>JARACZ010000002.1:19625000-24805861 GCA_029255805.1 Keiferia lycopersicella
GTCAACTTAGATACTGAAGTAGCTAATATCGTCGTCCCAAACGAAAAGAGAAAGAGAGAGAGAGCATTGATTTATTACCCAGGTAATCTGGATTGGTTTCGTCTTTATAGGCTTTGAGTAAGATTAATCTGTTATTAATCTTCCAGACCAACAACATCTAAGGCTTAAGTCCTAAGCCTTTAAGCCTTACAAAGTCCGCCCTAACGACCAATAGGAACTCCGGAATCATTCATATAAATTGTATAACACTAAAAAATCATTTTCGCTTCTGTTTTCTTTTAAAACTTTTCATTATAGCAAAAGAAAAAAATAAACTCAAGTTACTTAAAAAAATACTCAATTATGATGTTTAGAAGTCCAACACGTATAACTTATGTCATACCTACATCATAATAATTTAAAATCTACAAAAAAAAGCTTTAAAAAAATCAAAAGTTAGTCACTTTTTATCGTATTTCCTAAAATAATACGAAAGAGTCAGTAAAAACTGCGTAAAAGACGAAACTGGCTAATAAAAATGCGTAAAAACTTTTTCAATACCGTTGGGTTTTCACCGTCAAAATGACACTGAAATATTTTCAACATCCTGTACTAACCGATAGTTTCTACTCGTTTATTTTGCATCTAGACGATCTCTGCTGACCGCTGCTCGCCTGGTAGCTGCAGCGACCTCTATCAATACAATTAAATATGTACCTACCTACTGAAAATGTACAACTCCTTTATCTTGCATCTAGACTATCTCCGCTAGCCGCTTCTCGCCTAGTACCTACAGCGATCTCTACCGATACAATGAAATATAATATCATACATACACACATATATCACGCCTTTTTCCCTTCCGGGGTAGGCAGAGCTTTAACATAAAGGCACAAATCACTCGCATCCCTGACATTTTTGACGATTGTTCAAAGTGAATCTTTTTATAAAACACGTCTATCACTATACGGACAAGCCTGTCACCTAAAAGTAACACATACACCAATACCCTCGAGCCCCTTAGCCGCCTCTTACCACACCCGCGGGAAGGATGTGGGGCGATGCTATTCTAAGCCAGTATCACACCGAAAATATATAGACCGAAAATGTCTGTATGACCACAGATAACTTACGCTAGTACAACTCCTTTATTTTGCATCTAGACCATCTCCGCTGGCCGCTGCTCGCCTGGTACCTGCAGCGACCTCTACCTGCAAAATGAAACACATAAATATGTGATGCAATCTCCTTTGCGCCGCAGGGTGCAATATCAACACCCGGCTAGTATGATGGATTGGTTAAAAATTGTACGCTTTGGTATACAGGATGTAAAAAAAATCAACTATAAATATTTTAAGGGGTAAACAGGGGGAACAACTTTCCCTAAGAAAACTAGGTGAAAATATGATAAAAGTTTTAAACATCTCTTAAAAAATGTACCAGCCAATTTTTTTTTGGGGTGATAACCTCAAAGTGACAACCTCCATACAAATTAACTTGGTCGGCTGGTACATTTTGTATGCGAGGGGAGGTCCTAAAAAATTAAATACCACACCTACATAGAAAATGCCCTACGTGAAACGTGACCCATTGTTCACGTTTCAAATTAGCGGGCGACAAAAATCCATACAAATCATGTTCCTCCCCACAACTGTCAAAGTTACGTAAAACAGAACGTAAATCTGTAATATATTTATAATATATATAAATTATAGTTTTGCGGGTAAAATGGAACACTTGGCTGAATGAACTGATTGCTTTTGCCTTGTACAATATTATTAAAAAAAAACACGCGTATTTGTTTAGGATATTTCATCTATTTTTTTTAAATTGAACTGTTTTTCTATTAGTATTTCTCTTTTTTTATTCTTGTAGGTGTAGTAAGCAGTACGCATCACTCGGAAGAAAGTCTGATTGCAAACTCGTGTGTATTGATGCCCTCAGCTGTGCTTCGGGCCTCAAACTACACCCGTGTCCAATGTACTCTTTTTCATTGTGGAAAGTTGTTGAAAGTTGTGCCGCGTGATGCCGGCCTAGAATAGCGTCACCCCACATCCATCCCGCGGGTGTCGTAAAAGGCGACTAAGGGTCTCGAGAGTATTGGTGTATTACATTTTGAGGCGACACGCTGACAACCTGTCACTATAGTGATACACATGTTTTCTGAAACTACCTTGGAAAACAATGCTCAAAAATGTCAGACGTGGTGATAGCAACCGTACTCTTACGGCCGTTAACGCTCTGCCTACCTCGCAAGGGATGTAGCTGTGATATAATGTATGTACGTAAAATTGTTTAGTTTCATAGTTGGTTTGGTTCACCCCTTAAAATATTTACAGTTGAGTTTTTTACAAAGTTAACAGACACACCGTTCTATTAAATATTAAATTGTGGCCGAGCTTTTCACTCGATAGCATTTTGTGGGTCACCGCATATTTTAATTTACTCGTAGTTCAAACGAATCCAAAAATACAAGAAATTAATTAAAATGAAATAATATTAAATAGAGAGGAAAATATGTGGAGAGAGGCCTTTGCCTAGGACCCCAAGTCTACCATTTTTTGTCATTGACCATCGAAACTCAACTATCATTCCATTGCCATTGTGTTTGACTATGCTTCAAACTGTTAGCAGACTACGAAATGACCGAAATCATCCAACTGAGATCCAATCGACATCCAACTGAAACAATTTTCATTTAGCAGACTTAGGGCCCTGCAGTGGGACAAAATAGGCTCTTAAATAAAATAAAGAATAATAATATGAAACAATCATTTCTCTGTTATAGAAAGGGTCTGAAAAAGAATACTTATACTTTGATGAATAACCTATACAAATTACGCCTTTATTTCTTGCGGGGTAGCGAGAGCGTACGATCGTAAAATCACGGTCGTTATCGCCACGTCCTTTACAAAAGATTTGTATATCACCATACTCAAATCTTCTAAAAGGTGTGACATTTTAGGTGACAGTTTGTCAGCCTGTCGCCTAAAATTACAATACACATGAAACTTTCGAGTCCTTAGTCGCCTTTTACGACACCCACTAGAAACAAATGGGGTGAAGTTATTCTAAGCCGACATCACACGGCAATATGTATACACTTTATAATAATGTAAGTCATAGTAATAAGTTCATAGTAATGTCATCTTTCAGTCAGACCGTGACCTTTTCCAAATGTGAAGGGTATTTTCCGTAAAAATGTCGCGTTTTTATTGTGAAAGTAGTTTTTCTGGTCGTTAGTGTCGTTACGTTTGTAGGTCGAACAAGTTTTCAGTTATTATTTGTTGACATTTTGGTGAAATTTAGTTAGTTTTCTCGTTATCAAAATGTGTTGTCAAACTTTTACAATGCAATGACGTAATGGTTAAAAACGATGAAATATTTTACAGCTAAATCGATAGTCTAAAACCGATTTTGTTATACGCAGTCTTTCACGGAATATCTAGGTTTCGTATTTGACTCTTTGATTAAAAAACGCCTTTAAGAGTATGAAAATTAAATTGGTCACTTGTTGAAAAAAAGAGATGAAAAAATACCATATTGTAAGCATAGTTGTCCCTAATCGTGATTCCTAAAATATTTTGTACTAGCTGGTGCCCGCGAACTTCGTTTCGCCATATATCATCCATCATATAAGCTATATAAAGGAAGCTCACTGATAAACATGGGCCTCCCCCATAGACTCTAAGAACCATAAAATAATATATTATAAGCTTATATTAAATTGTTGGTAGATAGGTACCCAAAAACTTGGTTTCGCCGACTATACAGTGTGTAAAAATATTAGCTGCAAATATTTAAATGGGTGAATCAGTCCATGAAACTGTACAACTTTCCCCAAGTAACATAGGTCGAAATATGGAAAAAATTTTTGGACCTCCCATACAAAATGTAGCAGCCGAGCAAGTCAACTGTATGGGAGGCCCAAATGTTTTTTTCATATTTCGACCTATGTATTCCTTGGGGAAAGTTGTTCAGATTCATGGGCTGATTCACCCCTTAAAATATTTGGAGCTAATTTTTTTACACTTTATATGTAATTTAAAAAAACTGTTAAATCCTAAATTTACAATTTCCACATGCAAAAAAGAGTAAGAAAACGGTGATTCTTTTATATATGTTTGGTCTTTTTGATTCCTGTAGGTTGAATTTGCTGAATCAGGTTACAGATTAGTCACTCCCTGTTCCAAATCCTCGCTTTCCAGTTCATTTTAGCATTTTTTTTTAAATCGTGCGTTTACATCCAAAGGTATCAATTCCGTGAAGTAGACTGATGCCACATTTCTTAACATTGTGATGGATGAATAAAGACCGAGTTCATGAGTGTGAATAAATAAAACATAAGCTTATTAAAAACCAAGTAATCCCACTACAAATCCTATCCTATCCTACTTCCTACTAATATATTAATACAAAAGATTTGTTTGTTTGTTACTCCTTCACGCAAAAATTGCTGAACTGATTTTCATGAAATTGGGCACAGATGATGTGTGATGCCGGCTTAGAATAGCATCACCCCACATCCTTCCCGCGGGTGTCGTAAGAGGCGACTAAGGGACTCGACGGTATTGTGTATTACAATTTGTCGGCTAAACATATAATAACAGTATGTAACAGAACAACATTGGCTAGTAACGTAGATATAAAGAATAGCCTTAACAAAATGAGCAAGAAAAATTAAAATCAAAAAATTGTGGTACTTCGCTGGCCGACTTACATCATAAGCAGATCCATTTCCGCTGAGTCATTTTAACCATGGTTGGAGCGGCAAAAATAAGGATAGGTATCCCTTCACACAAACTTTTACTTTGTAGCTATTGCAATTTTCCCGCGGTAAATAGTAGATTACGCACCAAGAAAACGATCCATAAATAAAGATTGTATCGTCTGGTACGCAACTTACACGTCTTGTACCACGGAACTTTTGTTTTCGAGTGTAAAAAATATTGAATTATTAAAAGTTAAAATTATTCCAATATTAAAGAGATATTTTTGTAATCGTAGAGTCGTAGACATATTCGTAGATTTTACTTTTCTCATTTATTGAGGTTATAAAAATATAGATCACAAAGTACTTTAATATATATAGGGGTATAGAGACCTATCTCAGCTGCCAAAACTGGCAATGCGTAAGTAGCGCCCTCTCAAGCACTTAGTAGGAACTAACTACATAATATATATAAATACATCTATAGCTATATATAACATGTATGCAGCTATATAGGTACTTATACCGAGCCTATATCTAAAAGTACTCATGAAACTAAACAACTTTCCCCATGGAAAATGGGTCGATTGATAAATTGGCAACATAGAATTTGTAAACTGCCACGCCATCTGTGAGATATAGTAAGAACAACGCTTCGTAATTTCGCATCGTATTCCGAAAGTGTTCCCCAAATCACAGTACTATATAGATTAAAAATAATAAATACGGCCTCTTGTTATTTTTCTTTCTGCGCGCTTATTCAAAGTGACACAGTTCGTGCTGGCCAGTTCGAAATTTGAAATCAATCTCGGGTCCAATAAGCCCATACACATCTTTTTACTACGCGGCACTATGAAATTTACGTGATCTACAAACTTATTTTATGCGTAGCAGCTAACCCCCCTTTTAGGGGTATGTTTTTTTTTAGCCTATATCCTGGTCGGTGATTTACTTGACATTTTGGTACAAATTGCATCAAAATCCGCTCGGTCGTTTTCGCGTGATGCTTCCGCATATCCACAAACAAACACACAAACATCTAAACATCTAAACATCTACACATCCAAACAGACAAAAATTTAAAAAATTGCAGAAACGTGTTTTGTTATCAATATTAAGTATCACGAAACAATTTTTTTTTTGATATCTTGTATGTACAGACTTTCGGTCCTCTTGAGCTTTATTATATGTATAGATAGTTATGTTACTTTACATTTTACCTATGACTTAGAAAGACTTAAATCATGTCATGGTGTTAAAATATAGGTATGTATATCTTGTGCGATGTCACTTGACAAATCGCTGTTGTCATATTTGACAGGTTTTGTTTGATTAATAGGTATGTAAAAGAAATATAAGGTAGATATCAGAATATCTAATATTTCTTTAAGGCACAGCTGCCTTAGCCGGTTTGTATAATATGTTATGTTGGATTCAGTCTTCGGTAAAAGATTTGTGTCTTTATCAAGAGTTTTTTCAACCTGTAAGTAAATCTTCGAAATGGCAAAAAATGTCTACTAAATTAAAATACTTGGTATATGAAGGTATATAAAGTTTGAAAATAGCTCCAGTGATAGAAAAGATGACAGGGAACAGTTTATCTTGGTATGGGTATGTTATGAGGAGGGATGGGAGCATTTGCTAAAGAAAGTAGTAAACATGAATGTGGATGCATTCGAAGAAGAGGAAAGCCAAGTGTGGATGGATAGTGTAAAAGACGACATGAACAAAAAAGGCATAACTGAGGATATGACTGCAGATAGAGATAAATGGTAGAAGAAGACATATTGCGCCGATCCTAATTGAATTAGGACAAGGGCAGGCAGATGATGATGATGCTAGGTATACAAAGGTATATTAGAATCACTTGCAAAATTTCGCAGGCAACGATTGACCTGTGATAGTTCAGATGGAAGACGCATCGTAGATTCAAATCCTACGCTGCGGTAGAAAATTTTGAAACTTTTCTAAAGAAAAAATACTCTTTTCTGAAGGTAGATATTATTAGCGGAACATCAAAGATTTAAGAAATTTTAAGGGCGTCAACTTAGACAAGTTCCTATAGAGTTCATAAAGAGAAACCAGTATTTAATGATCCCAAGGATACATTTAAACTAAAATAAAATAAGACCTATTCACTACTAGCATGGCTAACATGCGTACCACCATAAAATTTTGTCACCGCAATATGTCTTCTGCGGCTAACTTCATTGCGAATAAGTTACGCATTCTTCCGCAGTGACATTGTACATACATACATACATATATCACGCCTTTATCCCTTGCGGGGTAGGCAGAGCGATAGTTGCCGTAAGAATACAGTCACTATCGCCACGTCCTGACATTTTTGAGGATTGTTTTCCAAGGTTGTTTCGGAAAACATGTGTATTACTATAGTGACAGGTAGTCAGCCTCTCGCCTAAAAATTGTAATACACCAATTCTCTCGAGTCCCTTAGTCGCCTCTTACGACACCCGCGGGAAGTATGTGGGGTGATGCTATTCTAAGCCGGCATCACACGGCACGGCAGTGACATTGTGCGCATATGAAACGACAAAATATGTCGTGGCACGCATGTTAGCCATCCTGGTGTTATTGCTGTGAAACAAATAGCAAAGATATAACTTAACTATTTTAAGTCACAATTTGTAGTTCCATTACTGAACACGTGAAATAAGGACGTGAGTACACGAGACTAATTAGGACAGTTACACAACGAGCTCGTAGAGATGGAAACCGGTTATACTGCATTTTTCCGGTTCTGTTTCGGCTATTACATGCCGTGTGATGCTGGTTTAGAATAGCATCAACCCATTTCTTTCCCGTGGGTGTCGTAAAAGGCGACTAAGGGACTTGAGGGTTTCATGTGTAGTACCATTTTTAGGCGACAAGCTGTCAACCTGTCGCTATAGTGATGCAGAAATTATCTCAAACGGCCCCCAATATTTGTCAGATGTGGCGATAGCGACCGTATTTTTACGGTCGTTAACGCTCTGCCTGTCCCGCAAGGGATAAAGGCGTGCTATACGTATGTATGTATGTTTCGGCTATTTTTGATCGGTTTCTATTATTAGAAAATAAGTTCATGTAGTCGATGGAATTTCGAATGGGAAAGCTAGCAAATTTTCACTTCAGATTCTCTTTTTTCTTCTTTAAACCAATAGCTAATTTCTAATTCTGCCTTGATAGTATTTTTAGGTTGACAGGTACAGGGTTTGTTATACTCATGGATATTTCGGTTATTTCATTAATCACAAATAATGACGAGGTAAGACGCGTCAGTCTCCTCTGATTTCGGCTACATTATTATTATAAATTAGCCCATTTGATCCCATTAAATCGGTTTTAAGGTTTTTATAGCACCAAAAGTGGCACCCATTGTTTTTCTTTCTTCTTCTATTTACATTTAACCGGTTCTACATGTTCTGGTTTTTTAAACTTTAACCGGTTTACCAACTCTAGACGCGGCATCCTCGATGTATACTGAAGAACATAAGCCACGTCTCTATCTTTAAATCTGCTGGTAACGTTAAACTGTTTCAACACGTTCTTTAACCGGTTTTTTGACCGGTTTACCAACCCTAGCCTAGCGGCACCCTCGATGAATAATGAAGACATAAGCCACGTCTCTAGCTGTCTCTACTTCTAATTACCTAATACAAAATTCAGGCGACTACACACTATAAATCGTACGTACACAAACAAGACTTAGACGTATTCGAGGTAAAATTCGGTTTATAAAGGGTGTTAGGAAAAGTTCTAACTTCCTTTCTTCTTCTTCTTTTTCTTCTTCTTCATCGAGTCAATGGTAACAATTTTTTTTCAATGCTTAGGCGAGGAACACACTTGACGCACGACGGAGCCCAAAAATATTGCAGCGGTCTGTCAGATCCATACTAGAAACGCAACTTCCCATACTAAAACCGCATTCGACGGACGACACTGCGATAGCGCTGCGTCAACAGCGGTTGAGCGGTTTTAGTATGGGGATTGACATTTCTAGTTTGGATCTGACAGAACGCTGCGTTATTTTTGCGCTCCGTCGTGCGTCAAGTGTGTTCCTCGTCAGCCACGCTTCCTGGTGAACCAGCCCATGAAACTGAACAGCTTTCCATAAGGAACATAAGTCGAAAAATATAAAAAAAATTTGGACCTTGCGGCGACTCAGTCGGCTGGCACATCTTGTATGGAAGTTCCATTTTTTTTTTTTTTATTCAACCACCTACAAAAGTAGCAGACTTCTGACGTGGTCGTGTAACGATATGAGACCGACAGCTTAACGTGCATTCCGAAGCGCGGATCTTGGTACCTGAAAGTGCAGCAAACTGAACTGGGCTAGTTATTGCAGTTGCAGTTGTTAGTTAGTGCAAGGTAACAAACAGACAACTCCAATTAAATCTTAGGTTAGTGTAGTTAGTATTTCTGAGATATTACTCTCATTTATAACTACGTACCGTGCCGTCTGATGCCGGCTTAGAATAGCATCACCCCACATCCTTCACGTGGGTGTCGTAAGAGGCGACTCAGGGACTCGAAAGTATTAGTGTATAACAATTTTTAGGCGACAGGCTGACAACCTGTCACTATAGTGATACACATGTTTTCTGAAACAACCTTGGAAAACAATCCTCAAAAATGTCAGACGTGGTGATAGCGACCGTATTCTTACAGCTGTTAGTGCTCTGCCTACCCCGCAAGGGATAAATGCCTCATATTCACATATATGTTTGTGTAACTATAAAGTTCTAGTTAAGTTTTAAGTTTGCCGTGTGATGCCGGCTTAGAATACCATCACCCCATTTCTTCCCGCGGGTATTGCAAAAGGTAACTAAGGGACTCAAGGGTTTCATATGTATTACGTTTATAGGCGACAGGCTGACAACCTGTCACTACAGTGATACACCTGAAAGGACCCTCAACACTTGTCAGCCGTGGCGATAACGACTGTAATTTTACGATCGTTAACGTTCTGCCTACCCCGCAAGGGATAAAGGCGTGATATGTGTATGTATGTATGTATAAAGTTCTAGTGAAAGCGCACCAATCCCTTGCCACAGTAATAATTAATAACTTACGTAACTATATGGTTTACCGAAGTAAGGAACAACCAGCCAAGTTTAAATCCGCAGATTTCCGTGGGCTGTAACTCGTCAGGGTTTCCTGCATTGAGACTTCTGTAGGGATGGGAACAGGCAGAGTGATTTAAGTCGATAAACATGAATTGACTCTTTTGAGACATTCAACTCCGCATAAGGGCCGCGTTAATGATAAGAAAATTTAAATGGCGTGCTCCAGATACTTAATTATTTACTACAATGCCAGCTTTTTAATGGAACTGTTTTTTGTATCAGTATGCACCTAGGTTTGCTCTACGAAGTTTGTACCAAGCATAATAGAGCACGCTGTCATATTTTCTTTTGTAATGCTGAAATTAATAACTTAGTTTAAAACGCGTCGTCTCTTTGAAACAGTAATTAATCACAAGATTAGCATTCAGTATCGTATAACTCGGAATGACACCTTTTTTATGAGTTTTTCATTATCTTTGAGTCAATTGAATCACTCTATGTTATATTTATACCAGCCGACCCCAACAGAGAACGGGATAAGGCAAGGAGAATGATGATGACCAGCTCTTCAGCATCATGTAGCACAGAAACACTCCTTGTAATATCTACTATTTAAATTTAAAGCCAGTTTAATATAGCGCTATTGAATCAAAAATTCATCACAGAATTGACACATGTCATAGTATCGTGTATTTCACAGCATTCTTCATTAGTAATCTACTACACATTATGATCATTTGACTCACTTTATTTTGAATTGACTCATTGAAACCGCATCAAACTAGCCCTTCATTATTTATTAAAGTCAATATGATTTGAGTTGACTCATTGAATCAGTAAATAACCACAACACTATTACTAAGTATCGTGTAACTCAAAAGCCTTATTTATAAGTAATCTAGTTAGCAATTAATTGCGTAATTCTCTGCAATAATTTTGTTAAGAGATTTATACATACATACATATAACACGCCTTTATCCCTTGCGGGGTAGGCAGAGCGTTAACAGCCGTAAGAATACGGTCGCTATCGCCACGTCTGACATTTTTGAGTTTTGTTTTCTAAGGTTGTTTCGGAAAACATGTGTATCACTATAGTGACAGGTTGTCAGCCTGTCGCCTAAAAATTGTAATACACCAATACTCTCGAGTCCCTTAGTCGCCTCTTACGACACCCACGGGAAGGATGTGGGGTGATGCTATTCTAAGCCGGCATCACACGGCTAAGAGATTTATATAACGGTAAGAAATGTACGGTATGAAGGAATGTATTTAATGTGGGTATACAGAAATGTTGTTTATTTCTTACATTTCCAGCATTTAAAATGTTAGTGTGTTTAAGCGCTAACAACTTTCTAAAAGAGAAAAAAGTTTAGTATGAGTATTATACAGGCTGTAAGGAAAAGGATTTTTTTTTCATATTTCGACCAATGCTCCTTGGGAAAGTTGTTCAGTTTCACGGGCTGGTTTATCCTTTGAAAGGAAGTCAGTATTTTTCCTACATAGGGTTACTTTATTTAAGTAATATAATATTAAGGGTGTGTTCTACTCATAAAACTGAACAACTTTCGTTAATAACATTTTTCGTAATGAGTAAAGGAATTGTGGTCCACATTTCTTTTTTCCCATTTTGTATGGGACCAAATATTTGTACTTTATTAAATGCACTATATAATAACTTATTATTATCATCCATAATCCAACCCCTTGGAAACACAATTCTGTGATTTTTATGACAAAATGTTTCTAATTCACCGAAATACATTTAAAAAATCGTTCAGAATTTTATGAATCTAATCAAATCACAATCACGCAACTCGTTCAACATTTTAGCTAAAGTGCTACGCTTGAGTCACAAAAGCGCTACGCATTTGCTACGCGCTCGTAGCGTATGCTACGTGCGTAGCGGTTGTTATGAGCAATCACCATTTATCCATAGATACATTATTGCCGACTGATGCCGGCTTAGAACAGCATCACCCCATTTTTTTCCTTTGTCGTAAGAGGCGACTAAGAGACTCGAGGGTTACGTGCATTGCAATTTTAGGCGACAGGCTGACAACCTGGCACTATAGTGATACAGGACATATCTAAAACAACCCTCATATATTTGTCAAACGTGGCGATAACAAATGTTATTTTGCAGTCGTTAACGCTCTTCCTACCCCGCAAGGGACAAAGGCGTGATTCGTGTATGTGTGTTTGTATGTAGATATTTTTTTTATTTATTACTAGCGACTCGCCCAGCGGTTGCACACGCTGCGAGATTTTAATCATTTTCTCGAAGGAATTCATATAGCCCACAATATTATTAAAACAAAAAAGTTGTGTAAGATTAAGAAAACATTAAAGGCAAATATTTTACTCAAGGAACTGAATAATTTTCCCTAAGAAACATAGGACATACAAGATTTTTTTGGATCTACCGTTTAAATTGACTTGGTCGATTGGTAATTTTGTATGGGAGGTCTAATTGTTTTTTTCATATTTCGACCTATATTTCTTGGGGTAAATTGCTCAGTTTCATGGGCTGGTTGACCCCTTGAAATATTATCATTTATCATTCTTTCGCGTTATAAAAGAAAAGTTTGATAAAATTATTAACGTAGGGTTTTTGTTTTTTTGTTCATACATACATACATACATACATATATCACGCCTTTATCCCTTGCGGGGTAGGCAGAGCGTTAACAGCCGTAAGAATACGGTCGCTATCGCCACGTCTGACATTTTTGAGTATTGTTTTCTAAGGTTGTTTCGGAAAACATGTGTAACACTATAGTGACAGTGACAGTTTTTGTTCATGCCTTTATTTTTTTCTATAACTGCTGACCCCTGAAAATGTTGAGGAAAATGATTAATGTTGTGTTTATTGTTCCAGGTAAGGGTCTCGAGTTTTTGGACTCCAAGGAGGACTTAGTTGTAACGAGTAGGTATTTCTTTTAATGAGGTGTTTTTTTACGATAGCTTAAAAGGAAAACCGTTTATGCCGTGTGATGCCGGCTTAGATGCCGTGTGATGCCGGCTTAGAATAGCAGCACCCCATTTCCTACCCGTGGGTGTCGTAAGAGGCGACTAAGGGATTTGAGGGTTTCGGGTGTATTACAACTTTTAGGCGACAGGCTGACAACCTGTCACTATAGTGTTACACAGAATTATCTCAAACGGTCCTCTATATTTGTCAGACGTGGCGATAGCGACCGTATTATTGCGGCCGTTAGCGCTCTGCCTACCCCGTAAGGGATAAAGGCGTGATATATGTATGTATGTATGTAAAATCGCCCAACCGCTGTCGAAGCAGCGCTAGCGCAGCGTCGTCCGTCGAGTGCGGTTTTCGTATGGAAAGTGACGTCCTGTCATGGATTTGACAGACCGTTTCATTATCATCTCTCTCTCTCTTTTCGTGTGGGACACCGAGTCACGCATTCTCCTTGCCTTATCCCGTTCTCTGTCGGGGTCGGCTACCTAACCTAGAGGATTTGGCGTGGAACCAAGTTTTTATACAGAGCGTTCAACATAATCTTAATGAACAGCTTCAAAGAAACGACCTTGTGCATTGTTGTCATAGTAATTTAAGAAAATTGCTCATTATTGCGAAGCACAAAGAAGGTTATATTAAAACATTACGAGGTAATGCTGAGTAGTCGCATTGAGGGACCCTTGGGTCTAATTTATTATAAATTATGTCGTGTTTTTAACCGCCTTCACCATATTATAAGCAAAAGTGGCCTTATCGCTTTAAGCGATCTTTTCCAAGCACACAAAAAGAGAACTCTAGGTATCTTAACAAATACCTTTTGCAATAGGTCCAAATGCAAAATATCGAAAATTACAGCTTTTCAATAAAGAAAGGCCGTTTTAGTATGGTGGTTGACGTTTCAACTATGGATTTAAGAGATGCATGAGTTACGCTGCGTTTTTTAGCGCTGCGTTGTGTGCTAAAGTGTGAAAACGGCAAAAACGTGTAAAAAGCTGATAATATTTTGTGATTTCTCACAAAGGAAAGCATTCCAAGAATGTCATATAATTATCCTTTTTTATGAAGGCGGTTAAAACACGACATAATTTATATTTAATTAGACCCAAGGGTCCTTCAATGCGACTACTCAGCATTACCTCATAAGATTTTTTTATAACCTTGTTTGTGCATTGTAATAGTAGGCAATTTTCGTATGGCGGATCGCATACTTGACGCACGACGGAGCGCTAAAATACCGCAGCGGTCTGCCAGATCCATTCTAGAAACGTCACGCCCCATACTAAAACCGCACTCGACGGACGACACTGCGATAGCGCTGCGTTAACAGCGGTTGAGCGGTTTTAGTATGGGGTTTGACATTTCTAGTATGGAACTGACAGACCGCTGCGATATTTTAGCGCTCCGTCATGCGTCAAGTGTGCGTTCCACCTTAGCACTACGTTGTGCGTTAAGTGTAAGAACGGCTAAAATGTGTGAAAAAGCTGATATTATTTTGTGATTTCGCAGATATTAAAAATGAATTCCAAGAATGTCACTTAACTTAACATCCTTTTTATGAAGGCGGTTAAAACACGACATAATTTACATTAAGTTAGACCCAAGGGTCCCTCAATGCGACTACTCAGCATTACCTCGTAATGTTTTATTATAACCTTCTTTGTGCTTTGTAATAATGAGCAATTTTTTTAAATTATTGTGACAACAATTCACAAGGTCGTTTTGTAGAAGCTGTTCATTAAGATTATGTTGGACGCTCTGTGTAAAAACTTGGTTCCACGCCAAATCCTCTAGGTTAGGTAGCCGACTTCGACAGAGAACGGGATAAGGCAAGGAAAATGGTGTGACTCGGTGTCCCACAAGAAAAGATAGAGAGAGATGATTATGAAAATTCTTAATAACTATAGTCTGTAAGTTTAGGTACTTATCTTTTTGTAAACAAACTTTGTACGAAAGTGACACTTCTGAACTGTCAGTTTCATACAAAGTTTGTTTACAAAAAGATAAGTACCTAAACTTACAGACTATAGGTATCTAAGCGGTCTGTCAAATCATGGTCAAATCCATAACAGAACATCACTTTCCATACTAAATCCGCACTCGACGGACGACGCTGCGCTAGCGCTGCTTCGGCAGCGGTTGGGCCGTTTTAGTATGGGAATTGACATTTCTACTATTGAACTGACAGACCGTTGCGATGTCTCTCCATCATTCTTTAAGTGTGCTATTCTCCGAATCCCACACCTCACATCCGTTGGTGAAAAAGTGATAAGTATTACGTCTACCATAATAGGTATAACAGAGACAGATGGTAATGCAAGTTTTTTGCGTTGCTCCTGCGTAAACGTCGGTTTTCAGTATGGGAAAATTCAGTATCGTACAATTTTGCGTCAAAACTTATTTCCTATTACGTTTATAAGTTAATAATGGTAATGTCTTTATATATCAGTAAAATAACATTTTTATCTTCAAACTCATCCATCATACGAAGTGGATCACATAATCCCGAATATTACGTATTAAAAAGTCATTCAAAATAGATTAGTGGTGTCTATACTTAAAAGAATTCAAAGTATTTCGAAATTCTAGAAATAAAATGAGCTAGCTATCTATAGCACATTTACCTACCCCTAATCCCTGTTTTTTTAGAGATTAAATTGACACCTTCGATTGCCATTTGTTTTGCGAATCTGAAATTGTGACGTACCAATCATTTGTCAAGTTCAATGCATAATAAAAAATAACAATAACACCAATCTATGGAAAATCACTGCTGAGCTTTAACATCATTCGCACGAGCGTCATCTACTAGGAACTAAAAGAAACAGATAAAAAAAATCCCGATATGACAATTTACTTCTCCCAAAATGAAACAGGGTTTAAGACCTACCCATTTAAGGGGCCAACTTATGCTGGTTGTTTATAGTCACTGAGAATAACCAGTTTGAACCGGTCTTTTACATGTCCTGTTTTACCATATTTAGAAGGAAAAAATGATTCGAAGGTACGCTTTTACAGCCTTCTTATCTCACGAGCGCGGGATAGCCATACTTGGGTTTGTTATTTCTCTCTCTTTTTGAGGGATAACTCGGTGTCCAAAACGAAAAGAGAGAAAGATAACACACATATGTACGGCAAACCCGCGCTCGTAAGATAAAGATCTGTACCTTGAAATTTTCTTCTTATAACGCAGAAAACGTTGCTGGGTCATAATAACTTTATACGCGCTTCCTAAGGTGTAAAAATGCGTTCTAAAAATATACGACGTTGTAATATTCCATCACAAAACATCGTATCCCAAATCTTAGGCAGTAAAAAAACAAATACGCCAAAGCTCATTCGCTTAGATAGTATCGCGACCAGCTTAACTTGACCTCTTGCTCTATACACGCACGTACCGGCGCGTACTGTCAGTTACGCTGGTCGTGACTCTACGTAAGCGAATGAAGTATATAAATAGTATCGCGCCCAGCTTAATTTGACCTCAATGCTCCATACACGCACGTACAGGCACGTACCGACAGTTACGCTGGTCGTGACACTGTGTAAGAGAATGAAGTATATCTTCCTTCGTTGTCTAGCGGTCTTACCGCTGATTTCAGATCTGGAGATCCCAACTTCGATTTTCGGGAGGGACTCGATACCTAAAAGTTAAAAAATTTCACTTTGCAAAGATTATTTATTTATTTAAACGTTGATTGTATACAGTAAAGGACAGAGGGCACAACATAAGAACAATACACAATAGGTCAACTTACTTCGAAAAAGAAATCTCTTCCAGCAGACCTAGAGAGACGAACGAAAGATTGACGACCTATGTGACTCAGTGAGTACATCGGGTCGTTTATCAACTCGATGTCCCACACGACAGATGAAGATCATGCCCCCAAATTTTAGACCGTAAAAAGCAAATACGTTGAGGCGTCGTATCTCATTCAACCCTCCCCTTAGGCGGATCGCACACTTAACGCACAACGGACCGCTAAAATATCGCAGCGGTCTGTCAGATCCACACTCAACGTCAGTGTAGAAACTCTTCCCATACAAAAACCGCACTCGACGGACGACGCTACGCTAGCGGTTGAGCGGTTTTAGTACCTATGTGGATTGTCATTTCTAGTAAGGATCAGACAGACCGCTGCGATATTTTAGCGCTGCGTCGGGCATTAAGTGTGCGATCCACCTCATCTGCACCATTCGCCTCTTTATTACTTCACTAAACTTTTCTCTTTGTTCCCGCGTTTTCTTTAACCCTCTCAATGCTTTGAAGAAAACACTTCGTAAAAATAAATAAACATTTCTTACAGTGTGATAAGAAAAGAACTAGCGAATGCGTGGCGCTGTTAGGGCGTGTATACGAAATTAAGCGGGGCGATGGTGAATGAGAGAGCATTAATGAGCGCGGCGCTTTATAAATAAACAGCGAATTGTATTCAGGTAGACGCGCGAGCGATCGCTTGCTAGTAACCGAACCGCTCGCTGCCCGACTCCACGCCGCTCCCGCGTCGTTAGTTTAGCGTTTCAGTCCTTAAGAATATACGCACAAGATTCCGCTGTTTGTGCGACGTCGCCGCCGCGCTCTATTTTGTGTACGCGCTTTTAGTATCTTAAACGGTACGTGTTTTTATTTACTATTGGAAGCTATATCTACGTACTGGAAACCTCAGATAACACATTCATACATGAATGGAGTATCGGGGGAATTGGAGAATTATCTTATTAAAGTTTTTCAATCAAAAATTTTGGACCGCCCATACTAAATGTACCTACCAGTCGGTTTGTATGTGACGTCCAAAACTTTTTCATATTTCAACCTATGTTCCTTGGGGTAAGTTGTTAATACTTGTATACTACCCTGTATACACTTTTAAAAAAAATTATACACTTTCGACGGGCAGTGAAAGGGTTAAATCGTTCCTACAGCCTGTCGGCGTTTCCTTGAATTAACACGTTTGCGCCACGGCCAGTTGAATCCGAATCGTCTTATTTCCATTGAATCCCTTTGGATAAATGATTTATATTCTAATCGGGAGGATTGCGACAAAAAATTGCGAAAGGGTTTAGTGGATTTGAGTTCTTATTCTAGCTAGGCATCCATTAACAGGATGTTAGGAAAAATATTGCCGTGTGATGCCGGCTTAGAATAGCATCACCCCACATCATTCCCGCGGGTATCGTAGAAGGCGGCTAAGGGACTCGAGAGTATTGGTGTATTACAATTTTTAGGCGACAGGCTGACAACCTGTCACTATAGTGATACACATGTTTTCTGAAACAACCTATGAAAACAATCCTCAAAAATGTCAGACGTAGCGATATCAACCATGATTTTACGATCGTTAACGCTTTGCCTACCCCGCAAGGCAAAAAAGCGTGATTTGTGTATGTATGTATGTAGTTAAAATATAACGATCTTTAGAACAAGTGAGCGTGTGTTTGTAACTGGTTAACATTATCAAAAAAAAATATATGAGAAATTGTTATATATGAAGTCATTATTTTTAAACAAATATTGACCTAAACGATATGTAGATATCTATGTGTAAGTACCTACCTGTAGTTTCTTGTCTTAAAACTCTACAGAACCCTAAGCTTAGTCCATATATGACACCAAGGTTCATCAGGTCGTTGGACGACTTGGTTTCCCACACGAAAAAAAGAGGTAAACCCATATAATGTTCTTTAAGAGAAGCCACAAGCCAACACTTTTACGTCTCCAAAAGGCCAGAAAACCTAACACCAACTTTCCCGAAAGTTATATTAAAAACTTCACGTACAAGTTTCTCTCAGCGAGTAAGCTAACTCGAGGCATAATCCTGGTGATGTAGACTTTACAAGCAGGTCTCGGGGAAGGAGGTTTAATAGCTAAAGCCTTCTTGATCGAGAGCTTGGAGGTAATATACTTCAGGAAAGTCAATTCTGCACTTAAAAGCGTACCTCAAAATTTTCCTCTTAAACCTAGATGGCGTTAGTAAATAGGAAAAAACTAGTTCAATCTCATACATGGGTCGTACGCTGCCGGTTTAGAATAGCACCACCCCACTTCTACCTGCGGGTGTCGAAAAAAACGATTAAGCCACGGTAGCTCAGATGGCAGAGGCGTCGCTACTACTAATAGCGATAGTAGCAGGTTCATCGGGTCGTTGAATGGCTCGGTGTCCCACACGAAAGGAGAGAAATCAGGTTCAAATCCAGACAACGTAAAAATTTTAAAGCTTTTAAACTAGACGATGTAGGTACTGGCTGAAGTGCACTACATGTTTCAGACTATTTGAAGCTCTTAGTGGCGCCACCTGTTCAGTGTTGCTGCTTGATGTCAATTTGTATTCCAAGCTCATCTCTCGTTAGGCCCAGGGTTCTTTCCGCTCCCATTCTCGTCTTAAGATGATGGATCAAGGAGTAAGCTACAGCGGTAGTATTTGCCATAACCAAAAGTTAGTCCATAAGAGTCAGCGTGATCAGCGCAGTGCAAGATCTTGTAATTCACAGAGAACGCTGATGCTTGTCCCTGGACTGGTTTGTGGTATACCTGGTGGATAAAACTTTTAAACTTTCGAATAACTTGCAAAGTACATAAATTGCGGAACTCGATCAGATACCTGCCTCACTTTATGCCATCTCACTACCTGCTAGGTCTGCTGGAAGAGATTTCTTTTTAAAAATAAGCTGACTTGTTGTGTATTGTTCTGTATGTTGTGTCTTTTGCCTTCTATTGTGTACAATAAACGGTTAAATAAATAAATACCTTTGTGAAAAGCATTTGTTTGTTTTCTGACGTGACTGTTTGGTCTTCTACTCTGTGTTCTGATTAATATACCTAAAGAAGTTATTATTTTCGTTTGAGACATCAAGTCGTCAAACAACCCGATAAGCCTGAATATATCCTTGGGTAACAATCTCAAAACACTCGTGCCTTACCCCAAACGCAAGTAGTTACAATGCAAATACGCTGAGGCCGATCGTGAGGAGCTAGCGATAATGACTGACGATAGATTCCGATTTCGGCCATTACTTCTAACGAACGACGAAGCAACAGTTTGTAGGAAATTGAATTTTTTGGACTCCGCTGTTGGAATACAGAAGTTTTTTGATTATTCAAAGGTAGGTAAAAAAAGGGTTTGGGATTTGTAGAATGAAAATAAGGTTGGATATTTGATTATGGAAAAAGTGATAATGAACACAGAGAAAAATGGTCATCTTGGGTAAACCAGTGACTTCAATTCTTCTTTTTTTCACGTGGGTCATCAAGTCATCCAACTACTCTACTACTCTGTTTTGTGTCCCCCAACAGCTTAACTCAAATAACTAGATAAATAAAATTTACCTCTCAAACAAAATAAAATTCTTCTTATGCTGACTGACTTTCAAATTTTTCAAAAAAACTAAAACTCAAAACTCAACATACGGTCCATAGTACATTGTAAGATTTCATGTTCTGTTCATCTGTAGTTGCTAAATTTCATGGTAAGGCCTGCGAAGTTTTTAGTAGACCGTCTCCTATACCCCTATATGGCTGACTCAAGGTGCTATTTTAGGACCACTATATTTTCCTGTGTTCACGTGGAGATTAATTTTGCCTCTGTTTGCTGACGATCAATCTCTATCAAGATCATGGCAATGTGATCGTCTGATCATGATATAGGTCTTGTCTTGACATTACGGATATTGGTTTCTGATCAAACATTGCCTTTTTGGAAGTACGGCGGATCTTACACCTGACATTTATTGGTGCAAAGGAGATAGGTATATTGTATCTGTCATAATAAGTGTAACAGAGACAGATGCCAACGCAAGTATTTGTATTCCTCCTGCGTCAACGTCGGTTTTTAGTATGGGGAATTCGAAAAATTTAAAAACCCTGACCTAGGGATTTGACGTGGAACTAAGTTTTTACACCGAGCTGCTGCCATCTGACCTTTGCAATATCATCTGAATTCAAAACACAAACAGACGCAAATAATATCATTGCTAGAAAATGGTATCAATGGTAAGGGTAAATTCCCTATTGCATTAGGGCATCTATACACAGTAGCACAACAAAGGGTATATTTCTTACCCGGATTCCACAGAACACAGAGGGTATACGATATGTATCATGTATCCTCAGGGACCGCGGGTTTGCTCATTTCTTTCCACTCGTTTTAAATAAAATACACGCTAACAGCTTTAGAAATGCTGGGCCCTGAATTGTTACAAGCAAAAGTGCAACGCTCAATATATCACGATCTGTCTTCTTGATTACGAACAGCTTACCAAACAATGGCTCTACAAAATAGAGAATTTGTAAAGCGAGTTCCTATATTTCAAAATCTATAATCGACTGTGATTCACATCACATTTATCGTTGGCCATGTCATGATCTGACTGAATGATCTGAAACATTCGTATCACTCACATTCGTGTCTCAACTAATTTTGTTCCATGTAAAAAGGAAACATTCAATCCGAAATCACGATTAGGTACCAGGGAATCATAATGAAAAAGAGCCGTCCTGTTGAAAAATATCAAACGCTGTATCGCTCTCGATTCGTGTCGTGTGTCTCAAATAATTTAGTTCCCCGTAAAACGGAAACAATCAATCCGGAATCACGATAAGGTACCAGGGAATCATAATGAAAAAGAGTCCTGTTCAAAAATATCAAACGCTTGTAGTTCAAGTAGTGCTGGACGCAAAGGCATTTGGACAAAAACCATTGTATGCTGAGCTATTTACCACAGGAATTATGACAAACCTTGTAAAACATTTTGATCATCTACTTGTACGTGAGCCTCAACTCAAGCAATATTAACAAATTGTTCCACGTAAAAAGCGAAACAATCAACCCAGATTCACAATTAAGTACCAGGGAAGCGTAATGAAAAAGAGCTTCCCTTTTGTAAAGTATTAAAACCGTATCACGTACCGGAGAGAGAATACTGTCGCTAATATTTTTATTTTTTAAAGTGCTTTACTTTGTAAAGTCAAAATATGAAATTAATTATCTGCATCTACTTATTTTGGCATGAGTAGTTTAATTGGATTCATTGGGTCATTGGTCGACTCGATGATCCTCCTACATGACACGCACGAAAAAAAAAAGGGTATATTCAGTTTACTTTATTCCTGGCCTTCATCAAAACCTATGAAAATCGAATTTGAATTTAGAAAAATTTTCTAACGAATTTGAAAACCTTTTAAAATGAAACTGCATTTGACACGTATTTGACATTTATTTCTTTTCCAAGAATATTTATGAAACACCAATCATCCAAAGCATCCCGGATTTTTTGATGAGATGAGAAGTACGAGTACATTAGAAAAGAATACAAATTTAACTATAGCTACTCGTTCTATTAGTGAGATAAAAATGGCTGTATCTGACATCATCCACTGCTCTTAAGTGTATCACAACCTGACAACCAATAAAAACGAGTATCGTTTACTGCGAGCGAAGTGATTGGATTGGAAACGATGGCACCACTTGACAGATTTAGTGCTGCGAGAAACATGAATGATAGATAAATAAACATAAAAGGTCCAGCGCAGTTTCACTAAGGTGCCCAGGCAATTGAAGAACCAAACTATGAACAGCGTTTGGAGGTGCTGAATCTTAGCACACTACAAGCAAGAAGAGAGCGCGGAGATCTATTAGAGACCTACCTACAAGATCTTACACGGCCACTACGACATCAAAGATTTTGACACCTTTTTCAAGTTCAACCATAATACCCGTCTGCGAGGGCACAGTCTGAAGTTGAAAACCCGTCTCTCTCATAACAACCCGCACAAAAACTTTCTCGCAAATAGAGTGGTCGCAAACTGGAACAAATTGCCTCAAGATGTCATATCGGCACAGAACACCAACGCATTTAAAAACAAACTTGACAAACATTAAAAAAAAATGGAAAAGACTAAGTGAACTATGAACAGTGGGATACAGGCACTATCAGTTGCTACAACTGCCTGCCAGATAAAATATAATAATAAAAATAATAATAAAATAAGAAATTGAATAAAGGCATACACACACATATCACGCCGGGGTAGGCAGAGCGTCAACGACCGCAAAAATACGGCCGCCATCGCCACCAGTGATGGCCCGAACATAGATTTTACCGAAACCGAATATTCGGTAAAAAAATTGCCCAACCGAATATTCGGCCGAATAACTCAGCAGGATAATTTAAGAGCGTCAAAGGACATAATACTGATTCGAATTCACACAAGAACACACCTCTCACTTTTTACATTAGAAAGATTTAAAACATTTAGAAAACTGTTCAACTCCTTGATTTTTACATAACAATTAACGCATTATAAAAACTATGCATTTTCATTTAGTCAAATATCCGGCTTACCGAATATTTTGTAGAAATGTTCACAAGATATCTAGTAATTTCGAAAACTTTAGTGTTTAAATCAAACACTAGATTTTTATTTTATTTTACAAATTTAATACAAATAAAACGAAACAAGTTTACGCCACCGATGGGATTCGAACCCACATCGTTTGACTTGGCTCTGTCTGTTTAGTTGTTTGCTAATTTACGTTCTTGTTTACTTATGTTCTGCTTTTCCTAATTTCTTCCACCACGACTGTAATCTTTCCATTCTGTAGTACTCTTAAACCAGACTACCTCGTCTATCCAAGACACAATGTACAAACACTTGGAATTCTACCAAAACACAAACAATCACCCTCTAAGCGAATCCAAAATAGAATTCATACTTGTATGTATGTGGTTTTGCATTGGCTATGAAATGCGAAATGCACTTTTCAATGCTGTGTTTGATGTGGTTACGATGTGTTTGAATATTGATATCCATCTAAACGAAAATAACTTTTAATAAGTAATGATATCATTCAAATTCAAATTTCAAGTTTAATCAAATACAATTTCGTGTGGGACACCGAGAGTCGTCCAACGACCCGAAGAATCCTAGTGTCAGAATTTATCAACCGCCTTCTACGAATAGCAGGGTTCTGACATCGTTGTGTAACGACCGCCATCTAAGTGATCATAGACAGCAACCGAAACCTACGGCTCAACGACCCATCCGAAACACGGAACCATCTTACTTACGGACAATCGGGTGGTTCAAACTGATAGTGAAAACCTCTGCTCATTTTTAGAAAATATTGAGCGAAATTGTGTGAATCCACACATATATAAAACGCAGCCGGTGCAATCGGCCGGATATCCGGCCACAGAGCGCGTCCCACTAGCATTACTAGTGTAAATGTTGCAGGGAAAATCAGGAAATCGGATATTTCACGATATTTACCACTTTATCAACTAGGCATTAAGAAAAAAAAAATTACGAAATATAATTTATTTTTGAACACGCGTTTTAGTTTTTTTGGTAAGGCATTCCCCGAAAATTAGGTATTTTAAAATGTTCGATTTAGCAAATAAAAGATTAAGATCTTTTTCTTAAAAGGTTATCTTGTATGGATCTGATATCTGTCGAAACAAGCTTGTTATTATAAGGACTGAACTAGTAAATCCACGAATCCACACATCTATAAAACGCAGCCGGTGCAATCGGTGGGATATCCGGCCACAGAGCGCGTCCCACTAGCACTGCTAGTATAAATGTTGCGGGGAAAACAGGAAATCAGAAATTTCAAGAAATTTACTGCTAAGTAAGACTTTTGAAAACGCGTTCTAACTTTTTTTGGTAAGGCACTGTTCGAAAATTAAGAATCTTAAAATGCTCAATTTGACAACTGAAAGATTCATAACAATGGTGTTACTTAAGTTCTTTTACCTAAAATGTTATCTTGTGTGGTCTGACAGCTGTCGTAATAAGCTTGCAGTAAACTTGCTATTATTAGGACGGAGCTAGTGAATCCACATATTATATCCGCACGCTCATAAAACGCAGCCGGTGCAATCGGCCGGATATCCGGCCACACTGCACGTCCCATTTGCATTACTGGTATAAATGTTGCGGGGAAATGAGGAACCCAGACATTTCACAGAAGTTACGAAAACTATAGTAGCTACAGGTTAGCACTCGAACCACTATTTGAAAATCATATGTATGCGGCATTAAAATCATATACTTAAGTCCAAACTGTCTGACCCAATCTGAGTTTGATTAAACATAATGTTTTTTTTTTATTACAAGTTATGGTTGGAGTTGATTATTGTACTGCTGCTTGCCGCAGTTAATCCTAAAGTTTAATACCTAAATATACGTAAGGGTCTCAAATTATTTTTTTGCTAAAGGTCCTTGACTATTCTGCTTTCTCTATTAACCTGTTATACTTACGATTTTGGAATGCAAAATTCAAAATTGGAGCTTTTGATCTTTTGTAATTTAGAATTTTATCAATCAATTTGTTTCACATTCTTAGATATTCTGTAAATTTCATGTTTCTAACTTTTGCTGCAACATGTATCATACCTGTTTAGGGAGATACGGTGAGAGAAATTTGTTCCAGAAATGCATCGCATTTCAACCGGGTTTATAGAAAGGGGCTTTCATCTCGGTGCATACCAATAGGATCGTTGCGGTATTGTGAAATAATATTTTGAGATTATTGTTATTTTGAATTTAAGAAAATTTATTAAATAGATCTCACTACTAAATAAACAATTATTCGATGAACTCTGACGGTTTTATTGACTCACTTGTATTAATTTGGTAGAAAGTTTAGCTCTCAATCAATATTTCGACAGCTTACGACAGATATACAGATACATAGATTGACAGTCCGAAACATTGAGAGACAAACTATCTACCAAATTAAAACAAGTGAGTTTAAATAAAACTATCAAAATAGATGTCATGTTCACACTTAATAACAAGCCTGTGATAATAGTTCCAGAAAGTTCCAGAAGTGTAAAAAATATAAATTTGTCAATCATCATTGCAATCAGCTGATAAAACAGCTCACAGCGGACATTATTAGTCATGCATATGTCCAAAACGAGCAAGCGCAGTAAAAGCTAATGTATTCACGAGAAACAATGCTGTCCGTTTCCATTTCATCCCTTATAAGTTACTACACCCTAAAATAGGACACGATGTTAATTGTTCCAAGCTGGCAACACACGCCAGGCAATTTTATATTATTTCTAGGTAGGGACCCCTAGTAGCATTCAGAAATTTAGCAATGATGTGCAATCGTGAAAAAAATCCTCTGCGTGTGAAAATGCCATCTATGAAATTGCTTCAAATTCTGCTTTGAATTTCGAATCAAGCACTTCGATTTTCACACTGATACTTCGATGTCCCGAAACCGGCTGAAATCGAGTAGTATAATGCCTAGGGGTCTACTCAAACTAGTTTTCCATACAAATCATGAGAGAAAACCAGTATAGCTTGATCTTCTTAAAGTGTGAATTGATATGCCGCTGAAAGTACCTATTCATAGCTAGTTTCCATACGATTGCACTCCAAATTCTCCATATTGTATTTGCTACAAGTAACTAGGCAGGTAGGTGTCTTTTAATGTGGTGCGTGTTTTATAAAATTCAGTATTAGCTGTGGTATTAGATAGATAGATAAAAAATTTATTACATACGTAAAGTGCCGTGTGATGCCAGCTTAGAATAGCATCACCCCACATCCTTCCCGCGGGTGTCGTAAGAGGCGACTAAGGGACTCGAGAGTATTGGTGTATTACAATTTTTAGGCGACAGGCTGACAACCTGTCACTATAGTGATACACATGCTTTCTGAAAAAACCTTAGAAACAATCCTCAAAAATGTCAGACGTGGCGATAGTGGCCGTATTCTTACGGCCGTTAACGCTCTGCCTACCCCGCAAGGGATAAAGGTGTGATATATGTATGTATGTACGTAAACCCTTAAATCAAGACCAAAATAAAAATTTACAGAAAATTCTGGTATTCTAAGGCAGAGCACACCAGGCTGCGTAATGCAGCTCGTATGCGTGCACGTATTTCCAGGGAATATGATTCTGATTGACATTTTTAGTATGGATCTGACAAACCGCTGCGTTACGGATGCGTTATTTTAGCGGAGCGTTGTGCGTTAAGTGTGCGATCCGCCTTAATTCACGAATAGACAAACGTACAATAAACGTTTTGCCGGCCCATTACAGCGATAATAATTACAAATAGCTGATATTTATGTGTCTGCAGTAGTTTTATTGTATCTACCGTTTTTATTTATTGCTTCATTTGATCTCTGAATGTGTACTACATTGGGGAACTAAGCAGTTATTTTAGGTATAGGTAGGTATTCATATTCACTATTCAGTAGAAGAGGAGAGAGAGAGAGAGAGAGAGGGAGAGAGAGAGAGAGAATAATTACAAAGTAAATACCTACCGTGGGATGCCGGCCTAGGATAGCATCACGCCATTTCTTAATAAATAAATTAATTTAAAAAAAGGTAAATAGGATGACTATATAGGTACTTACGTAAAAATTTACACGAAATTTTGTATAGAGAGGTTGCGAGGACGATTTAATACTACTATAGATTTTACGTGGCAATTTTTTCGTTTTTAGTATCAGCCGTTTCTTTTTTACAAACAGCGCCATCTATTGTAGCTAAAAAATAAATACCAAGCCAGCTCATAGTCCAACCAGGTGAAGTTGTTTTTGTGATAATACCAGGCTTTATTTTTTTCGCTTTTCGTGTAGATAAGTACTTAACCAAGTAAGCAAAGAAAGATGGAACCCATTAAACGCAATGGATGAAAGAGTAAGATAATGTGTTCTAACTCGTCGGAAGATAGCTGACAGGAAATTAACTTACAAAAACGTTGAACACGTAATACATTACACGGAAATTCATTTCCTCTCTGTAACCACCACTTTGCTTTTTTCATATTAGAGCAGTCCACAAACCAATTTTAGTACCCAACCATCACAGGCGCTTTTTGGTTAACTCCTAGGTTCTAAAAGCTTGCAAACAGCATCATGTGAATAAAGGTTGTTAGGAAAAGTACTAATTTCCTTTCAAGGCATGAACCAGCCCATGAAACTGAATAACTTTCCCCAAGGAACATAAGGTCGAAACATGAAAATATTTTTTGGACCTCACGCAATCTGACTCAGTCGGTCGGTATATTTTGTTCATATTTCGACCTATGTTATTTGAGAAAAATTGTTCAGTTTAATGGACTAGTTAGTACTTTTCTTAAAACCATGTATCTAAACAAAAAAATATGCTACAATAATTTTAGATATGAAAAACATAGATACACATACACCTTATCATAAGCAGTACCTGTTGTATATCTATGTTCTTTATGTGTTGTAACTTTGATGTTTTATTGTAAGATAAATCGTAAATAAATACAATTACCGGACAATTACGAGTATAAGCAAAGCCGCATATCTGAGATGAAATGCACTTTAAAACGTTTCCCATTCAATGAATTTAGTTCTAAGAACAATCTGTATCTCATCTCGACCAATTTTCATACCGATCCGACGTTTAAACGCCCCGTGAACGTTCCAAATCGGTTGGACGCAGGCCAAAGTATTCTTCTGAGAACATTAGTGATGATTACTACTGAGTACTGACTCATTTTGATACGACTCGTTTAATATGTGTCTCAAAGCGTCTGTGCTGATCGGTAGTGACTCACTTTAATATGACTCGATTCGACCAATTTCCATAGGTATTCGTCTGACATTTGAACGCCCCTTGAGCGTCCCAAATCGGTTGGAAGCAGGCCAAAGTATTCTTCTCAAGACATTAGTGATGATCACTACTGCTTATTTTGATACGATTCGTTAAATTAGTGATTCAGAGATAGTGTCAACCGGTCCTACTCACTCTGAAATCACTCAATTGACGTTAAATAGGTTGGACACTATTGACTCTTATTGATATGGCTCGTTTAATTAGTGATTCAAAGAATCAGTGCTAATCGGTACTGATCCACTTTGATACGATTCAATTTGACCAATTTTCATACCGATACCACGTTTAAACGCCCCGTGAGCGTCCCAAATCGGTTGGACGCAGGCCAAACTATTCTTCTCAAGACATTATTGAAGGTTACTACTGAGTACCGACTTATCATTTTGATAAGACTCGTTAAATTAGTGTCTCAAAGCTGATTGGTACTGACTCATTTTGATACGACTCGTTTAATAAGTGACTCAAAGCGTCTGTACTGATCGGTAGTGACTTACTATGATATGATTCATTTAATAAGTGCCTCACGCTGCTGATTGGTACTGACTCAATTTGATACGAATCGTTTAATAAGGGCCTCAAAACGTCAGTGCTGATCGGAACTGATCCACTTTAATACGATTCAGTTTGCGTAATTTTACGCCATAAGCGTCCCAAATAGGTTGGAAGCAGGTCAAACTATTATTCTGAAAACATTAGTTATGATCAGCAGTGACTCATTTTGATACGACTCGTTGAATAAGCGACTCAAAGTGACTATTATTGCACCCAAAGTAATGAAAAGCGTCTCATTTGTCATAAAAAAATTTTGGTAATGCTTCGAGTTTTCTCAATTTTCAAAGACAAGTTATTTTCTGAATCTGAGTCATTTAAACAAATCGGTTTTACACATCACTAATTCTCATTAAACTGAAACAAGAAAAAATCACTACAAGAGGACAATTGCAAATATTTTACAAACTTTTATTAGACGTACTGTTAATCTTCTGAGAAATTTACGATTTTAGATTGTCCAAATAATTTCTTTAGCTTTGCTATAATAAATTTAGGTCGCTTGAAAATAGCCCGATAATAAATCCATACTAATATTATAAATTCGAAAGTAACTCTGTCTGTCTGCTACGCTTTCACGGCCAAACCACTAAACCGATCATCATGAAATTTCACACAGAGATTAGTAAGATACCGAGAACGGACATAGGCTACTTTTTTTCACCACTCGAGGGTCTGAAGTACCTTCAGTAGACCACCAGGTACACCACCAGGAGCCCGCCTAAACTATAGGAGATACAAACATGGCACCAAGCAAAAAATGTTTAACTTGATGGGTAGCTTCTGGTGGCATATAGACTTTGAAGGTTTGGAGTACCTGATGTAGACCACCAGGTGCACAACCAGGAGCCCACCTAAACTATACGAGATAAAGATATGGCACGAAAGCAAAAGTTGTTCTGCTTGATGGGTAGTTTCTGCTGGCATATAAACTTCGAAGGTTTGGTGTTCCTGACGTAGTCCACAAGGAGCACTAATAGGGGCTCAGATTAGCATGTATAATTTAGGACGTTAGTGAAGGAAACAAGGTTATTTTATCATCCAAAATACTAAGTCAGCGAAACGAAGTCGCGGGTACCAGCTAGTTTTAAATAATTAGAACGACCTTTTACATACAGGGGATTTTTAGTTAGTACACAAAGGTTGGAGGGTGTTTCTACTCATAAATACATACATACACATATCACGCCTTTATCCCTTGCGGGGTAGGCAGAGCGTCAACGGCCGCAAGATTACGGTCGCCATCGCCACGTCTGACATTTTCGAGGATTGTTTTCCAAGGTTGTTTCAGAAAACATGTGTATCACTATAGTGACAGGTTGTCAGCCTGTCGCCTAAAAATTATAATACACTAATACCCTCGAGTCCCTTAGTCGCCTCTTACGACACCCGCGGGAAGGATTTGGGGTGATGCTATTCTAAGCCGGCATCACACGGCAAACGGTTTCTACTCATGATTCTGGACAACTTTTTCTATGGGGCCGCCGTTGAAATAGCGAAAAAAAAATTTAGTGTTCCATACAAAATTCATACCTACTCGGCAAAAATGTATAGAACACCCAATATTTTTTGCGATTTCGCAGGTGGCCCCATAGTAAAAGTTGTTCAGAATCATGAGTAGAAACACTCTACAAAGTTTGTGTACTGACTATAAAATAACCCTGTATAGTACTTCTTCTTCTTTTCGTGTGGGACACCGAGTCGTCCAACGACCCGATGAACCCTAGTGTCACAATTTTTCAACCGCCTACTACAGGTAGCAGGCTTCTGACATGGTTGTGGAACGACCGCCGTCGAAGTGATCATAGACAGCAACCGGGACCTACGGCTTAACGTGTCATCCGAAACACGGAACCATCTTACTTACGGACTATCGGGTGGTTCAGCCCGCAATGTCCTAACCAGACTGGGAACAAATTCACAAAGTGATAAATATCAACTTTGTGAGTGACCCACCGAGAATCGAACCCGGAAACTTCTGCGTCAGAGGCAGGCGCACTACCACTGCGCCACATCGGTCGTCGGTATAGTACTAAATAATCCTGTGTACTAGTTCTGTTCTGAGAAGTAAAGGAAACTTGTCATTGTCACAATTAACGGTAAATGAGACAATATTGATAAATGCAGGCAGGATTTTGGCACATATTCAGAAATTAACAGTCATATTTATTTTGAGTTAATTCTTGCAATACTTTACACATTGTAAGAAGCATAATATTATCAAACAACAACGCGCAAGCTGCTGCGATTTGTTTCAATCCGCCATCTTGAGTTTATTAAATTTTGATACACCCAATGTCCGGGAAAAAGAATTTACCTCCATCCTACAAAACTACATACTCGCGAAAAACATAACCATCTTTTTGGGGCAGTCGGGTAAATAACTTGAAATTTGGGCTAGCAGATATCCACACACACACTTACATATCCCACGCCACAGAGCAAAAATGACTCTTATGTCCCTCGCGGGGCGGCCCCATGACATCTCTGTTCTGTGCCTCACGTTCTTGTCATGGTCGTGACAAGTGACAACTGTCACATCAACATCATCAGTATAGAGTTTCTATTTGTAAGAGCTTTGTCAGTAAACACAGAACAGATGGTCTACAGCTCTATTTTTGAATTATCGCATGCGAAATTTTGTTTTGATTGTTTGGTTTGTTTTAATTGTGCTTGTAACAGTAAAAGCACACGTTTAGCTAGACAAATCTCAAAAATACTCTAATTAATTCACAGACATCCTAGAAATTAACATTCGAGTAGTAGAAAGTGTGATAAGAGTGGTTGAACCAGTCGAACTTTCGTGTACGATATCAAACTTTCAGGAATTGAGCTCAAACATCGAATTTTGTGCTTTCATTCTATTATTTCAATCTCAATCTGCGGTTATAGGTATCCAACACTATAAAACATCTACCTACTTAAGTAAACACACATTAGTTTTTAATAATAGTTTCTTCTTTTCGTGTGGGACACCGAGTCGTCCTACGACCCGATGAATAGTTTGACTGGACAGCTTTTCAAAATCTGAATTAAAAAAGCAATAAAACAAATAACGTTGTCATCAGTCAACAATGCTTTGATGGTAAACCATCTCTGACACTCACTCACATACACAAATCACGCCCATATCCCTGGCAAGGTAGGTACAGCATTAACGACCGACGAGTAAAATTGCGGTCGTTAACGCTACGTCTGACAAATTCAATGTATATTTGAGTGTCGTTTCAGATAAGTGGTGTATCACTATAGTGACAGGTTGTCAGTCTGTTGCCTAAAATTGCAATACAAATGGGACCCTCGAGTCCTTCAGTCGACTTCTTTGACACCCACGGGAAACAAATGAGTAATATTATTATAAGACGGCATCATAGGAGTAAAAGAAATATTCTACGAAGAGTCGTAACAACAACACACAAACAACACAAATCACGCCTTTATCCCTTGCGGGGTAGGCAGAACGTCACCGATCGTAAAATGACGGTCGTTATCGCCACTTCTGACAAGTATTGAAGGCCCTTTCAGATGATTCGTGTATCATTGTAGTGACAGGTTGTCAGCCTGTCGCCTGAAATTGCAATACAGATGAAACCCTCGAATCCCTTAGTTGCCTTTTACAACACCCGCGGGAAGAAATGGGGTGATGCTATTCTAAGCCGGCATCACACGGCATAACACGAAGAGTCGTAAGATGTGACTAACATGTCACAAATGTTCTGAGCCTATTGGCTATTCAATAATTTAAATAATCTCGCTAGGCAGATGCCAAACAATAGTCCAAAAATATTACATGCTCTGTTTAATGCTTTTCGAAATATTTCAAAATTTTAATTAATAAACAGAACGATAATATAAAAGAAAAGATAGCCGTGTGATGCCGGCTTAGAATAGCATCACCCCACATCCTTCCCGCGGGTGTCGTAAGAGGCGACTAAGGGACTCGAGGACAGGCTGATGACAACCTGTCACTATGGTGATACACATATTTTCTGGAACAACCTTGGAAAACAATCCTCAAAAATGTAAGACGTGGCGATAGCGACCGTATTCTTACGATCGTTAACGCTCTGCCTACCCCGCAAGGGATAAAGGCGTTATATGTATGTATGTATAATATAAAAAAGAAATAAGAGGATAAAATAAAAATTTCATGGACTGGTTCATCCCTGGAAAGGAACTCAGTATTTTCCTAACACCCTGTTTATTTTCACATCCTGTATAACTCTATTTTAATTCTATGGACAATAACATTGCATCACGCCTCGGTTCATATCTATTTGTAAGAGCAGATGGTCTAGAAGTGGCACCCGGTGTCCCGTTAGTTTGACGTCACACTATAAATATGAAACACACTGATCACACTGAAAACAACTCATGAGACGCATGCTGAAACGATTTTAATAATTTAGTTAGAGGGATATAGGAATATAATAAAATAACATACATTCATACATACATATATCACGCCTTTATCCCTTGCATGCGTTAACAGCCGTAAGAATACGGTCGCTATCGCCACGTCTGACATTTTTGAGTATTGTTTTCCAAGGTTGTTTCAGAAAACATGTGTATCACTATAGTGACAGGTTGCCAGCCTGTCGCCTAAAAATTGTAATACACCAATACTCCCGAGTCCCTTAGTCGCCTTTTATAACACCCACGGGAAATATGTGGGGTGATGATATTCTAAGCATCACACGGCATACGTCACACTATAAATAAATGGAGACATCATTGTAGAGGACTGTGGAACTGAGAACAACGCATAGGACGCATGTTGAAACGACTCTGAAGCTTCAGAAAGAAATAGGAATTAGTAACTATAAATATGTTGGATGCAATCCACCTGCGTATAGTTCGGTCACGGTTTTCTAAATTGATGAGTCAGACTAAAAAAAATTGATTTAACTAACTAACCTCTCTGGCTCAGTGACATACATACATACATATATCACGCCTTTATCCCTTGCGGGGTAGGCAGAGCGTTAACAACCGTAAGAATACGGTCGCTATCGCCACGTCTGACATTTTTGAGTATTGTTTTCCAAGGTTGTTTCAGAAAACATGTGAATCATTATAGTGACAGGTTGTCAGCCTGTCGCCTAAAAATTGTAATACACCGATACTCCCGAGTCCCTTAGTCGCCTCTTACGACACCCACGGGAAGGATGTGGGGTGATGCTATTCTAAGCTAGCATCACACGGCAGTGACCTTGACCAAAATGGATCTTGGCCTCCAAAACGAGCTTCCTCCACTGATCCCTGTCCTGCGCCACCTCCACCATAATACTGAGATTTTTAAATTGTTCAATTTGTTTACAATAAAAAAGCTTTTACGCAGTGCTCGATGTGGATTTAAAATACCAGCACTCTATAAACTGTGAACATCGGCTGGGTCTTGAGTCGACCCTAGTTTTCTTCCCAATCATCTTTAACCTACTCTGACCTTGAATTTGCAACCCTCTTTGACAATCTTTATTAAAAAACAATATAATCCAAATCGGCCTAAAAAGAATATCTAAGAATACCAAATCTGTGAATATTCCTTATAAAAATCGCAATAGCAGACATTGGTGGCTGACGGTTAAACATTGATGACAGTATTTTAAGTACGAGTGGGACTTACCGACATGAAAAAAATAGAAAACAAGATTCCGAAGAATTAAGAACCTCATCGTATTATACTATAACCTGCTACTCGAAACTACTACTACAACTTCAAATAAGAAAGAAAATCCTATTGCAGTCGCTTGAAAAGCTACCCTTGGGATGGTATTAGCATACAAAATAGTATTTATTCTACAATACGGTTATATCTGCAATGCTGTGTCAGCAGAGAAAGACTTCCATTAAAGTTCTTTGAGAAAATTATCAGAAAAGTCTAACATATAAAAATTAGCTGCAAATATTTTAAGGGGGTGAACCAGCCCATGAAACTGAACAACTTTCCCAAAGGAACATAGGTCAAAATATGAAAAAAAATGGATCTTCTATACAGGTTGACAGCTGTTCCATTCTGTATGGGAGGTCATAAAATTTCTTTCATATTTCGACCTATGTTTCTTGGGGAGTGTTGTTCAGTTTCATGGACTGGTTCACCCCTTAAAATATTTGCAACGGATATTTTTACACCTTATATAGTATATTTATTACGACGCATGACGGAGCGCTAAAACATCGCAGCAGTCTCAGTCTCAGATCCATACTAGAAATATCAATCCCCATACCAAAACCGCTTAACCGCTGTCGACGCAGCGCTATCGCAGTGTCATCCGTCTGATCCACCGATGAGTTCACGGGGATCCCCTGGTAGAGCAGGCTAGGGGATCCCGGTGGCCGAAATGGATCTGACAGACCACTGCGATATTTTAGCACTCCGTCGTGCGCCACGTGTGCGATCTGCCTTATGGCGTACCCTGGGGGAGTCATCTATTGCACAAAGCAAAATTATACATTCTTTTAATGTGAACCTCTTCTATTTTGATATTCCATTTTGGATCATATTTCTGTCAAATCTGACGTTTGAAAAGGATCTTTTCATAAGCTACAATGAGAAAGGTCGGTTATTATAAATACCTTTATGTTATCCACGTTTAGGAATTTTAATAATATAGTTTTGAATATAGCTGGAAAGGTAAGTTTATAGCTATTTGTAAGTCTTTGATAAAGTATTATGTAAAAAAGTGTTAGTAAAATTGAGTGGCATGATATGCCATGTCGGCTTAGAATAGCATCACCCCATTTCTTTCCCGCGGGTGTAGTAAAAGGCAACTAAGGGTCTCGAGAGTTTCATGTGCATTACAACTTTAGGCGACAGGCTGACAACCTGTCACATCTGGCACCTAAAGGCGGAGACTTATTATTAGTAATTGTTTATATAAATTGTTAACATATTTATATATTTTGTTCTTAGTCTTTCTAAAATTATAAAGTAAAAATAAAAAATAAAATATAAATCTGAAAGGGCTCTTAAAATTTGTAATACGTGGGAATTCTGACCATTTTAGGGGCTTTAACGCTCTGCCTACCCTGCAAGGGATAAAAACGTGATATGTGAATGTCTTTTATCATTTGTTGAATGTATTTATGTATGTTTAAATAGCCAAAACATATGTGACTCACAAAACATGTCACAAATCTTGTGAGCCTATTGGCTATCCATTAATTTAAATTGTCTGGCTAGGCAGATGCCAACAGATGATGCTCATTTGTTTTGTTAAAAATAGGCGAACTGATATTGAGTGGGTGCTAATATTTCGGTCCTATTTTGCTTTGGTTTTTTTTTTGTACGTGCTTATTTATGGTTCATGTTTTGAGTTTTTTTTTTTTGGGAGAAACTAACTTTTTTTATTTTGATAATTATTTAGAAAAGTTAGGATCGCCTCCGGTTAACTACTAGAAGTAGGATTGTGATCCAATCTTACGATTAGAGTCTAGGAAAAATTTAATTAACAGAGGTGCCAAAGTTTATAAACCTCCTGCTAGATAACAAAAGCCCTCGTAATGTTTTCTATAGCATGCAGTATTTTTTACTAGACTAGAATATTTCATGGGTTTCATGTGTATTACAATTTTATTTGCCGTGTGATGCCGGCTTAGAATAGCATCACCCCACATCTTTCCCGCGGGTGTCGTAAGAGGCGACTAAGGGACTCGAGAGTATTGGTGTATTTCAATTTTTAGGCGACAGGCTGACAACCTGTCACTATAGTGATGCACATGTTTTCTGAAACAACCTTGGAAAACAATCCTCAAAAATGTCAGACGTGGCGATAGTGGCCGTATTCTTTCGGCCGTTCACGCTCTACCTACCCCATGAGAGATATACACGTGATATATGTATGTACAATTTTAGACGACAGGCTGACAGCCTGTTACTACAGTGATACATGTATCATCTAAAAGGACCCACAATACTTGTCAGACGTGGCGACAACGACCGTTAATTTACGATTATTAATGCTCTGCCTACCCCGGAAGGGATAAAGGCGTGATTTGTATATGTATGTATGTAGAATGTTTTTTTTATTATGTCTTTTGCAAAGTAGTAATTTTTGCCGGTGTGTCCATACTTAACTTGGGAGATAACATTTTCAGTCAAATAGTTATCTACGCATTCTACTATCTACCTACCCGCATTCCAACATCTAGGTACTCGTATCAAACTAACCACGGGCGCAAACTGGCGTGCTCTCTGGACCGAATATTGTTCAAGTTGACGCAAATATTGTTTCACACACAGAAATGTAGAAGTGCATTTAGAACGTGGGTTTGTTTTGCGGTAAAGCAAATACAAGTCATACATTTATACATACACATATCACGCTTTTATCCCTTGCGGGGTAGGTAAAGCGTTAACAACCGTAATTACGGTCATTATCGCCACGTCTAACAAGTATTGAGGGCCCTTTTAGATGATACATGTATCATGTGTAGTGACAGGTTATTAGCCTGTCGCCTGTCTGTATGTATGCTTAAATCTTCAAAACTACACAACGGATTTTAATACAAGTTTTTTTTTATACGTAGATAAAGTGATTCAAGAGGAAGGTTTTTATGTATAATACTTGCCCGGGAAAACATCTGATTCCCACGGGAAAATAAGTTGCAGCGGGCGCAGCCGCTGGGCGGGCCGCTAGTTGTTTTATACACAGAAATGTAGAAGTGCATTTAGAACGTGGGTTTGTTTTGCGTAGGTTGTCCCATACAAATGACAGCTAGTTTTGCGGCCCTAATGGGAGGTCTTCTTTTTGAAAATAAAAAATATAATATAATCCCAAGAACTCGATAGATGGCGTTGAACCGATTATGTTACTAGATTTATGTTACTAGATCTGACTGATAGTCTGGCCTGCACTGACATTTTCGTTCCAAATGAGTCCGAGTCCAAGTTCTAAAAAAACAAAAAATGAATATTAAGTTCCGTTCTTTGCGGTAACATACCAAGTGCAGCGCCATCTATACAGCAACTAGAATAATAATTCAAAAAATAATTAGAAGAAATTTCCTTTTGAAGTGCCATGCACGAGAGAATCGCGTACTTTCACATTTGCTTTCCTTGACTTCCCGCTCCACAGTGGCGACTTTTGGAACTAAATTATTTAGTTCCGGGTACTTTCGTATTTGCTTTTCTTGACTGCCAGCGCCAAAATGGCGATTTTCAATGAGCCACCAATAATTTAGCAACAACCAGTCCACAGATAATTTCTGGTCAGTGGAGCGGAGCTATACATTGTCGTATGCAATAAATTTTCAAATAGGTACGAAAATAAAGGAGCTAGCTTGCGTCTTGGTTCTAGTCTGAGCTAGATTTAGGAGCCAGGTAAAGCTAGGACAGAGTTGTAGACTAAAGGTGAAACCAGCTGACCTGTAGCAATGAATACTAACTATGGCTGCATTATACTGTTTATATCCTTACGACGCTGACGTCTTCACCTCACTGCGTAATCAGTTGCTCTCGCGACCACGAGCGTCGTAACACGTCTCAAAACGTAGAGGTATGTTTACCTAGTTATTATTCTGCGCGTAGCCGTGTGATACCGGCTTAGAAAAGCATCACCCCATATCCTTCCCGCGGGTGTCGTAAGAGGCGACCAAGGGCCTCGAGAGTATTGGTGTATTACAATTTTTAGGCGACAGGCTGACTACCTGTCACTATAGTGATACACATGTTTTCTGAAACAACCTTGGAAAACCATCCTCAAAAATTTGACAGACGTGGCGATTACGGCCATAGTTTTACTGTCGTTTATGCTCTGCCTACCCCGCCAGGGATACAGGCGTAATTTGTGTGTGTGTGTGTGTGTGTGTGTGTGTGTGTGTACATGAAAACTGTTCAGTTCGCATCGAAAGCAATAAACTGTCATAGCCCCGATAATGGGTGAAATAAAGACAGTTTAGTTCGGAACTGGGACACTCAAAGCTTTGACAATAACCGACTGCTCCCATTGGGCAGGCCGAACACAAATGGCATAATCACAATACGAATTGGGCTCTACGAATTGGGCTCAACGGTTTGTAGCGGTGAAGAGCCTCGGTGGCCAAGTGGTTAGGACATTGGTTTTACACTCGTGAGACCCGAGTTCGATCTCACCTTGTACCAATGTGTTTTACTCACATACATACCGACTACTCTTATGGTGAAGGAAAAACAATGTGATGAAACCCACTTTGACAATAACCGACTGCTCCCATTGGGCAGGCCGAACACAAATGGCATAATCACAATACGAATTGGGGTCAACGGTTTGTAGCGGTGAAGAGCCTCGGTGGCCAAGTGGTAAGGACATTGGTTTTACAATCGTGAGACCTGAGCAATGTGTTTTACTCACATACATACCGACTACTCTTATGGTGAAGGAAAAAACAACTTGATGAAACCCACATTCAAATAAAATTCGAATTCAGATATTTGAAAGTGACTTAACCTAAGATTCGGGCCAGGTTAGCGGGCGAGTTGCAGAAGTCAGATGACAGTCGCTCTATGTAAAAACTTAGTTCCGCGTCAAATCTCCTATAGGTTAGGTAGCCAACCCCGACAGAGAACGGGATATAGCAAGGAGAATGATTTGTAATGGTGAAGGCAGTCCCTACATCTAACGCACGACGCTGCGGACTTTTAGTGCATTCTTAACGCATATATCTGTCAGTTGCAAGGAAATTTCGAATTACCCATACTAAAACCCGACGTTGAAATTTACGTCGATGGATGCGTCTGTTAAACAAGTTGTTGCTCATGTGTCAGTCGGTTTTTAATACAGGAAATTCGAAAGTTGCATTTAACAGACGCATTCATTACAGTTGCGCAAAAAATGCGCAGCGTTGTGCGTTACATGTGAAACCTAAGATCTTGTCGATTGCGATCTAGGTCTCAGCCTATAATTTAGGCTTTAGTTTGACTCGTTCAATTCATCAAGACTAGGGTTTTTCAACACGATGGCTATCTTGCATGACGAAGCAGAGTGGCTGAAGGAAAAGGCTTGGAGCATTCAATCTATACCTACATACCTACGTACATAAATCGCGCCTTTATGCCTTGTGGGGTAGGCAGAGCGTTAACGATCGTAAATCTCCACGTCTGACCCTTCAGGGCCCTTTCAGATGATTCGTGCATCACTATAGCGACAGGTTGTCAGCTTGTCGCCTAAAATTGCAATACACATGAAACCCTCGCGTCCCTTAGTTGCTTCTACAACACCCGCAGGAACCATTTCTTCCTGCGGGTGTTGTAATGCTATGCTAAGCCGGCATCACACGGCGGACCTCGATTACATTTCAATTCAACCTATGGAGATGGCAAAGCTGGGCTTACCCCTCTGCCAGAATTCACTGACCATTTGCCCAGTACGTTATAAGAAACTGACAGTTGCCATTTTGTATCTAGTTTCTATTCTATTCTATATTCTATTAAATTTATTCAAAGTATCGCTAAAGTAAATTTTACATATAACTTATTGATGGTCAGTTATTAGTCATTGTAAAAAAGAGAAAAATGTATGTTGACTACATTTTTCTATTCCCTACAACAATTTTGTGGCGGAAAAAATTGTTTCGTAATTTCCCGTTACCACCTCCATAATTTAAATGCTCTAAGGAATAAAGGAACGGAAAATATACTAGAAGTTTATTTGCCTTAATGGGCACTACAAGGGGTCTAAATATAGTACTTTCACTTATCACAGCCTTATCTTTTTGGCTTTTATAAGGTTCCAAGACGATGAAGTGATTTGACAGATTTCAATAGGGTAGTATAGTAGGGTAGTATAGTATAGTAGGGTATTTGACGACCGATGTGGCGCAGTGGTAGTGCGACTGCCTTTGACGCAGAAGGTCCCGGGTTCGATTCTCGGTGGGTCACTCCCAAAGTTGATATTTATCTCTTTGTGAATTTGTTCCCAGTCTGGTTAGGACATTGCGGGCTGAACTACCCGATTGTCCGTAAGTAAGATGGTTCCGTGTTTCGGATGGCACGTTAAGCCGTAGGTCCCGGTTGCTGTCTATGATCACTTAGACGGCGGTCGTTACACAACCATGTCAGAAGCCTGCTACATGTAGAAGGCGGTTGAAAAATTCTGACACTAGGGTTCATCGGGTCGTTGGACGATTCGGTGTCCCACACGAAAAGAAGAATAGGGTAGTTGATTTTTATAACACTATCTCTAGACGTAGTTTTTAGGGGTAAACATATTAGCTGCAAATATTTTAAGGGATGAATCAGCCTATGAAACTAAACAACTTACCCTAGAAACATAGTTCGAAACATAAAAAAATTTGAACCTCCCATACAAAATTACCGACCGAACGAGCCAATTTTTATGGGAGGTCCAAAATATTTTCAGGGAAAGTTTTTCAGTCTCATAGGCTGATCCACCCCTTAAAATATTTACAGCTGATATTTACCTTATACAAGCCGTCTCTGGACATACTGCACCGATTTTGATGAAATAAAAGCTATAGCAATAAAAAAACAATTATCATCTGTTTCATTCTAACGCATGGAAAAGAAACGTACCATTGGAGCTGGTAACACCTTAACTGCGTAGTGGTAACCTACCTACATATTACATACATACATACATATATATATCACGCCTCTATCCCTTGCGGGGTCGGCAGAGCGCTAACAGCCGTAAGAATACGGTCGCTATCGCTACGTCTGACATTTTTGAGGATTGTTTTCCAAGGTTGTTTCAGAAAACATGTGTATTACTATAGTGACAGGTTGTCAGCCTGTCGCCTAAAAATTGTAATACCTACACTAATACTCTCCGAGTCCCTTAGTCGCCTCTTCCGACACCCGCGGGAAGGATGTGTGTGGGGTGATGCTAAGCTAAGGCATCACACGGCACTACATATTATTTTAGTCAATGCTCGTCCCTCCAATTCCTTCCTTCGGAAAATTAGTTTAGAGTTTCCGAAAATCGCACTTATGTTTATAACAATTTTGGTAAGGTTATTATCACTAAAACTATTAGACGTGGTTTCCACATGTAACGCACGATGCTGCGAATTTTTTGCGCCTCCGCAACGCATGCGCCTGTCAGATACAATCATACAAGGCAATTTCAAATTCCCCATACGAAAATTCAACATTTGCGCAGGAGCAACGCAGAAAATTTGGTCGTAGTAAGTAGTAACTATTAAGTAAGGCGGGGAACACACTTGGCGCGCGACGGAGAGCAAAAATATCGCAGCGGTCTGTAAGATCCATACTAGAAACGTCACTCCCCATACTAAAACCGCATTTGACGGATGACACTGCGATAGCGCTGCGTCAACAGCGGTTGAGCGGTTTTAGTATGGGGATTGACATTTCTAGTATGGATCTGACACGCCGCTGCGATATTTTTGCGCTCCGTCATGCGTCAAGTGTGCGATCCGCCTTTATAGTCTTTGTCACACTTATTATGGTCGATGCAATATACCTATTTCATTTGCACCAGCGTCCGTCAAGTGTGCGATTCGCCTTTCATTAATGAAATATCGGAAATCATGTATAATAGTTTTAGCTTAAATTCGGTACCTTACTTCTCTGAAGCTTCTATTCCGCACATTAGATGTAATCTCAAGAGTATTACGGCGGTATTTTATATAAGGTGTAAAAATATTAGGTGCAAATATTGTAAGGGGTGAATCAGAGTATAAAACTAAACATTTTTCTCTAAGGAACAAAGGTCGAAATATGTCCATACATGGGCTAACCATGTGTATTGCGTAACAAAACAAATGAATGCAATATAATATATCGCCAATTTCAATAAAAAATAACAACCTTTAATTGTTGCACAAAACCCGGAAAATTAATGAAATTAAAATTGAAAATCTACGTTTAGCAATTTTAACAAAAAAAGAATACTGAGGCGTAAACCTTTTCTACACTGCTTACCGAATATAACGTACTTATTTAGAACTAAATTCACTAAAGAGCGCCAAACATCAGCACTTTTGTCTCTTTCGATGCCCGACTTTGACACTCAATAACTCCAGAACTAGTTCGTTGCATAAAAATTTCCTATGCTAAAATGATAAGCAATCTTTAATCTCTATTATTATATAACTTTGGCTTTGATGCGATTCCTGCAAGTGTGACGCAAGACTGATGAAAAACAGGACGAGCATCCAAACAAAAGTTGTCATGATCCTTTTTTTAGGCCTCCCATACAAATTGACTTGGTAGTTTTGTATGGGTATTTTCATATTTCGTCCTATGTTCCTAGGGGAAAGTTGTTCAGTTTCATGGGCTGGTTCATCTCTTAAAACATTTGCAGCAATATTTTTTTACACCCTGTTTATAACACTTACTTACGCTTGTTTCATAATGTCCGAATTGCAAATTATCAATATAAACTATGAAGTAACTATGTATGCACTATAACTTCAGATTGTGAATAATATGAAATGCATTTTCCTTATGCTTATTTTTTTTATGAAAAACGAGAAATTTGAAAGACGCCTAAGTACCTATTCATTTAGAGGTCTAACAATAAGTCAATGAACAATACTTCAATTACAATAACATGAAATTATTTCTGAATTGAAGCTTATGTTCGTATGTATGCGTGTGCCGCATGATGCCGGCTTAGAATAGCATCACCCCACATCCTTCCCGTGGGTGTCATAAGAAGCGACTAAGGGACTCGGGAGTATTGGTGTATTACAATTTTTAGGCGACAGGCTTACAACCTGTCACTGTAGTGATACACATGTTTTCTGAAACAATCTTGGAAAACAATCCTCAAAAATAACAGACGTGGTGTTAGCGACCGTATTCTTACGGCTGTTAACGGTCTGCCTACCCCGCAAGGGATAAAGGCGTGATATATGTATGTATGTATGTATGTATGCGTGTGCGGGTTGTATTTGCCGCTTTTACTTCCCACACATAAGTATGCTTTTAATAAAATCTTTGAGAGAACCTAAAATTGAAGGCACCCACGTCTTTTATTCATCCCAGAAATAGACTTTTGTACTATTTTTCTATGAAATAAGTACCATTATCATGGAACTAATAAAACTTTATTTTTTATAGAATATCTATTAAAGTGTTTAAATTGACATCTTGGGTTGCCATTTTTTTTGCAAATCTTAAATATACATACATACATACATATATCACGCCTTTATCCCTTGCGGGGTAGGCAGAGCGATAGTTGCCGCAAGAATACAGCCACTATCGCCACGCTGACATTTTTGAGGATTGTTTTCCAAGGTTGTTTCAGAAAATATGTGTATTACTATAGTGACAGGTTGTCAGCCTGTCGCCTAAAAATTGTAATTCACCAATTCTCTCGAGTCCCTTAGTCGCCTCTTACGACACCCGCGGGAAGGATGTGGGGTGATGCTATTCTAAGCCGGCATCACACGGCATCTTAAATATCGATGTGCCAATCATCTGTCAAGTTCAGTGCATAATAAAAAAATATTACTACGTCGATCTATGGAAAATCACTGCTGAGCTTTTACGTCATTCGCACGAGCGTCATCTACTAGGAACTAAAAAAATCAGATTTGGTAATTTCCAAAAATAGCAATCCGAGATGTAATTTTTTTGTCTAAATAACATACTTGAGGTACTGATAAGATCAAACAAAAGTAAGTATAGTACCTACTTATTAAAATTCAACTCGTATTCAGCACAGCAGTAGAGCAAAGCAAATAATTATCATTTCCCAAACTAAATAATTCCTAAAGCTAATCCGCGTACAGTCGGGCGCGAGAGTGCGATATGATTTTAATTTTGACGCGAATTAATGAGCCTGCGAATTTGATGTGACGTCCTCGCTGGGCGGGCTGTTACCAAATTCATAGCACGATGTACTGGCGAGCACACAAGTGAAACGTGATGCATACATACATATATCACGTTTTTATCCCTTGCGGGATAGGCAGAGCGTTAACGGCCGTAATCTATTGTTTTCTAAGGTTGTTTCAGAAAACATGTGTACCACTATAATGACAGGTTGTCAGCCTGTCGCCTAAAATTTGTAATACACTAATAATACTCTCGAGTCCCTTAATCGCCTCTTACGACACCCGCGGGAAGGATGCGGGGTGATGCTATTCTAAGCCGGCATCATGCATGCTTGAAAAACAAATTGTTCTAGGTTGTTTTAATTGAAATATTATGCGTGTAAAATATATCAATAACTTCTTGATGTGACTCTTAGATGAGTGGCATATGAAATACAAAAAATACCTGTATTAATACTAACTAGAAAATTAGAACTTTGTTTATTGACTAGGAACTAATCATTTGACAAAAATTGGTAATCAGTATCACAAACTATGTAAGCTAAAAGTACTAAAAGTGAAGTTAAGGCATGTAAGTTTACTGTACTCAATTTAAACTCTTCAGACAGCACTCTAACAAAACGACTTTTAAAGAAAACACGTCGAATAGAAGCTACAAATAGCGAAAGTCCACGTGCAAGCATTTTTCACGCTCCGCAATAAAAACAAACCGCCCACTACCGCAGACCGCCGCAGGTAACGACAGACAGGGAGGTGACATAGGGTAAAAAAGCGATTCTCTTGTAATCGATTATTATTTTATTATAAAAACGTGATAGTGGAAAGAAATTGTAGTATTTGAAAAAAAATATCGAATCTTTGATAGACAGAGGGCGCCACCTCCGTGTAGTAAACATTGTCTCTATGATAAAATATTGCTTAAAAATTCAATTCGTGACATTATTTGAATATTATTGCAAAAATTATTTGACTAAGTTGTGATTCCTAACTACAAGTGTTTGTGACAATATCTGAACAATAACACGCTAGAAATTTCTTGGTGAAAATCGTGACACTACTCTAGCCGAAAACTTGTGAATACAAAGTGTTACACTATAAATACCGCAAGAATTTTGCATAATACATTTGTGACTACAATAGAGTGAAAAAAAAACTCGAAGATTACCCATGGAATATAGAAAAAACCGCAAGTACTAATTAACACTCCGTTATAAATTCAAATGCCAATGTAAACAATCGAGAAGAACCAATCAGCTGATTTTGGCGTATGGCATTGCAGCGCCATCTAGTATTAAATAGCGGAACTTCTTATAATCACGCCATCTAGTGTTTACTGTCTGAACAACGAAGCGAGGTCTGGTGCATGATTGACGTAGATCTGTCTTAGTACCACTGAAGTCCTATAGAGGGCGCAGAAACAAATTAATTAGTACTTAACAAAATCTAGGCAACAAAAAATATTTTATTATTATTACAATGGCATCAACGATCGTCTGTGGTAAATGTAATCAACAGTTAAAAAAGTCCGATACTTACCTAGTTTGCTGCAAATGCGAAAAATATTTCGACCTGAAGTGTGCTGAAGTAACATCAAAGCGGTACGAGCTTATGCGTAGCGACAGAGATAGAGATCGACGTCTCACTTGGAGCTGCTCGCTTTGCTGCAGGAAGCAAACTACTAGGCCTAATCCTCCTCGCAGTACGCCAAAACCAACGGAGCCGGAAAATTCAGCAATATTAAAACAACCTAATTTAGTCGTACCTCGGATGTCACAGGATCAATCAAATCAATCAATTGAAGCAAAGGACAATCAACACCTAAATTCCACTCTTCGTGATGCCCATTTTGACGAACAAGCAGCGAGTACATCACAAAACAAGACCAGAGACTTTGTCACTGTACGGCAAAAAATCCAGGCTAACGTGGAGGTCTATAACTCCTTCGATTCACTGGATGTTGAGGGGGATATAGATGTCTCGTCAGTGTCGACATCATCATCCCTTAAATCTTGTCATAAATTGGGACGAAGCGTAAATTACTCATCAAATCATATCGGAGCGGTACTAGAACTGAAAGACCTCACAGATTCACTCAAGACTGAACTTTTATCAACCCAACAAGAATTAGAAAATACAATTTTAGAAAATAACGCTTTAACAAGACAAGTTATGAAGCTTACAAAAGAAAATGAAATACTGAAAACGATATGTAGAGATCCACCTAAATGTAAAAACAAAGTAAATTTGAGCTCCGCCAAAAAACATCGATTTCCTACGTCACCGCGTTTCGATACACGATTTAATGCCTCTGTCCCTAATGCCTCACTAAAAAGCGCCTCAGCATTGGACACGGCGACTGCAAAACTACAAGCTAAAATTAACATACTAAAACAAGAGCTCTTGTCGGCAATGCAGCAGATCGTGGATTTAAAAGACCAACTGGCTAAATTCTGTAACGCGGAAGAAGAAACAGAGAAAGATGTCTCTACAATACCTGTTGAAAAAAAACCTATTCAAGAGTCTAATCACCAAAGGAAAATACTTATTTTTGGTTCGCAACAGTGTGTAGGGCTTGCGTCTGTCTTGGAACATTCAAGAAACAACACAAAGTATGAGAATTACGAGATGTTTGCTGAAATCAAACCTGGAGCACATAGTGCAGAAATTCTTCGAAATTGCAAGGACTTGAAACTCTCTTCAGATGATAAATTACTGTTATGCATTGGAGAAAATGATCAGAATCCATCAGCCATCAGCTCTCAGGTAAAGACAGTAATTAATTCATGCCAAAAAGTACCTATTATTCTTTTAAATATATTTCATAATAGATATCTAAATGAGGAAAAAGTAAATAACACTATTAAAACCATTTGCAACCAGTATAGCAATTGCCATTTTGTACAATGTAAAAATAAAAATAAATCAGATATGTGCAACTCTATTAATCATGTTATTGACAGCATTGACTACGAAAGTAAATATCTAAATGTAAAGCAAATAAAAAAATTGATCCACCGCAATACAACCATGACAGCAAGGCCAGTTTTATATAAAAAGGGAACAATACCTTTTTATTTCTGTAAACCTAGAAATATTGACAAAAAATTAGATGAATCTACTGCGCCTGTCGTTGCGCCCAATAAATCTGATGTCGAATACAAGAAAGGTACTATCCCCTTTTACTTTAGACCAATAGCAAAAAATAGTTTTTTCGTGGATCACAATAACATAACTATTAATAAATTACAGGAATCGTTTTGTACAGTTGATGATGATAACAATAAAGACGATAGTAGGTTCTGTGTATTCCATCAAAACATAAATGGAATTCTCTCTAAAAAAGACCAGTTGTTGCTGGCAATATCTGAATTAGAAAACAAGGAGTGCAGTTCAGTAGATGCAGTATGTGTGACAGAACATTTTGTACCAAAAGGCGAAGAGAAAAATTTGTCACTTGACGGATACTTGCTGGCTGATTCATATAATAGAGATAAAATTAGTAAAAAGAGATCCGTGAATAACCGTGGCGGTTCTTGTATTTTCCTCAAAAAACACCTTGACTTTATTCCATTGGATTTGAAATCCTATACGGATAGGAACGTATTCGAATGTTGTGGCGTTCACTTACCTGGTCCGAACATAATACTAATATGTCTCTATCGCATTCCAGATCTAAATAATATTAAAGTCTTTTTTGATAAACTCGAGGCTCTCTTGTTTAAACTATCAAAGAAGAATAAATCTAAGGTTATAATTTGTGGTGATTTTAACTTGGACGTATTATCGGAATGTCCGCTTTTAAAGAACCTTACAATAGAGTTTAAACGTATTATCAGTAACTACAACTTTCAACTACAAATAAATAACTATACTCGAGTTACTGGAAATACTAAGTCGTGTATTGACAATTTTATTTGCAATGTTAAAAAACCGATTAAATCAGAAATTTATAACTTTGCTCTATCTGACCATACAGGACAATCTCTCACTATCAGAGTAAAAATGAAAAATGACCCAAAACATTGGTTCATATTTAAAAGAGACTACTCTGCTAGTAACGTAAATAAATTTATGAACTGTTTGAATAAATTGTCCTTCTCTACAGTTTATTCTCAGACGGACGTTAATAGAGCATACGAGGAACTCATAGAGTTATACAAAATGTTTTATGACTTATGCTTCCCTATCATAAAAATCAAAATAAAGCGTTTCTCTAACCGTCGTTGGATGTCTAAGGGTCTAAAAGTATCTAGTAAAATTAAAAGAAATCTTTTTGTTCAATACAAAATAAAAGGAAACAAATGTAAACAAAAAGCATATGAAAATTATACGTCCATCCTGAAACGCTGCACACGTACATCTATAAGACTTTCAAACCAGAAAACTATATCGAAGTCAGTCAATAAATGTAAAGGAACATGGCAAGTCATAAACGACTGCTCAGGTGAATCCAATAATCTACAGCATACGATATCATCTATATTAGTGAACGGAGTAAAAGTAAATGAGCCTAAAAAAATTGCATCTAGTCTTAATGATTACTTCATTGACTCTCTACCAAAGTCAAATAATACTGAAAGCAAAGAAGCATGTAAACACATCACATCTAATTCCCATACTTTTTATGCAACTCCTGTAACTGAGACAGAATTAATGACTATAATATCGCAGCTTAAAAACTCGAATTCGGTAGGATATGATGGATTGAATACCTACATAATAAAACAGTCTCGTGCATATATTGTTAGTCCATTAAAGCACATTATAAACTTATCGTTGGAACAGGGCGTGTTTCCGAAGAAACTCAAAGTTTCCTTAATAAAGCCCATTTACAAAAATAAGGGGAAAAAAAACAGAAATGATTAACTACAGGCCAATCACTCTCATCCCAATTATTGGTAAAATATTTGAACGTGCTATGTACAACAGATTAATTAGCTTTTCGGAAAAGTTCGATTTATTTGCTAAAGAGCAAAACGGTTTTCGGCGCGGCAGATCAACCAGTACTGCGATTTACCAACTCATGAAAACTGTACACAATTGTGTCGACAAGCGCATCCATGTATCAGCGTTACTTACTGATATGTCCAAGGCGTTTGACTGTGTAGAGCACAGCATTTTACTAGGTAAGATGGAAAAGTATGGCGTAAGAGGAACCACATTAAACTGGTTTAATTCCTATATAGATGGCAGACTGCAATGTGTCGAGATCAATGCCCTTTGCAAAACCACAAATACTGTCGTTTCCAACCAGTCAGAATACAGAGTTAATGGTAGAGGTGTTCCGCAAGGAACCATTCTTGGGCCTCTACTTTTTCTCCTTTACATAAATGACCTCCCTAAAATCACTAAAACCGAAATGGTTTTATTTGCAGATGACAGCACAGCAGTTATTGAATCGCTATCCCCGGAAACATATGAACGTAAAATTACTAGTACTGTGGATGATATCATGCGATGGATGAATGTTAATGGACTGTGTTTGAATCTAGCCAAAACAAACATAATCCAATTCCACTCCCATGCTAGAAAGCCACTAGATTTATATGTGAAATGCGGTGACTGCTTGTTAAATAAAGTTTCCTCAGCCAAATTTCTTGGCCTTACAATAGATTGTAACTGCAATTGGAAGCTTCACGTTGGGAATGTTTGCGCTCGGTTGGCTAGATTCGTGTACCCTTTAAGACGAATTGCTTATACCACATCGTTAGAAGCAGCCCTAATGGCCTACTTTGGCTATGTTCAATCAGTTCTGATTTATGGCCTAATATTTTGGGGTAACTCTACTGATGCTACTCAGGCGTTTCTTGCGCAAAAGCGTTGTGTAAGAGCCTTGGAGGGATTGGCCCAAATCGATTCATGTAAACCTCTTTTCAGAAAACACAAGATCCTGCCACTTCCATGCCTCTATATTAAAGAAGTAGCTATGTTTGTGAGAAAAAATCTGGCACTATATGAATCTAAAAGCAAGTTCAATAAAAATTTGAGAAACAATCATAAGCTTTTACAATCTGGCACACACCTTTCTGAATTTTACCATAAAAGTATCTTTTATATGGCTGTAAAAATCTATAATAACATCCCAGATGAATTTAAAGAATATGAGGTAAACAAATTTAAACACAATGTTAATTCATGGTTACAGCAAAGACTGTTTTATAGTGTAACAGAATTTTTGGAGAATTGCGGTAAATTGTGATAAATTGTATAGAAATAATTGTTATAAGAAGCACAGACATTTTAAAATAAATAAAAAATTTGACATGTACATTTAATAACTAATTACACATAATTTAATACAAATAATAATTTAATTTAATACAAATAACAATTGACTTGGTAAATGAATTAACTTAGTTGTAAGTAATATTAAAGAATATTTAATTTGAACTTGTTCATGTAAATAATTGTCTGTTAGTGTCTGTAAAATTTCATGTATGTACTAATATGTTAATGGAGATTGAATTGAGATAATTGTGAATTGTAATTATTATTATTTTTACCACTATATAATTAAATGTAATAATTAATATTAAATAAGAATATTGTACACCTAATTAGGTAGCTGTAATGATACGTATATAAATTTATTTCCACCTTGTAATACTTATAGCCAAACAATAAACTATTTTGACTTTGACTTTGACTTTGACTTTTTTTTTTTAGATTCTTTTTTTTATACTAGATTCTTGTTTTTAATATTATCTTTAAAATTCGAAAATTTTAACCAACTTGACAAAACTTCGATTATAACATTAGCTATTTATTAAATTTTCATGAAATATAATGCAAAATATAACTTTGAAATCACCGCAGTCAGTTTTAATGCCTATTTCACGTCCCTACATGCATGCTAAACCGCTGCAGGATTTCACGAGCCAACCACTTTTCCGCGCGCCTGTACACGTGTAAACTCTTGAATAAACAAGCGGGTACACGCGGCGGAACATGTTTATGCAATACGTCATTCTGTCGCATCGCTGGGTGGAGTGTTTTACTCTGGAAGTTAAGGCTCCATTCGTATAGCGAATGACAAATAAATACAAACCTACGACATTCAGCGCTAGAGGACTCTTTCACGCACAACGCAGCGCTAAAATAACGCAGCGGTCTGTCAGATCCATGATAGATATGTCAATCCCAATACTAAAACCACTTAACCGCTGTCGACGCGTCGTCCGTCGATTGCGGTTTTAGTATAGGGAGTGACGATTTTAGCATGGATCTGACAGATTGCTGCGATATTTTAGCGCTCCGTCGTGCGATCGGTGTGCGATCCGCCTTATCTTTTGCGGATGATTTCACCGCATACTTCGTCACATCAGATTGTCACTATCAGGGCACGCAATATCGTGCGGTGCAGCGATTCATCTCAACTCACAATCTAACGGAATACAACTTACCCAACTTACAACCCTTAACCAACTTACATCCTATGAAACTATGTCATCATTCTCCTTGCCTTATCCCGTTCTCTGTCGGGGTCGGCTACCTAACCTAGGGGATTTGACGTGGAACCAAGTTTTTACACAGAGCGACTGCCATCTGACCTCTGCAACCCGAAGGCTAACCTGGCCCGAATCCTAGGTTAAGTCACATTCAAATATCATTTTATTTGAATGTGGGTTTCATCACGATGTTTTTCCTTCACCGTAAGAGCAGTCGGTAAATGTACGTGAGTAAAAACACATTGGTACATGGCGGGGATCAAACTCGGGTCTCACGATTGTAAGACCGGTGTCCTATCCACTTGGCCACCGACGCATCCTATGAAGCTATGTAAGGTGTAAAAATATTTGCTGCAAATATTTTAAGGGGTGAATCAAACTATGAATCTGAACAACTTTCCCCAAGAAACATAGGTCCAAATATGAAAAAAAAAATGGCGCAACTGGCCAACACATTTTGCATGGGAGGAGGCCCAATTTCTTTCATATTTCGACCTATGTTTCTCGGGGAAAGTAGAAACCCCTTAAAACACATGCAGCAATTTTTGTTTACACCCTGTATAAAGCAACCTGAAATGAATATATCTCTCTTACTTAAATATTTCGTTCCGCTGCAACTCTAAAAAGTACCCTTTGACTTGCAGAGTAAATTTAGATGGAAATATTATGAGCTGTGTTTTTAGGGTTCCGTGGCCTGGATGCATACAAACTAAACTAAATAATTCAGTAATTTAATATCCATGTTATAATTATTTTGAGAGCGTCAGTCGCCAAGTGGTTAGGACAACGGTCTTACAATCGTGAGAACCGCGTTCGATCCCCGCCATGTACCAATGTGTTCCTACTCACGTACATTTACCGACTGCTCTTACGGTGAAGAAAAAACATTCTGATGAAACCCACATTAAAATAAATTTTTAATTCAGATGATATTTGAATGTGACTTGACCAGGATTTGCGCCAGGTTAGCTTTCGGGTTATAGAGGTCAGATGGCAGTAGTTTTGTGTAAAATCTTGGTTCCACATCAAATCCCCTAGGTTAGGTAGCCGACCCGGACAGAGAACGGGACAAGGCAAGGAGAATGATGATGGTTTTATAGAAGTTATGAGTCTTAAGTGTCGCAACATTTATTTTTCTGGATCAGTGGATACGTATATTAACTTTTACCTACGCATATTTCGACTCTTTTCACAATTCCGGCAGATAACGCGATACGGCAAGGAAAATGATGTTAGTATTATTTTAGATAGATAGATAGATAGATAAATGCTTTATTCATATTCCTGCATCACACACATTTAACATTTGTAAGGAAATATAAAATTATAAAATTAAAATACATTTTAGTTCATCCCACACAAACATGTGTGCTGCAGTGATGTGAAAGGGCTAAAGCTCAGTGTATTTAGCCAGGAGGCAACACTGGTTTTCAGCCGTCGCCCGCGAGTTAAAGCGGGAAACAAAACCGAGCAGAAAATAAATGTTTGTAATCGGGTAGTGTAAAAATAAACTCCCGATACATAGAGAAAAAAAAAAGAATTAATAAAAAAGAAATAATACCCAGAACAGTGTGTGCATTTTACAGTAAGTGTTGTGTGCCTACTCAAGTATCTTTTAGCTTTTTAAACTGTGACGAGATTGACTATTTATTTATTCGAGTGTTTTGTTAAAATACATCAATTAAGTTTGTTTACTTTGAATTTGTGTTTTTAAATAAATTATAAAGGAATATTGAAAATATTGAATTTTTACTTTCTTTGCAATCTGTCAAATCTGACGGATAACGCATAAACATGGCAACAAATTATTCATACAATTAGTTCCATTTTATTGTATCCCTACTCTTTTTTACTGGGCTGTAAGTTTAGCGGAGCATTTTTTTTAAAGGTAATTTAACTTTATTGTGAATTTCGAGTAGATACGTGTTTCTTGTAGATATTTTAAATGATGTAAATATTTTTTTTGATAAAAAAAGTAATTTTGGGAAACGGCGTTCCTAATTATAGAAGTCATTAAGGCTTAATTACACGTCAAGTTCTTTTTGTTCTTTGTTCCAGGAAATAAATTCAGTAGCTTACTGATTTTACCGCAATAAAATGACTGCGGAACCCTACCAGGGTGCCAGGGTTTTCTACTGCATTCTGTGAAACTTTGCATGTAACAGGAAATGAGCAATTTTATGAACCGAGTTTTAATGTTAACTTTGCTATGGAAGGAAAAGTATGTTTACTTTACAATACAGGATGTAAAAAAAAATGCTTCAGATACTTTAAAGGTTGAACCAGCCCATGGAAGTTAACAACTTTCCCCAAGAAACATAGGTCAGAATATGAGAAAAATTTTGGAACTTGGTCGGTCGGTAATTTTGTGTAGGAGGTTCATATTTTTTTTTTCATATTTCGACCTATGTTCCTCGGGGAAAATTGTTCAGTTTCATAGGCTGGTCCACCTATTAAAATATTTGCAGCTATTTTATTTACACCCTGTATACCGTTACCGATGAACAGGACGTAGGACGTTCGACTTTACACTTCACAAGAAAAAAAATTGCTTCATACATACACAAATCACGCCTTTATCCCTTGCGGGGTAGGCAGAGCGTCAACGATCGTAAAAAAAAAGCCAATTGACAATATAATTTAGGTTAGGATGAAGTTACTATTTTCATGTCGTGACTTTTACGGAGCTCTTACATTATTAAAGAACACATATTGTCTGACTGTTCCACTTACGTTTATTATCTACTACCTTCACCAAAACATATAGTTGATATTTATCACTTTGTGAATTTGTTCCGTCAGGTTAGGACATTGCGGGCTGAACCACCCGATTGTCCGTAAGTAAGATGATTCCGTGTTTCGGATGGCACGTTAAGCCGCAGGTCCCGGTTGCTGTCTATGATCACTAAGACAGCGGTCGTAACACAGCCATGTCAGAAGCCTACTACTTGTAGAAGGCAGTTGAAAAGTTCTGACACTAAGGTTCACTAAGGTCGTTGGACGACTCGCTGTCCCATACGAAAAAAGAGGAAGAGATCTAGAGTATGTTTACAAATATATTTATAGCCTTTGGCCGCTATATATATCGACACTTCACTTCATAAATTTGACAGTCACAAAGAGTGTCAAAGAAAATGTTCAAAGATAATAGACAAATAAATATTTCATTTGAAACGTCAAAGCATGACAAGTATTTAAGACTAGACAGTTTTTATAATAAGCTTTATGAATATACCGTCCTCTTTAAAAACTAAAGAAATATTGATAAAATAACAAAGGTTTTTTAAATGTGTGATAATAGGAAATAACCTGTTTTTAAATTATTATTTTAGTCGCTGGATAGATGGCGCCATGCTTGGTATGTTACCGCAAAGAACGGAACGCGATTTTTTTTTAACTTGGACTCGGACAGTGGTAATATATATATAATGAAGACGTGATATATGAATGAATGAATGGACCTGGACTCATTTGGAACGAAAGTGTCAGTGTTGCAATGTTTTTTCTAGTCTTTTGGCTTTGAAATGTAGTAACATAATTATTTTAATCCAACCATCGACCGAAACCATCTATCGAGTTTTTGAAATACTAGTATTTTTTTTTTATTCTCAAAAAGAAAACCTCCTTTTGTGTATGCCTTTGTACGGACGAGATACCCGCTAAATTAATTTTATTCTCGTTTATCAGCTGTCATAAGTCTTAATGATAGTCAATCAAAACGAAAAATCTTTTTATTTTTGTAAGTATCTGTCAAATGGAATTGGTATCGGTACCTACAGTCTATGAATACCGATAAGTACCTACCTATAACCAGTATCAATAATGAAGCCTTTTTCATAAAATGTCATAAAAGCAAACTCAAAGGAAAAAAGATAATAAAATAACTTTTTTTAAAAAGGAACAGACTACAATGAACGTGTAAGAGTGCGAATCACGATTTTTTTGTCAGTTTATATGCCTAAAATCTTTTCCTAAGTCAGACAATTTCTTTGCTGAAAACCGCATCAAAATCGGTTCAGCCAAACGCGAGATAATCGCCAACAAACATTCTTACATACACAAATATATACATACATACATACAGGTCAAACTGACAACCTACTTTTTTTGAAGTTGGTTAAAATACATTTCATAACCAAGCAAATAAATAAATCAACAAAAATGCTCAAAATATCTCATTCATCGGCATCAAAATAACGTATTTATAGCACAAATTCCCCAAATATCAGACGTCAAAATATGATCTAGAGTACGTCCATTAATAAAAATATTATGAAAAAACTACTTTAGATTTTTTCGCGGGAAATTGTCGCGGGAGCCCTGCCAACGAAAAAGGCCGAGAGCCAAACGCGTAAAATTACATTGATTTCGTTCGAGATTCGGTTTGGTGCCAATTTTGTCACATATTTCGTTATATCAGCAACTAACGTAAAACTGAATTTACTTGATTTTATTTCATAGTATGTAAAATTTCTCGAGCCTACATCATTTGCTGTTAAAAACTTTGTTAATATTTTAACTGTTGTAACACTATGAACATATATACATACATATATCACGCCTTCATCCCTTATGTGGTAGGCAGAGCGTCAAAGGCCGTAAAATACGGTCAAATATAGAGGGCCATTTGAGATAATATGTATATCACTATTAGTGACAGGTTGATAGTGACAGGTTGTCAGCCTGTCGCCTAAAAGTTGTAATACACCTGAAACCCTCAAATCCCTCAGTCGCCTCTTACAACACCCACGGGTAGGAAATGGGGTGATGCTATCCTAAGCCGGCATCACACGGCACTATGAACCTCTTTTATATTTACCTACCGAAAGAGTCCAGGAATACGCACGCACGCACAGGCACTGCTTTTAAGTCTCCTAATTAATTTAATTTACCAGAGCTAGGTAAGACATCATGCCGAGATAATACTAAACGTCAGTTAGCGTTCTGTCGTTTACGAGCTAGTATGACAGTAAAACAAGATAGTCGTAAAGTGCTTGGCTCCTGGTCTAATTTGAACATCTGTAAAAATAGTGACGTCCGCTGAACGTTTGCCGCCAGTATATTGCACGCGGGCAAACGAAAACAACCGCTCTTTATTATTCAAAATACGAACTGTCGCATTCGAAATACGAATTTCAAATTCGGCGGTCAGATAAAGCGTTTTTAAAATTCTATTTCATATTTGTTTTAGAATAGAATTTTTGTGGAGTGTTTGGTGTTATTTGCTTTCAGCAATATTTTTTTCGGTTTTTATGCTTTGTTCATCGGACTTTTATCGTGCAATCGTTTTAATTTTTTTTGAATAAGTTGGGTACTTTGAATACGAAGAAAAAATGTAAGTATTTTATTTATGCCATTAAAACAAAACTTTTAGTTCATTAGCCATCGCAACTTATTCGTTTTATAAAAGAAAGTCTTCTTGAGTCGTAAAGTACTTACCTACCAAGTAAATCAAAACTTTTGTTATTGAGTGTTGAAATGTATCGTTTGTGCCAAAAACAATAATAAAGACCTCTCCCTGAAATACGTTTTTCAACTACATTTCATCCAAATTTTCTGCGCCATATTCCAAATATTGCAAAACAGTAAATCTTATAGAAACGTTCCGGTGCCCCTTAATATCCGTTCGAAATTTAATTTCGTGTTTGAATATAGAACGCGTTCGAATTACTGACTGTTTTCGACCGTTGCCGTCGATTCTGAATTTGAAACGAACGTGTTTGAGTTTTTAAAATGGCAATAATTTGTTCCATTCGAGCCTGAATGCTCGTGGAAGAACAAAGCCAATATTTTATTTGTTGAACGTGAACAAAACGTAAACAAGAACATTGATGGAAAGTTGTTCTACGTATGAAAAAATGGCAATATTTCGTGTTCCCTAAAATTTTACGTCAAACATTCGTAATATTACGGTTGTTAACGCTCTGCCTACCCCGCCAGGGCGTGATTTGTGTGTGTGTGTGTGTGTGTGTGTGTGTGTGTGTGTCTATAATTCAAACGTCGGTTTACTAATAATCTACTTGCGAACAAAGGTTTAACCACCATAGATGATTTTACGGCAGTAAACTAAAACTTTTTTCTCTTCTCTTTTTCAGGTACTGAGGGGTAATCAAAAACATCTGTTCCAAATTCAAAGTGACCAGTGAAACTCCTCATATATCTTCCTAAATGTGAAACAAGTAAAAGTGAAGTGTATAGAAGTGAAAAGAAGCGTATAGAAGTTAGGAGAAGTGTTCTATACACTGAGAAAAAGTGAACAGAAGTTAGGAAAAGTGCATTGAAGTTAGGAGAAGTGCATATAAGTTAGGAGAAGTGTATAGAAGTGCAGTGAAGTGAGATGGAGGGTTCGCTCCCTTTGGAGGTGGACGAGGAGGGGCGTCCTCAGCAAGGGTCCACCAGTGGGTCTTCATCGGGGACTGGCTATTATGGACACAAAAACGGTGAGTTGATATTTTGTTTTATGGTTTTTTGTATTGTTGCTATAGCGAAAGTACCTGCCTATGTTTTAATGATAAAATACTTATCACACGTCTTTCTAGGGCCACAGGTCACTCATATATTTGTTCTGAAGTATACGTCGAGTATTTCAGGAAAATATAGATGGCGCGCAACTTGTTACTGGGTATTACTATAATGTTATTTATCTCTTTGATCGGACCATCAGTATGAACAAAAAAGTTCATACCTAGCTCCTGAGCCGCACCACCTATAATCATTTTATACTACTCTTACATAGAAAGTGCCGTATTTGACTGTTGAAAATAAGCTTCGATTTTTTACCTTGCTTTTCTATCGGCCAGCTATTCCCTTCTGTTTTATTCATCATTCATTATTATACACCCTTATTCGACACTACGTAACAGAAGCATTCCGTTACCCCTTTCTAAACCCGGTCATTGCCACCCTGACCGAATAACCTCGGTCATCTATACACGCAATCTTATGCATTTACTTACACTGACTTAAGCCTCGGCTGAACCATAAAATATACCGCTAAATTACTATGGAATATCTAAACAGTGAGTTTTGGAGCGCGTGAGTATTAAATTATGATAGGGTTCCGGATGGTTTGATGGCGCCACTTTCTTCGCAATCTGTAAAATCTGACAGATAACGCTTAACTATGGCAACAATTTTTCATACTAATTTTTTGTTCCATTTTATTTAATTTCTACTCTTTCTGGCCAAGCTATAACAGTGTATACCTAAAACAAAGAAGGCTGAGGTGGTTATAAATGTGATACATTCCCTTACAGAAGTATCAGTCAAAATATTAAGGATTTGTGGCACTGATAGCAACTAGTCCAAACTAGGTGGCGCTGATGACTTCTTTCAGATTAAGGGATAATCAGTCAAGTTCAGTGCACATAAAAAAAAAACTGTCGCCCCAGTCTATGGGAAATCACTGCTGAGCTATTACATTTGCACAAGCGCCATCTGCTAGAAACTAAACGAACAGATTAAAAATTTACAAACAAAATTATAAATAGTAAGAGCGTTTCTCCACTTATCCGGTCCGGCTGCCGGATGTCGGAAGTAGCCTTCCGTCAATGTTTGAATGCTGGATAACGCTTTTCCAGCTATCCGGTAAAATACGGACAGTAGAATGACGTCATGATAGAGCTCAAAGAGTACACTTCGGGCAGTCAGAATCCAAATTTCGGTTTGGAAAATTCCCGGATTGATAAATGCCGGATGCCGGAAGAGTATAGTATGCATAGTAGCATGCATAGTAGTGCAAAAGTTTCTAAACCGGATCGGTAATTGACGGATGCCGGATAAGTGGAGAAAGGCAACAGAGGTCCATTCTTTTTCATTCCTATGTAGGCATTGTAGGGAACCTATGTTGTATAACCTATGCTGTAATAAAATATGTAGTATGTTTTATTCTACTTACTTACTACGCACTTAGCACGTGCTGTATAATTCCGGCTAAAAAATGTTTTACCTCATTTCTTCCCGCGGTTGTCGTAGGAGCCATCTAAGGAACTCGAGGGTTTAGTGTGGATTAAAATTTTAGGCGACAGCCTGTCATGTAGTCACTAACAAAGTTAAATTTCCAAAATACTCAACCTTCAAAGATTTGTCAGAATTGGTAATAAGTACTTATCGGCCGTAATTTTCGTTATACATACATACATACATGTATCACGCCTTTATCCCTTGCGGGGTAGGCAGAGCGTCAACAGCCGTAAGAATACGGTCGCTATCGCCATGTCTGACATTTTTGAGGATTATTTTCCAACGTTGTTTCAGAAAATATGTGTATCACAATAGTGACGGTTGACAGCCTGTCGCCTAAAAATTGTAATACACCAACACTCTCGAGTCCCTTAGTTAATTTAACTTAAATTTTACGTTTTTATTCAAGGAACTCTAAAATAAAAATTACAAAAGCCTCAAATAAGCCCTTCTGGCTATTTTCTTTTGTATAACGTGATGAAAGTAATAAAGGACAGGTCATTTCGTCACTTTATTTCATGAGATTGTGTTTACGTAACCAAAGTACCTATTTTTTTTTAACGCCACCACTACCACACTACACCATGTCAGAAGCCTGCTACTTGTAGAAGACGGTTAAAAAAAAATTGGCACTAAGGTTCATTGGGTCGTTCATCGACTCGGTGTCCCACACGAAAAGTGAGTGTAACGCTGAATACAGGGTGTTAATTTTATGTCCAGTATTGATAAAAATCTAAAGACCAGGTATAAATTTATTTATTATTCAATTCAATTTCAATATAATCTATTTTTAATCTATTGTATTCTTATAATTAAATGTAATGAAATTTGCTATGGGACATAGATTCCTGAAATAAACAATTTTTATTTTTATTTTTATTTTATTTATTTATTTTTATAAATACAATTACCTAAGTAATACGAAAGTGATATTCTGTAAGGTAGGGTTAACTTAGATGGCTACGACGCAGGAGGTAGAAATTAATTTTATATAGGATCCTAGCCACATTCTCTATTAGAGACTTCTTTTCTAAAGAATTGCTGTGTGATGCCGGCTTAGAATAGCTTCATTCCATAATATGTGGCCCATATATTTTCTGTGGGTGTCGTAAGAGGCGACTAAGGGACTTGAGGTTTGATGTGTATTGCAATTTTAGGCGACAGGATTACAACCTGTCACTATGATGGTACATATTCTTCAGAAATAACCCTTAAACTTTTGCCGAACGTGGCGTAAATTGCCGTTTTTTACGGCCGTTTATGCTCTGCCTACCGCAAGGGATCCATGCGTGATGTACGTACGATTTTGTATGGATTTCTACGTGTATGTATGTAAGAATGCTAACAAAAAAATGTAACGTACGAGAAACCCACGCGGTGACCACTCGACAAAGCCAGATATAAATTACGTGACGATATTATAATCTTTGAATTACGATGACGATAAATTCCGTCACTTCACTCGCAACGATTATCAAAATGGCCGCCATGACGGATGGTGTCGCCATTTTTATTACAAAGCTTTTAGAAAAGCACGTTTTATGCTTTTTTGTGCAATTTTGACATACATACATAAATACATACATACGTACATACATACATACATACATCACGCTTTTATCCCTTGCGAGGTAGGCAGAGCATTAAACGGCCGCAAGAATACGGCCACTATCGCCACGTCTGACATTTTTGAGGGTTGTTTTTCAAGGTTGTTTCAGAAAACATTGTATCACTATAGTGACAGGTTGTCAGCCTATCGCCTAAAAATTGCAATATAAAAATACTCTCGAGTCCCTTAGTCGCCTCTTACGACACCCGCGGGAAGGATGTGGGGTAATGCTATTCTAAGCCAGCATCACATTTTGATCTTCTATCAAACAACCTCGCTCGGTAAATCTAGAATCTAGATTTTTCTATCATCTTGATTGTAGATAAAGAAGTACCGGGCTTAACGGACGGTGTACCAAAAAGGTGCATTATGGTAAAACCACGTTAATTCAGGACTCGTTTACATAAACATAAGGAGCGTTTCGATAATTTAGCTCTACCGTAGGTAAACTGAAAAAAACGGTTTTCTTTATAGAATAAAATTAAAAGATTTCGCATCAATTAACCGGTTTATAGAGGGCTTTATCAGTTTTAAATGCATTTATGGAACAAATAATCAATTTGCCTACCCCTCCGGGAAAGAGGCATGATTATAATATGTATGTATGTATGTATGTATAATCAATTTGAAACCTATCATTTGCGCTGCCCGTGCCGAAACATTTGTAGTTATGGCTTAAACCGGTCTATTTAGATTTTTGGACCGCTCACTCCTCAAATGTGCCCTGAGCGATATTTAGAAGAAAGCCCTAGAAAACCCCATATAAATCGGTTTATTTTAAAGCGGTTTCAAGCCCAACCTAAATTAGTTCGATTAGCCCGTGTGGTGAGAACTGAATGAGCCTATTCAGTCGTGATAAAGAGATTAATCTACCGTACGTAGGGTTGCCAGGTCCTCTCACCTGAAGGCGGGACAGACCTGCGAGTTTGGCCGAACATTTTGGTAGAACAGCCGGACATCTTGCATTTTTTACGAATTTCAGTTTTCATGTTAAAGAAACTGTAAGTCCAAGCTTTGTTTGGTCAGACATTTGGGTAGAAAAACCGGACACCTTACATTTTTGATGATTTTCGGGGTTAATGTTAAAAATTAAAAAAAAAAACTAACCCTAGCGACGAGCTTTGGGGGCGACAGCGCTCGCGTCCAGCACGTGCTTGTTCCTTCACAATTCGGTCTCGATCCGCGCGAATTTCAAAATACGAGTGGCAACCCTAACCGCGCGGCAGGCGGCAGTCAAACGCACCTGCCCTTAATGACTCCACAGACTCTGTTGTTCTTTGCCAGTTGGGTAGGCGAGGGCAGTGAAGGGTGATTTCATGGGTGGATTGCACACTTAACGCACGACGGACCGCTAAAATATCGCAGCGTTTTGTCAGATCCATACTAGATATGCCCATAGGTACTAAAACCGCTCAACCGCTGTCGACACAGCGCTATCGCAGCGTCGTTCGTCTTGAGTTTTAGGTTTAGTATGGAGAGTGACGTTTCTAGTATGGATCTGACAGGCCGCTGCGATATTTTAGCGGTCCGTCGTGCGTTAAGTGTGCGATGCGCCATAGAAAGCGGTGATGCGTTGCCCGTTCTGTGGTTTCTTACTTCCCTGGTATATCTAAAGACTTACGATACCTATAGGCAGTGATGGAGTGATGCTATTCTAAATAGTAATAGCATGTAGCAATCCCCAAGGTTCATTGGGTCGTTGGACAATTCGGTGTCCCACACGAAAAGAGCGAGATTAGAGTCCCCAGTCTATTGTCATTTCTTTGGGTTAGGTGTACGCACCTTAAATTACAGTTTATATTATTGTAAAAATCCATGAAAAAAAAAACAATACTGTAAACTGAGCGTGTGTCTTCAATACTTTAGGCCTTTTTCACACTCAACGGTTAACGCAGCGCATTTCTGAGGTCAAACGGACGGTAAAATATCGCTGTACCAACGCAGTGACAGCGCACGACGCACGATCAAAATGTCAGGCATGTCGTTAGGCACGACGCTGCGGTAACGGATGCGTCGTCAATCAACGCAGCGATTTTGCGTTGGGACTTTGGGACATCCGTCGCGAGCGGTTTTTGTATGGGTGACGTTTCTAATATGGATTTGACAGACGGATCCGTTAGCGCAGCGGTATTGTTGCGCTGCGTTGGACGTTGAGTGTGAAAGAGGCCTTAGAACGATAATTTCTCGTACAACATAGATTCGAAACAGGTACACACACTTCATATCACGCCTATATCTCTGGCGGGGTAGGCAGAGCGTCAACAACCATAAAATTACGGTCGTTAACGCCACGTCTGACAAATGTTTGAGAGTCGTTTCAGATAAGCCGTGCATTACTATATTGACAGGTTGTCAGCCTGTCGCCTAAAATTGCAATACACCTGAAACCCTCTAGTCCCTTGGTCGATTTCTATGACACCCACGGCAAAGAAATGGGGTGATGCTAATTCTAAGTCGGCATCACACGGCAAACACGTGGACGAAGTATAAAACCGAACCAAAGTTCAGCAACAAAACATGCTCTCATATCTAGCGTCAATTTTGGGTTCCATCGAAATGGACCTAAACAAATTCCTTCTACGGGTCTAGGACTAACAAATTGATGTAGAGCCAAATTGGGATAAATTCACTAGACAACCAAGCAATCTGTTCTTGTGGGTTCTGCCTGACTGGCTGTACTAACCTAATTAGGGTTCCGAAGTCTAGACTTCAGTATACTAGACGGCGTAACATTTGACCTACTGGCGATTAGATCCAGTGGGTCTTAAAGATAATAATTATGTTATCCACTTCCTTTTTCATCGAATCCATTATGGAAACCTTAGATTCATACTTTATACTAGCGGGTACCCGCGGCTCCGCCCGCGTGGAAATCGGTGTTAATCTTTCAGTTTGCCCGCGTGGTTATCATCCCGTGGCATCCCATAGGAGCATTTTTTTCTGAATAATAACTATTCTACGTGTTAATCTAAGATACCCTCTATATGTGTGCCAAATTTCTTGAAAATTGATTCTTACGGCTGTTGGCGCTCTGCCTACCCGACAAGGGATAAAGGCGTGATATTTGTATATATGCCTGTATGTAAGTATGCACTGGCGAGCAATGAATTAGGGTCATGTGGAAAATAGTATATCGAATTGACACCCCTGTTTCTTTTTATATAGAATAAAGTTTTTTACATATCTCATGCTCTGAAAGTAGGTCATTACTGACAAAAAACACGACCTGTAAGTTCAACTTACAGGCGAGGTTTTAAAACTAAGCCTGTAAGTAATTTTAAATATGGAACTAGAAAAAGAACCAATAGAATCGCGGCAATAAAAAAGTTAAAATCAATTTCTTCTTTTTTTAATAGGAGTTGCATCAATTAGTTGTAGACGATTTTAAATTTCGAACTGGCCGCTACGAATTGTGTTGTTTGAACGCAGGTATTATATTTTTAATCTGTATTTTTATAACCTCAATAAATGAGTTTGTCGAATTATTACTCAATATTACAATAACAAAAGTAAAAATGACTAATATCTCTACGATCAAAAAAAAATTCTACTTTATGTTACTTTTCTTTCATATTAATTTTTCTTTCATATTAATTCAATATTTTTCAATCATAGAAAAAAAGTTTCGTGGTGCAATTTGAATACCAGACGATACAACCATCATTTATGGATAGATTTTTTGTATTTATCGCTTTATTTTACTCACTTTTCATTCGATATGTAAAGCAGTATACGTACCACGGATGTAACATCAATAACAACCTCGGAAAGGTACCGCCCTCGCTCCGCTCGGGCGTTAAAAAACCTCGGTTGTTATTGATAGCTTACATACCTCAGTACGTAATCTACTATTATTAAGCGAAATTAAACTAGTCACGGTTGTCTTTGCAATACTGTCACGCAAATATTCAATTGATCAACCTTGAACTTTTACCTACTTCATTTTATACAGTGTGTGGAAAAATACTCTTTTTCATTTTGTGTGGGACACCGAGTCGCCCAGCGACTCAATAAAATATAGTATAAGAATTTTTCAACCGGCTTCAACAAGAAATAGGCTTACAACACAACAATTTTGTTCTCACATACAAAATGTGCCAGCCTACCACGACCGAGTTACTTTATACGGGAGTTCTAAGCTTTTTGTTAAATTTCGAAAAAAAAAAACCTAACGAAAGTTGTTCAGTGTTATGAGTAGAACACGCCCTGAAAATATTTGTATTTAATTAAATGTAACCCAGGTATACGTACTTCAATAAAACTACCTTCAAACGCTCGAACAACAATAGAACAAACTTTCACTTGCCCACAAAACTTTTCTCAATGGTTTTCCAAAACTGATGGATTGCTAGCGTTTCTAAACTGTTCCGACAAAGCGTGATTGGGAACTTTGTTTGCGGCGACCCCCTGTGGGCTAGAACCCCTCATGGGGCAGTGCCCCCCCCTTAGTCCGGCCCTATATGTGGGTCAATGGGGCCCAAACACTTTAATCAAGCTAACAAGGGATTGTTTACTCTATGGTTCTTGTGCTGCATACTTGTTGATTCCAATGTGTTCTATTTTAAATACCGGCAAATATATTACATATCATCATTCTTCTTGCCTTATCCCATTTCTCTGTCGGGGTCGGCTACCTAACTCAAACAAATTCTAATTTTATTCGAATGCGGGTTTCATCACGATGTTTTTCCTTCACCGTAAGAGCAGTCGGTAAATGTACGTGAGTAAAAACACACTGGCACATGGCGGGGATCGAACTCGGGTCTCATGATTATAAGACCGGTGTCCTAACCACTTGGCCACTGATGCTCTTTGCTACTGACAAATAAATACATATATCACGCGTAAATCCCTTGCGAGGTAGGCAGAGCATAAACGGCTATTACGACGTCAAACGCCACATCCGACAAAAATTACAGGTTGTCAGCCTCTTTACCTGCCTTACTACGGGTGTCGTAAAGCAAATCCATAGAAGTATGACTAGCGGTTGGTTGTAATTTACACAGCCACAGCAGTCCACTGCTGGTCCACGTCTGGCAAGTGGATTGGTGAGCGCAGTCTACTTACAACAGGGTTATTAAACTGAATACTTACATCGATTCTTATTTGGGCAGTATTTTTTATTGAGATTTACTGCACTTCACAGTGTTATATAATTATTCTCATAAATAAAAGTAAAAAGTTGAAAAATTGAGAAGCGTCGACCGAGAATTGATTCCCGGTCAACGCTTGTAAATTTTTCAATTTCTCATTACCATTTATCAGTATTTCTTTTATTATCTTCCTTACTATTTTTAGTCCTAGTTCAATTTTGTTTGACTCGCTCCAAGATAGTACGGTCGGGTTAAAACCAGAAAGATACCATGTTATCTAATCTAGAAGACCTCTTTTGAAGCGAACTACTGAAACCGAATAGACACACACACACACAAATCACGCCTTTATCCCTAGCGGCGTAGGCAGAGCGTTAACGATCGCAAAATTACGGCCGTTATCGCCACGTCTGACAAGTTTTGAGGGCCTTTTTAGATGATTCGTGTATCACTGTAGTGACATGAAACCCTCGAGTCCCTTAGTTGCCTTTTACAACACCCGCGGGAAGAAATGGGGTGATGCTATTCTAAGCCGGCATCACACGGCAAAACCAAAACCGAAACCGAATAGAACTGCATAGAAGTTCTGGTAACCTAGTTACCTACAATGAAGTAATCTAAACATCTGAACTGTTCAGCATGCAACAGCTGCAATCGTACTGCAACTCAATTCCTGAATCGGTGATTCCTGAAATCGTGCACGGAATTCTGCAACGACTGGTCGATCTTGAATTCATTTATGTCTATCATGTGTTATAATAATTCATTAGAGTATGTGTCAACATACGGGGTATAAGGGACGGTGTTACGAAAACATTGCACGCGTTATCAGACCACGAAACTGAACAACTTTTTCTATGCGGGCTATGTTGGAAAACGAATAATGTTTTCGAGTTCCCATACAAAGTCACTCAGCTGATCGGGAATTTTGTATGGAGGGTCGAAAAAAATTTTCACTTCCCAACATATAAAAAGTTGTTCAGTTTTGCATGCCTGTAAAGTTTTCGTTACACCGTCCCTTACATTTGTGTAGTACATAGTCGGTCGACTACTCATTTTTAGATTTTACAGTATTAAGATGTGTTACAAGTTCTATGTGTCAAATAGTAGTAGAGTTCACAGGAACAATCCTACACCTTATTTAAAAAAACCGAGGCCCTTTTTTGGCCTGGGGCCGCACTTTGCCTAGTTACGTCTCTGCCCTCTAGTTTGCCTGCATGTTTGCCCGCGTGTTTGCCTACTAAGTTCAACTCTGTGACCACGGCCACTATTTCAATGTATCCCACAGAGTGGGCGGTGATAAATAATGAATGTACCACATAATGGAATTCCACCAGACCTGTTTATTTAGGTTCAGCGGAAATTACGTTTTAGTGTTCAAATAGAAAGATAGACTCACTCGTAGTTATTTACCTACAAGGGAACGTTTACGGCCGATCGCACACTTGACGCACGACGGAGCGCAAAATTATCGCAGAGGTCTGTCAGATCCATACAAGAAACGTCGCTCCCCATACTAAAACCGCACTCGATAGATGACACTGCGATAGCACTGCGTCAACAGCGATTGAGCGGCTTTAGTATGGGGATTGATGTTTCTAGTATGGATCTGACAGACCGCTGCGATATTTTTGCGCTCCATCGTGCGTCAAGTAATGCGGAAGCTTTATAATCTCTCTCTCTTTTCGTGTGGTACACCGAGTCGTCCAACGATCCAATGAACCCTAGTATCAGAATTTTTCAACCGCCTTCTACAAATAGCAGGCTTCTGACATGGTTGTGTAACAACCGCCGTCTAAGTAATCATAGACAGCAACCGGAACCTACGGCTTAACGTGCCATCCGATCATCAGATTTTTCTTACGGACAATCGGGTGGTTCACAATGAAGCCATAAAAGTCCGTTTCAATACACCAAAGAAAGACAAAAATGCAAACAATCTTAATTGTCGTATGGTTAGTAGGTATATATTGTCAGTTCTCTCTAAATTATCTAATTTGTTATAATATTCCTCATTGTTTTGTTCACCAGGTAGTAAAAGTATAAAATACATTCTTGAAGGTGTAAAAATATTTGCTGCAAAAGTTTTGAGGCAAATCAGCCCTTGAAACGACCTACGTTTCTTAGGGAAAGTTATTCATTCAGTCAGGTTGATTCACAACTTAAAATATTTGCATCTAATATTTTTACGCCTTGTATCTCTGAAAATCCGCTCCTACATTTAAAAGAAAGATAAGACCACACCTTTTGCATTTCATGAGGACACCCACAACGCTCACTCACTCATAAACCCGTCGTTCAAAGATAACAAAAAAATCTACTGTCTGGAAACAATTTGTCCACAAACGTAGCACAAAGTACTCACATATCGCACAATGAATATAATAGGTCCATCAAATTCTAAAGATGTAAAAAATGTGCTAAGTCTCGATTCCTGTAGGAACTTTGAAGTTGTGAGTTCCCATGTGAAAACGTGGTTGGTTCTTTTAGTATCGTGACTTGGCTATTGCAGGCAAACATCATCTCAGTGCCATGAAAGTAGTTTTTTAAATATAGTTACACACCAATATACGAAAATAATAAGCTCGAAATTAGATCAAGTACTAGTACTACCTAAATCAAAAGTGCTTAGACTTTTTATGTCCCGGATGTCCTAAATATAAATGTCTTCTTCTTTTTCGTATGGGACACCGAGTCGTCCAATCGAATCAATGGACCCTAATGTCAGAATTATTCCACCGCCTTTTACGAGTAGCAGGCTTCTGACATAGTTGTGTAACGTCATTAATGCCAGATGTGAAGATCACGACCATTTTTATGGACATTAACGCTCCTGCAAGTAACAAAGGCGGTTGAAACTGCGTGATGGCTTCGACAAAAGAACGTTACAGCGGCCAAGCTGACCACGACTTGGCTTAACCACTGCCGTGCACCCAAAACCTTTCGGGTCTTTGTCTCATTATTGCAGGGTTTAACCCGGATAAGGGGCTGAACGGGACAAAACGGGACAAACGGGATAATTCCGGACTGTTCCCGGAACTAGTGGACCGGCGCCGGACAATGGTGTACGTGACCGGCTTGTGAATAGGGAATGCAACAGCTTTAAGCTATTGTTCGTGGAATTAGTTCATGATGAATGATGAAAGCATGATTATTCAAACTGAAATTTAATACGAATTGGTCCCTATACTCAATACTGCAGAGGTCAGATGGCAGTTGCTCTGTGGGAAAACTTGGTTCCACGTCAAAAATCCCCTAGGTTAGGTTGCCGACTACGCCAGAAAAACGAAACAAGGCAAGGAAAATTATGATGAATGATGACTCCATAAAATTTTGCTTGATACCTGTGACGTCTGCCTGTTTCGGGCTAATTTTATGACATAAGGTCCGTTTTCCTTTGTTTACTTCTGTTTTATTATGGATCTGTGGAACGTCACAGGTACTAAGCTATATATACAAAGTATATATTGTATCTTATCTCATACAACACAGGCCACTGCTGGACACGGGTATTCCCTTAGTATCCTATTGAATGATTATCTAACAGTCGCTTTTTCCACCACCTGGGTAAAATAAGAGTTTATGCTATTTATTCTACGCCACACGGGAGAAGGGTGTATCATATCTTCTTAACTACTAACTTTTTCTAATTGACGGATCATTTGTCAAGTTTCGTGTACATTAATAAATAATTATTACTTCGACCTATGCTGAGACTTTTCCATCATTAGCATGAGCGCCATCTACTAGGAACTAAACGAAGAGTAGTGTGCTGTAGTACCAAAAGTCAAGTCACAGGTTTTATTTATCCGCTATTTCGTAGCAAACCCTCCGCCATCCCATGGTTCTTCCTACCAAAAATGGTATACGAACCGAATCTCGGGAGAGCGCAAAGTGGTACTTGCCGGGGGCTCTTTCCCACTAAGCGCCGTTTGCAGGCTCCCTACAAATTCTAATGGTCCCGGCCCTCTCCCCGACACTTGCAAGTCGGGGCGGCTAACCCTCTAGCGCCCACACCCAAATGGGTCTAAACGTCACACAACGTGATCTACTCACCGCGCGGCCCATATACGAGCGTCACTCATTCAAAACTCCGCCTAATCGTGTGCCATGCGTGTGCGAACTTCCTGAAGGACACGAAGTATTTAGAAGCTATTTCGTAGCAGTCGTACTCGTAGCCGTGCCGTGTGCCGTGTGATGGCGGCTTAGAATAGCATCACCCCACATCCTTCCCGCGGGTGTCGTAAGAGGCGACTAAAGGACTCGAGAGTATTGGTGTATTACAATTTTTAAGCGACAGGCTGACAACCTGTCACTATAGTGATACACGTGCTTTCTGAAACTACCTTGGAAAACAATCCTCAAAAATGTCAGACGTGGCGATAGCGACCGTATTCTTACGGCTGTTAACGCTCTGCCTAACCCGCAAGGGATAAAGGCGTAATATATGTATGTATGTATGTACGTACTCGTAGCGGTCTACTACGCTAGTAAAGAAAAAACTACTTGCTACGTCGTAGCTGAATCGTAAGTTACGCCAGGTTAGCCGCGTTTACACTAGGTTCTTAAAATTGTTATAAGAAATAAAAAAAAGCGTCCTACATATTTAACTTTTTTAAATGACTCTTTTTTACGGACAAGAAGTTAAACTTTAAAATTTACTAGTTTGAAAGAAATGAATAAATAAATTTTCCTCATCACACATTAGTCAGTGCAGAGGTATTCGTTTAGGCTTGTCTCATACTTAACGCACAACGCAGCGTCCATACTAAAAACGTCAATCCCCATACTAAAACCGCTGTTGGCGCAGGTTTAGTATGGGGATTGACGTTTCTATTATGGATCTGATAAACCGCTGCGCTAGGAATGATTTTGGGCCGTTTGAGATAATTCGTATATTAACTAACCACTAGCCGTATATTTTACTGGAAACGTAACATAAAACAAGCATCAAGCCGCGTTTACACTAAGTTTATAAAATTGTTAATTTACATACATACATATTATCACGCCTTTATTCCTTGTTAATTTATGACCATCAACTTTACTTTATTACTTTATTGATTCAAATTCAAATTCAAATAAATAATACAGCTTTGGAAACGTTTACGCGAAACTATATGACAGGTTGTCAGCGAACTCCAATGCTTATTTTAAGTCTCTATTATTTATTTTTACCCTGCGATTGAGTATCGGTTCCTACACATCGTATACTAATCCGTATTGCACAGACCTTTATGACCTAGTCACAAAAGTATGAATTACAAACTTGCCCTTATAACATGAAAACAGTCGAAATTCAAGGTGATCCCAAAATAATATCAGCACCGATCAATCATAGGCATGGAGCTATGATTTGCATATTGTAAGGGCCAAAGGGCCTACCTGTTACGTAGTAAAATAAAAACTGTAGTTGTGTGATTCACCATCATCATCATTCTCGTTGCCTTATTCCGTTCTCTGTCGGGATCCGCTACCTAACTTAGGGGATTTGCCATCTGTCCTGCAACCCGAAGACCAAGTAGGTTCAAATAAATAAATAAATAAATATCCTGGACAATTCACAAATCGCCATCTAGCCCCAAACTAAGCAAAGCTTGTACTATAGCAACTAGATAGCTGATACTAATACTTATATACTTTTTGTAAATATATACTTATTATACAACAATCTTTATTTGTGTCCATAAGTGTTGTAGAACAACACTTATGGACACAAATAAAGATTGTTTTGTAGAGATACTAGAACATTTTAAGTTTAACTTTTATTGTTGTGTGTTTGTGATTTGAATATATGTTTAAAGGTTGCATAAAATGATACTTACTTTTTAGGTTCGATGACTACGAAACCACTTGGCGCCATTTTACTCCATTGACTCTTTTTCTTTTCTATTGCCATATCTCTTGTGTTTATTTGTATCGAACCTAATAATGAGGTACTTTCACACGCGAACCTTGACAAATTAAAGGGAACAGGTATTTTGATGTAGTACGGAAGTGTAACACACGTGGCGTTTTCCAGATCTAACGCACGACGCTGCGCATTTTTAACGCATCCGTAACGCATGTGTAATAATATGCAAGGTAATCTCGAATCCCCTTTCCACACTAAATGCGGTGGTGACGCAGAAAAAACGGATAAACTTGCGCCAAGGGATGCGTTTGTTTGTTTGACAAGTTTATACGGTGCAGGACGTCAACGTCAGTTTTTAGTAGGTAGGTATGGGGAATTAGAAAATTCCTTGCATCTGACAGAAGCGTGCGTTACAGATGCTCTAAAATGCGCAGCGTCGTGCGTTACATGTGGGACCGCCTTACCTACGTTTAATCGTTTCGGTCACGGGCAACAAAACTTGGTTCATTAACAAAAATAAAGTGAATGTTGTAAACAGATTAAATACTAAGTATGAATATAGGTACCTATTTAGGCACGTTTATTTATAGTACAAAATCTAGAATACAAACAGTTATAACTTGTAGATCAAAAACAAGTATGTGCCTATTAAACTATTGCGATCGGCAAACCATAATATCGACGAATTATGCTTTCGGAAGTCAGTGATATCGTTGAAAGGTTTTTCGGCGAACCGTTCTGAGCTCGCGGTTTTTACACGACTGCCGAACAAAAAGGAGTGTAATGTTTTTAGGACTCACGTATGTATGTGTTTACGTGCGTTTCTTTAAAGGACTGTAACTCGATAATGACTGGACAGATTCGAATGGGAATTGTTTGAGAAGAATCCTTGTAATATCCTGAGTGACATAGGCTAGGTTTTAGCTAATAGAACATAATGATAACAAGAAAATTATCAATTTTTCTTGTATAACGGATAGAAAAAGAGCACTTTTTACTACCAACGCAGGCGTGTTTTTGAATTTTTTAATTATATGTATACTTGTTACACCATTCATAGTCATGATTTTGACGGGTTCTTACCGACGAATTCATAGTTAGTAGTTGCCTGTATTTTGACACTGTTGCAAGCGTCATGATCACAACTATACTGGAGTATCTGCGGGTGGCTGCTACATATCATTTTTCTACCCTCATTTTGCTTCGTTTTCGAATGATAATAAGAACTCGATCAACCCGTTAAATCATATGTATGTGCCTACCTTCCAGGCCCGCCCAGAGCTCCACCCACTGTAACTCATTTTCCCGTGGGAATTATTAGTATTCCCGGCAAGTACTATACATATAAAATTTTGACTTGAATCACTCTATAATCTTAAAAAAAAAACTGTACAAAAATCTGCTCTCAAGTTTAAAGATTTAAGCATACATTACCTACATACATGCAGACGCAAAAAGCTACTTTGTATTGGAGTAGGAATGTACCATTTTATTTTTTGTATTTCATAATGATTCATCTTCATATTTTGTTTACGCAATTTTTTTATTTGTTTTGTCAAATAATATTGTGCTTATTTGACGTTCGGCGTCACTTCTTGAATTAAAAAAAAAACAAATGGGATATCGTTCATTAGATTGGCAAAGTGTTATTTGATCTCTTTGAGCTCTTGTCTTAGTGGTTATTTGGGTCGTTGGACAATTCGGTATCCCACATGAAAAGAAGAAGATTTTCTCCATTATTTTGTCAGCTAAAATAACAGCTATTTTCTTGACCCTCTTTCCTTATTTATGAGAGTTTAATTTAAAATGTATTTGGACACTATTCAAATAAGGCACCCGGAACGCAAGTAAATTAAAATTAAAAGCCATAGAGTTACGAAATGTCTACAAGGGTTGGAAGTAGTTGGAACCAACGACCATATAGCCTACTAGACACTCTTTATGATGAGCACAGTATAGAGACTTATCTCGCGGACGAGAAGACTTCACAAGTGTCAAATCGTATGGATTTAATCAAAACAAATGAATAATCTTGTCTACAAGTGTAGAGAAAATTGAAGTCGCGGTTTCGCATCATGACAGCTGGGCTAATGTGGCAATCGAATTTGGCATTAAAAGACTGCTCATCGAAATTAGGGTGTCATGAACGCTGCTTAGTTTCAAAACCTCGCATGTTGGACCTCAGTTCTCTAATTTTCAGTCGTTGTAATGTCATTGACACTCAATTGTCATTCTGTTGCCCTTGTGCTATTCTAGATACTATAAACCCCGACGGACTCGTGGTTATACCTCATTATCACCTTAGTGCGACCACGAGTCATTTCATATTCTCATGGTTATCCTAGAACAGTTAGCGGAATATGAAAACACCAAAACCATACAACTGAAACACAATTGAGACGTTTTTGAAATAGCGGCTACGGGTCCTGATTAGTCGCGTCATTTCATAAAACGCCGCTCATTAACTAAAATGCGTAATTTTACATCAACGATATGGATTTAGAGCTTGTTTGCGTGAGAAATCTGCTACTAATAGCACTATTTATATTTTCCCTACACATTGTGTCGAAATTCTTCACTTAGGTACCTATAAAAAATCACTTGAAAAATTCTGTCACTAGGGTTCATCGGGTCGTTGTACTACTAAGTGTCCCACACGAAAAGAGACTTACCTATATAGATAAAGCCCACACGATTTAACACCTCTTAAATAAGTCTTTCGATAGTAACATTATAAGGCTTCCACCTTACTAGCAGACCTACCTACCTTAAAAAGTATGCGCCTATAGTTTGCCGTCTACAGAGCTGTATGATCCATGGTTGGAACTGTTTATACCTTTAAAGTTCTGTCGCTTGGAAAATCTCCCTCTGAAATGCAAATTGACTACAGATGTTGAACCTGATGAATTTTACATAAAAGCTGGTAGATATTCTAATACCTTTTAAATTATACATTAGAATAGAGAGATAGACAAACTTTTACGAAAACATACCATTATAAATAATGTTGAGTTTGGTAGCCGAAGAAATGATAATGGCTCGGCACTATATTTTGGTGACAAATTATAAATCTCTTCTTTTTTGCCACCCTCATCTTCATCCAACCACACTAGACGCAAGACGGAGCGCTAAAACATCGCAGCGGTCTGTCAGATCCATACTAGAAATGACAATCCCCATACTAAAACCGGTCAACCGCTGTCGAGGCAGCGCTATCGCAGTGTCATTCATCGAGTGCGGTTTTAATATGGGGAGTGACGTTTCTAGTATAGATTTGACAGACCGTTGCGATATTTCAGCACTCCAGCGTGTGTCAAGTGTGCGATCCCTCTTAACTAGGGGTTGCCGCAATAATAATTTGAAACTGTTGATGATAAACACCAGTAACTTTTCAATGATTTTGTTCACTCTTATAAACACCATATTTTTCAGCGAAGCAAATGATTTTGATACAAAATAGACTCGTGTAAAACTATCAAAATCCATTTTTTGTTAAAGGCCATTTTGATCTTGCTAGTACCACAATACAGGGTGTAAGAGACGGTGTAACGAAAACTTTGCAGGCGTGGTCAGACCATGAAAGGAAACAACTTTTTCTATGGGGGCTTTGGAAAACATAAAAAAAATTCGACCTTTCATACAAAATTCCCGATCAGCTGACTGACTTTGTATGGGAAGTTGTTCAGTTTCATGGTCTGATCACGCCTGCAAAGTTTTCGTTACACCGCCTCTTACACCCTGTATAAATAGCTAGAACAGCGATCGTGGTAATATAATGAAACGCAATTATATTGGCTCTTGGGTACTTGGTACACGATGATTTTATGCCAAAATTAAAGCAGTAATGTCTGGCAATAATTTGCATAATAGCGTCCAGCAGAGATTGACGTGGCAGACGCTGATTGGTTGATGATATTTTGCTGATATTCATCGTATTCGGAACTTGTTTTTTTTATTGTTCAATTCTTTTCCCATAATCAGAACAAATTTCAAATAACAAATATGCCGTGTGATGCCGGCTTAGAATAGCATCACCCCATTTCTTCCCGCGGGTGTTGTAAAAGGCTACTAAGGGATTCGAGGGTTTCATCTGTATTGCAATTTTAGGCGACAGGCTGACAACCTGTCACTGCAATGATACACGAATCATCTGAAAGGGCCTTCAATACTTGTCAGAAGTGGCGATAACGACCGTTATTTTACGATCGTTGACGCTCTGCCTACCCCGCAAGGGATAAAGGCGTGATTTGTGTGTTGAGAGCAAATTAAATGTCGTCGTAAAATTACACCATTTCAAGCTAAATTAATCCAAAAAATAGTTTGAGATTTTTTTTATCTACTCTGTGTCTATTCTTCTTCTTCTTCTTTTCGTGCGGGACACCTAGTCGTCCAACGACCCGATGAACCCTAGTGTCACAATTTGTCTTTGATTACCTATATGACGGATGGTCTTTACACGATCACAGCACCAGTGGCATATTTGCAAAAGCTCTGACATTGAGGTTATTCGGGGCGTTCGTCTACTTAATGTCCGTTACGGTATGAAAAATTATTACGTGACTAAATCAGGTAGCCAAATCTGCAATCACTCTTCTAACTACGGTAACGACCTACCAAAAGTTTTGACGGTATTAACCGAGCTCAATGCGTTAATGCGGTTGTGGATTTAGACTATAAAAAAATATAATGTGGATGTGTTACAGCGTGGCCACATGGTTCCGTCCTGCTGATGCCAACGTGAAAAAACACGACGCCGGAGCACGTTGCGTCACCGTGATGTGCTATTGTGGCCAGGGCCTTACTGACATTTTGCAGTCATTACTTCTAAGGAATGGTCGCCTCTATATACAGGGTGTAAAAAAAATTGCTGCAAATATTTGTAGGGGTGAACCAGCCCATGAAACTGAACAACTTTCCCCAAGGAACATAGGTCAAAATATGAAAAAAAAATTCGGACCTCCCATACAAAATTACCGACCGACTTTGTCAATTTGTATGAGAGGTCCAAAAATTTTCTCATATTTCGACCTATGTTTCTTGGGGAAACTTGCTCAGTTTCTTGGGCTGATTCACCCCTTAAAATATTTGTAGCTAACATTTTTACACCTTGTATAAATTTTAGATTCTATTAATGAACCGTTAGAGTGTGGATATTTTCTATGGTGCAAAAGAAGTTTAAAGGAGAATTATTTAAAATCATAACTCTTTGCAAAGACTAGATCGTTCATCAGGATCCCGATACTTCACCAATAAACAGTTCATCTTTGTAAACGCTTTGTCAAGAAGTTCTTTTTCTCTTATAAACTCGCTGGTTTCATTGAAAACCTTTTTTGTGGCGAATAGTCCTTTTCATCTTCAGTTTTCTCTTCATCTAAGACTGTGAAATCAAAATTACTTTCCCAACACGAAACACAACAAGTATTTTGTCCAAAACATCATTAGGTTGGTTCCGCGTAATGACGGGTAATCAACGCAATACGGAGCGCCCTTTCCAAACTTATCAAAGAAAAGAAAAGGTCATACATAGATTTATAAAATCTACTACGAACAAGCCGTGTGATGCCGGCTCAGAATAGCATCACCCCATATCCTTCCCGCGGGTGTCGTAAGATGCGACTAAGGGACTCGAGAGTATTGGTGTATTACAATTTTTAGGCGACAGGCTGACAGCCTGTCACTGTTGTGATATACATGTTTTCTGAAACAACCTTGGAAAACAATCCTCAAAAATGTCAGACATGGCGATAGTGGCCGTATTTTTACGGCCGTTAACGCTCTGCCTACCCCGCAAGGGATAAAGGCGTGATATATGAATGTACTACGAACAATCTGGGCCCTGATTCTCTTAATTTTTTGCCACTCTAATGCCAATAATACTCACTGTCCGTACTTATGAATCGCACTCAGCGATGAGATCGATCTCAAGAGCGATTTTGACAAATGTCAGTTAATACTAACAGCATCTCAAAGTCGCACTCAAGATCGATCTGAGACTTGAGTGCGGCTTTTAAAAAATACGAGCCTAAGTATAGGTTCAACTTTACAGTAGAGAAACAACCATATATTCCTTATATATACCTACAATCTTAAAAAACACTGAACTAATTTTGATGAAATTGGTTATGCCAAGCCCAAAACCTCATAATCATATATTTAAAGTACTAAAATATTATAAAAAAGTGTGAATTCATAAAGTCTTTTTTACCACTGTGACGTTTTAATTTTTGCTAAATTATGACACTGTGGCACATCGCACACTTAACTCACGCACGACGGAGCACTAAAATATCGCAGCGGTCTATCAGATCCATACTAGAAACGTCACTCCCCATACTAAAACGGCACTCGACGGACGACGGACGGTCTTAGTATGAAGATTGACATTTCTAGTATGGATCTAACAGACTGTGATGTTTTAGCGCTCCGTCGTGCATTAAGTGTGCGATCCGCCACGTTTTAATTTTTGCTAAATTACGACGCTGTATACCTACCAAAATGGTTTTCGTAATATTTTCAAGGGATTCATTTGTTATCAACGCCCTTTATAAGGACGTTAACGTGTTGATAATTTGTCGTAGGGTCGCGTTGGTCGTTATACGCCACGTGTTAATTTGAATTCCGCATAATATATTATACGAACCCTCATTTAAAAAAAAATGACAACTTTTTCATTCCATACGGTATTCTCGCCAGCATTAATAATAAAATGATGATGTGTGATGCCGGCTTAGAATAGCTTCACACCACATCCTGCTACTCGTAGAAGGCGGTTGAAAAATTCTGACACTAGGGTTCATCGGGTCGTTGAACGACTTGGTATCCCACACGAAAAGAAGAAGACCACATCCTTCCCGCGGGTGTCGTAGAAGGCGACTAAGGGACTCGAGATTATTGGTGTATTACAATTTTAAGGCGACAGGGTGACAACCTGTCACTATAGTAATAATACACATGTTTTCTGGAACAACCTTGGAAAACAATCCTCAAAAATGTCAGACGTGGCAATAGCGACCGTATTCTTACGGCCGTTAAAGCTCTGCCTATCCCGCAAAGGATAAAGGCGTGATATATGTATGCATTAATAATATACTTTCAGAGAAAATTTATATCTCACGTAGGTAAATACTTAATCCATTCCAATTATTAATCGTATAATCGTATTAATTATTAGTCGTAGTAATCGTACGACTCTATTTTCACGAAATAATATAAATCCGAACGATAAACTTCATTGGTGTCTCTTGAATCGTGAAAAAGGTGTTAATGAGTTTCATACAATTCTCGACAATAACGAAATCATTGTGCAGCCTTCTGGAACAATATAGTATTAAGATAGTTTCCTGTATTCTTCAGTGAAATATACATTATTTTATTTTTTCATTGTGTCTGTTATATTTGGAGCATTACACTATGAGGGTGTGAGACGTGCCGTGTGATGCCGGCTTAGAATAGCATCACCCCACATCCTTCCCGCGGGTGTCGTAAGAAGCGACTAAGGGACTCGAGAGTATTGGTTTATTACAAGTTTTAGGGGACAGGCTGACAACCTGTCACTATAGTGATACACATGTTTTTTGAAACAACTGTAGGGTTCCCTACATTTTTATTTATGTAAAATGCTATTTATTTTATATGTACATTTACACATATACATAACTAACATTATTAATTAGTGACACTAATATTTAGTAATAATATCGTGTTGTCAGCATGCTCCGATATTTTACGGTACATTGGAAACGCACACGATGACCGGTTCCCTATTGTTCTCGGCGCTCGGCAGGCTTGCGCCTGCGCATCCTTCCTCCCGCCAGTCGAGATCTATTAACCGCGCTAGACGCACGTCGCCCGGCCTAATATTTTCTATCGCCTACCGCTACGCTCGCTTTAGTGCCTATCTACTCGCTTTTCTACTTGCTTTGTTTCCGCATCTTATTCTTCATCTCCTATCTGAACTGTACCTTTCTACTTCTGTGCCTGTGCTTATGAACTGAATATTCTTCTTGTGCTTTCGACTAATCTGTACTGGCGGTATTGTGGAAATCAATAAAAACCAACATTGAACTGTAAGTGTCTGCATATTATTTGACCTACACTTCCACACTGGAACCCTACACAACCTTAGAAAACAGTCCTCAAAAATGTCAGACGTGGCGACACTGGCCGTGTTCTTGCGGCCGTTGACGCTCTGCCTACCCCGCAAGGGATAAAGGCGTGATATATGTATGTATGTATGTTTGAGACGTGGACAATGACGCAGAATGACAGAGAAAGGCTGCAAGCTTTTGAGATGTGATGCTGGAGGAAGATGGAGAGATTAGTTGGACGGAGAGGAAATCAAATGAGGACATACCAGCCTTGGTTGCAGAGGTCTTCGTCGTTACGCCGAAGTGGTTTCGTTGTCTACTCAAAATGACCGAAAACCGAAGAGGGAAGATGGATGGTCACTTAATAAGACACGACGAATTTTTTAATAACATTATTGAGGAAAAAGTCGAAGGTAGAACAGGAGGAGGAAGACCAAGACGTACATTCTTCACTTAAATAAAACAAAAGGCTCACGTCGTGTCGTATGAAGAGGTCAAAACATTGTCAGGAAACGGACAAGAATGGAAATTGATCCACCGATAAGAGCATGGCTATTATGATTGATGATGATGATGTCTGTCACTATGCCATGCAGTTCCACAGAATGTTTCCTGTTCTTTTTTATCATTATCTTACGGAACTACCGATTTGAATAACCCTACTAAGTCAAAGGAGGTATTTGACATTGTTTTGTGATGATCATATCACCGACGACCACCGTCTATGTAAGTAAATATCACAGACAGGACAACAAACAGGGTCTACGTTTGACATGCCCTTAGAAGCATGGAAACATCTTACTTATCTCTCTTTTTGTGTGGGACATCGAGTCGATTAACGACCCCGTGAACCTTAGTATCAGAGTTTTTCAACCGCCTTTTACAAGTAGCAGGCTTCTGACATGGTTGTATAACGACCGCCCCGTCTGAGTAATCGTAGACAGCAACCGGGACCTACGGCTTAACGTGTAATCCGAAAAACGCAACCATCTTTCTTCGGGTGGTTCAGCCCGCAATGTCCTAACCAAACTGGGGTCAATTCACTAAGTGACAAATATCAACTATATCAATATTTGTGTTGGGTTGGTGGTGAAGGTCATACTGGGTAGGGGAATCGAACCATGGGACCAAGGAAACTCAAACTACCTGCCTACGAAGGCAGTTTCAAAGTGTCTTAACACATTTCTCATACAAACTTTACCTCTTAAAGTAAATTATCAAAACCATAAGTATGATTTGCTTGACAAGACTACAAATGAAATTAATCCCGTGGGAACTTAGTGATTCACACATTTACCGGAAAATATTGCGGTTTCTGACAGCTATCGTTCAAAAACAAACTATGACAGCCGTAACCTGATGCGGTTACAAGTAGGTACAGTCCAGCTTATTTTCCAAGAAGGAAAAGGTATTTGTTTTGATGTGTCTCCGCGGTGTCAAAACTGACGTGGCGCAGTGGTAGTATCGCCTGCCACGCAAAGGTTCCCGGTTCGATTCTAGGTGGGGCACAAAGTTTATATTTATCTCTTTGTCAATATGTTACTAATCTGGTTAGGACATTGTAAGCTGAACCATCTGATTTTCGATAAGAAAGAAGGTGTCGACTGCTGTCTACGATTACTTAGACGGCGGTCGTTACACAACCATGTCAGAAGTTTGCTGCTGGTAGTAGGCGGTTTAAAAATTCTGACACCAGGTTTCACTGGATCGTAGGACGACTCGATGTCCCACCCAAAGAAGTAAAGGGAGCTGATAAAGTAAAATACCGCAAAATCTTGTAGTGTGTATGAGAATGGCCCCTAGGAAAATATAGAGGAAAGTCACAGTAATCTACTTTGCCGCTGTTTGTGTCGAGTTGCCGGAGTTTGCGACACATTTAATTTGTGTGTGTTCAGGGTGTGGCCAGGAAAAATGTCTTGTTCTTTAGCCAATGTTGCCATCTATTGCCACTATGACACACTATGATCTCAACCTATAAGGTGTAAAAATATTAGCTGCAAATATTTTAAGGGGTGAATCAGCCCACGAAACTGAACCACTTTCCCCAAAGAACATAGGTCGAAATATGTAAAAGAGTTTGGACCTCCCATAGCCTGCCATCCAAAATTAGCAACCGACCAAATCAATTTGTATGGGAGGTCCAAAAAATTTTTTTCATATTTCGACCTATGTTCCTTTGGGAGTTGTTCAGTTTCATGGGCTGGTTCAGCCCATAAAATATTTTCGGAGCTAATATTTTTACACCTTATTTAACTTAAGCTTTCAGCGAAATTCAAAACGGTCAAAACCATCTAACTGCCTTGTCGTTTTATTACATTCTCCGTGGCTTATTAATAAACGGAATTTAGACAAATGAATCATAATCAATCATAAAGTACAATACAACACAGAACGATAAGCAAAATACCCAAACCATAGTCACAAATATTTAGTACCTATGTGAAACTATTTAAGATTGAATCTCTCTCTCTCTCTTCTCTGTTTTCATGTGGGACACCCAGTCGTCCAACGACCCAGTGAACCCTAGTGTCAGAATTTTTCAACCGCCATTTACAAGTAGCAGGCTTCTGACATGGTTGTGTAACGACCGCCGTCTAAGTGGTTATAGACAGCGACCGGGACCTACGGCTTAACGTGCTATCCGAAACACGGAACCATCTTACTTACGGACAATCGAGTGGTTCAGCCCGCAATATCCTAACCAGACTGGGAACAAATTCACAAAGTGATAAATATTAACTTTGTGAGTGACCCACCGAAAATCGAACCCGGAACCTTCTGCGTCAAAGGCAGTCGCACTACCACTGCGCCACATCGGTAGTAAGATTGAATGACCGGTGTAGATTAAAGCTATGAAAGCTTGATAAATATTTGTTATTAAAAAACTATAAAATTGTTTTAAAACCTTAGTTTTATTCGCTTATTTTATGGCCCTACAAGGCAAGCATATTACCAAACAACAAACAAATATTATTTTCATATCGCAAATTCAATTTGAAGGAGAAACAAGAGTTTCTTGTATCTGTGAACCTACGATTGGAAACTCCGGCTTGTTTTTATTGGAACAAAATTAATTTACACTCGGTATAATATGTTTTGTTCATTGAACTGTGTATTATTTGACTGCCTAAGAGAGAGGTTATGATTTTCCATATTATATATGCCGTGTGATGTCGGCTTAGAATAGCACCATCCCATTTCTTCCCGCGGGTGTCGTAAGATGCGACTAAGGGACTCGAGGGTTTCATGTGTTGTACAACTTTAGGCGACAGGCTGACAATCTATAACTACAGTGACACACGAATCATCTGAAACTGCCCTCAATATTTGTTAAACGTGGCGATAGTGACGGTATTTTAACGGCCGTTATTACTCTGCTTACTCCGCAAGGGATAAAAGCGTGATATGTATTTATATACCTATGTATGAATGGGAAAAGCGAATTCTAGGGAAAGCATGGGCCAAACGCGTTTGCAGATGCATGCATGCCATGAAGCCGATGATTAGCCATACTTTTCTTCTTCTTTTCGTGTGAGACACCGGGTCGTCCAACGACCTAGCCCTTACTAAGGATCTCTTGAAAATCCACAGGCGCAATTGCAGTAAAGACAGTTCCAGAGATTTTTTGTCTTTCATTACCTTTTTCAATAAAATGCATGCCTAACAAATAAATAAATATCCTGGACAATTCATACAGCGCCATCTAGCCCCAAACTAAGCAAAGCTTGTACTATGGGGACTAGATAGCTGATATTATTACTTATGTACTTTTTTTTTTTTTTTTTTTTTTTTTTTTTTTTTTTTTTTTTTTTTTTTTTTTTTTTTTTATTTTATTTTATTAAAAACACACACAGATGAAAACTTAATCTATATACATTATAAAACTTAAAAACTACTTACAAATAAAAAATACCGTCTAACGCGTCCCCGCGAGGCAAGGTACCCAAAAGGCTGGCAGCATTCCCTCTTTGTATGGCAATGCTCAACCTTTGAGCAAGGTAGCTGCCTGACCTTGGATCGCCCGAAACCTCACGGAGACGCGCAGAGATCTCACCGAAAAAGGTTTTGGCTTCAGAGCCCCATGGACCTAAAGTCTCGACTGCGAAGGGCACGAAAACATAATTAGTTAGCAGGTCTGTATATTTTCGACGCTTGAGCCCCTCCGCCGCCGCTGCGGCCGCTCCAGCACAACGCGATGTCAGAGGCAAATGAGTGGGGGCCAGGGTATCGACACACGTGGCATCCCAAACCACACACTTACCCAACTTCCAAGGAACCATGGACATTCCATCGGGTCTTTTGCCGTCCGCACGAAACAAACCATTAGGTTCCAGTACTGCTGGTACTTGTGCAGAAATAAGTGCTCTTCGGATGATATCGTTTAAACTGGCATGTCGTGACGGACGACCAGCACTCCTTTGGCATGACAGCCCATGGTGCCCCAAATCGTTCACCTCCGCACCGCAAACGCATTTATGTGGTTGATTTATTTTAATGCCCAGGCGCAAACCAACAACCAGCGATAACGAACAGTTGTCCAGTAAAGTTCCCAAGTTTGCAGAAGGGAGAGCTTGCAACCATAATCCCGATTCTTTCTCGGACACAGCCAAAATCCTCGCACGAACCACTGAGTTAGGGCTATTAGACAGCAAATTCTGTAAAACAAGTTTACAAAGAGGTTCGTCCCACTGTCTTTGGGAGTGTAACGCAGCCGGCATTTTATCACAGCTCTCCCGCCACAACTCCACCGCCTCAGCCAATCCCGCAATCTCCACGGAACCCAAAGATGGGCTTAGAATTTTACCGCAAAGGAGATTAGCGGAATGAGCCGACGACAGAAAAGCCGGCAGAGAAACAGATGTCGCCTTCCTAATGCCTAACCCTCCCAAGCGTACAGGTAGTGATGCTTGGATCCAAGCCGCGTCGTCGAGAGCGCAATTAAGTACGGCACTAAGGGTTTTTTTAATGGTGTCATCCAGTCCCTGCAACAAACCCTGAAACCTCCAAAACTGTGTACAGCGCAGGACATAAATAAACTTGGGCACGAACAAGCAATAGCGTATTATAAAAAGTGCCATATGTGCATTTATTTTAAATAGTCGGTCCGAGGAAGCGTGAAAAATGTTGACCTGCTCTTCAACATAAGATGGCAAGCCTTCCTCCAAGATAGGAGCTCCAAGCAGTCGAAGCGAATCGTTCGATAATATTTTGATATTTGGAGCCAATACATTAAAGTTGGCTATAATAGCTTCTCTAAAGACTGGGTCGATAGTTGGCTGGACAAAGAGTTCACACTTTGAGAAATTTAGCTCCAGACCAACAGCGGCAAAAGCATCCTTTAATGTACTTAAGTCAGACGCAACATCAGAGGCACTACCGCCCAATGTCCCATCATCCAAATACCACAAATTCAGATTAGCCTTCAATGCCGAAACTATGGGATGAATGGCTAGGCTGAAAATAGCGGGACCAAGAGGATCACCCTGCTGACAGCCTGTCGTAGAACTCAAGAGGTGATCCCTGTATAGCAGTTTCGTAGGAGCACCGTAACACTGGTAGAGGTACGGGTATAAAGCTGGAATATTATCTTTTACTGCACTAAGAAGGACTCCACGGTCAATAGTATTAAAGGCGTTCTTGACATCCACTTTGAGCAAAACCTCGCCGCCGTTCAGCCCCAAAAAAGCTCTCGTTGCATGAACCGCTGCTTCGCATCCGCCTTTTATGCCAAAACCTAATTGTTTAGGCTCAAACTTGCTGCTGAGCAAAGGCACAACATTCTTACAGCATATCTTTGAAACTAGACGGCGGAAAGTACTGCCTACCGCAATCGGCCTGATGCCACCATCCTTCTTTTTTAAGGCTACCAGACTGGCGCCATACAACAAATCTGTGATCTCTGCAGATACCCTTCCAGCAACCATCAAATTGACCAAAGACACTAAACTCACCAAAAGATTTTTACCGACATCCCCGACCGAACAATTAATTAAATCTTTGAGATGCTGCGGTGACAAGCCATCCAGTCCCGCCGCCGATCCACTTTTAAAAGACATTAATGCGTTCCGAACGTCTTCTTCCGAAACGAGAAGAGTCGACTCAGAAGCTGAAGGTGGAATCGGAATCTGCGTCGAAGGCAGAGGAGCTGGGTGTTTTGACCGCAAGGCATCCACTGTCTCATCGTTGTCAGGTGCCACAACGTCGCCAGAAAAAAGCAGTTGGGCTGCTCCTTTTAAATCTCCATCATTGATTTTGTTTTCAATTCTTTTAATGATAGTACATGAGCTAATATACGTATTAGAATCCGCTCCAAAATCGTCAAAAGCGGGAGGTGAATTGCAATTTTCCTTAATCTTTCTAGTTAACGATGCAGTGTCCTTGTTCACGTGCAGGGTGCGGTAAGCAAAAGTCAACAAGTCCAACCAACTGGTCCTGTCATTTTTAGCGACAACACTATCAATGCACCTGCGAAGAGCAGTCGCTACCGCAAATCTTGCTCCCCTGGGAATTCTTTTGACAACCGGTACTTTGTTTTTTAAACCACCTAGTCGCTGCCAAAGGGGCAAATCAGGTGAATCACTCTGCAGGGCATCGTGATCGAGAACACTGACTGTATTATTGTTTCTCCTGGAGGCGGCCGGGCTAACTGCAGGTGACACCTGAACGCGGTGAATTCTGCTCATATGGATCTTGAGACCCCGGCGCCCTTTGAAAAATTTTGGTTCGGTACATAATTCGCAACGGAGATATTCATCAGAATCAATTGTTGGACTTACTGGTACATTACCCGCAATGTGCGGGACTGGCAGCGACATAATCAATGAAAAATGTTTTGGTGCCCTTTGCTACATAACAATGAGTAAACATCTGTGTAGTAATAAAATAACGATAGTAAAACTGTAAAGTATCCAAAATGTCAATAATAATAAAAAAAAAAAAAAAAAAAAAAGGTCACACAATAATTACAGCAAATAATTTCATATTCAAAACCTATTCGAATAATAATAATAACAATTAATAAAAAATGTCAGCATACAGACAGGAGCTTACAAAGAAAATTTCAATACAAAACCTGTCACTTAAAATACATTAATGTCAGCAATTTCTGTTATATCAATTAGTTATATTAGTTTGATTAAATAAAAGAAAAATGTCAGAATTAAAATATAAAAATATCACAGAATATTTACCTATCCAATCAACTACATAAATACTCAACAGAAAACAATTCAAATTTAAACCCAATATAATATACGTGCCTAGTTTCAAGTTCTTAATAGCTTAGTCACATAGAATCTACTTAACTACTTTACATTAATTAAAAGTAAAAATAAATTATGTTAGGATTATTTGACAATAACAATACACTATGACAAACATACAATATGAAGCTGTTATAAATATTCCTTCTTCTCATTAAACGGAGCGTGCGCCCTCTGTACCGGACTACTGGTAGCAACGAACCATTCGGAGTCAAATGTCGCATCAGATCGAAATTAAATCAAAGTCTTCCATGCTTGCGCTTCTCACCGCTGATGATAGGCGGCGGCACCCAGAAAATGTGGTTTATTAAAATTAAAATAATACGATAAAAGTTGCTCCCCGCTCGGCGGGGTTCGAACTCAGATTCGCATAGATCGCAGCGCGCGCTGGGTATACAAAAAATCAGCACAGCGAACCATTCGACCAACGATGCGACGGCAGAAGCGGCGAAATTAGAGACCAGTTGAGTAAGGAATGTACTTGAACAGCTGATTGTCAGCTGTTGACGGTCAACGTTATTACACCAATTTTGATACACCTCCAAATCTTCTATCTGTTAATGCAGTGTCACTTATTTTCCACTTAAAACTGGGGAATTATTGTAAATCGGAGAACAACCCACTCACAAAAACGACCATAAATAGTCGAATTAAAAATTTCCGCACTCAATCTTCATTATTTATATCACTTTCCAGCACAGTTGCGTATTTAAGGTTTTGCCTCGTAAAACCCACAAATATGCAGATTTTGTTATGAAAACAATTCCACAGTATATTTACGTAATCATGAAGTCAATAAATGAGACCAAACTAAGTTTCACTTGTTTTAACTATTTTTAATACACGGAGCTAAAAGTATGCTGTATTAACACGGGCAGTGGCGCCCTCTCTCTCTCACTTTTTTTTAAATAAATACATATTATACATAGAAAACACCCAGACTCAACACAAATATTTGAAAATTTTACTTAACAAATATTTGTTTGTGTCCGGTGGGAATCGAACCCACGACCCTCGATGTAGAAGGCAGCGGTACTATCCGTTACGCCATGGGGACAGTCAAATTCTCAAATCTGCCACAACTTAAATCGTTTTTGTAACAACCCGAACCCTAATATCAATTAGTCCTCCCCTTCATAGATAACCCTTATAAAACATTAATGACCTCCAATTTCTCAAAGTGTTCCTCAAAATGTCTCTACATTAATTTGGACCTCAGGAATATTGCTACTAATAAAATTGGGATATCACTTTATACCATTAATTTAATAAATTTGATTGATGATTTTAAATAATTTTGTAGAAAATTTGTAAAGGATTTTTCCATTATTATCCGTCTGGGCAACCGCGGCTCAATCGTGGTCTGCGAAATAATGCAAGTGTATTTTGGACAAAAAAATAAATGGGAAATTGTAACTAGGCGTTCTAGTTCGCCAACCTAGGTCAATTCGGGGATCCTAATAGTCAAACAAAATTTCGATATCAGTCTCAAAGAAGAAGAAAAACACTCTGAAGTTTACCAAATTCTAGTAAAATACGTGTATAAAAGTGATTTTTAATTGCGTAATTTTTAGTGATTTTGGATGTAAATATGACTGTCCTGTGTCTTATCTTGTGTGCAATAAACAAACAGTTACATAAATAAATGCAATCTGTACCTTATGGCAGCGCTATCATAGCATCGTCCGTCAAGTGCGGTTTTAGTATGGGGAGTGACGTTTCTAGTATGAATCTGACAGACCGCTGCGATATTTTAGCACTCCGTCGTGCGTAAGTGTGCGATCCGCCTATGAATTGAGATCCTGTCATAGAAATAGCATCAGTCTGATCTCATATATCTAGTCTGATTCGACAGAATGCCGTGTGATGCCGGCTTAGAATAGCATCACCCCACATCTTTCCCGCGTGTGTCGTAAGAGGCGACTAAGGGACTCGAGAGTATTGGTGTATTACAATTTGTAGGCGACAGGCTGACAACCTGTCACTATAGTGATACACATGTTTTCTGAAACTACCTTGGAAAGCAATCCTGAAAAATGTCAGATGTGGCGATAGCGACCGTATTCTTACGGCTGTTAACGCTCTGCCTAACCCGCAAGGGATAAAGGCGTGATATATGTATGTATGTATGTATGTATGTATTCGACAGAATGTGCCATTTATCTTAGCCAGTGATGTAGTATGGAACAACCATAACAATTTTAGTATCACAACCTTTCTTTAGATTTAACGATATCTGTTTCGTGCCAAAATAATAAAACTGGGGTTATAAACGTTAATTCCGCGAAATAAGACCTAAACAATAGTGATTTAGGGAGTAATCTAACAGTTCTATCCCCTTTTTATAATTACCTACGAGATGGCGTTGTTTTGACGTGAAAGAATCGAGTTATGTGACTAATGTCTAAAATGTAAAATAACGGATTATAATAACGTCTTAAATCAAAAATGAAAATGACAACTTAAAAATATGCCTAAGAATAATAATGTCGACTTGAAAAAAGACAACATATAAAAGTGACAAAGTATAAAAATGTACACCTTTGAAAATGGTAGAGTATGGGTACTTTTATTTTTCTAATGCTAGGAGTTATTATGTGCTATGAATGCCTAAAGATGTGTTGTGAATTCAATACGAGAACGTAATCTGAACCGAATTCGAAATACATGTAAAACAATTTTGGACCTCTCATACACAATGTTTCCGCCGACATACTTGTTCTTTAGAGTACCTATCGTCTGACGATGCTTGTTGCGGATTGGTCTATATTTTTATCTTTTTAATTTAGATCTTTTTATACCTTAATTTAATTCGTAAGTAGCTACTTTTTGTCGGGTGTTATTTTATTTTTACATTTCAACCTTATTCCTTTGAGAATGTTGGCCCTTTGCTTTTACTTGTATAAAGTATTTAAACAATTAAAAAATATGTACGCACTCCTAACTTTTGGTGCTACCTTCGTGATAACTTATAGTGCTATCGTACCTAATAATGAAACTCAGACAAGAATTATGTTTTTTAATTTACTAAGGTTTTTGCTGAATCACAAAAGTAATATACGACATTTCGTTGGATATTTCTTTTACTTTTTGCATGTAAATTTCAGTTACAATGTTGCTCTCCATAAACTAGAATTAAATATGTTTACAAGAAACCAAGTACTCTCGTTTTTATTGCAATATGAATTATTACGACTTTTAATGTTGTTATCGTGTTTGTGGTGAATTTAAGAGTTTTTCTTGCGCTTAATAAATCAGTAACACATTTTTATGACTCTACCTCAGAATTCAGCATCTATTTAAAACACTGCATCAAAATCAGCTGCGTGGTTTAGGAGGAATTAGCTGTATCTTTGATGGAGAAGCAAAAAGCTACTTAATTTCATACCATGACGTATAGATATTGATATTTAATCAGATCAAGTCAAATATCAAAAACACCCCTATCCTGTTATGATGCGCACCGCGACTTCGATTTTCTCTATACCCTTATGCCAAAATTATTCACTAGTTTTGATAAAATCGATACGATTTGACACGTTTAGCACGTTAAGCCGTAGTTCCCGGTCGCTGTCTATGATCACTTAGACGGCGGTCGTTACACAACCATGTCAGAAGCCTGCTACTTGTAGAAGGCGGTTGAAAAATTCTGACACTAGGGTTCATCGGGTCGTTGAACGACTTGGTGTCCCACACGAAAAGAGAGAGAGAGAGAGAGAGAGAGAGAGAGAGAGAGAGACACGTCTGAAGTCTACTCGCCCACGAGATAAGTCTCTCTACTGTGCATATCATAAGCCCACAAGCATGGAAAATCTTTGACTTCCACAACAAATTCACAATTTGCCTATTGGAAAACCATCATAATAACTGCACTTTTTCTGAATTAGCCCTCAAATATTTGTCAGACGTGGCGATAGCGACCGTATATTTACGGTCGTGAGCGCTCTGCCTACCCCGCAAGGGATAAAGGCGTAATATATGAATGTTAACCATTTTCGCTGCGTGACATTTAAAACCGACTTTGACGTGACATTGTTTTGGCGACAATAATAGAGATGCGTAGGCGAACAGGAAGACGAGATGAGTAGGCGAATAACAGGAAGTTCTACTAAACAAAAGCGTAATTTTCGCCATTAATCGCTCGTTTCACCCGTCGTCTGGCTTAATTGTCCCCTGTCATTCCAAGTGACATCGCAGAAACGATCTTTCATCTATTTAACTTGTTTATTATAGCGTAGTTCTGCTCTGCCGTTAGATGCCGGCTTAGAATAGCATCACCCCACATCCTTCCCACGGGTGTCGTAAGAGGCGACTAAGGGACTCGAGAGTATTGGTGTATTACGATTTTAGGCGACAGGCCGACAACCTGTCACAATAGTGATACACATGTTTTCTGGAACAACCTTGGAAAACAATCCTCTAAAATGTCAGACGTGGCGAAAGCAACCGTTTTCTTACGCCCGTTAACGCTCTGCCTACCCCGCAAGGGATAAAGGCGTGATATATGTATGTATGTATGTATGTTATAGTATAGTTCTGCTCTTACGGTAAAGGAAAAACATCGTGATGAAACCCACATTCAAATAAAATTTGAAATCAGATGATATTTGAATGTGACTTAACCTAGGATTCGGGCCAGGCTAGCCTTTGGGTTGCAGAGGTCAAATGGCAGTCGCTCTGTGTAAAAACTTGGTTCCACGTCACGTTCCCTAGGTTAGGTAGCCAACAGACAGAGAACAGGATAAGGCAAGGAGAATGATGATTATTGTGTAGTTAGTTTGACCTCAGAAAGGCCGCTTCTATTTCTAGAGCCACAACAGTCCACTGCTGGACATAGGTCTCCCCTAATTGGGGGGTATTGCAATACTTACTACGCTTGGCAGACGGATTGGCGAGCGCAATGCAAGATATGTAGACTCATAGGAAACGCTGCCTGTTCCATAGATTCATCCCTTAGTCACCTTTTACGACACCGACGGGTAGCAATAGGGTGATGCTATTCTGAAACCGGCTTCACAAGGCTGCTTATTTGTGCCGAATTTTTCTTTTACTTTCCTTTTTTTGTGTTTTGTCAAAATAAAACTTCATGTAAGATGGATGCATTTATAGTCTGAAAGATTAGGTACTTATCTTTTTGTAAACACACTTTGTATGAAAGTGACACTTCAGAACTGTCAGTTTAATACAAGGTTTGTTTACAAAAAGATAAGTACCTAAACTTACAGACTACGTATAGTTAGACTGGAACCTGGAGGCCTAGAGCAGAACAGGATGGAAAGAGAAGAGGACGTCTTTGGCAAGCAGTGGGTAGGCTAATTAAGATAAGATGTATTAGCCGTGTGATGCCGGCTTAGCCGTGTGATGCCGGCTTAGAAAAGCATCACCCCACGTCCTTCCCGCGGGTGTCGTAAGAGGCGACTAAGGGACTTGAGGGTGTTTGTGTATTACAATTTTTAGGCGACAGGCTGACAACCTGTCACTATAGTGATACACATGTTTTCTGAAACAACCTTGGAAAACAATCCTCAAAAATGTCAGACGTGGCGATAGCGAGCGTATTCTTACGGCCGTTAACGCTCTGCCTACCCCGCAAGGGATAAAGGCGTGATATATGTATGTATGTATGTATGTATTGTACCTATTATAGTATTTGTGTGGTGGGCGTCATTAGTCATAAATAAGACGACGGTCCCGGTTGCTGTCTATGATTACTTAGACGTTAAAACTGGTGTAGTAGTAGCATCAGCCAAGGGAAAGGGGGCGTCCTGTCACACTATCACAAGACGTATTGCGAGCGAAGCAAGCCTGACTTTTCACGTCATAACTGGTGTGGTGGTTGCAATATCTAAGGACACCAAGAGGGACGGTCACATAAATTACAAATACAAATATGTATTGCGAGTGAGTACGGATTTTTCGGGGTACAATTTAATTTTTACTCTATTTAGATTTCGGGGGTATCATGACCCCTGTGACCCCTCCACCCCCCACTCACATCCTGTATAAGTTGAATAGGTCGAGATGCGTGACCTTTGGCATGGTGCCTTCAGACACTAGACAACATCGTCTGAAGGCCGTTGCTCTTACGCCATGCCCTGAATGTGATCTTAGAAATACAATAATAAACATCTTAGTTGTCTGAATATGTTTGGCTATTTTATAAAAATTTGTTATCCATTTCCGCCTTACCACAGAACAATAACTAGTAACTAGCGTTACAGAAGCTTTACTTCGCAATGGTTTTCAAAGAGATATGTACTCAATCTGATCAACAATATGATTAAGCTCGTGATCCAGTCGAGCGCGTCTTAATTTACATACCTACCAAATTTTTTACATTAACAATAATTTAACCGTAATTTTACGAAAGGGATATAGACGCGATTTGTGTATATGTATGTATGTATCAGTTCGTCCCATCGATTTGATAAAATGTTTTCGGAAATAACTAGGTATCAAAGTCAGACAATGCACAAGTAGAATAGGTCGAGATTCGTGACCCCTGGCATGGCGCCTTCAGACACTAGACAACATCGTCTGAAGGCCATTGCTCTTATGACATGACCTTGGACTCTATTCTGCGGGACATTTTTCTTTCTTATTTCTGTGACTGTAACAAAAAGGCTGTCCATTGGAGTCAGCAGCAGCCAGCAGTGCGTTAGGGGCTAGTTTTCAGTTTTTAGTCCACCTGAGCCGCGTTTACACTAGGTTTTTAAAATTGTTGTAAGAAATAGAAAAATGTACTCATCTTTCATTTTCTCCTTTTTACAATGACTAATACTTGACCATCAAACGATAAATGTAAAATTTACTACTTTGAATAAATGGATTTGAGTTTGAGTCAACGTAATTATTAATAGATTCGAGACCAATGAATATCAGAAGTCAGTTGAAAAAATACTTACGTATAAATTTAGCTTAGGTCAAGGCTTAGGTACTTACCTACACCGTGATTAGGGGATGAAAACCGGAATACCTACAAACTGGAATACCTATATGAAAGTTTTTTTTTTATAATTTTGAAATATTTTCCGGTTTTTAGGTTTACGATCGTTAAAAACCGGTTTCGAGACTCTTCCGATTTTAAAGGCCTTGCCGTATTCGAGTCTTGTCTTTTCTAACTTACTGGCTTAGATGAGATGAGTTATAATAAGGAGCAAAAGCTATCAGCTTTCCATTGGTTTTCGTATTATAACTTTTAGAAATATCATTATTTGAAGCTAAAATGTGTATATTTTTAAAGAAAAAATATATTTTTTTAATTAAAGTGTTTGATTAAACACAAATAAAATGCTCGTTATTGAAAAAATATAATTATTATGTTGATACCTTAATTTAAAAACATTAATTTAGGAATTAAGTGTTATGAAATCGTCATTTTAATCCTTATTTTATGGGTTGTCTCAATGTTTTATATATTTTACCCTGGGAAGCAGCGTGGCACTCCCAACACAAGCATTTTTAAATTGCTTACTGAGGATCTCATCTCCGATATGTGTATCAAATTGAGCAATAAAGAACTTTATTATAATATTATTATTATGTTGGTATTCTTTTCGAATCACGGGCCCACAGGGACCCGGTCCTTTGAGGCATGTGTGGGGCCAAAGCCAACAGCACAGAGGCCTTTTTATACCAAATAATCTAATTGTGTGATGTGTACATCAAGCGCATACTCGCTCTGTCTGCACTACAGAGTACACCCAAAGCCAGCACACGCCTGATGCAAGGACTATAGCAGGTGAGGGTCGGATTACTAGGGCTATTGTTGAGACAACGGGACGCCTTTATTATACCAGAAATTATAGTTTGAATTGAAAGCTTATTTATTCCTGACCTAGCTATAGTTAGTATTCTTTCCCTATAATCTATCTTTGCTTTCAGTAAGAACTGAAATAATCTCGTCATAGAAGATGTAGTTAACAAGATCCAAAAGATCAAGTTACTTGGCTTAGTGCCTGCAGACAATAGTCTCGTCAAGGGCATTACTTTTATATCGATTTATAGCTACTAGCTTTTGCCGTGTGATGCCGGCTTAGAATAGCATCACTCCGTTTCTTACCTGTGGGTGTCGTAAAAGCCGACTGAGGGACTTAGGGTTTCAGGTGTATTATAACTTTTAGGCGACAGGCTGACATAGTGATACAATAGCTATAATAGTGTAGTGATTCACGAATTATCTCAAACAGCCCTCAAATATTTGTCGGATGTGGCGATAGCGACCGTATTCTTACGGCCGTTGATGCTCTGCCTACCCCGCAAGGGATAAAGGCGTGATATATGTATGTATGTAATTTTTAATTATTTAGATAATTAATGACCTAATAAAAACCAAAAAAAATTGACATGTATTATATATAACGTACAAAGACAAAATATGCGTGTTTTTGTGACGAAACACCATGTTTACCTACCTATTAAAATTAAAATTAAATTAAAATTAAATTAAAATTCATTTATTTCAGGTAAATTAACCCATACAAAATACAAAATTCATTATATCAATTAATTAATTCAAATAGGATGCTTAACAACATGCAAATTACAACAGTGCCTTATGTAAGCACAGTCAAGCCTATCAGCGATCATGCTTAAGGTGATGTTGGAGCTGGCCCGCACACGGCGCACTAGCGACGCGGCACGCTTCCGCATTATGGTATAAAAGCAGTCTACGCGTGCTGCCGCAAACATGCCGGAGGCGCTGCAGTACCGGGGCAGCCCCATCAACACCCTAAACGCATTATTATATTGCACACGGAGGGCTCCGTACGATTTCTGAGTATATTTTTCCCACAGGCTGCACGTGTAGAACGATGTACAAAATGCTCTAAACAGAGTAGTCTTCGCTTCTATTGAACAACGTGCAAACCTGCGGGCTATCATGTTAGCTCTTACGGACAGAGCCCTACGTTCGCGCTCAATGTCAATATCGTCTTTGAGGTCGGCAGTGACTAGGTGGCCCAGGTACTTAAATTGATACACTCTTTCAAGTGGAACATTGTTCAGTCTTATAGGTGGTACAAACTGGTTCCTGCCACTGCCGCTCTCAAAGACCATGAATTCACTTTTCTTTACATTATATTGTAGGCCGTGCTCAGCAGCATACGACTCACACAAACTTAAAAGCTTCTTAAGGCCACAGACCGACGCACTCAGCAGCACCATATCGTCGGCGTAACTTATATTATTGACGCTTACTCCATCAATATGGCAACCAATATGCTGACTACTGAGTACCTCGATCAGGGCGTTCATATAAACGTTAAATAACACAGGAGATGTCAAACCCCCCTGCCTGACTCCGCATTCAAGCTTGTAAGGCTCTGACATCCTGCCAGCCCACCTAACGCTATTGACCTGGTTTCCATACCAGTACCTGAAGATGTCAATAATTTCGCGAGGTATTTTAGCATCCTCAAGCTTTTTCCACAGGACATCGTAGGAAACCAGGTCGAAGGCCTTAGACAGGTCGAGAAAACAAGCATAGACTGGCGTCTTCCGTTTCGTGTAATACCTAACCGTCTGCTTGAGGCACAAAATTGCTGTTTCCGTGGACAGACCAGGCCGGAAACCGAACTGGTTGTCGTGCAATACTAGATGTTTGTTCATTTGTGTATCAAGCAGACGATCAAGGATCTTAGATATTATGGTAGCTAATGAAATTGGTCTGTAGTTAGATTTGTCCGAAAGATCACCAGTCTTACTCTTAGCTATCGGCACTACGATAGTCCTCATTAGATTATCGGGTAGATGAGCATGGCTAATACACAGGTTGAAAAGAAATGACAAGACACGGAAGATATGGGGCCCGGCGTGTTGGAGATGTTCGACACTGAGACAATCATGGCCGGGGGATTTACCCCTAGACATTGATTTTATGGCTCTTTCTACATCGTTAGCAGAAAATTGGACCCCAACTGCATCTTCATTGTTCTCATTGTCCAACCTCTCCCGCCCCGGTCCCAACAGTGACCTAACAAAGAAATGATCCCTGAAAAGGTCAGCTATACCCTTAGGATCACTGACACCATTTACGCTCACCGGCAGGTTCGGTCGGACATTCAACCTTGCAGTGCTCTTCCAAAAACCACGAAAATCCTTTTCTGAGTGCTGAGCAGCCAACACGTCCATTTTTATTTGATTTTGGTTATTTTGACACCATTTTAGTCTAGATTTAAATATTTTTTTACTTTATCATTTATATGGTAATATTCCGATACCGGAAATTGCCAACAGTAAATGTAAACACCTTTTGAAATATATTATATTATCCCCCTTTATTTCGTACGTCAACAATGACCCAGATAAACCTGGTTGACATTTTCCGATATTACATTTTGCCATCTCACTCCAGGGACTTGTGTCACATGAATTTTAAGTGTGTTCTTTGTAAGCGGTAAGTGTAAAATGGTATTGTTGACATCAAAAACATAGCCTCTGTTATTGTCCCTGTGTATTATAAATTGTAGGCTACAGGCTGACAACCTGTCACTGCAGTCCTACACGAATCATCTGAGGCCTTGATACTTGACAGTTGTGGTGATATGAACCGTATCATTCCGGCGGTTTAACTGTGCCTGTGCGGTTTAACTGTGTATAACGATCTTTATTTCCTTCTTGTACAAAATACAATGTCAAAGCAGAGCCCAATCCGATTCATTTTAGTTCATATTCTGACGTACCCATATTCCTACATGAGCATCCAGCGCTATCATAAAATACACCTTCAAATGTTAGACGTAGAGACGCAAATTTATTGCATCCTGCTGTCAGACAAAGCCAGATGAGATGAGGTCACAGCCCTGTTATCCTAGATAAGGAGTAGGAGACAGACCAAGGAGGATACATACAGACATTGCGAATATTTTAAACCGACTTAAAAAAGGAGGTGCTCGTCTGACCTGTATGTATGTATGTCCACGAATATTTCGCGTTTGGATGAACCGATTTTGATGCGGTTTTCTGAAAACTATTTATTAGACTTGGGAAAAGGATACAAAATTGAAGTTTGCACTTTTTACGTCCGTTGAAATCGTTTCTCTTTTTAAAAAAAATATCGATTGTGTTTTTCTTTTGTGATTCATAGAAAGAGTTTCAATGCTGCAAGAAACTTTAGATTTTCCTCCACTCAGAAAAGTTCATATATTTTTTAAATCCTTTTTGTCCTAGCTCTCCATACTTACTCGACAGTTTTCAAATTGACCACAACTTATGGACCTTGTTGCAAAAATGGCTCTCCATCTATGCAACCAATGTGTAAAAAATGAGAAATAAAATAAGAACTGCTTACCCAAAGCCCTCAGTGCTCCTGTATAACAAATTGCATCTGTCATGGCCGCCCCTTTTTGGCGCGAAAACCATTTCGCCACAGTAAAATATTGCACCGAATAACCTATGAAGCTTAGAGCCAAGAATTTGGAAGACGATTGAATACACAATGAAAATGAAGCCAGAAAATTTATCTCCAACTTTTTTAACACCTGAAGTATGACAGAAAGAAAAATAGTATAGTGAGAGAGCAAAAAGCTCGAATTGACCTAATCCAACGAACATTAAACAGGAAAAATATTTTTTTGGAATATTCCTAGCTTCAGGAATAAAAAATTTCCTTATTCATGATATGTGTAATATTTTGAATTTAGTCTGTTCACATTTGCGAATTCTTTTTTGTTTTTTTTAAGCATTGTTCACCGTCACTTAGGTATGTTATTTGACTTTGGCATGCTAAAAACATTGTCTACAAACTAATGACACTATCTTTTAATCGAAAATAGGTACCCCGAGTCTTACATACTTACATAAATCATGCCTATTTACTTTGCGGGGTAGGTAGAGCATAACGGCCGTAATAACAGACATTTACGCCACGTCTGACAATTGTTTGAGGGTAACAGAAGACTGTGTATTACATAGTGGACAGGTTGACAACCTGTCGCCTAAAATTACATTACACATCAAGCTTCAGATCCTTTAGTCGCTTCTTACGATACCCATGAGAAAGATATGGGGTGATGCTATTTTAAGTCGACATCACACAAATCGTACTAGCAACAAAAGTTCGAGTCCTCTTCCATAATCTTTGATCTGAGGTCACCGAATGACAATAAAAGAGATTGTTGCGGTCCCAGGCTTTGGACTTCATATACTCGTGCTTTGTGAATAGAAAAACGATTTGGACCTCCTGTTCGTGTCCTTTGTAGTCCATTCCTGTGATGAGTGGCAAAAAGTTGAGAGAAATATTGTTTCCCATCTGAAGGTACTATCAGAAGGGTAAAGATTTACTGTTTTAGGGATCAACATCTACTGTTGTCCTATGTAGTTAGTAAATGGAACGATAATATGTGGTATAATTATTGTGCTGGTGGATGAAACAACAAAATAATATTATTATGTTAATCCTTTCGTTGGCTAACTCAAATTGGGTATCAATAATGATAATTCGGAATTACGAAAAATTACGAATAACGGAATATCAAACCAATTTTTCCGATATTTCTATTCCGGTTTTCATAGTTTAAAAAAAATCGGTAAAACCAGTTTTGGTAACACTAGATCATGGTAGAAATTGCTACATCAGCAATAAGGCCGCCTATATGGTACCGAATTTTCTTTTATTGTACTTTTCTTTGTTATGTGTTTTGTACAAATAAAGCATTTGTATTTTATTGTATCATTTTGTGGTTTTCCTTTTTTTTTCACTTTCTTTTCGTGCATTTTATCAATCAAATACCTACAATAACCATCCATAACGGATGCACATATTTTACAAAGTCAACAAATAGTTGATATACAATAGAAAATATTTGTTTACTAAAACCAGAATTCGAACCGGTATTCCGGACCTCAAAAACCGGTTATGACATACTCTACTCTTTTAGTAAGCTACCTCCACGTAGTAATTTTCGTAGCATTTTACTACGAAAAGCTATGATAACGTAGCTTGTCTATTATAGTGATATTATCCTGTTATATCACAGTTTTAAAAAATAATTAAATTAGTTAATTCTTAAATTAAAAAAAAATACACTTCCCGGTACTATTGACTGATGAAACTAAATAACTTTACCTAAAAAAACATAGATCGGAACAAGAAAAAATGTCTTACACGTGTCTACGGGACCCTCAATATCGCACGTGTAATAGATCCATCAATCCCTTTGTTGCAAGAAGTCTGGTAGGGTTGTAACAGTTTTATGCATGTTGTTTTATGTCACAGATAATATAATACTACTAAAGTAGTACAGATACCTAACGTCATAGAGGGAGTTCGATTGCCCTAGGACGGCTATTGGCGGGCTATTTGATATGTCGTTTCAGCGCGTGCGCTGCTAGCGACATCTAGCTTATTTATTGGATACTTAGTATTGACGACATTAGATTGAAAAATATTGCAAAAATGTGAATAATTCGCGTGTTTTCCGTCACAAAACATCTTAAATAATGTATTTATAATTTTCCAACACTTTGTTTTTGTAAATTTGCTTTTATTCCAGTCTCTTAAGTTACATTCGCGACTCGTATCGCCATCTATTGATTTATTTTTGGACTAATTTCTTTTAGTAGGGAATGAGACCCCATGTTTATGTCCTTGCCATACTTATTTTGCGACCCACTAGGTACAATTGTTCAGTTTCATACTTTGATGAAACTAAACAACTATACAAACATACATACATATATACATATATCACGCCTTTATCCCTTGTGGGGTAGGCAGAGCGTTAACGGCCGTAAGAATACGGTCGCTATCGCCACGTCTGCAATTTTTGAGGATTGTTTTCCAAGGTTGTTCCGGAAAACATGTGTATCACTATAGTGACAGGTTGTCAGTCTGTCGCCTAAAAATTGTAATACACCAATACCCTCGAGTCCCTTAGTCGTCTCTTGCGACACCCGCGGGAAGGATGCGGGGTGATGCTACTCTAAGCCGGCATCACACGGCATCTACCAAAACAACATATATCAATAGTCTACATGCCTGACAGGTCAGATAATCTACTTTTTAAAACGATCTAAAACGATATTTCGTATGAAAAGCTGAAATTACGACGTCATAGTGCACTATTATTGTTATTTTTTGTGCTTGTTGTGTATTGTGCGTTTACAGTGAATAAAAGTATTTTCTATTCTATTCCAGATGGCTTCAAAACACTTACATATATTTTTTCTGTGTATTAACTCAAAATTTGAATAATTCGAAAACCGATGATTGAAACCTGTCGGTAGTATTTTAAGACAAAAGTTTAACGTACAACTTTTGTATTTTATTAATGACCAGGGAATTATCGAATTCTATATCGCAGGGGTATGAATAGGCCCATCATTTCTCTCTAGTCTGGTAGCGTTGTAAGCATGTTGTTTTCATGTCCCTACCATACGTGCTGTGGTTTACGATTGCCATATGTTGACAGTTTATTATACGAGCCAGTAGTGCTACTTGAGTGAAGTGTCAGGATTTGACCAGTGTATTATTGATGCCGGCTTAGAATAGCATCACCCCACGTTGTTCCCGCGGGTGTCGTAAGAGGCGACTAAGGAACTCGAGAGCATTGGTGTATTACAGTGTATAGGCACAGGCTGAGAACCTGCCACTATGGTAATACCCATGTTTTCTAATAACTACCATGGAAAACAATCCTCAAAAATGTCAGACGTGGCGATGGTGACCGTATTCTTACGGCCGTTAACGCTCTGCCTACCCCGCAAGGGTCAAATGCGTGATATATGTATGTATGTATTATTATCTTCTCGTGGAGGTCGTAAGAGGTGACTGAGGGATCAAACAGACCCAAGACAGGGTCTAGAGAAGGACATCTCCATTATTAAACTCCGGAACGGGGTCTCCGTCAGGCGCGTGTGACAGACATCTATCGAGCGGTAGACTCCTGCAGCTGACCTGGCTCCGCACGTATCAACTCGTCGTTCCTGTGGAGTCAGCCAGGGAGGCCGAGAGGGTGGCGCAGGTCCTAGGCAACCCTGCGTTTTCCATTATTGCGGCCCAGGCAACGCAGTGTCTGTTTTAGACACTGATTAAATCGTTTGGTATAGACGTATGGGCCAATGATGAATGATGATAAGATTATATTATTCGTAAAATTAATGTGATTCTCAAATAAAAGAATAGGAAATAAAAAAAAACAGAGATACCGTTCTCACTAACTAATTTCACTTTGTAATCCTTTAAAAAAACTGGACCGCGTTAAAATTGAGGTCAGAGTGTCTGATCCTTTACCGTCCTAAGCAAACAAAGAGGGGTTGTGTTTGCTGAAAAAGGAAATGAAAAATATCACATTTCTGTTGAAATACATAAAAAAACATTCACCATCTGGTGAACAATTTTGACCTTTGGTTGGTATTTGGTTAATTAATAGATTAATTATAAAATGTAAGACATGAGATTATATCGTCAATACTCGTTCGTATTATGATTCAAAGAAAATTAGAATTTCGTTACTTCAATATCCTAGCCAAAGTAGAAGCAATCTCACAAATAAAATTTATGCCAGAAATTGACCCAAGAACACTAAGATCTTCTAAGAGAAAGAGGATCATAACCAAAAAGACAAAATACAAAAACGGGAATATTTTTTTTAAACACGTATTTATCAAGAAAACTTTATTTAATTAACCTAATTCCTTAAAAGGCACTTAAACACTTTCCATTAAACAAAAGACAAATATTTTTCACGAGGGACAAAACAACGCTAGGGTTCTAAATTAATCAAAAACTTTTTTTTTCTCGTACTAAATCAAAGTCTGTAAGAGTAAAAAAACTTAGGCTTCTGTATTTTTCAAAGGCACTGGACCGTGGGCGCGGGCCACAATTCTTAAATTTCCTCTAGCCTACTTTGGTTGTGCCTGATTCGTTAATTATATGAGTCAACTCGATTGAATCATTCATCTACTACAACAGCCACAAAAGTCCACTATTGTACATAGGCCTTCCCTTATTGGATCATCTGTCATACTCACCACGCTTGGCAGGTGGACTGGCGAGCGCAGTGTTTAATATATTTAGAGAGAACGCTACTGCCCATTCCCTGATGTTAAGTAATTTCTACATATTTTCAAAAAAGCAACGCATCTTCATTTTACATTTTAGTCAGCGTAAATTAATCGGCATGGCTGATCATGAGCTACCAACACCTACGTATCTACACATCATATCTTGAATTCGTTCGCTCACCTAAATATGCAGGATTGTAAGTAATCCAAAGTAATGAAATGTAAGTTTTTATACGTCAAAGTAAGCTTAACCTATTTTTCCAACAAATTTTCTTAGCAGATTAAAGCTGACTCATTTGACTCACTCATTTTGCTTTTAAACCCTTTGTAAAATCTTTTCTGAGCCGTAAGATACATCGGTTTTACCTGTGCGTGCATGTGTATGTATATCAAACAAGTTCTTAATTGATAACTCACTTTCATCCCTATCTAGTCTACCAACTGAGTAATTCACTCCCATCCCTATTCCTTTGAGCAAAAGGGTGAATCCTTCCTGAGCCGTAGGATCGTCGGTCTTATCCTTGTCTCCTAATACGGATGGATGGACGCCAACATTTTTATCGTATAGTACAGGTGAAACTATTAGCCGTACCCTCCGTAAGTTTTTCAGGTAGGTTAACCCTCCGGTATTTTTGTTTAGATATTTGTGGGTTGTTGATGAACGAAGTGTGGTATGGCTTGCCTAAACTATCTCTATGTCTACAGGGACAATTCTGCCAGTGTCAAGGTGGGGAAATATACAGATTCCTCAAAACATAGCCAAATGACCGGTTTCGGTTTTTATTTAAATGACAACATGCGCGAAAATTTTGTGATGTCATATCCAAAACGGTCCGAAACTGTGATTGTACTATTAATACAATCTTTAAGAGGTCAGCCTTAAACTAAAATTTAAAATATCTACCTACATACATCCGAACATACACATATCACGCCTTTATCCCTTGCGGGGTATGCAGATTGTCAACGGCCGCAAAATAACGGGTGCCATCGCCACTTATGACAAATATTGTAGGCCCTTTCCAATGATTCGATCGTATATCACTGTAGTGACAGGTTGTCAGCCTGTCGCCCTAAGTTGTAATAGGTACACATGAAACCCTTAAGTCCCTTAGTCGCCTCATACGACACCCGCGGGAAAGAAATGGGGTGATGCTATTCTAAGCCGACATCACACGACGTACATACCTATAGTTGATAAGAAATCCAGTAAAGGACGATCTCCTTAATGTAGTTTGATGTGCTGCTAAGTATCTTTGCTCTCGTATTAATATCGACATTTAATTTTGAACGTCGACGCTCTGCCTTCCCCGCAAGTGTATCACAGGCATGATTAGAGGTTACATTTTGACTGAATCTGCAAAATATTCTAACGAGATTCCGGTATCATTTCCTTTAACAAAAACTGTACACAAAGAATCTTGGGCAGAAAGAAAAATACTTTCAGATTTTGTTAGGCCTTTGATTAAAAAGGATTATTCATACGAGAACTTTCACAGATCAAAAGGTTTCTTCGTAATAATGATATTCGTGGTCTCTTAGAAAGAAAATAGATAAAGTATTTTCTATTTGTTATTTTATTCTGAACGTGAGCATTTACCACGGTGGCCAAGGTTAGGATACCGGTCTTACAATCGTGAGACCCGAGTTCGATCCCCGCCATGTACCAATGTGTTCTTATTCACGTACATTTACCGACGGCTCTAACGGTGAAGGAAAAACATCGTGATGAAACCCACATTCAAATAAAACTTAAATTTAGATGATATTTTAATGTAATTTAACCTAGGATTCGGGCCAGGTTAGCCTTGGGGTTGCAGAGGTCAGATAGCAGTAGCCCTGTGTAAAAATTTTGTTCCACGTCAAATCTTCTGGGTTAGGTAGCCGACCACGGCAGAGAACGGGACAAGGCAAGGGGAATGATGATATTTGACATTATATTCTCCCAATTTTCATTTTTTTTTTTATATGTAATAGGCCCGCATTTATAAGCGTTTATGGAACATTTTTTTGCTGCTGATGTTTTATTAATGCCTTTTTACAAAATCTGTAAATCTTATTGTTTGTTTTATTGTTCACAGGTAAAAACGATTCCAGAAATCGGTAACAGGTTTGCTTTTGAATAATTGTCTCGTGCGTGTTTGTATTGGTGTATCACAATTTTTAGGCGACAGGCTAACAACCTGTCACTATAGTGATATACATGTTTTCCGAAACAACCTTAGAAAACAATAAGTACTCAAAAATGTCAGACGTGGCGATAGCGACCGTATTCTTACGGCTGTTAACGCTCTGCCTACCCCGCAAGGGATAAAGGCGTAATATATGTATGTATGTATGTGTTTGCATACTGCAATTGGAGTATTTTTGTGCATTAATACTCATAGCAATAGACATTTTATTTACTGGATTTTCAAAGTCTAAACTATTTTCACATTAATATTGGTTAATATTTTTTAAATAGCGCTAACGTATGCACATGTTAGATAAATACTAGAAACGTCACTTCCCATACAAAATCCACTCTCGACGTAAGTCCAACGCACGACGCTGCGCTAGCGCTGCGTTAGGGCTGGTTCGCACGTAGAGAGCGGTTTTAGTTTAGGGATTGACGTTTCTAGTGTGCAATCGGGTGGTTCAGCCCGCAATGACCTAACCAGACTGGGAACAAATTCACAAAGTGATAAATATCAACTTTGTGAGTGATCCACCGAGAATCGAACCTGGAACCTTCTGCGTCAAAGGCAGTTGCACTACCACTGCGGCCGCCACATCGGTCGTCATTAATACTAAAGCAGTTGAAAATGTTGTAACTACAGTAAAAGCACCTCAACAAATAGCATTGTTTACTCAAAGTCGACAAGGCTTAACAAAATAAAAACTAGAAAATGGGTGAGTCGCGGACAAATAGAACACAAAAAAAACTACCACCTGGGTGAGGTAGGGACAAATGCAACATATAAATAACGCCTCTTCAGCCTCGGTGGTGTTAAACTTTTTTGTTTTTACCTGCTCAGAATAAATACATTTCCCTAGAAAAAACTACATTTTGCTAAGCTGGCGTTTATGCTTCTTTTTTCCATTCTGTCTTCATTTCGATTTTAATCTTATAAATTGTTTAAGGTTCATCGGGTTGTTGGACGACTCGGTATCCCACTCGAAAAAACAAATTAGCCTACATCGTCTCTTTCCATCCTGGTCTACTCTGGCCTCCAAGTGTCAGTCATGAACTAAATGCATCCAGCTCATTTCGCCACCTGCGACGAAGTCACTTGCTGCATGTTCGATTTTAATACTATTTCTTACGCAGAATTTCAGCAAGACCTAATTTAGTATTCCTTTCTGAGGAAAAGCTGTTTCACAGGCCAATTCTCATAAAGAAGCAAGCTAAATCAAGGTTTTTTAAACTACCTTCTTCTGCATACTTTCTTGCATCATTTTTAGAATTACTTACATTGTTATACCACCATTATACGCCCCTCTTTGGCAAATTGCTCAGTGAACTGACAACACCTGCTCTTTGTTCCTATTTTAAGATTCAAGTTTACAGGTAGAAATACAATGTACATTGCGTAGCCAGTTTGCTATCATCAAGTCATCATGAATAATAGGGCTAAGCAGGTATGGTACCGATGACCCAGGAGTAAAACTGGTAGTGTCACTATAGTACCATTATTGATAGTAATAGCGACATAATTCTGTGTCACTACTATCATTAATGATACAAATCGATGGTACTAGTGACACCGCGGGCATCATTCTCCCTGCCATATCCCGTTCTCTGTCGGGGTCGGCTACCTAACCTAGTGGATTTGACGTAAACCAAGTTTTATACAAAACGACTACCATCTGATCTCTGCAACCCGAAGGCTAACCTGGCCCTAATCCTAGGTTAAGTCACATTCTAATATTATTTGAATTCAAATTTTATTTGAATGTGGGTTTCGTCACGATGTTTTTCCTTCACCGTAAAAGCCGTCGGTAAAGTTACGTGAGTAAAAACACATTGGTGCATGGCGGGGATCAAACTCAGGTCCCACGATTGTAAGACAGGTGTTCTAAAAACTTGGCCACCGACGCTCTTGCCAGCTCTGCTACATAGATCAAGACACAAGAAAATCAACTGACGACGCAATGTACTGAGAATTTTACCTGTAGAGTTGTAACGCGTAGATTTATAGATGGGACCCTGCTTGTAGTAATATTTTATCATTACACCAGTCATTTTTAGCGCCATCTTGTTCAAAATATTGTAATACAAAGTGAGTGTAGTGGTGTTATAACCAGTAACACGAGTTACCATTTCAAAGATCAACCAATACTGGTTTATATCAGTGAATGTATAAAAAACCAGTAAGTGTTGCTCCCTGAGAAAGATTTTTCTCAATTTGTAGTAATATTGTTTATTTTTTTTAAACATTCAAGGGATAGGCAGGCGGGGTAGGCAGAGCGTTAACGATCGTAAAATTACCGTCATTATCGCCATGTCTGAAAGGTATTGAGGGCCCTTTCAAATGATTCATGTATCACTGTAGTGACAGGTTGCCAGTCTGTCAACTAAAGATGTGATACACATGAACCCCACGAGTCCCTTAGTTGCCTCTTACAACACCCCCGGGAAGAAATGGGTGCTGCTATTCTAAGCTAGCATTACACCTAATTGTAAGTTATTTCCACAATTAATGGTTTACTAAATACTACAAAGGTCCACTTCCATCAATATAAGCCGAGTGCGGAAGAACAAGGAGGTAATGGATTTGACGTTTATCGCCGGTTTGAGAGCCCACGCCACCTGCGGCCGCAGGAGGAAAATAAAAAGTTTACAGCTGGAATTGCAAGGAACCTATGGCATTCTTCATCTAGGTAGTGCTGGAAACGTTCGATGGATTTTTGACGTGACAACGTCTTATCTAAAACAATCATCAATATTTGTCAGACGTGGCGTTGGCGATCGTATTTTTACGGGCGTTGGCACTCTGCCTTCCCCGCAAGGGATAATGGCGTGATATGTGTGTATGTACAAACAACGTGTAATAATTCGATGGAGCCGGCTGCACGCACTAAAAAAATATGAGGCGTTACATTTAAGGCTTGAAGTACAAGCGAGAGCGCGGAACGAGCGACATAGAGGCAAAATCTGGCCTCCTATCAAACAAATAAATTCATTTGAAAAATGTAATTCACCATACTACCATTTATACTTCGGGTGCTCAACCGAAGACGATTACATAATTTACTTGCAGCACATGAGATGATGCCGTCTTAGTCACACCTTAAAAGCCTGGTAGCCAAATCTTGGCCTAGTATCCAGTCTAGAAATTTAAAAAGAAAAAAGTATATCTGTCCCGCTCGCACCCATACCCGGCGGAAGGGCGCCCTTTCTCCTGTCATTACGTGATTTTGTGTCGTCGAAGTCATACCGTTTTTTTTCAATTCTCATAAAATTTCTCAAATTTAGTAATTTCAGTAGTGAAAAAAGTGAAGAGATGGGCAGGAAGCGTAAGCGCACGCGTTCGCGTTCGAGTGATTACGAAAAACTTCGCAAGAAAGTGAAAAGACTTCAAGAAAGTCTACGTCGCCATAAAAGGCACTCATTTTCTTCATCACCTGATGAGGATTATCCAAGTGACTATTCATCATATGACCGGAGATACTATGATGATTATTATCCAGATTATCAGGATGGTCCAGGTTAGTTACTTACAATATAGTTATAACACCAGGCAACTGTAGGTACATTCGTCAATTTTCGTCCAATTCTTTTATACATACCTGCACATGTCATTGTAAAATCGCAAATTATACTTCTTATGTATGATGGGTACCTACCTATTTGTTTACGTTTTTCAAACGTTTAATATAATGATTGTAATGTAGGTCAATGTTATAATTACCTTTCTATTGTTGATAGCCTAAATGGCTGGCTAGATATTTGAAGTAGGTAGATGCCTACCCACCCGCTCATTTCTTTATGCAACTGTATTCTTACCGACCGTAAAACGGCTTTAAAACAAATACCTACGCGCATAAGTTAATTAGGTATTCTAATGATGTCATATCCGTATTCGTTATGTTACTCTCACGTATATCGTGTTGAGTTGAGACCTAACCGCAACTGTCCTCCTCGTAAATCGTGTGAGGTGCGAAAACTTTCTTCTCCACGTAAATCGTGTATGAGACAAATGAAAGTATGAACTGTGTTCCATTTCCCCACGTATATCGTGAAGGGTTTATGCAAGTATATGGTGTCTGTTTACAGACAATGAAGATGCAGAGGTTATTGCGTTGGACCAAGACCCGTTACCGAGTCAAAAAACTACTACTGATGTGGTACCAGCACTGGCTAATCAGGATCAACGAGAACCACCTTCTTCAAAACAGGATAAACAGGAATTGCCACCTCAAGAAGTTTTAGATCCTGAAATATTGCAGATTTTGGGAGAAGATCCTACAGACCAAAAATCTTATGGTGAGGACTTGCATAAGGATATTGCTACTCGTTGGGCGCACATTTTGACAAATGGATTGTCAAAAGAGAATAAGGCTGACCTTTTAAAACTGTATTTACCATCAGGAAATTGCATAAACATGAAAGCTCCTACATTGAATTTGGAGATTAAGGCCGCCTTGACCGAGTTAAACGTTAAAAAAGATTTATTTAGCCAAAGTAAACAAAATCAAATTTCCTCATGTTTGTCAGCTATTGCCAAGGTTTTAAACTGGGCGCTGTCATCCAAGGATTCCCTGGCGCAAGAAATAATAAAACCGCTAAGCGATGCAGGTCGACTTCTTTGTGACTCACACTACAGGGAGTCCCAGTCCAGGCGGTACGCAATCATGAATACATTAAATAAACAAACTAGAGACACTGTCAAGAACACCAAATTGGATGAATACCTATTTGGCGCCGATCTAGCCGAACATCTAAAATCATCGAAGGCCATATTAAAGACTGGCTCCGAAATGAAGAGCGCTGTCCAGCGTGTTCCTTTCAAACAGCCTCCGACAACACAAAACAGAGGGGCTTTAAACTCGAAGGGAGTGTCGCGAGTACCAGCCGCCGAGCCGCGTCAGAACCCCCATACTCGCAGGGCGGCAGCTCCGCGGGATCGCCGATACGACCAGCCGCCGCTGTCCAGTTCCCGGCGCCCCCCTCCACCGCCGCCGCGGCAGAGGGCGAGGAGGCGCTGAGCTCTGTTGTACAGGTAGCTATAGCAGGAAGATTACGGCATTTTTATAATGCATGGTGTAATATTACTAATGACGTCACTGTTTTATCATGGATACAAGGGTATATCGTTCCATTCAAAGAGGAACCTGTGCAAATTTATTCTCCAGATAATTCTAATATGTCCGCTTTGCAAAGTCATATTATTGATCAGTGTATTGCAGAATTACTGCAGTCAAGTTTTATATCACCATGTGATCCTTGTCACGGTCAATTTTTGTCACCAATATTTACTATCCCGAAACCAAATGGCGAGAACAGATTTATTCTAAACCTTAAACAGCTTAACAAGTTTATTCATGTCGATCATTTTAAAATGGAAGACTATAGAACTGCGCTCAAACTATTAGGCCCTAACTATTTCATGTCAACTATAGATTTAAAAGACGCGTATTTTTTAATATCTGTAGATCCAACTGATAGAAAAATGTTGCGTTTCGAATGGAATTCGCAGATTTATGAATTTAATGTTCTCCCATTTGGTCACTGCACCGCCCCCTTTGTTTTCACAAAGTTGCTTAAACCAGTATTGCAATACCTACGCTCGTCAGTTCTCTTATCAGTTAATTACCTAGACGATTTTTTATGTATAGGCATGTCGTATGATGATTGTTTGTCGAATGTCCATACTACAAAATCTTTATTAGAATCTCTCGGATTTGTAATTAATTTAAATAAAAGTGTTTTGGTACCCAAAACAGAATGTAAATATTTAGGATTCATTTTCAATACTATGGACATGACAATTTATTTACCAGAAGATAAAAAACAAAAAATATTTGATAAAACTGTCGATTTCCTACGTACAAAAAGATGTCCAATTAGACAATTTGCAGAATTTATAGGGTTGTTGACCGCTGCATGCCCAGCCGTTAGTTACGGGTGGTTGTATACCAAGTTATTTGAGAGAGAAAAGTTTTTAGCCTTGAATTATACAGATAATTACAACAAAAAGATGGTAGTGTCAAATCATTTAAGTGAAGATTTGAACTGGTGGAAAAATAATATTAAAGTTGCATCGTGTCCTATCAGATGTACAGACTATTGTATCGAAATTTTCAGCGATTCTTCTAGAACCGGTTGGGGCGTGGCTTGCGGCGATCAACGTGCGAATGGTTATTGGGCTAAATCTGATCTTAATTCACATATCAATTTGTTAGAACTGAAAGCAGCATTTTATGGTCTCAAGATTTTTGCATCTCATCTTCAACATTGTAACGTTTTGTTAAGAATCGATAATACCACGGCCATATGTTATATTAACCGAATGGGTGGTATACAGCACCCACATCTCAATAACTTAGCTCGCAAAATATGGCAGTGGTGTGAGACCAGAAATATCTTTATATTTGCGTCTTATATAAAATCGTCTGATAATATTGTAGCCGATCAGGAATCTCGCAAAATTAACGTGGATACAGAATGGGAGCTATCGAACGACGCGTATGCCAAAGTAATTAATTGTTTTGGAAGACCTGATTTTGATCTTTTTGCCAGTGTACAAAATCATAAATGCAAACGGTACGCATCGTGGAAGCTTGATCCCCATTCTGAAATTATAGATGCCTTTACTTTCAGTTGGCAATACATTTTCTTTTACGCCTTTCCACCTTTCAGTTTGATTTCTAAGGTACTACAAAAAATTATTATTGATAAAGCAGAAGGAATCTTGATTGTACCGTATTGGAGATCACAACCATGGTACCCATTGTGGTCTAAATTAATAGTTTCTGAAAAAATATTTTTCGGCCCTGACATAAAATTATTGTATTCCCCTTTCAGACTGTGCCACCCACTACATGCGGATCTTATCCTGGTGGCAGCGAAATTATCAGGCAATCGTTGTTAGAGCGTGGAGTACCGGAATCCTCTATAGAAATTACAATGGCATCACTCGCCACAAACACCCTAAATCAATATAATTCATCTATTAAATCATGGTGGACATATTGTCAAAATCTTAACTTAAATATTTTCAAAGCTCCCAGTTCTCAAGTTATCTCTTTTTTAACGCAAAAATTCCAAAAGGGTGATAGTTACAGTAGTCTCAATGCACATCGATCAGCTCTAGCATTCATTTTAGGATCACAGATTTCTCAAGATGATTGTATAAATCGTTTTTTAAAAGGCGTCTTTAGGCTAAGACCGCCCACCCCCAAATATAACTGTACTTGGGACACTAATAAAGTATTAGTATACCTTGCTAAATATTATCCATATGATAACATTAATTTATCTGATTTGTCCCATAAAACAATAACATTAATGGCAATTGCTTCTGCACAGAGAATGCAAACTTTAAGTCTCATTAAACTCAAAAATGTTATGATTCAGGAAGATGCCATTTTAATAAAAGTGCCAGACATTATCAAAACCTCTAGACCTGGAACTTACCAACCACTTATTACGTTACCTTTCATTCGGGAAAACCCACCTATTTGTCCAGCCTTAGCAGTGCAAGAGTATACTGCTAAAACTTCCACCTTACGAGAAAACCAAGGCAATGACTTTATGTTTATTAGTATCCGTAAACCTCATAAAAAAGTTGTTACTCAAACTTTATCCCACTGGGTTAAAAGAGTACTTCAAAGCAGTGGTATCGACATCTCTATATTTGGAGCGCATAGCACACGTCATGCCTCCACGTCTGCTGCTCATAGTCTGGGTGTTAATTTAGAAGTGGTTCGTAAGGCCGCAGGTTGGAGCGATTCCTCTAATGTTTTTTTAAATATTATAAAAGAGAGATTGTTAATAACAATAATGTTTTTGCAGAAACTGTATTTAATAACGTAGAAACTTAATTTCGAAACCAAATTAACAGTTCGACTAGTGCTTAATCAAATACATCTATAATATTAATTTATATTAAGATAAAGATAAATGTAATTTGTTTATACTCAAGTACAAAAAAGTTGTGCCCTTTTCAGTACTAAATTATAAGTAGTACCTCTACATAATCAATACCGTATATTTTTTGTTTTACTCATTGCAAGTCTCTGAACATCTGCAAGTAAATTATGTAATCGTCTTCGGTTGAGCACCCGAAGTATAATTAAGAATCAAACGAACTTACCTTGTGAAGTTTGATTCCAATTATGCGAGGGTCTCAACCGAAGACGATTACATACAGCCCTCCCAACCCTAGAACTCCCAAAACACAAAAAATATATTCGCTACTTATTGCTCTAAAAATAATGACAGGAGAAAGGGCGCCCTTCCGCCGGGTATGGGTGCGAGCGGGACAGATATACTTTTTTCTTTTTAAATTTCTAGACTGGATACTAGGCCAAGATTTGGCTACCAGGCTTTTAAGGTGTGACTAAGACGGCATCATCTCATGTGCTGCAAGTAAATTATGTAATCGTCTTCGGTTGAGACCCTCGCATAATTGGAATCAAACTTCACAAGGTAAGTTCGTTTGATTCTTAAATATACTTAATACCATTTCATCAGTATATTCTTATGACGTTGCGTTCAACTATCGTCAGTATCATTGTAATGGTAACGAGTTGTTTGAATTCGATTTCAGTTCAAAAATGGCAATTTTAAGATTTTACTCATGGAATAGCCCTAACCTAATTCTATAACCCGGAATCGAATAACGACGTTTCAGAAATTGAGCTCCAACCATTATCAAATTCCGTAAAAATAATAGCATTTAATTAGAATAGTATAACCCCATTTCTTTCCCGTGGGTCTCGTAGAAGCCGACTAAGGGACTCGAGGGTTTCATGTGTATTGCGATTTTACGCGACAGGCTGACAACCTGTCACTATAGTGACACACGACTCATCTAAAACGACCCTCATACATTTGTCAGACGTGGCGATAACGACCGTAACTTTACAGTCGTTAACGCTCTGCTTACCCCACCAGGGATATAAGGCGAGTGTGTGTGTGTAAAAATAATACGATGGTTTTTTGTTCATTCATACTACTAGATAACCTTCATTATCGACATCGGTAGCTACATCACTAGTGTACGTGCTTCATCTAGAGCCGGACCAGAGATGCTCTTTAGAGTTATTGCTAACGGAAACGTCTGGACGACTGTTTTATCTCTTTCCTGTCCTGTTTTCTATTCCTAGTTTATAAAAGTAAATTAACTTTATACACAAATCACGCTCTTATCCCTTACGGGGTAGGCAGAGCCTTAACGGTCGTAAAATTACGGTCGTTATCGTCACGTTTGACAAATATTTGAGGGTCGTTTCAGATAAGCCGTGCATTACTATACTATCAGCCTGTCGCCTAAAATTGCAATACACATGAAACCCTCTAGTCCCTTAGTCGGTTTCTACGACACCCACGGGAAAGAAATGGGGTGATGCTATTCTAAGCCGGCATCACACGGAATACGAAAATAGCTCTCATTATTGCTGGGTAATAATTTCCTAACAAAATACCGCGAGCAAAACGTTTGTACACAAAATTAATCCATCTGCATTGAAAACTAATCCCTATGGACAAATTAAATTAGTTCGCAAATCCGTGGGTGTACATACAAACTATTAAAGCTCAATTTAGTTTGAGTTGCGATGTATATAGAGTAATAAACAGTTGTTGCAACATACATACACAAATCACGCCTTTATCCCAATAAGACTGTTATAGAAGACCGCAAATACGGGGTGTAAGGGACGGTGTAACGATTTTGCAGGCGTGATCACACCATGAAACTGAACAACTTTTTCTATGTGGCCTATGTTGGGACACGAAAATTTTTTTAGAGTTTCCATACAAAGTCAGTCCGCTAGTACAAAATATATGCAGAGAGCTTTTTGAGGATGTTTCCGTAGAACATAATATTAACTAAGTCTGAATATGGCAATCTATGAGGTGGCAAAAACCAAAACAAGGTAATCAAAATAAAACGATATAGAAAAATCGTAAAAATACGGTCACTATCGCCGCGTCTGACATTTTCGAGGATTGTATCCAAGGTTGTTTCAGAAAATATGTGTATCACTATAGTGACAGTTTGTGAGCCTGTCGCCTAAAAACTGTAATACACCGATACTCTCGAGTCCCTTAGCCGCCTCTTACGACACCCGCGGGAAGGATATGGGGTGATGCTATTCTAAGCCGGCATCACACGGCACAACCCAAACAAGGTAATAATAATAAAACCATAAAGAATAGGACAAATTATTGTTATTATTATTGTGTACAGATTACTGTAGGTATTGAAAATCGCTTCACGTAGCTACTAGACAGTAGAATTTTGAAACTTGGAATACCAAATCTTTCTTCAGATTTCATAAGTCAATTAATTTATTATTGAATATTTCGCTCTTCAGTTTCATCTCGGCAGACGGGAAACGAATTTACAAACTGATCCAATTTAAAGTTTATCCTAAAACACTTATAAAAAATCTTCTTCTTTCTTTTCGTGTGGGACACCGAGTCGTCCAACGATCCGATGAACCCTAGTGTCAGAATTTTACAACCGCCTTCTACAAGTAGCAGGCTTCTGACATGGTTGTGTAACGACCGCTGTCTAAGTGATCATAGACAGCCACCGGGACCCAACCGGGACCTACAGCTTAACGTGCCATCCGAAACACGGAACCATCATCTCTCATCCGTCTCATCCGCCTTTCGCCAAATGCCATTTCTCTCCTGTAGGTCTGCTGTAAGAAATTTCTTTTTTAGAGATAAGCAGTGCCTGTTGTGTCCATTTTATTTATGTTTTTTTTCCTGTAAAATTTCTTGTGTACAATAAATGGTAAATAATAAATAATAATAATAAATAATAATAACCATCTTACTTACGGACAATTGGTTGGTTCAGCCCGCAATGTCCTAACCAGACTGGGAACAAATTCACAAAGTGATAAATATTGTGAGTGGCCCACCGAGAACCGAACCCGGAACCTACTGCGTCAAAGGCAGTCGCACTACCACTGCGCCACATCGGTCGTCTAATAACTTTTTGTTTTTAAAGTATTATCCAATGTTCGCTTGTCTTGAGTAATGACATTGTTTCTCCACTACTCCGGTCCGGCTGCCGGAAGCCGGTTGTAGCCTTCCCACAATATACGAAGGCCGGATAACGCTTTTTCACTTATCCGGTGAAACACGGACAGTAATATGACGTCATGGTAGAGTTAAAATCCAAAAAAAAAAAAACAAATTTCGGTTTGGAAAATTACGGGATCGATAAAAACTGGATGCCTGAGGAGTGAAAAAGCGTGTATAGTAGTGTTATAGATTTCTAAATCGGTTCCGAAATCACCGGATCGGTAAAAGCCGAATGCCGGAGTGGAGAAACAGCCTGATTCTTGTTGAGGTGTGGCCCTATTTTTATATAAAAAAAACCTCATCATCAATGCAATATTTTGCGGTAGGTAAGCTTAGTGTTACTCTGCTGAGACGAATCTAACGTGACTTAATTTATGCCAACATCCACCTAGCTGAAAGGGCTGTATGTAGCCCGTGAAAAATAATGTATTTGTACACATACATATACATACATTTATAACCTCGAAATACTTAACTCTCCTTATCTAGTCGGGTAAGAAATAGCCTTATTCAATACTTATTTAATTCGCTAGATGACTGGGTCAATGATAAAATACAATAGTTATACGCTTAAATTATTGTCCAAAGATATTACATACTCTATTTATAGCTTATCGAAATATATAAAGTTTGAATTAATAAACAGAAAAATTATAATGTAAATGTTTTGACGCCATCGAAACTAGAAAGGCGTGACGTCATCTACTCGTATTCCGCATACATACACAAATCACGCCTTTATCCCTTGCGGGGTAGGCAGAGCGTTAACGATCGTAAAATCACGGTCGTTACCGCCACGTCTGACAAGTATTGAGGGCCCTTTCAGATGATTCGTGTGTCACAGTAGTGGCAGGTTGTCAGCCTGTCGCCTAAAAGTTGTAATACACCTGAAACCCTCAAGTCCCTCAGTCGCCTCTTATGACACCCACGGGTAGGAAATGGGGTGATGCTATTCTAAGCCGGCATCACACGGAATACGAAAATAGCTCTCATTATTGCTGGGTAATAATTTCCTAACAAAATACCGCGAGCAAAACGTTTGTACACAAAATTAATCCATCTGCATTGAAAACTAATCCCTATGGACAAATTAAATTAGTTCGCAAATCCGTGGGTGTACATACAAACTATTAAAGCTCAATTTAGTTTGAGTTGCGATGTATATCGAGTAATAAACAGTTATTGCAACACTGCTGGTACTAAATTTGCGTTTATACAGGGTGTTAAAATACAGGAAATATATTTATCATCGAAAAAGCCGGGACACCTTGCAAGATTATGTTTCGTAGGAATCACATGATGTAAAAGTTTGTTTGTTGTGGAAAAAAATGTCTGATATCGTGTAAAATGAGGTTTGTAAACCGTAATGAAAATGTCTCAAATTCCAAATTGTTTTTTATTTAATTTTGTGTTATATCAAATCATAAAAACGAAATGTCTCGATTTCTCTGATGGAAAGTGTAGTTCAAAAATTCATCTAACTGACTATTTAAGATAGATGGGAATAATAAAAATAGTTTCTGAAACTTCCGTACAAAATATGATGCGTCGAATGTCAGACAACCTGCAGTTTTATTTCTGAGACGTCGTATTTAGATTCCGTGCTCGGAAGTCTGCAACAAAATACAAGCTCACGATCAGCTGACTGCATTTACTATGGCGAAGTAAAAAAAAAAATTGTGTTTCCTGAAATATATTCTTATGGGAAGTTGTTCATTTTCATGGTCTGAATGCACCCTATCAGTATCAGGCTGTCCCTTACTTACTATGTATTGCAATTATATGTGACGGGCTGACAACCTGTCACTATGATGGTACACAGCCTTCAGAAATAACCCTCAAACTTTTGTCGGACGTGGCGTTAAATACCGTTAGTTGTACCGCCCTTTATGCTCTGCCTACCCCGCAAGGGATACAGGCGCGATATAAGTACCTATGTCCCTTACTTACACCCTGTACTTTAACCAATAAACAATGCTTGCAACACTAGTAATAGATTTTCATTTATAAATGTTTCACCACATGATAACTAGAGATGCTACTCATTGAGTTCGAGTTGAAATATTCATATCAAGTAGGTATATTTTATAATGTGATGCTTAGAATAGCATCACGTGGCGATAGCGACCGTATTTTACGGCCGTTTACGCTCTGCCTATCCCGCAAGTGATGGAGGTGTGATATAATTGTGTGTGTGTGTGTGTGTGTGTGTGTGTGTGTGTGTGTGTGTGTGTGTGTGTGTGTGTGTGTGTGTGTGTGTGTGTGTGTGTGTGTGTGTGTGTCTATTTTATGAAATTAAGGTGGCGATGGGCAGGCCACTTGGCCAGGAGAATGGACGGACGGTAGACCAAGGCAGTCTCAGAGTGGTGGCCAATTGCAGCAAAAAGACCAATGGGTAGACCATAAGCCCGGTGGTGGTCCGATGTCATCGTTAAATCGACCGGGTCTCAATGGATGAGATTGGCACAGGACCCTGAGGAGTGGCGCAATAGAGAAGAGGCTTGCTTCCCTTTTTTCCACTTGTTTCGTTTGTATTAACTTTGTTACAAAAAGTTAATATCAATGTCTCATGTTTAATTAAAACACGAAAATTACTAGGTATCTTTTGAACAATTGTACAGCTGATAGTATACATTCCCAAATATTTTGTTAACACTAGCCATTCAGTTGGAATGATATACCTCGCTATACATGTAGATAGATAGAGTACAGCACTACCAAAAGCAATATTTCATCCCGACCTAATCTCCTACATTACGGCGGCATCACATTGTCAGAATGGCCAATATGTACACTCGAATATGTAGCCTCGAGAGTAGTGTGTTTATCCTACAACTGATGTACTCGTACCTACAGAATGACAGTTGCATCTGGGATCAAATTCACACACACACGCACACACACACACACACACACACACACACACACACACTGGCAGGGATGTGAAATAAAAAGGTTTTCAAAATAAACATCTTTCGAAAAATAATCGGTTTTGAATAATCGATTATGCTATTTGAATTAAACGATTAATGTGTAATCGATTTTTCACATTTCTAAGTACATAAAGTTGATTACTTTTGTCACTACCCACTGATTACTAGATGAAATATTTATAGTGAAAATCCAGAAACCCGACTGTAATACCCAAAATGACAATAAAGAATAATTTCCCAAATTAGAATTGGGGATACCCTTACAAAATAAAGATTAATTTTGTGTTTATCCTGCCACCTTCCAAAACGACTTAGAACTAAAACGAACAAAAAAAATACAATTTTTTTGTTGACTGGGTGTCCAAAAATACTACAGACCCTATTCATTGTTTTAAAAATATTCAAAGTTTGAATTAATTTATACAAAATAATATAAAAGTAAGCCTTTTAACGCTATCCAAAATAGCGAGATATGACGTCATACTTTCAGTATTTGCATACTAGACCCTGTCAATAATGTTGCCAATTCTGAAACCAAACTCAAACCACCAATATATTAGTGTACCACGAACTCATAGTTACAATACGTTACAATGTAAACAACATAAATGATCGAGTATCTGTTGATGCCCATGCAATGACATAGTGTGTGCGGTGTGCCAGATATGGTTTAAAGCCAAAAGCCAACGCATTGACAAACTGCTTTACATGTGTCCTTGCGTCACTGCTGAGCTATTTGTAATGTTTGTAACGATGTATCTCATGTACCTACAATTGGCAGCACTTATAGGAACTTTTCATAATACTTTCGTATAATATACCCTTCAAATTTCAATTTAAGGATCAATTTCATGGAATCATTAAATAACTACAAGATGCAAATAAACACTTACAATCGTGATGACGTTTTAAGTGCGTAGCAGATCCGAGATTAAATTGAGTAATAGATTTCGTGATGATTACCATGGCACTTTAAAATTAAGTGAGATCCAAGATTTTAACAAGACTTCTAGAAATATGGTGGAGTTCATAGATTTCTCCTGGAATTATGGTAATATGAAGTCGTCTATTTTGCCATATTCCGGCTTACACACAACTTTTGTCAAACAAATTCCTAGGAATTAAGCAGAATTCCTAATTCTATCATATTCCTGCGACATATACAACATATTCGCAAACACGTGCGCGAATCTCGAACATATGCCGTCGTTTCTGCTCCAGTTGGAGCGACAAACATTGCTGCCTACATTAATAACTGTCTGATCATGTGATAGTGATAGTGCAGTCTGTAAGTGTGAAAAAATAATCGATTATGTAAATAATTGATGAAATTTAGATATACAGGGTGTTAAGAAAAGTACTAACTTCCTTTCAAGGGGTCAACCAGCCCATGAAACTGATCAATTTTCTAAAAGAAACATAACATTTAAAAAAATTTAGACCTCTGACTCAGACTGAATTAGGTTGTATGTGAAGTCCAAAAAAAAATTTTTTTTTGAGACCTATCCCTGGGGAAAGTTGTTCAGTTTCATATAAAAATATGAATAAAAATTAAGTGAAACAACGTAAAATCTATGAGATTATAGATTATATAAAAAAATGTGGTTCTTGGAACATAATCGATTTTTTTCGCTCACTTTTCACAAAGTAGACAACATCAATAAATAAATAATCGATTATTCGTTACTGAAGTCGCATCTCTAGTGTGATCTATCTACGATGCCCTACTCTGTTACTTCATTGATGCCAAATGGACCAGTGAGATACAAATCTACATAAGGCAGTCGGGCGAATCAGATCGGGCCATCTTTCAGACATCTTTCAGGCGGATTTAGCCAAAGAGATTTATATCTCTCTCTCTCTTCGTGTAGGACATTGAGTCGTCCAACGACCCAAGAGATTTAGATAAAGAAGTATGTGACGTAAATATACAGAGAGCTTAGTCGTGTGGTGTCGGCGGAGTAGAATAGCACCACCCCTTCTCTTCCCGTGGGGGTCGTAAAAGGCGACCGAGGGATTAACCAGACCCAAGACCTGTCCTGGAGAAGGACAACTCCACACTAAACCTGGAATGTGAATGATGATGCCGGCTTAGAATAGCACCACCCCACATCCTTTTCGCGGGTGTCGTAAGAGGCGGCCAAGGGACTCGAGAGGATTGGTGTATTACAATTTTTAGGCGACAGGCTGACAACCTGTCACTATAGTGATACACATGTTTTCCGAAACAACCTTGGAAAACAATCCTCAAAAATGTGAGATGTGGCAATAGCGACCGTATTCTTACGGCCGTTTACGCTCTGTCTACCCCGCAAGGGATAAATAAATAAATAATAAATAAATATCCTGGACAATTCACACAGCGCCATCTAGCCCCAAACTAAGCAAAGCTTGTGCTATGGGAACTATACGTAGATAGCTGATACTAATACATATATACTTTTTTTTTTTTGTAAATAAATACATATTATACATAGAAAACACCCAGACTCAACACAAAGATTTGAAAATTGGCTTAACAAATATTTGTGTTCGGTGGGGATAAAGGCGTGATATATGTATGTGAATTATTTTCCTAAGGTAAGAACATCTCTGCATAGCATTGTATCAATAATAATTATCCTAGTACTATTTGATACTCTAATTTGAGTTACGTATATTATCATGGTGTTAATTCGGTCATTTCTCTTAACATAAACTTTTTTATAAGTTGGTTAAAGTGAAGATGAGTAAGACACTTGGCTAGGAGAGTAGAGTCCTGCTGGACAAGAGCGGTGATGGAATGGCGTCCAAGTACCATCTGGCAGACCTTCTGCCAGATGGTGGTAATGGGACTGTACCGGATAAGGGCGACAGACCATAGAAACTGGCATGAGCAAAAAGAGGCATCAGCCGGTAATGAAGATGATGACGATGATAATTTTGACATTACTAGTAATTTAGTCGCCATATTTGTAATCGACGCCTTATTTTAACAAATATCGCGCATTCTGCGTTAAAACAGTTTTTTTGATCATCTCCTATTATTATCTGTATGATATTCATGATGCGTATTCATCTTGCCGTGTGATGCCGGCTTAGAATGGCATCATCCCATTTCTTTCCTGTGGGTGTCGTATGAGGCGACTAAGGGACTCGAGGGTTTCGTGTATTACATATTTAGGCGACAGACTGACATCCTGTCACTACAGTGATACACGACTTGTCTGTAGCGACCCTCAAACATTTTGTCAGACGTGGCGATAACGGCCGTAATTTTACGGTCGTTAACGCTCTGCCTACCCCGCCAGGGATATAGGCGTGATTTGTGTGTGTGTGTGTATGATATTCATGAGCTTATAAATAGCGCTGACACTTGTCGTAATAGCTACTAGCTGCCCGCCCAGCGTCTACGCCCGTTGTAACAATTTTTCCCGTGGGATTGAGTTGTTTTTGCGGCAATTGTCTTAGATATAATCCTTCCTCTTTAATCACTCTATCTATTAAAAAAAACTGCATCAAAATACGTTGTATAATTTTCAAGATTCAAGTCAACATACATACTTACATACAGGCGCAAAAGGTAACTTTATTTTATACTACGTAGTGAAGAGATATTGCCGAATTGACACCCTTGCCTATTTGTTTATCTATAATTAATTTGTCGGCGTGTCAGACTGTTTACACGCTAAATTGTATCCACGGTTTGATGCTTGTGTTGTTAACAGAGAACAACTGATATAATTTGTATTTAGCAGTAACATATTTGATATTAGTAAACAAATCATCCACATAGGTCATAAAGGATATAAATACGTAATTATTTCAAGTATATTTTTTTGTGAGTTGTTTTCTCTTTTTGTGTGGAGCACTGGGTCGTCCAACGACTCAATGTACCCTAGTGTATGAATTTTTCAACCGCTTTCTACAAGTAGCAGACATCTGACATGGTTGTGTAACTGTGTTGCTAAACATACTGTTGCAGACTCCTTTCTGCGGCTTCCTGCTACTGGCCTTTTAGGTGGACTTTGACAAGATAGACAGACAAGGACATGACTTTGACGACCAAAGGAGGGACTAGACTATTTTTGGAGAATAAATAAATTTTGAAATAAAAAAATCTGTGTTTGGACTGAACAAGACCACCATTCATTGATCACCATTACGTCGACGACTATATTCACTCCTTTAGATCGATCAGCGATGCGATACGCGTAGTGAATGGTGTTATAGATATTCACGCTGCAGGGGGGTTTAACATGAGGAACTTTGTTTCCAATTCAAAGGAGCTTTTACAAACTATACCTGAGGATAAATTGGGAACAAACGGGGTCAACGTTCTGACTGACAAGGAAACCCATGCGGAGCGCGTGCTAGGGGTGCGATGGGATCCTGTTACGGACATGTTTGTGTTCCAGCTAAATCTTTTCAGGGTGAACGAAGATATAAAGTCTGGCATAAAGCGACCTACCAAACGTGACGTCTTGAGACTTATTATGTCTGTTTTTGATCCTCTAGGTTTTCTCTTGTACGTCATTGTTAAGGGGCGTATCTTATTTCAAGACATTTGGAGGTCCAAAATAGGATGGGATGACGAAGTTGAGTCTTCTCATTTCGAAAAGTGGAGGGACTGGCTGACAGAACTACACAAGGTAACGGCCATCAAAATACCTCGCTGGCTCATGTGCACCGCTGATGAACGTTGCCTAGCTGAGCTCCACGTTTTTTGCGACGCCAGTTCGAGAGCCTTTGCTAGCGTCGCTTATCTACGACAGAAGACACAGGCAAGTACGTGGCATGTTGCACTCCTGATGGCACGAGCTAGGGTCGCGCCCGTCAAAATTTTGAGCATTCCACGTCTTGAACTTCAGGCCGCGCTGATGGGTGCTCGTCTTGCTCATCGATTGAAACAATGTTTAAACACTCCGCCGAAAAATTAAAACGACCCTGTGGTCAGACTCGAAGACGGTTTTGAGTTGGCTGCGTTCCGATACAGGCCGCTTTAAGCCATTCGTAGCACACAGGGTGAGTGAGATCGCAGAATTGACAAATATCTCAGACTGGAGGTGGATTCCCTCGGAACTGAACGCCGCAGATGACGCAACCAGAGACATTGTCGTGAATGACAGTCAGAGATGGCTGCAGGGGCCTAACTTTCTTCAGCAGCCCGAAGCGGCCTGGCCTGAAGATAACACAGCTGATCTAGCCTTAGACCCAAACGACGCCGAAGTTAAGTTCATGGCGCTCTTGACTACCGAGATGGAATCCGCACTGCCATCAGATAGCCGCTTCTCAAAGTTCTGGAGACTGGTTCGAAGTACGGCATGGATGTTGCGATTTCTGGAAAACTTGAGAAATAAAAAGCCGGACAGGCAAAATGGCGAGTTGACAAGCACCGAACTAAAGAGAGCTGAGCATCTATGGATCAAGGAAAGTCAGAAGAGAACTTTTCCCGAAGAGATACTCTCTTTACAAAAGACCCGGTTCGTGCCAAAGTCTAGCGCTATCCGTCAGCTGGTGCCGTATCTTGACCCGGAAGGCATTCTCCGAGTAGGGGGCCGACTGCAGGCCGCTTTGATAGATCATGAGTCAAAGCATCCAATTATACTCCACCCGAAAGACAAATTTACGAGACTTCTGGTTCAGCAATATCACGCCGATGCTGGACACATGGGGAAAGAAACAGTCTTAAATAATCTAAGACAACGCTACTGGGTGCTCCGAGGGAGAGCAGCCGTGAAAGCTGCGTGGCACGACTGCCAAGCGTGTAGAAACAATCGCGCGAGACCTGAGCCCCCTGTGATGGGTCAGCTTCCTGAGGTAAGAGTTCAGCCTGGAGGACGAGCTTTCAAGTTCACTGGACTGGATTACTTCGGGCCAATCACGGTAAGGGTAGGACGAAGACACGAAAAGAGATATGGTGCTCTCTTCACCTGTTTAACGGTAAGAGCCGTACACATAGAGATTGTTCATGACTTGACATCAAGCAGCGTGATTATGGCTATGAGACGTTTCATCAATAGACGAGGCCGTCCGGCCGAGGTATGGTCAGATAATGCAACGACTTTCAAAGGGGCAGACATGGAGTTGCGTCGTTCTGTGCAAGCCCTCGAGAGTGACGAATTTCTACGCTTTGCTTCTCTGAAGCATTTTGACTGGCACTTTATTGCACCCAACTCTCCACATATGGGAGGATGTTGGGAGAGGCTTGTCAGGTCCGTCAAAACAGCTCTTAATGTCACCTTAAAGGAACGTTTTCCAAACGACCAGACCCTACTGACAATAATGACAGAGGCTGAGATGATTGTAAATAGCAGACCATTGACCCATGTTCCGATAGACCACGCTGATGATTCACCTTTAACTCCGAATGACTTCCTACTTATGAAGACTGACGACGTGGACGTACCGTTTGGACAATTTACTGATACTGACCTAATAAAACGGAACTGGAGGGAATCGCAGATCCTTTCTGACCTGATCTGGAAGAGATGGATCAAAGAGTATTTGCCGACTCTAACTAGACGTGACAAATGGTTCGGACCGACAAGACCCTTGACGGTAGGTGACGTTGTAGTAATTGCTGACGACCAGGCACCTCGTAACCTTTGGCTACGTGGTGTCGTGACCAAAACATACCCTGGACGTGACGGACTTATTAGAGTAGCAGACGTTAGGACAGGACAAGGACAGTACCGACGGCCGGTGGCGAGGCTCTGCAGACTGGACGTCAGTGCCAAACCCTGAGTATTGGTTTCCAATACTGGGGGTGAGGATGTTGCAGACTCCTTTCTGCGGCTTCCTGCTACTGGCCTTTTAGGTGGACTTTGACAAGATAGACAGACAAGGACATGACTTTGACGACCAAAGGAGGGACTAGACTATTTTTGGAGAATAAATAAATTTTGAAATAAAAAAATCTGTGTTTGGACTGAACACATACAAATTAACAACTTCGACTTTGACTCTAAGGTCCATATTTATAAATCGCACTCAACTCTGATATCGATCTCAAGAGCGATTTTGACATATTTCAGTCAATACTAACAGCATCTCAAAGTCGCACTCAAGATCGATCTCAGACTTGAGTGCGAATTATAAATACGGGCCTAGGTATAGTATAGGAAATATAATTTGAAGCAATGAATGTTATCTATTATGACAGGTTGTTCATTCAATAACTTGGAAAAGCTTTATAATTTCATACAGAACCAATTCAGACAGGACAACCTCACTTATTCTGTCATAATAGTATTGCAGTAAATTATCGCGTACTATCAATAAAATAATTATCTAGCAATAAACGCAGTACTCGTCGCCATGTCGCTTGCAATAAATCAGCATTATACTTGGACATTCTCCAAATGGCCTAGGTCTTCTAAAACCAGCTTGTTAATATTTAAAATTAGAACGTGAATTCAGAAAGCTGGTTTTGATTTCAGAAAAGTAAAAGAAAACTGTTTTGGAATTTAAAAACAGAAATCGTTCGAAATTTTTGTAGATAGGATGTGTGGATGTGGTCTACCTTACTGGATAAGTTTTATCTGTCATAAGAAAAAAGCTGATGTAATGGTTGCATTTTTCAAAAGAAAAATTAAATTTTATTTATTTGATAGATATATACAATGCCGAATGCGGAGACCGATTGTGCCTCTTTGTCGCTCGATCCGCGCTCTCACTTGCACTTCAATCCTTAGCCGAGGAACACACTTGACGTACGACGGAGCGCAAAATTATTGCAGCGGTCTGTCAGATCCATACTAGAAACGTCACTCCCCATACCAAAACCGTACTCGACGGATGACACTGCGATAGCGCTGCGACAACAGCAGTTGAGCAGTTTTAGTATGGGCCTCAAATGTACCGCCTCAGACGAACGAGGTAACGCCGTATGAGTCTTTTTGTGTGTGTGTGTGTGTGTAGCCGGCACCATCGAATTAAAAGTCGCTGTCACATCAAAAAAATCTGCTTAAAACTCAAATCCGAATCGTTAAAATTGTTAACTGAACCATAACGTATCAAAATGCGTTTCAAAAAAATACAGACTACAAAAATTCCAAAACGAACTCTGGAACCCCAAATCTAAATGCATAGCTTTTGGAAACAGCCAGCAAATTGGCGGAAACCGATGCCCGCGCGAATTTGAAATTCGAATCGCCTGCCAGTAATTCTGGTCGGCGCGTTCCGCTTTCCGGCAGCCAGTTTCGCGTTCCGTGCTGCCACCTACGTTTATGTTTTACATTTTCATGTAGGGTGACCTCAGAGCAAGCAAGTGTTCGTAAGAGATTCCTACGGAAACTTTGTGAATGGCACGCGTTTATTCAAAAATGCCATGTGATGCCGGCTTAGAATAGCATCACCCCATTTCTTTCCCGTGGGTGTCGTAAGAGGCGACTAAGGGACTCTAGGGTACGAGTATAAGTATATCCAAATTTTAGGCGACAGGCTGACAACCTGTCACTAGAGTATTACAGCAAACGCTCTGCTTACCCCGTAAGGGATAAAGTCGTGATACATGTATGTATTTAAAAAATCCCTTTTTATTAGGGATGAGTTGGGTATCGTAAAGACTCTACCCGAAAATTCTTTGCCTAAGTAATCCCTTGATGGCTGAACCTAGAAAATGCTAATAAGAAGTAGTCTTTAAGAGCTGACCTTCACAAACGTACGAGTATGTTCTTAAAAATCAGTGACCGTAATTGCCTTCCCTATTTTTACCCACTGACTATTAAATAAAAGAGACTCTGTTTCCTAGAAAGATGCACTAGGAAAGAATCCTATCCTACTTTCTACTAATATTATAAATGCGAAAGTTTGTATGTTTGTTACTCCTTCACGCTAAAACTAATAAATCGATTTTCATGAAATTTGGCACATATACGGTAACTTGGATTAACACATAGAACAGTTGTCGTCCCGAAAAAATGTACCTGTGGGATGCTACGGGATTAAAACTCACTCCCACGCGGGTGGAGCCGCGCGCGCCCACTACTATATCATAATTTTTATACAGATAGACTAAACTGACAGCTAAGAATGCCCTTTTTGTTTTAAAATGTTGTCATCATAAGTCTAGTGTTGTGGTTTGACTCATTTATTTTATTCATTGGACTGTTGTGAGATGAATTCTGGATGTAGTTATTTTTAAATAAATATGCATAATAAATACTTGACTTTCGGTCACGTAAAATAGTATACGTTACTTTACGTTTATACGCAACAAGTTTAGTTTAAAGAAATCAACAATGAATAATATTGTAAGTAATTTAAAATGTAATGTTGAATAAATTGGCATTGGTGGTTGTACGAATATTCCTTGCGCTTATAAATCCAATTTCTGTTATATTTTCTTGTTGCGTTGTGTTGCACTCTTTTCTGCGACTTCTTTCTACTGGCCGGTTGGTGTGAACCTTGACAGACAGACGAGACAGACATTGACTTGACTTGACCAAGAGGACGATCGACGGACGGAAACTGACCAATTTATTAATGGAAATTTAAATTAACCTAATTTATTTTCAAAAAGATTCAATCATAATCTTTGAATTATATAACTTGATCATTCAGGGCACAACACAATTTTTTTATTACTTTTAAATACAATAACGTGGCAACCCACCAAATGTCAATTTAGTCTATCTGGATAAAAATCATGGTTTACAACATAATTAAGAAGCGAAACCGGTTATTTAGAGTGCACAACAATACTGTACCTACTAGCGGCCCGCCCAGCGGTTTCACCCGCTGTTAATCGTTTTTCCGTGCGAATAAGAGAAAAAAAAAATCTAATTCAATTTCAAATTCTTTTTTACTAAACTATGTGGGTAGCGATAGTTTACGATTACTACCAAGTAGGCTGGTAGCTTTCCTGGTATTTTTCTAAAATTTCAAATACTGACCATAATCCTTTAATTTTAACTGGTCTTACCAGTTTGTGGTTTCGTAAAGTGCTTACCTTAAAGAAGTTTGGGTCCGATTTACAATTCTATTTTTTCCGATAGAGTGATAAAAATTGGGCTCTATTTTTGCACATTTAGCGGAATTTTGGACGACTCGGTGTCCCACACGAAAAGAAGAAGAAGAAGCGGAATTTTAAAGTATTATTTAAGTACTAGTGGGCGCCCATGGCTTTGCCCGAGTGGAAGTTGTTTTTGATCCCGTAGCATCCGACAGGATTTTTTTTTCAATCAGCTCAGTAGTTTTTGGGTGAAGGAGTAACAAACTAACAAAGAAAGAAATAGATTTGTATTGTATTGTATCTACTTTCAACTTCAACAGCCAAATCAGTCCACTGCTGGACACTGGACTCCCTGGATTCGAGGATATTGGCCACTCTTGTCAGGCGAATTGGTGAGCGCAGTGTATGCTGCATGTGTATGATGCATTCATATAAAACGCTGCTGCCCATTCCCAATGTCAATTTATCACATACCTAGTCGCTTTTTACGACACCCACGAGTAAGACTGGATCGCTTAGTTGCTTTTTAGGACACCCGCGAGTAAGACTGGATGATGCTATTCTAAGCCGGCATCACGCTATTGAAAATGATCGCTATGTTACGAGTATGAGGAAGAGACTTGTAACAAAATATTTTAATTTAATACGGGGTGATGCTATTGTAAGCCGGCATCACCCTATAGAAAATGCTCGCTATGTTATGAGGAAGATACACATAACAAAAGATTTTACTTAAATAGGAAATATCATCCTGGACATGCAATAACCGGAACTCAAAAGCTTTAAAAATGTCTGACGCTAGTGCCGCCAGATAAATTGGAACTGCAGGAAGAATGAACCTGTGCTCTACAGGCGAGGTAATTGGATATTGCAAGATGTTTAATAGTTTCCTTACAGGCATTTCATTGATTATGGACAACTTTCGAAAAAGTGTCATCAAAAGCGAAGAATACTAATTATTGCTATTTCAAGCTAAGCTATGCTAAGTTGTGGGCCGCGACCATATGAGGTGTAAAAATATTAGCTGCAAATATTTTAAGGGGTGAATCAGCCCATCATACTGAACAACTTTCCCCAAGAAACATAGGTCGAAATATGAAAAAAAATTAACCTCCCATACAAACTGACTTGGTCGGTCATTAATTTTGTATGAGAGGTTCAAAATTTTTTTTCGCATTTCGACCTATATATTCCTTGGGGAAAGTTGTTCAGTTTCATCGGCTGGTTCACCCCTTAAAATATTTGCAGCTAATATTTTTACACCTTATATGGTCGCGGCCCACAACTTAGCATAGCTTAGCTTGAAATAGCAATAATTAGTATTTCTTACGCCTTATATAAGATGCTATGCCGGCATCACCCTATAAAAAATGCTCGCTACCTTATGAGAATGAGGAAGATACTCGTAACAAAAGATTTAGCTTAAATAGAAAATATCATCCTGGACATGCAATAACCGGAACTCAAAAGCTTTAAAAATGTCTGACGCTAGTGCCGCCAGATAAATTGGAACTGCAGGAAGAATGAACTTGTGCTCTACAGGCGAGATAATGGAATATAGCAAGATGTTTAATAGTTGCCGTGTGATGCTGGCTTAGAATAGCATCACCCCATTTTTTTCCTGTGGGTGTCGTAGAAGCCGACTAAGGGACTCGAGGGTTTCATGTGTATTGCAATTTTAGGCGACAGGCTGACAACCTGTCACTGTAGTGATACTGACTTATCTGAAGCAACCTTCAAACATTTGTCAGACGTGGCAATAACGGCCGTAGTTTTACGGTCGTTAACGCTCTGCCTACCCCGCCAGGGATATAGGTGTGATTTATGTATGTATCTAGGTATGTATGTTTAATAGTTTCCTTACAGGCATTTCATTGATTTTGGATAAAATTCGAAAAAAGTGTCATCAAAATCGAAGAATACTACATACATACATACATATATCACGCCTTTATCCCTTGCGGGGTAGGTAGAGCGTTAACGGCCATAAGAAAACCGGTGCTATCGCCACGTCTGACATTGTAATACACCAATACTCTCGAGTCCCTTAGTCGCCCCTTACGACTCCCGCGGGAAGAATGTGGGGTGATGCTATGCTAAGCCGGCATCAGACGGCATCGAAGAATACTAATTATTGCTATATAAGCTATGCTAAGCTGTGGGCCGCGACGATATCGTGTCTGCCATCGACACGCCAAGAAGAAGACTGCTATTCCAAAAGCCAGAAATGCAAATAATTTAAGGGCTGAATCAGCCCATGAAACTGAACAACTTTCCCCAAGTAACATAGGTTGACATAAGAGAAAATTTGGACCTCCCTTATAAATTGATTTGGTGGGTTGGTAATTTTGTATGGGAGGTCCAAAAAATTTTTTCATATTTCAACACACATTTCCTGGGGAAAGTTGTTCAGTTTCATGGGCTGGCTCACCCCTTGAAATGTTTGCAACAATTTTTTTACACCCTGTAATGTCACCATTGCATGTGAATCCCTTATATCATTGGGAGGCTTCCAATAATAGCCATAGTCCATTCTCTGGATTCATATTTCAGTCACTTCAATTCGTTATCTTTGGTTATTCAGAAAGGATACATACAAGGTGTAAAAATATTAGGTGCAAATATTTTACGGGGTGAATGAGTCCGTGAAACTGAACAACTTTCCCCAAGAAACATAGGTCGAAATATGAAAGAAATTTTTGGACCTCCCATACAAAATGTATCAGAGCGAGACAACTGTATGCGATGTCCAAAATTTTTTTTCTTAATTCGACCTATGTTCCTTGGGGAAAGTTGTTTAGTTTCATGGGCTAATTAACACATTAATATTTGAAGCAATTTTTTTTACATCTTGTAAAAAAAAGAATTTAGAATATCATTTCGACTCCACTCCAACCATCACAAGAGCTTCCCACTAAAAAGTGTCCCCCATGAGTTCCGCTAGATATAATTGGAATCGCAGCCGTTCTGAGACGCCGTCCTATAAATTTGTTGGCTTCAAAGGGATCTGCCGCGGCGCGACGGAGCGAGACGTGCGGTCTCGCTATGACACGCCTCGCTACGCTCTGTCGGGAGATGACACCTTGTGGTAGGGTGAAAAAAATTGTTACAGTCAAATGGGGGAAAATGAGACTAGTAACTTGGGATATGGTTGCCACCAGCATCTATGAACCAGCAGCGTTGTAACTGGTTGAAAACTTTAGACTACGTTTATCAACCAGTTATAACGTTATAGGCTTATTGCTGGTTCATAGATGCTGGTGTCGATCATGCCCCAAGTTACTAGTCTCATTTTCCCCCATTTTACTGTACATCGTTTTTTATTCTATACATACATACATACATACGTCACGCCTTTATCCCTTGCGGGGTAGGCAGAGCGTTAACAGCCGTAAGAATACGGTCGCTATCGCCACGTCTGACATTTTTGAGTATTGTTTTCTAAGGTTGTTACGGAAAACATGTGTATCACTATAGTGACAGGTTGTCAGCCTGTCGCCTAAAAATTGTAATACTTACACCAATACTCTCGAGTCCCTTAGTCGCCTCTTACGACAACCACGGGAAGGATGTGGGGTGATGCTATTCTAAGCCGGCATCACACGGCATTTTTATTCTATCATTCATGAAAACGCCTTTCTCACAGTAAAACGATTAGCATCGGGTGCAAACGCGGAGCGGGCCGCTAGTTAGAATACAAAAAGAGGCAATTAATTAAAAATCTAAAGAAATCCAATTATTTTCCATTCTATTAATTTCGCCATTCTAATTTGTCACATTTTTTCTTTCATTCAAAATAATAAGACATTCATGAATTTTCTTCCAAAGAATTTTCATACAAGGAGTGGGCAAAGCCAGACTTACCCCTCTACCAGAATTCACTGCCCATTTGCCCAGCGCGTTATGTCAAACTTTGTATGTGGTTGTCAAGTTGTAAAATTATTTGTTGTTTTTTTAATGCCTTTTACGGCTCTGGGATCATGCCCTTTTGAGCCAATCTTCAAGAAATCTTCTTTTCTTATGGGATATGAATAATCCAGTAATGATTATCATCTTGTGCTGTGTGTTTACCTCCCGCAAAAAGTGGCAGAAAGTTTGGTAATTCGCTAGTTTCGTGTGTCATTAAAAAAATATAACAGTTGTACGCTTAAAACATAAATACTGCGGATTAATTCATAATTTTCCTAAATATTCAAAGTTTGAATTAATAAACAGAAAAACAATATAAAAGTAAGTGTTTTGACGCCATCCAAATATTTACGGCGTGACGTCATACTTTAATCAATCAATCGTCAATATCGTTTTAAAAAGTAGCTCATTTGACCTGTCCGGATACAAACCTATTCACTGCATCCCGCCTCCTTATATGAATGCTCTAAGCTAGCGACCCGTCAGCAAAGTATTGTGCGCGCAATGTCGTTCCCGTGGGAACAAAATGCTGTTCCGGCATGTTTGCTCATGGAATTGACATAATTATATATGTGGTGAAGGCCATACACCTGACATTCTGCCTATTTTCCAACTGGAAAAATTGCAACGAGTATAGCAACAATACAAGGTCTAAAAAGTGAATAAATTGTATTACAGTCTAACCAAATCGGTCGTAGAACGGATGGCCGATGGAGTAAGAGAGTTCTCAAGTAGAGGCTATGCCTCGTAGCGTTAGACGCCCTGCAGTCTGATGGACCATAGACTCAAAAAGGCCGCTGGTAGCGACTGAACAGAGAAACGGGATATCACGCCTTATCTTTTCTTCTTTTCCTGTGGGGCACGGAGTCGTCTAACGGCCCAATGAAACCCTGGTGGTTTTCAACCGCCTACTGCAAGTAGCAGGTTTCTAACATGATTGTGTAACGGACGCCTTGTAAGTAATCATAGACAGCAAATGGGACCTGTGGCTTAACCTGCATTTCGCTACACGGAACCATCTTTCTTACGGACAATCTGGTCATTCAGCCTACATTGTCCTAACCACCTAGAACAAATTCACAAAGTGATAATATTTAACCCACCGAGAATCGAACCCGGAACCTTCTGCATCACAGGTTGTCGCACTACCACTGAGCCACAGTAGGCTGATATTGTGTAAAATAAATACCTTACGTAACCTATTAAATACCTAAATACTATTAGAAAGCAAAATGTATGTATTCATGCTTGTATTCATGTATAGGCTTTGTAACCCCTCAACCCTTTTTTTAGGCTCAACATCTTTACCCGAGTATTAAGCTTGGAAATTGGTTTTTCTTGCCGTCTAGTCAAAATGTAAGGCATAAATAAAACTTTATGATGCGTAAACTGGCTCGTAAAAGTCGAAATAGAATATCGGAAGCATACCTTCGGGAATATGTTTTACGCAGAAATCATGTAAATTCATTCATGTTTTTCTGTCCGGTGTAGGCCGGGATTGTAAATATGCTCTCCGTTACTGATATTTGAAATGAAGATGAAAAATAACGTTTTTGCAATCATAATGAACAGCGCAAAAAAAGCCAATACCGAAACCATAAAAAAACCTCCCATTCAAAATCGCAGTAAGCTGACTGCCTATGCAGGTGAAAAATTCAAAAATATTCCGAGGCTAGGGTAATGTTGTTTAGTTTCGTAGTCTAAATGCACCCCAATATTCGGAACTCTGTATAAGGTATCAACCTGAACAATCCTAATGATAGGACCTATGGCTGGAAAACGACAAAAAAGTGAGACCTCCCATTCAAAGCTAGCCAGGCGATTGTAAATTTTGTAGGTATGGGAAATTGACATTTCTTTAAAGTTATTCAATACTATTCAGTACGAAGCCTCAAACAACTCCAATTTATTGCATTTCCTTCGAAGCATGCTGTATATTATATAATTTTCTCTTTTATTTTTAATATTTTATTTTACAGAAATATACGTAAATATGAATCTAAGAAATACATCAAAACACAAAGTAGACGTTGCAAGAAATCATTATTTATTCAGAAAGCTGCAGACAGATGCATCTGCCAGCAAAATATGATTTCCGTCAGTCTTTCCTTGTTGTGAAACAAAAGCATTTTTCTTCCTTTTATTTTAAAAATAGGTAAATTGGATAAATGTACGAACATAAATATTCAGCAAGTTTTGAAAGGAAACGGTCCCTTTGTTACATACAATAAAATCAACCGAATAGACATGTTAAACCTGTAAATTACGAACACAGAAACCAGCTCTTACATATATTTTCTCCCGCAGCGTTGGTGGCCAAGTGGTTAGAACACCGGTCTTACAATCGTGAGACCCGAGTTCGTTCCCGGCCATATACCAATGTGTTTTTACTTACGTACATTTACCGACTGCTCTTACTGTGAAGGAAAAACAGCGTGATGAAACCCACATTCAAATAAAGTTTGAATTTGGATGACATTTGAATGTAATTCAATCTAGGATTCGGGCCAAGTTAGCCTTCGGGTTGCAGAGGTCAGATGTCAGCCGCTCTGTGTAAAAACTTGGTTCCACGTCAAATCCCCTAGATTAGGTAGCCGACCCCGACAGAGAACGGGATAAGGCAAGGAGAATGATGACATACATTTCCTCCCCAATTTGTGGGAACAGTGGACTGTTGTGGCTGAAGTAGAAGGTAAAGGTACAGGTAGGCTTTTTAATGGAGCAGCTGATTTTTTCTGCCGTGTGATGCCGGCATAGAATACCATCACCCCCAATTCTTCCCGCGGGTGTTGTAGGAGGCAACTAAGGGACTCGAGGGTTTCCTGTGTATTACCACGTATTACAACTTTAGGCGACAGGCTGACAACCTGTCACTACAGTGATACACTAATCATCTGAAGGGGCCCTCAATACTTGTCAGACGTAGCTTGATAGAACCGTAACTTTACGATCGTTAACGCTCTGCCTACCCCACAAGAGATAAAGGCGTATAGGACGTATATATATGTATGTATGATTTTTTCTGCAATTTCCCAGGTGGCAGGTCACATTGATGAGTAGAGAATGATCTCGGTGTTATCATTCTCTTTGCCTTAGTACGTTTCTTTGTCGAATGTCTGTTTAAAGAGTGATCTTGCTGTGTGAGAAAGAAATGGGGTGATTCTATTCTAGGCCGGAATCACACAGAATCGTGGTACAGAATTGGGGTGATGCTATCCTAAAACTAGTAAACAAAATATTAGGTCATTTTTTTACTCACCGTTTTTCTGTTCGGCAGATTGCACGCTTAACGCGCTAAAATAACGCATCCGTCAATCCCCATATAAAACCATGAGCTAAAACCGCTCAATCGCTGTTGACGCATCCGTAACGCTTCCGCAGCCCTAAACGCATCCGTCCACAGCGGTTGAGCAGTTTTAGTATAGGAATTGACGTTTCTAGTATGAATCTGACAGACAGCTGCGTTACGGATGCGTTATTTCAGCGCAACATTGTGCTTTAGGTCTGCGATCTGCCTTTGTTTGGATTTGAAACGAAGCAAATAAATACTGCCATAGTGAAGTTGTGATGAAGTTATCAAGTTAGTCAATGCAGGTGTGGACCGCGAGAAACTTGGACTTCGTATGTTTACAGCAGAGCGTAGAGATGAGATGGCAACTTTATTTGTCAGTTTGGCATTTTATTTCTGTGAAGTTTTGCCCTTCTGACATTTTCCTACTTGATCATTTTGCTATTTATAAATTCTTCAACCTTTTCACCCGACTTCCTCATATGAAGGGATTATGGTTTTTGAGATGATGTATTTTTTGCCCCCAAACATACTATTAGATGTTGACATATTATGAGGTGTTCTCAGAAGCGTAAGTGACATATCACAAAAATTTTTGAAATTCAAAATGGCGGATTTAAAATATGCTCATTATAACTTTCAAATTACTTCAGTGCAATGTTTGTTTTTTCGATAATTCTAGATATTTCTTAGGCTGACAACCTGTCACTATTGGAAGCAAATAAATACTGCCATAGTGAAGTTGTGATGAAGTTACCAAGTTAGTCCGTGCAGGTGTGGACCGCGAGAAACTTCGACTTCGTATAAACCTGTTTACAGCAGTGCGTAGAGACGAGATGGCAACTCCATTTTGTCACTTTGGCATTTTACTTGCGTGCTGTTTTGCTGTTCTGACATTTTCCTACTTTATAATTGTACCAATTATGAATTCTTCAACCGTTTTACCTGATTTTCTCAGAAGGAGGGTTATGTATATTCTTAAGAGTATATACTTTCCTGTCCGCATAAATACATACATACATACATACTATGAGATATTGAAATATTATGAGTTGTCCTCAGAAGCGTAAGTGATCTAATCTAATCTAACTAATCAAAAATTTCAGAAATTCAAAATGGCGGATTTAAATATATGCTAACATAGTGCAGCTTTTGTTTTTTTGATATTTATAGTTATTTTTTTCTAAAAATATTCAACGGGTAGTATTTAATCATATAACTTTAAATCCCTTTTTTTTCTATCGAAAATACTGAACTGCACACTAAATTTGCACACTAATTTAATTGAAAGTGCTTAACTGTTTCATATTTTCAGCAAACTGTTTTACTGAATGATTTCCTAATAACTGAGAGCAAATCTATTAACTCTTTGAGAGCAACAAAATATTTAACTCTATTTTATTAGAAACTATCACCATTTATACTTTTGATAGCATGAGTTATTCCAAATGAAGCACCATTATACAGTCATATTTGTCTAATTAAGTAAACAAAAAATCAACAAAATGTACTCTTATCACGCAATAACCAACGCGAATTAAAGATATGAGCAGTACTGAGTAGTCCGTACTTAACAAATTAATTTGTTTTGTAATAATAACATAAAAATAGGATTCTATTGAATGATAAGGGCAGGTCTGGCTTTCGTTGGACGTCCACGTTTGCGCTTGATGCCGATAGGTAAATTTTTCGCTTCTACAGGAGGTGTTACATATTTCAACCTGATCGCCAGTCCAATGACATGTTTACAACTGTATTTTCTGAAAAAATGCGGACAGCTACATTCACCATTTTTCTATTGGTCTTTGTGTGTGGGCAATACAACTGTCCAATATGCGAAAGCAATCTGTTTATATTCGTCAAAACAATTCCAGTCTTGCCCAAACTGAATTGTAGATGCCCTAGAACTTGCAATCAAGTAGGTCTCCTTTGTATAATTTTTGTCCAAAATATTTTTTCAATAAAACAGATGCATAAAAAGAATAAAAGTTAGGTGATAGGAGATTTAGTTACCCGAGTAGTAAATAAGTGGATGTAATTTGACAATATAAGCATGCATTATTGTTATGCAGGTTTAGATATCACTTATTAAAATTGCGTTACACGATTAGATAATTTAGTGTGCAAATCAGTATTTTTGATGTACGGTGTGATTTTTTGTTTTAAAATCTAATTATCTGGGATTTAAGCCAGATTTTTGTAGTGAATAAAGTGGAAAAGGCTATCGGGTTTAGATTTAGTTAATAATTTGTATTGAAGAACGTGTTTAGGTAATCAAGTAGTTAATTTGTATTGCAGTTAATAATTTGGTATGCAAAAGGTTTATTAGTAAATAAGTTCCTTTTGCATAAATTATAATTAGAGGTGCAATTAAAAATTCCCCATATTCAACACATTACTAAGTATAACAGTTTTTACTTACACTGTGTTAGTTTACTTCTATTGGAAGCAAATAAATACTGCCATAGTGAAGTTGTGATGAAGTTACCAAGTTAGTCCGCGCAGGTGTGGACCGCGAGAAACTCTGACTTCGTATAAACCTGTTTACGGCAGAGCGTAGTGACGAGATGGCAACTCTATTTTGTCACTTTGACATTTTACTTCTTTGATGTTTTGCTATATTTTGATGTTTAGCTGTTTGGTGCCGACTTAGAATAGCATTACCCCAATTCTACCCGTGGGTGTCGTAAAAACCGACTTAGGGATAATCACCAAAGGGATGGGCAGCAGCGTTCCCTGCGAATGCAACATCTTACACTGCGCTCGCCAATCCAAGCGTGGTAAGTATTGCAATACCTCCCAATAGGAGGAGGCCCAAGTAGCAGTGGACTGTTGTGGCTGTCAAAGTAAATAATGTTCCTTGCTTGCTTGCTTTTCGTGTGGAACACCGAGTCGTCCAACGACCCGATTAACCCTAGCGACAGATGTTTTGCTGTTCTGATATATTATTACTACTATTATTTTACCATTTTCTTTAAAAAAATGCGAATCTTACTACGGCAACAGGCAGGACCTGCAAACCTGCAATTTTAGCAAACTGGCTTAATCATTGCCTGCGAAATAATGCTTATCATGGACAATAACGTGTCGAATGGCTGCGAGATAGTCTTATAACGAATTCCCAGCGACTAATTCATTCTCTGCAGAAAAAAATAGCTAACTTTGAAAAACCTCATGCTTTTGAACGAACGAAACTTTGTTTTGCTCCAATCGCAGTCTCTAAACCTTTAAAAACTTCGAGCAAAACTCTTTTTTAGATTCCCCTCTATTCTCCCGTACACTGCACTGTCCGGAACTAACTAGTTTGAACCGGCTCAATCGAGTTACCGCCGCCGGAAACCGGATCGGTGTCGGTCAGATCCAATAGAATTGTGGGTTCTATTCCAGACAACTTTCGTGCAATTCCTAAATGTGTTCAGAACAGGTAATTAAGTTTCTTGTTGTGGTTGAAAAAATGTGCTTGGGTTGCTGGCGTGAAGTTGGATTTTCTCAGTGTTAGTGAAAACTAATGGGTATAAACTTGGCGACAATGGTAGTGATAGCATGGTTATGCAGACTTTTTTTTTTGTTGTTTATGCCACTAGTTTACTTTGTGCCAATGTCAAGTAAAAGGTAGGGAAACAAAACGCGTTTAAATTTTAATGAAGAAATAAATTTTGTAAGGATAGTCAGGTATAATATAATAGAAATATACATACATACATACATACATATATCACGCCTTTATTCCTTGTGGGGTAGGCAGAGCGTTAACAAAAATAAAAAGCGTGCGAGTGTTAAAAGACTGTATTAAATTTTTATATTATTTGTTGTAATTTTGTTGACTCGGTGTCTAAAATTAAAAAAGAGAGAGATGACACATACAAATATTGCTAACGCGCACTCGTGAGATAAAAGTTTACGGCGACACAAATGACATTTTTGCTCTGTGGACAAAATATAAAAATTTGGTTACAAAGTTCTCTTTTTTGGGGCCTATCAATTCAATAGATATTCAAAGTTTCTTTAATAAAATAGCAGACCTAAAAACTCAGCTCTAGCAAAAAAATAAGCCTATTTAATTGGCCAGCGAAATCTGCAAACACCCGGCAATTTTAAATTTGGAATATGAAAATCGCGGTGGAAGGCTCTAGAATCCGGCGCTTGAGTTTTAAAAAACCTGCTTGGGCTTGAAAAATCGTGTCAAGATCGGACTTGTAAACCAGTTGAAAGTGGAAAAATCTGGAAATTTGCACTGAGGGTAACTAAAATCTACATTTTAATTTAATTCATTTGAATATGAATAAATTGAGTTCAGTTCAGTTTCTTGTTTAGTGGCGTTTCTATTGTGATTTCGCCAGTGTCGAATTGGTCTTATATTTTATGGCGTTTTATCACGTTTTTATCCCGATTTGTCAGTGTCCAGTTTATTGAGTTCTAAGTTTTGCACAGTTGCTTGATTTTTGAGAGTCAAAATATTCCTTCGGTTCGGTTAGAGGTTACAGTCTGATATTATTAACAGAAAAAATTGAGAAGTTTTCTTTTTTCTTTACTGTTTCACAATGACTTTATGTTGTTATAAAACTGATAATTACGTAATTTCTATTCAAATTTATGAGCAATTTAAAGAATTAACCATAAATAAACTACTGTAGGTAGATACTTAGTTACTTACCTGCTATATAGGTGCTTATCAATAATACTTTCATATTTACTTATTTTAGTATTGCTATTAAAACTCCATGGCAATGGCTATCTGTTCGTAAACTGTTTAGTAACTAAGTAACACAACAGTTCTCTTCGTAAAACAGAGCAAGTTTCCCTAAGAAAAATAGACTGAACACGCTGGTCATCTCAAACTCAAACTCATCTCAAATAATTTATTCAAAGTACAAAATTTTACGTTTATCCTTTTGATGGTATTAGTTATTGTAAAAAAGAGAAAAATCCAGGATGAGTTCATTTTTCTGTTTCTTACAACAATTTTATGAACCTAGTGTAAACGTGGCTCTGGGAACCAAGGTAACACACAGCGACAATAACCGACCACAAAGATAATTTACCGCCGTGTGATGCCGGCTTAGAATGGCATCACCCCTTATCCTTCCCGCGGGTGTCGTAAGAGGCGACTAAGGGACTCGAGAGTATTGGTGTATTACAATTTCTAGGCGACAGGCTGACAACCTGTCACTATAGTGATACACATGTTTTCTCAAACATCCTTGGAAAACAATTCTCAAAAATGTCAGACGTGGCGATAGCGGCCGTATTCTTACGGCTTTTAACGCTCTGCCTACCCCGCAAGGGATAAAGGCGTGATATATATGTATGTAACAAAATAGACAGTATATGCTAGAGTTGGCCACTTTTAGCATTTTTGAAATACGTATGCCGTGTGATGCCGGCTTAGAATAGCATCACCCCATTTCTTCCCGCGGGTGTTGTAAAAGGCAACTAAGGGATTCGAGGGTTTCATCTGTATTGCAATTTTAGGCGACAGGCTGACAACCTGTCACTACAATGATACACGAATCATCTGAAAGGACCTTCAATACTTGTCAGAAGTGGCGATAACGACCGCTATTTTATGATCGTTGACGCTCTGCCTACCCCGCAAGGGATAAAGGTGTGATTTGTGTTGTTGTTGTGTAAAAAATCGCAAAGTTTTAATAAGGTTTTGTTGGGTCAAAAAATTCTTCATGGCTGCTGATTGTCGCCAATCAATAATTTGGTTGCCCAATCTTGTGTATTCAGTTAATAATTTATTTCACTGAGCGGCGCTAGTGTCGCTGATGTTGCCCTTTAACATGGGGTCTCATTCCCTACTAAAAGAAATTAGTCCAAAAATAAATCAATAGATGGCGATACGGGTCGCGAATGTAACATAAGAGACTGGAATAAAAGCAAATTTACAAAAACAAAGTGTTGGAAAATTATAAATACATTATTTAAGATGTTTTGTGACGGAAAACACGCGAATTATTCACATTTTTGCAATATTTTTCAATCTGATGTCGTCAATACTAAGTATCCAATAAATAAGCTAGATGTCGCTAGCAACGCACGCGCTGAATCGACATATCAAATAGCCCGCCAATAGCCGTCCTAGGGCAATCGAACTCCCTCTATGACGTTAGGTATCTGTACTACTTTAGTAGTATTATATTATCTGTGCCTTTAATTAGGTATTCAAAGCTTCAAACAGCATAATTTACAAAACATGAAATATTTAGCTCCTCATTAATATGTAGTCGACAGAGCGGTCAGTCGGTCAAACCGAATCTGAAGCCTAGTTATCAAGTCAAACACAGCGGTTTGCTGATTAGGGTGGGGGTGCCAGTGTTAGCGGGGACATAAGAGGTGCAAAGAGCGGAAAGAGTTGACATTTAATCGGTCAAACTGAATCCAAAGCCTAGAAATCAAGTCAAACATACAGGTTTGTTGATTGAAGTGGGGTGGCCGTGTTAGCGGAAACATGAGATGAGCGGGGAGCGGAAAGAGTTGACATTTAATCGGTCAAACTGAATCCAAAGCCTAGAAATCAAGTCAAACATACAGGTTTGTTGATTGAAGTGGGGTGGCCATGTTAGCGGAAACATGAGATGAGCGGGGAGCGGGAAAAGTTGTCATTTAGAACGTCAAACCGAATCTGAAGCCTAGTTATCAAGTCAAACACAGCGGTTTGCTGATTAGGGTGAGGTGCCAGTGTTAGCGGAAACATGAGATGAGCGGTGAACGTGAAGAGTTGTCATTTAGAACGTCAAACCGAATCTGAAGCCTAGTTATCAGGTCAAACACAGCGGTTTGCTGATTAGGGTGAGGTGCCAGTGTTAGCGGAAACATGAGATGAGCGGTGAACGGGAAGAGTTGTCATTTAGAACGTCAAACCGAATCTGAAGCCTAGTTATCAAGTCAAACATACAGGTTTGTTGATTGAAGTGGGGTGTCAGTGTTAGCGGGGACATAAGAGGTGCGAAGAGCGGGAAGGGTGGTCATTTAGAAGCCTAGTTATCAAAGCAAATGGTGGTTTTTTGATTGGGGTGTGGTGCCAGGATTAGCGGAAATATGAGATAAGCGGAGAGCAGGAAGAGTTGTCATTTCATTGGTCATACCGAATCCAAAGCCTAGTTATCAAGTCAAATTCAATTAATCAGTTTGTTGACTGGTTTGGATGCCAGATTTAGCGGGGACATAGAAATACCAAAGTTAAGCGGAAAGCGGTTAATATCATAGGAGTTATCGTGTACAAATGTGTAAATTAATGTGTAAAAAAGGCTGTAAGCTTCCAAAATAAAATAAAATTAATGAAACCCTAAAAAAAAAGCTACTTAACAATAGCGACCCGACATGTAAGTTACAAATATTGCCCAGTGAAAAAAGCATAGTTGGTATTATAACCGGTCTGTAAATCAACTGATTATCAGTGAGGACATCATAATAAAGAATCGCATAACTCTAAATGCGAGCATAGGCAGTAAATTTATGTAAGTTAAATGTAGTCGAAGATTCTAAAACAAATCGCTGCATGATCCACCACACCCAATTTGATCCAGTTCAAAACTGTAATCGAATTTGTCACGCAGATTTGGGTCGTGTGTCGGTTAGACAACGCTCATTTTGGCGTGCCAGGCGAGTTTGAAGGATTCTGTCAGATTAGCCTATCGGACCGGAATGGAAGAACGAAGTATAAGCCAGTTTCCGCTGATATTTCCATCCAAGTTTTTAGACGGAGTTAGAAGTCTAAAATTTTTGGCGACCAATGTGGTGTAGTGGTAGTGTGACTGTATGACGCTGAAGGTTCCAGTTTCGATTCTTGGTCACTCACAAAGTTTATATTTCCAGTCTGGTTAGGACATTGCAGACTGAACCACCCGATTGTCCGTAAGAAAGATGGTTCCGTATTTTGGATGCCTCGGGTCCCGAGGTCCCGGTGGCTGTATATGATCACTTTCACAGCCATGTCAGAAGCCTGCTACACCTGTAGAAGAAAAGAAAGAGTGTTTCCGCTGATATTTCCAATTTCCATTCAAGATTTCAGCATTTATTTTTCTATTCTAGAAAAGTTCGTTTGATGCCGGGTCAGAATAGAACCTTTCTTCGTAAAGTGTCGTAAGAGGTGACTAAAGGACTCGAGGGTTTCATGTGTATTACAACTTTAGGTGACAGGCTGACAACATGTCACGACAGTGATGCATGGGTCATCTGAAGTGCCCACAATATTTTGTCAAAACGTGGCAATAGCGACCGTTGTTGCTCCGTCTTCGCCGCAAGGAATAAAGACGTGATGTGTGTTTGTGTCTATACTGTGTATGTATGTATGATGCGTGCCAGATTAGAATAGTATTACACTTTTTCAAGGCCTTTTTCGTAAACGCTGACTAAAGAAGGAATGTATCCAGAGAATGGGCAACCGCGTTCCCTGTGAACACCTAAAACGCCCTTAGTAATCCGCCCGCCAAGCGTGATGAATATGGCAATTACCTCCCAATAAAGGGAGGGCCCATATCCAGCAGTGGACTGTTGTAGCTGTAGTCGTACAATATCACTGTCTGTAAATAAATCTATTTTCGTGTTTTAACCGACTTAATGACCATAAGTTTGCGTTCGTTAACGCTCTGGCTACCCCGCCAGGCGTGATTTGTGTATGTATGTATGTAACAGACTTTAAAAAATGAGGTTTGAACTGTATGACCAGTATGCCCTGTATGTACTACAGTTTGACCTACCTGTATGTATGTATGTATGTTTGTCCGCGTTAATGACCCAGTCCACAAGGGAATTCTAAAGAATGAAAATCCATTGGCAATATGATAAGGTTCCATCTCCGTGGTGCCAAACATCGGTCGTTAGCGGGCTATCAGTGGGTATTAAGGCTAAACGGTTTGTTCATTAAGGCTCCGAGCAATACCAGCAGCGCTACACGGATGTATCGACACTTGGGGAGCTTATGAAATCGGGTGATGCTGTTCCCAGCCAGCACCAATCGACAATAATAAATTGTAAGGGATGCTATGAATGCAATATCCGCTAGATCTAAGTACTAGAGTCACAACAGTCCACTGCTGGATATCGGCCTTCCCTTTATTGGGAGGTAATTGCCATACTCATCACGCTTGGCAGGCGGATAGGCTAGCGCAGTGCAAGTTGTTTTATATATTCACAGGGAATGCTGATGCCCATTTCCTTGACTTTTCCCTTAGTAACCTTTTACGGCATCCACAGTAAGAAATGGACTGATGCTATTCAAGCCGGCATCACACGGCAAAACTGTACGAAATTCTTCCTTAATTATCTTTCACCCTACTTTAAATGGTTAACCCTGCTTTACCTCTGACAAAGACAATTACGTGGTACCTCTAACGTAACCTCTGACAAGTATCTGCGGGCGCTCGGACAGTCGATGAGATAAGCTGCTAAGGGTCTATACAAACGGACCGCTTTTAAACTGCAATCTGACTGCAAAACGATAACAAATAAATGGCCTATACAATTTTTGTGCGAATCCATGTGTGTCGCACAGGTTTATTGATTTGGCGCTCCTACTCTACTCCAAGGGGGTAGAAAAACACTGACACCAAGTTCCATTGGGTCGTTGGACGACTGGCTGTCCCAAACTTATTTATTGTCAGAACAATTACGTACTAAGCATGCATTAATGCGTAATTAAGCATGTAGCTTGTGAAGGCAGTTTTAGTGAAACTATGTATAACTTCACATGAATAAATGAAATTTCAATAAAGAAACGGAATTGAATTGAATTATGAATTTCACGAAAAGAAAGAACAATTATATGGAAATAAATGGATTTGTGTTTGTAATTTTTAAGACAGATGTAAATCAAGAAAAATGGAATTGAATAATAATATTTCGTTTATTTTCTTACTGCGCATCTCGATTCATGTCACAAATGCTGTGCTATTGCTAATGCTATTTTAGCAGTTGGACTGCAAACGCCGTCCTTCTGCCAAGACCCGTAGTCACCCTCATCTCATCGCCAAGTTTTGCCAGGCCGGATTACTATCTAAGAGGTTATCATTATGGAATTAATTTAGGTTGGCCCTTTGGCTCCAAGTGGGTTCAAGAGGGTTTGACAATTTGATAGGTTGGTGCGATTGCATTACAGGAGTATCATCTTCCTCTTCTGACAACGACTTTCTGGAGATAAGCTTGGGAAAATCCCTTCAAGGCTAGGAAAATCGCCATGCTTTGTGTATGTTATTATACATACATACATATATCACGCCTTTATCCCTTGCGGGGTAGGCAGAGCGTTAAGGTCCGTAAGAATACGGTCGCTATCGCCACGTCTGACATATTTGAGGATTGTTTTCCAAGGTTGTTTCGGAAAACATGTGTATCACTATAGTGACAGGTTGCAAGCCTGTCGCCTAAAAATTATAATCCACCAATACTTTCGAGTCCCTTAGTCGCCTCTTACGACACCCGCGGGAAGGATGTGGGGTGATGCTATTCTAAGCCGGCATCACACGGCAAATTATTATATGTTATTATATGTTGGTGTATAAAATTTGACAAAAAAAGAACGATTAAAAAAGGTCCAACGGCTTGTCCAAATGGCGACCAGCCGTCTCCAGAAGCCTTTATTATTGATTGATAAAGCCTCAGAGCTATAAAAATAGAGTGGCTTTTTTTCGTTTCGAACACACTGTTCTTAAGCTACGCAACGAATTTTGATGCGGTTTTTCTTTCAAATAAATAGGAGTAAGTTTTATATGAATAACACTTGCGGGGAAAACCTTTTATTTCTACGGAAAAAAATGTAGCACAGCGGACTGGTATAGTGCATAGTAAAAACTATGAAAACTAGGGTTAATCATACATACACAGCGACTCTAAAATTGTTTATTTTTATTGTTTCAGGAGAGTGGAGAGGAGAGAGAAGAATGCTAGACATAACAAGAGATAAACCTGTCAAAGTGTGTGTTCGAGTCGTCGTGCCGGTTAGAGATCATCCCAAAGTAAGTAGAACTTTTTGTTACCACACACACATATCACGCATTTGTCCCTTGCAGGTTAGGCAAAGCTTAAGCGGCCGTAAAAAACGGGTCACTATTGCCACGTCTCACAAATATTGAAATTCTTTTCCGATGATTCATGTATGATGAGATGAGATGATGATGATGATAGAGGATGAGAAGTGACAGGTGTCGCCTAAAGTTGGTGGTTGTAATACACGTGAAATTTTCTAGTCCTTTAGTCACCTTTTATGACGACCGGGAATGAAAACGGGCATCTAAAAAATCAACTGAAAATATTTTGAAGGGTGGTGAAACAGTCCATGAGACTTTTTCAACAACATTCCCCAAGGAACATTATATATAGATAAGAAATATAAAGGTAAAAATTTGGACCTTAGGTAAGTTAGCACGGAGTGCATTAATACATAGTTTTTAAGAAGCTGTTTACAAGCCTATTTTTTGTTAATTTAGCTGTAAGATTCCCTAAAATAAATAAAATAAAATAAAATAAATAATAAATAAGTAAAATAAAATAAGAAAAGCACAACAACTATCTCTATTCTTTTTTTTACGTGAAACGATAGAAAACGCTAACAATTAACGGAAAAAAGTCCACCAGTAGTTTCCAAAGTAAACCAATTTATCACTCAGCACTCAGCAAACACCATTTCGGTCCAGCAACCAATATTGTCTCTCATCTAATCAAAGTCGGGACTGAAAACCAACTCTATATGCCTCCATCTTGCCCTGAGAGCAAACACATTGAGGTCACTGAGACCCGTATTATATCACCGGGGAAAACCTCTACCAAAGTACATACATACTTGCGGGGTAGGCAGAGCGTTAATGGCCGTAAGAATAAGGTCGCTATCGCCACGTTTGACATTTTTGAGGATTGTTTTCTAAGGTTGTTTCAGAAAACATGTGTATCACTATAGTGACAGGTTGTGAGCCTGTCGCCTAAAAATTGTAATACACCAATACCGTCGAGCCCCTTAGTCGCCTCTTACGACACCCGCGGGAAGGATGTGGGGTGATCCTATTCTAAGATTTTTGTATTTTATTTATGCCCCAGTCTTCTAGCGAATATTAACTTCTCTCTAGTGATTTTCTTTGGTGTGATAGTCCAACGTTTTAACTTTATCAAAATTACTTACTTATATTTTTAGTAATGGGGAATTTCCCAGCGCCACAGCCTAAATAAAGTATACTTCTACATTATTGAAAACAATTATAAAGATATCGCGCTCCAAATTATTGAATATTTATTCCCAAAGAATACTAACCATTATTATACCAACCAATATTATGAACATATTATTACCATAATGTTATTTTTTTGATCGGACCGTCAGCATGCACAAAAAAAATACTAAACATATGAAACGCGCCATCTATATTTTCTTTTATACTTCTTCAACATAGACAGTGACCTATTATTTCCATCAATCAATAACTAATGTTTTATACTAACCGACCCAGCTACAGCTAGCTCGTAGCTCGTAGCACCTGCTACGCGCCTCGTAGCGGCTACGGGCGATCAGCTGATTGAGCGCTACGTTCGATCACTGTTGTCTGTGTAGTAGTATAACAATACCATATTGTAGTACTAGGGATGATATTATAAAATGGTAGATTAGAAAATAACTATGGAAAGAAGGATTTTTTTATAGTAAGACTAGTCCAAACTAGATGCCGGTGTTTTGGCTTTTCCAGATTTACTATTTACCTATTTATAATATATGTTAGTGGGACTAGTGTAAAAAGTTTTTAATTTACCTGTAATAAGAAATTACAACACAATTGTTAAATATATTTACCTATTTGCCGTAGGCAGAATTTGAACCAATGATATTTCTAAAACTATGTACTATATAAGGTGTAAAAATATTATCTGCAAATATTTTAATGGGTGAATCAGCCCGTGAAACTGAACAACTTTCCCCAAGGAACATAGTTCGAAATATGAGAAAAATTTTTGGACATCCCATACAAATTGACTCAGTCTAATCGGTTGGTAATTTTGTATGGGAGGTCCAAAATTTTTTTTCATATTTCGACTTATCTTCCTTAGGGAAATTTGTTCAATTTTATGGGTTGATTCAACCCTTTAAATATTTGCAGATAATATTTTTACACCCTGTATATTACCTATTTGCCGCAGGCAGAGTTTGAACTAATAATATTTCTAAAACTATTTACTATATTTTTTCGCCTTTTTTTTATGTATAACGAACACGTCATGTTTGGTCAATAACTCTAAGAAGATCTCTCCAATAAGTCGAAAACATTTCATATAATCAATCAAATAATGCCCAAAAGGTCACGTTACACATTTTCTATAAGTGAATTCCTGAAGGATCATAATGGGGTAAGGTTAAGGGAAAAATTGGTCAATTCCTATTGAAGATCGCCGTTATAGTACAACCTAGTGTTGGCATACTATCGATAATAATTCGCTAGTTTACTGGATCATTAATGCAATAAAAAATTGTACGCGTAAAAATATCTTCCGAAAATACTCTTTCTCTTTTCGTGTGGGACACCGAGTCGTCCAACGACCTGATGAACCCTAGTGTCAGAGTTTTTCAACCGCCTTCTACAAGTAGTAGGCTTCTGACATGGTTGAAAATCATCAAAAATCATAAAAAAAAAACATCCGAAAATACTACGAGCTTCATTCATAACTTTTTAAAATATTCAAAGTTTGAATTTATAAACAGAAAATTAACATAGTAACTAAGTATTTTGAGACTATCCAAATACTTTCGGCATGACTTGATACTTTCAGTTTTTCATACAATATACCGTTTTAGATCATTTAAAAAATATATTGTATCGATAGTTTTCATTAAAAAAACTTTGTGCAATCGATAGGTAAATCAATAGTATAGATAGTTCAAAATAGAGCGATACTATTGAAACTTACATTACTGCCGATCTTATTGTGAAAAAACAATTGATAGTATCGATCTATCGATTGTATAGTAGTGACACTATCGAAAGTCATGAGAAACTCTATCGAATTAGGAAAAACTAGTTTGACCTGTAGCATCCGACAGGAACATTTTTGAGGGATAACAGCTGTCTTTATATGTTAATCCAAGTAACCCTCTATCTGTGTGCCAAATTTAATGAAAATCGGCTCAGTACCTAATTTTAGCGTGAAGGAGTAATAATCAAACTTTCGCATTTATAAGGATGCCACAGCATCGATATATTTGGACTATGAGTTAACAATCGATAGTTTAATGATAGCATGAACTATCGATTAACTATCGATAGACAATCGACATTCTACAACGCTAGACCAACCGTAAGATGCTCTCGAGATCCGTATCATTTTTCAGGCGAGAGAGAATATTAGATACTTTGTGAGATGGTTCCGTCAGGATAAATACTGCTAAACCTTACCCACCCCATCTACAGGATTATTCATGATTCTGGACAACTTTTTCTACGGAGCCAACTGTGAAATCGCGAAAAAAAAATGGGTGTTCTATGTAAAAAAAATCATATCTACTCGGCAAAAACATATGGATAACCCCATAGTAAAAGTTGTTGAGAATCATGAGTAGAGACACCCTACAAAGTTTGTGTACTGACTAAAAAATACACACACACACACACACACACACACATATCACGCCTTTATCCCTTGCGGGGTAGGCAGAGCGTTAACGGCCGCAAGAATACGGTCGCTATCGCCACGTCTGACATTTTTGAGGATTGTTTTCCAAGGTTGTTTCAGAAAACAGGTGTATCACTATAGTGACAGGTTGTCAGTCTGTCGCCTAAAAATTGTAATACACTAATACTCTCGAGTCCCTTAGTCGCCTCTTACGACACCCGCGGGAAGGATTTGGGGTGATGCTATCCTGTATAATGCGGATACCTGCGACGCAAAGGTTGAGGGTTCGAATCTCAGTATTCATTCACAAAATATTTATCCTAGATTTCGTATCCTACACGACAGACAGAAGAGAACCAAACTGCTGAAAAACTTATAAATCTCGTCATTTACAAGTTGTAAAAACTTGTAAATGTTCATCTGAACTCTATTATATCCTAAATTGTTGTAGTATGATCACTTCCATGCCTGATGGTTCGAAATGAAGATGAAACAACCTGAAACTCAATTTCTGAATTGCTCGTTTTAAGTTCCGTGCACAAAAGTCTAAAACGACTGGTCTAACCTCACTTTTTAAAATATCTTTTACTTGACGTTTTTATAGTAAAAAATATGTGTGAATACTTTAGGGTAAAATCTGGGAATCGATAAGTACAATAGAACGTGTGATACAAGCATTCAGTGTAGCAGATTTTCGCATGAAACGAAAAGGAACGTTTCAGAAATTTGTCTTCGGTATATCGGTACTCATCGTTGCATCTTAAAGCTGACTAAGTGAATAACTTAAAGAGAAACGTGAAGAGTGAAAAAACTTGTGAATACTTGTTACCTTTCTTATCTAACTTGGACTTGCATTTCATGGATATTTCTTCAGCAACAGCGGACCCCTAACGGGCTGAATGAGAAATGTGACCCTTGCGTGATACTTCCACTCCATATGCCATCTGAACTAGACGAATGAACATTTGTCAATAGGAATCGTTTGTCTATTGGACGCAATGCCGCGCCGATTAGACCTCACGCATACATTATATCATGCATGTATCCCTATGGAGTCGGCAGATCATTACCGGCCGTAAAAAATACGATCCGTTGTCACTTAGTCTGACTAAGATTTGAGGCACATCTCTTATCCTGAAAATTGTGTATCACTATAGTGACACCTGTCTCCTAAATTACAATACTCTTAAAAACTTCAAGTCCCTAGGACACCCACAAGTAGAAACAGGGTAGTGCTATTCTATCTAAGTCGGCATCGCACGGCACAAACAAACAAAGAACATTAATTTGGAGGTTATCTGTAACCGATCTCCTGGTGTGACTGTCAATACCCAACTAGACTGATGGAGTGTAATGGACAAAAACTGTGATTAATCTACCAATTCTCCCATCAAGCTGTAAGAAAGATGGTTCCGTGTTTCGGATGGCACGTTAAGCTGTAGGTCCCGGTTGCTCTCTAGTGTCACTTAGGCGGTGGTCGTTACACAACCATGTCAGAAGCCTGCTGCTTGTAGAAGGCGGTTGCAAAATTCTGACACTAGAGTTCATTGGGTCGTTGGACGACTCAGTGTCCCACACAAAAAGAGAGAGAGAGAGAACCATCAAACAACATTTCTTTCACAATTTGTTAATAAAGGACTGTTTACACTTGCTGTTGCCATGTGATGCCGTGTTTACCGTGTGATGCAGTCTTAAAATAAGATCACTTGATTTCTTTTCCACGTGTAGGTATTATACTTTTAGGGACTGGTTGACAACCTGTCACTATAGTCATACACATCTTTCTGAAACAGCGCTGGAAATATATCTGTCTATCGTGGCGATGCCGGCCGTATTTTTACGGCCATACAGAACAAAGATTAATGTAAAAAAAGACGATTTTCAAACAAACAAAGAACATTAATTTGGAGGTTTCCGTAACCGATCTCCTGGCTCAAGTGTCAATACCCGAGTAGCCTGATGGAGTGAGGCAGCGATAAAAACTGTGATGAATCTACCATCAGCCACATTTCTTTCACAATTTGTTAATAAAGGACCATTCACACTTGTCATTGCCATTTTGCCGTGATGCCAACGCAGTTTCGTCCCAAGGGCAGAATTTACAATTTTATATGACAGCTGACAACCTATACTGAATCTTTTTATATAGCCCTTAAACATTTGTCGACCAAGGCGGTAACGGCTTTATTTTTACGACTGTTAACACTCTGCCTACCCCGCAAGGGATAAAGCTCAAAAACTGCAATGTCGTGTGCTATGATTTCGATCTTACCAAAACTCTTTCAAACAACCAAAGAACATTAATTTGGAGGTTTCAGCCTGATGGAGTGAGGCAGCGATAAAAACTGTGATGAATCTACCATCAGCCACATTTCTTCCACAATTTGTTAATAAAGGACCGTTTACACTTACCTTACCCCGTCAATTTTTTTTGTGATACTTATAACACCATTACTGTTTTGATGTTATACCTAGCGCAAATGACCATCCGAGCATTATTTTCTGTAAGGCGGATCGCACATATCGTCTGTCAGATCTATAAAAGAAATATCAATCCCCATAATAAAACCGCTCAACCGCTGTCGACGCAGCGCTATCGCAACGTCGTCCGTCGAGTGCGGTTTTAGTATGGGGAGTGACGTTTCTAGTATGAATCTGACGAACCGCTGCGGTATTTTAGCACTCCGTCGTGCGTTAAGTGTGCATCCGCCACAATTGTCATAATTTACTAATAGAGGAATATCTATCTACACCTGTTTTGATCTTTTCGCGCGAATATCAATACCCGAGCAGATGTGGATACGATAAAAACAGCGGTGAATCGACTTCAAACCACATCTCCTTGTCATTTTAAAATTTTGTAAAAGCATCGTGGGCATATATAGTTAGGTCTCATATCACGTCTTTCTCTCTAGCAGAGTAGGCAGAGCGTTAACATTTTGTTGTTTTATTACTTACGTTGAAAGTCCGAGCTTACTAAAGTATTTCACAAGGTGCCGCGGTGGCTTTCCGATTTTATTTCTGTATGTCATGTCAGAGAAGGTCTTTGCCCAGAAGTGGAACAGTAAAGGCTAATTTAATAAAAATATATACATGACATATTTACATTCGCCCAGCGTGTGTAAAAACAGCTTTACACCTAATGAAAAAAATAACTTTATTGATACTTCACAAAAACACATAGACATTCCCGATTTTAGACTGTCCCGATGGCGTAGCGGATAGTATGCCTGCCTTCTACGCCGAGGGTCGTGGGTTCGATCCCCACCGGACACAAATATTTGTTTAGTCAATTTTCAAATATTTGTGTTGAGTCTGGGTGTTTTCTATGTATAACATGTATTTATTTACAAAAAAATATATATATGTATTATTATCAGCTATCTAGTTCCCATAGTACAAGCCTTGCTTAGTTTGGGGCTAGATGGCGCTGTGTGAATTGTCCAGGATATTTATTTATTTATTTATTTATTATTGGGCAATACAGCTTTATACTATAAATATAATATAAAACGTTTATCAAAATGGTGGATGGTATAGAAGAGAACACTTTTCTTAATAACTAAATAATTTATCAACGTGCAATAAAATTCTTCACCATTTATCTTACACATATTATTATATTCCCGGCACGTTGCCATCGTAAAAATACTTTGCCAACATTATAGTTAGTTTTTTCGAGATGAAAAATAAATAACTACTTAAAGCGAGTGCACGATTTAGAATTCTATCAGCGACTGGCGGCTCGAGTACTCAGAAAGTCATTCGGATTCAACACGTGTAAACGCCCCTTAGACGACCGATGTGGCGCAGTGGTAGTGCGACTGCCTGCAACGCAGAAGGTTCCGGGTTCGATTCTCGGTGGGTTATTCACAAAGTTGATATTTATAAATTTTTAAATTTATAACCCAGTCTGGTTAGGACATTGCTGACTGAACCACCTGATTGTCCGTAAGAAAGATGCATGTTTCGGTTGGAACGTTAGTCGTAGGTCCTGGTTGCTGTCTATGATAACTGAAGTGGCGGTAGTTACACAACCATGTCAGAAGCCTGCTACTAGTAGAAGGCGATTGAAAAACTCTGACACCAGGGTTCATAGGGACGTTAGGCGACTCAGTGTCCCACACGAAAAAAAAGATTTGCTTTTCACCGACGACCGATGTGGCGCAGTGGTAGAGCGACTGCCTTTGACGCAGAAGGTTCCGGGTTCGATTCTCGGTGGGTCACTGACAAAGTTAATATTTATCACTTTGTGAATTTGTTCCCAGTCTGGTTAGGACATGATGGATGGATGGATCCATCCACCTGATTGTCCGTAAGTAAGATACATGTTTCGTATGGAACGTTAAGCCATAGGTCCCGGTTGCTGTCTGTGATAATTTAAGTGGCGGTAGTTACACAAACATGTCAGAAGCCTGCTACTAGTAGAAGGCGATTGAAAAACTCTGACACCAGAGTTAATAGGGACGTTGGCCGACTCCGTGGCCCACACGAAAAAAATATTTGCTTTTCACGATTGGCAACTCAAATACTTGCTTAGTGAGAGAGTCATTCGGATTCAACGTGTGTAAACGCCCCTTCACCCGGAGTGGTTGGCACTGACAGAGACAAATATATATTTAGAGCGAGAAAAAACACATTGATTGGTTTCTTGGGGATGTTAAATCCAATTGAGGAAAATGTTGTTTAAAATCGTATGGCGGTTGCTCGAAGCTCGAAAAATGGGAAGGCAGTTGCGTGGGTGGTTATGAAAATGATACTTAAAGTGATCATCATTCTCCTTGCCTTATCCCGCTCTCTTTCGGGGTCGGCTACCTAACCTAGGGGATTTGACGTGGAACCAAGTTTACACAGAGCGACTGCCATCTGACCTCTGCAACCCGAAGGCTAACCTGGCCCGAATCCTAGGTTAATTCACATTCTAATATAGTCCGAATTCGAATTTTATTTGAATGTGGATTTCATCACGATGTTTTCCCTTCACCGTAAGAGCAGTTGGTAAATGTACGCGAGTAAAAACACATTGGTACATGGCGGGGATCAAACTCAGGTCTCACGATTGTAAGACCGGTGTCCTAACCACATAGCGACCGACGCCCTGGCTAGCTGGATGTCTTTAATATCTTAGAATAAACGGTTCTAGTACCTTAAATAGTAAGAGTTAGTGGCATCGATCGCTCAGGAAGAAAATATAAAAAATATTACCTGCAAATATTTAAGGCGGTGAATCAGCCCATGAAACTGAACAAATTTCCCCAAGAAACATATGTCGAAATATGAAGAAACAAATTTGGACAACCACACAAATTGACTTGGCCGGTCAGTAATTTTGTATAGGACGGCCAAAATTTCTTTTCATATTCGATCTATGTTCCTTGGGAAAAGTCGTTCAATTTCATGGGCTGGTTTTCCCCTTACAATGTTTGCAGCTAACATTTTTACACACTGTAGTGCCTACTGAAAAAAATACATAAATACACAAATTACGCCTATATCCCTGGAGGGGTAGGCAAGGCGCTGACAACGCAAATTACGGTCATTATCGCCACGTCTGACAAATGTTTGAGGGTCGTTTCAGAATGATTCGTGTATCACTGCAGTGACAGGTTGTCTAACCTGTCGACTAAAATTTCAATACACATGAAACCCTCGAGTCCCTTAGTCGGTTTTTACGCCACCCATGGGAAAGAAAGGGGGTGATGCTATTCTAAGCCGGCATCACACGGCAAACTACTACTGAAACCCATTCCGAAATATATTTCTTCTTGACATAGCTTCTTGTATTTAAGCAAGATAAAGTGTACATCTCTGCAGTGCCTCAGGGCCCCAGTCACCTCTTTTTGCACTCCATTTAAGAGGTCTCCATTCACTGGTATTTCATGCGATTTGTCAAGAATAACCAGTTTAGGCTGATCTCTTAAAGCCACCAGATTTTTGCCCCATTAGTCAAATTAACTAGCGACCTGATTCAGTCTAGTACTGGATTCTGAAACCTCAATCTAGAAAGAAATACAACTGTAAAAACAGATGCTCTAAGGGAAAAAGCCTGCTTTTCCTATGGGTCTATATATTTTGGTTTTACTTACGGTTACAAAGATAACCAGTGTACATTGGTTCCTTGAATAAGTAGGTTTTACACATAGTTATGGTGTGGTTATGGGGTGTAAGTAACTGAACAATTTTACCTAAGGAGGAATTCGGTTTTCAGAGGAACAAAAAATTTGGACTCCCATACGAAATTCCCAATCCGCTGGTTGACTTTCTAACTGATCTGATCATGCCTGCAAAGTTTTTGTTACACTGTTCCTTACAGCAGCCTATATATACCACCTTAATCCCTTGCAGGGCTGGCAGAGCGATAACGGCCACAAAAATACTTATGGTCGTTATCGCCACTCCTGATAAAGATTTGAGAGCCAATCACAAAAATCGTGTATCTATAATGACAGATTGTACATGAACACGAGTCAAGTCGACTTTTACGACACCCGCGGTAAAGCAATGGGGTGATGCTATTCTAAACCGGCATTACGATTTTTACTTATTTGAATTCTAAAATTGCCCCACTGCAGTCGCAAAGGCAATTACGGTTTCACTTCAGTTAAGAGCAGTTTTCCATTCCTAAGAATTATTACTTCAATTTCGCAGTCTTAGCAGGCGACTTTCAAAGTTTTTGAAGAAGTAATGAAAATAGAGTTGTATAATAAAATACAAAACTCTCAACGTCGTTACCAAATGGTATTTACACTTTTTCCTGCAAATATTTTTGCCGTGTGATGCTGGCTTATAATAGCTTAAGGCGACAGGCTGGCAACCTCTCACTATGTAAATACATATACTTCTGAAATTACCCTCAAGCTTTTAACAGCCGTTTACACTCTACCTTCCCCGCAAGAGATATAGGCGTGATATAAGTTTTGTGAGGCTACATGATCTCTACCTACCTTCATGGTCTACATATAATAAAAAAAAGACACTGGGATTTACTTTACTTTAAAAATATAGGATTTTTTGAGGGATAGAATTGTATGTAAAAAAATTAATTTCCAGCAGTGGGCCCATGGTGAAAATGGTTTACTACGATGCCCTTAACAACATATTCGATTAAATGCATTATCTCCGAAACTGGTGTATAACATGCGTTTCATTTTTTCATCATTCCCTGCTAAAAACCTAATTCCAACGAAATGATTGGTATTAAAAAACTTAATTTCAACGATAAGAACAGTATTATATTGCTATACCATGACGCTTATTGCTTTTAATAACAATAACTATAACGATTTTCTTCCTGAAAACGTTCTTTTGGTGGCTTCACTACATAGTACAAAGCAAAGTCCCTTTCGCGCCTGTTTGATTATATGTTTTTGAAACTACGCAACGGATTTTTGCAGTAGTACCTCGATAAATTACATGTATCGCATGATAGTCCAAAAAATCAAATTTTAATAGACAAAACCCTTGTCTTCTACTATCAAAGACTTGAGGTATTATTTTATACTGGTTTTTCTTACTAACTGTATCAAAAGCCATTATAAGTTGATACTTCAATACAAGTAGAGTTTGACATGGCATCTGATATCAGGGCTACTTGACTAGGCCCCAATGAGAGCAAAGTAAGCAAACCCGAAGAGCAAATATAGCGAGGGCCCCTAAAGCGAGAGGCCCTTTATATGCTCGCTTCATTATCTACAGACCGTTTGATCAGGGCCCTTTGAGGGAATTTTAGGGTTATTAGCTGGCTTTTGTAAGAATAAGGTCAACTGACTCAGGTTAAGTGGTAATCGATTGGAGAAATAGAATATAGGTAATACACAGTCTTCTGAAATTATCCCCTAACTTATGTTGGACGTGGCGTAAATGACTGTATATTTTTTATATCCACAAGGGATATAGGCGTGATATATATTTATACAAAATCAGTCAGACACTTATGAATGGTCGAATTTTCTGTTTTCGTTGCCCAACATATGTAGTGTAGCAGAGTAGAACCTCTGCGTCCACATCCTTCATAAACCACCTGTCCTTTCACGAACCGTTTCAAATTGGAAATTGGAATGTCGTCACACATTTCTCTGACTTTTTGACCCAGTCGCGATAAAATCAGCAAACAACGATGACCAAAACAAACGTATTATCATATTTCTATAGTTATCTGTGATTAGTTCGTAATTAATGTTTTTTTTTTTTCGTAATTAGAGCTCCGTATGTAACAAAGTGTACATGTGAAATTACAACGGATTTACAGAAGTTAGAAAAAACCCACAAGGGTTTCTTTTCCCGTATTAAAATATCTCATCATCAAGATCGTCTTTGATTTATTTCTGGTGGCACGCTAGTAGTGCCACAGTAGTAAAAATTGTTAAGTACGATGCCCTAAACAATAATGTGTTTAACTTTATGTGGCTAATCCGAAAACGGTATATTATTAAAATTCACCTACAGTCAAAGCAAAAAAACTGGCTAATAGATCACTCCTGTCGTGAACAAAACTGTGTTTAATCCCGCATTGATCAATCAGGCGATCGGCTTCTGTTTTCCATCAAGCCAACAACGTTCATTAGAGGTATAATTTGTCAATCCGGCAGATATACGTACAGATGTATATTATATACAGTGGGTTACCGCTGTTTTTTTAAACATAGTACTCGTAAATTGAAATTTCATACATACATACATACATATATCACGCCTTTATCCCTTGCAGGGTAGGCAGAGCGTTAACAGCAATAAGAATACGGTCGCTATCGCCACGTCTGACATTTTTGAGGATTGTTTTCCAAGGTTGTTTCAGAAAACATGTGTATCACTATAGTGGCAGGTTGTCAGCCTGTCGCCTAAAAATTGTAATACACCAATACTCTCGAGTCCCTTAGTCGCCTCTTACGACACCCGCAGAAAGGATATGGGGTGATGCTATTCTAAGCCGGCGTCACACGGCAACATTTCATGTTGCCAATTTATTTTTAAATGTTACTTGATGATGTGTCAATCATCTGTCAAGTTCAGACCATAATAAAAATGCTATCACGACGATCTATGGAAAATTACTGCTGAGCTTTTACATCATTCAATTCTACTAGAAACTAAAACATACATACATATATCACGCCTTTATCCCTTGCGGGGTAGGCAGAGCGTTAACGACCGTAAAAATACGGTCGCTATCACCACTTCTGACAAATATTGAGGGCCGTTTGAGATAATTTGTGTATCACTATAGTGACAGGTTGTCAGCCTGTCGCCTAAAAATGGTAATACACATGAAACCCTCAAGTCCCTTGGTCGCCTCTTACGACACCCACGGGAAAGAAATGGGGTGATGCTATTCTAAGCCGGCATCACACGGCAAAGCCGGCATCACACGGCAAAAGAAACTAAAAGAAACAGATTAATAAAATCCTATTTCAATAACTACAGTTACCAGTATTTAAGATTCGCAAAAAAATGACAACCCAAAATGTCTATTCCACTGACCTCAATAAACTCTTTAAAAAACACTGTTACAGGGATCTATGTTTTTTTTACTACGGACCTTTCTTATAAGTTTTCAGTATTATTATTATGCCGTGTGATGCCGGTTTAGAATAGCATCACCCCACATCCTTCCCGTGGGTGTCGTAAGAGGCGACTAAGGGACTCGAGAGTATTGGTGTATTACAATTTTTAGGCGACAGGCTGACAACCTGTCACTATAGTAATACGCATGTTTTCTGAAACAACCTTGGAAAACAATCCTCAAAAATGTCAGACGTGGCGATAGCGACCGTATTTTAACGGCCGTTATTGCTCTGCCTACCCCGCAAGGGATAAAGGCGTGATATGTGTGTGTGTGTGTGTGTATTATTATTAAACTGACATTGTAAGAAATATTTCATTCATTATTAACGGCCCGCTCAGCGGTTAGAGCTGCTGCTAACCATTTTCCTGTGGAAATAAGACGTTTTCTTTTTTTTATTTTATTTTTTTCGTGTGGGATACCCAGTCGTTCAACGTCCCGATGAACCCTAGTGTCAGAATTTTTCAACCGCCTTCTACAAGTAGCAGGCTTCTGACATGGTTGTGTAACGACCGCCGTCTAAGTGATCATAGACAGCAACCGGGACCTACGGCTTAACGTGCTATCCGAAACACGGAACCATCTTACTTACGGACAATCGGGTGGTTCAGCCCGCAATGTCCTAACCAGACTGGGAACAAATTCACAAAGTGATAAATATTAACTTTGTGAGTGACCCACCGAGAATCGAACCCGGAACCTTCGGCGTGTAAGGCAGTTGCACTACCACTGCGCCACATCGGTCGTCGAGACATTTTCTTAGCATACAGCTTTTCGACCTTTTTCTTGAATCACTCTTTTAATACAAACCTCTCTATTCGTACTATACGAATAGAGATAGAGAATAAAAACCTTATCTGTGGCATGGTTAGGAAAGAGTAAACATATCCGTGACATCGCAACAGACTTTTTTCATTTGAAAGTGTTTGTTTTGCAACAAAATCATCCACATTATATACATCGTTCCAATTCAAAAACCGGAAGATAAAAAAACTTACCATCAAAATTTGATAATATGTTGGCAAACTGGACGGTCTGGTAAAAAGACAGTCCAGTCTTGTGATTCTATTAAATAAAGTGACAATGAAAGTTCCCTGGCACAAAGTGTCCAAGTTTCCTGGAACCAGGCTAACAAGGAGCCAAGGAAATATTATTTCCAAGATGGATTCCGAAAACACTGCTTTGAAATAATAGTTTTGAAAGTTAAAAATCTCTTTGGTGCTGCTTAAAGGAGCTTATACAGCACCAAAACCAAAGGGGGCAACCTATGAAAGGGGGTTTCTTGGAGAGCTATCATCAGATATAGCCATCACCTGATTATCATGGAAGGCTATACGTATACAGGGTGTAAAAAAATTGCTGTAAATATTTTAAGGGGTGAATCAGACCATGAAACTGAACTTAACATATTTGCAGCTAATATTTTTACACCTTATATAGAGCTGTCCGGAAGTTTAGTTCACCTAATCCAATATGCAGGAAGTCTCATAGTTTATTGCACATTTCAGCAGACAGTAGCAAAAATGACAATAAGAAGTAACCATAAAAAATATGCACGCAGTCGAAAGCCAGTTTTTTACCTCTTTTGCGAAGTATGATTGCGTACAAACATAAAAAGTTTAGTCTATGGCGAGAGGGAAACGGGATAAAACAACTGAATGATGATAACACTTGTTATTATTGCTCATATTAACTTCATAAATAGTAAGTTATATTTAAAATTTTAAACTGTTAAAATGTCTTACACCACGTATTTTGTCAAAGATAAGTAAACCGAAACTTTAAAAGATTACATTTTTTTGTCCACAGTTCAACTTCGTAGGCAAACTGCTTGGCCCCAAAGGCAACTCCCTGAAGCGGCTACAAGAAGACACGATGTGCAAAATGGCGGTTCTAGGTCGAGGCTCAATGAAGGACAGGCAAAAGGTAAACAACTGAACTTTGTATGTCTGTTTGTATATGTGTGTATGTGGGGTCTATCCTACCTAGCAAATCACTGTAACTTTACTACTACGGTAAATAGTAAGTACACTTTTCACTGGGTAACTGAACTCATTTTTATTATCTTCTTTGGGTCTTATATAAAGTGTAAAAATATTAGCTGCAAATATTTTAAGAGGTGAATCAGCCCATGAAACTGAACAACTTTCCCCAAGAAACATAGGTCGAAATATGAGAAAATTTTTGGTCCTCCCGTACAAATTGCCTTGGTTGGTCGGTAATTTTGTAAGGGAGGTCCACGAGGTATATATATTTAGTCCTATGTTTCTTCGGGGAAAGTTGTTTAGTATCGTGGGCTATTTCACCCCTTAAAATATTTGCAGCTATTTTTTTTACACCCTGTATACTATTTTGGTAAACAAAACGATACCGTGTTCTAGGAACACACTGACGCCACCTGTCCTTGTCGGGTCGTTAACAGTAGGCAACCTGATGGATCCTAAATGCAACTCATTGAACGGGTTTAAAATGGCAAGTCCCAAAAGTTGAAATAGAGAGTATTAGAGGCTTTTTCTTTTGAATTAATAGAATATTCTCAATTTAGCAAGGTACAAATAATATAAAAAATACAACTTGGTTCAAGCATCCCTGACGATTCAAAGAACAATGTTACGTACAAAATAATAAAAAAAATTACCAATAACTACTTCGAAATATTTAAACCTTATTGTTTTTGAAAGTCGGTTAACAACAAAGGACACTGCTGTCATTGGTTTAATCTTGCCTCTAATAAAATTTATTGGAGACAAACAAAATTGAATTTTCTTGGAATCAAAAGGCATTTTCATTTTCGTAAAATAAACGATCATTTTTATGGGAAACAAAGATAACAGCTATTTTTATCTGTAAAATTATGAGGTAAATTACTTTCTTTCCCTTGTCGTAGATAAAGACGTCAAGTTGACGGTGGAATACACTTGACGCACGACGGAGCGCAAAAATATCGCAGCGGTCTGTCAGGTCCATACTAGAAACGTCACTCCCCATACTAAAACCGCACTCGATGGATGACACTGCGATAGCGCTGCGTCAACAGTGGTTGAGTGGTTTTAGTATGGGATTGACATTTCTAGTATGGATCTGACAGACCGCTGCGATATTTTTGCGCTCCGTCATGCGTCAAGTGTGCGATCCGCCAGTTGACGAATGAACCGACGATTTTTGGTGGTAGCTGCGACCTAACATGCCGGTTACTCATCGTACTATTGCATCGCGGTTTCCATGCGACTGTGGGGCATCTCAATCCATGGCTGACCTTATTAGGTGTCCTCTTTTGTCCGTCTCTTGCAGCAGAGAGGAGCTGATCCAAGCAACGGAGAACGCCATTACGGTCGCCAAATACTGGCAATCAAAAATATAATGATCCATTGACACGACGAAGAAAGAAGAAGATCGCGATTTCCTAACAAAACATGAAACTAGGAGAGGGAAAATAAATAGATCGGTCAAAAAAAGAGATAGACCGTTTTCCTTAGGATTCGATCCAAATGCGAACGGCAATTTATTCATAGTGGATAATGTTCCTATTAATAGTCTGAAACACAAAATTTTAGAAAAATCCCTTGCTGGAGTATTTTTCTCAATAGAGAAAAATATGATTAGTTTTCAGATTTATCATTGACAACAAATCATAGCAGCTTAATCATAAAATAAAACATAGTAGTCAATTAACCATTTTCATCTACCCACTGCCTCCTGATGGATAAAAATGGTTGATGATTTGAATTACTACCGTCTTTTATTTTAGAATAAAGCTGTTGGATATGATTTTTCGTCGATGGAAAATCTGTAAAATTAAGTTTTTTTCTAAATACTCCAGCAAGATTTTGCCTTTTGCTGAGATTTGGGTGTCAGACTAGTAAAAGTCTTAGGGAACATTATCGACTATGACTGAATTCGGGACGGCATTGGACCAATTTGATCAATGGTCTTTACGTACTGCAACTAATCTAATGTATTTTTTTTTAGGAAGAAGAACTCCGCGTGTCAGGTGACCCGAAGTTTTCCCACCTGTCAGACGAACTGCACGTGGAGATCAGCGCATTCGCGACGCCGGCTGAGGCGCACGCGCGAATCGCATATGCGCTCGCTGAGCTCAGGAGGTTTTTAGTACCAGTGAGTATTAGTGTAGTAGTAATTAGTTGGCTCTTTGCCCCGTCTAAGCTGCGTTTATTAGAATCGCGTGAAAACAACGGTCATACCACAACCAGCACAACCCAAGTTCTTGCCCGCAGAGACGTTTTGTTTCCGTAGAAAGAAGTAAAGAAAAAAGGAACGAAAGGTGTTGCGTGTTTGTGTTACTGTTTTGGCACATCGCCGGCCGCTGACATGGCACGCTTGTTCCACCCTGTAGTACCAGACAAGCCTATTTTAGCGGATCAGGTGACCCAAAGTTATCACACCAGTCAGAGGAACTGCACGCGAAGATCAGCGCCTTCGCAACGCCGGCTGAGGCGCACACAAGGATCGCGTACGCTTAGGAGATTTCTAGTACCTGTGAGTATTTTACCATACAATTTAAACAAGACAAAGAGCTGGCAGACCACTGAGCCATTGGCTATATCAGCTTATTGTGGGAGGAAGCAACCACCATTGTGCAAAATGATGAGCCCTTTCAAAACTGAGCGGTACCCGCTGAGTAGCAAGTCAAATATTTGGAAGACCATGACATGATCAAGAGACGTTAATGATGGAGCGAGCAACATTCACCATTTGGTTTTATTGCGCCCAAGAATCTCCGACTATGTGCAAAACACCAAAATACCCATAAACCACACAGCGAAAGTACCAGGACATTAGGAATAGCAGCAGATAACTCCGCACGATCCTATCGAAGTGGTTCGAACAATGCGAATACCAGGATACCAGAACGGTCCCGTATTTACGATGGCTATAAAACATCCTATAGGGCCATAAAGTCCGCGCAATGCATGTCATATAAATTTTATCGGACTACACCTTACCAAAGATTATATGGGTAAATATGTCGTTAGAAGTTCGAGCCGTTCTAATTAAGGATTTACGATATATAAAGATTTACGAGTACTGGATTAGTTGGTACTGCTGCGCCTTTTTATTCACGTTTTCGTCGAGGTAAACCATCGTGGTAAATATCTAACATTTTATGACCTCTTGCAAAGACTTTTTTTGTAGATGAAGACTTCTGGGTCCACAAAATGTTAGGAAGAGTCGCGAGACTGAAGCTGCAATGGATGGCCCAAATTCTACAACGTGAACATCAACCGTCACAATTTGCTAGTTTTCTGGGTCATTAATAAAATATAATACGTTTAAAACTACGCTATGCTACGCTACGTTACGCTTAAAACTGTTGTCTAAAAACACTACGGACTACTTTCAAATTTTTTCAATATTTTCAATATTTGAATTAATAAACAGAAAAATAAAATAAAAGTAAGTGTTTTGACTTCAATCAAAAACTTGCGGCGTGACATTCAAATTTCAGTTTTTCATACACAATATCGTTTTAGATCGGTTTAAAAAGTAGCTCATTTGACCTGTCAGGAATGTAGCCTACTGTAGTCATGGGGTCTCATTCCCTACTAAAAGAAATTAGTCCAAAAATAAATCAATAGATGGCGATACGGGTCGCGAATGTAACTTAAGAGACTGGAATAAAAGAAAATTTACAAAAACAAAGTGTTGGAAAATTATAAATACATTATTTAAGATGTTTTGTGACAGAAAACACGCGAATTATTCACATTTTTGCAATATTTTTCAATCTAATGTCGTCAATACTAAGTATCCAATAAATAAGCTAGATGTCGCTAGCAGCGCACGCGCTGAATCGACATATCAAATAGCCCGCCAATAGCCGTCCTAGGGCAATCGAACTCCGTCTATGACGTTAGGTATCTGTACTACTTTAGTAGTATTATATTATCTGTGCTGTAGTCCACTTCTCCACATGGGTCTTTCCCCTATTGGAGGTCATACTCACTACACTTGGCAGACGAATTGGCGAGCGCAATACAAGGTGGTTCATTCACAGTAAATGCTGCTACCCCTTCCCTAGTTAATCTTTGACTCACATTTTATGACACCACCCATATGGGTGAATACATATTCTTTGGGAAAACCACATGCAAACTACTAAATCTGGTATAGCCTATTATGATCCTCTGGGCGATTGCATTGAAGCATAATGACGTCTAGTCTACATGTTTCTTTATGGCCGCTTCAGGTGTGCTGGCGTTGATTTTACGACATGTGGCATGAGTTTAGTTTTATGGCTCTTTGTGCTTTACACTGTGATAATATTGATGGCACAGCGTTGATGTTTTTAGCTTTAAAGCGGGAAGGATATCTGAAAAAAGGCTGTATAGTAGCGGTCTGCCTTATCATAGAGATTACTGTCTTTTCGTAGAAAAAGACTCATATTCTGTAGACTTATATTCTGGTTTATTTCTTTGATTTACTTGGCTATCGTTCGGCTAAAATCCCAGGATGATGGTCTACGAATTCATAGCTCTTTTGTCCACACAAATATGTTATAGTCCCACGACTTTCATGTTTCGGTAATACTAAAAGAACATTGTTGTGAGAGGCAAAGCTAAAAGCTCCATTTGTATTACCTGAATATACACATTATTGGTACTTTTATTCAATTTAAACGACAGCTGACAATAACAAGCTGTCATTGCCGTACGAATAAAACAGCCAACATTTTCTTTTTCTAACGTGGCTTTATAGCGTGGTTATCCACAGTATTTTATAGGCGTTAAAGCTCTGTCTACTCCGCGAGAGGCAAGGGCGTGATGTACGTATGTAAATGTCGGTGCACTAGACTGTACATAACTTTGTAACGGCTACGTGAACAAAGACGTTTCACAGTCTAGAGAAACAGCGGGGTAGAATGTTCTAGAACCAAATCTAGTGTTTGTGTCTTAGTATTCACAAAGTAAGATTTCACAAAGATTCTAAAACGTTGCATGTGATTTCTGTATTTCGGAGGGCACGATCTTACATAACACGCTTCACGCACGGCCGTAATAATACGGTCGCTACTTACCACTTCTGACAAATATTGACGGTCCGTTCAGATGATTTTTATATCACTGTAGTGACAAGTTGGCAGCCTGTCGCCTAAAACCATGAACCCTCGAGTCCTTACGTCGCCTCTTACGACACCTGCGGGAAAGAAATGGGGTGATGCTATTCTAAACCAGCATCACATGGCAATTGGCAAAACGGCAAGAACTACCGAATCAGATTTTTTTAGCCATTTTTCAAGTGAACATAGCTTAGCTAAACTGAAAAAAAATATTTCCAAGGGAATATATCTTGTCTATTTAAGTATGAATTGTCAAAATTTCAACCTAACGCAACGCCATCTAGTATGACGTCATCAACTAGCTCGAGATCTGTCAAATACAGACAGATACAAAAGTCCCCACACCACTGCCCACTGTCTATAAGTGAATGGACGAATGAACAAAGAAAAATGTTTTTACGTTCAAAGTTTGTGAACCACATAGTAGTTGGACTGTACTCTGCGCTACAAACTTCATTCGATAAACCCTGAACAACAGCAGATGGAGTTAATAAAGTTTATTGGATCGCGATCCGGATTCCGCACACACACACACATATCACGCCTGTATCCCTTGCGGGGTAGGCAGAGCAATCACGGCCGCTAAAATACGGTCGCTATTGCCACATCTGACATGTTTGAGGATTGTTTTCCAAGGTTGTTTCAGAAAATGTGTGTATCACTATAGTGACAGGTTGTCAGCCTGTCGCCTAAAAATTCTGATACACCAAAACCCTCGAGTCGCTTAGTCGGATTCCGTCTTTGGGAAATTCTTTGGATACCTGTAAGAGGTTGAATAGGTAAGTATTTATAGGGTAACTTGTTTGGTACAAGTGTAAACTTACACAGGTGTGATTATATAAGAGTATAAGATTTAAAAATATCTAGGGTCATTTTGAAATATTTTGTATTGGAACCTTAGCCTGGTATTTTAACTCCCATAGGCCGTACTAAAAGCCTTCTGACCTAGTCTTTCCGAATAAATTATAAACAATTTTACGTCGTTATTAGAAAAAGGCTCCAAAAAATTTTAAACTATTGCGGTTTCTTACACTATTTATTTATACGGCCGGTAACGCTCGTACCCTGCAAGGGATAAAGCCGTGATATATGTATGTATGTACTACTACAAAAGCCAAAACAGTTCATTGCTGGACATGGGCCTTCCACAATTAGCAGTCCTCACCACGCTTAGCAGGCAGATTGGCGAGCGCAGTGCAAGGTGTTGTAGATATTCACAGGGAACGGGCAGCAGCCCATTCCCTTAGTCGCCTTTTACGACACCCACGGGTAGAAATGAGTGATAGGGTGTAATAGTTATGATCCCCTTAAAATCATAACTATGAATAAGACTCCTAAAGTCTTTACGTTTGGCAGTAAACTGCTCATCATCAGGATACTTACCTGCCAATCTTGTTCCAGGATTACAACGACGACATCAGACAGGAGCAGATGCTGGAGATGCAGATCCTCTCATCACAGAGTGACCAGCGCAGGTTGACTCCTCCTGACTCCAACAGCGGCAGCGAAGAGACCCTGCCACTGAGGGACTCACACAAACATAGGGTAGGTTTGACAGCTGTCATCACATCATGACCAGCAAACATAGGGTAGGTTTGACAGCTGTCATCACAGAGCGACCAGCAAACATAGGGTAGGTCTGACAGCTGTCATCGCAGAGCGACCAGCAAACATAGGGTAGGTCTGACAGCTGTCATCACAGAGCGACCAGCAAACATCGGGTAGGTCTGACAGCTGTCATCGCAGAGCGACCAGCAAACATAGGGTAGGTTTGACAGATCACAGAGCGACCAGCAAACATAGTGTAGGTTTAACAGCTGTCATCAGAGAGCGACCAGCAAACATAGGGTAGGTCTGACAGCTGTCATCACAGAGCGACCAGCAAACATAGGGTAGGTTTAACAGCTGTCATCACAGAGCGACCAGCAAACATAGGGTAGGTTTGACAGCTGTCATCACAGAGCGACCAGCAAACATAGGGTAGGTCTGACAGCTGTCATCACAGAGCGACCAGCAAACATAGGGTAGGTTTGACAGCTGTCATCACAGAGCGACCAGCAAGCATAGGGTAGGTTTGACAGCTGTCATCACAGAGCGACCAGCAAACATAGGGTAGGTCTGACAGCTGTCATCTCATCACAGAGCGACCATCAAACATAGGGTAGGTTTGACAACTGTCATCACAGAGCGACCAGCAAACATGATGATGATGATCTCTCCGACCGATTTCGGCCATGGCGACCACTTTGACTCCTAATCAGATCGGCGCTGATGCGCCCGGAGATGGCTATTGTAGCCAATTTTGGCAGTAAACTCCCGTGCACAGAGTGGACACGTGAGTTTGCCATTTACATAATTATAGTTAATGGCGACGGATGGACGGGCCTTCAGCTCATCGCGCTTAGCGTCGAGGTCTGCTTTACGCTGTTCCTCAAACTCGCGGACTTGCCTCTTAACCATCCCGCGCCATTCGGGACGCTGTGCTGCCAGACCCGCCCATTGAGTGGGCTCAATGTTTCATCTTTTCATGTGTCGTTTCTGAACATCTTTATATCTGAGGAGTTGTCCGCCAAGCTTTCGCTTGCCCTCCTCTAGCTCAGAATAAAAGATGCGCTTCGCCACTCTCTCCTCCGACATCCGGGATACATGACCGCACCACCGTAGCTGACGACGCATTAGATAGGCCTCAATGCCACCAACATTGGCTCGTCTCAGAACTTCGGTATTGCGCACTCGGTCGGACCATCTGATCTTCATGATGGTGCGAAGGCATTTTAGGTGGAAGCGATCCAGAGTGCGTATGTGGTGACGATACACACACCAAGTCTCGGAGGAGTATAGAAGGTTTGGCAGCACAATCGCCATATATACAGAGATTTTTGTGGCTAGCTTTAGGTCGTGCGAGCAGAAAACCTTGGAACACAACTTCCCAAATGCTGCAGCTGCAGCACTGATTCTGCTGTTGATCTCAGCATCAAGGTTACACTTAGATGTTATAGTGTTCCCCAGATAACGAAACTTATCAACCTGTTTCAGCATATCCTCACCAAGCATAATCGCCAGTGTCTCGCGACCATGCGAGTCTAAGGACATCACTTCCGTCTTTTTGACACTGATCTTCAGGCCGAATTTACAGCATGCATTTAGCAAACATAGGGTAGGTTTGACAGCTGTCATCACAGAGCGACCAGCAAACATAGGGTAGGTCTGACAGCTGTCATCTCATCACAGAGCGACCAGCAAACATAGGGTAGGTTTGACAGCTGTCATCTCATCACAGAGCGACCAGCAAACATAGGGTAGGTTCGACAGCTGTCATCACAGAGCGACCAGCAAACATAGGGTAGGTCTGACAGCTGTCATCTCATCACAGAGCGACCAGCAAACATAGGGTAGGTTTGACAGCTGTCATCTCATCACAGAGCGACCAGCAAACATAGGGTAAGTTTGACAGCTGTCACTACAGAGCGACCAGCAAACATAGGGTAGGTTTGACAGCTGTCATCACAGAGCGACCAGCGCAGGTTGACTCCTCCTGACTCCAACAGCGGCAGCGAAGAGACGCTGCCACTGAGGGACTCACACAAACATAGGGTAGGTTTATAGCATCGGGTCGTTGGACGACTCGGTGTCCCACACGAAAAAAAAGAATAGCATGCCTGGCAGATGACAAATTTTGTGAATCTTTTTTTTGTTTGAAATGTGATCACAAAGCTTACACGTCAACAACTACGACAGTCTGTTGAAACTCTGTACATTCTCTGAATAAAACCCATAGTCGCCTTTTATGACACCTTCGGTCAGAAATGTCATGAGCTTGACCAATTTATTTGGGGTCGGCGCAATTTGTTTTTTTCCATTACTCTGTATCAGCAGTCAAATCAATATACAGCTCTTTTGTTCATGTTTTCTTTTACACAATCATTTTTCAGCCTTCCTCTCCTTCTGCATCCGTCTACATATTATTTACATTCATGTTCATTACTGTCTGTATGTCACACACACAAATCACGCCTATATCCCTGGCAGGGTAGGCAGAGCAATGACGACCGTAAAATTACGGTCATTATCACCACGTCTGACAAATGTTCGAGGGTTGTTTCAGATGAATCGTGTATCACTATAGTGACAGGTTGTCAGCCTGTCGCCTAAAATTGCAATACACATGAAAACCTCGAGTCCCTTAGTCGGTTTTTACGACACCCATGGGAAAGAAAGGGGTGATGTTATTCTAAGCCGGCATCACACGGCACACGGTGATTCCAAAGCTACTTTATTATCACTTTTGAACCAATTTAAATATTTACAAAATGCTTAAAACAAAGTTAAAAAAATTGTTAAACTCAATGTTGGTTAAGCCTATTGTAGAAAACGACAAAGTCCAATTGGGATGAAATCAATATATGCTTCTTACAATAATATTCGACCCACAGGGGAAAATTTACGAAAAACGTTGAATTGAGGTGAAGTCACGTGTAAATGATCTGTGGGATGAAGGTTATTGTATCCCGTGTGAAATCAGGAACCATTGTGTGGTTTCATCGGTAAATATATATGGGTATGTAGGTATGTATACGGGGTTTAAGGGACAGCGTCTCGAACACTGATAGAATGCAAGCAGACCATGAAACTGAGCAACTTTCCCCTAGGAACATAAGTCAGGAAACGCTCAAAAAATTTTTGGTTTCCCATAGTAAATCCAGTCAGCTGATCGCGATTTTGTATGGGAGGTCGAAAATTTTTTGTCGTTTCCTGACGTATGTTCTGATGGGAAAGTTGTTCAGTTTCATTGTCTGCTTGCACCCTATCAGTATTCGGGACGCTGTCCCTAACTCCTTGTATACTTCGTTCGCTTACATAGTGTCACAACCAGCGTAACTATCAGTACGCGCGCCCGTAGGTGCAATATGGAGCATTGAGGTCAAGTTACGCTGGTCGGGACACTATCTTATAGTAAGCGAAAGAGCTATACTGGTAGGTATACCTGCCCTTCTATTGCAATATTTTTATTAATTTGTATTTGCAGTAGGTACGTATTTTATTAATTTTAGTCCTCTTCTGTGTGAAATTGCTAAAAATATTGAAAATATAATGTAAGATCGATTGTTAAATGTTCAACTGTATAAGTAGGTAACTATCAATCTCATGAAAATCTTCGGGCTCAGGCCTCGGTCTCGAATTTTGCGGGCAGCGGGGCGGCAGGATCTTTTGCTGACATTCAAATATATTAATTCCTGGAAATAGCGGCCAGGGAGCGGGCAATGAGCGGCGCACTCTCTAGTCTAGGCAAACAAGGCGAGCGCGCCGCCGCCGCTGCCGCCCCGCTGACCGTAAAATTCATGACCGGGGCCTTAGAAAGGTAGAACTAAAAAGTATTTTATAGCCGCTTAAAAATGTGGAGCAACTTCAATTTAGCTTGAGCAATTTATAAATTTCCAACCACAGCAGAAACCGTAGCCATTTTAAAGATTGCTTCCACCACCTAGTATCAATAAGTTTATAGTACCTTTCAATCGCTTACATAGTGTCGCGACCAGCGTAACTGTCATTAAGCGCCCGTACGCGCGTGTATGGAGCATTGAGGTCAAGTTACGCTGGTCGCGACACTATCCAAGGGAATGAGCTATACAGGATGTTGCAATAACCTCGAACATTAGTTCGCTTAAGTTCAGTCGCTTAGTCGCAGCAATTGAAGTAATGGCGCTATATTCGAGTAATAGACGTCGCTAGTGATGTACTGTACTGGTATCGACAACTTTATATTAAGAATTTATACACTATAGTGCTTTTTAAAAAGTATATTCGTTAACACATTGGCTGCCATTTATACATTTTATTGGTGTCACTACGAGTATACTCGTAACTGGCAGTGAACGTGTTAAATATCAAGTAAATAGCATTAATAAGGCGTTTTATGGGATGGTAATCACTATCACAAAAACGTTTTCATTTGCGAGACGAATGCCTTTTTTTTAGAACATAAGCCTCTCTTTCTCTCTCTTTTCTAAATACAGATATAGTGCTAATGTTGCAACCACTACGTACCACTAATTACTTACTAAGTCACATTTATATGATCATTCTCCTTGCCTTATCCCGTTCTCGGTCGGGGTCGGCTACCTAACTTAGGGGATTTGACGTGGAACCAAGTATTTACACAGAGCGACTGCCATCTAACCTCTGCAACCCGGAGGCTAACCTGGCCCGAATCCTAGGTTAGGTCACATTCAAATATCATCTCAATTCAAATTTTACTTGAATGTGGGTTTCATCACGATGTTTTTCCTTCACTGTAAGAGCAGTCGGTAAAATGTACGTGAGTAAAAACACATTGGTGGGATTCGAACTCGGGCCTCACGATTGTAAGACCGGTGTCCTAACCACTTAGCCACCGACGCTCATTACACTAAGTCACAGTTATAGTTAGTAGTAAATGGTAAACAGACACCAAAGTGCATCTGGCCCTTAGACTCTAAGTCTGCTAAAGGAAAAAGTTGGACGTCGATTGGATCGCAGTTGAATGATTTTAGTAGTTTCGTAATCTGCAAACATTGAAGTAGAAAATCACAATGGCAATGGAATGACAGTTGAGTATTGATGAAGTTACAATGACAAAAAAATAGCTGACTTGATGCCCTGGGCTTTTATCGCCTCAACTGTCTTACTCGCTAGGAAGGTACAACACTACTCTATGTTCAAGTAAAGTCTAAGCTCACCACTTGAGCCACCGCTCGCCGTCGATTAAATACAACACCCTGTAATTTAGACACTCTGCAAATTGTACAGGGCCGGATTAAGTGTACGTCGCATTATGTTGATGGACCGGCTGTCGGGAACAGCGAAGATGTTACAAGGCGAAAAATTTGGTAGAATTTCTGAGACATCAGGGAAATGGGGGGTCTAAAACGGTTTTTGCGGGAAAGGCTGTTTTGTATGAAAATTTCCGACATGATGATGATCCTCATCTGTAACTTTTCATTGCCTTGTTTTAATTAAATATATCGAGCTATGATAACTGAAATTTCGTCTATAAGTAGTTGACATCGACATCCAAATCGTGTTGTAACTAATGGCTTTTTGTAGGTAGGCACAAAAATAAACTGATAGTACCACGGATAGGACAATTGCTTACTTGTGTAACAACAGGACAGAGTTCACTGGGTCGTTGGACGACTTAGTGTCCCACACGAAAAGAGAGAGAGAGAGGACAGAGTACAACATGGTACAATAACTGAATTGTTGATGAATATCATTTATTCATCAACAATAAAAATACTTATTACACTAAGCAATTTGAATTCGTATTTTGTAAGTATTTTTGTTCTTTTGTATTTTCCATGCCGGCCTTATTTCAATAATCTAATGACAATACATTTTCTTTTCAGCAGCTAACAGGACTGCAGCAATCGCCAGCGCCTGCTTCGCTTCCAGGCATGACTGTCAATCACACGCCCAACGCCCGAGACTTCTCACCACCAGCTCCAAACCCTGCGCCGGATCATCTCACGGCGGCACATCATCAGGTACAAAACAAGATACCAACGCAGCAAGACAAACAAATCTTGCTATGCTGCTTCACTCCTTCAATCTAAGGCATGACTGTGAATCACACACCTAACGCCCCAAATACTTCTCACCGCCAACCGCCGGCACAGCATCAGGTAGTGAGTCCAAATATATGGTAAAAGACACAAGCAAAATACAGCAAGACAAGACTAGACAAACAGATTCATGCAGTGCTGCTACGCTCCAAGGCATACGGGTAGCTGTAAATCACACATCCAACGCTAGCGCTGGCTGGTCTCTGGAGACTTCTCACCACATCTGACAGCAGCCCCATCATTAGTGACTGTAGCAAAATACACGTTAGAATTAAAATATCAACATAGACAGAAAGATGGTTCCATGTTTCATACAGAAGTCACAGCAAGAAAAGCAGCTTCTCAGAGGATTGCAAGCGTGGTGCGTAGTTTACCAGGCCAGGTGAGACGTGGGACAAGAACCCTAAAATAGGAGTGCCAACTGCCAAGTGAGGGTGGGTGCCAAGTGGATCCAAGAAAGGCACATAATGGAATTTCTAAGTAAACCGCTTTAGGAAGTCATCAAGAGGGACTTTAGATATAGATATTCTGCCATATGGCAGAATTATATAATTGCACATAAAAATCAAGGTCTTTCTTGTCTTTTCAGCTAGCTGCGCAACATACGCGAGTATTGGTCGGCGGGGGAGTAATACAGCAGCCACAACACCATATCCTCACACAGAACTCACTCTTAGGTAAGAAATTCATCATCAACAGCCACGACAGTCCACTGCTGGACATGGACGTTTCCCTATGGAAAACCAGGAGGCGATAGCGACTAATGACTTAAAGAGAGAGGCTAGTAGCTGCTGGGGATTGCCTACCGAGCGAGAGACGTCCGCGGGAGATCGTGCCTTCTGGCCTTCCTTAACTTGGGTCTACCAGTGGACTGCAAGACTAACTTGATGATTTGACAAAACCATGTGCCACGCTAGACAGGCCGATTGATGAGCACAGAAAATGGAACGCTGCTGCCCATTCTTGGATGAACTGCCGTAACTGCTGGGTGACGTTACTTCGCTTAAAGGCAGGTTTTTGTGGATGGATGCTTTCCAAAGAAGGGTCTAGCTTACTTAATCCACTAACTTTTTTAACCTAAGTGGAGTAGTGATACTGGGTCTGAGCTGGCTAGAACCAGGGGGAGTGCAAATCCTGCTGCTTACTAAGTCTTTCACTAACCAATCCCCTTCTAAACTCAGGTGGTGGTGAAATTCTGGATCAGAGCACCCGTCACTTTGCTAAGCGAGTCATTCTTTCCCTTAAGGCTGGTCAAGCTTACTGAATCCATTACTAACAAACCCCCCTGAACCCAGGTGGAGGCGAGATCCTGGGTCTGTCCAGCCCTGTACTAGGGGGGGTCCTACATGCCCACCCCGCTCTGAGGGGGGTCAAACCTGCCGCGGTCCACACGCTGGCCACCCAAGGTAGGTACGTCTCTTTTAACGCCTAGCCATCCTGTAGTTTATTGTATTTTCTTTGTAGATTTATACAGTATAGCCGTTTCAATTTCAATAGGCCATATTTGACAGCTAAAGGATGTCCTTTAGCCATGACTTGATGAGACAAGTGTCAAGAAAGAAAAATAGTACTTATGTCATAGCATTATCATGATTTTGAAAGCTGTCAAATATGTCCTGTTGGAACGGCCATATTTAGCTTAGTAAGTATCTAGTCTGAAGATTGCGCTATAGGGCGCTTCCTACACTGGCAATCTATACACCGGAGCTTATAAGCTTATAGTTTGTAAAATATAGGATGATCCCTGTGACGTTTGTTACCTTGGAGCAAATGCTATGACATAAGATCCTTTTTCCTTTGTTTACATACTATAGAAACTTTAATCTTTAAACTTTGGCCGAAAAATCTTAAGCTCACTTAAAATGCATGAATATTTTTCTTCTAGGCCGAATAATGAATAAAAAACGCTATTCTACTTTCGATCATTATATTAAAACCTGCTTTCGATATTTTTCTACCATTGTTATTTTTTATTAGATTCTTTATTATGCTTGTTATAAGTAGGTTTAAAAGAAGTTCGATTAGCCTGAGTCTTGATAATTTTTAAAAAAAGACTGCTTATAAATAAATCCGTTTTTAAAATTTGTTATTGTTTGCTTTATACATACACGAATCACTACCACTGCAGCCACGAAAGCCCACTGATGGACATAGGCCTCCCAAATCGGGGAACATTGCCATACTCACCACGCTTGACAGGTGGATTGGCGAGCGCAGTACAAGATGTATTAGATATTGGCAGGGAACGCTGCTGCCCCTTTCCCTGAATTCATCCTTTAGTCGCCTCTTACGGCACTTACAATGCCGTGCGATGCCGGCTTAGAATACCATCACCCCACATCTTCCCCTTGGGTGTCGTAAGAGGCGAGTAAGGGACTCGAGAGTAATGGTGTATTACAATTTTAGGCGACAGGCTGACAACCTGTCACTATAGTGATACACATGTTTTCTGAAACATCCTTGGAAAACAATTCTCAAAATTGTCAGACGTGGCGATAGCGACCGTATTCTTACGGCTGTTAACGCTCTGCCTACCCCGCAAGGGATAAAATCGTGAAATATGTATGTATGTATGTAGCATTTTTTAACACAAAATATGACACACATAAAAAATATTTCTATCAGACTACCCTAGTTCTATTCAACAATGATTCACGGCTCAAGAAAATCTATAGAAAAGAATTTCTATAAAGATCTCACGGTATCTGAGATAGAGGTAGGCGCGTAAAGCTATCTTTTTCAATTTGGTAAACGCAATCCGCCGGCCGAATGGGTGTCGGTATCTTGTGAGCTTGTGAGGGTAGTGTAGGATAATTTACACTTGCGGACAAAAAATCTACCAACACTTACTTTTTCGGTTCCATGGTTATTATCACTAAAACTATGAAAAAATGAATATTATTATTTTTATATTTTATTTGAATATATATTCTGTTATGTTTTATATTGGGTTTTTTCTCATGATTGGTTTATATTGAGTTACCGATATTTTGATTAAATTGAAAAAAAAAGTGAAATGTTTCGTTATTTTCCTCATTATTTAAGGATAGTCAGTCAACAATGCTGTGAATCTCGTTAATAATAGCCTGAAAACACAATATGTATAGATATTCAATTTTTTTAATTTTGAGCACTTTCATATTGTCATGTTTTTCTGTAAAAATTTTACTACTCTGTTACAAAGTTGGTCGAAAAGTTTACGTAGTTTTAATCGACGTAAAAATGTTAGCGTAGACATCGAACTGCATTAAAAGCTAAGCATGAAATTTTCCGTTTAATTTTTTTTTTACTCTCTTTTTACCCATTATATTACAGGATTGTTTTTTTGTGACAATACATTTAAAAAAACGATTGACTCGTATATTTTGTACGCAACTGCACAACAACATTGATACGTCTTCTAGTATGACAGTATGAAGTGATATCGAGGCCGGTTGGAATCCGGCTTGATCTAATATCAGTATTCAGTGTTTGGACGAGATGGGGACAGTATGTGAGCTTGAATCTAGTCAAGGGATAGTTAGCAGTCTGGTGATTCTCACACATGTAGGTATTGTAGTAACTAGGTATTAAACTACATCGAAAGCCCGAAAACACACAAATTGGAATCAGTTGAAAGTTAAGAGAGTAAATGATAACTCCGTTGAAATCTAAGCTGAATTGTTTTTTGTTATCGGAAATTCGTTAATTGAAGTCTTTTATTTATCTAAAACTATAGGACATTATGACGGGTTTTAACTCACGGTAGGGATATATCGAGCACCCGTCATAATGTCCTATAGTTTTAGTGATAATAACCACGGAACCTTAAAATCAAGTTTTATTTATCTGTTTAATATGTTCCTACCGACACCAAACGATGTCGTTCTTATTTATAGGAAGTACAAACACGTGAAATATTAGTGTATGAATAAATTTAAATATAAGCGTTAAAATAAACTAAAAAAATAAAATAAAAATAAGAACAGACAAACGTATCTAGATGTTATATTTGACTAGGCCAGCTACCTAACCAAAAAATAGAATCCCATTATTTCATATGCATGCAAAAAGTATCATTAATACTTTTAGCACTCTTTTTACAATTCGTTTTCTTTATTCATATCACTATCCACTATAAAAATATGGTACAGGCACATCAACAAGCGCATTTAGACGTTATCCTGTGGCAGGTGCGGCTGGGCCGGCGGCTGCGAGCACGGCGCGCAAGCGACCTCTGCTGGGAGGCGCGCGGGTCGCAATGTCGCCGACTAAACGCGCCGTGATGACGCTCCTAGCACGCGCGCGCGCCGCGACGCACAAACACGCGCCGGCCTGGCCCGCGCCCCATGAGTAAGTAAAACATTAGGTGTGAGGCTATTCACTAACATGTCAGCCAATTGCAGGCCACTGCTGAATACTAGCTCCTCCACAATCTCTTGCGTTCTACATTCAGCCATTGCCGACCAGCTAAGGTAGATTTCTAGCCAGAGAGGCAGAAAATATTTGAATCTTAAATTAATACTTCAGTTAAAAGCATGGTATACAATTCCGTTAAAATTTTATTAACCTAAGCATGATCTCAACTCCGTTAAAATCTATGCTAAATTATATTCACTCCGTCAAAATCTAAGTATTGTAATAATATTTAATAAGTATCATGTGTTTTTATATTATTTATTAAAAATATAACTTTATTTAGAGAAACCCATAACATTTCCCCTTTTTACCTTATTAATGTTTAATGACGTGTGATGCCGGCTAAGAATAGCATCACCCCATTTCTCCCCGCGGGGATTGTAAGGGGCAACTAAGGGACTCGAGTACTTCATGTGTATTACAACTTTAGGCGACAGGTTGACAACCTGTCTCTACAGTGATACACGAATTATATGAAAAGGCCCTCAATGCGTGTCAGACGTGGCGATAACGACCTTTATTTTACGATCGTTAACGCTCTGCCTACCCCGCAAGGGATAAAAGCGTGATTTGTGTGTGTTGTTTAACGTTTGTATTTCCTTTTTTTCAGACACCCGGCGCTACTACCTCTTATAAGGGATGAGTTTGTCACCGGAGTTGGTGTTAATATCAATCTAGCATAATACTGTACAAAGACTCAGCGATATATATAAATAGTTAATAAGAATAAAAACAATAATTTCGTAGAATATTAGTGACAAACATGTCAGAGGCCTACTAGTAGTAGGTGCTTTATAAGCTCTTATACTAGGGTTCATCGGGTCCTTCACTGATTCGGTTACCTACAGAAACAAGACAGCATGTTACGTTAAACATTATGTTTGTAAAGTGGTTCAAATATTAACTTTATCACTTTGAAAGGTCATAAACAAAAATACAGTACCTAGTATTTTATACAGATAAACATTTATGAAAAAGTACGTCGTATTGATACCGTGTACGGATACATAATAATTATATTACAGAATATTTATACAAAATATAAGATATTTAAAAAAAAAAATTGTAATAACATACATTTAAATTGATTTCTTTACTGTTGTTGATTAAAATTTACTTAATTCTAATAAAGTTTACTTATTCATTTACGTTTTACCTTTGCAGTAAACAGCAATATTTGATAATTAATAATTACCTAATAAATAAAATAATCAGATGTGTTGTTAATACTGCACTTTAGAATAATTATGGACCATTGAATATATTAATTAATATAATATCCTATGCCTTCTAGGGTAGTACTCATTATGAAAATATAGGAATATTATAAAATTATATCATATTATACTTGAATATAATAGAATATTTAGCCAAATTTGTAAAGTATATTAATAAAAACATGTTTACATACATAATTTTATTGTAATCAACTAATTCAAATATTATTAAAGACAGAACACGTTTTATGGCACTAAATAGAATAAATATATTAATTAACAGGCACAAACATATCTTTAAGTAAGCAAATTATTGTTTTAAACCATTTTGTTTGAAATTTTTAAACTTTATTTAGTCCAGTATTTTTATATCAGCATTTAATCTATTTTGCTATTTTAAATATCCAAAATGCACTATTTAAAATTGAAATAAAATACATTACAACACTGAATTTAACATAAAATTTACGCACTAGTACTATATAAAAATTTATAATTACCTACTTGCAACTATACATTTATTTATTCTGCTCGAAAATTAATTAATGTAGTCAAAAATTTAATTGAATGCATTGTAGAATAGTAGACAAAAATTAATAATAAACATTAATTAAATTAGTACTAATTAAAAACAAAATTAATATAAATAATAACTTTGGGTCTTAATTGTTTTGAAATACTTTACTTGTTAATTGTTTTGATTATTTGATAATCATCAAATCCATTATCACCTTAATTGTTTAAAACAATCTTTGTTGTTTAAATTAAAATCTTCTGAAAGCCCATTTAAATAAGAATAATTAAATTTTTAATTCTAAAGGCTTCGTCCAATTTGTAATAATTTAAAAATTGCTATTATTGTAATCGTATCAAATATGTATAAAAAATACAACGAAACTACTAATTTACAAAAAGTGTTACTTATTTATACACTTATACTTTTGGCCTAATTTTACTTAGAAACTTTTGTAGTTTACAAAATGTTTTATTAAAAATGTAGAATTAAATAAAAATAGAATGCTGAAAAAATGTGTGTCAAATGTTGCTAGTCAAGATTAAGTCATCGATTATAAAAAATAATTAAAGCTTAAATAATCATAAGGTTTAATATTAATATATAATTATAACTTATTGATAATTTAATAAAATAATGATATTTAATAATAAAAATTGCTTAAAACCTCGTCTGTGTTATGTGATACGTAGATAGTACAATTTTGCGATATCCCTGTGCATATTAAAATAAACGGAATGAGTTTTAAAGAAAAAATATACATATTTACAACAACAAAAAAACGGTCTATTATGTGTTTGTAATACTAAAAGCTTTACTTCGCAATAAGTAAAGACTTGACATTTAAAATGGTATAAAAAAGTGACATTTTCAAATAATAAGAATGACCCGTTTTTTGTCCGCAAGTGTAATACAAGTATGAATTATTATTGGTTTAGTACCTGCTATAAATTCAAATTTGATTGAACAAATCCTGTATCTAGTCTTATTTTTTAGAAAAAGTGCTCGGATAGGAAAATTTAGAAATAAATAAATTTTACCTAAATAGAATAGTTTGTTTTACTGCTTCCCCTAATTAATGCTGCGTACAAAAAAACCGAGTGATGCCGGCTTAGAATGGCATCACATACATATATCACGCCCTCATCCCCTGTGGGGTAGGCAGAGCGATAGTGGCCGTAAGAATACAGCCACTATCGCCACGTCCGACATTTTGAGGATTGTTTTCCAAGGTTGTTTCAGGAAACATGTGTATTACTATAGTGACAGGTTGTCAGCCTGTCGCCTAAAAATTGTAATACACCAATACTCTCGAGTCCCTTAGTCGCCTCTTACGACACCCACGGGAAGGATGAGGGGTGATGCTATTCTAAGCCGGCATCACACGGCACACCCCATTACAAACTGAGGGTGTCGTAATAAGTGACTATTGAGATAAATCCAGGGATTGGCCAGCAGCGTTCCCTGTAAATACAACACCTTGCACTGCGCTCGCCAATTGCCTGTCAAGCGTAGTGAGTGTAAAAATAATATGGATTCATGAATAACATACACACAATATACTAAATAGGATAGGATAGTACCAGACTACAGACATTTTCGCTAAACTTATTTTTCCCCAAAAAGTATAGGTCTAAATAAAAACATTACCTCCCATACGAAATTGCTCAGTCAGCTGCCTTTATTGTATAGTACTACCATTTCTTTTTATTCTTAGGGAAAGGTTGTTCAGTTTGGCCTGCAGAGCTTAGGGTTTTTAGGAAAACCCGTGATTTGGTACAACGCTGTATCATTGATAACCTACATGATAAAACATTTTGGAGTAATCGTAGCAATATGCTACAGTTACTACGCCGTAGCAAAGTGCTATGGTAAGAACCATAGCACATCTTCACATAGGAAGTTTATGGGTTCGATTCCCATGAAGGACATTTTTATACTATTGATCTGAAATGAACAAAAATCGTTCACTTCTGTAGGTGAATCGCACACTTAACGCACAACGGTGCGCTTAAATAACGCATCCGTAAAGCAGCGGTCTGTCTGATCCATACTAGAAACGTCGATCTCCATACTCTAAAGCCGCTCAACCACTATCGACTAATGCGTTACGGATGCGTTATTTTAGCGGAGCGTTGTGCGTCAAGCGTGCGATCTGCCTTAAAGCGATACCTATCTTAACATTAGGATCGAATAATGACACTTACTACTTACGGCAAAAGAGGTGATGCTATTCTAAGCCGGCATCAAAATGTAGGTCCGTATCCATACTCAAACATTTACACCATTATCTTACCAATAGACACAAATACGTGAGTATCCCGATAACAGTTGCGTTCCGGCGTTTAACTGCTCCTGTACCTGTTCCGGAGTAATAGGTACGGCGATAACAGCAACGTTCCGACGGGTAACTGCTACGATACCTGTTACCGGAAGTCGCCGCGCCGGATGTAGGTTTATCAGCTATAGCCGCACCTCTAGGTGGTTAAATATGAAGGATGTTAGAAATACAGAGTGTAAATAAGTCTGATAATAATTTCAAGCAGTGAACTAGAGTGCGGAGTTGCCGAGTGATGCCATCTTAGAATAGCACCACCCCATTTCTTTACCATGGAATACGGATACAGATTGACTTGGTCGACTGGTACCTAACTTCTTACCTACGTTCATTTTGAGAAGTAATTTTTTTATATTTCAACGGATGTTCTTTGGGTAAAGTTGTTCCTTACTTATCATATCAGATAAGATTATAGAAATAGAAGAACCATGGAAGGACCTAACAATTTTATAGGTATTTCGTGTCAAAACAAATGATTGTGCGTGTGTGACGTGACAAATTGACAATCTATCTATCCTTGTCACACTTAGGTGAATTTCATATTTCCATCCTACTCAGATTACGTCAGAGCTCCACACGCCCATTGACGCCAAATATTTATTGCACATTTTCGTATGAATATATATTATCGCATAACGTAGACGACTGATATGGCGCGGTGGTTTTGCGACTGCATTTGACGCAGAAGGTTCCGGGTTCGATTCTCGGTGGGTCACTCACAAAGTTGATATTTATCACTTTGTGAATTTGTTCCCAGTCTGGTTAGGACATTGCGGGCTGAAACACCCGATTGTCCTTAAGAAAGATGTTTCCGTGTTTCGGATGACACGTTAAGCCGTAGGTGCCGGTTGCTGTCTATGATCACCTAGACGGCGGTCATTACACAACCATGTCAGAAGCCTGCTACATGTAGAAGGCGGTTGAAAAAATTCTGACACTAGGGTTCATCGGGTCGTTGGACGACTCGGTGTCCCACACGAAAAGAGAGATCGCATAACGTGCTCACACCCCTCAATGTATTTCCTGCTAAACATTTAAAAAGCTTGATATACCCACAGAGCCAGGCGGCTTGAGGCTGACGTCCTGAAATTTTGATTCCTGTAACGTAGCGCCGGCCACGATCAACTTTTCACGAGCTGCACCTGGTACAGTCCACTACAATATAGTTTTCTAGACAAAACATTTCCGTAAAATAAAAAAAAAAAGACTTTTGTGCTTAAGAAGTGGCGATACAAATTTTTCATCAAAAGTTCAGAACATCAGATACCTACGAGTATTCCTTTTCTCTCGATTTCGTCGGATTCCTAGATTTGTGCATCATTTTTGGTAATTAGGTAACCGTACCACAACAGTCCACTGCTGGATATGCCCTATCGAGGGTATTGCCATATTTACCACGCTTGACAGGCTGATTGGCGAGCGCAGTGCCAGATGTTACATTTACTACAGGGAACGCTGCTGTCCATTCCCTGGATGATAATAGTCGCTTTTTACGACACCCACGGGTAGAATTGGGGTGATGCTATTCTAAGCCGGCATCACACGGTAATTAAGTAATCTGGGGAATATACATACCAACGTTTACAAATAAAACACTAACATCGTATCGGTCCGGCATCTTTGAATAAAGTAAAGTATGGGCATTCAAAAAGGCCAGTTATGTAATGTAAATCATCTAAATGCTATGACGTAAGATCTATTTTTCTTTGTTGACATGTCAATGGGTTTGACAATGACAACTATCAAATTAGGCCTATTCAAACGGCCATACTTTACATTGAATTCATCGTCGTTTCAAGAACTCCTGCGTTTTTAAAGTCAGTAAAAAAATCTAGATTCTAGACTGCAAGCCACCTCATTAGTACTTTTAGCCCAACTCTGTAAAACAGGCAAATACAATAAGAGTTAGAGGCAAGTTAGATTACACCAGTTCGCCCATAGCGGTTCAACTTTGGTGGCGCGACCCCTATCTGACTCCACGCTACTAACTGAACTCGAATGAGAAACCAAGATTACCATAATACAATGGAACTACATACGCGTACAATGTAACTACAAATTTCCATGGTCTCAACATCCTGAGATATCGTGAGCTAAAATTTCTGAAATCGTGATTTCTGAAGTCGAATGCCTTGTATCACAGATTGTCCGAAACATATAGACGGTTCCGTACTTTGGAGGGCACGCTAAGCCGTCGCTCCTGGATGATAGTTATGATATGACTCATATCTTATCAATTGGGAAACTTAGTCTGGCACTACTGGTTCATCGGGTCGCTGGTTAACCCGGTGTCCAAGGTACTCAGTGATTTGGTAGAGTTACTGGGCTTCCTCGGGGAACTAGGATGACTCGAGTAGTGAGCCCCCACCCTTTACGCAAAATAGGCGCATGTAGACGTCGAGTTGTGGAAAATAGCCCATTTTACCATTACCATTACCATTAACCCGGTGTCCCTCAAGACAAGCAATCAAGTTGATGTAGGATAGTTTATCATCGTTTCTTAGGCTCTCTGTTGCAGCGAGCTTCCAGGAGACAAATATGTGGAGATGAACGAAATCTGAATCGCAGTTTTTGTCCAGGTGCGAGGAGTGCTAATTCCTGTAAATATCGCACGTTCTACAACAAAATCCGAGCAATCAAATTCATCCAAGCTTCAATTCGAGAACAAATCGTATGGTCGTTTTGAATACGCTTACAGAAGTTCACTGCCAAAGCGCGATGTTTATCTTAGGAGCAAATGCAAATACCAAAAAGACCCGAGCAGCCACAACTGCTGGAAAGGACTCTAGCGGGCAAATAATGAAAGGTTGAAATATTTAGACTCTGTAAAGCCAACTAGACTAACAGAGCGTAAATGGAAATAAAAAAATAATAAAGTTACAAGCGTCGATCGGGAATCGAACCCGAATTACTGACTTGTTGGAGTGCGCACTGTACAATACGCGACAATAAAATTAAAAAACAAAATGTTCAGCACAAAATGTGCAGTAAAACTAAGGATTGTGTGTGTCAATCTATCTATCCTTGTCACGCTTAGGGAAATTTCATATTTCCATCCTGCTTTCAGATGATGTACGAGGTTGACACGTTAATTGACGCTAAAAGTTTTGCTGCGTTTATTGTTGAACATTTCAATTGTTTTTTTTTGTCGCGTATTGATACCTGACTCGGTGTCACACGAAGAGAAGATTTGACTATTTTTTTAACATACATATATCGCGCCTTTATCCCGCAGGGGGGGCAGGGTAGGCAGAGCGTTTACAACAGTAAAATTACGGACGTTATCGCCACGTCTGACAATTTTTAGAATTGTTTTCCAAGGTAGTTTCAGAAAACATGTGTATCACTGACAGGTTGTCAGCCTATCTCCAAAAAATCGTAATACACCAATACTCTCGAGTCCCTTAGTCGCATCTTACGACACCCGCGGGAAGGATGTGGGGTGATGCTATTCTAAGCCGGCATCACACGGCCTATTTTACTAGGCCTACACAATTTTCTTAATTGCTACATTTTTCAGCAAACTGTACCTACCGTATGTCTCGTACGGAATCCACAAGTAGGTAGGTACAGTCAGGCTCGAGTGCCGTAAATCACTGTGTTACGGCCTGCCTGATGCACTCGACTGTACCACTGTACATTCTCCAAGAAACTATTTTGTAGTTCAGTTAAAGTTTTGTCTTTTAGAAACTAGACAGATAGACCAAAATCACTTAATTGCTCATATTAAAACAGGACCTATTTTTTGTCATTGTAACGCCATCGAAAATCAATTGCCCTACCCAACTTCAACCTAGGAAGTCTGCTAAATAAAAATCGTTTCAGTTGGATGTCGATTGGATCTCAGTTGGACGATTTTGGTAGTTTCGTAGTCTGCTAACAGTTTGATGTATAGAAAAAATCACATTCGATGACAAAAAATAGCAGACTTGGGGCCCTGGTGAGTATTTATTTTCAATACTGTCTAAAAAACAATCGAAATGTACAAAATATATAATACGAAAATACAGCCTTGTGATCTTTTTTATTGCGTTACGACTTTTTTCTTCTATCTGTCTTTCATGGATTTATTTTATGGATAAACTTAAAAAGATTAGAATACATTTGCTAAGCATAAAACATAGTCTGTAGGTATAGGTATGTATGTAGGTAATCGATAAGTTCCAAAAATACTTAACTACAACGTCCCAGGCTACTTTTTACCACGGGAAAATATCCTAGAGGAAAATGGCGAACGATTATATATTAAAATGCGGGTGAAACCGCTGGATTGGCATGTAGTTTATTATAATTTAAAATAAAATAAAAAATATGTTAAATCTGTCAAATAATATAATTTTATTTACAGCTCGAATCGACTGACATTCGAATTTAGCTAATTTATGTAATATTTTGTTCTAAAATTTTCTATTTACAGTTTTCGAATTCACTAAGTAGGTATGTATTTTAAAATATCATAAAAGTGTGCAAAATTCTAGCACTATTTAATATGGATTCACATTTTTATAAAATACGTGAGTACTGAAGCCCAAATCTTAGATCGATTTGAGTGCGACTTTGAAACGCTGTCAGTATTGACTGACATTTGACAAAATCGCTCTCGAGATCGATCTCAGAGTTGAGTGAGATTTATAAATACGGACCCTTGTTACCCCCTTGTCGCTTAAGAGAACAATGGTCATAAAAAACAAAAAAATCTGTTATTTTGATCCCATAGAAACTTACGGTAGAATCATTTTTATGTGAATTTGTTAATAGTAGTTTATGCAACTGTCGTATATTAGCGGGCATTAGAATGTGAGTATCTGTTTATCTGATAATAATAGTTTGACACGAGCATTCTAATGCCTAGTTTTAAATAGAGCTAGCTTTTTACACCGCCATACTAAAATATTGCTATTTCAAAGTAGGTATTGAACAGAATTTGAGTGATGCAGTTAATATTGTGCTGTGAGCTATTAGCAAGAGTCATAATAAACAAGTACTAAAAATATGTTGTGCATAAACTTTTAAAAACTTTCCAAAATAAATCTTATTTAAATTTTGAACCGCGTTTTTACGTTCTATATTGGTATATCTGGTGAAAATATACTAACGATAGAGAAATAACATGTCTGGATATGTATTTTGAATCTTTACACATTAGTTCTGCATGTGCCAGTTTAGGAGTCAAACAAATAAATTTGAAATCTGATTTCTTCCGATTCTAAAATATGTTTTCTGATAAATAAAAGATGAAATTTAGAAAAAAATCCTGTATAACTAACCAGGAAGTTAAAAATACATTAAAGAATATTGTAGCAGCAATTCCTGTTTCGGTGTAGGCAGGTTTTTGATTCTAGTTAGCGAAAATAATAAATTCCTTTAAAACAAAAATTATTTGACTAAATGACTGGACAAGAGTTAGATTTTGCTCAGAATGGAGACATTCTAACAGCATTTTTTTTTTTAATATTCGGTTATTTATAAGAATCGTTGAAATTGCTTAGTTACATATTTTTTATACAAAATTCAAAACTAAAATTATATCTGTACATTTTGTAAAGTATATAAAACTTACATAGTAGGAATGGACATACTAAATCGTACATATCTTAGTAACATTACCTTTATTTAATATTTCTAATATTCATTAATTATTTACAAAAGTTTTGAATATTTTTATAGATTTTTGAGCTATCTTTGAGCTTTAAAAACTAAATGATATAACATTTTCTACGATATAAAACTTTAAAATAAAATACTATGTGCTCCGGAGTATTAAAAATTAATTATGAGAAAAACTGTACTTAAAAAGGAGCCTTAAAAATTACAAAGTTACTTATTTGTAAATGATATGGCTATGAGAATAATCATGAGCGTCAGTTTTTTAATGAATGTAAGTAATTTAACTGTTTCTATCAACTTAGAACTGTTTCTTAGATTTTTTTGCTTTTTTGACAGCGTAATAGAATTAACGCAGTACCAGGCGAACAGAGGATCATAAGAAGCCCGTATCTAACGTGTTAAATATAACGCTGCCATTTGCCATATGTCCGGATGTCATCTAGAAGGCGTAATTCTTTGTATTTTCTTTACATATTTCCAGATTTTTCAGTTCAACAAGAATATCTCAGTACCAGGCGAACAGCAAATTATAATAAACCCATATCCAACGCCGGAATGTCAGATTGTCCAGACAGAACTCATAAAAACCGGTAATGCTCTGTTTTTACCGTTCTTTTTCGGTTCAACATTAAATCCTATTACCAGGCGAACAGCAGATCATAAGAAGCCCATATCCAATGCATTGTATAGTGCTGCAATATTCGAATATCCTCCAGAAGGCAGAAGGGATATTTTTTCCTTTTTAGGCTGGTTTCAGAGCGACGCGTCTCGGCAGCGCTGCCCAGCCGCGCGCGCCTCGCATTACACTAGATTGTATGTAGCGTTTCATAGTGACGCGTCTTGGGCCGCGTCTCGGCCGCGCCGCGGTCGGATCTCCTTCGATTGCCAGTAGCGTCGACTTGCAATCTTTTTAGACGTCGTTGTTGCACTCTTTTCCATGTAACGTATATAGCTAATATAGTGATTACGTTTGCTGGCATAATGATTCTCCGCACTCGACCGTACACCACAACGAAGCGCGCGCGTCTGAATGTCGTTTCACAGCGAACGCGCTCGCTGCCCAGACGCGCGCCCGAGCAGCGCTGCTGAGACGCGCCGCTCTGAAACCAGCCTTACTGTTTTATTAAAGTTCAAAACCGTTGTACCAGGCGAGCAACAGATCATAAGAAGCCCATATCCAGTGCGTTATACAATGATGCAATATCAGAATGTCCGGATATTCTCCAGAAGGGGTAATTCCTCGCTTTACCGGATTTTAATAATAAAATCTTAATACCAGGCGAACAGTTGATCATAAGAAGCCCATGTCCAGTGCGTTGTCTATACAACGCACTGGAAAATCGCAGCGACATCGCAGCGCTATCGCTGCGATGTCAGAATGTCCCAAAATCCTCCAGTACGGAGTAGTTCATGGCCTATTTCCAGATTTTTTCAGTTCAGCAATAAAATTTTAATACCAGGCGAGCAGCAGATCATAAGAAGCCCATATCCAACGCGTTATACAACGCTGCGATATCAGAATGTCCCGAAATCCTCCAGTGCGGGGTAGTTCATTTGCCTATTTCCAGATTTTTTCAGTTCAGCAATAAAATCTTAATACCAGGCGAGCAGCAGATCATAAGAAGCCCATATCCAGTGCGTTGTATAGCGCTGCGATGTCAGAATGTCCGGATATTCTCCAGAAGGGGTAATTCTTCGCTTTGGCGGCCGCCTCCTCGTCCTGTCCGTCGCCGATCACGACGTACGTGCATCGTTCGCCGAATCTTTGCTTTATTTTCTCGAAACACGTTTCTTTTCCTGTAAATGAACGAAGTTATTTTGGTTAGATATAATAAAAAAAAAATTTTTATTTATTTACCAACATAAACATTTTACAATTATTAAATTTATTGGTCATTCTCTTAAGCCCTACGCAGGCTTATCTGAAGATGACGAGTTCTCTTACATATTACACTAATACATATACAAATAATCTTCACTTTCCAATGACATGTAATACTTTTTTAAGCGGTTCTGATATTTCTGACCAAGGTAACAGTTTTGTATATCACTAGGTAAGTCATTCAAACTTATAAAGTTCATTAAGACTTAGCGGAATACGAAACAACAAAAGCCATTCCGCTTTTTCCAGACCGAACAGTAGTGCTTTAGATAAGCTGGCACCAGTTGGGTGGTCAAACCGTTTAGGTGCAGAATGTCCCTTTCGCAAAATGTCCCCTGGTTCCAAAATGTTCCTTTCTCAGAATGCTTCTTCCCCAGATTGTCCCCTTCCCAAAATGTCCCTTTCGCAAAATGTCCCTTTTCCAAAATGTCCCATTCCCATAATGTCCCTTTCCGAATATTGTATACAAAACACAGTCACACCTTAATCTAAGGTTTAGGATCGAGTGGTATGACTTTTGGTCTAAAGATTCAGAAGTATCAGGTTCTATGCTTGGCGAACACACAGATATTAAGTTAATATTTCTCAATTTATACTTTTTTATATTTTTCCGGATTGATTAAAACAGGCTTTATCAACTGGTTCAATTTAGTGCTATTTGTAAGTTAGATCGGTAAAAATAGGGAAAGGGACATTATGGGAAAGGGACATTTTGCGAAAGGGACATTCTGCACCTAAACGGGTCAAACCTCTAATACTAGGGTTTATCGGGTGTTTCGATGGGTATCTATCTCTCGTTACAAAAAGTAGCCTTTCTTACCAGTTTTAGTAGCAGAATAGATGTTCTCAATAGGAAACACTCCGCCCAGGCCGAATAGTAGGACTTTCGCTAGCGCTGGTACTAGTTGTGTAGTCGTGACTAGGACGTTCACGCAGTTTGCTCTGTAATGATAAAAAACTTGATTAGTTTCATTTTGTTTCTTCATTGTGTTTTCATTTTGGCAGCTTGTTAGATTTTTCCAACATTCATATGAAATATTTTGTCTGTGCCTTTGTAACTGTTGCACATTCAACCTACGATTGGTATCTGAACAATTGTCTCTTTTCAAGTTTTATCAAAATTTCATTCACACAATCTATATAGCCCTATTCTACAGTCTATATCGAATACTAAATTCAACACAGAGATAAAAATAATAATTAAATAATGAATAAATAAATAAAAATAATGAATGAATCCAGTTCAATCAGAAGCTTAGAAGTAACTACAAAATGTCGTTATGTAGCAGGGGACGTTGGCAATAAAACGGGATTTGGAATCTCTAACAGATTAATTACGCAAAGAAAATGAAATACAAAAACCTGCATATGGACCTTATGGTCTAAAGACCGATAGGATGTTCACATCTTAATACAAAAAAAAAAGATGAAATGAATCTGTTGAGCAATATTTCGACCGCCGCGCCGACTAGCGAAGCCAACGGTAGACCACACAGTAGAAACAGTTGACTTACCTAGAGTTGATCATGTTTAGACACTTGCAGGCCAATGTAAGCCAATTATCTGTAGCTTGTTCTAACTCTGCACGTAATTGTAACCACTGCTCTCTTTTAGCTGGGCCTAGTAGACCGCCCACACTGGAAACAGAAAGATTATTTTTGTTATTTTAAAATCATATTAAATCTGTATTCAATGGTATTGGAGTGCTCTTACGGCGAAGGAAAAACATCGTGATGAAACCCACATTCAAATAAAGTTTGAATTCAGATGATATTTGAATGTGATTTAACCTGGGATTCAGGCCAGGTTAGCCCTCGGTTTGCAGAGGTCAGATGGCAGTCGCTTTGTTTACTTCGTTCCACGTCAAATACTCTGATGAAGATGGCTGACCCCAATAGAGAACGGGATAAGGCAAGGAGAACAATGGTTAAATAGGGTTTAGGCCTGAGAAGACCCGCGTCGAAGATATTGTAGGCAGATAGGTCTTAAAACTAGCTAATATAAGGCCTATCTATTGAAATCCTTACCTATTTCTGTAATTATTATACATATCCTTGATCTTCCTACACTGGAAGGCAAGTTTTCTCATCCATACAACGCCTCCTCAAGCACCAGGAGCGCATAACCCAGCAGGAGATGCAACGCCCACATTTAAACCTTTCAAGGTCTCTTGCAGAGCTACATTTCTTTTTAACGCCATCATCAATATCCTTGACAGGTCTACAGTGATATTTATTATACTAAACTTACCTATTCCTATAATTGTTGTAGGTATCCTTGATCTTCCTATACCGGAAGGCAAGTTTTCTCATCCAATCCACTCCTCCTCTGACACCAGGCGCGCATAACCCGGCAGCAGGTGCGGCGCCCGCGTGAAAGCCGTCCGACGCAAAGTTATAGGCAGATAGGTCTTGACCGTTGTCGTCCGCCGCTACTGCGTCTATGTGCTCTTGGTCGCAATCCTGAAATTAGTTATGAAGAAAAAAGTTTAAAATTGTTTCTGGATTTATTTAGATCAAGGGTGTACTAAGAATTGGCTATCTTCGGAATTCAGCCTCCTTTGTAATTCTATCATCCAGTTATCCTCAATTATAGAACTATAAGGCAACATTCTATCCTAACAACAAAGCATATCAAAGTAAGGTATTGCGAGACATCTTACCTCAACATCATTGAAGAAGAAATGAGTATCTGCTAAGCTGAAGATCATCTCTTCCATCCTAAAACCTAATTGAACTATTTGTTGTGTATCCTGAAACAAGAAGAGAATATTGTTGAGCATCTGAGGCTGCTTGGGTGGTGTGTACGCACCTATTAACTACAATTTATGGTAAGTAAAAAAGAGGTGGTAGCAAACAAGACTTTGGTAGGTGAAAGTTTTTATGGGTTCAAAATACATCCAAAAATATGCAAACATCGTTTGCGTAAGTGACCTACAAAATACTTTAGTTGCTGAAATTTAGTAGGTACATCACACATTACATTACCCTATAGCAGTCCACTACTAGATACATCCAGCAGCCTACGGGCCTCTCCCAGTGGGAAACCTAACCTTAGTAGGAAACAGTACATACATAACATACATCACGCCTCTTTCCTGTTGAGGCAGTGACTATTTCCTTCCACTTGGTATAATTTCTTACTATTCTTCTACATTCATCAGTGTTTTCATGCATACTTGTCAAAGGTAAACCTTACCTTATTGTACTTAGTAGCGTAAGTGCCAGTGAGCAGCGAATGGAAGATGATGATGGTTTCATCCAAGTCCCAGATGAACACCCGATCTGTGGCCGGCTCGGGCACATGCTGTGCTGGTGATGATGATGTGTTCCGCCTGCCTCGCCCTCTACTCCGCGTTGTACTTTCTCTGTTTTAATAAAGAATATTTGTGAGTCTTATTATGACCTCTTAAAAAAACACACTCACTACACATATAGGGGTTGAACTAGTTTATAACTTTTCCTGAGAAAAATTTTGACCGTTTGTTGTAATATTTTGACTTTGCTTCTGAGAAAAGATGGTTCATTTTAACTTTTTGAAACTCTATGAAATATTTCTAGTATTTTTTCACACATTTTCCTAAATGGTTGTGTGTGTGTATGTGTAATACTTTTTGGCCTAGAATATGAATTCATTTCACAGCATTTAATTGACACAAAATTTACCCAGAATTCTCTCTACACCTCCGGCTGGCTGCATGGAGCTCATTCTTGATCGGCGACAGCGGGCTAGTGTCGTTTATCGTGGGCAGGATGGAGGAGGGAGATTCTGGAACCAAATGCAACAATATACAACCAAATTCATATAGAGGTTTCAGCAACAGGTTTATAGTGCTTGTTAGAACTGTTAGTTTGGCCGGGCGGCCTTACCACAAGAGTCTATGCATAATATACTCATTAGTCATTCATTAAACACCCAAATCACTTACGCAAACGATGAATAATGAAGGAAAATCGAAGAAACATAACCTTACAAGATAACAATCTAAGATCATATTTTACTAAGAAATCGTACCGTTTTCAGTATCTTCATCGGACCAAAAGTCGGAATTATCATCGTAGTATCTGGTCGATTCGTTTTCATCCACTTTCTGTCTTTTATTTGCGGGCAAATCGTCGTTTTCTCGAGACATTGTAAGCCACTAATGTAAATACTTGTTTCACCGAGTATTATAAGCCTCACGTTACGGGAACACTTGGGGTGGTTAAAATAACAACCGAGATGTATTTTCACAGTCTTTGATCACGTGAAAAGTATCAGTTTTCACACATAAACGATGTTTGTAAACAATTTCGTAAAAAATGGGGCTAATTCTGAGTGGCCGCTAAATATAATTAGCTTTAGTTGACAGCCCCTAAACACCTTTGTTATTCTAAAATATCTGTCAAAATCAAATGACAGGACTAAATTGAATATGACGTTTCTAATTTTAAATTTTAAACTCAATTTAGACTTAGCGGCTCAAAAGCTATTCTAGGATGGCCATTTTAGGAAGAAATAAGAACTGTCATCGCTAATTTTACTCATAGGGTGGCCACTTTTTTGTTCTTTCGTCCATTCTGGACAGGCAAAGGTCTTAAGACCATACAGCCTCGTCTTTAGTGAGTACTTCATTCTTGAATATTTATAGAAGGATGGCCACTCTAGGATGAAATTAGAACTGTCATCGCTAATTTTAGCCGGGACCTCCAGACGTGCCGCTTAAAATTAAACTGTATGTAAATACGTCAATTTGAAATGGTTTGAAGTGCAATAACTTAATAACTTCTAAACCCATTTGATAAAACTTGCTTAATGGTGATCGTAATCGTGATGTATACGTTATTTATACCTTTCATTTGATACCCAACATATACATATACAGGGTGACTGGAAAATTGATGCATTCCTTTCAAGGGAACCAGCTCATGAAACTGAACAACTTTCCCCATGGAACATAGGTCGAAAAATGAAAAAAAAAATTTGGCCCGCCCATACAAAATTACCGACCGACGACTAAGTCAATTTGTATAGGAGGACCAAAATTTTTTTTCATATTTCGACCTATGTTCCATGGGGAAAGTTGTTCAGTTTCATGAGCTGGTTCATCCCTTGAAAGGAATGCATCAATTTTCCAGTCACCCTGTATAAAGGTATATTTCAAAGAAATATATTTTTCATCCCTGGTTTCACTCATATCTTTCAAACGGCAGGTCCAATATTTTGGAAACATAGCTAACACTCTCCAGACAAACAAAAAACAGAATCGAAATCCGTTCATCCATTTAGGAGCTACGATGCCACAGACACACATCAACTTATAACTCCCCTCTTTTTGTGTCGGAGGTAACAAATAACATTTTGAGAATGTGATCTAATGAGCTGGAACAGCATAGCAGTTTTCTTGTCATTGGGTTCTATTATTATTAATAATAATAAGCGAAGAAGAAGTTTCATGTTTGAAGTATTTGTTTATTGCTTACATTAATTAGTATGTTATGTGGCAATCAGACAATAAAAACAATAAAATCATATCACATTCATAGGTACAGTCAAATGGGGGAAAATGAGACTAGCGGGTAACTTAGGACACTGTTGACACCAGCATCTATGCACCAGCTATAAGCCAATTATGTTATGACTGGTTGATAAACGTAGAGTCCAAAGTTTTCAACCAGTTACAACGTCATGCTGTGACTACAACTATGTTTAAAAATAGGGAGTAACAATATTCCTTACATAAATCAACATGTTATAATCTAATCAGACTATAGAAATAAAATAATCAACAATTATAAGAACTAAAACTATTGTTAGTTATAATTTCAAGTTTCAACAATACAATTTTGCCATGCTAAGCATAATCAAGACATAAGAAACTAATAATCACAGAACACTACCTAATAATAATCATCACATTATACTTAATCTAATAATCACATGAAAAAATTATCAACCTGTAATAATCTAGTATTCAGACATAAAAAATCAATAGGTTATATATAACCTAAAATATTAGTTATGACACACATTTTAAATTAATGTACAACATCATCGAAATTCTCCTCCAGATGCTCCTCAATTTTCACCCATACTGTTGTCAGTATTACTGATGCAATTGTTTGACCTGCATCCCGGATGGCAGCGGCCAAGGCGTCAGCAGCTTGTGCCATTGTGGACCGGAACCATTCATTGTTTCTACTGGTCATTAGTCTAATGCTCGAGCTAACAAGTGAGCTGGTCGGATTCGCTGACGTCTTGTCTGGTTCTTTGAGGTGATTATGATGGGTATGTGACCTCGACTGCTGAATATCAGTACTAAGTCTAGTACTGGTACCTAACAATCGGAATGGACCTGGGTTGGAAGATTGAAGAGCATCTGCAAGCTGGACATCTGGTTGTTATGGCTCCGGAACTGGTGTATGCCGAATTGGGCCCTGCGTGGGTGCAGATAGAGGCTGGACCGGTACAGGCAGTGCATCCGCAGCTGCATCTTCTGTGATAGGTGCAGAGGGAACCTAGAAAGTAACAAATATATCTTAATCATTTCTGTAATACAAAATATTCCTAACATAAATGCATTGATTAACAAAAAAAATTTAGTCTTAATACAGTATGAGATCTTTATCTAAGTGAGTGGACCTTAAAGTCGATCAACCTCACAAGTCCTGGAGACAGTTTCGAAACTGCCTTAAAGCCTCTGACGTGATTTTTCAACCGGGACCGACAGCTTATGTGCCATCCAAAGCACTGTATCATCTTTATTTTTGTACAATAAGGTTATCCAAACTGAGCACCACTCACAAAGCGAAAAATCACTATGTTGTCTCATCGGGATTTGAACATGGCATCTCTGTAATTTGAGCAAACTGCTGCGCCCCTGCGCTACAAAGGTCGAAACATTATAATTGAATACCTACAAGATTATAAGCTTACCAAAAGGGTTTCTAGGTTAGCAAAGCCATCAACTGCTGCTCTGCCGGCCACCTCCAACACTTTGAGGTCTATGTCAGTTAATGGTTTCACAGTAGCCGGACCCCCTCTAGTTCCTTGGCACTGGTCTGTCTCTCCTGTACTTCGTATTTACTTTCTGCACCTACTGTGACCAAATCTGGAATTTGAAAAAGATAAATGTGTAAAGCTATGAACAAATGTATTAATGTTAAATTTCTGGGCTAGCAGTGTTTCCTGAAAGAACAGAAGAATTATATGTATAACATATAGCCATGTTTCAAAATAGGTAAAATTCAGAAGTATGAAAACATCTGCTAACAGTTTCAGTACGCAAACATACTTACCACGGGCTAATCCCATGTTGGCGTGCATATATTCAGCCAGCATTGCCTTTGTTGGACCTCTTTCGAGCTGGTGCGGCACACGATTTTAATTTACTTCTGGCTTTTATCTACTACAACAGGAAAGAAGTCATATGACCGTATGACAGCAATTCCATGACCACTTTAAAAAAATGATAGCACAGATAGCAGTAAATTGTCAAATGCCGCGAAAATTATGTAAAATATGGAGAGAAACTTGATAATTTTACAAAAAAATAAATATGAAAACGTGTGAAAGGTCATAAAAAAGTATTATTTAATCATAAAAATTAAGAAAGTATGGAATTAATATCGATATCATTAATTCATTCGGTCACCAGATTCTTAAAATGGTAACACACAATTTAGAGGGTGCTAAAACCTTTCTAAATTTAATAAGATGAGAGTTTTGGAATAGCAAATGGTTTAGCTAAGATTAAAATCCGCGTAAAATTTAGGAATTAGCTTTAGCTTTAGCTTTAGACGATGCGCGCCAGAATTGGCCCCAATATCAACTAATATTTTGTTTGACACAACCAACGCACTGACAGTTGTCTGTGACGTCATAAAGCTTTTGTTTTGTTGTGTTGGCTGCACTGCAAGTTATGGCTGCGTTCGTAAATGAAAACGAAAAAAATGGCGGTTATTTAGTTTTTTTCTAAAGAGTGCATTTCGGATAGGCTACTATCAAAAACCATACCGCGTCAACAATCTCATACAAAAAGATTGGCCGGTTTAATAAATTACCTGAGAGTCCAGCTCCCAGATGGTACGAGGTGTGTCCTGCGCTCCCGCTACTGCTGGGTGAACTGACGTAGGGCGAATAGCTGGGCGCCGCGTAATATCCGCTGTACTGCGCTACATTGTGCTCCGCGTAACCTGCGTAGCTGCTGTATTCCTGGTAAACGAATGGTTGAATTAGTAAACCATGCAAAATTAGCACTCGTATGATTGCCAATGGAAGCCAAGTCAAGCAGCGATCAATAACGCGTGATTGAATGAAAAACATGGCGCATTTCAATGTTATGATTAAAACAACTGTACTACGAGGTACGAATATTGCTTTATTCCTTCAAAATATAAGCAGGTGCCACTGCCATGGCCTACCCACCAAGTACCAATAAATATTGTCGATATTGTCGTCATGCTACGAATGCTAGTTTTTTACGATACCATTATTTTTTACCACTAGAATATTTTGTTTCTACAATATGAATATATCGAGGGGTTCCGGGCTATTTGTATTAACCGCCATTTTTGAAACTTTACACCAGAGCAGTTTAAAGTTTCAGAAAAAAAATCATAACTATAACATATCGCATTATTTTATCACAACAAAGAAAATTTCTGTTCCTGTTACTCATTATCTATAATTTGATTAATATTTTTTTCTGATATTCCTCTTTTTAACGAAAATATATGGCGCTTAATACAAAGTGACCCAAAATTTTAATTTTTTTGTTCCAGGCTAAATGACTTAACCGCCTGAGATAATGGGTTTTTGTTCCAGGCTAAATGACTTTACCGCCTGAGGTTATGGTTTTTTGTTCCAGGCTAAATGACTCAACCGCCTAGATTTATTAATACATGTTCCAAGCTAGTACCTAGAATTGAAAATACTAGCTCTAAGTACTTGCTTTTACCAAAAAGTTATTCATATTTTAATCCTAAGCGAATAAATTTAAATACCATATCTTAACTGATAAATATGGCTAAAAATATGACTACATTTGTTTATTCGACTTATTGTATTAAGCGACATTTGACATGAATTTTACTAAGAGGCTAACTGTTTTAAGCGACATTTCTATATATTTATAAGGTCAGGCTAAATGGTTGAACGTATGCACCCTGTAAATTATTGTTCCAGGCAAAAAGGTTTAAACGACTGTGTGGTATTTGGTAGTGAGCTTAAGTACACAAGCCTTAAATTTGCCAATATTTTGTGCCGGTTCATACATTGCACTTCGAAATAGGCCCAAAAAATACGGTTGTATTAAGCGACATTTTTTTGCTCCGATCATTACCAAACCGAGCTCAAACGACGCAGAAAAATTCGCTGAGTCCAAATATGTATAAAAGTCCGTATCCCAAAAAATGGCGGTTAATACAAATAACCCGGAACCCCTCGATATCTAATTTTTAATTATGGTTTCGCCAAAGAGGATCAACATTCGACACGATAAAGAAAAATTATATCTTTTGAAACTACTTATTGCTATAGGACTCAGAGTACGATTAAAATAAGCATCTCTATAAAACAATTACCAATTTTGGTAATATACCCTAAGGTTGTCTGGCAGAAATAGTTACCTTGCTATAAGACCGCCTACATTGTATTCCTTGTTTTCTTTTTGTAATGTCCATTTCTTGTTTTATGTGCAATAAAGTAGGTATACCTATGTTATGTTGTGTTGTGTTATATTGTGTTAATTACCTGTTGCGTAGAAGGAAAGGACTGCGCCAGCCCTCCATTGTATGAAGAGTAGGCGTATGGCGCGGGTTGCGAGCTGAAACTGCTTCCCCCGGTCACGCCGCCCATGCCGTACGCGCTTAGATACGTCGGCGGTGCTTTACATGACGACCTGTGTAAAAATTATCATCACGTCAAAGATCACGTGATATACAGGGTGTAAAAAAAATTGCTGCAAATATTTTAAGGGGTTGACCAGCCCATGAAATTGAACAACTTTCCTAAAGGAACATAGGTCGAAATATGAAAAAAAAATTTGGGACCTTCCATACAAAATTAAAATCACCAACCGACGAAGTCAATTTGTATGGGAGGTAAATTTTATTTTTTATATTTTGACCTATGTTCCTTGGGGAAAGTTGTTCAGATTCACGGGATGATTCACCCCTTAAAGTATTTTCAGCTAATATTTTTACACCTTATATTACAACAAAAAAGTTTGGCATACGTGCGTCAACTTGTGTGGGGTAAGACCATAGGTAAGGTAATTATCATGTTGGTTATCTGTTTACCTAAGACACAGGAATTACTACTATTCTTAGTTTAGAAAATAGTTTAGCCTCATAATTGTTTTGTAGGTATAATTTACTTATTAGTAATTATGTTTATTTATTAATAAAAAGAATTTGAGTTTAAACAGTTTTGAACAGTTTTTAGAGGCGCTACCTTCGTAACAGAATACCGAAATATGGGTAAGTATCCCACTCTTTCGAGATATTTTACATCGTTTTTCAAAAAGCCTCAATCTTGTCTAGGAATTAAAAGCTAGATCCACGGCTTATTTCTGGACCTCGGATGACAGTTTTCTGCTTTTTTCCCTGTTTCATTTTATTCATCTGTCTTATTCTTACCTATTATTAGAGGTGTGCGCAGTGGGGTAAGCGCCGTAGGGCTGATTGTACAACGATGAGCTAACATACGACGAAGCCGCGCCGCCGCTACCATACTGTTGCATACTGCGGACAAAAAAGCAAATAAAAATTAGAAAACTTTTACAAAATAATTTGAGCAAAAAGTTTTTAATATTAAATGCTGGCAGGTGATGCCCAAAATAAATGGGTGTGAAAAAGCCTTTAAGTTTTTGTTTTAATTTATTTTTCTTCGTCGAAAAAACTTGGCCAGTAATTTTTGAGTGCATTGGTATGAGAACTTTTTACACGTAGTCGATTCGATAGAGCATGCTGGCTGGTACTACAAAATATTTTCTTTATCTGATTTTAATTTATTCTTCTTTTTTGACAGAAGACTAATAGACATTTTAGCTTGGTAAATCAGCCAGTGAGATATATAGCTATAATAACTTTTTTGCTCATTTGAACATACTATTCTACCTACATACTCGTACCTACTTATGAAGTTCAATGCCCCAACACATACATGGCTTCTCTAGAAACTAATAATAAAATGAGGAAGATCCCGCGTAATAAACCAAGTAGGAACAGTGCTATTCGTTGAACCGTTGATAATCATAGCATCGACTAATCCGAAGCAATAATTGATAGTTGAATGTAATTTGGGCCGGCAAGCACTTGAGTGGCTTCCATAATCCTAGTTCGTTGACCGGCGGAAGTCAAGGGACTGTCCAAGGCCAAGTGTACCTTATTAGCGTACTATTCACGTAACTAACATAATTTCGTTCTTTTCACATTTTCGCGAAGTAAATGTTGAAAAAGAGCGCAAACTTCAGCGCCCCTAGCGTGTACGGATGAAACCATATTAGTTTCGCTACTCACTGATAGATGGCACTAGCAGTTACGAATATCAAAAATTGTGAAATATAGAGTCGTTGAAACTAGCTCAATTTTAAAATGTTTAGTTACATCCAATTGTATGTTTATTAGTATTACCTATTGTAGTACTGGTAGGGCAGCGTAGACTGGTCGTAGGGCAGCGTGTCGCCGTACAGCGCCACGTCTGCTTCGCACAGGCCCGGGCTCCGGACCTCGCTCTTGACACCTCCTGGAAAACAAACGCATTGAATGCCTTTCCAAAACTTTCCCATTGTGATGATAGCCAAATCATTGCGCCATAGGGAAAACAAACACATAACACACTACAAGAGCGTTATAAAAGAGCCTTGAATTTTTAATTTTGTAGGCGTTTTTCCAGAACTGGCATTTAGAGGCCCAAGACCGAGACGAGTGGCGTGAAAGAGGGAAGGCCTTTGCCCTGCAGTGGGATATGGAACAGACTACTTAAAACAATAAATTCATACCTAATCCAGACTTGACCGAACAGTTCCTTACAGTGTTTGATCGAGTAATTTTAATGAGGTTTTGCGGATTTTTAGTTTATTACTATGTAGGTACTTTCTCGTTTCTTGAGCGTTGTAAGTTGTCTGTCTTTTAATATACCTATAGCAGGGGGGAGCTAATGTACCTACTTACTTACTAGGTATTTTGGAAAAGGTGGGGACTGATCTATACGAACGATCTGGAAGTAACGCATTCATTATAAAGGATATCATTCATTACCTTCGTCAGCAACTAGTCGTTAACTGCTAGCGACTTGCTATTTAGAAAGCAACAACTCGCCGAGCAACTTGCCAACTTGCTTGCCAATCTTACCAGCACTGTCGTCATTCATCAACCAGGCGACCGCAGACGACGAGGAGGTGGAACACAGCCCGCCGGTCGACGTGAGCGGCAGCGCCAAGCCGAGGTTCGCGCATCCGTTCGGCAGCTCGCTCTCCGAACTACCAGGCAAGCATAAGCTGTCGACGGTGGGCAGGAGCGCGGCGTTCGTTGTCGTCGTCGTGGTTTGGAACAGCGTTGAACTGGAAAATAATCAATGGATTTTTAATTAAAGCGACGGCCGATGTGGCACAGTGGTAGTGCGACTGCCTTTGACGCAGAAGTTTCCGGATTCGATTCTCGGTGGGTCCCTCACAAAGTTGATATTTATCACTTTGTGAATTTGTTCTCAGTCTGGTTAGGACATTGTGGGCTGAACCACCCGATTGTCCGTAAGTAAGATGGTTCCGTGTTTCGGATGACACATTAAGCCTTAGACGGCGGTCGTTACAGAACCATGTCAGAAGCCTGCTACCTGTAGAAAGCGGTCGAAAGATTCTGGCACTAGGGTTTATCGGGTCGTTGGACATAGGTGTCCCACACGAAAAGAGAATGAAAGCGATTGAAACCATAATATCCATCTCAACAGAGAAAAATCTATGCTATGAGTGTTAGAACCGTGAAGGCATGCATCCCACCCCGCCCATGGCCCATGTGAGCTTCTATCATAGGAGGCCACATCATCTGATTGCGGTTAAAGGTAGGTACCGTGTTTTATAGATTCTAGAACTATCTAGATATTTTCGTAGTAGGAAGAAAATGTGCCGGATGTGATAGCATCACCCCATTTATTTTCCGTGGGTGTCGTAGAAACCGACTAAAGGGACACCAGGGCTTTATGTGTATTACAATTTTAGGCGACAGGCTGACATACATACATATATCACGCCTTTATCCCTTGCGGGGTAGGCAGAGCGTTTTAGCCGTTAGCCGCAAGAATACGGTCGCTATCGCCACGTCTGACATTTTTGAGGATTGTTTTCCAAGGTTGTTCCAGAAAACATGTGTATCACTATAGTGACAGGTTGTCAGCCTGTCGCCTAAAAATTGTAATACACCAATACTCTCGAGTCCCTTAGTCGCCTCTTACGACACCCGCGGGAAGGATTTGGGGTGATGCTATTCTAAGCCGGCATCACACGCCACAGGCTGACAACCTGTCACTATAGCGAAACACGACTTCCTGAACCGAACCTCAAACATTTGTCAGACGTGGCGATAACGACCGTGATATTACGGTCGGCAACGCTCTACCTACCCCGCCAGGGATATAGGCGTGATTTGTGTATGTATGTAAGAAGAAGAATCTCACCTCCCAGACACTAGGAGCGCAGGAAGCGACGCATCTTGCAGCAGCGACGGCGGGGAGTTGGACGTTGACTCTGACTCGCAAGGGCTCGGGTTGACCTCGCCTGATAGCCTGAAAAGAGGGAAACAGAGATTAAAAATAATTTACATATCTCATGCTCTGAAAGTAGGTCATTACTGACAAAAAACACGACCTGTAAGTTCAACTTACAGGCGAGGTTTTAAAACTAAGCCTGTAAGTAATTTTAAATATGGAACTAGAAAAAGAACCAATAGAATCGCGACAATTAAAAAGTTAAAATCAATTTCTTCTTATTTTTAATAGGAGCTGCATCAAAATTTTTAAATTTCGAACTGGCCGCTATGAATTGTGTTGCTTGAACGCAGGAATTATATTTTTAATCTGTATTTTTATAACCTCAACAAATGAGTTTGTCGAATTATTACTCAATATTACAATAACAAAAGTAAAAATGACTAATATCCCTACGATCAGAAAAATGTCTACTTTATGTTAGGATACTTTTCTTTCATATTAATTCAATATTTTTCAATAATAGAAAAAAAAGTTTAGTGGTGCAATTTGAATAGCAGACGATACAATCATCATTTAAGGATCGTTTTCTTGTATTGATCGCTTTATTTTACTCTTTTTTCATTCGATATGTAAAGCAGTATACGTACCACGGATGTAACATCAATAACAACCTAGGTTAAAAAACCTCGGTTGTTATTGATAGCTTACATACCTCAGTACGTAATCTACTATTATTTTTGAGAAACTGTAACGATTTGAAGTAAGTAGAACTTTTGCAATCTAGCGGGCTTCTGGCAATACCGAGGGAACCTACTAACGGCGACACACGGGACGAACGACTAATGAAGGTTTCTATTCGTATTCTATACCTATATTCGTTCGGGAGGGTACTTTACAGTCACAAAGAAGGCATCAAATACAGTGTATTTAATACACAGTGTTTCATAGGAAATGCTGTTGCTGGAAAGCAGCAATTTTTTTTCGACCTCTCATACAAAATTCATAATCGTAGGACGTTTTTTCTCGTCTTTCAGCATTGGTCTCATAGCGAAAATTGTTAAGTACGGTGCCCTGAACAAAGTCTATAATTATTTAATGCATTTCGAAACACGGTATTATTAGTCTTGTTTAGTTTATCTCGCCAACTTTTAGCTGCCGAAAAAACGTTTTCTTAAAAAACAAATAAGTAGAAAAAGAGAAAACAAACACAAAGACTTACTAGGCTAACATAAACGCTCGGAGCGTTTAACAAAGCACTTAACCAACACATCCATTGCTCATAAAAATGCCGCCTGTTACCAAAACTGTTCCGACATCTCTACTTAGGTGCTTACGGATTTTTTCAATACATTACGGGTTTGAAAAGCTAAATATCAGAACTTTGTGTGAAGAAAACGCAATGGGTTGTAAACAAATGTAGAGTTTGGGTAGCAAAAGCCGGTTAATGTCTTAATTTCGGTCGGAAGGACGAAACAATGAAATGAAGTTTAATGATTGGCCGTAAACATATTTGAGGGATTCTATTTTTGAATAATGACAGATCTTTGATCTAAAGGAGATGACACAGCTACCAAATTAGTTTAAAATAGTTGTAAAATTAAAAACTGCATAGGACCTACGATTTTAGATTCGGCACCTACAAAAAAAAACAATAAAGTAACAAACTAGTAATAGATTTTATTTGTAATAGATTTTGTTAAATAAAGGCATTTATGATAAAGACCTATGATCGAAAAAAAAAAGTTTAAACACAATAAATAATAATCAAGAACACCACGACGTTTTAAGAATGTATTTTATTCATTCACAATCACGTCTTTATTCCTTGCGGGGTAGGCAGAGAGCAGTAGCAATTTTAAATCTAGTGAAAGGTATAAAACTCATACATAATTTGGTACCTACTCTCTCCTGAAATGTGTTTGATATTATTAATATGAATATGACTAACCATTTTATTAATCACCAATGAAACATAAAAATAAATTAGTCATCTAATGAGAGGCGTGAAAAATATCAACATCAACAGATTGCTGCAATAATTCATACAATCAAACCATTTTGTTTGGAATTAATGGTTGTAACTTGGTGATTTTTAAATACAGGGTTATCATTTTATTATATTTAAAACTAAGCTGTAGGTATATGTCATTTTAATTGTTGAACGCGCGCTTATATAACTATAGTCTGTAAGTTTAGGTATTTATCTTTTTGTAAACAATTTTTGTATTAAAGTGACAGTTCTGAAGTGTCACTTTTATACAAAGTTTGTTTACAAAAAGATAAGTACCTAAACTTACAGACTATAGACCAGTTTTCTGGGCCCCAAGTCTGCTATTATTTTTTTCATTCCATTGCCATTGTGATTTTCTATACTTCAAACTGTTACCAGACTACGAAAAGACCGAAATCATCCAACTGAGATCCAATCGACATCCAATTGAAACTTCATTTAGCAGACTTAGACCCGTACTGTATTTAATTTAATGGGAAAACGTATTCAGTATTATTTTAGATAAGTAATTAGATCATGATAGAAAGTGCAGAAAAAGATGTTCACAAAAAACTTGTGTTTGCTAAATTACCAATTACTTAGAGAGTTTTGACTTTCATGGCCTGGTTCACCCATTAAACATTAAATTTTACTTTTCACACCCTGTAGGTATGGCCGCCCTATCACCACCACATGCCCTGTACAATCACCATGACAACTACATTTATCTGCCCGCTACATGTGCGATCGATCAGAATACCGCATAGTCATGTCATGCAGTGGCCTGCGCCTACGCATGTTGTCAAGTGATTTTGACATCCAAATGACAGCCAGGCCATCCCAATGTATAATTCAATTCAATTGAAATTCGCAAGTTTCTTGGGTCATAAAATAATTGTCCAAAAATACTATGGACTTCAATCATAACTTTTCGAAATATTCAAAGTTTGAATTAATAAACTGACAAATAATATAAAAGTAAGTGTTTTGTGATGCCGTGTGATGCCGGCTTAGAATAGCATCACCCCTTTTCTTCCCGCGGGTGTTGTAAGAGGCAACTATGGGACTCGAGGGTTTCATGTGTGTTACAATTTAAGGCGACAGGCTGACAACCTGTCACTACAGTGATACATGAATCATCTAAAAGGGCCCTCAATACTTGTCAGACGTGGCGATGAAGACCGTAATTTTACGATCGTTAACGCTCTGCCTACCCCGTAAGGGACAAAGGCGTGATTTATGTATGTATGTATGTATGTAAGTGTTTTGACGCCATCCAAATACTTACAGCGTGACGTTATACTTTCAGTTCTTCATTCAAATTAAATGGTTTTAAAAAGTAGCTCATTTGACCTGTTAGAAATGTAGCCTATTCAAACAGCCACAACAGTCCACTGCTGGACTGAGCCTTCCCCGATTGGGGACTTGGAAAATGGGGATATTTACTGTACTCACTGCACTTGGCAGGCGGATTGGTGAGCGCAGTGTAATATGACTGTCCATAACTGTAATAATCAGGGTTAATTTATACACATACTAAAACCGCTCAACCGCTGTCAACGCAACCCTATCGCAGCGTCGTCCGTCGAGTGCGGTTTTAGTATAGGGAGTGACTTTTCTAGTATGGATCTGACAGACCGCTGCGATATTTTCGCGCTCCGTCGTGCGTCAAGTGTCCGCCGTAGTCGCCTCTTACAACACCCGCGAAAAAGATTGAGTGATGCTCACGGGTGATGCTACTACTCTAAGCCGGCATCACACGGCAATTTGACACGATGATAATTTGTAACATAATCAATCTTAGTTATTGTATAAACTAAACTTGTGAGAAAACATTAAATAAATCAAAAGATAAAAAGGAACATAATCAGCAATCAAAATAATCAAAACACTAGTCGGCTTTGTCTTATACTAGTAAGTCGGTATATTTGTATTAAATTTGGGTGTTACTACATACAGGGTCCCAACTGTTATTTAATCTAAAATCATAAATGAAATACAGAGGCTCTTTGACGATTGGTTAGGACCCCAAGTCTACTATTTTTTGTCATTGTAACGCCATCGAAACTCAACTGTCATTTTATTGTCATTGTGATTTTCTATACTTCAAACTGTTATCAAACTACTAAATTATTAAAATCATCCCACTGAGATCCAATCGACATCCAACTGAAACGTTTTTCATACGGTTGTCTCAAGAAATACATAAAATTGTTTCGGAAATGGAACTATCTCACAAAATCTTTTTGGTAGGTAACATTAAAAGGGAAAAAAAATCTCTTTTTACTCTTCTAGTTTTATATTGAAAGAGAAAGTTCAAACGCTTCCTTCGCCCAAAACACCCTTTATAACGGAATAAAGCGGTGTTTACACTAGTTCGTTCAAGTGTCACTTCAGAACAACGGTATCGGGTGTCAAAAGAACGCGCGTTTTATGCCATTGTCGCTTTTGGCTTTTAATTGGGAGTTTTTTTTTATGAGGCAAGTTCTAAGATGGTTTAGAAGTGAGGCTTTTTTAGGAAGAGAAAATTAGGGAAGTTTGGGTGACAGAAACTTTTTGTATTAAGTTTTAGATGGTTCCGTGTTTCGGTTGGCACGTTAAGCCGTAGTAGGTCCGGGTTGCTGTCTATGATCACTTAGACGGCGGTCGTTACACAACCATGTCAGAAGCCTGCTGCTTGTAGAAGGCGGTTGAAAAATTCTAGGTTCGTCGGGTCGTTGGACGACTCGGTGTCCTACACGAAAAGAGAGAGAGAGAAAAACAAATAAAAAAAAAACAATCTTTGAATTTAAATGATATTTGAATAAGACTTTTCCTAGGATTCCGGCCAGGTTAGCCTTTGGGTTGCAGAGGTCAGATGGCAGGTCTCTCTCTGTAAAACCTGGTTCCACGTTAAATGCTAGCCGACCCCGACAGAGAACTTTGGGTAACATTCTCCAATTTCGTAGACAGGGTACCCCTTAAAAAACTGGGCCGTGTGATGCCGGCTTAGAATACCATCGCCCTATTTCACCCGTGGGTGTCGTAAGAGGCGACTGGAGAGTTTTAAGTGTATTACAATTTTAGGCGACAGGCTGACAACCTGTCACTATAGTGATACACGACTTACCTGTAACGACCCTCAAATATTGTCAGGCGATAACGACTGTAACTTTACGGTCGTCAACGCTCTGCCTACTCCGCAAGGGATAAAGGCGTGATTTATGTATGTATGTACTGTCCCTAAATCCTTGTCGTACTATGATTTTTTCTAAGTTATTAGTTAGGTATTATAACAAAGCCAAATAACTATGAATGAATCATAATTTATTATTAGGAACTATGCCGTGTGATGCCGGCTTAGAATAGCATCACCCCACATCCTTCCCGTGGGTGTCGTAAGAGGCGACTAAGGGACTCGAGAGTATTGGTGTATTACAATTTTTAGGCGACAGGCTGACAACCTGTCACTATAGTGATACATATGTTTTCCGAAACAACCTTAGAAAACAATATTCAAAAATGTCAGACGTGGCGATAGCGACCGTCTTCTTACGGCTGTTAACGCTCTGCCTACCCCGCAAGGGATAAAGGCGTGATATATGTATGTATGTATTAGGAACTGTATAAAAACCAGGTGTTACGTTAAAAAGTTGTCATTAATACAAAATTTCCATACGTTTTATGATCATTAGTAGTCTTCATTTTAATAATTTTATTGCTACACTAATGTCTATCGCGCGGTTCTGTCTGTTACCATAATTTTATTATGATAGGTAATCACGGTAATCAAATCAAACATACGGCAATCATTTATCTGTCGTAAGAGGCGACTAAGGGACTCGAGGGTTTCATGTGTACCTATCACAATTTTAGGCTACAACCTGTCACTATAGTAATACTCGAATACCTATTTGTCAGACGTGCGATAGCGACCGTGTTTTTATGGCCGTTAACGTTCTGCCTACCCGTAAAGAATAAAGGGTGATGTAATTTGGTACTGTTACATAAAAAAACTTTGATTCTAACAAGTTTATTTGTCTACTTTTAAAAAGTTACACATACATACATACATATATCACGCCTTTATCCCTTGCGGGGTAGGCAGAGCGTTAACGGCCGTAAGAATACGGTCGCTATCGCCATATCTGACATTATTGAGGATTGTTTTCCAAGGTTGTTTCAGAAAACTGTGTATCACTATAGTGACAGGTTGTCAGCCTGTCGCCCAAAAATTATAATACACAAATACTCTCGAGTCCCGTAGTCGCCTCTTACGACACCCGCGGGAAGGATGTGGGGTGATGCTATTCTAAGCCGGCATCACACGGCAGTTAAATATATTAAAAATAAAAAGTTACCTTTTAAATTAATAGGTTAGCAAGTGCGTTTAAGGTTTAAGCACCTAAATTACTACTTAGAGATTTATATTCAAACAAACAATTTGAAAATTCTGAATATATATTATTGAAATAGTAGTTATACTAATTTTATTAACCGAAATATTAATATTTAGGCGTGGCCCATTCTTTTAACGTTATTATGACATAAATATTGTAAATTAGTGAATTTTTAATAATTTACATAACCTAACTCTGAGGTCATCTTTTCAACTGTTTTAGTAGAATTTAAATACAAGTAATTGAAACTAAAATTATTGTTAAGAAGTCTTATAAGGTCTTAAATTAAGGACTGGTAGATATGGTTCTTCCCGCGGGTGTCGTAAAAGGTAACTAAGGGTTTCGTATTAGTGTATTACAATTAGTGTATCGGGTCGTAGGACGACTCGGTGTCCCACACGAAAAAAAAAAAAAAAATTAAAATTTTTAGGCGACAGGCTGACAACCTGTCACTATAGTGATACACATGTTTTCTGAAACAACCTAGGAAAACAATACTCAAAAATGACAGATGTGGCGATAGCGACCGTATTCTTACGGCCGTTAACGCTCTGCCTGCGTGATATATGTATGTATGTATGTATGTATGGGTTTCGTATGTATTACAACAGCTTTAGGCGATAAAGGCTGCCAGCCTATCACTACACTACAGTGATACTCGAATTATCATAATAAAGGTACCTAAAAGCATACGGGATTTTTATAAAACGTGGCGATAGCGACCGTATTGTTACGGCCGTTAATGTTCTGCCTACTCCACCAGAGATAGAGCAATCGGTAAATGTACGTGAGCAGAAAGTGCAGAAACACATCGGTACATGGCGGGGATTGAACTCGGGTCTCACGATTGGACCGGTGTCCTAACCACTTGGCCGCCGACGCTTTTACTAAAGGGTAGCTGTCAAAACTCAAAGGTAGCTGTCATGAACCGCAATATTGTCTGGTACTTTTGTGTGATGTACCTACGTCTTTATTACTTCCAAGATTAGTTTTACCATTAGTTATACAGTTATATTTAATTAGATACCTATAATTATTTCCAAGGCGTACTCATAAAACTCATCCACTTTCGTCTAAAACATGTTTTCATATATTGCATCCATGATTCATCTATCTTTATAAGTTTTTTTTAATAAGTATTACCTCTATTGTGGACCACACTGAATTTTGCATAAAATACCAAAATGTCTCTTTTTTAGCTGGGCCCCAAATCTGCTATTTTTTGTCATTGTAACGCCATCGAAACTCAACTGTCATTCCATTTGCCACAGTGATTTTCTATACTTCAAAATGTTAGCAGACTACGAAATGACCAAAATCATCCAACTGAGATCCAATCGACATCCAACTGAAACGATTTTATTTAGCAGACTCTGGACTATAATCAAAAACGTATGGTCAGACCCCAAAACTACCGTGTTTTGTTTAACACACTTCCTGCCGTTACCACGTGCCCTAATGCCCTTCACAAAGGTTAAGGTCCTTAACAGTCGTAATCGGTTAGAACAATACTTTCTTTGCCTTAAGGGCATGAAGAATGAGAGCGTAGTAATATTGAATTGAAAGTATGGGTTCCGTCGAACAAAATTGTGTTAGATTGTAAAGATGATGCGTGCGATCGTTTTCGAATATTTATTGACTGAAAACTTTTATTGATTTGGCTTGAAAAATGTTTAAACCCTCTTTTTTGGATTCAAATTCGACATCACAAGATAAGATAGACCAATATACAACATGTTTTGGAGGGAATGCATTAAATTGGCGGCGTTGTTTAGGGCAACATTCTGTACAATTTCCCTATGTCCAGTGTAGGAAAGCTCCCTTAGAAAGTTAGTCCAGTAATTATGTATTTTATATATATATGAGAGGTCATTTTTTTTTGTTTTCTAGTGAAGGTGCCATATCCCTAAGTTGTTCAGTACGATGCCCTAAATACCGTCTCCAACTTAATGCATTCTCTCCGAAACACGTTGTATTGACAAGTAAAAGACACAATGTTTGTGTTCGGATTCTAAAATGATAAGAATTATCAAGTAAAACAAATTCAATTTTTTCAATCAAGTCCGATTGCCGCAGACACTTTTTCAATTTCATATTTTTCATTTTACGCAAATATTTTTTTATTTATTTTGGACCCTACGTCTGCTGACCCCTAAAACCCCAGTGGCTTGCCATTTGGCGGCCACGTGTCAAGCGGTTCGTCTATTAATTTGATGTTTCGCCGCCGACAGAGACAGGAACGTGTTTTTTTTAGATGCCCCGTCATCGAAGTGACAGGAATGTCCTGAGATGAGTAATGAAAGGGTTATTTTTGACATGATGTTTCGTCTCGTCATCCCTTACTTACTTAGGTTTTTGAAAATTTGAATTCGACTACGTAACGTCAAGGCGAATCGGCTCAAATATTATTTCCTAAACTATACCTATAACCTGAACCGACGAGCATTGTATGAAAAGATTGATAAATATAGATGAAGTGTACCAGGATCTTAGCAAGTGGAAGGATGTAGGCTCTGCTTTTCAAGAAAGAGAGATGTTTTATGCTAGGTATGTCTATTTGTAGCCGCGAAATAACCACATAATGTAGGTAGGTACCTAAGTTAAAAGCATACGGGATTATAATTCGATAGCTATAGCCACAAAACATTATTTTAAAAAAAGGTTCCTTGTTTTCGTAATTTTAGTGGGATTTTATTAGATATCATTCGCGATCACGACCTCAAGCCTAAAAACATAAAAAAGAAACAAATGCCTAGAAAACATGAAACGGAAAAAATAAGATGAATAAGTATTTTTACACGCCACCCGATACCTCAAATCCTGCTTGTCAAACTGTTAAAAAACCCATACCGTGTAACGGAACGGAATCGCGTTAAAAAAATGATTTATACCGCTCAAAACATTATTTTTAAGAACGATTTTTCAAAATGGCAGTTATTTTAAATATGTCCTACGACTTGTTGATGTAAAAAAAAGGTGTGCTAAGCTCTAATTAACCCGACGGGTTGTGTCGCCCTAATTACGAGTATCTATGGATGGAATGCATGTGTTTTGTCAAAGTTATATCTTTTTTTTACTAAAATGTTTAAAAAGATTGTCTTAGTAAGATGGGTTATTTGGATCATATTTTTTTTAGAAACCGGCTTATTACTGCCTTATCAAAACTCAATCTCTTTTCGTGTGGGACATCGAGTCGTCCAACGACCTGATGAACCCTAGTGTCAGAATTTTTCAACCGCCTTCTACAAGTAGTAGGCTTCTGACATGGTTGTGTAACGACCGCCGTCTAAGTGATCATAGACAGCAACCGGGACCTACGGCTTAACGTGCCATCCGAAACACGGAACCATCTTACTTACGGACAATCGGGTGGTTCAGCCCGCAATGTCCTAACCAGACTGGGAACAAATTCACAAAGTGATAAATATCAACTTTGTGAGTGACCCACCGAGAATCGAACCCGGGACCTTCTGCGTTAAAGGCAGTCGCACTACCACTGCGCCATGTCGGTCGTCCAAAAACTCAATAAAAGTTGATAACCGTTTTTTTACGAAGTACCTAGAATTAATCGATACGCGTTTAAATTGTTTATCTTTTTTTATTTTTTACCTTTATTGTAAGTCTACCTGCTCACCTAGGGCCCAGTCCGAAAACGGCCTCTAATGGTCCTACTTATAAACCCTCTTCTTGAACGATCCTATATATTAAAAACCGCATCAAAGTTCGTTGCGTGGATAATGATGAGTTGTCCATGACCATGGGGTCTCATTCCCTACTAAAAGAAATTAGTCCAAAAATAAATCAATAGATGGCGATACGGGTCGCGAATGTAACTTAAGAGACTGGAATAAAAGCAAATTTACAAAAACAAAGTGTTGGAAAATTATAAATACATTATTTAAGATGTTTTGTGACGGAAAACACGCGAATTATTCACATTTTTGCAATATTTTTCAATCTAATGTCGTCAATACTAAGTATCCAATAAATAAGCTAGATGTCGCTAGCAGCGCACGCGCTGAATCGACATATCAAATAGCCCGCCAATAGCCGTCCTAGGGCAATCGAACTCCCTCTATGACGTTAGGTATCTGTACTACTTTAGTAGTATTATATTATCTGTGCCATGACAAAGGAACACTGATACAGAAGCAGGTATTTTTTCGTAAGGTTTCGGAAAAATTTAAAACGGCTCTACATGTAGACCATTAATCGTTCCTACCAGTTAGAAGAATGTCGAAAAAACTTGTAAAATATGAATGAGTTACGTGAAAACATAATGATTTACTATCATTAGTATGAATAGTCGTGTTTTTGTTAAAAGGTAGCCAATTAATTTTAATTTTGTGGATTTTAGCCGTCGGAATTTGGTCTTTGTCAACACAAATTAAAGTCCAAATCCAAGGTAGGTTATGAGAATTTTGAGAGTATAGTACCTAAGGCTAGATTCCTGAAAGGTCAAATGAGCTACTTTTTAAAAGATCTAAAACGATATTTTGTATGATAATTTTAAATTTGACGTTACGTCGTATTTGGGTAGCGTCGAAACAATTCTATAGGTATTATTTTTCTGTTTATTATTTCAAATGTGATGCCGGCTATGCCGTGTGATGCCGGCTTAGAATAGCATCACCCCAATTCTTCCCGCGGGTGTTGTAAGAGGCAACTAAGGGAATCGAGGGTATCATGCGTATTACAACTTCAGGCGACAGGCTGACAACCTGTCACTACAGTGATACACAAATCATCTGAAAGGGCCCTCAATACTTTGTCAAACGTGGCGATAATGACCGTAATTTTACGATCTTTAACGCTCTGCCTACCCCGTAAGGGACAAAGGCGTGATTTGTGTATGTGTGTATGTGTATTATTTCAAACTTTGAATAAATCGAAGAAAAATTTGAATTAGTAGTATTATTAGACAGTAGTTTTGAGCGTACAGCTTTTATATTTTATTAATGACCCAGGAAATGACGTGATTTACACGCGCAGAAAGAAAAAAAATCGCATAGAAATGCCAAAATCCGTCAAATACGCGACCAGGAGCCCATGAACGCGAGGAGATCCCATCTCGTTGTAAAGTGTAACACTAAACCATTGTCTGCTCACTTCCTTTGATCGGGGCGTGATAATTCGCGATGCGATCGAGAGGGCGGTACCAGGGCTGCAGCGTTTAGGAACTGCATTGGGGTGGAATATGTTTTTTTAATGTATGGATGTTCTTTATAAAAATGAATGTCACCTGTATGTAATAGTAAGGTATCGTATTTCACGTGTAGTGATGAGACATTTTTTTCGCATTTCACGATGATCCGGTAAGTACTTAACTTCTACTTAAACAATCTGTCTGATTATTTTAACCATTTTGACGAAGCAAAGAATCACAAACTATACCAGTTTTCTACATCGTCTCTGAACCAACAAAACATTTAAAATTCGAACTTTATTTTACTTGACTTATGTAAATATGTAGTGTTAAAATTAATTCTCCCTCTCCTAAAATAACTTTTCAAAAAGAGAACCGACTTTAACGGACGTATAAAAGTGCGAACCTTCATTTTTTATTGTAGGTTAATTTACCTAAAACCTTCTCCTAAATCTGACAAATATTTTTTTGAAAACTTGGTTAATCCAAACGCGAGATAATCGCGGACAAACATACATATATACATACAGGTCAAACTGAGAACCTCCTCTTTTTTGAAGTCGATTAATTACTTTCAGGGTCTGTTTCATTCATTATAAAATATTTGCAGCTATTTTTTTACACTCTGTATAAATCTATGCATCGACAGCCCTAAACACAGAATGTTTTTATTAAATAACTAAGTAGCTCTTTTCACGGCAATTGTGTGTCGACAATACTCGGCTTATAGAGATTAAGGGCCCCGATAGAGATTAGGGCCCTTTATAGTCAAGGGCCCTACAGATTCAGGGTATGTTGTGTGGAAATATTGGAGTATTAGAGGTGTTTTTGTAAAGGGAGTCAAGAGGACAGTTTTGAATTAAATAGGAACTTCCAAAAAGACTGTAGGTGCAAATCGATCATATAAAAAAGAATCCCGAAATGGCAACACTATTGCAGAAATCTCGCTCATTTTGATAGAAACACGAACAATAATGTTGCCATTTCAGGATTAGTTACAACTTAGTTGGATAAATTTTATTTCGGTACAAGATGTAATAAGAGCACATTGTTGCTGAGGTTTCTAAAATATGACTTACAGGTTGAATATCATCCAGCAACAATGGCTTATAGGGGTACCTACGAAATAAAATAAAAAAAACTAGCAAACACATTCAGTCCAACTCTTAAATTTACATACATACATACATACATATATCACGCCTTTATCCCTTGCGGGGTAGGCAGAGCGTTAACAGCCGTAAGAATACGGTCGCTATCGCCACGTCTGACATTTTTGAGCACTGTCTTCCAAGGTTGTTTCGGAAAACATGTATATCACTATAGTGACAGGTTGTCAGCCTGTCGCCTAAAAATTGTGATACACCATTACTCTCGAGTCCCTTAGTCGCCTCTTACGACACCCACGGGAAGGATGTGGGGTGATGCTGTTCTAAGCCGGCATCACACGGCACGACTCTTAAATTTTCTGATAAAAAATTATCCTTAAACGAAATTAATAAAATTTCCTTTTCGACTTACCGGTCAGCACCATCGGTCGTATCCACCCGGGCTCGCTTAGCCTGCAAACAAAATGTTTTATATTATTAGTCAGATGTTTATTATATTAGTTTAACATACATTTTATTATAGTTTGTAAGATTTAGCTTGATACCTGTGACGTTTGTGACCTTGGAGAAAATGCTATGACATAAGGTCCATTCTCTTTTGTTTTCCGTTTTTTACAAACTATAATCGACCTCCAAAATGTCATGGACTGAAATACCTATATACTTACTTCTATAGACTTTAAAATTAGATACAAGCGAAGCTGGCATGCAGTTTAGTACAACTTAGCCTTTACCTGTAATTAGTTCATAATGGGAATTTTTTTGTTCGTTTAGTTAGGTAGCGCTGGCTGTCAATGAAAAGCAATTTCCCATAGATGATAGCCACTGAACCTGAAAAATAATCCCTCAAATGTCTGCAAAAATGTCAACAGCGCCATCTAGTTCAGACAAACAGGATCGGCCTAAAAAAATCCCATTGGGAAAAATAATATTCTTTAGCGCAAAGTTTGCGCAAGGTACGCCGAAGCGCGAAGGTTCGATTCATTCTCCTATTTCCTTATCCCGTTCTCTGTCGGGGTCGGCTACCTAACCTAGGAAATTTAACGTGGAACCAAGTTTTAACACAGAGCACGAATGCCATCTGACCTCTGCAACCAGGCTAACCTGGCCCGGCATATCATCTGAATTCCGATCATATGAATTTTCGTTTTCTCTACGCATTATCTTGTCGGCTATTATCCCCACATACAAACAGTAGTTCGAGGCACTCGCACGTGTACAGCGACATTTTTTTCATACACAACTCCCTTCCTAGAAAGGCATTGTGTTGTTAGGAAGAATCGTCGCGAACATAATTGTGGATTTGTCGTTTTGGTCGTGTTTTTGGTAATCAAGTGGGAAAATGACAGATGCCGATGTGGCGCAGTGGTATCATGGCTAGTAGCGCGACTTCCTTGACGCAGAAGGTTCGGGGTCGATTCTCGGTGTGTCACTCACAAGGTTGATATTTATCACTTAGTGAATTTTGTTCCTAGTCTGGTTAGGACACTGCGGGCTGAACCACTCGTTGAAAGATGGTTCCGCGTTTCGGATGGCAGGTCAAGCCCTATGTCTCGGTTGATGTCCATGATTACTTAGACGGCGAACGTTACACAACCATGTTAAAAGCCTGCTACATGTAGAAGGCGGTTGGAAAATTCTGACACTAGGGCTCATCGGGTCGTTGGACGACTCGGTGTCCCACACGAAAAGAGAGAAGAGATGCTGTTTAGATTTTGAAGAATTTTGAGTCTTTTTTCGTTCATTGTACTAGAGTTAGGTACGTTTCACGAGCTTATAGGGTTTTGTACAGGACCTTATTTTATCCTTTTTCGAACAATAAATATTTTTAATCTTGCAATCTAAAATATTTGCCGTGTGATGCCGGCTTAGAATAGCATCACCCCACATCCTTCCCGCGGGTGTCGTAAGAGGCGACTAAGGGACTCGAGAGTATTGGTGTATTACAATTTTTAGGCGAGAGGCTGACAACCTGTCACTATAGTGATACACATGTTTTCCGAAACAGCCTTGGAAAACAATCCTCAAACATGTCAGATGTGGCGATAGCGACCTTATTATTTTGGCCGTTGACGCTCTGCCTACCTCGCAAGGGATAAAGGCGTGATATATGTATGTATGTAAAATATTTTAAAAAAATTCAAATATTGTGTATTAACAAATTATGTAGTAGGTAGGTAATTTATTTACTCATACAACTTACACGAGGTGAATCGCACACTTACCGCACGACGGACCGCTGAAATATCGCAGCGTTCTGTCAGATCCATACTAGAAATGCCAATCCCTATACTAAAACCGCTCAACCGCTGTTGACGCAGCGCTATCGCAGCGTAGTCCGTCGGATGCGGTTTTAGTACGGGGAGTGACGTTTCTAGTATGGATCTGACAGACTGCTGCGATATTTTAGCGGTCCGTCGTGCGTCATGTGTGCGATGCGCCTATAAAAAACATCAAAGAAAAACGTAAATAACAACCGAAAACCTTACCTAATTTAATCAAAATGCCGTAAAATTAGTTAACTAATTAAAATCTAATAATATAGCTCTGAATTATTCAACTTCAGGGTCAATTCTCAAAATATCACCATTTTGTTTATAATTTATTGTCTTCAAAATTAAGATTGAGAATAATTTTAGCTGACTATTCTGTCACGATTTGAATACGATCGTAAATTTTGACACGAATACGTGACATTTTTACTGGCGAGAAGTAGCTGCCTAGTTTTCTGTAGTTAAAAATGTTAGACTCACTCAATGTTTGTGTTACTCAAAAATGTCAGACGTGGCGATGGCGACCGTATTCTTGCGGCTGTTAACGCTCTGCCTACCCCGCAAGGGATAAAGGCGTGATATATGTATGTATGTATGTAAAAATGTTAGGTAGTTAGTCAACTGGTAGACAACATTTTTGTGAGAGACGTGATAGGAATTACAAATATAATTGTAATTTTTTTTGTTTTTTAACAGGGTCACTTAATTTCACACACATACACATATCACGCCTTTATCCCTTGCGGGATAGATAGAATGTTAACGACCGTAGCATTACGGTCGTTATCGCCACGTTTGAGGGTAGCTTCAGGTCACTCGTGCATCACTATAGTGACAGGTTGTCAGCCTGTCGCCTAAAATTGCAATACACATGAAACCCTCGAGTCCCTTTGTCGGCTTCTACGACACCCACGGGAAAGAAATAGGGTGATGCTAGTCTAAGCCGGCATCACACGGCAATTAATTGAATCCGGCAAAACACCGCAAGATAATGCGGTGAGTATAAGGACCGCCTTTTATTAACCCGTTACGTGTGATGCCACCTTTGAGTAGCATCACTCCATTTCTTTCCTGCTGGTATCGTAAGCGACTAAGGGACTCGAGGGTTTAGTGTGTATTACAACTTTAGGCGACAGGCTAACAACCTGTCGTTACAGTGACACACAAATATATATTTTTTCATTTATTTACTAACCACAAATATACAGTCGTAACAGGCAGAAAATGAAAAAAAAATTTGAAAGGGTCCTCAATAGGTATTAGTCAGACGTTTTTTCTACGACCGTTTACGCTCTGCCTGCCCTCACAAGGGATAAAGCCGTGATAGATGCATGTTATTTCTGAGTATTTACTTAGTTCTACCCACAAGTAAGTTAATAAACACATATTCTACCGCGCAAAACGTTTAGATAGAATCTCTAAACGCGCAGATCTACAAAATAACATTACAATATATTATTATCATTGGAAAGCCACGTAAACAACACTATTTATCGATATCGATAGTTTTCGCTTGTGCAAACCGAGTGAGTCAGAATTGACACCCACTTAGGTACGCCTACTATTTTATAGGAATTGTTGAATATAATTTGGATACTTACAAATATAATGTGGCGTAAATATAATATGTCGTATGAGGCGACTAAGGGACTCAAGGGTTCCATGTGTATTACAGTTTTAGGCGACAGGCTGACAAACTGTCACTATAGTGAAACACCATTCTTCCGAATCATCCCTCAAAGGTTTGTCAGACGTGGCGATAGCTACCGTATCTTTATAGTCGTGAACGCTCTGCCTAACATGAAAAGGATATAGACGTGATTTATGTATGTATGTATGTACAAATATAATTATTAGACAACTTGCATTACCTGCGAAATAATGCAAGTGTATATTAATGCCAATTAATATACACATGGTCAACTGACGTGGCTCCATCTAATTTCATTAGGCACTCCCTATTTTAGTTCAATCCCCGAAAAATATTCAATACTAGTGGGCGCCCGCGGCTCCGCCCTCGTTGAAGTCGGTTTTAGCATCCCACAGGAACGTTTTTTCGAGATATCGACTGTCCTATGCGTTAATCCAAGTTACCTTCTATCTGTATGCCAAATTTCATGCAAATCGGTCCAGTACTTTTTGCGTGAAGGAGTAACAGACATACAAACTTTCGCATTTATATTATAATATTAGTAGGATTTGTGAGCCTATTTGATTTTGAAGTAGTTTGTAGATTTCCAAGAGTTTCTTGTCGCTTATTTTTACGATAAAAGTGATTACATTCGTCAGAGTTGCATAAAAAACGATACTAAGATTGTATTCGACAAGACAAGTCTTCAAACTGTTTTATAAAGAAATCTCTTTACAACCTAGAAATATACATTCCCAAAATCACAGACCCCAAAAAATGTCATCCAAATTATTACAGTAACGGTCACGAATCCCAGATGCGAGATAAAGGTATGGGATATAAATAATACGAGTCTTAAACGACCGAGATATAAAGATTAGGGTAACAACATTAATAAAATGAGCTCGATTTATTTTACGTCCAGAATAAGGCGCCACGGAGTCTGTTAGGCACTTTTCACTTCTGACATGTCTATACGACAATAGGACTTTGCTATACAATGCTGCGTTTTATCGTCTCTTTTGTAAATTTTTGATAGAAAACCTTCAATGAATATGAAAGTGTGAATGCGTTTTTAAAAAATTTGGAAAAAGATTCTATAGTTTATGAACTTGAAAAGGACTTTTATGTCGATGTTGTTTAATCGTTCGTTAATTGGGATTGTTGGTATTTACAACGTCACGTTAATGTTTATTTAATTACACGACATGCCTTTTTTGGCTACCCGTTTTCTGTAATACTTTTTCTGACTTTCGCTTTATGTTGCTGTGTCTACTGTACTACTATGCTAATACGTTTCAACGTACCAACTATCACTGATTTCATGTATTCCTAGTATTTTAGGTAGCACTTGTTTTCTTTGTACTAGTAAAATATACATACATAAATCATAAATCACGCCTATATCCCTGGCGGGGTAGGCAGAGCGTTAACGACCGTAAAATTACGGCCGTTATCGCCACGTCTGACAAATGCTTGAGGGTCGTTTCAGGTAAATCGTGTATCACTATAGTGACAGGTTGTCAGCCTGTCGCCTAAAGTTATTTTATTACAACTTTGCCGTCGAGTCCCTTAGTCGTCTCGTACGACATCCACGAACGAAATGGAGTGATGCTACTGAAAAAAATAAAACTGGAAAATGTGCACCATATTGTAGAGTCCTCACTTTTAACTAGAATCTCGATTACCCGAGCAGCAGACGTCACCAGGAGGTACTGAAGGTAGACCGTATGAGAAGGAGCGTAAATCAAGCCGCGCATTCCTCTCGAGGTGTGAGGCCGGCCGATCTCGCGATAGCGCGCCTAATTTATACGTTTTACGCGGCGACAACGCGCCTGCGCGTTCGAATCGTTTGTAACACAGGCTGTTCTTTTAATTCATGTCAACTGCGCTTTCCTAAGTCGTAGTTCAAGTACGCTTTATGGGTTCCTGGTAATGTGAAATTATTAAGAGGCGGTTTGCTCGGCTGTATAGCAGAATCAAGCGTGTATAGTTTGATTCATGCTTGATAGTGCAATTCTAGGTGTGTTGTGTTAGATTAAACAACTTTTCTGGAAAGATGTGCATGTTTGATTCTCCCAATTCTCCCATACAAACAAAAAAATGGCAATATGATTAATATATTACTCCTTATTTCCATGTGGTCATTACAAGTCCACAAACTATTAAGCATTTTGCGCCAACTGCCAAAGTGTTTTACCGTCTATTTACTTTTACGTACTTTCCTTAACTTCATCGTGCATACAAAAAGGAAAAAAAACAAGCAACCTGTATAATCTAAACAAGCATCGAGACAAAACGCTCCTTTATTTATCTGTAATTCGTTTATTGTTTTATCTCACTTTATATTTATGATCTGGGGACTCCTGCCTCTCGTTCCGTCTCGCTCCCTCGCTACATAAATTTTCAAATTTATCACCAACCATATTTATGATCCCCTGGTAATCGTTGATAATACTAAAGATACTGTATTGGTGTGATATTAATTCGATCGGTATTTTTTTTCGGAATCGTCGCGTGAAATGTCAATTTTAATAGTGATTTATTTTAATGGCGCTTACATTTTTATTGTTTTTCCTAACCGTAATTTGTTTCATGAAGACGCGTCTGTTTTGTGCATGTTCTTTTGAATCGCGATAATTTAAATAAATGTGGGAATTTGTCTCCAGTTTAAAAACGTTTTGTCATTTCTTTGAATTTGGAATGCCTTTTACATCTTTTGTTTCACGCACGCGACGCAAATTACCAGGGTGACAAGAGAAATGAGGATGTATTTATTCGTTGATTTTGTTTTTTTCTTTTCAGGTTTGCATCAAATCTTAGGATTTCGTTCGATTTCGTCTCTTATAGGTTATTCCCAGTTCATACTTTCCTTTTCATGATTTATTTTTATAAGAAAAGGGCTATCAAGAGAAAAATCTTGTTTCTGATGAAATGCGTGTTTTCTATCGGGTTAAACAAATTATTTTTATTGCTGTACGCCTGGGTGGCTTTAGGTTCTCAATGTAACTATTTACCTTTACTTTCTTGATAAAGCGTTTATACGATGTTTGTTTTGTTTAAGATGACACAGTATTTATCTTTCAAACCAATGTAGGCGGTTAATTCAGCCAATTCACACTCCTAAATTGCATCTAATTAGTGAAAGTCTCCGGAGTTCACATAGCACTTTTTTATCTGTGCACACATTCCCGCGCAAATTATCTGCACGCCGCATTCCGAATTTGAACCGTGGACGACGTTCGTAGCCTGAAAATGAGCTCTTCACGATTATGATGGCCTGATATCAGGTGGCTAACGACGTACTGTCCCGTAGGTACAGCACTGACACCAACTCGATGTATAACGACTTTTTAATGGGCTCTAAAGATTAACGTATGAATGGGTAACCGGAGCCCATGGCCCGTACAGTATGGTAAGTATAAACAGTTTGTCCGTACGTGTGTTTGTGTGTCGGACGATAAAATTTGGTGTTGGTTACGACGGACACCTCCGACACTTGCGTTGAATTGATTGCGGTGTGTGGTCGGAATGATATATGCGGCGAATTCGTCAAAATATCTCCTGTAATAATTTTGAACGGCGATGTTATAACTCAATTATGAAGTTATAAATTGGGATGAAGGCAGGCAGACGATGTCCAACGAAAAAAATGGTGGAGGGTATCAGTAAGAGTAGGTATATCTAATTCTGCTGTTAACCGTTTGCAATACAAGTTACCGGCGTACCCTATGATTTACCTACTTCAACTAAATGGATATTTTCTATATAATATGACCGATTAGCTTAGCTGGGCATAATCAAACTCCATAATTCCATATAGACTTGCGCTAGCTAGTGTTAAGTGCGCCTGTCTATAATTATTATGGACTATTGATTCTGACTTTACGGTTTGTAGTACGTAGTACATAAAGTATGACTTCTTATGTTAGAACGTGTTTTAAGTATTGCAGGGGACAGTAATAAATGCATGTACTACAACTTTGTAGTGTAAAAATTTTAAGCGTGCAATACTTGAAGACATCCAAAATGCTAAACAATGCATCATACATAGTGCAAGTGCAAGGTACAAAAGTGCAAGACATAGGTACATTATGCAATGTGCTTGTGCTTCTAAACTACGTACAAAAGGAGGTTGGAAAATTCAATCACTGATTAAAAAATGGAAAATCCGAACTCATTTTTTGATATTGACAGATAAAAAAGAAAAGAGAGCAGACAAAGGATAAGCAAAAAAGAAACAATAAAGCTCTAAGAGAAAAAAAGGGCGAGGTATTGCGCTCTGTCGACGAAGGAGAAAGAAAGGAAAAGACGGAGAAAACAGAGGTAAAGAAACGGAAGAAACATTAAAGCAGAAAGAGAAAAAACGGAGAGGGAACGTGTTCTGTCAATGAAGGTGAAAGAAAAGACAGAGAAAACAGAGATAAAGAAAAGAAAGAAACAGTAATGCAGAAAGAGAAAAAAGTGCGAGGGAACGTGTTCTGTCAATGAAGGAAAAAGAAAGGAAAAGACAGAGAAAAAAAGATGAAGAAAAGGTTCTTCCTTTTTTTCACATTAAAACAGAAAGAGAGAAAAGGTGAGGGGGATATTCTGTCATAGAGTTCGAACTTCCTCGAAATGTGACTGAAGGCAGTTGTCTCTGACCTTAGGTTCAGCATGGTCCAAGCTGCAGCGCGGGGAGGCGCCGCCGCCGAGGTAGCTACACGGCATCAGCGTCACCATGGCCGCCGCATGCCTCACACTCCACACAGAGTCACTCTCAACACACTGACAGTTCTTTGCGCGCGAAATTCAGCGGCCATTTTGAATATAACATCTCATTTTACGTTCCGTTTTCGGCGTTTCGTGTGTTTTCGTTTTGTGCGTGTTTTGATATCCATAGTTTAGCAACTAGAATTAAATTTGGTTAGGTTAGGTTGAAAATAAATCAATTTTGACCGTCAAAAACGTTTGACATGCTCCGTTGGTGGCTAGTTATTGAAAAGTCATCACTCTGTGGTGGCCGAAAAAAAATTGAAAACAAAATAAAAAAATTACAAGTCCGACGGACCACCCACATGGATCCGTCAAATTCGAATGTCGAAGCAAGAACGTGTTCACCAAGTTGTCAAATCGACTTTGACGTAAATGGGAACGAACCGTTTTTTGTGTGGCGCAGCTAGTTATGATTATGACTGTTGGCCGCTTCTGTTGCCCTAGTAACTTCACCGACTTATTTGATTACTATGTCAAATATACATTTTGTAATGTCACTGATTAGCATTTTGTTATCATCATGAATGACGATAATAAGTTATGTAATGTTTGATAAAAATTAATTGCCGACAGTGTTGATCATATTAGAACAGGTAGAATCAAGAAGGCAATCATGTATTCTACTCGTACATGTTTGTACGAGTAGATTACCTATGGAGAAATATCCTCTAGAGAAAACTTGACCATTTAGTGTACCATGCTTCTAAACTACTGACTTAGGTATTTTGTGAGTAAGATACGGCGTGTTTCTTTGCTTTGATGCGATTATGTGATGCAGCATAGAAACATACTTCAAATCAGATTACATTACATTACAATACACCTTTATAATATTTGTGTGCGAGAACAAATATTTCACTTACAACAAACTAGGAAATTGCATTTTAATTTAAACCTGGTTTTGCGGTAGAAATTTTTTTGCTATAAAGTAGCCGCACTGTCCGGTTTAATTAAACAGCTCGCTTACAAAAAGAAGTAAAAAATTCAAATGCAGAACGTGACGGGCCTTACGTTCCTCTCCACGCTACACGCAGTTACAAAATAAAACTTGAGGCATAAACAAGGTGTTTGCTTTTGAGCTAGCGGGGGGCGATACGGTAGCGTCGGCTTCTCTGCGTGATATGGAACGCAGGGTGTCCACAAAAGTACTATTTATCACGAAATTAATTAGATAATTTTGTTCTTCACAAGAATAAATTAACAAATTTGCATAAACTTTCGTATAGAGTTAAAAATAGCATTGTTTTATGAAAGTAAATTGATGGGCGTCCAAGTTTTTCTTTCTTGTTTTATGTAAATGTTATGATGTTTTGTTAACGGTATGTACGTATTGTAGTAGGTTGGGTGGGTCAATGGTAGGTATTTATAGCTTTTTAAATCATTGAGTAGACCAACGACCCGACAAACCCTAGTGTCTTTCTAATATAATGAGTCTTATTACTGCAATTTCGTCGCAAAAACTGATTGTAATAATAGCATATTTAATATAAATGAATATACAGGGTGTAAGAGATGGTGTAACGAAAACTTTTCAGGTGATCAGACCAAGAAATGAAACTGAACAACTTTTTCTATGGGAGCTATGTTGGTAAGCATCAAAAAATCTATCTTCCATTCAAAATTCCCGACCAGCTAACTGACTTTGTATGGAAATTCGAAAAAAATTTTCGTCACCCACCATAGCCCCCAGAGAAAAACTACATGGTTTGTAACACCGTCTCTTACAGCATGTATGTATGTTTAATTAAAATTAATGTAATTTTTACACCAAAATACCTACCATAACATAATTTTCTTCATAACTACTAAACATAAACCTCTTTACGATAATTGGAATTACAAAGTATGACCGTCAAAAGGTGAGAGAGCGCAAATAATAATCAAATATCATATCCTTAGGTGTCAATAATATGGCTACCTTATTTCATACTGAATTTCTAAAGACCTAACAGTAGGGGGTGTACTATACTGCGTTTTTTTAGGACACAGGTGGACCGATCTATAAAAAGTTTTAATTTTAAGACTAGGAAGTAGGCAGCCTTTGGAGTGACTAGGGCATAAAGTCTGCTAAATGACAGTCGTGTCAGCTGTGTGTGATGTTGGCCGTGTGATGCCGGCTTCGAATAGCATCACCCCATTTCTCTCTCGTGGGCAGTCGTGGGTGTCGTAAGAGGCGATTGAGGGATTTATCGCCACGTCTGACAAATGTTTGAGGGCCCTTTCAGATAAGACGTATATCACTATAGTGTCAGGTTGTCAGCCTGTCGCCTAATACTGCAATCCACATGAAACCCTGAAATCCCTGATTCGACTTCTACGACACCCACGGGAAAAATGGGGTGATGCTATTCTAAGCCGGCATCACACGGCAGAACAAAACAAAAAAAAAACCTTCGGTAATTAATTTTATTGGTACAATACAACCTATTTTACTATCCGTCCAAGTTGCGTTCTCTTTAAGGAAATAATATTTTCCCGTAGTAAAATATAGGTAGTTTAGGGATTTGAACTATGGATGGTTGGAGTAATGAAGTATGGTACGGTATGGATCTAAACTTCAGATCATCTCTCAAACCAAAACGCTTCAAGATCAATTTTAGGTAAATAAAATGATCAATGGTATATAAAATTATTTCTCCCGACGCATAATGCATTTTTTAAAACCTGCCATGTAACACAGAGTTTCATTCAATACCTAAGTATTCAACAGAACTATCACTTAAACTTAATACGATAAACAATAAATTGCATAGAAATTATATTGTTTCAAGAATCTGTAAATCTAAATGTCTGTCTGTCTGTATAGGGTCATTTTATGGTCCATAAAAGTCAATTTCTAAGGACTATTAATTCTACACCTCAGAAATAATGGGATGGTCACGAACACATCTTAGTCTGAGACATTGAGAAAGACCCGATGAACCTTAGAGCCAGAGTTTATAAAAAAGGAAATAAGTATATAAAATTCGCCATACTGATTTATTTAGAATCTTGCATGGCTTTTAGAACATCCAGTATAAATAGTAATATAAATATTGATCTTCAAAAGATTATTTTATTCATTGTCATTTATGGATTATCTTTATATTTAAAAGAAGAACATTGTACATGTATTTTATTTTACTATGTAAGAAGGTAGGTACGAACTAATTAATACGAAATTATTCGAATAGATAAACAAAAAACCAGCCAGTACAGCAAACACCGTGTAGAGATGTCAATTCCATTTTCAAAATCGATAACGTCCCGTTCTTTACGATGGAATTAAAATCAATAGCTTGTTGAATCGAGATTGTGCTTCGTTTACACTGATTGGAGATGATAAAAATATGTATTGGCTGTAAATATTAAAAACTAGCTGGTGCCCGCGAACTTCGTTTCGCCATAATATATCTTCCATCATTTATCAGCTATATATAGGACGACCACTGCTAAACATAGGCCTCTAAGAACCATAAAATAATATTAGCCAATATTAAATTGTTGGTAGGTAGGTACCAGAAAACTTGGTTTCTCAGACTATATGTAAGTAATTTAAAAAACTGTTAAATCGTAAAATTTCAATTTCCACATGCAAGAAAGAGTAAGAAAACGGTGGTTGGTTTATAGTGTTTAGTCTTTTAGAATCACTAAAGGTTCAGTTTCTTGAAGTCGTCTTTCCCTGCTACGATTTTTTAGCTTTCCAGTTCTCTTCCCTATATCTTCCGCCTCTTATGCCATTTTTAGCAGATTTTTTAAAACCGTGCAATATTTACTTCTAAGAGTATTAATTCCGTGAAGTAGACTGATGCCACATTTCTTGACATTGTGATGGAAGACTGAAGACCGAGTTCATGAGTGTGAATAAATAAAAACAAAAGCAAGTAATCATACTACTAATCCTATCCTATCCTACTTCCTACTAATAATATAAATAAAAAAGTTTATATGTTTGTTTGTTACTCCTTCACGCAAAAACTGTTTAACTGATATTCATGAAATTGAACACAGACATAAAGGAGGTAACTTGTATTAACGCATAGGAAAGTTTTCTTCGCGAAAAAATGTTCCTGTGTGATGCCATGACCGATTTCCACACGGGCGGAGCCGCGGCTAGGGTTACGTTTAATTAAGTACCTAAGGCTATTTAATTAAGGTCGTGTGCTGCCGGCAAAGTAGAATAGCACCTCTCTTCCCGTGGGAGTCGTAAGAATCAACCGAGGGAGAAACCTGACCAAGACCGGCGGCCCTGGAGAAGGACAACAGAATCTACATTTAAACCCGGAACGGAGTCTTTGTTAGACGCGTGTGACAGAGGTCTATCCTGCACTCAATTTAGCTCCACACGTATCGACTCGCAGTTCCTGTGGTGTCAGTCAGGGAGCCCGAGAGAGTGGCGCAGGTCTTGAGCAACCCTGCGTTTTCCAAAAAACGTTGTCTGTGGAAAATCGTCTTATAACTATAGCCAAGAAAAGTCTTATCTCAGATACTGATTTGATCGTCTGGCACAAACGTATAAAATATAACTTTCGTCAGGAAAATTTTACAGGAATATGGAAAAATGTATCTTCTATATAAAATGTACCAGCCGATTGAGTCACTTTGTGTGGGAAGTCCAATTTTTATTAGTATTTCCAAAGAATATTTCAGAAAAAAGTTGTCGCTCCCTGAAAATAATGTAGCTGTATTGTCGGCAAAACTATAACATACTGCATGTACCAGACAAACATTGCCTAAATAGCCTTAACCAAATTAGCGAGAAAATTTAAAAACAAAAAAGATATCGCAATTTTCCCGCGTAGATTACGCACAAAGAAAACGATTCCTATATGAAGTTTGTATCGTCTGGCCACGCAACTTGCACGTCTTGCACCACGGAACTTTTGTTTTCGAGGGTAATAATTATTGAATTATTAAAAGTGAAAATTATTCCAATATTAAAGAGATATTTTTGTAGTCGTCGACATATTCATAGATTTTAGTTTCCTTGTCGTAATCATGAGCAATAATTCGACAAACTCATTTGTTGAGGTTATAAAGATACAGATTAAAAATATAAATACGGCCTCATGTTTTTTTTTCTTCCTGTGCGCTTATTCAAAGCGACACAATACGTGCTGGCCAGTTCGAAATTTGAAATAATCTCAGGTTCAATTAGCCCATACACATCCTTTTACTACGCGCCACTATGAAATTCTCATGACCTACAAACTTATTTTATGTGTAGCAGCCAACCCCCTTTTTAGGGGTATGTTTTTTTTAGCCTATAACCTGGTCGGTGAATTACTTGACATTTTGGTACAATTTGATTCAAAATCCGTTCGGTCGTTTTCGCGTGATGCTTCCGCATATACACAAACAAACACAAACATCGTACAAAACTCATTCATAGATGTCGCCACACGTCTTTTAAAACGCGCTATCGTTGTGTTTTCTCAAAACTATATAGCGTCACTGAACACTGACTTGTTACTCTCTTATTATATGTATAGATTTAAAATGTTATTTGGTGCGTGCACTTAGGTTAAATGTTAATGTGTCTGTTGTATTGCAAGACAGGCTGGTCAGGTCAGGACTTTCAGGTTAAAGTGCGTCATCAAATATATTTTTCTTCTGACTAACGGACTTTGAGCAGAGTTCCAAAATTGTTTTTTCTAGTGGTAGGTACCAACCAGCAATAAATAAATCCAAACGAGGCCTAAATATGGTGCACACAGACACAGACCGGTCGCGCACTCGACAAAACGATCGAGAGATAAAATCGATAAAATCCAGAGCTCGCGATGTTCGGTATAAATTAATCGATTAATCGAATACCGTTTGGCGCGTGACATTGTTCTGTTTTCAAATATTAAATGCCTATTCGCTATTACGGAAAATGAAATTAAAATGTTTTAATCACGCATTATTTTGGTTTGGAACCACCTGTCGCACAGACTTAGTATGATATTTTGATGGGATCACAAGTTTCAAAATGTAGAGTAGCAAAACCCATAAAAACCAATCATTATGGCTTGGTCAAATATTTGTGGTCAATTTTCCAATCAAATTGACTGAGTATGACTACTTAAGTCGGATACAATGTCAAAGTCGGTACCAAGGTTGCATGAATGGCAAAAAGTATGTTTTGACTGCCACCCGATCGAAGTATCGATACGTGCTGCGTTCCATTGGTAATAGCGGATACGGTAAAAGATTCAAGTAAAAGTAAGCGCGTTATCGTATGGCAGGACTGGCTGGCAAGGCGATGTAGGTTACGAGAGCTTCATTGTTTTATGCGAGCCTGGTAGTTTTGGTATAGTTATGACTTTTGCTTTGATTGACAACTTTCATCTTTCGGCGAATCAAAAGAGGCGGCGGGACGTTTTTAAAAATGTTGGCAATCTTGTCACTATTAGTTGTCAGTTTGTCACTCATGCATTTATTACGACGAGAATATTTTTAAAATACAAGGACGACAAACTACAAAGCAAAATCACAATGCATGTAAAAAAGAAAATAAAAACGGAATGTAATTTGGATCATCCGCGGACGAGCAGATGTGAAATTTTGAATGTGGAACAATTTCGTACTCCACGCGCGGATGCGTCCTATCTCCCTCTGGCCCCGCCTACTCGTAGACACGCCTCTTCCGCCCGCCGAAATTCAATGAAATTCTTAGGTTGGTAAAATTGGGAACTATTTACGTAGGTAGGAATAGCAGCGCGCGGGTTTTCGGTAATAACTTTGGTATTTATGCTGGCTTGGTTGGATAAATTTATACAGTAGGTGGGATTTACAATCTTACCGTATATGTATACAAGTAGTTCTTGCGTACCTTAGGGACTTGGATGTAAATCAAAAAAGGAATTTGAGTTTTAACTGAAACTGGGAAAAGTTGTTTAGTTTGAAGAATAATTAGGTAAGAGTAGAAATCAGACTTGCGCATTGTATACCTACACGCCGCCACCGCCGCTCCGCTCTATATCGTGTACGCGTCCTAAAACACAATCGCGACAAAATAAATCGAAAAAAAGCAAATTCATCATCATCTTATCCAGCAAAACCATGGCGCCAAAATGCCAGCATCAGAATGCCAAAATTCACCGAAAGACACCTAAGACTTTGTAATGTAACACAACACCTCAACTGTCAATTAAGGCGGCGTCCTAAAATCGAGCATTGTTTTGACTTTTCCCAATTAGTGGAACGTCAACAAATTCTGGACGATCTAAACAAGAAAACAAAAGCTTCCTTATTGGACCGTTTTCGATTTAAATTTAGAACATTTTAACGAGATCCAATCAAATTAAAGTAGGTAAGTAAGTGCCTATAAAAATAACATGGCAATTTAATAGGTAAAATGCTCATTCAGTTTGACAAAAGAATTTATTCAATTATATTCGCTAAATAATTTCCATTATTACCTGAACACCTAGTTTAGTTCTCTGGCTAAGTCTGGGTGATAACACAAAGATAATTTGAAAGTGTTATTGAACTGTTATTTTTAAAACTGTTGCAACTTGACAGATCGTCCCTCAATCTAAAATAGCGCCACCTAGTTCGGACAAGTTAGTTGCTATCAGCCCAAGAAAATCCTCATTAAACAATGTGTAAAGTTTTTTGTAATAACACCGACGACGGTATTTCGTATAATTGAAACTCTACTAATGTCACGCCTTTATCCCTGGCAGGGTAGGCAGTTCTGAGGCCCAAGGATGCTATTTTTTGTCATTGCAAAACGCCAAACTCATCTCATCGAAACTCATGTCATTCTTTCTGTCACTCTGTCATTTCATTGCCATTGTGATTTACTATACATCAAACTGTTAGAAGACTACGAAATAAACGATATCATTCAACTGAGATCCAATCGACATCCAACTGAAACGATTTTCATTTAGCAGACTTAGGGCCCCGGTGTTCACAACATCATATAAAATGACCTAAATCTGCGTACAATAGAAAAAAAACCAAGAATTTTACAATTATTTTAGTAAGTAGAATACACAATGTAAACAAACTTTTGTCCTGAGGTCGTATTACAAAGTGCGATATTACAAAGATGCCGCCTAAACGTGCAAATTTTATTCAATCGATTATTTAATCGATATGGAATTCTGAGAAAATAAGGCGTCTACAGTTTTTTTGTTATTCATGTTGGAAAATTGAAAAAATATATGCTTGAAATTAACTTGGTGAATAAAAAATCATAATAAGAAAGGGTTCATGCAGGTCTTTTTGTAAATTTTCTTTATATTTCCAATAAAATAATAACAGAGTGCAATAATACTACTATATTGTTTTAGCCACTTTTTAGCTCTAAAGAAAATTTACTTCCCCTTTATTAAGGGGAAAATCGAAAAACATCATAGCGTCCATAAAAAGAGCAAAATAAAATATTTGACTGTAAAAATTGGTGTTGAAGTCGAAATAGACCTATAAAGGTTGTAATTTCTACTTATACAGAATAAAAAATCTAAGGGAAGCTGCAAAGAATCGAAATAGATCAAAAAATAATGTTTAAGACTCTCTCTCTTTTCGTGTGGAACACCGGGTCGTCCAACGACCCAATGTGCCCTAGTGCCTGAATTTTTCAACCGCCTTCATGAATACTAGAACACATGAACACAATTATTGTCTGTGGCACTGATGCCGGTTTATTTAGGAGAACGACACTACTTTCCAGGGTTTCTCTATTTAAATCACAATATCTCACTGTTTGGGAACCCTCGAACTAGCTCAAACATAGTCGCGAATAACGCATATAGATTCGAGATAAGCTCCAGCATCATTCTGATCTCCTGGTTAATGGTCCGCCTGGTACAACGAACCCTAAGCTAATTTTAGTTGCATGCTAATGTTAATGTAATGCATACAACTATGTTGAAAGTGGCTTGATAATTTTATGGTGTTGGCTTGATAGTTTGTAGAGTTCGGTATGTGTTGGCAAGGTGCAAATAATTTTTAACCAACTTAAAAAAATTGAGGATTTCAATTTAGTCTCACACCTGCATGGCTAACATGCGTACCACGATAAAATTTTGCCCCCGCAATATGTCTTCTGCGGCTAACTTCACTGCTTCATTCTTACGCAGTGACATTGTGCGCATATGAAACGACAAAATATGTCGTCGCACGCATGTTAGCCAGCCAGGCTGGTCGTTTATGTGAACATAATTACGCATAATCAAGAGCGCCTTAAAATTTAAAATAGCAAATAAATAACTAACAAGAAACAACACACACACACACACACACACACACACACACACACACACACACACACACACACACACACACACACAAATCACGCCTTTACCCCTTCCGGGGTAGGCCGTGCGTTAACAATCGTAAAATTTCGGTCGTTATCGCCACGTATGACAAGTATTGATTGAGGGCCCTTTTCGATGATATAGTACATGTATCACTGTAGTGACAGGTTTTCAGCCTGTCGCCTAAAATTGTAATTCACATGAAACCCTCGAGTGCCTTAGATGCCTTTTAAAACACCCACGGGAAGAAATGGGGTGATGCTATTCTAAGGCATCACACGGCACCTCTACTAAAAATGTATCAAAACTCACCCAAAACTCCTATGACCAAAAATCACAAATCACGTCTATAAAAAAATGATAATTTTTATTGACATGGCTCAGCAATGACATCATCATAGTATGATAGTATCGCGACCACCAGGCGCGCAGGACTGGCGAGGCGTTAGGTGTCAACCCGATATGGACGCTATGTAAACACGGTGGATAAAGCAAGTGGAATGCACAATTTCTTTTTGCGAGACGTAAGCTATCCTGGAATACCTACTGAACCAAGAAGTTGCACACACACAAACACGCCTATATCCCAGGCGGGGTAGGCAAAGCGTTTTCACAAAAACAATAACAAAAAGTTGTAATACGAAATATTAATTTTGGTCAATTAAACAGTTCTTTAGGAAGAAATACCTACGCCTTGCAGTAAGACCCAAAACAAAATGCGATGGAGTGATGATATTAAAAGATCGACTGGTTCCAAGTGGATGCATTGCTGCAAGACAGACAAGAATGGCGTAAAAGAAGGAGGCCTACACCAAAATGGTTGAAGAAGGCTAGGGAGAAGAAAAGAAGAGAAACAGCTCCGTCATATTCGAAACTCAGCTTACATGTTTTTTACACTTGAAAGAGTAGGTAGTCGTAGTTTTTTTTATTTTCGCGATGTTCCTTTTTAGAGTAGATAATTTGTAGTCAAGAATGTACACTGCGACTGCTACATACAACTAACTACAAACAAAATAATACTCGTTCCGTTTTATCTTATAGTTTATCAACAGAATAATTCAAAGATAACAAAAGCGTTTCCACCAACCAAATTCATCTGCCTAATATGCGTTATCGTCAGGACATCATTAATACTAACTATTACAAATAAAATAGATCGAGATACTAGGAGAGCAGCATACAAAAATGTGAAGGCATGACGCGCCGATGATGTGAAGATAAGCAACCATGTTGAAAGGCCTGATGCTTATCAGTCGGACAGTCGCCTCTTACACATTTTTGGGTGCCTGGTACATTGTATGAATTTATAATTATTATTTAACATTTTTTTTGTCTACGGTTGCATTTTTTTTTTATTTACATACACAGACCGAAAAATCATCATGCGACCGCGACCAACACGAATACATATTTGCTCTGTGTTTGCATAGAATCTTCTCAATCTTGATACCTTAGCTTGATACATAGTTAGCTATTCTGAATAGCACTGACCTAGTCAAACAGTGATATGGCGATTGGAGCATAATAAAATAAGCATTCTCTTGCTTGCAATATATCGTCAAGATATATACCTAACTAGTTCTTGAAAGCTAGTCTTCTGCGTACATGACCAACGCATACAAATCTCTTATTTCAGAAATGAGTGACAGACGTAATCATCATTATGACAATCAGCCTATTACACTCTACTGCTGGACATAGGCCTCCCCCAGGGTACACCACGATCTCTCTCTTTCGCCATCCAGTCGCTACCAGCCGCTGTAGTCATATCGGTCCAACGAGTACGATAGTCTCAACTTGAATGTGGCTATACTTGGCGGGACCCCGTAGTTTATTTCAATTTTTACGCAGTATTCAATTAATACTGAATTAGTTCTATTGCTATAACAGCGTTTCGGAATTTGTTCAGAGTTTTTTCTAAAGAAAAATTCATATAAAGATCACCTTTAGCCAGCGGAACGTAGTTTAAGTTTAAAAATATTAAAGTTAAAATGGATTCTGTATTTAGTTCTGTTTTTGTTCTAAAAAACTACGTTTTCGTTTTTTACCTAGCACGTCTTATTAGAATAATTAAGCTTCGGAAATATTTATTGATCCAGCGGACTTTTTTGTGCTTAGAAATATTTTTAGTATATTTGAGGGTAGTGTTGAAAAACATATCATCGTGAATTTAATGGCTGACCAGATTCACTTCCTCGCAACAGAAAAAGCGTATTAAAGGAAAATTTAAATAAAAATTTAAACCCCGTACTCCCTTTTGGACCAATCTATATGTTACTAGCTAACGCAATTTATACCTGTTTAGGTAGTAGTGTTTTGTTCATTATTTGTTATACGTTACTGTTTATTATTTTACTCTCTCTCACTCTCTCTCTCTCTCCCTCTCTCTCCCTCTCTCTCTCACTCTCTCTCTCTCTCTCTCTCTCTCTCCTTCTCTCTCTTCCGCTCGTCCACTCAGTAATTTCAGCGTCAATTCATTGTTCTCAACTTATTTATCCTATGAGTAAGCGGGCGAAGCCGTGGGCAAAAGCTAGTTAGTAAAATGCGTTAAGTAGTTAACAAAAATAAATGTATTTATTTGGCTGTTTCAAGAGAAAATAATAAACAGTAACGTATAACAAATAATGAACAAAACACTGCTACCTAAACAGGTATAAATTGCGTTAGCTAGTAACATATAGATTGGTCCAAAAGGGAGTACGGGGTTTAAATTTTTATTTAGCGAGGAAGTGAATCTGAACAGCCATTAAATTCACGATGATATGTTTTTCAACACTACCCTCAAATATACTAAAAATATTTCTAAGCACAAAAAAGTCCGCTGGATCAATAAATATTTCCGAAGCTTAATTATTCTAATAAGACGTGCTAGGTAAAAAACGAAAACGTAGTTTTTTAGAACAAAAACAGAACTAAATACAGAATCCATTATAACTTTAATATTTTTTAAACTTACACTACGTTCCGCTGGCTAAAGGTGATCTTTATATGCATTTTTCTTTAGAAAAAACACTGAACAAATTCCGAAACGCTGTTATAGCAATAGAACTAATTCAGTATTAATTGAATACTGCGTAAAAATTGGAATAAACTACGGGGTCCCGCCAAGTATAGCCACATTCAACTTGAGAACCTTTACTCCACTGTCGTCTTTATACCTACATGTTTTTTTTATAAAGGTCAGTTCGTTACAGCAATTAGCATAGCGGATGTGTACATTTTGAGTCCCGGCATTCGGCCAGTCTCGTCGTTATATTCATGAGTAACTACTATAAACATTATATTTTATTTGCCTCCTTCCGTTCCTCTACTACTTGAGTGTTCTTTGTGTGTTGACCGGTAAGGAGGAAGCATAAATAAAAAATTGCCATGTGGATTATACCTACCCCTTTACGCATCTAGTTAACTGCCGCCATGTATCGTAGTCAGCGACTAAAACCGATGCCTTGACGTGCCTTTCGAAGCGCGTAGCCAAAAAATACTAAAATGATTTGGCAATCAGTTCCTCTAAAAATCTCCTTTTGAAGAGCCAGACAGAAAATCCTACACATAAGCTGAAAAATTACCCAAAAGCGCATCGCCTTATGACCCCGAATGACAGTTCACACCCAACCATCCTTTACCGAGTTCCGAGATTCGATTCCCGACCCAAAAGGACCCACATAAACACACGGAGACAACGTATTAATTAAAATAACACCCAAAAACAAAATGAACGACCCGGGCATCAGAAAGAATGACCGTAAGGTCCCAAGAACAATCGCCAGTATCGCCACATGTGGTCACAGATTAAGAAAAGAAAAATAAAATAAAATCCTCTCTCACTATCCCTTTCTAACTTACTAATCTCTCGTATCTCCGTCCCTTTCCACAACGAAATCATTCTTGGAACTGGCAGCCAGCACGCGCAACGTACAATGCGGGTGTTGTGCGCACGGATTCCAAATTCAAAAAAGGGAAAAAAAGCGTTGGCCCTATGCGCGGCAAATCGCCTGATTAAACCGGGCGCTTTCAAGGCATATGGGATGCCTAGAGTTCATGTGGCAGCCTAACAGAAAAGAAATCATGCATTTCTACCACAGACTAGAAAGGTCATGCGCGCGCAACCCCTATTTCTACGTAATCTTAGTTGTCTGAATTCCGTTGTAGGACCCGAAGGTGCCTGATTCGATTCACAGATGGGACAGGGGTTCATAATATTTGTCACTTTTTTCTTTTCTTTTAAAGCTGCCTAATTGTAAGTAAAATAATGATTCCTTGCTTTGGAGAGCACGTTATTGAGCCGACGGTACCAATTGCTGACTGTTATGATGAAAAATTAAATTACTGAGATACCAAGTAGACGATACAGGCACAACCAACCACATCAGAGGCGATTGAAAAACTCTGACACCAGGGTTATTTATCACTGTGGTGTGCACTTTTATTTTTTCTGGATCCTGATAAATGGAGCACCCTATACATATAAGGTGTAAAAATATTAGCTGTAAAATATTTTAAAGGGTGAATAAGCCCATGAAACTAAACAACTTTCTCCAATAAACACAGATCCCATACAAATTGGCTTGGTCGGCCGGTAATTTTAATTTTGTATGGGTGTTCTAATTTTCTTCATATTTCGACCTATGTTCCTTAGTGAAAGTTGTTCATTTTCATGGGCTGGTCACCCCTTAAAATATTTGCAACATTTTTTTTACACCCGCATATATTTACTGTGGTACCACCGGAATCGAACTTGGGACCCTGAAGTGTAGTGGAGCTTGAAACACTATACGAAGGACAAAAGGCTCTTCGCAATATTTAACCTTTCAATATCGAGTGCCTCTTATAGGCACACGCCGTTAGGGATGGGAAACTGTCGATATTTGTGTAAATCGATAAAGCGCGTTAATCCGCTATTTGACTGACAGGTCAAATGAACTACATTTTTAAAACGACATTTTGTACGATATTTATGATGTTACAAGTCACTGTGTTGGATGGCGTCAAAACAATGACTTTTACATAAATTTTCTGTTGAAAAATTCTTATTGTGAAAATTTTCAAAAACAATTTTCAATTTTTAAACAAATAATGAGTTGGGTTACAAGTATTTTTAGACAATATAACTTTCATAATTTATTAATTACCTTGTCAAATACCGGATTTCTTAGCGCGGTAAGCAGAGTTCCAAATGTCCTGATATCAACGTATATTTCGTTCGGCTAAATATTATTCTAGAACTATTAAAGAATGTGAAAGAAGAAAGATAGATTCTTTGTTATGATGTTAACGTACTTACTAGAAAAAAGCCATCACAATAAAAAAAATGTGTTTATGATTAAATTTCACATTGCCCACGGCTCCTTTTTTTCCCTATGTTCGGTGTTTGTAGTGTGCAATAATACTAGGGATCCATTCTTCCTACATTGAATTCAATCTGTCGTAGCTCATTTCTAGACTCCTCGTGATATTTCCATACATACACATATCACGCCTTTGTCCCTTGCGGGGTTAGCAGAGCAATAACGGCCGTTAAAATACGGTCGCTATCTCCACGTTTGACATAATATTGTGGGCACTATGATTCGTGTATCACTGTAGTGGCAGGCTTTCAGCCTTTCGCCTGAAGTAAACTATAATTTTTATCCAGATAGACTAAACTGACAGCCAAGAATGGCCTTATTTTTTTTAAATGTTGCAAGCATGATTCTAGTGTTGTGGTTTGACTCATTCATTTTATTCATTGAACTGTTGGGACATGATTCCTTGATGTAGTTATTTTTGTAAATAAATATGCATAATAAGTACATTCTCTTCACCGCCAGATTTTTGAAAATGGGTAGGTAGGTCAAATAGAAGACTGTAACATTAACCCATTATGGTAAACAAACTTTACAACTTACTTCGCTGCTGTGGTGCACCTGGTAAATAAAATGTAATCTTCTGACGATAACAACAAAAACGTATTGTTGTCTGGGCAGACAGGAAATAAATGTGATGTTAGTTTGTTACAAAGAAAGTAGTATGTTTGTCTTTTAGGCCAATTTATTAACGCAAATTGAAATTAACTAAATTATGTTCATAGAGATTCAATGACTATCTTTGAATCATATAGCTTGATCTATTTGACACTATTTTTTTATTATTTTTAAATACAATAACGTGACAACCCACCAAATGTCAATTTAGTCTATCTGGATAAAAATTATGGTTCAGTAATTCACATAAAACCCTCGAGTCCCTTAGTCGCCTCTTACGACACCCACGGGAAGAAATGGGATGATGCTATTCTAAGCCGACATCACCTGGCTATTTACATCAAGTAAAATAAAGGAAATACTTGGTATGTATCGTTTTATCGACATTTTCGTAGCACATCTCTACGCATCCGTGCTACGGTCGACTAAACTAAATAGCTTTGACGCGACTTGGCTAAAACGTTAAAAAGACAAAAAGCGCAAAACGCCAGACTGCTAAGATGGTTCGCGGAACTTTCGCTCCAATGGTTAATCACTTTGTGGCATTGTTCGAGGTTTAGTTAAATGATGCCGGCTTAGAATAGCATCACCCCATTTCTTTGCCGTGGGTGTCGTCCGACTAAGGCATTTGAAGGTTTCATGTGTATTGCAATTTTAGGCGACAGGCTGTCAACCTGTCACCTCTGCCTACACCGCCAGGGATAAGGCGCGTAATTTGTGTGTGTGTGTGTGTGTGTGTGTGTGTGTGTGTGTGTGTAGTGTGTGTATTGGTTAAATGATTTTTTTTATAAGAGAAAATTTTCTAACTATCCTCATTTTGTCGACCGTGGCGTAAATGCTTACGGCCGTTTATGCTCTGCCTATCCCGAAAGAGATAACGGCGTGATGTATGTATTGTCAAGTGTCATCTAGAAGGCGCTAAGCTTATCTGAAACATTTTTTCTACTCGTAGGTATATACGAAAAGTCTGTCCAATTCTCATATTATTTTCGTGCGATATATTTGGTTAATATTTTTATTGCAATATTACTCATTTAAAAAAAATAAACATACCTAAGTAGGTACTTAAAATTTAGTATCTGTACTTTTTCAAATGCGCCAATTAAGAAATTGTGTGTGACAGAATATTAAAATGTTGCAGTAAAAATAAAAAAAAGAACGAATTTTTCAAAAAACACATCTCCAAGTAGGATTTATCAATGTTTACCTAGGTCCTAGGATCTATCAATTTACCTATCACATTCAAAAATTATTCGTATTCATTAAAAAATGTATGTTGCAGTCAATCTGAAAAACCGTATTTTTGAAAAAACGGCGAACAAGTCATGTTAATATATAAATTTTTTTTTCAAAAGTATCGGTCAGTGCAATAAATGAGAGAGGGAACGCCATTGCGGTTGCCAAATACTACATACATAATGTCACGCCTTTGTCCCTTGCGGGGTAGGCAGAGCGTTAACGGCCGCAAAAATACGATCGATATCGCCACGTCTGACAAGTATTGAGGGACCTTTTAGATAATTCGTGAATCACTGTAGTGACAGGTTGTCAGACTGTCACCTAAAGTTACACATGAAGCCCTCGAGTCCCTCAGTACGACACCCGAGGGAAAGAAATGGGGTGATGCTATTCTAAACCGGCATCACACGGCACATACTGACCATCAAAAATATAATGATCCATTAAAACGACGAAGAAGAAGTGTAACTAATGTGTAACGTTAAATCTAAGGCGAGGAACACACTTGACGCACGCCGGAGCGCAGAATATCGCAGCGGTCTGTCAGATCCATACTAGAAACGTCACTCCCCATACTAAAATCGAACTCGACGGATGAAAGAAAAAAAGAAAGCAAATACGATTATTTTAGTAACATTTTAAGAAATTTTCTAAAATTAAAATACATAGTTTACATGTGCCTACTTATGTAACTACGTAGTCGGTCCCAAAGTTCTGTCATATATGAAAATACTGATAAAATAAAAAGTACCAATCCGTTTTTAAAAATTTATATATCAATTAAAAATACAATCATCGAAGAATCAAAATAACATAAAACTATTCGAAATGACCTCCCTTGCTTTTAACAACGGCCTTCAACCGCGGCGGCCAGTCGTCTATCGCAGCACGCACCATATCCATGTCGATTTCAGCGACTGCTTTAACTATGGCTGACTTCAGACTCTCCAAATTTTTATGGGGCTTAGCACAGACCTTGCTCTCTGAGACCTGCCAAATTTTATAGTCCAGAGGATTAAGGTCTGGACTGGAGGAAGGCCAATCTTCGTGTCTTATAAACTCAATGTTTTGACGTTCAAACCAGGCTTGAGTGGTCCTGGCTTTGTGAGCGGGCGCAGAATCCTGCTGGAATACAAAGTGATGTCCTGAAAATAGTGTGTTGGGCAGGTCTTTGACGTACCGATCCAAAACCGTCTCTTGGTACACTTTTGCGCTGGTTTTGACCCCCTTTTCGCAAAAATGAACCTCAGTTGGCCCATAGTAGGAGACTCCTAACCAGACCATGACTGAAGAGGGATGATGCCCATGTTGCACCCGCGGAACTTTGTTTCCTGCTTCTTCAGAGCTGGTAGCGTACACTCTATCGTTTTGTTTATTATACTTTTCTTCTATATCAAAAATTTTTTCGTCTGTAAAAAGTATATCGCGGTGCCGGTTTTTCGCGTACCGTTTTAACAACACCCGAGATCTTTTGAGTCTAATTTCTTTTTAACGGGAATTAAGTAAGTGCCCACTCCTTTTTTTGTATGCTCGCAACTTAAGGTCTTCGTTTAAAACCTTTTTGACTGTTTTTCTACTAACCTTCATCTGCAAAGCCATAAGTTTCTGTTTTCGGACAGGATTTCTTCGTATGCGCTCCTTGATCGCTTTGATCACTGCTGGTGTTCTGGCGGAGCGAGGCCGGCCAGTTCTTTTCTTGTCCTCAACACTAGAGACTTCAGTGTACCTAGTTATAGTACGATACCCAAACCTAAGCGTTATTTTCAATTTTTTGAGCAACTTGAAAATGGTACTCGGCGAGTGCCCACAGCGACGCAACGCCAAAACTGCTATTCGGTTTTCTTTCAAAGTCCACTCCATCGTGAAAAATCACGCCAAATGATTATTTATTGTTTTAAAATAATTGTTAAACATTCAAAAACGGAATGCAATAAAACTTTTCCAAATCCGTGTTCTAAATTCAAAAATAATATGCCAGTGACAGAACTTTGGGACCGACTACGTAAAAAGGGTCACCACTCAGCATAAGTTACATTTATTAGTTACTGCGATAGCGCTGCGACAACAGCGGTCGAGCGGTTTTAGTATGGGGATTGACATTTCTAGTACGGATCTGACAGACCGCTGCGATATTTTTGCGCTCCGTCGTGCGTCAAGTGTGTTCCTCGTCTAAAGTTGAAATATTCGACCGGTGACATGTTTACAATCTTTTGTAAATGTTTTACTTTCTTTATGTCTACGATGTTTCGTTTCCATAATATTCAGAAATTTCGTAAACATTAGGTTTTATAAACTTTACTCGTTGAATTACTATCGCGGAGGTATAATGTTTGATAATTTGTTTGGTGGAAGTGAAGTGCCGTGTGATGCCGGCTTAGAATAGCATCACCCATTTTCTTTCCCGCGGGTGTCGTAGAAATCGACTAAGGGACTAGGGGGTTACATGTGTATTGCAATTTTAGACGACAGGCTGACAACCTGTCACTATAGTAATGCACGGCTTATCTGAAACGACCTTCAAACATTTATCAGACGTGGCGATAACGACCGTAGTTTTACGGTTGTTGACGCTCTGCCTACCCCGCCAGGGATATAGGCGTGATATGTGTATGTATGTAAGTGAAGTAGGTTTTTTTGTAGGTTTCAAAACTACAGGGTTGAAATATCATAAACAATTGGTAGGTATCTGATGCCGTGTGACGCCGGCTTAGAATAGCATCACCCCATTTCTTTCCTATGGGTGTCGTAGGAGCCAACTAAGGGACTGGAGGTTTTCATGTCTTTTGCAATTTCAGGCGAGGCTGACAACCTGTCACTATACTGATACACGACTTATCTGAAACGACCCTCAAACATTTGTTAGACATGGCGAGTAACTCTCTACCTACTCCGCCAGGGATTCAGGCGTGATTTTTGGTACGTGTATGTATGTAACATCTGATAATATCACATCTGTAGCTGCGTGATGATTTGCCGTGTGACGCCGGCTTAGAATAGCATCGCCCCATTTGTTCCCGCGGATGTTGTAAAAGGCAACTAAGGGACTCGAGGGTTTCATGTGTATTACAATTTTAGGCGACAGGCTGACAACCTGTCACTACAGTGATACACACACAAATCATCTAAAAAGGCCCTCAATACTTGTCAGACTTGTGGCGATAACGACCGTAATTTTGCGATCGTTAACGCTCTGCCTAGCCCGCAAGGGATAAAGGCGTGATTTGTGTGTGTAGCTGCGTTTATTTTGAATGTTAGATGATTATCTAAAGAAAATGAAATTAGCATAGTTTTAGGAATAACCTGTGGCCGTTCTTTCAGTTAACAGAAAAACAAGAACTGACGCATCCTACTGACGGATATATGTACCTACTTACAATTAAATGGAAGTATAGAACGTATAGAATATAGCCACATCTTAGGAAACTTTTTTATCCAACGCGGACGGAAATATAAACCTTTTGAAACCTGAGTTCTACATCAAAGGTATATTTAGTACTAATGCGCAAATGATGTATGAACTGCTAACCTGAATACCTTTCTATGTACGTAGGGTTATAGATAATTTACAGGTCACAGTATTACAGCCTGTTAAAAAAATACAGTTTACAGAGGTGATTGATTATATTTGAATGATTCCAATAATTTTGACACAAAATTGCGTAGCTGTATGTATATTTTGAATTAAGAAGTTGAAGAGTTAAGGTCAAAAACCGCAAAAATACCCGACGGCCAAATGTTGACAGAAAAAAATTAAATCAAATGTGTTAAATTATGATTTGAAATGTAAGTTATTTAATGGTTATAAAAAAGATTGAAATGAAATATTTTTTTTAGTTTAGTAGCCACCAACTTATAGTATTGATTTTTGTTTCGATTCGAAATTGTCATCCAATCCAAAACATGCGTTTTCGTTCCAAATTTAAATCATGCCAATTTTTCCACACCACCACAAAGTTATGGTTAAGTTTCATTCTCGGTCAAACTTGTAACTTACCCAAAATTTTAAATTTTACGTCTTCTTAAACTAAACTAAACTAAACACAATTATTTAAAGAATATATTTTGAGTAAAAATAATCCGCAACACAAAACACTTTTTTAAAATGTCACACTGGGTAAAAAGTTTCAAAAATCACTTTTGTCCGTTTTTAAGTTACTCAAAACGTGCGTTATTTTGAAATTTAATACTCTTACGTTCAGTACTTTCTATAAAAGTCTTTAATTAAACTGTACGAACGAGTTTTGCTTTGTCAAAAGATCCGGTTTACCAAATTTCATATACGATATTATGATAATAGATCCGAAGGAAATTATAAAAAAAAATGTTCGGTAAACAATTGGACAACTAACAAAGCAGCGCTTCGTAGCTATCCGAAGCTGTACTGAAATTCTAAACCCCGACTTCGGTGTCCATGTCTTGCACCCCCCATTACTAAATTTCGTATCGGAATAAAAAGTCCAATACCACATTACAGCCCACATGAAACAGAACCAAACAGGCCTCGAAATAAAGTTGAAAATGCGACAGCGCGTAACCCCAGGTTCGCTCTTTTCCAAAACGTCCGATCCGGTACAAGGCTATGAGAACGTATAATTTAAAGACGGAGTTGTGTATCATGATTGTACAAATATGGTTGTCTCGCTCATACACACTGCGGAGGCTGCGCGAGTTTTCGCGTTGTGATGTCGGATTGCTCATTTTTTGCGCTATCCTATATTGAATTACATATTATTTTGTGAATTAGATTGTGTCGTGGTGTCATATTTTCGCTCTGTACCTGGTACTATTTTTTTAACAGGATAGGTTGGTCGGGTACAGGTTGGTGAGTTCTTGAGTTACGCAAGGAATTTTTATAGTTAGGTTTTGAAATGTCTGATTGAAGATAAATTAATAACAATAATGTTTTGAATTGTTAGCTTTTTTAATATTTAAGTAACTTAATATATTATACAACATCCAAAAAGAAGACTAACATAAGAGTTTTAATATAAATTACTTTCTTTTTGATTTAGAAACAACAAAACATTTAATTTTGAAATGATCACAGATTTGGCGTACCTGAAAAAAAACACAATATATTTTTTCGAAACGATACCTACCTATATCTATTTGTAAATGTGTAATAAGTAGTATTATCTAATAGGAAAAAATCTTGTAAGAATAAATAAATTGCCTGTTTGATTGCATTATAAAAATTTGCTTTTGATTTTATTAGGAGAAAATGTTAATGTTAAAAAAATATATCATAATGAATTATGAAAATAATATCTAACTTCTGCTAACTGAGCTGTTAAAGCGACAAGAAAAAAAAGTCCAGAACGGCACACTCCAGTACAGGAATGACGAGAGAGACGACAATTCTTGGGAGAAGAACAAAAAAGGGAGACAAGAACTTACCACGCACACTCCATAATGCACGTGAGCTGTAATAGCGATGACAAGAAGAGCGTAAAGGACGGCATACTCCAATACAGGAACGTAGACAGAGATGACAACTCCTAACAGAAGAGGCCAGGTCAGCCAGCAGACGGTCTCGCAGCGAGCGCCGCTCATCTCGCAGACTATAAGGCGACTCTGAAATATTTAGAAAATATAATGACTGCAAAAGTTTGCGGATAATCCATTGGCAAGGGCAAATCAGGGCAATGCTCTTAAATAGATGATGATACTATCACATTATTGTTGGGTCTGGCACACCGAATCTGAAATTTTGAAAAGGTTATTAAACACTCATAGACATAGGTCTTATAAACCAGGTTACCATCGTTGATTCGATGATGAAGAAGGAGAACATTCATAGACGTCAAATTTTTGCAAAACTTTTATCTGCTCTTATGAGTTACGTAAGCTACGGTAAAAAACTACGATGACTTACAGAAATGTGACTAAACAAAGTCCCGTACAGAAGCAAGAACGCTCTGGGGTCTCTCTCAAGGATTTTGGTAGGAGAGTTAGTCGCCCAAGAGGTGATGAGAGTTGTCATGATGAGCATAGACAAGACTGGCCAGATTGACTCGACGAAGGAATAGTTCTTTCCGGAGCGATTCTTTTTGGACCTGGAAAAGAAGAAAAAGGAGTTGATAATAATGTAAGGCTTTTTAGTCAATGCCAAATTTTTAAATCATCATTTTAGATTTAGGTCATCAAAGCCTTTATAATTTACTACTGAACATGTAACCTCTCTGAATGGTGGGACCTTAAGCGCAGTTCCATAAGGCACTAAGGCTGGAAGGCGTATTGTATCAACAGGAAACGCAGCTGCACATTTCTTGGATTTATCCCCTCCTTTTCGACAATCACGATTTTAAAGCCACACAAGCAAGCAACTTACAGATAGACATTATACACAGAGACGGGCAGAGTGGTCAGGAGCCCTGTAGCGTGGATGACCACCTCGAAGACCTGGGCGAATGTGACGTCTCCCCAGATGTAGAACTTGTACACGCCTGGGCCGAACCAACCGGCTAAGAGGAATATTATCGACACTGCCTGGTAAAAAAAACACAATTACAATGTTATGTTAAAAACTTCAAGGAGCCAATCAGCCCACAATAAGCACACAGAACTTCCACAAAGAACATGTATTCCACACAATGTTACTTAAAGCCTAATATTTTGTATGGGAGGATGTTTTCTTTACTGGGAACGGAAATTTATCACCAGATTCATTAATTATATCAGCCTATAGCAGTCTACTGCTGAACATAGGCGTCCCGCAGGATACGCCACAAGGATCGATTTCCCATCCAGTCGTGTCCCATCTTTACATTGTAGCAATTTATTTGATCATACTCTCCTCTCCCTAATATCATGAATTGAATGGCTTGTATAGGTATTTTAAAACACAGACTCTATATGTTGCATTGTGATTGGATTGATATTATCATCAAAACGATAAAATCTTACCCACATACTGAAATCATAGCCCCATGGCAAGTAAAGTGTCCCTGTGTTGTATTTCTCCACATGGCTCACGTAAAAGTTTTGAGTGATGCTTATTGCTATGAATAATCCTCTGAAAAATAATATAAAACAAATAAGTTGTAAATTAATAAATTTTTGTGGCTTACCAATCGCACAAATACCAATATATCTTAAATCTCCTTAAGAACCGGTTACTGCGGTTACTGTATCTCTAGTGGGGTAACTTTGGACCAAATCGGGAAAAAGATTTGATTACCCGCCATTCCCAAACCGTCATTAATTATTCACTAGCTTATACTACCATCTAACAATTCCAGGTAGAACTAAGAACCTGTGTTTCTTAGTTCGGACTGTTAGGAAATGATAAGAAATAAAATCTTGGGCCTAATATATTCCCTAGGGCAAAAGTGACTTACCAATATATTTACACTTTCAAATATATTTTCATATAAAAAATATTCAATTTTAATCAACAGACCTAAGTATGGGAAGGGAGAAGACTTGGTCTCTTCCAAACACGGAGAACAGGCAAAATGGTATGAGGAAGACGGTGTAGGAGTCCAGACCGTGATCAAACATCTCCCCGAGCGGGCCTGACACGCCAATCTTTCTGGCTTGTTTACCGTCGACGCCGTCTGAAAATGAAAATAATAGGATGTAAGATGTAGTCCTCCATATATTCATGTTGTACATGAAATTGATCAATTTTTTCGTAGTAACATTATGTCAGGAAACGTAAAAATAATACTATGAGAAGTTAGCTTTTTTATCAGTTTTCTGTAAAATAATAATAATTCTTTTATATTCTTTAATTAATCTTTAAGGGACTTTTGTATTTCTCTATCTAACAGATCTCGAGCTAGTTCATGATGTCGTACCAGATGGCGTTGCGCTAGGTTGATGTTTTGATAATCAACTAGACAAAATACATTTCCTTGGAAAGAAATTTATATGTACCATTGAAAACGGCCTAGAAAATTTCCTACAATAGAATATTGATCACATACCCAGATGGTAGGCAAGGAACACCAAAACTCCGCAGGCTGTGAATACCCAATTCGGAATAGACGCTCCTTCTCCTATATATTCCGCAGGTTTGCCTGATGCGGTCAAGTCGTAGTCAAAGTATGAGAGTAAAACTACACATGCCACCATACATAAGAACCCGGCGAAGGTCAACAAGTTTGGCGCTATGAAGTTTGGTATAACCTAAAAAAAAATAAAAAATTCACGAATAAAAATACATTATAATATATATTTTAACCTATTAGAAAAATATAGCACTGTGAGTACATTAAAGTCCAAATCAATTCAATTATGACAAATAATGTCCTTCCCTCGCCTACCAAAAATAAATGAATGAAAAGAGGCATTATAAATTATTTCGATTCAAAGGGCTTTGCGGGAAATGTATGGAGCGTTGGTGCCTTTATTATTGTAACTGTCAACTAACGCCAACCCATTAGACGTGTAGAGTACTTCCATACAAACAATATTTTGCATGACAGCTAGTGTAACCATTACGAGATATACGCTTCAAAACATTACAAGAGTTTTATATGAAAATCTTCTTTTTTTTCAACTGTCAACGATCATCACCCTATTAGTTGTGTAGAGTACTTCCATACAAACAATATTTTGTATGACAGCTCAGCTGTCAAGTGTAACCATTACGAGACTTACGCTTCAAAACACTTTCCATATAAAACCGTCGTAACGTTTTGAAGTTTATATCTCGTAATGGTTACACTTCAGAGCTGAGCTGTCATACACAATATTGTTTGTTTGGAAGTACTTACTCTACACAACTAATAGGGTGGTGTTCGTTGACAGTTTAAGAAAATGAAGATTTTCATATAAAACTGTCGTAATGTTTTGAAGCGTATATCTCGTAATGGTTACACTTGACAGCTGAGCTGTCATACAAAATAATGTTTGATTGGAAGTACTCTACATATCTATCAAGACGGTGTTCGTTGATAATTAAAAAAAAATGATTATTAGAAAGGCACCAATTTTACTCATAGCCCTTTAAATGCAGATGTGTTTTATTTCATTTTTGTGTCACTTACATGTAAGATGAAAATAAGAATTGTTTTATTTCTAAGAAGCTATTAAAAAGTTATAGTTTTTTTTTCCTATACATTTTTAATCCTAATAATGATTAAGCGACCGATAAGGCGTACGATGACACGGCGCTTACACTATTACATTAGTTGACCTTCAAAGATTAAGATTATATATTACTAGCTGGTGCCCGCGAACTTCGTTTCGCCATATATCATCCATCATATAAGCTATATAAAGGAAGCTCACTGATAAACATGGGCCTCCCCCGTAGACTCTAAGAACCATAAAATAATATATTATAAGCTTATATTAAATTGTTGGTAGATAGGTACCCAAAAACTTGGTTTCGCCGACTATACAGTGTGTAAAAATATTAGCTGCAAATATTTAAATGGGTGAATCAGTCCATGAAACTGTACAACTTTTCCCAAGTAACATAGGTCGAAATATGGAAAAAATTTTTGGACCTCCCATACAAAATGTAGCAGCCGAGCAAGTCAACTGTATGGGAGGCCCAAATGTTTTTTTCATATTTCGACCTATGTATTCCTTGGGGAAAGTTGTTCAGATTCATGGGCTGATTCACCCCTTTAAATATTTGCAGCTAATTTTTTTACACTTTATATGTAATTTAAAAAAACTGTTAAATCCTAAATTTACAATTTCCACATGCAAAAAAGAGTAAGAAAACGGTGATTCTTTTATATATGTTTAGTCTTTTTGATTCCTGTAGGTTGAATTTGCTGAATCAGGTTACAGATTAGTCACTCCCTGTTCCAAATCCTCGCTTTCCAGTTCATTTTAGCAATTTTTTTAAAATCGTGCGTTTACATCCAAAGGTATCAATTCCGTGAAGTAGACTGATGCCACATTTCTTAACATTGTGATGGATGAATAAAGACCGAGTTCATGAGTGTGAATAAATAAAACATAAGCTTATTAAAAACCAAGTAATCCCACTACAAATCCTATCCTATCCTACTTCCTACTAATATATTAATACAAAAGATTTGTTTGTTTGTTACTCCTTCACGCAAAAATTGCTGAACTGATTTTCATGAAATTGGGCACAGATGATGTGTGATGCCGGCTTAGAATAGCATCACCCCACATCCTTCCCGCGAGTGTCGTAAGAGGCGACTAAGGGACTCGACGGTATTGGTGTATTACAATTTGTCGGCTAAACATATAATAACAGTATGTAACAGAACAACATTGGCTAGTAACGTAGATATAAAGAATAGCCTTAACAAAATGAGCAAGAAAAATTAAAAACAAAAAATTGTGGTACTTCGCTGGCCGACTTACATCATAAGCAGATCCATATCCGCTGAGTCATTTTAACCATGGTTGGAGCGGCAAAAATAAGGATAGGTATCCCTTCACACAAACTTTTGCTTTGTAGCTATTGCAATTTTCCCGCGGTAAATAGTAGATTACGCACCAAGAAAACGATCCATAAATAAAGATTGTATCGTCTGGTACGCAACTTACACGTCTTGTACCGCGGAACTTTTGTTTTCGAGTGTAAAAAATATTGAATTATTAAATGTTAAAATTATTCCAATATTAAAGAGATATTTTTGTAGTCGTAGACATATTCGTAGATTTTACTTTTCTCATTTATTGAGGTTATAAAAATATAGATTAAAAATAATAAATACGGCCTCTTGTTATTTTTCTTTCTGCGCGCTTATTCAAAGTGACACAGTTCGTGCTGGCCAGTTCGAAATTTGAAATCAATCTCGGGTCCAATAAGCCCATACACATCTTTTTACTACGCGGCACTATGAAATTTACGTGATCTACAAACTTATTTTATGCCAACCCCCCTTTTAGGGGTATGTTTTTTTTAGCCTATATCCTGGTCGGTGATTTACTTGACATTTTGGTACAAATTGCATCAAAATCCGCTCGGTCGTTTTCGCGTGATGCTTCCGCATATCCACAAACAAACACACAAACATCTAAACATCTAAACATCTAAACATCTAAACATCCAAACAGACAAAAATTTAAAAAATTGCAGAAACGTGTTTTGTTATCAATATTAAGTATCACGAAACAATTTTTTTTTGGATATCTTGTATGTACAGACTTTCGGTCCTCTTGAGCTTTATTATATGTATAGATACCGTCCCATCTGTCGACACCTATGTTTGCTGATATCACAGGCAATGTTATGCTTCTGAGAATATCGTATTTTATATTGCAATTTATTTAGTGATTATAAAAGTTATCAATTATAGGACATAGAACTCACAAAACATCATTGGCTTGACATGACACTGCCTGAAACATATCAGTTTTCTAGCTTAGATAAGTAAAATGTTGGGCTAATATAATCTTTTTTTTAAATCTTACGATTAGCATACTAACCTTTACAATAGTGTTCCATGTTGGGTGCATCACATATTGACTTAGAGGACTTGTGTCTATCGCACTGTACTGAAAAATAAATATAAATAAAATAACATTTTGTGTATCAACAATATCTTCACCAAAATCAGAATTTATGAATCATGGAATACTTCTAAGAAATAATATCTCGAGTTTGCAATATAAATGCTGATCATTCTAACCAGTATCATTTGTGTCAAAGACAATTAATCACAAGAGAACAAAATATTGAACCGTCTATGATCACAAATCAAAACAAGTATGGTTCGCATTAGCTACCACTTTGTCTTTTTTTATTTAAAACACTTATATTATACATATACAAATCATTTTAACTGAATACAAAGTAATTTCACTTATCAACATAATATTATGTTATTATACTACACATATGATTTCAGGGTTAGATTACAAAATTACAACATGGGATATCAATTTATCACTGTGTAACCATAATTCAACTTTTGTAGTTTGGTATATCGCATACATTATTACAAAAATGTTAATTTTATAACTTTAACTTAATGTACACACAAAAACAATAGATCTTACCTTATAAGTATCAAATCCCTTCAAGTCTTTCTTACTAATATACTTATAATTAAACACTTTTGTCAGAAACCCAGTCATTTTGTTAAATTTTTAGTCCTTTTTACATGAAATACCATTAGACGCTTATTTTTCATAAATAAATACGAATGAACACAAACACAGATAAACAAAAACTATTTCAAAACGAGCGTAAACATTACTATGCAGCCTTGGTTTTAATATTCAAAAGACAAAAAATATATACGTCATATACTCGTCCCACCAGTTTTGGAACTGATTACTATAAAATGAGATAAGGAAGTTTGGATAACAAAATGGTATAGTGTGCTATTGCTATCATATCTTTGTATTTGTCTGTAGTAGATTGTGGAGAATAAAGTAATAAATATTTGAGAATACATACTAGGAGATGGGAACAAAAATTTTGAAAAACCGGATATTTCGGAAACAAAGAGATACGCACCTAGGTGTCAAGTCGGCTGGCCTGTTGACAAATATCAATTAAAAATAATGAGATGCGTTTTGTTTATTTACATACAATAACAGAAAAATATGACGAACATGGAAATAGGTAATTATGTAGGTAATAATGAATGATTAAAATAAAAATAAGATTTTCCTTTTATGAATTAATAATAATTACTTGAAAGTTAAAAAAAATCATCAAAGGCATATTTTATGTGAGATAAATAATGATTTCGGACAATTCGAAAAATACCAAAACTTTCACTTTATCTGCAACATAAACAATTGTCAGTCTGGAAAGTTTGAAATAAATACCAAAGAAGTCAGAACCTATCTTATCTTATTTTATCTTGATATAGGAAATTTAGGAAGTTTCCCATTCTTCCTTTTCATGTGGTTTTTTTTGGCTGATACCTGGATAGCAACACTTGTCTGACCTAGGTGACGCTGTTGCGCTGTTGATATTTTTACAGATTGAGGGATTATCTGTCAAGTTCAGTGACATTATCTACGGGAAATCGCTGTTGAGCTTTTAAAAACCTTCATTCGCAGCCAGCGCCACCTACTAAAAACTAAACGAACAGATTAAAAATTTCCCATTATATTCCATGCGCGTAAGTATACGTACAGTTGCGTAATAATGCACAACACAATAATATGTGGAGAATTGTGGAGTTAACGAGGAGCTGTCTATTTTTACAGGCTGTAAATCATCGTGAGTAGGGTAGGCGGGCCAGTCGTCGACCGGTTATTTAAAACGAGGTTTAGATGTAAAGTCAGCTTTTAGGTTAAACCGGTAACTTAAGTATTAAAAAAATATTATTATAATTTCAGTTAAGCCCCAATAATTAGACAAAATTAAAACCATATCTAAAAAAAGACATTCTAATTAAGGAGTGTTAATGTTATGTTGTTAAGTTGGTGTGTTGACCCACACGGAGGTTTTTTTTACGTGGTTGAAATTTTAGATAATAGAAATCAAGTCAAACCAATTTTGTGTTGTTCGAAAATAGATTCCACCTAATGGTCTTTGGCTTGTTCTGACACCTTGGCACAAAATATTTTGTTTTATCACTATACAAGATTTAAGCATGTTTTTACTCATTACTTACTGTACCAGTAGCTATAATTAGTATTCTTTGCGATAATTTCTATTTAAGGTTGAAAAAAGGCAATTTTATTTTTCAAATTTATTTTTATTTATAAGTGCTTTTTTAAATCTACTGCGACGACCACACTCACCCTACGCGCCGCATCGCACCCGCGGGACCCAATTACCGCGCCAATTATTGCACCAATTAATTCCCGCCGCGCAAGTAGTCCACGACATGTGCATTTACCCTACTCTTTCACGGCTTTTTAAATGTATTGTCGTCTGGTTTTCTGATTGTTCTAAAATGTTGGTACCGTTGCGGTTATAATGTTTGATGGCGGCTAAGAATAGCACCAGCCTGCTTTTAAGCGTTTTTAAGGAATACGCGAAAGATTAATGCATTAAAACTGCATGTGATGCCGGCTTAGAATAGCATCACCCCATATCCTTCCCGCGGATGTCGTAAGAGGCGACTAAGGGACTCGAGAGAATTGGTGTATTACAATTTTTAGGCGACAGGCTGACAACCTGTCACTATAGTAATACACATGTTGTCTGAAACAACCTTGGAAAACAATCCTCAAAAATGTCGGACGTGGCGATAGTGGCTGTATTCTTACGGCAACTATCGCTCTGCCTACCCCGCAAGGGATAAAGGCGTGATATATGTAATGTATGTATGTATGCATGTTGTCGTTTGGTTTTCTGATTCTTCTAAATTGTTGGTACCGTTGCGGTTATAATGTTTGATGCCAGCTCAGAATCGCACCAGCCCGTTTTTTAAGCGTTTTTAAGGAATACGTGAAAGAATAATGCATTAAAAATGCATCTCATCCAGCTAAACTAAAACCATGCAGGAAACCCCAGTAATTATCCAAAAAGACATCAATCCCTACGTAATTTCGTATAATTTACTCCGAAATAGGCACGCGCCCGGACTGGCAACAGACATTATCGGTGAGGTTCGAATTTCAAATTACGCGCCGGTGTCGGGTGGCGCCCTCCGGCCGTCGCCTGGCAATGGCAACGCACAGGTGTCGTATCGATCTTCTGCGGAGTTTTGTGCGCCTGGTACTTTCGTAGGTACCGTTACGTCAGATTTGACTAGTTTGCTTGTTTGTTACTCATCTACCAGACATGGACCAAAGTACCTAAAGGCGCGCGCACTCCTATTTTTTGGTCTGTGAACTCGTATATATTCTAAGCATAGACTTAGAATATACTAGATTCTGGACTCATCAGACCTTCAAGTAAAATTCCGTAGTCATAGCGGTCACCCCTAATGATGATTATTTGGTGCAGTTTTGAATGTTTCGGTACTTTCGATCCTTATCAATCCAGACTCCATGCATCCAGTCTTTGTGACATTTGCGCTTAGTATAATCTGATTACCCAAAAGTGATTCCTCTTACATGCTTCAAGTCGTCCGTTGTAAATAAGTCTTAAGTCTTAAGTCTTATCTAGGCTTCTGTACATCGTGGGGCGTATTTTATAAATTGCTTAGAATGCCCTTCCTTATTACGCCTCCATAATATGACGTTTTGTCACTTGTCCTAACAAAACTCTGACGATGATTCCACCTGTCGCCTACCACGGCTCATTAACTTTTCAAAGTCGGAGTCACAGGAGCGAATTGCCGCGGACACCTCCGACAACTTGCTGACGGCACATAATTACCAGGAGCACAGGAGGAAATGGGAATAAGACGAATAAAACTTACTTCCGATCACATTTCTGCTATTTTCTAGCTAAGTTACTCGTAAAAAGAGGATTATTTCTATTTGGCGATACTGAAACTTCTCTAAAGGGTCAACTTGAATTGTTTTTTTCATACAGTTTATAACAAAAACCAGCATTGTTTGATCAGGGGAATTCAGGGGATTGATAAGTTGATGAAACTATCGTCAATAAATCGATCTGCCCAGTTGTGGGACTAAATTACACTAGATTTTCATACGAATGTCAAAAAACTAGTCTAAGTTGATCCGTTAATAGGTAGGTTGATGTTTTGGTGAAAGAAGGTACCTTCAGACAGACTCTGTTCTGTTTTTCATTATTAATCAAATTGCTTCTAAAATGTCATTTCAGTACTAGGTAATTAATTAATTTAATTACCATGACAACCGACCAAATTAACTAACAATTAACGAAAAGTACCAGGCGCCCATAAACACAAAGCGTAATGCTCGCATTTCGATCGTAATTACTTTATTGCTGTTAGTACGCAATCAGCCTGCGAGCCTGGTATTGTGTCTAGTTCCGAAAATATCGCCGTATTGAGTTCTCGCGATAACGAGTTCATATTTTGAAAGTGGGACAGGGCTGTCCGCGTTGAATTACTGGCGATAATGGTTTGATAACTGGTGGAAAGATAAATATCAGTTCTTTTATCAATGAGACCTATACTCCTTGCAGCGCAGCAATTTGCCTTTAAGCGACGACAAAAACTGTCGTTATCGCTACGTCTGACAAATTCATTAAATGTCATTCCTGAAGATTGTGAATCAGTGACAGATTATTACAAAGAACGACATTACAATTACATTTCCATTCTGCTGTTTGAATTATATTGGTAGTACGGTCACCTGCAGAAGTGCAGAGTCTACATAAATCTCTTTACTACTACAGACAGCTACAACAGTCTTCTGCTGGACACATGGGCCTCTCCCTATCGGGGAGTATAGCTATACTCAACACCACACTTCGCAGGCGGATTGGCGAGCGCAGTGCAAGGTGCGGGATGCTGCTGCCCATTCCCGCTCACTTGGTGTAGTAGGGTAGGAATGGGGCGGTGCTATTCTACGCTGGCATTACACGGTTATCTCTCAAATCTCTCTAAACTTGTTTGGCCCAACCCTAACCTACATTGTCGGTCAATCATTGTTTAAACAAACAAATTAGCAGCTAAGATTGTTTGTCTGTCGTTTTGTTCTCACTCGCGCGGCTCGTGATTGGTTCGTATTTCGAATTTCAAATATAGAACGCTCGCAGGCATGTTTTCCTTTGATCTGTTTATTTTTCCTTTTAACAATGCCGTTAGATTTCACAGCGCGAGTATTTTTAAAAAGCGTTATTTCTGAAGTCCTGGTTAGAGTTAGTCAGCTATCAAAAGTAGTGCAATCCCGTAAATTTCCGTATTGCCCAATATGGGATTCCGGATATTTTCGTTAAACTAGTAGTAATATCCAGAAGGTATGGAGATACAGGTACCATGTTTTTGCTAAAATGCATCGCCTAAAGTATGTTTTTTTTTTTTTGAGATCATAAATTGATAGCTAGGGTTGCCATTTGTAGGATTTTTTAAATCTGTTTCTTTTAGTTCCTAGTAGATGACGCTCGTGCGAACGATCTAAAAGCTCAGCAGTGATTTCCATAGATCAACGGAATCGTTATTTTTTGTTATGCATTGAACTTGACAAATGATTGGCCTGAGGGATTGGCACACACATCACAGTTTAAGATTTACAAAACAAATGGCAACACAAGATAATAAATCTCTAAAAAAACACACTTAGATGGCTGTCATTATTTTATCCTGAATTTGTGAACTATCTAACAAAATTAGAGGTCGCTCGTTGGTATTCCATCATGGCGGGTCGTGTATTGGTTATAATTTGATATTTCTTGTTCATTTGAGTGTTTGGTGAATAATTCTGATAGTGTATTAAGCAACAAACTATTCTGAAAGTGTTCATTAAATAGGAAATTGCAATTAATGCATATATTCGGCATTGTGCAATAGTGACGAGCGGTCTCCACGTGGTGCAGAAAATTTTACTATCGAGTTTTTTGTACCACATAATTTTGCGCAACACAGTCCCTAGTCGTCAGACTAGGATCACTGTGTTGTGGACTTTCCCTCGGCGTAATGCCACTTAACTTTACATCACTCTAACCTTACCGACGACGACCTGACTACTTTGACATTGGCAAAATACGTCTCCACCCATGAGATGTGACGCCAGAATTATAAAAAAAAAACAAAACAAAATTAGCCCAATAGAGGAATAAACTGAAAATGTGCCAAATGACGTCATCCTAGCCGATGCAATTGCGAATATTACGATTAATTGCATACGACAGGACGCATGCACCGCCCAGTTGGTAATTAATTTATTGTTTTACATTCCTGTCTGTCGGTTTTCATTCCTGTTTGACATGTGTAAATGTGAGTTTGAATAGTTGAATCTCACATTCACATACACACACACATATATACAGATCACGCCGTTATCCCTTGAAGCAGAGCGTCAACGGCCGTAGAAATACTGTTGTTATTGCCACGCCGCGCCAAATATGTATTAGAAGGCCTTTTCAGAAAAAGCGTGTGCTACTAAAGAGACAGGTTGTCGTTTTTTATGATTACTGAAAAGACCTGCTGCACACGAAAAAAGAGACTGAAAAGACCCTTACTTTGTGTCGCTAGTCCACTAGACCATATGACGTGGTAGACACTTTGGTGATTGTTGCCGAAATAGTAGTAAATGGACTGTAACGCCAATGTAAAATGTAATTCTATATTATGACACTTTTGACGAGCAATAAGACGTATTTTTAAATTTCAGCTGCATCTGACCGTGACGCTGTAATGACGCTTTTCAAATCTTAAGAAGGTATCAAATGTCTTTATACCTACTACAACTACATAGAAAATGCCCTATAGCTTAATAAAAAGTAGAGAGGAACGCGAGTCATTGTTAACGTTTCAAATTAGCGGGAGACAAAAATCCATACAAATCAGGTTTTTTCCTCCCCAGGTGAGAAAAGATGTAACTGTCAAAGTTACGTAAAATGCTACGTGAATCTGACTTGGCTGAATGAACTTATTGCTTTTGCTTTGTACGATATTATTCAAAAAAAGCAATACCAATTTTCATGTAATTTTTTTTATTTATTGAACTGTTCTTCTATTAGTGTTCCTGTTTTTTTTATTCTTGCAAGTTTAGTATAAAACACTATGTATCACTCGGAACAAAGTCGAGGGTGTAGTTTGAGGCCCAAAGTACAGATGATGGCAACAATACACACGAGTTTTCAATCGGTTCTTTTCTTTCCGCATGAGCAATCTACTATAAATTTCAGCTGCATCAGACCGTGACGCTGAATGACGCTTTCAAATCTTAAGAAGATATCGAATATCTTTGGTAAATGGATTTTTAATAACTATACCTACTGGCGTGATCATTGAGGTGTGACTGACTGCAAGAGGTCAAACTATTTATCAACTACAGTCGTGAGATTTCCACTGTTGGATATAGGCATAGACCTTTCCATAGACCACGAATTTGGGCTGGATGCAACGGCTGCCTCGCCCGTACGAGGTCTCCTTGGTAAGATGAAGTCCTAGTACCAGACTCTTTTGATCCCTTCCATTCCGACTACATTCTTCGTCAGTTTTGCAAATTATTATTGGTAAGTAAAACCAACTTCCTATGCTTAATTAGATGACAGAATCCCAGGAAAAGATTTTTATGTAAAAATTAAGTCGAGTGAGAGGATTGATGAATGGCGACAAATAATCATATTATATTATTGAGTGAGACCGAACCGATTAAGGGCATGCCTGTACCTTTGATCTGTAGATACCTAATACAATAGTTTGGCTAGACTAGGAGAACAGACGGAGGAAGCGTAAATAGGTGTGAGACTGCGACCATCCGGCCCGACGGACTAATTCTCTTAGCTTGGTACAAGTCCTAAGCGACACTCTAGGAAAGTCTCTTTGGAATGGAGAATTGCATTGGGAGAGACATCATCAAGAGGGCAAGCTTCCTTAATTATACAATGGGAGCTACCGTTTCAAACTCAACTCACTGGTACTGGCAAAATTACTCTAGATGGGTAAAAGCCCATTAAAGTAGTGACCGCGCGCCGTCTCCCTAATTTATGCTGTAGGTACGTATTCCTGTGACCAGACATCGTAACAAATTGATACGTGTACGTTTATATACAACTTTTGTCCCTTCGTCTATCGCACCATTCGCACCCACATAATATGTATATATATATATTTATATTATAAAGAAAATTGAGGGCACTCACGGTGGTGCTACCGCCAAGTCGTGCAATTAGCTACATGCGTACAGTGCATCCTGAGAGTACACCCCAAGTATTCTCTTACTATCCTTTTCTGGAAGCTTATTAGTTTAGTTAGATCATTTATTCTATACATTTTACCAATTGTTCGCTTGATAGGGTTAGCACCCTTAGAAATCTGGGCACGGAAGTGCTCCCACCAAGTCAATTATTAAAAACATACTACCCTTTCCTTGAAGCTAGTTTACCAAATACCAAATCTATCAAACAGATTTGTCTATCCGGATTTATACGAAGTTCAAGACAAACTAATGATTCTGTCACTTTGACAATGGCAGACTTGCACCCGTAGCACTCACCTGAAGTTCGCTTTGGGCTGTGTGGTTCAAATAGAGCCAATTTTTCGCTTTATCTCATAGCTTATACCAATCGCCCGCTTGATGGGCCGACTAGACACTGCGACAGACGGTCACGGGATGCAAATGGAAACGGCCTTAGCGGTCCTAATGCAGACTAATGTTCTGATGAGACAAGTACGTAGTCTGACTAATGTGCTGATGATGACTTGTACATTTGGTAACTGACTGTAACTGATGTCGAGCAATACTTGATGAATTTGATGGTAGTCTGTTTTTGTCTGAGAAAGAATGGGTGAGGATCGGGGCGTCATACCAGGTACCGTTGGAAAGATATGGTGGAGGCTGACGACCTGGGCCATCTCCAAGTCAATAATTGGGTGGAGGTGGCGCAGGACAGGGACCAGTGGAGGAAGCTCGTTTCGGAGGCCAAGATACACTTTGGATCACAGAGTCAGAGAAGTTAGAAGTTCTGTTTTTTGTCTCTTCTGTTTCTGTCTGTTATAGAAAACTATCGGTTGGTCTTTGGATTGAATTGGGACGTCCACGTTTCAACCTATTTGAGTCAAATCCGACGTTGCATCAGGCGCCGCTCCGGTATGCGGTAACCAAGTTTTAAACTTTGGCTGTGAATCTTGATTTGAATAGAAAAACTGCATGGTACCAACCACACACATGTACCGCCTCTCCGTGCGGGGTTTCCATGTACTACATCATGAGCAAATAGGACCTTGACAGAGCAGAATGGAATGAATTCAAGCTGTCTTGCGATGTTTTTCGTGCCTCCGCAACCGCATCCGAATTCGACGGAATTCACACTGACGACTCCAAGCGGTATCTAGTGTCAGTGTGAGATTCTCCGTCGATTCGCTATTTCCAAATCGGAAATGCTTCAATATATTTTTGTGCTATTTCGCTGCGCTTAGGTCACGGTCGGTGGTTGCCTGAGAGACGGCAACCGGACGCCGGACGCTATCTCGCGCGGCGTGGCACCGTTTTGACAGCTGTCATTTCGAGCGGACATACGTATTTAGAACGTTCGAACGCTAGAATTGCTTTATTTACCGGCCAGTGTTTTTGTGTGATTGTTTTGTTTCAGGTGTCAAAATGTGACAGTTTAACTGGTAGGTATGTATCGTCGGCGTACTGTGAAAACCTCGTAAGTACAAAAAACCCAAATATTTTTTTATCTACGTTATGGCTAGAAAACCTCGGAACGCGTCGTTTGACATTAGTCCAATTTTAAATACAACACTCCTAGCACCATCTATTGTGTTTTATGAAAACCTCGTGCGGATGACGAGACCGCCATTTTTTTGTGAGAAACTTGTATCCGCATTCGCAAGGTATTCAAATGAAAGATTTGCTTTGGAAAAGCTCGTTTATGCATATAAGCCAGGTTAAAAAGACTACCATCTGTGCGGAGTCGGATGCGGACTCCTTGGGAAACAGTATTTAGGACTTCTTTGACTACAACTGCAAAGTACAAGGCGAACAGTGGGCGCTAAAACACATCCTTGTTTCACCCCACAGGTGACGGGGAAGAAATCAGACTGTTCACCGTCTTTGAGGCGGTTCTGTAAGACTCTGACAAATACTTTTCCAGGGACTGACAGCAATGAAATACCGCGATAAGAGTTACAGTCAGAACGGTCACCCTTGTTCTTTTACAGGGCACAAATGCGAGACACTTTGAAGTCCTCACCCTCTCCTCCTCACACATTCGAACGAAAATGAAAATTTCCATACCGATGTGTGCAACTCCGTACCACCATATTTAAGTAGTTCACCCGGTATAAGGTCAATACCAACCGCCCGGTTATTATGCTACTGTCTGATGGCAGTAACAACCTCGTCACATGACAGGGGCTCGTCCAACTCCGTGGCTAACGGGAGTTGAGGCCATAAACTGATATTATGCAGATCAGCTGATCGATCTACGTTGAACAAGTTGTGAAAATGCTCAGCCACACGTTTAAGTACATCCTCCTTGCTGGTCAGGAGGTGCATACCGTCTAAAGACCTTAAAGGTACTTTTGTACGGAAGGACGCACCAATCTGCTTACGCACTTCACTGTAAAACTCACCAAGCTGGTCTGTATCGGCGAGCCACTGCACTTGACAAGCCTTGTCCTGCCACGACTTGTCTTTTATTTGTCGAGACAGCCTGCGTAATTCTTGGTCACTCTCTTTGACCACCGCAACACTTCCACCTCTTCGATTATGCTGTCGCAGGAGCTGTCAATGTTTGTCGAATGCTGCTTTAAGAGCCTCGCTATTGTCATCAAACCAGTCTTCACTATGCCGGTCTTTAGTACCCAAAGTAGCAGAAGCGGCTTCTATGAGATGACATGACAAAGCTCCCCAAGCAGCACTGACATCACCTGTTTCAGTTATTGGCGACGGCTTTTCAGTTAAGGCTTCTGCATATTTCACCCTAACCTCGCGATCTTTCAGCCTATCCACGTTTAAACACGGAGGCTTCTTCACTGTGGATCTGCGAGGTCGACGGAGGTGGAGTCGTAGCTTAGTGACAATTAGTCGATGGTCAGTCCAACAGTGAGCGCCACGCATGACTTGCGTATTATTCAATAAGCAACTTTAATATTAGTAGAATTCCTGGTTGTGTTAATGGTTAAGTAAGAAAGGCTGATTGCTTTTGGCGTAATAAGTACCTACTTCCTTAATGTTCTGTTTTGATTTTGATCGTTAGATTTTGATCCTTAAATTACGTAAGAAGTCACATTTCAGACTGATTTGTGATTCGTTTCTCAGTATTATGCTTATTAATAACGTACTCCAAAAAAATACAAGCCATTTTCTATTAACTTTATTTACATCGCCGATGACATTTACATTGTTTTTCTGTATATTGCTGACAGATCATAAAGTAAATCACAATAATTTATGTTCTGACTATAGGTTTAAGAACAATTAAAAAGGCTGATTACTTTGTAGTGAGTAAAGTTTAAATAAAAATGATAATTGTGATTAAAGGCATTGTTCTTTTATTGAAAACCTTGTAAACTTTTGCAAAAAGTACTATGTTTTTCGAGACAACCTCTCAAGTCACATTATGCACTTCTTGGACAGGAATATTTAAAAATAGTAAACACAATCAATGCTTATTGCACACATAAACATAATACAGTCAGGTGTTTAAAAAAGTTTAGTACAAAATTTTTCACCAGGAGGTTTTTTGCTTGTCCTGTAAAATTGTGCTTAAAGTACATACGTGGTTATCACAGTACGCCGACGGTATGTAGCCTTGGTTGAATTTGAAACGATGGAAAAACTGTTTTTTTCAAGACTTCTTGACCGTAGCCGGGGCTTAAACTATGGACCTTGAACACAGGGCCTGACCTACAAGAGTCCATTTTTCCATAAGCTTGATAAACAATTTCAAAAAGAATAATCTCATCTGCTTCTTTGTTAGAAATTTCAAATTCGTTGCTCACTCTGGTTCTTTTCCGTCAATAAATGGGAACAGATCTCAAACATTACTTTAGTAGATTTATTTCCCTACAAAATTTCCACATAATTTGAGCAGCAAGAAACAAATAATATTAATCCCTAACATCCCTAGGGGCCAGTTGATTAGATCCAATGATTTCCTAACACATCCTCCCCCATCCTGATCTCCTGGTACTGACTAATGAGATGTTGGGTTGCTATCATGGGATTACGTACAGCATGATTACAGGTTTTTTTTATTTGGGGTTGAGTTGTTGAAGCTTTTGGGGTTGGTTTTACAAATTGATTTAATCAATTTTGAAGTTGGGTGTGTTTTTGTTATATGTTTTATGAAGAGTCCTAAGCTGAGGTCCTATTGTATATTTACGTGTATATTTTTATTAATTTAGACTAAATTTGTAATTTTCTTCTGCCTTTGTGGTCTAACAGCGGTTTGGTCTCAGGATCCGAAGATCACGAGTTTGGTTCTCGAATCTGACTTAGGTAGTGGGTTGTTAAATAAACCCTGCTATAATGGCTCAATGGGTCATTTGTCAACCCGTTTTCACACACGAACTCGCTCGATATTAATAAATCATCTCCTTACCTACACATCGATATTAACATCCAACACATCCGATAAAAAACACCATAACTCAAAATCCAATAATCTCCATAACACCGCCAAATTAAGTGGACACAAATAAGTGAGTCATTCGATCCATCTAAATTACCGTCACTTGTCACTCAACACGATTCGGCGAGATAGCATCACCCCCTACAGTGCCCTACAGTGATGCGCTTTGTCATTCGCACCTCTTGCGGGAATATGTAGATGGCGCTGATAATGCGTGGGTGGGGGCGATAACGTAGTAACTGAGCTTAGTATGAATATGACATATAAAAGGGTCCTGATTGTAATTGACCGTAACATTTGCAAGAAAACTGTTTCATTCACTTAATAACAGGTAAAGGCGTGCCATAATAAGCGTGCATGTTTAGTTTTTTAGTCTTTGCCCTTACGTATCATTTTCGCCAACTATTGTCAATCCATCTGTCCTACTCTAATATCTTTATTAGGTTATTGACCTAAAAAAAATTCGCTCTCACTCGTTTTCTGCATTAGCCAATTCGACATATTGTCACAAGTCACTCAAAATCTTATCATAACCAAGTCTCTAAACGCACAAAGACTTCGTAACAAGGTAACATGAAATAGTAGGTATCTGACATTTTAGTTTTACTATGAAGATAGATCGACGCAATTTAAAAACGTCAGCAAGAAAATTGCTATTGCCTTGTCGTCGTGTGAAGCCGTTTATATGAAAACTGAAAAATATTAACATCAAATTTTTTGACTTACCACGTTTTACCCCACAGCCTGCAATACCCATGGGCATACGGGTGGCAATATCAATTTTTGTTGGTAATTTCACACCATCACACCATAAGTCGTTATGCCATCGTTATGGGAATAAAATTATCTAAGGTGATTATTGTTTTATCTTCTGATATTGTTATGTTATGATACGACTTTCCCTTAATTTATAAGGTGTTTTTAGGTGGTTCTGAATTTCTGATAAAGTTAAGTAATTTTATTCGTATCATACTGACTGGCATATTAGCGTCACCCCATATCTTTGCCCTTAGTGTCGTATGAGGCTACTAAGGGATTTGAGAATAGGTACTGCATTTTAGGCGTCAAGCTGACCACCTGTCACTATGGTAATAATACACTATGTCCTGAAATGACACTGAAACATTTGTCAGACATGTAATTTTGCGGTTGTTGACGCTCTGCCTACCCCGCCAGGGATATAAGCGTGATATGTGTGTATGTATGTATTTTTTATACTAATACCTCATACCTAACCTAAAAGATACAAAGGGTAAATCATTCATAAACTAGTACCTAATAATGTACCCCCGTAACACGTCAATAGTACTCAAACCGCAATGGCTCAGCTGTGTAGTGACTGGAAGTGACGGAGCCCGTACAAGAACGCGGGTTCGACTCCGGGTTTGTGTACGGTAGAGTGCAAGCCAAGTCGTCCCAAACCTAACTTCCAACAATTGGTTTTTTTTTTGCATCTAAGTACACAAATACAGCTAGCAGCGTATCTATTTACTTATATGGAAGCAATGGACCCCGTACAAGATCGTAGGTTCGAGTCATTATTTGTGTACGGTAGAGTGTAGGCCAAGTGCTGCCAACTTATACCTGACGACTAACTTATCTGTGGGATGCCAAAGTACGCTTAACTGGCAACTAGTTACTAACAGGGGATGATTGGAACAGTGAAGAATTTTGTATTTACAGATAACGGTTGTTATGTATTTTAATTTTTTTAACCGGGCTTATATCGGAAATGCTCCTTTCGAGCTATGGTCGCGAAAAACTGTATAAAGTGATATTGTGCTGCGTGCGACCCTATTCAAATTAGAGTTTGAACATGTCTGGCAGAATGTTATGGTTGTGAATGAACTTCGGTTAATTTTTAACAATACTGATTTTGGTAGAACGTATGTAGGAAAGGGGCAGGATAGAAAAGACGGGATGTGGTCAGGAGGACTTCCTGGACTACAAGCAAAGATTAATACAATGAACTAGATAGCTACAGCTTAGTGGTTCCAATATTTTATTTATCTTTTTGATACCTTTTGCCGTGTGAAGCCGGCTTAGAATAGCATCACCCCATTTCTTCCCGCGGGTGTTGTAAGAGCCAACTAAGGGACTCGAGGGTTCCATGTGTATTACAACTTTAGGCGACAGGCTGACAACCTACCACTGCGGTGATACACGAATCATCTGAAAGAGCCCTCAATACTTGTCAGACGTGGCGATAGTGGCCGTATTTTTACGGCCGTCAACGCTCTGCCTACCCCGCAAGGGATAAAGGCGTGATTTATGTATGTATGTATGTTGATACCTTAAACTTATCTACCTACCTACTTTGCTAAGTTACGTACACCTAGTCTGGGAACTGTTAATGCCATTTGTGACAAAAATTACAAAATTTCTACTAAACACATCGCCCTCTGATATAAAACAATAAAAAGTTCATAGATGGCTTTAGCACATGTTTCAGACATATCTTTAAAGTCTTATTGAGTCCAACGTTCTTTCCCACGATATTTCTGCTGACCGTACGCCTTACTTGGGCGATTGTTGTTGTGTTGACCGTACCACGCTGAACTTGCAAATCGACAAAGAAAAGTCGGCCGGCGCAGAAGGTGCTATGAGTTCTGGTCATTTTTAATTCTAGGTTTAATTAACTTCTCCCATGGCATATAGATCAAAATATGAAAAAGAAAAACCTTAGAAATATGTTATCCCTTAAATACCCTTAATTATCAAACCATACTGCTTTATTTTACCTGCATCTTAACCACTAATATTATTTCGTTTTTGTCGCGTAAGACTAAGACTAGAATTTTCCACACGCCTACTGCGACCATTTTACTTTTTGCCATTATGGCATGTTACACTAACAGTAATCGGTCCAGGGATCTTCTGGGACTAGAATTTAAAAGACCACGGACAGAGGCAGTTTTAGAAACTATGACCACTGGCGTATCTATTGCACACTTGACGCTCGACGGAGCGCAAAAATATCGTCAAGTGTGCGATCCGCCTTAGTCACAATTTAATATATAAATATATATAAATGTAAAAATATATAAATGTATATTATGTAGAGTAAGAAATGTTAATGTGCTCTCTCTATGTTGCTGTGCCCTAACTAACAGGGTGTCATTTGTACCATCTTTGTATGTAAATTTGACTATGCAATAAAGAACTTGAACTTAATCAAATCATTTCTAATTACACTTCTGTTTACACAAACTAATCTTTGCCTCACACACGCCACCACGGCCAAGGTTACGAATTTACGACAAAACGAAAATGCAACTCAACGACAAATATAAATAAAATGTATTGCAAAACAGCGGCAAGATAAAACTATAATTTTTCAGTAAACAGTACTTTCTAGGAATTGGAAAACGTGTCACGTTTCTGTCTACGTTTGAAATTGTCTATGCTTGTGATTGATAAGACAGGGATTTGCTTATAACTTAGCTGATTGGATGCAATACTTTGACATAAAAAAATACTGTATTCATTCATAAAATATTATAGCCTACCTACTTAAGTAGTCTAATTAATTACCTACATACTTATTATGGATAAGTACCAGTTAATGATGGTTATTAATAGGCTTAATGCAAATAATAATCATAATTAATTAATAACAAATTAATAATTTAATTATTATCTACCAGGGCATAATAAACATGAGGCGGTTACGCAGTACTCGCGTTATTATGAAATCAGTGCCACATTTGCGGCGCCAGCTGAGTCAGTATTTGTGGAACGAACGAACGTTCTTATCGTATACGTACTACATACTCATATAAGTTAGTAGGTAGGTAAAATACTTACGTTACAATAAATGTAACCGCAAGCATTCATGACCGCCTGGTATTTTAAATAATATGAATATATTTTATGTATAACTTGTAGAAGGAACAATGTAGTATGAGAAATTGAGGACAACTAGGTACCAGACTAAATAAATTAGCACTTTTTTACAGTGGTAGAAGATTTTTTTTTATATATCGAATCGATAAAATACACCATAAAAGATATGAGTAGCTAAATTAAAAAGTGCGTTTTCGGCGCAAATTATAATGAATATTATACTTTACAGGCCCACCTATTAAGTTGGTAATTTCATCAAAAATCTCTGGAATTTTGTTAACAATTTATAACCCGTAAAAACTTCCTCAACCGCCCCAAAGTTACTCAATAAAGAAAAAATATTATTTCTTACATCTCCTAAATAAAGTAAAAGCATAAGTGAGTGAACTGAGTAACATAATATCTCGGAAACCGGATAGCAGACAGTATGGCGCGGCCTAAAGTTTTCTTTTTTTAAATTTCTTTCTTTTTTTAGGCAAAGGACTTTTATCTTACAGCCTCTTTTGTTTTTTGTCGCGTGTGTGATCTGAACAGTTGATCGGTGATTTTTATTGTTTTTGGTAGTTTATAAACAATTTATCGGACGGTTTGTTGAAGCGAGTGCATTTGTCTATAACAATAAGCCCATTGGTTGACAGACAAAAATAGATGATAAAAGATTGTTTCAACGTTAAGCTACGAGAATACGCATTGGTAGATGATTTTGAGATTATGACCAACCAGGTAGAAATTCCAAATTTCTGGAACTGTTTGCCGTGTGATGCCGGCTTAGAATAACATCACCCCATTTCTTCCCGCGGGTGTTGTAAAAGGCAACTAAGGGACTCGAGGATTTTATGTGTATTACAATTTTAGGTGACATGCTGACAACCTATCACTACACTGATAAACGAAACATTTGAAAGGGCCCCCAATACTTGACAGACGTGGCGATAACGACCCGCGTAATTTTGCGTTAAAGCTCTGCCTACCCAAGGGATAAAGGCGTGATTTGTGTGTGTGTTTGACGGCCTCAGTCAGGTTCATTTTGGCTGTAACAGATACTGCATATTCACTTACAAGAAATCAATTTATAACCTGCATAAAACAACTACTGAAAAAAATACGATTTTGTGGGTCGTTCATCGATTTGTTATTATTGCACACGACTTACAGCATTCTTCTTCGACATTTTTTTTACCCGAAGTAAGCACTAAATAAAATCTATTACCAAAGGGGAACAGCTTAGAATAAATGACGTTTTGCTATTTGACACCGGCAGCGAACGAGTTAAACATGTCAGCCAGGACTTCTGCGTATCCTTCTAATGAGTTTAAATTTGGAACGGTAACTTTTTAAATTAACGAGGGATGTGCAGGTGGATATTTTCAGTAGGTACTTTTGTAGACACGGGATTCGAGACTTGGCACATTTTAACATTCTTGTTTTTTGTTGGTTTTGTTCTTCAGGACAGCAAAACTGAACAGAGTGTGCAGTTTTCTATATCAAGTATGAAAATATGTTTAATAAGGAGGAGGAGGTTTGAGAGTAATATACCGAGTTATGTTATATCTTGGTAGGTAATTCAGCAGATTACCAGTTCAAAGATTGACCTAGTACCTATCTACTGGCTGTTCAGGTTACAATAAGATTCTATTCTGTATAAATTCGAGTCTTCTGCTTAGTAGAAGAACCTACCTAACAAGTTCGAAACACACTTGTGCGATATTGTTGTTTCCCTGGTATGTAAAAACACAAGACTGACACTTCCTCGTCCCAAAAACTTCAAACCCGAAGAACCTCTATCAAAAACACGTGTCCATAGAAGCCGGCAGCAGAAAATTTTGGAAATAAACCCACCGACCCATAGACGGAAACTTGATATTTTCGCCGCAAATTAGGGATTTATTGTAAAAAGTGTATTTTTCTTCCAAATCGTTCGCGCATGTGCACCACGGCTTAAGTTACCTATTTATCGAAAAAAGAAAAAAAAAATGTTTTTTTTATTACTTGTCAATTTTTTCCGTGAAATATGGACGGACGCAATTGTAGAAAGGGTCAGCTATTGTTAATTTTTTTTGGTGTAAAAAGTAAAAATTATTGCCGATTGTTGGTAACCCTTTGAGAAATCAATCTAGTGACCCCAAGGGTTAAATGTTAGTTAAGGGTTAAATGCCAATTTTTCGACCTTTGACACTTTTAAAATAGTTAATCATGAAATAGGTTAAGGGCGTTGAATTTGTATTATTTATTTGTAAAATTTTGGCAATTTAAGTGCAAAAGAAAGAAGTTGTGGGTTCGAATACAGTTCGGGAGAATTTTTGATTTCTCTACTTTCTTGTGTAACTAGGTATAAATTCTTATTACCTGCATTTTTCATATAGCGACTGTATAAATATTTTTGAAATCAAAAAGCCCGTTCACTTTTAAAGTGACTTTGATGTTTATTAACGCATTTTGACCGCTTGAGACATAAAAATATCATTTGACAAATGTAAATTAAAATGACAAACGACGACGCCTTTTAACACGTTTTCACGGCAGGCAGTTTTAATTAAAACCCATTTAGATTCAAACTAAAACGACCGGACACAGCTGGTGCGACTCTAGCAACTATTTAGTTTAGTTTTCTCGGTTAGTCACTCATTACATTAGTAATCCTTACAAAAAAACACATTCACACAACCAAACCCACTCTCAACCGTGAAGTGAAAGTACTAAGGCCGCAGAACGCAGCAGGAGGCGAAAGAGCAGGCTGGTAGAAAGCAATAAGATAAATATGGCTGACGGTGCGCGAGTGAGACGTCAATCAGCTGTCAGCGACGTCCCGTCTATGCTGTCCTGGTACTTTCGTAGCAAATGTACCGGGATTTGTATGCGTTTAGAATGGAGCCGTTAGTCTGAATGCTTGTCAAACAGGTTGTATGGAAAACAAAGGATGTTTCGACTGGTGTGCTTCGTTACTGATGGGTTAAAGTTTAATAAGTACTTGACGTTTAGAGAGATAGAACGTCCTGAAAAAGTTGCTTTTCCACTAAAAATTTAAAAACCTGTTCGCGTTTTCAGAGATGGTCCCATAGTAAAAGTAGTTTGAGTGGAACCACCCCGCAAAGTTTACTTACTTAACCCTGTAAACGCAACACGATTTTTCAGTTACCTACATACTTATAGATATATACATACATACTTGTAGGTTACTTTTATGTTGTAGGTATACATACAAACATATCACTCACTTATAAATAAAATTAAAAAGCCGTTATTCTACCAAAACCTTACGTAGAATTTTAGGTATTAATATTACATTTAATTTTATTACAATCAGTAATCACAAACTTACCTACCTATAAATAAAACGCAACAGATAGGTGCCTATAGCTACAGTCGTGTACCGCCAAAGTGTGGCTTGGGTCGCGGTCCACCACACTCGTTCCGTCCCACGGGTATATAGCTGCTTGCTTTCCCAACTGCTCATACCTAGGTTATAGATACCTACCTGTCTGTATGTAGAAACGACAGTTTCATTACGATCAATAAGTTTTTTATTCCGAGAGTTTTCGTAAAAGAAATCGGCTTCGTGCTTATGACGATACGACTTTGAAACTCTTAATTATTACGACTTAGGTGCTTGCAGAAGTGGCAAAATTACAAAAAAATACTATTTATCGTCGTCGTTATGAAGTTTAAAAAAAATAACTGAGGTCCAATCAAAGGTAAATCATTAAGAAAAGGGTTAATCCAAGAAGTTCACAGGAATATAATATCACACAAATATAAGTTACATTCTAGGGTATTATTTTTTTCTATGGGCCTTAGTAAAAAAAATATTGTTATTACTATAAAGAAAAACTTATGCTATTATTTGACAATAGATTTGCACTTTCTTGAACTCTTTTGTAAGAATTCGGCTAAAAATATTTTTTTTTGTGTAAAAGGGTTAAAGTTCAAGTACAAGGTAGGTTAATTTTAAAGGGCCAATCAAAAGATGTTGATAAAAAAGGGCTATAACTTTTTTATGTACGACTTTGTAAATTATTTTGAGAAACTTCATGTTTGAATACGTATAATAAATCAAAAATACCTACATATAAAGTTAAGTATTAAGTTACCTTAAATATCTTAAGAAGTACCGTTTTTTTTATAAAATCTTTGTGGTATTTTTTTATGTCAGACTTGCCATGCATGTCCCTTTTTACTTCCGTTTACGTTCTACCTACACCTCAAGGGATACAGGCGTGATGGCAGCAAGGGGCTTCACTGTCACATCGACCGCATGACGGATGGGAGAGGGAAGAACACACAAAATGGAGTATCTGCAAATATTGGATCACCGTTTCCGCTTTTATATAATCTGTACTAGCAACTACTATATAATAATTATAAATTACGAAATATTACATACAAAGTGTGGCCAATTTTACTGGGTGAAATGCCCATTAACTGTGTTCAGTTTCCCGTGGAACATTGAAGCATAGAATGAATTCTTGCGCTACCTAACGTTACTGATCATCGGTTCTGCTATCCTAGTACTCGGAGTGGGTCAGAATCCGTTCAGCATTCTGTCATTTATGTTCTTTGGATTTTTCTTATTGGTTACTATTTCAAACCGCTGCTATCCTAGTACAAAGAGTGAGCCAGAATCCGATTTCGTTGAATCCTCGTTGAATCACTTTCGATTTCGTAATTTGGCCCGCTTCGTCTCAAGTTCGTCTCCCTACTCCACCCCTACTCTCTCATCCATAACTCTCATTCATCATCATCAATTCATCATCCTTCAATATTTTAAAACGTGCGTGCGAGATGGAGATTGAAGACCGCTTGACAGTGTCCGTCCCCAATGACACTCCTAGTCAAATCCTACAGCATTTTAGAAATAGACTTGCCTTTCTTGTTGCTTTGCTTACTATTCTTCATCGCTGTTATCCGTTCAGGGGTAGGATTTGCCATCAAAAATCATCTAGTAAAGCGACTTCAAGAGTGTCCTGTTCACATCTCGGACCGCGTTACCACACTGCGCCTTCACCTGGATACAGACAATTACCTTAATGTCATCAGTGTCTATGCTCCAACGTTAGACAAGTCTGATGACATTAAGGACAAGTTTTACGAGGAGCTAACTCAATGCCTTGATAGCATAAACGCCACAGAGCAGATCTTGTTGCTAGGCGATTTCAATGCCAGGGTTGGACGGGACTACGAGGCTTGGCCTGGAGTTCTGGGACGACATGGAGTTGGCAACATGAACAGCAATGGTCTGTTGCTGCTCGGTCTTTGTGCTCAGTACGATCTAGCGATATCGAACACTATGTTCAGACTTGCCGCTAAGCACAAGACAACGTGGATGCACCCGCGTTCCAAACACTGGCATTTGATCGACTTTGCTATTATTCGGCAACGAGACATCGGTCAAGTTCAAGTCACCCGCGTCATGCGTGGTGCTCACTGTTGGACTGACCATCGACTAATTGTCACTAAGCTACGACTCCGCCTCCGTCGACCTCGCAGATCCACAGTGAAGAAGCCTGCGTTTTTAAACGTGGATAGGCTGAAAGATCGCGAGGTTAGGGTGAAATATGCTGAAGCCTTATCTGAAAAGCCGTCGCCAATAACTGAGACCGGTGATGTCAGTGCTGCTTGGGGAGCTTTGTCATGTCATCTCATAGAAGCCGCTTCTGCTACTTTGGGTACGAAAGACCGACGTAGTGAAGACTGGTTCGATGACAATAGCGAGGCTCTTAAAGCAGCATTCGACAAACATCGACAGCCCCTGCGACAGCATAATCGAAGAGGTGGAAGTGTTGCGGTGGTCAAAGAAAGTGACCAAGAGTTACGCAGGCTGTCTCGACAAATAAAAGACAAGTGGTGGCAGGACAAGGCTTGTCAAATGCAGTGGCTCGCCGATACAAACCAGCTTGGTGAGTTTTACTGTGAAGTGCGTAAGCTGATTGGTGCTTCCTACCGTGCAAAAGTACTTTTAAGGTCTTTAGACGGTATGCACCTCCTGACCAGCAAGGAGGATGTACTTAAACGTTGGGCTGAGCATTTTCACAACTTGCTCAACGTAGATCGATCAGCTGATCTGCATCATATCAGTTTAATGCCTCAACTCCCGTTAGCCACGAAGCTGGACGAGCCCCTGTCATGCGACGAGGTTGTTACTGCCATCAGACAGCAGCATAATAACCGGGCGGTTGGCATTGACCTTATACCGGGTGAACTACTTAAATATGGTGGTACGGAGTTGCACACGTCGGTATGGAAACTTTTCGTTCGAATGTGCGAGGAGGAGAGGGTCCCTGAGGACTTCAAAGTGTCTCGCATTTGTGCCCTCTACAAGAACAAGGGTGACCGTTCTGACTGTAACTCTTATCGCGGTATTTCATTGCTGTCAGTCCCTGGAAAAGTCTTTGCCAGAGTTTTACTGAACCGCCTCAAAGATTTGTCGGAAAAAATTCTGCCCGAAACCCAGTTCGGCTTCCGACCTGACCGAGGTACATGTGAAGCTATTTTCTCGGTGCGTCAACTACAAGAAAAAAGTAGAGAACAAGGTCGCCAGTTGTACCTCTGCTTTGTTGATTTAGAGAAAGCATTCGACAGTGTGCCTCGCGAAGCTCTCTGGATGGTGCTAGGAAAGTTAGGGTGCACAGAAAAGTATGTGCGACTCCTAAGACTCCTGCATGACGACATGCAGTGCTGCGTCTCTGTAGACGGTGAACAGTCTGATTTCCACCTGTGGGGTGAAACAAGGGTGTGTTCTAGCGCCCACACTGTTCGCCTTGTACTTTGCAGTTGTAGTCAAAGAAGTCCTAAATACTGTTTCCCAAGGAGTCCGCATCCGTTTCCGCACAGATGGCAGTCTTTTTAACCTGGCTAGACTTAAGGCGCGCACTAAAGTCTCGTATGCATTGATTACTGAGATCATGTATGCTGATGACTTGTGCTTTCTTGCAGATTCCCCAGACGGCCTGCAACAGCTAATGTCCGTTTTTCACCAAGCATGCTGTAAATTCGGCCTGAAGATCAGTGTCAAAAAGACGGAAGTGATGTCCTTAGACTCGCATGGTCGCGAGACACTGGCGATTATGCTTGGTGAGGATATGCTGAAACAGGTTGATAAGTTTCGTTATCTGGGGAACACTATAACATCTAAGTGTAACCTTGATGCTGAGATCAACAGCAGAATCAGTGCTGCAGCTGCAGCATTTGGGAAGTTGTGTTCCAAGGTTTTCTGCTCGCACGACCTAAAGCTAGCCACAAAAATCTCTGTATATATGGCGATTGTGCTGCCAAACCTTCTATACTCCTCCGAGACTTGGTGTGTGTATCGTCACCACATACGCACTCTGGATCGCTTCCACCTAAAATGCCTTCGCACCATCATGAAGATCAGATGGTCCGACCGAGTGCGCAATACCGAAGTCCTGAGACGAGCCAATGTTGGTGGCATTGAGGCCTATCTAATGCGTCGTCAGCTACGGTGGTGCGGTCATGTATCCCGGATGTCGGAGGAGAGAGTGGCGAAGCGCATCTTTTATTCTGAGCTAGAGGAGGGCAAGCGAAAGCATGGCGGACAACTCCTCAAATATAAAGATGTTCAGAAACGACACATGAAAAGATGCAACATTGAGCCCACTCAATGGGAGGGTCTGGCAGCACAGCGTCCCGAATGGCGCGGGATGGTTAAGAGGCAAGTCCGCGAGTTTGAGGAACAGCGTAAAGCAGACCTCGACGCTAAGCGCGATGAGCTGAAGGCCCGTCCACCCGTCGCCATTAACTATAATTATGTAAATGGCAAACTCACGTGTCCACTCTGTGCACGGGAGTTTACTGCCAAAATTGGCTACAATAGCCATCTCCGGGCGCATCAGCGCCGATCTGATTAGGAGTCAAAGTGGTCGCCATGGCCGAAATCGGTCGGAGAGATCATCATCATCATTCATTCATTATCCTAGTATCAGAGTGAGCCAGAATCCGTACAGCATTTTTGTTTGACTTGCCTTTCTTGTTGCTTACTATTCTTCATTGCTGTTATCCTACGAGTAGTATCAGAGTGAGCCAGAATCCGTGCAGCTTCGATCGTACGTACGTACCTACAAGCATTTGACGTGGGCATGATTCCATTCTTATTGCTTACTCGTTTTCATCGCTGTTATCCTAGTATCAGAGTGAGCCCGAATTGTACAGCATTTTTCTTCGACTTTTTGTGTTTTTGCACAGAACAAAATAAAAAATAATAGGTGCGTAGAATTTTTTAGGAAGGAAAACCTTTTCTCTATGTTTTCTCTTATTTTCATGTTTTTATTTAGGATTAATATAAGATTCGTGATCTTAACTTATTTAGTGAAAGTGTTACAATTTATTACGTAGGTTATGATTATGAATATGAATTTACAACTTTAGTTTGCGTGTTTGCGAATCTTTAAACGTAGACTGCCTGCTGCGCATTTCGTCAAATATATCTTCTATCTCTTTTTTATGTTACCTCGCCAGGTAGAGAATCAAGATTCGATTCATGGATTTGGGATTCTGAGCAGGTGCCGGTGTGGTATCGCCTGATCGCGCCGCGGTGGCGCCTCTTATTTGACAACCACCCTTACGAGTCTGCTACCCTGGTACTTTAGGGGACGCAGCAAACATTACGGTCGCCTGTTGCCGTAAGCGACAAAATGGCTGACGTTTGTGTGTGATTTTGAGGACGCTTTACAGAGGGCGTTGATGTCCCGTTTGAAATACGAAATTAATTTCAATAATTTCCAGAAACTCGAAAGAGTCAGTAGTCAAAATTCTTCGTACCGCGATTCGATCGAACCCTAAAATGGAAGCAGGCTCGGTACAAGCCATTAACATTAAACTGTTTGTTCTATTAAAAGGGGCAATGGAAACAAACAATCGCAGAGATCCCTTGTTTGGAAAGTACTCGACGCCCCGTCAGCCGCCGACAATCGCTCAATAATGGATGTCACCAGTTCGACGCGTTTTGCGAAATGGCTTTAGCGCCTTGCAGAACGGGAAAGAGGAAATGAAAATGATTTATTTTTTTGCTGGCTGGAAATAAAAACAAATTAATTTGGAAATTTAGTGCTGAATAATCGTATCGTAAGTCGTATAGATTAGTTAAGAATAATCTTACTTTCATCACTATATCACCACATTTCGGAAAATGGTTTTAGCGCCTGGTGAAAAGAACCATTTTATTTAGATGGATCGTATTTTTTTCTTTTGTCTGAAGAACTTATAGGTTAAAAAATATAGCTTGATTCCTATAAGGTTTGGCAGATCCATACTAAAAGAGAAGTAAACAAAGGAAAATGGACCTTATGTCATAGCATATTCCCGAAACTGACAGACGTCACAGGTATCAAGATAAATTTTATGGCTCTCAATGACTTTCCTTTTATTCGGCCAGCCTTACATGCAAACTGCATACTTTTTATAACTTTAAAAGACAAGATAGAAGAGGAGGCGTCAAATTATATCATTAATATAACGAGGGGGGCAGAAATTCGACAAATTAATTCCGTTAGCGGGCGCGTGGCGGCGTGCGCGGTCATTACGAGCAAACGCTCCGCCCCTCTCATGCTCGCCTGGTAGTTTTAATAAAGGTTTAATTTTGGTTTCAAATTATCTAAACATCCATTATCCTATTCTTTGATTAAAAAGTCTACATATAAATCCGTGATAATAAAAAAAAGGTTAAATATGACATACATAAATGATGTGCAAGAGCAGAGCAATAGAAGATGACAGACTCAATTTTTTATTTCATTGTGTTGCTCGGACAAAGTCTGAAAAACCTGAAAAAACTTAAAAGTTAGGCCAATGTGTGACTTAATTCACATACTTAATAATATCAATTTATTTACGGCAGCCTCCAACCAAAGCTAAAAATAACTGAAAATACAGGGTGTGGTGAGTTTCACGCGGTGCGCGGCGAACCGCGGCGCTGCAGTTGGGTGGGTACCGCGCCGGAGCCGCAGGGACCGCGACGACGGTCGTAGCCACAAACTGGGCTTAGGTATTTATAAGTGCCTACATTATGTATTCATTTTAGTCAGAGCGTGAAGTGGTCAGTAGACATAACGGGTAAACTCTACAAAAACCTGGGAATGAGATTTTTTTATTTTTATTTTTAGTATTATTATTATTAATTATATTTGAGGTCTAGGAAGTGTTTACCTAGAGATAGCACTACTACTTCTTGCTTACCCTAAACATCGATTGCAATAAATGTGGTAAATCGCTAGCAGCAAGTAAAATTATACATACATACATACATACACGAATCAGGCCTTATTCCTTGCGGGGTAGGCAGAGCGCTAACGATCGCAAGTAAAATTATAAACTCTAAAAAACTCTGCAATTACAAAACACACTTAATAAAAGTATGTAGAATCGTATCAGACTTATAAAAAACAAAAGCAAAGGGACATGGTACATAGAAGTCCTTTTTTGTATAATTTAATAAAAATGCATCAACAGATTCAACATCTTTACTAAAGACAATGACATGTCTTAAAGAGATTACTTATTTTTTAAATACAAAAAGAATTCTTTCTTTAAAAGCCCGTCTTTAGCATAAGCGGGAAGCTTTTGAACAAATATAAATAAAAAAACCTCCCTGTATATCAGGTTACCTTGCATCTGGCTTTCGTGAGCGGAGACATTGAACTGCATCGATTTTAACGGCGATTGATTGAGACTTCTCCGTATTTATGCTGCCCTGGTACTTTTTAGTTTATTTTGTGCAATACTGGCGTAACTTGAAATGCGTGCGTACTTCACAGACTAAAAAAGCGGGCGACATTTTTAAAAGAGCTCTGCTGACTGTCACCGACCTTCTTACTTATTATGTAGCCCTAGTACCTTTGAGTTAATTTTGTGCTAAAACGGCATAACTCCCTTCTTTACCGCAAAGCAAAGTTGAATGTAAGACTGAATGTAAGTGTTGCCGCGATATGCTACCCTAGTACTCGTTAGTCAATTTTAGTGCAACAATGGCGTAACTCAACAGTCCTCTCGATCAGTTCAACATTTACCACGATTGGATAATGCTAATAATAGTAATCAGTTGTCGATATCGCTTGCAAATTGTCATAGCGTATGAAAATCGCTCTTCGACGAAATCTAAAAAACAAAGGCACTATCATCAATTCACAAAGACTGCGATGTAAATCTTCTGGTGCGAGCTGGCGAGTGAGTAATATAAAGTCGACGCCAAGATTCGTTGGAGGTCTCAAACAATGTTGCACACTTCTGCGTATTGTAGCTTAATAATCGTGTTATGCTGGGCGTACCTACATACATATCTATATAGCAACATGAAAACATACCTACTGAAAACGTAACATTTATTGATAGAATCCACTCTTGTTTATTGAACCATGAAAATCTGCCTTGTGCAAATGGACTGCTACGAAAATGTATAAAAAATATATTATATTATAGTAGGTATCTAGAAAGTTTGACTGTTCCGTCTACGTGTAAGTAGTTTTTTCACCTTTCTTGCCCATCACATTTTCATGCGAAAATCGCATCAAATTCGCGCCACGCGACCTCGCAGGTATTAAACGGCCTCCTCGCCCTCATATTTTGACAGATGATCTTATTTTCGTACTCACAGCTTACCTCCATTTATAATACCGTACACCCTTATCGCCATAATTTTAAGAACTATAATACAGTGGTTTTTGGCCAGAGAATGGTAAAGTTATATTTGTAAACCATTGTTTGTTAACAAAGAGCCAGTGTTGAGTCGAGAGGCACGTGACTTCGCCCATTGTACGCCGAAAAGCCGGTAATTATGGGAAAATGCATTAAGCCATCATCAATTTTTGTATCACACATCTGTGGGTTCTTTCATCTGATTTTTTTTTCTTATTTTAAAGTACTGGCTGGTATTAACGAAATAATTTTGTTGCGGACGCCATTAAGTATTACTCGTTTTATTATTTTTTCTGTTAGCGAAAAATGTCATGGTTCTTTATGCTCGAATAATATTTTCTTTTAACTCATCCAGCCAGTATTCTAAAGTAGCAATATTTTTAAAATAAATTGGTCCATTTTTTGTACTTACGCACATCGCTTATTTTTCGCTTATGTACCTACAAGCAGAGCTATGATATTGATACCTACCTACATATGTAAATAAGAGTAATTTGCGAGCAAACTTCATAAGAGTTATTTATTTTTTATTTACTTTTCAGGCACGTGAGCATACAGGCCACCAGTCCACCTGGTCTTCGCTTTAGGTCCTCAAGCCTGTACAAATAACCAGGCAAATACAATAATTAGCTGCCTTACCGGTCTTTTAGGAAGCTGGCAAATATTGGATATTGGCCACAAGCGGCAAATAGCCTGAGCACTTTAGGTAGCATGAAATAAGCGGCAGCTTTTTTTAAAATCTTAAGTAGCGACCTAACGACATAAAACATTAGACTTGGCCAGTAGATAAAATCATGGGACCTGGGATGAAATATATACGTATAGGTTTAATTTTATGCGAGATTTTCGGTAAGCAACCCAAATCCAACGTTACCTAAAAAAACCGAAACCATTTCGAATTTCAGCTATTCCAGCACCAGTAAAACATAAAGTGAAGCCTCCAGCGAAAACAAAAAGGTGAAATAGGACACCACTTCCTCAGCCCTTAAAAAACGTTGTTTCCAAACTTTTAATTTGTGCGGCTTCCCAAGTTCCCAACCCTTTCTGAGGGAGCTCAGAAATAAGTGAAAAAATAAAATAAAATAAACCTGAAGGGAAAATGTACTCCGATATGGAAACCTTTTAGGAAGCACCTCCCCCTTTCCGCTTCGTAGAGAAGTTTAGGTACTAGGGAGTTAGAAGACAATGGAGGTTTGTTTTTCTTTTCGTAGGCGCTAAAAGCATTAAAAAGTTTTCTGAAGATATTTTATTTTTTCATCTAGTGTCGGTGGAGGTTTTATTTCCAGCCAAGATTTATATTTATTGATTTAAAATACTGTAATGTCCGTGCATTACAAAGGCGACATTATTATGTCTTTTATTAACCTAGCTATCCACTGCTGGTCGTTTTCCCGAAGGAATAAGTTATTTTGCCAGCATGTAAAGAAAAAAGCATTCGTACTGCCAAAGAAAGTCAAATTTTGTACGGGAGATTGAAATTTTTTCTCGTCTACCAAGATAGCCACCAAAGAAAAATTTGTTCAATTTCATGGTCTAACTAATCACGCCTACAAAGTTTTCGGTAATTCGTCTCTTATACTCTGTATGTGCGGCGGCCCTACAGAAAGTAAATAAACTAAGTAAGAAGGTCGCGTCTTTGTTTTTATAAAGGTGGCTTATGCCTCCTAATATAGTGGTCCCAAAAACACCGCAGTACCGTTATGTCCACTGCACTTGGGACAATAGAGGCACCGCCGCGAGTTTACAGGCAAACAAACTTACACGCACTTAGGAAGTTGTGGCGGTAAAATGCTGCTCTAGATACTCTTGCTTAATTTCGCAGGTAACGATTGAGCTACGATGGCCTAAATGGATCATGGATCAGGCGTCGCTAAGTATTTCCGCTTCGGAGAGACGTTTAGGTACCAGGGAGTAAGAAGACGATGGAGCTTTGTTTTTCTTTTCATAGACGTTAATATAGCATTCAAAAGTTGATTAAAAAGTGTAGGCTCTTAGGAAGTTGTGGTGGTAAAATGCTACTCAATATTTATACATTTTGGGTTTAAAATGAGATCAGATTAACTTGTTTAATTTCGCAATTATACGCACTGGATATGCTGTCCCACAAAAATGACAGCTAGTCTTGTGTGTAATTTAAAATTTTGAAGCGCCATCTGTGTGCGTTCCACGTACTCTCGTATTTGCTTTACTTGCCTGCCAGCGCCAAAATGGCAATTGTGAATGAGTCACAAAAATTGTTGTAGCAGCATCATGTCCAATGCGTAGGTAGATAAGATAAGTAATAATATACGTCAGTGGCTCAGTGCTATAAGAGGACACTTATACACCACATTGGTCCCTTAATAAAAGCGGTAGGTAGTTCACTTCTTGCAGCATTTTAGCTGCCCCATGTTACTCAAAGACCCAATCTAACTCAATCGCCACGAGTAAAATATTGACTCTGTCGGGAATCGAACCGGCACAAACAGATTAACGCGTCCGACAACGACCAATGCATTCAACAACATTTCGGAATAATATTGGTAGAAATTATAATTGGTAGGAATTCAGATTTGTTTGTAGTAGTAGACCTAGCTCGCTCGGTTTTTGTTTTTTTTTTACGCCTGAATAGATGTAGTTGTTCGTAAAAAAAATCACCAACAAGTATATAATTATAAAAAATTAAAAACACGTCTGCGTTGGTAGTAAAAAGTGCTCTTTTTCTATCCGTTATACAAGAAAAATTTATAATTTTCTTGTTATCATTATGTTTTCTTAGGCAAAACCTAGCCTATGTCACTCAGGATGTTACAAGGATTCTTCTCAAACAATTTCCATTCGAATCTGTTCAGTCATTATCGAGTTACAGTCCTTTAAAGAAACGCACATAAATACATACATACATGAACCCTAAAAACATTACACTCCTTTTTTTGGTTCGGCAGTCGTGTAAAAATGGGCGTAAGAATGATTTTTCTAAAATGCAACCTATAGCTGGGTTATCACCCCTCGAAAACCTACATCCGAAATTTCGTGCGCATCGTTGGAGCCTTAGAGGCATTTAAAAATAGGTACCTACTACGTTACATCGTTCCAAGCAAGGCATGACAATCGAAGAAAGCCATCATACTCTTGAAAAAGTGACAAACATAAATTTCGATGATATAGATACAACCTATCGTACTTAGAATAAAGAGACTTTGTACTACGGTAAAAAACAAAAAAAAAATCAAGTTTTTTTTTTTATTATTATTAATAGGCCCGCATTTGTCTGCCATCTCACCTGGTGGTAAGTGAAGGATGCAGACGAAGATGGTACATGCTTGCCTAGATAATGCCTATTCACTCTTGCCTTAAAAAGGCCCAAGTTATATTGTTCCGGAAAAAGATCCGCCGGCAGGGAATTCCACTCTTTAGCCGTACGCGAAACGCTTAGTGCGGATCAGAGGTATATCTACAACATAAGGGTGGAACCCCAGTCGGCGCCTCGATCCCCGGAGATGGAATGGGGAAGGGGGTATCAGGTCGTGGAGTGATTGAGCACACTCTCCAAAATGTATCCTATAGAATACCGACATGCATGCTACTTTACGACGGTGTTCAAGGCTCTGCAACTTAGTCTCAACCAGTGCTTCGTCTGCTATGAGCTTCTTGGCGCGTTTTTCAATGGAGTCTAAGGCGGCCAGTTGGTATTTGGCAGATCCATCCCAAAGGTGGCAGCAATACTCCATGCAAGATCGAACTTGAGCTTGATAGAGTTGTAGAAGCTGTTCTGGTGCAAAGTAGCGCCTAACCTTTGAGAGGATACCAAGCTTTTTTGCTGCAGTCGTGGCCAAAGATTCTATGTAGCGTCCAAAGTTCAGGTCTGACGTAAGAGTCATGCCAAGAAGATCAAGGTGGTCAGAAATCGGTATGGATACATCTCGGAAAGTCGGAGTAAGTGTGAAGGGACTCCGTTTAGTCGAGAATAGACAAGCCTGTGTCTTTGATGCATTAAACTTCACTAAATTGGCATCACCCCACTCGGATATTGTCTTGAGTGAAGAGTTCAGATGTTGGACAATGGACTCTCGACAAGACTGGGTGGTTTCACTGCTGGCCTTTGCACTGGACAGGTATCTGTCAACAACCGTGCTATCATCTGCGTACCCAAAGGTGTCGGGCGTCAGCATGTCGTTGATATGCAGCAGAAATAGTGTTGCAGACAGAACTGATCCTTGAGGGACTCCAGCATCTATGGTCTGTTGGTCCGAGGAGCGGCCCTCTAGGACCACTCGTATCGACCGTCCTCTCAGGAAGTCAGAGATCCAGTTGCAAAGATCAGTAGGTAGTCCGTAGGCGGGCAGCTTGCAATGCTTTTGAGATATCTAGAGACACAGCGAGGGCTTCGCCATGTCTCTCGATAGCCTCGCTCCATAGGTGGGTGGCATGCACGAGGAGATCACCTGTGGATCGTCCAGGACGAAATCCGTATTGGCGATCGCTCAGAAGATCGTTGTCCTCGAGGTAGCCCAGGAGTCTGTTATTAAGTACACGTTCCATAGTCTTGCAGAGTATGGAGGTGACCGATATGGGCCTATAATTCGCAGGGTCAGCTCGGCTTCCTTTTTTGGGCACAGGTTGCACGTTTGCAAGCTTCCACGATTCGGGAACCACGCAGGTACTTAAATATATAAAACTATATTTTTTTACAAAGTTACGCTGGACATGTCGTGACACTATGTAAGCGAATAAAGTCCATGAAATATTATATCAGATCGTGATGCTTACAGTATTAGCATTCGCATTGCAGAGGTCAGATGGCAGTAGCTGTGTAAAAACTTGGTTTCACGTCAAATTCCCAAGGTTAGGTAGCCGACCCCGACAGATAACGGGATAAGGCAAGGAGAATGATGATGATTACAGTACTAATCTGCATGTCCTACGTCTCGTCACTCGATAGCCCGAGTGTGTGTTTTGGATCGTGACGAGAGAACGGAATAGGCTTATTTTAGCTACATCTTGCCTAGCTCTGAAGGCCTGGTATTTTCCTTATCTACTTTAGACCTCTATCGAGTGTTTCAATTCGGAAGTATTCGGGTAATAAAAAAAACAGATACCTCCTACCTACCTATGCTGATATTTGTGCTGATATCGTGTTTTACATTCAAATACTTACTTGACAATTCACGCTCGCTGAACGGAATACAAAGAATAAAGGACATTGTCCAATTCGGACACTTTTCTACATCTCAACTAGCGCGTACAACTTCCAACGAAAGTGTAACTTAAGTACACTTGATTTTTTTTACTGCATTATTCGAAATAAGAACACAATCAAGCCCATTCAGCCACAATGATCCTGTAATTGGCGACAAAATGTGCAGCAAAGAAAGAAAAAAATAAAAGTAAAATGGCTGACGTGTTATGGCGCCAAATCTTACGTCACATTCGTCTGGTCAACTAGACTGTGTAATTGTAGTTTTTGCTGGTTTTGTACAGAATTTGAAAGTATTTTGAGGTTTTTCTTCGGTAATTGCTCGGAATGGAATGTTTTGGATACGAGAAAGTTTTCGATTTCAAGCGTTGGGACTAAACTGCTTAATTGTATCACTATGTGTTGTTTTCCTTAAGAGTAACATTTAATTTGAAAGGATCCACTTATACTGGGTTTAATTAATAACTCTACGAGAAACTAGCATAATAATGAGCGTATGGGCATTGGTCTTTTTCATTAGGTAGGTAGAGTATCGAAAAGTATTGTACTTAGATCAAAAGATTACATATCTTTTAATAAAGATTTTGTTAGTTACCATTTAAAAAGAGGGGCTATCGACTATCTAAAACAAAAACAAACAACTTATTTGTAAGATACTTATATAAAAATAGAAAGTAAAAAATATTTTGTCGAACAAAAAAATGGCGACCGTGGCCCATACACCGGCGGCGCCGAGTTACGTGCGCACGAGTGGACCACAGGATTATCTTTTAATTTTCACTACTTTGATCCGCTCTAGGTAGATTTTTTTTACTGTTTAAGTAAACGAAAACAGTCGAATGCCCCGAATTGCTTATTCGAGGCGACAGGTTCGCGATAAACATTTTGGGAAATAGATGCTGATTTTTTTTATAGTTACCTTTCCAAACACATTAACCACATTTATTCATTTAAAACTCTGTGTCTAAGCTAAATATTTACAAAAACAATGAAAGAACAAATTGATGACATAAAAAACGGAAGCTATTTTCGTCATTGTCCTTTTATTTCAGTCTCCATAAAATCAGCGTTAAATTTCAAGTTCAAAAGTATTTATATTTTTTTATATATAAGTATACATTATGCATTTAAATTATGCGGTTAGGTCATTGTGGGTTTGGGACATTTTTAGGATTTAGGACATTATGTTCTGCGTCGGGAGGATTTTGTTTTTGTGTCTACGCTATCCTACTGATATGATTGGGGAAGGAGGGTTTGCACCACAAGTTTCCAGTTTTGATGACCGCGAAGATCCCATACAAAGTGTTATCGCATTTTGATCCATTTCGGGAGGTCCATGTCATCCCATACAAAATTTTTACTCCTCAACCACATATTCTCAGACTTCAATCTCCGACTGAACCCGATTGTTCCCGGAAACATCTCCACAAACGGGAACTGACAACCAGGAGCACAGCGACCGCAGGAGTAGGGGCGGTAATCCAATACTTACACTGCACACCCCCGTCTTGAAACGTGCATGTGGTCACTCGCAAGACAAAGTTAGTTACAACAAACAGCTGAAATGAAAAAGTGATAGGTAGGTATAGGAACAAAAAGAAATATACATACATATATGCGAATACTGGATATATTACAGAAATCAATCTACCCACACCAGTTCTTCTTTATAACTGTGATGATGATGATGATCTCTCCGACCGATTTCGGCCATGGCGACCACTTTGACTCCTAATCAGATCGGCGCTGATGCGCCCGGAGATGGCTATTGTAGCCAATTTTGGCAGTAAACTCCCGTGCACAGAGTGGACACGTGAGTTTGCCATTTACATAATTATAGTTAATGGCGACGGGTGGACGGGCCTTCAGCTCATCGCGCTTAGCGTCGAGGTCTGCTTTACGCTGTTCCTCAAACTCGCGGACTTGCCTCTTAACCATCCCGCGCCATTCGGGACGCTGTGCTGCCAGACCCTCCCATTGAGTGGGCTCAATGTTGCATCTTTTCATGTGTCGTTTCTGAACATCTTTATATCTGAGGAGTTGTCCGCCATGCTTTCGCTTGCCCTCCTCTAGCTCAGAATAAAAGATGCGCTTCGCCACTCTCTCCTCCGACATCCGGGATACATGACCGCACCACCGTAGCTGACGACGCATTAGATAGGCCTCAATGCCACCAACATTGGCTCGTCTCAGGACTTCGGTATTGCGCACTCGGTCGGACCATCTGATCTTCATGATGGTGCGAAGGCATTTTAGGTGGAAGCGATCCAGAGTGCGTATGTGGTGACGATACACACACCAAGTCTCGGAGGAGTATAGAAGGTTTGGCAGCACAATCGCCATATATACAGAGATTTTTGTGGCTAGCTTTAGGTCGTGCGAGCAGAAAACCTTGGAACACAACTTCCCAAATGCTGCAGCTGCAGCACTGATTCTGCTGTTGATCTCAGCATCAAGGTTACACTTAGATGTTATAGTGTTCCCCAGATAACGAAACTTATCAACCTGTTTCAGCATATCCTCACCAAGCATAATCGCCAGTGTCTCGCGACCATGCGAGTCTAAGGACATCACTTCCGTCTTTTTGACACTGATCTTCAGGCCGAATTTACAGCATGCTTGGTGAAAAACGGACATTAGCTGTTGCAGGCCGTCTGGGGAATCTGCAAGAAAGCACAAGTCATCAGCATACATGATCTCAGTAATCAATGCATACGAGACTTTAGTGCGCGCCTTAAGTCTAGCCAGGTTAAAAAGACTGCCATCTGTGCGGAAACGGATGCGGACTCCTTGGGAAACAGTATTTAGGACTTCTTTGACTACAACTGCAAAGTACAAGGCGAACAGTGTGGGCGCTAGAACACACCCTTGTTTCACCCCACAGGTGACGGGGAAGAAATCAGACTGTCCACCGTCTACAGAGACGCAGCACTGCATGTCGTCATGCAGGAGTCTTAGGAGTCGCACATACTTTTCTGTGCACCCTAACTTTCCTAGCACCATCCAGAGAGCTTCGCGAGGCACACTGTCGAATGCTTTCTCTAAATCAACAAAGCAGAGGTACAACTGGCGACCTTGTTCTCTACTTTTTTCTTGTAGTTGACGCACCGAGAAAATAGCTTCACATGTACCTCGGTCAGGTCGGAAGCCGAACTGGGTTTCGGGCAGAATTTTTTCCGACAAATCTTTGAGGCGGTTCAGTAAAACTCTGGCAAAGACTTTTCCAGGGACTGACAGCAATGAAATACCGCGATATGAGTTACAGTCAGAACGGTCACCCTTGTTCTTGTAGAGGGCACAAATGCGAGACACTTTGAAGTCCTCAGGGACCCTTTATAACTGTATGGCAATGGGCAACCTATTACTACAGTCCACGCCGCGAAAGAAGTCCCGCTAAAAAGTTTAAATGACCCTTATGGTCGTCAGATTAAGGGTCATTGAAACGTTTTTCGCGGGACTTCTTTCGCGGCGCGAACTCTGCTACTCTAGTAGTATTTATTATATTAGGTATCTGTGCGTAGATCTAATCTCTTCATTGTAATAGCATTAATAGTATCAGCAGCATCCTCAACTAACCTACTCGTATTTATTGAGATTGACCTAAATGCTATTTATTCTTAAAAACTATTTAGAGAACCAACTTAAAAGTACTAATCTTTCAAAAATACTTGAAATTGATAGGTGGCGTACTTATTTCGTTCTATATTTCGTTCAGAGCAGCCGAAGTAAGTAGTACCTACCGTTTGTTACCAAATTCGACCACAATTTCCATATAAACGTGAACAGACTACCAGGGGCGCAGAGCGGAGGCGGAGTAACCCGACACCAACCCCTCCCGCCCCCTCAAGCTCTCTACCCACCCCCGGAACGTATGCTCGCGCTCGCTCGATACTGGATGAGTGCGATATGTGATAATAAGAGAGAACCAAGCAGGTTTAACACTATTTTTCAAAGAAAGGAGCCCGAATGTGAATATAAGTAATCATAGACTGCAACCGGGACTTACGGTTTAACGTGCCAATCGGGTGGTTCAGCTCGCAATGTCCTAACCTAACCAGACTGTGAACAAATTCACAATGACAAATATCAACTTTGTAAGTGAACCACCGAGAATCAAACCCGGCACCTTCTGCGTCATAGACAGTCGCATTGCAACTGCGCCACATCGGGACATCGGTAGTCGCCAATAAAATGCCGAATAGATTTTACTGATCCTTTTAGAAACTTGCTCCCCTTCTACACACCGCCGTCCACAAGGTGCAGAGCCCAGAGGGGCGCATACAATCACTTACGCAATTGTTAAACAATACCCTTAATAAAATATCGAGTTACCTCCGAATTAAATGAGCATCCTCTAACGCGGGCAATATGCTGCGCGCATTGTGCAGCAAGGGAGTATGTTGGGCCCAATGCTCTTTTTTGTCTATGTTAAGGTTCCCAAAACTTTTCCGTACATAGATACATTTCTTGCAGGGTAAGGCGGATTAACGCACGACGGAGCGCTAAAGATCTGTTAGATCCATTCTAGAAACGTCACTCCCCATACTAAGACCGCATTCGACGGATGACACTGTTTAGTATGGAGATTGACATTTCTAGTATGGATCTAACAGACCGCTGCGATGCTTTAGCGCTTATCGTCGTGCGTCAAATGTGCGACCCGCCTTATTTGAAATTGTTCTACATATACCTATTTAAAAAAAGACTGTGACAAAAAAGACGATGTAGTAAGCCTGAAAAGGTACTGTTATTCTGACACGATGAAGCAGATAATTAATATACTAAGTGAGCTTTTTGACGCTAGACTTCAAAGGAATTCCCATAAAAAAAAAAATTAAACGAGTCTGCATTAAAATTTAAAAATTAAATGATGTAACGAATAAAAAATAAATAGTAAGTAGGTATGTATATTATGAAAGTAGAAAAATTATATTACTCTGCACTCTGCACTTGTTATCCTAAACTTATTAGCGATGCGGACGCAAAATTCCATGATTTATTAAGTGATTTTTTTTGTATACTTACCTACTTACGTGTTTATTTGACGAAAGTTACATTTCTGCACCACAAAGTTTGGAAACCACTGCACACTACTGCAAGGGTGTACTCTAGGACCAATTCTCTTTTGTATGTTTATAAATGCCTGGGTGTTTTCAAAGGCGATAGAGGCGGGGAATAAATAGATGGATTGTCTGTCTGTTATCGCAGATCTGTGAATGTGGGAGATATTGCTATTTTATGAGAATGGCTGATAATACTTAAGTAACTGTCGATATAATGTGACTGTCATTGTAAAAGAAACTTCGTTCGATCATTGCCTCTACAAATGACGTTTGATTCGAAGAATAAGATGAAATTAAAAAGAGCCTTAGTAAAACTTAGGAACTTTCTAGGGCCACAGATTACTTAAGTATATAATCAAAACAGATCCCTTTATTTTAATTAATTTAATTTTTCAATCAAATTATTTAAAACTAAATAATATGGCTTAGAATAGCATCACCCCACATCCTTCCCGCGGGTGTCGTAAGAGGCGACTAAGGGACTCGAGAGAATTGGTGTATGGCTGACAACCTGTCACTATAGTAATACACATGTTTTCTGAAACAACCTTGGAAAACAATACTCAAAAATGTCAGACGTGGCGATAATGGCTGTATTCTTACGGCAACTATCGCTCTGCCTACCCCGCAAGGGATAAAGGCGTTATATATGTATGTATGTATGTAAATAATATGGTTGCAACATATTTTTTTAGTAAATAATGCATGTTTTAATTATTTTGTATAGGAGGTTCAACTTTTTTTCATATTTCAACCTTTGTTTCTTGGGGAAAGTTGTTCAGTTTCATGGGCCGATTCACCCCTTAATATATTTGCAGTAATTTTTTTTGGGATAAAATATTATGACCACCAGAAAATACTTCGATACCCTAAGCTCTTTAACCAAAAATATATAATACTTAACACCTAAAAAATGAAGTCTAAAATAACAATAGTTCTAGCTGTTTTACTCACGACTGTACTTAAAATTGTATTTAAAGACCAAAAGTAGTAAATGATCACCAAATTTTTGCGAGCAAATTAATGCGCTATTTTTGCCCAGTTAAACCACTATGATTGCCATTAAATGTTGGCGCATTACCAAATAATGTATAATGATGCCATATTAAGTTATGTCTCCGGCTTACTAGCGTAAGTGTCTTTAAAAACGTGGACAGAAAGTTACCAATGGGCAAAATTGTCGAAGCAGGTGCCATTAAAGAATAGCATAAATTGCGGTTTAAATTTTGGTGATCATTTACTATTTTTGGGTCAACTATGACTTGTTTGGAATCATTTGCTTTAATAGGATAGCAAGATGTACAAACTTTGGTTACAATTTTAAATTAAAATGCGGTTTTAATTCTGGTGATCATTTACTATTTTTGCCTGTTATATTTCACTAAATCAGGTGATTAGTTAAACATAAGCCATTTTTTTTACACCTTATATAGGTATTTTCTTTTATACTAAGTAAGAAGAAAGTGCCGAAAGTACCATTCTGCTTTTGTTACTACAATATTATCAAACAGACTAGGATATTGTTTCATTACATTATTTGGACAGTGACTGTACTTATTTTAATAATATTACGTACAACTTTTTTCCTGCAACTTCATTTAACTTTTTACCAACACTTGGATTTTATCAGCCAACACGCAATATCTATTAAACTCCCATACAAACTTCGTGCATGACTGGTTCTCAATGGACCACCATAACATTGGATTTGGGAATTTATACCACAAAACCCTGTGTGGTCTGACGGGTGTAGCTTCTGTGGCAGGATCGCGTCAAATTGTGAATCCACCAGGAATGATTAGATGGAGAGCATTGACACCAGGGTTGATCAAGTCGTTGGACGACTCGGTGTCCCACAGGAAAAGAAGGAGACTCAACTACCAACTGATCAATGTTCTACATAGGCAGACAGCGATAAGATGACTATTCCTTGCTACGTCTAAAGGCGTACCAAGATTTACTAAACACTAATCCTAATCACTTGTCACATACCTACGAAACATTGACAGATAGAGTCGGGCTAACTTACGGCTTGTAGTAACTTTTTAATGTGAATTGTGGAGTTTTAAATGTGTTAAAAACTTCATGCACGCTTTTCATCGCCACCGTCAAAGCTAAAAAACCTTACAACTTTTTAACCTCGCGTTTTCTGGTACCCTGGTCTTCCGCCCGATTGGAGTTGTGACGGGCTGATGCTGGCTGACGTGCAGCAGGCAAGCATCGGCCGCTGCGGTGTCAATATAACCGAATCCATTTTATGCTGCCCTGGTGGCCCATTGTGAATTAACCAAGCGTGAGGTTTTGATATATTGATGCGTAATGGGGAAAATAGTTGTTGAAAACTATCAAAAAAACGGTGTGGTAGATGCTCTGGTTAGGTAGGTATAAGTACCTACCTCAAAAATAAGGTTAGAAATATACAAAACTAGTATAAGTACAAAGTAGGCGGCCTAAGATAGAATAGTGGTCCTAATACTATTTCCCCTTTTTTCCTTAGGTATCTCATTTATATTAAAAGTATCTAATTAGGTGTATTTTCCAGGAAAATGTGGTTTACAAATTTCCAAAGAAAAAAAGTTTTTAAACTCGTTTCAGCAGATTCGGAGCCTATTAGTATAAATTATATGAAGTGTGACCTACCTAGTACTTACGTACTTGCATTGCATAGGTAGGTATTTATACTATTTATATGTATACTATATCGTTCGTAGTCCACTATGCATTGGCTACAATTGAAAGTGCTCTTCGTCAAAAGGGATATCGTTTGCAAAATCTAAGATAAATCTTTCGATAAAATCCACATTGAAGTCTTTTGCAACACTGTCGGTGTTTCTTTCTTCCTCCGTCGTGCGTGATGAGTAGAAAAACGAATCTGTCCATTTGTCTGTTTATAATGTTTGTCTTTTTATCTGTTTGTCTGTTTGTTGCTAGTGAGGATTAGTAGATAATCCAGTGTCGCCAGAGTAAGCAGAAAATCTGGTTAAAAGCTGCCGAAATGTTTTAAAATGTTTTTGTTCTCTATACTTGCAAAGTTTTTGATGTGTTTCATTACAGAAAAACATGTAAGGAAAAAATGCATCAAAGCTAAATTCGCCTGAAATACATAGGTCAAGTCAATTTAAAACGTTTTATTTCCAAGTAGATTCACAATGATGAATACCTACCTTTAGAACTTTAAAACGTCAAGTAGGTAAGTACCTACAATATTACCTAATTACCTATCACTAGATAAATCTATGGGATACATGGATTAGTCACTGTAAATAATGTAAAAATACAAAAGTAAGACACAAAAAAAAATAAAAAAGTATTTTATTATCTCTTTTTTGTAACAAATTTATGTTCCTAGTTTAAACGCGGCATAGGATTACAAGTATGTGTAGGTAGCTAGGTATATGAGCTACAAAATATACGGTTGTCTAATTGCTACCTAAGGAACGTATTTTTTCCAAAAATTATGTTTTAACCTTGAATGAGAACTGTTAATCAGCAGAGAAACTTCAAATCTATCTTTACTTTTTTGCTCTTCCTAGCCGAAGTTTGGCACAGAGCAGGCGGCGACACCTTTCTTATTTAGGATAATTCAATGAGTTACTTAAGTAGGTACCTATTACCAAATATGCGGCTTTCTAATTGCTACCTTAGGAACGTATTTTTTTAAAGTATTGCCATGTTTTAACCTCGAATGAGAACTCTTAATCAGCAGAGAAACTTCGGATCTGTCTTAACTTTTTTGCTCTTCCTAGCCAAGTTTGGCACAGAGCAAGCGGCGCCACACTTGGCAAATATTGTCTTAGAGCCCCCGTCGCTTGTCTGCCAGTCCTGTCCTAACACAACATCGCCATTTTGGAGTGAAAGTCAAATAGGCAAATAGTTTTTAAAGTTTTAGCAATGTTGAGGCACCTACAATTTTGTTTGTCTGTATAACCTGCTTAGCTTAGGTCTCATTCTCGTTTCCTTATCCCGTTCTGTCGGGGTCGGCTACCTAACCTAGGGGATTTGACGGGGAACCCAGTTTTTACAAAGAGCGACTGCCATCTAACCTCTGCAACCCGAAGGGTAACCTGGCCCGAATCCTAGGTTAAGTCACATTCAAATATCATCTGAATTAAAATTTTATGTGGGTTTCGTCTTCGACGTAAGAGCATCGGTCGGTAAATGTATGTACCTAGTATGAAGGTACATGAGTGAAAACACATTGGTAGGTACATGGCGGAGATCGAACTGGGGTCTCACGGTTGTAAAACCGGTGTGCTTACCACTTGGCCACCTACGCTCCTGCTTAGCTTAGGTCTGCTGTGTTTTTGTGTCTTGTCTTTTTGTATTTAGCTAGATTAAGATTTAAGACCACAATCAGTTTTTTGAACCACCTATTATTAGAGGTAGATAGATATACCTAACCCCCAAATGGTTCTGTAAGGACCACCGTCATAACCAGGCTAGGACTGCTGGCTTAACGCACTCTCCGAAGCACGGAACTGTCTTTCTGGCGGACAATCGGGACTGCGATTCGATCTAAAGCACAATCGTTGCCTGAAAATGTTTTTAATCTAGTTTTAAAACAATGTAAAACTGCTTAAAATGATATGGGTGGCAACCCTTTTCACTATTAGGGAACACTATTCACTACTATGATTCATACATACATACATAAATCACGCCTTAATCCCTTACGGGGTAGGCAGAGCGTTAATGGCGCAAAAATACGATCGCTATCGCCACGTCTGACAAATATACGTATAGAGGGCCGTTTGAGATAATTTGTGTATCTATCACTATAGTGACAGGTTGTCAGCCTGTCGCCTAAAAGTTGGAATACACCTGAAACCCTCAAGTCCCTCAGTCGCCTCTTACGACACCCACGGGTAGGAAATGGGGTGATGCTATTCTAAGCCGGCATCACACGGCACAGCCGGCATCACACGGTACACTATGATTCACTATACCTATAAATTGTCACTACTCTACCATACCATCAAATGCTTCACAGATTCCGGGATAATCAATGCCTCTACCTATTCACATTCTCCCTTTGAAATTCAAAATTGAAATGGTCTCTAGTGGGCGTCGCCCTTCGACAGGCGTTATCTCTCTCCGCCAATCAGCGTTCAAGGATCACCCTGCAAGGATAACGGAAGCTCCTGATTGGTCGAAACAGTGACACCTGAAGTGACGTCCTTATCCTTTGGAAATTATGCTGTCTTTGTTTTTTGAAAGTGGTTATTTGTTGTCTCTGTCTAACGCGCGGCGCTTCTTCGATTGATTTGATCGTTTGAGAATACAACATTATTGTACTGGATCTCTGACTAAAGGGCGAGGCACACCGGCTCCGTATCCGTTGCGTATCCAGCTCTCATCCGTAGTTACGCATGTATTTATGACGTTGTAATGTATGGGACGGTATGAGATACGGCACACTGCCTGTGATGCGTATCCGTTGCGTGCTGCACGCATTGTAGGGTTACGCCGTAGTTACGCCGTACAGCTGCCAAAAGACAAACAGGTTGCGTACTCTGCGTGCAGTGATGACGTTGTATTCTATGAGATTCCCTGTTGGACGTCACACCAAACACGTCCGAACACGCACAGCTCTGTCCTGCGCGTAGTGCGGACGCGTGTACGGACTACGGGCTACCACAATGCGCATCAAAAAATGTGCACTATAGTAAGCGTCAAATATAAGGTGTAAAAATATTAGCTCCAAATATTTTAAGGGGTGAATCAGCCCATAAATCTGAACAACTTTCCCCAAGAAACATAGGTTGAAATACATTGGTTGATACAAATTGAATTGAGTCGGTCAGTAACTTTGTATCGGAGGCCGCATTTTTTTTTCATATTTTGACCTATGTTTTTTAGGGAAAGTTGTTCAGTTTCATGGGCTGGTTCATCCCTTAAAATATTTGCAACTAATTTACACTGATATGTCTTCAACTTTTTGCTGCACAGAACGCGATGCGCGCTTTTATTTGCGCAATATTTATTGCACACTGATGACAGAACTTTTGGATATGACAGTTGGTATGCAACAGACCCTTAAGAGCGGAGCACACCGGCTCCGTGTGCGTTGCGTATCCAGCTCTCTTCCGTAGTGACGCGCGTGATCACGTCCGTACACCCCTGCCACACCGGGTTACGGACGTGGTTACGCAGGTTACGCGCGTAGCTACGGATGCGAGCTGCAAGGGGTCTGTTGCGTACCAACTGTCATATCCAAAAGTTCTGTCATCAGTGTGCAATAAATATTGTGCAAATAAAAGCGCGCATCGCGTTCTGTGCAGCAAAAAGTTGACGACATATCAGTGTAAAAAAATTAGATGCAAATATTTTTAGGGATGAACCAGTCCTTGAAACTGAACAACTTTCCCAAAAAACATAGGTCAAAATATGAAAAAAAAATTCGGCCTCCCATACAAAGTTACTGACCGACTCAATTCAATTTGTATCAACCCAATGTATTTCAACCTATGTTTCTTGGGGAAAGTTGTTCAGATTTATGGGCTGATTCACCCCTTAAAATATTTGGAGCTAATATTTTTACACCTTATATTTGACGCTTAATATAGTGCACATTTTTTGATGCGCATTGTGGTAGCCCGTAGTCCATACACGCGTCCGCACTACGCGCAGGACAGAGCTGTGCGTGTTCGGACGTGTTTGGTGTGACGTCCAACAGGGAATCTCATAGAATACAACGTCATTACTGCACGCAGAGTACGCAACCTGTTTGTCTTTTGGCAGCTGTACGGCGTAACTACGGCGTAACCCTACAATGCGTGCACCACGCAACGGATACGCATCACAGGCAGTGTGCCGTATCTCATACAGTCCCATACATTACAACGTCATAAATACGTACATGCGTAACTACGGATGAGAGCTGGATACGCAACGGATACGGAGCCGGTGTGCCTCGCCCTTTACAGCTCGCATCCGTAGCTACGCGCGTAACCTGCGTAACCACGTCCGTAACCCGGTGTGGCAGGGGTGTACGGACGTGATCACGCGCGTCACTACGGAAGAGAGCTGGATACGCAACGCATACGGAGCCGGTGTGCTCCGCTCTTTAAAGTAGGTACTTTATGGTAAGTACCTAGGTACAGTACCTATCGACAGCACCTCGACCATACCACACCACCTAATTATGATAAAGTCAAATAGACAGGGAAATGACCACTGCTGGACATACTTAGTCTTACTGTCGCCGCGTGTACGTATACTGGATTTAAAAAAGCTGCATGTAGGTATTTTAAGGGATGAACTATCCATGAAAGTGAACTAACTTTTTCGAAAAAATATTTTCCTTCCGAAATGTAAGATACCTACCTAAGCTGGTAAGATACAACCGAGTCAATTTGTACTGTACTGTAGGTCCCAATTATACTCTCATTTCATGTGGAACACCGAGTCGTCCAACGACTCAATGTACCTTAGTGTCTGAATTTTTCAACCGCCTTCTACAAGTAGCAGGCTTTTGACATGGTTGTGTAACGACCGCCGTCTAAGTGATCATAGCCAGCAACCGGGACCTACGGCTTAACGTGCCATCCGAAGCACGGAACCATCTTTTTTACAGACATTCGATTGTTTTTGGCCCGCAATATCCTAACCAAACTGGGAACAAATTCACAAAGTGATAAACATCATCTCTGTGAGTGGCCCACCGAGAATCGAACTCGGAACCTCCTGCGTCACAGACATAGTACGGTTTGTCTTCAAACTACTATGAGCATTTTCATTTGTAATTTCTCTAAATACCTACGATTGGTATCGTTGGATTCCTTGTGATATCCACAATACGGAACTGTCGGTCGTAGAGTGCAAAAGTGGGGATAGAGGGTGGAGGGGGGAATTAAAGATGGCGGAAGAGCAGTTTGGTTTTTACGCTATAACTCGACATATACTGTACCTATTTTAAAAATAATAATTGCGTTTTAAAGCTAATAAAATGTTGTATGTTTCATCCATAGACATATAATACTTATTCATTATAGTTTATGAGTTATCTTCTTAATTAAAGCCTTGCAGTAAATACTCTAGTTTTTAAGTACGGATTGTTCGAAAACTAGTAGTTTTTCGAAAAAAATAGTTCAGTAATAAATTATAGAGTGGACATTCAGCTATTCAAAAATGTAAGTATTATTGAACTGGACCCTGAAATTACTAAGATATACCTATTCGCGTGAACAGAGTGGTGTAGTTGCGTACAAATGCGCTTGCTATTGACGCTGCTGTCAATGTACTTTCTATATTTATAAAATTTTATTTGTATATCAGCAACTTGCAAAGAACATCATTTCTTATGAACCCAAATCCCACCAAAAAACATTCTGTAAAAATCATGCCAAGTCTCGCTGGAACTGCTTATTTATCTTTAAAAAGTCGTGCCAAGTCTAACGTTCCAACTGGCTTTAAAAAGGATGTAGTGAATTGAAACTAGACTGAAATTATAATTAGGTTAAATTGTTTAATTATTTGTATTAAAAAGTATTGAACTATAATAAAAAAAAAAGTTTAATCACAATGTTGATTGAAAGACTCTTCAGAATTATGTTGATTGAAACATGAAACAGAATCGATATAGCAGACGCGCTTCATACAATTTAGCCGCGTCTTAACAAATGCACTTCGTTGTTCGGCAACCTGTCGCGCATTGGCATGATATTAATTGTAAGTCTTTCATGGATAATGGAGGACGCAAGCTATTCACTGTCCGTTGTCTTCCTGTCGGCAGCTGCGCAGCAGCCGGCGTGGATACGCCTTCGAGGCTACGGCCGCGCTGGCGTGGTTGCTAAACGCCACCTGCTTATACAGGCGGGGCGATGGGGGGCACTAGGTTAAGTGCGGTGGGGGTCCGGGTGCCAGGAGGACTTCACGAAGAATCGGAACATCGACGAAGAAACGGAAGCCGAGGAAGCGGAGGAGGCAAACATCGCCCTCGCCCCCTCAGGACGTGAAAGAGCCGGGCCAGCCACGTCAAGAGCCACCCACGGGTCCGCTGGGAGTGGCCGGCACCTCTTTAAGTGAACCACAGAGGGAGAAGCCGAAGCCCCAGCCGGCCCCAAGACTAAAGACGAAAAGAGTAGCCGTCCTACAAAAGGACAGACAGGTCCTGATACTGGCGATCAGGGCCCTCACTGATGTTCCGGCCACGCTTCGTGAAGGCGAAGACGCGGTACCCATCATCAGCTCTAGCCTCCTGCACCTGATGTCGTCCTTCGGCGACGTCACGAACGCCATGGGCATCCTGGAGGCTAAAGCGCTCAGATAATCTGCTCAAGGTGGTGCTGTCTAAGCACAGCCTGACGTGGCCGTTGCCTGTCTACATCCACTACTCCGTGTCGAGTAGTCAGGATCGTGGGCACGCACGACGAACCCAGGATAGCCCGGCACCCGCCGCTTACCCGGACATGACCGCTGCCTCGGGACTTCCTCGCGAGACAGCCACCAGGATACGACCACCAGGGGACGAGCCGCCGCTGGCTGATGGGCACTTGCTGGGCCTCCCCCAATGGGGAATCACCCGGCTGGTACGACCTCGCCGCGGTGTGAAGTCCTCCTGGCACCCGGACCACCACCGCACTTAACCTAGTGCGCAGCCGCCGAGAGGAAGACAACGGACAGTGAGTAGTTTGCGTCCTCCATTATCCATGAAAGACATACAATTAATATCATGCCAATGCGCGACAGGTTGCCGAACAACGAAGTGCATTTGTGTTAAGAAGCGGCTAAATTGTATGAAGGGCGTCTGCCATATCGATTCTGTTTCATGTTTCAATCAATATAATTCTGAAGAGTCTTTCAATCAAGATTGTGATTAAACTTTTGTTTTTATTATAGTTCAATACTTTGTAATACAAATAATTAAACAATTTAACATAAATTATAATTTCAGTCTAGTTTCAATTCACTACATCCTTTTTAAAGCCAGTTGGAACGTTAGACTTGGCACGACTTTTTAAAGATAAATAAGCAGTTCCAACGAAACTTGGCATGTTTTTTACAGAATGTTTTTTAGTGGGATTTGGGTTCATAAGAAATGATGTTCTTTGCAAGTTGCTGATATACAAATAAAATTTTATAAATATAGAAAGTACATTTACAGCAGCGTCAATAGCAAGCGCATTTGTACGCAACTACACCACTCTGTTCACGCGAATAGGTATATCTTAGTGATTTCAGGGTCCAGTTCAATAATACTTACATTTTTGAATAGCTGAATGTCCACTCTATAATTTATTACTGAACTATCTTTTTCGAAAAACTACTAGTTTTCGAACAATCCGTCCTTAAAAACTAGAGTATTTACTGCAAGGCTTTAATTAAGAAAATAACTCATAAACTATAATGAATAAGTATTATATGTCTATGGACGAAACATACAACAGTTTATTAGCTTTAAAACGCAATTATTATTTTTAAAATCGGTACAGTATATGTCGAGTTATAGCGTAAAAACCAAACTGCTCTTCCGCCATCTTTGATTCCCCCCTCCACCCTCTATCCCCACTTTTGCACTCTACGACCGACAGATCCGTATTGTGGACATCACAAGGAATCCAACGATACCAATCGTAGGTATTTAGAGAAATTACAAATGAAAATCTGTTTCTAGAGCACTTTTGCTCAAAACTGACCGTACTAGACAGTGGCACTGCCACTTCGGTCGTCAATTATTAGTCGACTAGGTACGACCTTAATTTTTAAATCTCCGTATAGGAAAATGTGCTAAGAAATGAGTGCTTACACAAATCCATTACCTAGTAGATAACTAGGTACCTACCTACACATAGTACCCTAGACATCAACAAATACGAGTGGTAGATAGATAATAAAAAAAAATGTCAGACGTGGCGATAGCGACCGTATTCTTGCGGCTGTTAACGCTCTGCCTACCCCGCAAGGGATAAAGGCGTGATATATGTATGTAGATAGATAAATCTTGTCAATTCCATGCGGACTTTCGTACGCAATTAACACTGTTTACACTGTTTCAAAAATAGACCTCTACGAAATTTCGCTTGCGAAAATGTCCCACGTTCTACTACTCGTTTTGTTACCATTAAGGGTAGGTAGGTATGTTTGAAGAGACATAAGTATATCGTACGTATATCACGCCTTGCGGGGTAGGCAGAGCGTTAACGAACGCAAAAATACGGTCGCTATCGCCGCGTCTGAACTAATAATATTGAGGGCCGGTTACGATAATTTGTCTATTACTTTATTGACAGGTTGTCAGCCTGTCGCCTAAAAGTTGTAAAACACGTGAAACTCTCGAGTCCCTTAGTCGCCTCTTACGACACCCACGGGGAAAAAATGGGGTGATGCTATTCGAAGCCGGCATCACACGGCGAGATAGTAGAACATGATGGACAATTTAGTACCTGGTACTTGTAGAAGGCGGTTGAAAAATTCTGACACTAGGGTTCATCGGGTCGTTGAACGACTTGGTATCCCACACGAAAAGAATAAGAAGAAGAAGAAGAAGAAGTACCAGACGAGCGAGTATTCTAAAAAACACCTCCAATTCCAATCGATATAAACTTCCGTACCTAAGCGGCACCAGATTACACTGTTTTAAAAATGCACCTCCAATCAGTGCTAACTTTCATGCCTGTGCGAAATTGGATTACCAACGTACTATTTCAATAAAAGAGTTTGCTGTTTTCTGGGGAAAGCCGTTCAGTTTCATGGGATGGTCCAGTCAGTTAGCCTTGCGGTGGAAAAGCAGCCTTACTGGACTACCTACTTATTCTAAATTCAATAACTAGCTATTTTTGGTTTTTGAAGAAATTGTTTTTTTTTTATTACCACTGGAATCATTGCTGCAAAGTCTAGGTACTTCTACAGTGCGTTTTAGCCTTGTCTCTAATTAGTTAACCTCATTATTTTTTATCTAAGTTGTTAGGTTTTTTTTTATAAAATAATTGGAAATGACAATGGTAGTGCTAAATTTATTTATCAAAATAAATAATCCCTATCTATCTCCTATTGAAAATCGTCAACTTGTGTCATATACTTCAAGAAGCTCTCCCACAACACGCACAATAGAGGTGGCACCTGCCATCTCTTGTTCAGTAGCGAAACTATTTTTAGACGCGCCATCTAGTAGTTCCTTTCTGTACTTTTATATCATTCAGTAAGTCGTGTTGACGTTTCGCTATCGCGTTTACGTTTTGTTCTCACTTTTTACATACGTGTCATAAAAATTGTGCGCGTTGGTATTACTACTCCCCGCTAGATGCCGTTAATTATCCATTATTTTAAAATGGCAACCCTAAGCTGACGCGTGTCACCTCGCGCATGCGTACAAATCTGCCGATTATTTTGCACGTTGCTAGCGCTATAGCAAATGACACATCCACTAGCGCAAGTATAGCTCTTGTAAGATGTTTACGTTTAGTAGGTGGTGTACAACAAAAACTGACACAAAAATCTCAAACTGTGCAAACAAAGCAGTTGTGACGTCCAAACACGCAACGTGTTGACGTTTCGCTATCGCGTTTACGTTTTGTTCTCACTTTTTACATACGTGTCATAAAAATTGTGCGCGTTGGCTTTCGGCCACTAATTTTAGGATTTAATTGTGAGTATTATCTTAATTTTGTCTATCTATCTTATTTCCTAGCACATACATTCGCCATCACGCTCATTTACGTACCAAAAACATTAGTGTTTTCGTCGAATCTCGTAATTTTCCATGTCGATTTCTACATTCACTATTTTGTTTTTAAACGCACGATTTATCGTGAAATTTGTATCGAGAAGCATCTGAAAACCATATCTGGCCTTCAGTTAATCAGATATTTTGATTACCAACGTGCATACCTAATTTATAACGAGGCGAAACCGTAACATCTGGGCAAATAAAGCTAACTAATTTTCTAGTGTTTTCTGTACGTACAAGCTGCAATAAATAAAATTACTAATATCCTTCAACCTCAATCTATCATAAAAGTGCCGGTTTTGGCTCGCCGGTACAATCTTATCCCACGCTTTGGTACTTGGTGATTTTTTTGGGAAAAGTACGCGTTATTTGGAGTTCACTGTTAAAGTTTCAAGTTAAGGACGTATATAGTTTCCGAGTTATGATTTTTTAAAGAATTAATAAAAATATATTGAACAACCGATCTAAATGGTGTTTGACAGTTGTGCGACATTACGTGGACATTACACGTTCCGTTCCGACCAGTGTTCATTGAGTGTATTTCGTGAAATATTAATTTAATTCAGTTATTTTGTTAGAAATACTTTAATGACATCGTATTCTTATACTTTACTTTTATTTTATTACAATATAAAATAGTTAACACAATTCAAATCAATAAAATTTAAAAATAAATACAAGTAACGAAATGGAACGTAGGTGGCGCGCGCGCGCGCTTTGCCCGACGCCATTTTGTTTGTCAGTCATCATCTGTCACTTCAGTCATCGTATGTGCGCCTTGCAGTGCAGTTGTGAGCGTTTATCGTGTACACCTCCTGTAAGCACTACGTTGACTACCATGGCGTCTCCGAAGCCCTCCGTTTCGTATTCCGCCCCTTCATCGCCTGAAGAATCGAGTGTAGTGCGAGTGTCGGACCCAAATGACCCAAACTCCCCCCCCCAAGCACCCCCCTTCCTGTCAGAGCGGTGACGTCGCCGAACAGCGAAGCTGTGAGGGACGACTCACCGCAACCGACCCGCCGAACCCTAGAGTGTTTTTGAATAAGTGCGAGCGTAGCGAGCCCACTTAGACCCCCCCCCAAGCACCCCCCTCCCTGTCCTTTTTTTTTGGCCACCCGGAGAGACTAGTAAATGAGAACCGACTTCAGGGCACCCCGACTCGGTTAGATTAGGTTCCGAAGGCTAAGGCGGGAACGAAGCGAGCGCAGCGAGCGGAGAGACCGGCTTAGCCTTCGGGGTGTTAGTTATTTTTTTTTTTTGCCACCCGGAGAGACTAGTAAATGAGAACCGACTTCAGGGCACCCCGACTCGGTTAGATTAGGTTCCGAAGGCTAAGGCGGGAACAAAGCGAGCGCAGCGAGCGGAGAGACCGGCTTAGCCTTCGGGGTGTTAGTTATTTTTTTTTTTGCCACCCGGAGAGACTAGTAAATGAGAACCGACTTCCTTTTGCCTTTGACCTTTTGTGACCTTTGACCTTTTATGACCTTTGACCTTTTGTGACATTTGACCTTTTGTGACCTTTGACCTTTTGTGACCTTTGACCTTTTGTGACCTTTGACCTTTTGTGGCATTTGACCTTTTGTGACCTTTAACCTTTTGTGACCTTTGACCTTTTGTGACCTTTGACCTTTTGTGACCTTTGACCTTTTGTGACCTTTGACCTTTGACCTTTTGTGACCTTTGACCTTTTGTGACCTTTGACCTTTTGTGCCCTTTGGGTTTTCCCGCGTATATTTTTCCCACCCTAAAAACTCCCACATTCCCACCGGGGCCCGAATGTGTGAAGGGGGCTTCGATCAATAGCGCGCGAAACACGTGACGACGTTTTTTTTTAATAAGCGGTAGCGATTTTCGTGTATTGCGTATGCGGACGAGCTTTTTTTTTAATAAGCGGCAGCGATTTCCCTTGCATTTACTATGTTTCACAACTTTATCAATATCTCCCAAAGTAAGTGTCTCCTGATCACCAAATTTGGTGGGGGGGGTCCCCTCCCCCCCCCCCCTCCCCCCCCCCACCCCCAAAAACCCTACATTCGGGGGATAATATTGTACAGTCCTTCCCCGGTTTTCATAATAATTCAGTACCATCTGCCAGTTCTTATTAGGTAAGTGAATGTCTTTGACCAATATTGCTCTTATAAGTAGGTTACAAGACAAAACAGAGCAAAACTATTAAACTGAAAGTGCAAGTTGCAACTAGACGTCATTTCATCAGTAATCTTGCAGTCTACCAGAAAGCTAGGTTTTCAGTTAGATAATATAAGTAAGTTAGTAATTTATAATGAATATGCTAATTTTAGTACAATTTTCTATTGGAAATCTAAATGTATAACATGTTTGATGAGCTGGCAGAATTGGTAGTTTTATGGTGAAACTGTAACTTGAGTTCATACCAAATTTTCTGTGAAATGTTATGAAAAAATGATATTCTTGTTGGTTTTACTAAACAAATAAAATAAAATAAAAAATTATATTTTCTAGACAAATTAATGTAATATGCTCTTCTCATATACTCAAATATAGTTATATCTTCTTCTATTTAAGTGGGACAACGAGTCATCTAACGACCCAATGTTTATTTAATAATAACATCTCACTTTGTCTACTTTACTAGCTGATTCATTTTCCTTTTTAGATTGTATAATAATGTAATTTCAATAACTACTTATTCAATGGATCTCTTTACATAATAACCATTATTGAATGAAAGGTTGTGTACTTAATTAACGAGCTGAATTCACTTTATGAATCACAAAATTTTCTTAAACCTGTCATTGCTTTAGTGCTATTCTTAAGAGAAGGTCCTTCATTACAATTTTAGGAGTTTTGAAGTAAATTTTAAAGAAGTCTGGGGTTCATCAGGTAATGAATTTGTGTGTCTCTTACAAAAACAGATTACCAGCAAATATGTTGTAAATTTTTTGTTGTTTTATTCTTTATACATTAGTTTATTTTTATTGTTTCCCAGGACAAATATACGCAACATATAATCAAACAAAATGGCACCGAAACAAAGAATGCGCATCGCCAACGAGATGGCCAGCAAAAACATCACACAGCGAGGAAACGTGCCCAAATCCACCAAGGTAGGTTTTATTTCTATATTTAATCATTCTAATATCTTAACTTCTCATTTCAATTTTGTTTTAGAAGCCCCAGGGGCCATGGGTATTCAGTTGCTAGGAAAACTACAAAGTTATCTTAACATTGAGAAATAATCAGATGCCAATTTTTTACTCTGTGCATCAATTTGTTAAGCTCAGTTCAGAATAGTAATTTATTTTATTAGGTATTAGCCGTATCATGGGGTCTCATTCCCTACTAAAAGAAATTAGTCCAAAAATAAATCAATAGATGGCGATACGAGTCGCGAATGTAACTTAAGAGATTGGAATAAAAGCAAATTTACAAAAACAAAGTGTTGGAAAATTATAAATACATTATTTAAGATGTTTTGTGACGGAAAACACGCGAATTATTAACATTTTTGCAATATTTTTCAATCTAATGTCGTCAATACTAAGTATCCAATAAATAAGCTAGATGTCGCTAGCAGCGCACGCGCTGAATCGACATATCAAATAGCCCGCCAATAGCCGTCCTAGGGCAATCGAACTCCCTCTATGACGTTAGGTATCTGTACTACTTTAGTAGTATTATATTATCTGTGGCCGTATTAAGTGTGAGGTCTCCCTCAACGCATGAACTCTTGTATTTTAGGGCCTCATTGAGAGAGATATAACATAAGAGTAGGTACTATTAGTTGTTCTGCTTAGGAGACACTTTGTGTTCAGAACATGCCAATATATAAGTAATTCTATGGTTCAGAACAATAGAGGTAAGTTTGTGAAGACTGAGAAGTCATTGCAAACAAGAGTTGCAATGACTTCTCAGTGTGTAGCTGAAAGTAATATTGTCCTTTTCTTTTTGAGTTTATTTATTTGGTCTATTTTCTTTTTCTCATTATTTTCATATAATAGTTTATCCTATCAATACAACAAAGTAATCAATATAAATTAATATATTATTGTAGGTCAGATCCAATGTATTATTTTGATGAATTTATTTATCTTAGCCTTGAGATAAGCAGTTGATATTTGTAGAAATCTACCTACAATGTAGGTTTATTATCTAGTTAATCTACCAACATTACCATGTTTCTTACCTGATTTTAAAAATACTTTTAATTTTTTCCCTTTATTCCCATTTGTCCCTACAGAATCTGTCACTAGTGACAAATGGGAAAGAAACCTCCCTATTTATTAGAGAAGAAAGGGACAAATTGTTCCCATTCGCATTTGATGTACATTGCTCGCACGATAGTCGGCGCGCCATAACTTCTATTAATGATACTACTTAAAGACCTTTACAAACCATAAATTTATATATTAAATTATAGTGGTACAGTTCTTAAAGCTAAAAAATTTAATTGAATAATTTTATTGAATTTATGCCGCGCCGGCGATTGCGTGAGCAATGAACATCAAATGTGAGTGTGGACAAACTGTTCCTATTTGATTCTAGTGAGAACTGGAAATTTTTATTCCTATTTGTTTCTAATTTGTGGGGACAAATGGGAATAAAGGTTTTTTGTCTGTTACCTTACTCTTTTCTCTTTCTCTTACGAGTGACCTTGTTAAAAACGTGTGTTTAGTAATTTTGCGCCATTTCGCTAACTGCGTAGTTTGCTATCGATAACAACATTACCACCTGTGGCATTATAGCTCTGGCTACAATAAATATTTCATTTAATTCAATTTATATTTTGTTTAGTTATATAACCATTTAACATTTAACATTTTTTAAATATGAAATATGCTCGTAAAGACCGTAAAAATTAATTTTACGGTGACGATGGTAGTCACATTTTAGTTTGCAATATTATTTCAGAATACTTAAATATTGCTGTGGTTAATATACCTAACTTTTTCACTAGTATGGCTTTTCATTTTTAATTCACTTGTTGATTGGGCCATTAATAAAATATAAATGTTGTCACATAAACTATTGTCCGAAAATACTACGGACTTTGTTTGAATTAATAAGCAGAAAAATCTTGTAAAAGTAAGTGTTCTGACGCCATATAAAATAGCAATGTATGACGTCATATATTGCTAATTTCATACTAAATTCCGTTTTAGATTCTGCCAGTCCACAATCATGTTTTATTTAGTCTTTTACATTATATTTATATATCGACCTAGGTTCCTTGGGAAAAGTTGTTCAGTGTCATGGGCTGGTTCACCCCTTAAAATATATGCAGCAATTTTTTTTACACCCCGTATTTCGGTCTCTGTCTAACTCACCTTTCCATTATTTCTAGGAAAAGGACGACCAATACCCCGTGGCGCCGTGGCTCCTAGCTCTTTTCATATTCGTAGTGTGCGGCTCGGCGGTCTTCCAAATCATCCAATCGATCAGACTCGCCTAGATCTAGACCTAAATCACGCCTAGATCTAGACCTAAATCAAGTCTAAACCCGTGCCCCGTATAATAAAACTACAGTTACAAGTCTACTGTTGAAATTCTTAGTGTAATGTGTAGTTAGTTTTTCTAATATCATAATGGCTGACTGACAACGCAATATACATTGAATTTTACTAAATTGTTAGATTGTAGTTTTGCAATATTTGGCATATGTCTTTCTAGACCTATAAGAGTGTAAGCATTGCTAAAAGTGAGCCTTTGATGAATCTTCTTTCTTCGACCGAGTCGTCCAACGACCCGATGACCCCTAGTGTCAAAGGTTGAGTAAGGCACTACCAGGGTAACAGCACTTGCAAGGAGCAAACGACAGGTCAAGTTCTCTGGTCGGTCTAAGTGCTTTCCAAGTCGACCAGTTTACACTTGAGCTTGGTTCACTTTTGACGATGCTTACGCCCTTTTCCGACTGATAAATTAGTGACAGTGCAATCTTGGTAGCTTGGGGAGTTTTCTCTTTAAGATAAGGGTAATAAGGCGTACTTTCGCTTGGGTTTGGTTTATTTTGCCCAATTTAGAAGAAAAAATCTGCATAGCAATTTTAAATCAGAATTAGGGTGTTAATCTCTCTTCAATTTTTCTTTATAAAAACTTCTCAAGCTGCATTTCCCGTGTAGATAAATCAGTTTGTACTAGAATGTGCTCAATTTCTAGTATGAATGATCTTTCTGCGTTTATGAATTTCTTAATATCGTGTTCGAATTTTAGTCCTTAAGTAAACTTTTGGACAAAATCTTTCCTAAATAAGCGTAGTTTAAAAACCCACTTAAGCTGCGCGCAGACCCATCTTATAATCTCAGAATAAATTAAATGTACGTACTATATTCTTGTATATTGTAAAAAAATATTAACATTTAAGGTGAATTCGCATTTAGGTTTTAATTGTTGAAATGTTTTCCATTCCTTAAATATAACGTCTTGTGGATGTTAAAAACGCACAAAAGACAGATTCTTTTTTTTTTTTGCAGAAAATATTAATATTCTATATATTATATGGATTGATTTTAAATAAGCTCCTTTTTATATTTTAATGGAATGAAATTATTTATATCCGCGCCACTGTAACGAAATTATTTGTCGGTAATATTTTAACTGTAAATGTAATTTATTTGATTTAATACAGTATATTTGTCATATTAACCATTCTTTTTATTCTGTATATTTCCCTATTTAGTGTAAGAAGCAGCTTTACTTTAAGAGATTTGTTTTTGGTATAATTTGAAAAATAATTCACATTATTAGAATTTTTCGTTTCATGTCCGGAATCTTAGAAGTTTTCTCTAGACCAATCAAAACTCGACATCCTGTATAAATAAAAAGTATTTTTACAACATTTTTATATTTATTTCTTCACAATTCGTCCAAAACTATTATAATCGTAGGTAAAAAGATCCTCAAAACGATTCGCCACTAGTTGGACACAACATAAAATGGCAAATAATTTCCGTGCTAAATCAGATTCGATAGCTTATTTTTAAAATGAGATTATTTTATACAAAACTTACTTAACTATATGGTACAAATTTACAAATAAGTATTGTCATGTGATATGTGGTACAAAAAATATAAGAGATACAAATAAAATGTGTAAAATTAACTCTACAAATGGATTATGTAGGCTATCTAAGATGTTTTTTTTATATTTTTACTCTCATTTATTTGAAACTAAGGGCAGATTCATACCCTTATAAAAATAGTGAATCTAGCGACTACCCACGTTTTTTCATAGAAAGCGTTCAATAGATTTTATGGTAAAAATTTAAATACATTTTCTTGAAAATGTTACAGGTATCTTACTTAAAAATAGCACCTAACTAAAGCACCAATTGTGATTGTTGTGATGTAAAATAAAATAATGTAAATTCATATTTTTATGTGAGTGAAGTGGACATTCTGTGTTATCTAGGCAGAATTCTATAACAGGATTTACAAAAAGGTGCTTCTGAATTAATGTAAAAAATTGCATACGAATTAGATACACTGTGCCAACCAAAATTACCCACAACAGTCAAAATATAATTGAAATATTTCGTAGATTTAATTATGTATATTAATCTGGGTTTGTAGGGCATCGAACTCAAAAAAGGTTACACGCTGCCAGTAACTAATAAAATAACAGTTATAAATCTATTGTGCTAAAATTTGTTTACCACAAGGTACTAGGTATTACTGTTAATTAAGTGCTTAAGTAGGTACGGTTTAATACCTACGTATCGAACAATCGTAAAATTTTATGTGTACATACTTGCTTTAATGTAACATATCACTATTGTGGCGGCGTGCTCACTTATCCGAAGTGCTCAAGGACCTTTAAGGCCAAAATTGGCTACTGCAGCCACATGCGAGCACACGATCGCGCGGACCAACGAGACGCCAGCTGCTGAGCCTGTCCAGCAGTCGCTGTAGTCGAAATCGGCTCGGACAGATTATAATTTTATTACATACTTGTTTTGCGATCGCACCATAAAACTGTTGTTGATAACCTACAATGACCCAGACTATAAAGTGTATAATTGTAAACTTACTCTAATAATCACAATATTATACTTAAACGCCTGTGGAATGACTACATCACAGAGCACCGTTAATTGAAAACAAAAATGGCTGATATTAAAATATTACAAAAACTGGTACTTACTAAAATATTTCAAAATTATATGACTTCAGAACCACTCTTTGTGACCATGTGTATATTTAAACTAAAATCTATTTTAAAGTATCGTAAATGGCTTCGTTGGGATATGTACCATTCAAATGTATACTGTTACTGAAACTTACATCACTATCTTTACTCAAATTTTCGCTCAAATTTATGTCTGTTGTTCTTTCAAGACTTTGACTGTTACTGTGGCTCTCTACTGGATAGTCATCCATATTGCTCGTTATTTCTAATCTTATTGCATGTATCTTTTGCTCCGTATCGTGTGTGATACTCTTATCACGTTCCCATGAATCGATGGCTATCGAAACGTCATTTTTACTCCCTAAATCATCAATGTCGCTTGATGTTATACTGGAGTTGTCCAAATCAAAATCTGTAGTCTTCTCTATGACTACAACTTCAATATGTCTGAAAGGATTTTCTTGGTTTTCAATCATTTGTCTCGCTCTTTCATCGTTGCGAATGATTACTTCTTTCTTGACATTACAAATCACTGGGTCTGTTGCTAAAACATCGACGCTGCTGTCGTAGTTTTCTTCGTCACTGGTCTTGTTACCAGGAGAGCATATCTCTGCATAGATGTTATCAGAACTGGCATCTGAATCCTCCTTCTCTTCTTGCACTTCAACTGCATCTGCCACTTGCCCGTAAGGCAAATCTTCTATGACAGGAAGTTTTCGTTTCTGTATTGATGATATGGATCGCCTAACTTTCATCTGACAATTTGGTTCGTCTTCAGAGATATCTATAGGCGTCAATTCTTCATCCACCTCAGATTTGGGTGTAGGGGCTCTAGGTTTATCTATTTTCTTTCTGAAATTAAACTTATCATCGTTGGTCCTCTCAGTTTTTGTTGGCATGCTGTTACTATTGCTTCCTTCTTTCTTATCACTGGGCTTTTTAGGATGAAGCAAATTCGACGTAGATTTGCTCAGTACTTTCTTTGTCTTGACATGGAATTCTGAACATAGTTTTTCTGTTATATACGAATGCTGCTTATAGTTAATTTCAAAATCGCTGTCGTTGTACAAAGACCCTACTCCGAACATGTTGATTTCTTCACAGCTTTGTATTTGGTTGTAAGACTCTGATTTCACCATAGCTTTTTCTGGGATCAAATCAGGTTGTATTCGTTGTCTTCGTTCAAGGTTTGAGGAGGATTTTGTGGCCGAAGATTTCTTGAGCATGTTTTCGTCGAGCGACTTCAGTTTCCGTCCCGAACTTGAATCACTCTCCATCGATCCACAATAGTTAATTTGATCAACACTTAAGTTTTTTCTTCCATGTTTCATATTGATTTCACTGTCTTCTGTGTACGGACTGTCCGGCATTCCTGTTTGCACAGACACAGATTTTGTCAACACTGGTTTCTTGGGGTTTGAGCTACATTGGCTTGTGCCCATATCTGAAGACGATGTAGTAAGAGATTTGTAGGAATGACTCTTTTCAGTAGTTCCATCATTCTTTCTTATGCCCCCGAATCTGTCTTCTATAAGCTTGGCCATGTCTTGATACCTTTCTATAGAACTGTGTTTCTCGCCTAGTGGATCGAATGGGTCCTTGATATCCACTCTATGCTTTTCACTGTTCTCTATAGCAGTGATTTTCTCGTCTGTCAGCTTTTCGGTGCTTTTGAGCAGTTTCAGGTTCTTAAACCACTTACTCCTTTTCTGACCAGAATCTTCTCTGAACACATGCATCTTATCACTGTGGAATTGCTCCTGTTCAACTTTGTCCTCACTCTTGTCGTCTTTGCCTTCATCGTCGCTATACACATCGTAATTCATATGTTCGAGTTCGTTTTTACTTAAAAATATAATTGAACCTTCAGTTTCATCAGGTATATCTTTAAGAACCTTTTCGCTTTTGCCGAACAGCCTGGACGTGTCAATCTTCAGCCCTTGCAGTGTGAACTTGCGTTCTTTCTCAAATTTCACCGGTTCGTGGTCTTCCCTTATGAGGTCTTCAGCTGTTTTCGCTTTGCCGAGCACGACTGCCGAGTTCGCGTAGGAGATCTGCCTGATCCAATTGTCAACGTTGAGTTGACAGAAAGTTAGTGCTTTTTGGAGGCGCGCGGAGAGGAACATTCGCTTCTCAGTGTCGAAGCCGAGCTGCGTGCGGCGGATCTTGAGCGTGCTGTTGAGAGAGAGGAGTTGGAGGGTCTCCTTGGCGTGGTAGCGGGGGTCCATCTGCTTGGTGGGGCTGGACGGGGTTGCGCCGTACTCCGGAAGAGTGCACATCACCAGCACTGGCTCTGTAACCGCCGCTCGCAACAAGAGGTCATCTGGAAAAGAAGTAAATACATATAATTTAGAAATCACACACTTGCTTAGCGCATGCGTCTAATTAGAAATTGTAAAATGTATTTCTGTGTCAGGTTGTCAGATATTTCGCTTTTATCTACGCATGGATTAGATAGCCTCTTAAGACAAACACGGTGCAGAAATGGGGTAATGAATAGCTACTCTACGTGTATTGTGCGCACCCTACTTTTTATGCTTATACGTGACTACTCCCGTCTAGTTCAGATGTTCATTCGAGATTAACATCTAAAAACGCCTTATCGAAACCGTCATCTTTAAACTAAATACCCACCTCCAACATCATGCGCCATCTCGATCGGCACAGTGCCAGCCAGCAGCCTGACCCTCGCCGGCAGCCGCCACAGGCTCAGCAGGTGCGGCAGCCGATGCGCGCGGGCAGCAGCGTCAGGAGGAGGTGGCGACGATCCGCATTCGCCGTCCCACTCCGCCGGTGAGAGCTCCTCAGGGCACACCTCGTACATCTCGCCCTTCGTGTTGATCGGGACGAACAGCTCCTGGAAAGGTATGCGAGCCTGGTACTGTTAAACTGTATTTTATTCAAATGCACAAAATGCATTGGTTTTGTGCATCAACTATGTCTACGTGGTCGACTGCACTGTGGCATCACTAAAAACATGAGTATGGATAGCATTATCGACTTGATCCATTAAAATCACATTTAGCATGAAAATATTAATGTAGGTAGGTGTACATACATTCGCTGGTATCTAGTTACGCTTACATATCATGCCTAAGTATTGTATTACATACAATCAAAATGGGTTGAAAAGTACCTCTACTGGACGCCAGATGACGCTAGTCACTATGTTTTTAACGTAATGTAGATCTACTTACACAGTACAGACTTTCTACACATTACTGGATAAAGTACATCTAGATTATACATTTTTAAAATTGCATATTACACACCTTACTGCGAAGCCTTACTTGCAAAATTCAAAGTATTTCTATAATTATCATTAAACTTCCATAGGCAGGTTGTAATCTTTTCAAAGATAAACAGTATTGGCGGGTGGACCCGAAGAGAGATAATCAGGTAGGTAGGCATTAGATTTTTTATATCTCCATAAACACTGTTCTGCGGATAAGATGGTAAGGCGCCTAATAATACATACACTTTATTACTCCATAAATTAGTCAAAATAGTTGGTAGCTGGTGCTTCTACTCTATGATATGTGTTCCTATTGAAATTAGTACCTTCGTTATAACGACTCTCGTAAATTAGTTCTGCCGACCACTAAAAGATGGCGCTGTAGTTCCATAAATTTGTTCGCTTTTTATAGATTTTACTCAAGTTTATGTGCTTACAGGAGCTTTATATTTAAAATAATGAGCAAAAACGATATCTATTTGCGTATGAATAGTTTGCCATATAACCGCGCCTCACCTCTCCAAAGACGAAGGCGCTACCGTGTACGGGCTAAACAGCGAGGAAAGAGCCTCGTTAGTGCAGGAGCTGAATTCTTCATTTGGAATGCGAGTGGCACAAACCTCGGACGCGGAACGTACTGTGCGTGTCACTCAAAAGGGTTTGACGCTAGTTGTAGTGAACAGAGTGCACAGACTGCTCGGTTACGACATGACCTCTCACGCGATGGCGATGACCAACGCCAACCGGGAGCTGATCTCCTTCACCATGTACAAGAAGACCAACCCCAGTGGCCACAGCCATGGACACAGCGCACATCAGCATACTCACTCTAGTTCTCACAAGAGTCATACCCATAGCAGCAGCGGCGGCGGCGGTAGTACCGCCTCCAAGTCTGCATCAGGCGGAGTCGTGACGCTATGAGCATAGAAATAAATAGACGATGCCTATTATTCTACGTATTTTGTACACGTATGCGGGTCATGTATACTGTGAATGATGGAAATGAGAAATGGCGCGGAGAACGAAGGAATGTGAACACCTACAAACTATGAACTGAATATTCTATGAATAATGTGCTATGACTGAAGTGATTAAAAAGAATTGAGAATATTATCGTAAATAACAATATTTAACAGTTCTACTTGTACTTAACAGGGTTTATTAAATAAATACTTTATATAAATTAGGAGCGTCGGTGGCCAAGTGGATAGGACACCGGTCTTACAATCGTGAGACCCGAGTTCGAACCCCGCCATGTACCAATGTGTTTTTACTCACGTACATATACCGACTGCTCTTACGGTGAAGGAAAAACATCGTGATGAAACCTACATTCAAATAAAATGATATTTGAATGTGACTTAACCCAGGATTCGGGCCAGGTTAGCCTTCGGGTTGCAGAGGTCAGATGGCAGTCGCTCTGTGTAAAAACTTGGTTCCACGTCAAATCCCCTAGGTTAGGTAGCCGACCCCGACAGAGAACGGGATAAGGCAAGGAGGAGAGAGTTTGCCATATAACAAACACAGTAGAAATTTTTAGTTTCCTGAAGAAACAGAAAGTTCTAAAACGCGGTATTGAAATTTTTGTTACTGTAGCTATATAAGCAAACAGGAAAATTTGTAATTTGTGTCTATTGAAAGGAGAAAAAGTTAGCACTCCCCTTGATACCTCGAGGCACGACCCACAATTTTTTTAACGAAACCCTTCCTTTATCGCAATAGCGACGTTGTGGTACTTTACGAGCCTTTCAACGCTCTATCAAATTCATAGCGCTAGTTTTGTTCGGGCGCTTTTTTTTTTCTTTTTTTATATATGTAATAGGCCCGCATTTGTCTGCCATCTCACCTGGTGGTAAGTGGAGATGCAGACGAAGATGGTACATGCTTGCCTAGATAATGCCTATTCACTCTTGCCTTAAAAAGGCCCAAGTTATAGTGTTCCGGAAAAAGATCCGCCGGCAGGGAATTCCACTCTTTAGCCGTACGCATGATAAAAGTTGAAGCGAAACGAAAATGCTTTCGGAACGTCCCCTTATATAGAACTTTTATATGACAGTTCTTAAATTCGAGAGTGACAAGCAGGCACCAAATAGGCAGTAGGAGAAATTTTCAGTAATCTACGTCTGACTCTCGGACGGGGGTTTAAGAACTGTCAATCGAGAAAATTTCTAGTAAGCGGAACATCGCGAATGCACTCCTAGAGTCCGTAGATCATTGTTGATCTGCCAACCCCTTAGGGTAAGAGATTGCTAGGTAGTGTAGACTGAAACTGGTAAGTCCGTGGTATACGAGTAGATACCATATACTGCGTATTTAAAATCTTAGTGGTTAAAATGAAATAAAATTACGATTAGATAATTTTCTTTATTTAGAACTTTTGTATTTCGTAATGCACTAATTATGTTATTCTATCAAACAAATTATTACTAAGTTTTCTTCACTAAAGTAAAACTAATAAATAAGTATTTATGATACCTATCTCATGTCTGTTTTCCCAGTAATGTCAAATCTCTTTCAATAAAAAACAGACTTTAGGAGAAATATTTACATACATATACTTAAATCAAGCCTCTTTCCCTTTGGGGTAGACAGAGACTATTTCCTTTCACTTACTACGATCCTGGCATACTTTTTTCGCTTCTTCTACATTCATCAGTCTTTACATGCACGCTCGTCGGTTAAGGGTACTTCAGACCTGACCATTCTTTAAAACGTCCCCGATTTGGTTTGTTTACGTGACGGACCGAATATAGGTTTCACCGAAATCGAATAATTCGGCAGGAATTTATGTCCATATAAAAACAATTAAAAGTTTATCTTGTTTACATTAAGCCGTAGTTCCCGGTTGCTGTTTATGATCACTAAGACAGAGCGGTCGTTACACAACCATGTCAGAAGGCTGATACTTGTAGAAGGCGGTTGAAAATTTCTGACACTAGGGTTCACCAAGTCGTTGGGCGACTTGGTGTCCTACACGAAAAGAGAGAAAGAGACTTGTTTACGAAAAGATCGCGGATTCACACAAGACCTCTCCGCTCGCTACCCCTCTAACTTTTTCACATTAGAAACATTAACAACATATTTGAAAAACGCTTTACTCTTTGTTTTGACATAATCTTTTGCAACGATTTTAATCGGTCAAATATTCGGCACAGTTCACCGAATATTCGTTAAACCTTAAATTAATAGTATTAACGGGATTATCACCACGATTATGTTTGTTTTTGCCTCGATATTTCGAAGCGGTTACACGCTCCATGGTCACGAGTAGACTGTTTTGGCGAATGTTGTCATCTTGCTAAGGGAAAACATATCTGTCTACCCTTTTTCTGATACGTCGACTGCGATCCGTTCGGTTGCTCGTACCAAACATAATCGGGGTGATAATCCCGTTAATACTACTAATTTAAGTGTTGTGAGCAACCGCGAAAAACTAAAAACATATGCGGTAAACCTCAAATCAAATTCGCCTCAAAACAAAATTATAATAAAATTTTAGTTATTAACACAATGATTCAATTCAGAGTAAAAAGCGTTAAATTTTATTATAATTTTGTTTTGAGGTGATTCATTATGATTGATTATTTTATCTGCAACTATAGTTACATTAAACTCTTCACCATTAAAAAATATTATCTAGTTTTAAGTTCAATTTGCAATAAAAGTGTGTTAAAAACAGACTACACGAGTAATATCCAGTACTTTTGTAGGACCTTCATTTCTCTTCTCTTGCACCAGTTTCATCAGTGTGAATACCCCTGATTTCAGTTTCCTGTCTCATCGCCTCCTTTTCTTGCCTTGTATGATATCAGCTCAATCCTCGGTTTGCATCCAAGGTTCTCCCTAGGCGTTATTCTGGGGATACCCCTGGGCATTGTACTGGGGGGCATTCTGGCCATACCCTTGGGCATTGTACTGCGGGACATTCTGGGCATACCCTTGGGCATTGTTTTGGGCATACCCTTGGGCATTGTACTGGGGGACATTCTGGGCATAACCGTAGGGATTATTCTGGTCATAACCCTGAGGAATATTCTGGGCGTAACCCTGAGGAATATTTTGGGCATAACCCTGGCCATAACCGTAGGGATTATTCTGGTCATAACCCTGAGGAACATTCTGGGCATAACCGTAGGGATTATTCTGGGCATAACCGTAGGGATTATTCTGGGCATAACCGTAGGGATTATTCTGGTCATAACCGTAGGGATAATTCTGGTTATAACCGTAGGGAGCATTCTGGTTATAACCGTAGGGATTATTCGGGTCATAACCTTGGGGATAGTTCTGGGCATAACCTTGGGGATAGTTCTGGAAATAGCCCAGTGGAATACTCTGGGTATTATCCTCGGCAGAATCTGTTGGCTTCGGCCACCGTAATTTTGGACTCTCCGGCAGCTCCTCCGAACTGTATTTTCCCAGTATTTTTTGGTATTGTGGCTTTCTTGCTGCGATGGTAAAAAAATTTTTTGTTAGTAATCTGGGAAAATGTAAAGTGTAAAAAAATCTGTTGCAAATATTTTAACCAGTGAACTAGCCCATATAACTGAAAAGTTTCCTCAAAAAACATAGGTTGAAATATGAAAAAAAAAATTGTACCTCCCATACTAAAATTACTAGGGATGCATCGATACCGATGCCTTTTTGCCGATACGATACCGATACGATACCGATACCGATACCGATACTCTTAGAAAAATATCGTCGATACCGATACGCTTATCCAACTTAAGTAAAGGTAAAATAAATTTAAGTAGACATGTTGATTGATTGCTCTTATAAAAAAAAGTTACATACTTGGAATGTGATTAAAACTTGGAAAATTTTGTAATTAAAACTAACATTAATCAAATTTTTGTTTAAAAAACATAATATTCTCAAGTTTTGCGAAGAGAGCCGGTTTCGCAAGTCTGTTTGAATGAGACCTGCCGTGGAAAAAAGTCTCTCAGATGCGACAGAACTAATTTGGAAACTAAAGTACTTCTGCGCCATTTTTTTCAACACTACATATACTACATATATCACGCCTTTATCCCTTGCGGGGTAGGCAGAGCGTTAACAGCCGTAAGAATACGGTAGCTATCGCCACGTCTGACATTTTTGAGTATTGTTTTCTAAGGTTGTTTCGAGTTTTGAATTTTTTTCAAGCTTGGGTATAAGACGTCATTACGCCAGAAAACAAACGGGTCTGAGTCTCTTGATTATACTAGGAGACCTAAGGTATCTCTCGACTTCCTCATCATCATTCTCCTTGCCTTATCCCGTTCTCTGTCGGGGTCGGCTACCTAACCTAGGGGATTTGACGTGGAACCAAGTTTCTACACAGAGCGACTGCCATCTGACCTCTGCAACCCTGAGGCTAACCTGGCCCGAATCCTAGGTTAAGTCACATTCAAGTATCATCTGAATTCAAACTTTACTTGAATGTGGGTTTCATCACGATGTTTTTCCTTCGCCGTAAGAGCAGTCGGTAAATGTACGTGAGTAAAAACACATTGGTACATGGCGGGATTCGAACTCGGGTCTCACGATTGTAAGACCGGTGTCCTAACCACTTGGCCACCGACAAGTGAGAGTGGGCAGGGGCTCGTCTTCCTCGGCCTCTCTTATAATATTCTCACAAACGCTCCAAAGAGTTGTGATTGGAACAGCATAGTTGTATCGGCCAGAAAAATATCGCCGATACCGATATATCGGAAAACATGCCGTATCGCCAACATATCGGTATCGGTATCGGATGCATCCCTAAAAATTACCAACCGACCAAGTCAATTTGTATGGGAGAACCAAAATTTTTTTTCATATTTCGACCTATGTTTCTTGGGGAAAGTTGTTCAGTTTCATGGGCTGGTTCACCACTTAAAATATTTGCAGCAATTTTTTTACACCCTGTATTAGAGCATGCACCCTATGGAGATGGCAAAGCTGGGCTTACCCCTCTGCCAGAATTCACTGCCCTTTTGCCCAGCACTGAAACTGACAGTTGCCATTTTGTATGTGGTTGTTAAGTTGTTGTAAAATTATCGTTGTGATCTATATGTGTTTACCTACCCTACCGCAAAAAGTGGCAGAAAAATTCGTTGATTGACTGTTTACCACATCCATAGGTTGAATGCTCTAGGGGAAAAAATGTAAGTTTTCGTAGATATTATTTAAGAACGTTAATGACTTACATACATACATACATACATACATACATAAATCACGCCTTTATCCCTTAAGGGGTAGGCAGAGCGTTAACGGTCGTAAAAATACGATCGCTATATTTATGTATGTATGTATTCCACATTAGAAGCCTTGTGATGTCGGTTTAGAGCTGTGATGCCGGCTTGGAATAGCATCACCACATTTTTTTCCCGTGGGTTTCGTAAGAGGCGACTGAGGGACTCGAGGGTTTAATGTCTATTACAACTTTAGGCGACAGGCTGACAACGTGACACTACAGTGATACACGAATTATCTGAAAAATACCTCAATAGGTATTTGTCAGACGTGGCGTGTGTTAACGCTCTGCCTACCCCGCAAGGGATAAAGGCGTGATATATGTATGTATGTAATCCTACGTTGATTCCCCAGATATCGCCATTCGGGTCCATACATTTCGGCGTCCTGCTTAAAGGATCTATGCTGTTTGGTCTTGCTAGGCGTGTCCAGCCAGGATATGACGGCATTTTGTCCATAATCCACTAGGTCTTGGATTCCATTTCTTGATATCACTTCGAGCTGGTTTGACAGCACTATCAGTTGGGGGATGCAAGTTACCTTTGAAAGAGGAAATTGATCTAAAAAATGAACTACATTATTTGAGTTGAGTCTAGGTGTTTTCTATGCACAGGGTGTAAAGATATTAGCTGCAAACATTTTAAAAGGTGAACCGGCCCATGAAACTGAACAACTTTCCTCAAGAAACATGGGTCGAAATATGCAAGAAATTTTTGGGCCTCCCATACAAAATGTACCCGCTCGGTCAACTTTATAGGAGGTCAAAAATTTTTTTTCACCTTTCGACCTATGTTCCTTGGGGACAATTGTTCAGTTTCTCGGGCTAATTCACTCCTTAAAATATTTGCAACTAATATTTTTACACCCTGTATAATATGTATTTATTAAATTTAAAAAAGTATAATATTAGTATCAGCTAGGTATCTAGTTCCCATAGTAGGTACAAGCTTTGCTTAGTTTCGGGCTAGATGGCTCTGTGTGAATTGTCCAGGATATTTATATTGTTTTAGTTAAGGTGTAAAAATATTAGCTACAGATATTTTAAGGGGTGAATCAGCCCATGAAACTAAACAACTTTACCCATGAAAACATAAGTCGTAAAATGAGAAAATTTTTTGGACCTCCCATACAAATTGACAGGTCCAATTTTTTTCATATTTCAACCTACATTCCTTGGGAAAAGTTGTTCAGTTTCATGGGCTGATTCACCCCTTAAAATATGTGCAGCAATTTTTTTTTCACCGTGTATAGTTACTACTTATACTAACCTCGTACATAAACTTAAGTGTTGAGGTCAGTTCATCATCAAACCGCACTAAGAACCAATTCGCCTGGTCGTCATAGCAATCCAACATGTCATCTTCACTCTCGTCCATAGAGAAGAATATCACCTCTATGGGAACATTTACTTCTTTAGATTTTTCGTATATCGTGCAGAACTTTTGTAAAATACGGTGCTTGTCAACGCCTAAAATTAATGACATTTATAATTAACTCCGTGTGCCGTGTGATGCCGGCTTACAATAGCATCGCCCCATTTCTTTCCCGTGGGTGTCGTAAGAGGCGACTGAGGGACTCGAGGGTTTTAAGTGTATTGTAAGTTTAGGCGACAGGCTGACAATGCCTACCTCGCAAGGGATAAAGGCGTGATATGCGTATGTAGTATGTATGTATAATTACACTAACGGCCTGTAACGTATTTTCCCGTGGGAGTTAGACGATTTCCCGGCAAGTATTATGCATAAAGACCTTCCTCTTGAATCATTTTATTTATTTAAAAAAACTGTATCAAAATCCGTTGTATACTTTTAATGATTTAAGCAAACATACATACATAGGTACATACAGATCGATCTCAGAGTTGAGTGCGATTTATACATTTGGACCTTAGCAGTTGTTTGCAGAACGGATCGGAAGTAAAAACTGAAGTAAAATAATGCAATTTATGTCAAAAAACTAACCCAAAGCTGTAAACAACAGCACAATCAAGTCAGCATTATATTTGATCCAACCTCCATAGACACGCACCAAATTCTTATTATAAACCTCCGCCTGCGTCAACCAGTCATACGCAGTGAGATACAGCTCTGGCAATTCTATATCTCGCGATAAGTTAGAATACGATATGTTTTTCTCACTAAATTTTTCTTCAAACTTTTCCATAGTTTTATCTCTCTCAGCGTCCACTGTCGATGGTCGGAGCTAAATGGTGAGAAGCGTTATTTTATTTATAGTTTACAAAAAATAGCTTGATACCTGTGAAGTTTGCTCCATGCTACAAGAGAAGTACATAGACAAAGGAGAATGGACCGTACGCCTTAGCATTTGCTCGAAACTGACAGATGTCACAGGTATAAAGGTAATGCAGTTGTACTCGCTCGCTGCTAGATGTTTTTCTAATATGAAGTCTTCCTGGGGTCTATTATACATATAAATCTTTCTCTTGAACCACTCTATTTTAAGAAACTGCATCAAAATCTTGTGGAAATATCATAAAAAGTATAGTAGCAGTTGGGAGTTAGCGGTACTCATGATAGACAGAGACAGAAACTCAAAAAGCGACTTCATTTTACACTATTTACCATGTAGGTATTTGGATGTCTACATAAAAAATTAAAAATTAAATTAAGACCTTCAAATTTGACGCGAAACTCTTGGTCAAAATTAACCCTCGTGAAGACTTCGACGTATGGTGCTGCATGATGAAAAGTTAGGGTACCTTTTCAAATGATTTTGACCTTATAAGAAAAATTTCTTCTTCAGTAGGATAATGTGCTATTGGCTACCTTCCTCGGTAACGGTATTAGGGTGATAAATAACTAGGAAAAACTAGCTAAAACGAAAACAAAGTTCATCAAAGACATTACCTTTTTCTTTGACGTGTTTACGTGCCACAGTGACGTGTCAAATCGACGAAATGTCAGCGAATGTCATGGTAAATGTCAAGTACGGAAAAAGTTGTATTTCGCGTAAAAAGGTGTCACTAGCCTTTCGCTCGACAACTTCATTTATCCTATTTTTATAAAGTTAATAATTCTAGAAATACATGAATGCATAGAAATACCTAAGGGCACATTTGCATTGGGAACCATTTGGGGCCGACTTTTTGATTAGGTTAATTACGTATAAGATGGATATAATTATGTAAATTGTAAATAATTTTTTTAGTACTTATCAATGCATTTTTATTAACTTTTGTAGGTGGCCCATGTCATTATTGGACTGTTGTGGGTAAAGAAGAAGAACGCTTATAATACAAACTTATTCTTAGTTTAATCAAATAATTACTTGGACTTCTCAGTGCAAAATAACGACACATACAAGTAGGTATGTAAGATATGTAAGTAACTCTTTGACCACACAAAATGTCCAACAGAAATACTAAAATTGGACAACATCTTATGAATCATAGGATCCTGGTACCTTTGTTGAATACTTATTGGAAATCATTCAAATTCGATAGGCGAAAGAATGAAAACTGTTTGCAAATAGTTTTACGGTTAACTAACAGTATCAACTTGTTCCTATTGCAAAAATTCTTGTATCAGCTATTGTTGACACATTTTTATTGTAATTTTTATGCTTCGAGCAAAACTGTCTTCTGTCCCGTTCCGGCCCGGATTTTTTGTTTGTGTACGGTTAGAGGTTAGATCAGATCATACATACACATCTCACGGTTTTATCTCTTGCGGAGTAGGCAGAGCGTTAACAGCCGTAAAAATATGGTCGCTATCACCACGTTCAACAAATATTGGGGACCGTTTGAGTTAATTCGTGTATCAGTATAATTTTCAATTTAATTCAATTTAAATAGTTAAGCTTACTATTTTATATAACTGTTAACATATTCTCAAGCATTTAATATAAAATAATTTTAATTATAAAACTAAATTTAAAAAATTAAATTGTTATACACATGAAACCCTTAAGTCCCTTAGTCGCCTCTTACGACACCCATTTTCCTATGTACCTACAGAGTTTATTTATCAACCAATTGTTGTATCCTGAACAGTATTTATACTCAGCAAGTTCTACTATAGTAAGTATACTTGTATTTTAATTGCAATGTTTTCGGAACCGAACAAAGACCGCCGTAGCAGTGCGAATAGCTCCTAGTGTCAAGCCACACTAGCGGCATCTTCGGTGATGAAATATCCCGCTCGCAACGAGGTTATTGGGGAGGTGTGATATCTACTAGTTAGGTACATGAAAAAACAATCAATGTACTTGAATCACGAAGCGCCACAGCTATTCGGCTAGCGGCAGACTGGAGTTTTTTTATGTTGGATCTATGTTTTTGGGCCGTCAACTGTGTCTTAATATTGCAATCTTAATAAAGCAATAAAGAGTTTATCTATCAATCTATTTTGTTGGGAAGCGAGGGCTCACCCGGAAATAATTGAATGATTGTTCAAAAAACCAGCCCAACCACTGCCCTTTCCCAGGATTCATCCCATAGTCGCCTTTTGCGACAACCATGGGTGGAAATGTGGGTTCTGCTATTCTAAACCGGTCTCACACGACTCATTTTACCCTATCCATACTGTTTTCTATACATAACCGACATGGCTGCTTCTACGTTTTAAACCGTCGCGGACTCTACCGCTGGTATGGCCTGACACTCATTGCTATTCTGCGACATTCACTGCTTATAGTCACGTTCGGCGCGCGCGCAGGGCGACGACTGGCATACTTCGGAACACCCTATATTTTATACGCAATGCACGAAGTCTAAAACAAAGTTAAACCGCTGTTGGTGAAATTATCTGCGCCTTGAAATAAAAAGAGGTACATATTTCTGCAGCCGCAAAGTTAAGTTGGCAGGTCATGCGCCTGACCAACTTTTATTTGCTTTTTCCAAAGAAATGTTATCGTTATTTTGAATTGTATTGCTTTAGGAGTAAACAATGTTCCTTTGTTTGCATTCGGCAACTGCTTGGGTGATGTTTGGTCAAGGTTTGAGCCCATTTCGTACCGTATAAGGCATGGCCCGTTATGATCGTTACCATTACCTATTAAAGTACCTCAAGTGTGTGTACGTAGCCGTGTGGTGTTGGCAGAGTAGAATAACACACCCTCTCTACCCGTGGAGGTCGTAAGAGGCGACCGAGGGATTTCCCAGACCCCAGATCGATCCTGGAGAATGACTACTCCACATTAAACCTGGAACGGGGTCTCCGTCAGGCGCGTGTGACAGAGGTCTATCGTGCAGCAGACTCCTACAGCCGACCTGGCTCCGCACGTATCGACTCGTCGTTCGTGTGGAGTCAGCCAGAGTGGCGGAGAGGGTGGCGCAGGTCCTGGGTAACACTGCGTTTTCCATAATTGCGTCCCAGGCAACGCAGTGTCTGTGCCCTTACTTCAGACACTGAATAAATCCGTGACGTATGAGGCTGACTAATGATGATGACTTAAGTACATTTCACTTGTCAAAAAAATCTAGTGCACTTTGCTTGCTGGACAAAAGTCAAGAGGAAAAAAAAAATCGGATTTACCCTCGATGCTACCAGGACAAAAATGATTTAGTTATTTAAGAAGTAGCTAATAATAATAAATTTATTAAATAAAAAAAAAGAACATTAAAAAAATATATATATTATTACTTCTTTATGAAGTAGCCTGCCTCATTCTATACTTACTGTTATGCTATGCGCTACAAATAAATTTTTAAGAAGTCAACCTAAAGCGGTTTTTCTTAAAGATACCAAAAATGACCATTTTAAGTTGGTCCTTTAAATAGCTATTTGAGATTCTAATAGTACCTATCATTAATATAGATATAGGAACGTTTTATTCATTAGTTGCAACATCTATTATCATGTCTAATCATTAATTGCATTAAATTGTCCATTAATATTCACGACATACTATAATAAATTCTCCCATCCCAAAGGTATGTAGCTCACATATACTTACATACCTAGGTACATAATGAATAGTTGTATGCAATCAATAAAATCCTTTGAACTTGTATACAAAGGTCTTAAGATGCTCCCTGACGTAAGGTGGCGCCCTTAACAGTTAAAAGTTCACCAGTCAATGAAAACGTAAGAAAATCGATCTCAAAAATAAACAACCGTAAAACAGTCCAGTGCTGGTTCATTGCTGGAGGGTGTTTGACAGGCGGATTGGCGAGCGCAGTGCACCCACAAATAAGGTGTAAAAATATTACCTACAAATATTTTAAGGGGTGAATCAGCCCATAAAACTGAACAACTTTCCCCAAGAATAGGTCGAAATATGGGAAAATTTATTGAACCTCCCATACAAACTGACTTGAGACTGACAAATATTTTGTATGGGAGAAGGTCCAAAATATTTTTTTCATATTTCAACCTATGTTTCTTGAGGATAGTTGTTCAGTTTCATGGGATAATTCCCTCCTTAAAATATTTTCAGTTTTTTTTACATAATGCATTTTAGGCGTGTTTTTAGGTCCGTACCTGCGTAGCAAAATGGAGGCACTAGTTTACTCCAGGATCCACTTAAAGAAATGTCTTAGACTTACAATCGAGTCTTGATTAAAATAAAACTGAACAACCACATCAAAGGAGTTTAGGGTTAATCTCACACTACACCGGGTAACGCTCCGGTGTGCGGTGATACGGTTTTTAATTTTGACAGTAAAATATTGATTTGTCATGAAAAACTGCGTGGTAAAACATATGGCACCAGCAGGAGCTCTATTTTAGAATTTTCGCATGCGGAAGTCTTCTACTAATTTGCTTTTTTGATTTTTGTGTGATACGTATACGTATACGTCATACGGCCCCAGGGCCATCAAAACTATATAATTCTAGTAAACTGAGGAAAATGGACCTTACAAACGTCACAGGGATCATCCTGTATTTTACAGACTATACGTCTGTTGCCTAGGTGGGGAGCAAGGTGCAAGAGCTCACCCGGAAATAATTGAATTGTTGGTCGAGACTGGGCTTAGGAGTTGTACTGGAAAGAACGGATGGGACTGATGTTTCTACTAAGTCGCGTTGAATCACACGTCCTACTAGCCTTATCTTATTACACATACCAGTGAGATTAATTTCAATATCAAGTATTACGAAGTGTGATACCAGTAGGTAGACCAGTTATTGCAAAGTTTAGTGCACGATTTCAGAAAACGCCGTTTCAGAAACTGAGGTATGACTGAATGAAGCGGGTCGTCATGAACCGCGGCTCCGGACGGAGGCGCGGCGCCAGTCGCAAGTGTGAGTTTCGCCTTAACTAGTAGTTTAATGACGCACAGACAGACGGCGCGTTTTATGGACTAGTCATCTAATGAATCGTTGTAAACTGTGTGGTTCAAGTAACAAGAGTTCAGATAAGAGCCAGGGTTCATAGGGTCATCCGTCAACTCATTTAACCATAAAAAGGGAACCTTAATTCAAGATTGGATACTATATAACAAAAGGGTTAGTTTTTTATTTATGCTGACACCAGCGCCAATTTGTGGGAAGAAAAATATTAATTAGACTCATATTGGACACTACGAGCGACCGTAAACTGGTTATCATTTCAAGCTAAATCTAATCCCACAAATACCTGTAACACTAATGCCATTCTATGAGTAAAAAAAAAATCGCAAAACAATTTCAAACACAAGACACCTCTGGTTAGAACAAAATAGTAATTTAGATAAATATACCTAAACCGTCTTTACGGTGAACGCTCAGTATCGATATCCTGAAATATACTGAATCGATTTAGGTAAAATTTTGTTCTTACGCCACACGTCTTTCTACTGCAGCAGTTTATTGCACGCTAATATCTATTAATCAGCCTGGATCAGCCCGATCGTAAAAAAACTGTTTAAAAAAAAGTTTATGAGTGAAATTCTATAGAACTTGTTTCTTTGTGCTGTGCCAGCTTCAAATAGCATCGCCTCATTTCTACCCGAGGGTGTCGAAAAAAGCAAGGTAGCTGTGAAAAATTAGCTGAATACAAATTCATTAAAAAAAACTCATCACAAAAAAAACGATGAAACACTCTGACAGCAGGGTTCATCGGGTCGTTGGATGACGGTGTCCCACTCGAAAAAGAAAGAAGAACAAAGTCTTAAACTGCGCTCGCCAATCCGCCTGTCAAACTTGGTGTGGATGGCTAACATCCTCTTATATGAAGTCTATGTACGTACGTTGATCTACACACATCAAATCTGATCACAGGAATATGTATTGATACATTGAACTGTTGGACCATTGAGATATCGTCATTTTGTAACTTTTTACCAAGAATGGCAGAAATCAGAAATCAGAAAATTTATGGCCTAAAATAACATCCGCCTCTTTAGGCATAAAGTGCTTTCATTAAGAATGACAGAAGCCTGCTACTTGTAGAGGCGGTTCAACAATTCTGACACTAGGGTTCATGGAGTCATTGGACGAATCAGTGACCCACATGAAGAGAGAGAGAGAGAAAGAGATTGAAGAATAAAAATCTGGTACTGTTTAATACTGAATGGTAAAGTGTGTTAATCCTTCTAGACAGTCACAACGAAGCAATTGGTGTTATAATACTTATGCGGTATATAACATACATTCCGAATTTTATATCTTTAGTACTTACTAACCACAAGACCTACTACTTTACTATATCTTTATGACCACAAGACCCTTAACACCCCTAATCTCTATAAACATAAAATTAAATACCAATCAAGCACAAACCCATTATAATAACCTAAAAAATACAAAAACTGCACTCAAAAGTGCATTACCTCCTTTTTCCATTTTGTTTCGGCGCTTGCGCATAGTAACTAGACTAAAGATCTTAGGTTCTATAAGATTGTTAAAATAGACCCTATTCCACCCTTTTCAGAGTCCAAAAACCTCCCCGTGGAAAGTAATAAAATGCAAAATATTCACAAAGTTCAATTTGCGGTTCAGAAACAGAAAAACTTAAGCGAATACGAGAACTGGCGCTGCACGATGACAGCAAAATGAAATTTGTGCAAAACGAGACAGACCAACTTTTATTTGCAGTTAAGGAACTGAAACTCAATATAGTTTTATAGGGTTTTTCTGTTTGGAAGCGGCAAGAATAACTTTGTGCTGGACAAGGGCAACGTCCTAGGTGAACGATGTTGCCAGGACGGCCCGCAGGGTTGTCACGACGGAAATAAAATTCTGCCAGTGCGGAAATTAATGTTGCACGACTCCTTTGGACATGGCGGCCGGCTGTGTAAACGTGGAAAATTGTTTGTTTCATTTTATTGAGAACGTTTTATTTGCCGAGGGCCGTGAATTGGATATAGGTATAGGTACAACTACTATGAAATTGGATGATAGAAATAGGAGAGTTTCAACATTTGTGCAACTCACCCATAGGTCTATTTTTGAATAATATTTATACCTAATAAGTTTTTTCCACAGCATGTATCAACTGTATTTCATGTAGAACTTTGTTATATTGTCTATGAAAGACAAGGACGACTAAAGATGAACTCAAACTTATCCGCACCGAACGAGCCGAATTTTAGAATCCTTTATATGAAATCTTATGAAACTTCGCACATTTGCCGAAATAGACCGACTCGACCGATTTGGTTCGGGCAAATGAGCGAGATTTTATAAGATTTTATATAAAAAAATCTTAAATTCGGCTGGTTCGTTCCTGATAAATGTGCGTTCACCTCAAATAATAACTTTCATTGAACGACCTCCAGCGTTCCCTTTCCAATGAATATAAAATTTATAAATTGTCTTTGCCATAGTTGTAGGTAGACGACTGGTTGTCGATAAACGAGCAGTGGACACAAGTCTAAGGCTGTTGATGATAAAAACATAATAACATAATGTATCTTTATAGTTTTATATTAGATATTGTTTACATCATATCCGCGTATTACAATTACAGTTCTCGCTCCTCTTAGGTCTACTGTAAGAATTTTCTTTCTAGAAATAAGCAGTGCCTGTTGCGTTCTTTTTCTTGTTGTAATTGTCCTGTATTATTTGTAATAAAATAAATAAACATACTTATATTTTGACACAACCCTACAAGAAATGCCAGCGTAAAATGACGCTCGCTGCTTTTGTCTACGGCGACGCTTTGGACCTTAAGCGAGTTTATGTCATCTACGGCGCCAGTTGTATTGTAAGACCTCTCATAATACGCATTTCACTTGAATTTCATCTATAAAATTTTCTTTTAATATCTTTTTAAATAAAAATGGTTGCACGTGAATCCCCTAAGTTAGTTAGTCGACCTCGACGGAGAACAGGATAAGGCAAGGAGAAAATGATCTTTTTAAATAAAAAATGCACAAACACATTCACACACACATGGACACACAGGAAGCAAAAAGAGCATAGTTGATTACTCGGAGCTAATAAAGTAGGTACTCGGTGATTTGTACTTATTTAACAATATTATGGCGCTAGTGGCGCGGGTGATAGAGGCTGAAAAAGACCTCAAGAAAAGAGTTTAAAGGTTCAGGCCTTCGCAGAGTTTACTGTACCCATGAAAGTGCTCCAGCTTAAATAAATCATGCACTGAATAATATGTTTTCTATGTACCTACGAAAACATGTCTATTTTAATCGCAAAGCCATCTTTAAAAAATAATGAGCTAAGTTGTAATCAAAAGTTGTCAAAATGGATAACGATTATACATAGGATGATTTTTTTATTTACAGTTTTCAGTTTCATACTCTCCTAAAATTGTATACCGGGTGTCTATAAAGGTAATTCGCAGTTTAAATCTCTCGACTAAATAAGGTTAAAGATCAAAACAGTTTATGTTGATGACCCTTCAAGATTATCCTATTTGATGTACAACAAAAAAACAACCTTAAAATTGAATTTCATCAAAATTCAATACCACCCGATTGTCCGTAAGTATGGTTCCGTGTTTCGGATGACACGTTAAGCCGTAGGTCCCGGTTGCTGTCTATGATCACTTAGACGGCGGTCGTTACACAACCATGTCAGAAGCCTGCTTCTTGTAGAAGGCGGTTGAAGAATTCTGACACTAGGGTTCATTGGGTCATTGGACGACTCAGTGTCCCACACGAAAAAAAAAGATCAAAATTCAATATGGCGTCAACACACGATACTCCCGTTATGGCTGAAGCATATTTCGGGAAGGCAGAATGGCTCACTACAAAATTACCGGGTTCGAGACAAAGATAATAACAAAATGGAGAGATTGCTGTATTTGTGGACACGCACTCGGAGCAAAAAGATAGGAAGAGGGAGTCTTGCAGACAATCGTGTGTCGAAACGACATATCTACGACATCGTGTGTGGTCCATCCAAGTAGGTATAAAAAAAATCAGCTAAACATGTGACACGTGACACTCTCCTTTTTTGTAGACAAATGAATAGACGAGTGCAATATCAATTGGAATGTGTATTAACCGTTCTCTGAATATATTAATCACTTATAAAGCTACGTTTTTTCATAATTACATCAGTAATTCACTGCTGAATATGAAGCTCCCTATCTTAATGAGTGTAGAATTGTAGATTACCCCCTACGCCTTTTCACTGGCAAATATGAGATACATATTTTATTTGAGCGCGTGAAAACATTTGAGCGTGTTTGACACGTGAGCGGGTTTTCCCATCTTATCTGCAGGGAATCCTCTACATACCCATATTCTTTGGTCTTATGAAGCGAATGTCTGTTTCCCACTTTAGCAACAGAATTACAGTGTTGAAGGCAGAATTATATTGTTTAGAGAAGTGTTTTTGTAATGATGCCACAACTGCAAGAAGAAATTGGTGATAATCATTTCTATTCCTTGAGAAGCGCAAACATGATTGCGTGTGTAGTATTTTACACATCACATATGATACTATTTTATTACAGGTAAATAGTTACATCCGCACGTATTCTATAAAAACTGGCATGAATCATGATAAAGTTTAACGAGGTAAATCTTTTCCGAATTCGATCGATATGGTTTAGATTAGTTGCTCTATTTCAAAAAGCTTTTAAAGACAAAAGCGATGGAACCATGATCCTTCACTAGCACCCGTCCGCACCCCACCCAGATATAGATGCATCTGTAAATAATTGGTAACTATACTTATACTTAACCACTTAATACAGGAACAGGAATACAGGACCTTTGGGCAGCCACTCCAAATGCTATAAGTGTGGCAAATTATTGGTCAGATAAGGTTTGATTCGCCTCGACACGCAAAGCAGAAGAAGAATACAAGAACATCTTCTTCCATTGTCCGCCAGTCGATCACACAGTGGCGTTGCGTAGTAAACCCTAGACATTCATTGTAACACTTGCCATATTCTAGTTTAGTCATGGGGTCTCATTCCTTACTAAAGGAAAATAGTTCAAAAATAAATCAATAGATGGCAATACGGGTAGCGAATGTAACTTAAGAGACTGGAATAAAAGGAAATTTACAAAAACAAAGTGTTGGAAAATTATAAATACATTATTTAAGATGTTTTGAGACGGAAAACACGCGAAATTATTCACATTTTTTCAATATTTTTCAATACAAATGACGTCAATGCGAAGTATCCAAGAAATAAGCTAGATGTCGCTAGCAACGCACGCGCTAAGTCGACATGGACATGTCAAATAGCCTGCGCAAATAGCCATCTTAGGGCAATCGTACTCCCTTTATGACGTTAGGTATCTGTACTACTTTAGTAGTATTATATTATCTGTGGTTTTAGTTCAGGCAGGAAGGTTTACTTACGTTCCCCTGTGGGTCGATCAGCTGAGCATATTTGGGTGCTTTCGCTTTGCTCCCATCAGCAAAGACTCCTGCTAACCGAAGAGGCGTGCCCGGCCTGGCAGCTGCTCGCTCGTACTGCGCACCAACTCTACCGCTATCTGAAGACAGAAGGAATAAGGAACTTAGATGAGATTGGGGCCAGTAGGTGTCATTGTGTAGTTCTTTACTTCATTATCTGATTGTGGTGCTGGTAATGTAACTGTGGTCGTATGGACAAATAACTTTACATTATGAATGCAACGTGACGAAAAAAACATCACCTGTCTGAAAAATCTGCAAGCTGGCCTTGATTATGATGAGCCAGACGCCAGCAGAAAAAAAAATTAAATGTCTCCAAAAGTTTGCATGATGATCATGGATTGGTGATACACGAACCTGACGAAGGTCTTGCCCGGTAAGCAGAGATTGCTCTTGGTGAGACGAGTGCGAATGCTCTCGCTCGAAGTAAAGCTGCGATGGAACCGCGCGCCGACGCCAGCGCCCCGCCGCGGCAACCACACGCCGAAAACCATCCTGCGGAAGAACGAGATAAGTCGGTTAAATATCAGTACGTAGGTACATAGTATGTTTGGTACGCTGGGATTGGCACGGAATGCTGACGCCCGACACCTTTGGGTACGCAGATGATAGCACGGTTGCTGACAGATACCTGTCCAGTGCAAAGGCCAGCAGTGAAAGCACCCAGTCTTGTCGAGAGTCCATTGTCCAACATCTGAACTCTTCACTCAAGGCAATATCCGAGTGGGGTGATGCCAATTTAGTGAAGTTTAATGCATCAAAGACACAGGCTTGTCTATTCTCGACTAAATGGAGTCCCTTCACACTTACTCCGACTTTCCGAGATGTATCCATACCGATTTCTGACCACCTTGATCTTCTTGGCATGACTCTTACGTCAGACCTGAACTTTGGACGCTACATAGAATCTTTGGCCACGACTGCAGCAAAAAAGCTTGGTATCCTCTCAAAGGTTAGGCGCTACTTTGCACCAGAACAGCTTCTACAACTCTATCAAGCTCAAGTTCGCTCTTGCATGGAGTATTGCTGCCACCTTTGGGATGGATCTGCCAAATACCAACTGGCCGCCTTAGACTCCATTGAAAAACGCGCCAAGAAGCTCATAGCAGACGAAGCACTGGTTGAGGCTAAGTTGCAGAGCCTTGAACATCGTCGTAAAGTAGCATGCATGTCGGTATTCTATAGGATACATTTCGGAGAGTGTGCTCAGTCACTCCACGACCTGATACCCCCTTCCCCATTCCATCTCCGGGGATCGAGGCGCCGACTGGGGTTCCACCCTTATGTTGTAGATATACCTCTAATCCGCACTAAGCGTTTCGCTTCAACTTTTATCATGCGTACGGCTAAAGAGTGGAATTCCCTGCCGGCGGATGTTTTTCCGGAACAATATAACTTGGGCCTTTTTAAGGCAAGAGTGAATAGGCATTGTCTAGGCAAGCATGTACCATCTTCGTCTGCATCTCCACTTACCACCAGGTGAGATGGCAGACAAATGCGGGCCTATTACATAAAAAAAAAAAAAATGTATCCATTGAGACAAACCCAAAAGAGGTATTGACGGTGTCTTAATTAATACTGACTGACTGAAATTAATATGTTCAAATTAATATGCATGTGGGTCTGTTCTTTTGGAAATAATTTATGTGTATTCTCCGTCCAGTGTAAATATCTAACTTAACAATGGTCTCACAGAATACCAGCGCTGTAGATGGCTACTGCTAAGCTGTCTGCCACATATGCTGAGTGAGGTCCATTTTCGGTACATAACAATGTTCCTAGTATAATTAATTGTTTTAAATTGTGTTAACCGAAATAAATTTATTTTCTTTCTTTCTTTATCTGGGGGCGCGGCAGTGCCCCCGCCAAGTCTAGCTAGAAAGCGGCACAGCCGTACCATCCTTTTCTCGAAGCGGTTCAGGCCATTTTCAACACCTTATAACTTTCTTGTGGATAAAACAAAAGACTTGAAAATTCAGGAATCAATCAAAAGCCCTGTAGATACGGTATATTTCAAATTTCGTTCACTTTGAACCAGTGGTTTAGGAATTATAGCTAGTCAAAGTTTTTAATTTTGTCACTGACTGACTGACTGACTCACTCACTCACTGACCGATCATCAAAATTCTAAGGCACTTCTAGCAGACATAGAGACTTCTAATTTAGAATATAATTTGGGTTTAGTGTATAAATCAAGGAAAAACTTAAAAATCTAGCAATTTCAATGCAGTTTTCTAGATAAACCGATAGCATAAATAACTTTGTAATTCCATAGAAATGTACTGTTTATCAAGTTATATTTTGCTGTCGCTCCTAAAATACTTTGTTTTGGATCGCGAACAGTTTCCAATATGTATAGCCTATGCTATAACTATACATAAAAGTCAAGGCCTCAGTCTGAATAATGCGCTGATGGATATAGGTTCAGCTGTATTTACATCTGGTCAAGCTTATGTAGCACTATCAAGAGTAACAAGTCTGGGCGGCTTACATTTTATTTATAAACATAGACTTTGGAAGTATTAAAGCGCAAGAATCCGCAATTTGTGAATACAATAGACTAAGAAGCATTTACCGTCCAGACTTGACAAAAATCATTACTACAAAGATTCGGAGAAAACCGCATAAAGATAGAGAGTGGGCTATGAGAAAAACCGTGGCTGAGGCTCAAGAAATAGAGCCGCAATGAATGACTTGGCAATCGTACTGAATGTATCAATTTTAATATGTATTACACGTTAACCTTCTGTTCTAGTGCGATGGCTAAGTCATTCAATTTATTGTAAACATTAAAATACATTGAAAATATTGATATGGTCACTATAAAATAATGCTTATTAACTAATTACATAATTAATTAAGATAGATCTCTTAAGTGGGGAATGAACAAATCGATAGCCGACTTGGTTTCAAATTGATCTCATACATTTTTACGGTTGAACAGCTCAGCAGCGAGCCTTGGAATTTTTTTATATATTAATGTTTTTGAGGGGATATTGTTTACTAGCGGCCTGCCCCAGCGGCTGCGCCCGCCCTATTTTTCCATGTGAACTTGTTGTTTTCCCGGAAAATATTATACATATAAACCGTCCTCTTGAATCACTCTATCTAACATAGAAATCTGCATCAAAATTCATTGTGTATTTCTAAAGGTCTAAGCACATACAGACAGACAGACGCGAAAACGGACTTTGCTTTATACTATGTAGTTAAGATTTGTAATGTTACAGCTAATAAATAAAAATGAAAAAGGTAGGCTTTTAGAGAACAGTTGTACTTAATTAAAAAATATGGTATAATGCTCATTATCATCAAAATCTGTCTATTTGATGAAGCTTCCTAGAATGAAGATTTTGATTATAATTTGTTGACCTTCCATTCCATATTGAACATGTAAAGTAAAGTAACCAAACTATGCATTCAGAACCGTATTTATCAAGTTGCACCAGCCATAGGCGCCAAAAAATTCTCTTACACACTAACACCTCCAAAATCAGTCAAATAATTCCCACGAAACTCTCATTTTCTGTGACCTCAGTGCACCCGGTCATTTATAATGGGACCCTGAACAGGTTGCACTGCGCCGTCCGTCCCGCAGGAGCCGTCGACCTTGGAAGGTCGGACCAGGCGGGTTTTTTAACCTAAAATTACCCGTGGAACCAACGATCCCTTTTGTATAGAGTAGTCGAGTGAAACAGAAAATTTTGTTATAAGGCTGAAAAATTCTGACACTAGGGTTCACTGGGTCGTTGGACGACTTGGTGTCGCACTTGTAAAGAAGAAGTAAATAAGAAACTTAATGCAGAGTGTCCCAAAGGGTGATAAATATACAGTTTTCGCCTTAAGCAATATTTGCACTTTTTTTACGGAAAGTGGTCGGTCAGATAGATCATAGAACTTATCAGATCGAAAAACTTTCAGCTTAACCTATGCCGTGTGATGCCGGCTTAGAATAGCGTCACCCCACCTCCCTCCCGCGGGTGTCGTAAGAGGCGACTAAGGGACTCGAGAGTATTGGTGTATTACAATTTTTAGGCGACAGGCGGACAACCTGTCACTATTAGTGATACACATGTTTTCGTTTTCTGAAACAGCCTTGGAGAACAATCCTCAAAAGTGTCAGACTTGGCGACAACGACCGTATTTTTACGGCTGTTAACGCTCTGCCTACCCCGCAAGGGATAAAGGCGTGATATTATGTATATATAACCTATCTTCTAGAGTTACCTTCCTACTGAAATGGTGAAATTAATCGTTTTAACCAACAAAGGCCAGTTTACCCTTATAGGTTTGCACAGATAGTCATTTATTATTTTATCTATTTGACATAACGCAGAGTAAGGGACGCTATTCCAAAAGGGATTCAAGATCACAACGATTCTTCGGGTCATTGAGTCTTCAACTCGTCAGTCTCTGAAAACCTGACACTACTCTGTGCCAGTGAGAGTGTCTCGCTCAGTTGTTTTTTTTTTCATTCCCCTTGCGAGCGTGGACGGGACACAAAGGCCATAGAGGCCAACAGCCGTGTTATGAGTAGGGATGCAACGATGTATCGATAAATGTGAATATATCGATGTCCAAAAATGTCGATATATCAGGAGCCATATCGATAAGTACCTAAAAATTTTAATATATCGAAATCATATATTTTTATGATTAAACCGTAAAACAAATCGCGAGCGCCTAAAAAGTTATATCGAAATCAAATATCAAATACAGAAAAGTGGGTAAAATTATATCACTGGCCTAATTTTTATTGCTGGCAAAACTGCTAGTTTTGTGTTTAAAAGCTACAAAGGTTGCGTACTATAGAGGTACTGTCAAAGAATTTTGATTAATTTAGCTAAATTTTAAAATAATTTTAACACTGCGTTACACAAATCACGCTTTTATCCAGGCAGATCGATAACGATAGTAAAATTACTGTTGTTATCGCCACCTCTGACAAGTGTTGAGGGCCCTCTTAGATGATTCGTGTATCAATGTACAGGTTGTTAGCCTGTCTTAACATCATTAACATATCGATATATCGGCGTCCATAATAATATCGATAGTTGCTTTTTTGCATCCCTAGTTTTTATGAGGTCCGCAAGGGCTCAGTCTGACATTTGATGGACAACCGCCATGCTGTAACGCAGTTTTAGCACTTTTTCCTTTTTATTGTATCGATATGGCAAACAAGTCTAAGTTTAAAACTTGTTTTGTGCAACCCTTTTTTGCTTCGGACGTTTTATGAAAGTTAGACGGCGTTTGGCTTTTTATGGGCGTTGGTCAAAATGATCTTATGTAAATTTTTTCCTTGAAAAGTTGATGAAAGAAAGATTAATGTTTATGATATGTTTCTCAACCCTGCAACTGGTCGTAGAAAGCAAGGCCAGCCTGCAATTACCTGGAGAAGATCTATCCTGTCCGAATTAAAATCTGCCGAACAACTTGGGCAGAAACTAAAGAAAAAGCCCAAAATAGAAATGTCTGGAGGAAATTTGTTGAGACCCTATGCTCCACGAGGAGTTAAAGGATCCATCATCATATGTTTCTGAAGGCACTTAATAATTAGGTCCCCTAAGTTTTTACAAAACTAGCAAATTATATTCTCTATGTATTTGATATTCGCATTTAATGATCTTGTGACCAGAGTTGTGACACCTAAAACAATCAAATCGTTTATCGAGAAATAACCTGCTACTTGGAAGTTACAATGCAGGAATCAAACAACAGGCGTGTCAAACAGGATCAGCTTACAAAACGCAAGATTTTCACACACGTACCGTCTCTATTTGCGGTATTTTGCCGTAGAATAAAACTGCGTGTGTCGTGTGATGGCGGCTTAGAATAGCATCACCCCATTTCTTTCCTGTGGGTGTCGTAAGAGGCGACTGAATTACACCTAAAACAATCACTGTTTTAAGTGTATCACAATTTTAGGCGACAGGCTGACAACCTGTCACTATAGTTTTACATGAATTATCTGCAACAACCCTCAAATATTGTCAGACGTGGCGATAACGACCGTAATTTCGCTCTGCCTACCCCGCAAGGGATAAAGGCATGATATGTGTATGTATGTATGTAATAAAACTGCGTGAAATGTCGCAAAGTCGGTTTGGCGCCATGTGTGCCTGTAGTTAGATACGATTTGTACCCAAATTTCGCAACATCGTGCGGCAAATGTGAAAGCTGCTTTAGGTAACAAACAGACAGGCAGCTTCTGATTACACTTAGATAACTAGTGGACGTGAATTAATGACTTCATACAACCCAGTTTAAGCAAGTGTAGAAATGGTTATGATGATTTGAATTGTTTATAATAATTCTTTTGCGTAGTAGTTGTATTACTTTAACAGGAATATTACCTTTAAATAGGGTATGAAGACAAAATAGTAAATTTTACTGCAAAATAATAAGAAACATATAACAAGAAATGAAGTTACTGGCGTTATTCATAGTTATAATTTTAACGGGTTCTTAACGGGTAATAACCCGTTAAAATTATAACTACTAATAGTGTAAACAACCGCGATAGTTTAAAATTTAGTGTTATAGGTGTCACTCTACGTACTGAGAACCCTTCCTACTTGTCTTTCTTTAGGGAGATTTTTTTCTGTTTCCTTTTTCAGCTTTTCAGTTGATTAAAAAAATAACGGATTCAATAATTAAGTTCTGTCTATTTCAAAGCTCATTCAGGATAAGGTTATTCTTGGAACTCTATGGAAAATGGGATAATATGTTATTTGTAAATTTTCTTCAACGTATCTAAATGTATCGACCCGATCTGCGACTAAATGCGACTGCGGGGCTGTTCAATCAATGGACCACCTGCTGGTCTGCCGCAACTGCCCGAACCCCTGCACACTTCCGGGGGCCAATCGCGCTAATGTTGAACGATAATACCAAAACCAAACCGCAGCCAAAAACGCTACGTTACGCACTTTTCGTATCGCGCTAATTGTTTGAGCGGAAACGTTTCGACTTTTCTTTGGAAGTTACGTTGATATAGCGAACGTTCGAACTTTTGGTGTGCATCGGTATCGCGCAAATTTTTGACAGCGTATTTAATCACAACCGTTACGTTGGGAACGTCTCAAACGCTGTCAAATGAACGTTTTTGTAAAAGTTCCTCTCGAGCAGCTTTTTCTGACACGTTTGACGATCGTTGGTGGATTTTATTACGGTTTCAACCCAAAAAAGGAAGGAAATCATGAAAATTTGCTGTGGGGCTCTATCTCCACACCATTGAAAGTGTCCATGAGGTAGATGTGACCAAGAAGAAGCCTTGACCCGCCGTTCGACCTATAGGTACATGATGTTAGGAAAAGTACTGACTTCCTTTTAAAGGATGAACCAGCCCATGAAATTGAACAACTATCCCCAAGAGACGTAGGCAATATGAAAATAAATTTTGGACCTCACATACAAACTGACTCAGTCGGTTAGTACATACATTTAGTATGAGAAATCCAAAAAAATTCGATCTGTTCCTAGGGTAAACTTGTTTAGTCAATGAGACTGGTTCACACCTTAAAATATTTGCAGATGATTTATTTCATCCGTATTATATGCATGAACTTATAGTAGTAGAATCACCTCAAGTGATGAACTATTTCCAATGGTCATGGGGGCGACCATCGGTAACAGTGACCATCCTGGTGGTCGACAAGGGGGGTGACAAGTGGGAACTAAGGCTGTCTAGCTGAGGGTGCAGTGAAATACTTTGTAAATAAAAGAAACATATATTGCACCTACTATATTTATTTAATTTTTCTTATTAAACTTATAGGCTAAGCTCTTAGGGCTCCATATCAGATGATGATACCTGAAACAAAATAAATAATAGTGTAGGTACCCCAAGTACATATGAGATATTTTCTTGCAGTTAGAAGTCGCCTATTTCTGATCATATTCCATCTCTTAGTTTACCATATTATTTTACATATTTGTCAAAGTAAAATTAAAAAAACACTAGATTACAATATATTTTGCTAAATAGAAATATCAAATAGATGTACCTAGACACATGTCATGATTAGCATGTTCAGCCATACCATACGCCACGGTAGCTGTCTATGACAGCTTAGACGGTGGTTGTTATGATAACATGTCAGATGCCTGCAACTTGTAGTAGGTGAGTGAAAAACTAACTCACTGCTGATTGATTCATTGGGGCATTGGACAACCCGGTGTCCTACTAGAAAAGAAGAAGGAAGACTTACTTTGTGTTGAGCTTGACTTTGGATTCTTGACGCTGTATGTGATTTCTACTGCCGCTGATGCTGCCGTGTATGATCTAGCATTGAAGCGAGGGATGGATGGATGGCTTCATTTGAGCTAAAACAGTAAATTAATAATCTTGAAACAAAATCAATGTGTAAGTTTATTTTATTTATATGTATGAACAAACAAGCAGATGGATGAATAGATGCTGTCATCTCTGATGTTGAGTGGTGCACTAGTAGTGCAACTGTAATGCTTGGTACAGATTTAATTCTAGGTGGGACATTCACTAAGTTGCTTTTTACTACTCCCACAGGTCGAATGGTAGTGATGTTATTCTAAGCCGGCATAGAATATTATGTACCTGTAAAACGGATCTTGGGTGATGTATGGAAGGCGCCCAATGTCTGTTTGTATAATATAAATCCAGTGCAGAGTGACTTTTGTCACGGGGCCACCTTGCTTTTCATGACATTCCACATCTGAAAAGTAATATACTAGTAAATATATGCACATACACTGATGCAGTAGGTATAAAATTAAGTTACTTTCCACATGTCTCAGTCTGTCTGTTATGGACAATGCCAACTCCTAAACTACATCACAACACAACTAAATAATGGCTTATGATGTGTTTTTTTATTAACAGCAGCTAGGTTAGGTTTTCATTAGTATGCTAACCTTGGTCCACTCTTTGAGCTGCCTAGTTGGGCCCTCACAATTGAGTCTGTTGGCGCGATTGGCCCATAAGTAGTTCGAAAGAGCCCGCGCCTTGAAAGGTAGGTATACTCTGACCCGCCTTTTGAGCGGAGTCTGCCGAGCGCCAGCGCCAGCAAAGCAAATAATCCCTCGAGCAGCTTCAGCTGCCGCACGCTCGTCGTCTTTCTTAGGTCCATAGTCTCTATAAAAACACAAATCGTAAATAACACAGTTTCAACTATGGAACCATATTGATAGCGTCTAAATGGTAAATTAACTTTGTATATGTAGATATTCTATTAGGTACTTACAGAAAAGTCACGTCGACTGGGTGTCCCACGAAATTTTAGCTTAGTTTTAGTTCTTAACTAAAATAATTTCAAAAATCTACGAAAAACCACGGCGGTTGTATAAACAATAAACAACAACCTGACATTTTTACTTTTAAAATAGTGCTGCCCACTACGCGAAATGCACAATCGAGCATCGATTATAAAAAGATTATCTAGTATTTTGAAATACTCATTGCAAACTCTAAACGGTTGTGGTTTGGTTTCGATTGGCTAACGTCAACGATTTATACGTTCAGAAAATTTACCGCGATAGCTTTTTTGACATTAACCGAATCCAAACCAAAACTAAATCGAAGCTAAATCGTCAACGTTACGTTGGAATGGTAAAATAGCGCGATTGGCCCCCTGGACCTACTAGAGGCGAGCCCCAGGGGCATTTCAGTAGCCAAATATTGACCAGCGAGGTTGTAACTGTTACCATCGATTCGATGAACAAGAAGACCCGATCTGCTGCCAAAACCGTCGGTTTTACTTTTCAACATCAAAACTTTTTTAATTAAAAACAAACAGAAAAACCACTCAGATTGATCTATAAAACTTCTAGACAAATTACTTTAAAAAAACTTGCTCAGTAAATCTTGACTGCAGGTGTTCTAAATAATGGTCAATGATTCAAACTTGTTTTATTAGATGTACGATTTATATGCCTTTTGGTCCTAGTTTCATTCTGTTAAGAGCATTCTAAAGTCTTAGCTTTAGTGCTAAGGGTTTTCAACCTTTACATTTAAACGTATTCTTCTGTTGTTATCCCGCTTCTATAAGGGCATGCCCCTAATAAATGGAGAAACAAGCATTTCCAGTTTTCTATGGAAAAATATACATACATATATCACGCCTTTATCCCTTGCGGGGTAGGCAGAGCGTTAACAGCCGTAAGAATACGGTCGCTATCGCCACGTCTGACATTTTTCAGTATCGTTTTCTAAGGTTGTTTCGGAAAACATGTGTATCACTATAGTGACAGGTTGTCAGCCTGTCGCCTAAAAATTGTAATACACCAATACTCTCGAGTCCCTTAGTCGCCTCTTACGACACCCACGGGAAGGATGTGGGGTGATGCTATTCTAAGCCGGCATCACACGGCATAGCCGGCATCACACGGCATATATGGAAAAATATAATTGCTCATATTTTCTAAGCGTTACTATTTTTCGAAAGAAGAAAACAATAGAGGCAGTGGGCCTTAACGTAATAAAAATAGAATTATGGCTCTACAGGCATTATTCGGGAAGAAAACAGAGGAATACGTTTGTATGACTATGGTCTGTAAAATATAGGATGATCCCCGTGACGTTTGTGACCTTTGAGAAAATGCAATGACATGAGGAGATAATGCCATAGCAATGCATTTGCTTCAAGGTCACAAAACGTCACAGGGATCATCCCATATTTTACAGACTGTAAGCTGAAATCACGATGCGCTGAGGCACTAGATGCCATATAAGTATCTCTTTTTAACCAACGGCCGTCAGGTGTGAAACTCGCTTTAAGTAAACGCCTGTTTTACTGGTTTCTATCACCATTATATTGATTAAGATTTAGAATAAAGCGTATCTACCATTGCAACTTAACGACCCTAAGGTACTTGTTAAGGTCTAAAATGAAATACTTAAATAAACTACCTAGATATCTAATACTAGTAAATTATTTGAGTGATTTTATACACTGCTATCAAATTTCCCCTGGAAGTAAGGCGATTTATCTTTATAAGTGAAATTTCTTTATAGAATTTATATATATCGTTGTATTCTTTCACATTTTAGTTAACAAATTTGCCATTTTCACCCAGATTATATATGGTTATGGTTAGTTAACTCTTTTAATAAATGAATAGATGTAAAGTTACTGTATTGATCATAGTTTTTACTGTGCTCATCTGGCGCCACGGAAGACCAGCGTTACATGCAGCTCACCTGCACTGCTTGTAAATTATGCTGAGTGGTGACCCTTTTTAGTTACATAAGTAGTCATCTGTAACCTATTTTAATTTAGAAACTTTCTGGAATTGTGACCAAAATAAATGTTTTTTCTTTCTTCCATTTACTGCATATTATTATAAATGTCACCATAGGTTCATTTAGGGACATAATCCTCTAAACCAAACGTTATTCATACACACAAAAGGAAATCACTACATTAAATCGTATATGTTTAAACTATATACCTAGGTGTTGTAAGTGCCTTACATCTCGGCTTAGTAGGCCGGTTTCTCCCAATCTCCCGCCTCGAGACCCTCAAGGAATTAAATACTCCCTATCGGGTTCTATAACATATTATTATGGTAATGTAAACAAACAATATAATAAATAAATATATAAATATCCTGGACAATTCACACAGCGCCAACTAGCCCCAAACTAAGCAAGGCTTGTACTATGGGAATTAGATAGCTGATAGTAATACTTATATAGTATTTTTTTTGTAAATAAATACATATTATACACACAAAACACCCAGACTAGACACAAATATCTGAAAATTGACTTAACAATAACAAACATTTGTGTCCAGTGGGGATGGAACCCACGACCCTCGGCGTAGAAGGCAGGGGCACTATCCGCTACGCCATCGGGTCAGTCAAAAATAATCAAACAAAATATCATACAAAAACCATCATTTAACATACATACGTACATACATATATCACGCCTTTATCCCTTGCGGGGTAGGCAGAGCGTTAACGGCCGTAAGAATACGGTCGCTATCGGCACATCTGACATTAGGTATTGAGGATTGTTTTCCAAGGTTGTTCCAGAAAACATGTTCACTATAGTGACAGGTTGTCAGCCTGTCGCCTAAAAATTGTAATACACCAATACCCTCGAGTCCCTAGTCGCTTCTTACGACACTCGCGGGAAAGAAATGGGGTGATGCTATTCTATCATAATTCAACATACTATTATTTAAGGAACATAACTTTAGTTACAAATCAAGTAAGTAAATCTTATGAAAACCCGCGAAAATAGTGACAGGCAAATAAGTTGAGGTTATATAACTTAACACTCTTCTAACAAGATAATAACTTTGAGCAATGTAATTACTGCAAACGCTGGTTCAAAGTCATTTAAATCTGTATTGGGGTTAATAAGTTTAAGAACGTTATTGCATTGTTAATCAGGTGTTTAACCTGTTGTTAAAGTTACGATTGAAGTTAAGATTGTTATTTAGTATATACTTACATAGTTATGTATTTCTGTTTGTTTGGGTGCGGGTATTACGCATAAAAAAAATACAATCGTAAAAGTTCAACAGAAAAAATGCAGCGAATATTTGGTGTCAAAACAAATGATTGTGCTTGATAATATATCTATCTTTGTCACACTTAGGAGAATTTCAAATTTACATCCTGCTCGCTGACGACGTCAGAGCTCTACACGTCAATTGACGCCGAATATTTGCTGCATTTTTCCCGTTGAACTTTTTCGGATGAATTATTTTTTGACGTGTAATACTTTTTGTAATGTCTGCACCCGTTTGTTATATACATATGTCAACTAGCCTCTGAAGTATTTGGGCGACTATATTATCAGACAATAATTATACGAACAATATACTGAGTATATTAAAATAATATTAGTCATAAAAAATTACAAATGGCACATACAAAAAATGGCATACAATATTAAATTATGCATCGGCCATCAATAATAATAATAAGTTGCATTATAATTGTGCAAAATATTTTTTTATTATAGACCGTCTAGTTTCATAACCCAACGATCATAATAGCATCACTCCATTTCTTTCCCGTGGGTGTCGTAAGAGGCGACTAAGGGACTCGAGGGTATACACTTATACTTAGGCTGACAACCTGTCGCTAGAGTGATACACGAATCATCTGAATCTTTCAGATTAATATTGTCAGACGTGGTGATAGCGGCCGTATTTTACGACCGTTAACGCTCTGCCTATCCCGTAAGGGATAAAGGCGTAATGTATGTATGTATGTGTTTAAAGCAATAAAGTGTTTATCCATCTCTCTATCTAACATTTTCAAAGTGACCCGATCCTTTTGGGACACCCTGGATTACGGGAAAGTAGCCTTATTTCACACAAAGAGTAAAAATATGCCAGACGCATCATAAACTTATAAAATAATAGGTATTTACCACAGCTATTTACTATCTATCACAAACATAATAATAGCCTCCGAAAAAGGTGATATTTCAGAAGGAATCTATGTACTAGGATGAAGCCACGAAAAGCTGGTCGCAATCAGACTTCGTGCGCAATAAGACGCAATAACCATGAACACTGGTAATTTTTGCGGTTTGTGCTATGGCAGCCTCATGCGCCAGATGAGTTGTCATCGGTATGGTTCTTATTTATGGTGGCAGCTACAGACCAAAGATGTCAGTAATGCGCGCGCACCGCCTAGCGACGCAAAATGTCATTATCTCTGTGGCGGACGACAGAGTTGTGTACTGCAATGCTGTGACAACCGCAATTTGATGCGGCGGCGTACGTGTGTGTCGATATCTGGTTTTAGCACAGACCCAAAATGACATTTAGCAGGGATTGCGCACGCACGACATCTCTGATCTGTGGGTTTTTGTATGGGATTTTAAAATCCTTTTGGCTTCCATGGCTTCATTTTGGATGTTCTTCATGATAATGAGTTCCCTCTGAAATATTAGCTCAGGTACAGGTGAGATCAGAAGGCGTTATTCATGTTACGCAAGTGAGAAAATGCCAGCAGAATCGCAACCGTAGTGTTGTAGGTTATCGATAAATAATAAATAGTTAGATAACTTTGGGAGATGCCGTGTGATGCAGGCTTAGAATAGCATCACCCTATTTCTTTCCCGTGGGTGTCGTAAGAGGGACTGAGGGACTCGAGGGTTTTAATTTTAGGCGACAAACTGGCAACTATCGTGATGTACACGATTTATCTGAAACGACTTAACAAATTTGACGCAAAATGCGCGTTATCTGTCATAGTAAAGTGACATTTTATAAATAGCGACAGAGATGGCAATGAAATCATAGACACTTTCAAAACATAACTTGACTAAGATGTCCAGGCTGTCAGATCCATACTAGAAACGACAGCGGTTGAGCGGTTTTAGTATAGGGATTGACATTTCCAGTATGGATCTGACAGACCTCTGCTATGTTTTAGCGCTCCGTTGTGCGTTAAGTGAAAAAAAAACAGTTTATGCTGATCCCCTGAAGGGGTAGGTTGATGTGCTGTCGATAGTAGCTATCTACGCGTAGAAATCGGCCCTCGAAGTAGCATTTCTAATGATAGAGTTCATAATAAACCAAGTTATCGTACCAGGAGCGCAGAAGCCTGAAGGCACTGCTATTAATAAAGCGACGATAGTGACATCGTTCGGATTTTGAATCAGTTGTTCGGCATCGGGGGCGGGGTGAACCACCTGCTTTCGTCCAAGATGGTCGCTGATATCGCGCACGCGCTCCTTATCGGAACGGCCGAGATACTTACTGTAACTGAACCTAGGTACCTACTGAGCTATGGGATGTTCTGAGAGACAATTCAATTATTTTTATACTATAGTCTGGTTTAGGTACTTATCTTTTTGTAAACAATCTTTGTATTAAACTGATAGTTCTGAAGTGTCACTTTCATACAAAGTTTGTTTACAAAAAGATAAGTACCTAAACTTGATGATGATGATGATGATGATGATCTTTCCGACCGATTTCGGCCATGGCGACCACTTTGACTCCTAATCAGATCGGCGCTGATGCGCCCGGAGATGGCTATTGTAGCCAATTTTGGCAGTAAACTCTCGTGCACAGTTTGGACACGTGAGTTTGCCATTTACATAATTATAGTTAATGGCGACGGGTGGACGGGCCTTGAGCTCATCGCGCTTAGCGTCGAGGTCTGCTTTACGCTGTTCCTCAAACTCGCGGACTTGCCTCTTAACCATCCCGCGCCATTCGGGGCGCTGTGCTGCCAGACCCTCCCATTGAGTGGGCTCAATGTTGCATCTTTTCATGTGTCGTTTCTGAACATCTTTATATCTGAGGAGTTGTCCGCCATGCTTTCGCTTGCCCTCCTCTAGCTCAGAATAAAAGATGCGCTTCGCCACTCTCTCCTCTGACATCCGGGATACATGACCGCACCACCGAAGCTGACGACGCATTAGATAGGCCTCAATGCCACCAACATTGGCTCGTCTCAGAACTTCGGTATTAACCTAAACCTACAGACTATAGGAACCTAAAAAATGGTGGATCACCGATATGCTGAATAGTAATCATTGTTTATCAGGTGGCTAGATAATTGAAACTTTAGCTGAAGATGCACGCAATCATATTATGTCTAAATGTTCGATTTCCTCTCTCGTGTAAAAAGTTATCATAGTTTTGAAACATAATATTTTTCAAAACTACAAACTTCGATGTGTCTGTTCATCCCGTCCGTCTAACCACAGGCCGATATCAATCGGAATTAGAAAAACTCTGACACCAGGGTTAATCGGGTCCTTAGAAGACTCGCCACAACCTACCACACGAAGAAAGAGAGAGAGTCAAAGTTAGAAACGGTAATTTGAAACCAATTAGTTTTTAAAAATAAGTATACATTACTTGCCTACTTAAGTATGACCGTTCGAATAGGCCATATTTGCCAGCTGCCAATCTCAGGACATGTCAACAAAGATAGACCTTATTAGCATTAATTATTAGCATTAAACATGATTTTGGCAGCTATCAAATATGGCCTATTCGCACGGTAATACTAAAACTAGCCCCCTGTACATTGGTAGAGGCGACAACCCGGCTGTATGCAGATCCTACCGCGATATCGGAAGTTATTGGCGGCAGAATTAGCCCGCACTGGCAGTAGTCTATGGAACTAGAACTGGACCAGCCGAATCTGGACTCCATCTAACTGATTTCAACTATTTAGTGCTCAAATTATTGAGATATGTAAACAGTGCTGTACTGTGGAAAAACTACTCTAACTCAGAGCCTCCATATATTTCACATGGTAAAGCTACCCCAACAAACAAAAGTTGCTCTTATTGTGGCTTATATAGCCAAAAATAATATACTTATACAAGCCGTATTATCGCTAATAAGGGTGTGTTTGGGCACAATTTATAAAGGTTATATCCTTATACCCCCCTTATAGTTACCTTATTGATCGCTTTTTTTCTCTTATACGTGTTATATTATGGCAAGGGACAAGGTAGATAAACTTATAATGGCAAAGAAATAACTTCTATATAACCAATACACATATAAAAATCATATGAAAAACGTTAATAAGGGCGATCATCCTTATATGTGTTTTATCATAATCCGATACAAAGAAGTTAAACCCATTGTGGCAAATCAAAGGCTCTTAAAAATCCGTAGGCCCTTATAGCCGTCTGTTTATGATTCTGCAACAAGTGTTTTTGGCATGGAACGTATGAACGATTTAACTGAAAAGAGAACGGTAAGTATAATTATTTTAAGTAGTTAATATATTTCTGATTTGTGTGCTCATATATAGTGAAAAGTAACTGGGAATTCGAATTCACAGTAAAATGTGGTACGCTGTGTGTTGTGGTGTCAACCCGCCCTCGAATTTATGCTTTTTGAGTGCTAAAAACGTAATAAATTATTTACTCATGTTCTATACAGTGCCATTAAGAGAGCAAAACGATAAGCACATTGTCTACAAGGGGTCAATAAGAGTGAAAACTTTATTATAGCCACATTGTTTTCTTATATTCTATCGCCATTTTGTGTTATCGCCATTTAACATATTTTTAGGGTTCCTTTGACACGAACAAAATCCCATTATGTACTACTTAAGTTTTTAATTTTTAAATTTATTTATTTTTTATTTGAATACATTTTTTAATGTAAATTCCACTCCGTAATAAATCCACACAACCTGCTATGCTTTCAAAATGGCAATCTTAGTTATGTAATCCATTTTAATATAACCATAAAGAGAACAATTCTTTTAAAATCGCTATATTAGGGAATATGGAATGCTTTCATCCTTGTAAAGATTATATAAAATGTCAAAATTTGTTTGCTGGATAGACGTCCTATCAAATGCGCCTATAAGTTGACAAGCATCATAATTACCTTATGCATGTCTTTTATAAGAATAATTTATCATATTAAAAGCCTTTATATATCTTTGAATTTTATAAGGCTGAAAAGCAATGTAGTTAGCCTCTATAAGAAGAACACATTTCGAGCCCTTATAGTAGCCATATAATTTGGATTTATTGACGTTTAACCAGCCAAATTATAAGAGTAATCATAATATTAACTAAATCTTCTTATAATGTGCCATTATAAGGAACATTGACATTATTAATGCTATTTTATGACAAGTATAAGAGTATAGATCTTATAGACTTAATTTTATAAGTTTAATTTGTTTGTTTACATCTATTGAAAACCTTCATAAATTCAGAAAAGAATACGACAGTATCCCAAATGATAGAAGAAGGAAGACAAAATGGTATCAAATTAGTACTAGTGACCGAAATATTTATAATCGTGTATCGTGTGTGCCGTTAGCGGTCTGCCTACCCCGTAAGGGATGAAAGCGTGATGTATGTATGTATGTGTATCCTTAGATTATTGAAGGTCTTGCTAGCGCTCGAGTAGTTTCCGCACTATCAAAAATGAGGCAATTCACGTGAATAACCCAATTTTTTTACGTGTGCGCTTCAAGTTTTCACATTCGTATGACTCAAGGGCTCATCATCTACTCCAATTTTGGAGAACATGCACCATCTTTCTTACGGACAATTGGGTGGTACAGCCGGCAATGTCCTAACCAGACTAGGAAGAAATTGAATATTCAGAAGTCAACCATACTATTTTCCGTGTTTGTTCAAACGAACTTCTATCAATTACCCGACAGCTACGTACAAACACATAAGACAGGATTGGTCTAGTCGACACCGATGCGAACTGGTTGTTGCATCATCTCACGCCACCCATGACTCTGTTTACGGAATGCAATGCAAGGTGCACCATCGACAGTAAATGTGGTGCCACGAAGCCAGACTAGACAAGCGGCGAAAAATAAAATAAAAGTACATGTCATGGATTCTTTTCGTGGCGAGTAATCTGTTCTTTATTTTGATTGCCTTTGCTGTAAGTGCTTTAAGACAGCTTTTACACATCAAACATATTTGTTTAAATATACAAAACAGTTGTGTAAAAACTTCTAAAAACTACCAAAATTATAAATATGCTTGAGATAGGCAAACATTTATGTTGCTGCTGCGCCCGCTGTAACTCATTTTCCCGTGGGAATGAGATGTTTTCCCGGCAAGTATTTTACATAAAACCTTCCTCTTGAATCATTCTTTCTATCAAAAAAACTGCTTCAAAGTCCGTTGTGTAGTTAAGATGTAAGTTCTGTTTAAGATGTAAGCAAACATACATAGATACATATATACGAAAAGCAACTTTGCTTTATACAATGTAGTGATAGTGATGTGGTGCCGTGTGATGCCGGCTTAGAATAGCATCACCCCATATCCTACCCGCGGGTGACGTAAGAGGCGACTAAGGGACTCGAGGGTATTGGTGTATTACAATTTTTAGGCGACAGGCTGACAACCGGTCACTATAGTGATACACATGTTTTCTGAAACAACCTTGGAAAACAATCCTCACGAATGTCAGACGTGGCGATAGCGACCGTATTCTTACGGCCGTTAACGCTCTGCCTACCCCGGAAAGGAATAAAGGCGTGATATATGTATGTATGTATGTATGTGATAGTGAAGCTAGTAGCAAGTACCAATACTTACCTAGGTAGAGACTTTTATTCTTCTTACTTTGTTTTATGTGTATGACCCTTTGACAGTTACATATAAAGGGCATTTTACTACCTTAGCGTCAAACAAAGTAAATACTATACTATCCTTAAGGAGTGAAAGCCTGTAACATAGACTAGGCGAGCATAGATTGCAGAAGGAACATAAAGTTTGATGACGCAACGACCCCCGGGTCAGTGATAACAGTTTGCATCGCGGGCTATCAGACTGCGCCTTCTCTACACTCATTCGTCTGAGCAGCTTTCTCTGAACACGGTTCTCAAACTGCAAAATATGACCCCCAAATAATTTACTAACATGGTTAAATTTTCATTGTGGGCTATTAGACTGCGCCTTCTCTGCACTCATTCGTCTGACCAGCTTTCTCTGAAAACGGTTCTGAAAACAGCTGAAAATAACGCCCAAATAAATGACTAGGATTGGATATAGTTTTGCATCGCTTGCTATCAGACTTCACCTCTTTGATTTAATTATTAGAAATTCTACATGTAGTTCGTTTTACTTAGTTTTAAGATTATTGTTGTGCCCTACAGGGTCTATATGAGATGCATTCTATTTTATAACATCTTTTTTTACCATATGATTTAACAATAAACACTTCGAACTTTGATCTTGTTCATTAGGGCAGCTTTTTCCGGCAGCAGCTGAGTTGACGAGCAATAAGTTGGTAATGAAGGTTGGTTGGTTTTAAAGTGAACCCCCATCTTTTTATTCAGAGTTTGACAATCACAGGCACTCTTATCTAAACAAAACAAACTACAATATCCTTTAAAAGAAAGTATTTTACTGAATACATTTCCCTACAAATACTAATACTAATACTTTTATCACTTACTTATCTATGAAAAGATATTTACAAAAGAAAGTGATATACATTTCACTTTTTAAATATAATAAGATGTTTACAATTCTCAGATTAGCCACGCACGACTAACTACATATATCGCATCATATTACATAATTTGTATTATGGTTTGCTATGGACTATTGATATAATATGAATCATAAAGATCATCAAGTTATGCAACGCTAGAAATTGATACGAATTTGTTTTTGCTTTTGTAAACATAAAAGATATACTAAGCTTTATGAAGCGTACGGCAAAGCAGGAAAAAGTAGCTGGACACTCTGGCCAGCTTAGAAGGCACTGCTTTTTGCATACTTTGACGATATTTTGTTGATTTTACTCCACTGTCAACAGCCGATTTTGATGTACCTATTAATAAACAATATACACGAAGGATCTGCAAGAGGCGAATGAGAGGCCACTGCCGTAGCAAGACATTGCTCCAAATTCTCTAGTGGGCTGGGTACTTTCCTAATAAAATACGGAAGTTGTACCTATGTTTAAAACTATTGTCCAAAAATACAACAGGTTCCATTTATAATTTATAGAAATACTTAATATTCAGAGTGGAATGAGTAAACAGAAAAATAATATAAAAGTAAATGTTTTGACGCCATACAAAATAGCGAGATATGACGTCATCAATCAGCATTTTCATACAAAATACCGTTTTAAAAAGTAGCTGATAATAACGTGCCAGTCATCTAGTCTATTGCTGCCATCCTGGTACCATCGACTCGTCAAAGAAGAATAAACAATGCTATGCTACAATTCCCAATCACCTGGTCTGCCATCCAGCTTCCTCGACGTAACTTGTACGTGTGCAGTAACTAGTAACTCACAACAACGCATAACTGTGCGCGTAATATTTCGCAATCAAGCGCGCGCGAATACTGCGCGATTTGACACGCGAACTTAGGGCTGCCTTCTGACTATCACATAAAGGCCTGTTCAAAGTTGGATGTATTCCGGAACTGCTAGAATATCGGTATACCACTACCCACTTACCCGGCGAGTTCCGTCTGAATATGTTTGCACAAGTCTTGCCATTTTTGGTAGCTCACTCAAAATGCGTTATTTCAAGCTCGGGATCCAATACCTGATTCTGCGCAGTCCTAAACACTTTTTTTCGTGTGGGATAGCGAGTCGTCCAACGACCCGATGAACCCTAGTGTCAGAATTTTTCCACCGCCTTCTACAAGTAGCAGGCTTCTGACATGGTTGTGTAACGACCGCCCTTTAAGAGATCATACACAGCCACCGGGACCTACGGCTTAACGTGCCATCCGAAACACGGAACCATCTTACTTACGGACAATCGGGTGGTTCAGCCCGCAATGTCCTAACCAGACTGGGAACAAATTCACAAATACTAAACTTATAACTGGAACTAAACACTTATAGGTTCGCAGTTCTTCCCATAACAACTTCAGTTCAATCTGATCTTCACAAATCAACTCCTAGGCCCAGTTTCGTTTTGATAGTGCAGGGGCCAAAAACGAATCCCCAACAAAGCCCTGAACTATACGTTCAGTTTTGTCAGCTTCTCTGATGGTTAATCGACACTAGGGTGATGCTATTCTAGCGTCATACGAAATGTTGCTTGACAACCCTAAACACAACCACCCATATGTTCCGTTCTGACAGCTTCACTTTGTCTCTCTGATGGCTAAAATCGTTTGCCGGTCCGGATTGATGGCAGCTGTCAGAATTTACCATTTACCATTGTGATGGCTTTATCTCAGCATAATTGATATAATCTGTACTGGAAGGGATTATGCTTTGACAAGGTTACGTTTGTTTGTATGTATTTTTTTGTGATATAATGTGAGTAAGTAGGAAGGCCTCCTTGAATAAAACTGTATAGTAGTGTGTTGTGTTGTCTTAGAATACATACATACATACACATATCACGCCTTTATCCCTTACGGGGTAGGCAGAGCGTTAACGGCCTAAAGAATACGGTCGCTATCGCCACGTCTGAAATTTTTGAGGATTGTTTTCGAAGGTTGTTCCAGAAAACATGTATATCACTTTAGTGACAGGTTGTCAGCCTGTCGCCTAAAAATTATAATACACCAATACCCTCGAGTCCCTTAGTCGTCTCCTACGACACCCGCGGGAAGGATGTGGGGTGTTGCTATTCTAAGCCGGCATCACACGGCACAGTCTTAGAATATCATCTACATAATATCTGTGTGTGAAGTAGGTAATTTTAAGGGTAAGTCAAGGGAATGGGCAGCAACGTTACCTGTGGAATACAAAATTTGTACTGCGCTCGCTAAGCCGCTTGGCAAGCGTCTTACACAACCATTGAGCTCCTCAACCTGCCTGCCAAACGTGATAAGTATGGCAGACATAACCCAAAAACACAACCTTATGTCCAACAGTGGACTATTTTACGGTATCTATTAAGCGGTACTACACATACGTCTATCAAACGCAAGGATATTGCGAATTCCCTACACAAAAAATCCGAGACGTTGACGCAGGGGCCATACAAAAACTTGCGATGGCATCTGTCTCTGTTACCTTTATTGCATATGCTATATATCTATCTTTTTTGCGCCTACGAACGTCAGGTGTGAGATTCAACTTTGTTTACACTTATGCTCTACTACACTCGAGTTTTCTCTTTAATATCTATTGAAAAGATACACTTCCACCCATCAGTACGAATTTCATGCTCACAGCAAACAAAGAACATGGCGCCTGTCTGATATGAACATGGAGTTACGTAACTATTTGAATATTAATACAAGACCGTGTACACCGTGTATTAAATACAGGGTCTTACATGGCCACGTGATTCTGCGTAAGAAAGATTTCGTGCTGCGGAGGGCACGTTAAGCCGTCGGTCCCGGTTGCTGTGTAGTGGGAATAAATAATGATTACCTAATTAGATGGCGGTGTGTATAGTTAGTAGGCAGTTAATAAACTCTGATGGCTGAGCATTCGATTGTTGGACGACTCAGCGTCCCATACAAAACGAAACATCCTTTTTTTCATACGCAAATCCTTTATATTATTAATCCTTTGCTGCATAGACAAATAACGTTGCGGGTGTCATTCGCCTTTCTCTATCAAACTTCATCATCAAAGTCGCTTTTTGTGTCTCTCTCCTTTTTTCTACTTCTCCTAACCCAATGAATAAACGAATGAATGAATCAACGTAATGAATTTGATGTGTCATTTAATAGATAGAGTGATTTAAGGAGACGATTTGTATGCATACATAATATGTGCCGGGAAAACGTGTTATTTACACGGGAAAACCATTAGTAGCGGATGAAATGGCTGAGTGGGTCACTAATAAAATATTCCATCCAATTCAACTTTCCTGTACTCGCAAATTCGCGACTAAGTCATACGAAGGTTGATAAATTTATTCATTTGGTACCCTAAGACCCTGTATAAAACCCTACCACAGGGTGTTGCAAGGCCGCCCACGCGGGTCTCTATTGTCTGGTGATCAGATGTACGCAGTCGGCGTGCCAAGGCAGTACCAACAGTGCCAACCGCAGACACTAGATTGATATCTTTCTTCCGATGATGTGATGGAACCACAGAGCAAAAATTACATTTGTGTCGCTAGCTGCGCGTGCACGCCATCTTTGGTTTGTGCTTGGAACTATGGCTATTATTTTTAGAGATGGAAGAGTGGCACAAGAAAGGCCTTAAAGTTCAATAATCCTTTTGAAAAAGCATCTCCGTTGTATTGGTTGCATTCGTATGTCGATAAAGAGCTTGACAATAGACAGATGGCCAAAAATTATGAAGATTTGTATGGGAGATTCTTTTTCTTTTTTCATACTTCTCTGTGTACTTTGGGGAAAATTGTCCGTGGGCCCACCCAAGTATTTATAGTTTTAAACCTGTATGACGTTTAATTTGTTTGGCTCCTCTTACAAACACATATTAAGGTCACCAGGGTATCATGACACGGCAGGCTCGGTTTACAGCAGCCAGTATTAATTAGCTGAGCGCATTCCTGGGAACCGGCGACACTGCGTGCTGATTGCAGTACCAGGAGGGTAGAGGTCACTAGGAGATTGCGTATATGGAAGAAAGTTGACTGACTGCACATGCCTATGTTGGGCGTATTGTACTATGTCCATCTGAGATGTCCATGGTTGGACTTGTACATTCATGTACTCCTAGTAACCATAGATTTTCATTTTAAAATGGCATTGGACGATTCGCTAGTCCAACGGTATGAGTTTTTGTATGGAACACAATTTTTTTTTGGGAATTGAAGGTGACCCCGTACCTACAAAAAGTTGTTCAGAATCATGAGTAGAAACACTCTACAAAGTGCACATACTGACAAAAAATTACCCTATATAGTATGTGTTTTTAGCTTCCTCCAAGCTTCGTAATCAGATGTAAATAACGGTACATTACAATGACATCATAGGAATTAATACTCAAATCTATTGCTAAGGCACGCGCACACTTGTTTCTGCGCGGCGCGACTACGGTTCTTCTTAAACAGTATGGATAATTAATTTGGTCCTAACGGTACATTTTTGCCTTTGAAACGAAACAATTGCGCTAACAGTTTTACTAATGAGAGAAATATATTTTAAAAACAGGTTACATAGTACTTACCTAGTAAGAACTAAACTCATTTTAGAAAATTAAGTTATCATTTTTTATACAACTAGAGGGCCGCTGACGTGGTTGTATAGCGACCGCTGACTATGTTATCATAGACAACTGCCAGGATTGACGGCTTAACGTGCCCTTCAAAGCAAAGAAATATCTCTTACAGGTCGCTGACTGTATCATCAGCATCAACTGTATCACCCCACCAAGGGATCAATCAATACTAGACTTTCTTATAAACAATATGAAAAACTAGTTTAATATGACCCCTAAACAAAACAGTCAATACAATTACAACAAGATAAATTTAAGGAGGAGCTGACGATAATAGCACGCTATTTATAATGAGTGGCCTTAACAAGTAAGATGGTTTCCACATCTCAACGCACGACGCTGCGCTTTTTTAGCGCATCCGTAATGCATGCGTCTGTCAGACGCAGACATTTCTTTCCCATACTTTAAACTGATGTTGACACAGTAAAGTAACGACGCAGAAACTTGCGTTTGCATGTATCTCTTTTACATTTATATAGTAGATGCAATATACCTATCTCTTTTGCTCCAGCGTCCGCCAAGTGAGGGATTGGCCTATAGTTAGCAAAAACCTGGTTCGTAATCTATCATCAGGTTACGTGGACCTAACTAGATTAGTTTTTGCCTTCATCAGCGATCTGGCTGGAATAGTTTAAGTATATTGTATTATCTGTAGTTAAGGAAAATGGTATATCATATTGTGTATGATAAAAATTTGCAATAATATTTTTATTTGAAAAATCTGCACTTGAACTTCCTTGAATCCATAAACTACTTTCGATTAATATAGCGAAAATATTTGCACAGAAATTATTAATGATCTCTCGTTCTGTGCAATTTGTTAAAAAAATCATTATCTTCACACCGTTTGGACCGTTAGCTACGAAACTATACAAAAAACTTATCAATTTTAACCATACCAATATATCTAGAGGAATATAAAGGCCCCGTCACACACCATCTAAAAGCCAATCTTCGATGCAATCACATGTTGAATAGACATTTTAATATTTGCATCAAAAGATCAATGGAACGTAAAACGCGTGTCAGTAAAAAACCACAGACGCAAAACGTCATAAATAAGTGAATAAGTAAACCTTACTTCACTGGAAAAAGTTGCCTTTCACTCGAATAATATGAAGGTTTTACTAAACAATTAGTACATTTATAACGTTTGATGAAGACACACACACACACACACATCACGCTTCTATCCCTTGCGGGGTAGGCAGAGCGTGAACGGCCGCAATATTACGGTCACTATCGCCACGTCTGACAAATATTGAGGGCCTTTTGAGATAATTCGTGTATCACTATAGTGGCAGGTTGTCAGCCTGTCATCGCCTAAAAGTTGTAATACACATGAAACCCTCAAGTCCCTCAGTCGCCTCTTACGACACCCACGGGTAAGAAATGGGGTGATGCTATTCTAAGCCGACATCACACGGCCTCACGTTTGATGAAAACTTTGTGAATTTCGGTTCTAGCTCAAGTCATGAAGTCATGATATTGCAACTGTCAAAACGGCCCACGTATCTCTCTCTACTAAGAAAATCAGCAATATCATCCGTATTCACATGGCATTCACACACGTAGGTAGTGCTTAAATTTACTGCTATAAACCGAATAGCATGGCACTGTTACAAGTTGTTATAGATGACTCCAGGGAATGGGCACCAGCGTTCCCTGTGAACCTTGCACAGCGCTCATCGATCCGCCTGTCAAGCGTGGTGAGTTGGCAATGCCCTTAATTAGGGAAGGCCCGTGTCCAGCAGTGAACTGTACTGCTAGTAGTAGGTTGTCATCTGTGACAGTCACACACCGCAGAACCGTCTGGCGCATGTGTAGCAGAGTCAAGTTATTCAAGTTAAACTTAATTGGCAATACCAAATTCCCTTTGATTGGGGGAGGCCCGTGTCCAGCAGTGGACTATACTGGTAGTAGTAGGTTGTCATTTGTGACAGTCACACATCGCAGTATCGGGCATGTGTGATTCCCCACTGCTCAAGTCAAGTTATTCAAGTTTCGCTTACCGGTGCCAAGTAAGGCCCGACGACATTGTTAAGCACAGATATTGCCTGATATTATGCCCAGTTAGATAAGGTTTGCTGAGTGATATGGAAAAGCAAGCCATGGAAATGAATGTCAACAATGTGTGGTTGTATGAATATGTCACGCCTGTGTTGTCCAGTGGTGTAGGCTGAGCGTCGGCAATTTTTATACTTATGTATTTGTGCCATTTCGCAGTTTAATGACGATTAGGTACTTAATTTTTTGTATTTGCTACAGAAAAAATTGTTGCCTTTGCCTACCTACTTACAATCACTACATAGTATAAAGCAAAGTCGCTTTTCGCGTCTGTATGTATGTTTGCTTAAATCTTTAAAACTACACAACGGATTTTGATGCAGGTTTTTTTAATAGATAGAGTGATTCAAGAGGAAAGTTTTTATCTGTAATACTTGCCGGGAAAACATCTAATTCCTACGGGAAAATGAGTTGCAGCGGGCGCAGCCGCTGGGCGGGTCGCTACTACAATATAATACCACTTTTTATGCTCCAGGCTTTTCAACGCTGTCATCAAATCATATCTAGTAAAAGCAGTCTTTAGAAAAACTAGAGCAAAGCGGTACTGATTACCAGGGAAACAGAAAAACAAGCGAGCTAGATACAGCCATAGATAAAGCCATCGACGCATCCGGGTGTTTTCACTCAAGGAACCGACTGACAATTAACCGTGTGACTGCGTACGTGCGAACTAAGCTTATGTCTTATGTGTTCCTGGTACGCAACACTTTCTATGGTAGACGGTAGTACAGTGGTAGTACGCAATCGAGAGGAAAATTGGTTTTTTCTCTTTAGTGTTGGATTGGAAACGCTTTTCTTTTTTGTTTGACAAGGTTTGATAGCCATAGCCAATGATATTATATTGGCCATAGCTGTATGATTAACAATCCATCTAACAAATCTACAATAGATGTCTATAGCAAAGGTTTGAATTAAACCTGTAATATTTCAGTAGTTTAGATTCAAACCTTTGATGTCAGGTGTCAGAGAGTACTCGGATTTTCATACAAACCTATTTAAACAAAAATCGAGTTGTTCCGTCCATGAAACAAAAATCTGTGGAAATTCACATACGTTTTAAGTGGCCTAACTCTAAGCTAAGGGCAAGTGCACACACACGGCATGCTGCGCCCTTTGCTGTCATACAAATTCAAAACATATTAAAGTAACCAGTGGGAATACCCATACTGGTTATTTTTAACAGTTGTATGAAAAACTAGTATATTTTGATCCCTTAAATGAATAATACATTGGACATTTGGCATCAAAACGTAACGGCTGATGCAACGGCTACTAGGGCAGCATAAAAAACAGCTCTTAACTGTAACTCATAAAGTTAAAACAACCGGCGAGGAACCAGTTCCATTGACATTAAACACTATTTAACTGGTTAATAACCGATTAACCGTTACCCAAACAGTCTTTTGTTTTGTGCACGCCATTTTAGTTTCAATTTATTTTTAACAGAGTTAAAAAAAGGAGGAGTGTCTAATTCGTCGGGCATTTTGTTTTTTTTATATAGCTCAAGCCGGACGTAAGCTACATTAAACTGTTTGATTTGACCTGCAGGCGTTCAGGGATCGAATCTCTGTAAAAACAAAACGTCTAAAAATTATATGAAAAACGGGATGGGTGGCTTCTGGCTAATTGACGACAAATCGCGCTGAATTAGCAGAACACTGATAGTTTTGTAGTAAACAAAGAAAATTTGCTTAATAGCAGTCTTGTATACTGATTTTTTTGCTAATGTGTGTGTGTTCGAAATAGTAGGTCAAAAAATTTATATCATTTTTATTCCCAATATGGTAGAAAACTCTAACTGAAGCCATAAGGAGGTTGTCAAAATGCTGCGACGGATTCGGTACCCAGGGCCATAATTGTTTATTTTATACAAAATTGTATACTTACGTTTTTCTTCTTTTCGTTCGTCCAACGACCCAATAAAATCTTGTTATCACAATTCGCTTGCGGACCGGGTTATTAATCAATCATTCAATTGTTAATCATTATATAAAAGTAAGTTGTGACGCCATTCAAAATAGCAACGTATGACGTCATACATTCCAATTTTCATATGAAATGCGTCAAAAGTAGCTAGCTCATTTGCCTGCCAGTTCATGCCCTCCAAAACACGGAACTAAGGAAACTCTCAAGACAGCTCAAGATAGATAGTCCTAAGTCCTTTAAATTCCATAGGCACAACACAGTTTGCCGTGTGATGCCAGTTTCGAATAGCATCACCCCATTCCTCCCTGTAGGTGAGAGGCGACTAAGGGACTCGAGAATTTCACGTGTATTACAACTTTTAGGCGACAGGCTGACAACCTGTCACTATAGTGATACACAAATTATCTTAATCGGCCCTCAATATTTGTCAGACGTGGCGATAGCGACCGTATTTTTGCGGTCGTTACCGCTCTGCCTACCTCGCAAGGGATAAAGGCCTGATATATGTATGTATGTCAACACAGTTGAAGTCAGTTCCAAAAAGTTTTCAACTCGCAATACCTACCTATATCATCTTTTCGTACATTGCTACAACAAGTTCCACTTTTATTCATCAGCTACTTTATCAGTAATCCAGTAGACACGAAGAGAAAAGAGTTCTTTGTAAAGAACAGATAAGATTATTTCGAGGTTAACTGTACTCGGAAAAAGCTTGATGTACTATGAAGTTCTGTAATACTGATTGCAGCATAGATGGTTGATGGTAAGCTCATACAGAAACTAGATGAGCCATCCTGCGAATGCGGAGAGCCTGACCAAACCCTACCCCACATTGTGAACGATTGCCCACTGTATCGCTTACCTGGCAGCCTGTTCGAGCTGTACCGTCTCTTACATACATACATACATATATCACGCCTTTATCCCTTGCAGGGTAGGCAGAGCGTTAACGGCCAAAAGAATACGGTCGCTATCGCCACGGCTGACATTTTTAGGATTGTTTTCCAAGATTGTTTCAGAAAACATGTGTATCACTATAGTGACAGGTTGTCAGCCTGTCGCCTAAAAATTGTAATACACCAATACCCTCGTGTCCCTTAGTCGCCTCTTACGACACCCGCGGGAAGGATGTGGGGTGATGCTATTCTAAGCCGGCATCACACGGCTAAACCGTCTCTTACATACATACATACATATAACACGCCTTTATCCCTAAAACCTAAAAATGACGCATGGGGTGGTGCAGTTCTTGGTGCTTAATCTGGAGCCAAACTATTGAACTGTAGGATACTAAGCCTACCAACGATCGGGATATCCATTCCATAGATATTAAAAAGGACCTTATCACTTCCTCTCTCTCTGTGATCCAATCCATTGTGTCAGAATTTTCAACCCCGACGGAATAAGAAAGAAATTGCAACCAGAAGTGCCCTCCGAAGCACGAATACAGACTGACAATGTCGCTTCCATTTTCTCTAGATGCATGCCGATGTGTATCTTACTTACGGCAGATTCAATTGTGCTGTTATCAGATGGAGATGGCCGGGTTCAGGTTCGATGCCCGGCCGGCCAATCTTGATACTGGGCACTGATAGCGTGTTACTAACAGGTGGTTTATTTAAAATGCTGGGTCGGAAAAGCATCACCCCACTTCTGCTTACAAGTCTACTTATAACTACTACCAATACTAAAATGACAACTAATTTGGAACCGACTTTAATACAAAGAGAAGGCGGTTGAAAAATTCTGATACTAGGATTCGCGGGGTCATTGGACGACTCGGTGTCCCAAACGAAAAGAGAGAGATATAAAAAGAGAAGGTTCTCGAATTACCTGCATCAATTTTAAGGCTGAAGCATACCAGTGTTCAGTCGTGGTATTTCGGATTGTTTAAATTTAATATAAAATATATATTCCACGCAACCTTTCATATCCAAAATTCCATGATCGTATCGAATTTAAAATTCGTGATTTTTTTTAATGGTAAAAAAGTAAGGTAACAGATGACAACTTAATAGATGGCAACACTGGTGTACCATTTTTTTAACGCGCATTGCACCACCAAGTTTTGTGTTTTTTTTTCCCGATCAGCCAATCAAAATCATAATCCATTACAAAAAAAAAACATAATACATACAAAAAACCTTAAAAAAAAAGCAATTACATTATGAACGGTTGAATTAACACCACATAAATGACAGTAACTCAGTGACATAAGGCCCGGTGCACACCGACGCGGTCTGATTGCTGCGACTTTGAGATGTTGTCTGCGCTGGCCTTTACGGTAACGGCGTTAACCAAGGGATGGGTACAAATAATCGGTAAAAATAAGCGATTATTTTACTAACACTATCGATTTTTTTATAATCGATTATGCATCTTGAATTAATCGAATAATTAACGCAACGTACTCGCACAAATGAATGGCTTCGGGTTTTCATAATGTCAGGATTTCGAGATTATTCAAAGAAGTGGAATAATAGATTTATTTGAAATAGATTTTTATTTTCTGATTAGAAGTACCTAATCGATTATTTAAAATCGATTTTCTGCTAAAGTCGCACCCCTGGCGTTAACTTACTATCATCTATTCTGTGGTTAAACCCAAGGGTTAAACGTCGTTACGAGTGGCAGTGGACCTTGAAGAAGGCTTTTAAGGTGAAGTGACAGGTTGTTATTCAACAGAACAGTGTTAGTAAAAGAAAATCTTGTATCTTTACTACTACTATAGCCACAACAGTCCACTGTTGGACATGGGCCTCCCCCGTATGGCAGGCGGATTAGAGAGTACAGCGCAAAGCGTTGTTAGATGATCACAGGGAACGCTGTTACCCATTCCCTGGATTCATCCCGTCGCCTTTTACGATACTCACAGATTGAAATGGGATGATGCTATTCTAAGTCGACATCACACTCCATGGCATCTTTACCGAGTAAAACCGAACCTCAGTTATTAGTTTTATCAGCAATTTACCACCCCAACCGTTTAAGGGCTCAACCTGGACTAGTTTTACTTATAAAATGTAAGAATAACCAGTCTTGTTGGATCCCTGGGGCATGATGAGCGACTGTATTCAAGAGTTGATCCATCATCTAACTTAAAGCACAACATCGAACGTACCCCATTATTATGATATCAGCTGAAACTGGTTTTTCATACAGTTTATAACAAAAACCAGCAAACGTTGGTCCCTTAAAAGGTGTTTCTGTAGATACTCTAGTTTGATCGTAAAATCGTACAATCACTACATAGTATAAAGCAAAGTCGCTTTTCGCGTCTGTCTGTATGTATGTTTAGATCTAGAACTACACAATGGATTTTGATGCAGATTTCTATATTAGATAGAGTGATTCAAGAGGAAGGTTTTTATGTATAATACTTGCGAGAAAACATCTTATTCCCACGGAAAAATGAGTTGCAGTGGGCGCAGCCGCTGGGCGGCCCACTAGTCATGAATAAAATTAATTTACCTTATAACGAGTTACTTCCACCAATATGCATATTTTATGTCTGAGTGCACTTTCGACTGGTATTACAGGAAGTTACGCTACCGACGCAATAAATGAAGACTAATTATTACAGTAATAATCAGAATTGTTGATAGTAAACCAACATGTAAGTTTATATAACAGTATGATTATCATTATGCTTGTAGATATTATCATCATCAATACATAGGCGAGGAACTCACTTGACGCACGACAACGGCGCGCAAAAATATCACAGCGGTCTGTCAGATCCATACCAGAAACATCACTCCCCATTAAAACCGCACTCGACTTCGTCAACAGCGGCTGAGCGGTTTTAGTATGGGGATTGACATTTCTAGTATGGATCTGATAGACCGCTTCGATATTTTTGCGCTGCGTCGTGCGTCAAGTGTGTTCCTCGCCGTAGTTAAAAAAAACGGTTTTGTGTATTTTTGTCTGTCTGCCAGCTCGTTTTCCCGTGAGAATAAGCATGTATATTACACATACATATAAACCATCCTCTTCAAACAGACTATTGCAAAAAAATGCATCATAATAGGTACATTCCCTATCTACACTCGAGAGCGATAAATTAGGGTCATGGAAAAAATAGCAAATATCTCGGAAACTAAGAATGCTAGCTTAATGAAATAAATTGCATTAAATAGACAATTTAATGCTCCTTAAATGCCGATAATAAAATTTCTTAGTTAATGTAAGTATGTAATAATAAAAACTGAAAAAGGGAGACATTCGGAGATGTTCCTACGAGACTAATTCATTCATGCATTCATTAAATTCGTTTATGCTTTTATTTCTAATCTGTTGTTCAAGAGAGTATGCAAAACATGTTAATAATGTTGAATACTTCCTATTCAAGCAGTATGAATGTCATTTACACCTGGATATTGCACCAGAATACTCACAATGCTGGAAACCGGCTGGAGGCAGGTTAATACTACCAGGACTGTCGGTATACCGTTTCCAACAGTCCAAAATGTTCTCGGATGTTATGAGGAAACCAGCTGTTACCTATGCCGACCAAGAACAAGCAGAACCAGGTGGACCACAATAAGAAAATATCGATACTTGTAGAAAACTATGCGTCGTAGTCACTTTCTTAAATGATTTGAACCCATTTATCAGTTAGGACGGCTTGGAGGAAGTAAGCCAAATTCAGGAAAAAGGAAGACGAGAACTTGTTGAAGGTAACCTGAAACCACTTGGACCTGCAAACATCACAACTGGAGCCAAGCTGGAATTTTAAGGCATTTGGATAGTATGCTCAAAACCAAAACTATAAGACATTATTACGGGTTTTAACTCACGGTAGGGATATATCGAGCACCCAATATTTCGGCGATGTTGCAATCGCCATGATCACGGGTAAACTCAGACGGGATCAGTTTACCCGTGATCATGGCGATATATCCCTACCGTGAGTTAAAACCCGTAATAATGTCTTATAGTTTTAGTGTTAATAACCACGGAACCTTAAAATCAAATGCTCAAAACCACTTAAATTGGAGTACAACGTTTAGTCACATTTAATATTCTTAAACGAATTAAAACCTGTACAAATACACTTTGGGTCTTCTATTGTACTTTTAGGGCACAAATTGTTATTGTTAGATGATATGAATAGTGCCAAAATGTAGAATATTAAGGAACTAATGTTAATTGGTCTAAAAAGTGTCCAAGTCAAAATTCAGTTATTTCCTGTCTACAATAAGCTCTTCCTCCCCATTCAAAAAAAAAGTAAAGAACATTAAACAATCATAGCAAGTAAGTACATCAAGTGGTAAATTCTAGATACGTATCTGTAATAGATTGTACATATGTTTGTTATGATATCAGCACGTAGAGTAATTATAAATCGAAGGAAACATACAGAAGTGGTAATAACTTCCTGATTTCCTAATAACAAACATTTTAGAGTTCAGTAACACGCTAACTCTGTGTAATAATAATAAATTATTCTTTGGTACATAATAATAATTTGAGTAGGTATGCCTTCGCAATAAAATATCATTTTTTTTACCTACAATGGTCATGAGTAGCCCTTTCATCTTTGTATTCTTTCTTGTGCTATGAAGGATCACGAATAATCTAGCTAATCCAATGTGACTTGTTTATACCACCTATGGTAGTAGGTAGGTGGAAACTACTTTTGATGAAATTCGTAATTGTAAAGAAAATTAAATCGAAAGCGTAGCGTTGGACGATCTCCGGTCAGATGGATTAGATAAATTAAATTGGACTAGGTAGATGAAAAAATTCCTATATGGACACAGTTCCAAATGGACACAGTACGTACATTGATGACAACAATTCAAAGATGTCAAATGTCAAAACAGTGCTTAAACTATTCGCAGAAGAGTTGCGATGGCATACATTGGTGACCCTCACTCAGCCCTTTAAACCGACTATACAGGGTGTAAGGGACGGTGTAAAGAAAACTTTGCAGGCGTGATCAGACCATGAAACTAAACAACTTTTTCTATGGGGCTATGTTGGGAAATAAAAAAAATTTTTCGAGTTCCCATACAAAGTCAGTCAGCTGACCGGAAATTTAGTATACATGGTCGAAAATTTATTCGTTTCCCAACATAGCCCCCATATAAAAAGTTGTTCAGCTTTATGGTCTGAGCACGCCTGCGAAGTTTTCGTTCCACTGTCCCTTACACCCTGTATTAAAAAATTCTCTACATCCTTTCAGTTTTTCCGACGGATACTGACGAATACTTATATTCAAATGTACAGAACCATCCGTAGTAATTATAAATATGTTTCAAATTGGTAGATATTGTAGATTGTTCACGGACCGACGGAAAGGAGATGTGGTCTGTGAGTATTTGGGTCGAATTACATTTAAATTCATAAAATTATCGTTTTCTATCTGTCTGTTATGTTTGTGTCTTAGAAATGTTATCGTTCTTACAAATTCATGTATTTCACAGCAGTACATCCATCATAGTTTACATAAACATACATACATACATACATACATACATACTATATCACGCCTTTATCCCTTGCGGGGTAGGGAGAGCGTTAACAGCCGTAAGCATACGGTCCCTATCGCCACGTCTGACATTTTTGAGGATTTTTTCCAAGGTTATTCCAGAAAACATGTGTATCACTATAGTGACAGGTTGTCAGCCTGTCGGCTAAAACTTGTAATACACCAATATCCTTGAGTCCCTTACCCTCTAACGACACCCGCGGGAACGATGTGGGGTGATGCTATTCTAAGCCGGCATCACAAACAAAGCATAAAATTGGTAGTTGCTCTAAAAATTACAAAAACCTTGTAAGAAAGAAACTTATTAACTTAATATTTTTACCATAATCATTATTATCAACATCAATAGTGCTACTTACAATTTATTCGCAGATAAGCAGAATTAGTTTCACGTACCTGAAACAGGGTAAAATAAAATTAATACATACATACATATGTAAATCACATTTGCCGTGTGATGCCGGCTTAGAATAGCATCACCCCTTTCTTTCCCATGGGTGTCGTAAAAACCGATTAAGGGACTCGAGGCTTTCATGTGTATTGAAATTTTAGGCGACAGGCTGACGACCTGTCCCTATAGTGATACACGACTTATCTGAAACGACCCTCAAACATTTGTCAGACGTGGCGATAATGACCGCAATTTTACGGTCGTCAGCGCTCTGCCTACCCCGCCAGGGATATAGGCGTGATTTGTGTGTGTATGTATGTATGTATGTATGCATAAATCACGCATTTTACCCGTTGGTGTAGACAGAGACTATTTCCTTCCACTTGCTACGATACTGGCATACTTCTAAAATTTATATAATTGATTATTCTAACGCTATCCATTGATTAGACAAATCCCACACCTGACGTTCGATGGTTTCTGCGTTGTCAAGTTTTTGCGTTGTCCACGTGTCAACATCAGTTTTTACATACATACATATATCACGCCTTTATCCCTTGCGGGGTAGGCAGGCGTTTTTGAATGGGAAATTAACCTATTCTGACAGGCGCATGCGTTACAGATGTGCAGCAACGAAGGCCAAGTGAAGGAACCCAGGCGCATGCGTTACAGATGTGCAGCAACGAAGGCCAAGTGAAGGAACCGCATTATGGAGCAACTATGGCGGGTGACAGGAAGAATCCAGTGGCCTATGCAACGAAACTACAGGTTACAATTCTACAGATGAAATTCGATGTACATTGCGTAGTCGGTGGGACATCATAAAACCAGGATTTTTGACCGGCTACGCAATGTATATCGAATTTCGCCTGTAGAATTGTAGCCTGTAGTTTCGAAAAACGAGGCACAGGTGGTGGAGGTCGCTACACAACTTACGATTATACCTGTACTAGTTAACATTTTCTTTAATTGTCAAAGTAAGTTCCCAATTCCCGTTGTTTTTTTGACATAAGCCTCCCTCAGGGTACGCCACAATGAACGATCTCTCGCTTTAGCCATCCAGTCGCCATCAGCCGCTCTTTTTAAATCATCGGTCTATCTGGCTGGAGGTGGTTTTTTTGTACTACATACATAAATCACGCCTTTATCCCTTGCAGGGTACGCAGAGCGTTAACGGCCGTAAAAATACGATCGCTATTGCCACGTCTGACAAATATAGAAGGCCGTTTGAGATAATTTGTGTATCACTATAGTGACAGGTTGTCAGCCTGTCGCATAAAAATGTTGTAATACACCTGAAGCCCTCGAGTCCCTCAGTCGCCTCTTACGACACCCACGGAAAAGAAATGGGGTGATACTATTCATTAAGCCGGCATCACACGGCAATCTTTTTATATACAATATCAGTTATACTAGTTAACTAAATAAATGCATTAAATAACCAGTATTATTTGATCCTTTGTGTGTTATCTCAAAATGCTTTCGATAGTCAAATGCAATCCATCAAACAGCTACTTAATTATCATTTTAATCCGACAATAATTTGTCCCCAATGCAATTATCAGCACAGTCTCATTGCGATGTCGCAACCGCCTCGCCAAACGACTCGCCAATAGGGATGTACCGATATGTCGAATTCGGAAAGTATCGATCATAAGTTTACGTTACATATTATAAAATATCTAGCTGAAAAACAGCGCTACGTAAATGGGGTGTGGTCATAAATAGCCTGATCACAATATTTAATATAGACCACTTCTATATACCACAGGGAACGCGGACGAGCTAGCTACACTTATTACTGGTAGACTGTTTCGGTGATGTGTGCTCTAAGGTTTAATTGTGCACATCTTCTATTAACTTTGTTATACTGGTACTGAAAAAAAAAACTCATTCTCATTCATGCATATCAAAGAGTCATAGAAAGGTACATATCGATATCGAAAATTCTCAAAATATCGAAAAGTCTATTAAAAATGTGTACAAAACAAAAGCGAGTAATGTGTATGATATTAGCAACATCTTACTTGTAACGCTGATACTGTTGAACGAAAGTTTTCGTGCGTTTTTTAAAGACACAAAAGGCGTGTTACTTTTTAAAAATATTGATATATCGCAGTACTGGGTCGTAATCTCGATATCGATAGTTGGATTCTTACATCCCTACTCGCGAATCGGTAGAAAGCCGCCATTCTATGCTAATCACTAATTGTGAGACTGTTCAATGTGTCTGTCGTCACCTGAGTCCTTCCGATTAGTAAAATTAAGCAATCTTATATAAGGGTGGGCAGAAACTTGCGTTTGATTTAGTCCCGTTTTATTTGTTCCCGTTGTCCCCGGTAAAAGTGGGTTAAGGTTTACCTGGGTGAAGCAAAAGTGTAGCTTGGTAAGACATTGCCTCATCCTCTGCCCTAATTTACCCCATCTGCTTGCTTACCCCGCCTTGTCACACCTTGCCCCACCCTGTCAAACCTTGTCCCCCTTTCATCAAGAACGTGGATAACAGGAACACATTTGCCTAGAACACTATTCAGGTTCAATTTAAGATTTTTATGGCAATGACAATTTGCGCTCAAGATCTTTGGTTCAACGGGTTCAAAGAAGCGAGTCCTGTGAATTTGACATCAAAGATCTTTCGCTGTAGTTGTCAAGTTGCGAAAAAAATAGTTTTTTTTATCAATCTCCAAGCTAGGGCTGTCTGTGTATAATGTTCAATAGATGTCGTTTTATACTTAAGTACGTATATGCCATTTCGGTAAATACTTTTGCGAAAAAAATGGTTTTTTTATCAATCTCCAAGCTAGGGCTGTCTGTGTATAATGTTCAATAGATGTCGTTTTATCCTTAAGTACGTATATGCCATTTCGGTAAATACTTTTGCGAAAAAAATGGTTTTTTTATCAATCTCCAAGCTAGGGCTGTCTGTGTATAATGTTCAATAGATGTCGTTTTATACTTAAGTACGTATATGCCATTTCGGTAAATACTTTTGTGAAAAAAATGGTTTTTTTATCAATCTCCAAGCTAGGGCTGTCTGTGTATAATGTTCAATAGATGTCGTTTTATCCTTAAGTACGTATATGCCATTTCGGTAAATACTTTTGCGAAAAAAATGGTTTTTTTATCAATCTCCAAGCTAGGGCTGTCTGTGTATAATGTTCAATAGATGTCGTTTTATCCTTAAGTACGTATATGCCATTTCGGTAAATACTTTTGCGAAAAACATGGTTTTTTTTATCAATCTCCAAGCTAGGGCTGTCTGTGTATAATGTTCAATAGATGTCGTTTTATACTTAAGTACGTATAAGTATATGCCATTTCGGTAAATACTTTCGCATAATTACATCTAAAGTGTCATAGGTTTTCAGGAAGTACAAAATTACTGCTGACCAGTACAACTGTACGAATATCTAAAATACTTTTTACCACGGAAAATACTTTATTCCTTGACGAAAACATGGCCCTCTTTCATTAGGCATACCTATTAGGATTAATAAATGCCAAAAAGACCAAGTTTGATATTTCCTTGCAGCTACCCAGGCAGTAGAAAGCTGTCTCCATTCTATGCTAATATCTAATTGTATCTTGGATATCTAATCTGTCGCTACAACAGAGTAATTGCTTATTTAACTACCTAATACTAAAACATAATAAGCAATTTATAAATGATACTTTATAACTTTAGTTACGTTTATTTACCGAGTAGACAAGTATCGAAATAGAGTAGCCTATAGGTTTTGCATGTTTGAATATGAATCAAATATTGTATATAATAGGCGGATCGCACACTTGACGCACGACGGATCGCAAAAATATCGCAGCGGTCTATAAGCACATACTAAAACCACACTCGACGACGATGCTGCGATAGCGCTGCGTCGACAGCGGTTGAGCGGTTTTAGTATGGGATTGACATTTCTAGTATGGATCTGACAGACCACCGCAATATTTTAGCGGTCCATCGTGCGTTAAGTGCGCGATCCGCTGCGCCGGGAAAGAAGTCCCGTGGAGAGGGGTGTAAATGACCCTTAAATATACAACATTAAGGTCCGTATTTATAAACTGCTCTTAACTCTGAGATCGATCTTGAGTGCGACTTTGAGATGCTGTTAGTATTGACTGGCATTTGTCAAAATCGCTCTTGTAGTCGATCTCAGAGTTGAGTGCGATTTATAAATACGGACCTAAGGGTCTTTTCGGCGAGACTCTTTTCGCGGCGCGGACTCTAATTTGAATTATAATTATGTTTCTTTTGTACAGGATTTTTAGCTAAGTTAAGCTCTGTCTGCACAGCGGTTGTTTTGTATCCATGCAATAAGCATGTACTCAGTCCCGTACGAACTAAGGGAGTGCCACACCCATGTTTGTAGGTATAACATTGGGTCGTTGAACGACTCGGTGTCCCACACGAAAAAAGAGAGATATAACATAATTTTTACCCAATGTTATACCGCCTTGAATGCAATTCAGTAGTGCAATGCAATCGAGTCGATGGTAATATTACCTATTATCAATCTACAAACATGTGCCCCAAGTTCGCAATTTTTTGTCATTGTAACGCCATCGAACTCAACTGTCATTCCATTGCCACTGTGATTTTCTATATTTGAAACTGTTAGCAGACTACGAAACTATTAAAACAATTGAAATTATTTTTATTTAGCAGACTTAGGGCCCTGTCGACGAACACGTTTTACCTGGTTTTTCATGCAGTTGCTTAAAATAACCTGTAGTTTTCCAATATTGGACCCATCGTTATCAGCTTTGTGACGTCGTACCAAGTCTCACCGTTACTCGGAACTATCAAGTGGGACAGGAAGAGCTAACGACCCGGCCGATACCAACCAGCGGATACGGTTCATTGCTTGCCGATTGGGAGGTTTTTAAGATAACTTGTAATCTATAAGGCATTCTTATCTAACGGTGAAAAGAAAACTAATTTGGTTTGAAAGGAAATAAACTGCAGTCCAATTGGATGCGTGAATCATAGATAAAACACTAATACACTACTACCAAATAGTATTATTTATTCTGTACGACTACTGCTATAATAGCCACAAAACTCCACTGCTAAACAATGGTCTCCTAATATTATTTGCGCTTGGCAGGCGCGCACAGTGTATGATACAATCACAAGGACCGCTGCTGCCCATTCTTGTTGATAATTTTCGATGGAGCAGGCTGCACGCACCAAAAAAGATTACTCATGTGGCTGAGCCGTTCCATTTAGGGCTAGAAGTGCAAGCGAGAGCTCGGAACGAGCGACAAAGATGCACAACCGGCCTCTGCGTTCGGCAGCGTATATCTCAAACAAACAAAATTAAAATTTTCTTTTGGAAAATGCAACCATTCCATCAATTTTCTTATGACGTTGTCACGTTTACCTATCGTCAGTAAACCGATTTGTCGTTGGACAACTCGGTGTCCCAAACGAAAAGAAGAAGAGACAGACAATTTATTTTTTTAAAGAAAAGAAACTGCAATCCTACTTTAAAAACACGAGAATGGAAAATTTAAATCAAGAAATAAGTCCACCGCAGTCCTTCGATTACATGCTCCATTTTGCTTGGCATCTTTCAAAACAATCTCTTTCCAATCGGAGGTAAATGATAACGGGATGACTCAACGGTCGATTACTCCGGACGAAGTGGCCAGAGACCAGAAAACAGGCGAAGACTACGTAACAACGGCGGCATAGGACAAAACTACGTTATGACCGCGCTTGGAGGGAAGGAACTGAATGAGTTGTCCAATTGATAGAAAACCAAACCACATAAAGATACAGAAATATTTAGGTAGGGTCATATATATTATATACAACAAGATGATGCGCAATTTTTTTCGAATATGAAGGCCCCAGGATATCAAATATACCTCCCATTGGTGAACAACAAGAGAGAATGCCATTGTGGTTGCCGAATAAAGGCAATCAAAAATACAAATATATCCAATGAAGGTGAAAAGACAAGGGTCATCATAAAGACAAAAGCAATTATTGCCCAGGGACCCACAGTTCAAAACTGTGAGTGTGACGCTATTCACACGGCGAGCCGATCTTTCGTAGTCGTCTGTTCTGTATGCGTTACGTCACGCGTCATCCAAGAGTTTTGCAGTCATTGACGTAGCCCAACCGTACCAGGGGTCCATAGGTCAGGCTCAAACCCGCCATGAAGGGTTTTGTCATATCTTGCGCAACCGGGGGCGGCCTGCGCACGCGACTCCATCGACAACATTACCGGTTGTAACCTCTTATTAGAAGTCGGTTAATAAGGCTGCATTGGTTTGGTTTAGGTACTTCTTCTTTTTTGCTTTTCAGACTATCAGGTTGAATTCTCATTAGATGAAATCTCAATATGTATTTCCTAAAATGTGTATAGAAATCTTGTTTTTGTGAATGAAGAAGTTCGTCCAATACATAGTTGAATAGTTATAGTACCAGGGTAACATAATTGTAGAAGAATTTTGTTATATCTTGCGCAACCGGGGGCGGCCTGCGCACGCGACTCACAAAGAACATTACTGGTTTTACCCTCTCATTTGAAGTCGAGTAATAAGGCCTTAGGGCACTGCTGGGTATAGGACGCGTTATATACCTTATTAAGGGATGCATTTTGACTGAGAGCAGCGGTGTAAGTTTCAAATTAAGCACCTAGGTCAAAAATGTTGCAACCGTTTTCAGCACTTAATAGGCGAAACCTATTACTTCTTGTTACTTTGTTAAATACTCTGGTAAAATAATATGTTCCATAACCTTACGAAAGGTGGGCAGAAGTAATAGACGAGGAAGGCCTACGCTAGTTTCACTACTAGTGCTGTAATAATATATCGATGAAAAATTATGTACTCTACGAGTAGGTTATTTTCAGGTTTCTAAATTGTAAATAATGTTGAACAAAGCGTGTTGATTTTGTAAAAAGTGAATGAGAAGAGAGAAGACAGAACTTCTTTCACGAATAATTAAGTTGAAAAAGGTAAGGTGTGGGTGTCGTATGAGGCGACTAAGGGACTCGAGGGTTTCGTGTATTACATATTTAGGCGACAGACTGACATCCTGTTACTACAGTGACACACGACTTGTCTTCAGTCCGATCAGTTCTTCCTCAGTCCGATCAGTTCTTCCCAGAACAACTCCTAAGCCCAGTCTCGCCCCAAGGGCGTGATTGGGCTGGTTGTTTGAACAACCAATAAAATATTTCCGGGTGAGCACGTGCTCCCCACCAAGCCGACAGGCGTAGTTTTGATGGCCCCGGGGCCGTAAACGTAAAGTCCAACACCAAAAAAAAAAAAAAAAAACGACTTGTCTGTAGCGACCCTCAAACATTTTGTCAGACGTGGCGATAACGGCCGTAATTTTACGGTCGTTAACGCTCTGCCTACCCCGCCAGGGATATAGGCGTGATTTGTGTGGGTGTATGTATGTAAAAAGGTATACAGAGTGTTAAGTAAAGTACTAAGTTCCTTTCAAGGGATGATCTAGCCAATGAAACTGAACAACTTTCCCAAAATAACACAGGTCCCATACGTTTTGTATGGGAAGCCGTTAGTTTTTTTTTCATCTAATTCGCTACATACTTACTGCATACAGCACGTATCGTAATTATCATTTTTTCATTAGCACTTTGATATTAGTGTGTCGATAACTTCATCGATACTTTAACTTTGATTCCACCCCTACTGATTATCAGCTATCGACTCTTCCGCCGATTTGCAGATTACTAGGATTTCATAAACGATGGCAGGGTCGATCGCTATCGATATCGATAGTCGATAATTGTTTTCAGTTTTCATATTGCACGCTGATAGATACCGTGGTCTACTGGTTTGGAACGTTGTTGGTCTTACAATCAGAAGTCCCTGGTTCGGTTTCTGGAGAGTATGATTGTTTTCAGTGTGGTAAGGATTTTTGCAGTCTCGTGATTGTCAGAAAGAAAGATGGTTTCGTGCTTTGGAGGGCACGCCATCGGTAAACCGCAAGTCTCTTATCATGTCTGATGGCCGGAGATCGTTGCATAATAAAAAAGTCAGGCTACTTATACTACTTTGACACTACAATACATCGGGTCATGCGTGAACTCGATGACCCGCACGATAATAGACCAATCAGTAGTCGATGGAATCGATAATTGTTTCCAGTATCGATATTGCACGCCAATCAAAATGTTAAATCGATAATGTAATGCAAGATTTCTTGCCTGCAAGAGCATGTAATTATGAGTCATTTTGTATTGGATGTATGTAGTGGGATTTGATTTAAAGTTTCCGTGAAATTAGAGATTTTCTACACAAGTTTCAACAGCTTTTTTAAAAATCTTTAAACGAACAAGTATAACTCATTACGTAAGTTTAAACGACTTACATTGTTATTGATTTGGTGGAGGATTGGGCCTCTACGTTTCGGCTGTTTACGAACACCCTTCTTCCGGAGGTCGACAGATCACATACGCCCGCTTGTCAGCTGTGATTGCCGAACACTGAATAAACACTTTTAATAGTAGGTTGACAGGCAAATCGGCGAGCGCAGTAGGTTCATGGTGGTTCTATCTATCCGATCGCTGTTTACGACAGCCGCAAATAGAAATGGAGTGATGCTATTCTAAACTGGCCAATGAAGTGGCACTTGCTACTGTTCTACCCTCATCGTAATTCTTGTTCGTTTGTTCAAGTTTGTGAGAGCTCTTTTTCTTACATGACCTCTCATATCGATATGGTTCCGAATTTGCATATCAGTAAGCACCGTAGTAAGTTCCGTTGTTTTTACCCGCATATTGTAAGTGTGACAAATCGCGAAGGCACAAAACATCAACTTACCCTTATCTGTTCGATTTTCATTCTGTCTAGTTTGTCAGAGGTCTCTTTCGATCGTGGTCGTCTTTTCGACGGCCGCATAGCGCATTCATAGCTCTTTTCTGCATGAGCTCTCCTGGTAGCTCGCATGAGCATATAAATGATAGTTCCGAATTACTAGTAAAACTACTAGCATCCCAAACCATGGCACACTTACTGGCTTGCCCTCTGTTACCGGTCACATGTAGTAAAGAAGAGCTGAACTTGGCGTCTGATAATGCCATAGCCGTCGCCAAGTACTGGCAGGATAAGATATAGTTCGGCCATTGACACGAAGAAGAAGAAGATTACTAGTATAGTAAGCACCGTCAACTTCAATCAACATCTATCAAACTCTGCCCATTTTTCCTTCATACTAGTATGTTAGAGCTCTCTTCATCACATGAGCTCTCCGAACGATACAACTGATGGTTCCGAATTAGCATACCAGTAAGCACCGTCAACTTCAATCGACATCTATTGAACTCAGCCCATTTTTCATTCGTAGTTTGTTTACAGCTATCTTCGTCGTTCTCCTATCGATACAACTGATGGTTCCGAATTAGCATACTATCAAGCACCGTCAACTTCCGTTGTGTTTACCCGCATATTGTAAGGTAAGTGTGACAGTTCCCGGCGGGTGCGTTCCGGCCCGACGCGTCGAAAACGAAAGTCGAGCTAATTACCTGCGCTATCTGCCTGCGCGCGCATTATGCTATACAGAATACTGGGTCTTAAGGTTTGTATGCCTTGTACAACTGCAATCAATTTGTTTGAAACATTTTGAAGAGGCTTAGCTTGCTTAGAAAAACGAAGTGTCGAAAATCCTTCGACTTTTACTAGATGCAGCCGTTCCAATGGTTCAAGAAGGTGCCTGGGGGGGTAATATGTTCATTACTGGACGTCTCACGGCTGTTACTGATAATTTGTGAAGTTTGTATTACTATACATGGAAGAAATATATATATATATATTCGTATGGATTTAATGCAGGGCATTCCTGAAATTCTTTCCACATTTCTATTCTTTCTTGTTGTGTAGGACACTGAGTCAACGTACGAACGTTAGTTTTTCAACCTCAAAATATCCTTAATGATCTATTTAAGACCCAGTATCAACTAAACAGTAAGTAAAGTAGGCGCACCGACTAATTTATTGTGACGGAAACGCGCACACGCATACAATCTGACTAATGCGAACAGTGGAGAGAGAAACTGATCGAGTTACGAAGAAAGGCAAAGATTCCTTGTTACTGTACGAAATGGAATGTAAATAGACGAAATTGTCGTAATGGTATGCACGGTTGAGGCAAATTGTACTGAAAATTATAAAAGTGCAAGAATTTCTAGTCTGGATCTGACAGACTTGTGAGATGTTTTAGCGCTCCGTCGTGCGTTAAGTGTGCGATCCGCCTTATAGGTAATTATGACACTGTCATTTGTAAAAACCCATAATGCACTTAGCTCTGTAGGTCATGTTTAGTGTCCAACACGGCAAGCCACTTCTACTACCAGTGTCTTCTTGAAGCAACCACCCGTGAAAATGACTGACTGCACCACAGTGAGCTCTATATCGCGTTACTTATGAACATAGAACTATGTTATACCATTATTGTTATCACCATAAACAGCTTTGATACGTCCATCATTGGACAAAGAGTTCCCCCCAGACCTTTTGACAGTCCGCAATTTTTTGATCTGAGTAGGTACGGTTATTAGGCCCACCTGGGCCCCAAGTCTGCTATATTTTTTTCATTTTAACGCCATCGAAACTAAACTGTCATTCCATTGCCATTGTGATTTTCTATACTTCAAACTTTTAGCAGACTACGAAATGACCGAAATCATCCAACTGAGATCCAATCGACATCCAACTGAAACGATTTTCATTTAGCAGAATTTGGGCCCTGGTAGTAGGTGACCCTGCAGTGGCCGCCACCCGAGAACTTTGTGAAGACCTTTTGCACCACCTGCCATTAGAATGGCATCACCCTTTCCTACATTTTGTTATTTTTATTACTCTGCGACAGAAGAATTTTCAGTCAAAAACAACTCTAGTAAGCTTATGATGCGTACTGTGACATATATTCCTCTACACCTTTGCGTGAAAAACTGCACATGTTTTGACACGTCTGAAGCCTACCTCACGCGCGGTGAAGTCTCTCTACCCTACAGGATGCCTCATAAGCTTACATGCACTGCGCTCGCCTACCCGCTGTATCAAGTGCTTCGTAGGCAGTGTCCGTGACGACCCCTCGATTTCACAACGGCTATAGCGTAGATCTTTATCGAACCTACTAACGCTTGCCAAGTAATTACACTGCTATAATATTTGTAAAATAAGTGAATTTGGATGTAAAATGTGGTTAAAATAATTCAATGCCGTGTGATGCTGGCTTAGAATAGCATCACCCCAGTTGTAAGAGGCAACTAAGGGACTCCACGGTTTCATGTGTTTTACAACTACAGAGGACATGCTGACAACCTGTCACTACAGTGATCACGTGTCATCTGAAGGGCTCTCAATGCTTGTCAGACATGGCGATAACGATAGCAACTTTACGGTCGTTAACGCTCTGTCTACCCTGCGAGGGATAAAGGTGTGATTTGTGTACCACGACCTAACCAATATAGCAAGCAGCTCATCGAATTACGAAAAAATACATTATGGGGACGCGCGTTGATGTCTTTCATATAGGATTACATTTATGTAGAAATATTATCAGGGTGTGTTCTATACTCATAAAACTTAACAACTTATATGAATTTGGATTATATCTAAATATGATTTTCTCGCAGGTTGTCATATCATATTCCATGCATAGGACCTAAAATTCCGCAAATGAATAACTAAAAGTTAGTTTAGTATTACTTTTTTTATTTCGAAACATCGTAACATAAATGTAATGAAAAGGTTATTTAATAACTCTTTCAATTTATGAAGGTTTTTGTTTAGAGAACAAAACTTCAATGTCTCTACTTCTGAGGACATGGCTATAGATATTACCATTTACAGTGGTAGGTCGTTTTCACACATACTGCATGATTTTTTGGTTATTTCGCGGATGCAGTTTTGATTTGACGAAAAGAGTTATGGCTGGCTGCTTCAAACCGTGGCTGTCTTTTCTATGGTACCTACATACATACATTTAATAGAGCCGCGTTTACACTAGGTCCATAGTTTACAAGAAATAGAAAAATATGAACTACATTTTTCTCTTTTTACAATGACTGATTTTGACGTACAAAAAGATAAATGTAAAAATTACTACTTTGTAAGAAATAAATATCAATAAACACGCTTCTCTCCCGGAGGGGTAGGCAGAGACTACATTCTTCCACTTGCTACGATCCAGACACACTTCTTTCGCTTCCTCAACATACATCAGCCTTTTCATGCTCGGCGGTTTAGAGTACTCTCATTTATATGAAGGTACATGTGAATATCTATATATGTGATTTGTATAAATAAAGGTGCATTTTCTCAAATAAATGAGTCTGCAACTTGACTCAACAGCAAAACCAACTCTTTCATTTTATGATGCAGCTCGACACACCACCTAAACCGTCATAGATTGTGACTGTCATTTGTATGTATGTACATAATATGTATGTAAAAAAGAAGTAAAGAAATGTGATTATATTATGTATATAAACACACTTCTCTCCCGGAGAGGTAGGCAAAGACTTGCTACGATCCAGACACACTTCTTTCGCTTCCTCAACATGCATCAGCCTTTTTACATGCTCGGCGTTTTAGAGTACACTTATTTGTATGGTGGTCGTCACAAATCGCAAGATCGTCAAGTATGTGTGTGATCCACCTTATGGTGTTTCACAATCTGTCCCATTCATAACCATTGTCTGACGTGGGGTGACGTAATGAACAATTATCGTGTGTTCGCAGAAAAAACTGTTTACTTACCTACTTACGTTACTGAAAGTGATAGTAAAGCGTTTTTCTTTTTTTTAGAAGAAAAACTGAAGTGACATTCAATCAGCTTATTTTATTACATTCACACACTTTTTTCTTGTTTACAATACGGCGATTTAAGATTATAGATTGCCTTAACTTTAAAATCGGTCTAAAAGACGCAAAATCGTTCAGTGCGTATGACAATGGCCTTAGATTCTTTAGTGATCTTAACCAATTATTGACCCTAATAGGTTCTTCCCAAATGATTTGGCTCAAGCAAGGACCTCAAAAATTTAGCCGCCGTGGCCTATAGTTCCGGTTTTGGCACGCGCCTCTACGCTCGCGCATTCACTTTGAACTGTTACACCACGCTTGCATGGCGCATTGGCGAGCGCAGTACAAAATATTGCATTCACTTGGAACTCTGCTGCAGTGCTGCCTATTCCCTGGAAAACCCACGGACAGAAATAGGGTGATGCTATTTCAAGTTGGCATCTAATAAAAATACATTATTGTAGGCTGTGGTCCGTAGTCCCATTTATGGCCTCCTGGCTTGTTCCCCCAGGTGTACCAGTGGGGTAATAATGCCCCTCTAGTATGAACCAAGCCATGAGCATTCATATCACCCGGTTACATCACGCTTGGCAGGCGGATTGGCGAGCGCAGTACAAAATATTGTATTCACAAGGAACGCCGCTGCTTTTTCCTTAGAAGATCTTTAACCTGTCACTTACGATTAAAAACAGAGTGATGCTATTCCAAGCCGGCATCTCACAAGGACCTCAAAACTGCTTGTAACCCGTCGCCCGTAATTCCGGTCTTGGCACGCGCATTCACTTCTAAACTGTTATACTAATATAATTACATGCTAATGTCTACTAAGTACCAGTTAGTCCAGATTAAGATCAGTGATACTCGTATGCAAAGCTCAATCGTTTAGATAGTGCCGTGACCAGCGTAACTTGACCTCAATGTTCGATACACGCACGTAAAGGTGCGTGCCCAGTTACGCTGGTCGTGACACTATGTAAGCGAAAGAAGTTTAGGTAGCAACCATGAAGCATGTAAAAAGAAGTGTTTAATTTCGTCCATTTGATAGTGGAGTAAGCGGGTTCTCGAGTGGAGGCCACACTTTGACAAGCGTAGCGTTAGACACCCTCCGGCTAGGTGGACCGATGACTTAAAGAGAGAGGCTGGTAGCGACTGGATGGCGAAAACGGGAGATCTTGCCTTGGGGGCTGAGGGAGGCCCTCGTCCAACAGTGGACTGCTATAGGCTGATATGATGATAAAGATATTTTTTTTCATTTCTACATTTATGCTTCATGAAATCATGACTCCACTCTATTTTGATCAAATTACTTATCACCATTTCAATTTATTTTTCTTTATCAATGTGTTCATCACCATTATCATTATGTTCAGAAGTTAGCTAACTAAAGGTCAGCGTACACAAAATGATATGCTCATTTGGTAATATGTTGTAGTTATGTAGTAGCTATAGGTACCTAGTTATTATTCTTTGATATCGTGGTGGATATTTAGTTTAAGTTAGTTTGCCTAATAAAAGACATCAATGTGCGCAAATACATTTTTCGTACATGTTTCGGCTTATCTAGTATAACGAAGGTATTGTGTGGTTGCAAAACTTCAGATATTATGGGAAATGGCAATTGGTGCGTCATATTTTCAATGCCATTTTGTAATCTAACATTCAGATATTTATTTTATTTGACATTCCTTGCATCTGACAGGCGCATGCGTTGCGGATGCGCTACATATGTTGCCACCCAAAGTCTGCCAGAGTTGGTAGTGTGATTGTAAATGGAGACTTAGTCAAATTACATACCGAATAACAAAAGCTATTTAACTATTACATACATAAGTACATACATACATGTATCAAGCATTTTTTTTCCTTGCGGGGTAGGCAGAGCGTTAACGACCGTAAAAATACGGTCGCTATCGCCTCGTCTGACAAACAAAAAAGACTAAAACCAAACTGATTAAACTACCAACAAAATTAAACTATTACCCACCTGCAAAGGGCCATCAACGTATCCAATTAAATTATCTACAGCTACTGTACCGCCTTGGGCCCGCTAGAGCACTATGGGGCCTAGGGTAGACGTAGCGATCGCAAACCATAGACACAAGTTTTAACGAATTTGCTTAAAAGTTTGTTACGGATTTGTTGATCGATTAATACCACTACAAAATAAATAAAGATTCAAAAAATTTGATTTCCAAGAGGATTCGCAATGAATACTTTAATATGCATCACTATATTTTCACTGGGTAGTTGGACTTCTAGTCATGGTATAAAAGATAAAATTGTAACGTGGCTCAGTTGGCATAAACAATAAAAGTAAGGGCACTGCCGCTAAGCTAACTACACAGCATCTAACTATTACTAAGCAAGAGTAAACAGGCTTCCTCTGATTAAGTTCGCTCTATTACAAAATTTTCTCAAGAGGTAGTAGATACTTTGTGTGAAGCAAGGGCAATCTCATTTGTAATAAATAAAAAAACTTAGCATATGTTTTTAGATTTTCGCGGTTGTTCACAACACTTAAATTACTAGTATTAACGGGGTTATCACCACGATTATTTTTGTTTTTACCCCGAAATTTTGAAGCGGTTACACTCTCTATGGTCACGAGTAGACTGTTTTGGCGAATGTTGTCATCTTGCTAGGGGCAAACATGTTTGTCGAGGACTCGAGGTAAAAAACAAACATAATCGTGGTGATAATTCCGTTAATACTAGTAAAAAACTTAGTGTTGGTTCGCCTTTGCAACACACTGGTTTTTGACTGCTACATCGACCCTAGCACCAACCTTCCTACTCGCGTGGGACGATCCATTACTACCAAACACGGCAAAACTAAACTTATTTGCTTACATAGTGTCACGACCAGCATAACTGTCAGTACGCGCCGTACGTGCGTGTATGGAGCATTGAGGTCAAGTTACGCTGGTCGCGACAGTATCTAAGCGAATGAGCTATACCAAATATGGCGCCGAGGTCGCAACCTCAGCGTTTTGGTAGCTTGGTAGGAAGAGTGGTAGAATACTATATTATGTTGATGATATTGTGCAGCCCACGGATAGTGAGATTAGATTATATTGTTAATGGTTTGAAGACAATAAGTGAGTGAAGGTTGTCTAGGTTATGTGGGTAACTTGTTAATTAATTACATAAATACGTACATACAATCCCACTTCAAGTAATTTAAATGAGTTGCGCAAAACAAGGATAAATTCTGCTAGATGCATATTTTGAACTAAACCTTTTACCAAAGGTAAAAAAGACTAAGGTCAAGAAAAACCAAATATACAAATATTATCATGCCTTTATTCCTTGCTGGGTAGGCAGAGCTACGGTCAATATCGCCACGCAAACATTTGAGAGTCGTTTCAGAAAAATCGTGTAAGTATCACTATTGTATCAAGTTGTCAGTCTGTCGCCTAAAATTGTAGCCACGATAGACCGATGACCTAAATAGGCATAAACAGGGTAGCTAGTAGTGACTGGATGGCTAAAACGGGAGATCGTGCCTAATGGCGTACCCTGGAGGAAGCCTACGTCCAGCAGTGGACTGCTATAGAGTCTCTCTCTTTTCGTGTGGGATACCGAGTCGTCAGACCCGATGAACCCTAGTGTCAGAATTTTTCAACCGCCTACTACAAGTAGCAGGCTTCTGACATGGTTGTGTAACGACCGCCGTTTAAGTGATCATAGACAGCAAGAACCTACGGCTTAACGTGCCATCCGAAACAGGGAACCATCTTACTTACGGACAATCGGGTGGTTCAGCCCGCTATGTCCTATATGTCGCTATAGAGTGACGTGATGTGTGAAGTGATGATGCTATTCTAAGGCAGTAATTCAGCAAATCTATTGTTTGTTTCTCATTAAAAAAGCTTCTCAGCTAGACCGTCTTCCTGGTTACTACATACATATTTCATTTCATTTCATTTATTTATTGCTTACATGTACAAGTAAAAAAGATCTTAATTAAGGTATGTTACATGGTATGCGTACATGCACCCGGATAGGGCATTGCAATTGAGGCATGCATGCGATTGCCATTACAAAATAATTATAAAAATAGAAAAATAATTGTTAACAATAATTTGATTATAATATTTAAAACGATAATTAGACATATCACAGAAAATTGGTTGATTCAAATTTACAACAGGATATAATACTATGAATAACAATATAATAATAATAGAAGAAAATAATTGATTACCTAGTTTCAAATGGATTTGTATGTTAAAGTATTTAATTACGTTTTATCATTTAAAAATTCGTCAACTGTATAATAGCATTTGGTTAGTAAGAAAGATTTAAATTTATTGTAGAATATGTGGTCCTGAGCTTCTGATTTTATAGACAATTTAATTTTATTATATATTTTTACTGATTTATAATGAGGTCCCTTCCTGAAAATTGTAAGTTTTCCTTTAGGTAGTTCTAGTATATTATTCCGTCTGGCACTTTTACTATACGAGAAGTTTCCTATGTTTTTCCGGACAAAGTATGCGGCTTCTAGAATAAAAATCGAGGGGAACGTTAATATTTTTTCCTTCATGAAATAAGGCCTACAGCTATCTCGCGGTTTGATGTTGAATAGGATCCGCAAGCATTTTTTTTGTAGTATAAAGATATCGTTCGCGCTGACACTGTCACCCCATAGAACCACAGCATATCGCATCCACGAGTACGCATATGCATAGTATGCCGCTAATGATGCTTCTAAATGCGTGCTTCTTTTAAGGGTTGACAGTGCGTAAGTAAACTGCGAGAGTTTGGATTTTACGCGTTGTACGTGGGCATCCCAGGTTAGGTGCGTATCGACTGTGATTCCCAATAAGTTGTATGTGTTCACTTCTGAGATATTAAGATCTTGAGTCAAGGATGTTAAATCGAGCTGTACTTTTTGCTGTGGTCTAAACTGGATAATTTTTGTTTTGGTCGAGTTCATTTCTAGTTTGTGATCTTTTAGCCAACTTTCAACTGATTTAAAGCTATTTAAGACATTGTTACGGCTGTCAATGTCATCCTTACATTTGAACATTAGCGAAACGTCATCCGCGAACATTACACAGGGGGAGTTGATTGTGTTTGGCAGGTCGTTTATATATATAATAAACAGTATACATCCGACTACGGTGCCTTGTGGGATTGACCAGTTTGTGCACTTTATTTCAGAGTTGACTAGTTCGACTTCGCGCGTTTCATTATTGTAATACTCGATTTCGACGTACTGTCTTCTATTGTGTAAGTATGACCTAAACATACATACATACATCACGCCTTTATCCCTTGCGGGGTAGGCAGAGCGTTAACGGCCGTAAGAATACGGCCACTATCGCCGCGTCTGACATTTTTGAGGATTGTTTTCCAAGGTTGTTTCAGAAAGCATGTGTATCACTATAGTGACAGGTTGTCAGCCTGTCGCTTAAAAATTGCAATACACCAATACTCTCGAGTCCCTGAGTCGCCTCTTACGACACCCGCGGGAAGGATGTGGGGTGATGCTATTCTAAGCCAGCATCACTCGGCAAACTTCCTGGTTACCACATTCTCTTAATGAATGTCTAGTTCAGCTAGGTTTGATGACCACTAAAACTAATGAATGCCCATATTCTCCCAGTAAGGTAAGTCTTATGCTAAACGGTAGCTGTGTACACCGAAATGGACCCCACTGGTGCCACAGACTATGCATCATAGTACCGCGATAGGACCCAGCATCCAATCGACTTGATGAGACCCCTTGTGCGAGGAAGGATACATGAAGAGTAATTTGATGCGAACTGAAATTGAATTGAAAATAAATTCCATTTCCAACAGAGCCGCGTGATGCCGGCTTAGAATAGCATCACACTATTTCTTTCCTGTGGTTGTCGTAAAGCCGACTAAGGGACTAGAGGGTTTCATGTGTATTGCAATTTTAGGCGACAGGCTGACAACCTGTCACTATAGTGATACATGACTTATCTGAAACGACCCTAAAACATTTGTCAGACGTGGCTATCACGACCGTAATATTACGGACGTTAGCGCTCTGCCTACCCCGCCAGGGATATAGGCGTGATTTATGTATGTGTATGTGTGTCCAACAGAGCAGATTTTGGAAATAGAGTTGATATTGGGCTAGTTATGTAATGGCTCCGGTGACCGCTCAGGAGCCTTTTGCTTATGCTATGGTCAGTAACGAATTTTCGATACAATTTTCAATATCCTACTAAAAACTGTGCATATCCAGCTCACCAAAGTTCCATGCAAGGCTTTGTCGTACCGTCAAAGAAATTAAAAAGAAAACTATCTGTACAGCTGTTCATTGATGGTGATAAGTCTAGGACAGTCGTCCTAAGGGACTCATTAGTCCACGCAACGAACGAAAGCTCGCAACAATAAATGAGCTAAAAATAGATGTGCCTCATGTCAAGTGTTACGTTATGAAAGAAATTCTAGTTTTTACTGTATTTGGATGACATCTCTGTATTTTCTAAACCTTTACGCGGACTCCAGGATTCTCTGGCATAACGCAGTCTTACTGCTGCTATGTCTATGGCCTGGAAGGTCCCGACCTCCCTTACAAGGCGGTGTCTAATAGACCTCCTGCCCTTAGGCCACCGGACTTGCAGGTTCAGGCAAAAAATACCGTTGCTTATGTTAAGTTGAAGTCAAGAGGTTTGTTTTGCTTAAAGAACTTAAAAAGTAGCCGTGTGATGCCGGCATAGAATGGCATCGCCCCATCTCTTTCCCGCGAGTGTCGCAAGAGGCAACAAAGGGACTCGAGAGTTTCATGTGTGTTACAATTTTTGGGCGACAGGCTGGCAATTAGTGACAAGCTGGCAAATAGTGATACACGAATCATCCAAGACGGCCCTCAATCTGTGTCGGAAGTGACGAGAGCGACGCTGTATTTGTATGGTCGTTTACGCTCTGCCTATCCCGCAAGGGATAAAGGCGTGATATGTGTATGAATGTATGAAGAAAATTTTAGTGTGTTCCCGTTGTCCCCGGTAAAACTGAGGCAGAGTGGAGCAGGTGGGACAAGTTGTGGCAGAGGATAGGGAACAATGCCTTATCATGCTAAACCTTGCTCCACTTTCTTCGTTACAATGGGAACACATTCCTTCGGGCCATTTTCGTTTTAATCATTTTCTATTTACTAGTGCTAGCGAGTAGTCATCATTTTAGCCAGAACGTCCACTGCTGAACACAGGCCTCCCCCCTCCCCCAAAGATTTCCAAAGTGAACGATCCTGCGCAACTTGCATCCACTGGCGTCCAGCGATCTTCACCAGATTGTCCATCTTGTGGGAGGCCGTCCAACAACACGTCTTCCGACCCGTGGCCGCCATTCGAGAACCTAGCGAGTAGTATTCAGTATTAATTGATACTAGGAGAACTACTTCGACACTTCCCCTCAAACTAATTGCTTAAAACATGCTTAGGCTCAGTTTATTGGTTTGCTCTACTTCGTTAAACATGTAATCAACGTAATTGATTTGATTGCTACATGTATACTACATTTCCGCGTGTATTTTGATTTGTACTATGCAATAAATGAACTTACAATTCAAAACATACATCACTGGGACAAAAAAATACTTTATGAAAAAATAGTTCAAGAGATGCCGTGTGATGCTCGTTTAATATAGCATCACCCCATTTCTTTACCGTGGGTGTTGTAGGTAGTAGCCGAGAAAGGGACACGAGGGTTTCATGTGTATTGCAATTTTAGGCGACAGGCTGACAACCTGTCACTATAGCGATACGCAACTTGTCTGAAGCGACCCTCAAACATTTGTCAGTCGTGGCGATAACGTCGTTAACGCTCTGCTTACCCCGTTATATAGGCGTGATTTGTGTATGTATGTAGTTTATGTATAAGTAGTTGATCCATTGTATTTACTTAAGCGAAAAAAAACAGCACCATGAAAATTGAAAAATATCATCAAAATATGTCTAGACGTTTTAAGATAAGATTGGGTCGTTGAACAACTCGATGTCCCACACAGAAAAAAAAGTACATACGTAAATACAAACATATCACATTACTTGACTAACGATGCTTAAAATTCCCTTGTGTAACATCTCACAAACATTGATTAAGAAATTCTCTATTGTTCCTCTTTGTTATGATTATGAGTAACGAACATATATCGATTCGAAACAATCGATTCGTTCCGCGTAGTACAAATCGATTTTACAATCGAGTGGTGATTCATTGGAGTGTGTCAGGGAACTCGAAACATGCGTGTGATAGAGATAGTGATGTCAATTTTAGTTATCGATATTTTACTTTCTTGGCGACAATTGACTACTTTCAGGGGCACATTAGCGGCCGATGTGGCGCAATGGTAGTGCGACTGTTTACGACGCAAAGGTTCCTGGTTCCCCGTGTGGCACTCACAAAGTTGATATTTAACACTTTGTGAATTTGTTTGTAGTCTGGTTAGGACATTGCAGGCTGAACCACCTGGGCCCCAAGTCTGCAATTTTTTGTTATCATTATAACGCCATCGAAACTCCACTGTCACTCAATTGCCATTGTGATTTTTCTATACTTCAAACTGTTAGCAGACTACGAAATGAACGAAATCATCCAACTGAGATCCAATCGACATCCAACTGAAACGATTTTCATTTAGCAGACTTAGGGCCCTGACTGTCTGTAATAATGATGGTGCATTTTCGGAGGGCACATTAAGCCGTATGTCGTGGTTGTTGTCTAGAGTTACTGTGACATCGGTGGTCGTTACACTACACAACCATGTCAGAGCTTACTTGCTACTTGTAGGAGGTGTCAATTTGTATGAGGGGTCAATACACTTTAGCCTGAAAACTTTAAAACATTGTTACACGAAGATTAATAAAATTCGTAGATGACTTTTCGCACATGCAACTTATCGAGCAGCAAAACAAAGACCCAGCCCTAGTATTGGCTAGCTAGATATTATGAATTATGATTATGAGAATGTATTAACATGGAAGTTTATATTTGTATGAAATAATAATCGTTTTCGATATACGATTGTGAAGTCACACAGCCTTTGTGAAAATATTCACAGCAAATCATAATTTATGTATAGAAAATAGTTTTAGTATGAGCTGTCTCACAGGCTAGGTACTTCTACAGTAACAACAGTCCACTGCTGGACATGAGCCTCCCCCAATTGGAGAGTATTTCCATAATCACCACGCTTGGCAGGCGGATTGGCGAGCGCAATGCAATATATTGTAGATGTTCACAGGGAACGCTGCAGCTCGTCTCATGGATTCATCCCTTAGTCGCCTTTTACGACATCTACGAGCAGAAATGGGGTGATGCTATTCTAAGCCAGCACCACACGGCTAACGCTACCGCCCATTTTCTGGACTTATCCCTCACCTTTTACGACACGCACAAGTAAAAATGGGATGATGCTATTCAAAATCGGCATCACACGGCATTTCCAACGGATACAGTTATCTATACCCAAGAATGTGTTTATCTGCTAGTAAGGTGTTGATTGAAACGCATCGTTGTACGTAAATGTGATGCCTATAGCTCATTCGCTTAGACAGTGTCGCGACCAGCGTAACTTGACCTCAATGCTCCATACACGCACGCACGGGCGCGCACTGACAGTTACGCTGGTCGTGACACTATGTAAGCGAATGAAGTACACTCAGTTGAACAATCATCTCGCAGGAATTTGCGGCAGGTTGATGTTCTTGAACGGTACAGTCGTCTGCACGAACAGATGAACATTATTTTTTATTTTTTATTTGTTACTATGAGAGAAGAGTTCAATTCACAAAGAACGATAAACAAACATAAAAGGTTAAAACACGGCTAGATGTAGAAAACGTCTTCCAGTTAGTTAATTAATTAGTTAGTGAAGTTCGATGGAAATTTTTCACAGAATGGATCTTTTCGAAGCAGGCACTAGCTAATTTGTGGCATGCAAAGCGAGATTTTTCTTGAAAACCACTTCGAAAAATTCACAAGTTGCTAATATTTTAATTTCTCCAAGAAAGGTCGATAGTCAGTTTCATAGACTGGTAATTATTTGCCGTTGATTTTTTACTCCAGGTATATAGTCTGTAAGTTTAGGTACTTATCTTTTTGTAAACACATTTTGTATGAAAGTGACACTTCAGAACAGTCAGTTTAATACAAAGTTTGTTTACAAAAAGATAAGTACCTAAACTTACAGACTATAGGAGCATAAATGACCCGGGCAACAAATTCTCTGTTATTTCGAACCGAAGAATAATTCGTAGAATTTCCAAAGATGTTGCTGAGTGTACAATATTATGTTAGCATACCAAACAGCGTTGTTTAGTAAATCGGTATGTAAATACAAGTAAACAATATTACTGGATTAGCAAGATCTACTCGCATATACCTACCTACCTAGTACATACATACGTATATATCACGCTTTTATCCCTTATGGCCGTAAGAATACAGCCACTATAGCCACGTCTGACATTTTTGAGAATTGTTTTCCAAGATTGTTTCAGAAAACATGTGTATTACTATAGTGACAGGTTGTCAGCCTGTCGCCTAAAAACATTACCTACCTAGTAACACTAGTAATTATACCATCACAAAAACCCAACACAAAATGCCGTGTGATGCCGGTTTAGAATAGCATCACCCCATATCCTACCCGCGGGTGTCGTAAGAGGCGACTAAGGGACTCGAGGGTATTGGTGTATTACAATTTTTAGGCGACAGGCTGACAACCTGTCACTATAGTGATACACATGTTTTCTGAAACAACCTTGGAAAACAATCCTCACAAATGTCAGACGTGGCGATAGCGACCGTATTCTTACGGCCGTTACCGCTCTGCCTACCCCGCAAGGGATAAAGGCGTGATATATGTATGTATGTACAAAAACCCACGCCTTTCAAAGACGGTTTATTCGAAAAATAGGCATGATGGCTGGCAGATCAAATTAGCTACTTTTAAAAATGATATTTTGTATGAAAATACGAACAGATGACGTCATGTCATGTCTGTCTAGTTAAGATGGCGTCAAAACACTTACTTTTATATTATTTTTCAATTTATCAATTCAAACTTTGAACATTTCGAAAAACTATAAATGTAGGTATGGCTTATTTTTGGACAATAGTTTTGAGCGTACTACTTTTGACTTTATTAATGATCCAGTCATCTAGCGAATTTTAATAGGTGCTCATCACTAATCTTATCGTCTAGCGTGTTTGCTACAATAATAGATAAATAGATAGATAAAAACTGCTTACAACAAACACAAAATTAAAGCATAAAACAGTACTAAAAACTACAACTAAAAGTAAGCAAAATTATGTTACTGATTTTGTTAATTGAACCTTCTATAAAAATCCTGGTCCGTGAGACGTATTCTAAACATGAACTTGATTGCAGCAGTCCTCGAGATCCAAATATACTGGAATTCCTTAACAACTGTACAGAAAACCAGTAAAAATTGATCCTTCAAAAACGTCTGGCGGCTCCTTGCCTCAGACAATGCCATTCCAGGGTTATCTGCGATCTGGATCACGTGCAACCCTCGCGTTCTTCAAGGAACTATGTCTTTGAACGTGCGCACGGCATTCAGCGGGTCGTTGGTCGATCCGATGTCCCGCCAGACAAGAGAAACGTGCTTGGGAGCTTTTGGAGTGTACTGTAGTCAACAGTTGATGAAAAGGTTTGATTCGCGGTCTCATACTTTAGTAGGAGAAGTAAAGAACTCCAGTTTTCCATTTAAGGGACCAACGTGGGACCAACATATTATGCTCACGAGCTAGAATTGGATAGAGCTAAGTTTAGGCGAAGATTTTCAGCTCAAAGAAATAGAGCATATTATAGCTGTTAATTAAGGAAATATAATTAGAGCCAATTCGGCTATAGACGCTAAGCCTATTTTGGCAGAGCCAATTCGCTCAAATTATAGATCCTATCAAATCAAATTATAATTAACTGTAACAAAGAATACTAATTATAGCTACGACTATACTATGTCCTATTTCATTTCTATTGTTTAAATTATATTTCCTAAATTATACCTATGGCTTCCTTTGGAAACAAATACAAACTGAACAAAAACCAGGATCTCCACATTTACAGAGGTCAAGGCTACAACTTAAACATAAAACAATAAAAATCCCATAAACCCGTGTTTCCTACGGAAGAGATTCGTATCGCAACTCGATATCTCAAGTCAATGCTCTGTGACGAATCGCAAATGACTTGTAAATGAGACAAGGCCGGGTGAAGGCTGGCTGGCTTAGGGGATCAAGTTATTCTGGTTTTTTATACAGTTACTATAAATAACCAGTGCGACTTGGTCCCTTCTGTAGGGAATTAAAGAGATCAACTTATACTAGAATTTAATACAGTTACTAAGAATAACTAGTATAACTTGATCTATTTTATGGGAAGGTTTATTTTTTGCTGATAGTTCAATAATTTTCAGTGAAGAAACAACCGCTGGCCGTAAAAAGCCCGGATTTGATTCCCGGCTTAGCTGATATTTTGTTTGAATGATGAATTTATTGGTTCTCGGGTGTGACGAATCGCAAATGACTTGTAAATGAGACAAGGCCGGGCGAAGGCTGGGCAAGAATTTGTGGTGGAGATGCGAGTAGTGATGGATTTTATTAAAATAGAGCCTTAGGCCGGATAAATGAATGAGATGTATTAATGGACGATGAAAGGGGGACCCATCGACAAACATATCTCGCCAAATCGAGACTTTCGACTCACATTGGCTCCTAAGAATGACTTTGAACCTTACCGCCCAATTCAAAACCTAAGCAAAATCGTAACAGAAGCTGGGCTCCAAAGAGTTAAGAAAGGCTCGGTGTACCCTATACCAAAAAGAAAAGATTAATGAATATAGGTAGAGGAACGAAAAGCAGCAAGCAAGGATCGTATCAAGTGGAAAGATTTGTCTGCCTACTTCTTGGAGAAAGAGGCGTAAAGTTTGATTTATGTGCGTGAGCAGTGGGTCTTAATGTTTCGAGTATTTACCTCCCTTTTCCAATTATATAATATATTGGTATCTACAGTTTAGATTTTTTGATACTTGTCCTTCAAAGACCACACATTGTTTTCAACCAATCTGCTACACGTCCCATAAGTCGCCATGAGGAGCGTCGATGGCCAAGTGGTTAGGACACGTGAAACCCGAGTCGTGAGACCCGAGTTCAATCCCCGCCATGTACCAATGTATTTTAACTCACGTACACTTTCGACTCATCTTACGGTGACGGAAATACATCGTGATGAACCTAATTTAAATAAAATTTTAATTTAGATTATATTTGAATATGACTTAGGATTAGGGCCAGGTTAGCCTTCGGGTTGCAGAAGTCAGATGGCTCTGTGTAAAGACTTGGTTCCACGTCAAATCCCCTAGGTTAGGTAGCCGACCCCGACAGAAAACGGGATAAGGCAAGGAGAATGATCATGCTACACGTAATTGAAATGGCAAATATGTGGTTACCCAGTTTCCATGGTGAAACCATGTTGCTATGTGCATTGGAGCGAGCCAAGCGAGCGCATACTTGCATCATGACAATAATTGCACTTGTTGTGGTTACTATAGGAACTCCAGCTGATCATCTATCGCAGCCCGCAGGTGTTAGGTACCTAGGTATAGGTAGGTAGATATTTTTAATCAAATAAATTCTAAAGAATCTAACCATAGTAAATAAGAAGAGGTGGCCGAAAGTCATGCAAATCTAAAACTTATCGCTAGAAACAATATATCATTGCCTAAAACAATCAATATTAACGATCAAACTAGATTTGAAAATAGCTCCAAAATGAGTGCATTGTGCATGTTGGCAAATGTGGAATTGCTGACATTTGTCATATTTAATATCTACTGTCAAATTTATTGCACGAAGACCAACATTTTTAATATTTTGTCAAATTTCCATATTCACACTGTCTTTAAAGTCTTAATACGTTCCGAACCCACCTCAAACATCTTACAATTCGTCATATTCATAAGCATTAACACTGTTTGCGAAGTTACATCAAAAGGAATTTACTGCGTGAAAAACCTTCGCTATAATAACCACTATCGTCCGATGTGGCGCAGTGGTAGTGCGACTGCCTCTGACGCAGAAGGTTCCGGGTTCGATTCTCGGTGGGTCACTCACAAAGTTGTTATTTATCACTTTGTGAATTTGTTCCCAGTCTGGTTAGGACATTGCGGGCTGAACCACCCGATTGTCCGTAAGTAAGATGGTTCCGTGTTTCGGATGGCACGTTAAGCCGTAGGTCCCGGTTGCTGTCTATGATCACTTAGACGGCGGTCGTTACACAACCATGTCAGAAGCCTGCTACTTGTAGAAGGTTCATCGGGTCGTTAGACGACTTGGTGTCCCACACGAGAAGAAAGAAAGACCACTATCGTGCAAGAATATGAAGTCATACTTAAGTCATTGAAGCACATCATTGTTGCAAACATACATATCTAAGCGTAACAACCAAAAACTGGCGGTTTGTCATCACCAAATAAACAAACAAAAACTAAACTATGCGCACGCGCAAACTTAGTCCAGTTAACCACATATTAGTCCAGTTTACTCAAACAAAAAAATATAATAGAGGGAGCCCAAATAATTATAAAAATGAATAGATGTGTCGCCAAGGTATACACGAGCCGACACACTACCTAGAAAAATATATCTGAAACAGCATTATTACGTACTTAACCGTACTTGGTGAGATATAAGAACATCATGACTGTTTTCAAGACTTTAGACAATACTTGTCGAAAACTAAAACGGTCATATTATGATTATGAGTGTTGTACTAAATAAAAGTGGTAAAGAAAGTCGGCAGCTGCCTCACACACAACACAATTTAAGCACCCAAACTGAGTCAGGCCATTTCCTTTTATTTCATCATCATCATCATCATCATCATCATCTGCCTTCCCTTATCCCAATTCATTTGGGGTCGGCGCAACATGTTTTCTTCTTCTATTCATCTCTATCAACAGTCAAATCCTCATTTATGCCCTTGTTGTTCATGTCGTCTTTTACACAATCCATCCATCCACATTCATGTTCATTACTTTCTTTAGCAAATGCTCCTCATCCCTGCTCATAACATGCCCATTTCCTTTTATTTCTGGGAGGACAATCAATTTGTCGTGTGATGCCGGCTTAGAATAGCATCACCCCGCATCCTTCCCGTGGGTGTCGTAAGAGGCGACTAAGGGACTCGAGAGTATTGGTGTATTACAGTTTTTAGGCTACAGGCTGACAACCTGTCACTATAGTAATACACATGTTTTCTGAAACAACCTTGGAAAACAATCCTCAAAAATGTCAAACGTGGCGATAGTGCCTGTATTCTTACGGCCACTATCGCTCTGCCTACCCCGCAAGGGATAAAAGCGTGATATATGTATGTATGTATGTAGGACAATCAATGCTGAACAGCCAGCGGATGAACTTTATATAAATGAATGAAGATAATGATACAAACAAATGGTCTGTTTTTCTAGTTTACCTTTGTTTCAGAGCAGGACTCCCTCTACTATTTACACTAGTTAAAAACACGTGCGTTATAAAAACGTTATGTCACACTGGCATTATTCTGCCACGGATGAGAACTAGCGCACGCTAGCACGCCCAATTGGCTATTCAAATTGGCATTATTATACAGGGGCCTTATGAGTAGATAAATAGTTCCTGATTCGTTCGACAGGAGGAAATGTTGGATTATACAAGGTTCTAAAAAAAGTCTTAAAAAAATATTTTAAGCCCTTCAACGGGTAGTGCCGTGTGATGCCGGCTTAGAATAGCATCACCCCACATCTTTCCCGCGGGTGTCGTAAGAGGCGACTAAGGGATTCGAGGGTATTGGTGTATTACAATTTTTAGGCGACAGGCTGACAACCACATGTTTTCTGAAACAACCTTGGAAAACAACCCTCAAAAAATGACAGACTTGGCGATAGCGACCGTATTCTCACGGCCGTTAACGCTCTGCCTACCCCGCAAGGGATAAAGGCGTGATATATGTATGTATGTAACGGGTAGAGCGTTATTACAGCCTTATAAAAGTTTCAAGGTGTGAGTGAACCAGCATATGCAATTGAATAACATTCCACAAAAAACATTCTCCGAAATATGAGAAAAATTGGACTGGACCTTGAATACATCATATTTCGGAGGAAAATTTTTCGCTCTTCCGTACAATTTCAGGATCTGCTTACTGATTTTGTATGTTAGGTAAGGTAGATCGAAAATAATCTCATGTCCAGCGTTAGTAAAATTATTCAATACGATGCCCTAAACAATTTGTCCAATGTATACGTAATGATTTTTCTTCGAAACACTGTGTATATCATGTGTACCTAGGCATAGAGTTATTTTGTATGGGACGTCCAAATTTTTTTTTCATTGTTCAGCTATCTTGCCGCAATGGATCACTTTAATCTTTTGTTATCTTTTAAGACCCAGTATAATAATTATTTAGTTTGCATACACTCGATGATGTGTCCATCGTTTTACTTTCACGCGAACAACCTTCATAGCCCGGGGGTAATTTCTATATTAGCATCAGATATGCTTTACTTGGAGTCGGGCCACACCTACCAAATTCCCGCGGCGGAGCGAAACGTTGAGGTCAAGCAAGGCGGACTCCTTGAAAAGATGCCATTGATTGGTCATAGGTAGGTAACCTTTCGGGACACTCTTTCTTCTTTCGTTTTGTGCGGGATACCTAAGTAGTCTAACGACCCGATGAACCCTAGTGTCAGAGTTTTTCAACCGCCTGCTACTGGTAGCACGCCTTTGACGTGGTTGTTTAACGACTTTTATTAACACTGAAAGGAATGACAGCTTTTTTAGCACTATACTGTGGACCAGATAAACTAAGGAAAAATTCAAGATACTTAACTCATAGATGATATTGACATTGACACAAAAACACCAGCTCTTATTCCAGGCCCTCTCAAGCGGAACATTAAGAATTGTTTTCGGAATGCAACGTCGCGGTGTGTACCAAAGGTGTGGCTTGACACTAAGCATTCTTATACCTAACACCGTGTAATCTCGATCGGCCACAAGGTTGAGCAAGTTTGGTTTGGACATGTTTTGGTTGTGGAGAAATTGTTTTTTACATGAATATTTATGATTGATGCTCTTTTGGCGAATTTTGCGATCGGAATTATGATTAAAATATTATAGTCTCTCGAAACAGTATCCAAAAACTTCGGTACCTTTAAAACAAACTTCTTGGGATTTCTTTTCGTATGGGACACCGAGTCGTCCAACGATCCAATGAACCCTGGGTCAGTATAATTTTTTATTTTGGGATCATGGAATAACTTTTAATCGCTGTTTAGTTAATGGTACTAATGTTGATTTACTAATTACTCTATCGTTACTCTACTTAAGTAGGTATCTGTGTCATGTGGGTAGGTCTTCTTCTTCTTCTTCTTTTCGTGTGGGACACCGAGTCGTCCAACGACCCGATGAACCCTAGTGTCCGAATTTTTCAACCGCCTTCTACAAGTAGCAGGCTTCTGACATGGTTGTCTAACGACCGCCGTCTAAGTGATCATAGACAGCAACCGGGACCTACGGCTTAACGTGCCATCCGAAACACGGAACCATCTTATTTACGGACAATCGGGTGGTTCAGCCCGCAATGTCCTAACCAGACTGGGAACAAATTCACAAAGTGATATATATCAACTTTGTGAGTGACCCACCGAGAATCGAACCCGGGACCTTCTGCGTCAAAGGCAGTCGCACTACCACTGCGCCACAACGGTCGTCAGGTATGTGGGTAGGTAATGTAAGTATCAGTATAAAAAAACACTTTGTATTAACACCTTTGATGGCAAATTGGCAGTGAAAATGGGCCTCAAAATTCACACAATACTAACAATCTCACGTTTTCCCACATCTTAACCCACATTTGCGGTCATTAGGCACACCTTACGTCACAAGTGTCCAAACTGATCATTTCCTGCCATTGAGCGACCACTCATTGACAATTACCTATTGTTAGGTTTAGCAAGCGGTAATGACTATTGATTTGAGCTAAAGTCGTGCCAATTCTACGTTGATGATATTTGCAAAGGGAATACCTATCATATTTTGGGTAACATACAGACATACATATATCACGCCTTTATCGCTTGCGGGGTAAGAATACGGTTGCTATCGCCACGTCTGACATTTTTGAGGATTGTTTTCCAAGGTAGTTTCAGAAAACATGTGTATCACTATAGTGACAGGTTTTCAGCCTGTCGCCTAAAAATTGTAATACACCAATACTCTCGAGCCCCTTAGTAGCCTCTTACTACACCCGCGGGAAGGATGTGGGGATGCTATTCTAAGCCGGCATCACAAGGCTATGGGTAAAGTACCTCCGAACCTTCTCACAAAGGCCTTCATTAGGACTTGCCCTATTTTGACATGTTCTATCTTGGCATCTATATTCTTCAACGGCATTATAGAGCTGATGGGTTGAAAAATCCAAAACCCTCCTAGTATGCCCTAGCTCCCAACCATATTATCAGATTTAAGGTCCTGGTACTGTAGGTACTCCTACCTAACCAAAGAAATCCACTACAACATTTTTATTTCGTGAACTTATTATATGAAAACTAGCGGTCTGCCCCGGCGCGGCGGCTGCGCCCGCTGCAACTCATTGTCCTGTGGGAATAAGGATTTTTTCCGGCAACATTCCTCTTGAATCACTCTATCTATTTAAAAAATCTGCATCAAACGCGAAAAGCGACTTTGCTTTATACTATGTAGTGATGACAATGAATACGAGTTTTTAAATTCCCTGTTTTATCTCTACACTGACAGCGTCACTCACATTGATAGTCTTCAAAGATCTTTGAGTTACATAATCGTAATAAAATAAATATCATTTATCAAACGACAGTCCAACCCACCGATAAAATGGGTTACCATTAAAATATCAATGTGACTTTAATTATAATTAATTTAGTTGTTTGAGAGGTTGGTGTTGCCTAACACAAATAAACTATATTGAAATATGGCGGACAGTTATTCTCGCAGTGCACATTACTTTTTGAACAATATTTGATGCACATTACACAAGAATATGCACTTTGAGTTCTACTTTCAAATGGAACACCGTTATTTTAAAGGGTCGTAAATTTATGACTATTATATAGGCAAGTCGATGAATTTAAAGTATCTGATACAAGGTTCCATTGGGTCATTCGTCAATTCGATATCCTACACGATAAAAAAGAAGGTTTTTTAGTCTGATTTGCAATATGTTTGTGTAAGATCGTATGCCAAAAGAAAGTGTTCCAGCGACATATCACCTACTCTTATATCCCATCAAATTCACTTACAAAGGGCCCTGTTGTGACACGTATCACGATCTTTAGCTCATTATAATCTGTGATAAAGAGGAAGAAAGTGTGTAGGTTGTACTTCCGATGGGAAAGGGAGAATCTATGGGAAAATAGCTTGTTATTGATACAGAACTTACCTCGTAAATATCTGTTCACAAAATTATTGCTACCTCAAGGTTCAGCCGTGAAGACATTTCTTAAAAAACCGCCAACTACTCTCATCACAGTCATCATTACAAGCTAACGATAAGAGCCAACAAATGTTAGGCCCGTATCGATCTCAAGAGCGATATTGACAAATGTGAGACAGTACTAACGACACCTCAAAATCGCACTCAAGTTCGATCTCAGAGTTGAGTGCGGTTTATTAATACGAGCCTGAGTCACCTAAATATTTAGTTGCTAGGTATACAGCTTCACAATGTGCGTGCACTATAATATGCTGCATGTTATCACTGTTGGTTTTACTGGCTTGGTATTCTTTCCCTAAACCACGAAATGAATATTACTTAGAAAGTACTTTATCACAATTTGTTGTACTGGGTTGGTTTTCTTTGCAACAACCACGAAATGAATAATGATATAAAAGACACTCACCATCATAAGAATCCGGTATATACAGGGGCTTGCCAACCAGCTTCCCCTTCTTCCCCGACAACGGGACCGCCTCCACTCTCCTATGCGCCTCTAACACCCTGTATAACAACACTGGTCTATCCTCCCCTTCGAACTTCACCACACGTGGCAGAGAAAACTTATCCACAAACTCTTTTAACGTCATCACTTCACTACAGTCAGTTTCTGGTGGCTCTACGGAGCCGCTCCGTCTGCCTAGAAGAAAGTTGTCAGCCCATTCTGGGGCGTTAGGTCTTCTTTCTGGATAATCCGGTCTTCGTTCGCTACTTCTCGGCTTATATCTTGGAGGCCGATCTCTTCTGACCAAAGCCTCGTTAGCCTCAGCCAGCCATCTCGTCACAAGTCTTTCCCTTTCCACATCCAGGTATCTTGGCTTGGACGCGTCGCAGGCAAAGCGCGCGGCGTCGAAGCAGTATTGGGGGGGAGGGGGACGGATCCTGGGGGGGAAGAAGCGGGGTGGGACGTAGGGGGGGTGGGGCGCGTACGCGGGAGGGGTGCGCGGCCCGGAGCCCTCGACCGACGCCGTACGGAACATTGTGTCAGGCCATTGGTGTCGGCTGGAACAAGAGAGAACGTCAGATTAATTTTATGAAAGGTATTTTTAATAGAAAAAGCTGCAAAAAGCTGAACTGACTGTACGTGCTACCAAAGTTAGTGTCCCAATTTTCTAGTAAGTCCCAAAAAATTCAGTTAATAATATTGATATCAAAAACAGAGTCTGTAGACTACACTCCAACCGGTCTATCCTTTTGAACAGAAGTTCAACCATCAAGTCTTTTCAGTCTACCCGCAGATATCGTTATATTATGCGATAAATACAGGGAATGGGTCATACCGCCTTCTAAATACGAAAAAACTGTCCAGCAGTGGCTTGGACATGTGGCTCTACAGCTCTACAGTCCACTGACTGTAGTGGCAATTTACCAAGCCTGGAGTAAAGACGGTTAATCCTTATTAAATCTCGTAATTCCTAACCACGAACCATCGAAATCTAAGCCCCATATAATCTGACCAACACGTAACACATCGTCTGCTGGTTTATGATAATATGGTCAGCATCAAATATTGGGGCCAAGGTGATTTCAGTTTTGTAAGAAATAAGTTCAAAAAAAATAACATGGTGTCAGTGAGTCTTTTCACCGTAGAACATGTTTTTCGCTCCAGGGTTAGACTGCGGCCGTTTTTTTCCCGTGGGAATGAGATGTTTATTGTGAGGAAAAAAATAGTCGACTGTCTAGCTTCTCAACTAAAGTAACACGCAAAAATATATCTTTAAATCGTTCGACCTGTGGTTCGACGGAAAAGAATGCCGAACGAACAAACACTAAAGCACATAAGGAGTCAAGTAACAAAGACATATGAACGAAACAAGTGGTTGAAAATTTCGCGGCCTGAAACAGAGCCAACCGCAGTGTAGCGGTCTAACACGTCTGACCCGGTTTCTCAAAAGATGTGTGTTCAAATCTCATCGGTGGCGTGAGTTTTTTCCACTTGCTTCGCTTGTATTAACTTTGTAACAAAAAGTTACAAACAAATTCATTTTTTAAGGATATTGTATGGATAGTTCTAGTGGTGCTAGATCTGTTTTTTGAAACAATTAGAATATTTTATCTAGTTTGACAGAATTAGAATAGATATGATAAATCGTAAATATCAATGAATGATTTGTTAATCATTCGTTGATTCAACTCAATCAAAACTAACGTAAATCTATATCTTTAACACTTGTAAATTTGTAACTTGAGATCTATGAGATATCATCATAGAGCAATAAAATGCAAAAATTGCCTATTTATTCTGATTTTACGATTCTGATGTAATTTCTTTGAACAGAATTAAGTCCGCATTTTATTATAAATTGGTTATCTTTTGATAGCCTCAAGCAAATTATTAATTCAATTTAATTATACAGGGTGTTAGGGACTGTGTATACCGAAAACTTTACGCGCATGATTAGACCATGAAACTTGTAGCAGAGTAGAACCTCTGCGTCCACATCCTTCATAAACCACCTGTCCTTTCACGAACCATTTCAAATTGGAAATTGGAATGTCGTCACACATTTCTCTGACTTTTTGACCCAGTCGCGATAAAATCAGCAAACAACGAAGATCAAAACAAACATATTATTATTATATCTGCATGTGATTAGTTATTGATCTGATATTGATTAATGCTCCATATGTAACAAAGTGCACAGGTGAAATTACAACGGATTTACAGAAGCTAGAAAGAACCCACAGGGGTTTCTTTTCCCGTAATAAAATATCTCATCATCAAGATCGTCTTTGATTTGCATGTGGTGGCACGCTAGTGCCACAAACTGAACAACTTTTTCTATGGTATTTTATATGCTAGTGTGCTATTTTTTTAAACTATTCACCTGGCATACCACGTTAAAACAGTGATAAACTGTTTTAAAATACCATTCTTGCTATCCATAATATTTTACTTCTATGACTTCTATTCATTCATGAATCATGAGTATGAGTAGGTAAAAACTAAGTAAAACAATCAAAGAGTACCTATTTTTATTATTCATTATTTAATAATATCGAGTATTATTATAAGTCTATGAATAATATGGACTTCTACCCATTAGGAGAAATCTGCCAGTGTCATTATAGCTACAACAATAATACTTTGATTTTAACTTCTTTATTTTATGGCTTTTGCAAATTAGTAACTATTCCGCCAGAGTCAAGTGCACTCAGCGCAACTTCCAAGAACTCGATAGATGGCATTGAACTGACTATGTTACTAGATTTCAGTGTAGATTCCAAAGCCAAAAGAAAAAAAATTGCAACACAGACTGACAGTCTGGCATGCGCTGACACTTTCGTTTCAAATGAGTCCGAGTCCAAGTTTCAAAAAAACAAAAAATAAATATTATGTTCCGTCTTTTGCGGTAACATACCAAGCACAGCGCCATCTATCCAGCGCCTAGAATAATAATAAAAAAAATGCCTGTTCGACTATTGTTTGCTGCACATTACTCTTCGAACAATATTTATGTTGCACATTGAGCGATCCCGTGAAGAAACTTCATTTATTGATTGACTAAAAAATAGTCTAACCTGCCAGTTACATCACAAGTAGTACTCATCGACAAACGTCTATTTGCAGTTACGAAACGATTACATACGATTACAACTCCTTCGCCACTGGAGCGTTTAAGAGCTAGTTTTTATTACGATAATATTCGTGAACCGCAAAAACAAATTTGTTTTGACCACTTTGACCAAGTTGCGGTGTAGTCGGTCCAGTTTTTTTGATTTGCCGATAGAGGATGTAATGTTTTGAAATAGAGTTGAGAATTGAGACAACTCAAATTGATTAACTGGTGTAATAGAAGTTCCTTGTATAGGGTTTCCACAAGATTAAAAGATAAATATAAATCTATTTTGAATGGGAAATTTTGTAGCCTATTTTCAAGTTAACATAGATGGCGCTGAGCTAAACTGAAAAAAATTCATTCCAAGGTTTATTTTAGGTAGGCAGTTGAGTAACTCATAAGTAAATTTCAACTTTAAAATAAAACATATTATTATTCCATTGTGATGGGATCTGGGCCTTTTAAAATCAAAATCCTTTATCATCATCATCGATCATATTCTTCATCCTTCATTGTCAATTCCTGATTGAACTACTTAAGTATCTAATAATATTATTACTGATGTGCCGTTCCCGGTAAGTTTTCCTAGCGTGGGAATATTCCCAGTAGCGTTCCCGGGCACATTCCCAAAAGTGGAAATATTTGGGAAAGTTATTCAAAAATGTTGTTAAAAGAAATGATATTTTGTTAAATTTATTACGTTTGCCTTTAAAACAAGTCTACTATATAAACACAGTTAATAATTAACGCGATTTATAAATTCCCAAAGTTACTGGAAACTTACCGGGAATATTCCCATTTACTTTCCCATGAATATTACCGGTAATGTTAAAATGTTTTTTTAATTCTTTGATTTTAATATTTCTAATGGGTAACTACCAAGTATTGAATAAAAAATCAAAAGAAAAATAAAAACCAATGTAAATGAAATTATTTTAGTTTAATAATCTAAACATATAATAAAATTATAACAACCTCATGTCTGTACATTAAAGATATTAAAGAAAAACTAAGATGGGGGATCTTCATACAACCAATAGTCAATAGCCAAAAATTTGATTCAAATAAATTTTGTCTGTGTGCCTGTCTGTCTGTTTGTTGTCCGGTTTTCACGCAAAAACTACTGGACGGATTTTGAAGAAACTTTTTTTGTTATACAGATGGGTAGTCCTCGCTAACATATAGGCTATTATTTTTTTTAAATTTGCTCTCTAACGGGGAAAAGGGGGGGGGGGTAAGTTTGTATGAAACTCCGTCAGTTTTGAAGCTAATTCGATTAAAATTTATATTTGGCTATTTGGTTAGAAATTAAAAATGACGCAATAAGGATCTGCCTTAGAGGAGGTGAAAAAGGGGGGTGAGTTCCTATGAAACTCCATCCGTTTTGAAGCTAAATCGATTAAAATTGGAGCTGTTTACGTGGCTTAGTCTTTGACGCCGTCCGGTTAACATTGTTTCTATAACGTTACTAAATTTCAAGTCTTAATAAATACTAATTCCTAACTATTCAATACCGAAATTGTATATAAGTGAAGTAAGGTGATTAAGTGTCATAGTGGAGTGGTTTTCCAACCTTTTTAACGCGATTTGGAGCAACAAATAACAAAAATACTGCTGCACCAGACGGTCGTCCGCAAAACCTGCTAAATCACCGCACGGGACAGTGCAAACGACCTCAGCGGTTAAGTTAGCTACGTACGGGCGAGAGTCGCACGCGCACTGCCTCCTAGCAACGAACAATAGGCGGAGAGACGTCACCCGTCGTAGATAAAGTAACGCAGAATAGCCAACGCCCGTATTCGCCAGTGCCTAATAAAGTATTCCGCCGGGAGGAAAAAATAATTTGTATGTATTTTTGTAGATTTTGCTTATTAGTTAATACTTTTAAACAAGATGGCAACTGATTGCGCTGCCTGTGGTGAAAAGATATTGGACTTAAATTATTTGGAATGTATCATGTGTGAAAAATTATATGATAATAAATGTCTGAACATTAAAACCGAAGACCTGGATAAAATGACACAAGGGCAAAAAGAGGCGTGGTTTTGTCCTGAATGTACGTGTAAGGAGAAAAGACCTGTTTCGAACAAGGCCAATACCCCAGTGCGCGCTTTAGGGTCAAATGCCACCGCTAGTTCGCTCAACAATACTTTCACAATGAACAACAACATCAACAAAGTCCGAGGCAGTGGAAACATAACAGAGCCGGTAGACAACAGTGGCACTACCACCACCAACATCGGCCACAGCTCCGAAGTCATAGATCCAAGGCACGAAATTCAGCGCTTTACGGGCGAACTTAGAGCCTTAGGTGACGAAATGAGTAAATTTCGGAACGCGATGTCTGAGCTGACTAATACGATACGGGCTCAAAATGATCGCATTGCAAAATTAGAAACTAAAATGGATTCTTTGGAGGCAAAGGTCAATGAACGTCAAAAGTGCAGTTGTAATGTGTCACTGCTGGAAACAACTATTGCGCAGCTTCAGGAAGAAATCCAGGAACGTGATCAAGAGTCTCTTGCAAATGACGTTGAAATTGCAGGTATCCCGGAGGAGGGAAATGAAAACACCACACATCTGGTACTTGCGATCGGACAAAAACTCGGTGTGAATATAGAGGCGGGAGAACTTGTGAAGGCGTCGCGCGTTGGGCCAACACGTCCACCAAGCGAAGAGGGTAAGCCATCCCGTCCCCGGCCTATAGCTGTACGTTTTGTGCATCGTGAACGGCGTGACGCGCTTTTGCAAGCCGCACGTATCCGGAGGAAGACAACTACAGAAGGTCTGGGTCTATCTGGAAGCCCACGTTCCCTTTATATCAACGAGCGCCTCAGCAAGCACAACAGGCAACTATTTTATAAATCTAGAGAAATTGGTCTGCGCTTTAAATGGAAATTTGTATGGACTCGGGATGGAAAAGTTTATGCACGGCAAGAACAGGGCAAAGCCCGACACCGACTTCGTTCTGATGCCGATCTTACGCGTGTTTTTGGTGTTGGAGCAGTTGGGGCCACTGAAGTTCCTGAATCAATGTAATATTTTCAAAAATCTGTTTTTCGTTAAAAGAAAAGAGCTCTTTAACTTCTTTCATACTTATTGTTTTAAATTGTTTAAGTTGTACACCTACACACACAAGTCATGTATTGGGCACAAAATCATTAAACGTTTGAAAAATACATCTTACAGTCTCGAAGCACAACTAAAAGGGTTATCTAGCAAAAGACAAAAATTGGGCACTTGTAATGTTTGTGGTTGTTTGCAATGATTCGCACCAAGTACTTAAACGTTGGTCTCTATAACCCAGGCTCTCTCGGGACTTTTCACGATGAATTTATTATGGCATTAACCAAAAAGTCTGTCGATATCTTGGCTATAAATGAAACTTGGCTGTACTCTAAAGGTGAAGATAAAGCGCCGTCAGTACCAGGCTATAGACTGCGCAGTACACCACGTCCTAAAAATATTGCTACTCGGGGTGGTGGCACTGCTTTTTACATTAAAAGAGGGCTGTATGTTCGAACTTGCACCCATCCAATTTGCGACGAAGTAGAGCAGATGTGGCTGAGGATCACCCTAAATAGTGTTAAGTTAATTATTGGTACGGCATATCGTCCACCTAAACTTAAAGTCGATACTTTTTTGGGAGCTCTGATTGAATCTATAAATTCATTCTCAGGTTATGATCATATAATTTTATTGGGTGATTTTAACATAGACCTGTTAGAAGAGCACTCTATAAATTCAAAAAATCTTCTTGACTTTATAAATATATTTGCTCTGAAGCAATTAGTGACCGTACCCACTCATTTCACTGAACACAGCGCAAAACTCCTTGACGTAATTTGTACAGATGCACCTTATGGGGAGATTAACGCCGAGGTTATTGGCTCTAAACTCTCCAACCATGCTTTCATCACATGTGAAATTAAATTGAAAACTCCAAGTATACCTCCTCAACGTCTAACTTATAGACCCCTAAAAGATATTTTAATCGATCAGTTTAATAAAGATGCATCAGAAATCCCATGGTTAGATATCGCCTCGTGTGAGAACGTAAACGACATGGTTTACATATATAATGAATTTACTCTACGTTTGTTCGATTTACATGCTCCAATGAAGACGGTAGTCATAAAAAATCACTCTTTTCCCTGGATAACAGACAATATAAAGCTCATGACTAGTCTTAAAAATGAAGCTCACAGTAGATACTATAGAACCAGGAGAGAAACCCACAGGCAGTACTTTAAGTCCCTGAAATGTCTCACAGATGCTGCTATTGAGTCTGAAAAAAGGGCCTATTTCACTCATTACATTAATTGCAACATTTATAACCCTAAAGTGCTATGGAAGAATATGAAATCAAATGTGATACCCCCGAAAAATGATACGGAAATACCAAATCACCTACGTTCTCCTGAAGATATAAATAAGCACTTTCTTAACATACCGGGTTCAAATATTGTTACAATTACAGACTTGACTTATTTTGAGTTTCATCGCTTCACTACTAGCACTTTTAGACTTAAATGTGTTGATGAAGATGCAGTGTCTAAAATAATTCTGAACCTAAAATCCGATGCCCAAGGGGTAGACTCAATTTCACTAAAAATGTTGCGCATGACACTTGACCAGACTTTAGTCTATATAACGTCCATAATCAATACGTCAATTATCACTTCGACATTTCCGGACCTATGGAAAACTGCCCTGGTACGCCCGCTTCCTAAAATACCAAATGCAAAATGTTTCAAAGATCTTCGACCAATAAGTATTTTACCTTGTATCTCTAAAGTCTTAGAGAAAGTCGTTAGTCTGCAGATCTCAGAATATTTGGATTCGAACAACATACTCCCAATCCGACAATCTGGTTTCAGGAAAGGACATAGCACCTCGACGGCATTATTGGATGTCACCAGTAATATTTTGGAAGCACAAGATTCTGGAATGGGCACGATTTTGGTTCTATTGGATTTTTCCAGGGCTTTTGACTCCATAAACATTCCACTGCTTCTTTCTAAGTTGTCATACTATGGTTTCGATATCACTGCCGTCAAATGGTTTGACAGTTTTCTGCGTGACAGATTTCAATTCGTTGAGGTGCAGCACGATGATGGTAGTAAAATGAAGTCTTCAGTTTCAGCAGTTACAAGAGGTGTACCGCAAGGGTCGATTCTGGGACCGTTGCTCTTTGCTCTCTATAGTGCCGACATAGTGAACTGTATTCAGAATTGTAGTCACCATATATACGCAGACGATACTCAAGTATATTATTCCTTTAAACCTGCAGATGCTAGAACTGCTGAAAAATATATAAACGATGATCTAGAGCGATTAGCAATTTGGTCCGACCGCAACTCTCTCGTGTTAAATCCAATTAAATCAAAATTCATGGTCGTGGGTTCAAGGAATCAGATCATGAAGATAAATTCAAAATGTCCACGTATTACCATTAGGGGTGAAACTATCGAACAAACGTCTGAGTCACGGAATCTGGGTGTGGTAATGGATGCAGAGTTGCGTTTTGGGTCTCATATTTTGGAAGTGGCCCGGAACTGTTTTTATAGATTAAAGATTCTATATCGCGTAAGAAAGTATCTTAGTGAGCAACTGCGTTTAACATTAGTGGATTCTTTGATTTTGTCTAAGCTTAGCTATGCTGATACAGTTTATGGGCCTCGTCTACTGGCCAAGTCAAAGCGGCTTGTTCAGCGTGTTCAGAACGCATGTGCAAGGTTCTGCTTCAATATTCCGCCCAGAAGTCACGTTACACCTTTCTTTAACAAGGCTAATATATTGAAAATGTCCAGTAGAAGATATATACACCTCGCAACGCTACTGTTTGAGGTCATTAGATCTAAAAGGCCGGAGTATCTTTATGAGAACCTGGTTTGGTCTAGCCGTAAGCGCCGCGCTCTTTTAAAAATTTCGCGACATAAAACCACCGGCTACAAGGGTAGCTTTAAGTACGCCGCAGCCAAGATATGGAACGATATACCTCCCCCTCTTAGAAAATTAAGGACTGTAAATAATTTTAGATGGCATCTTAAGAAATATTGCCTGAATTGCCAATTGAAGGATATAGTTACCCATTTAATAATCTAGTTACCCTCTTTCATGCCATAATATGTTCTCTATGAGTAACTGTGTGTGTAGGTTTTAAGTTTTAAGTAATGTGAAATATAAAAAAATATTGCATGAGTTTATATTTATGTAGGTATTCATTTAACTTTTATAGTAAATTTTAGTTAGCTTAGTTACGTTACAAATACTTTTCGCAGAGTTTTTTTAGGATAATTATATATAATGTACGTAATATTTATATACTAACCGGGCAGCGCACCCTGATTGTTCAAATGGCATGGGTCCAGCTGAAAATCAGCGCTGCAGCTTTAAGCTACAGCATATGCTGAGCTGGATTCCTTTTCGGTCTCAGTCATAAATGTATTTGTACTTGATTGTTACTGAATAAATATTTTTTCTTTCTTTCTTTCTTTTCTTGAATACTAAGCTTTTCTGCCCTTCGTTTTGTGACGGTTACCTGTTTAAAGAACCATAATAATCCTGACCCTAATAATATTATAAAGGCAGATGTTTGTGTGTGTGTGTTTATTAGGACTTGGCGCTGAAACAGCTGAATCGATTCAAATGATACTTTGTACATACAAAGATGAAAAAATGCCCAGAATAGGACATTCATAGACTACTCTTTTCCGCGGTAAAAAGTCTCATTCCCACGGGAACACGCATTTCCCAATATTTTAGAAATGACGGCGCCATTAAGCCAATTCGCGTTTTAGGAAACAATTTTTTTTAACAGTGACATCTGTTACTTGAGACATTTTACTTACTCAATTGAGTAGCTGCACCAAGATTTAAGTTTAAATCACAATACACAATCCATATAAAATATGTTTGAACAAGATGATGAATTAAAACCTTTTACATATAAATATGACATCCCAGTTAAGATGTTTTAACAAGATCATCAAAAATTTATACACGTAATATTTTGACAACCAGCGTCACAATACATACTCCATATAAAATGTGTTTGAACAGAATGTTGACTTAATTCATTTTAAAAAGATATTAAAACATTTTGCATGTAAATATGACATGCAAGTTAAGATGTTTTAACACGATCTATCCAAAATTGAAACAAGTAATATTTTGACAACCAGCGAGCCATTTCCGGTCACAAAATAGATATAAGTAAAATACTGGACGAAAATGTATTATTAACAGGAATGAGGTTATTCTATGGTTTATGTCGGATTTTTCTAACGTTGTCCGCTGAAAATTTGCGTGTCCGACGTGCTCAGATTTATTTAGCTGCGACCGGCGACACGAGGGTTTAAAGAAGCTTATCCAGCGTCGACATGGGGGGTTAAGGGGGGCTTGCCCCCCTCAGAGAGAAAGAGAAAGCAAACATTTGATTGCAAATCGACACCAGCTGCAACCCGCGACACAGGGATTTACGGAAGCTTACCCGTTGCCGTCACTGGGGTTGAGTGTGGCTTGGCCCCCTCAGAGAAAAAGTGAAACCAGCAGCTAGCATCGACGGAATATAAAAATAATAGGAATCCTAGGAAAGGTCCAATAAATTTCATGTGTTGTGGAAGTGTTATAATTTTTGACCTGTTTTATTTTCCAAGCCATCGTCATAATCTAACAAACGCCACAATGACAAGGATTTTTTTCGTACCGACGTTTCTATTCAAATCCATTTATTTATTTTATTCGTTTTGTGAATCTAATTTTTTACCATTGCAGTATTACTTTATTTATTAGAAGCTTCACTAAGTCGCGGGTGAAACCGCGGGGCGGGCAGCTAGTAATATAATAAATAGAGTGTTGAATGTGTATTTAAAGACATAGAAATGATGTCTTATTTCAAAGTTAAAACAAAACAATCATACATACTGAATGTTCCCGCTAAGGGAATATTCCCGGGCACATTGGAAAAATACTGGGAATATACCCGGCAGTAAAATACTGGAAATAGGAATATTCCCCACGGCACATCACTAAATATTATGTATGTATTTTGGGAGAGTAAATCGAGGTGACAACCCTAAGTCAAAATCGCCGAAGGTTGGACGGCCATCGACACTGGTTTTTTGGACACAAGTTGATATACTTCTTTCTCTGTTAAGATAAGATGCTAATGAGTACAAGTTTTTAAAGCTACTAAGTGTATAATAATTATTGTCGAAATAGGTAACTGGTAGTCTAGGTGAATGGTGACAAGTAGATTTCACTGGTAGAATGGGTAGAACAGGCCACTGTATGTGATTTTTGCATATTCTAAGTCTATGGCATTTTTTGACCAGATTCATCGACGACCGATGTGGCGCAGTGGCAGTGCGACTGCCTTTGACGCACAAGGTTCCGGGTTCGATTCTCGGTGGGTCACTCACAAAGTTGATATTTATCACTTTGTGAATTTGTTCCCAGTCTGGTTAGGACATTGCGGGCTGAACCACCCGATTGTTCGTAAGAAAGATGGTTCCGTGTTTCGGATGGCACGTTAAGCCGTAGGTCCCGGTTGCTGTCTATGATTACTTAGACGGCGGTCGTAACACAACCATGTCAGAAGCCTGCTACTTGTAGAAGGCGGTTGAAAAATTCTGACACTAGGGTTCACTGGATCGATGGTCGACTCGGTGTCCCATACGAAAAGAAGAAGATCGAGATTCATACTATAATACCTCTATGTCAGGTACTTAGTGGCGCTTTAATTGGAATTTCGCCATTTATCAGTCAGAGGGCCAATTTTTTGGAAGAGAGCCGGCGCAGGAAAAGTGAACTATTCATTTTTAGATAGAAACCCACGATGGACAAACTTCAAAGTCATAATAAGGCACAAAAGCGCCCCCAAATTCCACGCCGGTTCTCTTTCCGCACAGGCTATATCTCTATAAGGTGTAAAAATATTAGCTGCAAATATATATATTTTTTAAGTATTTTTTTTTAGCCGTGTGATGCCGGCTTGGAATAGCATCATCCCACATCCTTCCCGCGGGTGTCGTAAGAGGCGACTAAGGGACTGTAGGATATTGCTGTATTACAATGTTTAGGCGACAGGCTGACAATCTGTCACTATAGTGATACACATGTTTTCTAAAACAACCTTGGAAAACAATCCTCAAAAAATGTCAGACGTGACGATAGCGACCGTACTCTTACAGCTGTTAACGTTCTGCCTACCCCGCAAGGGATAAAGGCGTGATATATGTATGTATGTATTTTAAGTGTCGAATTATCTTATGAAACTGAACAACTTTACCCAAAAAACAAAGGTCGAAATATGAGTTTTTTTTGGATCTCCTATACAAACTGACTTGGTCGGTTGGTAATTTGGTATGGTAGGTACAAATTTTTTTCATATTTCGACCTATGTTTCTTGAGGAAAATTGTTCAGTTTCATGGACTGGTTCAGCCCTTAAAATATTTGCAGCAAGTTGCTTAACCCCCTGTATAAGTAATAAACTAACATGTTATTGAGCTCAATATGTATGTGACAGCCTACCTGTAGCGTGACGTAACATTCCCACTTAAAACGATGGTGGTCGATGGTAAATGGTGACCATCAAGCGACCATAGATTACTGCAAGTAGGCGTAACGTGTGAATTGAAGAGCACATTATTGTAAACTTTCGCTTTTACCCACTTTGTGTTTATTTTGTACCCAGTTATACAGGGTTTTAATTTTTATGGATATTTCAAAAAGTAAAAATTTTTTTTTCAAAGTTTTTTCTTTCATTTTTATCGCATCAACACAAGCACTTTTGGATAGTATTGAAATATGACAACTTATGTATGGAAAACTTGTCATATCCGCAGCTGAAGGAAGCAGGCACTTATACTGTATTCTATTTGACATTTTTTTGTTTTAGGTTGACTTTGGCAGAATCATCGTCCGTAGGCGATGGAAGCCAAACATGAAAAACAAATTTTAAACTAAGGATTTTTTCATATATTTTAGGGTACAGGCATTACGTGTCAAAAAAACACAACCGAAAAAATTTCAACCGGAAAAATGCAGCAAATATTTGGAGTCAATTGACGTGTAGAGCATGAAACTCCTGAGTGTGACAAGGATTGATATATTGTCAATCATTTGTTTCGACACCAAATAATATTTGGAATCGACACCATATTATATTATATGCTGCAGTTTTACTGTTGAACTTTTTCGGTTGAACTTTTTTTGACGTGTAATGCCTGCACCCTTTCTTTAGCCCGTTTCCAAGTGTGCATAGATGGCGCTCAGCTAAACCGAAAAAGTTTATTTCCAAGGAAATGTATTTTGTCTAGTTGAGTTTGACGACCGATGTGGCGCAATGGTAGTGCGACTGCCTTTGACGCAGAAGGTTCCGGGTTCGATTCTCGGTGGGTCACTCACAAAGTTGATATTTATCACTTTGTGAATTTGTTCCCAGTCTGGTTAGGACATTGCGGGCTGAACCACCCGATTGTCTGTAAGTAAGATGGTTCCGTGTTTCGGATGACACGTTAAGCCGTAGGTCCCGGTTGCTGTCTATGATCACTTAGACGGCGATCGTTACACAACCATGTCAGAAGCCTGCTACTTGTAGAAGGCGGTTGAAAAATTCTGACACTAGGGTTCATCGGGTCGTTGGACGACTCGGTGTCCCACACGAAAAAGAAAGAGTTGAGTATCAATAGTGGTATAACCCATAATTCAAAATTTCAACATAACGCAGCGCCATCTGGTATGACACCATAAACTAGCTCGAGATCTGTCCAATACAGACAGGTAGAAAAGTTCCCTTATGTACTTTATGATGGCGGGCTTTGAAAACTTTGATCTTGTGTTCCCGCCTGTACACCTGTTTTAATTAACTTATTAATCCTGCTCCGATGATACCATCGGCACTTGGCCTGGACTGGACGTGGACCGGTATTGTCGGCTTCGGAAGAGTACAGAGATTTGTACAAGGTTCTATCAGCAACACCTCAACTAACGTGGCTAAGAACCCGTCAAGAAACTTGAAGAAAACAAAGATTCAGACGAGACCGCCTCTTTTTATTTGTAAAGCCTTACTGAACGCTAATATATTCTAAGTCAATGCTTACTTTCTCTCTCGGAATGGAATGGAATAGATAGCCTGTTGAGGATTACTAGCCAGTCTGTCTGACAGTTCCCACATACTAGAAATAGGATTATTCAAATTTTCTATGGTGTTACTCAACCAGTGTAGATAGACAGTAACTAATATTATGAACTCTTCGTATACTGGTACATCATACGAATATTAGGAATTACCATTATAGGTGGATCCCATAATTATTTGATACTAGAGATGCAGTACAAACCTCTTTTCACCCTTTCCTCTGTAGGATTACTAGCCAGTCTGTCTGACAGTTCCCACAGACTAGGAATAAGATTATTAGCACATTTTTTTCTGTGGTGTGGCTCAATCAGTGTAGCAAAGAACTGCTAGGCTCACAGCTGGACTAGAAGTGCAAAATAGTTTAAAATAGAATCAAATAATTTTGTTTCTGAAGTGAATAGCGAGTAAATTTTGACGTCAATATGAACATAGCTACATGTGGTTCTTGTTGCTGTGTTTGACATAGATAAAATAGTTTACTGTTAGAACTCTTTGAGTCCCTTCGATTAACCTACACCTATAACTAAACTGTAACTATAAATAAAACTGCTTAGCTTAGGTAATTCGCGTTTTAGCATTAAAAGTGAATCTTAAGCAACCCACAATTTGAACAAGCTTATAAATTCTTTAAACTGGTTCATTTATGTAGAGAGGTTAGGATAAGGAAACAAAGTTGGTAGGTAGCTGTTTTAAAATCTGATACAGTTTTCCCAAAACCTCGTAATAAATGAAATTGTTCAATACGGAGTTCCAAAAATATGAATTCACGATTTGTAGACTAATCTTGCAACCGCTTAAGTAGATAGGTACTGCAAGTAATTTATTTTTAGACAAATATTATGGTAACACGTATAATATTGTTTCTAAAATCTATCATCATACAATTTTATTTTAAAGGATGATTTTCTTCATAAAACTCCCATTGTTCAGCAAATGGCAACACTCAACTGTCAGATGACTTAACGAACAAAATATAGGGTGACTGGAAAATTGATGCATTCCTTTCAAAAAATTGGCCCACCCATACAAAATTACCGATCGACTAAGTCAATTTGTATCAGAGGACCAAATTTTTTTTTCATATTTCGACCTATGTTCCATAGGGAAAGTTGTTCAGTTTCATGAGCTGGTTCATCCCTTGAAAGGAATGCATCAATTTTCCAGTCACCATGTATAGGACGGAACGAAAATCTTTGGGGTGAAGTTTTATCATATTCAATAAGTTTCAAGAATAGTTCTTTACGCCCAGAAGACACCATCAAATATCTTTTTCTTAGCTCTCTCTCTATAAAATATGGGTTAAGTAAATATTCAAACAATACCCCAAGTCGTGATGTTCCCAACAATGAACAAACGGACGACCGATCTTGATATAGCTAATAACTGTATATTTATTGCTTTATTTGCTTTGACAAGATAACTGAGAAGCATTGACCAACATTACAGTTGCTTTTTGTTATGATTGAAATATTTATCTCTTCTCTTTCCGTGTCACTGAGTCGTCCAACGACATGACGCCTAGTGTCAGAAGTTTTCTACCGCCTTCTACAAGTAGCAGGCTTCTAACATGGTAGTGTAACGATCGCCGTCTAATCGTAGACATCAACCGGGACCTCCAGCTTAACGTGCCATCCGAAACACGGAACCTTCTGCGGCAAAGGCACTACCACTGCACCACATCAGTCGTAATTGAAATGTTTATAGAAGGTTTGTTTTTAATTTATAGAAGGTTTGGTTTGCCGTGTGATGCCGGCTTAGAATAGCTTCACCCCACATCTTTCCCGCGGGTGTCGTAAGAAGCGACTAAGGGACTCGAGAGTATTGGTGTATTACAATTTTTAGGCGACAGGCTGATAACCTGTCACTACAGTGATACACATGTTTTCCTAAACAACCTTGGAAAACAATCCTCAAAAATGTCAGACGTGGCGATAGTGGCCGTATTCTTACGGCCGTTAACGCTCTGTCTACCCCGTGAGAGATAAAGGCGTGATATATGTATGTATGTATGCTTTTAATAATTAACCATTTAGCTGAAATCCTTAAGTATTTGATCACCCTGTGTCGAGTAATTTTGTATGGTCTCAATTTCAAAAACAATGTTGCTGAAGTGAATACCACACTAGCGCACGACGCTGCGCATATTCAGCGCATCCGTAACGCATGTGTCTGACAGATGTAAAGAAATTTCTAATTCCCCATACTAAGAACTGACGTCGACGCAACACCCACGGATGGATGAACTTGCGTTGTTTGACAGACGCATCCGATGACGCAGGTTCATGCGTTGAACTTACGTCAACTTTCGACGTCGATTTTTAATTGGGAGTCATTTCTTTGCATCTGACAGACGCCTGCGCTAAAATAGCGCCCCGTTGTGCGTTAAGAGTTTATCAAAATAGCCTGACTGCCTACTTCAAAGTCTAAGGCAAACGATAATATTTATTTCATTACCATGATAATTAGTTTCAATATAATTTTACGATTTTGCGATTTTATACATATTCCATACAATGTTTTCAAAAACAATGTGAAACAATGACTATAGAAGTTAGCACCCTATACATAAGGTAGGTGCAGGTAATAAAAACATCCTGTAAATGACGGGACACGAAGTATTATGGTTGCAAGCCTTTACAGTTATAGATTGTTACAGTGTTGCCCTCTTTAAATAAAATTATTATAAGTTTTTAACTGCTTGTAAAATGCTTTTAAGACTCAATGATATATTTTTGTCTATTTATATAAAAACAGAAAAAAAATAAGAGTTTATAATATCTTTATTTTTGCGTCTAAATGTCACACACACAAATAAAATTACGGTCATTATCGCTACGTCTGACAAATGTTTATGGGTTGTTTCAGATAAACCGTGCATTACTATAGTGACAGGTTGTCAGCCTGTCACTTTTACTCACGTCCAAATGTCACTTTTACTTAATTTATTTAGTCACACTACGCTGCAATTTTTTTAAATCAGATTTGCAACATATTTTTTTGTGTCCACTATGATATCCATCTATAGAAGGTAAGTACTGGCAACACTGAACCAAGGAAAGATGCGCCTGTCATAAATTTTGAAGAAACGACACATTAGCAGTAAATTGTTGCCTTATAGCACGACTATCTGTTGACTAACATATTGTAAAGACAATGTCCATGTAGGCGGTTCCCACACTTGACACCCGTTGCTGCGTATTTTTATCGCATCTTTAATGCATGCGTCAGTCAGATGCAAGGAAATTTCGAATTACTCACAGTAAAAATATACGATAACGAATCAAAATATATGACATTATGAGCGGGATGTCAACAATAATGTTGCCCTTTATAAGCAACGCATGGTAAGTTTTTGCAACTTTTTTATGTTTAGCTGTACGACTTTGTCACCCAATCTATCCAAACTTTAAGTAAAACATTTTTATCCATTCTTTCTCAACTAAAGCACCTTTTTTTTAATAACCAAAAACGGTAGCGTCAACAAAATTCACTTCCTTACCGACCACTAAGCACTTCAAGTTCGCTGTACCATGCGCCCACGCATCTAGGAAGGACTGTACAAACGGGCCGCACGACGCTGCGGTCGGATTGTCTAATTTTCAAGGAAATTTCTAACCGTTACACAATTCCTTGAAAATTAAACAATCAACAATAGTCAAAAATGTGTCAAAATGCGTCGCTCGCTATAGGCTTTAATTGTCAAAATCAAACTGACGACGATGCCGCTGAAAGTCAGACAATTAGCCCACAGGGTTCGTCGGGTCGTTGGACAATTCGGTGTCCCACACGAAAGGAGAAGAGAGCCAGCAGGACTGTACATAACGCTACGCCTTGGCCAATCTACATTTTAGAACTATTATGAAAGGTGAAATCATGATAAGAGCTCTGCGCTCATCAAAGATTTTAACGGTAATTTTTAACAATACGTTTACTAATGTCTGTTTAGCAAAAACCTTACAAAATTCAGGGTCCTTTTCATTAATTACTTTATTTTTGTGACAAACATTTAGATAAAGTAAAGGAAAAGCCCCGATCGTGCTTATGGCGTATCCCGGGGAAGCCTGCATCCTAGAAGACTGCGAAACGCTACATAATGCAGCAGTTCGTCTGCAGCCCGTCTGCACAGTCCCATCTTGGAGCCTATTATCCCACGTGAGCCACAATTATGATAATTAGAAGCCAGTTTCGAGTAATATGCCTTGAAGTGGTTGCTTGCACATTATATCGGTTTGTTTGAAGCCAAACAAAGGCATGTATTTTTATGAATTTGTGTGGGGTTGTAATGCTATTTTCCTGTACACACATACATACATACACATATCACGCCTTTATCCCTTGCGGGGTAGGCAGAGCAGTAACGGCCGTTAAAATACGGTCGCTATTGCCACGTCTGACATTTTTGAGGATTGTTTTCCAAGGTTGTTTCAGAAAACATGTGTATCACTATAGTGACAGTTTGTCAGCCTGTCACCTAAAAATTGTAATACACCAATACTCTCGAGTCCCTTAGTCGCCTCTTACGACACCCGCGGGAAGGAGGTGGGGTGATGCTATTCTAAGCTAGCATCACACGGCAATATTTTCCTGTCCAGTGTTTTAATAGTCGAAGGTCTGTCTGACGATTTACAATAACTGTTAATACATCTTCAGAGTTCTACATAGATTCAAGATTTCAATCGTTTATTTCCAAGTAGATTCACAACAAATGCTTTTAAATAGACAGGAATTTACAGTACAATACGGTTACTAAAAAAAAAATTTGTCATTGTAAAAGAATAGACACAAATTTCTCTTATTTACAACAATTTTATGTTCCTAGTAGAAACGCGGCACGAGTGGGATAAACAATAAAAAAATAAAAGCACTGTCTCGGGGTTGGCCAGGCTGACCACACAGCATGTAACTTACTCCACCACCGTCAATGTTTTATACATTCCAATTAAAAGTGAATCAAGGAACGAAATAACTTTCTTGGAAGACCATACACCGTCTCCTAGATATATTTAATGGCAAACATATTCGATTGCAAGTCATACAAGTATTTTAATTAAACAAATCTTTATAAATTCCTAATCAAAGGTAGACTCAAAGAAATGTAAATTAAACCAGAGGTTAAAAGGTTTTAGGATCATGGCATTTCCTTTTAAGCAATAATGAATACAAACCTAATGAACTGATTATGCATGTGACATACAGTGTGATGCCGGCTTAAAATAGCATCACCCCACCTCCTTCCCGTGGGTGTTGTAAGAGGCGACTAAGGGACTCGAGAGTATTGGTGTATTAAAATTTTTAGGCGACAGGCTGACAACCTGTCACTATAGTAATACACATGTTTTCTGAAACAACCTTGGAAAACAATCCTCAAAAATGTCAGACGTGGCAATAGCGACCATATTTTAACGGCTGTTATTGCTCTGCCTACCCCGCAAGGGATAAAGGCGTGATATGTGTGTGTGTGTGTGTGTGTAATGTACTATTAGTTTTTGACTACCAATTAAAGGATCATCTTAGACTAGTTTCTCATATATTTAATAAGGACAGCCATTTTCGGTTGATACCTTTTAATTGTGCAATTCAATAAGATTTTTTTATAACAAAAGGTTATAGGGCTTTCTCTCTCTTTTATCTACCAAATGCATTGAGATCACGGGGGTCAAAAAAACACCCTCATATTCCATACAAATTTAATCCTCTTCTTGTACGTGGTGATTGACATTTTCCATACAAAAGAATAATAAACCTGTTATGTATAATTTTGCCGTGTGATGCCGGCTTAGAATAGCATCTCCCCATATCCTTCCCGCGGGTGTCGTAAGAGGCGACTAAGGGACTCGAGAGTATTGGTGTATTACAATTTTTAGGCGACAGGCTGACAACCTGTCACTATAGTGATACACATGTTTTCTGATGCAACCTCGGAAAACAATCCTCAAAAATGTCAGACGTGGCGATAGCGACCGTATCCTTACGGCCGTTAACGCTCTGCCTACCCCGTAAGGGATAAAGGCGTGATTTGTGTGTGTGTGTGTGTGTGTGTGTGTATGTATAATTTGGTAAGGTCGCGACCCCTAGTCTAAGAAATCCAATAATAGTGCAGGAGCATCATTTCAAAAGCTTCCGTGCACGTGTTTTGTAGAAAAAAATGTTTTATAAAAAAACTATCCATAAAAAAGCTATTCATAATCATGATAAGGAAGCTATTTATGTTATGTTATGAATCAGGCATTATAACATTATGTTATTTGAGCATAAATGATCTTGAATTGTGTTGCAAATTATCTTAATTTGTTCTGTTGTTCTTAACAGGCACAACAGTCATTAGCCATACTTACTACGCTTGACAGGCGGATTGGCGAGCGCAGTGTAAGATGTTGCATTCACGGGGAACGCTACTGCTCCCTTGATGATTGTGTCTTTTTCCCCCATGTGTGCCATTGGTAGAATTGGTTGGATTCGTTGTCGATGCTTGTGTATGAGACGCATCGGTCTCTCGAGTGTCTTACGACAACTTGGAATGAGTTTCGTCCTCTACAATAAGGTTCTTGTTCCCTGACGGTGAATGGGAAATTTTTGATATGTTAATTTAGTTACTAGAAGAGTAGATGGCACTTGTGCGAATGATGTAAAAGCTCAGCAGCGATTTCCCATAGAGAAAAGTTTTTTTATTGAGCACTGAACTTGACAGATAATCCCTCAATCTGAAAAAAAGTCCAGCGTCAGCTAGTTCAGACAAGTGCTATCAAACCCATATAATCCTCTTTCTCTGTAAACTATTCCTGATTTGTGAAATTTACTCAATGGCCATCCATTATGTTTTCTTTATCAAAGTTTTTAATTATTCTCACAGGAAATTGCAAAAGAAAAAACACTAGTAGCCAAAAGGACGATAAAAATTTACCGTAAACAGGAAGTCACAGATTATCCAATATGGCCTACTTACCACGTAATAACGGTATTGCCATCCTTCGGCCAATATTCTCAGGGTATGAAATAAAATATGGCAACATTCTAACGATTACAAATGGTCTTTATGCGACCGATTTCCGTTGAAACCGGAGTTTATGTAGAGTGTTGTAGAGTTAATTTATTTGAAATGTAATCCTTGGGGAAAGTTGTTCAGTTACATGAGAAAACTCACCTTAAAATCCTTAAAATAACATTGAAATTGTTTTTTAGTATTTCGTATAGAGCGTCGGTGGCCAAGTGGTTAGGACACCGGTCTTACAATCGTGAGACCCCGAGTTCGATCCCCGCTATGTACCAATGTATATTTACTCGTGTACATTTACCGACTGCTCTTACGGTGAAGGAAAACATATGGTGATGAAACCCACAATGAAATAAAATTTGAATCCAGATGATATTTTAATGTGACTTAGCCTAGGATTCGGGCCAGTTTAGCCTTTTAGTTGCAGAGAGGAGGTGAGATGGCAGTCGCTCTTTGTAAAAACTTGGTTCCAAGTCAATCCCCTAGGCGACTAGCCGACTCCGACAGAGAACGGGATAAGGCAAGGAGAATGATGTAGAAAGACAAGTTATACACAAAACATCCAACAAAGAACGTCGTCCACGTAAAACTAGACTGATCTATCAAATAAGTTTATCAACAAGTTACCAAGCAATTACATGCCATTACTTAAATAACGATATATTTTATTCCATACCTCGCCTGTCTTCAAAAAGATATTTCTCAATTAATTTATTGTACCTGTATTTGTATATTGCCAATAATTACTATGCTGGTATCTTTGATCTTGTTTTTACTATTGCCTCCAGTTTTTTTAATGACCAACAATAAGCCAACAATCTACGTATATAAAGTGTAATCACCTCTGTCAAAAAAAACAAGAATTAGTTTAGCAGGAAAAAATATAAGTACGAGTTCATGTGAAGGTTTATATGAATCATTCTATACTTGTTAAGAAAAAAATATTCCAAGTATCCCTTATAGCGGTAATATATTAGTAGGGATTAATAAATCCGGATCAAAGATGATTGACAATTGGGTTCTGGACTATATAGACCTGGTTAGAGTAAGAATATTCGTCTTGTACATTTTATTCAGTTCTGGCTAACATATGCGTCTGTTAGATTCATACTAGAAACGTCACTCCCCATACTAAAACCACTCTCGGCGCAGGTACAACGCACGACGCTGAACTAGCGCTGCGTCAACAGCGGTTGTAGGTACGCATACGTTAGCGCAGCGTTATTTTAGCGCTAAAATGTAGGAAAAGGTCTATAGCTCATTAATAAAAACTCCTTCCGCCTAGTATTACATTACCTATTCTATCTTTGCTTATAGGTTGCTCATACCTTGTGGTCTGACCACTTATACGAGCATGATCTTTGGACATTCTTATTTAGTCTTATTTCTCTACGGAACCCTAAAAACCTGTACAACGTGTGAACAAAAAAAAACGACGAATGATAGTAAGTTTAATAATGATTCCTTCAATGTCAACTTCCATGGCCTGAGTCAGGTTGTACTTGAGGTACGTGAATGATGGGCCTGATTGGGGGTCCGTGGGTAGATGGTTATTGTCTGAGGATATCCTTTGTTTATGTTACCTTAGCATCGTAACATATCAGTAGTTCAGTTGCAGAATTTTTTATTAAAATATGAGAGATATTATGTATGGCCCAGAAAATCTTTGACGTCTCATATACTACGATTCGGAATTTACAAATCCGAATATAATCGTAACGGTAAATAGACGATGCCAATGACAATGGCCTGTAAAATGTCAAAAACGTAGAAAGAGACTAATTTCACAAACTAATTTCTTGGTTATCAGACAGATTATTCCTTATGCCAATAGATATCACGTTAAGCCGTAGGTCCCGGTAGCTGTCAATGAGATTACCTACTTAGACGTCGGTCGTTACAAAAATCATGTTTTTGGCCTACTATACATACATACATATACCACGCCTTCATCCCCTGCGGGGTAGACAGAGCGATAACGGCCGTAAGAATACGGTCGTTATCGCCACGTCTGACATTTTTGAGGATTGTTTTCCAAGGTTGTTTCAGAAAACATGTGTATCACTATAGTGACAGGTTGTCAGCCTGTCGCCTAAAAATTGCAATACACCAATACCCTCAAGTCCCTTAGTGGCCTCTTACAACACCCGCGGGAAGGATGTGGGGTGATGCTATTCTAAGCCGGTATCACACGGCGTATTCTAAGCCGGCATCACACGGCGGCCTACTATAGGTGGTTGAACAACTTTGATACTAGGATTCACCGGGTCGCTAAACGATTCAGTGTCCCACACGAAAAGAGAAGGAGCTTTTATCTTATATCTAGTCAAGTCATTATCGTATGAAGTTGACAACATTACCTATACTAACTAAAAAGGTTATCAAAGTCTTAAGATTCTCCCACGATGTATTTTATATGGCTGTGGCCCTGCAGTCTACGGCGTTTTTCTGCTTGCTGTATAAACCAAGGCTGTTAGTTTTTATTGTCATGTTGGCAGGATAATGCGGCTTTTTGTCATGTTGGCAGATATAGCTTTTTGTTGACCTACTCTTGTGGGTAACGTTGTTAGGTAGGTGTCAAAATTGAGACCATAAGTGGCAATCGTAGTAGATTTTTTGTTACATGAATTGGTATAGATCAATTTGATCACGTAGTTATAGTATGACTCAAGTATGACCGTCAATTTATCTATTTATTTATATTTATATTATTTTTTTGATAGATCTTCCGTGTTGGATAAAAAACAAAAAAATAACATATGTTTGTAAATAGCCAAAAAGCATGTTTCGAAATGCCGATGCAACATCATTCTCCTTGCCTTATCCCGTTCTCTGTCGGGATCGGCTACCTAACTTAGGGAATTAGACGTGGAACCAAGTTTTTACACAAAGCGACTGCCATCTGACCTCTGCGACCCGAAGGCTAACCTGGCCCGGATCCTAGGTTAAGTCACATTCAAATATTGTCTGAATTCAAATTTTATTTAGCGAAATAATATGAGCTAAGTAACATATCAAACAATATCTGGACACTTTTTTCACTCTATGCAAAATATAAGATAAAAATGGATAGGTTTAACCGTATAAAATCTATAGTATTAATTGAATACCACTCCATTTATAAAATCAATCACTTTAATTCATACTCATTTGCCAAAACTGGATATAATCATATTACCATACAACAAGTCGTCAAAATAATTTGTATATGTACGGATATTTCATTGATGGAAAGATTAACTTATTCGCTCAGATTATGTCACGACCAGCGTAACTCTCAGTGCACGCCCGTACGAGAGTGTATCGAGCATGAAGGTCAAGTTACGCTGGTCGCTACACTACCTAAGAGAATGAAGTTTTACAGTTGATTAAATAAAAATTTACAAGAGTGAACAACCTCAGAAAAATGGCATCTTTACAAATATGGTGACTGAATGGTATTTTGAAGGCTTAAGAGATAGCGAGAGAGCATCGGTGGCCAAGTCGTTAGCACACGGCTCTTACAATCGTGAGACCCGAGTTCGATCCCCACCATGTACCAATGTGTTTTTACTCACATATATTTACCGACTCACGACTGCTCTTACGGTGAAGGAAAATAACCGTGGTGAAATAAAAAAAAATTAATTTAGATTAGATTTCAATGTGACGGGTTGCAGAAGTTAGATGGCAGGTCGCTTTGTGTAAAAACTTGGTTCCACTTCAAATCCCTTAGGTTAGGTAGCCGAATGTATATGCTACCATAAGCGCCACAAGTCACTGACTTAACCCACTCAATATGATTTCACTTAAACCACGCAAAAGTTGAAGGTAGTCAGGCCCCATTCCTTGCCTATTATGGGCTGATGGACGAGGTAAAACATGACAGATGAAGCTAGTTATGTTACTATGAAGTGAATTCGACCTATGAAATTCTTAGTTGGGTACTTTTTATCGTTTGTCGTAATGTAGATAAGTACTTATACAACGTTGCGGTGTGACCTATAACTAAACAGGCTGTTAGGAAAACTACTAAGCCCATGAAATTAAACAACTTTCCCCATGGAACATAGGTCGAAATATAAAAAAAAAAAAATCTCGCCTGTTAAGGAGGTCCAAAGTCCGAAAGGTGGAAGTTGTAGTTTTTTGGTCTGTCTTTGATTAAACTAATTTCAGACTTATCTGGTACTTTGAAATGGCCCAGATTTTTCATTTTCATCTGGTTTTCCCATTAAAGGTTATATTAAGGCAGTAGTAGTGTAGGGCACATATACCGGCCGCTGAATCGATGACTTAAAGAAGGCGGCTGGTAGCGACTGGATAGCGCTAACGGCAGATTGTGCCTTACCCTGAGGGAGGCCTGTGTCCAACAATGGATTGCTTAGAGGTTGAAGTGATGACAATGTGATCTGAGTAGAGAAAAAAAACGTAACAGTCATGTTACACATAGTAACCTCCTCTTGCATCAAACACGGACGTTTCTACACAAGCATTCTGGTCCCAAGATTAGCACATTTTCACACCAAAACAGAGCCATCTCGGGTCGCAGTGTCCTACGCAACACCGATTGTTGAATTGTTGAACAATAAACAATTACCGTATGGCCGTTCCCACAGACAGGTGATTGTATGAAAATCCTTGGTTTTTACTTGTGTGATACCGATCGGGCTGTTGTAAGGAATGAGGAATGGCTGGTTAATTGGTTAGGAGGTTCTCGTCAACGAATGAGACCAAGCTGGACAATCAATCAAGCAATATGAAGAGACAGCCCTCAGAATACTGATAGGGCGCATACAGACAATGGAACTGAACAACTCTCCTCTAGGAATATATTATTACGTCAGGAAACGACAATAAAGTTCTGACCTCAAATTCCTATACAAAAATTCGATCAGCTGATTGCATTCACTATGGGAAGTCCATTTTTTTTTACGCTTCCGGAAATATTTTGTAATGAAAAGTTCTTCAGTTTCATGGTCTAAATTCACCTTATCAGTATTCGGAGTGCTGTCCCTAGCACCCTCTTATGTAGGCTTTTTTTTAAGATATGCCCTCTTACTCCAAAAGTCTCAGATTGTCTGAAATATGAACGATATATACCTATCAGTAAAAAGGAATATTTTAGGATAAGAAGTACTTGTCAGGAAGGTGCCATAGGCGGCTTTCCCACTGCACCGCACTCCGTCGCGTAGCGCGGGAGCGCAGATTTTAAAGCCGCTCGAACCACGGCGATTGATAGTGGAGTGAAGTCTTTGTTTGGCGCGGGACCGTCGTAAAACGCCCCTCCGCGCGGAGACGCGCGATGAAGCAGATCTGCTCCTTCGTCGCCGCGCGCGGGATCTGCCGCTCCGCGCTACGCGTCGGGGCGCGTTACCAGTGTGTGAGGCGCCTTAATCATGAGTCTTTTTTATGCCAGATGCAAAATCTTCCAACAAGCCATGAACCGGCTATTATTGATTGATCAATGTAACAACAAAATTTATCACGTCAAGTCATAATGACATCACAATCCAACATATTCTATCATTTACTTACACGGATATCATAAGTCACAACAAGCCAAAACCACCGTTAGACCTTCAAACTCCTCATTTGCTCTTAACCTCTGCTGCCCTAGTACCAGCAGGTGATCTGTTCCATCAGTCAGCCTTCAGCCCTGGTGTGGCCAGTCATTTATCAATGTACTAGGGCTACAGAACCGACGGACATTTAGTTTGACGTCGGAGCAAAACACAAAATATGTGTTTATGTGCGGCCATGAAGGGAGCGGAAAGTAAAACACACACAATAGTAATGTAAATCAATGGCACAAAATAAATTTAATAAAAAATATTTGAGAGAGATAAACGTTTGGGTGGGTTTCCTATTTTTGAAATGCTGCACCTATACCATCTAAGCCGCCCAAGGCTAGATAATGCGATTTCTATGACCTACCCTGTCCCAGGTCTTCTTAATCTAAACCTAGACCTCACTAGATGCAATAAACGATATGACTATGACTATTTATTTACTTAGGGCTGATTTTTATATAGGAAGCTAGGGCTCACTTATCCTAATTGGTGGGTCTTAGGATCCGGTTTTACGCTATTACGCTATACGCTGTTTCCGCTAGCTCCATAATAATTCTGGAGGCACGCGAGGAATACGCGCGGTTTGTACTTGACTGACTTCAACACTTGACTGACTCCAACCACCCAAACACTCTGAACTATTCTGTCAATTCTCCGCGGGTTTCCTAGCCCCACAATAAGTACCAGGAAGAGCCTCGCGCCCGTCTGCAGGCACGCGAGTCTCGAAGTATACGCGCGGTTTTAGAGCGTTTTTTGTGCGTTTGATTGGCTAAGATTATGTATGATACTGGGAATTCAGACTTTCGTGAAGACAATGGTTACATATCATATCTTTACCTGTTATGGGTGACATTAAATACAATCATAAATTGTTCTGTTTTTTGGGATCATAACTAGTTTCATGTAGCGCATTGCGAAGAGTGGTGGAAGTTTTGAAGAAAGGTCAGGTCAGAAGTACCCTAAACCGACGAGCGTGCATGAAAATACTGATGAATGTAGAAGAAGCGAAAGAGGTATGCCAGGATGGTAACAATTGGAAGGAAATAGTCTCTGCCCAACCCAACGGGATAGAGGCGTGATATATGTGTGTATGTATTGCTACGAGATTATGTCAATTGAATCACTTTTAGTTCAAAAAATAACTATGTGTTCTAAGTACGTGTGTATACTACATTTAAATGTACATAATCTATTTATTTATTCGTTGACTTTGACCCTGGCACGTCACTCTTAATTATTACGAGTATTAAATTAATCGAATTAATCTGTTCACCAAGGCAAAAGGATTGTCAAACAAAAACTACAATAAAAAAAATACTACGTGTATACTACGATTTTGATCCTACACGCAAAAAAACGCGTCTAAGTACATTCAGTAGCACGTACAATATCGATTATACCGGCTGACCTTATAAGCCACCTGTCAAAGGCACCATCTGGCCGTACACTCCGAAGCACGCACGTCAAAACAATTTGGGACGGCTCTGCATCTTCGATCGTGATTTGCAATCATTACATCATCGAGGTAGAGCCAAATATGTTCGTAAGCCGCCTGCCTGTCTGTACATTCTGGGCACGATATTGCAAGGTTCTACTGTATGGAGTTTGTTGTAGTTTAATATTATTAAAAGTTATATTTTGTATGTATGTATATTTTCATTAACGAAAAAAAGGAGGGGGAAAAAGAACTCAATTCCTTGCGAAGTTTTATTTGATACCGACTTCAAATTTCTATGGAATTTTCTATGAAATTATCCCTGAGAGGTGTCAGTCAAATACACTAGTTTCCGACGGATTTCAGAAATCCAGCCAATAGGTACGTACGTCTCTTTTTTATCGAAATGGAAACTTTCTATCTGTATTTGACAGATCTCGAGATAGTTTATGATGGATGTCATACCAGATGGGCGGCGTTGCGTTAGATTGAAATTTTGGCGCCGTGTGATGTCGGCTTAGAATGGCATCACCCCATTTCTTACCCGTGGGTGTCGTAAGAGGCGACTGAGGGACTTGAGGGTTTCAGGTGTATTACAACTTTTAGGCGACAGGCTGACAACCTGTCACTATAGTGATACACGAATTATCTCAATATTTGTCAGGCGTGGCGATAGCGACCGTAATGTGCGGCCGTTAACGCTCTGCCTACCCCGCAAGGGATAGAGGCGTGAAGTGTGTGTGTGAAATTTTGACATAATATGAGTTTTATTAACACTCAACTAGACAAAATACATTTCCTTGGAAATAAAGTTTTCAGTTTATCTCAGCGCCATCTATGTACACTTGAAAATGGGCTAGAAAATTTCGTATTACTTTAATTTTTATGATGAAAAACATAAATGGTTAACAATAAACTACATAAGAGATATATAATCTACTACATTGTAGAGCTTGGTTATTATTCAGTGATTCATCGGTACGTAAATTCTGCATCTTTATTACGTCATCAATATAATGATCAGTCCCACGAAATGTGTAGGTACAATGTAAACATGTATTGTGCATATATTTTCAGGGGTGTCAAATAAATTTCACATGAGAAGATCATTTCGACATAAAATTATTCGAGTCAAATTATATAATGTCATTGTTTTGTTTGTATACATTTTGTAAGTAATCAAAGCAGCTACAGAAAGCGAACCAGCACATCAGCCTACCCACTTAACAGACCAAGTTATTCTGGTTTCTCATACAAATAGGATATGGTGCCGATGTACAAATAATGGGAAAAAGTACGGACATTTTTCATGACCGCGTGCATTTTGGGGGACCAATTCCTTGTGACAATCGTAATTATACAGTAGTGGTATCTTTTGGGATGCTTCTATGATAATAAAGCCTGCCATAATAATTGTAACAGAGATACATTCAAACGCATGTTACTGCGGTGTTCCTGCAGCTTTTAACGTCGATTTTTGTATGAGTATTAGAAAATTATACACATCTGAAAGACGCATGCGTTACGGACGTATGCAAATGTGCAGCGTAGTGCGGTAGGTAGTTGTGGGAACTACATAAGGATCATCATCATCAAAAGCCGTCAGGGGTCCCGAAGGCTAGAAGGATCCAGCCTTATGTTATCTATCAGTATTCAGCAAACGCCCAAAAAGGTTTATACTACTTGACACTTCAGTGTGGTGTTGCCAGCCCTATCTAGTAACCCAGTTTTAGGGTTTTTACACACAACCTTATGGAGCATTGTTTCGTGTGAATTCTCCTATCTTTTAGGTGGTTATTGTTGTTATTTAACTTGAATATTGCTTAAGCTTGCTAAGTTATTTAACGTGGCACTTGGAGGTCGATGGTTATTAGGCCGAAATTTGCATTGTATAGAGTGAGGATTATGACTAGATTGATAAGCTGATAACTATTTTGATGATGTTTTATAAAAGTAAGTACTTGTTTGTATGGATTATGCCAGGGTCTTCGATTTGGTCTTTCACGCCAAGAAGAGTCATTCACGAATGAAAATTTAGTCCTATGGCCAGGCACTCCAATAGAGTTCCATAGACTGGCAACTTATTTATTGGTCGGAGAAAAATATTCGCCGCGACACACAAGGATGAAAAAGAGACCCGCTGCTAATCGTTTTCCCGTGGGAAAAAGATATTTTTCCGAAATAAATAGTAGTCATTGTTACACATCGATGATGTGGCTTCGTAATAGTGAAGGAATTTTTGAAAACAGTCCAGTAGTCTCGAGTTTTTCACACACACTTTTTGTATGAATGATTTGTCAAGTAGCTATAATCTTGGACCACAATAAAACGTGCTTTTCGATGCACGGTTTCCACACCTTGTCGTTTAGTTTCACAATAAAATATTGGACCGTGAGAATCGGAATGGTTTACAATTGCAAATATCTCATTTAATTGAATTAGTTAACCAAATAGTAGTCTGTGAGTATTTTGCAACGTTTTGTGGCACTAAGATTATGAAGTAAAGTATTTTAATTTAATATCAGATAAATAATTGCCACACGGGAAAAAAATCCGCCCGTATTTATAAACCGCACTCATCTCTGAGGTCGATATGAAGTGCGACTTTGAGATGCTGTTAGTATTGACTGACATTTGTCCAAATCGCTCTCGAGATCGATCTCAGAGTTGAGTGCGATTAGGTGGTTCTCTAACTTGACGTCCGTTACTGCGTATTTTAAGCGCATCCGTAACGAATGCGTCAGGTGCAAGGAAACTTCAAAATTGACGCAGCACCAGCGCAAAAACTTGCGATGGAATCTGACTCTGTTGCTTTTTACGGCAGATGCAAAAAAAATACTTATCCTTTTGCACCGACGTAAGGTGGCCGGCGATACGGTGACACAATTTGAAAACCAAATTATGCTGAATCTATTCTCTATTTTCGTAGAATAATAGGATTGCCCAATAAACAATGGCAAGTTGTATTCTACATAACCTCAATCTGTTGTATTAATCTCAATTTCATATAGTCTAACTTGCAAATATGATATGACATCATCCTTTCAACAACTTGCTACATAACAAAGAAATTGCTCGGGCAAGTGTCCACAAAAAGATGACGCCACGAATGAAAAAGTACCAGGCTGACATGAAAAACGAGGAGGCTTTCTCCTCCCATTGTGCGAGTGATGCAATCACGTGGAAACTGTACCGTGATAGGTCTCACCTTTTCATGGAATCCTAGTTAGTGACGGAAAGTAAATAAACTGTCAACCTAGTTTTTTTTTTACTTTCTTTGCGCCAGAATGCACGGTAGACATAAAAATTATGAAATTTGTCTCAAAATTTTTAATGGTTGTCATAGTCGAATAATTACAAATATTCGACAGACAGAACCAAAATTAACATTTGTATCAAGTTAAAACATTGTTGTATGACATTGGGTATCTTACCCTATACTAATTTACTTGTAGTAGAATTATATAATTTGCTCGTCTGAACAGGTCTTCGACCCCATATATAAATTTTTGAGGTCCCAGTCCAGGCGCAATATAATTACGGTGCTCCCACACAGGCCATAAAAGGTTTACACCATAAGAAAGGAGCTCGAGTAAATAAAGTCCCCGACACGACAGGCTCCATAAAATCTAAACGGAAGGAGTGGGTCCCTTTATTTATGGTCGAATATTAGAGGTACGGTTAGGTTTGCTTGTAAAACAATACCCGTCAAATATCTATCGCATTGTATCGTTTGCAATAAGTATACGACTCAAACAGACTCCCGCCGTGCCGACTGTCTGGAGATGCTGCTTAAATTAGCATCACCCCATTTCTGCCCCAGGGTATCGTTAAATACGTCTAAGAGGAGAATCCAAGGAAGGAGTAGCAGCGTTCCCTTTGAATACAACACCTTTCTTCGTTCACCATATATTCCGCCTGCCAATCGTGGTGGTGGTTAACCCGACCCAAGACCGATCCTCGAGAAGGACAACTCTACTCTGTGACAGAAGTCTATCGTGCGATGGACTAATGCAGCCGACTTGGCTCCGCACGTATCGACTCGTCGTTCCTGTATATGGGTGGCCCAGGTCCTGGGCAACCCTCCATTTTCCATAGTTGCATCCCAGGCAACGCAGTGTCTATGCCCTTGCCACAGACACTGATTGAATCGTCTGTCACAGACGTATGAAGCCAATGATGATGATGAAGCATAGTGAGTATGGCAAACACCCCCTTAATCAAGGAATCCCATGTCGGCTCTGTTGTGACTATTAAGGCATAAGGACATTTGGCGCTTAAGAAGTGTTTCACCCTTGAAGAAGTTTATTCAAAGTTCAAGGCGTGAGTTTCGCAAGTGTTTTATACAATATTCTGATGCCGCAGCGGTCATCAGCTGGTCGTGTTATAATGTTTTATTGTTATCGTCTCGACCCTGTTCAAGTGGACCGTATTTTATTCGCGTGGGATCTTTTATACGATACTTTATTGCTGTTCTTCATGAAGTTACCGTTCAAACAAATAATGAGGCAGGAAACTGGGAAACTTTTTTCCGTGATTGGTCGAAATAATGTGAATGTCAAAGTTCATTTGCTTCTTATTGGTCAATTAGGCTCAGCCGCGCGTGCTGCCATCTGCAATAAGCTTTGAGTTTCCCTCTCCATTGCAAAAACATAAATATCTGCATAATAGTTCTATTGAATTTTAAAAGGTTATAATTTGAGATAAGATGGGTCTAATTTGACAGTTCGTCATCATCTGCCTGCCCTTATCCCAATTCATTTGGGGTCGGCGCAACATATTTTCTTCTTCTATTCATCTCTATCAGCAGAGATATTTGAAAGTTGTCAAAAACAAATTAAACTACATACATCTATGAACAAGTGTTTTAATCAAATACCGTTCGAATATAGAGGAAGCATTAACTGTTTTATTGTACTTTTAACGGTCGTTTGATCATCTGAAATATCGAATTGCCGATCGATATTTTATCAATAATCGATTACACTATTTAAAGTTATGGTTCATTGGTGATCATGAATATCACGACGCCTGCGACGTAAAGGGTTTCGAGTTCGATCCTCGGCGGGGCATTTACCAAGTTCACATTTTCTATGTGGCCACAAACATTGGAATAGGCTTGTTTCCTGAAAGAACAAATGAGTAGATCATTTGAAAAAAACTTTTTTTTAAAACAATCTCAAACGGTTTTTTGTATAAAGAACTAGAAGTATGACGTCACGCCGTAGGTATTGGGATGGCGTCAAAACATTTACTTTTATATTATTTTTCTGTTTATTAATTCAAACTTTGAATATTTCGAAAAGTTATAATTGAAGTCCGTAGTATTTTTGGACAATAGTTTTAAGCGTACAACTATTATATTTTTAATGCCCCAGGAAACTAGCGAATTGTTACTAAGGATGAAACTATACATACTTTAGCGTAAGACCATTGAGAATCGAAGAGGGAAGATGATTGCCCACTTGCTACGACACGACAACTTTATAAAGAACATTATTGAAGGTAAGTTAGAAGGAAGGAGAGGAAGAGGCCGACCTAGACGCACCTACTTCATCCAAAATAGGGAAAAAGTCAATGTCGTGTCATATCAAGAGATAAAATCCCTGGCGGAGAGACGGGAAGTATGGAAATTACTCCACCGACAAGAGTCCAACTCTTAAGTTTGAAGAAGAAGACATACTATAGTCCGACTGACGCAGTTTTAAGAAGCCTTTAAGGAAAACTCGACAAAAAAGGCCCAAAAAGGGCAAATCGCCGTGAACTGTCGCCAAAAATGGACCTTTTGGGTTCAACCGCGTTTCATTTAAGGCCAAGAAAGTCTTAAACGATTACTAAAACGACTCATATTGACACTGTCAACATGCTAAATGTTAATGAAGACATATGGTATAATTGGTGAATAAATATCGTAATGATTGAAGTACTCACACTTGGCTTTTAAGTTGTATTGTAAAGATCTTGTATGATGAAAAGAATAATTTTAGTACCTGTAACAGAAAAATAAGAATGATTTAGCGAAAAATTGTAACGCAGGTATCACCAAATAACGATTACTGTCACCAAAATTTGACGTGTAAGAATACGTTACATTTATAATACAAATATGACATTATCCGCGACTAGTGATGGGCCGCGGGAACATTCCCGTTCCCGGAAACTTCCCAATGGAAATGTTCCCGGCAATATTCCCAGGTGCCCGGGAACGTTCCCAGTTACTGGGAACATTAACATTTTGATATAAGTTTAGTTTTTTTGAAGTTTGTCTATTTTCTCATTATTTTATCATTGTATTATCCAGCCTGCCTGGCGGTCATTTAAAACTGTGTCAGTTTCGTTGCAACCCTCGGCCAGTTAACAACTGAAATTCGAAATGAAGCCTTAAAACAAAGTGTATAGTCACTTCGACGAAACTGTTGTTAATGAAAAGACAATATTTAAGTGTTCATTTTGCAACAAAACATACACATGTCGAAATGCGACAAAATTTGCTCGTCATTTGGCACATAAGTGTGATAAGTTCAAAGACATCACAAAAATACGCAATGAATTGAATACTTTTAAAAGCGAATATGCCACTATTTCGCAGCTGCAGGGTCTAAAAAGGGAACTAAAAAACATGAAGACTGAATTCTCATCGAACTTCCACTACACAAACAATGTAAATACTAGAAAAAGAGGTGGATGTGGGCTTGATAGTGGACCGACGGGACTAACGCACAACAACTCATTTATAAACAAAGAGGGTAATATGGCAGGACCGGTAACGGTTGAAAACGTCGACGACAGCGGCAATTTACATATTAGCAAGGAGGACGATGGATCAAACGTATGGAGAAGAAAGGGTGAGCTAAACATATCGCTGTTTCACTTGCACTCTCAGAGTAGTTATGAGAGTCCAAACTGCGCTGTTCCTGTCACTCAAGCACTTCATTCTAAGTCATCCGCGCAGTTGCAAAAAGCGAGTGGGAACGGGCCTTGTGTGCGTGCTCACGACGCACCAGAGACAAGAGCGAACACGTCACAAAAACTGGATGGTGTGGATGAGCCTTTAATTCGTTCATCGGAGAATGTGTCAAAATTAATTTCAGACAAAGAAAAAACGATGGCGGAGGTGCTGAGTGAAAAAGGCGATTGGAAACCAGTGAAACCAAACGAAACCTGGATCGCGGTGCAGAGAAAGAGATTACGGAATCGTTTCATAGGAAAAACTGGCAAAGCTGTCCCAGTTCCCGACAAGACAACAGGATCGCAGTTCAGGGCGGCTGACATAAGAATTCCTTTGTTCATATCTAACGTTAACAAACAAGTGGAGGCTCAGGGTATTTGTGATTACATTGAGTCAAGAGCACAGGTATCTGTTGATGTGGAAAAAATCAATATGAAGTTCGAAAGGCCATACAACGCATATAAAATATTAGTCCCAAAACAAAAATTAGAGATGTTTCTAAACGATGAGTTCTGGCCAGATGGGGTGAAATTTCGGCAGTTTGTTCACCTGAGGAGGAAGTCTAAGGTCCCTCCGGAGCCTGAAGTGCGAGATAGTAAACTAAACGATTAAGCCATTTACTTTTTTACTTTAATGAATAGTACAACCAGTAAAATTATGACCTATAATTGCAAAAACATAAAGCGAAGTATTGACTGTGTCAGAGCACTGTGTAAGGATGCTGCTGTGGTGGCGTTGCAGGAGCACTGGCTTTTGTCACAAGATCTACCATTTCTCAGCGAGGTTGACAGGAACTTCGGCTACACTGCAAAATCAGGAATGAACTCGGAAGCTGGTATAATTAGAGGTCGTCTTTACGGCGGTGTTGCGCTTCTGTGGCGTAAATGTTCGTTTCGTCAGGTAGCGGTAATTGCGTGTAAAAGTGAGCGTATTGTGGCTATCAAAGCTACCACAAGTGATAACTGTGAGGTAATATTTGTGTGTGTTTACATGCCAGTTAACAAGACTATGAATCTGCCGTTGTTTACTGAGTGTTTGGCGGACATAGTAGCAATTGCAGAAGAATGTAATACTAACAGCATTTACATTCTGGGAGATTTCAATGCGCATCCAGACACACTTTTCGACAGGGAGCTGATGTACTTTTGTTCGGAGAGACAGTGGGTGTGTGCAGATAGGGATAAACTCTGTCTAAGACCGGATACACACACATTTGTTTGTCAAGCAACAGGAAGCAGGAGGTGGTTAGACCATTGCTTAACAAGTCAGGCAGCATGGCCTACTGTTGTAAATGTTGATGTGATGTATGATGTGTACTGGTCGGACCACTACCCTCTAGTTATCGAGTTGGACCTTGGTCTGGTTACTTCTAGGCCTACTGTTACATATAAGTTGCCAAATAATGTACAATGGGGTAGCAGGGGTCAGGAAGAAATTGACAAATATTTGGAAATTTGTAATAGTAAATTGAAATATGTTGATTTTCCATCTGAATTAAGTTTATGTGCTGATGGCATGTGTAATGATGATAGTCATAAAATTGTCATAGATAACTTATACACAAATATTACTAATATTTTAAGGCAAGCGTCTATATCTAGTCGTACATGTGTAACTAAAAAATCTAAACAATACAAAAGTGTGTTAGGTTGGAACAAACATGTGGCATCGGCTCATAAACAGGCTCGTCTTGATTTTCAAATGTATGTCCTATATGGAAAACCAGATAGTGGACCTATATTTGAGAAGATGACGTTGAGTCGCAAAGTGTTCAAATCTAAACTTAAATATTGTCAGCAACATCAGGAGCAGATAAAAATGGATATAGTTGCATCCCAGCATTCTGCTAAACATTTTGATAAATTCTGGAAAGGAACAAAAATGCTCAATGGGAAGGTTGAACTACCTGTGAGTGTGGATGGCACAAGTGATCCAAGGTGTATTGCAAATATGTTTAAAGATCACTTTAAGGTAGAGTCCATATTGCAAAGGTCTAGCGGTGTGTCCAGTGCTGAGCCTTGTAATGTTGAGAATCCAATAAGAATTACTGCCAAAGATGTTAGGGCAGCAATTAAGAATATGAAAAGAGGTAAATCACCGGGGCATGATGGGCTCAGCATTGAGCACCTGAAGTATGCTGGACCACATATAAGTAGAGTGTTGTCAATGTTGTTTACTTTTTGTGTACGACATTCATATTTACCATCAGATATGATGAAAACAATTGTTGTCCCACTTGTTAAAAATCGTACAGGTGACTTAGCTGATAAATCCAATTACAGACCAATATCTCTTGCAACAGTGTGTGCCAAAGTGTTGGATAGATTGTTGGATGTTCAGTTGAGTAGTAAAATAAAACTTCATGATGCACAGTTTGGTTTCAGAGAGGGTCTGTCTACCGAAACTGCTGTTTTGTCACTTAAATATGCTGTTGATTACTATGTCAAGAAAGAGACACCGGTTTATGCCTGTTTCTTAGACTTATCTAAGGCTTTTGATCTAGTGTCATATGACTTACTGTGGAGTAAATTGAGGGAAGCAGGTGTACCAACTGAAATAGTTAGTGTCTTTGCTCATTGGTATAGTAATCAAAAGAATGTAGTAAAATGGGCAAGTGCCCAATCTGATGAATATGTTCTCAACTGTGGTGTAAGACAGGGCGGCTTAACCTCACCTAGATTGTTTAACTTATATGTAAACAGCCTGATAGAGGAGCTGAGCAGCATGCACATAGGATGTCGCATTGACAATGTAAGTTTCAATAATATCAGTTATGCTGATGATATGGTGTTGCTCAGCCCCTCTATTGGTGGCTTAAGGAAACTTTTAGAACACTGTGAATATTATGCTGTGCAGCACGGGTTAAGGTATAATGAAAAGAAAAGTGAATTCATGTTATTTAAAGGTAAAATTGAACCAATGAATGTGCCACCTATTTTTCTGAATAAAGTTCCATTGACACGTGTTACACATTTTAAGTATCTTGGTCACATTGTTAGAGATGATTTAAAAGATGTTGAGGACATTGAAAGGGAGCGTAGGGCACTGGCAGTCCGAGGTAATATGTTGGCCCGCAGATTCATGCGTTGCACAGCTGAGGTTAAACTTACTTTGTTTAGAGCATTCTGTCAAAGTTTTTACACGTGTGCTCTGTGGACTGACTATACGCTGAGGGCTTATAGTGCTATACGCGTGCAATATAATAATGCCTTCAGGGCCTTGCTGAAGCTACCCCGATACTGTAGCGCTTCAGCTATGTTTGCAGATGCATATATGGATGACTTCTATGCAATTATGAGGAAAAAGTCAACCTCCTTAGTGCGAAGAGTGAGGGGTAGCAGCAACAAGATCCTGAAACTGATTGCTGATAGGATGGATGCAGCTGTGTTTCATAGATTTGCTCTTTTACATGTGCATTGATTAATATTTTTATGTTCATTACATTGCATTAGTTAGACTAACATAGTTTATAAGTAATATTTTGCTTGGTGTACTACTAATATTCTATGGGCTGTAATTGTCTGAAAATAAACAATTTTTATTTTTTTTTTATTTTTATTTTATTTATTTATTTATAAGTGTCCAGAGAACGTTAAAAATAACTTTAAAAAGAATCAAGTGACTGAAATTAATGAAGTAAGTGGTACCTCGACGACGGCACGATTGGTGAGTGGTGCACCAGATGTCGTATGTCGCGATATAAGTACGCTCATCCCAAAACTGGCGGAGATTGATTCGATCTTCAACAGCGACAAATGCGAGCTATATCCGTGCGGCGATGTCTCCAGTTGTTGTATAGCTCAATTCCAGGATATTATTCCGGGAGTGAAAATCCTTAATATAGTCATTTGAGCTGCCGGGGGCGCCGATCTTCAGGTATGCAGTAGAGGCTAGTTTGGCTGCAAAGCGTGAGACGCTTCTAAGCGTTCGAGAGCACCTGTAGCAACTGCCGGCCCATGTCGCTCTCACTCTCTGCCGCAGCTGTCTCTCAGTACCCAAGCTCACTTTGGAGATGATCCTCAATGTACAGTTAGATAAGACGCAGTGGCTGCAAGCGTCGTTGCCGATCCGACATGGAGGTTTGGGCGTGAGGCGTGTGCAGGACACCAACGTTTCGCCTTTCTTGGCCTCTTCCCACGGAGAAGTCACTCGTCACTAATATACTCAAAATACATGGTGACAGTCTTAACATTCCATTTATGGGGGAGGTTTTGAGTGCTTGGGACTTGGTTTGTCCTGATGCGGATGGCCCGACTAAACCAGACGTGCAGCGACAATGGGATGAGCAGCTGTGTAAGGCCAGAGCCATCGAATTGCTTGAGGCGTCATCAAGATCGGGTTCTGCTCGCCTTAGGGTGGCTTTTAGACCAGAGTCAGGGGTTTGACTTTACGCTCTCTCGTCACCCCACATGGGTACGGCGCTTGATGATGACTCTTTCAGGGTGGCTGTAGCGCTGAGGCTTGGATGCAGGGTTTGTGAGCCGGATGTTTGTGGCGTAAAGGTGGACGCCAGGGGTCACCACGGCTTGAGCTGTGCCAAATCAGCTGGTTGTTTTCCTCCGCACCACATGCTCAACGAGATTATCCGCCGTGCCCTGGTGTCCGCTGGTGTACCCTGCGTTCTAGAGCACAGATCCCGGTTCAATTCACGGTCAGAAACAGTTCCCGGTTTAAGCCGCGATGACTGTAAGAGACCGGATGGGCTCACAGTGATCCCGTGGGAGAAAGGGCTCTCTTTGGTGTTAGACGCGGCGTATGTAAGCACGTACGCACAATTCGAGTTCCGGGTACAACTGCGGAATGCGCAGCAGCTCAGAAGCATCAAAAGTATGCTTCACTGAGGAGTGCCTACAACTTTGTACCCTTTGCGGTGGAGGTGAGCGGGTCATGGTGTGCAGAGGCAAAGGACTTTGTCCATAGGTTGGGACAGCGCCTGAGAAACCAGGGTTCAGATCCCCGTGCCGAATGGTACTTGGTGCAGCTCATATCACTAGCAATACAGCGCGGAAACGCAACCAGCGTTATGGACACATTAGCTCCGGGTACCATTCGGGGCTGCCTTTTTGACTGAAATGTACGGAGCATTGGTCCCTTTTTTTTTCATGCCAATTATTGACGGTCATCGAACGCCAGCTCGTTACATGTGTAAAGTACTTCCAAACAAACAAAAATTCGTATGACAGCTGGCTGTCAAGTGTAACCATTTCTAGATATAACCTTCAAAACGTTGCAACTGTTTTATATGAAAAACTTCTTTGCTTATGACTGTCAACTAACGCTAACCCATTAAACGTGTAGAGTACTTCTATACAAACAATATTTTGTATGACTGCTCAGCTGTCAAGTGTAACCAGTACGAGATATACGCTTCAAAACATTACAACTGTTTTATATGAAAAACTTCTTTTTTTTAACTGACAATGAACAACACCCTATTGGTAGTGTAGAGTACTTCCATATATACAATACTTTGTATGATAGCTCAACTGTCAAGTGTAACCATTGCGAGATATACGCTTCAAAACGTTACGACGGTTTTGTAAGGAAGATATTTAAAGCGTATATCTCGCAATGGTTACACTTGAAAGTTGAGCTGTCATACAAAATATTGTTTGTATGGAAGTACTCTACACAAAAAAAGGGGGTGGTGTTCGTTGACAGTTTAAAAAAAGAAGTTTTTTCATATAAAACGGTCGTAATATTTTGAAGCGTTATATCTTGTAATGGTTACACTTGACAGGTGAGCTGTCATACAAAATATTGTTCATATGAAAGTACTCTACACTACACAATTAATGGGGTGGTGTTCGTTAAAAATTTTAAAAAATAAGTTTTTCATTAAAACTGTCGTAGTGTTTTGAAGCGTATATCTCGTAATGATAACACTTGACAGCTGAGATGTCACACAAAATATTGTTTGTATGGAAGTACTCTACACATTTATCAAGACGGCGTTCGTTGACAATTAAAAAAATTGTTCCAAATGAAAGGCATCAATTTTACTCATTGCCCTTTAGCCATCTTATTTATATTCTGACTAAATTGTATTTTGACATAGTTTATTTATGAAATAAATTATGTTCTTTATTATACATTATACTCTTATCAATTAAATAAATTGTTTAATAATAATTTTTATTTTATGTTGTTTCGCCGACACGTTCCCAGCGATTGGGAATGTTCCCGGGCACCGGAAAGTTTCCTTTGGGAATATTCCCACTTGGGGAATATTCCCGGGAACCGCCCATCAATATCCGCGACACATTTCTTCTACGAATTTACGACCGAACTTTCAGCAGCTTAAAGGTTAGGTACTAAAACCGCTCAACCGCTGTCGAGTGCGGTTTTACATAGAATGGAGAGTGACGTTTCTAGTATGGATCTGACAGACCGCTGCGATATTTTAGCGCTCCGTCGTGCGTTAAGTGTGTGATCAGCCTGAGCATGAAAAAGCACAAAGAAACTAGGGACACCAGAGACCGTTTTTAACCAGATCAGCATCCATTTTCCTCCTAGACAAGACTGATCCGTTTTTTCACAAAGCCGGCATTACCCAGTAAACAAAATTGCTACAATTAGACCCAAGATCCAACCGAACTAAGTAAATACTAGTTCAGATCATCGGCTCAGATCAATAAAACTACAGGCAGAGCTTTGTGAAGAGTTCGGGGAGATCGGTAACTCAGTGAACCGTCGTTGGCCCGTTTTTATGCCAGATGTTTATCTTTTTGAGGACTTGTGCATTTTAGGTCCACAAACTTACCTAAGAAAGATCTTACACTCAGTTTTAAATCAATGTTGAAAAAAAAGCATTAAAAAGTAATTTTAAAAAAGCAAGCAAGCATAAAAAGTTTCCACCTAAATACTAACCGAAAATCTATGATGTTCGTTTTTTTAAAAAACATTTCATTGAATATAATATAGATCTACCATAAGAAAGTAAATTTATGAGTAGGCATCGTGTATAAACAAGAACTATAGCCTTTTTTAAAGACTAGTCAAACACAGAGTCTGGAGACATGTAAAACAGGCTTCACATTCTTCCACGCAGAGTTCTATCTCTACATTTATAAGGTCTGAGCCCTCAGTAAAAACTTAAACCAGTTTACTAAAGTAACTGGAACCGTAACTGCAGTTAAGAGGAAACGAATTATCATGTATAACAGTAGCTTTGACTAAACAAATCGATAGCTTAGTTTGAGCACCGTAATCTAGCAGATTGGTGCGAGGTAGTTCTCACACATGCTGGTGGTTTTGCGGTGTTTTATGTTGTCATATACATACATACATATATCACGCCTTTAACCCTTGCGGCGTAAGCTGAAACGGCCGTAAGAATACGATCGCTATCGCCACATCTGACATTTTTGAGGATTGTTTTCCAAGGTTGTTTCAGAAATCATTGTGTATCACTCACTATAGAGACAGGTTTTGTCAGCCTGTCGCCTAAAATTGTAATACACCAATACTCTCGAGTCTCTTAGTCGCCTCTTACGACACCCGCGGGAAGGATGTGGGGTGAAGGTTGTCATATAGGTACTAAGTATAATTGAATTTAACGACCAAATACGCAATTTCATACCGGGAAGACATGATCGCCATCGCCACCGTCTTTTAACTTTAACAGCCGCATTTTTTCAAATTTTGAACCTCCCATACAAAATTACCGACCGACCAAGTCAATTTGTATAAGAGGTCCAAAAAAAATCTCATGTTTCGACCTAAGTTCCTTGGGGAAAGTTGTTCAGTTTCATGGGCTGGTCCACCCCTTGGGAGTAAGTTAGTGCATTTCCTAACACCCTGTTTTATAACCTCGGAAACAGTAGATGTACCTACAACTATAAAATGCAAATAAAAAACATGGTTCATAAAGTTACGTGACACGGTTTAGGAAAAATCAAACCGACTTCACACTAGAGAAACACGTGATAAAGTGTTTTTGAAAACTACTGACACTATTTTGATGAAAATTTTAATAAATAATATAATTCATTTGTCAGAATAAGGTACATTACAACAGATATTATATGAGTGGAGTCCAGCTTATCCTATCGTCACATAAAACGACGTACAAATATTATCAATTTAGTTTAAAAAATATACATACATACATACATATATCACGCCTTTATCCCTTGCGGGGTAGGCAGAGCGTTAACGGCCGTAAGAATACGGTCGCTATCGCCACGTCTGACATTTGTGAGGATTGTATTCCAAGGTTGTTTCAGAAAACATGTGTATCACTATAATGACAGGTTGTCAGCCTGTCGCCTAAAAATTGTAATACACCAATACCCTCGAGTCCCTTAGTCGCCTCTTACGACACCCGCGGGTAGGATATGGGGTGATGCTATTCTAAGCCGGCATCACACGGCACAAAATATTATACAGAAATTATATTAAATTACAAAATGTCATATTATTATTATAAAATGTACCATTAAACAAAAATTACAATTACAGCTACATTATGTCATATTATATTATAATATGTATAAAATGTTAATTATTTAAATTTCTGTCGCTAAGGAAGTCCCCAACAGAATAATAGACCTTTTTTATCAAGATGTTATGGACGCATTTTTTAAAAAGACTCAAACTTTTGCTTTGAAACTGTCTGATAAATGGTTATAAGCCCTCACAGACATGCAATAATTTTTTTTAGGCTAAATAGTAAAAAAATATATACGTATTATATCCGCTAATTGATAACCTCTTTTTGGATGACGCTAAAAAGAATACACAGTCCATAAAATTACGTGAGAAAATGACTTGAAAAAGCTCTCCGCTCAATAGAATCTGTACACAATTCGAGGCCAAGTGTCAAGTCGGTCTCAATAGTTTTTTGAATAGAAGAAGCTATTCATCGAAACGTCACGTATTTTACGTAAATTTGAGCAATGTGCAGTACCAACTTAAATTTACTGCCCAAAAAGTACTATCCCCTGCGACAAAGTATAGAAAAGTTCTCCACGCGACCGCAAAAGTAACTTTGTATTCGTGGTAGTAAACCAGTTTTTATCTGCGCGTCTAACCGCCTTAAAAACGGATGCGCAAGAGTCAATTTAGATGTAACCGGATGTAAAAAAAGTTTGGCAAGGTCACTGAACCCGCTAAGTAAATAAATAGGTGCGATAGTGGGATGCTGGCGTGAAATCAGCGACCAGGAGTATGTAGCCTTTTAATGCTTTGGGTTCTGTTATAAACAAAGACGTTACAAAAGAATACGGTCAAATGGGGTAAAATTAGACTAGCGGGTAACTTGGGACATGGTTGACACCAGCATCTATGAATCAGCTATAACGTTGTAACTGGTTGAAAACTTTGGACGCTACATTTATCAACCAGTTATATCCTTATAAGCATATAGCTGGTTCATAGATACTGGTGTCGACCATGTTCCAAGTTACCCGCTAGTCTCATTTCCCCCCGTTTGACTGTAATAAAATCAAAAGGGTTTTTCCTTTCACGCAATTTGTTAATAAACTAATCCTACTAATATTATAAAGTTTGTATGTTTGTTTGCTACTCCTTCACGCTAAGACTATTGAACGGATTTACAAAAAATTTACACACTGGCACACTGATACAGGAGGGTAGTCGTTATCCCGATAAAATGTTCCTGTAAGGTGTTACGGGATTAAAACCCGACTTCCAACTGACACTGGCAAAATCACAATGAAAACGTCACAAAACGAGGATAGATGAGGGATAGATAGATAGATTTAAAAAATGTTAATGAGGATAGAGTTCCGACTGCATGTAGAGTCCGCGCTACAAAAGTGTAAATGGCCCTTATGGACGTCAGATTAAGGGTCATTGAAACGTTTTTCGCGGTACTTCTTTCGCGGCGCGAACTCTAGTTCATTCGCTTAGTTAGTGTTGTGCCCAGCGTAACTTGACTTCAACGCCCATACGCGCACGTACGGGCACGTAATGACAGTTACGCTGGTTGTGACACTATGTAAGCGAATGAAGCATATTATGCGTTCGTCTCAGAGTTTCCTGCGGTACCCTAAATCACCAAACGCGGCTACGCTCCCGTTACGCTGCGGAGTTGTGTACGTTAGATAATTTGCCTCTCGAGAGGTCTGAAGTGTGAGGTAAGAAGGTAGTTGGAATTTAAAATCTGTTAGAAACTGATAAAATTGCTGGTCTCGGCTTTTGCAGGCAGTGGAGGGACCCACCGAGAATCGAACCCGGAACCTTCTGACTCGCACTGCCACTGCGCCACATTGACTTGTAATTTAGGAATACCACAGCAAGCTTCAGTAAAATTCCCCATCACAAAACTAAATTAAAGAACAAATACCCCACCGCACACAAATATTTGTTAAGTCAATTTTCAAATATTTGTGTTGAGTCTGGGTGTTTTTTATGTATAATATGTATTTATCTACAAAAAAAAAGTATATATGTATTAGTATCAGCTATCTAGTTCCCATAGTACAAGGTTTGCTTAGTTTGGGGCTAGATGGCGCTATGTGAATAGTCCAGGTTATTTATTTATTTTATTTATTAATACTGGTCCGGTATAGCTTCATATAAAAGTATCGAATCCGAATGGAAATGATTGAAATACCTATAATATTCTTTCAATGCGTCAAACAAATTAGTCACTGGTTTACTACTTATCTTACTTAATACAGGTTCGTATCGAGGAAAAGACTACTAAGCTAAGTCTTTATAAAGTCTTCTAGATATAAACGAGAACTCAGTCATACTACATTTTAGTAACATGGGCAAAATACCCATGAAACTGTTGTTTAAAAACAACTTTTCCCACAGAACATAGGTTGGAATATTATTATAAAAATTTGACCACCAATAGGCACAAAGTGCCAGCCGACCGAATATTTTTTTATGGGAGTTCCAATGTTTTTTTCATATTCCGACATATATTTCTTGGTTGTTCCGTTTTACAGGCAATTATGATGTCCTGTAAAATGTTTGACCTTAATTATAGAGAATTAGAGAGAGAGATATGATTTATTGAAAATTATTTTAGATTCGGATATGTTATTTCTAAATCCTGCCCTGTCACTTCGGCAGCCCAGCAGCCAGCACGTACGCTTGCCACACCAGTGGGCAAAAACCATGACAATGCCCACCAGTGAACACTTTTGTTCTTTTTCTTGTTGGACGCCTTGTGAACTGTTGCTACACGTTGTATTGCTTATGAATTAATGTTTAGGGCCGATTTGTTAAACGCTATTGTGAAATATAGTTTTTTGTTTTATGTGTCTGATTGTGACATCGATAACCGTTAACACATAAAAGTGATGTATTTAAGGCAAAATTTCGGCATTTCTCGTTATTACCTGATTTTACGTGACGCTGGCAGAATAGTTTGTGTGTGAAAGAAGCCAAAAAATTAAAAACGGAAGAAAGAAAAGGGTAAAAGTAAGACAATTTATTAGAATTAATATTAGTTATACTACTCACAGGGCATATTGGTATACTCGTGTTAAAAAAATACCTACTCCAGACATAATCACCCATTCCACTATAATGTATCACATCAGCCTACAATTAACTGAAGGACGCAGTCCTCCCCAAGGGTACGCGACTATATACCCGACTATATGTGAAATCAACGCTCTTCCTTCGAAATCGGCTAAAACTTTACAAACTAATCAACCATGACTTGACCACGGGTGTCATTGACAGCTCCCAAAAGAAAAAAAAGCCAGAACTTTTTTCAAACGACAACGCCCTTTCTGCCAACATCTCTTTTGTACTTTTTTTCTTCTAAGCACGTGCTGGCTGGAAACATCTGCTTCTTACGTAACTTTTTCATAATAGTTTTCTATCTTACTGCTTCGACATAAGGTTCTACGTTTGAATAGTTTTGACAGCTGATCTTCAGCTGTTTTGCAATATACTACATTGTTGTAATTCAATACGTACATTTCTTTCGCTTACGTAGTATCACGACCAGCGTAACTGTCAGTACGCGCCCGTACGTGCGTGTATGGAGCTTTGGGGTCAAGTTACGCTGGTCGCGACGCTATGTAAGCGAATGAGCTATAGAACTAGGAGAATATAGTACGTTTAATAGGCTATTGAGTATTGACATTAGGAAGTAAATGTGTGTTTAGATATATAAGTAAATTATATTCTTGATAAGGCACGTGGTATACCGCATGCGGCGCAGTTTTATAAATACATAAATATGATTGTTTTTCTACGCAGTAGCAGACAAGTATCAGTGTAAGAAGATTGTTACATAAGCTATAATTTCGGCCTAATTCCAATTTAGAACTAGTGTATTTGAAAAATTATACCTAAACCGACTTTAAAAAAGAAGAAAAAAAGCAGGTGACTCAGGATTTTAAAATAGTTTAGACTACCAGATTTGCCCTCAAACTATGAATGTCCTTTTCCTTACTTTGTTTGTTTGTAGTCATTTTTTTATTTCCAGGGTTCATCGGGTCGCTGCACGACTCAGTTTCCCAGACGCAAAAGAAAAAAATACTAAATACTAGGTAAATATCCACTAATTTTAAAAAAAGGAACAAGAACTATAGGTAAACGAACAAAAAAAGACACCCTACTGGGTACATCGCTGTAAAAACTGACATATGCGCGCGCCTTAACAGTACTGGCTGGTATTATAGTATTTTGTAATTGTTTGTAACTATCTCAGAGCTAGGGAATGCTTCAGAGAGAACTCTTCGAACAAGCTCAAGCCGAGCGAAACCCGCCGCAATCATATTTGGCAGTTCAAACTTTAAGAATTTGCCGTGTGATGCCGGCTTAGAATAGCATCACCCCACATCCTTCCCGCGGGTGTCGTAAGAGGCGACTAAGGGACTCGAGAGTATTGGTGTATTACAATTTTTAGGCGACAGGCTGACAACCTGTCACTATAGTGATACACATGTTTTCTGAAACAACCTTAGAAAACAATTCTCAAAAATGTCAGACGTGGCGATAGCAACCGTACTCTTACGGTCGTTAACGCTCTGCCTACCCCGCAAGGGATAAAGGCGTGATATACGTATGTATGTATGTAAACTTTAAGAAATTCACAGAAACACAAAAAAATTCGCAAGTCATGTTTCACGTACACACTCACACATATTATACACACAATCAATCATGCCTATATCTCTTGTTGTGCAGGCAATGCGTAAGCATCGTTTCGTTACGTCTGACCCACCAAATATATAAAGGATATTTTAGAAACTGAACAAGTTCCACGTTCCACGCCAAGTCCGATTACTTATTTTACAGCCATTGTTATCGCAAAACTCTACAGCCTTTCTTCTTCGTTTATGCATGAAACCGTCCAAACGTCAAACGTCTCAAATGTCTTTAGCCAAATATTCCGCCACCCTCACTGCCATTCAATTGCGATTATGACACAGTATGCAAATTTTACGTGGAATACTAGCAGCAGAATATGAATTTTCCGACGAGTTTTTCGTGGCTTCATTCTGGTTGTTCGTAAAGTTCTCTCTGACACTTGTTCTATGGTTAACTATAGACCCCACCATCTGGGGTCCGGAGCAAAGGTGTGACCTCAGCCAGATGTTACTAAAGCGATACTGCATGGGTTATTTGTACCATGGGTCTATTTTAGCGGTTTTTTTTATTGTGGCAAAAGATGTCTCTGGCAAGGTCGGTTTTAAAATCATATTTGTCTGATTGTTCCTACACTTCCTTAAAACAATGTCTCCGATATTCAAAAATTCCAATGTAAATCCAAACAGGGAACCATCTCTTCAAATGACAAGTTTCATCGCACCTGTCTGTCACAGCTTGTCATTCTTGTGGTGGTTATCACGAACCGCAAAAACGCGCGATGCAATTGCGATTCACTTGGGGCCAACCTGCAAAAGCTCGATTTCTGAAAGTGTTAATACTGAAATGGTGTACGAACGAACCACTCGTATTGCACTTTCTTCTACTTGAATTTCTTGATGCCAAGTATGTATTGAACATTGGTAAGAGTATGTAGTCTAATGCGTGATAAGAGCACAGACTTTTGCATACGAAAAATCAAAAATAAAGCTCTAAGCGCTGAGGGATTTAAAAGCTTGTCAAAATCTATGATCGATTATTACAATAAAGATACCTAATATAACTACTTTCTCTCGTTTTCAACTCATCTAGCGTGATACAGGGTGTAAGAGACGGTGTAACGAAAACTTTGCAGGCATGATCAGACCATGAAACTGAACAACTTTTTCCATGGCGGCTATGTTGGGAAACAAAAAAATTTTTTTCGACTTTTCATACAAGAGTCTTTGTATGGAAACTCGAAATAAAATTTTCATTTCCCAACATAGCCCTCATAGAAAAAGTTGTTCAGTTCCATGGTCTGATCACGCCTGCAAAGTTTTCGTTACACCGTCCCTTACACCCTGTATAAACCACTTCTACAGCTGATATAGAACTAACACTTAGCTATAATAGTAAAAGTATCGTTTTCAGTGTGACACGAAGATTAAAAATGATTGATCGGGCTTTCACCCAGTGCTTTTACTAATTAAAAGCTCCTGTGTAAGTACCTCTATTTATAAATTATCTTCACGGTGACAGTAGGTAGTTAGAAAGTAATTAATTACTATTTTGCTGAAAAGTTCAATTATTATCGGCCATAAACGTAAAAATAATAATTCATTCAAGCGATAAATAAAGCAGCCTATATAAGTTCAATAAACTCAAAATATTTATTCCATGTAATATTTTATTCACAATTTCTTTAGTTATTGTAAAAAAGAGAAAATTGTAATACAAAATTTTCTGTTTTTATAACAATTTTATGATCCTACTTAATGCAGCTCGGGTGGGATAAATAAATGCACTGCCACAAGACTGGCCAAGCTAACCACACAGCATGTGACTTCACGCCAGTCCACTGCTGGAAGTAGGACTACTCCAGGGTACGCCACAAGGCACGATCTCCCGTTTTCGCCATCCAGGCGCTACCAGCCGCTCTCTTCATGTCTTCGGTCCATCTGGCCGGAGGGCGTCTAACGCTACGCTTGCCGAGACATGTCCATCTAATGTTTTTAAACAACGAACAATATTGCTAGGCATGTACATTGATTTATTTTACATACTTTACGAGTTGTTATTTAAAAAAACTAACAACGCCATCTATTGAGACATAGTAATACCAAAAACCGGGGAAGCTCGGTCCACCAGCTGTCCATAAAACAAAAAGCCTTTTCTCTCAAGTGCACTCACTGAAGGTCGTTCGTTGGCAGGCAAGGAAGCCGCCATGTTTTTTTTCACAAGAATTTATATTTTAGCTTTAATTAAAATAACTGTTCGCACATACATAACGGAAGACGGTTTTGGGGTTCCGCCGGAAGTCGATGATGAGGCTTTTGACCAGTAATTAGTGGACAAATTATTGACTCGTAAAAAAACAGTTGATTTGATATTTGGGCAATTTCAAAAAAAATTGTACCCTTTCGAAAAAGTGGTCGACATAATTTATGTTGATATAATGACAATTTTTTTTGAAAAATAGAATCTGCATTTAATAATGTATCTAAATATAATGTTTGTTTTGTAATTTATTCAGTATTTTAAGAGATATTCAGTAAAATAGCAATACAGGTCATTATGGTCAGTCAGTTTTGTTACCACCTTTGAAGCATGTTATCTCACAAAATAAAGTTAAACCTAGTTATTTTATATGTTTTTCGATTACTTTGTTTATTCAACTATCTTAAAAAAATTGTAAAATGGTCCAAAAGTCTTTATTTTTTTCAGTGAAGCAAAAAATAGGTCCGTTTGGTTACCCTGGTCACCAAACCAGATCATATTTTCATTTTTTTACAACAATGCGTTATAAAATTGTAACAAATATTATTTGAACTGATAAATTTACATTAAAGTTTTATAAAATAATACGGAAAACAATTAAAATCCTACTAAAAATATCAAAAATACGCAAATAACTGTAACCAAAGTAACAAAATGGACAGTCACAAAATTGTAAGGTTAGGGTTACACGCCGCATACTTATTGGGAATAAATTAGTATAACGTGCCATTGTTCATTGTATTTATATTGAGTATTCGTTACTGATTTTAGGTAGAGTTAACATCCAAAAAAATTCTATAAATATAGTTAATTTGAAAATTCTTTACGTTTTGATTTTATTTAATAAATGAATGAGATTTATTTTATTATTTCAATACACATCTTTATGAGCTTTTACCGAACTATTATTTTAATTTGGCACTGAAAGTCCGTATATATATTTAAAAAGATCACTTAAAAAGAAAACTGGAACATAACCAAACAAAAAAAAACTAAAATAAAACAGTAACAAGCCTTTATCTAAAATATCTTATTTTTATTATCGAGCACCTTAAATAAACAAAATAATATATTATTTACAATTGGCACCATGTAAACTCAGCTTTAGCTGTCAGTTTTGTTACTTTGCCTGTCAGCATATAGGTTACCAGCAAAATGGGTAACAAAATGGAGGTAACATCGGACTCCGAATTTGGATTAAAATATCAGTAAAAATCGCCAAAAAACATTTAGTTTATCAAATTTTGAACACTTAATCTTCATAATTTATTGAAAATTGAAAACACGCGCTTAATAGCATGCCATAAAGTGTTCAAGAACTACAGTGGTAACTAACCCGACAAATTTTCTGAAACTTTCGTACGCACCTCGACTTGCACGTCTCACGATCCCGTTGCAAATGGCAGAGCCACAGTAAAATGGCCTATGGCTAGACGATTAAATAATGTTACTATTTTCAAGAAAACCTACCAACATCTTTAATATTTTTTATTATAAATCAAGGTAACAAAACTGACGTTTCGTGACTGGACAAAATTGGGGACAATATTAAAAAATTATTATAAATTCTATTTCAACATATTTAAAGTTTGAAATCCCTTATTTCGGAAGCATAAAGCATTGCCATTCTAAAAAATATAAAATGTGTGGGGGTCTTCTTGGAAGAATATAATTAAATTCAACCGTCTTTTTCGCTAACTGTGGTGGGGACAGCCAAAAAACTGGTTCGCCCTGGGGTATATTATTTAATATAAATTAAACTATAAATGATAGCACGAAATATTTAATGTTAAATAGCAGACTTTAAACTATATTTTTGGGGAAATATAAATAAAAAGTACAAACAATTAAGATAACACCTTTAAAAAAATACGCAATGTGGGGGACAGGTAAAAATCAGGATGTACAATTTTTTTTGAAATTGCCCATTTATGGAGATATAACTTTTAGTACAGAAGCCAGATAATGAAATGACTGGCAAGTCAAATGAACAACTAATTAAAACAATATTTTGTATGAAATACGAAGAGATGACGTCATGTCTCTCTATAGTTTCGATGGCGTCAGAATTATTACTTTTATATCGGGTGTAAGGGACAGCTTTCGGGTGATAGGGTGCATGCAGACCATGAAACTGAACAACTTTCCCCTAGAAACATATGTCAGGAAACGTCTTTTCAAGTGTACATAGACGGCGCTAAGCTAAACTAAAAAAGTTACCCAAGGATATATATTTTTGTCTAGTTGAGTATCAATATATCGTTGGACGACTCGGTGTCCCACACGAGAAGAGAGAATATATCTCGTATGTCAAAATTTCAACCTAACGCAATGCCATCTAGTATGACATCATTAACTAGATATCTGTCAGATACAGACGGATAGAAGAGTCCTCATGCCTAGTACAGCAAATATCTATCAATTTGACAGAGATACTATTATTGACCAATTTATAGTTTATTTTTTGTTACTTTTGTAGATAATAAGCGGCTTACAGAAATGGAGTCGAAGATATAATATTCGTGAGAGAATCATCGACTTCTGCAACACGTATCGTTTCATTTCTCGGATTAATGTCATTAAATGATTATATGATGTTTATGAAGTAAGAAAGACGGCTCTTGCGTTGTGCTTTTTTGTAATAAGCAGGCATTACCGGCACTTGTGAGATAATAGGAAACAATGTGTTATTAGAGCTTATTACGAATAGGTTCTTAGTATAAATTTGGGCAATCCGCTTCCTGAAAGTATTAGGTGTAAAAAAATTGCTAATACTATTTGAAAGGAAACAGCCGATGAAAAAAATAATTTTTGCCGAGGAAAAATAAACGGAAAAACGGGCGGATTGCACACTTGACGCACTATGGAGCGCTAAAACATCGGAGCGGTCTGTCAGATTCATACTAGAAATGTCAGTCCCCACAATAAAACCGCTCAACCGCTGTTGACGCAGCGCTATCGCAGTGTCGTCCGTCGAGTGCGGTTTTAGTATGGAGAGTGACGTTTCTAGTATGGATCTGACAGACCGCTGCGATATTTTAGCGCTCCGTCGTGCGTTAAGTGTGTGATCAGCCTGAGCACGAAAAAGCACAAAGAAACTAGGGACACCAGAGACCGTTTTTAACCAGATCAGCATCCATTTTCCTCCTAGACAAGACTGATCCGTTTTTTCACAAAGCCGGCATTACCCAGTAAGCGAAATTGCTACAATTAGACCCAAGATCCGACCGAACTAAGTAAATACTAGTTCAGATCATTTTAGCGCTCCGTTGTGCGTCAAGTGTGCGATCCGCCTAAATACATCATTTGAAAAACTAACAAAATCGCAATAACAAAAGCGGCAACTTATTGCACTTAAAACTATTTACTTACGATACAATTTCAGAATTGATTACACACATAAATCCTAACCTGGGATTCGGGCCAGGTTAGCCTTCGGGTTGCAGAGGTCAGATGGCAGTCGCTCTGTGTAAAAACTTGGTTCCACGTCAAATCCCCTAGGTTAGGTAGCCGACCCCGACAGAGAACGGGATAAGGCAAGGAGAATGACAATTTCAGAATTGATCGTTCACATATGTATAACTGATAAGTTTCTTACTTTTTTTACATAAAACTTAAATATAAAAAAAAAACTATCATCTTTATCGCGTTTGAAAAATTACTTCCATATACCTAACTATAATAGAATTAAGCTAAAAATAAATGACAAAATTAATCAACCTACAGAACCACTCAGAATTAATTGCCAAAAGCGGTAATTATAATTTGGTTTAAGTGCTTTTTACACACATAACTCAACTGATGAGTACGTCGTACATCAAAGAAAGTGTATTGCTTACCGTTGGATATTTTGGTGAACGGGACAAAGGCATTTCTCACACTTCAGCGCAAAAATAACGCTGCGCTAACTTATACGCCTGTCAGATCCATACTAGAAACGTCACCTTCAATCTCCCCATACAAAAACCAAACTCAACGCAGGTCTTAATAATAATAATAATTTGGCTTGATAGAAAAACATCGTAAAGTTACCACTAAAAAACTTACAATACTCTATCGACTTTATTGTTTTCGATTTTCAACTAATTTATTTTTGACCGAGTTATCATCAAAAATACGAAAAAGAGCATCGAATCGGCAAGATTGCGTCCTGTTCTCACGCGCGCAATTTGACGTTTGTCAGAAAGGGACTGGTTTTTAGCTCGTCTCTTGAATTAAATTGAATCTTCAAGTATAATCAAGAAAATATATCTTTTTCTATTCCTTATAAATTATGCGAGATTCGGCCTACGTAGTAATAAGAATGACATTATAATGTAACCAAGACTTGTAGTTGTTTTTTACTTTGGCAGCTTAATGCAAATAGACTTGGGCTTACGGTCATAAAGGGTTCCTTAAAGGAATGAGAAACATTCCCTGTGGATGCAAAACCTATATGCATACCTACTGCACTCGTTTGGAAGGGATTACGTAGAATTTTTAGGTACTAACTTGCAAAAAACTTTTAAGAAAACACACACACACACAAATCACGCCTATATCCCTGGCGAGGTAGGTAGAGCGTTAACGACAGTAGAATTACGGTCGTTATCGCCATGTCTGACAAATGTTTGAGGGTCGTGTCAGATGAGTCATGTTTCACTATAGTGACAGGATGTCAGCCTGTCGCCTAAAATTGCAATGAACATGAAACGACACCCACGGGAAAGAAATGGGGTGATGCTATTCTAAGCCGGCATCACACGGCATAAAAAACAAAATGAAGAAAACATAAAAATAAACAAATACTATTGATTGACATCCCTAATATTTTTTTCTTTATTTTACCTAGGTGCTTACCTAGTACTTGGAACGATTAAATAAAATGTTACTACTTACTCAAGTCAACTAAATTTAACGAGAACCCTAGTAGAACTATTCAACTCACACTTGACCACTTTTTCACTGTTGACGTTACACAGGTGCATGTAGAGTACAGGACAAGCCACTGAGATTAAAAAACATTATCCTTCTTTTGTCTCACGCAGTGGAGTAAGATAGTGTTGCCAACTTATCCATAGTTTTCTTTTGAAAAACACTATGCAACTATATATTATATCAATAGTTCTAAACGTAGCAATATTATTTAAAAAAATCTCGCTTAAATGATCTTTGACGGCATGTTTTGAATTTTACTACTCCCAAGTTAAGTACATCAAGATTTTATCATTTGGCCTAGTCATTGATAATTACCGGAGCTTTTAAAAGAGTTTCGGACACCTTTTAATATGACTCTCAAGCAAAATCGCCAAAATCCTAAGGGATGTTCAAGATATAAATGTGTTCCAATTGTAAGTGATTAGATGCAATTTTTATCCCAGGGGATATTTAAGAGTTCAGGATTTTTATTGATTTTCATTTTCAGAGTCTGCCACTCATATCAAAGGAAGAACTTAGAACTCTTCCAGACTTTTTCTTCATCATAGCATACTTGAAGAAAGCACTTGGCATAATATTCTAAGCCTTTTTCCACCGCCCCGAGCGTCTACGACACGCTAAAGAGGATGCTGCGGTGACTCGTTGTAATCCCGACGTGGAAGACCCTGTACTCCCCCGGCGGTGCGGCATTCCGACAGGATAGGTGCGTGTGCGCATAGTTACATATACAAGGTGTAACAGACGGTGTAACGAAAACTTTGCAGGAGTGCTCAGACCATGAAACTAAACAATTCTTGCTATGGGGGCTATGTTGGGAAACGAAAATTTTTTTTCGAGTTTAGGAATTAGGTAGTTAACTAATTTGGTTTTTTAGGTAGCCGACCCCGACAGAGAACGGGAAAGGCAAGGAGAATGATGATGATAGAAAGTCGGGAATTTAGTATGGGAGGTCGAACCCCCATAGAAAAACATACGTCGAACATAGCCCCCATAGAAAAACTTGTTCAGTTTCATAGTCTGATCACGCCTGCAAAGGTTTCGTTACACCGTCTCTTACACCCTGTATAAGGTGTAAAAATATTAGCTGGCAGTATTTTAAGGTGTGAACCAGCCCATGAAACTGAACAACTTTCCCAAGAAACATGGGTTGAAATATGAGAAATATTTTTGGACCTCCTATTGAAATTGACTTAGTCGGTTGGTAATTTAAAATTACGAATTTTGTATGGAGGACCCAAATTATTTTTTCATATTTCGACCTTTCCTTGGGAAAGTTGTTCAGTTTCATGGGCTGATTCATCCCTGAATCCATCCCTAAATATTTGCAGCTAATATTTTTAGATCCTGTATACAGACTGTTAGGAAAAGTACTGAGTTCCTTTCAAGGGTTGAACCAGCCCATGAAACTGAACAACTTTCCTTATACTTAGTGACAATACCGCGCGATAGGCAGAGACCCACCCATGTCACCTAATAGCGAAAATATCAAATTGGAAATGAGGCCTATCATCTATGAGTATGATGTTTAAATTCGGAAAACATACATACATATATCACGCCTTTATCCCTTGCGGGGTAGTCAGAGCGTTAACGGCAGTAAGAATACAGTCGCTATCGCGACGTCTGACATTTTAGAGGATTTTTATCCAAGATTATTTCGGAAAACATGTGTATCACTATAGTGACAGGTTGTCAGCCTGACGCCTAAAAATTGTAATACACCAATACTCTCGAGTCCCTTTTTCGCCTCGTACGACACCCGCGGGAAGGATTTGGGAAAACACTTTATAATTTATAAATAGTATGTCTTGTCACAGCGGTCAATGACACATATTGTACGGAATGTTGCGATTTTATCTTACTCAAAGTAAACTGTATATTTACGATACGACATTTGCTCGTTTTTTATCCGTCCTCTTAAGGTGATAAAGAGGATTGCGTTAGACGCGTTTTTATCTTATTTACTATCTTGTGATCGATAGTTATAAATAGGAAATAGGTAAGTACCTATAGTCTGTAAAATAAAGGATGATCCCTGTGACGTTTGCTCCAAGGTCACAAACGTCACTGGGATCATCCTGTATTTTACAAACTATACATACTTTTAGAAAACTTGCAATGTCCTTAATCATTCTCCTTGCGTTATCCAGTTCTCTATCGGGGTCGGCTACCTAACCTAGGGGATTTAACATGTAACCAAGTTTTTACACAAAGCGACTGCCATCTGACCTCTGCAACCCGAAGGCTAACCTGGCCCGAATCTTGGTTAAGTCACATTCAAATATCATCTGAATGCAAATTTCACGAAAAAAAAGCGGTTGAGCGGTTCTAGTATAGGGATTGACGTTTCTAGTATGGATCTAACAGACCGCTGCATTACGAGTTGTTATTTAAGCGCTGCGTTGTGCGTAGTGTGAAAAAGGCCCAAGACCGACACTTTCGCTATTAAAGGTGAAATAACCATATTACAATTGCAACACAATCCTGCTTCAAACAAATCGTTAACCTCACCGCATCCGCGCCTAGTTAACTATATACTTCTAGGTCAGTGATTAGATTAGTATGATTTCGGCGTTTATCACACTTAACGACAACGCAGCGTTTTAATAACGCATCCGTAGTGCAGCGGTCTGTCAGATCCATACTAGAAACGTCAATCTCCATACTAAAACCGATCAATCGCAGTCGACGCAGCTGCGTTATTTGGATTCTAGTATGGATCAGACAGACCGCTGCGTTATTTTAGCGCTGCGTTGTGCGTTAAGTGTGGAAAAGGCCTTCAAGTTTTTTATATCTTGATTTCCAAGAAGTATATTTTATTTTATTTGCCCTTTCGGCTCTACATGTGTAAAAAGTATGGATCGAAATAGTATAATTTAAAATGGATGAGTTTTTTGGTTAGGTCTACACGCTGGTCTACCTGTGTAGGTAAATCTTCGAGGTAAATAGTGTGGATGAATGATTTTGAATGAGCTTGGCGTTCGATATATCCTAAGTTTGCCAACGTCTGCCAATGCAAACTATAAATTACATACAAATCAATATTTTCAAAGAATAGGTACCTTAATTTTATGGTTTGGCATATAGGTAGGTAGGTACATCTGTAAGTATTGAAACTTCAGTATAAAGAAAATAATCCTTACCTATAAAGAAACGTTATTGTAGATAATATCAAAGTCCTCCAGAGAACACTAGCTAGAGTTCCTTCAAAATATGTATGCTTAGCTTGGCCATCATACACATAAACATATCACGCCTATATCACTGGCGGGGCAGGCAGAGCGCCAGCGACCGAAAATTACACTGAAGGGTTCAACCCAATTAAATTTTATGTTTAGACTTCTTCATTGTGATTTTGCCAGTGTCAAGGGTGTTAGCTTTTTCTTTACGTAAAATCAGTTTAATTCTTTCAATTTTATAAATAGTTTTGTATGATTACGTGGTATGTGGTATAGTAGTTGGGTAGGTCCAAGTTAATCAACCACAAACAATTTCATACGCCATAGCGATATAGCACTCCTTAAGGCACAAAATGACTCATTGTCTACCTTATGTAGGTCTGTTTGTCTGTTTATTGCACATTGTATCGGATCTGTCATGCTATGAGGAAACAGAGATAATAATTCATGGAATATTAAATAGGCATGACAATTACAATTATTAAAATGTAGAGTCCTTTATTGATTGAGTTCATGGTTTCTCAATAGTGATTATAACCTTCAAGACTAAATCTATAATCTAGGGTATTTTTAAAAATTTACCGCAATAATTTTTAGGATGCCTTTTCATAGGTCGAAATATGGAATACCTAAAGAATTTTAACATAGGATAATGATCAAAAAATCTATCACTTAGTATGTGAGGTCCGAAATTCTATTACCTCTCGTTTAAGGCAGGAAAATGAAAAGTTTGAAATTCCTTCTAAAACTTGATTATTGATTTTAAGAAACGCTTACGCTTACATGACTCATCGCTTCCTAAAGACCTAACCTTGAAAATTGAGGATAAATACCTAGAAATCAATACTGAATTGCTTAGTTATTTGAATGACCTCTTTGGCCTATGACGATGACACCTATGCCGACGATACCCGCAGTAGAAGTGGGGTGATGCTATTCCAATCCGGCATCACTCTATAATATAATATACAGGGTGTAAAAAAATTTGCTACATATATTTTAAGGGGTGAACCAGTCCATGAAAATGAACAACTTTTCCCAAGGAATATAGGTCGAATTATGAAAAAAAATTTGGACCTCACATACAAAATTACCAACCGGCCAAGTCTATTTGTATGGGAGGTCCAAAAATTTTGTTTTATAATTTGACATATGTTTCTTGGGGAAAGATGTTCAGTTTCATGGGCTGATTCGTCCCATAAAATATTTGCAGCAATTTTTTTTACACCCTGTATATTATAGAGTTGCAGCTAATATTTTTCACCTTATAGAGTCGTATAGAGTCTATATCGATGAATCAGTCGATATCGTTACGGTATACGAGCAAATGGGTGAAAAATTACGTGCCCTTCGTGCACGCGATCTAATAAGTACTAGGGAAATAAGAATAATAAATTACACTTTTTATCTACTTAAAAAACGAGATTATCGATTCAATTTATATGTATGTTCTGTTCATGTAAAAACTCGGGTCGTTCATGGACCCGATGTCTCACACGGTACCTAACTAAGGCGATCTTGGGCTCAATTCCCGAAAGCGTGATTTCTACAATCGTGCACGGATGACCGTAGCAATAGCAACTTGTTTAACCCTCTGTATCACAGTTTATAAAATCAATATTTTTTCGGATTATGTCTTTATTTATTTCAAATTATTAGGGTAGGTGTAAAAATATTATTAAATATTATTATTAGTTTATATTAATGTATTTATTAGTATATTATTTTTTGTATACAGAATTATTTGTGTATTGATATGTAAAATTGTATATGTATTTTATTATTATTTATTTATGTAGTAGGTAATATTTGCACTATCCCGCTTCCATAGTCGCACTCTCTCTTTCACCCTAAGGTTGCCTGGTAGAGAATGCTACCTAGCATTAAGGCCGCCTGTTGTACTGTTTCCTTTGTTTGTGTTTTCTTCATGTTGTAAAATTTTGTGCAATAAAGAATTTTGTTATGTTATGTTATGTTATATTAGCTGCAAATATTTCAAGGGGTGAACCAGCCTATGAAACTGAACAACTTTCCCAAAGGAACATGGGTCGAAATAAGAAAAAAAAATTAACCCTCCATACAAATTGACATGGTCGGCTGGTACCTTTTGTATGGGATCCAAATTGTTATTTCATATTTCGACCTATGTTCCTTCGGGAAAGTTGTTCAGTTTGATGGGCTAGTTCACCCTTTAAAATATTTGCAGCAAAATTTTTACACCCTGTATGTGAAGTGTATTATCATGTCAATATGCAAATATAGAGGTTCAAAATGAGCATTTAAAAAAATGTAGAGCCCTACTCTATAGAAGATAGATCTTGCTTTAATAGCCACGCCTAGACTTCCAAGTACCATCAAAATAATGATCTAATGAATAATAAATATTACCATCCAATAAATAACAATAGTAAACCTTAATTACCCGTATGTGCAGCCTGTAGTAAATTATTTCAAAGCTTTATGGTTGCATAACTTAGAACCAGTATGAAAATCGTCTCGTAATACTATAGGCATCTCATAATAGATATAATACATACATACATATATCACGCCTTTATCCCTTGCGGGGCAGGCAGAGCGTTGAGAGCGCGAGAATACGGTCGCTATCGCCACGTCTGACATTTTTTGAGGGTTGTTTTCCAAGGTTGTTTCAGAAAACATGTGTATCACTATAGTGACAGGTTGTTAGCCTGTCGCCTAAAAATTGTAATACACCAATAATGTAATACAACAGTAGAATATAGCCCGGGTGTAGGGTGCCGTGTGATGCCGTCTTTGAATAGCATCACCCCATTTCTTTCCCGTGGGTGTCGTAGAAGCCGACAAAGGGATTTGAGGGTTCCATGTGTATTGCAATTTTAAGCGACAGGCTGACAACCTGTCAAACAACGACCCTCAAACATTTGTCAGACGTGGCAATAGCGACCGTATTTTAACGGCCATTATTGGTCTGCCTACCCCGCAAGAGATAAAGGCGTGATATGTGTATGTATTATGTATGTTGTATAATATAACGAAATATAAGTTTTCTAGTAATATTATGTTATATTTTTCAGACGTGGCGATAACGACCGTAATTTTACGATCATTAACGCTCTGCCTACCCCGCAAGGGACAAAGGCGTGATTTGTGTATGTAGTCTAGCTTAGATACTATTGGTTGCACCTATAACTACCCATTTGGCAGTTAATATTAACAACGGTATGACGGCCCAGAATGAAATGTTGGTGCCCTAAATGGTAAGTGCCATCCAAAGGTTGTCTGGTAGAGATCGCCTTTAGCGATAAGGCTGCCATTGCGAATTTTTAGTTTAAGTTTTTCTGTTGTACACAAACACACGTGTTTGTGCTTTGAATGTGCAATAAACTGTTTTTAACTTACTTACTTAAAGGGTAACTTTATGATGCCGGTTGAGTAAATTTTGTAGGAAACTTCTTTCTTTTCGTGTCGAACACTGAGTCGTCCAACGACCCAATGAACCCTAGTATAGGAAACTGATTTTATTTTAAACCTCCAGTTTTGAGCATGTCGCACTTTGTCAAACCCTATACAACATACATACATAGATATATCACGCCTATATCCTTTGCGGGGTAGGCTGAGCGTAAACATCCGTAAAAACGATCATTTACGCCACGTCTGACAAGATTTTGAGGGTAATTTCAGAAGACTTGTGCATTAACATAGTGACAGGTTGTCATGCCAGCCTGTCGCCTAAAACTGCAATACACATCAAGCCTCTTACGACACCCACGGGAAAGATATGGGGTCATGCTATTCTAAGCCGGCATCACCTATACAACAATGGTTACTAAAGAAATGTTCCTACCTAGGTATCGAACTGGTTTCAGACGGTGGCAGCCCAGGCACAGACCCGAACATTCACATTACCACCTAAATCTGACATTCCAATAAGATTGAACTATTACAAGGCCGACTACCATGAATGAAAATATTTAAAAACCAAATCAGCTATTGCAAAATTAATCAAATTTCTATACCCAACGGGAGAAAAACTTAATATTGCATTGCACAATACTGTTGACAAATGTCCAAGGGAAAGAATGCAAACTTCAACCCGACTGAAAAGCAAATACAGCGACGTATAGACCAACTTATAGGACTAGCCCTCTCCGCAACTTAGCTGGTTAACCTCACCTTAGCAGAGTCTGTTCAGCGTTCGTATTTATCCATCCAAAGGGTAAACTTTAGTGAAATTCTTCAATAAAACTAAGTTTATCCACCCAAAAGATCACAATAAACAATCACGTCACAGCTGAATAGTCCACGGGTGTTATTTTCGTGTGTTTTTGTTTTTCGCGGCAACGTCCGGGCCGGGGCACACGTCCGTCGTGGTTGGCGGCTCGCGCATAACTGCGGCGTCAAAGCTGGAAACCCGTCCGGTGGGTTGCGCGCGCGCAAGTTATTCTGCAACTGCAGGTTATGCCTTTGCCGGCTCTAGGAGTGGTTTTAATGAATTTATTTTTACGATTCTAGGGCTCTAGCTGAGTTTTTTAACGGCGAGGTTGGTTGACTTTCTGGACTCATGATGGTAGAGACTTTTTGAGTTAAATACCTAATCAATATCTTTGTAGAGTTCAGAAAGTTTTGTATTTGTATTTACGACAACACGTTAATATATATGTACCGTGTATCATTCCTTTCAATTAAAATACTATTCCTACACGCTCTGCCTAACCCGCAAGGGATAAAGGCGTGATATATGTATGTATATCTATGTACCTACAGAAAAAAAATACTTAATGGGTACAAAATATTGTAGGTAGAGCCGGAGTCATTTTGTAACATTTTTCGTGCAATGATTTTATTGTCAATATTGTTGAGTTGCGTAATCAAATACTGTCAAATCGCTCTACATTGCTCGCACAGTGTGGGAGCATCTTGAGATTAGGTGGTGTAGTTAACTCCCTGAAACTCCTTAAATTTTCTAACACTTAAGAGCATTCCTTAGTGCTCCGGATTTTCAAACAAACGTTTTCCCCTGTTTTCTTCCCGAGTAAATGCCTCCAGTAGAGCTATAATTCTTTTTTATTTAAAATAAGGCATACTAAAGCAGCCCTGTTATATTCTTTTATCAAAAACGTAAATTAATCTCTTTAATGTTTTTTTTTTTTGTCATAAACAGGGTGTAAAAAAATTAACTGCAAATATTTTAAGGGCTGAACCAAGCCCATGAAACTGAACAAATTTCCCAAAGGAACATAGGTCGAAATATTAAAAAAATGTTGTACCTCCCATACAGCTGGCTCGCTCGGCTGCTACATTTTGTATGGGAGGTCTAAAAATTTCTTTCATATTTCGACCTACGTTTCTAGGGGAAAGTTTTTCAGTTTCAAAATATTTGCGGCTAATATTTTTACACCTTATATTATAAAAAATAGTTTTAGTTTCAGAATATCTCGACTGTGTGCGCCCAACGGATGGTCCGGTTTCTCAGCTTTTGTCGTACGAATACGAATAAATCGGTTGCTTACGAAAATTACGTAACGAATAAGCTTTTTTCAGGTCATAGATTCTAATTTAGTGCTGGGTTTAGAATAGCATCACCCCACATCCTTCCCGCGGGTGTCGTAAGAGACTAAGGGACTCCAGAGTATTGGTGTATTACAATTTTTAGGCGACAGGCTGACAACCTGTCACTATAGTCATACACATGTTTTCTGAAACAACCTTGGAAAACAATCCTCAAAAATGTCACACGTGACGATGGCGACCGTATTCTTACGGCCGTTAATGCTCTGCCTACCCACAAGGGATAAAGTCGTTGTAAAGGTAGACCCACTTGGTCTACCTGTGTAGATAAATCTTGGAGTTAAGGCGGATCGCACACTTGACGCACGACGGAGCGCTAAAATATCGCTGCGGTCTGTCAGATCTAAACTAGAAATGTCAATCCCCATACTAAAACTGCTCAACCGCACTAGACGCAGCGCTATTGCAGCGTCGTCCGTCAAGTGCGGTTTTAATATGAGGAGTGACGTTTCTAGTATGGATCTGACAGACCGCAGCGATGTTTTGGCGCTCCGTCGTGCGTTAAGTGTGCGATCCGCCAGGATTCAATTATTATTAAGCTGTTTTTGACCATAATAGGTTGAGTACTCTTCAGTATTTTATACCTACCTAATAATGACTCATTATTATGACCCAGTCAGGTAGATTATATAACAAATATTTTTTTAAGTCATAGATTCAATCGTGAAATTGGGCTTTGTTTTAGATTGACACCTTGCTGATAACCATTGTTGTTGATGCTGACATAATCTTTGATGGAGAAACACTTGTTTTTTTCCCTTGTGTGGGAGGTGGATTGTTTAATCTGAGATTAAGGTTTTTAGTGTTACAATACAACGGAAATTCATGCAATAGCACTTAATAAACAATACATAGATGCATAGTTCATGAGCTAAACTGGCTACGTTTGGTTGGCGGATTAGCGAGTGCAGTGCAAAATGTTGTAGATATTCCAGGGAACGCTACAAACATTCCCTGGATTCATCTCTTAGGCCCGTATTTATAAATTAAATCGAACTCAACGCTGAGATCGTTCTCACGAGCAATTTTGACAAATGTCAGTCAATACTAACAGCATCTCAAAGCCGCACTCAAGATCGATCTCAGTTGAGTGCGGTTTATAAATACGGGGTTTATTTCGGCACCCGCGGAAACGAAATTGGGTGATGCTATTTTAAGCCGGCATCAAATACCTTCATACAAAAGACATCAACGCGAGCTTTGGTAAAACATTTTATTAAATACAGAGTGTAAAAAAGATAGCTGCAAATATTTTAAGGGGTGAACCAGCCCATGAAACTGAACCAACTTTCCCCAAGGAACGTAGGTAGAGATATGAAAAAAAATTTTGTACCTCCCATGCAAAATTACCAACCAACCAAGTCAATTTGTATTGGAGTTCCAAAAAAAATTCTCCTATTTCGGTCTATGTTTCTTGGGAAAAGTTTCATGGGCTGATTCACCCCTTAAAATATTTGCTGCTAATATTTTTACATCTTATATAAGTTGATACTAGACGTTTACGCTCTGTCTACCCGGCAAGGTATAAAGGCGTGATGAGTGTAAAATATATAAAACTTTCAGTTTATATAAAATTTATGATATAACGAGTTGCATTTCCTTTTTAGATAAAAACATATATACTTAAAATTATGATTTGCGTGCAGTAATGAGAATTCTTGTGCACAATACATAAAGATAAACAATTAAAAAGCATTCCATAGCAGGTATAATATAACAACACGAACATACTATATGTGTTGCATATAAAAACCGTAACTATATGGTATGTTTGTAAGTTGGAGATCTTAAATAGTTCCTAATTGTGCCGGGCATCAAATGAATGCCGGAAAAAAATAGCATCACCCCGTTTCTACCATTGAATATGGTTAAATCCAAACTACATACATACATACACATATCACGCCTTCATCCCTTACGGGGTAGCCAGAACGACAACGGGCGTAAAAATACGGTCGCTATCGCCACGTCTGACAAATATAGAGGGCCGTTTGTGATAATTTCTGTATCACTATGGTGACAGTTTCTCAGCCTGTTGCTTAAAAGTTGTAATACACCTGAAACCCTCAAGTCCCTCAGTCGCTTCTTACGACACCCACGGGTAGGAAATGGGGTGATGCTATTCTAAGCCGGCATCACACGGGAAACCAAACTAAATGACTTCAAATTACGAAGCTATTATTTTCCCTATACTGCTTGAGGAAAGTTCTTCAGTTCATCCCCAATTAAAACCCTAAAAGTAACCCAGCGAAACGAAGCCCAAACCAAACACCCTAACTACAACTGTCAACAAAGCCCACTGCTGGACATGGGCCTCCCCATATTGGGAGTATTTGCCACGCTCACCACGCTTGGCAGGCGGATTGGCGAGCGCAGTGCACGGTGTTGTAGATATTCAAAAGAAACGCCGCTGGCCAATCCATTATGGCCTTTTAAGACACCCACGGGTAGAAATTACATACATACATACGTACATATATCACGCCTTTATCCCTTGCGGGGTAGGCAGAGCGTTAACGGCCGTAAGAATACGGTCGCTATCGCCACGTCTGACATATTTGAGGATTGTTTTCCAAGGTTGTTTCAGAAAACATGTGTATCACTATAGTGACAGGTTGTCAGCCTGTCGCCTAAAAATTGTAATACACCAATACCCTCAAGTCCCTTAGTCGCCTCTTACGACACCCGCGGGAAGAAAAGGGGTGATGCTATTCTAAACCGGCATCACACAGATAACAAAGCACCTTGTATATTGTAATAAATATAACTTGATGTACCTACATAACATAACAGTTATCAGTTATCAGTTAGTTATCAGCTAACACACTGTGAACTTATAAAATAAACTAGCTTTTGCCCGCGACTTCGTTCGCGTGGACTTCAGGTTCGTCCCGTCTTCGTATAAGCTATAGCCTATGTGTTATTCTGATGTATAAGCTATATTGTGGTAAAGTTTCATTCAAATCCATTCAGTAGTTTTTACGTGAAAGAGTAACAAACTTTCGCCTTTATAATAGTAGTAGGATTTAATAATCAAGTTCCCTAATCTTCATTCTTCACATAGTACACCTCGTCAAACAAGTAATTACGTTACCTACGTAAACATTACGTAATTTACGTTACGCACGTAAAACAGCGTTGAATAACGTAAGTGTAAAAACGTAGCGAAACGTGGAAAATGGAATATGGGAAAACTGGATGGAAGAAAGAAAAATGATTTATTGGATAAACAAGAGTGAATAGTAATGGAAGACGGAGCACCGTGAATAAGGAAATTATAATACATATAAAAAATATGTATCTAAATTTATATTTGTCGGACGTGGCGATAGCGACTGTATTTTTACGGCCGTTAACGCTCTGCCTACTCCTTAAGGGATAAAGGCGTGATATATGTATGTACGTATTTTAAGCGAACTAGCCTATGGAACTGAATAATTTTACCCAAAGAAAATTACCCAAGTAACATATCTAGGTCGAAATAATAAAAAAATTGTACAGCCGATGAAAATAATTTGCATGGGAGGTGCCGCGTTTCTACAAGGAACATAAATTTGTAATAAAAAAGAGAAAATGGCTTCTGACAATTTTCTCTACGTATTTTACAATTACTAGTCTATTTATTCACTGGTACGATTGTATTTATGACTTACTAAAAGTATTCGTTGTGAATCTACTTGGAAGTAAACGCTTGAAATTTTGAATTTGAAATTTTAATATGCGCGCAAGATTCAAGATTCAATCGTTTATTTCCAAGTAGATTCACAATGAATGCTTTTAGAATATGTCATAGAGTTAAATTACAATACGGTCACTGAATAAGTGAATTAGTCATAGTAACAATAACAATTTTATGTTCCTAATAGAATCGCGGCACGAGTGGGATAAAAAAAAAAAAAAAAAAAAAAGGCACTGCCTCGGGGCTGGTCAGGCTGACCACACAGCATGTAACTTACGTCACCACCACCAATTTATGGAATCGTTGTACCTAATCATTACCTACTTGTGCTTGTCCAGTTTCAGTCTCACATTACTATATTCCCGTTGCATCGTCTTCCATATTTTATTAGATCTGAGATATTTAATTGTTGTTTATGGAGCGATGAGTGGCGTTTCCTGCTGTTCTTTAGCATGTTAAAAAATGATTGTATATGAAATGCAGATTCCTAGGAATAGAAATAATTTACATACATACATATCACCCCTTTCTCCCTTGCGGGGTAGGCAGAGCGTTAACGGCCGTAAGAAGGCGGCCACTATCGCCACGTTTGTCATTTTTTGAGGACTGTTTCCCGAGGTTGTTTCAGAAAACACGTGTATCACTATAGTGACAGGTTGTCAGCCTGTCACCTAAAAATTGAGATACACCAATAGGTACTATCCAGTCCCTTAGATACGAAAGTAAACAACTGCTTATTAATAACTAAAAGACTGCCAAGCCACTGAGTAATTTCTAAGTACTTTTTTTATAAGCAAGAATGAAGAATGGCAAATTCAATTTTCAAATTTCAATCGTTTATTTCCAAGTAGATTCACAATGAATGCTTTCAGAAAGTAAAGAATTTACAATACAATACTGTCGCTAAAAATAAATTAGTCATTGTAAAAAAGAGAAAATTGTCAGACACAATTTTCTCTTTTTATTTTCTCTTTTGGCTTAGTACGTATATTAATTCAACGTTAGGTTTATTATTATACGTGCGTAAAGAACTAGGTTAGTACTGTATCTGAACAATTTTCCCCATAGTTAAGTAATTGGGCATCCCATATGAAATGAGTTTGACTATAAATAGGTAGGTACACATTTTTATGGGAGGTCCGAAGTTGCGTTTTTCGTAACTCGTCCTACGTTGCTTTGAAAAAAATTGTTCAGTTTTCAGGGCTGGTTCACGCTTTGCATATTTTCAGCAACTTTTTGACACCGTGCTTACCTACTAAGTATTCCGAAATGCGAGTAAAGACGGGTCGAACCATAGTATAATTTATCATGGTACAATTGGCACTTTTTAGTCCCTATTGTACACTTACTGGTACTGCTCAAGTGTACAACTGGTCCTGCGGGAAGTTTCTCTCAAACAAAAGCCGGATTTCCTAAGAGTGAGAGCTTAACTAAGTATGTACTTACCTATAGCATAAATGACAGGTGAAGAAAGTGTAAAGTGCATGATATTACGTTAGTAAACCACAGACTCCGCAAATCTGTAAAGCACTAAGCTATACCATGAGTTATATATGTAATAGGTATAGCTATCTGCATTACTGGATATGGCATTTCTAAAAAATCATCGATGTTTTAGTAATCACAAATTATGACATCACTATAGTACGCTTTTCGCGTCTGCACGTATGTAATATGTATGTTTCCTTAAATCTTTAAAACACTCAACGGATTTTGATGCAGTTTTTTAACAGATAGTGATTGAAGAGGAAGGTGTATATGTATAATACTTGCCGCGAAAACAACTTATTCCCACGGGAAAAAAAGTTACAGCGGGCGGAGCCGCTGGTCGGGTCGCTAGTAGTATTATATAATAATTTGGTGTGTCTTACTTATTTGTTCATAGTTATTTCGAAAAATAAGATCATTCGAAAGTTGTTCAGTTTCATGACATAAGACACACCCTTAAAAAATTTTTTAGGTACCTACTTAATAAATGTAACCTTAAACAGGGTGTAAAAAAATCAGCTGCAAATATTTTATAGGGTGAACTAGCCCATGAAACTAAACAACTTTCCCCAAGGAACCTCCCATACAAAATTACCGACCGACTAAGTCATTTCGTATGGGAAACTGGAAAGTCCAAAAAATCTTATTTCAACCTATGTTTCTTGGGGACAGTTGTTCAGTTTCATGGGATGATTCACCCCTTAAAATATTTGCAGATAATATTTTTACACCTTTAGCATGATTTACAACACAAAACTCCATACATGCTTTATCTTTGTAGTCGAGCTTTTCACTTCTGCGTCGCTCCAAGGAGCACCAGACTTTACAATCTGTCGCGTAAGGCCTCCAAGTGGAAAACCAACCACTGCACAGATTGTCAACCACAATTTACTATAGGTGACAACGACGTGTAAAGAAATTGTTAGGGAAAGTGTGTAATTCTATAGGTAGTAAATTACCTATACTTCTCATAAAAAGACACCTTGCAAGTTTATGTTTCGTACGAATTACATAATTAAAAATGGACTAATTTTATGAAATAAATTATATTTTCGAATGTCTGATATCGTGTAATAGTAAATAAAATGAAGTTTATAAATCTTAACACAAATGTCCCAAATTCAAAATAGTTTTTATAGATTTCGTGTTTTATCAAATCACAAAAACGAAAGTGTCTCGATTTCTATAATGAGAAGAGCAGTAACTATTTAATTTTCACGCTGTCAATCGAATCAAGGCATAGGATTAAAAAAAAATGGTCGCTTATAATTATATTATGGCATTTATAGTATTTTTGGCTATTTCTGGCCATATTTATATATTTCTTTTTGGCCTGTTCAGCATCTACTGAACCAATTCGATTTACTCAGTCTCTAAAGATGTATGAACAAAACACTAATCTACTAACTGGCGAATAACAACGCCATCTATTGTACAGTAGCAGAAACTTACTTTTACAACTTTCTTGAGATCCGGACTTTTGCTTTTTGAATAGTAATAAAATTTTCAGGTTAGGTACTACAATCAAACTTTTGATTTTAAACCACGTTATTTCGTTGCACATGTAAAAAATAAAAATTGTTTCATAAAATCTTTGTTTATTTGTGTTTTTTTTTACAAGTAAAATATGTCATTACAAGTATGTTAACATTACCTCAAAATGGTTATTTATTATACATTTTATTTGTGTCGTTGTGACTTTATGTGTTACACAAACAATAATTATTTATAGCATAATTTATAGTCTTTTAGCAGTCTACATGTGACACCCAGCCATAGCCTCGTATTTGAGTTTATATTTACATCTTCTTAAAAAACCATCGCGTATTTTTAGGATCTAAGAGTTAGTTGTCAAATGCTTTCCTTTTATGACATCTCTCGATCATCCACAATAAATAGTCACAAAATCCTTGGTTATATATTATATAGCAGCATTTATGTATTTAAACTGTGACAGGTGTCAAACGGGTCCCCAGATGGTCGTAAAATTGTTACGCTATGATCAGCTGCTGCTAAAGCTTCTCGGTTCTCACAAGTCCAGAATCCGTGTAGTTCTAGTAGTTTTGAAATGACAGCTGTCAAACAGGTCCCTAGATGGTCATAAAATCATTAGGCATACGTCTAATGCTTCTCGATTCGTATGCCAAAGCCTAGAACCACCCCAGAACAACAGCCGTACTATTTAGCTTGACAGGTGTCAAACGGGTCCCCAGACTGTCATAAAATCGTTAGGCATATGTCAGGGGCTATGGTCGGCAGCTGCCAACGCTTCTCGGTTCTCATAAGCCCAGAAGCCGTGTAGTTCTAGTAGTATGGAGACGGCGGTGTGGCCGTGACCGCTGCGAATTAGATCCTGTGGAGGGAAAAGAGAGTTAATAATGTTAAAAACCGAACTGCAGTTTATTTGTTAAGAAAATAAAATGAGATGATAGTTTTTATGTGTTATTATACTGTTAAAATAGTTATTATAATCGTTAATCAGAGAATACTCGTAAATGAACGAGAATACTCGTAAATGAGCGAGTATACTCGTTAATCAGCGAGTATACCCGTTAATCAGCAAGTATACTCGTTAATCATCGAATACATTCGTTAATCAGCGAGTATACCCGTTAATCAGCAAGTATACTCGTTAATCATCGAATACATTCGTTAATCAGCGAGTATACCCGTTAATCCGCGAATATACTTGTTAATCATCGAGTATACCCGTTAATCAGCAAGTATACCCGTTAATCAGCGAGCTTTGTATGAGTAAGTATTCTCGTAAATGATTGTTTTGTGTGAGTGGGAATAATCTTTGTGTGTAAGTGAGCTTTTATCGAGAGTTTTTATATATTAGACTGATTCTTTATAACCACACGTGTTATTTACCTGTAGTGTAATCCTGGCGGGGTGCTCCGGGCGGATCATGTCAAAGATCTCGTCCTTCACGTCATCGAAGTTGACAGGTTCAGCGCCGTGGGCCACCATTTGTTCTTGGATCGCCTGAGAGAATAAATTGAAACTACTTAGAACACATACATACCACGTCTTTATCCCTTTCGGGGTAGGTAGAGCGTTAACGGCCGAAAAATACGATCGCAAGCGCTACGTTTGACGAATATTGAGGACTCTTAGTGGTGATTTGTGGTGTATCACTGTAGTGACAGGTTGTCAGCCTGTCGCCTAAAGTTGTAACAGAAACCCGCGAGTCCCTCAGTCATGTCTTATGAAATCCACGGAAAAGAAATGGGGTGAAGCTATTCTAAACCGGCGTGACACGGCTTTGTATAACTTTTTATTTACGTCATACATTAGGTTACAAATAAACAATTTTTTATTCTACTTACTTTGAAGAAATAATTCAAAGTGAAGGCATCCAAATATCCTTGAGAATTTATATCCAAAATTCTAAACAAGTATGCTAGGGCAGCTGGTTGCCTTCTGTTCTCCAAAGCCAGTACTAAGTCCAAATAAGTCTTGTAGTCCATCTCTCCGTCGTACGTGAGGCATTGTTGGAACACCCGCTGGAGAAATGCTCGGGTTAGGGTTCCTGAGCCGTAGCTGAAATTAAGGATAAAATCATTGGGTCATTCGTCAACTCGGTGTCCCATACGACAGAAGAAATAAAAGAAAACTAAATAATTGCTAATAACTTAAGACAGTTGAGCTTCCCTTTGGTAACCCTATTTCTTGTCGATGATATTGTAGCAAAAAGACCATTGGTTGAATCCAGATACAATTTAGCAGCATTGCCTGTGAATTGTCTATCGCCTATCTTACAATGCGCTTTCTAAACCACCTGTCAAGTAGGGAATATTAGAAATATTTTCTGCTTATGTGGTAGACCAATATCGAGCGATAAACTATTGGGGTTTCTATTGCACGTTCACTGATATCTTTTTATGAAACTCTCCTTTCAGTTTTATGAGTTAATATCAATTTGAGATATTCTTAACACAATTTGTTTAACCAAAAACTTAAAGAAGGAAACAAAAAAATTTACCCACCCAGCTAATTCGTTGATGCTGAGCATGCCATTATGGTCTCTGTCGAGGTTTAGATACTGCCCGTACACGCGCAGCGCCGACGCCGCGCTGAACCAATTCTGCTCTTGTAACTCCATTGGTAGGTCTTCTTCGCGTAACTGAAGGGAAGTAAGAGAAAAATGTGAACATTATTCTGTAAAATTTGTTAGTTGACTGGGTCAATAATAAATACAAAGTTGGGCGCGTAAGTTTATATACTCAGACTCCATTCATAATTTTTCGAAACAATTATAGTATAAATTAATAAACAGAAAAACAATATAAAAGCAGTGATTTGATGCCATCCAAAATAGCAGAATATGACTTTCAGTTTTTTCATACAAAATATTGTATTGGATCGTCTTAAGACGTAGTTCATTTGACCAGTCTGTATTTGCTCTGAAACACGGTGACGAATAAAATAAGTGAGTAATAATCTTCGAGTATGTAACAATGATCTCATATCATCACGCGGCTGACTCTCACTGGGTCTAATAATGACAAAATTTCCTTGAACAAGTACAGTAAAGTGAATTATTATATCTGTCTCTCTTTCACCTCTAACAGATCATCAAGGAACGAGCAGGACAGCACATCCCGTATCCTCACTCGGCCGACCCTCAGTGGGTCTAGAAAGAACAGGAACTTTCTCGCACAAGTGCACACGTAGAATGAAGTGAATGAGGAGTCAAGGCCGTCGAGCGCGGCTAATGATGGGACCAGCTCCAGGATGTAGCTTTCTAGGTCCTGTAAGAATAGGAACAATAAAAGAAATGAAAATACAGGGGGTAAGAAAATATTGCAACCATTTAGAAACATCTTATAAAACTGGATCTTTCCCTAAGGTTCGTAGGTGAAAATATGATAAAAAATTTTGGACCTGCCATACAAATACATACTTGATCGGCTGGTACATTTGTATAAGATGTCCATAATTTTTTTTCATGTTTTAACCCATGTTCTTTGGGGAAATTCTAGCAGGTTTTGAGATATGCTACGACTAATATAGTACATATAATTAGGCACATTTGAAAGTCTAGGTACTTGTCACAATATTATCTTAAATTCAGTGATTAATTCAAAAGGGTTGAATTGATAGCCCATTGTTTCGATTTTGTTTACAAAAACCTCATACAAACCTGTTCAGTAAGATACCCCTGCCCCGTTACATCATACAAGGACAGCCCAATCCTGGTCTGCTGCAACCACACTCTCCGCATCACGTAGTTGAACAGAGACACGGCGCGCACCCGCCCCGCGCCGCCCTCCGCCGCCTGCAGCCGACCAAACACCTCCGCTGTTAGATACGGTCTGAAAATATTTAATAAATTGATTGAATATATCAACCAAACATAATGGTCTAAAAATACCTAATATTCTTTTCGTGAGGGAGACACAGAGTCGTCCAACAACCCAATGAACCCTAGTGTCAGAATTTCTGAACCGCCTTCTACAAGTAGCAGGCTTCTGACATGGTTGTGTAACAATCGCCGTCCAAGTGATCATAGACAGCAACCGGGACCTATGGCTTAATGTGCCATCCGAAACACGGAACCATCTTACCTACGGACAATCGGGTGGTTCAGCCCGCAATGTCCTAACCAGACTGGGAACAAATTCACAAAGTGATAAATATCAACTTCGTGAGTGACCCACCGAGAATTGAACCGGGAACCTTCTACATCAAAGGCAGTCGCACTACCATTGCGCCACATCGGTTGTCGATACCTAATGAAAGTTTTCTTATCTTTATTACTGTATCAATTTTGACTGATTGGAGGTGGTTTCATTACAGACACTGAATCAAAATGTTATGATTAAGGTCTCCAAACTTTAAAAGGATTCAAAAAATTTGACCTAAAATATTATACTAAAATATTGACCTAAAATATTTCGCAGGTCCAATCTATCTCAACACCATGAACTTAACTAAAATGCAGCGAAACACCATGCTGAGAAAAGTTGTTTAATTTCATGGGATTCATTCACATCTCTTGCAATATTTACAGTTTATTTTAATTAAAGAGAACAACCACTTATTCATTGTCCTTTCTTTGCTTGAATAAGGAATGCTTACTGAAACTATGAATTACTTAACTAACTTCAAATTTCATAAAATGTCAATTATACCTGTACTTGGGCCCAGCATCCTCCCTGACCTTCCTGAACTGCAGATAGTCAATCATCAGCTCATCATTATTGGCCATGCTGTAACTGCCGTTGGACTTCTCTATCAAACTCCATAGATGCTTCAATTCACTGTTATCTAGCAGTTCCTTACTCTTCTTCTGTAAGAACTGAGCTCTGGTCTCTTCACGAAGTTTTTGAGCTAAATTTTCATCTGGTCGTGGAAGTTTGAAATAGAATTTAGGTATTTTCTTGTACGAGTCAACATTGTCGTCTAGTTTGGGTTTGTAGAGCTGCTTGAAGGTCTCCGCTTCGATTTTTTCACTTTCTTCTTTCGTTATACTTGTACCAGATTCTGTAATAAATAACTTTTGCTTAGAAACATGCCAATATTCATTAACAAAAATCTACAAAACTCTACCTGTAGGGGTAAATTTTATCCATACTAAGTGCACCCCAACCCTCGACTTTGCAACCTAGAATGGAAATTTAATACTTACCATCCAACTTTTTAATGTATTTTTTTAGTTTATTTTTCAGTAAGTTATTCAGCTTTGTGTCTTCGTCTAGCGGTTTTGCGTCGCCGGCACCAGTGCAATGGCCTGTATCAAAGGTTTTGTTTTGCTCTATTTCAGTATCCCCCATTATTTTATTTGATTTTCACTTATAATTTTTGAAGAAATTACTATATTGTTTGGAAAATAAACATTCGATCCTCAGCTGAAATCTTTTGTTTGACAGTAACGTCACGATCTACGCAGTATTTACGAATTCCGAAAGAATGTTTTGTGTGTAACGGAACGTTATCATTACTACTTTGGCTACTAAATGATTGATGTCGCTGCAATCTACGATATTAGTTTTACTACTCGACAAAAGATGGCACTGTCATTCATGATTACTACGTTTTTTTGAAATGGTAACACTGACTGCACGGGAAGTGCAATAGCGTTGCATTGCATGACGTCAAATCGACAGTGCGAGCGAGCGTCCGTCGTCGGTCTGTCAAAATGGCGGCCGCCGAGATACAGGTCGTGAATTCCTCTAATTTAGCAAAAATTGAGAGGTAAACAAGCATTCATGAGCATATTTGTACAGTATTTGACATAGAATAGTAGCGATTTAAGAATATGCAGTGAAAATCCTGTATTTTTAAGTGAAAAAGTGTCCAATGTTTGTATCGCTGTTTGATTTTCAATTCATTCTCATTTTGCAGTTTTCTCAATGATTCAAGCTATAAGGAGATCATTGAGAACTCCTCTACATTTAATTCACGACTATGTGCGGAGCGGCGGATGCGTATGCCCTTTATCGACACCCAAACCGGTAAGTATTGATTTCTAATTACGAATACGAAGGCCCATGCCCTGTAAGCCTATTGAGGTTTCTGACCCGTTCCACTGCACTGAACAACGCTAATTAACGTTTTTCACACATCGCAGACCTTTTTGATTCGTTAGTACCGTACTTCACGCAAGATTTATGATGAAATTGTATGTTGTTTTACTCAGGGGTCGCTCAGAGCCACTGCAACCTCTTCATGACAAGAAAACAGCGTATGCCAGGCGCGAGAGAAGGACAAGTTTACACATATCCTGCACAAAGGTGAGATATCTTCGTGGGAAGAATGAAAAAGTACAAAAATAATAAACAATCAAGAGTATTTCTAAGAAAGTACATGATTATGTACCTATGTTTTGCTAAACTGAGTATCATCCATCTTAAATTGTTGTGCAATGCTTACCTTATATAAATTCTATATTTTTTCTAAAAAGATAGGTATCTCAAGTAAACTAAACAATTTTGTCCTTAACTTGTACCTACACTATTTTTCTAAACTCTCATACCAAATGTCACAATTAATTTTACTATTAGCTTTAACCATAAATTATCAGATGGCGCAAAGCCCGCCGGCAATATCTAACGATGTCTTCCACGCGGTGGGGCTGGGCAGCCAACGACACAGCGGAGCACATCGGGGAGGGGGAAAACAGCTCTGGCATCCCCGGGGAGGCTCTCATCGGGGAGGACAGCAGGGACGGCTCACAGACTGCTGCTAAAGATGATCCTAAGGTACTAAATATGATATTATACAGGGTGTAAAAAATTGCTGCAAATATTTTAAGCGGTGAACGAGCTCATGAAACTGGACAACTTTCCCCAAGAAACATATGTCGAAATATGAAAAAAAAAAATTGGGCCTCTCATACAAATTGACTTGGTCGGTCAGTAATTTTGTATGGGGGGTCCAAAAAAATTTCTGATATTACAACCTAGGTTCCTTTGGAAAAGTTGTTCAGTTTCATGGGCTGGTTCACACCCTAAATTATTTGCAGCACATTTTTTTACCTACTTTCTGAAATATCTAAATATTTTTGTAATGTTTTTGGGAGTTTCTTTATAAAAGGTGTAAAAATTTGCTCCAATATTTTATAGGTCAACCAGCACATAAAACTGAACATCTTTCCCAAGAAACATAGGTCGAAATTTAAAAAACAATATTTTGACCGCCTCCAATACAAATTTACTGGCCAACCAAGCCAATTTGTATGGGAGCGCCAAAAATTTTTCTCAAATTTCGACTTATGTTTCTTTGAAAAGTTGTTCAGTTTCTTGGACTGATTCAAAATTAAAATATTTGCAGCTAATATTTTTACACCTTAAATACGTACTTTCTGAAATATGAACTAAATGCTTTAGACCCTGTAATGGTTTTGGGAGTCTCTTTATATTTTGTGGGAATGAATTCCTTTATGTAAATGTTTAAATTAACAAATTTTATTACAATAAATTAACAAAATGTTCTAGATATCTAAATCAAAATTTATTACAAGAGACAATTTAGGACAAAAACTAAATTGAAAATAATATTTTTTTCGTGACCCAACATTTTCAAATTGCAAGTCATATCATATACTTCACTTTATTATTGTCCCCAGGAATGGTTCTACGATGAACTAGCAATGGAAGAAATGGAGACCGGAGAGGAACCAGACCCTGAGTCCGACGAGGACTACTACGACGACACGTATGCCAACAGGAGGAAGAAGCGAGGCGGGGCCACGCCCTCGGGGCCGGGCTCGCGGGGGGGGCGCACCAGGAAGAGCGCGGCCGCTGATGATACGCCCGCCAAGAGAGGGCGCGCGGTGAGTATCGACAATAATCAGATTATAGATAACACCCATATGACCATATAAGTCCCAAATAAAAGAATTCTATATACATTTAAAAAAATACTGCAAATGTTTTAGGTTTGTGATGCCGGCTTAGAATAGCATCACCCCATTTCTTTCCCGAGGGTGTCGTAAGAAGCGACTGAGGGACTCGAGGGTTTTAAGTGTATTACAATTTTGGCGACAGGCTTCCAACCTGTCACTATGGTGATACACAGGTTTTCTAAAACAGCCTTGGAAAACAATCCTCAAAAATGTCAGACGTGGCGATAGCGACCGTATTCTTACGGCCGTTAACGCTGTGCCTACCCCGCAAGGGATGAAGGCGTGATATATGTATGTTTGTATGTATAATAATCAGATTATTATCATAAACACAAATAAAAAAAACTATTAACTTTTGTTACAAAGCTAGTTCATAATTCTACATACATACATACATACATATATCACGTCTTTATCCCTTGCGGGGTAGGCAGAGCGTTAACGGCCGTGAGAATACGGTCGCTATCGCCACGTCTGACATTTTAGAGGATTTTTTTCCAAGGTAGTTTCAGAAAACATGTGTATCACTATAGTGACAGGTTGTCAGCCTGTCGCCTAAAAATTGCAATACACCATACAATAATTCTACAGGGTCTAAAAAAAATAACTGCAAGGGGTGAACCAGCCCATGAAACTAAAAAAAATTCCCTAAGAATCATAAGTTACCTACATTACACCTTACACAGGGTGTAACAAAATCAATAGTAAATATTTTAAGGGGTGAATCAGTCTATGAAACTTTCCCTAAAAGACGTACGTCGTATATGAAAAAAATTGGACCTCCCATACAATGTCAGTTGACATCAGTGGTCATTTTGTATGGGAGGTTTAAGTTTTTTCACGTTTCTTGGGGAAAGTGGTTCAGTTTCATATATGTATTCGCCTCTTAAATATTTGCACTAGTTTTTCAGCTTCATGCAGGCTGCATTGCCCTGTACTAAACCAGGGCCCAAGTCTGCTTTTCTTTGTCATTGAAACTCAACTGTTATTCCATTGCCATATTGATTTACTATACTTCAAGCTGTTAGCAGACTACGAAACTACTAAAATCATCCAACTGAGATCCAATCGACATCCAACTGAAACAATTTTCATTTAGCAGACTTAGGGCGCAGTGCCCTGTTCTAAACCAGTGCCCTGTGTTAAACCAGGCTGATGTTTGCAGGGGCGCGGCCGCAAGCGCGCGGGGCAGGGCACGCTGCCGTACGAGTGTCCAGGCGACGCCGAGAAACCCTTCGGCTGCGAACGTAAGTCCACCCGACGCAGGCACTAGCACTAGCGATAACGGATACTATACTGTCTACAGATACTAATCACCGATACTGAAGCTTATGCATGGGCTTATTACATTGAAAAATATTTATCTTTAACCTTAAGAGGATATCCTTAGGTACGATTTTCATAAAAACGTATTCTCCCATTTTCTAACCTAACTTTATAATAAAAAAAATTATAACTCCAGAGGCATTACTCGGTAAAAAAAACAGGGGAATACGATTGTATGATAAGGCTGAAACCCCGGAGCAGTCTGTAACGCTCTTGCCACTACTAGAATAAGGCAACAAAAGAATGTCCCCGCGGAAAAACTTACCTTAATTACCCGAAATTGTTTTAAAAATCAATTTAAAAAATGGCATCATAAGAAATACCTCCAAAAAATACTTCCTGTAATAACTCAAATCAACTGAACGGCAATTTAGTATAGAGGGCCAATGAAAAGAATATTTTGACTAAAATAAAACCTCTAAAAGTAACTTAGTATGTTCAGTTCTATATCGAATCCAAAAAATCACCATACCATGTTTTGAGACAAATTTGTTCCAATATATCAGCCCAAAGCCAATTTTCAGTATCAGTAACTAGTAAAATTTTACGCTACATAACGTAAGACGATCGCAAAATATCATAAAAATCTTAGACAAGAATCCGAAATTTATCCATTCTTGTCTATGACTTGTATGGAACTCCGTTCGCGTCTACACTACTACACCAACAGCCTTCGTAAAGTAAGAAGTTTTACTGGGATCTAGATGGGGCTTTAGTAAAAAAGTGGATTAATAGTCGACCCTTAGAGCATTCACCCTATGGAGGTGTTAACAGTCAATTACTGAACAATTTTTTCTGCCACTTTTTGCCGGATATTGCACACAACGATAATTGTACAACAACTTGACAACCACATACAAAATAACAACTGTCAGTTTCATTTAACCTTTTGAACGCCAATGACCACTATAGTTGCTAAACGCTCGCGTACATACGACGCCACTGACGACTAAAGTAGTCCAAATTTACCTATTTTTATAACTTAAATTCTGTCTTGTTTAAGACACCGGGCTGCTTGCCGATAAGTTTTTACCATCTTCACATTTTTCTATGCTTGGCGTCGGGGGTGTGCCGACGTAAAAAAACTCTGGCGTGCAAAAGGTTAACGTGCTGGGCAAACGGGCAGTGAATTCTGGTAGAGGGAAAAACCCAGCTTTGCCATCTCCATAGGTGGAATGCTCTAAGTAGTCGACGCAAGACGGTTAGAAGTTTAAAAGATTATGAAGATGGAGCCTTGAAAAGATTTTTAAAAAGGTTTTTAATGGACTTCGACGGAACGATCCCGGCGCAAACGCATTTCTAAATCTAGCTCAGGTCCTAATTATAACCTCATAGAATGCTAGCTCCCCAATTGCTTAGTACATAGAACAATATAACAGAAACATATATAAAAATGCTTCCTTCCGGGTAGCAATTTTGATCAATCAAAGATCTTTAGATAGTGATATGTTTAGAAGTACATAGATTTTTAGACCATATACAAGAGCTTATGAATCGCGCCAGTTTTATAGAAGTGCTTTGGACTGTTATACAGAATGTCAAAGAAATTACTGCGAATGTTTTTAGGGGTTAACCAAACTATGAAACTGAACAACTTTCCCCAAGAAATATAGGTCGAAATAAGGAATAAAAATTACCAGCAACGAAATCAATTTATCTGGAAGGTCCTTTATTCACATTTCGTACAATGTTTCTTAGGAAAAGTTGTTCAGTTTTATGTACCCTTGCACCCTTTGAAAAATTAGCAGTAGATTTTTTACACCTTATAAAACTAACGGGTCTTTTACTAGGCATAGGAAAATAGATAGTATACATTCCCTAAGGTGCAATATAACGTAGCTTATAATAGTTAAACAAATACCTCCGAAATAATCTCGAATTTGCTCAATATTTTACTAAACCAAGGACCTGGGCTGTTAGGTTATATTTCCTTTTCATATGCCAGTGAAAGAAAGTCATATCTCTATACATATTTCATATGAAAAATAAGTAAGTTATACTCTGGTATCAATTCGGTAATTTCCCGTTAACTTAAATTGCGCTAGCTCTCTTAAGCAACATTTCTTCAAACAGATCCAAAAAAGTATAAGAAATGATCGCGACTAAATTAACTATCTGTCCGTATCTGACAGAACTCGAGCTAGTTTATGATGTCATAACAGATGGCGTTGAGTTAGGTTGAAATTTTGACATTTGAGTTATATTGATACTCAACTATACAAAATAAATTTCCTTGGAAAGACACTTTTTAAGTTTAGCTCAGCGCCATCTACACTCGAAAATAGGCTAGAAAAGTTCCCATTGACTTACAGTTTGATGAAGAATGCTCTTTATCTGTCATAATAAGACGACGATTTAAAAAATTGCGACTGAATTACTAGAAATGGCTAAGATACCATAGACACTTTTAACATGACATAGATATCTAGTATACTTCTGTAACCCTACTTGACGGAAAGTTACCGCCGATTGAAGAACCCGTATATTTCCCCACCTTGACACTGGCAGATTTTAATTTTTCAGAATTGGCTGACTAGACAGAAGCCAAAAATTAAATTGAGCTAAGTTAATAGAAATTACTGAATTGACACCGCGGTCGCACTAGCCTTTTTTCGTATTGAAATCTATCACTGGCATATGAAAAATTCGTAGTTAATAAATATATCATCCACGTAAGCTAAACCAGTAATATCTACTATTAAAAGCAGGGCCAACGAGTACTGTAACTCTTAGCTGTAAACGGAACTGCGCCACAGTATATACAACTTCTTATACATCTAGTAGATCGACTGGTATGAACTTAGCAATGCATGATATACTGTGGCATAAAAGCAATAAGATAGAGTTTTAATGGAAGATGCTTGATGTTGGGTGTCAATAAAAAAATACGGAGGCATTAAATCTTCAGAATTGGCAGTTCGGTTCAGATTTAAAAACCAACATTTTACCCCTACTACTTTATAATATGGAGACACAAGCAAAAGCCTATCTTTATTTTATCATTAATTGTATTTAGTGGATTCATTTTCATAAAATAGAAATACATAATTAAAATAAATTCTCAGAGAAATCGAGACACTTTCGTTTTGATTTGATAAAACACTAAACCTATATCAAGTTCATTTTTATTTATTTTATTTATTTAGAGATTTATTCTAAATTAAACACACTTTTCAAATAATGTTATTTGTACGAAACATACACTTGCTAAGGTGTCCCGGATTTTTAAAATGACACTCGTATTTGGCACCCAACATCTAAGCTTAGGTATGTACTAGATTCGCAAATATGCCTTTAATTGTTGTGTACGTCTGTATGTGTATAGGGTTAGTAGTAATTGAATCTCCTTGCCGGAATGAAGGATAAATAATTAGCAAAATCTTAGGCGGGATAATGTGTAGCAATAGCAAATACGAGGGGAGGTCAAAAAGTTCGCGGAATGACAAGGAAGAAGGGTGAAATTAAACATGAAATTATTTTTCCTTTTCAATATATTCTCCCTTAACTCGAATAGATTTATGGGATCTATCAAATAACTTATTAATACCGTCTAAAAAAAATTGTTTATCTTGTGCGTCAAAATAAGCCGAAATCGCTGACTTAACCTCATCATCGTCGTTAAATTTTCTTCCACGCAGCTCTTTTTTCATCTTTGGAAATAAATAATAGTCGCTGGGGGCCAGGTCTGGACTGTAGGGTGGATGGCGCAGTAGTTCAAAACCACATCGGTGAATGGCAGCGGTCGCAACACGACTGGTGTGCACGGGCGCGTTGTCATGCAAAAGCAGCACTCCTTTGGTCAGTTTTCCTCTCCTTTTTTCTTTAATCGCTTCCTTCAATCGATCTAACAAGGAAGCGTAGTACTCTCCCGTTATGGAAAGGCCACGATCTTTATAATCCACCAGAAGAATGCCTTCAGAATCCCAAAATATTGTCGCCATGATCTTTCCGGCCGATTGAGACACCTTAAACTTCTTAGGAGGGGGAGTGCCCTTTTTCTGCCATTGCATTGACTCTTGCTTTGACTCAGGTTCATAATGATGAACCCAAGTTTCATCCCCAGTCACAATACGGGACATAATTTCTTCCTTTTGATCTCCACAGCGGTCCAAAAACTCGCGGCAACAGTCGACGCGCTCTCGCTTTTGAAACGGCGTGAGCATTCTCGGGACCCATCTTGCGCAGACTTTACTCATACCAAGATGTTGATGAAGGATATTCAAAATGGTAGTTTCTGATACACCAACTAATGCTGCAAGCTGTTTCTTCTTCAAACGGCCATCCTCCAATACAAGTTTCTCAACTTTATCGATGATTTCCGGCGTGGTGGCCTCGATCGGCCGCCCAGAACGGGGATCGTCTTCAATTGACTCCCTTCCTTGCTTGAAAAGATTATGCCACTTGTAAATCATAGTTTTTCCAGGAGCAGAGTCCCCGTAAACAGATAACATATCTTGAAAAACAGTTTGCGGCGTTTTTCCCTGTTTGGTGAGGAACTTTATGACGGCGCGATGTTCAATTTTTTCCATACTGCCAACTTTCTTCCCGATTCACTTGTTAAATCGTTGATAACTCAAAGACTAGTGACCCAATTAGGCTAAAACTTGGTATTTTATAGTAATAATGAGTTACTCAATTAGCGAGTACCTGGACAAGCATCCCTACCCCCGCCAACCCCTCCATTCCGCGAACTTTTTGACCTCCCCTCGTACAACTGAAAATACTTTAGATACAAAACGTCGTTAGAGATTATTTGCCTACTTTACATAATAATTGCGCCGTGTGATGCCGGCTTAGAATAGCATTACCCCACATCCTTCCCACGGGTGTCGTAAGAGGGGACTAAGGGACTTGAGAGAATTGGTGTATTACAATTTTTAGGTGACAAGCTGACAACCTGTTACTATAGTGATACACATGTTTTCTGAATCAACCTTGGAAAATAATCCTCAAAAATGTCAGACGTAGCGATAGTGGCCGTATTCTTACGGCCGTTAACGCTCTGCCTACCCCGCAAAGGATAAAGGTTTGATATATGTATGTACATAATAATTTGATTGCAACTATGACTAACTCAGGCGCTTCTTACAGCATAACATTTTACTCAAATAATAAAATATCAGCATAAATACTATATTCTTGAGCACCAAAAGAATCTGAAGTAAAAATCAATTAATTGTATGATTGTGCTATTTGCTACACATTAAATTCGAAATATTAGAAATTATTAATTTAATCAATTTCTACAGTGCGGGGTATTCCTAATCCTAAATTAAAACTTAGCCGAATACTACTATTTAATTGAATATAATTTCAAAGGAATGCATTTAAATTAATTTATTGCTAAGGCCAAGTGTTTATTATTTAATTTTTAGGATTTTAATTAGTTTTTAAATAGTATTAGGTACTTTGATTCAGTCAGTAGCTCGAAATAATTTATAATTTCTTGGATAAAGCTACAGTTTCAGGTAGAAATTTGCTTAGGATAGTTATGAAATACAATGGCGCGTTACGTATTGTACTGCTAATGTTTCAGTACTGTAACTATTTAACCAGTTTTCGAGAAAAATAAATAAAAATGCAGTTAAGCAAAAAGTAAATTTGTTAAAAATTGCCACTTACTGAATCAAATGTAAAATCAAGTTAACGTTTTACTATTTGATCTTTTTCCGTATGATTTCACCGCTCCTTATTTTAAAAGATCGTATGTATGTGTACAGTGGCGTGTGTGTCAATTTATAACCTTATAGTGCAAAATTGTAATACGGAAACACCAATTTAATATAAACTTATTAATACAAAATTTATCACTGCCACTTTTAAACTGAGAGTCGCTAAATTACAAACGCCGATGCTAAAATCTGGCAAAACAAGAGTTTATCTCACAAAACTGAAGAATAACTGTTGTTTTTCTTCTGACTGAAATATCTGACTGTATTATATGGAAGATATACGGGGTGTAAGGGACAGCGTACCGAATACTGGTAGGGTGTAAGCAACCCACTTCAACATTCCCCTAGGGACATATGTCAGGAAACTTAAAAAAAAAATTGTTTCCCATAGTAATTCCAGTCAGCTTATCGCGATTTTGTTGGGAGGTCGAATTTTTTTTTTTTGTCGCTTCTTCAGTTTCCTGGTCTGCTTTCACTCTATCAGTATTCGGGTGTCCTTAACACCCTGTTTACACACAAACCAAACCAAAAAGCTACTTAGACCATGCAAACACAGGTGACGTTTTTGACGCGTGCTATTACTCTGTGGTTGCGCAAAATTCCGACTTCTTTCTCTTCACGACGAAGGTGATGGACGCTTTTGATCGCGCATATGGTTATTGTATTGCCCCGTACAGGAATCGAACTTGAGAACTTCGCTGTGTTGCCAGTGAAGCTATCGTCGTATTTGTAATTTTGTGAAAGAAATCTCTGCCCGTGTTGGGTGTCTCGTTATTATATAACATTTACTAGTGTTTAGGATAGCTTATAGTGTTTAGGAAAACTGACGCGATATCTATTATTGTTTTACGACAACTTTACATAGAATATGATTTTGAAATCGATGATGAAATATAACCAAATTTTTTGAAGAAAGGACTACACTAAAAGTAGTAGCCGAGCTTAGAAAAAGGAAAAGAAAAATAATCATAATAAGACATTTATTCATCCATATTATTGATATCCCGCTCATGTGTCGTATATTTCGATAGAGAGACAAACAATAATGTTGCTAATTTGGGATCCTTTCTTTAAAAACTCGAGTTATAACGATTAATGATAAAATCCCAAAACATCTTTTCTTTAATTTGATGATGTGAAGTGAAACTAAATATAATAAAGAATTCGTGTCAGTATTCCAATTTTACCCTTCTTCGTTGAGCCTCTCCAAGGGAAAAGTAGTCAAAACAGTCTGTTTAGATTTGGTATTACTAGGCGGTTCTGTGAGGGGGCTCAATGAAACTTCTTTGATAAGAGTCGTGATAACCGAATCCATACACGCCTTTAAAATGTTGATCTTCAAATTCTAATAGGTTTTTTACTGTTTTGACGGAATTCTAGCAAGGAATTGAATCTGCAAAATTACGGAATCACTAGGATAAAAAAAATCAAATGTACCCTAAGCTTAGTCTTGAGAAATGATTCGAATTTGTCGTAAATAATTTTTACCTGCAAATTGAATTTCATTCTCACTAGTTCCAATGAACATTCATGCTACTTTTTTCTTTTCTTTTCAAGGAATGGAGAGAAAACAGTAGCGTTCATAGTAGTTACTAGTCATAGTAGCGAAAATGATCCCAAATTCACCTTTTAAACTTGTACCTACTGATGTATAGATTTTAAAGTCGGTATGTGGTCCGTTTATCATAGCTCTACACACTTCTCTAAAGGATCTTATGAATGAATCACAATATTATATTCACAATTAATATAGGTCTAGCACTGAATTGGTTTGAAGTTTTGAATGTGTACTCATGTGTCTGTGATAGTCTATTTATTTCCTTTTTTCTTGTCTTTTAGGAATTTTTACACTAGAAAATTGCGTTTTGTGAGTGTGTGCAATGAATACAGTATTCGGTTTTTTTTAATTAGATTTTCATTTATTTCCAAATTGTGGGTGGTGCCAAAACAAAATATAATAATAGTCCTGTCGTATGGTTTTGCATTTTACAATGTAAAACATATGAATCCTATTATGAGTCTTCCATCAAAATTTATAAATAATGCGTTATTTTATTTAAAGATCTATCTTACATTTTTTTTTCCTTATTTATTACAATTCTGATAGAATGAAATAAAGCTTATTCATTGCACACGACGTGTTAGCAATATTTATTGTATTTGTAAAAAATCAGTAAAATATTAGGGTTTTGATGTTATTCTTAGATCCAAACTATTATTAGCACCCAAAGATTGTTATGAATTTATACAAGAAATATTTATGTTGAATAAGAAATAAAAATATCCACATTTACTAAATTTTTCGCATACTTTAATTAAGGTTCCTATATGAAATCTTTCTAATACGTTTATCATTCAAATATCAATAGGGTTGTGGACTGGCAGGTCAATTAATGAACTACTTTTTAAAACGATCGAAAATGATATTTTGTATGAAAATAGGAATGTTAGATGTCATAGATTGCTATTTTGGTTGGTATCAGCACACTTATTTTTATGTAATTTTTTATTGATTCAAATTCTGAATATTGTAAAAAATTATGAATGAGGTCCGTAGTATTTTTGGACAATAGTTTTAAGCGTGCAACTTTTATATTTAATTAATGACCCAGTCCGCAACAGAATTACGCAAAAACAAAAAGCTATGTTTGATCTTTTCCGCTACAAATACATGATATTACAAATATATCAGAAACTTCTGGATAACTTCTGGATCTGTTCGTGTCACGTTTATATAAAAAGGTTTTTGTTCGCTTATAACGCTAGTCGCCTAGCGACTCAGCAGATCCAGTGATTTGAAGTCATCAATCAAAATAGCGGGAGCTGCGTCGACAGAACTGACCATAGACTATCACGACGGGCCGGCTTTGTTCACGGTACACACTATATAAGAACTTATCAACTCTGATATATTACGCACTTTGTTATCAGAAGTGGGATACATTAATTGTCTTTATTTTCGATTTAAAAGTCTATCTGAAAAGGTGTAAGGTGTAAAAATATTAGCTGCAAATATTTTAAGGGGACAATCAGGCCATGAAACTGATCAATTTTCCCTGGGAAACATAGGTCAAAAACAATTTGGACCTGCCATACAAAATTTAGCAGCCGAACGAGTCAACTGTATGGGAGGTCCAAGATTGTTTTTCATATTTCGACGCTATGTTTCTTGAGGAAAGTTGTTCAGTTAAAAAGGCTGATTCAACCCTGAAAATATTCGCAGCAATTTTTTAACATCCTGTATACAAGTTTGAAACGTTTTCCTTCCGTCAGTAAAAGGGAGCTTGGTTCTTATATCGTGTGTACTAAAAATATATTGATTGATGACGAAAAATCCCTGGAAATGTTGCCATGTACCGGAACGCCGTCGTGGTACCTCCGCTATGCTCTGTTCTGACGACTTTAGTATTGCCCGCTCGTAATAATCATCCAATTTGATATAAATAATCGATAAATCGCGATTTGAGTGTCAAAGCAGAAGGAGGTACCACTGGCGGTAAGTCATGTTTCGTTTGTTGTGAGATTTGTAAGGCTAGTTTCTATGTTTGCAACATTTTGTATTTATTTTCTCTTTAATTTTTATATTTATAAAAATGTACATCATATAAAAAACCAGGCAGGATTTTCTCAATGAAGAGTCGATACTTACATATCAGATATTTTGTGTTCTACAAAAACTTCGTTATTCGTAGGATTTAATCTGTGCGCGAACGAAGCAATATCTCAAAATAATTTCAAATATACTTCTCATCAGTAAAATTGGGACACTTTCGTTTTTATGATTTTATAAAACACTAATTAAAAAAAGACTGTCGAATTTGCCATTTTCATTATGATTTATGAACATCAATTTACTCATTTTTACACGATATTAGGGATTTATTCCAAAATAAACACACTTTTTAAATAATGTGATTCGCACGAAACATTATCTGATGATTTTTTGATGAGAAGTGTATATTTTAATTGGGTCAATCAATATTACGAACTTATCACGAAGAGATTGTATTTATAGTTGTAATTTTTTTGTAAATCTTTCAGTTATTTGCTTAGAAACTACAACTAATTATCAAAATCCTCTCCCAACAGTATGCGGCGCAAAATACAAGACTCGCGCAGGCCTGGTGTACCACTACACGCACACGCACAAGGACCCGCCGGCGGGCGGCGCCGCGGGCTCGGACGGGGACTCCCGGGACCGCGCCACGCCCCCCGCCGCGCCCGCCGCCCCCGCCACGGAGTATCAAGACAGTTATGTCACCTTCCTTAATAACCCAGCTGGTGGACCAGGTAATATGCCTATAAGCCAAATGTCACTCAAAAATTTACATTCTTCCATTTGCTCCTAAATGGAGGCATTATTTCAAAAAAGAATACCAATATCGGCTCGTTTACGTTGTCAGGTTTGCAGAGGCACGCAGACTCTACAACAATGAGATTCGATACATACATTTCGATTCGGACCTAATACTAGGCCAGAAAAAAAAGATTCTTAAACTTCAAGCTTCGTGAAGAATAGGTGTTTTATGGTAGAAAATTTTAATTGAAGTTTAAAGGCTGAATGTGATAGTCTCATCCTTCCAATATAACTCGATCAGAAATTGGTTAATTTTTGTACTATTGGTACTATTTTCGGTTAAATTCGCACTGAAGTGGCAGGCGTAAACTTAAAATCTAAATCTAATCTTAAAACAGTTTAAACGACTTCTCCATAACATGGCTTGAAAAGTTGAAAAAGTTCGAGTCTCTCAGCGCCATTATTATGTATGGAATTCTAAGCTTTACTTATAAGGCTTGAATTCGTGCTTTCTATGCTACAGATTTACCTGCCAGTTACTTCAGTGTGCAATGAATCGTATTCATTCCACTCGCGACCTACCTTAAACAACCCAGCCCATGAAAGTGAACAACTTTCTCCGAGGAACGTAGGTCGAAATATGAATAAGAATATTATGACCTCCTATACAATTTGACTTTGTCAGCTAGTACATTTTGTATGGTAGGGCCAAAATTATAGTTCCATATTTTGACCTATGTCCCTCGGGAAACTTGTTCAGTTTCATAGACTGGTTCACCCCTTAAAATAAAGGGTGTAAAAAATTTGCTGCAAATATTTTAAGGGGTGAATGAGCCCATGAAACTGAACAACTTTCCCTAAGGAAAATAGGTCGAAATATGAAAAAAAAATTGGACATCCCTATACAGGTTGACTCACACGGCTGCTACATTTTGTATGGGAGTAATTTTTTTTCATACTTCGACCTTTGTTTCTTGGGGAAAGTTGTCCAGTTTCATGGGCTGATTCCTTTCCCCTTTAAGTATTTTTTATTATTTTTACACCTTGCATTTGCAGTAGTTTTTTTTTACATCCTGTATTTTATACTATCTTCATTCTTACAGCAGCGTCCACCCCCGCGCCCCCGCCCGCAGCGCCGCCCCGCCGCCCGACGCCGCCCCCGCGCCCCGCCTCCGCCGACACCTCCTCGTCGGACTCCGCGCACGCGCCGCTGCGGCCCACGCCCGCGCCGCCCACGCCCACCGCTGGCCCGGCGAGCCTGGCCGCGCCCAGCCCGATCGTGCCCACTATACCGGTGCAGTCGGCCGCCGCTGTCGCTAAGGAGGGGCAGGTTAAGGTAGGGTATTTTATCGTATCATAATAATGATCAGATTGGAATCCCGAAACATTTTTGATTTCGAATTAGATGCGAAAGTCTGCTACTATTTGTGCTTGTATCATAAGTTCTACTAAACATCCTTTAACACATACCCTTGACTTGACAATAACAATTTGTGGCACGAGTGTTAGTCCAGTTTTTGCAGACACCCGTGCACGATTACAATGACACTTTTAGGAAATGAGCATTTTTTGAAATGACAGCAATGGTAGATGGCGCACTTGGCACTTTTTCAGATAGTGGCATTATCTGTCATGTTCAGTGCAAACAAAAAACTATTACCCCTGTCTATGGGTAACCACGAACTGATTAAAAAACCCATTGAGCTACTGGACATAGTTCACACATAGACCACCATATCATAAATCATAACCACCTCCACAGGCCGCACCATCGCCCTACTGCGACTTCTGCCTCGGCGACGACCGCGAGAACAAGAAAACCGGCACTCCCGAAGAGCTGGTCTCCTGCTCCGACTGTGGCCGATCAGGTAAGCGCCCCCGCGGCCGCCCCCCCCGCCCCAGCCGCCCCCCGCCCTGCTACCACCTACAGAACAAGGTCTGCGAGAAACACAGGCACTTGCGAGAAAGCGTCAAGCTCAACGGAGTAGTGGAGATACTACATTCGATGTCGTATTCCGCTGATGCGTTTGATAACTTCGCGTCTCAGACTCGGATGCTGAGGGATGAGTATGGGGGGTACCAATCGCCGCCTTCGTCTAGGCAGAGTCCCGTTTCTGATAGATAGGCAACGCAAAAATATGCTGTAGATTTCACTTAATATGCTAAGTTTGTGTTAGTTTCGACTCGACTCAGTTTCGATTCCACCCGTTCTCACTCGACCCAGCCTATATAAAGGGCAAGTCGGAACGGGTTGAATCGAAACTGAGTCGAGTCGTAACTATTTTTAAGGTGTCTGTTTCGTTGTGTGTGAACGTACTGCGGTAAAATTATTGATAGTTTCGAAAAACAAAACACTAAAGTTACAGCGATACATACCTATATCACGCTTTGAACCCTTTCGGGTTAGGCAGAGCGTCTGACAAATTATGGCGGTAATTCGTGTATCACTATATTGACAGGTTGTCAGCCTGTCGCCTAACTATTGCAAAACACATAAAACCCTCCAGTCCCTTAGTCGCTTCTTACGACACCCGCGGGAAGGAAATGGGGTAACGCTATTCTTAGCTGCCATCACAGGACAGCGATAATTGTACATAATACAAATAAATCAAGAAGTACATAATTCTGTACAACTGTGTCACGTTCACTCGCAATGCTAAAGATGCCTTATGATATTCTCATAAAGTTCCTTATTCCCTGGTACCCTTCCATCATCAATAAACTTACCTTCGTTTTAACTAAAACCCTAGTTCTCGCGTAGTCACAAAAGAAAATTATAGTCTTCTTCATGAACATATGCGTTTAAAAAAAAAATATAGTCTTCATAGTAACCTATACGTTATAGTCTTCATACCTATGCGTTTTTTTTTCTAAAGATGAACTATTTCCTTTGGATAAAATTCGTTATGAAATTCAAAATGACTATCTACAACTTAAGGGGCTGACACGAGCTAAAAACCGGTCCCTTTCTGACAAATGTCAAACTGCGCGCGTGCGAACGGGACGGAATCTTGCCGATTCAATGATATTTTCGTATTTTCGATGATAACTCGGTCAAAAATAAGTAATTTGAAAATCAAAAACAATATGTCGATAGAGTATTGTAAGGCGCTCATTCTGATAATAAACACTTAATTATTGCGTAGGTTTTGTTCGTACAGTTTGCGATATAATAGATTTTTAGAGGTAACTTTACGATGTTTTTCTATCAAGCTAAATTACTAATATCATGTTTTGGAAACAATAACACTACAGCAAATATCCTGAAGAATTTTTTTTTCGTCACTTTTTCTGCATTTTATCTAGAGTAGAAATCACTTATAAAAGTAGCTTTTAGCTCTACTCAGCCCCTTAATCAAACATTTTCCAAAGAAACGTAAGTCAAAATGTAGAGAAAGACTATTTTTATTGCATGCCAAATTTTTATTCAATGCTCGCCTATACGGTGTAAGGGACGGTGTTCCTAGGGCTAATTGGGTCGTTGGACGACTCGGGTGTCACACGACAAGTGAGAAGAGAAGGACAGTGTACCGAAATATTTTCGGGTTTAATCGTACCATGAAACTGAACAACTTTTTCATCATCACATCAGCCTATTGCAGTCCACTGCTGGACATAGGCCTATCCCAGGGTATGCCACAATGAACGATCTCCCGCTTTCGCCACAAGAAAAAAATTTCGACCTTCCATACAAAATCCGATCAGTCAGCACACTTTCTATGGGAATGCGAGCCTCCATAGCAAAAGTTGTTCTAATCACGCCTGCAAAGTTTTTCGTACACCATTTATAATTATGATATGATTTTAACGGGTTCTTAACGACGGGTTTTCTCTCCAAACAAAATAAATTCGTCGGGAAGAAACCGTTAATATCATACATAACCAACCATGGATAGTTTAAACAACCGCTATAGTTGAAAATTTAGTGTTTCGATACACCGTCCCTTACACCTGGTATTTCGAGAAGAAAGTACGTTCAGAGCTCTTATAAAGAAAGTTGCTCAATATGTATTGTGTATCAAAATAACGCAAGTGAAGAATGCTGGCATATTTCTGTAGTAGTTATCAGATACATTCCATTTTCCTTTTAAGAATTGAAATATCGCTTTCTATCTATGTTAGATAATAAATTGATATTATATTTTATTTTACTTCAGTTTTTGTTTTCATAATTTTATTATGGTCGACATTCTTCAAAATTGTGATGTTAGTGTTGCCATGCTTTACAAAATGTTTTGAGAAGCGAGAATGTATGCCAAATAATAATGTTGACATGTTATCTGTTGTATTAAGGTTTTTCTAGTTTACATTTAAGCTTTTTCGTGCCTTGACATGAAAGTAGAAAACTGAAATCATATGTAGAACAGTCTTATTATAAAATAGACAAGTAATTTTATGTAAAAACGAAAACTTGTTAATAGAATGTTAGTTGGATGTTTACTATTTTGTAGGAATTGACGACAAGATAGTATTTTTTTTTTATAATATATCAGTTTTTCAGTTTTCTACTGATATTGGCCAAAAGTAAGAGATATTTTGTCAGTAGTTTTTACTGATTACTAAGCTTCGCTTCTACTGCCCGTATACGCCAAAAATAACCCGTTAGATACTATCTAGTCACTACTCACCAAACTAAAGTAATTTGCACGCGTTACAGTACGAAAATAGTTAACCTTATTCCAAAATTTCAGCTAAATATTCGACTATTATATAGGTACTTATTTATTTATACAGGGTGTAACAGACGGTGTAACGAAAACTTTGCAGGCGTGATCAGACCATGAAACTGAACAACTTTTTCTATGGGGGCTATGGTGAACGTAAAAAAATCGACTTTCCATACAAAATTCCAGATCAGATCTTTGTATGGGAACTCGAAAAAATTTTTTTGTTTCCCACCATAGCCCCAATATAAAAAGTTGTTTAGTTTCATGGTCTGAGCACGCCTGCAAAGTTTTTGTCACTGTCCCATACACCCTGTATATCTTGATTGAGTTGTTATTTACTATTTCTGAATAATTAATACTGTAATAAAAGGTAAACAAAAATAGTAAAATTTAGAATCTTGCCTACGCATAAAGAGAATGGTTAATCGCCTAGTCCAATTTGCATTGTACCAAAAAGTGCCTCATAATAATGAAATGTGTGAACAGTTTAAAAAAAGGTTAAAGGTGTAGGTAAGGCAACCTAGAGCTTAAAGTACTTAGTGCCTTAGAAAATGAAATATATCTATTGCATGTCGATTCAAAATTATATAATATCGAACCAAGCAAATCCAGTAAACCTTTTAGATAATAGAGTTTCTAAAACAAGATTGTAGTTTCTTAATAATGATTTCCGTTTCTAAAATAAGACTTCCTAAAAACAAGCCATATTCAAGGCGACTGCTCACTATGTCATTGTTTTACTGGTTCGGTGTCCAAATTTTGTTATTTTAACTAGTTAGAAAAGCCAAAGTTTTACTATTATTAGTAAATGTATAAATATTTTATATCCCCAATACTTAGTCTTTGGGAATCCTTAGAATATTAAGACTATAGTTGTTATTTTAAAAGTTAATCATTCCCATAGTATACATAGATGTTTTTGTTCAATAATTTTAAACATTCGTTAGTTTTAGTTCCAAATTTTATTGTTTCCTACATAACTTTATTTAGATGAAACGTTATCTGACAATATATCGAAAATATATCTTATTATATTATATTAAGCATAAGGTAGATTAGTTATATTTAGTTTACGTTATGATTTAATACACTTATTAGGCTTAGTAAATACTATACTTTTCCATGTTTGATTTGCTACTTATTATTATTATGATGAAATAATATATCAGATAATAGGTGCCTTAAAATGTGCAATTTTTAAGGATTCGTAATTTTTTATACATAACATACTCTTATGTATGTAGTAGACTATGATACAAAACGCCTCTTAAGTTTTATTGTTAAATTGGGGTCAATACATTTAATAACTTTTACGTTTTATTTTAAGATAAAGTCATATGTAAACCACAAGAATAATTAAGTTTAGTTGCTCTTTTAATGTTAGTTGTATCGTGTTAGATAATATTTATATTCCATCTCGAATCTAATATAACCGCTAGCGTGCGCGGTCTTAGCGTGCCAAGTTCTAAAGAAGGATTCATTATTCGTTAGATCGACGCCATCTAAAAGCAGACAAACCTAAATTAGAACGAAAGGACGAAATACGAGGTCATTTTCTGTGCTTATAATTCGGCAAATTCATATTTCTGTCCTGTTGTCTGATGACGTCACCATATAGGTCTATCGAATCATAAATTCTACTTGTTTTACATTTTAAGTTACCACTTTCTGCGTCTATCATTATTCGCTATATCCAACCCGAAATCTTGACGAAAATGAGTAGGGAAGTGCAAAGTCGCGATACCCAAAGAATATATCGATATCTCTCGTTTATTATTTGAATTTGAACATATTTATCGTAGTGTAAGTCCGTTATAGTGATGCAATGTTTAAATGCTGTTTTTATTCTGTATTACGTGGATTATTTTATCAACATTAAATTTTAATTCCACAGTCGATTGGCTTTTTTTATTTGTTTTGCGCATTGTGCTGAAGAATAGTGAATAATGCACTTCCTTGCGACATTTTCTTATAAAAATAACATTATTTTTTAATTATTCGACCACATCCATTTTTGTCTAAAGTTGTCGTGTTTTTTTTATTGTTTTTCACTATTGTTCGGCACATAACATTTCCCTTGAACAACTTAACTAAAAGATGCCAATTTTGTTGTTGTTTCTATGTTGAAACGAAGACTGACGGTCTCAGAAGGAAGGTAAGAAAATGTCATGTGCCTTACAATTTGCTGATAATAATAATAATTTGCTGATTTGATTTACTTGTAATGCTACGAATACATACACGAAATATTTTGTAAGAACACTTTCAGAATTCTGGTAAACTTTGTCACAATCTTAGAAAACTTCGTCAGAATCCCGAAACACTTTCCAAGTAATCCAGAATATTTTCGGGAATATACCTGTGAAATAATGTAGACTTTTTAAAAATTCTGTTTGGTCACTCTTGACAGAGAAGAGCTATTATTACGGCCGAATGAAATTAGTTTATATTCCTAAAATCTATTAGTCAATTTTTCAAAAATGTTTTCGTGGCATCACAATCATTAATTTTACAATATGATTACTCCATTTGTTACATACTAAAACGTAGGCTTGTGTTCGCATAGGTCACCCAACCTGCCTGCAGTTCACTGCCAACATGATAGTGTCGGTGCGCAAGTACAGATGGCAGTGCATCGAATGTAAATGCTGCTCGGTCTGTGGCACCAGTGATAATGATGTGAGTATTACTTTTATACGGTGTGTAAAAAAAATACTGCAAATATTTTAAGAGTGAATCAGCCCACGAAACTGCCAACTTTCCCGGAATCGAAATAGGTCGAAATAAGTTTAAAAAATTTGAATCTCCTATACAAAATGTACTAGCCGACCGAGTCAGGGTATATGCGAGGTCCAATTTTTTTTCCAAATTTCCACCTATGTTTCTTTGGGAAACTTGTTCAGTTTCATCGGGTGGTTCATCCTTTGAAAGGATCATTAGCTTCACTTCGCTTCTACTTGACTAGCACTGTACAACCCCAAATATCTTGTAACACAGGACCAGCTTCTCTTCTGCGACGACTGCGACCGCGGCTACCACATGTACTGCCTGGCGCCGCCGCTCGACACCCCGCCTGAGGGATCCTGGTCCTGCGCCCTGTGTATCAAGGAGTTCCACACCAAGTGAGGTAAGTGACAAGAATGAGGCTTGCCTCGTATGTAACAAAAATTAGCATCGTATGTGACGAGAATGAGGCTTGTACCTAAGTTACGAGAATGATACTTGTATCGTATGTAACGAGTAGGAAGCTTGCCCCGTATGTAACAAGAACGAGATTTGTATCATATGCTTGCCTCGTATGTGACAAGAATGAGGCTTGTATCGTATTTAACAAGAATGAGGCTTGTATCTTATGTAACAAGTATGAGGCTTCTATCATAAGTAACAAGAATGAGGCTTGCCTCGTATGTAACAAGTATGAGGCTTGCCTCGTATGAAACAAGTATGAGGCTTGTATCGTATGTGACAAAAATGAAGCTTCTATCGTATGTGACTAGCTTGCGGCTTACCTCTTATGTAACAAGAACGAGGTTTTTATCGTGACAAGTATGAGGCTTGCAACAGTACAGTATACAGCCGTTACACTGGCGTCGCTCGACACCCCGCAATTAATCTTACAGTATTATAACAATATAATATGGTAGTTAACGTTAATATGTTATCTTTTTCAGATTGTAAAATATGACGGATGACGGAGGACGGATTCGTAAGCTGTCGCGGTGCGTACAACTATATAGTTGTTAAAATAAGTAAGAATTAACTCATAAAAAAAGTAAAACCATTGGACGAATACCAATTTGACGGGTGGCGTAGTAAACAGGTCCTTTATAAAGGAGGTGCATTACCGTGTATGAAAAGTCCAAGTGGTAATTTTCTAATGGTCATACTATACATGTAATATGTTCATTGCAGTGTTGCCATAGTTATTACTAGATTTACATTTGTGTCGGCCGAGCATCGAAGGCACGGTTGAGTGTGTAACATACAATTTTCATCGAAATCGGTCAAGTAGTTTTTGGGTGATGGGCATCGAACAGTTTTGTACTATTGTACTTGTAAAATTTTGGAAGGTCGTACCTTCTTACGGTTGGCGTACATTTAGCACCTTTTTGGCAAATTGGAAACGGCGCTAGATGTGCGGTGACCCTTACTCGGCCTATGTCAGTAGTTTAAGTGATTTCTCGACTCTTTGGACAAAGATAGGCTTTTTTCTACCTCTACCGGTGCTTTAGGTATTTTATTTTCATCTGTACTGCTATCGATATACGCTACAATTTAGTTTGTTCATGAAAAAATCTTGGGATTTAGTTGGCAATCATATAAGTAAGTTTGTCTTTTTTTCGGCTATAGAATAAGCGCGCGTAAGTATTTCGTACTTGTTTATTTATTTCTATCTCTGTCATAATTACACAGTCACATTTTTTCATATTTTATCTGCATTTTAAAATTTACTAACTTGTTTCCGTCAAAAAGAACTATACTTTAAACAGATGTAGGTAATAATTTCATTAGAATAAGGTGCGGACATTGTAAGACATTGTCGAAATTATTGCTTTAATCTATCTCTCGAATTATAGTCAGCGGTTCGGCGGCTCGCTCGATCCGATCTCGATCCGCGCGGTAGTGACAGTGCGATAGGAAAAGTGCTGACTTTGGTTCAAGGGGTGAACCAGCCCATGAAACTGAACAACTTTCCCCAAGCAATATAGGTTGAAATATGAAAAAAAATGGAGCTCAAATACAACCTGACTTGTATGGGAGGGCCAAAATGTTTTTCATATTTCGACCTATTTTGCTTGGGAAAGTTGTTCAGTTTCATGGGCTGGTTCACCCCTTGAAAATAAGTCAGTACTTTTGCTAACACCCTGTATAATTGAAGCAGCTGACGCGCCCCAGCGGCCGAACTGCAACTAGAATTCGAGTTATATATAAAAATATACGTTTATTTGAATTTGAATTGAATTAAGTGCGAATCAGAAATAAATAAAAGAAGAGGGAGCTGGTCTAATATACAAGGATTTGTATAAAAGTAGTATTAAATTGTGAATTAATTCAATTTCGACATTCTATTTCATTACATTTCCTGTCACTGTTAATAGAAAAAGTTGTCAGAAAAGAAATTTATCAAAATGTATGATGTTGCATTCCATATTATTTAAATTAACGAATTTGTAAAAGTTTTTATATATTGCGATTGTAGCAGCTAACCTACCAAACTAACCAAGCAATTTTTTTCTTCGATACCTATATTATGTCTAACTTTATTTTAATAGATAAAGCTTTTCGTATAGGTATTTCTGTAATAACCTACGGAAACAATTTTGCCAATAGTATGAATTTAATTTTGTAATGAAGTTTTCGATTATTTTTTTATTATAAAATAGTGTGTCGATTAGTCATATTAAAAACTGTTTTGGATATTTTTTATCGATGTTTATGAAATTGTGTACGTAAGCTCTTTTTGCAAAGTTTGCAAGATATTTTTTTATTTATCGTCCTTTTATTACAGTTTAAATATCGAGTAAAAATGTTATTAATGTATATGAACATTAATGCGCTTAAATATACATTGCGTCGTATAAGCAGACTATTCATGAACTTGTCGGTGTTACTTTTTACTGCATTTTTAAGTTATGTATAATATGGTACAATGGTGACCCAAGGCGTAGTGGTATAATGGTAGCTCCATCACAGGTGTTATATTTCTAAAAACTAAAACCACCACAGTCATATTGAAAGATAAAAAAAGATTATTTCACATTTAAAAATGATACAATACTGTAAAGTATGTTCAAATAATTTAAGGGTAAAGGCTGACAACCGTATTTTTACAGGCTCCCCGTAAGGGATAAAGGCGTCATGTGTGATGTTCTAACAAAAATTATGATTATAAAAAATATTGTATTGTTTTCTAAAATATATAACATCCGTGTGGGAACTACATAGGAGTATAGCACATTCGCTCAGATAGTGTCGCGACCAGCGTAACTTGACCTCAATGCTCGATACACGCACGTACTGGCGCGTACTAACAGTTACGCTGGTCGTGACACTATGTAAGCGAATGAAGTTAGATATAAAGGTAATGGTAAGACTCGCTGTGATCAGACTAGGAGGTTGTGATGGACTTTAGTGTGGGTTTACACCGTTTTCTAATGCTTTTTTCTTCTTTTTTTATATTTCTATGCTTTATACTTTTGATTCACTATCTACAAATGAATTTTGATTAAAAATAGCCAAAAATAATCATAGAAAAAGGGAAGTAACTCAAAACCTCTTCACGTGGTTTCAATGTGTCTGAGCAGCATTTAAAATACGCGATTTTTTTATCATACAAAGTTTTAAAGTAGTTCATATTGTTTGAATAAAGAGTATAAAGCACGTAGCATGTAGAACTGAATCCGAATTTTGCTTTAATATCGAACAACTATCCTGCCAGCTGTATTAGGTTTTAATTATATTTCAAACATTAACGATAAACGTGGTCACAGGACTATATAATGTCACATTTTCAAAATGTCACTTTATGCGCATATGACGAAATGGTGACTTACGTTGCAAGTGGCATTATGTCAACGACATTTCGTAGTGTTGACATTTTGCAATCATGATTTTATGCGATAATTTTTTTATTGTGACATTCAGTCCTTGTCTGCTGTATTTTTCCAGTTATTTTGTAATTATAATTATACTACTGATTAATTTGTTAGTATATTGTAATGTAAGATAATCTCCATCCTTGATGTGTCATTCTAAGTGTGGTGACGTAAATAAATGAAAAATACGTAAACAATTTTTGTTTCATTTTTACGATAAGAATATTCCTATGTAAACTTTTTGTTACAAAGTTAATACAAATGAAACCAGTGGAAAAAATTCACGCTACCGATGGGATTTGAACCCACATCTTCTGACTTGCCGGGTCAGACGTGTTAACCGCTACACTACGGTGGATATTCTTATATTTAGACAGATATTTTATAGGCATTAATTTGAGTTCCATACCACTACCTTACCTACCATAGAATTAATTATAAACTTGAATTTTGCCTGGCTGCCACGACCGAGACTATAATGCGATAGTAAGTTTTTTCTTGTTGGGGGAATATGCCTGTGGTAAAAAATTTGGTGAATTAAAAAAACATGATTTGTATAAACTATTTATTTATTTATCGGAACAATTCACTACTTTGTATTGATATAACCAAAAGTTTGGCATTAAATATCGAGACTATTTCTAACATTGCACATTCTATTGACTACTCTACATATTGATAATTATATAATATTATATATTTATTATATAATATGCTTCTGAAACTGTTGATGTAAAAATGATAATTGAAATTACAGTAAAATATTTTATTTAAGCTGTGGATATTTGTAGAAAAAATTTACTATTTAGAAAAATAATAATGTGCATAACACCAACAGGTCTATTAAACAATCTTTAATATATGTATATTTAATAATTATTATTATATATATATATATATATTGTTTAATTTGATTTTCAGAAGCACTTTTTAACAGGCCTAAATAGTAAAGAACAACATCGAAGGTAACGTTTTTTTTAATAAAAAAATATTAGATCAAGAAACAAAACCATCACTGGGTTCTAACAAGTAGCAGCGATGAAATTCAAAAGTAACAAAAATACAAATTATCTATAATACAACAAATAGTACTACTATAGGTTTTGTAAATACAGCAACAGATTCATCCAATAATTTTAACATGATTATGAGAACAAACTAAAATAAAATATCAACAATTTTAAATTTATCGTAATCAGTAATAAATAAAATATATATAAATGTTTTAAATAAGCAGGTCTTTATCTCATTTCAGCTAAATAAATTAAAGATTTATTTATTTTAACAAAATTAAAGTTCAGGTATAAAAAAACAACGTGTTCAGCAATAAATAAGAAATATCTGATATGATAACATTTTTTATACAGTACACTTGTGTTGAAAAGGAAATATATTATTGCTCAAAGATCTGATTATGCTAACTCAGGAATTGAAATGAAAAACCAAATTCATTACAACGGCAACATCCAACTACCTACTTTGCAAACGATTTTTTGTTGAAATTTTCAGTCCTTGTGAAACATCTAAATCAAATTCAGTAACAAAATGATGGTCATGTTTGCTTCGAATGTCATGGTTTGCCAAATAATGTGTAGTCTTATCAAGCTAAATTATACGTCTACGCTAAAATTAAAATACAAACATGGGAACTCAACTTTCATAATATTTCTAATATCTTTTTTCTTTCAGTTCATTTCAAACCAATGAAGTTTTTTAAGCTTACATTTATATCACGAAAGTTTGTGACGTACTTTATATTATATATTTTTTAATAACATAATAATTATAATTTTACACGATTGGAAGACGTGGATTTTGTTGTTTTTTGTCAATAAAATCTAAACTATTATGCAAATAAAATATACAACACAGCATTAACTAGTCATTTAACAATTAACGCAATTATATCTATTAGGAATTAATCTTAAAATTGCTTCCTGTAATATAAGCTATAGGGCTCTTAATACCTATAGATCGAAAAGGAAGTACGGAACAAGTAACAAACTTATAAAATTTATCAAAAGAATATTTTTTTAGTATTTTAAAATCTTTGTTTTATTTCTTAATATAGATTTAGGTTTATACCTATCTAGTAGTCAAGCTGAACTTAACATCTGATGTTTACTGGCCAAGATAGCGGAGAATCGAGTCAAGTTCGGCTTGAATATAATAATAATATACTTTATATAATAATTATTATTAAACACTAAGTATTATATTATACTTGAGCACTTTACATCACATTTGAGCAAGATAATCAACACAGTTATTATAATAGCTATTACTTACTCAAATGATTTCAAAACATTATCACGATTTTCTTAAATTTATGGCATATTTTTCTATTTAATAATGTTATATATATTTAAACTAGTTGAGCGCCTTCTTATATATCTAAACAACTACTGATACAAGTCATTATATTTGGTTTACTTTCTACAAAAATAGTAACAAACAGCACCCTCATATCACTGCGTATAACTTATTCGTTGTCAAAATTTTGTGAGATACTTGTTACAAACTTTAAAAATAGTGTTTAGAATATAATTAATATATTATTTAATTAAAAAAATCTAAACAAACAAGGCAATATTTTCAAGTTTCTTGCTAGAATAGAATAAAATAGAACTATTATTTATAGTATTTTATGTTATTTTCTAATATAAAGTACCTATATTAAAATCTTTTTAAATACTCATAATATATTAATATCTTCGATATATAACGTACAAGATATGGGATATAACAAAATGAAAGGACGTCATGATCCTTCTCAAACTGAAAGAAAAAAAGGAAAGAAAATTCAGTTTCATGAGTAAGTATTTCGATATCCTCTCGGATTGTTCTACCCTTTTTATTACATCTCGTAAAAATTATTAACAGATTGAGGTTTGTAGTTAATATCATAAAATTATATAATATAATATTATTTGATGGCAACTGGCAAGCGATTAAGTAGATAATTATGTTAAATCGGTAAACGTAGCGATAGTAGGTTGATACACATTTTTAATATTTAAAACAACTTTTTATATTAAAAAATCTAGGAATCCTGCATGAGATTTTTATAAATAAAATATATTTAAATTACTATATTTCTAGATATATAAAGAATAATTTAGTTGAGCTCGAATTTATAATTTTCATAGATTTGTTTTTACGCTAAAATAGCCTACTAAAATACTAAGTTTAATTTAGTTTAAGGCATAAGTACTTCACGAAGACCTTAATAAATTATATAAAAAACCTACCAATCAGTTTTTAGATCTTATTTGTTTCGAAATATTCAAAGGCTAACAATAAATAAACTGATACATATGTAAGTAGTAAGTACCTCTGAACTTGCCCTATGTAATCAAACTACAGGCTGCAAGTCTACAGCTCAAATTCTTAGTACATTAATAAAATCCATTAACTATTTTTACATTTCGCAGCTAGTTTAGTACGAGTTATTACTACGAGTTATTCTATTGAATAGCATCATATTTAACTATTCATAGTTATAATTTTGACTGTTTCTTACCGACGATTTAGAAATGACCGCGAATAATGAACTTATTAATAGTGTAAAACTGTAAACAACCGCGATAGTTTAAAATTTTGTGTTACATCAAATTTTGGCCGTAAACTTATAGCCCGTAATTTGATAATATTGGTTACAGAGCGGAACCTGAATTCGTAAAAAATATTCAGTACGCTAGCTTCGTGAAATATATTACTCCTTCGGCAAAGGTCGTTTTAGTTGACCATGTAGACTGGCCACTCAGGACAGGCGGCGGGCGGGGGGATCGGAAGAGGCGACCCTCCGTTCACAGATACCACTTCTGGCATCTGCAATAAACCAATTTGTTAAAAACTCAAATTTTAGAAGTCAAAAACTACGGTTCACTAATTATTATAGAATTTCATTACTGAGTCACAAAATATAACTCAATTGCATCTGCTGCTATTTTCTTAGAAACTTCTGACGAGACGAGACACAGCCAGCGGATAAATATAATTCCGAGCCTTTTCTTCTCGTAATTATTTTTCGAAAAAATAAATATTAGCTGCAGGTACATATTTTAAGGGGTGAATCAGCCCATGAAACTTAACAACTTCCCAAGATATACCTAGGAAGAAATATAAAAAAATGGACCTATACAAAATATACCTACAAAGCGACCAAGTAAATTTGTATGGGATGTCTAAAGAAAGTTGTTCAATTTCATGGGGTTCACCCCTTAAAATTTTGCATCAAATTTCACTCTGTATAATAAGTACCTGGTGGACCGAGCCTAGCTCGGATTTATCGCTCCCAAAACGTATTTTTTTAAGATATGCGCATAATGCCCTGTTTTGCCGGCTTCGAATAGCACCATCCCGCTTTGCATCAAATTTTTTTACACTCTGTATAATAATAAAATTAGAGGCATGCCCATAATGTAATAATAAAAACTAATTATAGCCCTGGGCATTACTATGGAAGAAAACAGGAAAAACGTTTGTAGGAAAATTCTTTAGGTGATCCTCATAACATCCTTCTTAAATATATATTTTTTAAATCTTTTATTCTTACCATGGTCTGCGGATGATGCGGGGGATGGTAGTAGTGCGCGGGGGAGACAGGCGGGGTGGGGTACCCCCAGTACACGAGGGGGGGCGGCGCCAATGCGCCCCCTAGTGGCGGCGGCGGGTAGAAGTACGTCACCGGTCCTATACGACACACGTACAAATTAGTTAACGGATTTTGTTATACAAGTTTATTTTTTAGTCAATACACGAACTTTGTACGACGTTTGTTTTCAACTTTTACTATGGGGCCACCTGAGAAAGAGCAAAAAAATTTTGGTGTTCCATAGAAAAGTTCATACCCACTCGAAAAAATTGTATGGAACACCCATTTTTTTTGCTATTTTCTCAGGTGGCTCTATAGTAAAAGTTGTTCAGAATTATGAGTGGAAACGCCCTACAAATTTGGTGCACTGACTAATAAATAACACTGTCTATAGTCAAATCAAACCGTCCGTTCTAACCGTCTCTTGCACGCAAGTTTTTCGGAACATTGTTTTTTATCACCCGGAAATTTTTTTCGTGTAGGTACTTTAAAAAATAATTATCACGGTTAGCTTCTTAATACCTAAGTAGTAGTAGCAGTAGTAAAACTATTTATTTTTATCCTGATTTTACCCAAATCTTCAACAACCAAATATCTATTTAAAAAATGTACATCGCTTCAGGTGGTCTATCATTTTAAAATCTACATTAAGTATCTAGTCTATTTTAACTTGATTATTTTTGTAGTAGGTATATGCAGTATTCAATTTAAAAATATAAATATTATTGTTCTTTTTTTAATAAATAAATTTAACACTTCCATTGTCATTGTGTTTGTCATTATAGTTTTATCATGAGAAATGATTTTATGATGGTTTTTACTGAATCTTAGTTCATTCACAAAAATCATGCAATTTTAATGTTAGTCACACGTTTTACGTATTCTCCAATTTTTTTAGATAGTTTTTCTTATATTTTTAGCAACCATAGTATTAAATTTTCCCATTTTAAAATATCCAGAATTGCCCCGATGTGCCTAAATATATAAATGCAGAAAGTCCCCGTAAAAAAGGTATAGTAAACATTAGTTTAGGTGTATTACGATAAAGCGATGTGCATAGCTGAATTTGAACACCTTCATGTTTCATACAAAAGTTTACTTTTCTAAGAATTGATAAATGTTAGGTCAGTTCAGCTAAACACACCTCCACTTAGAGCCTAGCGCACGGAACAAGACGTACACAACGTAAGAATATGTAATTAAAAACAGATGAACACTCACCAGGTCTGAACGCATTAGCAGTTCACCAAAGCAGTGCGCAACTTACACCAAATATCTGATTGTTACACACGCCGTCGCTCGCCAGCCACCAAGCTACCTAGCCTGCGGGCTTTACCAAACTTATGCTCGCCTAGTACCCTAGTACTTGGGGCACCGTTTTGCGACCTCAACTCAGCAAAAATATATAAGCAAAAAGAATAAGCGTGGAACCTTTTGAGGAGAGCAAAGGGGAACTGGTAATAGCACATAATATTATTTGTTCTTAAAATTACGTTGAGATCGCAACGTACAGATAAAATGCGATTAATATAGAGTAAGAACGAAATTTACTTATAGTGATCCCATAACAAATGGAAGGTTGTACTTACGTATATTATACCGGTGATTGATTACATGTTGGTCTAACCACTAGGGCGCCTCAACCCATGAGTTTTTCTAAATAAGCACAAACATATTTTTCTACGACACACTAAGCGCCGAAAGTATTCCCTCTTACATTATTTTATCTCTGTCACCGACGTTTTCATGCATTCCTCGTAAGCAGAACATGGTTGGAAGTTAAACAGATAGGTTATAGTCGAATGATATTAATAACTTAAAAATGTAGATAAGCCCATAAAATATTTAAAGAAAATGACTGTGATTCGGTGCGATATCAAAAGAACAATACCTATGGATTGCAATATTTTTATGAATATAGCTGCAATTATACCATGCACATACTTATTTTTAAGTTATTTACGTCATACGTATAACCAATTATTTTCAGTCAGTATATCATGGCTATAGATGAAGCTCAGTGCTCTATAAAATAGAAACCTCTTCCAGTGACAGACCCACATTTATTAATTCGAAATTGTACCGCTAATCTTCTACGAATTTGAAATGTCCCCTTTGTTTGTACATTTCGTTCGCATGTGTAAACTTAGTTAATAATAAGCTATGTTAGGAGGCAGGGAGATGTGATTGTGCTATTTATAGTATTATCTTGTGAAGGAGGGTTGATTTGTGTAGGAATGTCACATTTATGAAACAATGTTTATGTTGTGAACAGAGCCATAGACAGTGAATCACATATTGAGTTTATTGTGTGCCTGCACTATTAATTTATATTCCAGTGCAATAAAATGTTTTATAATAATTGCTAGATAGAGGGTAAACAAAGCATTATAATTATCATATACTTTGCAAGTGCATAAAAATATTAATTATTTAATGCATTACCTTACCGTAAGATGAATATATGGACACCACCCAATTCCTCTAGGGTTTACAATGAAAACAATACTGCCAAAAGTAACGCCACCTTTAAATATAACCTTTGTTTACCCAACAACATGATATAGGGGGTGTAAAAGACAGCCTTTCGAATATTGATTGGATGCATTCAGATCATGAAACAGAAAACTTTACCTTAAATAATACGTATCGTATCGTTCGTATTTCAGTAATTGTCATAACATTTTCACTCTCATACTAAAATCAGTCGGCTGATCGTGATTTTGTATGGAAAGTCGATGTATTCCCTGACAGATTTTTCTAGGGAGAAAGTAGATCAGTTTCATAGTCTGCATGTTGGAGGGCTGTCCCTTACACCCTGTAGGTATATAAGAGAATAAATAGACATGATTTATGTGGGTTAGTAGAACATCGAGACATGACATATTTGTATGTTAGTGTATACCCATCCTTCACAAGAACATATAAAGAAGTCTACACGAAGCACTAGGACGAAGCTTCAACCACGAAAGAAGAGACAAAATAGCACAACCAACCACAAACCAAAGAAACTCGCAGTAATCATGATCTAACACAAAAATTATCTATTTATTTCAAGTACGTAATAAACTACAATTAGCAAACTAAAATAATTATTATAAAAAACTGATTATGAATCTAACAAGAGGACATTATAAGCTTCCATAAGAATTCATTGACCGTTACCAGTTATTTGTTACTCGATCACAAAAATATTAAAATGATTAACCTTTAACAAACATAACGGTTTCGCCCTCACACCACTTCCCCCAGTCACGACACAATTATATTTCAATTAGATTTAGTGCAGTCAACGTAAACAAAATAAGTATCATGTCAACGGAGAGTCAATGAGGACCAAGAACGAACGTAATATGTATGATAAATATTACCTCCTAAGTTTTGGAAATGGATTTTATTTAAGTAGAAAGACGACAAAACATCTTTCCGGAAGATAGTTACTGCCACAACCTTAATAGACAGACTGTCTGTCAATCTTTATAGACTTACAAACATACACTAAATTTAGTTGAAATGACTGATAGTTTCGATAAACTTAGCTTGAAATATACCTAATAATAAGCAAAAGAAGGGCAGAAAAGAGAAAGCTAGAATAGAGAGCGTGTTAATGACTGGAGGATGCTGCCTGCCCTCAGCTTGAGCAAAGTTTGATACTCGATCACGCGTAAGAAAATATTATCCCTCTATAATGCAACGAGTCATACAACACAGGAAAAATTTAATATGAAGTCCTTCGTCTGCAAAATTCAAGAAAAATACATGGCTAATTTAGTCTCAAGTCTCAACCAGAATACCATTTGAAGCTGTTCATGTAAGTACATTTAATCTAGTTAAACAACAGTAAGTATCCGCCGTTGTGTGCTGTGGAGAACGCAAATATTCAAATCATTATTTTCCCTATTTATTTCATATCGGCTAATCACAATATCTTAACAATTGGTCAGTTATAGATACTGCTTTCAATGTGATGGTTAATCAGGTCGGTAGTCGTCTTGGTATCCCACAAGACAAGCTTGCATCATAGCGACGCTATCGATTTCTGATGACTATTGACGACTAGGTATTCATTGCAAATTTCTCTTGTGATTAGCCAACAAAATAAATAATACTAGGTTCCCGTAAGAAGCCCTGAAAAGACTTACGTTTGAGACTCCATCATGCATTCATACTCCGATAAGCGTACCATGCTGAACCCGTTTTCGTAAAAGAGTAAACATTCTAGCAATAACAGTGGCACTTACCGTCCATGCGTACTTCCAGAACACACCCCGTCGGATACACATAATATAACAACATATAATAAACATAATAACTAATATTAATTGCTTTGCTGCTTTATTTTGGGCTCACAAAATACACCACAAACCACCCTCATCCCAGATACAATTTTCATCAATCAATATTGATAGAAACCAGATTGAAGTACTACCGTATCCATTTGACATTTATATTAAACCTCCTCAAATGTGGCAACAGTTACATTTTGAGTACCCCCAAAATTTAAATGTCAACCGTAAGGAGGCGAAATGACAGAACAAGTATTAGCCATAACACCGTGTGTAGTGTCTAAAGCCCCATACCTATTGTGAACGAGACGTTGGCGATGTTGTCAGCTTTATGACATTACAGCTAAGGTCTAATTTCCATAGTACAAATCACCCATTATGTATTGGATTCCAGATTCATTTTCTAAAGCAACTCATGTGATCCATCTGGAGTGATGTAACAATGTCCAAAAATCCAAATAAGTAATAAAAGAAATAGTAGGCATATAATAATATAATTAATTGGAATATATATTTTTACGTAGTTATAAATTTTTTATATAGTGGTGTAGCTGGAGTTATGCAAGTTTTGAAAATGAGTCTGAAATCATGTAAATAGTTTTACAAAATGACTACACTGTGTGGTGTGAGGCTATATCGAACCATGAGTCGTTAAAAGAGAGTCGGAGGATACTGAACACTCAAAAAAACAATGGTTATGATTTTTTTATACACCGTTTTTCGAAAGAAATGTATGAAATTGGACACATTGTTTTGGGCATCGTATTGAACAATGTTTACTTTGGGATCAATACTAAAAACGAAAAAACACTCCCACACAAAATTCACTATCAGCTATCTGAAATTATAAGGGAGGTAATTACATTTTTGTTTCTAATTTTCATCATTGGTCCTATAGTGAAAGTTCTTCAGTGCGATGTCCTTAACAGCGTGTCCAAATTGATACATTTCTCCAGAAACACTATGTATAATTTTTTTTGAGTATCCAATCAGTATTTTGTTAGGTGAACATTTTACATTTGGGACTAGGTAGGAATGAGAGGAGAGAGAGGAAAGGAGAGTAAATGTTGCCAACCAAGTAATATCAAATAAGTACCTGATTATCAAAAAAAAAATGCTTCGCAATTCCTCGATTTACCAATCAACGATTAATTCATTTTGCCAGCGCAATAAACGCGATAAACAACTCTCTTATAAAACGCTAACTAAACAATCAAAAAACGTGTAAAGTAACCACAAAAAGTGCATTGTACTCAAAATACGACACTCATAAACTTAAGTACCTAATATAAGGTGTAAAAAATTAACAGCCAATATTTTCAGGGGTGAAGCAGTTTGTGAAACTGAACAACTTTCCCCAAGGAACATAGGTCGTGATATAAAAAAAAATTGTATCTCTAATAAATACAAATTAACTTGCTCGGTTAGTGCATTTTTTTTTCATAACTCGACCTATATTAGTTGGGGAAAGTTGTTCAGTTTCAATAACTGTTTCATCCCTAAAAATATCTGCAGTTGATTTTTTTACATCCTTTATAAACGCGAAAAGTCATAAGTACACGGCTTGACAGACTTACTTTCAGCCTTCGTATGTGGCAATATGTCTTTAAATGGAATGTCTTATTAAAAATCACAACTATAGACGATCACACATACCTATGAGGTGTAAAAATATTAGCTGCAAATATTTTAAGGGGTAAATCAGCCCATGAAAGTGAAAAACTTTCCCCAAGAAACATAGGTCGAAATGTAAGAATTATTTTTGGACCTCCATACAAATTGACTTGGTCGATTTGGAATTTTGTATAGAAAGTCCAATTTCTTTTTGGTATTTCTACTTCTGTTCATTGAGTAAAGTTGTTCAATTTCATGGGTTGGTTCACCCCTAAAAATATTTGCAGCTTATTTTTTTACACCCTGTATAATTCAACGATATGCAATAACTACTTGTCATTGGAAACAACCTCTGATTTACTTAACCAATAAAGTCATGGACTCGATTCTAGGTGGCACTTCAAAACCTAAAAATTTAAAGTTTTGACACTTTCAGAACGAAAAAATTATAAGTAATACTACACAGCGACGCGATCTAGCTGAATCACGTACATTATGTACTAAAGAAGTACAATACATGGGAAAAAATCACCTTGATTGAGCGAAGTGGTGTCGCTGCGTAGTATCGCATTATGCCTGTCGCATTTTTGTGAAATAAAATAATGAAAAGATGTGTCAGTCAATTCTTCAACATTAGGGTCTTGCTGTCTCCTTAATTCGCGATCTTACAATTAAGTCTTGTTGTCTCCCTAAATTCCGGTGTTGCTTAGACGTATAAATATTTCACTGATAGGACCAAAACTAATTTCGCTGAAGAAGTGACATCCAGAATCAAGTCCTATGTTAAATATGCCGATAGTTAACGTTATTCAAACTAACACAAACAATAAAAAACTGATTTTCTTAAGTACTAAAAATAGTTAAGCTGCTTTTAACTGCCTTAGAGTCGAAATAGCTTAGAAATTCTTAAACTACCAAATTCATAGAAGTTCTCTTCTCCGAAGGCACTTGCCAGCTCTCATTTTTGAGCGTATTGTAATTTTACCCTGTTTTTTTATTTTCAATTTTACTACTGATTTTCTTCTGTCTCATTTCGAATGAAACTTTAGATTCATCTAAATATTTTTTAAGACGTCTACTTGAATAGAGTTCTTTTTACACGGATAAAGAAACAAGAATTATTTTTTCCCATGAAAACGATATTTTCAGGGTATATTTGTTTTTCAATTAAAATTACAAGATGACACTGATTTTATGCAACGTAGATTTTAGTTTCTTTTTTCAGTTGTCTCTATCGTGAAAATTGATTAATATCATGGCACTGCCATGGATATTGATAGATATTTTGTTAGTATTTAAACTCCCGGATAGTAAGGATACGTCGGTAGATTATACATCGACAACGCAGCAGCCGGGAATGGCGTTGTCATAGTCGTTCCCGGCAACGCTGCGGTTAAGGCAGTACCGTACCCGGCCGGTAGGGACGTATAGAAGGGAGTTTGAGTAGGAAACGCGTTGGCATAAGTAGACAGCATTTGGCTCATCTGTGTGGAATTCGCGTACGTAAACATAGGCGCGGTTGAGCCGTAAGAAAACATAGGTAAGGACGACATAGGCGGTGGAATTTGTGGAGTATACTGCCGTTTGGCGGCCGGGGCTTCGGTTTGAGTGAAAGCGCGATCGTAAGTACGTTTAGTTGGCACCATTTGCTGTTGTATAGGTAGAGGGTACGGGGAGGCAGGCGACGGGGAGCGGAGGCTAGCATAGCTGGGTAGTATCGGAACTAGGGGCGGTCTTAAAGACGCTAGGAGCAAATTCTCGTGTTGCCGCGCGAGCAAGCTTTGTTGCGCGATGTGGTGCGCGAGGAGGCGGGGGGCGGCGGCGGGGGGGAGCGGGGGGGGCAACGTACCGGGGGAGAGCACCTTGGGGGAGGTGGCGGGGGTGACGCCGCCGGTCAGCACTAGGTTCATGTCGTCGCCGCTGCACTGGAACACCTGGGGGTTAATATTTTCGAGTGAACAGTGTGCAATTATAAGAAACGCCAATATAATTTATTACGCCATACGATTATAGTAGTTTAAGAAACTGTCATATAATTGGGGGCAACGGGATGTGTTTTTTTTGCGTAGTAGTTGGCGCTCTGAAGAAACGGTTGGATCGAGTAGGTTTAACGACCTTTTAGGACGCTGCTATTTTGATCATGGCAACACTTGTCAATGAACTAGGACCGCGTCTAACTTTTATCCATGCTGCTTTGTCAAAGTTACTTTGTGGCGGCGCGCATGCGCTCTACATACAAATCCTGAAACGCGGTATCGAAGTGTTTCCGCCGATCGCTATATATACAACCTCCAAATATGTCCAGTTGGACCAGTCGGTCCCCTGGTTACAACACTCGACCAGGCAGGGAGCTACCCTTTTCCCTCCTCCTGCGTCATTCGGCCAACTGGCCTCATCATCAATCCCTCCTCCTATAACTTCGAGCTTACTTTGGTAGCGTCTACGCGGCTTTAAACGTGTTGTTTATGTTTGTAATTCCTACCTCGATGTAGCGCTGCTTCTTGCCGAAGGTCATGTACCGGTGGTGCTTCTGCTGCGCGCACAGGAACGCACTCGTCTCGCTGTCCATCTGTATAAACGCCTCTCCGCTAGGGTGACCCTGATAACATTCATCATAAGTGGTTTAAAATTATCTCCATTTTTCGGGTCGAAAATAGACGACGACCACACCAACACCAACCAAACCAACGCATGATATGGAAAAACACAGGCAAAACCTACATAGGGAAACACATTCGAATATGACGGTCATTGTGGATTTGGTTCAAAACTTGATAAATAAAGAAAAGGGATTCGCAACAGTATAATTATTGATGAAATAATGTTTCCATTTCGGTCCTATACATATATTCGTTGGAAATAAATTCTGGAAAAGTAATATTTACTGGGAATTTAAATAAGTCTATTCGATTGCAAAACCCAGTGTATCTTGTCGTATGTGTGCTAGTTTTTTTCATCTGTGGTAGCTTGTAATTGGCAAGTTCTTTTACAATTAGTTAATTAATGTTTAAAAAAGGCTGTAAGCTTCCCAAATGAAACAAAAAAAAATATCTGTATGCGGCAGGATTTAGGTCGTTGGACGACTCGAAGTCCCAAGAACACTAACCTGCGCGTTGTAGACCATGTGGACGCCTTGCACGACGATGTTCTTTGCGAATTCGTCCAGGAATGTCAGTATATGCTCCACCTTGGAACAAAAATCAAAGTTAAAAAAACATAAATTACATACATACATCACTTTAATATTCATGGGGTGGGCAGAGCGTCAACCGCCGTAAAAGTACGGTCCAAAGTAGGTATGTTTTTAAAAAAAATAATTGAATCATTATAGCACGTAACGACATCTGTGATCGACGAAAACAAACTATTGAACTGCTCATTTTTGCAGTTCTGGACCATTACTCGTATTCCCAGATTGCAGATTTGAAACCCCTGAATGTAATCTGATTAATCAAGTGTTGGATGTCACGGGTATCAAAAGACCTCTAATTGCTACAGACTGATTTTCGTAGGTAGACCTTGCTATCAGGGAATCATGAACATCTGAGCTTCGTAAGGCAGCCCGCGCAGCCTTACGCAGTTCTTAGCAGTCCCTGACGTAATCACGTCTTGAGGTGCCAGGGGCACATGCTTCATAAGTTTCTATTGTTATAGATAAATTCTTATAAGGAAGATCGTGCGAGCTTGATTGTAAGACCGTGCTACCAGGGAATCATAGATACCTGAGCTTCATAAGACAGCCCGCGCAGTCTCACGCAGTCTTTAGCAGTCCCTAACGTGATCACGTGTTGAGGTACCAGGGCTACACACATGAGCTTCAATTATAAGACCGTGCTACCATGTGCTACCAGGGAATGATAAATACCTGAGCTTCATAAGGCAGCCCGCGCAGTCTCACGCAGTCTTTAGCCGTCCCTGACGTGATCACGTGTTGAGGTACCAGGGCCACAGGCAGTAAGGCCTCGGCTGGCGCCGGGGCCGTCGCCGGAGTGCTAGACGCCGATGTTCGGGTCTCCAGAGAACGATTTAGCACCTAAAAATGTGGGAATTGTTTGAGAAAATTGTTGCCAAAGAATTGTTAGTGGTTATTTTTGGCTACGAATATAATGAAAAGAAACCTAGAATCTAAGATCTGAAGCTAGAATGTAGAACTGCAAGTAAACACACTTATTTTTTCTCGTTTTTTTACTTATCATTTATTTGGAATGGATGAAGCATGACTTGGCAATAGAAAAAGCACTGTTAGTGCGAAAAACAAAATAAATATTCATTAAAAAGTACTGGCACTCGAAATAAATTAAGATGGACAACATAATATTAGGTGGGTATATACGTCATGCAATCAAAACTTCTCAGCGAAAAGAATTCATGAATATGTATCATATTATTATTTATAACATACAAAAAAGGGAAGGCCTTTGTCCAACAGTGGGACAATGCACAAGTAAAAAAAAACATACATTTCATGCGACACTAGACTCATGAACTCACCAAAATTCTCCACAGGACAGCTAAGACATAAAATTTTCATTGACCAAAATTATTTTAAAGAAATAGTTATTTCGAAAGAAACACAAATATAGTATTTTAACAAAAGTTGTTTCAATCAGGATCCCCACGGATCCTGGGTAATTTAACAGTCACGCATTTGATCTAACTAGACGCTATCAATCTGGCTAAACTCGTTTTAGCAGGAGTGAGACTATTGCTATCCCACTCTTACTAGTATTAACATACCTGTTGCACTTCAGCCGTAGTGCTTCTAAACAGTTCTATATACCGCGCGCCGATCAGCTTCCGATGCCTCGACAATGCCTTAGGCGCTTCGTCCTCCTTAGCGAACAGTACAAAGGCGTCCCCCGTCGCTCTGCCGTCTGCGCGACGCACGAACAGCACGCCTTCCGCGCCGTCCAGCACTTGCACCGGGTCTTCGCCCGTTGAGAAGAAATCCAGCTGGAAAAACGAGAGACGGTATTTATAAATAAGGCGAAAAATAACATCTAGAAGCCGTATTTCGGATTCGTTTCAAAGAGAATTCACTTTCTTTAGTTTTTACTTAAAACTAAGATATGTATGTTAATAAGTGGCACTAGGCCTTTAGGCCCATACAATAGATTAGGTACGCGTTGCGAGCGAAGAAAGCTCGCCACTTTAACTTCAAATAACAACAGAATACGCATTGTGAGCTCGTTGTTTTATGTTCAATCAATTCATCACATTATCGCGAGCTAAGCGAGCCTCGTCATTTCAAGTTTAAAAATGACTATCCCAATTGCAAGCGAACCAATTTTGTAGTTTCACGATAAAATAAAGAAGACGACTGACATTGCTAGCGAAACAAGCTCATCGTTTTACGTTTAAACAATTACAACACGTAAACGGTAGGGGTCCTACACTATGCCACATCCATATGGTCCGTATACTCCGTATTACGCGCGAAGCGAGCTCGTTGTATCACATGCAAATCAGTGCCCACAGGTGAAGTGCAACACAAAAATGTAGCGAATGCAGCGAGGCCGGCTTTCAAACACTTAGTTGTTGCCACTTGCACGGTGGAAGATATGAAATGCATCAGAAAGCTTACCACTTGCTGCGGTGTGGCGTCGTAGGGCAGTCCCCTCATACGCACGATGACTTGCGCACCTCTTGACAGGAAAGCGGCCGCTTCACACGTCGCACCCCCAGCTACCGATAGGAAGTCTTCTCCGCTGGCACGGTACACCTGGAACGAGAATTATATTAGTATCAGGAAAACCATGTCATTGATTGTCACTTGATACACGGAACGGAATGGAAGACCAATTAGGTGGGACGTAGTTGGGACGATGTACGTTCTTGCCTTGGCCACTTTCATTTGAACCCTCTGATAATCTCTTTACTCATTATGCTATCCTGGTACTTTCATTAACTTCAATACACCGAGGCTCTTAGCTGACGAATCTGACCAGGGCCTCTCCGCCTCCCTTAGGACGATAGACACAGATCTACGCCGCCCTTCGCCACAATTATTCCCCTGAAGAACTCTTTATGACTCCTGTTCCCCTAGTACCCTCTGAAAAACTCCATACTCCTAGTACTTTTGTAAGACTAACCTCAATATACCGCGGCCCGATATGGTGCTTGTGTCTTTTCAGCGCCATATCTCTGTGCTCCTGGCTGACGAATCTGACAAGGGCCTCTCCGTTTCGCCTCCCTTGGGGCGATAAACACAGGGCTACTCCGCCCTTCGCCACATTCAACCCGCGGAAGAACTTTGCGATGTCCTGGTCTGAAGACTGCCAGGGAAGTCCTCGTGCGCGTACTATGCAGTTGCCGTCGATTTCATCGTCTTTTGAGCTGCAACAAAGGAGTTAAGAAGGTTATGGACGAAATTGGCTTGCGTGAAGGGACGAAGATTTCGATTTGAAATATGACAACCTAAGTGGAAAATGATTGATGTCATATTCAAACAATATGAAATTCGCGTTTTTTTGTGGGACAGTGACTCATCCAATTTCCCAATGAAACCCTGGTGTCAGACAGTGACGTTGCGTTTTGACTTTGAGTCGTGTCGTGTACAGTGTAGGTATTTCTAGATATCTATTCCTGATGATTTAGTATTATGTAGTTCAGTTGAGTGATTCAACCGTCACATCACCGATCTGAATTCGTGCATGCATTTAATAAGAAGAATGACGACGTTTAATAAACAAACGTATTAATTTAAATGTAAAACTACGAACAAAATGACGCGGTGAATTATGAATGAGCGTACGATTTCCTCAATAGGTATTAAAACCGACGAAGTAGGTATAAAATTACTAGGTAACATAATTTTTTAAGTTTTTCGGTGTTTTTCGTAATGTTACATTTATCCTGTTAGATAAAGCTTTGCAAGCAAACCGACGGGACAATAAGTTATATTTAATCGTAATGAGTAAGCAAAGATTATATTTTAACAAACCCAGATAAGTCGTATCAACTTAAATAGATCTGTAGTATCAAATATCAACAATCAATTATCTTTTAATTTAATACTTTGCCGATTAAACGGTTCTACTACTTTGATAAGAAATTAAGGTACCTGAAGTAAGTAAATGAAAATAGGTTGAAATGTGAAACTTTTTCTAACCAATCCTCAAGTGACAATAGATGGCGCTGAGCCAAACTGAAAAAGTTTCTTTCTAAGGAAATCTAATGTAGTATCAATCACAGTGTCAATACGACTCAAATGTCAAAATTTCAACTCGGCACAACCAGACGGCGTTGCAATAAAAAGGGACAAGAACTGATATAAGATCATCAAGTCATCATGCTACAAGTGTGTAGGTTCTAATTTCATAGGAGGAAATCAATACAATACATACATACATCACGCCTTTATCCCTTGCGGGGTAGGCAGAGCGTTAACAGCCGTAAGAATACGGTTGCTATCGCCACGTCTGACACTTTTGAGTATTGTTTTCCTAGGTGGTTGCAGAAAACATGTGTATCACTATAGTGACAGGTTGTCAGCCTGTCGCCTAAAAATTTTAATACACCAATACTCTAGAGTCCCTTAGTCGCCTCTTACGACACCCGCGGGTAGGATATGGGGTGATGCTATTCTAAGCTGGCATCACACGGCATCAATTAAAGTGAAATTAAGGCCCGGGCTCCGAAGTTGGGCGGCGGCGGATCCTGAAACTGAGCGGGCGGATGGCGAGGCGCTCTATAGAAAAAATACCCTTCGGCCGTTAAGGAAACCAAAGTTTGGAAACTAGTTTCCTGAAAAGATTTTTTTATCCTCCTACGTAACTGGTTTCCTATAAGAACTTTTTAATACTTTTACGTAACTGGTTTCCTGTAAGGCTTATTTTATACTTCTATGTAACTGAACAGGTTAGAACAACAAACAATGTAGAAGGGTGGCATAGCCGTATCAACAGATACATTGGCAAGAAAAATGTCACGGTAACCAATCTATTGGGAGTTTTGAATAAGGAAAGTAAAGTAACGAATATTTTTAGATCTAACTGCGCCAAAAGTAAACGCTACCAAGAAATAAATAATGAAATTGATAATGCGATTACAGATTTGAAAAATGGACTGATAACTGTGGGCCACTGTATCGAAATTATTTCACCGTACGCATTTTTATTTTAATTTCAAAACTCAAGTTTTTTAAGTTCATCTGAAGAGTTCTTTTACGTTTTAAGTTAAGTGACTGATTTTTCTAATGTTGTAATCAATTTGTCTTAAGGAAACTTGTTATAGGTAGGTACCTAATAGTTTTTTTTTTATGTTGTATGGAAAAGTTATATTTTATGTTTAAATGATTCAATTGTTTTCGTTATTAAATCCAAATATCTGAAATAAACGGTTTTATTATAGGTCTACTAATAACACTGGTAAAATTACTACTGAAGTCTAATTAGTTTCGTAGGTGGCTGAAATAACACAAACAAAGTATTTTTTGGAAACCAGTTACGTAAAAGTATTAAAAAGTTCTTATAGGAAACCAGTTACGTAGGAGGATAAAAAAATCTTTTCAGGAAACTAGTTTCCAAACTTTGGTTTCCTTAACGGCCGAAGGGAAAAAATACGCATTGTATACTTCATCCGCTTACATAGTGTCCCGTGACACGTGACGTGGACTGGCAGGTCAAATAAGCAAATTTTTAAATTTAGTATTAGATCGTAAGGCGGATCGCACACTTGACACACGACGGAGCGCTAAAATATCGCAGCGTTCTGTCAGATCCATACTAGAAACGTCACTTCCCATACTAAAATCGCACTCGACGGAGGACACTGCGATAGCGCTGCGTCGACAGAACTAACATACTCAGTTGGAAACTGCAAAGGTAGCGTACTTATAGTAAGTTGCATATTGCCGGAGGTAAGAATCCGTTGTGCGCAACGTAAATTGTGGCTTGACGCTGCTACATTTTAAAAAGTCGGCTTGGTGCGATAAGAAGTAAGTATGAAATTTTATCGGAGTCGACAAAGTGCAGAAAGTCGGCACACAGCGACTAAACCCGCTAATAACTCCCAGTATTCAAAAACACCATGCATCTGTAACTAGGTGGAAGCTATAAGACTATTCGATAAGTACATCAATCTACCTATTTCTAGAGATCAACTTTCACAAGTTTTTTCATAGTATTTGTATTGAAACCGAGTTGTAAATGTTTTTTCTGGTCACGACGGTCATGTAAGAGTTGTTGAGGTAAAACTCATCGTCACTCTATTTTAAAAATATATGTTGTACCTTGGTGAATACTGTTACAGTTTACGTAGGTTTTGATTTAAATTATAAGTAAGTCATAATTTAGTTTAAATAAGATTTAAAGCTTTTAAGTTCTCTGTTGTTTATCTTGTGAGGCCGCAGCATGTGGCAATGCCATGTAAAACAAAAACTACTACTGTCATTTCTGTTGAACTACGTGCAAAACGTGTCTGAATAAATTTATCAGCTTCAAGAGCTAGTTTTTATCCTTTACTGTCCACTACACAATCTTATATATAAGTTGGTCCGTTAAATGGGAAGGTAGGTACTAGGCTGGCGATAGTACCACATACAATACAATGCAACTTTATCAATATCAACAGTTGATAAAAGTTGCTACTTCGCAACGGTCTTGACATTACAACCTTTGTTCAGTGTGACGGCTCGATAGCGTAATGTATTTGCAGTTTCTTATGGATTTTCGTGGATCTCCTGTATCGATAAAACAACGTATTCTATCTTCCCGTGGAGGTCAAAGCGACCGCGGGATTAACCAGACCCAAGTTCGGTCCTGAAGAGGGACAACTGCACACTAAACCCGGAACGGGGTCTCCGTCAGGCGCGTGTGACAGAGGTCTATCGTGCGGTAGGCTCCTGCAGCCGACCTGGCTCCGCACGTATCGACTTGTCGTTATTGTGGAATTAGCCAGGGAGGCTGAGGGTGGCGCAGGTCCTGGGCAACCCTGCGTTTTCCATGATTGTGTCCCAGGCAACGCCGTGTCTGTGGTCTTGCCTCAGACACTGATTAAATCGTCTGTCACAGACCTAAGAGGCCAGTGATGATTTAAGTACTACAAATTAGTAAAGACGCAACGACGAAGCACATACAACATAAAAGAAGGAAAAGCAAAAGTAGAAAGGAGGAAAAGTAGAAAATTGAAAAGAGGTTGATATAAACCTCGAGAAATTTGAACAACTATTTGAACCCAATGAACCCTAGTGTCAAAATTTTTCAACCGCCTTCTACATTATAGAAGTGATTCGAACCTTCGACCTTTGAAACAGAGAAACAATTGTCGTCAACTGAGCTATCAAACTTCAGAAACATCTTTTTTTTTGTATTAGAGACACTATGTACTACTTATTGATATTATTAATTAAATTGTGGGATCCCTTTCGTTAGCATAATGTTTTTTCCACTAATATGTTTTAGCATAACATGTTTCGTATAATTCTTTTTCCCCTTTTATATCTTTGTTATAAACATTTTTTCGCATAATATTTATCTTGGCATAATACAGTTTATTTATGTCTCACAATTTTTTATAGACATTAGGTTAGGTCAGGTTAGTATTTTTATAGACGTTAGGTAAGGTTAAGTTAGGTTAGGTTAAGGCTGGTTTCAGAGCGGCGCGTCTCAGCAGCGCTGCCCAGGCGTGCTTGGCTCGGGCGCGCGCCTGGGCAGCGCCATTCAGACGCAACTTCAGAACGACAACTGTGAAACGACATTCAGACGCGCGCGCTTCGTTGTGGTGTACGGTCGAGTGCAGAGAATCATTATGCCAGCAAACGTAATCACTATATTAGCTATATAAGTTATATGGAAAAGAGTGCAACAACGACGTCTTAAAAGATTGCAAGTAGAGATGGGTAGTGGGTAAAAACCCATTCAACCCACCCGGGTAAAAACCGGGTTTTTACCCAAATCACCCGGTTTTAACCCATTATTACCCAAATTGATGGGTGAAAACAGCATAAGTAGAAAATAATTAAAAAATGATTTTATTCCAAGCAAATCTAAAAGAATGAAATGAGTATTTCACAGCTTTCTAATTATTTCTTTCTTAATAACAATCATAATAAAAATCACCCACTTGATTAAATAAGCTTTGGGCGCTGGGCATGTGCGTGAAAAAGTCATTTTGGCTACTAAAAGTTATTTTCTTGCGCGCGGAATTTTGGTTTTGGCGATGTTAGTGAAATTCAAACACGGCGAGTTTATAATACGAGGTATATTGTATGTTCTCAGGGTTCAATGAATACAGTTTAGGCACAGTAAAGTTAACAAGTAGAAACATGTGAAAATACACGGTACGGTAGCGAGAGCTCTGCAGTCGGCGAGCGAACGAACGAACAGACAAACAAAACATGGACAAGATGGCGGCGGTGCCGGCCGGCGCGACGCGGGAGCGAGTCCTCCCCCCTCGCGTCCCGCTTACCCCTCTAGGCGATAATCCTGAAAACGCGCGGGAACTCGTACGCGGCGGCGGGAAGTATTTGCGACAATTTTCATTTAGAACATGTTATATTTGCAGTCATTCAAACATACATAAGTTTACTAGAGATGGGTCATTTTAGCTAAGGTACCACATAACCTAGAATCTGCTCTTTTATTATAACTTTATTTAATAGCGAGATTGCGACCATAGACCTTTCCAAAGCTCTTTGAGTGACATGTTTTATTGCTCGATTCTCAACTCCGTATGTCATGATCATGATTGGTAGGACGAACTACTCGAACAATATCGTCTTGAAACATAGTGGCAATGATTTTTAAAGGTACCGCATAAGTCAAAAATACAACAATACAAAAGCATATCAATTGTTAAAAGGCTTGCGCTGATGACTTTTACATGGAAAACAATTGTAGGTTCTTCTTAGCGTGTCGCTGGCAGACACTACACCGTCGCAGCCCAGAACTTGGCAACAATGACAGCGCTGGCAGACGCTGTCATAAGATCGTTCTTTGTACAGGTGTTGGGGCACGCCGGACACGATATTAGGTGGTGCATCGTTTGGACCGCACCACACAAACAGCTTACGTCGGCACCCTCCAAGAAGCCCCACTTGGCCATGTTTTCCTTGCTCCGGCCAGTTTGGGTCCGAAGTCTATTCAGGGACTTCCAAACCGGCCAAGGTAATTTATGACCAGGTGGCAAGCTTTCAGCGATAGAGACGAAAGGAGCTGGTAGGGTTACCTTTTCCTGCCAAAGTTTGCACCTCGCTTGTTTGGGGTCGGTGCAAAGAGGAGACACGCACTTTACAAAGTTATTGCGACTTTTCAACCGTTGTGGCACTGGGATATGGTCGTGTAAAGGGTGCCGTGCATCTGATTCCATCCTTGCTTTCTCAAGGGAGCTAGCCACAGTCCTGCGAACAGATGGGGGCGCCATACCAGCCAGTGGGTATAGCTGGCTAACCGGGGTCGGTTTCAGGCAACCAGTTATGATCCGGAAAGTCTCATTTAAGGCTGTATCTACTAGCTTTGCATGGGCTGAACGACTCCACACAGGGCTTGCGTACTCACCTTCAGAAAAGGATAACGCCAGCCCAGTAGTTCGCAGAACATGAGGTGTTGCTCCCCATCCAGTAGAAGTAAGGCGCTGTAAAAGGTTATTCCGAGCGAACGCCTTCTTTTTTATATTTTGGCAGTTCTTACTGAAGGTAAGTGACCTATCTAGAGTAATGCCCAGATATCTCGGATGTTTATTGTGAGCTACAGGCACACCTTGCCACTCAATATTGAGTGGTCTACCTACGATCTGCTTGACTGTTGCGGAGATGGAAAACGCAGGACTCAGTTTTTGATGGGTTGGGTTTCAGTGAATTTTCTCTATAGTATTTGCTTAAGTCTTTCAAAGCGCCAGATAAGTTCACCTCAACCTCCTCAAAACTGGTCGCCTGGGAAGCCAGCGCAAGGTCGTCGGCGTATAGAAAGCGGCACGTGTTGGGACAGGATGGTTGGTCGTTAGTGTATATGTTGAAGAGCAACGGGGCAAGAACGCTACAGCGTATCGTAGGCTGCGGACAGATCTACGAATACAGTACCTGTTACCTTCCTCAGTTCAAAACCATCCTCGATGTGTTGCGTCAGTTTCAGTGTCTGGTTGCTGCAAGACTTGGCCGGTCTGAAACCCGCTTGTTCTGGGATCAATTTGGGGTCAATGAAGCCTGTTAAGCGCGACAACAGCAGTCTCTCAAAAAGTTAATATGTGTGGCACAAGAGTGAGATAGGCCTGAAGTTTTTGGGACTGTCTGTTGGTTTTCCGGGCTTTGGAATGGCTATGAGCTTTGATTTCCTCCAAACACGGGGGATCGAAGCAATTGTAGTTAAAAAACACGTTTCCGAATCGTCAAAATCTCCAGATAAAACCAAATGCAAACAAAGCAAGTAACAAATCATCCGAACAATAAGAAATTGGACTTGTGCTAGGTACTATTTTTTATTATGTGCTTGTACATACCTATATACGCCTTCCTTCGGGGCGTTAAAAACCTATTCTAAGAATATGTTGCATTTTAAAGAAGTATCTATAAATATTTTGATAAATATAAATGGTCAACTAGAAAGCAAACAACAACCGATCACTTAATATTATTTTGGATACTAAGCTATTACTGACTGTAACATCACTAGGCCTTAAAGGTTCGCCGACGTACCTAACATTTGAATGTCGGTTTTATATTAATTTTTAATTATAATGGCAGATTCCAAATCAATATTTTTATATTCTTGAAAAATAATTTCGACTAAAGTGTAGCAGTGGGACAAATTCTTTCGAAGCAAACTCACCTTTTCATTTTTATTACATGTTTTATGTCATTAGGAATAATAAAAACAGGTATTGTGTTCTTATCATACTTAAACTATGATCATATTGAACATTTGCCCTTGCATCTTTTTATTTTTCATCTTATTTTGGTAATAAATCATTTAAAATTTTACATCGGTTTTCACCCAGTCATCGGGTGCTTTGGGTGGATTGAAATGGGTTAAAACCGGGTTATTACCCAAGCACGGGTTTTTACCCGGGTGGTTACCCATCTCTAATTGCAAGTCGACGCTACTGGCAATCGAAGGAGATCCGACCGCGGCGCGGCCGAGACGCGGCCCAAGACGCGTCACTATGAAACGCTACATACAATCTAGTGTAATGCGAGGCGCGCGCGGCTGGGCAGCGCTGCCGAGACGCGTCGCTCTGAAACCAGCCTAATAAATTATGCTTAACGTGTTATGCCTACTATTTTTATGCGTAAGTATCTTTAGTTCAATGTACATTGTGCCAACCTATATTATGCCTAATGTTTTTATGCAAATATATAGGGAACCTTAAATTGTATAATTGATATGATAAGTAACTAATCAAATAGATATGTAAATATGACCCGTAGCTTGTTTAGGTTTATAAATATCACATATCTAAAAGTTCAACTAAGGTCGAAACGATATGATAATATTTTGATAGGTTCTCATTTCCTTCTATTGAGTATGGAGGCAAGAAAGTCGCATAACAAAGTCGCACCGCGCGAAGTCAGAATAGCATCACCCTATTTCTTTCATGTTGATGCTGTCGTAGGAGGCGAGTAAGGGACTCGAGAGTTACATGTGTATTACAGTTTTAGGCGATAAGCTGGCAACATGTCACTATACTGATACCTGATACACGAATTTTCTAAAACGGTCATCAAGTACCTATATCACACGCGGCGTATTTTACGGTAGTTGAGACTCTGCCTAGCCCGCAAGGCATGATTTATATGTAAAATTGCATAAACATATCGGTAGGTCAGTCTATACTGAAAAATCAGCTTAAAAACAAGTTTTTCTAAGAAGCATAAATATTTAGTTTTGAACCTTTTGTTAACTCATCAGGTGTTTTACATTTCCATATGTAGGTCTTATCTAATGTTTCTCACATCTCGTTTATAAATTACACTTGTCTTCATTATCTCTATTTTTTTTATATTCTCTTGGGAAAAGATATTTTGTTATGTATGACTGCCCCATTCTTGGTTCTTGGTATCGGTTCCTAGGTATAAGCAAACTTTGAGTCACAGGCTCACGGTTGTAAAAGACGTGTCATATTTCTTATATCGAATATCTAGGACTGACATACGGCTTCACATGTAATTAGTATTTGATTTGACTGCCATAAGGTAGGTACCTAAAATACAATCATTTAGACATGATTTAGACATTGTCAACATATTGCCGGACTTGACACCTATTTGACACCGCCAAGTCAGAACTAACAAATACCGAGAAAAGAACAAAAGTGACTAAGTATCATACTTACAGGCTGTAAAAAAATTTGGTGCAAATATTTTAAGGGGTGAACCAGCCCATGAAACTGGACAACTTTCCCTATGAAACATAGGTCGAAATATGAAAAAAAATTTGGACCTCCTATACAAAATATTACCAACCAGCCAAGTCAATTTGTATGGGAGGGCCAAAAATTTCTTTCATATTTCGACCTATGTTTCTTGGGGAAACTTGTTCAGTTTCATGGAGTGGTTAACCCCGTAAAACATTTGCCGCTAATACTTTTACACCATATTTAACTTTACTAAACTACCATTTGTTTTAAAAAATAACATGACATTACATTACGACATTATCATCCAGTTGCATTTCCATGATACAAATATAAATACACTTTAATCGGATTTTTTCCAGATAGAGTGTTTGTTTCCAATAGGAAGGGTTATTCTATATGTACAAAAAACATGTGAAAACATTTGCCATGTGATGCCGGCTTAGAATAGCATCGCCCCACATCTTTCCCGCGGGTGTCGTAAGAGGCGACTACGGGACTCGAGAGTATTGGTGTATTACAATTTTTAGGCGACAGGCTGACAATCTGTCACTATAGTGATACACATGTTTTCTGAAACAACCTTGGAAAACAATCCTCAAAAATGTCAGACGTGGCGAAAGCGACCGTATTCTTACGGCCGTTAACGCTCTGCCTACCCCGCAAGGGATAAAGGCGTGATATATGTATGTATGTCAGGAAATAGTCTTATTCTCAGCCCGCTAGTCGAAATAAACAAATTCCTATAATGACGAATCATTCGCTACCCTATTATGCTATTCAGAAATGAAATTCTCAAGCGATGTTTTGAGTAGAAATGCGTATTTTTACAAACATTGGTGCTGATTCTCGCGAAAGTCAACAAAAAGGGACGTAAAATGTGATGTCTTCTAAGGTGACGGTTAATATCTACAATAAAAAATTTTTGACAGTCAAAATCCTGATAAATGAAAATAGGTAATTGAAAATAAATTATAAGCGTCGACCTAAATAAATTATAAGAATCGAACCCGGAAATTATGAGAATAATATTATAGCACTGTGAGTGCATTTAAATCCCAATCTAATTCCTAATCAATAAATCCTCATAAACAATGCTTGTGCCACACTCCTAGATGACTAACTTCCTTTAATTCAAGGCGTTATTTCATATTTAAGGAATATGTCAAAGACTTTCTATAAAATAAATGTCATAGTTACACACACACATTCAATACTCGTCTGAGCTTTTTGCAGGTGAACAATAGTCGGTCCATGTGTGCCAAAAATTCAGTCACTTTCAATATCGCCGCTCGTATATAAAAAAATCACAGCTGTCCAACCCATTCTACTATAAGTCATATCAAAAATAAAATAGCCTGTAAAGCAGATTGCCATGATTTTGACCGCTGCCAACTGACTGATTTTGACTTTTTCCATTTAGGGCCTTACAACATGCGTCTAACTACCCGTCAAACCGACAGGCGTAGTTTTAATGGCTCTGGGGCAAAAACGAGTCCAACAAAAAATAAAAAAATCCTGTCTAACTTTTTTCTGGCAAGGTTAGACCGCATTTTAAAGGATTACACAGGAACACGAACGCAAGAATTGGCACCACTAAAGTGCTATATGAACAGGGGCTCTGCTTGGGTTGGGTAACACTTGTGTGAAACTGTGACGCTGTCACAATGGGTATTATGCCGCGAATCATAACATAGGGACAATGGGATGGACTTGCGCTGACGCTGGATTACTGGGTACCAAAGGCTGCTTGGCTAAACGTGGAAACGAGCGGGTTACTGGAAGAAATTTCTTATCAATGCATTTTATGATGTAGTCTCTTTTTGCATTTCTCTGACTGAGTCGTATGGACACCACGGACTCTCACATTTAACGCATGTCTGTGTGAGACTACAGACACTGCATTGCCTAAGAAGCAATTGCGGAAAACGCAGGGTTTTCCAGGACCACCCCCTCGGCCTCCCTGGCTGACTCCACAGGAACGACGAGTCGATACATGCGGAGCCAGGTCGGCTGCAAGAGACTACCGCACGATATACCTCTGTCACACGCGCCTGACGGAGACCCCGTTCCGGGTTTAGTGTGGAGTTGTCCTTCTCCAGGACCGGCCTTGAATCGGGTTAATCTCTCGGTCGCCTATAACGACCCCCACGGGAAGAGAGGGGATGGTGCTATTCTACTCTGCCGACACCACACTGCACAACGCAGTGCTAAAATAACGCACTCGTATTGCAACGGTCTCTCATATTGGAAACATCAATCCTCATACTAAAACCGCTCAAACGCTGCTGACGCAGCTGCGTCATGATGACAGATCTGACAGACCGCGGCGTACGGATGCGTTATTTAAGCGCTGCGTTGTACGTTAGTCAGTAAATCAAGTGTCAGAACTGTCCTAAGTGTCAGAACGGCCTACATGCGTGATGTGTGTGCATGCATGTTAGATAGATAGAGGAGTCATTCATACAGAAAGTGCATTCAAGCAATATTACTTAAAGATAATATTGTTTACAAATATTGATTAAGTTAGTGGCGACGATAGGTTGAATGAAGGGCGGATAATAACATTACTAAATATTAATAAACCACAATAAGTCTTACAGTTACAACTTTGTACCGAAGAAATACCCTACTAAATTGATGTCGATTCTATAATATCTTTGAACTAAAAAATAAGTTAAAGAATTGTCAAAAAAAGAAGTAAAGCAGAAATAAAAATAGATTTAAAAAAGAATAGTAGAGTTAGACTATTTTAGTCATAACGTCCTGTTTAAACAGTGTCTTCGTCATTTCCTCCTATGTATATTCGCCATCTCCTTTAGTCGTCGCTTAATTTTGACAGATAACGCGTAAAATATGTCAAATATGGTCAAAATACATATAGACAAGTTTTTTCGTAATCATTCGGACAATCAATAACTTGAGTTTTGTCGTTCTTTCGTTTCGTTATTATGTATGTCTCACTTTCACCGTAAGAGCCGTCGGTAAATGTGCGTAAGTAAAACACATTGATACATAGCGGAGATCAAATTAGGGTCTCACGATTGTAAGACCGGTGACCTAACCATTTTGCCACCGACGCTCTCAAAATGACATTTTACTATCTCTCAAATATTACTAAGATTTTTTAAAGAAACGATCCCGAAATGGCAACATTATCGTTGACATCCCCCGCTCATATTATGTCATATATTTTTATAGAGAGACAATAAATAATGTAGCCAATTCGGGATCGTCTCTTCATCTGATCGAGATATACATTCAACAGTCTCACTTAAGTTGAAATAATTTAAATCACCTTCATAAATGTTCACAGTGATTCAGCAATTTCGAGGTATAGGTACGAAACACCGACGTGCCTGAGTCAGCTCAAAAATCTAGACTAGCTTACCAGCTAAGGTATGCTGTATGGATTTGCAACAAGATTGTTTACTATTCAGCTACCTATACAGTTTAGCTGCCTATGTGTACGTTCCAGTGTACCTACACTGTACACAGTTTGCGTAAGTACCTTTTGTATTACAGCTATTGGACAAGTAACTTAAAAAAGAGGTGCAAAAAATTAAACTCTATAAAATAAGTTTGACAATCAGAAATAGAGCGATAGTAGGTAGTTTACCAAGTACTTAAGTAGTATTTTACCAAATATAATGTAGTACCATGATCCTGAGTTCGATTACCAGTCGACGCTTCTCATTTTTTCAAATTATTATTTCCATTTATGAGAACGGTATACAAATTTCTAATAAACTCTCAAATTTTAGTCGGATGATTACCGTTTTTACGGCCATTTCCGCTGTTTACCCCGTATGAGATATAGGTATACTATACGTATGTGTGTATTTAGAAATTCCGCGATCGAATTCTACACAGGTGTACCACCAGGTACCGACCCCAATTTGCTTTGTTTTAGAGCATAAAGAGCGGCGGTGGCCAAGTGGTTAGGACACCGGTCTTACAATCGTGAGACCCGAGTTCAATCCCCGCCATGTACCAATGTGTTTATTCTCATGTACATTAACCGACTGCTCTTACGGTGAAGGAAAAACATTGTGATGAAACACGCATTCAAATAAATTTGAATTTAGATGATATTTGAATGTGACTTAACCTAGGATTCGGGCCAGGTTAGCCTTCGGGTTGCACAGGTTCGATGGCAGTCGCTCTGTCTAAAAATTTGGTTCCACGTCAAATCTCTTAGGTTAGGTAGCCAATCCCGACAGAGAACGGGATAAGGCAAGGAGAACTTAAAGTGCTACCTTTAGTAAACGAACCTACATACTATTGAATTGGTATACTTACATTGAGATTGAAAGATTACAGTAATTTTCGATACGACAAATAACTTGATAACATTGTGTTTTGTGCACGCTCGTTCTGTTTTACGGCATGGAAACCTTGTAGGTAAGCTACTTAAAGTACTGAAATTGATTCAGTTTTATTTACTTGCTGCTCTCCTACCCAGCGGCTCCGCCTGCTATAACTCATATTCCCGTGGGAACAAGATATTTTCTCGGCTACTATTATACATAAAAACCTTCCTCTTGAATGACTCTAACTATTAAAAATACCTGCATCAGAAGCCGTTGTGTAGTTTTAAAGATTTAAGTAAACATACATACAGACGCGACAAGCAACTTTGCTTTATACTATGTAGTGAAGAAAATGGTACATACATAATAGCACACAGTACAGACAGTAGTGACGTAATAACTAAATTATGATAAATAATACATACATACACACATACACATATCACGCCTCTATCCCCTGCGGGGTAGGCAGAGCGTTAACGGCCACAAGAATACGGTCGCTACCGCCACATCTGACATTTTTGAGGATTGTTTTTCAAGGTTGTTTCAGAAAACATGTGTATCACTATAGTGACAGGTTGTCAGTCTGTCGCCCAAAAATTGTAATACACCAATACTCTCGAGTCCCTTAGTCGCCTTTTACGACACCCGCGGGAAGAATGTGGGGTGATGCTATTCTAAGCCGGCATCACCGGCATAAATAATACAAATGACAAAATATTGAAATTAAATAAGTCAATGTAAAATGATAACAGTCATAAAACTTATTTGACGGCCAACGATATTTTAAGTTACGGAAGTCAGTTAGTCCTCCTCCTATCTAATATTTGACTTACCTACCTACTAATACCAAAAGTGTAGTAAAAGCGATTATTTCATTAGATACATGCGTGGTACTAGCAGGAGCAGTTTAGGATTAATAAGTTACTAAACACACACACACACAAATCACGTCTTTATCCCTTGCGGGGTAGGCAGAGCGTTTACGATCGTAAAATTACGGTCGTTATCGCCACGTCTGACAAGTATTGAGGGCACCTTCAGATGATTCGTGTATCACTGTAGTGACAGGTTGTCAGCCTGTCGCCTAGAGTTGTATTACGTGCTAATTAATACACATGAAACCCACGAGTCCCTTAGTTGGTTCTTACAACACCCGCGGGAAGAATTGAGGTGATGCTATTCTAAACAAAACACTTCATCCATATACACTGGTTCTCTCTACATGCATACATACACAAATCACGCCTTTATCCCTTGCGGGGTAGGCAGAGCGTTAACGATCGTAAAATTTCTCTATACAGTTATTGTTATTAGCATAATGAGTGTACCACATGAGAAAAAAGAGATACAAATATTTACAAAAAACATTCAAAACTTCTGGAAGCAGATAGAATATTAATTTCGCACAAAAATAAATAAAATATAGAGCATGTTTTCGTTTTGGTGTAGGTTATCTATCTCGTATTATAAAGTTCATTCACTAAAGAACTTCAAAACAAATCGAGAATCTAAACACAAATAAATTCTCATATGCACAAGTTTTAAGCAAACTCTCAAGGGTTTAAAGTTTTTATGGCCGGATTTTATGCTGCCAGCAAAAAAGGCCCTTAAATAGAGATGTAAAATTTGACAAACTGTCGATATATCGGTGTCGATATGTATCGAGTTCAGGACAATTCGATATGTTGATATTTTTTTAAACTTAAATAATTCCTCTTATTTTTTTCATGTGGGACATATTATTTTATGGTGAATTACTAAAAAATCAATAAGCCTATTAACATATTTTTTACACTATTAGTGTTGCCATCAGTGGGTAACAAAAGTGTGACATTGGGACATAAAATATGTGCCATTAACATATTTAATCACTTTTGTGGATTCGGAGGCCCTTTCTATTCGATATTTCTTTTCGATACATTAACGTTTTTCGATATATTTGGTCGCTCATATATCGATTTATTAGGATTTATTGCACTCACCGGTGCGTCGATAGTTCATTGGCATAGCAGTGGGACGGTACCTACCTCATGTGCTCGGGTTTGTTTCCGACGCTGTAAATTTTTCAATTTCTTATTTTCATTTGTGAACCCATATATCGATCGATATTTATCGCAATTCAATATATCGTTGCATCCCAACCCTTACCGTGCCCTTGACACGGCGGGAATCGAACCCGACACCGACCGGCAACGACACTTGACCCGCGCACGTTTGTGCCGTCCGTTCCGTATTATTATTCGTGAAATATGCGGTTTTAAAGGAAATGAAATATGTTTATGTAGCTAGATGTGGCAATTTATGTTGCTGTGTTCAGCATAAAAGTTTTTTTTATGATAGGTACTTGGTAAAATGTAGGATTGCTATTAAAAAGTGTGTCTACGTGACGAATGTTAGTTGAATATAAAATTATTGAGTAGTTTGACACTTCCTGTATTTTGGTGATTTCGGAAGCTGTATTTAAAAATTTCCGCATACGGAAAGTGTTGTTACTTATTGTGCCTGTATTTATCACACAACACGTTCTACTAATCCATCTGAATGCCCCCTATCAGTATTCGGAACGCAGAAGAAATTCGAGTAGTATCCGTACACTAGTGTACTTCCGTACACTATTTCAGCAATCAAACTTTCAGAATAGGCATAATGTCTGACAGGTCAATTGAGGTACTTTTTAAAACGATATTTTGTATGAAAATACGATGAGATGACGTCATGTCTCACTATTTTCGATGGCGTCAAAATACTTACTTTTATATTATTTTTCTGTTTATTGATTCAAACTTTGAATTTTTCGAGAAACTATAAATGTAGCATATAGTATTTTTGGACAATAGTTACAACTTTTGTATTTTATTAATGACCCAATCATCTAGGCAATTGTAACATACAGAAATTGTGCTCCAGGTGTTTTGTCGCTTCTAAATCTTAGCAAGTCAACACACATTTGCTTAGCTAGCGTTCTTCGACTTCGTAATCGTATTCGCTTGCTTCAAAAGCATGTCTGCTTATCAAGTATTTTTCCAATGGACGACCATATCAATCCGAAGATACCTAAACAATTATCAGTGGGCATAAGAACTAATTATCTAAAGCTATCAACAACTCACCTTCTTATCAGCGGTCTCTTGCACTCCTTTAGTCGTATACACTAAAATAGCACTATCGAAAATTGATTGCACTGGTTTTAAAGCGTTTTTAAACATAAAATTGGTGTGATAAGTTTTTTGTGACGCGGAGTTTGGAATACGTGCGATTGGCGCGGCGGTTCGTTGAAGAATGGCGACACTTGAGCGCTACTTGAGTCGCTTGGGTTGCGCTTGCGTCGATTTTTACACACAACCACAGCGAAACTTCACTATAAATATAAGCTTTACTGCTATGTAATAAAGAGTGAAGTATAAAGTGTTTTTAAAGGCGATGGTGGACCGTTTTATGCGACACGCTGATAAGCTATGTGCTATACATTCATCAGGTTTTATTTATTTACAGTAAGATTTCTATACTTGTTGGACAGTATGGGCTTAGGTTTCTAATACGGAATAGAGATAGATGGATTTTTAGTTTCGCTTGAGATGCCGGGCTAGATAGCATCGCCCCATTTATTCACTCAGTGGTCGTTTAGTAAAGGTAAAACAATAACTACTCGAATAAACTTTAAAGTTAGACTAAGCGAAATTTGAAATTGACGTTCTGCCTTAGCCTCAAGGAATAAATACGTGATTTATTCATAAATCCTCACGTTACCAAACTTACTTATTTCCTTTTCAGGGTAGGTAGGGTAGACATGGAGCTTTTATGAAACTTTCTGTCAAAGCTGCAAGTTAACAGAGAATGTCGAACTCAGCAACTTCTACAGCCACAAAAGTCCACTGCTGGGCATGGGCGTTCCCCATTTGGGGGTATTGCCATACTCACTACTCTTGGCAGGCAGATTGGCGAGCGTGTAAGATATTGTAGACATTCACAGGGAACGATGCTGGCCTTTCCCTGGATTCGTTCCATAATCGCCTTTTACGACATCCACGGGTAAAATTAGGGTGATGCTATTCTAAGCCGTCACCACACGGCACTTCTGAGTCTTCAGTCAGTTATTTCTCGAATAATTTATTCAATAATGTCATGATTTTTCTCATAATATAAAAAACATTGAATTTTAAAAACATCACCATTGCGACCTTCGCACAGTAGGTAAATCACAACCGCACATCATCGTCTGAATCACCTGGCGTCGCCCGCGATCACAATAGCGTTATATTATAACTATAACGATGGTATAACGTTATAATAACGTTATGTTATTGCAGAGGTGGTCTGCCGTATTGTGTTGTTACAGTAAATATACTGCTCGTCAAAAAATCCGGGACACCATGCAAGTTTATGTTTCGTACGAAACACATTATTTAAACATACATACTGCCGTGTGATGCCGGCTTAGAATAGCATCACCCCACATCCTTCCCGCGGGTGTCGTAAGAGTCGACTAAGGGACTCGAGAGTATTGGTGTATTACAGTTTTAGGCGACAGGCTGACAACCTGTCACTATAGTAATACACATGTTTTCTGACACAACCTTGGAAAACAATCCTCAGAAATGTCAGACGTGGCGATAGCGACCATATTCTAACGGCCGTTAACGCTCTGCCTACCCCGCATGGGATAAAGGCGTGATATATGTATGTATGTATGTATGTATGTACATACACATAGCATACCTTTATCCCTTGCGGGGTAAGCAGAGCGTTAACAGCCGCTAAAAAAATACGATCGCTATCATCACGTCGCACAAACACTGAGGGCTCTTTCACATGACTTGTTATCACTGTAGTGACAGGTTGTCAGCCTGTCGCCTAAAGTTGTAACATATATGAAGCCCTCGAGTTTCTTAATCACCTGTTACGCCACCCGCGGGAAAGAAATGGGGTGATGCTATTCTAAGCCGACATCACACGGCAGCGTTATGTTTCGTACGAATCACATTATCAAAAAAAATGTTTATTTTGGAATACAATTTAATTAATTTTTGCACAATAATTTTAACTATAGATATTGTAACATATTTTGTATTTTATTTACCCGTCAAGTTCCGAATTGTAACTTACCCTGCATTATATAAAAACACTTTTCTTTCATTGTAACCTGTCCATTTTACATGCTGTAGCACCTTGAAATGTAGTACATTTATATCTCTATCATAAAATGTTGATTTACCTACCTGTGAATGTTGTATTGTACTTACAACTAGTTGTCCTTAAATAAATATAAATAAATAGATTGTATACTAAACTTAACTTATACGTAACTGAATGATCGTCTGTCCTCTATTCTAAAATCACGTGTCGATAATGTACCGTGTGTCTATCCATTTTTATACATGCTGTGGCACCTTGAAATGTAGTACATTTACGTCTCTATCATAAAATGTTGATTTACCTACCTGTGAATGTTGTATTGTACTTACAACTAGTTGTCCTTAAATAAATATAAATAAATAAATTGTATACTAAACTTAACTTACACGTAATCGAATGATCGCCTGTCCTCTATTCTAAAATCACGTGTCGATAATGTGTGTACTGCTTCTCGTAAACTGTCACATAGTTATACAAGGTCATAAAGACCATCATTTTTATTCCTGCCTTATCCCGTTCTCTGTCCGGGTCGGCTACCTAACCTAGGGGATTTGACGTGGAACCAAGATTTTACACAGAGCAAATGCAATCTGACCTCTGCAACCCGAAGGCTAGCCTGGCCCGAATCCTACATTCAGTCACATTCGAATATCATCTGAATTCCAATTTTATTTCAAGGTGGGTTTTATCGCGATGTATTTCCGTCACCGTAAAAGCTGTCGGTAAATCGGGACTCACGACTGTAAGACTGGTGTCCTAACCACTTGGCCACCGACGCTCCGATCATTAAGATCATACTGACGCCTTATACCGACTCATACAAACTCTAACACGGTTTGCGTCGTTGGGCGACTCGATGTCCACACGAAAACAGAGAGAGAATGTTGAAAAGGAGAATTTTACGGTGGTTGGTAATCATTCGTGGTGTAATTTTTTTCAAAAACACTTGGATCATCCACGGCTATTATTTCTGTGCAAGACCCTTTTTTGTGTCAAATGCAATACGGGTCTATTACTTGTATGTCTGTCAAGTAGCTTACAAAGTTGTTTGCGTGTCTATATTTATGTCGACGCCGGCTCAAAGATTGTGTGTGACATCACGGCAGATTTTCTAACGTTGCACTTAGGTGCCTTCTTGTACTTGGCAGTCTGGCCTTCCGTCCTCAACTTGCGGATCGCACACTTAAGGGGCTGAGTAGAGCTAAAAGCTACTTTTATAAGTGATTTTTACCCTAGATAAAATGCAGAAAAGCTGTCGAAAAAAAAGGTAATGATCTTCAGAATATTTGCTGTAGTGTTATTGTTTCCAAAACATGATATTAGTAATTTAGCTTGATAGAAAAACATCGTAAAGTTACCTCTAAAAATCTATTATATCGCAAACTGTATGAACAAAACCCACGCAATAATTAAGTGTTTATTATCAGAATGAGCGCCTTACAATACTCTATCGACATATTGTTTTTGATTTTCAAATTACTACTTATTTTTGACCGAGTTATCATCGAAAATACGAAAATATAATTGAATCGGCAAGATTCCGTCCCGTTCGCACGCGCGCAGTTTGACATTTGTCAGAAAGGGACCGGTTTTTAGCTCGTGTCAGCCTCTTACGACGGAGCGCTACAACATCGCAGCGGTCTGTCAGATCCATACTAGAAACGTTACTTCCCATACTAAAAGCGCACTCGACGAACGACGCTGCACTAGCGCGGCGTCGACAGCGGTTGAGCGGTTTTAGTATGGAGATTGACATTTCTAGTATGGATCTTACAGACCGCTGCGATGTTTTAGCGCTCCGTCGTGCGTTAGGTGCCTACTTGTACTTGGCAGTCTGACCTTCCGTCCTCAACTAATACTGTAGGAAGTACCTACCTACTTGATGCAATTTATTTTCGTTTAAGAAGATGAGTGCCGAAGAAAATTTATGTTAGTAGGTATATTTCTGCCTTTAGTAAAATATGGTGCGATGCCGGCTTAGAATAGCATCACGCCATTTCTTCCCGTGGGTGTTGTTAAAGGCGACTAAGGGACTCGAGGGGTTCATGTGTATTACAATTTTAGGCGAAAGGCTAACAACTTGTCACTACAGTGATACATGTATCATCGAAAAGGGGCCTCAATACTTGTCAAACGTGGCGATATGGACTGTAATTTTACGATTGTTAACGCTCTGCCTACCCCTCAAGGGATACAGGCGTTATATATATATGTAGTAAAATATGGTTAATCAATACTGGATATAACTAAAATAATAGTACTTGGAGAGACGATGAAAAACTTATTATATTTACGATCCAATTTTTTAAAATATACTTTCTATTATATAAAATACTAAGCTAAACTATACCTAACTATAATATACATTATCCTAGCAGCTCATTTCTGTTCGTATTTTTTTAAAATATATCTACTGTTTGTGTGCGATTACAGATTAATATGAAATATTTGACGTCATATTTACTCATTCATTATTCTTAAACATTTTTAACAATAAATCATCATATTAAATGCATGTGACTGAGCGCCTACTATAGTTATTATAATAAGAGAAGTCAGGTTTTTCTATAATATACACTACAGGCGTAAAATGAAAAATTACGAGTAAGACCCTTGTGCGTGGTGCTGCTTTCAGATAGTATTTGAGTAAAATAGTTATTAGATATACCTATTAATATAAAAGTAAAAAATATTATTAAATTGAATTGAAAACTCACCAAATTCCTGTTTCTAAAACTAAGTCGATAGTCTCTGGAAGTTCTAACCGATAACCTGAAAACAGACATAATGATTTTATTAAATTACATTACAAATCTTTTCTCAAATCATTCTTATGTAGCTACAGATTTTTTTCATATCATTCTAATTTTTAATAAAAAATAGCTGAGGTGACGGTGGTTTTTGCAAGTACTACAGAAAATACGCGAATATGCATGCTATACTGTCTGAGATCGTGTGATAATGAGTAAAATGAGGTTTCTGAATCTCAATAAAAATGGCCCAAATTCGAAATACTTTTTCGTGATTTATCAAATCATAAAAACGAAAGTGTCCCGATTTTTCTGATGAGAAGTGTATTTACAGAGAATAAAATAAATTGGAAGAGTCTTACCATCGGAGATTATCCTCTGTATAATGGAGGTCATGTCTTGTACTTCAGCGGCGTAGAAATTCTCCCCCGAGTAAGGGGCTATACCTAAATCTGTGCATATTGTTAAGGAATTAATAATCTTTCGTTTGATATTACTGCCCGCAAGTTTACAGAGAATGTCCCTGAGTAAAAAAGCTAGAACTTGGTCCTTAAAAAAAATTTAATTAGTAGTTTATTCGATATTTCTCTATACAAGTTAACATAGAATGTTCATGATAAATAACACTAGGTAGCTCAGAAATCCTCCCCAGAAGAAGGGGCTATAGAAATTGTATTAAGATACATATTATATCACTTACTGCATAGAACTTACATAGAATGTCCAAATATATATTCTGACAAGAAAATTTCCTTAATTAATCCTTTAGGTACTATTTTGTCACTGGGCAAGTCAGAGACGTAGGTTAGGCGTTGTTCGCTGGCAATGGTAGGTGGTATTAAAATTCTTGACTCTTGACTTGACTAAAGACCAAGTTGTTCTAAGACTCGGTGTCCCCAACGCGACAAGAAACCAAAAGGTTGCTCCTCAAAACCATACTTACATACATCTGAGCAGGCAGAGGGATAAGCTGCGTTGACTTGACACGTATGAAAGTATGCTATTATTACATAGAATAGGCCCGCGTTTGTCTACCATCTAACCTGATAACGATGCAGACGATGATGGAGCATGCTTGCCTAGATAGTGCCTATTCACTCTTTCCTTGAAAACACCTAAGTTCCGACAACAGGTCCACCGGCAGGGCATTCCATTCCTTAGCTGCTCGCATTGATCCTAGGACGTTTTGATGATGTCAGCCCGTAGTTGTGTGTATAAAAAAGGATACAATTGAGCATATCAAGCAGCGAGTTTGGGTTGTCGGGCGCGGGCGGCGGCGGCGCGCCGGCGGGCGGCGCCACCGCGCGCAGCGTGTACGCGCGCACGAACTCTTTGCGCAGGTCGTGGAAACGCGCGTAGTACGTCGGCAGGGTCAGCTCCTTGCTGCACGCCTCCGGGAACAGGCATTGTCTGGAATAGGTGTAAGAATTACGTGAGAATAGAAAATATGTAATTGTAACGGAAAAAGGCATAAAACAATCTCTTGAACGATAACCGGGGGGACCTAGAACTCAATTTCTACATACACATATCACGCCTTTTTCCCTTGCGGGGTAGGAAGAGCGTTAACGGCCGTAAAAATACGGTCGCCATCACCACGTCTGACAAATATTGCCAGCTCTTTCAGGACCCCAAGTTTGCTATTTTTTTTCATGGTAACGCCATCGATTCAAATGTCATTCCATTGCCATTGTGATTTTCTATACTTCAAACTGTTAGCAGACTACGAAACTACTTAAATCATTCAACTTAGTTCCAATCGAAATCCAACTAAAGCAATATCTAACAGACTTTAGACATTTAACAGGCAACCGATGTGGCGCAGCGGTACTGTGACGCACAGGTTTCAGGTTCGATTCTCGGTGGGTCTCTCACAAAGTGGACATTTATCAGTTTGTGAATTTGTTCCCAGTCTTGTGTGCAGGCTGAACCACCTGATTGTTCGTAAGATGTTTCCATGTTTCGGAGAGCATGTTAGGTAAGCCGTAGGTCTCAGTTGCTATTTATGATAACTTAGACCGCGGCGGCGGTCGTTACACAATCATATCAGAGCCCTGCTGCTAGTTACTAGGCGGTTGAAAAACTCTGATATCAGGGTTCATCGAGGCGTTGGACGACTTGGTATCCTAGACTCAGAATGCTGATGAAACAATAGACAGATAACACTGTGTACTCTAGTTGGCGAATACCGCCGTCTGGTGAAACGTGCAAGTAGGGAAAGACAACCAATTTCAGATCGCGTATGCGTTGCGTAGTGCACGCAAACAGTATGCCGTAATCTCATACAGTCCCATAAATAACAACAGGTACCTTCGCGCGTGATCACGGCACGCATACGCAGGCTATATGGGCATTTCTACAGAGACGCCGTTTTTTTTGTCCTGGTCCAGAAATCGTGTTAAACATATAAACTAAAATCTCAAAAAAATAACACATAATCCTTAATGTATGTATTATTTGGAGAGCATAATTATTATGACTAATTTAATAATACTTTCTTCTAAAAAAAATACCGAAATGAAAAAAAACACCAAATTTACCTGATTTAGGCCTGTCCCTTTGGCGGAATTGAATCTAAATTGGTCCATAATTCGAAAATTTCCGGAATTTATAATAATGTTCCTATGTTCACATGTATATAGATGTATGACAAAGGTTTATTTATTACCAAGATGGCTATAATGTTTTATTTTGTACCACTTATGTCACTTTAAATATTTGTCCCGAGCTTATGACTTAATTCGGTATCACTCACAAACTCTTACGCACATCTGTAAATACGCGCGATTTGCACATCTTTATCCGATTCACATAAACTGCCAGTTGCGTCCGAGTAGGCGAGTGCAGTGAACCTGTGACATGCTGCCGGGATTTACCATTTTCAAAGATAAGAAATTTTACTTCGTCTTTGGTGCAGGGTAATTTCTCAACTCCGGATCATAAATATTTTTGAAACTATAAGAGCTAAAAGGTTGTTACTTTGTGTATTTTGTGCCTCGATAGTATACCAATACGTAGGTAAAATTGAATTTGCACAAAGTTATACTGTGAGAGAGAAATTTCAAAGAAACCAGCTTTTTCTCAACTCCGGGAATCTGAACTCCGTGTGCATTTGTTCACGGAGTTGAGAATTTTGTTCACGGAGTTGAGGTTTTTTATAAAACTGTGATTAGAATGATGTCGTGTGGTACCGGCGTAGAATAGCATCACTCCAATTCTACCTGTAGGTGTCGTAAGAGGCGACTAAGAAACTAGCTCGAGAGATGATTAACGACGATTAACTCTTGTAATTTCTAAACTCCGTGAACAGTCAAAATTCAAATTCGATTATTTCACAATCTGCAAGAGGAAATGGGGAGAAATTTATCTTATTTTGTTTATTCATTTAAAAAACAATAAATCACTTTGAATGAGTGCATGAAAACCTTAAAACAAACGTGCACTCTCAACTCCGTGAACACTCGAAATTAAAATTGAATTATTTCAGAATCTACTGAAGCAAATGATGGCAAATAAAATTAAATATATTTCTATTTTTTTTTCCTATTTTTTCAGTATAATAAAGTCAATAAAATGTTAAGAGTAAAATTGCACACGGAGGTGAGAAAAATTTACTCCTGCCGTAGAAATGCTCATATAATCTGCCCTAATATCGCGATTCGCGATTTTTAAAGCGGGAACTGAGTGGTATGATAAAGTAGCGTCGTACGATGAGTACTTCTCGCACTATTGAGTAGTTATGATATATCATAGTCAAGCAGTAGGTAAGCATTCTTGTCAACTGATCCAGTAACTTTATGCGTCAAATCCGGTAGTTATGATTTTTTGCAGACTTGTTTATGATGTTGGCCTAATGAATAATCCAAGTTTGTGACCTCAAGCGCCGAACGCAACTTTGTCAAAAATTTTAAAAACTGCGAAATAATCGTTTTTTTATTTATTTTGGCGATTATAACTCTAAAGGACTAGTTTTTGAAAAAATTTTCTAAGACCTTTTTAAAGTAGACTAAATTTGCTACAATATGATACTATAACTGCCTCTGTAGACCTAATAGTTTCTGAGATTAAGCCTTCCAAAGTTTATTTTTTTTTTTCGAATTTCGCAATTAGGTATTTGCGATTCTGTCGTTTTGAATGAATTTTGACCCTGATCATATTATGGAAGCCCTGTACTTTTATGATCGGATGTTAAAAAAGAAAATGAGAAGTGTGAACGATGATGTTTAAGCTAAGCTACGAATAATGAAGTAAAAAAGTGTAGAGTTATTGTAGAGAAAAATCGCAGCTTGTTTTTCAACGTCCGGATTTTTTTCGACTATGGACATCATTTGATTCTTCCCTAAGCCAAAGAAGCAGGATGTCGAGTCACAATCACTAAAGGCATGGATGAAGAGGAAAAGCTCTGGTTTCAAAGAAGATTTTGAAGAAGCGATGCTGGAGTAGAAGAAGGTTTGGGAAGGGTGCGGACGCAGTTTTTACTTTGTCTGCTACAGAGTTGTTCGTCTGACGTCTAAAATATTGCAAAGTTCGAAAAATTCAAAAACTTTGAACGGCTTAATCTCGGAAACTATTGGGTCTTCAGAGACAATTCTAGTATCATATTGTTGCAAATTTAGTCTTCTTTAAAACATCCTAAAAAAAATTTTTCAAAAACTAATCTTTTAGTCCACGCTCCGACCGAATCTGCTCCAAACCGTGGTAGGGTCCGAAACTTTCCAATTAAAATTGGAAAATCGATTCGCTGCCTTGGAAACCACAGATGACGTTGACCAGAAACTCGAAGAGGTGGTGGAGATTCTCAGGGATGAAGGGACGAAGTTCTGCGAGATTAGACGTAAGAGCAAAAAGTCCAAACTTTCGACGGAAACTCTCAGCTTAATGGAAGAGAGACGTACAGACCCATTGTCAGCTTCGACGAAAAGTCAAGAGCGCAACAAAACCATCCAGAGGCTCGTGCGACGTGATCTCCGATCCGCAAACACGCTCTTGATTGAAAAATCAATTGAGCAGAATCGGGGACCAAAGGTGTTCGCACGGCCTTTGGGTAGGAGCCACCTAACGAAGCTGACAACTGAATCTGGGGAAGACGTCGCATCCAAGCCGGAGGTTCTGTCGGAAGTGGAAGACTTCTATGGCAAGCTCTACGCCTCGCAAGCTTCAAAGCCCGTACCCGATACTGAGGATTGCAGAGCCACCCTCACACGCCACTTCACCGAGGACCTGCCCGAGATCAGCCGAGACGAGATCGAAATGGTCCTGAAACAGTTAAAAAATGGAAAAGCCCCAGGGGAGGACGGGATCACGACAGAGCTCCTAAAAGCTGGAGGAACTCCCTTATTGGATCAGCTCCAACAGCTCTTTAACTCCGTTCTCTTCCATGGGAGAACTCCGCAGGCATGGCACAGAAGCATGGTGGTACTGTTCTTCAAAAAAGGAGACAAAACCCTATTGAAGAACTACCGCCCGATTTCGCTTTTGAGCCATGTTTACAAACTGTTCTCCAGGGTCATCACGAACCGTCTTGCGCGAAGACTCGATGAGTTTCAGCCTCCCGAGCAGGCCGGGTTTCGAAGGTGTTATAGCACCATAGACCACATTCACACGGTACGGCAGATTGTACAGAAGTCTCAAGAGTACAATCGGCCCCTGTGCTTAGCGTTTGTGGACTATGAGAAAGTTCTGGTCTGTTCTGGAGTCTTTGCAGCGTTGCCAAGTCGACTGGCGATACATCGAAGTGATGAGATGTCTGTATGAAGCCGCCACAATGACCGTACAAGTACAGGACCAGCGGACTAAGCCTATCCATCTCCATCGAGGAGTGAGACAGGGGGACGTCATATCCCCGAAACTGTTCACTAACGCTCTGGAGGATATGTTTAAGACGCTGGACTGGAAAGGTCGTGCTATTAATATAAACGGCAAGTACATCTCTCACTTACGATTTGCAGACGACATCGTCATTATGGCAGAAACGCTGCAAGACCTACAACGAATGGTGGATGACCTAGCTGATTCTTCTCGCCGCATCGGTCTCCGGATGAATTTGGATAAAACCAAAGTCATGTTCAACGAACACGTTGATCCGGAACCGATTGCCGTAAATGGAATCCAACTCGAAGTTGTTCAACAGTATGTCTACCTAGGGCAAACTCTCCAACTAGGTAGAAACAACCTTGAGAAGGAAGTCCAGAGAAGAATACAGCTGGGTTGGGCAGCATTCGGAAAACTCCGTCGAGTCTTTTCGTCGCCAATACCGCAATGCCTTAAGACGAAAGTCTTCAACCAGTGCGTCCTACCTGTCATGACATACGGAGCCGAAACGTGGACACTCACGGTACGACTGGTCCACCAACTGAAAGTCGCTCAGCGAGCTATGGAGAGAGCTATGCTCGGGGTTTCTCTAAGGGATCGTATCCGAAACGAAGTAATTCGACAGAGAACTAGAGTGACCGACATAGCTCAACGTATTAGCAAGTTGAAGTGGCAGTGGGCTGGTCATATCTGCCGAAGGACCGATAACCGCTGGGGTAAGCTGGTCCTTGAGTGGAGACCGCGTATCGGCAAACGTAGCGCAGGACGCCCTGTGGCAAGGTGGAGCGACGACATACGCAAAGCTGCGGGCAGTGACTGGAGGAGTAAAGCCGAAGACCGGGTTCAGTGGCGTGCTTTAGGAGAGGCCTATGTCCAGCAGTGGACTACAATAGGCTGTTAATGATGATGATGAATCTTTTAGGGTTACAACCGCCAAAATTTGAAAAGGAACGGATTATTTTTTGACAAAGTTGCGTTTGGCGCTCGAGGTCACAAACTTGGACTATTCATTAGGCCAACATCATAAACAAGTTTGCTTAAAATCAGAACTTCCGGATTTGACGCATGCTACTCCATACATTCAGGTGACAAAGTTCCTGGGCTAAACCACTTTTCCCTTAATTTCTAACTGGATACTCAACTGGTTATAGGGCTTACAACTACCAAAGAACTCATACAAAATGTCATGGTAATTTCATTATTACCAAACAACAAACAGTAAAAACATATTCCATTGTTATCTTATCACATCGCTTTATCATCACGATAGCCATCTGATCTTTGACTTTCCACACCTCTTCCGGAGTTCATTAAAAAACCTCCTAAAACATTGTCATCATAATGGCGCCTGCGGATTTTTATTAGGTGGAGGCATAGAAGCAGGTCATGACCGCGACACATGTCAATATCGGCAGGCGGAATGGGGACTTTTCTATCTGTCTGTATTTATATGCCGTATGATGCCGGCTTGGAATAGCATCACCCCACATCCTTCCCGCGGATGTCGTAAGAGGTGACTGAGGGACTTGAGGGTTTCAGGTGTATTACAAATTATAGGCGACAGGCTGACAACCTGTCACTATAGTTTTCTGAAACAACCTTGGAAAACAATCCCCAAAAATGTCAGACGTGGCGATAGCAACCGTATTCTTACGACCGTTAACGCTCTGCCTACCCCGCAAGGGATAAAGGCGTGATATATGTATGTATGTACCTTCTACAGCCATAACCCGTGGCCACAACGGTCCACTTGGCCAGCCCTGAGGCAGTTCGAGGGGTTAGTTTTAATTTTTTAGTCCACCTGAGCCGCGTCTACACTAAGTTCAAAAAGTTGTTATAAGAAATAGAAAAATACTACTTACTACATTTTTCTCGTCTTTACAATGACTGATTTTGACACACAAAAAGATAAATGTAAAACCACTTTGAAAGAAATAAATAAACTAAACACTGCTGGACATGGACCTCCCCTAAATTAAGGGGTATGGCCATATTCACCACGCTTAGCAGACGGATTGGCGAGCGCAGTGCAAGATATTGTAGATATGCACAGTGAGCGCTGCTACCTGTTCCATTGATTTAACCCTAAGTCGCCTAGTCGGTTTATTACACAGGCCTTAAACCGTAAAATATTTTTACAAGGGCATTTATTGGTTTTTTATAACTCTTGTAAACAGTACCGTAAAAAACTTACCTACAGATAAAGATAAAAATCAGAATAACTGAATAATAGATTCGACCCACAGCGGTTTATGTAATAGCTATTGACATTTCAAATGAATTCGTCGAAAACGCTTATTACACGGTAATTGTATAGGAAACAGGGGTTACGAAGGGCAGATCTTAGATACGATCAGCCGGTAAACAATAGCATGACAGGTGACCTGGGGACATAATCGGTGGTCTTTTTGACGGTAAAAGTTAAGCAATGTACACGGTGTTAGGGACAGCGTCCCGAATACTGATAGGGTGCAAGCAAACAATGAAACTGAACAACTTTCCCCTAGGAACATACGCCCTAGGAAACGACAAAAACATTTCGATTTCCCATACAAAATCGCGATCAGCTGACTGCATTTACTATGGGAAATTAACATTTTTTGACGTTTCCTGACCTATGTTCCTAGGAGAAAGTTGTTCAGTTTCATGGCCTGCTTGCATCCATACACACCGTATAATATACATACAAACATAATACTTTCAGGAGCTCTATAAACCAATATATAGTAGGAACGTTTGTAAAGAGAGTAATTTGACAGTTGAGGGTCACCAGCTTGACACTGCTAAAATTGCAGTCGATAAAAAAATTTCGCCTAACATCTTTAGGTATTTTTAAATTGTTACAAATTAAGTTAAGTAGGTACTTATTGTCGGGATCTGTAAACGAGGTCATAAAACGTGACCTGTAGTTAGATATATGGATCTCCAAGCTGAATTTAGTTACTATAATATTAAATTACGTGAAATTTTACTATTCTTTCTGGGGCACATGATCCGAGACATCAAAATAGAGTATAGTGTAGAGGTACGGTGGTTTCAAAAAGGGACAGTAAGCTGTCCTTTTTGGTACAGTTTGGCAACTGCTAGTCGCCTTTTACGACAACAACAGGTAGCATGGAGTGATGCTATTCTAAGCTAGCACTACATGAGAAACAGAAAACACACTTTGAATAACACAAACTTTTGCGATTCAACTATTCGCAGGAGGTTCTCGAGTTGATAACATAAGCTTGATGATTTAGCTAAATATAATTACATTATTTTACTATCTATATTACAAAATCTAAATAACATTTAAATAAGCTTGTTTGTACAAATTTCCAGACTCAATCTCATCTGGATGATGATAAAAACTTACATAATTTTTATAATCCCTGATTATTATAAGTCTCGTATAAAAACATGATCGATGGACCTATTTATTTATGATGTTGACGTCAGTTACAATAATTTTTCAGCAAATTATCAAAGTCCACGTAATATAAAAAATAATTTGTTGTGAAGATAGATATACCGCTTAAAATCATAATCCTTAGCTGAATAAACAATGGATCCGGAAAGCAAAAGTATGATTTAGTAGAATAACAACTGTAGTACCTACTAAAGCTTGTCTATGAGTATTTCTCTGATATAAGATGTTTCCCACATCTAACGCACGACGCTGCGTATTTTTTCCGCATCCGTTACACATGCGTCTGTCAGATGCAATGAAATTCCAAATACCTAAAACTATACCATTATTCTCTCCTTTATTTAATCTGAATGACTCCTTCTCGGCCATCCTATCCCTCTCTTTTTCTCAATCTCACCCTAAGTCACAGGTAAGATAAAATATAAGATGTAAAAATATTAGCAGCAAACATTTTAACAGCCTATAAAACTGAATTTTTTTTGGATCTCTCATATACAAATTGACTTGGTCGGTCAGTAATTTTGTATGGGAGGTCCAAATTGATTCATATTTCAGCCTATGTTCCTTGAGGAAAGTTGTTCAGTTTTATGAGCTGGTTCACGCCTTTACATATTTGCATTTTATTTGTATTTTACATCCTGTATAAAATATTAGCTGTATATTCATTCACCTTAAAGGGGGTTGTCCGTCTGTGACCAGTCTGAAGAGTGGCGAGTGAGGGTCCACGTTCAGCGACCGCACGAACTCGTCGAACTGAAATACAAGGAAAACTATTGTTAACATTATTTTGTACCACTGAAAAGTATATTTTTCTCCATAATCAAATTGGTAGACTATTTATACATAGAGCGAGTAAAGGACAGGCATGATCAGACTAGCCCCTAGATGCGCACAAAGAGACTTATTTCGCGGGCGAGAAGACTTCACAAGCGTCAAAACAAATTTTCTTGTATTAATTTTCCATACTATTTATGCAATAAAGAATATATATATCGTATGGATTTTATCAAAACATGTGAATATTTTTGACTACAAGTGTAGAGAAAATTGAAGCCGCGGTGACGCATCATAACTGAGCATGAAACTGAAAATCTTTTTCTATGGAAACTATATTGGTAAACAACAAATTTTGACCTTCCATTAAGAATCCCCAATAAAACAAAAGTCGGGTTCTCCGTTATTTTTATTCGTTTCCTAACATTTTCCATAGTAAAATGGTGGATGGTTTGATACATACATACATACATACATATATCACGCCTTTATCCCTTTATGGTTTGATCATGCCTGCAAAGTATGGGTAGACCCGGTAGTACAGTCTACAACTTTGAACTTTACGCAGTCTTTCAAATGCTATTTTAGTCATGGTTAAACTATTTCACAGTTATCTAAATTATTGACAAAATAATAACCATAAAACGCGTACAAACATGATCTCATACAAGGTTGCATCAGAGTTTTGTTTATATTTAACCGATATTGATGTTTTGACAGGTTAACATCACAAAGCTTATTTTATTTAACAGGAAATTTTACAGGAAATAGTATAACTTATTAAACACACATAACACCGCGTTTTAAATGAGAACAGCGACATCTATCGGACGAGAAAAGAAATAAATGTACACGAACAAATTTTATGCCTCAATTCTTACAAACGCGAGCGTGACAAGGCCGTTCCGATACAAGGTGCAGTAATAATTGCTCATTACAGCATCTGGCTTGTAATTTGCTGGTTTCTATTCTAACAGGAAATGCCCCGCTACCGAACGCTGCCAATCATTTTGAGCTATGATTTGCTTATTGCCTGTCTTACGGTTTACATTGATATTAGATTATGACTTTCGTATTACGGTGCGGGTATAATTTGTCAAGAATTTTAAGTAGCTAGATGAATGGGTCATTAATAAAAAACAAAAGTTGTACGCTTAAAATCACTATATTGTCCAAAAATAATACATACTCTCTTAATAGTTTTTCGTAATATTCAAAGTTTGAATTAATTAACAACAAATATAAAAGTAAGTGTTTTGACGCCATCTAAACTAAAGAGACATGACGTCATCTATTCGTATTTTCATACAAAAAATGTTTTAAAAAGTAGCTCATTTGACCTTATTGCGGTTTTGTTGAATTTGACATCTCACAGATCATAGGATTTGTTGAAAAAAGTATCTGTATATCCTTTAAGATCCGGGTCATATTTAGCGTATATGTTATACTGTACATTAACATTAGTAAGAAAAACTTTGAAGACTAAACCTGCTTTTTTGTGCAATCGAGTAAAAACAGTTTCACTTCTCTGAACAATGCAAATGTTTTTGTGAAAATGAATTTACACAAACATTAAATCAACCACAGCAAAGTAAATACGAAAAGGGTGTGTTAGGTAGTGTATTTTTTTTAATTATCCTGTTCAATGTTCTACTGCAGGGCAAAGGCTTCCCCTCTAGGTAGTGTATGCTTTTAAAAAAATCCGTTGCAGAATTTCCGAGAGAAAAACCTGTGCTTAAAATTAATTCAAAACCACATAATATGTAATTGACTCAGTCGTTCCTGTGGAGTTAGCCAGGGAAGCCAAGAAGATAGCTCAGATCCTGGGCAACCCTGCGTTTTCCATAATTGCGTCCCAGGCAACGCAGTGTCTGTGCAGAGAAACTTTCTTGTCTCAGACACTGATTAAATCGCTTGTCACAGACGTATGAGGCCAATGATGATGATGTGATTGAATTTTCAGTAGTCGAGTTCCAACACTAAACTTACAGTATTAATGAGTTAATCTATTGAAATATACAGTATGTACATACATTCATACATATATCACGCCTTTATCCCTTGCGGGGTAGGCAGAGCGTTAACGGCCGTAAGAATACGGTCGCAATCGCCACGTCTGACATTTTTGAGGATTGTTTTCCAAGGATGTTTCAGAAAAGATGTGTATCACTATAGTGACAGGTCTGAAATTTACGCCTAAAATTGTAATACACCAATACTCTCGAGTCCCGTAGTCGCCTCTTACGACACCCTCGGGAAGGATGTGGGGTGATGCTATTCTAAGCCGGCATCACACGGTCAGTATGTACATTGTACATATATTATCAAAAGCGATAGACTAGAAAATATGGAAATCATACTTATGGTAGTCGGGTTTATGTTTATTGTTCGTTCACCTATTGACCTGTAGGAGGAAGTTTCGAAGGCTATATGTATTGTAATTATAAACATAACTTTGTGTATGAGATGGTTTTTGTCATTGTTATTGTTACTAACCACAAAAAGATCTCCATTATGGCCTGTAGTATCTTTTTGTGACTTAGGCGTTTTACCTTAGTTAGGCAATTTGTAACGTAATAATTATTTTAAAAAGAGAACCGACTTCAACGGACGTAAAAAGTGCGAACCTCCATTTTTTGTCGGTTAATATGCCTAAAACCTTCTCCTAAGTCTGACAAATACTTTTCTGAGAACCGCATCAAAATCGGTTCACCCAAACACGAGATATTTTCGGACAAACATACATACAGTCAAACTGAGTAATTATTTTTTTGAAGTCGGTTAAAAATCAAATAACAGTCAACAAAACAGCAACAGTCCAATGCTGGAAATCTCCCCTAAAATGGGGGGTGTTTCCATACTCACTACGTTTGCCAGCTGGATTAGCGAGCGCAGTAAAAGATATTGTAGATATTTACAGGGAACGCTGAACGCTGCTGCCCGTTCCTTGGAATAATCCCTTAGTCGCCTTTTACGACAGCCATAGGCAGAAATGGGGTGATGCTATTCTAAGCCGGCACCACACGGCTATGTATGTGTCATCATGATTCATCGAAATTAGGCTAGAAGTATTAGGTATCTACTTTCAAGTTTTATGCATAAATAAATAACCATTTCAAGTTATTTTAATTTAAAATTCCAAAGAATTTCGGTAGTAGTATATTTGAATAGAAATAAGGTTATTAAGGAGGTCAAGAAACGTTCCATGTATAAGACACCTGATACTATATTATTGACAACTGCAATCAATATCCACAATAGGTACATACATACACTATTCCCGTTCGTCACCCCTCCCTGTTGGCCACTGTTCCCGATGGTCACCCCGTGGTCATCGGGAATAGTTTACAACGCCATCCCAATTTCTTTTTTATATTTCGACCTACATTCTATGGAGAAACTTGTTCAGTCAAAACTACTGGCTCACCCCTTAATATACTTGCAGTTGATTTTTTTCACATCGTATAATATGCGTCATCGGAAACAATGACCGACCGGGGTGCTCGACAAGGGGGGGTGACGAACGGGAATAAAAGACATATTCAGGTCCGTTACAGATAATTCAGACTACTGGGTCATTAATAAAATACAAAAGTTGTACGCTTAAAACTGTTGTCCAAAAATCCTACAGACTCCATTCATAGATTTTCGAAATATTTAAAGTTTGAATTAATAAACAGAATAAATATATAAAAGTATGTGTTTGACGCCATTCGAAATAGCGAGATATGACGTCATGAATCAGTATTTTCATACAAAATATCGTCTTAAAAAGTAGCTCATTTGATCTGCCACTCATCAAACCTATGTACACCTATCGCAGTCTCGTCCGTCAAGTGCGGTTTTAGTATGGGAAGTGACATTTCTAGTATGGATATGACAGACCGCTGCGATATTTTAGCGCTCCGTTGTGCGTCAAGTGTGTTTGATGCTCGTTGGGTGTGGAGTGGACTGTATTTATGGCTGGGTATGGCTCCTGTAGTGTGTGATATAAAATCAAACAATAGTTTGTAGGTACGCACTGAAAACTTGTATTAATAGGAAATAATTGGACTACATTAAAATTTTACACGTCTGACTTCGATGCCGCTTGGGTCGAGAAGAGGGATCTTTTTAAACATCGAACAAATTGATTTTTTCACATGAAAAAAGTTTTTATGTTTTGAACAAAGTGTGCGATCCGCCCATCCCTACAGTTGCAGGTTGTCAGTAAGGCATAAACAGTTGTCAAATCGGTTGACTATCATTAATAGCAACACGACATTCCTGTAATTTTCCACGGCACAGATCTGGAGCGACCAGTCACAGATTAACATCACTATTATCAGCCAGAGAAAGTGAACTGGCGTGTAATTTTTACCAGCGCAACCGGATAGCGAATTAAAACTGTTATTGCGTTATACAAGTGTATACTTAAATAAAGTAATATATATTTTTTTAACTTTAATGTAGTTTATTCGTCTACAAAAAACCTAATAAGTTTGATATTTGTACTTGTACTCGTAAGACGGAACATACAAATTAAAGGGATTTGACACTAACCATAAATCTTTTTCCGGAACAATATAACTTGGGCCTTTTTAAGGCAAGAGTGAATAGGCATTATCTAGGCAAGCATGATGCCATGAAGCACCAGGTGAGATGGCAGACAAATGCGGGCCTATTACTTGTAAAAAAAAAAAAAAAAATGTTGGCTGACAGCGGATGCCAGCAACTATATAGATTCGCTAGTTCGCTTTTAATCATAATTTTAATAGAAAAGGAGTAAATTACGTGACGCTTTCTAATACAGTGCGTATATAGATTTTGTAAAAATAAAACTTATATTAACTTGAAAGCTTTAGGTTCTACAGATACCATAGAGTCACGTATAGACAGAGTTTTGTACGTTTGGCTCCTACATAGCAAATAAAGTAAGAATACAGATTGACATATTATATTGTCTCAAATATTTGATACTTATACTAGTGTTTTTTTTTTGTGAATGGCAATAGTCAACTCTAGTTTCAGGGGACATTTCTGCCAGCGTCCAGTGAGGAAATATAAAGAAAATGAAATTAAATAGATATGTCATGGAAATTTAAATATATACAAAGATATACTAGTGTTTATAGGACGGAACAGACACTACAGACAGCATATCGGGATTTGACACTAACCAAAAATGTTGGCTGTCAGCTACTGTAGATTCGCTAATAATCTTATAACAGAAAAGGAGTTAAATAAAACTTACTAGAAGACGGTAGAAAGAGATCATACATACATTGTACATGCCATTTCGGTCATGGCAAGTAAATAGCTTGGCTATTATAGCCAATTTTTGCAGTAAACCCCAATAGCGTATTATACGTAATATGGCTCATAGCAAATAAAATGAGAATACAGACCACAGAGCACATACAATACTATTGTGTCTGCTCTGTGATACAGACTGACAATTGTCTCAAATGTTATACAATCTGTGGATCTCCAAACTTTGTGTTTTGCCTTTTGTCTCAAAATGTTTCTCATCTCTCTTAAAACGCCGCAATACATCTTTAGAATTACGATGAAATCACCAAAATACAAATAATAAACAAACAAGCTTTATATCGTCGAATGTGGCGGTAAAAAAGCGTTAATTCCCAAGTATTTATCGGTTGTATGGCTATATTTAGTTATTCTTGGTTTGAGGTAAGTAAGGTCGACTTGTTTTTAGGCATTCCGTCAAAATCACACGTTGCAGGAAGGCCATGTTCTGGGTGACTGTCGTTCTGTACTACGTTATGAATTTGTAGGTAAGTTGAGTACTTCTAAAGTAATTAGAACGACGCAAATGCAATGTTTATAAAACTGTGTTGTGCGGTGCGTTGCGTATTTTTCAATTATTGTTTTTAAGTTCGACTTCTATCTATAGGGACAATTCTGCCAGTGTCAAGGTGGGGATTTAGTTAGTAAGTTGGAACGCCATCGACACCGTCGACCGACACTCATCTCATCTGTTATTCCACTGTCATTGTTATAGCAGACTGCCACAGAGAAAAAATGACATTTCCGTCGCGCGCAGCGCACGCATGACATCTTGTCTGCGCGAACTACAAAATTATAACTCGATTTTTCGAACTGTGCGTATGGGGCTGTCAAAATTCATGACCATTCAAATCCAAACCATCTAACTGACATGCTATCGAGACGCAACTGAAACGTATTTCACTTTTCTTCTTTTTTGAGTGGGACACCGAGTCGTCCAACGACCCATTTTTGACTAGCAGACTTTGCTTTTATTTAGCAGACAAAATAATGCCCGTAAGCCAAACTCATGATCTATGGAAGTTGTCCAACGAAGTTCTTTTATTCAAAAAGGTTTTTCTTCTGACTGTGACTTACCTACTAAACATACTCACAAAGATAAGTTTTTGTACTTGACATAAAAATATCATAATCATGCATTTTGCGGTTAAGGATGGCAAGTTCGATTTGCTCATTATAAGGGAATATACGAGTACTATATACCTCAGCTGGATTAGTTTGTTTATATTTAAAAGTTCGAAAAAAACTGTTTATTTACCAAAGGTACAAAATGTTTATCAAAATAACTAGGTATAAGTAAATTAAACAACCCTCAAATATTGTCAGACTGTGCTGCGGCTGCTAACGCTCTGCTTATTACTAATTCCGCTACTGAACTACCTTAAGGTCGAAATATAAATTCACAGTAAACAAACATTCCGCTAGGAGACATGTTGTGTGAGCAGTTGAAAGCTCAGGGTTGCCAAGGTCAAGTGAAAAGGAACAAAGTCATAGCTAGCATTTGAACATTTTGTTGTTTTGATTTGACTAGCGAGTGCGTACATCTAGACTACCTAAAACCTATCAGGGCGTGTATCATTACAATTAAATTTTGTTGGATTTGCTTGATTCTGTGTATTTTCGTTCTTTAGCTACATTTACGTCTTTTTTACATATTGATTGTAGCTGTAAGTATAAATGAAACCGTTCTCACACTTACCGCACTCTAGCACTGCTACAACAGCGGTTGTGCGTTCGACCTGCGTCAACAGCGGTTTTAGTATGGGGAATGATGTTTATAGTATTTTAGCGCTGCATTGTGGGTTAAGTCCGAGAACAGCCGAAACTTATCGCGCTGGCAACAAAGCAGACCCGTTCCTAACTGTATCCCGAGGGTTTGATGTACTCGGAGCAAGCGAATTTCCCATCATGCGCCCAGTTTGAAATGTGTTCTGTCCAGATTGTGCACAAGGCGCAGCGTTCTATCGCGCTGGCAACACTGCGCGTTCCTAACTGTATCCCGAGGGTTCGACGTCCTCAGGCCAAGCGAATTTCTCATCATGTGCCCAGTTGCGATGTGTTCTGTCCAAAATCCAGATCGTGCAGAAGACGCAGCATTCTCTCGCTCTGGCAACACAGCGGACCCGTTCCTAACTGTATCCCAAGGGTTCGACGTCCTCTACCCAAGCGAATTTCTCATCATGTGCCCAGTTGTGATGTGTTCTGTCCAAAATCCAGATCGTGCAGAAGACGCAGCATTCTCTCGCTCTGGCAACACAGCGGACCCGTTCCTAACTGTATCCCGAGGGTTCGACGTCCTCTACCCAAGCGAATTTCTCATCATGTGCCCAGTTGTGATGTGTTCTGTCCAGAATCCAGATTGTGCAGAAGACGCAGCATTCTATCGCTCTGGCAACACTGCGGACCCGTTCCTAACTGTATCCCGAGGGTTCGACGTCCTCTACCCAAGCGAATTTCTCATCATGTGCCCAGTTGTGATGTGTCCTGTCCAGAATCCAGATTGTGCAGAAGACGCAGCATTCTATCGCTCTGGCAACACTGCGGACCCGTTCCTAACTGTATCCCGAGGGTTCGACGTCCTCTACCCAAGCGAATTTCTCATCATGTGCCCAGTTGTGATGTGTCCTGTCCAGAATCCAGATTGTGCAGAAGACGCAGCATTCTATCGCTCTGGCAACACAGCGGACCCGTTCCTAACTGTTTCCCGAGGGTTCGACGTCCTCTGCCCAAGCGAATTTCTCATCATGTGCCCAGTTGTGATGAGAGACGATATGACTTGTCTGGCTAAGGCGGACATGTGAGACATAAGACTTTTTTCTGTCATCCAACGACCCGATGAACCCTGGTGTCAAGAGTTTTTCAACCGTCTACTACTAGTAACAGGCTTCTGACATGGTTGTGTAACGACCGCCGCCGTCGTGGTCATAGACAGCAACCGGGACCTACAGTTTAACGTGCCCCCCGAAACCATCTTTCTTATGGACAAGCAGGTGGTTTAGCCTGCAATGTCCTAAACAGGCCAGAAACAAATTCACAAAACAAAGTTAGAGTATCAACTTTCTGAGTGCCACGCCCCACCGAGAATCGAACTTGGAACCTTTTCGTCGCAGGCAGTCGTACTACCATTGCGCTACATTGCATCGACCGTAGCAGCGGGGAATATAGCTGAGTCAACTCGGTGAGTCCATGCATGTATACGTATATATCGTGAGTTTTGTATCTTTTTCTTAAATAATTTTAATTATCCTTAACAATAAAAAGAAACGAAAAAACACAAGGAAAAGGAAACAATAAAAATCCTTTGTTCAGAACCGTCCCCATGACAAAAGTGTGTACCCACGGAATTGTGGATTCAGCGTCAACACTAATTACCTCGAAAATTATAATAATTTAGTTATTAATCCATCATTGTGGAGTCATAAACTCTGTAATAGTGTTATTGCAGTGGGATACACACTTTATTAATATTTGTATGAACCATCGTCAATCAGTACACGAGTATCATCGACTGACAACCTCCCATAGAAAATTGCTTGATTAGCAGATTTTGTATGTGAGTTAAAATATTTTTTGTAATTGACCTTAGATCCCTGGTGAAAGTTGTTCAGTAGCATGGATACATACAAATATCACGCCTATATACCTGGCGGGGTAGGCAGAACGTCAACAACCGTAAGATTACAGTCGTTATCGCCGCGTCTGACAAATGTTTGAGGATTGTTCAGCTGAGCTTTGAGTATTTTGTAAAGTAGGTTGTTCGTTGCCGCCATGTTTAATTTTATCCCGAATCAGCCTTGAGTGAGGATTTTGAGCTATCAGGGATTAGGCACATCGATTTACTTATCAAAATACTTGCATTCGATATCTAAATACCTACTTACATTTAATGCAATATCAGCATGCAGGCTGTAATCCTCGATATGGGTCAAAAGCTATCAGTCGATAATCAAATACTCGCCAATCCGCCTGCCAAGGGTGGTGAGTATGCCAATACCCTCCAAATAGGGGGCCCATGTCCAGCTGTGGACTGTTGTTGCTGTTTTAGTACTACGTAAATTTCTAGTAGGATGCAAGTAACTAATTTCCCTAGGAGCACTATATCAAAAAAAGGACGAAAATAAATCAACCTCCATACAAAATCCAGACAGACAGCTACGGTAAGTAAAAAAATACGTTTCCCCTTTTGGTTTTTAATAAATTATACTCGTATACTGGGTAACCGTTCCTCTCGATAAAAACTAAATTTGAGTTAGGAACTTTTTGCATGCATTCTGTACTAGTATTTAATTTAATTTTTATTTGTAGAACAAGTTTAATCTAGATTTACTTGTATAACATCCTGGAAATCTAGTTTTTGCAGAGATTGATGGTGTGTATGATGGATTACTTGTTTATTGCGCATTTGGAATCAAAACGATAATGTGACATAATATATTGTACTCACACAGGAACTATATAATATAATAGGTAGGTTAGGTTAGGTTTGACTGTCCCGATGGCGTAGCGGATAGTATGCCTGCCTTCTACGCCGAGGGTCGTGGGTTCGATCCCCATCGGACACAAATATTTGTTAAGTCAATTTTCAAATATTTGTGTTGAGTCTGGGTGTTTTCTATGTATAATATGTATTTATTTACAAAAAAAAGTATATATGTATTAGTATCAGCTACCTAGTTCCCATAGCACAAGCTTTGCTTAGTTTGGGGCTAGATGGCGCTGTGTGAATTGTCCAGGATATTTATTTATTTTATTTAGGTATATCAGCATGCCTAGTTTTAAATCATCTACTTATATTGGCTTGTCATTCACATAGAGGATATAACCAATAAATGTTGATCTCTTAAAGTAACTTCGATGTTGCCAGTTACAATTGTCGTCTTAAAATTCATTAAAAATATTGACCTAAATATAAGACGAGTTCCGCTGATATATTCAAGCAGGTAACATCGTTTTCTGCACACCTGTCCAATGTTGGCAATACGTAATTTTGATTGTCATAACAAAATCCGGTTGAGAAAAAGCAGGAAAACCCGTAATTTAAAAAAAAAATCTCTCTTCCTTACACTTTTACTACTTACAACACTGACTTCAGTAATCTCTTATAGAATTTCTAATGGTCTATGACTTACAATCAGAGATACTTTACTAGCAAAACAAGTTAAAATTGCTCCTACTCATTCACTTACAAATTACTAACTTACTTTCCGTGCTTACTTATCATAACACTAGATTTCCTACTTCCTGAACAATATAACAATCATCATCATCATCCTCCTTGCCTTGTCCCGTTCTCTGTCGGGGTCGGCTATCTAACCTAGGGGATTTGACGTGGAACCGAATTTTTACACAGAGCCACTGAAGGCTAGCCTGGCCCGAATCCTAGGTTATGTCACATTCAAATACTGAACGATACAAAAATATAAGAGCTGAGTAACAGCTTATTTACTCAACAGTTCACTAACTTTGTTTTGGGCAAAGACTGCTTTTACCCAATTAAATGATAATAAGAAAATAACAAGGCTGCATGGAAGCTTTTACGGTTGCCGCAAGAACTTTCGTAATCTGTGCTTTCGCGCCATTATTTTGTTTTTTTTAACGGACAGTTACTCGGAAGTTTTTTTCGGTAGCTTTCGTCAGTCGAACGCTGCTTTGCATACTTATGCGCCTAATTTGGTTGTTTTTTAGTCGGCTGGCCCTTCCTTAACATATTAGCAACAGCCACAGCAGCGTAAGCAGCATTCTTCTTCAAAGTAGCACGTAGTATCTATCCTCCATATGGGAAAAGGTACTCTGTGGTAATATCACAGATTAACTACTAGTACTAGCGTAACCTCTCCGGTTTTTGTTCCAATTTTAAAATCCTAGCCAAAATAAAACCTCATCGATATTTTTTTCTGTGTTTTTGCTCCATATTTTTTATTTTTCTTTCAGGCCAGGAACAGTTATTCGCTCGCGGGCAAAATTGTCGCGGCGAAATCGTTGAGGCGTTTTGTTTTGGCCCGCGGTTCGGCCGGTCGCCGAAAACGGCCACTCCAGGTCGTTCACCGCGCTGGTTCCCAGGGATACAGGGATGCACGCAGTCTCTTTGTATGCTATCGAAAATTACCTGGTCAGCACAAAATTCATCGGGTCGTTGGACGACTCGGTGCCCTACACGTAAGAGCAAATATTTCGCGTCTAAACAAATGATTTGCATGAGAGACAAGCTGTCAGACTTAGGTGAATTTCACACATCGATTTTGCTCTCTGATGGTGTCAGAACTCCGCACGTCTGTCGACGCCTAGTTTTCACTGCATATTTTGAGATGAACTTTTTGTTTGAATATTTTTTGTCGCACAGAATAGTAATGTAGATATCAAGGAAAATAATTGATGTCATTTTTAAACCAAAATATAGTGAGTTGCGCGGCCCTCAAATTCGCAAAATCAAAATTGGGCACCATCCCTGGGTGGGGTGGGGGTCCCTTTCAAAAGTGCTCAGTGGTTCCTTTTAAGCAACAGGTTTAACCAGTGAACTGGTTTTTGACCCCAAAACTTGAGGCACTTAATTCGAAGAGATGCGGAGTAAGTACTTTAATACCGAGTGCGATTTTATGCTATTTTTTCGGTGGTCCATCATTTTGTGGATAGAAAAAACATAATAGTTTTATGGTTCATCTTCAGACTTCAGATAATACCTATTAGTCTTGTCACTTCCTGGACTCTGGTTAGAGCCACTTAAATATCAACGACATCTGTTGATGCGTAAAAAGACTAACCTAGCGATCTCAGTCCACCAGCCGGGGATTCTATAATACCAAACAAACTGGGAGCTATCACGGTTACGGTCCGTTTTCACTTGACCAACATGATTTCTTACAGTTATGATGAAAGATTACCTCAAAAACGAGATTTATCTCACGACTAGTAGCAGATAATAAACGGACCGACCGATGTGAAAGTCCCGAAAGTCCAAGCTTCCAAAGCAAGTAAAAAAACAGCTAATAGGGCTGCCAGCACTACCGCATTCGCTTTTGGCAACACAAAAACAGATAATAAGATTGCCAGCCTTTCAGCACTCGTTTTTGGCCAAATAATTGGCGACGCAACGGAACAAAACGAGTCTTTAATGATGAGAAAAACTGGGTGATAAACGGCACAGATTTTTGATGTTATGGTTGATAACGTAAAACTCGATATTTGTTGATAACTTGTTCTATCTACTTATACACAGTGTTTTAATGCGTCGTCTTTCTTCAATATGAAAATCATTGGGTCGATGGACGACTCGGTGCCCGACATGAAAAGAGAAAGAGAGAATATGTAAAATCTCTTAAAAAATAGTTTACCGCATTTAGCCTCTACCGTTTTATTCGAGGCAACCAAACAGCGGGAAAACAAAAAATCATAGACAATTTCAGTCTAACTTTTTTCTGTTTTTTTTTTTTTGACTGAAAGTGACAGTTGTTTTTTTGCGGTTCTGTCACTTATGATGCGAATTGAGTCGATTATCTACTAGGATGTGGTTAAAAATATTGCTCAAAAAGTACCATTTCTCTCACCTAATGTCCGCCATAACTAGAACTCGCTGACGTAACTAAATAACCAGGCAGAACGGTCACTTATTAGTTACTAGTTTACTACCAAGTATTACTTACTAACTCAGAATGACATGTGATTAGGGAGTAAGATGTCATAATTATTGCCTCTATCTAAGTAGGTATAACTTACTTTAATTGTCATTCATTTTTCCTTACTACTACCTACTACAACTGTAAGGCGGATCGCACACTTGACGCACGACGGAGCGCTTAAATATCGCAGCGGTCTGTCAGATCCGTAATAGAAATGTCAATCCCCATACTAAAACCGCATTCGACGGAAGACACTGCGATAGCGCGGCGTCGACAGCGGTTGATCGGTCGGTCGGTGCGCTCCGTTGTGCGTCAAGTGTGCGATCCGCCTAACAGCCACAGCAAGCGCAAGTGACACTTGCTATAAATTAAAATTCCATAAATTCAAAATGGCGGATTTCAAACGCAAAATAGGTATAACTTTTAGGAATAACAATAAGGAAACTGAACTGTTAATATAGCTACTATTACGGCTCTAATAGTAACTATAGTTAGTATTTACTATTTATTTGTCTATTTAGTTTTTTTTGTGGCATTACTGTAATATTGTGCACTTTTTTTCCGTCTATCCTCAATCAACTCACACTTCTTCGGGTCTGCTGGAAGAAAATTCTTTGGAATAAGCAGTGCCTGTTATACTATTTGTCCTTATCTTTGTATTACGAATTTTCTCCTGTACAATAAAATGTTTAATAAATAAACATAGTAACTGACCCTTTCTATAACTATTTCTAAGGGTTGTCCAGTTTGCAGCTCCTCGCACGGCCTTCTCGTGGGCCGCACCGCGAATTCCCGCTGCCCTATTATCTGTAACAAGGAAAAATAATCATTAGGTACAGTTTATAAATATAAAAATCTTACACCTACTATATCTACCTACTCTGCAATAAAAAACTATTATATATAAATATTTTTCAAATTTCGAAATGAATGGGATGTCACATTTTTCACTGCTGGCCGGCTGTCTCCAACGTCATCTTTTCTTTTTCTAATGCAGTAAGTTTTTTTATCGATTGCCAGTTTGAGTTTACATATTCTGTCCTACATACTAATACCAGATTTAGAGTAAATAAAATACATTTCTCTCACTAAGTAGATAAGTAGCCATTTAAAAATTTCATATAACGTCATTTTACCTAATAAATTAATGACCGAATTTATTTATGTCATATCTAATTTAATTTCAATAAATAACTAGAAATCTGTGTTAATCGCTTCATTGCCTCGTTAATTTGTAAAATAGCGCAAGTCGTTAGTTAGATATAAATTTTAATGACATTTTAATGCTATTTTTAAGGGTTTCTTAGGATTAATGGCCGATAAACTCAATGGTTGAAAAGTAAAATAACCTGACACATTAATACAGTTTAGAAAATCCGGCATTTTCACAATGAATGAGTACAGCAACTAGCGGATGAGTTACCGGCCGTTGAAATGAAATATTGGGAAACATTTAAATAAGTAAATAGGTACAATGTCCACTTCCAAAAATGTCTAACGCCATAAGAATGACCAATACCCACATTCTCATTATAATATCCTTCTTGTTTAAGTGCAAGTTCTAAGTATATAGTTAGTTAATGAAACGAAACAACATCAGCAACGTTAGTTTTAGAAGGACCTATCGCTTTCTATAAGGAGAGTTCTAAACTAACGGTAGGTTATCTCAGATATTTGTCGCAATAATGGGCTTTCCGTTTGCGAACGGATCCATCGCGACAAATATATTATGACAGCTTAAGCGAACGTGTCTTGCGTAGACATAACAGGTCAGTCACGAAGTTTAGGACGATGAGATGACTAAGGCGAAAAACCTTTAATGTTATTCAAACAATCTGATTTTCTACTTAATTAAACAGTCGGTGTTTGATTGTTCCCTTTTGATCCGAAGAAGAAAATACAGCTTGTCAATTTTTTTTGGTAATATTGCATTATACGAATGGCACAATGGTCAGTCATATCCAAAAAGGCTTTATTACCAGTACATTCATTATCCAACAAAATGACAATTTATTGTGCTAATTGGCAATTTCACACGAATAAAAGAGACGTAACACATACCACGTTTACAACTGTATAAAATTTATTGTGACCCGTGCCTAATAATAAAATTGACAGGTAGGTACCTAGTACCTATGACTGCGTGGTCAATAGTGAGTGGCCCATTACATAGGCATAAATTGTTCAATTTTAATGTGGCATAAAATACGATGACCAACTTATTTCATCAATATTCATCATAAGTTTTAACTAAAACAAGTTATAAGGTGTTATGTGGACGACATTGGTAGTTGTTATTTTTGCGGTTTCAACACCTAGTCATGCCTTTAAATATTTGGATTGAGTAAACCCGATTCCTAATTCTAATATCCAATAATTACGAAGGTAATACTGATATCCAGGAAGCTAAAATGTGGAGATGAGACGATCAGTGCTCTTTCTTTGTTTTCTTGTGGGACACTGAGTCGTCCAACAACCCGATGCACATCATAGATAGACACTATATTTGGTTTTGTGTAGAACTCTATCAAAAGCTTCAAATTAATCTCATATTATCTGTAATAATTGTATACATAAGTTTATGGGTGCTAAGATTAAAGTGCTGCTGGAAAGAAATAGTCCATTGAATGAGTGCCTCCAAAGGGGGTCTAGAGTGCGAGAGTTGGTAACGTAAGATGTTTCTTCGGAAACATGTCAAGAGTCCCTAGGTAATAAACATACTAAAACCCCCGGACACTAGGAGGAGCCCCGGTGTGGGGGGAGGGGGGGAAAGGGTCCATTTTTTCATTTTTCGCTTAAATCTTAAAAACGGTACATGTTAGAGAAAAACGTTCAAGGAAAAGTTGAAAGGCCATAAAATTATCTACAAGTTATACCTAAGTCACTTTTTCCTATATCCTACCGTTTCTGAGTTACACGCATTAAAAAATGATTATGGCTCAAACAATTTTCCCATACTACATACCCATGTTTATCACAACCATCGATCATAAAATATTTCTTTCTTCCATAAGACTCAAATGTGCAACTTGTGACCGGTACTGATAGATTGCTCTTGATTAGGTCTATCATTGGTAAAATAAACACACTCCTCCAGGGAAGCCTTTAGGAGGAATCGATTGTCAAAATATTATATTAGGGTAGTTTTAGTTACTGAACTTGAACTATTTATTTTTTCTTCCAAAAAAATTCAAAAGTGCAACTTGTGACCGGTACCGATAGATTGCTCATAATTAGGTCTATCATTGATAAAAATACTAGATTCCACCATGGAGGCGTTTAGGGGAAATTGAACTTTATAAGGGTAATTACGATACCTGAACATTTTATTTTTTTTCTTCCAAAAAGCTCAAAAGTGCAACTTGTGACCGGTACTGATAGATTGCTCTTAATTGTGTCTATCATTGGTAAAAAAATCACATTCCTCCATGGAAGCCTTTAGGAGGAATTGATTGTCAAAATATTATGTTTTCGAGCTACATCCCATGAAAGGTGAAAAATTCTAACTCTTTTTATTTTACCAACTTAGGGTGCCCGCAGAAGACCTTTTTTTTCTCCGTTTTTGTTGTAGATTGTAAGAAATGATGGTGATGGTGATGATGATGATGATGATGACTACTTTTTCATACTTTTCCATCCAAAAAATAAATAGTTCAAGTTCAGTAACTCAAACTACCTTAATATAATATTTTGACAATCGATTCCTCCTAAAGGCTTCCATGGAGGAGTGTGTTTATTTTACCAATGATAGACCTAATCAAGAGCAATCTATCAGTACCGGTCACAAGTTGCACATTTGAGTCTTATGGAAGAAAGAAATATTTTATGATCGATTGTTGTGATAAACATGGGTATGTAGTATGGGAAAATTGTTTGAGCCAAAATCATTTTTTAATGCGTGTAACTCAGAAACGGTAGGATATAGGAAAAAGTGACTTAGGTATAACTTGTAGATAATTTTATGGCCTTTCAACTTTTCCTTGAACGTTTTTCTCTAACATGTACCGTTTTTAAGATTTAAGCGAAAAATGAAAAAATGGACCCTTTCCCCCCCTCCCCCCACTCCGGGGCTCCTCCTAGTGTCCGGGGGTTTTAGTATGTTTATTACCTAGGGACTCTTGACATGTTTCCGAAGAAACATCTTACGTTACCAACTCTCGCACTCTAGAACTTTTTATTCAATGGACTAAAATTGTGAAGTGGACCCTTAAAATTGCTTGATTTCCACAAAAAAGTCCTTGTAAACCCTATACAGAACCCGCCCAATATATGCTAAATTAGCCATTTTGCTCGAAATAATCGCGACTGCGTCACGCACGTCACATGTGGTTCCAATTTCAAATCGGGTCGCGGCGAATGGGGAAGCTCGGTGCGCGCATGCGCGGTGGCGGCCAATCAGGGCGCGCGACTGATTGTAAACAATAACTGTGGTGGCGGGAACGACGCGTGGGCGACTAATAGGTGGGAATCACAGAAATAGCGTCATGTAAACATATTTATGTGCTAGTTAGTCGGTAGCTTGAAATAGCAAGTTGTGTTTCTTTATGATGCAAGGTAAGTACCTACGAAATAGCACACAAGACGCAGAAGGTTCCGGGTTCGATTCTCGGTGGGTCACTCATGAAGTTGATATTTGTCACTTTGTGAATTTGTGCCCAGTCTGTTGAGGACATTGTGGGCTGAACCACCCGAGAGTTCAGAGTTTCGGATGGCACGTTAAGCCGTAGGTCCCGGTTGCTGTCTAAGATTACTTAAGACGGCGGCGGTAGTAACACAACCATGTCAGAAGCCTGCTACTTGTAGAAGGTGGTTCAAAAATCCTGACACTAGCGTTCACTGGGTCGTTGGACGACTCGGTGTCCCACACGAAAAGAGAATTGCCCATGTCCATCTGCAGTTGAGAAGAAGAAGAAGAAGAAAAACCGATCTCCCGTTTTTGCCATCCAATTACTACCACGCGTTCTCTTTACGATACTTAGGTAGGTACTTATATTCTGCAAAACTACAGCTTCTCAGGAGGAAAATGTGCTGTTACGCAATCATCCAAACAAATTACCTACAGACGATGCAAAGGTGACACCACTGACACCTCGTAATGTTATATTACTGCCAAGCGAACACGCGATTCGGTCTTCAAAATTAATACCTAGGTAGTTTGCCGTGTGATGCTGGCTTGCCGTGTGATGCCGGCTTCGAATAGCATCACCCCATTTCTTCCCCGTGGACTCAAGGGTTTCACGTGTATTATAACTTTTAAGCGACAGGCTGACAACCTGCCACTCTAGTGATACACAAATTACCTCAACCGGCCCTCAATATTTGTCAGACGTGGCGATAGCGACTGTATTTTTGCGGTCGTTAGCGCTTTGCCTACCCCGCGAGGGATAAAGGCGTGATATATGTATGTATGTAGTTTACTACTTTGCTTGGACCGACTTAGACTGTCAAAGGACATTTCAAAATGAGTATTCAGAGCAGCAGGAGTAGCCTTTTTTCCTTTTGGGCAACCCGGGGTAGGCAGAGCGTCAACGACCGGTAAAATACGGTCGTTATCGCCACGTCTGACAAAAAATGTATGTCCGTTTCAGTTATGGTCGTGTGTCCGTACAGTGGCAGGTTGTCAGCCTGTCGCCTAATATTGCCATACACATGTAACCCTCGTGTCTTTTAGTGGGCTCTTACAACGGGAACGGAAAGACAGGAAAGAAATGGGGTGACGTTATTGTATCCTGTTCTCAGCCGACCCCGACAGAGGACGGGATAAGACAAGGAGAATGATGATGCTATTGTAAGCCGGCATTGCACTTTTTTGACCCGTCAGAGAAAGAAGGCGAGAGCGCGGCGCCATTACTTGTTCAGTTTGCCACCTCATTGGCACGAATGTAATCGCTCCTAACACCCAGATATACCTATTAGTGCTGCAAACCTCTGTATTTTCCCCTATTGTATGGTAATCCGGGTCGCGACCCTAATTGCGCATGCAGCGGTCAAAAGTCGCTGGCAACACTGACAAAAAGCATACGATTCCATACAAAACTAATAAAATAAGCTGTTGTAAATCTAAAAAGGTGGGTTTTTGGTTGATTATGTAATGGTATGTGCAACGCTAATTCAAATTCGTATGAAATACCAGTAGAAAATCTTTAAGGTCTATACGTGTGTGAAAGAGTTTCACTTAAAGCTGATTTGGCCAAATCTGGTGAAGAACCGAAATTAAGTTGACCTCTCGAGATTTCCATACAAATTAGCGTTCGAAAAGGCTAACATCCGTCAGATTCGTCCTGTTTTACGAGCATCTAGACCCGTAGCTAGACCACAGATGGCACAGATAATATAAAAGTTGCTAGACCACTAGCTTGGTAATAAATAATCGGTGAGCGGGCAGGACATTCCATCGCGTGCTACGATACGAATTATAGTCTCCCAGCCACCAGTCAGTCATACAAGTCACCGTCTCTTACACGTTATTACGTTACTGCTGTAATAATACCTACTTCTATATTATACTTAAAAAGTTAGGTGTGTCTGGATTGTGACGGGAAAAGAACAAGGGGCCGTAGAAAGAAATCATGGCTGCGTTAAATACGGGAATGGACAGGAATCGTGAGTGCTGCCGAGCTGTTTCGCCTCGCGAAAGATAGACGGAAATATGCGGAGCTGGCTGCCAACCTTCACTAGTTGGAGAAGCACTACCAGAAGAAGAAGTCTGGATTGTGTTCCCAGATATCATATCTGTGCATTATATTGCTTTTTTTACATGGCTACACGCGTCAGTCAAGGTATCATCACAAATAGGGAATATAAAAATGTTCAAACATCCAATATCCGACAGATTTGTTTTTTTTGCCGTTCGTCAAATTTTTTTAATCCATTCCAAATTCTTGATACTGGCGAAATCATAATGAAAAGGCCATAAAAATCTAAGATTCCATGCAAGATTCCTATGCAAGATTCGGATTGTTTGGGATTGTTTGAATATGACGTCATAGATTTTCTACGCAAATTGTCAAGAACAGTCGCGGCAAAGAATACCACAACACTATAATTTTATAAGTAGTTGCAGTTGGAAAGAAAACAATAATTATTCATTTGTTAGTTACTATTGCGTGAGACCAATCATTTCCTATGATAGGTTCAAGAAAAAAAAGTATATATATACGTACATAGTATAAAGAAAAGTCGCTTTTCGCGTCTGTCCCTTTGTCTGTATGAAAGTATGTATATCTACATATCGCACTCCTAGTAAGACAACGACCGAATGCAAAATTGCAAACTTTTGGGAAACAGCAAAAAACTTTTTGGATTTTTGTAGCAAATAGTTAAATCACTATAAAATCATCACAAATAAAGATATCCAAAATCTATAAAAAGGTGTGTATACCTAAGAGTACCTTCTATTAGATTTAGTAAATCAAGTTAATGTTTGTTAGTCTATTATATATATATTTTTAGTTTTTGTGTCTCAACACACTATGCCGAAGTTACGCGGCCGAGGTTCGGCGGCTGATTTTACGTTCCGACGTATTCAGCGGATATGACACACCATTAGCGCCGAACTTACGCGGCATAAGTTCAGCTGCGCAACTTCGGGTGTATATTTTAGTGTTTCGAGCGCTATCGTGGCGTCGTGTCGTGTCACCTACACTGTCGGACAGACTGTTTTTATTATTTTAGAGGTGCGAAACCCGAAAAATGAACTATTTTACAGTAATAGCAATTGCCCGTCAATTGCTTCGTCGCCAATCGAACCGAACTTCGGTCGCGTATAATGTGTTGCCGTATCGCCGAATCGCCGCCGAATATACGCCCGACTGATGTTCGGCTGTACGCTGTAACGCGACGTAAATTCGGCTCAGTGTGTCATCCTTTATTCAAATAACATTGCTAGCGTAATTGCGCCGAACTTCGGCGGCGTAGGTTCGGCATGGTGTGTTTACACACTTTTTCTTAAGTTTTGAGATCGGTCGTTGTCTTAGTAAAATATTTTAAAAAATTGTGTCTGATCTACAAATAAGTCTACATCTTACTAAACTATTGAAGTGCAGAGGTGACCAATTTTTTTTTCAGTCATTATATTACTTAAATTTAAGAAGAGAGTGTAAAACATTACTAAACGAGTCGTTATTTGACAAAAAGTCCCACATATTTAGAGGCTTATGTCAAAATTTAGTACCAGAAGATGCTGATGATTTAGAGTAAAGTGTTTTATAAATGGCAAAATAAATACTTATTATGATAACTAAAGATGTATGTATGATGTCGTGTAAATAAAAACCTTTTTTTTTTTGTTTTTTTTTTAATTTGGACGTATTTTCGCAGCAAGGACTCAATCCACAAAATTGAAAAAATGAGTTAGTGTTACCAAAGAGGTTTATAGGGTCAGCTCTTTCATTCAGCAAAAAAGACTTACGATCAGACAAGCCAAAGGCAGCGTTTTACATACAAAGTCGTTTCTCATTTATTCGGTTGCAGTGAAGGAGTTCAGCCAAAAAGACTCAAGCTGTCTGAGTCGTTTTAAATAAAACATTATTTGTAGAAACAGTGCAATTTTTTATTTTCTTAAAAACGACTCAACCAATTTAGGTCATTTCTCATAAATTGTATGTGGTCTATACAAGACGACGTTTCATTAAGCAGAAAAGACTCAAACTGTCTAAGTCAGTTCTGATAAATTCTACTTGAAGAAAACGGGAAAAAATTCCATTCATCTCAAATAACTTAAACTGTTTAATTCTTTTCTGATAAACTGGTTATAGTTCTACTAAGGCCATTTTCGATTTATATGTATGGACTTTATTTTGTTTCTTGCTACAAATTTTATTTAAAAAAGAAGACATTAGTAACAAGTGAAAAAAAAAACATCTTTACTATAAAAAAAAAATATCTTTGAAGACACATGAAGGCTTCAAGTACAAATTGGTTAATCACATCAGCCTATAGCAGCCCACTGCTGGACCTATGTCCAGGCCTATTTCTTCTCCAGGGTACACCACAAGGCACGACACGAGCTACCGCTTTCGCCATTCAGTCGCTACTAGCTTTTCTCTTTCAATGGTCCATCTGGCCGGAAGGCGTCCAACGGTATGCTTACCAGGGCGTAGCGTGTAAGATCTAGAAGAAGATATCTTCCAGCGCATTGGTAAAAAGTCTGGGTGATGTAACGTCACCCTGTTATACACCCTGCTGGGTGGGTCTTGTTTTCTGGTTTTGTACTTGAATGGACATCGTCGCCATTTTATATGGGTTTCACAGCACCTCTAAGTATCGCCAGTCAAGTTGGTATTGCTTACATACTGGATGTCTATGCCTGCAGACTCGACCAGCCCAGGTTTCTCGTAGTCCACAAAAGCCAAACACAGCGGTTGGTTATATCATTTTGACCTATGTATGACCTGCCGTAAAGTATGGATGTGGTTAACAATGTTGAAGCCTTTACGAAACCCTACCTGCTCCGGTGGCTGAAAGACGTCAACTCTTGATGTCAGACGATTCGTTACGACTCTCGAGAAAGCTTATAGACGTGGCGCATGCAGCAGTGGGATCGGCATATAGTTTTTGAGAAGCGTTTTATCTCCTTTTTTTAAAAAACATAGCCACGATGTCACTGCTCCACGCCTTCCGGGTTGTCCCATTGGCTATCACGTGAGTTGGGATAGCCTTTTCAGCTCCGCAAGGACCAGTTTCCTACTAGCCTTTAGCAGCTCAGAGTCCACCCTGTCTTCCCCGGGAGCCTTTTTAGTTTAGGGCAAATTGGAGCAGAGAAGTGACCTCACCATGCGGCACATTCCAGCTTGAAGTTGATATTTATGGTGCCTCTTACAAATCAGTGATCGCTTGTTATTAAGAAGATGACAGAGACATCCATATTATAAATATGTGTCTTTTAATCGTCATGATGAATAAAAAGCACAAATGTCAATCTTGTTCTTCGTCTTACCGTCAGAGCTCTTTCAGATCCACTGCTTGGGGTTGGGGCTTTTTCTGAAAATAGATGTTCATACAGCCCTTGCCTGCTGAGGAAGTTGACCAGCATCTGGCCTCTCTGGTTTCAGCTCTCGTAGCCATGTCCCTAACATGATTCGCCGCCCTGTCCCATTTTGGCGTCGAAGTCCCCCATGACAACCGTTAGTAGGTTTCACTCGGTCGGTGCGTAGCCTTTGACACGCCGTCTTATAGGGCCTCCACTTCTTCGTCTGAGATATTCGAACTCAGTGCATATACATGTACAAACCTTGACAGAGTGTCTCTCGGCCAATTTCAGTACGAGGTAAGGTAAGCTACCCTGGTCAAGACGCAGCAGATCTCCTTCACGTTGTCAGTGTTGTCAGAAAGTACTTTGTTGACGAGGAATCCTATCCTACCATAACCCCCATAAACAAATTGGTTCTGTTTCAACTATCATCAAATCATTTTATAGCAGTCCACTGAACTGACTGTGCCCGCTGAACATAGACCTCCCCCAGGGTACAAACTCCCGCTTTCGCTATCCAGTCGCTACCAGCTGCTCTCTTTCAGTCATAGGTCCATCTGGCCAGAGGGCGTCCAACGATACGCTTGCCAAGGCGTGGTTTCCACTTGGGAACCCGCATACTCCACCGGCCGTCGGTTCTGACAACAACAGTTCTGACAAATTTAGACTAAGTTGGTTCTATATTTAATGCATCAAAAAATATAAATTAAAAATTTACAAACTAAATAATTTTATAATTCCTATTACAATAAATCTATTATTTAAGTTCAAAATACTTAAGCACTTGTAGTTTATATTTGGGCAACGATCGTACAAGTAAATTACGCCAGGCGTGCTAAAATACACTATACTCATCGTCAATGATTTTATAGGTAGTGCGTAGAATTCGATTGAGCACATACCTGGCTAGTGACCACAAGCGTATAGATTTCTTGTGACTTATCTAAAATAGCTTGAAACAATTAAAAAAAACAATGACTTATTTCATAATACTATGACACAAGTTAACTAGAATTTTATAAAATATAGACCTAAATATAAATGAGCCATCATTATTTTAATGTATTCAATGTAACATAGACCGAATTTGACTTCCAACACAGTTAATGTCAGATTTTCAAAAGAACATAGACTTAACTTTAACACTGTCAATGAGTCTGTACACAATGTAAGTAAAATAACGACTGAATACAAAATCAGTCAACTTAATCACAAACAGTTTTTGCAAGACAACGACGTATTTCAAAATCGGTCGTTCTCTTACTTAATTATGTTCAATAAACTTACCCAAAGTCTAAGTGAAACAACGACGTATCCCGAAATCGGGCGACGTTCGACAAAACCTCCGCTTGCGGTGGCTGGCGCAAGACTAAATCGGTCGTTGTCAGACTAATGAAGCAGGGGCGCGGGGATAGTAAGATAAAGACTCTTCTATTTTCTACCTTACTGTTAAGGGAAAAAGGTTGATTTTCTTTACACTACGTTATGAGGCATGCTCTTTGCTGTCGATTTTTGCACTTAACTCAGTTTCGCCAATTTTTGATTTCGGTCGTTGTCTTATTAAGAGTGCGATATACATAACATACATCCGTTCGCATAAACATGCACTTTTTAAATAGGAGTAATTCAAGAGGAAAGTCTATATAAAGGTACCTATAATACCTGCCGGGAAAACAACCAATTCCCACGGGAAAATGAGTCACAGTGGGCGAAGCTGTTAGACAGGCCTCTAATAAAAGATAATCGTATAAATATATCACTCCCGTCTCCGGAATATGAACCTAAGATTTCTGTTAGAAAACCCATTATTTTGCTGAGATTTTACCTCTTATTTCCAGCCGCTAGATTGAGATATTGCACGTTGTAAGAACTATAATGAACGTGGACACTTCTAGACATTAAGCCCTGCGTCCACTGGGCACAACAAGTGCATAGAAATAGAAGGCTTCATAGTTAGTAGGATGCCTAGCCTATTCGTCTGCCGTTGGTGTATCTTTAAAACATCTCGAATGCGAACGTGTGGAAATAGCGAGATGTCAAACTACTTGTAAAAATCGTCCTACTGCTCGAATAATGTTCACTTAATTCATGGTATTTGTGTAGTAAATCTTGTGGTACATTCAGTGATACGATCACTCATTACAAATTCAGTTTTTAAGGTTTCGATTGTCTTGTGATCGTTACCAACAAGCCGGATAAAAATGATGATGGACGTTCAGTAAATGTAGCTGCACCTAGAAAAGTAATAATTATTGCTGAACAGCGCAACAGCCGAGAGACTATACAAGTAGCTATTAGACGACCCATGGCAGACCTTCGCTTGCATACGTAAGCGTTTTAAAAAAAACGTATCTTGGTCGCTCGTCGCATCTTGCGGTAGCTCCCGGGGCTGGCGGACGGATCCGACGAATTCAAATTTCTTGTGTACAATAAATGGTAAATTAATAAATAATGCAGTGGACGCGCAGCTCAACACTATCCGTTGCGTGCGCGCCGCTGCGTCATTTCCTACGCTTACCACACTGCTTTACTGATATCGAGTAAACTTATCCACCACGCAATCTCAATAGGATCTAAGATTATAGCTCGGGATATCCCGTTCTAGATTAGATACCATCCCGCACTGGCCGTAGTGTGATTTGAAAAATGCATCAAGGCAATCATCCAAATAGGTACGCTTACGCTACGACATCAAATACCTTTTTCTCCGCAGGCTGGATTTGATTTGAACACTTTTGCCATCTGTATTGGCGATGTCTCCACCATCTATGCCTCGTTTTTCGAAACTACAGGCTACAATGTTCTACAGGTGAAAATCGATGTACATTGCGTAGCGGGTCAAAAATCCTGGTATTAGAATGTCCCATCGGCAATAATCCCCCGATGGGAGAGGCCCATGTCCAGCAGTGGCTGTTGAGGCTAATTTATGATGTGAAGTGAAGAGGATTATTTATTTACACCAGAGAAAGACTGTGCGTCTAAAAGTGGACATTCTCCTTTACTTTAAAAAACCAAACAGATTAATTAACTATTATTTGAAATCTTTTATTAATGCTGTAAAGAAACTCGAAGGTTAGTAGTAAACTTTATGGCTATTATTATTCACAACAATTAGTAATACCAGAAAGACATAAAAAATAAAGTCTTGCTCTGATTTAATTACATAAAGTAAATAAATCACGTCTCTTTCCCGTTGGGGAAAAACAGCAACTAAATCGCATGCTGCATCGAAACTTGATTGTTTCTCCAATTCTGATGATGCAGGTGATTTTTGCCCATTCTTACTTAACCTTATCAGTTCTAAGGCGAGGAACACACTTGACACACGACGTGGCGCAAAAATATCGCAGCGGTCTGTCAGATCCATACTAGAAATGTCCATCCCCATAATAAAACCGCTCAACCGCTGTTGACGCAGCGCTATCGCAGTGTCATCCCTCGAGTGCGGTTTTAGTATGGAGAGTGACGTTTCTAGTATGAATCTGATAGACCGCTGCAATATTTTTGCGCTCCGTCGTGCGTCAAGTGTGTTCCTCGCCTAATACATCCTAAACATTGACAAATTACATACATATATAACATACATATAACACGCCTTTATCCCTTGCGGGGTAGGCAGAGCGTTAACGGCTGTAAGAATACGGCCACTATCGCCACGTCTGACATTTTTGAGGATTGTTTTCCAAGGTTGTTACAGAAAACATGTGTATCACTATAGTGACAGGTTGTCAGTCTGTCGCCTAAAAATGTAATACACCAATATCCTCGAGTCCCTTAGTCGCCTTTTACGACACCCCCGGGAAAAATGTGGGGTGATGCTATTCTAAGCCGGCATCACACGGCAAATTCAAGTAGTATAAATGTGGTAAAAAGTGTGATAGGAGTGTTTTAATCCAGTCGTTACGGACTCTGGTGGCCGATTTAAGAATTACTCTTTCAGAAATTGAAGTCCAGGAAGTCAACACGTATTTAAATTTCTATTACCGTTTCATAGTCAACTTGATAGAATATGAATGTGTGAAGTGTGAATTTAATAGGGTATGTGGAATCGATAATATTAAAATAGAAGTTGCAGATTTTCGCATGCAACGAATACGGACGATTCAGAAATTACGTTCTCTTAATTCAGTCCAGGAGCTCTATTTCTGAATAGTATGTTTTCGGTTCCATGCACGAAAGTCTAAAACGACTGGTCTAACCACACGTTTTTAAAGTTCTTTTACTTGATGTTTTTATAGTCAAAGATATATGTGAATTTTTGAGTGTATGTGGGATTCGATAAATAAATTAGAACGTGAGATACAAGCATAACAAGTGGCAGATTTCCGCATGAAACAGAAGGGTACGTTTCAGAAATTGACTCTCTGGGCTCTTCGGGTCGATCGTAGACACGGTACCCCACGCCACAAGCAATGATAAACGAGCGTAACCTTTCAAGGCAGAAGTTCAAGTATGTAAAAATACAAGGTACACTCTGAAGCACAACTGGCTAAACATAGAACTTCCTAATGAACATGTTATTTGTTCACAAACAAACAAATATACCTCTAGTGCCAGTAATTATGTATAAGCAAATCTGTCAGTGATGGCTGATGCAGAAACAAGCTTTTGCGGCGTGGTTTCACTTGAAGTTTATAAAAAAATATCGATACATATTGACGACCTAAAAAAATAAAGAAGAACGCCTTTGGGTAGAGATATTCTGAGGGTAGAGTTAGCTTTTGGCCTTTTCGAGCGACTTTTTAATGCGAAAGGTATGAGTGAATTTATTTGGAAACCTGTGAATGGATTTTAGTAGCACGTGTAATACAAATTTCGGCATGCGATAATTCAAAAATAGAGTTCCAAGTAACGAAAGTCTGCAGTAGGTAAATCGTCTGATAGACAGGGAGACGCAATAGTAGGTAATACTGTGATTGTAAAGTACCCACTTTAAAGTAAAAATACGACACTTGACTTGTCCTTACAGTCACGCCATCTTGACTTTGAACATCCTGCTAATACATCCTGCTTCTGTTTTCTATATATTAATTTATAGATTTCAGCATCGCACAAATTCATTGTTTTCTGTAGATTCGCATTTTTCTTTTGAACTCCTTTGAACAAACAAATATCTACTGGTTTAAAAATATGCCAAGTGTGTGTTAATTTAGTGGAATATACGAGTATGTATGGGGGTGAGCATACCATATAGACGATGAGTTGGTCCGAAAGTTTGAGGAGCTGGTGCGGGACGAAGTTGCCACCTGGGATGTAGACGCTAATATCGAGGAAGAATGGGGCAAAGTCAAAAAGCTACTAACAGAAGTAGCTGGTACGGCTTTCGGTTATCAGGAAGTCGAAAACCAGGATTGGTTCGCCGAAAATTTCGAGCACATTACACCCCTGCTCGAGTCCAAACGACAAGCTGCGCTAAGACATCGCCTTAACCCATCTGAAAAGTCACGTATTGATCTAGCGGACGCAAAGTCAGCTTTACAACGCACATCACGGTACTTCGCTAATGCATACTGGACCGAACTTTGTAAAAGCATTCAATCGTGCGCTGATGTGGGGAACTTTGGTGGTGTCTACGCTGGCATTAAAAAGGCCCTTTGTCCTTTGGCTAAAAAAACAGCCCCCCTTAAAGAAGCGGACGGCACTGTCATAACAGATGCTCAACGTCAACTCGAACGATGGGTAGAACATTATATCGGTCTCTACTCAGAACCAGTAAATATAATGCCAGAAGCTGCAAATTGCATGCCGAAACTAGCTACCTGGTCTGAGTTAGATGATCTTCCTACCATAAGGGAATACCACAAGGCTGTTAAGCAGCTTAAGATTGGAAAATCTCCTGGAAACGACGGTACCCACGCCGAACTTATCAGGCTCAAGTGCATATTACCTATTCTGCACAATCTGTTGTGTAAATGTTGGGAAGCGGGATATATACCACAGGATATGCGTGATGCTAACATCGTTACCCTATACAAAGGCAAAGGTGACCGCGGTGACTGTAACTGTTACCGTGGAATATCTCTTTTAAGTATAGTAGGTAAATTATTTGCTCGGTTAGTCTTGCTAAGACTCCAGAAACTTGCTGATCGTGTATATCCCGAATCGCAATGTGGGTTCCGCGCCCAACGTTCCACGACAGATATGATCTTTACACTTCGCCAACTGCAAGAAAAGTGTAGAGAGCAGAAAACACCTCTGTTTGTGGCGTTCGTAGACCTTAACAAAGCCTTCGACACCGTTAGCAGAGAGGGACTTTATACTGCACTTTTAAATATCGGGTGCCCTCCAAAACTCCTGAGTCTCATTAAATCCTTCCACGAGGACATGAAAGGTTCTGTTGTTTTTAACGGCAATACATCTGAGCCGTTCGAAATGCGTATTTTCTTTTCATTGCTTTTCAAAGTTGCTTTCGGCGATGACCAACAGGGTATCCACCTGCACACAAGGGCTGACGGGAAGCTATACAATATCTCGCTTCTAAAGTCTAAGCGTAACCGCGATGACTTATTTGTCGATAGCCTTCTGTTTGCTGACGATGCAGCCTTCGTTTCAAATTCTCAAAGTGAGCTTCAAAACATTATCGATAAGTTTTCCCACGCGTGTTCTCTGTTCTCCATGTCCATTAATGCCAAAAAAACAGTAGTGCTAACTCAAGGCGCAGAAGCTCCACATATAATACTTGGTGGCGTTCCCTTGGACATTGTCGACAAGTTTTGCTACTTGGGGTCGACTGTGTCGAACAATCTCACACTTGATGTTGAGATCAATATGCGTATCGGCAAAGCGGCAACCATGTTTGGTAAGCTGAGTACAAGAGTATGGAACAATAAACATCTGAACACTAAAACCAAGATTATTGTTTACCAAACTTGCGTTTTAAGCATACTCTTGTACGGAGCTGATACCTGGACATCGTATGCAAAACAAGAGCGTCGACTTAACTCGTTTCATATGCGCTGCGTAAGAAACATCTTGCATATAACCTGGCAGGAAAGAGTCACAAACGAGCGAGTTCTAGAAATTGCACAGCTGCCTAGCTTTACCGCCCTGCTCAAGCAGAGACGCTTGCGGTGGCTAGGGCATGTGCACCGAATGGAACCTTCGCGTCTACCGCGGCGTGTCCTGCTTGGTGCCGTAGCTAACGCCAAAAGAGGGGTTGGAAGACCCATGCTGCGTTTTAAAGATTGCGCCAAGCGGGATATGGCTGCGTTTGACATCGACCATCAAAGCTGGGAGAAGCTTGCTGAGGATAGGGACGAATGGCGAAAGCGTGTATATGATGGGCGTAAGTCTCACGACGACGCCTGGTTCTCTGGTCTCGCCAACAAAAGGCAAAAACGACACCTAAACATGCATGTTCAAGTCTATAATACCACCTTCACTTGTAGAGCGTGCGGAAAGTCATGCCGCTCCCGCATTGGCTTATATAGCCACGAAAAGTCTTGCCTCAGACACTGATTAAATCGTCTGTCACAGACGTGTGAGGCCAATGATGAGCATACCATAGGATACCGCTGAGATTTACCAGTCCTTGAGCGAAGCTGATTCACATACATACAGGGTGTATAAATATTAGCTGCAAATATTTTAAGGGGTGAACCAGCCCATGAAACTGAACAACTTTCCCCAAGGAGCATAGGTCGAAATATGAAAAAAAAATTCGCCCTCCCATATAAAACGTAGCAGCCGGGCTAGTCAACTGTTACTGTATGGGCGGACCAAAATATTTTTTCATATTTCGACCTATGTTCCTTGGGGAAAGTTGTTCAGTTTTATGGGCTGGTTCACCCCTTAACATATTTGCAGCTAATATTTTTACACCTTATATATCCCACCTTTCTCCCAGGTGGGGTATTGATTCACGACCACGACGGTTTCGAATACGCCGAAACGGGTAAAGGTAGCTATTACAGCCCACATCATAAAACCCAGGAAACTGACGGTATAAACGTATACTTATGCAACTCTCATCACCGGCTGGCTGCATTGGAACTATTTCTTATATATTACACACGCACTGAACTATATTGCGGTTTGTGACTACCGCAAATGACAACCACGGACAATTTGAAGCGGCAAAGGATAGGTATACTATATTACATTCGCTTACATAGTGTTCCGACCAGGTATAATCGATAAGTAAAGTAGAACGTGAGATACAATCGTCTCGTTGGACGCGGTGTCCCGCACGAAAAGAGAGAGAGAGAGAATAATAAGTAGCAGATTTTGCACGAAACGTCAACGAACGTTTCAGAAATTTAGCTCCTGGGTAACGGAACGGTAGGATTCCCATAAGATCATGGACGCCTTGTGACACGATATCCAGACTTTGTAAGTATAGAATATTATCAAAAACCGCAAAACTAACTAACGTCGCTGACTCAGCGACCCAAAGAGGATCTTGGCCTCCAAAACGAGTTCTCTCCTATATATATTCTGCACGATCTCCTGCCAATTGCTGACACAAAGATCGCGCAGGTCAGCCTCTACCACGTCTCTCCATACCTGGGGCGCCCCTCTAAGTCCGGCAAACTTCCGGAAGTTCATGAGGTGCGTGTGAGAACCGCGTAATTCATAACGCCGTGAATATACCGTCACACTTACTGATTTTCTACTTTGTACAACTTCGGAGTAATATACTTAGTACTCTTAGGATGTGAGTAGGGGGACTCATTACGGGATTAGTTATTAGGGATGATGACAAATTTAGCACCAACGGTGCAGTCTTCTTGAACGTCGGTGGCCAAGTGGTTAGGACACCGGTCTTACGGTTCGGTGTTTTTACTCACGTCTATTTACAGACTGCTCTAACGGTGAAGGAAAAACATATCGTGATGAAACCCACATTTAAATAAAATTTGAATTCAGATGATATTCTTTCGGGTTGCAGAAGTTAGATGGCAGTCGCTCTGTGTAAAACATATGTATCACGTCAAATCCCCCAGGTTAGGCAGCCGACCCCGACAGAGAACGGGACAAGGCAACGAGAATGATGATGTTGTTGTCTTTTCGAGGGAGCTAGTTAACCGATTTAGTTAGTCTTGCAAAGGGCAGAGCACACTGCCAGCGTATGCAGCTCGTATGCGTGCACGTGATCATGCGCGTACTTTGACGTTGTAATATATGGAACTATGAGATATGGCACACTGCTTGCGTGCATTACAACACTGAAAACACATCATCTCAACTTTATGCCGTTTTTACGCGAATTTTGAAACCTTCATCAAAATGCTTATCACGCAGATCTTAGGACAATTTTATACTTCATTCGTTTACATAGTGCCACGACCAGCGTAACTGTCAGTACGCGTCCGTACGTGCGTGTATGGAGCATTGAGGTCAAGTTACGCTGGTCGCGACGCTAAGCGAATGAGTGCTACACAAATGCTCACTCCCACAGCCTTTCCGTGTCCTCGCAATGTCTGTTGCATTAAGATGGTAATCTTCAGCTTTTAACCTGTAATGGCGGCAACCACAACAACTTATTTAATTTATTAAAACATATTAAAACAGAATGGATATTTTTAAAGCAGAGGTGGGTATTGGTCGCGATTCTGCAGGGCATTTCCTTGGGTCGAAATTCGAAAGTAACATGCGCCAAAATACCTATTCTCTCTTTTTCTTTGTGAGGGACACGGAGTCTTCTAACGAGCCAATAAATCCGGTGTCAGAATTTTTCAACCGCCTTCTACAAGTAGCAGGCTTTTGACATGATTGTGTAACGACCACCGTCTAAGTAATCATAGACAGCAACCGGGACCTACTGCTTAACGTGCCACCTGAAACACGGAACCATCTTTCTTACGGACAATCGGGTTCAGCCCATTCAAATATCAACATTTTGAGTGACCCACCGAGAATCGAACCCGGAACCTTCTGCGTCAAAGGCAGTCGCACTACCACTGCGCCAAATCGGTCGTCAACCTATGTATGGTAGTGAGACAGCGTAAAGTGGGGCAGGTAAGGCGATAATTGCAAATGGCATCAACTTAGAAAAGTGACAGAAATATCCAGAAATTAACCACGTAACGCGCACGTCAGAATCGAAGCCAATAGATATAGACAGGTAGACACATTATCGTTATGTCAGAGATGTCAATTGTAATTATTCGCAGTCATGATTTGACGCAAATGATAAGTGAGTGAACTTATTTACGCGGATGCCACATCGAACGCACGACGCAGCGCATTTTTAAGCGCATCCTTCAGATGTAAGGAAATTTCAAATTTTCCAAAACCAAACAATACTAGATACTATAATATACTACTATATCTCCAAAACTAAAAACTAAATTTGACGCAGCACGAACGGGTGAACTTGCTTTGTTTGACAGATGCATACCTTAGCGCAGATTCCTGTGTTTGAATTGCGTCAACGTCGGTTTTTAGTATGGGGAATTTAAATTCACTTGCATCTGACAGACCCATTTGCTAAAATAGCGCTCCGTTGTACGTTAAGTGTGAAAACCACCATGAAGGGTTTTTTGCGATGTGTGTGTGGCGCCTTTGTGAGGTCTCTAGGGTTGTCAATCGCGGAAGTTTAGATTTTAGATATGATATTGAACTTACATTGTAAATATATAAAAAAAAAAACTTTTTTAAACGAAAAAGCATAATGACGTTTACAATGACTTAAAAACTACTTACAAATAAAAAAATACCTTCTAACGCGTCCTCGCGAGGCAAGGTACCCAAAAACCGTTCCTTCTCTATATAGCAAAGCATTTTAATAACCTTAGGGTCCTTTCTTCATCCGTGCGAGTTATACCAGTCCCTTAGACTGATAGGCCTTAATAAACAAAACACTTAGCAAGCTTTTTGATAACCTTCACAAAATACGATAAGTACGAAGTGTTATTTCATCACCATCTTACGTACATACTAAACATTTGACAAATAAGAGCATAAGTGCCACTAGGAGAGCGAAGGAGCAAACATGACGTCATAATACCTACAGGTCACACTGACATGATGCGGCCTTAGCGAGAATGGGTTGTTGCCACAAAATAAATCCCAGTAGTACCTTTAAGTATATCTACTGAACTGAAAGTGTTTATGCAAGTAAGGCCTATTTACACTTACATAAGAATCGGCCAATAGTCATACTAAGGCATATCACACACTTAACGCACGATGGAGCGCTAAAACATCGCAGCGGTCTGTCAGATCCATAACTAGAAACATCAGTCCTCATACTAAAACCGCACTCGACGGACGACGCTGTGATAGCGTTGCGTCGACAGCGGTTAAGCGGTTTTTTTAGAATGGACAGAAAACGGGATAAGTCAAAGAGAATAATGATGGTATTGCTGAAGTTACTCCGCAGATATTTAGGGTGGTTTGAAATTAATAGCATAAAATGCTTTTAAAAGAGAATAGGGTAGAATTGTACGGTTCGACCAATTTCCACAAAAAAAAAACGGTGAGGGTGGTAACTAAAAATGAAGTGGAAGTTGGGAACCCTCTTTTCAGCTTCCTAATTCATTCTCGTTGTCTTATCCCGTTTTCTCTCGGGGTCGACTGCTTTACCTAGAGGATTTGACGTGGAACCAAGTTTTTACACAGAGCGACTGCCATCTGACCTCTGCCTCTGCTATCACTCTGTAATTTTTTTTTGTCGAGTCAATGGTATATATTTCGTTCAAATTGCGTGGAAAATTAATCGAGCAAAAGAATACAAAATGTAAAAACATATTTCTCGATAGGCGCTAGATGTGTTTCGGTCCTAATATAAATAGAAAACTGTGTACATAAAAACAATTCTACGCTAAAAGCTTTTCAACACAAAACGCATTATGCAAATAGAAGAGACAACGTAGTACCTTGAAGGGCAGTTCTTGACCCTTTGCCTAGAACAAGGCGGACCTTGTCGCTACTTCAACAATAATCTAGGTCTATTATACTTCATTCGCATACAAAGTGTCACGACCAGCGTAACTGTCACTACGTGCCCGTACGCGGGTGTATCGAGCATTCAGGTCAAGTTACGCTGGTCGAGACACTGACAGTCTAAGCGAATGAGCATATAGCACTTGATTTTATAAGAGTCTAGTTTATATTAGCATAGACAGCAAGTAAAAGAAATAGTAACAAAAGCTGTAGAGGAGAACGAGCGTGGATAACTTAACAGAACATTGTTTAAAGTAGGGAAAAAATAATGTCAACTCCCATACAAAATGGATGGGCCTGATGGCCTCTTTCACACTTAACGCACAACGCAGCAGTCTGTCAAATCCATATCCATACTGCGTTATTTTTACGCAGCTGCGTCGACGGCGTTCTATGCGGTTTTAGTATAGGGATTGACGTTTCTGGTAGGTATGAATCTTACAGACCGCTGCGTTGCGGATGCGTTATTTTAGCGCTCCGTAGTGCGTTAAGTGTAAGGCCGATCAATATTTATGGAAGATTTAATATATTTACAGGTTTGTATTGGAAGATTTTATTTTCTCTTTTTTCAGAAAATAGTTCAATATGGATGGGCTAAACAATGTCACCAATCCGAAACAAGCTGAGAAGTTGTCTACAATACGTAACTAACAGCATGCTACTGACAACTACACGATTATTTTTTAGCTATCAGGTATATTCTGTGGGTATATTATTTGTTTAATCCCAAAACGTCGTATTATCAATTGTGTAATGTGATGTACAATTAGCACCAGACTCCTAATTTTCTTACAAAGGCCGTCGCCAAAAGAATTACAGTCACACACAATGATGGTACCTATAATGTGTTGTTGTCGTGTGAAGCGATGGACAATGGAACAAAAGTGAATTTTGCTGTTTAAAACGTGCTTTTTGGGAATGGGAATAAATATGATTTGAAATTACACACTAAGTACTTTTTGTGAATAAACCTGCGTGAATTTCAGTCCCGGAAATCAAAAAATCCCGGAAGTTGAAAATTACTCCAAGATTTCACGCAGAAGTTGTTAATTTTAATCTATCTATCAAATACCTTTAAACGAGCAACAATTGTATATAATCGGGTTCTCGGAAACAGCTCCATCGATTATCATGAAACTTTGTAACTAACTATATAGAGCGATTTTTAACAGGAAGGTTTATACATTATGTATAATAATACCACAACAGGGAGAACAACTTCTTCCCACGGGAAAATGAGTACAGCGGGTGCAAGTTCTGGGCAGGCCGGTAGTTTATTTATCGAAAACGAAATTATTAGCACGATTTATCCTTGGTTTTCAAATTTCAAACCCAAGACCTACGAATCCAGACTCCAACAGCTAATTTACCTCTGCATGATTGTGTTTATAGTATAATCGATTATAGGTAACATTTTTTACAGTTACCTGTTAATAGTTCTGGTGTTGACTTTATACGCGACGCGCGCGTGTGTGGGTAAGGTCATGTAGCGAGCTCATCCAAAACGCATCCGGTTGGAAACTATTTGTGTTTGTTTATTACTACCTATTAGTAGTCAGAATTCCATAAGCAACGTGCCCTCCGAGGCACGGAATCATCCTACTTTGCGGACGTTAGGTGTTTCGGTCTGCAATGCCCTAATCAGACAGGGAACAAATTCACAAATAAGTGAATATCAAAAGTCGTAGGTATATCACAAAACTGTAATTTTGTGCGTCTTCTTCTTTTCGTGTGGGACACGGAGTCGTTCAAGAACCTAATGTAACTCTACCCTAGTGAACTTTTCAAACACCTACCTACTAGAGTAGCAGATTTCTGACATGGTTGTATCATAGACAGCAACCGATATTATCAGTTACTGCAGACAGGAACCCACAGAGAATCAAACCTGGAATCTTTGCACCACATGCAGTCGCTTTAACACTACGCCACGCAGGCCGATATTACTATCGTAGTAAATTTCTAAGTTCGCCATTATTCTAGCACTTAAACCGTTTATAATTCTAATTTTAAAACACTTGATTTATAACCTAGCACGTGTGACCTACGAAACGACGCCATAAACCAGTCACCTTACAGTTCAAAGTCCAGTGTTCAATAACAAAACTGCTTGAGAAAGAAGTGTCGAATTTCAGCCAATCCCGAGCCGTTTTCAGAGGCAACGGTGCACGCGATTGGTTGAAATCTGATATAGGTCGGCGTTTGTTATTGTTTTGATTTGGTCTACCTACATTATATGTGTTTCTTCGGACTGCTTTATACATAATCAAACTGTGTACGTATGATAGGACAGTATTAGACATTTATTTTAATTATTTTGTTGGTTGTTTTTTATATTTCTAAGTATGTTCAACTTACTATAGAAACAAAGATTGCCAATTTCAACCAGGAATAGGTACTGTAATTACTTTATCCTTTATGTTTTAAGTATAAATTAAATATGACCACTTTTACGGAAAAACTTTGATGACATAGGAATTCAATCAGTTGAATTTAAAATCCATTCCGTGACTGAAAAATACTTAGACAAAATCGCAGAACTCACCGAGAATCGATATACAAATGCAAAAATAATATAAAACATACTAATACCAATCTTGCGTGGAGAAAGAACATAGCAATCGAACAACAAACACGAAACCCACATTATCACGTGTAAAAAACTTGTTCATGTGTATTGAAGAACGCAGTGCGCATGCGGTAAGTAAACAAATACAGGTTACTAGTACTAGAAATGTAAGAAAGCCAGTAATATACGGTGGTGTAAAAACTGCTGCAAATATATCAAAGGGAGAATCGGTCAATGAAACAGAAGAACTTTCCTCAAAGAACATTATTTCGACCTCCTATACAAAATGTAGCGGGCAGCGGACTGAGAGAATAAAAATGGAAGGTCCAATAATATTATCGTCAAATGTTTGCAATATTTTTTTACTCCTTATGTATGAATTTAAACATACGTCATCTTGATGTAAGCGGCATGTCAATTTACTGTTTAACATATCATAAGATGAAATACTGGTATTATTTCGTACACTTCTTATGATTAATCAAAATAGTTTGATCTCTTCGATGGCGACGCTGATGGTAGGTTTTTTGTCATAATACGTCAAAGAATAATGACATAATAATAGACATATTGATTTTGTTCGGAAATTAGTTATTCCGAGAAAAACTTGTTTATGTTTATTTATGACACTGCGGCAAGCGTAGCGTAGGACGCCCTCTGGCCAGATGAACCGATGACGTAAAGAGAGCGGCTGGTACTGGATGGCGAAAACGGGAGATCGTGCCTTGTGACGTATCCTGGGGGAGGCCTATGCCCAGCAGTGGACTGCTATAGGCTTATATCGTCATTTAATCTATTTCTAAAGTAAGCAATATCTGGGACTAAAAATAAATTAAATACATGCCAATCAATCTATAGTATTCCATACTTGTATAGGTGGATCCCATAGTTTAGAAGTAACTCGAAGTGCAAAACAACCTACCTATTTAAAAGGCCAAATTATACTTGTATTCTAAGTAAAATTTTATGAAAATCCAATATAAGTTGGTCTCTTAGAAGTCTTTATTTTGCCTGCGGCATCTTATATGGGTTTTCCACTTATTTACGTGCTAGAACAGGTGTGTGGGAGGTTTGGATAGTTATTCTATTATTAGAATATACTTACGTAGAGCTGTTATTATGTTCGCTATTGGTAGAAAACTGGTATGCTACTTTAAAAAACTTACTTTATAAAATACAATGCACAATCTTTTCTAGTACTTTTGAATAGGTAATTCCAATTCAGTTCAAAAGGGTAGAGCTTCCGCTTTTGGGGTGCCAGGTCAAAATAGCATCGCCCCCAACATCCGGGATGTCTACATAAATGATATGAAGTACCAGGAAGTAATGAACATAAGGAGCGAGAGAGACGGTGAATTCAATTCAAATCCAGACTCGGCAAACTTGAGTATCTACTAGGCAATCATGAACGCAAGCAAACAGCTAGAAAGGGCACCGCCTTGACACCTGAACGAACGTGTTTGCCTGGTAATTTCATTGTGCTAAAGTACCAGGGTGTCATGAACGCAAGCAGCTACGACGTGAGGGCAAGCCTTGAGCCTTGACACTGCATAATGACAGTCATGTTGTGATCATACAATAACTAAGACATGCCATGGATAGATACGCCTATGAAGAAAAAAATATAAGGATCTGTAAATGATGGCAGTTACCTAAGTGTGAGGGCAAAAGCATGAACGCTTGGTATATGTAAGAGCCTCAGTGGGAGAGAGAAAGCATGACAATCAGCCGCCATTTACAGATCCTTTCTTTGATCGCAGGCCCTATACAGCTTTTATATTTTCTGGGCGTTTTCTGATAAATAAAAATAAGAAATAAAAAATATCAAGCGTCAACCGGGGCTTGAACCCAGGACAAATAGGGTACGGTCCCGCTGCTCTGTTACTGAGCAACCGATGCCTCGACCGACCCTAGCCAAAACTTCAATCTCTTGAAAGTCATCTCGAAGCGACGTCTTTTCTTTTAGTTGTTAAAGAAAAAGACATGAATACCTATATGTAAGGAGTTGTCAATCATGCAGGTATACTGGTCACAACTAATCTGGTTCTACATAATTACTGTATGTCGAGTCAAATGTATGTTGATCCATTAAATTTAATATATTTACTACGCAACACGTTCATCAGATTATTGGGCTACATAACTCACGTAGTTTTTTTTTAAGAAAAGGCCTAAATTTTCTGACATCGCAGTTAATAGCGCATAATTTTTTTCAAAAATTTAACTTAAATAAAATAAATTCTAGGTAGTTCTTAAACGTTTTTATAACGTTTATGGAATATTCAAATTTTTAAGTGAGTGCTATTAATATTTTCTGTGATTTATAAGTAAATTAACAGTATTAATGTTTGGTCATCTTTATTATAATTTTATGAATTTTTTGAATTTGGCAAAGTTATTTTAGTATTTAAATGATTAAATCGTATATTTTAGAAAGCTTAATACATATTTGAAATAGAGTACCTAACACTGGTAACGGTAAATAATACATACATACATACATATATCACGCCTTTATCCCTTGCGGGGTAGGCAGAGCGTCAACGGCCGTAAGAATACGGTCGCTATCGCCACGCCTGACATTTTTGAGGATTGTTTTCCAAGGTTCTTCCAGAAAACGTGTACCACTATAGTGACAGGTTGTCAGCCTGTCGCCTAAAAATTGTAATACGCCAATACCCTCGAGTCCCTTAGTCGCCTCTTACGACACCCGCGGGAAGGATGTGGGGTGATGCTATTCTAAGCCGGCATCACACGGTAAATAATATTAGCAGATAATATGACCAGAGCCTCGTTTTTCGAAACTACAGGCTACAATTCTACAGGTGAAATTCGATGTACATTGCGTAGCGGGTTAAAAAGCCTGGTTTTATAAAGTCCCACTGGCTACGCAATGTACATCGAATTTCACCTGTAGAATGGTAGCCTGTAGTTTCGTTGCATAGGCCACAGTAGGATTTATTTTCGACAAGTACGGCGATTATCAAAAAATCTTTTAATACTACATTAACACTTAAGTCTTGCGTAAATATAGAAATCCGCGTAAGTCATTCATTCTCCTTGCCTTATTCCGTTCTATGTCGGGGTCGGCTACCTAACCTAGGAGATTTGACGTGGAACCAAGTTTTTGCATAGAGCGACTGCCATCTCGCCTCTGCAACCCGAAGGCTAAACTGGCCTGAATCCTAGGTTGTCACATTCAAATATACATACATATATCACGCCTTTATCCTTTAAGGGGTAGGCAGAGCGCTAACGGCCGCAAAAATACGGTCGCTGTCGCCACGTCTGACAAATATAGAGGGCTGATAGATAATTTTGTGTATCACTATAGTAACAGGTTGTCAGCCTGTTGCCTAAAAGTTGTAATACACCTGATGCCCTCAAGTCCCTCAGTCGCCTCTTACGACACCTACAGGGAGGAAATGGGGTGATGCTATTCTAAGCCGGCAAAACACGGCAATCTAAGCCGGCATCACACGGCAAATATCATCTAAATTAAAACTAAAAATCTGCGTAAGTAAAACTAGATAAAAAAATCAATCTTATCATCAAATTACCGAAGTAATGGAATCCAAAAACCAATGGGAACTAGTCAATAGTCAACTCACCGTCACCGGACACACATACTAGTTCGAGAACCGGTCTCGCTTGGTGTCGAAACGCCATGGCACAGCGGTCCCTAAACTGTACGTTGGAACTCCACATAGACACACACACACACACACACACAAATCACGCCTTTATCCCTTGCGGGGTAGGCAGAGCAATAACGATCGTAAAATTAAGCTCGTTATCGTCACGTCTGACAAGTGTTTAGGGCCCTTTCAGATGATTCGTGCATCACTGTAGTAACAGGTTGTCAGCCTGTCGCCTAAAGTTGTAATACACATCTCTCGAGACCCTTAGTTGCCTCTTACAACACCCGCGGGAAGAATTGGAGTGATGCTTTTCTATGCCGGCATCACACGACAATGCCTGTGCACTGATTAAAATGAGGTAATAAAAAAGAGTATAATAAAAAAAAGACCGAAATAACTATTTTAATTGAGCATGCATGACTAATTTGACAACTTTATTTTTAGAAAAATAGTAAACAACCTGTCTAGCCTTGCAAAAGACATGATTCAAGCTATTTGACAACGTCAAACGTCAATGGAGAATAAAAAACGCCTATACGCGCAACTATGTCGTAAATATAAATGTTTACAATATATTTTTCTATTATTAAACAATAAGATATTATTATAATTACTTAACTATGAGTAAATTAGCCTCGGAAGAAGTCTGTATTGTATTAAAATAATTATATTTAACTCGTAATTTTAAACCATTGTTTGTTATAAAAATGTTACAGTATAAAGATTTTGTACTACGCTATCTATATTTTAATAAAATATAAAAGTTGTACGCTTAAAACTATTTTCCAAAAATATCTACTACGGACTTTATTCATAATTTTTCAAAATATTTAGTAATGAACCGAAAATTTCCATATACTCGTGTTCTGACGCCATCCAAACAAAACAGCAATGAAAGACGTCATACATTGCTATTTTCATACAAAGACTGCCTGAGATTGTAACATGTAAAATTTTTTTTGTGTGCAAATAAAGTACATACATACATACACATACATATATCACGCCTTTATCCCTTGCGGGGCAGGCAGAGCGTTAACGCCTGACATTTTTGAGGGTTGTTTTCCAAGGTTGTTTCAGAAAACATGCGTATCACTATAGTGACAGGTTGTCAGCCTGTCGCCTGAAAATTGTAATACACCAATACCCTCGAGTCCCTTAGTCGCCTCTTACGACACCCGCGGGAAGGATGTGGGGTGATGCTATTCTAAGCCGGCATCACACGGTAAGTATCCTTATCTTAGAAACGATTTCAACGATTTTCACGACATTCTGTATGTGGGAGTTTTTCGGGCGATAAGTAAATCTATACGTTTATATTATTTTTTATCTTTCTTCTGTTTTCTTTGAATTGTTTTTAAAACTACCAACGCCATCTATTGAGGCGTAAATAAAAACAAAATTATATAGCGATATTGTATGCGATCTCTCTTGCACGTACAGCTAGTGTCATAGAAGCTAGGTTATTGCTAACTGTAGGAACACTAGAGAAAAACAATTGGTTCTCATAGTATTGCAGTGGCTACGTTCAGTTTCATAATTTTTGCCGCATCATTATGAGTTCTTGAGCCTATATTAGACTTGGCTACTATACAGGCTGTTAGGAAAGTCGAGAAAACAATCCTCAAAAATGTCAGACGTGGCCGTAGTTTTACGGCCGTTAACGCTCTGCCTACCCCGCAAGGGATAAAGGCGTGATATATGTATGTATGTATGTTAAACTTCCGGTGCAAAATTTTGGTATCTTCTCGAATAAATCATAATAATAATGAAAATCGAGGTCAGTGGGGGCTGTAATCATAGGATTATAATTATCGTATTACATCATCTTAGGATAAGCAAAGCATTCATAATTAATGATAAAGAAAAGCAGATTAATTACTGGGATTTTTTTAAATTACGCCGTGCCATGCCGGCGAATCGCATCGCCCCATTTCTTTCCCGTGGGTGTCATAAGAGGCGAGGGACTCGATAGTGTCATTACAACTTTAGGCGACAGGCTGACAACCTGACACTACGGTTACACCCGAATAACGCCCTTGGACGCAGGAAAACGCAGGGTTTGCTCAGGACCTGCGCCACCCTCTCGGCCGTCCCTGGCTGACTCCACAGGAACGACGAGTCGATACGTGCGGAGCCAGGTCGGCTGCAGGAACCTACCTCACGATGTACCTCTGACACGCGCCTGACGGAGACCCCGTTCCGGGTTTATATGTGGAGTTGTCCTTCTCCAGGACCGGTCTTGAGTCAGGTTACTCCCTCGGTCGCTTCTTACGACCACCCCTACGGGAAGAGATGGGGTGGTGCTATTCTACTACTGCTAGATAAAGTCCTACTGAAATACACCTGCTAGTTCGGTCTAGTTCAGTTTGTGAATTGAATTTTGAACTGTTTGATAAATAATATATCTATTTATGCGTATAATTTGTTCGTTCCTTGGAACTCAGTGCAGTGGTCTAACCAGTTTAATTAAAACACTAGACCTAAAATACCTGTTCGTAAAATGACTAACCTTTTTGATGCCGGATTCCGTAAAAAATATTAATGCAAATATTTTAAAGGGTGAATCAGCTCATCAAACTGAACAACCTTCCCCAAGAAACATAGGCCGAAACTTGATATTTGTATGTACCTCCTCCTCCTTACAGAAATTGTCTTGGAAGGTCGGTAATTTTGTATGGGAGGTCCAAAATTTTTCTCATATTTCAACATATATTTCTTGGGGAAAGTTGTTCAGTTTCATGGGCTGGTTCACCCTTTCAAATATCTGCAGCATTTTTTTTTACACCCTGTAAATTAACTTTTAACTTACTTTAACAGCCCAACAGGCACTGCTGAACATGGGCTGGAGGGCATTGCCTCGCCACACTTGGCAAGCTGATTGGAGAGCGCAGTGTAAATTAATGCACAGAGAATGCTCCTTTTTTTGCACAATGAGAACGCTGCTGCCCTGCATGGGATAAAGGCGTGATTTATGTATGTATGTATGCTGCCCATCCCCTGAATAAATTAGCTTTTTGCGATACCCACGTGTATAATTGGGGTGATGCTATTCTAAGCCGGCATTACAAGGCCGTGATATAGATTACTTACTCACAGACAAAGATAAAATAAGCAACAAACAAAGGTATTATTTTGATACAAAATCCATTACATTTTGACGTAAGCAGGTATTAGGACTTTAAGCTGGGTCCAAAGGCTATCTACAAACTTAAAGCAGTTTGATATGATAGGACAAAATCAGCAGTAATCAATTATGATTGTGAGGATCAAATGTGCGGGGGTAATAAATACTTTGCAGGGGTTCTTAGCATGTAAGCTGCTAAGCGATTTGAGTACAAAGTCCGCCGCGCTAATCTCACACGCGGTAAGGCCCCGGTCTCAGGTTTTGCGGGCAGCGGGGCGGCAGCGGCGCGGCAGGATCTTATGCATACATTTAAATGGACCGATTCTCGGGCACTGCGGCGCGGGAGCGGGCAACGGGCGGCGCACTGGAGCTACATGGAAAAAAATGCGAGCGCTACGCCGCCGCTGCCGCCCCACTGCCCGCTAAATCCGAGACCGAGGCTTCACACTTAACGCACAACGCAGCGCTAAAGTAACGCTACGTAACGCATGCGTCTGTCACATCCATATTACAAACGTCAATCTCCTAACTAAAATCGCTCTCGACGCAGGTCCAATGGGGAATCGCATTGTATGACCCTTGACCCTTCGTGAAGGATTTTCTCCTTCCTTTCTGTTCAATCGGTTCTTCCCAGAACAAGTTCTAATCAAAGTCTCGCCCCAAGGGCGTGATTGGATTCAAATATTTCCGGGTGAGCCCTTGTTCTACACCAAGCCGTTCGGCGTAGTTTTGATGGCGCCGGGGCCAAAAACAAAGCCAAGTGTGATAAAAAAAACTGATTTTTGTATTTCATTGACTTGCAAATAAGAACCTTCATATTTCTAACAAATTTCACGTGCTATGTAGGTACTATCAAACTCGTGTGCGAACATATGTTATCTGATAAAACTCAGCTATCTCAGTCTCGGCTTATGATTGATAACTGTATTTACTCGCCGTAGTATTATTAAATTGGTACATTGTCATTCCACATAAAGTCAGCTGTCAAATTGTTGTGCTATGACTATGACATCAAAGATTTTTGCTCTAGTTAATATACATCATACGAATCCAAAGTTCCGAGTCTGGATCACAATTCACAACGGGATCACAAATGGAGAGACTGAAGAGCCAAAGTCCACAAAGTCAAAAAATGCATCAAATATTTTAAGAAGAAACTATTATGAAATGAAACATATCCTGAAATATGATAAAGATCCTGAAGTACAAATTGGTAAACATCGTGTTTCGATGGGTGTACCTGCTGTACAAATACATATTAAAAAACCGACCTCCCATCCCATATAAAATTCATGATCGCTTTTCAACTTAGGTCCCACAACAGTGAAAATTGTTCAATACGATGCCCTAAATCACATGTCCAATTTAGTGCATTTCCTCCGAAACTTTGATGCACAAATCACGCCTATATCCCTGGCGGGGTAGGCAGAGCGTTAACGACTGTAAAATTGCGATCGTTGTCGCCACGTCTGACAAATGTTTCAGGGTCGTTTTAGGTCGTGTATCATTATAGTAACGGGTTGTCTGTCTGTCTCTCTAAATTGCAATACACATAATACCCTCGAGTTTCTGCGGCCTCTACGACAGGCGACACCCACGGAAAGGAAATGGAGTGATGCTATTGTAAGCCGGCATCACACGACAGTTTAATGTAGGTACCTACACGTGTATTATGTAGGTAACTTTCAAACGACCTTTCTTATAAGAGTATTCTTCAAGCGGGGCCCTCTAGGGCCACATCACATACGCAAGAGCCCATTAGCAAGTCATTGACGCGAGCTTATATAGGCGAAAGTTCCGCTCGGTCACCGACGCTTGCGTACAACGGAACGTTGCAAATGGACAGGCGGATCGCATACTTAACGGACGACGGAGCGCTAAAAATCGCAGCGGTCTGTCAGATCCATACTAGAAATATTGGTCCCCATACTAAAACCGCTCAATCGCTGTCGACGCAGCGCTATCGCAGAGTCGTCCGTCGAGTGCGGTTTTAGTATGAGGAATGACGTTCTAGTATGGATCTGACAGACCGCTGCGATATTTTAACGCTCTGTCGTGCGTTAAGTTTGCGATCTGTCCACTCCAAATAGCTGTAAAAGTATGGAGCGTTCAAGATGCACCTGCTAGGGTACTGTATATCAAGGGTTGCCTTATAGTATTCCTAAATTTTCAAACAAAGTCATTGCCGCAATTATGGGCAAGTTGCGCTTGGTCACCGGTGCTTGCGTACAACGGAACGTTGCAAATGGGCAGTCCACAGATAGCTGTAAACGTATGGAGCGTTTAAGATGCAACTGTACACCAAGGGATGTCTTTGCATAGTATTCTTAGATTTTCAAACAAAGTCAATGACGCGATTATGGGCGAAAGTTTCACTCGGTCATCGATGCTTGCGTACAACAGAACGTTGCAGAGTGGACAAATAGTGCCAAGAATGGAGCGTTAAAGATGCAACTGTTAGTGCTCTGTACACCAAGGGATGCCTTAGTATTCCTAGATTGCCTCAGTCATTGACATTATAATATGGGCGAAAGTTTCGCTCAAACGGGACACCGATGCATGGGTATAACGGAACGTCGCAGATGGACAGTGGCCACATATTTGCGTAGTATGAAACTTCAATACTTTTATTTCCAAGTAGAACTATGAATACTTTTAAAGTTGCGACTGATGATGAGGTCACTTAGCCGAGAGACGACGGCGCAGGGAATGAGTAGCTACCGTCTGGTCTGTTGATGTGACCAGGGGACCGACTGGTCTAATCGGACATATTTGGAAGTTGCATATATAGCAATCAGCGGAAACACTTCGATACCGCGTTTCAGGATTTGTATGTGGAATTGTGGAGCGCATGCGCGCCGCTACAATAGGTAAAGTAGAGACAAATAATAACATTTATGTCATATTCAACCAGTCAGCTAGAAATTTTTCGTATAAACTGTATTAGTAACGCTGACCGTAGATAGTCGTGTCAAACTTAGTATAAAAATAATAACTTCCTCGATTACTGATTATATTGATAAAACGTATTGTACCTACTCGCACAATTTTGGTAAAAAGATGATTAACAACACGCACACTCAAGGTTCTCAACAAAATGGCGTCCATAGAAGAGTTTAAGGCCCTGATCACACCTGAGGTCCGTTCGTGCAAAAGAGATAGGTATATTCCATCTACCATGATAAGTATAAGGAGACAGAAGTCAACATAAGTTTTTACGTTGCTCCTACGTCAACGTAGGCTTTTAGTATGGGGAATTCTCAATTTCCTTGCACCTGACAGACGCATGCGTCATGGATGCGCTAAAACGCTCAGCAACCAGGCAGCAACGGACGCCATGTGAGGGAACCGCCTTACTCTGACTGGCTCCTATGTCAAATTAGGCTTTAAGTATGGTGAATCCGAAATTTCCTTGCATCTGACAAGACACTTGCGTTACGGATGCGCTATAATGCGCAGCAACCAGGCAGCAACGGACGTAAAGTGAGGGAACCTCCTAACTCAGAATATTCGTGTTTTTCACAAGAACCATCGCCGAAACTTTATCTAAGTTTTTACTGTAGTTTTTTATTTGTAAACAGCGCTTGTGATTCTTTCTAATTGATAAACAAATCGATAAACGCAAACTAATCGTAGTATGACAAGGTAAATAAAATCAAGAGGTTTTTACTTCATTTGATACTAAAAAAACAATTACCTAACTAACTATATCCAAAAAGGACAGAGCACACTGGCCTGCGTATGCAGCTCGTACACGTGATCACGTACCTTGTAATATATGGGATTGTAAATATTTTAAGGGATGAACCAGCCTATGAAACTGAACAACTATGCCCAAGGAACATATGTCGTCAAATGAAAAAAAAAATTAGTCCTCACATACAAAATTTTACCGACCGACCAAGTCAATTTGTATGGGAGGTCAAAAAGCTTTCTTATAATTCGACTCATGTTCCTTTGGGAAAGTTGTTCAGTTTCATAGGCTCATTCACCTCTTAAAACATTTGCAGCTAATATTTTTACACCATATATTTCAATGCCACATGTACGAGATAATAATTTTGATAACTACAGGCGCGGTGGCTCCCTTATCTTACTATCATTATTAGTTGCCGTGTGGTGCCGTCTTAGAATAGCATCACCCCATATCTACCCGTGAGTGTCGTAAAAGCCGGCTAAGGGCTGAAACCAGGGACTGGCAGCAGTCTTTCCTGTGATTGCGACATCTTGCACTGCGATCCCCGATCCGCCTGCTAAAAGTTGTGAATGGCGTACCTATGCTTATGTCTAGCAGTGGACTGTAGTAGTGTTGTTGTAGTAATAGAAAAAAAACGATAGTAGGCATTACTTAGTTGTCTTCTAGATTTTATTTCAATTTCATGTCTTGCCTCTTCTTTCAATTTCTATTCTATTTTCTTTCTTCATAAAACCGGATCTTAATACTATTTAACTAACATGTTTTTCTTTCAACAATCACGTATTATCCTATCTTTGATTAAATCGTACCTATTTAGATTTTTGGTAAACACTGTAAGTGTGAGTCATAGGTAGATTAGTTGACTATACTACTATTAATTGAAATCAATATGAAATCTAAAAATTGATATTAAAATGCTCTTCCAAATAGACCTATTTATTTTGTTTATTTTTAATAACATGGACTTCTACTCATATAGGGTAATTCTGCCAGTGTCAATAGGTAGATATTCCAGCACAGCTACGACGCGTGGCGGTTCCTAAAGATGAAACGCACACGATATTGCGGTTTCTGTCAGCTCTCACAAAAATGACAACCTGGGAAAGTTGCAATTTGATGCGGCGACGTGTGCCATAATTTTTTGGGTTTTTGTATGGAATTAGTTAACTCACTCAAAAGGAAAACATCAAATTAACAATTTTTAACCCACTTAAAAAAAAACAATTTCTCATTTTGACATGTACTATGTATGTATGTTTGTCTGCGATTATCTCGCGTTTGGATGTACCAAATTTGATGCGGTTTTCAGAAAAGTATTTTTTAGACTTAGGAGAAGGTTTTAGGCATATTAACCGACAAAAAATGGAGGTTTCAACTTTTTACGTCGTCCGTTGAAGTCGGTTCTATTTTTAAAAAGTTATTAGGGATCAACTTTGATCGGTTTTTTGAACAGGTACTAAGAAGAACTATAACTATTGATCTTAATAACAAACTCTAAGTAGTTTATGAGCTGCTAACAGAAACCTGCTTACCTACCTACTGCTCCATTTTATTTCTTTGTAAAGCAGAAGTTGTTTTGTTATCATTTTGTGACGAAACGTGTTGGATTGTCAACTTTGTTTATGTGTAACTTGTAAAACTAGTTAGGTAAGTAGCTAGGTACAACTATATCAGTAACATCTCAATCTACATAGTAGATCAGCCTATAGGTACGTATGTGTTCAGAACCAGAATTTGTTTTCATGGGTATATCTATACGCACTAAAATTTATTTGAGTATGTAGGTTCCTATAGAATATATCTATAGGTAAGGTACCTGGGTATACTACTTATCTCTAGTTCTGCCGCAGAATTTTCGAGATCACGACATAAGCGGAAAATCTTAGATGTCATTTCGAGCAATAACTGAACGAATTAGATACTATACCGGAGCACATCAACCTACATACTTATGGGCCAACTTATAGCAGTTTTTCATACAAATGCTATGAAAAATCAACATGAGTTGATGTTAGGTTGTAAGTGAGATATCGATAGTACGTAGATACCTAAACATGCGCAAATCGATTTTTTTGGAAACATCCTTTAGAGGTAAGTACAACAATGGTAGGTAGGTCTACATATTTGTCTATGAAAAGAAATTATATGTTAAGTAGGTACGTACTAGCGTAATCGAAAGTTGCATTCCAAAAATGGGTTTAATGCAAATTGCCAAGAATTAAATTAAAGGTAGTTATCGGTCGGCATTCCTACCATAATCATCATCATGTCAGCCATAAGACGTCTACTACTGAACATAGGCCTCCCCTAAAGATTTCCACCCTGTCCGATTAGAAGCGGCCTGCGTTCAGCATTTCCCTGCGGACTTGACCGGATGGTCTGTCCATCTCTCGGGGGCCGTCCTACGCTTCGCCTGCCGGTACGTGGTCTCCACTCGAGAACTCTTCTGCTCCACCGGTTATCGCTTTTGCTACCTACCTATTTAAGTAAGTATCTTTGTGTTGTAGGTTTACGTACCTGACCTTACCTTTCTACTTATCACAATTGAAGCTTTTTACACCTATAGCAAAGTCACAGACCAATGCAAATTAATGTTTGTCGCTTGATTTTTAGTGTGTTTACGAAATTCGCCACGAAATTAATTAAGATTTTAACAAAAACCGCTAGTTTAGCGCTGTTATTTTCCGTCGAATCGACATGATGATGCTATTTTTAGCAGAATCTTCACCATCAAACCATCAAATTCCTATTTGAAGGTTCGGAAGCGGAACTCACTTGCGATAAAGACATTTTATTTTGAATATGACATCAAAGATGTTTTGTACCTATCTCATAGGCCTTCTTTTGTTTTATACGTCAATGATCTTCAAATAAAAGTTTTTTTTATGTTTATCTGAGTCTTCAGCGATTATTTTCGATAGTATTTTAAGCGGGAGCATTGAATGAAGAATAGAAGTTAAAGAGCTAACACCACATTTCCGGATGGTACCAAGAGGAGGCCCTCGGATCCTGTAGATGACACTATCACCCTACAGGAGCCACCAACCGGCGCAGCTGAGCTGGAAACCTTACTTACTGACACTGGCAAAATCATAACGGAAACGTCATTAAGTAAATGAATTGAATTATCCCATAGGTACTTGTTTACAAACCTACAATTCCTATAAAACTCGGAGACGGTACTTATATACCTACTGTGTAACGATGCTTCTGCTTATGTTATTCTTCGGCTTACCTGATTGGTGAGGACATCGATGACGATGTAGGCGAGGTAGACAATTTCTTCCTCATCTGAGCCTAGCGCGGCGCCTCCTAGCCCGCCGGTCCTCACGTGCAGGGCACAAACCCAGCCACCGCTGATCATCGCGCCATGCACTGCGTACCACCAACGAAACTACTCTGCTTCACTGACGAACCGAAATACGCATAATTTGTCACAAAACCACGTGTACAGGTCTTTCTATCTACTTTCTACTCACTGTACCTAAAGCCTTGAGGTTTGTTTGTGTACGGAACGCGTTTTTTAGAAACCAGGCGGCTGGTTACTCAACAGAGCTCGCGTGCGACTCGACCGCCGCTTTACCGTTTACCGCTACTCGTCTACGTAAGCCGTTTCCGCTGGTTGCAGGTGAAAATCTGGATTTAACTCACTAAACACATCTACCATTGAACAATCACGAATGTTGTCGAACCTAGTTCCATCCAGTCACGGTAGAAACCCGAAATTTTGATCGGTGTCCACGTACAATTCAAATATCCAACACAGAACAGTCGCTTGCGCACTTGTATGAGTAATTATCACTGAGTTTACAGGTAAATCACAGTCTGTTCGTTCGATTTGTTAATGAGTACGATTGATGTAATAATTTGAGGATCGTAAAGGTGTTTGCGAGACGAGCGTGTATGTCGGCCGGCTCGGTAAATCGACTGGCGTTCGCTTCGGATCTCGCCGCTTCGTTCACTCGCCCCCCGTAGTTGACAGTGCGCAGGTAGGCCAGGTGAGAAGCGCGACGTTGCCAGACCGCTATTATCATGTTGACGAGGCATGGCGCTTCTATCTACAAAAAATCACACACCGTTGCTAACGCTGTTTCTTGCTCTGTCGATTTGGTATTTATTTGGCTCGTGTCATGCTGACGCAGCAATGCATTCTGACAATTTCCAAATGATCGCCGTTTTGTGAAATCTACCTCGGTATCTATAAATCTGTAGGTATTTTGGAAATATTTTAATTGGATAAACCATCTCCCTTGCTAGATTTGCCTACTACTGTTTGGGTAGGTTACCTACCTACCAATTAGGTAGACAGAATTTGTAATACCTACCTTTAGTTAGGTATGTTGTACCATCTACCTAGACCAAAGGTAAACAAGCTCATTTTGAAGAACTTTGGACTTACTTTTGTACTACCTACCGTTCATAAGCCACTCTACATTGATTCTTCGAATGTTTAGCCGTTGCCGACGTCGACTGTACATAAATTTAGGGAGGTAAGGTAGTTAATGAATTTAAAATGACAGATTTTCGTTTCGTTTTAGGGTTCCGCGTATCCCAAATGTCAAAACGGGGTCCTATTATTGAGAATTCGCTGTATGTCCGTCTATCCTTTTGTAATGTAGGCAGATAGGCATGTCATCATAATAAATCAAAGCTTGATGATAACTTTTATGGATGTCGTATATTTGTTGGCGCTATACCAACTGTGTTGTACAGGTAGTATTTTATTTCCTAAGTAATAATTACGTCACCAAACTAAACATTCATAAAAATGAACGTAATCTCGTGTTGCGCTTGCGCTGAGTGAGAAGAGTACTCGCGCGCCGCCCCCGCACTCGCTCCTGATTGGCTGGCTGCTCGTAGGATCCAAGATGGACGCCCATATTCCGAGTTAGGATAGCGGGAAACTGAATATGAGTTTAGATTTTCTTTGGTATCAGATTTACCCTTACTTAGTAATTATTTACCCTTACTTACTTAGAAAAATGTATGGATACATACAAACTTACCAATTAATGACCACCTAATTGTCTGTAAGAAAGATAATTCTGTGTTTCGGAGGGCACGTTAAGCCGTAGCGTAGGTCCCGGTTGCTGGCTATGATAACTTAGACAGCGGTTGTTACTCAACTATGTCGGAGGCCTGCTACTTGTAGAAGGCGGTTGAAAAGCTGGCTCATAGTAGGAGATAAAAAACTCTGACACTATGGTTCATCGGGTCGTTGGACAAGACGACGTCCCACACGAAAGAAGAACTAGAATGACCCATGTTCAGCAGTGGACTATCGCGGTTGAATTGATAACGAAGTAGATATTAAATGTTTGTTAGTTAGTGGTACCTATAGTCTGTAAGTTTAGGTACTTATCTTTTTGTAAACAAACTTTGTATGAAAGTGACACTTCTGAACTGTCAGTTACTATTTGTTTGTACTAGGAACTGTGACTAAGAAATCTAGGAATAGGAATACAGATTAATTACTAGTTTTCCCAAGACTACGTAATTAATTAGCGCACGGAACGCTATGTCATGCGGTCGCTCAAAGTGTCAGAAGTTATTTAATTAATTAATTAATTAATTTTATTAATCATAATAATTAGAACAATTCCAAACAATAAGATCTTAATTAATCTAATTAATTAATTTAATTACATTTGAAATCCTAACATTTTATTAAAGAATGAAATATGTTTCTTTTGTACCTTTGTATTGTCAAAGTATTGTTTTATTTATTTCTTTCAAGTAGTTATTACATTTATCTTTTTGCTCGTCAGAATCAGTCATTGTAATGAAGAGAAAAATGTAGGACACAATTGTCTATTTCTTATACCTAACAATTTTATGAACCTAGTTTCAGGCTCTGGTGGACTGTAAAAATTTAAACTAAGACAAATAGCCAAACAGCATGCAACGGAAAATGATAAATAATAAAAAAAATATAAAAAAGTATCTTTAACCATTTTGAATTTTCGCACGCTGAAATCCTCTATATAAAAAAAAATCTAATCCATTTATACATACACTAGCTGGTACCCGCGACTTCGTTTCGCTGACTTAGTATTTTAGATGATAAAATAACCTTGTTTCCTTCACTAACGTCCTAAATTATACATGCTAATCTGGGCTCCTATTAGTGCTCCTTGTGGACTACGTCAGGAACACCAAACCTTATAAGTCTATATGCCAGCAGAAACTACCCATCAAGCAGAACAACTTTTGCTTTCGTGCCATATCTTTATCTCGTATAGTTTAGGTGGGCTCCTGGTTGTGCACCTGGTGGTCTACATCAGGTACTCCAAACCTTCAAAGTCTATATGCCACCAGAAGCTACCCATCAAGTTAAACATTTTTTGCTTGGTGCCATGTCTGTATCTCCTATGGTTTAGGCGGGCTCCTGGTGGTGTACCTGGTGGTCTACTGAAGGTACTTCAGACCCTCGAGTGGTGAAAAAAAGTAGCCTATGTCCGTTCTCGGTATCTTACTAATCTCTGTGTGAAATTTCATGATGATCGGTTCAGTGGTTTGGTCGTGAAAGCGTAGCAGACAGACAGAGTTACTTTCGAATTTATAATATTAAGTATGGATTAGTATGGATACATACCTACTCTAACAAGTGGTTAGACCTGTCGTTGTGGACTTACGTGAACGATTTTAGAAATCACAGTTTCAAAAACTGAACACGTCCTAGTCGACCGTCTCGATGCAAATGAAAATTACCCTCTCAAAATAAAAACAGCTGTTTTTATGGTACTTGCTACTAACGCCACTAGAAGAGGACGGGAATATGCAGAAGTATTAAGATGGAAAGAGACAGAGAGATTGACTGTTGCCATGTTTATATCATGGGTGATTCTTTCCGTCACAGGCAAATAAATAAAGCTAAAACAGATGGGATACATTGGTCGTTTATTAGACAGTTTTTTCTATATTATGGATAGTGAATACGCAATGAATAATCATTTTGGAATGTCAAGTGTCAGTATAATTCCGTTCTGAACGCCCGAGCAGGTTCACCGGGCATTTTAGGGTTCCACTCCCAAGGGTTCAAAAGAGACCCTATTAGGGAGACAGTTACCAGACTGTCTCTCACTCACAAACCGTGATTCTACTGTTAGCGGGTTGGTGAGCGCAGCGGACTACTCAAGTAGTAGAGATTACAATGACTTATACGGAAACATTTTTCGGACCCCGACATGTAGCAAAGGGGTGTTGGTTGCCTCCTGCAAAATGAATCGAAAACTTCAATTTTTGGACCTCATACAAATTGACTAGATCGGTCTGTAATTTTGTATAGAGGCCCAACCCAACATTATTTTTCATATTACCTACGACCTATGTTTATTTATCCTGGGTATATAGGTATCATTTCACGTAGGTTTTACAAATATTATAATTAAATAATAAATAATATTATGATTCCTACCAAAATTAAGGTATTATTATATCTAGGTACCTCCGGTCTGACCATTCATACATCCGACCACGGCTCTCTCCAACCATGAAACTAGACTCGAGCAGGGACGGACTAAGGCGAATAAAGTTTATGCTTTTTTGTAGGTATTATTCCTGACATCATCACACCAGCCTCTAACTGTACAACGTTGGACTTGAACGCCCTTCCCCACATAGGTACATACCTACATATCTCATCTCTTTATTTAACAAACTTAATTACTTATAGATAAACTAGCTATTATGGAAAACTTACCCTCAAAATTTTGCTAGACGTGGCGATATCGACTGTATTTTTACGACCGATAACGCTCTAGCTACCCCGCAAGGGATATAGGCGGGATATGTGTAAATATATAAACGACTAAAATCATCCAACAGATATGCTATCGAAACACGATCGATTTTAATTTAGCAGACTACAAGCTCAGTTCCGAGTCCAGCCCTGTCTGCTTGCATTACATAGGTACAGGTTGTGGAACGAATAATCTGCATTTCGGCGATGCATGACCCGCGGTCCAACGCCCTTACTACCAACCAGTCCCACTTGACCCCTGACATTTACACGGATTGCACACGCGCCGTGAGGTGGTGCGGTTTTTGACAACCAACAAAAAAAAGTGACTGTGACTTGTCGTGACATTTTTTTTACTGATGATTTCATTTACCGCCAGCTCAGCCTACCAGTGGAAATTCCATTGCAATACACAAGACAACAGATCCTCGAGTGCATCAGACTCCTTTTCGTCTATAAAATCGGACAACTTGATCCAAGGCAGTAAGTTGAAAGGTGATTTGGACAACTCGAATCGCAAAATGTCCAAAGGCGCAAAATGTCCATAGTCGCATTTAATTAACTGTGATGTCATAGGAATTAAAATTGAAATAATTTATTTGCATAAAAATGGTAATACAGATGACAATAATTGTTTAGATTAGGCCCACATGTTTTATCCATAATAATATATGGCGTGCAATAATTAATTATAGATAAACTTATTACAATTTATTAGAAAATGATGATGAAGTTGACGATCATGAAAAATGTCTGTGTTGTAATTGTAAGTACTAGTGGGGTCTACGTATATAGTTAGAATAGTTACGCGACCGTGGCAAAAATCCGCAAAATCGATGTGTGTGTGTCTGTGATCCATGTGTGACCACAGCTACTGGCCCAATAAGGCAATAAGGTAAAAAGAAAGACTGTCGTTTGCGTTTTTATGACATTGGTTTATGCACGGAGGGTTTATGTAATCAGGGCATGAAAGCCGGTTTTCTCGTTCAAGGCGGATTTCGGCCGGTTGCGGTAATGCCATATGAAATGTGTAATGGTTGATGAAGATTAATTTGGTTTTCTTTTATTTTGTGACCAAGTGGTTCAGACACCGGTCTTACAATCGTGAGATTCGAGTTCGATCCCCGCCATGTAGGTACCAATGTGTTTTTACTCACGTACATTTACCGACTGCTCTTACGGTGAAGGAAAAACGTGATTAAAGCCACATTCAAATTAAATTTGAATTCAGATGACATTTAAATGTGACTTAACCTAGGATTCGGGCCAGGTTAGTCTTCTACAATGAAACTAACCTAATTAACCTTCTACTACATGATTAATTATATCTACAACGAAAAGCATCAATTTTCAGTCCTCCTTAGCATTCCTGAAATAGTACCTACAATAGTCTACAGTAGGTACAGACATACAGACGATAGACTACCATACTATAGTATATAATACCTACTACTTATTTACCACTTAGTACCTACTACTAGCTTGGACTACCAGGCACCTGCTGTCTGCCCTTTTAAGGGATCAAAATGTATAGGTAGGTACAGGGTAGGTACCCTACTAGGAGCCTACCAGGAACTACCTATGGAGCACCAGAGTATTTTGATCCCATGCTACCTCACATAAGGAAACGCTCATAAGATGTACCACCTTGTAATAAATACATTCTAAGATACTATAACTCGCCGTGTGATGCTGGCTTAGAATACCATCACCTAATTTTTTCCCGCGGTTGTTATATTAAGAGGCAGCTAAGGGACTCGAGGTTTTCATGTGTATTACAATACAACTTTAGGCGACAGGCTAAGAACCTGTCAATACGGTAAAACAAGAAACATTCTGAAAGGGCCCTGAATACTAGTCAGACATGGCGATGACGATCGTAATTCTACGCTCTGCCTACCTTAAGTGACAAAGGCGTGATTTGTGTATGTATGTAGGTATGTAAGATACTAAAAACAGGAATGTCAGAGGTCAACCGCCACTCGCAACTTTACCCAGTCTAGTGCTAGAATAACTCCTAGCTCGTCCGTCACGGTTGGGAAGATTCGAGGAGTGTAATAGCGCGCGCGGTTTTTTGCCCGCCTCCATATTACATTACAATACGTATTACCGGCGATTAATGTTCATACCGAGGCTGCTTATTGTTCAACTGTTCAAGAACAACGGGGGAATAGAAGAAATCTCTCGTGTCGTAATTATAAAACAGCAAAACACGTGTAATTTCATTTTATATATTCTGTTTCCGTATCTATTGAAGCGTGCAGACAGACAGACGAGCGAGAGGAGTTCGATAAATAATTCGAATAAAGGCGGGAAAATTTAGGGCTACTATTTTTAAAAATTTACCTCTTAGGGATATTTAGATTATCCTCACAAAAGCCAGTTTTAGCTGTAAAAGCCAGCAGCAAAAAAACCCTGTAACTATTTGGCTATTTTATTATATGTATGTATGTGGTAAATGCAAACTGTATAAACTTAATGATTTTGAAATTGACATGACTCACAGTTAGGTTATCGTTAGGCAATCGTGATGCATGAATTCCCATTTAATTTGTTGATGATGCGTGTCAGCATTTTGCAATCTCAATCCTACCAAAAGATTAGCCTTACCAAGCAAAAAGATCAGCAAACGCAAACCACGTATGGATAAGTTGAGTGAACCAATGAACCGAGTGAGCGCAAGCGCGTTTCGCGTTGGCCCTAATGACAGTGACGTATCGTATGGTTCTGATGAAGTGGACGTGAAGACGTTGCGTAACTTCCCGATGCCGGCTTAGAACAGCATCACCCCATTTCTTCCCGTGGGTGTCGTAAAAGGCAACTAAGGGACTCGAGGGTTTCATGTGTATTACAATTTTAGGTGACCGGCTGACAACCTGTCACTACAGTGATATATGTATTTTCGAAAAGGGCCCTCAATACTTGTCAGACGTGGCGATAACGACAGTAATTTTACGATTTTTAACGCTCTGCCTACCCCGGAAGGGATAAAGGCGTAATTGTGTATGTATGTATCGTTTAGGCGGCTTTCCCACTGCACCGCACTCCGTCGCGTAGCGCGGGAGCGCAGATTTTAAAGCCGTTCAAACCACGGCGATTGATAGTGGAGTGAAGTCTTTGTTTGGCGCGGGGCCGTCGTACAACGCCCCTCCGCGCGGAGACGCGCGATGAAGCAGATCTGCTCCTCCGTCGCCGCGCGCGGGATCTGCCGCTCCGCGCTACGCGTCGGGGCGCGTTCCCAGTGTGTGAGGCGCCATACTTACAACGTGGAGAATAGCATTCCTCACTTGTTATTGCCGTGTCAAAGTGACAAAATAACAAAATATCAAAGCAAGGGATTAAAAGCTATAATGACATGACAGTCATTTCAGGTTACGACTTGCCTGACCGCAAATAATATAAACAGATTTAAGTTTTTTCTCATTCTATGTAAAAATCATAAGCAAAACTAAGTACAACAAAATGCATAAAAAATAGCTATCTCCTTATCATGTGTGCTGTTTGGTAAGTTGTCCATTTTAAAGTAATAATAAATTTATCCCATTCCTGCGCGCCTAAATAAATATTTGATCTAGCAACACTAGTAAAAAAAAAGCTGACAGGTGTTTACGCGCCAAACAACAATGGTTGCAAGCTAACGTTTTGCTAAGATTTTCTTTGGCTTTTGATACATTTTATTGCTTGATTTACTTGATTTCATCGTGAAATACTCTTATATACGTTAATTATTCGTTTAATGCAAAATGTGATACATTTCATTGACAATAGTGACGCAAACTTGATTGTAAAAGTGGCATTGGCGGGAGAACGTTCTTTGGGCTCGTGTATATTTTCTTGTTTTCCTGCAAAATCGACTGGTTTTCTTGTTAAAAGTGTTGAACAATCATGGCTGCGACGACACCCCGGCGTTCCGCGCGTGTCCCGCACCAGCACACGCCGAAAATGTCCGACAGGAAGAAAGGGTTATTCCAGAGCGAGTCTTTGTCTTCTCGGGACTCCCTGACGAAGCACCGGCAGCTGACGGTGCTGGAGAGTGAGAGCGAGAGCGATGACTGCGACCTGGGCATCATGGGAGCCCTGGATTCCAGCTCATGTGACGAGAACGACCCGAATGCTCCTAAGACACCCGAGCGGAAGGTTTGGCGTGAGTATGACTGATATTTACTTACTATATGGCATTTAATACGAGACAAGTATTGTTCTGCTCATCCTCACTATGCTGTGATAGGTATTCATCAGGATTCTTTGTATATTTTGCTAAAAAACCCTCAAACACACATTGTCCTTGACTACAATAGATCAGATGTGCACTTTCATTGTTATGATTGATTTCATGAAAACAAACACTTAGATTTAGCTGATAATAAGGTATTTTATTAGCCATTTCAATTTAGTTTGTAGCACGAATCCATCTAAGCAGAAGTTTCTTGGTAATAAGCAATAACATTTAAATACCCTTTATGGAATGTGAGAATAATAGATATAGTCTACAGTACACTGTAATGTTTAAAGTAATTTGCATTATGTCTTTTAGGAATTGTCTTTTTATGATAAAATGGTTATTAAGTTTATTGATTTCATGTTCAAATAGCATTACTTTGCTTACCAAGGTTTATAACCTATTCTTACGCACTAGACATTTACGACAGCTAATCACATGTATTTTTTAACAAAATAAATATAAAGTTTTTTATTTACAGTAGGCACGAGGAGCCAATCTAAGAAGCTGCATTTAGAAACCATTCAAGATCTGAAGAACTTCATGAAATCCCCGTTTACATTAAAGAAATACCCAAACAGATATATGTCAGAGAAATGTACGGGTTCATTGTCAACACCGGCGACACCGCACCTCCAGAACCATCCGAGAACTCCTTCTTCTACTCACTCATGTGCCAGCGTTCATACAACCTCGTCCACTTCCAGCCGAGCTAGAAAGAGCCTTGCCAGTCTCATCGCAGACACTGAAAGTTGCAGTAGCTCCCTCAAAGACCTCAACTTTGACACAGATTCTGGCACAGACTCAAAAGAAAACACCCCATCGAAATCCCTTAGAAGATCCAACAGGAGGTCCAAAATGACTCCCAAATTCAGCAGCTTCAGAGGTATTCTGTCTGAGCAGAAGAAAAATACTTCCCCATTGAACCCTGTGGTTTCTCTTACAAAAATAGACTTGAACACAATGATTTCTCCTACTCAAATGTTGAAAACCCCACACACTACTTCTGAGACTAACAGTGCCAATTCCTCTCCACCGAAACTGGGTCCGAACCGCCGCTCTATGATCCAAATTGAGGAAAGCCCTGAATCCACTTGCAGCAGCGAGAAAAGTCAGAAAAGACTGAATTACGACAGCAAAACTGACAATGGTCCTACCTCAAAGCACCCTCGACTCACCACCAGCACCGCTCCTAAAGCCAGAACCTCATTATTCAACACCGATAGACTGAAAGAGATTCTCTCAACCAAGTCTTTCTACGGCAAATCCAACCCAGAACTAAACCCAACAATCTCCAACAAGCTATGCAACGCAATAGAATCAACACAATCACACCGCCGCAGACTCTTCCCTCAAACTCACTCGCAGAGGCGCAAACGAAGGCCCGGGCAGATCAACATGGGCGTCAGGCACAGGATACGGAAGCCTAAGATTCACAAAAACAAGTTGCCAACCCTGCGAGCCAATATGGTGGCAAATGCCAGCAACACCAGCGTTGTTAATAGTACTGCCTCAAGTGATACTCTAGTAAACAGTTCTATGAGAAGTCAGGATAGTTCCATGCGCAGTCAGGACACTTCACAGGAACTTCTTAATGGCACTGGTAAGCAGCTTAGACATTCATGCATAAAAGCGCGTATTCCATTGGAATTATCTCAAGAACAAGTTTCGTGACGTTGTTTCGCAACGCAACAGCTAAGGGTCCCGCTCTATGGGAATAGTTGAGTCACAATTAGCCTACAGTTGAGCTACACTACGCCTGCAACAACAGTTGGTCGAACTGTCGACAGCTCAACTGTCGCCGATGGTCAGCGACGACCATCGCAGAGCGTCGCCAATAACTGTCGCGAACTAAAGGCGAACTGTCGCTCATCTGTGTGAACTATATACCAGTGTATCCAAAGTCGTGAAACAAAATGTAACTAAACGAACACGCGCCTTCAGTTTTAACAGAAACGCGATTAAATTTAATCCTTTATTCAAACAATGCTCTTACAGACAGGAATGATCCATTTGACAAGGAGAAGCAGACCATTGAAGCCCTGCTCAGCCAGTGGGAGGAGGAAGAGGTTCCGGAATCTGAACGCTTCGTTCCTCGTCAGGAACTGCCTTGCTTCACCAAGTCCATCATTGAGGAGACCAACCAGATATTCCAACCGGTCACTGCTGTACAGGTCAATATTATATTTATTACTATATGATATTTGTCATACCTACTATATGCTATTCGCGGATTTCCTGAATTGCAAAATGTTCCTTACAGGTAATGCATCCTTTTTGCAAATATCATTACAAAATTACAGATTTCTTACATAAAATCTAATCTGTTTTCATAAAAAATAGAATCTAATTTCTTCTAAATAACTTATACTTGCGTTGCGATTGTCGGCACTTGGTGGAATTCTATTGTTGTTGTTAATTTCTTGTTGCGAAATTTAAATTATCCATCCATTTGGGACACATATGCCTATTGCCAGACAGGTGAAACTAATACCATTCCATTTGGTTCATAGGTCCTTTTCCCTTTCCAGGTATTAACACAGAACATTCCAAACGACGCTGAGGCAGTTATTTTAGAACTTGGCAGCCAAAAAAGTGAAAACAATGTTGCGAACTCAAGTGCACAGGAGATGTCAGTAGGAGCACAAAAGATGCCAATTGGTTCGCAAGAAATGGCAATAGGTGCACAAGAAATGGCAATTGGTACACAAGAAATGGCAATAGGTGCACAAGAAATGGCAATAGGTGCACAAAATGTGGGTGCACAGAGTGTCCAAGATGTGGTGATGTCTGAGCCAGGACACAGAGACAGCCATGGTGACGTAAAGGGTGACTTTCTGCCAGTAGACGGAGGATATATTCTTGTGGCTGACCAAGTTCCAGGTAAAGATATTTTCAAAAAACAGATATTTCAGTTATTATCGGACTTAAAAAATGAGGTTCTCAGTTTGATCTCTATGTATGTATGTTTGTCCGCGATTATCTCGCGTTTGGCTGAACCGATTTTGGTGCGGTTTTCAGCAAAGTGTTTGTCAGACTTAGGAGAAGGTTTTAGGCATATTAACCGACAAAATTGGAGGTTCGCACTTACACACGTTCTTTGAAGTTGGTTTCCTTTTTTAAAATATATTTCTTCTTTTTCGTATGGGACACCGAGTCGTCCAACGACCCGATGAACCTTGGTTTCGAGTTCAACCAAGAGGCAGGCCTCTGACATGGTTGTGTAACGACCGCCGTCTAAGTAATCATAGGGGACAAAATGTTACTTAAATAGCATTGTTTTCAGAACAAGAAGTACTCCCTGACTTGGACGAGATAGAACGCGAACTAAAAATGCTTGACGAGCAGATCCTACAGATGGCTGCTTCTAACAACATGGACCCGCGAACCGTACTCGCCTCCACTGAAGACAAACTGCCGCAAACAGGTAAAAACACTTTTAGTGATCCGAGAGATGTCGCTAGTGTACTTTTGAAACGCGCAGGCGATGTTTTCTCGTCAAAATATGACTGAAGATGCTGGATGAGCAGATTCTACAGATGGTTGCTTCTAACAACATGGACCCGCGAACCGTACTAGCCTCCACTGAAGACAAACTGCCGCAAACAGGTAAAAACACTTTTAGTGATCCGAGAGATGTCGCTAGTGTACTTTTGAAACGCGCAGGCGATGTTTTCTCGTCAAAATATGACTGAAGATGCTGGATGAGCAGATTCTACAGATGGCTGCTTCTAACAACATTGACCCGCGAACCGTACTTGCCTCCACTGAAGACAAACTGCCGCAAACAGATATAAACACTTTTAGTGATCCGAGAGATGTCGCTAGTGTACTTTTAACACGCGCAGACAATGTTTTCTCTTCAAAATATGACTGAAAATGCTTGATGAGCAGATTCTACATATGGTTGCTTCTAATAACATGGACCCGCGAACCGTACTAGCCTCCACGGAAGACAAACTGCCGCAAACAGGTAAAAACACTTTTAGTGATCCGAGAGATGTCGCTAGTGTACTTTTAAAACACGCAAACGTTGTGTACTTGAAGATGTTGTACGTTTTACATTACGTAATTGTACGGTATTATATTCTAAGTAAAGTAAGTAAAAACACTATTGCACAAAAGTAACAACAACAGAAAACAAGAACATTTACAGCTAATATGCGCAATGGTGATCTTATAGCTAAAAGTGAGTTAAGAGCTTCTACTAAAGTCGTGGCGCGCATCAAGAGAGATTGAAAAATTTACAGGATTGTGCGTCAGTAGCTCAGTGGCAGAACAGTGTGACGGTACCCCACGTCTCCCCGGTTCAATCCCCGGTCGACGCTCGATATTTTTGCAATTTCTTTTTTTATTTAATATGAAACAAGATATAACCCTCTCGAAGTAATCGGGTAAATTTATTTATTTCAATATAAATCTTTTAGATAAACGAGCATGCATTAGGAAAGTTGTTCAGTTTCATATAATAGTATTTATATATATCATGTATTTATTATTTATGTATCTTTTTAATATATCGTACCAATATGTGTCAACTTGTTATTATTTTAATTGTAAGATTTGATGTTCTCTGTGTATCATGTGTAGTTGAGTGTCTGTTTATGTACTGCAATATTAGTGAATAAATATATGTCTATGTCTATGTCTATGTCTATGTCTAATAGAATGTGGTAATATTTCTACCAGCTTTTCTTATATCTAAATCACTACAATAATATTATCGTTTCTTATTGTACATACCAACCTATTCATTATTTTTAATAACTCATTTACTAACATCATAAGTATTTCCTTCTTTTAAAACACCTTTTTTATATATATACTATTTAATAGTAAGTACTTGTCAACTTATTAATTACTGCATTGTTCTTTCCAAGGGCGTGGAAACGTAAAAATCAATGTATTTTTATTATGTACTTAAATGCATCAGGAAGAGTATTATAAAGTAAAAATTTATGTGATTTCCTAACAATAAAACATTTGCCAATTGGAAATTGGATTCGCGCACCTAGAGTTTCGTATCATCACTACATCTGTCTCTTTGTACGATTACATAAAAAAAAATACTTAGTAGTTAATCTTAATGCTGTTTTTAAATACCAACAGGAAAATATTATACATGCCAGGAAAATGCTTTATTCCAATTTTTTCAACCGCCTTCTACAAATAGCAGACTTCTGACATGGTTGTGTAACGACCGCCATCTAAGTGATCATAACGTGCCATCCGAAACAGTGAACCATCTTACTTACTGACAATCGGGTGGTTCAGCCCGCAATGTCCTAACCAGACTGGGATCAAATTCACAAAGTGATAAATATCAACTTTGTGAGTGACCCACCGAGAATCGTACCCGGAACCTTCTGCGTCAAAGGCAGTAACACTACCACTGCGCCATATCTGTCGTCAATTATTATATGTTATTAGGAATGGCATTGTACATACATACATACATACATACATACATACATACATACATATATCACGCCTTTATCCCTTGCGGGGTAGGCAGAGCGTTAACAACCGTAAGAATACGGTCGCTATCGCCACGTCTGACATTTTTGAGGATTGTTTTCCAAGGTTGTTCCAGAAAACATGTGTATCACTATAGTGACAGGTTGTCAGCCTGTCGCCTAAAAATTGTAATACACCAATACCCTCGAGTCCCTTAGTCGCCTCTTACGACCCCCGCGGGAAGGATGTGGGGTGATGCTATTCTAAGCCGGCATCACACGGAGCATGGCATTGTGTATAATTAAATTGAACTTCCTATAAAAAAGCCGAATATGATTTTAAAGTTCTTCGTATGGGAGATTTCTAATTGTGTTTGATTTACAAGTCTAAGACTCCTGATAATGCTCTCCTTAGCAAAACACCCTGTATACCTGTAAATTTCCCAGGGTTGCCAGCTGCTCCGGTGGCAGAGGAGACTGAAGCTGAGAAGCCGAAGTTGTTCCCGATATTCAGCAAGCCCAACCCTGGCGCGACCACGCCCTCTACTAAAGGTAAATTGCACTTTGTGTCTCAAAGCTTTACATCACACATCACATCAGCCTGTAGTAGTCCACTGCTGGACATAGGCCTCCCACAGAGTAAGCTAAAATTAAAGATCTCCCGGTTTCGCCATCCAGTCCAATCCAATTTTGTTTTCTTAGCAGGATGTTTTAATGGATTTTCTATAACTGTTTCTGTTAGATTTGGATTTAACTGTATTATTTGCATATCAATTGTCTTTAAAATTGCTGCAATGAATTGTGAAAAACAGTACATTCTTTTTGAAACCTCCGTGTGTTGTACCAGTGCAAAACAGCTATTTTTATCCAGTGATTTTTTTACGAATCCTATACATAATATATATTTTTATTTATTTGCATGTATATTTACAGTATTTTTGATGGACTTTCACTGTGTTGCTTTACTTCTCTTATCACAATAGTAATACGTCTAAATGGTGCGTGTATTATCGTCAGATGGAAAAACTCACAAAACTATGAGCTAATACGATCAGCCTATATACTAATAACATGCAAATCACTTTATGTGATCATTGTTTTTAACTTTTATTAATGGCTCCCTCTACAAAATTTATTAGACTAGGATTATATAATGCTCAATCTCTCAACACAGGACACGATAACTTTCTCGTTGCGTTGTCTCGTTTTAATCCGGATATTGTTGCAATTAATGAAACATGGCTACCCGCTGGACAGGAAGCATGCGCTCCAGCTCCGCCAGGCTATCGTCTCCGAATAGCCCCGCGCCCGCAGGAAATGTGTGCAGCATGGCTAACATGCGTGCCACGATAAAATTTTATCACCGCAATATGTCTTCTGCGGCTAATTTCACTGCGAATAAGTTACGCATTCTTCCGTAGTGACATTGTGCGCATATGAAACGACAAAATATGTCGTGGCACGCATGTTAGCCAGGCAGGACGGGGTGGGGGTGTAGGGTTTTATGTTAAGGATGACATTCGTGTACGTTTCTTGAAAAATCCCAATGATACAATTGAACAAATGTGGCTCACAACCAAATCCAATGGGTACTCCTTAGTAATAGGTACAGCTTATAGAACTCAGTGGGTAAATACTGACAATTTCATAGATGCATTGACTGACTCGGTTTCCAAGTTCTCTCACTACGATTATGTAATTCTCATGGGAGATTTTAATATTGACTTTCTTAAGCCGAATGACTATAAAACTGTCAAGTTGCAGGAATTTTTACAATGTATGGACCTCCGACAACTTGTATCAGCACCGACTCATTTTACAGATCACTCAGAATCATTAATTGATGTTGTGTGCACTGACTGTCCAGTACGAGAAATCACTGTAACTGATATTACGGGATCAGTTGGGCATTCAATGATTAATGTAACGCTGACGTTAAAGAAGGTTAAGGTACCACCCAGATGTTTTTCTTATAGACCCCTGCAGAACATCAATATACATGACTTCAATAGAGACCTTCAATCCATCGATTGGGATTCTATAGCAAGTGAATCATCTGTTGACGCTATGGTAGCAAAATTTGAAACTTCACTCTTGGCACTTTTTGATAAACATGCCCCTGTTAGAACATTACGCATTAAAAGTCAGTCCTTGCCGTGGATTACCGATACAATCAAATTTATGATGGAACTTCGCGATGAAGCAAGGTCAAGGAGAAAACAAACTGATCTAGATGCACATAAACAGTATTATAGGGACCTTAAAAATTTAGTTGATACTAGTATTTTTTACGAAAAACGTGCTTATTTCAATAACTGCATCAACTCAAACATCAATGATAGTTCAAAATTCTGGAATAATATGAAAAATAAAATATTAGTCGATCCGAGTAAAAACGAATACCTACCCGACTGTTTTAAGGACCCTAATGAGATTAATGATCACTTCCTGAACGTACCTGTCTTTGATTTGGAAGCATCTGCTGCGGAAAGTATCAAGTTTGAAAACAAGTCGTTTGGAGCTACTACTTTTACTTTGCAGCCTGTAACCGAGCTTACTGTATCTAAGTATATTATGTCAATTAAATCAAATGCGATAGGCTGTGACAATATAAGTAGAGATATGATTATGCTAACGTTTCCGATAACGCTTCCAATAATCACAACGATCGTTAATGAATCTATCCGTACTGCAATTGTTCCTGGTCAATGGAAAGATGCCTTGGTGACTCCACTACCTAAAATAAAAAATCCATGTGAAATCAAAGACCTTAGGCCAATCAGTATCCTACCTTTTATGTCTAAAATTTTAGAAAAAGCAGTTTACCATCAACTGATGAGCCATGTAGAAAAGAACAATATATTGCCTTCTCTTCAATCGGGTTTCCGTAGAGGTCGTGGCACGGTCACTGCTTTACTAGATGTAACAGATAATATACTTGCAGAACAGGACGCCGGCCGTGGCACTATCCTCGCACTTTTGGACTTTTCACGAGCTTTTGATAGCATTAACGTCTCTCTTCTAATCACAAAGCTGGCTTATTATGGTCTTGAAACTCATGCACTGCAGTGGTTTAAAAGCTATTTAAATGGTCGACAACAGTCTGTTAGACTTAAGAAGCCTGATGGTACTACCTTGACTTCAAACCCCAAAGTGGTTCAGCGAGGTGTACCTCAAGGATCTATACTGGGACCTCTATTGTTTATTATATACTCTGCTGATTTGCCCACGGTTATTAAAAATAGCAAATTTCATATCTACGCTGACGATTTATAATTGTATATTTCCGAAGTGCCCGATAAAATACCACAAGCTTTGGCAATGATCAACAATGATCTGGACAGAATAGCGGAGTGGTCTAAGGGAAATGCATTAGTTTTGAATCCAAATAAGTCTAAGTATATGGTGCTCGGCTCTAAAGCTAAGATTACAAAAATTGAAAGCATGTCCCCGGTGGTTAGCATTTTGGGTCAGCCTATAGATCAGGTCAGTGATGCTAAAAATCTTGGTGTTTTGATGGATAATCAGTTGCGGATCGAAAAACATGTAGCGGGTCTAGCTAGGAATTGCTTTTATAGATTAAAAGTGTTATACAAGATACGAAACTTAATACCCGAAAGAGTGAGAATCATTCTTTGTGAGTCCCTTGTATTATCTCGATTAAATTATGGAGATCTTGTCTATGGACCTAGGCTATTGTATAAAACCAGTCGTTTAATACAACGCGTGCAGAACGCATGTTGTAGGTTTATTTTTGACGTTCCACCTAGAAGTCACATTACACCTTTTTTAAATAATGCGTCTATTCTTAATATGGAATACCGCAGAAAATTACATTTGGCTTCCTTAATGTTTGACGTTATTAATTTTAAAAGCCCCGAATACCTTTTTTCAAAATTAAAATTCCCACATCTTAGATTTAATACTGTGGCCGAAAAACCGAGAGCACTGAGACCCCCTCTGCGTGTGCAGCGTCATCGAACTGCAGCCTTCACCGGAAGCTTTCGCTACCACGCTACTAAGTGCTGGAATGATATTCCACCACCTTTGAGGATAATTAAATCTAAATGCTCGTTTAAGGAAAAAACAAAACAACTGCTCCTAAGAACTCAAAAGATAGGAATTCCTAAGCGCTTTGTTTAGGTAGCGAAAGCAAAATTAAATAGTATGTTTTTAAATGTCCATTTTAGTTATTTATTTAATATTAATTCGTTTATTTATTCAAAATATTAACAGTATACGTCAATTTTTGTACTTACCTATTTATTTCTTTTTTGTTTAATTTTATTATTTACATATTGTTTTGCATGTATTAACTTTATTTTACTTGCATGACTTATTATGTTTAACTTAATAGCGTACTGTTGGCTAGTCACCGAACCTGCGCCTTCCCCTAGGTTATAGCTGAAAATCAGCGATTTTGCTATATAGCAAAATATGACGCTGAGATATAGCCTTTTCGCGCTGCTGCAGCATACATACATACTTGATGTCGGGGCTGCGTCCCCATTTTGTTCTCATAGTTTTGTACCTACCTTTTTGTAACAACAATTAATTATGTGTGTATGACTGTAGAACCAAATAAACATCTATTCTATTCTATTCTATTCAGTCGCCACCAGCCGCTCTCAGTCATCGGTCCATCTGGCCGGATGCTTCTCAAACTTTAACTATCTTTATTTATGCAACAAAAAGAGTTTGCGCAGGGTAATTAACTTTGGAACTAAACAAATTGTGGACCAGCTATAAAACGCCAAATTTACGATAGTGTTATGTTTAAGACGCTTTTTTAAGTCTTTGTCCAAAAAAAACAAAAATATTATTGCATGCCTCGCAAATAGAAGTAAATAATGTTTCATGGAATACATAATGGTTTTATAGATTATAGTGCGCTACTTTCGTTTAGAATAGCTTGAACCGTTTAATGGGCAGAGCATGTCAAATTATTAAATGGGTTTTGAAATCTTATTGTAAATAGTTAAGGTTCATATTCACCCTGTTGCTTTACAAAGGTTTTTTAACTTTATTTTGTATTTAGCTGCCGCGTCGGACAAGAAGAAAAGCATACTCAAGACAGGCAAAGATCAGTATGTTATTGACGCCGGACAGACCAAATTCGGCGCCACGCAGTGCGGGCAATGCGGCGTCATATACCAGGTAATTATTTCAAAAAAACTGGTTTGCCAAGCAAAATCAGTCAGTAAAATTTGTTATTTATAATCCACTTGTTGATTTTCCCTCATTTAAAAATAAAAATAAAATGAAAAATGCTTTATAAATCAGTCAATGGACATAAGGTTTTTCGATTGGTTTCGGATACCGTTCCGGATGTTCGTCAATTCTGACCTAGTCAGTATTATGGTAATATAAAATAGTATTTTTCAAGCTAGAAAGGTGTTTTTTTAAAACTAATTATAATTGTTATTCGTTTTCAGATTGGCGACCCACAGGACGAGCACGACCATTTGGTTCATCATAACGCCACAGATGTACTCAAATTCAATGTAAGTGTCAGATATCAGCAGCTAGTTCTCATCTCATCATTTCATTCTTACATTATTGTAATTTTATTCTCACTTTATTCCAATCTTAATCTCAATTTATTTTCGGCTCATTCTCACTTTATTCTTAGGTTATTCTCACTTAATTCTTAAGTGATTTTCATCTCATTCTCACATTATTCTTAGGTTATTATTTTCAGCCCATTCTCACTTTATTATTAGGTTAATCTCATCTCATTGTCAGCTCATTCTTACTTTATTCCTATGTTATTATTCTCAGCTCATTCTCATTTTATTCTTAGGTTATTCTCAGCTCATTCTCACTCTGTACTTAGTTTATTCTTATCTCATTTTCCCTTTATTATTAGGTTAATCTCATCTCATTGTTAGCTTTTTCTTACGTAATTCTTAGGTCATTCTCTCATTTTTAGGTTATTTTCTTAAAATTTTACTATACTTTCACCTCTATCTCAAATCACACGCTCTCACCTCATTCGCTAAAGAAAACAAATATGTTTTTTACTCTACAAGTAACCAATGGAAAAATGATAATATCTTTTCCCCCCAGGGCCTAAAGGAGGAGTGCGTGGTGGGGCGGTCGGCGAGCGCGCGCTGCATCCGCGTACGCGGCGGCGAGCCGGGCTGGAGGAGGGTCACCGCCCTGCTGGAGAGGGTGGTGCACCCGCACCTGGGCTACGGGGCCGCGCTGCCCGGGGACCAGCTGCAGCTATATACTGTGAGTGTGTTATATGTTTACTCCCATTTACTCAGAAATAGCGTCACTATTTAAAAAAAATACTCGTGAAAAGGTTCATTTATCCTGCATATAAGTCGTAAAGTTTGCAAAGATGACAATGATGAAATTCAAGTCCTTGCCTAATGAAAAATGTTCTTAAATATAACACACAGTCGTCCAACGACCCGATGAACCCTAGTGACAAAATTTTGCAACGCCTACTACAAGTAGCAGGCTTCTGACATGATTGTGTAACGACCCCCGTCTAAGTGATTATAGACAGCAACCAGGACCTACGGCTTAACGTGCCATCCGAAACACGGAACCACCTTACTTGCTGAAAATCGGGTGGTTCAGTCCAGTCCAGACCAGACTGGAAACAAATTCACAAAGTGATAAATATCAACTTTGTGAGTGATCCACCGAGAATCCGAGCCGGAACCTTCTGTGTCAAAGGCAGTCGCGCTACCACTGCGCCACAACGGTTGTTTTCACTATCGTGAAAAACAGCGTCTATAATTATCTGATACTCTCTATCCTGTACCCCTGTCTTGCATGCTGAAAAAAAAACTACCTACCCTGCTAGAAGGTGGTTAAAAAATTCTGACACTAGGGTTCGTTGGGTCGTTGAACGACTCGGTGTCCCACACGAAAAGAAAGAGAGAGACTGAGAAATATGTCACTTGCTATCTGATATCCTCTATCCTTTAATGTACTCTATTGCAATATCAAAAACTCCTCTTATTATTACAGGCGTACCTGTATATTGACAAGCGCACGATCGTGGGTTGTCTGATCGTGGAGCCGAAACTGCGCGCCTACAAACTCATACCGGGGGAGCCGGACTGTTGCAGCGTGGAGGATTATCCTGTCAAGTGAGTGCAACTTTTTAAAAATCCAAAATGCATTTCTTTTCGCTAGTAAAAGTGAGTGTTGTGAAAGGCGATTAAGCTCATCACAATAAATCAATTTTCACAGATTTGTTTCACTACTGTTGTGTTTGGGTAGTTTTTAAATTCGTTAAAATTGTTTCATTGTTATAAATAAAAGTAAAAAAACATAAACGATTACGCTGTAAATGGAGTGAGTAGTATTATGTGGCGTAGTATGCCAATTACTAACTATCCACCCAACTGTATAGCCAAGTCGACATACAACTGTTGACTGAAGTAAATAGGGTTTAGTTTTACGAAATAGGGTTTTTTGCTATGATAAATATAATATAATACATTGTTAAAACGACTGTACTAAAGATGAAACAAAAAAAAATTGAGCTATTAAGATCTAAAAACGTCTCTGAAACTGTTGCTGCAAAGCAATGTAGCGCTACGCTAAATTAAAACTTGCCCCTATCAGCTTTACATATTTTGTACACTATAGTTTCCAACATGTATGCACTTTGGTTTCCAATGTTTGTTCCCAACATTTGTGCACTATGGTTTTCAACATTTGTGCACTATGGTTTTCAACATTTGTGCACTATGGTTTTCAACATTTGTGCACTATGGTTTTCAACATTTGTGCACTATGGTTTTCAACATTTGTGCACTATGGTTTCCAATATTTATAACCCTACATTTCCAGATGCGGCGTGTCTCGCATCTGGACGCACCGCTCGTACCGGCGGCGCGGCCTCGCCTCGCGCATGCTCGACTGCGCGCGCGCGTCCTTCCTCTACGGGGCCGCCATCACCAAGCAGGACATGGCATTCAGCGCCCCCACTGCCGCAGGGAAGGCATTGGCGAGTAACTACTGTGAGACACCCAATTTCTATGTCTACTTGGACTAATTGAAATTGCAATTTGGTTCAATATAGACGTCTTCATTATGTAAGATAGTGTGAGAGTCTCATTCTTGTATGGAGCTGCTATTACCAAACAGGATATAGCCTTCAGTTCCCCTACTTGCTGCGAGGAAGGAAGGCCCTGGCTAGTAACTACTGTGAGACACCCAATTTATACGTATATTTGGACTAATTAAAATACATAATTACATACGTATTTACGTGAATTTTACGTTAATTTAAACAAAACTTTATGTTTCGGCCAGATAATAATTACGATTTTATTCTTTCTGAGTTGAACTAAACGTAAATTACGAGTGTTTCGAGTTGTATTTTGAGAATGGGACCAGTTACTATAGTAGTTTTAGACGTTATTTTTGAATTGTGCCAACCTCATAGGTTACTTGAAATATTTATAAGATTTTTGAGATTCTAGGAGTAAAAATTACGTTAATTTATATAAGTGAAATTTTTGAATATTTTGATTGGTAAAAATGACCTAACCCAACCGCTAAATATGGGAATTCATTTATGATCTGGCAACACTTGATTAGTTGCTAATAACGATATTAAAAAAAACTAATTTCAACCAAGTAGAAATAAAACTAGCTCTCTAGTTTGCTATTGTAGTTCAAATACGCTTAATAACTCGTTATTTTGATTAAGATTTTGTACTTAGATTTTAGGTCCGATTTTGATACTATTAGATTTTGAAGTGTACAAAAGTTAGCAGGAAGTATTGTGTTGTATTTGGCATATATGTGCGTCTAATATATCCAGTGTTATTTTTTTACAATATTGACAGCATTTTGTGTTTTGTTTTTAAGTGGCGTGTGCTTAAAATTGATGGTTGATACCAGTGGCCTTGGCCAGTGGCCTATGCTAAACTACAATAACAATTTTACCATTACAATTTGATGTTCATTGCGTAGCTGGCAGGCCACTATCTTCACTGGTATCAAAATTGCCAACTGGCTAAGCAATGTACATAGAATTGCAATGGTAAAACTGTAACTGTAGTTTTATAACATAGACTCCAAGTGGTCCTATTTGCCAGAATAGTGACCTTACCTTATTGTTTTCTAGACACTTTTTATGTTGACTGTATTTCACAAATAATGGCTCTTTCTAAATAATATTTTTTAAACTTTTGACTCTTATATTTAATATTTCATAGTATGATTTTGATAGTACTTTTTAATATAGATAGTTGCATGCCCAAAGATGTTCGTACGTAAGTATTGCCATACACTTGTAAATATTATTTATTTGTGAGAAAATGTCTTTGCTCAGTGCCTTGAAAGGATTTAAAATAAGGTTTATTTAAAACTAGTTGCTAAAAATTACAAAATTCCAGTCATTTTGGCTTACTGTTTAAGATTTACACATAATGTGTGCTGATTTAATTTTCAATAAAGTATTTTGTATAATTCGTGTTTATTTTATTCATATTCTTCTTTTTCACGAAAGACGTGTCGATGACTCAAATATATTTTGACCAGAAATTTGCCACAGCTTCATATAAATTGGACAAGGTGCATTTGGTAGGGCACTGACTGCAAAATTGTGTCATTGTCTGCAAGGCACCGCAGTCGCAATTAGGATTCTTCTTCTTCTAAGTCGATGCCTCATTCCTGAGGGACGTGACCATGGGGAGCCTCTGCTCCACCAAATTTCTCCAGGCTCCGCGGTCTTGTGCCATGTGCACTGACGCCTGCAGTGTGGCCTTGGTTGCCTGCTGTACTGTATCGGTCCATCTGACCGGTGCTCTTCCACGACTTCTTTTGCCCATAACATGGCCAGTGAAAATAACTGACTCCAGACATTCATGTTCACGCCTAGTCAAGTGTCCAAAAAACCCAAGAATGCGCTGCTGACAGATGGCGGACATTCTTTTCCGGATGTTGCAATTAGGATTAGAGCTATATAACCTGATTTTTTGAAGAAACGTACAATCCCGAAAGGGCAACATTATTGTTGCTTCCGCTCATATGTCCTATATTTTGATAGATAGACAAACAATAACGTTGCCAATTCGAGATCGTTTCTTTATCTGTATGAGTTGGTATATCCCCATTTATTCAAATTCAACCTTTTTTGTCGCCGAATTTGTTTGCAGTAGATTTAAAGTTTATTTTATGAAAACCTCTTTCGATGGGTGAAAAATGAAAGCACAATATTTAAAACAACATTTATTTTTACATACATGAAGTCGGATTCGAAATGCCTGAAACATACTGATTTTTGTACACATCAGTTATAGATTTATTATTAATTTCATGGACAGTAAAATTATATACTCTGCACGATGTGGAAACCATACAAATTATAAGCGCTCGTTACAATATAACTTCGCAGTACACTACTATACACATAAATATTAAAAATTTCATTTTTAATCTTTAGGAATTTCATTAATTAGGTATATTTTTAAAATTAAATTTGTTAAAAATATAGATTTTTCAGTGTAAACGAAGGTATCAAGATAGATATAATATATACCACGTTAGTTCGCAGTCCGTCAGTAAAAGATACAGTGCTGATATTATACAGATCCTAAATAAAGTGTGTTTTAAGCTAAGCTAGAAGATAGTCTATTAAAAAAACTAGAGAAAAAATTGCGCTACATGTTAAAAAAAACTATGACGTGTAGTGGAAATGCCGTCAACGACAGAGCTAAGGGGGCACGTGGACAGTGACTGACTGACGATACTACGATAGGAACCGGCGCGAAACACGTGGATAAACCTCGCCTGTGACGTTTACATATAATCATGTGACGTTTACATATAATCATATGACGTATACATATAATCATGTGACGTTTACATATAATCATGTGACGTTGACATATAATTATATCGGGTCGTTGAACGAGTCGGTGACCCACACTAAACGAGTGTCTAAAAAGGACACATTTTATATGACATAAATTTAAAGTAGATAGTTTTAATTTAATCTTCATGTATGTTATAAATTATACTGTAAAGTTATTTTATAGTTTTTGGGTGAGTTCTTAGTAACTTAAAAAAAATACTTTGACAAACTCACACATTTTTTGATAACTTTTGGAAGGATCTTCCTTGAGGAAAGTTATCCAATATACTTCACTGTGTCGCTATGTCCAAAATGTATAATATGAGTGCCATACTACCCGTTATATATGTATATATATTTTACTCGTGACATTCTCTGTTAAGTTGGAGGCACGATTTCTCTTTGTCACAGTCGAGGTCTTACACGCGGACGCCACAAACCCAATGTAAAACATTACCAAAAATATTTGCAGACAAGACTGCATTTTTAAACAAAACTGTACTCGACTTTACAGCCTTTTTGTGCGCAAGTACACTTACTACTATGAAGTTAATATTAAAAAAGGAGGATTTTTCAATACTATCAGGTTGTTGGCAACGGACGTTATACCTAAGTCGAGGATTCACGCAAATAAGTATTTTTAAATATAATTAAATACTACTTATGCGCCAAAGAAGATTCGAAATTTCAAAAGAAAATTCCTATACATGTCGATTCCATATACCGAAACCGAGAGAGAATTTTCTAATTCTTTTTTATGTGTGTCACGACAAAATTTTCTAATATAGTAAATTGATATAGTTGTACAGTTGGTTATACGTAACTATTTTGAAGGTATAAAATTGGATCACGTTTTCGTTGACCTATTGCTGTACGTTTAAATTTGTAGTTTTTTGTGTAAAATGCAAATACATCTAATGCACAATGTATTTATCACATTTACATTGTAAAATATAGAACCCTGAAAACAAATTTGTAGGTATAACACAATTTTCTTCTTTTTATAACAATTACTTTCCTGGTAGAAAACCGGGCGGGATGAGAAATAAAAAGGCACTGCCTCAGGGCTTGCCAGGGTAACCACACGGCATGTAACTACCGTGTTTTACCATAACAAAAACCATATTATATTCTAATATTTCTGTAGCGACACACATTAACTTTACACATTACGCACCATATACTTGAGTTGACATCAACACTGGCAGTTTTTCATCTAAATATCGAAAAAACATAGAAAATATGCTATATTACTACTTTATACATATTCTGACTCACATGTTATTGCGTTTACTTATATGTATAGGGATTGGAGACAGGCTATATAATACAACATCCATTATTAAAATCGTAGTAAGATACTTTGTTTCCTGCCCTTTTATTACCTAGATGATAAAAAATTGGTGTCTATTTTGTGTGTTCTTTTATTAATTTAATTAGTTTTCTAAGCGAAGGTGTCGAAATTATTGAGCTCTTTTTATACCCACTTCAGTGTGTTTACCTAGAGGAATAAGTACCTACATTCAAGATCACGACCGTGGAGACACTCGAAGTGTTCTACGCGCGTGAAAGAATGGTCTAACCGGTTTGTTCTCGGTGTCCTCAAGACCGTGCCTCCGTCACAGGAACAGCGAGACGTTATTATTTTTTTTCCCGTTGTCCCCGGTAGCCATACGCCATTAGTTTTACTTTCCGTTGTCCCCGTTATAGAGATAAAGCACTACCGCGCTCGTTAAACGGAGTCATGCTCACCGGGGACAACGGGGACAATTTTTATTTATTTTATTAAATCTGTTGTCCCCGATTACCAAGACACGCTCACAGGGGACAGCGGGAAGTATTTTTTCCGTTGTCTCCGGTAATAGGGGACATTGGGAACATACCGACTCACCAAGTTTGAGCTTGATTTTATTTGATAAGATTCAGGCGTACCTACAAGGCGAAGCTTTAATGCCAGGAGTACTATCAATTTCATCTTTCCCACAAGTAGAAAAAACAGCAGTAACTTACTAAAATTGAAACTGAGTTTGCATTGAATTTTAAACATTTGGTATTTTTAATTATAAATAAGTTTCAGCATGATCCCGCTACTTGATCAATAATGTTTGTTGGAAAGTAACTAAAATATTTTTTAAATAAATGATGTTAGAGACGAAAAGGGAGATTAGCATACCGTTACTACCAGTTTTGTCGCATTTTAATTAAGTACTCACAGATTTTTTCTTGTTTATAATTTTCATAAGGATTTACTGGTTTTTAGGGTTTCGTAGTCTATCACAAACATTATCATTTCGGCAATTCTGTACGAATTCATATTTTTACCTGTATTTACTATGATAACTATAACGGATAGTAGACACTACTAGTAATATGGGGAAAAAAAACTTTCATATTGTATCAAACTTTGTCAAGATGAAATGATCTTTAAGGCATTCAAAAAAGTTTATTGTTTAATGACTACGAAACCCTATATTTAGGTGTGATCGACACTTTCTTATGAACTTTTAACTTTAGAAACTTTCTAGCCAAGCCTCAATTGTCCATAGATGGCACTGCGCTCATCTAAAAAAGTTTATTTCCAAAGAAAAGTATTTAATCTGGTGGATTATCATAATTCAAATGTCAGAATTTCAACTTAACACAACGCCATCTGGTAAGAAATTAGGGGTGCGAACTGTCATAGAAAATTTCCTATTGGGTTTGGAAAAGAACGTGAAGTTTGTAGGTACTTTAGCAGTCTACTATTATTTATTATTTTACCTTTGTCCGATATTTTAGCGATATTCTAGAGCTTACACCGAGATAGCTACCAAATAGTTTTACTTTAGTTACATGTACAATAAGTTTAAGATGCCAATATTTATAACACAATGTTTTACTTCAAAGTTCTTAGTTTGGCAACATTTTAGAAAAAATATAACTGATAATTGCATTTGTATAAATCATGATGGAGTGTGTAAAAATCATGACGGAGCGTGTATAAATCATAATTATGTACGTATAAATCATAGCTGAGTAAGTATAAATCATGATTGGGCGTGTATAAATCATGATTGCACAAAACCTTTTTTAACTATTTCCGTATCTGTTTTTAAACAGGACGTTCTGAATTGAGTAACACCAAAGAATAAAACGACGAGAAAATCACCAACTACAAACATAGCTACCTAAAAAGTTACCTAACAGAAAATAAATTACGAAAATAAAATTGTCTTCCCTAACAAAATGGCGGATATTATTTCTAAATTTTTGCCAAATTAAGAACTTCAAATATAAATGGTGTGAGCGGTGTAGAAGGTCGCCATTTTTTTGTTCTCAGTTTTGAGTCAAAGTCCTATTAGTTTTACCCATTTATAGAATCGGAAATGCTTATAGTACGATAAAATGTTGGCAACCTCCATATAACCGCAGATAGGAATTTTAAAAATATCCCTTTTCTTTAATTTAGATGTACGTTAATTTTCGTCCTACTTACATTCAAAGTGAAACTAAAAACAACGAAAAAAAAAAGAAAAAGTACAATTCTCAATATAGTTATATTTAAAAAAATAATAACGATAAGTGTTATTAAAAAGCAAAATATAGCAAACCGTTACTTTACAAGTATTTTAAGAGGAAGGAAGTAGCTCACAGAGTCGATAAATTGTTGTAGATATTTTTTCACATATGGTAACATTTATGGTATTGTATTTGCGCTGGCAACACTTGTTATATGGCACATTTTAACTCCAGCTTGCATTCTTATATTAAGGACCATATATAGGATTATTATGATTAATTTAACAAATCATTTTAGTGTTGTTTTCTGTTCGAGACGATTGCAAAACTTTTGACTCACAATCATAAGAAACGTGGAGTGCTTCGTGACAAAACACTTTTTAAATGCAGTTTTTGTCTCATACAATAGTATTTTAAATATTTGTATGTATGTATATTATTTACATTTGCTGTTACATTGCCATAGATAACAATAACAAATCATAAGTTAACGAGTTTATCACGAATCACTCTGTACATTAAATATCAGGTACTGACTACATAATGTTGACTCAATAAAAAAAAACTTATAAAAATTAGCTGCACTTGATATAAGCTTAAAAAACCTACTTATAATAAAGTCTACTAACTTATTTCATTGGCGCAACCAATCTCCAACAGAAAACAAAAATAAACAACGTACTACTTACAAATTAGTAGTACTTCAGATTCATTTCGATTATAAATAGAAATAGGGAAAATAGAATAGTAATATACTGTTTTTTAATAGATCTAGGAAATGCGCCCAGTCTTTGAAAACACGCCGTGTAGAAACAAAACTAGGGTTGACCCATATTTTCGTAAACGAAACTAGGGTTGACCCATATTATCGAAAATTTCGATTTTATTTTCTAGTGGCGTTCATCGCAAACTAGGCTTTAGATAATAAACCAATTTTTATAAATAATAAAATTGCTATCATTAATATTTAGGTTAGGGCGAATCTGTTAGTAACATTTTGTACTTAAGGCTACATCCTTAAAACGAACAAAAACGTAGAATCTATTATAACTATAATCCGAATAAAAGTTCTTTGAAATATTAATTTTTTAAATCAAATACTGCTAAATATTGATATTCATGCTTGGCGAGCATCACATGCGTCGCCGTCAACTATCTTTGGACCTTAATATTACACTAAAAGCTCATATTAAAAAATATTTAAATAACCTAATTTAAATCTACAGCAAAGCTCTTGCCATTTGTTATATTTTTAGTCAAAAAAATTGTGCTAAGGTAGTTTAAAATTAGGTAGCAAGTTAAAATAAATCGTTCCATAAAAACAAAAAATAAAAATGTTAATTTATAAAAACTATATGTAACGATATATTGGAAGACACATACGTCGATAGAAACTAAATTATAAACCTAAAATATATTAACAAAAAGAGGAAAACAATGACGCGACAGTTGGGAAGGTAGATCGATAAGCGAACCTCGTTTGTGACGTCACGCATTTAAATGGCCAAATCAAAACTCATTTTACTAAGGACAAATAAAATGATACATACATACATACATACATACATATATCACGCCTTTATCCCATGCGGGGTAGGCAGAGCGATAGTGGCCGTAAGAATACAGCCATTATCGCCACGTCTGACGTTTTTGAGGATTGTTTTCCAAGGTTGTTTCAGAAAACATGTGTATTACTATAGTGACAGGTTGTCAGCCTGTCGCCTAAAAATTTTAATACACCAATACTCTCGAGTCCCTTAGTCGCCTCTTACGACACCCACGGGAAAGATGTGGGGTGATGCTATTCTAAGCCGGCATCACACGGCAATAAAATAATAAAATGATACCTATAGTATTTGTGCGTCTGTTATAAATTCACATTTAAAACACCATGAATAAAAACTATTAATTAATTTCAATTGATTCATATTTACAAAATTTAATAAAAAACATGATTTGATATAATAATGTAAAATGCTGATGACCCAAACGAGGCAGCCCTACAAACGTACAGACCCGACATGACAGGATCTTCACAAACTATGAACTAAAAATAGTAGAAAAAATATATCCTCTGCAATCAAAAATATACAGACATAACAATTCCACAAGTCAGATTTGTGCTACAAATAAAAAAAGCTATACATACGTTTTGTATATTTCACTAAATAATAAGAATTCAGCATTTATGCGTAGATTGTGTGAAAACTTAATTTACTGTGTATTCAAGGAGTAACTCGGGAACTTATCCTCTTATGGACCTTAAACGTGTTAGACTTAGTCGAAAATAATGGATATTTTTATTTATAAGCGAAATTATACGTCAAAAGTAGACTTAGGAACTACGCGACATTCTAGATACTCAATCGCGCGTGTCGAAAGTCTGTTAAGTATATAATAATGTCCATATTCTTAGTTCACCAATAAGCGTTCGCTGCTAAATTATCAGATAGGAATAAATAGTAAGTGTTAGGAGATTTGGCCTACTTTGAGCATACTCTACTACTGTGATATGCTTAAACAAACAGTGACATTCAAACTATACGCATTAAGAAGCTAGCACGTTATTCAAACTTGTGACGCCTTAAAAACAAAAACCGATTAAAAAAAGTTTTTCATTTGAAATTATTTTGTGATATTCATTCGATGTCAAGACCAAAGCAATAGTATTAATCAGAAATGATAAATAAAACTTCACTTACATTCAACATTATTTACAAGACATTCAATACATAATACCCGTTTAAAATTATTGCATTGCAGTTGTGATAATTGAGTCAAGAATTATACAAAGAAAATAGAAAAATATGAGTCAAAAATTGTTTGATAAAAGTATGGTAATTAAGTTGGCGTCTGGAAATTTCAATAACGTGTAGAAACAAGGCGAATCTAATCAAAGAATCACTATCTAGCTTCCGGTACTCTATACACCGATGATCCTTAATATAAACAATGTTTATATACTGCCCGTGTTACCCACACTATACTAGAAAAATAACGTATTGCATGTTCAACTTTTTTATACGGACATTGTTTGCACCTTCTGATGTTTCGACGTACATACTTTGACTGTGAAAAATATAACTCGCGCAGATAAAAAAGGATCTCGAAATGGCAACACTATTGCTGACATCTCATATAATGTGAGAGAGACAAGTAATGTTGCCATTTCGTAATCTTTTTGTCTGTACTAATTATCGCAGATTTATTTACTGTCTCTTGTAATACTCAAAACATCGTCATTCTTTACGTTTTTAAAAGTAATGGTAACTGACTTTTATAAATATGTATAAACAGGGTACTTTACATATTATTTCCGTTTAAAAAAGTCAACTAGCAATAGTTTTTATCTATGACAACTATCGCACAAATAATATTAATATTGCCCGTATTATCCTTCTTACGGTAGAAAAGAGTCAGGCTACATTAGTAGACGTATTATTTCTCCTAGATCCGTATCGACGGAGTTTTCATTGCGACCGTCCAGAATTTATTCAGTGCTTATATTATTTAGATTATGTGGTAGGAAAGGTTATTTTCGGAACTGGCAACACTGCAATTTCAGTCAAAGACGCGTATCACTTGAAAATAAAAAAAGTAGGTTAAAGAATATCTAAGTAAGTATAATTATAGTAAAGCACTTTCATAAGATTTCACTGCATTACAGACTTGGAATGACTCCTTTGTCTGATATTGCCGTCCTCTTCATTCAAAGTAAGAAAAGACTTAAGATAGAAAGAGATAAGAATATATCAGTGATGTGCGTCTTCAACTGAAATCTCAAGCGGCCTGTAAGAATACACCTAGCATTGACACAATCAACAGACTATTTTACGTTTCTTTGGTAAGTTTATCAAAGGATGCCAAAAGTAAGAAAGAACCTCAGTTTTTTGAAACCATACACAGCAATGGAATATTTAAGATAAATAATTAAAAATACACTTAAAATATTGCACAAAATAATTCTCACAAAATTGTTATAAAAGCATGTCGACGAATTGAAAACAATCAAACCAAATTGACTATTAACCTGTTGCTTGCACCACTGCTAAGTAAGAGGGGGAAACGCTTCCTTTGTTGACGGTAACTATTCGGAAGTCCTTTTCACTCGCGTGGGAGAGAACGAGAGATCCGCGAGTTGCCTGTGCGTTCCCTATTGAAGGGTTTAGTTTAGACAGTACACAGTACGGAGCGTAACTTTACACTGAACGTAAATATTGCTGTGACGAGGCGTCGCACCGCCTGCTCGCCGCGCGCGTAGCGACGCTGACGAGTGATGATTTTTTCTATAAAGAATAATAAAATACTGACGTTATGTATTACTGTAAAAAATAAAATTATATATGGCATTCCATGTGACTGTTACACGTGATTGCATTGTTCAAAGTTTTACGTGCTTAGAAACTATGATTAGATGTGTGTTATTGTGGATCGCGTATGTATAAACCATGAATTCATGTGTATAAATCATAATTGTATGTGTATAAATCATGATTGCTGGTGTATAAATCATGATTGCTGGTGTGTAAATCATGATTGCTTGTGTATAAATCATGATTGCATGTGTACAAATCATGATTGTACGTGTATAAATAATGATTGAATGTGTATAAATCACGGTTGAATGTGTACCAACATGATTGAATGTTTATAAATCATGATTGACTGAGCATAAATCATGACTGCTTGTCTATAAATAATGATTGCAAGTATATAAATCATGATTAAATTTATATAAATCATGATTTTTAATATAAATAAATTATGATTGCACGCGTAATATGAATTTTGATTGCACGCGTAATATGAATTTTGATTGCTCTTCATGTATAGACACCTATTGTATATATTGTTTCCTACCGGCGTGGTTGTTGGTTAGAGCAGCTCGTACTGACGCAGATGCATGCGCTGTATGATGTCGCGGCAGTCGTTGAACACGCGCTTTATGTTCTCCGTGTCGACCGCGCACGTGAAGTGCGGGTAGCAGTAGTGCTTGCCGTCGCCGCTCGCCGTGCTTATGCGCTGTAGGGGGAACATACAAATACGTGTTACTTTAGTTTTGTAGTTTTTAAATGTCTATATAGGAGGCAATATGCAGGTGTGTAGCACTGCAATACATGCACATATCACGCCTTTATCCCTTGCGGAAAAGGCAGAACTTTAACAGTTGTTACTACTGACTGGGTCATTAAGAAATGCTAAAAACTACGGGATTGTACGTTTAAAACTATTGTCTGAAAATACTACGGACTTCATTCATAATTTAAAAAAAATATTCAAACTTTGAATGAACGATGAAAAAACGCGGCTAAGCCATTTTTCAAAATTTTTCATCACATCAGCCTACAACCGTCCACTGCTGGACTGCTGCCCTCCCCCAGTGTACGCCACAATGAACGATCTCCCGGTTTCAAATTACAAATTTTTAAAATTTCAATCCTTTATTTCCAAGTAGATTTACAACGAATGCTTTCATAAAGTCAGGAATTTACAATACAATACTGTCACAAAAAAAGTCATTGTAAAAAAGAGAAAATTGTGTTTTGCCATTCAGTCGCTACCAGTCGCTCTCGACAAGTCATCGGTCCATCTGGCCGGAGGGCGTCCGACGGTACGCTTGCCGAGGCGTGGAGGTCTGACCAGGAACTCGTCCCGTACGAAGTACTTCGCCCTGGCCACTTCAGGGTGGTCCCTGGAGTCTGGTGCGGCATCAGGCGGGGTGGTGTAGCTAGATCATAACCAGGGGTCTCACCAGGAACTCGTCCCGTACGAAGTACTTCGCCCTGGCCACTTCAGGGTGGTCCCTGGAGTCTGGTGCGGCATCAGGCGGGGTGGTGTAGCTAGATCATAACCAGGGATCTCACCAGGAACTCGTCCCGTACGAAGTACTTCGCCCTGGCCACTTCAGGGTGGTCCCTGGAGTCTGGTGCGGCATCAGGCGGGGTGGTGTAGCTAGATCATAACCAGGGGTCTCACCAGGAACTCGTCCCGTACGAAGTACTTCGCCCTGGCCACTTCAGGGTGGTCCCTGGAGTCTGGTGCGGCATCAGGCGGGGTGGTGTAGCTAGATCATAACCAGGGGTCTCACCAGGAACTCGTCCCGTATGAAGTACTTCGCCCTGGCCACTTCAGGGTGGTCCCTGGAGTCTGGTGCGGCATCAGGCGGGGTGGTGTAGCTAGATCATAACCAGGGGTCTCACCAGGAACTCGTCCCGTATGAAGTACTTCGCCCTGGCCACTTCAGGGTGGTCCCTGGAGTCTGGTGCGGCGTCAGGCGGGGTGGTGTAGCTAGATCATAACCAGGGGTCTCACCAGGAACTCGTCCCGTATGAAGTACTTCGCCCTGGCCACTTCAGGGTGGTCCCTGGAGTCTGGTGCGGCATCAGGCGGGGTGGTGTAGCTAGATCATAACCAGGGGTCTCACCAGGAACTCGTCCCGTATGAAGAACTCGCCCTGGCCACTTCAGGGTGGTCCCTGGAGTCTGGTGCGGCGTCAGGCGGGGTGGTGTAGCTAGATCATAACCAGGGGTCTCACCAGGAACTCGTCCCGTATGAAGTACTTCGCCCTGGCCACTTCAGGGTGGTCCCTGGAGTCTAGTGCGGCATGAGGCGGGGTGGTGTAGCTAGATCATAACCAGGGGTCTCACCAGGAACTCTTCCCGTATGAAGAACTCGCCCTGGCCACTTCAGGGTGGTCCCTGGAGTGTGGTGCGGCGTCAGGCGGGGTGATGTAGCTAGATCATAACCAGGGGTCTCACCAGGAACTCGTCCCGTATCAAGTACTTCGCCCTGGCCACTTCAGGGTGGTCCCTGGAGTCTGGTGCGGCGTCAGGCGGGGTGATGTAGCTAGATCATAACCAGGGGTCTCACCAGGAACTCGTCCCGTATGAAGTACTTCGCCCTGACCACTTCAGGGTGGTCCCTGGAGTCTGGTGCGGCATCAGGCGGGGTGGTGTAGCTAGATCATAACCAGGGGTCTCACCAGGAACTCGTCCCGTATGAAGTACTTCGCCCTGGCCACTTCAGGGTGGTCCCTGGAGTCTGGTGCGGCGTCAGGCGGGGTGGTGTAGCTAGATCATAACCAGGGGTCTCACCAGGAACTCGTCCCGTACGAAGTACTTCGCCCTGGCCACTTCAGGGTGGTCCCTGGAGTCTGGTGCGGCATCAGGCGGGGTGGTGTAGCTAGATCATAACCAGGGGTCTCACCAGGAACTCGTCCCGTATGAAGTACTTCGCCCTGGCCACTTCAGGGTGGTCCCTGGAGTCTGGTGCGGCATCAGGCGGGGTGGTGTAGCTAGATCATAACCAGGGGTCTCACCAGGAACTCGTCCCGTATGAAGTACTTCGCCCTGGCCACTTCAGGGTGGTCCCTGGAGTCTGGTGCGGCGTCAGGCGGGGTGGTGTAGCGCGAAAACTCCTGGAAGTACTCTTCAAGACGCGACTTGCCAGCCAGCACCTTCGAAATAATAATAAAGATAAAAAAAATTGCTACAAATATTTAAAAGCGTGACCCAGTCCATGAAACTGAAAAACTTTCCCCAAGGAACATTGGTCGAAATATGAAAATAAAGGACCTCCTATACAAAATTAACAACCGATCAAGACAATTTGTGTGGGAGGTCCAAAAAATTTTCTCATATTTCGAAATATGTTTCTTGGGGAAAGTTGTACAGTTTCATGGGCTGATTCACCCCTTAAAATATTAACAGCTAATATTTTTACACCCTATACTTTGCAATAGTACAGGCAAAGAAATGGGGTGATGCTACTTTACGCAACTATCATATAATGGGGGGCCAATTTGCAAGTGTAATTTTGATAATGTGATAATAGCACAGGAAATAAATAGGCCCCAGTCGACATATTTGTTACATTTCCTAATTTTTTTCGAAACACCTAAAGCGTATTTAAAATCAATCTAAAATTATGATGGTTATATTTAGGCAGAATGCACAAGAAAGATTTGTATTCAACTGTTTTAGAATTCGTAATTCACACATTATGGATCATTCAAATCTTTAGATTCTTTTGTTTTGTTTACCTTCTCCGCGAGTAAGTCCTGCTTGTTGAGGAACAGGATCACTGATATCGTGCGGAGCCATCTGTGAAAGGACAAAAGAATTAATTAAAAACTTAAAATCAGTTCGTTTTTACAGAAATCGGGTAGATGCAGTATAAAATCGAGTCTTTTAGCTTCTAAATATAGTCGAGAACAGTGAGCTTGGCAATAAGTCTGGTCTTTTTAGTACTAAATCGGGTCTGTTATGTTAATCGAGTCTGGTCGGTAGTAATCAGGTTTGTTCAGTATTAAATCGAGTCTTAAGACACTAGATCGAGTAAGCTTGGTAAAAGGTCGGGTCAGTTTGGTAATAAGTCAGGTCTGTTTAGTAATATAGGTCAGGTCTGTTTGGTAATAGGTCGGGTTAGTTTGGTAATAGGTCCGGTCAGTTGGTAATAATTCGGGTCAGTTTGGTAATAAGTTAGGTCTGTTTGGGTCACATTTGTCACAAAACCTAGTCTTTATGTTTCTTAATTGGTAAATCAGTTTTTTGGCGCATATTATGTATTATGAAGAAGACCTGTTGTTCCATATGCTCTTGAAGAGGTCCAAAGGTTTTGGTTGTAAATCGGGTCAGTTTGGTACTAAATCGGGTCTTTGTAACTGAACCGTGTCTATTTGATACCAAGACTATTTATTATTAGGGTCTATTTGTCACTAAAACGAGTCTATTTGATACCAAGCCGGGTCTATTTGTCTCTAAAAGAGTCTGGTATCAAGTCGAGCTTTATGCCTAATTCGGGTGGGATTTCAAATGTAGAAACGCTACCTGTTGTTCCATATGCTCTTGAAGAGGTCCAGACTCTCGCGCAGACGGTTCTGCGTGGGGTCCTCGCGCAGCACCATGTTGTACGAGGAGCAGGCCGTCACGAAGATGATGGCTGTCACGTCGTTGAAGCACTGGATCCACTTGCGTCGCTCGTCGCGCTGACCACCCACGTCAAACATGCTGAAGGGAATAAATTAATAGTTTAAAAATACTTTTACATATCTCATGCTCTGAAAGTAGGTCATTACTGACAAAAAACACGACCTGTAAGTTCAACTTACAGGCGAGGTTTTAAAACTAAGCCTGTAAGTAATTTTAAATATGGAACTAGAAAAAGAACCAATAGAATCGCGGCAATTAAAAAGTTAAAATCAATTTCTTCTTATTTTTAGTAGGAGTTGCATCCAATTAGTTGTATACGATTTTAAATTTCGAACTGGCCGCTACGAATTGTGTTGCTTGAACGCAGCAATTATATTTTTAATCTGTATTTTTATAACCTCAATAAATGAGTTTGTCGAATTATTACTCAATATTACAATGACAAAAGTAGAAATTACTAATATCCCTACGATCAGAAAAATGTCTACTTTATGTTAGGATACTTTTCTTTCATATTAATTCAATATTTTTCAATCATAGAAAAAAAAGTTTAGTGGTGCAATTTGAAACCAGACGATACAATCATCATTTATGGATCGTTTTCTTGTATTAATCGCTTTATTTTACTCTTTTTTCATTCGATATGTAAAGCAGTATACGTACCACGGATGTAACATCAATAACAACCTCGGAAAGGTACCGCCCTCGCTCCGCTCGGGCGTTAAAAAACCTCGGTTGTTATTGATAGCTTACATACCTCAGTACGTAATCTACTATTACATATCTCATGCTCTGAAAGTAGGTCATTACTGACAAAAAACACGACCTGTAAGTTCAACTTACAGGCGAGGTTTTAAAACTAAGCCTGTAAGTAATTTTAAATATGGAACAAGAAAAAGAACCAATAGAATCGCGGCAATTAAAAAGTTAAAATCAATTTCTTCTTCTTTTTAATAGGAGTTGCATCCAATTAGTTGTATACGATTTTAAATTTCGAACTGGCCGCTACGAATTGTGCTGCTTGAACGCAGGAATTATATTTTAAATCTGTATTTTTATAACCTCAATAAATGAGTTTGTCGAATTATTACTCAATATTACAATGACAAAAGTAAAAATTACTAATATCCCTACGATCAGAAAAATGTCTACTTTATGTTAAGATATTTTTCTTTCATATTAATTCAATATTTTTCAATCATAGAAAAAAAAGTTTAGTGGTGCAATTTGAATAGCAGACGATACAATCATCTTTTATGGATCGTTTTCTTGTATTTATCGCTTTATTTTACTCTTTTTTCATTCGATATGTAAAGCAGTATACGTACCACGGATGTAACATCAATAACAACCTCGGAAAGGTACCGCCCTCGCTCCGCTCGGGCGTTAAAAAACCTCGGTTGTTATTGATAGCTTACATACCTAAGTACGTAATCTACTATTACATATCTCATGCTCTGAAAGTAGGTCATTACTGACAAAAAACACGACCTGTAAGTTCAACTTACAGGCGAGGTTTTAAAACTAAGCCTGTAAGTAATTTTAAATATAGAACTAGAAAAAGAACCAATAGAATCGCGACAATTAAAAAGTTAAAATCAATTTCTTCTTATTTTTGATAGGAGTTGCATCCAATTAGTTGTATACGATTTTAAATTTCGAACGGGCCGCTAAGAATTGTGTTGCTTGAAAGCAGGAATTATATTTTTAATCTGTATTTTTATAACCTCAATTAATGAGTTTGTCGAATTATTACTCAATATTACGATAACAAAAGTAAAAATTACTAATATTCCTACGATCAAAAAAAAATCTACTTTATGTTAGGATACTTTTCTTTCATAATAATTCAATATTTTTCAATCATAGAAAAAAATGTTTAGTGGTGCAATTTGAATACCAGACGATACAATCATCATTAATGGATCGTTTTCTTGTATTTATCGCTTTATTTTACTCACTTTTCATTCGATATGTAAAGCAGTATACGTACCACGGATGTAACATCAATAACAACCTCGGAGAGGTACCGCCCTCGCTCCGCTCGGGCGTTAAAAAACCTCGGTTGTTATTGATAGCTTACATGCCTAAGTACGTAATCTACTATTATTTTCGTGTGGGACACGAGTCGTCCAACGACCCACTGAACCCTATGTCAGAATTTTTCAATCGCCTTCTACAAGTAGCATGCTTCTGGCATGGTTGTGTAACGACCGCCGTCTAAGTGATCATAGACAGCAACAGGGACCTACGAAACACGGAACCATCTTACTTACGGACAATCGGGTGGTTCAGCCCGCAATATTCTAGCCAGACTGGGAACAAATTCACAAAGTGATAAATATCAACTTTGTGAGTGACCCACTGGGAGTTAACCCGGAACCTTCAGCGTAAAAGGCACAAACCACGCCTTTATCCCTTGTGGGGTAAAAACCGGTCGTTATCGCCACGTCTGACAAATATTTTGAGAGCTGGTTCAGAACATGTATGTATCATTATAGTGACAGGATATAGGACAGGGTTTATTATTATTATGTTGGTAATTGGTATTATTTTAGAATCACGGGTACACAGGGACCCGATCCATTGAGGTATGTGTAGGGCCTGATTTATATAAAATCATCTAATTGTGTGATGATGCAGGGACTATTTGCAGATGAGGGTCGAATTGCTAGGACTATGGGGAGGAACTTGCTGGACCGGTTCCTGGATTATTTGGATTTCGATACTCACTGGAAATTGACTTTGTCGACGACGAACTGCGTCTCGAAGATGCCGGAAGTTAAGACACGGCAGCGCAGGATGTCTTGCTCCGTCGGCGTGTAGTTCGGCTGCTTTATTATGTGCACCTGGTCCAGGAAACTAGAACGGAGGAACAAGACTTTAGAATATGCACACTGTATATTATACACACTCAAATTTAAAAATATTATGATGTGGCCGAAAGAGATGTCTTGGAGTTACTCAGGGTAGTATCTTAGTTCCAGTATTATTCCTCATTTACATGAATCAAATGGCATCTTCACGCTCAAACGGCTCGATGGATTTGGATGAAATTTGGTACACAGATACAGTATAACCTGGAGTAACATATTAGCCACTTTTTACCGCATGAAAACACGTCTTTGAACTCAGTGGTATTACTCAGGGTAATATACTAGGCCCAGTATTATTCCTTAACTTCATAAATCTCTTAAAAAATTAATTGTCTATCTATACGTACTACTTGGCACAGTCGATGAGCTGGTACTCGTTGGAGCGGTCGTAGGTTCGCTGTACGCCGGCTGGAGGCCAGGGCCAGCAGTGGACTACTATAGTGATGGTATAACTGATAGTGGTTTTGGAGTTTCTCAGGGTAGTATCCTAGGTCCAGTATATTTCCTTATCTACATATGTGTTTATTAATCTTCTCTTTGTGTATACGTACTACTTGGCACAGTCGATGAGCTGGTACTCGTTGGAGCGGTCGTAGGAGGCCACGGCCAGCAGTGGACTACTATAGTGATGGTATAACTGATAGTGGTTTTGGAGTTTCTCAGGGTAGTATCCTAGGTCCAGTATATTTCCTTATCTACATATGTGTTTATTAATCTTCTCTTTGTGTATACGTACTACTTGGCACAGTCGATGAGCTGGTACTCGTTGGAGCGGTCGTAGGTTCGCTGCACGCCGGCGTCCTTCCACAGCTGCTCGGTGTGCTCGTAGAACTCTTTGGGATAGTCGAAGTCCGGCTGAGAGGCCACGTCCTGGAATATACAATCGTAGGAATAAGAAGTTGAGTAATTTCTTCCTCAGGGATGTAGCATTTTGGAAGGAAACTACAGAAATTTCGACTTGCTATACAAATGCAGTCAGCTGATTATTTTTATGATCGACTATACAGACTGATTCTTTCTACGGAATGTCGTCTAGTACCTAGTACAAAAGCTTGCTTTCCGCATCTGTCTGTATATAAGTATGATTAGATCTTAAAAACTACACAACGGATTTTGGTACATTTTTCAAAATAGATACCTAGAATAATTAAAGACGACGGTTCACATGCACAATGCTTGCTGGTAAAACAACTGATTCTCACGGGAATAAGAGTTATGCGGCCCGCTAGTTTAATAATAGCTATAGCGGTAGGTTTTTATATTTTCTTTCGGAATTAATTTAACATCATAAATATCATATAGTTACCTGTATATAGTCGACGCGCGCCTTATTCTCGGGCTTTTCGAGCGGGATGGGCGGCGTCAGCGTGCTCATCGCCCCCGTAATAGTCTGGAATTAAGAAGAATAAGAACATTAGAAAATAATGGACACAATTGAGACAAAAATAAAATTTAAGGTTATCTGTCTTTAAATAAAACACAATTATGTCGGACCCCTACTAAGCTCTAGGGGGTTGAAGAACTACAAAGACCAGGGTTCATCGGACCGTTCGACAGCTCGTGTGGTCCACAAGCATGCCAGCAATAAAACAAAAATACAGCAAAATCTACTTTAAAATCTGCGAAACAGTGGCATAATCTTTACGTTATATTTAGAAATTTATATTTAAAAAAATATGATTTGGTTCGGTTCTATGGAATAAGTTGAATGAATCATTGTACCCCCTTTAAAAATCGTCCACGTAAAGGCTAATGGTGGTGATACCAACCAAAATGGCATCACGGATGTTCTTCTTGATATCCTCAATCTTCTCGCGACGCGCTTTATCGGAAAAGCCGTTGACGTGGAGAATACGCATCTTCTTTACAATGACCATTGGAACCATGATAATACCTAAAGAATGTCGTCCATGTAAAGTTGGACATACTAACCATAATGGCATCTCAGATGTTCTTTTTGATATCCTTAATCTTCGTACACTTGAAGAATGAGCACCTTTTTTACAATGACCATTGAAACCATGATAAAACCTAACGAAAGTCGTCTATATAAAGTTGGTTATGCTAACCAAAATAGCGTCTCTAGAACCATAAGAATCTATAGGAAATCGTCTTCATAAGGCGGGGAGTACCACTTCGGCCACCTACGAAACCAATAACACGTTATAAGTACTAACCAAAATGGCATCACGGATGTTCTTCTTGATATCCTCTATCTTCTCGCGACGCTCTTTATCGGAGAAGCCGTCGACTTCGCAGATACACATTTTTACACCGTTAGAACCATAAGAATCTATAGGAAATCGTCTACATAAATCGGGAATACTGAGCAAAACGAAATTTCACGAAGCTCCTTATTGGAGAACTCGTTAACTTGAAAAATTATCATCTTCTTTACAATGACCACTCGAACCATAAGAATCTAAAGAAAATCATCCACACATCCCTTCGGCCACCTACGTAAGTAATGTTAAGTAATACTATAACCAAAATACTACTAAGTGAATCATTGTACCCCTATAGAGAATCATCTACGTAAAGGCTAATGCTGGTAATACTGACCAGAATGGCATCTCGGATGTTCTTCTTGATATCCTCAATCTTCTCGCGCCGCTCTTTATCGGAGAAGCCGTTGACGTGGAGAATACGCATTTGCTTCACGATGGTGGACTTGCCCGACTCTCCCGCACCCAGAAGGAGTAGCCGGTGCGTCGCGCGGTATAACTGGAAAATGCATATTAGAATCACTATTTAACAAACAATACATAAATACACGAATCACGCCCTAAACAAACAAGATCTTAATAAACTTAACAACTTCGAACGTAGGACGTCCCTTGCTTATGGTGCTGTCTGTATAAGATTATGTAGTGATGAAGAAATGTCTACACTGTGAACTAAAGCTCTACAGAAATGTACAGACGGCGCTCAATGGACAGTTACCTGCTTGTCTTTCTGCAGCTGCCGCGTGATGGCGTCGCTGCGCCGTTTCTGCGCTCTGCGCCGCACTTTGAGACACTCTACAGACGTTGCTCAATTACAGTTACCTGCTTGTCTTTCTGCAGCTGCCGCGTGATGGCGTCGCTGCGCCGTTTCTGCGCTCTGCGCCGCACTGTGAGACACTCTACAGACGTTGCTCAATGACAGTTACCTGCTTGTATTTCTGCAGTTGCCGCGTGATGGCGTCGCTGCGCCGTTTCTGCGCTCTGCGCCGCACTGTGAGACACTCTACAGACGGCGCTCAATGACAGTTACCTGCTTGTCTTTTTGCAGCTCAATGAACAGCTACCTGCTTGTCTTTCTGCAGCTGCCGCGTGATGGCGTCGCTGCGCCGTTTCTGCGCTCTGCGCCGCACTGTGAGACACTCTACAGACGTTGCTCAATGACAGTTACCTGCTTGTCTTTCTGCAGCTGCCGCGTGATGGCGTCGCTGCGCCGTTTCTGCTCGCGGCTCTCTGCGCCGCACTGTGAGACACTCTACAGACATTGCTCAATGACAATTACCTGCTTGTCTTTCTGCAGTTGCCGCGTGATGGCGTCGCTGCGCCGTTTCTGCGCTCTGCGCCGCACTGTGAGACACTCTACAGACGTTGCTCAATGACAGTTACCTGCTTGTATTTCTGCAGTTGCCGCGTGATGGCGTCGCTGCGCCGTTTCTGCGCTCTGCGCCGCACTTTGAGACACTCTACAGACGGCGCTCAATGGACAGTTACCTGCTTGTCTTTCTGCAGCTGCCGCGTGATGGCGTCGCTGCGCCGTTTCTGCGCTCTGCGCCGCACTGTGAGACACTCTACAGACGGCGCTCAATGACAGTTACCTGCTTGTCTTTTTGCAGCTCAATGAACAGCTACCTGCTTGTCTTTCTACAGCTGCCGCGTGATGGCGTCGCTGCGTCGTTTCTGCTCTCTCTGCGCCGCACTGTGAGACACTCTACAGACGTTGCTCAATTACAGTTACGTGCTTGTCTTTTTGCTCAATGACAGTTACCTGCTTGTCTTTCTGCAGCTGCCGCGTGATGGCGTCGCTGCGTCGTTTCTGCTCGCGGCTCTCGGCGCCGCTCTTGCCGCCCGGCGAGCCGAAGCACCCCATCGCCGACCACGCCGTCCACCTGGAAGCAGGAGAAGATCATGGTCATTATGGTCTCTTTTCGTGTGGGACACCAAGTCGTCCGACGACCCGATGAACCCTAGTGTCAGAATTTTTCAACCGCCTTCTACAAGTAGCAGGCTTCTGATATGGTAAGTGATCATAGACAGCAACCGCGACCGTATTAACGGCCTTTCGAAACACGGAACCATCTTATTTACCGACAATCGGGTGGTTCAGCCCGCAATGTCCTAACCAGACTGGGAACAAATTCACAAAGTGATAAACATCAACTTTGTGACTAACCCCCAGGTTTTTGTTACAGTAGTTTGTAAAGGTTTGTGTCTAAAGATGTGGTACTAGGTTCTTCCGTGTTGAAGGCGGGCAAACAGGCATGACATGACATCACAGAGAGGTATGGATCTCTGAAACTCCTACGCAGGTTATGAAACACGCACTCATTTTGAATACGAAATTGCCCCGTGCGTGGATTTTACAATTATAATATTTTTCATTTATTTAATAACCTTACAAAATATGTGTATTTCAAATGGGATCACAAAACTCTAACAATTAATTGTGTTCGTTTTTATGCCATATTCCTTTCATTGATTAACAAAATTATAACCTTATTATTCTCTTCTGTAACTAAATTTATATGTCTGGCATTCTAAAAGTATATAATATAGTGCATCTACTTAGAAATGAAAGCAGATATTCAAGTTTGAAGCATTATATAGCACGGGGTATTCACCGGATTACATCAAGGCAAAAGCCGAGCGCCATAAATATTTTAAGACATTGTAACATTTGTCATGGTATAGCTACGTATAATTTAAAATGCTTATGTGTATTTTAAAATTGATACATACATATTCATTTTTGACTTCCAGACAGTCCATAATCAAAGTCACAAAAACATTTTCACTAATCGCCATTCGCGTTTACAGTTACTGTTTGTTATTATCACTAAAATCTGTAGATATCACCTCTATTAGACTCTAATAATGCACGAAAAAATCGTCTATTAGCCCTTTAGGTTAATCTAGCTAGATTGAAGAAATCTCGGTCTACAAAGCACTATGTCTTCCGTACCGAAACTAAGAACTAAAATCTAAGCATAACGACCGATCTTTTTCCTCACGATTCTACTCGGAAAACTTAGCGAAACGAATCCGACAGAGATAATAGTTCAATAGAGCTATCCATTTCTGCGCCGCAAAGGAAGTATTAGATAGGTTTTGTATGTGAATACGGTATGTACAGTGATGTAGGTAGTATGTCGCGGTTAGGAAGAGTTTTATGGTGTGAGCATTCTTTTGCGAGGCACCGCACAATATGAGACGACCTCACTCGTCCGACGGTGGCCATTCAAACCGATAACGGATTAGGGCTGCTGCTTAGAGAATATGTATGCTATTTGACAAGGTGAAAAATGAATTAATAGAGTCCGCGCCGCGAAAGAAGTTACGCGTAAAAAGTTTAAATGCTCCTTATGTACGTGGAATTAAGATTCATTGAAACGTTTTTCGCGAGACTTCTTTCGGGACGCGAACTCTAATTACTGTCATCATTATATTATCTCGACCAGCTGAACAGATTTAGTAAGGACTGGCACCTAGAGGCCCACAGCAGGATAGGATGGAAAGACAATAGGGAGGCCTTTGCCCATCAGTGGGACGATGTAGGTATTACTGACACCTTACGCCATTTAATGATTTGTTGCGTTGTGCCATTTGTGTTGTGATTTTTTAATGGAACTCCATAGTACACTAGTCAATAAATAGGTTGTCGACGAAGTAACGAAACCGGTCGCTTTAATAGCAATTTAATTATTTAAGCAGTGGAACTAGTGTAAAAAAAAATTGTAAAAAAAAACACGAATCATCTGAAGGGGCTCTCAATACTTGTCAGACATGGCGATAAAGACCGTAATTTTACGATCGTTAACGCTCTGCCTACCCCGCAAGGGATAAAGGCGTGATTTGTGTATGTATGTTGTTTTGTTTTTGCCAGGTGCCAGCCCTAGTTGTCCAAACCGCTGTAGGGCTATTCAGTGAGCGATTGTTCTCTGTAATGCAGCGAATATGCTAATTCACTCATTATCGCCGGCTTGTCGCCGCGGCGGCACAGACCACGTATGCAAAATGATTTTGGTAACTAATTTGATTCCCGTACTCGTGCCAAATGGTAGCATTCTTTGCTTCGGAAGGCATGTTAACCAGTGAATTGGTTACGCAGGTAGCGGTCGTTACAGTCACTAAATAGGCGTCCTACCGTCCTAGTTTATTAGTAGGCGTTTTAATACTCTGATATCAGGGTTTATCGGGTCGTTAGTCGACACGGCGTCTCACACGATATGAACAGAGTGAGTTTAGTAACTAATTAGATCTCCATACCTAAGTAGGTAATTGCACAAGTGCAATAAAAAAAAGTATTTGTAGGTAGATACTGTACTGTACTGCTGACAGACAATTCAATCAGAGGCAAGAGCATAGACACTGCGGTGTCTGGGACGTAGGACCTGCGCCACCCTCTCGGCTTCCCTGGCTGACTCCACAGGAACGACGAGTCGATACGTGCGGAGCCAGGTCGGCTGCAGGAGTCCGCACGATACACCTCTGTCACACGCGCCTGACGGCGACCCTGTTCCTGGTTTAAATATGAAGTTGTCCTTCTTCAGGACTCTAGTCTGCTCGGGTTGGGTTACTCTCTCGGTCGCTTCTTACGCCCCCCACGGGAAGATATAGGCTGATGCTATTCTACTCTATCGGCACCACACGGCTTGTCTTCTATATACGTAGTAATATATAGCTCAATGTACAGAACACATGACAATGAGACAGCCTTCCGTCTGGTTCTCTGATGTCACGCATTCCTTCATAATCAAATGGTGAGGGTCAAGTCTGGTAGTTGTAGGTCAGTTACTAGGGGGAGTAGAAAGCTTATTGTAAGATAAAAATGATTATCCGTAATAAAGATGAGACTACTACATCATTCTAAGGAATTACGAATGACCTGCAAATAGTTTTCCCGTGGGAATAAGACGTTTTTCCATCATACGAATGAACCTTCCTAATCACCCTATCGACTATAAGAACACGAGGCAAAATCCGTTGCGTAGTTTAGGATATAGCGGTGTCCATGATAGACGAGCAGATAATAGCAAAAGCGACTTAATTTTACACTAAAGGATCGCCGCTCGAATAAACTATATTTGACAGCTGTCAAAATTATGTTAATGCTATGACATAAGGGCTAATTTTCTTTATTAAGATGTCTTCTAATATGGGTTTCACAGCCGTCAAAATTGGCTTATTCTAGCGCGGAGCGGCGGCGATACTTTATGTATTGATAAAGTTGGTGTAGTAAACTCATAATGAGAAAAGGAATCCATTTTACTATTGTTTTCTTTGACCTTGACTTTGGCTGAATGACTGTCATAAGATGTCAGAAAACAAACTTTAAAAAAGTAAGTTAACGTTACGCTTTTTTAAAGATCTTTACAGTTTACTGAAACAATTATTACCGTTCTATAAGTAGCAATCTTTATAGAGACACGCAATGTAACTTTCATAAGAGTTGTCGCTAACGATCACAAAATCCGAACCGTAAAATTGTAATTTGTCATGATCATGGAGTAAATAAGAGTGCCTACCTAACCTACCTATAAGTTCACTGGCTCTACCTTCGAAATGAAACAAAAATTCATACACTCGACACGCTTTTATCCCTTACGAGGTAGGCAGATCGTTTAGGAGACAAACAGGCTGATCAATACCTGTTAATTTGTCACTATAGTCATCATTCTCCTTGCCTTTTTCTATTCTCTGTCGGGGTAGGCTACCTTACCTAGGGGATTTTACGTGAAACCAAGTTTTTACACACAGAAACTGCCATCTGACCTCTGCAACCCGAAGGCGAAATATCATCTGAATTAAATATTTATTTGATCACGATAACTTTCTTTCTAAGAGCAGTCGATAAATGTACGTATGTAAAAACACATTGGTACATGGCGTCTCACTAGATTGGCGATAAAAAACAGTAATTTAACGGCCGTTGGCGCTCTGCCTACCCTTAAAAGGGGAAATGGAGCACTGAAAATGTGAACACTTGATAAAGCTGGAGAAATTTTCACATTCCAGTTCAAGACTAGGGCCCGTATTACAGAAGGCATCTCAGTCGCTGATCTAGACTTAAAACTAGTTTTAAGCGGAGATTTAATTTTAGAACGTCACTTAGTTCAAGATTCACCTGATCGGCACTTAAAATGGGTTCTAAAATACAATCGCCGCTTATGTTTTGATCTGCTCTTAAAACAAATTTTGTGTGATCAACGATTAGAAGTGATCTGAGTTGCCTTCTGTTATACGGGCCTAGATCACAATAAAACAATTTTGAGTTGCGTCTGGTTCTTACAATTCCTACATTTCGAGCTCAAAATTGTAAAATCCAATAATAAACACAAGTTACATAAATAAAAGACATCCTTTCAAAATTGTTGTAAGTAACTGTGATGAGTAATATATTAGACTAGCTGGTGCCTGCGAACTTCGTTTCGCCATAATATGTCTTCCATCATTTATCAGCTGTATATAGGACGACCACTGCTAAACATAGGCCTCTAAGAGCCATAAAATAATATTAGCTAATATTAAATTGTTGGTAGGTTATTAGTAGGGTAGGTAATTGTGAAAACTTGGTTTCTCAAACTATATGTAAGTAATTTAAAAAACTGTTAAATCGTAAAATTTTAATTTCCACATGCAAGAATGAGTAAGAAAATGGTGGTTCGTTTATAATGTTTAGGCTTTTAGAATCCCTGAAGGTTCAGTTTCTTGAAGTCTTCATTTCCTGCTACGATTTTTTAGCTTTCCAGTTCTCTTCCCTATATCTTCAACTTTCCGCCTCTTATGCCATTTTTAGCAGATTTTTTAAAACTGTGCAATATTTACTTCCAAGAGTATTAATTCCGTGAAGTAGACTGATGCCACTAAATAAAAACAAAAGCAATAAAAGCAAAAGCAAAAACAAAAGTAATCATACTACTAATCCTATCCTATCCTACTTCCTACTCATAATATAAATACAAAAGTTTATATGTTTGTTTGTTACTCCTTCACGCAAAAACTATTTAACTGATATTCATGATTTTGAACACAGATATAAAGGGGGTAACTTGGATTAACACATAGGAAAGTTTTCTTCGCGAAAAAATGTTCCTGTGTGATGCCATGGGATGACTGATTTCCACACGGGCGGAGCCGCGGCTAGGGTTACGTTTAATTAAGTACCTAAGGCTATTTAATTAAGATTGTGTGCTGCAAAGTAGAATAGCACCTCTCTTCCCGTGGGAGTCGTAAGAATCAGCCGAGGGAGAAACCTGACCAAGACCGGCGGCCCTGGAGAAGGACAACAGAATCTATACGTACATTTAAACCCGGAGCGGAGTCTTTGTCAGACGTGTGTGACAGAGGTCTATCCTGCTGTCAATTTGGCTCCGCACGTATCGACTCGAAGTTCCTGTGGTGTCAGTCGGGGAGCCCAAGAGAGAGTGGCGCAGGTCTTGAGCAACCCTGCGTTTTCCAAAATTACACTTCAGACAAAGAAAGCAGTGTCTGTGGAAAATCGGCTTATACCTATAGCCACGAAAAGTCTTATCTCAGATATTGATTTGATCGTCTGGCACAAACGTATAAAATATAACTATCGTCAAGAAAATTTTACAGAAATATGGAAAAAATGTATCTTCTATATAAAATGTACCAGCCGATTGAGTCACTTTGTGTGGGAAGTCCAATTTTTATTAGTAGGTATTTCCAAAGAATATTTCAGAAAAAAGTTGTCGCACCCTGAAAATAATGTAGTTGTATTGTCGGCAAAACCTATAACAGCAGTATGTACCAGACAAACATTGGCTAAATAGCCTTAACCAAATTAGCGAGAAAAATTAAAAACAAAATAGTAAGCCATTTTGATCACGGTTGGAGCGACAAAAATAAGGATATGTCTTCACACAAACTTTTGCTTTGAAGTTAATGCAATTTTCCCGCGATAAATAGTAGATTACGCACAAAGACAACGATCCATAAATGAAGAGAACGTACTGATCTCATCATCTTAGCTGCCCTTGAGCTTTGAGATAAATTACTCTTTCTCCTCCTAGGCATTGTAGCTATTCACTGCACAAAGGGTAAAATAGTAAGCAGATTCAACGTCCGTAAAGAATATCCTAAGTCAAAACCAATCAGTAAGCAAAATCGAAGTCCGTAAAGAATAGCAGATGTTTGTTAATAATTCAACAAATTCAATATTATCTCAATTAAAAAAAAAATATTTCTTTAAGGTGGCTCTTTATATAGTTTTGCAGGAAACATTCCGTTAGCGCGTTTTACAAAACTAACAGCGACATCTATGATTTTTTTTTGTAAACAATCTGGTTCTACAATTTTTTACAATGAATGGCATTATTTACGATTGGTGGTCTTTTATGTATGATTACTGTGAACCAAGTGAGATAGTTGCCTGTGTAAATGGAAAACAACCTGTAGCAAGTCCGGACTGCCACCGATTTGTAAATCATTCATTTGTTAGGTGCGAAGCCATTTCGACGCTTGGGTGGGACTCGGGTTCAACTCGCAACTTTTTGCTAGACTATAATGAATTGGTTTATTTACTGTTATTTTATTATTATATAGTATTATAGTATACACTTCGTAGGCGGCATCTATAAAATTATTTCGGAACAAATTTGTATCTCGCTTCGCCGAACCAGTAATGGTGTTTTCCTGTGGGAATGAGATATTTTCCCGAAATAAAAAGTATCCTAAATGTTGACCCGAGTAATAAGCTACCATTGTACAAAATTTGGTAGAAATCTGTCCAGTGGTTTTTACGTGAAACGCTAACAAACATACATACAAACAGACAAACAGACAAAAAATTTTTTAACCATCGTTTTGAGATCTATAACTTAAACTGAATTAGAAACAAAAAACCTTTTTTTAAACTATTCAATGTACAGAATTGGTTCAGTTACTGTTTTATTATATGTATAGATAGAAAATAGTAGTACCGGGAGATCAAGGTATTAGCAGAGAAGAGAGAAGATTGGAAGTTACCGACAAGAGTTTGACTCTTAACTGCGAAGAAGTCGTAAGTATCATTATCACACTCTAGATATTTTATTTCACTTCACTGCACCTACCTACGTTTATTTAATTTTTCACTGCGAGCCTAGTTTCATGGCACAGACTCCACTTTGATTCACAATTTCACACTGTTTCACAAACAGTTCGAGTTTTGGAGTTTTCAGATACTTCACTACATTACTAATTAGAATACTACCGGCAATTGGGTTATTAACCTTATTTAAGAACATATGGGTGCCTGAACGTAGCTCAAGTTCGTGTAAATTCACAAACACACACACATACAACGCATTTATCACTTATGGGGTAGGCAGAGCGTGAACGTCCGTAAAATACGGTCATTATCGATACGTCAGGCAATTTTTTTAATGATTGTTTTAGAAATACTGTATATCGCTAATAGCGATTCGTAATAGTGACAAGTTGCTAGCCTGTCGCCTAAAATTGTAATACACATAAAAAATCCTTTGCCGTGTGAAGCCGGTTTAGAATAGCATCTCCCCATTTCTTGCCTACGGATGTTGCCGCTACACAGCTTAGCGGACTCTCCCAAGCAATGAATCAAATTAGTATTGGAGGTGGGTCAGTCACAAAGTTGATATTTATCACCTTGTGAATTTGTTCCCAGTCTGGTTAGGACATTGCGGGCTGAACCACCCGATTGTCCGTAAGTAAGATGGTCCCGTGTTTCGAATGGCACGTTAAGCCGTGGGTCCCGGTTGCTGGCGGTTGTTACACAACCATGTCAGAAGCCTGCCCCTTGTAGAAGGCGGTTGAAAATTTTTGACATTAGGGTTCATCGGGTCGTTGGCCGACTCGGTGTCCCACACGAAAAGAAGAAGAAGTATTGGAGGTTTCTTTAGTATGGTGCGGCAATTGGGGCATTGATAGAGCGTTGTCGAGTGGCACTGAGGAATTCGCCTCTAAAAAGAGGGAAGTAGGGGCATCCCTAATCCCCCATTTTTCATACATTTTCTTGCTCTCTGTCATATTTTGGCACATCGCCGGCAGCTTCTTGTTTTATATTTATGGGCAACTCTAAACGTGATGTTTCACAATAAGAATAGAAGAAATCCCGAAAAAACTTTACTTCCGTAAATAGTTTAAGTTCCGTCAATATGAAAGAAGAAATAGGTCAGTTTTTTGCAGACGCCAATCAATTCTTCGCTTCGTATGATTACCTTTTGTACCGAACAGCATTTCCTTATTGACTTTTAGTTTTAGTTGTTACTATTACTTGGAGTTCCCCTGGTCGCAATCCGGCGTTTTCCTGAGGTAAAAATTAGTAGTCCATGATGCCGTGTGGTGCCGGCTTAGAAAAGCATCACCCCGATTCTACCTGTGGGTGTCGTAAAAATCGACTATGAGAAGAATAATTATCCAGAGAATAGGCAGCAGTGTTCGCTGTGTTAATATTACACACTGCGCTCGCCAATCTGCCTGCCAAGCGTGGTGAGTATGGCAATACCCCCCGATAGGGGAGGCCCATATGCAGCAGTGGATTGTCGTGGCTTTTAAGGTGATGAGGCGATGTTAATCGAGTAACAGTGGATCATCATTATAGTACAACAGACCCATTGGACTCAGATAAAAACCGAACTCACAACCTGAGTATCAAAACCCCAAGGCTTAAACCACTATACCAGTGACGCAGCTAAGCAGACACGACAGATGTCAGTCTAGGCGTGTTGCTACGGAGGATTTTTACCGGATTATCACGGTGACCTGACCTGTGGTAGACAATTAGCTGATTGGCTAGAAATAGCTGGGCTAAGCCTCACCCGCCTTCTAGGATTAATTGTATAACTATAGTAGTTCTTAGAAGCGTCGGTGGCCAAGTGGTTAGGACACCGGTCTTACAATCCCCGCCATGTACATACCAATGTGTCAACTTACGTACATTTACCAACTGCTCTTACGCTGAAGGAAAAACATCGTGATGAAACCCACATTAAATTAAATTTAAATTCTGATGATATTTGAATGTGAATTAACCTAGGACTCGGGCCAGGTTAGCTTTCGGGTTGCTGAGGTCAAATGGCAGTCGCTCTGTGTAACTCGGTTCCACGACAAATTTCCTAGGGTAGGTAGACGACCACGACAGAGAACGGGATAAGGTTTGAGTAGTTTTTAGAAGCAGTTGCCGTAAGGCTCGGCGCAAAGCTAGCGCAATTGAATAGTAGGTTCTTTTTCTGCGTGTGGGATATCGAGTCGTCCAACAACCCGATGGACCCTGGCGTCAAGAGTTTTTCAACCGCCTATAGTAGCAGGCTTCTGACTTCGTTGTGTTACGACCGTCGTCTAGGTAATCCTAGACAGCTTATCGTGCCATTTGGAACACGGAACCATCTTACTAACGGACAATCGGGTGGTTCAGCCCGCAATGTCCTAACCAGACCGGGAACAAATTCACAAAGTGATAAATATTAACTTTGTGAGTGACCCACCGAGAATCGAACCCAGAACCTTCTACATCGCAGGCAGTCCCACTACCACTGCGCCACATCGGCCGTCGAAGTATAGTTAAAAGTTTTGAAGTATAATTAACCTATGAAAGTAGTTATAATAAACTGAGAAATAAAATATGATAAGATCACGGATTTTCCTTCAGTTACGTCGCGGATGTAGCTTCAACAATAGATTAATTGTTTTGAGACAAATAAGTATGTGAAAATGATTCACGCTGTGTTTAGTTCATTGCGTTATTACGTTTTATTCGGTTTAGGTTAACACACACACATACACACACACACAATCCACGCCTTTATCCCTGGCGGGGTAGGCAGAGCTTTAACGACCGTAATATAACAGTCGTGATCACCACGTCTGACAAATGTTTGAGGGTCGTCTCAGATAAGTCATGTATCACTATAGTGGCAGCCTGTCGCCTAAAATTGCAATACACATGAAATCCTCGAGTCCCTTAGTCGGCTTCTACGACACCCACGGGAAAGAAATGTGGTGATGCTATAGATAGGTATAGGTTATGGTTTAGGTTAAACCATATCTTATTGCTTGCAGAGCGGCCCAACGATTGCACCTGTTGCTGTTTTCCCGTGGGAATAAGGTGTTTCTCACTAACTTAATTATACTTATAACACGTTTTTTTAAAGAAAGCGCAACATTATTGTTGACATTCGGCTCATATATTTTGATAGAGAGACGAACAAATAATGTTGCCAATTCGGGATCCTTTCTTTAAAAAATCGTGTTTTACAAACATTCATCTTGAATTACTCTTATCTATTTAAAAAAAACAGTATCAAAATCCATTGCGTGGTTGCGGAGTTAACGGTGTCCATGACATACAGAGAAACGCGAATACCGACGTGAATTTATTCTATGTACTGATTGTAATTTTACAATCATCTCTATTTTGGTGAGATTTGGCTAATTCTTAAGGAAAGGCAATAAGTTGTACACGGCCCATGTTTACCAATCAATACCTACGCTGAACAGCCAAACAAACTGCCACTTTCCAAACCGACATAATCCAACAGTTTCTACACAGAGCAACCTATTTCGAGACATTCTCGATGTATTGTCAACCAGAAGAGTCAACTGAGCCACAGTAGGCGAAAATAACATGAGCAAAAAGCTGTTTGTGAAGGGCAGTTTCATACCTTTTCTCACGACCGCGGGTTAGCCTTACTTGTGTATGTTATCTTTGTCTCTTTTCGTTTTGGATACTGAGTCTTCCAACAACGAAAATAGAGAGAGATAACACACACAATCATAGCCAACCCGGGCTCGTGAGATAAAAAGACTGTATGTACCGAAAAGTTTACTTCTCAAAGTTTTTTTTTTACTTTTATAGTGTGGGACACCAAGTCGAGTAATGATCTTATCTAACGTGCCTTTGTGGTTACTAGGCCATTTCGTCTACGTTTCAAATTATCTTCATCGCAGACGGCCTTCAGCCGTTTATATAGAAATAACGCATAGTATCTCGGTTGAACCCTAAAATCAGAAATTTTAAACTAATTACCAGGCTTTGAATTTCGTCATTTATCGTCGTCATTCATTATGACAGACAGATAGAACTGCTCTCCAAAACACAGAGTAATCTCAGGGCCAGTTGTCAATCCCCTTCTTCTTTTTTGCGTGTCGAAGTGTAAAAATTTTTTTCGGACCAATGAATTGCCACATGTTGCAGAGATGGCATACTGCTACATTTATTTACTGTGACATAGTATTCGTAAATTTCTTTCACCTGTCCGCGCATTGTGCGCGTACGCATGTTCGGAATTCAAATCAGTTTGCGCGCGAGACGCCATGTTTTGTCTGAGGTTAGTGATGACGTGGTGACATTTGGTTGTTCATTGCTGGTTGTATGGCATTTAAATATCATTCGTTCATTACTTATGACAGGCTGACAGCCTGATATTACATTGATACATTTTTCTGAAAAAAATCTCTCTTGAAAGTTGAATATGACAACGTCATAAGAAAATACTGAATGATTGCATTTATTTTGAACGCTGCCGAACGCCGAAGCAGATTGTGCCTCTTTGTCGCTCGTTCTGCGGTCTCGCTTGCACTTCAAGCCTTAAATGGAACGCCTCAGAGCGAGGTAACGCCTCAGAAGTAAGTCATGTTTTTTGTTGCGTGCAGCCGGCTCCATCGAACTATAAGACGTTGTCACGTCAAAACTGTATTTCTAGTGAAAAGTCGTCCTTTACCAAGGATTTTGAATGCTTTAAAACTAGCAATGTATTACGAATGTAATGTGTTCTTAATTCTAGGATTACGGAGTATAAGGTACGGTTTTAAAGCAAGAAATGCATTACATTGCTACTCTCGTACACTTGGCTCACGATACGTCTCTTCTTCAGCAAACCATGAAAGACAACTGATTATTACGTGTGACGATTTTAATTTCGACTTGGCGCTTGACTGCGTTCCAAAACTGGTAGAAATTGGACGACACGTGACGTAAATAAGGCGAACAAATTGTCGTCTGTCTGCTCGGTATGAAAGAATATACGTGTACGGTTTCAGACAGGTAACAAATGTACATGAGATTTGGCACCGCGTCCAGACTTTACGGCTTATCTGAAAATATCTACAACGTTGTTTGATTGAAATTTGACGTTTATTTGGAACGCGTTTCGACATTTTCTAACCTTAGTTAACAATGTGTTTCAGTTTTTTTGGTCACGGTATGACACGTAATGAACAGATTTTTACTTCTAAGGTGAAGTTTTGAGTAATGCGGGTTTGATAGACAGCCTGGTTGAATTTGATGATGGTTGAAACCATGATTATGATGATGATGATCTCTCCGACCGATTTCGGCCATGGCGACCACTTCGACTCCTAATCAGACGATCTGCTGATGCGCCCGGAGATGGCGAAATCATATTATGAACCCAAAAGCTATGGATTTGTCATATAGTTTTTATCCTACCTTAACTTAGATTCTGAGAAAAGTTAACAGGCCAGTCAATTTACAAAACTCACAACTATATCAGTTAATATATCTCTTTCAAAGTCAGATGAATGAAGAAGTCGTCAACATACGTCATCGCCACATCTAGTTACATCTTTATGAGTTACATCAAACGAACGGGCCGATGTGAGGATTTGTGCAGACCGACCACAGTTGACAACACATGAATACAAATGGATCGACGGGATGACGGGACGGGTTTTCTACATGTTGTTCCAATTTTTGTGCAAGAATTTTGTTGTTATGTTATGATAGTTCGCACAAACTTTTTGCACAGGAAATCGGCAAAATATCGAGACAAGTCAAGGAAAAAGGAAAAGAATTTTCTCAGAAGAACATAACAAAAATCTTTATTGCACTAATGAACCACAAGGTACAACAGTAGGAAAAACACAATAAAAAAAAACGCTACAACAAGACGGCCTTAACGCTAAGTAGTATTCTCTACCAGTCAACCTTAGGGTAATGGAAGCGGGATCAGTGCTCATGGAATCCTATTTTCATAAAAATTAGTCTAAGAACTCTAAAACAATAGGTAAAGAAAGGTCAAAAGAACGACGAAAGAAAAGAAAGATTAGTATTGGTAACTATTAGAGATCAAAAGGAAAGTTTCAAAGGAAAGGATGGATACAGGCGATCATCAACAAAATACTAGTGAAAACAGTTCAGACGTAAAAGACAATATTTTAACTATTCAAACATCCGAAGGACTGAATATGCCGCGCAGATGCAGTATTGATGTGGTCGGTCTACTCACTAGTCTGTTAAAAAAATTGTATCATTCGCTCGGTCGGGATAATCAAGTAGCTGGTAGCAATGGCATTATCCTATTAAATTGTACTGATTAGTAAGTACGACGCGCAAAAACTACAACAATAGTACTGAATGCTGTGGGAAGAAGGTACAGGGTTGGCAGTGTCGAAAGAAATTGAGATTATAAATGAAAATAAGAATTGAAACATTTACAAGCGAGGAATCGAAACCGCCGTGTGATGCCGGCTTAGAATAGCATCGCCCCATGTCCTTCCCGCGGGTGTCATAAGAGGCGACTAAGGGACTCGAGAGAATTGGTGTATTACAATATTTAGGCGACAGGCTGACAACTTGTCACTATAGTGATACACATATTTTCTGCAACAATCTTGGAAAACAATCCTCAAAAATGTCAGACGTGGCGATAGTGACCGTATTCTTACGGCCGTTAACGCTCTGCCTACCCCGCATGGGATAAAGGCGTGATATATGTATGTATGTATGTACGTATATGTAATCGAAACCGGGCACATGGGGTACCGTCTCACTGCCCGGTAATTCCATGTCCCTCATCAGATTTATTGGTATGAAGTAATTGATAAAGGGGGAAAGGTATTATCCACAGAAAACATTTGGTCACATTTGTCGCAGACAGAACCGACAGAAAGTCTTCGAGTGGTATTAGCACTTTTTAGTTAGACTTGGGCCCCAAGTCTAACTAAAAAGTGTTAATACAGTAACGCTCTTGAAACTCAACTGTCATTCCATTGCCATTGTGATTTTCTATACTTCAAACTGTTAGCAGACTACGAAATGATCAAAACCATTCAACTGACATGCCGTCGACACGCAACTGAAACGATTTTTATTTAGCAGACTGGGCCCTGTTTGGCTCTGACAACCCTATAACAGTTACTAGCCACATCTATACCTCCACGACAGGAGTCTAAATATAGCATTAGTTCCATCTTAGTAATTACATGGGTTAGGTGAATCGACGAACGGTCAACACGCTTTCTAAGAAGTCATCGTGGTAGGAGGTTAACTATGTAAATATTTTCTTAGGAAGAATTTGAGACTTTAGTAGGTAGATACTAACGCAATATCATGATTGTGGAGTATTAGTACCTACTTAAGTAGTAGGTATTTAGAATTTTTTACCTTGTGGTAGAATGTGGTAATGCCGTGTGAAGCCGGCTTAGAATAGCATCGCCCATTCCTTACCACGGGTGTCAATAAAAGGCGACTGAAAGCGACTCGAGCACTGGCTGAAAAACTACCACTACCTACAGGGACACAAGATTTTTCTGAAACGGGCCTGCAATGTGGCGTTTTTACAGCCGCTTACGTTCTTTTTACCCTGCAAGGGATATAGGCGTGACATGTGTATGACGTACGTACATGTGTGTTAATTTAAATCAGGTGGTAACCAGTGTTTGTGAGTTCTCGAGTGGAGACCACGTACAGGCAGGCGCAGCGTAGGACGGCCCCCCGCGAGATGGACAGACGATCTGGTCAAGTCCGTGGGGAAATGCTTGATGCAGGCCGCTTCTATTCGGACAAGGTGGAAATCTTTAGGGCAGGTCTATGCTTAACAGTGGAAGTCCTGTGGCTGATATGATGATGACGATACCAAGAGTAGTCTCACAACGCGATGAACTAGTATCACGAGTTTAAAAACCGTGACGTGGTTGGGTAGGCCTCTGACGTGGTTGACTTTCACAATAACAGATAGAACTGACATCAACTGCGGTATACTTGCGTTTTAGAAACAACTAGACCTCAAAATAACCACAAAATTGATAATTTGGGCACCGGATCCGGATTATATTAACGAGGTAAACGAAAAGTACGTGGGAATTTCCATTTTCTTAAAAGTACATTGAATAGTCAGCATGCGATACACTAGCGCCTCGGTAAGCGATATAGCGATGGACGCCCTCCGTCCTAATGGACCGATGACTTAAAGAGAGCGGCTGATAGTTGAATGGCGAAAACGGGAGATTGTACCTTGTGGCGTATCCTGGAGAAGGGCTAGCTTCATCGAGGACTGCTATAGGCTGATGTTATGAGATGACGCTCTGACCATACTATCCCATCTACAAACGTATAATGCGCGTTTTGAGGACATGTTTGTTTTGACTTACTAATAGAAAATATGGTCTAGATCAAGGACTTCAATTCACTAGGAACATTCCTGAACAGCAAAGAACTACTATTACCACAAAGCGCAGTACTGCTGGACATGCTTACCACGCTTGGCTGGGCGATTGGCGAGCGGAGTGTAAGGCTTGGTAAAAGTTCACGGGGATCGAACCTTAATCACCTAAATTTACAACATCCACTATTCTAATCACTCAGCTACCATCACCAGGTCAGACTTTCTTACAAAAGTTAAAAATAAATCTATAGAATTTCATGCAATGAAATAATTATTATAATTACCAAAGTGATACAGTTTATTACTTAAGTTATATTCAACCACAAGTGTAACAAACACTTTGTAGTGGTCAAGTCAAGGCCTGGAACTACTTCGACGAACGATGTGGCGCAGTGGTAGTGAGTCTGCCAGCTATACAAGAGTCCTGGGTTTGGACGTGGAAAATGGGTAAATCCACCTAAACTACGGCACTTAGGCCCATATTTATAAACCGAACTCGATCGATCTTGAGTGCGACTTTGAGATGCTGTAAGTATTGACTGACATTTGTCAAAACCGCTCTTGAGATCGATCTCAGAGTTGGGTGCGGTTTATAAATACGGGCCTTAATATTGGCACTTAAAGACGTTTTGCCGATTATTAAACAATAAACCATCCCCTTAATTAGTCCATCTACTAAAGAAAACGTATCAAAATTTTACGGTCGTCAGTGCTCTGCCTACCCCGCCAGGGATATAGGCGTGATTTGTGTATGCGTATGTATGTATGATAAGACGCACGCTAGATGCGCGACGGCCCTAAAAGTAATAATATGACATGTCAGCTAGTAAGTTAGTGAAACTGATGTAATTCATTCGAATAGTTACCTACCCACACATTTTATGCGTTTATTTACAATACAAGATGTTATTCTAAAAATAAAACGCTATAGATAAGGAATGTTTGGCTTTACTCATTGTCCAGACATCGCGAGATATTTTTAACCTGTACAGATTGTCGCTCAGAAAGAAAATTGTGTATGCTGTTTTTTTTTACCCAACGAAATTTTCACAGTTAGCTGCTTAGCACATTATAAAGTGTAAGTTCTCCTTAGCGAAACGATTCTGTAAATTGAGAACGTAAGATTGTTCACACCTAATTCAAAGATTTCGTAAAAAATAAGGCTGCTTTTCCACCAACTACTGCTACAGTCAAAGCAGGCCACTGCTGGATATAGCCTTTGTCATACTTTGGCCAGCGCAGTGGAATGTGTTGTAGATTGACCTATTGACAGAGAAGCCTGCTTGAAATTCATCCGTTTGTCGTTTTTTACGACACCCACGGGGTGAAGCCTTACTTAGAATAAGTTGGCATCACACGGGCTAAAAAGGAAAAACTGCGGAAATACGAGTTCACGTGCAGTGGCGCGATTGAGTGGCGAAGAAATGCTATGACAATGATATGGTGGTCAATGGTTGGTACAATTTAATGTTTTATCTCGTCATCATCATTCTCCTGCAATGAGGACAGGGAAACAAGAGCCTGGGAAATTCAGATGAAGACTGACAAGAAACAACAATTGGAACATGGGTTACGAATGAAATTCCTTAAGAGATACATATCAAGTTGCTTACGGGTTTTTGTATTAGTTTACATTTGGATTTTCCAGTATTCAGTTTTACAGCATGTTTCTAACATAAACTGTTACTATCTATCTAAATCACGTACTATTTAATTTCTAGATGAGTCAACTCCATAAACAAACAATGAATCACCTGCTTGTAAAAAGAGATTTATCCTGTTTTGGCCCTGATACATTTCAAATGGAGTTGTTGAACGCCCTCCACATGGACTGATAACGTTAAGGCACCGAACGCTCTGAGAAGATTGTTGCCAACAACTTATAAAGAGTCTCCTACAGTCATGTCGAAAAGGACGAGAGACTTGAGAGTTACCGAGAACCTAAGTTTCCTGTGCGCGCCTGGGTTAGACCCCGGTCTCGAGTTTTGCGGGCAGCGGCAGGATCTTTTGCATACATTCAAAATGGACCGGTTCTCGGAAACAGCGGCGCGGGAGCGGGCAACGAGCGGCGCACTCGCTAAAAAAAAAGGCGAGCGCGCCGCCGCTGCCCGTAAAACCCGAGACGGGAGATGGCGAAAACGGGAGATCAAGCTGGAGTGACCCAAGGGCGTATTTATTATAGGGGCACGAGGGACACTTGCCACAGGGCGCAAACATTGGGAGGCGAAACAAGCTGCCTTTAGGAACAGTACCGCCCTATATTAAAAAGCAATCTATTGGTAATCTTTATTTTACATACACAGTACACATATCACGCCTTTAACTCTTGTGGGGTAGAGCGTTAACGGACGCAAAAATACGGTTGCTATCGCCACGTGTGACAGATATTGAGGGTCGTTTCAGATGATTGGTGTATCACTATAGTGACAGGTTGTCAGCCTGTCGCCTATACAATGTATTAAACCTGTTTAAAGACCATTGATGATGCAATATTCCAGTTGATATCTTCAATTTTTTTGTTGATATTTAATATTATTAGGCTGTAAGGTTTTATTAACATTATAACTTGTTTATTAATTTATATAAAACATATAGTAATGTAGTATTAAAGATAAAGGATATCCGGTTGTTCTTAGTTTGTTTGCCTACTGCTTATGTCATGATAGTGTGTCTGGTCAAATGGCAGTACAATTTTTTAAAACATGCGAAACTGAACAACATTTCTTAGTAACTTTACGACCCTAAGAAAAAGTATTTTAGAACTCATACTGCTTTCTTGGGGTTAGATTCGTACACATACATAAACAATTCACGCCTATATCCCAGGCGGGACGGGGTAGGCAGAGCGTTACCGAACGTAAAGTTACGGTCGCTATTGCCACGTCTGACAAATGAATGAGTCGTTGCAGATAAGTCGTGTATCACTATAGTGACAGGTTGTCAGCCTGTCGCCTGAAATTGCAAGATACATGAAACCCTCGAGTCCTTCCCTTAGTCGGATTCTACGACACTCACGGGAAAGAAATAGAGTGATGCTATTCTAAGCCGGCATCACACGGCAAATCTTTCAGTTACTCTGAATGGAAATAGTAAGAATTTAGAAAAGTCTTCAGGGTTTCATATCTAGAATATACCTAAAACGTTTATATGAGTATAGTGTTCCTTTCCTTACATACATACATATATCACGCCTTTATCAATTACGTGGTAGGCTGAGCGCTAACGGCCGCAAAAATACGGTCGATGTCGCCACGTCTGACAAATATAGGGGGCCATTTGCGATCATTTTATGTATCACTATAGTGACATGTGAAAGTTGTAATACACCTGAAACCCTCAAGTCCCTCAGTCGCCTCTTACGACACCCACGGGTAGGAAATTGGGAATTGGAATGTGTTCCTTAGAATGTATTGATAAAGAATAAGGTATCCTATGTCCTAGATGCAGTCTGTTTAGTTATTGACTTAGATTGATGCTGTTCTAGGTCAACTAAACATACACACTTGTTAGAGATGTTTCTAGTATTGGAACAAGGTTATTGTTTTCATTTCAATTCAGATATTTTTTCCATTGTAATGCAAATACAGATTGTGTTGGTTAATTTTTCTGATTTTGAGAGACATTTTTCGTATGATCTTAATTAGTATTTTAACTGAATGATATTGCAAATCTCCTAGGTTATGTAGCCGACCCAACAGAGAACGGGATAAGGCAAGGAGAATGGTTATATGATATTGCAGTGCTAGTGTACCAGTATAATAGTTAGAGGTCCAAGGTAGATTCCTGGCCGGAGCAGGTATTAATATTATGAATATAAAAATATTATTACATCCTTCATGAGCGAGTGCTGTCTATTGTGGTGAATCTGGTATTAAATATATCCTCATTATGACCAAATATCTTTTAAAAGGCATATATAGCTCTATAGTAGCTACTACATGTGTCCTATATGATGTATGTTTTGTATGAAAGGTCAATTTTTTTTCTTTTCCCATAGGGAATTTAATGCATTTCCTCTGAAACATGGTGTATACTCTGGTGTATTTATTCTTTTTCTTATGAAATCTTTTAAAGTAAATATCTGTGTTTTAATAGTTTTTCATGGTTCAGTCATTAAAAAGAGGCTAGGTATTTGATATATAGACCTAGGATAATCTGGAACTGCAATTTTCCATATAAAGGCTCATTATACTGTAAAGAATGATACCTTTTAAAAGGCATATGGGCTACTATCTGAAAAAGGTCCCAGAGCAGAGGGCTTGATATTGAGACAGCATAAGGTGCCAGTTTAGAATAGCATCAACAGGTTGATAATTGGGTGCTGTAAAAAGGCCATTTAAGGGATGAATCTATGGATGGGCAGAGGCATAGTCTGCACTGCACTCCACCTAGTAATATGAATGTCTCATTTTAGATATTATTTATACATACATACACAAATCACGCCTCTTTCTCGTTGGGGTAGGCAGAGACTATTTCCTTCTACTTGCTACGATCCTGGCATACTTCTTTCGCTTCTTCTACATTCATCAGTCTTTTCATGCACGTTCATCGATTTAAGGTACTTCTGACCTGACTTTTCTTTAAAACATCCCCGATTTGGTCCAGGTAGGTTCTTCACTCTTTCTCCTTCCAACATTTCCACTAACACTATTATTGATAAGGATCTAAAAACATCTTTTCCTTATTTTGTTTGGGGAACCAAATTGATGAAGCTATAGAATAATCTTTAGACTGAGATGTTTGCTTTTGCATACATAGGTTAGATTTTTGTAGGTTCCGTAAAAGTTTGTTTTAAAGCTCATCAGGTCAACCTACGATAAAGAATAGATAGGCTAGGTTTTAGGTTATATGAATATAAGTATAGTATTAAGTTAGTAGCAGTAAGTATGTATGTTATGTGTAGCTTTGGGCTGATAAGTTGTGTTCTTATGAGGCTGGTGGGATGTCAATAACCTAATTTACACCATAAGTGAGGATTCCTTTAAACAATTTATATATGTCGGTCATTGTAATGTCATACATACATACATAAATCACGCCGTTGGGGTAGGCAGAGACTATTTCCTTCCATTTGCTACAATCCTGGCATACTTCTTTTGCTTCTTCTACATTCATCAGTCTTTTCATGCATGCTCATCGGTTTGTAATGTCAGGTTTTTATAAATTGCAATACTCTTGATACCCTTAGTTTATTCGTACTTTTACAATATTCTAGTAGAGATAGGTGTGTAGGTTTTGGTTATTTTTTTTTTCTTGAAGTTTTACTTATCTCGATATTACAAGTATGTCAGCATTTATAAAGTACGGGCTATGCCAAGTGACTTGGATCTGATGCTACATTGTCTTCGGTATAGAATATGATCGCGTTAGTTTCATTACAAGTACCATTCACCGAGAACTTTGTCAAAATTGGTACAAATTAGTATTCAAGATACAGGTTATTTTTTTTCTATAAATAAAATTTTTCCCACAACTTATGCTTACATATAGTATTTTATTGTTTATAAAGGATTGTAACCTTTGCATTCGATTGTCAGGCTAGGTTATTAGACCACATCATAGTGAGACCTGGGACCTGCAATTTGAGGAGTGGGTTTAGTGAATGAGGATGTATTTGTGTGGATACTCACCAGCAGGTGGGAGTGGCGTTTTCGACCGTGTCCTGGTTGGCTTGCGAAGGAGACTCCGCTCCCCGCGCGCCTGTCGCCACCGAGGAAGCCGTGGTGCTTCTCAGTGCGCCCTCATCGTCAGTCCAACCGGCACCACTGTATTACCTCGCACGCACTGAACACACTAGCATAGCTCCAGGATTACAAGCACTTGCACCGACACTCGCGAACTCGCGGGGCGAAGCGACAGTCCCGCGCTACGGCCGCACAGCGTGTCCACGCACTGTCCTCGCCGTCTCCGAGCCGCCCCAGCGAGGGAACACAACTCAGATCACGCCCAGCACGAACACAAACTGATTTATCTCACTAAAAAATGGCAACCTTCAAATGTAATGACCCGACGTTTCTCACCACACCACCATAGAATACTGTAATATTTATAAACTTTCACGAGTTAATTATAGACCAGACGTTACTATTAACGTTTGAACATAAGTAAAAGCCGAGAAAATAATATTTATAAATAGCTTGAGATTATTTTGATACAAATCTATATTGGTCTATCACTGCATACCCACCCCTGATTTTGGGTGGCGCGGATCCTTTTTCTGCTGTCTACAACGGTGCGAACATACGAAAATTAGCACGGATTAGTTATAAAGTCTACAATTATATGACCTACACCCTGATAACTACAAAGACATTTTGTAGCGATGACAGCGATCCGTATCGGCTTCACAGAACCTATGAAAAAAATCAACATGTCGCCGCTGATATTACGAAAAGGTGTTTTCTAGTTCAAGTTTCAGTTGTATCACGTAAAAGGGGCGTGGTCAAGCTAAAAGCATGGGAAAATTTATTCTGAAAAAGAAAAGTAGTTGAAAGATTTTCTGTAAAATGAGTCTATAAAAGAGTTTACTTTACTTTAGGTACTTATTTATGCCAGAAATCATCAATTTGTATTTGAAAATGTGCTGAGTTCGTCCCTGTAATAAGTTTTTCAAAATGTCAATGATTTTCTTTTTCTTTTTAACAATATAAGTGTGAAAGAGACAGAATTAGCATTTCAGAAACCACCCATGTACAGGAAATATCGGAACAACAACACGTTAGTAACGGCTACTTTGTCTATAATAGAAGAATGAATGAATGATATCAGGTGATCGTTATGGTATGTCAAAATTGAATGAACGATGTCAGGAAAACGCGCGATTTGAATGGCTGTTTGTTTTCAGTTTTTAGCGATTTTATTAATTTGTATTCCGTTTATTTTGTTAGTAAAAATGGCAAAACCAAGCAAAAGTCTCCAAATTATGGCTCAGAAACTTTCTATCCATGAAGAAGAAAAAGTGATAAGGTAATTATTTCGAATATCTAGTCTTATTTGAGGGCTGTCTATTTATCGTTGTTTTGCACCTTATTTTGACTAATATTACTATGATTATCGCACAAAATAGTTGCATTACAAACCTATCACATAATAAAATCCTTAATGTATTAATTTTGCTAAAAGTAACTAAGATCATAGACTAGGTTATGATATACTAACCTATTCGTATGTGGTTTCTCGATTTACAGCAAAGCTGCAGAGTTCGAGCGCCTTCTACAGATGAAATCTACTACGAACAACATCACTGACATTGCAAAAGTTGTTATTTGTTTAGATGTGGCTGCCACCTTTTATGGAGTTGAGTTTGATCAGGTAAAGTCTTTCCTCCATTTCTCATGGTGTCCAATTTATTAATATTTTTTTCATCGCCGCAATGATATAAACAAATTGCAATCCAAAACTAACAAGCTTTCCACTCTGATGCTAATCTACTTGAAGTAAGCAGAACTCTTATGAATAAAATAAGTAGCATGGTCATAAATTGACTGAAGTTCTATAGATTGTTGTGACAGTTTTGTATAGTAAGAACCAATTTTCATAGGTTATGATTATATAGTATTAACTAGTAGCCTAACCAGCAGTTTCAATCAATGCTGACGGTTTTTCTATTGAAATATGATACATGGGATAATCTAGTTTGCTCATGGATTTTTAGTTACTGTAGTTCTATAGCCTATTTAGAAATATCTGCTCTTTCTAATGTTACTTCTTGTTCCCTCAATTCTTATAATTTCAAGATCCTTTTCAAGATTTCAATTGTTTATTTCCAAGTAGATTCACAGCAAATACTTTTTAGAATGTCAATAAATTACTTATAGTCTGTAAGTTTAGGTACTTATCTTTTTGTAAACAAACTTTGTACGAAAGTGACACTTCTGAACTGTCAGTTTCATACAAAGTTTGTTTACAAAAAGATAAGTACCTAAAGTTACAGACTATAGAGCATTCATCCTAATGGCCCTTAGTGTTTAGATGGAAAAGCTAGGTTTACCCCTCTGCCAGAATTCACTGCCTATTTACCCAGCATGTTATATGAAACTGACAGTTGGCCCTTTATATGAGGTTTTAAAGTTGTTGTAAAATTATTGTTGTGTGCTGTATGAGTTTACGTCCCCTCCCGCAAAAATGGCAGAAAAATTTGTTTGGTAATTGACTAGTTACCACCTCCATAGGGTGAATGCTCTAAGATAAATTACAATAGGATTACAACCACAATGTATACCATACCATAGATCACATACTTAAAAATGACTCAATTCCAGAAAATTGCCATAAAATGCTCTGGCTTAAAAGGTCCTGCCTACATGAACAACCGTAAGATAATTGAGAATGTTCTGGAGCTAAATAATGACCAATTGACAATATCCTCACTCTGCCTGACACTGCAGTGTAGTGTCCAGGATCTGGCTCAAAGGATTCTAGATGAATACAAGAAACATTCTAAGATGGTAAGCTTTTTAAATTGTATAAGGTGTAAAAATATTAGCTGCAAATATTTTTGGGGGTGAATCAGCCCATGAAACTGAACAACTTTCCTCAAGGAACATAGGCTGAAATATAAAAAAATATTTTGGACCTTGAATACAAATTGACTTGGTCGGTCGGTAATTTTGTATGTGAGGTCCAAAATCTTTTTTTATATTTCGACCTATGTTCCTTGGAGAAAGTTGTTTAGTTTCATAGTCTGATTCACTCCTTAAAATATTTGCAGCAAATATACAGATATTAAAAGTTGTTGAAAATATTCCCAGCAGAGCGAACCACACGGATTTTTTACCCTACTTATTTGTTTAACAATAAAATTTTTCAAGAAAACAGAAAGATTGCTGCTTCCTTATAAAGTTATTTAGATATTATTTTCTTAATAACTTGGCATTTATTAAGACCAGTAATTCAAGATATGTTTATATTTTTCAGGAGCTTGATATGACAATGCCCCAATATGTATGTATGGCTGTGTACCAAGCTTGCAGGTAAATAAACAACTTACAATTATTACACCTATAGGTACATCTAGCAGAAATTCACTTGAAAAATTGAAGTTATAGTCAAATCTGTCTGACAAATATTTGAGGTGTGTACCACATTGTGTATCACTTTAATGACAGCTGTATGTATGTATGTTAATGACAGCTTGTCAGCACATCTCCCTAAAATAAGATACCCTAAAATCTATGCCCTATGACTTATTAGTCACCCCTGTGACATCTGCGTGAACAAATGGTATTGTCTGCGTCTATATAGCCCGAGCAGCCTCGCGTGCTCGCCGCCTCGGTGCTCGGTTGGTGTGGACGTGCCTCGCGTGAGGTAGTTGTATGCTCAGCCACATGCCTCGACCAAAGCACGTCCACACCGACTGAGCATTCAACTAGATAAGGTGTAAAAAAAATACTGCAAATATTTTAAGGGGTGGATCAGCCCATGAAACTGAACCATCAAGAAACATAGGTCGAAATATGAAAACAAAATTGCCCTCCCATACAAACTGACCCATTTTGAATGGGAGGTCCAAATTTTTTTTTCGTATTTTGACCTATATCCCTTGAGGAAAGTTGTTCAGTTTTATTGACAGGTTCACCCCTTAAAATATTAACAGTTAATTATTTTACGACCTGTATAATGCTAAGCTGCCATTACTCATGCTATATATAACAAACATCAATTCTCCCATTTCAGGATCAGCAAAATTAAAGTACCAAAGAGCAAGTTGATTGACAAGTCGCAGCTGAAGTCCGGCCAGTGGACGAAGCTCGACGCCGACTGGACGAAACTCGTCGACGAGAAGTTCGCCGCACTCGTCAAGAAGAAGAAAGGACGACCTGCTAAAAATCTTGTTATAGGTACGTCTATTTTGACTTATGGAGAGTATGGTAATCAATTGAAAACATACTGCATACATACATATATCACGCCTTATCTTATATATCCCTTACGGGGTAGGCAGAGCGCTAACGGCCGCAAAAATACGGTCGCCACGTCTGACAAATAAAGACGGCCATTTGAGATAATTTTGTGTATCACTATAGTGACAGGTTGTCAGCCTGTCGCCTAAAAGTGGTAATACACCTGAAACCCTCAAGTCCCTCAGTCGCCTCTTACGGCACCCACGGGAATGGGGTGATGCTATTCTAAGCCGGCATCACACGGCAAAACATACTGCAAGTAACGTAATTGAAACATTTCCTGCTCTAAATACATACCTCACGCTAGCTATCCGTTGCGGGGTAAGCAGAGCGTATCCTCTTTCTTCTGTAGCACAGAAGTTAAAAGATGGGCAATATTGTCTGGTCTAACAAGTATTAGAGGGTAATATCAAGAATGTGCGTCACTATAGCGACTTATTGTTATGCTTATGCAAAATTAATCGCCATTCATGTGGGATAAAAAATGAGGTAATGCTACTCGTAACGCGCGTGCCGTGTGATGCCGGCTTAGAATAGCATCACCCCACATCCTTCCCGCGGGTGTCATAAGAGGTCGCCTCTTATCAACTTCTCTTTTATCTTTAAAACAATCCTCAAAAATGACAGACGTGGCGATAGCGACCGTATTCTTACGGCCGTTAAGAACGCAAGCCGCCGCAAGGGATAAAGGCGTGATATGTGTATGTATGTATATTTGTAACAACGCATTTAGAACTAAAAAAAATTGTTTTACGTATTGTTTTAATCACTTTTTTTCAGATGATGAAGACAAAATGGAGGTTGATTCTGAAATCATCTTGAACAAGAAGGAAGAAGCAACAGAACCGGAAATAGAAGCTTACGACGACTGGAAACGAAGAATACTCGAAAAAGCTTACAAAGACCTTGAAAAACTAAAACAGAACCAAATAAAACATAAAAACTCGCCTAGTAAACATAAAGACACGCCAAGTAAACAAAACACACGCAGTAAACATAGAGACTCTCCCAATAAACATAAAGACACTCCGAGTAAACATAAAGACACTCCAAATAAATATAAAGACACTCCAAATAAATATAAAGACACTCCAAATAAATATAAAGACACCCCGAATAAACATAAAGACACTTCAAATAAACATAAAGAAGCTTTGAATGAACCTAAAGATCCACTTTTTATTGAAAAAGAGAACGTAATTAATGATTATGATATCACATTCTCGCCGAGACGATCACCAAGAAAAACTCCGCTAAAATATGAACCATACAAAAGCCCCGCCAAAAATAAGGGGGTCCGGTTACTATTCCCCGTTTAGATAGTATTTTGTTTTAATAAAATTTGTAAGCATTGACTTTTATGTACAGTGCGAAAAAAAAATAGCTGCAAAAATTTAAGGGATGCACCAGCCCATGAAACTGAACAACTTTCCCTAAGGAAAATAGGTCGAAATATGAAAAAAAAAATTGACCTCCCTTACAAAATTACCCACCGACCAAGTCAATTTGTATGGGAGGTCGAAAAAAATTTCTCATATTTCGAGCTGTTTCTTTGGGAAAGTTGTTCAGTTTCATAGGTTGATTCACCCCTTAAAATATTTGCAGCTAATATTTTTACACCTTATATATAGTTGAGGGGAGTAGCGCGCTTGTGGCGCTTTCTACGTGAGGATACTCTAGCGCAGCATTTTCATACAACCTGTTTTCTTTCAGAGTAATGCGTCTAGAGCTATAATTCTTTTTTTATTACATTAAGGCCTACTATAAGCATTTTTCTTTTTCATTGGAAATATTAAAATGTTTATTTTTCCTGTTAAGCTCTTTTTATAGCTTTAAAAAAGTATTAGGTATAGCTTTAGAGGCATTACTTGGGTAGAAAACGGGGGAATATTGTATGAAAATGCCGAGAACCTGGCGCACTAAGGAATGCTCTTAAATCATGATAATACTTAGTGCTTCTCAATGGCAAACCTATGGCGTGAATGAAATACAGGATGTTAGGAAAAATAATAACGTCCTTTCAAAGAATGAACCAGCCCATGAATAAACAACTTTCCCCAAGGAACATAACTCGAAATATGAAAACTATTTTGGAACCTCCCACACAAAATGTAGCAACCTACTCAGTCAGTTTGTATGTGAGCTCCTTAAATTTTCCATATTCCGACCTATGGTCTTTGGGGAAAGTTGTTCAAATTCATGAACCATCACCCCTTGAAAGAAAGTTAGTACTTTTCCTAACACCCTTTATACTAGGACTGACGTTCAACCACAGACTATGCTACTAAACCCTCGTCGTTCGAATAGGCCCTTGGGAAGAGATCAGTGGAATACGCTTGTATGAATAGGCCGAGAACAGCGCACTAAGGAATGCTCTTACATCATGATAATATTATTGTTCTTCAAATGCAAACCTGTATTAAATACTGGGTGTTAGGAAAAGTACTAACTTCCTATCAAGGTTTGAACCAGCCCATGAAACTGAACAATTTTCCCCAAGGAACATAGGTCGAAACATGTATAATATTTTTGAACCTCCCACACAAAATGTACCAACCTACTGAGTCAATTTGTATGTGAGGTCCTTAAATTTTCCATATTCCGACCTATGGTCTTTGGGGAAAGTTGTTCAAATTCATGAACCATCACCCTTTGAAAGAAAGTTAGCACCTTTCCTAACAGCCTGTATACTAGGACTGACGTTCAACCACAGACTATGCTACTAAACCCTCGTCGTTTGAATATGCCATATTTGAGAGCTGTCAAAATCATGTTAACGCTATGACTTATGGTTTATTTTTCTTTGTTCACACGCCCTTTTCTATGGGTTTGACAGCTGTCAAATGTGGCCTATTCGATCGACGGGGGCTTAGACACCCTATAACTGTCTGAACGTTGAATAGGCGAGTTCTACTGGTCGTCGTAGAGTACCCTCAATATTTGCACTGATTTTTTATAGTATTTTTTTTTTCCTATTAGTGGCTTACTCTTGACCCCAATCTTACCCTAGAGCAGAGATGGGATCTACGATGGAGCGAGCTTGCCCAGAAGATGCCTATTCACTCTAGACTTAAAGACACTTAGTAGGTAAGGTTTTAGAGAATATTTTTCTAGTAATTTTTTCAGGACTTTAGTCATTAAGTATAACGATAAGTTGTTAAGTAATCGATGTAATTTTAACATTGCACTTTATTACGTGCAAAGAAATGGTTTTAATAAAAAAATACATGAATAATAAGTATATTTTAATGTTTTAGAACTAAAGGTTAGTTAGTTTGTACGAGTGAAATCTTAGACACAAAGAACATATGTCGAAATATGAAAAAAAATTTGGACCTCCTATACAAAATGTAGCAGCCGAGCGAGTCGACTGTATGGAAGGTACAATTTTTTTTTTCACACTTTGACCTATGTTTCTAGGGGAAAGTTGTTAAGACATTCTGCTAATTGGACATTTTGCGAATTTGCAAACTTGAAATTATGCGAATTGGACATTTTGCTACTGAAGGTTAAGTTTCATGGACTGATTTACCCCTTAAAATATTTGCAACTATTTTTTTTTACTCTGCGTCACACGGTGAAGATATACTATTTAGTCTTAATATGTACTTTCCCAAATAATATAAAAATCTTATCTTCGCCGTTAGTGATGGTGATGGCTCATAATTTTTTTATAATAACAATATTTCATCTCAATATATTGTCGTATCTTCACGTCACTGTGTGTAACGCGGACCAAACTCGTAGGTAAAAAAAATTGAAAATTTTCATTGGACTTCGGTACTTTTTCGTCGAAAGTGGTTCAAATGCATATTACTTGTAGCAGGTATATGTTACTAGGTATTAGTAGGCCATGACTGTTGTTTTATAACGATGGCCTGTAAACTGACTTTTATAATTATTTTTATTTCATTTACTCTAATCAGAAGCGATTTGCGTAAATACTCTCCCGGCGTTGATCTAAAGGAAAGCCAGGAAGTGTCCGAAGGAAATACGATTGATAAAGAAGTTGTTGGCCTAAAAAGAGATCTCCAAAATGCTAGCAAAGATTCTTTAAGGAAAGAAACTGTAACTACACGGGAGCCAAAAGGCCTATTGCTTAATACCGGAAAACCAGAAAATGGCGATCAAAAAGCACACAAAGTATTTGAGCAAAATGAAGAAATGGAATTTAATAAAACTGACTCGGGAACCGACGCTTTGACTACAGTAACAGCTGTTTCCCAATTTAAAAAAGACGTAGAACATAGAAGGCCACGCCAAGCAGAGCCCGATTATGGAAGGGAATCTGGGTCCGATATAGAATTCGACAATCCAAGCCGCCCGACACTAGCTTACCCTACATCGCTCTCCTATCTTTTCATATTCACCACTCTTCTCGTCGGCGTGATAGTGCGATGCATAACGCTATGGTCATTCGAATGCATACCTTATCGCGTCATCATGTTCGCACTGGGAGGCATCGCTGGCTTCTGCGCGAATAAATATCCCGCCTTCAGACCACTGGTCCAAATATGCTACGTCGAAATCGACGTGCTCCTAATAGCTTTTTTACCCATTGTTATTTTCAACACTTCTTATTCTGTCGATTATCATTCCTTCTGGAAATGCTTCCCTCAAATTTTCCTAGTGGCCGTACCGGGCGTGTTGCTTACTTCTCTTATGGTGTCTTTCATGGCGTTTTTCTTGATAGAATCCTCTTGGGGTTTCACAACATCCTTTCTATTTGGTATCGTGTGTGCTCCGATCTATCCGATGGAAGTCGTGAAGAGACTGAAGGAAATGGCAAGAGGAAAGTACGTTAGTGTACTGCTGCTTGGAGAGGGATTGATAGGAGACGCCACATGCATGATAGCATTTACAGCTTGTTTCGGAATCTCTTCTACGGCCCTAACAACTTCTTCGCAAATATGTCTAATGCTGTTACGATACGCTGGAGGAGGAATATTATTGGGCATATTGAGCGGTAAAATAATCGGCTTCATACTAACTTTGACGTATTACGACTTGCTATGCGTGGTATCGCTTATGTTAGCTGGCTCATATCTAACCTACTACATCGGCGAGAAGTATTTCTATGTGTCCGGGCTTTTGGCGACGGTGATCGTTGGCGTCGTAGTCAGTGACAGAAAGAGTACGATCGCAGGCGAAGTGGACGCGGTCGTAACGCACTTCTGGGCGATAATCACGCATGCAGCGAACACGGTACTGTTTACAATGGTCGGTGTGGTTATATTTGAGAAAGTGAGCTACGTGATCACCGCTCGGCAGGTGGCGTTGATCTTCGTGACGTATGCGACGGTGTATTGCTCGAGGTTGATAATTTACTTCATGATGATGCCTGTGCTGAAAAGGGTGGGGTACGGACTGTCGTGGCAGCACGGCCTGGCCTGCGTGTGGGGGGGACTGAGAGGGCCGCTGTCGTTGTGCTTCGCGTTGACTGTGCTGCGCTCGCCACTCCTGTCTTCTGACGACGCAGGACAAGTAAGTTTCAGTCTATTGTTTTTCAAGAAGGTTTCACAACAAGACAAGATGCCAGTAGAGAATAGATGTATAAAAGCGTGCCTATTCGATCAACAAAATCTAATCTTTTAAATTCACATCACATACACTCATCACATCAGCCTATAGCAGATTACTGTTGAACATACGCTTCACACAGGGTACGCCACAATGAACGATCTCCAGCTTTCGCCATCCAATCGATACCAGTCGCTCTCTTAAAGTTATCGGTCCATCTGGCCGGAAGGTGTCCTGAGAACCCTACGACAGATGGGCCGATCCTTTAAAATATAGTAGCCTAAAAATAAACGATTGGTTTTAGAAACCCACCTTGTGGATTTTTTCTAGTAAATCTTAAACTGTTTACCATTTACCAGATCTTCATAGTCCAAACGGCGGGTCTGGTCCTTCTTTCCCTTCTGATAAACGCTACGACGATGCAGAAGGTGCTAAAACTCCTGGGTCTGGCTGAGATATCCTTGGCGAAGAAAGCTAACATGACTAACTGCGTGAAGCGGATTATGATGACCAGGGATCGCTGCATCGCCATGCTGAAGATGGACAAGTTTCTCGCGGATGCCAATTGGGATTTGGTGCAGGAAGGTAATGGGACATTTATTTTTACTTACACATATCACGCCTTTATCCCTTGCGGGGTAGGCACAGGGTTAACGGCCGTAAAAATACGGTCGCTATAGCCACATCTGACAAATATTGAAGGCCCTTTCACATGATTCGTGTATCACTGTGGTGACAGGATGTCTGCGTAAAGGTGTAATACACATGAAACCCTCGAGCCCCTTACGACACACGAGGGATAGAATTGGGATGATGCTATTCTAAGCCGGCATCACACGGCAGTCACGGCATTTTAACATTCTTACACATGTCAGACCTTAATCCATTGTCATGAAGGCAGAGGGTTAGTTCAATTGTTATTTTAGATAAGGCCAAGACAGATGTCAACACTGGTGTTTTATCCAGAACTAGATGTCCAAACGGAAACTACACTAGCAGTCCTAGCAGTAAAATATGTTTGGCGATGGCCTTCGAAAAGTCTTAAGTTAAATGACCCTTAAAGGAGCTCGTTTATAAACCGCCTGATCCATTTGCCTCTCAAACTCTGCTGTTGATAATTCTCGTATCGTCGGTAGGAACAACGATAAAGCACCCATACCAACAACAAATGTCCGGTAGAGGGGTGGAGGACGATGACTTGGAAGACGACACGTACATGGGATACAGGTACACCACCTGTCCTGACTGTGAGCGCGAGATCCCTAATGAACCCACGAAGAAAGAGTTCGCTGAGATGATGAGGTATTCTGATTTCCATATTCCTTCCGACTGACTGAACGATCTGATCCCACATTCGTACCTTTTATTTTTTGGTAGACAAAGCTACAATCGACTTGAGTTATTCTCAAGCAGGTTTTTGAAATAATTGTTAGATAAAGGGACTGTCAAGTGTGAACAGCTGGTAGATCACCCACCCAGGTCGACCACTTGCCTACAAAAATACCAAACTCGATACAAAAATACCCAAAAAAGTCCGAACAGCCGAACAGATTATCACATCAGCCTACAGCAGCCTAGGGCGTGGGTTACCCCATAAGGCACGATCTCCAACGCTATGCTTGCCAAGGCTGCAGCCTCCACTTCCGCTGTCTACAGTCCGTGAATCAGTCATCGAACTACACCTTATCTGTCAAGACTACCTTCTATTTTATTACCAGAATTTTAAAAATCTAAAAAAACATGTTTGAGTCTGTTGTATCTGTGGAAAACCCACCGCAAATGAAGGCCCCTTTTGTATCTCCCAGGGAAGCAAACCAACGCGTCTTAAAAGCTCTAAAGATATCCTACTGGCGTCAGTACGAGCACGGGAAGATCAGCAAAGACGGCGTCCGGCTGTTGGTACAAGCTGTCGAGGTGGCAGCTGATTCTGATGAGGGGAAGGTCAATGTGGATATGCTGGGGTCGCTGTGGAAGCCTAAGGTATCCTTACTTACATTTTTGCCCTCTACTTCATTTGGTAACGATGTTGTACTCGAGATGGTATCTACACAGCTCACATTTCATTGGCTCTTTGGACGACTCGGTGTCCCACACGAAAACTACAACACACAGTAGTGTGTCGAGATACGTGTTCTTTTTGGTTACTTGTTTTTAAATGTTCCTACAACACCCACAACAGTCCATTGCTGGACATGGGCCTCCCAAAATACGGTCGCTATCGCCACGTCTGACAAATATTTGAGGGTAGTTTCATTAAAATCGTTTATAACTATAGTGACAAGTTGTATCAGCCTGGCGCTTGAAAATTGTAATACATGTGAAACCTTCCGAGTCCTTTAGTCGTCTTTTACGACACCATTGGTCGCACGAGGAATGGGTTGTGGCAAACTTATTTTTTTTCCACACACACACAAATCACGCCTATATCCCTGGCGGGGTAGGCTGAGCGTTAACGACTGTGAAATTAGGGTCGTTTCAGATAAGCCGAGTATCACTATCCTCAACTCCCTTAGTCGACTTCCAAGACACCCACGGGAAAGAAATTGAATCATGCTATTCTAAGCCGGCATCGAGAGCGCAACAAAACCATCCAGAGGCTCGTGTGACGTGATCTCCGATCCGCAAACACGCTCTTGATTGAAAAATCAATTGAGCAGAATCGGGGACCAAAGGTGTTCGCACGGCCTTTGGGTAGGAGCCACCTGACGAAGCTGACAACTGAATCTGGGGAAGTCGTCGCATCCAAGCCGGAGGTTCTGTCGGAAGTGGAAGACTTCTATGGCAAGCTCTACGCCTCGCAAGCTTCAAAGCCCGTACCCGATACTGAGGATTGCAGAGCCACCCTCACACGCCACTTCACCGAGGACCTGCCCGAGATCAGCCGAGACGAGATCGAAATGGCCCTGAAACAGTAAAAAAATGGAAAAGCCCCAGGGGAGGACGGGATCACGACAGAGCTCCTAAAAGCTGGAGGAACTCCCTTATTGGAACAGCTCCAACAGCTCTTTAACTCCGTTCTCTTCCATGGGAGAACTCCGCAGGCATGGCACAGAAGCATGGTGGTACTGTTCTTCAAAAAAGGAGACAAAACCCTATTGAAGAATTACCGCCCCATTTCGCTTTTGAGCCATGTTTACAAACTGTTCTCCAGGGTCATCACGAACCGTCTTGCGCGAAGACTCGATGAGTTTCAGCCTCCCGAGCAGGCCGGGTTTCGAAGGGGTTATAGCACCATAGACCACATTCACACGGTACGGCAGATTGTACAGAAGTCTCAAGAGTAGTTTTAGCGTTTGTGGACTATGAGAAAGCTTTCGACTCCATCGAAACCCGGTTTGTTCTGGAGTCTTTGCAGCGTTGCCAAGTCGACTGGCGATACATCGAAGTGATGAGATGTCTGTATGAAGCTGCCACAATGACCGTACAAGTACAGGACCAGCGGACTAAACCTATCCATCTCCATCGAGGAGTGAGAAAGGGGGACGTCATATCCCCGAAACTGTTCACTAACGCTCTGGAGGATATGTTTAAGACGCTGGACTGGAAAGGTCGTGGTATTAATATAAACGGCAAGTACATCTCTCACTTACGATTTGCAGACGACATCGTCATTATGGCAGAAACGCTGCAAGACCTACAACGAATGGTGGATGACCTAGCTGATTCTTCTCGCCGCATCGGTCTCCGGATGAATTTGGATAAAACCAAAGTCATGTTCAACGAACACGTTGATCCGGAACCGATTGTCGTAAATGGAATCCAACTCGAAGTTGTTCAACAGTATGTCTACCTAGGGCAAACGCTCCAACTAGGTAGAAACAACCTTGAGAAGGAAGTCCAGAGAAGAATACAGCTAGGTTGGGCGGCATTCGGAAAACTCCGTCGAGTCTTTTCGTCGCCAATACCGCAATGCCTTAAGACGAAAGTCTTCAACCAGTGCGTCCTACCTGTCATGACATACGGAGCCGAAACGTGGACACTCACGGTACGACTGGTCCACCAACTGAAAGTCGCTCAGCGAGCTATGGAGAGAGCTATGCTCGGGGTTTCTCTAAGGGATCGTATCCGAAACGAAGTAATTCGACAGAGAACTAGAGTGACCGACATAGCTCAACGTATTAGCAAGCTGAAGTGGCAGTGGGCTGGTCATATCTGCCGAAGGACCGATAACCGCTGGGGTAAGCTGGTCCTTGAGTGGAGACCGCGTATCGGCAAACGTAGCGTAGGACGCCCTGTGGCAAGGTGGAGCGACGACATACGCAAAGCGGCGGGCAGTGACTGGAGAAGTAAAGCCGAAGACCGGGTTCAGTGGCGTGCTTTAGGAGAGGCCTATGTCCAGCAGTGGACTACAATAGGCTGTTAATGATGATGATGAAGCCGGCATCACGCGGCCATTTTTTATGAAACGGTTTTATTTAGCTTATTACTATATTTTTTTTCCAGAAACACGCAGTCTGGCTCCGCCGCAAGCTAATCAAAATGATGACATCGGACACCACTCAAACATTACTACCCCAGAACCGTATAAGACGGTGCTGTTATAGAATGGTGCAGAACTTCTGGTTCGACATGTTCATATACCTGGTGATCTTAGCCAATACACCTGTCATACTCTGTGAGGTTATTATGAAGCCCCCGGTCCCACATTGGATTACCTATACGGTCAAATCGCTTAACTTGTAAGTATTAGTTACGAGTTTCTGTACATACATACACATAAATCACGCCTCTTTCCCGTTGGGGTAGGACCTATCTTGCGTAAAGTTGTTCTGTTTCATGGGTTGATTCACCCCTTAAAGTATCTTCAGCTAATATTTTACACCTTTTTCTCCAAGGAACTTAGGTCGAATACCTAATGAAAAGAAAATTTGGACTTCTCATACAAAATGTAGCAGCCGGGCGAGTCAACTGTATGGGCGGTCTAAAAAAATTTCTCATATTTCGACCTATGTTTCTTGGGGAAAGTTGTTCAGTTTCATGGGCTGATTCACCCCTTAAAATATTTGCAGCTAATATTTTTACACCCTGTATAATGTTTCAGAGTGTTCTACATAATCTACATATTGGAGATGTTCATCAAAATGATGGCTCTAGGCGTCTGCGGGTATTTCAAATCGCACTGGAACAAACTGGATTTTGTCATCATCGTCTTTGCTACTGGAGGTAATTTTCTTACTTTTAGGCTGTCTTTCAAAATAAATAAATAAACTACTCGTACACAATTTAAAAAAATCTGAATATTTCTTTTTACACAAACGCAGTGCCTGGGTCCCAAGTCTGCTATTTTTTGTCATTGTAACGCCATCGAAACTCAACTGCCATTCCATTGCCATTGTGATTTTTCTATAATTAAAACTGTTAGCAGACTATGAAATGACTGAAATCATACAACTGAGATCCAATCGACATCTAACTGAAACGATTTTCCTTTTGCAGACTTAGGGCCGGCGGCCCTATTGTGTCCGCTTTATTACGTTTTGTACTGTAAAATTTATTGTGTATAATTAGTGGTTAAATAAATTCACATAGCGCCATCTCACCCCAAAATAAGCAAAACTATGGGAACAATAGCTGAAACTAATATTTTTATACTTTTTTGTAAATAAATACATATTATACATTAGGGTGCTTCTTATATGACCATAAAATATTTTTTTTAGATTTTGTTTCGCGTCATGGTTTTATTCTGTTCTAGTATACAAAAAAAACATTATGTAATTTTTTTAATTTTTTTTAAGCAACATTTAGGGGTCGCTACCAGCAAGTAAAAAAAAAGCAAAAAGTTAGTAAAAGAAATCGTTTTCAATATTTTCAAAATAGCAGTATGTTACATAATATAAACAAAATATCAACAGAAAGGTAAGAAATCTATTTTAATAATGTACGTTTCTTTATATCTGGGTATTTTCGCCTGAATTTATTTACTAACAAAAGAAGAAAATGCTTCTGCTCTTCATTTTCTGTGATTAACTTATTATACTCTTCAATTAATGTCATACCTCGTTCAGCAATATTGTTAACTACTTTCATTGCACGTACAATAGGTACTTTTGGATGCAATGTAATCTTCGTCTCCATTCCATAAACCAGGGTCTTTTTGCAAAAATGCCGATGAAATGCCAAGGATACTGAAATATCTTAGAGTGTTCGAGGATACAAAATCCTCAATATTTTTTTCAGCAATATGATTGATGTCCAAGCTGATTCGTTTTGGGCTGTAGTCCGAATATTCTGTAAGTGCGGCAACCATTTTCTTCTTAGATTCAATGGACACTTCGTCATCGAAGAACGCTAGAGCTATGAGTTCGTCTGAAAGGTACCAAAGGTGCCATAATATCTTTGTGGTTGCTTTTTTGGTCATAGCTTTGTTAATATTCTCATAGCTTTTTAGCTCTTTCAAAAGCCATAAGTTCCGTAATTGATTTGAGTTCTCGGTGTGTCATTTTGAACTGGTATTGAAAAATAAATTGCCTTGGCCATCCAGCGAGCGCGGTGAAGACCTGCTGGACCTCTGAATAAAATCCCTTTTTCAAGCACACCTCCCAGAAACATAATCGTTATATTCAGCAACTCCTTATAATCGCCTCTGGGTTGATAGACATCGAGCTGGTTTTTTGACAAACACAATTGTACTGTCTGCGACATTCTGTACGCATCTCAAGGCGCCAGGATTTGAAGAAGCTGTGCTGAACTTGTTTTGATCAATACCAGGCCAAGCAGCTCTAAACCGTTTAAAAATCAATATTTCGGGGCCACTTGATGGACCAACAATTGCTTCAAGCATTATTTCCATTATATGGTGACGACACGCTAACCAGAGCAAGTCTTTTTCCATCTTTTGCTCTATCAATAAACACGCGCCACTTCTTAAACCAGTGTTTACTGCAGTTGTGTCGAAACATAAGCACTGTATTTTCTCCTGCAATTCTCAAAAATCGGTAAGCGATCAACTGTTTTGTGTCCTGTGATGTCCTCGATTAATTTGCCATCTCAATGAATTGTTAGGGGTACGTCAGGCTTAAAATCTTTATTTAGAGACTCGGCCACACTCTGCCTTTGCTTCATACGTTGGCGCCGTATTGAGGCTAAATTAACGTTGAATTGCAAGGGATCAACTCCAGCACTTTTGAGCGTCGATGACAATACAACAGTTGCTTTCCTGTCACTCATTTTAGCAATATCGAGACTTGCTGCTAATCGTTGATCAATAAGGTTTTTTATGGCGCGTTTACGTTTAGGTGGAGGTTCCTCTGCTGTTGATGGTCCAGCCTGCAATGAAAACTCGATAGTCGGGCTCATAATTTCTACATCGCTGCTGGTAGTTGTCGAAGAAATCAGGGTACACTTTTCTCGTGCACTCTTTGTCGCGGTACAGAGCGACTGACTCAAACTGGCGCGAACTCGTGATCAAGCAGACTCTGGAGTGATGGGGGCGTGGCATATAGGTATGCTAGCTTCCAGGAAAAGTAATAAAAGCGTGTATCCTATTTAGGATATGTTCGATAACACTAAATAACGCGTTTAAATGATGAATTAATCCGTTTTGTATACATATAATGTTGGGTGAAATTTGTAAAAATGTTACTTATTTTCAAAACTTTAACACGCGGTAGCGACCCTTAAAACTCTTTTAAAAAATTTTAAAAAAATCACGGGTCCGTTTTTTAGGTGTTAGCACAAAATGGCGGCCTGACGTAGTCATTTTATAAAAGTTGAAAAATAAGAAGCACCCTATATACATCGAAAACACTCAGTCTCGATGCAGATGCTTAAAATGTGTGAACTGACCTTGAGGCGTGACCCCATGGGAAAATTAGATTTAATTTCAGTAATAGTCACTAGATTTTCACATGATTATTAAACAGTTAATATTCAATATCTAGTGTTTCATTAAAAAAAACACTCTCTTGCAGACAATTTCTACAAAATAGTAGACATTCATTTAGAACCAACTTTTTCTTTCGATTTTCCCAGACTTGGTGCTGGATGTGATAGATGCCACTACTCCTTGGGACAAGTGGTCCAATCTCAACTCCAGTGTGATTACTGCAACTAAACTATTGAGAATGTTGAGGTTCCTGCGACTTTGCAAACTAGCCAGGTGAGACCTATGACCCTCTGCCTACCCCACAAGTGGTCCAATCGCAACTCCAGTGTGATTACTGCAACTAAACTATTGAGAATGTTGAGGTTCCTGCGACTTTGTAAACTAGCCAGGTGAGACCTATGACTCTCTGCCTACCCCACAAGTAGTCCAACTCAACCCAAATCCAGTGTGATTACTGCAACTAAACTGTTGAGAATGCTGCAAACTAGCCAGGTAATATTCTATCTACTTAACTTTCTGTCATCATTCTCCTTGCCTTATCCCGTTCTCTGTCGGGGTCGGCTACCTAAGGGATTCGACGTGGAAGCAAGTTTATACACAGAGCGACTGCCATCTGACCTCTGCAACCCGAAGGCTAACCTGGCCCAAATCCTAGGTTAAGTCACATTCAAATATTTAATGTGGGTTTCATCACGATAACATAACGTAACGGTAAATGTGCGTGAGTAAAACACATTGGTATATGGCGGGGATCAAACTCGGGTCTCATGATTGTAAGACCGGTGTCCTAACCGTTTCGCCACCGACCGTCTATAATAATCTAATTATGTACTTAACAAAAAAGTATGACCTGCTTTACACAGAAAATTCTAGGTACATATTGGTACAACATTCTTTGTAAACTTGTAACTTTTTTTCTAGAGTTTCGATACCAAAAATAATGGCCTCCATTGATCGGATGATAGACATACAACTTGCCTTCGGGTACGACGTCGGGAAGGTATGTTTTTAAATATTACTGGGTGTTTTTTATGTGAGTTACAATTTACAGTCACAAGCGATACGTCGCAAAAATACGATCGGTGTCGCCACGTTTGACAAATATTGAGGGCCGTTTCAGATAATAAGTGTATTCTGACAGGACTATTGTGACAGGTTGTCAGCCTGTCATACACATAAAACCCTTAAGCCCCTTAGTCGCCTCTTACGACACCCGCGGGAAAGAATGAGGTGAAGCTACTCTTAAGCCGGCATCACACTGCAGATCAATATTAGTTTTTGTAATTTTTTTGTATGTAAACAGTTTCAAACTTTCGCGGTCACACATACTGACTCACAATAATTAAAGACGGGATTCTTACCGCGATACAATTTTGATAATTTTAAAACAAAATAACAATCAACAAAATCACACAAATTCGGACAATTCATCAAAATTGTATCGCGGTAAAAATCCCGTCTTAAATTTTTGTATGTAGATTTACTTGAACATTGAATGTATTATTATTTCCAGGGTTTCGTAACTGGGGAGCAGGAGGTATGCACGCTGCTGCCGCAACTCGTGGACAACAAACAAATACAGGACACCATCACTGCTAAACTGGAAAATGACAGGTCGCTTTCATATTATTTGTCTATTTCTCTTGATAGTAATATCCCTCCCATACATATTTTCTATGAATATAGTAATGTATAACGTCATACATTGCTATTTTGGATGGTGTCAAAATATTTACTAAGAGTAGTGTTATATAGTAAATTTTTATGAATATTTTGTGGCATTGGGTCCCATTCGAACATTAATTGAATAAAAGATCGATAGGTGGCGCTACACAATAATTAGTTCGTGATCAATTTCAATGCTATCACTTCCTACTCTGGTCAGACAGCAAAAACTCAGTAAAAGAGTCACGTTTTTGAAACTTTGGGTACATATACGTAGTCGGTCCCAAAGTTCTGTCACTGGCATATTATTTTTGAATTTAGAACACGGATTTGGAAAAGTTTTATTGCATTCCGTTTTTGAATGTTTAACAATTATTTTAAAACAATAAATAATCATTTGGCGCGATTTTTCACGATGGAGTGGACTTTGAAAGAAAACCGAATAGCAGTTTTGGCGTTGCATCGCTGTGGGCACTCGCCGAGTACCATTTTCAAGTTGCTCAAAAAATTGAAAATAACGCTTAGGTTTGGGTATCGTACTATAAGTAGGTACACTGAAGTCTCTAGTGTTGAGGACAAGAAAAGAACTGGCCGGCCTCGCTCCGCCAGAACACCAGCAGTGATCAAAGCGATCAAGGAGCGCATACGAAGAAATCCTGTCCGAAAACAGAAACTTATGGCTTTGCAGATGAAGGTTAGTAGAAAAACAGTCAAAAAGGTTTTAAACGAAGACCTTAAGCTGCGAGCATACAAAAAAAAGAGTGGGCACTTACTTAATGCCCGTTTAAAAGAAATTAGACTCAAAAGATCTCGGGTGTTGTTAAAACGGTACGCGAAAAACCGGCACCGCGATATACTTTTTACAGACGAAAAAATTTTTGATATAGAAGAAAAGTATAATAAACAAAACGATAGAGTGTACGCTACCAGCTCTGAAGAAGCAGGAAACAAAGTTCCGCGGGTGCAACATGGGCATCATCCCTCTTCAGTCATGGTCTGGTTAGGAGTCTCCTACTATGGGCCAACTGAGGTTCATTTTTGCGAAAAGGGGGTCAAAACCAGCGCAAAAGTGTACCAAGAGACGGTTTTGGATCGGTACGTCAAAGACCTGCCCAACACACTATTTTCAGGACATCACTTTGTATTCCAGCAGGATTCTGCGCCCGCTCACAAAGCCAGGACCACTCAAGCCTGGTTTGAACGTCAAAACATTGAGTTTATAAGACACGAAGATTGGCCTTCCTCCAGTCCGGACCTTAATCCTCTGGACTATAAAATTTGGCAGGTCTTAGAGAGCAAGGTCTGTGCTAAGCCCCATAAAAATTTGGAGAGTCTGAAGTCAGCCATAGTTCAAGCAGTCGCTGAAATCGACATGGATATGGTGCGTGCTGCGATAGACGACTGGCCGCCGCGGTTGAAGGCCGTTGTTAAAAGCAAGGGAGGTCATTTCGAATAGTTTTATGTTATTTTGATTCTTCGATGATTGTATTTTTAATTGATATATAAATTTTTAAAAACGGATTGGTACTTTTTATTTTATCAGTATTTTCATATATGACAGAACTTTGGGACCGACTACGTATATATCACGCCTTTATCCCTTGCGGGGTAGGCAGAGCGTTAACGGCCGTAAGAATACGGTCGCTATCGCCATGTCTGACATTTTTGAGGATTATTTTCCAAGGTTGTTTTAGAAAACCTAAAAATTGTAATACACCAATACTCTCGAATCCCTTTGGGTACGAAACTTTAAGAATCGAGAATTTCCAAGTCTCCTTCGTTGTCCATCAGATTAAAAGTGACCAGACAACTAGGTCTATTACAAAGGGACCGGCCCTGGACTGCCATCACGGTGAAGACCAGGCAAGCCACAACCTCCACCCTAAACATCATGCTGCTGGACGCCAACCAGCTTAAGGAAGAAGGTATCTAAACCCTATCAGTAGTTTTCTATGTAAAATCTCGTGCCGCGTTTCTACTAGGAACATAAAATTGTTACTTCTAAAAAAGATACAAATGTGTCTGCCAAGTTTCTCTTTTTTACAATGACTAATTTATTTATTTAGTGACAGTATTGTATTGTATTGTAACTATCTGACATTCTAAAAGCATTTACTTGGAAATAAACGATTGAATCTTGAATCCAAATATTAGGTCTTTACATACCAGGCGTAAAAGTCTTCTAAATACTTAGTCTTTCTTTTCGAGAAAGTTGATCAGTTTCAAGGTCTCTATGTGCTTAGACATACCTACTGTCCTATCCCTGTCTTTACTGTTCTTTATCTTTCCAGTAAAATAAGTGCCCGTAGAATTTACTAACCTTTATACTTCCGTAGGTTTTCTGGACGAGATGGAGTACAGATTATTGGTGAACTCTATTCAGGAGAAAGTCCAACAGTGTCGACATAAGGGCAGCCTTGTCGCGCCTTCTTCGCCCGAGGTAAAGCCTGACCAGAAAAATAACCTACCATAGGCCCGGGCGTTATGGTATGCCCGCCTTCGCTAGGAAGGCCCAGCGACCTACGGACTAAAAACCACTCCCTGTAGATTATCGTTCGGTGCGGATAAGTTAGCGTTCACCTTAAGAAAAAACCTCCCAATACGTAGTCCCATTTCCAGCAGTGGACTGTAAGGGCTGTTAAAGTTCATGTTGATTCACTCAATAATTATTTCAGACTCAGTTGCGTTCAGTCTCATGGCTACAAGGTAACGAGCGAGTAGCAGATTTCTTTTTGGAAAACTCGGAAATACTCAACTTTAACTTCAACGACATATTGATATCCCGGGGTAAGTCTGCCAATCAATATAATTTTGGCGAATTTTCGAAAAATGAGTAAAATGAAAAAGTAAAGGGGACTTCCTTAAGGAAGTATTCTAGGACCACTGCTAATCATATGCTACAAAAAACTACAGAAATATACGGTGTAAAAATCAACTGCAAATAGTTTAAGGGGTGATATACTCAGATTCAACCAGCCCATGGAACTGTAGTGAACAACTTTCCCCAAGAAAGATAGATCGAATCATGAAAAAAAATTTTGAACCCGCTCATACAAATTTACTTGGCCGGTTGGTAATTTTTTATGGTATATTTTTTTTCATACTTCGACCTATGTTCTTTGGGGAATGTTGTTTAGTTTCATGGGCTGGTTCACCCCTTAAAATATTTGCTGCTAATATTTTTACACCCCGTATATTCTGAGTTAATTGCTGAGTGCTTACATGGATCGCTTCTCTGGATAAATGCCGGGTGACGCCTGCTTAGAATGGCATCGACTAAGGTCCTTGAGGGTTTCTTGTGTATTGCAATTTTAGGCGTCAGGCTTACAACCTGTCGCTATAGCGATACACGACTTGTCTAAAACGACCTCCAAATATTTGTCGTGGCGATAACGATTGTATGTTTACGACCGTTAATGCTCTGCCTACCCGAAAGGGATAAAATCGTGATATGTGTATGTATGTATACAGTAGAATACGTTTATTATGACAAAATATATTATGATTCCACATAAATTGACCAACCGCCTATTATGACGTAATTACCTACCTAACTTAGGTCTGTATTTATAAATCCTACTCAATTCTTGAGATCGATCTCAAGAGCGATTTTTAAAAATGTCAGTCAATATTAACAGCATCCCAAAGTCGCACTCAATATCGATCTCAGGGTTGAGTGCGGTTTAAAATACGGGCCTTAGTTTGGTTTTCATACAACATTCTTGAAAGGCCTGATACAATGACGTGTTTGTTAGTTACCCTCAATATAATTATAAACGGATTCTAGAGTATTTGCCATTATTTTACTAAACCTTTCAGGCGACGAACCCAAAGGAATATACATTTTAGTATCAGGATTGCTAGAAGCCACATATTTTCCACCTGACTCTGAAATAGACGAAGCGATACCTAACTACGAGTTTCTTACGGATCTGAAGTTTAACGAGCCCAGTCAGGATTATATCGTATCGGGGAATGCTATTGGAGTGCTTGGGGTTAGTTTTCCTTTTTTAGTGTGGTTCCGTGTTTCGGAGGGCACGTTTACTAGCCGGTTGCAGTCTCCGATTATTACCCGGATGACTTGGACGTCAGAAGCCTACTTACATAGATACATGTGATGTGATACGTGTGATGCCAGCATAGAATAGCATCACCCCAATTCTTCCCGCGGGTGTTGTAAGAGGCAACTAAGGGACTCGAGGGTTTCACGTATTACAACTTTAAGCGACAGGCTGACAACCTATCACTACAGTGATACACGAATCATCTGAAGATAATTACTTACTCAATAGATACTTTTCAGACGTGGCGATAACGACCGTAATTTTACGATCGTTAACGCTCTGCCTACTTCGCAAGGTAAAAAGGCGCGTGCAGGGAATGCTATTGGAGTATATGGGGTTAGTCATTTCTTACGCATACACAACTATCGCTAGATTACGGGGTCTATAATAAAATACAAAAGTAATACGCTTAAAACTCATCATTCTCTATAAAACTATCTCATGAAACGGTCTCGTGAAGTTCTTTCATTCGATACCCCACATGATAGGTTTCAGAGGATTTTTTTTGTGCCATACAAAAATCTGAAGTTTGCCACATTCAAACTTAAATATCTCCTAAAATATAAGAGATATTGATTTGCGGCTTTTTTCATAACACGTGTAATCGACAGTATAATATCGTGTATTGTGTACATCCATAAAATCTCAATATATTTTACAGATTGATGATTTTAAATTTCAGGCACTGACAAGTCGTCCTTATTCTTACACCGTCCGCTGCGACTCCGCAGTGCAAGCCTACTACATCACCATGCCCATTGTGAAAGAAGCCTTCAATCTGGCTCCACATCCTGTCTTAGGGTATGTAATCATATATCTGACGAAATTAACAATAAATTGATGAATTTAATGATAAATCTGAGGAGTTCAATGAATCATCTGACAAACTTAATGATAAATCTGTCGAATTTAATAATTTACCTAACATACTTATACTTAATTATAAATCTGATAAATTTAATGAGTCATCTAACAAACTTAAATTATTAATCTGATAAATTTAATGAGTCAACTAACAAACTTAATTATGAATATAATCAATGTAATGATTCATCTAACAAACTTAATTTTAAATCTGATCAATTTAATGATTCATCTAACAAACTTAATTGTAAATCTGATGAATTTAATGATTTATCTAACAAACTTAATGATAAATCTGATGAATGTAATCAGTCTTCTGACGAACTTACATAAATCAGATTAATTTAATGAGACATCTGGCTAACTTATATAGTGATTCAATAACTTTACTTTATTTACTTTATTAATTCAATATTTAACGGTTCATGTTCTATTTACTTTCGTATTTGTTATTTAAGTTTCGTATACCAGGAGCTCTATATCTGAAACGTCGTAATTCGATTTATGCAAAATGTGCAACTAATTATGCTTGTATCACACGCTCCACTCATTGATTGCCTTGACTACAATACAAAAACATCGAATATTTAGTTTGAATTAATAAACAGAAATATAATATAAAAGTAAGTATTTTGATGCCATCCAAATACTTATGGCATGACGTCATACTTCTAGTTCTTTAAAGGAAATACCGTTTATTAATAGATCGTTTTAATAATTTGCTCATTTGACCTGTCAGGAACCAAGCCTATTCTCTTTGCACTCAGGCTAGAGGCTTCTATGTGGCGTGAGATAGGAATCAAACTCTCTGTGATGGTTCTACCAAACGTGCCGGCGTATCACGGACTTTCCTCTGAAAAACTTAACATGAGATTGGAACACGCTTTCGTTCCTTGCTTGAAGGCTTTCAAGGTATTTTGTTAAGTCCTTATTATTCTGTAGGTATTTTTTACAAATTAGGTTGGTAATGCCGGCTTAGAATAGCACCACCCCATTTCTTTACTGCGGGTGTCGTAAGAGGCGACTAAAGGATTCGAGGGTATTATGTGTATTATAATTTTAGGCGACAGGCTGACAACCTGTCACTATAGTGATACACGAATTATCGGAAATGGCCGTCAATATTTTTTGGATGTGGCGATAGCGACCGTATTTTTGCGGTCGTTATCACCCTGCCTATCCCGCAAGGGATAAGGCGTGATATATATGTGTGTGTATGCAACTATTCTTTCAGATAATCCATCTTTCCTGTTTCTTCTAATAGTAAACGATTAATTTATCTATTTCCTTGTTGTGTGAGATATCGAATCGATGAACGACCCGATGAACTGTGAACATCCAAGTTGATTCCCTATTTCTGAAAATAGATTACATTACTATACAATACCTATTTACAATTTTATTGAATTTTAGATATTTGTGGTAAATGAGTTGATGGAAGATATTGTCCTTCTTGACGGCGTTTGCCAAGATCTCGCCACGAGAGAAGTCTTCCAACCACCTTGTTATATTCCCAGGTAATTTCACTTTCATCTTAAGTTGTTTTCAGAATAAAAGAGCGAAAACAATATTGACCAATGTCAGCAGTACTAACGACACCTCCAAATCGCTCTCAAGATCGATCTCTGATCAGAGAGACATTTATAATAAAATTACGGGCCTAAGTTGTTATTGTGATGAGTAATAGTTGTGAGGTGTACGTAGAACTTGCGAAACAAACGGCAATGTAATAAGATATAAGTTGGCAGTAGTAAAACATCGTCGCTTTAGTAAACACGTCTTTTTCATTGTCAGACCCTGTTTTCCCCAGGACGACCAACCATTCCCTTCCCATTTGACGTTGTCATCTCTGTTTTCCCCAGGACGACCAACCATTCCCTTCCCATTTGACGTTGTCATCTCTGTTTTCCCCAGGACGACCAACCATTCCCTTCCCATTTGACGTTGTCATCTCTGTTTTCCCCAGGACGACCAACCATTCCCTTCCCATTTGACGTTGTCATCTCTGTTTTCCCCAGGACGACCAACCATTCCCTTTCCATTTGACGTTGTCATCTGTGTCCCCCAGGACGGCCCACCGGCTGATCTTCCCGAAGTCCTCGCAGCTGGTGGTGTCGAACTCGTGTCCGGAGACCAAGCTGCTGATCGTGCCCGCCAAGGACTCCGACGAGCTGGACATCATGGAGGACGAGGTGGTCGACCTGCAGTGCGAACTGGTAATGCATTCACTTTCTCTCTCCCACTGGGGCTCTTACATATACCAGGCGGACATGCTTTCTCTCTCCCACTGGGGCTCTTACATATACCAGTGCTGTGCTCTATGTGTTGCTTTCCTCGCAATACGTGTTACACACATAACCTCTCTTACTTTTTTAAAGTTTCTATGCTATGGAGTAGGACATTTTAGCCCTGCTTTCGCCCGATAGTAGACTATAGTTAATAAAGTATATGGTGATACCTGTGACGTTTGACAGATCCATACTAAAAAATAAGTAAATAAAGGAAAATGGACTTTATGTCATAGCATTTGCCAGAAACTGACAGACGTCACAAGTATTGATGCTAAATTTTATGGAGTATAAGCACAAGTATAAGTATGTGTAAGTAGTGATTGTGACCCTCCCCAGTAACTGAAGTTGTGGCCATTGATGAATCAGCAAATCAAATGAGTTACTGCATAATCATTTGCCTTCATTTTGAGTATTATTTGATCTTCCACCCGTTCCTAGATCTCAAACGTATCCTCGCGCTGCCTGTACCACCGCGCGGCGCGCAAGCTGTCCAACGAGTCTCGACGTACCCTTGCTCCCCGCGCGGGCGGCATGGGGCGCGGGGGCAAGCGCCGCCGCCTGCCCCCGCAGACCCGCCGGGTCAACTACAGGGAGTCCGTCTGGGGCGCCAAAAGCAGCCAGAGTGAGTACCCACCATATAAATTGCGGCATATATCATAGAGTTTGTTTGAAACAACTTATAAAGAAACAGTATGGAGCGCCAAAAGCAGCCAGAGTGAGTACCCACCCTAGTATCGCATCAGCTGTTGTCTCGACGCACGCTACCCCCCCGGGGCAGCTACAGGTAGTCCGTCTGGGGTACCAAAGGCAGCCAGAGTGAGTACCCACCATAGAAATTGTGGGATATATTATAGAGTCTACTTGAAACAACTTATAAAGAAACAGTCTGGGGCGCCAAAAGCAGCCAGAGTGAGTACCAACCATAGTATCGCATCAGCTGGAGTCTCCCCGCGCGGGTAAATAGGCCACACACCGGCCGAGCAGCCTCAGATGCTCACTGCCGCGCGCAGCATGCGGCACAATGCGCTGTCGGTGTGGACGATATTTCGCCCGAGCATTAGAATTTTAGCATGCGCTGCTAAAAACGCACCCAATGGTTATACTAAAACAAGAAGTAACTCAGAATGTTGTCATATTTGTAACGTAAAAAGTTAAAGAGGAAGAAAGCGGAGAGGTCCTGTGTGAATCCCCGACCTTTTTTAAACTAGTTACACTTTTAATTGTTTTTGTTGCGGCCCATGATAGTTTTCAGTATATTTCATAGTTCAGTAATATAGTTCGTTAGTTTCTTTAACTTTTAAAATACTTCTTACTTAGAATTACAAGGTTGCTATGCATAATTTCGCGGGCGCTTTTTATATCGATTTGCATTGTATAACGTCATTTCTACTTGCAATCTTAACATGGCGGCTTACACACGCCTCATTTTGTAAAATATTCGTTTTCTCTTCAATAAACCACAGTTTGGTTAAACTTATCCAAAGTTTTATTCATACTTATGTCCCTGCGGGAACATAAAGTTGGCGACCGTGACAGGACTCTGGTTTTCTAAAATAGCCAGATGTCTTAGGTGTGCCACGCCGAGTTAACTGCGCAGTTAAGTTGCGTCATCGGAATTTCGTCGTTGTCAAGCCAATCTGGATATCCTGAGCTGAAGACCAGCTGGACGCAGTTGCCTGAAGCCTAACCTACTACTGGGAGAAGAGATTTCCATAAAATATCCAGAGATGACGGAACAGATGCAGAAACTTCGACACGTGTGCAGTCAATGTTCAGCGTGCCTTGCCTAGAGGATAAAGAGGGTCACCAGTTCAGCAGCCTATAGTGGAATAGTCTGCCCAAACCGTGACATCACGGGCCCGAGCAGTAGAAGCAGCCGTGGAGCAGAAGACTTCGCCTCGAGCGCCCCCACACCCTTGTGACGTCACATGAGCTAAGTGTCCAACTTTATTCTCCTATTTTTGAATAGGAGAATACCTAAACCTACAAATTTCCACACCGCTATCCTATTTTTTAATCCAAAATCCAACTAAATTTCCACGTTAAGTCTCCACTTACGTAATAAATATCTATACCTAACAATTTATTTCTTAAAAGAAAGCTAATTAACTAAATAACAATATTGTTCACTTTCTACTTTGTTCAAGTTGATAAATATAACGTTAATTTTCCAGTTTCATTCCATACCTAACTTCTACCTAATTGTCTAATTCATACACTTAAACCTACTTAATTCTATTGTTATTGTTTGAACATTTTAATCTAGCTTTTCAGAAAGCATTAAAAGTAATTTCACAATACATAATTGCCATCGTTAACGTTCCAGATTAGTGATACCGCGTGGTGCAAATAACCTAATTCTGCACTATACCGAACGCATTTCCGTGATAACTATCAGCTGATCAGCTGATTCCCAGACTACGTGGTGCCTTCTGAGTGAGGAACGTGAGCCTTTTTAATTTTAATTTTTGGTGGTTAACGAGTTTATTGTTAATTTCAAGACTTTATACAGTTTTTACTTATAAATTCAGTTAACTATTTGAGTAATTTTCATCATGTCTGAAACTAAGAATTCAGATGTAATTACCAAAACGCTTACGCCTTTGCAGATCGCAAACGTTAAACGTGGCACAATTAAAGGCCAAATCACTAAATTCAAAAGGCATTTAGAAAATTTAATGAGTCAGCCGGCACTTTCAAACCTAGATATTTCTGAATTAAAATTAAAACTCAGTAAACTCGAGAACCTAGAATCAAAATTTGATGAATTGCAGACTGATATAGAATTGTTAAATTTTGAAAATCTAGATGCCGAGAGGGAACAGAGGGACACAATTGAGCAAGACTTTGTTTTGATTATTGCTACTTCCAGGTCTATTATTGACAATTTTAATGAAAAGCAAAATTTACAAAATCATTGCGGCTCCCACTGTGCCCACTCGCATGGCCATGATAATTCAATTGGGGTCAAGTTACCTAGTATTGAAATTCCTAAATTCAACGGATCGTATTTCCGCTGGCTTGAGTTTAGGGATACGTTCAAAAATTTAATTCATGACGTGAAAAATATTTCACCTATACAAAAGTTTTATTATTTGAATTCTTATTTGGAAGGGGAGGCTGCTCAAGTAATTTCAAACTTAGAGATTTCCGATACTAACTACTCCCACGCATGGGAGCTCCTAAACAATCGTTACAATAACAAACGTGTATTAATCGATCAGCATCTAAATTCTTTGTGTTCTATACAATCCATGACACGTGAAACCGAAAGGTCACTTAGGTTTTTGGTGGACCATGTCACGAAAAACCTGCGCGCACTAAACTCGCTAGGATTGCCAACCGATAAGTGGGACACGATTATTATTTTCCTACTTACAAAAAAGTTAGATTCACGTACGCTTGTCAAATGGGAGGAATGGAGAAACACCCTTGATGATTATCCTACGTTGGATGAATTCAAGGAATTCTTAACTGACCGCGCCAATGTTTTACAAGCGCTGAGCCGTAATAAGGTTTTCTCCAATCAAGGTCAACCAAACGAAACACGTGAACAATCTACTTCGCGACAATTCCAAAATTGTAGCCCCAGTAAGCGTTTAGCTTTGCCTAACATTGAACAGCCCGTATATAAGTGCAGTATTTGCCAAGGTTCCCACAGAATTTATGATTGTCAAGTTTTTAAATCCAAATCCGTACCTGATCGGTTAATTGAAGTTAAAAGGCACCATTTGTGCGTCATTTGCCTTCGTAAAGGTCATGATTTTCGTTCTTGTGCCATGGGCCCGTGCCGAATTTGCCAAAAAAGACATAATTCAATGTTATGTCCACCACAGGAGGTTCACAGTGCAGCTGCTGTGCCAGAAGAAAATAGTGAGCAGGTTGTGTCCTTATCAGCGCAAGGCATAAAATCATCTATGTTAACTACAGCCATAATCAAAGTTACAAACCCTAAAACTAAACAGTCTATTAAAGCTCGTGCATTTTTAGATCAGGGCAGCCAGAACTCCTTTATTAGCAAGTCATTGCAGCAACAGCTATCTTTATCTACTAACAAACTATTACATCCCATTAATATTGTGGGAATAGGTAACAACCTCTCACAAGTAGTTGATGAGAGTTGTGCTATCCAAATTAATTCAACTTCTACTTCTTACCACGTTACTCTTTCTTGCCTGGTCATGAATGAGCTAACTGGTGAAGTGCCAAGGGCACCTATAGATTATTCTACGTTGAAAATGCCTAGCGACTTACAGCTAGCAGACCCTAATTTCCATCAGCCTGCGCCTGTCGATATTCTAATAGGTATCGACCTATTTTGGGATCTAATTAAAGGAGAAAAACGCTCCTTGGGTTCTAATAACCCCAAACTCATAGATTCCCATCTAGGTTGGCTGATTGGTGGTCCTATACCTAATTCACAAAATAATCAATCAAACGTACTCTATTGCAATCTTGCAACTATTCAACAAAACACAGCTGAAAGCGCAGTAGATGAATTTCTACCTAAATTTTGGCAATTAGAAGAATTGCCCCAAAAGCGTATTTTAAGCGAAAATGACAAAATCTGTGAGGAGCATTTTTTGACACACACTGTACGCCAAAGTACGGGACGATTTTGTGTCAAACTCCCACTAAAAGACTCCCCTGATTGTCTTGGGGATACCTACTATACAGCAAAAAAACGTTTACTAAACATAGAAAAAAGATTTACAAAAAATCCACAACTAAAGGCCGATTACATAAAATTCATAAATGAATATGCTGAATTAGGCCATCTGTCTGAGTCACCCATACCTAGGCCCGTCCCATCATGCTTTCTATGTCATCATCCTGTATTCAAACTGGATAGTGAATCTACTAAAACACGAGTTGTGTTTGACGGGGCCTGCATAACCTCTTCCGGCTACTCACTTAATGACCTACTTATGATCGGTCCAACAGTGCAAGACTCACTTTTCTCTATACTTATCCGAGCGCGCGAACATAGATTCATTTTGTGCGGTGACATCGAGAAGATGTATCGGCAGATTGAGGTACACGAGGATGATCGCAATTTGCAGTTGATACTATGGAGAGATGATGAGTCAAAACCGATCAAGACATTGCGCCTTAATACTCTGACTTACGGTACCGCAAGTGCGAGTTATTTAAGTACGCGCTGTCTGTGGCAGGTGGGAGAGGAGTGCGCAGACGACAATATAAAAACAATTATACAAAAGGATTTTTACATAGATGACCTAATTACGAGCGCTAGTAGTGAAGACCAGTTACGGTACATAAAAGACTCGGTCACGGCAGAGTTGAAATCAGCTTGTTTCAACCTGCGCAAATTTAAAAGTAATTTGCCTACTATTGTTCAAAATACTGATGTCGAGTTTCAACAAACTCTTACTATTAGCGAGTCCTCTAATACACTTGGAATAGGATGGAACCCTACAAGTGACAAATTTCATTTTCCCATTAATTTACAACAACAAAATCAGTCAATTACAAAAAGATTCATAATGTCTAATGCTTTCAGGATATTCGATCCGTTAGGTTTGCTAAGTCCATGCATAATCCAACCAAAAATGTTACTACAAGATTTATGGTCACAGCACGTTGATTGCGACGAACAAGTCCCAAAGGATATCGAAAAATCATGGTATGAATTTTCAGATAATCTACAATTGTTAGCTAACTTGGAGATTCCCCGACGTGTCATTTGTGACACCCCTAAATTAATTGAGCTACATACCTATAGCGACGCATCTCAACGTGCATACGGCTCATGTATCTACGTTCGATCCGTAGATAACAATGATTGCGTCACTGTCCACCTGCTATGCGCTAAGTCAAAGGTAGCTAGCTTGAAACCGGTAACTATCCCTAGATTAGAATTGTGCGCGGCTTTGCTTGCTGCCCGCCTATTTAAATCGGTCAGGGATTTTATTCGGTTTCAACCCGATAAGTGTTATCATTGGAGTGATTCCACTGTAGTACTTGGATGGTTAAAGTCAGATCCTACAAAATTAAAATCCTTTGTCGCTAATCGGGCAGTTGAGATTAACGAACTAACACAATCCTCTTGCTGGCGATATGTACCTACAGAATGCAATCCAGCTGACCTTATCTCGCGCGGCGTCAACGCCAGTCAGCTGAGAGACCTAGACCTCTGGTGGTCGGGTCCTAGTTACTTAACCAGGGATCAATCGTTCTGGCCAACTCTAGAAGTTAAAAACATCGACTTACCTGAAACAAAAACCTTACAAACTAAAACAAAAATAAAAACAAAAAACTTACCTAAACAATTAACACCAAAAAATACACAACCAAGCTTATCTAAAGAAAATAATATATACGTACAATACCTACCCGATACTCACTGTTCCCATAACGTAACTGTATGCCCTACTTTAAATGATTGTGAACCAATAATTAATTTCGAGAAATATTCGGATTTGAATAAATTGCAAAGATCGTTTGCTTTTGTCTTAAGATTCATATTTAATTTAAAAAATCCACAAAGTAAACGTAGTGGAATTTTATCGTTGGACGAATTAAATGAGTCATTTACTTATCTTTGTTCCGTTGCACAAAAACAGTCTTTCCCTGTCGAATATGAAACATTAAGAAGAGGCAATCAATTAAAACCTAAATCAAGAATTTTATCCCTTTCACCTTTCCTAAAGGATGATCTGATCAGAGTGGGAGGTAGGATATCCGTATCAAATTATAAATATGACAAAAAACATCCAATTTTATTAGACGCTGCTCATTATTTTACGAAACTTATTTTCGAGCGCGAACATATTCTAAGCCTACATGCCGGGCCTCAGCTGTTGCTCGCGACTGTGCGGGAGTATGTATGGCCGGTTAACGGTAGACTACTTGCGCGGCGCACTGTACGCAGTTGCGTAAGGTGTAGTAGATGTGCAGCTAGGTCTATTGTTGCACCAAAAATGGGTGAGCTCCCAATACAACGCGTTTCAGTAGATTTTCCATTTATTTCCGTCGGTTTAGATATGGGGGGACCCTATCTAGTACTGAATAAAAGGGGGCGCGGGGCTCGCTTACAAAAATGTTATTTATGTTTATTTGTTTGCCTCAGGTATAAATGTTTACACCTAGAGGTAGTATCCGATTTAACTAAGGACGCCTTTATATTGGCATTACAAAGGTTTACCTCACGCCGCGGTAAGCCAGCGGAAATATTTTGCGATAACGGTCGCAACTTTGTTGCAGCCGATAAAGAGTTATCCGATTTTTTAAAGAAAAATAACAAGTGTCTGTCTGAGTATGCAATTCAAGAATCTTTTAAATTTAACTTCATTCCAGCTTACAGCCCTCACTTTGGAGGCCTCTGGGAGGCTGGGATTAAATCCGCGAAATATCACATTAAGCGTGTAATGGGTAATACCCACCTTACATACGATGAGATAGGCACTTTATTTGCGCAAGTGGAGGCTGTCCTAAATAGTCGTCCCTTGTGCCCATTGTCCGAATCCCCTGACGATTTCCTTTTCCTCTCTCCAGGGCACTTTCTCGTGGGTCGACCACTCACGGCGCTACCAGCACCACCGCTCAGTCATAGAAAAGAAAGCTCGCTCACAAGATATGAACGGCTAGAAAAGCTGCGACAAGTATTTTGGAATGTCTGGCAAAAGACATATATTGCAGAATTGCAACAGAGAAAAAAATGGAAGCGAGCAAGTTTTAAGGAGCTACAAATTGGAGATCTTGTGCTACTCAAAGAGGACATGGTTCCACCACTCTGCTGGAGGCTAGGCAGAGTACAACGTTTGTTTCCCGGCCCAGATGGAATTTCGAGGGTCGCTGATGTCAAGACTATTAGAGGTTCCGTTCGTCGACCTTTGATCAAGCTTTGCCCACTTCATCCACTGGACATTCAATCCTGAAAGGAGGACCTTTCAGCCGGGGGGAATATGTTGCGGCCCATGATAGTTTTCAGTATATTTCATAGTTCAGTAATATAGTTCGTTAGTTTCTTTAACTTTTAAAATACTTCTTACTTAGAATTACAAGTTTGCTATGCATAATTTCGCAGGCGCTTTTTATATCGATTTGCATTGTATAACGTCATTTCTACTTGCAATCTTAACATGGCGGCTTACACACGCCTCATTTTGTAAAATATTCGTTTTCTCTTCAATAAACCACAGTTTGGTTAAACTTATCCAAAGTTTTATTCATACTTATGTCCCTGCGGGAACAGTTTTTATATATAGATTCTTGATGAATTATTTGGCAGAATATTCGGTTCGGCAAACTTTTACCGAATATTCGGCCGAACTTTCGGTTTCGGTGAAACCCATGTTCGGCCCATCACTAATCACTATTATTAATTGGTGTTTTTATTGTAACTGTCAGTTCACGCGGGCAATATGAGCGCCATGGGCCTGAGCAACATGAGCGAGAAGGACTTGGGGTCGCAGTTCTTCAAGCCCAACTCCCAGATAGAGATCGTAAGTATCATCATACCACAAAACAAATATACGGTGTAAAAATATTAGCTGCAAATATTTTAAGAGGTGAACCTACGTTCCTTGGGGAAAGTTGTTCAGTTTCATGGGCTGATACACCTATTAAAATATATGCAGCTATTTTTTTTACATCCTGTATGTACAAAGAAGACTAGCCCTAAACGTGCCTGGAAGAGATCGCTTAAAGCGGTTAGACCGCCTTTGCTTGTATTATGTTGTATTGCCGTGTGATGCCGGCTTAGAATAGCATCACCTCACATCCTTCGTGTCGTAAGAGGCGACTAAGGGGCTCGAGGGTATTGGTGAATTACAATTTTCACGTGACAGACTGACAACCTGTCACTATTGTAATACATAATATGTTTTCTGAAACAACCTTGGAAAACAATCCTCAAAACTGTCAGACGTGGCGATAGCGACCGTATTCTTACGGCTGTTAACGCTCTGCCTACCCCGCAAGGGATAAAGGCGTGATATATGTATGTATGTACAATTTCTAGCCTGAGAAACTAGACCGAGTGGAGCCCGCGCCGTCCTCGCGGCCCTTCACGCCGCGCACGCTCTCGCCCGTCGCGTCCGGCAGCGGCAGGGAGGCCTCCGAGACCGAGGTCAGTATACTTGTCCGCAGATGTCTTGAGAAGTCTGATCTGACCTGTGGTCTATGCAACGAAGCTACAGGTGCAATCCTACAGGCAAAAAAGTGGCAACATCGCGTCAAAATTGTTAATTGAATAGCAACACTGATGAAAATTACAACTACAGGCGTTTTATGAAGCAACAAGTCTACAATTTTACAATTTACAAGTACAGCTGCCTGTAGCTTACCAGCGACAAACCATAGTGTAAATTTTTCTTTGAAAAACACAATCGAGCCAGTTTTTACATGTGTTCTTCTAAAGACTTGTAAACTACAACTGTAAAAATTTACAAGTTGTAAATAATTTTACAGGTCCTCAGACGTAAGTAATTTCGTTACAAGTTAAGGATTTCTTATTAATCTCTGCGGTAAAAACTAACAGAGCACTCAGAAGGCTTCAAATATGTAACGAAGTTGGAGTTCTGACTCAGAAAACAATGAAATAAAACGAAGACAAAGAAAAGTAAATCATAATAACCGAAAAACATTGAGCAGAAATTATTCAATTTCTTATTTTTATTCCATCCCTATCTATGGAGAATTTCTGCTGAGCTTTTCCATCATTCGCACCTAGCGCCACCTACTAGGAACTAAACAAATAAAACAAAAATATCCCATTTTCTGGAACAATGACATTGACATTTGAATTTTGAGTGAATGAATCGATAGTGTTGTATTTCGACTTGTGAAGTCTATTTTTAATCGAGATTTTGGAGCCATAATGTCCAAAGTAGCTTTACAAGTGTCTTCATAAAACGCCTGTGACCTGTAAATTGTAACTACAAGTGTGCTACAGGCAGAATTTCGCCTGTAATTGTAGGATTGTAATTGTAGCTTCGTTGCATGAGCCACTGGTCCCTATCTATTTGCATAAAAATATTAGGCATAACATAGGTTGGCACAATGTACATTGAACTAATGATATTTACGCATAAAAATAGTAGGCATAATACGTTCAGCATAATTTATTAACCTAACCTAACCTAATGTCTAAAAAAATACTAAACTGACTTACATTACTACTATACTGGCATACTATACATACATTACATTTATACTAAACTGGCTGCCATTGAAATTGCAAAAAAATTGTTAGACATAAATAAACTGTATTATGATATGACAAGATAAATATTATGCGAAAAAATGTTTATGACAAAGATATAATAGGGGAAAGAATTATGCGAAACATATTATGCTAAAACATATTAGTGGAAAAAACATTATGCTAACGAAAGGGATCCCATCTGACCTCTGTTGCAACCATGACTCTATGGTCCACTTTTCCCTTGCTAGTATTTAGCACGAATCCGAAAGCAGCCCAATTGGATTTTATTTTGATGATATAAGATGGTTTAATTTCTTTCTCTCTTCAAATTTAAGTATTTACACTCTTGGAGTAATTTCCCATCTTCCCTCTTCATGTGACTTGACTTTTCACTAATTTGAGTACAGTGAGTGCGCCTAGGTCTACCTCTTTATATATTAATATCTATCTGTATGTACAGGGTGTAATAAAATTTGCTGCAAATATTTTAAGGGGTGAACCAGCCCATGAAACTGAACTACTTTCCCCAATGAAATAAAAAATATTAAAAGAATTTTGGACCTCCTATACAAATTCATTTGGTCGGTCGGTAGTTTTGTATGGGAGGTCCAAAATTTTTGTTATATTTCGACCTATGTTCCTAGGGGAAAGTTGTTCAGTTTCATGGGCTGATTCACCCCTTAAAATATTTGCAGCTAATGTTTTTACACTCTGTATGTATAATGTAGTATATGTATATTTATAAGGTGTAAAAATATTAGCTACAAATATTTTACATGGTGAATCAGCCCATGAAACTGAACAACTTTCCCCAAGAAACATAGGTCGAAATATGAAAAAAATGGCCCTCCCTTATAAAATGTGTTGGCCGGCCGGGTCAGTTTGTATGGGAGGTCCAAAAATTTTTTCTCATATTTCGACCTATTATGATTCTTGGGGAAAGTTGTTCAGTTTCATGGACTGGTTCACCATGTAAAATATTTGTAGCAAATTTTTTTACACCCTGTATATGAATATGCGAAAATCACTTCTTAGTTTCAAAACTATGTTTTTTTTTTCAGCTATACACAACGATGCTATCAAAACGACGAGGTTCAGGACCGCAGAAAAAATAAAATGTTATGGAATTTTAGTGGAAAGACTGTATGTTGGGCTCAAGAGTTTATTTATGTAGATAAAATCAAGAATTATTTATTTTTATTTAAGTATGTACTGCAGTAGTGTCACGTGGTTATGAGTAAATGAATTTGATTAAAATAAATGTGTTTCACTTATTCAGTGAAAATGTGTAGAAATAAAACGCTAAGATTCAGTTCTTTATATTTATTTATATTTAAACTTAAGAAAGTAGAAAACATGAAAAAGAATGGCTGGAGAACCATGTCTAAAAGAAAATTTATATTTATTACGATAGTTGAATTTGCAACAGGAATGTTATAAAATAAATGCAGTAATGCAACCAATGAGGTGTAGAGCACCGTAACGAAAATAAAATTTAAAACTAATTGTACATAATTAGTCAAGAAAAAAACAATTATTATACAGGGTTTTAGAAAAAGTAATAACTTTCTCTCTTCATATGAACCTGCCCATGAAACTGAACAACTTTCCTCAAGGAACATAGGTCGAAATATGAAAAAAAAAAATTAACCCCACATACAAACTGACTCACTCAGTCGGAGGCCCAAATTTTTTTTCATATTTCGACCTATGTGCCTTGAAGAAAGTTGTTCAGTTTCATGAGCTCGTTTATCCCTTCAAAGAAAGTTAGTACTTTTCCTAACACCCTTATTTCTCCAATCAATAAGTATTGATGCGTTCATGAATTTTTAGACGAAAAAAACCGCTTGACAATTGGTGAACGAAAACCAGAGCTACAAAGGAATTTTCGGGAGCGCGCGCTCCGCTATTTAGTATGGCGCGCGCCGCCATTTTTGTATGGGCTGAGCTAGACGGGTTAACTATGAAGTATTTACCATTTACAAAAGTTTATATTAAAACACTGTAGCTAGATTTTTTTTATTACTAAACCTAACAATTTTGAATTTGTCATTAATATAAAGTTTCGTGAAGGCATGAAAGTTTCTTGTTAAAATAAAAAATGTTTTTATTGATTTTGATATTGTACTTTTTAAACAATATTGATTTATATTTTTTTTGTGCTAAATTATATTTAGAGTTTTAGGACCTTTTTATTATAATTAAGTAGCTTAGAAAATATTAGATAGATATGTTATATCCAAAATAACCCAATATAAAATATGACTAATACAAACCGTTCAAAAAGCCAAAAAAAGGCTTCTTGCTTAAATGGCGGTTCTTTTATCTCTTGTGTGAAGAGAGCCTAAGCCAAGATTAGTTTATTATACAAAGAATTCACTCATTCATATAATAAATACAAACTGGACTTATTATAATACAAATTCTCTTAATATACCAATCTAATCACTAGGCTTCTAATATTTTAATATAACTTATTCAAATATTTAAGTAATATTAAAATATTTTACGTAGTTTTGTAGAATTCTATGCAGTTTCTACCCTATTAATTTTATTATAATCAGGATAGAAAAGAATGATTATTTACATAGCTTTCTACTAGTAAGTATCATAAGGTGTTTCATAGTGAGATGGTTAGGAAATAATTTGATATAAATCATTATTTACTCAAGTGTAAGCATAGCCATAATATAAAATGTCAACGACCGAAAACCGGTATCAATTGGACCAGTGCAATATAAACTCGACGAAGAATTCGATCATTTGTTCAGTCTGTTCAGAAATGTAGATATCACCACAAACATATATCACTTACCTAACAATGAAGGAACAAAAAGTGCATAGCTTTCGCAAAATGGCGCTTATGATTCTTTTAGTATTTTTTTTTCGAGTTATAATGGAGGTAAGTTTGGCAGAGCACCAGAGGCCTACAGATGTCTCTACCTCCATCCATTTATCCAGTGAAAATATTGTACTTGATATTCTAAAAGTATTCATTGTGAATGTACTTACAAAATAAAACTTTTGAATCTTTAAAATAGATAGAAATAGGAAGTCTAGATACATCCATACAATATGAAACACCTAGGCCCATATTTATAAATTACTCTCAAATCTGGGATCAATCTTGAGAATGATATTGAGAAATGTAACAACATCTCAAACTCGCGATATTTTTTATTGTAATATAAACGATATTTTATGGTAAAAACCCCGGTTAACCATAACAATATGTGAAAACAATCGCGAGAGCTTGAAAAGTTATATCTCAAACTCGCTCTCAAGATCGACCTCAGCTTTGAGAGATGTTTATAAATGCGAGCCCTAGACACGATACCTCGACTTGGTCAGTCTACTTCCTGGGTTGTTGGATGTTGGGGCGGGGCACGTTGTGGATGTGCGTCGGCGGCTTCGGGCTGTGCGCCACCTGCGCCGCCTCCGGAGTAAAGTCCGCGTTTCCTGCAGTGGAAAACAGATAGATAAATAACCTGGTAAATTCACACAGCGCCATCTAGACCCAAACTGAGCAAAGCTTGTACTATGATAGGAACTAGATACATACACATACATAAATACACAAATCAAGCCTTTATCCCTTGCGGGATAGACAGAGCGTTAACGATTGTAAAATTACGGTAGCTGATACCAATATTTATATATTGTTTTTGTAAATAAACACAAAATACATAATATACATAGAAAACACCCAGAATCAAATCGGACTCAAATAAATAACCCATGGCGAAGAAAGAAGGCAGGGGTACTATCTGCTACACCACCGGACAGTCAGATTTGTTATTCATAAAGTACAAGGTACATTTCAAGAGACAGAAAATTTCGAGTCAAATTCCAAAACAATAATACATCTAAGGAAATCGAGTATGTCCGAGTATTCTCTAGCTAAACAAATGGGTTAAAAAACAACAAATTTTTAAGAGCAATGTTAAAACGGAATGGAGTAATTATATTATTGCTAAGGAATGTACATATAGATCTACAGATACTAAACTGCTATGACGCTTAACTAAGTATGCCATCACCTATTTATAAGATTGACAATAAGGTTGATCGAGAAATATTATTAAAAAATAAAATCTCTTTATTGTCTATGAACAGTTTAAGAAATGACAAATCACAGTATCTAATCTAGACAGACATAATAGTACGGTTTGCCTTCAAACTACTATGAACATTTTCATTTGTAATTTCTCTAAATACCTACGATTGGTATCGTTGGATTCCTTGTGATGTCCACAATACGGAACTGTCGGTCGTAGAGTGCAAAAGTGGGGATAGAGGGTGGGGGGGGGGGGGAATCAAAGATGGCGGAAGAGCAGTTTGGTTTTTACGCTATAACTCGACATATACTGTACCGATTTAAAAAATAATAATTGCGTTTTAAAGCTAATAAACTGTTTTATGTTTCGTCCATAGACATATAATACTTATTCATTATAGTTTATGAGTTATCTTCTTAATTAAAGCCTTGCAGTAAATACTGTAGTTTTTAAGTACGGATTGTTCGAAAACTAGTAGTTTTTCGAAAAAAATTGTTGAGTAATAAATTATAGAGTGGACATTCAGCTATTCAAAAATGTAAGTATTATTGAACTGGACCCTGAAATCACTAAGATATACCTATTCGCGTGAACCGAGTGGTGTAGTTGCGTACAAATGCGCTTGCTATTGACGCTGATGTCAATGTACTTTCTATATTTATAAAATTTTTGTTTGTATATCAGCAACTTGCAAAGAACATCATTTCTTATGAATCCAAATCCCACCAAAAACATTCTGTAAAAAACATGCCAAGTCTCGCTGGAACTGCTTATTCATCTTTAAAAAGTCGTGCCAAGCCTAACGTTCCAACTGGCTTTAAAAAGCATGTTATGAATCGAAACTAGACTGAAATTATAATTTAAGTTAAATTGTTTAATTATTTTGTGTTAAAAAGTATTGAACTATAATTTAAAAAAAAGTTTAAGTAATCACAATCTTAATTGAAAGACTCTTCAGAATTATATTGATTGAAACATGAAACAGAATCGATAATATGGCAGACGCCCTTCATACAATTTAGCCGCTTCTTAACACAAATGCACTTCGTTGTTCGGCAACCTGTCGCGCATTGGCATGATATTAATTGTATGTCTTTCATGGATAATGGAGGACGCAAACTATTCACTGTCCGTTGTCTTCCTCTCGGCGGCTGCGCAGCAGCCGGCGTGGATACGCCTTCGAGGCTACGGCCGCACTGGCGTGGGTGCTAAACGTCGCCTGCTTATACAGGCGGGGCGATGGGAGGCAGTGGGTTAAGTGCGGTGGTGGTCCGGGTGCCAGGAGGACTTCACGCCGCGGCGAGGTCGTACCAGCCGGGTGATTCCCCATTGGGGGAGGCCCAGTTAGTGCCCATCAGCTAGCGGCGGCTCGTGGCCCTGGTGGTCGTATCCTGGTGGCTGTCTCGCGAGGAAGTTCCGAGGCAGCGGTCATGTCCGGGTAAGCGGCGGGTGCCGGGCTATCCTGGGTTCGTCGTGCGTGCCCACGATCCTGACTCCTCGACACGGAGTAGTGGCTGTAGACAGGCGACGGCCACGTCAGGCTGTGCTTAGACACCACCACCTTGAGCAGATTATCTGAGCGCTTTAGCCTCCAGGCTGTGCCCTGCCACAGTTTGCGCAGTCAGCTCCTTTGCGATACAAAAGGACAGACAGGTCCCTCACTGATGTTCTGGCCACGCTCCGTGAAGGTGAAGACGCGGAATCCATCATCAGCTCTAGCCTCCTGCGCCTGATGTCGTCCTTCGGCGACGTCACGACCGCCATGGGCGGCCTGGAGGCTAAAGCGCTCAGTTAGTCTGCTCAAAGTGGTGCTGTCTAAGCACAGCCTGGCGTGGCCGTCGCCTGTCTACATCCACAACTCCGTGTCGAGTAGTCAGGATCGTGGGCACGCACGACGAACCCAGGATAGCCCGGCACTCGCCGCTTACCCGGACATGACCGCTGCCTCGGAACTTCCTCGCGAGACAGCCACCAAGATACGACCACCAGGGCCACGAGCCGCCGCTGGCTGATGGGCACTAGCTGGGCCTCCCCCAATGGGGAATCACCCGGCTGGTACGACCTCGCCGCGGCGTGAAGTCCTCCTGGCACCCGGACCACCACCGCACTTAACCTACTGCCTCCCATCGCCCCGCCTGTATAAGCAGGCGACGTTTAGCACCCACGCCAGTGCGGCCGTAGCCTCGAAGGCGTATCCACGCCGGCTGCTGCGCAGCCGCCGAGAGGAAGACAACGGACAGTGAGTAGTTTGCGTCCTCCATTATCCATGAAAGACATACAATTAATATCATGCCAATGCGCGACAGGTTGCCGAACAACGAAGTGCATTTGTGTTAAGAAGCGGCTAAATTGTATGAAGGGCGTCTGCCATATTATCGATTCTGTTTCATGTTTCAATCAATATAATTCTGAAGAGTCTTTCAATCAAGATTGTGATTAAACTTTTTTTTATATTATAGTTCAATACTTTTTAATATAAATAACTAAACAATTTAACTTAAATTATAATTTCAGTCTAGTTTCGATTCACTACATCCTTTTTAAAGCCAGTTGGAAAGTTAGACTTGGCACGACATTTTAAAGATGAATAAGCAGTTCCAGCGAGACTTGGCATGTTTTTTACAGAATGTGTTTGGTGGGATTTGGATTCATAAGAAATGACGTCCTTTGCAAGTTGCTGATATACAAACAAAAATTTTATAAATATAGAAAGTACATTGACAGCAGCGTCAATAGCAAGCGCATTTGTACGCAACTACACCACTCGGTTCACGCGAATAGGTATATCTTAGTGATTTCAGGGTCCAGTTCAATAATACTTACATTTTTGAATAGCTGAATGTCCACTCTATAATTTATTACTCAACAATTTTTTTCGAAAAACTACTAGTTTTCGAACAATCCGTACTTAAAAACTCCTCAGATATAAAGATGTTCAGAAACGACACATGAAAAGATGCAACATTGAGCCCACTCAATGGGAGGGTCTGGCAGCACAGCGTCCCGAATGGCGCGGGATGGTTAAGAAGCAAGTCCGCGAGTTTGAGGAACAGCGTAAAGCAGACCTCGACGCTAAGCGCGATGAGCTGAAGGCCCGTCCATCCGTCGCCATTAACTATAATTATGTAAATGGCAAACTCACGTGTCCACTCTGTGCACGGGAGTTTACTGCCAAAATTGGCTACAATAGCCATCTCCGGGCGCATCAGCGCCGATCTGATTAGGAGTCAAAGTGGTCGCCATGGCCGAAATCGGTCGGAGAGATCATCATCATCACTTAAAAACTACAGTATTTACTGCAAGGCTTTAATTAAGAAGATAACTCATAAACTATAATGAATAAGTATTATATGTCTATGGACGAAACATAAAACAGTTTATTAGCTTTAAAACGCAATTATTATTTTTTAAATCGGTACAGTATATGTCGAGTTATAGCGTAAAAACCAAACTGCTCTTCCGCCATCTTTGATTCCCCCCCCACCCTCTATCCCCACTTTTGCACTCTACGACCGACAGTTCCGTATTGTGGACATCACAAGGAATCCAACGATACCAATCGTAGGTATTTAGAGAAATTACAAATGAAAATCTGTTTCTAGAGCACTTTTGCTCAAAACTGACCGTACTATAAACAATAGGACACATATTTACAACATATTTAATACCTTTATTAGGAGCCCCGGCAATGTTGACTGCAGCACTAGATTGCAGAGGGTTGGGTCCACCAAGACCGGTCAGGTCCTCATTCGCAGGCTCCTTAGGGTCCTTGGGGTGAGGGGTCTTGTGCTGGGTGATCCTCATACCACCAGCTTTTACTGTAGAAGCAAGGAGATGAGAAATCAGAACATGAACTATAAATTCATGCTAATACTTAAAACTATATAAACCACTGAAAGATATGAAATACCAAATTCATGTTTTTTAGAGCAGTAGCTAAAGTTTTTTTTTGTAATGCTCAAAATCCAGCAAAATCACAGAAATTAGTTGAGAAATTACTAATTTTTTTTTATGTAGCCTGTGCTGTGTCCCACTGCTGGGCAAAAGCCTCCCCTCTTTTGCACTACTGACTGGGGAAAGTCTACGGTTTCTGACTGTCACACATATTAAATTACTTTAGATTTTTTTTTACAGATATTTAAAACTTCAGAATAAACCTAGTTAAAGCCAATGATACTAAATTAATTTAATAATTGCTCTATTAAATTTCAATATCCAGATTAAATCACAGATAAAGTTCAGGAAAACCATCTTTGATTTAACTACTTACTCACAAAACATGATTAGACTAATAATCTATTACAAACTAGGTACTGTAAGTAGGTACCTAGTGTAGTTAGTTTTTCATTGTTTAAAAACACTTCATGCCTGTCCAAGTGGAATTGTGAGGCTAATCTCGCATAACACTGACGTCAGCGCGTATGCATCAAGGTCATGAAGTAACATAACACCGAACAAAGCCTTAATTTTCGTTTTTTCATGTAAGCAAATATGAAAGTAAGACAGTCCTTGGAAGTAAGCGAGGAATTATGATGCAAGGCTTCAAAAAGTTGGAAGTCACGGTGCCGCCATATGGATCTTATGGCGCGTTGATAGTTTGAATCATCGCTTTTGCATAAAATTATGAAATAAACATGTAAACAAAGGATTATGGTACGGAGTTCCAACTCACCTGCAGGAGGGTGACCCGCTAGTTTTTCGCACTTTTCTTCGGATGACATGATTTTTAAATTACGGAAAAGTTTTCAAAATGCACGTGCAGCTCAAAATCTGATAAGATTCTGCTGTAAACACATAAAATATGACGACGTGTAAACCGCTACGACGACACGGGCAGGTGAAATGTCAAAATATTTAGAGGTGTTTTGCAGTACAAAATACTAGTTTATAACAGCGAAATACTAGTTTTACAACGCTCTCTATCGCTAAGTAGCAAAACTTGTTTGCAAAGGTTCTAGCTATTGGACAAGAGATGGCGCTGCAAAGGTGTTTTGGAGCGCACAATACTAGGTAATAGCACAGGTAATGGTTTAAAATACTAGCATGGACCAATAATACTAGAGGACTTGCAACCCCATACGCAAGAGCGTAATCTCATTCATTAGTTCACGCGTAAAAAATAGATGGCTCCGGTAGTAACATTTGTAAACAAACTTCGACTTGTGAAACTGAGCCGCCTTGTATGACCTACACAAGCGCGAAATAGTTCAAAATTTTTATGATAGATGTCACCGTCTAAGTACAAGCGCCATGGAAAATAGTAGATTACGTACCTAGGTATGTAACCTATTAATAGCAACTGAGGTTTTTTAACGCCCGAGCGGAGCGAGTAGATTAAAAAATATTGAATTAATATGAAAGAAAAGTATCCTAACATAAAGTAGATTCTTTTTTTATCGTAGGGATATTAGTAATTTTTCGTTTTGTTATTGTAATATTGAGAAATATTTACGAAAAAACCACTTAAAATAAACCACAATTTTCATCAAAATTCAATTTTGAAATTTGAGGTGCCAGTCGTGACATCTGACATCGTGACATTTTGCGCCAGTCAAGTGACAAAGGAATTGTTTTAACAAAATATACGATTAAAAGTTTTTCATCTCTTGTTTTTAACTAAGTAGAATAGAAGTAAAAGTCACCGCAGCCTACCAAAGTGACGCTTTGACGCCTCAGTTTTGGTTAAGACACGACGCACCTAGTCACAGACAATTTGCTCCTGCTTGAAACACGACACAGCCAGCCCGACATCCGACATGAAACAGCTACAGTGTTCGACAATCACAGTTGACGGGTGGTCGTATGTGATCTGTCGACCACCGGAAGAAGGCTGTTCGTAAACAGCCGAAACGTAGAGGCCCTTCACCAAAACACAGTAACGCAAGTCGTTTAAACTTAGGTCATAATGAAACGAATCGAAAAACGAAGATAAGACGAAGCCACCGAAAACATTATGACCTGAGAATTAACTACGTTGAGCCACTTAGTTATAGGCCACGTATTCAGAAAACACAAAAACGTGTGACTAACACAAACTGTAATTTTTATCGGTAGGTATATGCAATGAAATATTGTCCAATTTATAATATTCTATAAATCTACTATATCATATCATCGAGGTAATATGTACTAGACTAGCGTACTAGAGGAGGCACCGCAACTTCACTTTTTGTAACACGCGTTAGAGTACATGTGCTCTAAATCGCTTGCTTAGTTTGAGCCCACCGCTTGCCGCGACGTCACGTGTCAGTGCTAGTTTCAAAATGCCTGGCTGTGTACTAAGATACTGCTCAAACAATTCGAGAACCACAAGCCAAGCCCAAGGAGTAACATTTCATATGTAAGTTATTTAATTTTATCAGTAAACCATGCATCGGAATATTATTTTCATAATTTTGTAAAAAATCACCGCGCGCTCGGACGCGGCGGTCATATTTCGGCGAAAATCATAGATTAACAACATTACAGTATGTACAGACGTGACACTTTAGATGAGTCATTTTAATAAAAAACAGTCAATTTGCTAGGAAATGTTATTGTAGTATAGTATTGTAAATATTTATACTTGTAACTGACTACGCAAAGTGAAAATGAGGTTCAAATTAATAAATATTTCCGTTCTTGCTGTTTATTTTTATTTGAACTTGTTTAAAGGTTTCCGCATCCGGGCCATGAAAAAAGAGAGGCGTGGATTAAATTTGTACAGAAAGATCGCAGCGAAGAAACGTGGTTGCCATCAAATTATTCACGGATCACTATACAAAACGACAAAAACTTACACAACTTGTTTTATTTAAAGAAAATTAAAATATATCCATACTAATATTATAAATTCGAAAGTAACTCTGTCTGTCTGCTACGCTTTCACGGCCAAACCACTGAACCGATCATCATGAAATTTCACACAGAGATTAGTAAGATACCGAGAACGGACATAGGCTACTTTTTTTCACCACTCGAGGGTCTAAAGTACCTTCAGTAGACCACCAGGTACACCACCAGGAGCCCGCCTAAACTATAGGAGATACAGACATCGCACCAAGCAAAAAATGATTAACTTGATGGGTAGCTTCTGGTGGCATATAGACTTTGAAGGTTTGGAGTACCTGATGTAGACCACCAGGTGCACAACCAGGAGCCCACCTAAACTATACGAGATAAAGATATGGCACGAAACCAAAAGTTGTTCTGCTTGATGGGTAGAGTCCACAAGGAGCACTAATAGGAGCCCTGATTAGCATGTATAATTTAGGACGTTGGTGAAGGAAACAAGGTTATTTTATCATCTAAAATACTAAGTCAGCGAAACGAAGTCGCGGGTACCAGCTAGTATTAGATAATATACTCTTTTTATTATATTCCCGATCATTAGTTCCTTCCTACTTACAATGTCCAGTAGACGTAATGCACAATTTGTCGCATCTGCGTTATCTATTACTTGCACCGCCGCTCCCGCTTGTCCCGCGCGGGCCCCGCCGCAAGGTCACGCGCAATGCTTTCATTGAGAATAGCTACTCCAGTACGCTAGTACATATTACCTCGATGTATCATACATATTATAAGGATTATTTTGATGGGTGAAAAGTCATATGATGTCCTGCTAGATAAAACTTTATACGTGTTTGAATATTGCATCAGCTGAGTGTGACACGCAAAGAACGTGTGTTTTGGCCCCGATTTCAGGTTTCAGATTAAGTTTTAGTAACACATATTTCATATTTTTAAACATGTAAGTCTTGTACACTTGAATAAAAATACATGTGACCGCAATTTTTATCGGCGCAAATATCGACCCAATAAATGACAGATCCCCACACTCCATCTATCCTTGATATTAAGTATGATTTGAGACCTTAGCTGTCTTAGCGCTTACACCGCCATCTATTGATATTTGGTTCTATTACTGGGAAATGGGTTGTTACAGGAAAATTTGAATTTAATTATTTTCTGAGTATTCTGTGACACTAAATAATTCTAAAACGACTTTTTTAAAGGTAAACTTCCAAAAAAGAGCCACAGTTCATGAAGATACGCAAGTTTTATTCATTGTGAAACAATTTTTTGGCGCCATCTAGGTTTAAGACCAAAATAGTAAGGTACTATGGGGCTGTCAGTCCTCTAGTAATATTGGTCCATGATACTAGTTAGTAATCGCTGCTTTGTCAAGTGGCAGAACTACTTGAATGATGATATTTCTATGACAATATAGATAGCGCTGAACGGTATAATAATAAAACAAGACGAGCATTTTTTCATTTCCAAGCTTTTATTTTGTATCTCCTCGGCTGCATGGGCATGACAACCACGTCGGTATCGTCTCTGCCGGGTTTCACCATGTCCTTCTGAATATCCACGATGAGCCGTAGAAAGAAATTGATCACTTGATTGCAGGTACCGTCGCGAAGACGCGGGAAGTCTCTGAGAACAATGAGAATATGCATGTTTCTGCTTATTGTTTGTTAATTCTTATCATTATAAGTAGGCAATAAGACAAAGAGAAAAATGATAATGCACTGACCTTATTATTATAAATAGCTACTTATCCGAGTATGTATGTGATAGGTCAGTGCGCAATGATATAGGTAAGGTAATGTATGTAAATATGGGTGGTTATTATTCAAGGACGCAGGGCAGTAACCCACCAAACTGATCTGATTACCTGTTTCCTTGTTTCCACCCAAAACGGTCGTCAAGTGACATACGTCCAGGCATTTAGCGATCTACCTTTTTAGTGTAGCGCAGTGACATAGGTAGGCCCGTATTTATAAATCGCATCCATCTCTGAGATCGAACTCAAGTCAAGAGCGACTTGACAAAATGTCAATACTAACAGCATCGCAAAGTCGCACTCAAGATCGATCTCAGTTGTGTGCGGTTTGTAATACGGCCATATGTCACGTTAAGTCACTCTATGAAATAGAATTATGTGCTCTATGACCACGTTATCCCTCTCAACCTGCTGCGCTGGAAGTCAAGGCTTCCAAAATCCACTGACCTCAATAATCTCTCTATCAAAATCATATACCGCCGAATTATGTTTAGTCTGACAGTCTACCTGATACACTAAGGTCCGTATTTATAAATCGAACTCAAGTCTGAGATCGTTCTCAAGAGCGGTTTTGACAACTGTCAGTCAATACTAACAGCAACTCAAAGTCGTACTCAAGATCGATCTCAGAGTTGAGTACGGTTTATAAATACGGGCCTAAGAACAAGTCTATGAGTTACCTGCGCGTAGGAAGACATTTGCCGGCGATGCCGACCATCTGGTGCGTGAGAGCAGCTAGCAGCCTCTTCAGCAGATCCACCATCTTGTTGGAAGCTAACGGCCGTAGCCGCGTCACGAAACGCAGCAGGTACTCCACAAGCATTATGTCCTCCTGGTACATACATACATACAAACATCACGCCTTTATAGCTTCAGGGGTGGGCAGAGCGTCAATGGACTTTAAAATAGGATCGCATGGCCACGTCTGAAGAGCAGTTAAGTATTTTAACTACAAGACTAGTTACTATAAGTATAATGAACCTATTGATGTAAATATATTAGCTGAAAATATTTTAAAGGGTTAATCAGCCCATGAAACTGATCAACTTTCCCAAAGAAACATAGGCGTAAGAAACAAAATTTGTTGGACCTGCCATACAAATTGACTTGGTCGGTTGGTAATTTTGTGTGGGAGTTCTAAAATATTTTTTCACATTTCGACCTATGTTCCTTGGGGAAAGTTATTTAGTTTCATAGGCAGGAGCTCTATTTTTGAATTGATCGAAATTCCGTGAACGAGTATCTGTCGTCTACGATTTTATTACGCTTACACCTATTTTTGTGCATTTTTGAAATACCTAGTAGATTTCAAAATATCGCCATTTTATTAAAATATCGGAAACGTTTCCGTTTTACGCAGAAATGGAGCGGATGACAACTCCTTAAACTCAAAAATTCATTTAAAAATGATTCTATCTGAACTTACCTGATCCATCATGAGCACGCAGGAGTCGACGGACTGTGCGTGGCCCACTATCAGAGACAGGTCATCCCGGCTCAGCACTGGTGCTTTTAGAGACTCCAGCCATTCGAAGAGCAGCCCTGATAGCATCGCTGGGTCTTCCTGTGGAGATAAAAATATATTTTAAGGCAAACCTCACACTACCTTACATCAGCACCGTCACCGGATGCGTTCCCGTCTTGCTTTGTGGAGATCCCTTGCGCATGTGTTTTTGTCATACCCTACAGAGCGCACTGACTTCCCCCCAGAAGTTTGGATCGAAGATGCGGTATCAGTGTGCAGTATTATGCGGTTTTTCTTACAAATTTTATTTATTTATTTTATTTGAAATCAAGATTTTACGACCAAAGTTTAAAATCGGTTCACCGTACGTCACCGGAGCGGTGTCTGGTGCAATGTGGAAAGGTTTCCCAGGTATTATCGTGATTATATTATAAATTGTCCCACTGCTTGATAGAACTTTTAACCTGCTGAGGCAAGGCTGGTGTATCCTATGCAAGGACAGTATAATGAGTTTCACATAACATATGCAATATTATTGTAGTATGCTTCATTCGTTTACATAGTGTCACGACCAGCGTAACTGTCAGCACGCGCCCGTACGTGCGTGTATCGAGTATTGAGGTCAAGTTTCGCTGGTCGCGACACTATCTAAGCGAGCTATATGCATGATTTGCGAATGCGAGCGACTGGTGCAAGGATACAGACCTACTTGTGAAACGGCAACAAATTAAGATATGCTATCTTAGGCAATTTTCCTGCTGCGTTGTAACTATGTTGTAGTAAAAATAACTTGGTTAGTCATGTGGTACTTTACTGGTCGTGAATTTCGTTTGGCTGGTTTTATTTGAGGCTAGAAACTAGGGTTTGGTTAACACGTCTTTATGGTTGGAAGTTTGGTGGCGCTGTAGCTTGCGAATTTACTACATTTAAAAAAAAATACCGTGTTATTTAGCTATCTATACAAATTTTGGAAAATTAATGCAAGTTTTCCGAAAAAAAGCTTGCACGCCTTTATCCCTTGCAAAGCAGGCAGTAGAGATTGGCCTAAAAAACATCTTCTGGCTAAGGTATGGTAAGGTAAGGTACCGCGTAAATAGGGGATAAGCTTAGATAGTTGCATTATAGTGTTTTCGAAACTGCTGCGGCACGTACCTACCCCACTGAGGCATCTATCCTGATTTTACCCTACAGTAACCTAAACAGCCACAACAGTCGACAGCTGGACATGGTCACCACGCTTGGCAGGCGGTTGGCGAGCACAGTGTAATAATGTTGTATTTACAGAGAACTATTATCCCCTGAAATTATCCCTTAGCCGCTTTTTACGACACCCACGGGTAGAATTGGGGTGATGCTATTCTAAGCCAGCACCACACAGTACCTCATCTTCAATCTTGTTGATAGCATCAGCTCTCAAGTTGATGTCAGCTTTGAGCTGCTTCAGATACTTCTGCCGCTCTTCAGGAAGACTGTTGTGGTCGACTACGAACGCCTGCAACGAAAAATGTTAAATTAATTGTTGTAGGAAAGTAAATTATGTAGGTGAGTAAGTTATGTAAGTACCTATGGAGAATCACCGATTCAGAAGTGCTGCATGGCAATTCAGCAGCTGAACAACTTAGGAAACTATATTATGTTTTGAGATTTTCGCGGCTGTTCACAACACTTAAATTATTACATTAACGGGATTATCACCACGATTATGTTTGTTTTTACCTCGATATTTCGAAGCGGTTACACGCTCCATGGTCACGAGTAATCGTGTTGATAATCCCGCTTCGGAAACTGTCTGCAAGAATGATTCCAAGCTTTGCAGGGCACGTTAGATCATCGTCCGTAACGTTTTTTCTGATTTCTCAGATAATAGTCGCAATACCTGCCTACCCCGTAAGGGATAAAGGCGTGATTTGTGTATGATATTAGAAGTCTCTGACAGGAAGTTTAGGAAACTCGAAGTCGAACGTCGTAACTACTCGTTATTCCTCACAATAGGCAAGCAAGCAAATAGATACATTAGGGGTTCCTTGAGCCAGAAACGGAAGAGAGCGGAAATCCTTCTGCAAAATGGCTTAAGATGATGGAACATATACATTACCAAGTGCTGTGGTATGGACAGTGTGACGCCAGTGGCTACCAGGCTTTCATTATACTTACCGATTAATTTCATGTAATTATGGTGCTTGTATTCCATAAGTATGACGATGTCCTTTATCTATGGAAATTTATACCACTGTGGCGATAAAAATAAAATATTTTATCGCTGTTGTTAATACGGTGTGTAAGGGACGGTGTAACGAAAACTTTGCACGCGTGATCAGACCATGAAACTGAGCAACTTTTTCTATGGGGGTTATGTTGGTAAACAAAAAATTATATACAAAGCCAGTCAGCTGATCGGGAATTTCGTGCGGAGGGTCGAAAAATTTTCATGTTTACCAACATAGCCACCGGAAGGTATGTACATACTTGGATAGGTACGACAATTGGCATTAAGTACAGTACAATGTAGGTAAAAATCTCAAATTACATCTAAACTGCTGTATAATTATTAAGGCTTATTTACGCTATTATACTCAAGGGAGTGACAAACGGTAGTGGTGTAATTAAAGATCTTTATCTACCTTTAAAGAAGCAAGAATTTAAAAAATATTTATCCCTCTTTAGGAAGGTACCTGGGATTGGGATCTCGGATATGGCTCCAACGAATTTTCAAGACTTGATTAGATTTGGGGTGATAAATCGATCTAGACTAATTTAATCATAAAAAACGTTATTTAAGCGTAATTGTGTACGCCATCAATTGAGGCATAGAGCCTATTGAGAGTCTACAGTAGCCCTATGTGGAGCTGTATGGAGCCCTAAGATTCCCTTTGGAGCCCTACGGAGGCCTACCTCGTACACATGCAGTGCAGGGATGCTACCGTTGTTGGTGGAGCCCCCGGTGATCCTGCTGACTGTCTCCAGGTTCCTCTCGATGCCCTCCTCCACCGGGTCTCGCCACTCCAGGGTCGGCAGCATACATACGTGCTCTGAGGGTTACAAGAAGTACCAAAATTTTCTGCTAAAATTGGCTACAATAGCCATCTCCGGGCATATCAGCGCCGATCTGATTAGGAGTCGAAGTGGTCGCCATGGCCGAAATCGGTCTGAGAGATCATCATCATCATCATCATCAAGGGTTACAAGAAGTAAACTAAATCACAATCGTAATAAGCCATCGAAAGATTTCATGGAAGTAGCTTTTACTTTAACGAATGAGTAATATTTTATAGAGATCGTACTCTACTGAATCAAACTATTTAGATAACACTCTAAAATATATTCATGCATACATACAAATATATTCAGGAACTAAATAAACAGTTTTGGTACTGATTTCATGAAAGTAACCTGTTACTGTAATGAATCAGTCTTATGTGACTGCGTCTAGCAAAAGATACGGAGGATTTTAGTTTCCGATTTCCGAGAGTTTAGTTTCATTATAATACCTACGTATATATTGCATTTTTGTCAAGAGTCGAAAGTTATTTCTAACCTGTATCATCAGCTTCCACAGGGGTGGTAGGGTCCGGAGGGCGGGTTCTGCGCAGCCTATACGACAGGAAACCCTTGTAGAAGGGCCGGCTGCGAACCCTGAAGTCCATTCCTGGTCTCACCTGTGTCATCAGCTTCTACAGGTGTGGTAGGGTCCGGAGGGCGGGTTCTGCGCAGCCTATACGACAGGAAACCCTTGTAGAAGGGCCGGCTGCGGATCCTGAAGTCCAGCCCTGGTGACTGCTGGCAGCCGCACAGCTTCAGCAGACGCTCGCACAAGCTGTACACTATCTGAGAGACAATATAGATTACATTGAATAAGGGTAGGTAGACTATCCGGTAAAAGACAGACAGAACAGACAGTAGAATAACGTCATGGTAGAGTGCAGAGAGTACCTTTTTTATACATTTTGTAGGTACGTCTGTCACTTTGGACCGTCAGAATCCAAATTTCGGTTTGGAAAATTCCCGGATCGATAAATGCTGGATGCCGGAAGAGTGGAAAAGCATGTTTAGTAGTGTAATAAATTTCTAAATCGGATCGGAAATTGACGGACCGGCAAATGCCGGATGCTGGATAAGTGGAGAAAGGCCCTTACAGTGAATACCTAGTCATCCATCATCATCATCATCATCATCGTCAAACGACAACATGTAATGTGTGTTTTAGCGGGTTTTAGAGTAGAGTGCTCGGCAAAACGTAGACGTTGGATGTCCTCTGGCCAGAAGGACCGACCGGTAGCGACTAACTGGATTAAAAATAGTCTACGTCTTCTTCTTCGTGTCAATGGCCGAACTATATCTTTTCCTGCCAGTACTTGGCGACGGCTATGGCATTATCAGACGCCAAGTTCAGCTCTTCTTTACTACATGTGACCGGTAACAGAGAGCAAGCCAGTAAATGTGCCATGGTTTGGGATGGGGCCTAGTAATAAAATTACTTTTTTTTATCCATATATATAAGGCGAGTCCTTTGTATGACGAGGGCACAGCCAGGGTCATTCTGTCATTTTATATAAATTTAAGTTAACACCAAAATATTTTCCTTAAAACGACGAAATATGTAGTTCGTGAGGTGAATAAAAATTATAGAATTACAAATAAGGCAAGAAAAACAAAACACCTATTCTCAAGAACACATTACCGTCCTCAACCCCACACACGCGATGGCACGTAATTATTAATTAAATAACACTCTAGTGCAAGTACTCCCCTGGTAATTGCTCCCCTGGTAAGTCGTATCTATAGAATGAAAATACTTTACCTTTTGTACCTAATTGTTTAATGTCTTTTGTAACTAGGTAATGTACTTTACTTTACTTTGGTTAGAATTACGTAGTTACTTAGGAAAATCACACCTATTTGACTATTACAATATGTTTGAAAAGGTCAGAGCACGTTACCGGTTCATAAGTAGGGTCATTTCGTGCAGGTTGTCCGGCACTTATACTGGTTGTTTAGGTTAGAAAGCTAGTAGTTTACATTGCGAGTCCCGTTTTTTTACATTGGGAAGCTGATTGTCTACCTAAGAAAGCTGGTTGTTTGGGATACCCCCGAATGCCTTTTCATCCAGCTCAATGCTATCCCACTATAATTTAACCCCTGCAGTCTCCTTAGCTCGACGCTGTCGGGGTTTTTGCTATGCTGGTTATTAACATTGGAACCCAGAAGCTAGTTTTTACCTCAGGAAGCTGTTGTTTACCTTGGGAAGCTCCCTGAACGCCCTCTCATCCAGCTCAATGTACCCAGGTAGGTATAGGTAGCTTGTTATACCGGTTTTCTACATTGGAAGGAACCCAGAAGCTAGTTTTTACCTCAGGAAGCTGCTGTTTACCTTGGGAAGCTCCCAGAACGCTCTCTCATCCAGCCCGTGCAGCGTGGCTCGTTGTCTGTACAAGTACTGTCGTAGGGTGAACTCCGCTGTCTTCTTGTCTTTCGTCAGCATTAGATTATCTCTGTAAAGCGATGGCAGAATGAGAGGAGTTCTTGGGCTGATAGCAACACTTGTTTGAACTAGGAGACGCATGATTATTTTGCTTGGGGGATTAGTTATGTGTCAAGGTCAGTGATTCTTATCTATGGGACATCGCTACTGAGTTTTTTAAAAATTCTTTCAACCGCAGTCATAAATTGCCCATTTGGCACGCATTTTAAAAACCCCTGTTTGTTGGGGTGGGAGAAGGACAACTCCACATTAAAACCGGAATGGGGTCTCAGTCCATCGTGTGGTAGATCTGGCCAACCTGGCTCCGCACGTATCGACCATTAGCCAGGGGGACCGAGAGGGCGGCGCAGGTCCTAGGCAACCCTGAGTTTTCCATAATTGCGTCTGCTTCAGATGAAATCGTCTGCCACAGACGCATGAGGCCAATGAATGAAATAATTGTAGGTATGTGGTCACTCAAGTAAAAATAATGATGCATGTTTCTTAACTTGTTTTGTTTAACTTTCTGTGGTCTTGTGAATGCTGTAGGGTAGGACTGGTTTGTATGTGTGATTGGACTCTGCATCTTGCATCATATTAGATTAGGTATAGACTTTCTATCAAATTGCACACTTGTCTTTGCGTAATGCAATGCAAACTTGTTTGCTGTGTAGAATTTGATAGCATTAAAATAGTTTGTATATCTTGCAATTTCATGTAACTACCTAATAAATATGACACATAAGCATCGACTGCTTGAAACTCGTATTATTTAGTTAGAGGCGGTTCAGTTAACTTAGTTTAGAATTAGTTTTGCCTGAAATTACGAAAACTCATACAAAAACCGGATATAATAGAGCATCACGAGTGGTTAGTTATGGTGACTGTATAAACCACGATATCGTCCGGTGAGATATGACAGGATACTTAACCGCACTTAACTCTGAGATCGATTTTGAGTGCAGTTTTGAGATTCTGTTAGTATTGACTGACATTTGTCAAAATCGCTCTTGACACCGATCTCAGGATTGAGTGCGATTTATAAATACGGACCCTAGTACGTATATGATACTAGAACTGTTGCATACAGGGTGTTAGGGACAGCGTCCCGAATACTGATAGGTTGCAAGCAGACCATGAAACTGAACGACTTTCGGCTTTCCCCTGGGAACATAAGTCAGGAAGCGACAAAAAAAATTCGACCTCCCATACAAAATCGCGATCAGCTGACTGCATTTACTATGGGAAACCAAAAGTTTTTTGCCGTTTCCTGACATTAGTTCCTAGGGGAAAGTTGTTTAGTTTCATGGTCTGCTTGCACCCTATTCGGGACGCTGTCCCTTACACCCCGTACACATGACCTCTGAAAACTGTATACCTATAGGAAGTCATACAGGTTGGAAACTCAACTAGCTTTGAGCTGAACAAGACAGTCTGCGGTAGAAGGTAGTGTTCGAACTGCTGGAAGCACAGGATCTGTCCAGAAGTCTGCACCTAGCATGACCTGGAAGTTCTCTTTAACTGCTGAAAACTCACTTTGAGCTAAACACGATAGTCTGCGGTAGAAGGTAGTTTTCGAACTGCTGGACACATAGGATCTGTCCAGAAGTCAGCACCTAGCATGACCTGGAAGTTCTCTTTAAATGCTGGAAACTTACTTAGAGCTGAATACGACAGTCTGAGGCAGAAGGTAGTGTTCAAACTGCTGCACGCACAGGATCTGTCCAGAGGTCTGCACGGAGCGCGGCCTGCGCCGGCGCACCAGGCGAATCGCGTCGTTGGCTCTCACGCGCAGCGAGTACACCAGGAAGCAGGCCACTAGCACGCCGGTGCGCCCAAGACCTGGCAACACCAACAGAACAACTACCATTGAAGCAGATTCCAAGAGTTTTAACAACCTGGTACGTATCCCAGGAATTTTAACATATTGGTTCCTGTATCGTAAACCGAAGCGGGTCAAAAAATAAGCAATTAATAAAGAATTTGTAAATGTCTGGATATGTTAGACGGCGCGCATGCGCTTCACATAAAAGTCCTAAAACGCGGTTTCAAAGTGTTTCCGCCGATCGCTATATCGCTATAGACATAACTAACTTGTGCATTCTGATTCCAGTGCCCCATTTTTTGAAACTACAGGCTACAAGTCCACACGTGAAATTCGATGTACGTATACATTGCGTAGCGGGTCAAAAATCCTGATTTTATAATGTCCCACCGGCTACGCAATGTACATCGAACTTCACCTGTAGACTTTTCGCCTGTAGTTTAATTGCATTGCATGGGGTACTGATCGTTTGACCAGGTTTGACCTTTTTGATCAATATGCGAAAAGAATGTTACTTTTCGATCTGTTTAAAATGAATGACCATTTAATTATCATATTGAATACGTACGTGTTGATAATGTGAGTCAACGTTCGAATTGCCGTGAACTTACGAGACTGATACTTTCTATAGTCTTGAGAGTATTTACCTATTTATAGATATAATCATGACCCGAGCAGACTAGTGTCCCGAAGAAGGACATCAATTTATTTGATAGAACTGGACGTATATTTTTGTTATTTTTATTTTGTTTATTGTTGGTTTTTATATTTTGTTTAATTGTCCTTTTTTTATTTTATTGTATGTATATTGCCTGTGTTTAAAAAAAATTGTGACCTGTATTTTTAAAGATACCAATAAATATGAATATGAAGGACAACTTCATATTTAACTCCTGCAGCCGACACGTATCGACTCGTTGTTCCTGTGGAGTCAGTCAGGGAGGCTGAGAGGGTGGCGCAGAACCTGGGCAATCCTGCGTATTCCATAATTGCGTCCAAGGCAACACAGTGTCTGTGCTCTTGCCCCAGACACTGATTGAATCGTTTTTCACGGATGTATAGTATAAAGCCAGTGATTGATAGACTGTAATAATACCCACTTCGAAATCATGGCTTACCTACCTATTTTTACCGTTTTTATTTTAACCTTAACTTAAACAGCCACAACAGTCCACTGCTGGTCATGGTCATCTAGGTCTTTCTTTCTTTTCGTGTGGGACACCGAGTCGTCCAACGACCCGATGAACCGTACTATCAGAATTTTTCAACCGCCTTTTACAAGATTTCGTGGTGCACCTTATGACCTGAACACACCTAAAATAGCAACCTACCTCACCTACCTATGCTTACCCAAAGACAGGTCACAGACCGCCGATTTGGTGGTGTGGTGGTGGGGGGTGGCGACTGCTTGAGACGCTCAATGGTCCCGAAATTAAAAAAGTGAACATTATGAATTTTCGGATCGCAGGTAATGGTCGTTATAGACGTTGTTTTTTTTTCAAATATGGCTTATCTACAGAGATAAAAAATAAAGAATAATTTATGAATTTTTATGTATGGACGACATCATAGTTTGGTCTTTTTCTTCCATTCAAACGAATTCAAAATAAATCATAGCATAGCTTGAAGAGGGACTCTTGTAAGTACGTACATAAAAGAAAACGATATCTAGGTATGTCCAAAAAACAACAGCCTGATCCGTTGACCTTCAATCCGAAAACTTCTACACTTTTTTATTTTGGGACCAGTGTGCCACGCTAAGGTTAAGTTTGATTCCTAACTGGGCAGATATTTTTATGACGTACCTAGTTAAATAATCTGCTCCAGGGTCCAGCTCTGTATATTCTTTGGGTATATTCTGTGTATGGAACCTCGACCCAAGGTCATAAATCATAAATAATTTTCATTGTTCGTCATTAGAAGACATACACACAAAACACGCCTTTATCCCGGTGGGGTAGGAAGAGCGTTAATGACCGCAAAATTACGATCGTTATAGCCGCGTCTGACAAATGTTTGAGAATCGCTTTGTCATGTCAGGTTGTCAGCCTGTCGCCTGGAGTTGAAATACACACTTGAAACCCTCGAGCCCCTAAAAAAGACTAAGGAGTCTCGGTATAAAACATTACAGTTTAATACTCAACGATTAACATCTTTGCAATATACCTTGCGGCATACGATAAATTATACATCAAATTAGAAATTCACAATACAAATAAAGTATGGCCGTTCGAATAGACCAGTCACTGCTGTCAAAATCATGTTAATTCTACGACATAAGGTCTATTTTTCTCTGTTGACATCCATGGAAGACATGTCCTTTAGTATGGGTTTGACAGCTATCAAATATGGCCTATTTGAATGCCCATACGTTACAGTAAAGTAGTAAAGTAGCGTTCGTTGCTATGCCATTATAGGATAAAATTTTGGTTATAATTAAATTTTCCTTGTTGATTTGTATGTTTAGTGCACAATTCTGGTAGTGTTTTAAGCAACAGCAACAAACTATTCTGAAACTGAACATTAAATAGGAAATTGTAATGAATGCATATTGTATTCAACATTGGTTTCCACGTTCGAATGGTCACCACGTGGTACAGAAAATTTTACTATGAAGTTTCTACATACGTACATATATCATGCTTTTCTCCCTTGCGGGGCAGGCAGAGCGTTAACGGCCGTAAGAATACTCTCGCTTTCGCCACGTCTGACATTTTTGAGGATTGTTTTCCAAGGTTGTTTCAGAAAACATGCGTATCACTATAGTGACAGGTTGTCAGCCTGTCGCCTAAAAATTGTAATACACCAATACTCTCGAGTCCCTTAGTCGCCTCTTACGACACCCGCGGGAAGGATGTGGGATGATGCTATTCTAAGCCGGCATCACACGGCATCGACCCATTAGATGTGAAGTTATAACTTATAAAAAATCTAGTAAGTTATGGTATTAACAGTATTTGCCTGTTGCAATCTAGGTAAGTTTGCACACGTGACTAACTTGACCACTGTTTTAATGATAGTGATTATGACTATTAACTGTAAGGATACTATGATGATAGGCGTGATATATGTATGTATGTATACTATGATGAAAATTATACGAGAAGCATATTTTCAGAACACAAAAACTTTATTTACACAACACCTACAGACTTAAAATCATTACCAACTCTTCATTTTAAAGTTCCTTGGTTATTGTCACTATAATATAAAGATACGTGAAAGATACCCACAGAATATACGTATAGTTCTCCGTTATTATAACATCACAAAAAAAAGGTTTAAACTTACTCATTCAATTCAAAATTTTAAACCTTGAACGTATAAAACGATCGATAACCCACAGGGTGTAAAAAAAATAGCTACTTACAAATATTTTAAGGCATTACCAGCCCATGAAACTGAACAACTTTTCCCAGGGAACATGGATCGAAACATGGACCACCCATACAAATGTACCTATGGTCGGCTGTAAGTACATTTTGTATGGAAGGTCCAAAAAAATCTCACATTGTGACCTATATTTCTTGGGGAAAGTTCTTGTTTCATGGGCTGATTCACCCTTAAAATATTTACAGCTAATATTTTTACACCTTCTATTAATTAAATCTACCCTATTTCTAATCACAGCACAACACAGCTCACTTAGCCTTAGTCAGCACCATACTTTCGTTCCAGATCCTCTCCACAAGCCTTTCATCATTGACGATGGCTCTCGGCCTCCTGGGGCAGCAGTCAGCATAGTATCCTCCAGACGCATGCTCCAGTTCTGGCGCCACGCACAAGTGGACCGTCGTCTGAGCACCCTCGGCAGAGGTCTTGAACAACAGGTCTATCCAAAACATGACCAGGTTCCGGTAGAACTCAGGCATTCTATGGAATATGTCAGACTTTACCACACCTGGATGTAACACGTTCACTGTGACGCCTAGAGGCAGTCGCTTAGCGAGTGCTTTCGTCCAGAACACCTGCAGGAGTTTGCTCCTCGCGTACACGTTGAGGTAGCCGCTTTTTCTGGAGTTGACGCAGGCGAGGTCATTAGGATCAAACCAGCAGAAACGATGGGCCAAAGATGAAACTATAACGATCCTGCTCGGTTTCGACGCTTTTAGCTTGTCTAGCAGTAGATGCGTCAGTAAAAACGCTCCGAAGTAGTTGATTTGGTGAGCCAGGTCGATACCGTCTTCTGTAAGTTTCAGCTTAGCGCCTGCAACACCAGCATTGTTCACTAAAATATCCAGGCGCTGCTCTGTGCGGTTGAAGTCTTCAGCGAACTGCCGGACGCTGCTGAACTTCGAGAGGTCCAAGTATCGGTACTCGACTTGTGAATTTCCGGTGGTTTTGATGATATCGGATATAGCTTCTTGCGACTTTTTGGCGTTTCTGCAGGCGATGATGACGCGCGCTCCTCGTCGGGCCAGCGCGCGCGCCGTCTCCAGTCCGATTCCAGAGTTCCCTCCAGTCACCACCACCACTTTCCCGTGTAGCTTCGCTGTGCACTTGCAGATGCCTTTGAACGGCTCAAATATGATTTTGAGTCCGATGGGAATCGCCAGTAGAGTGAAGAAGATTGAGAGGGCCGTGTAGAATGCCAGCTTGACCGCTAGGGCTGCACTGTACACGATTAGGGACAACATGTTAGCCGGCGTGCGCGCGCGCAACTGACCGCAGCAACAGTCACAGCCGCCGGCGTAACGCTACTGTTTACTATGCGTGCGCACAACATTGTAGCGTGATTAATATTTACTAGTACGAGTTCGCCTAGCGGCTTCATTCCTGATACCTGTTTCTCCGTGAGAATAAGGTTATTTTCCGCGGCAGCCACTTTACCCAGTTCCGTAAATCATCGCATAAACACAAACAAACAAATTGTTCCTTGTCGCAATAGTGGGAAATGTGATTTATACAATGAACCGGTGCTATTCAACGTATTAAGTACGAGTACCTATTTTGTCTACTACATTTTGTTGCCTTCCGCGGGTTCTTCAAAGATAATTGAATTGACTTCAGTTTTTGATGGCCAGTGCGTTCGTGTCGTGACTGTACGTACATAACTCTATTTTAAGTCAACACAATGTCTTGTTATCGAAACCAGTTATTAAATGGTTTTATAAATTTTGCGGGACGATATAGGACCACTTTTTAATTACCTACCTACCTTTCATTGCTTAGTAGGTACAGTCATTCGGTACGATAAGTACACAGCATAAGCAATAGAATTTCCGTTCTTTCTTTCTTATCGCGTGGGACACCGGGTCGTTCAACGACCTAATTTCCGTTATCGCTCTTATACTAATTCTGTCTGGGATTTTCCGTAGACTCTTCTGGGATCTCGCCCACGGAGTAAATTTTTGAAATTTCGTGATTCGGTTCAGTGCACGGAAGTTTACAGCGACTAGGTTAAGCGCACGAATTTAATTTCTACTACTTACTCGATGTTTTATAGTCAAGCGTATGTGTAAATTTATTAGGGTATGTGGGTATAGATAAGAACGTGTGATAAGCATAATTAGTAGCAGATTTTCGCATGAACGAATAACGACGGAATCCGCAGAAATTGAGCTCCGGCGTTATGAACGGTCAATTTAGTAAGGCACTTATGGTATAATTTTTAGGCGACAGGCTGACAACCTGTCACTATAGAGATCCACATGTTTTCTGGAACAACCTTGGAAAACAATCCCCAAAAATGTCAAAAGTGGCGATAGCGACCGTATTCTTACGGCCGTTGACGCTCTGCCTACCCCGCAAGGGATAAAGGCGTGATATATGTATGTACGCAGATAAGGTAGGGCTACCTGCTACTGAATTATTTTTGTACACATTGATGAAGATTTTTCAAGCAGGTTCGAGACGCATTTGGCTCAAAATAAGGCAGGCCTATTATATCCATCAGTGGACGTCTCATGTCACAAGTGCTGATGACGGAAACATGGATCTTAGATTTAACAAGATGTAAGAAAAGGGGGTGAACCAGTCCATGAAATTGAATAAATTTCCCCATGACATAAGTGCCTAGGTTAAAATGCCAAAAAACAAATTTGGATCAACTGTTTAGGAGGACTTTTATTAAATCGTGCATTTTTTGTACCGTGTGATGCCGGCTTCGAATAGCATCACCCCATTTCTTCCCCGTGTGTGTCGTAAGAGGCGACTAAGGGACTCGAGGGTTTCATGTGTATTACAACTTTTGGGCGACAGGCTGACAACCTGTCACTATGGTGATATAGTACAAATTATCTCAACCGGCCCTCAATATTTGTCACACGTGGCGACAGCGACGCTCTGTCTACCCCGCAAGGGATACAGGCGTGATATATGTATGTATGTATGTGTACTTTTATTATATTTCTAGCTATGTTTCTTGGGGAATTTTGTTCAGTTTCAACTAGTTGACCCCAATATTTGCAGTTAATTCCATTGGTACCTGCATGACAATGCACAGCCACTTTGCCCTGCGTGAGCGCGAAGGCGAGGACCTTGGCCATGTCCAGTAGACCGCTCAGGCTCGCCTCGCCGTAGTCTGGCCACGCGAAGTTGTAGTAGTATACTGAAACAATACGCACGTGTGCTAAATAAAGGCAAAAGGCATCCTAAGATAAATAACCGCTATATTCACCATACGGCCCAAGGAAGGAGCCAGTGTTCAAAGGTGGCAACCACATCATCATTATCATCATCACTGGCCTCATACGTCTGTGACAGACGATTTGCACTGCATTATCTGTGACGCAATCATGGAAAACGCAGGTTTGCCCAAGACCTGCGCTACCCTCTCATCCTTCCTGGCTGACTCCAAAGGAACGACGAGTCGATACGTGAGGAGCCAGGTTGGCTGCAGGAGTCCGGCGCACGATAGACCTCTGTCACACGCGCCTAACGGAGACTCCGTGGAGTTTTCCTTCTCCGGAACTGATCTTGGGTCTGCCCGATCCCTCGGTTGGCTCTTACGACCCCCACAGCCAGACATTAACCAATAATATGTAGATTAGCTAGCAGCAGCTATCTACGTAGCGCAAGACGTCACCCTCACAACTCCTCACAGTCACCCTTGTCACTTTTATAACTGCTTGCATTTCAGTTCAACGCTCGCTTTGCTTGCGATTTATCTGTGCTTGCAATGTAGCGTTGGTACATCATTGCAAATACTGTTGATGGTGTAGCGCTCCTGACCACAGATTAACTATATTCTCCTGACTGAGCCAGTATCATTGGTAACGTGATAATGCTATTTGTACAATCGATTTTCTTACTGTCATTGGCCATGAAAACGGCAGGGCCGTAAGTGAAGACCGAGCTGGTGAGCGGAGGTCCACTGCTGGCGTGCTCCCTAGGGGTCTGCAGGTAGATGGCGCTGTGTGTATAGAGGGACCTCTTACTGTCATTGGCCATGAAGACCACAGGGTCATAAACGAAGCCCGTTCTCGTGAGGTCCACAGCTGCAGCTGGCGTGCTCCCTAGGGGTCTGCAGATAGATGGCGCTGTGTGTATAGAAGGACCTCTTACTGTCATTGGCCATGAAGACGGCAGGGTCGTACGTGAAGCCCGAACTGGTGAGCGGAGGTCCACAGCTAGCGTGCTCCCCAGGGGTCTGCAGGTTCACCACGCTGCGAATGCCCCAACTGAAATCACAAAAATCGTCATCTCCTTGCCTGATCCCGTTCTCTGTCGTCGGGGTCATGAAACCAAGTTTTTACAAAGAGCGACTGCCATCTGACCTCTGGAACCCACATTCAAATATAATCTGAACTACCGCAAATTAAGCCCGTAATTATAAATAGGTAGTTGTCAACTTTGAGATCGATCTTGAGACTGATATTGACAAATGTCAGCTGTACCGAGACATTTATCTATAAATGCTTGCTTATATGTGTTTTGTGACTTTTCTTACTTTACAAGAACTACAACTCAGGAGCTCAACTTCTGAAAAGTGCGGATTTCTGAGGGCAGTTGTTTCATGCGAAAATCTGCTGCACTACTTATTACATTTGTGTTCACGTTCTACTTTACTTATCGATTCCCACTACTTCCCACATACCCTTCAGTATAAAATATCCAGTGTGGTTAGACTAGTCGTTCTGAAGTTCTGTGCATGATATTGAAAACGAACGTTTCAAAAATTTAGCTCAGGGAGCGCCGTCAAAAAATAGATCTCAGGTCACATGGAAAATGTGATTAAAAGCCAGTAGATCGTAAAAACTGAAAGATAGTTTTATAACGTGGTCACACGAGAAGGTTATGACCTTATTACCTGTGGAACTGTTGTATAATGTTCCTTGCAGCGATGCTAGCCGTGCTGGGACGCGCCATCGCCAAGATGTCGTCTGTGATCCTGGGTACAAACAAATAGCTGAATAAGTGGGCCGTCTGCTATTATTTTCAGCCAGACACTGTTATTTTTTTGTATATTATTTTCAAGTTAAAAGAACCGATCGTATTCGCAACACTGAGCTTCGCACCCGAACAGGCATAGCAGACGTCGCCCGAAAAACCGCAAAGCTAAAATGGGACTGGGCAGGACATGTCATCCGCATGGATCCCGAAAGATGGGCCAGGATGGCCACAGAATGGATCCCGGAAGATGGTCGCCGACGGCGAGGTAGACCACGCACAAGATGGCGGGACGAAATTGACAATTTAGGTGAGCAATGGACGTCAGAGGCTCATGAACGAGAAACCTGGCGAAAAAGAGGGGAGGCCTTTGCCCTGCAGTGGGACACATTATAGCGTACAGAAAAAATAAAATTACGACCGATGTGGCGCAGTGGTAGGTAGTGCGACTGCCTTTGACGCAGAAGGTTCCCGGTTCGATTCTCGGTGGGTCACTCACAAAGTTGATGTTTGTCTCTTTGTGAATTTATTCCCAGTCTGGTTTGGACATTGCGGGCTGAACCACCCGATTGTCCGTAAGTAAGATGGTTCCGTGTTTCGGATGGCACGTTAAGCCGTAGGGCCCGGTTGCTGTCTATGATTACTTAGACGGCGTTGGTTACACAACCATGTCAGAAGACTGCTACTTGTAGAAGGCGGTTGAAAAATTCTGACATTAGGGTACATCGGGTCGTTGGTCGACTTGGTGTTCCACACGAAAAGAAAAAGAAGAAGCCAGACATTTCTCAATGATACCCATAGCGTTCGAATTTAATCACTATGATAAGACGTGGTAGCGTAAGAAGCGTAGTATCACATGTTCGAATCTTTACTATTTTTTACAAAATATCCAAAAGATAGTAATAGAAATATAGTAATTTCGATGCGATGCCGTGTGATGCCGGTATGCCGTGTGATGCCGGTTTAGAATAGCATCACCCCACATCCTTCCCGCGGGTGTCGTAAGAGGCGACTAAGGGACTCGGGAGTATTGGTGTATTACAATTTTTAGGCGACAGGCTGACAACCTGTCACTATAGTGATACACATGTTTTCTGAAACAACCTTGGAAAACAATACTCGACAATGTCAAACTAGGCGATAGCTACCGTATTCTTACGGCCGTTAACGCTCTGCCTGCCCCGCAAGGGATAAAGGCGTGATATAAATGTATGTGCAGTAATTTCGAATACCTAACTACTTGGTGTTTTAATCAAACACTAGATATTGATATTAACTTTTAGTTAGAAAGTTAATAGAACGAAACAAGCGGAAAACACATGTTCGAATAGGCCATATTTTACAGACGTCAAAATCATGTTAATGCTACGACATAAGGTCTATTTTTCTTTGTTGCCATCTCCTTTGGTATGAGATTGACAGCTGTCAAATATGGCCTATTCGAACGGAAATACTTTAGGTTGCATCGCGGTGTGAATTGACCCTAAATCTCACAAGCAACACTAAGCCAATGCAGTCGCAATAAAATTACATAAAATAGCTGCAGCACTTAAACTAGGCCTCCACAATAACACGAGGGAGGAACATAAAAATATTAACATAATGGTCTCGATTCCACAATACTGACTAAAACGATTAAGTTCTTCTAATATTAAAAGTAGGTATTTATTATTAATGAAAACGATTAAGTTAATAAATAAAAAACCATAACATATCAATACCTACTTAAATTTAATAGCTGTACATACGTTTAATCGTCTGCTTCAGCATCTGCACAGATCTTAATAAAATATGACTAAGGACGTGGAGGCGTAAATTACATGCTATGTGGTCAGCCTGGCCAGCCCCGAGGCCTTGATTTTTATCTTAATCCTTGCCGCGTTTCTACTATGTAGGAACATAAAATGTCAAAAAAGGAAAAAATTGCATCTAACAATTTAGTCTTTTTAATTTTTTTTTACAATGATTAATCCATTTACTCTGTGATAGTATTGTGATTTTGACTTTCTAAAAGTATTCGTTGTGAGTTTACTTGGAAACAAAATCTATTACTTAACTGAATGTGCCAGTGCTATTTTTAGCATAGATTTTTAGTTGGCGATATTAGACGGTAATACAGAATCGCGACTATTAACATAATAAGTAGGAGCGAAGTCACGCGACACATGTTATTTTATTGTAATGGGGTTTTATGGTTTCTTATAAGCCTTTGTTTCTTGAAAGCTGGAAAGCCTTTTTTTCTAACCGACGAAAAAAAAACGGAAGGGGTTCTCAGTGGGTTTTTTTTAGCCAATATTTAAGTATGACATGTTGAGGAAGCGTTAGAGGTGTGTCAGGATCGTAGCAAGTGGAAGGATGTAGTGTCTGCGTACCCCTCCGGGAAAGAGACGTGATTATATGTATGTACTTCAAATGGTTCAAATAAGCTTTTTATTTCCGAGGTACACATTAATGTTTTCTGCATAGATAAGAAATAAATAATTTATTAAAGTAATGTAGTTTAGGAGATATTTTGAACCTCTATATGCACTTTTTAACGTGACTGTAAATAGATGGCGCTGAACTAAACTGAAAAAGTTTCTTTCTAGGGTAATGTATTTCATCTAGGTGAATATGAACGCCATCTGATAGGAATTTATTAAAAGTCACTTGGAAAATTTCTTATTAGGTAATCGCGAACCTTTATATAAAAAAAAATGTTTTAATCGATTACCGATGCGAGCGACCATACAAATTTTTTCATAACCTTTTAACCTAACCTAACCTTAAATTTAAATTTGATAAATTAGGACACACCGAATCTTTTCATTTATATAAAATCTAAAAAATATTTCATGTTCCTTAACGTCTAGTCAGGTAGGTATTTGTCAATGTTCCAAAAAAAAAACCTTACTTTTCTTGACGACCATAATATATTATCATGGATATTATGTTGACCAACATGGCACTTAATTCAGCACTATAATTATGTACATTTTCGCTGCCTTTACTGATCGTTTAGAATTAAGTATCACGCCATGATTCTCTGTTGCTGGTTTCAAGAAATTAGTATGTAAAAATCAGTTGAACTAATCATAGCTTTTTGAGATATTTAACATTTTGATACTGTGGTCATAGGTGAGACCCGAGTTTGATCCCCGCCATGTACCAATGTGTTTCTAATCACGTACATTTACAGACTGCTCTTACGGAGAAGGAAAAACATCGTGATGAAACCCACATTCAAATAAAATTTAAATTCAGATGATATTTGAATGAAATAACCTAGGATTTTGGTCAGGTTAGCCTTCGGATTGCAGAGGTCACATGGCAGTCGCTCTGTGTAAAAACTTGGTTCTACGTCAAATCCCCTAGGTTAGGTAGCCGACCCCGACAGAGAACGGGATAAGGAAAGGAGAATGATTGATGATGGTCATACGATAGTAATAGTACCAACCTACCTTAAATTAGACAATGTCTAAAGTGCCTTCCACAGGTGCCTTCTATTCAAAACAAATGGGGAGGAAAACTCAAAGCTTATTGCAGATGGCAGCAGGCGTGACTGTGCCAAAACGCACCAATAAGATGTAACTGAACTTTGACATTGACACATTTTTGACCAATCACAGCAAAAGGCACAGTCGAGAGTGGCGCCATTAGTTGCTGAGTTTCCCACAAAGACTTTGGTCTTCTTCTTTTCGTGTGGGATACCGAGTCGTCCAAGGACCCGATGAACCCTAGTGTCAGAATTTTTCAACCGCCTTCTACAAGTAGCAGGCTTCTGACATTGTTGTGTAACGATCGCGTGTGTTACGGACAATCTGGTGGTTCAGCCCGCAATGTCCTAACCAGACTGGGAACAAATTCACAAAGTGATAATATCAACTTTATGAGTGACCCACCGAGAATCGAGCCCGGGACCTTCTGTGTCAAAGGCACTACCACTGCGCCACATCGTTCGTCAAAGACTTTGGTAGGTCACTGTCACTTGACTTTTGCTTGTAGAGCTTTCGTAGCTGCGGTCTACGAACGTGCTTTGCTTCGTAGCACGAGCCTACGGAGTTTTTTTGGAGTTGGGATTCAAAACCATAAAAAATCGTAACAGCCTATGCTATTTTACAACGCAAAAGACTTGACTTTTGCAACCTCCATTATAGGAAGTATCCATGTGATGCCGGCTTAGAATGGCATCAGTCATCACCCAATTTGTTTCCCGTGTGTGTCTTACGAGGCAACTAAGAGACTTGAGGGTTTCATGTGTATTTAGAATTTTGGCCGACAGGCTGACACTCAGTGATAAACAAATCATCTGAAAGGACCCTCAATAACTGTCAGACGTGGCGATAGCAGCCGTATTTTAACCCGTTGTTAAGGCTCCTACCCAGCAAGGTATAAAGGCGTGATATTTGTATGTATGTGTGCCGCGTACTGCCGGTTTAAAATAGCATCACTCCGTTTCTGCCCGTAGGTGTCGTAAAAGGCGACAAAGGGATGAATCCAGGGCATGGGCAGCGTTCCCTGCGAATATCTACAACACCTTGCACTGCGCTCGCCCATTCGCCTGCCAAGCGTGACGAGTATGGCAAATACCCCCCAATATGGGGAGGCCCATGTCCAGCAGTGGACTGTTGTGGCTCTTGTGTGTGTCTAATTTTTTTTCTTTCTATGTCTTGATTTTGCAGTGATTATGTTGTACTGACGACATGCAGACCGGAAGTGAGACGGACTTGGCTCGTATTTATGCGACACTTCCGCCACTTCCGGTCGACGAAATGTTGTCTCTCTTTTCTTCGTCTAACTTGCATACAAGTGCCGTGTGATGCCGGCTTAGAATAGCACCACCCCATTCCTATCCGTGGGTATCTTAAAGCGACTTCTGACAGCAGCGTTCCTTGTGAATGCAAAATCTTGCACTGCGCTCACCTGCCCAGTGTGGTGAGTGACACAATACCCCCAATAAGTCTATGTCCAGCGGTGGACAGTTAAGTGAAAGTTCAGTGGACGTTGATAAATCTAGTTGCTCTGGTTCTAAGATAGATCTACTTAAAGTGGTCTTCCTATACTAGCTATACGTACTCACCAGTCAGAGTAGAGCCATAGCAGACGCCTTGTTATGTGATTGTTCATATTTGTACCTTATTCGTCCACAGAATAAGGCACATTGTAGTTTACAAGGCATAATTACTACTAAGACAGATCTATTTAAACTGGTCAGTCCGTAGTTACTGTATGTACTCTCCAGTCAGAGTAGAGCCCTTGAATAGCGGACGACTTGTTATGAGGTTGTTCATATTTGCACCTTATTCCTCTGCAGAATAAGGCACATTGTAATTTATCAGTCATATTACTACTAAGACAGATCTACTTAAAGTGGTCTTCCTATACTAGCTATATGTACTCACCAGTCAGAGTAGAGCCCTTGTATAGCAGACGACTTGTTATGAGGTTGTTCATATTTGCACCTTATGCCACCGCAGAATAAGGCGCATTGTAGCTTGGCCGGCGCGCTGGTGCGAACTCGCTCGCTTAAGGCGCTGTATTGGGCCGAGGGGGGGTGGTTGATACGACGGGTTCGACTCCTGGGGACAAACAAAATTAAAAAGTTAAAAAGTTTTTATTTGGTAGGGGAATCGCACACTTGACGCACGACGGAGCGCTAAAACATCGCAACGGTCTGTCACATCCATACTAGAAATGTCTATCCCCATACTAAAACCGCTTCTTCTTCTTCTTCTCGTGTCAATGTACTAAAACCGCTCAACCGCTGTCGATGCAGCGCTATCGCAGTGTCGTCCGTCAAGTGCGGTTTTAAAATAGTATGGGGAGTGACGTTTCTAATATGGATCTGACAGACCGGTGCGATATTTTAGCGCGTAGATGAAAGGATAAAAAAATAAGCAATCCATTGTGTCCGTAATTTAGATCACCTATCGGAAAATATTGGCCCAATGCATTATTTGTTTTTAAAAACTGTAAATAATAACAAAGATAATGAGCATCAAAGTTCAGGACTGTTTTCTATGAAAAATCGTACATAACTTCGTAATGATTTGTTTAGATAAAAAATGCGTAGGTACATAGCCAATATTTTTTAACTAAAACTTTTTTTAAATCTTCCTTTTGTGTTAACATTTAATTATTCGTAATACTGCCTATTAAAGAATACGCTATTTTAGACATTACTGTCTAAACTTCGTGGATAAAATTAACACCGTTTCCCACTCATGTTAGACAATCCAATCATATCTAAAAGTTGTTGGATTAGTACATACTTTCTTTGCCTATTCTACTTTGCTACGAACAGCTACGAATGAGCTACGAAACTTTCAATCTTACTACGAGTATTAAAAAAAACAGACAAAAATGTTCTAAAAAATCTGGGTCATTTTATATTTTTATAATCCATTTAACTTTCAGATCGCACCTATCCAAAAAATGGAACCGTTGATAATTCACAAAATTAATACTGGATTTGCGACGATCCTTATCAAACTTCACTTTAGCCATTATTACACATCCACCGGGTCTTTCATTGACTCCAAAACCCAGACGTTTTAACCCCTTTCACGTGTTGATTCTAGAAACAATTCCTTCACACTGACCTATGTGACTATTTTAGGTTTGTAATTTTTTAATTTTCAAGGGCGAACGTAAGCATTAATGGTCGTGGCAACTAAACCAAATAGAGGGTAAGGTCAACAAATTCATTGCCAAGGTCCAAAAAAATTAGGAAAGGTCTTGGTCACATTCACAACTGGGACCAATCGTCATTCTCCTTGCCTAATCCCGTTCTCTGTTGGGGTCGGCTACTTAATCTAGGGGATTTGACGTGGAACCAGGATTTTACACAGAGCGGTTGCCATCTGACCTCTGCAACCTGAATCCTAGGATAGGTCACATTATCCTAGGTTAGGTCACACAACTGAGACCTAGTTCCAATATACATCAAGTCCATCGCAAACGAAAATAATAATAAAACCGGACAATGTAAATACAAGGTGGTTCAAAAGGGTGTTCGGAGTTTGAGTCTGTAACTTCTAAAAAAAAAATGACACCATAAGACATGTCATTTATTAAAGAGACATAATATTGTACCACTATAGTGACAGGTTGTCAGCCTGTCGCCTAAAAATTGTAATACACCAATACTCTCGAGTCCCTTAGTCGCCTCTTACGACACCCACGGGAAGGATGTGGGGTGATGCTATTCTAAGCCGGCATCACACGACGTTTTCTGAAACAACCTTGGAAAACAATCCTCAAAAATGTCAGACGTGGCGATAGCGACCGTATTCTTACGGCTGTTAACGCTCTGCCTACCCCGCAAGGGATAAAGGCGTGATATATGTATGTATGTACATAATATTTCATAATATGTGAGAATGGATTCGTGTAGTAGAATGTTTACTCGAAAAGTAGAGAAACTACAATGCGAGTGGTAAGATCACTTATTGATTTTTTCGGATTGGTACAAGCCAAGCGAATTAAAACTCGTGGTCTCACAGTAGGTATTCTATTCTATCTTTCTTTTAAATAGCTTAACCGGGTGAAAATTTGCGCAGTTAAAAATTGCGGTCACACGTAAATTTCTTTAAGTGTACAACACTTACAGATTTTAAGTATCATTCACACGAAAGAATGTTTAATTGACTATTTGGAAAGTAAAACTCCATAAACAAATTATGAAATATGTTTAACTAAAACTTAAAACCTGAAATCGGGGTCAAAACACGCGTTCTTCGCGTGTCACACTCAGCTATTGCGAAATTCAAACACGTATAAAGTTTTATCTAGCTGGACCTCATATAACTTTTCACCCATCATAATAATCCTTATATCATGTAGATTTATAGAAAATTATTAATTGGACAATATTTAACTGCGTATACCGATAAAAATGACAGTTTGTGTTGGTCACACGTTTTTGTGTTTTCTGAATACGTGGTCTAAAACGACTGAATCGCTGAAACTAATAGAACTATGAGCTGGGTCTTGTTTCTGCCTTCTGCCAGGATTACTTCTTCACCCCTGGAGAGGGAGCATATAGCTCCATGGCACTTCTAGAATAAAATAGGAGTTGTTAAATTTTTAGATCCTATTTTTGCACCTGCGACAGGTCCCTTTCCTGTGCATGTTTTCTTCATGAAAGAGTTATTACAGAGGATTTATTCTGAACAAATAATGTCGCATAATAAAGCGAGATTTAAGATTCGTTTAAAAATTTTGATTACATTCAAGCGTTTACCAATAAATCACTAAAAACATAGAAAATTGTCCCTTGACTGGCTTCATTTGACTGGCATTTTTCCCAGTCAAGGGACATTTTATGCCAGTCAAGTGACTAATGTTATTTTAATTATTGTTTTTACAATTTTTTTGTGTAAAGGTGTGCCTGCAGAGTAGAATAGCACCACCCCATGTCTGCCCATGGGTACCGTAAGTTAGATTAAGGGTTTCCAGTTGGTGAACAGCATTGTTTTTCGTGCAGATAACACTTGCTTTATGTCTCTAGGTGTGGCTGCCTTAGGCCTCGGGGTAGCTGCGCGATATCTCAGGCTGATTGATAGACGTCTCTCAAGCTACAGCGTTGTATCTCAGGGAGGCTGCGTTAAGTCTCAGGTTAATTTCACGTATCTTAAGCTGACTGCGGTGTATTTCAGGGTGGTTGCGTTATGTTTTAGGCTGCCTGCGACGTCTCTTAAGCTGAGTGCGTTGTATCTCAGGTTGGCTGCGATACGTCTCACTCAGGCACATTGCGACGTATCTTAAGCTGAGTGCGTTGTATCTCAGGTTGGCTGCGATACGTCTCACTCAGGCACATTGCGACGTATCTTAAGCTGACTGCGTTGTATCTCAGGATCTCTGCGTTACGTTTCACGTTAATTGCGACGATCTTCAGCTTACAGCGTAGTATCTCAGGGTGGTTGCGTAATGTCACAGACTGATTGCGACGTCTCTTAAGCTACTGCGTTGTTTTTCTGTCGGTCCCGGGCGTCGATTAGAGCGCGCCGGTAAATATTGTGATTGTGATGGCACGCGTGACACGTCGCCTAGTGTACATACAGCCTGCTCACGCGGATAACACGTCTTGATACTTTACATTTTGATGTCCGATATAGCCCAGTATGGCGGTCAAATTTTATTTTGGTCCTTATTATAAGTATTCAAGTGGACGTTATTATACGCGGGTATTTTTCATTTTAGACATTAGTCGCATCATTCGCTAAGGTGAGTTTTCCTACCGGGAGGCGTAAATACAAACCCGACTACAACACAGACATCCATACTCTGTGTTGTAGTCTGGTTGGTACAGAGTTCGGACGTACAAACCGGACTACAACACAGAGCACTCATACCAGCCTTTTCGCAATTACATTAGTTTTGAAATGCCCTGTGTCGGTTCTGGCACATCGCCGGCCCCTACCGGGGCACGCTCGCTCCGCTCGCTCGGCTCGTGCGTTGTGGACGCAGTTCTAACCTAACCTAACCTAACCTGGCGTTGACGCCAGGTTAGGATAGGTTGTACCTAACAAACCTATGTTTGAGCTTGAGTGGCTTTTGTATTTATCATTAAAATTTCATTAATCATTAAAAATATCATTTATCATTAAAATACCGCTAATCATTAAAGTGTGATTAATCATTAAATTATCATTAATCATTTCATTAATTATTCATTATGATTGGTTACTCATCATTAAAATATCATTAAACTATAATTTATCATTAAAACATTTCATTAGGTAATCGTTAAAATAATAACAATCACAATCGTTAACTTGGCATTTATCATTGATGATGTCTGTGTTGTAGTCGCCTTTGTAGCATAATTTAATGTTCCAACCCGACTACAGCACAGACAGTCCCCTGTCTATGCTGTAGTCTGGTTTGTACTAACGCTACCGGGAGACATGATTTTTTAGAGTTGTCTGAAATTTTGGCCCAGTTGCATGGGACATGATCACGGAGCATGTTTCAAAGAAAGTCGTGCGTACATACATACATATATATCACGCCTATATCCCTTGCGGGGTAGGCAGAGTATAAAAAAGCCGTAATAACGGACATTTACGCCACGTTTGACAAAAGTTTGAGAGTAACATTAAACTGTGTTTTGCCTTATTGATAATAACCTTGTTTTATATCTTGGTTCATTATGTAAGACCGGGAAAGTTAAAAACAATTTACTATGTCCACGTCATAGTTACCTATTTAGGTTTATTTTTCAACAAAGTTGTTTTCTTCCACAAAACCATGATTTTTATTTGTAGTTTTTAAGTTTTTATGTTTGTATTTATTTTATATTTTTATTGTTTTTATTTAAATTCAGATATGTTTCTGATTTAATTTAATTTAAATCAACGGTGAAGTCTCAGACCTCTGAATTTCATTCGATAGAATGCCCAAATACAGCTCAAAATATCTTTTTTTCGTTTATGAAAACACAAAAGTCTCAAACCATCTCAATCCTCACACAACTAAGCGATCTTGATAAGCAAACGGGCGCGTGGTGAGGTGGGCACTGGGCACTAGTGGCCAAGGTGGGCACTGGTGATCAAGGTGGGCCAGACACACGCACGTAATGACATTAATGACATGTCATTACAGTTCGAATAACAATAAGTTCTGTCAATATTTACTTGGGGGCACGGTTTTTAACCTAATAGATTACTGAGTATAAATAAAAATGTTTACTTACTAGCAATAGCGCCACGTTAGATGATATTTAATATGTTTGTTTATTATTTCATTTGTATGATTATTTAAATATTCACTTAAATATTGATTATTTTGTTATTTTATTACTGATTGATGATTTATTTAGGTTTTTATTTATTAACATACCATTTTAGAAATCCATGTACCTATACTATACCTCTACCTCTACGCTACTTCCTTTCCATTTCACTCTTTTACTAAAACTAAGGTAGTTACGTTGAAATAAAACTAACTTAATCTATGCACAAGTTTCATGGAAACATTACAAAAGATTCATCAGATCACGTAATAGTGCAATGAAAAACACATTAATACGTCGTTTGATTCATTTTGAAACTTTCATGTAATTTTAATGCAACTTAACCAGAATTTCGGATTCATTACATTCTTTTGAACGTCATTTTAAAAGATGTTTATGTTATTTTGATATCAAAAACTACAAAAAATCACGGAACAACATGAGACACACATACACACACACACACACACACACACAAATCACGCCTTTATACCTTGCGGGGTATCCATATATCCTCAATATTATATCTAGCGAGTAATTATTTACAAACACTTCGAACCAAACTTGGAACCTATGGATGGGTTACAATTTTATTCGTAGTCAGTGACGGAGCGCCATCGTAGCGCCGTGCTGCAAGGCACAATTCTGCCAGTTTCGAGTTTGAAAAGTTCTCGGATCGCGGTAGCGGATCACAGACTAGAGTGACCTATGCAACGAAGCTACAGGCTACAATTCTACAGGTGAAATTCGTTGTACATTGCGTAGCCGGTGGGACATTATAAAATCAGGATTTTTGACACGCTACGCAATGTACATCGTATTTCACCTGAAGAATTGCAGCCTGTAGTTTCGAAAAACGGGGCACAGACATACTGAAGATGGTCAACAAAAGCAAACTTACCATAAACTTACTCTTGTCGCTCGCTTGACTTATCTGGGTCCCAAGTCTACTATTTTTTGCCATTGTAACACCATCGAAACTCAACTGTCATTCCATTGCCATTGTGTTTTTTTCTATACTTCAAACCGTTAGCAGACTACGAAATGACCGAAATCATCCAACTGAGATCCAATCGACATCCAACTGAAGTTCATTTAGCAGACTTAGGGCCCTGGTCTGTGTGTGAGTGATGGGTCTGTGATGTCTCTGTGGCGTATGTAGCCGTCTCCAATTCTGTGATTTTTCTTTGGATTTCACCTTCGAGCAACACTTGTTGCTTGAAGTTTCAATGGATGTAAAACTGATAAATCCTGCGCTATTCATCTAACACCAGTAGTCAGGTAAATAAAGTTAGTTCAAATTCAAATTTTCCAATCGTTTATTTCCAAGTAGATTCACAACAAATACATTTAGTCTTGGACGAAATAACCACTGGACGCGAAACGATGTCATTTCACCCTTTACCCCTCTAGCCACAAACCCTGAAATTTTGCCAAAGTTATCTAACCGCAACCGTCAGTGTCGCTTCAGTGCTACGAGAGAAAACATCGCTTTAAAAATGGTGAAATGTGCTGTATTGCTTTGTAAAAACTATAGCCATCGTACAAGCAATATTTCTTTTCACTCGTAAGTATATTTTTGTCCTGTATTTTGTGTTATTTACGTAGAAAATTAATAAAATATGCAAGACTGGATCGTATAATACGACACAATAAAAAAGGTCATATTTTATAGAACATTTCAACCAATATTTGATCGAACTCTAATTAGTCGGTTATTATCAGTCATTTTTTCATTCGTTCAACAATTACATTCAGTTTAGTGCTATTCAACTTTCGATGAAGGATATCGATAAAAATAATAGTAAAGTAATATTAATATAATTAATAATTATTTAAAAGTGACCTAAAATGTAAACAAACCATTTGCTATAACCTCGTCGATAGATTTTGCCTTATTTCATTGAAACCTCACGTTATAACTGTGTTGCAAGTATGTAGGTACACATTTCGCTTTCTTATGGGTGTTCATAATAAATAAAAAAAATATAGCTTACCATCATCGACGCGTTCTCTCGCTTAGATTTCTGATACGCAGAATCAAGCGCCTTATGTACCTATCCTACTGCTGGCGACAGATTCAAACACTAGACGAAGAAAATTGAACCATTTTTGTCTATTGTCATAACGTACTATTTTATCCGGCATGAAAGTGTTTCTATTTTAAACTGACATCACAGTATTAAAGTTCCATTTTTTTAACACTTAACGTTTTACATGTACTTACCTGTTACATGTTTTTTTAGGAATAAGTTGATCAAAAACTTCATTCAATCATTCATTCGTTGTCGATTATCGACTATGGTACAGCACTGTCTTTGACTTACTTCATAAACCGGAAAAAATCAAAACTGTCAGAAGTAAAGAGATGATGATGTAATACGTGTACATTTCAATTTGGAAGAATAATATTTGTCCTTTCCTCCCTCCCCCCCAATATTGGTTGAATGAGTTTTCAAACAAATTCGATACGTTTCGCGTCCAGTGGTTATTTCGTCCAAGCATTTAGTACTTGTTTAGAACATAGAAAACAAAATGTCATTCGCGTTGGTTTGTGATTTAGAATGTCAAAGGGCCTTTTTTTAAAGTTTCGTTCATATTCGCTGGATAGATGGCGGTGTGCTTGGTATGTTACCGCAAATCGAACGGAACGTCACTTTATTATTATATATATTTTTTTTTAACTTGGACTTGGCCTCATTTGGAACGAAAGTGTCAGTGGCGTCAGTGCGTGCCAGAGTGGTGCCAGACTGTCAGTCAGTGTTGCAATGCATTGTTTTTTAGTCTTTTGGCTTTTAGATCTAGTACCTAACATAGTCAGTTCAACGTCATCTACCGAGTTCTTGGAATATTGTTTTTTTTAATTCTCAAAAAGAAAACCTCCTATACTAACACCTTCTCGAGCAACCCAGGTCTTCCGTCGTCCCATTCCGGGAGGCCGTGTTGACTTTTCTGAAACGACCCTCAAATATTGTAATTTTACGGTCGTTAACGACCTGCCTACCCCGCCAGGGATATAGGCGTGATTTGTGTGTGTGTGTGTGTGTGTGTGTGTGTGTGTGTGTGTGTATGAAATAAAAAAAATTGCGAATGTATGACTGCACAGTGGGGTCGCGCTGAGAAATTGTGCCCTATTTGGTATCATCGCCTGTTAAAATCAAATGTTCCCAGTAGTCCCCTCTACCCCTGTCCCCCAGGGCGACAGCTGGGATTTGTCTTCCCGGTTGTCACCGGGGTGACACTTCGTGCCAACTGTTCCCTTTGAAAGCTGACTAGAAGGGACAAATGGGAAGTATGTTACTAAGTTGTCACCGGGGGGGTGACAATTGCTGCGACTCCTTCCCAGAAAAAAAAATGTACTTACGATAGATTTCAGCTTTTTTATTTGTTGTGTTATAGAATCAAATTAAAAAAATCAACACAATGTTTGGCTTACAACATTAGAAAAATATGAATAAAAAAAGAAGCCCAATATCATACATTTCCTTAACATCATACAAAAAGATGCATCATTGTTCACAGTCAGACACACGATGATAAAAAACAAATTCAAAATGTTTAAAGATAGACAGAAGAAATATGTACTCAAGGACGAATTCATACAAGAAATGCAGATGGAATTTTAAGCAAGGGGATATGTCTGTTGGACATTTTCTGGAAACACTTAGACATTAAGTTTCTGTCTAAGTAGGTATAATCCTTAGTGTTTTAAAAAAAAAAACATTGTAAATATTATTGAAAATCTGTGATTATCAGAAAATAATAATTATTAATTATAGTTAATAATCTGTGATTTTGCCTATAAGTACCTAAGGGAAGCATTATGTTGACTTGTTTTATTTAATTCTACAACCTTTTTGACATTAAAAAAAAACTGTATTAATTAGTGATTATCTGTGATTATCAAACAACGATTAGTATAAGATTAATCTGTGATTGATTGATGAGTGTAGCTATAATAAGTAAGGAACATAATGTTGATATTTTCAATTTTTTTCTGTAAATTTTTGACGTCATATTTTTCTAATGTTGTAAGCCAAACATTGTGTTGATTTTTTTTTATTTGATTCTATAACACAACAAATAAAAAAGCTGAAATCTATCGTAAGTACATTTTTTTTCTGGGAAGGAGTCGCAGCAATTGTCACCCCCCCGGTGACAACTTAGAAACATAGTTCAGTTCAGTTTATTTATTCATAAAATATGTATTTTACATGTCAGTTCAATAATAGGTAGTAATGAAATGTACGACACAATATATCTTAGTACTAGGTAGTAGGTACTACACCTACTCAGCACATATTTCAATGTCAAATTAAAAAATAAATATAAGTTATAATATAATCTTAATTAAAATATTAACAATATAAGTTAACAATAAAACTTAAACAATAAATAATATTATGTTAGTCAACAGCCATAATTACTTAATAAAAAACAATAGTCACATTTGTCAAATTATCAAAATAATAATTTCGTAGGTTCATAGTCATACATACGTACATACCTACTCGTAGCTTAGGTCAATGATTGGTTCTATTTGAAAAAATCTTTGACCGAATATAACGCATCCGCAATCAACTTTTGTTTTAGTTTCCTAACAAATGACTCATTAGTAGCGGCATCCTTAATATCCCTCGGAATTTTGTTATATAATTTAGGTCCAATTATACCTAAACATTTTCTAGATTTAGCAAGTCTAGCCGATGGTTGTTGCAGGTCGCTGCGATGCCGCGTATTAAATCGGTGGGCGTCTCCGCACGTTGGAAATTGCTCAAGGTTTTTACGCATGTATTTTGCGATCTCAAGTATGTAAATGCTTGGTAAGGTTAAAATCTTATGGGCTATAAACAATTCCTGTGCGGGATGATCCCATGGCACCCCGGCAATAATACGCACTGCCCGCTTTTGTAATTTAAAGGCCCTGTCTCTGTCCGCAGCGTTGGCCCATAGATCGACAGCATACATCAGAATGGAGTTAAAGTAGCCATAATAAGCTTTCTTAAGATTTTCACTTGTTAGGCTCGGCCGCAAGCGGCTTAGTGCAAAACAAGCTGATGATAACCTTTTGCACAGCTCATCAATATGGGGACTCCATGTAAGAGCAGAGTCTATGACAATACCCAGATATTTCACGTGACTCACCTGTGGAACAATCCGGTTATCACATTTAATATTTAACTCACTATTTATATTTGTGCGTAGTCTAAAGTGAACTATATTTGTTTTACTGACGTTGAGCATCATTCCGTTTGCCGTGAACCACGCAGAAATTTCTCTCATAACTTTATTTAATTTAAGTTTGAGGCATTCGTAGTTCTCAGCAGACACAATGACGCAGCCATCGTCAGCAAACATAACGAACTCAGCATCACTCGACGCAGTAGTGAAGTCATTCATTAGAATTAAAAACAAGTTGTTGCCCATCACCGATCCCTGAGGGACTGCACAGTCGCCAAGTTCCGACAGGTCTGAAATGGCACCATTGACCGATGTCAGTTGCTTTCTCTTGTGGAGGAAAGAATCAATGATATCATTGTATTTGCCAGTAACGCCATAGCATTTTAGTTTAGCCAGTAACAGAGGGTGACTAACCAATTCAAAAGCGCGCGACAGGTCGCAAAATATTGCTGCGACCTGTCGCCTACCGTCTAGATGGCTTGTGACCCGTGAGATGACGTCACGCGCGGCATCAGCTGTCGACCGGCCGCGCTGGTACGCATACTGTTGTATATTTATAAAGTTGTTCGCACTAAAGTGCAACATTAGTCTGTCACTCAGTAACCGTTCAAACACTTTGGATATTATAGGTATTAATGATATCGGTCTAAAGTTACCTAGCACGTGCATTTCACCTTTTCCTTTATAAACAGGTTGAACTTTGATTTTTTTCAGCGACTCAGGGTATACTCCAGCGTCCAAACACTTGTTAAAAAGATCACACAATATTTTAGGCATAAAATCAGGTAACATATCGAACAGTTTTGTTGACATATCGTTGATATCTTTTGAACTCTTACGCTTTGTCAACTTGATTGCCTTAAGTACTTGAGTTAATGAAAAGCGTCTGGACTCGAGAATTTCTGGAGTGCTTATAAATTTTTGTAAGAACGCAAGCGCGGTTTGGGTGTCTTGTTTAGTATTCGCGTTTTTGTTTGCTTCAATATAAAACTGGTTTAGTGACGTGGCCGCCCCCATTGCCCGCTGCGCATCACACTGGCCAGCTGATCGGCTCACCAGTACGTCAGTCGCAGTGTTCTTATTTTTTGTTCTACCGGTCTCGGATGCAATGACTTGCCATGTAGTGCGACAAACATTATTACTACAACTAATTGAATTGTTGATGAATTGTCGGCGCTGTGAGTATAGCTCATTTGCGTAGGTATTTTCAAGATTTGATATGGTACTGTGATAGTGAGAAAGCGACGGGTCATTTACTAGTGCTTTTTTTACATTATGTAGTTGCTTGCGGATGGTTTTAGCCTGGTCATTAACCCAAGCCACACACTTGTTTTTTACAGGACATTTCCTTACTGGGAAATGAATATTATAAAAGTGGATGATTACATTAGAAAACGTATCAAATAATTTACTGGGACAGTCGGAACTTATTAATATGGAATGCCAGTCATAATTAGACAAACTTATGTTGAATTCTTGTATGTTTCCATCAGAGAATATTCGTTTAAAAATTATTTTATTTAATTGCATAGTTTTGGTAATTTTAAGACAAATAATAATACCCAAGTGGTCCGATAGATGCATGTCAAGCGATTCAACATAGTTTACATCGTCTTTGTGCATGTTTATATAGGCGTGATCTATGCATGTTTTTGTTGTCTTACAAATCCTAGTTGCAAACGAAACTAATGACGTAAGACCAGCGGTTCTAGTCACATCAATTAGTTTTTTACTTTGTGAATCCGTTTTAAGTAAGTTTGTATTTACATCACCAGTAATTAATATTTTATAATCTCTGAAAATAGGTAACTGAAGTACTTCAGTTAAACGTGATAAAAATGGTTTAAAGTTGTTAGGCTCACCCTTGCGTGGTGGTGGTCTGTACACACATATCACGATCACTCCCATTCCTATATACTCTGCGGCGCACAGTTCTATAATCGTGTCAATACTCATCTGGGCTACTTCGGGTCGTTCTATTGTTATCAATGAAGACCTAGAGTAAATGCACACACCTCCTCCCAAACCGGTTCTGCAGTATTTGGCACTCAGGTTATAGTTCATTATATTAATTGATGAAATCTGGGCTAATGTAAGCCATATTTCTGATAAGCAGATTACATCGATGTTGGTTTTTAGTTGAAGCTCGCATTCTAGTTTACTGGTCTTATTCATTAACCTGTTTATATTTTGGTGTGCAATGGTAAAGTTGGCTGACTGAGATATGAATTTAGTAGTTATCGGGCCAGTTGATAGTGATTTATTATCGCTTTGCAGTGATGCATTTGGAGAGGCGGGGAGGGTTCTATGCTCGGAGCTCCGCCACTGCTCGGACCCTTGGCAGAAACCAATCTGACAGTTTAGTACCTGGAGGCCAAACCGTGGGCGATTTAATTTGGTTGTAGATGCTTTCAGGAGCGCCTATGGTAAAGCATGCGTGTTTGTTTGAGCTTATGTCCCTTTTGTTGACCTTGTATTTATCACTAGGTAATACTTTGTTCAAAAAGCTTAGTACGTTCACAAGTGTAGTTTCTGGTTTGAGAGACCATATTTGTATGTACTTTGTCTTTTCAGCTATCTGAATGTCATCATTTACACTACCTGTTCCCAAGACAACAGACTTCTGTGATTTGTTTTTGGCCTTTTTCTGTACCGTTTGCCAAGGCTGTACATCGTCGTCCTCAGAACTCAATCCTGCGCACTTCAGGGTACCCCCAAGCGCCTGAGTCCGACCCTGCACTTGCGATCCATTTGAGACATCCAGGAACAAAGGCGGGTCAGTGTTGCTTAGATCCTGCTTACGCGCGGACTTCCTCGGTGCATTTACCGTAGTAGATGTTTTTTGGGTCGGCGGTGGTGTTGTTTCTAGTGTTTCGGTGTTTTTGGTGACGGAGTTTTGACGCTGTTTCTGCCGAGAAACAGCACGCTGGGCACGGTCAGAAATGGGCTTTTCAGTCAGAGTTATGGCGACTTCCTCCTTCAAGGTAGGCTTTTGCTTTTTCATCACTTGTTCATCCGGTTCACTAGATATCGAAATTTTTTTCACGTCAGTTGACGTACAAAGCGCCTCGAATTTCGCCTCCAATTTTTCGATTACCGTAGTTAACCTTTTTATTTCACTTGTGTACGGAGCTAGGCACTTATTAATAAGGTTTTCTAGTGATTTAAAATTCAAGTTAATCACTTTATCCATTTTAATTATAGTAAATAAAATAAGCACTCAGAATAGCATAATCGACCCTGCAAACATACTTCCCATTTGTCCCTTCTAGTCAGCTTTCAAAGGGAACAGTTGGCACGAAGTGTCACCCCGGTGACAACCGGGAAGACAAATCCCAGCTGTCACCCCAGGGGACAGGGGTAGAGGGGACTGCTGGGAACATTAGGTTAAAACAAATTAGGGTAAACTCGTAAAAAATATCGAATAGGTCAAGGACTTGTGATAGAAAAACCAAGGCTTGTATGACACAAATTCTTTCGTTAATTATTACGCCAAATGTCAAAGTGCGTATGGGCTAAAGCACGCAACGCAAAAGTTGCGTGCGTTGCGCTGCACAGTGGTTCGTTATCCAAAATGTTTGGGCAATTAATTTTAGCTGATACGCTGTCATGTTGACCAACAATATATTTTTTATTTTAAGTCAGCACTGTCCTACTATTGATACGACATACATTCTTCATACGTTCATTACATACATGTACTTACACACTTCACGCCTGTATCCTTTGCAAGATAGACAGAGGATCTAATCGCATTTAAGGATCATTTTAGCAAATTATGTATATCATCAGTGATGAGCGTAAAGAGGTAACAAACATAATATACACACTTCTGGATTTAAAATATCTATATGGATCTACTTATAGAAAATACTGATCAACTGCTGATAATACTAGGTCCGTATTTAAAAATCGCACGCAACTCTGAGATCGATCTCGTAAGCGACTTTGACACATATCAGTCAATATAAACGACATTTCAAAATCGCACTTAACATTGATCTTAGAGTTGAGAGCAGTTTGTTATCAACATTGATCCTAGAGTTGAGTGCAGTTTATTAATACGGGCTCTAGTATATAGTGGTAGTGTAGTGTTGCATGTGAACAAGCCGCGTCATGTGCGTCTGTTTAATCAATCATGAATACAAGTGCCGGTGATAGGTAAGGGGTCGATATTGAACTTTCACCAGCCTACCCTACTGCTTACCGAGAAAAATAAATATAAATATCATGACCTAGAAACAAATATTGATTCTCATCTTCATGAAACTTCGCAGTTTCTACTACTGAATTTTTATATGCGTAGGTAAATAGATTAGGGTACGATGAATGGAATATATGATACAAACACATAGATTTAAATATGAAAAATTTGTGGACCAATCGACTGACTCAGTTTGCATGTGAGATCAAAATTTTTATTTCATATTTCAATCTATCTTCCTTGGAGAAAGTTGTTCCGTTTCACGGGCTGGTTCATCCCTTGAAAGGAAATCAGTACTTTTGCTAATACCCTGTATAGTCGGAAACTTCTCATTTTTCGTAAAAAGGTTACACTTACACCATAATATCGTGGCCATTTTGATTTATTCGGTTACTTATTAAACATATCGTGCAATGGCGGCAGTGCGTGCTCACCGGGCCCAGAACTACTTCCGGTATTGTGACTTCCCCCTCCCCCCCAACACACACCCCCCCGTACTCCGTCATCCCTTCCGTATACGACCTTTCTTAAAAACTAGGACACGTAACGTAACATTGAGTACCAGAAGGTAACAGTTTTCTAAAACGCATCACCATCATTTAGCTTAGTAATATTTAGAAAATATAATTGAGCCGATTGACGCCAAGGCGAATCGCCTTGAATTAAACTGTACAATATATCAGTTAAGAAAACGGCCAAATAAGAAAATAGCAACTTACAAAACAGAGACACGATGGGAAAGAGCTAAGTTAATGGCAATTAAATTTCAGGAGATGTGTCACAACAACTGCCACCATAACCAAAATACCTAGGTACCTCTGGTATACCTATCTATATAGAAGTTATCTGTGTTTACCGGCGCGACCTAATGAAATCCTTTTGCACAGCAGGCAAAACCAATGCCACTGCGCTACATCGAAAATTGGTCAGTAAGATCTGACAATCTTAACTTTTAGATAAGTATTTATTTATTTAAAACATGTCAAAACCTTAACCTAAAACATACAATCCATAAAACCTACTTCGTCAATCAAACAGCCCGCCCCTTGACATTCCCGGCGCAAAGGTGCCCATTAGGGTATCCAATCTCGGTATACCGAGATCTCGAAATACCGAGATCCCGCATCATTTTGTGATCCCGCCCAGTGCGGGATTACGAGTAAGGGATCCGCGGGATTTGCGGGATTAGCAAGCAGAATATAAACGTCCTTCTGAAGGCGCTAGCGCGCGAGTACTGACTGGCTGGCGGACATTTTCAGCAACAAAAATGTTAATTTCCTACTTACGAGTATAATACTTTTCTTATTTTTAATAAATAAGATTTCAATTTAAAATTACCATTACATTTACTAATTACCATTACACTATACTTAGGCACGGCACGTATTTACAAATCGCTCTCAACTCTGAGATCGAGCTTGAGTACAAGTTTGAGATGTCGTTTAGTACTGGCTGACGTTGTCAATGTCGCACTTGAGATCGATCTCAGAGTTGAGAGAGATTTATAAAATACAAGCCTTAACATTTAAAAGCAGCTCAGCTTGCAGGGCTTAGTTTGTAGGGTTATACTTGCGGAATCCCGCAAATGTCGAGATCCTGCGAGACTCGATGCGTTTCCGCGTTGAATTGCGACAATCATAACTATTCTATTTACTGTTTTTCTTACCTTGGAGGTCTTCCATTGGCTACATGCTCCGGTGCCACGCGGCGTCGCCTGCGTCGGCACAGCCTCGCGCAGACGCCTTTAGCACATCCCAGCCGCTCCCATAATGGGGGGCGGTGCTCTACTTCCTCTTCTTCATTCATTTCTTATATTTTAGGATATTTTTAATCACTCCAAAAAGTATCTTAAGTAGATTCAAGGACTTTCATCTTGTCATTACTTTTACATTTCACAAACACTTCGCCGGCTCGACGACACAGTCTTCGCCTCCGATACTAGATTTCGCCACTTTTTTCGGTTTTGTGTGGTACGCCTTGTATTAAATTAATTATTTAGTTTGTTTAAACTAAAGCTTAGTATATTCTTGTGTTATCTGGACGACATTTTTGTACGTGCTCTACTTTTAAATGCTTTTGCCTCTAAAAAATAAACAAAGCAAATTAAATCCCTCAAGTGAAGAATGGCTGGATGGCGATGGCTTTATGAATATTAAATCACAATTAATATCACGGCATGTTTACTACGGCCATAAAAAAATAAGTCAAGGCCGAAACTAATGCTCGTTTGAATAAAATTACGCTTCACACTTTGATTACAAATATTTCAATATAAGTAAGTAAGTTTATAAGTAATTCAGCTATTATTTAGGCTGAAGTATTAATATATAAAAAAATTAAAAAATCAACAACAGTCAAATAAAAATATAAACAGGTAAATAAGTAATTTTACTTGAAAACATTTTTGTATTTGAGTATTGTTGATTTCTTACCTATGACTTCTCTTTGAATAATGTTGTCAGTTTTGAATAACTTCTTTAGTCAACAACTATTGGCGGAGATTTGTTAACCGGTCAACTGCGGCAAAGCCCTCTGGGGGCGTCGGTCAAAAACCGTCAACTGCGACAACGCCCCCTCGGGGCGTCGGCGCTTACAGCTTATTTTACCGCCTTTAATTTATTCTACACTGAAATTAGCTGATAATGAATGAAAGAAATGGACTCAGAATTAATTAAGGATTGATAAAATAGCAACATTTCGCATTCGCCCATTGACAATTACTTTAAATTCATCACTAAAGTAGACCTAAAGATGCACCATATTTCTTGGCGGCCGCGCGAATATCAATATTTACGCATGCTCGTCCTAATTGAGTGTTTTCACTAAATAACTTTAAAATTATGTTTGGCCATGCGAAATAAAAAAGCTTTTCTAAAAATAATTGTTTTATTCAATAGATATATGGTTCCAAACACAAAAACCCGGGTAAAAAAAAATTTAGCTAAAGATTGACAGAATCTTATAGCCGCTCGTGTTTATATTATTCAACAACGATGTAGCCTGCTTTATTACGAACTCAACGATATATGAACCGACACTTATCGCTCTCTAGTTTCGTAGAAATGTTTGTTTATGTTACGCAACTCGAGTCAAGTGGCCGCCACCCGCCGCGCGCCCCCCAGATGCGTCACTTATCGCTCAAGGGCGTCCCCAGGAGAGCGGTTAATAGAAAAAAGTAATGTTCTATACTCTTTTTGTAAAGTTGATATTTGTCTGTCAATATTCCAAATACAAACAAATAAATAAATTGATTAAATTTTTGATTTCACGCATTCGGTTCTTTATTCAACTTGTTACACTTTGATTACGTTACAAATTTTTGGTTCCACTACCGTTATTTTGATCCTCGAAAAAGTTCAACTTTTAAAAATAAAACCGGAAACAGCTGATCGAGGTAGCGTGCACTTGCTTGCACTTGTCCTGTTACATTACTTGATGACTGATGAATAAGTAATCCATATCGACCAATGGGCTCACTAGTGAAGACTCTCAATTATTTCTGAAGCCTGTTAGTGACGTCAGAGCCTTAAAACAGGCATAGGGGGAAAATATTGCATGTATAAATACATACATACATATATCACGCTTTATATCCCTTGCGAGGAAGGCATAGCGTTGCCGGCCGTAAAAATACGATCGCAATCGCCACGTCTGACAAATATTGAGGGCCCTTTTTGATGATTTGCGTATCACTGTAGTGCCAGGTTGTCAGCCTGGCGCCTAAAGTTGTTATACACATGAAACTCTCAAATGCCTTAGTCGCCTCTTACGACACCCGCGGGATAGAAAAGCGGTGGAACTATTCTAAGCCGGCATCACACGGCTCGTATGAATGATATTTTTCATTTCAAACAAACCACATCTGATTACTTTTGTCAACACTTTTATTTAGTTATCTAAACATAATATAACGTCTTTACGTCTGTCGCGAAAAGTTTTTCATTAATACTGATCATTCTTAATATTTCTATTATGTCAAAAACGTTATAAACATTTTTATTCTGTAATTCTACCATTAAAATAAAAATCACACAGATTTTTTGCACACGTACACGAAAGTATTTTACCAATCTTCACAAACTTATATCGCGAACAGTGTCCGCGTGGGTACCGCGATCGAACCACTGTGCAGCGTGACCTAATCTGCGCCACGTCGAGTGAAAACTGAAAGTCTGAGAGTGAAATCAGCGCACTGTGGGCGGGAATGAGTTGTGTCCGATCAGCGCGCGCTCCGAACCACTGGGCGGAGTTTTCAAATTTATTTATTTATTTGTTTTGTCGTGCATGCAACCTGCCAGATTTGACATTTGATTTTGACATAATCTCTGGAAAATCTAAGACAAGGGTTTATTTTATTTATTAAATAATAATATGGACCTTAATTTAATACCCATTAAGGGTAGTTCTGCCAGTGTCAGTAGTGAAGACATAGGTCAAGTCAATATTTTTTAATGCGCGAAATTCAAATCTTAGAATAGAGTTTCAAATCTTTTTGCTCGACAACTCAGTAAAGTATAAACCATATTGAAAAGGTTTTATATATTAGTAGTGGGTGCCCGCGGCTCCGCCCAAGTGGAAGTCGGATTAATTCTCGTAACATCCCACAGGATATTTTTTTCGAGATAACAGCTATGTCCTATGTGTTTATTTATTTATTTATTTAACTGTTGCACACACGATAAAACGTAGATAAAAAAGAAAAACACAACAGGTACTACTTATTTCTAAAAAGAAATCTCTTCCAGTAGTCCTACGGTAGAGTAATAGCATAAGGTGTAAATTCGAGTTATCCCCTGTCTGTGTACCAAAAATGAAATTCTGTGCAGCAGTTCTGGCGTGAAGGAGTAACAAACAAACATACATACAAATTTCGCATTAATAATATTAGTAGGATAATAGGTATGTCATGGCAAGCATATGTCTACCGAAGAACTACGTTGCGTTGTCTTGAGAGGGGTGGCTTGATCGTATCGACTATACAATATGCTTGGAGACGAAAACGAGACCGAATAGAGGACTACTTTTGTACATTTTCACATTACATGTGTTGGTACTTAGCTGAAAGAAGCGTCGCATAGTACATTATATTATAAGGTGTAAAAATATTAGCTGCAAATATTTTAAGGGGTGAACCAGTCCATGATACTGGACTGAACTAAACTAAACAACTTTCCCCAAGAAACATAGGTCGAAATATGAAAGAAATTTTTGGATCTCCCATATAAAATGTAGCATAGCCGAGCGAGTCGGGAGGTCCAAAATGTTTTTTCTATTTCGACCTATGTTCTTTGGGGAAAGTTGTTCAGTTTCATGGTCTGATTCACCCCTTAAAATATTGGCAGCTAATATTTGTACACCCTGTGTAACCATATTAATTTATAAAGTAATATGTGATTGTTTCGTAGACCGCTCAGCAGTGGACTGATAAAGAATTAGATCCATCTAGGGATTGGTCAGAAATTTTCCTGTAGATATAGAACATAGGAATAATAAAAAAGTGAGTCAATTTATTTTTATAATCACTACATTAGGTTATTGGTACCTATAACAAATTGAAGATATATTTATAATATTCTTTACATATCTCATGCTCTGAAAGTAGGTCATTACTGACAAAAAACACGACCTGTAAGTTCAACTTACAGGCGAGGTTTTAAAACTAAGCCTGTAAGTAATTTTAAATATGGAACTAGAAAAAGAACCAATAGAATCGCGGCAATTAAAAAGTTAAAATCAATTATTTTTTTTGTGTATGGCAATAGTCAACCCTACTTTCAGGGGACATTTCTGCCAACGTCCAGTGAGGATGAAATCAAATGAGCATGAAAATGAAATTAAATAGATATATCATGAAAGCTTAAGTATATACATAGACACTTTATATACACCTTATTCGTTAAATTTAATATACAAGAAGTATTTACAGGTAGAGGCGCTTTGTGCGCAATTAAAATATTATACAAGCTTAACGAATTAAATTTACCACATAAAAACAAAATATGGGTAATGTCGCCATTACCCAAACCACACTGGCACTCACCATTGTCGCAAACACCCAACTTGGCCAAATGTACTGGGGTGCAACAATGGCCCAACCTCATACGGGAAACGACAGACGCAACTTTTTTATTTACAATATATTTCGAAAACCACGGACGACTTTGGATAATAGGCTGAAGGTTTTTGTAGAATTTACCTTTTTCAGGGTTTAACCATTTATTATTCCAATTTTGATACAGAAAAGCTCTAGTGGATGGGAGTAAATCCTGAACATAAACCGAATTATTGTCGCTGTTGCCTTGTTGCCGCGGGTGTCGTAAGAGGCGACTAAGGGACTCGAGGGTATTGGTGTATTACAATTTTTAGGCGACAGGCTGACAACCTGTCACTATAGTGATACACATGTTTTCTGGAACAACCTTGGAAAACAATCCTCAAAAATGTCAGACGTGGCGATAGCGACCGTATTCTTATGGCCGTTAACGCTCTGCCTACCCCGCAAGGGATCAAGGCGTGATATATGTATGTATGTATGTATGTTGCCTTGAGATGTTGCCAATTTGGCCAACCTATCCGCGATTTCGTTACCTTGCACTCCTGAGTGGCCAGGGATCCAAGCCAACGTAACCTTTAGATTTCGATTGTCACAAATTAGCAACTTACTCTTAATTTCGAGCGTAAGAGGAGAGACACCGTTTTTAATTAAGGATTTGCTACAGACTTCAAACAACTTAAAAGAATCAGACAGAATCAAAGAATTGTTGTACCCCTTCAAAATAATATAATTTATACATTCCAGTATAGCCAAAGCCTCAGCAGTGTAATTTGTCACCACAGATGGGTATTTAAAAAGTTTGAAGTAACCCGTGTTGTTATGCACGAATGCAGCACCAACACCTTCGCCCATGACAGGCTGAAGCGTTTTTGATGCATCCGTGTAAAACACCTCGGCATCAGAAAAGTTTGATTGGATAAATTGATTCACAAGAGAGTTTGCAACTATAGAATCCTTGGCAGCCCCAATGTCTAAACAAATTTTAGGTGAATATCTGACAACATCGTAATCTACATGAAACAACGGATGATAATGAAATGTTTTAATGAATCCTGATATTCTGATATTTTTTCGTAGCTATTAAGTATGTGAGGAACCTCTTTATGGGCCCAATAGCGATTATTGGACTCTATGTAATTTTTTAATAATTGAATTTTAGGTATAAGGGGATGATCAGTCAGTTGGCTAATTTTAAAAATATAATTATCGGATAAGAATTGCCTTCTAAGATATAGCGGAGGATCACAACATTCTACTTGCATTGCATTAATTGGCGACGACTTCATCGCACCAATTACCAAGCGGAGACCTTTAGACTGGACCAAGTCGAGCTTCTTTAAAGCCCCTTTATTCGCTGGAGCCAGTAAAAAGGTCCCGTAGTCTAGAATACTTCTGATCAGAGCATTGTCAACTAATCTTAAAGATGAAGGGTGGGCTCCCCACCAAACTCCTGACAAGGCTCTCAAAACTGAAATACGTTTTTCACATTTGCCCACTATATAGTTACAATGAGCTACACCGTTTAATTTGTAATCAAATTTTTTCCCCAAAAACATAATTTCATTTTCTGTAGGAATAGCTATATCATTAATTTTTACATTAACTGAAGGGACTGTTCTTTTACGGGTAAAGACCATAACTGAACATTTAAGTGGAGATAAAGATAAATTGTGATTGAACATCCATAGCTGTAAACGATCTAGATCCGATTGCAAAGTAGCAACCGCCTCATCGGTAGATTTATTGCTTGAATATATAAGAAGATCATCTGCATAATGCAATATACTACTCCCAATGATTGTCCTGTCTAAATCCCTAGTGTAGACATCATATAGTAAAGGGCTCAAAACAGAGCCTTGGGGAACACCTTTCCACACTGTCCTAAAACCTTCTTCTACACCCGCCAGACGAATCGTGAGCGTTCTGCCCATATATAAGTTAAACAGAAAGTTAACGAACTTCAAAGGGAAATCAATTGCAGATAATTTTTGTTTCAATATTATTAAATCCACATTATCATACGCAGAGCTAACATCTAAAAAGGCCGCTGCAACGATTTCATTTTTTGTGAATGCCAACTGTACATCCGTTGTCAAAATTGAATGATTATCTATCACACTCTTCCCCTTTCGAAACCCATATTGAGAATTGGATAATAAAGTATTATGTTCTAAGTGCCACTCCAGTCTATTTTTAATAAGATGTTCTGCCAACTTGCTTAACGCGGAAGCCAACGCAACCGGTCTGTATGAAGATGGCAATTGAGGATCTTTATTTGGTTTCAGCAATGGGATTATTAGTTGATGTTTCCAGGATGAAGGAATAACTCCAGTCTCAACTATTGTGTTAACAATATCAAGGAAAAACAGTTTAGTAGAAACAGATGAATTGACAATTAAAGAATACGGAATACCATCAACCCCCGGCGCAGAATCCGATACCCTTTTTAAGACCCAATTTAATTCCTGCAAATTGAATGGTCCATTTAAGTAGCCTGTATTTGAAGATGTGTACGTAAAAGGCATATGATGTAAAGATGGTACAAAATCAGGTGCTAGGGAACGGAAAAACGATGTAACCCAATCCAATGAGAAGGAAGAGACAGACCGAGTCTTCAGGGAACCTCTATACCGACGAACACTACTCCAAACTTCAGTTAGAGGAGTGCTCGGCGAGATAGATCCACAAAAACTCTTCCATCCCTTACGCTTCTTTTTCTGCAAAAGACGTTTAGTAGCCGCTTCATAATTCCTAAACTGATTGAAAGTGAATAAATCAACATTATCATGCACCAGCAACTCCATGTCATTTCTTTTCTTTACCGCTTCTGTGCATTGCCTGTCCCACCATGGCGGAGAAACAATTTTATTACTGGTAACATTTTTTGATTCAAAAGTGACATCTGCTGTCATCTTGATATTTGAAGTTAAATGGTCATAATGACCAACAACATTATCATTAGTACAAGAAATCGCCGAAAGCTCTCTTAATTCTCCCTCCAACGACGCAGAATAACTATCCCACAAAGTACTACATTTATCAGGTAATTTATATTTTAATAAGGGAGGTAAGGGTTGTACGCAACTCTTGTTCGATTTTGGAAACCTCAAAATGATTGGATAGTGATCACTGCCATATGACAAATTTAAAATTTCCCATGTAATAACTGACAATTGACTAGGAGAACATATGGAAAGATCCACATAACTACGAGCTTGACCTGGTACAGGTCGACGAGTAGGACACCCAGTATTTAGTACTCCAAGATTTAAATCATCTAACATATCAGCAATACGAATTCCAAAAACGTCATCACGGGGTGCACCCCACGAAGAATGATGGGCATTTAGATCCCCCAAAATGACAATAGGAGATTGTAACCCTCCAACAATATTTTTTAAGGTTGGAATAACTGTTAAATCTTCTTCAGATATATACACTGACACATAAGAGACACCTGCTACTTCAGCAGCAACTACATCTAAATGATCATTGTTATGAACAGGTAAATTAATTTGTTTAAAAAAATAATTTTGCTTTATGAGGAGAGCTGCTCCTCCATACCCATCTCTCCGGTCACTCCTGAGAATGTTGAAACCTGGAACCCTATACAGAGATCCCGGTCCCAACCAAGTCTCAGAAATGGCCAGGAGAGACGGTTTATACTTGTTTATTAGAAAAAATAGTTCAGATTGTTTAGAGCGAATGCTTCTGGGGTTCCACTGAATCAGACAATCCATGATTTAAATTGAGAATGGCAACAGAGATAGAGTTAATAAGTGATAGGGCAACGTTGTACGGTAAAGAAGAGTTAAGGACAATATTAACTAATTGAGATAATAAATCCTGTAATGAATATGCCTGAGAGTCAATTTCTTTAACATTGATTTCAGTCGTTCTGAAACCACATCCATTTGCTGGGGTAGGTGCTTTGAAAGAATTAATTAAATCATTGTGCGATTTGTGGTCATAGCCTTGGGGTGTTGATTTTTTTATTTTTGGTAGAATTGTGACAGTTTTCTTATTACAGACTTTTCTGTTTTCAGTGGACTCCACAGGAACAGAAGAATTTGGAGAAGAGGCCCTGCCAACAATTTCTGAAAACAGTGGTTTTGAGTTTGGAATTATTTTTGAAGCCTCAAGATACGATTCATTGTTCTCTGACATGTATTTTTTGATGTCGGCTTGCCTCAAAAATTCTGGACAAATTTTTGCAGTGGCTTGGTGATCTCCTGAGCAGTTAACACATGAAAAGATTGTCACTACGCAAGATCCAGCATCATGTTCTTCACCACATTTTGAGCATCTGGGCTTACTACGACACTTGTCTTGTGTATGCCCAAATCTGCAACAGCGATGACACTGTATTGTTGGCAAGATGTATTTTTGCACAGGCAGAGCCGAATAAAACGCGTAAACCCTGGAAGGTAGTCGTTGTCCGTCAAAAGTCAAAGTGACTGTTTGTGTAGGAACCCATTCAACAACACCTGAAGCAGAAACCGTTTTACGATTCATACGACGAGAACGTAAAATTTCCCCGTACCGCTCAGGGACTTTGATATTTTGCATTATCTCTTCCTGAGTCTAGCTCTCTGGAACACCCTTAACAATTCCCATGCGACACAAATTAAATGTTGGAATTGAAGCCTGGTACTTTTTTTGACCAGCAAGAACCTCGTCTGAAACAAAAAGATTTGCTTCTTTCCAAGACCCAAACGAAATAGCCAATCGATTGCGTCCTATCCTTTTTACCCCGTTTTCTAAAATATTTTTCATTCCGTTTTTGAACAAAAAGAACGAAAAGTCAAGAGGATGCAGAGTACGCCCCCTCTTACCATCTTCTTCTTCAAACTGTACATGAACAATGTACGGGCCTGGGTCTTTGGCATCATAAAGCTCCCTAAAAACACTTTTCTTAAAATTTGTATCTTTGTCACGAATCTGGTCCTGTGTTAAATTTTTATCAAAAACATGGTCCAACCGGGAAGCATTTTTAGGGTGGTCTTGGTCCATTGGGATGCTAGTATCAGTAGCAGCCTGTTTTTGTATGGGAAGGTCTACGGGAAGGTTCTTTTTTTCTTTTAATTGATTGGGGTCTAGCAATACATATTTAACTTTTTTATTGTGCTTTTTGTTTTTAAAAGATTTTATAGATGAACTTGATAAGCCACGACCGCTATTTTCATCGATGTTTTCAACCTTTTTTGCCGCTGCCACTAAGAGATCCAGGGCTGGAGACATAGACTCGTCTGGAGGTTGTATGGGAATTTCGGACTCCCTCACTATGGAGGGGTCCATTTTCGCCAAAACGGCTAAGATGTGTAACAAAAACTTACCCTATCCGATGAAAAATAAATTATTTACAATATGTACACTAATTAAAACAAGTACTTAGCCTAATAACTTGAAAACAATAATAAAAATTAATTAACGAAAATATTCCGTAGTTTTCTTTTCCCGCCAACCGAAGAAAAAAACTAAAATCAATTTATTTTTATTTTTAATAGGAGCTGCATCAAAATCTTTAAATTTCGAACTGGCCGCTATGAATTGTGTTGCTTGAACGTAGGAATTATATTTTTAATCTGTATTTTTATAACCTCAACAAATGAGTTTGTCGAATTATTACTCAATATTACAAAAACAAAAGTAAAAATTACTAATATCCCTACGATCAGAAAAATGTCTACTTTATGTTAGGATACTTTTCTTTCATATTAATTCATTATTTTTCAATCATAGAAAAAAAAATTGTTAGGCAATTTGAATACCAGACGATACAATCATCTTTTATGGATCGTTTTCTTGTATTTATCGCTTTATTTTACTCACTTTTCATTCGATATGTAAAGCAGTATACGTACCACGGATGTAACATCAATAACAACCTCGGAAAGGTACCGCCCTCGCTCCGCTCGGGCGTTAAAAAACCTCGGTTGTTATTGACTGGTTACATACCTTAGTACGTAATCTACTATTAAATTATACGTTGTGGATTACAAAGCGGAGCATACACATACAAACATTCGTTATCTGTACAGCTATATTTATTTTTTTATTACAATAAATACCTCTATTTGTTCTTTTTTCGAAAAATTAATCGCGAAAAATAAAAGTTTTTCCGTTTCATATATTATGTTTTAGAAAAAAGAAAATAATGCTTTTAGTATATATATCACGCATTAATCCCTTGCGGGGTAGGCAGAGTGTTAACGGCCGTAAAAATACGCGTCAATATACAAATATTTAGGGTTCTTTACCTGTAATTACAGGTTGTCAGCATGTCGCCTTAAGTTGTATACACTTGATGCCTTCGAGTTCCTAGTAGGGATAGTAAGTAGTAGGTATTATTTTAATAAAAAAAAAATCTACAGATTCGTCTAAGCTCGAAGATTACTCGGGAAGAAAACCAAACTTTACATATGTTTGTATTAAAGGCTGAAAACCCGAAGGGAGGAACAATCTGTGATTTAGTTTAATGTATTTTATACGAATAACATCATACATAACAAAGTAATACAAGGTGTCTCAAAATTGTGTAAGAGTTTGCATTGAAACCTTTTAATTAATAATTCTACGTGATCTCGCTTGAATTTAAACACCGTTGTTAGTAAAAGTGCTTTTTAATTAGATCTCTTAAGGTATACGTTTCCATTTTTTTAAATCTAGGTCACTATTTTGGGGTTTTTAAATCTGTGACTTAGGTACATCTAAAACATCTAACTAAATATCTTCAAATATGTAGGTATTTTTATTATATAAAAAAAAAGAAAACAAACGTGGTAGTAGGTATTCTACCTTATAAACTAAATCCTTATTAAAGAAGGCGGCTCGGGTCAGATATAAAAATAGAGTAAAGGCATTGCCAGGGGTAGACACGATAGGCGGATCGCACACGTAACGTACGACGGAGCGCTAATATTATATCAGCGGTCTGCCAGATCCATACTGGAAAAGTCAATCCTCATAATAACACCGCTCAACCGCTCTATTTCAGCGCTCCGTCGTGCGTTAAGTGTGCGACCGGCCATAGGCCAAAAGTCGAGAGTTCAAATTCCGCGCGAGTTTTGATTTGATATTTCCTATTGTATGATTCAGTTGTGTCGAAGTATAGACACACAGTCTTTCTGGTTTCAATACTATCTGTGGTATTCTAAGCTCGTTTGCAAACCGCTCTGCCTCTTTCCTCCGCGCATTTCTCGAATGGACCGCATTTCTTATTACCGCAGTATATGCCATTGTCTGAAAAAAGAAACATAACATTGATTTAAAAAATCAACTCCATAATTTATAGGTATTTCGATATAAATTACATTTTTATGATTCATTTTCATTATGAAACAATTCAAGCAAGAATCCGGTCGGATCAAAGAAATAAAAAAAATTGTTAAATTTAGTAGTGTGAAATTTAAAATTTGGTCATGTACCTATCTGATTGGTCAAAATTTTCATAAAATCCATGTCCTTCAATCATTCCCTCATTACTTTATTTTTCAACATGGAACATGTCTCTTTCAAAAAACAAGAAACGTTAGACGTTAAAACAGTCAAAGAAAACGACTTACTCTTCCCATGGTCATGTTTGTCATGGTTCCCCTGGGAGCCGAAGGCAGGATGGACGCAAGCCTTGCTCCTGGCCGGAGTGACGCAGCAGACCTTGTCCTGAGGACATTGGTGGTCACTGTGACAGGTCTCCAGGTTGGAGTGCTCGTAGATCTGGCTGGGGGGCGGGCAGCGAGATGAAGCCACTGAAATATGTCGTGCCACTGGTTAATTAAACGGTAATTAACGGAATATCGTCATTCTTCTTGTCTTATCCCGTTCTTTGTCGGGGTCGGCTGCCTAACCTAGGGGATTTGACGTGGAGCCAAGCTTTTACACACAGCGACTGCCACCTGACCTTTGCAAATTATTAACTTAACTAATCAGGGAAATTAATGGAATATTATGTTATCCAATAAGCTACCTAACCTGACGTACCTATATAAAGAAAACTACATACGGCTCTATAGCATCAAGTACTGACCAAAAAGATAGTCCCTTTATTTCCATAAACCCAAATTTAAAAAGAGGCATAACCCATTTGGACACCGTATAAATAGTAATTTTGCAAACTTCTAAAATGCTATTTTATAGAGAAATTTTTCGATTTTCCTCTCGGAAGTAAATTTTGACTTAACCTATACATTTTCAATCCCAAACCTAGCAAACTGAACCTAGTAGCTGCCGAATCTTCATTTAGATCGTTCTTAAATTAGATAAGTATGGAGGTGATTGGATGATTACTCAGGTCCCTTAGCCGACTTTTACGACATCAGAGAAGTGTAGGTACTAACATCGAGAGTACAAAGGACCAAATAAGGTCCAAATGAATCACTTGTTTGTTCTTCTCAAGCGAAGGTATTACAGCATAGGACAATATCGATCACACACATACATAACACAGGATGTCTCTAAAATAAATAGATGATTCAAGTAGGGGCGGCGCAGCGCACGCATGACATCTCTTGTTTGTGATTCTAACAAAAACCTAAATATATCTCGGACAGATAAAGAAACGATCCCGAATTGGTAACATTATTGTTTATCTCACTATCAAAATATATGATATATGAGCGGGATGTCAACAATATTGTTGCCGTTTCGGGATCGTTTCTTTAAAAAATGTAGTTATACAAGTAGATACAAACGTTTCATTCAACATATTATGTAGTTTAGTTGTTTTCTTAAAAACTAGTAGAATGTGGAGTAAAAAATCTAGCAAGGAAATTAATCCGACTTCACAGAATCATCAAAATATGTTCAAATATTCGTGGACAAATTCAATGTATTCAGTTTTTTATGCGGTCTTACACGTATTCTATAGGATATTTTCTGAACATGGAGCCCTATTATTTGCCTAGCTAGGTAGTGTAGGTAGCCGTATGTAAAGTTATGATAACGTACCCAAGTCGGCTGCGTAGATTACCAATACCACAACCATTACCGAGGGAATCAATGAGGAAGATCCTGAAATAAGTAGATTAAGTAATATCTTTATATAAATACTAGTTTTTAACTTTTAATTATTACTAAGTTGATAATTTTATATAAGCCCTCTCACTTATTTGCTATACCCTACAGCCCTACTGTATAAAGGGTTTCATATGCTGGAAAATATGTACCTCCAACACCTTATGTACCATATGATTCGCAATAAAGAATATGAATATGAATATAAGAAAGAGAAAGCAATGAAGGAAGGATCCCAATTTGCCAAGGTCTTCATTGGGATTGGGGGGATTGAACTGAGTATAGATCTGTATCGCTCTCTTCCCGTAAGAGGTGACTAAGGGATAACCCAAACCCAAGATCAGTCCTGGAGAAGGAGAATTCCACACTAAACCCGGAAAGGGGTCTCCGTCCGGCGCGTGTGACAGAGGTCTAACGTGCGGTAGAATCCTGCCAGCCGACTGCACGTATCGACTCGTCGCTCCTGTGGAATCAGCCAGGGAGGCCAAGAGGGTGGCGTAGGTCCTGTGCATCCCTACGTTACCATAATTGCGTCCCAGGCAACGCAGTGTCTCTGCTCTTGCCTCAGACACTGATTGAACCGTCTATCACGGACTTATCGGTATGGGTATGAGGCCATTTGTAGTTGAATCCATATCAAGCAGAATGAATCTTAGACAGTCTAAATAGAACGAAGTTTACGAACATAAAAAAAATCCACTCACCCATTTTGATGCCAAATGATATTAAACCCAAGAGATTTTCACTTGTTATTTTATTATTGGTCTCTTGTGACACAAGCGGCTGCGCAGACGCTCCGTAAACACTACACTTCCTGTGATCAAGATATGACACACAGGATCTTTAAACTCGAACTATTTAACAAGCCAGATTTGACAGCTATCGAATGAAAGCCAGCAAGGTAAAATGAACCCTGTCATAAGGCTTGAAAGGTCTGTCAAATCGGACTTTTATTATAAAGTCTAGGCATTGTTGTTGTGAAGATTTGGGTCACATCGCACCATACGTAAATAAGAGACGTATTTGTCTTTAAGTAAGTGTAGGTACGCAGTACGCATGACGTGACGCATCGTCCAATATGTCATTTTGTTGTAATGTCATCATCTCCTTATATCCCATTTGATTTAGACAAGCAAAACATGTATTTACTCTGCTAATATTATAATAGGTGCCGTGTGATGCCGGCTTAGAATAGCATCACCCCACATACTTCCCGTGGGTTTCGTAAGAGGCGACTAAGGGACTCGGGAGTATTAGTGTATTACAATTTTTAAGCGATAGGTTGACAACTTGTCACTATAATAATACACATGTTTTCTGAAACAACCTTGGGAAACAATCCTCAATAATGTCAGACGTGGCGGTAGTGGCTGTATTCTTACGGCCACTATCGCTCTGCCTACCCCACAAGGGATAAACGCGTGATATATGTATGTGTGTAATATTTGCAATACAACATACACTCACACACACTTTATCCCTTTTTGCAATAACTACTAACTCCCCTGGCTCAGCGACCCAAAAAGGATCTTGTTTTAGGATTGGTTTATTTTATTGTTTACGTTGACGATCTGATGGCAACCGTCTTTGGTAATTTAGGACTGCTCTCGCATTAGCAGAGAAGACTCCACCGACAAGAGTTTGACTCGAATAAGATCGTAAGAGTATATTTCTCACACAACGTCAACGCCAACCATTTGCGACGTTTGCGAAAATCTGAAACGTAGTCTTACTTGCGGAGTTTGAACAATGAAAATGGATTCGTTTTTTTATAAAGAAATATTTTATTCAATAAATATAAATTAACAAAATACGTATCTTACTCATACGTCTATGTCCTAACTATAAAACTTAAAACAAGATTTAAAACTAAGCCCGCTTGCAGATCGGTTTCCCTCTCGAATCTTGTCCGCATTTCTCAAAAGCGCCGCATTTCTTACCGCCGCAGTAGGTCCCGGTTGCTGTGTCTGAAAAAAACATGACAAGTTAGTTATTAGTCATTAGCAACCAATGCCTTCAGACTTGCAAAATTTCGCAGGCAACGGTTGAGCCGCGGCAGCCCGGATGGAAGAGGCGTCGCCCGCAAGTAGGTACTGATGGCGAAAGTCGTAGGTTCAAAACCGGCCTGAGGTAATTTATTTTAAAAGTTTTCTAAAAACGTATAGCTTTAGAAGTCAATCCGTGTGATGCCGGCTTAGAATAGCATCACCCCATTTCTTCTCGCGTGTGTTGTAAAAGGCAACTAAGGGACTCGAGGGTTTTATGTGTATTACAATTTTAGGCGACAGGCTGACAACCTGTCACTACAGTGGTACACGAATCATCTGAAAAGGCCCTCAATACTTGTCAGACGTGGCGATAACGACCGTAATTTTGCGATCGTTAACGCTCTGCCTATCCCCCAAGGGATAAAGGCGTGATTTGTGTATGTATGTATGTATTTAGAATTCAATGGAGAGGTAGGTAAGTATTATAAAAAATATCCTTGCGGAAAATCGTAGGGGAAAACCGCTTTCCACGTTTCTCTGTCATGTTTAACTTGATATTCTAGACCTAAACATGCCTGAACCTAAGCCTGAAACCGACAGATTTTGATGTGGACAGAGTGATTCTAGAAAGGAATGAAGGAAGGTTTGTATGCATATTATTATTCCCAATTATTTTTCCTTGTTACCACGGGAAAACTGTTAGCCTCTACTGTCCGCTAGTGAATCATATAATACATTTCTAAGACGTGTCTAACGTAGGTAAATCTGATTCATTCAGTTGTGATAAGAAAGATTCTGCGTAATTTATAGAAATAGTTACGTGAGTATAAAACGATTTTATAAAGAAGGGATCGCGAAAGGGCAACATTATTGTTGACATCTCCCGCTCATCTGTCATATATTTTGATAAAGAGACAAACAATGATTTCTCTAAAAAATTGTGTTATAGGCGCTTGTGTCCTAGAATTAGACTCTACTGGAGGCCTTGTTTGTACAGGACTCCTTGACTCCTATAATTATTCATTGTAACTCGTTATTTGTGAAACCAACAGCTAAATAAGACTTACTCTTTCCCTGGTCGTATTTATTATTGCTCTGTGACCCGAAGGCAGGCTGGACGCAAGCCTTGTTCCTAGCTGGGGTCACGCAGCAGACCTTGCCCCCAGAGCATTGGGAGTCGCTGTGACAGGATTCCTTCTTCGTGTAGTCATAGATCTGATTGGGAGGTGGGCAGCGGGACGAAGCAGTTGCTGGAAAAGATGAAAAATAGTACGGTTTATATTTCGCGCCATGAATATACATATTAACATATTTTTTGACGAATACTAGGTTTATCTATTACTTATACTGTTACTTGAACTATAAAAAACCTGTTTCCTCTCCAAACGCTGCCACCAGGAGTCGCTCGCTGCATACAGTTAGCTATTCGACAATAGATGTCGCTCTGAAACATGATTTTTTCCTGGATAGGCATCATCGCCATCATTTTTAAACGATAACTCGTAAAAATGACATCCTCTACAATAAACCACTTTCGCCAATCTTTTAGTTAGGTTCTCTATTTGAAGAGGAAATTTCTAGAATGTTAATGGTAGGTGTTCACGCATCAGGAAAAGGCCTATACCTACTTATGATTAGGCCTACAATTTCTTACAGCTCATTAAGTATCTAGTTGTACTGACAGGTAGTAATTTTACTAATTATTTTAATTCAACTAACATCGTCCGCCTCGAGGACTACCTACCACAAAAATTTACATAAACGGTGCTATTAGTCTTCTAACATCATACTTGAAATTATAAATAGTTATTTATATATCCATTATTGAACATTTACGTTGTCAGCCGGAGAGCGAGCGCTTAGAGTCCTCTATTTTTGAATTTTCGCATGCGAAAGTCTGCAAAGAGTGGTCTACCACTCGTAACTATTATTACACTAACAATTCAGGCGTAGGAAGGAACACTGCGGACCCTGCGGACCCACGATACACAAACTATTAGGAAGGTACACAAACTATTTTATTTAGAAACTTTCTAAAATTGTAATTAATACAAATGTATTTTCTTTCTATTTTTCTAATACGAGCAGCGGTTAATCGATTATTGGCAGACTTTCGCATTATATACTTTTTTTTTTTAATTCACACGTCCATAGAAAGATACAATCAAGAATCCAACGTACCAGAGTCGACTGCGTAGATAACTAAGAACACTGCCACTACAGACAGCAGGATAGAAGCTGATCCTGAAAACAGGAAAAATACAATAAATCTAATAAACACAGCGGTAGAACAATACAATGGAAAATGGCACGTTATAATGCAACTGATTAGCAAACCTACAGGGAATTTTCTTAGTCATAATCTACTTACTAGCAATTTGCAGGCTGATTTTACTCATAACAACGTACCATAAGTAGGTACCTACCTAGGTATAAGTAGTTAGGATCTGTCTGCTAAAACTATTTTATAGGTATTTTATGCAGGTTTAAGTAAAGTATGGTTTAGGTAACTTAGGCACAGATAATATAATACTACTAAAGTAGTACAGATACCTAACGTCATAGAGGGAGTTCGATTGCCCTAGGACGGCTATTGGCGGGCTATTTGATATGTCGACTCAGCGCGTGCGTTGCTAGCGACATCTAGCTTATTTATTGGATACTACGTATTGACGACATTAGATTGAAAAATATTGCAAAAATGTGAATAATTCGCGTGTTTTCCGTCACAAAACATCTTAAATAATGTATTTATAATTTTCCACTACTATGTTTTTGTAAATTTGCTTTTATTCCAGTCTCTTAATTACATTCGCGACCCGTATCGCCATCTATTGATTTATTTTTGGACAAATTTCTTTTAGTAGGGAATGAGACCCCATGACTTAGCTACACAAATATTTTTTTTTTATATATTAACAAGTATTTCAATTTGTATGAGTATTCGGTAAAAAATTATACATGCATTTTCTATATTATATTATTATATTTATATTACTAAATCAAATCAATTTTAACTTACAAAATAGTTTATTTTATTATTTGTTTTTATGTTTATGATAAATTAAGTTATTTCATTTGTACAACAAAAAACAATTTGTAGATGTCTGACTAATTAAATTAAGATTTGTGTTAATTGATGCAATTAAGTTCTCTACTGTTTATCTACCTACCTGTTTACATAATTGTTTTGTATTAGTTTGTCTCAATGTATGATAGATCTATGCTTAGATTAGTCTTAGAATAGCGTATAGTATTATACTACCTACTTTATCCCTCAATTCCATCAGATACGGATACGGGGACAGTTAACGACCGATTGTTACGGTCATTCACGCTCTGCCTACTCGGGTTATAGGGCGTGATATGTGTAGGTACAGATAATATAATAATACTAGTAAGTACGTGACAAATATATTATTCAGTATGTACTAATAAAAACAAGTGTAAAAGTAAAACAAAAAACAATACTTTCAAAACAATATGTAAATCCTATTGGTATTACATAGTGTACCGACCGCCATATACTCGTACATAGTTAGTTTTCTTTGGTGCCACTAAGACATGAAATTAAACCTACATACTATATTATAATCTAATGAAAATCTAGAATATTTCGGTTCATCCTACTAATATTATAAATTTATTTCTTTGTTGCTCCTTCACGCAAAAACTACTGAACCAATTTTTATGAAATTTGGCACACATATAAATAACTGGAATTAACACATAGGATAGTTGTTATACCGAAAAAATGTACTTACCTGTGGGAACATTGCCACTGGATGATTTTTAAAACCGCTTCCACGCGGGCGGACCCTTTTAGTGTTAGATAAAGATAAGATAAAAAACCAATCCTTTTTGCAATACCTACCATAAATTATTATATAAATGAATGAAACAAAATAACACCCATAATCACCATTTTTTTAATTAATAAGCACAAAAAGTAAAACAACTCACCCATTTTAATTATTTTTTCTTAACCAGCGAAGAAGTTTAGAAAAACCTTATACCATGCGTGTATTGGGAACGCATCGGCTGCGCAAGCGCCGAGTAAACACTGAACTTGCTGTGACACACTTTACAGAGAAGTACCGATTTAAGTACTAGACGCTGCGCCACGAAAAATACTAGTATAACAGATATTTATCCACTTCTTTTTCTCTCTGTTTACCCAGTGGTTAGCAGCGGGAAAGAATGCCGCGTCCGTAGCGGTAGTATACAAAAACCGACGTTGACGCAAGAGCAACGCAACGCAAAAACTTGCGTAGGCTACAGATGCCTCTGTGATACTTGTTATGGTATACTATATAACACAAAAGATCCGGGAACGGCATATTGCTAGCCTTAGTACCTACTCATTGTTATACTTATTTGTATGCGATTACACCAATATGTCATAATGGCAGGCTGTTTCAATGGGAATGTTTCTCAATGGGAAAGCGGCTTGATGGGAATGCATCTCGTTGGAACATTTAGGTGGTACCTATTATGCAGATATATAAAAAGTTCCATAAATTAAAAAAAATATGCTCTATGACACTTGACTTAAGGTATATTGTAAAAGGCTATTTTAGTATTTTTTTCTTTGCTTTCGTGGCACGGCCTCTAAGTAGACAGAGGCAGCTGTTCAGACATGAATGAGTCAAGTTTACGTAGGTCTTACGCATTTGTGTTTACTTAATTAAAGTGATTAAACTCACAACTACCTACTACTTAGAGCCGTCTATCCGATCTCAATCTCAAAAATGTCTTTCAGCCATTTAACAGCCATAGATTGCCTGGAAGAATTTGCTACCGGATCACATCGCATTTTTTATGTAGCCTGTCTCTCTATATAAAGTCAAGTTGTCTCAACAATCTAGTTGCTGTAAGCCGACTTTCTACACTTTGACGACTCTGAACATCCTACTTTACGAGTATGTACAATATACCCTGTCTCTAAAGTCACAGCAAAAAAGCCTAAATTTAAAGCCTTTATTTTATGTACTTTAGTGACTTGTCTTTGGTATTTTCCGCAATATTTTTGTTTTTTATGTCATTCACCTTATGTCTCAAATTTTTATATGACTTTGTTATTTTTTATTAACTCTACAAGTACCGAGAGGGTCGGTCGTCGACTCATCGTAATGTACCTCACAGCTTGAAAAGATTGTTGATGTAGTTTTTTACAGACCTACCAGTACCTTTTTAAAAGATTCGTAAATTATTGTATTTTGAAATGAAACCACACTTTCATAAAAATATAACGTTTATTGATAAAATCTTATACTTAAATAAAATATTTGCTAGCCTTGCAAGTTTTCAATAAAATTGTTACCTTAACCATACTGCATGTTGGGAACTGAGCTGGGAAAACCTAATTAATTCTAGGGCTAATTCTACGAACTCTACCATCACAGAATAAATAGAAGGTGCCATGCGTTGAATCAAAATGATCTGTCATGCCATACCTAACCAGAAGAGTGTGATAGATGGATGATAGAGTTCTCTCTGGTTGACTATGAGGAAGCAGCGTCAGCACTTGTTTGGGTGGAGTGGAAAAAAAAGGCGATGGATTTCGCATGCAAAGAACGAAAAAAATTGCATCCATAATTCGCCGACTTCTGGCTGTCTTTCAAGCAAAGTCTATCACCGGCCTCGCGAATGGCTTTTTGTACGGTGTGCCAGTGTGCAATAAAATAAAGTAAAAATATAAAAATAAATATCGCGGACTCCGCAAGATGATATCAACATTTTACTTGACATTGGCACGAAGTAACGAGGTAGGTACTAGAGCCACAAAAAAGTTTCCAACACGCAAGATGGCGGATAACAGATCGGTCAGCTGATCACTGGCGGCCGCACTTCTGCCGCTTGGTGGCCGGGTCGGTGACGCACTTCTCGAAGGAACTGCACTTCACGTTGCCGCAGTATGTGCCCGCGCCGCCAGCTGGAACAAAGATGAGGAGTTTTTTGGGTGGCATACTCGTATAATAGTACACATTTACACATAGCATTATCTAGACTAGTACAAATAGAAAATTGGCGCGGAGGGCGCTTTACAAAATCTCGAAAAACTCAACGCAAGCAGGCGTACTCGTATATACTCGTACAGATAAAGGAACAATCCCAAACTCTCCCAAGAATGAATAATGCTTGTAAGGTAGCTGTAGCTAGGTACTATATTTACGTACTAAGGAAAGTCGAAACAATAGACTATTACAAATTAGCACAGCGCATAACGGTTGTTTACTGAATTGATTTTCCGGTTCATTGGTTTTCCATGCATCATTATGTCATCTCACGAGGAATACTTACATAAAGGACTGCTTAGTATATCCTACATTCTACTCATGAACTTACCACAGGTACCTACAGGCAAGCTTACGTCCGTTTAGACACTCGAACTTATGTACGCCCGACATGTCTTATGAAAGTATCGACGACGTAATGTTTCGATTTGTCCTATTTCGGATCATGTCTGGGGGATGTAGGTTAACTAAGGAGGGGCAAACCGGGCCAGGGGGGAAACCCAGCAGCGAAAAGTCCCCGTATCGGGCAGTACTGGAATAGTGGGTGCTCAATCTGTCGCCTCACTCCTTGCTCTACCAGCACAAAACAAATCAACTTTCAAGCAAGCAGCATCGAATCAGAGCAAGACTTTGCAAGCTAACAGCTAAATAAACACGGAATTGTTGTAAAGTAGGTTTTATATGAATTAATGACACTGGCCAGTTGGTTGTCTCAATGCTAAGAAGTCAAAACAAAAGAAGGTGCGCGTTGCCACGATAGATTTATTTATTTATTTATAATGGGGGATTTGAATACTGACCTGTTGGTAGATACCCCCCGTGCACGTCGCCTACGTAACATGATTGAGTCAGCCAGTCTTCATATTATGCCACTGTCAGCTACCCATCATAACAAAGATACGGAAGATACATGGCTTGACCTCATTATCACATCATCTCCTCACTTGATTTCTGGTTATGGCCAATATCCGGCGCCGTGTTTCTCCAAACATGATCTTTTGTATGTATCATATATACTGAAGGTGCCTAAGCCCAAACCTGAAATTAAGTTCGTGCGCAGCTTTAAACGGATTAATGTTGATCAGTTGCGGAGTGATGCGTCAAGCATTGACTAGAGCTGCTTAACAAGTGCGACAACAGTTGACGACAAAGTCAGAATTTTTAATGAAAACGTTATGGGTCTCTACGATAAGCACGCTCCAATTCGTCGTGTGAGGATCAAAAGACCGAGCGCCCCATGGATGACTGATGGAATCCGCATGGCTATGAGACGCAGAAACAAAATGTTCCGATTATATAAGAAACATCGCACTGGCGAGAATTGGGATAGTTTCAAGCGTGCGCGAAACCGCTGTAATATGTGGGTTCGGGCCGCCAAACGGAAACATATACATGACAGCATCGCCTTATCTTCGCCTGCAAATATTTGGAAGTTTTTAGGAACCCTGGGCATAGGTAAAGTCCACGGAAGTGTCAACATCCCTAGTACTTTCAATCCCAATGATGTTAACAGGCACTTTTTGTCGGTCTCAACACTGGACACTGTTATCAAGGACAGTACTCTAAAACACATTGCCGGTCTTAACCTTCCCAAAATTGATACTTTCCATTTTAAGGATGTTTCTGAGGCAGAGGTGCGTAAGGTGATAGTTGGTATCAAGTCCCATGCCACTGGATGTGACCAAATTAGTCGGCACATAATTGTCTCTGTAATCGATTTCATACTCGAGCCGCTTACTCATATCATAAATTTTTCTTTACGCTCAGGTTACTTTCCCACTCTCTGGCGTAAAGCATATGTTCGACCTCTTCCCAAAATTTCTGAGCCATCGCTTCTTAAACATCTACGGCCAATCTCCATATTACCGTTCCTGTCCAAAGTTTTGGAGGCATGTGTGCACAAACAACTTACTGGTCATGTCTTTTCGAACAATCTGCTGAGCCCTTACCAGTCAGGTTTTCGTCGTGGACATAGCACTACGTCTGCCCTGTTAAAAATAACTGAAGACATCAGAGCTGGGATGGATGCCACTAAGGTGTCGGTTTTGGATGTGGTGGATTTTTCAAACGCATTTAACGCAGTTGATCACGACGACATACTGATAGCCATTCTCAACAATCTTAGAGTTTGTCCGACCGGCTTAAGTTGGCTTTCGTCCTATCTGCGTGGCCGGCGTCAGGCTGTGCGGATTGGGGACATGTTGTCGGACTGGTGTGATGTGAGTGCCGGGGTTCCGCAGGGTGGGATACTCTCTCCCTTGCTTTTCTCTATTTTTATCAATCTTATCACTGCGGATCTTCGGTGCTCCTACCATCTCTATGCTGACGATCTTCAAATTTATGCGCAGTCTGATGTCGGCAACGTTGATACGGCCATCCAAAGGGTCAATACGGATCTCGAGGCAATCAAGGTCTGGTCAGGGAGATTCGGCATTGAGGTAAATCCCACAAAGTATCAGGCGATACTGGTCGGAAGCTCTCGACTCCTGGCGCGTATTATCCAAACTGACATGCCTGATATTATTTATGATGACAAAATCGTGCCTCTGAGTCCGAGTGTTCGAAATCTAGTGACTCCTTCTCGTCTCAGGCGGTTTCGTTATGGAACGAAATCCCCATCGAATTAAGGAAGGCCCCTATTCGACAGGTCTTTAAGACCAAATTGCGTGAGCATTACTTGCGGTCGTTACTGTCATCTTAACAAAATAGAACCCCCGAATTGGGTAGGTATATTTGTCACTTGTCCCTTTTATTTATTTCAAAATTATGTGAAGGTAGATCTGAAGTTTATTCATTTACATTTTCATAATGCCGTATGTGAGGTAAATATATATATATATATTCTAATCTATATATTATATTATGTCTATATATTATATTCAGTATAAGTAATATTTATGTATTATTTAAGTGTATGTATAGGATTTATATAATGTTCTTTCATGAATATTAGTATTTAAGTGTTTTTGTTGTTTTTTTTTTTGCACCTGCCGTACATTTCCACATGCCCTAAGGTAGACTGGCAGATAATGCCATTGGCATTAAGTCCGCCCATGTACACATTTAGTGCATAAAGTTTAATAAATAAAAAAATAAAAAATTGGGGCAGCAGACTTTGCCATGCCTTCTGAAGCACGGAACCACTTACATTGAGAGTATTTGTCTCCTCCAGCGCCACCAACATACGCAGCTGACTCAGTGCAGCATTTAGCATTGCAAGAGTTGGGGCAGCAGACTTTGCCGTGCGTTCTGAAGCACAGAACCACTTACATTGAGAGTACTTGTCTCCTCCAGCGCCACCACCATATGCAGCTGACTCAGAGCAGGATTTAGCGTTGCAGGAGTTAGGGCAGCAGACTTTGCCGTGGCTGCACTCGTAGTCTTGCTGGCATTTTGGGCTGCAGCTGTACACCTTCGATGGTTGAGGGCAGGAGCCGGCTGGAACGTGAAGTATGAAGCATTAGTAACGGAACTTAAAGATTAACAGAAAACACCTCGCATAGGATGTATGGGATCTACCCCAACTAAACGGCATTACATCACAGGCCTGTAATGGTCTAGCTTATTTTACACAGCTTTAAAACGATGGGTAAAATGTACCTCTGTTCTTCGCTTCACACTTTCTGGGCTCTGCTAAATGAAAATCGTTTCAGTTGGATTTCGAGGTTTGGGTTATAGGTCTCTAGGAAAACACGCAATTTTTTCTGCCATCTTTGAATGCTGCGCAGAACAGGCGGCAAAAACACTCAATTAGCAGGTATTAGTAACGTCATGTTATACCTATAGGCGGCTATACTAAAGCAATGATATTATATTGTTACTTACTAAAGTATATTTTGAATTACCTGCTTGAACAGTGGATATGACGACCACCAAAGCAAAGAGCGACAGGATAATTGTTGCAGAACCTGAAATAAGGCAAAGAACTTGAGTTAAAAAGATTAGAACATTCTGGTCAGAACATTGCGGGCTGAACCACCCGATTGTCTGTACGAAAGATGGCTCCATGTTTCGAATGGCACCCCGGTTGCTGTCTATGATTAGGTACAAAAACGGCGGTCGTTACACAATCATGTCAGAAGCCTGCGCTACTCAGACCCCTCTTTCCCACTGGGCACTCTGGGCAAGTGCCCAAGGCCCCGTGATCAATAGGGGCCCCCTCGTCCCAGCCATATCACTAAACGATAACCGATTTTTATTGCCGAAAAACTTTTTTGATTCGAATACAACGAACCTAAATTACTGACTACAAATACTACAATACCAATTTGCTTACAGCTTTTGCATGTGCGAAGCTAATCTACTCCTACCCAAAAATTTGGCTATTTGATTTCCGCATGCTTAGATAAATTCGAATATATAAAAATACAATTCAATGGCATACTAAGTACGTAAAATTCTCTAAAAGTTATATGCATCATGTCTCGATTTCGGATGTATTGTTCTCGAGATATTTAATCAACAAAATATAAAAAAAGTTAATTTTTGAATTCAAGAATCTTGCTCATCTACTTTCTTTGTTTATTCTAACGTATTAGTGTTCTGTCAAAGTCATAGGGGGGCCCCTATTATCTTAATCTTAATTTATATTATCGTAATATGCCCAGAGCCTCCAAAGACGGCTTTGGCGCTACTTGTAGAAGGCTGTTGAAAAATTCTGACGACTCGGTGTCCCACACGAAAAGAGAAGATTCCCTTTACCTGTATATTAAAATAAGGGCAGGCATGCTCCTATTTAATATTCACAAAGTCAAAAAGGCCTTAAGCCACAGACCATAATAACATAGCGGATGATTGCTGTATCCGCTGTATCTCTTTGATCGCACTGTATGCACTAAAAAGTTTATACCAAAATCTGAGACGCGCCATCTATAGTTTATTTTTAATAAGACGGTCCTGGACAGTTTGGCGTTGGGCATTATATTGTTGGTTGACTGGTTGCTTGATTTTATAATGCCGTCCAAACAATATAAACAGGAATATTGTAAAATTTTCGTCGTCAGTATGTGTCGTTGGAGTAGGTACTTAGTTTATTTTAACATTAGATTATTGAAGAGTGTTAGCGGGACCTTCAATAATCTAAGATTTTAACCTAACTATTAATATCAAGTTTGTTTACAAGAGTTAAAACAAGTTTGCAAACAAGCAAATGCAAACTACTCTTCCCAGACTATACAACAAAATGCATATTTTTGAATCAATAGAAATTGAAATGTGATCGTGAACGATTCGTAACAGACTGGAGTTTGCAAAATTTTCTTATTAAAATGTACGGTACCCACCAATCGTCGCGGATTTGCATAATGAAATTTCTAGTGATTCAAAAATATGTCTCCTGATTTGCATGCGCCGGCGCAGCAGGTGACGACCTCGACCTCTAGAGGTCAACTTGTCGAGGCGAAGTGTTGCAGAAATCGATATTTATCCTTACAAACCGATATTATGAAAAATAATATAATAGTACCTAGTAAAAAAAGAATTATAATTCTAGAGGCATTTTTAGGGAAGAAAACAGGGGGGGGGTGCCGTGTGATGCCGGCTTAGAATAGCATCACCCCATATCCTTCCCGCGGGTGTCGTAAGAGGCGACTAAGGGACTCGAGAGTATTGGTGTTTTACAATTTTTAGGCGACAGGCTGACAACCTGTCACTATAGTGATACACATGAAATTTTTACATTTAAAAGACTACCTACTACAACATGGGACTGTTTTGTGTTAATGTGTTTGCCTATATCAATCTACTATCACTTGCGGGGTAGACAGAGCGTACGGAAACGAACCCTATCTGTCGCCATGTCTGATATAATAACATAGAGTCTTTATATTTTTATTATTATTTGTTTATATTTGTGATGTGTATTACGGGTAGCTATTGTTAGTATCCTTTGGTATTACGCTGGTAGGCGGATCGCACACTTCACGCACGACGACGGAGCGAAAAATATCGCACTGGTCTGTCAGATCCATACTAAAAACGTCACACCCCATACTAAAACCGCACTCTACGGACAACGACACTGCGATAGCGCTGCGATGACAGTGGTTGAGCGGTTTTAATATGGGGATTGACATTTCTAGTATGGATCTGACAGACCGCTGCAATATTTTTGCGCTAAGTCGTGCGTCAAGTGTGCGATCCTCCTTTGACAGAGCATAAGCTCAAAAGCATCTCAAAATATATATTTTTTGCACAAATAAATAAATCGACATTATGATTATTATTTCCCTCCTACGGTAGTATGCCCACTACTGGACCAAGGCACCAAGGCAGTATGTCATGGTCCTGCCTATTACTCCAATTTACTAATTTACCTATACGGCCAATTTGCTCAAGAACGGGAAACAGCTTGTTTGGGACGAATTAGTACCTAAGTAGGGTAGATGTGCTGATACCGAATAGGTACCCTACGGTACCTTGTACCCGAATGCCCCTACCTTCAAAATGTCTCATTTGTGTCTCAATAGCGTGTGAGTTGGATATATTTGGTTGTTTCATATTCCGCTTGCTATCTGAATTTGATTGAAGTACCTATAACCTAAAATTACAAAATTTTGCGGCGATAGAGTTTATTGGGGCCGCACCAAAGGTAGATAGAGTTAATTTGGGCAGTATTGTAGATTGCTCGTGTGAGCCGTTGATAGTACCAATAAAAATGGTCGAGATATGAAAAATCAGTAATAGGTACTACGTATGTAAGTAAATGTATCTAGTTATTAAGCACTAGAACTATGCCTACTATAAATGCTGCTACATAATGGGACACGAAAAGATAGAGAGATGGCAAAAGTTGATCACTCCCTCATGATTAGATGACTTGACTGTCGCATTTCTCTCTCTTCTATCTCCCGACCTCTGTTTTTGAAATTACTCATGCGGAATAATGCTACTAATAAATTGAGCTTTTACACTACCAAACTTCACCACATACCAAAATAAACTTAGACATAACGACCCTTGACTTGTAAAAAAATCGTTTCGGACTTCCGTACTCGATTTCAGATATCACTTTTTTAGAGGTTGTGCTCCTGAGAACAATAGCGCGCGACAAAAAAGTCGTCCGTGCGCGCTATGACATATATAAACATAAATACATAGTGTTTACAGTGTTTATTATGATAACCTCGGTAACCTCCATTATAAAAGTCGGTTAAAACAAGCTTGAATCTTGTGGGAAGTAGGCGCTGCATGGAAATTCCCGCATACAATAATTGTAAAGTAAATAAGTGACTTACCCATTATTGATTTGTTGATCTTTATTTTATTGCTTAGTTCGTAAGCACTTCTGTCTTGTACGGATGCTGTGTGGCGACTAAATTCTCCGTTCTCGAGATATATCAATGACTTAAGCCTATTAGGTACCAACCGGTTCTCATACGTGCCGATTACTGAACGATTTTGCGATGATAAACCAGTCGGTCCTATGACCTGTGTACAATGATATTACATATATTGTTACTAGCGTCCTGTATATTAAATTCTTTTACCATAGTGCTACACGATTGTTCTGAAACACTATTCTATTATTTGTCAGATATGGCCATAGCAACCGTCTTGCAGCCCTTGACGCTCTGCCTACCCCATAAGACGGTACCCCTGACCGGTGGATGTTACCGACTGGCCATAGGAGTACCTACTTACGACGCCGCACATTATTTCATTTGGCAAATATAAGTTTACACTTTACAGCCCTGGGCACGTAGTAAGCGGCCGTAAGACGGTCGTATTTCCACGACTGTGAAAATCAGAGGTCAGGGAGCTTATTTTTAAATCATAAATTTAAATTTCGCGGGCTGAACTCTGTATAACACGTTCTACTACTATCAAATAGCCCAATTTTTCTAAAATAACGCTATGCAGCAAATCGGGATCGCATTGGGATCGGAAGGTTCTGAAGCGATAGCTCTATCGCTTCAGAACCTTCCGATCCCAATGCGATCCCGATTTAGTGACATCTAGTATCGAGTAGTCACAAGTAAAAATAGAAAGTGCGACATCTAGCGGTGTATAGAAAACTAAAAACTAGCAAGTTTTTCAAAGTTCAAATATCTCGACTCCAGTCGTGCTCAACTCAAAGTACTGGTAACTGTTACTTTTGTCTGAACGAAGCGAATATTTCTGAACGAAAACATAGTAAGCTCCCTCTGTTGGCACAGCAACAAACTAATGAAATTCAAAAAAATCGTTGTAGGTAAATGTCAATCCAAACCAAAAGTTAACGGATGGATTTGTTTGTGCACAATATTGTTTCAAAAACTGTATCATTGAATGCTATTTAGTGATATTTCGAGTACGTAACGCTAAGAGTGTGTACCACGGTTATGGTGTTAGTGTAAATTCATAACAAATTGTGTATTATTACTGTTTTGTAACATGGATCCTTTCACTCAGGTAGGCTGGGCTTTTCATTGAAATAACGGCAAGTTTCTTGTAATTTGTTTATTTTATATCATTTTATTTACGTATTCTCAGCGTATGTTGGAGAGAGCACGTGCCAGACAGGAGAAAATCGACCAGAAGTTAGCGAATTCCGGCCAAACTGTTCCCAAGCGGAAACCTCTTACTGAAAACGTTTCTGTTCTCAAAACCGACGCTGTCCCCGTAAAATCTCCCAATAGGACTTCAAAGGAGTCGATACTGTCTCCCAAAAAGCCTCTGAAAGAGTCAAACGTGAAGTCTCCTAGAAGAAGTACACAGAAGTGTGAAACTCCTGTATCTTCTCCTGCTAAAGTGCGGAATGTCGTTGCTTCGCCTGCCAAGGCGCGGAACGACTACATGGTTACTAAGAAAGAGTTCAGAAGCCCTCGGGGCAGCAGGGGGAGCGCTGGCAGACGGAACTCGGACGTATCAGTTGAGATAAACATCATGCATCGGAATGACATTCAAATTGAAGTGCAAGTGGAGGAACGGGATGCGCCTATCGACGTGGTTTATGACACCAACAGTGATGGCAGAAGTGCTGTTGTTATTAAAGAGATTGAAGGTATGTATGTCTTGCTATAGCTTCTGTTTTATTCTATTTCTTGTTTTGTGGGACACAGAATCAACGAACAACCTGATGAACCCCAGTTTAAAAGCTTACTTCTAGTACAAGAACTTTATGAACGATAGAGTTGTAGTTTACATAACGAAATGCAAAAATACATATATTTCAAGAATAAACCAGCCCATGAACTTTTTTTAAAATTTATTTATTACTAGCGGCCTGTCCCAGCAGCAACAGCATTTGCCTGTGGGAATAAGGATTTCTCCTGGCAAGTTTTATATATAAAAACCTTCCTCTTAAATCACTTTATCTATTAAAAAACCTGCATCAAAATCCGTTGTGTAGTTTTAAAGATTTTAGCAAATATACATACAGACAGACTCAAAAAGCAACTATGCTTTATACTATGTAGCCATAGGAAATCTCACAGCTTTTAAATTTACTTTAATTAGATTTGGTTTCACATATTTTCAAGTATTTATTTATTCTTCAAGTTAGCACCAATAATTAATAGGTCATTAGCCCCAAATCACTACTTATTCTGCCTTTTCCTCATACCAATAAAGCACAGCTAAAGCACAGCTTCCTATAATACATTAGTCATTTAATAAGCACATGTTTATCTTTACCAAGAAGCCATTACCAGATGGTGTTTTGCAAATTTCCAACAAAACTTACAGTAACTTAGTAAACAAACATAATTTGTTGATTTTAGTACAAATTAACTAATAGTTTGAAATATCAGTGCTGATTCGTAGCAGTATATGAGTGGTGTTGAGACAGTGCAAGTGAGACAGTTTAATTATTTTAAAGTCTGATAATGGATTTTAAAGAAGGTATATTTAAATCTTACTTTGAAAACCATAGGATCAAAAATATTATACAACACTCCAATCCAATAAATTTTTTGTACTAATTTAAGCCTGTATTTGTAATCCACACTCAAACCTGAGATCGATCTCGAGTGCAACTGTAAGATGCTGTTAGTGTTGACTGACATGGTGCAAATCACTCTTGAGATGGATCTCAGAGTTGTATGCAATTTATAAATATGGACCTTAGTGTTGAGCTTATTGTATTGTTATATGTATGTACACACACATACACATTTTTCTTGCCTAAATTGCATCATTTGACTTTATTTTTATCCACAAGTTAAAATGTTTATTATTACATACCTAAAAACTAAAAAAATATTATTATTAACCCCTTGATCGCATTATGGTGACACCTTGTGTACAATTTTTTTTACTAACATTTTCAGAAGACACCTCCAAGCCATCACAGAAAGGTCTCAAGCAGTTGGGAATGAAGAATGAAAAGGAAGTGGAAAGCCACTCCGACAGGACTGGTCTGCGGCAGAATGTGAAGTCTAGGCTGGACAGACTTGGCAATCTATACTCAGGTAGAATAAAAAAAAATTAAACTCTTCAACTTGAAAAAATTACATTCCAGACAGGATTCAAACCAGAGACTGCGACATCTCCAGCTAGGCTACCAACCACATTCAGCTGTATTCATTTCTGCATTAATATATTTTTTTCATAATTTTTACATCTGCATACATATGTATACATACATAAGTCACGCCTTTTTCCCTTGCGGGGTAGGCAGAGCGTTAACGATCTTAAAATTACGGTCTTCGCCACATCTGACAAGTAGTGAGGGCCCTTCCCATTTCAGATGATTCGTGTATCATTGTAGTGACAGGTTCTCAGCCTGTCGCCTAAAATTGTAATACACATGAAATCCTCGAATCCCGTAGTTGCGTTTTACAACACCCGCGGGAAGAAATGGGGTGATGCTATTCTAAGCCAGCATCACACGGCATTTTTACATTAGGATAGAAAATATTGTTTTGACTCATATCCTGTCTGATGATTTCAACTATCCATTCATTCAGCTAGTCAGGATATGATAGAATTGATATGCTGATAATGTGAAATGTGTCACTTAAAAATTTATTTGTAATCAAATGTTACGATTTTATTAGTTGTTATCAAAAGTTAGCTCTGATTAGTACTGGCTAAAGTTACAGTTTCAAAGTTGTATTTTGATTGCAGAATAAAACAAAGGTCCTCAAAATTCATACACATAATTTATTAAATTATATATATAGATTAAATTATAATGTCACATTAATATACAATATTTCGTATAAACAATACATTTAAAAAACTTAAATTACTTATTTATAATCCAAAATTCATACAAATATTACATAATATTATTTTGTTATTTTTGTATACACATAATTAGTTGCATTTAATATAAAAACAGTCAATCTTGGTTCCTAATTCTATAGTATCCTAATAGATTTTTTTGTTCAAAGTATTATTAAGAATACCCCTCTTAATAGGGAGGCCCGAACTGCTAGTAGAATGATGTGGCTTATGATGTAATTATAAAATAAATTATGGAAACTATCACATTATAACTTTTACTACTTGCGAAAATAATAAGCATTTTAATTGTATATTTTTGTTTGTTTTTATACATACATACATATATCAAGCCTTTATCCAGGTAGCCAGAGCGTTAACAGCCGTAAGAATACGGTCGCTATCGCCACGTCTGACATTTTTGAGGATTGTTTTCCAACGTTGTTTCAGAAAACACTATAGTATATATAGTGTATCACTATAGTGACAGGTTGTCAGCCTGTCGCCTAAAATTGTAATACACCAATACTCTCGAGTCCCTTAGTCGCCTCTTACGACACCCACGGGAAGAATGTGGTGTGATGCTATTCTAAGCCTCGTTTCCTATCGTAAGCCTATTACACGTTTGTTTTCATTCTTTTGATTTTTATAAAACATACAATTTTTTTATTTATCCTTACAGACAAGCCAAACCTGTCGTCTCCCATACACCGCACTGAGTCTAACTTCACGGCTGGCACCCCTCCATCAGTCCAGGAGAAGAAACCAGCTCCCACCAACAATAAGAAGAAGTTTGGTCGCCTCGCCGCGCTGGCTGATGAGATCAACAACTGGGAAGACGATCTGTCCCATCATAACTTCGTAAGTGTCTCTTTCTAACATAGTACAGTGTGACAGAGAGGGGAATACATCTTAGATTCAGCTCTAAAACAACTGGGAAGACGATCTGTTACATCACAACTTAGTAAGTGTCTCTTTCTAACATAGTACAGTGTGACAGAGAGGGGAATACTTCTTAAATACAGCTCAATAATAAGAAGAAATTTGGTCGCCTCGCCGTGCTGGCTGATGAGATCAATAATTGGGAAGACGATCTGTCCCATCATAACTTCGTAAGTGTCTCTTTCTAACATAGTACAGTGTGACAGAGAGGGGAATACATCTTATACAAGGTGACCGGTAAATTAATGCATTCCTTCCAAGGGATGAACCAGCTCATGAAACTGAACAACTTTCCCTATGGAGCATACGTCGAATAATTTAAAAAAAATTTGGCCCACCCATTCAAAATTACCGACCGACTAAGTCAATTTGTATGGGAGGACCAAAATTTTTTTTCATATTTCGACCTATGTTCCATGGGGAAAGTTGTTCAGTTTCATGAACTGGTTCATCCCTTGAAAGGAATGCATCAATTTACCGGTCACCCTATATACAACTGCTTACTACAATAATAAGAAGTTTGGTCGCCTCGCCGCGCTGGCTGATGAGATCAACAACTGGGAAGACGATCCGTCTCATCATAACTTTGTAAGTGAATCTCTTTTCTATGTCGGTAAATTTTTTTTCTTGGCGTGTGGTACACCGGGTCGACAGACGACCAGGCGACGCCTTGTACGAGGTCGTGAAAGGTTTAATAAATATTTATCACATTTTTTTCTTGCGGGATATGAAAAAATATCATTTACTTGATACAAAGTTTTGCTACACGCTTTAGCACAGGCATTTTTGATACAGTATTTGCATATACAATTTTAAAATGCTTTCATAAATGAAAATAAGAAAATGAAATATTGACAAGCGTCGACCGGAAATCCAACCCAGGCCGCGTCCACTGCTCTGCCACTGAGCTATCGACACACCGGTCCGCCTTCGTCAATTTCTCAATCTCTAGCACTGTGATCCTAAAGGTGCAGTAAATCCTAAAAATTAAAATACTTTATCCTTGTTCCTCCTTCACAGAACCCGGAGCCAGCCAAAAAGCCGACATCGAAATGGGAGCCCAAATCCAACCAGCTTGACAAACTGGAGTCCTCAACCCTGGACGTGTCCATACACTCCATCAAGGATATCACCAAGGTGCTGCAGACGGCCACGCCTGAGGGCACACAGGTTGGTCAACCTCACGTAATGTCTATATGAACTAGCGCAAGTCTATACAGTAAAAAATGCTGCAAATCTTTTAAGGGGTGAACCAGCCCATGTCACTGAACAGCTTTCCCCGGAACATAGGTCTACTGAAGATACTCAGCTGGCAGAGACGCACCTAATATAGTCTGCAGTATTTTCGACAATAGTTTTAAGCGTACAACTTTTGTATTTTATTTATAATGGACTCGATAGTATTGGTGTATTACAATTTTTAGACGACAGGCTGTCAACCTGTCACTATAGTAATTCACATGTTTTCTAAACGACCTTGGAGAACAATCCTCAAATATGTCAGACGTGGCGATAGCGACCGTATTCTTACGGCCGTTAACGCTCTGCCTACCCCGCAAGGGATTAAGGCATGATATGTATGTATGTTTACACTGTATTTCCATAGTAAATACTTGATTCCTAAGCATTATTAACTTAAAATGCTATTGTTTCAGACCACAAGACCGAACACACGCACTTTTACAAAAAACAACGAACAGAAACTAGAAAAAAATATAGTTGCTGAGTTGGTAAGTACCTAGCGTGTAAGATAGCATCTGCCTTTATGCAGATGGTGGGTGCAATGTGCAACAAATATTGTTCAGAGAATATTGTGCAACAAGTGTTGATCAAAGAATAATGTGCACTGCGTAAATGGCTACAACAATAGTGTAATGTATTTGTATTTTGCTATTGACTTAAATAAATTAAAATACTTACCTAACCAAAAACAACAGCCCCAAAATCCAAGACGGGTGGATTGGTGAATAGTTATATTTACAGTGACCGTTGCTATCCATTCCCTGGATTGATCAAGTGACTTAGGCGCTTTCTATGTCTCCTTCGATTAGAAATGGGGTGATTCTTAAGTCTTAAGGTCCGTATTCATAAATCGCACTCAACTCTTTAGAGCGATTTTGACAAATGTCAGTCAATACTAACAGCATCTAAAAGTCCCACTCAAGATCGATTGAGTGCGGTTTATAAATACGCGCCTATATTTGGCACCTTCCGGCAAATGGGCAAAATGTGCGACATTTTGTTCCGCCAATGTAAGTTGATCGGCGATTGCTTGTTGCATATTACTTTTTGTTAGAAAATTAATACAAACAAACAAGTGGAAAAAAATTCACGTCATCGATGGGATTTGAGCTCACGTCTTCTGACTTGCCGGGTCAGACGTGTCAACCGCTACACTACGATTGGCTCTATCTTATGCTTGTTGCACACTTTTCTTTGGACAATATTTGTTGCGCATAAGGCTCACCTCAGATCTTCGTAACTGTTTTATGTTATAGTGTTTTCAGTTAAAAAAATAATGTTTACTTGATCGATGTGATTTTTTCACATTTTTTGATTTATCAATCAAAACATTCTAAGGTAAGTAATTTTTACTTTTCACTGTTTAATAAAATTGTTAATTGAGATTTCAATTTCAAAGTAATAAGATTTCCTTTTCAGCATGACTAAAAATATGTCATTTTTTTATTTGTTATTGAAAATAAAAATGGTTCTTTTGTCTTACGCGACTAATATGAAATCGGCGCTTTTTTCCTACGATTGGTACAATGGTGTGGGTTTTAAATATTATTCCAAACGAAATCCTAAAACATGTTTTGTTGTGATTTTTTATTTTATTACTACGTCGAAGTTGCATCATGTAGGTGTGATAATTACACCTAACGTCATTAAAGTGCACTTTTTTATTTGAAATTAAGTTCTTTATTGTCGACTATAGCAAAAAAACAACGGAAATTCTTGTTTGTAATATTTCATGGATATTACAGATTTCCGTTATACTTATTGAATAACGCCATATTAAAAAAAGAACTTTGGTAATAGGGTAGGTTTTGATATTTGTTTAATTCGCGCGAGCGTTTCTGCGACTAGTCAGGATAATAATTAATATTGACTTCCGTTACGATACCTACAAAATCATTTATAATTTTCTACTGGGATGTCTAGTTTCAATAGATGTGCGTGGGCCTTAAAAAACCGTGCCTACATCAGTTTACTTACTCGACACTTAGCCGTTTGGTGTGGCAGATTAGAATAGCACCACCCCCTCTTTCCATGGAGGCCTTAAGGGACCGAGGGATTAACCAGACCTTAGACCAGTCCTGGAGAAGGACAACTCCACATTAAACCCAAAACAGGGTCTCCGTCAGGCGCGTGTGACAGAGGTCTATCGTGCGGCAGACTCCTGCATCCAACCTGCCTCCGCACGTATCGTTCCTGTGGAGTCAGCCAGGGAGTCTGAGAGGGTGGTGCAAGGTCCTGGGCAACCTTGCATTTTACATAATTGCGTCCCAGGCAACGCAGTGTCTGTAGTCTTGCCTCAGACACTGATTAAATCGTCTATCACGGACGTATGAGGGCAGTGATGATGACTCGATTCGAGATACTAATTTGCGTACTGGTTGACTATACCAGTACTAATGCATCGCACGTAAGCTGCGACCTTTGATACGTCATCGCAGTAAAAATATGTGGAGTCGTTGTTTGACTAGAAATATGAGTACGTAAGCAGTAACAAGTTTACAGATATTAGATTACTAGTACTAACTCATCACATCACTGGCCTTATACGTCCTTGACAGACGATTCAATCAGTGTCTGAGGCAAGAGCAGACACTGCGTTGCCTTGGACGCAATTATGGAAAACGAAGGGTTGACGCAGTACTAACTAGTAATTATTAGTTACAGGGGTAACTAATTAACCAGGCCCAGTTGAAGAGGAGCCTTTATTTTACGTTGGCTGAATATCTGCCGATCATAGCAAGATCGTGGTTAATCCACATACGCACTCCTAAAAAAGGTTGTAAAAGAGCAACAGTCAGACAGATGTAGGTACAAAATTAAAGCTATATTCCATTGCCACATGATCTTAACAAAAGATATTGAGGCTGATCCCAAATAAATTTCAATAAGGGCATGAACATGAAGTGCATAAAACACTCCATAGCACTTGTATTCCTCTAATCTTGGATTAGGATCACGACAGTGACAATTTGTAGCGGTTCCACACTACGCATACTTATGAGCTCAAAATCATACTTCACTCTTAAACCATGGCATGGTTGTATGGTAATGACAGTTACAATATTTGTTTGATTGTTGATTGTATTTATTTATGTGTAAATGACAACCTAATTTATTATTTTTGTAGAATTTTGATCTAAGATTATATGACCATCTAAAATAATATAACTCTTGGACACTCGATCAGATATAGAAAGGATCCCGATCAGAGATAGAAACAATGGCAATATTGTTTGTCTCTCTCAAAATATATGACGTAAGAGCGGGATGTCAACAATACTGTTGCCATTTCGAGTTCCTTTTTTTATCTGATAGAGTTATTACATTACAACTGCCGCCTAATGTGATATTGTTCACATACTTTATACAGGCATGATAATTTTGGTTTTGTCGATTTCTATAAACAGCAGGTTTTCGTAGAACCATCTTACCTATTCCAAGTAATGTAAGCCATTCTTCCAAATAATTTTAATAATCAAAACACAGAAACCTTCTTGAACGAAATAACGAAACGGAACCGTCCTTTGTATCCCCGAAAAGATGTATTGTTCAGTTCAGAGAATCGCCTGGTCGCCCATAATAATGACCATAAACGAAATATTACGTAGACGGCTATAACATTAATTTGCCTACAGGGCCCGATTTGGCATACATTACTGGTTATGTTACGGTTGTCATTACTATAGAGTTAAGATTCCCAGCAACCTATGCCGATTCGGACACTGTTGGCAGGATAGCGTTATAAAATTAAGCCTTTTAGTACCAGCCCTCGAGGAAAGCGCAAAAAAGTGCGCATTATGAAAACAATGGAGATCACTCGTGTGCATACATTGACGATATTATGCACGGTTTCGGGGCGGCAAAGGGTTTCATATAGAGGATGAAGTTTGCGGTATTAAAGGTATTGGTACAGTTTTGTCATGTACCTTGGTTCCTTCCTGCTTAAAAAAATTACATCCCTCTAGCGGGTTGGTTGTCGACGGTTCTATGGGTGTGTATTACGATTTAAGCCAAAAAGATAGGTAGGTGTCCTACCCACCAATTTTCACAAGTTCAAAGCGCGTTCTAGCCTAAAGAGATTCAGTGAAAAAGAAAGAAGAAAGTCTAAAGAGTTGACCAGAAGTGTTTCTTACTCTAAATTAGACCAACCTGTATGTACCACAAGTCGGCCACCCATCCGCATCTCAGGCCCACCCGTCACTCGAGCCGTGGAGATCCCAGAGCCAATAAACATCGAAATCGGTCGTAAACCGCGCGGTTTTATGATTCCCGGAGAAAACCGCGGAACGAAACGCGCAGACAAAGAAATCGTCGCTTTAAAGTGTTGCGGTGTTTCGGCTAAACGGCTGATAAATTGAATATCGGGAATTTGTAGTAGTAAAATAAAACACTGCTCGCTACAGCCTTAGGTTAAAAAATACGGATCTTCTAAAAGCTTGTTGGTAGGTGCTAAAATAAAATTGCTATGTTAGTTAGTATCTACCTACTCATGAAAACACAGACAGGTTAGTCAGAATAAATACGAATTTCTCTTTTTGTGTGAGTCACCGAGTAGTGCAACGGCCCGATGAACCCTCGTGGCAAAGTTTTTCGACCGCCTGCGACAAGTAGCAAGCCTCTGACATGGTTAAATACCTAACCACTGCCGTGCGAATTTATCAACTCGTACAAATAGCAGGCCTCTGCTCAAATAATGATATCATAGACAGAAACTGGGACTTAACGTCTTACGGCGAAACACAGACGGAACCTTCTCTCTTACTGACAATCAGGTGACTCAGTCTGCAATATCCTAAAAACGGCCAAAGCTGTGACACGTCATTTTCTATTACGTTTTTCAACTAGAGATTCCTCTTCATATTTGTATTCGTATTGTACGATGTTACCATAATCATACAACCTGTCCAAATCTACCATATTGTATTCAAATCATTCGTGATGATTCAAACGGGGATTCCTATCACTGCAGTGTGTACACAATGTTGTGAACGTTGTAAAGCGACCAAGCCCACTCGTATATCACTTCCTAATGATTGCAGTGACATCTGGCTTTTTACGACGTCAGAGGTGCATTCAGATGCTAATAATTGTACAACCAATAGGTCAGATTACTAAAAAATCTTGACTTTAGGACCTTCCCACTTCTGAACTTTTATTAGATTTTTTAAATATAAAATATGTTTCCAATATTTTCCGTCAATCTTATTTTTAAGGACTAACTGGTTTTGCTTATTACCTTGTTTTTACCCAATTCAGTGTGAAACTGCTTGGCCCACTAAATATGTCGAAGTGGTGTGTTGTCATACGGCGTTTGTTCTTTATTTTATCAAGCAATGATTAAAAAGAGTGTCATATATCCTAAAGACCTTAATGCATCTCTGTAGACTGCACTATGATGGGCGTGTCTTCAACAGTGCATCAGCTAAATAGAACACCATACGTAACTCAGTAGCGATAGTGCATGGTTATACATACACACATACATATATCACGCCTTTAGCCCTTGCGGGGTAGGCAGAGCGTCAACAACCGTAAGACATTTTTGAGGATTGTTTTCCAAGGTTGTTTCAGAAAACATGTGTATCACTAATAGTGACAGGTTGTTGTTATACATACATACATATATGTACTTTTGTTAAAACACCGTAAGAATCAAAGTTTTGCCGAAGCTCAGTAAAATGAAAAGTGTGGTAGAAATTGGAAAAAGCTCATACCGATTTTAATAAGCAAGCTTTTGCCTAAACCTGAAAGTTCGGCTCGATGCACCAGTCGTCAATAGTCTCAGGATCTAGACCCTTGGTTCGTTTCTCCTTACGTAAAGTTGATACTTGTCGGATTTTTCTTTATGTTCCTAATTTGACTTTGCTGATAGTGTGATAGTGACCGTATTCTTACGGCCGTTAACGCTCTGCCTACCCCGCAAGGGATAAAGGCGTAATATATGTAAAATGTATGTTGACTTTGCTGGGTAAACCGCCTGAACGTCGGTAACAATACCTACATTTCTATTTTCAATGCTACAGGGTTTATCGGGTCGTTCGTGGACACTGGTGCGTGATATGACGGTGAGGAAGCTGTGTTGAGTCGCTTCATATCATTACCTAGATTCTAGCGTTACCTAACATCCTGTTCAGACAGATGACGGTACTAGGGTCTATTTTACAATACAATACAATACAATCATTTAATGATAACAAAGAAGTTACAGGTCGTTATTTCATACATTATTATTAGATTAATATACAAAAATTATTCAATATTAACTGTAAATTATCAATTATAAAAGATTCCCTTTAGTAACAATACATTTATTAATTATACAATTATTAACAACTATTGAACAGGCAAAGCCCAAAACCAAAAACCCATAAAACCCATAAACCATAAACCCATATGTCGGTGCGAATCTTCCGTGTGTAATCTAAAAGTAAATCTAGTTGTACGTGATGTTTCAAACACGTATAAATGAGTCGCAACGTACCTTTAAGGTGTAAAAATATAATCTGCGAATATTTTAAGGGTCTATGAAACTTAACAATTTTCCCCCACAACCAAATAGGTCAAAATTTTAAAGCAATTTGATACTCCCATGAAAATGCGTTCGGCCGGGTCATTTTGTATGGAATGTCCAATTATTGTTCGTATTTTGACCTAGATGTTTCTTGGTGAATGTTGCCTTGTAGAAGGCGGTTGATAAATTCTGACTTAAGGGCCATTGGGTTGTTGGACAACTCGGTGTACCACACAAAAAGGAAAAAATAGTGGAAGTTGTTTAGTTTCATGAACTAATTCACCTCTTAAAATAATAAAATATTTTTTTATATACCTATGTTAGTCTTGCCAGGGGCTATGCTTTCAATAGAGCTTTGACTCAAAGATTTCAAGATTCAAGATTCAATCGTTTATTTCCAAGTAGATTCACAATGAATACTTTTAGAATGTCAGAGAGTTACAATACAATAATGTCACTGAATAAATGAATGAGTCATTGTAAACAATAACAATTTTCAGTTCCTAATAGAATCGCGGACGAGTGGGATAAAAATAAAAATAATAATAAAGGCACTGCCTCGGGGCTGGCCAGGCTGACCACACATCATGTAACTTACATCACCACCATCAATTAATGAAATCAGTTAAATTAAAGACAAAATATTTAAAAAATGCTTGTTACATGCTAATCAGCCGGACCCCCTGAACAGGAAAACCACCCAAAAACCTGCTCAGAAGTGCTCCTAATCTCAATTTACAATTTGTACCTATAGAATAGGCCCTAAGCTACCCTAGCTAAGTTTTAATAATTATATATATATTATTAGCCCAAAAGACGGCTACGCTAAAATAAAATAAAAGTATTACAGTAGATAATTCTAACTGTTTCGTCTTCCTTACTAATTATGCCAATTGTAAATTCCATGCACGTCCCGATCTGGTATTAAAAATGACTGCATGTTTCTTGTGCTGCGCTGGAATTTCAGAGGACCATGCCTCCTTGTCATTAACATAATCATCTAACTTATAATAAGCTTTATAACATAATGTTCTCTTAATAATAGATTTAAATTTACTTTCAGATAAACATAATATATTTTCCGGTATTTTGTTATAGTATCGTATACTTAAACCATCAAATGAAGTCCTTACTTTAGCTAGTCTATACGTGGGTTGATCTAATTTATTTTTACTCCTTATATTACGATTATGTCTTTCATGATTTCTTGTGAACGTATGAATATTCTTTCTGACATACATGATATTTTCATAAATATATTGACACGGCACAGTCATAATATTAATTTCCTTAAACAGTTCTCTGATAGAATCACGACTGCCAAGTTTATAAATTGCTCTAATGGCCCTTTTTTGAAGAATAAATATTGTTTCAATATCAGCGGTGCGGCCCCACAGCAAAATTCCATAGGACATAATGCTGTGAGAATAACTAAAGTAAACAAGTCGTGCAGTTGCAACATCTGTAATTTCTCTAATTTTACGTACCGCATAGGCAGCTGAGCTTAATCTACCCGATAAAGATGTAATATGAGGGCCCCATTGGAGCTTTGAGTCAAGAGTAATCCCTAAGAAAACTGTGCTGGTACTTCCAAACTTCCTTTTATTAAATAAAATTGTCAGTCGAACGTATTGGGGTAACGAACTTTAAGTAGCCAGAATTGGGTAATAGGCATAATTCAATTTAACCGAAAAATCGTATGACATTTTGTAGCTAAACTCAACTCGGAAGGACACACTAAAAAATATTAGAATTAGATAAGTATAGATAGGTGATAGGTGATAAGTATTAAAGACAAAGACGTTACACGGCCATATCAGTCAGAAGCCGGCTACTTGTAGAAGGTGGTTGAAAAATTCTGACACTAGGGTTCATTGGGTCGTTGGATGACTCGGTGTCCCACACGAAAAGAGAGAGCATTAAAGAGAATAGTCGAACTTTGTACACACGTCCAAAAAAATCCCACGTTTATTCTTTGCAAGAAAGCTGAGCGTCAAAGTTCATTTAATGCTTAGTTACATAAGGGGTGACGCTATTTTAAACCAGCATCACGTGTAAATAACTTGCTAAAGTAAGGCGTTGAATACGTTGTATCGGTCTCTTTGTAGTCATAGACCTCCCATCTTACGTTCTATTTTAGAACTAGGTATTTCAGTGCGCCTCAGCGCTGATTCTGACAGAATGCTTCTCTGGCAATGGACTGACTACCTCTCACTACAGTCCTACTATATACTACATACATACATACATACATATATCACGCCTTTATCCCTTGCGGGGTAGGCAGATCATTAACGGCCGTTAGAATACGGCCACTATCGCCACCTCTGTCATTTTTGAGGATTGTTTTCCAAGGTTATTTATGAAAACATGTGAATGTGTGAATGTTTAAGAAGACATACTTACAGTTATATATTACAGTAAATTTTTGAAATGACTTAAATGACGCTAGGATTCGGGTTGCAGGGGTCAGATGGCAGTCGCTCTGCGTAAAAACTTGGTTCCACGTCAAACCCCCTAGGTTAGGTAGCCGACCCGACAGAAAACGAGATAAGGCAAGGAGAATGATGAAAATAAATCAAACGTGACGAAAACGGTCATTATTTTTGTGGTTGTTGACAATCTGTCGAACCCGCTAGCTAGGGATAAGCCATACTTAAATATTTGTATCTGTAAAATAGCGGCTCGCCCAGCTAAGAAGTTGTTTTCCCAGCAAGTATTATTAATTTTTAACATTCCTCTTAAATCACTATTATCTATTTTTTTTAAACTGCATCTAAATCTGTTGTGTAGTTTTAAAGCAGTCCTTCTAAGCATACCTTACAAATTACGGACGGACGCGAGAAGCGAATTTGCTTCAAACTATGTAATGTTTCAAATACTTGCCATTTCGATGTACCTTGGTTTACCCGTAAATAACATATCCTCTGGGTCTCTCAATGATTGACTGGAAGAGATCCCTTAATGGGTCCGCCTTTGTGCCTCTTATATTTTATTTCTTTTAATGTTTTTGTTAATTTGTGGCACAATAAAATTATTACATACATACATACATACATACATACGTAGGGTGACAACCTGCACTATAGTGATACATGACTTATCTGAAATGACCCTTTCATATTGTCAGACGTGGCGATAAAGACCGTAATTTTACGGTCGTCAACGCTCTGCCTACCCCGCCAGGGATATAGGCGTGATTTGCGTGTGTGTATACATAGTATATTGTGCTAACGGAATCTGTAGCACTGTCTTCCGCATGCAATAATCTAAATGTGAATCTGTGCGTCATTTCACCGGTGCTGTATTCTTGTATGATGTTCGAAATGTCATCAGGTGAAACCATAATACCCGTAAACCGTGCCACCGTTAAGATATTTCTGTCCGTTCCTTATGATTATGGCACACTGGGATGTCCGGATGTTGTATGGCGTAAGCTTTAGGCAAGCTAGTGACTGAAGTTTGCAGACTTGGCTTAGCTTCGCATCTGCCTAGAAATGAGAGAATCATATAAATAAAAACCAAAGCCAGAAGAGGTTGCCTCTGAACTCCACAATTCATTCTTATCGAATCCCTAGACAAAAATACAGGTACCTAAGGTATGGCTGTTCGATGAGAATAGGCCATATTTGACAGCTGTCAAACCCATACTAAAGGAGATGTCAACAAAGTAAACAGACCTTACGCCATAGCACTAAAACACGATATTGACAGCTGTCAATATGACCTATTGGAGCGGCTATACTGTGAGTCGTCTAATATTATCAACTTCTTAGACTAGGATTTTAAAATAATGTATATCACGGGAACAAACCTTTTTGTACCGGTACTCGCGCGCAAAAAGTTAGTTCAACAAACTCGACAACTATATATAACTCGATCAAATCGAATCAACACGGTATTCTAACATTCACCATACTATCGAGTGATTTTTAAACCAGTCGGGTTGCAACGCGGAACAATGATAGCAAGGTGAAAAATGCGACTGCGGGAGATTAGGTTGAATGCTAGGATTTATACGGTCTATAGAGCGCGTGCTTCTTGAGCCGTCAGAATTCGAGCGATTTAGGTAGTTTTGGATTTGAAGAAGTGGTCTACTTCTCAAATTAGACAAAAATGGGTAGTCATGAAACTCCACAAGCCTTAAGGAACATGGTCGAAAAATGAGATATAGCCTAGCCTATTTTAGTGTTTCCCATGGCAAGTACTCTATAAATGAACAGCATTTACTGGGTCTAGAGCCAAAAGCTGAGACTTCCTTACCTCATGAATTGATTTTCCAAAGAGGTTTCCGTGCTTCGGAGTGCAAACTATCTCTTTCTGAACCGCTCCATATCTCCTTTGGTATTTTAATTGAAAGCTCGTCTTCGCCAAAAGGTATCGGACTGGAATCTGGAATCCCCTATCCATACATGGTGTCCTAGTAACTCTCGTATACTACACTGAATACTAATACTACAGTGAGCTAGTTCCGCACCACAGAGGGCACGTAATGTTTTTTTCATCGGTTGCTAACTTTTATTAATTTATATGAACTTTCTAAAATTTCCTTGCTGCGGAGAGCGAATCAATCTGTTTCTAAACTACTCCTTGTTCATATATCCTTAGTATTGTAAATTGTAATGAACCTGCGTCCTCGCGCGAAGGGTATCGGAATCTGGAATCTCCTATCCATACTTGGTGTCCTGGTAGCTCGCGTAATGATTTACTATACTGAATACTAAAGCAGGCTAGTTCCGTGCTTCTGAAGGCACGTTGACTGTTGGTATCAGTTGCTGTCTATGATGTTATCCAAATACAACCACGTCAGGGTCTCTTACTAATTACCTAGTAGACAGTCCAAGAACTCTGAAACCAGGGTTCATATCGTTTCGCTCGTAGAGTCAGTTCCTACTTTATGCGCATAAAATGAACTATCCAAAGTTTCAGTGCTTCGAAGAACAAACAAATCCATTTCTCATCCGGTCCATATCTCCTTGGTATTTTAATAAGGAAGAGGAAGAGCATTGGAATATGGAATCTCCTATCCATACATGGTGCCCTGGTAGCTCGCGTAATGATATACTATACTGAATACTAAAGGCTGGTTCCCTAGTAAGATGTGACGTCATAGTAGGTTGCCGTACAAGGTATAACAAGACGAGGGATACCAGACGTTGATCTCTGTGACGACAGCTCGTGTTTACTTTTTGTAAGGTTTTGTTTTATATTAGCTTTTTCTCTGCTGAGATTCTTTTACTAAGTTATTTTTACACCGAATGTGATGTGAAATGAAAGGATCTGAACCAAAGTTAAAGTTAACAATCTACATACAACATACATACATAAATTACGCCTCTTCCCTGTTGGGGTAGGCAGAGGCTATTTCCTACCACTTGCTACGATCCTGGCATACTTCGCTTGCTTCTTCTACATTCATCAGTCTTTTCATGCACGCTCGTCGGTTTAGTTAAGAATCTGTACAACAACTATAACATACTTCCTAATATGCAGTAAGTAGTGTTGTACCTACTCGTATTTACCAAGTCTCTGATTAGCATTGACTGTGAATAGTGCTTCTTATGCTGTGGTATCTTAACTATTTCTGATGGTTCCAAGTGCCAGCCAACCTTGATTTCATGACATAGGTACTTATAGGTATTTATTTACACTATTTTCCTTATTCGACAGATATACCAATTTTATTATCATTGCCTACCCTGTAAGGGATAAAGGCGTGAGATGTCATTTAAATTATCTACGTTTATATTTTCTTGTTCTTTGGCTTCACTGTTTAGATATCAGGCACAAAAAGTTGTTGTTATAACCAAGTCAGAGCAACCTAGATCTACTTTAAATTAGATTTTAGGCAATACGAAGTGCGAGCGTTTGTATGAGGAAAGTTGCTTTTATGTATTTTCTTTTTACATCTCACTCCATCCATTCAAGATTTGAGACTGAACCGACTTATGCTCGACTATTCCAGTCCTTAAATCAATCCACATAGAGTCTTAAATCGCTCTTGACTTCCTTCTTTCAAACTTAACTATGATAATTGTCCGATTTTCAAATTCCAGTTAGATACGTGACCGTCTCGATATCCACTTCGTTATGGGTGGTTATGGAAATCCCATGGTCCGCCAGGTTGTAAGGTCCCACGGGAATTGTGACAACCTGTGGGATAAGCGTGATGACTGGCAGCTCAAATGAGCTACTTTTTAAAACGATGTTTTGTATGAAAACACGAAAAGGTGACGTCATGTCTCTTTAGCTTGGATGGCGTCAAAACACTTTCTTTCATATTATTTTTCTGTTGATTAATTCAAACTGAATATTTCGAAAAAATATAACTAGAGTGTGTAGTATTTTAGGACAATAGTTTTAAGCGTACAACTTTTGTATTTTATTAATGACCTATTCATCTAGCGAATTGCAATATTGCTAGGTCAACAGTTGTAATTGTAATTGTGACATGGCACTTGTAATTGTAAGGCTTTCGTAAATAAACATATCAACTTTTTGTAGTCCTCTGAGAATCAAACCAGAAACCTTATGATCCTTTGATCAGACATCAAGTTATTAGGGAACAGAATTACCATCACAATTATAATCTGACAGATTATCTCTTTACTTTCTAAGAAATGTATGTGGGTGTTAAATTGTCAAGAGGTAGATGGTACCAATAATGACAGCGTTCGCTACCCACGTATTCATTTGACGTGCAAAGTAGAAAATGACACCTTACTGTAGCCTACCTACTTATATAAAGGTTCAAACACTTTCTCCTGTGCAGACTTTTGCTTTCAGTTGCTTGCAATTATTCAAAACTCTAACCTCTGAGCCATCTTCTATTTATATCCCGTGAGTAAAATAAGCGACTTTTGGTTACGTCAATGTGTCTTCTGAAATACCAAATTTTGACCTCTCTATGCCTCCCAAAAAAATTTCTGATCAACTGTCTAGCTGTGTATAAAAACTCGAATTTTTATTAGTTTCGCAACATAGGTTCCATAATAAAAGTTGTTCAGTTTGATGGTCTGACTATGCCTGCAAAGTTTTCGTTACACTGGTCCTTGTCCCTTTCACCCCGTACCTATAAAATCAAGCTCGTAAGGTTGTTATAAACACGGGGTTTTGGGCGGGATGAATGTAACGGGAAATTGTAATTTTAATAGACAAGTTTTAAGTTTTGAGTGAAGTATGGAAAAAGATAAATCGAATTGTGAGCATCGAAGACTAGAGTTTTATTTTTGAGGATTTTTTAACAATACGCTATCCTCATTTGATGTCCCAGATCATGATACCAAACAAACAGCCACATGTCTTTAGCACTCGTCGGTTATATTTATATTGTAACAGCAACAAGACGTCATTCAGTGCAGTTCACGACTGTTTTGCGATCATGTTTCCTGAATTGTAATCTAACACCAAATTCGGTACATCTGACCGCACACGAAATTTGATTCAAAGTTTTTTTTGTTACTACAAGTGAACGGTAGCATTTTATTGGTTTTTCGGTAGTAAGTAAATTGTAAGTATAAATCTCCATAAACGTTGCAAAAACAAAATTATTTTTGATACACGAAAATGGATGCAACTCTGTCATATCATAAGTTTAAAGCAGTAACAAAATATTTATTTTGTTAAATGCCATGCATGATTACACTTTGTCGGGATAATCATGATATCATCAAGACAGTATCAAAAACGATTTACGCTATCAAAGATCCGCAAATAATTATGTAAATCAATCATTTCATTGCCATTGCTCACTTAGCTCAGCGAATCGGTTCTATCTACTGCGGACGGAAGTTCTAAATTACAATCATCATAATAATTTTAAATACCTACTTATTATAATTCGTTTTTGCTTAGGTAGGTAGGTAGTTTCAGTTTAGACATTAGTCTCATAACGTGGTAATTCAAGTTGCGTATAAATAAAGCCCATTTCAAAGGTTTCGCTCGCTGCTTACTTTTCCCTTGGAAACAAGACATTTTCCCGTGGTATGAAGTAGCCTCTGTTACACAGAGTTGTATATTTCTGATGATAAAAGACTTCTAAATCGGTTCTGAGGTTTCGGAGTTTATCAATTAAGTAAAAACAAATGAATTTTTCTTGTTTACGTATACATTAATAGTGAGCATTTTTAATGAGGATTTCCATCTACGTTACTTGTTGTATAAGGTTGACATGGTGTCTTTACTCTTTTGCAAGATAATGCTATATTACATCACCCATTGTTCGGTTTGAACTTAACTTACGCTATATTGAATTTATGATTATCATTTGTAACCATCTATCTATCTTCTATTTGCTCTATGACTTTCATTTTCCATATTTACTATGTTTACGACGTCCGGCGAGCTTCGGCCTTTCTTTTCTATAATCTTGAGTAAACTGTTTGACATCTCTTTTGTATTGTGTGATCCTGGTACCTTCTCGACAGGTTTAATAGCTTTAGGACTCTTTAAAGAACTTTTTTGAAGGATACGATGGGCTTTAAACTTTAAAGTATGTATTTGTAACAGCCCATTAAGACGGCAGAATCTTGGATTAAGTACCTACTTAAGTTCAATAAAACTAAGTTCTCAGGTACGATGAGGTACTAAGTATTCATGATCTTTTTGCAAGAACTTTTAAAAATAGCTTGTCATAAGACGTTGAACTCCTGAATCTTTTAAGCATTTGTAAATGATGCGCCAAAACAAAGCACAATTTATTCAGACCGGCATTATGCTGGCTGGCATGTAACGTCCCTGTCAGCCATCAAGGCGAGCCGGGCGTGCGCCCCGTCAGTTGTTTACACGCTGTCACACGCGACTCACGCGCAGCGCGCAACTCGCGCACATCGCGCGCGGAATAAACATAACCGTTCGTTCAACTCCCATCGCTCATCTGGTGATCATTACCACCTTGCGCAACCACGCATGATGCAACTTCGCCTTCCCTTTTAGCGCTTCAACTAACCCACTTCGAAACTTAGCTGCAACGTCGATAATGCACGCACGTGCTCACCTCGCCACTACCACCGCCATTGTCCAATCGTAGGAAGGCGCGGGCTACCGGCGCGTCTCCGCCGGCCAATCGCGGCTCGTCTACGATTTCACCACTACGACAAAACCCGATCGATCACGACAGGAGCCGAACGCGGCCGCAACCCCCAGTGCCGCTGCAGCCCCCAACATGGCGACTATGGTCGCATCGCCCCCGATCGTCACGAAAAAACCCTCGATCAAAAAATACAAAGCGCCCACTCCGCCGCGCAGGGAACAAGATGAGTGTGACAGTGATAAAGACAAGGAAAACACAGTGCAACAACAAGAAATCAATAATGTGGAATGTAAACAAACAAAGCAGGACGAGGCGCCGGCTTCTCCCGTAGTCAAGAGACTAGCGCCGAAACTAAATGGCAATGTTGACAGAAACTCCGTACTATCAAAGGCGGCGATGTTCGAGGCCGGCAGTCCGAGAGCCAAGGAAAAAGACCCGGCAGAGATGTCCCTACGGGAACGTAAGGCACTGTTCGAAAAAAATAAGGGAGCCGTTATTATGCCGAAAGCGCCCTTCGGACTTGCACCCTCCGTCAAAACCCTTCACGGGGACAAAGGTACGTGTATTTTTATAACTATAGCTATAAGTACTCTAAGTTGGTGCCAACGGTGTTCATACATATACCGCCGGTTATTATAAAGCTATCTGACTGATCTAACGGCAATTTCAGCTGACGTACGTTTACACCATTATTTTTATGACGCAACCTGCGTTTTTTTCTCGTCGAACAATGAACGATCTAACTAATGCATTCTTTGTATTGGAATGAGGAGGTTGTTATTGGAATTTATTGACCTTCAAATAAGACGGTTTTAATCCATTGAAAACATCGTCGACATAGGTTAAAATGAGAATTAGTAACTTAGATCAATGTTTTGCTTAGGGTATGATTTCGCATTTATTTTAGGAAACACTTAGGAAGCTTCTTATCAACTACGTCCATTACTATACTTACTCTATAAAAAGACGTACGTACTGGCAGGATTACAAAAACTAAGACCGGTTTTTGAAGGTCAATTACACTGTTACAAAAAACGATAGCGTCAGATCAGATGGTAATCTCTAATCACCGGCTATCCTTCCAAAGTACCCAATATAAAACCTTCCACGTGATATCGCTCATTCCTTCTTTGTTATGGCCAATATATAAATAGGAATAGGAAATATTTGCAATGATTCTGCTTACATGCAACCAGGGTTCATTCAGAGTTCGTTCGTTCAGCGGCTTGGTGTCCCATACCATTCCCGACCCTGTGAACCCTAGATTGTGTTTTTGTTGCATCTAAGTCGAATCATTGCAAATATTTTCTCTTCATAATAGAAGAGATAGATTTTTGCCAACTATTTCACTACATTGTCAAGTTTTTGTATGTATATATAACTTTTATAAGTTTGTAAATATACCCTTTGAATAACTAAGAAATTCTTGCCAACTAGTTCACTGCATTATTGGCAAGTTTTTGTATGCATATATAACTTTTATAAGTCTTGCAAATATTCCCTTTGCATAAGTAAGAAACTCTTTCTAACTTTCCCACTACTTTTGCATATTTAACTTTTATAAGGCTTGCCCCCAGTATGCACTTAATATTACCTACAAACATATATTTTCCGTGACTTAGTATCAAAATCAGGTTGGCATAGTAACATCAGAGTTGAAATTCTACAGGAGCATTCTCCGAATGCAATTGCTGACAAAGCGTCTTTGAAATTGTGTTCCAATAGCGATGTAATGTTAGATGCAGTTTTCGCACCTCGATCGCCACGTCGGTCGATCTGCATACATAAACCTGTACCAGTAATGAAAAATGAAACTACATACATACATACATACATCACGCCTTTCTCCCTTGCGAGGTAGGCAGAGCGTTAACAGCCGTAAGAATACGGTCGCTATCGCCACGTCTGACATTTTTGAGGATTGTTTTCCAAGGTTCTTTCAGAAAACATGTGTATCACTATAGTGACAGGTTGTCAGCCTGTCGCCTAAAAATTGTAATACACAAATACTCTCAAGTCCCTTAGTCGCCTCTTACGACACCCGCGGGAAGGATGTGGGGTGATGCTATTCTAAGCCGGCACCACACGGCAATGAACCTGGCTCATGAAAAAGATATGATGACCCTCCAAACAAAGTTACAAATCTGCTGATGGTAAGATTGGTAACTAAGGTTCCGTGTTTCGGATGGCAAGTTAAGCCGTATGTCCCGGTTGCTGTCTATGAACACTTAGACGGTGGTTGAAAAATTTAGAAGGTGGTGGATAGTTTGACACTAGGGTTTATCGGGTCGTTGGACGAGTCGTTATCCCACACGAAAAGAGAGAGAGCTGATCTTAATAGTAGCTATGGAAGGTCAAGGTATTTTTGTCGTATTTTGCCCTTTTTTTCTTGACGTACGTAAGATACAACTTATTATATCCCCAACAAGCCCATTCACATTTTCAGTAGGTATCGATTACTAGTAACATTCCAGTTATGTTTAGAGCCACTTGACCTCAAATGCTATGGGCCCGCATCTGGCTAGCACATTATTATCAGGCAATACTGTAGATTAGCAGACATTACAATGCTCGTATTACCATCATCAATATTAGTTCGTAGTATAAAATGAGGTCGCGTTTTACGTTTCTCTGTCTGTCTGTCATGGACGCCGCTAACTTCTCAACCACGCAACGGATTTTGATGCAGTTTTGTAGTAGATAGAGTAATTCAATAGAAAGGTTTATATGTAAGGTATATGCTGAAATACGTGTTATTCCGCAGGGAAAACTTATGAACGGGTGTAACCGCTGGGTGGGTCGCTAGTCAGTCTATACTGTAGATTAACAGACATTATAAGTTCGTATTACCATAATCAGTGTATATGGAAGACTTTTTATCGATTCATTGCTACCACTTAAAGCTAATTTAGCTTGACGGCTTAGCTTAACTATGATTGATGTTTCTTTTACTACAAATTTTGAGCGCATAGTTCTTGATTCTCATAAGACATTTTCTTAGCTAATTCTTATCACTTATTCACAGAAAAGAGCCGTGAGATATCTTTTTTTTAATCATGTGGTCATTTGCATTCTAGACTGGCGTTCAATGCATAAAATACGGTGAATGTGACCGTTTTCTATGGTTCCCGATAAATAATGAAGAATATTAGGAAACGAAATGTTGACATCTGTAGGTTGACTGTCTATTGAGTTTGTCTCATTTTATTTAAGAAAATTATTTATAGCCCTGGGACAGTTTAAGCTGACGACCGATGTGGCGCAGTGGTAGTGCGACTGCCTTAGTAGCAGAAGGTTATGGGTTCGATTCTCGGGTCACTCACAAAGTTGATATTTATCACTTTGTGAATTTGTTCCCAGTCTGGTTAGGACATTGCGGGCTGAACCACTCGATTGTCCGTAAGTAAGATGGTGCCGTGTTTCGGATGGCACGTTAAGCCGTAGGTCCCGGTTGCTGTCTATGATTACTTAGATAGCGATCGTTACACAACCATTACAGAAGCCTACTACTTGTAGAAGGCGATTGAAAAATTCTGACACAAGGGTTCACTGGGTCGTTGGACGACATGGTGTCCCACACAAAAAGAGAGAGTGAGTTTAAGCTGATATAATAGCAATAGATTAAAAGATTTGCTAAAAAACGTTCCATGTAATATCGAGTCCAATATGAAGTGAAGGTATGTAAGAAGGTAACTTATATGTAGACTAAAACTGTATCGGTCCTCGGTCCAACATAGGTCTTTGTTCTGATTTACAGTAAGTAATGTCTTTTGTGAATCACAATCAGTGTAAATGACTCACACAAACAATGGTTTCGCTTGCTTTGCAAAATACTACATTTCAAGCAAATTTCGCTTAAACCTTCGAAATTCCGTTTAATTTGTAAAATAAGACACCTAACTTGATGATTAGGTGTCTATTTCTAATTCATTGAAACAATGAAAGAAGCGGTTGCTTAACACCGACAAAACATCCTATGTACTAAAATATTACAAATGCGAAAGTTTGTATGTATGTTTGTTTGTTACTCCTTCACGTTAAAACTACTAAACAGATTTTCGTGAAATTTGGCACACAGACAGAGGGTAACTTCAATTGACTCATAGAACAGTTGTTATCCCGAAAAAAATATTCTGTGGTGGGGTGGAATTAAACCGACTTCCAGGCGGACGAAGCCCCAAGTTTCGTATAATTTGTAAAATAAGACACCTAACTTGATGATTAGGTGTCTATTTCTAATTCATTGAAACAAGGAAAATAAACGCTTGCTTAACGCTTAACGTTGACAAAGTTTCAATGTAATTATGACAATGAACAATACTTATTGTCGTATTATTGCCGCTTTCGTGGAAGTTTTTCGCAATATTGACTTGCAAGGATTCTTATTTGCGCGCTTTTTTTTGTTGTACCTATAAAGTTCTGATGTTGGCATTTTATAGCTATAAAAAAGTGATTGTGACTTATCGTTTTTGTAGTTACATTAGGAAGGCTTTTTTAGGCTTTAGTTTATAGTTTTTGATTGAAATCATCATTTTAAAAACGATACATCATGTGTTTTACTTAAATTCTTTGAATTCGAAAAATATAGACGTACGTACGTGACCTAAGTTTTTAAAAAACAACTATAATGATAACAATGTTTCAAATTACGACAAACCCGCAAACCTGTCTGATAATGACTATTATTGACTGACTAAATGAATTTCGTGAATCTGAAATTTTCCTACAAAGAAGATTACGTTTTCAATCGTATTCTAATCAATGTTAGATTTACTGTTATGTCGAGTAGTAGAAATTCAGACAACTGAATCAAAAATACGTCTCCTGACCTATCGACATAGCACCCCAAAACACTTGACCCGCCGTGGCACAGATGTCAACGACCCCGCTGCACTGCGCCGAAACCGTATCGATAAAATTTCACTGTACCTTCATAATGTTTGCTGTGTGATGCCGGCTTAAAGAATAGCCGTTCGAATAAGCCATTGACAGCTGTCAAACCCTTACTACATGTCAACAAAGAAAAATAGAGCAAAAGTTTTTTAAATGATTTTAACATGTTGCTAATATGGACGGTTTGAACGGCCATACTAGAATATCATCTCTCCAATTCTATCCCTGGATGTCGTAAAAAGTAACCAAGAGATAAATATTCAGGGAATGAGCAGCAGCGATCTTACACTGCGCTTACCAAGCGTGGTGAGTATGGTGGCAATACCCCTCGATAGGCGGAGGCCCATGATGTCCAACAGTGTACCTTCGGGGCTGTTGAGGTTTACGTTCTGTTTCTAATAAGAATCATGAATTTGTCTATTATTAAAGGTGTATAAAATGGCCCTGCCCCTGAAACTTGACAAGTTTCCCCAAGAAACATAGGTCTAACTAAATACGTGAAAAGGGTACACAAGGAAAGTACACAAACAAAAAACTTCCGCATTTCTTAAACAGGATATCAGTCATCCTCAAACATAAATATTTATCATCACTTTATCTTCACAGAACTTATGGATACAAATACAGTACCAATATTTATTCTATCAATTCACACAACAATACTTACAATGCTTTACGAAATAATAATAGAATTCTTTGGTTTCTAAATCTAAATATTGCTATCCCCACCTAACATAGTTCAGATATAGTTGCTGATCACAAGCTATCGTATAAAAATATAACTGCCTACTACAACTACAGCTACAAAAGTCTAATATATATATATATTATTGGGGGTATTTGCCATGCTCACCATGCTTGACATACGGATTGGGGACACAGTGCAAGGTGGTGTAGATATGCACAGGGAACGCTGCCGTCCATTCCCTGGATTCATCTCTTAGTCGCTAAGCTTACGACACCCACGGCTAGAATTGGAGAGATGCTATTCTAAACTGGCATCAGACGGTAAAAAAGTGTAACACGGAAAAATATGTCTTACAAAATTATTAACCTCATTTGTATATAAGGTGTAGAAATATTAGCTGCAAATATTTTAAGGGGTGATTCAGCCCATGAATATGAACAACTTTTCCAAGAAACATAGGTCCAAAAATGGGAAAAATTTTTGGTCCTCCCATACAAATTGACTTGGTGGGCTGGTAATTTAGTATGGGAGGTCCAAATCTTCTTTTCATATTTCGACCTATGTTCCTTAGGAAAAGTTGTTCAGTTTCGTGGATTGGTATTATGTGCAGCAATTTTTTTTACACCCTGAATTTTATTGTGAGTTTTCTAAACACACTTTACGCATTTAAATAGAATCAGGCCAGTAGACTTGGCTGACCATGTCACACGAATTTGGAAGGCGATAAGTGGAACCTTTTCGCAATCCGCTACGCTTCGCTTTTGGCTTGCGACAAATGGAAGACAAACACACTAAATATGCTATTTAGTCATATGTGTTTGCTTTAGTAATCACTTTAACAAGGTGACCCAGTTACTATACTACAGGATGCCAAATATAGGCAGTAAAAATATATGCTGCAAATTTTTTAAGGGGTGAGTCAGTCCAGTAAACTGAACAACTTCTCCCAACCTAAGATGATCAAAATATGTAAAAATTTACCGGCCAACATATTTTATATGGATGGTCGATATTTTTTTCAAATTTTGATGTATCATTATATTATATCAATGATCACAAGGAAGGCGATAAGTGGAACCTTTTCGCAATCCGCTACGCTTTGCTTTTGACTTGCAACAATAGGAAGACAAACACACTAAATATGCTACTTAGTCATATATGTTTGCTTTAGTAATCCCTTTAACATGGTGACCCAGTTACTATACTACAGGATGCCAAATATAGGCAGTAAAAATATATGCTGCAAATATGCAGGAGAGAACCAATAAACTGAACAAGTTCTCCCAACCTAAGTTGATCAAAATATGAAAAAAATGGGAGGTCGATTTTTTTTCTATTTTGATGTACGAGTAGACTTGGATGACCATGTCACACGAAATTTGGAAGGCGATAAGTGGAATCTTTTCGCAATCCAGTATGCTTTGCTTGTGGCTTGCGACAATAGGAAGACAAACAATCTAAATGTACTTCTTAGTCATATGTGTTTGCTTTAGTAATCACTTTAACATGGTGACCTAGTTCAAACTGTTTGTCGCTACTATTTTTTTTTTGTCAAACACAGCTAGTAAAAATTTTTTTATGAGAGCACAGCTATGTCAGATGCCTACTATGAATAGGTAGTACGAGGCTTAAAACTGAAGGTTCATCGGGTCATAAACAAAAATTAGAAAACTGTAAATCATCGGGTCATTATTATTTCTTTATTTAATGGCGTTTCCACTTTTATTTCGCCAGTGTCAGTAAATAAGGTTTCCAGCGCAGCTGCGCCGGGTGGTGGTTCCTATAGGGTGATAGTGTCATCCACAGGATCCGACGGTCTCCTCTCCATACTATCCGGATATGGGGTACAAATCTTCTACTTCAATTCTTCAATTAATGTCATCGGGTCATACGTCGACTTGGTGTCCCACACGTCAGAAAAGAGAATCATGCCTTTTTATCGGTCTATCAATCTTAAACACCACCCATTACGTGGGCATAGTAACACGGATCCTAACACTATTTTCTAGTCCAGATAAAACCATAGTTAAAACACTATCTTATCTGAAATTGGCCGTAATGTCTCGAAACTAAGCTTCAGCGTTTTTATATAGTTTTTATTTGACAGCTGAGCTATTGTAACGTTATTTATGTAACGAGAACGTAAACTGGTGATTTAGAGCGACGTTACATTCTGACGAAATGCCTGTATCACGAAAGATTTGTTCCCGAAATTATCTGCAGTAAATACAAGTCAGATGCAAAATGTTTCGACACTGGACTGTACTGGGCACATCTGCCTGCAGGATGCAGCCGGCCAGATGTGCAAAATTTTGTTACCCTTTATTTTACAATGCAAAACAAAAACAAACATGTTCGGAAGGAAGCGTTTTAAATTATTCTGTGGCTTGTGGTCAGGAGGCGCATTTTTGAAACAATTCTGCTATGGATCGTCTAATCTAACAGGTGCTCATATCACACGCAGAAATCATTCACTCGTCCTATAAGCATGAATAAATGCGAGTAGATAGTAGTATTTGATAGCGAGTTGTTAGATCACTACTTACAGACTTTCCAATGCGAAATTGGTTTTAAAAAAATAATACTCAAGTCCTAGTTTCAGAGTAGAACCAAGTAGGTAAAAGTTTCGAAACCATTTCCGAAATATAAACCAAAGTGACAAAAAAATATTCCATACAAAAGCTGAAAGTAGTCCAGTCATCTTTCAGAATTTCTACAAGTTTCTCTTTTACTTTGCTTTGGAAAATGAAGTGTTACACATTACCCCATTCACTGTGGTCTGTTTTCTCTATTGATCTATTGACAGTTTAGGACGGAACTAATTTCGGCTGCCACAGTTGACCAGTTGACAAGCTTTGTTGAAGTTAGACGAAAAATGGAGAAAGTTGCTTTAGTTTCAGTATCAGTTAACAGGTTTTATTCGACACTAGGACATTGTGTTGCCTCTTAATTCATCCCGATAGCAGTTACCTAATTACAGTAGATCACCCACACACGCGTATCACGCCTGCATACCTTGCGGCGTAAGCAGAGCGTTAATGTCAGTTTCAGAAAGTCGCGTACCTGAGAAATGACAGGTTTTCAGCCTGTCGCCTAAAATTTTGCAACGTCTGACAAATTATTTGAAGGATATTCCAGATATTATATGGTGCCAGCCTGTATGATAAAAAGGCAAAACACAATGAAGTCTTCTCTTACGACAACCGCGAAAAAGATATGCCATTTTAAACCGGCATCACATGGTATCCACAATAAACATTTTCCAAATGCCAATTTACAGCTAACTGTATTTTCTGGGAGGTACTTAAAACTGACTTATTATCCTGGAATTTCATAATCACACGTTCTCATGTATAATGGTCTAAGTGCATCTGCCTCAGTGATGGTCTAGATGAGCCGCTATTCTGCACAAACACGTGGTTTTTGCCTATTTAACGTCTTGGACAGGGGTAGACAACATTTGGCACGCATATGTTTTTCGTTATATATTAAACATGTTGATTTTCCATTTATTTCGCTTTTTAACACGCTTTTATTAGGTCGACCTGTATGTATGTAACTATGTTATGAAATCTAAGAAAACTAAATTAACCATCTTCTAAAGATCGTACCGTCATGAAAATTGGCAGTTGTATGTGATTTTGATGACAATACAATAATATGGTACTGTAGAGCTGATCTGATGATAAAGCCAGAAGAGATGAATTGGAACTTCATGATGGATGATCGTTTCATAGCCGTGTTTGGGCCCATAGAATAGACAATGAGATGTTTATTTAGGCATATTTACAATAACTTGTTAACCTATTAATAAAGTAAATATCTGCATAAATAAAAAAGGTTTGCTGCCTGTTCGTACAAATATTTGTTGTAGCACCTACCGTGCTTAAACATCTGGTTGGACTGGACTATTATTGCAGGAAATCCTTTAAAACCAGTAATTGTTTCACATAAACGTTCCACACTTGTAGGTATTTCTTTTTCCTTGCGAGAAAATGGAGCTTAAACGCTTAGAAAGTTATACATGTACATTCACTACGAGGGCTGTTGCTTAGTCTCGAAATTTGAACCACTCAATTGTCTTCTATACTTGTGGTCTACATACTTCTACAGCCACAACAGTCTACTGCTTGACATGGACCTCCCCTAAATTAGGGGTATTGCCATACCACGTTTGGTAAATTGGGGGTAATGGCATACTCACCACGTTTGGTAGGCGGATTAGCGAAAATCAGTGAAAAATATTGTAGATATTCATAGGGAACGCTATTGCCCGTTCTATGGATTCATCCGTTAGGCACCTTTTACGACACCCACAGGTAGAATGGGGTAATACTATTCTAAGCCGGCACCACACGGATATGAGTTCCTATTCGAAAACGTCTCCACACCACTCAGTTCAGCGACCTGCTTATTTTTTTACCCCCTCAAGTGGTAACATGACATTACTCTATTCTACTCTCTACTCTCCACGTACTATTTATTTTGACAAAACACATTTCATTCATGAACTCGACTCTCCCTCTCAAAACGTCTCCTTACATAGTCAAGAACAGTAATAACTTGAGCACAATATGTCATTACCAACGTTTCACCTGCTATGGACTATCATTACCTTCCCTACTTTTGGTCGTTACCGTTACCAGTAATAATGAACGAGTATTTTTTTTTATCAAAGGGAGACAAAAGATCAAAAGATACGCCCTTTTCCTCCTTTTGAAATGAGTGGCAGTGGAAATACCTTTAACAATGAGGAAAATATTTCCGACCTAAAAACCAGGTGCTTAATTAATGGGACTTGGGTTTTCCGAAACATTGATTTGAATATTATTACTATACCTAGGGTTATCCTTATCTACCTTGTCAATTCCTAATTACTATAATAGTCTAGTTCTAAGATTAACCATTAATTTTTTATAATAATATTAAGTTGTTCTTATTTTTAAATGCAGTATACATTTCACATAGAAATAGTCTAACTGTGTTAGAATGGGGGCCTGGTGACCTATGATACAGGTTTCATACCGAAACCTAGTTTAGGCGCCAGTCTCACAAGTTGGCTCAAACTGTATTAATAAGTTTTTCATTTTAGTGTATTTTGTTCTTTTATGTGTTCTCATGTACCTAATTCTAATTTGTGAGAAAATAAATGATTTTATTATTTTCTTGTAGTTGAATCTACTTATCACGACATTTAAATATGTCGGTGTATACAAAACCAAGTACGGGCTAAGCCAAGTGACTTGGTTCTGATGCTATATCTGTTTCTGTTTGGAAGATGGTCGCATTTGTGAGGAATCGCCGGACTATAGAGCATGTGTCAAGGATGACAGATTTTTGTATGTTTACATATGTTGATTTTGGGAGTTTTAATTCACCTATTGCCTTATGCAGTGTTTTTGGAACAATACCGGTGGAAGAGATTATTATAGGGACTATGCGAACTTGATATTATTATTATTATTATTATATCAACAGTCGTGAGATGTCCACTGCGTACGCGCATGTCCAATTGTCCACTGGCCCCAGTCGCATCCATCCATACACCGCGGTTTCAGCTGGCAACGGCTGCCTTAACCCTTACACGGCTGACGTTGCACGTAAACAGAAAACATTATACAATTCATTAAATACTCGTACAATACAACACTTTTTGTTTTAGAGTAAATGGCTACATTGGCAATTAACCTTGGACTACAGTCTCTGAGCCCAGAAAGTGCCTACATCGATTGCCTTTTGATTGGCACTAAAGTAATCCAGTGTGCAAGCGTTAGGAGAAGTAAAGCATGACATTAACATACAATATACATATATCTTTTTGATGTACCTACAAAACCAAAGCATATGACCGTAATAATAGTGATTATCTCTAAAACTTCCGAAACAAACAATTATCTCAAAATCGGTAAACGAGGTCCTTACGCGTCATGAAATGACTCATCATTACCCACTGTGCCGAAATTACGAGTGAGTAAAGTCAAGTCATTACGTGAAGGCTAGCTACTGTTGTTTTATACAGACGGACTGCGTAACTAATTTTATATTTTGTCCAACTCACTATTGGGAAGTGACGTGAATCGATCGCCTTTAAAGCAGACTGCAAGCTTGAAATAATTGATTTCGACGTACAATGTCACCCTGCTCCGCCTTCTGTATTTCCTATAAAATTCATTTTCAACTCGCTATACAAGTAAACGACGTTTGTAACAAAGCTGTTCACTGTACTTTGGCCCTATGGGATTATGGGCTTCCTGTGTTTTACAATTTTAGGCTGCTGGCAATACTTTCACGTTTTTTCTGAAACGCCAGTCAAATAGGTGTGATATGTGTATGATATGTACTTCGGTCGTAACTGGAGGACTATTTTAGGGAATCAGAGAATCGTACCCTACAAGAGACGAAGGTTCTTAACTGGATGCTATACTGAATAACTGACAAAGCATGATTTAACCGCATTCAAACCGCACACAAACTGCTTTTATGTATTTAGCAGTTCGTCGGAACAGAGCCTAGTATCTGGCCAGCCGGGCAGGCGCCGCCAACCTTGACGCAACGCAATACAAAGTATACCATTACACTTTTTACCAACCTACGGCCCTTCGACAATAAACCGTTTTTGCTTGTAGAATACGTGCCTGAGATAACGCAACCGATTTATTTATTGACGGTTTTTTTAAGGTGTTGATGGAAAAGAGTTGGATTCAAATAACATTATTTTTTGAACTAACTATTAAATTTTTTATATTCTGATTTGATACTTACATTTTTTAGATTAAGTTTTGGCATTCCGCACAAACCCTGAAATATAAATAAAATAATTGTTTTTCGCCGGATTTTCTGATACGTAGGTACATAAATCACTAGGTACCGAAAGCCTACCTTGTTAGTTCCATAAAAAACTCCGTTATCAACAATCTTTCACCACAAATTGCTCATTAAAAAACCGTATAAATACCTATAAATGGCTGTGAAATTAACAGCCTATTGCGCGATTGATCATCGGAACAGTGGCGACAATAACAGCTGCCGAACAGTAGGTACATACCTATTAACTAGGTAGATGTAGATACCTACTGTTGCTATTAAGCCAAGCGTAGCGTCAAACTGTTGTCGACCACTGCCCCCGGGTGTGGATTTCGGATCGGAACCAAACAGATCAAACTATACAGGGTCATTCAATCCTTGCGTGTGATGCCGGCTTAGAATAGCATCACCCCATCTCTTCCCGCGGGTGTTGTAAAAGGCAACTAAGGGACTAGAGGGTTTCATGTGTTTTACAATTTTAGGCGAAAGGGTGACAATCTGTCATTACAGTGATATACGAATCATCTGAAAGTGCCCTAAATACTTGTCAGACGTGGCGATAACGACCGTAACTTTGCGATCGTTATCGCAAAATCAAACTGGAGGTAATTTTAATTTGACGAATATTATATTCTGTCCTCTCGATTATGGTGTCCTTACACAAACGTTCAAAATTTCATATGTTTCCTTCCAAAACAGAACCATCATAAACTAACTCAAAGACCGGTTTTCTGTAACACTCTGTATAAAATTGCCTAGTTCGGAAGTTCAGGAAGCGTCATCATAGCCTATCGAGAGGCAGTGGAGGTGGTCCAATGGTCCGCTGATCCGATCGCCGCCATTCAGTTCCCCGCGCGCGCCAAGCACGCCGTTTGACAGTTTATTTTTTAATTTTATTTATTTTTTTCCGCGCGCGGAGTGGCCAGTGAGTCGTGATCGAAACTTTTTTCGTTTGGATTTTTGAATTGTTGTTGGCCAGTCAACTGTGGATTGAAAATAATAAAAAGTGAGTGGTGTTTTTGGAGCTGAGCTAAAGTTACTTTTTAGGAAAATCACAATATAATAATAGTACCTACTGGTGTAATCATAAATTATCGAAAAAACGGGATACTCGACACTGGTTTATAAAAAAATAGACCTTTGCCACCATTAATAATAAAACAACTTTTTTAAAAAGAGAACCAACTTCAACGGACATGAAAAGTGCGAACCTCCATTTTCTTCTCAATTATGCCCTTTTAAAGTATTTGTCAAATGAAATGTCTTTTGAAATATTTTAAAAGGGCATAATTCTGAAAACCGCATCAAAATCGGTTCATCCAAACGCGAGATAATCACGGACAAACATACAGATATACATACAGGTCAAACTGAGAAACTTTTTTTAAGTCAGTTATAAATATGATGTTTTCTAATAATATAATAAAGCGATGTCGTAAAGTTAGTTTCCCAAGGTGTCAACGATAAATGACAATGTTTACTGCGGAACAATACAACGATTTACTCAACTGCGTAATTATTTGCATCCTTTTGACACTGCGAATCGGTCTACACAACACCTGATGCTATCTTTATCGGAGGTAGCTTAGGTATGGTGTAGTATGTACAGGATGTAAAACATCTACCGCGTGAAACTGAACAACTTTCCTAAATAACATATAATATGGTTAAAAAAATTTGGACCTACCATAAAAATTATAGGTACTTATCTATTGGCCAACCGAGTCAATTAGCATGGGAAGTTATTTTCTTTATTCACACATACACATATAGGTACACCTTTTTTATTCTGTGGTAGAAAAATACCCCGAGAGGCGAGATGTATTACGAAACTGAACAATGTCATAATTTTAATTTACAAAAAAGAAAAAGTAAATATTAATTGCGTATGGATCATGTACCTACAAACAACAAAACAATTCTATCTTCTTTCTTTTTCGTGTGGGACACCGAGTCGTCCAACGACCTAGGGAACCCTAGTGTCAGAGTTCAGAAAACAGAACAATTAAGACATATGTTCTAAACATCACCTCCCTTCTACCCGTTGTATTTGCAGCAGTGGACTATTGAGGCTTTTGATTTAAGATTTTGCGTTCAAAACACCTTGTTTGTAGTAAGATTGCAGTATGTTACTAACTTATGTTATTTACGCTAGAGCTAAGTGTTTGGGAGAATTCCAACTTCGACTGTACTTTTGCGTAAATCTTTTCTTTTGGATTCTTTCCAGTTACGTTATTGCTTTTCCTAAGCGTGTTTGCTTCTGTACCCGTTCCAGCTTGTTGCAACTTGAATTGTCGGCTTCAAAATAATTTAAACATTTAGTTTGTTACGATTTTAAGAAAACTTGCTAAATTTTGCTGGCTTAGAATAGCATCAACCCATTTCTTCCCGTGGGTGTCGTAGAAGCCGACTGCGGGAGTCGAGGGTTTTATGTGTATTACAGCTAGCTTTAGGCAACAGGCTGACGACCTGTCACTATGGTGATACACGATATATCTGAAAGGCCCCTCAATATTTGTCAGATGTAGAGATATCGACCGTATTTTTACGGCCGTTAACGCTCTGCCCACCCCGCAAGAGATAAAGGCGTGATATGTGTCTGTGTGTGCTAAGTTTTCTACCGCAGCGCAGGCAGGATTTGAACCTGCTACTTTGGCCGTCAGTTCTAGCGACACCTTTTCCATTTGGGCTACGGAGGTTAATAGTTGGTTAATAGAAATTATGCAAGTTGTGTATCTTGGAGTTCGCTAATTTCTTTCTCATATATAAGTATAACGTAAACATAGGTTTCATATGTATTACAACATATGAAAAAATAACAATTTTCAATTAACGATAAAAGTAAACTAAAACTCTATTTTATTCATATAAACACACACACACCACAAATAGGTTTATTGACCACATTTCTATTAAACTCGATTAGAATTTAGCACCTATAAGTTTTCAATTTTTTTGTAATAATAACATATTTTGTCGTAATCCTACGTAACCTAATGTGTAGTATGCTATAAATTTATACAGTGAGCGAAAATTTTGCAATGAATTTAATGTCACGGTTGCTAGGTTCTCAATATCAGAGCATAACATATTTAAATCTTCTCAATAAACCAGTACTTCTGATGCCGGTAAATTGGCATGGCATATATAAAAGTAGGAAGCAATCCCAGTCCACTTTGATTGAACAATCTTCGAAGTGCACTTTGACGAGTGTTTCCATGGTCAAAGAAGCGCCTAAGCAGGCCGTCAAATCTACTTGATCCAAGCATCAACCCGGCGTAAACAAAAACCGAAAGTAGTTGCTTAAGAGGATCGTATTGCTGGAATGGTTTATAGGTTTTTATTTTTTTTATATATATTATAGTTTCAAAAATAATGAGGCACGAAAGTACACTTTTTTGATACTGAAAAATCTTTTTGTTTGAGTAAGGTTACTTACAAAGCTGTACAAAAATTGGTCAAAAACGAAACGTACAAACCTAGTTCAGTTTATACCTAAGCGACCAAGACCAAATTAAAGAATTTGGTTGAAATTTAGGGGTAGGGAAACGTTAACGCCCGTACCCCGATTTTACTCTGTTTTCGAGGCGATTTCCCAGGAAGCCTGCTACTGTCCCTATTGCACATTACAGTGCTTGCCGCGCGGGAGTCAAGACAGCACATACAATTTGAAAAACGCTTTTCGCGCGCGCCATGTCTGTGCATGATAGTCTTAAGCGGAACTATCAAGAATTTCTCCAAAGCTGAACTGCGCAAAAACTGCCATAAGTTGACCTGACACGGTTTGTCCTCAAAAACAGTAATGTTTGCAAAATTCCAGTTGTATGGCTTGACCGCAATCACGTACTCCACATAAAACATCTGTCACTAGATGTAGAGGCGTGAAATGAAACCACGATTTTTAAAGCTAAACTTTTATTATAAGTGCACAAATTTGACCTTTTAAAAATTATACGCAGTTTCAAAATAATTAGCTGTAAATTTTTCAGGGAAATAACCAACTTATCGAAATTAATTAAAATCAAAAACTTATACATGGAATTTGGATGTTTAGTATTAGGTAAGTGCCAGCCGAGTCATTTTGTATGGAAGGTCGACGTCCAAATTTGTTTCTTCAGACAAATGTTTTCCATTTGTTTCGCTGGTTTACCTCTTGAAACATTTTCAGCGTTTATTTATTCTTTCTGTGTTCACGTATGAATCACGAATCTTGAAAAGAATTTAAAACTTTAGAAATCTACAGCATAACCTTATTTGTAGACTTACAATCGCAGGCTACATCTATCTTGTCGACTTGTTTGGCAGCCTGTACTTAGTTTTTGTCACTATTTGTCATGGCTTGTCTGTAGTTGAATGTACTTGTGTTGGCAAAAGAGGGTTGTATTACGTACGCCATAAGCAGTAGTGGTGGCGTAGACTTAAAGTTTTGTACTTCTATAGATTATATCTAACCCGCAAGGGATAAAGGCGTGATATATGTATGTTTGTCTACAATAAATATATGCCTTCATTTTTTGTTCGTTAACATGAGAAATCCAAGCTTAACTGTTGTGTAAAGAGCGGTAGTGTACTGAAAACTACGGGTATTTTGAACTCTCATAAGAAATAATCCCTATCCCATATCAGCTGTTTAACTTTCTTAGGAAATTCGAAAAAAAAACATTTCCCTATATAGGCTCCATAACTAAAAGTTGTTCAATTGCATGGTCTGACCATACCTGGAAAGTTAATGGTCATTTTTCAGTTCAGCCTCACTGGTTCTTTCTTGCAATATACAACTTATAACTTGTTATACCTATTGCTATAAACCGACACATGACTATAAAACAACACTTATTTACTTTGACGAGACTAGTACAAAACTCTTTACTTCAAACTGACTAGTACATACAAAACTGCATGAAAAAACACCGTTGGCACCAAACGTCGAACATGGAAGTATCCTTGATACATTGTTTGTAGTTATTATTTATGTTGTAACATTATGGTACGTAGGTTAAGTACAACACAATAATATAATGTAAATGTAAAACTCATGACTGTTTTAGATATATCTGAAACCATTTTTAATATTGTCGGTTTTTTAGTAGTTATTCATTAGTAATCAAGGATGTGATATAAAAATAAAAACGTCTTTATAAAGAAGTAATGATAGGTGAAGGAAAAACTAGATACCTAGGTACTTAGGTATTATCATGACAGTTACATATTCAACATTACATCCAAAATTATCTATTCTTGCCTTTTGTCTTGACAACTAAACTGTTTTTTTTATTTAGCAAGTATTACTGTCACAAAATTGACATACTTTGCTGACGTCATCATTAAATGATGTAGGTCAAGAGAAATAACAGAAATCATTGCGAAATAACGCAGTGTCAAGAATATTTCCTTCTAGAATATATAAATACGAAATATTCGATGTTGCTTATTGAAGTACAAGACAAGACGTAATTAATTCTATAAAAAAATTGTCAAGTAGAACGTGTGATGCAAATGGTAGTAGTGATTGGACCGTTGAAATCTTGCGCATCACATCACATCACACGATGCAGATGTAAACGATATACTATAGAGCTTTAGTACAGCTTTGATCAGGCAGAATTCTATTCTTCTTCTTTTCGTGTGGGACACCGAATCGTCCAACGACCCAATGAACCCTAGTGTCAGAATTTCTCAACCGCCTTCTACAAGTAGCAGGCTTCTGACATGGTTGTGTAACGACCGCCGTCTAAGTGATCTTAGAAAGCAACCGGGACCTACGGCTTAACGTGCCATCCAAAACACGAAACCATCTTACTTACGGACAATCGGGTGGTTCAGCCTGCAATGTCCTAACCGGACTGGGAACAAATTCACAAAGTGATAAATATCAACTTTGTGAGTGACCCACCGAGAATCGAACCCGGAACCTTCTGCGTCAAAGGCAGTCGCACTACCACTGCGCCACATCGGTCGTCAAAATCCTCCAATATATTATCTGATATAATATACCAATCCCATAACAATCAGTCGATACACCACAAACTTTGAAAGTGCAATCTCTGCATAATCTTATTTCATGGTAACCAACCGCAGAATCGCGGTGTAGCTTCTACCATCGATATTGTTGCTACCGTTACGTTCATCAGTTTTTTGAAAGAAAGAAAGAAAGAAAATACGTTTATTTTAGTTACATTTTGAAAAAGTTTCTAAAATTAAAATACATATTTTTGCGTGCGTACTTATGCAACTAAAAATGGTCACCACTCAGCATAAGTTACAAGCAGTGGTGAGCTGCATGTAACGCTGGTCTTCCGTGGCGCCAGATGCCAACGTTACACCATGTAAATGGCCCAAATGAAAAGCTAGTAGATCATTCAAGTTAGATATATTCAAGTTTACAATTGAAAATCTTAGTAGTATGAAATTAGCATACAGTAATTGTTAGGTATCCCAAGAGTTACTTACACATGATCAAACCCGGCAGACATCAAATCGTACTATTTGGTATCTAGCTAAGATCTCTTGCTTTTAAGTTCCCAAAATCATTCCTCGCCACAACAATACTAAATTCCCCATCACCTTTCAGGCAAACCGCAAAAACCGGCCACGCCGACCAAACCAGTATTACAAAAGACTGACTCCAAGGAGTCTAAAGAAAGTACAGACGACAACATCAGCGTATCATCGCTTGGTGGAGGAATTAAGGACAAGCTGGCAGCCCTGATGAATAAGGAACAGACGATCAGTGAGGCGACCATCGCCAACAAGTTCAAACAAGAGAGGGACAGGGAGATGGAGATGTTGAACAACAGGTTCCATCATAAGGTGAGTTGTTTAAATTGTTTATGTTGTCCGAAGATAACAAAATAAGAAAAGGAGACTGAGATGTTGAAAGGTTCCAGCATAAGGCGAGTTGTTTAAATTGTTTATGTAAAGAATATGGTAGTACTGATGAGATGAGCAGACTCAGGGAGGTGACCATCGCCAACAAGTTTAAGAGAGGGAGATGGAAATGTTGAACAACAATTTTCATTATAAAGTAAGCTTGACAATTGTTTAAGTAATGAATTACCCAATAGAAGGGAAGTAACAGCTTCTTTTCTCTGGGACGAAAGTAATTACGTTTGCAGGGTGGAGCTGGTGGTAGGACAAGCATTTTTTGATATTATTACTTATTTATGAGGCTCAGTTATTTTAATATTAGCAAAACTAAAAACAGGATTTCGGATCAGACAAGATCACCTTGATTGTGATGCAAATATCAAGATGCGACTATTAATCAATACATAGAGTATAATATGAAGTTGCTTTTTGTCTTTCTCTGTCTGTCTGTCATTGACACCACTAAGGACATGACGACACGGATTTTGATAAATGCATACCCGAAAAAGTCTTATTCCGTCGGGAAACTATAGTTCTTTTTCTAGGGCTTTATTTTTGCATATAATGGAAGTCTGCTACTGATTGTGCTCGTATTACACTTTCTCCTAAATAGCTTAGCCAAACATTAACAAATTCGAATAGTAGGAAGTGTGATAAGAACGAGCTGTTGTTAGACCAGTCGGTATTCAGGTAGGTCGTGTGAAACACCGAGTTGTACCGATGAACTTAGAGAAAAAACCTCGCGTTCATTCCACTTGTTTGCACATCTTTATGTTCACAAACGTGCTTAATATTCACATACCACAATATCGACTTATTAGTGGTTAAAAAGTGATGCAGCGATTGCGCAGGCGCAGGTAAAGAACATGACCAATTCTGGTAAAGCCGATGTGGTCGAGTTTTCCTTGTTTCCAGTCAAACTTGTTATTTTTCTTGCTATCCTCCTTCACGTGCGATTCTTATTAAATCCATAATGGTATTTAGTTATTTGAAAAGACGTTGTGTCAGGCACTAAATTGCACTATAGGTTGACAACGTTGTCCTTTTCTATTTGTAAGTGTATTTTTTTAGTGTGGGTCACCGAGTCGTGCAACGACCTAATGAACCTTAGTTTCAGAATTTTCCAACCACCCTCTACAAGTAGTAGGCTTCTGACATGGTTTTGTAACGATCGCCGTCTAAGTAATCATAGACAGCAACCGGGACCTATGCCTTAACGTGCCATTCATAATACGGAACCATGTTTCTTACTGACAAATGAGGTGGTTCTGCCCGCAATAATAGAGTAAATTATTCATGTAATGTAGATTCTCAAGACAACGCCAATCTTGCGAGCTTTCAGGGGTTTCTCCTTCTAGTTCGTAAATGAATCAAATTTTCTGTAGATTTTTGTCATCCTGGGAGGCTTGATGCCGTGTGATGCCGGCTTCGAACAGCATCACCCCATTTCCTCCCGCGGATGTTGTAAAAGGCAACTAAGGGATTTTAAGGTTTCATGTGTATTACGATGTTAGGCGACAGGCTCACAACCTGTCACTACAGTGATAGATGTATCATCTAGCGTTGCCGAACTATCGATAGTAAAACTATCGATAGTTTTCCTATCGAAACCCCTATACAATCGATAGGCCAATCGATGGTATCGATACTATCGATTGTTCAGAATGAGGCAATACTATCGGTCAGCTTCGATAGTATCGATACTATCGATAGTATCGAAGCTGACAATCGAAAAAACAATCGATAGTATCGATAGTATCGAAGCTGACAATCGAAAAAACAATCGATAGTATCGATAGTTTTGGTCTATCGATAGTCGGCCGATGAGCGATAGTATCGTTCAGTCAGGTATGGATTATTTATTTTACATACATATAATTATCATGACTTTATCTCTTGTGGGGTAGACAGAGCGTTCACGGTCGTAAAATTACTCAGTAAAGAGACAGTAATCATTACTGTCGCTTGCTATCGCCGCGTCTGATGGCCGTTTCAGTAATTCGCGTATCACTAAAGTGACAGGTTGTCAGCCTGTCGCCTAAAATTGCAATACACATGAAACCCATGGGAAAGAAATAGGATGATGCTATTCTTAGCCGGCATCCCACGGATAATGGGTTAATTATTGTATATGGATTATTTTAAAAGATTTTTAAAATTTTAATCCATACTAATATTATAAATTCGAAAGTAACTCTGTCTGTCTGCTACGCTTTCACGGCCAAACCACTGAACCGATCATCATGAAATTTCACACAGAGATTAGTAAAATACCGAGAACGGACATAGGCTACTTTTTTTCACCACTCGAGGGTCTGAAGTACCTTCAGTAGACCACCAGGTACACCACCAGGAGCCCGCCTAAACTATAGGAGATACAGACATGGCACCAAGCAAAAAATGTTTAACTTGATGGGTAGCTTCTGGTGGCATATAGACTTTGAAGGTTTGGAGTACCTGATGTAGACCACCAGGTGCACAACCAGGAGCCCATCTAAACTATACGAGATAAAGATATGGCACGAAAGCAAAAGTTGTTCTGCTTGATGGGTAGTTTCTGCTGGCATATAGACTTATAAGGTTTGGTGTTCCTCACGTAGTCCACAAGGAGCACTAATAGGAGCCCAGATTAGCATGTATAATTTAGGACGTTAGTGAAGGAAACAAGGTTATTTTATCATCTGAAATACTAAGTCAGCGAAACGAAGTCGCGGGTACCAGCTAGTAATTAAAGTAAATTCATTTAGCCATAGTATTTAGCAATGAATGAATTAGTTATACAATTAGATACATAAAAATACACCTATAGTTTTAAAGGCATTTGCACACTAGATGCGTGCGCCTGCGTCTGCGTGCGTGCGGGAAAAAATAGTATGGATATGACAGGAGAATGAAATCGACGCATCACGTGATGTATCACAATAGATACCTACGCATCACCTGTCATGTCAAGTTGTAGCGACCTCTGGTGGCTACAACATGAAGCTCACTCAAGTGGTTCACATGCATACAAGACGCAACAGGAGTTCTCAATATATCGGAGAGATGGCGCCACGTGACAGAACAATGGGCCTGAAACGCGATATCGAAATGTTCACCGCGCAACGCATATATACAACTTCCAATCCAATCCAGGTGGACCCGTCGGTCCCCTGGCCACAACACCCTGCCAGGCGGGTAGCTACCCTTTACCCGACACCACCTGGATTCATCCTGTCACCCGCCATAAAGTAATAAAACAAAAATTGTACAAGAAAGGCTATTATGAAATATCTGATTATATGCAGGATAAAATAATCTCCATGGGAGTAGTTTTAAATGTATAAAGTTGACTTTAAATGACGAAACAGGTAGAATTATCTACTATATATATATTATAATGTATTTTATGTTTATTTCAGCATAGCCGTTTTCGGTTTTATTATTATTTTTTTAACTAAGCTAGGGTAGCTTAGGGCATGAGCAATAATTGCTCTAAATACAATTATTGTATTTAGAATATAATATTTAGAATATTTATAATATATACTGAAACGGCCCTCAGACGTGGCGACAGCAAGCGACAGTAATGATTACTGTCGCTTTACTGAGTAATTTTACGACCGTGAACGCTCTGTCTACCCCACAAGAGATAAAGTCATGATAATTATATGTATGTAAAATAATCCATACTTGACTGAACGATACTATCGCTCATCGGCCGACTATCGATAGACCAAAACTATCGATACTATCGATGGTTTTTTCGATTGTCAGCTTCGATACTATCGATACTATCGATTGTTTTTTCGATTGTCAGCTTCGATACTATCGATAGTATCGATACTATCGAAGCTAACCGATAGTATTGCCTCATTCTGAACAATCGATAGTATCGATAGTATCGATACTAGATCTTACTATCGAAAAACTATCGATAGACTATCGATTGTCTATCGATAGTCCACTATCGAGCGGCAACGCTAGTATCATCGAAAAGGGCCCTCAATACTTGTCAGATTTGGCGATAACGACCGTAATTTTACTATTGTTAACGCTCTGCATACTCCGGAAGGGATAAAGGCGTGGTAAGGGATAAAGGCGTGGTTTATGTATGTATGTATGTGAGGTGTCGAAGTTTTCTGGTAGTTAGAAGCTATTTAGTGTTAGTAATATTACAAAGTGCATCAGTGCAAGCTCAGTGTATGTGATATTTATACAAGTCACCCTCCTGGCTATTCTGGTCTCGTTACGCTGTATTTAGTTTACAGACGTTCATTACTTCGGGCTAGCGACAGTTTTAGACTACCGAGAGGAGACGTGAAGTTACTTATTTTGCACATTGATTTTATACATACTACTTACGACATTTGTGTCTTGAGATATTCTTGTAAAAACAAAAAGTCCTGTCGGTTGAACCTCCAATAAAGCTTTCAAAGTTGAGTAACTCTGAAACTACAATGTATGCTCCTTAGTATAGTTAGGAAATTTGAATGGCCTTCCTGTATTCTGTCAAATCCGAGTTGAAGATAGAAAATAAAAGCGATAATTGATAATCATGATGGTTGTTACGAAAACTCGAAATAAAAGCAATCCATCGATATAAAATCGCATCACTAAGAACTACTAAAAGTTCAAACAACCGCATAATATGTCTACAATAATGTTGTGATTGAAGTACTTCATCCTTTACAAAGTTCTATACTATACTCGTAGGTACTTCTTCTAGTAGGTACTTTGTTGTATTACAGACTAGAGGCTGCTGCAAGTCGACAAATGTAATAATCGGTCCGACCTTTATGAAAGTCGTGATCTCCAGAATAGGAATGCCTTCTGCAGCGATTTATTTCCAATACAGACAAAAATAACGACCTAGTTAACCCTAGTGACGGGGGTTTTAATGTGACTAACCTTTCTGGCAATTTAACATACATCAAACACTTGAATGGTCCTATAACCTTTGAGAAACTTGATATCTACTGCCAACTTTCGAGAAACTTTTCGGTGAATCAGATTAGGTTTCCTCCATAAGCAAAACAAAGGCCCTCTTGACTTACGAAACAAACTTTCGTCTTCCAAAAATTAGTACCAGGCTAACATGAATTGTGCAAAGGTGTAAAAATTATCACACGTTATGTTACTAAAATAGGAACCACAACCTTGCGTAACAGTTTGTTCTTTGTGGCATATGGTAACCAATTATTGGGGAATTACAGAGGTTCTTTCAAAAGGAAAAAAAGAAAGACAAACAAACTCCAAACCCAAAGACATACTTTTGAATTTGTACCAGGCTAACATGAACGTGCATAGTTGTAAAAATTATCACACGTTATGCTACTAACTTGCTAGGGATCGCATCTTGCGTAACATTTGTTTCTTTTTGTAGCATTTGGTAACTTTTTTGGGAAATTACAGAGACTCTTTTAAAAGGAAAGACAAAGTAACGCTTAACAAACCCGAAGACTTACTATTAAAACTGGCGTATGACAAAAAACATTCGCCTTCCAAAAATTAGTACAAGGCTAACATGAACGTGCGAAGTTGTAAAAATTATCACACGTGATGCTACTAACTTGCTAGGGATCGCTTCTTGCGTAACAACTTGTTCATTGTGGTACTCGTATGGTACCCAATTTCTTTCAAAAACAAACAAAGAAGTGCAAAGAAACCCCAAACCCAAAGACTTACTTCTGACAAGGAACTTTCGCCTTTAAAATGTTAGTTAGTACCAGGCTAACATGAGCGTGCAAAGGTGTAAAAATTATCACACGTTACTAACTTGCTAGGGACCGCGAGCTTGCGTAATACCAACTCGTTGTATGTGGCATATGGTACTTTACGATCATAGTGCCCTTGTAATCGAAGTGGGAGATATGATCTTTATGGTTTGGTTTTCTGCAAGGCCGAGTTTGTAGGAAGATTTTTTGTTAGTGTAGTAGTGTATGTACTTATGCATATAAATTTACATGCCCTACCTACAATCGGTGTTCTTAACTACTGAATAGAATATAAATTCATTGCTCGTAGTATAAAATAGGCCTATGTTCTGCCTTTGGAATCAGTCTTCTAACTAACTTAACTCCGCTGACTCAGCGCCCCAAACGACGACCGATGTGGCGCAGTGGTAGTGCGACTGCCTTTGACGCAGACGGTCCCGGGTTCGATTCTCGGTGGGTCACTCACAAAGTTGACATTTATCACTTTGTGAATTTGTTCCCAGTCTGGTTAGGACATTGCGGGCTGAACCACCCGATTGTCCGTAAGTAAGATGGTTCCGTGTTTCGGATAGCACGTTAAGCCGTAGGTCCCGGTTGCTGTCTATGATCACTTAGACGGCGGTCGTTACACAACCATGTCAGAAGCCTGCTACTTGTAGAAGGCGGTTGAAAAATTCTGACACTAGGGTTCATCGGGTCGTTGAACGACTTGGTATCCCACACGAAAAGAAGAAGAAGAGCGCCCCAAAAGAGATTTTGGCCTCCGAATCAGTCTTCTAGCTATGAATATTTCTGAACATCAACTACGAAAGAATATGTATGAGATAAAATGACTAAGCAAACTTTTTCAACGCTTGCGTATGTGATTGACCACACAAAAAAATTAAGCTGCTTAACAAGACCTCTGATGTCGCTTAGCTTAAAAGCTGCTTGGTATAAAAACGTTCTTATCGTATTTAAACATGGAAGGAATCTTTCAATATTTAACATTAAAATAAAAACTTTTTTCTTTTTTTACTGAATGGGATAATGTCCCGTACAGGGCAACACTATTGTTGACATCCCGCTCATATGTCATATATATTTTGATAAAGAGACAAACAATAATTTTGCCAATTCGAGATCGTTTCTTTATCTGTACGAGATTATAACCAACCTTCTTCTATCGTGAGGGACACCTAGTTGACGGACGACCCGATAGACCCTTGTCACAAGACTTTCACTACGTCACTACAAGGAAGCCTAAACCTTCATTATGTTCTAATTATAAACCTGTTCTTTTCCAGTTGGACCCTTCAAAGAAATCCGACCAGGACCCGGAAAACTCTGACGATGAGCATAGCGACAACGATGGCTCAGAGAATGCCCCGCTCATGGGCTCGACTGTCAGCCTGTCACAGACCTTCAAGAAACCAGAGGTGGTGGCCAATATACCCAAGATTGTGGACAAGGAGGGAGAAATAGTTGGAACACAGCCTGCTAAGAGGAGAAGTAAGTGTTATTTAAAAACATTGTAGAGGACATTATTGTCTAAGGTTAGACTGTAAGATGGTCACAAAACCTCCAAGAAACCGCCTACTAAAAGGAGTAGTAAGTATCACTTTAGTCACTTATAATTTGTAGTACTCCAATACCGAAGACAAAAGCCGACCGGTTTTGTTTAGTGGAAGCAATTAAGGTGACTGAATTCTGGACAAGCAAACTTTGACGAGATCGTCATTACTTCGCAAAGAAGAAGAGGAATCGTCTAACAATGGGCATCAACTGTCCTGAGTCACTAGGTCAAATAAAGTAAAGCCTAAAGGTAAAAGCTTGTCACGGAGATTTAAGAAAATCTGGGTAGCCAACATAAATCTTCTATAGCTTATGAAATGAATTATATTCACAATACTCACACAATAACGAAAACTGCAGCCCGATTCTTTACTTATATCTAAGTAATCAGGGTTTTCCTGCGTAGTAAACCGTGCGGGTAAATTATGAGGAAATATATTTTTCATCTCAATTCAATTTGGATTACTCATCGTCATTATCGCAAAGTATCTGTATCTTCCAGCTGCAGTAGGTCTCTGGTAAAGCAAAAATAATGAAAAACTCAAATCTGTCCACACTTGTCCACACAAATGTAATTTGTGTACATAAAAATTACTTCAATTAGCCTAGTTTCTAAAACAAAGAAGTCCATCTGTTAATGTTAATGTAAAGTGATATTTTATTGGTCACATTATTATGTGTGTATTGCTTATGATCATTTGCGAACGTCTAAAACCTGTTTCATGATTTAAATCAATCCAACGTGACTACATGTGACCTCAAAGATCGACAAATATAAACTCATTTGAATATACAATTGTTGATTCATACGTAAAGTCGCACCTTTATTTCTAACTAGTAATAGAAGCTGTTAAGCTTTTACGATTTTAAACCCTAGCAAAATTTCATCTTTGACGTCTATTAAGTCTTTTGTTCTCTCTCTTTATTCGTGTGGGACACCGAGTCTTCTAACGATCCAATGCGATTGTAGGGAGTTTCCTATTCATACCTATGTAGCCAGAACATCAAAATATTACCTAACCTCATATTACATCAAAACTCTCAACCCTTTTATCTAAATTTTCAGGAGCAAAAGAAAGAAAATATATAATATAACTAATATATTTTAGTATTGAAAGAAACAATGAATAGTTTGTAACCAACCCAATTTCTCTGATTCCAGGTTCCCAAGACTCGCCAGTGGTCCTATCCGTATTGGAGGACGTAAAACGGATAAAAGTGAACAACAAGAAAGAGGCAAACGGAACAGTGACCACACAACCAGGACTATACCCACACTTATCCGATATAGAGACCGACAACTCCCGCCAAGACGAATTCTCCGACTGCGGAGGCTCAAGGTGTGGACACTATACGCTCGAATGCGTGTTCTTCTTTCTTTGTATTTGAAATTTTCAGGTTTTTATAGGTTTAGAACACAAGAAGACATTGTGAGAAGACAACGGAAAACTGAGTAGTGGCGCTAGTGCAGACTATGTTATGTAAGGCGTGTTCTCATTGGCTAATCTTCAAGGTCAAATTTGAGAACTTGCTCATTGGCTGAAATGAGATTAAGTCAATCTCTGGCGTTCTCTCATTGGATAAAATGTGTCAATGTGGACTTCTTGCACCTGTTTATTGGTTAAAAGGCATAGTCTAAAGCAGCGCTATCTATTCAACACCGTTTTCCTAATAAAGATGATTGATGGAGAGGAATTTATTGGTGCCAGCGTCACCTATGAAGACTTTGGAAGACCTGGATTTAAGGAAGTCAGAAGATTACGAAATTATGGTTCATATTGAACCGATTATGATGATGGAATAACCAGACGTTGAATATTGATAGTATTATTTATTATTATTAATTTGTTTTAATATAATATTATTTAGCTAAATTTGATACAAATAAGTACCATTCAAGTACATTAGATTAAGGTTTTTACCGCTTTCGTAAAGCTACTTATATAATACTTTTTATGATATTTATTTATGTTTGAATTCTCTACTTTTGACTTAAAATCAACGCAATCTTAACCATTATACAGCTAAGTAATCACTACTTAATAATAGAATCACTTACTTAATAACTCGAAACGTTCTTGCCAGACCAGTTATAGCTAAAACGAGCTATTATTTAGTATACATAGTGCTAAAATGATATCTAACACACCTAGTACTAATTAGCCATTCGACATTGAGTGTGGCGGTAAATATGCGGGTTTTATCTGGCACTTGACTACTAAACTATCTAGGTATGTACTGTAAGTACATAATATTATAATAAATACTTGTTTACACGCGACTTTTATGTAGAACGATAGAAATATTGTTCGAAAATAACTTTGAAGGAGTAAAGTTACGGCACATAAGATATACATAACATAAACTTGGGTTTTCATAAGATTAAAACGATGCAATACAATACAAATGTAATCTATTGCATAAAAGAACAACAAAAATATAATAAAAGGACAAACATATAAACGACATATTATTGTGTCTTATATACAGTAAATACATGTTTTTTGTCGCCTTAACGACGTAATTGTCTAATCGTAGTCTTCTGAACAGTGTTCAGATTATAGGCATCAGTACATTCTTTTTATAGTGGCTATTGAAAAAAAAATGCATACTTCTCATCACTGAAATTATCTTAGCTGACAACTGTTTAATTGATTTGTAACTGCAATTCTATTACTCTAACAAAACATATAAACTTCTACAACTTATTACATTTCTTAGCGTTTCATGTCCAAGAATTTTTCTGATAATAGTAGTACAGATAATATAAAAACTAGGTAACATTGGCCACACAGGTCTGATAACAAATGCATTGCATTACCAATACCAGATAGTTATAGCAAGGTCTTCGTGTTCAATGGTCCGTGGTGGAATAGCCTATAATACCAGTGTGACACCGTGGGAAAATATTATCAATTTGTAAAGACTGTACGTAAAGGGTGCCTTTAAAAATATGACTGATTTTTTCATTTTTGGACTATCAAAATTTACAATTGGCAAGTTTTGGCATGAGTTGGAATTTCGAAATTTTTACAAATTGGCAGTTTTTCATATCAAACTTGTAGTGTAAGTAATATAAACATCCTTTTAATACTTGAAGAGATATCAAGTAGGTACAGTTGTTTTGTGTGTAAGTTCAAATAGACTCAGACAGACTGTATGACTTCTGTCTATCTGAGTACTGTCAGTTCAGATAGACTGCAGTGTATTTATTTAAGGACCTGAATGAAGACTACCCAAAGGCAATAGCTGTTTGACAATGCCAAGCATTGACTATCGCTGCTTTAATTTACTGTGCAATCTGCATTGGGAGTACATATTTCATTATCGCTACGATAAGTAGGAGTCTATTTGCACTATTTGCATATTTTTTTTCAATCGGATTGTGACACATGATAATAGCGATTATTTCATAAAGTGGTGGACCATAAATCATGGATAAGAGTGCATAAAGCATCGCAAACGTTCTTTATGAGCTACAATAAAACTCTTACAATTTTTTGGTCATACGAAAACACACACACACAAATGACGCCTTTATCCCTGCCGGGGTAGGCAGAGCGTTAACGACCGTAATCTTACAGTCGTGATCGCCACATGAGACAAATATTTAAGGATCGTTGGTCGTTTCAGATGAGTCGTGTATCACTATGTATAGTGACAGGTTGTCAGCCTGTCGCCTAAAATTGCAATACACATGAAACCCTCGAGCCCCTTAGTCGGCTTTTACGACACCAAAGACATGTGGTGATGCTATTCTAAGCCGGCATCACACGGCATACGAAAACCTGACAACAATACTCCTAATACCCGCTACTCCCTACGTATACTCAGACCTTCTAATAGGCCCACAAAAGATGGGCAGCCTTGGCAATGGCCCGAATGGTCTGTAGGCCGTTTACTCCGCAAGTCCGCAACCGGTTTACAACTACTGCATTTTACGTATGTAATTTTATTATGATATAATTTGTGGTACAGACCAGATAAGCTACTGCTACGTAAAATATTCTATGTTGATAAAAATTTCACTTAATTTTGAAACTATCACGATTGTTCACACTAATTATATAACGTGTTCATTCCAACGAATGCAACATTGTCGAAATATAGACAACTCGAAACAAAATAAATACGTTGATAAAAATTATTAAAAGAACTTGTCGAGTTTCATGGGCTGGCTCACCCCCTGACAGGATTTTGATTCTAGACAAATTAGGAATTATTGTTTTTTTTTTAATTCTATTCAGAAAAAGGTGGCGCTTTTTCAGATTGAGGGATCAGCCCACAACTTCAGTGCAAAATAAAAAAACCATCACTGCTATTACCCCTACCTAGCCTAGCTACTGAGTTTCTCCAACATTCGCACTAGCGTCACTTACTAGGAACTAAACGAACAGTTTAAAAATTTCCCATTGCCAGTAACCTAATAGATGTTGCCTACAATAAAATAAAATTGATTGAAATGACGTCACAAACTCATTCATACGAATCGGAAACTCTACCCCCGAACAGTAGGTAGCATGGACCAATAATACTAGGTAGGTAGCGAGGTTTCGGTCGAACGAGTATCTCATCTCACGTTACTATTTATTATGAGACGTCACGTACAGTAACCCGTGCGGTGTATCGTTACAGATTACAAAGAAGTAGTGGTAAAAGTTGTACTTAACATTATTAATTGTGCTATTCAATTTCAATAACTATACTCTGTAACGTGAATTCGAACCACTCGTGAGAAAATCGTGGTTGTATTTCATATTGTCATGTTCCATAACAAGAGTCCACTGCTGGACATGCGGCTTAAAGTATAACAAGTCATTGAAAGTCAATAAATACTATGTTGGTTTACAAAACCTAGGCCTTCCGTTTTATAGTATAGTTAATATTAGACGTAAACAAACGCCCATTAATATGCAAATGATTTGAATCGTATGCATTGTGTATTGCGTCGCCACCATACAGATACACTTGACCCAAAACAATAAATTATGTGCAGAATTTATAAATACTTGCATGACAAGAGCTAGATAGAAAGGTGGAAGCCACATGACATTTTGCATAAAACGTAAAAATATGAAATGTCACACCGTGTGTTGTACATCGTTCCAATGCAATACAAGTAGAATAAAAGAAAAAAATATAGAGTTTTCAATTTACTATTCAGTCCACTACATAATACATATTCTACTACAATATTATTTTATATACCTACCTACTTTCGTTATATACCTGCTCCATTTAGTATAAGAATATGGCAGCCACGTATTATAGGCACAAACTTACTAAAAACTTAAAAACTTGATTTTATGGTCAAAACAAAAACCAAAAGTTGTTAAAAATAACTTCTATACAAAACACTTTTTCAATGTATAAATGTCAAAAAGCTACAGAAAACAAGCACCCTTGTGTTCAAAATTTTTGTCCAGTTTTAAGGAATTGATAAATTAGCCTTAGTAAATTAAACTTCATTCGCTCACATATCATCTCGACCAGCGGAACTGTTAGTACGCGCCCGTACGTGCGCGTATGGAGCATTGAGGTCAAGTTACGCTGGTCGCGACACTATGTAAGCGAATGGGCTATACTATAATATACAATTTTCCTAGTTACTCATCAGTTTTGTAGACAAATAATTGTAAAGATGAGACTGTAATGTTGCCTACAAGTAAATGTTAACTACATTTCGTATATATAAGCCTGTGTTTCTTGTACATTTTAGTGTAGGACTAGTAACTTTAGTGCCTACATAGCACTTCTTTGGATTACAAAGTTTTTTTTTCAGCTATTAAATTACAGTCTTGAATCACTAAAGTAAAAGCAGTTTATTTTTTTTAAGATTCAGACAATAACTAATATCTATTATAAGTTATAAAATGCTGCTAGATAATATATTTAATTTTGGATCTTTAAAAAATAGTATGTTCTTAATTCTGAAGTACACCAATATTAATTTGAATAATTTGTTTTATAAGTACAATAGAAATACTTAATGTTGTAAAATATGGAAGAATAAAAGTACCAACAAAATACAGGTTGTATAAAAATGAACTTCAAATATTTGAATGGGTGAACCAGTCCATGAAATTGAACAACTTTCCCCAAGAAACATAGGTCGAAATATGAAAATGTTTTTAGACAATACCAATAACACCCTGCATTACATTAATTGCAATAATTTACAATTAATTAATCCTAATTAATTACATTAATTAGCAGATTTTGTGGGTCATCTTACTCTTTCGTCTCGTCTTAATTTATAAATCAATTTAACTAATTATTTAAATTATTATTTTCAGATTGCCTCTAGTATTTTAAGTTTTGTCTGTGATACGATGTATATGTAGAAATGTTTTTCTATCTGATTTTTGTATATAAATAAAATGTTTGATAATGCAATATGGTATTTTATTTTCCTTGATTTGCTGTGATATTTAAAATCAACACTTTGTATTTTTTGTATCTTTTAAATAAAGTGTTGAACTTGCGTCAATAAATAGTACCTAAAGTATATTCATTTGAATACCGAATTTAAAAACTCATTCTTACATCTCATTAAAGACTTCATACGTTAGAAGGAAGTAGGCATGGAATAATTTGAAGTAGCTAGCGATTACTGATGATGATGATCTCTCCGACCGATTTCGGCCATAGCGACCACTTCTATTCCTAATCAGATCGGCGCTGTTGCGCCCGGAAATGGCTATTGTAGCCAATGTTGGTAGTAAACTCCCGTTCACAGTGTGGACACGTGAGTTTGCCAATTACAAAATTAAGCGATTACTACTACAGTAACAAAGATAAAAGGAACACGTAGGCACCTATATATATAATACAGCGATACTTACATACACTGTAAAAACTTGATTCGACATTATTATCAAATAACGATCAAATAACTATCAACCAAATAAATAGCTAACTACGACTTTACGAAAATACGTTTCACGTCATAAAATCAAATGCGTTCAGAAAATCCGCTCTGGCTGTCGCCAACGTTCATACCATGTTGAAAACACCGGTTCTCGTCCGATCACCGAAGTTAAGCAACATCGGGCGTGGTCAGTACTTGGATGGGTGACCGCCTGGGAACACCACGTAATGTTGGCTTTTTGCTTTTTTCAAAATATGATCTTATAGAGAACCTACTACTAAATTAACATTTTTTGTTTCTGTAGTTGCATATTTTTATTGTAGGTTAGCCAAAAAATATACCTAATAATCAAAAGTTCCTTCGCATCGTACAAAATGATTCAAACGACAAAATAAAAAATAAAATGCTTTTTTAGACAGCACATGTAATTTTATGGAATTGTCTGAGATTCTAAAGTTCTTAGTTCTAAAAATAACTAAATGACGTCACAAAACTGAATCCGTTCCCAAAATCCGCTCTGGCTGTCGTCAACGTTCATACCATGTTGAAAACACCGGTTCTCGTCCGATCACCGAAGTTAAGCAACATCGGGCGTGGTCAGTACTTGGATGGGTGACCGCCTGGGAACACCACGTAATGTTGGCTTTTTGCTTTTTCAAAATATTAGCTCATAAAGAGCACTACTCACATTATTTTTAACTTTCTGTACCTTAATTTTTTAATATGGAGTAGAAAAAAAAAACCGCTAATTAATAATCGAAAACAATGACTAAATTTTCAACCGTATCGTAAAGAATGTTTTTTTAAATGATCAGATGATAAAATATGGATAGTGCAAATTATTACTTAATTAATTGAATTTTCTGCGATTCTAAAGTTCCATATACCAAAGATAACTAAATGACGTCATAATTTGGAATCAGTTCCCAAAATTCGCTCTTGCTGTTGCCAACGTTCATACCATGTTGAAAACACCGGTTCTCGTCCGATCACCGAACAACATCGGGCGTGGTCAGTACTTGGATGGGTGACCGCCTGGGAACACCACGTAATGTTGGCTTTTTGCTTTTTCGGATATGAGCCGTGTGTTTCAGAAAGTAGGGCTTGTTTTTTTAAAATGATCTAGTAGTGATCCTTCTCCACATATTTCTCGCTTGAATAACTTCTACTCTCTCAATCTGATACGATTGTATGTAAATGGAACTAAATAAGGAAGCCAAAGCGTAGAATTTAATAAATAGATAAGTAGTAACTTAGCACTATTATTGATTCATTATTTTATTAGCTGATATCCTATATTAGTTCCTAAAATAACTCAATGACGTCATAATTCAGAATTAGTTCTCAAAATTCGCTTTTGCTGTCGCCAACGTTCATACCATGTTGAAAACACCGGTTCTCGTCCGATCACCGAAGTTAAGTAACATCGGGCGTGGTCAGTACTTGGATGGGTGACCGCCTGGGAACACCACGTAATGTTGGCTTTTTGCTATTTTCAAAATATTATGATCTAATAAAGAACCTACTACTATATTCTCAATTTTTGTTTCTATAGTTACTTTTTTATTATAGGTTAGAAAAAATTATATACATATATAATAATCAAAAGTTCCTTCGCATCGTACAAAATGATTCAAACGACAAAATAAAAAAAAATGCTTTTATAGACAGTAGCACATGTAATTTTATCGAATTGTCTGAGATTCTAAAGTTCGTAGTTCCAAAAATAACTAAATAACGTCACAAAACTGAATCCGTTCCCAAAATTCGCTTGCTCTGTCGCCAACGTTCATACCATGTTGAAAACACCGGTTCTCGTCCGATCACCGAAGTTAAGCAACATCGGGCGTGGTCAGTACTTGGATGGGTGACCGCCTGGGAACACCACGTAATGTTGGCTTTTTGCTTTTTCAAAATATTAGCTCAAAAATAACTCTACTCACATTATTTTTAACTTTCTGTGCCTTAATTTTTTAATATGGAGTAGAAAAAAAAATATCCGCTAATAATCGGAAACAATGACTAAATTTTCAACCGTATCGTAAAGAATATTATTTTAATGATCAGATGATAAAATATGGATAGTGAAAATTATTACCAAATTTATTGAATTTTCTGCGATTCTAAAGTTCCTTGTACCAAAGATATGTACCAAAGATAACTAAATGACGTCATAATTTGGAATCAGTTACCAAAATTCGCACTGCCTGTCGCCAACGTTCATACTTCATACCATGTTGAAAACACCGGTTCTCGTCCGATCACCGAAGTTAAGCAACATCGGGCGTGTTCAGTCAGTACTTGGATGGGTGACCGCCTGGGAACACGACGTAATGTTGGCTTTTTGCTATTTCCAAGACATGATCTTCTAATAGAGAACATATTACTCTATTCTATTGTTTCTTTTTTTGTAGAATAACCAAAAATACATCTATGAATCAAGAGTTCCTAATTAATTTTCCATCGAATCGTACAGAATGCATAATTAATATTATGATAAAATTTGTACAAAGAAATACTTTTGTAGACAGTGACATTCTAGAGTTCATAGTTTTTAAAATAACTAAACGACGTCATAATTTGGAATCCATTCCCAAAATACATATCCGACGGCATAATTTGAAATCCATTCCCAAAAATACATTTGACGTCATAAAATCAAATGCGTTCAGAAAATTCGGTCTCACTGTCGCCAACGTTCATACCATGTTGAAAACACCGGTTCTCGTCCGATCACCGAAGTTAAGCAACATCGGGCGTGGTCAGTACTTGGATGGGTGACCGCCTGGGAACACCACGTAATGTTGGCTTTTTGCAAATTTTTTGTATATGACTCCGCTTCAGAAAGAAAATCAAGTTATTTTTTAAATTGATCCATAATAATTCAGCTCTACATATTTCTTGATAAAATTAGCTACTACTGTCTCAATCTGATACGATGGTTTAAAATGGAACTAAATAAGAAAGCCAAAATGTGCAATTTAATAAATAGATGATAAATAGATAGACGTAACACAATTGAGTCACTATTTTATTAGAATGAATTCTTATACAGGGTGTAAAAAAATAGCTGCAAATATTTTAAGGAGTGAAACAGCCCATGAAACTGAACAGCTTTCCCCAAGAAACATAGGTCGAAATATGAGAATTTTCTTTTTGACCTCCTTCCTATCCTATACAAATTGGGTTTGTCAGTCGGTAATTTTGTATGGGAGGTTAAAATTTTTTTTTTCATATTTCGACGTATGTTCCTTGGGGAAAGTTGTTCAGTTTTATGGACTGGTTCACCCCTCAAAATATTTGCAGTTTATATTTTTACAATAACTCAATGATGACGTCAGAAAACAGAATCCATTCCCAAAATTCGGTTTGTCTGTCGCCAACGTTCATACCATGTTGAAAACACCGGTTCTCGTCCGATCACCGAAGTTAAGCAACATCGGGCGTGGTCAGTACTTGGATGGGTGACCGCCTGGGAACACCACGTAATGTTGGCTTTTTGCTCCTTTTCTTGAAATAAACCAACCTCAAATAGTAGGATTTTTGACTTTTGACTTTTTCGATACCATGAGTCTATGTTCGATACAACTTAGAGAATACAAAAATAAAGAAATACAAAAAATGAATACAGAAATACAAAAAATGTCACAGCAAAGCAGGGAAAATGAAAGGCCGCTATTTAGATTATTATGATTAGATTTTGCTTTTAACCTTATTTATGTATCGTCTAGCAGAATTTACAAACTCGGTATTAATGTTATTTTTCATTATATTTCAGCTCCGACAATATTCCAGCAGATTTGAACAAATCTGAGAACTGGGCAGAAACATCCTTTGGACGAGAAGTAATGAATGTAAGTACGCCTGTTGAAAAAGCTTTAGCAATTTCATTGTAGTGAGACAGCGCTTAAGAAAAATCACAACTCACTTTACAGTTAGTTTTCTATAACATGCGGATTGATTTTGTTGTAATTTATCACATTTAAAGCAGTGAGATTTGAAATTTTATCTCTGCATTTATGATTATGCCCTGATTTGACGCAATTAAAGCACTTTATTTCTGCTGCTATATGCTGCTAGAATGTAGTGTTAAATAAAAACATTTAAGTAGGTTCAATTTCAAGAAAGGATGTACCTATTTATAACGGCATTAATTAAAGAAAAAATCGTTAAATAGCGGCGGTTACCTAAGTGTGAGGGAGAAAGCATGAACGCCTGGTATATGTCACAATCTCAGTGGGAAAGAGAAAGCATGACGACCGCCCGCCATTTACAGATCCTTTCTTTAAATAGGGTCTAATGTAATTCTGCCACACATTGCAGGTGGTGAAAAAGAACAGGAAGAGTTACAAGATGGCGGTGCGTGAGAGCGACGACTCCGAGATATCGGACGATTGTGACAGCGATCTGGACGCGTGCATCGATGAGGCATTGGACGAACATAGCGAGGGTCCGACACCGCCTAAACAAAACAAGGTAGAAGTCCATGCCACTGCTGGAAATGGAGCTAGCTCCCTCTAATGCGAGCGCACTGTAAGGTCTTTCATTCACGCTATTGCTCATTACCTGGATCCATCCCTTAATCGCTATTTAGTATACCTACGGGTAGGAATGGGGTGATGCTACTCTGAGCCAGCATCTGCCTCAAGAGCGAAGAGCTTACTCAATCCATTTCGATGAGCTCGCATCGGGGGTAAAGAGTAATTTTGGATCATCGAATCACGGAGCAAGCTGAGAATGTCAATACAAATAAACCTTACCTTATCTTTGGCTTACCAGGCACAAATTTTTCTGAAAGAAAAAGGCCTAAAGTTTGAAATGTAATTATATATATGTTACAGAATGGCGCCTTATCCTCGACCAGTTTCGTCTACCACCAAGAACGAGCTCAATTCAAGTCTCCACAGAAGCCCCCCGCGCCCAAAGCCCCTGCTACTCCTGCCACCCCCGCAACCCCTCGTGATAAAGGCAGCGAGCTGGTGCACAGTGTGAGCTTCTACAGGCGTATGCAGAACGCTGTAAGTAGTTTGGGCAAATGAGCAGGGTGCCAAGCATTGAGGGACTGCGGAAAATGTCCCGGTTAAATCAATAGGTCTCCCTAGGGTGGCAGCTCAGACAAAATTACCCGGTTAATCCAATCCTTCACACAGGTTGTCCATTCTGGGGTAGACTAACCAGCAACGGCTCTTATAGTAACAGAGAAACTACCGGAGCCTCAACCGATCATCACAAGAAATATACGAGTATCTAATCTACCGCCCTTTTCATTCAATGGACTGCAAATGCATCTCACCTATAATACCTATATGTAGAGATCGCTGCGCGAGCAGTTTTACCGGGATATAATGAGCGAAATACGAGCGTGAGCGACAAAGAACGGGATAAGGCAAGGAGAATGATGATAATGAGCTAAATGCGTTTTGTGTTGGATGGGCGCAGTGTAGCACCAAGAAAGCTAGGTCGACGGATAGTCCGTCAGTCGCATTGCCTACAAAATCGACTAGAACTATCACATTGTAACTTAGACAGTATTTAACATGAAACTATTAGCATTCTAAAATTCATCAGAACTCTATTATATCCTATATCACATTGATTTTTGCTAAGGTCTTTATTCATGCTTATAATTTTCACTTCCAGTCGAACCCTTCCACACCGATACGTATAATCCGCCACTCGTCCCCCGAGCGGGACATCCCCGCCACCCCTGGCGAGTCCGCAGCTAACGTGACCACAGTGCGTCAGCGCATCAAGCAGCTGCAGCAGGAGGTGGCCAAGCAGCAGACCGTCATCTCACAGGTAAATATACACACATACAATGCTGCTCTTCATGTTTCCCGAAACGGGTACTTAAAGAAGGAAATATCATTGGATGAAAATACACATGAAATCTTCGACTTCCTTAGTGGCCTGTTACGATACATGTGGTAAACTAAAACTTACGTGGTAAACTTCTGAAAATAATGCACACAGGGAAGTTTCACAATCAATGACACAGATTATGTGTTGCTCTATGCATTCTTAAATTTCTTTAAAGCTAATCAAAGACCTTACTAATGTGATCTTATTAGATTCGATTAGATTAATTTATTTCACATAATTCAATTCATAGTTACCGTGCTAAAACTAAATAAATAATTTGGACCTGAATAAAATGAATTGCTGTTGAATCAATAGATCACAAAGATGTTTAATGAATGAGGTACACTTGTACTTAAAACATCTCAGCTCAGCTGACCAGACCTATGTGAAATAATTCTGTCTTTCAAAGTAATATTTCTAGACTAGAGTCTTACAACTGACTGAAGCTTTATCACGCTCTTATAATAGATTACATGGTGTAGGTTACCTACTCATTTATTAAATTTATTTTGTGTTGCTAGGCTAGCCAAGCTCTGAACCTATGCGCTGCTACCATTGAATTCAGTGGATCTACCGAACAGGCCGAAGGAGAAAGACTTTTGCTTCTAGCGAGTAAGTTTTATATGCAATATATTGGTTTATGTCACTCAACGCTACAAAATAAAGTGAAAAAGAAGATGTTAAAACACTGGAAGAGATTTCTTTTTAGAAATAAGTAGTACTTGTTGTGTTTTTTATCTAAATGTGATTGTCCTGTGTTTTCTCTTGTGTGCAATAAACAGTTAAATAAATAAATAAACAGTACCGTGGCAATTACCCACGTAACTGGAAAGCTTGCTTCACACGACAAAGCATCGAAAAATAATAAATAAAACATTTTTACATACGTAAAGTATAAGTAGGTTCAATTCAAATGCTTTTCATAATTCGATCTTTGTTTTCTGAGCAAAACTAGTTTCATTGTCTGATCCACTCTACACCTTGTTTGTAGCTTTATCTTTTTCATCTAGAATCAGATCGGTCTAAACAAATTTCTTTTCCAGCTCACCGCCGTCAAGCGTGCCTTCACGAGGTCCAGCGCTTGCAGGTGGAAGGCGCAGGTCCAGCGGCCACCGCTGGGATGGCTTCTCTTCACATCAACAGCCTGAATGTGCCTCTCAGAAGGGACTATATGAGGCAACTCAATGCAGGTTTGATTCCCATTTACACATTTAATAAGTATATTTTTTAACCGTATAACTTGATTTTTATTTCTAGAGACATAAAAAGTTTTTTTTTCGTAAAACAAAAAAAGTTGGGTTGAGTTACATAATATCATGTTTTAAGATACTCTCACATTTAGACTTTTATTAACATTCTAAAACTTCTACACCAAGGTCAAGTCATTTATCCAATCAATGTACCACATTATATTCACGAAACATAATTACTTTTTTTTTCAGACGGAGCAGTAGGACACCATGCAGTGTGCCTGCTAAAATGCCGCGACCGTGTACTGGCTACTAGCATGCAACTTACCAAGCCTACTACCAACATTCTAAACTTCCCAGATGAAATACGGATGGATGGCCTGAATAGTGACTTCAAGGTATATGTAGTCTAGAATTTGCTCTTCTTCTCTGTTATTTACTGTTCTCCTGTACCTCAAGGTTGTCTGGAAGAGATCACTCTTAGCGATAAGAACGCCTTTGCGCACTTTTAGTTTTGAGATTCTTTGTAAATTTTTGTTATTGGTGTGTAATAATAGTAGATTACGTACTTAGGTATGTAACCGATCAACAACAACCGAGGTTTTTTAACGCCCGAGCGGAGCGAGGGCGGTACCTATCCGAGGTTGTTATTGATGTTACATCCGTGGTACGTATACTGCTTTACATATCGAATGAAAAGAGAGTAAAATAAAGCGACAAATACAAAAAAAAAAACGATCCATAACCATAAATGATGACTGTATCGTCTGGTATTCAAATTGAACCACCAAACTTTGTTTTCTATGATTGAAAAATATTGAATTAATATGAAAGAAAAGTATCCTAACATAAAGTAGACATTTTACTGATCGTAGGGATATTAGTATTTTTTACTTTTGTTATAGTAATATTGAGAAATAATTCGACAAACTCATTTATTGAGGTTATAAAAATACAGATTAAAAATATAATTCTTGCGTTCATGCAACACAATTCGTAGCGGCCAGTTCGAAATTTAAAATCGGATACAACTAATTGATGCAACTCCTATTAAAAATAAGAAGAAATTGATTTTAACTTTTTAATTGCCGCGATTCTATTGGTTCTTTTTCTAGTTCTATATTTAAAATTACTTACAGGCTTAGTTTTAAAATCTCGCCTGTAAGTTGAACTTACAGGTCGAGTTTTTTGTCAGTAATGACCTACTTACAGAGCATGAGATATGTAAAGAGCTTTTACTTACTTAGTTTTTTATGTTTAGTCCAGATTTTCTATGTGCCTACTAATAAAGTGTAAATTACACTTCCCAGACGAAAGACTGATGAATGACCTGACCAATGATGTAATTGTTTTGTTTGTATGTTTTGCATGATATGGTTTACATCGTTAAGACCAGTTGAGGTTCAAAATAATCATGTTATGTTAATAGTAAAAGTTTTTTCCTTTCAGGTGACTGTGGAAGTGTATCTTCTCCAAGCGTCAAAAGAGATTCTGCCACATGACGTGAAATATCACATTTCCAATAAGAAGGTAAGCATCGTACACAATTTAGATTTCACTAATAAATTTTTTTAAATTTTGGAAAACTTGTGACATTCTAAGAATGCATGAAATTGCATGTCTTCGAATATTTGTATGTACCTAATACAATTAGTGCTTTAAAATTTTTGAATTAATTTTTGTATTGAATTTGTACAGGGTGTAAAAAAAATTGCTGCAAATACTCTAAGGGGTGAACTAGCCCATGAAACTGAAAAATTTTCCCCAAGGAACATAGGTCGAAATATGAAAAAAATTTTGGCCATCCCATATAAAATTACCGACCGACCCAGTCAATTTGTCCCCTTAAACTATTTGTAGCTAATATTTTTACACCTTATACCATATTGCATATATGCAATATATGCAACTTTTCATTCCAGTCAAGCTCCAAGCTGCTGACTCCGAAGTCCAAGGTCTCCGAGCTGAAGACGCCCAAGATCCAGAGCCCCGCCGGCCCCGGCGCCGTGCGCAGCCCGCAGTTCCAGCTACATGGATACTGCATCTTCGCACTGTCCCAGGCCACCAGGAAAACCTTCACACTTAGCAAGGTATGCTCTTACTCCACAATCCAAGGTCTCCGAGCTGAAGACAGTTCCAATTACGTGGATACTGCATCTTCGCCTTGTCTCAGGCCACCAGGAAGACCTTCACTCTTAGCAAGGTATGGGCTTACTCCACAATCCAAGGTCTCCGAGCTGAAGACAGTTCCAATTACATGGATACTGCATCTTCGCCTTGTCTCAGGCCACCAGGAAGACCTTCACTCTTAGCAAGGTATGGGCTTACTCCACAATCCAAGGTCTCCGAGCTGAAGACAGTTCCAATTACATGGATACTGCATCTTCGCCTTGTCTCAGGCCACCAGGAAGACCTTCACTCTTAGCAAGGTATGGGCTTACTCCACAATCCAAGGTCTCCGAGCTGAAGACAGTTCCAATTACATGGATACTGCATCTTCGCCTTGTCTCAGGCCACCAGGAAGACCTTCACTCTTAGCAAGGTATGGTCTTACTCCACAATCCAAGGTCTCAGACAGTTCGAACTGCATTGATTAAGGGGCTGAGTAGAGCTAAAAACCGGTCCCTTTCTGACAAATGTCAAACTGCGCGCGTGCGAACGGGACGGGATCTTGCCGATTCAATGATATTTTCGTATTTTGGATGATAACTCGGTCAAAAATAAGTAATTTGAAAATCAAAAACAATAAGTCGATAGAGTATTGTAAGGCGCTCATTCTGATAATAAACACTTAATTATTGCGTGGGTTTTGTTCATACAGTTTGCGATATAACAGATTTTTAGAGGTAACTTTACGATGTTTTTCTATCAAGCTAAATTACTTATTTGTATTTGTATTTTGTATTTGTATTTATCACTACATAGTATAAAGCAAAGTCACTTCGCGCGCGTCTGTATGTATGTATGTATGTATGTGTGCTTATATCTTTGAAATATAGGCGCCAGCGCTTGGACGAAATAACCACTGGACGCGAAACGTATCGAATTTGTTTGAAAACTCATTCAACCAATATTGGGGGGGAGGGAGGAAAGGACAAATATTATTCTTCCAAATTGAAATGTACACGTATTACATCATCATCTCTTTACTTCTGACAGTTTTGATTTTTTCCGGTTTATGAAGTAAGTCAAAGACAGTGCTGTACCATAGTCGATAATCGACAACGAATGAATGATTGAATGAAGTTTTTGATCAACTTATTCCTAAAAAAACATATAACAGGTAAGTACATGTAAAACGTTAAGTGTTAAGAAAATGGACCTTTAATACTGTAATGTCAGTTTAAAATAGAAACACTTTCATGCCGGATAAAATAGTAAGTACGTTATGACAATAGACAAAAATGGATCAATTTCTGGTCGAGTAATATTGGAAGGATGAGACGAAGTCAAGGCCTTCCCAAGTTTCTTTCTTTCTTCGTGTGGGTCACCGAGTCGTCCAAGGACCCAATGAACCTTAGTGTCAGAATTTTTCAACCGCCTTTTACAAGTAGCAGGCTTCAGACATGGTTGTGTAACGACCGCCATTTATAGATAGCAACCGGGACCTGCGGCCTAACCTAACGTGATATACGAAATACATAACCATATTTCTTGCGGACAATCAGGTGGCTCAGTCCGCAATGTCCTAACCAGACTGGGAATAAATTTAGAAAGTGACAAATATCAACTTTGTGAGTGACCTACCGGGAATCGAACCCGGAACCTGCTGCGTTGCAGGCAGTCGCACTACCACTGTGCTACGTCGTTGTTCCGTTCCCATGTGGACGGAAAGAGACCAGAAATTGCCATTTTGGCTAAGGCTGTATGGATGTAAGGATGCGATGTTGCCGTTCTTATGTTAGCAAACAAGTGTAATCTCGCCGCCAGCCGGCTCTGAGTTTTCGCGGTTTTTCGTATTAATAAATATTAATAAATAATTTGTGCGTGATATTTATTGTTTAAAATGGAACGATACACTGTATCTAGTGTTCTGTTTGTGTAGAATGTGAAAAGACTTTTGAAATGCGCCTGGAAAGTGGCCACCACGTCACAAAATTGCACTTACTCAAAAATATAGTGCGTAAACAAATACATTTACGCGTGTTTTTAAATATTTCAAACAATTTTCTTCGTCTAGTGTTTGGATCTGTCGCCAGCAGTAGGATAGGTACATAAGGCGCTTGATTCTGCGTATCAGAAATCTAAGCGAGAGAACGCGTCGATGATGGTAAGCTATATATTTTTTATTTATTATGAACACCCATAAGAAAGCGAAATGTGTACCTACATACTTGCAACACAGTTATAACGTGAGGTTTCAATGAAATAAGGCAAAATCTATCGACGAGGTTATAGCAAATGGTTTGTTTACATTTTAGGTCACTTTTAAATAAAATAGACTTTACTATTATTTTTATCGATATCTTTCATCGAAAGTTGAATAGCACTAGACTGAATGTAATTGTTGAACGAATGAAAAAATGACTGATAATAACCGACTAATTAGAGTACGATCAAATATTGGTTGAAATGTTCTATAAAATATGACCTATTTTATTGTGTCGTATTATACGATCCAGTCTTGCACATTTTATTAATTTTCTACGTAAATAACACAAAATACAGGACAGAAATATACTTACGAGTGAAAAGAAATATTGCTTGTACGATGGCTATAGTTTTTACAAAGCAATACAGCACATTTCACCATTTTTAAAGCGATGTTTTCTCTCGTAGCACTGAAGCGACACTGACGGTTGCGGTTAGATAACTTTGGCAAAATTTCAGGGTTTGTGGCTAGAGGGGTAAAGGGTGAAATGACATTGTTTCGCGTCCAGTGGTTATTTCGTCCAAGCGCCAGCGTCTTTGCGGCCGTAGGTAGGTACCGGTCGGCTGGAGCTGGAGCGCGGCGGCGCGGCGCGTGCCTGTCTATAAATAGCGCGTCAAAGCGCGCGCCGCGCCGCTCTCGAATCCCATAATAGTTGCCGCGTCCAACTACTACCCCTATCCAACCTCGCGTTCCAAACACCGTCCCAGACACGTCCTTTCGGATGATGATGACAAAATCACCAAAGCCGCCACTGCAGCCATTGCGAGTAGATCACACTCCACAAGCTCTTCAAGCAACCGACGTCCCCGCCGGCGGGGTCGCGGAGGTCCCTCATTTACGCCTTATTTTGGCAATTACCGGCAGGTACCGGGTCCGATCAGTTCTCCCCAGAACAACTCCTAAGCCCAGTCTCGCCCCAAGGGCGTGATTGGGCTGGTTGTTTGAACAACCAACCAAATATTTCCGGGTGAGCACGTGCTCCCCACCAAGCCGACCGGCGTAGATTTGATAGCCCCGGGGCTAAAATTGTAGTGTCCAACACCAAAAAACAAAAAAAAAGCGCCGCTCTCAGTACGATTTTGTGATTTGCAGCGTTCGTATGCGATTATCGGTGCTCTCTAGCGAGTAAAATATTTCATCATATTTAATAGAAACGTGCTTTTCAGCGCGACAACGTTATCCGTACTTATAAGTACGTCTACGTTAACACGTTCACAGTCCCCATATACAAAACTTGAAATCAAGCTGACAAGTCCAACTTAGATAACATCGAATTTATAGATTAAATTGAATTACCGAACAAGGAAGAAGACCTTGAACTGTTCGAAATCGTAAAGAAACACATGGTACACGGCCCTTGCGGAACTTTAAACCCGAATTCTCCATGTATGCGAGATTCCAAATGCAGCAAAAAAATTCCGAAGTCGTTCCAAACTCAAACATCTACCAGCGATGATGGATATCCCAAATATCGCCGACGATCTCCGGAACAGGGTGGGCATAATGCTACCGTCAGAAACCACGATATAGATAACCGATGGATTGTTCCATACAATCCGCTCCTATTGAAAATATTTGATGCCCACATCAACGTTGAGTTATGCAGTTCAATAAAATCAATCCAATATGTTACTAAATACATTAATAAAGGTAGCGACCAAGCTACTTTCAGCATACAATCACCAAATGAAGTGGAAAAATATCAGTAAGTAAAAGATGCAAAAAAAAAGTAAATATGTAGTAGGTATAATTTAGATATTCCAAAAAAGATAGCGGGAAATTCTCACACTTTCTTCCCAGCAGGGAATTATTTTACTACGATATTAACGCGTGCGAAGCCGCGGGCAAAAGCTAGTTAAATATAATTTAAAACTCATTTATTACACCATACGATGACTAGATCCAAATATGCGTTATTGTTCTCACTAGGTGTTTCTGTGACAACCCAAAAAGACCAAGGCCTGTGATAGGGCTAGTCACGAATGACAAATTGTTGACAATTTGCTAACATATTAAAAATTCTAATTTTTATTCAGCTATTCGGTACACTAGATCAAAGTGTTTACGGCACCTTAATTTAATTTATAGGAGTTTGAATACTTTTATACATAACATGCAAATGGGAAAGGATAAATATACTATAAATATATAAAATGCATGCAATATAGTTAAAAAATTAAAAAGTTATAAGTTTATTAAATAAATCCAAAAATTCAGTGTAACCTAAGTTATGTAGGAAATTTTTAGTTTTTAAATTCAAATTGCTAAATGAATTATTATCTCGGCGATGACTTGCATTTAACAAGCCATCCCTTATATTATCTAATAATTTCTTGATGTCTGTTGGGAGAAACTCATACAATCGTGGTGCGATCGAGGTAAAATGTCGCCTGGCTGATACTGTCCGTCTATGGGGCACAACAAAACGTCTCACAGTGTTTTCACGCAAATTTCTTGTCACGTTCGTTTCCGGTATGGTGTGTATTTTTTTTGCAAAATTGATTACAACTTGCCATATATATAGTTGCCTGGGAGTAAACACTTTGCACACATTGTAAAGCTCAGTAGTAGGGAACAGTCTGGGCAGTCTGGCAATGATTTTTAAGTTTAACTTTTGAGCTGTATTCAATCTTTCCAAGACTGTCTTGCAACAACCGCCCCACGCGATTGTCCCATATAACAAAATGGATTGAGTTAGGGCAAAATAAACCATCAGGAGTGAATTGAGGTCCAAAATATTCCTCAGTTCTAAGTAAATGTACGCTGTTCTTTTAACCCTTTTGGTAATAACATTGATGTGCTCCTCCCATTTCATACAGTGGTCGATTGTTATGCCCAGATACCGAACCGTACACTCTTGTTTAAGATTAGAACAGTTACAAGTGTTAGGATCAGCACAACTGTGAATTTTTATAACTGGATTGGTTTTAGGGAGTCCTTTTTTATTAAGAGCAAAGCACATGTATGTAGTTTTATCTTTATTTACAGAAAGCAGATTATAGTCAAACCAATGTTTTGCTATCGCTAGACCCGTAGTTGTTTTGTTTACGGCATCTTCCCAGCTTTCACCAGTAAAGCTCACAACTGTGTCATCCGCAAAGCAAATAGTATGCGCCGCTGGTATAAGTGAACCTAGTTCATTAACATATAGTATAAACAATATCGGACCTAGGACGCTTCCTTGCGGCACGCCATAAGTTACAATTGATTGTTCACTAGTTACCTCACCGATACGAACACATTGCTTCCGAGCGTCCAAGTAACTTGCAAACCATTTCAAGGATTTTCCTACTATGCCATAGATAGACATCTTTTTTAAAAGAATTTTATGCGAAATGGTATCGAACGCCTTACATAAGTCTATGAACACAGAGATAACCTTTTGCTTTTTATCTAGATTATTAATTATAAATTTTGTAAATTCAGCTACGGCATCCGATGTACTACGGCCAGCTCGGAATCCGAACTGACAATCTGATAAATAGTTATTATTTTCCAAGTGTCTTACCAACCGGGCCTTAACAACTTTTTCCAGAATTTTCGAGACTGTTGACAGTAATGAAATTGGTCTATAGTTAGACAATGAAGTTGGTGGACCCTTTTTGTATAAAGGAATAATTGCAGCATTTTTGAACAGAGTAGGAAATATGCCCGTTTTTAAGCTTAAGTTAATAATATGCACCAGACAAGGTGCCAAAATTTTACCACATGTTTTCAAAATATTTCCTGATATACCATCGATGCCGCTACTGTTATTACCCTTGATTCCCGAAATTATGTTGGTAACTTCCTTCTCATTTGTAAGTGACATATGGAATGACGTGATCACGCCTAGCCCATCACTGCAAACAGAAACCTTGGAAGCGAGCTCATCCTCAGACACTTGCAACTTTTGCAGATGTGTAGTCGCCAAGTCGTACCCCACACTTGTGAAGTAATTATTAAATAAACTAGCTGCTTTCAGCGGCTCCTCCTCCACCACGATAGATTCGCCCAGACTCTCAATCTCTTTAATATGGTGGTCTGTATTAACTTTCCTACCTGACACCTCATCGATAAGAGACCAAGTCTTTCTTGCATCACCTAAATTTAAACAAAAATTAAAACAAAATTTAAACAAAATTTAGGTGATGCAAGAAAGACTTGGTCTCTTATCGATGAGGTGTCAGGTAGGAAAGTTAATACAGACCACCATATTATATCATGTTTTGGAAACAATAACACTACAGCAAATATCCTGAAGATTATTACCTGTTTTTTTTTCGACAGTTTTTCTGCAATTTATCTAGGGTAGAAATCACTTATAAAAGTAGCTTTTAGCTCTACTCAGCCCCTTAACAGACAACTTAAATGGCAGTGGGCTGGTCACATATGTCTAGGAACCAACGGCCGGTGGAGGGCGCGGGCTCTCGAGTGGAGACCATGTCTCGGCAAGCGTACCGTGGGACACCCTCTGGACAGACGGACCGATGACTTAAAAAGAGCGGCTGGATGGCAAAAGCGGGAAATCGTTCATTGTGGCGTACCGTGGGAAAGGCCTATGTCCAGCAGTGGACTGCTAAGGCCTGATGTGATAATGTGAAATACTAGTATACTACTTGTAGCTGTGCCGTATGATACCGGCTTAGAATAGCATCACCCCATTTCTTCCCGCGGGTGTTGTAAAAGGGCAACTAAGGAACTCGAAGGTTTAATGTGTATTAACATTTTAGGCGACAGGCTGCCAACCTGTCACTACAGTGATACACGAATCATCTGAATGGGCCCTCAATACTTGTCAGTCGTGGCATTTGGAATTGTGAAATTCTAAAATACCTATGTTTAACTGGAACACAAAGTGATAGGAATTCAAAAGTTTGAAAACCACCTAAGTCTTTCTGCTGAAGATAATCATACATACATACATACATACATATATCACGCCTTTATCCCTTGCGGGGTAGACAGAGCGTTAACAGCCGTAAGAATACGGTCGCTATCGCCACGTCTGACATTTTTGAGTATTGTTTTCTAAGATTGTTTCGGAAAACATGTGTATCACTATAGTGACAGGTTGTCAGCCTGTCGCCTAAAAATTGTAATACACCAATACTCTCGAGTCCCTTAGTCGCCTCTTACGACACCCACGGGAAGGATGTGGGGTGATGCTATTCTAAGCCGGCATCACACGGCATATAGTTCAAGATATTCAATATTAGTTAAGCTATACCTTATTTGTTCTAGTGTAAGTACGCCAACCAGGGCAGCCAGGTTGACAACCTGTCACTACAGTGATACACGAATTATTTCAAACTGCACTCTATATTTGTCCGACGTGGGCGATAACGACTTTCATTTTATGATTGTTGACGCTCTCCCTACCCCGCATAAAAGCGTGATGTGTGTATGCTATGCGTGTGTATGTTTAGTACAGTCAGTCCGATCCGTTCTTCCCAGAACAACTCCTAAGCCCAGTCTCGCCCCAAGGGCGTGATTGGGCTGGTTCTTTGAACAACCAATCAAATATTTCCGGGTGAGCACGTGCTCCCAAACAAGCCGACAGGCGTAGATTTGAAAGCCCCGGGGCTATAATCGAATAGACAAAAAAACTAGTTGTAGTCATGTTATGCCGTGTGATGCCGGCTTAGAATAGCATCACCCCACATCCTTCCCGCGGGTGTCGTAAGAGGCGACTAAGGGACTCGAGGGTATTGGTGTATTACAATTTTTAGGCGAAAGGCTGACAACCTGTCACTATAGTGATACACATGTTTTCTGGAACAACCTTGGAAAACAATCCTCAAAAATGACAGACGTGGCTATAGCGATCGTATTCTTACGGCCGTTAACGCTCTGCCTACCCCGCAAGGGATAAAGGCGTGATATGTGTATGTATGTATGTATGTAGTTATGTTCAATATGTATCTCCCAGGTGCCCTGTGGCAGTCCTCTAGAGGGGTCCATCAACATCGACATCAAGGCGCGGCTGCAGGTGCCGGCGCCGGAGCCCCACGCGGCCTTCTTGACAGCCTTCGACGACGTGTCCGGGCTGGGCGCGTGGCACAGGTTCGCATTTACACCAAATTAACCAGATTTAACTATGTAACTGACCTTATATTTAGCGTGATTGGGTAGATAACAGGGTAAAAATATAAACAAATCCATTATATCCGTAATTTACATTAATGAAAAATAATATATAGTTTTTGTTAAAAGTTGTAAATTAATAACAAAATGAATGAGTTAGTTCAGGAGTGGGGGTCCTGACGTCACTGCTATATAAAAATCGTACAGAGGCGCGATTTCAACTGTCTATAGCTTCGTAATAAATTGTTTAGTTAAAATCAATATGTATACAATATTATTTTATAATCTGAAACACAGACTAATTAGTTTTTTTACTCATCTATCAAGATTCAAGATTCAATCGTTTATTTCCAAGTAGATTCACAATGAATACTTTTAGAATGTCAGAGAGTTACAATACAATACTGCCACTGAGTAAATGAATTAGTCATTGTAAACAATAAGAATTTTATGTTCCTAATAGAACCGCGGACGAGTGGGATAAAAAAATAAAAAATAAATAAAGGCACTGCCTCGGGGCTGGCCAGGCTGACCACACATCATGTAACTTACGTCACCACCATCAATTAGTGAAATCAATTAAATTAAAGACAAAATATTTAAAAAATGCATGTTACATGCTAATCAACCGGACCCCCTGAACAGGAAAACCACCCAAAAACCTGCTCAGAAGTGCTCCTAATCTCAATCTCAATATCCCATTAAACTAGTTAGTTGGTTGTGGAAGTTACTCTTCTCTTTCAGCCTCTGTTCCTAGTTACTTTATCGTCATTCCGTTTTTTACAGGAGATGGTTCAGACTGCAGCCGCCGAGGCTCGCCTACTGGAAGTACCCCGATGATGTCACTAAGAAGGTGAGAATCAAACAGTTCAATAAATACAGTGTAAAATAGTGCGACTCCACGGGACTACTGTTAAATTATACGTACTATTTAAATGATGACGCCTGCGTCTGCGCAGTTTCTTTAGTGGCGCGGCGGGTAGTTTTATAAATTATTATTTTATTTATTTTTTTTATTTCATATCTTAGACCTATATTTACCTATATTATTTCGTACTGGACATTCCTCAGTAGGTAAAACACAAAATAAAGAGAAAAAAGACAAACTTAACCTAATTGCTCTTTTCGTGTGGGACACCGAGTTGTCTAACGACCCGATGAATCCTAATGTCAGAATTTTTTAACCGCCTTCTACAAGTAGCAGGCTTTTGACATGGTTGTGTAACGACCGCTGTCTAAGTGATCATAGACCACTGCAACCGGGACCTACGGCGTCACGTGCCGTCCGAAACACGGAACCATCTTACTTACGGGCAATCGGGTGGTTCAGCCCGCAATGTCCTAAACAGACTGGGAACAAATTCACAAAGTGATAAATATCAACTTTGTGAGTGACCCACCGAGAATCGAACCCGGAACCTTTTGCGTCAAAGGCAGTCTAACTACCACTGTGCCACATCGGTCATCCAACTTAACCTACTTTAAAACTTAGACATAATAAACCTACCTGCGCGTGGGCTGTAAACTGCAAGAAGACGTCAATATTAACTTATGTAATTTCTTTTTGGACTGACTTGGCAGATGCCGATCGGGGACATTGACCTGACTACCGTCGTCTCCGAGAAAGTGGTCCGCGCGCCGCGAGACCTCTGCGCCAGACCCAACACTCTGTTACTGGAGTCCTCTGTACCTGCAGGTATATAAACCTTATTTGCTAATATTTGTGTAAAATTCGAAAACGAGAAGAACTGAGGGACATTCTAGGACCACAGATCACTAATATATTTGTTCTGAATTACGACGTTCAGGTCCACGTTATATAAAGAAAATATAGATGGCGTGCAACGGGTTTCTGGCACTGACCTCAATAAATTCTATGTTACTGGGTATTACTATAACGTTATCTCTGATCGGACTAAAAAGTTCATACCTAGCTCCTGAACCGCGCCATCTATATTTTCTTTTACATTACTTCTAAATGGCAACTGCCATTGTTACTCCAATAGTGCTCCAATACTTGTAGGGTGTTTCTTTCGACTCGTGTTTCTACCTGCAAAATTGCCTACCTACCTACTGTTAAAGATAATGACTGCTCTAACCACTAAAATAAGAACTAATAAGAAGCCATGGCGCTAGTGTAGCAAAAAGTTAACCATAGAACGTAGAAGTTTAAAATGGCTGCCGTTGGCTAATCACAGACGGCGGCCGTGTAAACTTGTCTTTGGATAGAGTTAGAGCTGTCAACGAGACGGCGTCGGTTCGGTTTTGGCGCGTTCTCAGAGGTCGTAAATCTGTAAAAATACATCTGTTTAACACTACTCAGCAAAAATGAAAAAATTGTTCAGAATCGTAAATAACAACACCCTATTAAGTTTGTGCTGCGACTAAAAAATAACCATGTAAAAAAAAAATACGAAAATTGCGTATACTCGTACTAGATTTATATTTCACCTTTATGATTTATAATTTCCAGGTCTGATAATCCCGGACACGGGTTCCCTCGTGTACAGCAAGAAGGCGGACGGTACGGTCGTGCGCAGACACCTGTTGGCCGCCGACACGCCCACAGACCGCGACGTGTGGCTCGACTGTCTCAACCGGGCGCTGGAATATGTTCGCTGCTCTATGGCGGACCAGGAATAAAGAAATCAACAAAAAGGACATTACATAATGTCGTTGTATGACTCGATTTCCCACACGAAAAAACTAAAGGAGGGATCAACATTTTCTTGTTTTTACATACAGATACTTACAGTGGCTAGTATAATTTGAGCTCTTGAGTCAACAGGCTTAAAAGACCGCGATGTGTGGCTGGATTGTCTCAACCGGGCTCTGGAGTACGTGCGCTACTCTATGGGGGACCAGGAATAATAAAAAAAGCTGTAATTTTATAGTACAAAATCAACAAAAACTAGTTAAGGGGTCATGATTTTCTGGGTTTTACATACAGCTACTTTGAGGGACCAGGAGTGAGGGAAAAAATACTTTTGTGTATAAATTAGGGATCTACATACTCTAATTTTACATAGTGTTTTATGAATAAACAAGTCTACACGACGTAAACCAGAATATTTATAAAAAATAACAGACATTAAATTACATACAATAAATCACGTTAATATCCCTAAACTAACTTGCCTTTATTATATTTATAACGTAAATATAATCAGGAACAGATATTTAAAATATATTTTGATTTTCCATGGTGGCTAATATAAGCCAATATAAGCTTATTCTTTGATGAATGCTTTCAAATTATCAAAATTTATAGAAAAATAGCGTGCATTGGCAGGGCCATTTCAGACAATATTTTAAATATAATTGCATTTAACTTTTGTATTATTAGTGCATACATACTCTTTAAAATAGCTAGTTTTAGAATCTAAAAATAATTTTATATTTTTATAGTACGCTGACTTCACAAATTAGGGACCAATATTGTGATTTTTCTAGATATTTTATTCAATCTAAAATTATCATCGTTCATTCGTAATGTTCAATTTTGGAATAATTCATTTACTTAACTTTGGTTCACATTACGCCGCCTAGGGCAAAGCCAACCGCGGTGTAGCGGTTAACACGTTTGACCCGACAAGTCAAAAGACGTGGGTTCGAATCCCATCGGTGGCGTGAATCTTTTCCACTTCCTTCGTTTGTATTAACTTTATAAAAAAAGTAAATATCAATATCCTAGTAGGTATTTTATTAAAACACCAAGTATTCTGCTATCTTGTGGACATTTCTACAAAATATAAAATTTCACTAATACGCCAATCCTTCATTTCTTTTTCATTTCTACATTAAATTCATTTACTGCTACAGTAAAAACTTTACATTTTGTTATTCACATTTAGTTAGCCTTTATATTTTAGTCTATAGTTTAGTTAGACTGAGTGTATTTTAGCTTTAAATAATTTTGCGACTTCAAAACAACGGAATTGAAATTTTTGAGTGTTTAATTAATAATTGATTTTTATAATTAGCGACAGCGGCCGAACAGGCCTAATTATGTACCACAAACAAAGGTTTTGGAGAAAATTACAAGAGATAATTTTGTATAACATTATTATTATAATTTACTAATTTTATAACTTAGTATTCTTTTTAATTAAAGTCTATAATTTTGCAATAACGTTACGAGTAGATTAGCTATATTTTATGCTTTGTACATAAAATCAATTTATTCCGCAAATAAATACTTTAAGTTGTATGAATGGATTTTTATTTCTTATTTTAATAACGCGAAAAGCCTTTGCAAGATGGCGCACATTAGATATAGCGTTTTTTTTAGCAAAATGCGGTACATTTGAAAACCTCATATAGGCTGGTTTCAGAGCGACGCGTCTCGGCAGCGCTGCTCAGCCGCGCGCGCCTCGCATTACACTAGATTGTATGTAGCGTTTCACAGTGACGCGTTTTGGGCCGCGTCTCGGCCGCGCCGCCACGCGCCGCGGTCGGATCTCTTTCGATTGCCAGTAGCGTTTCAGAGCGACACGGTGCGGACGCGCGGCTGCGTACAGTCCAACACACTGTAATTTATGTACTCCTCTACGTGACTGAAAATGGATGACTTTATCGACACGGGGTGACTGATTGATGAAGTTCGTCATCGAGAATGTTTGTGGAATGCATCTGACGCGAATTATAAAAATAGGGACGCGAAAAATAAAGCTTGGGAAGAAATCGGGATAGAATTGTTCGGAGAAAATTTCACTACACAGAAAGGTTGGTAGAAAAACATTTATTAAGTAATTATTTAAACATTACAATCATTTTTGAGAAAGAATTAAATATTCTCCTTCTTATTTTTGTGTAAGAAGTAAGTAGATACAAAGTATAATACAATATTTAGAAAAAAATACGAAACTTAAGATAAGTACATACTAAGTAGGTAGGTACAACCCGTTCGCGCTAAGTTTGCCACTGGCGATATGACGTCGAATGGTTTTTCTGTAATTAAACGCAATAATTAATGTGTCTTATTTTACCCAAATACACAATTATTATATAATAAAAGTATATTTAGGTAAAATTAGACACATTGATTGCGTTTAATCACAGAAAAACTGTACTAATGATTCTCTGCACTCGACCGTACACTACAACGAAGCGCGCGCGTCTGAATGTCGTTTCACAGCGAACGCGCTGCCCAGGCGCGCGCCCGAACCGCGCGCGGCTGGGCAGCGCTGCCGAGACGCGTCGCTCTGAAACCAGCCTTATGCTGATAATTCGTGGTATTGTCAGATTGACAAATTAAGGCTATAAGAAAAAGTTGGTGATAAGATCCGCAAAACCTTTTTTATCTTTTCTATTTTTGAATTTTCGCATGCGGTTGTATACTACGAATTGTGTGCGTATCACATGTTCTACTACACAAGTCCATTCACACATACGTAGAACTTAGAAAAAACGAGTTTTAGAAATGATACGATGTATGATACGATTGGTTAATCTTCAGAGCATAATGAGCAAAAGGAAAATGAGCACAACAATCTAAATTCTTTGCGGACTTCCGTGTACGATTATCATACATACATACATATATAAATCACGCCTTTATCCCTTGTGGGGTAGGCAGAGCGTTAACGATCGTAAACTTACGGCCGTTATCGCCACGTCTAACAAGGATTGAGGGCCCTTTCAGATGATTCGTGTATCACTATAGTGACAGGTTGTCAGCATGTCGCCTAAAATTGTAATACACATGAAACCCTCGAGTCCCTTAGTTGCCTTTTACAACACCCGCGGGATGAAATAGTTGTAATCCTTATGAAAAATTTAGTTTCTGCGTAAATAGAGTTTTTTTTTGTTAAATAAAACAACGTTTCTCCAATCCGTTTTTTAATTTGCAATAACTGGTTTACAATTATAACCTTACTACTTATTCTAGACATTTGGTTATTTTTACACTTTACGTTTGCCTAAAGAAGCTTATACATAAGATTGTCGCGCACCCATTGATACCTGCCTATCTACAGCTTAAAACATACTTCATTATATATTATATAAATATTATATTATATACTAAACATTACATCACATTATACTATCCAAGAAAAGGTTGGGTACCTTCAATAAAAGCAAAGAATAAATAGACGAAAAAAGAAATAAAAATAAGGTTAAGAATAAATATATTTGCATTTCAAATTGCATTACATTACTAGTAGGAAAGAGAGACCCTTCGCAACTAAAGTATTTTTACGAAAAATTCAAATCGCCATGTTTTAATATAAAGAGAGCCGAAATTGACGTTGTTTATATTTTACCAAAATAAGAGCAAATGAATCATAAATAGTCGATTTATTATGGGTCATTATGTTCCATATATCAGTTTTTTCTCTCTACATTTTTATATGCAAAACCAATGCAATCCACTTCCCTGAGTATTTATTTATATTTTCCTATATCCCGTCGACTCTCGATATATCTCATCGACATTTACCTGTCCCGTGGGTGTCACGCTAACCAAAGCAGACGAAACCACTAAACTGGTTTTATGATGATGCTTTCCGTGTAAATAGGTGTAGTCTCTGTGTAATAGTCCCCTGACGCTAGGGGACTACGAAAAAATGCTATTAGAGAGGCTAGAGTTGTTTCTTCTCGATAATACATACAGATATATTGAGGGATTGAAAGTGTCTTGTTTTATCACTCATCTTGTATTCTCAAGCCGCATAAAATGTGCCTATTATTTTCCCATGGAATGTCGTACCCGAAAAATATAAATTTACATATTAATAGATGGGAAAAGGTATAGAATTTTTTAGTATAGGCGTAGCTCTACGCATAATTTTGCTAAAGACATCGGTTACCTACTTGATGTGACTGTAACTTTTTTTTTGTACTGTACCAAATTACTATGACTAGACTATTGACTGACTATTTTCATGTATTATGACTATAGTTTAAAATTATCAAAATTAGAAACATAATGAAAAAAATATTGGTCTGGAGTAACAAAATATAGATACGTATACAATTTATGTTCAACCGCTTTTCATGGAACTGTAGCAAAATGCTCGGCTCCCGTGTAATTTGCAGCTAAGATCAATATGCCAGCTACCTTAATTGTTTAGCAGCAAATTACGCTAAAATGGGGTTCATAACACCATGGGATTCATCGGGTCACATACCTATTTTAAATGAACGGGATATTTTGGATATTATACTCCCGAAGGGATAAAGGCGTGATTTGTGTGTGTGTATGTATGGGATATTTTCGTTGCTTTCTATATATATATATATATATACGTATATATATATATATATATATATATATATATATTCTATTAAGAAACGAAAATATTCATGGATTATATAAAAATCAAAAAATTGTTTACGGAAAACAACTAATGAATATTAAAAAAACCACAATTGACTTGATAATAATTAATCGTAATTTAAATTCTTACGTTTAACTCTAGATTATTAAAGAATATCTACAAGATTATTTTGGCTCTTAAAGTTTTTACAAATTTGATGTTAAATATACATAGGAAAAAATATAAATAAATAGTTAAATAAAATAAGAACTAATGGATTAAGATTTTTTGAAAGCAAGACCGAATGAATACCTAAATACATGAATACAGTAACATAAACAACACAAATAAATATACAATGTGTGACCTGCAACAGGGCCAAATATTTTAAGACGCGAAATTACCCTCAAAATTGAACAACTTTCCCCAAGAAATATATGTCGAAAAATAAAAAAATGTACCTCCCATTCGAAATGTAGGCCAGCCGACCGAGATTTCTAATTTTTTTATATTTCAGCCTGTGTTTCGTAGGGAAAATTGTTCAGTTTCATTGCGTCTTAAAATATTTGTTTTAAATTAGTATGCAGTTGTCGATAAAACCAATAAACAACTATGACTAGACTAAATCGGACGGTAAGATGATAAAACTTACTTGATATTAAGATTCACTCATTTTAACCCATTAACTTTCATATATTAATAGTCGGATCGGAATTAAAATTATGTACCAGCCAATTAGATTAATTAAATGTACTCATTTAAAAACCATTAATTTTCATTTATTTATAGCCAAATCAAAATTAAAGTAATGTACCAGCCAAATGCATTAATTTAATGTACCTACTCATTTGAAACCATTAAAATTAAATGTTAATACATTTATTTATAGCCAAATCAAAAATAAACTTTACGTTTAATTTCGAGCATCTAACAGCATCTTAAAGCCGCACTCATCGATCTTAGGTCCGTATTTATAAATCGAACTCAAGTCTGAGATCGTTCTCAAGAGCGGTTTTGACAACTGTCAGTCAATACTAACAGCAACTCAAAGTCGTACTCAAGATCGATCTCAGAGTTGAGTACGGTTTATAAATACGGGCCTTAGAGTTGGTTTATAACTACGGGCCATTTTGAAACTACACCAATATTCCCCATTAAAAAAATCACTAAATACATTGCAAACAAATGGAACAGAAGGTGAATATTCGAGATGGGACCCCATTTCACTACTCGTATTAGTTGCGTTGTGTCGGGAGTAAGATGTCAAGTCATTTTATGACTTAGTTTGATGGCTATTTAATGGAATTACTTACTCGAATGTCGCTGTCCCGAGGACTTTTTAATACTCATTGTACTTTTAGTAAATGTGTGAGACTTTTCGAAGTCAAAGGCTAACAGTATACAGAGTGTAAAAAAATTGCTGCAAATATTTTAAGGGGTGAATTAGCCCATGAAACTGAACAACCTTCCCCAAGAAACATAGGTAGAAATATGAGATTTTTTGCATTTGGAGGGCCAAACTTTTATATTTATATTTCGACCTATGTTCCTTGGAGAAAGTTGTTCAGTCTCAAGGGCTGGTTCACCCCTTAAATATTTGCAGGCAACTTTTTTACACCCGATATACCTAAGATCCTTGATTAGTTTAAAAAAGTTAAAATGCGGTTTATAGGCCAATTTATTCGCCCTGATTCTTACAGAAATCTTTTTCACGTAATTTTTAGCTTGCTATTTAAAAAAAACCAAAAACCTGAGAAAAAGAGACAAAAGACGCTATTTTCAGTTGCATGAGTAAAAGGCCGAAGTTAGATATTGAAGTTTCAAAAAAGAAATAAAATGAATCTAATGATCCACCGTAGTCAACAAAACCATGAAGAAGTAGAACTACTTTAGTCACTCTTTAGTACTTTGGTTACTCATAATCGTAGGCCAACGGGGTATCGTCGCCAGCGCGTCGATGCTTGCTCGAGACCTCCTGTACCGCCGGCTTTGAGGACTTCATCTCGTGCTGCCAACACAGACAAAATGCATGTGGTTATGGCAACTTATCAGCTGCGAGTAGCCCACTGCTGGACATGGCCTGGCGTAACAGACAGGAGAAGGACAACTCCACACTAATCCCGGAACGGGGTCTCCGTCAGGCGCGTGTGACAGAGGACTATCGTGCGGTAGACTCTTGCAGCTTGCTCCGCACTTATCGACTTTTCGTTCCTGTGGAGTCAGCCAGGGAGGGCGAGAAAGTGGCGCAGGCTACCCTGCATTTTCCATAATCGCGTTCCAGGCGTGTGTTCTTGCCTCAGACACTGATTAAATCAGCTGTCACAGTCATATGAGGCCAGTGATGTGTTGGTTTGGGTTAAGCGCAGTGTAACATACTCATTAAGAAGTATCAGCACAGGTGTGGAAACAGGCCTTAGTCTACTGGATAGGGGGCGGAGCGCTTGCCCCCGGCCCAGAAACAGCATCACCCTCAACAACACAGCATACTCACTAATCCGGGTGAGCCCTTGCTCCCCACCAAGCCGTTCCGCGTAGATTGGTTGACCCCGGGGACGAAATTGTAAATTCAAACACAAAAAAGCATACTCACTAAGAAGTGTCGGCACAGTCGCGCGAACTGTCCGCAGTCGACTGGGTAGGGGGCGGAGCGCTTGCCCCCGGTCCAGTCGCGGCTGAAGGTGATCTGCGAGGACACCAGCGCGACCAGCGCCAGCACGCCCAGCGTCGTCATCAGCACGCCTCTGGCCGGACAAATGGTTCAAATCAATGACCTAGTTTAACATGTCTTAGGCTGCGTCTCCACTGAAGCGGGACTGCTCTAAGCTCAACTGAGCGAGGCATGAATTGACCAATCAGGGTGAGTCTCCACTGAAGCGGGATTCGGGGATTTTGAAGCTAATGATTGGTCAATTCATGCCGCGCTTAGCTTAGCTTAGCGCAGCCCCGCTTCAATGGAGACGCACCCTAAAGCCTACTACTTGTAGCAGGCGCTTGAAAAATCTCTCACACCAGCCCATTTATAATGCGCAACCGCGACTTGGATTTTGTCTACACTTATAGACAAAATTATTCATTTGTTTTGATAGAATCCATAATATTTAATACTTGTGAAGTCTTTTTGTCAGCGAGTCTCTATACTGATCGCATTAGAAAGGGACAGGTTTTCATTGGCGATTCGATGCCCCGTACTACACGAAAAGAAGAACATGTCTAGAGCTACAGTATCTGGAAAAAACCCATAAATAACTCGGGAATTCTTTGTCATCAAACAATGTTTTAGGTTTAAAAAAAACTCCCGCATTTATTTACTTCATAATGATACCTGTTCGTATATTGTTCAATACCTTCCCCGTCCGAAACATGGAAGACAATTTTGGATAAATAAAAACAATCCCCTCACAAAATGTAGCAACTGACCGAGTCAATGTGTATGGTAGGTTCAAATTCATTTTCTTATTTTGGCCTATGTTCATCCTTGCCTTGCCTTGGAGAAAGTTATTCAGTTTCATGGCCTTTCGGTCGCCTAGGTCCAGTTTTTGATACGTCCATTAAATTAGCCTGGTTCAGCCATTAAAATAATTGCTCCATTTTTTACATCATGTATTTCCAATCTGTTTCATTTACTTAATATATAAATAGCACGCACTTCCTACGCACGATCTTCCTTGTATAGTAATAATGAAATATAATTAGATAAAACTTTGAATTAGGTGATCTATCAATCAGTGTTCCAAAACTCGCGAACATTGCAAAAATATCTCAAATTATTAAAAGTTTGCTGCTTCATTACATTAATTTTCGAATCACATGATTCTTGAGTATACGAGTTCGTGCTTGATTTTTATAAAATCGAAGTAACAAAGTAAAAGTTTTTCCTTATTTATTTGTAGATTTCATTACTGGATTAGATTTTTGTTTTTTATTTACTGTTTTACTTTTGTAAAGTTTATCTTAACATCAGAATCAGAAGGCGTGATTGAGAAGATGTGATTTTCCTTAAATAAAACACCACGTTTTCTTTATACAGGATGTAAAAAAAATTGCTGCATATATTTTAAGGAGTGAACCAGCCAATGAAACTGAACAACTTTCCCCACAGAGCATGGGTAGAAATATGAAAAAAGATATTGAACCTCCCATACAAAATTAAATTACCAACTAATCAAATCAATTGGTATGGGAGGTACAAATAATTTTCTTATATTTTTACCTATGTTCCTTGAGGAAAGTTGTTAAATTTGTTAGGACACTGGTCTTACAATCGTACAATCGTGAGACCCGAGTTCGATCCCCGCCATGTGCCAATGTGTTTTTACGCACGTGCATTTAACGATTGCTCTTACGGTGAAGGAAAACATCGTGATGAAACCCACATTGAAATAAAATTTGAATTCAGATGATATTATGCCGCGTTTCTATTAGGAACATAAAACTGATATAAAAAAGAGAAAAATGTGTCTGACAATTTTCTCTTTTTTACAATGACTAATTCATTTATTCAGTGACAGTATTGTATTGTAACTATCTGACATTCTAAAAGCATTTGTGAATCTACTTGCAAATAAACGATTGAATCTTGTATCTATTTGAATGTGACTTAACCTAGGATTCGGGCCAGGTTAGCACTTCTTCTTTTCGTGTGGGTAGCACTTAGATTGCAGAGGTCAGATGGCAGTTGCTCTGTGTAAAAACTTGGTTCCACGTCAAATCCCCTAGGTTAGGTAGCTGACCCCGACAGAGAACGGGATAAGGCAAAGAGAATGATGAGTTGCTACAAAATTTATTGCAGTTTCCCAAACTCCCATTCCAAAACACGAACATATTTATTTCAGTTTTAAAGGCTGCGCAGTTATAATTTTGTTAGTTATAATTACGACTCAAAATTATGAACGCTTTAAAAAAAAAGCACTGACAGCCATACTTTTGCTGGCGTTGCAAAAGAATAATCAGAAAACCATGCTCTACGGCGTGTAGAGCATGGTGCTTTTTTCTTGTTTGTGATTATTTTTTAGGCAATCAGGGCATAAACTGGTTTTTCAAAACTCTCTTCTCTATACAACTACCTACGGAAGCGATATTGATGAGGTCTACATTACAAAATTCCTATACACCAATCCTATTTATATTATAAATGTGAAAGTTCGTTTGTTACTCTTTCACGCTAAAACTACTCAACCGATTTTTATGAAATTTGGCACATAGATAGAGGGTGACTTGGATTAACACTTAGGATAGTTGTGATCCCGAAACAATGTTCCTGTGGGGTGCTGCGGTATTCAAACCAACTTCCACGCGGGCAGACCCGCGGGCGCCCACTATGTACACATATTCACCAACACGAGTCTACGCGTACATTCTTTGAATCATGCGAGGGCAAACATACAAACATATACTTCGACAATCTTCAGAAGTTTAGAGACCAATATAACAATCATAAATCAAAGTTATCCTTAGTCAAATGTGAAACGTTGAACGTTAGTTTGAATACACCTTATAAAAACTTACAAAGTTATAAAAACTTTACAAAATGAATAGATGATAGTGATTGTTAACATATTTTTTTATTAAAAAAAAATTAAGGCACTGATATTATTTCGATGAGATCTAAATCGTTAGTTAGTTTACTTTTACTTATACTTTCCAATAATTGGTATTTGAACTTTTAAACTTGTTAAAGTTAACAGTTGTTTTAAACTGTTTTTTAATACCTAAATTATTAAGTTTCACTCACCTTCCCTTAACCATCAGCATATTAACAACGAAATAGCCACATGCACTAAGGGCCCGGTCACACTGCGCGGCGTAGCGCTGTTAGGACGCGTGCAGACAGAGTGCCGTGCGGCGCAGAGGCAGTGCCTTATAAGGGCGCGGAACCAGGTGTCCTGCGCGCAAGGGATCTCTACACCTACACCAATATACAGGGCGTAGAAATATGGATAACTTGTAAATTTTTACAGCAGGCTGAAGTTGGTAGGTTTTCCAAAAATTTTATACCTACCTAACACATACCTTATAGGAAACCACAGTTACGTAGGAAACTAGTTTTCAAACTACGGTTTCCTTAACGGACGGAAAGTGTTTAAAAAATTTGCCATTCAGGGTGTAGAAAATATTTCATAGGGTGGGCGAGACAATCCATTAAACTGAACAACTTTAACCAATAAATATAAGGCAAAATACTCGTATCTAAAAAAAACTTATATCTCATAAAATCTTACATACATACACAAATCACGCCTATATCCCTGGCGGGGTAGGCAGAGCGTTAACGAAAGTAAAATTTATCTCTTTTAGTAAGTACGTATTGTAAAATACTCAAAGCCAAAGCAATTTTGAAAGAATTGTCGAAAAAAATTCGTACTTTGACCTACGTTCATTCAAGAGATTTTATTCAGTGTCGCATTGTGGTTCGTACCAACCTGTTAGTCCTTTAGAATTTGTAGGACAAAGTGAAAAATGCATGTTTCCTGGACGTAACAACTTAGGCCTTTTTAAAGTTCCCTCTCCTACCTCAATATAATTCAGCATGAAGTCTTGACTGTCTTTATCGTCAAAGGTGCCTATCTGAATAGCTTAAAGAAAGGTCATTTTTAAGCGATTCTACCTAGAATAAGTTTTTCTGGGGGTATTTTTTGCAAGAAAATCATGTTTTCTGAAACCACCTTGGAAAACAATTCTTGAAAATGACGGACGTTAACGCTCTGCCTACCCCGCAAGGGATAAAGGCGTGATATATGTATGTATGTACGTACAAAAGAAAATTTTAATTTTATGTTTACGCTACCGAACGCGGAGCTCTATTGTGCCCCTTTGTCACTCGTTCCGCGCTCTCGCTTGCACTACAAGCCTAAAATGGAACGCCTCAGAGGCAAGAGGCGAAGTAACGCCGCATGAGTCATGTTTTTGGTGCGTTGTCACGACAAAAGTTATATAGGAGAACTGAAGTATCACACACACACAAATCACGCCTGTATCCCTGGCAGGGTAGGCAGAGTGTTAACGACCGCAAAATTATGGTCGTTATCGCCACGTCTGACAAATCTTTGAGAGTCGTTTTACATAAGTGGTGTAAAACTATAGTGACAGGTTGTCAGCCTGTTGCCTAAAATATCACCCTTACTGAAGTATCACCCTTTATTTTTACAGGAGACGATATTTTACATAATGCTAAGGTGTTCTGCTATAAGTCGAGTATAACTATAGTGACAGGTTGTCAGCCTGTCGCCTAAAATATCACCCTTACTGAAGGATCACCCTTTATTTTTACAGGAGACGACATTTTACATAATGCTAAGGTGTTCTGGTTTATGGAAAGTGCGCCAGTGCGTAGGTGCTTACGACCTTAGAGGCCGACCTCTCAAAAACTACTGCAACTATCCATTGTGTCAGACACGACTACTCAAATAGGATCTGAGGCGCTATCTACACACGTTAGACGTAAGACGAGAGACGTTCTACTCACTAACATGAACTGACTGACTAGATAGACTGTCTTCTGTTTCATACATTTTATATCAAAACGGTCTCTAGCGTCGCGCTGTTTCGCATCTTACGTCACTCGAGTAGCGCCTTATCATCGTTAGACGTAAGACGAGAGACGTTGGACGTGAGACGAGAGACTATCTGCTCACTAGACTGACTGACTAGCTAGACTGTGTCTTCTCTTTCGTACATTGTATATGGAAACGGTTTCTAGCGTCGCGCTGTCTTACGTCTTACGTACGAGTAGCGCCTCATAAGAGGTCAACCTCTCAAAAACTACTGCAGCTATCCATTATGTCAGACACGACTACTCAAATAGGATCTGAGGCGCTATCTGCACATGTTAGACGTAAGACGAGAGACGTCGGACGTGAGACGAGAGACGTTGGACGAGAGACGAGAGACGTTTGACATGAGACGGGAGACGTGGGACGTGAGACGGGAGACGTGGGACGTGAGACGTGGGACGTGAGACGAGAGACGTGGGACGTGAGACGGGAGACGTCGGACGTCAGACGAGAGACGTCGGACGTGAGACGAGAGACGTCGGACGTGAGACGAGAGACGTCGGACGTGAGACGAGAGACGTTTGACATGAGGCGGGAGACGTGGGACGTGAGACGGGAGACGGGAGACGTGGGACGAGAGACGTCGGACATGAGACGAGAGACGATCTACTCACCAGACTGACTAGCTAGACTGTGTCTTCTGTTTCATACGTTTTATATGGAAACGGTTTCTAGCGTCGCGCTGTCTTGCGTCTTATGTCAACCTCTCAAAAACTACTGTAACTATCCATTATATCAGACACGACTACTCAAATAGGATCTGGGGTGATATGCACACACGCCGAACGATATCGCCGTTTGTGGTAGCAGCTATACAAGATGACAAACTGTGACAGCCACGATTTAATACACGTAGCCGCAGGGGGAATATGACTTCTGTCTTCTTTTTCGTGTGGGACACCGAGTCGTCCAACGACCCGATGAACCCTAGTGTCAGAATTTTTCAACCGCCTTCTGCATGTAGCAGGCATCTGACATGGTTGTGTAACGACCGCCGTCTAAGTGATGATAGACAGCAATCGGGACCTACGGCTTAACGTGCCATCCGAAACACGGAACCATCTTACTTACGGACAATCGGGTGGTTCAGCCCGCAATGTCCTAATCCAAAGTGATAAATATTAACTTTGTGAGTGACCCCACCGAGAATCGAACCCGGAACCTTCTGTGTCAAAGGCAGTCGCACTACCACTGCGCCACATCGGTCGTCGGATCTGAGGTGATTTTTACACACGTCGAACGATATTACGGTTTGTGGTAGCAGCTATACAAATGACAAACTGTGACAGCCTCGTTTTAATACACGAAGTCGCATGGGGAATATGACTGATTGATCTAAAATAGTTTTTTTTTTGCATTCGGTTTCATTGACGCCGTAGCCTTTTGCTACGCTTGCTACGGCGTAGAGAAGGTCAAAATCATCGATATCGGCATGAAAGTTAGAAAATCAGGGATCAGTTTGTCCTGTCCGGTTTATCGTTTTCAGAAAAACCAACCACTGACTACCTCCCAATTTCTTTCTCCACGTTTCTTTCGACCTATGTTCGAAACTTGTTCTGTTGCATGAACTGGTTCACCCCTTAAAATATTTTCAGTTCCTTTTTTTTAAACTTCCTCAAAATTCGTCAGACGTGGCGATAGCGACCGCATTTTACGGCCGTTAACGCTCTGCCTACCCTGCAAGCGATAAAGGCAATATATATATATATATTATATGTGTTTATGTCTTTTACGTCATGTACTGTGATCACATACCCCGATGAAACTTGCTTGCGTCATTTTTCTGGGATTTTGTGACTTTCAAAGTAATTCGACCAAAGTCCCATTGATAACCGCTTACAGCCCGAATGACTATTTATAGATAAGATACTGAGTAGTTAAGTTTCTGACACAATAAAGCTTTTAATAATACAACAGCAATCAGGAGTACATGCCGACCGATGTGGCGCAGTGGTAGTGCAACTGCCTTTGACGCAGAAGGTTCCGGGTTCGATTCTCAGTGGGTCACTCACAAAGTTGATATTTATCACTTTGTGAATTTGTTCCCAGTCTGGTTAGGACATTGCGGGCTGAACCACCCGATTGTCCGTAAGTAAGATGGTTCTGTGTTTCGGATAGCACGTTAAGCCGTAGGTCCCGGTTGCTGTCTATGATTACTTAGACGGCGGTCGTTACACAACCAGGTCAGAAGCCTGCTACTTGTAGAAGGCGGTTGAAAAATTCTGACACTAGGGTTCATCGGGTTGTTAGACGACTCGGTGTCCCACAAGAAAAAAAAAAAAAGGAGTACATGCCGATTTTAAAAGTGTACTTGATTGGCAATTGGCAGTAATTTATAATCTTTTTCTATACGGGGTGTAGGTGGATCGCACACTTGAGGCACGACGGGGCGCTAAAACATCACAGCGGTCTGTCAGACCCGTATTAGAAACGTCACTTCCTAAAACCGCACTCGACGGACGATATGCGATAGCGCTGCGTCGACAGCGGTAGAGCGGTTTTAGCATGGACCAATAATTGGTCCATGGTTTTAGTATGGGGATTGGCATTTCTAGTATAGATCTAACAGACCGCTTCGATGTTTTAGCGCTCCGTCGTGCGTCAAGTGTCCGCCTAAGTAGCAAGAAACGAAATTTGCATGAATTTTCCCATAGGAACACTATGTCACAAAAAGGCAAAAAAATCTTCCACTTCCTACACAAAATTACAATCAGCTGAAACGAGAATTTACGAGCTTTTACTATGGAAAATCTTCTGACGTTTCGTTCCTATGATCCTATTTTAGCTTGATACCTACTGTAACGTCAGTCAGCTTCGGGCAAATTCAATGACATAAGGTCCATGTTCTTTTGTTTAATTCTCTTTTAGTATACATACATACATATACATACATATATCACGCCTTTATCCCTTGCGGGGTAGGCAGAGCGTTAACAACTGCACAAATACGGTCGCTATCGCCACGTCTGACAAATATTGAGGGCCGGTTAAGATAATATGTGTATCACTATAGTGGTTGTCAGCCTGTCGCCTAAAAGTTGTAATACACGTGAAACCCTCGAGTCCCTTAGTCGCTTCTTACGACACCCACGGGGAAGAAATGGGGTGATGCTATTCGAAGCCGGCATCACACGGCAACTTTTAGTATGGCTCTGTCAAACGTCACAGAGGTGTTCAGTTTCAAGCTCTATCAGTTTTCAAAGAGGTGTCCTCTGTGTAAAAAAAAACTGGACTTTTTAAAATTGATTAACCAGTTCATTCCTCTGAACATAAAAGTAGTAAGTAACTTGCCCTGTGGTGCCGGCTTAAAATGGCATCACCCCATTCCTACCCTTAAGTGGCGACTAAGTGATGAATCCAGGGAATTGGCAGCACGTTCCCTGTGAATATCTCCAGCATCTTGCAATCCGCCTGCCAAAGTATGGCAAGGAGGAGGTAAATGTCCAGCAGTGGACAGTGGACTGTTACAGCGTTTCTCCACTTATCCGGCCCGGCTGCCAAATGCCGGATGACGCTTTTCCACCTATCCGGTAAAAGACGGACAGTAGAATGACGTCATGGTAGAGTTCAAAGAGTACCTTTTATATGCATACTTTTTATTCGTCTGTTACTTCGGACCGGTATAATCCAAATTTCGGTTTGGAAAATTCCCGAATCGATAATTGCCGGATGCTGAAATAGCGGAAAAGCATGTATATAGTCTGTAAGTTTATGTACTTATCTTTTTGTAAACAAACTTTGTATGAAACTGACAGTTCAGAAGTGTCACTTTCGTACAAAGTTTGTTTACAAAAATATAAGTACCTAAACTTACAGACTGTAGAAGTGTAATAGATTTCTAAACCGGATCGGAAGTTGACGGATCGGCAAATGACGGATGCCGGAGAAGTGGAGAAAGGCCCTTATGTAAGCAGTAACTAACTATTTCTTAGTGTATTTTATCCACATTTTCTCAAGGTACCAGAGTATCGGTAGGTACTACAATGGGATCTTATAATACAACGCCTTGAAACATACAACAATCGAATTTATAGATATACAGGGCCGGTGCCAGGTCTAGTTTCAAAATGGAGAGATAATACACGATGCAAAAAAATCAACTGAAAATATTGGAGTGAACCAATCAATGAAATTGAAAAACTTTACAGTACGAAAACCAAATTGGACCCATACAAAATCTACCAGCCGGCCAAGTCAAATTTGTAGGGGAGGTCCACTTTATCACAGAAAAAGTTACGCTATTTATATAATTCGCTAGTGGACGGTCATTAATAAAATATAAACGCTGTACTCTTAAAACTATTGTCCTAAAGTACTATTGGACTTCATTCATAATTTTTCGAAATATTCAACATACATACATACATATATCACGCCTTTATCCCTTGCGGGGTAGGCAGAGCGATAGTTGCCGTAAGAATACAGCCACTATCGCCACGTCTGACATTTTTGAGGATTGCTTTCCAAGGTTGTTTCAGTAAACATGTGTATTACTATAGTGACAGGTTGTCAGCCTGTCGCCTAAAAATTGTAATTCACCAATTCTCTCGAGTCCCTTAGTCGCCTCTTACGACACCCGCGGGAAGGATGTGGGGTGATGCTATTCTAAGCCGGCATCACACGGCATCAAATATCCAAAGTTTAAATTAATACATAAAAAAACTATATAACAGTAAGCGTTCTGACGTTATCCCAATAAGTAACATAATGACGTCATACGTTCTTATTTTCATACAAAATACTGTTTTTAATCGTTTTAAAAAGTTGTTCATTTGACTTGCTAATCCGCTAGCCTATTGTTTTATGGCGGGTGAGGTGACAGAAGGAATCCAGGTGGTGTCGGGAAAAGGGTAGCTATCCGCCTGGCCGGGTGTTGTGGCCAGGGGATCGACGGGTCCACCTGGATTGGATTAGAAGTTGTATATATGCGTTGCGCGATGAACACTTCGATACCGCGTTTCAGGTCCATTGTTCTGTCACATGGCGCCATCTCTCCGATATGTTGAGAACTCCTGTTGCGTCTTGTATGCTAGTAAACCACTTGAGTGATCTTCATGTTGTAGCCAGCAGAGATCGCTACAGTTTCATAAGTTTGGTGTTATCTAATACCGTACCATACAGTGTAACTGTTTTTGAACCACGGTTATTGATTTACGAATTTTTTACCGCTGAAAAGAAAACTTTTACATCTATCATTCTGACTACGTCCCCGCATCGATACTCCTTTGATATTCCTTTATCGGTTTACCCTTTGTCACATCACCCGTGAGACCGCACAGATGGCGCTGTCCACTGCCATATTGTACACTATTGTCGCCATATTTATGAATACATTCAGCACCTATTGTACTGTTATAGATGGTGGACACTGGCAAATGTTTAAAATAACCCTCTTTGTGGATTAGATTTGTTGCTGTTGAAAGGTGTCTTTGATTTGCTTTTCTTCGTATCTAGTAGAACCATTTTATGTACATACATACATACATACATACACATATCTTGCCTTTATCCCTTGCGGGGTAGGCAGAGCGTTACCAGCCGTAAGAATACGGTCGCTATCGCCACGTCTGACATTTTTGAGGATTGTTTTCCAGGGTTGTTTCAGAAAACATGTGTATAGGGTGTAAAAATATAACTACATCAACACATTTGTGTCCCGCGCGTGTCGTAAGATCGCCGTGTGATGTCGGCTTAGAATAGCATCAACCCATTTCTTTCTCGCGGGTGTCGTAAAAGGCGACTAAGGGATTCGAGGGTTTCCCGTCACGTGTGACATGTATTACAATTTTTAGGCGACAGACTGACAACCTGTCACTATAGTAATACTAATTGTCTGAAACAGCTCCCAACATTTTGTCAGACGTGGTGATGTCGACCGTATTCTTACGGCCGTTATCGCTCTGCCCACCACGCAAGGGATAAAGGCATGATAATTATATTTGAGGTATGGACCTACATACATACATACACATATTACGCCTATATCCCTGGCGGGGTAGGCAGAGCGTCAACGAGCGTAAAATAACAGTGGATATAGCCACGTCTGACAAATGATTGTTTAGGTATGTAGGTAGGTATGTATGTAAAACTATAACTTCGAATATTTTAAACCCTCAAGCGCAAAATACCTTATTCACAAAATTCCAGCGGTCTCATAAAGTTCAATTAAACCGATCAGAATAATAAAACTTTCCCTAAGTTTACAGAAATGTAAAAAAAATTAGTCAGTATTGGTTGTTCGGCACCATATTGGTCACGAAAAAAGTCCGGGCTTGTGGTCTATACCAGTGCCTAGTTTTTCGAAACTACAAGCTACAATTCTACAGGTGAAATTCGTTGTACATTGCGTAGCGGGTCAAAAATCCTGGTTTTTTAATGTCCCACCGGCAACGCAATGTACATCCAATTTCACCTGTAGAATTGTAGCCTGTAGTTTCGTTGCATAGGCCACAGGAGTGGCCAAACTTTTCAAGTATTTGGTCTACTTTTTAATTTACAATGTTCCAGCGGTCTACACGTCACATGCGAAAGAAAAAACCTTTAAGTATGTCGATTGTTTTTTTAGTAACATGTGTTGACTCATTGCGGGTTAGCACTACAAATGTAGAAGCTTGTCCTGTTGCATAAACGTACAAAAGTTATTGCTATGTGCTCGCAAGAAGCTGTCAACCAAGAATAGGCTTTTATAGGCGAAACTGTTTTTATTACTTCTGTAGGTAGGTCGATCCAAAAAATACAAAGATACTTTTCTTAGGCATGGAAACCTCTCTATGTTCCTAAGTTTTTTTTGTAGAATCGGACGCGGGCTATCGAAAAATTCGCCGCGGTCGACCGGTAGACCGCGGTCGACGTCTTGGACACCCCTGGTCTATACATTATTTACTACACATTACTTTTGTTTATGTGACGATATTGATAATGCCGATGTTTTCGTGCCAGCAAATCATCTGATGTAACTCTCGACGAAATGGCACTGTCATTCTTATCTTATTTACTCGCTTACGCTTGTTTCTGAGTAAGAGGTCTCTAGTTCTTTAGACTAGTTGTAGATTATTGGAATAGTAAACATTCCACTGGCCAGAAGCTCGATTTCTGAAATGTTCGTTTTCGGTTCCGTGCACGGAAGTCCCAAACGACTGGTTTAACCACGCGTTTATAAATTTATTTTACTTGATGTTTTTATTGGCTCTCTCTTCGTTTAAGACACCGAGTCGTCCAAATTGGCAAAAATATGTGTGAACTTTTGAAGGTATGTGGGAGAGGATAAGTAAACTAGAACGTGTGAATACAAGCATAGTAAGTGGCAGATTTTCGCATGAAACAAAAAAATCATCATAATATAAAACATTTTCGTGCATAAAATCTGCTAATTTTAATGCTTGTATCTTGTTTATTTATCGATTCCCACATACTCTTGAAAATTCACATATATTTAAGTATGACTATCAAAACATCTAGCAAAAGAAATTTAAAAACGTGTGGTTAGAACAGTCGTTTTAGACTTTCGTGACCGGAACCTAAAACGCACAATTCAGAAAATGAGCTCCTGGACTAAATTAGTCTCAATGCTTGTGTTATAGGAGATTTCGCTCTTTTACTGTTTATACAGTACTTACTTAAAAACTTAAAAAGATGCAACATCGAGCCCACTCAATGGGAGGGTCTGGCAGCACAGCGCCCCGAATGGCGCGGGATGGTTAAGAGGCAAGTCCGCGAGTTTGAGGAACAGCGTAAAGCAGACCTCGACGCTAAGCGCGATGAGCTGAAGGTCCGTCCACCCGTCGCCATTAACTATAATTATGTAAATGGCAAACTCACGTGTCCACTCTGTGTTTACTGCCAAAATTGGCTACAATAGCCATCTCCGGGCGCATCAGCGCCGATCTGATTAGGAGTCTAAAGTGGTCGCCATGGCCGAAATCGGTCGGAGAGATCATCATCATCATCACTTACTTAAAACTATTCCTTAGTTCTTTATTCAGTTGTAGGTATATCAGAATTCAGCAAATCTACACTTAGATAAAAATAATACAGGAAATATATGTCTTAATTAAAGTATTATACTTTTTAAAAACATCTCAAATGGCATGGGCCTCCCCCTATTGGGGGGTATTGCCTTGCCATACTCACCACGCCGTGTAAGACGTTGCATTTGCAGGGACCGCTGCTGCCCATTCTCTTGATGATTATCTATAAGTCAGTTTTTACGACGACCGATGTGGCGCAGTGGCAGTGCGACTGCCTTTGACGCACAAGGTTCCGGGTTCGATTCTCGGTGGGTCACTCACAAAGTTGATATTTATCACTTTGTGAATTTGTTCCCAGTCTGGTTAGGACATTGCGGGCTGAACCACCCGATTGTTCGTAAGAAAGATGGTTCCGTGTTTCGGATGGCACGTTAAGCCGTAGGTCCCGGTTGCTGTCTATGATTACTTAGACGGCGGTCGTAACACAACCATGTCAGAAGCCTGCTACTTGTAGAAGGCGGTTCAAAAATTCTGACACTAGGGTTCACTGGGTCGATGGTCGACTCGGTGTCCCAAACGAAAAGAAGAAGTTTTTACGACACCCACGGGTATAATTGGGGTAATGCTATTCTAAGCCGGCATCACACGGCATGTATTAATACCACCAAATAAATACGACTGTATCTAATTATTTGTAAACTAAATAGGTATTTCTCATAATAAGAGTCAAATTACTTATTATTATTATCGTAATAGAGTTACCATCGTTAATAAAAGACTTAATTCGATTCTTATATTATTACCTACTAAACTAATTACTTACTTACTTTCATTCATCATTCGTCTACTCTAACCGTTCAAAATAACACGTTAAACTTTTTAACATAATTTCTCCTTCGTTTTTCTACAGATAAATTGAGCGTAATCCGCATACATCCGATTGTTGTGCGATAAAACCGCCAGTGTTAAAATACAGTGGCAATTACATTCGGTATCAGTGAATAACAGACTTGAATACATACAGCACGTCTTGTATTGAGTGTACTAGTGTGTAGCTTGTATGTAAGAGTTGTATGGGAGACGGACCGTGGAATTCGCTGGAGTTATTGACCGACGGAGGTGAGTTGTCTTCCTGTATTGTAGAGAGCTGTAAAGAATACATACATACAAATATCACGCCTTTTATCCCTTGCTGTGAAGAATTTAATAAACTTATTGTATTTTTATTTACTTATCGATGTTTTCGAAAGCAGTGTCAGTCATGTTAGCAAGTGTATGTTATGTATTGTTTACATACGTGTTGATTAGGTATAAGAAGTTGAAAAATGTAGTTTTGTTTTGATCTAGATATTAAGGGCCTTACCACAAAAAAGTGAGTCTAACGCGTGTTTAAAATAAAACTCCATACGCTTTCAACGAGAGTCAAACTTTTTTGTGCAAAAGGCCCTCATATGTAAGATATTCGTAGAACTAATTAGTTACTAGATCTACACAGTAGATAGACATAATTACGTTTGTATGTATGAAAGTGATAATATTACTTCACAATCACGCATTTATTACTTGCAAGGCGAGCAGAGCATTAACCGTATAGTTTGATTTCTCCACGTCTGACAAATACTATTTGGGGGTCGTCTTACAAGAACCATCAATGTACGTAGGTACTTGATTACACAAATTCTGAAGTGACCTATATCTATAGGTATGATCGCTGTGTATGACAGGTGTATCCACATTTAAAAAACATGTGTTAAATGAAGTACATTCATTCAAATAGAGCAAATATGGAATCTCGGAGGTCGATCACTTAGATCAGCTGTTCAAATTCTTTATATCTACCAAAATATCAGAAAATTAGATGTCGTGGAATGATGTCAATTGTCTACAGGTTTTATACAGTCTAATTTTATGGTTATGGGGATGGTAAAAAATGTGTGATTCAATTCAAAATATTATTACACTCAAGTAGAGGTTACGCCCCCTTTCAAGTTAGTCGAGTCAAATAACAGGGTACTGTTGTACTTTGTAAACACATCGAGAATCGAACTTAAGACCTCTGGATCATTCCAGAGTGTAGTTGTTTTTCTTTGGAATACTAAAACGGGATACCCGAGTATCGAAGTATGGATTAGTGGTTAAGAGGGCGGCTGGATAGTGAAAACGGGAGATCGTAATGGCCTACCGTGGGGGAAGCCTACGTCCAACAGTGTACTGCTATAGGCTCTACCCTGGGGGTGGCCTACGTCCAGCAGTGTACTGCTATAGGCTGAACCCTGGGGGTGGCCTACGTCCAGCAGCGTACTGCGATAGGCTGATGTTATTTTGAGATGATGATGGATAAAATTATAAATTAAAGGTCCACCTACTTGCGCTTCTATCCGCTGACTGAACAGCTGTTGTAGCTACGCATAATAACGTATTTGTTGACAGTCGTGTCATTCGAGTTCATTATGATATCGTCAACATAGAATGCAACATTTCTTCACTATTACTCAGCCTGGGGTCCTGCATTTAATGTATAAACATTAAAGATAAGCGGGCGAATAAAAATATGTAAGGTGTAAAAATATTAGCTGCAAATATTTTAAGGGGTGATCAGCTCATGAAACTGAACAACTTTCCCTAAGGAATATTTCCCTAAATTTTGGCTCCCTCGTACAAATTGACTTGGTCGGCCGGTACATTTTGTATGGGAGTTCCAAAAATTTTTTTCATATTTCTACTTATTTTCCATATGGAAAGTTGTTCAGTTTCATGGGCTAGTTCACCTATTAAAATATTTGCAGCTAATAGAAAGTTTCGCAACTTCAAATCCGAATCTCCTTTATAAAATTATTTTACAAGAAAGAAATGAATAGTTATGAAACATTTACCGAAGTGTTTTGTTCCAAACATTTTAAAGTTGTTAGATAGAATTTTAAGACTAGAAGATTTAAGAAACGGTTCTTCTAGATCGGTTCAATGCTTTTTGTTGCAAAGAAATTAATTGTGAAACCAAAGTCTCTTTTCGTGTGGTACCTACACCATGTCGCTCAACGACCCGATGAACCCTAGTGTCCGAATTTTTCAACCGCCATGTACAAGTAGCAAGACTTCTGACATGGTTCTGTAATGTAAATCAAAGTAATAAATATACTTATACCAAAATTATGTTTTTTTTTCTGTATTTGGTCTGACTGACGACCGATGTCGTAGTAGTAGTGCTACAGCCTGCGGTGCTAAGGTTCCAGGTGCGACCCAGTGTGAACCAGTCGCTGAAAGACTCGGTGTCCCGCGCGAAAAGAAAGAAGAACGACAGATCACCTATAAAAATTTCAATTCGACTGGTGGAATCTGCCTAATGAGTAATTACAACTGTTGTTGCGGTGCCAAGCCAAATCTATCAGAAATAGACTATAGAAAGTGCCCTTACTGTTCTAAATTTATATGTATCAGTGTCGCAATCATGCGGTAAAGAAATAGGATCGCTACATTGATACAATCATCTGTAGATACTTGATATATCGTTTTATCAGTTAGAAAATAAATCAATATCTTCTTATCCATAACCTGCCCAATTCTTACTTAAATTCGCAAAGATGACCGCTTATAGGGGGTAGACAGGTATACAGGGTGTAAATATTTTAAGGGGTGAATCAGCCCATGAAACTGAACAACTTTCCTCAATAAACATAGGTCGAAATATGAAAAAAAAAAATTGTACCTCCCATACAAAATGTAGTCCAACAAGCGAGTCAACCTGTATGGGAAGGTCCAAATTTTTTTCGTCATATTTCGACCTATGTTTCTTGGGGAAAGTTGTTCAGTTTCATGGTCTACCCCTTAAAAATTTTTTACTCCTTATATTTGATCACATTTAAATTGACACGGACACCCACAGGCGAGCCTACTTGGATCTTGAACATCTGACTACCCCGCAAGGGCCAAGAGATAGAGAGATAGTACGAATACCTATAGCGAATACTCCTATTTTTAACCGACATTTAAAAAAATGGTTCTCAGTTTGACCTGTACAAATAATAACTTTTTTAAAAGAACACTGTCTTCAACGGACGTAAAAAGTGCGAAACTCCAATTTTTTGTCGGTTAATATGCCTAAAACTTTCTTCTATATTTTATAAAATACTAGCTGGTACCCGCGACTTCGTTTCGCTGACTTAGTATTTTAGATGATAAAAAACCTTATAAGTCTATATGCCAGCATAAACTACCCATCAAGCAGAACAACTTTTGCTTTCGTGCCATATCTTTATCTCGTATAGTTTAGGTGGGCTCCTGGTTGTGCACCTGGTGGTCTACATCAGGTACTCCAAACCTTCAAAGTCTATATGCCACCAGAAGCTACCCAACAAGTTAAACATTTTTTGCTTGGTGCCATGTCTGTATCTCCTATAGGAGTTTAGGCGGACTCCTGGTGGTGTACCTGGTGGTCTACTGAAGGTACTTCAGACCCTCGAGTGGTGAAAAAAAGTAGCCTATGTCCGTTCTCGGTATCTTACTAATCTCTGTGTGGAATTTCATGATGATCGGTTTAGTGGTTTGGCCGTGAAAGCGTAGCAGACAGACAGAGTTACTTTCGAATCTATACATATAATAAGACAGTAACAAGTTAGGGTTCAGTGACCCTATATAGTTTTGAGAAAACACAACGATAGCGCGTTTTAAAAGACGTGTGGCGACATCTATGAATGAGTTTTGTACGATGTTTGTGTGTTTGTTTGTGTATATGCGGAAGCATCACGCGAAAACGACCGAACGGATTTTGAATCAAATTGTACCAAAATGTCAAGTAATTCACCGACCAGGTTATAGGCTAAAAAAAAACATACCCCTAAAAGGGGGGTTGGCTGCTACACAAAATAAGTTTGTAGGTCATGTGAATTTCATAGTGGCGCGTAGTAAAAGGATGTGTATCTGTATGGGCTAATTGGACCTGAGATTGATTTCAAATTTCGAACTGGCCAGCACGTATTGTGTCGCTTTGAATAAGCGCACAGGAAGAAAAAAAAACATGAGGCCGTGTTTATATTTTTAATCTGTATTTTTATAACCTCAACAAATGAGTTTGTCGAATTATTGCTCATGATTACGACAAGGAAACTAAAATCTATGAATATGTCGACGACTACAAAAATATCTCTTTAATATTGGAATAATTTTCACTTTTAATAATTATATATACTGCGGGTCAGCGACCCCGCAGCTGGTAGGAAGAGCGTCAACAACACACCGCCGCCTCCACCGTCCCGCCCCGAGCCTGCGTTGCATCCCGATGCTGTCCCCTTTGTACCTGGGAGGCAGAAGGAAGTGCCGCCGCAGAAGACTCGCCGCTCTCGCCGCAAACGACAACCTGCGCCTCCCGTGACGCAAAACGGAAAGCAGAAGGCACGTCCTGCAGCGAAAGACGCCAATGTCGCGTCTAAAGCGATTGTCGACGAGGAAGGCTTCATACTGGTAGAATCCAGGAAGCGTCGAGTTCGTCGCAACCGCAATAAACGCGGCACCGTAACTGCAGCCTCAACAACACTCAAGGCTGCCGAACCCATCGCGCAGCTGTACGTGTCCCGGCTGGACTGCAAGACGACAGCGGAGGACATCATGCAGCACGTGCACAAGATGTGTCAGCTTCGCCGGGAACTCACACGGATCCCCGCTGATTCGACGGTGGAAATTCGACTGCTGGAGTCTAAAATCGCAACCAATTTTAGGTCTTTTGTCTTGTCGGTTCCCCGAAAAATCGTGTGCGAATTTACGCGGGAAGATTTCTGGCCACTGGGAGTCGTATTTAGGCGCTATCGACCCCCCGTGCAACGCGTGTCGCTGCTGACGCCGTCGTCGTCGGCTAAAGTGCCTACCTTATAATTTTAGTGTATTTATAGTAGTTATCTTAGTTACATTTATATTGTATAATTTTATTACTATGATATTTTTAGCGTATTTAAGTTTATTTTAACTGTATAGTATTATTCTTATTGTTATATTTATTTAGAACAATTATGTTGGTTGAGTGTTTACCTAAGACACAAGAATTACTATTCTTAGTTTAGGAAATAATTTAGCCTCATAATTGTTTTGTATAGTTTTACCTATTAGTAATTATGTTTATTTATAATAAAGAATTTGAATTTTGAATTTTTGAATTTTGAATTCAATAATTATTACTCTCGAAAACAAAAGTTCCGTGGTGCAAGACGTGCAAGTTGCGTGGCCAGACGATACAAACTTCATATAAGAATCGTTTTCTTTGTGCGTAATCTACGCGGGAAAATTGCAATAACTTTTTTGTTTTTAAATTTTCTCGCTAATTTGGTTAAGGCTATTTAGCCAATGTTTGTCTGGTACATGCAGTATGTTATAGGTTTTGCCGACAATACAGCTACATTATTTTCAGGGTGCGACAACTTTTTTCTGAAATATTCTTTGGAAATACTAATAAAAATTGGACTTCCCACACAAAGTGACTCAATCGGCTGGTACATTTTATATAGAAGATACATTTTTCCATATTCCTGTAAAATTTTCCTGACGAATGTTATATTTTATACGTTTGTGCCAGACGATCAAATCAGTATCTGAGATAAGACTTTTCTATAGGTATAAGCCGATTTTCCACAGACACTGCTTTGTCTGGAGTGTAATTTTGGAAAACGCAGGGTTGCTCAAGACCTGCGCCACTCTCTCGGGCTCCCTGACTGACACCACAGGAACTTCGAGTCGATACGTGCGGAGCCAAATTGACTGCAGGATAGACCTCTGTCACACGCTTCTAACAAAGACTCCGTTCCGGGTTTAAATGTAGATTCTGTTGTCCTCCTCCAGGGCCGCCGGTCTTGGTCAGGTTTCTCCCTCGGTTGATTCTTACGACTCCCACGGAAGAGAGGTGCTATTCTACTTTGCCGGCAGCACACGACCTTAATTAAATAGCCTTAGGTACTTAATTAAACTTAACCCTAGCCGCGGCTCCGCCCGTGTGGAAATCGGTCATGGCATCACACAGGAACATTTTTTCGCGAAGAAAACTTTCCTATGCGTTAATCCAAGTTACCTCCTTTATGTCTGTGTTCAATTTCATGAATATCAGTTAAACAGTTTTTGCGTGAAGGAGTAACAAACAAATATATAAACTTTTGTATTTATATTATTAGTAGGAAGTAGGATAGGATAGGATTAGTAGTATGATTGCTTGCTTTTGTTTTTATTTATTCACACTCATGAACTCGGTCTTCAGTCCTCCATCACAATGTCAAGAAATGTGGCATCAGTCTACTTCACGGAAGTAATACTCTTGGAAGTAAATATTGCACGGTTTTAAAAAATCTGCTAAAAATGTCATAAGAAGCGGAAAGTTGAAGATATAGGGAAGAGAACTGGAAAGCTAAAAAATCGTAGCAGGGAAAAACGACTTCAAGAAACTGAACCTTTAGGGATTCTAAAAGACTAAACACTATAAACCAACCACCGTTTTCTTACCCTTTTTTGCATGTGGAAATTTAAATTTTACGATTTAACAGTTTTTTAAATTACTTACATATAGTCTGAGAAACCAAGTTTTCTGGTACCTACCTACCAACAATTTAATATTGGCTAATATTATTTTATGGTTCTTAGAGGCCTACGTTTAGCAGTGGTCGTCCTATATATAGCTGATAAATGATGGAAGATATATTATGGCGAAACGAAGTTCGCGGGCACCAGCTAGTTTATAATATTAGTATGGATGGTATGATCCCTGTGACGTTTGTGACCTTGGAGCAAATCACGCAAATGCTGTGACGTAAGATCCGCTTTCCTAGTAAACAAAGGAAAATAGACCTTATGTCATAGCATTTCCTTTGTTTACTAGGAAAACGGATCTTATGTCATAGCATTTCCTTTGTTTACTAGGAAAACGGATCTTATGTCATAGCATTTGCGTGATTTGCTCCAAGGTCATAAACGTCACAGGGATCATCCTATATTTTAAAGACTATACTTAAGTCTGACAAATACTTTATTGAAAACCATACATACAGGTCAAACTGAGAACCTCCTTTTTTTGAAGTAGGTTAATAAAGGAGGTGGTCAGTTTGTCCTGTCTGTTTGTATGTATGTTTGTCCGCGATTGCCTAGCGTTTGGCTGAACCGTTTTCATTAAAGACAGTTCCCTTTTTATTTAAAAAAATATCTTATCTGTATGCCGTGTGATGCCGGCTTAGAATAGCATCACCCCTCATCCTTCCCGCGGGTGTCGTAAGAGACGACTAAGGGACTCGAGAGTATTGGTGTATTACAATTTTTAGGCGACGGGCTGACAACCTCTCACTATAGTGATGCAAATATTTTCTGAAACAACCTCAGAAAACAATCCTCAAAATTGTCAGACGTGGCGGTAGTGGCCGTATTCTTACGTCCGTTAACGCTCTGCCTACACCGCAAGGGATAAAGGCGTGATATATATGTATCTTATCTGTAACACACCCATTGCGACGAGCCTACTTGTATCTTGTTTACCGCGACTTATCACCAGAGGTCGCTCCGCGGGGTGCCGTTATAATTACATCATGTTGCCATTGTATTATCTGGTAACCTTTGGGAAAATGCCAGAGAATTTTAGGTTATAATTTCATAAATAACTCAACTTAATAACTTAGCCGTGTGGCGCCGGTTTGGTATAGCATCACCCTATTTCTCCACCGAGTCTTGCAACGACCCAATGAACCCTAGTATCAGAAGTTTTCAGCTGCCTTTTACGAGTAGCAGACTCCTCACATGGTTTTATAATGACCTCCGTCTAAGTAATCGTAGACAGCAACCGGGACCTACAGCTTCACGTGCCATCCGAAACATGGAACCATCTTTCTTACGGACAATCGGATGGTTCAGCCCACAATGTCCTAACCAGACTGGGGATAAATTTACAAAGTGCTAAATATGAACTTTGTAAGTGACCCACCTAGAATCGAACTCAGAACGTTCTGCGTCAAAAGCAGTCGCACTACCACTGCGCCACATCGGTCGTTGAAAATCCTAAAAACCAATAACCAGGGCCCCAAGTCTGCTATTTTTTGTCATTGTAACGCCATCGAAACTCAACTGTCATTCAATTGTCATTGTGATTTTTCTATACTTTACACTGTTAGCGACTGGGCAATTTCAAAAAAAATTGTACCCTTTCGAAAAAGTGGTCAACATAATTTATGTTGCTATAATGACAATTTTTTTTGAAAAATAGAATCTGCATTTAATAATGTATCTAAATATAATGTTTGTTTTGTAATTTATTCAGTATTTTAAGAGATATTCAGTAAAATAGGAATACAGGTCATTATGGTCAGTCAGTTTTGTTACCACCTTTGAAGCATGTTATCTCACAAAATAAAGTTAAACCTAGTTATTTTATAGGTTTTTCGATTACTTTGTTTATTCAACTATCATAAAAAAAAATTAAAATGGTCCAAAAGTCTTTATTTTTTTCAGTGAAGCAAAAAATAGGTCCGTTTGGTTACCCTGGTCACCAAACCAGATCATATTTTCATTTTTTTACAACAATGCGTTATAAAATTGTAACAAATATTATTTGAACTGATAAATTTACATTAAAGTTTTATAAAATAATACGGAAAACAATTAAAATCGTACTAAAAATATCAAAAATACGCAAATAACTGTAACCAAAGTAACAAAATGGACAGTCACAAAATTGTAAGGTTAGGGTTACACGCCGCATACTTATTGGGAATAAACTAGTATAACGTGCCATTGTTCATTGTATTTATATTGAGTATTTGTTACTGATTTTAGGTAGAGTTAACATCCAAAAAAATTCTAATAATATAGTTAATTTGAAAATTCTTTACGTTTTGATTTTATTTAATAAATGAATGAGATTTATTTTATTATTTCAATACATATCTTTATGAGCTTTTACCGAACTATTATTTTAATTTGGCACTGAAAGTCCGTATATATATTTAAAAAGATCACTTAAAAAGAAAACTGGAACATAACTAAACAAAAAAAAACTAAAATAAAACAGAAACAAGCCTTTATCTAAAATATCTTATTTTTATTATCGAGCACCTTAAATAAACAAAATAATATATTATTTACAATTGGCACCATGTAAACTCAGCTTTAGCTGTCAGTTTTGTTACTTTGCCTGTCAGCATATAGGTTACCAGCAAAATGGGTAACAAAATGGAGGTAACATCGGACTCCGAATTTGGATTAAAATATCAGTAAAAATCACCAAAAAACATTTAGTTTATCAAATTTTGAACACTTAATCTTCATTATTTATTGAAAATTAAAAACACGCGCTTAATAGCATGCCATAAAGTGTTCAAGAACTACAGTGGTAACTAACCCGACAAATTTTCTGAAACTTTCGTACGCACCTCGACTTGCACGTCTCACGATCCCGTTGCAAATGGCAGAGCCACAGTAAAATGGCCTATGGCTAGACGATTAAATAATGTTACTATTTTCAAGAAAACCTACCAACATCTTTAATATTTTTTATTATAAATCAAGGTAACAAAACTGACGTTTCGTGACTGGACAAAATTGGGGACAATATTCAAAAATTATTATAAATTCTATTTCAACATATTTAAAGTTTGAAATCCCTTATTTCGGAAGCATAAAGCATTGCCATTCTAAAAAATATAAAATGTGTGGGGGTCTTCTTGGAAGAATATAATTAAATCCAACCGTCTTTTTCGCAAACTGTGGTGGGGACAGCCAAAAAAATGGTTCGCCCTGGGGTATATTATTTAATATAAATTAAACTATAAATGATAGCACGAAATATTTAATGTTAAATAGCAGACTTTAAACTATATTTTTGGGGAAATATAAATAAAAAGTACAAACAATTAAGATAACACCTTTAAAAAAATACGCAATGTGGGGGACAGGTAAAAATCAGGATGTACATTTTTTTTTGAAATTGCCCGACTACGAAATGACCGAAATTATCCAACTGAGATCCAATCGACATCCAACTGAAACGATTTTAATTTAGCAGACTTAGGGCCCAGAGCTTAGTCAATTCGGTGTCGCTATGCACAGAAAGAGCGCGATACCTACCCACTGGTAACTATTTTATTATTATTAATCATGATCTTATGACAGCTGATAGATAAACATGTTTACGCAAACCAATGTCAGATAGTGTCTAAGTTTGTGTTATTTATATCTTTATTCGTAATAATTTGGAAATTTACTCACGATCGGCAATGGTCATGTGACCAACTTGTCCGAAAAGAACCATGTGTAGATTATTTTTGACTGTCCCGATGGCGTAGCGGATAGTATGCCTGCCTTCTACGCCGAGGGTCGTGGGTTCGATCCCCACCGAACACAAATATTTGTTAAGTCAATTTTCAAATATTTGTGTTGAGTCTGGGTGTTTTCTATGTATAATATGTATATATTTACAACAAAAAAAAAGTATATATGTATTAATGTCAGCTATCTAGTTCCCATAGTACAAGCTTTGCTTAGTTTGGGGCTAGATGGCGCTGTGTGAATTGTCCAGGATATTTATTTATTATTTTATTTATTTATTTTTGTCATCTGATAAGATAAGATGTAGGGATGTGGACTGGCACGTCAAATGTGCTACTTTTTAAATCGATCTAAGGCGGATCGCACACTTAACGCACGACGGACCGCTAAAATATCGCAGAGTTCTGTCAGATCCATACTAGAAATGTCAGCAGTCCACTGCTGGACATAGGCCTCCCCCAGGGTACGTCACAATGAACGATCTCCCGCTTTCGCCATGCAGTCGCTACCAGCCGCTCTTCTTAAGTGCTTTAAGTCATCGGTCCATATGCGTGCGTGGTGGTGACAAGTTATAGAGTTTATCAAATCATCGGTCATTGACCTCGTTGACCTCTCTGCACTTACTACAGCGTAGCAACCGTAGTAACTCATCCAGGCAATTGCTACGACATTGCTACAATAAATTGTTTAAATTTTTTAGGTCACACACAACCACGGAGGAGAGTAACCAGTGGAGAACGCGTCGGTACGATTTTGTTCAAAACCAAGCTCACTGGTTTTTGCGGGGGGAGAGGTAATTATCGCTAGACGCAATTGGCTTTCGCAATGACCGCATATTTTGTAGAGATGGGAAAAATAAATATGTAAAATTATATCGATATTTTATATCACCGTTTAATAAGTTTACTCATATTATGTGTAAGAAAATTTATTGAAACATGTGCATGCTAATATTAATATAGCGATATATGTATAAAAAATAATAATAAGTACCTACTTACATTGTGATTTTAGGGTATGTATTGAAATAATTGTACCGAATTGGAAACGACCTGTTACGATCATTTTGGATGGTAGGGCTGGTTGGCGAGACGATGCTGGTCAGCGGACAGACAGACGGACATGATAAGATGATATATTGACCTACCTATTGATATTTTGTTCTGATTTCATAATAAATGAAATAGTTACAAATTGACTCGAGAGTGTTGGTGTATTTTTAGGCGATAGGCTGACAACCTGTCACTATAGTGATGTGATACACATGTTTTCTGAAACAACCTTAGAAAACAAACATCAAAAATGTCATACGCGGCGATAGTGTCCGTATTCTTACCATTGGCCATTAACGCTCCGCCTACCCCGCAAGGGATAAAGGCGTGATATATATATGTATGTATGTATGTATGTATGTTACAAATTGATATTCGACTAGCGCAAGATCTTTTATTTATAATAATGAAACACTAAATTTTGGCGCGGGGGGAATGCGTCCGCGCCACTCCATATACCCGAATGCATTCATTCATATAATATACATTGTAGGTAAGTTGTTAAGTACGTACAATAACATAATTATTTTATGACGATCCCAGAATTATCGATAAAATCATTCTATACTTCTGAGAACAGTGGTATAGCACTAATACGAAGAAAGAGCCAGCCTACGTATGGACACACCCGTGCGTTAGAAAGGGATAGCAATGAAAGACATCAACGGGAGCGCATCAGAAATTATAAATATGGAATTATTTTTCATTAAAATGAAATTTTGAAAGAATCAAGCATAAAAATGTTTACCTATAAAATGTTATCCCGTCTTTTGTGGAACTTGATGTTGTACTACACTTTCCACACCATTTCACTGCACAGGAAGGCATTCTTGTTTAAGTTTATACGCCAAAAAACGAAGCGCGGAACGTCCGTTCTTTCGCGCAGTCTCAACCCGACTAATCAAAATTTTGATGCGTCTGCTCTATAAGGCATACATCAAGGTGAGTGCGGTCGCCCCCGCATGCGTTCTCCACTGGTTACTGTCCTCCGTGCACACAACACATAGGTAATGACTAAAGTACAGGGTATTAGATTTGTTGCAAATATTTTAAGTGGTGAACAAGCCCATGAAACTGAACAACTTTCCCCAAGAAACATATGTAGTTCGAAATATGAGAAAATTGTTACCTCCTATAAATATTTACCTGGTCGGTTGGTAATTTTGTATGGAAGGTCCGAAAAATCACACGTCTATGGCATATCACGAAAAAACTTCTACAAAATAGTGAGTCGCGGTAAGGCCTTTCTCACATTAAGGGCCCCTTCTGCTGAAGGTTTAGGTATTTTGCGCGCCCAGGCGACTTGCCGGCGTATTACGCGCGGGCCGTTTTGATTTGAACTCCGGTGACCTTTGCCGGCGCGTGAGAGTGCCCCAGTATAAAATATTGCAGTAGGCAAATTAACCTTAATTTAATTTAGGTACTGTTTTTATTTTTTATATTGAAACGAAAGTTATGTGATCTATTTATTTTCTGTAAATGTAACTATTACTCATAAAATAACTGGACAAAATCCATTTTGACTACGAAAGTCAGTCAAAATATTTTTAAAGTAACTTGAAGCTCATCAAAACAAGGTCAAAACTCATAAAAAGTATAGGCCTCGATGATGCTGGATGGAGCCACAAGATTGCTGGATGGGCCTAAAAGCAACGCGATGGTTGCAGACTTAACTTTGTACTAATATTTGTGAAACACCGAGTCGTCCAACGACCCGATGAACCCTAGTGTCAGAATTTTTCAACCGCCTTCTACAAGTAGCAGGCTCCTGACATGTTTGTGTAACGACCGCCGTCTCAGTAATCATAGACAGCAACCGGGACCTACGGCTTAACGTGCCATCCGAAACACGGAACCATTTTACTTACGGACAATCGGGTGGTTCAGCCCGCAATGTCCTAACCAGACTGGGAACAAATTCACAAAGAGTTAAATATCAACTTTGTGAGTAACCCACCGAGAATCCCCATCGGTCGTCGATGTGGCGCATATGCAAAGTGAGAGGTAACGATTGCTATAGGAGATTTCATGGTTCCTACCTAAACAATGAATAAAAACAAACATAATTGTTTTGTACATTATTTTTGATATAACAAGTGATGTTTATTTCGTTTGTTACCCATTGCGTCGTCTGAATCTCAGTCTACTCAACTTCCGTGATCTATATACTGCTTCATTTTCTAAAAAAATCTCCACGTCGCACTTCGGGAAGGGCACTGGCACAGGTCCGTCGCCCATAAGCGTCTCCGCGCGACTGACGAGCTCGCCAAGTCGCGCCGCTCGCGCTTTTTGTAGGTATTTAGACATCATAATTTAGAAAATAACCCTACAACATACAAATTTGCACAGTCCCCTAGAGTATAAATTTGTCTAAAGATTGGTATAAAAATTAGGTTTTTAAGTTTAATATCTCAGGCATAATATTGAAAATAAATTTTAAATAGAGGCAACTTTGGTATTTTTTTCTATCGAGCAAAGTAAGTCTAATCGTGTAACTGAATGCCCTATTCCCTCTGTTAGATCTTCAACTGCAACATATATTTTTTTCAGAATTTCTCGACTATCATTTACTAAGTAATATTGTTTTGAAAAACGACATTTGAGCCAGACGCCGCCCTGCATCCGTAAGGCAGCGGTCTGTCAGTGTGTCAGCTGTGTTATATTGACGGATCCGTTTTTTTGACGGAGCTGCGTCAAACTCAAACTCAAACTCAAATTATTTATTCAAAGTAGTAAATTTTACATTTCGCTTTTTGATGGTCAGAAATTAACAATTTTAACAATAACAATTTTATGAACCTAGTGTAAACGCGGCTCAGGTGGACTAAAAACTTAAAACTAGCCCCTAAAGCACTGCCTCGGGGCTGGCCAAGCTAACCAAACAACATGTACCTAACGGTAAGTAAAATAACATTGAGTTCATGCCAAGAAAATGTTGTGTTACATGCGTATGGTTAGCCGGACCCCCTGGACAGTAAACCACCCAAAAACCTGCCCAGAAGTGCTCCTAGTCAACAATGGTTGAGCGGTTTTACCTAATACATTTCTAGTATGGATATGACCGCTGCGTTACGGATGCGTTATTTTAGCGCTGCGTTGTGCGTTAAAGTGAGGAAGGCCTAAGAACCACGTTTTCGTGTTCTTGACCTTGCTTCAATTTTTTTTTCTCTAAGGAAATGTTTTAAATAAATAAAATAAAAAAGTACCTACATATTTTTCTCATAGAAGGGTAGAGAGAGAGTAGAGTTGGTACTTAATGTTAATTAAATCTTAAGAGCGTCCTTTTTAAATAACAACGGCAAGAAATTGTTTACATTTAACGAAGAAATTAATTTTCATTTCAAGTATTGTGCTTTTTTTTATAAGTATGTATTAATGAACTCTGAAACAGACAGTTCAAAATAAATGAAATAGTAGATAACGCTGATCATCATTCTCCTTGTCTTATCCCATTATCTGTCGGGGTCGGCTACCTAACCTAGGGGATTTGACGTGGAACCCAGTTTTTACAAAGAGTGACTGCCAACTGACCTCTGCAACCCGAAGGCTAACCTGGTCAAATACCATCTGAATACAAACATTATTTGAATATGGGTTTCATCACGATGTTTTCCTTCACCATTTTCATCGAGTCGTTAATAGACGCAGTGTCCCGCAAGATATGATAAATAAGTAATCTGATTATTATTTGAACCACAAATGGCAAGAAGGTAATGACTTTGCTATACGTCATTATCTTACATAGTGTCACGACCAGCGTAACTGTCAGTACGCGCCCGTACGTACGTGTATCGAGCGTTGAGGTCAAGTTACGCTGGTCGCGACACTGTGCGAATGAGCAAAATCATAAAAAATTTAAAGATTTGCTCACAATGTTTTGTTTTGTTTACAGATAAATAAGACTGGACACGTTTAGGCCTGTATAAAAGCTATTCACAATGGTGTTCTTCCTCACAAGGATAACAAAAAGGTAAGACTTTATTTAATTTTATAGAAAATAACTCCTTTGAAAATGATGTACAGGAATTACTTATTTTAATACAAGCATATGTTTTAAAGTTATGTTCCAAAACAAAAACCCGACTGCGGTAATTTCAAAGATACATTTTTCGTTAAAATCCGCCATTTTTAATTTATGAAATTTTTAACATAACCAGTCACTCACGATGCTGAAACAAATTTAACGAAATCTCATATTATGCCAAATGCCAATATCCAGCCACTCGCCAGTCGTCTGGGCTGTTGCAAATAAAAAATACTTTTCTTGTCCACGTAAGCACGTAATACATGGAAATACTGTCGAAAAACACAACCCTCCTTCTGCCGCAGTCGACTCATTTCTTTTTATTTTCAAATTTTGGGAGGAATGAAGTAAATACTAGGTGTTAAATACTCGATCAATAAAATACGAGATACTAGGTAGTATTTAAGTCAAAAGTGTTCGATTTCTAGCAAACTCGCGTTTGATTGGTAGCAAATATTAATGTTCCAAATTCAAATCACTTTTAGTCCCTCGGTTTGAAATAACCTATTTTGCGCGCATGTGCGCCTGTAGTGTAGTTTTTTGAATAGAGGGGATGAAAAAATGTTTATAACTTTCCCTGTAATCATGATTTGTCAATTCTCATGAACTGTACATACATTCAGCATATTTTTTACAACAACAACAACAACAACACAAATCACACCTTTATCCCTTGCGGGGTAGGCAGAGCGTCAACGATCGTAAAATAACGGTCGTTATCGCCACTTCTGACAGGTATTGAAGGCCCTTTCAGATGATTCGTGTATCATTGTAGTGACAGGTTGTCAGCCTGTCGCCTAAAATTGCAATACAGATGAAACCCTCGAATCCCTTAGTTGCCTTTTACAACACCCGCGGGAAGAAATGGGGTGATGCTATTCTAAGCCAGCATCACACGGCATATTTTTTACAACTTGTTTATTTTAATTAATTTTGAAACATGTCAATTAATTGCACAATTAATAAACATGTACGATATCAAAACCCGCTCTCGTTTGTAGTTTTCCTATACGCTTATCTTTTCTCATTGTAATGTAATACAAATACCATATTCATTGCTTGTGGCAAAGTAACTAATACAATGGACATCTGAATGAAACGGGCAATGGTTTGAGAACATAGCGATCGTTTCTTTTAGATGATAAGTTGATATAAGGCAGTCGAAAATAATTGTTCTAGTAACATCCATTGTTTGGAACGTAAAAAATAACGAATATGTAAATTCTGACACCAGGGTTTACTGGGTCGTTGGACGACTCGGTGTCCCACACAAAAAAAGATTGTATGATTATACATGAATGCAAGTTGTTTGATACTGGTATTATTTATGACGTGAAAACGTCATATAATTCTATGGAGCCGGCTGCACGTACTAAAAACATGACTCATGCGGCGTTACCTCGCTCTGAGGCGTTCCATTTAAGGCTTGAAGTGCAAGCGAGAGCGCGGAACGAGCGACTAAGACGCACAATCAGCCTACCTATTATTATCTATCAAATAAATAAAATTTAAATTTTCTTTTGAAAAATGCCATTTTATCAGTATTTTCTTATGACGTTGTCACATTCAACTATCGTCAGTAAACTGACTTTACAGACAACTTTTTATTTTTGTCTTACGATTTTTCAGGAAAGTTGTTTTTTTCCATAGGCTGGTTCACACCTAAAATACTTTAGTTTTACTTAAGATGACGCGTTTCGATCCATGTATGTATATTAAGAAAATTATCAGTTATCAGAAATATATCAAAAATCTCAACCACCCTTTTATAGTCGGGTAAAACAAGCAGCAATGTAAAGCGAAGTTCACGATATCAACCGTCTCTGCAACGTAATACAGTGGTACTAGCGGAGGTCAATTTCTGAAAAGTCGTAATTCGATTCCGTGCACGAAAATCCACAGCGACTGGTCAAACCACACGTAGGTATTTAAATTTCTAATATTAGATGTTTTGATAGTCAAGGGTTCGTGTGAGTGAATAAAATTTCTATTACTCCATGATTTTATGGCCAAGGGTTTAAAGTATGCAATAAACGATTGAATTGAAATTGAAATTTACTAGGATATGTGTAAAGCGGAACGTGTGATACAAGCATAATTAAGTAGCAGATTTTCGCATGAATCAAAAACGAATGTTTCTGAAATTGCGCTCTGTACTTATTTCAATTTCTGCCACGAATGTACTTGTATTTGTATTATAATGGAACTCATGACGTAATCACAATTAGCAGCAGATTTACGTATGCGAAAATTCAAAAATAGAGTTGGCAGATTACTACGTAGTTACTATAATTTTTTCGCATGTGTGTGTTTGTATTATTATGTTAACATGTATGTGTGTGTGTTGTATGACTTGTGTGTATGTAAGGTCAAACAGAGGCACGGCCACACACCCCTTTTTATCAGCTGTGGTAGGTATTTGCCAATTAATACATGTTTTAAAGTTGATAAATTTTTATATTTATAAACATTATTAAGTCACGATAAGTGAGAGCCGGTTTGGTTGGTTGGTAACTGGGCAGATCTAGATAATAGTACTTTTTATTCTTATCACAAAACGCTGATTAAGTATCTAAAAAAAAACTCGCTAGTATCCAAGCGAGATTGGATTGTCCTTGCCTTATCCCGTACTCTGTCGGGGTCGGCTACATAACCTAGGGGATTTGCCGTGGAACCAAGTTTTTACACAGAGCGACTGCCATCTGACCTCTGCAACCCAACAGCTAACCTGGCCCGAATCCTAGGGTCACATTCAAATATCATCTGAATGCAAATTTTATTTGAATGTGGGTTTCATTCATCACGATGTTTTTCACCGTAAGATCTCCTAGTATCAAAGCGAGATGATGGCTTAAAATAGTATCCGCCATGTGATGCCGGCTTAGAATAGCATCACTTGTGAAAATTAAGTAGGTACGTCTAGTATAGTATAAGTCATTACTTATACAGTCATGAAAATATGTATTTATGTTTATAATTTATAAGTAACATTTTACTAAAATACATATTTTCATGACTGGAGAGAAACACGTGTTATCCAAAACACCCACGGGAAAGAAATGGGAGGATGCTGTTTTTTGACTACCGATAATTGCTTTTTTGTCGCTCTGTGTAAAAACTTGGTTTCAGGTCCCCTAGGTTAGGTAACCGACAGCGACAGAGAAAAGGAATAAAGCAAGGAGAATGAGAACGAGTGAATTCATTTTTTAGCATTTCTAGACTCAAAACAAGAATATATAAATACTTAGACTTACAGAAGTTTTGCCGAATTTCGGTACAATCGCCCTTTCACAAATACTTTTGTAGAATTCTAAAATGTCTATGTTTAACTGGAACATAAAGTTATAGGAATTTGAGAGTTTGAAAACCACCTAAGTCCGTAAGTCTTTCTGCTGACGATATTCAATATTAGTTAAGTTATACTGTATTTGTTCTAGTGTAAGTAGTTAAGCCATTTGAGGCATGTTTGTATGTGATATGTGTAACCTATTTCGTATATTCATTGACACAATACTATAGTCTGTAAGTTTAGGTACTTATCTTTTTGTAAACAAACTTTGTATTAAACTGACAGTTCTGAAGTGTCACTTTCACATCAAACCTGCGGCTAGAGCAATGGAGGAAACTGTTTCCCCCCGACGCGTCTCATGTGGTAACCTCCCCTGGGCAGCCTGGAAGTCACTGAACCGACTCCGGGCTGGTGTTGGGAGATGTCGCAAAAACATGGAAAAGTGGGGTTTTTCGACTGGCGATAAATGCGACTGCGGGGCGGTTCAATCAATGGACCACCTGCTGGTCTGTCCTAACTGCCCGAACCCCTGCACACTTCAGGACCTACTAGAGGCGAGCCCCAGGGGCATTTCAGTAGCCAAATATTGGTCAGCGAGGTTGTAACTGTTACCATCGATTCGATGAAGAAGAGTACCTAAACTTACAGACTATAGTTATGTTTTGTATACAGGATTATTTTCAGTCAGTACACAAACTTTGTAGGGTATGTCTACTCATGATTCTGAGCAACTATCACTATGGCCCTATGCGGAATAGCAAAAAAAGTGTTGGCAAAAATGTATGGAGCGCCCAATTTTATTTTTGCGATTTCGCAGGTGGCCTCATAGTGAAAGTTGTTTAGATTCATGAGTAGAAAAATCCTGCAAAGTTTGTTTGTTTGACTAAAAAATAACCTTGTATGCAATCGACTTTGGTTTATACCTCTTATGATTGCATGTATTGTAAAATTTCAGTAAGTAAATTCTAAGATGTCTCTTTATTACACTTCTTCTTGTTCTAATTAAGGGCATTGTCCTTGTCGGTAGAGTATTTGCCATAGAGTACACTAGTTTAGAAATAAACAATCTGTATGAACAAAGTCACAAATAATGCGGAAGGCTGATACTGCAAATGACATTTGCTTGCAAAAGTGTTCGACATTTTTTCTTTATTGGCATTAATAATTTCTTTGTTCTTAACACACTGGTTGGAGACTGACGGGAATCACACTTGACGTCAGTTGCTTGCGCACTTTTAGCGCATCCGTAACGCATGCGACGGTCAGATGCAAGGAAATTTCGAATTTCCCGAACAGACGCATCGTCGCGGTCCGTTTTTTTACTATGGGGAATTCGTCCTTGCATTTGACAGACGTTTGCATTACGGATGCACTAAAAACGCGGTAGTTTTCCCCTTGTATCCCCGTTAAAAATGGGTCAAGGTTTGGCAAGCTGGGGCAAGGTGTGACAAGGCGAGGCAGATGGAGCAGGTCAGATGTGCAGAAGCTTGGGCACTGTCTTACCATGCTACATCTTGTCCCACCCTGCCAAACCTTGTCCCACTTTAACGGGGACACGAATATCGGGGACAACAGGAACACACCGAAATGCGTAGTAACGGTCGTGGAGTGTGTTAACCGCCGTAGTATAGTAGTAGCCACACCTGCGGCCTTCAAGACTCGGGACTGACCGGTCGGGTGGCTATGCTCACCAAACAAAGGAACACTTGATGATACATGTAGGTAGGAATTCCATCTGAATAAAGCAAATAAGCATCATTCATATACATTATTCTTATATCATAATAATCTACTGACTTTATGGAAAAAGCCATGCGTTTGTGGATTAAAAAGTTACAAGTAAGTATAGGTTATAGGTACGAGATTTTGTTCCAAGCAATCAGGATGATAATCAAATTAATGAGATTAGGTACACTATAATCCATTGTAATGCCGGCTTAAAATAGCATCACTTTCCTTTCCGCGGGTGTCAAGAACCGACTAAGGAACTCGAGGGTTTCATGTGTACTTTAGGCGACACTTAAATATCTCTCAATAGGCATATGTTAGGCGAAGCGATAGCCACCGTATTGTCAGGCAGGGGCGCGCAAGGGATAAAGGCATGATATGTATATATATTATATATTATATATATATGTCTCGCAATCTCTAGTAGGCAGGAGAATTTTTAGTCGTCAGTCGCTGATAGAGATATTGGCTGCTATAAATATCTCACTAGAGGCAAGGCAATGACGATTTCAACGAGACGCAGTGTCGAATATTGATGGGTTGTCAAACCGGTAAAATCTGGTTGTATCCACGCGCAACACCGGTTGGGTGATGTTGATATCGTACGTTGATCATACGATGCGGCAGATTCCATACAAAACTGGAATTTAGTAGTCTATATCACGTTTTTTGACACCAGCTCAACACTAAAACAAACAAGATTATTTTTGAGGTTCATACGATGAAGTCATACCTGTTCTAATATCTAAGCCAACCTCATCATTCTCCTTGCCTTGTCCTTGTCCTTGTCGGGGTCGGCTACCTAACCTAGGGGGTTTGACGTGGAACCAAGTTTTTACATAGAGCGACTGCCATCTGACCTCTGCATCCCGCAAGCTAAGTCTGCAGGCCCGAATCCTAGGTTAAGTCACATTCTAATATCATCTGGATTCCAATTATATCACAATGTTTTACCTTCACCGTAAGAGCAGTCGGTAAATGTACGTGAGTAAAAACACATTGGTGCATGGATCGAACTCAGGTCTCACGATTGTAAGACCGGTGTCCTAACCACTTGGCCACCGACGATCAATCTAACGTCTAAGCGTCAAAAATCTGCCAAATTAAACTTTTATAACTCGGCGTAATTTTCAATAGAGAACACGGCTTAGGTTGGATAAAAAAGGTACCGCATTGAGGCTAACCAACTGAGCCAACGTCGAAATTAACAATTTTATAGCATGTAAAATTATTAATTTAAGGACGCCCACATCTAAACGTTACTTGCTAACGGTGGCGTTGCCCATAAAGTCAGGATTTTCAAATGGTGTTCAAATTAAGTTAGCCTATCATAAAAAACTACGAAAAACAGCCCAGATGTAGGTACATATTATAGGTTTCTGGTGACAGGTTTATACGAATTGCCTATAAAAGGGATAAGCTGACCAAATATTTACTCTCTCCTTTCGTGTGGAACACCGGGTCGTCCAACGATCCAATGTACCCTAGTGTCTGAACTTTTCAACCGCCTTCTACAAGTAGCAGGCTTCTGACATGGTTGTGTAACGACCGCCGTCTAAGTAACCATAGACAGGAACCGGCTTAACGTGCCATCCGAAACAGGGAACCATCTTTCTTACGGATTATCGGGTGGTTCAGCCCGCTATGTCCTAACCAGACTCGGAACAAATTCACAAAGTGACCCACCGAGAATCGAACTCGGAACCTTCTGGACAGGCAGTCGAACTACCACTGCACCACATCGGTCGTCAAAAACCAAATAGAATCTCTTTACTAAAACTAATTGTAGGCGACAACCACAAAAGAGAACCTACTTGTTTACTTAACATACAAATAAGTAACTAATAAAATAACTTAATAGGTAAATGATGAACTAGTTTTTCTTGAATCTTGAACTTTGGATTGGAGTTTGGTCTTAGATAAAATGTTGGCCTTAATTTATATAGGCCCTCATTAGATGAATTATTCATCAAATTACGTTAATTAATGCAAGTGACTGAGATATTTTTATAGTAAACAAATTACGAGTATCATAGATGTATCGAATATATATATATGACAACGCAAAATTTAAAGCCGATGTAATGTCGAATTGAAATAAAACAAAAATATTTTGCTAGCTGTCAATAAAGTTAGGCAAACATAATGTTCATAGAATACTCTCTTTTCGCAAAGACACCGAGTCAACCCGATTTTATTCAGCGACCCAATGAACCAATACAATTACTAATAAAAACTAAGAATGACCACTATGATATGACTGAATGTAGAACTCTGAATAGAAAAATCAAGGTAGTACTTATGTTATTAGCACGATAGATATTATATTCTGTTTAATATTATTTTACACACTATATGTATCTACACCAGAAGATTTACATAAAATAAACATAAATGAATTGACATAAATTGATCAGATATTATGATAGAAAATTGGCATTATTTCCCGTAAAGCGCAAATATTTCTATACCAAGTTCTATACTCATCAGTACCTTCGAAATAACTGTCTCTGATATAATTATTGCGTCACACATATGACAATGTTTTTGTTGAATCAGCTGTTCGTTGGCGACAAAAATAAATCGCGCAAATGGTCATCGATGTATTGACGTAATTAGCTCTACGATGTGTTGTGATTTGTTTTGCGTTATGGATGATGTATCACGTACGTAATAGTCTATTAAAACAATAGTTTGATGTATGAAGCATTTGATGTATACAAATTATTTTACAATTAAATTGTTTGTTTTGCTAAGTTCGTTTGGTTCCTAGACATGCCCTAAGTCAAAAATTATACCATCTCATTAATTAATCTAGCATTAGCGTAAATTAGTATTATAGGTACATACTTTATCCACGTTTCCTTGCTTATCTCTGAAATATACTGTAAGTATTGTAGGTAAAAATGCCAAACATAGACATATTGTAGTTGGCATAACTACAGTCTAATCAAATATTTATATTGACAAATCATACGCTAAGAAGTTCCTGTTTTACAATCTCGTGCGTACTTTCTTATCTAGATATTTGTATCGAACTGTATTTATAGATTGCCACTAATAATTCCTAAATGTTCCATATCTTTTGTATCGTCTATGCATAATTGTTTACCTAGACCTACATCCGTTTATGGCGGAGTAAGTTAGCTGACACGAGGATAAAACAAGCTGTTACTGGATTCATGAACTGTTGAACTTGTTTACAAATAGATTTGTTATCTATATCTAGTAAGATCCTGCTCTTTCGTGAGGGAAAATTTTTGCAACTAGCGGCCCGTTCAGCGGTTGTATACGTTGCTGTTTTATGTGGTAGGGTATTTTCCTGGGGTTAGCCGTGTGATGCTGGCTTAAAATTTCCGTGTGATGCCGGCTTAGAATAGCATCACCCCATTTCCTACCCGCGGGTGTCGTAAGAGACGACTGAGGGGCTTGAGTGTTTTAGGTGTATTACAACTTTTAGGCTACAGGCTGACAACTTGTCACTATGATACACAAATTATCTCTAACGGCCCTCCATGTTTGTCATTCATGGCGACCGCGACCGTATTATTACGGCCGTTAACGCTCTGCCTCCTGTTCCTGGGGTTATGGCAGCTAGGGAGGCGGACAGGACGGCGCAGGTTCTGGGCAACCTTGCTGCGTTTTCCAGCAGTTTCTGTAGTCTTGCCTCATTAACTGATTAAATCGTCTATCACAGACGTAACAAAGAACCAAAAGAAAGAAAGACGTATGAGGCCAATGATGAAGGCAGTCTTTGTTACCAAGGATAATGTGGGCTGTGATGGTGATGATGATAAATGTAGCATTGTAAAGGAGAAAGATTTCTTAAAAGACGCGGTTGTAGATTCGGAAACGACGAGAAAATGTATAATTATACTCTATCAACAATCCTTATAAAAAAAAAATAACATCAATTTTGCGTTTAAAATTCGCCATTTTCTCATGACATTTCAGCGGATCCAGCACTTACGCACTACGCTACTCTATACATATTCCCGGAGGAAAATTACCTAGAAGACCTTATCATTATTGACCCCTTGACTCAACCAGTAGATAATTAATAAATTGGACATTGTGCAACTGTTAAGGAAACTATTTACTAACAACGAGATTGACATGATGATATCATAATGACATTTACCTCTTTTTTTTTAATGAGAACTAACTTACTAACATTAGTTCTAGCCAGAACTAATCACCTAATTACTTAGGAGTAACACATAAAGTAGACGAGAGCATACATTTTTTTCGCCATTATGCGATTTCTTAACAGCTGTGACGAATATAAATTTTCTTATTACGTAAGGGTAACTTGACTACCATGAGTACGACATTTTGCACTCACGTACATTTACCGACTGCTCTTACGGTGAAGGAAAAACATCGATATGGAATAATACAAATACAATTTGAATTCCGATGATATTTAAATGTGACTTAACCTAGGATTCGAGCCAGGTAAGTTTGCGGGTTGCAGGGGTCAGACGGCAGTCGGTCTATGCAAAATCTTGGTTCCACATCGAATCCCCTATGTTAGGTAGCCGACTCCGACAGAGAAATGGGATAAGGCAAGGAGAATGATGATGTTGGCTGAAAAAATTACAAAGGTCACAAAAACTTTTTTCACGTAATCTTCAGGAACGGTCTTGAAATGCAGCATCTTAACGGTGTATAAATAACATTAACAAACCCCCAAAAAAAATCAATTTACTACTTATATCAATGTCGGAGTCTCGGTATGCCTATCTAACACATATCCATTGTTCAACCTACCTCGTCTGTGGACGAGCACCATTATCTACTAGCAACAGTCAGCTGTCTGTCAACGTGCTTGTCATATCAGCAGACTTTGCCCACCGCTGGGCCGTTTCTGCCACGAAATGAGGGCAAACTATATAGTAAATTAATTAAGTAGGCAAAGAATGGGTGTGTTCGTCTCATAGTAGATGTGATTCTTATAATTTAGTCACAGTGAGGATTTTTTCGACTGATAGAAACACTTGTCCGAACTTGGTGGCGCTATTTCAGATTTATGAACTTGACAAGAGCTATTATATAAAAACTATTACCCCTATTTAATGGGATTTTTATGCGTACAGCGCTTTATTATTTTCAAAAATATAGCTCCTGCTCAAATAATACATACATACACAAATCACGCCTTTATCTCCTGCGGGGTAGTTAGAGCGTTAACGATCGCAAAATTACGGTCGTTATCGCTACGTCTGACAAATATTGAGGGCCCTTTCAGATGATTCGTGTATCACTGTAGTGATAGGTTGTCAGCCTGTCGCCTAAAATTGTAATACACATGAGACTCTCGAGTCCCTACTTGCCCGCGGGAATAAATAGGGTGATGCTGTTCTAAGCCGGCATCACACGGCACAATGATAAAATAATGTTACCAACAAAACTCAAACGTGCTCTACACCCCGGATTTCTATCAACTATAGGCTTCAATTACTACTTGCACAAGTTTGAAAACGTGAATAAACTGCCCAATATAAACATACGATAATTCGTAATAAAACAATGACCTGTCTCTTGATAATGGTGGATCACATGACTGGGTAGGTAGGTATGTGTTATTTTATTTCTATTGATAAGTACACCAAACTGATATTACGATAGGAATAGTGTAGTATCTATGACAAAGTAACTTTTATAGCGGCTCACTCTTCTTTTCGTGTGGGACACCGAGTCGTCCAACGACCTGATGAACCCTAGTGTCAGAATTTTTCAACCGCCTTCTACAAGTAGCAGGCTTCTGACATGGTTGTGTAACGACCGCCGTCTAAGTGATCATAGACAGCAACCGGGACCTACGGCTTAACGTGCCATCCGAAACACGGAACCATCTTACTTACGGACAATCGGGTGGTTCAGCCCGCAATGTCCTAACCAGACTGGGAACAAATTCACAAAGTGAAAATACTTTGTGAGTGACCCACCGAGAATCGAACTCGGAACCTTCTGCGTCTAAGGCAGTCGCACTACCACTGCGCCACATCGGTCGTCTCGCGGCTCACTCAACACAATGCTATCGACTCAAGCGGGATATTTCTCCAAGCTAATTTTAATATTTTCCACCGTTTTTCCACCACCCAGCGTCTCAAATGTCATATTTGCTTTGTGATATTTTCTTTCAATTTCCTTTATATAGTTACAATTACAAGTGAAAGAAATATGAGACAGGGGTCGACAAAACAGCAGTCATTTGTTTTCTAAATAAAATGACGTTTCTTTAAAAGAGACGAAATTAGGGAGCATAGAGTTCCTAATTATGGCCTATAGGCCTATAATAGTATTAACATACGTACAGTCTAGTCTAGGCCATGTGCTAAAATGCAATAAAGGAAATTCAAAGTGAGGGACAGGTTACCTACTAACTATCTAAAAGCAGGTTGTATTCATCACAAACAGTACAAAACTCTATGGTTTTTTTTTTCGGTAGGTACATATTTACAAAAACAAAACTAAGAAAAACTAAACTACATACTTAAATAAGCCCCCCAATGCGTCCCCACCAGACATGGTTCCCTAAAAGTAAAGAGAGTTCATAAAAATTCTGAATGCAGAACTAAAAAAGGCGTAAATCGCATTGCACGGAAAACTTTAAAAGAGTATAAAAAACAATATTCTACCTACTTAAGCTAACCGGTTAATACTGATTTGGTATAATATGGTATCACGAATGGAAAATTATAGCGAATAACGCCAACATCAGATTTTTTTCTTTATTAATATGAGAAGCTGGTATCACATTCTATACTATACAGGGTGTAAAAAAAATTGCTGCAAATATTTTAAGGGGTGGACCAGCCCATGAAACTGAACAACTCTCCCAAAGGAATAAAGGTCGAAATAAAAACAAATTTGACCTCTCATACAAAATTACAAACCCAAGTCATTTTGTATGGGAGGTCCTCATATTTCAACCTATGTTTTTTGGGGTTGTTCAGTTTCGAAGCCTGATTCACCCCTTACAATATTGGTAGCTAATATTTTTATACCTTATATTAGGTAGGTACAGTAAGTTGCTTTACTCTACTACCTATATACTTACCTAAGCACACCTAAGTGCCTTTCGTATTCCGTTTGAAAGTACATTCAACGGCCCTTTGGAATCTGACGCAATATACCTTGAGCTTTGAACAGCAAATGATGAAATAGGCAGCCAAGTTACAAACTTAAAAATAGACCTTATCATCACCAAGACATGTTTTCGAAATCATCACGGTCTGGAAAACAAGTTGTGTGAATGATCAATTACTATACAGAATTGCATACGTTGATAAATCAATAACACGATGATCAAAATGACGCGGTGACCCGCCCGCGCGCTCGACCAATCACGGCGCGGCGCGCGCGCAAGCCTCCGATATAAAACGCGCGCGCGCATGAATTCACACATTCCAAGTTTGAATTCGGGGTCTTGTACTTCTAATTATTAAATGGGTGATAGATTAAACACCATCGGATACTATAGATGGCTGGTATATCTCTTTAGCTTCACGAATTCGGATACAATTTAGCATCAGTGGATTTTTAGTAAATTTTAATCAATCAGAAAGTATTAGTTTGGGGTAACCCAGTGTTAGTTGTTTTAGTTTTTGATATAAGTAGTAAATTCAATTATTTGGGGGGTTTTTTAATGTTATTAAACACCGTTAAGATGCTGCATTTTAAGACTGTTCCTGAAGATTACGTGAAGAAGGCGGCGCAGTAAGTTTTTGTGTCCTTTTTTATTATTTCTACCTTTTTTTTGTTATTCATTAATGTTTTGTCTTCTTGGACTCTTTCTCCGATGTCTGATGTTTTGTGTGATGTGTGGGAAGCTGACTTGGGCCATCTCCAAGTCAATAATTGGGTGGAGGTGGCGCAGCAGGACAGGGATTGTTTCGGAGGCCAAGATCCATGTCAGTGGCCTATGCAACGAAACTACAGGCTACAATTCTACAGGTGAAATTCGATGTTCATTGCGTAGTCGGTGGGACATTATACAACCAGGACTTTTGACCGCTATGCAATGTACATCGAATTTCAACTGTAGAATTGTAGCTTGAGGCACAGGTCACTGAGCCAGAGAAGTTAGTTTTACTCTTTCTCCAACTATTATGTTAGTCCAATGTCTTATAAAATGATTAGCAGGTGTAAGCGCTGGGTCGTTGGACGACTCGGTGTCCCACACGAAAAGAGAGAAAGAGCGCTGGGTTAGTCACTACGCTAGTCACTTTATTATTATTATTTTTTTATATTTTTTTTATATTTACACACTTTATTATTACCAATATTTAATTCAATTCAACTCTATATTTTAAAATTCTAGGAAAAAGTATTGAATACTAATCGTCCAGGAAAAAGATTAGGGAAAATCGTCAATAAAAATTTTATTTTTCATATTCGTAGATTTAATTAACATCTCGATTTTGTAAATTGCCCTGTACTAATAATAAAGTAATTATTTTTAGTACCGAATGATTGATACAAAACAAAAAAAATATCTGTTAAGGATGCAATTTATAACTAAATTGGTTATTAAATAAAATACAAATTCAATATGACTTTGAAATTGCCGTAGTCGGGTTTAAGTTTTTTGAAATAATGTTTTGTTTCTTCTCTTATAATAAAACACCGCAAAAAAGTCGGCCAGAAGAGGAATGTCTAGTTTACCAATTTAATTTTTGTATTTCTTTGTCCATAGATGCGCGCAAGTGGCGCTGAGCTGCAATCGTGCAGCGCATCAAACTGCGTTGCGTGGTGCGTCTGTCAGCCCGCAGCTGGCTACCTTGACTCCTAAGGTAAGCAGATTGATCACGCTATGATAGAAGCTCATGACGACCGATGTGGCGCAGAGGTAGTACGACTGTCTATGACGCAGTAGGTTCCGGGTTCGATTCTCGGTGGGTCACTCACAGAGTTATCTCTTTGTGTTTTGTTCCCAGTCTGGTTAGGACATTTCGGGCTGAACCACCCGATTTTCCGTAAGTAAGATGGTTCCGTGTTTCGGATGGCACGTTAAGCCGTAGGTCCCGGTTGCTGTCTATGATCACTTAGACGGCCATCGTTGCACAGCCATGTCAGAAGCTTGCTACATGTAGAAGGCGGTTGAAAAATTCTTACACTAGGGTTCATCGGGTCGTTAGCGACTCGGTGTCCCACACGAAAAGAGAGAGAAAGAGAGAGAAGCTCATCATCTTCCTGCCCACAATGCGCGCATTCCCGGCGACACGAGTGACTTCTTTGGTCTGTGTTCCTCCTGCCTGCAAATTAGAGAAGTCAGCCCTTAGGTATCCCTTGAATTGCCTGACCCCGCTGAAGTCAGCCCTTAGGTATCCCTTGAATTGCCTGACCCCGCTGAAGTCAGCCCTTAGGTATCCCTTGAATTGCCTGACCCCGCTGAAGTCAGCCCTTAGGTATCCCTTGAATTGCCTGACCCCGCTGAAGTCAGCCCTTAGGTATCCGTTGAAATGGCTGACCCCGCTGAAGTCAGCCCTTAGGTATCCCTTGAATTGCCTGACCCCGCTGAAGTCAGCCCTTAGGTATCCCTTCAATTGCCTGACCCCGCTGAAGTCAGCCCTTAGGTATCCCTTGAATTGCCTGACCCCGCTGAAGTCAGCCCTTAGGTATCCCTTGAATTGCCTGACCCCGCTGAAGTCAGCCCTTAGGTATCCGTTGAATTGGCTGACCCCGCTGAAGTCAGCCCTTAGGTATCCCTTGAATTGCCTGACCCCGCTGAAGTCAGCCCTTAGGTATCCGTTGAATTGGCTGACCCCGCTGAAGTCAGCCCTTAGGTATCCCTTGAATTGCCTGACCCCGCTGAAGTCAGCCCTTAGGTATCCCTTCAATTGCCTGACCCCGCTGAAGTCAGCCCTTAGGTATCCCTTGAATTGCCTGACCCCGCTGAAGTCAGCCCTTAGGTATCCCTTGAATTGGCTGACCCCAACTGGCTGAGGCTGGCAACATGTTTTGTAGTTTTGTACTATATAGGCTGTTGCTTAACTATCTTGCCGTGTGATGCCGGCTTAGAATAGCAATCACCCCACATCTTTCCCGCGGTTGTCGTAAGAGGCGACTAAGGGACTCGAGAGTATCGGTGTATAACAATTTTTAGGCGACAGGCTGACAACCTGTTACTATAGTGATACACATGTTTTCTGAAACAACCTTGGAAAACAATCCGAAGACCGTATTCTTACGGACGTTAACGCTCTGCCTACCCCGCAAGGGATAAAGGCGTGATATATGTCTGTATGTATGTTACCTATCTTGATGGAAGGTTGCGACCTATTCTTTGTGGTCTAGTGGTGCATCGGCTCGGTTCTGAATCTTGTGCTGTGTGATATGATAACGTTCTCCATTCCGTTAGATTATGTAGGCCCCTGTAGGTTGCATTATATAGGGTGTAAAAATAATAGCTGCAAATATTTTAAGGGGTGAATCAACCCATTAAACTGAACAACTTTCCCCAAGGAACATAGGTCGAAATATGAAAGAAATTTTTGGACCTCCAATACAAAATGTAGCAGCCGAGCGAGTCAACTGTATGGGAGGTCCAAAATTTTTTTCATTGGGAAAGTTGTTCAGTTTCATGGGCTGATTTGATTCATCCCTTTAAATATTTTACACCCTGTATTTAGCAGTTGTCTGCAAGAGTTCGTAAGATCTTTAAAGGAATCGGTGTCCTATGCGAAAAGCATTTTTGTGGTCTTACAAATGTTTTTATTCCCCAGGTGCGAGCGTTCGTGGAACGCAGCGTGGCGCTTTGCCAGCCGGACCACGTGCACGTCTGCGACGGCTCCGAGGCTGAAGCCAATGCACTGCTGACCGTCATGCAGCACCAGGGGGCGCTGAAGCGGCTGCCCAAATACGAGAACTGGTGAGCTTTTGACAAATGGTCTTTAGACGCCCAATTCCTACCACTGGTAATTGTAAACCGGGCTATTTTCCGCAACTCGATGTCTACATGCGCCTATTTTGCGTAAAGGTTGGGAGCTCACTACTCGAGCAATCTTAGGTCCCCGAGAAGGCCCAGTAACCCTACCAAATCACTAAGTGCCTCAGGGATTGACCTCGGGCTTCCGAGGCATTTTGCCCGGTGTGTTGCCACCTCTTTGCAGTCAAACTCAAACTCAAATTATTTATTCAAAGTAGTAAATTTTACATTTATCTTTTTGATGGTCAGAAATTAACAATTTTAACAATAACAATTTTATGAACCTAGTGTAAACGCGGCTCAGCTGGACTAAAAACTTAAAACTAGCCCCTAAAGCGTCACATCCTCTACCAAATCAACAACAACGTAACTTACATCATTACAAAAGGGTCTTTGATTTGGATAGTAAACCCTGGTTGCCATATGGCAGCTGCTTCTCGAATACAGTAACTAGTGATGTCCAAGCATTTGATGAATCTTAAATAGTACAATATATAATCCTGCATAAAAGTTAATACAGGGCCCCCTAATCTGCCATTTTTTCTCATTATAACGCCATCGAAACTCGACTGTCATTCAATTGCCATTGTGATTTTTCTATACTTCAAACTGTCAGCAGACTACGAAATGACCGAAATCATCCAACTGTGATTCAATCGACATCCAACCGAAACGATTTTCATTTAGCAGACTTAGGGCCCAGGTTACATAGTTATAAAAGACGACTCGCGTTGATGTCTGTTTCAAAGAGTTGCAAATTACTTTGGAGCTGTGTGAGCTATTTCGTTTTCGTAAACTTTGAACTGTTACTTTTTTACTGAAAACCTTTTAACCCAGTTCTAACCATACCTTTGTTCTCCAGTTGGCTAGCCCGCACCGACCCAGCAGACGTGGCCCGAGTGGAGTCCAAGACATTCATATGCTCCGAGAAAGAGCGAGACGTAGTGCCTGTTGCCAGAGCGGGACAGAAGTCTGCCTTGGGGAACTATATCTCACCAGCTGATTACGACAAGGCTGTGGCAGAAAGATTTCCTGGATGTATGAAAGGTATAGAAAATTTCTAAGCTAGACACATAATTTAAAATCTTCAATTGGGTGATTCCTGGAGAGGGTAAAAATTGCGGTCACACGTTAATTTCTTCAAAAGTATAACACTTACAGGTTTTTACTAACTTTCACACGAAATAATGTTAAATTGACTATTCAGAAACTAAAACTCCATCCACAAATTATGAAATATGTTTAACTAAATCTTAATCTGAAACCTGAAATCGGGGCCAAAACACGCGTTCTTCGCGTGTCACACTCAGCTATTGCAAAATTCAAACACGCATAAAGTTTTATCTAGCTGGACATCATATAACTTTTCACCCATCATAATAATCCTTATATCATGTAGATTCATTGAAAATTATTAATTGGGCAATATTTAACTGCGTATACCGATAAAAACGACAGTTTTTGTTGGTCACACGTTTTTGTGTTTTCTGAATACGTGGTCTAAAACGATTGAATCGCTGAAACTAATAGAACTATGAGCTAGGTCTTTTTTCTGCCTCCTGCCAGGATTGCTTCTTCATCCCTGGAGAGGGAGCATATAGCTCCTTGACACTTCTAGAATAAAATAGGGGTTGTTAAATTTTTTGATCCTATTTTTGCACCCGCGCCAGGTCCCTTTCCTGTGCATGTTTCATTCATGAAAGAGTTATTACAGAGGGTTTGTTCTGAACAAATAATGTCGCATAATAAAGCGAGATTTAAGATTCGTTTAAAAATTTTGATTACATTCAAGCGTTTACCAATAAATCACTAAAAACATAGAAAATTGTCCCTTGACTGGCTCCATTTGACTGGCATTTTTCCCAGTCAAGGGACATTTTATGCCAGTCAAGTGACTAATGTTATTTTAATGATTGTTTTTGCATTTTTTTTGTGTAGAGGTGTGCCTGCAGAGTAGAATAGCACCGCCCCATGTCTCCCCATGGGTACTGTAAGTTAGATAACGGGTTTCCAGGAGGTGAACAGCATTGTTTTTCGTGCAGATAACATAGTTTAAAAACACTTGCTTTATGTCTCTAGGTGTGGCTGCGTTGTATCTAAGGGAGGCTGCGTTAAGTCTCAGGTTAATTTCGATGTATCTTAAGCTGACTGTGGTGTATTTCAGGGTGGTTGCGTATTATCTTAGGCTGACTGCGATGTCTCTTAAGCTGAGTGCGTTGTATCTCAGGTTGGCTGCAATACGTCTCACTCAGGCACATTGTGACGTATCTTAAGATGACTGCGTTGCATATCAGGATCTCTGCGTTAGGTTTCAGGTTAATTGCGACGATCTTAAGCTGACTGCGTAGTAACTCAGGGTGGTTGCGTAATGTCTCAGACTGATTGCGACGTCTCTTAAGCTACTGCGTTGTATATCAAAGCGGCTGCGTTATGTCTCGTTTAGACTGATTTCGACGTCTCTTGAACTGATTGCGACGTCTCTTAAGCTGACTGCGATGTATATAAGGGTGGCTGCGTCATGTCTCACTCAGGCTCTTTGCTACGTCTCTTCAGCTTACTGCGTTGTATCTCAGGTTGGCTGCGTTTTATCTCACTCAGGGTCATAATGCAAAGTCTCTTAAGTAACTGCGTTGTATCTCAGGGTGGCTGCGCTATGTCAGGCTGATTTTGACGTCTCTTAAGCAGACTGCGTTGTATCTCAGGGCGGCTGCGTTATGTCTCACTAAGGGTGACTTCGACTTCTCTAAAGCTGACTGCGTCGTCTCTTAACCTACTGCGTTGTATCTCAGGTTGGCTGCGTTATGTCTAAGATTGATTGCGGCGTCTCTTCAGCTGACTGTATTGTATCTCAGGATGGCTGCGTTATGTTTTAGGTCAGTTGCAACGTCTCTTTAGCTGAGTGCGTTGAATCTCAAGGTGGCTGCGTTATGTCAGGCTGATTTCGACGTCTCTTAAGCTGATTGCGTCGTGTCTCATGTATACAGTTTCGTGTGTTAGGTTGCTTGCCTAGTGATGTCTAAGGCTATCTGAGTCATGCATGTCTCAGGCTGATTGCGTCATCTTTAAGGTTATCTTCGTCTGTACAGTAGCAGAATGTACAATTCGCAAAATGTCTTAAGTGGCTCAACACAGTTAATTGTCAGGTCATAATGTTTGCGGTGGCTTTTTCTTGTCTAATGTTAGCTGTTTCATTATGGCCTAAGTTTAAACGACTTACGTTACTATTGTTTTGGTGGAGAATTGGGTCTACGTTTCGGCTGTTTACGAACAGCCTTCTTCCGGAGGTCGACAGATCACGTACGCCCGCCTGTCAACTGTGATTGTCGAACACTGTGGCTGTTTCATTTCGTATGTCGGGCTAGCTGTGTCGTGTTTTTTAACACGAGCAAATTGTCTGTGACTAGGTGCGCCGTGTATTAACCAGACTGAGGCTTCAGGGCGTTAGTCTGGTAGGCTGCGGCAACTTTTACTTCTATTCTACTTAGTTAAAAGCAAAAGATGAACAGCTTTTACTCATATATTTTGTTAAAATAATTACTTTGTCCCTTGACTGGCGTAAAATGTCCCGTTGACTGGCATCTCAAATTTCAAAATTGAATTTTGACGAAACCTGTGGTTCGATTTAGGTGTTTTTTCGTAAATAACCTTTTTAATAGGCCTTTATTATTATGCAATGATAAAATATCCATAAAACTAAAATTTCAAATTTGCCAGGAAAGGGACTTGAAGAACCGTTTTCAAATTTTCACCCAATTAATTTACAAATTCGACTATCGCGATGGCGTAACGGATAGTACCACTGCCTTCTACGACGGGGGTCGTGGGTTCGATCCCCACCGGACACCAATATTTGTTAAATAAATTTTCTAATATTTGAGTCGAGTCGGGGTTTTTTCTATGTATAATATGTATTTATTTACAAAAAAAGTATATAGGTAAGTATTACTATCACCTCTAGTTCCAATGGTACAAGCTTTACTTATTATGGCGCTGCTGTGTGAACTGTTCAGGATATAAAAAAAAATCTAAAGATACCTTTAAAAATACTAAGACCCTCAAACTTATAAGATCTCTCTTTGCAGGCCGTACGATGTACGTGATCCCATTCTCCATGGGACCCGTGGGTTCCCCGCTCTCCAAGATCGGGGTGGAGATCACCGACTCGCCTTACGTCGTCTACTCCATGAGGGTCATGACCAGGATCGGTAAGTTTCATTTCTTTGACTCTTTAATAAAAGCTATGGTCTTTGACTTCATCGATAGCAAAGGATAACTATAGTGAACTGTAGCTGCTTGATTCGATAGTCGTTTTTAAACGACTGCCCGCCAGAAAAAGGAGTGTAATGTTTTTCTTTGTTTTATCAGTTACTATCTCCATTCATGACCAAAGAAAGCGTAATTTTTAAAACTTCAGGCTAAATCGACGTTGAAATCAAGACAACAGTGCTGTGCATTTTGTTATTTTTTAAATGAAACAAATATTATATTTATGGTGCTTATCTTCTCTTCTTCTTCTTCGGTTACTATCTCCTACCGGAGGTCGGCGATCGTTATAGCAATTCTCACTTTATCAACGGCCGCTATCTTCTCTTACAGGAGCCAAAGTCCTAGAAACTCTGCGCAAAGACGAGACATTTGTCAAGTGTCTCCATGCAGTGGGTTTGGCTGGGACCCCTGGCTGGCCCTGCGACCCCGCCCGCACTATCATCCTGCATAGACCCGTAGACAACGAAATCATCAGTTTCGGTTAGTATCTGAACCATTAAGTTCCACTGTGCCCGTTACGCGAGCGAATAGAACATCCGTCAGAAGAAAAATGGCTCATTTAACCATTAAAGCAAACAAATAGAACATTTTTCTTCTTCTTCTCGTGTGAGAACATTGATAGAAAGGGATAGAGGATATATAAGTTTTTCTCCTATGCCATGTACCTTCTTCTACTACCACAGTTAATCTGCCTGTGCAACTTAAATCGCAGTAATTTTTTGCACAAACCCGTCGACAATAAGACTGCCAGTTATTTAGTTATTATTTTAAGCATTTTATTTTACTTTGAACATCAATTACTGGCAACGATCCAAATGAATGAAAACAACAGTATATTAGTGTGTTTTGCACGAAACCGCATCCATATTCAGGTTTTACACTACATAGTATACAACAAAGTCGCTTTTCGCGTCTGTCTGTATGTTTGCTTAAGACTACACAACGGACCTTAATGCAGATTTTTTTAATAGATAGAGTGATTCAAGACGGTTTTTATGTATAAAACTTGCCGGGAAATATTCTTATTCCCACGGGAAAATTAATTGCAGCGGGCGCAGCCGCTGGGGCAGGCTGCTAGTATTTTATAAAATTTACAATCAACAACTATTTTTGTTTGCAGGAAGTGGATACGGCGGCAACAGTTTGTTGGGCAAGAAATGCTTCGCTCTGCGTCTGGGCTCCGTCATCGCCAAGCGGGAGGGATGGCTAGCTGAACACATGCTGGTTAGTATCACTGCATAGGTACATCGCTTTCTTTGAACTTTTCGCAGCTGCCTTCTGCCACCTGTAGAATCAATTTCAAAATTGTTTATTGCGGTTGAATTTTGCGTAGATCGATTACAAAAAGTAATTTCTAGTTGCTAGAAGGAAGCTAGTGGCAGCGCGCATGCACTCCACATACAATCCTGAAACGCACTATCGAAGTCTTTCCAATTATGTCCGGTTGGACCAGTCTGTCCCTTGGTCACAACACCCGATAAGGCGCGTAGCTACTTTTCGGGCCTCCGTCGCTACTTGGCCAACTGGCTTTATCTTCCATCACTACTCCTAAAAGCTCAAAAGACACTGTTATAGTCTGTAAAATATAGGATGATCCCTGTGACCTTGGAGCAAATGCAAATCCTATGACATAAGGTCAATTTTCCTTTTTACTTTGTTTTATAGTGCACTCAAAAAATATAATTATGATGTCCATTATAATCTAACAATTGTTCTCCCCCACCAGATCGTAGGCATAACGGACCCCCGCGGCCGCAAGCGCTACATCGCCGCTGCCTTCCCTTCAGCGTGCGGGAAGACCAACTTGGCCATGATGACGCCTTCCCTGCCAGGGTACAAGGTGGAGTGTGTGGGGGATGACATCGCCTGGATGAAGTTTGATGAGAATGGGGTCTTGAGAGCTATCAACCCGGAGAACGGGTTCTTCGGTGTTGCTCCAGGTAAATACAGTTTTAATGTGAAGTTGCCTTTTGTAATTATGCCTGCCCCGTGGAAATACAGGCGCAACGACTTTTCCGCGTTCTGCCTATACTCTACCTGGCAGTTAGTATACATGCATACACAAATGAAGCCATAATCACTCGCAGGTAGTATGATGATGGTTTATTTCCATTTTCCTCATAATATGTAAGGGAATCCCAAAAACTTCTTCAAAACTGAGCTTAGAATGAAAACTCTACCTAAAGAAATCGCAACAAAAAAGCTCCATTTCCATCGATTCCGTAGTGTTCAACTTAATCTTTTGACTATATTAACCAGTAAACTTCTTTCACAGGAACCTCGGAAGCCACCAACCCAATGGCGATGGCAACAGTTTTCAAAAACACGGTGTTCACGAACGTAGCTGAAACCAAAGACGGCGGAGTCTGGTGGGAGGGCATGGGACCCGCTCCTGAGGGCATGACCGACTGGAAGGGCCAGCCTTGGGACCCTAGCAAGAAGATCCCAGCTGCTCATCCTAACTCCAGGTAGGATAAAAACACTAGCAACCAAAGTAGGAAAATTATTGATCAAGAAAAGTCTAATTTAGTCGATGGTTTTTGCGATTGCCAGATTGATATTTATACCCATCATTCTGGGAAAACCGGTCTTTGAAAAATATTACTTTATATACTAGTTTTCCTTAGGTTTAAAAACGTCACTTCAAGGCGCAAATGACAGCTGTAGAAAAGAAAGTGAAAGTAATAGTATAATCATTCAAAAACATGGCCAGTCTGTTGAGAGATATGAAAATCAATTTCTTATGTCATTTTTGATTTGTAGATTCTGCTCCCCCGCCGAACAATGCCCAATAATCGACGAAAACTGGGAGAGTGCTGATGGAGTCCCGATCTCTGCTATTCTGCTCGGCGGCCGCAGACCGGCTGGCGTACCCCTAGTAGTTGAAGCGCGTGATTGGCAACATGGCGTCTTCATGGGCGCTGCTATGAGATCTGAAGCAACTGCTGCTGCTGAACATAGCGTAAGTATCAATGAACCTAGTGTATAGTTAAATTGAAAATACTGGCGTTAAGCTTTTTATCACATTATTCTTCTAGTAGACGAAATAGGAAATGGCTCGACCAATGTTACCTATTCACTTTTTGGTAATTGTGATATTTAACTGTGTTTTTCATTCGACAGGGCAAAGTAGTGATGCACGACCCGTTCGCTATGAGGCCCTTCTTCGGTTACAACTTCGGCGAGTACCTGAAACACTGGCTGTCAATGGAGCAGTCTGGACGCCATATGCCCAAAATCTTCCACGTTAACTGGTTCCGCAAGAGTGACGAGGTATTAATGGCGCTTAATAGAATATCTCTTTTGATTTTTTCCTGTTTCTGGTTTTGTTTATAACTCTATGACATTATATTTTATTTAAATATTTTTTCTACAGGGCAAATTCCTTTGGCCCGGTTTCGGCGAAAACGCTCGTGTGCTGGACTGGGTGCTGAGACGTTGCGACAACGAATCCTGCCACCAAGAAACCCCGCTCGGATTCGTCCCAGCACAGGGCGCCCTCAACACCGACGGTCTTGGAGATGTAGACATGAAGCAGCTGTTCAGTATCCCCAAGGACTTCTGGATGCAAGAGGTGGGTTATTGTTTAGGACTTCCTGTTTTGGTTGAAATGTGTTTTGTGATTGAGTGTGAGTTGAGTGTTTAGACACAACACAACCAAAAACTGCTTTAGTAAACCTTTGAACGTTCGTTTCTCTTTATATATACCAGATTTTAAAAATCTTGTTTTTTTTTGCAGGCTGATTCAGTTGAGAAGTATTTCAAGGAAGAAGTTGGTGACGACCTTCCCAACGAGATGTGGAACGAACTGAACAAACTTAGGGACAACATTAAGAAACATTGAATAGGATATACCAAAGATATTTCGAATAGAATAAGCAATATTACTATTAGAGCCACATTCCTTAGATGTTATTAATTATTGAGATCTTACTATAACGTACCGTACAGGAGTAATTCGAATGAAGTAATGGTATTTTGTAATTGATTGTACATAAAGAAGGACAGACGCAAAATACGATGGCTGTGTTAATTAATATGTAATTGTAATTTATAATAAGCTAAATCCTAATAATAAGACAACTCTTAATAATAATAACATAAAAAATAAAACATTGTATAAATACATTGGATTTTTCTTTAATAATATTCCTCACTGTAGATATACTCGTACTTAAAAATACTTATGCCTACCTCTTAAACTACTTCATGTGTTTAGCAGAGAAAACTCGTACACCATCTTGAGTCGAGGCTCTTGCATATTTAGTTAATAGAGCATTCACATTCATTTTCTCAGTTGTATAACATCTGCAAGAAGAAAAAACCGGTTACAGTAAATTAAAATTATACAAAATAAAGAAATTACAGAATGAAAAATAATCATGTCATTGAAAATCTCGTTAATTAAAAGTAAAACATACTCAACGTATGGTGATATTTCATCCACCGTCCATTTAGATTTTGTCTGGAACAGTATCTTGAACCTTTCGTTAATTTCTTCAGGTAAATCGCTCTCCGAGAATCCCCAAATAACTTGTGGTGATGTTGTTTTATCAATCAGAGCTATTCCGGATAAAAGTGATTCCTAAAAGCATAACATTGAAAAAATATAAACTGGAAACATTTTTATATACCAACAAAAATTTATGATAAGTTATTTCATATCTTACACTTGTGACCATCCCATCCGGGACGGAATCTTTCCATGCTTTGAGAAATTCGGCCAAATTAAACCTTCCCGCACTTTTCAACAAAACCCTCGCCAGAAATCTGCAAACTTTATCTTGATCGTATTTATAATATTGTACACCTTCCTCTTCAATAGATTTTTCGGTATAATACTGAAACGTTGCTTCCAGAATTGGCAGCGGTACCAGTTCTTTTAAACTATCAAGTGTTATTTCCCTGGATATCTTGTCAATAGGCCACGAGTTTTCATCAATAAGATCCAGCATGTAAGACAGGACTCTAAATTCGTAATCAAACTCTAACAATCTGTAGTATCCATCAATGTTAACAGCTTGAATCTTTTCCAATTCTGCATCAATCTCAGCTCTAGATGCTTGAATTTGATCAAATATCGTATCGTAATTCAGTAGTTTGGATTTGCCGACTGCGTATTCAAGCTCAGCTCCTTGATACTTAGTAGGTTGCAACAGTTTTTGGAGCTTAGAGAGACGCGGCTTACATGGTTTCAGTTCATAGTAAGTGAAGAATGTGTTTACAATATCTTTATTCTCAATCTGTCTTGGGAGTTTTGCTCCTTCATCAGATTCCGTAGACTTGTTGAGGCTGTTATTTGATTTATCGAAAGAGTTGTCAGAATCACATTCCATTGAATTGTGTTTGATTGTTTCGTCAAGTCCTGTAGAAGCCGCAAATAGTAAATTTGGGATGACGAGAAGACTGTTAGACGTTTCCGCTTCTTTCACATCATAAGTCTTGTTATCAGTGCAGAGTACGACATTTTCCTCAGGATCTCCTGTAAGTTGAAAAGTAGGTAGATAGGTAAGTTTTTAAAACAGATAAACAAACCAAATTTTTTTTTTAAGTATTTTTATAAATCTTTTAAGGTTCTCTACACTAGGCTGGGTAGGGTGACACAAGGGTTCATCAGGTCGTTGGATGACTCGGTGTCCGACACGAAAAAAAAAAAAACAAAAAATTACTCTACCTTTAAACATCAAACAGTTTCCCGCTTCAATTTCTTTCAACAAATTATCATCCAACTGCATCAGTTTCAAATTATCATTATGAGTGCTTGGGTCTGGAAATCGAAGTATTTGCGTAATCTCAGTAAGTTCTGACTCATGTAACTTTGCAGTCTTGATTATTTTTCTTACATCTTCTGAAGTTCGTTCTTCCCTGGAAAGAAGAGAAAAATAAATAGATAAATCATCAAATTGTGGGGACAATTTTGTTTTTGAGCTGGCAATAGTTTATACGGATCGAAAGACTAGATGCAATAGCGTAAAGACAAAAATGTCGGCTCTATGATTTATTTGATTCTGATTTTGACATTTCTCTGACACTGACATTTTCGACTTCGACACCGTGAAAATTCTCGTGGTTCTCGAATCACGATTTGTTAGTTTAGACCTAGTTTAGTGTTCAAAAATGTCAATATTCGGCGACATACTCCCGTTGAACAAGAATGAGGAGAAGGGGTCGGTGGCGGCGCCCTCGGGCGGTAGCTCGAACTTATCCCCGTATCTCAACTTCGACCCTAGTTACATCCCCAAAATGCAGCCGGAATTCCTGTACCCTGACGACAGCCACATGGCATCTACAGCGCGAAGATCGAACGTTGCGTTGCCCATCATCGGAATGTCCTTTATGACCGGTTCTGGTAAGTTCTGATCGAATATAGACGTTCGATTCATAACCTCAAAGTTCGAATTGTTTTTTACATAACACGGCCTTGTTATTGCCAAGGCGATGTATATGGTGCATGGTTTACAAAATTTGAATGTTAAGTAAGCTTTTTATTTTAAATTTTGATACGAGATTGGATAAAAAAATATTTCTAAATAGATTGTCTATCTTGATGCCATTTATTAGGCAGCTCCTCACCAAACGAATAAATTCGTAATTATATTTTGCAGGTATTGGTGGTCTAGCTGGCTTTTACAAAGGCATGAGGGCTACCACACTGGCTGGACAGACTGGCAAGGTTCGACGGACTCAAATTGTTAACTACGTAATGAAACAAGGTAAGTTTCCAATACAAATCTAGTTCAACCATTGACATTTAGAAATGAAGAATAGAAATAAAAATGCCTGAGTTATAAAAGTGCCCAGGAAAAGTAATGTTGAAAAAAATGAGTACAAACTCACTAATTTGCTAGATGACTAGTTCATGAATGGAGTACAAAAATTGTACCCTTAAAACTGTTGTCTAAAAATATTACTAACTCCATGTATAGTTGTCTATAAATTTGAATATAAATGTAAGTATTTTGACGCCATCCAAAATAGTGAGTTATGATGACATTATTTGTTAGTTTTTTTTTAGTTTTAATTAGAAGCTCAGTTGACCTGCCAATCATGATGCCTATCCTCCACATTGTTTTCAGGGACGACAACTGGCTGCACTCTGGGCATCATCGCATCTTTCTACTCATGCATGGCATTGGGAGTGACCTGGTTCCGAGACAAAGAAGACACGGCCAATACATTCATCGCGGCAGGCTTGACCGGCGCCATCTACAAGAGCACCTCCGGTCTCAAATCAGTAGGACTTGGAGCTGCCGTTGGTGTGACTCTCGCCGGAGTATACACCCTCATCACAGACAACGACAACATATGGAGCAAAGCTAGATATAACAGACTATGATCGAACCGCCTACTAGTTATGTATATATAATAGACTGTTATGTTAGTTTTTATGTTACGCAATCAGCACCAAAGGATCTGCCGTAGAGGACTTACTCGCCCCATGTTCTGTACGATAGACATGTTATGCTGTTAGGGCAAAGTCTCATTGATGTAATACGCAATCATATTGGATTATTCAATTTAACTCGAAGCTTGCCAGTTTTTACTAAACTTGATTATCATAAATAAGAATTATTATAATTAAATTCATAATATTCAATTAATCAATGGCACTTTATCCTATAATCCTGTGAAGATCATATGTCCGTATCAAAACAGGATCAGCATTTTTAGGTTAACCTAAGCCGAAAATAAAAATATATTGTTTTGAAAAATTAAAACATTTATTTCATTAACCGTACAGAGTAAGACTAAACATTATTTTGTACAACATATTTACATAAGAGTTCATCTGGGAATATTACGATGGGACATTTTTAGGTCATAATATAATCAAGCTAATTTCTTAAAACGAAAAGATAGAATATCAGAAAAATATTACGAAAATTAATTTTCATTCTTTGCTTTCTTTGATAGGTATTATAATGCCACAATATTCTATTCTGTTAAAACTAAAAGTAAAATTCATTGTGATATGAATTTGACAAGATATTGTAATGATGAACTTTGCAAATTCTTAGAGAATTCTAACAGAAATTCATTTCATTAGGTACCTTACATTGTTCTATCCTAGCCTGAGTGAATATAAAAATATGTATATATCTTGAGCAAAAGGCTACTTTATTTATTTACGAGTTAACTTATAATAAAAAGAATATCTGCAAAGTCATACAAAATGGATGACAAAATTATGATTTTTGGCACCAATAAATTTTTCTAAAACAATATTATTTGCCCAGAATAAAAATATGTGATCAAGAATGCACAAATGAGAATAGTGCCAAAAACGCATTTGTTTCTGAATGAGAGTTTATAGTATATACAATAGGTACATAGACACATAGATAGTTTAGATTAGATACAAAGATATATTCTTTAGGAGCCTTATACATATATAACATACAGTTAAATTAGACTTTTAGGTTTATGGATGGATTTGCATGAATGAATATAATGTATGAATATGAGATTCCAGAATAAACTTGAAGCAGGCAATTTCATTATAGTAAAAAGTTATGTACAAATAATTCCTCTTCTATCTAAAACATGGCTACACATAGCTTGGCATATTAATTTATCAGACTGAGTCCAAATTAATTGACTGACTTAAAGTCATTAAGTTATAACAAGCAATACAAACATGATGTAAAAATAAAAAGCCGAAAATGTTGCCAAGGAGTGAAAAGGCCATGAAACTTAAGAACTTTTCCAAGGAACAGGTTTAGATGTGACTAATATTTTGGATTTCGAGTACAACTTATATGTATGGATATCATTTTTCCATACTTCGGTCAATGCTCCTAAGAATTCATTGCCAAGTTTTCACACCTTGTAATATTATCAGCATTTTTTTACACCTTATATTCACTGTCCTATCTTATCTATTTATTTTATCAATGGGTGGATATCATACATAGTTATCTGAATTTTCCTCCAAATATTTTTTATGATTTACCTAGTGATAACCTATGAGCAATTAGCTAGGTGTGATAACATAATAAATAAAGAGTTTTATAATTACCTATCTACATTTTCATAGAATTCTAACTACCATAAGATTATCAATTTAATGTTACATACAATAAAAAGTTACAATTTAAAATAGGAAATAATATTATGGCTGTAAATTGTACATAATTTAAAGAAAATTAGTGCTTATACAAACAAAGCACTTGCCACATACTTATCATTCTTGTTGCCTATTAATAGTTGCTACTATAAACAGAAAGATAACAATTGTATACCAAGCATAAGAAACCTCACAATTATTTATCAAAAAATTCAAAACATTAAATACTAAATTCATTTAAAAATAACATTTCTTTTACAGAATTTACATATACCATATTCATAAAAAACCTGGGTGTCTCATTTAGCTAGGTAAATATGCCATGAGCAAGTAATACAATTTTACTAAATCAGCTTACTTATAATGAAAAATAACTATACGTATTTTAAGAACATATTTACAAAGTATCAGTTTAGGCTAGCCAAGCTATGCGCAGGGTATAGGCCTACAGTCATATTGTAGCTGAATTTTGCAGTCTTTGCTGCAGCCCCTCAGTCCCGGGGCGCAGCCGCTTTTATGTCACGTGGCAGCATTCAATATTGACTTCATGTCCTCCGGCAAGACGCAGTTCAAGTCCTCCAGCCGCCTCGCAAGCAGGGTACGAGTGTTATCAGCCACTGGCGGGTTGCTCTTCAAAACCTCTCGCAGTTTCAGAACCATGTCAATAATCTCAACCTCCTTCTTCCCAATTGACCATTTCTTTAAGTCACTTTCAGCTAAAGCTTCAAGCTGAAGTGCATGAAGCTTGTTTGTCAAATTGCTATGCCTTTGATGGAACCATGCACTGAAGTTTGGAGTCCGGAAGAAGTTCCTGTACAGCCCTATCCAGTCTCCTTTGATTCCTGATGTTAGCTGAGGCCCTGCTTGCTGTAAGGTGGCAAAGAAATCTTCTGGGTTGAATGGGTTTGGTACTGGTGGTGCTCTAAATGGTGATATATTCTTTTGTAGAGGCATCAGAGAGGCCATGTATCTTTCTAGAGGAATCATGAAACTTTGAGTTAGTTCAAGTAGGTGTCTCTTGACCATTGCCGTTTGAACTTCTGATGGTCGGTCAGATTTAATCCCATTATGAAGCTTTTTAATAATTGTTTTGTCTTTTTCTAGAAATGGTTTATACTGTGTGTATACTCCCGGAGCAGAGTCTAACAGTTTAATATTTCCAACCTTTCTCAGTTTAGTTTTTATTGTTGAGGAATCACCCAGCTTGATGGTATGCGGCCAGTGTTGTAATGTTTTTGTAAAGAATGGATTCGTAACACCAAGGATTACGCAAGGTGGATTGTACTGCTTTCTAGTGAACTCTTTGAATTCACTGTCATGTATTGTGAAATATGGTCTGTATTCGGCTGAATAATGGAGCGGCTGGATTAAATGGGTAAGCGCTTGAACTAAGGCTGAGCATTCTGTGGGGGAACTGGCCATGACTACAATAGGTTCTGCTGTCAGTACTAACTCCCATAACAAATGTATGTGTGATATTAAACTAGAGAGAGCATCAAACACATTAACATCTTGTATTGATGCTAGGATATGAGGCACATTGGGAGAATGCACCTGTTTGGCAATATCTGACCGGGTAATCTTGCCGGTCTTGTGATTTGGAATGTACGACTGGAAAACTGTACCCAAAACTGGTAGCAACACATTTTGCCCAGCTGCTAGGGCCGGCCATCTGTTGATATCATGACAAGCGGCCTCCAAACTTCTTTCACCTTCTTCAAAATGCTTTGGTGCAATGAGTTGGATTACTTTGTAGAATAAGTTGATGAACGGCAGTCTGGTGAGCAAGATAATGCTTTTCTGGAAGTATCCGCGCGGTAAAGACGGGTCTTTCACCTGTCTGAAGTACACGAAGCCCCAATAGTGCGTCGAATCTGCGCGCAGGGTCGCGACGCTGTCGTCATTGTAAGATTTCTGCTGTTGCGTGAGCGGCGAGCGACATCGCAACCGCACATGGAACTGTGTGTCGCCCATACACCCCGAATTGGAGTCAGGGAACGCTAAATAACAAATATTGCACTTCTCCTGGTCCGTGAGTATGACACCTGGCGGATACACACTTTCCATCGCTTGGCCGAGTTCCAAGTCGAACGTGACGACACAGATGCAATGGAGCCAGTCGGAAAACCTGCTCCACTTCGCATGGAACTCTTCTTCCGTGAGAAGGTCATTGTCTTCGTACGGCATTCCACAAGCCATCGCAACACGGTTATGGTGAACGCATATCGAAATATTCACACACTGCCTAATAAGTAATTACTTCAATTACTAGTTACACCACTGAAAAACATTGTTTACACTGATTTATCGATGTTTTCGTTCATTTTCCCGTAAGTAAAACGATAAAAACAACAGAGAAAATGCGAGACCTTTCGTCAACAGCTGTTCCGTCAAACATGGCTGCGCGCGCCAAAACAAAGTTTGGTTAGGATGAAGTTTCGCAATAGAAATTACAGCATGTTACATCAAAATTTACATGAATTAATGCATGTACTCACCCGCAATCCATGATATTTCAATGTCCCAGTAAGAATCACCTTTAAATCAACGTAAAAATTGCATAAAACATGAAAAACACATGAACATAAACACTAGCTTTTTCTTTTTTTCAAGCTGCTGCGTTTTATTTTTCCATGTTTCATAAAAATTGTAGCTGCGTTTTGTTTCATACTCTATCACTTCTTCCATCCCTAAGTTTTTTTAAAGTATTTTGTAAGTACACGTGCACAGGTGGCGCTGGGTGCGAAAAATGAAAAAGCTCTGCAGAAATTTCCCATAGATAGAAGTGAGGAGTGGCGCAATAGAGAAAAGGCCTATACCCTGCAGTGGGTGGATGTGGGCTGATGATGAGGGTAATACAAGAAAATAAGAAATTGAAAATCTTATTTGTATTTATGAAAATAATAAAGCACTGTGAGCGCATTAAAATCCTAATAAATAGGGTTGTCTTCTGTGTGCACTGAACTTGACAGTTGATCCCTCAATCCGACGTAGCGCCACACCGCCGCCACCTAGTTCGGACAAGACGAAAGTGTTGCTATCATTTGCTATTAGCCCAAAAAATAGACCTTCTTATGTGATACTAACCGATAATATATTAACTTTTCCATTTTCTAAACATGCGTTATTGATTGGTTACATTAAAAGCAGGTAATAATTGTTAATAAATGAAACAATTCATTTTTATTGGCATAATTTTATTTGTGTAAACGAAATATAGGCAAATGAGGTCTCGATGGGCCAATATGGCCCTAAACTCCAATTCACCTTTTTATACTCACTATAAATTAATATTTTACATGTATTTCCACTTATGTTAGATTCAAATTAATACACCCAAAAGTGATAAAATGAGAACTTTACTTTCCATCGTCGTCAGTCATAAATAATTTTGATATCGTACATTTCAAATTTTATGAAGCAAGCGTATTCTATTATATGTGCCCTGCGAGAGGTTCAGTTAACTTTTTCAGATATTTTTTATAGATTTATTGTTCGAATTATATTCGTCAGCCAACGGTCAGTATTTCCGCCGCAAGATTACAAATTATAGAAGCTCTGCCACCAGTAGCAGACAAATATAGTTCGAGATTTATACCTTGACAAATCTGCATCGGCTCACTGGGAGAAAAACTATACAATCAAATGGGGGAAAATGAGACTATAGTCTGTAAGTTTAGGTACTTATCTTTTAGTAAACAAACTTTGTATTAAACTGACAGTTCTGAAGTGTCACTTTCATACAAAGTGTGTTTACAAAAAGATAAGTACCTAAACTTACAGACTATAGAGGGTAACTTAAGACATGGTCAACACCAGCATCTATGAACCAGCTATAGCCTCTAACGTTATAACTGATTGATAAATGTAGAGTCCAAACCAAAGTTTTCAACCAGTTACAACGTTACAGCTGGTTCATAGATGCTGGTGTCGACCATATCCTAAGTTACCAGCTAGTCTCATTTTCCCCCATTTGACGTTACAAATTATAATGATCGGATAGCAAGACCTAATGAAAAAACCTGCCATAACAATAATAGGTTCTACACGACTCTAACGGTTACGACTTTACGACCCTGTTCAAAATAACGTGAGGACGTCAATCTTAAAAAGATCGACACTAGTATCTTTGCCAACTTAAGAGAGAATGTTGGTGCAAAGTTACATGTGTCGATCTGCCCGACTAATTCCAAGTGGTACGGCAGCTGAGAAGAAAAATGCACTTAGGGCTGAATTATATTCCGCCCGAAACCGAAAATATGAATTATTTGCATATATTTTTAAACCCTTTAGCGGCCAGAGCACGCCAAAATTTTTCATTATTTTTGAAATTTATTGCGGGTTTTTAGGATGATGGAACATTCTTTCTATCGCCTTACATAAATAAAACAAGCGGTCGAATACAATTCAAGGGTTTTTAGTTTATGCAATTTGCAATTTCTTTTTCAGCTACCGTACTAAAATAAATGCACACTGATAATACCTTTTATATAATTTTGACACTATGGTATGAAAATAAATCGTGGAATGATTATGATCTATGATTGATCCTATTACACCATTACTTTAAATTATGAAATGACAACGAATTAAGGTACAGGTGTCATTGTATTTAACAAAATAATTACGAACTTCAAACATCGATTTGTATAAATAATGACCATGAAAATAATAGCGTCAATTTTAAGAAAAACACACGAAAAATTTACGATAAAATAACTTTCTGATCTGTTACAAAAATAATTACAACTAAATAGTGAGAAAAAAATACATATTTTTAGTTTATTTACATTTTTTGTATCATGACAAAATATGCACCAATGAATAATTAGAACAAAATATTTTAGCATCGAGTGTGCAAACAGCCTAAAATATAATAAAATTTCCTACTTATCAAATAACACGAAAATTCAAGCAAAAGTAGTTAGTTGCAAAATTCACATATTTCTGTGCAGAACGATAAAAAAGTAAGGTGCTAAAGAATTTTGAGTATAATCTAAGAATATAAAATATTTTATACAGAAAATAAATATAAGATTTAAAGAAAAAATAAATTTTATATTAAAATTCAAAACTTGCACAGATAATACACATTCGGTCTAGGACTTTGATAATAATAGTAGGCTATACCTAGTATACTTTAGTACAGTTTATTAAAATTTACAGCAGAGTGGCTACAACCTAAATAAGCTTTGTGATATCTAATTTTAGTTCTTTTAGATTATTGTCTCTTTAAGATGTAAAATATTTGGAAAATACACCATATAACTCTTTTTTTAGATTAAGAGCTACGTTTTTTGGAGAAAGTTATTTAGTTTTGTGAGTTGCGTCACCATTATTTACAGCATTTTTTACACTTGTGTTTTAATATTTTTAATAATCTTGAAATTATAATTTTGGTTACAAACATAAAAACTGCACTAAAACATACTTTGCCTCTAAAACTTATTGAACCATCCATCAATATAACAATATTGAAGAAAATAACCTCCTAAAGCTCACCGCATACTTAGCGTCCAAATACGCGTGCATTTTGCAGTTGCTAGTTAATATGAACTGCTAAAAAGTACATTGACATTGTACATACATACATATAATCACGCCTCTTTCCCGGTAGGCAGAGACTACATTGTAAGATGCAATATTACAAGAATAAGATGATTAATCTAGACTTTATTCTGATTCTATAACAGTACATATTTTATCGACTGCGAAAAAATGTGTTCAGATGCCAAGTGTGCATCAAGCTTAACATTTTCAGAACAAACTCGGCAAATTAAACTGTACCAACCAAATGCACTTCCAGTAAAAGATTAATTTAAAATAAATTCAATTACAATTAATATGTAAATTCAATTTAAAATCAAAGGTACATTCAATTGAAAATCAAATGAATATTCACAATTAGAGATCAAATGTTAATTTAATTTTAAAATCAAATGTTAATTCAATTGAAAATCACATTGTACATTTAATTGAAATTAATGAGTGTGTACATTCAATTTACATTCAATTGAAAATCAAATGCATATTCAATTGAAAAGTAAATGTACATCCAATTCAATTGAAATTATTATGTAGGTACATTCAATTTACATTCAATTCAAAATCTATGTACATTCCATTGAAAATCAAATCTACATCCAATTGAAAAACAATACACATTTGGTACAAAACTATGTACATCTTACTGCCAAGAGTTGCTGCTGGCCATGTTATTCTGCGGAAACTGGCTCGGAAACTGTCCTAAGTTGAGACTACCAAACTGCTGGTTAAGGTTCTGACTCGGTTGCTGCTGGAAAAACTGCTGGTTTTGAGGGAACGGTTGCTGACCTTGCAACGGTTGCTGTGCCTGCATTTGGCCAAACGGTTGGGCCACGTTTGGCTGAGGGAATTGACTATTCATACCTTGGAACTGAGCGAACTGTTGAGGCATACCGTTTTGTACTGGTACGTTGAAGTTTTGTGCTTGAGGCGCTTGGTACGTTCCAAACGGTTGGAAACTGGGATTGAATTGGTTAGCTAGGTTGGTGCTGGGCGTTTGGCTGTATAGAGCTAGAATACTGTCCTTGGTTAGTTTAGATTTTTCTTTTTCTGACGGTGCGGCTTGCTTGAAGAAGTTTTCTTCCTCAGTTTTTAAGTCCGGTTTGGTTTGTTCTGGGTTTGGTTCCGCTGGTTTCTCAGGTGCTGAGAAGAAGCTAGAAAAAGAAAATTAAAAATAATAGCAGCTGACATTGACACGGGGTATTGCCCCCTCACAGAAAAAATAAAAGCTAACATCTTTATAGGAAATGAAATTAGGGCCCTTAGTCTGCTAAATAAAAATCGTTTCAGTTGGATGGCGATTTGGATCTCAGTTAAAAGATTTTGCTAATTTCTTAGTCCGTTAACAGTTCGAAGTATAGAAAATCATGGTGGCAATGGAATGACTGTTAAGTTTCGTTTGGTAGTGTTACAATAACAAAAAAATAGCAGACTTGGGGCCCTGTAGCTAAAATCAACACGGAAGGTTGCGGGGGGCTTACCCCTCGCAAAAAGGAAAGCATCTGGGAGCAAACACACAGAAAAAGGAGAACATTTATTTTATTATTATTTGATAGAGCAGGGGTTGGTTCTGAGAAGACCAAAAGCCACTGCGACAGATCTATTGTGCCTACCCGTTTTCGTTAAAATGACCTCTTCAAACCTGTAACTAAAAAGGAGTGCAAACCTGGAGAATATGTCATCATTGATGGTTTATACGGCTTGGCAGTGTCGAGCCCAGCAAGCATCGACACGGGGGTTCAGCGGGCTTAGCCTCTCAAAGATATTTTTTTCAATACAAACCTGGAGAAGATATCATCATTGGTGGTTTCCGGCTTGGTGGTGTCGAGGCCGAGCAGGTCTGCGGCGCCGTTAGAAGGCTTCGTCTCCTGGCCGTGGCTGGGGGGGGTGCTGCGCCCCAGTTTGGGGCTCACCGACGACTTGGGCTTCGGTATACTCGGTATCACGTCTGATTTCTGAAAAAAAAAAGTTTATTAACACAAATCACGCCTTTATCCCTCGCGGGGTAGGCAGAGCGTTAACGACCTTAAAATTACGGTCGCTATCGCCACGTCTGACAAGTGTTGAGAGCCCTTTCACTAGATGATTTGTGTATCACTATAGTGACAGGTTGTCAGCCTGTCGCCTAAAATTGCAATACACTTAAAACCCTCGAGTCCCTCAGTCACCTCTTACGACACCCACGGGAAAGAAATGGGGTGACGCTATTTTAACCTCTGAAGTCCAGCCCATACAAATCGGGCGGCGCGCGCCATACTAAATGGCGGAGCGCGCGCTCCTGAAAATTCCTTTGTAGCTCTGGTTTTCGTTCACCAATTGTCAAGCGGTTTTTTTCGTCTAAAAATTCATGAACGCATAAGCTGGCATCACACACTTATAATAAAGTTTCCGGAATAACAGTCTCTTGGAAGGAGATCTATTCTACTCTACTCCCTAGACGATTACTCACGTTATATTTCTTATCAGACGCGGTGCTGGGCGCGGGGATCAGTCCTGATGACGTAGACTTCTTTTTTCGCTTCTGTTTCTCAATCTCTTCGTCTATTTCTTTATCCCTATAATAGAAAAAGGACACATTAAGATTAAGAACAGTTAGACTGCCGTGATAAAATTGATTTTATCGGATTTATTCGAAGAGTACTTCAGGGTCGGTGCCCATGTCGGCGTATCATCCATAACAGGGAGTAAATTTTTGAAACGATAGTTTTTCTTCCATGTGAAAATCTGCTACTTATTATGCTCTAACCACACGTATATTATTAGGTTGAGGTCCTGAGAAGACCAACAGTCACTGCGACCTTTGCAGATCTATTGTGGCTTGAACGTGTGATACGAACACCGGCTAAATAAGTTATTTGTTCCAGACTGGCGGCGCAAGCGAATCCAAATTCTTGATTCAATTCATCGCCACCAGTGCCCCGTGTTTCGAAACTACAGGCTACAAGTCTACAGGTGAAATTCAATCTACATTGCGTAGCCGATGGGACATACATCGAATTTCACCTGTATAATTCTAGCCTGTAGTTTCGTTGCATAGGCCACAGGTCTTCCTTACCAGTTAACTTTAGGCGGCGGCGGCTGCACCCATTCCTTCGCTATGTACTTCTTATGCTCGTACTTGGCGCGAATGAAGGCCTCGAGCGAGGAATCGTTCTGCGGCCGGCGGAACGAATCCGGCAGGTTCGCTTCGTACACCGCGCGGGCGCGCGAGTTGCCCATCTGCTGGAGGGATACCTGGAAGGGTGAAGTTGAATGTCAGTACTGACACGCGCTTTCGTAGTGCTAACCGTGGTCTCTCTCTCTTCGTGTGGGACACCGAGTCGGCCAACGACCCAGTGAACCCTTGTGTCAGAATCTTTCAAGCGCCTTCTACAAGTAGCAGGCATCTAACATGGTTGTGTAACAACTGCCGTCTAAATAATCATAGACCGCAACCACGGCCTGCGGTTTAACGTCCGTAACACGGAGCCATCTTTCTTATGGACAATCATGTGGTTCAAGCTGCAATGTCCTAACCTGACTGGGAACAAATTCACAAAGTAATTAATATAAACTTTTGCGAGTGACCCACCGAGAATCGAACCTGGAACCTTTGAATGGGAGGTCGAGGTTGACCCTGGAGAAGTGGACGCCCAGGTTACATGATGTTCTGATGATTTACTGGATCTGATACATACCACTTGCTCAGGGGTCCAGGAGTCGAGGTTGACGCTCTTCACCCTGGAGACGTGGACGCCCAGGTTCCGATGGATCCCGGCGCATCGGATGCACAGGAATATACCCAGGTTCCATGACGCCCAGCGAGGTCCTGATGATATAATTAACTGTGAGACTTCGTAAGCCTTCGTATGCCGTGTGATGCCGGCTTAGATGCCGTGTGATGCCGGCTTAGAATAGCATCACCCCAGCTCCTTTCTGCGGGTGTCGTAAGAGGCGACTAAGGGACTCGAGAGTATTGGTGTATTACAATTTTTAGGCGACGGGCTGACAACCTGTCACTATAGCATACACATGTTTTCTGAAACAACCTTGGAAACAATCTTCAAAAATGTCAGACTTGGCAATAGCGACCGTATCTTAACGGCCGCTATTGCTCTGCCTACCCCGCAAGGGATAAAGGCGTGATATTTGTATGTACTCTTTGTAAGTGGACATTGTATTTTTATTATTTGGTTGAGTAGGAGTCGGTCTTGAGAAGACCAACAGCCACTGCAACCTTTTGTGGCTGTGGACATTGTAACTTATCCTGAAAAGCAACTACTACATTTCAGCCTATTAGTATGTCGTTTTTAAGTTTAGGTTGGCTTGGCACTATGCCATAATAAGATACATTCATATGATTTTAAGTTATTTATCTCTATTTTATAATATCTAGAAGAGTAAGATAAGAATGGTTATGAGAAGTTATCTAAACAGAAATCTCACAAACAATAATCATTCTTTATGTAAATATGGATGCATTTAGCATAAATCTCAGCTAAGACTAATCTCCATTGAGAAGTTCTTTAGATTTTGAAACCTATTTGGTCATGCTCATTATTCAGTGGTTTAGAAATGGACTGCATTTGAAGGACATATTAAGTAATGAACAGTTTGGTGTTAGAGGTACTGCCGAAATTAGAAACATACCATACGTCGGCTGTCTAGAGTAGTATCTGTTAATGTACCAATGTATTGCGAGCTTACAAAGATTATTGAACAGCTAGATCTCCATTGAACGAGCAGCCTCAGATGCCGACTGCCGCGCGCAGCATGCGGCGCATTGCGCGGTCGGTGCCCACACCTATGTTTCGCCTGAGCAGCGAATGTTAAAATACTCATGCTCGGACGAAAAACCGTCCACACCGACTGCGCATTGCGTCAGCAGTGAGCATCTGAGGCTGCTTGTTCAATGGAGACCCAGCTAATGATGTTAGCTTTGCAGACACAATTCATATGATTTTGAAAAAAAAAAAAACATATTTGAGCCACAACAGTTCTCTGCTGGAAATGGGTGAAGTGAAGTGAAGTGAAATAATTGATATCCCAATTTTAAACCCCATTTTGGATGTTGTTCATTTGTAATACCTTCCCTCCATCCCAACCAGAGAAATCCAAAGCATATTCTTAAGACTTATTTATGTCTGTATTTATTTATGGATGTCTGTTATACCTTGTATATCAAAATTGTAATCATATCAACATTTCATATTTCCCTTGAGCATTGAAATAAATTAGAATGGTTGGTCAAATAGTCAATTAACATGCCAACCTTGTTACAATGTCATTATTATAAAATAACAGGAAGGACAAATTAATTAAAATTTGTTGGAAAGGAAACTATTTTTATAGAATAATTTGAAGAATGGATTTAGATTGAATATTTTTTACATTCGAGGACTTTTATTATCTTATAAAATTACGATATTACAAGTAGGAAAATAAAAACTATATTGATGGTTTCTGGGATATTTGTGTTATATTTAACTAGCGACCCGCTGTAACTCAATTTCCCATGGGAATAAGTTATTTTTCCAGCAAGTGCACATAAACCTTTCGCCCTGGAATCACTCTATCTATAAAAAAAATTGCATCAAAATCCGGCCCTTAGTTGCCTCTTACAACACCAGCAGGAAGATGGGGAGATGCTATTATAAGCCGGCATCATACGGCAAATCACGGTTTCTGATACACACTAGAAATACTACAGTAGATCTGGTACTAAGACAGTTGTTATAAGCTTGAGTATGAATTTATTTAGTTAGGAGCTCATCTACATTTGAGGTTACTGGCAGGTCATAGCATCCTAAACTACTCATAGAGCGGAAGCCGAGTGTAAATCAGCTCTCGATTGATAACAACTCAACGGTATTGGGTATCGTGACTCAGTTCAATATCAATTATTTAGATTATTGACTTCTACTTATGAACAGCCATGACTTCTAACATTTGAGTAATGAAACTGTTTTTATTTTGTAGATACCTCCGTTTTACTTTTTTATGACGGGTTTATCAGAAACAGAGCAGCAGAAAAGCGAAGCATATTGAAAAATAAAATAAAAATGCAACGTACCCTTCGCGTCGCAATCTACACAGTATTTATTGTCCTCATCCTTCAACATCTGAAGCAATATGTTCTGACATCGATCCTGGATCTGTTTGGCTCGATCCTTTTCACTTTTGGAAGTCATTTCTGTGAATAATCTTCGAGAAACTCAATAAAATGGGTGGAATGCTTGTTTGTTGAAGAAGAGAAGATACCATAGAGTAGAAAATTCTGACACTCAGACAGCCAAGGCGATTGATGAGGTGTATTTTGTCTATGCTTGCTAGTGATGCTTTGATAAGTTGAACAAAATTACCGATTCTGGAATTTCTGGAATGTGAATGCGACCTTTTTCCAATATCGCAGTAGTTCCAGTAGCAGAATAAAGACTCATGCTATTTCTTTCTTTCAATCGAAAAAGTTGCACACTCCATCTCCCTCTAAATACCATAGCATAGTAGTGTCAAATGTGTTCAAAATATTTTCTTTCTTTGTTTCGTGTTAAAAATTACTAATTTGCTAAAATTGTGCGTATTAGCGAATAAAATAAGCTAAAATTACTAAGCTTTATATTTTGATCTCCTAAAAAAACATAATTCATCGTGGAGATGTTATGCTGTCGAGGGCAGTGATTTGTTGATATTTCCGTGATTAATGCTGTAAAACAATGGGGAATCAGCTCGTGGGGGTCGCTCCCTCGCAGATCTACCCTGTGGAGCACTACCTGAGCGACCATGTGGACCTTACGTTCGACCAGAGGTAAATACAGACACATCTTTCACCTTTTGTATTGTGTGGTGTTTTTCGATCAGCTGTTTGTCAAGATGGCTCATGAATATGTGTGATATCACTTTGCTAGCCTCTAGAGATGTATTTTGCTAGTTGTTGTGACCTCAATATTTGTATTTTCCTTTGTATGCATGACTGTATGTGTCCTAAAATAATAATATTTAAAAAAACTAGATAAAGGTTTAGAAAGCCAGGGCATAAAGTCAGAAGTTGGTAATAGTTTCCCAAGTCCTGTAAACTTTCTGACCCCAATCTGTATCACTGTGTAGCTGATAGCTTCAGCAATCACCAAAATTTTCTACTTGTACATCTGCATCTACCTCTATCTACCCTGAATAGCTTCAGCAATCACCAAAATTTTCTACTTTTACATCTGCATCTACCTACCTTATTCTACCCTGAATTTGACACTGACCACCAATATAAAAAAATTAGGTATACAAAAAGAAATGCAAATACATTTATTTTGCATCATTGTTAGTTACATTGATATTATGATGATTACTCTCTTTTTTTTTGTAGCCTGGGTTCGACCCGTTTCCTGAAAGTGGCTCGCGCCAGGTCTCGCGAGGGGCTGGTGGTGGTCAAAGTGTTTGCAGTCCATGATCCATCGCTGCCACTCGCAGAACATAAGGAGAGGATATTGAAGATCAAAGAGCAGCTAGCTTCTGCGTTCAACTGCTTGCCTTTTCAGAGGGTCATTGTAAGTGCTCTATATAATCATCTAACATTATTTAAATTAGATTATAATTAAATTAAATTACATTCATACACATATCACACACCTTTATCCCTTATTGTTAATTTTATAAATTTCATACACACATACACTAATCACACCTTTATACCTTTTTGGATAGTCAGAGTGTTAACAGCGAAAAAAATGTGGTTGGTGTTGCCATGTCTTATTATTAATTTCTCTCTTAATAGGGACCTGCTTATTGACCTATTGATATGACTAAAATGGGAGATAATGGAAAAGATTCATGGTTATAGTCTGTAAGTTTAGGTACTATCTTTTTGTAAACTCACTTTGTATGAAAGTGACACTTCAGAACTGTCAGTTTAATACAAAGTTTGTTTACAAAAAGATAAGTACCTAAACTTACAGACTATAGATCCAGAGATTAATCTCAAAAAGCATTTTGAACCATCATCACTGCAGACAATGTTGTAGTGAGGGGCTGAGTGCTGTTTAAAGCATAATTTATGTAACCAGTCATGGCGAAAAAAAAAAGATCAAGATGATCTGGAATCTTCAAAATGTATACCATCCAAAAATATTTAGTTACTTTTGTGTACTGTGCAAAATGGGTTAAATTGGGATGGCCTAGTAAATAGAAATATAAATCTTTATTTGCATGAAATATGGTGTTTACAAGATCATATGAGAATAGTCCCTCATTATCTATAACTTATGAACTTTACTATCAATGTATTGTATCATCATTTATTTAAAGGCACTGCTTTTGTCGGTGGAGTATCCACCCGCTTTCTCCGTCTGAGCCTTCTCCTTGACTTCTCTGTATGATGTATTTATTGTATTTTTTTTTCCAGCTGACTGATAAAGCAGGACTCCTAATGCGAGAGTACTGCAAGTACAGTGTGTATGATCGCATGTCGACCAGACCATTCTTGACCGTTCTGGAGAAGAAGTGGATCACCTTCCAAGTGCTTTATGCACTGCATAGGATGCATAAACTGTCCATATGCCATGGGGATATCAAGGTTAGATTTGCATACATATATATCACGCCTTTATCCCTTGCGGGGTAGGCAGTGTTAACGGTCATAAAATACAGCCGTTATTGCCACGTCTGACAAATATTGAGGGCCCTTTCAGATGATTTGTGTATCATCACCATAGTGACAGCTAGTCAGCCTGTCGCCTAAAGTTGTACAAATAAAGCCCTCGAGTCCCTTAGTCGCTTCTTACGACACCCGTGGGAAGAAATGGGGTGATTCTATTCTAAGCCGGCATCACATGGCAGATATTATATTTCTTTTTAATAGTGTGTAGGTCTCTGTGCAATATTTAAAGTTTTCTGGCTATGATATTACGTAGTCGGTCCCAAAGTTCTGTCACTGGCATATTATTTTTGAATTTAGAACACGGATTTGGAAAAGTTTTATTGCATTCCGTTTTTGAATGTTTAACAATTATTTTAAAACAATAAATAATCATTTGACGCGATTTTTCACGATGGAGTGGACTTTGAAAGAAAACCGAATAGCAGTTTTGGCGTTGCGTCGCTGTGGGCACTCGCCGAGTACCATTTTCAAGTTGCTCAAAAAATTGAAAATAACGCTTAGGTTTGGGTATCGTACTATAACTAGGTACACTGAAGTCTCTAGTGTTGAGGACAAGAAAAGAACTGGCCGGCCTCGCTCCGCCAGAACACCAGCAGTGATCAAAGCGATCAAGGAGCGCATACGAAGAAATCCTGTCCGAAAACAGAAACTTATGGCTTTGCAGATGAAGGTTAGTAGAAAAACAGTCAAAAAGGTTTTAAACGAAGACCTTAAGCTGCGAGCATACAAAAAAAACAGTGGGCACTTACTTAATGCCCATTAAAAAGAAATTAGACTCAAAAGATCTCGGGTGTTGTTAAAACGGTACGTGAAAAACCGGCACCGCGATATACTTTTTGCAGACGAAAAAATTTTTGATATAGAAGAAAAGTATAATAAACAAAACGATAGAGTGTACGCTACCAGCTCTGAAGAAGCAGGACACAAAGTTCCGCGGGTGCAACATGGGCATCATCCCTCTTCAGTCATGGTCTGGTTAGGAGTCTCCTACTATGGGCCAACTGAGGTTCATTTTTGCGAAAAGGGGGTCAAAACCAGCGCAAAAGTGTACCAAGAGACGGTTTTGGATCGGTACGTCAAAGACCTGCCCAACACACTATTTTCAGGACATCACTTTGTATTCCAGCAGGATTCTGCGCCCGCTCACAAAGCCAGGACCACTCAAGCCTGGTTTGAACGTCAAAACATTGAGTTTATAAGACACGAAGATTGGCCTTCCTCCAGTCCGGACCTTAATCCTCTGGACTATAAAATTTGGCAGGTCTTAGAGAGCAAGGTCTGTGCTAAGCCCCATAAAAATTTGGAGAGTCTGAAGTCAGCCATAGTTAAAGCAGTCGCTGAAATCGACATGGATATGGTGCGTGCTGCGATAGACGACTGGCCGCCGCGGTTGAAGGCCGTTGTTAAAAGCAAGGGAGGTCATTTCGAATAGTTTTATGTTATTTTGATTCTTCGATGATTGTATTTTTAATTGATATATAAATTTTTAAAAACGGATTGGTACTTTTTATTTTATCAGTATTTTCATATATGACAGAACTTTGGGACCGACTACGTATTATTTAAAATGATTACATCTTCTTATTCTCTCTTTTCATCACCAAGTGCTCCAACAACCCTGTATCTTCTCATTGCAGAGTATTTGTAATTGTACTACAAAAGTTTTATTTCCTAAGGCATTCAACAGGACTTTTCTCCAAGTTAATACAAAATGTCCTAAATAGTAAATTCATAAAGTGAATTTAACTATTATTGTAGTTGTTTTGTTATACTTTTATAATTGTTTTCTATCACACCTATTGTCACACCGCCAAAAGTCTGCAGTTTTTTGTCTAGCTGACGAATTGCAAAGGCTTAAAATTTTTTTTTTGCAGTACGGATCCAAGTACTGCAAAAGACAGATCGAAATAGAAATCTTTAGAGGAGGCCTATGTCGAAAGACAAGTTACAACTTGTTGTACACAACAAGAGTGCAAAAAATGTTGAAAGAAAAGTAACAGTTATTTTATGATTACAATTCGCATTTAAAGTGTTAGTAAGTTTAAGTTAAATAATGTTAAACAGCAAGCATTTCTTTTTTTATCAAAATCTAATTTTTATTTCAGTTAGAGAACATAATGGTAACGTCCTGGCTATGGGTGCTTCTCACAGACATAGCGTCATTCAAGCCCACCTTCCTGCCGGACGATAATCCGGCAGATTTCAGCTACTTCTTCGACACTTCGCGCCGTCGGTTATGCTATGTAGCGCCAGAGAGATTTGTTCGCGCACCGGACCCCGCTAACAGACCAGTGGTAAGATCAGAGTAACTTCACGGCATAAAATACTGTTAATTTTATAGTGCCAGCAAATAGATAACAACCACGTTTGTAAGATCGGACAGGACGACGTGTGGTAATATCGGACGACGTGTGGTAAAATCAGATAATGTGTAGTAAAATCAGGCAATGTGTAGTAAGATCGGACGATGTGTGGTAAGATCAGGAAACTTGTAGTAAGATCGGACGACGATAAGTGTACGTACGAGTGGTTTATTCGTCCAAAGTATCCCTTTGTTTATAAGATCGGACGACGTGTGGTAAGATCGGATGACTTGTAGTAAAATCGGATTACGTGTGGTAAGATCGGACTACGTGTGGTAAAATCGACAACAAATAACAATTTAACCCAGCCTCCTGAGCAGTTTTGTTTCTTTTTCAGAGCGATGACAGGTCTGGCGGACTTCTACTGAGCGAATCGCCTTGTAAGGTTGGCGAGCTAGTTCCTAGCATGGACATATTTTCCGCAGGGTAAGATAATTTTATAAATGTAGGGTAATTTTTTTTATATTTTTCTTATGTCAGGCTTATTTGAAATCCCAACACAATTTAGCTAAAGCCTAGCTAGCAATAAGCCTGAAAATCAAGATAAAGAAGCTAAACCATCCCCTGAACCACCCTGTTTTTATTTTTATTCGTGAAAATTATAGTTTATTGTGACGTCACCACGGTTTTTATTTTGGCCCTGTATATGTTACAAGTTCGAAAGCCTAGGCTGCTACTTATGAATAAAGAAAAGTTCTGTAAATAAATGGCGGCTGATTGTCATGCTTTCTCTATCCCACTGAGCTGTTACAATATACCAGGCGTTTATGCTTTCTCCGTTACACTTAGGTAACCGCAATTTACAGATCCTTTCTTTAATCGCACGACTTATAGATAGATTTTCTTACATCATTAGCTGAGTCTCCATTGAATGAGTAGCCTCAGATGCTCGTTCAATGGAAACTCAGCTATAGAAAAATAAAAACTTGAAAATTTTCGACAGCTGTGCCCTCCTAGAACTTTGGAACGACGGCACCCCAGCGCTAGACCTGACAGGGTTGCTGGCCTATCGCAACGGCGAAGACAGACCTGCCACCATGACATTACCAGAAGGGAGCGACCCTAGACTGAGGAGTCTGTTGCATTCTATGACGGAGAGGAACCCTAAGGATAGGAAGACTGCTGAGCTGTATTTGGACGAAGCCAGGGGAAAGTAAGTTATTTGCTTTATTTTTAAATTCCTGAAAGATATTTTCCTAAGAGGTTTTTAGGTTGACAGTGTCACAATAGCGCCGTGTGATGCCGGCTTAGAATAGCATCACCCCATTTCTATCCCGCGGGTGTCGTATGAAGAGAATAAGGGACTCGAGGGTTTCATGTGTATTAAAAAAAAATATATATTCTATCTGTTTATTTCAATGAAAAATTAATTAGTAATATATTTCACAGACGCTTAATCTAAATAATAATAATAAGATAACTTTAACTTAACACAACTTCAGGCTGATAACCTGTCACTACAGTGATACATGGTTCATCCGAATAAGCCCTCAATATTTGTCAGATGTGGCGATAGCGACCGTATTTTTACGGCCGTTAGCGCTCTGCCCACCTCGCAAGGGATAAAGGCGTGATATATATATGTTACAGTCAAAACTCATATCCGGTCAAAACCACTTTTGACTGCTCAAATCAGTCAATATTGGTTTTGACCGATGTCGTTAGTCAAAACCAGTTTTGACTGATTTTGGCAGTCAAAAGTGGTTTTGACCAAAGCTCTCGGTCAAAAGTAGTTTTAACTGACTTAAAGTTCCGACTATCGGTTAAAACTCATAAATAGTCTCGTCTGTTGTCTCGGGGCCAGTTGGGGCTTCGGCTTCTCCCCCTGAGGTTCACCCGAAGGGGCGCCGACCACTCCCAACAGACACGTGGGTGGCTCATGACGTGGCTGGCCCGGCTCTTCCACGTCCAGAGGGGGCGGAGGCGATGCTCACCTCCTCCGCCTCCTCGGCTTCCGCTTCTTTGTCGTTCCGTCGGGGGCGTTGGGGGCCACCATGAGAGATCCTGCCGCGTTGGTCTCTCCCTGTGGTGCCGCTTCCGTCCTCTTCGGTTCGACGGGCTTCGTTAGGGGCGCTGTGCCGGCTCTTCTGTTCCGTACTTCACGGCGCAGTACGGGGCAGTCGAGGTAGATGGCCGGGTGCGCTCCTCCACAGTTTGCGCGGGTGGCCGGCTACTTACGGGGGTGCTTGCAGTCCCAGGCGACGTGATTACCGCCGCAGGCGACACATGTCAGCTTGCGGTGGGAGTGCCTACTGCTGTGCCTGAACTGCTGGCAGCGGTAGCATTGTGGAGTGTCTCTCTTGCCACGCCATCCCTCGATCTTCACGCCGGCATTTTTATCAGCTTTGTGATGTTGTAGATGCCTGGGGTGAGGTTTGGCGTGCGGATGAGCTGTGCGAAGTGGATGCACCCTGGGCGTCCTCTGCGAGCCTTGATGGAGCGCACGTAGTCCACCTCGTAGCCTAGGGTGGTCAGCTTTTTCTTGATGTCCTCCGTGTCACTGTTCACGGGCAGGCCTCTAATAGCGACCTTCAATGGCCGCTCCTTCAGGGGTGCGAAAGCGAACCAGGATATTTCGGGTCCGGAGCCCTCCAGCGCGGTTAGGTAGCGCTGGTACACACAGAATTCCTGATCGCTTTTCGCCAGGAATCGAAACCCTGTGGGCCCATAGGGCCGCACGTTTGGCGTATGGCCGAGTTCTTGTCTCAGCTTGCCAAAGTGGTGGCCCCATTCAGAAAGCAGATCAACCACTATCGGTGGCGGCCTTTTCATGCACCCCGTCAGCTTCATAGGCGTAGGCGTGGGCGGAGGTGTCGTCTTCTTGCCCACGTCCTGAATGGGCAAGGACGGTATCGGGCGGGTGACGCGCGGTTTTGGCGACGGAGGCGTCGTCAGCGCAGACGCGTATGAGCGCGGTAATACTGATGGTGCAGCGAAGCTCGACGTCGACGGCGACCGGCTGTCCAGCAATGGCATGGACAGCGGCGGCGTGACCCTCGTAGCCGGAACCGTGCGGGTCCTCCGCAGGGTTGGTGAGGTGGAGAAGGAAGATCCCTCCCATATCCATTCACGCGCTTTTTCGCGCGCTGGGGCGTCAGCGCTCCCGCCTGCACGGCTGCAACACTCTCCCTGAGTGCGTCCAGGGCTGTGTGCCGTGTGGCGGTGCATGCTGCCTCTTACTCGGCTCACGCTGTGGTTGTGGAGACGGCGAGAGCGAAGGCAGCGTCGGTAGTGGGGAGCACCGGCGAAAGCAGCGGTTATCGCTGCTGCGACGGGTGATGGAGGCTTGGGGCCCAGGTCCGGTTGGGATCCCAACGTAGGTGGAGCCAAAGGTGACACGGTCCTCTTCGGCTCAAGGGCGGCGGCGGGGTTCGAACGGACGAACATCCGTGTTCGCGGCGCGCGAGCGTGCTGATGGCCTATTAGCGGCATCACTGACGTAGCTGTGCTAAAGCCTAATCCCCGCGTCCTCGGGACGCAAGACCTTTGAGTAGACCCGACGCCCCCTCAACCGTATTTCTAAAGGAAATACCGAACAAACAACACTATTTATGAGTTTTGCCCGATAGTCTGAACTTTAAGTCAGTCAAAACTACTTTTGACCAAGAGCGTTGGTCAAAACCACTTTTGACTGCCAAAATCAGTCAAAACTGGTTTTGACTGACGACATCGGTCAAAACCAATATTGACTGATTTTTGCAGTCAAAAGTGGTTTTGACCGCCAATGAGTTTTGACTGTAACATATATATGTGTGTATGTAGAAGAACATAAACGACCAGTTAATGAATATCAATAAATAAGGGTCAATGTGTCAATGTCAACCAATCAATTATCAAGTAACCAATCAATCAATCAATAAGTTATATCAATCAATGTGACATTACTCTACAAGTAGATTTTAAAGAGTGTTACAATTGCGAAAAAATATGTCATTGATGAGAAGGTTGTATATTAAAAGGGTTTTCGTGTTACAAATGTCACAAAATGGGTCATTGATAAGATTATTCTACAAGAGGTTTGCTAAACTCCTCTTTCTCGTTACCTTATCACGTTCTCTGTCGGGGTCGGCTACCTAACCTAGGGGATTTGACGTGAAACCAAGTTTTTTTTACACAGAGCGACTGCCATCTGACCTCTGCATCCCGACAGCTAACCTGGCCCGAATCCTAGGTTCTATCTGAATTTGAATGTGACTTAACCTAGAGACTTGCTAAACTATATTTCTCATATTTCAGATTATTCCCAGAATACTTCTACTCGTTCCTACAATCCTATATGCTGATATTCTCAGCACAACCCATCCTGCCTCCAGACGAAAAGATACTCAGAATACACCAGGATATCAAAAACATCATCAAGATATTCACACGGCCTTCTGACTCCAAGAACTACCAGGTAATTGACTTCTGTCGACTAGGTCTTTTAGCAGACAACGCGGCGTCAGGATATCACTACATAGTATAAAGCAAAGTAGCTTTGCGCGTCTGTATGTATGTATCAATGTTTGCTTAAATCTTTAAGACTACACAATGGGTTTTGATACAATATTTTTTGATAGATAGAGTAATTCAAGAGGAAGGTTTTTATGTATAAAACTTGCCGGGAAAACATCTTGTTCCCACGGGAAAGTTAGTTGCAGCGGGCGCAGCCGCTGGGTGGGCCGCTAGTATAAGAATAATAGTCAACGGTTTTGGAGTGCCGGCTAAAAAACTCATACTCCCATATATTAGGTGCAAATTCGTCTATGGAAGTGCTTGGGAAACACCTATGTCCAGCAATGGCCTATATTTTATTTCCTAATTTCAGGATCTAGTAGAAGAAACCACGGACAGTCAAGTGCAGAGTATAGATAAACTACATAAGGATGATTTTAAAGTTTTGATGGTCAATGTTGGAGAATTTGAGGAAGAAGTGGATAATAAGGTGAGCAGAGTTTTATATGTATTTTAGAAAACTTATTATTTTCATCTTCCGGGTCACATAGTCGACGAACGACCTGGAGCTCAATTTCTGTAACGTTCGTTTTCGGTTCCGTGCACGAAAGTCCAAAACGACTGGTTTAGTCGTACATATTTAAATTTATATGTGTGAATTTTTGAGGATATGTGGGAATTGATAAGTAAAGTAGAACGTGTGATACAAGCATTATAAATATCAGATTTTCGCAAGAAACTAAAACGAAAGTTCCTTAAATTGGAGTCGTACGTTAGATTACTCTTGTTTAGACTATGTACTAAATTTTGAGATTGAGAAAAAACAATTAACAATTTTAATAAAAACAGCGTCATCCCGCTTATTTTCCTTGGGTATCGTAAGACGTGTAACAATGTGACTACAGTCATAGGTATACAAATCTCAGATATGGCGAAAACGACAGCTTTTTTTGGCATTAGACGCTTTTTCTGCCCTGCAAGAATTCTCCGCTCTGCCTACCCCGCAAGGGATAAAAGCCTGATATGTGCATGTGTAAGAATTCTCATTTTCCTTTTTTATCTTAATTTTTTTTCTCCCTCAGGTGCCTGAGAAAAGACCACTAGGTCCCGACAGCGAAGGCCTAATACTGATAACATCGTTAGTAACTTCTTGCATCAGAGGCCTCCACCACTGCACTTCCAAACTTTACGCATTGGAAATTCTACAGTTGTTGTGTGAGAATTCCAGTTCTGAAGTCATTTTGGACAGGATTCTGCCTTATATTGTAAGTCATTTTTTATTATACTTTTATTATTATTATTATATATTTATTTACATTTTTATTATATGATGTGTAAAAATACTACTTAAAATATTTGCAACTATTTTTTTTACACCCTGTATAAATCAAAGACCCGAGGCTAGTTTCGCCAATAGCCCCTTATTTTGCCGTGGCACTCCAATGCCAAAAATTCACTTGGTCTAAATTTATTGAAATAACTAGTTTTTAAATATTTTCATCTCTTTATTAAGTTATCGATTATATATACAAAGGAAAACAATTTATTGAATTTTTGTCATGATCCATTCATGAAACTTTCAGATTATGTGTTTAGAAGCGACGAAAAAGAATCGAACTACTACTACTTACTTGTTTGTTTACGCTACTTATTTGTTTCATATAAAAACAAGTATGTAGTTCTTCACACAATGAGTCATACTTCTTCGATAATACTACAAGAATCGCATTCTTATATAAATTAGGTCAGCTTACTGTTGCGTATAATGTATCTACGATAGGACAACAATCACGACTGTAAATTGTGGATACACTATCTTTTACACCCTCATAACATAAGTATGAGCGAGACAAATACAAACATACACATATCACGCCTATATCCCTGGTGGGGTAGGCAGAGCGATAAAATTACGGTCGTTAACGCCACGTCTGACAAATGTTTGAGGGTCGTTTCAGATAAGTCCCTATAGTGACAGATTGTCAGCCTGTCGCCTAAAATTGTAATACATATGAAACTCTCGAGTCCCTTAGTCGGCTACGACACTCACGGGAAAGAAATGGGGTGATGCTATTCTAAGCCGGCATCACACGGCGAAGACAGCGAGACAAATAGTTTTTTTTTTTTTCGTTTCAGATCCACTTATCCCACGACTCGGTATCGCGCGTTAGAGCAGCTGCCGTCCATACTTGCGCTTACTGCGTATCGCTCGTGACGTCACTTCCTAAAGCCGATTGCAACGTGTTTCCGGAATATATATTGCCGGAACTAGCTACGTGTGCTACGGACCCGGCGCAGACTGTCCGGATCGCTTATGCTAACAATATAGGTGAGAATATGACAATAAAAGACTAATCATAAACTGAACAACCAACTTTAACCAACTGAACAATCACTCAATCAACCAACTAAATAACAAATCAACTTATCATCCAACTAACCGATCACTCAATCATCCAACCAACTGATTACTCAATCAACCAACCATCTGATCACTTCATCAATTAACCAACAAATCAGTAAATTAACCAACTCACCTTTTAGCATTAAACAAAACAAAAACTATTTGACTAATCAATGAATCAACCAATAAATTTTCAAGCCAACCAATCAATCTAGGAATTAAATACTCAACATATAAATAAACGTACAGCTTTGACATGTCATAAACTGTGCCCTTTAATATTGCAGCAAAGCTAGCAGAAACAGCGGTGAGGTTTTTGGACCAAACTCAAAACATGGTGGATAAAGAAGCCGCCAACATCAACTACGAGACTGAACTATCCGCCTTACACGAAATGGTATGAATAATTCAAGCTTAAGATATAGAAAAATATCAAAAAAGTATACAAAATTAGACAATGAGCTAGTTTTTCTATAACTAAACATATGCGGGCCTATCTTAAGTAAAATCTTAAGTAGTATATTACAAAAACTACGTATATTTTTTCCACAGGTGCGTTCAACCGTATCATATTTGCTCACGGATTCTCAAGCGGTAGTAAAACGTGCTCTAGTTGAAAACGGCATCACTAAATTGTGTATATTCTTCGGGAAACAGAAGGGTAAGTGACATATCATGATCATGAATATCAATTTAAAAAAGTGAATGAGATATGACTTATAAATTAATCAGCCGATTCACCATACAAAATTATACAGGGTGTAAAAAAATTGCTGCAAATATTTAAAGGGATGAACCAGTCCATGGAACTGAACAAATGTCCCCAAGAAACATAGGTCGAAATATAAGAAAATTTTTTGGACCTCCCATACAAATTGACTTGGTCTTGGAGAAAAATAAATAAAAGCCAATCTTTTCCAGCAAACGACGTAATATTATCTCACATGGTAACATTCCTGAATGACAAAGAAGAGGCAGCCTTAAGGGGCTGTTTCTTTGAACGCGTTGTGGGCGTAGCTTCTTACGTGGGCCATCACGCTGCGGGCATACTAGTACCATTGTTACAACAGGTAAGATAATTCAAATTATTTTATTCAAAGTGGTAATTTTTCCGCCGTGTATTGCCGGCTAAGAATAGCATCACCCCACATGCTTCCCGCGGGTGTCGTAAGAGGCGACTAAGGGACTCGAGAGTATTTATGTATTCCAATTTTTAGGGGACAGGCTGACAACCTGTCACTATAGTGATACACATGTTTTCTGAAACAACCTTGGAAAACAATCCTCAAAAATGTCAGACGTGGCGATAGCGACCGTATTCTTACGGCTGTTAACGCTCTGCCTACCCCGCAAGGGAGAAAGGCGTGATATATGTATGTATATATGTAAATTTTACATTTAGCTTTTTGATGGTCATGTATTAATAATTTGAACAATAACAATACTTTTACAGTGTTCAACTAATTTATTCAACTACCCAATCGACCAATCAAGCAACTAACAAAAATCTTAAAAATGACTTTCTGGTTGCTTGAGTGGTCCATTTTTGAATCGAACCGCGTAATTAACTTAACAACCAACATACCAGCATGGTAAACTTTGATGGGCTAATCAAACAGTCAAGAAATTAAGTAACTTATCGTCCACCCATCCTACAAACGTCCCATACACATATATATCCCAATCATCCAATCAACAAATCAATCAATAACTACTCCCACATCATCCCACTAAAAAAAACAAAGAATTATTATATCTGTTTTCACAAATCAATAAATTGCAATAGTACTTGCCATTATCCAACTAACAAATCAACAAAATACACAAAACCTCAGACACCGTCAATCAGCCCTTGAAACTGAACAGCTTTCCCCAAGAAACATAGGTCGAAATGTGAGAATAATATTTCTACCTCCCATACAAATTGACATGGTCGGTCAGTAATTTTGTATGAGAGGTCCAAAATTTATTTTCATATTTAAACTAAGTTCCTTGGGGAAAGCTGTTCAGTTTCATGGGCTGATTCACGACGTCTGAGGTTTTGCGCATTTAAAGTTGCACCTCGTCTAAGGCCGAATCTCCAACAAACTGTAATTTTTTTCCAGGGCCTGACTGACCAATCCGAATGGATCATAGCGAAAGCGGTGCGAGCTACCACAAGCCTAGCTCAACTGGGATTGCTATCCAAACAACCGTTATGCGATCTGGTGGCTGAGAGTGCAGTATATCTGGCGCATCCTAATTTGTGGGTAAGTAAACACTGACAACAGGGTTCTTCGGGTCGTTGACTCGGTGTCCCATGGGAGAAGCAGAGCACTTGTAAAATAGTTTTTGAAATTTATTGATATACTAGCGGCCTGCCCCAGCGGCTACGCTCGCTGCTACTCATTTTCCCGTGGTATCATACATAAAAACCTTCCTCTTGAATCACTCTATCTGTTAAAAAACCTGCATCAAAATCAGTTGCGTAGTTTTAAAGATTTAAGCAAACATACATACAGACAGACGCGAAAAGCGACTTTGCTTTATACTATGTAGTTATTTCTTACTATATTTATATATCTATCTACTTACTTTTAAACTCATTGACCAATAGTCCTCAAGTCTTAGTAAACTGGATCTAGAAAGAGAGAGAAATAGTCCTGTGGCTAAGAACAACGCGACTATTGTAACTCATAAAGTTATTATAAGTTATAATGGCAATATAATATGAGTGGCAGACAGTGTGGCAGAATGCCAGAGTACAAAAACACTTAACTGGTAAAATGTCAAATAGCTAGAATATCATCCAGGCAAAATGTAAACTAAACAACTCAGCAAGACAGATTTGCTTCTTTTCAGATCAGACACGAAGTATGCGGTCTAGTGTCGTGTGCAGCCGGACTGCTAAACCCGATCGACGTCAACTGCAAACTGCTGCCGCTCGTGTGGCCACACCTCAAGCATAAACTTATACAGGTAAGCCAATAATTAGGGTGTACCAATAATTACTCTATCTATTAAAAAAACTGCATCATAATCCGTACTGTTGTTTTAAAGATCTAAGATTAATACATACATACAGACAGATGTGGAAAATGAATAGGTAGCAATTTGCTTTATACAATGTAGTGTGACTTACTGTTTTACATTGTGTCCTGAATATAAAATAAAAATTGGAATCAAAATGTTCAAATTTCCGAGCTCTCGGGTTAAAATTCGTATAGTTCGATTTCTCTTTTCTTTGCAAGTTAATACAGAGTGTTTAGTACTCATTTTGTATACAGAATATTAAAACAAAAAATGTACAGATAATCCAAGCTTTTCAAACCAGTAAGTTTAGAGTTCATTGAGAATTTGACTATGGGAGTTCCCAATTTTTACACATATCGACATATTAATACTCCTTAGGAAAAATTTTGCAGTTTCGGCAAATCAATTGAAAAATGAAAATCTTTTATTTAATATCTCTAATGTCTGGTATGTTTCTCGTGTAACTGACTATGAACGTTCTTTAAACCTAATCTTTAATGCAGGTGGAGCGAGCAGAGTTGCTTCTAGAAAGTCTAGCCGAGCCAATACCTAGGAAAGTTCTAGACGCTGTACTGCGGCATGGAGATGTGGACAGGCTCGTTCACACTCTCAGGGAACGAAGGAATGCCAGGCTAAAGGTAACTATAATGTACACTTGCTTCGAAAGGCACGTTAAATGCAGACCTCTTATTTAGGAAAGTCTAAGATGCTGTTTTGAGACATGGTGATGTTGACAGGCTGGTTCACAGTCTCAGGGAACGAAGGAATGCCAGACTTAAGGTAACTATGATGTATACGTGCATCGGAGAGCACGTTAACACAGTATATACCTAGGAAAGTTCTAGACGCTGTACTGAGACATGGAGATGTGGACAGGCTCGTTCACACGCTTAGGGAACGAAGGAATGCCAGACTTAAGGTAACTATGATGTATACGTGCATCGGAGAGCACGTTAACACAGTATATACCTAGGAAAGTTCTAGACGCTGTACTGAGACATGGAGATGTGGACAGGCTCGTTCACACGCTTAGGGAACGAAGGAATGCCAGGCTAAAGGTAACTATAATGTATACGTACATCGGAAAGCACGTTAACACAGAGTCTATACCTAGGAAAGTTCTAGACGCTGTACTGAGACATGGAGATGTGGACAGGCTCGTTCACACGCTTAGGGAACGAAGGAATGCCAGACTAAAGGTAATAAAGTGCTGTGTGATGCTGAGTGGGTTAGAATAGCATCACCCCTATTTCTGTCATGTAATGTGGGATACATTACAGAGATGGCCCATGTCCAGCAGTGGACTGTTGTATCTGATAGTGTTCTGTTTGCTTCGAAGTTTAACATAACATATTTTGAAATGTATTTTTTGTCTATATAATTTGTTTCGCAGGTAAAACAAGGAATGATGCCTCAATACAGTGAAATGGGACAACAACTCAAAAATTTGTTCAGAAGACTGGCTTCTGATGGTAAGCTAGAATAATAAAATAAAATAAAATGGGTGTAAAAATGACTGAAAATATTTCAAAAGGCTATGATACTGAACCATTTTCCCCTGGGAATAAGGATGTTTTTGAACCTTTCATAAAAAAATAGTTAGTGGATGAGAATATTTTTCACAAAAGTTTTTTAAATGTACTCCGAGCCGATCTATGGGAAAGGGGACGGAAAAAATCTGTTTAAAATAAGTTTTGGTGCACCCTTTGAAATATTTTCAGTTTATTTTTTCGTGTGTGACACCGAGTTGTCCAACAACCCGATGAACCCTAGTGTCATGCTTCTGACATGGTTGCGTAACGACCGCCGTCTAAGTAATCATAGACAGCAACCGGGACCTACGGCTTAACGTGCCATCCGAAACACGGAACCATCTTACTTACGGACAATCGGGTGGTTCAGCCCGCAATGTCCTAACCAGACTGGGAACAAATTCACAAAGTGATAAATATCAACTTTGTGAGTGACCCACCGAGAATCGAACCCGGAACCTTCTGCGTCAAAGGCAGTCGCACTACTGCGCCACATCGGTCGTCAATATTTTCAGTACTTTATATTTTAAAAACTTTTATACAAGTGCGGTCAAATGAGGAAAAATGAGACTAGCAGGTAACTTGGGACATGGTCGACACCAGCATCTATGAACCAGCTATAACGTTGTAACTGGTTGAAAACTTTGGTTTGGACTCTACATTTATCAATCAGTTATAACGTTATAGGCTTATAGCTGGTTCATAGATGCTGGTGTCGACCATGTCCCAAGTTACCCGCTAGTCTTATTTTCCTCCATTTGACTATAACTAAAATTTAAAGGATACATTTTTCAAAAACCACTAAAGTTATTATTACTTGCAAATTGTTATTACTCGGTGAACGAATTTGTGGCTAGCAAATTGTGAAACACTTACCTTTTCAAATATGTCTATTTTCGTTAGTAGCTAATTCAATTTAATATAATAATGCATATTTATAGGTAAGGTAAATCGTGATAATTATTGAATTAAAAATATTATTGACATAGGCTAGTAATACTGTTAGAAACATAAGTAGGTACTTTATTTCGTATTATTATATACTGACAAATTATTGTATTGAAATAAAACCTGCATGAATAGGCATTTATAGATAAATTATAAGCCCTCTGGCTCAGTATTGCGATACCCCGACGGGGTGTCACATATAATTAACATACCATCTGTTTACCTACTCTTTTTAAGAATGTACATTATTATTTGTGACAATGCAATCAATAAATGAATTATGAATTATAAATAAAATTATGTATAAAAGACTATTTTTTTCAGGTATGACTGAACACGTAGAAAATCAATTGCTAGCGATGAGCGCTCATCTTATAAAGATCCAAGGCTCGTCGACTCAAGTAAGTCACATCTTACATCTTTGAATTTTGAGAGAGAATCTCGCGATCTCAACTTTACTATTGTTAATATTTTTATTTAAAAAATATGTTTCTAACTTCGTCTGACAAAAAAGGATCCCAAACGCCAAATTTCTACAACTTTACTGCACCTTCTATACAAAATGTGTCAGTGCCAGAGTAGAGTAGAGGAGAGGAGAGAGGAATTTCATCTAAGTTACTTGGGGTATTTGTTCAGTTTTTTGATTTGAACTGAAATGAACTGATTTACTATGCCGTGAAATATTTTTACCTCTTCTATTACCTACATTTTATATTCTTAATTTGATTTTTAGCACATATCAGACGCGCCAGGTCGGCTAGTGCTGTCTCACTCGGGCATATCGCGCGCGGTGCAGTTGGATATAGGAGCGACCGACGCCCTACACGCTGACAAACTTTACGCTTCTACTGCTAGGTAAGAAAATCATTCTGTTTTATGTTCTTGTGGCTACTTTATGTTTCAGTCAATCAATCCACTTATCAAATCAACATACGACTCGTTTTATTTGTCTTAGAATTAATTATCCTCCAGAATCCGCAGACCTTCCAAATTGATTTCGATTCAAGCGTGACAAATGTATCTAGCTATATCTACAGGGTGTAAAAATATTAGCTGCAAATATTTTAACGGGTGAATTAGCCCATGAAACTGAAGAACTTTCCCCAAGAAACATAGGTCGAAATGTAAGAAAAATTCTTAGACCTCCCGTTCGAATTGACTTGGTGGGTTGGTAATTTTGTATGAGAGGTCCAAATTTCGACCTATGTTCCTTGGGGAAAGTTGTTCAGTTTCATGGGCTGATTCACCCGTTAAAATATTTGCATAAAAACATTTGGAACACCAAAAAAAGCCGAGCAATGCTCGTTGAACCAGACACTGTTTAATAAAAGCTTGTACTTTCAGACGCACCCACAAGACGTCTCTCTCGCACGAGTCCCACATGAACACCGAGTGGCAGCACATGTTCGGCCAGGCCGACCACCACTCCTTGCGCGGTGAGTTTCCAACCAGGAATACGATTATGTGAAAAGATTTATAGGCGAGTTTTGTATTAGCTTAGAATAAGATGAATTTCATCGAGTCTTTGGACGACTCGAATCGGTGTCCCATACGAAAAGATGCATTAAAACAAATATATAACTTTCAACTGCTGATTTGATGTTTAAACAGTTTAATCGATTAATACACAATACTGCTGTCCCGAACCGATTGTCCCCGATGGCAGCTTACACTTTGACACATCCGACATTATTGATTGTCCCCGAAGGGGGCGTACAGTTTGACACATCGGACATTATTGATTGTCCCCGAAGGGGGCGTACAGTTTGACACATCGGACATTATTGATTGTCCCCGAAGGGGGCGTACAGTTTGACACATCGGACATTATTGATTGTCCCCGAAGGGGGCGTACAGTTTGGCACATCGGACATTATTGATTGTCCCCGAAGGGGGCGTACAGTTTGACACATCGGACATTATTGATTGTCCCCGAAGGGGGCGTACAGTTTGGCACATTGGACATTATTGATGGTCCCCGAAGGGGGCGTACAGTTTGGCACATCGGACATTATTAATTGTCCCCGAAGGGGGCGTACAGTTTGGCACATCGGACATTATTGATTGTTCTCGAAGGGGGCGTACACTTTTACACATCCGACATTATGGATTGTCCCCGAAGGGGGCTTACACCTTGACACATTGGACCTTATTGATTGTTCCCGAAGAGGGCTTTGACACATCGCACAACGCAGAATCCCCCGGAGAAGGGGCTTTGAACTTGAACACATCACACAATATTAATTGCCCCCAAAAGGGGCTTCCACTCTGACATATCGCTTAATGCTGATTGCCCCCGACGGGGGCTTATACTTTCGCACGTTATTTTTGACTTTGACACATCGTACAATATTGATTGCCCCCGTACAGGGCTTCCACCCTGACATATCACTTAATGCTGATAGCCCCCATATATGTGACACAGCACAGTAATTTTCACTTTGACACGTTGTACAATATTGATTGGCCCCGAAAGGGGCTTACACTTTGACATATCCACAACTACGTTTATAAAATTTGTTTACTTAAGATAATATTTTTCTGCATAGCCCCAGAAACGGTGTCTCAGTCAGCGACGGTATCGAACGTGGCGAGCGTGGCGGTCTCTCAGCCGTCGCAACTGCAGCACTCACAGCTGGGGCAGATGGGGCACAGTGCTAGCTATGTGCAATGTGAGTACTCGCCTATTTAGCCATCCGATACTGCCCAATAATTCACATACACAAAACTATTCATAGTTATGATTTTAAAGGGTACTTACTGACGAATTTCTTTTGTTTTTGGTCTATACACAAAATAAAACCGTCGCTCAGGTTTTCTCTGAATAATAATGACCCTAAATACTCTCCAATCGAACATTTCTAATAAGTTCCTTTCCATCACAGACAGTATGGCGCCTTGCAGAGTAGAACTACGCAATTTGACCGCTCGGATGCAACAGAAGTTCCAAAGATCTCTCAGGTAAGAAATCATGTTAATTACAGCAAACGCTGTGTGAGCTACCGGTAGGATCTTGCGTTTGGCAAACCACTAAAACTCGGAAATCGAACTGAAAACACTTTATTACCGAGAAAGACACTTTTACAATGAAAACCACAAACAACTCGTTGCACAGAAAATTTCACAAGCCGGCCTCCGCTGTTAGCAGGGCTGCCAACCTCAACAACAGAAACTAGATTCGGATACACATCGGTTGGTGACACGCTGTGAGATTTAATGTAACAAATACATAAACAGTAAGCCACTAAATCGTCGGCAGTCCCGAAGCAGTGCCTTTATTTTATATTTTTTTATCCAACTTGCGCCGCGTTTCTACTAACATAACTTTGTTATAAAAGATAGAAAATTGTGTCTTTCAATTTTCTCTTTTTTGCAACGGCTAATCCATTTATTCAATGATAGTATTTTACTTGTCATTCTAAAAGTATTTATTGTGAATCTACTTGGAAATAAATCCATCTAATTTTATTTGAATTCGCAGCGCAATCTTGTAGGTAAATTCAATTTTCCCTTTTTTTTTCCCAGGAGTCACGAGAGTAGTGGTGATATGAGCGAAGATAATCTGCCTCCCCCCGGATGGCGCCCCGGCAATCAACTATTAGCGTATCTACATGAACACAAGTAAGATACTATTTTGTATAAAAAACATTAAATTTCAATTTGCTGTTATATGCTTTACGGATTAAAACGGGACTCTATTACTAGTAGTTTTCTGTCTGTTCGTTCGTCTGTCACCAGGCTGTATTATAAACCGTGATAGTGAGAGAACTGACATTTTCATAAAATAATTATGTGTTTTTGATGTAAATACTAAGAAAGAGAAAAAAAGGGGCTCCCATACAAGGGTCATTGAAATTTTATTACATCTACAATTATATGACATCAAATAGTAAAATAAAAAATACGCACAAAAAAGTAATATTTAAGGTAGCTATCATACTGCATACATAAATAGCGCAAACGTGATTTTTATTCACAATGATACGGACCTCCTTCGTGCCCGAGTTCGGCTAGCACTTGACCGTTTTTGATTTGATGTTATGTAAGTACTTGCTAAAGTATCGTTGAGCAGCTGTCAATGAAAGCTATACAACAAACACATGTCACCAATGGAAATTAGACCTTATGTCATGGCATTATGACGTGGCGATAACGACCGTAATTTTACGATTGTTAACGCTCTGCCTACCCCGCAAGGGATAAAGGCGCGATTTGTGTATGTGTATGTCATGGCATTACATGATTTTGACAGCTGCCAAATCTAACTTATTCGATCGACGATATATAGTGTTTTATTACAAAAATGATTGCTTTTCTTTCATAGAGCCCGTGTGAATCAAATGGTGACGCTGCCAGCGAATAGAAATATCTTCGGGTCGTGTTCAGACGACGGTACCGTCAGATTGTGGGACGCCCATAAACTACAGGGACATGCATATATCAATAGGTAAGCTTGCTTTTATCATACTATTAGCGGCCTGCCCAGCGGCTGCGCCCGCTGCAACTTACTTTCCTGTGGAAATAAGATGTTTTGCCGGCAAGTATTATACATAAAAACCTTCTTCTCGAATCATTCTATCTATTAAAATAACTGCATCAAAATCCGTTGTGTAGTTTTAAAGACTTTGAGCTCCCACAGCTGTCAATAGTAAATGATCTAATCAACACCAGCATGACTACAAAAGACACCTTTCTACCAGAAGATCACAGCACCATGTTGAACCAGCTGAAGTCTCAAATAGAGGAGCTGAAGCAGCAGTCGACTCAGACGCTCAGCGTGCATGACGTACATCAGTACAGTGTAATCTACTCTCTTCTTGGTGGAGCGATCCTAACGGGCCTTATTTTGGTGATCATGTGGATCAGACGAAGAAGAAGGCACCAAGTAGAACTGGTCTCGGGCATCGAGTTGAGCCAATTAAAGAACGTTCCTATACCTCGGCCCAGAGCTCCCAGAGAGATAAGCAAGAGCGTGTCTACTCCTGACATTAACTCCATCAAGTTTGACATTCCACTAAGTGAAAGAGAATAATGTGCAGTGTGAAGTTTATAAGTTTTTATTATCATTTTATATTTGAAATTTATAAGTACTTAGTTTTAAGTTGCATGGATTTTTAAGTTTATCATTGTACTTGTACTTTTCTTGTCTTTTCGCGCTCGCCAGCATTTACAGACAACTGTACAAGTATCTTTTATTTTATATATAATTAATTAGCAATTACGTCGCAAGCGCGCTGCTAAGTCAGCATTTTACTCTATTGGCATTTCATGCAAAATCAGTGAAAATAAAGCACTCGTCGCAGGAGGTTGTGTTTTTTATCATACCTTTATTACGCAATCTTCTGCCCCTAAATATCATAATTATCATACACCTATCAGTATACAACTGTTGAAACACACTACAGACTTAAACATACATACGGACCCGAATAGCTACTTTGCTTTATACTATGTAGTGATTTATGCCGTGTGATGCCGGCTTAGAATAGCATCACCCCATTTCTTTCCCGTGGGTGTCGTAGAAGCCGACTAAGGGACTCGAGGGTTTCATGTGTATTGCAATTTTAGGCGATAGGCTGACAACCTGTCACTATAGTGATACGTCTGCTTATCTGAAACGACCCTCAAACATTTGTCAAACGTGGCGATAACGACCGTAACATTACAGTCGTTGACGCTCTGCCTACCCCTCCAGGGATATAGGCGTGATTTGTGTAGTGTGTAGTGTATGTAGTGATTGATGGTTAAAAGGACAATTTTAAACGTCAAATCCATTAGTTTATAGAGAGTGTTAAGTAATGCGTTATTTTATACTACGAGTTCTGTAGGTATAACAAAGTGTGCTAAGCGTGTTTAAGAAATATAAAAAAATACCTTTTTCATGTGCCACAGGTCAAAATCAAGTTACAATAGAAATGCGGGTCCTGTAGTGTCGTTAGCGGCTTGCGAGGGAGGACAGTCTCTCGTTGCATCTACACAAGATTCCATTTTCGTTCTAAGGTATGTATTATTTTAATAAATATGAATTGTAGCAGGGGCTTCTATTTTGATATAGCTCTCTATACTGCTTACGCCCGAAAGGGGGTTATACTTCGATTTACCATTCAATGTTGCTTGTCCCAAAAGGGGCTTATACTTCGACATATTTCTCAATACTGCTCGCCCCGAAGGGGGTTTCACAAGTGTAAAGAAGTCTATATATTTCCCAATACTGCTTGCCCCCAAAGTCCCGAATGGGGCTTACACTTCGATTTATCTCTCAATACTGCTCGCCCCCGAAGGGAGCTTACACTTCGTATATCACTCAATAGTGCTTACCCTCGAAGGGGCTTACACTCTGATATGTCACTCAATACTGAGCCGTGTGATGCCGGCTTAGAATAGCATCACCCCACATCCTTCCCGCGGGTGTCGTAAGAGGCGACTAAGGGACTCGAGAGTATTGGTGTATTACAATTTTTAGGCGACAGGCTGACAACCTGTCACTATAGTGATACACAAGTTTTCTGGAAAACAATCCTCAAAAATGTCAGACGTGGCGATAGCGACCGCATTCTTACGGCCGTTAACGCTCTGCCTACCCCGCAAGGGATAAAGGCGTGATATATGTATGTATGTATGTATGTACTGCTTGTCCCCGAATGGGGCTTATACTGCTTATATCGCTTAATGATGTTAACTCCCGAATGGGGCTTACACTTCATATATCACTCAATTTTGCTTGCCCCCGAAGAGAGCTTCCACCTTGACATATTACTCAATAGGTGCGTACACACCGGCCGAGCAGCCTTAGATGCTCACCGCCGCGCGCGGCATGCGGCGAAATGCGTGGTCAGTGTTTTTCACCCGAGCATGAGAATTTTAGCATGCGCTGCTCAAGCGAAACACATCCACACCGACCGCGCATGCCGCGCGCGGCGGTGAGCATCTGAAGCTGCTCAGCCGGTGTGTACGCATCTAGTACTGCTTGCCCTCCAAAGGGGCTTACACTTCGTATGCCAATCAATTAAATCCTGCTTGCCCCCGAAAGCTTACACTTCCATATAACAGAAGATGACATAATTTCCAAATATTTTCCCCCACAGACTAGACACGGGCTACTCGCGCATGACGCTGTCGCAGGGCCGGCAGCTGGAGCCGAGCGAGGGGGGGTGCGCGGGGGTGGCGTGCGCGGGGGGGGTGCACAGCGGGGTCATCTCCTACTGCACGCTCGCCGCCACCGTCGTCGGCTGGGACCTCAGAGCGCCCGGTCAGTGAACAGACAATTTACAAGTATTTCCCCCACAGACTAGACACGGGCTACTCTCGCAGGGCCGGCAGCTGGAGCCGAGCGAGGGGGGGTGCGCGGAGGGGGTGCACAGCGGGGTCATCTCCTACTGCACGCTCGCCGCCACCGTCGTCGGCTGGGACCTCAGAGTGCCCGGTCAGTGAACGGACAATTTACAAGTATTTCCCCCACAGACTAGACACGGGCTACTTTCGCAGAGCCGGCAGCTGGAGCCGAGCGAGGGGGGGTGCGCGGGGGTGGCGTGCGCGGGGGGGGGTGCACAGCGGGGTCATCTCCTACTGCACGCTCGCCGCCACCGTCGTCGGCTGGGACCTCAGAGTGCCCGGTCAGTGAACGGACAATTTACAAGTATTTCCCCCACAGACTAGACACGGGCTACTCTCGCAGGGCCGGCAGCTGGAGCCGAGCGAGGGGGGGTGCGCGGGGGTGGCGTGCGCGGGGGGGGGTGCACAGCGGGGTCATCTCCTACTGCACGCTCGCCGCCACCGTCGTCGGCTGGGACCTCCGCGCGCCCGGTCAGTCAATGGAAAAACCACCATCTTGCATTTTTAACCTCCATCTTGCCTAGAATAGCATTACCTAACATCCTTCCCGTGGGTGTCGTAAGAGGCGACTAAGGGACTCGAGAGTATTGGTGTATTGCAATTTTTAAGCGATAGGCTGACAACCTGTAACTGTAGTGATACTCATGGATTCTGAAACAACCTTGGAAAACAATCCTCAAAAATGTCAGACGTGGCGATAGCTGGCTGTATTCTTACGGCCGTTAACGCTCTGCCTACCCCGCAAGGGTTAAAGGCGTGATATGTGTATGTATGTATGTATGTATGTATTACCATAGTTCGCTATTAATAGTCCTGAGTGAGTACTGAGTACTATCACTAGGGGGCGCTATCAGCTGATACTGACCTTTCAAAATGTATCTCTCCAGGTAACGCGTGGAAGCTGCAAGGGTCGCTGAAGCAGGGCGTGTACACGTGCGTGTACGCGGCGCCGTGCGGCTACGTGGCCGTGGGCACCAGCGGGGGCGCCGTGCAGGTCTGGGACCTGCGCTTCCAACTGCCCATCACAGAGCTCAAGCACCCCAATGGTGAGCCTTCATACACCTCGCAATAAACGGTGGTGTACATAATTGTCCCCTATGCTAAGAAACTTACCCTCCTATGTGTTGCAAAATATGTTACGTTACGAAAGTAAACGTCCTATGTACTGCAAGAAATGTTAAATTATGTAATAGATATGCAAGTCTGGGACCCACGCTTCCAGCTGCCCATCACTGTACATAGTTGTCCCCGAAAGGGTCTTACATTTTTAGATATTGGAACCTACACTACAACTATTGACATGCCTTTCATTGCATACTCCCCCGAAGGGGACTAAAATATCACGCAACATATAGGCGGCCTACTCTCTAACATTTTTTTTGCCCTTGTTCCTGTTCACTTGGAAAGGCCTCGATTTCGTCTCATCATTTCAATATTACTCGACTAGAAATTGGTCCATATTTGGCTACTACCGTAATGCACTATTGCTCTATTGTTTAACTTCCCTTACGCAGGCGAGCGCGTGCGTCGCATCCTGGGCTTCGGCGGCGACACGTCGAAGGTGTGGTGCTCGGGGGGGCGCGACGCGGCCGCCTGGTGCCTCGAGTCCACGCAGAGGACGCACGCGCTGTGGCCCTGCACCAACTCCCCGCAACCGCTGCATTATACCGTTACCGTAAGATACTTCGTACCACCTAACCTAATCTAAACCATGAAACTGAACAACTTTTTCCATGGGTTATGTTGGTAAACCAAAAGAAAATTCCGACCTCCCATTAAAATTCCCATTTTTCAAAATGGGCTCTATAGTAAAAGTTGTTCAGTTTCAAGGTCTGTAATGCCAGCCAAGTTTTTAGTACACTGTTCCTTACACCCGTTGCATTGCTTTCTAGAGTTGTTCAATTTAGTGGGATTTACTGCACTCACAGTGCTATATTATTCTCATAAATGAAAATAAGAAATTGAAAAATTGACAAGCGTGGACTTCGACTTGATATACCCCGCAAGGGATAAAGGCGTGATATATGTATGTATGTATGCTTCATGATCAACTGTTGATGATGATGTTTTAACCCTAATGTTTCCTCAGGCGTCCCACTACATAGGCGCGGCGTACTGCGGCATGCGCGGCGGGCAGCAGTGCCTCATCACCGGAGGATCAGACCAGAGGATCCGCTACTGGGACCTGCAGCATCCTGAGGACTCCTACATCCTGGTGTATGGCCCTCACGATCAGCTCAAGTACTCGCCACAAGCTGTTAGATACAGGTCTGTATTCCTAGTGATGGTCATTATATCCAGAGTTTTTAACGCGGTTTTCTTAAATATATTCCTTACCCTGGAACATATCTTATTCTACTGCCCCCCTAAAACATCATCTCATTCTACTGCTGGCCCGCCAAGGGGGCTTACTTCCTGACATATGGTACCTCATTCTATTTTTGGCCCCCGAAGGGGGCTTTACCCCCTGACATATCATATCTCATTCTAGTGTTGGCCCCCGAAGGAGGCTTTACCCCCTGACATATCATATCTCATTCTACTGTTGACCCCTGAAGGGGGCTTACTCCCTGACATATCATATCTCATTTTACTTCTGGCTCCCGAAGGGGGCTAAGATAAAAAGATATGATATTTTATTCACAAGCATATACGGTACATTAAAGATCTTAAGTAGGTCATAAATGACATTACATTACCTCTTGACATATCATATCTCATTCTACTGTTGGCCCCCGAAGGGGGCTTATCCCTCTGACATATATCACATTCTACCGTTGGCCCCCGAAGGAGGCTTACCCCCGTGACTTATCATATCTCTTTTTTTGGCCCCCCGATGGCTTACACTCTGTCAGACACATCTCACTGTATTACTGGCCCCCGAAACGGGATTACAGTTTACTTACACCCTGCCCACACACAACACTGTTTGCCCCGTCTCGTAACCCGACATGTTTCATTCATAGTACTGCTTGCTTCCCAGGTCGGTAATAATCGACGGCACCACAGTGATCCAGGAGTGCTGCAAGCTGAATCCCACGGAGCCCTACGCAGTGATGGACGACAATGTCTACAGGTAAGGTTGTCTGGTAGTAATGCGTACCTAGCTATAAAACCACCTATATTGTACCCTTTGATCTCTTTCTTTAATGACCGTATCTTGTTTTATTAGTAATTACATTACGTTATTGCAAAGGCCAATAAGATACCCATAATATGGCCGAGTAATGCGGAACCAAGTAAATGAGACTAGAAATTGCAGTTAAGGCCAGGATCTGCTGCTCAAATCACGATTTCAGGGGGTGAGGTGGGGGGGGCCGCCCGCGCTCCCCGCGCTCTGAGACATCATCTGGCGCTCGTACACTACGCACTCGCACCTCGCGTGTTTTATGGACATGACCGCAGTCCGACCACCTTTTAAGTGTTTTAAGTATTTTTTAGCTTTATCCCGGCAGTGGAACTCTTACTTCTACTCGTGAATTATTATTTTTTGTGATAATGTAACGAAATTAATATGAATGTGGGTAGATGGATAGACGCAGAAGAGGAGGGAGGCCTAAAAAGACTTTAATAGCTGGTTAAAACACACAAATTTAATTACAAAGGACATTAGTATAAGTACTAAGTTCCTTCTATGATCCTGTCTTTGAAACTGAACAACATCCCCAAGGAACATAGGTGGAAATATGTTTAAAAATCTAGCCGACGTGACTCAGATTCTATAAAGTTAAAAAAAGTTTGAATAGATTGTACAAAAGATGATTATGACTCATAAAGGTGTAAACAAAGATTTCAATGATAATAAAGAATGGTCCAAAGTCGGAAAATGTGCTAAAAGTTGAGTAAGTACGAAAATTTTGTTACATTTGCTCTACGATGTACCGTTCTCAAGATATATGCACTTTTAGTTGGCATTCCTTTTTAATATTCAAAAATGATATTCTACTAAAATTTTAAATGGCGTTTTGCGCTGGAGCCCTCTGTCACGCTTGCTTTTTGCTATAGGTAGATACTTCATTGTTTTTTTTTTGTTTATGCCGCCGGCTCAAGTGCCAACATCCGTAGACTTGGGCTGTAGCATGAGAGTCAGAATGGCGGGTGTACGTCAACTAATCCTCTTGAATTAATTGTCAAAAAAATGTACCTAAATTGTACTATTCTGTACCTATACTACAAAAAATTGTACCTGCTTAATTACAAATTGTATATCAAAATTAAGGTTCACCCGCCATATTGACATCAGAATGGCGGGTGTACCGCTGTTTCATAGTATTTATTTATAAGCCGTAATTATTAATTTCAAAAAATTGTACCATAATTGTACTTTAAATCAATGGAATCAACTACAAGGTAAAGTGCTCAGTTTCAGAGATACTCGTAAATAAAGTAAACAATTATCTTTTATAAACAGTATGATTTACAATTACTTTCTTTGTTTTTTTTTTAAGTAGATACGCACTTCTTTTCTGCTCAATCCAGTAAGTAACCAAAGGGAATAACAATAGGTTTGGCCACAAACAATGTTCGTTCGGTCTTTTCAGTTGTATATTTTCGTAACAAGCTTCGTAAACGCACCTTCTATTAATTACGGAATATGTGGGTACTTTAATAATAATTCAAAGTGAAGTAGTCTGTTGACTATTCTTCGTTCGTTTTGCTTCTGAAATTGTCGTAATTTTGCATTTTTAATATACTTTAGAATCTTTTTTGTTACGAGTAATACATTATTTCTATGCAACTTGTGATAATACAAAGTATCTATTGTTGTGAACAATGAAACGCGGCATGGCGATTTTTCTGATGCCCAAATTCGATCTCTTAACAAGTCTGCCCACTCATATTTCGGTAATAGATACTTGTTTTGTTTCACTGAATTATTATTCTTCTTACGAACTGAACATTTTGAGATAGGTTGAATTTTTCGCCATTGATATATATCAAGAGAAAATTTAAAACACTTACCACTACTGCAAGTATTTTCACACTTGACATCACGGCTTTTATCTTCTTCATCCTCTTCCATTTTATAAACTTCATCATTTTTTAGTATCACACTTTCATCTTCTGTTTCATTTTCCGAATGTGTATAATTGTCACTACTGCTATTATCGTCCTCAGAAAAAAAATAATGAAAATTCCTTTGCACTGACAAATAAATTGCTTTTGGTGAAAGTTTTTGGGAAAACTCACTGGAAAGCTTAACAAAAATGTCACTACATGGCGACGGTAAATCATTTTGTGATCGAAAATATTCCTTATATTTTATAAGTACTTTTTTCTGTTCTTCCTGATCAACAACGTTTCTTTTTCCGCGTTTCATTGTTCACAACAATAGATACTTTGTATTATCACAAGTTGCATAGAAATAATGTATTACTCGTAACAAAAAAGATTCTAAAGTATATTAAAAATGCAAAATTACGACAATTTCAGAAGCAAAACGAACGAAGAATAGTCAACAGACTACTTCACATTGAATTATTATTAAAGTACCCACATATTCCGTAATTAATAGAAGGTGCGTTTACGAAGCTTGTTACGAAAATATACAACTGAAAAGACCGAACGAACATTGTTTGTGGCCAAACCTATTGTTATTCCCTTTGGTTACTTACTGGATTGAGCAGAAAAGAAGTGCGTATCTACTTAAAAAAAAAAACAAAGAAAGTAATTGTAAATCATACTGTTTATAAAAGATAATTGTTTACTTTATTTACGAGTATCTCTGAAACTGAGCACTTTACCTTGTAGTTGATTCCATTGATTTAAAGTACAATTATGGTACAATTTTTTGAAATTAATAATTACGGCTTATAGTAAATAAATACTATGAAACAGCGGTACACCCGCCATTCTGATGTCAATATGGCGGGTGAACCTTAATTTTGATATACAATTTGTAATTAAGCAGGTACAATTTTTTGTAGTATAGGTACAGAATAGTACAATTTAGGTACATTTTTTTGACAATTAATTCAAGAGGATTAGTTGACGTACACCCGCCATTCTGACTCTCATGCTGTAGCCCGTGAAATACTAGAATTTACATCATGTATGTGGAATGATTTGTAAGATGAGACGAGCAACTGTATAATGAAACGAATGGACAACTGAACGATAATTTTTGAACGTGAGCCAGATGTTAGATGAATTTCTGAACTATGATGCTAGAACGGAATAGCAATATAGGTAAGTAAATGAGTGTGAAACAGAGAGTGAACAGACACTAAATTATTTATTCAAAGTATTAAATTTTACATTTAGCTTTTTGATGGTCAAGTATTAACAATTTTAACAATAACAATTTTATAAACCAAGTGTACGATACGATGGTGGGTGAAAAACCCGGGGTTCTCTGTCTAAAATCCGAAAATTAGGTTATTCCTTCTTCTACTTCCATAGCCACAGGGAGCAGGACATGGGTCTTTGTTGTTATAGCGAATATAAAACTAAGAAGCTTACAAATGACTTTAATTAAGTGCCACATCCCATAAAAAAACATAATCTTTTTTCCAAGCCGGTCGGATAAAAAATAATAATAAAGAATAGAAAAAAGTACGCGTAAAGGTAACTGGAACACAAACGCCATTGAATGTTTTAGAAAAATAACTGTTTTGAAAATTAAAAAATAATGCAAACTATAAGTACAATTACCTCAAAAAAGTGCATAGTAGTGCGAAAGCAACTGAATTTCGGTACTCATATTTTAGCACTTGTTTCAATATCTTAAAATTAAAATCAGGCCCCTATTTAGTCCACAATTGCCCTAGGCGTAGCCTCACTCATAATTATTGAAGGCCTACTTTTCTAGTTTTTTCTTTTTAATATTTATTTCACTACCTCTTTTGTTCCAATTTACCAATTGGTCTACATTTACTGAAATTTATTTATTGAAAGTATAAAAATATCTCGTCAAGCCCTACAATTAGGGACTTTCTAGGGCCACGGACCACTTAAATATTTTGTTCTGAAGAATATGTCAAGTACCACATTATATTAAGGAAATATAGATGGCGCGTAACGGGATACTGCGTACTACTATTACTATATTGTTATCTCTTTCATGAAAGCGTCAGTATGAACATAAAAGTTCATATCTAGCTCCTAAACCACGCCATCTATTTCACTTTTATACTACTCCTACATAGAAAGTGCCATATTACCCTAAAAACTTATAGTTTTAGTTTGACAGCTGTCACCTTAAATCAAGAATTCGCCAAAAAATACAACTACTATACCAAAGAAAGTAAAACTATTTTATATCCGAAACGTTTCAAGGTCTTTTAAAGTTCGTGTAGTGTGTGCGTAGTGACATCTCGTGTTTATTCTCATGCCCATTTTCACGCCAATGCAAATTTTAATGCTTATGCTCAATATGTTCATGTTGATTTTATTTTTCATGATTTCTAATACACATGCTCATTTTCATGGTCATACTCATATGCATGAATTTTTTCATGCTATTTCCATTTCATTTAAATGGTCTTAAAAATGAGCACAGGGGTCATAAATAAAACTGAGATTTCAACCCACGAACCAGACGAGCGGAGTGAGCAGCTGTCAAAAGCGTGACAAAGAGCAACATAAAAAAATTGTAATTGTGTAGAAGCTGGTAAGACTGCTCTCTGCATAGATTTGTTTGTACGTCTGAATCCCATACCAACCCAACCACAGAACAGCGTATGGGTATCACAGACTATTCAGGTGGCAAGATCTTGGCGTACGTAAGTAACATCGTCTTCAGACTTAAAAAATATCACTACTCGCTCCGTCCGATGCGTTAAACGCACAAAGAAAAAAAAATATTTGCGTGCGCGCACATGATATCTCTGGTCTTTGATAGAATGACCACCGACTGGATCTAATTTCGCACCGCTGTGTCGGTTTCTGTAATAAGTTATCGGGGGAAAATTGTTCAGATGACCTGTCAAGCAAAGATGTATCTTGAAAAAAAATTATTAAAAATTACTTGGTACCTACTGTAAAAACGTTACTCATGTTCAGAATGCACCCTGTAAATATTTAAAGTGAATTACTAGTTATGTATCACTCCTTTGTTATTATAAGTAAAAAGACTCAGTTAGACTTTTGCTTTTCATTATCTTATAGATAAAATATCGTCTATCGTCAAGGTTAGCTGAAGCGACAGCTATGATAAAATTGTTGCTCGTCTCGCCAAAAGACATAACCGACGTAATAATAAGCGCATACTCAAACTACGCCTTCTGGTGTCAGCCATAAAGTACTTTATCAATCAATCTGTCCATGTCACAAACGTCATAAGTAAAATGAGCGACGTAATAATTACGAAAAAATATTTGTAAATTTTGTGGGAAATTTTGACACAGTACCGACGCTGGCAAGAGCCATTTCGGTACTGGCGGGGTAGCGGGCGGTGCGGGATGTCATTGGGAGGTTGGTTTGTCGGCGAGAACCGTTCTAATTTTTGGAAAAAATTGATTTGTTGAATTAAAATCTGATCATCCACTAAAACCTGATAGTGTTATTTTTAGGGCATTATAAGAGGAATATTCTACATCAAGAAACTATATCAAAATAGTAGTCCAAGTAACGATAAAATTGGTTTGAAAATATTTTTAATGCTCTTTTTGAGATTTTTTTTTATTAAAATATATCTAACCAATCGAGTCATACGATAGTGTTACTACTAGACAATATCTTTGAGTATGTCATATATTTTTTTGAGGTCTTGTTAGCATCAATAACAGGCTTAAAAACTGGATCGAAAGTAACGTTTTTCATCGGCCTTACTTCAGCAGAGCGCCTTAATTTAATTGTAAACCTGACGCCTTGAATGAGCCCATATTAACATAATAAGTCAATGCAGACGAATAATAATATAAACGTTATTTTATTATCAATATCTAGTGTTTCATTTGAACACCAAGTGTTCAAAAAATAATAGTAAACATTGATTGAATGAGCCCATTTACGTATTCTTTTTTTGATATTTCAGAGCAAATGGAAGTATATGAGGTGTAAAAATATTAGCTGCAAATATTTTAAGGGTTGAAGGACTCCATGAAACTGAACAACTTTCCGCAAAAAACATACGTCGAAATACGAAAGAAATTTTTGGACCTCCCATACAAAATTACCAACCTACCAAGTCAATTTGTATAGGAGGTCTCCTGAAAATTTTTCATTTTTCGACATGTTTCTTAGGAAAAGTTTTTCAGTTTCATGGGCTGATTCACACCTAAATGGATCCGCCACTAATAAAATTGCTCCCTTTATGTTACAGGACCGTGGAGTCCCGTTCGTTCAGCCACACCGCGCCCATCACCGACATCACTATGGTGGAGGGGAACAAATGCTATCTAGTCAGCTCCTCGGCCGACGGGGTCATCAATGTTTGGAAGTAGAGTTAGGATACAAGGTGCTAAATCGAAGTTTGAATGCTGAGAATATACAAGGTGTTTGGCAGAGGACTGCAGATATAAAACTAAACAACATACAGGGTGTAAGAGACAGTGTAACGAAAACTTTGCAGGCGTGATCATGAAACTGAACAACTTTTTGTATGGGGGCTATGTTGGGAAACGAAATTCCCGCTCAGCTAAGTGACTTTCTATGGGAAATAGAAAAAAAAAATCATAACTACGTGTAGAAAATGTCCAGAAAATATTTGCAGTTTTCCGCCAAACACCCTGCATATATAAACTAGAGATTAATGAAAACATTTAATACTTTTCCTCAATTTAATTAAATTTTTCATATAAGAATGCTTATTTGCTGTATCATAAAAGTGAGATATTATAATAAAATAATGACAAACATGTTAGAAAGAGTTTATTTAGAATTTCATATAAATTGCTCATTTGAACTGTGTATAATAGATGTAAGATGCTTTTTTGTAATAAAATGTTTTGTTCACAGATATAAACTTTCTGTTCATATTTTTTTTATTTTCACAATACCCAATCGATTTAAAAACTGAATACATTTTGCTGTAGTCTGGTAATAAGCATTTTTGAAGGTACTCGTACCTTATTCACAATTAAGATATAACAATTTGTAACTCCTTACACTAAAATAATCCCTGTGATGTAAACTAATAATTTGTTCAGCAATTTTTACAACGATATTAAGAGATCCTGCATGTTTATTAATGATTTAATAAAAAATTATGATTAAAAAAATTTAGTGACAACATTTTCAGGATTTGGTACTCCTCAAACTAAACAACTTTTTTCAAAATATGATAAAAGAGCTCCCATACAAAAATGTTGAACAAAATCAACTTTACATGAGAGGTCAAATTTTCTTTTTTCATGTTTTGAAAAATTTTCTATTCAAAAATTGTTCAGTTGAGAACAGACCTCTAAAATATTTGCGCTAATTTATTACAACCTTACATTTTACTATTACAACAATTTCAAGAAATCCTGTATCAATTCTAATCCTGATATTCACAAAATGTGCTGATAATCATAATTATCATTTACTTAAAACTTACTAACTATACACATCACTCAACCACAATTAAACCAATCCAACATACATACAACACACAACTATACATAGTATAGCTCGATAACTTATTTCTTGTCTTCTTTATCATCAGGAACATCCTCCAAAAGTTTCTCCAAGTCAATGCCCTCGTACTTTGAATTCTGTGTGTTTGAAGCATGGGCCAGGAACAGTTCTTTTAGGAATTGGAGTTCCTTGGTCAGGGTTTTTACTTTCTCTTCTAAAACTTGGTTCTCTTGTTTGAGTTTGCTGACACGTGTGAATGTCTCTTGTGTCCGTTGCTTTGACTTGAACCTGCTTTTCTTTACAGCCTGGAACAGAGAATGATTATGGTTAGTTGAAGACGTTATACAGACAATAGGGTACATTCCTGGCAGGTCAAATGAGCTACTTTTTAAAACACTCTAAACTGTATTTTGTATGAAAATCTAAAAATATGACGTCATGCCATGCCATAAGTGTGTAGTTAAATATCAAAGTACGGTACTTTCGGTCTAAGTAAAAAATGGGAAATGACAAAAGTTTGTTTTTAAGTTATAGGTTTATTTAATTCATGTTTTTTTTATTTAGGCTACTCGAGGTAGAGGTAAATGTTGAAGAAAATACACAAAAATAACAAATAAGTATCTGCTGATGCTAGAAAATAACGATAAATTTTGGACATACCGGACTTTGTTATATACCAGCGTAACATGTCGGTTTTTGAAAAAACTTTTGATACAGTCTTTTTTCAGGCTTTGTCAGGATCCACCACGTGTATTTTGAAGTAATAATTGTCCATTTTAAACAAAGATATTTAATAAAAACTTCGACCGCAAAGTTAACTTCTCGCGCAAGATTGAGGAACTGGTAGCCATCTTGGATGCCATCCTTTACTCTGATTGGCCGACGTGGACCTGCTTGAGTTTGATATATACTTGTCAATGGATGTGCCGCCGTTTGAAAAAAATCGACTATTTTAACCGTTATTTTCATGAGGATTTATATGACTTATCTCGTTTTGGATAAAACAGTCGTATACAGTTTTAAATTTGAAATTTGGTGCCATTCATAGTTCACTTTTGACCAGATGTGTGACTTACCGAAGTTTGTTATTTATCTACACAAGTATTGGATGGCAATTTTTTTTCTGTTTATGAATTCAAACTTTGAATATTTCAAAACATTACGAATGAAGTCCATGTTTTTGGACAATAGTTGTAAGCTTACAACTTTTATATTTTCTCTGAATTCTAAATTAAATTGGATGTTGCTATCATTATTTACTTCTTTACAAAACATTATTAAACCAAATAGGTACATCTTATGAAATTACTTTTTTAATTTAATAAGCACAACAAGTCTATAAATAATGCAAAAATCTATATATTCACAGTAAAACCATAAACAAGTTCACCATACCAAAACTCTTAGCAGTGATAATACAATATAGTTTACTCAAAAAACAAAACAACTGAGGTCATTGTTTTATTATGAATATTTAAGAGATAAGATTTATAAAAGAAAACACATTGGTTTAAGTATTAAACTGCGTCTACAGCTATAAATAATATAAGTGGTTTAACAAAACATTAGGTAAATTGTTAACATTTACCTAAACATTATCACAACAGTACTGGTTTAATAATTAAATGTGTGAAAGTGCTTTAAAAATTTGAATAAACATAGTTAAGTTGTATATTACCATTGTAGAATACTGTATGTGTACAAAAACTTTAAACGGAATAAGAAATACCACTCCTTGTTCATCGATTCAAATGAAATTGCACAACATTTTGTTAGTGGAGTGTTCTTCAAGGTAATTAATATTATTGTGTAATTATGTGTAACATCTGAGAATACCTATGTAACAAATTATTATTATTGACACAACACAATTCTATATGTTTGATATGTGTATGTATGTATGTACAATTCTAATTTGCAGTTTAGTTTTAAATTATAAAATAAAATTTAAGAAGATAAGAATCCTGGAAGAGATCGCTTCTAGCAATAAGGCCACCTTTGCACATATCAGCTGTAAAGGTTCCTGTTTTCTGTAATAGTTATATTTGTGCAATAAAGTGTCTTTATTTACTTTCTTACTCAAGTGTTTGGGCTCTGTATATTGTAAAATGTGTTAAGAATGTAACTTTCACAAGGGAGAAAAAGTATACTCTGACCGAAGGCAGTCGTACCTGATTTTACAGATTACTTATCCAATTAAATAATAGTACAACAACTTACCTCATTATTCCTGTCTCGTCTCGCTCTGTATTCGTCACTTTCGTCGTCCGCATCGCTGACTCCACGCTTAGCCTTCTTAGGCGGCATAGCGCGGTAGTATTCCTCGTCCAAGATCATAGAAGTTCTCAAACGTCTGCGCCTCGGAGCATCGACCGAGATAATGCGTCACTGGGGGCACAAAGAACGGGCATCAGGGAAACACGGTGTCAACAAAATATGATGCAATGTATTTGGGAACCCCGTCATGCAAAGTTGTGGCGTGTGCTTCCAAAACTCGTTCAGCTCACCTGATTAATTTATGCAAACGCAGAATAGGACAATGGTACACACACCTGAGAAATCGAGATTGGTATCTGACGGATTACTGCGTTATTTTTAGATTTTTAGAAATAAACACAAACAGATCGAACGTCACGTAATTAATGACGTCATATACTTTTGACGTTTGGCTCGCGCAGTGATTCCAAAAACCGATTTTAATCGTAATTTTTTTTCGCCCACTGTTTAACCCAGGTCAACATGAGTTTAATTAACCCCTCAGTCTCGTTACGACCACAAAAAGTGAGAAAGACCCGCGATATCCCCGGTGGTATCGTGGGTCCGTCATGTAATAAGATATCCACAACACAACCAACATGACGTCATATCTCATCATTCATCAATTCAAATCTGTCTACGATTCAAATCGCATAGTGATTTCAAAAACCGACTATTGTCGTAGTTTTTTTTGTTTTGATCGAATACAAGAGACGGTTATTACAAATTATTTGGGAAAGTCTATTTTAACCATAGAATTAGTTAGTAGTTCTGTGATTTTATCCGATTTAAAAAATAAAGATGTTTACGCAGTTTGACCTGTAAATAAGTATGTTTGTTGTTTGTGTGTATGTATGTTTATCCGTGATTATCTAGCGTTTGGCTGAACCGATTATGATGCGATTTTCAGAAAAAAATAGGCATACAAAAAGTGGAGGTTCGCACTTTTACCTATACTTTCTTTGAAGGCGGTTACTTTTTAAAAAGTTAAGTTAATATACAGCTTACACTACACGGAGTATTAAATGAAACAATTATGTAATCATCAGACCACAATATAATTCTTTCGTCACAATAAACTTCTAACAGCATAGGTACGCAAATCTTATGTACACAAAATATGTAGTGGAAGCGTCGCACCTTAAATACGGCAAGTAAAGTATTTTTAATGTCTTTGCAATAGGCATGATGACTGGCAAGTGAGCTACTTTTTAAAACGATATTTTGTATGAAAATACGAAGAGATGACGTCATGTCTCTCTTGTATCGATGGCGTCAAGACTTTACTTTTATATTATTTTTCAGTTAAAAATTCAAACTTTGAATATTACGAGAAACTGTCAAATAGAGTATGTAGTAGTTTTGGACAATAGTTTAAAAACGTATTTTTTTTTTTTGTATTTTGATCCAGTCATCTAGCGAATTGCAGTAGGTATGCCACTAAACAACGCTATGCTATGCAAAGGCAGTAAATACACTTACAGATGATAATACTGTTTAAGCTAGTGACCTCGATAATAATGAAATTGTAAGACAATCTGAATAAGTTTCTTTGTAGGAAGATATGGATGTTTCGAACACTCTTTGTAAACTTGTCAAAGTTTTGTACGACTCTAATAAGTAGGTATATAACATAGTAAATAGGAAGATTGATAACAATAAAGACAAGCAAGCAAATAAAAGTATTTATAGTAGGTATATACGATAATTTAGTAGGTACAATTCTAATTTCAGTACAATAAGGTGTAAACTCGGATTTTAGTCGTTGTAAGGAATTTGTTGAATACCTACAATTAAATTAATTACGTTTAACACACATTCACACCACAATACTGAATTGTGAAAGATGGGAACACGGCACAAACAGACAGGTTAAGATTCTCTTATTATCACAGAAAAACATTTTGTTTTGGAAAATAAATGACAGTCTTTTTGAATTCAAAAATGCTTGTGGAATATTTACCTACTTTTTTTTAAAGATCAATCAGTATACTGTAAAATGAGGTTACGGCTTAAAAACTTTCCAAAAATTATTAAAAACCGCGTATTAAGTTCTACCTACGGTCTACATTGATAAAGAAAACAAAACTCAAACATAGTCTACAATTCATGCATTTTTACGGGATTCACAGTTAACTGATCCAGTATTTATATCTATGAAATAAAGTTTATTAGTTTCTCTTATCTTATTAACTTGAGAGATCTATTCTACAACTATCTATGTCAGAACTGCTTTAACGTTATTTACACCAAGTAATTACTGTTAAATTGTTGCGCTATAGTAGGCTTGTTTAAATACTGATTATTATGCTTGAGGTACGCCTAAGTAATGTCGGTCTCTAAGAAATATTGTCTAATGTCGAGTCATTCGATAGTTTCAGGTTAATCAGCTATGTAAAGGGCTAGTCAAATATTATGTGATGAAACATATTTTTCGGTTATATAGCATGTTACTTCACTTTGTATTATAATTTGCAAATCTTAGTCTTTATTAGCCGACTTCTTTATTTAATTACTAAGATATAATTTGGCACAAAATAAATATAGGTATCAGCTAAAATTGATCCATTTTGTGCTCCCAGATCACAATTGTCACTTATTTAACTAGTATCAATAAATTTCACATGTTTACCAACTTAGTTAAGTTACCAACCTGAAAATAGTTATTCCTTAGTTTAAAAATATATAATTTAATATTGTTACTAAGAAAACTACAGTTACTGTTCTGAAATGCTGATTTTATACTTCGACAGGTACTGTAGCAAAGTAAAATGATCTCTTTTTCTCTAGTTCACTTACTTACTTAAAAAAACCGAAATCCGCTTACCTTCATACCGTAATTGTCAATGTATGCATCAGCAAAGTTATAATTGATTGGTTATGTTTTGAAACAGTTATCCTCATTTTCTTGACAATATAATAATTTTAAGTCGATTTCTTTATTAGAACTATGTACTATGTTATGAACATGACAAATCCTCAACAGGAACATTATTTTATACAAAATGCCTTATGGTTTCTACTGCCTGATCATGATCATTATAAATACAAACATATTAGAACAAATTTACCAATTTCTTCGTGTTGAAGAAATTAAATCTTAATCAATAAACTTTGAAAAACCAACATAAATGCAACAATCATAATAACTCTTAAAACTAGAAATACCTGTTTAAAAACAATCAAAGATTTTTGGTTAAGAGTACATTTTCAAATTTAGTATACCTTTGCGAATTTACGTTAATATCGAATTCAATTTTGGCTAAGTTTCTTTAGAAATACGAACTGTAACTGCGTATTTTATAAACACAGTAGAAACCATTGAAATGATTAGCCTATCTTATCTACACGTTATTCGTTTCGAAAATAACTGTTTTTCTCTAAGCTCTCAACTTGTACAACAGTTTATGAGATAAAATTCTATCTTTGAATCCGAGTATAACTACAATGTAATGAAATATTTATCTAATAAATTATTTAATAATTTAGACGCTCGCATCGAGAATTATTTTCTACAGGTTAGCAGAGAATGTTTCTAATATTGTTAATTAAATTATTGCGTTTGCTTACAATATTAAGAGTTCTTTAGGTACGTTTTCATTAGATATATTCTTAGTAATAGTGTAATAGTGACAAGGCAGTGAAACTGTGGGATAATCAATAGATAGGAATACGCTTTCCCGTGTTAAGTATAATTTAAATAGGAACATTCTCTGATAACTTGTCTCATCAAATATGCTTACTACTATCTTAATACATTAGGTTTCAAACGTTCATTAGATTAATTCTAATTCAATGACTAACTAATGAACTAGTATCGCTTAGTTTAACCAGCAGTCAAATTTAATTATTATCATAGAATTTAGTCTGGAACATAATTGTTCCGGTTTTCATGAGCAAGAATTCTCTCGTGGTGACCTATAATAACAAGATGCAAAAACATCGGTACCTGTCTTGAATAATTTTTATCCACTAGGCATTGCCGCTTATTCCTGTAAATTTTCGTATTAAACAGTCATTTTGAGCGTTTACTTGTAACCAATTTCACCAAAACGAGCAGTGTTCTCGATTATCGAAAGTACGTAGCTAAATTCGATTTTACGTGAAATTGAGACTGATGTGTGTGACTACTTTAAGCCTCTTATGCTCACGACCGGCCGCGTTCCTTAAGGTGGCGGCAGCTGCGTCTTGCGGCACTGACAGAGCCATTTGATGATTCGCGCGTTGCGTTCCACGACGCTCGGTGGCTCCGTATTGCGGTATATCTGCTTTTGAGCAGCTGGGCCTTGCACCTGTGAGACAATATCAAAATGAAAATCATATCATCATGATGCGACCAGTATGAGAAGGTACTTTTTTATTTGTATCTTCAACTCACAGTAAATCCTGCCGTAAAATGATGTTAAATACTTCAAGATATCTATTATTCTATCCACTTTATTTTTAAAGTTAAAAATGCCCATACATGGGCTAACCATGTGTCTTGCATAACAAAACAAATGAATGCAATATATAATATCGCCAATTTCAATGAAAAATAGCAACGTTAATTGTTGCACAAAACCCGGAAAATTAATAAATATAAAATTGAAAATCTACGTTTACATATTTTTACAAAAAAGTTACTGAGGCGTAAACCTTTTCTACACTGCTTACCGAAAATAACTTATTTAGAACTAAATACACTAAAGAGCGCCAAACATTAGCACTTTTGTGTCTTTCGATGCGCGACTTTGACACTCAATAACTCCAGCATTCCCTATGCTAAAATGATAAGTAATATTTAATCTCTATAATTATAAAAATTTGGCTTTGATGCGATTCCTGCAAGTGTGACGCAAGACTGGTGAAAATCTGGACGAGCATGCAAACAAAAGTTGTCATGTCATGATCCTTTGTCTGTAAATCTTCCAAATACAAATAAATAATAAATTAATTTATTTACCGTATAATCCACCGTAGCGATCTGGTTGGAGTCAACCGTTGAGGCCGATGAGAAGAAGACGGGCGACTCGGGCTGGGGCTCCCTAACTATCGCGTCGTACTGGCGCGACTCCAGCCCAAGCCGCTCGAAGAAGGCCTGCAATCTGCCTGACTCTTCTGAAGGGCTGTCCGGGGAGTCGTCGCCTTCGCATGGGGCTGAGGCGGGGCTCCGGCCGTCCGTACGTCGGTACCTTGGTTAAACAAGTATTTTATCATATGGCATAGAACACGCACGGTATAAAATATTAAGAAAGTACAACACATATATGTACTTACTCTTACAGCCACAACAGTCCACTGCTGGACATGGGCCTCACAAGTCACAACAGTTCACTGCTGGACATGGGCCTCAATAGGGGGGTATTGCTATACTTACCACGTTTGGTAGGCGGATTGGCGAGCGCAGTGCAAGATATTTATTCACAGGGAACGCTGATGCCCGTTCCCTGGATTCATCCCTTAGTTGCCTTTTACGACACCCACGAGAGGAAATGGGGTGATGCTATTCTAAGCCAGCACCACATGGCACTACTTAACACCCAAATACTACATATGATCATTGTTTATTTTCTTTATTTGTATAATATAGCAGAATTTCGCATGATTTTTATTTCATTGTACTGACATAATTATGGAACTTACCGATCTGAGATATCTGATTTAGAACGCAAAATAGGTCTAGGCCGGCGTTGTTTGTAACGAAGACATCTCTGTCGTTTGAAAGTACCCAAAGGCGATGTCACTTCTTCTGTTGCACAAATCTAAAACAATAGAAAATCATTTTTTTTAAATATTGCTCGGGTATATTAATTATTTTTATAATACTTCCAGGCATAATTGCTCACGTATCGGCTTGGCCGTGATAGCCCAGATAGAAGAGGCGTCAGCAATAAAAAAGTCGGCGAGAGAAATAAATAGGTACTGCCTGTGGTAAAAAAAAGCTAAAAATAAACCAAAAATTAGTGAAATCAAAATAGTGAAAGTTAGATAAAATAAAGCCGTTTGCTTTCAATTTTTATATTCATTTTTTAAATGCATACCTGAGTAGCATTGACATAATCTTGCGTATCGTCAAGCCGCGGTCGGTGACGCGGCTCTGCGTATTGCGGTTGCTTGTTCACTAGTTCCGTGCTGGGTTCATGGTATCTAAAAAGAGATTTCGATCATTTTAAAAAGTAGTTTAAAAGGTTAAATTACTTTTCGGTAATTAACGGTTTTTGAATCACTAGTAAAATAATGCTTAAAAACGGGTAAAAACCATTTTACAACTGAGGTTAAAATTAAACAACCGTAAAATTATTTTTCGGTGATTATCGGTTTTTGAACTCACTAGTAAAAGAAGGGTTGAAAATTATGTGTTAACTTGGCAATCTTTAATTTTGTAAGTACAATTTTTCTTACCTGCCATAGTCCCTGCCAGAATAATCGCGATCTTTGCGGCCCAGGCTGAGACACTTAGGTGGTTTATAACCACATTCGTAGTCATTGTAGTCATACATTGGTGGATCGTCTTGGAACTGTGGTGGTGGTGCGCTTGCCTGTATTGAAAAAAGTATTAAGTGTTTTAGACAATTTAGGATAGATGACATCAGAAAGGCTCAAAATATCGAAAAATAAAAACATTAAAAAACGAAATATTTTAAAATGGTTGCACTAAGCAACACAAAATTGTTATTTTGATAGAGAGTCAGTTGCACTTACAGTGAGTATAATAAATAAAATAAAAAATAAAATAAAAATACCTTTATTGTTTCATTATGTCCAGGTTACACTGCGGTTTCTTAATATAAGCTATATATCAGGTAGGAAAATGATTCACTAGACAATGTCACTGTTCCTGGTCCCCAAACTAGGATACCCTGTACTATGGGTGACCAGGTCTTCCAGTCTAATCTCAACAATAGGTAACGCAAACAATAAAATCTACGTATAATTTAAAAACTTAAATCACAAAGAAACAAAAAAGGAAAAGCAGAAAGTAACCTAATAAACATGGGTGGGTAAGAGCACTAAAAAACACAGACCACCATTCAAACAAACTTACACACTGCAGCTGCCAAACACTAAGGTGGGTACAACATAAGCCACTTATTTTACTTTCCAACCGCAACTTACAAGTTTGCAACAACATGTACGCCAAACTTATATTTTGCGGCTGATATTAGCCAATTATCATAGTACTTCACATTATAAGACCGCAAAGACAATTTGGTAAAGTACAATATGGTCGAAGAATTTGCACAGTATACCCAGAGACATCAGAGTATTCAATGATTGTTAATTCATTAAAACAGCCTTTTCAATAATAGCTTGTAAACATGTAATTATGTATATAAACTAGGTAATTATTTAGTTTAGTTTGGTATTCGTTCTTGTATCATAGGTGACACATTTTTTTTTTTTTTTTTTTTTTTTTTTTTTTTGTTCATATTATATAATTAGTTCATAATATAGTACTTATCCATGGCACATAACACACAGGCATATCACAAGATGTGGAGTTTGTATATGGAGTACAAATACAAGCTATGTATGTGTATTGTATTACATTACCCTTATGAATTAGATGGCGACTCTGTCCAACTCCTACGATTATATCTTGGAATCAATAGTACCTACGTCTATTGGTTGGGCAGGTCGACGAGTGAAAGTTGTCTTATGGTAGTAGTACAATATCATATGAGTGACAATACTGTTTGCGATTTCAAATTAGACATTATTTAACAAATACGCATTACAAATACGAATAAAGAAAAACACATTTAAATCGCAAAGGTCGCCTAATTCGCTAGTTTCCTGGGTCATTAAAAAAATACAACAGTTGTCCAAAAATACTATTTTTATTACTATAGACTTCATTCATCAGTTTTCGAAATATTCAGAGTTTGAATTAATTTCTGTTTATCAATAATATAAAAGTAAGTGTTTTGACGCCATCCGAACACTTACGGCGTGACGTCATACTTCTAGTTCTTCAAACAAAATATCGTTTTAAAAAGTAGTTCATTAGACCTGTCAGGAAACAAGCTTATAATTTACCTGAAAGTGTATCCCGACCCTCGGCGAATGCGGCGAGAGCGCGGGGTGGGGTGGGTAGGGCAGCGAGGGCGGCGGCGCGGGGGGCGGGGAGGGCGCGCCATCTTGGAACTGCGGCGGCGCTGACACCACGCACGCCTCTAGCGCGGCTGGGGAGTAGCAGTCCTCGGCGAAGTAGTTGTAGCGGCTGATGTAAATAATAATAATATTATAACAGATTATAACAAATTAAAAATTAATAGTAATCTTTTTCGTTATGTAATTGATTCGGAGGTATAAATAAGAGTTCAATTAACCACAGCTAATCGCACGAGAGGCGTGAACAAACCGCACTAAAGTATGGCCGTTCGAATATGTCATATTTGAGAGCTGTCAAAGTCGCATAATATATAGTTTTAAAAAAATTACATTCCATGAAGAACGGGTATAATGAAACAGTTAAGGACTTTTCGGAAATTATCGGTTATTGGAATCACTAATAAACTTAGCAAAATGAACATTCTGTACTAGCTTGGTAATTTTTCATAAACACTTATTTTGCAAAGTACGTCCATTGCTTTTCAATGTTGTATAAAAACTCTGACATTAGGTCAGGGAAGGTCCATTATATTATAGTTAATGGACTCTGTGCAACAAACAAAAAGAAGAATGCTGTATTGCGTGCCCAATACTAACGTACATGTGGGTTTCGTAAAAAGCGACTAAGGGATATACATATCCAGCGACTAGCTAACAGCGTTCTCTGTAGATCCAGCACTTGGCAATGCACTGCGCACGCCAATCCGCCTGCCAAGCAATGCCGCCTGGCAATACTCCTAATAAGTGGAGGCTTATGTCCAGCAGTGGACTGTTGTGGCTGTTAAAATACCTCTTACCTATGTTGACTATGTTCATGCTGCGTTGATGATCCGCTGTCAGTTCTGTGAGGGTTCGAAGTGACGTGCGCATGAGTCGGTGCGCTGCGTTGTGTATAATGACCGCTTGAACCACCCGAATCTCTCGCGAACGATGAGCCGCAACGGCTGGGAAAGGAAAAATGTAATAACGCTTTTGCAAGAATGAAAATAAAATTAAAGAACTGAAATATGTACAGTAGCTTTGATAAGTAGAAAGTTATTGGAGCCACTTGGAATCCGAACGATCCAAGGTCAAAACTAGCCGTGGTCGAATATTTTGATGTCTTATTTTCATTACTTTCTGTAGATATAGGTACAAGATTCAAGATTCAATCGTTTATTTCCAAGTAGATGCGCAATGAATGCTTTTCAATTTCAGACAGTTATTAAACAATACTGACACTAAATAAATGAATGTACCTACGTACTTTTTACTACTTTTAGCACGATAGAAGTAGGTATGTTACCTGTTGTAGGACTGGTAGTTTTCTTCACCAGGTGAAGGATGCTCTGAAAATGCATCGCAAGATGACATCAGCGATGAATGGTTCGACCTGAAACAAAATTAAAATCAACATTAATTTTAATTATTTCTTGAGTATTTATATTTATTATTTTCTTCTTGGTAGTTTATATCAGCAGTTAAAATGTGCTACTGCTAACTGATAGGTGGTTTATATGGGTCCCCTTAGATGAACAAGAGGCGGTTCTTTGATGCGGTGGGTACAAGCAAACGGTTAAAGACTTTTCGGAAATCATCGGTTATTGAAATCACTATAATAAAATTTGCAAAATGAACATTCTGTACTACTTTGGCAATTTTTCTAGATCACTTATTTTGCAAGATCTATATCAGCAGTACCTATAACTGTGCTACTGCCGAGCGATAGGTGGTTTACCTGGTCCCTTTTGAAGAGCAAGAGGCGGTTCTTTGGTGCGGCGAGTGTCGGCGGCGGCGCGGAGATCGGCCCACAGTGTCCGTGCCGCTTGCGTTCATGCTGCAATAAGACAAATAGGACGTTAGGTAAATTACTGCGGTCTGATTCTATGACAGGTTGACAGATTCGGTGGGTTTTACGGGTACGCGTCGTTAATAGCAGCATTGTGGGATGGCCCGGTTAGTACAACTCGATTAAATAAAGAAACGATCCCGAAAGGCTAACAGTATAGTTGCCTTTCCGCCCATATGTCATATATTAAATCTATGTAAGTACTAATATAAAACAATGAGATCACATTGAGATCATCTTACAAGCTAATAACTTAATATAGTAACAAAAATTAGAATTAAAAATAAGAAAATAACAACTAATTTGGTTGACATAATTATAACTCCTCACAGAACTCTAAACACTTATTACTTAATTTTGACCATCTGTCTGCAAAAATATCCGTGTCCGGGTTTGCGTCTAAGAGCTGCCTAATGAAACGAAGCCCTCGAAGTAGTGGAGACTGCTGGTGTGCTACAGTGCGACAGGTTGGCAGCGCCAGCAGCTTGTGCCCGCGGCCGCGCATATAACTGTCCGGGACGTATAGCTGAAGTGCTTCAGATACAAGCTCCGGACAGTCATACTCGCCGCGGATAATGCGGCATACCGTGAGGGTGAGCTGGTAGTTACGCCGAGTCTCGAGAGAGTTGAAACCCAAGGTGCCTTGCAGGAAGGCAGTGGGGTACAGAAAGGGATAATATCCGTAACATTTCTTGTATAATGCACGAAGGAAGGCCTTTTGAACTTGTTCAAGAATCAATTTGTACGAACTCTCATGTGGTCCCCAAATTATAGCTGCACTTTCAATTTTAGTTCGCACTAAACTTGTGTAAAGTAACTTTAATACCTGTTTATCAGTAAAATCTCTCGAGTTACGGTTGACAAAGCCGAGTTTTTGGAAACATTTGACTGCTAGGTCCCCAATGTGGTCATTAAAAGTCAATTTCGCATCGAACAAAACACCTAAATCTCTGACTGACTCCACCCTCTCAATTATGTTATTTCCCAAGAGATAATTGTTGTGTAACGGTCTTAGAGCGCGTGTAAATGAGATTGTGCAACACTTTCCGGGATTGAACAGTAATTTATTGTTCAGACTCCATCTAAATACAGCATCAATGTCAGCCTGAAGCTTACTGCAATCTGTTGACTGCTCGACAACTCTAATCAACTTTAAGTCATCAGCATACAGTAAACAACTGGAGTGATCTAAGGCTGATTCAAGATCATTCACCATTAGTATGAAGAGTAACGGACCAAGGATAGATCCTTAATGACATAAAATCATTAATGAAAAAATGACATTCTATGAAAGTACTACAGAAGCACTAACAATCTGACTATCCTTTTACAATTTTATTGAAGTTTTACTCTAGTAGGTATGTAACTTACTGTTATGTTTTATGCTAGTATATAACTTACTGTTCTGGATAGCATCTAGCCTGCGTGTGTAAATCCGGAAGTGACTTGTGGCTATTGATGTTGGTGCACCCATCCTCTTCTCGCATGCTCGGTTGGGAGTGCGAATTTGACCTGAAAAAGAAATTACCTAGATAAATACTTAGTCAAAGTTTAGATTGATCAAAATTTGATTTAATTTACAGTCCAGAATGAAACAATTTTAAAAGGATGTATATAGTTGACATGCTGCCCGCGGCAGTAAGCATCTGAGGCTGCTCGTTCAATGGAGACCCAGCTCATTTACGCAAATGTACCTAATATATCTGGGCGTGGAGTGTGCGTAGTTGGCGGGCGGGCTGATGGCGCCGACCAGCTCGCCCGGGGACCCGCCGTCGCTGAGCACCGGCTCCGGTAACTCCATCTGCGAGGGGCTCGAGTGGGAGCTCGCTGGAACACACATTAACGAAATTATCAATCAACAACTGATTCATATATGAATTATAAACCGGTTTCGTGACTGGGATGTAGAGAAATGCGTTGGAAACTGTCAAAAAGTAACAGAGTCGTGGGTGTAGATTCGCATTTCTAGAAGCTGATTACAAAATTAGTCTTACTTTAATTCAACTTCGTATTTTTTTTTATTATTTTACCGGATGCCTACATAATTTACGCGAACTAAGTATTTTTTTTATCGTATTATCGTATTTTATTAATAAATATATAAACCAACTTCGTACGAAAAATCGGTTTTTGAAATCCCTTGTTTGTTTGTTTGTTTTTGAAGGTTTTTGTTACAAAAATGTTTCAATAGACGCGTGTCTCCTTAAGTGGCTCGACCTCTAGTGGCACAGAACATCACCCTCGAATCACCGAATCTCAGAGGCCTGATCATCTTGTTTATTATACTGAAGTAATCGATTTTTGAAATCACTTGTAGCAACAGTCTGTACTAACTTGGCATAGTCCTAAAGTGGTAGCAATATACTCACGTATAGAATACGTGCTCTTGATGACAACTTCAGGCCTCTGCCGCGGTATGACGAACGACTCTGGGAAAAACACCCTCGCGTCCCCGAAGCTTAGAGGCCTATTCATCTTGTCACGATGATCCTCTTTCTGCGCCTGTAAATAGAGAAAAGATAATTTACTCAGTAGGGTAATTAATACAGATTACTAAAGTTTTTAAACTGTGTACCTAATTTTCTAGGAAGGATGTAACTGCTTACAAAGGTCACAAGCATAGTACGTACCTGCCTACTATACCCAACTATAATTAATTACCTTTGCAGTGATCCCTGTAAATACCACACTGTGCCTTGCGCTCCACAGCCCGCCTATTAAGCGAGCCAAACTAGCAGGTAAACTAGGTCGTTGCGTGTATTCATGCTCATCAACAAACAACCGCGCTTTTCACTACTCTCACTTTTCGTGTGGGACATCGAGTCGTATAACGACCTAATGAACCCTGGTGTCAGAATTTACCTACTGTATCAAACCTGTTTGTACATATTTTTTTCATACCTTAGATCCCGAAGTCCCGCTAGAGGAGGTCCCGGAGAATGTGCCAGACGTGTGCTGGGATCGGGACATATCCCGGTCCGGGTAGTCTTTCAGTCGTCGGGGGTCCGAGTAGATTTTGTGCGCTGAAAACATGAAAACAATTTCTTTTTATGGTAGGTGGGTCATAATTTCAGTTTACCGAGTTACCCCAACTAACAATGCCATATGACAGCCGAGCCGACCGAAGTTCGATTTGAAAATTGAACCCAAACCATTATCAAGCTAATATCAACATAAATGAAGCAAATCCGCGATTCTTTTAAAGTCACTCTTTTGAAATGTTTAGGAATTAGTAAAATAGCATGTGTTAGAAAAAAATTGCCGTGTGATGCCGGCTTAGAATAGCATCACCCCACATCCCTCCCGCGGGTGTCGTAAGGGGCGACTAAGGGACTCGAGGGTATTGGTGTATTACAATTTTTAGGCGACAGGCTGACAACCCGTCACTATAGTGATACACATGTTTTCTGGAACAACCTTAGAAAACAATCCTCAAAAATGTCAGACGTGGCGATAGCGACCGTATTCTTACGGCCGTTAACGCTCTGCCTACCCCGCAAGGGATAAAGGCGTGATATATGTGTGTGTGTATGTAGAAAAAAATGTTTGTAACTTCGCTAAAAAGTAGGAATGTTCGCTCATAGAACTTGATTCTCAAAAATAGAAACAATAAAAGAATCAAAGATTATTTTCCTTTTTCTATCAGTGGGACTTCGAGTTGACAAATATCAGGTCTCAAATTCAAATTAAAATTTCAATCGTTTATTTCCAAGTAGATTCACAACTAATGCTTTCAGAAAGTCAGGAATTCACAATACAATACTGTCAAATGGCACCCAAACTCTAAACTTCCGGAAAACCTAAAAAACCTTAGATGCACCATCCAAATTTAAATCAGCTCTGACCCGCATATTACTGAAAAAATGTTACTACAGTTTACAAGACTATTTAAGTGATGATGATATTAGTTTCCTATAACTACAATGTTCACAATATTAATTAAAATGTTGTAACTTTATTTTTTGTTATGTCAACTTTGTTAGTTATTAATGTTTTATTTTGTTTTTCCAATATTATTTTATATTTTACTAGATACCGTTATACTTATAATACTAAGTTTGATCTGAATTTCGTACGCCAACAGGCAAACTGTAGTGATACCAACTATTTTTAAGATCCTTTGTATATGTTACCTACAGTTACGAATAAAGTATTTGATTGATTGATTGATTGATTGACTAAAAAATAAATTAGTTAATTAACAATCTTATGTTCCTTGTAAAAACGCGGCACGAGAAAAAATAAAAAATAAAGGCACTGCCTCGGGGCTGGCCAGGCCGACCACACAGCATGTAACTTACAATATCTTTCCACATACCTCCATAAGCAGGTGAATACACGTTCTCCCTGCTGTCAGAGTGTTCTAGAAGCCGTCTCAGAGTATTCTGAAGACCCTCGCCAGCGCTCACTGCTCGCCGCCCGCCGCCCATGTGGCGAGTCGTCGTTGCATCTGGTAAAACATTACATTCAATCAATTATCAAAAAAAAGTACCTAGTCCTAGTGTTGGTATTCTACTACATTTATAATGCAAAATGCTGAAGAGAAAAACTGCTTGAAAATATATTTTCAATCAATTTCGATATTTACTCTATTGAATAGGCATAGGGGAGCGTGGGTGGCCGAGTGGTTAGGACACCGGTCTTACAATCGTGAGACCCGGGTTCGATCCCCGCCATGTACCAATGTGTTTTCACTCACGTACATTTACCGACTGCTCTTACGGTGAAGGAAAAACATCGTGATGAAACCCACATTTATATAAAATTTGAAATCAGATGATATTTGAATGTGACTTAACCTAGGATTCGGGCCAGGTTAGCCTTCGGGTTGCAGAGGTCAGATGGCAGTCGCTCTGTGTAAAAACTTGGTTCCACGTCAAATCCCCTAGGTTAGGTAGCCGACCCCGACAGAGAACGGGATGAGTCGATTTCAACAAATGGATTTTTTTGCCTAATTTCCGTGTTTTTTTTCGTTTTGAGGATTTTGGCCAAAAAAATATGCTGTATCGAGAACTATCCCCATTTAAAGAATATATTCTAATGGGGGATTATATAAATATAGTAATTAGTGAGTTATTTCGCCCACGGGAATTGCCTTGCCACGGAAATTTTATTTGTTACACGGTAATTGTAATGCCGTGTGATGCCGGCTTAGAATAGCATCACCCCACATCCTTCCCGTGGGTGTCGTAAGAGGCGACTAAGGGACTCGAGAGTATTGGTGTATTACAATTTTTAGGCGACAGGCTGACAACCTGTCACTATAGTGATACACATGTTTCCCGAAACAACCTTAGAAAACAATACTCAAAAATGTCAGACGTGGCGATAGCGACCGTATTCTTACGGCTGTTAACGCTCTGCCTACCCCGCAAGGGATAAAGGCGTGATATATGTATGTATGTATGTAATTGTATTTGAGGCATGTAAATCATATTTGAGACATTAAAATTAATAAATGCCTTGCCACAGAAACCGAAATTTAATCTATAAATAGTAGAGTGATAAAAATGACTGTGTGCGATAACAATTAAAAACTGCCATAAAAGAATCAACTTTAATAAACATACTGCTTGCAAATTTTACACGGCTGTATGAGCAGGTAACTATGAGACCCTTATCCTGCTTATGCACTAATTCAATCCAAGGAGTTAGAAAGAAAGAGGGAGCAGCACAGCACCGCTCATGAAGCCCACCGAGCCAGAAAAGAAGGTGACTGCACAGCAAGAAGATATAAATGCGGCCTCTCACTCATGGCAGCTGTCCCCAAAGCAGGCTTCATGACAAAAGAGATCTTCCTCTTTTCGTGTAGGCTACCAAAGAATATAGGAGTTGAATATCAGCCGTCCTAGAAGAGGACAGAAACGCAAGTAGCACCACTAAAAGTAATTTCATCCTGCAGCGAGGCCTTTGCTATCGAGGGCAAACTGAAAGCTCAGATAAGGGAACACGAGGTTGTACTGACGTAGTCCACAGCTGTCCACATCAACTAATCCCCGTTGAATAGTTAAAATAGTCAGCACCTTAATCTTGTTTTCTGGTATACGCTCTATTGCTGTAGGACAAGACAACCAACTCATTTCAAGGATGATGATATAGGTATAGGCCATCACCGGCTCAATCAGAGGGCCAATATTATACTTTCTACTAATAGGGAATCGCCCAATAATCAGACCTACACACACACACACCCAAGAAGACCAGGCCCCAGCGTCTATGCGACACCTCAGAGACCCTCTGAACACAGAAGTTTAAATTGACCCCTCGGTTGGCAAATGCAACGCCAAAAATTGCATTAATTGAAAAGCTGATGCCCATTATTTACGACGTCTACAGATTTAAACGGGGTGAAAAATCTGCAACCGTACATGCGAGATTATCATACTAATAAACACATACTTGTAAAAGCAATGACGTGTTTTCACAATAGAACGTAAAATATGGCTAAGTAAACACAAGGTTTTATTTACTCTACAAAATGTTCGCATTGATCGATAACGAGGTTCTCATTTTCATCAATAGAAGACGTTCCCAGTATCGCAGCTACGCCTTTGTTTGTGTACATGTGCGTTACAAGTTTTTTTTCCCAAAATGAAAATAAAACAAAAATCGAGAATTTCTGCTTTACGAGGTTTTCACTGCGCTGTGATCAAGGCGGTCACAGACCTGATCAAGGCGATCAAAGACCATTTCAACTAGACTACCAGCTTGAAGTAAGTTTTGTGGCCACTCCTGTTTGCAGCACAAGTAAACGAAGGACGCGCTCCTCTGCCAGTTAAACCTATTGCCGCCTTTTGTCTAATCTCTACATGGCCAAGCTTACCTATCCAACAGCTAGGTTTTTGGTAGCATCTGCTTGCAGCGTTGCAAGCAAGCTCTAGTTACAGTCACCAGCTAAGTGGACAGGTATATGGCTACCATAATCACAGACCTGACCTAAATATAAAGCTAAACAAATGACGTGGCTGGCCTTTGGTTTAATCGGCTGGTAGAGGAGCGTGTCTTGCGTTTGCTTGCAGCGCTCCGAGTAGAGGCCAGGCCAAGTCGCCCATCAGGCGAGGTTGGCCAATGGTTGCATGCAGCGCTGCGAGTGGAGGCCAGGCCAAGTCACTCATGAGGTGACCGGTGCCAATGTTTGCTTGCAGCGCTGTAAGTAGAGGCCAGGCCAAGTCGCTCATCAGGCGAGCGTGGCTAACGTTAGCTTGCAGCACTGTAAGTGGAGCCCATACCAAGTCGCTCATCAGGCGAGCGTGGTCAATGTTTGCTTACAGCGCTGTAAGTAGAGGCCAGGCCAAGTCGCTCATCAGGCGAGCGTGGCCAACGTTAGCTTGTAGCACTGTAAGTGGAGCCCATGCCAAGTCTCTCATCAGGCGAGCGTGGCCAACGTTAGCTTGTAGCACTGTAAGTGGACCCATGCCAAGTCGCTCATCAGGCGAGCGTGGCCAACGTTAGCTTGCAGCACTGTAAGTGGAGCCCATACCAAGTCGCTCATCAGGCGATCGTGGTCAATGTTTGCTTGCAGCGCTGTAAGTAGAGGCCAGGCCAAGTCGCTCATCAGGCGAGCGTGGCCAACGTTAGCTTGCAGCACTGTAAGTGGACCCATGCCAAGTCGCTCATCAGGCGAGCGTGGCCGGCGTTAGCTTGCAGCACTGTAAGTGGAGGCCAGGCCAAGTCACTCATCAGTCGAGCGTGGTCAATGTTCGCTTGCCAAGCAGCGGCAGCCACAGACTTAGCCTGTGGGTAGGCAAAGTTGTGGCAGGAGTATAGCCGCAGTTTTCTTGCGGCGCTGCGAGCAGAGTCCAGAGTCGCCGCCGCTCATCAAAACAGCATAGCCGACGTTAACGGCCAAGATTATCTTAATAAGCCATGTGAATTCGAATTTTATTGATTTGAAATTTACATTATTAGACATTTATCTGAAATCAACCTCAAATATTTGTCAGCCGTGACAATATCCACCGTTTCCTACAGTTCTGCCTGCCCCGCAAGGGATGAAAGTGCGATATGTGAAAGAATGTCAGTATGTTTATATGAATTGATCAATTTCTGTGGAACTTTGCAATTTCCGTGGGCGTCGAGCAGACACGGAAACCACGGAAATTTGCACACGGTAACTGGAAACAAGGCATTAATCTAAAATAAATAAATAACTATCAAAGTCACTAAAGTTTTCTATTAGTATACTATAAGTGTACCAAAGGCCTATAATTATTATACTAATAAATATTTTTTATCACTTGAGGAAACATTCTAAATTTGTCCATGGAGATTGCAAAATTTCTGTCCGAGTAAACTGAAATCGCGTACTTTCATTTTTTGCGCGAAAACGTAAAAAGATGGCGCACAACTGTTTTCACAGCGCGTAAGTGCACAACTGATCCTTGCAGGGGGAGGGTTTACATTCGGCATATACTCGACACTGGAAGGTAGGAGCGCGAAAACAAAATGTCCTCGGAAATTGGTGTTTTCGCTTGGACAGAACTAGTTGGTAGCACATTTCATTAAATGTTGGGTTAAAAAATCCAATTTTAGTATTTTCTCGTAGGATAATTAAAACTTAACATATTCAGAACCCTCTTTCTTGTATGAGTTGTACAGGATTTTCCCGAGAGATGATTATTTAATGTCAAAGCGGTTGTGGACAGGTCATGGTAATTGAGAATACGCTACTTATGGATTTTTTTCTTACAAACTAATAAATGTACAAACATTATTTATATTATTTATATTTATATGGCATATTGATACATGTGTCGTATATTTTAAGAAAAATAATCGTAGTCATATCTGCAAAGCATCACCACGTTTTCAGCCGAGACGCGCAAAATTTTCGCTTGAGAAATCCACTCGGATAAGGCAAGGAGGATGATGACTCTATTGAATAGGCATTACGCCGGTTTGCTTAGGAGTATGTATGGTACATTGTCTGCATCACCACTTAGTACAGATAGTACCATCAAGTGAGCGGTGAGTGGGCAGGCAAAAGCTTCTTTATCTTAAACAAGTTTAGCCACTAAGACTATTAAAATTTACAGCATTGACAAAGAAACAATTTCGTTACATGCCAACGTGGTTCTTTAAATTATATGTTCTGGTTGACACACAATTCCAATAGAGAGATTATGAAGTATACTTACAAGGATTGCAGCAAGCGTCCTGGTTCAGAGTCGAAGAGCTGATCAGGTGACAGCCACCAGCAGCTATCGCTTGACCCAGTCCACTGCTCATCTGAAAGTAAAAAATATTCTTTGATCTCCTTTGTTATCTTAGAACTTAGGTACGCAAAGAAAGAGCTAGTTCTTTCATCCGGTTTCCAGTTTGAAAATTAACTCGAAATGAAATGGACCACCCTGCATAAAGGCGTTTCTGCTGCTTCTGTTACTATTGAACAAGGGAGCTGGTCTTTTGAGCCTTCTATACAAATCTAGGTAACTTACCCTCAAAGGTAACTCCTGCTTCCTATCCAGCACAGTCTCCGACTTGACGTAGAACGCCTTGGTTTCGACCAGCAGCTCGATTGCAGACTTGCGTTTCTGCTGCTGCTTTATAGAACCTAGCCTTTCAAGTGTCATATCTCAAAAGGTAACTTACCCTCAAAGGTAACTCCTGTTTCCTATCCAGCACAGTGTCCGACTTGACGTAGAACGCCTTCGTCTCGGCAAGCAGTTCGACTGCAGACTTGCGTTTCTGCTGCTGCTGTTACTGATGGTAAAATATGATGATGAACTTACCCTCAAAGGTAACTCTTGTTTCCTATCCAGCACAGTCTCCGACTTGACGTAAAACGCCTTCGTCTCGGCCAGCAGTTCGACTGCAGACTTGCGTTTCTGCTGCTGCTGTTGTTGCTGCGCTAGTGACCTTGCCGCCATGCCGCCGCAGTCCTTCTTGCGTGGTAGCTTGAAGCTCGCGAATAGGGAGTCTGCTAGCCTCCGTCTGGGATTGAAAAATACTTATAGGTAAATTTTAGCACCAAAAAAGATTGCCGTGTGATGCCGGCTTAGAATAGCATCACCCCACATCCTTCCCGCGGGTGTCGTAAGAGGCGACTAAGAGACTCGAGGGTATTGGTGTATTACATTTTTTAGACGACAGGCTGACAACCTGTCACTATAGTGATACACACGTTTTCTGAAACAACCTTGGAAAACAATTCTCTAAAAGGTCAGATGTAGGCTCTGCCTACTCCTTAAGGGATAAAGGCGTGATATATGTATGTAAGTATGTATGTAGAAAGATATTAACTTTTTGTTAGAAAGTCAATACAAACGAAACAAGTGGAAAAAATTCACGCCACCGTTGGGATTTGAACCCACGTCTTCGGAGTTCCCGGCTCAGACTTGCTATGCCGGTTTAGAAAGAATGAGTCACCAAGAGTTTGAATACCTGGGATATATGTAAGTTAATAACATGGTTCATTTTCGACAACTTTACTTCTGTATCTGATGCTTTGACCAAAAGTTAGTAAAACTACTTAGTTTCTTTTTCCAGTAAAACTCTGACACTAGGTGGTTGAAAAATTCTACACAAGGCTTCATCGGGTTGTTGGACGACTCGGTGTCCCACACGAAACTACTACTAGTAAAACTCTAACTCTATAACTTTAATTTTTCTAGCTCTCTCTCTTTTCGTGTGTGACACCGAGTCGTCCAACGATCCAGTGAACTCTTTGCTAGCTATTAATTAGTTTAATTAGGCGTTTAAAAAAAACTTTTTTAAAGTCTCATACGAGTGGGTGGACTGAAGCGTATATCTAAAGCATTTCGAACTATATTTATTTACCCATCTACATACAAATGACCTATACCTAAAATACTTTACGGTAACAAAACGGTATTGCACTATACAGACAAATTTACCGCAACCCATAATCACCTATTACGCTATGCCTTTCTTACATTTAGTACCGTCAGCAGAAGCATTCAATACTGACGGCCAGACAAGCAATTTACCTAAATGACTGGACATAAGCGTACAGTTATGTAAATATTGGACGTGGCTACCAGTGGTTCTTAAACTTTGCTTTCCCTCTCCATAGCACACAAAACACAACTTTGTCTCAAGGAGCTCAAGAATTTATTAAAGACTAGAGGGCGCCTGCGGCTCCACCCGCTTGGGAGAGTCGGTTTTAATCCCGTAGCATCCCACAGGAAGATTTTTTTGGGATATAAACTGTGCTATGTGTTAATCCAAGTTACCCTCTAGCCTTCTATTCTATATTTTGTGCCAAATTTCATGAAAATCGGTTCAGCGTGAAGGAGTAACAAACAAATAAACAAGCAACCATACAAACTTTCACATTTATAATATTAGTAGGATTTGATGGTTGTTTGAGGTAGTATTAAATTAGAAGTGCCGGGATAAAAACTTTTTACATGGCTAAATACGTGGAACGACTTACTTATGCCAATCACTACATATCAACTGAATTTATATTACTATAGGCAAAGAGAGTAAATTTTTATATTGCTACTGAAAATGGCTCGCTCCTTGATGGCGACACTACGAGAATAATGTACAATTTGCCCAAGGATAGGCTACACTGTGGCACTACAAATAAATCAAAGACGATCTTGATGATGAGATATTTTAATACGGGAAAAGAAACCCTAAAACAATATTATTACATGATTAGAGAATGGTAGATGAACTATGGAAACATAACAAGGAAAATATAGACTTATTCTATTTGGGTTGTTTCTAACTTCTGTAGATCCGTTGTAATTTCACCTGTGCACTTTGTTACATATGGAGCACTAATCACACGCAGATAATCAATATCAGATCAATAACTAATCACATTCAGAAATAATAATAATACGTTTGTTTTGGTCTTCGTTGGTTGCTGATTTTATCGCGACTGGGTCAAAAAGTCAGAGAAATGTGTGACGACATTCCAATTTCCAATTTGAAATGGTTCGTGAAAGGACAGGTGGTTTATGAAGGATGTGGACGCAGAGGTTCTTCTCTGCTACAACACTTTGAGAAACTCTGCCCTCACCATACGCCACTAAGTTGTGAAAGTCCAACTTAAATAAGACAATCATGCTTGTCATCGGTTGAGGATTATGAAATCTGTTGCTCGTTGTAATTATACCTCGTCTACATTACGTTCACACCTTTTTGTATGCTTTTAGACATTTCCGTTCTTGGTAAGAGCCGTAGGTAGAACTTACCTACCTACCTAACTTTTTATTTGATGCTCATAAGATGGACAAATACAGTTGTTCCTCTACTACAGACGTCATGATAAGTACCTGCACAACATCGCATAATCAGGCAATTCAGACTGCTTGCCATTTTAAAAAATGATGAGTAAAATCGAATCTAATCAAATAATCATTTTATTTGCAGGTAAACACGGTATAAGGGTACATATACCGTAAAAATAAATAGGTATATTTATCGCTCTCATTGGCCTCATTCGTCTGTGATAGACGATTTAATCACTATAATTGAGGTAAGAGCACAGACAGCGCAGACACTGCGTTGTCTGTGCAGGGCGAGCCAGGGAGGCAGAGGTTGGCGCAGGTCCTGGGCAATCTATTTATATGAAATCTATAATAAATACCTACCAGCAGACAGTTGCATCTGAGATGTCACTTTTTCCCAAAGCTTTGGTAGGCCGAAAACATCTTGGTTGCGATTTTAGCATCTACTTAGTTGCCTTCGATGCCGTGTGATGCCGGCTTAGAATAGCATCACGCCACATCCTTCCCGCGGGTGTCGTAAGAGGCGACTAAGGGATTCGAGAGTATTGGTGTATTACAATTTTTAGGTGACAGGCTGGCAACCTGTCACTATAGTGATAGATACACAAGTTTTCTGAAACAGCCTTGGAAAACAATCCTCAAAAATGTCAGACGTGACGATAGCGAGCGACCGTATTCTTACGGCCGTTTACACTCTGCCTACCCCGCAAAGGATAAAGGCGTGATATGTGTATGTACGTATTTTGTCTTTGACTAGCCCGATTATCTCAAGCTTGACTCCATACACACCTGGGAGGTGACTCGAAGCTTCTGGAGAAGCTGGCCGAAGCAGCAGCGTCCTCGAACTTCTTCCGCACCTCCTCGACCTTCGACCACCCCGACTCGATGTTCAGCCGGCGGTTCACCGGACCCGTCTGCGGCGTCCCGACATTCTTCACCTAGGAAACGACAAGTTGAGGACATTAGCATTGATTATTGTGTGCAGAACTAGATGACTCAGAGTAGGTAATTGACTGGAGGCCTGTCTATGCTTGGCTGGTGCTAAGACTTTTCGCTCATTTTTAGCGTGAAATATCGCACTCGCTTCGCTTGCTATACGTGTCGGTTTTTTGGAAATTTTTTGCGTGCAAAGTTGAGCTCGCTTCGAAATCACTCGCAATATATGCCGGTCTTTTATTCTTTATCGAATCCACGTATAAACTTAAGATTTTATTGTACCAGTATTTGGCAACGATGTAGGACAGCTTTATTATTAGCTTTTAGAAAGTTTAGAACCAAGCACGAGCCAGGGCATTTCGAACAGAAAAGAAGGAATGTGGAATGTGTGTTTTGTGCCGGTAGAAGGCTGTTTCACACACGTTGCGCTAAGGCATTTCGCTTGTCTGTAGCTCGCTACGCTCATGGCACGAAAATTATTATATTTTTTTGGCATTGAAGAGCCTCGGTGGCCGAGTGGTTAGGACACCGGTCTTACAATCGTGAGACCCGGGTTCGATCCCCGCTATGTACTAATGTGTTTTCACTCACGTACATTTACCGACTGCTCTTACGGTGAAGGAAAAAACATCGTGATGAAACCCACATTCAAATAAAATTTGAATTCAGATGATATTTGAATGTGACTTAATCTAGGATTCAGGCCAGGGTAGCCTTCGGGTTGCAGAGGTCAGAGGGCAGTCGCTCTGTGTAAAAACTTGGTTCCACGTCAAATCCCCTAGGTTAGGAAGCCGACCCCGACAGAGAACGGGATAAGGCAAGGAGGATGATGGCATTGAAGAGTTTGATGTTGATTCTAAGACTTACCAGTTCGTCGCGAGTCCGTTTGACGGTGGTGGTGATGTCGGGCACCTCACGGGGGCGCGCGCGCGGCTCGTGGCATCTTTCTATGAACTGGCGTCGCCGCAGGTGGAACGAGGGAGGTGGGTCGTCTTCGTCGTCGTCCAGGCACCTGCGAATATGCGTTCATTAGCCTTCCATCGAGGAATGCAATGCCGGTTTTTTTTTATGGGGTCCTGGGATACAAAACAACGCAGTGGATTTAAGACCGCTAGTAGTATCCCGGGATCTTGGTGTGACACTACTCTTTCGCAATAGTGCTTCTACATGTACACCTGTTATGTACAGAATGAAGTTGGATTTAGTGAAATGTAGCTTCCCTCTCAGTTATTTAGCTCGCTTCGCTTGCAGTGCCTACGTATTGTGTAGGTAAGCTTCTCACCTACCCAGGACGGGGGTGCACAGGCAACTTTGTGCTTGGCAACTCTCGGGTCTCTCGTCCTTTTCCACGTGAGTAAAAGGGGCCTCCGACCAGTTGCTGGCAACAATCTCCTCAATGCGCGTCTTCAGTTATTTTAACGTAAAACAACTCGCTCGCTTCGCTTGCATAATTTGTTATTTGGTATTCGACATTGAGGATCGTAGCAATTGGAAGGAAATATGTAGTTTCTGCATACCCCAACGGGAAAGAGGCGTGATTTATGTATGTACTCGACATTACCTAGCGGGCTGCGCTAGATGCGAGCGGCAGGGCTGGTAGCAGGACAGGGCTGCCATGGCGCCGGCGAGGGCTGCTGATGCCGACCCTGGTCATCACTCATCACGCTCGCGCCACCTCGTCCCCTCCACCGTCCTCCGAGCGTCAGTCAGAGGCCAATCTGGAACAAAATGTGGATGATAAACAATGTAGTAAACCATAGACTTAAAAACGTACCTACAAAAGTTTTTAGTGCAGTTCATTTTCGAAAAAAAGTCCTCTAGTTTTTGAGTTTCGTGTGACACCCGGCTATTTGCCTATGTTTATTATGCCCTGAATCAGGATCTGGCGTCGTGGTGAAGAAAATTGATTTTTCTATTACTGGCGCAATTCACGCACTATTTCTAATAAATAGAGATCGCTCTACCACTTCGGCTAATCCTGATTGAATAGATAGATCTTTGATTATCCCGATAGATGGAGCCATGTTATGCAAGATTTCACAGGCATTGATTTAGCCACGGTAGCCTAGATGGAAGAGGCATCGCATCGAGTACTAATGGCAAAAGTCACAGGTTCAATACTAGTAGTAAATATTGCAAGTTTTCTAAAAATTCTGATTGAATTTTTCCCGGAAAACAGGCAATACTAACACTAGCACATTCTCTTTTTAATAGCTTCCACATCAGCTTGAAAGTAATCTGTTAATCTATTAATAATACACAGCTTTTCCACTACCGCGACATTGTAGGTAGTCTACACGATATATTATTAGCCTGACTTGTCACCTTAGCGTGTGTCGGAAAAACACTTTCGCCGCGTGTATGTCGTAATGTAGACTTCCTATGGCACAGCCGTTGCCTAGCCCGTAAAAAAGAAAAAATGGCGGCGCAGGTTGTGGCGCGAAAAAGTTCTGGAGCTGTTGGATTTTTGAAACGTTCGTTTTTGTTTCATGCGAAAATTTGCAACTTAATTATACTTGTATCACACGTTCTGCTTTACTTATGGATTCCCACATACCCCCCAATATTCACACATATTTTTGACTTTAAAAACATCTAGTAATAGAAATTCAAATACGTGTGGTTAGACCAGTCGTTTTGGACTTTCGGGCATGGAACCAAAAGGAACGAAAAAATCGAAATCGAAAATCGTGCACGGAAGTCCGATACGACTGGTCTAGCCACGGATATCACAGTTCTTACTACTTGAATTTGTTAATGTCTAGGCTCTACACAAAATCTATCTATTCATACATACACAAGACTCTTAGAATATGTGTAAATGAGTAAATTTAGTAGAAAATGTGAAATGAGCACAATTGGTAGTTAATCCTGGAGCAGTTCTAGGAGCTCCATTTCTAATATTTACATGCAAAAGTCTCCTACAAAATTATACTTGTATCACATAAAACACATAACCTACCCCACTGAATTCACACATACCTACCTATGACATAAAAAAACGAGTAGTAGAAATTGTAATACGTCTGGTTAGACAAGTCGTTGCGGACTTCCGTGCACGACTTTAGACGTCACACTTTCAGAAATTGAGCTCCTAAACGCGAGGCATAACTAAAATGGTGGAATTTTTGCCTGAAAATATAAATGTTTTAACTTATCATATTTTTATTCTTACTTTTCATACACTCAGGTGAATGTAGGCACTTAGCGTAGAAAGTTTAATGTTGCCAATGTGAATAATAATTTTAATTAATTTTATGTTTCGAGTTCCGAAAAAACTAATAAAAACACCTTTATAAGTAAACAGTACGCTCTAAATATTATCATTAAATATTCTTAATTAGTATTTGTTCTACTTATGCAGTATTCATAAAATATGCATATTTTTTCAAGTTTTTTTTTACTTGCTCACCTAAATAGACCATAGAAAGAAGCCCATATTTAAGTTTCAGGTGTATTTCAGTTGACAACCTGTCACTGTAGTCACCGACAGAGAACGGGATAAGGCAAGGAGAATGATAAACCTGTCACTGTAGCGATTACACGAGTGATCTCAAACAGCCCTCAATATAATTTGCGACCGTTTTTTTGCGGCCGTTGGCGCTCTGCCTGCCCCGCAAGGGATGGAGGCGTGATATGTGTGTGTGTTTTACTAAGCTTGACCCAAAACCAATAAATTAAATAGCTTTACGTTCTAAGCCTAAAATGATGTCCAATAGAGCCCAAAATTGAATTATTTAACCATTAAATCAATCTATAATAGGCCGTAATGGCAACAAAGCATAGTAACCCCCTTTTATTAGGGTCAACAAAGAAAAAGGGGGTAAATATCGTTGAAAAAAGATATTTTATAGATGCTTTTATTGGGTTAGTGGCAAGTCAGCCTAGACTCAACACGGCAAAAAAAATACATACATACATATATCACGCCTTTATCCCTTGCGGGGTAGGCAGAGCGATAGGGGCCGTAAGAATACAGCCACTATCGCCACGTCTGACATTTTTGAGGATTGTTTTCCAAGGTTGTTCCAGAAAACATGTGTATCACAGTAGTGACAGGTTGTCAGCCTGTCGCCTAAAAATTGTAATACACCAATACCCTCGAGTCCCTCAGTCGCCTCTTACGACACCCGCGGAAAGGATGTGAGGTGTTGCTATTCTAAGCCGGCATCACACGGAAAAAAAATACAAGCTTACAATTAGGTATTTCTTTTTAAATTTTTTTTTTATTGAATTGCATGTGATTAACAGTCGGTGCCCGACGTTAACGTCCGATGTGGCATAGTGGTAGTGCGACTGCCTGACGCACAAAGGTTCCGGGTTCGATTCTCGGTGCTGCTTATGATTTGCTGATTGCTGCCTGCTACTAGTCTAGTAGTTGGTGAAAATACTCTGACACCAGGGTTCATCGGGTCGTTAGTTAGACGGACGGACGGTCCGTGTGTGGAATCGAATTACGACTTTTCAGAGATTGAGTATTACCATGAACCAGTCATTTGTCGCCAGAATCAGGTGTTCTATGACGTCACTGTACATCCCGTATTACCAAGCAACTATATCTCGATTAGAAAGTATTCTGGGAAAACGAAAGTACATCTCGTACTCTTGTTAGACTAGTTTCCCCCGCGGCTCCGGCTAATTGTCTCCACAAGAAATTATCACAATGTCTGCCTGTAGAACAATGACGTGGGAAATGTTTATAATAATTAAAAACAGTTGCTTTTTAATCTGTGGTCAAATAATAATAGACTTTCGAGAGATTATATTGTTGCGTTTAAGATTTGCGTGCTTCTAATCTATATAACCTTACAGGATGTTAAGAACCAGCCTATGAAACTGAACAACTTTCCCGAAGGAAAATTAGTCGAAATGTGAAAAATTTTTGGACCTCATGTACAACCTAGTTGGTACATTTTGTATGGGAGGACCAATCTTTCTTTTCGACCTATTTCCCTTAGGGATAGTTGTTCAGTTTCATAGGCTGGTTTATCCCTTGAAAGGAACCCAGTACTTTTCCTAACACCCTTTATTGCAGATGGTAGAATATTTGCGTGCTTCTAATCTACATAACTGTCTGTTACTGTCCTGACTGTCCCGATGGCGTAGCGGATAGTATGCCTGCCTTCTACGCCGAGGGTCGTGGGTTCGATCCCCACCGGACACAAATATTTGTTAAGTCAATTTTCAAATGTTTGTGTTGAGTCTGGGTGTTTTCTATGTATAATATGTATTTATTTACAAAAAAAAAAGTATATATGTATTAGTATCAGCTATCTAGTTCCCATAGTACAAGCTTTGCTTAGTTTGGGGCTAGATGGCGCTGTGTGAATTGTCCAGGATATTTATTTATTTATTTATTTATACAGACATCATTGGTGGTTCTTTGTTGACATGCTTTCGAACTAAAAAGATGCGTGTCCACCGGTTAACCCTAGATTGATAGCGTGGGCTATTTAACAGCCCTACGAATAGAAATATGTGTTTTTTTTCTACAATGTATCAAACATCTTCATTTATTAACACCTAAATTTTGGGGTTTCAAAAGACCCCACACGACCGATCGCGTAATTTTTTTAACGTGGCTAATCTAGGATTAATAGCTTTTCAGTATACTGGCAGCTCCTAAGTATCAATCCACTCTACAGTGTCCAGCATATAGAGATATATGTATCTACTAGGAGGAAAGAAAGGAAAAAAATGCACATAACTCGGACTTACCTTGGAGAGGCCTAAGTCCAGCAGTGGACTGCTATCGAATGAATTAACTACGATAATAATAATAATCATCATCATCAGCCCACATCTACATGCTAGGATAATAGTACTGCAAATAATGTAGAGTATAGTACACACACATACACAAATCACGCCTAAATCCCTGGCGGGGTAGGCAGAGCGTTAACGACCGTAAAATTACGGCCGTTATCGCCACGTCTGACAAAATGTTTGAGGGTCGCTACAGACAAGTCGTGTATCACTGTAGTGACAGGATGTCAGTCTGTCGCCTAAATATGTAATACACGAAACCCTCGAGTCCCTTAGTCGCCTCATACGACACCCACAGGAAAGAAATGGGATGATGCTATTCTAAGCCGGTATCACACGGCAATAGTATATAAGTATATATATAGTATATAAGTAGAGTATAGTATATAAGTAGTAGTATAGTATATAGTATATAAATAGAGTATAGTACCTACTGCAAAAATTTTTTGCATGTATATGTTAATGTTAATTAGAGAAAATGCTAGTCTCGCGTCTGCAAGTTGATTTTTGCAATAACCACAGACGGTGAATTTATAATCATAAACAATAAACATAGATCACGCCACATTCGACCCAGACACAGACTTGCATTGTAGACAAAATTACGAACTAGATTCGCGTCAGCTCAAAATTAGAACACATGTGCAAGGCAAAATCATTTCGTAATCATTGTATTATTTGTTATGTTTGAAAATTGCAAAGTAACAAGTGCTTAAACTAAAGTTTTATGTATAAAAGTGCTTATTGAGGAACCGAATATTTTAGCATTTTAAATACATACATACAGATTTACGCCATGTGATGCCGGCTTAGAATGGCATCACCCCATATCCTACCCGCGGGTGTCGTAAGAGGCGACTAAGGGACTCGAGGGTATTGGTGTATTACAATTTTAGGGCGACAGGCTGACGACCTGTCACTATGGTGATACACATGTTTTCTGAAACAGCCTTGGAAGGCAGTCCTCACAAATGTCGGACGTGGCGATAGCGACCGTATTCTTGCGGCCGTTGACGCTCTGCCTACCCCGCAAAAGATGAAGGCGTGATATATATGTATGTATGCATACAGATTTCACGCCATGATCCTTTGCGGGGTAGGCAGACTGCCGTAAAAATACCATCGATATCGCCACGTCTTACAAGTATTGAGGGCCGTGTGATGATTCGTGTATCACTGTAGTATCACTGTGTTTAGCATTTTATTGCATTCATTTGAGGATTGGGAATATTACTTACTAGTGAAGAATTGTAATATACTTTTTTGGGATTAAATGCGATGTTCTTAAAACGCAGAGAACTTACAAACTTTTACGATTTAATCCTGTGACTTTCGCTATCAGCACTAGCCGTAACAACTAGGCTCATCTGCCTTTGTCGAAATAATACTAGTGTAGGTATCTCATCAGTTACTCGTCGCATGTCGAATATGCTTTTTTGTTCTAATTATTACACCTATTAAACCATATATGGAAAAGCTGAACTTTCCTCCAGTGGAAAGTCTCATTTAGAATAAATAGCTACTCAAAATTATTTTAATGTATTCCAGCGCCCATTTACGATATCCATCTTAGGTGGATCGCACACTTGATGCACGACGGAGCGCAAAAATATCGCAGCGGTCTGTTAGATCCATACTAGAAACGTCACTCCCCATACAAAAACCGCACTCGACGGACGACGTTGTGATAGCGCTGCGTCGACAGCGGTTGAGCGGTTTTAGTATGGGGATTGACATTTCTAGTATGGATCTGTCAAACCACTGCGATATTTTTGCGCTCCGTCGTGCGTCAAGTATGCGATCCATCTTATATGCACTTGGTCAAGTAACCCACCGCAACTGGAGCGTAACTATAAGCATGTATTGTGTGCGTCCAGTGTATACTGTGTCAAGTGCAAGCTTTAGGGCGACGAGCTGTCAAAGTGTCGTCGTGTGCCGGCCTCTGACAGGTCAACAATGAAATATCGCCCGCACAAGTGGTGCTTAGAGCATAGAAACTGGATCAAAGCAGTTGTATTATAAGTAGGTATGTTATTCATCACACTGGCTATTTGAATACGAATTTAGATAAAGTAATATAGCTGAATAAAAAGCAAGTCAATGAATTTGGTCAATAAGTAAGTATATAAGGTGTAAAAATATGAACGCTCGTCGGCTTACATACATACATAAATCACGCCGATTTCCCGTTGGGGTAGGCAAAGACTTTCCTTCCACTTGCTACGATTCTGGCTTACTTCTTTCGCTATTTCTACATTCATCAGTCTTTTTATGAACGCTCGTCGGTTTAGGGTACTTCTGGGTCAACACAATACATATACCGGGTGTAAAAAAATGAGCTGTAAATATTTTAAGGCGTGAACCAGCCTATGAAACTAAACAACTTTCCGCAAGGAACATAGGTTGAAATGTAAAAAAAAATGTTGGACCTCTCATACAAAACTACCGACCGACCTCCATAATTTTACGGTCGCTGCCTTCCCCGCCAGGGATAAAGGCGTGACTTGTGTATATCGACAAATGGCTACTGTAAAATGATAATGTAAATAGTTAATACACAAAATGACAACAATGTTGCAACGCACGATGTATGTAACTTGCGCCAACAGGACTTGTACTTGGCGAGTGAGTGCGAATTTTCACGAGTTTGTGTTCGTGATCTTCGAGTTTGGTTTGTTTGCGAGTTGCAAAACGAAAACACGTTGTTGGTAACCTTGCTTATTCATATATGTCTATGTGATTCCATTAAACGAGCAATTTTGCATATAATATAATATACGGAGAGTAAAGAAAGAGCTCTCCGAATACTGACAGGGTGTATATGTACGATACGATGTGACAGTTTCTTTATTCAGTAAACTTAATTACTATTAAAGAAACATAATGCCTGCCTAACAATGCAAGACATTTTCTTGCAAGACAGTCAATGCTGTTACTATTTGCCCTAGTTTACTTATCCCTTCGTTAAGGCGCGCCTGCCATGACTTAATTTGTACCTTAAATCTCCTTTTTGTCATTCAGAGTTGTGATTTTCTAATTCTTAATCGGCTATTTCGAGCTACATACATATCACGCCTAATTCCCTGACAGGGTAGGCCGAGCGTCGACGACCAAACGACAAATGTTTGAGGGTCATTTCAGATAAGCCGTGTTTTACAATAGTGACAGGTTGTCCGCCTGTCATGATGCTATTTTGGGCTTATGGTGCAAATTTAGTATTGAAAGTCGACCACACAAGTTGATCAAGACGTACGATACCATCCTACGAAACACCATCAAAATTATAAAGGCAGATTTACGTTTACATTTTCCCAAACTAACGGGTAATCGTATAATTTGCATCTGGCAACACTAAACAATACCGTTACATGCATGCGTAAGTCGTAAACACCGAATATTTTATTATCTGTGGTTTTGAGATTATGTCTTTATTGATCCGTGTGATGCCGGCTTAGAATAGCATCACCCCACATCCTTCCCGTGGGTGTCGTAAGAGGCGACTAAGGGACTCGAGGGTATTGGTGTATTACAATTTTAAGGCGACAGGCTGACAACCTGTCACTATAGTGATACACCTGTTTTCTGAAACAACCTAGGAAAACAGTCCTCAAAAATGTCAGACGTGGCGATAGTAGCCGTATTCTTACGGCCGTTGTTGCTCTGCCTACCCCGCAAGGGATAAAGGCGTGATATGTGTGTGTGTCTTTATTGTATTTTAGTTTTATGGCGTTTAGCAACCTACTTATCAGATATGTATGAATACCTATGTATAAGAGAAATAATTTTGTAGGTAAGTATGTGCCTACTTTTCACATCACACAATGACATGAGCCTATTATACAAGGAACATAAGTCGAAATAAGTATGATAAAAAAGGTTCTACAAATGTTCTCATATTTCGACCTATGTTCCTTGGGGAAAGTTGTTCAGTTTCATGGGCTGGTTCATCCCTTGAAAGAAAGTTAGTACTTTTCCTAACACCCTATATAGCAGTCGACTGTTAGACGTAGGCCTCCCCCAGAGTACGCCAGAATGTACGATCTCCCGTTTTCGCCACCCACACTCTACCAGCCCCAGAAGGCGTCATAAAAAAAACTACGTCACGCGTTGATATCTTTTATAGAGAAAAAAAATTACAAAATAATTCGCGATATTTTCTTCGGTATTTCCTAAAAAGCTAAAAAAACGTCAAAGCAAAAGAAAAGAAAAGCCTAAATACAAATTATTTAGAAATAGAACTACCTACCCATTTCACTGCCTTGCCGATGGAGCCCAATACTCTACTATATAAATACATTGCTTTTATTTAAGGTAACCTTTTTATTTAACTTCACTTATGAGGGCTATCAAGTTTTTCTGCCAAATTTCCGAAAGCTGTCTTTGTAACACGCGATTTTCTCGAAACCTAATACGTGATATGGGCTTTTTCCGATGCCCCCATCGCCATATTTGCCACATTTACGCCTTTATCCCTTGCGGGGTAGGCAGAGCGCTAACGACCGTAAAAATTGTTGAGCACATTCACAGGCCGTAGGCGAATTTATCCCTTGGTTTCTTTTTACGACATCCATAGGTAGCATTGGAGTGATGCTATTGTAAGCAACACACGACAGCAATGTATCGCAAATCGGGTGCCATAGAGCAAAGTAAGTGAAATAGATCTAAGCCTCATTCAGCCTAGAAGGTCATTGACTTCACGCGAGCGGCCCGAAAATCGATAACTGGACGCAAAGAGATACATAAAAAAAGTAAAAACGTAGGTCTGTCTGTACTAGTTCGTGACTCTGTGGTATAATGGGGACTTTTTGAGATGAAAGGTAGTATCTTGATTTGAGTGTTTAATTAAAGCGTTCATTGGGTCGTTCGACGACTCGGTGTCCCACACGAAAAAAGAGTGTTTAAAGCTATGCATTATACTCGTAAAATTTAGTGTGATACCTGTGACGTTTGACAGATCCATACTAAAAGAGAAGAAAACAAAGGGAAATGGGCCTTATGTCATAGCATTTGCCCGAAACTGACAGACGTCACTGGTATCAAGTAATAAGTTATAAAGTATAGATAGCACGTTTATTTGTCCTAAGATCCCTCGATCATCCCTTTCTCTCTCTTTTCTCGTGGGACACCAAGTCGTCCAACGACCCAAGGAACCCTAGTGTCAGCTATTTTCAACCACCTTCTACAAGTAGCAGGCTTCTGACATGGTTGCTAAGTATCATAGACAGTAGCAGGGTCTGCTATATGAATGATCCGGCGAATCCTGTTCATCAACAGGATTCACCGGGTCATTCATCGACTCTATGTTACTATTACTAGAAACAAAAACAATAAATAAGACGTTTTGTTTTGAATACATTAATCTCGCCATAGACGTGAAAAGCGAGGGTGTGTGAAAGCAGAACTGCGCGATTACAACACTCCTTACCAAGATGGCTTCTAATACAGGGTCTCTGAGACCCCAAATGGACCTTCTCGGTCACAGAAATCATTGGAAAGACAAATAACTTTATGCAATTTCCTCTTGACTCTAGTCTAAGGAAGATAAATCTCAATGCGAAGCCCGAAGAATGAAGCTAGCTCACTCAGAAGGGCAGAGCACACCGGCCTGCGTAATGCAGCTCGTACGCGTGCAAGTATACACGGCGTAATCACGCGCGCAACTTGTAACATATGGGATGGTATGAGAGACGGCGCACCGCTTTCTTGCACTAAGCAACGCAAGCGGTGTGCTGTCTCTCATACAATCCCATATACTACAAGTTACGCACGTGGTTACGCCGTGTATACGTGCACGCATACGTGCTGCATACGGAAAACGTTACTAGCAGTCTGGTATTCACATCTTTGCGCTGAACCTGGTCTGATCACTCCAAGCCTTAAACTCTATTTTTGCGCGTTTTGATTAATCTAGCTAGACATATTAGGGAAATCCTTGAATACGTATTTACGCTGAGTACCGAAATACCGATACAACTAAATACATACACATGGACATCCCACCTTTTACCCCTTACGAGGTAGGCAGAGCGTCAACCACCGCAAAAGACTATTTATGTTTCTACCTACTAAAGTGAAGATGTAACATTCTGTATTGCAGTGGGATAGAACATCGACGTCCGACGGCGAGTAACGGACGAGAGACGTGATGTTGAAAAATGAATGGTTCAGATCGATATCAATGGAGGCCCGGTCCATCTGAGCGGCGGCGGTGTAAGTTTTGAGAGGCAGCGGGAGACTAGATTGAAGAGCTTGAGCGGATGAAGGCACCGGTTTTACAGGACAAAACGGCCCACTTTTTGAACCGTTCTGAATCTACGCTCTATCGTGGAGAGTTACTTAGATTTTATGGGGGTCGAACTCAATCATGTTTTTTAAGTGAAGTTTGGCTTAGGAATTGTTCTGAGAGCTACAGATTAGACTGAAAGATTTCACAAATACAAATACAAATACAAATACAAATGTCGTCTTCATGTGGGAATATCAGTCTTCTGTACTTTTGTATCTGTGAATGAACATGCAGTATGCATGCCTTATTTGCCTTTAAGTTTAGTTTAGTACTCAGTAGGTAAAGTGACGTAAAGTGCTTCGAATTTAACGTCTTCTATTCCACATCACAATCAGAACCACGGAATCCCATGCATATGGCAGTTCAGGGGCGCTATTGTCTACGTTCCAAAACCACTGAGACGGAAAATTTCAATCGCAACTGTTTTTGTCCGTTCTGGCAAAGGTCCAAGACCATACTGCTTGGCCTTTAATTAGTGTTTCAATCGCTTCTTCTGTAGACTTAGCCCACACCCCAACTTCGAGACCGTTGCATCCCACGCGTGGGCCTGTGGGACGGCCCAGCGGCGCTATTGATCATTAAACACACACACAGACAGCTCGTTATTTGTTATTAGCTCGTTTGATTGTGTTGTGTTTGCTGGCTGAATGGAGTTATGGACCGGCTGTGTAGAATAGCTTGCCACATTCGGAAATGCTTAGATCTTATTCCAATCTCGGTAAGAGACGCAAAAAGCGAACAAGGGATGATGAACCCATGGAACGGACAGCAGCGTTCCCCGTGAATATCTACTATATAGGGTGTAAGAGACGATGTAACGAAAATCTTTGCAGGCGTGATCAGACCATGAAACTGAATAACTTTTTCTATGGGGGCTATGTTGGAAAACGAAAAAATTTTTTCGACTTCCCATACAAAGTCAGTCAGCTGATCGAGAATTTTGTATAGGTGGTCGAATAAATTTTTTCGTTTCTCAACATAGTCTCATATAAAAAGTTGTTCAGTTTTATGGTCTGAGCACGCCTGCAAAGTTTTCGTTACACCGTCACTTACACCCTGTATATTGCATTGCGCTCGCCATGGCAATAACCTCCAATTTGGGGGAGGCCTATGTGCAGCAGTGGACTGTTGTGGCTGTAGAAGTAGAAACGCAGCTGTGCGAAGAGTGTGAACATTGTGACTCTACTATCGAATGTGACCGGAAAATCTATGAACTGCCAGAAGACCAGGGCCCTAAGTCTGCTAAATGAAAATCGTTTCAGTTGGATGTCGATTGGATCTCAGTTGGATGATTTCGGTCATTTCGTAGTCTGCTAACAAGTATAGAAAAATCACAATGGCAATGGAATGAAAGTTGAGTTTCGATGGCGTTACAATGACAAAAAATTGCAGACTTGGGGCCCAGGAGCTCTATTTTTTTAATATGATCACACGTTCTTTTACACAAATCCATGCACTCTTCACGACCAAAGAAGAACCAACTTTTTTCAATGTAGCTACGTTCCCACATAGCAAGATCGAACTTTCCTAGCCTCAGGCGTCATTATTACTACATTATCTACTTATCTAACAGCTGATTAAAGGAAAACATAAAATCTCTAGAAAATTATGCAATACGTGTTCAATCAAGTCATCGTTATAATCAGTAAGTAGATCGCGAGATGCTACAGCAGATTGTACATGTAGTTTCCGGTTGGACCAGTGGTTTCCAAACTTTTTGAATACATGGCCCCTTTCAAGGAAAAAAACCTGGCGACCCCCTTTGTTGGGTCATGCATGGACAAAAATAATGCCATTAAAATGCCAAATAAATGATAATGTAGGTACTACCTTTGATATTTCAAACAGCGCAATGTTTTTCTGTGAATCAAGCCCATCACTCTCATTAAAATTGTTTTCTTTTATGTTGTACTCGATCATGCACCAAAGGTTCTATTGTGACGTTTTTTCATTCGCCTGCAGCCCCACCAACCAGAGCTAAGCGCTGAAGCGCTATATTCACATATGACACGTAAGACGAGAGTCGTGAGGCAGCGCGACGCTCGAAACCGTTTCCATATTAAAAAGTACCTATGAAGCAGAAGAGATGCCGTCTACATCGCATCCGTAAGAAGCGCGTCTCACCGCAAATTACTTGTCACTTGTGTCATGTTTCTCTCGTTTCACGTCTCATGTGGGTGGAGATAGCGCCTTACCACAAACGCGTGTTTAGCGTTTTTTATTATGAAGTTTATTTTTAAACACGCATTCAACGCACTTTTGTAGTAAAGCCGTAAAACTTTGCAACTCCCATGGGGGTCGCGACTCTCAGATTGAAAACCACTGGTTTAAACCAACAAGACGTTAGGCTGGATTCTACGTGACCGACGACCGCGTTTTTCGCTTACTAAAAATAGCGCTGTCACTTTTTTATTAGACAGGGTCACAAAAGGCCAAGAGATAAGATATCTAAAATTACCTAACTTAAAAAATACTACTAACGTTTTCGACGTACAGTATTCTTACGAAAAAGACGTACAGAATATATTTCTGATCGGACGGTTACATTTCGCAGTGGCCTAGACGATACAGTTAGGTGAGCAAGCCTGTTTGAGATTATGCTGCATGCGTATTTCTGTTTATGTTTCTACTTTTCCAGGTATTCGTACTGGCTCGACTTGTTGCACATTTTTATGTGTTTGTAGCTGTGTAACATACCCTCAGAAAAAAAAAATATTACTTAATTTGTGTGATTTTGTGAAGATTTTCGTGTACCTAAGCTTTATTTTATTTTATTCGGGAAATTAACAGTTTTGTACATTACTTAGACCAATATACATATAACGTCAAACTATAGTCTGTAAGTTTAGGTACTTATTTTTTGTAAACAAACTTTGTATAAAAGTGACACTTCTGAACTGTCAGTTTCATACAAAGTTTGTTTACAAAAAGATAAGTACCTAAACTTACAGACTATAATAACAAATTTCCACCTGTAGGACATAACACCGTTGAACATGAGATGACGAAAAATTAACATAAATCAGAAAATGATGATGAATGAGAGAGCAAAAGAAAAAGATTATATTACATGTTTGCGACTGCCCGCTTGGTCAGGAGTCGCTCAAATTGGAGAAACGCTGTTTGAAAACTTTAAAAAACTATTTGGCCAATCACGATGATTCTTGAAGATGTTGTTGAGATTCAATCACTAGTCCTTGAAATATTTTGACATACTTTTAATGTTTATGCGTTTATTAACCGGTTAAAAACTCTTACAACAGTTGTTTTACATACATATATCACGCCTTTATCCCTTGCGGGGTAGGTACAATTGTATCCTTTATATTTGACCTGACCACCCAAACGTATACCACTATTATCAATAGGTATCAAATGACTTGTATCATTACTCAATAGCAATGACAAGTACATAAAGTATAAATAATCAATTTTATCGCCATTTAATTATAAACAAACAACAAATCTGTTTATATGTAACTTTCTCACGAACTATCGGACGCAGATGTGCACTTAGCGACCATTGTAATTCGTACTGACATACAAGTACATTTAATTTGTACTTACATATATGTAAGTATCATACTCCGTACCAGGTCAGATGGCAGTCGCTCTGTGTAAAAACTTGGTTCCACGTCAAATCTCCTAGGTTAGGTAGCCGACCCCGACAGAGAACGGGATAAGGCAACGAGAATGAATGATGATTCCATACCTTACAGAAGATATAATTATTAAGTATTCATCTTGATCATTATTTGTGCATTACCACAGAGCAGATACAATCACTAAGGTAACATGCGTAGAGTTCATATTTTATGAACTGGAAAAACCGTAGGTAAGGAGTGTAAAAAAATACTAGCTTAAAACACTGGGTTGGAGGAATATTGACAGGCGCGTATCCCAATTACCCATGAAAAGAAATTGGGTGGTGCTAGTCTAATCCAGCATCACATGGCTATTATGTACGTTTGAACTTTGGGCATATAGGATAACTGCTGTCTCCTGCCTACCCCGCAGAGAATAAAGGCGTGATTTATATAATCCAAGAGGCGATGCATCAACGCCATCACAATCTGTTACGGAAGCATTACAAATAGCTAATAGTGTATGTTTGTATGTTTGTATGTCTGTAATTTGTTAAGGCTATCGTGTGTTGACGGCGGCTTATCAGTCAGCTACACTTACTGTACTGATATAGAGGAAACTACAGACTTATTGGCGGAAACTATTATAGTGCCGTGTGATGCCGGCTTAGAATAGCATCACCCCACATCCTTCTCGCGGGTGTCGCATGAGGCGACTAAGGGACTCGAGGGTTATGTTATGTGATGAACCTTTTAGGTATCACCGTAGATACACAAATCATCTGAAGGAGCGCTCAATATTTGTCAGACGTGGCGATTGCGACCGTATTTTTACGGTCGTTGGAGCTCTGCTTACCCCGCAAGGGCCCTTTCAGATGATTCATGTATCACTGTAGTGACAGGTTCTCAGCCTGTCGCCTGAAGTGTATACATATAAAGCCCTGGAGTCCCGTAGTTACCTCTTACAAATGAAAAACTCTGAAAAATGGAAAAAATAAAAACAAGAAAATAAGATACTTAAGCTTTTTGCTTTGCAAAGTCGGTTAAGCGATTGGTCACGGTGCTTTATGCTGACGAGGAAAGTATATCACTTTACGGTAGTTGGTAACCGCAACCAAACTTCCGCCGTGTCCAATACTTTTACTGTCTGTGGTTATATCACGTAATATGCCTTTGAAATACTTGTCATATCAGCGACACCTCAAGGTACCCATTTCATTGATTGGTATTTATAAGAAAATTCGAATAGGAGCCCATGAAAATTAACAATGTTTGTCAAGGAATCATGATGATGACTGAAGAAAATAAAGCATTCTGGTTGAACTCTAGCTTGCAACTATTTTATTATAATACACACATACATGCACAAATCACGCCTTTATCCCTTCAGGGGTAGGCAGAGCGTCAACAATCGTAAAATTACGGTCGTTATCGCCACGTCTGACAAGTATTGAGGGCCTTTTTCGATGATACATGTATTACAGTAGTGACAGGTTGTCAGCCTGTCGCCTAAAATTGTAATACGCATGAACCCTCTACCTAGGTATAGTTCTCCTCCACCCAAAGGTTCTCTGGATGAGATCGCTTTTAAGCGATAAGTTTGACTTTCTACTGTTTAAATGTTCTTGTTGTTTGTTCGTATTTTTTTTGTGCAATACAGTGTATCAATAGTATGTTTATACTGAAAAGTTTAAATTATTTAGTTTTAGTTTTTTAAGTTTTGTTCAGGTAAAGTCACGGTTATGTAGAGACAAAAGTCCCGACGCATTGAGAAGTTCCTTCTTTTTCAAAGTCGCTTAAAAACGATGCACCTTGAATATATGCCATCGTTTATAGTCTGTGGTCACTGCGCAATGATGGCGGAAACGACCATGCAATATCCTGAGCTATGGAAACCACGACCAGTCAATCGACGCTTTACTTCCCATGTTTGCTAAATTACTACCAATAGGTACATTACTTTTTTTCGTGTAGGACACGGAGTCGTGCAACGACCCAATGAACCCTATATGCACATGGTTTCCGAATACTGATCCTACAGGGAGCATTCAGACTACGAGAAGCTGAACATTTCTCAAAAGTTTTTTTTTTCGGAAAACGTGTTTTTGCATGTTAAGATCGATTTTCTTTAGTACAGTGCAGAGAACCGGTAGGGTATAGGCTTATCCATTTCTTGGTAATTGGAGGTGCTGTTAAAAAGTGCTAATATTTTGAATGTAACTTGATTATGGCTCCGATGAGGCATAATTTTCGCAAGAAAGATTGGCGAATGCAGTGTATGACATAGTCATTTAGCACCTAGCCGAAAGTAAATAAAATAAACTATCTTGAAATTTTGTAAATTATTATTATTATTATTTATTAAGATTTATATACACATTGCCATACAGGCGTACCCAAGGCGGCAATGCACCTAAATCCTTAATCTAGTTATAATTATCATTTACAATTAGAATATTTAATACCATTATTTAAATTTAAATGTTAATCTTTTCCTTTACATAATATTATAATAAGCAAATTATTAAGTTATGTCATAAATTAGAAAAAAATATTCGTTATACAATCAAAGAATTATATTAATATAAACAAAATAATTATTTCAATGTCAGATAATCTATTACAGCTTCCGTGAACCCTGCCAACGAGCATTGAAATACGTCTAACTTATTTGACACCTTATTTATTATTTGTAACGCTATCGTTAAGGGTGCGTGTTTTAGTACATTGGTCCGAGACCTCGGCACAGCGAAGACCTCACTCCGTGGACCACGTCGCAGTCTCACGTTTGGCACTAGCAAACCGATCTCTTGTAGAGTCGTCGGGTTTGTTATCATACCACGGAAAATTTTGAAAATATACAAAGATAAGGATAGATTTCTACGAACTTCTAGTTTATAGTAACCAACCATACCTAGCAAAAATAAAGTAGGGTATATAATTGGATACGATGGGTATACTCCATATTGTTTACTATACATGTATAGCGACCTTCTTAGGCGCTAACCTTTTTCATGTATAAATATTATAGAGTAAGTAAACTGTCACTGCAAGACTTATGTCAGGTGGTAAAAAATGACTATCGTCTTCTCGCTAGCTAGACATGATTGGAGTTAGATCTAATATTACTTTTGTGTTATGATTTTAACATTGTAAACTGTAAATGTCCTGTGCATAACCTTTAATAAAAGCTGCACATAGTAATTGCATGCAGTTTCACTTCAATCTTCAACGACAAGCACCCTTCTCGCCAAAGTGGTGACCCCGACGTGATTTTTGTCAAGACAAAGGCTGAAGGGCCTACATTGTTGGATTTTTGACCCGCCCATTCCAACCCGTCGTGTTTGCTGTTGGTCTCCGTGGATGGTCTGCTGTTCAACTGGTCGGCTGCTGAACTGCTCAGCTGCTGTGATTTCCACCGACAAGATCGCTGAACGTCGCGCGCACCGCCCGGTCTGCTGTCGTCGCCTGCGGTTGCGTTTTACACCATCACCAACAAGAAAACGGAAGGAACATTTTCTTCGGACTTTGACGTGAGAATAATGCCGTGGTTTTTCATTTTATAAGCAGTGTTTTTCTTTTATACTATTTTATTTTACATATTTTACTTTTCTATACGTTTTACATTTATCTAATTTAGTTTTGTGTATATTTCTTGTGATTTTTAGCGCTAGGGAGTTTCATAGTGTGCATTTTCACCTAGGGGAGTTTCCTACTCCGCAAATATTTTTTGTTTATATTTTATTTTGTTCATTTGTAAATACTTTTTTTTTTTTTCTGTAAGAGACCATGGCTGAGGACTTGCAGAAGTGGGCAAATTTATTTTCGGCTTTCGAAAAGCTACAAGATGACGTGCGCGAGTTGTCTGCTCGAAATTCGCATAGTTCTCGCTCTGGCAGAAAATCTCTGCACTCGTCATCGTGCTCATCATTGCGCACATCTTCGCGCCCGTCCGCATGCTCCTCTGTACATGGTACATGCAAACATTCTCACACATCATCTGCTACTAGCAAACGCTGCTGGTACCACAGGCGATACGGCAAGAAGGCTATTCGCTGTAAAGCTCCTTGCAATATGATGCCGGAAAACTTCAGCAGCAATCAGTAGCGGCGGCAACTGATTGCTCTCCTGTCAGCCGCCGCCTCTTCGTTACCGACAAGGTTACCAAACGTCAATTTCTTGTTGACACTGGGTCAGATTTGTGCTGCTATCCTCATGCCTGGCTCCCACGTCGGCAGCAAAACCCCGACTACGAGCTCAGCGCGGCAAACAATACCAGGATTAGAACATTCGGCACTGTCAACCTGTGTCTTAATCTTGGGCTGCGTCGTGATTTTGTTTGGCAGTTTGTCGTCGCTGATGTCCAGAAAGCCATTATAGGAGCCGATTTCTTAGCACACTACAATCTTTTACCAGACTGCCGCAACAGAAGGTTGATTGACAGCACTACCGGTTTGTGTGCAATCGCCTTCACGGCTAATTTCAAACAACCCAGCGTTAAAGCCGTCGCATCTGGGACCTCACCATATACTGCTATTCTAGCTGAATTTCCTGATATTACACGGCCACCTGGTTTTCCTAGGGTTGTCAAGCACGACACTGTGCACTACATTCAGACAACCGATGGACCTCCGGTCTCTTGCCGCCCGCGCCGTTTAGCACCTCAGAAGCTCGTTGATGCTAAGAGAGAGAGTTTGAGGACATGGTACGGACCGGTACAGCGAGGCCATCTAAAAGTTCTTGGTCGTCTCCATTACACATGACCCCTAAAAAAGACAATACTTGGCGTCCTTGTGGCGACTACCGCGCCCTGAATGCCAGGACAATACCGGACAAATATCCTGTCCGCCATATTCATGACTTTGCCCATAACCTCACTGGTGCGAAGGTGTTTAGCACTCTGGATCTCGTCAAGGCCTATCATCAAATACCCGTTAGAGAAGAGGACATTCCGAAGACAGCCATCATTACCCCGTTTGGCCTCTTCGAGTTCCCATTCATGACCTTTGGTTTGCGTAACGCTGGTCAAACCTTTCAGCGGTTCATTGATGAGGTCACACGGGGTCTTGATTTCTGCTTTCCGTATATTGATGATATCCTCATCTTTTCACCAGATGAAGCTACACACAAGGAGCACCTTCGCATCCTCTTTCAGCGCCTCCAGGAGTACGGTGTTGTTCTCAACCCAGGAAAGTGCACCTTTGGCGCTAGTGAGGTTACCTTCCTTGGTTACCACATCAGCGCTGCCGGTACACGTCCTCCACAGGACCGTATTCAAGCGCTGCAGGATTTTCAACCGCCTAAATCAGTTCAAGGCATGCGCAGATTCCTTGGCATGTTGAATTTCTATCGACGTTTCATTCCTCAAGCTGCGAAATTCCAGGCCCCACTGATTGACACGTTAGCAGCAACCAAAAGCAAGGGTTCAAAACCATATCCATGGACACCCGAGCTTCTGCGTAATTTTGAGGAATGCAAGAGGACTCTCTCTGATGCAACTCTGCTTCATCATCCCGTTGCCGGCGCCAAGCTCGGTCTTTTTACCGACGCGTCAAGCGTACATGTTGGAGCTTGCTTGCAGCAGTGCAATGGTAAACACTGGGTTCCTCTTGCATTCTTCAGCAAAAAGCTAACTGCTCAACAAGCTCAGTGGCCTGCTTACTACCGAGAGTTACTCGCGGTGTACGAAAGCGTGCAACATTTTCGGCACATTCTAGAGGTGCAACATACAACAATTTTCACCGATCACAAGCCTTTGTTGTACGCTTTCATTCAACGCCGGGAGAAGTTGCCTCCACCACAGTTGAATCAACTGTCGTTTATTAGTCAGTTCACGACAGATATTCAGTACGTCAAGGGTGAACACAACGTCGTCGCGGATGCGATGTCCCGTGTAGACGCCATCACTCTGGACTTGGACTTTGAGGCGCTTGCCAAATCACAGGAGTCAGACCCCGAGCTTGCTGAGCTACGCCGCCTTGGCTCTAGCCTTCAGCTTCGCTCAATAGCTGTACCGGGCTCTGACACCTCCATCACCTGCGATGTTTCGACTGGTAAACCTCGTCCATACTTGACCCCTTCATTTCGTCGTGCGGTGTTTGACAAGTTTCATAACTTGAGTCACCCCGGCGCTCGTGCCTCAACTCAGCTGGTAACGGATCGTTACGTCTGGCCCTCAGTCAATAAAGACTGCAAGCAGTGGGCCCGTACTTGCCAGCCATGCCAACGTAGCAAGGTCACTAGGCACAACAACGCTGTTCTCGGCAATTTTGAGACCCCCTCTGGTCGTTTCTTGCATGTGCACATCGACATCATCGGACCTCTGCCTCCCTGCAAAGGTTATCGTTACTGTTTAACTGCCATAGACAGGGTTACGAGGTGGCCAGAAGTTTGGCCAATGCAGGGCATAACGGCAGAAGAGGTAGCGGACACTTTAGTACAGCAGTGGATTTCCCGATTCGGTGTGCCATCACTCATCACAAGCGACCAGGGTGCTCAGTTTGAATCGGATTTGTTTCGCTGCTTGATGGTTATGTTCGACACAAAGCGCATTCGAACCACAGCATATCATCCCCAAGCCAACGGCATGATCGAGCGCGTCCACCGGCAGCTTAAATCTTCTTTGATGTGCCACGGTGGTGAATGGCTGAGTGCTCTGCCTCTTGTCCTTTTGGGGATGCGTTCCGCATTTAAGGAAGATCTGAAGGCATCGGTCGCCGAACTTCTTTATGGCGAGACCCTGCGCCTTCCTGGCGAAATCTTAGTCAGCAGCTCTGGTCCCATAAAGTTCGAAGACCCAGCTGACTTGGTCGTGAGGTTGCGGAGACACATGTCGGAAATTCGGCCTGTCCCGGCATCTCGTCATGGAAGTTCTTCTTCCTTCATTTTCAAGGATCTTGCCTCGTCATCCCACGTTTTTCTGCGTGATGATACCGTTCGGCGCTCCTTGCAGCCACCATACAGCGGCCCATTTCCTATTGTTGACCGGGCCAATGATGGAAAGACCCTAACTATCAATATCAAAGGGAAGAATGTTCCGGTGAGCATTGACAGAGTCAAGCCCGCTTTTATCGAACGGCATTCCACAGTCCCTCCTGCATTTTCGACTGGTTCTGCAATTCCACCGATACCTGCACCTAATGCTGCAGCTCGGCCAACTTCAGCACCTCAGTCGCCTCCTGCAGCTGCTGTCTTGCCGACTCGGACAACTTCTTCTCCCTCTGCTTCGCCTCCGTCTTACACCACTCGGTCTGGTAGACGGGTGAGGTTTAGATTTTAAGTCCAGAGACTTATTTGTCTCTCTCCGTGGGGGGGTGATATAGCGACCTTCTTAGGCGCTAACCTTTTTCATGTATAAATATTATAGAGTAAGTAAACTGTCACTGCAAGACTTATGTCAGGTGGTAAAAAATGACTATCGTCTTCTCGCTAGCTAGACATGATTGGAGTTAGATCTAATATTACTTTTGTGTTATGATTTTAACATTGTAAACTGTAAATGTCCTGTGCATAACCTTTAATAAAAGCTGCACATAGTAATTGCATGCAGTTTCACTTCAATCTTCAACGACAAGCACCCTTCTCGCCAAACATGTATCTCAGAAACTTATTTTGCATCTTTTCAATCATTTGGTTATATTTCGTTACTTGAGGGCTCCAAACCATCGAACAAGTCTCCAGTTGGCTTCTTACAAGTGCATTATATAATGCTTTTATAGTTGATATATTCTGGAATTCCTTTGTTTGCCTCAAGACGAACCCTAAATTTCTATATGCCTTTTTACATATTTTGGTAATGTGTTCGCGAAATGTTAAGTCGTTAGCCATGTGCACTCCCAAGTCACGAATCGAGGTGACTCTTTCTAAAGGAGTTCCGTCGATTTGGTAGTCGTAATGATACGGGTGATGAGCACGAGTGATAGACATCAAACTACATTTAGATGCATTAAAAACTAATTTATTTTCTTGACTCCATTTCAATACATTATTAATGTCCTTATGTAGAAGTACAGTCATTCTCATTATTTATATTGAGGAATAATTTAAGGTCATCCGCAAAGAGCAAGCAGTCCGAACTCTCTAATACATTTGGTAAATCGTTTATCATAATTAATAAACTCTAAAGGTCCCAAATTACTTCCCTGACTTACCTCCAAGTTTGTCGAATATGTATCCGAAATGTATCCCCCGTACTCTACATACTGTTTACGATTCCCCAGGTAAGCAGCAAAGAATTAAGTAACGGTGTATCAAAACCATATTTAGCAAATTTCTCTAATAAAATATCATTATCCACACTGTCAAACGCTTTACGAAAATCAAAATATGCCACATCCATCTGTCCCCCAACTCGAGCATCCAGGGAAGTAGTGGCATACTGCATAAAGTTCATAAGATTGGTATGAGTTCCCCTCCCCGGTCGAAACCCATGCTGGCGGTCAGACAACTGTGAGCCTATTTGTGTGTAAATGCTTTTGTATAGAATTAATTCAAATAATTTCGCAAATGTCGAAGGGACTCCTACTGGTCTGAAATTAGATATGTCTGTGCTTATCCCACTTTTCGGTACTGGTGTTACACGAGTCGTGTTACACGAGTCGTCTTCCACTGCTCCGGATATGTAGCTGTTGATAAGCATAAATTAAATAAGTAATGCAATGGTGCAGCAAAAATCATGGAGCAGTCTTTCACTATGTAAGGCGGTATATCATCAGGTCCGGCCGACTTCTTACCCTCTAACTGCTTCAAAGCCATCTGTACTTCCTTTAACGTTATGTGCGGGACTAAGACATGATGGTCTGAGGAGCCGGCCGCTGCCTCTGCCGCCTCCACACTTAAATGCGGACGATTCGGTCCGTACATTTGTCTGAAATATTCTGCAAAGACAGCAGCACATTCATGCTCCTCTAGATTGGCCCCATCTTTAGATATCCGCGGCTTACCCCGCTTAGACCTTTTATTTTGGACATATTTCCAAAACGACCTGGGGTCTGTAATAAACTGTTTCTCTATTTTGTCTTTGAATTCAGTGTGGGCGATATCTATTTTGCTCTTCACTAATGCACGATAATAAGAAAATTTCACATAAGCATGAGGACACCCATTTTTATAATCCGTATGACATTCTGATTTTAACTGTATATTTTTAATGTTAATACATCTTTACAAAATGCAGGCGTGGTGATAAGGACTGTTTTTATGACAGTTAACGCTGTGCTTACCCTGCAAGGGATAAAGACGTGAAGATGAGACGAGTTTATGTCGTTATAGCTCCTATGTTTTCAATTCAGACTGAAATATTACCTGAAACAAACGAACGGATTATTTATCTTAAAGCTTTTATAAATAGACACAGAGTTTCATATACAGGATGTCAGAAAAAGTACAAACTTCCTTTCAAAAGGTGAACCAGCCCATTAAACTCAACAACTTTCCCCAAGGAACATCTAGGTCGAAATATGAACAAATTTTCAAATTTCAATCGTTTATTTCCAAGTATATTCACAACAAATGCTTTCAGAAAGTCAGGAATTTGTAATACAATACTGTCATTAAAAATAAATTAATCATTGTAAAATAACATTTTCAGATACAATTTTCTCTTTTTTATAACAATTTTATGTTCCTAGACAAAAAATTGGACCCTAATTCAACCTGAATCAGTCGGCTGGTACATTTTGTATAGGAGCCAGAAGAGGTCAAAACATTTTTTTTATTTCTATCTATGTTCCTTGGAGAAAGTTGATGAGTTTCATAGGCTGGTTCACCCTTAGCAAGGAAGTTAGTAATTTTTCTAAGACTCTGTATGACCCACTTAATAATATCCTTTCCCCTTTAAGATATCATCGTTAAAGTATAAATACATTTGAAGGGGAGGGTAAAGACTGAGGCGGAATACAGAGTGTTTTCATATCACAGGATTAGGATTGAAAGCATCATAGTTATAAGGAAATACTGGGTCTTTTGTCTACTCTATTCCCTATTTTTTAAAAACAAACATGTTTGCAAAATGTTAATAACGCACCATAACGTAAAATCTTATTAAACTTGTCAACATCAATTTTCGTTCACGTTGCTATGTTTAAAAAAAAATGATCTTTTTAGAGAAAAGACATTTCAGTCATATCTTCGTAAGTTTTTATTAAAGTTCTATACTCAGTCCAAATAGGCATTTATTCATAATGTACTTAAAGTAACTAGTACATAGGGTCGTTGGACGACTCGGTGACCACACGACAAGAATAACACAGGAAAAACATTATATGTGCCCTGTGACTGTGATAGATAGGGACAGAAAACAATAGCTGTTTGTTTTACTTGTAAGAAAGATAGGTACCTAAGTTTGTACATCTTATCTACAGGGTGTTAGGGACAGCGTCCCGAATACTGATAGGGTGCAAGCAGGCCATGAAACTGAACAACTTTCCCCTAGGAACATATGGCAGGAAACGACAAAATTTTTTTGACCTCCCATACAAAATTGGGATCAGCTGACTGCATTTACTATGGGCAACCAAAAATTTTTTGTCGCTTCCTGACATATGTTCCTTGGGGAAAGTTGTTCAGTTTCATGGTCTGCTTGCACCCTACCGGTATTCGGGACGCTGTCCCTTACACCCCGTATAGGTGTATCTTGCTTACCATTACACCAGCCAGATCCAAATGTCTAGACCACTCTAAACCCCGCGACACACTGGTTACAAAGGTACTCCGCATAACATATTCCAGTCACGTACCGTTGGGTTCACGTCGCGAGTACACCAGTAACTACACGCTACATGTGTCACCGAGGCGTATTCACTTACATCTTACACTAGCGGCTCTCAAACTATATAGCCCAGTGTGCCACGGGGGGGCGGGCCATCATTGCAACACCTACACCAATTCATAGCCAATTTTTAGTTGTAAGTAACTTAAAATAGCGCTGTCATTTTCCGTCAAATAGATTTAAAAAACGATAGTACAGATGTTTTAGTCATGATCATGTCATTTTTAAATTCTTTGCAATTTTTTGTCTTTTAGTCGCCATATTTTGTCGGATATTGTGCATTTTGCGTCAAATTTTAGTCGCAATCATCCGTAGTCAAATGTACTCCGTATAACATATTCCAGTCACGCACCGTTGGGTTCACGTAGCGACTTCACCAGTAACTACACGCTACATGTGTCACCGAGGCGTATTCACTTACATCTTACACCAGAGGCTCTCAAACTCGACACCCCTGTGTGTCACGGGGGTTTCATTATCGCGATACTAAGGTACGTCAATTCTTTGCTAATTTTCAATTCGGTAAAATAGCGCTGATAATTTCCGTCAAATATTAGAAAAGGATAGTAAATACCTTGGTAATGTCATTTTACAAAATTTCTATGGTTTAAAGTTACTTCGCATTACATATTCCAGTCACGTACTGTTGGGTTAGAAAAGGATAGTGCAGACATTATAGTCATGTTATTTTCAAAACTTCTATGATTGCTTTAAATTTTTTGTCATTTAGTCTCCATTTTTGAATCGAAAAAATGTTCCTGTGGGATGCCAAAGGATGAAACATGGTGCTATAGTCTGTAAAATACCGGATGGTACCTGTGACGTTTGCGACCTTAGAACAAATGCTATGACATAAAGTCCATTTTCCTTTTTTTACTAAAAGAATGGACCTTATGTCATAGCATTGGCTTCAAGTTCACAAACGTCACAGGGATCATCCTATATTATACTCTACACACTATAGACACGCGGTTTAATATGCTATGTGTGAGGCTATATTGCAATGTTTGGAAAGCCTTGATTTTTGTCATGTCATTTTGTTGTGCTATGGTACACTGTGGAGCGATATGAAAGGTTGATTGATAGATAAGTTAGATGGAAGTTCCATCTTTCTACAAGATTATGGTTGAGATGATCGCTGGTTCTCAGGACTTTCAGCTTGGTGCTTCGTATAACACGCAATACAGGGTGTAAAAAAATAGCTGGAAATATTTTGAGGGGTGAATAAGCCCATGAAACTGAACAACTTTCCCCAAGAAACATAGGTCGAAGTATGAAAAAATAAATTGGACCTCCTATAGAAATTGACTTTGTCGGTTCGTAATTTTGTATGGGAGGACCAAATTTTTTTTTCATATTTTGACGTTATATACCTATTTAACTCATTTAAACGATCAGCAGAACACTGCTGATCCGTGCTGTTACTGCATGTCAGGATAAATTTAAGCCCTTGATGATCTAAGTTGTCATCGGTCCATCTGGGCCCTAAGTCTGCTAAATGAAAATCGTTTCAGTTGGATGTCGATTGGATCTCAGTTGGATGATTTTGGTAGTTTCGTAGTCTGCTAATAAGTATGAAAAATGTAAGAAGTATGAAAAATCACAATGGCAATTGAATGACAGTTGAGTCTCAAGGTCGTTACAATGATAAAACAATATCAGAATTAGGGCCCAGGATGATTTAACTCCTTAATGATCTAGGTTGGACGCCCTCCGGCTAAATAAGCCGATGTCATCTAGCCGAGAGGCGTCCAACGCTACACGCGTGTACGCGTACTGAGACTCTAGGCGGTCGAACAAAAATGTAACACCAGAGGCAAGACACACAATTCTCAAAAAGCATTCAGAGGACATTCATAGGGGTCAACCAGTTGAAACCAGTTTAGGGTCTGTAAGACAATAGGGGTACGTGCGGGAATGGTATAAGTGTCTTTCATATGCTAACAGGGTTCGGTGGAACAGTTGGGACGGCGTTTGGCAGCTGTGTTTACTCAGGTTCAGTTCGGAATGTCTTACAAACTTGTTTTTAGATAGAGACTTTTTGTATATTCTTTGGCTACCCTAAGACCAATTATTTGTATGTTTTGAATAGATATATGTATTTGTATGTTTACATTTGTTTTTTTACGCCGTATGATGCCGGCTTAGAATATCATGGCTCGAGGGTTTCATGTGTATTACAGCCTTAGGCGACAGGCTGACAACCTGTCTGTCACTATAGTGATACATGACTTAACTGAAATGTCCCTAAAATCTTTGTCAGACATGGCGATAACATAATTTGACGGTCTTTAGCGCGCTGGCTACCCTGCGAAGGATAGATACGTGATTTGTGTATGAGTTTTGATTTGTGTGAAAAGATATATTACTGATACTAGTAGTCGCATCAGGTCAGAATACAAGATACAAGATACAAGATACAAGATCGTTTATTTGTTGGAAATAGGTTAGTTATAAAGGTCTTAAATACTAAATTATTAGGTGAGTACTGCTACTTCCTGCCTTTACCGACATACAAATTTATAAAATGAAAGTTACAATGTCTTATCTTCTAAAAATTCCATAATACTATAAAAACATTTTTGTGTCAATATTTCAATTAATTTATTTTTAAACAATACTATATTCATTTCACGAATCTGTTTTGGAACCTTGTTATAGAGTTTTGGCGCCATACATAAAGCACTTTTATACATTAGAGCTGTTTTAGCTCTTGGTACGACTACCTCGTCATTATCTCTTCTCTTTCGGTTTATTACTACTGACAGCCTTTGAAATAATTCTGGATTTGATTTCACAAAAAGTACTGATTCTAAAATATAAATAGAAGGAAATGTCAGTAATTTGTATTTAAGAAAATAGGGTTTACAACTATCTATGCGTGACAGGCCAAAAATTGAACGAATACAGCTTTTTTGATATTTAAATACATCATCTCTGCCAGTTGAGTTTCCCCAAAACATCACTCCATATCTTAAGCGAGACACAACTATTCCATGGTAAGCAGTGAGTAGAGCATTTGTCTCCATTACTGGAGCTAGCTTATACAGTTGATAGGATGCCGTATTCAATGTCTTGCACAAACCATGAATGTGTTTCTTCCAATCTAATCTACTATCCATAATCAAACCTAAGTATCTAATATCATTTACAATGTCAATACGCTCATTATTACACATAGTATTAATATTTGTTATATTGGATCTTTGATTGAAGTGCATAATTTTGGTTTTCTGAAGGTTTATTACCAAATTATTATTCTTCAACCACTGAGTCACAGAGTTAATTGCTTCATTAATATCATTTTCATATTGGTCTTTAATTTTACTACTTATAGTTATGGTGCTGTCATCTGCAAAGAGTGATATATGTTGAATTGTTGATGTAGGCAGGTCATTAATATAAAGAATAAATAATAATGGACCGAGTACGCTGCCCTGAGGCACACCAAACATAAATCTGTAGAGGCAATGGCGTAAACCTCGTAAGTTCAACATTCATGAAAAACATACCTATGTTTGTTCCCTATCACGACCACACAACCACTAGATTCGTGTTTGAATTATACCTACAAGCCTACAACCTACATTCGGAGTAAATATGTACATTTTATAGGAGAATGCAGTTGGGCAGGATCAGTATTTATTTAGGACGCCGTCGTTATGCAGCCGCAGTAGGTGAGGCGTGTTAGAATGATATCTGATGTCAGAACTTCAATTTTTACAAGTTAAATAATTAGTTGTTTTGAAGAAAAACATACTAAAGGACTTAACCCAAGGGTGAACTTCATAGCGTCATCACAGCTCAGTGATCCCTCATTTTAGCAATTACCGGCACATACCGGGTAGATTCAGTGCGATCAGTTCTTCCCAGAACAACTCCTACACCCAGTCTCGCCCCAAGGGCGTGATTGTGATGGTTGTTTGAACAACCAATTAAATATTTCCGGGTGAGCACGTGCTCCCCACCAAGCCGACAGGCGTAGTTTTGATGGCCCCGGGGCCGAAAACGTAGAGTCCAACAAAAAATGTAACACTATTCTGTCTAAAGGCCCAGGGCCCTAAGTTTGCTAAATGAAAATCGTTTCAATTGGATGTCGATTGAATTTTAGTTGTAGGATTTCAGTCATCTCGTAGTCTGCTAATAGTTTGAAGAATAGAAAATTGCAATGGCAATGGAATGATAGTTGAGTTTCGATGGTGTTACAATGACAAAATAGCAGACTTGGGGCCCAGATCATGACACCTCTATGGTGGTGTGGTAGTGGATAATCAATGAGCTTAGGGTCGCTTAGGTAGTGAAGACATTGCCTACTTTTGTAATTTGTAAACCTATTTAGGTTTTAGATAAGTGTCTTATTGCTAAAAATTGTTTTTCTTTTTTTGTATTGAACAATAAAATAAATAAAAAAAATATTCCGCTAATTTACAAACACATCTTTTACTCAGTTATTTTGGTCTCGATAGCTCTCAACTCTTTGCTCTTCTTCGTTGGACGACTCAGTGACCCACACGAAGAGAGCGAGTAGATTACCAGCGTAAGCAGAATCATTACTAGCTAATGAAAGTAGCTGCGTAGCAATGGTATTCTACAGTCTCTTCTTCTCTCTTTTCGTGTGTCCAACGACCCAATCAACCCTAGCTTCAACAGTGTAATCGCCATCTTTAAACAAGTTTCGCTGGTTTATACTTCTATGTTCATTGAACGTGGTATGCTGATATTTACCGCCAGCGGATAGGCCGTAGTGATCTAGGGACGGATATCCGTGGACCAGCATTCACTTAGCGCTTCGATTGACGCCATTGAAGAAAGCTAGTTAGTTAGTCAATTTGTCCATACAGGTAGAGAAAATAATCTACACAGTACCTTAAACATTAAATGCGTTCAAATGGTCGTTGAAAATGTGGAGAGTGAGTTGGAAAAATGGAAACTTAATTTGAGAATCGAAGAGATTATTCGTATGGATTTGAACATGTATTTTATCATAGAACATGTCAAAATACAATTAATAGAAAAGAAAGGTCAAAAGAAACAAGACGGCTAAAAAAACAAATCAAGACTCAGTCAAAGAGGCCGAATGGTACCTGAATAGAGCTAATTTTATATCATCCTTAACTTATAATTTGTGCTTTAAATGTGAATTGTATCAATTTATATCTTGTTTTAGTGAATAAACGATTTATCCATCTGTCTAATGTGCCCATAACGCTGGCTGCTGTATTACCAGTGATATGCGATGCACCTAGTACCATTCGGCACGGGGATCTGAACCCTCAGGCGCTGTCACTTCGAATTAGGTACTCGAATTACATAAGAAAATCTTAGATTCTTAACACATAAACCCCGAAGACATCGAACAGGCTACGTAAAAAAAAACCCGAAGAGGTAACTCAATAGATAGGTACGTACTTGAGAAAACAATCACCGTTTCATTTCTTTAATCAGCATTTTTCTATATCAAAGGATATCCGAAGTATTGAGGATAAAAGCTTCGCCTGAAATCAGAGATTCACTGAAGTATCGACAGGTATCGAAAAAACCGGACACTTATCCCCGGGCCGGCGAGGGCAGTGGGGGGAGGGAATAGTAATCTACGTCAGCGGAGCGAAGGGAGATAAGTTTTTAGGGGTGGGGAATGGTCCTGGACGGAAGTAGGGAAATGATAAGCATGTTTTGCAGATAAATCGACGAGTGACAGCTTTAGGCTGGTCGTTGTCTTTTCGAGTGGGAGACCAAATCATCCAAAGACCCAATAAATCGTGTGTGATCCAATGAATCAAGGTGTCAGAATTGATGTCTTTATACAATTTTCCCTAAAAATAATAGGTCAAAAAATGAAAAAGATTTGTGCACTCAAACTCATACAGAATTACTCGGTCAGCTAACATACATACATACATACATACATACATATATCACGCCTTTATCCCTTGCGGGGTAGGCAGAGCGTTAACGGCCGTAAGAATACGGTCGCTATTGCCACGTCCGACATTTTTCAGGATTGTTTTCCTAGGTTGTCAGCTAACATATTACCTACTACTAGTACTTCTATAGCCACAACTACAGTCCACTACTGGACATGGACCTCTCTGAAATTGGGGGGTATATTGCCATACTCACCATGCTTGGCAAGCGTATGTGCGAGCACTGACGTTATTATAGATTTCATATTGATACCTATACCTATTGTGAAAGAATTCCAAAGCCTTTTCTGTCCAATTTTCCTTAAGAAAATTATTCAGTTTCATAGGCTGAATTTTTTCCCCAAGGAGCAAAAGTAATATAAAAAAAGATATCTGGTTCTCTAAAAACAAAATGATACGGAGGGTTTAAAAAAATCCTATCTTTCCTTACCGTTTACAAACGATTTAACTTTGTCCTTTTCTCCATTCTATTTAAAAGTTTACTACTCTACCTTTAAAGAATGGGGTAAGTTCGTAACTTCAAATAGCCCCTTAGGGGGTAACTGTGGAAGTTTGGGTCCAGTTCTGAATATTTCAAGTCTTTGATGAGTTAAAGCCGGTGTTTAGCGATCTAGGACTATAATCCATCTAATAAGTATTCTATTGACTAACAACTTGCTGAATGAATCCATAATTTTAAAAATTATAACAAGAAGTGTTTACAGATTTCTCATTTCATGTATTTAACATGGCCTCGAATCTGTGACTCCTGAATGAGAGTCCCACTAGCACTAACTACCACGCTACAGCGCCCTTCGTAATCCAGCTATTATCCAATAATCCGGTAGAAATTCTGGCCCAGTTTAATGCTTAAAATCTGATATTTGAAAAGGCCTCGAATCTGTGACTGTTGGATGAGAGTCCCAAGCACTAACTACCACGCTACCGCGCCCTTCGTAATCCAGGTATTATCCAATAATCCGGTACCAAATCTGGCCCAGTTTAACTCTTCAACTCTGATATTTAAAATGGCATCGAATCTGTGACTCCAGGATATGAGTCCAAGGCACTAGCTACTACGCTACAGTTAGGCTACAGTGCCCTTCGTAATCCAGCTATTATCCAATAAGCCGGTACAAAATCTGGCCTAGTTTAACTCCTCAACTCCGATATTTAAAATGGCCTCGAACCTGTGACTCCTGGATGAGAGTTCCAAGCACTAACTACCACGCTACAGCGCCCTTCGTAATCCAGGTATTATCCAATAATCCGGTACAAAATCTAACCTAGTTTAGTTCTGACTGATATCTGAAAGACCTCGAATCCGTGACTGTTGGATGAGAGTTCCAAGCACTAACTACTACGCTACACTGCCCTTCGTAATCCAGGTATTATCCAATAATCCGGTAGAAAATCTGGGCCAGTTTAATTCTTAAACGATGATATTAGAAAGGCTTCTTGTATTTGTAACGCGACACCCTCTTTTGTGTTGAAACAAAACTTGGTGCGGCTTTGATTTTGACTGTTTGTCTAAGCCAGGTTCTTATCTCTTTGTGAATTGGTTCCCAGTCTTTTAGGTCATTACAGGCTGAACCACCTGATTGTCCGTAAGAAAGATGGTTCCATGTTTTCGGGCAAGTTAAGTTGTAGGCACCGGTTGCTGTCTAAGATACTCGTAATGATAACTTAGACGGCGATCATTACTCAACTAGTAGTAGGCTGTTAAAAAACAATGACACCAGGGTTCATCGCGTCGTTGCACTACTCTGTGTCCCACTCGAAAAAGCCTTCTTTTAAAAGATCTCAATGATTATACCCGATATCGTCAAGCCTGGTGGAATCTGGGCACAGATAGAGGCAAGTGGAAAAAGAAAGGGGGAGGCGTTTGCCCAGCAGTGGGACACCAACGGCTGATAATAATAAAAATGTAACTAGTAAAAATCTTTCTAAAAAGTATTTTTTTTATGACACCGCATTTGTGGAACTCCTTTCGTAGTGCTGATGCTACAACGTCCTAAAATATCTGTTCTTGTGGCGTCTAAAATATGAAATACAAATTTGGAAAGGCTATACTCACCTATCCGCCATTATAAGTGTGTGTTTTTTGTTTTGTAAAGTCTACATAAATAAAACCTGCTGTATATTGTTAGGGATTCCATCGGACATAAACTTCATTATTATTGTAATTTTTTCAAGCTTAATAACTTCCGTTAAATGGATTATAAACATTTGCCATGAATACTAATGGAATCAAATAAACAGTGATTGTATTCGCGATGAGTAGACCATATACTGCGGATAAGGAGCTTCCTCTTCCGCTGTAGCGATTGTGCCGTAATATATGGTCATGGACGTGTCAGTGAGCTATGTTATAATACGGAATTATATTTAAATGGCCTACTAATAGATATACATAGACATCTAGCACACCAGAGTCCTGGGGAAGGACAACTCCACATTTAAACCTGGAACGGGGTCTCCGTCACGCGCGTGTGACAGAGGTCTATCGTCCAGTAGAGTCCTGCAGCCGACCTGGCTCCGCACGTATCGACTCGTCGTTCCTGTGGAGTCAGCCAGCGAGGCCGAGAGAGTAGCGCAGGTCCTGGGCAACCCTGCGTTTTTCATAATTGCGTCCCAGGCAACGCAGTGTCTGTGCTCTTGCCTCAGACAGATTGAATCGTCTGTCACGGACGTACAAGGCCAGGCCAGACACAGAGTCAACGAACGAATCTATGAACCCTATCGAAGTCCGTAAGACCCATAATTGTCTCTCAGCGGGAAATATCCCAATAGCGGCAGGCCACCATGTCCAGCGGTAGACTGTTGTAGTTGCAAAGTATGTATTCTAAGCCAGCATCACACAGACAGTTGACCTTTTTCTAAATTTATTCTTGTATGTAATACCAGAGACTTTTTCCTAAGACTAATGACATGATAAATAAAACTCGTCTCAGACCTAGGCAAAAAAGTTTGAGCCCAAATGATACCTGCCGCCTACGCAACGCCTACATAGGCGCCTTCCTCGGCATTTCAGCAGACGAGATAAAAAAACCAATAAACGAAGATTACTGAGCTCCAAATATAGCTTCGGAAGGCACGTTTTAATTACAATTTGGATAAGGACAAATTACATCAGAAAAGTGTGGGTGGGTGGTGGAAAAAGGCATTTTTTTTAAGCACAAGAAAATTATTATCAAGGTTGTGTAATGTTTGTAATAAAAAGGGTTATTCAGAAGGTCGGAAGGTTCTGGAATGACGGCTACATATCGGAAAGCTTATAGTAGGGTCTAAATTCTAGATCAAAGAGTTTTTTAAAGGTTGCGGGGAGCCGTTAGATGCAGTTGGCCCAAAAACAGTCTGTGTATGTGGCAGGAGGAGGCCCATGTCCAGCAGTCCACTGCTGGACGACAGGGCTTTTGATGATAATGATCAAGAAGGGAACCATAGCATATAATATAGTAGCTTCTGTTGTCCATATTTCTGAACATAAAAGTACCTATCATCATTCATCATTATCCTTGCCTTATCTCGTTTATTTGTCGGGGTCGGCTACCTAACATAGGGGATTTGACGTGGATGATTGTAATTTTGAGTCAGCCCTCAAGTCATGAAAAGACCGATGAATGTAGAAGAAGCGAAAGAAGTATACCAAGATCGTAGCAAGTGGAAGGAAATAGTCTCTGCCTACCCCAACGCGAAAGAGGTGTGATTGATGTATTGTATTGTAAACTCAAGTCATTAAGTTACTAACTATTTTGTGTTAAAAAAGCACTTAAAACCATTAAAACAGATCAGTGACCAAATAAAAACATTAGTGTCACACAACACATCGATACAATCATACAGCCATACAAAAGTTGACCTCGAGTTGAGTCATAGCATACAACTGTTACGACATAGTGTCGGAAGCTTTGTCCAAAATATCGATACGGCGGTCACTGCCCTTACATTTATTATACGTAGTCGGTCCCAAAGTTCTGTCATATATGAAAATACTGATAAAATAAAAAGTACCAATCCGTTTTTAAAAATTTATATATCAATTAAAAATACAATTATCGAAGAATCAAAATAAAATAAAACTATTCGAAATGACCTCCCTTGCTTTTAATAACGGCCATCAACCGCGGCGGCCAGTCGTCTATCGCAGCACGCACCATATCCATGTCGATTTCAGCGACTGCTTTAACTATGGCTGACTTCAGGCTCTCCAAATTTTTATGGGGCTTAGCACAGACCTTGCTTTCTAAGACCTGCCAAATTTTATAGTCCAGAGGATTAAGGTCCGGACTGGAGGAAGGCCAATCTTCGTGTCTTATAAAATCAATGTTTTGACGTTCAAACCAGGCTTGAGTGGTCTTGGCTTTGTGAGCGGGCGCAGAATCCTGCTGGAACACAAAGTGATGTCCTGAAAATAGTGTGTTGGGCAGGTCTTTGACGTACCGATCCAAAACCGTCTCTTGGTACACTTTTGCACTGGTTTTGACCCCCTTTTCGCAAAAATGAACCTCAGTTGGCCCATAGTAGGAGACTCCTAAACAGACCATGACTGAAGAGGGATGATGCCCATGTTGCACCCGCGGAACTTTGTTTCCTGCTTCTTCAGAGCTGGTAGCGTACACTCTATCGTTTTGTTTATTATACTTTTCTTCTATATCAAAATTTTTTTGTTCTGTAAAAAGTATATCGCGGTGCCGGTTTTTCGCGTACCGTTTTAACAACACCCGGGATCTTTTGAGTCTAATTTCTTTTAAACGGGCATTAAGTAAGTGCCCACTCTTTTTTTTGTATGCTCGCAGCTTAAGGTCTTCGTTTAAAACCTTTTTGACTGTTTTTCTACTAACCTTCATCTGCAAAGCCATAAGTTTCTGTTTTCGGACAGGATTTCTTCGTAAGCGCGGCTCGATCGCTTTGATCACTGCTGGTGTTCTTGCGGAGCGAGGCCGGCCAGTTCTTTTCTTGTCCTCAACACTTGAGACTTCATTGTACCTACTTATAGTACGATACACAAACCTAAGCGTTATTTTCAATTTTTTGAGCAACTTGAAAATGGTACTCGGCGAGTGCCCACAGATGCAACGCCAAAACTGCTATTCGGTTTTCTTTCAAAGTCCACTCCATCGTGAAAAATCGCGCCAAATGATCATTTATTGTTTTAAAATAATTGTCAAACATTCAAAAACGGAATGCAATAAAACTTTTCCAAATCCGTGTTCTAAATTCAAAAATAATATGCCAGTGACAGAACTTTGGGACCGACTACGTACATACAGGGTGTAAGGGACGGTGTAACGAAAACTTTGCAGGCGTGATCAGATCATGAAACTAAACAACTTTTTCTATGGGGGCTATTTTGGTAAACGTGAATTTTTTTTCGACCTTACAATACAAAATTCCCGATCAGCTGATGAATGAGTGAGTGATTGAATTTTTGTTCGACCTTACAATACAAAATTCCCGATCAGCTGAGTGATTTTGTATGGGAACTAAAAAAAAATTTTTCGTTACCAACATAGAAAGTGCTCCCATAGAAAAAGCTGTTCAGTTTCATGGTCTGAGCACGCCTGCAAAGTTTTCGTTACACCGTTCCTTACACCCTGTATGTGGTCTAGTCGCAGTGTCTGTGGCCAAGTAGTTAGGAGACCGGTCTTACAATCGTGAGACTCGAGTTCGATACCCGCTATGTACCAATGTGTTTTTACTCACGTACAATCGACTGCTCTTGCGGTTAAGGAAAAACATCGTGATGAAACCCACATTCAAATAAAATTTAAATTCATATGATATCTGAATGTGACTTCCTAGGATTCGGGCCAGGTTAGCCTTCGGGTTGCAAAGGTCAGATGGCAGTCGCTCTGTGTGAAACAGAGTAAACAGAGTGAAAACTTGGTTCCACGTCAAATCCCCTAGGTTAGGTAGCCGACCCCGACAGAGAATCGGATAAGGCAAGGAGAATGATGATTAGTCGCAGTGTCTGTGGAGAGGGAACTTCACTTAGACATCAGAGAATTTTGCTTCAGACATTGATTTAATCATCTGTCACAGGCAGACGAATGAGGTCAACGATCCATATGGGCGAACTAAACTAGTACAGCCAGGCCACAGTAAATATTAAGAGCGATGCGCCACTAAGTTTTTGATAGATATATATGTAGCCGTGTGTTGCCGGCTTAGAATAGCATCACCCCATTTCTTTACCGCAAGTGTCGTAAGAGGCCAATAAGGGACTCGAGGGTTTCATCTGTATCAAATCATTAGGCGACGGCTGAAAATGACAACCTGTCACTACACTACGAACGATTATTATGTAACAAGATTGCCCGCTTCGAGATCTCGCGAGATCGAGAAGACCCTATTGAAAACCTGTCACTACAGTGATACACGAACCATTCGAAAAGGTCCCCAATATTTGTCAGAAGTGGCGATAGCGTTAGTATTTTTGAGGCCGTTGACGCTCTGCCGACCCCGCAAGGGATAATGGTATGATAAGTTTATGTAAGTTCTTAGTCTTTGCAGTGAATATAAAACAAATCCTCGAACGTGTCGAACATAAATCAATCAACTGTTTGTTTGGTTGGATGAAAGCCAAAGGCTTTTTTTGTCAGGGAAAGTTGTTTTGTATTAACAAAGCCAAGGAATTTTTGGTATTGTTTATTCAGGGCATTAAGTCTGCTTAATGAAAATCGTTTCAGTTGGATGTCGATTGGATCTCAGTTGGATGATTTTGGTAGTTTAGTAGTCTGCTAACAGTTTGAAGTATTGAATCAAATGATCACAATTGCAATTGAATGACAGCTGAGTTGCAATAGCAGACTTGGGCCCCATGTAATAGATACAGTTACAACCCAGCATACTAAGAAGATATGTTTTCCTTGAATGTTTGTATATATACCTGCTTACTTTTGTAGAATGCCCAATGCCTATGTTCAGCTTACTGGATAATTACCTGAAACAAACACAGTAACTATTAGTACATTGTCTTTTGACAGAACACGTTCAATAAGTAGGTACCTACTTAACCTAAAATCTACTTATAGAATTAAGAAGAAGCTAAAGAAGTATACCAGGATCGTAGCAAGTGGAAGGAAATAGTCTCTCCATACCCCAACGGGAAAGAGGTGTGATTTATGTATGTATCTATGTACTTATAGAATTCTAGCAATGTCTAAACAACGCAAGTGACTTGCTATTGCTGATTATGTTTTGTGGTCATTACATATTATTACATTATCTCAAGATAACCGAGCAATGTATGCCTTGTTGCTCCTGGATCAGGGTAACTATAATAGCAGTTTTATAATCGCACTCAACTCTGAGATAGATCTGAAGAGCGATTTTGACTCAGTCAATACTAACAGAATCTCAAAGTCGCACTCAAGATCGATCTCAAAGTTGAGTGCAGTTTAGGCGAAGAACACACTTGGCGCAAAACGGATATCGCAGCGGTCTGTCAGATTCATACTAGAAATGTCAATCCCCATACTAAAACCGCTCAACCGCTGTTGACGCTCGCTATCGCAGTGTCATCTGTCGAGTGCGGTGCTAAAACCGCAGCGGTTTGTCAGATCCATACTAGAAACATCTGACAGACCGCTGCGATATTTTTGCGCTCCGTCGTGCGTCAAATGTGTTCCTCGCGGATTAATACGGGATTAAGTCTCGAAGCGCATCCTGAGAGGCTTGGAGTCTGCGTGCGATGACCCAACGCATGACGGATGCTCGTTCTATAGATTGAATGTCTTCACACGTTTGAAGTTGTTATTCTTAGCTAGCTTCTCTCTCTCAAGCTAATCCATGTTCTTCAATATTGTTATATTATCAAAGTGAGTGACCGATGTGGCGCAGTGGTAGTGCGACTGTCTTTGACGCAGGAGGTTCCGGGTTCGATTCTCGATGGGTCACTTACAAAGTTGATATTTATCACTTTGTTAATTTTTTCCCAATCTGGTTATGACATTGCGGGCTGAACCACCCGATTCTGACACTAGGGTTCATTAGGTCGTTGGACGACTTGGTGACCCACACGAAAAGAGAGAAGAGAATGTGTGTTGACTATGATAGGATAGGTATAGTTTATAAAATATAATTTGAGCCAATTCAGCTTAGCGTCTTCATAGCCTAATCGGCTCAAATTATAATATTTCCTAAACTATACTTTCTCCAATAATAGGTCTTTAGACGACAAAAGAAGTGAATGTTGTTAAAGTAAAAATTCGCAAAAGTTATACAGGGTGTCCGCCGGCAGATTTTACACTTTGAATGAAGTTTTTGCGAGTCAAAGTGGTGGGGGCGGGGAGAGCGGGGTAGCAATCGACGCGTGAGTGTTGCGGATGATTCAGTAGCCATGAGTCAGTGGACAGGAGCGCACCGCGCTTTCGCGGTAGAGGCTTACCTAACGAACGGCAATTCTGTGACTATAGCGAGGCGACGTTTTTGTTCACGCTTTGATATCCGGAGAATAAAAGAAGGACCGTCGAATCAGTTGATTTTGTCGTGGGTACGGAAGTTCAGAGAAACCGGAGCAGCCATAAATCAACCTCGACCTGGGCCTTCCACTTCTGTAGTGTCTCCGGAAAACATCAATCGCGTAAGGAGAGAAATTATGCACAATCACCAGAAATCAATCCGGAAGATTGCAGCATCAACAGGCATCAAAAAGACGTCAGTTCACAAAATTTTGAAAAAGCATATCAAGTTTCATCCTTATAAGCTTCAAATTATCCAACAATTGAAAGAAGAGGACTATGTTAGGAGGAAAAATTATGCCCAGCTCATTCTTGAGCGTTTTCCGACACCAACTCGTTTCGGAAACATCTTTTTTAGCGACGAGGCGCATTTTCACATCGGAGGGTACGTAAATAAACAGAATATGCGCTACTGGAGTGACAGCAATCCCAGAGAAGTGCATCAAAAGCCCCTCCACAGCCCCAAGACGACAGTTTGGTGCGCGATTTCGGCTAACGGCATAATCGGCCCTTATTTTTTTGGAAACCGTGAAACAGTGACAGCAGAAAAATACTGCCATATGATGGACACTTTTTTCATCCCGGAATTGCATGGTCACGTTGCATACAATAACAGAACACATTTCCAGCAGGATGGGGCAACAGCACATACCGCTAGGGTCTCCATGGTCAAAATGAGACAAATTTTTCCCGAAAAATTAATTAGCCGCTTTGGTGACATTGACTGGCCGCCCAGGTCACCAGATCTGACGCCATGCGATTTTTTCTTGTGGGGATACCTCAAATCTCGTGTTTATTGCAACTCGCCTACAACAATACAGTCTCTTCAAGAGAATATCCGACGTGAGATCGCAGCGATCAGTCCAGATTTGTTGAAGAGAGTTTTCTCAAATATGATAGCAAGATTGCAGGAGTGTGTGCTAAAAGACGGACAACATTTAAGTGGTGTTATTTTTAAAAATTCAAATGAGCACTAAAGCTTTCTACAAAAATTTATAAATGGGTTTGATTTTGTAATTATTTATTATTTTATTAGCTATCATAGTATAAAATCTGCCGGCGGACACCCGTTATTATCAAACTCCGCGAGGGAATTTTTTGCACTCTCTTTTCTGAAGTTCGTCCACGTTGCCTTGCTATGCTCGGCATTATTCAATTTGTTAGGTAATAAAATTCAGTCACAAAGGAGAAGGGACAGGGTCGTACTAAGGGGGCAGTCGTGGCCTCTTTGAGTTATGATGTGATCTTGTCTCCTATGATCATGCGAGACACGGCATGGACGTACTTTAGGGAACGCTTGTGTTGTGTCAAAAAATTTTGATCCTCTTATAATGTGGTGTAGAATTTAAGGCCTTCGAAATAAAATTATGATTTTGTTGCTCATCCCAGATGAGATAATAAATCTTAATATATTGTGAATTTAACTTCAAGTCTTGAAATAAAATATTGTCGAAGCTCTCGTATTTTTTTTTAATTTTACATCTATTATTATCTTCATCATCACCTTAATGTTCATATACACATCACGCCTATATCTCTGGCGGGGTAAGCGCAGAGCGTCAACGATCATAAAATTACGGTCATTATCGCCTCGTCTGCCGAATGTTTGAGGGTCGTTTTAGATAAGCCGCGTATATTGTGATATTTATCATCTCTACATTTTCCAGTGCAGAGTATAGGCCTCTTCTTTTTCGGGCCTGCTCAACTGCTGAGTCCATCCCTGGTGATATACTAAGTGGAACGTGATTCAATCCAAGTGTACATTGTCTGCGGGTTTTGAGAGCTCACCGTCCTCTTTGCGGCTTCACTTTTTGAAGACTTGAAGACAGTTGGAGATCAGATAAGGGGTGGAAGTGGAACAAAGAGTAGTCTCTGATTTGAACAGCTGCGACTAATACTGTTGGGTTTTAAACTCGAATAAAGTTTGAGCAGAAATAATCTTTTATTGGAAAGTTTTTGTTTGTTTCTTTCTTTGAAAAGCGTTATATAACCATCTGGACTCTATTCTATCCTATAAGATTGTCAAATTTGATACTTCCATGCCTGATGATTCGAAATAGAGATGAAACGACCTGGATCATTCGCCTTCGGTATGTCGGTACACATCGTTTCAGCTTAAACTAAGTAAGTTTAGCTCTAGTGTTTGAAATCGCTAAACAACTGAAACAGCTTGTTTAACCGCAAACAGACCTCTAAATGAACACAAATATCATCCATCAATGATCATAATCAATGTGCCCTTGTGTCCAACTGGCATCAATTGACCAGGCGTTGCATGCTGACAAGTCAATTGTCTTTGACCCTGGGCTGTGTTTGGATTTCATGCTTCATCTCCATAATTGTTTGTACTATCAGCAGCACATAGAATTAGAAGGGTTTAACTTATATTGGTAGTTCATGGAGTTATTAAGAAAAGTCACTACAGATTGGTCTCTAAGATCAGTTGTTGGTTGATGCGATTTATGTCATTTGTAAAGCGTGGAATCAGAGGCAACCTTGGTAAGATTAATTATGTTGAAATTGAGCAATGTTTCTGATATTAGGATGATTGTTGCGTATTTGAGTTTTTTATACTCTGCTCGCCTATTTGATGCCAGCAGAAGAATGTAATTAGTTTGATTTAAATCTGCGCATTGTGTACCACCTTCACAAATTGGGTCCAAATGAGTAGGTTACCGCTATATGGCTGTGGAGAACCTTATCAAACTCTATCTCGTATTGTGAATAACCGTGTACTTAAGTAGGCCCACAAACTATAGTCTTTCCTTGTTACACTCAACCAAATATTTTTTCTGTACTGTTGTCTGTCACAAACGTCAAAATGGCCCATTTGATTGTAGAGCCCTTCTTCTCTTTTTCGTGACATCGAGACGTGCAACGACCCGCTGAACCCTGGTGTCAGAGCGCACTTTATTTCAGGACTGCCTATTAGTACTACGTTTGTGCGAAGACCGATTAATTAATTAAGTATGGCCGTTCGCATGGTCATATTTGATAGCTGTCAAACCCATACTAAAGGATATGTCAACAAAGAAAAATATATCCCATAAGCCATAGCATTAACATGATTTTACAGGTGTCAAATATGGCCAATTCGAACGGCCACGCTTTAGCAGACCCATCCGACTAAACAATGACAAGTACCTTGACTTGATGATAATAGATGGTGCCACCAGCAAAGTGCTTCTGTCCCAGTTCTGACACCTTGAAGATGTCTTTTGTTTTTGGAGACTCTCGTTGACGAGACAATGGATGACATAAACAAAGATGTTTTAGTAATATCGGCATTAGTTCGAGTTCCCTATTTAAGGAATCTGGTATTCTTACTGTAGGATAAACAACTCTACAATGAGAATAAAAATACATTTAATATTGGGCTCATGAAACTGAAAAACTTTTCTTCTTTTTCTAAAAATAGAAATACGTATTATCATAGAGAAAAACCAGAAATAATGAGGTGTTTTTTTTGGCTGATAGCAACACTTGTCTGAATCTGCACTGTCACCTAGACGCTGTTGACATTTCTGCAGATTGAGGCTGTTATCTGTCATTTTCGATGACGAGACCTCAAATCGCTCTTGAGCTTTCTAAAAAAGCTTTCATTCGCAGCCAGCGCCACCTACTAGGAACTAAAAGATAATAAATCCTATTTGTGTAACGGTCGGTCTACACGTGTCTTCTAGATAATAAATGTTCGCAGCGGATCAAAATTACTAACTACAATAAGTACAGTCGACGAAAATTTACTTCATATTGAAGTAAGATCAAGTGGTTGGTAACGACTGGATGGTAAAAACGGGAGATCGAGCCTTATGGCGTACTCAGAAGGCCTACGTCCAATAGCGGACTGCTTTAGCTGTGATGTTATGAGATGTTTATATATTTTAATAAAAAATACATGCATAATATACAAAAAACACGTCTATGTCCCTGGCGGGGTAGAGCAAGAACGGCCGTGAAATTACGGTCATTATCGCCACGTCTGACAAATGTTTGAGGGTCGTTTCAGATAAGTCGTGTATCACTTTAGCGACAGGTTGTTAGCCTGTCGTCTAAAATTGCAATACAAATGAAACCCTCGAGTCCCTTAGTCGGCTTTTACGACACCCACAGGAAAGAAATGGGGTGATGCTATTCTAAGCCGGCATCACACGGCAAATTTAATAAAACCCCTGCTTATAACTAGCCAACTGTACGTGATGGGCACTCAATCTGTAGCAATTGGAAACCGCCAGGGGGCGTTACTGACGGTAACTCGACAAAAACTGCTCCGCTCCAACGCGCGGATAATAACCGCGGACGGACAAAAAATCGCACCGGCCAGGGGATTGACCTCAATTTATTCTTTAGGTGATACGTAGTTACGTTGCTTTTGTTATAGGTAAGCATATTTATAAAATCTATTTGTAAAGTAATGAAACATTAAAATATGACCCTTCGAAAGTCATATTTGACAACTTTCAAAATCATGTTAATGCTATGACATAAGGTCTGTTTTTCTTTGTTAACATGTCTTTTAGTATGGGTTTTACAGCTGCCATATATGGCCTATTCGAACGGCTATAGTTTAGGTATTCAATAGGACAGCATCCAGATGGACTACTGTTAGCAAATTGGTCTCATGCATGGACGTCTCAACGAAAACCTGAAGATTCACATTGTACCTACCCCACGACTCTTTGTACCCCTTGCTTGCATTACTAGTATGTAAACGTAGTAAACGTAAACCTTTCATTCTTAGGTATTTTCATAAGTATACTCATCGGTGCAACTTAGAAGCTATTCGTTTTTTCAGGTCAAATTAAGAGGCGGGACGCTAGTTCATAAAAATTTACAAACAAATCGTTTATGACTCGTGCCTCGAATCTTTCAGACTCTACTCCCTTCAAGAAAGACTAGCGGAACAAAAAAGAAGAGATATAAGTACAACTTACTAACCATAAATCTGAAGTAACTAAAGTCCAGTGAATGGTATCTTTATATAGTTTCATTTCTCCTTCATTGGTCGTGGACTCCTTCGCAAGTCGTAAACTGTGAGTGCCCATCAAAGGAAAGGCCAAATCTCTCATCACATTTCATTTACCGGGGTAATATAGAGTCGTGGACAAAATAAGCCCTTGTCGGTCGTAGGTTCGATTCTTAGAGAGAGCACATAAATTATTCAGTCTAGTAGTGCTCGTATCGTTCAACTGTTGCCCATAAACTACATACATACATACACAAATCACGCCTTTATACCTTGCGGGGTACGCAGAGCGTTAACGATCGTAAAATTACGGCCGTTATCGCCACGTCTGACAAGTATTGAGGGCCCCTTCAGATGATTCGTGTATCACTGTAGTGACAGGTTGTCAGCCTGTCGCCTAAAGTTGTAATACGTGGTAATACACATGCAACCCTCGAGTCCCTCTCGAGTGTTAGTTGCCTCTTACAACACCCGCGGGAAGAATTGGGGTGATGCTATTCTATGCCGGCATCACACGGCGGACCATAAACTATAAGTATTTATTTTGGTAGGTACTTACCTAACGCACACATAGGCACACATAGGCTTCCTATAGTACAATGACCTTCTATAGACCCTGAATTCATCCCCTGACATTCATTTTACCTGTAAAGGGCCAGCAGTGGGTATTACTAACGAATTACCTATTCTCTCTAAGTAATTAATTAATCAGTGTTGCCATTGGGATTTTAACCACGACAAGATAATCCATTTTGGTTAACTCTTTATCGGAAAAAGCCTTAAATAAGGGATGAATTGTACCCATACAGGGCGGAAAATTGATGACCATTCCCTGGATGGAAATTATTCTTTATTAGTTCACTGCTGAGCGGTTTACGAAACAATCCTTTGTTACTTTTTAAATGAATGTTGTTATAGAGACTTCTAAGTAAGGGTCTACAAACACCACCACTAAGCTAATCAGATATAAAGTCTAAAGATCTGTCTAGATTATTGAAGCAAGTCTGTGTTCAAACAGGAATTACATCACCATAACAAGATCTATTCATGGTTTTTGCTACGCAATCTCAGACTTCATACCGAATCGGTCCAATCATGTAACCGTGCCTAATAAAGGAGCGTCTATAAAACGTACCCTATTAGAACAACAGAAATAGAACCTTATTTGTTGATGATAGAGTGGTGAATCTGAGTTGTTTTGGATGATATGTTAGTGTTAGAACAACAGACAGCTTGTTTATAAATCACCATAAGATGCGAACGCTCTGGGGGGGAATATTCAATTCACATATTGGTTGTTAATAGAGAAATTATAACAGTTGAGGAGTGAATAAAAGAAATAAAAGGAATTGCTATCAGTTAGTCACGTTCATGGCTAGATTCTAGTTTCTAAATCTGTGGCTAGATTAGATACTTAGACAAAAAATTACTGGCAGAGTGTAGTTTAAATTAAAATCCTAGATTTTAAAGTAGAAAAGACGTTGAGTCAGCGATTAGACGAACTTCTTTAGCTCACAAATTAAAAGCCTTAAAAGCGTTTGTATTTCGACATACAATATAAAAGCCTGAAGCCTAGCTTAGCGGTTACAAAAAGAAAGAAACATTAGTACTAACTGTGTGAGTAAGTAAGCTACAAAAAGTCAAAAAACCAACTCAAGCCACAAAATGCTTTTCCCAAGTATGTTTCCAATAAGTGCCAAATACTGCCAATATAAAATTGTACATCAGACGTAAGCACTTCACAGCATTTGCTGGGTCACAGCCAATTCCCAACCACTCGGAAACTTAAATATTGAACTCCTATTTCAAAAAAGTTTACCGTAACTCCTTGTGGAACTGGTTCAATCCAGCTTGGAATTGGACAACACTCAACAGTGCTTTAAAAGGTACTGCACCAAAAAGAACCAGGTTTTTTACGATTATCGTCAATTTAAACGAGTTTCGATAATTTGCCGGCTGGTAAATCAGTGTTTATGAAACCGTTATAAGTTTAAAAGGACTTATTTTTTTTAACTTCAACAGCAGAAAACGGACAATGAAGTGCCATATAAACAGAATGCTTAAGAGTAACAACCGAAGAACTTTTTTTGAAGCAAGAACCTTGTCTCAATTTCATCATCTTAGAGTCAGCAATATCGTGCGTGGATAAACACAAACAAATAGAAATGAAATAGATTAAATACTTCATACAGTTACGTGAATTGGCAAGATGTCGAGATTAGTTCAACGATGAATCATAAGATCACTGTTCTGTGAATGTGGTCCAAACTAAACATTGGACGCCAGATTGCGCGTCTTGGCGAAAGAGTTTTCCTCGGTTTGCGATCAGCTGGCTTACACAATAGTCCACTGCTGGAATTGGGCCTTCCTCTTATTGGGGGGCATTGCCATACTCACCACGCTTGGCAGACGGATTAGCGAGCGCAGTGTAAGATGTTGCATTCGCAAGGAACGTTGCTGCCCATTCCCTTGGTAATAAAATTACCCCTAAGTCGCTATTTAACAATACCCACGGATGGAATTGGGGTAGTGCTGTTCTAAGCCGGCACCACACGGCAATTTGTCTACACTAATATATTATAAATATTATTTATGTATAAAGGTAAATAAAAATTTTGTTTGCGTGTTTATATCTTATCGACAAACTACGAAGTGCGGAACGTCATTGTCCAACTTCAAACATAGGAAAACGATTAGCAGCGGGAGAAACCACAGAGCTGGCCTCTAGTTTTAGTTCTCTAAAGTGTTAGCTTTTAACAAATTATTTAAAAAATAAGCCATGTTTCAATTGAATAATCAAATATTCATAAAACGCTAATTTTTGGGAAAGTTTTCTCCTCCGTTTCTAACCAACCATTTGCAACTTTGCGGAAGACGGTCTAGATGGTCCAGTCTAGGAAGTCGTCAACATAGTTTCATATAATATAATATCTAGATTATGGATGTTATTTAGACGTCTTTGATCTATCAAAACCAGACGGAAGTTTATTCTGATCGCCATTTGCATTCTGCCACATGATTACATACGGAAAGCCTGCAAGTGCTATAAATGCATTAAAACCGAAAGTGCAGTGGATAGAGTGGTATCTTAATGGATGGAAGATGCAAATGTTGTAGTGTATTTTCCGGTGAAAGAAAGAAAAAAGTATGGCAATCCAGAATGTACCGGGGCTTTCTCGCCATAATATGGGGAATTTTCTATCCGGTCGCTATCGCCACGTCTGACGTTTTTGAGAATTGTTTTCCAAGGTTGTTTCAGAAAATATGTGTATTACTATAGTGACAGGTTGTCAGCCTGTCGCCTAAAAATTGTAATACACCAATACTCTCGAGTCCCTTAGTCGCCTCTTACGACACCCACGGGAAGGATGTGGGGTGATGCTATTCTAAGCCTGCATCACACGGCAGACTTGTTGATAGTATATTTGACAAAATAAAGATTAGGTAGGTATCTAATTTATTTCGCCATTGTTTTTACTTGCAAACAATGAATCAATGGGTCTGTCTCAAGATACGCCTTGTTTTAAAAAACCACAATGATAATGACGCAACATGCCAATTGATAGAAAGCGAGTATGTTTTGTTAGAAGCTTGAGACAATGATGCTACCAGTGCAATACTCTCATTGCACGCATTGTTCATAAGAATATATACTATACAGAGTGTAAAGGACAGCCCTCTGAATACTGACAGGGTGCATTTATATCATAAAACAACTTCCCATAAGAAAATATAATTCTCATAAAAAATCCGGGACACCTTGCAATGTTTCGTATGAATCACATTATTTAAACAGTGTGTTTATTTTGCAATAAATTTCTGATATCGTGTGATAGTGAGTAAAAAGAGGTGTATAAATCTTTAAGAAAATGACCCAAATACGAAATAGGTTTATAAAGGTGTTTTATCAAATAATAAATACGAAAATGTCTCGATTTCCTTGATAAGAAGTGTATTTTAGAAATCATGACATACTAGAACCATATATTATAAAAAAATATTGTGTCGTACCCTGTATAGTGTATAATATATATTGTAATGTAAGTATATACTGCAAGTTACAAGTCTGTCTGTCTGTGCGCGCCAGGCGTGACGGTGGCGCAACCAGGTGTCAGAAATGGGATGCCACAAGATGATAATAATAATAACCAGGTTAATGCTGGTTAATGTTTGAATGTGGTTAAGGCTGACCTGCGTGATCTTCAAGCCAGCAAATGGCAGGAGATCGCGCAGGACAGGGATCAGTGGATAGAGCTCGTTTCGGAGGCCAAGATCCTCTTTGGGTCGCTGAGTCAGTGGAGTTAGTTAGGTTTAATGTTACCAAAGACCCTTAATAATTTTGTCAGAAGTGGCGCTAGCGACCGTATTTTACGACCGTTAACGCTCTGCCTACCCCGCAAGGGATACAGGCGTAACATGTGTGTGTATTTACTATGTATGTTACTAAAGGAAGCAAGCATTACTTTGTGGAAGAATAACATTGGTGTTGTAGCAATCGTATCAGCTGGGCTTAGTGCTATAGGTACCTATATTAAAATCCTGGGTGTTAGGATAAGTACTGAGTTTCGGGGTGAATCTGCTGCCCTTGAAACTGAATAATTTTTGCCCAAGGAACATTAGTTCTCAGCATGCAGATATTAATAATGTGGGATCAATGTTCATATTTCTACTTATTTTAAAACTTCGCTGCAAACAAAAAACTAAACCAGGTAACTGAAACTTGAAATTAAGGTCATATGTTTCCACAATAACGTAACTTGTAACTGATGTGATATTTTCTTTTCTTCACAGTATCTAAATAGGTACTTTTACTATTAGCATTCTCCTTTTCATATAATACACTACAATATACTAGCCGCTCAATGACTCGAAGAGCCCTTGTGTCAGAGATTTCAACCGTCTACTACAAGTAGCAGATCTCTGACATGGTTGTGTAACGACCAGGGTAAAAGTAATCAATCATAGACAGCAACCGGAACCGATGTCTTAACGTGCCTTCCAAAGCATTACTCTTGCTACAAAATACGCTTAAAACTGTTCTGTATGTTGTGTTGAAATGTGGTCGCCATTCGCCATGTGTTTTATGACCCATACCATATGGTCTTCAAGTGGCCGTTCAACTGAGAACCATCAGACCATGGCCCGTTTAGGGTGGCCAGCTTTTACGGGTCTTTGTTGTTATATTGTTGGTGATTTGGGTTATCCATTGTGGATAAGTGTGACATGGTCTTACGTAAAAAAACGAATTGCAGCTTTCAGAATGGTTCTTCGTGTCCACGATAGAATGACAAATTGCGCATATTTTATTTTATTAATAATTATCTATGTATTAGTATGTAAAATTGTATATATATTATATGTATTAGATTATAATATTTGCACTATCCCGCTTCCATTGTCGCACTTTCTCATTCACCCTAAGGTTGCCTGGTAGAGAATGTTACTTAGGATAGCATCACCCCAATTCTTCCCGCGGGTGTTGTAAGAGGCAACTAAGGGACTCGAGGGTTTCATGTGTATTACCATGTATTACAACTTTAGGCGACAGACTGACAACATGTCACTACAGTGATACACGAATCATCTGAAGGGGCCTTTAACACTTGTCAGACGTGGCGATAACGACCGTAATATTACGATCGTAAACGCTCTGCCTACTCCGCAAGGGATAAAGGCGTGATTTGTGTATGTATCTGCAAAGTAGCAGGAGGAAAACTCAAAGCCTATTGTAGATGGCAGCAGGCGCGACTTCCAAAACGCACCAATAAGAATTAATTGAACTTAGGCATTGACACATGATCAACCAATGACAGGAAAATGGCACAGTCAACAGGCGCTATTAGTTCTCCAATTTGCTAACTAAATCCACAATGATCTGATAATTTACGAACGACTTTCTGAGGAGCGAGGGTGAGAACGATTTTTGGACCTTTCATGAAGCTAATCAGGGGTCTGCTATATAAAAATCGTTTCAGTTGAATGTCAGTAGGATGGTTTTGATAGTTTGGTAGTCTGCAAACAGTTTAAAGTATTACAATGGCAATGGAATGACAGTTGACCAGTAAAGAAGACCAGTAAAATTAGACTATAGTAAATTTTGTATTGGAGCATGCATGGGTATATAGGAGAAGTTACTTTATTATTATTAGGAGTTATAGATACAGAGGAAATTGTTTACTATCACGTGGGTAGTCTGTGGTGGAATACGGGTACTTATTTGCGAAAACATACACCCTGTTTTAACTGCCATTTGTACAGAGCTAGTATAACATTACGGTTTTCTTATGTTCTTAATGATATAGGCTAATCATCGGTTATTGTTCTGCTCCGGTAGGCCTGATAGCCAATAGCTCTGGTGAAAGTTGGACAATTGATGATTTGTGATACACATTCTATACTTATTTTGAAAGGTAATACGCTACGCCGCAACAGTTTTACTTTTGCTTCGTACCTGCTTATTTTTTTTTATAATGTGTGCGCGAACTTTGCAGGGTGATTCGACACTTCAACAATTCAATCAACCTTTTTTTTTATAGAACCATCTCGGAATAAAATCTGCTGTGAACAGATAAACAGGCCCAGTCATCTCACTATTCCCAGAGGTACTCCAAAGGTAAGATCACTCTTAGAACTCTAGTATGTGCATTTTACTTTAAGACCATCTGTTGTTTTTGTATATTTAATGAGCAATAAAAAGTCTTTTTCCTTACTTTCCCAGTTCTCATCTCATCGTGTGAAAAGCTCGCCATTACAGCAGCGATTCATAAAAGAATCACTATTAGGAGCAGTAGGTCGGCCGAGGTACTGAAGGTAAGTACCTTGCACCATGAATGACTCAGTCTAAAACAGTGTTGCCACCAGCGTAGGTACATATTACATTTGACGTGCAGTTCTAAAGTGTAATTCCTTGACATTGAAGAGATTAATTCACAGAATACCATCTAATTCTAAACCATATTTTATACCGACCACAAACTTTTGTTCTAAAAAATGCATCCAATGTACCTTAGACGACGCATGCACTGAAGAGATTTCTGCATGGCTAACATGCATGCCACGATAAAATTTTGTCACCGCAGTATGTCTTCTGCTGCTAACTTCACTGCGAATAAGTTACGCATTCTTCCGTAGTGACATTGTGCGCATATGAAACGACAAAGTATGTCGTGGCACGCATATTAGCCAGGCAGATCTGTTTTTCCTAGAACATCTCCTAAGCTTAGCCTTGGCCCAAAAGCGTGATTGGGCTGGCTGGCTCAACCATTTAATTATTTCCGGATGAGCCCCTGCTCCCCACCAAGCTGACTGGCGTACTTTTGATGGCCCCGGGGCAACTTATCGGAAGCTCCTTTCGCTCACTCACCACGTAGGAAAGGATGAGACATCCGAGAGTTCCCGTCGCGTCGAATGTTACAGCTTTAGCATCCATGTGTATTTTCGGAAGTCGGTTATGGCAACACTGAAGTCAGTCCGAAACGAGCGCCCGAGGCATGAGGTCAGGCCGTCGACAGATGATGCTGATGAGGCGCAAGATATGCTATAACTACATACACTTCAATATGAAATGAACTGACCTGATTTGGATCTAAAATTGGAATAGGGAATCTAAAAGACTGTTCTGGGTTAGGCACTATCAAACAAAGAAAATGCTTGAACAATTTCTTTGAAAAAGTTGTGTCCCTTCAGCAATAATGCAACAAAAATGAGGTGTCCATCAGAATGGCGGGTGTATAATATCTAAATAAATCAATAATAAATGTGTTAAATGTACACTAAATGTACGTATTTGTACTTAAGTATCCGCGTCGTACATTCATTGGTTTCTTAGAAATAACGATTTAAAAGTGAGCAGCCATTCTGACGCCAGGATGGCGGGTGTATTTTAAACGGATGAACCAAACCTGAATAATTATGTATCAAATAAATGTACGAGAAATGTACACATCGCCTCACATAACAAACACTATTTTACTATCAAAATAAGGCCCTTCAATAGGTATTAAAAGTTAAATCTGCATGGCTAACATGCGTGCCACGACATATTTTTGTCATTTCATACGCGCATAATGCCACTACTTGTTCGGTACGGCCCGTCCATACCTCCTTATATTGGTCGAAGATTTTAACAAACCAAAGTAGGTACCATACTGTTTCTTATTTCACATACTTAGGAAGTATTAAATTCAAAGATCAATTACACGGATTACATATTTTTTATTTATTAAAGTTATAATAACATTTCTAGGAATATTCTTCTGCAGCTAACTTCACTGCGAATTAGTTACGCATTCTTCCGTAGTGACATTGTGCGCATATGAAACGACAAAATATGTCTTGGCACGCATGTTAGCTATGCAGATTTAACTTTAATACCTATTGAAGGGCCTTATTTTGATAGTAAAATAGTGTTTGTTATGTGAGGCGATGTGTACATTTATTTGATACATGAATATTCAGGTTTGGTTCATCCGTTTAAAATACACCCGCCATCCTGGCGTCAGAATGGCTGCTCACTTTTAAATCGTTATTTCTAAGAAACCAATGAATGTACGACGCGGATACTTAAGTACAAATACGTACATTGAGTGTACATTTAACACATTTATTATTGATTTATTTCGATATTATATACCCGCCATTCTGATGGACACAAAATGAGTTCCTAAGTTCTGAGAGGAGACATTCCATTTTTCTGACCCACACAAAAAGAGAGAGAAAGAGTATATTTTGTTTCATATTCGAGTACACATTGCTATTTTGGATGGCATCAGAACACTTACTTTTATGTAATTAATTTATCTGTTATTAATTCATCCTTTGAAGTTTTAAAGTTGACCTTTTTGTATTTTTTTTTTATTGTTGTTGACATTTATTAAATATTTAAAAAAAACTTTTAATAATATACGATATTGTAATATTGTAGGATAATAGTTTTAAGCGTACTTTTATATTTTATTAATGATCCAGTCCACAACCGAACTCATAGATTTTCCTAGGGATCTTTACTAGTTAATTTCGACGCCGTGTGATGCCGGTTTAGAATAGCATCACCCCACGTCCTTCCCGCGGGTGTCGTAAGAGGCGACTAAGGGACTCGAGGGTATTGGTGTATTACAATTTTTAGGCGACAGGCTGACAACCTGTCACTATAGTGATACACGTTTTCTGAAACAACCTTGGAAAACAATCTTCAAAAATGTCAGACGTGGCGATAGCGACCGTAATCTTACGGCCGTTAACGCTCTGCCTACCCCGCAAGGGATATGGGCGTGATTTGTGTATGTAATTTCGACAAACTGGATATACTTATTAATTCTTAATCTTCTTAAACTGAGAATATTTTGACAAATTATGAATTAAGTCCGTAATATTGGGAGAATAGTTTTAAGCGTAACTACTTTTATATTTAATTTATGGGCCAGTCCACAACCGAATTCAAAGATTTCCCTAAAATGGGAATTTTTGCCAGTTCATTTCGTTCGACGAACTTCAATTCGACGAACTAGATATACTTATAGAAGCGAAGGTGACTCGGCATGAAACCGTAGACGCTATGACCCGATGTATTGTATGTAAACCGAGCGACCGCATGCTACACGCTGATCACGTGTGGCGCAACGCATCTAGAGTCCATGCCACGGAGGAGTGCAATTCAATAATATTCTAATGGCAATGGTAGTGTATCGTATCGTTATCATCGTGACGCCCCAAACCCCAAACCCAACGTAAAAGTACCTACGCGAGCTTTTTATTTAGAGCTGTCCTACCTTTAAAATAATACTTCAAAACCATGAGATTGGTTTTTGCAATGGGTAGCATCTTTGCAGAACCTACTTCAAAACTAGCAAGAGCCCTGTACATACTTGTTGAAGTCGGGATTAGTCGTAGATAGTGTAATTTATTTGGTAAAACTATTTATGAGAGTGGCATATTATTTTTTATATCATGCACTCCTGTTTTGAAAACTTGCAGTTCCATTAGTACCACAGTCCCATAATCTTCATTTTGTATGGGACACCGAGTTGACTAACGGCCCGATGGTGTGTTTAGTGTGATGTGGCGAGGTCCAAAGTCTATCTTTCTTGGCATGGCTCACAATCAAAATCACACTATTTGTCACTTTGTGTTACTTGACTGTAGAAACATTTTTGAAGGCTGTTTTGTTCTTTTCTTCAGTCTTCTTTCGTGGCATAGCCTCATTGATTTGTATCAGCCGGTACACATATACGGAGCTAATACATACAAAAGTACATACAATACACATAATTATGCACTTTTATGCAATTATGCTGATTTCAATGGAAAGATACCGATTGTAGAACACGTATGGTGTTTAGCACTAGTTAATGTTTCAAACACTGAACAGACGATAGCAACGGTCTAAGTGTGTAAACACACCATGCCGAACCTACGCCGCCGAAGTTCGGCGCAATTACGCTAGCAATGTTATTTGAATGAAGGATGACACACTGAGCCGAATTTACGTCGCGTTACAGCGTACAGCCGAACATCAGTCGGGCGTATATTCGGCGGCGATTCGGCGATACGGCAACACATTATACGCGACCGAAGTTCGGTTCGATTGGCGACGAAGCAATTGACGGGCAATTGCTATTACTGTAAAATAGTTCATTTTCGGGTTTCGCACCTCTAAAATAATAAAAACAGTCTGTCCGACAGTGTAGGTGACACGACACGACGCCACGACAGCGCTCGAAACACTAAAATATACACCCGAAGTTGCGCAGCTGAACTTATGCCGCGTAAGTTCGGCGCTAATGGTGTGTCATATCCGCTGAATACGTCGGAACGTAAAATCAGCCGCCGAACCTCGGCCGCGTAACTTCGGCATAGTGTGTTGAGACACTAAAAGTATCCACATGTTGGAAAGTGCAACAAGGCACTGCCTTTTATCAGATGGATTAACCGTCGTAGTTGTGGTCTAGCAGGCAATCATTGGATATGCATGTTAATGAGGATTGATAAAGCTATTTTAGCCGTACCTACCAAGTAAAGTTCGGTTCCCAACAAGAAAACTCTATTCATGTACCTAGGTAACCTTCCTCTTATCGTGTGGGACACCGAGTCCTCCAACGACTCGGTGACGCTTATTAATTCATTGTATGAATAAGAACGGTAGGAATAGTAAGAAAGTACATGAAGCAATACAACATAAGTAACTTAAATACTAGGCACAGGTTGTACATTGAAAAAGGTATCCCACTCAGCATATGCTATAATACGAAGCAGGTATGACAGCGCTGGTATTCTGTGGTACCCAAGTGGTGGTAAGAGATAATAGGTTTTCATACGTCTAAGTATCTACCTTCTTTATTTCGGGAAACCAAGCCGTCCAATAACCCCATATACCTATAGGTAACTATGATTAATATTCAAGCATAGTTTCGTCTCTATGTAGAGGTAATATGACTCTTTGCCAAAAGTAACAGTCCCTAGACGATTAAGTGGGCGAGCCTAAACGGACCCACGACGGCCCACGAAGTTAGCAACATGACGTATTTAGGCATTCTACCCACGTCCCAAATTATGTACGAATTTGGAGAGAAGGCGCAGCGGGAAAAGGCCCCAGTGGCAAAGAAAAAGACTGAGTGGGAGGAGATCTATTTCAGATAAGGTTACAATACAAAGGTCTTTGGCTGTTTTGATAAAACTATTTGGCTAAACTGATGTCTACCACATTTCTGACTGATTTGATATAGGTACAGTCAAGCTCACATCCAGTTGGACACTTGAACCACCAATGTAAGTACCAAACTGTCTCACCCAGCCTAAGATTGACTGTAGGTACGTACCTACAATACAAATATGCTTTATTGTAGGTACAAAAATCACAAATAAAAACATAGTAGGTAAAACAAAAGAAATAACAAAGTACAACATAGACGGCCTTATTGCTAAAGTAGCAGCTTACCTACTTATCGCTTTTCGGTGGTAAAATAACTAAGGTGGCCTACATAACTTTCATCCCCTCTATATTCTGCAAAAGAACAGAAATAAAATTAACTGCAGTGGAATCTGTAAAGCTAAAAAAGCTGCAAGATCTTTCTATGAATCCGATTAATTAAAATAGTTTTCGGATTAAACATTTTTCAACAAAACTACGTCCGGTTCAGCCGGAAGTTGCGATATTGCACTAGAAGTTGCTCCAAAGCTCCTACACCCATTCGTACACTTTCAACTATTACCATGATGTACATTGCTGCATTGCATTAAGACCTATGGATGCCTCGACAGACAAAACCAGCAATGTGAACTGATTTTGTACCGAGGTAGTACGTGACTACTCAGTCTGATCGTTAAAGAGATATTTTAATCTGGAGTCTAGATGTTGCGAAAACCAGGACCTGTCTGTACTACGTATTCACCTACACACAAGTTTGACTTAAACGTTCATATTTAGGAAGGAATTAGTCAAGCTCGTAATTCAAGCAGCAGATTTATTCAAAGAATATCTTGAGCAAGTTATATAAGGAGCGCCGGTGGCCAAGTGGTCAGGCAGGACACCGGTCTTACAATCGTAATACCCGAGTTCGATCTCCACCATGTACCAATGTGTTTTACTCATGAGAAATTCTCATACTTATGAGAAACATCGCGATGAAACCCACACTCAAATAAAATTTGATATTTTAATGTGACTTATCCTAGGATTCCGGCCAGGTTAGCCTTCGGGTTGCAGAGGTCAGATGGCAGTAGCTCTGAATAAAAACTTGGTTCCACGTCTAATCCCCTAGGTTAGGTAGCCGACCCCGAAAGAGAACGGAATAAGGCAAGGAGAATGATGTGTGATATTTCTGCACAATATCTGTCATACTATGGTCACACTCACACCACATGCTAGCCTCGTATGGCAATCATTGGAGATGGCAGAACAATACGATTGTAACTAAGTCAAGGCGCTAAGTCGTGCTGACGCTTAGCTAGCATTGTCTTGTTGCTTTACCAGTTTATGAGAAAATATGCAGTTTCTATTTTATGGTCGATTGGTGACGCCTCATCTTTTAAGCTAGTGTAGTGACCTGGGCCCCGGTTCTCTTACTTTTCTACCACAAACCGAATAAGACTATTACCTACTTGTAACGGAATACAAAACGGCCAAAACAATTCATCCGGTACTACTTAAAAACAACTGAGATAACTAGATGGTTTAAAATAAGAGGCATTCAGAGCCTGAGACATAATGAGCTCGAAAAATTCTCAGTGAAATCCATCAAATCTTATAAGACTAACAGAATAGGTGGACTAATAGTGAACGATGAAAATCACTAGGTTATGAGTCCAGACACGGGGAACCGTTGTGTCGTGGGACCCATTATAATATCGAAGCGTCATATCAGCTTATTACGGTATTGTTTTTCATTGGGAAAGCCATGTAAGACCCACTTATGAGGAAATGTAGCAGCGATCTCGTTTTTGCAGAAGTCGACGCTCGAAATCGCGAGAAATCGAGCATTTCATTGTGTTCGTCTGATATCGTGTTTCTTGTAGATGGAAACTGCTTGTTTGAAGGCGATAACGCGACAAGTAATTCTGTAGAATCAACTTTATCGCACCTTTTCAATGGTTTAGTACTAGATGTGGATGAAAAACTGGAGTAGGTTGCTACGTACATGTCAGTCATGTCATGCGTGGTAGATACAGCTAATCGAGGACCATCTCTGAAAGAAAGTGGTGTGGGAAAGAGTAGGATCATTTTTGTGTTTTACGTTATATTATACATAATTTTAAGCTAAGTTTTAACGAATAAATTTTCTGTTTTGTTTTTGTGGATGATGCCGCAATGAAAATATACAAGGTGTAAAAAAAATTGCTGCAGTTTGTTTAAGGGGTGAACCAGCGCATGAAACTGAACAACCTTTCCAAAAGGGCATTGGTCGAAATATGAAAAAAATGTTTGGACCTCCTATACAAAATTACCGACTGACCAAGTCAATTTGTATGGGAGGCCCAAACAAATTTATCATTTTTCGACTTATGACGACTTAATTATAATAAAATATTTGCAGCTTCTCTATTTTTACACTGTATATTACTTATCAAAAATATTCATGTGTACCATTTTTAAAATGCATTAGGTAGTAGTCGGACGATTCGTTGTTAACAAAGACTTTAAAAGCGTTGGCAAAAGGGATCAAAACAAACTACTCTGTGTAGTTTAGACGAAGCAGTCAACGCCAGCATTTCATAAACCGAGGAGTCATCTAGCGAGAAAATAAACATTAAACATAAACATTGCAAACAAGTACATGTAATGACACCGCTGGTTTCTATACTATGGTTTCTATTCTATCATAATTCATTCTCCTTGCCTTAACCCATTATCTGTTGGTGTCGCTACCTAACCTAGGGGATTTGTCGTGGAACCAAGTTTTTACAGCGAGCAACTGCCATCAGACCTCTGCAACCCGAAGGCTAACCTGGCCCGAATCCTAGGTTAAGTCACCTGTGTATCCGTAAATGATAGGTGCAATAATTCTACCATCTTGTGTGTCACCCATAGTCTACTTTGGGTGTTTCGTAAAAGGCGACGTAGAATTAGAAAAAAGGCCCGAGAATTCTTTGACGGGATAAATTCTGTTATGCCGACAAAAGCGCTTTGCGACAGATAAAGGAAAACGTCTCTTTGTCAGCTTTCTCGAGTAATAGGTCAGTGCCTTTGTGGCTGACGAAGGTACTGTATACAGGGTGTTAGGGACAGCGTCCCGAATACTGATAGGGTGCAAGCAGACCATGAAACTGAACAATTTCCCCTAGGAATATATGTCAGGAAACGTCAAAAAATTTTTGGCTTCCCTCAGTAAATACTGTTTGCGATTTTGTATGGGACGTCGAAATTTTTTGTCTTTTCCTGACATGGAAATTGTTCAGTATTCGGGACGCTATTCCTTACACCCCGTATAGTATGAATATTTAGAGAGATTAAGAAAAGACCTATGCTTGGTTCGATCGCTTTAAACTTGGAAGAAAGGTCGTTGACCCTTTACAAACTGACAGAAATTATGACATTAAATGAAAAATCTAAAAGAATCTCGGTGCTATAAAATTAGGTACTTATTTATTGTAAACTTGGTTATATAAATACAGACCACAATTTGAAGTACTCACGCTAAATAAATAGGTACCTACTAAAGATGTTTTTCTTCAAACTACTTAGTTACCTACTTAATTTTTAAAAATTGGCTACAAAAGCCATTTCCGGGCGCATCAGCGCCGATCTGATTAGGAGTCGAAGTGGTCGCCATGGCCGAAATCGGTCGGAGAGATCATCATTTTAATGTATTTACAGAATGCAATCCCCAAGCTTTCGCTAGACAAAATAAATTTAAACGACGACATCCAGTTTGTTATTTCTGGTGCCATTATAAACTCCAGCTTCAGTTTAATTTCAAGAGAAAACAAATGGACGGGAATGCAAATGCGGGGTCGATGGACTTTAGGATCTATTTCAGGGTGTTTTCTTTTCGTAATTTATTGTACAATGTAAGTGCATAAACTCATTAGCATGTTATGGGACACCAAGGCACCGAACGACTTGATGAGCCGTTCAGGGCCCTTAGTCTGCTAAATGAACATCGTTTCAGTTGGATGTCGATTGGGTCTCAGTTGGATGATTTCGGTCATTTCGTAGTCTGCTAACAGTTTAAAGTACATATATAAAAATCACAATTGCAATTGAATGACAGTTGAGTTTAGATGGCGTTACAATGACAAAAATAGCAGACTTGGGGTCCAGGTCGTTCAACGACTTGGTGTTCTACTCGTACATGCGAATAACACTCCAAGTAATCGAATCACACAAAAAAACTAAGGAGTGGTAATAGCGGTCACGATTTTAGGGTGTTTGAGTTTTGACACCATTGAGTGTCGGGTATTGTAACCCAACCAGGAACAATCTCAAAGAGATGATTAAAAATATTAACTTCTATGTTTATAAATATCAACTCCTCTCGAAGAGTAAAAATACTTTGATACATGTAAATTTATGAGAATGTCTTGCGCCCATATTTTGACGACATTGTACATATAGATGGGCATGTGATGCCGGCTTAGAATATCATGGCCACATTTCTTTCCCGTAGGTGTCGTAAAAGGGTTTCATGTGTACCTACTGCAATTTTAGGCGACAGGCTGACAACTTGTCACTATAGTGAAACAAGACTTATCTGAAACGAACCTCAAACATTTGTCAGACGTGGCGATCACGACTGTCATATTACGGTCGTTAACGCTCTGCCTACCCCGCCAGAGATAAAGGCGTAATCTGTGTGTGTGTGTTGTACGTAACCCACCATCATAGAGGCGGTTCCTTATCTGCAATGTTGATATCTCATCAACAATTATCAAAGAAAACGTTTTTCTACAGACGTGCCTTTGTTCATAAGGCGTACATCCTGACATGTTTTTCAATCTCCTTATCGTTTTACCTACAATCTACGTCACACATCAGACGCCATAGTAAGTAAGTACCTTACCTACTACGTTTTATTAAAAAAGTAGGTAGGTGCTTGGTTAAAAAGCATAATCTTTCGGGGGTTGGCTCGTTCACCCTTGAAATCCTTGAAGTCTTTCCCATTGAAAGACAAACAAAACCAACTGTTTTGCTGTGTATGATACAATTTCATAAAACACTATTATTTTGTAGATGTAAGTAGCTACACTTTCAGCTACAAGCAACCATACCGCTCCAGTACGTAAACCATAAAACGCACTGAAGAAACCAGGTTAGACCTGTAATTTCCTATTCAGCTCTTCGGCCATTGAAACCAATAAAGCTAGGAATTAGTCCGCTGAAGTAGGTCAAATGAGCCATGCACACTGCGCAGCCAATTCGTCTAGTAAAATAGCTAGGCTATTATATTTACGATAGGTAGGCACAACGCTCTTCGCACTTTACGGGCGTTTAAAATATGTAGTGTATGTTTGCAAGTAGCTTCTACATACATACATACATATATCACGCCTTTATCCCTTGCGGGGTAGGCAGAGCGTTAACAGCCGTAAGAATACGGTCGCTATCGCCACGTCTGACATTTTTGAGTATTGTTTTCTAAGGTTGTTTCCGAAAACATGTGTATCACTATAGTGACAGGTTGTCAGCCTGTCGCCTAAAAATTGTAATACACCAATACTCTCGAGTCCCTTAGTCGCCTCTTACGACACCCACGGGAAGGATGTGGGGTGATGCTATTCTAAGCCGGCATCACACGGCATAGCTTCTAAAACATGGCAGTAGCTTCTAAAACAAATTATCGAGAAATGTGAATACCAATATAATTTTGAGCGAAAACGGAAACACCTTTGTCGAAACATTACCAGATATTACGTATGACGGCGTCGTTTTTCACATAAAATTCCCTTTTTGATGGAGCTACGCTGAATAAAACAAATTGTAATGTACCGCTCACGAAAGTTCTTTATTTGCACGACGCAAAACAACCCTTTCTAGGTATTATCATAAATAAAATACCTTATCAAATAACTCAGAAGCTTCTCACTCTGCAAAACACGACGCAAAAACATCAACCATGTCTTCATACGACAGCAATTTCTAAAACTGTTGTACAATAAAGCCGCAACGGATGTAGAATTTGAGCTGAAATAGGCAATTTTACGTCGCCAAGTGTCGGTGTGAAAAGCCGCACGTGTCGAGCATCCAGAAAGTAATTTATTTATTTTATCTACACGACGCAGTCACATAAAAACTTGCCTAAAGTGAGGATTCTGTGGCAAGGGTGTCCCCATGAATGGGACTCAGGCTAGTGTGTACCCTAAACTGACAATTAAGATTCAAAAAATGAATTTGCGCCTTGACAAATATAAATCTTGCTATTCTACAAACTGGACTAATACTTTGTTACTTTGTGATTCTTTAGTACAGTAGCAGCAACAGTAAACAACGAAGGTACTTCGTAGCTTCTGCAAAAAATCTCACGGCGACAAAAAGACATTCATCATGCCATTTGCCACCATAATCAATGTTCATTTAAGAAATCCTAGAAAGACAGTTTATATCCGGAGCTTGCCGAAGTCGTGAATTCCCGAAAACAGGCCAAGGTCACCCGGGAGAAGGCTCCCTTATGAATGGAGAATCGGGTAGCTTTTGCAGGAAATATGCCCCTTCCAGCAATGCCAGTTCTGCTCGCCAGATGCGACACGGATGCTCGTTTCATTAGGATCTTTTATTGTCTTTCAAAACAAGACTCATTGATTTATGAGACGTATTTAAAAGACTTTAATGGTTGACAGGCTTTAGAAAATCAGATGAAAGCAACAAAGGATGTGTGTTGAAAGGGGTACTTAACATTTCATTCAAGACTTTATCGGAAGACGAAGCAAAGTCTGCAGACCTTCGAGACCGTATTACTGACCTGAGCTCTACCCACATTAGTGTAAATTATTCAAGGTGTCAGAGGGAGGGTATGTTTCTAAGGGAAATGTACATGCAACGAGGATGGAACCATCATATGTTTTCGCAAAGAAGCTTAGTGCACTCCAAAACAGCCTACATGCACAAAAAAACACACTGGCTTTTACTTTTACTTTTTCACATGTTTATTCAAGGTTTTTTTAACGGACTTACAGTTAGTTTGAGTTCCCAATGTTCATGGATAAACAATTCGTGACAAAACAACACGGGAGTGTCCTGCCATCGTTGCAGCAACCTACCTTCCAAAAATACATACCATCCGCTTCCCGCAAAAGTGTAAATTTTCAGGTAAAAAAGTACCTATCCATAGGAAACACTTTCTTGAAAAATGCATGCGTCTGGTGTGTGAAAAATATAATTATGGAAGCTGAAACATCTTCACTCGGAATTCAAGTCTAGAGATTATCCCGGAAGCTTTTTGCAACTACAGTCTGTAATGGCGTAACGAGCCTCTCCTTAGGGACACCCCAATTTGGAATTTTGAAACTAGGCCAAGGTTTTAAAGCCGGGCAAATGGTTGTACCGGAAAAGTTCGCATTTTATTTTGTTTAGCAAACATAGGTAACTTTGTCCAATATTAACAATATTTCAACGGAAATTTAGTGGATTCTTTGTAACGATGGACGGGTATCGGCGCGATCTTGGTAAATCGTTTATAATTTAGGTATCTTTAACCTATCGCGTTATGTGACTAAAGTGTGTCATAGATTAATGTAATCTAGCGTATTTGTAAATTTACAGCGACTTTGAATGCATGATAGATCACTAACTTAACTACCTGGGTAGCTAGTGTGGGTATGTACTTTATTGTGTTATGAACTCACGAATAAGTTCTCTTTTTTACAGATTGAAGATGGCTCATAATATGATTCGAAAACAAATTATTTAAAACGCATCCGAAATCCAACAATTATTTACATCTAGTGAATTACTCTATTATTCTAATTATGTAAATGAGATCGGCAAAGGGTGAAGGCGAAGAAAACACAAAACAAGCGAAACATGTTTAATTAGTAAACAAACGAAGTGAATAGGTTAGGTTATGGAGCATGATAAAAGCTATTAGAAGCATCTAATGTTTAAAGCAGAAAAAAAAAAGAATAAAAAAACATAAATAAAATAGCGTGCGTTAGCTTAGATTTGAACGTGTAGGTAGGTATTTGTCACACTAACCCAAAGAATCTTAAAAGATTTGTAGGTACGTAACGTACAATGCTTATGTACATAGATCGGTTGGCATACTACGATACACATATACCTACAGTGTACACTACACAGTAATTTAGCAGGTCCTACACAATAATATAACCTTTGGGTTAACGTGTCAAAAATAAGGGTCAGCCCTTCGACATTAGTAATTATTCTATCTGGTTAATTACAAGATTGAGCGCAGTCAATGAAGACATAACACAATTAGACAATTAAAGATGACTTCATCTATTAAACTCTACAGTGATACAATAGAAAAGTTTTGTAAGTAAAGAATGTTGAATCAATTCGTTCGTTCGTAGGTGAATCTAAAGATAATATAGATAGATTTCTAAGTAAAAAGATATTAGTAGTAGGCAGCAAAGTTAGGCACACTCGACTAATCTGAAACGAGCCTCAAACATTTATCAAATGAAGCGGTAACGATCGTAATTTTACGGTCGCTAACGTTCTGCCTACCCCGTCAGGGATAGGCGTGAGTATGTATGTAAATTGAACAAATAATGTTTCTATAATTGTAAGTTATACTTCAATGACTATTCTCTCACAACAATATAGATAAGTAAGAGAGACAAATACCAAAAAAGCGGAGCAAAATGAATAAAAAGCAAATATATGCAAACTTTAAGCTACAAGCAAATTACGTGCAAAAAATGTATTGAAAATAATTATATGTGAATGCGTTGTTGTGATGATGGATCAGGATTAGTTTCTAGATGTTAGGTAGACCCTGCATGCCAATTTTGATACCTAAACAAAAACGAAGAATGGATTATTGAAAACCAAATATAAAATCTAGCTGGAGATTGCGCAGGACAGGAGAGAGCTCATTTCGGAGGCCAAGATCCTCTTTGGGTCGCTGAGTCAGCGAAGTTAGTTTGTTAAATATAAAATCAAAGCAATTTTATGCAAGCATTGATAACCTAGTTACCTAGTTGATATGCAGAAGTTTATTATGCAGATGAAGTAGCTCGATAACTTGAAGATAGCTATGATAATGAAGTACTTAAATATAGGACAAAGGTACGAAAATTACAATCCCGAATCAAATGGGCCACAATACCACAATTTTGAGTAGAGCTAATTAGTATATGTAATACTAAAAATAATAGTGCCGTGTGTTGCCGGCTTAGAATAGCATCGCCCCATTTCTGACCGTGGATGTCGTAAAAGGCGGTTAAGGGATAAATCCGTGGAACAGGCAGCAGATGTAGATGTAGATGTAGATATATTCACAGGGAACACCTGTGAATATCTACAATGTCTTGCACTACACCTGCCAAGTGTGGTGAGTAAGGCAATACCCCCTCATTTTGGGGGAGGCCCATGTCCAGTAGAACACCTGTGAATATCTACAATGTCTTGCACTACACCTGCCAAGTGTGGTGAGTAAGGCAATACCCCCTCGTTTTGGGGGAGGCCCATGTCCAGTAGAACACCTGTGAATATCTACAATGTCTTGCACTACACCTGCCAAGTGTGGTGAGTAAGGCAATACCCCCTCATTTTGGGGGAGGCCCATGTCCAGTAGAGAACTGCTGTGGCTGTAGAAGTCGAATACTAAACACATCTTCTCGAAATGTCTAGATAGAACATTTTCAATAACAGAATATCTAAAGGCAGCTAAGTAGGTGTACGAGTATTATATCCAAAATACAAATAGGTAACAAAATACACAGATCGGCATATATTTCCATGTAACATGAGTGCAGTTATAGACGGTTTGTGACGCTTCGTCCCAGAGCGAACTTTCTTCAAATGCAACCTGACTATAATTGCATAACGAAAGGCACAAGTGTCTCCTACAGCAAACGAGAGTCCGACACTTACCATGCGACGCGAGATCAGTCAGCAAGATGTAACCTGCATCGCCGGACCCTCTCCCAACTTGAAAACTAGGTATCACTACACTGCACAATGAGGCAACGGTCCCCAAACCTGTTCCCGACACCGACACAGCACTGCACACCTAGCGGACCCAGCACTTGTTGCAAAACTAACAAAAAAACTATATAACATCGAGAAAATCAACCAAAAGTCATTTTGTAATCAATATTTTTTTGTTTTACACTCTTCTTTGCGATCAGTACTACACTTTAGATCTTTTCAATAGTCTTTTACAACGTTATTCTGAAGAACTCGAGTTTCCAAGTGAATTGATTGAGTTTTTATCTAATAAAATTGGAAATTAAATGATTTTGTTCTGCCACTATCCATTCCGGGTAGCTCGGAGCGGCGCGCATGCGTACGTAGCGAGAGCGCCACCTGCGCAAGTCAACTGACGGGGCTGACGGGCGGGTGACGGGCCTGCAGCGGCGGGGATGCCGCCCGCAAAATAATAAGCTCCGTGTTGCCAACCTATAACCTCTTTGTTCTACCAACACTGATTACAAAGAGTTTCTATGTACTGTGCCTAGGTGACCTAGGTATTCCTGTGCTTAGAGCATACTTTTAGAGCAAAGCATAGGAGCAAAGCAAAGCGAACCTCGCCTTTGTCTGCGAAAACCTTGTGTTCCGTACGTTATAAGCTTATCATAGAAGCTATGTACATCTGTGGTCCCTCTCAAATAGAAGCTCCGGCTCATAGTAAAAGCAAACTAAAGTAACGCAAATTATCTTTCTTGTAAACTTTTGAGTAAACTCCTTGTCCTTCTTCCGAATGAAAACTCAAACTCGGATGACCGAGCCATCGAGATGACGTGACAACGTCCGTCACTCAATACGAATTCGAAAAGCAATTTGAAAATAGGAAAAGAAAAAAAACATATCATGTATCTTTCAAAAAAGAGAGAAATTTTGTAGATTTAACCACTAATGTCTTTCAAATTGTCGTTATTTTTATTTACAGTTTTACCGTTAATTTTTCTCTTGAAATTTAGTTAAAGTTATATTAGTTTGTTTCATAATCTAAAGATAATTAATTGTATGCGTGAGATGTCACATTGAATGAGCTTCGAAGTGGATCGGTACTCGTCTGCGTGGGCACATATCGCCCTCTGTGCGGATCTCACCTGGGCTAAAGAACCTCCCGATGAATTCATTATAGCTAATCAGGTACCCCTCAAAATCCCCTGTACTTTACCCAAAAATTGCTTCAGTAGCGTAAAGATTTCCGAACTTACGAACATCATAACTTTCGACGATGATTTTCTTTTTTTCGTGTTTACCAGTTTGGAAATCTGTACAAATGCATTTCTTATTTCAGCGCCTTTGGGCACAACACTGCCGAGTCACTCAAGTCCTCCAGGACCCGCCCACAGAGTCACAGCAGAGCTCGCATACAAATAACCAATGCGAATCATCAGGTACCGAAACCAGTCCTACCAAAAACTAATAAAAGGATTTAAAATAGAGGAAGCGCATTGAAAAGGAGTAGTTCAGTCGAAATTTATAAAAATCATGGTGGTTGTTCCAGAAAAGCGCACGGGCGCGAGCCAAAACCAAGAAAATGGAAGCTTTAGTGGAAGAAGGAGCGTAAAAGACGTCATACCAGAATCAAGATTGGCGCAATACTATGGAAATTTTTATTACGATGATGTCAGGTTGTTCTTTATTTTATTGAATAAAAGTAAAATAAGAAACAAACAAGCATTTTTTACCAAACCCCCGACATGTAAACACTTTTTGACATTGCATTTGAGCGCGAAATTATTGAAGACGCCATTATTGTTTTGACAAGAGCAGTGGCGCGAAAGAGTTTTGTTGACGAAGTTTTTGCTTTCAGAGAGAAATGCTATACGAGCACGAATGAGAAGACCAATGGAAGAGGCTACAGCGGACAAGGCTGCGAGAACTCTGACCTCACGGAATGCTGGATGCTACCAGAGGTAGATCTAGTTGTAGAGTAGATCTTGGGCGTAGCGTATTTTTTTTGGTGGTTTTTCCGGATTATAATAGCGAGCGAATAAGAGATTAATCCATTCAGGGAATGTTTTCCAGCGTTCTTTGTGAATAATCTTGCACTTTCGCCTACCTACCATGCGTGCTGAGGTATGAGAATTATCTAACCCTCAATAGGGGGAAACTCATAGCGATGGACTGCCGTGGCTATTACTGATGAATGATGATGATTCTGGGCCATTTTAGCTTATAGCGAGTTGAACAAGTTAGCCTTCGGGTTGCAGAGGTCAGATGGCAGTCGATCTGTGTAAAAACTTGGTTCCACGTCAAAAACCCTAGGTAAGGTAGACGGGGTCGTCTACAGAGAACGGGATAAGCCAAGGAGAACGATGATGATGATGATGATGATGACGAATCTGGGTGAGAGCAACGTTGATTAGGCTATTCGTGCTTACCATACAAAGTCGATCGACTTCGACGTCGTCGACCTCGAAGATATGAGCGACTTGATGAGCCGTAATATCAGATTTGATACTACCATCAAAAATTAACCAATCATAAGTAGGTACTTATGGCGACTGAGGGACTCGAAGGTTTGTGTATTGCAATTTTAGGCGACAAGCTGACAACCTGTCACTAAAGTAATGTACGTCTTATCTGACCCTCAAATATTTGTCAGACGTGGCGATAGCGACCGTGTTTTTACGGTCGTTAACGCTATGTGTATGTGTGTATGTATACGTACATAATGGTTGTTGGTGGTACGCTCTAGAACCGAGACAAACTTGCTGATGGCACAAGCGGCCTATTTGCCCTTACACTTAGTATGCCGGTTAGCCTAACCACAAGGCCATCGTAGCCCTGTCACTGTCAGTCACTGAACCGACTCCGGGCTGGTGTTGGGAGATGTCGCGAAAACGTGGAAAACTGGCGATAGATGCGACTGCGGGGCCGTTCAATCAATGGACCACCTACTGGTCTGCACCAACTGCCCGAACCCTTGTACACTTCAGGACCTACTAGAGGCGAGCCCCAGGGGCATTTCAGTAGCCAAATATTGGTCAGCGAGGTTGTAACTGTTACCATCGATTCGATGAAGAAGATCGTAGCCCTAAAGCTCCTCTATTTGCAGGTCGAGTACTGGTTCAGAAAGCTGGTGGACGAGCCGGCGGACCGCAGCCTGTTGCCGCGACGCCGCCGGCAGTACCGGATAACGGACGACGACTTGTGCGCAATCTCTCTTTTCTACACACCCTTATTTCTTCCTTTTCATGTGGGACACTGCGTGGTCCCAACAACACGATGAACTCTGGTGTCAAGAGATTTTTAACCGCCTGCCTGGCAGGCCTCTGACATGGTTGTGTAACGGCCGCCGTATTAGTTATCGTAGACATCAACCGGCCCTTACTAATTCTGCTCGGTAAAGACAAATCTTCGAACCAATATGTATTCATCAACTCTTCGTATGTGGTTGACGTCAACGAACGACCTTGTTCATCTTCAATGAAGTAGATAGGTAACTAATTAATTGGACGTTGACCTCTTAACCATTTTTGGTCCGCAAACTGGACAGCAGCCGACCCGACTACTTAACGTCCCCTCCGAAGCACTGAGCCATCTTCTTTACGAACAGTGGTAATTCTCTAATCAGATTGGTTCCTAATTTGTGTCCGCCGAAAATCAGGAGTGATGACATATTTTTGATGAACCAGATCTTCAACCAATACGATAGCCCGTTTAGACGCAGGCCTCAATTGCTGAAATGTGAAACATTTTAGCTATGTATAATGATGAATTAATGAGCACCAATCGGCAGTTAGCGAGCGCTGGGGCTTGAGTGGAGCGCGAGCGGGTGAGGAGGCTGCCTTAGCGGCGCGGGTGCTGAGCGTGCGTGGGCTGTGGGCATCGCCGGCGCCCCACCGAGCGCCTTCGCCCCCGCCCGCGCCGCGCAAGATCCGCGCGCGTCGCCGCCAGCCGCGTCGACTCGCCGCGCTGGCCCCACCGCCGCCGGCGTACTGCCTTGAACCTGCTCAACTCTTCTGCGATCCTTCCTGCAAGGTTAGTCTATCTATTCAAGATACCTACTTCTACAGTTAACTAGTTATCTTGAACAGTAGATATGCCGACACATTTACCTAACTCGACCTCAATATCCAATGTAGGTATTTTTACCTTCTCAACATAACATCTTTTGTAAAGATTCTTTTTCAAACCCTTGAAACCTTAGGTTCTGTGGTTAGCACTGTTAACTGTTTTCTAACTCTTATTGCAGCTAAAGCTTTCTCTTTGATTGTTTTTCTAGTTCCATTTCGAGGTTCCACGTCCTCCACAGCAGCTTATGGACTGCCAACGTGCGATAGGGCGTCTTTCGGCATCGGTGCAGGCGGTGATGCGTGCCTCGGCGGCTAGGTGCCCCCTCTACCGCGGCACCAACGTGTCTCGATACGCGCCCACCAGCCAGCGCCCCACGCCGCGCCGCTACGGCGTCTGGTGGCCGCGGGACCACCTCTCACCGCGCATCGATCGACGATTCCAACTCACGCACATCACGCAGAATATTAACACCACAGAAACGCCAAAGCCGAAAAGCGAGCCCGAGGAAACTAAGCAGGAGGATCCCAAAGAGAGCAGTACGACGGAAAATGCGGAAACCACAGAACCGCAGAGCAGCCAATCAGACGAGAAGCCGGAAAGTCCGGCGACAGAAGTAGTGCTGACAGACCAACAGCCGTCCACAAGCGCGGCGGCCATGGATAAAGGGTTGCAGCAGAAGCGACTGTACAGCACCGTGCTCAGCATGAGCGCGCCGGCGCCCCTCAACCTCACGCCCATCGGCTGTGTCCGCCTCTCACAGAAACTCGTCGCACCCGGCCTGATCAAACTGAACCCGAAAATCGTGCTCCCAAATCGGCGACCTGTCGATAACAAATACGAGGAGCTTGAGAAAGAAGCGCTTGAACAGTACAAGGCGTCGGACGAAAGCATCGACACGAAATTCCGTGAGCTGGAGAAACAAGCTGTCGAACAGTACAGTAATAGCAACACGAGTTGCAGTAGCGGCAACTCTGCCGAAAAACGAACGCCCGCGACAACTGAAGACCCTAAGAAACCGGAAAATTTTCCTGAAGAAAAGGCGGTCGACAGCGTCGTGATCTACTCGCAAAATTTTCCCGACCTAAACGCCAAGCAACCGGCGAGCGTGACGAATTTAAAAAACTTTCCAAGCCCCCCCCTGAGGGGGGAGAAAAAGGAGCAGACGCATAGGTCTAGTAAATTCAGGAGTTTGAAGACCGAGACGCAGCGGGCGGCGTCCGATACGGACTATGACACGCGGGAGGCTAAGAGCCATAAAGGGTTGCGCTGGGCGATGCACGTGGGGCCAAAGAAGCGGCATTCAACGCTTTGCGTGTCGGATTTTTCTTCTGACGATGAACTAGCAGACGCGAGTATACGCGGCAAACATCGCGCCATAGACAAGTTGAAGCTATCAGCCCACGGCGGCGGCGATCTCCAGCCCATCAAGAGGAAGACTTAGGGCTCCGTCCCGCGCCTTGTACCAACCAATCACCAACAAACATATTTGTATACCCTTTACACCTACGCGCTGCTAAAAGTCAACGGGCGCTGAGAAAGTGTGAAAATTTCTCTCTCTTTGGCTGCGTAGTGAAGTCTTGAAGCATGTATTTTTACTATTTTTATGTGCCTTCGTCGACTTTTAGTTGCTGCGGCTTTTGATATACATATTGTGAGTTTTTGTGAGATCAGCTGCAGACGTGTATCGAAGTAGTTGTGACCGGCGTGCTCTGTGTACCGATAAGGCTGTTTTATTTATCATTGTGCTTATTTTTACTAGTTATAAATGCTTTGTATATATATTTTTGTATTTTGACTTTATGATATTGAATAAGAAAAACGATTTCAGTTCATAAAAGAAACGATAATATTACATGATATTACAAACGTTAAATTCTTTGACCATTTAAAAAGAAAAAATAAATTTTATATGAAAGTTAATAAACTTAAGGCTGTTATTTTAGGGTAAGATTTAAAAACGACATAAAAATCAACAATTTTAATTAATAACTTTAGATAAATAGGATCTTATCATAAAAATATACCTATAAAAGCTCATGAGACACCTTACCACCTTAAAGTCTAGTAAGCTTGCGTAATCAGCTGCTGAGGAAGTCTTCCAGATCAGCTCTATCATCATCCAACTGAATTTGTTCTAACGCCATACTTGTAGGTTTTGGTGGACCTGAGGAACACAAAACATAAATTCATTTTTAAAGTTCCTTGCATCAATAGCTGAGATGCTTTAAATAATTTATATACATACATAAATCACGCCTTTCTCCCTAGGTAGGCGAGCTTAAACAGCCGCAAAATTATACGTCCGCTATTGCCACGTCTGACATTTTTGAGGATTGTTTTCCTAGGTTGCTTCAGAAAGCATGTGTATTACTATAGTGACAGGTTGTCAGCCTGTCGCCCAAAGTTTGTAATACACCAATACTCTCAAATCCCTTAGTCGCCTCTTACGACACCTATTCTAAGCCTGTATCACACGGCAAATAAATAATTTTAAGAGAGCATTACGACACCTATTCTAAGCCTGTATCACACGGCAAATAAATAATTTTAAGAGAGCAATGTGGAAAATATGCAGTGTGGAAACCTGCCCAGTATTTACCATGTACACTTTTGATACCTACTAATATCACTATGTATACCAATAAAATTATACTTGCAAACCCATCCATAATCCAGATGAAACGCATGGCAGTAGGTCGGAGAAGTTGTGCTTAGCAAGAATCAGAAGAACACCAGGAATTTGACCGGAAGTTGGAAAAATCAATGATTTCCGGTTTCATTGGGGAATCCAGAACTAACCAAATCAGTCTTGATGGGTACATACCAAGCCAATGGCTATCAAATCAAAATAAGTTACTGACTATAATATCATTTCGCCATTTGACGTTGGTAATTCCTTGATGGGTTTACTTACAGGCTTTTGCTTGTTCTTTTTCTTTTTCGTCTCAAGTCAACCAACGACCCAACGAGCCCACATCATCTTCATTAGCCTTATACTTCTGTGTCAGTGTCTGAGGCAAGGGTATAGACACAGCATTGCCTGGGATGCAATTATGGAAAACGCAGGGTGGCCTAGAACCTTTGCCAAACCCCCTAATGAACCCTACTGTCAGAATTTTTCAATTTCCTTCTATTGTAAAATGTCCACAATATGCTTAAGGCAAAATAAACATGATTACAAACCGGCAGGTAACGTGCCGCTGGAGATATATTTAGCCACGTCCTGCTGGAACGCCATTGCGCTGTTTTCTCTACGAGCCTGTAGTTCTGCTAACTGCCTTTTCTCTCGTTCGACACTCTGCTCTGTCTGCTGTTTGGATAAGCTGGACCGTATCTCTTCTAGGGCAGCTGAAATGTGACACAATGTTGCTTCTCAAGAGTGTGTTCGCGAATGTTTCACAAATAAGAAATTTTCTTGATTCATTCGAGTGACATGTCGAAAATTTCTCAATTCGTCACTCTAAACTGTAATTTGATAAAAGGGCTATAAAAGGAGATGTTCCGAATGCTCCCCAAGTTATTGTTTTTCAAATAGAAACCTTTTAAATTCTTTTTTTAATTTTGTACCGTTAAAAAAATGGTACTGCTTCTATTTGGAATCTGATTAGAATAACTGCTTACCCATTTTTTTCTCCTGATACAAGCTAAGATGATAATGATGGTCAAGTTTCCACTTCTCCATGTTTTTCCTGGCTATAATGTCCTCAAACTCCACGAGCTCGTCTTCCACAGTCTTCAGAAGACTCTCCACATTCTTTACACTCTCCATGCACTGAGCTACAGATGCGGTAAGGTTCGGCAAATGCGATAAACTTTGCGCCAACTCAGTCGCACTTTGTAACCTCTTTTTGGTCTCCTCGTGGAGTCCTAGAATCAACTTGTCGACTTCTTCGGCCGCCTTAGCGTTCCTGTCAGCGTTTTCATGAAGTTCGGCCCAGTCCGACTGGTATTTATCCAGAATTTCGCCGCCAGCTCCATAGTTCACTTTGCTTTCGCTATGCACTTTCTGTTTATCTTTGAAAATGTTTTTCACTTTTTGCACCTCCTGCAAAGTCTGGCGTATGTTGTTATTCGATGTAAGCCCATCTTGCACCACAGAAATGAAATCCTTTAGATTTCCAAGCATGTTTTCTAATAATAACTCGTGTTTTTGTTGACCTATTTTGACAGATTTTATATCACCTGACCTGACAGATACGCTTAAAACATACGATTCACCTACATCCTTATCAGTCATTTTTTTATTTTGTATTGGACTACGTTTTTGGCCCCGGGGCCAACAGCGGGATTCTGGTATGAAATATGTAGGCATCTCCTTTTAGTTAGTGCCTTTTTGTTTTACAAGAAGAGCCTTCAAGGGCAAAGTCAGTTTTAAAAACTAGTCAAATATCAAAGAAAGAAATACAGACAGCTAGTGAAAACCGGTTTTAGAACGTTACTTATAACCGGATACACTTATGGCAGTCTATCATGTTTTTTTATCGTGTATCCGAACAGGTTTCGCTTTATTATCTAAAATTTTGATGTAGTTACATAACAAGAAAGAGATAGTGCTCTCCTAAGCAATGAAGTATTTCTCGCTTTTACATCACGATTATCAACGAAAAAAACGCATGTGTAACGTCAAAATTTTAAAAATCTAGGGAAAACATACCGTTGTTGTCTTTCGACGTTTTGCGTTTTTCTAAAGGAATACGATGAGCGAAGTAAAACTAAGCAGTGATGAGGTGCCAGGGAAATTTTTGGAGTGGCTTCTGTCCATGGGATGTCCGGCAGACAGAGTACCATCGCAGGAAAAGATCGCCGAGTAAGTCCCAAGATCTTACCGCAATTTTTATTAATTCTACTCTTTAGATCCTTAAAAATATACTGTTTTTAGCTCTTCTATCATTCCATGTAAATTGCTAATCATTATCTCATAAATAGCTTTTTTTTTTCAGTATTATCGCTTTGAAATTAAGGTTTACACCTTAACCTGATGAACCAGTTACACAGTTCCATTCATATTCTATAATACTTATATTCTACAATTCTTACCAATGAAATTATTTAGTTGTTATAGTATACGGTTATATTTTAGTATAGTATACGGTTTTTATGATTTGATAAAATACGAAACCTATAAAAAACTAAAAAGATTTTTAAACTTCATTTTACTCACTCATGATATCAGACATTTATTCCAAAAAAATGCTTAATTGGTTCAGCAGTACACCTAATGGCAAACAAGCCTGATCAACCCACAATCTACCGATAACAATAAAGAGAATATCTCACTGTTTGTAATTTAAGAACTTATTAAAACATTCTGAAGGAAAGCAGCTATCCAAACGATTTTTCTTCTACAGGATGTGCCGAGGCCAGTACTACATGGTATGGCGGAGTCTGATGGAGAAGGTGGAGGCCCGGGACGTGGTACGGGAGAAGAGGCTGCAGGTCTTCTGCGATGATATCAGGAAGTGCCAGAAGAATAATGTGTTTAGTCAGGTTAGTGTAACAGATGTATTGTTTAATTAGATTTAGGTTTCTTATTCAATCATGATTGTATGTATTTATCTGGAAAATAAAACAATACATAATTTTTCAAAGGAGATGCATTAAATTAGAGATGTGACTTAGGGCATTGTACTGATATATTTTTTTCATGTGGGGGCACCAACAACTAAGTAAAACCAGTCAGCCAACAACCAAGTAAAAAAATGTAGATGAGCTCTAAACAACCACAACCTATTTTTCCACTTATAAATATTTTTCTTTTCATTTATTTTTTTGCTTTGTTTTGTATAAATGAATTTGTATTAAATTACCATAGTGATTCTAATAGAAATTAGGACTCTTTTCCAAGTAGGTTTTCTAATTTTTAATAACTTTAACTTAAATTAAATTCCAGCATGATTCTCCCACAATAGTGCCAGAGCAGCTTGCCCTGTGGAAGCAGCAGACAGATCTGAAGAAGCAGGTGGATTGTGCCAAGTCCCGTGTGATACTTGCAAGAAGAGACCTGGATCAACTGATGGACAAAGTTTCTACTAAGTGTAAGTCTCAGTAGACAGAGTAGTTGACAAAATCAGCACTTGGATAATTACTTGTATTTTCAAAAACTGCAGTATTTTCTGGTTTTATTTATTTTATCCTACTATGTCATCATCATCATCTCTGCTAGGTCTAGGTCTACGTTTTGAATAATTACTGTGAAGTTATCACAGTGTCGGATACAGAAAAAACTCAGGACAACCTTTAACGTTGAGCAACTTTTAGCGCGTATTCAGAAAAACGCGTATCGTACGCGTGTTCAAGGGAGGGTCAGGGTACACAGCACAACAAATTTTCTGCAGAAATAGGCCATAATAACTCGTATTGCGAGCGAAGCAAGCTCGACTTTTCACGTTACTAACTGACGATGAGTCGAAACACTAGCCGTGAGTGTAAAACAGAGAAATACAGACATATCGCTAACTCGACTTATTACGTTACAAACTGACGATGAGCCAAAACCCTACTAGTCGTGAGTGTAAAATAGGGGGAAATGCAAACGTATAGCGAGCGAAGCGGGCTCGACTTTTCACGCTTTAAGGCGCGCTGCTGAAGTAAGGCCGATGAAAAGCGTTACTTTCGATTCAGTTTTTAAGCCTGTTATTGATGCTAATAAGACCTCAAAAAAATATATGACATACTCAAAGATATTGTCTAGTAGTAACACTATCGTATGACTCGATTGGTTTGATATATTTTAATAAAAAAAATCTCAAAAAGAGCATTAAAAATATTTTCAAACCAGTTTTATCGTAACTTGGACTACTATTTTGATATAGTTTCTTGATGTAGAATATTCCTCTTTTAATGCTCTAAAAATAACACTATCAGGTTTTAGTAGATGAACAGATTTTAATTCAACAAATCATTTTCTTCCAAAAATTAGAACGGTTCTCGCCGACAAACCAACCTCCCGATGACATCCCGCACCGCCCGCTACCCCGCCAGTACCCAAATGGCTCTTGCCAGCGCCGGTACTGTGTCAAAATTTCCCACAAAATGTACAAATATTTTTTTCGTAATTATTACGTCGCTCATTTTACTTATAGCGTTTGTGACATGGACGGATTGATTTATAAAATACTTTATGGCCGACACCAGAAGGCGTAGTTTAAGTATGCGTTTATTATTACGTCGGTTACGTCTTTTGGCGATACGAGCAACAATTTTATCATAGCTGTCGCTTCAGCTAGCCTTGACGATAGACGATATTTTATCTATAAGATAATGAAAAGCAAAAGTCTAAGTCTTTTTACTTATAATAAGAAAGGAGTGATACATAACTAGTAATTGACTTTAAATATTTACATTGTGCATTCTGAACATGAGTAACGTTTTTACAGTAGGTACCAGGTAATTTTTAATAAATTTCTCTGAACAATTTTCCCCTAAGAACTTATTACAGAAACCGACACAGCGGTGCGAAATTAGATCCAGTCTGTGGTCATTCAACCACAGACCAGATATGTCATTTCTTAGTGAACCTTAGTTTCGGAAATAAAGTAGTTTTGCTTTCTTTGGTATAGTTGTATGTTTTGACGAATTCTTGATTTAAGGTGACAGCTGTCAAACTAAAACCGGATTTATCTCGAAAACTATGCATGCCAGACTATAAGTTTTTTAGGGTAATATGGCACTTTCTATGTAAGAGTAGTATAACAGTGAAATTAGATGGCGTGGTTCAGGAGCTGGGTATGAACTTTTATGTTCATACTGACGCTTCCACCAAAGAGATAACATTATAGTAATACCCAGTATCCCGTTGCACCACCACCACTCCACTTCAGCATAATAACGTCCACTGCTGAACGAATGCCTCTTGATGTCTTCTCCATTCTGATCTATTCACGGCGATTCTGGTCCAGGTCGGCCCTGCGTCTTTTTTATGGTCGGACGACCATCTTGCTGGTGGTCTGCCCACACTTCGACTTCCTGCTCGGGGCCTCCAATGTAGCACTCTGTGGCTCCACCTGTTATCTTCTCTACGGCACACATGTCCCGCCTATTGCCATTTTAGTTGCGCAACTCTTTTTCCGACGTCGGTCACTTTAGTGCGTTGGCGAATGAGTTTGTTCGGTACTTTGTCGAGTAAGGTGATACCGAGCATAGAGCGCTCCATTGCTCTCTGTGTTACTTTGAGGCGACGGGTCATACCGGCAGTAAGCGTCCATGTTTCGCAAGCATATGTCATCACCGGAAGTACACATTGGTTAAAAACTTGGGATTTCAATGTTTGTGGCAGCTTAGAGCGGAATACATCCGCTAGTTTACCGAACGCTGCCCAGGCTAGCTGTATTCGCCTATCTATTTCCGCGTCGAGTGATTGTTGGCCAAGTCTGATTTTCTGCCCCAGATATATGTAGTGCTCTACTCGTTCGATCGTTGTGCCATTCGCTATTATCGGATTTATGGAAGTTTCACTGGTGCTCATCCACTTTGTCTTATCCGATTCATCTTCAGGCCGACTCGCAGGGACGCTTGGTTCAGATCGTTGAGCATATTTTCAAGTTGGTTCGGCGTCACTGCAAGCAGAACGATGTCGTCAGCGAAGCGAAGGTGGTTAAGGTATTCCCCATCAACGTTGATGCCTTTACCGGTCCAATCAATCGTTTTGAAAACGTCTTCCAGTGCATTGGTGAAGAGTTTTGGAGAAATCAATTGTAGTATTTCACGGTCTACATCCCAAGTCGACGGATGTTGGCACTTGAGCCATCAGCATAAACAAAACAAAATCAATGAAGTATCTACCTATAGCAAGTTGCAAGCGTGACAGAGGACCCCAATGAAAAACGCCATTTAACATTTTAGTAAAATATCAATTTTGAATATTAAAAACGAATGGAAACTAAAAGTGCATATATCTTGAGAACAGTACATCGTAGTGCAAATATAACTGAATTTTCGTGCTTTAAATTTTTGGACCATTTTCTATCAACATTGAAGTATTTGTTTTACACCTTTTTGATTCATAATCATCTTTAGTACAATCTATTCGTACTTTTTTTAACTTCATAGAATGTAAGTCGGGTCGGCTAGATTTTTTTTTTTATATTTCGACCTATGTTCCTTGGGGAAAGTTGTTCAGTTTCAAGGACAGTGTGGCGGAGCCGATATGGCCCGCTGGCTGCTTTATTAGCTGGAGCCTGATTTTTGGTGGAATAAAACAACCAACTTTCTCTAGCACGACTATAATGCCACTGAGTCAAAATATCTTGTCCAAAATAAAAGGTAATAAAAAATACAACAGATCATACAAAAAAGTGCGATTCCGCACAGACAGGTTCATAAAAGGAACTTATGCTAACATTCTTTGTAATTAAATGTGTGTGTTTTAACTAGACATTGCGGTCTTTTTAGGCCTTCCTCCTCTTCTGCGTCCATCCATCTACCCACATTCATATTCGTTTCGTCGCATTTTCACAAAAAAATAATAAGTCACGAGTAGAAGTAAAAGTTCCACGGCCGGGATAAAGCTCAAATATACTTAAAAGGTGGACGGACTGCGGTCATGTTTATAAAACACACGACGTACGGGTGCGTAGTGTACGAGCGCCAGATGATGTCTCAGAGCGCGGGGAGCGCGGGCGGCCCCCCCCACCTCACCCCCTGAAATCGTGATTTGAGCAGTGGATCCTAGCCTTAATGGGCGCTATGTACACACTCTCTACTCGTGTGCAAAGCATAGGCTACGGCAAGGGTACGCGGCCCCCTGCGCCTTTCGAGATTATCAATCAAATAGTTTATGCTAAACATGTTTCTCTCTCATTATCAGTGGCTCAGCGCACCCTGGCGCGCAAACGCGAGGAAGACCTGTCCCGCCGAGTGTGGCTGCTGAAGCACGTGGCTGAGGACCTTGCCACCAACAAGACCAACCTGGAGGAGACCAGGAGTATAGCTGTCTCTCTCTGTGCTAAGGAAGATGATGCTGATATACAGGTAACACTTTCAAGATTGATTTCTGCAAAGCTCAAATGATTAGGTGCGTCTATACCGGGTTTTACAATTTTTAAGCGACTGGCTGACAATCTGGCACTACAGTGATACACAAATCATTTGAAAGGGCCCTCAATATTTATCATATGTGACGCTAGCGACCGTATACTCTGCCTCTGATAAAGGCGTGATATTTGTGTATGTATTTTCTTAGTACATCGTAAGTTCACAAGTTTTTACACAAATATCACACACACACAAATCACACCTTTATCCCTTGCGGGGTAGGCAGAACGTTAACGACCGTAAAATAACAGTCGTTATCGCCACGTCTGACAATATTTGAGGGTCGTTTCATATAAGTCATGTATCACTATAGTGACAGGTTGTCAGCCTGTCGCCTGAAATTGCAATACACATGGAACTCTCGAGTCCCTTAGTCGGCTTCTGCGACACACACGGGAAAAAAATGGGGTGATTCTATTCTAAGCCGGCATCACACGGCACAAATATCAAAACTTTTAAATTCTCATTCCAGGCCAAACTAGACAAATGCCTGTCGGCCTTCCGCCGTCAGACCACCGCACAAGTCTCCCTATCCGCCTCCAACGCCTCAATAACATCCAGCACTACAGAGAATGACCCGGAGGAGCAAGTACTGCAGCTGGTGAAGAGTAAAGATGCAGACTTGTGTGCGGCGCTGTATGAGCGGAGGAGTGTACTGGTACAAGCGCTGTCTAAGAACGAAGTACTCAAAACAGTTAATAACAAGTAAGACTACTTTTGTATCATTATACACCTCCAACAGAGTACCTTTTGAGAATGACCCGGAGCGCTATGTCCACACCGACCGTCGTGCGCAACTGCAGGCACGCGAGGCTGCTCGCCGGTGAAGACACACCTTATAGCATTCAAAATTAGTGTTTGGGTTTTTCTACAATTTTGTAATCATAGCTATTTATACCTGTCACTTTGCAATACTATTCACTGACAAGAAACTCAAATATTGTCTGTTTTTACAGCCGTTCATAACCTGTCTACCCCGCAATAGATTGTGTGTGATTGTACTGGGTGTAAAAAAAATTGCTGCAAATATTTTGAACTTTCTTCAAGAACAATAAATAGGTCGAAATACGAAAAAATATTTTGGGCCTACCATACAAAATAATATAATGTGAATACCATGCTTAATGTTATGAAGCGTCTCTCCACAATCTGCAACGAGCGTAAACTTGCCTTCTTTGGACATATTGTACGGTCTACAAAGCATAGTCTGGAGAAACAACTAATTTTAGGACGTGTGGAGGGGAAGCGTGCTCAGGGCAGAGCTCCAGGAAGATGGTCCGACAGTGTGAAGAACGCAGTGGGCGGTAGCATGTATCGAGCTGTCCATACTGCCTACAACCGCTCGGAATGGAGGCAAATTTCAAGTGGTCGCGATCCTCAGAATTGAGGGAACGAGGAAGAAGAAGATACAAAATAATTACCAACTAATCAAGTTATTTGCATAGGAGGTCCAAAAAAATTTCTTATATCTCAACCGATGTTTCTTGGAAAAGTTCAGTTTCATGGGTTGATTCACCGCTTAAAATATTTGTAGGTAATATTTTTACACCTTATATTTTTTCCTGGTTCCAGGGTGACCCCACAGTCGGTCCTGGCGCACACGGCGGCGCTGCACTGCACTCTCATGCTGGAAGCTACCAAGAACAAGGTGCTTCTCAAACAAACCAGGAAAAAACTGCTCGCCACAATCACTGAGTTGAATGTAAGTTATAGTTTAAGAGATAAGAGATTTGCAATTTGGTTTTCTTTTGATCAGTGTATTAAACTTTGTAAGTACAACCATCTCTTCCTTCTCTTTTCGTGTGGGACACCGACTCGTCCAACGACCCGATGAACCCTAGTGTCGGAATTTTTCAACCGCCTACTATAAGTAGCAGGCTTCTGACATGGTTGTGTAACGACCGCCGTCTAAGTCATCATAGACAGCTACCGGGACCTACGGCTTAACGTGCCATCCGAAACACGGAACCATCTTGCTTGCGGACAATCGGGTGGTTCAGCCCACAATGTCCTAATCAGACTAGGAACAAATTCACAAAGTGATGAATGTTAACTTTGTGAGTGACCCACCGAGAATCGAACCCGGAACCTTCTGCGTCTAAGGCATTCGCACTACCACTGCGTCACATCAGTTGTCAACCATAATCAATAGAGACTTGGTCTAGACGTGCATATTTGAAATAGTTTGCGTGAGAGTCCATATGAGTCTATATTTTGACTGTATTTTTGTGTAAAGGTTTTAAAAATCAAGCAAAACCGTCCAAAAGAAGTGTAAATACTATTTGAATATTCAATTAATTTCTTTACCACAAAACAAAAAACTGTGATCTTCCTAAAGCTTGTCTATTAAATATGCACTATGCATTTCCAGATTTCGTTGTTTAATATTGTCTGCAATTTTATTGTTACTAATTAATGAACACACAATCGAGATCGAATGGGAGGGAGGTCTTTGCCGAGCAGTGGGATCCCGACGCTTGATTTTTAAATAGTTTCTTGTTTTTGTGCGACTAATTTCGACAAATTATCGACTTCCACATATTCAAAGTCATGGGCCGTACTTAGGGAGAACCACACAAGATAATATAACAACCGAAACATGTTATTTCAGAACTATCTATCGGGTGAGGCTTGCGAGCTGCTGGTGGTCCGATGCGAGCGCGCGCACGCCGCGGCGCGGGTGCAGACACTGCGAGTATTGCTGGACGAAATCAACTCCGGCACTGGCGTGTTCCATATCGCTAGAGACGGGACTATAGCCACGGGACCGGTGAAGTCTATACATGCTATTGATAAGGATATTGTAAGTACCAAAGTAGTAAAAACACAATTAAGACTTAGATATCTATCAATCTTTTTAGTTATTAAAGCATAGTAGCATTTACAATGACTTAAAAACTACTTATAAATAATAAAAAATACCTTCATCTAGACTTAGACTCACATGGCTCTCTCAAGATTATAATAACACAGATCACGGAGGACAGTAACCAGTGGAGAACGCGTCGGTACGATTTTGTTCAAAACCAAGCTCACTGGTTTTTGCGGGGGGAGAGGTAATTATCGCTAGACGCAATTGGCTTTCGCAATGACCGCATATTTTGTAGAGATGGGAAAAATAAATATGTAAAATTATATCGATATTTTATATCACCGTTCAATAAGTTTACTCTATTATGTGATTGAAATTTATTGACACATGTGCATGCTAATATTAATATAGCGATATATGTATATAAAAAATTAATAAGTACCTACTTACATTGTAATTTTAGGGTATGTATTGAAATAATTGTACCGAATTGGAAACGACCTGTTACGATCATTTCATCTGCCGAAACAAAGGTCGCCGCGTGCGCGTACACCTGCACTTGATTTCGGTTTTCGTTCCGGGTGGCGCGGGGGGAATGCGTCCGCGCCACTCCATATACCCCGAATGCATTTATTCGTATAATATACATTGTAGGTAAGTTGTTAAGTACGTACATTAACATAATTCTTTTATGACGATCCCAGAATTATCGATAAAATCATTCTATACTTCTGAGAACAGTGGTATAGCACTAATACGAAGAAAGAGCCAGCCTACGTATGGACACACCCGTGCGTTAGAAAGGGATAGCAATGAAAGACATCAACGGGAGCGCATCAGAAATTATAAATATGGAATTATTTTTCATTAAAATGAAATTTTGAAAGAATCAAGCATAAAAATGTTTACCTATGAAATGTTATCCCGTCTTTTGCGGAACTTGATGTTGTACTACACTTTCCACACCATTTCACTGCACAGGAAGGCATTCTTGTTTACGTTTATACGCCAAAAAACGAAGCGCGGAACGTCCGTTCTTTCGCACAGTCTCAACCCGACTATCAAAATTTTGATGCGTCTGCTTAATATAGCAGACATCAAGTGAGTGCGGTCGCCCCCGCATGCGTTCTCCACTGGTTACTGTCCTCCGTGACACAGATTCACACGGTTCACTCAAGATTCAAACCCAGATTCACACAACTCACTTAAGATTCATACCTAGATTCACACAGCTCACTCAAGATTTATATTCAAATTCACACGGCTCACTCAAGATTCATACTCAAATTCACACGGCTCACTCAACATTCATACCCAAAAACACAACTCACGCAAAATGTATTTTATATTCCTTTGAAAAAGCATTTTTGCTTACAATTTCCAAAATTGTAAGTATTTTCTAAAAGTGTTTCACTTTTTTTAAAAATCATGTGTAATAATTTTCAGGAGAACAAAAAAGAGGAATTGAAACGCATAATGTCAGCAATGGCGACTACGGAGCGCAAGATCGAGAGCGCGCGGGATTGTCTGCAGCTACTCTTTGGAGCTTTCCGACCCGACGCGCCGCACACGCAGCCGCAGCATTATAGAGGTCAGTCAATGGTCGTATATTTCAACTAGTGGGCGCCTGCGGCTCCGCCCGCGTAGAGGTGGGTTTTATATCCGTGGCATACATCCCACAGGAAAAAAAATTCGGTTTAACAACTGTCCTATATGTTAATCCAAGTTACTCTCTATCTGTGTGCTAAATTTCATGAAAATAGGTTCAGTAGTTTTAGCGTGACGGAGTAACAAACAAACATACAAACTTTCGCATTTATAATATTAGTAAGATTAGTATTAGATATTTGATTTCACACATTCAGTTAAACTCTAATTTGTTCATGTCAGCCAATCGTACACAAGAGACAACCAATTTTACACAAACGCCAATCTATTGTATAAAGGTCAACCAAATGTACACTTAATCTCATCGTATCATTGGAATACGCCCAATACAAATTGTAAATTAAATAAACTTTTAGATACATATTAGGAGGATAAACTCTGACACTAGTGTTCATCGGGTCGTTGGACGACACGCCGTCTCACACGAAAAGAGAGAGAAACTAGGATATAGAATGTTTTGCAGTATTCAAACTTTAGTTATTGTGCAGAGACATTTATAGAAGTTGGTTTTAAATATCATCCCAAGGAGTCACAAAGAAACAAATATACAAACTTTCGCATTTATAATATTAGTACGATAATGGCAAAATATTCTTATATAATTTCAGGAATCCAGCTAGACCTTCCTTCAGAGTCCATCCCATCTTTATGCTCCTGGTACTCGCAACAGAGAGAATCTCATAGAAGAAGAGTGAATCTTAGTATGGAATTGGAAGTTTCTGACGGGTCTATTTCTGATATTTTGGGTAAGTCATATTGCCATTAGTCCCGAGGCAGTGCCTTTCTTATTATTATTTTTTATCCCACTCGTGCCGTGTTCTACTAGGAACATATACATACATTATATCACGCCTTTATCCCTTGCGGGGTAGGCAGAGCGTTAACGGCCGTAAGAATACGGTCGCTATCGCCACATCTAACATTTTTGAGGATTGTTCCAGAAAACATATGTATCACTATAGTAACAGGTTGTCAGCCTGTCGCCTAAAAATTGTAATACACCAATATTCTCGGGTCCCTTAGTCGCCTCTTACGACACCCGCGGGAAGTATCTGGGGTGATGCTATTCTAAGCCCGCATCACACGGTACAGGAACATATTGTTATAAAAAAGAGAAAATTGTGCTTGTAAATTTTCTCTTTTTTACAACGACTAATTCATTTATTCAGTGACAGTATAAGGCTGGTTTCAGAGCGACGCGTCTCGGGCGCGCTGCCCAGCCGCGCGCGCCTCGCATTACACTAGATTGTATGTAGCGTTTCATAGTGACGCGTCTTGGGCCGCGTCTCGGCCGCGCCGCGGTCGGATCTCCTTCGATTGCCAGTAGCGTCGACTTGCAATCTTTTAAGACGTCGTTGTTGCACTCTTTCCCATATAACGTATATAGCTAATATAGTGATTACGTTTGCTGGCATAATGATTCTCTGCACTCGACCGTACACCACAACGAAGCGCGCGCGTCTGAATGTCGTTTCACAGCGAACGCGCTGCCCAGGCGCGCCCGAGACGCGCCGCTCTGAAACCAGCCTCATATTGTAACTAACTGACTTTCTTAAAGCATTCGTTGTAAATCTACGAACGAAATAAATGATGGAAATCTTGAAATGGCGAACATGGCAAATACCTTCCAATATAAGGGGTAAACCAGTCCCTGAAACTGAACAACATTCCCTAAGGAACATAGGTCGAAATATTAAAATTTTTTTGGACTTCCCATTCATTACCAACTGACAAGTCAATTTGTATGGGAGGTCCACAAAAAGTTGTTCAGTTTCATGGACTGGTTCACCCCTTAAAATATTTGCAGCTAATATTTTTACACCTTATATGATGATTCTTGTCCAGCAGTGGACAGCTGTGTCTGTGATGATGATTTATTAAAATAACGTACTTTTTTTGCATTTTCAGATAACAGCAACCCAAGATACGTTGACGAGTTACGATTTTATTTGAAGAAATTCAACCTGGAGAAGAATCGACAACTTGTTTTGGAAAGGTATGCACTATTTATCATAATTTTTTGTCGTAAAAGGCGACTAAAGGAATTTTAACAAGCTGACAACCTGTCACTACTATAGTGATATACGATATTTCTGGTACAACCCGTAATATTTGTCAGACGTGGCAATAGCGACCGTATTTGTACGGCTGTTAACGCTCTGCCTACCCCGCAAGGGTTACAACGTGTTATGTGTATGTATGTATAAAGCTTGCTTTAGAAGAATCGTGTTGTATGTGATATAGTAACCCATGATAGTAACATTAGTAGCTGACAAACAACCAAATTTTTACGCCCATTAACGCCGTGCCTAAAAAGCTTGACATTGGCATAAACAAATTCTATTGCCATAACCATAACATAAAAAACGCTTTACTTACCCTCAAGAGAAAAGGGGTGATGTATATGTATTTACAAAAAAAAAAAATCAATTTTATTTCAGCGGTGAAAAACTCTGGATATTCGAAACGATCCAATCGTCCATACACCGCCTATACTCCGCCTGGACCGCCGACGATCTCACTTGCAGGCTTCTTTGTCCCTCCAACGGGCTCGCCGTGAGTGCGAGCAGGATGGCAGATGTGCTGAGAACCAGGGTTGAACTAGGGGAACTACTTAGTAGTATAGTACCAGTGAAGGAGATTCAGACTATCGGTAAGCAAAGCAGTATATCTATTATGCGAATTAAATTGTCTATTCCAAAAAAAATGCCGTGTGATGCCGGTTTAGAATAGCATCACCCCACATCCTTCCCGACATGAGAATATTGGTGTATTACAATTTTTAGGCGACAGGTTGACAACCGTCACTATAGTGATACACATGTTTTCTGAAACAAACCTTGGAAAACAATACTCGGAAATGTCAGACGAGGCTATAGCGACCGTACTCTTACGGCCGTTAACGCTTTGCCTACTCCGCAAGGGATAAAGTGTATGTATGTATGTATGTATGCACAAAAATGAAATTTCTCACATAAAATCTCATCATGAAAAACATTACGGAAATGGGATGATTCCAATGGAGCCTAGTCTGTAAGTTTAGGTACTTATCTTTTACAAACTTCGTATGAAAATGACACTCCAGAACTGTCAGTTTAATACAAAGTTTGTTTACAAAAAGATAAGTACCTAAACTTACAGACTATAGCACCCTTAATTTTTTTTTAATGTTTCAAACACTTTTCGTCTGAACATTTTGCGATAGGACATTTCGCGTAAAGGACATTACGAGCTGAGATGATTTTCTGTCCTCCGAACGAGAATTGATTGTTGTTACTTATCTTATACCATATCATATTTAGTAGTGGGAAAAGTCTACAAACTACCTGACCGTGCATCTAAATAGATCAAAAGTGAGTTATTTCTTTGAACCAAGTTGTATTCTCATTTTCCAGACCTAACAACCCAGAAAGAAGAAGAGCAGCACATCACAGAAAGAACTAAGAAGCGAGTTCGCGAGAACCTTCTAGAACTACAGAAGACCAACAAGATCTTCTTACAAGCTGAAGGCAGCTTGAAATTCTGGTCCCATAATGATGTAAGGAAATTCATATCACCCGTGAGAAAATACGATGGTATGACATATAGAGATTATGAGGTGTATTACTTGGAGAACTGTGTACATGTGTAAAGAACTATAATTGTTTTAAATTTGGTTGAGGGCTCGGTCAACCAGTTTCGGCTGATCAAAGGTGAACGCACACTTATCCGCGGCGGACGCACCGAACGAATCGAATTTAGGATTCTTTATTTTTATATAATTAATGTAATTTACAAAATAAAATTGTAACATGAATCCTAACACGTTTTATTTTATTACTTGTCTACCACGTAACATCATCAAAAGATGGAGCAGAGATAGCCCCGTACTAATCACTCAAATAAGTTGATCTTGAGTGCGACTTTGAAATGTTTTTAGTAGATATTGACTGACATTTGTCAAAGTCGCTCTTGAGATCGACCTCACAGTTGTCGATTTATAAATACGGACCATAGCTATTAAGGTCAACATACATCTAACAGTACCTATTTGATGAAAGCAGTTTTCAGTAATAAATTGAAATAGAAAATTAATTATTGTAATCAAAATAAAGTGAAACGGCGCCCATCGAATAGGGAAAGATATTCGCTGGTCTAGTTAAAAGAAAACGATAGCTTATTTTGAATAAGTACTTTTTATTTTCTTCGTACTTTCTGCACAAATTAATTACTAAAAAGTAATAGTTGCCTACTTCGAAAATAAACTCAAAATCATAAAAAATCTTTCTTTAACTTAAAATATTATTAACTTATGCTACCGCGTTTTTACAAAGCTGCAATATGGATATTTATTATAATTAGAACTTACGTGCCTACAAAAGGGAACTGTCGGTAAGGCTGGCGCAAACCTAGAGTTTTTAGCGGGAGTCGTATTCATAGTCGGTATTCGATAGTCGAAATGATCGTGCGAACGCCGGAGCCGTTTGCCGACTACAGACATTTTATCTCACGAGTGTGCGTTTGCCATACTAGTGTGTGTTATCTCTCTCTTTTCGTTGGACGACTCGGTGTCCAAAAAGAAAAGAGAGATAACATACACAAGTATGGCAAACGCGCACTCGTGAGATAAAAGGTCTGTAATAGCAAGGTATCGACTTTATTTTAATAGGTAACGTTTAGTTTTTTGCAACTAAAATGGCTTCCGCTAGAAATTTCTTGAGATGTACGCCGGCCAATAACTTATAAACATTGACAAAATCTACTTGGATTGACTGAAATGGTATTTATGACAGATGAAATATGAATTTGTACGTTCCGTCTTATCTTTGTATTTTTCCAATTCAATACAAAGTTGTTATTATGTTATGATAACAGCCAAATTTTTTACCCTTGATGATTCACGGCAAGGGTAAAAAAAGAACTTATTATAGATAATATTAATCGGGCTATTTTATATTTCATCTGTGTAAACAACATTTTTATTAAGATCTTATTTTATTAAACCTATTATCTATTTATGCACTAAACATTTTAGTTTGTGTACATCTTAGAAAATAAAATCAGTCACAAATCAACAGATCATAGCAAATATCTGGTACAAGTATGAAATATTTTTATAGAAAAGAAAATAAAGAATCTCCAATTTAGAATCACATAACAATAGAGTATAAGTATTATCTTTGGAATAGGTTGTTAAATCATAAACAAAATATTGCAATACTTCTTCTCACTACGAAATAATTTTACATTGTTCTGCTGAGAACAATAGATGATTATTCAACATTATTATCTTGGGCACTGTTCAACATTCTGTTAATTGTTCAACAATATGTTAGTCATTGTTCAATATATTGTTCAGTACTTCAGTATTCAACAACATGATGCTATGTTCAACAATATGTTGTCCGATAGTTCAATAATATGTTACTTGTTATTCAACAAATGTTGCACAGGATGCTATGTTCAACAATATGTTGTTCAATAGCTCAACAATATGTTACTTGTTATTCAACAAATGTTGCACAGTGCTCAACATTATGTTGCTCGTTGTTCAACAATATGTTGATAATATTTCAACACTATGACGCAGTCATTTTAACAAAATTGTTCACCTTATAATATATTTTTTTGTTGCTACAAAGCAAATAAAACATTGATAGACAGAAACAATTCGTGTTGTAAATAAGAATTGAAATATTATTATAAAAATAACTGTGTCATTCGATACAATCTTTTTCAAGATCTAAATATGTATTAGGGCACATACATGAAGTAAAGTTGATAGAACTGTTTCACGAGTAGGTATATGTAAGAATGTAAGTACTAGTAAATGTAATCTATGTTATGTTATGACAAGATAGATATGTAATCAAATCAATCATTATTTGTAATCATGATTTTCATGCTTGTTGATGATGTGGTGATGCAAGAAATTAATATTGTCGAACATAATGCACTTAGGTTGGTTGGTATTTTAAATATTTTACTGCTTTTTTGATTGTTGATTATTTCTAAGGAACATTAATAATTGTTATGTGTCATGCATTTAATTAGATAACATAAAGAAGTTACATATCATTATCACCAAACTTGTAATATGTATCAAAACACTGCTTTTTAAATTTACTGAATCAAGTAGTTTAAACTTTCTAATATATAATCAGGATCTGAATTCCACTGTTACATCTTATTCTATTAGAAGTTTCATACTTGCTTTAAAAATATAAAGGTATTAATACTTATACTTTCAGACAATGTCACTATAATAAAATCTAAGTCCACAGTCATACTGAAGACAGAGTACCTAGTATTTAAAAGTACCTACTTAATAGCTTTAAGTATCTACTGTGTCAATATACTTGACTTTAAAAGAGGCTCTGACTGCATGTAGAAAAACTGACCACAATTTTTCGATGGTCCGTATAGAAAAAATACACTTTTATTTAGATACATAAATATACTTGAAGGATAGGCGACACTGTTTTGAGCCCATTGTACAATTTTGGTACATCCATAAATCAGCTTTTAATAATAAATTCTTCAATGGAAAACGTAATTATTCATGAATTTTTTAAACTGAACATTCACTTGACAATGACAATACAATACACAATGAATTTTTACGTGTTTGGTAACGGCTTCATTGGTCCTAAACTTAAAAGTCCATCGGCACCAAGTGCCTGTAAACTACTCGTCATTCCATTCTGCATATTGTGCACTGATATCACTGGAATACCAAAACATCCCCCGGCTTGTTCACGGCTAGCCAACGGAATGAAACTATAAATACCTAAATTACTTAACCTATTTATGTTATCTTCTTGTGATAAATCTACTACTGGTAAACCTAATTCTCGATTTGCCCCTTGCACATTATGGAACACCCTTTTATGATGCTGGAGTTGTAAGGACTTCGGGTATGAGGCAGGGCACTCGTCGCACTTAAATATATTGACTTTAGCACTTGGGTGCACGTTCGCCATATGAATTGCAAGGGAACTACTGTTCATGAAACCTTTTCTACAGATTTTGCAGGTATTAATACCACCACCGACACTAGCTTCTGGTATGGAGAAATTGCTGGATTTCGACGTGTGTTTGATGCTGACTCCGGAGCCGAGATTCGGTATGTGCGGTACTGGTCGTTCAGGTGACGGCGAACGACTTTTAGGCTTTTGTTTCACGCTGATTCCTCGAGCTGCTAACATGTTGGCCATCGCATTGGATTTCGGCACGGCTTTCTTGGTTATTGATATCTGACTGCCGAGGTTTATTTTATCTTTAGCACCTTGCACGCTGTGGATCATGGGTAATCCTTCGCGCTGTTTCTGCATGGACATGACTTGGCAGTCTTCGTTGTCATGTTTTCCGGGAAGCAGCATGTCGTTGCGGCGCTTTTGCCCAGGGCCTGGCGCCGCACCTGCTGGTCGCTTTATCGGCATCCGTGGTTTCGCACCCCGAACCTGTCCATGAACTTGGATTCCTGGCCTGATCGTGGGCCGGACTCCTCTGACGTTGGCCATGCGTGGCCGAGTACCTGTTATATTCGCTCCAGCTGCCATTCTTATTGGACCGGGCGCCGGCATCTGATTGCCCATTGGCTGACCTGGCATTTGAGGCTGTGAGATCGACCCCATGCCCGTCTGTCCTTGTCCCATTCCCATTTGTCCTTGCCCTATATCTCCGGAAGTAATTTGCTGACCTTGAGCGTTAAACTGGCCTGGCGCGAAGGTTTGTACATTCTGTATTCTGACACCACTGCCCGTAGGCGGTTTCATTCCACTCGGACTAGAGACTGGCACATAGGTGGATCCTGGAGGTCCCATTGGGTTGTTCATCATACTTTGACCGTACACAGCTTGCTGCATGCCTTGTAAAGGAGATGACGTGGAATAAGGTGAGCTGGTAGGAATATATCCGCCGGGCTTCGAGCTAGGTGCCTGTTGAAATTGCTGACCGAACCCTGGTTGGCCCATGAAGTTCTGGCCAGGGTATTGTCCAGGCATTTGCTGGCTTGGCATACCAGGGTTATACATATTATTTGGGGCTTGCTGAAAGCCAGCCTGCATGCCACTTGCACCTGGGTAAGTGTTATAAGTGGGGGGTGGTCCCATTACACCGCCGCCTGCTCCAGGGTACGCTTGAATATTTATCATGACATTTTGCTGGTGCGTAAAGCCGGGACCGGCTAATCCAACCTTGCCTATTTGATCCGCTATTTGTTTTACTGGCAATAAACTTGACAGAAGATTTGATGATGTGCTATAAGGTAAAAGGGTGGAGGACGTAGGCGCGACGAGACTTGACGAGTGACCAGTTATTCTTCTATGGTCATCAAGTGCAGAGAAACTGGTAAACCTGGTGTTGCAAACCTCGCAAGAATGTTGAGGCCCTAGCGTATCAAGTGAAATGTACTCGGCGTCTGAACCAATGAGTGAAGAATTCTCTCTTTTCGTCGATGACATTAGGCTGTCGAACAGATCATCCGTAGATTTCTCCAACATATCCAGAGGCGGTTTTGAATCTGGAGCATTCCAATTGAAGCTATGCTGTTTATGCGTGTCTGAAGGCAGCGCTGTCAGCCGTGTCGTAAGCACTGGAGCTGTTGTGAAACTCGATTGTGAAGTTGAAAATGCCGGAGCTGGGTAAGACGTGGAGATAGTTTCAGTTTTAGGGATGACAGGCTTTACGTCAGGAGCAGGCGTAGCTGACACGACGCAACAGTCGTCGTCACCATCGGAATCGCCGTTGATCTCAATAATTGTCATACTTTGTTCCGTCTTCGTTACTGGGAGCAGTGGGATATTAGCTTGGCTGGTAGGAGCGCTGTTAGAAGTATTCTGAAAGAGTGGTTCCAGTTTCGGTTCGTTAGCAACTGTTTCGGTCTCAGTCTTGACCTGTGCTATGATTGGTGTTGAAATAGGAGTTGCATCGTTCGGAGGAGGTGATGACCGTTCAGTTTTGATTTGGTTGGAAAATAGAGGCATTGAGGAAGAAAGTGCATCACTGCTAACTGTATCCACTTCCTTTTTCACATGAACTTCTTCAGCCTTAGGTTCGGGGTTGGATTCGCGTCTTTCTGGTGTAGATGTTGTTGATATGTTCATTCCCTGAGTAGGTGTTTGTTTAGCTGCTAAGGGGTGGTTTGCTCCTCGTCTAGGCGTTTGTTTCACCGCTGGTCTTCCAGGAGGCTTTGACGGCAGCGTTTGCTTGGCGACTTGTACAGGCTTCTTTACAGCCTCAGGTTTTTCCATTTTAACTTCGTTCGGTTTCTCTAACTTCTTTTTCATAGCATTTTTGATTGCGTTGTTGATTTTTCTTGTAGCCAAAGGTATTTCTTCTTCGTCCTCGTCCTCAGATTGTTTTTCAGCAGCATTTTCGTCCGCAGAGTCATCATCATTACCCTCTTTTTCAGCTTGGTCTTCACCAGATTCTTCGCCCTTTTCATCGTCTTTCTCCTCATTATCTTCATCTTCGTCATCAGAAGTTTTGAAATCTTTCAAACCGTTAACAACTTTGAAAGAGTTGCCATGAGCGCCGTCTGACTTCAATTTTAGTTTGATTCCACCTAAATTGCCCAGTTTTTTCATCACATCGCTAGAATCCTTCTTTTCTTGACTGGAATCAGATTCTTGTTTTATTGGTGTGTTGCCTTTCTTTATGGTAAATCCAAGACCACTAAGTTTGGACAGTGCCGAATCGGAGCTTGGTTTGGTGGGGTTTGCCTGGCCTGGTTTTTTGATGCATAGTCCAGGATTCTTCATGATTTGCGATATGTCTATCTTTTGGGGCGTCTTTTGCGGGGCTTTTGTTTGAGGCTCTGGAGCCTCTTCCTCCTCGTCGGACCAGTCATCTCCTGACCCTCCAGGGTTGTCTTCCTCGTCGGACGGCAGCTTGTCAAGCACCACCGAGGGCAGCGACACGTGCGTAATCAGATGGTTTTCTAGTTCCTCCCAATCAGGGAAGTCCTCGTCACAGGTGTGACACTTGTACTCCTGTTTAGGTTTCTTTAAGATGGCCCCAGTTGACTGTAGCCTCTTTAATATATCCTTAACATTATTAGATACGGGTTTTACGTTTTTAACATCTGGTACCTCTGAGTCTGGTGGGTCTTCGTCTAAAGGCTCCTCCTCTTCTTCAGGATCTAGATCTGGTTCTGGTTCTGTAAAAAACAAAAGTAGTTATTGTTATATCTGACTTCGAAATGTTTGGCTTATTTGTTAAGTAGGTACTAATAGGTCAAGGGAAAATCAGACTCGCAAACGTAGGCTTCCGTTCCGTACAAATACATACATAAATCACGCCTTTATCCCTAGTGGGGTAAGCAGAGCGTTAACGACCGTAAAATTACGGCCGTTACCGCCACGTCTGACAAATGTTTGAGGGTTGTTTCAGATAAGACGTGTATCATATAGTGACAGGTTGTCAGCCTGTCGCCTAAAATTGCAATACACGTGAAACCCTCGAGTCCCTTAGTCGGCTTCTACGACACCCACAGGAAAGAAATGGGGTGATGCTATTCTAAGCCGGCATCACACGGCAAATACTGTATAAAAATCACGTTTGTTATACCGTAGCCCCTTATAGGTAGAGCAACCAGACACCAGCCTGGTAAGACAGACGGACGAACGGAGAGATGGGCAAACGGAAAGCGAAGACTAAGTAATGGGGTCCCTTTTTTACGATTGGTTATACCTTGGCTTTCCTATAAGTAAAATTAGACAAGGTCAAAATACAGGCAAAAAAAAAAATTTGCTTAGCAGATTTTTTCATGCATGCCCTTGCAATCATGTGCATGCAATGTTTAGTTGCACAAAATACAGGAAATCATATTATGTAGCTATGTTTTTCTCTAAGGCGCTATCTACACACGGGAGAGGTGACGCAAGAGAGACGTCAGACAAGTAATCGGCGATAAGACGCGCGTCTCACGACTCACGGGTGACCGATGTTGGGTTGGTTGACAGACGGCGGCGTCTCTTCTGTTTCATCGCGGTGTCTCACATCTGTCTCATGTTTTATGTCTTTCGTGTAGAGATAGCGCCTAATATATTCGTATATGTATAATGCATACAGTGCATAAAGTGCAATAATGTTATTTTGTTACCTAACATTATTTTTTATTCAAACAAAAATGCGACAAAAGAAATATAATAGGAATGGATATACATAAAACTTCTTCTTTACCAACGAAGTTTATGCATGTGTCACCGATCCGTAAGATTACAAGCAACGCTAAATTAAAATCTCGTTACATTACAATCCGTCGAAATATTGCCTTCACTCACTTCACTTTGCTAGACAGATTACGTTTGAATGTATTTAATTTCGGAAGATTACAATATAAAGATGTAAAACTCTAAAACCGTAAAATAGTCATACATGCGTTCATGCTTGCGTGCGTTCTGATTGGTCCAGCGCCATTTTTTGTGCGACATCCACCTGATTGGTGGTCTTACATCAGTTTTAGAATACGAACAGTGATCATGTAATAACTTCGTATTGAAAAAAGCTCACGTAAAGATGCAAAACGAATACGAAAATAATATGATAAGTAATAAATAATAGAATAATATGATTTTACACTATTTGTTTACTTAGAACCAACGAAATAACTATCAGCGGGTAAACAAACATGGCGTCCTAGGATTCATGAGGTTCGACCAACAGATAACAACTAAACGGTTTTGCTTGTGTATTACGGTACGCACACGCGCACACGTACACATACCCAAACACACACACACACACAAAACAGACACGCACACACACACACACGCACACACCCAAACACACAAAACACACACGCACACTCACAATGCATACACACACACACACGCACGCAAACACACACGCACGCAGTCTTACTCGAAAAAACATGCATACACACACACGCACTCACCCGCACACGCACGCACACACACACACGCACACACGCGCGCACACATGCACACACGCACACAACACACGCACGCACACACGCGCGCGCACATGCACACACGCACACACACACGCACGCACACACACACACACGCACACACGCGCGCGCACATGCACACACGCACACACACACGCACGCACACACAAACGCGCCGACACAGACGCACACACACACGCACACACAGACGCACACACACATGCACACGCACATTATATTACGCCTTTATCCCTTGCGGGGTAGGCAGAGCGTTAACGGCCGTAAAATAAGGTCGTTATCGTAGCGTCTGACAAATATCGAGTGCTCTTTCAGTTGATTCGTGTGTCAACGTTCGATCCGTGTGTGTTTTACAATATTTCGTTGGATTGTAATTTAACGACATACATTGTGATCCATCATTCTACCATTGTTTGTAATTTTACGGTGAAATATCTAGTTCATAAACACAAGATGATGGGTAGTTGGGGAGTTGTGCCGGGAAAAAAGGAGTACAAGTTGGGAGTGGAGGAGGGGTTAGTGGTTGAGGGCAAGAAAATAGGAAGGGGGAGGAGCTAAATAAAACGCCTGCAGATGAGGGGCAGTTGGCGAGTTATAGGGGGAAAAAGAGAGGGGTCAATTGTCATTTGAAGGCAGTAAAATGGGGGGAAGGGTCATTGAACGGCAGGCAGATGAGCTACAGGTGGGGATGAGGGTAGAAAAAAATTAGTAGTTGGGAGTGGCGAAGGGATCAATTATTATTGGCGATTGAGGACAGGAAAATTGTGGGAGGGGAGGGAAATATGGCAGGCTGATGTGCGACAGGTGAGGAGACGAGGGGCGAAATGGGAGTAGTTGGCAGTGTGGGAGGGGTCAATTGGCGATTGAGGACAGGAAAATTGTGGGAGGGGAGGGAAATTACATGGCAGGCTGATGTGCGACAGGTGAGGAGATGAGGGGCGAAATGGGAGTAGTTGGCAGTGTGGGAGGGGTCAATTGGCGATTGAGGACAGGAAAATTGTGGGACCCGGGGAGGAATATTATACGGCAGGCAGATGAGCGACAGGTGGGGAGATGAGGAGCGAAAAAAGGAGTAGTTGGCAGTGGGGGAGGGGTCAATTGGCGTATGAGGGGAAGAAAATGGGAGGGTGGGGTAGCATTTTATAGACAGTCAGAGGGCAGGGCAGAGGGAGAGTAGTTGGGTTGCAAGGTCCGGGGGACGGGGAAAGCTGGGTAGGTAGTAAAAAGAGAAGCTGTCTATATGACGGAGCATTCCCAAATAAGATCATCAGCATTTCTATTTCGACAACATTTACCACTCCGAAAAGTATACTCTGAGCAACCGCCCCTCAAAATTAATCATAACCACATATAGATAGATATAAGCATGAATCTCTTTACCAAATTTGGTTATTCCCTACCATGGTATAGAAACAAAATGTTTAGTAACACACATCATGAACATGTGAAACAAAAACAAACGATAAAAACAAAACAAACCTGATTCATCTTTTTGAGGCGATGATGGAAAATCAGATTTAACATTTGTTGCCATGGTGTACCTGTGAACAAGTACTACCTATAAATAAAAAATATAAAAAGCCAATTTGTATAATGTTTTTTGGTAAGTAAGTACTGCCCGAGCCAAGTGACTGCAGTAAGCAATACCTATCTGAATTTTGTAAAATAATTTGTATTAGAAACCTATAAAAAAAATTGAAACTATGGAGTTTCATGTTTTTGCAAGTTAGTAAGTAGTCTGAAAATACAACTCACAGTAAGAAGTGTAATGAGTAAGATACCTAAGTACATAAAAAGCTATAAAAAGTGGTCTACTGGGGTGCACCAATTCATCATCACAATATTGTTATTCTGGTAAGATTAGTTAGGAGTAACAGAAAGATTTGAAACATTCTATTTTCTATAGCATCTCACACAAATAAACAAGAATAGCGTCAACATTGCAAGGAATTGCCATTTACCATCTAAAGATGTATCATTTGTGCTAGAAATAACATCACAAAAACATCACAACATATAGTCTAAACCAGCACTGATACCTAATTTACTTGTTGTACACTTACTTGCATTATTGGTCCAATAGCAAATTAGAAGAATAATACAGCGATTTTCACTGGATTTTCATAAATACAAATCACAATTGCTGCCCCGCCAGGTAGCACAAGAATCCAATGTTTTTCGGCTTTCCGTCGAAAACTTCACAATTTCAAACAATCACGCTGCTTTCCTCCATCTTGAGCAGCCACTTTTTAGGTGAAAACAATGGAAAATAGACTGAAATTAGCGTATTCTTAGATATTTTACGCGAACTTCAGCACCGCCGTACCAAACAGCGAAATACAAAATGGCCGGTCAACCAAATAAACGAGCAAGAAAGCCAAGACTCAAGACCCACTTGAAACTTCAATCCACAGCACACTTGAATCACGCAAACATATTTTTGTTCGAAGAACTCAAATAGAATGACGCTGTCTTTATCTATGTTTGCTTGCAGTATGAATGATTACAACTGTAATCCTTTTGAATTAATTACAAATTGTAATCGGAAGAACAATAGTAATCCAATCCAGGATATTTCTATTCGTCGCGGTGTCGAGTTTCTACCCGGACCCGCCCGACCGAACCGAAGCAAATCTACACAAAATTCCGTTCCCGTTCACTCGTCGCTGTTTCTTTCCGCCACTCTGCGCTGTTGCCAGTGCCAAGTGCCATTCGTATGCCAGTATTGGCTAGCTGTTTAAATCTAATAGCAACGTTACTAATCTTGCCATCTCTGTCGCTCTTACTACTCCACGTGTTAACAAAGTATCGCTATCTCTTTTTAAACTTTCTAAAACAGCATCTAGACAGAAACGGCAACCTCGCATTCCGGCATATCGCTAGATCGCTACTCAGCCAGCAGCGAGCGAAAACGGGTCGTATGGCACTGGTGTATTTGGTACACGGGCAATAAGTACGGTCGAGTATACGTATGTATAAATGACCTCGCTCAGCTCGGTACGAACGAGTACGACTACGAAGCGAAGAGGCAAACGCGACGATAGCGTTGCGTTTTGCAAGGCGGCGGCGAGGTAATAATAATAATCATCGACGTGCCGGCGGCGACCGTGGCGTCAGACGGCCGACCGTGCACGGCTGTAGGTCTAATTTACATTTGAATTGAATGGAAGCGCTATTCTTCTTTGTTCTCTTTTATAGTGAGCAAAGCAAGCGCGATATTTTAGGAAAGCGTGGTATTATTATTACTACCAAATCAACAGCCCAATGTACATATACCTACTATTTTTAAATTGTTTTATGAGGATGATGATGATGAGAAGTGATTATATTAGGTACCTACCTATCTATTTTCTTTTCAATCAGTCTAGAAAGTTCGGGACGTAGATGATTCAGTTCTTTCTTACAGATGAGTCCCTTTCACACTTACGTAGGTACCTAAACCCTAAACATAAGATCGCCATCCTTCCTATATGCCCTACATACTTACTAAGAAGGTATAGCTAGAAAGCGTCCCTCGGGTCGATTGCGCTCAAAACCTTTTATTTGCTCAAGCTCAACCAACGCTCAACCTTTCTCTGCGCTCCGGTCGACTCGGCTCCATTCGACGTCGTCTGCCGTCAATATGACGCAGGGCGGTAGCAGTAGCGGGCGGCATCATAATATTAGCATATGATGCGCACAGAATTATTTTACTGCGGGCGAGACCGGGACGACATGACATGACGCCATTTTGCTCGTCCAATAACGTTACTGCGGGCGAGACCGGGACGCCATGACGTGACGCCATTTTGCTCGTCGCTTCAGCTTTGCTCAGCGCACGCCGCACTTCGGTGCATGTGATACAGCGTTATTAATAATAATAACAATCAAACGCTGGATTTAACGACCTCCTTGGACCGGTTTTCGGTCTGATTCTTTATACCTAGTACTTACTTATTTGGTTTTTTGTAGCTAGCTCTATTACCTGTCTGGCTCTTTGCGTATGTTGTATCAGAAATGACTGCTGAAAATCTAATAATTATACATACCTATAGGTACCTAGCTACTGTACCTGTCATATAGGTGCCTACCTACCACTGACCTGATCTACCTACCCAGCACAGCAGTCAACATACCTTAGGAATATGGAGTGCATCTATCTACCTTCTTCTTACAGTGGCTTTAGATTTTATGTGCCCAATATTCAGCCACCCGGACAGCATTTTCTGTGGCCTTCATGAGATCCTATCTGCCTTACTTAGGTATCTAGAAATTAATTAATTACCTAAGTAGGGTAAGCGTGTAGGGTAAGTTGGTAATTAATTACCTACCTAAGTAATTAATTAACTTCTAGGTACCTAGGTAATTAATTTCTAAGCTTCTTCGTTCATTAATTTCCTAAATTGTGTAGGATACCGAGTCGAAAGACCCTCTCAACATAAAGTAACCAGATCCGCCGGCTGAACGTGCCCTCCCAAGCGCGTAAATAAAACCTTAGCAGAGTCTTCTGCGTGTGCATGTGTTTTCCCAAACATGATTGGACCAAAACATTGTTTTCCATCGGTAATGGAAAACATATCGCATCGTGTGTATGGCTGGTAAGGCAACGCCGCAATGTACAATGTATTTTTTCCGTTGTAAATAAGATCAAAATATTTACGTTCGGTTCGGCATTCCCAGTCAACATTAAGTTGGAATAAACCGGCAAAATTAGAAAGTCTGAGCCGAACAGTTATTTTGAAACTCGCTCTTTTAAAGCCGGTTGTAAAGCTACGAAGTAAAGGGAGTGAAAGAAAGAGAAAGAGCAATGGTCGCTATGTTCCGATTTGGTCGGGTAATTTCCCTGTTGACCGATCACAAAATCGCAAGCTACACATGGGATTGCAATCCTAAGATATATGAGAAGTAATAAAAGACCACGTAAGTTAAGAAAAAAAGTAAGATCACCTTTATTTTTATTTTTTGAGTAAGTATCGGAATAACCTAAGTACCTAATTGCTTATGTGACGTAAAAACACTAACAATATCTTGAAAAAAGTGATAATAAGGTAATTATCGTAAAAATCGAAATAAGTAGTTTAGTCATAGTCACATAACTAGCTGATGACTGATGAGGTATCAAAGTGTAAACAGTAAAAGAGAACAATACCAATAGTAAGCCCACATAATCTTAACAATAGTCCTAGTCTACATAAACTTACAATAAAAGTTTTGTTACCCAAAAATATTAAGTAAATTAATGAGATTTATGAAGATCTATTTAGGTAAACTATAACCATATAAACGAGATTAAACTTGTTCGTTCTAGTAGTCACAGTTCATACTGTCATCATATTCATCACTTTCTTCTGATTGTTCCAATTTGGGCTCCAAATTCCCCGCTTCATCCTCTTCAGGTTCTCTCTTCAACTGCTTAATGTGTTCTTCATCGTCCACTTTTATGTCGTGCAAAAAGTATTCTTCTTCATTCTGTCTAGCTTGCTGGAACCTTTCAGCCCATTTTGTATCCGGATAGCAGCGTATCAATAAATTTGGTGCCGAAGTTTCAGCGAATTCTTTAACTTCTTTCCACATAAGAGCTGCAGGGTTCAGGTCTGAATGGTTTTTGGGTAAATATAGCACCTCGTGGTTGTTTTCCAAAATAAGCTTTCCGATGTTATGTTCCATCTTTTCGAGTTCGGTTTTGACCAGTTGGAATAAGGTCGATTTTAATGCGGTTTCTTTGAAAGGGATCTTATGATGATTCAACCATCCTTCAATATCAGCTCTAGTAGAGACAACTGATGGTGGTTCTTGATTTGTAGATTCGGATGTCTCGTAAAACGGCACATTCATCACAATGACTGATTGTGGGGGCATGTTCGGCAAAACAGTGTCTTTAATCCAGTCATATGTTTGCGATAATTCGGAACCATTTTGGCTTGTTACAGTGTTCATCATTAATAATACTCCATCCGCGAAACCATTGCGACCACTCTCATGCACAATCACATAATTAGGCATATTTTCAGGTAGGCTTTTAGGTTTACCATCAATGTCCTGGTAAATCCAACGCTGGGTTTCGTTTAAAAAGAAAATGCTTTTACCCTTCTTTCTAAAACTCTTGATAGACTTTATATAGTTTAATCTCTGCGATACAATGTCTGCGCGTTCTCTTAACATCCCTTCAGAGTTAGTCTCTGAATTTGTGAATCCTAATTTGTGTAGTAACTGTCTCATATATTCGTCTGAGCAGTTCAGAATATTTTCTTTTTTTAGAAGGTTGTTAAGTTTCCTAATACTCGGAACTTCGTTTTTCTCTGTATAAAATTGGATGACTTTCCTTCGGATGACGCCTTCAGTTAGCTCGTCAATTAATATCCGCTTGCTTCTCACATGTTTCTTCTTAGCCACGGGCTCAAATAATGCTTCACCTCCTTCAGCTTTCATAGCGTTCCCATCACGTACAATTCTAATCACTGAACTTTTGGATAAACCGGTAACTTCTGAAACTTTGTCGATTAGGTTTATGTCATTTTTAAATTCCAACGTACTTTTGTCTAGTTTACGTTTTTTGTAATAACTGTAAACATTGTATGCCACTTGTTTCGCTTGGTGATCAAGGGATTTCCCAATCATTTTGAAGATATCGTGAGATTGTAATCTCGTGTGGAGCGGTACTAATGTCACTTAGGCGGGAAGACTTGCTCAGCGCAACAGCGAAGTGAACACAATACTCAACACAATACGACTCGCGTCACGCCGATCGCGACTGGATACGATTTTTTGCAGATGCAGACTGATGGACGAGCCAGCCAGCCGCGGGCCGCCCTTCTGACTCGTGCGTCCTCCCCACCGCAAAGCAAGGCACGCGGTCGACGTCACCCCTCCCCCCGCCCCGCACTCTCCGCGCTTCACACAGGCGCACTCTGTGTTAACTTTCTGTCTGTGTGTGTTGGTAGCTAGCTGCCGCCAGCCACGCACAACACACACAACACACGTTTTGGCGATTCATTAATATAATGGCGTGGTGCATTATAGATCCCATCAGCATATTCTTATTCTAGCCTTTCTGGCACGCTGAACTGGTTTTGTTTTGAGGTTTATATCAAAACAAAACCAGTTCAAATTACCTTCTCAAAATTTTAGCATCTCCGTTTCCCCTTTTTTCTTGAACCGTGCTCAAAAAAACCACTCGGTCAGAATAGAGGTGGGAATGGCGGGATTAAAATATCGTTTTGAGATGAGAACTTTTTGCTTGCACCTGCACTTCACCACAGAATATAGGATAAATCACTGCGATAGACAAGAAAATGGCATGGACTAAAAAAATATTACTGTTTATGACAAATAGATGGCGTGGCGATAAGTTGTAATCTTTATATTGAAAAATTAGACAAATGTTGGATATGTTGGGTAGAGTTATACTTCATAAAATTTAGCTTGATAGGTACCTGTGAGTTCTGGAACGTCTCACAGTTTCGAGCAATTGCTCTGACAGAAGGTCCATTTACTTTTGCTTATTTTTCTTTTAGTATGGATTTGACAAAATGTCACAGGTGTCAAGCTACATTTTATTAACTATAATAGGACATTTGTCTCTTAGCTAATGAGTATCCATATTAAAGGAAACATCTCTAAAAGGGAAATTATAAATGATCAGTAGTCAATAAAAACTAACTTTATTGTTATAAATTAATTTATTTTATTATTAAGATGAGCGGTCGCTACTGTCCATGCTGTCATCACTTTTTGGTGGTGCAGTTAAATCTGGATTAACTTGATCAATTTGACTGGCATAATACAAACTGTATTCATCTTCAATTTGTTTGACATAATCAAAGCATTCTTCAAATTTTTCAGGTGTATAATTTATAAACAATTCACTTGCCATTTGAAAATGATTGTCATTCTTAGTGCAAGTTTTGATATCATGCCACGCAATAGCTGCTGGATCTAAATCAAGATGGTTTTCCGGTAGATGGATTAGTTCATGGCCACTTTCTCTTATGATTTTTGGAATACTGTAGTCAATTTTAGCATACTGACTATTTATCTGATCTAGCAATTTAGACTCTGAATCTTCTTGACTGTATGAAATATTATGACGTTTTAGCCAACTTTCTAAAGTAATTCTTAACATGTCAGTAGGCTTCTCATCTTGCATTATGGACTCTGGAGTTTCGCAGAATGGAATGTTTATTATAATCACTGAATTGGAGGGAAGGTTTGGCAGCACTACATCTTTGACCCAATCGTAATTTTCGAAATATTCAAAATGATTATCCTGAGGCTTCCTTTTCAGCATAACATTTACCTTGTTTAAAAATCCTTGTGTGCCACTAGTAGAAGTCATGATAAAGGTTGGCATATCTACTATTTTAAGCAGCTTATCACTCTCACATTTCCAACGTTGTGTTTCACTAAGATAAAATATGGGTCTCTTTTGTTGCCTAAAAAAGTTTAGGGTTTTCAAATACTGCTGTCTTTCAGTCACTACTTCAGCAGGTTCTAATAACATATTAGACCCATTCTTTGTAAGTCCTAGTGTAAGTACAGCTTTCTTAAACTTTCCCAAGGAACATTGCAAAATATTTTCTTTTTGCAAATATTGATGTGCTTTTGTGATCGTACCATGTTTGACTGCTTTTCTTCTAATGATGCCTTCTATAATATAATCAACTCTGAATTTCTTCCTTGGACGGAGTTTTGGTTTAGAACCTTCACCGCCACCTTCTTTTCTCTTTACCTCTTCTACGATTCTCTTTACTGAACATTTACTTATTCCAGTAACTTCTACCACTTTTTCATATAGCTTATTTTCGGACCGAAATTCCCCTGAATCCTTGCACATTTTACACTTCTTGTGATGTTTGTAAACATTGTATACAATTTTCCTCACTTGATTTCCCAGCGGCTCACGACGACGGCTTAACATTGTTGACATTTTTGTAGGTTATTTAAATCCAGTTTTAAGTGTAGCCGGGCATCAACATGCACATTTTTACGGAATCTGGTAAACATAAATATATAAATCAGATTAATATTATAACAGAGGGACTTTCGTTCGAGTAGAAAACAAACAGAGGTAAGTTGTTAATATAAATGAGCACTCTGCTCTGCGTGCTCTGCACAGGCCACAGATCACTCATCACTATAATAGAGTGAGTGACTGGTGACGTTACGTTTTCCCAGTGTTGCCCCTTAGGGAAAAAGAAAGTCCAGACTTGTGTCCAAAGCTTTAAGTTTTGTTAAATGTTAGTCTTGTTCAGGACGTCCTCAGATCAGACAAAACCACAGGGTAAGACATATGACAGTTACTTTTCGAAATACGTAATTGATTCCCGATAAGTAGTATGAACATGTATGAAGATGTTAATTTTCTACCTGAATATAAAAAAAAGCTGTTACATTTAACGACAAAGTTGCGAGAACGGCAATACTGCATTTTCCACAGATTCTTTCAATGGCTGATCATTGAGTGAGCGTTTTCACAAAAAGTTGTACCCCCTATATTTGGCGTGTCCCCAGAGTTTAGTCATTAATTTAAACAAATTATTTTTAATTTTTCGCGAATGAGTTTTCTGGGAAATTATATGATATTAATGATTAAGTCAGTATAAAAATATATCGGAAATTATTGAATATATACTGAATTTACAACAAAATACTTCTGCGGAACTTCATTATTTTAGCTGTCCCCACCCCGAAATCCTGAAGACATGCGTAATTTAAACGTAATTGGCTTTATATATCCCCCTACATGTTATATTTTTTAGAATGGCAATAATTTGCTTTTTAGGAATATGTAAATTAAATCTTTATTAGTATTCTAATAAAGTTTAAAATTCGATTTGAATTCTGTCCCCAGATTCTTAACATCCTGACAAGTCAATTATGTTACCACAGAATCTAAGAAAATATAAACAAATAGGGATATTTTATTTGTGAAATGACAACTATTATAATAGATTGAACTGTCCGCCACTAAACAATTATTCGGCCAATTGCACCGGGATCGTGGCGCGAGTTGGAAGTGTCCATACAGTGTCACAGTAAAAAACAAAGTCAAGTCAGTTACCACAATTTCTCTCATTTTTTCTTTAACACCACATAAAATGTGTTGTTATGACTAATAAAGTGTTTTATTAGGATAGCGATACTGGAAATATTAAAGGTTTAACTATAAAACTTAATTGACAGTGAATTTATAAAACTGAGCGATGATGCTAGTGTTACCTCCATTATGTTACCAATTTGGATGGTAACTATATGTTGACTCGCAAAGTAACACAATTGACACATAAAGATAAGTTCACATAATGGTCATTATTAAATTGAGTTGAATAATATTTACAGAATGTGCATTTTTCCTTTTTGAGCTAGACTTTCTTTAATAATAGGCATAAGATTTTTGATTGTTCTAGAGCATTTTTTTCAACTGTAGATACCTTATTCTGATATTTTTTATGACAAGTCAAGTGTCAAGTGGTTTCAGGATCGATTCCAATAATGTTGAATTGAATAATGGAAATTCATTAAAATTGATGCCACTTTTTATAGAATTTAAAAAAGCCTTTTTATTAGCCACCACAGCCCATCACCCATTCAACATCTAAAACTTCACCTGTGTAACTTAATCTTTATAATTATGTTACTGTCAGTTTTGTTACCCTTTTTTCAATTATTCAAACATTTCTGTTATTTGTAGGGTAATATTGAGGTTGAGGCATTTAAATTGTAATAAAATAGATATTTTTTTTAAATAAATTAATTTGAAGCCAATTCTTAAAGAAATTCACAAAGGAAATAGAAAAATATTACGACTCGGAAACTTTGGTATCAAAACTGACATACAATCAGTGTTACTGAGAAAAATAACAACTTGGGAAATTTGTTATTATGTATTTTATAAAGAACACATTTAAATTTGAAAACTCAGTTGTATTTTTTGAAACTTGCAATTAAAATACTCTCGGAATTGTGGTAACATAATTGACAAGCCTTTTTTGACTAGCTCTCATATTTTCTTCGATATTTTAATATTTAAGAAGTATTTTTAATTTATTTTTATGAAAAATGATAGCTAATTGTACTCAGAACATTATAACCACACTTAATCTAAAGAAAATCATACTTTGAAAAACTGTGCTCAGTTCTGGCCAGGTACAACATTTTGTGAAAACGCTCGTTTACGGTGCTGCTGCCAGATAGCTATAATCATTCTGTGGCCCTTGGGGTGCGTCTCCATTGAAGCGGGGCTGCGCTAAGCTAAGCTGAGCCGCCCCGCTTCAGTGGAGACGCACCCTAATTGGTCAATTCATGCCCCGCTCAGCTCACCTTAGCGCAGCCCCCCTTCAGTAAAGACGCACCCTCAGTCACTTAACTTCATATCAGTGCCCTGCCTGCGGTAAATATAAGTAGGTTACATATATAGTTCAGTTTTCAAACGCCATCTTAGATTTAAATATAAAATCAGTATACAATGAATTTTATACTTTAGGAAATGTATCATGAAATCAATCACTCACTATATATCTGTGGTAACTGGTAACCGAAAAAAAAATGTTGGTACCTATAGTCGTATGGACGTAGGGGATTATACAACTTTGTGGGATTATAGTATTCCTTGGTCGTATGGTGTGGTAGGTTTCTTTCAGCTGAGTAGTTTTATTTCAGTTTTATTCGTCATCATGCATGATCGATGAAAGTGAATGTTGTGACGAGGAAAGAAAAAATAAAAAAGCAGTTTTCATCTCACAATAAGTTTATTTATCTTAGTTTATTCATAAAGCTATCATTGAAAATCACCTCACCAAGTTAAAGACCACATGAAACCTTAACCCTAGATGTTATCCATCACACAATTTACCCAAGTACATTTTGTGCTGTGCTTTTAGTTAAGACTGCCAACCACTATGTAAGTAGACATTAAAATATATCTAAAGGTATGAAAAATGCTTTAGGAATGCAGAAACTTTAAAATTCTTCATAAAAGCTACAGAAGGAAATGGGCAAATTTGCTCATTCTATATAATATCATTGAGAATGTATGTAACATTTAGATAAAAGGGTTTCAAAATGTAGTCTATACTATTTGGGGCAGTTTCAAATATTTGGTAGGCATAATATTTTTCTCTAATAATAATATTGCATTCAATTAAATATTATGCCTTTACAGATGAAATTCAAAACGATGTGTTCCATCTCAAAAGAAATAAAATTCGTGTAAAAAAATATAAACAAAAAAACTGTCCTTAACACTTATTAAGTTCCCCTTGATTTTCCCTGAATTACTAGTTAAAAAATTCTAAATAAAAATCCCGATTGCAATAAAAGTAGGAAGGTGTAAAAATATATCCTAGCATGGATTACGGTTTACTGTCTGCTTTATTCAAGGCCAAGGAGTTCCACGTCAAAGATGAGAGTGGAGTTGGGCGGGATGACTCCGGGGTGACCTTGCTGGCCGTAAGCGTAGTCCGGGGAGCACGTCAGCCGAGCCCGCTCGCCTACTGACATCTGGAAGTTAGAAAACAAAATATGGTTGAAAATGCATAGTATAACCTTTTTAAGGGTAGGTAAATTGATCTTAAGCCTGATACCAACCTTTTATCTCAAGAGTGGGTTTGCCATACTTTTGTATGTTATCTCTCAATAGTGGAAAATGTCTATTATAATAGTGAAAATGTCTATGCGAGTGAGTGTTTTGTTTTTACTTCATGTTTAACTCTGTGCCCACACCATTTGTGTTACTTTCATGATTTACATACATACATCTCGCCTGTATCCCTTGCGGGGTAGGCAGAGCATAAATGGCAGTAAAAATTTCTCCATACAAAATCGAACGGCGCCAACAAAATACTAAAAGCATGCCGTTTGTAAGGCCTAAAAGTAATAAAAAAAAATTATACCTCTCTAGAGGCATTACAATGAAATATGTGTGGATTAAAAGTGTTTTTTATTACCTTAGCTACACCCTCATCCCAGCCTCGAATGACCTCTCCCTTGCCGATCTTGAACTTGAAAGGCTTGCCACGGTCACGGGAGGAATCGAACTTTTGTCCGTTGGTCAGAGTGCCTGTGTAGTGCACCACAACCGTCTGGCCCTTCTTTGGGAATGTGGAGCCTGGAATTTCAAAATAAGAATGTGTAATTTTGGAAAGAAGATGAAATGGTTTGCATGGTGAATGGCAATGAATGGTAAGCACTCAAAAGTTTAAATTGGAATTACTTTAAAGTTGTGAATTTGGCGGTATTGAGAACATAAGTAATTCTTTATCTCTCTTTTAAATTAAAGAATGTAGCATAATAAATTAATATAAGAGCCGTACCACAAAAACTTAGAAATTGAACGCATGTCTAGCGGTTTTTTTAATGAAGATATTTTTTTTAATACGTTAGATTAGAGTACATTACAGAAATATGGTACAGTAAGTAGATTTAAGATACATTTCAGAGTAAATTTGAGCTTTTTTATGGTAAGTTTATACTGTAAATTGACACTGAGAAATAACAAAAAAGTTTTAAACATAATTTTATGTTATGATTTTGTTGTTACAGTGCACATAATTTAGTAAATAATATTTGTTGCACATTAGACTGTCAAAAGTTCTGAGCTCACTCATCAAAATAGGAACCCAATGGAATAGTTCAAAAACAAAATTAAGAAAAGCTGATAGCAATCTTATCAAAATTATAAGCTAAATTAATTCCCAGGATGAATTTTACGGATTTTATAAGAATAAGTGAGCTCGGATGTAGGTACCTTTCATAATAATAATTATTTATTTGTAGGAAGAACATATTTATTAGTTATCTAAGTAGGTAAATAATAGTTGCAGGTAAACAGCAATAAAATGTTGCGTAACTATTGATTCAAATAAAATTACTAATGCAGAAAACAGAAGCGGTCAGCGTCTTGAAGGTTAAATTTTGCATAAGACTGAAACAGACTCTTTTGCATGGAAATAGAACGTATCCTTACTATTTTAGTCATTCTAGAACTGGCTATGTTCCCCGTTGATGCATTGAGAGGATTATAGGTGTAAATTGAGTAGGTACACCTATCCCATGGAACACAAACTATTTTATAAAACCTTGTCGGCAAGTAATAAGTTAGGTATTATTTTCTTAGGAAATAACAGTGGAATACTTACCATCTCCAGGGGAAATGGTTTCGACGTCAACGCCCATGGTTTCTGTGGTTGTTCTATGTACAAATATTGATCTTTTAACACTTTCCGATAAACGCAACGCGGAGCGGAAAAGTACGCAATAATGGCGGCTTCACTTGAGATTGAGAAGCGAAGCGTCGTGCCGTATTGCCAACTCCATGTTAAGTTTTTGAGCTAAATAGTTCTTCTCGTCTCTGGTTGTTGCTATAAATTGTCATGCTGAGCCGATTTTGATAATATTAAAACTACATTTATTTAAGAAAAGCTACAATTTCCTCTTTGATTCATGATGAAATTACCAGCGACCATGTGTTGTGTTGAAAATTAATCAAAATGTATGTTGCATATTTATAATAACACGATTATAGTTTTACAGTAAGTAAACAAAACAACTGTCATTTATTATTTTGTTTGTTAAGCAAGACGAATTAATTCATGTAAAATGTACTAAGTTTAACAAATTTGATATGGGGGCAACATCTTATAGTAGGCGTGGCCTGTCATAAATGACGTTTCGTTTTTGAACATCGATTTCCGTGCCAAGTAAGACATGAAAACAAGATACATACATACTAAGCTTTTTTCGACTATGACATTGTCTATAGCTCTTTGGTTTTATAAAAATCGAGCCAGAAAGCCCTCGAGATTTGAAATCGGAATAGTAAGACGTACCTACAATGGTACCTAGGCGTAGTATATTAGAAGTCTATGTACCTACCTAGTCTACCTACATGGGTCGAGTATAATGCAACGCCAATATTGTATTCTTTTTCATTTAGCATGAATGACATAAACGTTCTACTTTTAAATAATAAAATAACTACGTTACGAATATAACATAGAACCGAGACGGGTTATTTTTTATCTGGGTAAACAGATTTTAGTAAAATAAAACGAAACTCATGAATACAAATATAAACTTTTTATAACAAATATCTTCATATTTAACACGTAGTGCCAGGCGACGGGATTAACTTAGAACATGCTTAAAATTATGCTTTCTTTCACCTTTAGCTTTAGATAAAAAAATCTGAATATAAATATGCATTTATACTAAAATAAACAATTCTACTTGGTTCTAGCGTGCCTTGTATGTCACAGAGACAAAATCTCATTCACGGTGGTGTATGTAACCGGTTAATAATTTTGAAGTGCATACGAGAGTGCCACCTGCCAAGTTCTCCGTATTTAAACTTTGAAACATTATCAAATTTTATTTAAAAACCTTTATAATAGGTTACACGACAAAAAATTTCGACTGTGATATCATTCGTGTAAATTTTGACAATAATTTATTGTTATATTAATTAGAGGACAGTTTACTATTTCTTAATACAATCGGGGTAGGTACAGTATTTTTTTTATATTAATTGTGTAAATAATATGTAGGTACGTACCGACATTCTTTTTTCAGAAAATATAGGACTCTGGTGTTACAATTTGGCAATCATTCTGACACACTTCTTAAGTAAATTACTAAATTAAGTGACAGCTACGGCCATGATTAATCAAAAATTATAATCAAAATAAACAAAACAATGAATATACAGAAACTGTATGTTAGTGCAACTAACTAATTCTGATAATAAACCGACTTTCATTGACTAGAATTAAGCCGCATTATGGGAAGTAACTGTTAAAAAACTGTGGCATCATTGTACTTTCATATTAAAATTTGAAACAAATACAATGGCTTTCATATTTTGTGCCTTTTTAATTATTTTTATTTAAGGTAACTCTCGTTAAAGCTAGGTTTTCGTCACAACGCACAACTTTAGGATTCATTCATCCTTTCATACACTCAAAGTGTAATAAAATACTGCTATCCTAAATAAATCATGCTGTAAATCATATCAGGGCATTTTATTACACTTAATTCAAAATATGATTTCAAATCTCTGTCTTATTTATTATACAGTACAGTTTATGTTACTAAAACATTAAACTATCAGAAAACATCACATTTTTTAATATTCTTCTATTTCATTATATTACAGTACAAAATATATATCATTGCGAGTGATAATTAATGATAATTAATTAAACAGCAGTAGGAAATTCATAAAACATTAGGAAATTCAAATTGGGATAGTTTAAAATAATTATATACGTAGACGGTCAAATTGTACATCGCACTTTATAGAAAAAATATATGACAAAAATATTTTGTTCTGAAAAGATAAGAGTTTTTTTTAGTATTAATTGATACATTTTCAGTTGTAAGTAGGAATTAAAATGTAGGTCATCAAGTCATGCCATGTCAAGTAATAGCTATGAGAAAATATACTCACCGACCGACTATTTTGTAAAGATTTTTAGTTAGATACTAACTCATATAATTAATATTACTTTTTCAACACAATAACGATTTCATATAATTTTTAATAAAAAACGAGCTAAATATTGCTAACAAATAACCCTTATTTAATTTAAACCATCGAGTGCACGTCTACTACCACATATTTTTACACATCCATAAATAAACACATAGATATTATATAGATTTTATATTAAAGCTAGATATTACACTATTAAAGGGATATAGTGCAAGGGTAATACCTACGCATAGGACATAGCGACTGGTAAGAAGCTAAGAATTGATAAAGACAGTTTAAAGACTTGTTTCTACGAGAAGAGAGTTGATTAATTCATATTACTTAATGTCAATTACTTTTGGCTTGTTAAGAACCATTGATGATAGGACATATGATACGACATGACGATTTTCTGAAGACTTTAGTAGAAGGAAAGATAGAAGGGAAAAGACGATGAGGAAACTATTTTGAACAAGTAAAGGGAAAGGTCAACGTCGAGTCGTATCAAAATGTGAAGAGACTGGCGGAGAACCGAACGGAATGGCGTATGATCCACCGACACGAGCCAAGCTCTTAAATATAGAAGAAGAATGTCAAATGTTCAAAAGAAAGCAGCTTTTTTCTGATTTAATTTAATCAATGGCCATTGATTGGACGTTAGCGTTATGGGAAGATATGTTTCAGGTTTTCTACGAATGATATTATCACCATCTATTCTACTTGATTAAATATAAAGTTACTTCATATAGTAGTTTCCGAAAACAACACAATAAATACCAAGGGTATCATTAAAACATCCAAAAACCAGCTGTCCAGCCAAGAACAAAATGTCAGCAAAGAAACACGAAGCTCCAGCCATAGCATTAGGTATCATAAATATCTAATCGCTTTCAAATGGATCTTTTTTAAATAAATTCAGCTGAAGTTAGTGTGTGTGTACATACAATTTTATAGCGTAAATGTGGAAATGAAATATAGCTGTTGACTGAAGTGTTTATTATCAGAAACTATAAGATGTGAATACTACATATTAATATAAATATTTTGGCATTCAATTTGGCTTAAGTTAGAGAGTAATAGGTAAGTTAGAAAGGTTTAGGTTTTGATTCAAGCAACATCTATAGATGAGAGATATAAAGCTGCTGTTTGTGTATTAGACTCGTCTCAATGATGTCGTGGTTTTCAAGAAATCTTTTATATATCATATTTTATTACTGAGATTTATCTTTAGCATGTTATTATGATAAGTAATTATATTTATATTTGATAAGAATCGTTCAATCTTCATTTACACAAAAACGATAATAGGTACTGACAACTTTTTAAAGCTCGGCGCGCTTTTATCAAGATCAAGAATACCTATATATGGGGATATCTCAAGTCAAGCATCTATGTTTCGATTGTTCTTAAGTAGGTAACTATGTCGGTTTTTATTGATATCTATCGCAACCGCATGGCAACTAAACTCTGCGACGCGATGCGACACGACACTTCAAAAGTTGCTTTATATTATTTATAATAATTTTATCGAAAAACACTGATTTCCCTTACAATAAATATAAACTAAGACTTGCGTATTCTCTGAGGCTGCAATGATACACAAAAAGCTCGTAGAGTCCTACGGGACGGAGTGTCGATGCGATCCAGTGTGCTTAAGGAGTGGGGGCCTCAGGAGTGTCTTCCTCTTGGTGATGCTTCGCCAGGGCTAGCAGGATCATCGTCAGCTGCTTCCGGCTGATCTTGCCGTCGCTGCTGTACTCCACACCTTGGAGGATCGTCTCCTCGAACTCGAGTAGATCTTGGGCGTCGTAGTCCTGAAGCAAGCAGGAAGTAAAATTATATAAACGGGCTAAAAGGGTTTCGTTTTGTACTTACAAACTTTTTGTTACTTACCAGTACCTACAGCTCAGTAAGAAAATCTGTGTGTTTGTAAAGTATGTACGTATTTTACAACCCCACTTCCTGTTAAGTCGCAGAGGGTTGTGATATCCGAAGGGGAAATTACTTTCACATATGTAATGCTTTTCGTTTTGAGAATCAGGTATCAATCAGGTATCATTTCTTTTTGTTCAAGTAAATTCATTGACCAAGCACATGTATTCAAGAAAACTCACCTTTTTAACTAATTCCAGCAGATCTTTTAAGAATCCTTTTAATTCTTCGTTCTCAATAGATCCATTGTTATCCTGTAAAGAAAAAAATCATTTTGCCTCAAAATTCGAAATAATAAAATTTTATAATGTCATTGTCAAGATTTAATATCTTTTTACCGCACGTTGTTATTTTTTTATAGCAATAAAATAAGTTAGGTAAAACCCTGATAGAAACACCTTGCGAATTTGCTTATTACTTACTCTATCATATAGAGAAAACACTCTTTCAATGTCGTCTTTCGTTAGTCTCGTAGCACCCTGTGGAAATTAAAGAAGCATTATAAATTTTATTAATATATCTTTTATATACTTATCTACCTACTACCTATCATTATTATGCTTATAGACGTATGTACCTACTTATTTAAGAACATAATGTACATGTACCAAATAATAGCAGATAAATAAGATTGTATGTAATCAGTAAAAAAACAGACTAATTTATTCTATTCTATAAACTATAATATTGCAGACAAGTGCTAACACAAATCAGTAATTTTTTATTTAAAACTAAAAGTGAGTAGATTCAAAAGTAATCTATAACAAATGTAGATGCTATTTATGTACTCTTATAATTAGGTTTAGATTTTTAGTTCATTCACAGTCTTTCTATTTATTATCCTTTTAAATGATTTATTTAATTAAGAAATTAAACGAAGAAAATCCCTATAATTATACACTGATATATATATATATGTACTTGCCAGTGGCACAACCGTGCCCTCAACTTACTTGCTATACAGGAGTAACCGAAAGCGTCCAAGTGGAAAAGGAACAGGATAGATCAAGATTTTTTATTCAGTTCAAACAAACATTCAAATAGGTTAGATTAATTATAATGAATGAATGATTGAATGAATGAAATGACCGCGACTTTTTTCTCAACTTGGCAGTACCACTGCCGTGCTCCAGAATAAAAGGATTTCAAAAATAATTTGTCATATGCATGAACAAGTTATTTTGGAAAAGAATAATTTACTTATTATATTGAAAAGGTTAAATATTATTTTGAAATTGGTCTGAGCCAATACATACAAACATACATACTACAGAGTCAATGACTCTTTAATGCCTTTCTAACTTTCACAAATATATTATCTATCTAGATAGATATGCATTTAACTTGAAAAAAAGGCAAAACCAAGACCATTACCTCTTCAGCGCTGATTTTCAGCAATTGAATAATTAACAATATTAGTACTTAAGGAAGTAAACGTGTATTCGGCACGCGCCATCTATATTTAGAAAGCGTGCGTTACTCTATTGCCTGTATTTATAATTTTAACTATATATATTTCGGTTTTATACTAGATATCCCGTAAATATTAATTTTATTTAATATTTGTTTACGGTATAACCTGAGTGTAACGTGCCAGGCAAATTAAAGTACAGTCAAATGGGGGAAAATGAGACTAGCTGGTAGCTTGGGACATGGTCGACACCAGCATCTATGAACCAGCTATAAGCCTATAACGTTATAACTGGTTGATAAATGTAGCGTCCAAAGTTTTCAACCAATTACAACGTTATAGTTGGTTCATAGATGCTGGTGTCCACCATGTCCCAGGTTGTCCGCTAGTCTCGTTTTCCTATTTGACCGTATTTTATAATTATTAATGATCAGTGTATAACTACAGAGTATCACGTGAGAACTCACCTCCAGGCCCTCCTAGTGCAGTGCGGGACACAAGCCAAGTGTTAGACAGGCAGAGAGACAGGCAAACAAACAGAACACATGCTGTATTGTATTTATTTATCAGTATTAGAGAATAGTCGCTGCTTGTCGTTCGTTGTGTATGTATACCTTCTGTTGTCAAGATAAGAATTATTTTCATTATATTTTTATTCTACGTATATGTATTTATCAAATTAAGAGAATTGTAGCAGATTTTAGTGTGCCTACGTACACAAATATACAGGGTGTAAAGGACGGTGTAACGAAAACTTTGCAGACGTCATCAGATCATGAAACTGAACAACTTTTTCTATGGGGGCTATGTTGGAAAACGAAAAAAACTTTCGGGTTCCCATACAAAGTCACTCAGCTGATCGGGAATTTTGTATGGAAGGATAGGAAATTCAAAAAAAAAATCACATTAACCAACATAGCTCCCATAGAAAAAGTAGTCCAGTTTTATGGTCTGAGCACGCCTGCAAAGTTTTCGTTACACCGTCTCTTACACCCTGTATACATCAATTTGCAATCAGTAAATTATATAGTACCTTCAACAGTTATGAGTATGATGAGTATGATTAGCTTATTATGGTGAATACAATAAAATTATGAAAATTTGGTACGTAATGTTTGTATGAAATATTTAATCTAATGTTAATAATGTTTGTAAGAAATATACGTATAAGTATAAATGTGTGGTTGAGATATTATGTTGATTTTTTAAAACAAGCAAATGATTTATAGGAAAATAATGCGCTGCTAAAGTATTAAGTACTATTAATTAATAAACAAGTGAGTAAATAATACATAATGTAAAAAAAGCATTCTTTAATAAAAGTAAGGTGAACTATACTAATATTTTCTAGGTAATAAAATAAATGTAAAAATCACTTCTCGGCAGACTTGGCTCTTCACACTGCCATGCTCCTTGTATTGAGTGAAGTGGCATATCATGCATTGATAAAAAGTGAGATGAATAGAATTATGTGCAAGCGAATTTTATTATTATGCACAAAATTCAGCATGTTATAGTCGTTTTTGTATGGGACCATAGAACGCGGATATCTGTGTATGGACGATAATAATAAAAAAATATGTTTGGTGTAATAATAATATCATATTTTTGAGTACCATAGTACTTGCAACCAACATGCTTTACGAAGTTGGTTGTTCATTTTGCATGGATATTTTTTTTTATTTAAATTTTTATTTATATCTTATGATGAAAAAAATTGTCTCGCTGGCCAGACAGATGCGTCCTATATAAAAGCGACCAATATTAGAAATAATATTTTATTCTACTATTCTAGTAGGCGAATAAAATATTCCGAATGCGGAATAGGCACTTCACGTTCGCACGCGATCAGTCCATCTAGACACAGTTAAGAGATTTCTACTACAGTACAAAGAGTATATAAGATGTAAAAAAATTAGCTGCAAATATTTTAAGGGCTGAACAAGCCCATGAAACTGAACAACTATCCTCAAGGAACATAGATGGAAATATTTAAATAAAATTCGCTCTCCCATACAAAATTACCGACCGATTTAGTAAATTTGTATGGCAGGGCCAAACCTATGTTTCTTGGGGAAAGTTGTTCAGTTTCATAGGCTGATTCACCTCTTAAAATATTTGCAGCAATTTTTTTTGCACCCTGTATATCAACATACGAAAACGGACCATAAGTTATGTATGAACATGATTTTGACAGCTGCCAAATATGGTTTTTCGAGCTGCGATATTGTATCGTCGGTAGAATGTAGTAAAAATCTCTTTTCAGCGTTCTCAAGATGTGAATGATGGATGAGCACCCTATTACGTATCGATTATTCTATCAAAATACTACAAGTCATCCTCTTCGATTCGATCACGAACCTACTCACGTACCAACACGGAAAACGGAATACCGGTATTGAAAAACCGGAATACCGGACGATTTTTTTTTTATTTTTCGATCCCGGTTGCGATCAAAAATCTTTAAAACCAGTTTAAGTAAATGTTTGACTAAGGCTAATTTGTAAATTAGTTGTTATCTTGTTTCGTTTTGTGACTGACGTTATTTATCTATCTGGTAAAATATAAAAATAATTCGCATCAGAAAAAAAGTCCGGCTTAGAATAGCATCACCCCACTTCCTTCCCGCGGGTGTCGTAAGAGGCGACTAAGGGACTCGAGAGTATTAGTGTATTACAATTTTTAGGCGACAGGCTGGCAACCTGTCACTATAGTAATACACATGTTTTCTGAAACAACCTTGGAAAACAATCCTCAAAAATGTCAGACGTGGCGATAATGGCTCTATTATTACGGCCACTATCGCTCTGCCTACCCCGTAAGGGATAAAGGCGTGATATATGTATGTATGCAGAAAAAAAGTTTAAGTAGGGTTTAAGGCTTGTGGTTTTCATTTATTTCGTTGTTTCCAGGTCCCTAAGTCTGCTAAATTAAAATCGTTTTAGTTGGATGTCGATTGGATATTAGTTGGATGATTTTTGTAGTTTCGTAGTCCGCTACTTGTTTGAAGTATAGAAAAATCACAATGGCAATGGAATGACAGTTGAGTTTCGATGGCTTTACAATGACAAAATTATTTATTATTTTTTCCATTAGTTTATTTAAGTTTTTTTTTTTTTTTTTTTTGTAAATACTTCTTGTTTGGTACAATAAAGTTATTACATACATACATACATACATACAAAAATAGCAAACTTAGGGCCCAGATCATAAACAATATAAAAATAGGCATTTGCTCCTAGCAAGCATTATTTTGTACGATTTTTTCCACGTAAATACCTATTAAAAACCTGTTCACGAAACTCGCCAAAATAGCCCAAAATCAAAAAAGTTTGATGTACAAGACATTCTTATATGTTTATTATAGGAAACCAAAACCGGAATTCCAGGATTCACATCCAACACCGGAAACTCAAAACCGGTTTTGAGATGCTTTCGATTTCACACGCCCCAGTCACGTTTCCTACATTCTATTCATAGAAAATGACGGGGCTTATTCTTAGAAAATGTTTCACGGATATCTTAACTTGACTGACTTGAATAATGTTTCCGTATTCTATTACTATAAATATGTATTACGTTAAAATTACGGAGCTATATGTATGAATTACGTAAATTCTACTTCTGTACTGAATTAAGTAGTAAATCGTAAGTCTTAGGGCGCGTAGGTAAATGATATAGAGCTGGGAGGTTAGACGTTAGAAGGAGGTTCCTAATATAATATACTCGGCATTCTTAATTAGAATAATATGGCGGATTATATGCTAGAAGGGAGGGCGTCCTGCCGCCGGCGCTGAATATCGTGTACGCGCCTTTAGTCATTTGCTTTAGTAGCAATTTGCTACGTCGTCGTAGCCGTTTCGTAGGTAATCGCTACGGGGTTTCGTAGTCAACTAATAATACCTTATTATATTAACAGATACAACAGTCCACTGCTGGACATAGGCCTCCCCGTATCGGAAAATATTTCCATGCTCATTGCACTTAGCAGACAGATTGGCGAGCGCAGTGCAAGAAGTAACATTCACAGGGATCGCTTCTGCACATTCCCAATCCCAATCCAAAAATCCAAGTCCCTTGGTCGCTTTTTACATACGAAGGTAGAATCGGGGTGATGCTAATTTAATTTGATTTGATTCCGGCACCGCACGGAACAATGCATCAAGTTCAAAAAGGTAACTTTAAGGTTATCAAAAAGTAGCTATTAAAATAACCTTTTGCATAAAAGTTCTTTGTTTGTGGCGCGTGTAATGTAAAGTGGCGTGGACGAAATTGCTATCAAAATGTTTAATTGCTGAGTTATTATACTTCATAAAATTTAGCTTGATACCTGTGACGTCTGTCAGTTTCGGGCAAATGATATGACATTTAATGTCCATTTTCCTTTGTTTAGTTCTCTTTTTATATGCCAAACGTCACAGGTATCAATACATATAAGGTGTAAAAGTATTAAGTGCAAATATTTTAAGGGGTGAGTCAGCCCATGAAACTGAACAACTCTCCTTATAAAACATAGGTCGAAGGATGAGAAATGTTTTTGGACCTTCCATACAAGTTGACTGGGTCAGTCGGTATTTTTGTATGGGACGTCCAAATTTTTTTCATATTTCAACCTATGTTCCCTGGGGAAATTTGTTCAGTTTTATGGGTTGGTTCACATCTTAAAATATTTGCAGCTATTTTTTTACACCCTGTATATTATTCATTTGTTTTTTGCAATAAGGATTATTTTTGACGTAGCAAAGTCTGAATACTCACATAATGGATTGATGTTGACTAAAAATAAACCTATTATAATTACATATCATTTTCAAATAAAATTATTGTTCGTTCTAAAGGATGCTATGACGTCATTAAGTTAGAAGTTCGATACGTGATAGGGCAGCGGAAAATAAAGTGCTCATTAATATGGCATTAAGACGGCATCCGTCTCATTTAAGCGGGCAGCTGTCATCCTGTCACTTACCTTGAATACCTGTCGGCACAAGAAGTTCTCTTTCACCGGCAGAAGTCTGGAATCAAAAGTCAGAACATTCTTTTTTTGACATAACTATGTAGATGATATATTGTAAATCGACAATTCATTATAATTATGGTGACACTTTTGCTAGCCTATGAAACTAAAAAACATTCCACAGAAACTTGTATCAAAATACAAACATATTGAATTATGACAAGGTAAGTTGATTAACGGACGTAGTCGGGACGGACGACTTAGCCACCGTTGCTGGCAGACAGTGGATGCGGGAGGCACAGGACCGGCGCAGATGGCGAGAAAAAGAAGAGGCCTATACTCAGCAGTGGGTAGATGTGGGCTGATATGATGATGATGATGAACTTGATTAATAAATGAATACCCACATACATATGATGAAAAATAAATTTTTGTGGAGCGTGAACTTATTGAGTCATTGTATGATGAAACTATTTGCAAATTCAGCATTTTAAAATTTAACTATTTTCAACCTATTGAACCGGAAATTTCTCATTTTGTACGGAAAAGGCATTTATGTGTATATGTTACAGTCAAAACTCATTGGCGGTCAAAACCACTTTTGACTGCTCAAATCAGTCAATATTGGTTTTGACCGATGTCGTCAGTCAAAACCAGTTTTGACTGATTTTGGCAGTTAAAAGTGGTTTTGACCAACGCTCTTGGTCAAAAGTAGTTTTGACTGACTTAAAGTTCAGACTATCGGTCAAAACTTATAAATAGTGTTGTTTGTTCGGTATTTCCTTTAGAAATACGGTTGAGGGGGCGTCGGGTCTACTCCAGGGTCTTGCGTCCCGAGGGCGCGCGGATTAGGCTTTAGCACAGCTACCTACCTACGTCAGTGATGCCGCTAATAGGCCGTCAGCACGCTCGCGCGCCGCAAACACGGATGTTGAACGCCGCCGCCGCCCTTGAGCCGAAGAGGACCGTGTCACCTTTGGCTCCGCCCCCAAGCCTCCATCACCCGTCGCAGCAGCGATAACCGCTGCTTTCGCCGGTGCTCCCCACTACCGACGCTGCCTTCGCTCTCGCCGTCTCCACAACCACAGCGTGAGCCGAGTAAGAGGCAGCAGGCACTATTAGACTATTATTAGAAGTGCACCGCCGCACGGCACACAGCCCTGGACGCACTCAGGGAGAGTGTTGCAGCCGTGCAGGCGGGAGCGCTGACGCCCCAGCGCGCGAAAAAGCGAGTGTATGGATATGGGGGGGATCTTCCTTCTCCACCTCACCAACCCTGCGGAGGACCCGCACGATTCCGGCTATGAGGGTCACGCCGCCGCTGTCCATGCCATTGCTGGACAGCCGGTCGCCGTCGACGTCGAGCTTCGCTGCACCATCAGTATTACCGCGCTCCTACGCGTCTGCGCTGACGACGCCTCCGTCGCCAAAATCGCGCGTCACCCGCCCGATATCGTCCTTGCCCATTCAGGACGTGGGCAAGAAGACGACACCTCCACCCACGCCTACGCCTATGAAGCTGACGGGGTGCATGAAAAGGCCGCAACCGATAGTGGTCGATCTGCTTTCTGAATGGGGTCACCACTTCGGCAAGCTGAGACAAGAACTCGGCCATACGCCAAACGTGCGGCCCTATGGGCCCACAGGGTTTCGATTCCTGGCTCCGGACCCGAAATATCCTGGTTCGCTTTCGCACCCCCGAAGGAGCGGCCATTGAAGGTCGCTATTAGAGGCCTCCCCGTGAACAGCGACACGGAGGACATCAAGAAAAAGCTGACCACCCTAGGCTACGAGGTGGACTACGTGCGCTCCATCAAGGCTCGCAGAGGACGCCCAGGGTGCATCCACTTCGCACAGCTCATCCGCACGCCAAACCTCACCCCAGGCATCTACAACATCACAAAGCTGATGAAAATGCCGGCGTGAAGATCGAGGGAGGGCGTGGCAAGGGAGACACTCCACAATGCTACCGCTGCCAGCAGTTCAGGCACAGCAGTAGGCACTCCCACCGCAAGCTGACATGTGTCGCCTGCGGCGGTAATCACGTCGCCTGGGACTGCAAGCACCCCCGTAAGTAGCCGGCCACCCGCGCAAACTGTGGAGGAGCGCACCCGGCCATCTACCTCGACTGCCCCGTACTGCGCCGTGAAGTACGGAACAGAAGAGCAGGCACAGCGCCCCTAACGAAGCCCGTCGAACCGAAGAGGACGGAAGCGGCACCACAGGGAGAGACCAACGCGGCAGGATCTCTCATGACGGCCTCCAACGCCCCCGACGGAACGACGAAGAAGCGGAAGCCGAGGAGGCGGAGGAGGTGAGCATCGCCTCCGCCCCCTCTGGACGTGGAAAAGCCGGGCCAGCCACGTCATGAGCCACCCACGTGTCTGTTGGGAGTGGTCGGCGCCCCTTTGGGTGAACCTCAGGGGGAGAAGCCGAAGCCCCAACTGGCCCCGAGACAACAGACGAGACTATTTATGAGTTTTAACCGATAGTCTGAACTTTAAGTCAGTTAAAACTACTTTTGACCGAGAGCGTTGGTCAAAACCACTTTTGACTGCCAAAATCAGTCAAAACTGGTTTTGACTAACGACATCGGTCAAAACCAATATTGACTGATTTGAGCAGTCAAAAGTGGTTTTGACCGGCTATGAGTTTTGACTGTAACATATATATAGAGCCGTATTTTTGTCATAATTCTATTATTAATATCATATTAAAAATAAAATAATACATTTTACTTGAAATTTACTGCCAATTTAGATTATGGTTTAATTTTGTAAGTTGGTAGGACACATGCCAGTGATGTCATGCTCGCTAGCACCCGACACGAATGTAATTTTTTTATCTGTGATCAGCTCCTATTTATATTTTTTTTATAGCTATTATGAATAACCAACACAGAAACCTCACCCAGGCCAGGGTGATCCAGGCCGATCGCACACTTGACGCTCGACGGATGAATGAATGAATGAATGAATGAATGAATGATAATTTATTTGCAAGAAATACGGAGCTCTAAAACATCGCAGCGCTCTGTCAGATCCGTACTAGAAACGTCACTCCCTATACTAAAACCGCACTCGACGGACGACACTGCGATAGCGCTGCGTCAACAGCGGCTGAGCGGTTTTAGTATGGGGATCGACATTTCTAGTATGGATTTGACAGGCCGCTGCGATATTCTAGCGCTCCGTCGTACGCCAAGTGTGCGATCCGCCTGAAAAAGGTAGCTCGAAGTGTTAATGAGCCTTCATTGTAGTGTCAGGGTCAGGAGTTAGAGAGCGTAATCAAATAAGGGCACAAAATAAAGCCCTTTATTTGCTTCCGGGGCAAAACGTTGGCTGATTGGAGCCGGGCCCTTGCCTTTTGAACCTATCATAGGAACTATATAAGGTGTAAAAATATTAGCTGCCAGCCCATGCAACTGAACAACTTTCCCTAAGGAACATAAGTCAAAACATGAAAAAAATAATTTGGTCCTCCCATAAAAAATTACCAACCGGCCAAGTCAATTTGTATGGAGGGTCAAAAGAAATTCTCATATTTCGACATGTGTTTCTTAGGGAAAGTTGATCAGTTTTTACACTTTATATAATGGGTACAAATATTAGCTGCAAATATTTTAAGGGGTGAACCAGCCCATTAAACTGAACAACTTTCCCCAAGAAACATAGGTCGAGATATGAAAAAAAAAATTGACCTATACAAAATATTAAATAACCAACCGACCAAGTCAATTTATATGGGAGGTCCAAAAACTTTTCTCATATTTCGACCTATGTTTCTTGGGGAAAGTTGTTCAGTTTCATGGGCTGATTCACCCGTTTAAATATTTGCAGCAAATTTTTTTTACACCCTGTATAAGGTCAAATTTTTTTCATATTTCGACGTATGTTTTTTGGGGAAAGTTGTTCAGTTTCATAGGCTGATTCACCCCTTAAAATATTTACAGCTATTATTTTTACATCCTGTATTAACCTCCGATAAACGAAGTAAAGTAGTGTTACATTAATTTAATTTTTCGTATTTCTCAAAGTAAATACTCTGTTTCTTCTCTGACTAAGATATATAACCGAGTCATGAATAATTCACTTTAGTAGATAAAAATGTAAAGTCGTAAATACGGTGTAGGGAAATATCAAATAGGGCAAAGCATTCTAAAAGCCTTTAAAAGTTAAAATATGAAAGAACTAAACTCCTGGGTCCGCCATGGGAGGTATATTTTTTTCATATTATACAGGGTGTAAAAAAATAGCTGCAAATATTTTAAGGGGTAAACCAGCCCATGAAACTGAACAACATACCGCAAAGAACATAGGTCGAAATATGAAAAAAAAATTAGGACCTCCCATACAAAATTACAATTTGTATGGGAGGTCCAAAAAATTTTCGACCTTTGTTTCTTGGGGAAAGTTGTTCAATTTCATGGGCTGATTTACACCTTAAAAATGTATGCAGCTAATATTTTTACGCCTTATATTTGTATCTCTAGAAAGTTTTCCAGTCCCATAGGCTGCTTCAGCTGTTGTTTTTTTTTGCTCCTTGCAAATAAAAATAATCTAGCTTCCAGTTAGTTCATTCTTTAGAAACCCCGTACTCACTTTGCCATTTCTGAAAGTTGTAATCTTCCATCCTTATTTGAGTCGAACACCTGTAACTGTAGATAAAAATATTGATTAATTCTATACCTACTTGTAACGGCGGTGGCGTGAAGTTACATGCTGTGTGGTTAGCTTAGCCAGCCCCAAGGCAGTGCCTTTATTATCTGACATGAGCCGCGTTAACTTAGCGTTAAATTGTTATAAAAAAGAGAAAATGATGTCTTACCATTTTCTCTTTTTTACAATGACTAATGTACATGTGTACCTAGACAATAAATAAGTTAAATGAGAATTTATTACGTTGAATAAGTATTTTTAAGAATGTGGAAACTATATTTATATGGACTATAAATATGCACTTAAGAAAATACCAGTAGAAACCATTTCATCATGAACAGATTTGAACCCACGTCTCTCGGCGTAGGTACATTGCCATCGCTCGTATCGATAATCAAGAAGTTCCAAATTTCCACCGACCGAATTTTCACAAGATAGCTTAGTGGTTAGAGCGTTGGCTCGGTACCCTGAAAAACTTGCTCGTGTAAATTTTTGTTCCTATAATTTCTTTATCAACTAAGTCCTATACAAATAATCTTCTTTGGTTCTAAAATTATCCCACAATATAGCAGCCGCTTCTTTTCAGGGCCGCCGCAAAATTGCCGATATTGGTTATTTGCATGCAGGCCTCGTGGGTTTCCATCGTTAACTTGAATAGCGAAACTGCTCCCAATATACCATCACTTTGATATTCCACTTGCGTTCGTAACTCAGCTATCAAAAGCGAGGGCCTTGATCAGGATGCCTATAGATTTAACAGGATGCCTATAGAGCTAAAGACAATAAATAATCCAAATATATTCAAAAATAAATTAAAAGCACTTCTTTTGGAAAAGTGTTTGTATAGTGTAGAAGATTTTTAGACAGAATAAAATATGGATATAATGAAGAATTTTTTTAAATTAATTTGACATTGTGTATTTTATCCTTTGAAATTGTATTCCTTGTGATTGTGACATAATTTTATGTATATTGTATGTATTTAACTTTAAATTTTATTTGTATTTTGAATGTCCATGATTGTAATGTAACCTTATCATTAATTTCAAACACAATTGTAAAAATTGTTCATGAATAAAATTGAATTGAATTGAATTGAATTGTCAGGTTTGTGTCGATATGATCAATCTTCATACAAAACTTTCTTTCCCGGAATGAGGCATATTTTTCAAGCAATGTTGCAAGTGTAGGCTTGCCCTGTACATATCCGCTGTTTTTATAACAAATGTGATATATAAAAGCCATAAGTGTGATATAATAGTCCATTTAAGTCCATAAGTTCATGCTATTGACATGAAAAAATTCGAGAAACATTCTTCGCAGGCTTCATCAAACAAAATAGCTTTAGAAATAGGCTTTTAGAACTCTAAAACACAAAATACTAGGGCAAGTCTGAACGAATGGTCACCTTGGTATGGCAGAACGGATATTGCGTTTTGATTTTGTCTGATCTGCCATCCAATGGTGTCCAACCTAGGATGTCAGATTGGACTAACTCGAATTCAGTTATAAATAACCCACCATAGTATCTGTGTACTCGATGAGTTTGTCCTCGGAGACATCGTTGATTTTCTTCGCTTCCTTTAACAGGTCCCGCAGAAAGTTCTGGAAATGAGGGATTAATATATACTGGAGCTATAATAAAGTGTAAAAATATCCAAAAAATATTTTCATATTTTTCTTGGGGTAAGTTGTTTAGTTTCATGAACTGATTCACCCCTTAAAATATATGCAACAATTTTTTTACACCCTGTGTATTTTTTTCAGATTCTAAACTAAACTTATCTTTCTACACAGGAAGAAAGTCCCGTGGAAGGAATCTTTGTCCTTGACATCAAAATTTTAGTAGTAGAAAGTGTGATACGAATGAGTACACCAGCCGTTTCAGACTTCGAAATAAACTGAAGTCTTGTTTACTTTCTTCTTTTTTCTTTCTATTTTTAGATAATTAAAAGTCTGCGTCATCTTTTAAAAAGAATGAGAAGGCGGTACAATCAACTCGAGCAGACAATTCACTTAAGACTTTAAAAGGGCCTTGAACGGAATCAAAGGCTGGATCTTTGGCGGACGCCCAAGTTTCCACAAAGAGATGTAGACGGAAACTAAACAGGTAGAAATGCGGAAATCATGAGCGTTTATTTATTTATCGAACATGTTAAAGCGGGAAGCTTGATGTACTAATTTAGATTTACCAAACTATCGATGTACCATACATACATACATACACGCCTATATCCTTGGCGGGATAGGCAGAGCGTTAAAAACCGTAAAATTACGGTCCTTATCGCCACGACTGAAAATGTTTGAGGGTTGTTTCTGATAAGTCGTGTGTCACCATAGTAACAGGTTGTCAGCTTGTCGCCTAAAATTGAGATACCTACACATGAAACCCTTGAGCTCTGAAAACTTGAATGAAACCCTTAGTCGGCTTCTACGACACCCACGGGAAAGAAATGGGGTGATGCTATTCTAAACCTGCATCACACGGCCATTATTTCTCGAAGATGTTAAAGCGGGAAACTAGGGATGCCAAATTCATGAAACTATCGATGTATCAGTCTTAATATAGCTGAATTCCAATTTAATACGGTCAATCCATGAGTTTCCATAGGGTAACCTAATCTAGTTTTAGGGACAGACAGACTAGGTATGTATCTTGTAAGATACAATAAACTTTATTTTATTTATTTTAATTCAAAATGGCAATAATTAATGTACGATTAGTTATGCTACTATGTTCTGAAAATCACGTTTGGTTGTATTGCGTTTGGTTGTAACTGTTAGCAATTAAGTTGACTAAATAATTGAATTGAATTGCAACGTTAAATTTTAGTTTTTTACACAAACTGTTAATGTTTCTTCGAACTAACAAGCATTTTTTCTATGATACTCAGGTAACTACCTATTGTAAAAATTTAGTAAGACAAGAATTGATATGTGCCGTGTGATGCCGGCCTCGAATAGCATCACCCCATTTCTTTCCTGTGGGTGTCGTAGAAGCCGACTAAGGGACTCGAGGGTTTCATGACGTGTGTATTGCAATTTTAGGCGACAGGCTGAAAATCTGTCACTATAGTGACTTATCTGAAACGACCCTCAAATATTGTCACACGTGGCGATAAAAACCGGCAATGTTAGGTCGTTAACGCTCTGCCTACCCCGCTAGGGATAAAGGCGTGATTTGTGTGTGTGTGTGTGTGTAAGAATTGATATTCATGAAATAAATTACCTTTAGTTCGTCTGCCTCTATGTACCCGCTGCCGTCTGTGTCGTATTCCCGCCAAATCTGAAATCACGAAACATAAATATCGATTTATCTAAATCCGTCCCCCAGCCACGGCCCCATTGAGTGGTTTCTGATCAGTCCGTTACAATTTGTAAGAGCACTTTTCCTTAGAAAGTTTACTAAGGAACATACATACGTATATCACGCCTTTATCCCTTGCGGGGTAGTCAGAGCGTTAACGGCCGTAAAATTACGATCGTTACGCCACGTCTGACAAATGTTTGAGGCCTGTTTCAGATAAGTCGTGTAACGCTACAGTGGCATATTGTCAGCCTGTCGCCTAATATTGCAATACACATGAAACCCTCAAATCCCTTAGTCGGCTTCTACGACACCCACGGGAAAGAAATGGGGTGATGCTATTCTAAGCCGGCATCACACGGCACAAAGAGGAAGTAATCCTCACTCCGGTTCATTCCTGGAGCAAGGTTAGTCCTTGGCTGTTCAGCGAGGTACGGTGGATCGCACACTTGACGCACGACGCAGCGCTAAAATATTGCAGCGGTTTGTTAGATCCATATTAGAAACGTCACTCCCCATACTAAAACCGTACTCAAAGGACGACGCTGAGATAGCGCTGCGTCGATGGCGGCTAAGCGGTTTTAGTATAGGGTTTGACATTTCTAGTATGCATCTGACAGACCGATATTTTTGCGCTCTGTCGTGCGTCAAGTGTGCGACCCGATTAAGGGCCCCTTCTGCTGAAGATTTAGGTATTTTGCGCGCCCAGGCGACTTGCCGGCGTATTACGCGCGATCCGTTTTGATTTGAACTCCGGTGACCTTTGCCGGCGCGTGAGAGCGCCCCAGTATAAAATATTGCAGTAGGCAAATTAACCTTAATTTAATTTAGGTACTGTTTTTATTTTTTATATTGAAACGAAAGTTATGTGATCTATTTATTTACTGTAAATGTAACTGTTACTCATAAAATAACTGGACAAAATCCATTTTGACTACGAAAGTCAGTCAAAATATTTTAAAAGTAACTTGAAGCTCATCAAAACAAGGTCAAAACTCATAAAAAGTATAGGCCTCGATGATGCTGGATGGAGCCACAAGATTGCTGGATGGGCCTAAAAGCAACGCGATGGTTGCAGACTTAACTTTGTACTAATATTTGTGAAACACCGAGTCGTCCAACGACCCGATGAACCCTAGTGTCAGAATTTTTCAACCGCCTTCTACAAGTAGCAGGCTCCTGACGTGTCTCAGTAATCATAGACAGCAACCGGGACCTACGGCTTAACGTGCCATCCGAAACACAGAACCATTTTACTTACGGACAATCGGGTGGTTCAGCCCGCAATGTCCTAACCAGACTGGGAACAAATTCACAAAGAGTTAAATATCAACTTTGTGAGTAACCCACCGAGAATCCCCATCGGTCGTCGATGTGGCGCATATGCAAAGTGAGAGGTAACGATTGTTATAGGAGATTTCATGGTTCCTACCTAAACAATGAATAAAAACAAACATAATTGTTTTGTACAATATTTTTGATATAACAAGTGATTTTTATTTCGTTTGTTACCCATTGCGTCGTCTGAATCTCAGTCTACTCAACTTCCGTGATCTATATACTGCTTCATTTTCTAAAAAAATCTCCACGTCGCACTTCGGGAAGGGCACTGGCACAGGTCCGTCGTCCATAAGCGTCTCCGCGCGACTGACGAGCTCGCCAAGTCGCGCCGCTCGCGCTTTTTGTAGGTATTTAGACATCATAATTTAGAAAATAACCCTACAACATACAAATTTGCACAGTCCCCTAGAGTATAAATTTGTCTAAAGATTGGTATAAAAATTAGGTTTTTAAGTTTAATATCTCAGGCATAATATTGAAAATAAATTTTAAATAGAGGCAACTTTGGTATTTTTTTCTATCGAGCAAAGTAAGTCTAATCGTGTAACTGAATGCCCTATTCCCTCTGTTACATCTTCAACTGCAACATATATTTTTTTCAGAATTTCTCGACTATTATTTACTAAGTAATATTGTTTTGAAAAACGACATTTGAGCCAGACGCCGCCCTTAACGCCGCTAGCATCCTGGGATCTTTTGCGGCGGGAGTGGTTCGGGGTGGAGTTTTAATATTTTATTGTAATTTTTAATTTTATAATTTTATATTTAGAAAGTATATTTTTGACATGTTTGTATTTTACAAGAAAAAAATATATATTAAATACATACTATTGCATTATTCCTTAGAACGTCTTCTTTGTTCTTGAAAAGGCTAAAAGGCTTTTAATAAATTGGAATTTTTCAAAACCGCTTTTGAGTTCCGATAGTGAGAGCTCAATACCGGGATTCCGGTTTTTGAATATGAAGGAAAATAAAGGGTAACTTCAAGAAAATCTTGTTTTAGTAAAACCAGTTTTACCGATTTCGAATGTCTGAAAAACGGAACGGTAATATCAAAAAATATATCGAATTGTCCGGATTTTTGAATTTCCGGAATTCCGGTTTCTATCCCCTAGCAACAAATACAGTATGTACTTTTAGGTGCCTACACCAATACAGGATGTAAGAGACAGTTGTTCAGTTCCATGGTCTGATCACGCCTGCAAAGTTTTCGCTACGCCGTCCCTTACACCCTGTATAAGGTCGACCCGATCTCATTTCGGTTCCACTTAGAATACGAAAGTGCGTTCAGGAGAGGACACCAAGTAGAAAATGTTTAATTTATCACTTCGTGAAATTGTTCCAAGTTTGTTTAGGTCCGTGTGGTGCCGGCTTAGAATAGCATCACCCCACATCCTTCCCGCGGGTGTCGTAAGAGGCGACTAAGGGACTCGAGAGTGTTGGTGTATTACAATTTTTAGGCGACAGGCTGACAACCTGTCACTATAGTAACACACATGTTTTCTGAAACAACCTTGGAAAACAATCCTCAAAATTGTCAGACGTGGCGATAGTGGCTGTATTCTTACGGCCACTATCGCTATGCCTGCCCCGCAAGTGATAAAGGCGTGATATATGTATGTATGTATGAATGTTGTTTAGGACTGCGGGCAGAACCACCTGATTGTCAGTAAGAAAGATGGTTCCCTGTTTCGGAGAATGAATGAATCAATATTCTGAAAATCTAATGACAATGGATTCTATTTAAGATTGAAAATATTTTGGTAAATGTTTGTAAAAAGTGGTCTGTGACTGATTGTGATTCATTAATTTGAATTTAGATGAAAGATTCTCAAAGCTGTTTCCGCCTTCTTTACAAAATTAATATTGTAAATGATTCCGTGAATTTGGTGCCTACAGGGTTAAGGGTTTGACAGCCGTCAAAATTGGCTTATTCGAGCGGCGATATTTGCGTCGATTCTCGGGAGGAGACATACAGAGTTGCGATAGGTTAAATTATAAATATTATATTATACATTCATCATCATAGTCCTTTTGTGTCCGTGATAGACGATTTAATCAGTGTCTGAGGCAAAACCACTCTGCGTTGCTTGAGACGCAATAGGCTAGATTCCTGACAGGTCAAATGCGTTACTTTTTAAAACAATCTAAAACGGTATTTTGTACGAAGAACTGATGGCGTCAAAACACTTACTTTTATATTATTTTTCTGTTTATTCTTTCAAACTTTGAATATTTCGAAAAATTATGATTTAAGTTCGTAGTATTTTTGGATAGTAGTTTCAAACAACTTTTATATTTTATTAATGACCCAGGAAACTAGCGATATATGGAAAACGCAGGGTCGTGTGTGATGCCCTTATCTTACTTCCCATGAGTTAGTTGGCTCACCTTCATGAACTCGACGCTGGATTCCAAGGGGTTGTCAAATCTGAACAGCAGCAGGAAATTCTCCTCCATGGGCAAGAGTTGCGCCAACTGCCAACAACACAAGCAATTTGATGTTTTTATTATACTTAACATAATTCCTCGTCGCTTCAAGACGAGCATCCAGAAATTAAGAAATTGACGAAGGCCGACCGGTACGTCGATAGCTCAGTGGCAGAGCAGTGGGCCGGTACCCCGCGCGGTCCGGGTTCGATTCCCAGTCGACGCTTGTCAATTACTCAGTTTCTCATTTTTATTTATGAGAATATCATAGCACTGTGAGAGCAGTTAATACTAATAAACTAGATAGACTTGAGCAATGAAACAGATTTTAAATATGGGAATTCTCAATTTTCAGGCCTTGTTTATATTCGACCTAGTTTTGATTCGCCCCGTACTCACTTGCCCCTTAAAACTGAGTTTAGTCAGAACGGTATCAACACTGGTTCGGGTAGAAGCTAAGTAGGCCAATTTTCATTATTTTCTTTTCTTTTTGCGGAGATTTAAATACGGCACTTGTGAAAATCTATCACGGCTTAAGAGATACAGCCCCGTTTTTCAAAACTACAGGCTACAAGTCTACAGGTGAAATTCGGTGTACATTGCGTAGCAGATGGGACATTATAAAACCAGAGTTTTGATCGCTACGCAATGTACATCGAATTTCACCGTTCATTGTTGTGTTGACAGACGGATAAACAGCGAAGCTTCAGTAAAAGGGTCCCGTCTCGTCCCACGTAACGTCCCACGTAACCCGTCCTAGTAAAGTTTAAATGCATTAAGCATACGAAAGATGAACATGAAATCTGCATTAAACGACAAAGTTGCAAATCTCAGAAATACTTAATCAAGGCCAACCTGTCATGTTCTTTCACTTTATAATAGAGGAGCTACATAGGTAAAAAATTCAGTTACTGGAGCGCTGCAGGCCCTTGTTGGAATCTACAGATTACATACCAGAGAGAAATTGAGACAAAAGGAAAATTAGGACTATTGAAATAGTTAAGTTTCAAAATAAATCGATATTCAAACTCCTTTCTTAGAAATACATACATACATACATAAATACATTTTATCCCTTGCGGGATAGGCAGAGTGTTAACGACCGCAAAAATTTGGTCGCTATAGCCACGTCTGACAAATATTGATTTTATAGAATTACCAAGATATTTTATTATCTCTCTCTCTCTCTCACCGAGTCGTCGAACCTATTAGTAGCAGGACTCTGACATGGTTGTATAATGACCACCGTCTAAGTTATCATGGCCAGCAACCCGTATTTATTGTACCCCCTTTTTATCGTGACTGTCTGTCCTAGATCATATATAACAATGAGACATGCCTAGACTTAGGTAGATAAAATGGTTCCACGTAGGATGCACACAAACCTAAAAAAATATGTAAGAGTGTGTTTCTGTAACGCGCTATCGTTTGGTTTCTTGAAATAGCATATAAGACCCAAGGAAGGAAATGAAATTGAGTTTAGTTCTACCAGTGAAAAGTGCGTGTTATTTACAGTAACTAGAAGATAGTTAAAAGTAACAGTGCCCGTAGGACGGACCCTTTACACGTGTTATACGCGGTTTGCCCTGAGTGCCCTGTCAGAGTGCATATGCTTATCTGCTATTATTAACATTATGATAACTTTAAGCTTGTACATATTAAAGTTCAGATTCAATTGAATTGAAATGAAAGAATCCCCTACCGAGCTCCCCTACTAACATTAAAGTTGTCGTGTTTTCGCGCAGTTTCCGGACATAGCGAAAGCTTTCGGCAGCTCTAAGTGCTTCGTGTTATCGCGAGAAGTTCTCTCCGTGCTTCGGAGAGTAACTTTGAGGAAGAGTTTAACCTTGTTTAATGCGTAGAAACATTAATAGCATACAAGCAGAATTGCTTAGTTTGCTTCATAGAATTTTTATATACTGGCGTTTAACTCACAGAGTTTCCACGACTGTCCTCTGCTGGACATGGTTTTTCTTCACTCCGGTAGTTAAATATTTCCATAGGTACTCACCACGCTTGGTAGGCGGAATTGCGAGCGCAATGCAGTGTTTGTAATCATAAAGAACGCTGATGTGTTTCTAGTTGCCGTTTTCGAAACCCACGAGTAGAAATGGAGTGACGATATTCCAAGCCGCACTACACAACTACACTAATAGGCAAAAACAATTATTTTCAGCTGAGTAGGTATAGTTAGGTAATGCCCTGTTTCCAAACAATCCTTTTTGGGCCATTTTAAACATGGAACGTAATTTTATAAGAAAACCACTTCAAGGAATCTACATATCGTGTTTTTTGATTGATTGCTTACATAACCTATCTATCTGTTAGTTACCTCTCGAATGTCAATCTTGCCATCCTGGTTGTCATCGTAGGTATCCATAAAACACGATTTTATCTCCACCAGCGTGGAGTCTGACACCTCCTCTACTTTTAGCAAAGAAGCAAGAGTATCCTGGGACAGTCTCTCTTGCTGTCTCGCTCTTACCTCTCGTATATCAATCTTGCCATCCTGGTTGTCATCGTAGGCCTCCATGAAACACGCTTTTAACTCCACCAGCATTGAGTCTGACACCGCCTGCGGACAAAGAAAATCTACATTCAGAGTTGGAATTTATGTGAGACTTGGTGAGAATCATACATTTATTGATGTGAGACTCGGTCAATAGGGGAATAAATACAGAAAAATCGGACCGATTTTTCTGATTATTTAAAATCCAGTTATCAAATTCGCTTGACAATTTGTACCAATCAGGATACTGCTACCCACCTACCACGCGATTACTGTTCAGGTTTGAACAAGGCAAAACTCACGATGACAGGGTAACAAATAAGTAAACCGTAATTAAGATTGTCAGAAAATATTGGACACGTGTTTTAGGTTTTAACAAATAGGTTATATTGAGTATCAAAGTTTAGAAGTGGGGAGTCAATGTTACAGCTATGTAAAAATCCTACATACGAGTACAATAGAAACTTCATAATAACTTGTTTAGATAAATAAAGAAAATGTGTATTGTATCTCTATAATGTAGGACTAATTAGATTTTTAAAAGTTACCTAGCCTATTCTTCTGACCCTCTTCAAACCAAGCGATTCATTATGTATAGGTACCGACATTTCTTCGGTAAGCAGAAAAAAAAACAGGTGAAATTTAAATGAACGCTGCATGGACTTACGCGTAGCAGAAAGACGCCCAGAAAATTAAAAAAGAAAAATCCTAAGTAAAAAAAAGGTCCGCTTTAATTTGAATTTGTTCCATTCCTCTATTTCAACGGTATCTCTTGAGCTCTCGAGGTGGAGTGAGGTACGGAGCGTCCATAATTTGGTTCCCTGAGGACTCGCGACATTTCATCTCGGATACTCGAATACTTTCGTATTTTCAACTTTTAGGGATCAGCTTTCAAACAGAAACCTTGAGACATTAGGGTTTTCGTTTTGCCTTTGGGAAAAGAATATTTATCGCGCCGTAGGTACTTTGTTTCTTGGTTTCCATTCATAATAGAAAAAGGAAACTAGGATGGACACCTGTGCCTTGTCATATTATTCATGTATTTTTTCACTTGGTAGGTACTGCTATTCATATGATTAATAAAGAGTTACTACGAATAGTAGTTACCTACCTACGATGCTTACGCCCACTTCGAAGGCATGTGAGCTTAATTCTAAGCAGAAAATATAAGCACTTTACAGAACTTTGGATTTTTAATCGATGACGACTGCTTGAGATGGAAGGTTATATTATTCGAGAGTAATTAAGTACTTTAGGTACCTTATGTATGTAGATAAGTATATATTCGGATTTTGAACAATTTTTTTTAAATTACCGCAGGCAGGCAGTTTTTGTTTTTAATAAAGTATGCTTATTGACAGAAACTCTACGTTGCCTTTTTCGAGTTGCCCGTCGACTTTTACCGAACAACTTGACTGGTTGGAACGACCAGTATAGTAATGGAACCAGTCTATACTTAATCCAAAGTCACACTTGGCGATCCGTTCGTTTTATTTTACGCTGTTCCACAGTTCCAACTTTTCCGGTAACTCCACAGCCGCCATTGTCCCGCCAGAAACCCGGGAAGGGAAGCAATTTCAAACTTAGAACGCTGTGTTGTCATCGTCGGAATCTCGAATCTGGGTTCTCGATTTGAATTCAACATTTTCAAATCTAGAACTCGCGGAAAAGGTAGATGTAGCGCAGCGAAATTAGGAATGATGTCACTCAAACTCGTGTGTGAGGTCGCTGGGGACCGAGGCATGTCTGTGAATGGATATAGACAAAATGAATGTGCTTGGTCCTATTATAAGAGTATAACACTCCATTGGAAACATTTAATGTGCTTGGGCCTATACTCCTATGATAGCGTGGTAGTAAAAGAAAACGACATGTTTGTATGTCATGTGGTATCTTGTTATTTGACTACCCACTCAAAAATAGCGTAAAAGTAAAGTTATCTGTTATCTACATGCTTTTATTTTGAGACTCATTTACAAGGATCAAAACTAAACTTAGAGACCACCAACCAACTAGAAACAGAACCAAGCTAACTGAATTGCTATAATGGAGACTCAATGAAATACAAATATTTTATCTACCTACATTTTACTTGATTATTTTCATTTTTCAACTTTCTGAAATAGCGTTCAGAAACTTTTGTAAGTAGTTCGAATAAGTCTTTGTGCTGATTCTGGTGTGTGCAGTTTTGCAACTCTGGGTTGTACCGGCGTAAACTTCTCTTCAAGTATGAAGTTTCTACTAGATTAAGAAAATATTCCACAAGACAGGGTTCCATGAAAACGTAATAGAGATGAAAAATCTAGCCAATAATACCATCAGTAAAATACGCAATGGTTGCCAAGCGAAAAGAATCACAAATTCTCAGTCATAACCGAAATGTCGACAGCTTTATTGTGTCATAGCTTGCACAAGAGTTTCCCACCAAATAAAGTTAAACATGAGTTGTCGAGGTGGTTTCTGAACGCGGCTTGGCAGTACAGTTGGCTGTATGCCAATCGAAGCCTGTGCCTTCATGTGAGAGAATGCGAAGTTGACAAATTGCGCGCCAAATTCTTCCGAGGCGCGAATATTGAAAAATGTTTAAGCTACACAAAGCTCCTCGTATGTACGTATTATATAGTATGTACTCTTAGACATTTTCCCGAAAATACACCGTGTTTTTTTAGGTAGGTTAGATCGAAGCCTATTCAGATGAATACCTAAGTATCTACCAACTAATTTATAATGGAAAATGTGCTAAAAGGAAATGTAATAAAGGTATTTCTGAAACCAGTTGTTGGATGTGTGCCAATGGAAGCATATGCCTCATGCGAGAAGACGTAAGTTTGAAAAATTGCGCGCCATATTGTTCGAAGCACGAATAACGAAGAAATAAGTTGTTTTAACTTTGTTGAGAAAGAAAAAAGCAATGTAGCATGCAGATTTCCTTTTTGGACACCGTCATATCATGTTTGGTAGGTGGATTGGGAAGAACTCTCAGCTAGCAGAAGTCCACTACGGGATTTATACTTTTCCCAAGGCGTCTCCGTAAGTAAGATGGTTCCGTGTTTCGGATGGCACGTTAAGCCGTAGGTCCCGGTTGCTGTCTATGATCACTTAGACGGCGGTCGTTACACAACCATGTCAGAAGCGTCTACGGCGTAGAAGGCTGTTGAAAAATTCTGACACTAGGGTCCATCGGGTCGTTGGACGACTCGGTGTCCCCCACGAAAAGAGAGACAGAGAAGGCGTCTCCAATGGCCGTCATTTTGGGCCGTCGGAACACTCTGAGTTGTCGGGAGTTCAGAGTGTTTAAACCGCCCAAATCGGATTTAATTATACTAGAGTGCTTTTATAAATATATTAATATTTCATAAAAAATTGATTTGTTTTTATTACTGATATAAATGTAGTCTGGTAGAGCACAAAATTTCCTAGAAATGGTATTTAAAAAAAATAAGTAATAAAAACCATAATTTCAAAAAACTATGGCTTACCCATGCAAGGACACTGGCCGTTAATTATACCCTGTTGTGGTTTAACCATGAAACACATTTTATCCCTTGCGGGGTAGGCAGAGCGTCAACGGCCGTAAGAGTACGGTCGCTATCGCCACGTGTGACATTTTTGAGGATTGCTTTCCAAGGTTGTTTCAGAAAACATGTGTATAACTATAGTGACAGATTGTCAGTCTGTCGCCTAAAAATTGTAATACACTAATACCCTTGAGTCCCTTAATCGCCTCTTACGACACCCGCGGGAAGGATGTGGAGTGATGCTATTCTAAGCCGGCATCACACGGCATAAGAAAGTGAAAGCATTTGTGATTTATGGACTAAAGTTGGTCAGCGGAAGGGAGATTTGACTACAATGTCCGCCGGCTGACACTACAATACCAATAATAATAGTAATAGAGCTGTAGATGCTATGGCGCATAACTATAACTAGCACCTGGACTTTTCAGCTTATTTACTGCTTATTGACTGTCCCGATGGCGTAGCAGATAGTATGCCTGCCTTCTACGCCGAGGGTCGTGGGTTCGATCCCCACCGGACACAAATATTTGTTAAGTAAAATTTTCAAATATTTGTGTTGAGTTTGGGTGTTTTCTATGTATAATATGTATTTATTTACAAAAAAAGAAGTATATAAGTAATAATATCAGCTATTTAGTTCCCATAGTACAAGCTTTGCTTAGTTTGGGGCTAGATGGCGCTGTGTGAATTGTCCAAGATATTTATTTATTTATTTTATTTATTTTATTTATTTATAACTTATAGATGTACTACTAAATTCAAGTTTAAGATGAATTTAACAAAAAAAGTTGTAATAAAAAACAAAAAGACAGAAACAACATTCAGCGTAATGGATATACATAGTACATACATTTATCACGCCTTTATCCCTTGCAGGGTAGGCAGAGCGTTAACGGCCGTAAGAATACGGGCGCTGTCGCCGCGTCTGACACTTTCGTGGATTGTTTTCCAAGGTTGTTTCAGAAAATATGTGTATCACTATAGTGACTGGGGTGATGCTATTCTAAGCCGGCATCACACGGCAATGGATATCAGAGGAATTAAGATTAGACTGAGGTGGTTCGCTGCTATTACATTATGGCGGACGTGTATCATCACTACATAGGTAGTATTTATAAAGCGAAGTCGCTTTTCGCGTCTGCATGTAAAAAACTTCGTCTCGAATCAATTTATCTATTGAAAACCTTGCATCAAAATCCGTTGTGTAGTTTTAAAGATTTAAGCAAACATCCATATATACTATATACAAGATTCGAGACGTAGGTTTTTATGTATAAAACTTGCCGGGAAAACATCTTATTCCCACGGGAAAACGAGTTGCACAGGGCGTGCCGATAGTTGGTTATAATTTTTTTTTTTCGGTGTAACATGCAATGTGTAGGGAAATGGCGTCGGTTATGTTAGAATCACAAATTGGAAGTACAATATCCTGCTAAAGTACGTAGTTCCAAAAGAAGGACTATCTATGAAAGTTGCCATACCCTGGCTAGTTGCCAGAAGAGGATATTTTTAGCTCACTTAACAAGTTTGGCTTAGCACGTGTAAGCTAGTGTCTATTATTGTGTTTACACGTAAACAACATAGGTTTTCTATTTATAAGTTACAAGCAAAATAAATTTGACAGGAAATCTGACGTTGTCATTTTTATCCTACTCTTTTCATATGGCATTTCATTCCTTATTTGCCACATATCGGAGCGGAGATGACATGCGCGCGCAGCGGCACCTACGCATTTGTAATTTTTGCTACGCATATGTAATTTTTTCTACGCATATGTAATTTTTGCTACGCATATGTAATTTTTTCTACGCATATGTAATTTTTGCTACGCATATGTAATTTTTGCTACGCATATGTAATTTCTGCTCTGTGTTATTGACCTACCGCGCCTAACTACATATTTTTACACCTGCGACTGCGACGCACTAACAAAGTTTATATTTATAACTTTGACCTTAATAACAAATTGATTGTTTGAAAAGAAAGATGGTTTTCCTAGGAATGCTTAGGTTCTTATTACTAAGAATGTAACAATTGAGAAAGATTCCATTCAGAATTATGTAAGTTCACTTGAATAGGTATGTATTGGGATATAATGGTTAGCTGAGCAAACGCAGGATCAAAATAATAACCATTGTGTATTTATATAAAAACATCTGGAGCTTCTATGTCAGCTACAGCTTTATTCGAAGAGGAGTTTGTTTATCTTTCACAAATCTAAAATTTAGAACGTCGTCATGCAGAAATTCATCTGGCAATAAACGTATCAGCAAGGTTTCATACATACATATATCGAGCCTTTATTCCTTGCGGGGTAAGCAGAGCGCCAACGGATCTATCGCCACGTCTGACATTTCTGAGGATTGTTTTCCAAGGTTGTTTTAGGAAATATTTGTATCACTATAGCGACAGGTTGTCAGCCTGTCGCCTAAAAATTGTAATACACAATAAATTTTTGCTACACATATGTAATTTTTGCTACGCAAATGCTATTTTTGCTACGCATATGTAATTTTTGCTACGCATATGTAATTTTTGCTCTGTGTTATTGACCTACCGTGCCTAATTACATATTTATACACCTGCGACTGCGACTCACTAACGAAGTTGATATTTATAACTTTGACCTTAATAAAAACCTGATTGTTTGAAAAGAAAGATGGTTTTCCTAGGTATGCTCAGGTTCTTCTTACTAAGAATGTAAAAATTGAGAAAGATTCCATTCAGAATTACGTAAGTTCACTTGAATAGGTATGTATTGGGATATAATGATTAGCTGAACAAACGCAGGATCAAAATAATAACCATTGTGTATTATATAAAAACATCTGGAGCTTCTATGTCAGCTACAGCTTTATTCGAAGTGGAGTTTGTTTATCTTTCACAAATCTAAAATTCGGAACATCATGCAGAAATGCCAATAAAGGTATCAACAAGGTTTCAGTTGCACGGAAAAGAGTCATTCTCCTTGCCTTATCCCGTTCTCTGTCGAGGTCGGCTACCTAACCTAGGGGATTTGACGTGGAACAAGTTTTTACACAGAGCGACTGCCATCTGACCTCTGCAACCCGAAGGCTAACCTGGCCCGAATCCTAGGTTAAGTCACATTCAAATATCATCTGAATTCAAATTTTATTTAAATGTGGGCTTCATTTCATCACGACGTTTTTCCTTCACCGTAAGAGCAGTCGTTAAATGTACGTGAGTAAAAACACATTGGTCTCACGATTGTAAGACCGGTGTCACTTGGCCACTGACACTCAAAAAACGGAAAAGAGTATCCAATTATGTTGATAATTGGGTAATACGTAATTACAATTTTTCTCAGAAAAAAAATCTAGATCAATGATTGTGGTACGTTTATCTATTAATTCTTTCCTGTTACTAGAAAACTCAATTACACATTTGTTTATTAACTGATAAGTCAAAATCTCTGCGAGATTGATAATTAATTAAAATTAATTAGCATGGAAAAAAAACACTAAAGAGTTTTTGTTTGTTTTGTTGACCCATTTGATTCCATGATATATATTTAGGAAATAAAACTTTTAATCCATATTATGTAATGAATGAACTACAAGAAGGTAACTATGGGTAATTTTAGGCTTACATCCAGCTATAGTTAGTATTATTTCCTTAGGCATGAGTAATTTTTGGCTTATATCAAGCTATAGTTAATATTATTTCCTTAGGCATGGGTTACTTTAAGCTTATATTAAGCAATAGGAAAGAAAACTCTTTCCTAAGGCATGAGTAATTTTAGGCTTTTATGAAGATATAGTTAGTATTCTTTGCTTAGGTATGGGTAAGATAACACTGTACCTCACATATTTTATTTTACAAAATAATCACAAACAAAATTTGACATAACGTTTTGGAAAATAATAATTTGCAATGTTAATTTCTATTTGACATTAGAACAAACTGGTTTAGGAGTCGTACAACGACCCTATGTTATGTGTATGAAAGGCGATGGTATCGTTTCATTATGATGAATCAGACAAACAAATTCTCAGATAGTTGTTATCAGTACAAGAGTGCAATCTTATCAGTATACGTCGTCATCGTACCATTTCACAGTATAAATATAATCACAATTTAAGGTTCATATTAATTATAGCTGGAAGCTAATTATCTTCAGTGCAACATTGTAATAAAACAAATTAACAAAAGGTAAGTTATTTCTAATTCAGCTCTACTATGACCATTATAGAAAATAAATAAATGCCCTAAAGCCAGTCAGATTTAATTTCATTTTTAGATCTTTCTTGTTTTTGCACATCTATTGTTTTTTCTTGTCCTGGTTGGGATGCGTTTTCCAAAATTACGTCCTAGGCTACGCTGTGTCTGTGGAAAATCGGCTTATGTTAGCCACGAAAAGTCTTGCTACAGACACTGATTAGATCGTCTGTCACAGACGATGAGGACGATGATGATTGTTTCTTATGTTCTTGGTTAGATATTTCTGAAGTAAAATAATTTTGAAATTAATTGATTGAGAAAAAAACGGTAACGAAATTCCTTGTCTTTAGGCAAGCGTAACAACTTTTGATGTATTAAAATCAGCGATCGTATTAAAATATATGACGTTGTTTTGTGTCAAGAATATAAGTCGCCCTAAAAATTTTCGCTGTGCATTTGATATGATATAGATTTATTGTATCAATATTTTGGAGGCTCCGCAAATTTTTACTTGCCTATAGTAGTACCTATGTGTACCTTCTTAGCGTGTTGTGGCGTATTTTTTGTGTGCCCATAAAGTCGCCACATGAACGGCGTTTGGGGTGGCTATGTGTTTATCTCATCTCGCTAATCTATATTTCAGATGAAGACCGTCCTAGCTCTGTGCACCCTGGCCGTGCTGGCCATCTCCCAGGCGTCTGGAGCCAACCTGATCCTCGGATCCGTCCAACCTGGTGACAGGCTGCTGAGAAGGTAAGTGTTTTTGCTAACGTCCAGAATAAACCTCCTTGGAGAGTAATGAAGACAGAAGTCTATCACCTTAATATTCGTGTGACTAGTATTTTGCTAGTAGTTATGTAGTGTACCTACGCATGCAGTGTGCCATTAGGTCCCTCATTTGCTCCTCGTTGTGGCAATTACCGACATGTACCGGGTAGATTCAATCCGGTCCGTTCCTCCCAGAACAACTCCTAAGGCCAGTCTCGCCCCAGCAGAGTGATTGGGCTGGTTGTTTGAACAACCATTCAATTATTTTTGCTTGAGCTCCCCACCAAGCCGACAGGCTTAGTTTTGATGGCCCCTGGCACAAAAACGTACAGTCCAACTCAAAAAAATTGCAGTGTGCCATATCTCATGCAGTTCCCTTCCCACACAAGCGGGCAGTGTGGTTTGCACATGGTTTCTCCATATTACCTTCTATTTCATGCAGGTGCTAGGTGGTTTGACAAAGGGTCTGACAGGTTCTGTTATCCCAATTAGAATATTTTATGACGGTTGGCAATTGTTTGCACATTTTGCGCACCCAAAGGTTAGACTCATTAAGCCTTCAGACGCATAAGGTCCTGTTTGCAAAATGTCCCTTTTCGCTTTTCGCAAGAACCTACTTACTAAAGACCAGGCAACATAATCGTGAAACCTTCGCCTGACCAGAATGAACAAATGATAAAAAAGACTGATTGATATGTTTTTCTGTTTCCAGCGCCAGCCTCTTCCAGCCAGCTGTCGCCAACAGGGTCCAGACTCAAGACCTGATCTTCCGCGGAAATGCCACTACTAGGATCACCTCCATCCAAGCCAGAGAGGTTAGCACATTAGTATAGTCAGATGAAGCCATGCCAAACTAGGTACTTAGCTGAAGGATAAGGGCATATACAATAGCAAGGGACGCAGGTTCCAATCTCACCCGTAGCAAAATCTTTTTATATATTTTTTCGTTTTAAATAATCCTACTAATATTATAAATGTGAAAGTTTGTATGTTTGTTTGTTACTCCTTTACGCTAAAACTACTAAACCGATTTCCGTAAAATTTGGCGCACAAAGAGAGAGTAACTTAGATAAACACATAGGACAGCTGTTATCCCGAAAAAATGTTTCTGTGGGATGCTACGGGATTAAAACCGATTTGACGCGGGCGGAGCCGCGGGCGTCCAATAGTTTTATAATGAATTTTTATTTTCTCAGGTTGGTGCCACTCAATTCGCCCAAATGAGACTGATCGCCGGCGGGCTCAACCGCAACAACGCGACACTCCGGGCTACTTCCCGCCAGGGCTACGGCTTCAACTACCAGATCCAGATCTACGGACGCTAAGACCTGCAACCCAATTAGAGCTCTGCATATACTGGTTACAGAGCAAATATCAGTGGCTTGAGCGAAAGGTCAAATTACGCTGGTTGCTGAGATATTTGTATTGAAGCCAGTATAAGCTGATACCATCTTAGAGCAACCTCCCGCTAGAACTAAGGCTTCAACCACCAGATCCAGATCTGGAGAAACTATGACCTACCACTATCTTTGAGCTCTGTTTATACTGGTTTTAACCGTGGAGCTCTAATATAAATGGATACTGAGATAATTTGTTATCTTTCTCCAAAGATATAAAATCCTTATAGGATGACATTATTTATAATAAAATGAATATATTTATTACAACTAAATGTTTTTTTTCACTACCTACAACATGAAGTTGGTAACCCTCAACTGTCAAATTATACTAAAACCATTCAACCGCTGTCGACGCGTCGCTATTGTAGCGTCGTCCGTCGAGTGCGGTTTTAGTATGGGGAGTGACGTTTCTAGTATGGATCTGACAGAACACTGCGATGTTTTAGCGCTCCGTCGTGCGTTAAGTGTGCGATCCGTAGTAGGCGTGATTTATCATTCATGTATGTATGTATTGTAATGTAACATTTTTGTCAGTTCAATAAAACACCAATAGATGGCGGTAAACAATCAAAAGCCACACAAAACATCTAAATATACTTACCCTCAAAGTTTTAATGAGCAATTCTTAGTATTTTATGTTTTGAGGTCGAATTAACAGCGACATTGCGACTGATTGAAATAATAAAGAACTATTCTGGATTTACGAGCTCTAAAACTCAAGCCAACACAATAGTAGCGAAAATTCTTTGATTATACAGACATTGTTATGGATGTCAATTTCTGAAACGTCGTAATCGGATTCGATGTTTTACGTCTACGTTTTTAAATTTCTATTGCGGGATGTTTTATAGTAAGGTACTAAGTGTGAATTTATGAGAGTATTATGTGAATCGAAAAGTAAAAGATAAGCTCCCGGAAGGCAATTTCTAAAAGCAGACCCTCAGTAATAGACGTCGCATGGCCTATACAGGGTGTGAATAGACGTCGCATGGCCTATACAGGGTGTGAATAGACGTCGCATGGCCTATACAGGATGTGAATAGACGTCGCATGGCCTATACAGGGTGTGAATAGACGTCGCATGGCCTATACAGGGTGTGAATAGACGTCGCATGGCCTATACAGGGTGTGAATAGACGTCGCATGACCTGTACAGGGTGTGAATAGACGTCGCATGGCCTATACAGGGTGTGAATAGACGTCGCATGGCCTATACAGGGTGTGAATAGACGTCGCATGACCTGTACAGGGTGTGAATAGACGTCGCATGACCTGTACAGGGTGTGAATAGACGTCGCATGGCCTATACAGGGTGTGAATAGACGTCGCATGGCCTATACAGGGTGTGAATAGACGTCGCATGGCCTATACAGGGTGTGAATAGACGTCGCATGGCCTATACAGGGTGTGAATAGACGTCGCATGGCCTATACAGGGTGTGAATAGACGTCGCATGGCCTATACAGGGTGTGAATAGACGTCGCATGGCCTATACAGGGTGTGAATAGACGTCGCATGGCCTATACAGGGTGTGAATAGACGTCGCATGACCTGTACAGGGTGTTAGGAAAAGTACCAAGTTCCTTTCAAGGGACTCAGTGTCATTATAGTCGTGCTAGAGAAAGTTGGTTGTTTTATTCCACCAAAAATCAGGCTCCAGCTAATAAAGCAGCCAGCGGGCCATATCGGCTCCGCCACACTGTCCATGAAATTGAACAACTTTCACCAAGACACATAGGTCGAAATGTGAAAAAATTTTTTAGACCTCACATAGAAACTGACCTTAATAAAGAATTGCCCAGGTCCCATAATTAAAAATAGGGACAGTCCCTCATTGATATCATTGTATTTTCCGGATTCAGTTTTTTCACGTACATAAATGAAAATGAAATCTCATATCTAAATCGGATCGCGAGGGACATTTTGCAGAATCGAATTGTCATTTCTATGAAGGGTATCATGTCCCGCAATATCGTCCGATGCGAAATTTACCGCAGCATGCAAACGTCAAGAGTCACTCTGCTGACCCCGCACGGAACAAAGGCGTGATATGTGTATGCGTGTAGAATCTTGATTATGGGAAAATGATCTTTAAGTATATTTGATAATATCAGTTCTAAATGTAATCATAATTAGTGATTGTTTAAGATGATAAAGCTATGATAAAGTAATTTTATCTTAATTCGCATTAATTCTGATTCGTTTGACACTGATTTTGCTTTGTGATTCGACACAATACTCAATTGATTTTTTCTTATCAACGTTACTTAGGGTGGATCGCACACTTAGCGCACAACGGACCGCAAAAATATCGCAATGTTCTATCAGATCCATACAAGAAATGTCAATCCCCATACTAAAACCGCTCAAGCGCTGTAGACGCCGCGCTATCGCAGCGTCGGCCATCGAGTGCGGTTTTAGTATGGGGAGTGACGCGTCTCGTATGAATCTAACAGACCGCTGCGATATTTTAGCGGTCTGTCGTGCGTTGAGTGTGCGATGCGCCTTATATCATGTCAATTATCTGTCATCCATCACATCAGTTTCTATGCGTGATAAATTGATAATATTATGTTACCCATTGTGTTTTACCCATTTGTCTTATGTGATAACCAAACCTCGTACATACCTACTATTATTTTAGAGCGAATTTTTTTGTAAAACTGAACAACTTTTCCCCAAGGAACATAGGTCGAAATATGAAAAACATTTTTGGACCTCTCCCGTACGGTTGACTCGCTCGGCTACTAACTACCACAAAATAAATACTGGCTCGCGTTACTACTTACATTTTATATGAGAGGTCCGAAAATTTCATTCATATTTTGACCTATGTTTCTTGGGGAAACTTGTTCAGTTTCATGGACTGGTTCACCACTTAAAATATTTGCAGCTAAAATATTTACACCTTATATTCGGTATAGCTCATTCGCCGAGATATTGTCGCAACCAGCGTAACTTGACCTCAATGCTCAACATACGCACGTACGGGCGCGTACTGACAGTTGCGCTGGTCGTGTCACTATTTAAGCGAATGAAGTAATAGTCCGATTAGTACTTGAATATTAGGTATAGGCTTAAATAGATCGATTAGAATTATTAGTTATTAGAGGATTGTCTCAAATGATGCGTGAAGAACCGACTGATAGTTTGATATATCTGATATATCCTATATATCAATATATCAGTGCAATCTCATCAGCTTATAGAACGTCACTAGCAGACCATCTTATCAGTATAAAATGTAATTTAATTCACATTTCTTTTTATTAATTAGCTCAAAGCTATTTAATAGATACAGTGCCTCACCAGTAGTTCTACTAACGTAAAAAAAGGTAAGTTCATATCGCAAAAAATTACTAAGTAACAGTTTTATTATAACTATTCGTTATTCTACGAATCTATCTATAAATCTATAGAAAGAATAACCTATAAAATTGACTGTTTTCTTTCGAAATTCTTCTGCAGTGTTTTGTAGAGCACGGTAGGGCATAATACAGTGTGTTCGGCGGAGGAGCGTAAATATTTGTAGAGTTTGTTCCACGTGAACCTATTTAATATCTACCATCTTTCGAATTATAATAAGGGTTCTAAATTATGACGTGTCGTGAGATTCGTGGGAAAATACAATACAATACAAAAATCGCGCCCTTATTCCTTGCGGGGAAAATGGCTTGATAAAAACCATAAATTTTAAAATGGCGGCTTTAAAATGCAAAATGTAACTTTAAAACTGCTTGTTGTATCTTTACGGCCACTATCGCCACATCTGTCATTTTTGAGGATTCTTTTAAAAGTTTGTTTCAGAAAACATGTGTATCACTATAGTGACAGGTTGTCAGCCTGTCGCCTAAAAATTGTAATACACCAATTCTCTATCCTCATCATCATCATAAAATCATTTATTTCCAGATGAAGGCCACTTTACTTCTGTGCACCCTGGCTGTGCTGGCCATCACCCAGGCGGCTGTCATCCAGCAGGGAAGAAATGACCTGGTCCTCGGAGAAATCCAACCTGGTGACAGGCTGCTGAGAAGGTACAATACTCCAGATGGAATCAAAAACTTAGATTTAGATTCTAATTCCTTACGAGTAGGTAAATCTGTCCTTGAATGACAGATCGAGTGCTACTTAAATGACAGGTCTTTAAAAGACAAAGTAAAACGACATATTGTATGAAAATATTGTACTATGACGTTATAGTACCTAGTTTAGATGGCGTCAAAACAATAACTTTTATTAAATTTTCTGTTTAATAATTATAATCTTCAATATTTTAGGGGTCACTAGTATTTTTGTACAATTCCCAATAATATTTCTTATTTTATTAATTACAGGAAAATTCGATTTGTAGCACCATACACAATCGTACAACATAATTATTTAATCGGTAACTCTCTTTCATTCCCATCTGATGGTGAATTTGATGAATTTTTTAATCGGTAGCGTACACAAAAAACGTATAAGTCGTATAACCTCAATTTTTTTTTCTTCACATTATGATAGGTTAAGAGACTGTATAATGCTATTGCTTGTTTTCCAGGATCCAGATGTTCCAGGAGCCGATTCCCATGCAAACCCACACCCACGACCTGATCTTCATCGGCAACGAGACCAACGTCATCAACGCCATCTTCGCTATTGAGGTACGTTATTTGCAGTCACTTTGACAGCTGTCAAATTCATTACTTGGGCTTAGGGTCTAATTCCTTTCTTGCCTCTTCTAGAATGGATTTGATAACTGCTTCCAAAACTGTGATTGGTATTCCAACTTGTGTCCTTGGAGAAGGTTGTTAAGTATATTCTTAGAGCATTCACCCTATGGAGGTGATAAACAGTTTTTTCTACCACTTTGCGGGAGGGGAGGTAAACACGTTACAGCGCACAACTATAAATTTTACTACAATTTGACAACAACATTAAAACTGGCAACTGTCAGTTTCCTATAACGTGGGACAAATGGGAAGTCAATTTTGCCAGAGGGGTAAGCCTGGCTTTGCCATCTCCATAGGTAGAATGCTCTAAGGGTTTAATGGTCATGATGCAGTTATTTTATACCCCTGTATAAGTGGGATCATTTCGAGTTAAGTTTTGAGAGGATTTTTCGGATGCCGTGTGATGCCGGCTTAGAATAGCATCACCCCATTTCTTCCCGCGGGTGTTGTAAAAGCCGACTAAGGGACTCGAGGGTTTCATGTGTATTACAATTTTAGGCGACATGCTGACAACCTGTCACTATAGTGATACACGACCTATCTGAAACGACCCTCAAACATTTGTCAGACGTGGCGATACCGACCGGACGTAATTTTACGGTCGCTAACGCTCTGCCTACCCCGTCAGGGGTACAGGCGTGATTTGTGTGTGTGTTTTCTCAATAAAACGTTTTATCCCCCAGGAAGGAGAGCCCCAGTTCGCCAGCGTGTTCGTGCGGGCTGGCGGGATCGGCACCAACTCCGCCATCGTCCGCGTCAGGTCCCGACAGAGCTTCGGGTACAACTACTGGGTCTCCATCTACGGCACTGATTAGATATAGTTTGATACTATGGGGAATAACAGCCGATACCTCTGGATTTGGATATTTGAATTAAAAGTACCTACTCACTAATTTATATTTACTTAATTTTTATATAAACCTAATTTATTTTCCCCACATCCTCAGTCGAACGTTTTTATGAGAGGTGTTTTTATATTCCTAAGATAATAATGAGCCCCATATTAGTTATACGGTAAAGTCGCCAATCCGCCTGCCAAGCGTGGTAAGTATGGCAATACACCCCCAATTAGGGGAGGGCCATGTCTAGCAGTGGACTGTTGTGGCTAAAAATAAAGAACTATATTTTGTCTAAACTTGACTGAAAAAAGTTGTGAAATTGAGATTTTTCCCCGTGCGTCCAATGTCGGATCGAATGATTTCTTTGATTTTCCAATTCTTGCAAAATACAACCTCACCATCATTCTCCTTGCCATATCCTGTTCTCTGTGGAGGTCAACCTACCGACCTTTTCTGACCTATTGCCATGCGTTGCATTGTGACGCTATGTGATACAGGGCGGTATCGAACGACGCATTTTCCTGAAAACGGTAACCTGTGTAGGCCAAACTTAACAACTCCCCAAGCAACTTAGCTCAAAAAAAAATCATCAAACAACTAGGTAGGTGCTTTTGGAGTGGATTTATGGAATACTCCTGAAGTAAGTCTTTCCACATAATTAAATATTTTCGACCCAAAATACCTAAACAGTTTTGCGTGGGCGGCATCAAAGGCCAGAATACATGAATAACATTACCTACTTTACGTTTCGTATACCGGCACGTGCTACCACTGATTTGAATTTACAACGAACTGTTGAACACTTGATTACGCCATTTTTAGATACCAACTTTATGTGGACTAGGCACAAGGCTAAGTCATTTTTGTATGTAAAAGGCCAGTTAAAGTTAAAAGGCTGCTTTATCCTCATATTGGCTTCGTATGTGTATGTCAGATGCAAAAATTCCCGATAAAACCGACGTTGACGCAGGTCCAATGCATGACCCTGCGTCGGCGGATGCGTCTGTCTGTCTGAAAAACTGACGTTGATGTAATAGGTACGAAACTAATGCATCAACGTCATGACATGACGAATTTTAATTTTCATTAAATTTGACAGACGCTTGCGGAACGAAGCCGCAGCGTCGTGCTTTAGATGTTCGGCTTGTGTCGCAGCTGGTAACCTTCTTTCGTCAATATAACTTTTTAGGGCAAGAGTGAATAGGCATTATCTAGGCAAGCATGTACCATCTTCGTCTGCATCTCCACTTACCACCAGGTGAGATGGCAGACAAATGCGGGCCTATTACATATAAAAAATAAATAAAAATATATTATGTCTCGGGGATGGATACAACTTTCTACACGTTCGCAATCTACGGGACGCAATTCACGCAATGCGCGATTTGACACTTCGATAGGAAAGGACATAGCTGCGCTTATTTAGCATATCCGTAACGCATGCGTCTGTCGGATGCAACCTGAAGGCTAACCTGGCCCGAATCCTAGGTTACGTCACATTCAAATATCATCTGAATGCAAATCTTATTTGAATTTGGGTTTCATCACGATGTTTTTCTTTCACCGTAACAGCATTCGGTAAATGTACATAAGTAAAAACACATTTGTACATGGCGGGGATGGAACTCTCACGATTGTAAGACCGGTGTCCTAATCACTTGGCCACCGACACTCCCATATTAGAACTTCCTATTTTTTTTAAAAATATCCTTGTAAGTGTAGCGTGGGAGACGCCAAAGGTCGGAATATATGAAAAACATTAATAATTACTTGAACCAACTAATTCATTCCATGGAAGTAATTTTTCGTTGTTGCTGGTATGATCGATCACAAAAGTCGTTGATGAGAACTATAAGTTCGATTCCCGGTAGGCCAAGATTGTTTTCAAGTAAATAAACCTACCCATTGAAGGGATCAACTTGTAGGCACTGTGGTTATTCTTAGGCGGATCGCACATTTGACGCACGATGAAGCGCTGAAATATCGCAGCGGTCTGTCAGATCCATACCAGAAATGTCAATCCACATACTAAAACCGCTCAACCGCTGTCAACGCAGCGCTAGCGCAGTGTCGTCCGTCGAGTGCGGTTTTAATATGGGGAGTGACTTTGCTAGTATGGATCTGACAGACCGCCGGATATTTGAGCGCTCCGTCGTGCGTCAAGTGTGCGATCCGTCTACGTAACTCTTCTCCTATACCAAATCACGATCAACTGACTGAATTTACTATGACAATTCAAGAATTTGATATAGATACCTACCCAAAACATTTTTTATGGGAAGTTGTTCAGTTTCATGGTCCGAATTAAATTCAGTATTCGAAAAGTTGTCAAACCCCTTATGATCTGTGGGTATATGGTATATCGAGTCGACGAACGTTTCGATGAACCCAGGTATCATATTATCATCATTCTCCTTGCCTTATCCCGTTAATTCCCGTTCTCTGTCAAGATCGGCTACCTAACCTAGGGGATTTGACGAGGAACCAAGTTTTTACACAGAACGACTACCTAGGTGTACTTATTGAAGCAGGTAAAATGTAGCACATACACACACACACTGCTCTAAGCCAAAATTCCATACATTATTCTCGGTATTCGGTTGCATCATTACTATTGTTCAAAGGCTCCAATTTAAATTTCCGCGCCGCGAGTACAGTCGAGCTCAGACTGGGTTACACAGTTTGGACTTTATATTAACCTTACTGATGTATTCGAATAAATAAGAAAAAGGTTCTTTCACATTTCATGTCCAAAGTTTCCAAATATCAAACATACCTTCAATTATTTGACTTACGTCTCAATCAAAATAAATTATTAAAACTAAAAGCACTAATATACAAAGAAACATTCGACAATATGCTTCGTCGAATAAAAATAACCTTAATAGTCATGGCAGCCCACTGCTGGACATGGGCCTCCTGCTATCGGGAGTATTGCCATACTGACTACGCCTGGCAGGCGGATTGCCGAGCGCAGTGGAAGATGTTGCATTCACAGGGAACGCTGTTGCCCATTCCCTGGATAAATTATTCACCTATAGCTTCATGCCGTGTGATGCCGGCTTAGAATAGCATCACCCCACATCCTTCCCGCGGGTGTCGTAAGAGGCGACTAAGGGACTCGAGAGTGTTGGTGTATTACAATTTTTAGGCGACAGGCTGACAACCTGTCACTATAGTGATACACATTGTTTTCTGAAACCATACACATACATACACAAATCACGCCTATATCCCTGGCGGGGTAGGCAGAGCGTTAACGACCGTAAAATTACGGCCGTTATCGCCACGTCTGACAAAATGTTTGAGGGTCGCTACGGACAAGTCGTGTATCACTGTAGTGACAGGATGTCAGTCTGTCGCCTAAATATGTAATACACGAAACCCTCGAGTCCCTTAGTCGCCTCATACGACACCCACAGGAAAGAAATGGGATGATGCTATTCTAAGCCGGCATCACACGGCGAAACCACCTTGGAAAACAATCCTCAAAAATGTCAGACGTGGCGATAGCGACCGTATTCTTACGGCCGCTAACGCTCTGCCTATCCCGCAAGGGATAAAGGCGTGATATATGTATGTATGTATGTATGTATAGCTTCATCATATTATTATGGTTTCCATTTCTCATTGTAGACTAAACAAGTAAAGTTGTGGGTACGTAAACAGCTTCGACGCTTTGAGACGACAATCAATCAATACAAGAGATAGTTTAGCAGGGGTTGGTCGACGCGTCGGTAGCAGAGAGTCCCGGTTCGAGCCCTGGGATGCATAGTATTTTTTATATTTTCTTATTTTCAATTATGAGTTTGACTGTACCGTTTTACGGCGCGTGAGATTGAATTCAAAATGAGCCATTAGATTCGCGGTCTAAATCCAATCTATTGAGTGTGTTTACGTTACAAACAGAATACCGAGTGTAAACTTTTACAAACAAAATACAGGGTGTGAACTCGTGTTTGTTTATGGTAATAAGCAAACCGCGTTCTGCCACAAAATATACAGGGTATAAGAGACGTTGTAACGAACACTTTGCAGGCGTGATCATACCATGAAACTGAACAACTTTTTCTATGGGGGCTATGCTGGGAAACGAAATTTTTTTTTCAAGTTTTCATACAAAGTCAGTCAGCTGATCGGGATTTTTTTAAGGAAGGTCGAATTTTTTGTATGTTTACTAACATGGCCTCCATAGAAAAAGTTGTTCAGTTTCATGGTCTGATCATGCCTGCAAAGTTTTCGTTACACCGTCCCTGTATAATATTTACGGGGTGTACAGAAAAGGACCATGTCAACCAAGGTTACCTAATGGTAAGCAAATCGCTTAATCTTGCTTTAGTTTAGGTAGGTAGGGTACAAAAACTTTACAATTTTACTTAAGTGAAACACTAGTGGACTAAGAATTAGCTGACGAATATATTCTGACCTGAATATATGCCATTTTCTCTCTCTCTTCGTGTGGGACAACAAGTCATCAAATGACCCAATGAACACTAGTGTCAGAATTTTTCAACCGCCTTCTACAAGTAGCTCAGGCTTCTGACATGGTTGGGTAACGACCGCCGTCTAAGTAATCATAGATAACAACCGGGACCTACGGCCATAATTTCCACAGTATAACTACGTGACTTTTTGCTCCCAAAAATATTTTTAAAATAAGTTGCAAGAAATGTTTTAAAATTCTCGACAGCAGGCGAAACGTGACGGAAATTGTGTAGTCGTCGCGGACATTTTCTACATTTAGAATTCGAAGTGAACTTCTCTGGCCCACGTCTAATACGGTGTGGGTGGTAGAGTCTACGAACGCCCGATGAATTGAAGCACAAAGGATCACAAATAGGTATTTCCTTAGAGTAATAATGTCAGTGGATGTCTTTCGAATAATAAAAAATAAAAAGAAAGCTCAGAAATGTTACGAACTGAAAAACTATCTCTAATAACATCAGAAGTCACCATAAAGGTTCATCATCATCTTCTGCCCTTATCCCAATTTATTTGGGGTCGGCGCAACATGTCTCCCTCTTCACTTCATCTATTGACGCTTAATCTAGAAAAAAAAACGAACATTATGATACATTACTGGGCCGCCCAGCGGCTGCGCGGAATAAGATGTTTTCCCGACTAGTATTATACATAAAAACCTTCCTCTTGAATCACTCTATCTATTAAAAAAATCTGCATCAAAATCTGTTGTGTAGTTTTAAAGATTTAAACATACATACAGACTGATGCGAAATGCGACTTTGGTTTATACTACGTATATACAGTGATATTGATCGACATCATCGAAATAGGACCACTATAGTATTTCGACGCGTCCCGTAAAGAGACTAATCTCGCGCGCGAAATAAATCTTATGAGATTTATCAAAACAAGTGAAGAATTTCGACACAATGATTTGTATAAAAAACCTAGGTATGTCATGGAAAGAATTATAAGTATACTGAACTGAAGGACAGCCTAGCAAACTCGAGAGCCGAAGAAACAAACCACTAGAACAACAGATGCAGACCTATTTACGTTTCAGGAGGAAAAGAAACAGAATGTATCTAATTTCCTCTAAATGTCTCCCCTGTGACTGGTCTGAACTCATTACCCGAAATCATAGTCTTAAAAAAAACAACCCCTGAACTCATATCACGCCTCTATCCCTTGCGGGCGAGGCAGAGTGCTAACGGCCGTACTACATTCCAAAATATGAGTTACATTCCGATCCTACCTATTTTGATGATGTAATTGATTTACATTAGTCAAAAAGGTTAATCGATTCCATATAAATTCTGCTATTTACACAAAAGCATAATTAAGACACAAAACAATTAGTGAACGAGCGGTAAATTTACTAATAGCTCATAATAACTTTTAGGACAGTATGTTTTTAGCTAATAATGGATTTATAATTCGATCATTAGTCAACTAAGTCTTTATATGATGGAAATTATAATAAAGCAAATATTTCTCTAGAAACCATCGAAAAGATCACTCGTAAATATGAAATTAATTTTATTATTACTTTTTGGACTAGCTGAAGTAGTTTTTTCAATACCAGTAGTAAGCAATGAAGAATATCACAATCCTTTAAAAGAAAAGGAGGACAAATATGTTTTTTCTGTTGTGAAAAAGAGACAAGTGTCTAGAGAGAGTTATAGAGACATCATAGTGTTTCCTGATTCAATAGACAATGAAGGCAATACCATTCTCTCCAAACCTGGTAACCAAAGAAGACCGGTACCCAGACCTGTACAAAATATTGGAGGAGACAGACCACAATATCCTGGTGGATTTAATGGCAACGGATCTGGAGGAAGGCAACCAGTAAGTCCAAGTGGAAATGGAAGAATACCTGTATTCGAAGAACCAGACGGAGGGTTTGTTTTGTTCAATGGCTCTTCAACATCCATGGGAGGAAACACAGGTTTAAGTGGCAGTAGAAGACATGTACCAAGACAACCAGGGAGAAACTTTGATGGGAATGGAAGACCGAGTACAGCAGGACAGGCAATAGCTGGTTTTGACGGAATACCAAATGCAGGAGGACCTTTAGGACGACAGAAATTTGATGGCAATGGAAGACCTGTGCAAGGACAACCAGGCTTCAATAGTGACGGAAGATACCCTCAGGGTAGCAATGGAAGACAAGATGGAGGAATACCAAATGGTGGAAGTGACATACCTAAAATAACGACATATGCAGCGTTCAGTGGTGACGGTTGTGCGTCTGGATTGTTGAAGTTTGGAGAACAGTGTATTTATATCGATAAGTAGTGTTATGTAAGTACGTTTATTTCGTAGTCCATAAAGTCTTGTCAGTACAATAAATCTTCTACTTTTCGTGTGGAACGCCGAGACGTCTAACGATCCGATGAACCCTAGAGTTAGGGTTGTTCAACTTGCACCATAGGAATTTGTCTTTATAAAATGTAAGAAACTATCGTTAGATGGCATGTAAATGCAATACACTTATTGCATAGTGGATCACATAAATCAAATAGTTAAATTATCAAAATTATAGGTGTATCATTGTAGGTAAATATTCTAAAAATAAATGTAAATAAGTATAGTTATCTCGATTTTTCTTAAATCTCCTTAAATTACGTCCACCAAGTAGGGCCTTGGCAGTGTAATGTAAAAGTCGTAACTATTTCAACTGTAGCATTGGCCTTTCCCACGCTTAACGCACAATGGAGCGCTAAAATATCGCAGTCTGTCAGATCCATACTAAAACGTCACTCCCCGAACTAAAACCGCTCTCGACGGACGATAGGGCTAGCGCTGCGTCGACAGCGGTTGAGCGGTTTATATGGCGATTGTAATTTATAGTATGGATCTGACAGACCACGGCGATATTTTAGCGCTCCGTTCGTTAAGTGTGTGATCTGCCCGGAATTATATTTAAAGAACACACAACATTTAAGCACCTGGATTCCATCAGAACCATAAATAAACAAACCGATCGAGTTTAAACTGTTCGTTTTGATGAGTATCATCGGCTCATCAGAGTAAATTACACCGGTATCGAAGAACCGGCAATCATTCGAAGCAGTCATTACTTTGTCATTTTTGCCGTGTGATGCCGGCTTAGAATAGCATCACCCCATTTCCTACCCGTGGGTGTCGTAAGAGGCGACTGAGGGACTTGAAGGTTTCAGGTGTATTACAACTTTTAGGCGACAGGCTGACAACCTGTCACTATTGTGATACACAAATTATCTCAAACGGCCCTTTATATTTGTCAGACGTGGCGATAGCGATCGTATTTTTACGGCCGTTAACGCTCTGCCTACCCCGTAAGGGATGAAGGCGTGATTTATGTATGTATGTATGTACTTTGTCATTTTGAGTAGGCAAGTTATGTAGAGTGGCCAAGCGTTTGAAATATTATTGGTTATAGATAGAGACACAGTGTTGCGCTGTGACGACCGATGTGGCGCAGTGGTAGCGCGACTGCCTTTGACGCAGAAGGTCCCGAGTTCGATTCTCGGTGGGTCACTCACAAAGTTGATATTTATCTCTTTGTGAATTTGTTCCCAGTCTGGTTAGGACATTGCGGGCTGAACCACCCGATTGTCCGTAAGTAAGATGGTTCCGTGTTTCGGATGGCACGTTAAGCCGTAGGTCCCGGTTGCTGTCTATAATTACTTAGACGGCGGTCGTTACACAACCATGTCAGAAGCCTGCTACTTGTAGAAGGCGGTTGAGAAATTCTGACACTAGGGTTCATCGGGTCGTTGGGCGATACGGTGTCCCACACGAAAAGAGAGAGAGAGAGTGTTGCGCTGTTTGCTCCTAAAAGCGATGGAATGGAAGGAAATAGAACAAAATTTTCCAAAGAAAATAGGTGTAGGTATATGACAAAAAAAAATATCTCCCGGATACAAAATTACCAACCGCCCAAGTCAATTAGTAAGTGAGGTCCAAAAATTTTTCTTATAAGGTGTAAATATATTAGCTGCAAATATTTAAAGCCCATGAAACTGAACGACTTTCCCCATGAAACATAGGTCGAAACGTGAGAAATTTTTTTGGATCTCCCATTGACGTGACTTGGTCGGTCGATAATTTTGTATGGGAAGTCCAAAATTATTTTTCAAGTTTCAACCTATGTTCCTTGGGGAAAGTTGTTCAGTAATTTACACTTTGTATTGTTATTTCTTTATGGAACTCCATGTAAATTTTTAGTAAAACACTTTTTCACTAGTTCCACTTATATATTTGTTTAATCTTTATAATTGTGCCGTGTGATGCCGGCTTAGAATAGAATCACCCCACAAGCTTCCCGCGGGTGTCGTATGAGGCGACTAAGGGACTCGAGAGTATTGGTGTATTACAACTTTTAGGCGACAGGCTGACAACCTGTCACTATAGTAATACACACGTTTTCTGGAACAACTTTGGAAAACAATTCTCAAAAATGTCAGACGTGGCGATGGTGGCCGTGTTTTTGCGGCCGTTGGCGCTCTGCCTGCCCCGCGAGGGACAAAGGCGTGATGTATGTATGTATGTATCTTTATAATTAAGCTATCTGCGACCGGTTTCGAACATCATCTTCGGGCAATAAATAGAAAGTTGTTCAGTATCATGGGCTGGTTCACCTCTTAAAATATTTGCAGCTAATCTTTTTATACCTTATATTTCGACCTATTATGACCTATGTTGTTTTTTGGGGAAAGTTGTTGAGTCTCATGGGCTGATTTACCCCTTAAAATATTTGCTACATATTTTTACATCCTGTATATCAACCGATGTTTCTATAGTACAGCAAGCGTGGTCACCCTTCTCTTGGTATGGCAATGTAGGTAATCAATAGCTTTTAGTAAGGCCCACATAATTTAAACTTGTGCTTCGTGTGTTTACTGGGTAATACAACGATAAATAAACGTTCTGATACTTCAGAAAATAAATATTAGAACAAACAGCTTGTTAGGCATTTTGATGCTCTGCTTACTCCGCAGGAGACAAGAGCATGACTCATATAAATAGTACTAGCGACAGAGGCTACGCCCGCTGTAAGTCATTTTCCCGTGGGAATAAGATGTTTTCCCGGCAAATATTATAAATATAAGCTTTATCTTGAATCACTCTATCTATAAAAAAACGTTGTCTAGTTTTAACACACACACACATCACGCCTTTATACCATGCGGGGTAGACAGAGCGTTAACGGCTGTATGATGGGGTCCCTATCGCCATGTCTGACAGTATTGAAGGAACTTTCGGATTCGTGTATCACTGTAGTGACAGGTTGTCAGCCTGTCGCCTATAGTTATAAAACACATGAAGCCCTTGAGTCCCTTAGTCGCCTCTTACGACACCCGCAGGAAAGAAATGGGATGATGCTATTCTAAGCCGGCAAATTATTTATACCCTGAGGAAAATGGATACCATCGGCTTAATTAATCAAATTGCAATCCATTATGTCATAATCAGAAATCTGTTTGAATCATTGATGCTGACAGGGGACCAATCCGGTCATTGCACAGATAAGCCGGAATTATCTGTTGACCAATCCGGTCATTGCACAGATAAGCACGAATTATCTGTTGACCAATCCGGTAATTGCTCTCATAAGCAGGTGTTATCTGTGGAGCTCAGAGTGCGGGAAAGAGGGCACCCCATGATCAAACAAAATGAAGCCGTGACAACTCTTCGCCATTAATTACGCTAAAACACAAAGCGCGAAATGCGCATTCTACATTACGCTTACGGTATGCTTCGTCTTGTGATGCCAGCTTAGAATATTAGCATCACCCCATTTACTCATCGCGGGTGCTGTAAAAGTTGACTCTCTCTTTTCGTGTGGGACACCGAGCCGTCCAACGACCCGATGAACCCTAGTGTCAGAATTTTTCAACCGCCTTCTACAAGTAGCAGGCTTCTGACATGGTTGTGTAACGACCGCCGTCTAAGTTATCATAGACAGCAACCGGGAGCTTAACGTGTCATCCGAAACACGGAACCATCTTACTTACGGACAATCGGGTGGTTCAGCCCGCAATGTCCTAACCAGACTGGGAACAAATTAACAAAGTGATAAATATCAACCTTGTGAGTGACCCACCGAGAATCGAACCCGGAACCTTCTGCGTCTAAGGCAGTCGCACTACCACTGCGCCACATCGGTCGTCAAGTTGACTAAGGGAGTCGAAGGTTTTTATGCGACACAAGCTTCCAACTTGTCGCTAAAAGTGATAATACACAATATTCTTGAAAGGGCCCTCTACAATCTGTATAATAATATAAGCACGTATTATTATGGCCGTTGACGCTCTGACTACCCCTAAGAGATAAAGTGTTATGTATGTAAGAATGTATCGGCCGTGTGATGCCGGCTTAGAATAGCATCACCCCATTTCTTTTCCGTGGGTGTCGTAGAAGCCGACTTAGGGACTTGTGTATTGCCATTTTAGGCGACAAGCTAACAACCTGTCACTATAGTGATACATGACTTATTTTAAACGACCCTCAAACATTGTCAGACGTGGCGATAAAGACCGTAATTTTACGGTCGTTAACGTTCTGCCTACCCCTATATAGGCGTGATTTGTGTGTGTGTGTGTGTGTGTGTGTGTGTGTGTAAGAGTGTATTACGTTATTTGAATTTTAAAGCTTAGTTTCCTAACTAAGAAGTTTACGTTCAGCTCAGAGCTCATACTAATTGCTTTAGTAGTTCACCTGTGAAAATACGGACAAACTAACTTTCGCAATTCCAGTTATTTATTAGCAGTTGACCGGTGTGGCGCAGTGGTAGTGCGACTGCCTTTGACGCAGAAGGTTCCGGGTTTGATTCCTGGCTGGTCACTCACATAGTTGATATTTATCATTTTGTGAATTTGTTTCCAGTCTAAACAGTCTTAACCACCCGATTGTCTGTAAGAAAGTTGGCTCCGTGTTTCGGATGGCATGATAAGCCGTAGGTCCCGGTTGATTACTCAGACGGCGGTGGTTACTTTTCCTACCTTGTATAAAATTTTGCCGTGTGATGAGGGCTTAGAACAGCATCACCCCATTTCTTCCCGCGGGTGTTACACGAATCCTACACTTGACAGACACGGGTGTAAAAGAAACAGGTATCTACCATATACAGGGTGTAAGAGACGATGTAAAGAAAAATTTGCAGGCGTGATCAGACCATGAAACTGAATAATTTTTAAGAGGCAACTAAGGGACTCGAGGGTTTCATGTGTATTACAATTTTAGGCGACAGGCTGACAAACAGTTACTAAAGTAATACACGAAACATCTGAAAAGGCCCTCAATACTTGTCAGACGTGGCGATAACGACGGTAAGTTTACCATCGTTAAAGCTCTGCCTACCTCGCATGGGATAAAGGCGTAATTTATGTATGTTTGTATGTATAAGATTTTCAAAACATGTAAGTACTTTTAACATTACGATAATGTGTAATAAAGACGTACCTCTGGACTGATATCTGTGAAGTTGGCACTTGAGACGAATTCCCGCAGGAAGCCATCCAGTTCTGTTCCTTCGATATAGCCATTACCTGAAAATACAAAAAAAAAAACTACTGTTATCCTCCAAAATAGATTTTATTTTTATATAAGGTGTAAAAATATTAGCTGCAAATATTCTAAGGGGTGAAACTAAACAACTTTCACCAGGAAACATAGGTCGAAATTTATTTTATTTGAATTGTGTTTAGTCTTAACTTCGATGAATAATTTATTTAATTAATTAATATAACAGTAATGTGTGCCATCTGCCTCTCCTAAATTGCAATATATTTTATATTTTTTTATTGTATTAAAACAACTATTGAAGGAATATTTAATTTATATAATAATTGTGTGTGCCGTTTGTCTCTCCTACATTGCTGCGCCCTTGCAGGGTGTCACATTTATCTACGTATAGACATTTATTTGTAACAACTTTTGAAATGAAATGAATATTTTTAGGACCTCTCATACAAATTGACTTGGTTGGTCGGTAATTCTATATGGGAGGTCCAAATTATTATTTCGTAATTCGATCTATGTTCCGAGGAGAAAGTTGTTCAGTTTCATGGGCTGGTTCACTTCTTAAAATATTTGCAGCAATTTTTTTTATACTCTGTATTAGCATTTTATCCCACTAATATTTTATTTAACTTAATTAACTATATTGCAGGTCTGTTGCAAATTATATTTGAATGTGACTTGACTTAGGATTCGGGCCAGGTTAGCCTTTGGGTAGAGGTCAGATGGCAATCGCTCTGTATAAAAACTTCCACGTCAAATCCCCTAGGTTAGGTAGCCGACCCCAACAGAGAACGGGATAAGGCAAGGGGAATGATGATTTGCAGGTGTGTCTCAACCCTCATTCAGTTTTTCCATCATCAAGTTTGGCAAACAAATAAAAGGATTGCTGACTTAGCCAAGTATTTCAAACTCTTTTAAAATTTTAATTTACGTAATTTTAAATTCTGCTATGTTGAGTCTTCGGCTAATTTACAGCAATAAGTGAGTTATTCAGCTGAAATTCAAGACGAAATTCTCTTATAAAGGAATTTTGAAACTTTAATTAAGTTTTAATGAAACTGTCAATACTAATTAGGTAGAGAGCATTCAATAGAACCTCTATTGATTTTGACTCCGTACTAGAGATGCACCATTTTGGAAGACTAATGCGGATCGCACACTTAACGCACGACGGAGCGCTGAAATATCGCAGCGGTCTGTCACATCAATAATAAGAAAATGTCAATCCCCATGCTGAAGCTAGCGCAGCGTCGTTCGTCGAGTGCGGTTTTAGTATGGACATTGACGTTTCTAGAATGAGCAGGTTAACGAACGATGGAGCGCTAAAATATCGCAGTGGTCTGTCAGATCAATACTAGAAATGTCAGCCCCCTTTTTTAGCTAGCGCAGCGTCGTCCATCGAGTGCGGTTTTAGTATAGGCATTGACGTTTCTAGTACGAATAATAGTCGCCCAGTCTTGTGTCAAGTGTGCGATCCGCCCCGACTGCCGACTAAAGGTACACTCTAGTTTCGAGCGCGCTACGCTAGGCTCAACTCCAAAAAGCGTGCACTTGGCTTGTCATCATCCTCCTCCTAGCCTTATCCCGTTCTCTGTCGGGGTCGGCTACCAAACCTAGGAGACTTCACGTGGAACCAAGTTTTAACACAAAATGACTGCCATCTGACCTCTGCAACCCGAAGGCTAATCTGGCCCAAATCCTAGATTAAGTCACATTCAAATATCATCTGAATTCTATTTGAATGTGGGTTTCATCGCGATGTTTTTTCTTCACCAACAGCAGTAGATAAATGTACGTGAGTAAAACATATTGGTACTTGGCGGGGATCGAACTCGGGTCTCACGATTGTAAGTAAGACCGGTGTGCCAACCACTTGGCCTGTATAGTCTGTAATTAAAGTCTTGACATTTAGGCAATCGATAAACCTCTATAAACCAATAGCGAACAGGCCTACGATGATGAGCCATTTAAAAACGTATCCATTTTATATGAGGGCGCAGCACGCCATTGAAATAACAAGCAAAGGAACATAAAGTAGGTATTGAAGTAGGAAATCGGAATAAAAACTAAATAAGGTTCCGCATTAGATTTGACGACCGGCGCTGCGCATTTTAAGCGTATCCGTAACGCATGCGTTCGTCAGATGCCCATTGGTCAAAAAATACCTAGAATCGACAGCAATGTCATATTTCCCGTTTGTTAGTCATATCATAATAAATGTATGTTAGAGCGTCGGTGGTTAGGACACCGGTCTTACAATTCGTGAGACCCGAGTTCGATCCCCGCCATGTACCAATGTGTTTTTACCTACTCATGTACATTTACCGACTGCTCTTACGGTGAAGGAAAAACATCGTGATGAAATCTGAATTCAGATGACATTTGAATGTGACTTAACCTAGGATTCGGGCCAGGTTAGCCTTCGGGTTGCAGAGGTCTGATGGCAGTCGCTCTGTGTAGAAACTTGGTTTCACGTCAAATCCCCTACGTTAGGTAGCCGACCCCGACAGAGAAGGCAAGGAGAATGATCATAATAATGTATGTTTATCGGTTCGTTGAACGACTCATGTCCTATACGAAAAGAGGAGGCAAGTGGACAAATCTATTAATCCTTTTGTCCCTTGACAAACTAGAAGCTATTAATCTCGCTCCGTCGTAAGTCAGTTGTCTGTCGCTGGATTAGGGTGACTTCCGAAAGTCTTACGATTTTTCCAGGCTTCTTTGTTTCTCTTATTTTATACGAGGATTAATCGAGTATCTACTAAGCCTACTATACAGGGTGTTAAAAAATTAGCTGCAAATATTTTAAGGGATGAATCTGAACAACTTTCCCCAAGAAACATAAGACAAAAAAATTCAGTTGACTCGCTCGTTCGTTTTTTTTTTTATATTTCGTCCTATGTTCCTTGGGGAAAGTTGGTGCAGTATCATGGGCTGATTAACCCCTTAAAATATTTGCAGCTAATATTTTTACGCCTATAGATATGCCGTGTGTTGCCGGCTTAGAATAGCATCACCCCACATCCTTCCCGCGGGTGTCGTAAGAGGCGACTAAGGAGCTCGAGGGTATTGGTGTATTACAATTTTTAGGCGACAGGCTGACAACCTGTCACTATAGTAATACACATGTTTTCTGGAACAACCTTAGAAAACAATCCTCAAAAATGTCAGACGTGGCAATAGCGACCGTATTCTTACGACCGTTAACGCTCTGCCTACCCCGCAAGGGATAAAGGCGTGATATATGTATGTATGTATCAACAATTATTAAACATCATGTATTTCAGATTGGCAACACCAACAAATGGAATATTTCCATTTACCCGCTTCTAACAAAATGGAATATCGGAGACACACCACAGATGGACACACAGACAGATTTACACGTCGCGTTTCGATATGTTTAAAATAAACAGCCGCGTCTGGGATGGCTCACTGGGCCGAGTTTGTTTTAACAAGGCCTCAGTCACTCGCAGTTTACTTCTACGGCGCATCGCACACTTAACGTACGACGGATCGCTAAAATATCGCAATGCGGTCTATCAGGTCCATACTAGAAACGTCACTCCCGATACTAAAACCGCACTCGACGGACGACGCTGCGATAGCGCTGCTTCAACAGCGGTTGAGCGGTTTTATTATGGAGATTAACATTTCTAGTATGAGTCTGACAGAACGCTGCGATATTTTAGCGGTCCGTCGTGCGTTAAGTGTGCGATCGACCTTAACTAGATATAACCTTGAATATATATTACCGGAATTGTGTGAAATCCAAGAATTTGTACATAATTCCTAGGAAATGTATACAATTCCGACGCCATTTAGCAAATGTATGAAATATTGTTTGTTATACTTACATCTTAGGAAATATATAAAATAATGATTTCTGTAATAAAATAGAACCTAACCTAATCTAACCTAACCAAACCAAACCTAACCAAACCTAACCAAACTAAACATAACCAAACCTAACCTAACCTAATCAAACCTAACTTAACCAACAGCGGGAATTATCATTATTACTTGATTGTCTCAACAAAAGGTTAAGTTAGGTGAGGGTTAGACAAGGTTTGGTTTAGTCAGGTTAGGTTTGGTTAAGATTTTATTTGCTTAGATAGGTGTTTACCTACAAATCTATTAATATTATTCGACTTAGTTTTAAGGTACTTTTGTACAATGGGTTTTTGTCTGAGTAAAAAAACATTTTATTATTTTATTTATTATTATTAAATCTTACAATAGATCACTCTAACAAATTGTAGCTTTCCAATTCTATAAGTAAGTAGATAATTTTAGATGTTTTTTGAATAGAAGATGTGAACATGGTAATGTTAGTGTGTATGGTCCTCAATAATATGTAACTTTTTAAAAATAGAATTGCTTATGGCAACATTCTTTTTTGACACTTCCTTCCTCTGCTGTCATCGTTCGTGTGTGTCTCGTCTCAGTGTTAAATGTTATATTAATTCAAATCAAAAGAATCATCATATTGTATTTCACCAGCTATTGTGATCAATAGACAGTTTGAAATACTTAACCGCCTGCCTATTTATTTCTCGCCCAACGATCGCCGTGTCCACCACTGCTTGTCCACACTACACGCATAACCTCTGAATATTTCCAATAGAAGAAACGTCTCAAAGAAATTTCTAAGCACTTAAGTAATTATTATTAAGTACTTAGAAACAAAGTCACGCGTTTCTCGGAAAAAAGACAAATATTAAAGTCGGTAAGTAATTGCTTTAGTATTTATAAGGCGGCCCTCCCTGTCAAATTATGAGGGTATTAAATTATACAAGAATTTTTAAGGACAGTCAAGTGCGAGTAGGATTTCTGAACTAAGGGTTCCAATTGTGATACCGTTATTGTACATTACGTTTAAATTCCGCCATTTTGAATTTACGAAATTTTAATCTCCAATCTGAGATCAATCTTGAGTGCGATTTTGAGATATTGTCTTTAATTATAGTCTGTAAAATATAGGATGATCCCTGTGACGTTTGTGACCTTGGAGCAAATGCTATGACATAAGGCCCACTTTCCCTTGTTTACTAGGAAAATGGACCTTATGTCATAGCATTTGCTCCAAGGTCACAAACGTCACAGGGATCATCCTATATTTTAGACTATAGTTTAGTAATGCCTGACATTTGTCAATATCTCTCTTGAGATAGATCTGAGAGTTGAGTGCGGTTTATTAATACAGGTCTAACGTCAGTGTCAACGCCAAGCCGTTTGGGCTGTAACCCGTGATAAATATTTTAGTTTTCCACATACATACTATACTCGCAAAAGATCCTCCTTCTAAAACAGTCGGGTAAAAAGCATAAATAAGCTGGTTCCATAACAACAAAACTGATCTAACCGCTTACAAGTCGCTCGCTAAGCTAAAACAGAACTTAACACAGCAACTATCTATATTAATCTCTGTCAGGACCGTCTGTTTGTAAGTGCCTCTAACTTGCTGAAGTGGCAAGTTGGGACGGTTTACGGGAGCGAAGTGGAACCATTTCACGTGACCCTGTGCCCCATGAATTACAGGCTACAAGTCCAAAGGTAAGTTAGAGCGTCGGTGGCCAAGTGGTTAGGACACCGGTCTTACAATCGTGAGACCCAAGTTCGATCAATGTTATTCCCTCGAAAATACCTTCCTAAGAATTTCTATGAAAATATTTTAAATAAATAAATAAATAAATATCCTCGACGATTCACACAGCGCCATCTAGCCCCAAACTAAGCAAAGCTTGTACTATGGGAACTAGATGGCTGATACTAATACATATATACTTTTTTTTGTAAATAAATACATATTATACATAGAAAACACCCAGACTCAACACAAATATTTGAAAATTGACTTAACAAATACTTGTGTCCGGTGGGGATCGAACCCACGGCCCTCGGCGTAGAAGGCAGGCATACTATCCGCTACGCCATCGGGACAGATTATTAAAATACAAATCGTACTCGTATAGAGTTTGGGTGCTTTTGACTGAGATTGCGTGTCCTACGACCTTACTTAGAGTAAGCGTGCGCCCTTGAAATATTATCAAAACCACTCAAAACCTCGGCTCTGAATGGCCAAGGATAAGGTAGGCAAGTATGATTAAACTACGCAAATACGCCACTACGTTTTGTCTTTTCAGTATTATATTTATCGACGTTCAGTCAGGATTCGCCGTATTTTGCGGGGATTTTGTTAGGAAAACGACGGAATTGTTCAACTATCTTCTTGTATTGTGTTTTCATATTTGTTACAGCATTATTATCACATTATTTCAACATTTCCTCTCATATTTGATTTGATACATTTCACCAAGACGCTACCACTTTGACAGTTCTTACAAATCTACTTTCATTTGTTTTCCGTACGGGAAAGGCAATGGCTATATCGCCGAGAAGTTTCTATTCCGCCAGTGGTCTTCGCCGACATATTATAAAAGTGGACGCAGTGAATGTACAATAAAAAGACTTAAAATATTTCAAGTCTAATTTTTTAGGAGAGCTGTGGCGAAGCTAGAGAAAGATCATCCTAGTTGCGCCACATATGACACGATAAATCTTAACGTACGTGGTTCTAACGCACGACGCTACGCTTCTAGGTCTGCGTTAGCGCTGGGTCGTGCGTTATGAGCGGTTTTTCTATGAGGAGTGACGTTTCCAGTATGGGTCTGACAGGCGCATATGTTAGCGCAAAATTATTTTTGCGATCAAGTATAATAGAGGCCAAAAATTTTAGGTGGCTCATGAGTGACACGGAGAGAGTGTACCTACCCCATAATATTATACCGTACCATAACTTTCGCTATAAACCTGTCCAAGAAAGCTTACCGTGACGTTTTCTAGACGTCGAGGTGTGACGTCACGAGACAAGGGTGTGATAAACGATGTACAAAACGAGCCCTTGCGTAACTTATTGGAACTGTTTGGGTTGGGTACTATCATGAACATGTAGGTATAAGTACCTATATTCTGAACATCTGTGATATAGATCTAGTAATGATAATTTTAATGTTAACGAATTTTTATTTCAAAGAAATAATATTTCAAGTCACTGTCGTTGTCGGCATACCTACTCTATTTTAGGCTTCGTGGTAGACCAGCGCTACGCAGTAGTGAAGATTACTGTTGTAGCATACGCTGAACGAAGTGCCTGTACAGTGTCATCATTAACAAACGGACTACCTATAAGTCTTGTATCTTCTAAGTGTACTATTTACCTACTACGGTACTGCTATAGACTTGATACTAAAATGTCAATACAAACTGTGTGATCCTACACTTAAATTGTGATGTACCTAAGGTGGTCACTGAACAAAAAAAATAGAGAGAGAGAGAGAGAGAGAGAGAGAGAGAGAGAGAGAGAACATTCTTATTCAATACAAATAATCGCAACTTTATAAAGTGTAGTGTTCCCGTTATTTGTGTATTGTCAGATTCGCAGTAGAATATAATAAAATCTTATTTGCGCTGTGATACACGCACAGGGAAGCGTAGTAACTACAGGACCGAATAAAATTCCAAAGTGTTTTCATCATCATTCGCCTTGCCTTATCTTGTTCTCTGTCGGGTTCGGCGACCTAACCTAGGGGATTTGATGTCAAACCTAGATTTTAAAAAGAGCGACTGCCATCTGACCTCTGCAACCCGAAGGCTAACCTGGCCCGAATCCTAGGTTAAGTCACATTCAAATATCATCTGAATTCAAAATTATATTTGAATGTGGGTTTCATCACGATGTTTTCCTTTAATGGTTCAAAAAGTAGTCCATCTTGGGAGATGATTCAAATTGATAATATTCCATCTTGAAAGAAACTTTTTACTTGGAGCTGCCAAATGTGACATTATTTGGTTTGTGACTTTACTAATAAAGTGCTTGCCACTTCGAGCATATGTTTTTCAGTTTCGTGTGATGTCATATGACATAAAATGTACTTCAGTAGTGGAAAACCGGAAATCACAGTTTTTTTAACTTCCGGCCAATTCCTGGAGCTGATTCTTCTGATTCTGCTTAGCACAACTTCTTCGAAACACCCGAATGGGCTTATGTGCACATACACATATCACGCCTTTATCCCTTGCGGGGTAGGCAAAGTGCCAACGACCGTGAAAATACGGTTGCAATTGCCACGTCTGACAAATATTGAGGGCGTTAAGCCATGGGTCCGGTTGCTGTTTATGATCACTTAGACGGCGGTCGTAACACAACCATGTCAAAACACTGCTACTTGTAGAAGGCGGTTAAAAAATTCTGACACTGGGGTTCATCGGGTCGTTTGACGACTCGTTGTCCCACACGAAACTATTAGTACTACCGTAGTGACAGGTTGTCAGTATACCGCCTAAAATTGCAATACCCATAAAATTCGCGTTCACGTACGTGGCCCATAACAGAATGTAGTCTGTAGCCATGTTTATGCCACCATGTAGTACCCACCTTAGTAATATGTACGAGCGTGTAATATTGTCTGGGGAGACATTTGCAAGTTATGTAGGTATGTATGTAAAATCGTAAAGAGGTTACCCCAAATGTAGCGTCGTCAGGTCCCTAGGGTCTTTTCCGTAGGTACGTGGATTTGTGTAATGTGATTTTAGTGTATGAAAAAGGAAAAAGACGACAGCCGAACTGCTAGATAAAGTTCAATAACAGTGACGTTTCCTGACATATGTTTCTAGGGGAAAGATCGTCAGTGGCCAAGTGTGACACCGGTCTTACAACTGTGAGACCCGAGTTCGATCCCCGCCATGTAGATACCAATGTGTTTTACTAACGTATATTTACCAAGTGCTCTTACAGTACGGTGAAGGAAAAACATTGTGATGAAACTCACGTTTTAATAAAAGTTGGATTCAGATGATATTTGAATGTGACTTAACCTAGGATTCGTGCCAGGTTAGCCTTCGGGTTGCAGAGGTCAGATGACAGTCGCTCTGTGTAAAAAAAAACTTGGTTCCATGTCGAATTTCCTAGGTTAGGTAGCCGACCCCGACAGAGAAGCGGGATAAGGCAAGGAGAACGGTGTTCCAAGCGGAGAATTGTCCAGTTTCATATTCTGATTGCATCCTAACAGTATTCGGAGAGCTGTCCCTTACACCCTGTGTTTTCTCAATATCTCTCTCTCATTCGATATCACTTTTAGCATTCGTTAATAGATTGTATTTACTCATTTTGATTGCTTGGAACAGTAAACAAACAGATTTCAAATGTGTCTGTGGTATTTTGGTATTCAAACAAGCATTTACCTGTAATACCTTCTCCTCTACGTCCTTGTGGTATCTGTACAAACACATTACCTATTTTTAATAGACGACCGATGTGGCGCAGTGGTAGTGCGACTGCCTTTGACGCAGAAGGTCCCGGGTTCGATTCTCGGTGGGTCACTCACAAAGTTGATATCTATCACTTTGTGAATTTGTTCCCAGTCTGGTTAGGACATTGCGGGCTGAACCACCCGATTGTCCGTAAGTAAGATGGTTCCGTGTTTCGGATGGCACGTTAAGCCGTAGGTCCCGGTTGCTGTCTATGATCACTTAGACGGCGGTCGTTACACAACCATGTCAGAAGCCTACTACTTGTAGGAGGCGGTTGAAAAATTCTGACACTAGGGTTCATCGGGTCGTAGGACGACTCGGTGTCCCACACGAAAAGAAGAAGAAGATAGGTAGGTAATGGGTAGGTAGGTAGAAAAACATTTTCACTGTCATATAATCTGTCGACACATTCATGACATGATAAGTCAATTATGAGTCAATCACTCATGAAAGACGCATAAAAGTGGAAATATTAGAAAATTCAATTCATTTTATTTGATTATACTACGATTATAAGTCTATGATTTAATTCTGTCGACATTGGTAAATTCCGCCAATGTCAAAAGGAAAAAATAAAGGAAAAGAACTAACTCCCTTTCAAGGTATGAACAAACCTATGAAGCTGAACAACTTTTCCGGGAATTTTCCGTGCGTGCGTGTGCTATACGAGACGCAGCGCAGGCCTCCTATATGCCCTGAGTACTCAGTCATAAGGCACGATCTCTCGCTTTCGCCATCCAGTTGCCATCACCTGTCTTTCTCTCTCTCTCTCTCTCTCTTTTTGCAGGACATTGATTCGTCCAACGACATGTCTTTGAACCGCGTTAGTTCTCATAATTCCGAATGAAAAATAGTAATATATAATAGCGTACAAACGAGAAAGGTCGTCAAATTATCATAAATATTCAATGACCCGTTCTAAATATAGCTGAATTCGAGGCTGTATATTAAGGGGAGGCTTCATACAAACACTTCTACAAATAGATTTCATGCATAAAGAGGACAATGGCCTCAGAACATGAAACTTTGGCCCTGGAAAGACCATTATCGGCAATATTTCTAGTTACTGGCTCAAACTCAGGGGACCAAAATACTTGAGCTTTATGATAGGTAACTAAGGATATTATTTTTAATTGCCTTGCTTTATCAGCTAAGAATAGTCCTACCCTATATGACTTTAGTACTACTTTTTAGTAAGTCAGTGGTCTAAAAATATGCGTAGTATAACATTTACGACCCGTAGCTTTCTATGAGCATTTTTTGTTTGGATCGTTTGAAGTTTATTTTTGCTCATTTTGGACAGGAAAAACTCCTAACACTGGTAGGCACGTAAACGAAGCAGTACATAGGAAAGAGAAAGAGACAAAGACAGAATGCGAGAGAGAGCGAGAGAGCCATTCTTCTTCTCATATTATCTTAATTAGCCTGCATCATCCCACTTCTGGGCAAAGGCCTCCTTCTTCTCTTTCCATCCAGTTCTGTCCTGGGCTTCCGCATGCCAGTCTTTTGAAAACTTGTCTAACTCGTCGGAGACGGGGTCTCCCGCGGCGTCTGTTTGCAGTGGGTGGCTTCCACAAAGTAGACGTTTTTGCCCAAAGCTCTTCTGGCATGCGGCAGACGTGACCGGCCCAGTCCCATTTTAATTTTGCTGCTGCTCGGGCTGCGTCAGATATTTGTGTTTTAGAGCGCAGCATGGTATTCCTGACCCGATCAATCAGTTTCAGGCCTAGCATACTGCGCTCCATTGCTCGCTGGCAAATCTTGAGCCTGGACCTCTGTGCTTCCGTCAAAGACCAAGTCTGAGCACCGTAGGTGAGGATTGGGAGAATGCATATGTCCATAAGCTTCCGTTTGAGCGAAAGTGGAAGATCGCCTTCCATATGGTCTTTCATGGACCAATAGCTCCTCCAGGCGTTCTCGGTGCGTCGTGCAACTTCTTTATCTTGTCTCGTCTGAAAGGAGACTATTTGGCCCAGATATAAATACTCATCGACATATTCCATTCTCCCATTATCCACCATCACCCTATACTTCGTGCTATTGGTCATAAGTTTGGTCTTTGACATGTTCATCATTAGTCCCGCCCCAAGACTTGCCGAGCTTAGGTCTTGCAGCATTGTTTGCAGTTCTGACGCCTTTGTGGAGAAAAGAATGATGTCGTCGGCGAAACGAAGATTAGTTAGCTTAGCATCCTTCCGCCGACGTCAACACCTCGCCCAATCCAAGTATCAGTTATTTTCCAAAGATTAGCTGATACTTGGAGAGAGCCATTAAACAAGAAAAGAAATATTGAGGGAATAAGAGAACGAGAACGAGAAAGAAGAACCGAAAGCGAAAGAAAAAGAGAAAGAGAAAGAGAAAGAGAAAGAGAAAGAGAAAGAGAAAGAGAAAGAGAAAGAGAAAGAGAGAAAGAGTAAGAGAAAGAAGCTAAAGAGAAAGAGAAAGAGATAGAGAAAGCACTCACCATCGCCGTCGTAATGGCTCCAGACCTCCATGAACTGGTTGGCGGAGAGCTTCTTCAGCTCGCGGGAGTCAGGGTCGCGGAACTGCCGCATGAAGTTGTTCGCCCGCTCCAGGTTGAAGCGCTTGCCGTTCCCGCCGTTGCCGGAACACGTCGAGTCTATACTCATCTTTATTTGTTTACTTTATATATTCCGTTTTTGTAATTTCGACTTCCTTTTTTTCCTGCGCGTTTCGTTCGTCACTTGTTTTTTTATGACAACAGCATTTTTATTCTTTGTTTAGAATCTACCGGCGTTTTTCACACGTGATTTCGTGTTTCGGTTTTTGTTTTTTTTTTTATGTGGCAACAGGTAGATTTTTGCCAATGTCAAATTTAAAAACTTCGCTCTATATTTTTCGTTTATTTTAATGATATTTTGGTTTTAAAATGCTAATAGAAAAATAATGTTTCGTGTGTATATTTGAAAAATAGTGTGTATCTATGATTTTTCGCTATATTTTCGTTACGATAATTTGGCTATGTTTATTGTCAGTGTATCTGTTATTAGCTGTTTAGTATACTGTTTTAATAAAAAAATACTATTTTTGTCTGGATAGATAATTTTTCATGTCATCTGAAACAAAAGAAAGATAGCTTAGAATAATTTTTAACATTCTTAATTCGCTAGTGTCCTGGGTCAATCATAAAATATAAAAGTTCTTCGTTTAAAACTATGGACTTATTTTTCGAAGTATTCTAAGTTTGAATTAATAAACAAAAAAAAATAATTATAAAAGTGTTCTGACGTGCTGACGCCATCCAAGCAAGGTATGAATATGACGTCACCTGTCAGTATTTTCATGCAAATGTCGCTTATTGCATAATCCTGTTTATTTTTCCATGGTTAGCTGATTATACTTGACACTGGCTGAATTACTACTTCAATGTGCCTGCAGCGGCAAAAAAAAGAAATCGAGAAAGAGGTCAAAAATCGTAGCAAAAATGGAAAAAGTACTAACGATGGTGCCAAACAAAATAATCGAGTTTTATAACTCAGCAAAATGGCCGCGAGTTTTCTCTTTATCCTTCTCACAAAAACTTTCTTCTCTGCAAAGTCAGAACTGACGTTGTAAAATCGGATTTAGCCCTCAGAGCGAGGAGTGTTAAAGAAGACCCACGGAACACTAGGCTGAAGCCACGAGAACTCGTCTCAATCGGGCTGCGAGTGGTAAAACACAACTAAATACAAAAGGAAAGTTATATTATATTCCCAAATACACAAGGAAAGTTATGTTCCTTTTTGGCCACAGAGAGACGTGTTTGCCTGCTTCCAGTAAGTGCTACTAGACAATTTTTAATTTCCAAGGGACACTTTCACATCGAAAAAGTAAAAAAATATAGATATTAGTCTAAATATACGCCGGATCAGGGCCCGGCTGAGTTTTTCATAAGAAACACAAATATCAATTCTATGCGTACGGACTATTATAGCACTAGCTTAATTTAGTTTCAGAGGCCCAAGTCTGCTATTTTTTGTCATTATAACGCCATCGAATCTCAGCTGTCATTCCATTGTCACTGTGATTTTCTATACTTCAAACTGTTAGCAGACTACGAAATGACTGATCATCCAACTGAGATCCAATCGACATCCAACTGAAACAATTTTCATTTAGCAGACTTAGGGCCCTGTTGTTTAGCGCGTGTTTGTTGCGACGTGTTTACATTGGCCTCATTATGCTTGGTGATAGAGTTCTCTCTGAGTCATTCGTTCATCTCAGATCTTGCCGAGTTTTTGCCGACAAACGCGTAAAACGTGAAACTTCGCGCAAATCTTGACATATTCCTCCAACTTTTTGTGACAAAAACTGTCATTTAGTGAAACCGTGGATTCGTTGTGAAAGTACCAAGTAGACCGAGCATTGCTTGGCTTTTTCTGCTGTTCAGAGTGTATTTTGGAAAATATAAACTAGCTAGATCGAATTATCGGCCCCGAATTTCCATGAAAGTCGTTGGAGTCTTTTCCTAGATCGCAATATAAGTAGGTATTATATGACGTTTAAAGGTATTACATAGATAATCCTACAGATTGTAAAAAATCTGCAGCAAATATGAAAAAAATGCTGCTAGAAATGTCAATACCTCCACTTCACACAATATGTCCACTCTTTTTTCATTTTCGTCGACGATTTTAGTTCAAAAATGGCGATTTTAAGATTTCGCTAACGAAAAAGCACTTTCGTAGCACGCAATCAAAAACGAACAATTCAGAAATTGAGCCCCTGACAGACCGCTGTGATATTTTAGCGCTCCGTCGTGCGTTAACTGTGCGATCCGCCTACTACTATCAATAAAGGTATCAAACAGCGGATAGGCCTAAACCAAATACCTAACGATTTATTTAGGGTGTAAAAAAATGTTAGCTCCAAATATTTTAAGGGGGGAATCAGCCCATGAAACTGAACAACTTTCCCCAAGAAACATAGGTCGATATACGAGATTTTTTTTTTTACCTCCCACACAAATCGACTTGGCTGGTGGATAATCTTGTATCGGAGGTTCAAAATTTCTTTTCATATTTCGACCTTTGTTCCTAGGAGAAAGTTCTTCAGTTTCATAGTCTGGTTCACCTCTTAAAATATTTGCAGCTAATATTTTAACACCTTATAAACCTGACAGACGGCTGTGATAGTTTAGCGCTCCGTCATGCGTTAAGTGTGCGATCCGCCTTCTACTATCAATAACGGTTTATAGACTTACTAGCTGGTACCCGCGACTTCGTTTCGCTGACTTAGTATTTTAGATGATAAAATAACCTTGTTTCCTTCACTAACGTCCTAAATTATACATGCTAATCCGGGCTCCTTATAGTGCTCCTTGTGGACTACGTCAGGAACACCAAACCTTATAAGTCTATATGCCAGCATACCCATCAAGCAGAACAACTTTTGCTTTCGTGCCATATCTTTATCTCGTATAGTTTAGGTGGGCTCCTGGTTGTGCACCTGGTGGTCTACATCAGGTACTCCAAACCTTCAAAGTCTATATGCCACCAGAAGCTACCCATCAAGTTAAACATTTTTTGCTTGGTGCCATGTCTGTATCTCCTATAGTTTAGGCGGGCTCCTGATGGTGTACCTGGTAGTCTACTGAAGGTACTTCAGACCCTCGAGTGGTGAAAAAAAGTAGCCTATGTCCGTTCTCGGTATCTTACTAATCTCTGTGTGAAATTTCATGATGATCGGTTCAGTGGTTTGGCCGTGAAAGCGTAGCAGACAGACAGAGTTACTTTCGAATTTATAATATTAGTATGGAGTATGGATAGTATGGATTGGATAACCTTGTCTCGTCCCCTCCACGTGAATTATTTAGGCGATGAATGTTTTATTAGGTAGGCACTACACCAGCCACTTTCTATTATTGTTAGATTGCCTATTGATTTCTTTGTAGCTTTTAACATATACATACATACATATATCACGCCTTTATCCCTTGCGGGGTAGGCAGAGCGTTAACGGCCGCAAGAATACGGTCGCTATCGCCACGTCTGACATTTTTGAGGATTGTTTTACAAGGTTGTTTCAGAAAACATGTGTATCACTATAGTGACAGGTTGTCAGCCTGTCGCCTAAAAATTGTAATACATCAATACTCTCGAGTCCCTTAGTCGCCTCTTACGACACCCGCAGGAAGGATGTGGGGTGATGCTATTCTAAGCCGGCATTACACGGACGACCGATGTGGCGCAGTGGTAGTGCGACTTGCCTTTGACGCAGAAGGTTCCGGGTTCGATTCTCAGTGGGTCACCCACAAAGTTGATATTTATCACTTTGTGAGTTTGTTCCCAGTCTGGTTAGGACATTACGGGCTGAACCACCCGATTGTCCGTAAGTAAGATGGTTCCGTGTTTCGGATGGCACGTTAAGCCGTAGGTCCCGGTTGCTGTCTATGATCACTTAGACGGCGGTCGTTACACAACCACGTCAGAAGCCTGCTACTTGTAGTAGGCGGTTGAACAATTCTGACACTAGGGTTCATCGGGTCGTTGGACGACTCGGTGTCCCACACGAAAAGAAGAAGATCACACGGCAAAAAAAAAGCTTTTAAAAGCCTCTTAATTGAACTTTAGTCAATACACACATATATCACGCCTTTCTACCTAATGGGTTAGACAGAGCTAGGGCGTCGACGATCTTACCAATACGGTTGCTCACTCATAGTAACAGGTTGTCAGTCTGTCGCTTAAAATTGTACCTGTGCAAATTTTTTATTTTTATGTTATGTTATTAGAAAGAAAAATAAATACACAATTTTTTATAGTAAATTTTCGCTTTGATTTCAATAAAGTATAGATTTTCATGTAAGTTTCTGAAATAAGAGTCAATAAGTAGGTAAATAAAGACATAAATTAGTTCAGTAATGATTTATTTAGTTTAGTATAATTTCTTTTGAAACTACACATACATACATACACAAATCACGCCTTTATCCCTAGCGGGGTAGGCAGAGCGTTAACGGTCGCAAAATTACGGTCGTTATCGCCACGTCTGACAAGTATTGAGGGCCTTTCCAGATGATTCGTGTATCACTGTAGTGACAGGTTGTCAGCCTGTCGCCCAAAATTGTGATACACATGAAACCCTCGAGTCCCTTAGTTGCCTTTTACAACACCCGCGGGAAGAAATGGGGTGATGCTATTCTAAGCCGGCATCACACTTTTGAAACTATTTCTTCAAAAAGTTTATATGTGAAGAACCTGTATTAAGCATATTTGAAAAATATTCTATATAAGATGTAAAAACATTAGCTGCAATTATTTTTATATAAGGGGTGAATCAGCCCACGAAACTGAACAACTTTCCCCAAGAAACATAGGTCGAAATATTAGAAGAATTTTTGGACCTTCCATACAAAATTACTCACCGACCATGTCAATTTACACCTTATAAAGGGTGTAAAAAAATTTACTGGGAATATTTAAAGGGGTAAACAGCTCATGAAACTGAACAACTTTTCCCAAAAAACATAGGTCGAGATATGAAAAAAAATTTGGACCTCCCATACAAATTAATTTGGCCGATTAGTTGGTAATTTTGTATGGGAGGTCCAAAAATTTTTCATGTATATGCTGCCGATACACAAAAAGGTAGATACCAATAATAGCAGGTCACTTCGGTTTATTGGAAGTGAGGAGAGAAGACGCTATCAAAATGGGGTCGGTGGTCTGAGCACAGCGACCATAGAGCTATAACCAAGTAGACATGACTTGAAGACATTTCATTAGAGCGTTTAAAAGCCTACTAATATTATAAACTTGTGGGCGCCCGCGTGGAAGTCGGTTTTAATCCCGTAGCATCCTACAGGAACATTTTTTCGGGATACCAACTATACTATGTGCCAATCCAAGTTACCTTCTATCTGTGTGCCAAATTTCATGCAAATCAGTTTACTAATTAGTTCAGTAGTTAAGGAGTAACAAACATACCAACATACAATAGTAGGGAGTAGGATTCGAAAGTTTGTATGTTTGTTTGTTACTCCATCACACAAAAACTACTGAACAGATTTTCATGAAATTTGGCACATAGATAGAAAGTAACTTGGATTAACACAACGGACTGTTGTTATCTCGAAAACATGATCCTGTGGGATGCTACGGGATTAAAACCGGCTTCCACGCGGGCGGAGCCGCGGGCGGAGCCATGGGCGCCTACTAGTTTAGTATAATTTCTTTTGAAACTAGTTTTTCAAACAGTTTAATTAAAAAATCAGTACTAATCGATACTTTAAAATAATATTTATAAATGCTGTGCACAAAAAGGTAGGTGCCAATAATAGAAGGTCACTCCGGTTTATTGGAAGTGAGGAGAGAAGACGCTATCAAAATGGGGTCGGTGGTCCGAGCACAGCGACCATAGAACTATAACCAAGTAGACATGACTTGAAAATTCAAATTATTTATTGAAAGAAGTAAATTTTACATTCAGCTTTTTGATGGTCAAAAAACAATAACAATTTTATGAACCTAGTGTAAACGCGGCTCATCATGAAGACATTTCAAGCGTTTTAATATACAGGGTGTAAGGGACGGTGAAACGAAAACTTTGCAGGCGTGCTCAGAGCATAAAACTCAACAACTTTTTATATGGGGGCTATGTTGGGAAACGAAATCTTTTTTCGACCTTCCATATAAAACTCCCAATCAGCTGAGTGACTTTGTATTGGAACTCAAAAAAAAATTTGTTTTCCCAACATACCCCCCCATAGAAAAAGTTGTTCAGTTTCATGGTCTGAGCATGCCTGCAAAGTTTTCGTTACACCGTCCCTTACATCCCGTATGTTTATCAAATGAATATTTTACCTAAAAGTAAAATGAGACTGGGCGCTGGGAGATATAAGAAGGAGCTTGCTACAATATAGTAGGGTTTACGGACGTCTATTTTAAAATTAGTACGGTAAGCATAAACCAAACATATAGAAAACGAAAACTAGTAGTAAAAAAAAAATACTGATCTGATCATCAGTATATTTTTCATCATCTTTTTTACTTTAATTTTATCCTTTCTATTCACATAGTGTTCTGTGGGAGCAGCAATTTCATCAAGTGACACCTTTTAGACCTTGAGTTTCCAATATCAAATTTTTTGCTGATAGTAGAATGTGGGATGATAAAAACTTTTTTCACCTCTCCAGCTTGAAAAGAACTATTTTGCTGCGTAAATTTAGTAGTAGATAGTCTTTATCCGTCGTTCGAAATTCAAATCATATTTCTCAACTAGTACAGAAAAGTAATGAGGAAAAGTGATTTGAATTTCGAACATACCTATCATTTAACACTAAAGTTTTTAAAAACTAAACTTTGTTTACCTGCTTTATGTTTATTATTTAAAATAAATTATTAAACGTTTAAACCTACTTAAAATTGTACAAATTGTTTTTCTGTTCTATCTAGTTAAAACCACATAATTTTGTCACTGGTAGAGGTGAAAAGCCGTATGTACCACACGTGCTTTTGAATCCCTCACTGAGCTCAGGATACTACTACTTTTGAATCACGCGCGTAGCGAGTAATTTTGGTGTCCATCGCTGCCTCGTGATTCAAAGCACTCGCAACAAAAAGCAAGTTTGCTCTCTTGTTGTACAAATAAGTATTGCTATACCTTTTTTAGAGCAGTTTTTTTTAAGTGTCCAAGCATGTGGGCAACTGTCAAATATATTTGACTCGAGTCAATATTCCAACCCGCAAATCTCGACCCAAAAAATACACTTTCAAAACCCCATTCATAATAGATCCTCAAAATACGTCAGCTTTAACCCAATACCAAAATACTCAATCGCGCGATTCGAATTGTTTTCATACATCAATGACAAACAGCGTAAGTTGTCAGGTTACTTATAAGACGTCCCTATTCCCCAAATCACTGCACTATCATTATGACTATCATAAAAAACATTTTTATACATAAAATTTACATAATGACACTGACAAACGCAAGACAATGTAAAGAGCTATGCCGTGTTTATTTATGTATTTTTTATTATATTTTATACTTTACTATATCATCTACTACAAAATTCATAAGTAATCTATTTACTTCGGTGTTATAATATAACTTAAAAATAAAACTTATATCAAGACCACTGTAACAAAAAGTTTGTAAGCCAATAACAATATCAACCAAAAAACTATTCAAGTTTATTTAAAAAAACAGTATCTTTGCAGTTCGTATGTGGAGCGCCATCTTGATCAAAAAGCTTTAGTTTCATAACAATTTTTTCAGGTCTCGTACTATTCTGATAAACAAATACAACAAGCATATTAACTGATCCACCAGATTTCGCCCATTTGTTGATAGCACCTTCAATCTTCCTCAATTCAGGACTTATTTTTGGGTTAACCGGGAAAAAATTGTACACTTCTTGACTAATTGGTCCACCATTTTGAAATGACACGATGTGTCCATAATCATAGTTGATTGAACCGGCAGCCATCTTGTCCACATTCGTCTTTGCTTCTGCTGGTATATCATCTTTTTCTTCTTTTCTAATAGTATCGCTTGATACAGTCGCTCTTACAACTAAGGGTAAAATTATGGTCCCATTTTTGTTCTTGACGGTATTCATAGTGATTTTCTTGAACGGGTTCCCTTTCTCTCCACTGAATGAATATGAGGCGAATTGTCGAGATTCTTCCAAAGGATACGCCAAGTCTTCAGTGTAGCGAGGATATGATTCATATGTAATTATATCTTGGTCTATATATCGACGGAGCCGATGGGAATTATCAGGGGACATAGGCGGTTTATTACAACTTGGTACTTCAATATCTTCACTGTCAGCCTTTACATACATTAACACACAGATCAGATTCATTACGAACCACATTTTGTAAGATTATTATCATTTAAATGTTTTTATAAACTTCAAAAAGTCTTGTCTGTAGTAGTTTGCTTAAGACGTGTGCGCTTGAATCACTGAAATAGTTTACTGCGACCAAAAGATTATATTTATATTGGTTTAAATTGACAATCATGTACTATAGGCAAATCCCACACCCGATGTACGTAGGTGCAAAAGACATAGGTAAACGTCACGTTAATAAGTGCGTATAGAGGTCCACCTCAAATGGTTTAAAATATATCCGAAACTACATTACTGAGATTCTTTTGTTGTCTATGCAGCTAATGAAACTCTGTTTATAAAACTAAAAAACATCAATGTATACGTTTGAGATGGCCCTCTATATGCACTTATTAGCGTGACTCGACCATCATAAGTTTAATAGAGACAGATGTGTCTGAAAGAACGTCAGTTTATGCGTTGTTCCAGCGTCAATGTTGACGAAATTTCCTTGCATCTAACAGACGAATGCGTTACGGAAGCGCGCTAAAAATGCGCAAAAACGACTGTCAAGTGTGGAAACCGCCATAATAGCTATAGGTACGTATACAGCAGAGAGCACTGAACAGGATAACTGACTGGGAGAAGAGGACAATTTTGATTGGTCTAAATTGACGGCCACGTAATACATAGACGCATCGCTCACTTAACGCACGACGGACTGCTAAAATAACGCAGTGGTCTGTCAGATCCATACTAGAAACGTCACTCCCCATAATAAAACCGCACTCGACGGATGACGCTGCGATAGCGCTGCGTCAACAGCGGTTGAGTGGTTTTAGTATGAGGATTTGACGTTTCTAGTAAGGATCTGACAGAACACTGCGATATTTTAGCGGTCCGTCGTGCGTTAAGTGTGCGATCCACCTTACAAGAGGTACAAATATATGACAAAAATAACAGGCATACCACCAACTGGTACGTTCCTACGTTTTGTATAGATTGTAAAAATTTATTTGGTGGACCTAGGATCAGAAGCTTTTAAGATATGTGATGTCCTTTCGCTCGTGTTGGCGATACTTTTACATTAAAATGTTTTCGATTGGTTCGTATTTTCGATAATATTATATTTAATTAAATAATTTAGTTTTATCTGAATCCAAAACATGGCCATAAGGAAAAACGTCAATGTTATTTATTAATTCAGCACTGGAGCGGAAGTGGTAAATTGTGTGACCGACTTAGAAAAAAGGATGGGGTTTTCGAACTTTTTTTTTGCCAATAAACTCACCCAGAAACCTAATAATTCGTAGCCCGTATTTTATTTCAAATATACTTATTAAGACTAGCAAAAAAAATTATAATTATTTTAACTTATTTAAATGAAAACAACTGTATTAACTCGACCATTTTTGTGGCGAATACTACTTACTTGTTCCGCACCATAAGTTTATTTGCAAAACATATGGGTGATTCCTGGAGAAGGTAAAAATTGCAGTCACACGTTAATTTCTTCAAAAGTACAATACTTACAGATTTTAAGTAACATTCACACGAAAGAATGTTTAATTGACTATTCGGAAAATAAAACTCCATCCACAAATTATGAGATATATTTAACTAAAACTTAATCTGAAACCTGAAATCGGGGCCAAAACACGCGTTCTTTGCATGTCACACTCAGCTGTTGCGAATTTCAAACACGTGTAAAGTTTTATCTAGCTGGACATCATATAACTTTTCACCCATCATAATAATCCTTATATCATGTAGATTTATAGCAAATTATTAATTGGACAATATTTAACTGCGTATACCGATAAAAATGACAGTTTGTGTTGGTCACACGTTTTTGTGTTTTCTGAATACGAGGTCTAAAACGACTGAATCGCTGAAACTAATAGAACTATGAGCTGGGTCTTGTTTCTGCCTTCTGCCAGGATTGCTTCTTTATCCCTGGGGAGGGAGCATATAGCTCCTTGGCACTTCTAGAATAAAATAGGAGGTGTTAAATTTTTAGGTCCTATTTTTGCACCTGCGTCAGGTCCCTTTCCTGTGCATGTTTTCTTCGTGAAAGAGTTATTACAGAGGATTTGTTCTGAACAAATAATGTCGCATAATAAAGCGAGATTAAAGATTCGTTTACAAATTTTGATTACATTCAAGCGTTTACCAATAAATCACTAAAAACATAGATAATTGTCCCTTGACTGGCTTCATTTGACTGGCATTTTTCCCAGTCAAGGGACATTTTATGCCAGTCAAGTGACAAATGTTATTTTAATGATTGTTTTTGCAATTTTTTTGTGTAAAGGTGTGCCTGCAGATTAGAATAGCACCACCCCATGTCTGCCCATGGGTACCGTAAGTTAGATTAAAGGTTTCCAGGAGGTGAACAGCATTGTTTTTCGTGCAGATAACATAGTTTAAAAACACTTGCTTTATGTCTTTAGGTGTGGCTGCGTTAGGCCTCGCTCGGGGTAGCTGCGTGATATCTCAGGCTGATTGGTACACGACTCTTAAGCTACTGCGTTGTATCTCAGGGAGGCTGCGTTAAGTCTCAGGTTAATTTCGACGTATCTTAAGCTGACTGCGGTGTATTTCAGGGTGGTTGCGTTATGTCTTAGGCTGGCTGCGACGTTTCTTAAGCTGAGTGCGTTGTATCTCAGGTTGGCTGCGATACGTCTCACTCGGGCACATTGCGATGTATTTTAAGCTGACTGCGTTGTATATTTTTTTTTCCGCTTGTTTCGTTTGTATTAGCTTTCTAACAAAAAGTTAAAAGATGAACAGCTTTTATTCACACATTTTGTTAAAATAATTACTTTGTCCCTTGACTGGCGCAAAATGTCCCGTTGACTGGCACCTCTAATTTCAAAATTGAATTTTGACGAAACCTGTGGTTCGATTTAACTGTTTTTTCGTAAATAACCTTTTCAATAGGCTTTTATTATTATGCAATCATAAAATAACCATAAAACGAAAATTTCAAATTTGCCAGGAAAGGGACCTGAAGAACCGTTTTCAAATATTGACCCATATAAAAATTACTTCGTAAACTACTAATACGATCACTCTAAAAATTCAAGACGTGGCCCACAAAAATAAGTGTTTTTTTTACAATATCTTGTTTCAGTTTCTATCTTATTATTACATAGCTAATAATCGTTTTTGATGAAATCGGTTTATATTAAGTTGGTTACACAGGGTGTAAGAGACGGTGTAACGAAAACTTTGCAGGCGTGATCAGACCATGAAACTGAACAACTTTTTCTATGGGGGCTATGTTGGGAAACGAAAAAGTCAGTTCATTCGGTTCATTCGAAAAAGTCATTCGGGAACTTTGTATGAAAGGTCGAATTTTTTTTTACGTTTACCAACATAGCCCCCATTAGAAAAAGTCGTTCAGATTCATGGTCTGATCAAGCCTGCAAAGTTATCGCTACACCGTCTCTTACACTCTGTATAAAGGTTTAGGTGTTGAAGATTACGCTATCTGTACAGTAAATATTAGGTATTCGAGTTAATTAACCACAAAACTCGAAAACATATTGTTGCTGTACTATATAAACTCGTATCCTATACTCGAGGTGGTTAAATTGAAACTTTATCCAGTCGTTATTCGTAAACTCAATAATAAGAGTAAAGATGGCGTTAAAATTGTTGAGCATAATATGCTATTTAAGTTTTCTAATATATGCAAGTGCCGACTGTCCTAACATATTTGGCGACAGCATATTGCGTCGTGATCCTACATCCTTTTACGAGGAATCTCTTGGTTATGCGGAGCAACTAGCAACGTCTTTGGAAAAACCGAGTGCTGGCAACACCGTGGTGACCGTACGAAGAACAAGGAACAACATTAGGGACCCCATCACCAAATACACGACGAAAACTGTTAAAAATAGCGAGAATAAAGATACGATATTGCCCTTAGTCATAAGAGCTACCATTACAAGTCAAACTGTCAGTAGAGTCGACAGAGATGGAGATCAAATCTCAGATCCTAACAAGGAAAATGTGAAACGCATGGCTGATGGACTTAGAAGGACCAGATATCAAAACGGCCATATCATCGGCTACCAAAATGGAGAATTCTACACTGATGTGATACATGTATAACTTTTTCCCGCAAAGTCCGCGACTCAACAACGGAAAATATAAAATTTGTGAGAACTTTATCAACAAATGGGCTCGATTTGACGGTTATGTCAACATGATCGTGATATTACAATACCCAGTGACTGGAATTGTTACTACTCCTGAAAAGGTGGTTTTAAAAGCTAAATTCTTCAACAAGGATAATACCTTACATTCTGACTGTAATACAATTGCTTTTTACAACCGCGTCTGAGCTGTATATGTAAGAATAAAATTGTTATTTTGTGAAAGTAAGAATTTTGTTTCCTTTTATACGTAAAAGAAATCACATACATACATACATACATATATCACGCCTTTATCCCTTGCGGGGTAGGCAGAACGTTAACGGCCGTAAGAATACGGTCGCTATCGCCACGTCTGACATTTTTGAGTATTGTTTTCTAAGGTTGTTTCGGAAAACATGTGTATCACTATAGTGACAGGTTGTCAGCCTGTCGCCTAAAAATTGTAATACACCAATACTCTCGAGTCCCTTAGTCGCCTTTTACGACACCCACGGGAAGGATGTGGGGTGATGCTATTCTAAGCCGGCATCACACGGTAAAAGAAATCGTTATTGTCATTTGTCATTTAAAACCTTTATATACCTGAAAGTTGAACATTCAGAGGGGGTTTTAAAACTAAGCATGAAAGTAATTTTGAATATATAGAACTAGTAGAAAAAAAAAGTAATATACCACTATCTTAACCTAATAATGGTGCTCACAGAATACCAGCGCTGTAGATGGCTACTGCTGTCTGCCGCATATGCTGAGTGAGGACCATTTTCGGTACATAACATGTTCCTAGTATAACTAATTGTTTTAAATTTTTCCTTTGTTGTTGTGTTTTGTTAACCGAAATAAATTTGTTTTCTTTCTTCCTTTATCTGTCAATCTTTATCTGGCGATTTATAGAGAATCACTGCCTGAGCTCCATTTCTGAACTTAGCGAAATTCCTTGAACGAAAATCTGTCGTCTACGATTTCATTACGCATACACCTATTTTTGCGCATTTTTGAAATAGTAGAAAGCTGTATTGCCATTTTATTAAAATATCGTAAACGTTTCCGTTTTACGCAAAAATAGAAGGCACCTACTTATCGAAATTTAGTTTAGCTGCGCACACCATGTCCTCTGGATTTCTCAAAGGTTGACTGGCAGAGATCCCTTAATGGGATATGTCCGCCTTGGTGCCTACAAATTCCATTAGTTTATTTGAGTTTTTTTTTGTAACTACTTCTTGTTTGGTACAATAAAGTTATTACATACATACATACCTACATACATTTCTAATAAAGTTGATTGATTTAAACACCGGTAATCTCCGACGACAGTGAAATGAAATGTGATTTCAAAAGTAAATGTTGTCTATGGTCTATTTGCAATTTGGACGATTTGCAAAAAGAAATGGCAACCCAAAATGACAATTTACTATCTCCAAAAAAACACAGTTTAGATGGAAGAGAAAGTAGGCAGAAATGTTTATTGCGAATGTAATTTTAGGGCTGGAATGAATGAGCGCGAGGGCGTCTCTAAGGCCCATTATACCACATTTGTCATTCCGGATATCCGCCGGGAGTAAGGCCTAGGAGGAAGGTCACTTCCCGTTGGTATGCCTTTTCATCATGACATGGCTGACAGATAATGTTCATTTGTTATTTGGTTGTCAGAGGCAGCATATAAACATATGCAAAATCATGCAAATCATGCAAAATCATACATATACACACATACACGCCTTTATCACTTGCGGGGTAGGCAGAGCGCTAACGACCATGTATAGCATTAAACCATAGTAGTAAGCAAATGCAAAATCATTTAGCAATAACCACATAGCATTAAAACCGTTTCGGAAATTAAAATAGTACAATTTTGTGTACATTAATGCGATATGAGTGATACTTGCTCGTTACTTTAGGCGGATCGTACACTTAACGCACGACGGACCGCTAAAACATCCCAGCGGTCTTTGAGATCCATACTTGAAACGCCGCTCCTCATACTAAAACGCACTTGACGAGTGACACTGCGATAGCCCTGCGTCGACAGCGGTTGAGGGGTTTTAGTTTGACATTGGGAACTGCGATCCGCCTTAGACCAGCGTCAACAAATGTTGATGGGGAATGACGTTTCTAGTGTGGATTTGACAAACGCATGCGTTACGCAGCGTTACTTTAGTGCAGCGTTGTGTTTTAAGTAAGAGAAAGGCCTAATTTGTTTTAGTCACCAACTAGCGGCCTGCCCCAGTGGCTGCGCCCATTGCAACTCATTTTCCCGTAGGGCTAAGGATTTTTCCCGGCAATTAATAAACATAAAAACCTTTCTCTTGAATCACTCTATCTAATTAAAAAAATTGCATCAAACTCCGTTGAGTAGCTTTAAAGATTTAAGCAAACATACAGACAGACGTGAAAAGCGACTTTGCTTTATACTATGTAGTTATAAAAACGGTTGTAGCAGAGTAGAACCTCTGCGTCCACATCCTTCATAAACCACCTGTCCTTTCACGAACCATTTCAAATTGGAAATTGGAATGTCGTCACGCATTTTTCTGACTTTTTGACCCAGTCGCGATAAAATCAGCGAACAACGAGGATCAAAAGAAACATATAACATAACAATCCAGTGATCTGCATGTGATTAGTTCGTAATTAATTATTTTAATGTAGTGCTCCGTATGTAACAAAGTGCACATGTGAAATTACAACGGATTTACGGAAGTTAGAAAGAACCCATAAGGTACCTATAAGTCTATGTTTTCCTTGTTATGTTTCCATAGTTCATCTACCATTCCCTAATCATATAATAATATTGTTTTAGGGTTTCTTTTCCCGTATTAAAATATTTCAAGTCGCAAGATCGTCGATGATTTATTTTTGTGGTGGCACACTAGTGCCACACGGTCTACAACGTCTTAATCCTTTTACTTATACAACTTTCCTCAAACATAATAGGCCTTTTCTTCGCTGCTAATCCAGTATATGGCACAATAGGCCGATAAGGCTTCTGGCTGTCAACCTGTCACGTGCCAGAGATTGCAGGGTTACACGAATCCCACACTTGACAGACGCGGGTGTAAAAGAAACAGGTATATTACATCTACGGCGAGGAACACTCTTGACGCACGACGGAGCGCAAAAATATCGCAGCGGTCTGCCAGATCCAAACTTTCTGGTTTGGATCAGATCTCAATCCCCATACTAAAACCGCTCAACCGCTGTTGACGCAGCGCTATCGCAGTGTTGTCCGTCGAGTGCGGTTTTAGTATGAGGTGAAGTTTGTAGTATGCATCTGACAGACCGCTGCGATGTTTTAGCGCTCCGTCGTGCGTTAAGTGTGCGATCCGCCTTATAATTGGTCCACAAAGTATTGATCCTTCTACTTCCCTCTAACATAATAGGTCTTTTCTTCGCTGCTAATCCAGTATATGGCACAATAGGCCGATAAGGCTTCTGGTTGTCATCCTGTCACGTGCCAGAGATTGCAGGGTTACACGAATCCCACACTTGACAGACGCGGGTGTAAAAGAAACAGGTATATTGCATCTACCATATACAGGGTGTAAAAAAGTTAGCTGCAAATATTTAAAGTGATGAACCAGCCCATTAAACTGAACACCTTTTCCCAAGGAACATAGGTCGAAACATGAAAAAATTTTTTGGAGCTCCCATAGAGTTGACTTGTCCGGCTGCTAGATTTTGTATGGGAGGTTAATTTTTTTTATCGTATTTCGACCTATGTTCATTGGGGAAAGTTGTTTAGTTTCATGGGCAAATTCACCCCTTAAAATATTTGCAGCTTATATTTTTACACCTTATATTATAAGTGTAACAGAGACACTTTATAATATAATGGTAGATTGCCATTTGGTAGTTTGCCGTGTGATGCCGGCATAGAACAGCATCACCCCAATCCTTCCCGCGGGTGTTGTAAGAGGCAACCAAGGGAGTCGAGGGTTTCATGTTTATTATCACGTATTACAACTTTAGGCGACATGTTGACAACCTGTCACTACAGTGATACACTAATCATCTGAGGGCCCCTCAATACTTGTCAGATGTGGCGATAACGACAGTAATTTTAAATTATTATTTTTTTTTTTTTTTTTAATCGTTAACACTCGAATCTGCCTACCCCGCAAGGGATAAAGGCGTGATTTGTGTGTGTGTGTAACAGAGACAAATGCCAATGCAAGTTTCTGTGTTGTTTCTGCGCTCTGCGTGAAGACTAAACAGGTTTTGTCATCAACGAAGGCGGATCGCACACTTGACGCACGACGCAGCACTATCGCAGTGTCGTCCGTCGAGTGCGTTTCTAGTATGGATCTGGCAGACCGCTGCGATGTTTTAGCGCTCCGTCGAGCGTCAAGTGTGCGATCGGCCTGGATCAACCTAGCTTGGGTGAGGTTTTTGTGTTGGTTATTCATAATAGCTATGAAAAAACAGTTTTAGCGCTCCGTCATGCGTTAAGTGTGCGATCCGCCTTATAATTGTTCCACAAAGTATTGATCTTTCTACTTTCCTCTAACCTAATAGGCCTTTTCTTGGCTACTAATCTGGTATATGACACGATAGGCCGATAAGGCTTCTAGCTGTCATCCTGTCACGTGCCAGAGATTGCAGGGTTACGCTAATGCCGGCTGAGCGAGAGCCTTAATTGATTTAAGGGGATGTGTGCTGAATCGCGGGGATTAAGTGGCGTCAGCGGCGGTTCCCACGTCTAACGCATTAGTTGCGTTGTTTGACAGACGCATAGTCGCATAAAGTTTTACCAAGCGCCAAGCATCGCAAGTAAGTATTAATCACATATACATACATAGTACATACATATATCACGCCTTTATCCCTTGCGGGGTAGGCAGAGCGTTAACAGCCGTAAGAATACGGTCGCTATCGCCACGTCTGACATTTTTTTTTGAGGAATGTTTTCCAAGGTTATTTCAGAAAACATGTGTATTACTATAATGACAGGTTGTCAGCCTGGCGCCTAAAAATTGTAATACACCAATACTCTCGAGTCCCTTAGTCGCCTCTTACGATACGCACGGGAAGGATGTCGGGTGATGCTATTCTAAGCCTGTGATGCCACACGGCATAAGTACCTATTAATCGAATATGAAAAAAGTTTTTTTGCACCTCTCATAAAAAGTGTAGGTATATCAGTATCCAATTCAATTTTTATGGTATGGCTCCTGCCTACAGGGACAATTCTGCCAGTGTCAAGGTGGGGAGATATACGGGTTCCACAAAATATAACCAAATGGTCGATCGTCGGCGAAAGTTCATGCGTTGCTCCTCCACGGCAGTTTTTTTTAGTATGAGGAATTTGAAATTTCCACTTGGCATCTGACAGACGCGCATATGTTACGGATTCGCTAAAAATGCGCAGCGCCTTGCGTTAGATATGGAATGAAACTATAAAAAGTGACAAGAACCTGCCAAATAAAAAGAAATCAAAGCATGTCATTCCAATGTCGCTCTCAACCCGATCGAAAGCATGTCAATATTAAAGTGCGAATTCTCTTGAAAAATTTTAATCTTTCGTTTAGTTCCCAGATGGCCCTCATGCGAATGACGGAAACATGATTGAAACACTGAATTTGACAGATGATCGCTCGATTAGACTGCGCCACCTAGATAATATTAAAAATAAATGCCCTGCCATCCACAGTTTCAGTATTTAGAAAATAAGTCCTCATTTTATAAATACTCATTTATTTAACGATAGAAAAAATTTACATGATTAGCTGGAGTCGTTATGTATGAATTTTGTGCCATCTAGTTTGGAATAGTGTTGCTATTATTCTAAAAAAAACTTATTTTTAAACCTTATAAACGACTGGATGCTGGTGCAAGGAAGCGCGGTGTTTTGTGGCTGCACTGGATAGTAGAAACCGGGACAGAAGTGGTGACCCCCGGGCCGGTTCTTTCTTGGTGCAAAGGTTGGCCATGGCAATTCAACGCGGTAACGCTGCGAGTGTTATGGGAACCTTTGCACCCGGAACATTGAGGCTGGTTTCAGAGCGACGCGTCTCGGCAGCGCTGCCCAGCCGCGCGCGCCTCGCATTACACTAGATTGTATGTAGCGTTTCATAGTGACGCGTCTTGGGCCGCGTCTCGGCCGCGCCGCGGTCGGATCTCCTTCGATTGCCAGTAGCGTCGACTTGCAATCTTTTAAGACGTCGTTGTTGCACTCTTTTCCATATAACGTATATACCTAATATAGTGATTACGTTTGCTGGCATAATGATTCTCTGCACTCGACCGTACACCACAACGAAGCGCGCGCGTCTGAATGTCGTTTCACAGCGAACGCGCTGCCCAGGCTGCTGAGACGCGCCGCTCTGAAACCAGCCTAAGAGGCGATCTATTTGAATAGTCTAATTTTAAGTAGTTTTTAAGTTGACCATTTTTTGTTATTATTGTTGACATTTTACTTTGTTTCTGAATAAAATTTACACAAAAAAACCTTATTATATTTTTATTAGCTTTGTTTATCCGTAGCATGTTTTCTAGCTTACACAAACAGTGTGTAATTTCACAGTAAATTGAAGCTCTTTGGCGGGAAAATGAAGAAACGGGTACAAATTACAAAGTAAGCGCCACAAGGGAGTTAATTGTAAGAGTACCGGGTGTAAGAGACGGTGTACTGAAAACAGGCATGATTAGGTTTTGACCCAAACAACTTTTAATATGGGTGCATTGGGTCGTTGGACAACTCAGTGTCCCGCACGAAAAGGAGAAAACTGTGGAGTCTATGTTGGGCAACGAATACAAATATCGAGTTTTAATAGAGAAAGTTAGCTGATCGGGATTTTGTAAAACCGATTTTTTTTCTCCTGTAATAACCAGCTCAATAGAAAAAGTAGTTCAGTTTCGTAGTCTGATGATCGTGCCTGCAAAGTTTTGGGTACACGATTTCTTACACTCTGTATTTTATATTACGAGCACGAGACCTTTGATGTGTTAATTTGAGAAAAGTGTGTTCGGTCTTTGATGAAAGCGTGAGTTTATTTTATTTTCTCTTTTGATGAAAATAAATTCCGTATGTAACCACTTGATTATTAAAATAAACAAAATCCCGTCTGCTGTAAGCGTAAATAAACAAACGAAATTACTAAACATTTGTTGCAAGTTGCCGTGTGATGCCGGCTTAGAATAGCATCACCCCATGTCTTTCCCGCGGGTTTCGTAGGACCGGCTAAGGGATTTATTGGTGTATTACAATTTTTAGGCGACGGGCTGACAACCTGTCACTATAGTGATACACATGTTTTCTGAAACAACCTTGGAAAACAATCCTCAAAAACGTCAGACGTGACGATAGCGACCGTATTCTTACGGCTGTTAACGCTCTGCCTACCCCGCAAGGGATAAAGGCGTGATATATGTACTTTAGGTATGTATGTATGTTGCAAGTTCAAACGTAGGAACTTTTACTAAATGTAATCTCAAGCCATTTTCAAATCGTTATATTCGACACACACATATATCACGCCTTTATCCCAAACGGGGTAGGCAGATCATTGACGGCCATAAAAATATAGTCAACATCGCCACGTCTGACATATATTGAGGGCCCTTTTAGGTGGTTCATGTATCACTGTAGTGACAGGTTGTCAGCCGGTCGCCTAATGTTGTAATTCACATTCGAGTTCTGTAGATGCCTTTTACGGCACCCGCGGAAAAGAAATGGGGTGATGCTATTCTAAGCCGGCATTACACGATTCCTACAGGCATAAACTCGACACTGGCGTAATTACTATTAAAAAGCGCCATAAAATATAAAACGCCAGAAATCACAATAAGTTTTGACAAATGTCAAAATCATAATTAAAATATTAATTTACGTCGTTCGCCGCTATTTCATCATGGCGGTTGGGTATTGATTATAATTTAATATTTCTTGTTTATTTGAGTGTTTGGTGCATAATTCTGATAGTGTTTTATGCAATAAACTATTTTGAATGTAATCAGTAAATAGGAAATTGTAATTAACGCATATATTCCACATTGTGTAATAGTGACGAGCGGCCACCACGTGGTGCAGAAAATTATACTATCAAGTTTCTGTTACTACACATTTTTGCGCATCACAGCCCCTAGTCGTAAGACTAGGGTCTCCTGTGTTGTGGACTCTCCCTCGGCGTAATGCCACATTTTCATTACTTCACTTCGAGACTGGCGAAATCATAATGAAAACGCCATAACCAAGAAATAGAATAGAATAGAATAGAAATGTTAATTTAACTGTGTGCTTATAATTAATTAATAATACTCGAATCTGGCGGCTCCAGAAAGTGACAATAGTCCCAATCGTGATTTCATCAACAGGAGTGATACCGAAACAGCTTCACCAGTCACTCAAAACACTCAACCTCGCAGCCAATACATATAATCTGATGCAAAAGGCTGTTATTTTAAATACGTGCCGTATAGTACGAAAATTTTTGCACAGTGAACATGATAACCTACAGACATCACCAACTTCAACATTCATACAAACGACACAAGACTCACCTACAATTGCAAGACCTGTCATACAAAGCACATCAACATTCACAAGATGTGAGACACAAAACACGACAACAACCGACATACCGACAATCATACGACATGACACACGAAATACACCAACAATCACACGACCTGACACACGAAGCATACAGACTATCACACTACATGACACACAAAACGCACCGACAATCACACGACCTGATATACGAAACACAGCGACAAACACACTACATGATCCACAAAACGCACCTGGTATACACTTGGCCTAGGCCCGTGCATACCAGTACACCGGTGAAAGCCGAGATAAACAAAATGTATTCCAAAAATAATAATAATAATTAATTATAATAACTAATTCTGCTATAGATTTCGCGATACATTCGTGTCAAAATTCTTCTGACTTGACGTAAGACCTCGATGCTTAGAGCATTCACCTTATGTAGGTGGAAAACAGTCAATTACCGAACAAACTTTTCTGCTGCTTCTTGCGGGAGGACTTTTAAGCTTTTTTTTATGCCGTGTGACGCCGGCTTAGAATAGCATCACCCTACATCCTTCCCTTGGGTGTCGTAAGAAGCGACTAAGGGACTCGAGGGTATTGGTGTATTACAATTTTTAGGCGACAGGCTGACAACCTGTCACTATAGTGATACACATGTTTTCTGGAACAACCTTGGAAAACAATCCTCAAAAATGTCAGACGTGGCCATAGCGACCGTATTGTTACGGCTGTTAATGCTCTGCCTACCCCGCAAGGGATAAAGGCGTGATACGTGTATGTATGTACTTTTAAGCTACTTTTTTTTAATAAGCACGTACAGCACGCAATGATAATATTACAACAACTTGACAACCACATACAAAATAGCAACTGTCAGTTTCATATAACGTGCTGGTCATATGGGCAGTAAATTCTGGCAGAGAGGTAAGCCCAGCTTTGCCATCGTGATTACTCCACCATATACAGGGTGTAAAAATATTAGCTGCAAATATTTTAAGGGGTGATTCAGCCCATGAAACTGAACAACTATCCCCAAGAAACATAGGTCGAAATATGATTTTCTTTTGTCCTCCCATAAAAATTTACTTGGTCGGTTGGTATTTTTGTATGGGAGGTCAAATTTTCTTTTTCATATTTCGACCTATGTTTCTTGGGGCAAGTTGTTCAGTTTCATGGGCTAAGTCACCCCTTAAAATATTTGTAACTAATATTTTTAAACCTTATATAACGTCAAATCCCTTATGTTAGGTCTTCTTTTCTTTTCGTGTGGGATACCAAGTCGTTCAACGACCCGATGAACCCTAGTGTCAGAATTTTTCAACCGCCTTCTACAAGTAGCAGGCTTCTGACATGGTTGTGTAACGACCGCCGTCTAAGTGATCATAGACAGCAACCGGGACCTACGGCTTAACGTGCTATCCGAAACACGGAACCATCTTACTTACGGACAATCGGGTGGTTCAGCCCGCAATGTCCTAACCAGACTGGGAACAAATTCACAAAGTGATAAATATTAACTATGTTAGGTAGCCGACCCCGACAGAGAACGGGATAAGGCAAGGAGAATGATGATGATAACGTGCTGGTCAAATGGGCAGTAAATTCTGGCATAGAGGTAAGCCCAGCTTTGCCATCGTGCATACTCCAAGGACCTTATGTATAAGTGTACATTTTGATTTAACCGTGATATCAGACTCCAATATCACTTTCCAGGTACCCCACACCAGCATTCTCGGTCGAAGGTATTTCGTTTCAGCACACAATAACGAAGCATGAACAATATAAATCCCCAGAGGTATATTCGAGGCTAGGCTGTTACATACATACATATACATACATAAATCACGCTTTTATCCCTTGTGGGTTATGCAAGCGTTAACAATCGCAAACTTACGGCCGTCATCGCTACGTCTGACAAGTATTGAAGGCCCTTTCAGTGATTCGTGTATCACTATAGTGACAGGTTGTCGCCTAAAATTGTAATACTCATTAAACCCTCGAGTCCCTAAGTTGCCTTTTACAACACCCGCGGGAAGAAATGGGGTGATGCTATTCTAAGCCGGCATCACACGGCTAGGCTGTTACATGCTCACAAATAATTCACAGACAAATCGACCCGTAGACTAACCGCTTACGAGCATTATATCTATGAGGAGTTGGTAACTAGTAGATAATTTTCTAACTTTAGCCGGTTCCCACATTTGATGTCCTTGTTGCTCTTTTTTAGCGCAACCGTAACGCATGCGTCTGTCATATATAAGAACATAAAAAGCGACGTTGAAATCACTACATACTCGTAGTATAAAGCAACGTCGCTTTTCGCGTCTGTTTGTATGTATGTTTAAATATTTAAAACTACCTACACAACAGATTTTGATACAGGTTTTTTGATAGATAGAGAGATTCAGGAGCAAGGTTTTTATGTATAATACTTACCGGGAAAACATCTTATTCCTACGGGAAAATGAGTTGCAGCGGGCGTAGCCTCGGGTTACAGCTAGTATATAATAAATAGGTAATATTATGGTTGGAGCAGGAGTATCGTTGATGAGGAAGAGGAAGTATCAAGCTCAAACTTGGAGAATGCGGATGAGGAAGAAGAGTAAAAATCAGTCGAAAGAGACAAGAAACGAATATAGGTATGAAAATAATACTTTTGTCACGAATCTATGAGGATAGGCTTTTTCGTAATCTATGAGTATAGGCTGATAATAATAATAATGAGGATACGGAATTTTAAACATTCTTTTATGAGGAACCGGTACCGGATAAAGAACTTCACAATGCGGAACTTCCGCATTATGAGGATGCGGCAGAGGAATCCTCATAAACACTAAGCAGGAACAACGCATAAACTTGCGTCGACGGACGCGTCTGGCAAACAACGATCTAGGTATAATTCTTCAAATCTTTTTCGAAATATTTTCATTCCGCGTTCCCCAGTAACAAAGCGCTATTATAAACCAAGAGTCTAAATTATGGAGGTCACTCGGGCACTTAATTTTAAAATAGGACAATGTTCCTGCAAAACCTTGAAAAAATTTACCAACTGCGAGAATTTCATATCCTGAGTAAAAAGACCACGTAATAAAGCTGATTTATGTCTGTGTGTGGGTTCAGTCGCGGTATTTTGTGTTTGTTACATTCATGAACATATCACGCCTTTATCCCTTGAGCGGTAGACATAGCGTTAACGATAGTAAAATTACGGTCGTTATCGTCGGTCGTAATAATTTTACACGGGGTACGATATTATTTCTACGACATTATGACATTATGTCGTTATGACATTATTCATATTAATTTGACAATCTACAAAAAAAATACACTTGTGAGAAAAAGATATCATTAGACTTAAAAATTCAATCATTATAACAAAGGCGTCAATCGAACGTTTTTTCGCTTAATTTAGGAGAATTACACAGTTGACGTCCGTTGGTGCAAAAGAGATAGGTAAACATCTAGGTAGTGTGTGAATTGTCCAGGATATTTATTTATTTATTATTTATTTTATTTCTCATCTAAAATCCGGGACACCTTTCAAGTTTATGTTTTCATTCACATTATTTAAAAATTGTGAATGCGTAAAATGGAGTTTATAAATTTGCATGAAAATGTCCTAATATTAAATAGTTTTTTTGTTTCGTGTTTTATCAAATTTGAAGAAACGGAAATGACTGTATAATAATAAGTTTAACAGAGACAAATCCCAACGCAAGTTTTTCCGTCGCAATGTCGATTTAGGTATGAGGAATTCTTTTGTAAATGACGGACGCATGCGTTCCGGATGCACTAAAAATGCGCAGTGTCATCAACGGGCGTCAAGTGAGCGAACCGCCTTACGTGTGGATTAAATTTAAACTGAATAATTATTACGGACCGCTAAAAACGCGTGAATCAGTATTTACACACAACTTGGCATGTAAATAGCCTTTACAGTATTTCATACACACACACACACACATCACGCCTCTATCCCTTGCGGGGTAGGTAGAGCGTTAACGGCCGCAATGTTATGGTCGCTATCGCCACGTTTGACAAATGTTGAGGGCCTTTTGAGATAATTCGTGTATCACTATAGTGACAGGTTGCCAGCCTGTCGCCTAAAAGTTGTAATACACCTGACACCCTCAAGTCCCTCAGTCGCCTCTTACGACACCCACGGGTAAGAAATGGGGTGATGCTATTCTAAGCCGGCATCACACGACATTTTATTATACAGATTAAAAAGGGTTTATTAAAATTAGGTTAAGCGTATTTCGCGATTAGTTAGGAAAACTCGTTAAAACGATTTAATACTTAAATATATACATACATATATCACGCCTTTATCCCTTGCGGGGTAAGCAGAGCGTTAACGGCCGTAAGAATACGGTCGCTATCGCCACGTCTGACATTTTTGAGGATTGTTTTCCAAAGTTGTTTCAGAAAACATGTGCATCACTATAGGGACAGATTGTTAGCCTGTCGCCTAAAAATTGTAATACCTTTAAATGAGCAAAAATGGTTTAAATCTTATAATAATGCTGATTAGTATTTCGGAAACTGCTCCAACGATTATAACGAAATTTTATATGTAGGGATTTTTAGGGGTGATATGTAAATCGATCGATGGATAGGTTTCATTTTGAAAAAGAGTTGTTTTTGGTTTCCATTAAAAAATTTACTGCAAAAAAGGCAGCAACAAAACTAACGTCCTAGAAACAATTTTCCTTCGAGTTTACAGCGAAGAACTGCAAATTTAATCAGGTTGCAGCAAAACTACAGGATAAATAAACTCTTGTTACAAAGCAGCCTGCCTCGCGGAGTAGAGGTGTATTTTTGAAACAATCCGCATGCGAACGCCTGCCCTGAGTCTTCTGACCGCTCGTATCACACGTTCACTACTACACAAATTCATTACCTTAATCGGTTCTGACATATACTTGACATAAAACAAAAAATCGTTTTGTTTCCCTACCTTTTACTTGATATTGGCACAAAGCAAACTAGTCCCACAAACACAAAAAAAATGTAATACGATTGGTCAGGTATATCACACGTGTTAGACATTCGCATGCGAAATTACTTCAACAATGCGCGTCTTGGGGCACTGTTTTTGAATTTTCGACTGCGAATCTAATGTATCATCGTTTTTTGTGCTTGTATCACACCTACTGCACTTATTCATTAACACATAATTACTAATGAATTTACACATACCCCTGACTTAAAAAAATATGAGTGAATAGGAACCTTTCTAGCCAATTTCGTACAAAGTGTACATAGATAGCCTTGCGCTAAACTAAAAAAGTTTCTTCCCAAGGAAATATTCAAATGTCAAAATTTCAACCTGCAACGCCATCTGGTATGACATCATAAAATAGCTTGAGATCTGTTAGCACTAACCTCAATATTCTCTCTATCCTGTTAGAAACAGGCAGATAGAAAAGCCTTGCGTACTTCCGAGCGCGATTTCAGAAGTCACCCGTTCAGAAATTGAGTTCCTACTTGCCAACTAGCTGTGAGACGCCCAGGAGGAGAGCGATGGATTCTCCTCGCTATTTTCTTACATTATGCAGCGAGAATTGAGACTAAAGTATACACAATCCTTTTAGAAAATAGCACTACCAACCAACCCCTTTTCCATCCCCCGAGTGTCGTAATGTAAGTGTCCGAACGGAACACATTCGTTCTCCTTGCCTTATCCCGTTCTCTGTCGGGGTCGGCTACCTAACCTAGGGGATTTGACGTGGAACCAAGTTTTTACACAAAGCGACTGCCATCTGACCTCTGCAACCCGACGGCTAACACAGCCCGAATTGGTCAGTCCATTTTGTACAGGGGATCCAATTTGCAGATACATTTTGTATGGGAGATCCATTTTTTTTACATATTTCGACCTATGTTTCTTGCGGACGACACTGCGATAGCGCTGCGTCGACAGCGGTTCAGCGGTTTTAGTATAGTGATGGACATTTCTAGTATGGATCTAACAGACCGCTGCGATGTTTTAGCGCGCCCTCGTGCGTCAAGCGAGCGATTCACTTTAAAATATATGCAGTAATTTTTTTTTCCACCCGTATAATGTTCTATTATATTACCTACAATAAAATATATAACTGAATGTAACTTGAAGCCACAAAGCACCTCATTACTCCACACAAACTCGCCTCGAGACGATCCCAAGGGAGATATTTTTCTACGCAATGTACTTATCTTTCGCGAGAGCAAAGGAGAAATGTTAAACAACACACACACACACACACACACACACACACACACATAAATCACGCCTTTATCCCTAGCGGGGTAGGCAGAGCGTTACCGACCGTAACACGCCTGACAAAATGTTTGATGGTCGTTTCGTGTAACACGATAGTGACAGGTTGTCAGCCTGTCGCCTAAAATAGCGATGCACTTGAAACCCCCGAGTCCCCTAGTTGCCTCTTACAACACCCGCGGGAAGAAATGGGGTGGTGCTAACCATCCGAAAGGGCCTTCAATACTTGTCAGACGTGGCGACAACGACCGTGATTTTACGGTCGTTATAGCTCTGCCTACCTTACAATGGGCAGGGGCGTGATTTGTGTATGTATGTCTCTCTCTCTCTCTCTCTTTTCCTATGCGATACCGAGTCTCACATAAATACCTAGTATTTTATCCAACATTGTGAAGTAATGGGGGTAATGTCTTTTCGTTTGTATTTATGTTTGTGACATTCTTCGCTTCTGTAAGTTTTATATCTTGAAATACTATTATACATACATACATACATACATATATCACGCCTTTATCCCTTGCGGGGTAGGCAGAGCGTTAACGGCCGTAAGAATACGGTCGCTATCGCCATGTCTGACATTTTTGAGGATTGTTTTCCAAGGTTGTTTCAGAAAACATGTGTATCACTATAGTGACAGATTGTCATCCTATCGCCTAAAAATTGTAATACACCAATACTCACGAGTCCCTTAGTCGCCTCTTACGACACCCGCGGGAAGGATGTGGGGTGATGCAATTCTAAGCCGGCATCACACGGCAAATACTATTATGGATAAAGAAGATGTCTTAAAACAATAGAAGTTATCTGTAAAAGGTAGTAGTAATAAATTACAACAATTATAATAACTTAGGTAAAAACAATAGAGTCACATTTCAAAATAGTTTTATAGTTTTTGACCACGAATTACGAGTTTTCACATTTGCTGATTTTTTTGACGTGCCAACGTCTTATAATTCAATGGAACCAGCTGCACGCATCAAAAAACAAAAGACTCATGTGGCGTTACCTCTCTCTGAGGCGTTCCATTTAAGACTTGAAGTGCAAACGAGAACGCGGATCGAGCGACAAAGAGACACAATCGGCGCCCACTTTCGGCAGCCTATATCTGTCAAAGAAATGAAATAAAAATTTTCTATTGAATAATGCAGCCATTCCATCAGTATTTTCTTATGACTTTTTTGTTACGTTCAACTTCCCGTCAGTAAACTGACTTTACACACAACCGTTTTTGATGATCACTTATTGCACACAGTAAAAAAGGCTAGGTCATGTTATACATACATACACAAATCACGCAATTTTCCACCGCGGGTTAGGCAGAGCGTTAACGATCGTTATTGCCACGTCTGACAAGTATAGAGGGCCCCATCAGATGATTCCCTCGAGTCTCTTAGTTGCCTCTTACAACACCCGCGGGAAGAATTGGGGTGATGTTATTCTAAGCTCGCATCGCACGGCATTTTTTCATATTTCGAACCTATGTTCCTTGGGGAAAGGTATTCCATTTTATGTACTGATTCAACCTTTAAAATTTTTGACAAGTTTCCTTCAAGCGTTATAGTTCATACATGTATACATACATATCACGCCTTTATCCCTTGCGGGGTAGGCAGAGCGTTAACAGCCGTAAGAATACGGTCGCTATCGCCACGTCTGAGATTTTTGAGGATTGTTTTCCAGGGTTGTTTCAGAAAACATGTGTATCACTATAGTGACAGGTTGTCAGCCTGTTGCCTAAAAATTGTAATACACCAATACTCTCGAGTCCCTTAGTCGCCTCTTACGACACTCGCGGGAAGGATGTGGGGTGATGCTATTCTAAACCGGCATCACGCGGCGGTTATAGTACTATATATTTAAATAGACTATCTATGTTATACCTACTCGTATCATCAAGGCGGTATTCTGTGTGCAAAACTAACGAACTCGAGGACACCGCCGAGTGCTCTTAAGACGTGCACGGTAAATGTATTTCCGAGCCAAAAGTGCCAAGAAAACGGCTCAGAATACTAACCTTTGCTTCTGCAATGGATTTTTTTTATGTGACAGTTGTAATACATACATACATATATCACGCCTTTATCCCTTACGGGGTAGGCAGAGCACTAACGGCCGTAAAAATACGGTCGATGTCGCTACGTATGACAAATAAAGAGGGCTGTTTGAGATAGTTTTGTGTATCACTATAGTGACAGGTTGTCAGCCTGTCGCCTAAAAGTTGTAATACACCTGAAACCCTCAAATCCCTCAGTCACCTCTTACGACACCCATGGGTAGGAAATGGGGTGACCACTTTGTAATCCATTTTTATAATTTCATACCAGATGGCGTTATGTTAAGTTGAAACCTTGATATACGAATTATATTGATATTCAAGGAACGCGACGGTACATATAGGTGGCGGTTACTTAGAGCAACTTGCCGTGTGTGTGATGCCGGCTTAGAATAGCATCACCCCACATCCTTCCCGCGGTGTCGTATCAGGCGACTAAGGAACTCGAGAGTATGGCGTATTACAATTTTTAGGCGACAGGCTGACAACGTGTCACTATAGTGATACACAGTTGTTTTCTGAAACAACCTTGGAAAACAGTCCTCAAAAATGTCAGACGTGGCGATAGTGTCAGTAGTGACCGTACTCTTACGGCCGTTACCGCTCTGCCTACCCCGCCAGGGTAAAGGCGTGATGTATGTATGTATGTATCAAGTTAGAGCAATGAGGAGGATAATAATCGCGGTCGCCGTAGTAAAGGTGCTACGGGCATCAGCTACGACGTAGCAAAGACCGTCGTAGCGCGTTTCAAGAAAATATATAAAACCCGGTTGTTCAGACTATTACTCATACAGTTAAACTAAGAAAAATAAAGGTACCTACACAATAGGTAATTTTCTTATATTTATTTTTTAATTATTATTCTCGTCGCTGGATAGATGGCGCCGTGCCTGGTATGTTACCGCAAAGAACGGAACGTAATATTTAGTTTTTGTTTTTTGATACTTGGACTCGGACTCATTTGGAACGAAAGGATCAGTGCGTGCCAGACTGTCAGTCAGTGTTGCAATTTCATTTTTTGTCTTTTTAGTCTTTTGGCTTTGGAATTTAGTAACATAGTCAGTTCAACGCCATCTACAGAGTTCTTGGAATACTAGTCTTTTTTAAATTCTCAAAAAGAAAACCTCCTATTAAACTAAGAAAAATAAAGGTTACACAATTATCGTCGAAAGATCGAGAGCAGAAAATAAAAACAATCCGTCGTTGGTAAGAACCTTTTACAATTATTTCTTAGAACGATGATACCCACAATTTTCTCTGTTGATATTATTTATCCAATGTTTCCAAGAATCAAAAATAGAAAGGTTTTAATGACGAGGCTAGATTGCTGTGACCCGACGTTTGCCAAACAAATTGAACCACTTGAGCATTTAATTTTATTGGAATGAATTTTCTTTTTGTTGAGACAATTATGACAATGGTAGAAAAGATATCTTCTTTTTTGTACAAGTATTACAATAACAGTATTACAATACTACAATTTAATCATATTGAGATAGGTCATGCTGTGTGACGTCTGCCTAGGATAGCATCACCCCATTCTAACCGCGGGTGTCGTAAGCTCTCTTATGTATTTTTACTTTTATGTGAATTACATCTTCAGGCGAGAGACAGAAAACCTGTCACAATAGTGATACACGAATCATCTAAATCGGTCCTCAATAATCGTCAGAAGTGGCGATAGCAACCGTATTTTTACGGCGGTTAGCGCTCTGCCTACCACGCATGCGATGAAGGTGTGATATGTTAATGTATGTGTGTAGGTCATAACATAACGTAGTAATAACATAATAAAATAAATAAAAGTATTTATTAGTAAGAATAAGATGGAGTATGAATTATCTTCAGCCTGCAATGTCCTAACCATACTGGGAACAAATTCAAAAGTGAACAACTTATCAACTTAACAACTCAAGAGCCTAAAAACTTATCTTCTCGTTATTAACTTTGTGAGTGACCCATCGAGAATTGAAAGAAACGGAACCTGTTCAAACGAAAGATTGATTCAAGTGATAAGGTAGATCAAATATTTTCAAGGGAATATACAAATACTCCAAAACTCCACGACCTTTGATTCAGATACAGCGTTACAAAGCCTGAAGAAGGATGATGTAGCAATCAATACGCCACCTACATCCGTATCCGCTATACAGAGTGATACTTAAGCTCTACAGGGCAAACTGAACAACTTTGGAGAGGAACACACTTGACGGACAACGGACCGCAAAAATATCGCAGCGGTCTGTCAGATCCATACTAGAAATGTCAATCCCTATACTAAAACCGCTCAACCGCTGTTGACGCAGCGCTATCGCAGTATCATTCGTCGAGCGCGGTTTTATTATGGGGAGTGACGTTTCTAGTATGGATCTGACAGACCGCTGCGATATTTTTGCGCTCCGTCGTACGTCAAGTGTGTTCCTTCCTCGCCTTTCGTCAAGAAACAAATGTCAAAGAATGGGTAGGAAAACTTCAAGCTTATTGCAGATGGCAGCAGGCGCGACTGTGTCTAAACGCACCAATGAGAAGTAACTGAACTTTGACCTTGACACATTTTTGACCAATCACAGAAAAAAGGCACAGTTGTTGACGCACGAGAGTTGCGCCATTAGTTCCTCAGGTTCCTACCTTCAATGCAATAAAAAAAATCTTAATCTAAGCTCCGTATTTATAAATTGCACTCAACTGTGAGATCGATCTCATGAGCGATTTTGACAAATGTCAGTCACTAGCGGCATCTCAAAATCGCACTCAAGATCAATCTGAGAGTTTAGTTTGGTTTATAAATCTCAATGGATCTCAATGGCCTAAGATCTCAATGGATCATGCTTTGTACAGACAAAGCAATCAGCTGATCGAGAATCGATCGAACGAGATCGTTAACGCTCTGCCTACCCCGCTAGGAATAAAGGCATGATGTGCTTATGTATGTATCTAATTGTGTATTTTATTTTTGTTTGTCCTTTTTGACCTGCAAAATTATGCGATTTCGAGAAAGTCCGTCGTGTGGTACCAAAACTTTGACACCAGTTTATCGGGTCATAGGACGACTCGGTGTCCCACACTAACAGAGAGAACTACCACCCTGTATATTGCCTACATGCGTATACGCCATATATCCCGGTTTGTAACAATCTGGACACGTCCAGGGGGATTTGAAGCCGTTTTTCAGGATACACCATCCGTACGTGAGATATTGTATTGGAGATTGGATAAAACGGCTGAAAAATGGGAAGTTTGTTCCCGAAATAGCCAGTGCTCTTTTGTAGCGGGATTTCACGCACGTAAAATTCAGTCGCACATTTTTTAAGAGTATAAAATACTTTTGCGATCGTTAACGCTCTGCCTACCCCGCAAGGGATAAAGGCGTGATCTGTGTATGTATGTATGTAAAATACTTATCGGAAGTTGAACGAAAAATCTTCGTTGTCATATTTTTCTCATGCACGCATTTTGTCGGATTCGGTTTTTTAACCGACCTCACAAAAAGAGGCTTCAGTTTGACCTGTATGTATATTCGTCCACGATTTTCTCGCATTTGGCTGAACCGATTTAGAAGATTTTTAACTCACGGTAGGGATATATCGAGCACCCAATATTTCGGCGATGTTGCAATCGCCATGATCACGGGGCTTCAAATTGTCAAGTACATGGAATCCAGTGGTAAATTTGTGTAAAAATAAGTTTGTGTCTAAACCTGCAATAAAATGTTAGTGTGTGTTGTCGAGATGACTTTCGAGTGAGTACCAATAGTGACCAAAGTGTTCCGAAAAAACGCAGAAGAATGAGGGTAGACAGATATGTTTGCCCTTAGCCGTCACCCGCAGCCGCTCCAGTTTACCCGTGATCATGGCGATTGCAACATCGCCGAAATATTGGGTGCTCGATATATCCCTACCGTGAGTTGAAACCCGTTATAATGTCTTATAGTTTTAGTGATAATAACCACGGAACCTTAAAATCAAGTGATTTAGAAGATGGTTTTAGGCATATTAATATGGTATCTATAGCTTATTCTATGATCTGTACGGTTGTGTGTTTTCCAACTCTCTTTCAGAAGCTTCTTACATAATACAGACAAATGAATGGCGGTTGCTCCACCGACAAGAGCATGGCTCTTAAATAAAGAAGAAGTATCGACATTACAAATTAAATAAACTAACAATTGCCGTGTGATGCCGGCATAGAATAGCATCACCCCAATTCTTCCCGCGGGTGTTGTAAGAGGCAACCAAGGGTCTCGAGGGTTCAATGTGTATTATCACGTATTACAACTTTAGGCGACCGGCTGACAACCTGTCATTACAGTAATACACGAATCATCTGAAGGGGCCCTCAATACTTGTCAGACGTGGCGATAACGACCGCAATTTACGATCGTTAACGCTATGCATACCGCGCAAGGGATAAAGGCGTGATTTGCGTGTGTGTATGTGTGTATAAACTAACAAAACACAGGCTCATGAAATCTACACGCGAGATAGATTCATTACAGTTTATGGGCATTTTAGGCACCAGCACAGGCCCTAAAACCAAACAGCCTAGTTAATTAAAGATAATCCCCGGATTACCGATTACATGCGAGCGTGTGGAATAATACGTAACAGAACAACTAAGTATATGTATACAAAAATCGACGATACCTTTGACTTTAGCTGGGTCATTCACAAAGTTCATATTTATCACTTTGTGATATTGTTCCCAGTACACTTAGGACATTGCGGGCTGAATCACCTGATCGTCCGTGAGAAAGATGGTTCCGTGTTTCCGATGGAATGTGCCGTAGGGCCCGGTTGCTATCAATGATTACGTTACACAATCGTGTCGTAAAATACTTGAACCTAGTCTAGGGGGCGGTTGAAAAATTCTTACGTAGGGTTCATCAGGACGACTCGGTGTCCCACACGAAAAAGAAGAGAAAGAACCCAGCTATTACTCACTCACTGTCTCACTCACTCAGGTGTTAGTACTCACTCCAAACTAATTCTTTTGAAATAAAGTTTAAAGTTTATTACTAATAAAAATGAGATTATGTGCCTAGTTTTTTTTTTAACGTGTTTTAGCTTACATTCTTCAACGCAGCTTTCGTGTTGAAGAAATCGAGCTTAAGTAACCTAATTATTACTTGTCGTGTTAGTTAGGAGGTCAATTTAGTAATTTCTCTCAACTTCCTTACGAGTAAAATAGTTCGTTACTATCCGTCAATTATATATATATATATATAATTATATTATATATATATATATATATATATATATATATATATATATATATATATATATATATATATATATATATACATATACATAAATAAATATATATTTATAAATGACATGATCAAGGTATTTTCTATGATTTTCCAACCTAATTGACGGATAGTAACGATATATATAATGGGACCTTATATGTTTTTCTAGCTTCTTTCATCCCCTTTTAGACCGGCCCATAGTCAATTTAGTGACCATCGGTTTATATGTCACCTTATTTTTGACAGATAGCGCGCATTTTCTGTCAAAATGCACAGAATAAGAACGTTATTTCGTTACTTGTCGAATTGAGACCTTACTTGCTTGATTTGGTCGGCTGAATGGGCCAGCGACAACTGACATATCTAACATGGTTTCTATAGCTACATGCTTATTCTGTGTCAAACTGTAAGACAATTGGAACTTTTCTGTCTGTATCTGACAGATTTCGAGCTAGTTTATGATGTCACACCAGATGGCGTTGCGTTATATTGAAATTTTGACATAAATGAGTTTAGCGATACTCAACTAGACAAAATACATTTTCTTGGAAAGGCACTTTTTCAGTTTGACATGGGAAAATGGGCAAGAAATTTTCCCATTTTAGTCGTGATCACCTCAATTTTTTTTTTCTAAACCTATTTGGACAGGTAATGATTGCGTTGCTGTGTGATGCCGGCTTAGAATAACATCACCCCACATCCTTCCCGTGGGTGTCGTAAGAGGCGACTAAGGGACTCGAGAGTATTGGTGTATTACAATTTTTAGGCGACAGGTTGGCAACCTGTCACTATAGTGATACACATGTTTTCTGAAACAACCTTGGAAAACAATCCTCAAAAATGTCAGACGGACGTGGCGATAGCGACCGTACTCTTACGGCTGTTAACGCTCTGCCTGCCCCGCAAGCAATGAAGGCGTCATATATGTATGTATGATTGAGTTAAGTTAAGAGAAATTGCCGAATCAACCCCATAAAGTGCCTATAGCTCTTATTTAGTTTAAAATGAAATACCAACAGTTGTTTAACAGGTAACTAGGTTAAGCGGCGGTGACAGGTGTCAGAGTCGAGATGGGTGACCGCTCGACCCTCATCTAGCCGTGTTTATAATGAGGTCAAGTCATCAAAACAACGCTTATTGTTTCAACACTGGAGATAGTATTTTATAAATAGTAAATAAGAGTTAATTACATACATACATACATATATCACGCCTTTATCCCTTGCGGGGTAGGCAGAGCGCTAACGGCCGCAAAAATACGGTCGCTATCTCCGCGTCTGACATTTTTGAGGATTGTTTTCCAAGGTTGTTACAGAAAACATGTGTATCACTCTATAGTGACAGGTTGTCAGCCTGTCGCCTAAAAATTGTAATACACCAATACCTTCGAGTACCTTAGTCGCCTCTTACGACAGCCGTGGGAAGAATGTGGGTTGATGCTATTCTAAGCCGGCATCACACGGTTACTTAATTGCCCGTAAGAAAGATGGTTTGGTGTTCGAAGGGTATGGCGGATCGCACATTTGACGCACAACGGAGCGCTAAGACATCGCAGCGGTCTGTCAGATGCATACTAGAAATGTCGATCCCCATGCTAAAACTGCTCAACCGCTGTTGACGCAGCGCTATCACAGTGTCGTCCGTCGAGTGCAGTTTTAGTATGGGGAGTGACGTTTCTAGTATCGATCTGACAGAGCGCTGCGCTATTTTAGGGCGCCGTCGTGCGAGTAGTGTGCGATCCGCTTATGATGAAGGGGTATTTAAAGGCAAATTCGACAATGATCCCATGAAGTTCCGCACTGACGAGATGTCAGATAGCGTATGACATTTAATGATCCTTAGAAATGACATGTGGTGAAGAGTCGGTATATGCGTTTGGAGTACGTGAATGTGGGTATGTTTGTACAAAACATTGTACCATTGAATATGCCCAAAACCAGTGGCCGCGTTTTAATTTCCGGTGTTAGATTTGATTTGATTTGAGCATTTTTTTATACATAGGTACTATGCTAACAGCTCCCGAGGGAGCGCAGCGATAGTTAAAAATATTTTATCCTTTTTTCCTGAACTTCGAAAAAAGGATTTAATTTGGTCTTGAATCAGTGTTATAGCTTAGCCAGACAGAGTAGAAATTAAATGAAATTGTAATTAAATTTTTGTATGAAAAATTGTTGTCATAGTTAAGCGTTATCTGCCAGATTTGACAGATCGCGATTAAAGTGGGGGTCTCAATTATATCTTTCCTTTATGGTCAACCTATTTACTTCATTCGCTTAGCCCTGTATTTATATACCGCACACAACTCTCGAGATCGATCTTGAGCGCGACTTTGAGACGCTGTTAGCATTGACTGACATTTGACAAATTCGCTCTCGATCGATCTCAGAGTTGAGTGCGATTTATAAATACGAAGCTGAGATAGTGTCGCGACCAGCGTGACTTGACCTTCATGCTCGTTACACGCACGTACGAGCGCTCACTGATAGCTACGCTGGTCGTGAGATTATCTGAGCGAATGAGCCATATACAGGATGTTAGGGACAGCGTCCCGAATACTGATAGGGTGCAGGCAGACCATGAAACTGAACAACTTTCCCCTAGGAACATATGTCAGGAAATGACAAAAAAAATTCGACCTCCTATACAAAATTGCGATTAGCTGACTGCATTTACTATGAGAAACCAAAAATTTTTTGACGTTTCCTGACATATGTTCCTAGGGATAAGTTGTTCAGTTTTTTGGTCTGCTTGCACTCTATCAGTATTCGGGATGCTGTCCCTTACACTTCGTATACTATCTGGGCCCAAGTCTGCTAAATGAAAATAGATTCAATTGGATGTCGATTGGATCTCAGTTTGATGATTTCGGTCATTTCGTAGTCTGCTAACAGTTTGAAGTATAGAAAATCACAATGGCAATAGAATGACAATTGAGTTTACAATGACAAAAAATAGCAGACTTGGGGCCCTGAAATAGGGTACTTATGACCCTGAAGGCCAGTGAGTTAATTTTCTATAGGGTCAACTATTACCGTTAGTTTGTATCGTTAACTCGGGTAATCCCCGGGTTAGGGTCCGAAGAGCCGTTGTTAAACTAGGACCTTCATCCACGGTTAATCCCATAGTCAATCCCTTGACTATGAGTGTATTTTATTAATAAATTACATGTTGAGATTCATAGTATGTTAGGAGCATTTTGAACGCATAAAATTATTATTAACATTTTAAGCAGTACTACAGTAATACATGCATCATCGAAAAAGGCCTTTGTCAGACGTGGCGATAACGACCGTAATTTTACGATTAATGATGCTCTGCCTACCTCGGAAGTGATAAAGGCGTGATTTGTGTGTGCGTGTGCTGTGTGTGTGTATGTGCGTGTGTGTGTATGTGCGTGTGTGTGTGTGTATGTTTTAATCAGTTCGTAGGTTTTTTAGCAAGTTTTTTGTTTTTCATAAAAATAGAAAACAAAAACTTGATAGAGCTATATACAGAAGTGAAGAATGGTTGTTCGCAACAGAATTGCGATGAAAATGTTATTTTTTAGGTTTAAAAATTCACAAACGATCAAAGAAATCATACAAAAATTACATAAAACCATCATTACAATTGGAAAATACATTTGATAAAACACCATCTTTACAGTAATTATTTAGTATGCAACCTAGATCGCACACCGGAGCACTAAAATATCGCAGCGGTCTGTCAGGTCCATATCCATACTCGAAACGTCACTCCCCATACTAAAACCGACGTGCGTTAAGTGTGCGATCCGCCTAAGATTATCTATCATAGCAAAACGTATCCCATGAGAAGAGATTATCCCATAATATGGATTGCGTTATGGAAAGAGAGGAGCTTTGCAAAAATATTCTTATTATTTTTACTAATTGGCCTACAACTTATGTGTTTGGCAGTGTTTTTGCTGTGGATGTATTTTTAGAAGCCTTTTCTTATTTGCCATATTTCATGAGGTCGAATGTCCATCAAAATAATTATGCAATGTTTTGAATATGTATGAAAATATGAAATTGAAAAATGTTAGGCCCATATTAATAAACCGCACTCAACTCTGATATCAATCGTGCTTGAGTGCGATTTTGAGATGTCATTACTACTGCTTGACATTTTTCAATATTGCTCTTAAAGTGTCGGTGCTAGAATCACTTGAATATGACAAGAGATACATATGCAATGTAGGTACGAGAATGTATAATATTTACTCACGTAGTTTTAAACATATATTTATACACCATCTCCCAGTAGTTTAATAAGTACTATAAAGATAGATAAGAAATGAACAATAGATTAGTTTTCCTTTTTTTAATTTCGGTAAAGGAATGTCTATAGGTAAATAAATATTCTTGACGGCAGGTAGATATATAGGGCTTACCATATCATTGTTAATTAAAATGTTCTAGCAACATCAAACATTTAAAAGAATAAAACGGCCACTAAGTAAATACGTTGAATACTTAAACACACGTCTACCTCTCGGCCTCTTGAAACCGTGTACCTTCGCACAATAAACACTCGTTTCGGCAACAAAACGCCAGCCAGACAGACCTTCAGTCACGTGGCATTCACACCAAATAAACACCAAAATCTTACTTAAAAACAACTTAATTTCACTCACCTTTACAACTGCTCTCACTGTAATTCACTATTCGATTGAAACCAAAGGGAGAATTCGGGAGAACCAACTGTTGTGAGCTTTGTTTATTTGCGATGACGGAAACGCGGGCGGTAACTGGCGCGTGCACCCTACGCGGGCTACAGGCCTCGAATGAATGAAAATCAGGGGTAGCTTCCAGAGGGCGGGGCTCCTGCGAGCTGAAAACCCGGCCGAATCAAACCGCCATTTTTATCGCCACTTCTCACGCGAAAAAGTGTACTTTTAAATCGGTAGCGCTATGGAAAAGTCTCTACGATTCTGTGTTGGGATTAACCTGGCAATTTCGGAGGTATTACCAGGCGTACGAGGGTGGTCGGCTGGGATTACCTTTTTTATTTTATACGGTTTATCGTCTATTGAAATTTTTCTCGTCCGCCCTGAAGGCACGATTACCATCCCCATATAGCTGGCTGTTCTGCATTTTATCTTGAGTAATGGGTTATTAAAACGCGGGAATGTCGTCTTTTGTTCTGGAATTTATGTATAAGTACTTCATATCTGCACTCGTAAATTTTATAGAGTTTTACTCCCGTATTACACATGTTATGATTAATTATAATTACATTCCAATAAATCTCGCACATCCTTGCCTGGATTTACTTCAGAAATATAATTATTACATCAATTTGACAAGAAATGACAAGATCTACAAAATTGTATATAAAACGTTTTTAATTATAATGCAGAATGTAAAAAAAATCATCTGCGGTGAACCGTTCAGGAAACTGAACAACCAAGAATAGTTTGAAATGTGAAAAATATTTGAACCTCCCATACAACAATGTACATACCTAACAACCGATTGAGTCAATTTGTATGAGGGGTCCAGGAGGCCATGAAACTGAGCAACTTTCCCCAAGGAACATAGGTCGAAATCTGGCAATTTTTTTGGACCTCCCGTACAGATTAACTTGGTCCGTCGGTAACTTTTTATGTGAGCTATCGGTATTTTTTTACATACTATTTCGACCTATGTTCCTTGGGGAAAGTTGTTTAGTTTCATGGGCTGGTTCACCCCTGAATTTATTTTACCCTTATACCTAAGTAGTTTTAGCGTAGAAACCTTCACAGCTACAACAGTATTGGAATTGAGATAGGGTTTGGTAATTTTTAAATATGCGGTATTAACGCGGTATTTTGTTTTGACCAGTACCTACAAATTATCGAGTGATTGAGTCGCGCTACCCACGTACCCATTGAGACACTAAATTTGATTGATAGATCAATCATGCTGTATACCATACAACATAAGACAGGCAATTATCTATTGTTTCATAATGTTTGAACAATCCTAGAACATCTGTATTCAAAAATACATCAATGTTATTGTTCAGAAAGAAAAGTTTACAAAAAAACGCGTCTGGCACTTTGAGATCAAACGGTATCAATTGAAACGTTACTTTTAGTGTTGTCAAACTATCGATAGTACTGCTATCGATAGTTTTCATTTGATAAGCCCTATACAATCGATAGGCCAATTTTTAAATATTATTCTAGTCGCTGGATAGATGGCGCTGTGCTTGATATGTTACCGCAAAGAACGAAACGTAATATATATTTTTGGTTTTTTTGAAACTTGGACTCGGACTCATTTGAAACGAAAGTGTCAGTGTATACGGGACTGGCAGTTAGTGTTACTATGTTTTTTTAGTCTTTTGGCTTTGGAATCTACACTGAAATCTAGTAACATAGTCAGATCAACGCCGTCTATCGAGGTCCTGGTATACTATTTTTTTAATGCTTAAAAAGAAAACCTCCTATTGATAAAATCGATAGGTTCAGAATGCAATACCTACTATTGAAATTACATGCAATAGTATCGTGAAAAAACTTCTGATAGTATTGATACTATCGATTGTTGAGTAGCGTTATAGATTGTTTTGTGATTTATTGTGTACTATCGATAGTTTTCAATCATGGTATTATAGGTGGCTATAGATATTCTTTGGTAGTATTGTTACATTTGTAACTATCAATACTTACGATTAACAATCGAACGATATTGTGAATCATCGATTGACTATCGATAGTCGACTATCGTGTCGCAACTCTAGTAACTTTTTTACGATGTAATTGATTTTGTGAGCTGGAATACTATTTCAAACGCTTTTTCTAGACTTTGATAGCGTTGTTTTATTGCGATGTGAAATCATTAGCGATAAAAATCGTAAAATTTACCAGCTGTAGCTCTTCTGTTTTATTTGATGATACATACATACATACGTACATATATCACGCCGTTATCCCTTGTAGGGCAGGCACGGCGTTAACAGTCGTAAGAATACGGTCGCTGTCGCCACGTATGCCATTTTTGAGGATTGTTTTCCAAGGTTGTTATAGAAAACATGTGTATTTCTTTAGTGACAAGTTGTCAGCCTGTCGCCTAAAAATTGTAATAAGTATACACCAATATTCTCGCTCTTACTACACCCGCGGGAAGGATGTGAGGTGGTGCTATTCTAAGCCGGCATCAAACGGCAAATACGGTATTCGATGATACTCATAGGTATTTAAGATACCTACCTAACTAAAAAAAACAAAATTTTAACGCTATAGCGAAAAAAACATCTAACATCCGCTACTGCGCCTATTTTCTATAGTAGCATAAAGTTTTATCAAGTGCCAACAATCGCAACATTTTGGTATGGGGATTGACATTTCTTGTATGTATCTGACAGACCGCTGCGATGTTTTAGCGCTCCGTCGTGCGACAAGTGTGCGATGCGTCTCAGCCTGTCGCTCATTTACCATTGATAACGGGTCACCTCGTATTTCTCTCACAAAATAAACGATATTTTAATTAATTAATTATATTTAAAAAAAAAACAAAACTAGGCATCTAAATAAACATGTATTTTGTATGTATGTATGCGCTAAAGCACTGAACAACCGAACTACATTAGCTAAGTAAGATTATCCTACACAAACATACGCGTACCTACTTATATATTAGCTATACGAGTAGGTAGGTACTATAGTAAGATAGTTCGTTTTGTAGAATTGGTAGACGAACTACATCAAAAATATGGTACCCATTTTTTTGTGACGCGATGTGATCAACAACCCGATGAACCCTGGCAAAAGGAACATTCATTACAGTTCAGGACACTACTACTCCAGCAAGACCAATTGTCTGGAGTTAGGCGGTGTATACTTGACGCACGACGGAGCGCTAAAATTACGCAGCTGTCTGTCAGATCCATATTAGAAACGTCATTCGCCATACTAAGACCGCACTGGACGGAGGACGCTGCGATAGCGCTGCTTGTCTAGTATTGCTGCGATGTTTTAGCGCTAGCGATCGCGCGTTAAGTGTGCGATCCGCCTTACCTTTTTCAAACCTGTTTTGAAGTAGCTAATCAAAAGTCAGTATATATTTTCCAAATTCTACTTCTGATTAATCTTTGCAAGTTATATAACCAACCCGGGCAGTGTGTTTTGTTTTTAATTTTTTTTTTTATTATTTATTAATAATAATTTTGTTTTGTTATGAGTTCCTATCATCTACAACAACCTACAGTGATAAGTGCGTGGTTTATCAATACTACCTACTAGCAACTGATTTTTCTTTTCGTATGGGACATCGAGTCATCCAACGACCCGGTAAACCTTGTTGTTAGAATTTTTTACCCGCCTGCTTCTAGTAGCAGACACCTGACATGGTTGAGTGACGACCGTTATCTTGTTGTCATAGACAGCAACAGGGAACCTTTCGACATACTGTACTTTCGATGAAGAACCCTTTCGACTTATGATACTTTCTATGTGGGCTTTCCATGTAGCGTACCTTCGATATTAACTACCATTCGATGTAGCGTACCTTCGATGACGAGTGGTCGATGTTGCGGCCTTCGAGGTTAAGACTCTCGATATTATAATCCGCACCCGGAACCGGGACCGGACGACTTATGTAGTTCACATGCAGTCCGTCTATGCAGTCTAGGAAAGCAACCTAGATTCTCTGGCTATTTAAATTGATTAGCGAGGCTAAGGTAAGGCGAGCTTGTCTGATTATAGTGGAGCTGACATTGCTTAGTAAAAACTTTGCAAGGAAGTGTTTTGTCTAATGTTGAAGATACGTCTTAATTTTCTACCTAGAAAACCAACTCCTGAACGCTGTGATTTTAAAGCTATACAGGGTGTAAGTGACGATGTGACGAAAAAGATGAAATTCCCGATCAGCTGAGTGCCTTTGTATGGGAGCTCGAAAATTTTTTTTCGTTTCCCAACATAGCCCCCATAGAAAAAGTTGTTCAGATTCATGTTCTGATCATGCCTGCAAAGTTTACGTTACACCGGTGTAAGGGACACCCTGAATACAGGTGTAAAATATTAGCTGCAAATATTTTAAGAGGTAAACCAGCCTATGAACCTGAATTTTTTTTTCCAAGATACATAGGTAGGTCGTAATATGAAAAAAAAATTTGGACCTCCCATACAAAATGTAGCCGCCGGGCGAGTCAACAGCTGTATAGGAGGTCCAAAAAAATTTCTCATATTTCGAGCTGTTTCTTGGGGAAAGTTGTTCAGTTTCATGGGCTGATTCACCCCTTAAAATATGTATGTATTTCATGCAAAGCTAGTGGCTAGTTAGTTGTACCTGTAAGTGTATTTCAGGATAGATTTCTTCCGATATCCGACGTGACGATGACGTCACGTCTCAGCAAAGCTGTAAATATTGACATTAAACGAGCGAATTGGAAGTTTATCACATAAATCGGTCTTCACTTCAAAGGAACTATTTCGGTACAGTTACGCCATCCGTTGAGCGTAGCGAGTAGTTACCAGAATAGGTAACTACTCACTACATGTGTTTCAATGCTAAGTATTGAAGTGCCTTGTGATGCTGGATTTGATGACCGTTGTGGCACAGTGGTAGTGCGGCTGCCTCTGACGCAGAAGGTTCCGGGTTCGACTCTCGGTGGGTAACTCTCAAAGTTGATATTTATTACTTTGTGAATTTGTTCCCAGTCTGGTTAGGACATTGCGGGCTGAACCACCCGATTGTCCGTAAGTAAGATGGTTCCGTGTTTCGGATGGCACGTTAAGCCGTAGGGCCCAGTTGATGTCTATGATCACTTAGACGGCGGTCGTTGCACAACCATGTCAGAAGCCTGCTACACGCAGAAGGCGACTGAGAAATTCTGACACTAGGGTTCATCGGGTCGTTGGATGACTCGGTGTCCCATACGAAAAGACAGAGCTGGATTAGAATAGTATCACCCTATATTTCCTGCGGGGTTAGCAAGAGGGACTTTGGGACCTAACCAATGTATTGACAAATCTTAGACAACAATCTGACAACCTGCCATTAAAATGTCGATATACTATGTACTAAAACGACCTTTTTAATATTATCAGATGTGGCATAATAAACCGTTTTTACAGTCGTCTACTCTCTGCCTACCCTACCCATAAATAAATATTAGGTATGGGTATCGAACATAAATAAATACCGAATTACCAGTACATAATTATATTTCAGTCATTTTATAAATGTCATTAAAATTGTAATATATATGACTAATTTTTTATGTGAATAAATATGATGTTATAATTATGATAACTAAATAAATATGATAACTATAAGGACTGCTTCACACTTATCGCACAGCGCGCCGAAAAAATACCTAACGCATCCGTAACGCAGCAGCGGCCTGTCAGATCCATACCACAGAATAATAACTAGTAACTAGCGTTATCCGTACTAGAAACGTCGATCCCTATACTAAAACCGCTCAACCACAATCGACGTAACTATTTTATTTTGACGCATTTCCGTTACTTTGACGCAGCTGCATCGACAGCGCTTGAGCGGTTTTAGTATGGGATTGACATTTTCTAGTACGGATCTGACAGACTACATATATACTTAAACAACACCCTTATCCCTTGCGGGGTAGGCAGAGCGTTAACATTCGTAAACATACGGCCGTTATCGCCACGTTTGACAAGTATTGAGGGGCCTTTTAGATGATTCGTGTATCACTTTAGTGACAGGTTGTCAGCCTGTCGCCTAAAATTGTAATACACAAGAAACACTAGTCCCTTAGTTGCCTTTTTCAACACCCGCGGGAAGAAATGTGGTGATGATATAAGCTGGCATCACAAGGCAAACTGATGCGTTATTTTAGCGCTGCGTTGTGTTTTATGAACGAAAAAGGCCTAAAAATACGGATAAACGGTGTTCTATAAAATAATACTTCGATCTACAACTTATAAATTACAGATAACACATAAACTTGGCAATGGGAGATGTTCTTGTAATTGTAAACAACTTTATTTTCATTCCGCTCATTCTGTCGGAAATTATAACAGCGAGCTGAAAGATATGAAAAAGCTTACGTACGTAGTTTATTTATTTTATACGGGGTGTATCAGCGTCCCGAATACTGATAGGGCGCAAGCAGACCATGAAACTGAACAACTTTCCCCTAGGAACATATGTCAGGAAACGTCAGTAAATGCAGTCAGCTGATCGCGATTTTGTATGGGAGATCGAAATTTTTTTGTCGTTTCATCACATAGGGAAAAGTCGTTCAGTTTCATGGTCTGCATGCACCCTATCAGCATTCGGGACGCTGTCCCTAACACACGGTATTATAAAAAAGTGCTAGCTCTTTTGAGATTAGCAATGGAAAACTATAGGTCAATCAAGCTTGTATTAAGGTAAAAAAAAAGATAATTCTATATATCTGTTACAGTCAAAACTCATCTATCAATATGCATATTGACTGGTTGTACAGGTAAAATCAGTCAAAACCTATATTGACGGACAACTTTAGTCAATAAATGGATATTGACTGAATTTATCGGTCAATATAGGTTTTGACTGGTTACGAGTTTTGACTGTAACATATCCTATTCCTAGGTCAAAATCAAAGATCTCCAGTTCATAGACTAAATATTTAGTTCGCTACATGACTAGGTCATTAATAAAATACAAAAAATGTACGCTTAAAACTATTGTCCAAAAATACTACATACCCCATTTAGGTATAGTTTTTCTAAATATTCAAAGTTTGAAATAATAAACAGAAAAATAATTATGAAAGTTTGTGTTTTGACGCCGTCCAAACTAGAAAGACATGACATCATCTATTCATATTCCGACTACTGAACTGTATTCTTTAGCCTCTGTCCTTACAGTTAGACAGCTCTTTGTGCTAAAAGCAATCCTTCGCCTTCATTCTTCTGTGCCGCCCCCTGATCCTACTAAAAGGAACAAAAACAGAGCCTGCGCTGTTCCACAATATAAAACTACTTTTGCTTCTCGACAGTATCATATTTCTAGCGCGATCATTTACAACAAAATTAATAAAATCATAAATATTAATAAACTTAACAAATACGAGGTTAAAAAGACACTTACTAACTGGCTTCTAAATCAGAACAGCGTCGACACTGAGAAATTATTACCCAACGATATATTTAAACCACACCACACCACATTTAAAAATTAATAAATATGTAGATGCAGAAATGTAGTGAAGATTGTTACGAAGTATCCGAGATAACCAGAAAAAAAAAGAAAGAAGAAGAACTGTGGTGTGATCGAGGTTTCTTATGTCAAGAGATTTATTCTTGAAGTGAAATGAACTGAAGTAGTATTATATTTAGTATTTAGTTTTTTAAGATTTTTCTTTTCTTTCTTTGCCTATATAAAGGTACTTAAGTCCTAAATCTATATTTTTGTAAGTTTGTTTTACTTATAAATACGCCGAACACTGACTTCCAACATACAGGCTTGCCTAGTTTGGAATTCAGGGTTTACTATGTAATTTGTACCTTCTTTTATAACAAACAACCGTGTTTGATAGAAGCTCTTTGTTGTACAAATCTTTGATGAAATAAAGAATTTTTATTATTATTATGTTGGTATTCTTTTCGAATCTCGGGCCCACAGGGACCCGGTCCTTTGAGGCATGTGTGGGGCCGAAGCCAACAGCACAGAGGCCTTTTTTATAACAAATAATCTAATGGTGTGATGTGTACATCAAGCGCATACTCGCTGTGTCTGCACTACAGAGTACACCCAGAGCCAGCACACGCCTGATGCAAGGACTATTGCAGGTGAGGGTCGGATTACTAGGGCTATGGGGAGGAATTTGCTGGACCGGTTGCTGGGCTATTGTTGAGACGACGGGACGCCTGCCAAATCAAATGTCTCAACCTTGATAATCTCGGCAGACGGTTATTATTATTATTATTAATATTTTCATGCAAAATTTTAAAAACTTATTAGAAAAGTAGCTCAGTTGATTTGCCAGTCATCATGCCTATTATAATTTATACACCATTTCTGGGTACTATTTACTACAAAATATGATTCCGCATCGAATAGCATGTGGAGTGCCACATCCTTCCAGCGGGTGTCGTAAGAGGCGACTAGAGAGTATGGGTGTATTACAATTTTTAGGCGACAGACTGACAACCTGTCATTATAGTAATACATAGTATTTTTTTTAAACAAACCTTCAAAGATGCAGAAGTGGCGATAGCGACCGTATTCTTACGGCCGTTAACGCTTTGCCTACCCTGCAAGGGATAAAGGCGTGATATATGTATTTATGTATGATTCTGCCCAATCCAGTTTCTGCCCTCTTTCTGCCTTAGAGCGAATCTGCCGAACGCCGCGCGCGGGTTTTTTTTACTTTAGTCGTGGTTTATTACGTTTAAAAGAACATTTAATCCCAAGATAGAACAGAAAAGAAAACGATTATTTGAGTTAAGCGCCCATAAAGTGGACATTTAACCAAGTAATGGTCCCAAAAAGGGCCCTTAAGTGTAATTGACTCTTGAATTCCACGATAAACCCTTTATAAAACGACCGTTTTATTCAATAAATAGTTTATGGAATTAGACGGTTTGCGCACTTGACGTCCGTTGCGTCGCACGCATGCGTCTTTCGATTTACCCATACAAAATGAGGATTTTTGCTGCATGAGCTTGCGTTATTAACCGTGCATATTACGAATGCGCTAAAAAAGCGCAGCAATGGACCTCAAGTGTGGAAACCGCCTTATAAGAATCCCACACTGCACCGGACTCCACTACAGTGTACGGTGATCTGGTTTTGAACTTTGGCCTACTTCTTCTACTTCCACTTCTACCGTCAGAACAGTCCACTGCTGGACATGGGGCTCCCCCAAACTGGGGGGTATTGCCTGACTCACCACGTTTGGCATTAGAGAGCGCAGTGCAAAATATTGTTTAACATGATTTTTATCCAGATAGACTAAATTGACATTTGGTGGATTGCCACGTTATTGTATTTAAAAGTAATAAAAGAATAGTGTTGTGCCCTGAATGATCAAGTTATATGATTCAAAGATTATGATTGAATCTTTTTTAAAATAAATTAGGTTAATTTAATTTTCCATTAATAAATTGGTCAGTTTCCGTCCGTTGATCGTCCTCTTGGTCAAGTCAAGTCAATGTCTGCCTCGTCTGTCTGTCAAGGTTCACACCAACCGCCCAGTAGAAAGAAGTCGCAGAAAAGAGTGCAACACAACGCAACAAGAAAATATAACAGAAATTGGATTTATAAGCGCAAGGAATATTCGTACAACCACCAATGCCAATTTATTCAACATTACATTTTAAATTACTTACAATATTATTCCTTGTTGATTTCTTTAAACTAAACTTGTTGCGTATAAACGTAAAGTAACGTATACTATTTTACGTGACCGAAAGTCAAGTATTTATTATGCATATTTATTTAAAAATAACTACATCCAGAATTCATCTCACAACAGTTCAATGAATAAAATAAATGAGTCAAACCACAACACTAGACTTATGATGACAACATTTTAAAAGAAAAAGAGCATTCTTAGCTGTCAGTTTAGTCTATCTGTATAAAAATTATGGTTTAGATATTCACAGAGAACGCTACTGTCCGTTCCATGCGTTTTACGACACCCACAGGTAGAAAATGGAGTGATGCTATTTTAAACTGGCACCACACGGCGGAACTTTGGTCATAAAATCTTTATTTGTATATAAGGTGTACACATATTAGCCGAAAATATTTTAAGGGGTGAATCAGCCCATTAAACTGAACAACTTTCCCCAAGAAACATATATCGAAATATGAGAAAATTTTTTGGACCTCCCATACAAATTGACTTGGTTGATTGGTAATTTTGTATGGGAGGTCCAAACTTTTTTTTCATATCTCGACCTATGTTCCTTGGGGAAAGTTGTTCAGTTTCATGGGCTGATTCACCCCTTAAAATATTTGGAGCTAATATTTTTACACCCTGTATAAACCCATGTGCCGTGTGATGCCGGCTTAGAATAGCATCACCCCATATCCTACCTGCGGGTGTCGTAAGAGGCGACTAAGGGACTCGAGGGTATTGGTGTATTACAATTTTTTAGGCGACAGGCTGACAACCTGTCACTATAGTGATACACATGTTTTCTGAAACAACCTTGGAAAACAATCCACACAAAATGTCAGACGTGGCGATAGCGACCGTATTCTTACGGCCGTTAACGCTCTGCCTACCCCGCAAGGGATAAAGGCGTGATATATGTATGTATGTATGTATAAACCCATGTAACCGCATGATACCACACACTGGCACCGTAGCTCCGGACGGAGGTACGGTGCGCACCGCACGGGGATGCGGTCTTCTTGCGTGTCGATAGCTTCAAATGGTGTCTTTGGTATGGTAACCCAACTCGTAAATGAAAGACAAGGCAACTCCGCTAGTTTTTAAAAATACATATCTAGTAGCGGAGTGCGAATGTCTTTGATCTGTGGAAAGAATTAATGCACTTCATGACCTCTGCTACGACGTAGCGGTCTTAGCCGTGTCGTAGCATAATGCTACAGATCTTTATTATAAAATTGGTATTTTGGTTTTTTTTTATTATATTCAGAACGGTGGTCCGTTCTGATTATAGAATGAAATAATGAATATTATAATGTTGTGACCATCGTATTATCTTTACTATCTAATTTCTGTCCATTGACTATACTACGTACATATATCGTATGGACACTTCCATACCTGATTCGAAATGTAGATGAAACAACCTGGACGTTTCTTCTGTGGTATTTCGATACTCATCGTTTCACTCAATGCTAACTATGTATTTTCCGTTTGTTTATATTCTTTATTTCGTGTCACTGGCCTAAGGCTTTTTTCACATTTAATGCACAACACAACGCTAAAATAACGCAGCGGTCAGTCAGATCCATACTATAAATGTCAGTCCTCATGCTAAAACCGCTCAATCGCTGTCGCGCAGCTGCGTCAAAATACCTAATTCACACACATACACAAATCACGCCTTTATCCCTTGCGGGGTAGGCAGAGCGTTAACGATCGCAAAATTACGGTCGTTATCGCCACGTCTGACATGTATTGAGGGCCCTTTTAGATGATTCATGTGTCACTGTAGTGACAGGTTGTCAGCCTTTAGCCTAAAATTTTAATACACATGAAACCCTCGAGTCCCTTAGTTGCCTTTTACAACAACCGCGGGAAGAAATGGGGTGATGCTATTCTAAGCCGGCATCACACGGCGTCATCAAAATAATTCAGATTCATCAAAATAACGTAGATGCGTCAAATCAAAGCTGCTGCGTCGACAGCGGTTGAGCGGTTTTAGTACGGGGATTGACATGGCTAGTATGGATCTGACAGACCGCTGCGTTATTCTAGAGCTGTGTTGTGCGTTAAGTTGAAAAAAAAGCCTTTGTTATAGTTAACATAGCGCTCCGTAGTGCGGCAAGTGTGCAAAAATTAAAAAAAAAACTAATATTCCAAGAACTCGATAGACGGCGTTGAACTGACTATGTTACTAGATTCCAGTGTAGATTCCAAAGCCAAAAGTTGCAACACTGACTGACAGTCAGGCATGCACTGACACTTTGGTTCCAAAAGAGTCCGAGTCCAATGAGTCCAAGTTTCTAAAAAACAAAAAATAAATATTACGTTCCGTCTTTTGCAGTAACATACCAAGCACATTTATCCAGCGACTAGAATAGTATTTTTTTTTAAATAAAAAGAAATTCCCTATTTCAAAAACATTGTAGGTAGATTGTAGGTTCCTACCCTAACCCAGGCACTCTACAAAAACTGATATTCAACAAAAACCTACATCAACAATCTCTGCGTGATATTAAACCGCCTATCCCAAAAAATATTGCTTATTTGTCCCAGCAATCAATGTTTGTTGCAAACTTTGGTCCGACGAAAACAAACAGATACCTTCGAAAACAAGCTGATAGATAGCGTTCAAGGGCAAAAAGGATTTTTCGAACAAATATATTTATGCCGTGTGATGCCGGTTTAGAATAGCATCACCCCATTTCGTACCCGTATGTGTCGTAAGAGGCGATTGAGGGACTTGAGGGTTTCAGGCGTATTACAAATTTTAGGCGACAGGCTGACACCCTGCCACTATAGTGATACACGAATTCTCAAACGGCCCTCAATATTTGTCGCCTAATATTGTAATACACATTAAACCCTTGAGTGCCTTAGTCGCCTCTTACGACACCCATGGGAAAGACATGGGGTGATGCTATTCTAACGGCATCACACGGCAATTTAGTAGTTATTAAAATCTCACTACTCTAGCCATGTTCTCCACTTCTCACATCTCATGTTTGACAATTCTATGAGTGATGTGTTGTTTGACGAATGTCGAACACTCTCGATTATTATGATTGATTCCTAATTCAAGGCGGTCGTAAAAGCTACGGCTAAATATAAGTGGCAGTAAACGGGTTATTAGTTCGGCGAGTACAATTTTACGTGTGCTGCTCGTGTTGCTAGCTATTTTTGGTCTGAAGCTTGCTTTAGAAGTCAATTTTGTAGCACTAATAGGCTATGCCCCACATCCTTCCCGCGGGTGTCGTAAGAGGCGACTAAAGGACTTTCGAGTATTGCTGTATTACAATTTTAAGGCGACAGGCTGACAACCTGTCACTATAGTGATACACATGTTTTCTGAAACTACCTTGGAAAACAATCCTCGACAATGTCACACGTGGCGATAGCAACCGTATTTTTACGGCCGTTAACGCTCTGTCTACCCCGCAAGGGATAAAGGCGTGATGTATGTATGTTGACGCAGCGCTATCACAATGTCATCCGTGCGGTTTTAGTATGGGGAGCGACGTTTCTAGTACGGATCTGACAAACCGCTGCGATACTTTAGCGCTCCGTAGTGCGTCAAGTATGCGATCCACCGCGGAGAACAACTTAATTTTGTGTTCCTTATTAGTACAGTCGCACCCATCTGCCCTTGACCTGCCAAAACAGGCGTAAAAAACCTCGCAACAGCACAACAAGTGTGCTATGAATTAAGCAGACCGGGGTCGAGCCTAATGTTCGTGAAAATTGCCCGAACAGTTATACTTTTCGTGAATTATGCGCCACTTTATACTAACTTGAACAGGAAAAGGAGGTTTGAGTGTTGTAATTTGTGGGAAGGGTCCAGTAGTGGGGTAGGTATTAAGTTTAGTATAGTTTATAATACTTGCAATGGTCGGCGCTTGGTGAAACTCCTTAAAGTGTGTTGAAAGTGTGTGTGTGTTTCCATCAAAAATCCTTCTGGAGTTTAGACTTGTTTGAAATGTACTAGAAAAGAATTACAAATATTGGGCACTTTAAATTGTTTTTCGAGGGATATTTTTGCAAAAACTTAAAAAGAACTGCTGCCATCAGCGATTCATTCGATCCTATTGCTTATTACGGTAGGAGCTACCCGAGGAGGGTAGAAATTGGGCGATGCTATTCTAAGCCGGCATCACACTTCTTTTACTATCCTTGAGCTTACCCTTGGCTCCTTAGTTCAGTAATAAAACTTACAAAAGGTCTATAGGAGGTCACAAATTCAGGACTTTATGAGGCAGACTTCCTAAATGAAAAGACTCAGTGGTAAACAAGAACCAGACACAAGGCTTAAAAAAAGAGGTTCTCAATTTGACCTGTATGTATGTTTGTCCACGATTACCTCGCGTTTGGATGAACCGATTTTGATGCGGTTTTCAGAAAAGACTTTATCAGACTAAGGAGAAGGTTTTAGGCATATTAACCGACAAAAAATGGAGGTTCGCACTTTTTACGTACGTTGAAGTCGGTTCTCTTTTTAAAAAGTTACTCTGTGTATTTTTATGTGTTTGTTTGTGGAGAGTCAGAGAGTAAATAATCTAGAGCATCTAAGTTGTGCCACAAAATAGAGTTTTTTTTTTGTGGTTGTGCCTATTTATTGTACGGCCGATGTAGCGCAGTGGTAGTGTGACTGCTACTGCGACGCAAGGTATCCCAGTTCGATTCTCGGCATTTCCAAAGTTATCAGTTTGTGAATTTGGCCCACTTTGGTTAGGATTGTTCTATGCTTCGGAGGGCACGTAGAACCATTGGTCCCGGTCATATTCGGGTTGGTGTCATATGATTACTCTGACTCTTTCTTACCTCCCACTAACTCTTTCCGGTTGTCTTTCTTCTATCTCGATTATAAGATCCGATTATAAGATAAGACCTTATAATAAAGTTCTGAGTTCAGGCATAGTAAAATGTTGCTTTCAAGTTTTTTTCTTGTAAATAAACGTTTATTTGTTGGAAAAGACCTTTGCCTTGGAATAGAATTCTAGTACTTTATTTTTTTCTCAAATTGTAGTCCCAGTTTTTTGTAAAATTCCATAAAAAAGTGTCTTTTTATTTTATTACTATAACCACCTGATATGAAAAAAACTTTTTAACTCTTTTTGACACACTGATGTCACGAATGTCGTTTGGTCCACTCACTGACACTGGCAGAAATACCCTAATTGGGTAGAATTCCATAATATTAAATAACAAACTTTCTGCGAAATATTTTTATAATTTTACCGAATATTTTATTAATTTACTAAAGATTTTGCTAAGAGGGTAATAGTTTTTGCAGGTCGGTAGTGCTTGTTTTGTATTACGACTTGGAAAAAAAAATACCCTGAGAAGCAGCTACACGTTTTCCCGTAGGAAAATAGTCATTTTCCCGTATTAAAAAGCAGCCTAAGAAGTTGTTTAGAAACTTTTGAAGTATTTAATAATTTTGAGGTATCCAAAAGATGATATTCACAATATAATTTTTTTACAGAGACGGGGAAAAAAAAGCTAATGAACGTATTAAAATCAATGTTCGGCGTGTGTTCCGGATCCGGCGAGAAGACTGAGGTCCATGACACTGTCCGGAACATATTCGGCAATGACATGGTGCTTAAGGACAACACTGACAAACATATACAGTGAGTGCCACTCTAGTACCTTCCAACCTCATCGACCCGGGTATAATACGAAGTATTGTTTGCCGAAGAAGTTATTGTTTGTTTGAAGTGTTATTTGCCGTGTGATGCCGGCTTAGAATAGCATCACCCCACATTCTTCCCGTGGGTGTCGTAAGAGGCGACTAAGGGACTCGAGAGTATTGGTGTATTACAATTTTTTAGGCGACAGGCTGACAACCTGTCACTATAGTGATACACATGTTTTCCGAAACAACCTTAGAAAACAATACTCAAAAATGTCAGACGTGGCGATAGCGACCGTATTCTTATGGCTGTTAGCGCTCTGCCTACCCCGCAAGGGATAAAGGCGTGATATATGTATGTATGTATGTATTAAAGTGAACGCACACTTATCGACGGCGACCGAGCCGAACGCTCGGACAAACCGAATTTAAGAATTCTTTAAATATGTAAAACTCGCACATTTGCCCGAGCCGAATCGACCGATTTCGACCTAATATCATAATAGCCATTTTTAGAGCTCGTACTCGAAGAGGCAAATCGGAACCTTAAAACTGAGACTTTTACTGTTGGTTCGTCTGTCTACCAAGTCCGACTCGCACTTGGCCAAGTCGATGTTCCAAGATCTCATCACATTAGCCTCTCCCTCTTTCACCATCCAGCAGTGTCTGTGGAGAGGAAACTTCAATCGCGTCACGCGGATAAGTCTTGCCTCAGACACAGATTCAATCGTCTGTCACAGACATACGAGGCTAATCTGTCTTTTCGTGTGGAACACCGGGTCGTCCAACGGCTAAATTTACCCTAGTATCTGAATCTTTCAACCGCCTTCTACAAGTAGCAGGCTTCTGACATGGCTGTGTAACGACCGCCGTCTAAGAACGAGGCTAATGATGATGAGCTTCACACAAAACCGACTTTCAGGAGGACAAGGTACCTCAGCCACATCAGGGAGAACCTGACAAAGCACCTGGATCTGAAGATGACCACCGCTCACAAGAACAAGAGTAAGAAACACCAGCCGAGCATTATTGAGGTAGGTACCTATTCATCATTCATGCCGTGCCATGCCGGCTTAGAATAGCATCACCCCACATCCTGCCCGCGGGTATCGTAAGAGGCGACTAAGAGACTCGAGAGTATGGTGTAAAACAATTTTTAGGCGACAGGCTGACAACCTGTCACTATAGTGATACACATGTTTTCTGAAACAACCTTGGAAAACAATCCTCAAAAATGTCAGACGTGGCGATAGCGACCGTATTCTTGCGTTGCCTACCCCGCAAGGGATAAAGATGTGATATATGTATGTATGTATTCATCATTCTCCTCGCCTTATCCCATTCTCTATCGGGGTCGCCTACCTATCCTAGGGGATTTGACGTAGAACCAGGTTTTTTCACAGAGCGACTGCCATCTGACCTCTGCAGCCTGGCCCAAATCCTACGTTATACATTCAAATGTCATCTGAATTAAATTTTTATTTTAATGTGGGTTTCATCATGATGTTTTTCCTTCACCGTAAGAGCTGTGGGTAAATTTACATGAGTATTGAGGTACCTATTATTTCTTTTATTTTAATACGCCACAGGCTAGGTATTTTACATACGAAAACACGAGTCTCTACTAGTTACACCACGTACAAGAGCTTTTTTTTGGCAATTTTTTACCGGCTTGTACTCCTAAGCCCAGTCTCGCCCCAAGGCCGTGATTAGCCTAGTTGTCTGAACAACCATTCAAACATTTCCGGGTGCGCCTGTGGTCCCCAACAAGCCGTCCTACGTAGTTTTGATGGCCCCGGGGCCAAAAACATAAAGCCGCTCCAAAAAAATTGCTCTCAAAGAAGTAGACAGATATAACTCGCGCAGATAAATAAAGGATCCTGAAATGGCAACACGATTCTTTACGATTTCAAGCCGTTAAACTACCCGATCAACCCTGGTTTCAAAGTTTGGCGACACTAATTGTTATATCATATGAAGAAAAACAACACAACAGATACTTATTTCAAAAAATAAATCTCTTTCAGCAACTCTAGGGTAGAGAGATAGCATGTGGTAAGGTTGATAGGTAGGGCTCGAGTTTTCGATTAAATTAATAAAATACCTCTCCACTTTTCCGTTTTTGGGTGAGTACGACTGTACTATAGGTAAATTATGTCCATAAATAGTTCGGCCATTTAATCCCAAATCTACTAAGTGGTTTGACCAGTTGACCTAATAAATGGTCTAATATTGGAATGGCTCGATAAATCAATAGAAATTAATGATGTCAGTAAATGTGTTTGTACGTTTAGAAAATGGTTGACTTTTGATTCATGTTTCCAACGAGTTTTCTTTTTAAGTTTATTGAAACCTATGCTATAACTATTATTTAACTATAATTTAGATACATGGATTAGTTTAGAAGCATAATGTCTTTTTCGCAAATGGTCTACAGATCGCAAAATATGTTACACAGTGTCTTTTATTTATAATCAATGACCAAAAAGTTGGTAGTTTGTTAGGTATACGTATTTGACCACCGATTAATTACTACATAGTATAAAGTAAAGTCGCTTTTCGCGTCTGTATGTATACAGGGTGATTGGAAAATTGATGCATTCCTTTCAAGGGATTAACCAGCTCATGAAACTGAACAACTTTCCCCATGGAAAATATGAAAAAAATGTTGGTCGAAATATGAAAAAAATGTTGGTCCTCCCATACAAATTGACTTAGTCAGTCGGTAATTTTGTATGGGTGGGCCAAATTTTTTTTTTCATTTTTCGACGCATGTTCCTTGGGGAAAGGTGTTCAGTTTCTTGACCTGGTTCATCCCTTGAAAGGAATGCATCAATTTTCTAATCATCCTGTATATATGTATGTCTGTTTGCTTAAATCTTTAAAAATACACAACGGATTTTCATATACATAGTTTTTGAATAGATAGAGTGATTCAAGAGAAAGGTTTATATATAAATAAAACTTGCCTTGACAACATCTTATTCCCACGGGAAAATGAGTTGCAGCGGGCGCAGCAGCTGGGCGAGCCGCTTGTAACGATGTAAAATTATTTTGAATGAAACTGCGATTCCCAAATTAGATGACCCACAGAGCCTTCATTTTAAACCTTTGGTAACTGTGTTTAATTGTCATTTGGATATTCCAGATTGACAACACCAAGGATGAGAGGCATGGCCGGATCGGACCGAAGATAGTCGTGTTCGATGCCTCTACGGGTGAGACGAAAACAAAATAATCAATAGCATTTCATTCATAAATTAGGGCCGTATAAAACTGTTGATATCCCACCCACCTAGTAACATGACTAGCATTTTGTTCGTCGGCTTTTTACACACTGCTATCTGTTTAATGTAAGATTTTTTACCGTAGACAGTTGGTAGCTTTACTTTTTATAAGGATTTTTTTAATGCACTCACTGTGCTATATTATTTTCATAATGAAAACGAGGAATGGAAGGATGTCAACCGTCGTCGGCCGAGGTTTAAACCCGGAACACCTGGGATACAGTTCCTGCCAATAAACTGCCGATGCTTCGACTGATTTTCGCCAATTTACCTTTTTACATTAATGGCATTAGCCCAGTTATGACTTCAATTTTCTCTACTAGTTTTGATGAAATCCAAACGATTTGACACTGTGAAGTCTTTTCACCCGCGAGATAAGTCTCTACACTGTGCGCATCATAAAGGGGGAGTGCATTGGAGAAGGCATTAAGGCATTAGAAATATCTAGCCCCTCCTAATAATGCCTTCTCTAATAACTTTCCTCTAAATCAGGCCCGGTCAACCCCAGTCTAGGGCCAAGGTATTTTAATTAATCCGACACTTGCCAGTCGGTTGGCTCCTTGGTCCGATTAGTCAAAAGGAATCAACACATATCTCAACCATCTCATGTGAACCAAAGGGCACTTTAATTATACTTGCCGTGGACCTACAAATTTGGCAAATAGCATTGTTTCGAAATACAAGTTCAACAAAGAAACTGAAAAATTTGGCGCCCAAGACAACTTAAAAAATTGGCCTTGCTGGAAATATTTGTTGGATATATGGTCTTCAGGTACCGGCAGGCTGGTGCTAGTTGGTGACGAGCGAGTCAGCGTACAAGGACTGTCAAGCTTCGCCACGATCAGAGCCACGGCGTGCGTGTATGCTGGGCGGTGGATGTATGAGGTCCAGCTCGGGACCAAGGGTATCATGCAGGTGAAGACCAGATATTACCACTTACTTACCTCGCTAACTCAACGACTCAAAAGTAAATCTTGGTCTCCGACAATAGGTTTTGCCATTCTTGCCTATTCTGAGCAGCTTATAGATTAACGAAAGATATATATAAGGCGAGGCCGCGAAGAACTTACCTGGACCAAATCGGGGACGTTTTAAAGAAAGGCAGATCAGAAGTATCCTAAACCGACGAGCGTGCATGAAAAGACTGATGAATGTAGAAGAAGCGCGAGAAGTATGCCAGGATCGTAGCAAGTGGAAGGAAATAGTCTCTGCCTACCCCAGCGGGAAAGAGGCGTGATTTATGTATGCATGTTATGTTGTCGCTAATCGGCTATGTGAAGCGCTCCCAGACCTTATAAGACTACCAAGTATCACCACACTCCTTTACAATTTTGGGCCTGGACAAAACCGCTAATATGCTGTTTGGTTCTGGAAACAGTACAGCCACAACACTGCTGGCAATGGTTCTCCCCCAATCGGGGGATTTTGGCATATTCACCACGCTTGACAGGCGGATTGGCACACGCAATACCAGATATTGTAGAAATTTACTGGAAACGCTGCTGTCTGTTCCGTCGGATTCATCCCTTAGTCGCCTTTTGCAACACCCACTGGTTGAAATGTTATGCTATTCTATGCCGCCACAATACGGCTGCTGTGTTAAAAAGACTTAACACATATGGCAAAATACCCTAACCAGACTCTAAACCGTTGGGTTTAGAGTGATGATGATTTTGAATGATGGTTGCATCATTCTCAGATTGGCTGGTGCACCCCATCCTGCGTATTCTCCATGGACACAGGAGTTGGCGATACTGCCAACTCCTACGCTTACGACGGAGGTCGCATCAGGAAGTGGAATGTGGCCACCACCCCTTACGGTCAGACCTGGCTGCCGGGAGACGTCATAGGAACCTGCCTGGATATGGACAAGGGGACGCTGGAGTATTTCAGGTGAGCTGAGGATTTGAGAAGGCTTGATTGGTTTTAAAGGTGTAGTTGTTGAAACTATCGGTGGAAAACTAGGCAAGGGTTTCAATGCTTTGTTTTTGTTGCTATGTGCCGCGGTTTTATAAAGCCTTACGGTAGGAAACCTTAGGAGACTAGGAGTATTAGTACATTAGGGGTATTGATATCAGCTATCTAGTTCCCATGGTGCAAGCTTTGCTTAGTTTAGGGCTAGATAGCGCTGTGTGAATTGTCCAGGATGTTTATTTATTTATTTTTCCTGAATCAAAACATAGCTATGAGTACTGGCCATATATAGTCTGAAAAATACAATTTGAGCCGATTCAGCTTAGCGTCTTCTTTGTGTGAGCACAATAGAACAAAAGACTTACACAACATAAAACAATCGTTTGGATATAACATACATCGGGTCAAATTGTATTTCCTAGACTATACTCTGCTTTGTTAAGGAACTCTTGTAGCACCAGTTTGGAACTCAATCAATGTGTAATTTGATCAGGAACGGTGTATCCATGGGTGTGGCGTTCGACAAGGTGGCCCACGGATCAGGAGTGGCCTACTTCCCGGCTGTCTCATTGGCCATGCAAGAACATCTCTACGCTAACTTCGGACATGTGCCCTTTGTGTAAGCAATTTCGAAATTCTTGTAGTGTTTTCTGTGCTCCCATGTCTCAATCCAAGCAGGACAAATACGAAAAAAAATTTTGGACATTCTATACAAAATTACCGACCGACCAAGTCAGTTTGTATGGGAGGTCCAAAAAATTTTCTCATATTTCGACCTATGTTCCTTTGGGAAAGTTGTTCAGTTTCATGGGCCGGTTCCGCCCTGAAAATATTTGCAGCTAATATTTTTACACCTTATGTAAGAATAACAACTATCCCAAACAATTAACAACTAACTATTCATTATTTCAATTTATCTTAAATAAGAAGCAATTTTGCATTTAATTTCGACTTAAAAGATAGAGTTTAAAATAAAACTCCTTATTTTAAATTAATTGAAACCAAATTAGAGGTATATCACTGTTAATGATTAATATAATTTTATTAATTTTGCACCCTGTATATCGCAAAATCCGCTTCAGATAGACAATAATTTTACATTGAAAGCATTGAACGTTTAAGAGTGTAAGAGCAATAAAAACATTCCCACATCGTAAATTGCTTACAACCTTTGCAAGGTGCTGATTTTATATTGCAGTTACAAAGTTGCCTGAACTTTACGAATTTACACTGTAATTTTTTACAGGATCTAAACGCACGTCTCCTACAATTTGTGCCGGTCTTCTAAGCAACTCAATCACGTGTTTTAGCATACCTTGAAATTTAATGAAGGCCTAGTTCATATATCTTTTTATAAGTAATCCCATACAGGGTGTAAAAAAAATTTAGTGCAAATATTTTATGGGGTAACTCAGACCATGAAACTGTACAATTGTCCTATACAAAATTACCAACCAATTTGTTTGAGAGATCCAAAAATTCATATTTTGACCCATGTTTCTTGGGAAAAGTTGTTCAGTTTCATGGGCCGATTCACCCTTTAAAATATTTGCAGCTAATAATTTTACACCTTAGAAATTGAATGTCTTCACATATTTGAAGTTGTTATTCTTAGCTAGCTTCTCACTCTCAGCTAATCCATGTTCTTCAATATTGATATCAATGTGAGTGACCGATGTGGCGCAGTGGTAGTGCGACTGCCTTTGACGCATAAGGTTCCGTGTTCGATTCTCGGTGGGTCACTCACGAAGTTGATTTTATTTATATTATATTTATATTTATTTGAAAACATTACATAGGAACAGGTTACCTTAAATCTATGTAAGTACTGAATAAAAATACCAACTGGAACGCGCCAAGAAGCTCATAGCAGACGAAGCACTGGTTGAGACTAAGTTGCAGAGCCTTGAGCACCGTCGTAAAGTAGCATGCATGTCGGTATTCTATAGGATACATTTCGGAGAGTGTGCTCAATCACTCCACGACCTGATACCCCCTTCCCCATTCCATCTCCGGGGATCGAGGCGCCGACTGGGGTTCCACCCTTATGTTGTAGATATGCCTCTGATCCGCACTAAGCGTTTCGCTTCAACTTTTATCATGCGTACGGCTAAAGAGTGGAATTCCCTGCCGGCGGATCTTTTTCCGGAACAATATAACTTGGGCCTTTTTAAGGCAAGAGTGAATAGGCATTATCTAGGCAAGCATGTACCATCTTCGTCTGCATCTCCACTTACCACCAGGTGAGATGGCAGACAAATGCGGGCCTATTAAACAGTACTGTACCGTCATTCGAAGCCTAATTAAACATGAGAGTAGCATTTCGTTTTCTGTAGTACATATTGCGTACTTCCGATCCTCCCACCTCCTTCCCCTTCCCGATCTGCAATCAACTTCACTCGAATCTGACGTCACTAGCGCCACCCCAAGGGCAGTTGAGTTCTCGGCTCAAAATATTCGTCATTGGCAGTTCGTTTTCCGCCCGAGGCGGTTGTCTAGCTACTTACGTACGCGTGGCCGTCTCGACTATACTACATAGTTGTGTACTTTTAAAATTTATTATAAGGATTCTATAGTGAATTTCCAATCTGGTAATTATAGTTACAGGAAAACTGTAAGTATTTATTTTTTTTCTAATTTTATTTGAATATTAACGGTGTTACCGTTCGGAAAAGTTTTTTAAAAATACCCGTTATTACAACTAGGGCATGCAATATCGGAAGGTTTTCAATTCCGATACTGATTTCCGAGATCAGATCTCAATATCGGAATTCCGGTATTAATATCGGAATTGCACATAAAATTAAGTTTCACGCGTTTTTTTATTAATTACGTGTAAGTATATTATTACTTTGGATTATAATTGTATAGGGATATATTTTGGTACATAAAGAAAAAATAAAAGACAGGCTTATAGATAGAATTGTTCATAATATGGAACTTATAAGCACAAAATCACAGATTTCTCGTTACTATTATCACTCATTACTAAACTTTCTTAAAATCAACATTAATACACTTTTTATAATATCAAAGTAGGCAAGCAAAATCAACAATAATAAAAAAACAATTATCAAAAATATAAAAAACAGCGGCTGAATGTCTGAAAATTATTTTTTAAAGACACGTTTTTCTTGATAGTGCGTTCCTAAAAACAACAAGGCATCTAGCATTTTGTCTGACAGTGAACTCCTTATTTTATTACAAAAATATCCAGCGGACGAAAAGACACGCTCGCTTTTAACACTTGTGGGTAATACAGATGTAAGATAAGTGTATGCTTGTGTTAGGTAAACTCCTTTTTTTACCTTTATTCTCATATATGGCTTTTTCTGTCATGACAAATCCTAAAAGATCAAATTCATCAGACGGAAGCATAGTTTTTTTTTTTACATTTCTCCATTTCCTTCCGAAAGTCTTGCTCCAGTGCCAACTTCTTTGCTGTAGCAATCCTGGAAAGAGGCCCATCATCTTCATCGGATGACAATGTTACACCTGCAGGCATCTGTTCCGTCTCTATTTCTGTGACAATATTAGTTCTAATTGCGTTTTCTTTGTATTTGAGGCGTTTTAACAGACCTACAATGCTCTCACATATTTCGTCACTTGTTGGTTTGGGAAATGTATAATTTTCTAAAGAACTGTAAAAGCTTTCAGCATCATGAAGGTAGTGTAAAACTCCTGTTATCAGTAGCCGTCTCTTTAATTCGGCTTCGCAATTTTGCAGCGAGATTAGAACTCAAATATGTGTTTTGCAGGTCAAGTTTATTAAGCATAAATTTCAATGCTGTGTCTGCTGTATACAGCGTAGCGTCACGTTGCCAAAGATAAAGGACAATCAATTTCACCACTTTTAAAGTACGATTAAGATCGGTCAATGTTTTGATTTCTTCATCTGTAAAGGATACATCTGATTTAATGTCGATGAGAGGCTTGAAGATGCAATCTTTCATGTTTAGAAAATTCTTTCTTTAAATTCTTTACGAACGTAAGCTTTTAAAGCATCGGCTTTGAGAGGTGACTTCTTGATTGATCTTACAGGACATCGTACTTTGCCAATTAAATATTTGTACATTCTTGGATCACCAGTACGAACTTGTGCACTTTCTACTTCAAATCCACCGCAATCCATTGATGACTCGTCAAATTCGTCATCTTGGTCGCTTTCTGAGTTTGAGCGGTTAAGGGATTCGATTTCATGCTGAAAAGACGGTTCGGGTAGGGCTTCATCAGTAGTTGTTGGCTCGGTTTCGGTAGTGGTAGTTGTTTTGTATAATGTATCGATGACAACAAGCTGAATTCCGTGGGCGAGGCATAATTGATGGTGGCCAGAGATATAAGAACCCATTTTTTTCATGACGACTCGGTGTCCAAAACGAAAAGAGAAAGAGATAACACACACAAGTATGGCTAAGCTGCGCTCGTGAGATAAAAAGACTGTAACGGGCGTCAAGAGAACATAATAATAATGACCACAGTTTTTTTACAAAGTAAGTTCCAGGTGTTTTCATATAAAGTTTTCTCCATCCGATATTACGATATTTGATCACTTAGTATCGGAATCGTAATATCGGAACTTTTGCTCCGGGATTCCGATATTACGATATTCCGAGATTCCGATATTCATGCCCTAATTACAACGGTACCTTTTTATAAAGTGCTTGGTTAAATTTTTGTCCTAAAATCATATTGAAATTTTTAGTGGACATGAATGAAGCGGATCCGCCCACCTCCGATCAGGAGAAACGAAATGATGAGCGCACGAAGCGTGCCGAGGGCTCTAAAACGCCCAAGGGGCCTAAGTCGACTAACGCGCACAAAAATGTTAAGTCGGCCAAACACGTGGAGGATAAAAAGAAGAAAAGAAAGCGTAAGCGATCTAGAAGCTCGTCGAGCTCTTCTAGTTCCTCTAGCTCGTCGAGCTCATCATCGAGCTCCAGCTCATCTTCCGATCATAGGCGCAAGCGGAATAAGAGGAGCAGGAAGAAGAGGAGGAAGACTGCGTCGGACCATAGCGACCGTAAGTTGAATAATTTAATTAAATCAGTGGGTGAACTTAAAAAACAGATCGATCGTCAAAAAGTGCTCGCTTTGTCCAGAGATGATGGTATTAGCATGTCAAGTAGGCGGGAATGTGATGATTGTGTTGATCTTGATGCTAGTGGTGAACTTTACGATTCTATTTCTGATAGCGAAAAAGACGAAACGCGCGACAATGACGCAGAACCGGAGTTAAGCTTGATTGTAGGGACTAAAGTTAAGGAGCCGTCTGTTCCCCGCGCTTCTAGTGAAATGCTTAAACAATTAAGTGAATTGCAACATTTTGATCAGGATGACTGGAATGACGTCCGTTATTCGGACGTCCAAAAATCTTACGTACATACGCCAGGTTTTATATTGCTCGACCCGAACGAAGAGGTTAGACGTTACGATAATTCAAAATTTGTTGGTAATATGGAAAAAGCGTACGCGGGTATTTCATATGCTTTGCTAAAACAACGTGAAACGTTGCAAACCGATATGCGTAATTTTCTCAGTTGGGCTCAATCGACCGATAATTTAAATTATTCAGAAATTCATTCGAAAATTAACAATATTTTTACGCAAAGTGATTTTGTTAAGACGTCCAGCGACGTTATCCAATTGGTTTGTGGCCATCGAGCTGAATTAATCCAAAATCGACGTGAAGGTATTTTAGCACACGTCAAAGACCCTCATCACAAAAACACCTTGCGTAAAATTCCGCCATCTTGTACTAATCTTTTTCAAGCAGAAAAATTTAGCTCTGTCATTGACAAGGTGGGGGGTGTGAACAGAATGTTTTGGCCGCTGAACAAAGATCGCAAGCCTGCGCCACAGAGCGATCAGGCCGCTGTACAAAGCACTTTTCAAGGGCAATCAAGACAGGCTGCTTATAAAGGGCCTCCAAAACAAAATTTTCAAGGACTACAACGAAAGGCTATGTTCACAAGCAACAATCGTGGAAGAACCGGTAAGCGGCAGCCGCCTCGCCGAGGCCAAGCCACAAACAAGACACCGGGCGCACGCTCTCCCTCATCCCGCCGGGATAGGAGAGATAAGCCTATTAAAAGGAACTGACTCGCCGAGTCATCCTTTCCGTGCGGGGCAACTCCATCTTTATCGCGATCATTGGGAGTATCTTGGGGCACCACCTCACATACTCCAGATGTTAACAGGATATCGCATACCGTTCAAACAAAAGCCCCTTATGCGCATCCCAGATTTTGCCCATCAAACGCCAATTTCACCAGAAATGACACATATCATGGAAAAAATGATATCCCAAGGCGTCCTGGAAAAAGCTCAGGTATCACCAAGCTTTACGTCCACAGTGTTTTTACGCCCGAAAAGCGACGGCACGTCACGTCCAATTTTCAACCTAGAAAATTTGAACAAGTTCGTTCATGCCGGAAAGTTCCGGCTTGTAAATGTTCACCGGCTTCCGGACTTCTTACAAGAGGGCGATTGGATGGCAAAAATAGACCTGAGTCAAGCCTATTTTCACTTGCCAGTGGCGAAATGTCACAGACGATTCCTTCGTTTGATTTATGCCAACCAACTATGGCAGATGACTTGCCTGCCCTTCGGGCTCAGTTCAGCGCCAAAGGCCTTTGCTTGCCTATCAAATTGGATTGCCCAATGCCTACGAAATCGTGGTGTGCGCATTCTAGTATACCTAGACGACTTCTGCTTGGTAAATCAAAATGCAGCCATATTACGGGAACACATTGCCATCACAGTAGACCTACTGCGATTCCTAGGCTGGGAAATAAACACAGAGAAGTCTATTCTCACACCACAAAAGACCTTGGAATTCCTTGGCTTAATTTGGGACCCATGGCAGAACCTGAAGTACCTTCCAGACCGATCAACAGAAAAAATAACTACCCACATTCAGGTGTTATTAACAAAGAAGAAAGCTACACTACTGGATTTACAAAAAATTGTTGGCATGATGAATTTTGCAAGTTTTGCGGTGAAACGGGGTCGCCTACACTATCGCGACCTTCAGAAACAATCCAACAAAATGCTGGCTCTTCACTCCATAAAGACCTTACCTCTGCCTCCTCAAACTATTCAGGAGTTAATTTGGTGGAAGAACAATTGTCGAACCAAGTCACAATTACACCATCCTATGCCCTTTCACTACCTTACCACGGACGCGAGCGATCTTGGCTGGGGAGCTTTGTTAGACGGTCTACGTCTGCAGGGAACATGGACGAAGTCACAGAAAAAATTGCACTGCAACCACAAAGAAATGTTGGCAATCCTAAACACTCTAAAGGGTCATGCGACGCACCTGAAATCGAAAGGTTTAATAATACAGTCCGACAACAAGACGGTGATAGCGTACCTACGCAACGAGGGGGGAGTAAAATCACCAGCCCTCATGAGACTTACCAAGGAAGTGTATCAAATCTTAGACCAGCACGGTATTCAGATATCAGTGTATCATATTCCGGGGAACTTCAATTACCATGCCGATCGACTATCTCGATACAAGACACCCTCCGAATGGCATCTGCTCCAACCCATAACACAAGTTCTGTTCAAGAAATGGGGCACACCGACAGTCGACCTCTTCGCATCACGACGCGCTCACGTAGTGCCGACGTACTGCACGTTAGACCGATCAGACAGACAAGCGACATTCTACGATGCTTTGAGCATGCAATGGAACTGTTATAACGAGCCTCGAGATCGGTTTTTTAAAAAAAGAATTTTATTTAGGCTAGAGAATTTATTAGAAAATGAATATTATTTAAATTTGGAAACTGGCGGCTGACCCGACCGAAGGTGTGATTGAGACTAACGTGGAAGCGCGGTGCGCTGAACACGGCGGCTCTGATGCTGATACAGGGCGTCTGTGCTTAGTCAGCAAAGTCCCATATAAATTAAGGGTATAACATCTCCCCCCTTATGAAATAAACTTTGAATATAATTCGAAGTTTATGATAATTTTAAATATGACTTCTTATGCGCGGTGTAGGAGATATTTGACTATCTTCTATAATTTCATTCTCGGAAACATGATCTGAATTTTGGGCTTCATTAGTATTATCAATTACTTTTCGAGTTTTGAAGGTACCACCAGTTTTCAAAAGACGATACATTTTATAAGCTATAAGAACTATGATAATTATACTAAGGAGTAAAGTTACGATAGAGTAATGGGTTCCATATCGGACTATATGAGGTCTGTTTTGTATTTCATCGGTTTGTGCAATAAAGGACTGCAAGATATTTTTCTTTATTTTTAAATCATCAAGGTCAATGTTTTCTAGGGTAATAGGGGACACATTACTCTTTATCTTATTCAACTTAGAAATACTGCAACATGAATCATTAATTAAATTAAAGTTGTAATTTATGGCTGGTAGAGTAATATTATAAGAATTTCTTTTTGGAATTAGTCTGCTGCTTTTACAGTAAGCTATGCAGTGATTGGGTAAGTTAAGTATGCCTGTACCTATTACATTAGTTTCGAATATTTCAGAGTCTACACAATCTATGGAAAGTTTACTAAGTTTAGACTGCACGTAAATCCATCTATTGTTCAGAAGAGGCTTCCATAAGTCCACAGAACCGTAGACGAACCGCGTTTCACACTGATTTGGCACTTTATTTATAGATCGCGATAATAATTCACTTTCACAACTTAATTTAGCACTTGTTTGGTACTCGTTGGTGACGTCACACATAAAGTTCTGCGCTGTGGTTTGTTTGCACTCTTGTAGGGATTGTATGTTGCAGTAATACGTCTTATCTTTAGTTATAGCTATATACTTATTACTAGGGGTGATCATGCTAAACGTATCAGGGTTGTCTAGTTTGTAAGGCATAGGTAAGGCCACACTATGGTACAGATTAAATTCTTTGGGGAGTACTAGTGGAATTTTGAGGACAAATACTATTCTGTTATTAAGGTAATAACAGTTTACGGAACAAACATTAATAATAGCATGAATCAAACTTAAATCTAAACTTATGGGTAATTCTAAGTTACTAGGTAGGTGCCTATAGTTATCGGCGAGCTCTCGAAACAGCTGTTCAGGGCTAATAATAGACGGGTGAAGAATGTTTTGACTGCTCAGCGTTATCGCATTTATTATATCTTCCAGTTGGAATGAGAGTGTTAATATGGTTGACTCAAGCATGTTTAGAACAGAGTTAAGATGTGATCTATAGAGAATATCGTTAGTTATTATTGTAACGTTACTTAAACTTTTCGAGAGGTTGTCGAGAACATGGTTCAGTTTATCTTCATTATTTTTAATTTGGTAAATAGTTTTGTTAAAAGAAGAAACTGTAGACATAGATATCAAAATATTTTGTTTTACCAAAGAGGCTAGTTTCTTTCCGTCATTCTGAGCACTTTCTATAGCATCATCATACCGCAAAGCGTCGTCCTCGTCTAAAGTACCAAAGACTTTTTTAAATATCGTTCCAATTCCTGCAATCCAAGCTCCACGTCTTTTCCTGTTTTCTACTAAGTGAGATAAAGATGAGTATTCTCTTACTATATCGTGATAACGTACTGTAAGCGGCTCTATTAAGTTTTGACACTCTAGAGTACTTATTGTTTCAGTTTGTTTACACATAAATTTGAAGGTACCAATTACTGAGTTTATGTTTTCTATGTGGGGCTTAATATACGCGATGTTAACTGGTATAATAAAACTTAAATAATCGTTTGCGATTTTGATTTTGCCAATATGATCAAAATATATCCCTGGGCTAGATGATATCGGTTGGACAAAGTCTGGGTGAGCCATAATTGAGACACTGAAAGGAAATAAATCTGAATCAGTATTTTCATACTATCTATATAACTTAGAATGACTATACTACTTTACCTAATATTCTATTCTATACCTTACTAAAGGATTTCCATTCTAACTGTACTCGTAAGTCAGTGTTTTGGCTAAAACCAAGGTCACGATGCAAATAGAGTTCAAGGTGGGTCAAGGTTTATTTCTGCCAGCTTCATTTCGTCGAAATGATGTCGCACGTGACGTCTATTGACAAGCAAGGTAGCCGTATGATTGTCATGCACCTTTATTATTTTATATGGTCCTTTCCATTGGGGTGAGAGTGCTTTGCGCAGGCGCAAGTGATTTTTTAGGTATACCATATCGTTTTCTTTGTATTGGACCGGGCATGTACGGGAATCATAGTATTGTTTGGATGATGTTTTGGATTTTTCGATGTGTTCTAGGGCCTTGTCACGGGAGCATTTTAGGCGATGTTGGAGCATCTTGACGTAATCAGGGTAAGTGGTGTTTGGTGATTCGTCGTATAGTGAATTTGGTAAGAACGGCTTGTGTCCGAACACAAGTTCGTATGGCATGTAGTTGGTAGTGGAATGGACGGCGGTATTGTAGGCAAGCATAGCCGTGTACACGTAACGGGGCCAATTGTCTTGATTATTGTTGACGAATGATTTAAGGTATTCCTTTAGAGTAGAGTGACTGCGCTCAAGGGCGCCTTGAGTTTGTGGGTGGTACGGCGTACTCCACAGTTGTTTGATTTTCAGGAAGTTGCATGTTTTTTTGAATAATTCAGCGGTAAAGTTGGTGCCTTGATCGGAGAGTATAGTTTTAGGGATCCCGAATAGGGATATAAAGTGGACAAGACAGTCAATGCTTTCTTCGGCGGTTACACTGCGGACTGGGTAAGCTACTGAATATTTTGTTAAGTCATCTTGAAGGGTTAAGATGTATTTTAATTTTGCAGTGCCCGATTCAGGAAGGGGACCAACAATGTCAAGAGCGAGGCGTTGAAAAGGAGCAGTGGATGTGCTTGTCAAAATCATAGGTGCTCTGTTCACTCGTCTGAGGGCTTTATTTGTTTGGCATGAGGAACAGTTCTTTACGTAATTTTCGACATCAGAACGCATTGATTTCCAATAAAATACTTCACGGATGCGGTTTAACATGCGGGTGGTACCCAAATGTCCGGCAATGGGGATGTCGTGATCTCGCTAAGTGTTGGGTATATGATTTTGTTATGATACACGTGGATTGTAATTCCCGTGTCTCTGAATAGAAAAGCTAACATGTTGTATATTTTGGCGAATATTAGTTTTTCAAAAGGATTTTGGAAGTCTGAAATGCTTACTTCATTAACATCGGGGTTTTCTTTGATGATTCTGTCTTTTACTGCTTTCAGAGAATTGAAAATATCTGCATATGTGCAGTTATCAAAATGATGAACCTTTGTATATAAGAATTAGTAAATTTTGTTTCCGACGCAGAGTTTCTGGGCGGAATGCAAAGGTCTCTCGGATAGTCGAAATTCGTCTTGGTTTTCGTATTCATTTAGTATTTCGGAAATGAAAGGCATGGACTCATCTAAGTCCAGTGATGTGGGGACAATGATCAACTTTTGTGAAGATTTTGATAGAGTCTCGTTATGTTCTCTTATTATAGTGTTATGAATTTCTTTATTTTTCAGGAATTTGGAGTATGTTTCGTCGTCACTAGGGGATGCAGCATTCGGTGTCTCATTAACCGAATTTGGTACAGGTGGATTCAGGTTTTCTTCATCAAAGGAGGTAAGTGGTAGGTTTTCTATTTGTTCTAGATAAGTGTCTGATGCAGGACCTTTTTGATGAATTTCAGGTAATGCGTTGTTATCCGGAGAGACAACATCAGGTGAGTGTGAAGTCGGATTATTACTCTGCTGAGCGATAGGATTTTCAATTGGATTTGACTCTAAGTAACGGAATATGTCATCTGTGACATCTGAGTTCGAAGCATCGGGACGAAGATCTGGAAGAGACATCGGGCCTAGAGGCTGGATAAGGTCGGACGGTGAGAGAAGATCTTGTAATTCTATCAGCTCTTGTTCTAAGCTGTCAGGATTTTCTTCGATTTGTTGTGCGGGATTTTCATTAGAAGATTCAGGGTTGTTTGTATTAGGGATTTCAGGATATAAAGGGTTTACTGGGAATCTAGAAAGGGCATCAGCAGCCGAGTTGAGTTTACCCTTGCGGTATACAATCTCATACTCGTACTCTTCTAGTTTCAACCTCCATCTTTGAAGTTTACTACTAGGATCGCGGTGATTCATGAGCCACTTGAGTGGTCGATGATCTGTTACGATTTGGAATTTCCTACCGTAGAGATAGGGGCGGAAGGTTTTGCAGCCGAAAAGTATAGCTAAAAGCTCTTTTTCAGTGGTGCTATAATTGGACTCGCTCTTATTTAAGGTGCGAGATGCATATGCTATTGGCCTTTCTTGGCCTGAGGGTCCCTGTGATAGGATAGCACTTATTGCATGGTTGCTGGCATCACATGTTAGTGTAAAAGGCTTCGTGAAGTCGGGATAGCACAGGACTGGAGCGGATGTGAGTTCACGCTTCAGATGATCAAACGCTAATTGTTGTTGATTCTCCCATTTGAATGATACATCCTTTTTTAGGAGTGTTGTTAGCGGTTTAGCAATTTTGGAAAACTCAGGAATAAAGCGGCGATAGTATGACACGAGTCCTAGAAAAGACTTGATGTCTTTCGGATTCTTTGGAGTTGGGAATTCGGTGACGGATTTCACCTTTTCAGGATTGGGTTTGACGCCATCTTCACCGATGATGTGACCGAGATAAGCCACTTCAGTTCTAAGAAACTCACATTTGTCTGGCTGGAGTTTTAAGTTGTTGTCTCTGAGTTTTTGGAACACTGCCTCGAGATTTTCGATATGAGAAGGCAGGTCGTGTGAATATATGACGATATCGTCCAGATAAACGAAGCATCTTATGCCTTGAAGTCCTGTTAGAACAGTATTCATTAAGCGCTGAAATGTTGAAGGGGCATTTTTAAGCCCGAAAGGCATTCGTGTGAATTCGAAATGTCCGTCAGGGACACTGAATGCCGTTTTTGCAGTATCGGCTTCATTGACGCAGATCTGGTGGAATCCAGACGCTAGGTCTAAAGTGGAGAAATACTTGCAGGATCCCAGTTGATCCAGGATCTCTGAGATTTGTGGAATGGGATAAGCATCTCCGATTGTAATATCGTTGAGTTTGCGGTAGTCGATGACTACGCGCCACTTGCGTTGACCAGAAGCGTCTAGCTTTTTTGGAACAACCCATATGGGTGATGACCAGGGAGACGTCGAGGGTTTGATGATACCTTCGTCTAGCATTTTGTTGATTTGAGAGGCTACTTCGGCTTTATGACATTCTGGAAATCTATACGATTTAGTATTGATAGGGATGGCCGAAGTAGTCGGGATGCTGTGGCTAGTTGTAAAAGAGAGTTTATCTCCAGGTAAGTGGAAAATGTCGGCGTATTCTGAACAAATTTGCTGAAGAGCTCCTTTCTCTTCATGATTAAGATGTGATGGACGTAGTAACTGTAGGACCTTTTGAGCACGCTCATAAGAGTTGACGTGATTACCAGGTGAGTTGTTGGAATGATTTTGAGACATGATATTATTTACTGGATGATTGATTTTGAATGATTTCATTGGAATGAGTGTTAGATTTAGGTTGGAATTAAGTGTTACAGGATTTTCAGAGATATTTATTACAGAGATGTTGGCTCTGTTGTTATTCTTTACTTTCAGGATGGAATTAGGGAAAAGAAGATCTTCGGAATGATGATAGTCGACGACAAGACCTTCTTTTATTTCAGGATTTTGGACGGAACATTCTATGATCATCTCCGTTCTTGGAGGTATGAGGTAAGTGGGCTCTACAAATCGGAGTTCAATACTGATGTTTCCGATTTCTAGTAGGTCGCGCAGATAGTTTATGTTACAGCGGAACCTTTTAAGCAGGTCGGAACCAATGATACCGTCGTAAGGTAGATTGATGTTTTCGATGACATGGAATTTGTGACGTATGTACGTCTTTTTAGGTAGGTCAAGTTGGAGTTCGAAATGACCTATGGTTGGAGTGCATTCCTTGTCAGGGTCTATGCCTTTGATATCGATAGGTTCCACAATCAGCTTTTGTCGTTCAGTAATACATGAGCCCTTGAGGAGACTGATCGCTGATCCTGAGTCTACAAGTAGCGTAAGTGATTTCTTAGACGCACTTGTTTTAATCAAGACATGGGGGAGCCAACGTTTTGTAGGATCGATTGTGATCTCATACACAGGATGTTGGGTTTTGAGAGTTTTCGAATTAGAAGACTTATGTCGAGGATTAGGAGTTTTATGCTCTGGAGGGATACTAGGAGGTTTAGGCAAAGGGGTGCCGGCTTTAATAGATTGTCTCGTGCGACACCGAGGCGAGACAACTATTCGTTTAAAGAATTGGATTCAGTGGTAATCTGTTCGCCGTTTTCAGGATATTCTATCTCATATGAACTTTCTTGATTTTCCTGGTTTTCGACAAAGTGCATAGGAGCAGCCCGCTGAATCTGGGCAGCATAGGGACGCTGGTTCGTCCGGTTAACTTGACTGTTGTTGAATTCTCGTTTCTTACAATTCAAAATGTCGTGACCAGGGTTTTTGCAGTAGCGACAGAATAACTGAGTAGGATGAGTTCTAGGAGCTGAATTGGAAGAACCTTGGAGAGCCAACCTCGATTGGCCTTGACTTTGAGGTGTCACACCGCGGCGTGGTGCTGCTTGAGTAGAATGCTTTCTATACAAAGTTTGTTGAATTCTTTCTTCAGATACAGCACAGTTAATGGCTTCGTTAAGATTTTTAGGATTTCTACATCTGACAATGTTAGATATGCGAGGATGAAGTCCAAGCATGAAGTGATGAAGTGCTAGATCTTCCATAGCCGCTGTACGGCCAGGGAGGTCTTTCACCTTGGTGTTAGAAAGCGTTGTTTCTGTAAGAAGCTGAGACAGACATGTTTCGATGCGCAAAGAATATTGACTGACATTTTCTGCAGGAAGCTGTTTGCTCTCTTGAAGGTCAGCAAGGAGGTGACTGAGGTGTTTTCTCTCACCGAATTGTGTTTTAAGAAATTCTTTTAATTGTTCCCAATTTGAGAATTCTTTGATCGAGCATGCAGCTTCCGCTTTGCCTGTTAATTGACATAGGATGTATTTAAATAAGATAGGCTTTTGCGCGTCTGATGCGAGTTCGTGGGCGTTATTGCAATTTGTAATAAACGCGTTTAGTGTGTCTCGGCTTCCGTCAAAATGTTTTACAAATTTTAAAATAGTATCAATGCTTAGTTCAGCCATTGGTAACGGTGATTTGCTTCTCTGTGTAGTTTCTTTAGGTTCTTTAGAGTTTTGCCTACTAGGGGTAGGTGTTGGACCAGTAGTTGGAGTCTCAAGGCTAATCTTGACTTCTTGAGGTTGATTAGACATTAGAACTTAGTGCATAAAACTCGTCAATTTTTATTATTACGCGATGAAATGTTCATAGGATATGTGTAGAACTTGTATGTAGAACACGTTGAAAAGTTCGTGACGAAACACGTCGATAAGAGTTCGTTGGAAAAATTATTAGTGATGGAAATAAATTCACTTACAGGAAACTGGTTGCATACAGCATAAACACGTTCATCCTTACAGAAACGTAGGCGTTGAGCACGCTGCGAAGTGAACGCGAAGCTGCGGAGAATGCGCTGCGTTAGCGCGTCGGATTGAGTTGCGTCTGGCTGATAGCGTGTGGACGCGTTCCCGTTGTTCTCGTATACGATAAATATTTGCCTGTCGGGGCAATGATGTAGGACACTCCGCTTCTCAAACGGGGATGAAGATTAAAGACACTCTGTCTCTCACAATGAAAGGTGAAACCAGGTGATGACGATGTAGACCTCCGTTTCTCTGACGGGGATGATGAACACTCTGTCTCTCACAATGAAGGGTGAGATCAGGTGATGATGATGTAGACCTCCGTTTCTCTGACGGGGATGATGGACACTCTGTCTCTCACAATGAAGGGTGAGATCAGGTGATGATGATGTAGACCTCCGCTTCTCTGACGGGGATGATGGACACTCTGTCTCTCACAATGAAGGGTGAGATCAGGTGATGATGATGTAGACCTCCGCTTCTCTGACGGGGATGATGGACACTCTGTCTCTCACAATGAAAGGTGAGACCAGGTGATGATGATGTAGAACGCTCCGCTTCTCACAATGAAGGGTGAGAACCGGGGATGATGATATCTACGACGCAGTAGGTACCGTAGACAGGATATGACACCACGGGTAACCCGCAATGAAGGGCGGTACACGAGGTGATGATTATGATTGGTTAATTCACTTATTTAACCAAATGAAGCACAAAATTCACTTTTGCACTGATTTTAAGAAAGTTAGCCTAATTCGCGGAACTAGAACTGGTAAAAACTGGTTCACTCACGAAACCGGGGATTTTACTATCCCTTTTACGCTGCCACCAATGTTATAACGAGCCTCGAGATCGGTTTTTTAAAAAAAGAATTTTATTTAGGCTAGAGAATTTATTAGAAAATGAATATTATTTAAATTTGGAAACTGGCGGCTGACCCGACCGAAGGTGTGATTGAGACTAACGTGGAAGCGCGGTGCGCTGAACACGGCGGCTCTGATGCTGATACAGGGCGTCTGTGCTTAGTCAGCAAAGTCCCATATAAATTAAGGGTATAACAGAACCACCAACTCGCGTGGCTGTTTCCACCCCCACACCTCATTCCACGAGTCCTTGCACATCTAAACAGAGCTCGGGGAACTTACATAATAGTAGTTCCTCGCTGGGAAAACGCCTTTTGGAGACCCGACTTGAAAAGTCGCGCGCAAGACGCTCCCTTCACAATCAGGAACCTATCCAAAGTTTTAATAGATGTGTCAACAATGCTTCCTCCAGCGAAGGTATCAGAAATGACTCTGGAAGCATGGAAATGTGGGGGTGGAATGAGGAATTAAAAGATTGGACAGACGCACAGAGGACTTTGTTATCTTCATCTTGGCGACAATCTACGCTTAAGACTTACAAACCAGCCTGGAAAAGATGGGTCACTTGGTCCAAGGATAATGATGTAAATACACTCAACCCCACTGGGTCTAATCTAGCCCGTTTTTTGGCGGACCTACATCAGAAAGACGGTCTTTCTTTAAGTACAATTCAGGTTCATAAATCAGTGGTCTCTACATTTGTCAATCCCAATGACCATATCAAATTAAGTGCACATAGTCTCGTAAAACAAGTCCTAAAGTCTATAGCTATGGCGAAACAAAAACCAGAAAAACCACCTATCTGGGATACGGATATACTAAAGAACTATCTTCAATCAAGAGACGCTGACACTACTAACTTATATGAAGTGTCAAAATATACAGCAGCTATTCTGTTACTGTGTTCAGGAAGAAGAGTGCACGATTTAACTCTGCTTCAGATTACACCACAGCACTGTACAATTGAAGAGGAGTTTATAATATTAAGACCGGCTTTTGGATCTAAAACTGATTCCTGCAGTCACCGACAATCAGCTTGGAAATTACTTACCAACCCTGAAGAAAAGCGTCTTTGCCCTGTTCATTGGGTAAAACATCTTATAAATCGATCGGAAGAAAGAAGATCGGCAGCCAAATCAGACAATCTATTCCTTGCTTTGACGGGAAACCCGCGTCCAGCCTCTCGCACTATAATAGCTGGTTGGGTAAAGAAACTTCTTCAAGAAGCTGGCATAAAAGCAACCGCGGGCAGTTTCAGATCGGCTGTAGCGTCAAAAAACTGGGTCGAAAACTTCTCACTGGATGATATTTTAGCCAGGGGTAATTGGAGATCAGCCAATACGTTCTGTAAATATTATTGCAAGAATATTTCTAACACTAATACCAATGATTCGGTTTCGATTTCGAGATATTTTGCACCTGTGAATGACTAGTAACTCAATTTATCGTTCTTATCTCACGATCAATAATCCTAATGAAACTGATTTTGTTTTGTCTATACTTTATCATTTGTTAAATGTGTGCTACACGATTGTTGGTTGACTGAAGTAAACCAAAATAAAACACAATTAATCTCCTAATTGTTATATTTTTATTTCTTTCTGATCAACCTATTTAGTCATAACATAGAGCAATCAAGCACCCTTTTGCATTGCTGTAACATAATATAACATAAACAACACAATTACAATCCATAATGAAGCACAGTTATAGGAAGTTACATAATAATTACATTACACACATAACTTCACTAGACGTTCATTTTCTCACTTTACACTACACAACTATTAATACATTTCAAGTCAACATAATATCACATTGGCAATTTAGCGCCACCAGGCGATAGTAAACACGTCTCTCATGTTTAATTAGGCTTCGAATGACGGTACAGTACTGTTTAATAGACACGTTTTACCTGAAATTAAAACGTTTATTAAACATACTTACCTCATTCGAAGCCTAATATTTTTAAACCTGCCTGGTAGCCATGAGACGCAATGACGAATATTTTGAGCCGAGCGAGAACTCAACTGCCCTTGGGGTGGCGCTAGTGACGTCAGATTCGAGTGAAGTTGATTGCAGATCGGGAAGGGGAAGGAGGTGGGAGGATCGGAAGTACGCAATATGTACTACAGAAAACGAAATGCTACTCTCATGTTTAATTAGGCTTCGAATGAGGTAAGTATGTTTAATAAACGTTTTAATTTCAGGTAAAACGTGTCTATTACATATAAAAAAAAAAAAAAAAGTACTAATATAAAACAATGAGATCACATTGAGATCATCTTACAAGCTAATAACTTAATATAGTAACAAAAATTTGAATTAAAAATAAGAAAATAACAACTAATTTGGTTAACATAATTATAACTTCTCACAGAACTCTAAACACTTATTACTTAATTTTGACCATCTGTCTGCAAAAATATCCGTGTCCGGGTATGCGTCTAAGAGCTGTCTAATGAAACGAAGCCCTCGAAGTAGTGGAGACTGCTGGTGTGCTACAGTGCGACAGGTTGGCAGCGCCAGCAGCTTGTGCCCGCGGCCGCGCATATAACTGTCCGGGATGATTTATCACTACAGATTGACCGACAGCTAAAACAACCGGCCACAATGGGTAGCTTTTTCTTTCGCCCCTGCATTCCACCATATTGTTAGTTTGTGATTGGCATAACCCCCTTTTACGCGCCAGACAACCATACATACTTACATCCATACATATATCACGCCTTTATCCCTTGCGGAGTAGGCAGAGCTTTTACGGCCGTAAGAATACCATCGCTCTCGCCACGATTAACATTTTTGAGGATTGCTTTCCCAGGTTGTTTCAGAAAACATATGTATCACTATACTGACAGGTTGTCAGCCTGTCGCCTAAAAATGTAATACACCAATACTTTTGAGTCCCTTAGTCGCCTCTTATGACACCCGCGGGAAGGATGTGGGTTGATGCTATTCTTAGCCGGCATTACACGGCAAACTATCAATTTTAAAAATTTACTGCTGAACATTTCAAAGCTTACTTTTATGTCCTAGGTTTCCAGTAGAGGGCTTTGCTCCCTTACAAGCGCCTCCAAACAAGGAATGCTTGAGGGCCAGCATACTCCTCAACTCTTTATATGCCCTTCTGGACGAGATGACCAAGATGACTCAACTCAAAAATGAAGTCATTCCTAAGAATAGTAAAGTAAGTAATTTTTCTTACCTTCCCAGACAGATTATTTTCATATAGTTATAATCCTTTGCCGTGTGATGCCGGCTTAGAATAGCATCACCCCATTTCTTCCCGTGGGTTTTATAAAAGGCAACTAGGGGACTCGAGGGTTTCATGTGTTTTACAATTTTAGGCGACAGGCTGACAACCTGTCACTACAGCGATACACGAATCATCTGAAGGGGGGGCCCTCAAGACCTGTCAGACATGGCGATAACGATCGTAATTACGAGGTACGTCCAGCAGTGGACTGGCTATAGGCTGATGTGATGATGATGATGAATCCTTCCTTCTTTCATGACCTTGTTCCTTCGCCCAGGCAAAGTCAGAGACCTCACGAACTGAGGAAGAGGTGCCCCTTCACATGGGCACATCCGGCAGTGGGCATACGCCTCGGCAGTCCCCGCATGCTATGGTTGAAAGCACTGACACTATGAAGAGGATGTCTAGAAAGGTACTGAACTATATATTTTAACACTTCTTTTTTCTTTTTTTTTTCGTGCGGGTCGCTGAGTCGCCCAACGACCCAATGAACCCTAGTGTCAGAAATTTTCAACCGCCTTCTACAAGTAGCAGGCTTCTGACATGGGTTTGTAACGACCGCCGTCTAAGTAATCATAATCATAGACAGCAACTGGGACCTACTGGCTCACGTGCCATCCGAAACACGGGTCGGTCGGTCGGTGCAGCCCGCAATGCCCTAACCAGACTGGGAACAAATTCACTAAGTGATAAATATCAACTTTGTGAGTGACCCCACCGAGAATCGAACCCGTGACCTTATGCGTCATAGGCAGTCGCACTGCCACTGCGCCACATCAGTCGTCGGTTTTAACACTTAAAACGGAATAACCGATAAAGGACTTTATTTAATAGCGAAAGTATTGTATTTGTGTTTTTTATAGAGAAAGAGTAAATTGACATTTTGGGGTTTAACCAACCCTATTAGGAATATGCCGATATCTGTCAAGCTCAGTGCAGAAATATCTCGATCTACGGAAAAACACTGCTGAGCTTTTACATCATTCGCACGACCGCCGATAAGAAACTAAACGAAAAGACTGAAAATTCCACATGTAGGTACTGGCACGTCACTATTGAAACTTGGACACAACACATAAATTGGAAACCTGTCAATTTACTCTCTCTCAATAAAAAACATCACAACATACAAGAAAGATCTAAAATAAAAATCAGACTCTGGAGTCAGCAAGTCTCTCTACTCTATACGGCCAATTCTTTGCTAAGCAAGAGACAGTCGAAAGCCGTCGATTCCTTTCACAGATTTAAATTGTTCGGGCAGAGAAGCAACTAATCTAATCTGGTATGAAAGTACATACTAAAATACCATACCAACCAATCTGGCCCGCTGTCCCCAGGCCTTCCTCATGTCCATAGCCCGGCTGGTGGTAGTGGAACTCGGGAACAGTCTGCGGCTGTCCTACGTGGTCGTGGCGGAGCTGCTGCCCAGGATCAGAGGCTCGTTAGGAATCAGCTCCAGGAGTCTGCAGATTGAGCCGCATTCGCTTGACTTTTATAACAACGCTAAGGCGCAGAATTTCGTGAGTAGAGGTTACATTCGTGTAGTATCTTATAAGTCAAGTATTTTCTCTTTATCAGTAGCGTCCATAACAGTTCACTGCTGGACATGAACGTCCCATTACTCTGGGTTATTTTCTAAACTGATCACGCTTGGTTTATCGAGTCAATCGTTAACTCGGTGTCTTACACTATAGAAGGAGACTTGTTAGTCTGACTGGCAAAGGCACAATGTTCAAGATAGTAGGCATATTCCGAGTAAATGCTGCTGCCCACTTTTTAATTATTCCTTTGGTCGCTTTTTATGACAACCAGTGGGGTGAAGTATTCTAAGCAGGAAAGTTACAAAAATGCATATTCTGAAAGCAAATACGTCATGTCTGTCTTACAAGCTCACGAGATCACTTGATTTAGGCGGACCTTGGAGCAAAGTTCCTGGCCCAGCCACAGCCCCGCCTGTGCTCGCTTCTGGACCTGCTCTGGACATTCCTCGATGAGTCAGCCTTGTGTGACATCCTGGAGCATTGCATCGTCAGAGAGTGCCTGCTGTTTGATCTGGTGTCTCCTGTAAGTATATAGCTACCAAACTTGTTCTTAGATGTCTTTTACACTATGTTGGAATGATAGATAGAATCCTATCAACGTGAATGATGCTATCATATTAAAGAAAAATAAATAGCAAGGCAGCAGAAAATAAACCTCCTTTTTTGCCGACTGGACCTTATCACTTTGCGAAACAGAAGGGTTGAAAAAATTAATAATCCTTACAACCCTCTACCAGAGACAACCCCGAAAAGCAATGAGGTGAAACCTAGATGAAACCTGACTGGAAAGGCCTCTCCACTTTTCGCCATCCACCTTTTTAAACCTTCCATTCTAACTTCCAGGACATGACGTTCTCTGACCAAATCGATGGCATCTACGTATTGTGTGGTCTCATGCAGCATCGGGAGACGAGGCATCATCTCATCAAATACGTGTTCTTCAATAAGATTACGTTAGTCTTTTTCTTTTGTACTATGATAGCCATTACAAATTACATCTTCACTACATACTCACCATTTCGTCAAGCTTGGAAGATGGAGGTGAGCCTAATCACTGTGCAAGCAATAATATACATAGGATTACGCTAGTCTTTCAGTTATTATTACTACCTACAACTATTCCTTATTTTTGTCGTATAGGACACCGAGTTGACTAACGACCTGACGGATCCTGGTGTAAATTTTTTGCAAATACCAGGAACATGCTTTGCAAAACTAGGATCGCTTTTCATTGAGAAGATTTTTCCCAAAACTTGCCCAATCATATACCTAACAATGTTTAAAGAAAGATTCGTGAGCCTGGACTCTTAGACGAAAAAAAATATCTTTGGATGTTGAAATATAATTTATTTTCCCTAGGTTTGATAATTTTATGAACATAAAGTGTCCAGACGATACCGTACTCCGCTCTGTGATACGCAAACCGTGGTGGCAGCGACCCCAAGCAGTTTATGGTGAAACTGACCCCAAGATACAAGGTATTCCAAAGCATTCTTGAAGTATACGGTTTTCATACGAACGGAATAGTCCATTTATGATTAAGATAAGATTCTTTTGCATCGCATTTTGAGAAATCTTGGAACTTCAGAACAGTTAAGAATGCTTGTTATAAAATAACAATTATAAATTCGACTGTTCTGATTTCAGAAATGGCTGAAAAAGGCACCATTACTAATACTGAAGATACACCACCAGATAAATTTGGTAAGTCTGCAATAGATGTAGCATCCTTTTTTATAGTACCTAAAACTAGCGGCCAGCCTAGCGGTCGTTTACCTGTGGCAATAAAATGTTTTCCCGGAGACTAATATACACTAAATCCTTCCTCTTGAATGACTCTATCTCTAAAAGTAAAAGAAGCTGCATCAAAATCCGTTATGTCGTTTTAAAGATTTAAACATACATACATACAGATGCGAAAGCTACTTTGTTTTATTCTATTTTTCTTTTCAACGCATTTTACAGGAATGGCAACTATGAAGAAGAAACATCTATGTTCATTATTTTGTGTGCCACCAAAACAGTCTCCACATATCCACAGACCATCCAAAAAATAACTTACGATGATAAAATTTCAGATACAAAACAAAGCATGCCACATTTACAACATCGTGACGACGCCCTAATAGAAGCACAATATAAAGAAGACTGCAATAAGATCACGAGTGCTGTAGAACCATTGGAACAGATTCAGGTAAAATTTAGTTCTGAATTCAATAAGAAAAAGGACATGGCACTATTTTACAGAGAACATTTTTCTTATTACATTGAAGAATCAAGGGTAAAGCTATGTTTATACTAAACAAGGATCAGAGCTGGAGCTGCCCTGCCTCCCGCACCCCGCACACCGATGTGCCCCGATTCGCCGCATCGCTCGGTCATTCATCCATATTCCGTCTATCGACGCACTCGCGACAACTTACCCTTTATATTTTTACATTAATATATCATCAAGTACTTAATACCATCTTTAATTGGAAGAAACATCTCCAGCTATGCTATTTAGATGCTACCTTAGGGCCAACCCTTTGAATAGCGTAAGCAATGAGAAAACCAAAGATATGCATAAAGAGAAGCGTCTATCTGATTGCTCTTGTTTTTTCGTCATCCTCAACAGTCTGTTTGCTGATATGTCTGTTTCTGATTCCGCAACAGTTGGAACTGATCCTGATGCTGATGGATAACTCTGACGGGACAGACGTGGTGCCGTCGTCAAGGAAGATCTTCATGGAGAAATTCAGACGCTACATCATGGACAACTGCATTTTGGACATGGTATCTGACTTTGCTATCTACTGGTATTTTGTTATTGTTAAATTTAGAGTAGAGTAAATATCAGTTCTCATAAATTAAAATATCAATTTCCCTGAACCTCTGGTGCTCTGCTACTGAGTTATCGTCACCTTGATCAACTTAGAGGAAGAGTCAAGTGGCCCTATATGCCAAAAAGCCAATAACAAGTGTGTCGGAGACCTATAAGGTGATTTTAATCTCCTACATTCTATCGTCATGGTTGAATTGATTAGCAACTGGTATACATACACACACAAATCCGGCCTTTATCCCTTGCGGGGCAGGCAGAGCGTCAACGTCCGTAAAACTACGGTCCTTATCGCTATTTCTGATCTGACAAATTATAATATGACTTTGATATTTAGAAACATTGTATATCACAATAGTGACAGGGTGTCAGCCTTTCGCCTAAAATGTAATACACATGAAACCTTCGAGTCCCTTAGTCGTCTCTTACGACACCAACGGGAAGGAAATTGGTTGATGCTATTTTAAGCCGGCATCACACGGCAACTGGCAACAGGCTACTGATGTTTAAATAAGTATTTTTATCATAAGAATTACTTTCTGTAATGTTTTCATTGTTATTATTTTTTTCGCGTCTCCTGACCTCAAAACTACATCGAATAGTTACTAGTGGCAAGCTTCAGGCCATGTTTCAGAGGCTGTTCAACATATCGAGGAACTCTCCAGCCATATCCTGGTGCTGTCACGCTCGTCTCCTCACTGCTGTGCTGAAGTTGTGGGACGAGGCGCCTTTTGGTACCGCGTATGTATTTAATTTAGTATGTGAGCGTATGGATTCAAGTTTTCTCATGGGCTGATGAGCAATATTAGAAGTGAAAGATGGTGTAGGTTGTATGCCGAAGAGGCATGTGGTGTCGCGCAAAGGTTCCGGGTTCGATTCGACACTAACGAAGTTGATATGTATCTCTTTGTGAATTTGTCTGGTTAGGACATTGCAGGCTGAACCACCTGATTGTCCCTAAGAAAGATGATTCCGTGTTTCGGAGGGTACGTAAAGTCGTAGGTCCCGGTGGCTGTCTATGATAACATAGACGGCAATCATTTCTCAACCAAGTCAGAGGCCTGCTACTAGTCGTAGACTAGAGTATATCGTGTCTTTGGACGACTCGGTGTCCCGCTCGATACAAAAAATAGACGATGCAAGAACTGTTACAAATACCGCCCTAAGCTGCAAGCTCTATTCCCAACAAAAAGTGTGGTAATCATTTGCGTAAATTCGTAGTATGAAATATGAATGATAGAAGTTTAACTAGAACTGTAACTTGCAGAAACCTTCCCCCACACATGCCTGCAAGAACATTCGTCGAGGGCGAGCTGGACTTCTACAACGTGGACCGCTTGGGAGGAGTCTTACCTTTCTTAGTCAGAACTCTTCGGTATGAAAATTTTATGTCTTCTATGTCTAATGCTATTCAAAAGCGATATTTTAAACTCAACACCAAAAGCTACTGCAGCCTGCTGCTAGACATGGGTCTTCCTTACATGGGTATAAGTTGATATCCCCATATTTCTCAACACTTCGTACGAGGCTTTCCTAGCACAAACAACACTGCTGCCCATTTTCTGAATTCATGTCTTGTCTATAACGCCACCAATGAGAAATGGGATGATGCTATTTCTGCCAGGCTTTGCTTTGATCCTTTTAGTAACGTAGAATTTCTTTTCCAGGGCTGATTTAATCGCCTTGCTTGGAGAAGATAATCCATTTATTCAAAGCTTCGAACCCAGCTACAACAGAGGCGGTGGCATTGATACAGGTAATAACATATATTTTTCAACTCGTTTAAAGTTTCTTTTCTGCAAGAATTTTATGTGTTCATCGGCCCTTCGAAAAGATATACATACATGACCAAAAAGATATACATACATAAGTTTTTGAGGCAAATATTTCACAACAGCTGTTTGTCTCACGGCTTGTGAGACAAACAGCTGTTGTAGATGAATACTAAACTAGGACTGACTAACTGACTGTCGGACTGCTGGAAGAGATTTCTTTTTAGAAATAAGTAGTACCTGTTGTGTTTTTTATCTAAATGTGATTCTCCTGTGTTTTATCTTGTGTGCAATAAACAGTTAAATAATAAATAAACTAACTTGCCTGCATGAATTTCAAAAAGTGACTGTTGAATTTCGTCAGCTCAGCATTTGGCGAGCTCACTATGAGACAAATATACAGACCAATGGAGAAACCCTCTTACTCCATCCAAAACTCTTCTTAGCTAGGCCCTGTGTCACTGGAAACAGATTCAACATTCACCAGTAGGCTTTCTGGCCCAAATATCAGGTGTGAGCGAGATGACGGCTGGTTCACCAGGGCTGGCGACGCTGCCGCAGGTCATATCCTCGATGGCGAGATTCCTGCACTCGCCCATGGCACCCACGATGCAGAATAGGTAAGGCAACTTGCATGCCTTCTCATAAAAAGTACATCGTTCAGACTTCCAATAAACTGACTGTATATATGTTGTGTCCCGAGTTGAATCAAGCTGTTCAGATGGCAATCATCATCATTCTCCTTGCTTTATCCCGTTTTCTGTCAGGGTTGGCTACCTAACCTAGGGGATTTGACGCGAACCAAGTTTTTACACAGACCGACTGCCATCTGATCTCTTTAACCCGACGAAGGCCATCCAGGCCCGAATCCTAAGTCACTTTCAAATATCATCCGAATTTGAATTTTATTTGAATGTGGGTTTTATCACGATGTTTCTTTTTCACCATAAGAGCACTCGGTAAATGTAATAGCACTTCCAAAGGAAATAACTAATCTTATTTTTTATTAAAAAAACAAATAGGCTTACAGTTTCTCAATCCTCTCATCGCACTATCGACAACCATTTTTGAACAAGAACAGTTCATGGGTGTTCCCCAGGGCCGGCGAGACCGCGCTGGCTGTGAAGGGCACCAGATCCATGATGCCTGGTGCGGGCTCTGTTGACGTGCGACTGGCGATGCTTCGACTTATCGACGGTCTACTCGCGCTGTACCATGGCACCGCCATCAAACATGCTGAGAAGGTAAGACTGCAGAACTTAGGTATAAAGATAATCCTTTTCTATCGTCAACCAGAAGCGTCTAGTCCAGTCCAGTACATGAGCCTTCTTCATCCCTGTATATTAGGGTATCGAGTTAAATATCCGTCCTAGTCCATATTTTCACTGGAAACGCTGCACCCATCCCTGGACGTATCTTTTAGTCACTTTCACTGGTAGATGATGCTATTCCAATGTAAACTAGCACTACACGATACCTATTATTATTAGCCAGACAGGTCCCACTGCTGGCCAAAGGCCTCCCTCTCCTTCTTCCACTTTTCCCTATCCTGAGCCATCTCTATCCAGTTCTGGGCGTGGATGTCTTTCCATGTTTTTCTGGGACGACCGCGTGCTGGTTTGGCGTTAGATGGGACCAAAGGACACGATACCTAACCTTTATAAATTTCTAAAACTATTTATTATTTCTGCCCAGCTTTGTGAACTACGAGACAACATCATGGACATGGCAGACTGCCTTCACGACATCGAATTCCGAATATACTCCGTAGCCCAAGAGTTGGAGGCCAGAGAAATGAGGGGGAATAAGATCGGTAATAAAATAACTTATTGTACTTTAAAGGTGTTAGGTATGTGTGCGTGTGCGCACACCTTTGCATCGTTTGCGTAATAAAGTTAGTTAGCTACTGACCCCTGTGTGTTATTGACGTGCAGCCCTAATTGACATCTACAACATTGGCGGCTTCGGACTCACGTTGCAAGATGGCGTCTGGTGTATCGTTTGGGATTTTATCAAACTTCGACCACCTTAACAACGATTGGAACAGCTACAAATCCAGATTAGAGCAATGGTTCATCGCAAACGATATAAATGACGAGATGGACAAAATCAAGATCAAACGCCGAGCTATTTTGTTGAGCGCGCTAAGTGAATCAACGTATAAGCTAACAAGTGATTTAGCGTTGCCCGAAGTGATTGAGAAATTATCGTATGACAAAATAGTAGAACTTCTCAATGGTCATTTCACTCCCAAACGGATTGGGTTCGCGGAGAAGGCCAAATTTTATTCGGCGGTGCAGAGGGCAGGTGAAAGTCATACACAGTGGGCAGTTAGATTAAGAGGATTGTCAGCTCACTGCAACTTCAAGTCTTTGGAAGAGGCCTTATTAGATAGGTTTCTAATGGGCATGTTGGCAGGACCAGAACGTGACAAATTGTTCGCACAGGATCAAACGGAATTTACCCTGGCGAAGGCGGTAGACATGGCGGAAAGCGTGCGGTGTGCGCGTCAGGCCGCCATGGCGGGGGTGGCCGGGACGAGTGCCGCCGCCGCGGCCGTAGCAGCGTCATCAGTTCCAGTGTTCTCTGTCTCTGATTCCAAAAAAGATAGGTGCAGGGTCTGCGGGTACACTAACCATAAATCGTTTCAGTGCCGTTTTAAAAACTATAAATGTAAAAAGTGCTCTGAAAAAGGTCATTTAGGTAGGATGTGTACAGGCGAAAAACAAGTGAAATATATTGAGGAAGGTGCGGTGGATTCGGGAGATGACGGTGAGTTGGTCTGTAATATCAATTGTATTGACGGTAGTAACATGACGGAACGAGTTATCATCCGTGACCTGTGTTTAGAGTTTATGATTGATAGTGGTTCAGAAGTAAGCTTAATACCGGAAAAAACTTATATTTGTCATTTTTCGGATATACCATTATCAAAGACAAGTAAAAAGTTGGTAAGTTTTACTGGGGACAGGATTCAAACTATTGGTGTAATTAATTTACCTATTACCTACAATGGAAAAACTCGTGATTGTGACGTATTTGTTGTACGTAATAGTAGATTTTCTCTATTGGGTAAAGATTTCATTCGTTTATTTAACCTTGGGTTGGTAGAAATTGTTAAAACTATTAGTACACAAAATAATTCTTTTATTAACGAAATAATATCTACGTATCCCAAAGTATTTTCAGGGAAATTAGGTGAGTTTAATAAATATACCGTGAATTTGCCCTTAAAGGCTAACTCAAAGCCGATATTTTACAAAGCCCGACCCGTGCCATTTGCGTTAAAAAATAAAATAGATTTAGAATTAGACCGGTTAGTACAGTTAGGAGTGTTAGTACCAGTAGAACACTCCGACTATGCATCCCCAGTAGTGCCCGTTTTAAAAAAAGATGGAGGCCTACGTCTATGCGCAGATTTTTCTGTCACCTTAAACAAACAGCTGTTAGTCGAGAAGTATCCGCTACCCACTGTAAATGAATTGTTTTCAAAACTTAACGGTGGAGTGCAATTTAGTAAAATTGATCTTTCCATGGCTTATAACCAGCTTAAATTAAACGATGCATCACAACAACTTACTGTCATTAATACACACCGGGGCCTTTTTAAATATACAAGGTTAGTGTTCAGTTTATCGTCAGCGCCGGCTATCTTCCAACGCGCTATAGAATGTGTGTTAGCAGGCTTGGAGGGGGTAGTGTGCTTCCTCGATGATGTGTTAATTACCGGCAAAAATTTAATTGAGCACAAATTGCGATTATGTGCAGTGTTGCAGCGATTGGAGGATGCCGGTTTAACGATACAAGCGAGCAAGTGCGATTTTTTAAAAGATGAAATATCTTACTTAGGCCATATTATCGATAGGAATGGCATTAGGAAATCGACAGAAAAAATTCAAGCAATATTGAACGCCCGGGTACCACAAAATGTGGCACAGTTACAGTCATTTCTAGGTATGACTAATTATTATAGAAGTTTTGTACCGGATGCGTCATCAATTTTAAGCCCATTGTATAATCTCTTACATAAAAATGTTAAGTGGCAATGGACCTCAGAGCACGAACATAGTTTCAAAACAATTAAAACTTTGTTGGCTTCCGATAACGTTCTTGCACATTATGACACAGAGGCCACTTTAATTTTGACAGTTGACGCGTCGCCTACAGCTGTTGCTGCTATTTTATCGCAAGTAGGAAAAGATAATGTGGAAAGGCCAGTTTCATATGCATCTCGCACGCTTTCTCCGGCAGAAAAAAATTATGCGCAGATTCAAAGGGAGGCAACAGCCATTATTTTTGGTGTTCGCCGGTTTCATCAATTTTTATACGGTCGTTCCGTACCTTTTATTTTACGCACAGACCACAAGCCCCTGTTAACAATATTCGGCCCCCATCGCGGTATACCAGAAGTATCGGCTAATAGACTTCAGAGATACGCAATCTTTTTATCCGCATATAATTACACAATAGAATATGTCAGCAGTAGCAATAATAGTGCCGAAAACCTATCTCGAGCGACGTTATCAATGGAAGAACCGGTCGCGACGATGCAGGGTGAGTCCGCGGGGGACGGGGGGGTCACTCAGGTACAGAGTATGGAGGATTATGATAGTGCGTCTTTCGTTAACTTTGTGTTAGACGGCGAGGCGCCGGTGACGTCATGCGATCTACGCCGGGAGACTAGTGATGACATTATATTGCGTAAAGTTAAAAACCATGTTATTAATGGATGGCCTAGAAAAATATCAGATCCTAATTTAAAACCCTATTTTAATTGCAGGATGCAACTATCCTTTGAAAACGGTTTATTAATGCGTGGCCACAAAATTGTAGTCCCTAATGTGTTGCAAAATGTGTTATGTAAGGAATTGCACAGCTCTCATTTTGGCGTAATTAAAATGAAAGCAGAAGCTAGAAAGAGGTTTTGGTTTCCGGGCATTGATGCGACACTAGAAAGGCTCGCGGCGGAATGTAGTATATGTGCAGCGCTGCGCCCCTTGCCCCCGCACGCCCCGCTGGCTCCTTGGCCTCACCCACCGGAAAAATTATATCGAGTTCATTTAGATTTGCTAGGCCCATTTAATAATCATATGTATCTTATAGTAGTGGATGCATTTAGTAAATGGGTAGAATGTTACACTCTCAATGCTTCGTACAGCTCGAAGGTAATTATTAGCAAGCTGTGTGACTTTATGTCGAGGGCTGGAATACCGCGCATTTTAGTCAGTGATAGTGGTACATCTTTCACATCACAAGAGTTTAATGATTTTTGTCGTTTGAACGGTATTATACATTTATACGCTGCTGCCTACCATCCGTCCAGCAACGGCCAGGCTGAGAGCATGGTTAAGATAGTTAAAAAAGGGTTAAAAACTATTATTTTGAATAATTCAAACAAAAACATTTTACAGGAACAAATATCAAAATTTTTGTTTGACTACAGAAACTCTAGACATAGCACTACGGAGAGAACTCCAGCAGAATTAGTGTATGGAACTTCAATGCGTTCTCGTTTAGACCTTTTACGTCAACACGATACATCTACCCAATCCACTGACCTTACTCAATCCGTTGGAAAAAATCAGTGCTCACAGGCTAGGCAGTACGGAGGTAAATCACGACCAGACTTTGTTTGTAATGAAACTGTGTGGATAACTAAAAATATTTCAAATCAGAAATTTGAGTGGATTGAAGGTGTTATAAAGAAAAAACTGGGAACTGTTTTGTATTTAGTATATGTACCATTTTTAAACTGCGAAGTTACTCGGCACATAGACCAGATTCGGAGCAGGATGAGCTCCAATTTTTATGATTGGAGTGCAGACGTCATTCCTGACGTGGAACCATCAACTTCACATGTAAATGGCTCACTGATTGAACCAGTTGCAAGTGGCAGTTGCAGCGCTGGGCTGGCGCAAGGTCAGCTAGTGGGGGAGGAAGTTACGAGTGATGCTCCTGAATCTTCCCCTGAACCTGCTGCTGTGAACCCGCGACGACGTGAGCTGACTCCAGTCCGCGACGCTTCGTCTCCGTTGGTTGAAGACGACGGTGACACCAGTGATGAGGCTGAACAACCTGGTCTAACGGAACCTCAACCCGTTGCGGATACTTCGCGTACTTTGTTTAGTTTTAAAAACATTTTTTAGGCTAAGTTTTAGCTATAAGGGTGAGGGATTGTTAGGTATGTGTGCGTGTGCGCACACCTTTGCATCGTTTGCGTAATAAAGTTAGTTAGCTACTGACCCCTGTGTGTTATTGACGTGCAGCCCTAATTGACATCTACAACAAAAGGTGAAGCATGTTTATGTGTCAAACCCTCCAAACCTCTATTTTGTTCTTCTTTTTATTGGTTTCAATGAGCCAGGCTTGTAATGGTCTTCTTCTTCTTTACGTCATAATAATTTTGCAGGTGAAAATGGAGAGCAATCAGATTCAGAACGCAATAAAAAGGAGCTGATGGAGAAAATACTTAAGGAACTGGAAAGATCCAAAGCCGTGTACGAGGTAAGAGATCAACTATCTAATCTTAAAATAACTATGGTAACTTTTGTCGTATGGGAGAGAGACTACGCCTCAGCAAGCAAGCGTACTGTTAGACGCTCTCCGGCCAGATGGACCGATGACTTAAAGAGAGCGGCTGGTAGCAACTGCATGGCGAAAGATCGTTCATTGTGGCGTACCCTGGGGAAGCAGTCCAGTGGACTTGTATAGGCTGATGTGATTGGTTCCCTATATCTATTTGCATAAAAATATTAGGCATAACATAGGCTGGCACAATTTAATTGAACTAATGATACTTGCGCATAAAAATAGTAGGCTTAACGTTAAGCATAATTTATTAACCTAACCTAACCTAATGTATATAAAAAAAACTAAACTGACTTACATTTGCTGCCATTGAAATTGCAAGAAAAATGTTAGACATATAAATAAACTGTATTATGCTAAGATAAATATTAGGAGAAAAAATGTTTATGACAAAGATATAATAGGCGAAAAGATTTACAAAGATTTATTAAGACATAATGCTAACGAAAGGGATCCCGATGTGATGATGATGATGGACATGAAGTCGACGACACAATTTTTACACGTAGCTAAAAGTTAAACATAAATCCACAGGAAAAGCTAGAAGCGGGCTCATTACAAATGGCGTGGGTAATTGGCGCTATCTGGACTAAACAAAGGCAGCAGGATTTGGTAAAACACTTTGCTGGGACCCTGCACTCGCTGAGACTGGCTTCAGATCCCGATTATGCGGCACATGTGCAGGTATGGACAAGCAATATTAGTGCGTATTCGCACTCAAATCTGAGATGGATCTCAAGAGCGATTTTGACAATCAATCAATACTAACAGCATCTCAAAGTCGCACTCAAGATTGATCTCAGAGTTAAGTGCGGTTAATAATACAGGCCTAAGTGATCAATTCCTGGGTGTGATTGGGTCATGTGTGCATGAGTGAAATCGAAGTCAAATAAATGGCCAATGAATTTTCTCTGGCGTTGTCTTCTACTGTACTACACTTCATAGCGAATAGCTGGGTCTCCATTGAACGAGCAGCGTCAGATGCTCACTGCCGCGCGCAGCATGCGGCGCAGTGCGCGGTCGGTGTGGACGTGTTTCGCTTGAGCAGCGCATGTTAAAATTCTCATGCTCGGGCGAAAAACCGTCCACACCGACCGCGCATTGCGCTGCATGCTGCGCGCGGCAGTGAGCATCTGAGGCTGCTCATTTAATGGAGACTCCGCTAATGATCACATGGGGTGTCCTGTGACTTGACGTTATCTAGACGTTAGTAGCAACTAGCAGCTCCAAATGCTTGAGTAAAAGATGTCACGCTTCAGGAAATAACTTGCAGGTGGCCAGCAGGGAGATCTTACCCGCGAAAAGCTCTATAATCAGAAGCAGTTACGCATCACTCCAGTTGGAATACACTTCCAGCTCCGATCAAAGGTACCTTAGCATTTTCAATAATCACCAAGTATAATAGAAGCTGCAAATATTTTAAGGGGTGAATCAGTCCATAAATCAGACTTTCCCCAAGAAACATAGGTCGAAACATGAGAAAAATTTTTTAGACTTCCCATACAAATTGACTTGGTCGGTTGGTAATTTTGTATGGGACGTCCAAAATTTTTTTTTAATATCTTGACCTATGTTTCTAGGGGAAAGTTGTTGAGTTTCATAGGCTGGTTCATTCCTTAGAACATTTGTAGCAATTTTTAATACCCTTTCGCTAAATCGAAACGAAGTCTTCAGTCGTATAATGTAGGAATGTATTTTCTTTTCAGCCCTCGAAGTCAAACATCTAAATCAGCCACACCCAAAACTCAATCACACAGTCGAATAACTGGACGTAAGTAACTCCACCATTTTTCCACTATTCATTTTGTTAACAGAAAGTTCTAGAGTTTGTCAACATTTCAGCATGGGCACAACAGGTAGCATGTCAGTAGATGTCAGATCTGCTTCTTCCGCTAAACGCTTAAGCGTAGTAACCACAAAATTGATTCAAGATTCAAGATTCAATCGTTTATTTCCAAGTAGATTCACAATGAATACTTTTAGAATGTCAGAGAGTTACAATACAACACTGTCACTGAATAAATGAATGAGTCATTGTAAACAATAACAATTTTAAGTTCCTAATAGAATCGCGGATTGACAAACTAAAATAGAAACGTCTTGCAGATGAGGTGACGCCGAGTCGAGTAGATTTTGCGGAGTCTCTGTTCGCATTCGTACCGGAATACCACGTGGATGCTATGCTGGAGCTCTGCAACACCATCAGACTGTATATGCACCCTACTGTGCCTGTACATCAGGTACCAGGTCTGTACATCCTCAGCTGTCTAGGTATACTAGTAAAAGACGAAGTTAGAGAAGAAGACTTTTTAGTAAGTAGTGAATCTAAGTCGAACGCGAAGCAAGCACTGCCGTACCATTCTTAACAGGAACCATTTCGCTGCATTTTCTGATATAAATTATTATTACGGTTACATGATCTTAAGGATACAAGGGTTTAAAACAATCAATAGAACCATTTTCTTATTCTGTAAGATTTTCTTTCGTCGACTTTAATAGAACCGCGGACTGAACCACAGGAAGATTCTCGACGCTTCCACACAACTGCCACAAAAGTTCACTTGTTGTTGTTGTTGTTGTTGGACATAAGTCTTGCTGCTTTTACGTCACCAATATTATTAGATATTCTAAAACGGCACCACACGGAACATAATCAAATGATTCTTTCTTTGCATAGAATGGGAAGAGCTGGTGGTGTCTTGCGCTTCGTTTCTCTGCTCAGAGTTTGCAGACACAAGGATAGTCCTGGCCAGCACTAGAGAGTCCTTGGTTCAGACCCTGGCCTCCTTCGCCACACAACCTACCACCATGAGGGCTATCGAGAGAGTACCGTTGAAACAGTAAGTAGAAATACTATGGAGGACCTCGGAATGGCTCAGCTAAAATAAAATACAACTGATGTGGCTTACTTGTTGGGTCAATAACTTGTAACATAATCGCTGACGTACGCCGAAGTAAGAACATGGAAAATCAGAATTCTAATACGGAACCCTAATACTATTGTTCAATTATTGTTACATAATATCGAAATCATCTTTGGCAAAAAACAAAAAGTAAATGGTTTTGTGGCGAAATAGACCACTGAAGACCACATCTGTTAATGGTGAAAATAATAACACGGCAATTTCTGGTTTACCGATTTCTCATTGCAGTCAAATGCGTATGGTAGAAGAGCTGGTGCGTCCATACCAAAACCGCGCATGGGCGCAGAGCAACTGGGTGCTGGTTCGCTTCTGGCATGGCTCCGGGTTCGGCTTCAGGCACCGCCAATGGCCGCATCTTGCTTCCAAGTGAGTTGACTGTAATCCTAGACCAGGTATGGAGTCATTCGCTATACCTAAGACCAGCTTATAGTGCTGGTATATTGATGGGTGCAGAGAACTAGGTACTGGTGCTCTTCAGGCACCGCCAATGGCCGCATCTTGCTTCCAAGTGAGTTGACTGTAATTCTAGACCAGGTATGAAGTCATTCGCTATACCTAAGACCAGCTTATAGTGCTGGTATATCGATGGGTGCAGAGAACTGGGTGCTGGGGCTCTTCAGGCATCGCCACTGGCCACGTCTTGCTTGTATTGGCTGTAGGAGCAGCTCAGTCGGAGAATAAGACAGAGCCGAGAATGTATCGCTCGATCAGAAGTCTTAACACTGACTTTCTCTGATCACTTGCATTGTGTGCATGGCTGGCCATATTTTAGATCTCGTAGCTCTCAAAAATCATAAAGGTTGTTACTTTATTTTATCTGTCAAAGAAATATCGCCACACACTGCATTCCAAAAACGAGCTACAACGTTTTAAATCTAAGAAGAATTACAACTTACTTGTTTTGAATGTGTATCGTTTCAACAGATATGGCGACAGAGAACCCACGGTCAACAACCTGGGAGCGAAAGTAGATGCTGGACTTATGAGCCAGTGTTTTGGTAAGCTAGACAGTACAGTAACTTCATCATACTATGACATCACCAAATCGCTTGGTACCAATGGATGTGATTAGCACAAGACCTTGAGGAGTGGCACAATAGAGAAGAGGCCTATAGATACCCTGCAGTGAGTGGATGTGAGCTCCTGATGATGATGATGATAGCTTCAGTTCTTTAGATTTACTACCTACTGAATGTTGTCATAATATGTCATGTTTGCCTAGGTCCATGCCCGTCAGAGGTGATCCAGAACAGGATCAAGGAGTATCTGGTCGCTCACCCGAAGGAGGCCGCTGCGTTCCTCAATTCCCTGCTGAGTCAACTCAACTGGTCCTTCTCTGAGTTCATCACCATGATGCAAGAGGTTTGGAAAATAATTTACAATAGTTTTCATCGCAACATGCGTAAACTGAAATAGAAAGCCTTGTATCGGTATATTTTTGAAAGCCAATACAGACATTCTTCTTTATGCTAACTAGAGACTCTTATTCATCATCATCATCATCATCATTATTTCAGCCATAGGACGTTCACAGCTGAACATAGACCTCCTCTATAAATTTCCACTTTGTCTGATTAGAAGCAGCCAGCATCCAGCATTTCCCCGCGGAGTTGACCAGATCGTCTGTCCATCTTGTAATTCGTTATACTGAACAAACAGCTCTGTGCTTAGTGATGCTCAAGAAAAGTCTTTTTACCAAGAACTTGTTCATCTTACCGAAATGTGACTATGGTGCTGATATTAGGTTTTTTTAACCATCAGATGGACAGAGTAAACATGGATTCCCACCTAGAGCCGCGTCAGATCAAGCTGTGTGCGACCTGCTTCGACCTTTACCACGGCCTGGCACGAGCTCTGGAGATGATCCTCTGCCTCTACCCGGAGATGCTGACCAAGCCTGAAGCTTGTGACAACCAAAATGACCTGCTGCTGGGAAGAACTTGTCAGGTTGTAACTACCTCTAGCTTCTCACGGTTAGCGCTAGAATCTTATTGCAGAAATGCTAGAAATTACGGTGTGGTTGATGTGTTTTAATCTGTTAATCAAAGTGAGGCTATAGGTTTGTGCTATAGGTTAGACAGTTTGGACTTTACACCGTTCTTATGTCGCGCATGAGACTTACTTTCGACGACGATTTATTAGACATTTATTAGTTTAGTTACACGATTTGATGAAAATACACCGTAAAAATGCCACGTGCTTCAACCTGTAGACGAAGATGAGAAAAATTTACTTCTGTTCTTTAATTGGTAAGTCGAAGAAATCGTGAATTCAAGATTTCTAAGAGCATTTATTGTGAATATTTACTATTTTGCAGAAAAGGCTACAAGATAGTAATTTTATTCAAACACTAGATATGATAGAGCCAACTGTGATGTAGCGGTTAACACGTTTGACCCAGCAAGTCAAAAGACGTGGGTTCGAATCCCATCGATGGTGGCATGATTTTTTTCCGCTTGTTTCGTTTGTATAAACTTTGTAACAAAATAGCGATTATTGTTTCAAGATGCTGATGGCGGTGGTATCAAGGGTGTGCGTCAGAGGCGGAGGTGGCGCTAGTTTCGCTCGTCTAGTGGCCCGAGGGTTGCCAGATACCGACAGAGTACACTACTACGTGGCTTTGGCACCGGTAGCTGGTTGCGTCGTCGGAATGCTGAATCCAAAACTACCCGCCGATGTAAGGTTCTTAAAGACTGAGAAAAGAGAAAAATCACGATCAGCTGACTGACATTTTGGGGAAAATATTTAGTCTTTTACCAGCATACGTTTCCTGGGAAACATTGTTGAATTTCATAGTCTGATCACGTCTGCAAGGTTTACCAGGAGTTACTACTTCACCATATTGCCGGCAGCTTCTTTTGTTTTCTATTGGGAAACCAAATCCGACCCGATGATGGGACTTTGGCTTAGAACATACAACCTATAGAGGTGGTAAACAGTCAATCATCGAACAAATGTTTCTGCTATTGCGGCAGGGGAGGTAAACACGTGCAGCACACAACGAAAATTTTACAATCACAGACTGCAACATACAAAATGGCAACTGTCGTGCGTCAACACTTTTATATGTGTGCATGGCCATGGTCAGTGAATTCTGGCAGGAGGGTATGCCCCAGTACCTCGTTTTTCAATACTAAAGGCTACAATTCTACAGGTGAAATTCGATGTGCATTGCGTAGCGGGTCATAAATACTGGATTTACAATGTCTCACCGGCTACGCAATGTACATTGAATTTTACCTGTAGAATTGCAGCCTGTAGTTTCGTTGCATAGGCCACAGCTTTGCCATTTCCATAAGCTGAATGCTCTAAGGACTTTGGGAAATCGTGGATATGGGAAGTTAGGATACTCTATATCTTATTTTATTATTCCAGCATTTAGACAAGGTCGCAAAAGCGATGGTTACTGAACCGCTGTTTCGAGTGGATGGACTGGAATTCATGCTGGGAAAGGCGACCGACAAGCATTTCTCGTTTTACAAATGTTAGTATAACCGATACTTCATCATCATCACCATTGGCCTCATACATCTGTGACAGACGATTTAATATGTGTCTAAATCAAGACTTTTCGCGGCTATAATAACGATGTGAAAGCGCCTAACTTACTCGGACCTAAATAAAGCATCTAAAATAAGTTTAGAGCATTGGGCAAAAATAAATCCTTGGTTTTTTGGTTTGTTTACCCATACTATGCCAGATGAAATCAGGCGGCTACCGTCCAGGGAAGACTGAGCGCTGGTAAGGTAAAATTGAGTGATGTGGGTTTCAGTCGATAATAGAATTAACCAAATAGCCATGCAACCCCAAAAATTTCAGGTCCCTTAATTGATGAACCCATGGAAATTGCATAAACTGGCCTTGGCTGGAAGAAAGGACGGCTTCATATCGCATGGTGGACCCAAAGGCCGCCACCGAGAGCACAGATTCATTTCAGATTTTTAATATTTTTGACTGAGAGAAGAAGAAAAAAACCTTGCTTTGCGAGTACCAAGAAATTTTAGGCTTTAACAGAATATTATAATCCCACAGACCCTGAGGATGTGACTGTAGAAGAATTCAAAGCGCTAGAGAAGGCAATAGACCGTCTCCGAAACGTGCGGGATGTCGTAGTTCGAACGAGGTGAAATTATGTTGTGTTATATTGCCATCATCATCATCTGTAAATAAACTAATGTTCCGGATAACTCACTTGTCATGTTTGTGTGTTTTCGTGACGTTTCGAACCAATCAGTTCTTCCTTCGTCGGGCGGAGAGTCGTGCGTGCCTATACGTCCACGCCGCGTTTGCGACTGCGTGGACGTATAGACATGACTCACTTAAGTATAAACAATTGAATCATCATCATCTGCCTCATCATCATCACATCACATAGCAGCCCACTGCTGGACCTAGGCCTCCCTCAGGATACGCCACAATCTCCCGTTTTCGCCATCTAGTCGCTACCAGCCGCTCTCTTACAAGTCATCGGTCCATCTGGCTGGAGGGCGTTCTTGCAACGTATACCTGTGTATGCTTATAACTGAATTCGCTAGTTTCCTTCATTAATAAAATAATAAAATATAAAAGTTGTACGATTAGATTTGTCCAAAGTCCAAAGATACAACAAACTTGATTCAGAACTTTTCGAAATATTCAGAGTTGGTATTTGTAAAAAGAAAAATAATATAAAAATAAGTGTTTTGACGCAATCCAAATACTTACTTATCACGTAATACTTTCAGTTTTAAAAAGTAGCTCTTTTGACCTGTCTGTGAGCACCTGAGGAGTGTAGGTAGCCTTTTGGTCTTAAATTGTGCGTTTTTTTTTTATTTTAGGTCACCAGGGGGCTCTAGCGGCGGGCAATCGGACCTTCTGTGCACTATATGCTATGCACGCCCCGCTGACACCGCTTTCGTGCCTTGTGGACATCATTCTTGCAGGTAACCACGAGCGGCCTTAGATAAACCAGAAAACATACATTCATTAGTCTATTGCAATCCAATGCTGGATATAGGCCTCCACGAGGGTAGGACGCAAGGCATTATCTCCCTTTTTCACCACCCAATAACTACCAGCCGCTCTCTATAAATGATAGGACCATCAGTCCCCATGTAACGAAACTACAGGCTACAAGACTACAGATGAAAATCGATCTAAATTGCGTAACCGATGAGGCATTATAAACCAGGTTTTTTTGACCCGCTACGCAATGTACATCGAATTTCACCTGTAGAATTGTAGCCTGTAGTTTCGAAAAACGGGGCATTGGCCGTAGGAAGGCATCTAGCTTAGAGTGCGTCTCCATTGAAGCGGGGCTGCGCTAAGCTAACCTAAGCGCGGCATGAATTGACCAATCATGAGCCTCAAAATCCCCGCCTCACTTCAATGGGCAACTGGATTAGTCAATTGATGCCCCGCTCAGCTCAGCTTAGCGCAGCCTCGCTTCAGTGGAGACGCACCCTTAGTCCTCCATCCATCGCTTCGCAGATGACGATGATGATCGTTATAACTGTGATCATGATGTTTTCCAGGCCGTGTATAATGCAGCATCTTCTGAACAGCAAGCAATGTTTCTTCTGCAAAGCTGAGATCACGTCCGTTAAGGACATCGAACCAGCCGGCAACAACTGAAGCAATCCTCGTGATTATGAGGTCGTAGAAGTATTGTCTTAGTAAGGTAGGAAGGTTGTGATTTTTGCAATTGAGTAGACTAATCACAGCACGTTTTGGCAAGACTGAATACGGGATGTAAGGGACGGTTTATGGAAAACTTTTGCAGGCATTATCAGACCAAGAGTTTTACTTGTAGAATTGTAGTTTTTATAATAAAAGCCCACATATAGGACACAGCAGTTTTAGGCCCGTATTTATAAATTACACTCAACTCTGAGAGCGATCTCAAGAGCGATTTTGATGTCAGTCAATACTAACAGCATCTCAAAGTCGCACTCAAGATCGATCTCAGAGTTGAGTGCGCTTTATAAATACGGGCCTTAGTGGCCTTGCTACGAAGGATCTACGAAAGCTGTACTATAGCTACGAAAGTACTACGATAGATATATGAATCATTGTTCTACTTCAATAGGTACCCTCAAGGTAGAAGAAAAATGTATAGGTACATAGATACATTATGTAGCCACGCTATTTGTACCTAAATAGATATTTTTATTTTTATAATTTTGAGATTTTATAGACAAAGATACTTTATAACTCCAGTTTAGATCAGAAAATTAATATTCCATTCTCATAAATCAGCACAATAAGGTGGTTAAATAAAGCAAGATCCTGGTCATTTCTTTAAAAGTTATTTTATTTTATTATTTAAGTACAATAGTATAATAATACATTTCAAAATCTCACATTCACTTTCTCTCGTATACACATGTTGGTATTAATTCTAACACAAGACTTAACACACTTCTATTCCTTATTTTACTGAAAAAAAAGTAAACATGGAGTTTCACCAAGCGCTGACACTCGCAAGTAAGTAAGTACAGTCTTTTTTGTCTCACGAGTGCGGGTTTGCCATATTTGTGTGTGTGTTATCCCTAGGTTATCCCTCTCTCTTTTCGTTAGACGACTCGGTGTCTAAAACGAAATGGGAGAGAGATAACACACACAAGTATGGCTAACCCGCGCTCGTGAGATAAAAGGTCTACATCTATTTCTATCTGCGAATCTATGATATTCGATTATACCTATGTATGCAGCCAGATGCTGCTTTTCTAAGCGAGTTTATACAAAATGTTGCATCAAATCCCAAACGGTAAAAATTCGCATCATCGTGCGCTGCGCGTGTGAGAACCGCCTCAAAGGAACAGTCAATTTTGTTTTGTGAATGTCTGCGTACAAAAATGATGCGCAGCGGACGATGCGAAGCGGGCAGCCATCAATGGCGGCCACTTGAGGTTAGTCCTTAGTCCGATAATAGCATAAACAAAAAGTTATCGGCAACTACCGCAAGATAAACAATGTAACTGGAGTGTTGAGTTCGTAACTAAACAAGTCAACTTGTTGAAAGATAACACAGGGTGTAAAAAAAATTTGCTGCAAATATTTTAAGAGGTGTACCAGCCCATGAAACTGAATAACTTTCGCCAAGGTAGGTCGTATGAAAAATTTTTTAGTAGCCGAGCGAGTCAACTAACTGTATGGGAGGTCCAAATTTTTTTCTTCATATTTCGAACTATGTTCTTTGGGGAGAGTTGTTCAGTTTCATGGGCTGATTCACCCTTTAAAATCTTTGCAACTAATATTTCTTTACCTTATATAAACATTCGTATTTTTGTTTAATTACACTTTGGCATGGAAATCTTTATGTTATCTTCATCTACCTTTACTTTGGCACCTATTTTCTATCTGATTATGTTACTAAGGTCCCTTGGTGTTCCCCTGTGATGCCACTGCGTAGTATGCCGACGCGATGGGGCAGTCGCAGGTCCCTCGCGGACCTTGTAACCCGCGGGGACCGATCGGTCCTAGAAGATAAAGGAAACACAGTCTCAGGCTGGTTTCAGAGCGACGCGTCTCGGCAGCGCTGCCCAGCCGCGCGCGCCTCGCATTACACTAGATTGTATGTAGCGTTTCATAGTGACGCGTCTTGGGCCGCGTCTCGGCCGCGCCGCGGTCGGATCTCCTTCGATTGCCAGTAGCGTCGACTTGCAATCCTTTAAGACGTCGTTGTTGCACTCTTTTCCATATAACGTATATAGCTAATATAGTGATTACGTTTGCTGGCATAATGATTCTCTGCACTCGACCGTACACCACAACGAAGCGCGCGCGTCTGAATGTCGTTTCACAGCGAACGCGCTGCTGAGACGCGCCGCTCTGAAACCAGCCTTAGTTTTACTACTATTACAACATCCACAAAAATCCACAGCTGGACATGGGACTCCCCTTATTGGGCGGTATTGCCATACTCACCAGACTCACCACGCTTGACAGGCGGATTGGCGAGCGCAGTGTAAGATGTTGCATTCGCAGGGAACGCTGTTGCTTCCTTTGCTATTTCCTTGATGATTATCCCTAAGTCGGTTTTTACGACACCACGGGTAAAATTGAGGTGATGCTATTCTAAGCGGGCTCCAAACGGAATTTATTTTTGCGGTTATTATAATTTACACAGCAGAAATTGCCGCTGATGCCGACATACAATAACATTAATACCAATTTAAAAAAAATCTTTCCCATGGGTATCGAGACAGCAGACAACAAAGGTAGTCAAGGAGTATGTATCGTAGTTTTAAGCAAAAGGATGACAGCCTATCACCATGCTGGTACACTATCTTCTACATACATACATACATATATCACGCCTTTATCCCTTGCTGGTTAGGCAGAGCGTTAACGGCCGTAAGAATACGGTCGCTATAGCCACGTCTGACATTGTTGAGGATTGCTTTCCAAGGTAGTTTCAGAAAACATGTGTATCACTATAGTGACAGGTTGTCAGCCTGTCGCCTAAAAATTGTGATACACCAATACTCTTGAGTCCCTTAGTCGCCTCCTACGACACCCTCGGGAAGGATGTGGGGCGATGCTATTCTAAGCCGGCATCACACGGCATTTCTAAGCCGGCATCACACGGCATTTTCTGAAAGCTTCAAATTGTTAATCAGACATGGAATTACCATTTTTTGCATCGGTTTACGCTCTGCCTACCCCGTTTTTACATTTAAGGAATAGAAGAGCTTTTTGAACGAAAACCTATTGAGTATATATAAATAGGTAACTGTCATACCCTCTTTACCAGGGTCTCCTCTTACACCGGCCCTTCCTTCGGGACCAGGGGGACCAATCGGACCTGCAATTCAGAAATGATGCTTAATATTGGTTGTTAGGGAAAGGTTCGATTCTCGGTGGGTCACTCACAAAGTTGATATTTATCTCTTTGTGAATTTGTTCCCAGTCTGGTTAGGACATTGCGGGCTGAACTACCCGATTGTCCGTAAGTAAGATGGTTCCGTGTTTCGGATGGCACGTTAAGCCGTAGGTCCCAGTTGCTGTATATGATCACTTAGACGGCGGTCGTTACACAACCATGTCAGAAGTCTGCTACATGTAGAAGGCGGTTGAAAAATTCTGACACTAGGGTTCATCGGGTCGTTGGATGATTCGTTGTCCCACACGAAAAGAAGAAGGGAAATCCCTCTGAATACTGATGGGGTGCATTCAGCCCATGAAACTGAACAAGTTACCAAAAAAATTCAGGAAACTTAAAAAAAGTTTTGGTTGCCCATACTAAATGCAGTCAGCTGATCGCTATGTTGTATGGGAGGTCGCAAATTTTATGTCGTTTTTTGACATAATATGTCAAAAAAAGTTGTTCCGTTTCATGGTCTGCATGCACGCCATCAGTATTGCGAGGGCTCTTACACCCCGTATAAAGATATTATTATCACAGTAGAATAACACTTTTGTACTCTTAAAGCCAGTCAAAACTACCCACCCTAATATCTACCATTCTTCCGTCCACTTCATTGGTTGACCATTATCGTATATCGTTAGAGAAGGGAGCTTGGAGATTGCCCATGTCTTCTTGACTTTATGATATTTTCTGCTAACCTGGTATTCCTCTAGGTCCTTCCACGCCTGGTAGTCCAATTCCCTCTGGTCCTCGTTCTCCCTTATCACCCTTGGCTCCATCAGATCCTGGGCTGCCAGGTTTGCCAGGCTCGCCTGTTTCACCTGGGTAGCCTCTTGGACCTGGAATGCCTGCTTCACCTGGGGTACCTTAAAATAAATGCTCATATCATAACCTATAGGTATAATGCCTTAGGAACTAGGAAAGACTAAAAAGACGCAATTTTATGGATGATGGTCGCCATCATCATTATCAACAGTTGTAAAAAATCTACTGCTATATAAATAGGCCTTCTCTTACTAAATGGATCCTTTCGGGCCATCTTGGCAACTATCTCAAAAATACAACTTTCTTAAAAGCCAAATCCATTAATTATATTTCCCAATTTATTATTTCACTATCGGCATCTTATATCTGCCCTCAAGATTAAAACAGTGTACAGTACTTCGGTTCACAAACAAGGTTGTGAATATAAGGTGCAAACTTTTTTAAATAGAAGCCGTACGATTAAAGAAAGGATCTGTATATGGCGGCCGATCTTTATGTTTTCTCTTTCCCACTGAGTCTCTTAGGTACCTACATATGTCAGACGTTCGTGCTTTCTCCCTCACACTTAGGCAACCGCTGCCATTTACAGATCTTTTCTTTTATCGCACAGCTTCTAGTTCCAAATTGGTAATATTAATATTCTTTACCTGGTGCCCCAGCAGGGCCTGGTCTCCCAGGAGGTCCACGTTTGACGTGCAACCGCGGTGATGATGTCACCATACTCGCAGACAACTCCTGCAGACGGGCTGGATAACATAGAAATCCATCACATATCAGAATAAATACTGGTTTACCCAGAGAGTGACGCCTAAAGAAAACAAAGTGCCTTATACTTGCACTGAAGGGTATCCGTATTATCTGTATTTGTGTTTCATGTAGTTTCTGAGTTATTTTAAATTTTTCAGACTTTATTGAATAAATCTCATACTAGAATAGACAACATCTTTAGTCTTCACTCTCTGGGGTAGCTACCAAGAAATCGCCAACAACAATCCACTGCAGGACATGGGCCTCTTCATGCGTGGGAGCAAAATCCTGGCCTTATCCTGTTCCCTGTCGGGGTCAGCTATCTAACCTAGAAGATTAGGCGTGGACCCAAGTATTTACACAGAGCGACTGCTATTCGCCCTGTGCAACCCGAGGGCTAACCTGGCACAAATCCTAAATATCATCTGAAGTCAAATTTTATTTGAACGTGGGTTTCATCACGATGTTTTTCCTTCACCCTAAGAGCAGTCTGTATATGTACGGTACATGTCGGGGATCGGACTCTGATCTCACGGGTGGTAGCAAATTTCCTACATTCTCTGAAATTCTAGTCTTCTTCTTCTTTTCGTGTGGGACACCGAGTCGTCCAACGACCCGATGAACCCTAGTGTCAGAATTTTTCAACCGCCTTCTACAAGTAGCAGGCTTCTGACATGGTTGTGTAACGTCGGCCATCTAAGTAATCATAGACAGCAACCGGGACCTACGGCTTAACGTGACATCCGAAACACGGAACCATCTTACTTACAGACAATCGGGTGGTTCAGCCCGCAATGTCCTAACCAGACTGGGAACAAATTCACAAAGTGATAAATATCAACTTTGTGAGTGACCCACCGAGAATCGAACCCGGAACCTTCTGCGTCAAAGGCAGTCGCACTACCATTGCGCCACATCGGTCGTCGAAATTCTAGTGACTATATATAATGACTGTCCAGAATGGCGAGTATTAACATAAATAGTTAGCGATAGATAAAGAATCAGCGTTAAATAATAATAATATAGCTATTTACAACATCTTTTCCTACACGTGTCTGTTTGATAACGTAAGGACAAATATAGAAAAAATGTTTCAAATTTCAAACCTAAAAACAAGTAACATACCTCAACCTAAAATAACTAAGTATAAATAAGTGAACAGGTGTCTGATTCACTTGAATATACTGCAATATTCAGTCCAGTTAAGATTCTAAAAGTGTTGTTTCGATAAGTCTATAATGAAACTAGTAATAGTGCTATGTTTGGCCGTCGGCGGGGCGATTGCCTATATCCCACCATCACACGGACCTCAGATCCAAACGCTAGATGAAGTGGACGAAACAGATGAGCTAGATAATGAAGCTGGAAAGTCAGATAAAAACACGGGCTTGGCTATAGAAGACGACCCAACTGCTAACTGGAAAAACGATCTAGATGTCCTCCTGAACTATGGTTTGAATAAGCAAGTTTACAATGACGCTAAAAAGGTTTTGGATGAAGTCGCCAAGTTTTTGGCTAACCTCGATCATATACCTGAAGTCGAGGTTGACGAAACTATAAATTACGACGCTTCGATTTTGCCTGAAGATATGATTGCCTATTTCAAGAAGCTAGAGAAATATGGATTGCCTAAAGATACTTTAAATGAATTGACAAGGGTAGCAAACGAAATTATGAAGTATATTAAATGGCTTAAAAGTTTTGGATTTGGAAACACTCGAGAAACTGAATTAGCCTCTGATGATATTGATGAACTCAAAGGTATTTATAGCGTGGTATTGAACAACAGACTTTAACAAAAAACTAAGCTGTGCAGGTCAAACTGAACAACTTTCTCCAAGTAATATCGAAGTATAAAAATTAGACCACCCATACACAAAAAGTTTAGACTGAGCGACTTTCTAGGGGAGGATTTTTTTATAGATATGTTGTTCAGTTTGATTGCTTAGTGTTTTCGGGATATGGTCTTTGTGACAATGAATTAGGTAATTAAGTAAGTTTTTTTTTCAGGCGTCACAGGAGTGTGCGGATGCTTTAAAAAATATTGGGATGATTTATCTAAATGTGAGTCATTTATTACACTTAATTTCATCTGTCATATCGAGTTGACATTACACATATATTTTTAGATAGTACATGATTTCCCTGAAAAAGCCCTTAAGTATTTGTGGCATATGATATGGACGTGGCATTTGCGCCACTCTACGTACCCCTATAAGTCGGTTAGGTTAAATTATTCCAGAAAAATCTGAAGATAAATTTTAAATGTTAATTTCCGTGCCTCTTTGATTTGCTTGTACTTCGATATTTATAAATGTCTCTCAAATCTGAGAGCGATCTTGAGTGCGATTTTGAGATGGTACCGCTGCCGTATGGTGCCTCACCCCATTTCTGCCCGTGGGTGTCGTAAGCGATTAAGGGATAAATACAGAGAACGGGCAGCAGCTTTTTCTGTGAATATACAGAGTGTAAGAGACGGTGTAACGAAAACTTTGCAGGCGTAATCAGACCATGAAACTGAACGACTTTTTTTATGGGGCTATGATGGAAAACGAAAGAAATTTTTCGTGTTTCCATATGAAGTCAGTCAGCTGAGCGGGAATTTTGTATGGAATGTCGTTTTTTTATGTTTACCAACATAGCTTCCATAGAAAAAGTTGTTCAGTTTCGCTTAGCAAAGTTTTCGTTACACCCTGTATACAATATCTTGCGATACTGTAATGTATCACTGCGCTCGCCCATTCACCTGCCAAGCGTGGCGAGTATGGCAATACCCCACCAATTGAGGGAGACCCATGTCCAACAGTGGGCTGTTGTGGCTGTAGCAGTATCAGTTACGGCTGACATTTGTCAATATCGCTCTCCAGATCGATCTTAGAGTTCAGACCAATTTATACTAAATACGGACCTAAGAATTAATCTTTCTCTCTCTCTTCTCTCTTTTCGTGTGGGAAAGCGAGTCGTCCAGCGACCCAATGAACCCTAGTGTCAGAATTTTTCAACCGCCTTCTACAAGTAGCAGGCTTCTGACATCGTTGTGTAACGACCGCCGTCTAAGTGATCATAGACAGCAAACGAGAACTACGGCTTAACGTGCCATCCATGCACACGGAACCATCTTACTTACGGAAAATTGGGTGGTTCAGCCCGCAATGTCCTAGCCAGACTGGGGACAAATTCACAAAGTGATAAATATCAACTTGTGAGTGACCCACCGAAAATAGAACCCGGAACCTTCTGCGTCAAAGGCTGTCGCACTACCACTGTCAATTAATCTTCTATTATAATTTTTATGTAACAGGTGGCATTTTAAACATTATATGCATGATCAGAGCAAACGTGGACCTGATGAAGTGTATTACAAGCTAGATCACTTGGGGCTGCAGAATTACTGAGTTTAGTAAGAATAAATTATTTTTAATCAACAGGGAATTTTATTTCTTTTTTAAATTAATATTCTAGTCGCTGGATAGATGGCGCTGTGCTTGGTACGTTACCGCAAAGAACGGACGAAACGTAATATTTACGTTTTTTTGAAACTCGGACTCGGACTCGTTTGGAATTGTCAGTCAGTGATTTCAATGTTTTTGGCTTTGGAATCTACACTGGAATCTAGTAACATAGTCAGTTCAACGCCATCTGTCGAGTTCTTGGAATACTAGTTTTTTTAAATTCTCAAATAAAAAACCTCCAATTAATCCTATGAATATAAATATTAATCCTACTCGTACCATCCTGCTTTGTCATTCATGTGAAAATAAATGAATATCACAGAGCAAAATTAAATTTGCGTCGTTAGCGCGCGCATGATATCTTTGGTCTGTGTTGAAGATACATATAAATATATGTCCCTGATTTTGTAAACTTCCGTTGTGTTTTTTATTTTATCATACTATCATCTTTAGTATTTATAATTTTAAAATGAACGAAAAAATTTAGGGCTAAAGAATACTTTTTCCAATGTTAACCTTTATAACACCTTGCACTGCACTCGCTAATCCACCTGCAAATCGTGGTGAGTGCATTACCCTCCAATGGGGGAGAGAGGCCTACTAGTAGCAGGCTGACTGTGTAAGGACAGCCGCCTAAGTTATCATAGACAGTAACCGGACCTACGGCTCAACGTGCCCTCCGAAACACGAAACCATCTTTCTTACATACAATCGGGTGGTTCAGCCTGCAATTTCTTAACCAGATCAGAAACAAATTCACAAAGTGATAAATATCAATCCGGGCCCTTTGCGTCGCAGGCAGTCGCACTACCACTACGCCACACCGGTTGTCGTCATTTTAGCACCTCGGTAATTTTAGCTCTTTTGGCATTTCGCCACTTTGTCATTTTAACACTATAAAAGCGTCGGTGACCAAGTGGTTAGGACAACGGTCTTACAATCGTGAGGCCCGAGTTCGATCCCCGCCATGTACCAATGTGTTTTTACTCACGTACGTTTTCTGACTGCTCTTACGGTGAAGGAAAAACATCGTGATGAAACCCACATTCAAATAAAATTTGGATTCAGATGATAATTAAATGTGACTTTTTTAACCTAGGATTCGGGCCAGGTTAGCCTTCGGGTTGCAGAGGTCAGATGGCAGTCGCTCTGTGTAAAAACTTGGTTCCATGTCAAATCCCCTAGGTTAGGTAGCCGACCCCGATAGAGAATCGGGATAAGGCAAGGAGAATGATGATAAGTCATTTTCTGTCCCGATTGACTGTCCCGATGGCGTAGCGGATAGTATGCCTGCCTTCTACGCCGAGGGTCGTGGGTTCGATCCCCACCGGACACAAATATTTGTTAAGTCAATTTCCAAATATTTGTGTTGAGTCTGGGTGTTTTCTATGTATAATATGTATTTATTAAGAAAAAAAAAGTATATATGTATTAGTATCAGCTATCTAGTTCCCATAGTACAAGCTTTGCTTAGTTTGGGGCTAGATGGCGCTGTGTGAATTGTCCAGGATATTTATTTATTTATTTATTTATATTTTAACATCTTGACTATTTGACTCCTGAAAATTTTGTGGCTGTAGTAGTATCTTCCCGCATCAAGGCCAGCAACAAGTGTCAGTGGTTAGTCTATTACCCGACCGCTTCGGAAAGAGGGGTAATGTTCAATAAACTATCGTCTGGGTTACTTTATGAGCACTTACCTCGTATCAGATCCTCGCAGATGTTCCTCACGTCACTCTCGCTTATTGAAGCCTTGAGGAAAATGTGGGATTAGACCGATATTGGATATAAAACTGACTCTATACAGGGTTTAAGAGACGGTGTAACGAAAACTTTGCAGGCGTGCTCAGACCATGAAACTGAACAACTTTTTTTATGGGGGCTATGCTGGGAAACGAAAAATTTTTTTCAGGAAACAGAATTCCCGATCAGCTGACTGACTTTGTATGGAAACTCGAATTTTTTTTTTCGTTTTGCAACATAGCCCCCATAGAATAATTTATGCATTTTTATGGTCTGATCACGCCTGCAAAGTTTTCGTTACACCGCCTCTTACAGCCTGTATAACTTTATGCACTTAGATAGTGCCCCGACCAGTGTAACTTGACCTTCATGCTTGTACGAGCGCGCACTGATAGGTTACGCTGGTCGTGAGATCTGAGCTAATGAACTATATGAAAAAATTACAAATTCAGCCCTTCTCAAGCCTTTTTTAAGATCTGTCTTAAAAAGACATCTGAGTCTTAAAAACTTTTTAAACTCTATCCGCCTGCCAAGCGTGGTGAGTAGGGCAAATATCTCAAATATGAGAAGGGACATGTCCATCAGTGGACTTTTATAGCTGTTATAGTTGAAACACCAGTTAAAACATTGCAAGGGTCACCTAAAAATTTGAAGTTTCTTATAAAAAAATGTTTTTGGAACTTACCTGGACGACATGCTGAGCTGGTGGTGCTGGTAATCCTGGAGGACCTCTTTGTCCTGGAGCACCAGGTATACCATCCAAACCATCCTTCCCTGGTAACCCTGGTGCACCAGCCTCGCCTTTCTGGAAAACAATTACTTATCAGAAAACTAGAGGCCAGCAGATGGTAGCCGTTTTCTCAAGCCATAAGTTTTCCAGTTGTTAAGCATTGTTATGTCCAATCTGCCACCCCAGGGTGGACCCTTGGGTGACTTCTTGGAGATGTATGTAAATTTATCAGTTAATTATTATTATTAGTTATTCATACTTGTCTACATAATACAACAAAAACTTACTGCAACTGCGGTACGATTGAATTTGTTAAGGAGCATACTTACATTGGACTAATAATAGATCACAAGTTTAGTTGGGTGCCACATATTAACTATATATGTAACAAACTGCGATCCATTCTCAGTAGAATAACCATATTAAAGTATAAATTACCATATAGCACACTGAGAATGTTATACTTGGCTCTCGCTGATTCCATAATAAGCTACGGACTTAGTAGTTATGGTAGGACCTATAAAACACATTTAGAACTCATATATAAATTACAGATCAGGTTGCTAAAAAACATAGTACCAAATAATATTAAAAACAAATACGAAGATGACTATTCCAAATTATTTCAACACTGTAAAGTGCTGCCCATTCAAAGCATGGTTAAATTATTAACTCTTAAAGAAGAATATAGCAATATACCTAATCTAAGTGTAAACAAAAGGCGTAGCGATCTACGTACACTCACCTACTATAAGAAATTTAACCTACCTAAATGTAATAATGTATATGGCATGAGAACTATCAGTTACTACCTACCTAAAATAATAAACAGCCTACCCAAAGACATACAAGATGTGTACCTACACACGAAGAAACCGCACAATAGAATGAAAAAATATTTTCTAGCATGTTGTAATTTTGAATATGTACTATAATATGAAATATTTTGTGTTTAGTTTAGTTTATAATTTGTAATAAGTATTAAGTAGTCGGACTCATTGGCTGCAAATAAGCCTTTATGGCTTCCGCAACCTTTAGTTTAAGAAAAAATTTGAAACTCTGCGTGATTAAAACTTTAATAAAAAAAAAAAAAAAAAAAAAATTTAAATGTATTTTTCCATTCTATCACCCCAGGTAAAGTGGCTGATTGGATTAACCCGAGATCAGTGTGTAAACTTTTAGGGTTCTCTTTACTATTCCTTTAATCTTTACTGTATACCAGATTTAAAACACAATGACTCTTGACATTTCTTACAAATTCTCAGGCACGGATACAAGGGGGTGCCATTGGAGCAATGCCCCTCCCCCCCCCTGAAAGCCTGACTCACATTACTAAATCAAGTAAATTTATTTTTATACAAAATTAGAACTAATATTTTTATCAAAATGGCCCCCCTTAGCCAAATCTTGTATCCGCGCCTGCACATCCTGAATCATGAATAAACAGGAATTATGCAGAGGACGTACCTCTCCTCTTTCTCCCGGAGGCCCTTGAGGACCAGCTACAGGAACCGTGTTAAATCCTTCAGTCGAGGCACCTGGGGGCCCTGGTGGACCTGGGGGCCCTTGAGGCCCTTCTGGACCCTAAAATTAAGTACCTTTTGTTGAATACATACATATACCACGCCTTTATCCCTCGCAGGGTAGGCAGAGCGTTAACAACCGTAAGAATACGTTTGCTATCGCCACGTCTGACATTTTTGACGATTGTTTTCCAAGGTATTTTCAGAAAACATGTGTATCACTATAGTGACAGGTTGTCAGCCTGTCGCCTAAAAATTGTAATACATCAATACTCTCGAGTCCCTTAGTCGCCTCTTACGACACCCGCAGGAAGGATGTGGGGTGATGCTATTCTATGCCGGCATCACACGGCTATTCTAAGCCGGCATCACACGGCTATTGTTGGATACAGGGTGAAAAAAAATGATGCAAATATTTTCAGGGGTAATCAGCCCATGACATTGAACAACTTTTCCCAAGGACAATTGATCGAAATATGAAAAAACTTTGGACCTCTCATACAAAACCAACCGACCAAGTCAATGTGGGGGTCCAAAAAATTTACTCATATTTCGACCCATGTTTCTTGGGCAAAGATGTTGTTCTATGCAAGTAGCAATAGGACATAAAATTTTCTAATTGACTATATTGTATGGTGAATTGAGCACTTTTAGATTTAGAATTGACAACTGTTTTTTTCGAAGAAACTTTAGCCGTGACTTTTTTAAACCCAAATAACTGAACTTTACACTTTAAAAGGCCGTAAACTTCCTAAACCTTACCGCTGGACCTTCAGATCCTCTCTCGCCAGCAGGCCCCGGGCTTCCCGGCTCCCCCCTCTGTCCTGGTAACCCTTGTGGTCCTGGTAAGCCATCTTGTCCTGGAGGACCCTGTAATTTTTAATAAACGACTCACTTTCCACCCTTATAACGGTTGTACTAAAGCTGACTAATTGACTGTCTGACCACTTGAACATCTGACCATTTGGAAATCTGACGATATGAAAATCTGACCTAATGAAAACAAAGGAAATTTAAGTACCTATGTTATGGTAGTGCCGAGCTAACATAATTATCTTGTTGCGTTTAAGGACTTACTTAGGAATAACCACTGCTAAAGATGCCGAATTTTCTTTTAATCATACTCATCAATATAAACAGTATTTTAAATAAATATGAGTGGGACTTTTCTGAAACGAAATTCTAGTGGCTACTATACAAGTTGTTAGATGTATGTTTGCTTACCCTAGCGCCATCTAATCCTGGATAACCCCTCATACCAGGCTCGCCATCTCTTCCTGGTTTACCAGGTAGACCTTTTTCACCTTTTGCGCCTTTGAACACAACATGAGTATAATTTTTGTTTTATTGTTTATTCAACAAGTATATTCTGTACAGGATGTAAAAGACGGTGTAACGAAAACTTTGCAGGCGTGATCAGACTATGAAACTGAACAACTTTTTCAAAGGGGGCTATGTTGGTAAACATAAAAAAAAATTCCACTTTCCATACAAAATTCCCGAACAGCTGACTGACTTTGTATGGAAACACGAAATTATTTTTTCGTTTTCCAACAAAGCCCCCATAGAAAAAGTTGTTCAGTTTCATGGTCTGATCACGCCTGCAAAGTTTTCGTTACACCGTCTCTTACACCCTGTATAAAGCTAAATAGAAAAATAAACCGAAAGCCTCGAATTACTAGAAAGGAGTGAGATATAAAAAAATATATACGAGATATTTTAATGATCATGAAAGCAAGGATACACACAATTAGGTACGGTTTTATAACTTGTTTTATTGACTGAGCGTCACTAGCAGCCGTACAAACGACAGCTTATGGCAATCAAATTGAGGGTCATATTAGTAACATACATACATATATCACGCCTTTATCCCTTGCAGGGTAGGCAGAGCGTTAACGCCGTAAGAATACGGTCGTTTTCCAAGGTTATTTCAGAAAACATGTGTATCACTATAGTGACAGGTTGTCAGCCTGTCGCCTAAAAATTGTAATACAACAATACTCTCGAGTCCCTTAACCGCCTCTTACGACAACCGCGGGAAAGACGTGGGGTGATGCTATTCTAAGCCAGCATCACACGGCACGTCATATATTAACTTACCGTATATACCTGAAGCATTTAAATTGGCAGCAGTCCCAGGGGGGCCCTGAGGGCCTCGTTCTCCTGGGGGCCCTGGCAGACCAGGCTCTCCTGGTCGCCCCTGGTAGAATAGAAGACCAGGTGTTATACAAAAATATTTTATTAATCATCAAAGTAATATAATGATTACAGAACTAAAGTTACAAAATAATATTATATAGGGTGTTAAGAAAAGTACTAACTTCCTTTCGAGGGATGAACCAGGCCATGAAACTGAACATCTTCCCCAAGGAACATCGCTTGAGAGGAAGTTAGTAGTTTTCCTAACACCCTATATAATATAAGGACACTTACATTCCTACCATCATTCCCGGGTATTCCAGAAAGTCCAACCAAACCTGGTTCACCTGTGAATAATAAGTTACATACATACATACATACATATATCACGCCTTTATCCCTTGCGGGGTAGGCAGAGCGATAGTGGCCGTAAGAATACAGCCACTATCGCCACGTCTGACATTTTTGAGGATTGTTTTCCAAGGTTGTTTCAGAAAACATGTGTATTACTATAGTGACAGGTTGTCAGCCTGTCGCCTAAAAATTGTAATACACCAATACTCTCGAGTCCCTTAGTCGCCTCTTACGACACCCACGGGAAAGATGTGGGGTGATGCTATTCTAAGCCGGCATCACACGACATAAGTTACGCAATAAGTTATTATTGCGTATTATTCTGTTCTCTCCTTTTTATCTTGAAAGCAATATACAAGGTGTTAGGGACAGCGTCCCGAATACTGATAGGATGCAAGCAGACCGTGAAACTGAAAAACTTTTCCCCTGGGAACAAATGTCAGGAAACGACAACAAAATTTCGAACTTCCATACAAAATTGCGATAACCTGACTGCATTTACTGTGGGAAACCAAAAATTTTTTGTTTTTTCCTGATATATGTTCCTAGGGGAAAATTGTTCAGTTTCATAGTCTGCTTGTACCCTATCAGTATTCGGGACGCTGTCCCTTACACCCCGTGTTATACTAATTAAAAAAGTACCTTTCTCCCCAATATCACCCTTATCACCTTTTGCACCTTGCCTTCCAGGGGATCCTACGATTCCTGATCCATTCCCCTATATATAAAAAAAACCAAATAAGTTTTATTATACAAAGTTAAATACAAACAAAACAAGTGTAAAAAAATCACGCCACCCATGGGATTTGAACCCACGTCTTTTGACTTGCCGGGTCAAACTGTTAACCACAGAACGGCTATATCACCGTTGGCTCCCTCCCCAGCGGCGAATTGTGAACCACTGGTTTCGTTTATACATTTTTGTTACTTGACTACTTACGAGTAAATATCATAACCCTCCTTTTTGCATTGCTGTAGTCGGGTAAAAATAAGTTTAAGTTTTTTTGCCAAAACTAGAAAATCTTTATATCTTACATTGATATAACCTCCTGGGTCCCCTTTTTCTCCTCTGTCTCCCTTGGGTCCTTGAAGCCCGATAGGTCCGGGTGGCCCTTGGGTTCCTCTGATGCCCTAATAAAGCAAAAATATTTCGTGAATCGCTTACCCACCTTTAAAAAGTTTAAAAAAATATAACTTAATTATAAAAAATTCGGACGAATCCGTTAATTCGAATATATATGCTTATAAGACGAAGAAGGAAATAAAAGTGATGATGATGATGATGATCTCTCCGACCGATTTCAACCATGGCGACCACTTCGACTCCTAATCAGATTGGCGCTGATGCGCCCGGAGATGGCTATTGTACCCAATTTTGGCAGTAAACTCCCGTGCACAGTGTGGACACGTGAGTTTGCCATTTACATAATTATCGTTAATGGAAATAAATATATTAAATAGTTAAAGAAGAGATATTCCTTACAGGCAATCCTGTGAATCCTCTGTCACCACGGGTACCTTTTTCTCCTGTAAATCCTGGAGGACCCTGAGAACATTCACAATTTTATAAAATTTTGGCTCTATTTAGCTGTTTGGTTGTTTTTTCGCCTACTTCTTGTATAACGTTGCTGGAACTTTTGAATTTTAGTACGTTTACTAAAGAAACATTTTTAGATTTAGATTGATGCCGGCCTAGAATGCCGTGTGATGCCGGCTTAGAATAGCATCACCCCTCATCCTTCCCGCGGGTGTCGTAAGAGGCGACTAAGGGACTCGAGAGTATTGGTGTATTACAATTTCTAGGCGACAGGCTGACAACCTGTCCCTATAATAATGATAGGTACGCATTTTTTCTGAAACAATCTTGGAAAACAATCCTCAAAAATGTCAGACGTGGCGATAGCGACCATATTCTTACGGCCGTTAACGCTCTGCTTACCCCAGAAGGGATAAAGGCGTGATATAGGTATGTATGTACATTTTACTGAATGCTTACCGCCGGACAAGTAGCATTACAGGTATTAGATCCAATAACAGACGAACTGGATGATGACTCGACGGCGAACTGAAAATGTTTCACAAGTTCATTAATCTTTATTTTGGAATTATAGTTCCCAGTTTTGAAAAAGCTGTACGTCGTAGCATATTTCTGCTCCGACTCTACGGTGGATCGCACACGGCGGTGGAGTGCACGACGGAGCGCTATAACATCGCAGCGGTCTTTCAAATCCATACTAGAAACTAGAAATGTCAATCCCATACTATCGCGGCGTCGTCCGTCGAGTGCGATTTTAGTATGGGGAGTCACGTTTCTAGTATGGGTCTGACAGACCGCTGCGATATTTTAGCGCTCAGTCGTGCGTTAAATGTGCGGATCCGCCCCATCATAGCTTAGACCTCGTGCGACTACGACATTTTTCTGCAAGAAACATTGCGTTTCGCACATGCATCGGTACATTTTGTGAAAGTGGTATATTGCGGAAGAGACGTTTTACGAAGAATAGACATTTTGCGATCAACAAACATAATGTGTGAAGATTGTTGGTGATGATGATGTGATGATATGACTTTGGAACCGTTTATAATCATTCTATACAACATTTAATGTGATAATATACGTTAACGGTCAAATGGGGGAAAATGAGACTAGCGGGTAACTTGGGACATGGTCGACACCAGCTATAACAATCTAAGTGAAAATTTTGGACTTTACATTTAGCAACCAGTTATAACGTTATAGGCTTATAGCTGGTTCATAGATGCTGGTGTCGACTATGTCCTAAGTTACCCGCTAGTCTCATTTTCCCCCATATTATGACTGTACTTACCAGAGGAGGAGCCTGCGTAGCAATCAGAGTCTCAGCTCTTTCCTGAACAAATTTCACAATAGCCAATTATTTATGCCAATTTTTCAACAATACCCTTCCTCTTGGGAGTCGGGTATTAAGTATAAATTTAGAATGAAAATTTCTAGAAAAAGTTAAAATTGTTGGAAAGATACTTACGATTTCCTCACAACTTTCTTCAGTGATGTTGTAGCGATTACAACTAATGGATAACCATTGAAGATCTACCTGAAAACCACATAATAACATATAGAAAAATCGCCGTGTGATGCCGGCTTACAATAGCATCACCCCATTTCATCCCGTGGGTGTTGTAAAAGGCAACTAGGGGACTCGAGAGTTTCATGTGTATTGCAATCTTAGGCGACAGGCTGACAACCTGTCACTACAGTGATACCTACACAAATCATCTGGAAGGGCCCTCAATTCTTGTCAGACGTGGCGATAACGACCGTAATTTTGCGATTGTTAACGTTCTGCGTACCCCGAAAGGGATCAAGGTGTGATTTGTGTGTGCTAAAAATCGCCGAAATATTGGATCTACTCATAAATTTACTAAAATTATGCCGATTTTTTTGAGAATTTTTCAGTTCTAATATAAAAAAGTAGCTATAGTCATATAATAAAAGTAACTTACCGGAGCTGGAGCGCCATCTTCATTTGAAACGATGGTGACTTTCGTCGCGTTGCTGAAATCGTGCCTTCCGATGCTCAGAGGAACTAACTGTGAAGTAAAATTTTCATAAAAATCTGTATAGGTCAAACAAACTAGAATTTTTGGAATAGTCAGTTGATTTACTTCGTGACACCTTTCTTCTCTTTTCGTGTGGGACACCGAGTCGTCCAACGACCCGATCAACCCTAGTGTCAGAATTTTTCAACCGCCTTCTACAAGTAGCAGGCTTCTGACATGGTTGTGTAAGGACCGGCGTCTAGGTAATCATAACATCTACCGGGACCTAAGGCTTAACGTGCCATCCGAAACACGGAACTATCTTACTTACGGACAATCAGGTGGTTCAGCCCGCAGTGTCCTAACCAGACTGGGAACAAATTCACAAAGTAATAAATATCAACTTTATGAGTAACCCACCGAGAATCGAACCAGGAACCTTCTGCGTCGCACTATCACTGCGCCACATCGTTGAGGGGTCACATCACAATCAGAGAAAAAGAAAATGTTATAAAATTGACAACTCAGTGTCCACATGAAGTAAAAAAGGATAAGGATAAAAAGAAGAAGTCTTCTTTTTTGCTAACGAACACTTACATCTCTGCAGTCGACTGCAGCGAAAACAGTGTCATTGGTGACAGCCACGTGAAGCTTATGCCATCCACCACTGTACAACTGTAATAAATTGTAGTATCAGATATCATGTAACTTTCCCCAAGGAACATAGGTCGAAGTAAGATGAAAATTTTGGACCTCCCATACAAAATGTACCAACAAACTAAGTCAAACTGTAGGTCGAAGTAACACAAAAATGTTGGACCTCCAGTACAAAGTGTACCAGCCAAATAAGTCAAATTGTAGTTCCTTCCCCTTCAAAAATTTGCTGCTAATATGTATACCATACAGTTAGAGAAATTGCGACTCATAGCTGGTTCTGTGCGGCCCGCGACAACACACTCAGAGAGTTATGGAAGAGAAAATAGAAACTATTATCCATATTGCCATGTGCGGTCCTCGGCCAGAAAAGCGTAACCAACGCGTAGTGTAATCACTAGCCCTAGACCTAAATACGTTTCAATGTCCAATCCAGATGTGCTTCTGCGAAATTGCCGATCTAGATTGATAGATTCATTATGTTTACACCTTAAATACAATATACAGGCCTTATGCAGACTATGGTCCTATTTAGACTCCCTTTGTTCTCAAACACCACTGGTTTGATCGAGAATACCATAACAGAATCATTTATCGTATACTAGCGGCCTGCCCCAATGGCTGCGCCCGCTGCAACTTATTTTTCCATGGGAATTAGTTTCGGCATTGGGATTTTTTTCGGCAAGTATTATGCATAAAAACCGTCCTCTTGAATCACTCTATCTACACTCGAGAGCGATAAATTAGGGTCATGGGAAAAATAGCAAATATCTCGGAAACTAAAAATGCTAGCTTAATGAAATAAATTGTTTTAAGTAGACAATTTAATGTTCCTTAAATGCCGATAATGAATTTCTTAATTAATGTAAGGATATGCCACAAAACAAGAAAAACTGAAAAAGGGAGACATTCGGAGACGTTACTACGAGACTATTTCATTCGTTTATGCTTTTATTCCTAATCTGTTGTTCAAGCAAGTATGCAAAACATGTTAATAATGTTGAATACTGCCTATTCAAGCAGTATGAATGTCAATTACACCTGGATATTCCACCAGAATACTCACAATGCTGGAAACCGGCTGGGGTCAGGTTAATACCATCAGGACTGTCAGTATACCGTATCCAACAGTACAAAATGTTCTTGGATGTTATGAAAAAACTGCCTGTAACGCAGACCAAGAACAGGCAGAACCATGTGGACCACAATAAGAAAATATCGACACTTGTAGAAAACTATGCGTCGTAGTCACTTTCTTATAGGATTTGAACACATTTATCAGTTAGGACGGCTTGGAGGAAGTAATCCAAATTCATGGAAAAGAAAGACGATAACTTGTTGAAGGTTTCTCGAAACCACTTAGACCTGCAAACATCACAACTGAAGCCAAGCTGGAATTTCAAGGCATTTGGATGATATGCTCAAAACCACTTAAATTGGAGTACACCGTTTAGTCACATTTAATATTCTTAAACGAATTAAAACCTGTACAAATACACTTTGGATCTTCTATTGTGCTTGTAGAGCACAACTTTTTATTGTTAGAGGATATGAATAGTGCCAAAACGGTGTTCTCTAATTTAAGTGCTTTCGGGCATATTATCAAAATGCCTTGAAGTTCCAGCCTGGCTCCAGGTGGGATGTTTGCAGGTCTAAGTGGTTTCAAGAAACCTTCAACAAGTTATCGTCTTCCTTTTGCATGAATTTGGCTTACTTCCTCCAAGCCGTTCTTACTGATAAATGGGTTCAAGTCCAGTAAGAAAGCGACTACGACGCATAATTTTCTACAAGTATCGATATTTCCTTATTGTGGTCCACCTGGTTCTGCCTGTTCTTGGTCTGTATAGGTTACAGCTGGTTTCCCCGTAACATCCAAGAACATTTTGGACTGTTGGAAACGGTATACCGATAGGCCTGGTGGTGGTATTAACCTGACCCCAGCCGGTTTCCAGCATTGTGAGTATTCTGGTGGAATATCCAGATGTAAATGACATTCATACTGCTTGAATAGGCAGTATTCAACATTATTAACATGTTTTGCATACTCGCTTGAACAACAGATTAGGAATAAAAACATAAACGAATGAAGTAGTCTCGTAGTAACATCTCCGAATGTCTCCCTTTTTCAGTTTTTATTGTTTTATATACTTACTTTACCTTTAGAAAAATTATTACCGGCATTTAAGGAGCATTAAATTGTCTACCTAACGCAATTTACTTCATTAAGCTAGCATTCTTAGTTTCCGAGATATTTGCTATTTTTCACATGACCCTAATTCATCGCTCTCGAGTGTATTTAAAAAACCTGCATCAAAATCCGCAGTGTACGAGTAGTTTTAAAGATTTAAGCAAACATACGTAAAGACAGACGCAAAAAGCGACTTTGCTTTATACTATGTAGTGATAGTGATTTCTTACGTATGTACTATGTAGTGTACGTACCTCAGGACATTTAAATATTGCCTTGGAATTCTCCACAAAAACAGCCAGCCTCCTGGACTGAGGCAGCAGAGTCAACGAGAACTCTCTATGGTCGTTATCAGCCCGGACTTTGATGAGGCTCCAGGCCTTCTTCAGACCGTGAGGGTTGAAGGTCGCTACCACGCTGAAGCATGAGGGCAGGCCGAAAGGGAACACGTGTCTGGAAAAGAGATATTGATGCGGTGTTAAAGTCATTTATTCAATTTTCCATCTTATCTTATTAAGATTTATATGAAATTTCGTCTCAAAACTATTAATATTTTTTTTCCAAATCAGTTACAATGCCTATTAATTTGGTAGTAAATCAGCAACATTTGAAACTACCCACTGTACGTGCTTAGACCATGATTAATCGCGAATTAGAGAACCAGAATATTTTGTTTCCTTAATTGGGTAGATAGCTTAGTAGATTGACATGCAGCGTGCTGCTATCTCGGTTTACGCGACTCGTTTTTGATTTATTTAACTGCCTACTAAAAAACAAATCATTGCCATATTAATTATTGTTTCAAACCACTTCTAGGCATAACAAGGATGTGGTTTTAATAATTTTGAATATAAGCGTGATTTATTTTCCACAATAAACTAAAAACGAATCGCATCACTCGCTCGCGTCGCTTTGGTATGCCCGTAGTTAGTGTAATCCAGTTGTGGTCGAATTACGACCTATAAGCTGGTTCTTATTCGGCCCGCGACAACCCAGTCAAGAGAGCTATGGAAGGGGAAACAACGAATAATACGCATAAAAGCGGGTAACTTCTTTCGCCCAGAAATAATATCCATATAGCCATTTGCGGTCCTCGGCCAGAGAAGTGTGACCAACGCGTAGTGTAATCACTAGGTCTAGACCTAAATATGTTTCAATGTCCAATCCAGATGTGCTTCTGCGAAATTGCCGATCTAGATTGATAGATTCACGACTTCTGAATAATAACTTGTTCGTATTCTGCGTACGCGTATGATGATCGGCGGCTGTTCTATGCGTCATGTGACCTCATGAATGAATGCGTTGTTTCTATTATACGCATCACTTGTAGGGTAGGCAGAGCGTCAACAGTTGTCATCGCCAAATATTTCAGGGTCAGAAGGTAACTGACAGGGCGTCAGCTCATCACCTAAAATAGGTATTAAAAATACATGATACGATAGAATCCTTTAATCTCTCCTGTCGACCAACTTACTACACCCACGTGAAGGAAATGGAGTGGTGCTATTCTACAGTTTCACACTTATGTAGTTCCCCTTGAGCAACAAGATCATGAACTTACCTACTTACTGTTACAATGGATTTATGAACTACTAGCGGCCTGCCTCAGCAGCTGCGCCCGTTGCCACTCATTTTCCCGTAGGAATAAGATGTTATCCCGGCAAGGTTTTGACATAAAAACCTTCCTCTTGAATCACTCTATCTATTAAAAAAACCTGCATCAGAATCAGTTGTGTAGTTTTAAACATTTAAGCAAACATACACACAGACAGACGCGAAAAGCGACTTTGCTTTATGCTATGTAGTGGAAGATGATTGATGTAATACGAATATAAAAACTCGTCATCGGTCAAATCTTTTGACCAATTTGATTTTACTTGTTATATGTTTCGATAAATTAATGTTCACGGAATGTTCACTGTGAATGATAATGACTTTGCAATTCGAGAGTTCATTGACTATAGGTAGGTAACTACTTTTAATGGCTATGTCCGAATCAATAACGTTAAAACTCTACAATACGCAAACCTCTTTTATGTATGGGCTAAAAAAGAAATGTGTTTTTATTTAATTGCAAGTTTCCTTATCTAATCGCGATTGTCTAATCGCTGTTCTTAATGGGAAATACATAGTACCTTCGGCTTAGTTGAACGACCTAAAAGTGATATAGTATACCTAGTTACGATTTAGATCGATTTTGTCCATGTCCCAATCTTGTCCACAAGTCCTAAGTCGTCCACTTCCTCAATATGTTCACCTACAGATCTTACTCGTCTGTCGTCTGCTACCAAACATGTCACTTTCCGAATTCATTAACTACCTAACTCATAGTAACTCCAGCTTACTTCAAAGGCAGGGTCAAGTTAGCTCCGTCCCCGATCCTATAAGCTCGCTGCAGGTCCTGTGAGCCCTCCACCAGGGTAACCCCTGTGGTGGTGGACCGGTCCAGCTGGTACACCGCTATCAGGTCCACCGTCTGGAAGTCTACATCACCTGGACGGAGGGGGGAGCATGGCGCTTGCTCGAGCAACGGGGACACCGTTGTGAGATTCTCTGAAATTATATTGAAGATAATATGATACAGCATGAAAGTAAATCAACTGAGAATATTAACTTTTCCCAAGAAACATAGGTCGACATCGAAATATGAAATATTTGACCTCCCATACAAACTAACTCGGTCGGCTACCAGCCGGCATTTTATGTGGGAGTCCATAATTATTTTTTATATATCGACTATGTTCCTTGGGGAAAGTTGTCCTCATGGACTGGATCACGCCTCAAATATTTGCAGTTCTTACCTGTCTGAAAAGTTTGTCCATAACTTCTAGAAATTAAAATCACGAGTGATAGGAACCTGCAAAAGAAGCAGATTAGAATTAACAATTATTCTTATTTAAATACCTACCTACTTAGTTACAAAGAACACTAAAGTTTGCAGATTGTAACAGACTAAACAGTCTTCGAATAATCTTTAGGAGTATGAAAAATTGGTCGCAGATCACAGTAGGTAACCTACATATACGCTCGTACATGGCGGCTCAGATTCACAAGAAGAAGTTTGTTTACAAATGTTACTACCGGAGCCATCTATTTTTTACTCGTGAACTAATGAATGACATTACGCTCTTGTATATAGGGTTGCAAATCCTCTAGTATTAAGGTTCATGCCCATACTATCTGCAGTGTGCTCTTACAATACTAGCTATTCATACAATTCTTAGGAATAAGCAGAATCAAGAGAAGAGAAGCAGAGAGCTCTTTCCAAAATCTGACCCGACAAGTCGGAAGACGTGGGTTCAAATCCCTTCGATAGCGTGTTTCTTTTTCCTCTTGTTTCGTTTGTATTAACTTTGCAAAAAAGTTTTTTCAAAATAGGCAACTCGCTCTGTTAATGAAAATGAAATTCGGAAATCATTTCGTAGAACAACTCCAAATTTTTAAATAAGTAGGCCACTCACGCATATCCGTTGCCTGAATTGCCAAACTGATTGACTAGTGAAGGTCGTATCCCACAAGTGGCATAAAACGGGCCAGGATCAATGATTTGTTGACCCATCGGCAGCCGATATGGAAAGTGGGACAGCGGCCCATCAGACGACTGAACGGCACACTTTAGTATTGTATCCGTTCCGGTCAATGTTATTGGGGTATTGGCTATGATAGACTACTTATTTGGGTCGGCTCGTCTGATTGTTTTGGGTCTGATATGGAAAATTAATTTGGATATGCCTGGAACTTCTGAAATTTAGTAATTGGATTCCATGCATGGAAGTTTGCAACTATAAGTCTAACTACACGTATTTAAATTTCTACTACATACATACATACATATATCACGCCTTCATCCCTTGCGGGGTAGGCAGAGCGTCAACAGCCGCAAGAATACGGTCGCTATCGCCACGTCTGACATTTTTGAGTATTGTTTTCTAAGGTTGTTTCGGAAAACATGTGTATCACTATAGTGACAGGTTGTCAGCCTGTCGCCCAAAAATTGCAATACACCAATACTCTCGAGTCCCTTAGTCACCTCTTACGACACCCGCGGGAAGGATGTGGGGTGATGCTATTCTAAGCCGGCATTACACGGCTTAAATTTCTACTAGTTGGATGTTTTTATAATCAAGGTATATGTGAATTTACTAGGGTATGTGGGAATCGATAAGTAAAGAAGAACATGTGATACAAGTAGTACTTAGTTATCTAACAGATTTTCGTATGAAAGTATGAAACAGAAACAAAAACGAACGTTTCAGAAATTAAGCTCCTATAAGCACCTACTTTTTATAAGTAGGATTTTGTCCATGTCAAGAGCGAATTTTTGAATCAGGTGTAAAAAGCTCATAACTAGGTATGCCATGCATTTTCTAGTTATTGTGCAAAATACCAAAGTCATGAGGATCACCTTTACTTTCTTCATTGACGACGCTACATCGCACCGTGTACTAGTTACTATAGAGATAGCTACTAAAAATGAGACCTTTACTTTAAATTAACAATTAAATTCCCAGCGTTCCGTGTAATCGAGGGGAGTTTATTGGAAGTTATGTAAAGGACCAACCACAATACTAACGCCACAACGTTTAGTCACTTAAACCCGACATCACAAGGCCGAATTTCAAACCTACTACATATAATAAAAAAATATATTTAACAGATAAAATGGGTGAAGGGGGGGCGATATATCTATCTAGCTAGGTTTTATTTCCAATAATCACAAAAGCCGAGCAATTTTAATTGGGATATTTGTGCCGTATGTAAACTTAGATCTTTCATACAGACATAGATAAAACTACACAACGCATTTTGATGCGGTTTTTTATTTAGAAACAGTAATTCAAGAGGAAGGTTTATACCTATAGATACAAAACATGCCGTGTGATGCCGGTTTAGAATAGCATCACCCCACATCCTGCCCGCGGGTGTCGTAAGAGGCGACTAAGGGACTCGAGAGTATTGGTGTATTACAATTTTTAGGCAACAGGCTGACAACCTGTCACTATAGTAATACACATGTTTTCTGAAACAACCTTGGAAAACAATCCTCAAATGTGTCAGACGTGGCGATAGCGACCGTATTCTTACGGCCGTTAACATTCTGCCTACCCCGCAAGGGATAAAGGCGTGATATGTGTGTGTGTGTGTGATACAAAACATGCTGGGAAAATGTCTTATTCCCACAGGAAAACGCAGAAATCGGAAACACGGGAAATCGCTCGTTTATTGTACACTAGCGGCCCGCCCAGCGGCTCCGTTCGCTGTAACAAATTTTTCTGTGGAAATTAATTGTTTTCCCGGCAACTGTTATATATATAAACCTTCTTCTGAAATCAATTGTATGTATAAAAACTGCATGAAAATGAGTTGTGCAGTTTTAAATATTTAAGCAAACATACTGTATGTACAGACGCGAAAAGCGACTTTGCTTTATACTATGTAGTATAAAGCAAAGTAAAAGCAAAGTAAGTGTAGTATAAATTGACGACCGATGTGGCGCAGTGGTAGTGCGACTGCCTTTGACGCAGAAGGTCCCGGGTTCGATTCTCGGTGGGTCACTCACAAAGTTGATATCTATCACTTTGTGAATTTGTTCCCAGTCTGGTTAGGACATTGCGGGCTGAACCACCCGATTGTCCGTAAGTAAGATGGTTCCGTGTTTCGGATGGCACGTTAAGCCGTAGGTCCCGGTTGCTGTCTATGATCACTTAGACGGCGGTCGTTACACAACCATGTCAGAAGCCTACTACTTGTAGAAGGCGGTTGAAAAATTCTGACACTAGGGTTCATCGGGTCGTAGGGCGACTCGGTGACCCACACGAAAAGAAGACTATGTAGTAATAGAAAAATAAAGTTAGTTACTTACCTAAACGTCATCATCGTACGAAATTCAAACTGCCACAACTATCGACCATGCTCCCAACGGTCATGCTAGTCTAAGAGCCCACTGCACCGCGCGACTGACTGACGCAATAGACCAGGAGCCAGCGTGGCTAGCTGCTAGCGCGATCGCGGACTGATATATCAATTAATTTGTTTATGACAAGCTTTTAAATATGCGGTGTAGTTATGGAGAGGACGTGTGGTGATTTGTAGAGCGATATTTTCGGACACAACATGTGTTTTTAGTACCTTTGAGCCAAAGGGATAAGTGCCCTAAAAAACTTGGAAAAATACCTACTTAGTTATTATCCAGGTAAAGTAATGTAAGTAATGTGCAAATGTTACTTATTATGTTTTATGGTATTTCTAACTAGATATATGATTAAACACATATAAGTCTGTTTTTGGGTTGTCATAATTTATGGTTGAAATTGAAACAGTATTTTTTTCTATAAGTGTTGTTAACTATCATCGTGGCGCAACAACCTACTCATATAAAGGATCAACTTATAACGGTTAAGCTTAGCGATTGTATGAATAACCAGGTTAAGGTGATCCCTTTAATGATAGTTGCTGTGCTGTTGATAGTACCAGCGATTTTTACCCATTCATTATCACATGATTAATTTGTGTTACTTCTGAAGGTAACAATTTTTTAAAAAAGGCTCGCGTTGCACAATAGTATAACGTGCAATGTTTAATAGATACAATGCCAAGGGTATGAGGACGCAAATGTAGGCCATCCTACTTCTAACAACTCTCGATTATTTCAGGATTTTTATGGTTTTTGGGTTTTGTATACGAATAGCCAACAAAGGGATTTTACTGTGTGATGCTGTATGTGTTCGTCTGAGTAAGTTAGTTATGTTTTATTCTTTCCACCTTACTACTCACAACGATGTTTTTCGTTTCGTGCGTTCAACGCCCAATAACCTGGTACGATTTCTGTTATTCTACCCAAAAACTCACTTTTGTTGAATTTGATAAGTAACAACTACTTGTTAAGTTAGAGGCAAGGAAAAACTTTCAAGATACTTAATCAAGTTTTTTGAAACATAAAACTTATAACCACCTAAGACTGCAGGAGTAGTTATATACGGTTCCATCCAGGGAATGCAGCTTTGATGAGGCCATCAAATCCTAGAAGAGTGCAAAAGTTTTAAAATTGCCGCCTAAAATCAGGAACCACCAATAACTACAAAATAATAGTTATAACGAGGTTATGGCAACACTGGCTAAATTTTCTGGGCGTAAAATCACTCATGCGGTTTTAATGTCATGCGTTATCCATTGCTGCATATGTATGAAACAAACAACAAGAAAACTATAGCTTTCAAGCAATCGCACGAGTGAAACCACGGGCCTGTCCTGTCAAATTAAATGTTGAGGTTATATTATGGAAGATTGTTTTCGTTTCATAAAATTATGAATAACTTCTAAAAGTAGCAAGTAAAACCTTGAAAAATATCACTGCATGCCAGTGTAACTATTGTCGAAACTTAAGAAACTAAGTTCAACAGAGAAACATGACTAAACTGTTCAATAATAATGTTCAATTGACCCACCGTATATTTTCGTCGGCATTATTCCGATGTAAATACAGTACCGCGACTAAATCTGTAGCTTCAGTGCAACTGAACAACAAGGAGTACATAACCGACGACTACACAAACGTTACACCAAAAATTATATCGTATTTGAACAGAAATCTACACTTACAAAAAGACAACCCGTTATCATTTGTGAGGCAAAGAATTGTCAATTATTTTTATTCCAACTTCACTAAGAGTGGGAACCCGGCGTTCAGCGTGTACGACAACTTGTCTCCTATAGTCTCGACTAAGCAGAATTTCGATGATTTGTTGATTCCTGCGGACCACCCTAGCCGAGCCAAGTCTGACTGTTACTATGTGAACAAGGACACTTTATTTAGGGCTCACATGACTGCGCACCAGAGCGAGCTGCTCAGGGTCGGGTTGGCTAACTTCCTCATGATCGGAGATGTCTATAGGAGAGATGAAATTGATTCTACACATTTCCCCGTCTTCCATCAGGTTTGTTATTTGATTGATATATATTTTCTTTACTTACAAAAAAGATTTGAATTAGAATTTTTACAAAAATATCAATACAAATTAAAACAATGGGAAACTATTAGAATAGTCCTCCTTATGTTTTTATAACACAAAATGTAACCTACTTAAATAGTTGCATTTAGATTAAGTTTTTAATTGTCTTTGTAGTGCCGTAACAGGGTTTCAAGTGTGACATTATAAACACATTTAAACCCTGTTTTACCACTTGAAAGCAATAAAGAATTAGGATTATGACTGGCAGATACCTTTTAAAACACTATGAACTTATTGCGAAGAGAAGAACAAAAAATAATCTCAAATTACAACTATTTTCAGGTGGACGCAGTAAGGTCGCAATTGAAAGAAGAACTCTTTGGATCCAAATCAGATTTACAACTATTTGAACCCTCATTTGATCCAGAGAACCCCAATGCATTTAAAAATACCATAACAGACCCTATGAAACAAAGTGTTCACACTTTGGAAGCAGTAAAATTAATGGAAGCGCAATTGAAGAACCATCTTATCGGTTTAGTCAAATATTTATTCGGCAGTGACATAAAACATAGATGGGTTGATGAATACTTCCCATTCACCCATCCTTCTTGGGAACTAGAAATATACTATGAAGGAAAATGGATGGAAGTGCTAGGATGTGGAATAGTACGGAATGAAATCCTAGTCAACGCTGGTCCCAACAACAGTATTGCTTATGCCTTTGGTCTCGGCTTGGAAAGACTGGCCATGGCACTGTACAAAATCCCGGACATAAGATTAATGTGGAGTAATGATTCCGGCTTCTTGTCACAGTTCCAGAATAAAGATTTGGATGAGAAGATCACTTACAAAGCAGTCTCTCAGTACCCACAATGTGTGAATGATATTTCTTTCTGGTTGCCTCCTGATACCACAATAGACGCATTTGTCAGCAATGATTTCTATGATCTAGTCAGAGATATTGGTGGGGATATTATTGAACAGGTAAACTTGAACTAGGTTATCCAGTTAAACAAGAACAACATGTAAATAAGCCAAAATAACTAGCATATTTTCTTAAATTTTCAAATCTATTGATTGGTTAAGTTGGCAATATATCCATCCACATATGACTGTTCGTGTTCTCATTATACTGTTGAAAATCTTCTTTCTACATGTTGTAGTTTATGAAGCTATCTGTAACTCACTTTTCGGACTTTATGATTTAGTGTATTTTAATATCTTATCCATTAAAACTTTCAGGTAAAATTGAAGGACAAATTCATCCACCCAAAGTCGAAGAAACACAGCCTATGTTTCAGCATAGTGTACCGTCACTTGGAGCGGACCTTGAAGCAAGAGGAAGTGAACCAGGTGCATAGGAAGATTGAGGACGCAGTGGCACAGGCCTTTAGAGTTGCTATTAGATAGTGTGTATGTTTACAATGGTTAATAAAGTATTTATTGGTTACATAATGCCTTTTTCTTTGCCACAATAGATCTGCAAAGGTCGCAGTGGCTGTTGGTCTCCTCAGGACCGACCCCTGTTCTATCAAATAATAATAATGCCTTTTTCTTCTTTGAAACTTCCTAAAATTTGAAATAAAATTTAAACTGAAAGTTTGTAAGTGAATTTAGCATGATACGGCGGGCGGCTTTGCTCACAGTATACTTATACAGTTTTTAATACCTTTCTTTCTACAGCCATTTCAATTCAAAACATCTCATAACACTTTTCCCAATTTTATATCCAAAATGTCACTTGTAGTCATTTCGTATAATGTCCAAAACGTGTTTTGGTTTACAAAACTAGAATTAAATTACTCCTGTGATAGGAAAGCAAAAGAATTTAACTGTTTTTCTTTCGAAACATATGAATGTGATATCTCACATGACCCGAAATTGAAAAATTGTGAGAAACTGTCATTTTGCGAAGAAGACATTTGACGTGAGCAGACATTTTGCGAAAGAGACATTATGCGCGCATTGTTTTAATTAGAAACTACAACCGACTCACAAGTCTACAATAAAACGCCAGATCTATATATACTAAAACAGTTGTATATTATGTAGTAGTGTGACGTCGCCATCATATAATTATATGGGGTGTACAGTTTGAAGTCTCCAGGACTTGTGGAGTGTTCAGTTGTCGTCTTCGTCGTCGGAGGCGCCGTTCTGCGCGGGCTCGTCCACGGCCGTCGCGTCGCCCATACCTGCAGACGAAACGAGTTTTAGCACAACGGGACCAACGTACAAATACTGCTATTTTCTGTTTTCAGGAGCAAGTTAACTGTAACTTATATACTTCTCATTAGAGAAATCGGGGCACTTTCGTTTACATGATTTGATAAAACACAAAACCTATAAGAAACAATTTTGTATTTGTGACATTTTCATTAAAATGTTCATTTTACTCACTATCACACGATATCAGACATTCATTCCAAAATATACACATTTTAAAAATGAGATGAAAGAATTAGATAATAACTCCGCACGTTGTTTAAAAAACCATCGTTGCTCCCCATTGTATAACGTTAATAATAATGCGTTTTACCGGGGGAAAAAATTGCCTATGTTATTAACAATGAAAAGCTTTTTTAATAGGCTAACTAACAAAAAAGAATGAACATTTCTTTTTACCCGACTACGGCAAAGCAAAAGGAGGGTTATTAATCATATTAGTAGTAGTACATATTATATCTCGTAAAGATAAAGAATCGATCCCGTATTGGCAACATTATTGTTTATCTCTCTATCAAAATGTATGACATAAGAGAAAGAAAGGAAATAAATTTATTTCGGTTAGCAATAAAGGAAAGATTTAAAACAATTAATTATACTAGGAACATGTTATGTACCGAAAATGGACCTCACCACACATAATATAATACTACTAGAGTAGTACAGATACCTAACGTCATAGAGGGAGTTCGATTGCTCTAGAACGGCTATGGGCCGGCTATTTGATATGTCGACACAGCGCGTGCGTTGCTAGCGACATCTATGTTATTTATTTGATACTTCGTACTGACGTCATTTGTATTGGAAAATATTGCAAATATTGTGAATAATTCGCGTGTTTTCCGTCTCAAAACATCTTAAATAATGTATTTATAATTATCCAATACTTTGTTTTTGTAAATTTGCCTTTATTTCAGACTCTTTAAGTTACATTCGCTACCCGTACCGCCATCTATTGATTTTTTTCTGTACTAATTTCCTTTAGTAAGGAATGAGACCCCATGACCTCACTCAGCATATGCGGCAAACAGCAGTGGCCATCTACAGCGCTGGTATTCTGTGAGACTATTTTTAGGTTAGGTTTGGTACTGGTACTGGACGGGGGATACACATAAATTATTTCCAATAGAACATGCATACATATTAATTTGAACGTATTAATTTCACTCTTAAAAGCTATTCAACAAAGTTATAATTTCTGCAAAATTATAATTTATGAGCGGGATTACAACAATATTATTGGGCTTTCGGGATAGTTTCTTTAAAAAAGAACTTATAGTGTGTGATACCTTGGTCCTCGTCCTCCTCGGCGGAGTCCCCGGCCACCTCCGCGTTCTCCGCCTCGGCGCGCTCCATCTGCCGCGCCAGCTCCGCCTCGTCCGTCGCCGTCACCACTTTAGGCTGGAAATTAAACAACCCACATTCAAGTTTGGTCTAAATTCTGATCAGTCTGTGGAACCTTACAAAGTAACTCCACTTAATTCGCTAGTTTCCTGGGTCATTAATTAAATATAAAAGTTGTACATTTAAAACTACTATCCAAAAATACTACGGACTTCATTCATAATTTTTCTAAATATTCAACGTTTAAATTAATAAACATAAAAATAATATAAAAGTGTTTTGACGCCATCCAAATACTTACGGCGGCGTGACGTCATTCTTCGAGTTTTTCATACAAAATACCGTTTTAGATTGTTTTAAAAAGTAGCTCATTTCACTTGTCAGGAAACAAGCCTACTTCGATTCTCTATCTCTGTTTTTTGCAGAGTTTCAATTTAAAAAAAAAAATATGTATCTAAAAGTGTCTTATACAAAATAGTCTGTCCAATCTAACACATTGGGTAGATTATCATGTTAGTGACTAGGAATATAATTAATCCAGCCTGACTAACATGCGTGCCACGACATATTTTGTAGTTTTATATGCGCACAATGTCACTACGGAAGAATGCGTAACTTATTCACAGTGAAGTTAGCCGCAGAAAACATATTGCGGTGACAACATTTTAGCGTGTCATGCATGTTAGCCATGCTGGACCCTTTCGTTAGTCAAGTTTGCTAGTATGATTCTCTTACCGCCATCTGTACGTTGAAAACTCCTCCGGCGCTAGTGATGGTCTCCTTGATCTTGTCTATGGCGTCCTGTAGCGCTTTCAGACCATCAGTCTTCTCAGGAGTGGAAGTCGTCATTACTAGAACGATACATATTACAATTGATGGAAATTGTAACAACAATCTAATAAAACTTGGCTCAACTAACAAATTAGAATGGCATGGTACGTATTTTTAATAGGGAATATTTGCCGTTTGATGCTGGCTTAGAATAGCATCACCACATTTCATTCCCGCGGGTGTCGTAAGAGACGACTAAGAGACTCGAGGGTTTTGCTGGCTTAGAATAGCATAACCCCATTCTTTCCCGCGGGTGTCGTAAAAGTCGACTAAGGGACTCGAGGGTTTCTTGTGTATTACAACATTCCGAGACAGGCTGACAACCTGTCACTACATTGATACACAAACAATCTGAAGCATCCTTCAATATTTGTCAGACGTGGCGATATAGAGACCATATTTTTACACAGGTACAGGATCTTAAACATGTACGGTGATTTTGAGAAAAGGATGCCACGCCACAGTCCTTGACGTGCCTCGGCCGAGGCACACGGCTGAGCACTCAGCTACCTCAGGCTAAACATGTCCACACCGACCGTGGCATGCAAACGCGAGACGGCAGTCTGGACACAGCTAATTTACTAACCATATAAAGGCGGTGCAATAAGGTTAATCTTGATGGGCAAGTCCACAGTAGACATCGCCAGGCCAGCCTTCAGCGCAGCCCGGACCGCGTCGATGCCCTCGTACCCGTAGCAGGCGCACTCGATGTCCGCGCGGATCTTGACGGCCTGCGACGTGAGTTTCCGCTTGATGTTGGCCAGGAGAACCTCCTTCGTGTTCTCGTCTAGGCCACACTCGTTTAGTACTGATGGGTCGCTGTGGAAGTGATAAATAGAAAATATTAATATTTCTAGAAAAAACTCTTTTACAAAATTCTTTAGATTTTTAAAAAGTTTCTTTAGAAAATTAAAAGATAGATCTAGCTGAAATAATATTTTGCTGAAGTAGGCCAAAACAGGCAGCACTTAGGGCAAAATTACTGACAAGGCAGAATCCATCTTTCTGATTATTTACTTAAGATTATTTTCTGTCTGTTCTTTGTAATTTATGTACCTAAATAATTATATTTTCTTCTCTTATCTTTGAAATTACTAAACAGTCACCACAAAGTACTGAAGATTTTACATCATACTAATATTGTAAATGTGAAAGTAAGTATGTTAATTGGTATTGTTCCAATTTTTGTGAAATTTGACACATATACCTAGAGGGTAACTTGGATTCACATTGGACAATTTTTATCATGCAAAAATGTCCTGTGGGATGTCACAGGCTTTTTTTTAAACCAATTTTCATGTGGACACCTGTGGCCCATGCAACAAAGCTACAAGTGCATTCCTACAGGCAAAAAAGTGGCAACATCGCGCCAAAATTAATAATTAAATAGCAACACTGATGAAAATTACAACTACAGGCGTTTTATGAAGCAATCAGTCTACAATTTTACAATTTACAAGTACAGCTGCCTGTATCTTACCAGCGACAAACCATAGTGTAAATTTTGCTTTTAAAAACACAATCGAGCCAGTTTTTACAGGTGTTTTCCTAAAGACTTGTAAACTACAACTGTAAAAAATTACAACTTGTAAATAATTTTACAGGTCCTCAGACATAAGTAATTTCGTTACAAGTTAAGAATTTCCTATTATTTTCTGCGTTAAATAATAACAGAGTACTCAGAAGGCTTCAAATATGTTACGAAGTTGGAGTTCTGACTCAGAAAACAAAGAAATAAAACGAAGACAAAGAAAAGTAAATCATAATAGCAAAAAAACATTGAGCAGAAATTATTCAAATTCTTATTTTTATTTTATCCCTATCTATGGAAAATTTCTGCTGAGCTTTTCTTCATTCGCATCTACCGCCACCTTCTAGGAACTATACGAACAAAACAAAAATTACCCATTTTCTTGAACAATGACATTGACATTTGAATATTGAGTGAATGAGATGAATGAATCGATAGTGTTGTATTTTGACTTGTGAAGTCTACTTGTAATCGTGATTATGGAGCGATACTGGCAAAGGTAGCTTTACAAGTGTCTTCATAAAACGCCTGTAACCTGTAAATTGTAACTACAAGTGTGCTACAGTCAGAATTTCGCCTGTAATTGTAGGATTGTAATTCTAGCTTCGTTGCATGAGCCACTGCTAGTAAAAATACATTTTTTAAATCCAGTTGACTTACACAGCAGCTTGTTTGAAGAAGTCGTAAGCTGAGGCTTTTTTCTTGTATTTTTCCTCAAAGTGCCACGCAGTCTTCTTATACAGGTCCTCAAGCTGTTCAGAGTTCTCGTAGTGAAGCAGCTCAGCTACGTGCCTCAGGATTGAGTTCACGGCTTTAGCTTTTGCGTACCGTTCTGTACATTTGTCAATGTCCTCTGCTGATACACGTCGCTTGGATAAATCAATGTAACCTGGAGGGGAAAGAAATTTATTTTTTATAAATTATTTTTCATGTTTGTAAAGAGACGACTAAGACGCTTATATGACACTATAGTAGCACCTACATTTGCTTGATACAAAGGTACAGATTCTATAGAACCAAATGCTTATAAGTTTATGTCAGTTATATATTTATAGAATCTTTGTATCATAAACAGAAATATTAGAAATCTGGTTATCACATAAGCAAATCTCGGTATCACACAAGAAAATATTTTCATGGAATGCTCCTATACCCTGCTGGTAGACAGTTAGCTAATGACACAGTTAGCTAATTAACTGATATTACATACATACTATCCCTGGGGGAGGCCTATGTCCAGCAGTGGGCTGATGTGATGTACATAGAAGATGTAGGACATTATGTAGGTACATTATAAGGAATTTATCTCGGAATAAGGGACATATTGAATGCTTTAGAATTTACCTACCTACATAATGTCTCTTGGAGTTTATGTTATATTGCAAATACTGTCTTAAATTATGACTCAACTAATAATAATTAGGGGAGGGCCAGGTCCAGCAATGGACTGTTGTGGCTGTAGAAGTAAAAGAAGTAATAATTGAACAAACAATAGGTATGACTATGACCTAAGGCACTACAGAACTAGTTACATACACAATGGTTGGTTCTGACTAAGAGGAGTGAACAAATTACCGCCCCGAAAAGTATGCTCTGACCTACCTTTCTCTTTATCCACTCTGATAACGACCACGGGCTCTGTCTTGCCCACCCTGATCAATTTGTTGATGGACCTGATACGCCTTCGGGACAACTCCGACAGCAAAATCATGCCCTCAATATTGTTGTACTCCAGCAAGTGGACGTACGCGCCCATCTCGGCGATGGAACGCACGTTCACCATCACTACATCCTCCACCTCAGGATATTTCTCCTGGTAAAACCGACACGACAACGGCATCTGAAAAATTCACACATAACCTATAAGTCTCCCAGGAATGCAATAGATAATTAAGAATTATACGAGTATAATGAAGATACTGTACCTTGTGTGAGTGTTTTGATTTCAATTGTTATAGATAATTTGTAATATTGAAAATAATGACGAAATACTGCACTCGTTCACGTTGACCGTCGACAACTTTGACGCTCCAGTTTACGCATTACATTAGGCCGACATAGGGTACGACAACGCTTGCCTCACGGAAACATCTGCGTGACACGAAACGTAATTAGTATTGCCATTTACAAAATAACTCGTTTTTACTACGAAATAACGTTATCTCAACTAGCAGTCAGCTGTTTACTGTCAAGTCGATAAGATAATCGATTGCCTAACATGTTTGATAACCTCCTAAGATTTTTATTTTTATTTAATTCGGACTAAAAACCCAACCATTTGACTGCGAAAAAATTATAGTATAATATCCTTTTGATAGCCGAGCGCAAACAGTGAATATGTTCCGCAAAAGACTGATAAACCTTGTGCAGTTAAGTGCGGTGGGATGTACGGGCTACTTGGCTGGTAAATATAGTGAAACAAAACAAAGATCTGATGAAGGCAGTTTGCTAGTGAACGGGAAGGTCATCAAGAGTCTTCCCGCCCTTCCTCTGTTCGCTACCGTGTCCGCGGCAACCCCATATACTGACAGCGGGAATACCAAAGATAGAGTAAGTTTCAGTTTGGGTTTACTCAGTATATAAAATTATAGAGCTGGCTCAGCTCAATAAAATGAAGTAAATAAAAATATTTAGCTGCCTGTATAAACTTTATGTTGCCGTGAGATGCCGGCTTAGAATAGCATCACCCCATTTCTTGCCCGCAGGTGTAGTAAGAGGCAACTAAGGAATTCATGGGTGTAATGTGTATTACAACTCTAGGCGACAGCCCTCAATATCTGTCAGATGTGGCAATAACAACCATATTTTTATGGCCATTAACTCTCTGCTTATCCCGAAAGGCATAGAGGCGTGATATTTGTGTGTGCGTGTGTGTGTATAAACTTTACATCTTCTACAACATAAAATATTTTTTCCACTTCTTGCTTACCTTGATTGTTTACCACTACAATAGTAATTCAATAAAATAACCGATACTGTGCTTTTACTTCTTACCTGTCGATATCCTACCCTAGGAAATCAATTAACTTCTCAATTCCTGCTTCCAATTCTATTTAAAAAAAACCTATCAATCATATGTTTCAGATATCACAGATAATGAAATTTGGCTTCCCAAGTTTAGACCAAGTGCGTTCCTACGACGACTTTGTGCTGTCCTACGACCGTCGCAACCGCGTGCCTCACTGGGTTTTCGAGCACATCACCAAAGACCACGTGGCCAAGAACGACCAGGTTGACAGAAGCAAATGTGACTTCAAACCTGATGAAAGTATACACCCGTTTTTCAGGTTTGTTATATTTTTTTTATTAGCACAAAAAAAAGACTTATAAAAATATTTTATAGTTACTAGATTGCACAAACCTGATATGTCATGCGCACGCCACCCCTACGCAAATGTAATTTTTTCTCAGTGCTAGAATTACCTCTTATCTAAGGCTCTTATTTACAAGCAGCAGTCAACTCTTGAGATTGATCTTGAGTGCGAGTTTGAGATGCTGTTGTTAGTATTGACTGGCATTTGCCTAAATTGCTCTTGAGATCAATCCAGAGCTGAGTGTGATTTATAAATTGACCTATACTTTCCCACTACTGGACAAAGGCTTCTAGAAGAGAAAGCTAGACTCCACTTACAAAAATGTGATCCAAAAAGTTATAAAATAGCAAAAAATATTAATGAATTTTCAATAATAAACCAGCATTTTATTGTTTTAGTCAACAGTTCTATAGAAAATTAAATCAAGAAAAAACAATTCTTTCAAATTAGTAAATTCTTTGGTTACAGATCTCAAAACACGGACTACAAAGGTTCAGGTTTCGACCGAGGCCACATGGCAGCCGCTGGCAACCACCGACTTGCACAGAAACACGTTGATCAGACATTCTACCTCACCAATATGGCTCCACAAGTAAATTAAGATTTTTACTACTAAAGGCCTCAATCGCAATTATTCTAATTTTGATACTATGTGATGTTGACTTAGAATAGCATCACCCTATTTCTTTGTCGTAAGAGGCGACTTCACATGTATTACAACTGACAACCTGTCACTGGTGATACAAATCATCTGAATGGGCCTTTAATATTTGTCAGACGTGGCGATAATTTTACGGCTGTTCGTTAACAGTCGTAAAATACTTGTAGTCTGCCTACCCCGCCAGGGATAAAGATGTGATGTGTTATGATAATTTTAGGTTTTTGTTGTAACTATATTGTTTCCCTTGCTAGCTAGAGTGTCTTTAATACTTAGTAATAAACGGATTTTTTCCTTAGTTTACTAGGACCTTATGTCATAGCATTTACTCTAAGGTCACGAATGTCACAGGGATCATCCTATATTTTTCGACTATAGCGCCTTATTATTGAGATCTATTTTTTCTGGACAGAAAGGGGCTGATGCTAAACCGACGTCACACAGCTTATTTAATGTTTCCTTCAATGACTTCCAGGTGGGGCAGGGCTTCAACCGCGACGCTTGGAACAGGCTTGAGAAGCACGTGCGCAAACTTACCAGAGTTTACGATAATGTGTACATCTGCACTGGACCACTCTACTTGCCCAGGTACCTGACACAAAATGTGACTTTTTTTTTCACAAGCAACTTTCGTCTTCTTCTGTTGTGTGGGACGTCAATATTAAATTTTCGGAGTCTTAATTTCAAACAATCTCTCACCCCCTTCGTATGGGACACTATTAATTTCAATCGATAAAATTTTATTAAATCTAGATCAAAATTATGAAAAGAAACCAGAACTAAAATCTTATTTTAAAACCATGTCACAGACTTTAACTACTTCCAAGTTATTTATAATTTTTATCTTGGTCAAAAGTCAAAAATAAAAATTTATTCGTTAAAAATACCACACAAGCTTTTACCAGCCTCTATGACACTTGCTGGATTGAATAGCGGTGGACAATCTTTACGTCAGGTAGGATCCGGAGCGGGCGTCAAACCCTCGCTCTCTAAGGCCCGTATTTATAAACCGCACTCAACTCTGAGATCGGTCTTGAGTGCGACTTTTGAGATGCTGTTAGTATTGACTGACATTTGTCAAAATCGCTCTTGAGATCGATCTCAGAATTGAGAGCGATTTATAAATGCGGTCCTAAGTCTGCGATCGATCTCTTTGACCCACTCAACGCCTCTGACCCCCAACAACCCGTTGCCTCAAAGGCAAATTGCACAAAATAATAGTTTGCTTATTATTATAAATGTTTTTTATAACGTGAATATGGAATTATACTGTATTCTCATTTGTATAAACTTCACAGCCCCAAAATACTTCAATTTCCAGGAGAGAAGCCGACGGCAAATCGTACGTACGCTACCAGGTTCTAGGCGCTAACAGCGTCGCAGTGCCCACGCATTTCTATAAAGTGGTGGTGGGGGAGTCAGCTGACGGCACGTTGGACATGGAGGCGTACGTCATGCCCAACCAGAGGATACCTGATGAAACACCCGTGTCTTCGTTCATGGTACGCACACACACACACACACACACACACACACACACACACACACACACACACACACACACACACACACACACACACACACACACACACACACACACACCACACTTGTACAAAGTGTTGCACTTAAATGCAAAATTATCAGATTCTTGCTAGTTTTAACTAAGTCGCTTACTTATGGTTAAAATCTGTCATAGACATACGTCATACATATTTAAGAGCATCACCCCACTTGATGGGACTTGAGGGTTTCAGGTGTATTACAATACAACTTTTAGGCGACAGGCTGACAAACTGTCCCTATAGTGACAGTTTTTCTGAATCAGCCCTCAAAGATTGGTCGGACTTGGCGATGGCGATCGTATTTCTACGGTCGTGAACGTTCTGCCTAACCCGCAAGGGATAAAAGCGTGATACACGTATGTATGTATGTTCATTGGGGAAACTGCAGCATTTTTACCTGTAAATTTTATCTTTTCTAGGTTCCCCCGGAGACTATAGAGAAGGCGGCCGGGCTGTTGTTCTTCGACAAAATACAGAGGACCAAACTCACCAGAATAAATGGACGGAAACTGTAAATGTCGCCATTTTAATGTATTTAGTACAAATTGTTGTTATGGCATTCATTGAACCCTATTTTGGCGTGCCATCTTTTCCAATAGCAGTTTTTTTTGTAGTAATTGAAAAAATAAACTGTACTAGGGCTGTAGTTTAGAAACAATTTGGCATTCGGAAGTCTGCCACAGATATTTAACTGCCTTTCGTATCATATTCATATGTCAGTCAATCATAAGCTCTACCCGGCTCTACTAGACAAATCCTTTAGTAGTAGCAAGGTGAGTAGTAGCATGCGAAAATGTTTCCTAGAACACGCCTCTTAATCTGTTTAATACATAATTTTTTCGACTTTATCTCAATTTTAAAATACCACATTACATGGACATTTTCAAAATGCGACCGAAAACGGCGCGCGCCAAAATAACGAGAGATGTGCGCTGACCCTTACATTACGTGAATGAGAGCCTTTAGTTAGTGTATTTAAGTAATTTTATTATCAGTTGACTATGAATGATTTATTATATGTAAATATTATTAAATAATGATTTTTATGGTGTTTTTGTTTTTAGTGTAAATCACAAGCCCAAGAATAACTACTTGGAATCTGAGTACGACACGAAAATTGTAACAAGAAAGCTATTCGAATCATTCTTTCGTTTTAAATTTGTCAGATGAATCGTGAAGAAAACTATTGAGGTGTAAGAATTTTACTTACCTTATTACGACTAGTAGAAAGTTTTATTGTGATCGGTAGATAGCTCCTTTTTTAGTAAAATTATACCCTATGTCAAATGGCGAAAACAGAAGGATATTTTTTTTTTTTTGCAATATGATTATGACATTACAAGAATAGTGAACAGAAATATTTTAACTCTATTATGCCTTAGTTCCGTTGCGACGGATTTTCATACAAACGTATTCCATTGTTTTCTCCCGGAGTAAACTCTCTAGGGTTATCTTTTCTTTTTTTTACATTAAGGCCTACTAAGGTCATTATTATGTTTTTTTTAATGAAATAGAAAAAATAATTTTTCGTTTTGTAAGTATAGGAAAAGAAAATTGCTCATAGTTTGTTTACGTAATTATTTGTCGAAAAAAGATAATAAAGGCCTTGAGCCTTATTTTAATGGCTTTAATGCACTTTAAAAAACTATAACTCTAGAGACATTACTCAAAAAGAAAGTTTGTATGAAAACCCGACACGACAAAATGAAAAACAAACACAATTTAATATCACAACAACCTTTATTCTTAAAAGGACCAAAGTCACGTAAAATAAAATGAATAATTCTTTAATTTTCATACACTTAGTTATCATAAATTGAGAATCATCACGGTTTTTTTCTGTGATAAGTAAGTATTATGACAAAAATTGGAATTGCTACTTATTATTAGACAATTTTTTATGCTAACATCTATTATACACATAGTATATATAAGCAATCACATTGCTTTTCCTAAACTATATAAATTATGTAGGTAATCAATCAGTAGCAGTAAAAAAACAAATTAAGTTTTGACCCACAGTGGTAAAAGGTGGTCAAAATAAAACAAAAAATTTCAAATCAAACCATAATCAAAGAACTGAGTAAACTATTTTTCAGTTCGTAACATTAAAAAAAATTATCATCACTATCACTACATAGTATAAAGCAAAGTCGGTTCCCGCGTCTTTGTAGGCTTAGATCTTTAAAAGTACACAACGGATTTTGATGCAGTTTTATTAATAATCAGAGTTATTCAAGAGGAAGGTTTATACAGGGTGTAAGAGACGGTGTAACGAAAACTTTGCAGGTGTGCTCGCTCAGATTATGAAACTGAACAACTTTTTATGTGGGGGCTATGTTAGGAAACGAAAAAATTTTTTTTGTGTTTCCATACAAAATTCCCGCTGATTGACTTTGTATGGGAACTCGAAAAAATTTTTCGTTTCCCTACATAGCCCCCATAGAAAAAGTTGTTCAGTTTCATGGTCTATGACTCCTGCAAAGTTTTCGTTACTCCGTCTCATACACCCTGTATGTACAATACTTGCCGGGAAAACAACTTGTTCCCACGTTAAAATTAGTTACAGCAGGATCAACTGCTGGACTTGTTGCTTAAGTAGGTACATAACATAACATTTGCCTACTTCTTGAAGTTTGACATTTATTATACGAATACGTAGAGGTAGATTCAAGGCTAGGAATAACTAATGCCGGTTTTAAAACAAGATCTGCTTACCTACCAACGTACCGTAAAATCATACAACTATGGTCCTGTAATTCAACGATGGTCCATAAGGGTGCGTCTCCATTGAAGCGGGGCTGCGCTAAGCTAAGCTAGGCGCGGCATGAATTGACCAATCATGAGCCTCAAAATTCCCGAATCCCCGCCCCGCTTCAGTGGAGACGCAACCTGATTGGTCAATTCATGCCGCGCTCAGCTCAGCTTAGCGCTGCCCCGCTTCAGTGGAGACGCACCCTAAAACTATGTATTAAAACGATAGATGTCAAGTATAAGTTTGCTGGATAGCGTATTTCACTAGCACCTTGTAAACTCACCTTCTAACACTACTATCAAACCAATAAACAAAAAAATACAGGTTTGTTTGGACCATAGCTGCGAGACACGGTAACTAAATTATAAGACTCGATTCCACAGAAATGACTAGCTAAAATAAATACTGGACATTGAACTCTCTATTTATTGCGATGTGATGTCTTTTTAGGCCCGTATTTATAAACTGCACTTAACTCTGAGATCGATCTTGCGACTTTGAGATGCTGTTAGTATTGACTGACATTTGTCAAACAAAATCGATCTCAGAGTTGAGTGCAATTTATAAATACGGATCTTAGTGTGTTTTATAGTTATCCACGAACAAGAGCAACGACAATTGAGCAACGACAATTCTGTGTATAGTTATCCAATAACAAACCAACAAAATACGAAGAAGAGACATGTAGGTACAAATAGCATAACTAATTTATTTAGTTACAGGATGGCCACTTAAACCAAACCTAAACCTTCATGACCTGCATCTGTAAAATCTAAAAATATACTCCTTTACTTAATTTTCTTTCTATTCCTAGAGACTTCGTAGTTTTAATGCTGTCTCAGTTCAAACTGTTCATACCCCCAAAATGCAGTCTTCTTCTTGTGACTCTTCTTGGTCTAAATATGCCATGTACTGTGATTCTTCGATATCCATTTCGTCCGAATTCATATTATCATCTAAATCTTCTTCAGGCGTAGTGTTTATAGTTTCTTGTACAACTGGTACTGGTAGAATATCTGTAGCAGGTTGTACGGTGGTAGGCGTAGGTGGGCTTATTGTTATCGGCAATTCTGTGGCACCTTCTGGGCCAATCAGCGAAACCTTTACAATTGATGCCGACGGGTCTGTGTCAGGTTCTACCACTGGTTTCGGTGCTCCTAGTGGTACCTCCTTTAGCACAGCTGGCTTCGGCGCACTAGGAACTAGCTTCGAATCAAACATGGGTTGCAAATGTACTGTGTGTTTTCGAGGTGTTGGCTTAGCATGGAAAGTGCGGAGTACGGATTTACTACCGATTGGACGGCGTACGAATTTACGATAACCGATGGGACTTATAGGTCTTATAGTTGGATTTTCACCAGGTTTTGGAGCAATGGGGACAGGTAAAGGCGCCGTAGTCTCCAGTGCAGCGGGCTTAGGAACTCCGACTGGGACTGGCAGTTCTGTATCTGATTCTGTCGGCTCGTCTACGGAATCATCTTTCGGGTCACTCGTTGGACCAACATTCGATATTTTTTCAAGATCAATCTGGTTTTTATCTCTAAGTCTCATAAACTTTTTGGCTAGAGGCTCTTCGTCCGAAGAGTCATCTGAAGACTCAATGACACGACTGGCAACGATACGAGGTTCTCTAGTTTTACTCTTCGTTGGCATTCCATTATCAGATTCTGACGAATCTACGAGATATTCCTCTTCCATCGGCGCATCTGAATCTACCAAATTGATTCTGGCATCTACTTTCAGTAAACTCTGCTTTCGTTGATGTTTCTGGATTTGGGACTGCATTTCCTCGAAGGGCACGAAACGCAATTTGTGCTTCTTATTTAATAAAATTGGTTTCTTTGTTGGTACTCGTTTAAATAATTTCACAGGTTCGACAATATCTGTAGTTGAAAACAATTTAATAGGTTTGACATTGCCGTCTTTAGTAATATTTTTAGGAATATCCGTGTCGTCAGTTAAATCTATTATTCCTTTTGGCGCCACGACGGGACGTAGAACTCGTGTCTTCGAGGCGGTTTTAAAGTTTTTCTTGATACATACATTAATAGGAGCAATCACTCCAGTATTGAGATCTAGTTTAAAGAACGACCCGTTATGATCGCAAGCATATTTGAGCTCAGCGAGCGAAGTTATGGGAGAGAGTTCAGGCAAACTAATAGTATGACTAGTTGCTACTATACTACTGGTGGTTACCACAGCAGGGTTCACGGTACTATCAGCGGCATGATTAACTATATTAGTAACTATTGGGGTAACAACATTGTCACTGGCAGGTATTGTTTGTTTTGTTGGGCTTTCTTGGAGTGTCGTGTCTTCAGCGGATATCCCAGACATTTCCATTAAGTCTGATAACAAGTTCCTACTGCCTGATGCACTATTATTCGTTTCGTCATTGTCTATATTTATGGAACTTGAGCCGTCGTTATCTTCGCTATCTTTATTTTCACACGTTGAAGCTGTAGCTGTTGTAGGTTCGTCAGTTTCTTCTATAGTAATTATTTCGGATTCTTTTGAACTATTCGGATCGTTCCTTGATGTGTCTTCTCCTTCTGTAACTGTTTCGGTTGTAGTTAAATCTTGCAACACATCATTGCCTTTATCTGATTGTTCTGTATTACTTGTTTCTTTAGAGACATCTTGATTCTCATCTAGGTTCTGTTCTATCTGTTCTTTTGAATTTTCTGCATTGTCCGGTTTGGAACTTGTCAATAGTTTTACTAGTTCGGTTTGGGAGGTGCCTTCAATATTTGTTTGATCTACATTATCACTAACAATTACAGACGATGATGATAATACAGTCTCTGCCAAATCTCGTGCTGCAGCTTCAGTTTCTTTAGTAGCGATATTAATTTGTTCTTGTACCGCAGCAAGAATGCCTGGCAAAGCAGCTAACTGCGCCTCGTCTAGTGTCGTTGTCTGCTCCACAGTGTAAGTAAGCTTACCATCCGGCATAAGAACTAAGTGTACTCCACTGGGTATAGGCATCGAAGGTATCACTTTAGGCTGAACTGGTGACACCTGTGGCTTAGGACCGAGGATTCCGCCAGATGGGTTTGTAGCGACGACTCCGCCTAATTTTGGTGGAAACTTCACAGTAGTTAAAAGAATTGTGTCTTTACCTAAAAATATTGGACTCTCCTTAGGTTTCTGTGACAGGGCTTTACTGTTCAGGACCAGGATTTTATCCAAGTTGTCTGTGTCATTACTAATACAGGCCGTGTCAATATTAGCAGTGCCACCAGCAGACGCATCTATAACGATTCGTCTTTGAGGACAAGGTACAGGGACAGTTACTTTTTTAAGACCCATTGGTAGGAGAGGTGAAACCGGGACTGCCGTTTTCTCTACGACCGGGATCGCAGCTGTCGTGCTCATCTGTGAAGCGATGCGCTCCAAGAAGGTGGTTTGTGGCATGACATCAGTGGTGCCGGAAGGTATCACCGCTGGCTGATCATGGTCAGGAGTTTCACTGACGGGTACTGGAGTGAAGTTTACATTTATTCTAAACAGTGGCTTGGGTTCAGTTTCCGCGACAGGTGCCGAGACAGGAGTGGAAACAGATGCAGTTACTGCCTGAGTGCTAACCCCAGCCACACTCATGGGGTACCCTCGCCCTATACAAGCACTCGTGCAAGTGCTATTTATGTGCGAACAATTCGTAACTGAAGCTGATTTATTTGTCGAGTAGACCCGTAATCGAGGCTTTGGCACCACCTCCACTTCCGGATCAAAGCCTGGTATTGTAACGTCGCTAATGTCTTCATCAATCGCAGAATTATCATCACATTCGCCATCAGACAGCACTATAGCATCAGTTTCAATTAGTCCAGGAGATTCAGTGCGACCTACTTGCCTCGTATTTGTCTGTTGCTTCCAAATTTTTCCAAATTTCTTGATTGCGTTAAGGAGGTCGTCACGGCAACAACATTCGCATATAAGCGGGCACGGGTGCGTCTTCCACGTTGCCGGTTTTGTGTTGACTCCGCCGAACTCTGGCCTTGAGAGTTTCTCTCGTGAATAGCAGCAGAATTTCCGTCGACTTTTTTTCTTACTAGATTTAGGTAGAGGTGTCGTCGTTTCTACTGATATATTTTCTATCACATCGGGGACGGGAGAGTCGGGTTTATTAAGCGCAGCGGTGACATTTATAGTATTTATCGGTCTGGCTTCCGATGACTCAGGTGCATCATTAGAATTTGAGTTACTCAGCGACTTTCGAACATCTTTCTCGATAACCCAGTTAGGCTTCTTGTTTTTCTTTTTGGGGAACTTGTATTCGTCGGTGCCATCGAGTTTGTTGATCATCCGGTTTAAAGTATCGATGGTGATTAAGAATTCATCGATGTTGGAGGATTTTGTGGCGGGTCCGACCCGCCACGGCGGTGGCGTCCGACTTAGCCCGCCAATGCTCGTAGGCATGTTAAGAGGCCTGAAAGGAACTAGTTTATACTTCGGTATCCCTCCTCGCCCACGCGTGGTACTAGCACCCCCCCGCCAGCCCTTTCCTCTACCTCTTCCCCTGTAACTATTAGACCCCATGTCATTGTTCTGGTGATCTTCAGTCTCTTGAGGCTTTGCGTCCTGCCCTCCAGATACATCGGTTACTTTTGGTTCGTCATCATCATCTAGATCCATTACATGCGTCTCGAATGATCGCTGAGCGGGATAATTATTTACGAAACCCGAACTTTCCACCCTCATGGGAGGCACTTCTGCTGTCAGAAGGTGCTGGTTGATTTTCCGTACCTCAGACAGGTCTTTCAAGTCAACAGTTTTCTTTCTTTGAGTCAAATCGACTGTGGGCACTGTTGGAGCCAAGAGATCTTGTATATTGGTTTTACCTTGATCCTTAGCTAGGAGACTTTGTATGGGCATAGCTGAAGGCATGACTGAAGAAGACTGCACTTCATCTACTTTCTCTACAACCGGTTGCGGTGTACCTTCACTGGATTTTAGATATAACGTGCCGTTTACAAGTTTAGATTCAAAAGCCTTGTGCAAATCGATAGTCATCGGTTTGCAATAACTGAAAAGTCTTCTATTTCTTTCTGAACTGAAGAAACTGGCGGTTAATCTTTTTAATCTGGTATTAAAATCAGGATTTTTACAAAGTATAATAGGATTATACAAACGATTTCTAGGTTTTTGTAGAAGGTAACTGGTGGATTTGACTTTTAAGCTCTCGTCTATAGCTTCGTCACTTTCATATTCACCATCACTTAGTGGGTTAGCATTATCATCATCATGATCAGGTACAATTTCTGGTTCAGATTTTATAGTGTCTGTACCAAACGGTAAAGAGTTTATAGTTTGTTTACTTAATGGTGGTGAACTATTAGTTTCTTTATTTGGACTGTCTTGCAAATTAAAATCCTTAAGTATTTCATTTCTAAATAAATCACCATTGATCGATCTATCCGCCTGACTGGAATTTGTTTGAGTAACATTATGTTCCACAACATCATTTTCAACTTTGATAGCTATTTTACTAACAGGTTTGCTTTCGATTATGACACTGTCAATAACGGTTTGCAATTCAACGGAATCAAACTTTTTACCTTTGAATATAATCATGTCATCTAACTTGGTGGTGTAGACTATTGGTGCCATGAGGAGTTTAAGGTCAAATTTAGGAGACGGTGCAGCTTCTTTAATGATGTCCTCTTCAATGTCTTCGGCATCCTTTTCGTCTTCTTCTCCGTCTTTGTTTACTTTAGAATTAATAACTGGATCCGGCAGTTTGTCTTCTGCAAAAAGCACATTATATTAGCTTGTAAAATAGTAAGACACACACAATAATGTGCGCTTTATAATAGAGTGCCTTAACTCTGTGCAAGAACGTTACTTTTAGTCGCAATCTTTATTATAAATTGCTAGTACATAATTAATATTACTAATGTTTAAAAAATAATAAAAAAGATCAGATTTTTTTTTAACTTTCCACAAAAAAGGTATTAATACCTGAAGTTTTTTCTTTAATGGTATCCTCCTCTTCTTCATACTCGATTCCTTCATCTTCAAACTCTATGCCATCATCAGCGAATTCCACGCTAGCCATCTCCTCCGGCAGCTTAAATTCATCCACCACATCATGAACTAGCTTCTTCATATCGACTTCCCTAACAAAAGCATCAGCTTTCTGCTTTATAATATCGTCCATTACATCGTCTTCAGCATTTGTTGGTTCGTCTGGAGTTTCATTTTCAAGTGGTTTTTCTTCAGTAACAGTTTTGCTTCGACTTTGAACATATTCTTCTGCCTTCTGTTTTATAAGATCGTCTGGTATATCCACGTCCTGGTCTTCTATAACTTCGGAAGTGTCTGCAACAGGTTCGGTATCGCCAGGTTCAGTTTCTTCAAATTCTATTCCTGAGACTGTGATATCATCAGCTTGAGTATCTTGCATAAAATTCGTCATTTGTTGAGCTAAACTTTTCCTATTTTCATCTCCTATAGAACTTAAATGGGAATTAGAGTTATCGTCATCTTGTTCTATGGGTATATGAGTGGCTTCAAGTATCTTTACATTAGATAGACCATCTTCTACGTCTATAGGTTCTTGTTTGACTAAAGCTAGGTTTACTTCTTGTTGAGTGTTGCCATCTTTGTTTTTGGGGTCATCGTCGGAATCTTCGCCTAGTTCAATTGTTTCTATAACTGGTTCTATTACTACTAAGTCCGGTTTGTCTGAAATGGTAGAAAAGTTCAAGGTTATTTTGATGTATTCAGAAACTCGGGTATTTAACATTAAATTACCCAATATTTAAGAACTTACCATCGACAGTTTTAGGTCGATTCCTCATTCTGCTTTGCAATTCCTAAAACATAAAAAGTTTAGTATAAATATGAGGTTTATAACATCATCATCATCTAACTAAGGGATAAAGGGACTGAAAACTGAAAAGTTTGCGGGCGTGATCAAACCATGAAACTGAACAATTTTCGCATTAATATTACGAATGAGAACATTAAAGGATCATGGCTACTTTTGTTTGGATGCTCGTCCTGTTTTTCATCAGTCTTGCGTCACACTTGCGGGCCTCGCATCAAAGCTGAAGTTAGTTTAATTAATGTTTAGCATTTAAGAAAAGGTTATTTTTATGCAGCATGTACTATGCAATTCCGTAATTGAGTGATTCTCGCATTTGGTCCGGATTTCGTGTGCAGGCATCAAATTGGTATGAAAACAAATAAATCGAAAGTTATTTATATCCGAAAAGGTCACTAATAAAAATAAAAAAATGTGGCAGGATCGATATTTGGTACAAGTCTTCTCAAAAATTAGTTATCGAACTTTAGATAGGTAAAATCTCATTTCCATCCGTGTGATTTTCAGTTCATCTTACACTAAAATAATCATATCAAGTCATTTATACGATAAACTTCACAATGTTTTCCTGTTTTCCGATCATCAATGAAGATAGCTTATGCACAATAAATAGTTCAAGCAATAATACTGAATGAAACCTAGAGAGAATCAACATTATATTTTTGTCACACGAAATCCTTCATTCCCGTCCGCGAGAATTGACATCAAGTTTTATCCTTAAATAAGCCTGCTAAAGACGTTGATTTCTCCACAAGCCCCTTCCTTGCAAGTCAGCCAAACCATCTGACTGGAGGTGGCTCCGTGAAAACGTTCGTAGAAAGTTAAATTTTGATTCTCGCACTTAAATTTTGGTTTTGTCACAGGTAAGAGGTCATTACCATCCAGTGATTATTATATTAGCTGTTCTCTTTCAATGTTTTCTTTCTATATATAACAATAGCATTTCGTTATACTTTTATCCATTTCGTGTCATAACTTTGAAACATCTAGGTATCGTGAGAATTTGAAAAAAAACTGTCGAAACCTCATTTCCATCCTACTCATTTCCGTCCATTTTGGCCCAATTTGGACGGATGGTAATGAACAAATATGAAGAAAAATGCTTTTTTAAGTATCATTTTCATATTTCTACCCATATTTCTTACGAAAAATGATTTAGTTTCAACTTTTATACCTAGAATTGTTATGAATAACCAAGCAGACATTGTTATGAATAACCAAGCAGACATAGTCCGGAGGCGCAGGGATGATGTCCAGAGGCTGCAGTGGAGGCGTAAGACATGGTAGGAAGCATTAGCCTGACCGTAGGAACGGACATCTCCTCTGTAGTGAAGTCAGTGAGGTAGAGGTGGGGTCATATTTCATTATTATCCATGTACTTTTCATTTCCATCCTTGGCTTCATTACCATCCTTTACATAACTTTATTGAAAATTATTCCACATGAGTGCCTTTCGAAAAATATTATTAAAAAGGCAAATACGTATCACATTTATAAAAATTGTAGCCCTAATAGCGAAAAAATTTTTTTTTTCGAAAATTGGCCAAATCCGGACCAAATGCGAGAATCACTCAATTATTGAATGTTAAGGTTGGGCATCAAAAGAGATAAAAGTGCTGAAGTTTGGCTCCCTAGTGTATTTACTTCTAAATTCGTTATTTAAGGTAAGCAGTGTGAAAAACACACACATTAGTAAAAACTTTGGTTAAAAGATTTAAAAGTAATTTTTTAAATTTATTTTTTATAAGTTGCCCTGTTATGTGCAACAATTAACGTTGCTATTCTTCATCAAAATTGGCGATATTATATAGGTTGTCCCTCTTTAAGTGGTCCAAAGAAAAAAATCTAGATTCTGACACCCTTAGCCACCAATCTGGAATATTGTTTTGTTAATATTAAAAAATATTTATTTTGGACACTTCATACAAAATGCTCTATGTTTATTGTATTTTTTTGATTTTTGACGCAAGCACATTGCTAGCCCATGTATATGGGCATTCTCCTTTGATTGCCCGTACAAAGTCGTAAATCTTAAATTGTGTAAGGGAGGTCGAAAAATCTCAGATGTTCCAATATGTTGTGATATATTTGGTATCATATATGTATTTTCTGGTAAGTACATATTAAAACTACACAAACTATACGTGGTGTAAGGAACGGTGTAACGAAAACTTTGCAAGCGTGATCAGAACATGAAAGTGAACCACATTTTCTATGTTGGGAAACGTAAATTTTTTTCGAGTCTTCATACAAAGTCAGTCAGCTGATCGGGAATTTTGTATGGAAGGTCGAAAAAAAATTCACGTTAACATATAGAAAAAGTTGTTCAGTTTTGTGGTCTGAGCACGCCTGCAAAGTTTTCGATACACCGTCCCTTACACCCTGTAAATATGATGATGTGAATCAAAGTACCTATGTATAAGTTTCTAAAATATAGGATGATCCCTGTGACGTTTGTGACGTTGGAGCAAATGCTATGACATAAGGTCCATTTTCCTTTGTTTACCAGGAAATGTCATACAATTTGCTCTAAGGTCACAAACGTCACAGGGATCGTCCTAAATAAGGTGTAAAAAAATATTCAATGGGTGAACCAGCCCATGAAACTGAACAACTTTCCCCAAGGAACATAGGTCGAAATATGAAAAAATAATTTAGACACAAGTTGACTCGCTCGGCTGTTACATTCTGTATGGGAGGTCCAAAATTTTTTTGATATTTCAACCTATGTTCAAGTATGTTACCTTGGGGAAAGTTGTTCAGTTTCATGGTTCAGTTTTTACCCCTTAAAATATTTGCAGCAAATTTTTTCACACCTGTATTTTAGGGACTATAGGTACTTACAAATTGTTCAGGCAGGATGACCTTCTTCATCTGAATGAGTTCCTGCCATTCGGGGAACGGCTGCGTGATCACTTGCGGGAATCTGGAACCAGGAACAATATACAAGGTGTAACATACAGTAAAAATACAAAAATGTATTTATTCTGTAACTTGAGTTTCCATTTTCAGTTAGTGGCTGGTGTCTCCTTTTAAGCTGAAGTTGCCTGTGTTAGGAGAAACTGAAAATGAGTATGGAATTCCGTCGTCTCCAGGAGCTGAGCTGAGAGAAGTTGTTAGTAAAATGGAGGAAAATGAAGCTAGCGAGAACATGGGACATGGTCGACACCAGTATCTATGAACCAGCTATAATGTTGTAACTAGTTGAAAACTTCGGCCTCTACATTTATCAACCAGTTATAACGTTATATGCTTATAGTTGGTTCATAGATGCTGGTGTCGACCATGTCTCAAGTTACCCGCTAGTCTCATTTTCCCCCATTTGACCACATATCACGCCTTTATCCCTTGCGGGGAGAGCAGAGCGTTAACGGCCGTAAAAATACGAACGATATCGCCACGTCTGATCTGACAAGTATCGAGGGCCCTTTTAGATGATTCGTGTATCACTGTAGTGACAGGTTGTCAGCCTGTCGCCTATTGTAATACGCATGAAACCCTCGATTCTCTTAGTCGCCTCTTACGACACCCACGGGAAGGAAATGGGGTGATGCTATTCTAAGCCGGCTTCACACGGCATAGGTGTAAATTTAAATGCGCAAAGCCTGAAAATAATTTGTTCAGAGTAAATTAGAGTAGCATTTTAGACTTTACGACTAATCTTTCGGATGTATGTAATCAATGTATACTCTGTTGGTAACATAATAAATAAAATAAATAAATAAGCTACCTCTTGGCGATCTCTGACTGTAGAGGCGTGGGTTTGTAAGTCTTGGCAATGTCCCATAATTTCTAGTTTCCTCTATAACTGTCTTACAGCTTGTAGAAAGTAGCGCGAGTATTTTTACTATTTATGACACCTGTCAAATCGGCCCTATTAGAGTAACTTACCTCTTAGCGATCTCTGACTGTAGAGGCGTGGGTTTGTAAGTCTTGGCAATGTCCCATAGTTTCTGGTTGCCCCTATAACTGTTCCACAGATATTTACTACTTATGACACCTGTCAAATCGTCTCTATTAGCACCACTCACCTCTTAGCGATCTCTAACTGTAAAGGCGTGGGTTTGGAAGACTTGGCAATGTCCCATAGTTTCTAGTTTCCTCTATAACTGTCTTACAGCTTGTAGAAAGTAGCGCGAGTATTTTTACTATTTATGACACCTGTCAAATCGGCCCTAGTAGAATAACTTACCTCTTAGCGATCTCTGACTGTAGCGGCGTGGGTTTGTAAGTCTTGGCAATATCCCATAATTTCTGGTTCCCCCTATAACTGTTCCATAGCTTGTAGAAATTAGCTCGAGTATTCTCCTTCAGTTGGTACCATCGTTTTTGCAGAAGCAGCGGGGATGCTTGCCGACCACTGGAATTATGAAAATTAAATAAGTATTATTTTAAATAAGTATAATTTAAAATAATTATAATTTAAAATAAGTATTATTTTCTTATGTTTAGAAATAAGTACTTAGTTAAAGGTAGTATTACTAACACATAGATATAAGTTTTTTATGTTCCTAAACTAACCCTATGGACCTTATGTTGTCTGAAATAAATATTATTATTATTATGGTAGTATTTTGTTGTAAAATACAGGTAGGTATAGGTATAAATTATACAATCCAAAGAAAAAATCTAGACTGTAGACGTTTATATCGAAACAAAAATAAGTAGTTACGCTCGCAAAACAGTTTTGGGGCCAAAATATTTTTATCGGCCGTTTGACATCAACATAAAAATATGTAGGATCCCGTAGTCGTAACTTGGCTATAGTTTTTATTGTGAATTATGTCCAGAAATGCTAACTCCTGTCGTAGCAAAAATAAATAAAACAGTTTTGAGAAATATATTTTTATCGGCCGTTTGACATCAATAAAAATTTTAGGGTTCCCTAGTCGAATACTTTCTCTTCGTTTGAGAATTCGAGTCAACAAACAATCCATTGAGTAGAAGATAAATAAAATGGCAATAAAAATTTTGTATAAAAAATTGTTGCCATATTTAAGCGTTATCTATCAGATTTGACAGGTCGCTAAGAAAGAGGTCTCCTCATTTTTAGTTTTTTTTTTATAGACTGTATAATCCACAAACCTGCTGTTATAGTGTCTCGTGAGCGCCACCCATGCTTCCAACAGCTGATCCCCAGTCTTTTGCTCGATCATGTACTCCTGCACCAGGTCGAAAAGGTCTTTCAGGACTGGATGGTCAGCTTGGTTCTTGCTCGACTGATCCTGGATACGAAGAAACCAATATACGGGATGTAGGATACGGTGTGGCGAAAATTTTGCAGGAATTATTATGAACAACTTTTCAATAACGCACATATTTTAGTTAGTGTGATTATTACGATGAGAGCGTTCACTGTATAACAGATATTTTTATCTGTAACGTAAATAACTTGTTTCACGCAAAATTAATTTATTAATCTTCAATATTAAATTCTAAAATGAAATTGTTGTGCTCGTTTCGCTTGCCTTTGAAAAGTTTTTGTGACAAAATAGGTATACGGGGTGTTAGGGACAGCGTCCCGAATACTGATAGGGTGCAAGCGGTCCATGAAACTGAACAACTTTCCCCTAGGAACATATGTCAGACAACGTCAAAAATGTTTTGGTTTCTCATAGTCAATGCAAACGCGATTTTGTATGGGAGGTCGAAAATTTTTTGTCGTTTCCGGACATATGTTACTAGGAGAAAGTTGTTCAGTTTCACAGTCTGCTAGCACCCTATCAGTATTCGGGATGCTGTCCCTAACACGCAGTATATTTTTTTATCGAACCAAGTTGGACAACCTCTGTACAAAATAATCTGTCCTCTGTATGGCCGGGGTTACAAACACTTCACAATAATAAAAGAGGACAAAGTATACTGTAACACCTATTTATTTTTTTGCATAGATTTATATTTTACCCGTCCAATAACATCCAGCTTCATCTCATGCACGAGCACCAGATCGAACAGCAGCCAATCAGTGAGCGAGAGCCTGGCCACCGCCGCTATGTTCTCGTTGCGGTCCCCAGCCGCTAGGAGACGTTTTATTTTCTTGATTGTCAGGGCTCGCATGCGCTCCCTGTAAAGTAATAAACGTATTTCTTTCTTTCTTTCTAGTTGACATGGGCCTCCCTGTAATAATAGTGTCCCTTGACATTGGCAGCGAAATTTGAGGGATAACAGGGTGTAAAAAAAATTTGCTGCAAATATTTTAAGGGGTGAATCAGCTCATGAAACTGAACAACTATCCCTAAGGAACATAGGTCGAAATATGAAAAAAAAATTTGGCCCTCCCATACAAAATTACCAAGTCAATTTGTATGGGTGGTCCAAAAAATTTTCTCATATTTCGACCTAAATGTTCCTCGGGGAAAGTTGTTCCGTTTCATGAGCTGATTCACGCCTTAAAATATTTGCAGCTAATATTTTTACACCTTATAGGGGAAACTTGATAAACTGATAAGTTTTTATCTCTCGCTACTACTACTTCTACAGCCACAACAGTCCACTGCCGGACATGGGCCTCCCCCAATAGGGGAGTATTGCCATACTTATCACGCTTGGCAGGCGGATTGGCGAGCGCGTCGCTACTACTATAACGTAAAATATCATGCTCACTTCGCTCGCGAAACACTTATCGATCGACCTTGTAGTAAAGTTTTGCACTCGCATTACTCACGATGGAATATGGTACGCGAGACTGTCAATTATGGACTTTTTCAGAGGGTTTGCACCTATATTTCAAGGTGTAAATCAGCCCATAAAATTGAACAACTTTCCCCAAGAAACGTGGGTCGAAATGTGAGAATTTTTTTTGACCTCCCATATTTGACTTGGTCGGTTGGTAATTTTGTATGGGAGCGGTCCAAATTTTTTTCATATTTACCTATGTTCCTTGGGGAAAGTTGTTGAGTTTCATGGGCTGGTTCACCCCTTTAAATATTTGCAGCGAATTTTTTTACACCCTGTATGTGACGTAGTAACACTAATACCAACCACAGAAGTTTGCAGTCACAGCCAGTCTCTTTGCGCATTTGCTCCCATGCTACCTCCTGTTGCTCCTTGTCTTGCTTTAGTAGATGCGACACCGACCGCACCAGCCGCCGCTTGAACTTGTCTAGTTCCGTCATCTTGCTGTAAAGTCCAAAACATGACGGAATCATCATTTATCGCATCAATCTTAACGATTTTGGGGTTTCATAACCGTTTAGAAAACCTTATCATTTGTCCAACTTAAACCGGTCTGTCCGCCTTACCTCAATAAGCCTTGCACCTTAAGAAATTTTGCGCTCATGTCATTTGCTTACATACATCAAACATATATCCCTTGCAGGGTAGGCAGAACGTTAACGACCGCAAAAATACGATCGCTATCGACACTTCTGACAAATATTGAGGGCCGGTTGAGGTAATTTGTGTATCACTATAGTGACAGGTTGTCAGCCTATCGCCTAAAAGTTGTAATACACGTGAAACCCTTGAGTTCTTTAGTCGCCTCTTACGACACCCACGGGGGAGAGATGGGGTGATGCTATTCGAAGCCGGCATCACCACCAGGTGAGATGGCAGACAAATGCGGGCCTATTACATAAAAAAAACACACTGCAAATTTAGTCATTTGCTTCTCTACCGGAATAATAGTTAGACGAAGCCTTTATGGATTGACCTTGACCTTGACCTTGCCTGACCATGTCTCCTCCATGCTCGTTCAGGTCGTTTTGCGTTGATTAAATTAAAAACGAAAATAAAGAAGTACAGAAAATCGAAATACCACAGTTTATGAGCATATACCTACTACATTAATTCCACATCTACTACAATATTTACTAGCGTCATCAAGATTTTATATACAAAAAAAAAATAAGGTACGGTTTTCTGTTTAGCATTGACTCTCCTCTAGGGTTTTTTTCATGGGCCAAGGCCGCAACACCGCTAAATAGTCTAGTTAGGCACAAGTTGCAAGTTAGGCAAACTATTTTTTTTATAATAATATTAGTAAAAGATCTTTATTTAGCAACCAAAAACATCCAAAAAAAAGACCATAAAACAAACATAATGAAAGAGTTGATAAAATGTGGTTTATCCATTTCTGCTGATTTTCAGGGTAATTCACTTTCTATGGCAACACTTACATTATGTCTCTTTTATGTTGATACCATTTGTAATGTAATTATGATACAGTAGTACCAACAATTATTAATTTAAACAAAACAAACACAGTGAATCTTTTCATGAATTTGTTCCATTTTATATGGCTACAATGCCGTGTGATGCCGGCTTAGAATAGCATCACCCCATTTCTTTCCTGTGGGTGTCGTAGAAGCCGACTAAGGGACTCGAGGGTTTCGTGTGTATTGCAATTTTAGGCGACAGGCTCGTCAACCTGTCACTATAGTGATACATGACTTATCTGAAACGACCCTCAAATATTGACAGACGTGGCGATAAAGACCGTATTTCACGGTCGTTAACGCTGACTAACTCTGCCTACTCCGCCAGGGATATAGGCGTGATTTGTGTGTGTGTGTGTGTGTGTGTGTATATTATGGCTACACTGAAATGTAGATTTTAAATAATAACTAACGTTAACCGATTTTTTCACAAAACACACGTCCGTAAATGGCTACCGAACTAAATAACTATATTTATCGCTCAGTTTTCAATTAGGCGCCTAACCGACCTAGTTAGTTATGCGTTCATTATTATTAATTTTTACGCAAAATACCAAACCCTTATCAAGTACTTTAGTAAACATAAACCCAAAAAACTACCCTAAAAAAGTACATGTATGCCTTTCGCTTATTTAAATCCTAATGAACTAAAATAAACACCTTCTACGAAGAAACTTACTTCCATTCATATATCAACATTTTAAAATATAAAACCGCGTATTTTACCGAGAAACTATCACGAATGCTTTTCTTTTCGCCCTGCAACCGCCAACGCGAACGAGATTTTTGCAGCCTAAAATACCAACTTTTGTACTTGACATCTTATTTATTATATTAAAATGCACTAAAACAAAAAAGCTGCTGAACCCTCGAAAAAATACTTCTTTTTATAATGGCAACACTGAAAATGCATTAATTTTAAATAGGAATATCATTCACAAGAAAACACACGTGCGCGTCGTCCGTACTGCGGTCTATAAAAATAACTCATCCTACTATAGTAGGTACCTACTTATTTTTAATTTTTGTCATGAACTTAGATAAAATTTAAGCAGAACCCATGACAAATAACTTATTTTTATATGGCAACACTAATACACGTTCAGTATAAATCAGCCACGCACGACCAAAAACGTAGGTTGCTGTCAATGCCATTTATTGTTATTTATAATATAACCAAAATACAATCAAAGTTTCGTAATTTATTATTTAGTTGTAGATGTAGAGGTAGGTATTTAATTTTATTGCAAACGAAAATCTTCGGAACCATTGAAAAATAAAAACCTTTTATATGGCAACACCGAAAGCGCATTCATTCTAACCAAATCATTATAAAATAATCTGCTCAATAGAACATACGCTACCACGGAGTGTTCAGTAATAATAACACGAAATAAATACAAACCGACTAGCAGTAGGTAACCTCAACGCGTTTCGTTGTCCGAGCGGGGCGCAGCGGAGGCGAGTCATTATTATTCCAACCGTACAAGCGAGTGGTCGCGTGGACGGGGACGGCAAACGCATCACCAACGTGACGATATTCCGATGAATTCTCAAGTTATATTACGCAAAACAAGTCGGTTCAACTATCAAAACAGACTATTGCAAATAAAAATGTAAACAAATGATAAAATGCCACGAGAAATTGCGAAGCAAGACACGGAACATCTTTGAACGTTTTGATCGATATTTACCTTTCACTACAGCTAAAATTTCACTCTTAACCACTAACAAATCACAGTTTTGTTATCACATTGCAACATCAACAATCCGTTGTCTTATACTGCCACAAAAATCATTTTGGAAAAATAAATTCTCCGGATTACTTTCAGTGTTTACTCGTTGACGTTCGACGACAAAATGGCGACTTTGTGCCGGCTGCATGGCGCGGGAACCCACGTTGTCATGGATCCTACTAGTGCGAGCGAGACGAAGCTACTATTCTCTTTTGACTCGTGTAGTCGTGTCGTGACGTTTTGGGAAATGGTGGGGTTGTCTTGAGTAGAGCTAGAGCAATATCGTACTTTTAACCGCATTTAAAAAGAAGGTAATCGGTCCGACCCGTATATAATGTTAAAAATTCATAATTTTGTAGGCTTCAGTAAAAGTGTGTTTTGAGAAGTGTTTGTATGATTGTTTCGCAAATTATAAAATTACTGAACTGATTGCTTACGAAGATTTTTTATAATTGGTTTAGAATAGAATAGAAAAGCATTTAGGAAATTAATTGCTTGTTCGTCGCAAAAAAATACATCGAAAAAGATGGTAATATGTAAAATCTACAGGGTAGGTTAGGTATCAGTATCACCACTGTGAAGGAGATTAAGTAATTTTTTTACTAAATGACTTTCAATTTTATTTCTTTCCGGGATATCTAACCTATCCAATAAATTATTATCATATTTAATTTAAACATTGACATTCATCAATAATAATGGATAGGCGTCGTAGGCATGTTAGGTTTGGATAAAATAATATTTCCTACAGTCCTATCGGTTCTATCTATGACGTCACATTCGAGGGGAACCAAGATCTTATTAGCTCTATGCTTCCCTCCATAATATAACGAAAGAGGTATTTTATTGACAGCAGCGTAGATAAATTAGGTATACCTAGCTACCTATCCTAGATTTTCAGAAAAAAGCAATAATTCTTCGATTATCGCGATTAATTTGTAGCGATGTCGACGTCGACACGACAACGCGGTCCGGTCCGCCGGCACGCCGCGTCATCGGTCACATTTTACATTTACACCCGACGACACGACGAAATTATTTCATTAAAAAATAATAGGGTATACTTTACACAATTTTATGGAAATAAAACTACTAGCTAGGAAATACAAACAGTCTTTAATTCATGCCTATAGTTACATTGCGTTTTTCTTTAAATACAGTAGGTAAATAAAAGTTACTTATAAACGATATCTGTAATCACAAAATGGTGCCTTTGCCAAAACGTTGGTGTATACCTATGTAGATATGTACCTACAAACCTTAGCCGCATAGGTATCGCCATGAAATTAATACATTAATCACATAAACTAAAAATTATTCTAATTCAAAGTAAAAAATAATGTTAAAATGAGAATAAGTTATGTACGTATACATTTCACAATCTATCACACACTTAAATATCTTCTGCATAAATAGGTACTAATATTTTCGTTAACGAAACATTAGGTAACATCACACTCACATGAAAATTAATTAGTCCTTTGTATTTTTAATAGGGATAATAATTGTTCTTAATCACGCTAATTTACATACACCTATTATGTATACCCAGTATGTAGGTATTTAAAAAAACAAAATAATAACTTTTTGATCAGATCAAATCTTTTAAAATAAATTAACCTTCAAGATGACAATAATACGCACACTCATTAATTACTTTTTTTGTTAACCCGCGGTCGTGTTGTGGTTTTCGCGTCAAGCTCTCCGTGGTTGGAGAGCTTATTAAATACCAGAGCTGTATCTAACAATCGCGGTTCGGCTACAGTTGCCCTATCCAAATTGCTGATAGTGAAAACTGTGCTTGGATTTTTGGCACTGCCGCCGCGGCCCGAATCAAAATTTTGAACTATTGCGTTCATATTTAATGGGTTGGCTTGTGTTGAAGGTATTATTATACGCGCAACATTTGTATTCGTTGGAGTCATAAATAGATTACAAGTAGTACCAGCACCTCCTACAGATCCCATCGGATTGATTACGAAAATGTTGTTTGAATTATTGGGGACAGTTGATGGCATATGGACTAGTTGTGCACTATTAAGTCCTGGTAAAGGCTGGATAATTTGACTAGGTGAAATTTCTGGTGATGGTAATAATCCAGATACAGGTGGTATAGTCGTAGGTTGAATTGACTGTAATAACTGCGTACCTATAAAATTCATATTTGTTGCGGTGGGTTCTGTTATACCAAGTTTTGCTGGGTCAACTACTCTTATTTTGCTTGTAGGCTGCGGTGTGGAATCCGTGTCTGCCTTCCGCTTAGCGCAACTTTCTGAACGTTCAGCTTCAGACCATGCATTTAAAGCAGATGATTTAACAGATTCGCTAACTGAAATGTCATCATCTGCATCTTTTAATGAGAAAACATTTTCAATTTTTGGACTAAACCCTTCATCGAGATTGATATTGTTTTCGAAATCATTTTGGTTGTCGGACACCGGAATCGCTTTGTTTTGCGTACTGATAAAAGACGAATAGGATTGCAAAAAAGACCTGCTGTGACTTTCAAACATATTGGAAAATGTTTTAAATATTTTTGGCACATTAGTTTGTTGAGTTAAAGATTTGTGCAAAATTGATTTGTTTATATTTGTGTTTTCGTGTAAAGATTTTGTTTGGTTTTGTGCGATGGGTAAACTTAAATAAGCTGTTTTGGACGGTGGATCGATAGTATTAGTTTTTACGGAGCGATGGGTATTTTCCACTGGTTTTGAAGGTAATGTGCCTTGTGATTGAATAGCTGACCCCTGTAAGTCCTTGGTATTCAATAATGAAGTAGTTTTGGACGGTGGATCGATAGTATTCGTTTTTACGGAGCAAGTGGTATTTCCCACTGGTTTTGAAGGTAATGTGCCTTGTGATTGTACAGCTGACCCCTGTAAGTCCTTGGGATTTAATAATGATCCAGGCTGAAGACGGAGTGCCTTAACTTGTGCCTGCGCGTGTGCTAAAATGTTGGCGAGAACTTTAAGCTCGGAAGTAGTTAAGGTATTGACAGGAGCATTTAATGCTGCTGCTACTTTGCCGTCTTCGTTAATAGTTAAACGAACGTCTTTAAACCTGTCTAATATAGATGTAATCAACGAATCAACAGCTATCTCTTGGGCATTATTGTCGGCCGATGGTACGGTCACGTATTGTATTTTTTTATCCTGTTCGGATTTCTTTTTTATTGCTTGGCTAGTCATCAAAATGTTTGGTACAAAAATTGGTTTAGACAATGCCGGTGTGTTTTCACGTGGTAGCGTACTTTTAGATGACGAAAAGCCAGAAACAGGCTTAATCGTCATTTGTGTAGATGGAGAATCAATAATGGATTCCTTAGATTGTTCAGCTGAGTATGATTTGGGCGCATAATAGAGAGTGCCTTTTTTGGGCAGAGCTATATTTTTCAAAGAGGATTTTTTTTGATTTGGCTTACAGCAGCAGGTACATTTTTTCGGTAAACAATTATGTGGTAATTTTAGAAATTTTTGTGAACTGGCTGAAATAACAGAGTTTGATCGAAGTTTATTAATTACCTCTTCTCGTTTAAACCAACAGCAACTGAGACCTTCTTTAATAGTGTGATCAATAATGGTAGGATTGTTTTTTTCTTCCTTGTATGTTACAATATCGCCTTTTTCTTGTAGTTCAATAATTTCTACTTTATCGGGGCTATATATTTGCATACTCGATTTAGTATTAAATTGTTTCAATTTATTACTGCTTTTACTTGTTGATAAAACTTGCGACGGTCTGGAGTAAGTTAAAGCCCTGTGAATTATATCTTCTCCGTTCTTAGCTTCAGTTAAAATATTGGCAAGCCAATCGCTTTTGTATCCGTATTTAACAGGCTGTCGTTTTATTTCACACAAGGTATTTGATATTTCATTATCTAGGTCTTTAATTTCTGCGTCTTCTCGTGAGACATTTTCGACATCTCTACCTGTCTTGGGTTTACAACAACAAACGCACCTATCAAATTCACAATAATGTGGCTTTCTCATGAAATCCTTGATATTGTTTTTGAAAACTTTAGAATCTAAACAATTATTGATGTATGATTGTCGTTTCTGCCAGCAACAACAAGCTACTACTCTTGGTTTTATGCCTTGTTTTTTATATTCTGAAATCCGAGGCGGAAATTCATCAAAATTTTTAATGTTTTCCATCGTAAAACTTTCTTTAATTTGTCCGTTCTTTATACAGTAAACATCTACTTGAGAATTAGACTTATCACAAAATATCAGTAAAACAATCTTTGATAGCAGACGGGCCGGAATCGGACGGAAGACCTCGTTGCTCGAAAATAACGAAGGATTTTCTGGGTAATGTTCTATGGTCTGACTTCTTTTATATTTATTTACTTGTGCTCTATTGCATTCGTCGATTTTTACTAGAACAACACTGCATGGCTTACACAGCTTCAATAATTCTTGATTTTGAAGATAGGCTTTCATCGATAATGTTGCTTCGTGTAATACATTGTCCAAACTGTGTTGAGTGTCACCTTGCATCGTATCGAAGCTTCTTTCAGCTTGAATTTTTTTATTGAATTTGTTTATTTTTCTATTCAAGGCTGCAAATGATTGCGGCGAATAAGGTTTTGAAACGGGTTTTTGATTATGATATTTTGGAATACTCTCTCTTAAAACCTTAGTTAGTACGTATTTTTTGGGCCATTGATAATAATTTTCCTCAAAAGTGCGCATATCATCAAGTCTAGTCGTATAAACTATTGGGAGCGATAACAAACGTATATCTATTTCTTCTTCATTGCGACCAGAGCCTATTTTGGGTTCAGCACATGGCTTGTCTTCCTCAGTGTAGTATTGTTCGTCTATTTCGTGCTCTTCTTCTTTGACAACTACGTCAAAGATTTCTTCTTCGACATTTACGTCAAAGATTTCTTCTTCATCTTCTTCTTTGATTGCTTGTACTTCGATGCTTACAGTTTTTATTCGTTCTTGATTTTCATGTCCTGAAACAATGTGCATGATTTTAAACCAATTGCATTAAACAGCATAGCATTCGTTTGCCGCATGCCCGAAGGTTTATGGGCTAAATCAAAAACATCTTGGAAACCACCTACGACGCGGAAGACCCCGTCGAAGGTGGTGCGACAAGTTGGATGCTTTTATCAACGATTGGCACCTGGAGGCAGGCCCAAATCAGGACAAGATGAAGAGGGAGGGTTTTGGCCAGTAGTGGTACGATATACAGGCTAACTAGGATAAGAATACTGCCCGCAGAAGCATAAGCAACGCACTTGCATTCTGATAAAACTCGAGATTTGGCGCCATAAAGTTTTTTTGTGTTTTTGACGTGTACTGTCGAAACTATAACGAATATTAAAATAATTTTTAGTTTTTACTATTCCCACAATTGTGTACTTTACAGAGTAAGACATTTTCTTATTCTTAGTAATTAATTTATAGTTATAAATGTAGAAAAAGTGTTTTTGCCTAGTGAACGTAATTAAAATTTATCCATTTATTTAAGCATAACCATCGCAATCGTGTCGATTGCGTTGCTTATGTCTAATAAATGTAATTACGCGTTTCATAATGACAAAAATGGACGCTGTCAGTATTGTTTGTTTAGGCATAAGCAACGCAATCGACACAAATGGGATTGTTATGAGTCATTATGACTAGTGAATATTCACAATTATTTCAGCTATGTTTGCTAAGCACAAAATATTCGTCTTATTTTTGGCTACTTAAAAATTATAGGTAAACAAAAACAACCGTCCACTGCTGGACCTTGCCCTCTCCCAGGTGCCTAAAGCCTATTGGGATATCTGCTAGGGCTTGGCTACTACTACCTCCACAACAGTCCGCTGCCAGACATGGGCCTCCCCTATTGTGGGGTAATTTGCCATACTCACTACGCTTAGCAGGAGGATTGTAATTCACAGGGAACGCTGCTACCCATTCCCTAATTTTATCCCTTAGTCCTCTTTTACGATACCTACGGGTATAAATTCTGAGCCGGCATCACGAGCTTGAATATTGGAGGTTTTTTCAATTCCGGAATTGAATTACGCCATTCACTTCTTCAATTCCGTGATTCCAGATTTCGGAGCTCAAAATAGTTCCTTTTTAAGATGTAAGTACTAAACGGAAGCGGGGTGCAAAAGGACCAGGAGGTAGGTCCATGCCGGAGAGCCACGAGAAAATGCTATGCAGGGGAGCAACACCTCATGTTCTGCGAACTACTGGGCTGGCGTTATCCTTTTCTGCAGGTGAGTACGCAAGCCCTGTGTGGAGTCGTTCAGCCCATGCAAAGCTAGTGGATACAGCCTTAAATGAGAGTTGCCGGATCATAACTGGTTGCTTGAAACCGACCCCGGTTAGCCAGCTATGCCCATTGGCAGGTATAGCGCCCCCAGCTGTTCGCAGGACTGTGGCTAGCTCCCTTGAAAGAGCAAAGATGGAGTCAGATGCACGCCACGACCCTTTACACGACCACATCCCAGTGCCACAACGGTTGGAAAGCCGCAATAATTTTGTAAAGTGCGTGTCTCCTCTTTGCATCGACCCCAAACAAACGAGGTGCAAACTTTGGCAGGAAAGGGTAACCCTACCAGCTCCGTTCGTCCCTATCGCTGAAAGCTTACCGCCTGGTCATGGATTACCTTGGCCAGTTTGGAAGTCCCTGAATAGAGTTCGGACCCAAACTGGCCGGAGCAAGGAAAACATGGCCAAGTGGGGCTTCTTGGAGGGTGCCGACATAAGCTGTTTGTGTGGTGCAGTCCAAACGATGCACCACCTAATATCGTGTCCGGCGTGTCCCAACACCTGCACAAAGGACGACCTTATGACAGCGTCTGCCAGCGCTGTTAATGTGGCCAAGTTCTGGGCTACGACGGTGTAGTGTCTGCCATCGACACGCTAAGAAGAAGGGGACCACGAGGGAGCGACGTGCTGCAGGACGACGAGGGAGCGCCGTGCAGGAGGGAGCGCCGTGCAGGAGGACCGAGGGAGCGCCGTGCTCAAGGACCTCGAGGGAGCGCCGTGCACGAGGACCACGAGGGAGCGACGTGCAGGAGGACCACGAGGGGGCGCCGTGCAGGAGGAGCACGAGGGAGCGGCGTGCAGGGAGTACCGACGCCAATGGAGGGAATTGGGTGGTGCCTGAGATGGCATCACAACGTGTTACGTTTGTGGGTTTAGCGAGATACTTAGAGGTTGATGTACTTTATTTTTATAAAGTTTAATTTAACAAAAATATAAAACACGTAGTAAGTAAGTACGGTCTAATATAAAATATTAGAATCGTATCAAAGAGTTGGGTGCATGGGTGAGTTATATAAGAAGCCAAATTTCATGCGAATGCGTTGGTTATGCTTCGTGGTTATGTTGATTTAAAGAACCTGAACCAAATTATAATGATCGTAAGTGATGTTACGATATTTATGACTAATATTATATGTGTTTTTGTGTGAAGATATAAGCCGTAATAGCCATTACGATGGTTATCACTAGGCAGTCGACTTTATTTTTGTCGATTGCGCTGTTTATGCTTAATAGAAATAAAGGATGCGATATAGATTGAAAAAAACGAGTCAGTGATCCTTGTAGATCTCATTACGCTGATTCCGAATACGTATATAACTCAAATCACCAAAAAATGTCGATTGCGTTGCTTATGCTTCTGCGGGCAGAATAGCACTCTGCATGATTGGTATTACGACGTCATGTCATAAAAAATACACACTAAACTTATACGATAAATGGTAGGTAAATAATTGATTGGGTTTAAGTGCAGTCAGTCCACCTTACATCGCGGGTTGGAACCTGTGGTTGAAAGCTTTGGTTGAAACCTTGGCTTGAAACCTGTCGATCGCTAAGGTTTTGGGTAAATGTTTAGAGTAGATTCAGTGCCAAATCACTGGTTTTATCTAATGTGAGCTTCACATCTTAATGACCGCAATCAATTTCACTGTAACATAGTAGCGGTGTGCTCACTTTTCCAAAGCGCTCAAGGACCTTTATGAACAAAATTGGCTACTGCAGCCATATACACGACACGAGCCATATGTACAAGCACGCAATCGCGCGGACCAACGAGATGCCAGCTGCTGAGCCTATCCAGCAGTCGCTGTAGCCGAAATAGGCTCGGACAGATTATTGTTATTCTTCATAATTCATAATATTCTTCTAAAAACTTATTGTTATAATTGAATTTGGCCACCAATGCGTATTATCATCCAACAGTCATTTCATGAAAAATCTCATTACTTAACCCTTTTCTTATAACTATTTATTAACAATTTATTGTATACAAGTAAATACAAAAGGACATGACACAAGAACAGACACTGCTTATTTCTAAAGAAATTCTTCCAGCAGACTTAAGGAAGTGAGATATCATGGAGGATATACGGATAAACGTGCATAATAATACAATTTCCTATAATGGTATTACTACTAACTAATACCTGCTATTATTTACTACCTACTTTTTAATAAAGCTACAAGTATATAAATAAAAAAAGAAGGTTATTTATTGACTTAATAAATATTACCCACACATTACCACGGTATTCATTATTTTCAAAAGAAAATGTGCAAATTTGCAAAACAAATGGCAACCCACGATGTCAATTTACTAACTCTAAAAAACACAGTTTACGTCCCTACTTTTTAACAATAGGTACAATATACCGAAGTTTTAAGTATTTTTGAATCTGAAGACGGGTTCTCCTTCCGGCGGGAGTAAAATTCGAGTTTATGCGCATGACCCTTAGAACCCTGAACCTTACGAATATTTAGAAAATCCTTCGAAAATATCGTGCGTTGTAAATGGCCTCGGCAATACTCGGCGGCGGCATTGACAGTTGATAGGGAAAGCCGAACAGTTGAACCAAAGTGAACTTCGCGCGAGTCTAGTCGCGAGCGAGCGCAGTGTTGCCAGATATACAGATTTCTCGGGATCCGTACAGATTTTCGGCATGTCATACCGATATAAAAATCGGGGCAAATTATATACAGATTTTGAGAACCCTACAGATTTTCCATACAGATTTCCTTGAAATGGTAATTTTTGGACCGAAATGGCATCACCGATCAATCTTGACGGCTATGGCCACAAGAGTTTTTAGCATCTCCTTTCTCAAGCGCCCCCATCTCCTTCTCCAAATTCTTTGCCTATGGCTTTCTTCCCTTTTTCTTTTGTTGACATCTCTTCTAGCATAGATCTGACACCTGCCAAATCGCTCATATAAAACGACTTGAAATTAGTATAAAACTATTTTATAACTGATAAAATTATACAGAAAACAAATGCCGCGTACAGATTTCTACAGGTTTTTTTAAATTTGCTCCATACAGATTTAAAAAAAAAAGCTATACAGATATTCTCTTCAAATATCTGGCAACACTGCGAGCGGCGTACGCCGTACGTCAGTATTGTCCCCTACTATTGTAATTCTATCAGGGAACTTTAGTTATGAATTTATTCATAGTTTATTCATGGCGTTATCAGCTTTAATTACTGTGGCTCAGATGGCTATAAGAAGTATCGATGTACGAAGTATGTCTATTGCGTACAGAATATTAATTTTTATCCCGATGTAATATCTACCTATGTAATTCGAAAACATAATATGATTATTATCAAATTGTACAACATTCAGGACCTCAGTCTGCTAACTGAAGCGTTGGTTGTCGATTTGATCTCAGTTGGATGATGATCGGTCATTTCGTAGTCTGATTTGAAGTAAAAATGTTGAACAGTTTGAAGTAAAGAAAATCCCATGAGAAAATCACAATGGCAATGGATTAACAGTTGAGTTTCGATGACGTTACAATGACAAAAAATAGCTGATTCCCAAACCCTGAAATAATCGACCATGTGTGCATTGGTACCAGTCGCTATTAGCTTTTAGTACGTATTCATTTTGGTTCAATTTGTTTAGGTGTGACATAGGTAAAAATTCAGAAACTAATTCATGTAGGTACTAATTTTCTAAACATTCATAGACATAGAAACATAAATAAAAAAAAAACAATATAGGTATGTATCAAATCATCATAATTGGTTATAGTTTATAAAATATAGCTTGATACCTGTGACGTTGGACAGATCCATGCTAAAAGAGAAGTAAACAAAGATTAAAATCACCATAAGCCAGACATCACAGGTATCAAGCTAAATTTTTTTGGAGTTCCGGTACCTCTTTTTTGTGATCTAAACTAGCGTACCTAACAGATTTTTGCGGTACCTACACTTAAGTATAAATTATTAATCGTGAATACGATTATGATTGCTCTAAAAGTTGAGGTGAGAACGAATCGAGTTATGTTAGTAGGAGTCACTGACAACAGTGTTATCAAACTCCAAATAAACTGGGAGTAATGCGGAGTTATGAATTTATTCATAGTGTTTATAATTTTCAGTGTAATTATTCTGCGATACCTACCATTATTTGAAGTCGTTTTGATAGCGAAATCATATTCCTCATCGTAATCGTCCTCCATCTCTTTCACAGCTCGTCACACGTCAACTGTCAGTTGCAATATTTTCTCACTGTATTTTCACTCTTGATTGTTACACGATAACAAATAGAAATAATAACCTTCATGTGAAATTAAATGCCACGACAAACAGCTCGATGGATAGAATTTACGAGAATAGCAGTCTGCTGGAAGGTCTAGGCACTAGAGGGGCGGGGCGGGGAACAGCGCGGGGGTACAGCGACGGGTCGGGGGGATGGGCACCTCTTCCCTTACCCCGCGCGGGGTTCTCACTCAGCGCTGCTATTGGACGACGTGTAATCGAAGCGTAAACAACCAATCAGAAACGAGCCACCGAATCGAGGTCACACAAACCGAAATCATACCACGAAATAGCGATAGATGGCGCCGTCAATCGATAAAAAAATTCTATGTAGTCACAGAATAAAACTAATATACTAACGCACTATACGATGTAGTCAAACTGGTTGGTCTTGCGTCTTGCTCCACTTTCTATGTTTTCTAGAAATCTCTGCACCATCCATTGTATCTTCTATATGGTATGGGTCGAAAGGATGAGCCGTGGGCGAGACTGGAGTGCCACTGCCGGTACCCCACGATGCCCTGGATACACCATCCGTCTGCATCTAGACTGAGAGGTGGCCAGTCTCTGTTTACTTGTGCTGTTTACCAAACAAATCAAACAAAACACGAGTCACGTTTACTGTGAATTATGAATAATAGCTACTCTATTTATGAATAGTAGGCCATTTTAAAACTATGGAACGGTTCATCCGAGTTGTTTGTCCAGACACGGTGGTATATTTTCAAAGGTTACAGATAGACTTGGCTCTTCCTTCCCCATGTGATTTCTCTATCAGACATGGACTTTCAGGCTTCATTCAGTAGGTTGAAAATAGTTGGTCGCATGTGTGTTTAGTCTTAAGTTTTTTAAATAAAGTAAATGTAATAATATGAAGAGTCACCATATTCTAACTTTAAGGTAATACGCTAATACCTATATTTTATTCTGGTGTAAAATAGAGAGCGAGCAAGAACGTAGGAAGGAAGGTGACCGGTGACCTCATTCGCCAGGGGCGCGGAGGTGTGACGTGGACACGCCATCTCTCGGTGGTAGACGGAACTGGTTTGCTGCGTCGCGTGCTCGTCGAGTGGTTTGGAATTTGTAGAGCACAAGCACACGCCCGAGACGAGACGACCCAACAACGCTGCCTCTACAAAGTAGTTTTGTGTGTCTGTCTTTAGTATGTGAACCAGTATGATTTTGAACTAAATTATTGGTTGAACCCCCGTACCTACTGCAGAAATTAATCGATGGCCTAAAAAATTCTAGGTGTCTTCAAAAACGCGCCATCATTATTGGAAATGACGACATCATCGCGATACGATTACAGTACGCGCGCATTTACTATGGCAACGCTAACTTGTTTATCGCTTGAAACCGTGGCGTAGTTTTGTTTTTAAACAAAAATAAAGCTTTATTCAATTGTTTAATACATCAAAACATTCTCATTAGTGTAAATTAAGTTACCAATTCCAAAAAATTGTAAACAGTTTAGTTTAATTATCGTAAGTTAAGTGTAGCTAATTAAAAATCACACGATTAACTCTAAATCTTACTCATAATTTTAGTTAAAGAATTCTCATTAATGCCAGCTAATTTAAATTATTATTTTTTTCTTTACCTATCAATACGATAATATTAATTATATAATCCTACATTCTTACTGCATGTAGAGATAGGTCCACCTTTCTTTCGTTCCTATTGCCTTGACCTAAATTATCCTTTGGAATGTAGAAATGGCGTAATAACAAATGAGGTTACGATATTCAGTACCGCATTAAAAAAAAACATGGTGAGTTATGAGTGGAGTCGGACACATGTGTTGATCCGGAAGAACCAAGACTTAAGAAAATTCATCAAAATATTATAATCCGTTCAAAAAGGTAAGAACATGAAGTGAAAACTATTTAGATACTTGAGTTGGCCTTAAGCGCCTATAAACCAAAATATATTTCATATTTTAGCTAGGTACATTAAAAATTCGGATTAGATATGTATGAAGTTGCCTTACAACAAGTTTGTAAGGTCGGGTGGGGTAATAACAACCATGGGTAATAACAACCATGGTAAATAACAACCATAGGAAATGCAACTTATCAGTTTCATGTATTTCTTGACTTGTATTATTGTGAAAAGAATTCCTTACATCACTTTCACATATATTTGTTGAACTGTTTGATGCAGAAATGGGCAAGAGTCTGGGCAAGCTGTGTGCAGCCGGAGGAGCGCCGGGAGCGGGCTCCGTGCTCGACAGAGTCATCTCGCAACCGGACAGCGAGGCGCACACTGTGCTCTATAAACTGGCTGATTACAAAAAAGGTAATGCTACTAAACCAGGTAGAGCTTTGTTCAGAAAAACCTTGAAGAATGTCGGTGTTTTAACTTATATTCGTTGTAAATCCTAAAATAATAGATCCAACCAAGTAAGCATCCGAGGTACTGGTTTACCCGTTTGAAGGTATTTGGACAGGTACACTAAACATTTCCAACTGACTTCCAGTTTGGGGCAAATAGAAATATACTTAATGAAGGTATATCGATCATACAATCCAATGACATCTCATAAAATATTTCTAAAGGTGGTCTTCTCCTCGAAACCTACACCAAGGGAGGTATGGCGGCTGCCGAGCGACTGATCCGCGAGGAGTTTTCGGCGTACATGTACGCTGGAGGCCGAGGACGTGTCATTAATCGAGCAGAATATCTACGGTGGAAGTTTAGAGACCAGGAGCAGGTAATGAACTTCCTTAAGGACATTTAACAAAGTTAAAAAGAAACCTAACAAATCTAAGTCTGGTGATTGTGAACATTTAAGTGAATATTCTGATCCTATTTAAGCTGCATGTCAAGATTAGTAACAAAGTGCTGTCATTTTACAGGTGGTCTTACCAATAGAAGCTTCACTATCCCCTCATGATCCTCTTGCCAAATGGGAAGACCACATGGCATGTTGGCAGATGTGTTACCGAGGTGCCCTTGGAGAATCCCTCTTGCATGTGCTTATTATTTGCGATACAAAGGTAAGTTAGATAGGGCATGAGAGCACTCAACTCAGATCGTCTGTCGTACATGTTTTTAATTGTAAATTATTGCCACTGCACTTTATCTGACTGTTGATTACTGCCACAGATACACACGAGGCTAGCAAGAGCCCTCGTGAAATGTTTCCCGAAGCTATCCTTAGATGTTGTCGAGGGTGAGGAGTACCTGGGAGCCAGTTCTCTTCACCTGGCCATTGCATACAGCAATAATGAGCTGGCTCAAGACTTAGTGGAAGCTGGAGCCAATGTACAGCAGAGAGCTATAGGTAAGCTTTCAGAAGATTCAGTATACATCACTTGAAGAACATCAGTAATCGTCAACACTTTACGTTCTTGTGCCTTCTTAGGTAGTTTCTTTCTCCCCCGCGATCAACAGAAGAATCCACCTGCTCGACAAACAAACTACGAGGGCCTGGCGTATCTTGGAGAGTACCCACTCGCATGGGCAGCTTGTTGTGCAAACGAAGCTGTCTACAATTTGCTTTTGGATTCCGATGCAGACCCAGATGCTCAAGATTCTCTCGGAAACATGATATTGCATATGGTCGTAGTTGGTGATAAATTGGTAAGCCAATTTCTGTGCAAAAATATCTTGCTCATATCCATTCTGAGTAGTATTAATTCAGTATTGTAAATTGTCAACAGGACATGTTCGGCTACGCTTTACGCCATCCTAAAGTGCCTGCCAGTAACGGTCGCATGAACAAAGCAGGCTTTACGCCATTGACACTAGCATGCCATCTTGGTCGAGCATCTGTCTTTCGAGAGATGTTGGAACTGTCGGCTAAAGAGTTCTGGAGATACTCCAATATCACTTGCTCTGCATATCCTTTGAATGCTTTGGACACTCTGCTACCAGATGGAAGAACCAGTGAGTATTTTATATTTCGTGATGTTTTCCTTTCAGAGACGTTAAAAGCTATACATGGGCTTTAACCATTTTTCAGATTGGAATTCTGCTCTCTTCATCATCTTGAATGGTACAAAACAAGAACATCTCAACATGTTAGATGGTGGCATCATACAGCGACTACTTGAAGAAAAATGGAACACATTCGCAAGCGTAAAATCAATTTTTCAATCTAGATATTCTATTCAACCCAGAGAAAATATTCACAATTTTATTTTTATTCCAGAATAAATTCTTGAAACGTTTGATGATTTTCATGCTGCATCTCCTCCTGCTATCAATTTCCGTATATCTTCGACATAGCAGTCTTGAGGCCGAAGACAATCCCAGTTGGGGACTGGAAGTGAACGATGTCAGAAGCGGGATAAGACTTGCCAGCGAAATCGGAACTATCATCAGTACATTGTGCTACATCATTTTACAACAAGGAGATGAGATCAAGAATCAGGGACTGGTAGCTTATTTAAAGCAGTTGGTGAGTAGAGTAGCTATACTTAAAATCTTTCGCAATTTTTGAAAATTCTTATTTTTGAAAAACCCTTAGCCAAGGTTTGGTTTAGAAACTGAGATTATTTGATTGCAGCTACATGAACCAGCAAAGCTGATCTTCCTGATGTCGAATTTTCTTTTACTGGCCTGCATACCAGCAAGGCTCAGTGAACAGACTATGGTAGAAGAAGCTCTGCTTATATTCCTGCTGCCAGGCTCCTGGTTTCTTCTCATGTTTTTTGCAGGGTAAGGCAGCATCTTGATATTTTATTTGTACTTTATATATTATGCATCCATAACCGAGACACATTTTTCTTTGCAGAGCTGTCAAACTAACTGGACCATTCGTTACTATGATATACAGCATGATCACAGGAGACATGTTCACTTTTGGTATCATCTACTGTATCGTCTTGTTTGGTTTCTCACAGTCGTTCTTCTTCTTATACCGAGGTAAGCTCACATTATAATTAATTCTTCAGTAATTTTTGATATGAACGATGGTGACACTTTGATTGCAGGATTTCCGAGTGTGCAATCGACGTTATTCTCCAGTTATCCCAGTACTTGGATGGCACTATTCCAGATAACTTTAGGAGATTACAGCGTAAGTACCGTCCTTTTATGTTTCTTTGCTTAGAAGAATTATCATAATTAAGTGATGAAAAATTGACTTGTAGGTTCCAGGAGGTCTAGACGGACAGAAGGCAGTTAACAGACTTGTATGTTTTCCTATAATTTGTGTGTTTCATGTGTTGTTTCTTTACGGTGGCGAGTTGCTTTCTGTTTGACCTGGTGAGCTCGTGGAATCTTCATGTCTGTTCTTGTGTGATTGGTCATCTGTTTGTATAATTGTGCTCAATTTGAACCATTCTGACCTCTGCCTTCTGTAAAATACTTTTGTATTTTTCTGCAGTACACAGACCTCGCCCAAACTTCGTACCCGAACCTGGCAAAGACGGTCTTTGCAGTGTTCATGGTTTTTGTCCCTATTCTATTGCTCAACATGTTAATCGCCATGATGGGCAATACGTATGCCCACGTTATTGAGCAGTCAGAAAAGGAATGGGTTAAACAGGTGACTATATTCTCCTAATTAATCAGTTACTTAAGTTTTACGACACCTGATTGTAAGTAACCGTTGTAAAATTGGATTCTATTGTTCCATCTTTCAGTGGGCTAAAATCGTTGTCTCACTAGAGCGTTCAGTGGCTCAAGAAGATGCCCACAGATACCTTCAAGAATATTCAATTGGACTGGGCCCTTCCGACGACCCTCGGTATGAACAGCGTGCCGTCATGGTCATCAAGAGCAAAGCTAAGACTAGAGCCAAGCAGAGGAAGGGCGCGTTGACGAATTGGAAGGTAAGAGGAACTTTGTTTGTAGGCATGTATTTTCTCACAGTGGATATAACTCCTAAATATACTTGAACTGGTTCAACTCTTTATGTCAATGAAGTTTTTTTTCACTTTGTAGCGGGTCGGTAAAGTGACCATAGCAGAACTGAGGAGACGGGGCATTACTGGCGAGGACCTGAGACGTTTGATGTGGGGTAGAGCATCAATATCTTCACCTACTAAAACACCTTTAGTGTAAGTATAATATATTTTAAATTTGACTGACTTTAATCTTGAGTACGTACTTGATCTCACTGATAATCACTAATTTCTTCAACATTTTAATCGTTTCTAACTTGTTCAGCAATAAAGCGCCCCCACCGGACTGTGTCACGGATGGTCTGGGTAATCAACTCGTCAACTCCGCGTTGGCATCAACTCTCAACGTGGCTGCTTTTACTGAGCTCGACTTCTCTGGTGGCACTATGGGTATGACTTGGTTCAAACAAATGTTAAATCTAAAGATATTATAATTAAAAATACTTAGGTACATTTCAGCATACCATATCCTATTTTTTTACTGTTAGATGGCAGCACTAAGTTGCATACAACCCGTAATTTCATTTACCCCACCTGACCTTACAAAAAATCTTATTTATTTAATTAAAATAAATTATATTTTGTTTTTCAGATCCAACCCACAAGCAACCAACACCAGACCTTCTAGTGAACCAAACCAAACTGACGACAACCACTACCTCGGCAACTTCTCCTTTCGTCACAGCACCACAGACCACAACTTCTAAATCAGCTTTGGAAACCAGAGTTACAACCGCTCCAACTGCCATGCCAGTAACAGGAGTAACTAGTACATTAGCAGCTACTGGTGTACCTACTGTTACGTTTAGTTCTCCTGCTATGGCACTTGGTACTACAGCAGCGCCTGCGGGGAGTGTGATAGCAACGCCGGGAATTCAGAAGCCACCAGCGGATCAACTCTTAGGAGCTGGGCTCATGCAGGATTTGCAGAAGATTTCTGTTGTGAAACCACCTGGTAATTATAAGTATTGTAACGTATAGTTAGCCCATTTGAGTAGATAACGTCGGGTGGGACTTGCAATCATGGGGAAAATGCAACCTTGATTTGAGTGTTGCTATTTATAATATGAGTTAAAAGTCATTTATTTGATCAGAAAACAAATGAAGCCGATTAGTTTCATTTTCCCATCGTTTGAATGTTTACCCTTACCCTCCTGACCTCACCTTTGCAAAATAACAAGAACTAAATTTGTCTTCTTTTTTATTAATTCCCATACAAAATTACACAATCTGTTAGAGATACCTCCTCTGTGGCCTATGCAACGAAACCACAGGCTACAATAAAATTCTACAGGTGAAATTCGTTGTACACTGCGTAACCGATGGGACATTAAAAAAACTAGGATTTTCGACCCGCTACGCAATGTACGTATACATTGAATTTCACCTGTAGTTCGAAAAACGAGGCACTGGCTCTCTTCCAATTTTGACTTACTTGCGTCTACATACAATTCGTAACTATACCTACCTTCTTACTGTATTTTGTATCCAGCTCCGCTGGAAGAGACATTCAGGGATTATCTCCTCGAGCTGATGACCCTCGTGGAGAAGGGGCAACCAGCGGAGGCTGATGTAAGGAAGCTAGCCACACAGGCTGCGGACTTGACCAATGTGCCAGAGATTGACATCAATGTCAATGTAAGTTTTCTTTCCTATTCTTTATTTCGAGAATCCAGCTTCCGAAATTATTATTGACGATGTTTATCAAAAAGAAGAAAGGGAAGAATCTATAAAGACGTCATCTGGCGGAAGAACGCGGATCTATCGCAGAACGCCACTGATCGTTAGATGGCGCTACTAAAGCCTAACCTACCTCACAGGCTACAAAAGTTATCATGCGAGGCGCTAGTGTATATTACAAGTCTATGATGCGAGGGGTATGGGCATATCCATATTGTCCTTGACTTATTTAGTCTGTGGCAAGACTTTGGCCTACCCACATTCTACGGTTCTTATGAGCAAGGTTATGTCAGTCATTACAAAAGCCAGTGGGTTACTAAACTGCATAAAGCTTGTGGCCTTCAGCTACTGTTGCTTCAGGTAACTTTTTTAGACCGTACTAAAGCTCTTCAACTGAATAGACTCGCGTTTCTATTCATAAGCATTTTTTTTACAGTTGGCAGCAAAATCAGCTCGCAAGGTGGTCGCGGGCGCGGTGTCAGGGCTGTTTGGTGTAGTCGGGGACGCTCCAGCAGCCGACGCTAGTTGGCGACGCGAGAGGCAGGATCACAGCGACAGCGATCCTATATCAGGTTTGTTTGGCTAGCTTTTGGTCTTTTTCTTCACTGTGTCGAGTCGATCGACCTTTGTAGCCCTTTTATTTATTATTATGGTTTCTACTGTATCTAGAAAAATTCGGTTTGAATTTCCCGCCCTTTTTTCCTTAATGGCCACGACGCTGTCAGACATTCAAAATAGGCGCACATCCGGTTTGTTGTCAGTAATGCAGTCAGTCAGTGGTACCAGCGCCATCTATATAATAAAAATAATACTTATAATGCTGTGGCGTCAACCACTAGTTTTTTACGTAACTTAACAGGTGGCGCTAGCTAGTGCTCTTTGTTCTATTTTAGGCAAATCTCGATCTCTTTGATTCACACATACGTCTTATATTTCCGGATCTCGTGCTTTATCTTGCTCACTACCCAACATTGCGAGTAGTTCCCATTTATTCTATAGAACTGACGTCACTGGTACATAATTGGATGATTTTGTCGTATTTTGTTCCGTAGAACTACATACAAGTGTTTTATGCCTGATTCACCCATTATGGATTGGGAATCTTTTTCAAAAAAAAAATCTATGTATTTTTCACAAATGTCTGTCTGTCTGTCATTCATTTGAACGCCATTTCAAGTGTCCAGTTGGTAGGTAATCAAATCACTAAGGAGTCTTGTTATCTTGTTCTATAGAACTGTTTGGGATAGCGAGATATTAATATTTCTATGGAAGACTTGAGAGAGTTATTTTTCCCTTTTTGTCCCAGTGACGCGTTCTATAGAACAAATGGGAGTTACTCGATTTCACCTAACTTACCATTCTGTTATTCACAGAATCAGTGCTGCTAGGCCGCGCCTCTCGGGCTCGGAGGGCACGGTCTGCTTCCCGCCGCGCCGCGCCACCGCCGCCTCACCTCTATGTACCGGCACGATCTATGTATCTGATCGCTTCAGAGAGTAGCGCTGTAGAGAGCGATGCACCTTGGGACGAACCTAACTCAGTGCTTGGCTCGTAAGTATAAGGGCAATTTCAAAAAAAATTGTACCTCCAGATTTTTACCTGTCCCCCACATTGCGTATTTTTTTAAAGGTGTTATCTTAATTGTTTGTACTTTTTATTTATTTTTCCCCAAAAATATAGTTTAAAGTCTGCTATTTAACATTAAACATTTCGTGCTATCATTTATAGTTTAATTTATAATAAATAATATACCCCAGGACGAACCAGTTTTTTGGCTGTCGGGGGACAACAGTTACCGAAAAAGACGGTTGAATTTAATTATATTCTTCCAAGAAGACCCCCACACATTTTATATTTTTTAGAATGGCAATGCTTTATGCTTCCGGAATAAGGGATTTTAAACTTTAAATATGTTGAAATAGAATTTATAATAATTTTTGAATGTTGTCCCCAATTTTGTCCAGTCACGAAACGTCAGTTTTGTTACCTTGATTTACAATAAAAATATTAAAGATGTTGGTAGGTTTTCTTAAAAAATAGTAACATTATTTAATCGTCTAGCCATAGGCCACTTTCATGTGGCTCTGCCATTTACAACGGGATCGTTAGACGTGCAAGTCGAGGTGCGTACGGAAGATTCAGAAAATTTGTCGGGTTAGTTACCACTGTAGTTCTTGATCACTTTATGGCATGCTATTAAGCGCGTGTTTTAAATTTTCAATAAATTATAAAGATTAAGTGTTCAAAATTTGATAAACTAAATGTGTTTTTGTCGATTTTTACTGATATTTTAATCCAAATTCGGAGCCCGATGTTACCTCCATTTTGTTACCCATTTTGTTGGTAACCTATACGCTGACAGGCAAAGTAACAAAACTGACAGCGTAAAGCTGAGTTTACATGGTGCCAATTGTAAATAATATATATTATTTTGTTTATTTTAAGTGCTCGATAATAAAAATAAGATATTTTAGATAAAGGCTTGTTACTGTTTTATTGTAGTTCTTTTTGTTTAGCTTTGTTCCAGTTCTCATTTTAAGTGATCTTTTTAAATATATATACGGACTTTCAGTGCCAAATTAAAATAATAGTTCGGTAAAAGCTCATAAAGATATGTATTGATTAACTCGACAAACATTAGTTTTAAAAATAACAACGTGTATTACAAACATAAATAAAATATAACATAAGAGAAATAATGAAATAAACCTCATTCATTTATAAAATAAAATCAAAACGTAAAGAATTTTCAAATTAATTATATTATTACAATTTTTGTGGATGTTAACTCTACCTAAAACCAGTAACAAATACTCAATATGAATTCATTGAACAATAAGAATAAGAATAAGAATAAGAATAAGAATAATTTTATTAATATGCTTAATGCTAGTATTTACATATAAAGTTTAATTACATAACAGTACTTACATATTACAATTTAGCCTGAACTAGGATTACCCTGTATCTCAGGCAAACAAGGTCATGATTAATTGTTACATTATACATCTATTTTTATAAACTATATAAAATATTCGCATGATTAAATTATTAATATTTACATTTTCATTATCTATGCAAACAAATTACAAAATTATTAACTAAGAGTTCACTTTTATAATTAATATTACACAACTATCGTTATACATCTAAAATATATTAGGTGAGAACCGTTAATAATTCCTCTGTTTCCTCATAGGACAACAACTGCAAAGCTCCTTGCAGTACCCTTTTACATTCATTGTAACATAAAGGGTATATCGACAAAGTTGCATTTAGTCGATTGTAGAGCCGGGGTCCCAAAAACACAAAAAATCTCGATGAGAAAGCGAAGTTTGTTTGTGTTTTATGTGTGCAGACAATATCTTTTCGTCTTTTGTTAGTTACATCCGTGCTATATGATAGAGCCGCGTGTTGTTTTAGTACAGTGCTCAAAATAAATAATTGTCGAATTGTTAGCACTTTGCAGGACTTATACAATAGGTTAGTAGGGTACAAAAATGGACGAAAACTTGATACCTTCAGAACTGCTCTTTGTGCTCTTTCAAGTGTCAGAAGGACAGTTTTACATGAACCCCCCCATGATGAAATACAATATGTAAGAAGTGATTGACAAAGCGCAAGGTATATTTGTGTAATCAGCTTAGAGTCCGCGAATGAACGTAATTTTTTGAAAACAAAAATCAACTTACGGATTCTACTGCTTAAGGCTTCAATATGTGGTCTAAATGAAAGCAAGTCATCTATGATGATGCCTAAATATTTAATTTGGTGTGCGGCTGAAATCACAGGACAGTCACAAATAGTGTCCATTGGGGAATGACAGTGATGAGCATAAATACTGGGAATGGGATTTGCTGAAGGATAGCTCCTCTTTGAAAACTTTACATAACTTGTTTTATCGGCATTCAGGGTGAGTTGATGGTATCGCAGCCAATTGCTTACGATATTAAATCCACGCTGTGCATATTCGAAAACCTGTTTTTCAGTTTTGGCAGAAAAGATTAGGGCTGTATCATCAGCATAAGAAATAATCCTGCCGCAGTCCAATTCAAGGCTACAAAGTTCATTAATATAAATCAAAAATAGGGTTGGACCTAAAATACTACCCTGTGGGACCCCAAAGGATGTATTTGATCGAAAAGAGCTTATAACATTACCTATTTTGACGCATTGGCACCTGTTAGATAAATAACTTTCGAATAGTTTTAGTTGCGTACCTCTTATACCTATATTTTCAAGCTTACGTAAGAGGATTGGGGTGGAAACAGTGTCAAAAGCTTTAGCAAGATCAAGAAATATACCTATAGTTTTATTCCCTGTATCAAGTTCCCTCGTAATATGATCGGTTAGTTGATGGACTGCATCAGAGGTTGAAAGTTTGGCTCTAAATCCAAATTGCATAGCCGATAGAATAGAATTCTTTTCTAAATATTGTGTAAGTCTAGTATTTATAATTTTCTCCAAAACTTTAGATATTGATGTCAATAGGGATATAGGCCTGTAATTAGTAACAAGATTTTTAGGACCTGATTTGTGAATGGGTACTACGACTGCTTTTTTTAGACAATCAGGAAAAAGACCATCAGCTAGACATTTTTGAAAGATGTGTGTTAGTGGTTGGACCAATAAGTGTTTAAATTTTTTCAATATTTTGGTAGAGATATTATCCCAACCTACTGCACAATCCTCTTTCAATCCTGTTATAATTCTATCAACCTCTTGTTCATCCGTGTCTAGCAATACAAAGGACTTTGACAACGTTTGTGTGTTAGTATATGGGAGGTGAGTGGTGGTGCTCTGAAGATTTTCGGCCAGTTTTTTGCCAACATTAACAAAGAAGTCGTTGGCATAATTAACAGATTCTGTTTCGGATCGATGCGAATTTAATAATTTTGATGAAGTTTCTTGTTGTTTTGACGTGTAAGTTAAGTTCTTAACATGCTTCCAGACTTCCCTATTATTCTTGCCAGCCTTAGCAAGTTCACTCCTATCATAACTGCTTTTTACTTTTTTTAATAAGTCGTTACAAAAATTGCGGTATCTTTTATAGGTGACTTGAAGAATTACATTTTCAGAGTTCTTTTTAGCCTTATTATGCAGTTTATCCCTGTTTTTCATACAACGAATCAGTCCCGGAGTGATCCATGGCTTAATATTAAATAATTTCCTACTTATTTTCACAGTCATAGTATTATCTAATATACCTTGTTGCACAGTTTTTATTAAGTGCAATAATGCAGTGTTAGCATCAGCAAAATTGTAGACTCGACTAAAGTCAGTCGTGCACAAATATTCTTCAAGTTTCTTTATATTCAATTTATTGACAAATCGAGTTTGCCGTGACCTCATTTTCTTCAGACTAAGTGTTAGTAAAACAGCATTATGATCGGTTATAGATGAGTTAGCAACCAGCGTAAGTGATGGTAGGCACGTTTTAAGCATGACGTGATCTAAACAGGAACCAGTCTTAAACGTTGGAAGAGTGTGCGCAGGAAGAAGCCCGTGAGATAAACATAGATTGAGATATTCCTGACCAGGAACATTATCGCTTCCTACTGTGCCAATATTTATATTGATATCGCCAATTAGAATTATATTTCTAAACTGAGCTAAACTTATAAGAAGTGTATCTAACGATTTCAAAAAGTCGTCAATTTTCACAGTAGAAGGAGATCTATATATCGCAATAATTGCCGTATCCATGCCAATCTTTATCAAAAGTCGGTTACATTCTGCTAAAAAAGGCTCCTCAACAAGTATGTCTAAGCTGCTTTTAGCATATAACACTACTCCATCATTTTGGTAGTAATTATATTTACTATGAAATGAACTGTAGCCATCCATAGAAGGCAGGTTAAGATTATTACGGTTCGTCAGCCAGCATTCCGTTAAAATAATTAAGTCACAGTTGAAATTTAACCGCTGTTGGAGTGTAATGAAATTGTCAATATTTTTATAAATACTGCGAATATTTTGTGTTAGTATTGTCAGCGCATTTTGGTAACGTGAAAAATATTGTTTGCAGTTTTCAACTTCACAGGATTTGGATTCGTAAACAGAGAAATCATCTAGGTCATCCATTAAAATATTAGTCATGATGACTAATTGAATAAATGAAACTAAAACTGGTTATTAAAAATATAGATCTAGACTACTTACTAAAAGACGGCGCTCTTAGGCGCCTTCATAGTCAATGGAATTAATGTACCTTTGCACGGCAATTTTTTTAGCGGGGCATTCATCATCACCTGTATTGTGATTACTCGGCTTTTTAAATAGTCGGCAGGTTGCACATTTTGGAGTTTCCGCTTTTTTTCCGCAGTCCTTGGCCGAGTGACCGACATCACCACAATGAGCACATGTTTCTGCTGGATTTCTGCAGGTTTTAGCAGCATGACCATATTGCTGACATTTGAAACACCTCGTGACTATGGTAAAGTCACGTACAGGGCAGGCCGACCAGTTAACAAAAACTCTGTTCTGATTAATGAGGGCTTTTCGTATGATTGCTGGTACTTCTATGATGTAGTTGCAGGTTTCAGCGTCTTTTTTGCCCGATTTATGACTCAGTTTAATTGAGGACAGGAATTTTTCCCATGACCAATCTTGGAGTTTGTCAGCTAGATTCTGCTCATAAATGCATTTATAGACGTCTTTTTCAGGCATTGTCGATGGTAATCCAATAACTATGATTCTGGGCTTGCGTTTGTGGGGCTCGTCGATAGTGACATCACAGGAATTTAATTGTACTGACCGTTTTAGCTTCTCGATGTCTTCTTTTGAGTCTGTGCTGATAATAACGCCACCATTTTTCACCCTGCGTAATCCTCTGACGTGTAATTTCATCTCGTCTGGTTTGATGATCTTCTGGACTAAAGTTTTTGTCTCCTCGCTGGTCTTCAGTTTATCATTTGGATAGATTGCAACAGAGCTTAAATTTGAAGGGCGAACTACACTTTTAGTACCTGTTTTGATGGCATCGGCGAAGGTCTTACTTGTTTGTGGTTGGGTCTGGGCAGTCTCTTTGATACATTCCTTTAATTTTTGGATTTCCACAATTATTTCTGCATTTTCTACAGTGGCCTGATTGTTTTGGTAGTTGATTAAAGCATATTGCTTAGCAGATTGATATGCCACTGCAACTTGGGCTGAATTGTTTGAGATTTGACGGCAGAGATTTTGAATTCTAAGCTTCTGCTCCGTGTTCAGTTTGCTTTCTCCCGTTATAGTAGTAATTTCCTTGATCAAATTTTCGGTAGCATTCAACCAATGATGTATTTGATCAGTGCTTACCACTTTTGGGGGATCTAGCGGCTGCCGAGGCGGTGTAGGCGGCGGAGTTCGAGCCGTACGGTTGCTGCGATTTCCAAAAGGACTATCTTGTCCAGTCGCTGACATTTTTCCTTATGTCTAGTTTCCCATTCAGTAAACACACAATGGTACGTTATACTAGTTTATTCCCAATAAGTATGCGGCGTGTAACCCTACCCTTACAATTTTGTGACTGTCCATTTTGTTACTTTGGTTACAGGTATTGGCGTATTTTTGATATTTTTAGTACGATTTTAATTGTTTTCCGTATTATTTTATAAAACTGTAATGTGAATTTATCAGTTTAAATAATTTTTGTTACATTTTTATAACGCATTGTTGTAAAAAAAAGAAAATATGATCTGGTTTGGTGACCAGGGTAACCAAACGGACCTATTTATTGCTTCACTGAAAAAAAATAAAAACTTTTGGACCATTTTACAATTTTTTAAGATAGTTGAATTAACAAAGTAATCGAAAAACATATAAAATAACTAAGTTTAATTTTATTTTGTGAGATAACATGCTTCAAAGGTGGTAACAAAACTGACTGACCATAATGACCTGTATTCCTATTTTACTGAATATCTCTTAAAATACTGAATAAATTACAAAACAAACATTAATATTTTAGATACATTATTAATTGCAGATTCTATTTTTCAAAAAAAAATGTCATTATATCAACATAAATTATGTCGACCACTTTTTCGAAAGTGTACATTTTTTTTTTTAATTGCCCATAAGAACCCTGGTTGACGTCTCAGAGCAAGCAAATATTTACGACCCTACGCTACGACCAACCTACATTGAAAAACTTTTCGCTGCCCCCTATCGTGCACATACACCCTCCGGACTCGTGGCCCCACCGGCAATCCCCACTAGTGGAGCCACAAGGATTTTTTAATCTTGATTGCTCCACTGTAGTGGATCAGTACTTATGGCCCCACTCATATGTTGAAGTACTGGCCAAGCAATTCAAATAATACTAGTGGGGATTGCCGGTGGGGCCACGAGTCCGGAGTCCGGAGGGCACATACATACCTAATGTCTAATTAGCAAATTGTCCGAATGACCAGTTTCAAAATGGACATTTTACGAATTCGGAAATTATGCCTCCCTCAGACGATAGAATACCTATGACATTTGGTGGTCAAAAAGAAATCGATCCATATTATAGAGTCCGAACTCTACCTATTCTTCCGTCCACAGAGAAGTGGGTGTTCGCAAAAAAGACGACGCGGAACGCCTGCGCAAAGCTAGACCGCTGTGCATTATGCACGCAACAGGGCAGGTGCAACCACAGATAGAGCATTCAGTCTTTGTTGTTGGTAAGTGTAAGGGTGTTGAATTAGTACTAGGAATCTTTGTTCCTATCAGCCATCGGTGTCGAATGGGATTTTGTCGTTGTTTTGGTATTCCACTAGCGGCGACTAGGAATTTTTGTTCGTATGGGCCATCAGTGGCGAATGGGATTTTGTTTATATACGCTATCAGTGGCAAATGGGAACTTTCAATAACATCGGCCATCAGTGGCGAATGGAATTTTTTAGTTCTTTATACTAGCGGCGATCTATGTGGGTGGTGGCGCTTGGGAATAAAAATTCTCATTTGCCACTAGTGGACGATTAAAACAAAGGGAGGATTTGAGGGCAAGTAATGAGAGTATATGGGGAATCCGCGAGTTCGTCGTTAAGGATGGTCGAAGGTTGGGAAATTACCATACTAGTCAGACCAGCATGGGAAACATGCGTGCCACGATAAAATTTTGTCACCGCAATATGTCGTCTACGGCTAACTTCACTGCGAATATGTTACGCATTCTTCCGTAGTGACATTTTGCGCTTATGAAACGAGAAAATGTGTCGTGGCACGCATGTTAGCCAGGCAGGAAAAATTTTAGGATGTGGTCCTAACGGGAGTCCTTTGAAATCTTGGAAGGAAATGAGCGAAATAGGTTCCTACCTTAGCAATGTGCCTCAAACAAAATAAACTATATTTGACCAGGTTCTGGTACTGGAGCCGAAGTAGAGGGTGCAGCGCCAGCGCACGTAACGATGAAAAACGAGAAGAAGCCCAGACCAAAGACAGCTCGACCACGGAGAAATCGGTAAGATGGTGGTAACGTTACTAAGTGGAACCAGATTTTTTCACCAGGGTATTTCAAAACGATCTCTCCGCAGTTAGGCTTATAGTCTGGTATCAGCCAGAGAAGACGTAAAACGAACTCTGACAAAGGATCGGGAAAGTAGACTAATTGTGAAAGTAGACCGATCGGAAAGTAGACCGATTGGGAAAGTAGAAAGAACGCTCCTGTCCTGAGGGGTGCAGATGCCCATCATAAATGTCAATTTAACCTACTCACCGAAATCTTCAGGAGCAAACAAGTAGAGATGTAATAAGCCACAGACACTGTCCAGGTACACTTACTACTGAATCAGACCGACAAGAAGATAATCTGCAACCCTACAGCACTCATCAGAACCTATCTAATCAAGCGCACAGTTTTTCTATAGGAGACCTAACCACTACTAGCAAGCAGGAGCTGTGGTGGGTTAGTCCAATCTGACAGATCCTAGAGTGTTAGATTGGATTAGCCCGTCGTGGGCAAGAACCTACTTAACCATGCCTCCTGTTCTTCCCAGGGTATCCCCATCCCCAGCAGAGCCGACAGCAGGCAGTCCATTGGAGCCATGGGCGACGGCACCATTATCTCGCTTGTCGCGCCTCATCAGGTCTTCCAGCGCGTCTACAGCCTCGCTGGCTTCACACTCCTCGTTGGAAGGTTCGCCCAGGCGATATTAGGTTGTAGGTGTCAGGTGTTAAACGAATAGAGCAGCCCTTGTGCGTTTACTTGGTCCATGATAAACAACTTTGGTAGTTAAGGATAACTCATTTTAGGGGTCGTATAAAATCGCTGGTTTTGCGCTTTGCCCACATGGATTCATTAATTACGACGTCTCGGTGACATTTGTCCGATTTGCCACCTCAGATACCTTATGGTGGCAGATCGGATTAGCTAGAAGGTTGAGGCCGCAGAACATAAATTGCCATTTAAAAGTTCAAGGATTAAAGAGTTATCCTCAAATCTAGTAGAATAGTGTGTCTAGTCAAATACATAACGTGTTAAAATAGCTTTAACTAAAATACCTCTACCTACCAAAGGAAAAATATAAGATTCATTAGTATTTAGTACAATTAAGAAGTTAGATTTGTCTAGTCTAAAATAAAACGTCCAATTGTTACTTCGAAAGCACAATTTATTGATAATTTATGTAAAATCCTAATCACCGTAAAAACCAATAAATAAATGCAAAAAATCACGTATCACGAGAGAATTTTCATAAAAAATTACGTTTTATTTCACCTCCTGTCACCTACTAAAAATGTGGGACACACATCAAGAAATTGTAGTTGAGTATAAGCTAATAATAGTCCAGAGAAAATCATAGCTAAATGAAAATTGCAGTAGTTAAATAGTTCCTAACCAGACTAGGAAGAATAAGATATAACCTAATGTAATGTCTAACTGCTATAGTTTCAAAATTCATCTCAAAAATATTCGAACATTATTCAGTAATAAAACGTGTATGTGTCAATACACTAAGGCAAGTGGGTGACTATTTCTCAACCCGCAAACATAATTTTAAATATGTGAGATTAGTAAATCAACGATGGCTTGGTTTAGAAAGATTGGGCTTGCATTATGGATGTTATTCCTAATTGCCACCTCATTTCACCCACCCAGGTGGCTGATAGGAATTTAGATGTTCAGTTGAAAATGGTGGCAGATGGGAATAACCAAAATTCCGAGTAAGGCCAATCCTCCAAATCAGAATTTGTCATGTAATATTAAATCCCTATCTAAGTAATAAGCAGAATAACCAATCAGAATATTATATTATTTATTCCCTGACCTACCCACTGTTGCAGTACCCCAAGCAACGAAACTACAGGCTACAAATCTACAGGTGAAATTCGATGTACATTGCGTAGCGGGTGGGACTATATAAAACCAAGATTTTTGGCGCGCTACGCAATGCGAAACGAATTTCACCTGTAGACTTGTGGCCTGTAGTTTCGAAAAACGGGACACTGATTGGTTAAGCTACTTAATGTAGGTAACTAAGTATAGATAGCTATTGAATATACTGAATGTTGATCATTTATCAATTTGATTTCGTCATGCCAATTGATTTAGTCGTTCAGCAAAATTTCGTTCAAGATATTTTACATATCTCATGCTCTGAAAGTAGGTCATTACTAACAAAAAACACGACCTGTAAGTTCAACTTACAGGCGAGGTTTTAAAACTAAGCCTGTAAGTAATTTTAAATATGGAACTAGAAAAAGAACCAATAGAATTGCGACAATTAAAAAGTTAAAATCAATTTCTTCTTATTTTTAATACAAGCTGCATCAAAATTTTTAAATTTCGAACTGGCCGCTATGAAATGTGTTGCTTGAACGCAGGAATTATATTTTTAATCTGTATTTTTATAACCTCAACAAATGAGTTTGTCGAATTATTACTCAATATTACAATAACAAAAGTAAAAATTACTAATATCCGTACGATCAAAAAAATTTCTACTTTATGTTAGGATACTTTTCTTTCGTATTAATTCAATATTTTTCAATCATAGAAAAAAAAGTTTTGTAGTGCAATTTGAATACCAGTCGATACAATCATCTTTTATGGATCGTTTTCTTGCATTTATCGGTTTAATTTAGTCACTTTTCATTCGATATGTAAAGCAGTATACGTACCACGGATGTAACATCAATAACAACCTCGGAAAGGTACCGCCCTCGCTCCGCTCGGGCGTTACAAAACCTCGGTTGTTATTGATAGGTTACATACCTAAGTACGTAATCTACTATTCATTTACGACTTACCAAATTAGCGTTGTTAATACCACCTTTTCTTTCCATATCACAAATCGCCTTTTCTGCCTCCGAAGCTTTGCAGTATTTACTCGTTCTTTCCACAGGATTTCCATAATTTTAGGGGATCTTTCTTAGTTTTTGGGGAGTGTGATTTCCATACATCCGTATTTAGGAACCTCCCACCTTCAACAGAGCCACAACAACAAGAAAGTGATAAAATCACGAGATGAAACAGCATATCAGAACACATAAGATCATAATATCAAAAATAAGGCAACATGTATAAAAATACACAAAAAAACATACAAAAAGAGCAGAATTGAAATAGTGTCTGGATATATATAAATGCATGATTCAGGGTTATTAAAATTAGTATTGTGTCCTGAAAAATAGCATGTCCAGTGGCGGAAGTCGTGGCAGGCGCGGTCGCTCTGTCACGCTCCGATCGACTCGGGTCTAAATGCTGTGGAAATCACATTCAAAGAATGCATAGACACATCGAATAGAACACGGATCAAATCAGTGTGGCATACTCAATGAAACATCTATCGTGAAACATCACTACAGTAAACTAAACACAGTGATAATCCTATAGAAATCAACAGAACCGTGATGTAAAGTTTCTTAAAGTAAACACGTGTGAAACATCATCAAAATAAAGTACACGGCATGATATGGTAGAAATAAAATGTCAATACGAAGCACGAGATTAGAACACCGAGTATTTCAGAGACAGAGATAATTCATCATCAGTTTAGGGCCACTTACCTGTTGGGACTGTAAAGAAATGATTAATAAATAAAATGAACACACGATATCTATCAACATACACTTTATATCTTAAAAATTAAATACAAGAGTGACTCCCGCGAAGCGAAGGTTAAAATCGCGTCAACAGTGTATACGGGGAATGCTTACACTACTAACCGACCAAGCAAACTAGGCGATCGTCCAATATTGTAGCAGAGTATCTGACCTAGAACGGTATTAAGAGCGTTCCAGAGAGCTCCTGGTTTTCAGCCTTTTCATACAAACGTATTCCTGTTATCTTCCCGATTAATACCTCTAGAGCTTAATACTTTTTTTATTAAAATAAAGCCCAATAAAGGCATGCCCCCATTATTGTCTTTTTTTTTTCAAAAGATAATTATTGAATGGAAAAAAGCCTTTTTGTTTTGAATGGAGAAAGAAAATTGCTCATATATTTTCTGCTCACAATTTTTATTTCTTTATTTATTATTAGCCTATGGTGTCCCCATTATTTTTGAAAAAAAGGAAATATTAGGGACATACCTTTAGTAGTACCTATTTTAACACTTAAAAATAATGAAATCTAGCTCGAGGTATTACTCGGTAAGAAAACAGGTGAATAAGTTTGTATGCAAAGGCTGAAAACTTGGAAGCTATCATTGGTGATTGGTCTGTTTGTCTTGGTCGGCTAGTACCTTCAAGATTTTTATCTAACACCTAGTTCGTTAATCAAAGCTAGAAGATTAAAAAATACATAATCCTACGTTTACTCAAAGCCGTACGGAGTCGAGGGTGAACAACGATTCACAATAATAGTTATCCCTAACTTACAGCTACGTAAAATTCATATTATGATTTAAAATGTGGAGTTGGAAGGCTGACTTCAGAATAGGGAAGCGTAAGCTTATTTTCTAGCTAGCCCACGTACTAAAATGACTCTTTCCCGCAACGTCAATTTCCTAAAATGACAATACTGTAGTACGGAAAGCAGTGGGAAAATTAAAAAAATAAATGAAATTAAACGAAACATATACCATAAATCAAAGTCATCAAAATAAAAATAGCGTGCCAGACGCCGATAGATTTTCAGTGTATGTTGTCTTTAGGTATTTTGGGTCGTTGACCCTACGCCCCATGAGTTTCTGAAGCCTGCCTATCGCCCCCACTGGAGATTATACATGTTATCAATGTGACAAGGTGCTATCACTTGTATAGTTCATTTACCTCGATTCCTGCGGCGAAGCATCGCTTATCCTTAGCGCTCCGGCCGTCAAACATACTGCTGTTATATAGACAGTGTGGCCGTCCTGTACAAACTGACATTGCAATCAATATTCACATATATTTTCGAGACGCAAGACCACACCGTGAAGTAAATAAGCAGTGAAATTAATCTCGTTATTTCTAAGATATCGACTATGTTACTGTAGGTGACCCACAAGAAATAAACTTTGATATGTCAAAGCTTTAGTTAGGTGTTGAAAACGATCGCGCGCAGTGGTAGTTCTTAGCAAAGGATTTCTAAAGAGATGATTTTTCGCAATTCCTATTCTAATCTAATACTAGAGCGGAAGATGAAAAAAATTTGGTGAATTTCGATTAATTATCTCTCAAGAAATTCTTCGCAATTTACAATGTTTTCTCCTTTAGATTATGTAATTCATATAATTGACAATAGTTTACGAAATAAATAAGTATTTGCATTTAAAGCCGTTACGTCCGTATTTTACAGAATTTCAACAGCTACTTGATTGATTTTAAACATAAAAACAAATCCCAACAAAGAAGCAAACGCGATCAGAACCCCAGAACGGCGTCGCAAGAAAAATAAACATGTAAAAATGCGTTCGTTTATTTATTGTGAGCAAATTTCACGCCGACGAAACTGGATATCTAGTTAGCCCCGCGCCGTTCGCCAACTGCAATCAGATAAACGGACCACATGGCAACACATTCGACAACTCACAAACAGGCTCGAGGTAGCCATCTTTAAAAGGTATATAGTCTGTGGACTGCAGCCGCTGTTCGACACTCGAGACTATATCTGCAACACTACACACTAGTAAGTACATTTCATATTGGCACTACCAAAATGTCATATAGCATTAAGTTTATAGTAGCGTTTTTGTTGGGTGATTTCGTTGTGTAATCTAGAGTGTTCATCAAATGTTGTATGCTAGTAAAATGTATAACTTTGCTCAAAAAACAATGGGATATACGCTGCCGAAAGTCTAGCTACGTATCTTATGTAGATACAAGTCAATATATGACGCACAACATGTTATGAAGCGTTACATTATTACAGACCTTTTATCTCACGAGCGCAGGTTAGCCTTACTTGTGTGTGTTATCTCTCTCTCTTTTCGTTTTAGACACCGAGTCGTCCAACGAAAAGAGATATAGACACACAAGTATGGTTAACCCGCGCTCGTGAGATAAAAAGACTTACAACATCTGCGCAATAAAGACAATAAACAACAAGACAACAGTTGTAGCAGACTTTGCGAAAATGTGCAAAAGATTTTTGAAGTGTGAAACATAAAAAATCTTTCAAATGTAGTTGAATGTTCCACAATGAAATAGGGTCAATAATGTGGGACATTCTAGCAACATTAATATGAACAATTTTTTTGCGAAATTTTGATTGATTCTGGCAGCAGGTACAGTTTTGTATGGGACGTAAAATATAACTGCTCTTTTCGACCTATGTTCCTTAGGCTCTCTTCAACCTTTAAAATATGTGCAGTTAATTAGAAAAAAATAGATTTAGTTGCGCGTCAAATATAGCCCCATTTATCCGCGTGTTTCTTGGGGAAAGTTATTCCATTTCGTGATTAAATACAAAACAACATATTTGGTAAATAAATAAATCAGTAAACTAATAGCGTTTATCTAGCTTCGATCATGCAAACTGAAAGAGAATCTTCAATTAACACATGCAATGGACAATTTAAATTTAAATCATACATAAATAAAACTCCTGTAAAATAAAGGATTATTTTCTACTGCAGGGAATAACCGAGAACCCAGTATAAGTAAGGATAAGAGGACCCAGAGCATTGTGCTGCCCCTAACACTTAAAAATTAATAACTCGATGAAAACATAATTTATCGAAAATCCGGTGATACAGAATGGGTGCGTTCAGACCGACCGAGCAGCCTCAGGTGCTCACCGCCTCGCGCGGTCGGTGTGGACGTGCTCATGTCATACCAGCGCGGACCGAGCCAAACGGCGTCGGCAAAATGGCGGCTATAAGGCGCGTCGAAAACACGTCCATATGGCGGCGAATTTGCCTCACCCGAGGATGCGACGCATGCCGCGCGAGGCGGTGAGCACCTGAGGCTGCTCGGGCTGTCCGGGCGAACCTATTGAAGTACAAATACTGAAGCCCATTTAAAGAATGTTGTATTAGCAGAAAATGGTTCAGTAGTAACTACAGGAGACCCATTTACTGTTTAAACAAAATTCTGTAAACAAGCTTCAGTATTTGTACCTAAATATTAACCAACGGATTTGCAATAAATTACGTTTTCGTCGAGTTATGTATTTTTAAATGTTGGTGGCAGCACATGTACTCTGGAAGCCTCATAATCATAATACACAAGTATAAAAAGCATGCATATATTTACAAAATAAATTCATAAGGGAAATATCAGCACTAAGTATGAAAATAAAGATATATCTAGCTTAGGGGTTCAAAAATAATCTTAGTTTTCTAAAGACACCCTAATAAACAGTTTGTAGTGTTGGCATAATTATGTCTAAAAAAATCTTTCGACCGTTTTAAAAACACATAATATTTGCATCATATTAAAAGTCAGAGCAAAGATCAAATCAAACAATACAGACAAGAAATATGACGCTTTCAGTAGTAAATCCAAAAATACACACAATTATACATATAATAAATCAAATCTAGTACGTAGTAAAGTCGATAATAGTCCGAGATGCACCGAGAGTCCAGCTTATATTTTAAAATGGTATCAAAAGAGAATCATATCTTAAATTATACGTAAAAATTGTGAATTTCTATTCATTTTCATATCAGACTGCATAACTAAAAAAAATTTTTAAGGTAAAGGAATTGTAAAATAAGGTAAACATTTTTAAAGTAAATCTTGAAGGAATCTACAAGACTATTTTCTGTCGATTTTAACCTTATGGTTACCTGTCAAATGTACCAAAAGAGTAAATATAAAACGCTGCACTCAAACATCTATAGGTGACATAACAAATAAAGAATGGTCTAACTTCCAAAACACTTATGACATTGTACCGTTTTAAGGACTTTCAGAAACCTAGAATACATTAGAATATATTTGACATTTTGCGAGTTGGCATATTGCGTTTCTGGCAAAATATCGTACAAATTAATAGCAGTACAACGTCCAAAACATTTTCGACGTTATACCGTTCTTAGGACTTTTAGAAACCTTGAATACTTTTGACATTTCGCGAATTGACATTTTGCGTTTCTGACAAAACTTTGTAGAACATGTTGCAGCTTTATAAAAACGAATAGAAACCCACAAAGCCCCCTGTAACCCCCCACTTACCTCACTGCTGATGGTCGGGCTGGCCGGGCTGGCCGGGGTAGCCGGGGTAGGGCGCGTACCCGCCGTAGCCCCCGTACATGGGCGCGCCGTAGCCGCCCGCGTAGCCCGCGGGGGCGGGCGCGGGCGCCGCGGCCGCGGGGGGCGTGGGCTGCTGCGAGGGGGTGGAGGAGGGGGGCACGCCGCCGCCCGACTGGAAAGACAGGTGTAGAGTAAAGCCCTGTAGCCTATTCAACGAAAATACAGGCTAAAATTCTACAGGTGGAATTCGATGTACATTGTGTAGCCGGTGGGATATTATAAAACCAGGACTTTTGTCCCGCTACGCAATGTACATCGAATTTCAGCTGTAGAATTGTAGCCTGTTGTTTCGAAAAACGAGGCACAGATTTGGCCTGAGGTAAGTTGGGTGCTCTGGTGACCATATGAAACTTTTCCGAGCGTCAAGTGCACTAACTCAATACAGTTACAAAAAAAAAAAAAAAAACGGCTGCCAGCCATGCCGCTTTTCAAGCTATTGTCTGGGGCAATTATCTGGATCTGCTGCTGGTTCATTCAGTGCTAAGAGATAGCATCATATTGTAGGGTAAGTCCACTAAAATATAGTCAGTATCTGCTGCATATTTGGTGCTCAGATACGGCATCATAGTTTGGGGAAACGGTCAGAAACTTAAGTATATTCAGTTACCTTCATCTTGATCTGTTGTTCAATAGCCTCGGCCTCCTTGATCTTGCCGATGGAGCGGTAGTACTCCGCCCACTGCGCGCTGTAGTCCTGGCTGGGCGCCGCGGGGGCGGAGGCCGGGTTGGGGGTTCCGGGGCCGGGACCGGGGCCGCCGTTGTTTGGGTTGCCGCCGCCGCCGCCGCCACCGCCGCCTCCTAAGTAAGATAAAAAGAAGTTAGATCGATTTTTAAAAACTTACAAGGTTTTCTACCCCGGACAGGATTTCGTAAAGTCGTATACCTAACAAGTGAAAACTTTGAAACAAATAAGGTCTATAGAAATACGACTTTTAAGATTACACTGCTCAGAACTAAAATAAAACGAAAGAACAAAATGGGAAAATTTTGCTTGTTAATGTGTAAAATGTTTGTTAAAACCATATTCTGCAATATTATTTGTTTGAGATGGGAGATAAGATGAGAGAACTTCATAAAAAACCAAAGGCAAATATTTCATTTTTAAATGCCTCCTCGATTGACTATGATTGCATGTAATGTAAAGTAAATCTCATACTTATAGCCGAAGTATAAAAAGAAATATAAAAAATAGAACTACATATCGTCTTTCTTTTTTCCTTAATTATAAAACTAAAAACGACCCTCAAAAATTTGTGAGACGTGGCGATAACGGCCGTAATTTTACGGTCGTTGACGCTCTGCCTACCCGCCAGGGATACAGGCGTGATTTGTGTGTGTGTGCGTGTGTGTGCGTGTGCGTGTGTGTGTGTGTGTGTGTGTGCGTGTGTGTGTGTGTGTGTGCGTGTGTGTGGGCGTGTGTGTGTGTGCGTGTGTGTGTGTGTGTGTGTGTGTGTGCGCGTGTGTGTGTGCGCGTGTGCGTGTGTGTGTGTGAGCGTGTGTGTGTAAAACTAAACTACAAACCTTGCTGCTGCTTGGCTTGCTGCTCGATGGCCTCTGCTTCCCGGTTGAGTCCTAGCGACCTGTAGTAGTCTATCCACTGCTGCGAGTAGTCTGGCTGCCCAGTGGACGGGTTGATAGCCACTTGTTGCTGTAACAATAAATCGATGATTTAAAAAAAAAGTTACATTTGCTGTTCACAAGCGGCCCATAGTTGCAACCGCTTTAATCTATTTTGCCCTTGGAAACAAATTGTTATCCCGGCAAGTATTGTACAGTCCCTTTGTATCACTATCAATTACACAAAACTGCATCAAAATCCTATGTGTAGTAATAAAGGAAGGCATACATAAATGCAGGTATAGGGAGAGACGTAGGAACCGACTTTGTTTATGTACCGACTGAAACAATATTTCATACAAAGGTTTTTTTTATCAAACAAGATTACAAAACACAAAATTTTCTAGGTAAACTAATGCACAAGACGAAAGTTGTTTGTCGCGGCACGAAGTAAAACATGCCTGCCAATTGCAAAGTTTCTGGTACACCTTCTCTTACACCCTGTATATCTCCAGAGACAGACACATAATTTTTCATTCGTCAAGAACTATCTAATTTTCTATTCTAACCTGTGGCTGTTGCTGCGGGCTTGGTTGATGCCAGTGCGGGTTGTACCCCCAGGCGGGAGGCGCCCCTCCGCCGCCGCCGCCACCGCCACCGCCGCCCCCACCGCCGTAGTAGTCGCCCCCGCCGTTGCCGCCCCCGCCGCCGCCGCCGCCGCCGCCATTGCTGCCCGGACCGTCGGGAATAAAGTTTACTGGCTGTGGGATGAAAAAAACATGTTAACAAGTTCTTTGTTCATAGAATGTGCCGTGTGATTCCGGCTTAGAATAGCATCACTCCACATCCTTCACGCCAAAGGCGTAAAGGGGATACAGGCGTCATATATGTATGTATGTATGTATGTTGTTCATAGAAACAAACGCGCCCGAATGTTTCTTTAAGAGATTCGCTTGTCAGGGTCAACGGAGGTCGAGGTCAAATGGAGGTTCAGGTAAAATGCGGGTCGATGTCAAACGAGAGTCAAAAGAGATAAGTGGAGTTTAGTGAGGGTCAAATGGGGATCAATTGAAAGTAAAGTGGAGGTTTAGTGGAGCTGAAATGTGGATCTAGGTTAATAGGGTCATGGTCAAATGCAGGTCATGGTCAAATGGGGATCAAGGTCAAATTGAGTCAGGGTTAATGCAGGTTACAGTAAAATAGAGATCAATGTTAAATGGTTAATGAAGGTGTCGAACACAGGTTTAGTGAGGGATGGGGTGTCGAGGTGAGTGGCGGTCAAGGGTCATGGTCAAATGCGGGTCATGGTCAAATGGAGATCAAGGTCAAATGAGGTCATGGTCAAATCGGGGTCATGGTCAAATCGGGGTCATGGTCAAATAGGGGTCATGGTCAAATAGGGGTCATGGTCAAATAGGGATCAAGGTCAAAGTGGCGTCGAACACAGGTTCAGTGGAGGTCACAAAGGGGGTCAAACACTCACCATGCCGACTTTCTCGCAGATGATCCGCTTGCAGGCCTCGACGGCGTCCGGATGCCCCCTGATGTAGAAGGTGCGGTTGTTCCTGTCGCCGCCCTGCCCCTGCTGCTGCTGCGCTCGCCGATCCAGCTCGCAGTGCGCGCCGGACTGCGCGTTGATCTGCTTTATCACTTCACCACCTTGGGGGAAAACAATGTACATGTCTATAAGTTTATGCTACTGTTCACAACATTTAAACTGAACACAATTCGGTTGTGAACTGGGTTTTTTAAAATAAAATTCTAACTATTTTCCAAAAATACAACGGACTTCACTCATAATTTTTCAAAATATTAAAAGTTTGAATTGATAAACACAAAAATTTCATTAAAGTAAGTGTTCTGACGCTATCCAAAATAGCAATTAACGTCATACATTGATATTTTCATACAAATACGGTTTAGAAAGATCGTTTTATAAGTAGCTAATTCGACTTGCCAGCCCACAACACTATTCCACGCGCTACTGGTCAAAATATACTTGAATAGTTTGGCAACAATTGAGCCCCGGAAGCCTAAATGAAAGAGGTGTCAGTACGAATAGCAAAAGTTGCAGGTTCGAATCCTACCAGGAGTATTTTTTTTTTTTGTAAATTCTCTCTGAAAAAACTTAACTTATTGTCTAAATGGGATTGTTGCTATGATTTTGTAGATTTACCGTAGGTTTATTATTTATTATACTCACACATAGTTTATAAGAACATTACATTCAATATTATTTATATTTTATTATTATATCCACTATTACATATCATTGAGGGAGAAGACAAAACATTGCATGAGACAAAGCATGGCTCTTAAGTTTGATGATGATGATTATATCCACCCATTGAGACTTTTTGTTTGTTATATATTTTTCATAGCATATTTTTAACAAGATTTTTTTGTCAAGCAATCTTCTTCTACCTCAAGATTTCATGAAGACAATGACTGAAGATCCGCCGGTACTTGAATCTGCAGAGCCATTTTCCTTATGCCCTTTTTGACGTTAATTGCCTACTAAGATTGACTATTTTTAGTTTTAAAAGGCAATTAACATTTTTATTCGTTTTATATTACTAATTTATAGTAAAGAAACATGTTTTGTCTCGACATCGTTCAAGTGCACACTAAACAATATCAATACAAATAATTCAAAAGTAATTTCATTTCCATAGGTTAATAATCTGCCTTATGGTTTGACCTGTTAGTTGAATTAATTTTCCGTGATATTTCATATTTCCTAGTAGCAGCCATTTTTGTTAAAAAGAGCGGCTGGTAGCAAATGGATGGCGAAAACGGGAGATTATGCCTTGTGGCGTACTCTAGGGGAGGCCTACGTCCAGCAGTGGACTTCTATAAGGTGTAAAAAAATTAACTGCAAATATTTTAAGGGGTGAATGAAAAAACGAACAAATTTCGCTAACGATCATAGGTCGAAATATGAAAAAAAAAACTGGACTTCCCATGCAAAATGTAACAACCGAGCGAGTCAACTGTATGGGAGGTTCAAATTTTTTTTTCATATTCGACCTATGTTCGTTAGGGAAAGTTGTTCGTTTCATGGGCTTGTTCACGCCTTAAAATATTTGCGACTAATTTTTTCACACCCTTTATATGGCTTTGTCTAGTACTACTACTACAGCCACAAAAATCCGCTACTGGACACAGTGGCCTCCCTCAATTAGGGGGGTATTGCCATACTACAATTGGCAGGCGGTTTGGCGAGTGCAGTGCAACGTGTTAAGATATTCAAAAAGAACTTTACTGCCCATTCTCTGGATTTAAACCTTTCCCTTTTACGACATCCACGAGTAGTGATGGAGTGATGCTGTTCTAGCCGGCATCACATATTCAATCATACATACACTCGTATTAGTTTTATAAATATGGATAGAAACGTATACTAATCGACTGATTCAAGGTGAATCGTATTTGTACAGCCTTGTAATTGACATCAAGGGGAAAGTTAGGTTTTTATATCTAGGGCGTATCATCCTGAATATTTTTATATGTTGAAAATAAACAAACATTAGAGTCAATATACACGGTGTAAAAAATGTACCAGCCGACTGATTAAGTTGTAATTTGCGAGGTCCAAAACTTTCTTCTAATTTAGACTTATTCCTTTGGAAAAGTTGTTCAGTTTAAAAGGGCTGGTTCATTCCTAGAAAAGAACTTAGTACTTTTCCTAACATTCTGTATGAGCATAAATATGATAATGAAAAATAGACATGTTTTAAAAGATCTAAAACTTACTTGTTATATAACGACTTACTCGATGCGATGTTATTAATGAATATTTTCTAATTCTCTATAAAAGCATTCATTGTGAATCTACTTGGTGATAAATGATTGAATCTTAAAGGGAGCGGCTTGTAGCGACTATATGGCTAAAACGGGAGATCGTGCCTTGCGGCGTACCCTGGTGAAGGCCTACCTACAGCAATGGACTGCTAAAGGCCGATGTGGTCTTACCTCTGCCGATGATGAGGCCGCACTTGACGTTGGACACGGTGAAGGTGACCCTGACTTCGGGCGTCTCCTGCCACTGCTGGTAGTCCCCGCGGTCCCCGTTGCGCTGGCCGGAGCCGCCGCGGCCGCGCCCCTGCCGGGTCTCCTGGTCTCGTCTCTGCTGACAGAGTGGATCTTGTTGTAAGCATTCGTTTGTGGAAGAAACACGTGACATAACATACATATAACGGCGTTCAGTCAGGATTCGCCGTATTTTGCGGGGATTTTGTTAGGAAAACGACGGAATTGTTCAACTCTTTTCTTGTATTGTCTTTTCATATTTGTTACAGTATTATTATCACATTATTTCATTATTTCTCACATATTCGATAGCCGCTACCACTTTGACAGTTCTTTTGTTTTCCGTACGGGAAAGGATTGCCTTTGGGCTATACTGCCGAGGAGTTTCTATTCAGCCAGTGGCCTTCGCCGACACATACATATATCACGCCTTTATCCCTGGCGGGGTAGGCAGAGCGTTAACGGCCGTAATATTACGGTCGTGATCGCCACGTCTGACAAATATAGAGGGCCGTTTGAGATCATTTGTGTATCACTATAGTGACAGGTTGTCAGCCTGTCGCCTAAAAGTTGTAATACATCTGAAACCCTCAAGTCCCTCAGTCGCCTCTTAGGACACCCACGGGTAGGAAATGGGGCGATGCTATTCTAAGCCGGTATCACACGGCAACGTTACGAAACATGAACTTGCAAGATATGATTTTTTTTATGAGAAGTGTACTATTTCAATAAATACTCACATTTACACTAGCTATAAGATCCTCTATCATCTGTCTGGCCTGCTCCACTTGGTGAGGCTTTCCTTGTAAGTAACACCTGTTGGAATAAACGTATATTTTTACATTATGTTACGTACAGGGTGTTAGGGACAGCGTCCCGAATACTGATAGGGTGCAAGCAGACCATGAAACTGAACCCCCTAGGAAGATATGTCAGGAAACGACAAAAAAAAATCGACCTGCCATACTAAATCGCGATCAGCTGTCTGCATTTACTATGGGAAATCAAAACATTTTTGACGTTTCCTGATATATGTTCCTAGGGGAAAGTTGTTCAGTTTCATGGTCTACCTGTGCCCTATCAGTATTCGTGACGCTTTCCCTTACATCCCGTATTTCTCGAAAAAAATGCAAATATTTTGATACATTATCTTTACTTTCATTAGCAATTTAATTCTACATTTACAGAAGTTGTTCAGTTTCGTAATTTAGATGATTGATGATTTCGTTTATGATTTATTACATACAATGGTTTGCCTAATGGTCTGCCTAATGCCAACACTTTATAACTCTGATTGTTATGTTATGATGAGGATAATAGAAAAATTACAATATTCTGAGAATTCTTTATTTGTATTGGGATTTTACATTATTGAGGATTGTAACTCAGCCACATGTACTGTGCACTGCTTGATTGATTGGTCGGTCGGTTGGTTGGGTCGGTCGGCGGGTCGGTCGTTTGGTTGGGTGGTTGGTTGTTCGGTGGGTCAACGTTCGGTTGGTTGGGTTGTGTGGGTGGTTGGTTGGGTGGGTGGTAGGTTGGTTGTTTGGGTGGTAGGTTGGTTGGTGGGTGGGTCGGTCACTTGTTTGGTGAGTAGGTCGGTCGGTTGGTTGGTTGGTGGGTAGGTCAGTCGGTTGGTTGGTTTGTCAGTTGATATGTCATACAGCCACTCTGCGGGCAACGGGGGCAATACCAGCTAGAATTATTTGTTATGTTTCTTACCGCTTGTCCCCGGGGCCATCGTCCCGCTCCTGGTGGAACTGCACGCGCGCGCCGGTCTCCGCCTGGATCTTCTTGATCATGTCCCCGCCGCGACCGATCACCACGCCCACGGCTATGCGGGGCACCAACACCTGTTTTAAACATGGACAATTTGTTAAACAGTGAACAGTATTCTTAGGATTACAATGAGCAGAAGAAAGAAAACAAAAATACGAAAAATTTGCTGTTAATTTCATAGCCACCGCGGCTGCCCATTCCTTAGACGGATTTATAAGTCGTTGTTTACAACATTGTCATTCTCGTTGCCTTATCCCGTTCTCTGTCGGGGTCGGCTATCTGACCTAGGGGATTTGACGTGGAGCCAAGTTTTTTTTTTACACAAAACGACTACCATATGACCTCTACAACCCGAAGGCTAACCTGGCCCCAATCCTAGGTTAAGTCACATTCAAACATCATCTGAATCCAAATTTTATCAGAATGTGGGTTTCATCACGTTTGAATGTTTTTCCTTCACCGTACCTGTATACGACACCAACAGCTAAAAATGAAGCAAGCAGAGCAACTATTCCTCTGCTAGATCGTCATGTTTGGCAGACAAATTTGCTAGCGCAATGATTTCACATGGAAAGCAGCTGAGTATTACCTAGAGTGAATATCAACTTAGTTCAGTAGAGTTTCCCTCAAGGGCGTTGGCCTGGTCGTGCGGGCTGTAGGGCTCGTCGTATTTCTGCTGCGGGCCTGGGTTCAATACTTGCCATTCCTGGGTTCAATACTTATGATTCCTGGGTTCAATATCAACTTACTTCAGTAGAGTTTCCCCCAAGGCCGTTGCCCTGGTCGTGCGGGCTGTAGGGCTCGTCGTATCTCTGCTGCGGGCCTCCGCCCCCGCCGCCGCCGCCCTCCTTGTCCATGAGGAGCTCGAAGACCAGCTGCTTGGCGTGTTCCACCTTGGAAGGGTCTCCGCTGATGCGTAGCGGCTTCTCCTGCTTAGAAACGGGCATATCAGTGTAAGGATCATTTGGCGATACGGATTTTTAAGAGCATTCAAGGTCCGCGTATTCAGACTTTTCATTCAAACGTGTTGCTCTGTTTTCCCAAGTAATACCTCTCGAGGTATAATTCTTTTTTTTTTTTAATGAAAATAAGGCCTACGTATTCAGACTTTTCATGCAAACGTATTGCTCTGTTTTCCCAAGTAATACCTCTCGAGGTATAATTCTTTTTTTTTTTAATGAAAATAAGGCCTACGTATTCAGACTTTTCATGCAAACGTGTTGCTCTGTTTTCCCAAGTAATACCTCTCGAGGTATAATTCCTTTTTTTTTATGAAAATAAGGCCTACAAAAGGCATGCGTTTATTTTTTTTTTTTTTAAACATATTTAAGCCATGAAGAAAAATTTATTTTTCTATGGAAAATAACATTTCTCACATTTTCTTCTCGTAGTTAGTTTACGAAAAAAGGAAAAAAAATAGAGGCATGACTTTTTACTAGGTCTAAATGTTATCAAAGAAATTATAGCTCTGTAGTTTGTAAAATTTAGTGACCTTGGAGCACGTTTGTTTGTTTACTAGGAAAATGGACTATACCAATGTCAAAGAATTTGTTTCAAGGTCACAAACGTCACGGGTATCAAGCTAAATTTTGCAAACTATAGAGGCATTACTCGGAAAGAAGACTGTGGATAGCTACGTTAGAGGATCCTCAAAACGGTGGCAGAGTCAATGAATGGACCAATGAAGCTTAGAGATAGCTTATTTTTCAATATATCCCTGGTGTCTCGTTTCCTGCGTTTCTTACTTAGCCCGATTATTATTGCAAAAGCCAAACATTGGTGCTTCGAAAACTGGCTAAACAGGTGGGATATTACGTAGAAAACATACCTACAGGAATATTATTCGAAACAAATTGCTTTTTCAGACGCGATTTTGCTGTTGACAACTGATTAGCAGAATGACAAAGACAGGCTTTGACACTCAGCTGATGGTTGACGTATGTCATATTAAACTTGCTTTTTTTCAAAAGAGGTTTACAATAAAGTTTCTGATACCGCTCCGGACAATAAAGAGTTTGAATAGTTTTGTGTGTGACGTGAGCATGGTACGGAACAAATGGAATACAATAATTTTAAAAGACGAGTTTTTGCTCCTAAGACATTTTTGCACCATGACATTATAGTTTACTACTTTGACTTCGTGCTCTCATGGCATCTTACTTCATAGGCATTATGCTTCCTTTCCTTTTAGAATTTCGAAACCTCCGATAATGTTCCTCGGTTTAAAATTAAGATCATAGGATTTCATAGTTACGGATGTCAGGCAGACTATCGACATTCTGAAACTGGGATGTTTCGCAATTTGCTTCGATACGTAAACATTTTTGTGATATACATTCTAGACCAAAATGTTTTAAATTTACTGATTCTAGTCGTCCAAAAATTCAGAGAATTACGGTTTTACAATCTACAGTAATTCTGAAATTATAGGACTATTCAACTAAACTATACTCACATATTCGGTGTTGGGCCCGTCCTGTATGACCACCATTTTGGCTCCGGACTGTTCTTGCAGTTGTTTGATGGTCTTCCCGCTCTTGCCGATGATCAGACCAACTTTGGGTCCCGGCAGCATTATTTCCTCCTAAAACAGTCTCAATGGGTTAGTACGGTGTTGGTGGCGTTTGGAAAGTATTATTTTGCCCTGCTGTTTCAATATTAACTGGACTAGTGTTCCATCTTTGGAACTTACAGGTAATAAATTCGACAGATTGTCTTTTAAGGGCCCGTTATTTTTGAAAAAAATAATGATTTATTTGTACGAAAATTAGATAAGGAGCACTAGTCTCTGCACTAGGATAACCTGTATTGCAAAGGATAGTTGATTCTACCGTGCACTTAAATGAATGGTGACGAAGTTCGTACAAGTTACTTCAAACTGTGTTGATAACACAAAATGATAAATAGTCTTAAAAGATCCATGTATTGATACGAAGTCCTACTAGTAATCGCTGGACATTTCCTAAACTTACCACTTACCACTGCTTCACAACTAATACAAACGCGTTGTTTCTACCAAAGCGCGATGACACGAAAGTGTGATGTATCGCCCACCTACGACACTCCACTGCTGGACATGGGCCTCCCTTTATCGGGGAATATTGTCACGCTTGGAAGGCGGATTGGCGAGCGCAGTTTAAAATGTTACATTCAATGATGAATTCCCTTGGTAAACTTTTACGACACCCACTGGAGGTGGGGTGAGATTCTAAGCCGGCACCACACGGCATATCGCCCACGCAGATATTTTATCGATATTTGTAGAAATCGTCTTATTTTTCGCGTCTCATACACACAACCACAAAACCAGCCATATGAACACAGGTCCTATACGCGCTTTGGTAGAAACGACAACTATCCTAACGAATTCTTCACAACACCAATAAACAGCATCCTTACAGTGACTGCGAGTCCGCCGCCGCCCCCGCCGCCGCCCCGGGCCGCGGGGGGCATAGGCCCCCCATGCCCGGGGGGCCCATCCATGGGGGCGTTCTCCCGTCCGCGGTGGTTCACGATCTGGTTGACCAGGTCCCTGTCGAAGAGGCCTCTAGATGTAGACTTCGCTTCGTGCCATGATGTGGCGCTGACAATGGTATAAACAGTTGTGGACCAAATACCAACGGACCGAACAGTAAAAAAATTACACATACACACATCGCGCCTTTATCCCTTGCGGGGTAGGCAGAGCGTTAACCCACGTCTGACAAATATTTGAGGGTCGTTTCAGAATAAGTGTCACTACAGTGACAGATTGTCACATGAAATACACATGAAACCGTCGAATCCCTTAGTTGTCTCTTACGACAGTCACAGTAAAGAAATGGCATCACATGACATAAATTACTAGAAAGAAAATATATTTTACTTTCTTGTTTCAAAGAGTCGTGTAATATTAGAATTTCGTCCGTTGATATTCAGTTGTGGTTACATGCACATGATTATCACAAAGAGCGGAAAGCATTAAGTGTTATTTATAGGTATGAAATGGAGACAGTAGGTAATATATACAGGGTGTAAGGGATGATGGTGTAACGAAAACTTTGAAGGCGTGCTCAGACCATGAAACTGAACAACTTTTAATATGGGGGCTATGTTGGTAAAAGTAATAAAAAATTCTACCTTTCATACAAAACTCCCGATCAGCTGACTGATCTTGTATGGGAAATCGAAAAAATATTTCGTTTCCCTAAATACCCCTTATAGCAAAAGTTATTAAGTTTCATGGTCTGATCACGCCTGCAAAGTTTTCGTTACAACGTCTCTTACACCCTGTATACTCATATTGCTACTTTGTAAGTAAAAGTTCGCTGTGCAAACATGCTATTAAAAAGCTAGATTTTTTCTCTCCCTACCACCTGGGTTAGTCACAAAACTACAAAATAAGTACAATAGGGTTGTGAACTGGCAGGTCAAATAAGCTAAAACGGTGTTTTGTATGAAAATAGGAATATATGACGCGTCATACATAGCTATTTTGGATGGCGTCAGATCACATACTTTTATGTAATTTTTTCTGTTTATTAATTCAAACTTTGAATATTTTGAAAAATTATGAATGAAGTCTTTAGTATTTTTGGACAATAGTTTTAAGCGTACAACTGTTATATTTTATTAATGACCTAGTCCACAGCCCGATTGGGTGCTTATTGGTTAAACTAATCAGCCATCATGGTAGCTATACAATTAACATACGTACCTCTTTGAAATTAACCCTGTATTTCTGAAACCTTCGTTTTCTTTTCATGCGAAAATCTGGTGCTTCTCATACTTGTATCACGCATTATACTTTCCATATCAATTCTCATATATGTTTGACAATAAAAACATCAAGTAAAAGAAATTTAGAAACCTTTAGTTAAAACAAGTCGTTTTGGATTTTCGTGCATGGAACCAAAAACAAATGTTTCGGAAATTGAACTCCAGCCTGGCTAACATGCGTGCCACGACATGTTTTGTCGTTTCATATGCGCACAACGTCACTACGGAAGAGTGCGTAACTTATTCGCAGTGAAGTTAGCCGCTGAAGACATATTGCGGTGACAAAATTTAATGGTGGCACGCATGTTAGCCATGCTGGTCTTGGTAGAGAATTGAACTAATAGAGTGAAAGATAAAGTTGCCGGAGTTGATGGTACTTAAATTCAAGGTGTAAAAATATTTGCTGCAAATATTTTAAGGGTAGAATCAGCTCATGAAACTTAACAGCTTTACCTACAAAACATAGGTCCACAACATTTTTGGACCACCCACCCATACAAATTGACTTTGTTGGTTTGTAATTTTGTATGGGGTCTAGATTTATTTTTCATATTTCGACCCATGTTCCTTGGGGAAATTTGTTGAGTTTTATGGGCTGATTCACCCCGAAAAACATACTTCTCATCAAAAAATCCGAGACATCTTGCAAGTTTATGTTTCGTACCAATCACATTATTTAAAAAGTGTGTTGATTTTGGAATAAATGTCTGATATCGTGTAATTGTGAGTAAAATGCCCCAAACACAAAACAGTTTTTTTTTAGGTTTTGTCAAATCATAAACCAAAGTGTCTCGATTTCTCTGATGAGAATTGTATTTGCAGCAAATGTTTTTACACACTTTCTGTATGACCAGTGCCTCGTTTTTCTACAAGCTACAATTCTATAGGTGAAATTCGATGTGCATTGCATAGCATCAAAAATCCTGGTTTCATAATGTCCCACTGGCTACGCAATGTACATTGAATTCCACCTGTAGAATTGTAGCGTGTAATTTCGTTGCCACAGAGCGTAGCTTACTTGGCGCGGTTGATGGCCTCCCGTGAGCCGGTGAGCGTGCAGAGCCGGTCGGGCTGGCCGCCGGAGTCGGGCGCCATCTGGATCTTGCAGCCGGACTCGGCCTGCAGCCGCGTGATCTGCTCGCCGCCGCGACCGATTACTGCGGGAGAACGGTTTGTTAGGACATGTTGCCTTTGTACTATCAATATGGGTGTAAGACAGTGTAATGTAAACTTTGCAGACGTGATCAGACCATGAAACTGAACAATTTTTTCTATGGGGGCTATGTTGATAAACATAAAAAAAATCGACCTTCAAAATTCCCAATCAACTCACTGACTTTGTACCTATAGGAACTCGAAAAAAAAAATTACGTTTCCCAACACAGCCCCCATAGAAAAAGTTGTTCAGTTTCATGATCTGATCACATCTGCAAAGTTTTCGTTACACCGTTTTTTACACCCGGTATATAAAATTACGACTGTGGTCTGGGCTTGAAATTATGACTATGGCACACTTGTCTGAGCATGGTGGTGGTCGAGGTCAAGCATCACTGGCTGGCTACTTTACCTGTTTGAAGGTAAGCACTTAGGTACCTAATCCCACCATCTTATCAGGAACCCTGATTTATTCATTGATCGCCTCAAGGCCTTAAAATGTTAAATGGAAATAATTTTAGAAATAAGTTAAGGACATGGTTATTAAATAATGCTTTTTATACTTTGAATGAATTTTTTAGTTCCTGAAAATAATTTATTGTAATTCTTTTATTGTGATTATTTTAATGTGAATTTTTCAGTTGATTGTGAATGTAAAATTGTGATTATTCAGAATATTGTTTGTACGCTCGAAAGAGCAGACTGTTGATACCATTCTGTTTTGTACCACCTTACCTTGTAAACACAGTTGACAATAAAGATTTATCTTATCTTATCTTATCTTATCGCCTGGTCTTGCATCATGTTGGGTGGTTGAGGAAATGCATCATTGGCTTGCTATGCTGTCTCTATGAATAAAATGACTTACTCAGTCCAACCATCTTATCAGGAACCCTGATGCACTCATTGATCGCCTGGTCTTGCATCATGTTTGGTGGTTGTGGAAATGCATCATTGGTTTGCTATGCTACCTGTATGAATGAAATTACTTACTCAGTCCGACCATCTTATCAGGAACCCTGATGTATTCATTTATCGCCTGGTCTTGCATCATGTTTGGTGGTTGTGGAAATGCATCATTGGCTTGCTATGCTACCTGTATGAATGAAATTACTTACTCAGTCCGACCATCTTATCAGGAACCCTGATGTATTCATTTATCGCCTGGTCTTGCATCATGTTAGGTGGTTGAGGAAATGCATCATTGGCTAGCTATGCTACCTGTGTAAGTGAAATCACTTACTCAGTCCAACCATCTTATCGGGAACCCTGATGTACTCATTGATCGCCTGGTCTTGCATCATGTTTGGTGGTTGAGGAGAGGTCATTGCAGAGTTGGCTGCGATCCTCGCTGCTGCTGCTGCGGCCGCTGCCGCCGCTGCTGCTGTGGCACTGGACGTGGACAAAAACAAATAATAACATAACTAATGATATTTAATAGGCATACAAGCACAAAAAAAATTACAACTTTGCCCAGGACATAGGTTCATTTATTCAAATAAACGCTGTCCATATGTAGTAATTGTAGTCTTCTCATTAGCTGGGTCTACACGGTCGGTGCGGATTGTTACTGCCTGAGCATGAGAATTTTAGCATGCACTGCTCAGGCAAAACACGTCCACACCGACCACGCAATTTGCCGCATGCTGCTTGTTCAATGGAGACCCAGCTAATCACTGACAGATTCTGCTGGCTTGATCAGGTGTATGTGACTACTATACTTGATAGTGTAATGTAGAAATGTATGTTTTGGGGGCGATAAATCCAAGCTCGGCTGGATCAACTAGGTACTTCACTTTACAAATACAGAACTTTGGTTACACTACTTTTGTACAGCATATGCAAAATTAACTAAATATTGTGTGCAGAAATTGATTGAATGAATGGAACTTATACTACTAAACAAACAAGTGAATTGTGTTTGGCAATCACAACTGATGTGCCAGCACATGTGATCCATCAACCTCCTCTAAAAAAGGCTGTTGTATCAGTATCATATCAGCCGAAACTGGTCAGGCCTGAGCCCTCAACTAAATCTTGAACAAGTAAGTCAAGTTTCTTTACATAATGAACAGAAGTTGTTGTCAGTATTATTGTTATTATTTAATAGTCTTCTTTTGTAACAATATCTTGTACATATACGTCAATTCAATAGTAAAATATAATTTATTGACTAATGTTGAGCAAAATGCAATTAGGAGACACAAATATAATGACTATGGTAAACAGTCATCAACTTAGACAAAGACTCTTCAAAAATGAGTACCTATAGCAATAATTGGGTATTTACAAAATGTTCTGTTTTACCCCACTGGATATTTTTTTATGAGGTTAGTCGGTAAAATCCACGGACTGCGTACTAACCTCATACTTTGTTGCTGTTGTTGTTGCTGATAGTCTACGGACGCCAGTTTTTTAGAGCTAGGCTGATCTTGCAGGCCGTCTTCCAGGGGTCTCTTACTACCGCCTCCTTCGAGCTTCGCAGCCACCTAAAACCACAAAAAATTCACAAACCACCGCAATAAAATAGTCATTCCAAAAACAGAAACATCGCGACATAAAGACAAGCATCATACGTCAACGTGAAAGTAGGTTATATTAGACGTAGTCACTTTCCTCGCAAATAAAGAGACCGGTGAAAAAGAGGGTGGTTTAGTTTTGATGTTACCACGAAGACGGTAAACCGACAATAACAATAAAAGTGATACAAGGGTGTGGAACGTTGCGATTATGCAGATTCGAGATTTCACTTACCAATTTCGCACGTTGTAAAGCAGCCGCAAAATTGCCTGGTTGGCTATTACTTTGAAGCGTAGCCATAGAAGGGTAATCACTCATGTTTAAACTGTATTATACATTCAAAATAGTAACACGGCAGCCATGAAAACAGATCAAAAGACTCAAAAAATTTCAATGGTTTCGCCTCGCTCGCAAAACTTGCGAGCCAAAAGACGCGGACCATAGACACGGACAGAGGCGAGATGTTTTCAAGTGCAATATTGCAGTTGACATTCGAAGTGATATTTTGAGATGTTGATTTTCGCTTCAAAAAGCGAAGTGACCAGAAAAGCTATATGTGTTGTGGACGAAATTTAGATTCAGTTGACTTTCAAATTAATTGTAGTAAGGTTTTTTCAATTTTTGCTATAAAAACTTAATTTCAAACTATTTTCTTGCAAGTGAGAACTATAAAACACCTGCAAAGTTGTCTATGGGTGCGAACGCGTTTCAGTTGCGTTTTGTTTTTGCACCACACCAGAATTGTTAAATGACCATACACTTCATAAATAAATATTCTTGTTTTTTGGCTGGACTGACAGATATACTAGTGTGAACTGAATAAGATGGCGCTATAAAAATGCCGGATATCCGACCGAACTAACTGTGAATTAATGCTCGTTTAACGTAATATCACACAGCTGAATACGGACTACAGTAGGGTCGATGGGGCACCTTAGAAAAGGCAGGTCACACTACAGCAGAAAGGTAAAATTACAAAAGGCAGGTCACATTATAGCAGGCTGGTCACAATACAGCAAGTAGGGCACATTATAACAGGGCCCCAAGCCTGCAATTTTTTTGTCATTGAAACTCAAGTGTCATTAAATTGCCATTGTGATTTTCTATACTTCAAACTGTTAGCAAACTACCAAAAGACTACTAAATCTACCAAAATCATCCAACTAAGATCCAATCAACATCCAACTGAAACGATCTTTATTTAGCAGACTTAGGGTTCTGGCTGGTCAGTGATCACTAAAGCACGGTCACATTATAGCGGGTGGGTCACACTACAGTAGGTGGGTCACATTACAGCATGTGAGGCACATTACAGCATGTGGGAGTGGGGGTCACATTACAGCATGTAGGTCACTTTACAGCAGGTGGGTCACTTTACAGTAGGTGGGTCACATTACAGCAGGTGGGTCACATTACAGCAGGTGGGTCACACTACAGCAGGCAGGTCACATTACAGCAGGCAGGTCACCTTAAAGTAGGTAATGTGGGTCATGTTATATTTCTGAACGTACCCTGTCAAAGTCAGTCTGCGTTTTGCCCCGTTTTTGTATAACCTCTTACCTACTACTACTACTGACGCTACGCTTTTTCAAAGATTGTTTCGTCACGTCTCACTTACAATAAATAAGTTTGGTGGAAATACATGTTTGCATTATTTACAAGAACCTACACTCAAGACCTGAATATTGGCGACGATCGAATCTACGCAGGAAAATGAGTAAAGAGGACAATGGCGGCGGGCCCAGCTTACCGGCAAATTTCATAGAATTTTACGACCCAAAGAACAAGTTCAAACGCTGGGTACAAAGATTCGAGAGCGCTCTTTCGATTTACAAAGTGAAAGACGCCGCTACGAAGAATGCTTACTTCTTACATTACATCGGTGCGGATTTGTACGAGACGCTTTGTGACTTGATTTCACCTGCCAAACCCGAACAGTCTTCTTACGCAGCGAATGTTCTGTCACTGGAGACGCACCTGGATCCAACCCCACTCGAAATTGCTGAGTATTTTAAATTTCACCACAGACACCAAATGGAAGGCGAATCTATAAAAGAATACATGGCTATCCTGAGGAAAATGGCTACCACATGCAATTTTGGAGCATTTTTGAATACGGCCTTGAGGAACCAATTAGTTTGTGGCATACGATTTCAAAGGATTAAAGATAGGCTGTTGGAAGTAAAGGACCTAACACTTGAAAAAGCAATAGAGATTGCGGCAGGCATGGAAAGTGCATCAGCGGAGGGCGTTCACACAAAGGAAGTACAGGCCATACAGACTCCTAGGAAGAAACCCAGTGCTGCTAAGTCACCTAACCTTGGAGCTGTTGAGTGCTATCGCTGTGGAGGAGCACACTATGCTAACAAATGTGGAATGAGAAATGTTACCTGTAATTATTGCCGGAAACCAGGTCATATCAAACGCATGTGCCTAAGAATGAAGAGAGTGAATGCTGTAGGAGCAGAAGATGGCTCTGATGAGAACAATGAAGAGGTACTCTACGTAAACAGCTGTGACATAGGTTCTACAGAGAAATATTGGATCAATACAAGTATCAATGATGTTGAGGTACAAATGGATTTTGATAGTGGCTCAGCGGTATCAATTATTAATGGAAAAGATTTTAAGAAAATTTTTCAAAATAAAAACATATTAGTGCCAACCACAGTGAAACTATGTACTTATTCTAATGAATTCTTAAATGTTTTAGGTGTCGCCGATGTCACAGCAACCATTGGACAGGAAACCCAGAGAGTAAAGCTGTATGTAATATCAGGGCGGCAGCACCCTCTGCTGGGGAGGGAGTGGATTAACAAGTTTGATTGTTTTAAGAGCTTCAGGGATATTTTAAAACAAGTAAACCAGGTGTCTTCTTCAGGTAATGTTTCGCATGCATGTCACTTACACTCACTTATTGCGAAGTACAGCGCATTGTTTGATGGCAAAAATGTTGGCGAAGTAAAAGGCGAACCAGTTGCTTTGCATGTTAAACCAGATGCCAAACCGGTATTTTTTCGTGCTAGACCAGTACCTTTTGCACTTAAAGAGCGAGTAGAACAGGAGATTGACAATTTAGTACGAGATGGAGTTTTGGTAAAAGTTGACTATAGCGAATGGGCAACTCCCATTGTTCCGGTGGTAAAGCCTTGTGGAAAGATTAGGATATGCGGTGATTATAAAATATCTCTAAATCAAAACTTACTGGTAGATGAACACCCATTGCCTACTTCTGAAGAGTTGTTCAACGGCTTAGCAGGTGGTGATAAATATTCAAAAATTGATTTGCGTAATGCTTACCTAAATTGGAAGGTTAGAGATGATGATCAGCATTTGCTAACTTTAAATACACATAAAGGACTTTACAAATGTACACGTTTAATGTTTGGGCTGAATTGCGCTCCTGCTAAGTGGCAGAGAAAAATTGAAAGTATTCTAAGGGGCATACCAGGTGTACACTGTTTTATTGATGATATCCGTGTTACCGCTCCTAATGATGCAGAACACATGAACAGGCTCGATCAGGTTTTTGCTAGACTGTCTGAATATGGTTTAAAAATTAATTTGCAAAAATCCGAATTCATGAAGGACCAGATCGAGTACTGCGGGTACAAAATAAGTAGAGAAGGTATACACAAAGTTGACAGTAAAGTAAAAACGGTGGTGGAGGCTCTCAATCCAACTAATGTTTGCGAATTACAAGCTTTACTTGGGCTTGTTAACTACTATGGAAGATTTCTGCCTAATCTTAGTGATACCTTAGAGCCATTACATGAGCTACTGCGAAAAGGAACTGAATGGAACTGGTCTGCAAAATGTGATAAAGCTTTACAAACAATTAAAAAACAAATGCTGTCTAACACGGTTTTGGCTCATTACTCACCTGACTTACCAGTCATCTTAGCTGTTGATGCATCGCCTACAGGAGTCGGAGCTGTGCTGTCACATGTTATGTCTGATGGGACTGAACGTCCCATACAGTATGCTTCTCAGACATTAAATGCATCCCAACGTAAATGGGCACAAATTGACAAAGAAGCTTATGCTATTGTGTTTGGAGTAAAGCGTTTTTTTCAGTATTTGTATGGTAGAAAGTTCACCCTATACACTGATCATAAGCCCTTAGTACAAATTTTTTCTCCATCGAAAGCGCTGCCACATCTGTCTGCTGCACGCATGCAACATTATGCAATATTTTTACAGGGTTTTCAGTATGACATCAAATATAAAACCTCTAAAGACAATGCAAATGCTGATGCATTTTCTCGTCTACCAATTGCAGAAGAATCAACCTCTGTAGAAGAAGCAGATGCATTTTTAATTTCAAATATTGGGGTCCTGCCAATCACTGTAAAAGACATTGCTGCTGCCACTGATGTTGATGAGTCTTTGAAACCATTGATTACAGGTATATTAAGTGGAAAAAAAGTTGCCCACAGTGATAGGTTTGGAATAGATCAGACGGAATTTTCTATGCTAGAAAATTGCCTGATGAGAGGATCACGGGTTGTTATACCTACTTGCTTCAGAGGGACTGTTTTAAAAGATTTACACTCTTGTCATTTTGGTATGAATCGAATGCTTGCTTTGGCACGAAGCTACTGTTGGTGGCCAGGAATTGACAAAGATATAAAAGATTTAGTGAAGAATTGTTATGAGTGTGCTTTACATCTAAATTCACCACCATCAGTAGCTCAAAAACATACTTGGGAATACCCCTCCAAACCATTTGAAAGGGTACACATAGATTTTGCTGGGAAATTTCAAAATGTGTATTTCCTGCTCTTAATTGATGCATTTACAAAATGGCCTGAAATTCACATCTTGAACAAAATTGACACTGACACTACCATTGAAGTTCTTGATAAAGTATTCAGTACATTCGGGTATCCACGAATTCTGAACAGTGACAATGGAGCACAATTTGTTAACCCTAAATTCGCAGAATATTTAAAAAATAAAGGCATCATACATACACGTTCAGCTCCATACAATCCTGCTACAAATGGACAGGTAGAACGATATGTCCAAACCTTAAAAAATAAACTGCGTTGCTTAAAAACAAACAAATCAAATTTACAAACAAAATTGAATGAAATACTATTTCAATATCGTATCACTCCTCACCCTGCTACTGGTCAATCTCCTGCGGAAATGACTTTTACTTACCAACCAAAATCGCGATTTTCCTTGCTGTGTCCCAACAAAGATAAAGAACAAGACTGCTCAAATGATGACGCTGTACAGCCGCGGCAGGTGGCTGTGAGGGTGACACGTGTGCGAAAATTACTGCCTGGTGAAAGAGTAGTTGCTCGAAATTATTATGGGGAGGGGAAATGGAAGCTAGGTAATGTAGAAAAAGTACTTGGCACTTTGCATTATTTAATAAGATTGGATGATGGCTTGCTGTGGCGTCGACACATTGATCAACTACGTAGTGTTGGTGATAATACCCCTGTTATTAACCATGACTTAGACTATAATGAACCACCCACTTTGGGCACCGATCATCCAATGACCCCTTCTACTCCTGCAAGTGGTTCAGCTACACCATTGGTATTTTCTACTCCTTCAGCTATACCACAGGATGAAACAGGAGATAGTTCTCTGAAGTATGATGATGTACCATCGACCCCCAAAAATAGTTCAACCCAGATTGTATCTGATTCTGAACCTTCTGTTTCACATGTACCTAACAATGATTGTAATTCACATACACCTATACTACGTAGGAGCAAAAGAATACCGAAACCAGTAGTGCGATTAAATTTGTAATTTATGTTACTTAGATTTAGTAATAATAATTTTAGTGTCTCTTTTCTAATATTGCTATTGTTTCCGATATACTTGTTGAATTTATCTTTCATGTGTAATACTGTTAACTTGTTAAACAATGTTTCATTTCAACACTCCGTGTTAACTTGGAGGATTATTTCTATGATCTATTTTCTTAGTTAATATGTAGATTTTAGGAACATTGGAGTTCTGTTCTAGTGAGGGAGGAAACTGTTATATTTCTGAACGTACCCTGTCAAAGTCAGTCTGCGTTTTGCCCCGTTTTTGTATAACCTCTTACCTACTACTACTACTGACGCTACGCTTTTTCAAAGATTGTTTCGTCACGTCTCACTTACAATAAATAAGTTTGGTGGAAATACATGTTTGCATTATTTACAAGAACCTACACTCAAGACCTGAATAGGTCACATTACTGCAGTTGGATCATAATATTATAAATATTCTGACCGCGCCGCTTCACTGCATTGCTGTTATAATGCGGGCAAGCCACGCTATAACAGCTCGTTTACTTCTAAACTAATTTAAAAAAAATACTTATAAAATGACAGAGACTCAAAATATCAACATTGCAAAATGTCGTTTAAAGCTAAATGTGAAAGACGCAAAATGAGCTCAATCACCGTAGATATTGTTTATTTTTTTCGGGAGTGTATGCCTCTTCTACAAAAATCGACATCGAAACGCAAAACTTTTATAATCTATGGTGAACGCATTTGTGTTGTCCGGTGTTTGAAGACGCTTTGGAATTCGCTTTCAATTTCTTCCTAGCAAAAATGTCGGGAGATACCGATAAAGCAAAAATCAGTGACAATCAGGTATTTTTGTAAAATATATAATAGTATTTATTTTCTGTATAATAGTGCGCGTCTCTTGAGAACATTTTGAGTGGTGAAGTGGTGTTATTTCCGTGTTATATCACTAATGTTTGCCTGCGTCTCAACATGGCTGACAGAACGTTTGCTTCCCGCTAAACGCGGGAATTACGCCACGGAGGGTTGTGATATTAGTCAACTTTTCATGATAAAAACTGTGAATGCCATCTTGATCAGTTACTGAAACTGATTCCAATGGGATATTTAACAGGATTTCGCATATTTTGGCCACCCCCGCCCCTTTGCATTTGGCTGCAGGGCCTTTGTCAGTGTGCACGATATAATACGACATTGATAGGAAATCCGCATGACCTTGATATTTGGTTTCTTGCGATTATTCAATTTATAAATGTTGTTTTTACGTCGTGTTTCCACTGGTTGCTTGGCTGGCGCGCTGCCGCGGCCGCCGCGTGAGGAGCGGGCGATGTAAATAAAACATTATCCTTGTATGAAGGCATTTTTTGGTGACCTCCTTCATTTTCGCCCATGGACTGTATTTGCGTCGAAAATAATGACGACTGAATTGGACTTTACTGTGTGCTTAATTTGCAAGTTGTATGGAACCGATAAGGTACCATACAAAATGGTTTGTCCGGCTTGCGAAGGTGTATGGAACATTCTCTTTGAGACACGCACACAAGCATAAATTTATATATGTACACAGGTGTATACTATCTATATGGTAGTGCAAAGAGGGACAAACTAGGAAATTGTGACTTATTGCATAGCAATAAGGTTGATATCAGATTGGCGCGGCATAAACAGTAACGCCCATAGAAATCTTGCTTGAGTTCAAGTAGAGAAATGGTTTGCAAAAGGTTTTGTCATGGTTTTATGATAAATTTGTAATTTTAAATTTTCACATTGATTTTGTATTCAAAAATATATGTAAATAAGACGAACTAATTCTTGTACATTTTGTCTTTTCTTTGTGTAAAATTTGGATTTATACTCTTGTTCAAAAATGTCCTTTATGACCAAGACATAAGAAATATCTCTTGTGGTACCTTTTCAGTCTCATGTAGTAGCCATGATCTAACTAAAGAGTGAAGAATGCTTGAATTTTGTAAAGGTATACATACATACATACACATCAAGCCTTTATCCCTTGTGGGTTAGGCAGAGCGATAATGGCTGAATGTAAGAATATGGTCGCTATCGCCACATCTGACAAATATTGAGAGTAAAGTTATAAAGACTATATTTATTGTAAACTAAGAAAAACAATAAGCATCTACAAACAATGTAATTAGTAGTAGAAGCCGTGTGATTAAAGAACGGATCTGTAAATGGCAGCTCATTGTCATGCTTTCTCTCTCCCTCTGAGGCTCTTACATATACCAGGAGTTGATGCTTTCTCCCTCACACTTAGGTAACTTCTGCCATTTAAAGATCTTTTCTTTAATTGCTAGTCATCTTGCTACCTACTCTAAAAATGTTATAAAACACCACCGCCACCACTCAATAAAAAAAAAAAGTAATATTTTTAGTACAAAACGTTGTCTATACATTTTTCTCATACAGAAGTTTTCCCCTAAATTGTAAAATTACTATTTCATTTTATTCAATCACAAAATTTAAAATTTGCTGAAAAAACAGTTTAAAAAATAATCTTATTTGAATTCATATTTAAAGTAATAAATTTTACTTCTGCAGACTTGTAAAAGATATCCTTATTCATGAGAAGAAACACCCCCTATCACTAAGCAATCACACATAAAACTAACACCCTATATTCCACAGGATGAAGACAAGAAGTCTACAGCCGGAGACGGCCACACAACAGAGGACGAGTCCTCACAAGACTCCAAGGGTGAGTCCCAGGGTACTACCGACAGTACCAGTGGGGCCCCAAGCACTGACACTGCCCTACCTCCCGCGGACCCCCCCAAACCGGGGGGCCCAGAGGAGCAGGCCAGTGGCAATGTTACCGAAGCCCCGGGGCTCCAAGGTAAAGCTGATGTAGATCAACCGAATGAAGAGAAACCCCCATCGGAAGGTCAGATGTGTTTCCAAATTCAAGTTGTGTTCACAATCTGTTCATCTACATGGCAACTAACCTTTGGGGCTGATTTTGTTACGTTTTTTTCGGCGTGCGCGCATCAGAGGGTACAATTTGTTTTTCTTGTTTAAAAATAAAAATAAATTTGTTTCTCTGGTAAAGACTAAAAAAACGTCCTACATATAAAGATGTTAGTAAAAAAAACAATTGTAAATGTTACTAGATATTCAAATTCTGCTAATAGTGTAACTTACTTATATTTTATTTCTGTTTACAAAGTAAAATAGTAAAATTACAACATTTTATAATTTGCCAACTTAGCAGAGACTGTTCTTAACTTCCCATTCCGGACCACTATTAAATAAATGGAATTTGGCTTTTAACATCACGCATCACTGCGCGCACTTCAAAATTGTATAACTACACCCATCCAAATCACGTCTTTATCCCGTGCGGGAGAGGCAGAGCGGTAATGGCCGTAAAAGACTAACTGTATAACAAACTCATTATCAAAATCCAATATTAAACTATTGCACTGAAGTTAGGTACAATCTCTGCTAACTTGTATACGTCATTCGCTTACATAGTGTCACGACCAGCGTAACTGTTAGTACGCGCCCGTACGTGCGTGTATGGGGCATTGAGGTCAAGTTACGTTGGTCGCGACACTATCTAAGCGAATGAGCTATAAGTCGATGCGCGCGCGCCGTATTGCACTCATGTCTCATTCGCTCGTGTTTGTCCTGTGACGTCATAAGGTAAGTGGCATTTTTTATTTTATTTTTATGTGTTTTTTTTGTACTGTAAATACTTATGTCCGAAGGGGAAATAGGAAATGTGTTTCGATAATTTGGTGACGGCCCTTGGGTTAAGTCTTGACATTCCTATTAGCAGCACAATAATTATTCATCTTCAACAGTCATTCACTCCTGTTCAACATACATACACACATCACGCCTCTATCCCTTGCGGAGTAGGCAGAGCGTTAACGGCCGCAAGAATACGGTCGCTATCGCCACGTCTGACATTTTTGAGGATTGTTTTCTAAGGTTGTTTCAGAAAACATGTGTCTCACTATAGTGGCAGGTTGTCAGTCTGTAGCCTAAAAATGTAATACACCAATATCCTCGAGTCCCTTAGTCGCCTCTTACGACACCGCGGGAAGGATGTGGGGTGATGCTATTCTAAGCCGGCATCACACGGCACAGCAGCACTATAATTATTCATCTTCAACAGTCACTCGCTCCTGTTTAAACAGAGCATATGTCTCTTAGTGAGTATCGCGAGTGTCGAAGGTTTTCAACCTTACTATCTGCACTTGAAATTAGTGATGGGGCCGGACATAGATTTCACCGAAACCGAATGTTCGGCCGCATATTCGGTAAAATGTTGCCGAACCGAATATTTGGCCGAATGCCATATAAATAAATTTAAAGCCTTACTTGTTCGCGAAAAGTTAGTGGATTCACACACGGCTTCTACGCCCTCTATCCCTCTAACTTTTCACCTTAGAAACATCGACAACATTTATTTAAAAAACTGCTTCACTCGTTGATTAGACATAACCATTTGTAAATTATATGGATAAACAGTTTTATTCGGTCAAATATTCTGCAAAATTCGGTCAAATATTCTGATCATGCCGAATACTGAACATAAACCGAATATTGGGCCCATCACTACTGGGAAATCAAAATCGTCATCTGCCTGCCCTTATTACAATTTATTATTTTAATTTAATTTGGAGTAAAAATCTTAGTCACTATCTCGTAAATGATTCCAACGATTTTCACAAAATTTCGTAAATAAAATGAATGCCCTCCGGCTCGCAATTTATATTGAATTTTACATGTAAACTACTAGCCTTTAGTATCATAGCATGTGGCAAACTAAATTTTTCAGCGCTAAGTACGCAGGTACTTAATCTGCGTACGTAAGCTACTAGTAACTGACCGGATCTACAGTTGTTTGATTTTGAACACTGACAAAATATAGAAAGAGAAGAGTAACATTGATTGTGAGATCATGCCTGTAAAGTCTTCGGTACATCATCCTTTACACGCGGTATTCTTAGCCTCGTTTGGGGGGAGGGAAAGCATTATTACTTTTTTTAAAAGGTAACCGCCTTTACGTAAAAAAGGTGTGAACCTCCTCTTGTTTTGTCGGTTCATCATCACATCATCATTTCAGCCATAAGACGTCCACTGCTGAACATAGGTCTCCCCTAAAAATTTCCACTTTATCCGACTAGAAGCGGCCTGCATATAGCATTACCCCGCCTAATATGCCTAAAACCTCCTAAGTCTGACAAATACTTTGCTGAAGCTTAAAACCGGATCAAAATCGGTTCAGTCAAACGCGAAATAATCGCGGACAAACATACATACATACAGGTCCAACTGAGAACGTCCTTTTTTTTGGAGTCGGTTAAAAATACGACTACTCTCTCCTTTTTAGCGAATTGTGATAAAGATATGTTTCTCTGAATCGAAAGGTCTCCGACTAGCGTAGGTGGCGGAAAAATAATAAATTCCAAGAAAAAAGCTATGGTCAATCACTTTTGGAAGACCCTTAAATTGTATAAATAGCATACTTCTACCTACATACCTACGTAGGTAGAACTAAGAAACGCGAATAGCGTTGTATACGAATTAGACCTGAAATCAATACACAACAAATTGCTGCTTATTTTTCAATCTGATCTTGCAATACGCACAAGCACAATAAACCTAGAATTGGTCTAACAAACATATCATATTTTCCATTCGTATAGATATGCATTTTGTAAAGGCGTGATGCCCTAGCCGCTAAACTTAGATTCGGACAGTGTTGCCAGATGACCTCTCTCGTTCCGCCAACTTGATGCTAACCCAAAAATCATATTTTTTAAACAAAAACCCCATAAGTAGGTATCTAATTAATAAGCGATGCAAACAATAAGAATTGAGCATAGTATATCTACCTAAGCGCAGTTTTTTATGTCAGTATGCATTTATAACAAAATTCCTAAAAATATATAAAAAACTGCCATTAAACAAGTTTTAAAGTGAATATTGTCTCACGTTCAATACAAATCTTCCTCTAAATCCGACCCAAGATTAAGATTATACAAAGTATGTTCATTTTGTATGAACATACAAACGCTAAGAACCCCTAAGGCCTTACCATAAAAAAGTTAGACGCGAGTCGAATGCGTGTTTAAAAAATATCTTCATACAAAAAAATAAACGCTAGACACGCATTCAAGCGTATAACTTTTTTGTCGTAAGGCCCTTATGTTTTAGCCACGCTGCTGTAGCAAACATTACAGAAAACAATATTGATTGGCACTAAAAACTCTTTGTCAAAGCCCCCCCCCCAACCCTATAGTTCCCTACAACTATCCCCCCAAAACTATATTCCTCTACACATATCACGCCTTTTTCCCTTGCGCGGTAGGCAGAGCGCCGATGGCCGCAAGAATGCGGTCGCCAACGCCACGTCTGACAAATTGAGGGCTGTTTCAGACGATTCGTGTATTGCTATAGTGACAGGTTGCCAACCTGTCGCCTAAAAATTGCAATACACATAAAACCCTCGAGTCCCTTAGTCACCTCTTACGACATCCGCGGGAAAGAAATGCGGTGATGCTATTCTAAGCCGTCATCACACGACACACGACATTCTAAGTCCTCTAATGGTATAAACCGAATTTGGGGGTATTCCTTTCAATCTGGCATCACTTTCGCTAGTCTCGTAACCGATCGATAGCGGCTGACAAGGCTGGTGCATATACTTCCATACAGCTGCAATTTCTCATAGACCAACCCCTCATCTGAACCTGCGAATTTAAACTCAATCTGGTTATAATAGAGACGATTTTGGTAACCGCGTGCGGGTGGAAGGATTCTTATTTGTAAAGACACGTTTTGTTTCTTGATGTAATAATAAAAGGATCGAGTCATTTATTGAAGACGACTGAGAGCATATTTTATGCCATTTTCATACAGGATCTAAACATACATACATATACCACGCCTTTATACCTTGCGGGGTAGGCAGAGCGTTAACGGCCGTAAGAATACGGTTGGTATCGCAACGTCTGACATTTTTGAGGATTGTTTTCCAAGGTTGTTTCAGAAAACATGTGTATCACTATAGTGACAGGTTGTCAGCCTGTCGCCTAAAAATTGTAATACACCAATACTCTCGAGTCCCTTAGTCTCCTCTTACGACACCAGCGGGAAGGATGTTGTGGGGTGATGCTATTCTAAGCCGGCATCACACGGCATTAAAATCAAAGGCAGGATCTAAAGAGTGATGAAAACATTTCATGAATGCCCCGGCCCATTAAACTGAACAACTTTTGCCAACGGAGATAGGCCGAAAAATGAAAATGTCTTTGGTACCTACTGACACAGCTTTTTGTGTAGGTGTCTTTTATTTCCGCCAGAGCCGTCCAACGACCCGATGAACCCCGGTGTCAGAGATTTTCAACCGCCTATGTATTTCCCATGAAACAATATACATAAATACATACATATATCACGCCTTTATCCCTTACGGGTTAGGCAGAGCGCTAACGGCCGCAAAAATACGGTCGATATCGCCACGTCTGACAAATATAGAGGGCCGTTTGAGGTAATTTTGTGTATCGCTAATCGCTATAGTGACAGTTCAGCCTGTCGCCTAAAAGTTGTAATACACCTGAAACCCTGAAGTCCCTCAGTCACCTCTTACGACACCCACGGGTAGGAAATGGGGTGATGCTATTCTAAGCCGACATCACACGGCAAACCCTTTACCACTTAAATATCAGCTTTATAATTGGAGCAGCTTATTAGCTTAGCGCTGTATTCAGGGGCGTTTAAACTTTCTTGTGTTAGGTTCCGTAGGCACATAAAGCGCGCAGTATGATAATTGCGTTAACTGTTGACGACCGATGTGGCGCAGTGGTAGTGCGACTGCCTTTAACGCTGAAGGTTTCGGGTTCGATTTTTGGTGGGTCACTCACAATGTTGATATTTATCGCTTTGTAAATTTGTTCCCAGTCTGGTGAGGACATTGCGGGCTGAACCACCCGATTGTCCGTAAGTAAGATGGTTCCGTATTTCGGATGGCACGTTAAGCTGTAGGTCCCGGTTGCTGTCTATGATCACTTAAGATGGCGGTCGTTACACAACCATTTCAGAAGCCTGCTACTCGTAGAAGGTGGTTGAAAAATTCTGACGCTAGAGTTCATCAGGTCGTTGGACGACCTGGAGTCCCATAGGAAAAAAAAGACTGTTTAAATGTGATTTTATTTAAGTACCTAAGTATTATTACTTTCGTACATAAATTTTATTGCACGCAATCAAATGCGGCATGATAAGTTCAAGTTGTCTGCAAAAGACGTAACTTAATAAATATGCGTACGTCTTATCTGTTGCTTATCTCGCTAAGTTATTGTGTGTTGCCACAGGTTGCCACTTATGAAGAATCTCTAAAGCAACTTGCTACTTGTGTTGTAATTGTAATAACTACGAATTTAATAACTTTAGGCGACATGCTGACAACCTGTCACTACAGTGATACACGAGTCATCTGAAGGGGCCCTCAATACTTGTCAGATGTGGCGATAACGACCGTAACTTTTTGATCGTTCACACTCTGCCTACCCTGTAAGGGATAAATTCCTTGTATCTACTCGTAGGTACGCTGATCCGTGCAATATCGTACTTTGTACTAATATTATAACCTGCCCCAGCGGCTGCGCCCGCTGCAGCTCATTTTCCCGTGGGAATAAGGAATCTTCCCGGCAAGTACTATACATAATAACCTTCCTCATGAATCACTCTATCTATTAAAAAATCCTACATCAAAATCAGTCCTGTACTTTTAAAGATTCAAGCAAACATACATACAGACAGACGCGAAAAGCGACTTTGCTTTATACTATGTAGTGATGCGAAAGTTTGTATGTTTGTTTATTGCCTGATAGTGCGGTTTGAAACAAAGCCTATAATATGACCGATAAACTTTTAATCGGCATCTTACGTAAAAAGATAAGATTGATAAACTGGATAAATTGAAATGATACAAAAATGAGATCTATCGATACTGTAGACAAGAATAATTATTATTATAAACAAAAACCCGATTGCGGTAATTTCGTAAGAATGACGGTTCCGTGTTTCGGATGGCACGTTATGCCGTAGGTCCCGGTTGCTGTCTATGATCACTTAGACGGCAATCGTTACACAACCTTCTCAGAAACTTACTACTTGTAGAAGGCGGTTGAAAAATTCTGACACTAGGGTTTATAGGGTCGTTGGACGACTCGGTGTCCCACACGAAAAGAGAAAAGAGAGAGGGCAGACTTAGGGTCCAGTTTAGATTGATCCCTTAAATAGCTAAGAAGAGATGGTGCTTACAATAGTTAACGTGAAGCACTGACGCTTTTGCATTGCATACATAATTTCAAATTTCAATCGTTTATTTCCAAGTAGATTCACAACGAATACTTTCAGAAAGTCAAAAATTTACAATACAATACTGTCGCTAAAAATAAATTAGTCATTGTAAAAAAGAGAAAATTGTCAGACACAATTTTCTCTTTTTTATAACAATTTTATGTTCCTAGTAGAAACGCGGCACGAGTGGGATGAAAAAGGCACTGCCTCGGGGCCGGCCAGGCTGACCACACCGCATGTAACTTACTAGCATGTAGCTATTAAAGTGAATATTTAAAAAATATATATATAATTACATGTGTCATGTAAATCAGCCGGACCCCCTGAACAGGAAAACCACCCAAAAACCTGCTCAAAAGTGCTCTTTTCTCAATTAACAATTTGTACCATAGGACCTAAGCTACCCTAGCTAAGTTTTAAAATATATTAATAGGCCAAAAGACGGCTACGCTAAAATAAAATAAAAGTACTACAGTAGATAGACATACATACATATATAGTACATATATCACGCCTTTATTCCTGGCGGGGTAGGCAGAGCGATAGTGGCCGTAAGAATACAGCCACTATCGCCACGTCTGACATTTTTGAGGATAGTTTTCCAAGGTTGTTTCAGAAAACATGTGTATTACTATAGTGACAGGTTGTCAGCATGTCGCCTAAAATTTATAATACACCAATACTCTCGAGTCCCTTAGTCGCCTCTTACGACACCCGCGGAAAGGATGTGGGGTGATGCTATTCTAGGCCGGCATCACACTGCACTACATTTGCAGTGACGCCAATCCAATGCGTCAGCAATTTCATGAATTTTACATTCGGCTCCATTTCACTGCATCTGCTATTCTATCGTAACCTTATTCAGACTAGGTGGGTACACACTACACAGGTACTAACTCGTAAGCACTTGCCTATGCCGACAACGATACTAAAGTCGGCTCATTTCTTGTTTTTGACCAACTTTGAAAAAGAAGATTATATAAGGTGTAAGGATATTAGCTGCAAATATTTAAAGAGGTGAATCAGCGCATGAAACTGAACAACTTTTCCCAAGAAACATAGGTCGAAATATGAAAAAAACATTTTGGACCTCCTATACAAAACTACCGACCGACTAAGTCAATTTGTATGGGAAGTCCAAAAATTTTCTCATATTTCGACCTATGTTCCTTTGAGAAAGTTGTTCAGTTTCATGGGCTGGTTCACCCCTCATAGTCTGATTCACCCCTTAACATATTTGCAATTGCAATATTTTATTTCGACCTATGTTGCTTTGGGAAAGTTGTTCAGTTTCATTGACAGAACACACCCTTAACGGATCCGCCACTATAAGGTCACTACTAGGTTATAATAAAAATGCACCCTATATAACCTGTCCGTCCAAAGTATCTTGACCTTTTTACACGATAACTTTGTATGTGGCCGCAGCTCAAAGAAAATGGCGTCCTAACAAAAACTTCGAATTCACAACACAACATAACACTCACAGCCATTCATTTCCTAGTAATATTGCAAATAATATTGGGTGTGGTTTTCACTTTCACTAGTATTAAGTTATTGTGTTATAATTATACGGGTGTAAGCGTCAGCCCTCTGAATCCTGATAGGTCTGCAGACCACGAAACTGAACAACTTTTGCATAGGAACATATTATGTCAGGAAACGACATACCTCCCATACAAATCTGCAATTATCTCGCGTTTTGCTGAACCGATCTTGGAATTTTCAGCAAAGCATTTGTTAGACTCAAGCGAAGAGGTTTTTTTGTGCATTTTAATCTACAAAAAATGAAGGTTCTCTTTTGAAAAAGTTATTTCACTTTCCCCTTTATAATATGCCAAAGTAGCGTTTCCCAAATTTAGCAAATCTAGAATTTTCTACAAACAAATTATTGACGTATTCCGTTTAATTCTTCCGCAACAGGTGACGTAAAAGCCAACGGCAACGGCAAGGACGAAGACGCGGGCGGCGACGACTCCAAGGACGACTCTAAGGAGGACGTCAAACCGGATGACGCTAAAAAGGTGAGTCCTGGGGTTCCCGCCAAGAAGGCTAAGAAAGAGGTAAGTTAAATTTAAATCGGTTTTTAGAAAAAACTCCTACGGCTGGCAGGAGTTGAACCTAAGACTGTCGCCGTAGTAGTTAGTACTGGCGACGCTTCTTCCATCCAGGCTACCGCGGCTCAATCTCTGCAAAACTATCTTTATATGACAAAGATACAAATCGGAAAAAGCTCCCATCTCTCGTCAACTTGTACATACGTAATGTTGTCAGTTGAGTGACTATATAGTTCAGGCGGCGACGACTCCAAGGACGACTCTAATGAGGACGTCAAAACGGATGATAAAAAGGTGAGTCCTGGCTCTCTCTGACACACGTAAAGTGAACGCACATCTGGGGTTGCCAGGTCCTCTCACCTGAAGGCCGGACAGACCTGCGAGTTTGGCCGAACATTTTGGTAAAAAAGCCAGACATCTTGCATTTTTACGAATTTCAGTTTTCATATAAAAAGACTGTAAGGCCAAGCTTTGTTTGGCCGGACATTGTAGAAAAGCCTTAATTTTTTGAAGATCTTCGGGGTTATTGTTAAAAAGTTAAAAAAACCAACCCTGGCGACGAACTTTGGGGGAGAAAGCGCTCGCGTCCAGTACGTGCTTATTCCTTCACAATTCGGTCTCGATCCGTGCAAATTTCGAAATATAAAAAGCCGGTCAAAAGCCGGTCAGGCCGGACGCCGCTTATTTTGGCCGGACAGGCAACCAAAAAGCCTGATCCTGTCCGGCTTAAAGCTGAAGCGAAGGGATCGAACGAAACGAATTCTACGGAGGCCTCGCATACCTACTTATCTATCTAGACCACCCATGTGGCGCAGTGGTACAGTGCGACTGCATTTGCCGCAGAAGATTCCGGGCTCGATTCTCGGTGGGTCACTCACAAAGTTGATATTTATCACTTTGTGATTTTGTTGCCAGTCTGGTTAGGACAGCGGGCTGAATCACCCGATTGTCACCACCCGATTGTCCGTAAGAAAGGTGGTACCGTGTTTCGGATGGCTCATTAAGCCGTAGGTCCCGGTTGCTGTCTATGATCACTTAGACGGCGGTCGTTACACAACCATGCCAGAGCCCGCTACTTGTAGAAGGCGGTTAAAAAATTCTGACACTAGAGTTAAACGGGTCGTTGTTGGACGACTCGGTGTCCCGCACAAAAAGAAGAAGAAAGAGAAAAAACTAATTTTTGTATTGATAAAAATAAATAAGCAGCACAGGCTTTACTCTGTTGCACTCAACTGTCAAAATACAAGCGCATCGGCCGATTTGACGCCATCGCTCGAACCGAATCCGGTGACGTCATCCGAATTTGTCTAGGAATTCAGGGCCTCAAGTCTGCTATTTTTTGTCATTGTAACGCCATCGAACTTAACTATCATTCAATTGCCATTGTGATTCTTCTATACTTCAAACTGTTAGCAGACTACGAAATGACCGAAATCATCCAACTGAGATCCAATCGACATCCAACTGAAACGATTCTCATTTAGCAGACTTAGGCCCTTGGTATTCTGCCGGATTTGTCCTACTCGACTCTGGCAAATGTGCGAGGTTGCATAATATAAAGAGCTCTGAAATTCTTTCTAATATCTGGTTCCCCTTTAGGAGGAGAATGGAGAACATGATGAAGAAGAGGACGAGAAGGATGATGTGAAAGACAACGCTAAGCCCAAGAAAAAGCCCGCCAAGAAGGCTAAGAAAGAGGTAAGTTAATCTTTAATCGGTTTTTAGAAAAAACTTCTACCGCTGGCAGGAGTTGAACCTATGACTTTCGCCGTGGTAGTTAGTACTGGCGACGCCTCTTGCATCTAGGCTGCCGCGGCTTAATCTCTGCAAAACTATCCATAAGTTGTAAAAATATTAGCTGCAAATATTTTAAGGGGTGAACCAGTCCATGAAACTGAACAACATTCCAAAAAAAAAATAAAGGTTTTATCCACCACCTCCATACAAAATGTAGCAGCCGATCGAGTCAACTGTATGGAATGTCCAAAAATGTTTTTTCATATTTCGACTTGTATTGCTTAGACAGTTCTTAAGTTTCATGGGCTGATTCCCTTAAAATATGTGCAGCTAATTTTTTACACCTGTATATAAACATTTATATTTGTGCATCTAACAATTTATCGTTTTTTTAAAAATAGTCTAGGTTAGACAGAAAAAATACATGAATCATAGAGATAAGTCTGAAAAAAAAACTACGTAGCTATAATACCAACTTTTCTCTAGGATACTGAGGAGGAAGAAGAGGACGAAGAGGAGGAGGAGGAGGAAGACGAGGAGGGAGAAGAGGGAGAGGAGGAAGACGAGAAAGAACCCAAAAAGAGCAAGTAAGTACTGTTTCCTAATAATTTCAGTCGTAGAAAACAGGTTTTTTTAGTAACATAGCTAACAGCTACAAGCCATAATAAGACCGCCTAGCTGTATGTATGTATGTGTGTCCGTGATTATCTCGCGTTGGAAAGAACCGATTTTGATGCGGTTGTCAGATAAGTTTTTGTCAGACTTGAAGGTTTTGGGTTTTTATGTTTATATGAACCGACAAAAAAAGGAGGTTCGCAGTTTATACGTCCTTTGAAGTCGGTTCTCTTTTTAAAAAAGTTATTTAATGTGTATGCTGTAGTTGCAGTACTAGTGTAAGCAACAAATTGTTTATCTATCTATCTATCTATGTAACAACTGCAATACATATTGGTCGAATATGTATTCGTTTTATGTCAAATCTTTCATACATTTTAAGAAAGTAGTTATTACGAAGTGCCCAATTTGTTTTCAAAGAGCAAAGAAGCCAGCTAAGAAGGCTAAAGAGGGAGAGGAAGAAGAGGAGGATGAGGAGGAGGAAGGAGGCGAGGAGGAGGAGGAGGAGGAGGAAGAAGAGGAGGAGGAGGCGCCCAAACCTAAGCCCAAGAGGGAGGTCAGTATCTTATATTGAAACTACAACTATGTCAGAAGCCTGCTACTTGTAGAAGGCGGTTGAAAAATTCTAATACTAGGGTTCACCGGGTCGTTGGACGACTCGGTGTCCCACACGAAAAGAGAGATTGGAACTAGAAGACCATGAGAACTTCAACTTTGACACCCACAACAGTCCACTGCTGGACATGGGCCTCCTAAGATGAACGCACACTTATCCGCATCGAACGAACCGAATTTTAGAATTCATTATATGAAATCCTATGAAACCGTCCGCATTTGCCGGATTCGACCGATTCGGTTCGGTGGCGATAAGTGTGCGTTCATCTTTACACAGCACGCGCATTTGTATTGGTACAAGTACGAGTTGGACGCAATTCAAACTAAATAACGCGGCCGTGTGCGTTAAAACAGCAACTTGGTAAAGACCTAATATTCGCTAGATAACTAGGTCATTAATAAAATACAAAAGTTGTACGCCTAAAACTGTAGTTCAAAAATACTACAAACTCTATTTACGAGTATAGTTTTTCGAAACATTCCAAAATGGAATTAACAAACAGAAAAATAGTATAAAAGAAAGTGTTTTCACGCCATCCAAAATACAGGGTGTAAAAAATTAGCGGCAAATATTTTAAGAGGCGAACCAGCCCATGAAACTGAACAACTTTCCCCAAGAAACGTAGGTCGAAATATGAAAAAGAAAATTTAGGTACTTCTCATACAAAATTACCGATAAACAAAATCAATTTGTATGGGAGGCCCAAAAATTTTTCTCAGATTTCGACCTTATCTTCTTGGGAAAAGTTGTTCAGTTTCATGAGATGCTTAAATTATTTGAAGCTAATATTTTTACACCTTATAAGAGATATGACGTCATCTCTTCGTATCTTCATACAAAAAGTCGTTTTCAAAAGTAGCTTATTTGAGCTGCCAATCATGATGCCTACTGTTGAAGCCGTGAGTTTTTACTTATAACATACATATATCACGCCATTATCCCTTACGGGGTAGGCAGAGCGCTAACGGCCGCAAAAATATGGTCGATGCCGCCACGTCTGACAAATATAGAGGGCCGTTTGAGATAATTTTGTGTATCACTAGTGACAGGATGTCAGCCTGTCGCCTAAAAGTTGTAATACATCTGAAACCCTCAAGTCCCTCAGTCGCCTCTTACGACACCCACGGGTAGGAAATGGGGTGATACTATTCTCAGCCGGCATCACACGGCAAAGCCGGCATCACACGGCAAACTTTACTTATAACTTATTTTTTTACTTATAAGATTATTTGTTTACAGCCAACGGAGCCCCCGGTGCCCCTGCCCGCGGGCAAGGGCTTTCCCCTCGGCCACATCAGCAACGTGGAGATCTCTCTGTCGCGGTTCAAAACTCAGGACCAGAAGCTGCTCCATCAATATCTCTACGGGGTAAGTCTGTCTACTCTACGTTGTGGCTATAACCCACTTCTTCAAAGCTAAGCTAAGCTAAGCATCTTACAGACCATACAGCTGGGCCATACAGGCTACCTGGGGAGTACCTAAAAGTTTATTAGCTACTTAGTCAGGAACTCTGTCGGGAGCATCCTTCCATACTTGCGTGTTCAATACAGGACTCTCTAGTGTAGGTATTTTAGAGGTGTTTTACTGCCTTGAAATTCTGAACTTGTTACATACCAGCCTTGACTAGAAATCATCGTTTCGACGCCGCAGTTCGATTCCGTGCGGAACTTTACTTATCGATTCTCACATAGAAGGCCTATTCATGACTATAAGATCAGCAGATAATAAAGAAACTATCTGTAAATGGCGGCGGTTACCTAAGTGTGAGGGAGAAAGCATGAATAGCTGGTATATGCAAGATCCTCAGTGGAAGAGAGAATGTATGACAAACGGCCGCCATTTACAGATCGTTTTTAAATCTGTACCGGTTTTAGCATGTCTGTCCTTGTGTAAGCTTAGATTTTAAAAACTACGCAATGGATTTTGATGCGTATCTTTGGGCCACTGCGCAATTAATTTATTAATTCATAATTTATGAAAATTTTCATAGTTACTATTTGAATAAACAGAAAAATTACATAAAAGTAAGTGTTCTGACGCCATCTAGAAAAGTAACGTATGACTTCATTCATACATTGCTATTTTCATAGAAAATATCGTTTTAGACCTGCCAGTCTGCAACCCTATTATGGTCTTATAATTTTGGTCGTTTTTATGTAGTAATATTAATGTTTGTTATTAGCTGGGTCTCCTTTGAACGAGCAGCCTCAGATGCTCACTGCCTCGCGCAGCATGCGGCGCAATGCGCGGTCGGTGTGGACGTGTTTCGCCTGAGCAGCGCATGTTAAAATTCTCATGCTCGGGCGAAAAACCCTCCACACCGACCGCGCATTGCGCCGCATGCTGCGCGCGGCAGTGAGCATCTGAGGCTGCTCGTTCAATGGAGACCCAGCTAGTGATGTAGGATTTAAAAATCTGCTTACAATGAAGCAGGTGCAACTATGATTTTTGTAGTGGTATGTATGTAGTTCAAGTAGCTTGAGCGCTATATGAAAAGTTTTTGGTATTACTGCACTGCTGTTGATGAAATGATGATAGGGACAATTTTAAGTTTCCTGATGCTACACTCATTATTAATATTTGTTTATTGGAGTAAACTTAACAAAACCTTCCTTACAGCAACTATGCCTGGACCGCAACGTGAAGCGGAACATAAAGAAGTTCAAGGGGTACGAGTGGGCGATCGGCTCCTCCGAGTACAAAGCCAAGCTGGAGGAGACCAGCAAGATGGAGAACAAGCAGCTGCGCACCATGTGCGAGATGCTGGACCTCGATAAGAAAGGTCAGTGTCATTTGCGAGAAAAAAAAACTGTTAAGCGTGTTTCTGGTGTAAAAAAACTGCTTTTAACGTGTTTCTAGTGTGAAAAAACTGCGTCACGCGTATTGTCGAGGGCAGAAACTGTGTCACGCGTATTTCTCTAGGTTAGAACCTGCGTCACGCGTATTTTTCTAGGGTAGAACCTGCGTCAAGCGTGTTTTTTGAAGGTAGAAACAGTGGCAGGCTTATATCTCTAGGGTAGAAACTGCGTCACGCTTATATCTCTAGGGTAAAACCTGCTTCAAGCGTATTTCTCAAGGGTAAAATTTCCGTCACGCGTATTTCTCTAGGGTGAAACCTGCTTCAAGCGTATTTGTCAAGTGCAATAACTGTGTCTCGTGTATTTCTCTAGAGTATTCTCTAGCGTATTGTTCGAAGACAGAAATAGCGTAGCACATAGTAAAAGGGGTACGAATGGGCGATAGGCTCCTCCGAGTACAAAGCCAAGCTGGAGGAGACCAGCAAGATGGAGAACAAGCAGCTGCGCACCATGTGCGAGATGCTGGACCTCGATAGGAAAGGTAGATGCAGTTCTCGCTTTTTGTAGGTGTCTGCTGTAAGAAATTTCTTGCTAGAAATAAGCAGTGCCTGTTGTGTCCTTTTTCTTTTTGTATTACTCTCATATCTGTTTTTGTGTGCAATAAATGGTTAAATATATAAATAAGGTAAGGACAGAAACTGCGTCATAAGAATTTCCTTAGGACAAGAACTGCGTTATTTGTATTGCGGTGGGGCAGAAACTTGTACGTGTATTTACAGTGGGTAGAATCTGAGCTACACGAATTTCTCTAAGACATAAACTGTGTCACGCGTATTTCCCGTGAGTAGAAACTGCGTTACGTGTATTTTCCGTGGGCGGAAACTGCGTTACGCGCATTTCCTGTGGATAGAAACTCAAGCGTGTTTCCCGTGGGTAGAAACTGCGTCACGCGTGGTTTCTGTGGGTAGAAACTGCGTTACGCGTGTTACTACATAACGCGTTTTTCTCACTGACAGAAATCGCCTCATCGCGTTACCTGATTGAAATACAAGATCAGCATTGTATAACACGCAATCTGCTGTATAAAAATTATAAACCTGAAGAGGTATATTTGTATTGTTTAGAAATTATGATTTGACCCGATTCGTCTTATGTTTCATAGTCGAATCGACTCATACAAAATTTTGGCAATTTGTTAATTAATCGTGTGTCTCCAGGGTCCCCGCACGAGCTGGCGACGCGGCTGGTGGGGTTCCTGCAGTGCCCGACGGCGAACAGCCCGCACGCGCGCGGCGCGCGGCGCGACGCCCCCGCCGCCACGCCCGGCGGCCGCCCGCGCCGCTCCGCCGCCACCAAGCTGCACAACCGAGGTATAAACAAAATATAATAGCAAAGTTCTGGGGGTAAAAATCTAAAATAATATGACGTGTGTGAAAAATTTTCGCAAAGAATACGTTTTAAAGGCGTAAAAGTCTAATAGTCTCAGTTTATTTTTTAAACGAAACTAAAGACAAAAGTTTAAGAATTTTTCTGTACTAAACAAACGGTTTACGGGAACAGTTAAATTCATTCGTACCAAGTTTTAAATCACGTCCCGTATTAGATAGGTATACAATTTTAAGAATATTTGCAAATATGACTAAAAGAAAATAATGAAAATAAAATAAAGGTGAAAACCTACATTTTTGGGAAAGTATCTCAAAAAGTTAATATGAAATTGTATTTTCTTGATTCCTTGAATAAATTATAAAAAGTATGTTTTTTTTGCAGGCTATTCTGATGAGGAGTACGAGAGTGATCCGGAGACGAAAGTCAAGGGACCCAAACCTAAATCCGGCGAGGGATCCGAAGATTCTGATGTGAGCATAAGCTATAATTAATAATAGAAGTCGTAGCATATTCAAGAAAATTCAGCAGTTTAGCCTTCCTGGAAAGGCGCGATACGTGAATGTGTGCAATGTGCATGCATGTATAGTATAGTAGTTTCACATACATACACAAATCACGCCTTTATCCCTTGCGGGATAGGCAGAGCGTTAACGATGGTAAAATTACGGTCTTTATCGCCACGTCTGACAAGTATTGAGGGCCCTTCAGATGATTCGTGTATCACTGTGTTTCCGTGTGATGCCGGCATAGAATAGCATCATCCCATTTCTTCCTCGCGGGTGTCGTAAGAGGCGACTAAGGGGTTTGAGGGTGTCATGTTTATTACAACTTTAGGCGACAGGCTGACAACCTGTCACTAGAGTGATACACGAATCTTCTGAAAGGACCTTCAATATTTGTAAAAGTGGCGATAGCGACCATATTTTTACGGCCGTTTACGTTCTGCCTACCCCGCAAAGGATAAAGGCGTGATATATGTATGTATGAAATATTTATTTGCAAAAACATAATGGATCCTGATTATTTCATCAACCGATTCACATAGTTTAGTTGGCTATTGGCATTGCGTCAGCATGAAACGCTACAAGTCGTGGGTTGAATTCCGTTTGTGTGTAATTTTGAATTTATTTATTGCAAGTAAAAGTCATGTATGAGGTGTAAAAATATTAGCTGCAAATATTTTTAGGGATCAACCAGCCCATGAAACTGAACTACTTTCCCAAAGGAACATAGGTTGAAATATAAGAAAATTTTTTGGTCCGCCCATACAAATGGACTTGGTCGGTCGGTAGTTTTGTATGGTACGTCCAAAATTTTTTTCTTATTTCGATCTATATTCCTTAGGGAAAGTTGTTCAGTTTCATTGGCTTATTCACCCCTTAACATATTTGCAGTTAATATTTTACACCTTATAATTATACTGCGAATGTAGCACTGCAATAAAGCACTGTGCAAAAATTTGCCTAAGTGAGTAGTTACTATACTGGGACTCCAGCCTTTCAGAGGTATAATGCATGTCGCATTATTCTTTAGCCAACCGATGGAAACTGTATTTTGTTTTTGAAGTTCAATATGTAAAACGTTGTTTTTGGTGTGGCAGGGTTCGTTCAACCCGTCCGGTTCCGAGGAGGCGGACTCTGACTTCGACCCGGAGGCGGGCGACAGCCCGGCGGGCGGCGGCGCCAGGAAGCGCAAGAGCGGGGGCTCCGCGCGGCGCCGCTCCTCCAAGGGCGGCAAGCGGGGGCGCAAGGCGGCCAAGGGGAAGAAGGGACGGGTGAGTGTGTAGTAGCGCAAGAGCGGGGGCTCCGCGCGGCGCCGCTCCTCCAAGGGCGGCAAGCGGGGGCGCAAGGCGGCCAAGGGGAAGAAGGGACGGGTGAGTGTGTAGTAGCGCAAGAGCGGGGGCTCCGCGCGGCGCCGCTCCTCCAAGGGCGGCAAGCGGGGGCGCAAGGCGGCCAAGGGGAAGAAGGGACGGGTGAGTGTGTAGTAGCGCAAGAGCGGGGGCTCCGCGCGGCGCCGCTCCTCCAAGGGCGGCAAGCGGGGGCGCAAGGCGGCCAAGGGGAAGAAGGGACGGGTGAGTGTGTAGTAGCGCAAGAGCGGGGGCTCCGCGCGGCGCCGCTCCTCCAAGGGCGGCAAGCGGGGGCGCAAGGCGGCCAAGGGGAAGAAGGGACGGGTGAGTGTGTAGTAGCGCAAGAGCGGGGGCTCCGCGCGGCGCCGCTCCTCCAAGGGCGGCAAGCGGGGGCGCAAGGCGGCCAAGGGGAAGAAGGGACGGGTGAGTGTGTAGTAGCGCAAGAGCGGGGGCTCCGCGCGGCGCCGCTCCTCCAAGGGCGGCAAGCGGGGGCGCAAGGCGGCCAAGGGGAAGAAGGGACGGGTGAGTGTGTAGTAGCGCAAGAGCGGGGGCTCCGCGCGGCGCCGCTCCTCCAAGGGCGGCAAGCGGGGGCGCAAGGCGGCCAAGGGGAAGAAGGGACGGGTGAGTGTGTAGTAGCGCAAGAGCGGGGGCTCCGCGCGGCGCCGCTCCTCCAAGGGCGGCAAGCGGGGGCGCAAGGCGGCCAAGGGGAAGAAGGGACGGGTGAGTGTGTAGTAGCGCAAGAGCGGGGGCTCCGCGCGGCGCCGCTCCTCCAAGGGCGGCAAGCGGGGGCGCAAGGCGGCCAAGGGGAAGAAGGGACGGGTGAGTGTGTAGTAGCGCAAGAGCGGGGGCTCCGCGCGGCGCCGCTCCTCCAAGGGCGGCAAGCGGGGGCGCAAGGCGGCCAAGGGGAAGAAGGGACGGGTGAGTGTGTAGTAGCGCAAGAGCGGGGGCTCCGCGCGGCGCCGCTCCTCCAAGGGCGGCAAGCGGGGGCGCAAGGCGGCCAAGGGGAAGAAGGGACGGGTGAGTGTATAGTGTGCGCTAAAATGGGCTTCAGGTATTCGCATTTGGTTTATAGCTCTTAAAATCGTTCTGCATAACTTGTGTTCCTATTCTAGTAAAAATTAAAATAGCAATTGTTGGTTACACAAACTGTTTTTATATTGTCAGGGTGCGAAGCCGGGGCGCGGGCGGCGCGCGGCCAAGTCCGAGTCGGAGGAGGAGAGCGACAAGTCCGAGAGCGAGGACGAGGAGAACGAGTCCGGCAGCGAGGGAGAGGACTCCGATGTAAGATATTACTATTATTCTCTTTTTTTTTTATATATATATGTAATAGGCCCGCATTTGTCTGCCATCTCACCTGGTGCTAAGTGGAGATGCAGACGAAGATGGTACATGCTTGCCTAGATAATGCCTATTCACTCTTGCCTTAAAAAGGCCCAAGTTATATTGTTCCGGAAAAAGATCCGCCGGCAGGGAATTCTACTCTTTAGCCGTACGCATGATAAAAGTTGAAGCGAAACGCTTAGTGCGGATCAGAGGTATATCTACAACATAAGGGTGGAACCCCAGTCGGCGCCTCGATCCCCGGAGATGGAATGGGGAAGAGGGTATCAGGTCGTGGAGTGATTGAGCACTCTCCGAAATGTATCCTATAAAATACCGACATGCATGCTACTTTACGACGGTGCTCAAGGCTCTGCAACTTAGTCTCAACCAGTGCTTCGTCTGCTATGAGCTTCATTTATAACGCGACAGGCTGACAACCTGTCCCTACAGTGATACGCGAATCATCTACAGGGGGCCTCAATACTTGTCATACGTGGCGATAACGACAGTAATTTTAAGACCGCTAACGCTCTTGCCAACCCGCAAGGGATAAAGGCGTGATTTGAGTATGTATGTAATTTATAAGTGGCTATTTTGAGGTGTAAATAAATAAGGTGTAAAAATATTAGCTGTAAATATTTTAAGGAGTAATTCAGCCCATAAAACAGAACAACTTAGGTCGAAATACGAAAAAAAAAATTTTAACCTCCTATACAAAATGTAGCATGTATGGGAGGTCCAAAAATTTTTTTATAGTTCAACCTATGTTCCTTGGGGAAAGTTGGAAAGCCTATGGGAATCTTTAGTTCCTAGTAGATAGTGCTCGGAGTTAATATACGTTGCATATTCCCATAGATAGGGTATATTAACTTGTATACGGAGTTGTATACGGGGGGATGTGACGTGGAACCAAGTTTTTACACAGAGCGACTGCCATCTGACTTCTGCAACCCGAAGGCTATCCTGGCCCAAATCCTAGGTTAAATCACATTCAAATAGTTCCAAGAGTGTTAATATTGAGTTGTTTTCAGGAGCCGAAGGGCAAGCGCGGCCGGCCGGCGGCGCCGGTGGCCAAGGGGCGCAAGGGACCCGTCGCCAAGAACGCTAAAGCCACACCCGTCAAGCGGAAACAGCCCACTCCACCTGGTAAGAACGACCGATTATTGACGACCGATGTGGCGCAGTGGTAGTGCGACTACCTTTGACGCAGAAGGTTCCGGGTTCGATTCTCGGTGGGTCACTCACAAAGTTGATATATATCACTTTGTGAATTTGTTCCCAGTCTGGTTAGGACATTGCGGGCTGAACCACCCGATTGTCCGTAAGTGAGATGGTTCCGTGTTTAGGTTGGCACGTTAACCCGTAGGTCCCGATTGCTGTCTATGATGACTTAGACGGCGGTCGTTACACAACCATGTCAGAAGTCTGCTACATGTAGAAGGAGGTTGAAAAATTCTGACACTAGGGTTCATCGGGTCGCTGGACGACTCGGTGTCCCACACGAAAAGAAGAACACCTGGTAAGAATGAACACGGTGTAAGGAACCGCCCTCTGAATATTGATAGGCATATGGATCATGAAACTGAGCAACTTTTGTCTAGGTAAATATGTTAAAAAGACAAAAGTCATCAACCTCCCATACAAAATTACGATCACACAGCCTTTAGTATAATACATAAGTAAGCTACTTGTAGAAGGCGGTCCAATTGTGATACTTGGGTTCACCAAGTCGTTCAACGACTTGCTGTCCCACACAAAAAAATAGATAAGTTTTATTTTCTTAAAATAAGTATATGCCTACCTAGTATCTTTCAACACAGACTTTCTAAGAACCATATTAGTCCATTGAATAAAAAGTTCTAGAGTGCGAGAGTTGGTAACGTAAGATGTTTTTTCGGAAACATGTCAAGAGTCCCTAGGTAATAAACATATAACCTAGGGACTCTTGACATGTTTCTATGTGTATACATGTAATTACCCTTATAAAATTCAATTTCCCCTAAACGCCTCCATGGTGGAATCTAGTATTTTTATCAATGATAGACCTAATTATGAGCAATCTATCGGTACTGGTCACAAGTTGCACTTTTGAATTTTTTTGGAAGAAAAAAATAAATAGTTCAAGTTCAGTAACTAAAACTACCCTAATATAATTTTTTGACAATCGATTCCTCCTAAAGGCTTCCATGGAGGAATGTGTTTATTTTACCAATAATAGACCTAATCAAGAGCAATCTATCAGTACCGGTCACAAGTTGCACATTTGAGTTTTATGGAAGAAAGAAATATTTTTTGATCGATTGATGTGATAAACATGGGTATGTAGTATGGGAAAATTGTTTGAGCCAAAATCATTTTTTAATGCGTGTAACTCAGAAACGGTAGGATATAGGAAAAAGTGATATAGGTATAACTTGTAGATAATTTTATGGCCTTTCAACTTTTCCTTGAACGTTTTTCTCTAACATGTACCGTTTTTGAGATTTAAGCGAAAAATGAAAAAATGGACCCTTTCCCCCCCTCCCCCCACTCCGGGGCTCCTCCTAGTGTCCGGGGGTTTTAGTATGTTTATTACCTAGGGACTCTTGACATGTTTCCGAAGAAACATCTTACGTTACCAACTCTCGCACTCTAGACCCCCTTTGGAGGCACTCATTCAATGGACTATATATAATTTAAAACATTTATAAAAACATAAAATGCACGATTTGCGGCACTAGAGAGTTTCATAAACATGGCGCCATTCCGCATAATTCTCTGCAAGTTTGGTTTAATCCGCACATAAATTACTTAAAATGCTTGAAATAATCGAACAGACTCTTAATTTTATATTCTTGCCTATTAATTCCTCTAGCTAAGAAGAAGCCAGGCAAGCCAGCTGCCAAGCCCGCCAAGAAGGGCAAGAAGGCTTCATCAGACGAGGAGTCGGGCTCCGGCAGCGAAGAGGAGGAGGATGAGGAGGAGGGCGGCAGTGAGGAGGAGGAGAGCGGGGAGGAATCCGACGCGCCCGCCGACAAGAAGGCCAAGCGACCGCCCACTGTGAGTATTTGAACAAAATTAAGATTCAAATATATGTCAAAAACATCCGTGCTTTCGGGGGCATTATCGTTATTTTATTTATTGCAAAAAGAGGATATTGTAGGAGTAAAGGTAGATATTGGGTGGAGGAGGGTATCTGTGGGGTAGAGTAGGTTAGCTATTGGATAGACTAGGGTAATTATGGGTTAGAGTACGATAGTTATGGAGTAGATTAGGGTAGTTATGGATGGAATCGGTAGTTATGATATGAGGTAGTGTTGGGTAGATATGTGGTGGATCGGGGTAGTGTGGGGTAGCTATGGGGTAGTTTATGGTATAGTAATGGGTCAAATTAGGGTAATTATGGGGTAGATTAGAGTAGTTTTGGTGTTCAGAAGGTCAACCATGCGCAGAGTAGGGTAGTTTTCGATTAGAGTAGGGTAGTAATGGGATGAAGAAGGGTAGTTATGGGGTGGAAAACTGAACATTAGGGGACCGATATTAAAAAATAACGATGTGGCAGATTAAAAATGGGAAATATTTGTTTTTTCAGGACGACGAGATAAAGAAGTACGTGAAGCAGATCCTGGAGGGCGCGAACCTCGAGCAGATCACGATGAAGACTGTCTGCAAGCAAGTGTACTCGCACTACCCCGACTTCGACCTCGCGCACAAGAAGGACTTCATCAAGGCCACAGTCAAGTCGGTGAGTGGCGGAGTTTTACACCATTTACTACATCACATGAGCCTATAGCAGTCCACTGCTGGACGTAGGCCTCCCCTAGGGTACGCAACAATGAGCGATCTCTCGCTTCGGCCTTCCAGTCTTTACCAGTCGGTCTCTATACAGGGTGTAAAAAAAAATGCTGCAAATATTTTAAAGGGTGACTCGGCCCATGAAACTGAACAACTTTCCCCAAGGAACATGGGTCGAAATTTAAAAAAAAAATTGGACCTCCCATACAAAATGTATCCCATACGACCAAGTCAATTTGTATGGGGGCCCGATTTTTTTTTTCATATTTCGACCTATGTTCCTTGGGGAAAGTTGCTCAGTTTGATCTGCTGACTCGCCCCTTGTATTTGCAGCTAATATGTTTACCCCTTGTATAAGTCATCGGTCCCTCTGGCCGGAAGGCGTCCGACGGTACACTTGCATTACAGCATTTATTTATTAAACATTTATTGCATTTAAAAGCAGATACAGGTCAATAACAAAGAGAAAAAAGCCACAACAGGCACTGCTTATTTCTAGAAATAAATTTCTTACAGCAGATCTATGAGGGGCGAGAACTTGTATTCAATGATACGCGGATATGACGTGCACATTGCACAATATCGTCGTAATCTAAAAAAATGCATAATAATTAGTTCTCGTATTTTTAACATAATAATTTAAAGTAAACAAACTTTTGTATTGCAGCAAATCTAGGTTTGTTTAAATTGCTTTTAAATGTTAATTTATTCCAAAAAATGATTGATTGTTGTTGCATGTTATGCCAATATTTAATAAGACCACCGTTTTCGTAAATGTTTTTTTCTTTATTTTAATTTTATTTTTTTGTTTGTTGCAGTGTATTTAAGATGTTAGGAGTTAAGGGCGGAGTGTAGATGTCTACATAGTATACCTATAGTTTATAAAAGGACATAGTTATATATTATTACAATAATAATATATTATGAGAATAATAAAATATGACCAAGTGGAATGGAATCGCCCGCTTTTTTTACAAGGTAGATTATTTTCTTTATTATTATTTTTGCACGCTTTTTTTCTTTTTTCTTTTATTTGCTATTTGCACTACCACTCCTTTCTAAGTTTAGCAGTTATGATTATATTATAAATATTTTTGTATTAACGATTATTTTAACTACCTGTAGCCCATGATGTTGTTTTCACTCGAATGCTATAAAACATTCGTCCATCACCATAATCAACATAAATACAGGTTGTGAAAAAATTAACTGCGAATATTTTAATGGGTGAACCAGTCCATGAAACTGAACAAATTTCCTGAAGAAACAAGTCGAAATATGAGAAATTTGGACCTTTCATACCAAAAGTGTATGCCGGCCAGTTTGTATAGAAGGGCTACATTTTTTTTTTAATTTTTGACCTATGTTTCTTTGGGAAAGTTGTTCAGTTTTTTGGGTTGATTCACCCTATAAAGTATTCGCTGATTTTTTTAACACCTTATACTTATTTTTTTGCACTACAATTTGATCTCATCTCATCCGTGTCCGGTCATCATCTAGTGTTTTTCGAAGATTGTCGTCGTTCTAGCAATAAACTAATATGTTTTATTTTCCGCAGCTCATATCATCGTGAGCGGTGAGTCTGCCGCAACGCATACATAGTTCAGTAAGCCACAACTTAAACCTAGACTAAACCTAAGCCGCGCGCACACTGCACTAGCGACGCACACGCATATACTCCTGTCTACAATATTGAAATCCCACTTCAGGAGCTCAATTTCTAAATTGTACGTTTTCGGTTCCGTGCACGAAAGTCTAAAATGACTGGTCTAACCGCACGTTTTTAAATTTCTTTTACTTGATTTTTTGATAGTCAAAAATATGTGTGAATTTCTGAGGGTATGTGGGAATCGATAGGTAAAAGTAGAACGTGAGATACAAGGATAACAAGTGGCAGATTTCGCATGAAACTAAAGCGTACATCTCAGAAATAGAGCTTATATCAAATTGCAATGAGTTGAATTTGCATATTAGTTGGATACTTTATCTTGTGAACTTACAGTTTGATTGTTGATAAAGTGAACATACGCTTTGGGCGTGTTTTAGACGTGAATTTTTACAACTTAGCTTAGTATTCTTTCAGAAGTCCTGATCTTTTTTAGACAAGAAATGATGTTTATTCACCTGTACAACTAACCCAAAAACTTTATCAGGAAACCCGCTGTATCAACCTTTTTTTACATGAGTAAAATGTCATCAATGCAGCGTTAGCGGCGCTAGTGTGTCCACGTGTGGTTACATTCGTGGCGCGGCTCCGGGCGTATGTAATTTTATGTTGTAGGAATAATTCCCTCTAGTATAAGTATAATACAAGTAAACAGCTCTAGTATAAGAATGTTTTATTTTCACTGTGCCTATATGATCTTGAGTGATTCTTTCACGATTCCTTTTACTATTATTATTAATTTTTGTTGTCATAATTTAAGGGTTAACCGTAGCTCGGTGTGTTTTCAGTTTACTGATTACAGGCGAATATAATAAAAATACACTGTGTATTGTTTTATACAACTCGAAACATTGTACAAAATTCTGAAAGTAGGAAGCGAAGCCGGCAACATCCAGAAATAATACGGTTTTTATTTATTGACAGTATTCATTTCATTCGTTTTGTGCTTTCATTATTATTTACTTTGAAATTAATTATAAAAATGACGCTTTGGTTAGTTCACAACTCATAGTTGACGTGTCTCCCTGTGAAAAAGTAACTAAGGATTAGTTAAATAAAATTGATTTTCTACGTCTGAAATGTTATATTTTTTTATTATACAAGTTGTAGATGTAATCGTATTGGTTCGCAGGCTGGCACTATCGCAGATTACTATTCGGTTAAGGTTCGGCTAAGTGTAATTATAAGAGGTGTAAATACACAGAACATACATTTTCGGGGCGAAGTCGTAAGACCGAAGCTCTATTCCAGATATTATTTTTACAATGAAATTAAAAATTCATCGATGTTATTTAGAAAGCTTGAATGAGCGACAAGTTGGTCTAGCGACTAGATTTTTGCCACTTTGGCCAGTCTTTTTGTTATTTGCATATTCAGAACATAAATGTGTTCAAGTAGTAAATGTCTAGTGTTCTAAAATTCCATGCAACAGTAGTGCAATATAGAGTTTTGTTGGCACACGTTTCATATCGGTTCTCGTGTTAATGTGGAATGTATAATGAATTTGCTTATTCGGGGTGCTTGCCGATCCGTTCGACTTTGGCCGGTTTGTCGCGCAGTCTTTGACGAGCTAAACTAATTTAGGTTCCGGGCTCGGGCGGGCTGAGACGTATGTATTGGCGAGATACTTTGGCCGGGCTACCGAGAAACCCCAGCATTCGACAGCTATCAAATCAATTTCACAGGTAAATGTTCATACGAAATGCGTAAATGAAGTCAAACAACGTCAAAACTGGCTTTTCTTGGTAGCCTGGTTTGTAAATTCTATAAGATATCTGATTGTAATGAATAACGCTTCTTTATTTAAATTGAATGGGCTTATTCAAAGTCATGCATGAGTATTTGAGTTCCTAAAGTTTTAAAATCAACACAAATCTGTTTATTTCGATTTTGTTTCATTCAAAGCATATGCCTTCCATGTTTGAAGCAAAGTTCATTTTCATATGATACCTCTCTCCCTGCCCGAGCCCGCTAAGTATAAGCTAGGTGGTAATCAACATTAAATGTGTATTTGTGAATTTTTAACCTTATTTCGGTTGATGTTTTCTTTAAGTGTACATGGAAGGTCATTAGTGGCGTAGTGGCACCGAGTGATAGCGAGTGGATGGTTCTCCCCTTTTACAATTGGAATATAGATAATAATAAAGTAAAAAGTTTGAAAAAATCTCTTTTATTTCGTTCCTTTTACAATTACGTACATCGTATGCAGGTTTCGAGCTATTTCTATGTGATTTTGGACATAGGCAAGACACAATCAGCTTGTAAAAAGAAAATGAAAAGGATGTATTATTTTTATACAATTTCTTATTATGAAAGTCAAATTTTTATATCAAATAGTCATCACATTACATCACATAAGTACAGTTCGAAACTACGTACTGCATATACCTTACAAATAAATATTTATACACTTGTATACAATATCATACACAAATTTGCTTATAAATTAATGGAGAATACAATAATATAATGGTTCGGTTAGTAAATACAAGAGATCCAATCTAGTTATTTTTTATTAATTTTAAATTGGGACGGATTGTCTGAGCATAAAAGCTTTATAGTCATATTACATTGTTACATTACACTTACATTAAAAAAGACGATAATGTATTATCCATGGGTAAAGTTTGTTTTGACATTTTGAATTTCCTCTACTTAAAAGTACTATTTTCATTTTTGAGTGGGTGCCCCGTGACAATAATATCAGTGTGGCAAAATATTAATACTCGCAAAAATGTCAGATTGATAAAATGTCATAGTGGCAAAATTTCACGAGTGAAAAATATCAATGGCAAAAGGAAATATGACAAAACGCACCTTTGACTTATTCAAGGTGAACGCAAACTTGTCCAACAAAATCCTATGAAACCTCGCACATTTGCCCGAATCGAATCGGTCGAATCCGGCAAATGTGCGAGGTTTAATAGGATTTCATATAAAGAATTCTAAAATTCGGTGTGCGCTCACCTTTACTCGTACATTTTGCACTGCAAGTTTTATTTTTTCTCCTAAAGTCTAAAGCTTAGTCTCGGGCTTGTGCTTATGCTTGTGGTGCGGCGCGCGGCGTCGCGAGGGCAGCTCGCACACGCCTCCCCCCGACCCGCGCGACCCGCGCGACCCGCGCCCCGCGACCACCTGCGAGGACGCCGAGCTGAACGAGCCGCGCGAGGAGGACGCGTCGCCGCTGTCCACGTCACCTGCAGATAAAGGTAAGTAAAGAAGCAGCAACTTATCTGCTCACCTACATTACAGCAAATCGTGTGTATGATGAGTACCTACTACCTAATATCTGCAAATATTTTAAGGGGTGAATCAGTCTGTGAAACTGAACAAGTTTTCCCAAGAGACATAGGTCGAAATATGAGAAATTTTTTTGGACCTCCCATACAAACTGACTTGGTCGGTCGGTAATTTTGTATGGAAGGTCCAAATTTATTTTTTCCTATTTCAACCTATGTTCCTTGGGGAAAGTTGTTCAGTTTCATGGGCTAGTTCACCTTCATAATATTTGCAGCTATTTTTTTTACACCATTTATGGTTGGTTTAGTAGCGTGATCGGTAGAATAGAAAAAAGAGCTACGGACGCTATTCGAACTAAATAATATCTCGAATAAAAAAAAGAGTATCACTGTGGTATCACTTTAGTGATACACAAATTAGTGTGGTTCTCCCCAGCACGGCTCATGTGGAATTCCATGACCTTGAGTATGCAGAATAATTGTCGATAATTTGTCGAAATTTGTCGCACAAAAACCAGAATTTGTCGGGACACCGTTTAAAAGATATAACGAAAAGAAGGTGGCGTGCTGGAGAGAGGCTCTCTGCAGCACGGCCCATCGTGAATCTCGAGAACCGCACCACTTTGCGGAGAGCTGAATATATGAAAAAAATGTCGTGAATTTGTCGACCCGACATGCAAAAAATCAGAAAGATCCGGTTAGCCGTTTAAAAGATATAACGAAAACAAGGTGGCGTGCTGGAGAGAGCCTCTCCGCAGCACGGCCCATCGATGGATCTCGAGAACCACGGCACGTAGCGAGGAACTGATTTCGGGGAAAAATTGTCGGGAATTTGTCGAACACGTATGCAAAAGCACAGAATTTGTCGACTTTTACTTTAGAAGATAATCGCATGTACTTATTTTCAAGGGCCTATATAGTGCAGGAGCTTACTTTCAATAAATCTGTTTATTGTTCGTAGCTTATATATTATTTAATTATTTATATGGACTTCTACCCTGTCTAGGGTAATTCTGCCAGTGTCAGTGAGAAAAGATTCCAGCGCTGGACGGTGACTCATGTAGGGTGATAGTGTCATCTACAGGATCTGAAGGGCTCCTCTTGATACCATCCGGAAATGTGGTGAAAAATCTTCAACTTCAATTCTTCATTCAATGTTCACAATACGGGCACTTCATTGCTTAAATTACTATCGAAAATAAGCACTGAAGACTCGAGTAAAGTATAAAATAAAAATTTGCAATTGAAAATTACGTCTTTCATTGACGGATGAAACATAAGAAATCTTTTTATTGTTCGTAGCTTCTCAATATGGCTACAAAATTATGCCGCTGTGACATTCTGTTAGATACTAGATTTAGAACACAGCCTTCTCAAGTGAACGAGACCAGAAATTGGCATTTTGGCTGAGGCTAGTATAATGCTTTTCTTTCATTTGCGAGGAAAAATCATAAACCCACATTTTAATTGTGAATTATGAAATATGCAAGCAGCATGTGTTGGACGTAAAAGGACCACTGGACGTATCAGGAACTGGACCTAAGTGACCGAAAGGGGAGATTCATCTTCAGCCTCAGCCTCCTGGAAAAAATATTGTCTACCATAAAACACCTAATTTGCGAAACCATTGTGACCGACCGTGTGATTATTATTTTTCTTTTTTTTTATAGCCTATTCAGCGTCCCACTGCAGGGCAAAGGCCTCCCCTCTCCCACGCCACTCGTCTCGATCTTGGGCCTCAGGACCAAAAAGTAGTATGAAAAAAAATTAAATAAATATGAAATACAAAAATTAAATAAATTTAAAATTATTTTAATATTTTTTTTAATGATGCCATTTGTGAGTAAGTAAATGGGAGAAAAAATATAGACAACAATAGATAAGTTTTGTGTTTCTCTTATATTTTTCCAAAGTGAATTTATACTCTTATTTTTGTTGGATTGACCAATAGCCTTGTATAATATTAAGAGAATTAAAGTGTGTAAATCAAATTATGTACAGTCATATTGACCATAGGAGGTATTTTTTCTAATTGTTGCAAGTCATCGTAGCACTGCCAGGTGTTGATCCACCTATCCTATATATCACTTTACTTCTTCTTCTTCTTCTTTTCGTGTCAATGGCATTTACCCTGGGTTACAGTTGTTTTGCCCAAAAATTAGCCACGTCAATTGCATTTTGGTTGGCTTTATACTAGGGCCGCTGAAAGAAGTCGGTTTTGACAGATGTCGGTTTTGACAGATGTCAAACTGACATTACTAGTGATGTGATAAAGCATCGCAATGGTATACGTAAACATTTGGTAACTATCCAAGTTCAAGACAAGGTCAACGTTTTAAACAGGAAAAACAAATCAGGGAAATAGCCGGGTCACAAAAACAGATCAGAGAGGAACAGAAAGGAACGTAGTCAGTGCGCACGAGTACGAAAGACAACTGCGGCGGGGTAGCGGACGGGCGGAGCCGGCGGGTGCCAGGCAGGTAAAACACCGCGGCGCGCGGGAGGGGGTGTAACAAGCGTTTATTTCGACCATCCAGTGACATCTGTACAAATAATTTGGTTTATCCATTACGAGCTTATTATATTAGATAGAATTCACTTTGCTTGTAAAAAAATAAGAAATATTTAAATAAATGAACCCTATAAAGATACTAAATACCATGTTTAAAATAATCTAGTAACGCCCATAACATAATACTAATGTCAAAGTTCATAACTTCATAAAATTACTTGATATTAATCCGGATATACGGATTCGGATAATACTCGGAGCTGCAACACTACAAAATGACGTTTGAAAAAGGTTGCACGCAGTGACTTTAGAAAATCGTGTTTGGATTATAAATTAACGTTTTTAAAAATGATTCTCATATATTTAAAATATTGAACCAGTGTTTATAAAATAGTTAGCAAATTGGTACATTATTCCGTAAAAAAATAGTTTCCAAGAAGGTTTTAAATGTAATCGAAATATGTTCCCCACTACAAGGTTATATCATATTCTAAAAAAAAAATAACTTCAAAACCGACTTCTTTCGGCGGCTCTAGTATAAACAGGTCCTCCTGTGTGCAAGCAGCAGGGCACTTTACTCTTTGAAGCAGATATTATTGTTGGTCAGCTCCTATACTAAAGGCACACAATAAGTATATGTGAATATCTTCTAAACTAAAGGTCGACAAATTCTGTGCTTTTGCATACGTGTTCGACAAATTCCCGACAATTTTTTCCCGAAATCAGTTCCTCGCTACGTGCCGTGGTTCTCGAGATCCATCGATGGGCCGTGCTGCAGAGAGGCTCTCTCCAGCACGCCACCTTGTTTTCGTTATATCTTTTAAACGGCTCACCGGATCTTTCTGATTTTTTGCATGTCGGGTCGACAAATTCACGACATTTTTTTCATATATTCAGCTCTCCGCAAAGTGGTGCGGTTCTCGAGATTCACGATGGGCCGTGCTGCAGAGAGCCTCTCTCCAGCACGCCACCTTCTTTTCGTTATATCTTTTAAACGGTGTCCCGACAAATTCTGGTTTTTGTGCGACAAATTTCGACAAATTATCGACAATTATTCTGCACACTCAAGGTCATGGAATTCCACATGGGCCGTGCTGGGGAGAACCACACCACAAATTATCTCAAACAGCCCTCTATATTTGTCAGACGTGGCGATAGCGATCATATTTTTGCGGCAGTTAACGCTCTGCCTACCCCGTAAGGGATAAAGGCGTGATATATGTATGTACGAGGTGATTCTCGCATTTGGTCCGGATTTGGCCATTTAAAACTCATGTGGGATAATTATCAATAAAGTTATGTAAAGGATGGTAATGAAGCCAAGCATGGAAATGAAAAGTACATGGATGATAATCAAATATGACCTCACTGACTCCACTACTGAGGAGATGTCCAGTTTCTACGGTCAGGCTAATGCTTCCTACCATGTCTTACGCCTCCACAGCAGCCCCTGGACATCATCCCTGCGCCTCTGGACTATATCTGCTTGGTTATTCATAACAATGTCTGCTTGGTTATCCATAACAATTCTAGGTATAAAAGTTGAAACTAAATCATTTATGGGTAGAAATATAAAAATGATACTTAAAAAAGCATTTTTCTTCATATTTGCTCATTACCATCCGTCAAAATTGGGCCGAAATGGACGGAAATGAGTAGGATGGAAATGAGGTTTCGACAGTCTTTTTTCCAATTCTCACGATACCTAGATGTTTCAAAGTTATGATACGAAATGGATAAAAGTATAACGAAATGCTATTGTTATATATAGAAAGAAAACATTAAAAGAGAACAGTTAATATAATAATAACTGGATGGTAATGACCTCTTACCTGTGACAAAACCAAAAATTTAAGTGCGAGAATCAAAATTTAACTTTCTACGAACGTTTTCACGGAGCCACCTCCAGTCAGATGGTTTGGCTGACTTGCAAGGAAGGGGCTTGTGGAAAAAGCAACGTCTTTAGCAGGCTTATTTAAGGATAAAACTTGATGTCAATTCTCGCGGACGGAAATGAAGGATTTCGTGTGACAAAAATATATGTAAAAAAGAGTAAGCTACATACCATCACTGCTGTTATTACTGGGTAGATGCGGGTCGCGCAGTCTCGGCCGCCGCCGCCAGTAGCGGAACTCGCGAGGCAAGGTGTACGAGCGAGGCAACGATATCTGGAAATAAATGATATTTCAGTGTTTTACAGGTATTTTCAACTTATGTACATTACAAATTCTGATATTAGAAGTAATGAAAATGGCAACTATAGGTACACTCTAACTGCCAAACAACAAACCAACTAAGTAACTGAAAAACGAACTAACTGTAAGTATGTAAAGGAAAAAATTATGATAACAAATAAACCGCTGGATGCAATTGGTCTATACTATTGGTGACCTTCGTCTTATCATGTTAATGATGATGGATGTTGAAGTGCATGCATAATTCGCTAGATGACTGGGTCATTAATAAAATATATAAAAAGTTTGTATTTTATTAATGGTCGTAATTTTAGTATGGTTTAAGTTGTTGTTTCTATTTAAGTCGTACGCTTAAAACTATTGTTCGAAAATACTATTGACTACTTTTACAGTTTTTTGAAATGTTCAAAGTTTGAATTAATAAACAAAAAATACACGTAAAAGTAAGTGTTTTGGCACCATCGAAACTAGAGCGACATGACGTCATCTATCCGTAATTTCATACAAAATATCGTTTTAAAAAGCAGCTCATTTGCCAGTCATCATGGCTGTCATACCTGGCTGTCGATGTCGCTGGGCGGTCTGGGAGTGTCCCGGGCGACCCCCTCCGCGCCAGACTCGTCGCCGCTGCTGGCGCCGCCTTCAGACTTCTTTCTGTTCCTGTTTCGAAGAATTATTTCGATTTTAACAGTCAATAGGCGTATGATACAATCATCCCACAGTTTAACATTATTAAGGGGAAATAAGCTCAGAGATCGCCTCGAAAAGGTGTTCGGAAAATTCTTAAACATTTCCGGATATCTTCAAAAGTTTTCAATTATTTTTAGGACTTCAAGTAAGTAAGTGAATAAAAACACTTTATTGAACATTCATAACACAAACACATAATAGGAAATCTTAAACTAAAATTGCGCAAAGGCGACCTTATGGCTAAAAGATATATATACTACAAAACTATGGGGCCCAAAACACGATTTGATAAAATTGTCTCAATAGAAAAAAATCGGAAAGTTAGCTCTACTTTTGCGTTTTTCGGCCTACGTAGTAGTTAGTAAATAGAGTTTTTAAACTAAAAACCTAAACGATGTGATTGTTATTTAATATTTTATGTTTTATTTTGTACCCTTTTCTTTATCATTAAATGTATAAGGGTCAATCAACTATTTCTTGTAAAATCTGATTTCAAAAGCTAAAAAATTTTTTTTTCGAATTTTTCTTATATTTACAATTAGAATAGTACCAATTTTAATATAGTTCACAAATACAAGCCGTGCCGCGACCAACTACGTACAAATTATGTCATTTTCATCAGAAATATCAGGTGACACTCATCTTTCGTCCATTGAGTAACCGATGTTTAGGTGATAACTTTGTGAATGAAAATGTATGTTTTTACACTTATTTTTTAATGAAATCGAAAGAACGTAGTAGTAAGAACTAGTTACAAACGTAAATTCTGATATGACTTGGATAGTCTTTACAAAAAAAACACAAATAAGGTCACTTGGGTAACCGATACAAAAAAAGGAACTTTATCTTTTGAGTATTTTGTACTCAGCGGTTGTTTTATAGAATATTTTATAGTATACATAATTTAATCAATATTATTTAGCTAACAGTAAGAAAACTATCTTATCTAGCTTACTAAAGAGGTCAAAAAATATAAAAAATCAGTCAAAAAATTGGGGACACATGGTGACCCAAGAGACAAATTTGGTGACTCAAGAGACCCTATTACTATAGCCTAAGGTCCGCAACTCCAGAAGAGGACTTTTTAACCAGACTTTTCTTTTAATACTAAAATATTTGTACTCATTATATTTGTCTGGATCTTGTTTCAATTTCTCTTTATAAAGTTTTTGCTTTTCTGCGTTTGTAAGAGGCATTTTTTATACCTAAAACAAAATAAGCTACGTAAGCACAGCAACCCATTACAGAACGCTGCAAACACAAACACTTATTCCCCTTATTACTCCTTAGAAAATTGTGGATATGCAATAAACAAAATGATAGATTTCAAACGTTAAATCTACATGCAAAGCCAATATGTCTCTTGGGTAACCAAAAATGTCTCTGGGGTAACAACCAAAGTGACCCAGGGGACTGGTTATCCAGGGGACATTTTACACTTAAAACTGATTTTAAGATCAAATTAAAGGTGCAATAATAAAAATTAAGTCCCTAATGACTTATTAGACCATAGTGCAATATAAATAGACAACATAATCCATAGAAAAGTAAAAACTTACGAGTTTTGGTGTGGTTTGCCAGCGGACTAACAATAAAGCCACGCATTCAGTTCGCTGGCCGCAGTCAAAATGGCCAAGCGAATCAAAATTTCCCACGACCGCAACTTTGATATTATGATTCCTAGAGTTAATTGCTAGAGTCTAACGCACTAATAGCGCTATATCACTCGCACTCACGTTCAACAGACGCGGTTACTCAGTGGACGGAGGATGTACTTAATTAGGCGGGACACAATTGCGCGCAAATTTATTTTCAAATTATGGAAAATATAACACGACAATAGATTTGTAAATTCCTACGCCTGTGCGCATTTATATTTAAGTTCTAATCATGTACAAAATGAAATTACTTCAGTTAGATTTTTTTAAACCAGAGCAATTTATTTCTGAAGCTAGGGGTAAGGGGACACCTATCTTTTGTATGGGAACGTGTGTTAACTTCCCCTGGGTAACCAATATTTTTTGTTTAAATTCATGAAAATTTTACTCAGGAAGTATTTAAATTTTGTGGATTAATCCTGTAATTATCAATATTAATGCAAATTTATCGTTTTTTTGTACAGTTTCGAAATATTTATAGTAAGTTCACTCGGGACAGGTGTTGGACAAAAAAAAGTTGATTGACCCATAATCAATCTATAGGCTTATTTTTTCAAATCTTTCAATATATCGTTCAATAGTAGAAGAAATAATGTCTCGATTTTCTAGTAAGTAAAGGGAAGTAAAAAACACTTCTGGGACTTAGCCACTAACTATTTGAGACTGGTTTCGCCTTAATATTAACCTATAATTACTGATATAAATGATTTTACATATCTCATGCTCTGAAAGTAGGTCATTACTGACAAAAAACACGACCTGTAAGTTCAACTTACAGGCGAGGTTTTAAAACTAAGCCTGTAAGTAATTTTAAATATGGAACTAGAAAAAGAACCAATAGAATCGCGGCAATTAAAAAGTTAAAATCAATTTCTTCTTATTTTTAATAGGAGCTGCATCAAAATTTTTAAATTTCGAACTGGCCGCTATGAATTGTGTCGCTTGAACGCAGGAATTATATTTTTAATCTGTATTTTTATAACCTCAACAAATGAGTTTGTCGATATTACAATGACAAAAGTAAAAATGACTAACATCCCTACGATCAGAAAAATGACTACTTTATGTTAGGATACTTTTCTTTCATATTAATTCAATATTTTTCAATCATAGAAAAAAAAGTTTCGTGATGCAATTTGAATAGCAGACGATACAATCATCATTTATGGATCGTTTTCTTGTATTTATCGCTTTATTTTACTCTTTTTTCATTCGATATGTAAAGCAGTATACGTACCACGGATGTAACATCATACATACCTCAGTACGTAATCTACTATTACTCACGCGTATGGAGGTCCCCAATGGCAGCAGACTTGTCGGTTGCATCCTTCTAAATAATGCGGCGCAAGTAGAATCTCCGGCGTCCTGCACCGCTGCATGCGACGCATCTGTTCCATCTTCTTATTGCCCATCACGTAGGGAAACCTAGGAAAACAACACTCATTTAATTTATATTTTGTTTGGAATGAAGAAACGGAAGAAGTATGCCAGGATTGTAGCAAGAAGAAGAAAATAGGCCAACGGAATAGAGGCGTGTTTTATGTATGTATACGTATTTAATTTTCTACTGTGTAAACAATTATTATTATTATTATATTAGCCTATAGTGTCCCACTGCTGGGCAAAGGCCCCTCTCTCTTTCCAGGCTTTCAATATGTAAACAATATGCCAACAATTTATTTTACAGTTTTAACTTGTTCTTTGCTTGTCGAGGCTAATCATACCTTATCTGGCCAATAATTTGCCACAGTTTTAACTTTGAACTGTTAATTATTTTACAGATTTTTGATTGTTCTAATTTTAATAAGGGACGTTTAAACTGCAAAAGTAACTAAAAAGTGATATAAAAGCATAAAAAAACTTTCTAGCCAAAATTGATACAAGGTTAAATGAGATATGAAAATTTGGGCCTCTCATACAAAAATACCAACCGACCAAATCAATTTGTATGGGAGGTCCAAAAAATTTTCTCATATTTCAACCTATGTTTCTTGGGGAAAGTTGTTCAGTTTCATGGGCTGGTTTATCCCTTACAATATTTGCAGCTATTTTTTACACCCTGTATACAAATAATAAAATAAATACCAACCTGTCACAATTCTGATTGTACTGGTTACACGACTCAGTGTACGGCGGTCGTATATTGTCCATATTCTGTACCGTGGCCAGAGCGTTCTGTAGCGCCGCCACGTACGCGTCTTTGCACTCGTACTTGTAACTCTGTCCATTCTCACAGTACCCAGAATACTCCCCCATTTGCCTGTCTTCCGGATACAAGTTATTTTGTATCCTAGGTTTTTCTGCTTCGTAGTTATTAGTTTCGATGTAATTCCTAGGGCTGCTATTTATGACATTTCTAGGGCTGCCACAGTTGTTAGTTTCGTAGGTCCTGTTTTCTCCTATAAGGTAATTTGGTGATCTAATAGGCGCTCTGTTGATATTATTTTGTTGGATATTAGCTGGATTTTCGTAAAAAGTGCGATTGATATTCAATTTCCTCAGTTTTAGCGGATCGTTCAAATCTGAACTTTCTGTGTTGAAGTTTTGGAAGTCTGGTTTTATTTCGGTGTATGTAGGGTAGTTGCAATTGTGTGGTAAGACGGGGTAGTTTTGGTAGGAATGGGTCATTTCTATACTAGGCCACGCGGGCGGGTCGGCGTGTGTTTTGGATCGAGGTATCGGCTGTCTCTGTAGGCTGCTGTATATCTCCTCTGCGGCTACAGGCGTGGTTTTGGCTAGTTTTCCCTGTTTGATTTCTTCTTCGATGACTCGTAACTCCGCGAGTTGTTTTTGCTTTTTCTCGTGTAGTTTTTGTTGTATGTTGACGCGGGAACCCACGGATGAGCCCTCGTTCTCTGATGATCCGCCCTGGAACGAAGAATCATTATTGTCAAGGAAATATTTTCACAGTGAAGAGAATTTCAGATACTAGCAACAGAAGCTTTCAAACAATGATGTTGTAACCAGACGATTTCATGATATTTTTTCATATACGTACTTACATATATCACGCCTTTATCCCCTATAGCCCACCGCGCAAGGGATAAAGGCGTGATATTTGTATGTATGTACTACTTTTATTATTTGCCATTTCTCTCCTCTAGGTCTGCTGCAAGAAATTTCTTTTTTAAAGATAAGCAGTGCCTGTTGTGCCCATTTTATTTATGTTTTGTCCAGTAAAATTTCTTGTGTACAATAAATGGCAAATAGTAATAATAATATTTTGGGATACAGTGGGACAGTGTAGGCTGACAAAAAAAATTGGATACATACATGATGATTATGTGGTAATGGTCTCCTCCAGAAGGCATTAGCGGGGGCGGGGGCGGGCGCGGGCGCGGGGGGCGCGGGCGCGAGCGGAGGGGGGATGAAAGAGGTCGGCTTCTTCTTCTTGCGACTTATTGCGGCGCTGAGAAGAAAAAAATACATTGTAATGAGGATGTACATGAGGATGATAATAAAAATAAACATTCAATTCGCTAGTTTCCTAGGTCTTTAAAAGAATGTAACAGTTGTACGCTTAAAGCCTGTCCCACACAGACGCGGCCTGCGGTGGCGGTGGCGGTGGCGGTCAGTTGTATGATATGAGAATTCTAAGAATGACACAGACTCATGCGGCCTGGACTCTCATATCATCCAACTGACCGCCACCGCCACCGCAGGCCGCGTCTGTGTGGGACAGGCTTTAAACTATTGTCCAAAAATGCTACGGACTTCATTCATAATTTTTCGAAATATTCAAAGATTGAATTAATAAGCAGAAAAATAATATAAAAGTAAGTGTTTTGACGCCATCCAAATAACTTAGGGCGTGACGTCATACTTCTAGTTCTTCATACTAAATATCTTTTGAGATCGTTTTAAAGAGTAGCTCATTTGACCCGTCAGGAAACAAGCCTATTAAACTAGCGGTTGCACCCGCTGCTAATAAGACATTACATATAAACCTTTCTCTTGAATCACTCTACCTATTAAAAAGAAACTGCATTATAATCTATTGCGTAGTTTTAAAAATCTTATATCTAAAACAATTGTTTTTTAGACCTCAACTTCGCCAAAAAAGCGTTTATTGGGCTATAACTTCGCCAAACAAGCGTTTATTGGGCTATAACTTCGCCAAACAAGCGTTTATTCGGCCTTAACTTCGCCAGACAAGCGTTTACTGGGCTTAACTTTGCCAAGCGTTTATTAGACAATAACTTCGCCAAACAAGCGTTTATTGGGCCATAAATATACGTGTATTGTTCTACTTATAACATTTGTAGCATACCTAGTATTCGGGCAAGTTAGCGTTTGGGTATTCGGGTTGCAGAGGTCAGGTGTCAAAAAACTTGGTTCCACGCCAAATCCCCTGGGTTAGGTAGCCGACCCCGACAGAGAACGGGATTAGGTAAGGAGAATGATGATTTGTAGCATACCTAGTGACAGGGTTGGAACTACCTGGTTACAAGTGTGGCATACCTAGTGACAGGGTTGGAAGTACCTAGTGACGGGGTTGGAAGTACCTAGTGACGGGGTTGGAAGTACCTAGTGACAGGGTTGGAAGTACCTAGTGACAGGGTTGGGAGTACCTAGTGACAGGGTTGGAGAACCGGCAGTTGAACACCCCTGGCACGTCACCCGGCTGCTTGCTGACGCCGGCGCGCGCGCTGTCACCGCCCTGCTGGCCCAGCATGTAGCCCAGACGACGCACGTGGAAGTATCTGTTGCCATAATGTAGTAAGTATTGGGTTAGTTTCGTAATTTTTGTGTAGGTTTTTTTGTGTTGGGGATTCGTCGTGGCGGCTTGGTGGTATTACATTATGAGGGAGCTTGGCGAGAGTAGTAATAAAAGTTAGGTGTTTAAGACATGACTGTATTGTTCAGTGTCCAAATAATGAATGCTTACACTAAAAACGTATTAATAAAATGTTAATTATATATTGCTAACTCAAGCAATACGTATCGTGTGTCGCAGTAAAACTGTAAATTAGGACATCGTACATCTACACTACAGTGCTTCCAAGGGCTCATCTGGAAATAATTGAATGGTTATTCAAACTACCAGTCCAGTCTCGCCTCAAGGGCGTGACTGGGCTTAGGAGTTGTTTTGGGAAGAACGGATCGGACTGAGTTTCATACAGGGTGTAAGGGACGGTGTAACGAAAACTTTGCAGGCGTGATCAAACCATGATACTGAACAACTTTTTCTATGGGGGCTATGTTGGTAAACATAAATCAAATTTCGACCTTCCATTCAAAATTCCCGATCAGCTGACTGACTTTGTATGGGAACTCGGAAAAAATATTTCGTTTCCCAACATAGCCGCCATAGAAAAAGTTGTTCAGTTTCATGGTCTGATCACGCCTGCAAAGTTTTCGTTACACCGTCCCTTACACCCTGTATGAAACAAAATACAAAGTTTCTCAGCTGATCGGGAATTTTGTTTCCCAGGATCGCCCCCATAGAAAAAGTTGTTCAGTTTTATGGTCTGAGCCTGAAAAGTTTTCGTCACACCGTCCCTTACACACTGTATATATCTCGTATAGTACACTCGAAATGGCAATAAAAAGAATGTAACAAGAATTTCCCTTAAAGTAATCGGGTTATACGATAAACCCTTACCTATAATAGAGCAGCATAAACCCGAGTCCCGCGAGGAAGGCGCCGACGACAATGGCGGCGGCGGAGGCGGGGGCGGAGCCCTGCCCCGACCACCACACCGCCACCACGAGGAGACAGTTCTCCACAAACATCACCGAGTAGAATGTCAGCTGTCAGAAAAAACAACATGTAAAAAACGACAACAGAATAGGGATGTAACATGAGCGAAGCAAGCACAAAATTTGCAAATTTAAACGACAACAGAATGGGGATGTGACACGAGCGAAATGAGCACAAAATTTGCAAAAAAAAGGTGCGGAAAATTTGGTGGCGTGAATTTTTTCAGCTTGTTTCGTTTGTATTAACTTTCTAACAAAAAGTTAATATCAATATCTAGTGTTTAATTAAAACACCAAGTAATGGAAATTATTATCTTGTGGATATTTCTATATTCGTGTGATGCCGGCTTAGAATAGCATCACCCCACATCCTTCCCGCGGGTGGCGTAAGAGGCGACTAAGGGACTCGAGAGTATTGGTGTATTGCAATTTTTAGGCGACAGGCTGACAACCTGTCACTATAGTGATTGATACACATGTTTTCTGAAACTACCTTGGAAAAAATCCTCTAAAATGTCAGACGTGGTGATAGCGACCGTATTCTCACGGCCGTTAACGCTCTGCCTACCCCGCAAGGGATAAAGGCGTGATATATGTATGTATGTATGTATGTATTTCTACAAAATAGGAAACATTCATAAAAATGTAGGCTCAGAAATTAGAGAACTTATTTTATTTGACTGTTTATTTATTGTCCACAGTAAAAAACAGAAGAAACAAGATAAAAACAATACACAAACTGGGTAACTTATCTCTAAAAATAAATCTCTGTCATGCACGAGCGATACGAGTGATATCTTTGCTCTGTAGGCACTCTGTAATGTAATGTGAATAGTAATTGACTTGTAACCTAATTCGTCAACTGCCTCACTTTATGCCATCTCACTACCCTAGGTCTGCTGGAAGAGATTTCTTTTTAGAAATAAGCTGGCCTGTTGTGTATTGTTGTCAATGTTATGTCCTTTGTGTTCTATTGTGTTACAATAAAAGGTTAAAAAAAAGAAAGGAGAAAATATTGCTATATTGTTAAGTAGATAATCTTCTAGAAGATACAGAAATAATTGATTTAGCTCCAAAAAATCAAAAATATATTCTCACCATTTTCTGCCTATGACTGGAATCCTGTAGGTTGATATACGCGAACACGTAAACTAGTGCTAGCAGCGCGGATAGGCCTGCTTTTCTTGCCTTGGAAAGCCTTTCCCCATGAAACACGCTCTTAGGAGACATCAGCCATAGATACATTGATAACCAATGGAGACCTGCCGAATAAAGTTTAATTAAAATAATACAATATTGCCGTGTGATGCCGGCTTAGAATAGCATCACCCCAATTCTTTCCCGTGGGTGTCGTAAAAGCCGACTAAAGAACTCGAGGGTTTATTTATTTATTTTACCATTTATTGTACACAAGAAATTTTACAGGAAAAAAAAACATAAATAAAATGGACACAACAGGCACTGCTTATCTCTAAAAAAGAAATTTCTTACAGCAGACCTACAGGAGAGAAATGGCATTTGGCGAAAGGCGGATGACACGTGCACAATAGCTATGAATACGAGATGATATATATTTACAGATAATAACAGGAAATACATACGAAATATAACTAAAATATTACATACAACTACAGATTTAATAATAATAAATATACATTATAAAATACATACTAAAAATAATATAATACGTATAAATATATACTGGTTAATTTGGAAGAGAAAGATAGTGTTCCTTAACTCGCTTCTTAAAAACATTGATAGAGGGACTATCACGTACAGTGTGTGGGAGGGAGTTCCATAACCTGGCTGCGTGGACCGTGAAGGAAAATGAGTAGAAGTCGGTCTTATGATGAGGAATAGATAGTAAGGTCCTTACGTTAGACCGACATGGCTTATCTAGTGGGCGCGAGAAAGTAAAACGCTCACGAAGATAAGGCGGAGAAGATGGGTTATAAAGAATGTTATAGAGAGAAGAGAGAATATGAGTATTCCTGCGAAGGCGAATTGGGAGCCACTTGAGCTGAGACCGAAACTGGGAAACATGATCGTACTTGCGCAGTCCGAAAATAAATCGGATGCACAGATTTTGGAGGCGCTCAAGCTTGTTCAAAAGCTCCTCAGTGGCATCTACGTAGCAGGAGTCGGCGTAGTCCAAAATAGGTAACAGGGTTTCATGCGTATGGCAATTTTAGGCGACAAACAGACAACCTGTCACTATAGTGATACACGGCTTATCTGAAGCGACCCTCAAACATTTGTCAGACGTGGCGTGGCGAATACGACCGTAATATTACGGTCGTTAGCGCTCTGCCTACCCCGCAAGGGATAAAGGCGTGATTTGTGTATGTATGTAAAATAATACAAAATTGTAAATGCTAGAAATTGCAAGCGTTGTACACACACATAAAATGAAAGGCAAGTTTTTTCTATGGGGGCTATGTTGGGAAACGAAAAAATTTTTTTGGGTTCCCATACAAACTCAGTCATCTGGAATTTTGTATGGGAGATCGAAATTCTTTTTATGTTTATCAACATAGAAAAAGTTGTTCATGGTCTGATCGCGCCTGCAAAATTTTCGTTACACTGTCTCTTACGCCCTGTATATAGAGGCGTGTTTTAATATCTGTAAGGGTTAACAAAGACAGTTTCTTGTCGGAATCGGGGGCATTACTTGTCACTCACCTATGACTAGGAAGACCCAGTACTCGTAGACTAGAGCGTAGACCGTGAGCGCGCACACGCGGGAGGAGATCGTGCCCAGCCGCCACAGGAACTGACAACATACAGATATACAAATAATGAGAAAGAATTTATTAGCATTTACTGACTATATTATTCTAATAAATGAAAATAAGAAACCGAAAAATTTACAAGCGTTGATCGGGTATCGAACCCGGGCCTAGTACCGGCCCACTGCTCTACCACTGAGCTATCGAAGCACTGGTTGGCCTCGTCAATTTCTCGATCTCTTGATCTTTTTCATTAATGAATAATAAATAAAAAAATAAAAGTAAAATAAGTACTGAGATCTGGATTAGAATTTGATTAGAATCGTGAAATATACAGTTTCAACCATAGAGTTTCAACTGTGACACCGTTTTGTCGCTATTCCAGTGTCTTACCACAAAAAAGTAAGACGCGCATTGTTTTCGAATTTATCCCTTGCGGGAAAGACAGATTTTATGTAGCGTTTTATGTATGAATATATTTTTTAAACACGATCTAATGTCTGTGCACTTTGTGTCGTCGCACGTTCTTGCGAAAGATGACTCCATGACATGAGTTCACCTGGAAGATGACTCCATGACATGAGTTCACCTGGAAGATGACTCCATGACATGAGTTCACCTGGAAGATGACTCCATGATATGTGCTCACCTGGAAGATGACTCCATGACATGAGTTCACCTGGAAGATGACTCCATGACATGAGTTCACCTGGAAGATGACTCCATGACATGAGTTCACCTGGAAGATGACTCCATGATATGTGCTCACCTGGAAGATGACTCCATGATATGTGCTCACCTGGAAGATGACTCCATGACATGAGTTCACCTGGAAGATGACTCCATGACATGAGTTCACCTGGAAGATGACTCCATGATATGTGCTCACCTGGAAGATGACTCCATGACATGAGTTCACCTGGAAGATGACTCCATGACATGAGTTCACCTGGAAGATGACTCCATGACATGAGTTCACCTGGAAGATGACTCCATGATATGTGCTCACCTGGAAGATGACTCCATGACATGTGCTCACCTGGAAGATGACTCCATGACATGAGTTCACCTGGAAGATGACTCCATGACATGAGTTCACCTGGAAGATGACTCCATGACATGAGTTCACCTGGAAGATGACTCCATGACATGAGTTCACCTGGAAGATGACTCCATGACATGAGTTCACCTGGAAGATGACTCCATGACATGAGTTCACCTGGAAGATGACTCCATGACATGAGTTCACCTGGAAGATGACTCCATGACATGAGTTCACCTGGAAGATGACTCCATGATATGTGCTCACCTGGAAGATGACTCCATGACATGAGTTCACCTGGAAGATGACTCCATGACATGAGTTCACCTGGAAGATGACTCCATGATATGTGCTCACCTGGAAGATGACTCCATGACATGAGTTCACCTGGAAGATGACTCCATGACATGAGTTCACCTGGAAGATGACTCCATGACATGAGTTCACCTGGAAGATGACTCCATGACATGAGTTCACCTGGAAGATGACTCCATGACATGAGTTCACCTGGAAGATGACTCCATGATATGTGCTCACCTGGAAGATGACTCCATGATATGTGCTCACCTGGAAGATGACTCCATGACATGAGTTCACCTGGAAGATGACTCCATGACATGAGTTCACCTGGAAGATGACTCCATGATATGTGCTCACCTGGAAGATGACTCCATGACATGAGTTAACCTGGAAGATGACTCCATGATATGTGCTCACCTGGAAGATGACTCCATGATATGTGCTCACCTGGAAGATGACTCCATGACATGAGTTCACCTGGAAGATGACTCCATGACATGAGTTCACCTGGAAGATGACTCCATGACATGAGTTCACCTGGAAGATGACTCCATGATATGTGCTCACCTGGAAGATGACTCCGAGCCACGTGAGCAGCAGCCTGTGCACGTTGCGCCGGCGCACGTTCTTGCTGAAGATGACTCCATGATATGTGCTCACCTGGAAGATGACTCCATGATATGTGCTCACCTGGAAGATGACTCCGAGCCAAGTGAGCAGCAGCCTGTGCACGTTGCGTCGGCGCACGTTCTTGCTGAAGATGACTCCATGATATGTGCTCACCTGGAAGATGACTCCGAGCCAAGTGAGCAGCAGCCTGTGCACGTTGCGTCGGCGCACGTTCTTGCTGAAGATGACTCCATGATATGTGCTCACCTGGAAGATGACTCCGAGCCAAGTGAGCAGCAGCCTGTGCACGTTGCGTCGGCGCACGTTCTTGCTGAAGATGACTCCATGATATGTGCTCACCTGGAAGATGACTCCGAGCCAAGTGAGCAGCAGCCTGTGCACGTTGCGCCGGCGCACGTTCTTGCTGAAGATGACTCCATGATATGAGCTCACCTGGAAGATGACTCCGAGCCAAGTGAGCAGCAGCCTGTGCACGTTGCGTCGGCGCACGTTCTTGCTGAAGATGACTCCATGATATGTGCTCACCTGGAAGATGACTCCATGATATGTGCTCACCTGGAAGATGACTCCGAGCCACGTGAGCAGCAGCCTGTGCACGTTGCGTCGGCGCACGTTCTTGCTGAAGATGACTCCATGATATGTGCTCACCTGGAAGATGACTCCGAGCCAAGTGAGCAGCAGCCTGTGCACGTTGCGCCGGCGCACGTTCTTGCTGAAGATGACTCCATGATATGTGCTCACCTGGAAGATGACTCCGAGCCAAGTGAGCAGCAGCCTGTGCACGTTGCGCCGGCGCACGTTCTTGCTGAAGATGACTCCATGATATTATGTGCTCACCTGGAAGATGACTCCGAGCCAAGTGAGCAGCAGCCTGTGCACGTTGCGCCGGCGCACGTTCTTGCTGAAGGAGGCGAGCGCCCAGCACGCGGAGAACAGGGACAGCGCCGCCGATATCACGTTCAGCTCCAAGAATGCTGCGTTCGCTGAAAATTCCGGAATAAAAAAAAAATATTAAACTTACAAGGTGCTATGAAAAGTAGAATAGCATCAACCCATTTCTTCCTGGGGGCGTTGTAAGAGACAACTAAGGGACTCGAGGCTTTCGTGTGTATTATATATAACTTTAGACAACCTGTCACTACAGTGTTACACGAATCATCTGAAAGGGCCCTCAATATTTGTCAGACGTGGCGATAGCGACCGCATTTTTATGGCCGTTAGCGCTCTGCCTGCCCTGCAAGGGTGATTTATGTATGTATGTTATTTTGATTTTTAATGAAAATATCGAGTCGGAATTGTACAACTTCTTGCAAAGAAGCTACGTCAAATTATATATAAAAAAAACAACAAGACCCATAGCTACAGAAAAAACTTACTTTTTGTATGGCACGTCCAAATTTGTTATACGTATTATTTTAGACCGTTTGTTAGAAAAACACATTAAATAATACTTAAACACAGATCTTTAGGAAGAAGGGTACAAAAGTACCTACTGTTTAATTTTGACTAGCGGCCCGCCCAGCGGCTACTTCCACTGTAGCTCATTATCCCGTGGGAGTTACATATTTTCCCGACATGCATTTTACATAAAAACCTTCTTCTTGAACCCAACTATCTATTTAAAACAATGCATAAAAATCCGTCGTATCATTTTTAAGATTGAAGCATACATACAGACGCAAAAAGTGAATTTGTTTTATACCATGTAGTGAAGAAATTTCTACCAGCCGACCTATAGAAGTGTGTCACCTATGTTCCATGTAAAATGTTGTTAAATAACATTTCCTACCGGCAGGTTCGTCGATGGTGGTGTCCGGGGGCTGCTCGCGGTGTATCTTACCGGCGGGTTCGTCGATGGTGGTGTATCTTATCGGCGGGTTCGTCGATGGTGGTGTATCTTACCGGCGGGTTCGTCGATGGTGGTGTATCTTACCAGCGGGTACGTCGATGGTGGTGTGTTTTACCGGCGGGTTCGTCGATGGTGGTGTATCTTACCAGCGGGTACGTCGATGGTGGTGTGTTTTACCGGCGGGTTCGTCGATGGTGGTGTATCTCACCGGCGGGTTCGTCGATGGTGGTGTATCTTACCGGCGGGTTCGTCGATGGTGGTGTATCTTACCAGCGGGTACGTCGATGGTGGTGTGTTTTACCGGCGGGTTCGTCGATGGTGGTGTATCTCACCGGCGGGTTCGTCGATGGTGGTGTATCTTACCGGCGGGTTCGTCGATGGTGGTGTCCGGGGGCACCGCCAGCGCTTGCTGCTCGCGGTGTCGCGCCAGCACGTGCAGTTGCAGCAGCAGCATCGGCGCCGCCTCGCAGAACGCGTGAACCAGCCGGAGCATGCCTGAAATACAGTATAACCCGTTTAGTATTATTCAGGTCCGTGTGATGCCGGCTTAGAATAGCATCACCCCATTTCCCACCCGTGAGTGCCGTAGGAGGCGACTGAGGAACTTGAAGGTTTCAGGTGTATTACAACTTCTAAGCGACAGCAAATGATCTCAAACGGCCCTCTATATTTGTCAGACGTGGCGATACGGCCGTTAATGCTCTGCCTACCCCGTAAGAACCCGAATACTGATATGGTGCAAGCAGACCATTAAACTGAACAACTTTTCCCTAGGAACACATGTTAGGAAACGACAAAAAAAATTTCGACCTCTCATACAAAATCGCGATTGTGCAGCCAGCTGGACTGCATTTACTACGGGAAGTAAAAAAAAAAAGACTTTTCCTGACATATGTTCCTAGGGGAAAGTTGTTCAGTTTCATGGTCTACCTGCCAGCACCCTATCAGTATTCGGGACGCTGTCCCTTACACCCCGTATACTTATGGAGCAGATTTTTTTTGTCCTAATGTGCCAAATTTCTAAATACGCCACTGACTATCTATATGATAATGATGAAACATATAAAACGCTCGTAATACTTACACAGGTCTCGCACTTGATGCTTCACCCTCCTCAGCTCCACGGGCACGAGCAGGCGCGCGTACCGCCACACGACGCCGAGCGCGAAGCAGTGCAGCAGCAGCGGCAGCCAGGGGGGCCGCCCGCGGCGCTCCGCCCCCTCCGCGCCCGAGCCCCACCACACGTGCAGGTACCAGCGGAGGGAGATCACCTGGATTAACCAATGAGGAAAATATATAAGGTGTAAAAATATTAGCTGCAAATATTTTAAGGGGTGAATCAGCCCATGAAACGGAACAACTCTCCCCAAAAAACATAGATCAAAGTATGAAAAAAAATTTGGACGTTCCATACAAATTGACTTGGTCGGTCAGTAATTCTGTATGGGAGGGCCAAAATAAGTTTTTTCATATTTCACCTATATTTCTTATTGGCTGATTCACCCCTTAAAATATTTGCAAGAAGATTTTTACACCCTGTATGAATGCCGTGTGATGCCGGCTTAGAATAGCATCACCCCTTTTCTTCCCGCGGGTGTTGTAAAACGCAACTATGGGACTCGAGGGTTTCATGTGTGTTACAATTTTAGGCGACAGGCTGACAACCTGTCACTACAGTGATACATGAATCATCTAAAAGGGCCCTCAATACTTGTCAGACGTGGCGATGAAGACCGTAATTTTACGATCGTTAACGCTCTGCCTACCCCGTAAGGGACAAAGGCGTGATTTATGTATGTATGTATGTATGAATGCCGGGTTTCCATTGAACGAGCAGCCTTAGATGCTCACTGCCGCGCGCAGCATGCGGCGCAATGCGCGGTCGGTGTGAACGTTTTTCGCCCGAGCATGAGAATTTTAACATGCGCTGCTCAGGCGAAACACGTCTACACCGACCGCGCAGTGTGCCGCATGCTGCGCGCGGCAGGGAGCATCTGAGGCTGCTCCTTCAATGGAGACACAGCTAATAGCTAAGTATGTGAGCGTTTTCGTGCATTCTACTACTATATATATACTATATTACTTTAACGTGAAACAACGAGCTAGCTTCGCTCACAATATATATGCTAGTACTGTTGATATAGTGCAGTATTTTCACATTATTTAAACGTGTAACGACTTTAGGAAGATGACCCCATTTCGCTCGCAATACGTGTTGTTTTTGACGTGTACCAAGCGTGTACCTCTCTGTAGGTCTCTCATTTATTTAAACGTCGAACGTCGAGCAAGCTTCGCTCGCAGCGCGCAGTATGTTAAGTGTCCGGTTATGGTCGCAATACATGTCCGTCATGCATGACACGGCGAACTCGCTTGGCTAGCGATACGTCTTCTTCTCCTGAAATACGATGTAGCATAGCATGAAACTACGATTTTACCTGCGAAATCAACAGCGAAGTGATGACAATAGAGATGGCGGCGGCGAATGTGCCCTTGTAGCCGCGCTCGAGCAGTGCGTACCCCATGACCACGTCGAAGACCACGTCGCAGAAGTACCCGGCCAGCGAGATCACGTTGAACAACACGTCGCAAAGCGGCAGAAACTCCGCCATCGCGCTACATTGCTCTCCTAGACGTGCGTTTTAAATTTTCCGCCGTTTCATTTGAACGCTGGTGAAATAAAAATGGTGGTTGAGTTGAGCTGCGTGGGAAGGAACGTTATGTTTGCGTTCCATTCCACGTTATTATTTCTACGGCAAAATTATTTTACAAATATTATAAAATTCGTTTTGATTAGCTACGGAAATAATCTTAATGATAAAAAACATGTGAAAATAATAACCGTCCTTTGAATTATATCTGTAAATAATATGATTAGTTAAAATGGAACAGAATACGAAACAAAAATATTTGCGTAGAACGGAACGTCGCGTCATTGTTGTTGACGTTTCACAAGCTTTCGTCGATGTTGTGAATTGTGGAGTTTAACTGTTTTCTGGTATTTTCTGAGAGAAGTTTTGGAATAAAACACGGAAATCATGTCCAACTACACAGATTTAGTGAGTAAGATTGGCAAGGAGACATCCAGGGCTGCTTGCAAAAAGTGTGGTTATGCTGGCCATCTCACATTCCAATGCAGAAACTTTATCAAAGTGAGTAATAGTAAACAACTAACTATAGCCCTACCAACTGACCACTAATGTATAGTAAATTATTGTTCGCTTCTTGGACTTCTTCGCTCTTTGGAAAAGTGTATTTTTATTAACTTGTTGTCTGGGATATACAGATGTTTGTTTGCATTTTTATTATGAAGATGATGATGACAATGGAATAGACTGCCTATTTGTGTTAGACACCCAGTTGTAAATGGCCCAATGAACCCTGGTGTCAGTATTTCAACCATCTTCATCTATTGAAGGAATTGCCCTTGTCGGTGAAATATTTTCTGTAAATGTATATTATATTGTTATATTTTATCAGGCAGGCAGTTGTAGTATCTGATAGTGCCTGTATCCCACTGTTCATAGCCATAAATACTCCCTTTTTATGGAAAGTAGTGTGGTTGGTTCCCTCTTACTTAACTAAGAAACCCATCATTAATTTTCTTGATCACAGGTAGACCCAAACAAGGAAATAGTGCTGGACGTGAGCAGCACCAGCAGCGACAGTGAGGAGGAGTATGCAACGCCGCTGCAGAGTCTACGCGAGGCTGAACTCAAGCAGAAACTGCACGAGAAGCTGAGGAAGGCCAAGGAGAAGAAACTAAAGAAGAAAAGGAAGAGATCTAGGTAATAGAGATATGTAGCTCTTGTTAAGTTGTGTGTTGGAGTAGAATGGCACTTTTCTGGCAAACTAGGTAATTGTGGCTGTTGTTCACATTTGGAATAGCACCACACCATTTCTTCCTATGGGTGTTGTAAAAGGGAACTGTGTGATAAATGAAGGGAATGTCTACCAAGCATGGTGAGTCTGGCAAACGCACCTCAAAAGTGGAAACCTACAGTGGACAGGTTGTAGCCTGTTGTTATAGGTCTTGGTACAGAATGCTACCTAGTTTTAAGACCGCCTTGTCACTCTGTTTGTGTTTTTGTACTGTTGTTCCAATTTTGTGGGATAAAGACTGCCGCCACAGTCATGATCATGCGTTTCTGAAATGCCATCATTTCATAATTGCAGTCAATACTGTACATATGTGAGAAATTCGTTATTTTATTTAGACAACAGTAGCTTTTTCCTAAGTCTGTTTACATCATTGCATGTACAACATATTTAAAAGCATTCAATATATAACTTTAGTGTCTTAATTTTCATAGCTCTAATATGTATAACCTACCATCTGAGTTATTTATCAAAATACTCAAACAATTTCATGTTTGTTTCAGATCATCAAGCACATCATCAACAAGTAGTTCATCATCATCATCCTCATCATCATCTGACAGCAGTGATTCAGAGAAAGAGCGGAAAAGGAAACACAAGAAGAAAAAGTCAAAGAAGTCCAAGAAATCTCATAAAGAAAAGAAGAAAAGCAAAAAATAGTTCCATAATAATATTAATCTATGACTGATAATTTTGTAACTGAAGTTCAAACTAAATATTTGTGACCTTACCATGCATTTGATAGCAATATAAATAATAAATAAATATTGTTTTTAGATGTAAATTGAAATCTCATATTTTCTACAAATATATGACTGACTGAGAAATGTCTGTAGGCAATTATTTTATTGATCTGTCCTATATAAAAATTGCTACTGAAAAACTCAATAGAATCATCTGACTAAAATATCTAACTGTTAATAAATTAGTTCATAGCCCTCCCTATGATTTCTTGTGGTACCTACTACAAACATTTACAGAAACAAACCCAGCAAATACCTTTATAATAATAATTTAATCAATTTGATAATATAATTTAAACCTGGGACTTTGTATAGCCATAGCCAGTAGAGGTACTACTATTTGATTGTGCTCCTTTAGATGCAATGGATATAGAATTTATTATTATGAGTCTGAAGTGTCCCACTGCAGGGTAAAGTCATCTCGCACCTTCTTCCATTTATCCCTGTCTTGAGCCATCCAGTTTTTGGTGTGGGCATCTAATACATCTTCATCGTCTTCGAGGTCGACCGTGAGCCCATTTCGCTTTAGGAGGGACCAAGTGCTTGCAATATTTGCCCATAGTGTTTGGCATTCTAGCAGTATGTCCAGCCCACTTCAATTTTAGGTAAGCCGTAATAGAGTTTAGTATCCCAATAGTCCAGTCATGTTGTAAATACCTATTGTACAGCTTACACAGTGTAGGCACTTAATATTGTGCACACATGTGGACATCTAGCTGGTGATGCCAGTTTTGAATAGCATCACCCTATTGTGGGTGATACCCATAGGGGAAGGCCCATGGCCAGCATGGGCTTTTATGGCTGTTGTAGTAGTGGTCATGACAGGATGAATGGCAGTGACTCTGCTATGTGATTTTTACTGGGTTGTGTACTTACTATTGCCTTGTATATTCTTGCCGTGTGATGCCAGCTTAAATAGCATCACCCCATTTCTTCCCATGGGTGTTGTAAGAGGCAACTAAGAGACTAGAGGGTTTCATGTGTATTACAATTTTAGGCGACAGACTGACAATCTGTCACTACAGTGATACATGTATCATCAAAAAGGGCCCTCAATACTTGTCAGACGGGGCCATAATGACTGTAATTTTACGATTATTAACGCTCTGCCTACCCCGCAAGGGATAAAGCCGTGACTTGTATATGTGTATGTATATTCTTTTGAGGTAGTATTTTTATAAAGGTAATGGTATGTGATGACAAAGGATCATAAATGGTAAACAATGGAACAAGGAGAAGAGGAATTCTGTCCAGCACTGGACTAAGCTAGATAAGTAACACGTGCTGGACAGACTATGTTTAGAAAGCTGTGGGAGCTGCATTGAAATAACTGAGAAAACCTGATATAAATTCCACCATGCCTAGTGAAATAGAAAGTGGCATACATATGGCTGTCTCCAACGTTTTCTCGATATTTTGGTGCTTTGTATTATCAACTGGGTCATCTGTACTCACAAATAAGTGTTGTATATTCGATAAAACAATGATAAGGGCCTAAGAGCTTTCATTACTTACCAAATCCGGAGAATTTTGAATGGAATCTCGAACGAGGAATTCACAGGGAAAGGGCGGTCAAATCACAATATAAAACCACACAAGCATGTTACACTTATTGTATTATAATTACACTACGCTAAAATAACATTCTCACGGCTATTAGTATTCAAATCACATAAAAAGCTTAGATATTTTGGTTAAGTTATTCGTAAGTTGCAATCAAGTTCACGTCAAAAGTTCAAGCTTCAACATACGCCATCTACTGAACGGAATGCGAAACGCGAAAGCTCGGTCGAAGCATGGTCGAAGTGGATGCGTTCAGAAAAGTGCGTTTATTTGAGCGCCATCTGTTGAACAGAGAAACGCAAAAGCTCCGAACGTAGTGTACCTAGGTAACTTCATAACTTCATAATTGTACGTTAGTATATTAGTTTTTCTCTGTGATAATATCAATGACGTAAAATACTGGAATTAGGGAGGTATTTTTGAATCTCTCGCGTAAGATTCGACCATTGGATCTCTGATTCGACAATAAAAATCTCAATTAACATGACATATGTTAGGTTTCTCTTTTAATTCCACGTACCAGAGGAATCACACGTTTTTTCGGTGAGAAACGTTTGTAAATTTCCTTTCCCAAAAAATGTCTAATAACCACATCAGCGTCCGTTAAATGGTGAGTTGGTTTTATTTTTCCCTTGTATGATGAACTGAAATAAAAAATTGGATCATGAAGGCAAAAAACACTAGCTTTTAAAGAAGATTAACAGAATGAGAAGAGAGAGCGTCAGTGGCTAAGTGGTTAGGACATCGGTCTTACAATCATGAGACCCGAGTTCGATACTCGCCATGTACCAGTGTGTTTTTACTCACGTATATTTACCGATTGCTCTTACGGTGAAGGTGAAACATCGTGATGAAACCCACATTCAAATAAAATTTGAATCCAGCTATTTGAATGTGACTTAACCTAGAATTCGGGCCAGGTTAGCCTTCAGGTTGCAGAGGTCAGACGGCAGTCGCTCTGTGTAAAAACTTGGTTCCACGTCAAATCCCCTAGGTAAGTTAGCCGACCCCGACAGAGAACGGGATAAGGCAAGGAGAATGGTGATAACATACATACATACATACATACATACATACATACATACACAAGTTACGCCTTTATCCCTTGCGTGGTAGGCAGAGAGTTAACGATCGTAAAATTACAGTCGTTATCGCCACGTCTGACAACTATTAAGCGCCCCTTCAGATGATTCGCGTATCATTGTAGTGACATGTTATCAGCTTGTCGCCTAAAGTTGTAATACGTGGTAATACACATGAAACCCTCCAGTACCTTAGTTGCCTCTTACAACACCCGCGGGAAGAATGATGATAAAAGAATGAGAATAAAAAACCTTGAGCACAGAGAATTGCAAGAGCCTAGCAGCCTCAGGAAGGCTGGGAGAGCGAATTCCAAAGAAGCTTCCTCACTGACGAGAATCTTGACAAGTTTGACTGGGTCTGAATTCATGTCATTTAACTTGCAGATCTTTTTCTGGAAACAAATCGCAACAGTCTAGGTATAAAGGGTGTAAGAGTATACGTATAACGGCATGCTTTGCAGGCATGCTCAGACCATGAAACTGAACAAGTTTTTCTATGGGTGCTATATTGGGAAACGAAAAAGTTTTTTCAAGTTACAGCTGAGAGACAGCTGATCGAGAATTTTGTATGAGAGGTCGAAAAAAATTTCACGTTTCCCAACATAGCCCCTATCGAAAAAGTTGTTCAGTTTCATGGTCTGATCACACCTGCAAAGATTTCGTTACACCGTCTCTTACACCCTGTATAAATTATTATGTACAAAGCATTTAGGTAACTACTCCTACAGCCACGACAGTCTACTGCTGGACATGGGCCTCCCCCATTTGGGAGTATATCCACCCACGAGCAGAAATGGGGCGATGCTATTTTAAGCCGACACGTAGCTAGTTACCTACTTATTGCAAATACATTAGCTACGACGCCAGCAAAAGTTCGAGAGAGTCACTCATCACTTCAGTTATCATCAAAATCATATCAATATAGCTGTCCAATACTCATACCTACTGGAGTATTTTTGCGGGTGATATTGTCCAATCTGACACCCCGGAAAGGATCTTTTTGTTAGAACCTACAATTTTGGCCCTAGGGTCACCAAATCTACGCCGGACGGCTTCGTGGAGAGAAAACCAGCAAGGACACCCTGAGGTGGCACTCGGTGGCAGTGCGGATTATTCGGGTAGATTTTATCCGATCTCCCACCCTATAGGGTGTCCAGTCCATCTTAGGGTGCAGGTTGGAATAATGCTACTAAAGTATGGCCTTGACAGGTGCAAAATCATGTTAATGCATATAGGGTGGAAACAAAAATTGCTGCAAATATTTGGGAGGTGAACCAGCCCATGAAACTGAACCATTTTCCCCAAGAAACATAGGTCAAACTACCGACCAACCAAGTCAATTTGTATGAGAGGTCCAAAAAATTTCTCATATTTCGACCTATGAAAAAGTTGTTCAGTTTCATAGACTGATCCACGCCTTAAAATATTTGCAGCTAATATTTTTACACCTTATATAATCACATAGGTCTATTTTTATTTGATGACATGTCCTTTAGTATTGGTTTGACAGCTGTCGAATAAGTATGTCCTATTCGAACGGCCATACTTTAAGCCGTTTTTACTTGCCTTATCCAGATTGAGGATATTATGTCGCTGCTGCTCCAGAGTAATGACAAAGTTTTTCGTGATGCTCTTACATTTATTGCTGATGTTTCTCACGCACTTCTTGTACGCCACCTTGTCACCTCTACACTTCTGGACCACTTTGTCTGTGGCCGAGACTACCTATGAAATTAAAAAACATAATAGACATCACATCATCATCATCACATCAACGGTCTACTGCTGGACATATGCCTCCCCCAGGGTACGCCATAATGAACGATCTCCCGCTTTTGCCATCCAGTCGCTAGCCTATGCGAATATTGTCTGAGCTCAATTTCTGAAACATCTCAATTTGATTCAGTGCGAAAACCTGCTACTATCACACGGTATTAGGTAGGTACTCTACGTATCGATGCACATATACCCTTATGAATTCACACATATCCTTGACCATAAAATCATTGAGAAAAATAAAAAATAAATTGCAAAAAGTGTGATTAATCCAACGATTCAAAAATAGAGCTCTAGAGTCCTCGCCACGAAAGTGGTTCTGCAGGCGATAAGTTATTTTTTACCTCGCGAACCTCCTTCCTCTCCGACTTAGACGGACTCTACATTTTAGAATGTTTAGTATTAGATACCTTCTGTACATCGTCAAGGAATAGCATGGCCTTCTGGTGGTAGCTGGTGAAGAGACGATGCAGGGTCTTTATGGTTTGCAGCACCAGGTCACGATCTGTTGGGACCTCGTACGGACCTATGTTGATCGGCGTCTCAGCTTCCGGGCAGTCCAATTTTACTTTCCCGGCTGGCAACACTGTCTGGGAGTGTTACACAAGTTTGTAGAGTCCGCGCCGCGAAAGAAATCCCGCGAAAAAAGTTTAAATGACCCTTTTGGACGTCAGATTAAGCCATTGAAACGTTTTTCGAGGGACTTATTTCGCGGCGCGAACTCTAGTTTTTTTTTATGATAAAGTTTAAACTGCTCTGTGGGTCAATTTCCGAAATTCAAAAATAGAGCTCCTCTCTCTTTCGTGTGGGACACCGAGTCGTCCAACAACCCGATGAACCCTAGTGTCAGAATTTTTCAACCGCCTTCTACAAGTAGCAGGCTTCTGACATGGTTGTGTAACGACTGCCGTCTAAGTGATTATAGACAGCAACCGGGACCTACAGCTTAACGTGCAATCCGAAACACGGAACCATCTTACTTACGGACAATCGGGTGGTTCAGCCCGCAATGTCCTAACCAGACTGGGAACAAATTCACAAAGTAATAAATATCAACTTTGTGTGTGACCCACCGAGAATCGAACCCGGAACCTGCACCAAAGCGCAAAGGCAGTCGTACGTACTACCATTGCGCCACATTGGTCGTCGAGAGCTCCGAAAACTTGTTATAGAACGATCGCCATTAAAGGCCATCATCGCAAATAACAGCCTACAGTAACCATCTTTCCTATGGACAATCAGGTGGTTCACCTTGCAGTGTCCCAACTAAAATAGGAACTATCATAAAGTGATAAATTGACAAAATCATACATACACACATACGCAAATCACGCCTTTATCCCTTGCGGGGTAGGTAGAGCGTTAATGATCGTAAAATTACAGTCATTATCGCCACGTCTGACAAGTATTGAGGGCCCCTTTAGATGAGATTAGAGAAACGTTTGGCAGACTGGAGCAAAGTGTAGCATGGTAAGGCATTGCCCCACCCTCAACCACAACGTACCCCACTTGCTCCACCTGCCCCACCTTGTCACACCTTGCCCCAACCTGCACCGCTTTCACTGGGGCAGGGTCACACCCGGGGACACGGGAGTACACCCAAATTTTCATACCGGCTTCGATACCAGGGACCTTTCGATCCTGACTAGCTAAGTAGAGGTGCATTCATAATAAAAAATACATTTTACCGAATTTCCATGATGATGATATATTGCAGACAGGACCGAATTAGGTCTCAAAGTTTTATTAAAACTATGTTTGCCCGAAGTATTGATGACCTGGGCCGAAGTGTTTGGGGGTCTGGTGATCCAGTCTTCCACCTGGAACCCTTTGAATATTACGTATTCTGCTGTCGGCGAGCAGCTGGTGAGGAGGATGGGAGTCACGAGTACTGTGGACAGTAAAAATATCTGAAATTAATAGTTATACCTCTACCTACATGTATCACGCCGTTATCCCGTGTGGGGTAGGCAGAGTATCGCCACGGCTGACAAATAAGGCCGTTTCAGATGATTCATGAACCACTATAGTGACAGGTTGTCAGCCTGTCGCATAAAAATTGTAACACACATAAACCCTCTGGCATACGTAATATCGCCTCTAACGACACCCGCGGGAAAAAATAGGGTGATAATATTCTGGACCGGCATCACACGGCAAACTAATTACAACTCTACTAAGAATAAAACATGTCCTTCCAAAATCCTTCGTTACAAGGTGCCCATTATTATCTACTATCTACGCACGTAGGCCTCCTTTAGCCCATCTACAAAAAATCGATGCTATACTCGTAGGCCTAGGGCCTTGAGTTGCCCCTTACGACACCTGCGGGAAAGACATGAAAGATGATTCTTTTTTTCCTTTCGCGTGGGACAGCGAGTCGTCCAACCCAACGAACTCTAGAGTCTGAATTTTTCAACCGCCTTCTACAAGTAGTAGGCTTCTGACATATTGTGTAACTTGCTTTCTAAGTAATCATAGACAGCAACCGAGACCTACGGTTTAACGTGCCATCCGAAACATGGAAATAAGCTTACAAATAAATAAAATGCAAGAATTAAACTTACAAATAAATAAAAGCTGTGTTGTTCTGTCGTCCATGGCTGGTTTGGTAAAACGTAAACCTACTCAGCGTTTTGTTGATAAGCGATAAGACTCTGAGTTTCAAACATAGCGGTATAGTTTTGTAAACAGCGCACTGGTAAACCAAGGTTTGTCCTAAAATGCGATTAATTCATTCATATCGTGTTATCAGACTCCTGCAGCTGACCTGGCTCCGCACGTATCGACTCGTATTTCCTGTGGAGTCAGCCAGGTAGGCTGAGAGCACAGAATAAAATAATAGTATTTACTAGCAGTACTAGCGTAAGTCCACTGTTGCATTTTCTGCGGCTTTATGCAAAATATGGTGAAACAAGTTTATTAATATTATTTATACATATATACATACATATATCTCGCCTTTATCCCTTGCGGGGTAGGCAGAGCGTTAACGCCCGTAAGAATACGGTCGCTATCGCCACGTCTGACATTTTTGAGGATTGTTTTCCAAGGTTGTTTCAGAAAACATGTGTATCACTATAGTGACAGGTTGTCAGCCTGTCGCCTAAAAATTGTTATTTACAAATACCCTCAAGTCCCTTAGTCGCCTCTTACGACACCCGCGGGAAGGACGTGGGGTGATGCTATTCTAAGCCGGCATCACACGGCACATACATATATAATAATATTATAATATTAATATTATTTATATATACATTTATATAGTGATACACATGTTATCTGAAACAACCTTGGAAAACAATACTCAAAAATGTCAGATGTGGTGATATCGACCGTATTCTTGCGGCTGTTAACGCCTACCCCGCAAGGGATAAAGGCGTGATATATGTATGTATGTACATTAAATTTCCATGGAGTTTTGATGGCAGTTTCCATGGATGCCAAAAGTAACCATGGTTACCAAAATATTTATATTGGTTGTTGATTTGAATGTATCGATAATCTGGTTTGTGTCAAATAGTATTATTGACTGTCACATAATTTACAACTAATTTCGCGTCACCACCGATGTTCAAACTGAGCCCGGAAGATATCCAGGCGATGGAAGAGCAACTCAAGGTAGGTATCCTGATACTATGCTGAACTTCTTCTTTTCGTGTGGGACACCGAGTCGTCCAATGACCTAGTGAACCCTGGTGTCAGAATTTTTCAACCGCCTTCTACAAGTAGCAGGCTTCTGACATGGTTGTGTAACGACCGCCGTCTAAGTAATCATATGCTGAGCTGATAGTAAGTGTGATTACTTATCTGTGTACAGCATCATCCAAAGATCTTTATGAAATTGTGTCCTCAGCGATGAAATTGTGTCCTCAGCGATGAAATTGTGTCCTCAGCGATGAAATTGTGTCCTCAGCGATGAAATTGTGTCCTCAGCGATGAAATTGTGTCCTCAGCGATGAAATTGTGTCCTCAGTCAACGACGAGACGACTGTATGCATAATACAGGGTGTAAATAAATTAGCTGCAAATATTTTGAGGGGATGACCAGCCCATGAAACTGAAAAACTTTCCCCTAGCAACATTGGTCAAAATATAAAAAAATAATGTTGGACACCCATAGAAAATTACCAACCGACCAAGTTAATTTGTGTGGGAGGCCCAAAAAGTATATTTCTTGGGGAAAGTTGTTCAGTTTCGTGGGCTTATTCACCCCTTAATATATTTGCTAATATTTGTGTACTTTATATAATTTTAAAACGATGAACTGTTTTTTAATACCTGAACTGACTAAGTGCGCCTAATCTATGTTGTACAAAATTATAGCATAAGTTTCTCAAGTAAGTGAAATGTAAATTTCTTTTTGAGAAAATAAATTTCTTTAACCGTAACTCCGGATTGAATAAGATTTGTGTAAGCAGTTTTTACGAGTATCATACACTTTTCCTTCCTAAGGTATGCGTGGAGGAAGACCGCAAGTACTGGAGAGTGAACGATGTCAAATGTGACGCCATATACACCGCCAAGAACTATGAGGAGTTCGCGTGAGTTTACAATCTGTTATAGTAGTGCTGGGTCAGAATAGCATCACCCCATTCCCCATCGCAAGTATTGGCGAGTGAATGATGTCAAATGCGATGAGGAGTTCGCGTGAGTTTACAATCTGTTATAGTGGTGCTGGGTCAGAATAGCATCACCACATTCTCCATCGCAAGTATTGGCGAGTGAACGATGTCAAATGCGACGCCATACACACCGCCAAGAACTATGAGGAGTTCGCGTGAGTTTACAATCTGTTATAGTGGTGCTGGGTCAGAATAGCATCACCCCATTCCCCATCGCAAGTATTGGCGAGTGAATGATGTCAAATGCGATGAGGAGTTCTCGTGAGTTTACAATCTGTTATAGTGGTGCTGGGTCAGAATAGCATCACCACATTCTCCATCGCAAGTACTGGCGAGTGAACGATGTCAAATGCGACGCCATACACACCGCCAAGAACTATGAGGAGTTCGCGTGAGTTTACAATCTGTTATAGTGGTGCTGGGTCAGAATAGCATCACCACATTCTCCATCGCAAGTATTGGCGAGTGAACGATGTCAAATGCGACGCCATATACACCGCCAAGAACTATGAGGAGTTCGCGTGAGTTTACAATCTGTTATAGTGGTGCTGGGTCAGAATAGCATCACCACATTCTCCATCGCAAGTATTGGCGAGTGAACGATGTCAAATGCGACGCCATACACACCGCCAAGAACTATGAGGAGTTCGCGTGAGTTTACAATCTGTTATAGTGGTGCTGGGTCAGAATAGCATCACCACATTCTCCATCGCAAGTATTGGCGAGTGAACGATGTCAAATGCGACGCCATACACACCGCCAAGAACTATGAGGAGTTCGCGTGAGTTTACAATCTGTTATAGTGGTGCTGGGTCAGAATAGCATCACCCCCATTCCCCATCGCAAGTATTGGCGAGTGAATGATGTCAAATGCGATGAGGAGTTCGCGTGAGTTTACAATCTGTTAGTCTTATTTACAATGTAGCGCAGTGGTAGTGCGACTGCCTTTGACGCAGAAGGTTCCGGGTTCGATTCTCGGTGGGTCACTCACAAAGTTGATATTTGTCACTTTGTGAATTAGTTCCCAGTCTGGTTAGGACATTGCGCGCTGAACCACCCGATTGTCCGTAAGTAAGATAGTTGCGTGTTTCGGATGGCACGTTAAGCCGTAGGTCCCGCTTGCTGTCTATGATACGTCGGTCGTTACACAACTATGTCAGAAGCCTGCTACTTGTAGAAGGCGGTTGAAAAATTCTGACAGTAGGGTTAATCGGGTCGTTGGACGACTCGTTGTCCCACACGAAAAGAGTCTTACATTTTCCTTCTTCTCCCTCAGCGACCGCGTGGCTGCAGCACACTTGCGCCCCCTGGAAAAGCACGACCACAGACCGAAACCGCGCGCGTGGAACAAGTGCGCCGACAAGGATCAATATGTGGAGTAGTTTATGTATTTATGTACTTGCTATTCAGTAGGCTCTAGGGCGTTGTATTGTAATAAATAATTTGTGTAAAGGCCTGCATCTTACTTCAAAGAAACAAAAATATATGGTGTAAAAATATTAGCTGCAAATATTTTAAGGGGTAAATCAGCCCATGAAACTTTACAACTTTCCCCAAGGAAATAAAAATTTGTCCTCCCATACAAATTGGGTTGGTCGGTTGGTAATTTTGTATGGAAGGTCCAATTCTTTTTTCATATTTCGACCTAGGTATGTTTCTTGGGGAAAGTTGTTCAGTTTCATGGACTGGTTCACTCCTTAAAATATTTGCAGCTAATATTTTTACACCCTGTATATTATTGAGGTGGAATTAGAGGCTGACACATGCATGTTTAGGTGACGTTTTTACCTTTTGTTAGCGAAATCCGGGCATCGTCGTAAGTCTTACGCCCATCAAATACACGCTTTCGCCAATCGTCCCTATCCTCAGCAAGCTTCTTAGCAGCCACAACCCATAAACAATAAAAAAAATGTGCACTCGTAGAGGTTTGCTACGCCGTAGCAATGTGAACTCTCAAACAAACTTCAGTTCAGGCTCAGCTGACCGACTTAGTAGGTACGGGAGGTCGAAACTTTTTTATGTTTTTCAGCATTAATCCCTTTGTAAAAATTGTTAAGTACAGTGTCTTAAATAACGTATCCACATTATTTTGTTTCATTTATATTGCTAGAAACCTATTTCACACAAGCGAGCCTATTAGCCCGCCTGGGATATGTCGTGACGTGATATATGTGGGTGAGTGTGAACTTATTTCCGAAGCAAAAAAAATGTAAAAAAAAAATGTTACAATAATTATTGGTGCACAATGTGTCACTCTGTCTGAAATTGCCAGTCGAGCAAAATGACACACAAAATATCACCTGTGCAAAATATTGTCTTTGTTGAATGCCACAATATTAATTTATGAAATTCACATTTTATATAAAGTGACCCAAAGATATTTTGCAAACAGGAAGTCAATTGCTGAAACGTTCGTTTTAGTTTCATGCTAAAATTAGCTTTTATTTACTACGTTTGTATTACACGTCCGACTTTTACTTGTCTCACATGCCCTAGTAAATTCACATACCCTTGACCATAAAATCATCGAGTGAAAGAAATTATAAAACGTGGGGTTAGGCCAATTGTTGCAGACTTCCGTGCACGGAATCGAATTACGACGTTTCGTTACGTACGCTTTAGTTTCATGCGAAAATCTGCCATTTGTTATGCTTGTATCTCACGTTCTACTTTACTTATCGATTCCCACATACCCTCAAATACACATATTTTTGACTATAAAAACACCAAGTAAAAAAAAATTAAAAATATGTGGTTAGACCAGTCGTTTTAGACTTTCGTGCACGGAACCGAAAACGTAAAATTCAGAAATTGAGCCCCTGGACATGGTAGTGCACCGAGTTTCTAGCCAGGTAAAATAACAAATAATACTAACAGATGTTCACAATTACATTTTATTCTCGTTTCGTGTTAAAATGCTTACTTAAGCATTTGTATTACAACACTTACTTAAGTGTTGTAATAAGTGCAGTTATGTTACAATAAGTTATAACAAACGCAGTAAAGTAGATATATTTAATCGTATTAATCAGTAAAAATCTTGGTGGCATGGCCCAATAGGAATCTTTTTTGTTCGTTTTGTTCCTAGTAGATGGCGCTTGGAGTGAATTGTACGGTGCAATTTCTGATAGATAGGGGTCATAAATTTACTTTTGCAATTGTATAAAATATTTTTTTATTTTATGAGAATAATGAAGCACTGAACGCATTTAAATCTAAGTAGGGGTGTAATAGTTTTTATTGGGTACTGAACTGAACTTGACAAATTCCTCTATCTGTAATAGCGCCATCTAGTTCAGATTAGCGTTGCTATCAGCCTATAAAATCCTCATTGTAAAAGTTTAAGTCGTATTTTTTTGGATAATGTACACAATCTGGAAATATAGACTTCCTGAATATGAAAAATTTCCTACGTATTTCCAAATGTCCTGTAGAGGGCGCCAAGCTCAACTAAAAAACGATTCTCTATACGCAAGTATACGTAAATATGTATGTATGTATACAGGGTGTAAAAATATTAGCTGCCAATATTTTAATGGGTGAACCAGCCCATAAAACTGAACCATTTTCCCTAAGGTCGAAATATGGAAAAAAGAATTGGACCTTCCATACAAAATTACCAACTGACCAAAAATTCAAGAGGTCCAAAAAAAATCCTCATATTTCGACCTATGTTCCTTTCGGAAAGTTGTTCAGTTTCATGGGTTGGTTCACCTCTTAAAATATTTGCAGCAATGTTTTTTACATCCCTGCATGTATGTATATTATTTAGATCAGGTGGAGGAAAGAATAATGGCCATGACGTATAGGGAGGTCAAGGAGAAGGCGGAGGAAAGAAACATATGGCTGATGCTCCACCGACAAGAGCAATCACCTCCTAAATATAAGAAGAAGAAGACGAAGAAGTATGTATGTTTGTATATTGGTGAAGGTCTTTGTATGGCGGGATCCCCTACTACCACTATCCGTCTATGGCTGGGCTAGGCGGCGCTGGCGGCACCCTTCTTGGTCTTGGCATGGTTCAAAAGGATGATCATCTCAATCTTGGTCTGGGGGCTCTCCTGCCTGCCGTGGAAGAACCGCCGGTCATTGCGGTCCAAAGGAATTATGGGCTTGAAATACCAGCCGTAGCTGAAATGACAATAAGTATAGACATAGACATCTTTATTGATAAAATGGGTTGCAAAGGGCAGACGGCAGTCGCTCTGTGTAAAAACTTGATTCCACTTCAAATCCCCTAGGTTAGGTAGCCGACCCTGACAGAGACGGGATAAGGCAAGGAGAATGATGTAGGAAGTATATATAGGTATGGTCAAATGGGGGAAAATTAGACTAGCGGGTAACTTGGGACATGGTCGACACCAGCATCTATGGACCAGCTATAACGTTGTAACTGGTTGAAAACTTTGGACTCTACATTTCTCAACCAGTTATAATGTTATAGGCTTATAGCTGGTTCATAGATGCTGGTGTCGACCATGTCCCAAGTTACCTGCTAGTCTCTTTTCCCACATTTTAATTTTTTTGACGACGGGTTAGATTCTCGGTGGGTCGCTCACAAAGTCGATATTTATCAATTTGTGAATTTGTTCCCAGTCTGGTTAGGACATTGCGGGCTGAACCATCCGATTGTCCGTAAGTAAGATGGTTCCGTGTTTCCGATGGCACGTTAAGCCGTAGGTCCCGGTTGCTGTCTGTGATCACTTAGACGCCTCGGTCGTTACACAACCATGTCAGAAGCCTGCTACTTGTAAAGGGCGGATGAAAAATTCTGACACTAGGGTTCATCAGGCCCTTGAACGACTCAGTGTCCCACACGAAGGGAGAGAGAACCAGTTATAACGTTATAGGCTTATAGCTGGTTCATAGATGCTGGTGTCGACCATATCCCAAGTTACTCGCTAGTCTCATTTTCCCCCATTTGACTGTACCGTGTGATGCCGGCTTAGAATAGCATTACCCCATTACCTACCCGTGGGTGTCGTAAGAGGCGACTGAGGGACTTGAGGGTTTGAGGAACTTTTAGGCGACAGGCTGAAAACCTGTTACTATAGTGATACACAAATTATCTCAAACGGCCCTCTATATTTGTCAGACGTGGCGACAGACGTATTTTTGCGGCCGTTGGCGCTCTGCCTACCCCGTAGGGGATAAAGGCGTGATATATGTATGTATGGCTGTACCGTTGGTTTTCAGTGGCCGGCGCTGGGTACTTGATGTGAGGTCCCTTAGCGCGCATGGCTGCAACGCTCTCGGTGTATTCATCGATCTTCTCCTTCTCGTCGTTGTCCTCCACGATCTGATCGTGGATGGCGTAGAACTTGCCTGTCACCGGTACCGCTGTAGGAATTGTGATTGTAGTCAGTTAGGATGTAAAATTGTTGTAACCTTGGCGATCCTGAAACCGGTTTCAACTAAAAATCAGCATCACAGCCCTGCTGTGACATTATGCTGAGTTGGAACCGTTTCGGTATATTGTGTACCTATGCTTAGTAAATTATTTTTCTTTCTTAGTTACAATACAAAAGCTGTACACTTAAAACTATTGTCCAAAAATACTACATGCTCCATTTTAAAGTTTTTCGAAATATTCAAAGTTTAAATTAATAAACAGAAAAATTATATAAAAGTAAGTGTTTTGACGCCAGCCAGACTACAGAGGCGTGACGTCATTTCTTCGTATTTTCAAACAAAATATCGTTTTAAAAAGTAGCTCCTTTGACCAGCCATAGCTATAGTCATAGTCATATTGTGCCACGTGATGCCAGCTTAGAATAGCATCACCCCATTTCTTTACCGCGGGTGTCGTTAGATGCGACCAAGGGGTCTCCGGGATTTCATGTGTATTACAACTTTAGGCGACAGGCTGACAACAAATTATCTGAAACAACCCTCAATATTTGTCAGACGTGGCGATGGCGGCCGTAATTTTCCGGCTGCTCTGCCTACCATTCAAAGGATAAAACCAGCTCAGTAAGGTGATATGTGATATTTGTGAGCTACACTTCCTTTGTTCTCACTAGATGACAGGTAAAAAACAAATCCATTTAGTTGGCAGTTCAGATTATCGGAAATTAACACCCTCATTAACAATCGGTTCCTTTCTCACCGAGTGATCAATGTAATCGATGCGAAGCAAACATTTGAAGTAAAGCCTAATTATTTGATAGGACGACCCGTTGCTGTCATACTTACATGCGAAGTTGGGTCGGTATATCTTGTAGTTGCGGAAGTGTTTCATCTCGCGGTATATGATCTCATTCAGCATGTGGATGTCGAGTCTACGAACGACCCGTTGCTGTCATACTTACATGCGAAGTTGGGTCGGTATATCTTGTAGTTGCGGAAGTGTTTCATCTCGCGGTATACGATCTCATTGAGCATGTGGATGTCGAGTCTAAGAACGACCCGTTGGTGTTATACTTACATGCGAAGTTGGGTCGGTATATCTTGTAGTTGCGGAAGTATTTCATCTCGCGGTATTATGATCTCATTGAGCATGTGGATGTCGAGTCTACGAACGACCCGTTGCTGTTATACTTACATGCGAAGTTGGGTCGGTATATATTGTAGTTCCGGAAGTATTTCATCTCGCGGTATATGATCTCATTCAGCATGTGGATGTCGAGTCTACGAACGACCCGTTGCTGTCATACTTACATGCGAAGTTGGGTCGGTATATTTTGTAGTTGCGGAAGTGTTTCATCTCGCGGTATATGATCTCATTCAGCATGTGGATGTCGAGTCTACGAACGACCCGTTGCTGTCATACTTACATGAAGTTGGGTCGGTATATCTTGTAGTTGCGGAAGTGTTTCATCTCGCGGTATATGATCTCATTCAGCATGTGGATGTCGAGTCTACGAACGACTCGTTGCTGTTATACTTACATGCGAAGTTGGGTAGGTATATCATGTAGTTGCGGAAGTGTTTCATCTCGCGGTATATGATCTCATTCAGCATGTGGATGTCGAGTCTACGAACGACCCGTTGCTGTCATACTTACATGCGAAGTTGGGTCGGTATATCTTGTAGTTGCGGAAGTGTTTCATCTCGCGGTATATGATCTCATTCAGCATGTGGATGTCGAGTCTACGAACGACTCGTCGCTGTTATACTTACATGCGAAGTTGGGTAGGTATATCATGTAGTTGCGGAAGTGTTTCATCTCGCGGTATATGATCTCGTTCAGCATGTGGATGTCGAGTCTACGAACGACCCGTTGGTGTTATACTTACATGCGAAGTTGGGTCGGTATATCTTGTAGTTGCGGAAGTATTTCATCTCGCGGTATTATGATCTCATTGAGCATGTGGATGTCGAGTCTACGAACGACCCGTTGCTGTTATACTTACATGCGAAGTTGGGTCGGTATATATTGTAGTTCCGGAAGTATTTCATCTCGCGGTATATGATCTCATTCAGCATGTGGATGTCGAGTCTACGAACGACCCGTTGCTGTCATACTTACATGCGAAGTTGGGTCGGTATATCTTGTAGTTGCGGAAGTGTTTCATCTCGCGGTATATGATCTCATTCAGCATGTGGATGTCGAGTCTACGAACGACCCGTTGCTGTCATACTTACATGCGAAGTTGGGTCGGTATATCTTGTAGTTGCGGAAGTGTTTCATCTCGCGGTATATGATCTCATTGAGCATGTGGATGTCTAGTCTACGAACGACTCGTTGGTGTTATACTTACATGCGAAGTTGGGTCGGTATATCTTGTAGTTGCGGAAGTATTTCATCTCGCGGTATTATGATCTCATTGAGCATGTGGATGTCGAGTCTACGAACGACCCGTTGCTGTTATACTTACATGCGAAGTTGGGTCGGTATATATTGTAGTTCCGGAAGTATTTCATCTCGCGGTATATGATCTCATTCAGCATGTGGATGTCGAGTCTACGAACGACCCGTTGCTGTCATACTTACATGCGAAGTTGGGTCGGTATATTTTGTAGTTGCGGAAGTGTTTCATCTCGCGGTATATGATCTCATTCAGCATGTGGATGTCGAGTCTACGAACGTCGGGGTCACCAATATGGCGGGTGACAGGAAGAATCCAGGTGGTGTTGGGAAAACGGTAGGTACCCGCCTGGCCGGGTGTTGTTGCCAGGGGACCAACGGGTCCACCTGGATTAGATAAGAAGTTGTATATAAGCGTTGCGCGGTGAACACTTCGATACCGCGTTTCAGGCCCATTGTTCTGACGCGTGGCGCCATCTCTCCGATATGTTGAGAACTCCTGTTGCGTCTTGTATCTCGTAAACCTCTTAAGTGAGATTTACGTTGTAGCCACCAGAGGTTGCTACAACCCGTAGGTGTTATACTTACATGCGAAGTTGGGTCGGTATATCTTGTAGTTGCGGAAGTGTTTCATCTCGCGGTATATGATCTCATTCAGCATGTGGATGTCGATGGGGGCACGATTACCAAACGTACACTTCTCACCCATCGTTTAGTCGTGCCTGGAAAAATTCAGCAAGATTAGGAGGAGTGAGGGATGTGGAGTGAGGATGCCGTGTGATGCCGGCTTAGAATAGTATCACCCTACATCCTTCCCACGGGTGTCGTAAGAGGTGACTAAGGGACTCGAGAGTATTGGTGTATTAAAATTTTTAGGCGGCAGGCTGACAACCTGTAGCTAAAGCGATACACATGTTTTCTGAAACAACCTTGGAAAACAATCCTCAAAAATGTCAGACGTGGCGATAGCGACCGTATTCTTGCGGCCGTTAACGCTCTGCCTACCCCGCAAGGGATAAAGGCGTGATATATGTATGTATGGTTGATGCCAGTTGGCCATGTGATGACGGAGGAGGGAAATGGGTAGCGCCAGATCGAATGTTATAACCAGGGGACCAATTGTTCTAACCAGATATAATACAAGGGTTAAAAAAAATCCCTGCAAATATTTTAAGGAGTGAATCAGCCCATGAAACTGAACCGCTTTTCCCAAGAAACATAGGTCGAAATATGAGAAAATTTTTGGACCTCCCATACAAATTGACTTGGTTGATAGGTAATTTTGTATGGGAGGTTTAAATTTTTTTTCATATTTCGACCTATGTTGCTTGAGGAAAGTTGTTCAGTAGGCCGGTTCACTCCTTGAAAGGAAGTTAGTACTTCTTCTTCGTGTGGGACACCGAGTCGTCCAACGACCCAGTGAGCCCTAGTTAGTACTAAGTTAGTATCTGATGAGCCCTTTACAAAGAGTTTTGTAGCTATCTACTAGTAGGTAGTTAACTAGACAACTTCTTACGCTGCTGTATAACAATTTCAAGAACCGAGTAAGCAACGTACCCTCCGAAGCATAGAGCCATAATTTTTACCATATATGCAGATATGATTAAAACTACAAAACAAATTGTTTTTTTGGAGTAATTAGAATAGAATAAACATACATACATACATATATCACGCCTTTATCCCTTGCGGGGTAGGCAGAGCGTTAACGGCCGTAAGAATACGGTCGCTGTCGCCACGTCTGACATTTTTGAGGATTGTTTTCCAAGGTTGTTTTAGAAAACATGAGTATCACTATAGTGACAGGTTGTCAGCCTGTCGCCTAAAAATTGTAATACACCAATACCCTCAAGTCCCTTAGTCGCCTCTAACGACAGTCGCGGGAAGGATGTGGGGTGATGCTATTCTAAGCCGGCATCACACGGCATTCTAAGCCGGCATCACACGGCATTCTAAGCCGGCATCACACGGCATAAAGGCTAAGAAATAGAGAGAAATAAAGGCTATAAATAAGAAAAATATTTTCTTACCTGGTTCCCTTCTATAATAAAACAGAATTAATGGTAAATCTTGTATAAAATCGCGAAATTGTTGTGTATAGTTTTCTATTTGTTTTGATATGGTTTTGATTAGTTACTGTCACAAATACCTATGACAGATATTTGACCATGATGATTTTTCCGAAGAGGTCTTATCCAATGAAAGAGGTTGACTTATCTTTTGGGAACTTTTTACCTGTCTACAGCAAAGCAAAAAAGAGGGTTATTATTTTGACCGGTATGTATGTATGCGTGCGGCAATAATTGTTCTCTAAAGAAGTAAATAGATTTTAATTAAATTTAATCGCTTATCAGAAAGTGAGTAGTACTTGTTTATTCTGGTTAGGACATTGCAGGCTGTCCGTAAAAAAGATGGTTCCGTGTTTCGGAGAGCCCGACTTGGTGTCACACACGAAATGGGAGAAAGAGAGAGTAGAAATAACAATGACCTATAAGGCGGTACGCACACTTGACGCACGACGGAGCGCTAAAACATCGCAGCGATCGGTCAGATTCATACAAGAAATATCAATCCCCATACTAAAATCGCTCAACTGCTGTCGACGCAGCGCTATCGCAGTGTCGTCCGTCGAGTGCGGTTTTAGTACGGAGAGTAACGTTCTAGTATGGATCTGACAGACCGCTGCGATATTTTTGCGCTCCGTTGTGCATCAAGTGTGCGATCCACCGTCGTCATGTAATTATAAGTAATGGTTGCTTGAAAGGTTATTTCATTATCTGCAGGACTTCATTTAAGGGACCAGCTTTTAATTTGTCGTGTTTCGGAGGGCACGACTCGGTGTCCCACACGAAAAGAGAGAGAGAGAGAGTAGAAAGTAAAATATCCTGGACAAAATAAATATCCTGGACAATTCACACAGCGCCATCTAGCCCCAAACTGAGCAACGTTTGTACTATCGGAACTAGATAGCTGATACTAATACATATATACTTTTTTTTTTATAAAATACATATTATACATAGAAAACACCCAGACTAAACACAAATATTAGAAAATTGACTTAACAAATATTTGTGTCCGGTGGGGATCGAACCCACGACCCTCGGCGTAGAAGGCAGGCATACTATCCGCTACGCCATCGGGACGGTCTACGTATAAGGTTGATAACTAAGTTTTACTATGGGTACCTACCCACAAACTGTTGATAATTGTGCAATGGCCGCGGGCTGGGCGGGTCGGCGAGCGCTAATGGGAACGGCGGGCTTATCGGTATAACAGTGTTACCACCGAGATTACTCCGAGATGGGCAGATTACATTCACCTTGGGTACAGACAGCTAAAACATACATACATATGTCACGCCTTTATACCTTGAGGGGTAGGCAGAGCGGTAACGGCTGTAACAATGCGGTCGCTATCGCCACGTCTGAAATTTTTTGAGGATTGTTTTCCAAAGGTTGTTTCAGAAATCAGCCTGTCAGCCTGAAAGTTGTCAGCCTGTCGCCTAAAAATTGTAATACACCAATACTCTCGAATCTCTTAGTCGCCTCTTACGACACCCACGGGAAGGATGCGGGGTCATTCTATTCTAAGCCGGCTGTATCACTATAGTGACAAGTTGTCATCCTGTCGCCTAAAAATTGTAATACACCAATACGAGTCCCTTAGTCGCCTCTTACGACACCCGCAGGAAGGATGTGGGGTGATGCTATTCTAAGCCGGCATCTCACGGCACAAAGACAGCTATAAGGTGTGCAATATTACCATTTTAGGGTACTGCCTCGGCTTCTTCTTCTTTTCGCGTGGGCACAGAGTCATCCAACGACCCAATAAAACCGTGGTATCAGATTTTTTCAACTGGCATGGTTATGTGACGACCGTCGTCTAAGTAATCATAGACCGAGGCAGCCGATAATGCGTCTACGGCGGATCACACACTTGACTGACTGTACTAGAAACGTCACTCCCCATACTAAAACCGCACTAGACGGACGACACTGGGATAGCGCTGCGTCAACAGCAGTTGAGCGGTTTTAGTGTGGGAATTGACATTTCTAGTATGGATTTGACAGTACGCTGCGATGTTTTAGCGCTCCGTCGTGCGTCAAGTTTGTCTCAGTGTCACCACCCCGCGCGCTAGCTTCCTAATTTGTAGTTTTAACATTTGCAAATCCTGTATAGAATAACTTGCTTGAACTTTTCTTAAAAGAAGAGGTATTTTTTTTCAATAGGGAATTTTGCTTTTATTTTTTTAATCATTATTCTAGTCGTTAGATAGATGGCACTGTGATTGGTATGTTACAAAGAATATTGAGTTTTTGTTTTTTTGAAACTTGGACTCGGGACTCATTTGGAACGAAAGTGTCAGTGCATGCCAGACTGTCAGTCAGTGTTGCGATGTTTTTTTAGTCTTTTGGCTTTGGAATCTACACTCAAATAAAGTAACATAGTCGGTTCAACGCCATCTATCGAGTTCTTGGAATACTAGTTTTATTTAAAATTCCCAAAAAGAAAACCTCCTATTGAAAGAAACTAAGTTAAAACTACGAGTATGATAGAACAGGTTGACACGTGCCTCTCGGCCCCTATAAGGGGGTTTAATGGGGGATTTGCTTTGAGAGCGCGAGTGGCCAAGTGGTTAGGACACCGGTCTTACAGTCGTGAGACCCAAGATCCCCGTAATTCTTTAATTCACCACGCTTGGTACGGTCTAACGTCGAAATGTTGACCGTAGTTTTTCTGCTATCTGTACTGCATAACCATGAAAGGGCATCAAAACCAAGGTCATCTTGGGTAAGGTCAGGAGATACATTTCTTAACTCTGGCAGAGATTCTGATAAGGCTGATTGAAAAAGTACCGAAGTAATGTAATTAATGCCCTGTGACGCCGGCTTAGAATAGCATCACCCCACATTCTTCCCACGGGTGTCGTAAGAGGCGACTAAGGGACTCGAGAGTATTGGTGTACATTGTACAATTTTTTAGGCGACCGGCTGACAACCTGTCACTATCACTATACACATGTTTTCTGAAACAACCTTGGAAAAAACGATTACGGCTGTTAACGCTCTGCATACCTCGTAAGGGATAAAGGCGTGATATATGTATGTATGTAGTAATGTATTTGGTATCCGAGGGAAAGCTTTTTTTCTAAAACCTCTTTGGTCTGTTTTGAAATGATGAGATAAAAAAACAAACACGGAACCGCAATAAATACTGAAATAACTAGAATGGCGGTCATTTAATGCAAGGCGATGCATTTTCTATAGACTGCAGCTTCTATTAGAGAAATTCCTGTATCTTCATCTCACGACCTTGACACTTGGAATCACCAGGCATGGACTCAGCCTTTGGCTGAGCCCCCACAGGCATAAGTTTAAATTTTGTGATCCTAACCTAAGGCGGATCGCTCACTTGACGCACGACGGAGCGCGAAAATATCGCAGCGGTCTGTCAAATCTATACTACAAATGTTAATCCCAATACTAAAACCGCTCAACCGCTTTCGACGCAGCACTATCGCAGATCCGTCGAGTGCGGTTTTAGTATGGGGAGTGACGTTTCTAGTAGTATGGATCTGACAGACCGCTGCGATATTTTTGCCCTCCGTCGTGCGTCAAGTGTGCGATCCGCCTAAAGTACCTGGTTGAACCGAGCTCGATCGCTTTTGTTTACTCGTTGTAATAATATCTACCGTAACTGTACTTTATAAAATTTTGCTTGATACCTGTGATGTCTATCTGTTACTGATAAACGCTATGACACAAGGTGCATTATTTGTTTACGTTACACAACCATGTCAGAAGCCTGCTACTTGAAGAAGGCAATTTAAAAATTCTGACACTAGGGTTCATCGGGTCGTTGAAAGGCTCGGTGTCCAACACGAAAATAGAATAGTATGGATCTGTCAAACGTCATAGGTATCAAGAATATAAACTATTGTCGGGTTTTGCGCGAGGAATAATAACTAGGTGAATATGCGGAGATAAGATAGGTAGTGTAAGAAACAAAATACGTTTTTAGGGCCGATAAATCCGAGCTAGGCTCGGTGAACCAGGTACTAACCTATATGTGACGTTGTTCGTAAAAAAGAAATTCACGAAATGATGGGTGCAGGGTGATACAACTATTGTCCCCTATGGGGGGAGGACCCTCCCTGCATCCGTACCTGTTCAAGCAGTTTTAGATTCCGAGATACCAATGTCATAAAATTCCACTGCTTCCGTGGTGTAGTTTTCTGAGCCAGTCTCTTGTATCTGGAGGACTTATGTTCTTTCACTCGCCTGAAAAACATGGAACTAATATTGCCAATAGATTGGAAATCGGATAGAAATTTGAGTAACAAGAATATGTGCTATTCCAGTTTGCTAAATGTTCATTAAAAAAGGAACCTCTAATTCTCAGGTACAAGTTCTCTTTTCGTGTGGAACACAGAGTCCTCCAACGACCCAATGAACCCTAGTGTCAGAATTTTTCAACCTCCTTCTACAAGTAGCAGGCTTCTGACATGATTGTGTAACGACCACCGTCTAAGTAATCATAGATAGCAACCGCGACCTACGGCTTGACGTGCCATCCGAAACACGGAACCATCTTTCCTTCGGACAATCGGGTGGTTCAGCCCGCCATGTCCAAACCAGACTGGGAACAATTCACAAAGTGATTAATATCAACGGTGGTGGGATCACACCGAGAATTGAACCCGGAACCTTCTGCGTCACTAAGCGTCAAAGGCAGTCGCACTACCACTGCGCCACATCGGTCGGGTATTAGTAATGACTTGCTTGGATGAAAAATAATGATGATGATGATCTCTCCGACCGATTTCGGCCATGGCGACCACTTCGACTCCTGATCAGATCGGCGCTGATGCGCCCGGAGATGGCTATTAATAACCAATTTTGGCAGTAAACTCCCGTGCACAGTGTGGACACGTGAGATTTCCATTTACATAATTATAGTTAATGGCGACGGGTGGACGGGCCTTTAACACATCGCGCTTAGCTTCGAGATCTGACGCTGTTCCCCAAACTCGCGGGTTTGCCTCTTAACCATCCCGCGCCATTCGGGGCGCTGTGCTGCCAGACCCTCCCATTGAGTGGGCTTATAGTGTGTAGATGAGGGAAACACACCATATAAAAGTTTAAAAAAGGTTTATTGAAGATATTTACAGAATTTAGTAGGAACACGGCAAGCAATATTAGAATTTATAAAACAATAATAATTTGGTAAAAATATAAGATTTGTAGTTCCGACCAACGCCACGTCAAGCGAGAAGTGACACATCAGCATCATTGACAGCGACCGGCCAGCAGCGCATGGAGATCTCGCATGCGACCTGCATGCAGCCAGTAAAAAGTTTCTATGTCGCGATGCAGAGTTCAGGTGGCGGCACGCCACATCACTCCCCCACCGAGACCGGTTCACGGTCGAAAGTGAAGATAATCCGGAAACCGTACTGTTCGTCCACTTCTAGACATTCTCCACGTTTACACGACGTCGTCCAGTCATCCCATTGTAGTGTATGACTCAGTCTTCGTAACAGGTGGTGTCGCATCAGCTAGCGGTTGTGGTGGTGGGCAATGACTGGATGGGGGTGCCTGCTTTGCAGGTGCAGGTGCATGTTGAAGCGGTGGACTGTTGTCATCCGGCTTCGTCAGATAAGCTGGTTTCAGTCTATCTACTGTTACGGTCATTTCTTTGCCTTGAACGTCAATTGTGAACGTCTTGCTGTTTCTTTTCAGAACCTTGTACGGGCCAGTGTATGGTGATTCTAATGGTCGTTTTGCAGGACCTCGACGAAGAAATACATACTCGGTGGTAAGTAGGTTTTCAGGCATGTAGAATGTTTTGTTGCAGTGATTGGATGCAGGAGATGGAGATAGGTTAGCCATGTGCTTTCTTAGGCGTGAGACATAGTCAGCTGGGTCTATGTAGTCAGTTTTAGATGGCTCGAAAAACTCTCCTGGTAAACGAAGTGGTTCTCCATACACGAGTTCGGCGGAAGAAGCTTTCAGATCCTCTTTCCAGGCTGCTCTGATGCCGAGTAGCACAAGTGGTAAGGATTCTGTCCACTGCAGATTCTTGTGACATGCAATGGCAGCTTTCAATTGGCGGTGTAGTCGTTCCACCATACCATTACACTGGGGATGGTAAGAAGTGGTGGGGCGATGTTCGGCGCCGATCAGCTTTGCGATGTTTTGGAATAGCTGCGATTGGAACTGTTGTCCTCTGTCAGTTATGATGACATGTGGGCAGCCATGACGTGATATCCAGTTGGACACGAATGCCATTGCACAAGTTTCTGCGGTTATGTCAGGTAGAGGATAAGCGTCGCACCAGCGCGTGTAGCGATCTACGACTGTCAAGCAGTAACGGTGGCCATTCGAGTATGGTAACGGGCCAACCAAATCCATGTGTATGTCAGCGAAGCGTTCTGATGGTAAAGAAAACGAAGTGTATGGTGCTGTAACATGTCTGCTTATTTTGCTTCTCTGGCAGTCTTCGCATTCTTTAGCCCAGTTCTTACAGTCGCGACGGATGCCAGGCCACACAAAACGTTGGGCAATCATTTTTGCGGACGCGGCTCCACTAGGATGGCTGAGGCCATGCATGTGTTTGAATATCTGTTTGCGGTAGGCTGGTGTAATATATGGTCTTGGATTTCCGGTGGATACATCACAGTATATGCGGTCGTCTGACGTTCTCTGTAGTTTGAGTGCTGTGTTTGTCTTTAGCAAGGCTTGCAATTCAGGGTCTCTGTCCTGATCTTTTGCAAGGTCTTCATAGTTGACGATGGTTACAACCTCTTCAATGCGCGACAGTGCATCTGCGACGATGTTGTTTTCGCCTTTGATGTGTCTCAGATCAGTAGTGAACTGCGATATGTAGTCGTAATAGCGAAACTGTCTCGGTGTGCATCTGTCTCTTTTGGTTTTGAAGGCGTACGTGATGGGTTTGTGGTCGGTGAAGACTGTAAAGGTTCTAGCCTCTAGCATACACTTGAAGTATTTCATACCCTCGTAGATAGCTAGTAGTTCCCTGTCATAAGGGCTATATTTCTTTTGAGCCGATGTCAATTTACGGGAGAAGAATCCCAGTGGTTCCCATTCCTGTCCATTCTTTTGTTGAAGGACGGCTCCTATTGCCTCATCTGACGCGTCGGTAAACAAAGCCATTTCCATGTTCGTGTTAGGATGAACAAGAAGCGTCGCTTTTGATAAGCTGTCTTTACACTCGTTGAAGGCATTAGTCATTTCATCAGTCATGTTGATAGGTGCTGCGCCTTTGACTTTGCCTTTTAGTGCGTCATTGAGTGGTGCTTGCGTCTTTGCTGCGAGTGGCATGAATCTACGGTAATTATACATTCTAAACACAAGGCGCCCTTGAAGAGAACGGAACGCCATAGATGTCATATGAAAGGATTTTTGATTAAATGCCATTTAAATAATAGAAATCCAATAAGAGGAGGCTGCCGGTGAATTTAAAACCTTGGACATTCCTTACGATGGCTCGGCGCGTGGGGAAAATAGGCTGTGGGCACGGTGGCATGAGCGGAGCGGGGAGCGATCCACTTGTTGCAGTTGCTGATGCTTCTACTTGTAGCGGAAGGTAGTTGGATTTCAATCTATCAAAATGTTTGTTTTCATCTGCCCCCGATGTACAGGTTATAAAAAAAATTGCTGCAAATATTTTAAGGGGTGAACCAGCCCATGAAACTGAACCACTTTCCCTAAGGTCGAAAAACGAGAAAAAAAATTTGGACCTCCCATACAAAACTAGCATCAGATGGTCAATTTGTATGGGAGGTCCAAAAATTTTCTCATATTTCAACCTATGTTCAGTTTCATGGGCTGGTTTAGCCCTTAAAATATTTGCAGCTAATATTTTTACACCTTATATACAGTAATTTCGTTGATTAAAATCTGCGATTTTACAAATGGACTCGATGATCTGGCTCTTTCTGACTGATCTGGAGGGCAATAAAATTTTCAAACTACTTGCGGCGTTTTCCGCACGATACGTGTACGTGGCACTCAATAGCTCACCCACTAATTGGCACATATCAGTATTCTTTGAACCCACGTACCGCGCGGATAACGCTCAAGGTTTGAATATGGCTTCTACAGGTCAGAATGAAACACGATAAAAAGGAAAGTGTGAGGAGCTATTGCCAACATTCATAGACCAATAACAATTATAAAGAGTAACAACAAAAATTATCGCACACTTGACGCACAATGGAGCGCAAAAATATCGCAGTGATCTGTCAGATCCGTACTTGAAGCGTCACTCCCCATACTTAAACCGCACTCGACGGACGACCCTGTGATAGCGCTGCGTCAACAGCGGTTGAGCGGTTTTAGTATGGGATTGACATTTCTAGTATGGATCTGACAAACCGCTGTGATATTTTAGCGCTCCACCGTGCGTCAAGTGTGCTATCCACCGGGTATTAAACGCTCCGCTCGTGCCCATAATCGCTCCGCTTACCACCAAAGCCGCAGCCCAACAAAAATTCCTATCGGCGATCGCCTCCTCCGATATTGCGGGCATCCGCGAAACCAGCCGCGACAACTATTTCATAAGACGTATAATTGAAATAGCCGCCCCCCCCGCCGCCCCACACCCCCCCGCCCCCCAGATCGGGGGGGGACCGCCTTAAGGCGTACCTAATGGGAATCTTAAGGGGGGTGTAGACACGGCGGACTAAGGGGCGCTTACCTGTGGGTGATAAAATTCTGGTGTCACATAAGGTTTCGTGGCGAAGAAACTAAGGTCCGTATTTATGAGATCTCAAGAGCGATTTTGGCAAATTTCAGTCAATACTGACATTTCAAAGTCGAACTCAAGATCGATCTCAAAGTTGAGTGCGGTTTATAAATACGGGCCAATCATTACTTAGATGGCGGTCGTTACACAACCATGTCAGGAGACTGCAACTTGTAAAAGGCGGTTGAAAAATTCTGACACCAGGGTTCATCGGGTCGTTGGACGACTCGGTGACCCACGCGAAAAGAGAGAGATTACTTACAGTATGATCGCTCTAATAAACCATATTTAGCAGCTGTTAAAATGATGTTAATGCTATGGTCTATCTATTTCTACAAGTCCATGAATGCTGTACTGTAGACTGCTGTAGCAAATTTGGCTACGGCGTAGCAATTGTAGCAACTGCTGCTACGACGGCGTAGCAGTTGTATGGAATGGGCATGATGACTAGTCAAATGAGCTACTTTTTAAAACGATATTTTGTATGAAAATACGAAGAGATAACGATTTGATTTGATTTGATTTATTTATCACACAATGGAAATTACATTATATTGTTACAAAATGTTCGATATACGAATTCGCATAGTGAATTCGCATAGACGTCATGTCTCCAGCGTCAAAACATTTATTTTTATAATTTATTTCTGTTTATTAATTCAAACTGTGAATATATTGAAAACTATAAATGGAGTATGTAGCATTTTTGGGCATTAATTTTAAGCGTACAGATTTTGTATTTTATAAACAACCCAGTCATCTAGTGAATTCAGCTGAAAGTCACATTTTCTTCTGGCTTTTGATTGCCTACCTCGTCAGTGTAAAACCCGCTCAAGTCCAAGGCAGGATTCCTCATCAGAGTACGTGAAAATGGCGCGCGTTAAACAGATCCAGGTGCACTATGCAGGGAATATACTTTTTTTAGGTATTATTTCATAACAATAAGCAAACTAATAATTTTTATAATTTTGCAATTTGACATATTCACCATTTGCCGTGTGATGCCGGCTTAGAATAGCATCACCCCACATCCTTCCCGTGGGTGTCGTATGAGGCGACTAAGGGACTCGAGAGTATTGGTGTATTACAATTTTTAGGCGACAGGCTGACAACCTGTCACTATAGTGATACACATGTTTTCTAGAACAACCTTGGAAAACAATCCTCAAAAATGTCAGATGTGGCCATAGCGACCTTATTCTTGCGGCCGTTAACGCTCTGCCTACCCCGCAAGGGATAAAGGCGTGATATGTGTATGTGTGTATGTATGTATTTTCTTAGACATTTTATTATTCAGTCTTTTTTTATTGTTATTTGTTTGACTCTTATTCTACTATTGAAGAACTTTAACATTGTTATAACTTTTATTTTTATTTTTGACGATCGCATTATCCTCTGACATTTTTATTTAGTTTTAGCACTGTAACTTTGAATTTGATTATGTGAAATAAATGAATCTATCTATCTTTGGATTGTCCAAAAGTACTACGAACTTCATTCATAATTCTGCAAAATATTCAAAGTTACAGCGTTTCTCTATTTATCAGGTCCGGTTGCCGGATGTCGGAAGTCGCCTTCCGACAATATATGAATGCCGGATGACGCTTTTCCACCTATCCGGTAAAAGACGGACAGTATGACGTCATGGTAGAGTTCAAAGAGTACCTTTTATATGCATACTTTTTGTACGTCTGTCACTTCGGACCGTTTGAATCGAAATTTCGGTTTGGATAGTTCTCGGATCGATAAATGCCTCGATAAATAAATAGTTGTTATCCCAAAAAAAAAAAAATCCTTTGAGATGATTCGGGATTCAGCCCAACTTCCAAGCGGGTAGATCCGCGGACACCCACTAGTTTAAATATGAATGGCATGTATAACGTAGCGTTTTCAGGAAAATCCAACATTCAGCACCACACAGTATAATTTTCAGCCCCCAAAATTACAATCAAAAGTAGCGAAAACGAAACCCCCTTCTTAAAACTAGGTATAATCATAATCATAATCATAAACTTGAAATATACTAGGTATGACAAGACGGTGCTCAATGCACGTACATACATATAATCACGCCTCTTTCCCGGAGGGGTAGGCAGAGACTACATCCTTCCACTTGCTACGATCCTGACATCGATGCACCTAGCGCAATAATACCCGGTTGATGTGGATCGCACCCTTGACGCACGACGGAGCGTAAAAATATCGCAACGGTCTGTCAGATCCATACTAGAAACGTCACTCCCGGATGAGACTGCGATAGCGCTTCGTCAAAAGCGGTTTTAGAATGGGGATTGACATTTCTAGTATGGATCTGACAGACCGCAGCGATATTTTAGCGCTCCGGCGTGCGTCAAGTGTGCGATCCGCCTTAAAGTGGTTTTGTCCGGGATTATCCGGTTTCAACCGGTTGTTGTTTACTGGTCTTGATTAAAGTTTGCCCGGTCCTGTTTATGTCGGGTAAATTCTAAGTTTAATCACGGTTCTATAAGAACTCGATTTCAAGGGGTAGCTAGGAGAAGTTGCAGCAAAGAAAATAAATAAAACCTTCCAAGTTTCTTAAGGTCGTATCACATCGAGGCACAAAGATTTTAAGGATCGAGAGCGAGAGAGAAATAAAAAAAAAATCAATTTTTATTATTATGCGACCGGGAATCGAACCCGGGCACATAGTAAGTAATAAATATAAAAAATAAATACAAAATTCCACCTGAGTGACTTTGTAGGGGAATTCGAAATAATTTTTTCGTTTCCCAACATAATGCCCTAAAAAAACTTGTCCAGGTTTATGGTCTGATCACGCCTGCAAAGTTCTTCGTTATACCGTCCCTTACACCCTATATAGTAATACCGATTGACGACCGATGTGGCGCAGTGGTAGTACGTCTGCCTGATACGTAAAGATTCCGTGTTCGATTCTCGGTGGGACACTCACGAAGTTGATAATTGTCTCCTTGTAAATTTGTTCCCGGTTTGGTTAGGATATAGCAGACTGAACCATAGGCTAAACCATGTGATTGTCCAGGAGAAAAATGGTTCCGTGTTTCGGAGGGCATGCTAAGCCGTCAGCGGTTGCTGTTTATAATAACTTAGACGGCGGTCGCTACTTAACCATGTCAGAGGTCTGCTGCTAGTAGTAGGCGGTTAAAAAACTTTGACACCAGGATTCATCGGGTCGTTGGACGACTCGGTGTCTTACACGAAAAGAGAGGAGTGCACCGAGTGACCATTTAAAATTTGGCTAGGAAATTTCCCATTAGTTCTTTCGTTTATTAATGTTTTTGTCTTTTTTTATTGTTCATAAATTGATATTTTTGGTGACGTAGCACATAAGGAAAATAGTACTCGTATCATCTTACTCGTACTTAATTTTTAATGGATGCTTAGTTAATATAATAATATGTAATCTTTTTGTTTAATGATACTGGGCGTATTAGTATAAAACGAAGGTGAATCACCTGAGCAAACCAATATCAGGTCCCTGCGATACAAGCTTCGCTTAGTGCAGGGTCCGCTGCAATACATTTGTTAACATTGTTTTTAGTTAAGTATCAAGTCTGTAACCTAAAGTGTCTGTTAAATAAAATATTCTACACATATACATACATATATCACGCCTTTATCCCTTGCGGGGTAGGCAGAGCGTTAACGGCCGTAAGAATACGCGCGGTCGCTATCGCCACGTCTGACATTTTTAAGGATTGTTTTCCAAGGTTGCTTCAGAAAACATGTGTATCACTATAGAGACAGGTTGTCAGTCTGTCGCCTAAAAATTATAATACACCAATACCCTCGAGTCCCTTAGTCGCCTTTTACGACACCCGCGGGAAGGATATGGGGGGATGCTATTCTAAGCCGGCATCGCACGGCTGAAAAAATTAATATTCTTATAAATATTCTTATTCTTATTACATTTCTCGTTATCTCATTCAAGTACCAATGGGTACTATTTATCAGTTTCAAAGGAAGCACATTTTATTGCAATTGCCCATTAATTCTAATGTCGCCATCATTTCAGGCCCACTGTCCTCAGAGCAGGACATTATTCAACGCTTTCCATTGTCTTAATGAAATAGCTTTTCCAGTATTTACAGTTTGGCTGATTCAATTTAATGAAATTTGGAAAAATATATGTAAATAGCTTGGTGACTTCAGACTGGCGGTACGGCGTATCGCACACTTGACGCACGACGGATCTGACAGACCGCTGCGATATTTTTGCGCTCCATCGTGCGTCAAGAGTGCGATCCGCCTTACAAGCGAGTTACAAATCAAAATTATACAACCGAATTATTTTTGCGGTTGTTTACACTATTCATGCGTACACATATCACGCCTTTATCCCTGGCGGGGTAGGCACAGCGTTAACGTATGCGAGCGTTCGCTATCGCCACGTTTGACATATAGTAGGTATCGAGGGCCTATTGAAATATGATTGATATAAACCTGACTTGGAAAGGAACCTGAAAGGGCAACATTATTCTGGACATCCCGCTCATACAAAATTCTAACACTAGGGCTCATTGGATGACTCAGTGTCCCACACGAAGAGAGAGAGAGAAAGAGAGAGAGAGGGAGAGAGGGCTGATATGCCATATACTTTGACTAACTTAACGCACAAAGCTGCGCTAAAATAACGCATCCGTAAGCAACGGTCTGTCGGATCCATATTAGAAACATCAATATCGACGCAACTGCGTCATGTTACCACGTCATCAGCGGTTGGGCGGGTTTAGTATCAGATTAGCATTTCTAGCACGGATCTGACAGACCGCTGCGTTCTGCGTTAAAACTGAAAAAGGCCTAAAACAACGTTACGGAGCCTACGCAAGCAAAAGTATCATGCAAAAGTGAAAATAAAATGCCACTTATTTTTTTAACTAAAAGATAATATGCACAGTTTTTCTTCATACAAGTATTTTCCTTAGGAAAATATTAATAAGAGCTAAAAGGATTCGTGTTGTGAAGGTTTTTTATAACATGCAAAGATGGCGACCCTTCCGGTTGAGAGCGCAGCTAGTCTGAACAAGCATTTTTTCATTAAATGTATGCAAAGGAGAAGAGAAGAATTTGATGTTTATAGTTTTTATGTTTGAGCTGTGGTTTAAGGATAAAATAAGGCTGGGTTTTGGAGGAAATGTACCTTTAAGTAGCAGAATGACTACACCATTAAAATCATCATTCTCCTGGCCTTGTCCCGTTCTCTGTCGGGGTCGGCTACCAACCAAGTGGTTTGGATAAGTGGTTAGTGACACCGGTCTTACAATCGTGAGACCCAAGTTAGATCCCCGCCATATACCCAATGTGTTTTTACTCGCGTATATTTACCGACTGCTCTTATGGTGAAGAAAAAACATCGTGATGAATTACATTCAAATAAAATTTTAATTCAGTTTATATTTGAATGTGAGAACTTGGGGTTTGGGCCAGGTTAGCCTTCGGGTTGCAGAGGTCAGGTGGCACTCGCTCTGTGTTAAAACTTGGTTCCACGTCAAATCCTCTATAAATACGAGTAGGTAGGTTAGTTTAGGGTACCCTACAGCTAGACAGAGAACGGTATAAGGGTGCGTCTCCATTGAAGCGGGGCTGCGCTAAGCTAAGCTAAGCGGGGCAGAAATTGACCAATCATGATCCTCAAAATCCCCGAATCCCCGCCCCACTTCAGTGGAGACGCACCCTTATTGGTCGATTCATGCCCCGTTCAGCTCAGTCTAGCGCAGCCCCGCTTCAGTTGAGACGCACCCTAAGGCAAGGATAATGAATGACTCAATGATTTTTACTATGAGTGTTGAAGACACTTTTACAACAGATGGCGCTGTAAGTTACTACAACTAGCTATAGAGATATCTTCTTCTAAATTACATACATACATACATATATCACGCCTTTATCCCTTACGGGGTAGGCAGAGCGTTACGTCTGACAAATATAGAGGGCCGTTCGACATAATTTGTGTATCACTATAGTAACAGGTTGTCAGCTTGTCGCCTAAAAGTTGTAATACACCTGAGACCCTGAGTCCCTCAGTCGCCTCTTATGACACCCACGGGTAGGAAATGGGGTGATGCTATTCTAAGCCGGCATTACACGGCATAAATTACATATTATGTCAAATAAATAAAGTATTTAGTTTCTCAGTACAGTACAAAATGTGGAGTTATTTATAGTCTAATGGAAGTGATAGTAACCAGTGCTAATTCGGGGTTTTTCAATGGGATTAATACTGAAAAATGAGAAAATGCTTAGACCTTTCCAATTTTTGTGATAAAAAATTCTAAATCAGCTTCTGACTTTGTATTTAAAAAAAAAAAAATTTTGTACTCTTGTAATATGATACTCTTCACGTCACGTGTCCATTCATCACAACATAGTAGACAAAGTCGCTTTTCGCGTATGTCTGTATGTAAGTTTAAATCTATTAAACTACGCAACGGATTTAGATGCAGTTTTTTTCAATAGATAGAGTGATTCAAGAGGAAGGTTTTTATGTATGAAACTTGCCGGGAAAAGTTTTAATTACTACGGGAAAATGAGTTGCAGCGGGCGCAGCCGCTGGGGCAAGCCGCTAGTAGTTTACATCTGATTAATTTGGAGTAGGTAGGTAAGTACGTTTAAAAAAATGTTTTATACAACGTATCTTATTTGCTTTTTTAAAGTAGGTAAAATTACACTTTATATGTGGGAAGCATTTTACAATTTAGCCGGCCGTTGTTTTTAGTGATAGTAGATGCATCAGCTGATTGACTTCCAACTCAGCTGGCGTTAATTTTAACAGATGACCACAACGCAGATGGTCCTGCTGCGTTGAAAAATACGGGGTGTAAGGGACAGCGTCCCGAACACTGATAGTGTGCAAGCAGACCATGAAACTGAACAACTTTCCCCTAGGAACATATGTCAGGGACCGTCAAAAAAATTTTATTTTGCCATAGTAAATGCAGTCAGCCGATCTCGATTTTGTAAGGGAGGTCGAAATTTTTTGTCGTTTTCTGACATGTATTCCTAGGGGAAATTTGTTCAGTTTCATGGTCTGCTTACACCCTATCAGTATTCGGGAATCGGGGCGCAGTCTCAATCACCCTGCATATTCACTTTCATTACGGGATCAATGCATACACATATCACGACTTTATCCCTTGTGGGGTAGGAAGAGCGTTAACGGCCATAATATACGTAATATAGCCGCTATCGCCATGTCTCACGAAATATTGAGGACTCTTTCAGATGATTCACCGTATATGATGATATCACCGTAATGACAGGTTGTTAGCCAGTTGTAATACATATGAAGCCCTCGAGTGCCTTAGTTGCCTCTTACGACACCTGTGGGAAGAAATGGGGTGATGCTATTCTAAGCTATATGAGCATGGGATCAATGCTGGATAACAAATTAAAATCCAGGAAAAATGCAGTAAACTCGACAATGGCGAAATGACTGTAAAAATGAGATAAAACACCATCAAAATCAAAACGAATTTATTTGTTTTCCACCATAGACTAATATACCTACTAGCGTTTTCCACTCTTTTCTCAACTCTATCCTTGACCATAAAGAGTAGATACAAAATGAGGGCGCCATTTTCTTCGCGATCTGTCAAATCTGACAGATAACGCTTAACTATAGCAACAATTTTTCATACAAAATTTTTAGTTCCATTTTATTTAATTTCACTCTTTCTGGCCAAGCTTACAAAAACTGAGACAAAAAAAAACTTCGGTTTATAACTGTTTTTACAATGTCAAAGAGCGTCAACAAATCACAATATAATCCATGATCACAACTAACTTATCGAACTTTGTATTTGTAAAAGAAAATTGTATACAGGCTGTAAAAAAAATTGCTTCAAATATTTTAAGCGTCGAATCAGTCTATGAAACTGAACAACTTTCACCAAGAAACATAAATCGAACGAAATATAAAAGAAATTGGACCTCCCATACAAAATGTAGCAGCCGAGCAAGTCAACTGTATGGGAGGTCGAATTTCTTTTTTCATATTTTGACCTAAGTTCCTTGGGGAAAAATTATTCGGTTTGATGGGCTTATTCATCCCTTAAAATATTTGCAAATTTTTTTTTACATTGTCATTACATGTATTTTTGGGCTCATATACAATTTAAAGAGTAAGAACACTTCTAGAATAAGAACCTGGGTAACATAAGGGACCGAAAGTGGAAAAAATTTAGTCAATATCAAAAAAGGAACTGTCTAATTTAAGGGGAATTTCTCAGCGCCACGTTTTACTTCAGAGATTAGGTATATTATTTAACTTTGCAACCTAACCTAAAAGCTCGCCTCTACAAAAACAGACAACTTAAACTACCATGCATATTTTCCGACTAATTTCCATATAACAAACGAGCAAGTTACTCACTCATAACACGTCCGCTGCCAAGGCTTTTTCACTCCTCATGCTCTACGCGACTTCACATCAACACCTTCAGTTCCAAGTAGCAACTTGGAAACCCAGTGGTTTCTCCAGTCGGCTACCAACCGCAGCGTAGGACGCACGCCCCGCGCGCTACCAACGTGACAAACTTTATCGACAAGTTTTTGAAAAAAGAACTAGCGTGAAAAAGAAAAGAGTTGTGTTCGAAAAGGACGGTTAACGGTTTTCAGCGACGATTCAACGGTTTTTAGTGAAGGTAAGTTCAGTTTTTGATTTTAATATTTGTTTTGGAAAGTTTGAGACAAAATTTAATTTTATAAGTTCATGCATCTCTTCAAGATATTTTAATAACTGCGTCTTTGAATTAGTAATACAATGGTACTACTTTAGCATGCCTAAGTATTTAAAGTCTTAGACAAAAAAATGCACATTATTGGAATGGACAGTCCTAAATAAAAGAATCCTAGATAACCGACTACAAAAACAGGAGATTTTTAGTTTGACATGTATGTGTGTTTGTCCGCGATTATCTTATTTGGCTATACCGTTTTTGACGCTTTTTAGCACAGTGTTTGTCAGAGGAGAAGGTTTTAGTTATATTAATAAGAAGAAATGAAGGTTTGTTATAACCGTTTTTGAAGTCGATTCCCCTTTTAAAAAAGTTATTTAGTTACCATTTTTCTACTTCCATAATCATATAAATATACCCTCTCTCTCCTCGATTATGAAACCTGTTGAATTAACAGCGCAGTATCTCGATGACATGATAAAGTGGGCAAATTAAAAAACTTTCCAAGTTGTTCTGGGAGTTATGGCGTTCAACCTTGTGGTGGAACTTTCTAGTTCCCTCTGACGAAATGCGGTGAATATAATCTTTAATCTTTTAAGTTGCTTTCAATTGAGTTTGGGAAGAAAAAATATAAGGTGTAAAAATATTTTAAGGGCTGCACCAGCCCATGAAACTGAGCAACTTTCCCAAATAAACATAGTTCGAAATATGAGAAAATTTTTTTGGACCTCCCTTACAAATTGATTTGGTCGATTGCTAATTTTGTATGGGATGGCTATGGGAGTTCCAAGAATTTCTTTCATATTTCAACCTATGTTTTTTGGGGAAAAAAAAACAGTATCATAGACAGGTTCACCCCTTAAAACATTTGCAGCTAATATATTTGAAAACTTAATTAACTTGTTTTTAGGGGAAAATCTGACAATAACGTAACCCGTGAGCGTAACTGAAAGTTGCGTTGAAATCTTTAGTTGCCTCGGGCCCACCCTCAATAAATATTATACAGGGTGTTATAAAAAGTACTAACTTCCTTTCAGGGTATGAACCTGCCTATGAAACTGTACAACTTTCCCTAGGAACATGATGGGTCAAAATATGAAAATATTTTTAGACCTCCCATCTGAGTCATTTTGTTTGTATGGGGCGTCCAAACTTTTTTCATATTTCGACCTATTTTCCTTGGAAAGTTGTCCAGTTTCAAGGGCTGGTTCATCCCTTTCTGTCTCTTTCTTCGTGTGGGATTAGTTATTAGTAGGAACTTTTCTTACACCCTTTACGGCCGTTAACGCTCTGCCTACCCCGCAAGGGATAAGGGCGTGATATGTGTGTATGCATGTACTAACACCCTGTATATAGTTTTATACCTATATATATTCCCTGGTCGTTTTTATCGTCAATGGAGCAGTGTCGATTCGGGTTTTTACTTGAATTAAACATGGGACAGTAGACTGAGCGTGATGGATGGCCATACAAACAACACTTCGATTCAGAGGTCATTTTTCATCTGCTTTTTAAATATAACTGTACGGCGGATCGCACACTTCACGCACGACGGAGCGCTAAAACATCGCAGCGATCTGTCAGATCCATACTAGAAATATCAAGCCCCATACTAAAACCGCTCAACCGCTGCCCGCTGTCGCAGTGTCGTCCGTTGAGTGCGGTTTTAGTATGGGGTGTGACGTTTCTAGTATGGATCTGACAAATAGCTGCGATATTTTAGCGCTCCTTCGTGCGTCAAGTGTGCGATCCCGCCCTATGGACCTGCAGATTCTATGAACAGTTTTTCGGGAGTCTGAGAATTTTGTGAAATATTGTTACCAACGTTTCTTGGAGAGTTTTAGTGTAGATTTTGAAATACATCAATTTCGATTAAGTACAGAGCTATACAGGATGTTAAAAATTAGCAACAATTACTTTAACTCTTTAACAGGCAGAGCATTTAAATTTTTTTCATTCGTTTTGAAATCTATTGCGGGTAGTTAAAGTTCAATTTTACGTGGTAACATTCTTCCCGTGGCCTTATAAAGGATTAAGGGGTGAACCAGCCCATGAATCTGAACAAATTTTCCTAAGGAACATAGAGCTTGTAAGAAAAGACTGATGAATGTTGAGGAAGCGAAAGAGGTGTGTCAGGATCGTAGCAAGTGGAAGGATGTAGTCTCTGCCTCCCCTCCGGGAAAGAGGCGTGATTATATGTATGTATGGAACATAAGTCGAAATATGAAAACAAATTTGGACACAGAATAATCGACCGACCAAGTCAATTTGTATGGGAGTTCCAAAAATTTTCTCATATTTCGACGTATGTGTCTTGGGTAAAGTTGTTCAATTTCATGGGCTTTACCCCTCACATTCTTTGCAGCTAATATTTTTACACCTTGTATAGTTACTCAACTGACAACGTCAATGAAGCTCGTTAAGCACGGATGTCAATCGGTAGGCGTGTTTTGAACAGGCCAGTGAGTGGCCGACAAGCAGCCGACGACGGCCGGAAATCGGCCGACGGCGGCTCAAACCGGCGGAAATTGAAGCCAGAACGATTACCGGAAACAAGTTTAGATAGTGTCGGGTCTCTCTCTCTTTTCGTGTGGAACACCGGGTCGTCCAACGACTCAATTAAGGTGTAAAATATTGGCTGCAAATATTTTAAAGGGTGAATCAGACCATGAAAGTCTAGTGTCCCACTGCAGGGCAAAGGCCTCCCCTCTTTTTCGCCTGGTTTCTCGTTTATGAAAAAAGAAATACTCTAGTGTCTGAATTTATTAATTAACCGCCTTTTACAAGTAGCAGGCTTCTGACAGGGTTGTTAATGTCGGGTGAAACTCACTCTGGCATCTGAGACCGCTACGGATTACGGATGTAGTTGCGGTGGCACGGCTTGCATTCGCTTCAACAGAGAGCTTCGAGAGCTTGGTTCACGTCTATCACTTAACGCACAATGCAGAGCTAACATACACTGCGTTCGCTAGCATCTGTCAGATCCATACGATAAACGTCAATTTCCATACTAAAACCACTGTTGACGCAGGTCCAATTGTGCGTTAAGTGTGAGGACGGCCTAAACATATACAGGGTGTAAGGGACGGTGTAACGAAAACTTGGCAGGCGTGATTACACTGAACAACTTTTTAAATGGGGGCTATGTTGGGAACGAAAATTTTTTTATAATTCTCATACAAAGTCCCTCAGCTGATCGGAAATTTTGTATGGCAGGTCGAAAAAAAATTTACGTTTACCAACATAGCCTCCAAAGAAAAAGTTATTCAGTTTCATGGTCACGCCTGCAAAATTTTCGTTACACCGTCTGTTACACCCTGTATATTGTAGCTTATTTTTATATCCCAACACTTACGACCTCACTTGGGGTGAATATCCGTTTAGTTCTAAGTTGGGGCTGTTTTGCATTGGCAATGAAGAGGTCGCCAGCTGACATGAGCAAGGCCTAGAAAAAACCTTGCAACGGCGTCACTATGCAGCGGTAATACCCTTGACATTATAGTTTTTAGGGGGTTTGTATACTTTGTTTTTGTATTTTCACGGGCGTTAGCGCTCTGCCTACCCCGCAAGGGATAAAGGCGTGATGTATGTATGTATCTCTGTTGTACGACTTATACTCTTACATTTCTAAATTAGTCACGCCTTATCCCTTGCAGGGTAGGCAGAGCGTTAACGGGTGAAAAAATATGGGCGCCATCACCATGTCTGACAAAATATTGAGGGCCCTTTGATATATAAGGCGCATCGCACACTTAACGCATGACGGACCGCTAGAATATCGCAGTGTTCTGTCAGATCCATACTAGAAATGTTAATCCCCATACTAAAACCGCTCAACCGCTGTTGACGCAGCGCCATCGCAGTGTCGTCCCTCGAGTCCCTCCCTTACTATGGGGAGTGACGTTTCTATTATGTATCTGACAGACCACTGCGTTTTAGCGCTCCGTCGTGCGTTAAGTGTGCGATCCGCCTAAAGAGGAACAGTAAAAGCGGTTGCGGTCACAAAAGCCCCTTGTGAAGTCACAGAGTTTGGAACCTTGTAACTACACGTTACATGTAAGTCTTCGTACTGAGCACTCTACATATGTACATATGCACTTAGGCGAGGAACACACTTCACGCAAGACGGAGCGCAAAAATATCGCAACGATCTGTAAGATCCATACTAAAAACGTCACTCTCCATATTAAAACCGCACTCGACGGATGACATTGCGATAGCTCTGCGTCAACAGCGGTTGAGCGGCTTTAGTATGGGGATTGGCGTTTCTAGTATGGATCTGACAGACCGCTGCGATATTTTTGCGCTCCATCGTGCGTGAAGTGTGTTCCTCGCCATACACATATCACGTCTTTATCCCTTGCGGGGTAGGCAGAGCGTTGACAGCCGCAAGAATACGACCGCTATCGCCACGTCTGACAATTATTGAGGGCCTTTTTAGATGATTCGTGGTATTACTAGTTACAGGTTGTCAGCCTGTCGCCTGAAAGTTGTAATACACATGAAACCCTTGAGTCCCTTAGTCGCCTCTTACGACACCCACGGGAAAGAAATGGGGTGATGCTATTCGAAGCCAGCACCACACGAATAAGATTATACGCTACTAGCGGCCTGCCCTACCGGCTGCGCCCGCTGCAACTCATTTTCCCGTGGGAATTAGGTTTTTCCCGGCAAGTATTATTCATAAAAAAAATTCTCTTGAATCACTCTATCTATTTAAAAACTTGCATCAAAATCCGTTGTATAGTTTTAAAGATTTCAGCATACATACAGACAGACGCGAAAAGTAACTTTGCTTTATACTATGTAGCGATTCTGAGGAATTCGGGTAAAAAAGCAAACGTAAGCACAAGCGGATTTTACACATTGCCAGACACGCGCTATCGCTCCTGAGACAATAGAGTGAAGCGAAGTACGATCCATCTGTCGTACCATCTTCACGCACAATTAACCAGTAGCTGCGTCGACGGAAGCCTTATCTCACTCGAGTTACGAGCTAAAGGGTCTATTGCAAGCTGATGTGTCCAGTTATCATGCGTACCACGCTAAAATGTTGTCACCGCAATATGTCTTCTGCGGCTAACTTTACTGCGAATAAGTTACGCATTCTTCCGTAGTGACATTGTGCGCATATGAAACGACAAAATATCTCGTGGCACGCATGCAGTAGACAGACTTATCTCGCGAGTAGACTTCAGGAGTGTCAAATCGTATGGGTTTTATAAAACAAGTGTAAAGTTTTTTATGTCGCGGTGCGCATCATGAGGATGCCAACTTACGGGGGGTAGATATATTACATATATACATACATAATATCACGCCTTTATCCCTTGTGGGGTAGGCAGAGCGTAAACTGTCGAAATAAGAATACGGTCGCTATCGCCACATCTGACATTTTTGAGGATTGTTTTCCATGGTTGTTTCAGAAAACATGTGTATCACTATAGTGACAGGTTAGGTTAGATATATTATTACTTTAATAAATAGTATAACCCTTTAAATATTTGTACTTAATAAAATAAGGCCTAAGAACACACGCGTGTAAAAAAAATTTGACGGAAAAAAAAAAATATATTTTAGTTTTAAGTTGACATTATGATAATTTATTGTACTTGACATTTATAAATAATAAAAAGACCTAATATATACATATATATATATATATATATATATATATATATATTTTAAGGGTAAGTTCAGAAATATAATTAAAAATGTTTTATGTAAAAAACAAAAAAATGTATACGCTAGCTTTTTTTTTATTTTTCGAACTAATTAAATTGAATTGATAAGTAGCACCTATACCTATGTATGATCCCGTTGACATCCCTATGTATTATATGTGATGTCAAATTTATGACGGTCAAATCGTAGTAAAATAGTCCACGTGGACTACGCAAGCTGTGTACAGGTCGTTCATTTTTTTTATTTTGGTGAACATGTTTTTGGCGTTTATTTTGAAAACTAGCGTGTATTTCCTTTTTGTTTTTACATAAAACATCTTTAATAATATTTCTGAACATGCCTTTAAAATATTTGTACTTAATAAAATTGGAACTTATATATATATATATATATATATATATATATATATATATATATATATGTTTTTTCTTATAAATTAGCTTACGTAAAGAGCAAAAACGTGGTTCTACCTGAACAGGGTCTATTCCTAGGTTTCCTGGGTGCTGATGAAAGGGCACGTGCAGCTTTGACGTCATAGGCGGATCGCACACTTAACGCACGATGGAGCGCAAAAACATCGCAGCGTTGTGTCAGATCTGATCATCACTTAGACAGCGGTCGTTACACAATCATGTCCGAAGCCGGTTGAAAAATTCTGACACTAGGGTTGATCTGGTCGTTGGACGACTCGGTGTCCCACACGAAAAGAGAGAGAGAGAGAGAGAGAGAAACAGAGAGTCAGATCCACACTAGAAATGTCAATCCCCATACTAAAACCGCACAACCGCTGTGGACACAGCGCCATCGTAGCGTCGTCGAGTGCGGTTTTAGTATGGGTACTGCCGTTTCTAGTATGGATCTGATAGACCGCTGCGATATTTTAGCGCTCCGTCGTGCGTTAAGTGTGCGATCCGCCATATTGCGGTGCGCAGAGTGCATTGATGCCGGGTGCAGGGATTTCAATGGAGTAATTAGCTTGTAAATAGCAGCTAGGTAGGCACTTAGCTTGAGATATTGTTACCAGTATTAATTTGTAATATACGAGGTGTAAGAGACGGTGTACCGAAAACTTTGCAGGCATGTTCAGACCATGAAACTGAGCTTTTTCTAAGGGGGCTATGTTGGGAAACAAAACATTTTTTTCGAGTTACTACATGTACCAATCACTCAGCTGATCGGGAATTTTGTATGAAAGGTCGAAAAAATATTTGCGTTTCCCAACACAGTCCCCATATAAAAACTTGTTCAGTTTCATAGCCTAAGCACGCCTGCAAAGTTTTCGTAACAAATATTTTTTTTTCTGCAAATATTTTAAGGGGTGAATCAGCCCATGAAACTGAACAACTTTCCCAAAGGAATATAGGTTGAAATATGAAAAAAATTTTTGGTCCCCCCATAAAAATTGTTTTTATCATTCTGATTATTATGACGCTCGCTTTTATTAGCTCAGTATGCAGTGCTATAAACCGTTTTAAATCTGATTAAGGGCTGAAACTTGGCATAGTTATTGCTTAGGTCATCTTGAGTAGATTAAGACCGGGAGGCATCGAGAGGCACCGCGCGGGTGGCGGGGGGAGGGGGAGGAAGTTTGAATGTGCCGCGCTCCACTTTGACACCCATATCTCTTAAACTATAGGTACTATGGCACGTGTGGTATTATTTTCGGATAACTCGAGGACGATGAATCTATTTCTGAAACCAAATTTTTAACTTTCCTAACAAAAAAACGGAGTATTTTAAAAAAATCAATAATTCGTGATTTAATTTTATTTACATAACTGTCATTTACTATTTAACCATAAAAGGTATCAGTATGAAAAAAATATATTCTGAAAGCCACATTTACTAGAATCACAAAAATATAACTTTTGTTGGAAATTTGCACTAAAAACTGTATGAAAAAAAATTATGTTCAATGCAAGGCCGAGTGGTGCAAAGCGTTCGGCACTTACCTTCTTGACTATTCGTCGTCAAATGGATATCTAAAAGATGGCAATTATGCTATTAGCTCAGATTACGGAAAAACTAGGTACTGTAGGAAATATAAGTTAACCCCTCAAGCCCCAAGCTTCACACACATAAACACAACATCTCGAGAACTAAGCGTCCAATTCCACAAGTAATAGTAATTGCACAAGCTATCAATTACGCTTTATTGTACCTACTGTACAAACATATAAGTCTATCTATTAGTAACTAAAATAATAGACCCAAACAAGAAGAATTATGTATTTGTGTAACAGGTGCCATTACATAAGCACAAATTTGAGCACTTTAACTGTCGACTCCGGCAACTGCACCTCGTACCGCATTGTTTTTTACATTTACACCTAACCATTTCAAGGCATGCATCGGCAGCAATGGGCAACTCCGTCCACTTTGGCTGCCAGTTGTCCCCTACTTTTACCCATCCCCAATTAACAGGACAGGGTAGGCTTTGAACTGGTGCCATTTGCCCCCATACGTGCACGCCTTGATATACAGCCCTTAAGAAGTGCTGGCGTAAAGCGGCTTTTGTTGGTGGGAGGTGCTCAATTTGCCGGTCTTTTTTTGTAAATAGGTATTTACGACATTCGTTGACTGACCAGCATTTACTGGATCTGAAACATAATAAATTAAGTAGGTATTCCAAGTAATTAATAAATCAATTATAATTTTACGAAGGTCAAATTTTCATAATCTAAAAGGTAATGATCCAAGCAATCACTCCCTTAAGTTTGTCGCACTAGTCCTTAGACACACTGTAATAGTATATTATAGCCGCACTGCAAGAACAACACACCGGGGGCCGAAAAGGCCTCTTGCCGCAGTGAACGTGTTAAACGTAAAAGTGTTCTTCGACAGAATTATTGAATCTGGTACTATTCCATCAGCCTTTAGGTTCGCAAATGTTATCGCCTTATTGAAACCGGGAAAATCACCTGACGAAGCATCCAGCTACAGACCCATCTCTCTTCTTTCCGTCACATATAAACTGTTGGAAAGAATTTTGTATAGCAGAATATATCCCACTGTAGATGCAGCAATACCACCAGGACAGGCTGGATTCAGGGAAAATAGAAGCTGCGCAGACCAAGCTCTTGCTCTGACAAATCAACGACTCAATGACTATCAACGGGGCCTAAAGACCTCAGTAGCCTTCGTTGATCTAAGCGCGGCCTACGATACAGTCTGGTTAGACGGGCTGCTGAGCAAAGTCTGTGAAGTTATCCCCTGTCGTACGACCTTACGCCTCCTCAAAGCTCTGCTTGGCCCGCGGTATATAAAAGTTCATCTTGGTGAAGACTGCAGCCGCTATCACCTCATCAAAAATGGACTTCCCCAGGGATCGGTACTGGCCCCCCTTCTTTTCAACATCTACACTCGCGACATGCCAGACACAAGATCTTTCAAGTTCGCATATGCTGATGACCTTGCACTAGCCTATCAGTCGCGGAGTTTTGAAGAGGGAGAACAGGCACTGGCAGAAGATCTTAACACCATGACTGACTATTACACCCAGTGGCGTCTGCACCTAAATCCTACTAAGACCGAAGTCTCATCCTTCCATCTCACGAACTGCCTTGCCAAAAGAAAACTAAATGTCATGTTCCGTGGTGTAAATCTAAAACATAACTACACACCAAAATACCTTGGAGTCACACTTGACCGCTCACTTACATTCAAACAACACCTAGAGAATGTCAAACAAAAGGTGAAATCAAGGATTAACATCATTCGAAGGCTGGCAGGCACAAGCTGGGGCGCATCTGCACCAGTCCTCCGTACATCTGCCCTAGCGCTTGTGTACCCAACAGCTGAGTACTGCGCGCCCGTATGGAGTTGCAGTGCACACGTACACAAGGTCGATACCCAGCTCAACGAGGCTATGCGCCTGATTACGGGAGTTATCAAATCCATTCCACTCCCATGGCTGCCCGTCCTAGCACATATACCTCCGCCAGCGCTACGCAGATGTGCAGCAACTGCAAAAGAATGGGAGAAATGCTCTCAGCTAAACCGCTCCGGCCCCATGCCCATAAGGAACACCTTAGACGACCTTCCTGTTTCCCGTCTGCCGTCAAGATCACCCATTTGGACTGACGAGCGTATTCAACAGAAGATCTCCATAAATGAGGCATGGCGATCGGAATGGAGCCTTTTCGAGAGTATAAACTCGGGTTTGGTACCAGATCCCACGATAAAACTGCCTGGTTTTGACGCCAGCCGGAAAACTTGGACTCGGCTAAACCGGTTTAGGACCTACCACGGGAAAACAAATCACCACCTTCACAAATGGGGTTTAAAGGAGTCACCAATATGCGACTGCGGAGCATCTGACCAGACCTTATCCCATGTTGTGAATGAATGTCCACTTCGCCGTTTTCCTGGTGGCATAGCCGAGTTACACAAGTATAGTCCTGATGCAGAAAGCTGGCTAAAAACCCTTGATATTGACGTTTGATCCGAGCAGGGATGGCCATACGATATGATGATGAACGTGTTAAATTATTTTTTACGATTTAATTGAACAGGATTAAAACTATGGCAGAGGCGATAGAATTAACAACGAATACCCGATAAAAGTTAAAATATTTCGCTTCATGTACTCTACCCCAATTAAACACATTTATGGTCAGTTACCGCTATAGAACGTCAATGATGGTTATATTTTTGGAATCCTGGTAAAGGTGGCTTTCCAATCATATTATCTTTTATAGTGATACCTTTCAAAATTTTGTATAGAACGACACTTAAGTGAAAAAATAAAGTTCAGCTATTAGGGAATTGTCAAATAATTTAAATTTTTTATATTGAAAGGCCAAATTTTTGTTCCATAAATGGATTCTACGTCCTTAAGTTATCCGAAAATAATACCACACTTGCCCTAGTATGTATAGTTCGAGAGATATATCCCTAACAAAGGAATGCGCCAGAATCATACTTCTCCGTCCTCCCCCCGCTACCCGCGGGGTGCCTCCCGATGCCTCCCGGGCTCAATCCACTCCAGACTACCTAAGGAACAGCTATGCAAAGTTTCAGCGCTTAATCAATTTTTAAACGGTTCCCATACAAATTATTGCACTGCAACTTCCGCTATATATGAATTAGAAGGTAAAATACAACTTTTTACTTCTCAGTTTAAATGCTGCAATTTGACCAAAGGTATTGCTATACTGTAGATAAGTCTCTGTTCAAGTGTCCAACTAATGGACCTCCCGTGTTTCAACTAGAACAAAAAAAACAATCGTCGAATTTCCCTAGCGAAAGCTTTGCCAGGTGGTCAGCTTTTGAAGCTTCGTAGCTGATTTAGAGTCGTAGCAGCGTCGTAGCACTTCGTAGTAATATCGTAGCATCCATCCACTTGCCATCACGTAAAATGGGTCGAATTTGAGAGACTTTCTGATGCGCAGTTGGTCCAAAAAGAGGGTAGATTTTCTAATATTGCTTCCAAAAGGGCTTTACTACAAAAAATACGTTAAAAACAAGTCTAAGGTGTGTTGAAAAAAAAAAATTAAACAAGTCGAAGGTGTGTTGTAAGGCCCAAGCCGTTTATTAGCCGAGTTATGACGCCCTAAAATAGCATCACCCCATTTCTAGTCGAGGGTGTTGTAAAAAGAGAGCAAGGGACGAATCTGGGGTGTGGGCAGTAGTGTTATTTCTGAATACAACACGTTTTACTGCGCTCGCCAATCCTTTTGCCAAGTATGACAATTCTCCCTTATTGGGGGAGGTCCTTGTCGGGTGGACTGTTGTGGCAGTAGTAGTTAGTACAAGCAACTAACAAGCAAAAATAATGATAGGAGGTTTTCTGAATGCGTATTAAAAAAAATAGTGTTCCAAGAACTTGAAAGATGGCGTTGAACTGACTATGTTACTAGATTACAGTGTAGATTCCAAAGCCAAAAGATAAAAAAAAAACATTGCAACACATACATACATATATCACGCCTTTATCCCTTGCAGGGTAGGCAGAGCGTTAACGGCCATAAGAACACTGTCGCTATCGCCACGTCTGACATTTTTGAGGATGGTTTTCCAAGGTAGTTTCAGAAAACATGTGTATCACTATAGTGACAGGTTGTCAGCCTGTCGCCTAAAAATTGTAATACACCATACTCTCGAGGCCCTTGCACATACATTACAGCTCTCGAGTACATTGCAACACTGCCTGACATTTTCGTTCCAAATGAGTCTGAGTCCAAGTTTCAAAAAAAAAAAAACCGTTCCGTCTTCTGCAGTAGCATACCAAACACAGCGCCATCTATTCAGCGACTAGAATAATATTTAAAGTTTTTTTAAAGAAAATTCCCTATTGACCAAAAATAATTAATTCAAAAAGGATTTCATGTTAATTTGAACTTTACTTATTAAACTAATCCCAAAACGTTGCCCGTATTCCCTAAAGTTGGCAATTTTAATAATAGGTAGGGTTTGATTGTACAAAAACATAACAATTAGTTACTACTGAAGTTAATTAAGTTTCAAATTATTTTTAAATGGCTTGAAAAGTAAGTGGGGTACTCAAATTAATCGGTGACTTCTTTTTACCCGACTGCATCACAAGATTCAGAAGGTGGATTATGTTTTCTAGCGTATATAATTCGCTAGATGGCTGGGTCATTAATAAAACACAAAAAATTACGCTCAAAACTATTATCCAAATATACCACATGCACATAGTTGAATTTTTCGAAAAACTGTAAATTGAGTATGTAGAATTTTTGGACAATATTGTTAAGCGCACTACTTTTGTGCCACATCTAGCGAAATATACGTAGTCGTATGTCAGGTGTAAAAATATAGCTGCAAATATTTGAAGGGGTGAACCAGTCCATGAAACTAAACAACTTTCACCAAGAAACATAGGTCGAAACACAGGGTGTAAAAAGAGGAAGGTATCTCTAAATTGCTTAAACAAATAATGGGTGTAGAAAATTAGTAACAAATATTTTTAGGCGTGAACCAGCCCATGAAACTGAACAACTTTCCCCAAGGAACATTATTACCAATCGACCAAGTCAAATTGTATGGGAGGTTCAAAAATTTTTCTCGTATTTCGAAACAGAAATATTTATTTGCTAGAATACAGTTTTTTTAGATCTTAAATTATAAGAGTATCATGTATTCGCTTGCATGCAAGCCTTCAAATTACACTTTTCCACCAGAGTATTATTATATTAAAATTAAATTTATACAGTAAACAGGAAGTTTCAAGTTTCAATAATCAAAATACTTATAATTAATAATGTAGAACACAATAAAGTAAATTTAAAATGTCATGAATTTTTTTACACTCTAAAAGCAATGCTGAAGTAGTCATTTTGTCAAAGTTGTCTCAAAATCATTGCCCTTTAGTAATTTAATGTGATCTGGAAGCTTATTATACAGTAAAATGCACATATTGAAAACATTTTTCTCGTAAATAACTTTGTAACATCTAGGTCGATACAGAAGATTCGCATATTTTTGCCTTACTTGTTGCTGAAATACCTCACTGCGTTTACACCAATACTCAGGATGTGTATTCACAAAGACACAGACGTCTCTTATGTACATGCAGGGTAACGGCAATATCTCTTGCTTTTTAAAAAGTGGTTTACAAGAGTCGTTAAACCAAGCATTACACAAAACCCTTATAATTTTTCTGTATCATAAATGGTCTATCAACATTGACCGAGTTTTCCCACAGTATTACCTATGTTCCTTGGGGAAAGTTGTTCAGTTTCATTAGCTTATTCACCTCTTAAAATATTTGCAGCAAATTTTTTTACAATCTGTATTTGTTTAAGCAATTTAGAGATACCTTTCTCTATTGTAGAGCAATCCTAAGCTTTAGGGTCAACTTGAGGTGCTTCTGAGCCATTCGCCGTCCCCTATTGTGGCTTCCTTTTCAGACCTTCTTTTATTGAACTCCTTTCACTGCACCGGCCGTAAAATATAACGATGCCCGAACAACTAGAGCGTCTATTGCTCATTTATAAAACTACAGGTAAAAGTGAACGTACATTGCGTAGTAGGAGGTTTTCTTTTTGAGAATAAAAAAAAACTAGTATTCCAAGAACTCGATAGATGGCGTTGAGCTGACTATGTTACTAGATTCCAGTGTAGATTCCAAAGCCAAAAAAAGCCAAAAAAAAGATTGCAACACTGACTGACAGTCTGGCATGCACTGACACTTTCGTTCCTAATGAGTCCAAGTTTCAGAAACACAAAATGTAAATATTACGTTCCGTTCTTTGCGGTAACACGCCAAACACAGCGCCATCTATCCAGTGATATTAATAATATTAATAAAAAAAACTTCCCTATTAATTTGAGTACTTACTTTTTATTTTTTCTCATTTCGATTGAAAAGGTCCTTGAACATAAGATTATACCTAACAGCCGTTGGTAAAAAAGAATATTCGTTAATGACAGGTGCGTCTGCCAAACAACCCAAATTTTTGCGATGCTCCTGTGTCTATGGCTTTTTGAAAGTTTTTTGACCTTGCATCTGAGAGAAGCATTAGTAAAAATGCGCAACGCACCTCAAATGTGGCAGCTGCCTTAAAGCGTGCGTTTATTGGGCAATTATGTACCCTTAAATGAACATAATAGTCAGATTACTCGCGCCACTTGCCTACCGAGGTGTGCAGAGGTCAGTGATAGCACTTAATGAAATAAGAAATAAGAAATAAGATTATGCCATTACATACGTACATATATCACGCCTTTATCCCTTGCGGGGTAGGCAGAGCATTAACAGCCGTAAGAATACGGTCGCTATCGCCACGTCTGAAATTTTTGAGTATTGTTTTCCAAGGCTGTTTCAGAAAACATGTGTATCTCTATAGTGACAAATAGTAGCTATAGCTAATAGTCAGATTGGCTGTGTCATTCACCGTGGTATGCGTAAAGGTCAGGAGACACTTAATGTCATTCATTACAGCCATTAAAAACTAAACACGCCGTTTACGGGAACGTCACACCCTGTGTTATAACATTACACACGCACGTGGGCGGTTCTCACACCTTGTAGGTGGTTCGTTCAACGAGCTTTATGTCAGGCGGATCGCACACTTGACGCACGACGTAGCGCTTAAACATCGCAGCGGTCTGTCAGTCTCCATACTAAAACCGCTCAACCGCTGTTGACGCAGCGCAATCGTATTGTCGTCCGTCGAGTGAGGTTTTAGTAGTGGCGTTTCTAGTGTGGATCTGACAGACCGCTGCGATATTTTTGCGCTCCGTCGTGCGGCAAGTGTGGGATCCGCCCCCAATTTTCAAGTGTACATTAGTTTCTTTCCAAGAAAATGTATTTTGTCTAGTTGAGTATCAATATGACTCAAAAATCAAAATTTCAACCGAACGTAACGCCATCTGGGCCCCAAGTCCGCTATTTTTTGACATTGTAACGCCATTGAAACTCAACTGTCATTCCATTTCCATGTGATTTTCTATACTTTAAAACTGTTAGCAGACTACGAAATGACCGAAATCATCCAACTGAGATCCAATCGACATACAACTGAAACGATTTTCATTTAGCAGACTTAGGGCCCTGGTATAGTATCACAAATTATTTCGAGATCTGTCAATAGAAGCTTAAGTCCCCAGGATTTAATTAGTCTATCAAACTGAACAACTTTTCCCGAGGTACATGTCGGATAGGATCTCTCTCACAAAATTTTGGCGAGTTCAAACATATTATATATACATACATAAATCACGCCTTTGTCCCTTACGGGATAGGCAGAGCGTTAACGATCGTAATATTACAGTCTTTATCGCCACGTCTGACAAGTATTGAGGGCCCTTTTAGATGATTCATGTATCACTGTAGTGACAGGTAGTCAGCCTGTCGCCTAAAATTGTAACACACGTGAAACCCTCGAGTCCCATAGTTGCCTCTTACAACACCCGCGGGAAGGAAGTGGGGTGATGCTATTCTAAGCCGGCATCACACGGCATATTATGTATTTAATAATGTACGTATATATAGGTAGTAGTATTAATAATGCGTAATCCCTGAAAGGGCCTTTGAGGAATTAAGCTCGCAGTTATGGATGTAATGGTGTGATCATTGGTGTGATACATCAACCGTATCAGAACCTTGAATGTGTTATATTTGATATATAAGGTCTTATTTTATTAAGTACATATATTTTAAGGGTAAGTTCAGAAATATAATTAAAGATGTTTTATGTAAAAAAAAATGTATACGCTAGTTTTTTTTTTCAAACAAATTAAATCGAATTTATAAGTAGCATCCTATGTATGAACCCATTGACATCCCTATGACAGTAAAATCGTAGTAAAATAGTCCACGTGGATTACGCATGCTGTGTACAGGTCGTTCACTTTTTTTATTTTGATGAAAATGTTTTTGGCGTTTATTTTGAAAACTAGCGTGTATTTTCTTTTTGTTTTTACATAAAACATCTTTAATAATATTTCTGAACATGCTTTTAAAATATTTGTACTTAATAAAATGGGACCTTATATTTAATAATAGGTGTAAGGTGGATCGCACACTTAACGCACGACGGACCGCTGACATATCGCAGCTAACTAGAAATGTCAATCCCCATACTAAAACCACTCAACCGCTGTGGTTGCATCGCTATTTTTTTTTGATTCTTTTATCGATACTGGAACTGCTCTGAAGCTATGGCACGCATTTAAATTTACACCCTGTATAGTTGTCAGACGTGGCGTATTTTACAGCCGTTGACGCTCTGCCTATCCCGTAAGGAATAAAGGCGTGATATATGTAAGTTTAAAAAGAAATGGACTTCTCCAAAACCCTGGCAGCGTTCCCTCTTTACCTTGCCAAGTTGATTAGTCGAGCAGAGAGCTTCCTCTTAAACTAGACATTGATGTGTCTGTTTGCTAGGCGGATCGCACACTTGACGCACGACGGAGCGCTAAAATATCGCAGCGGTCTGTCATATCCATACTAAAACCGCACCCCACGGACGACACTGCGATAGCGCTGCGTCGACAGCGGTTGAGTGGTTTTAGTATTAGTATTGTCATTTCGACTGTCCCGATGGCGTAGCGGATAGTATGCCTGCCTTCTACGCCGAGGGTCGTGGGTTCGATCCCCACCGGACACAAATATTTGTTAAGTCAATTTCCAAATATTTGTGTTGAGTCTGGGTGTTTTCTATGTATAATATGTATTTATTTACAAAAAAAAAAAAAAAGTATATACGTATTAGTATCAGCTATCTAGTTCCCATAGTACAAGCTTTGCTTAGTTTGGGGCTAGATGGCGCTGTGTGAATTGTCCACGATATTTATTTATTTATTTATTTATTTATGGTATGGATCTGATCTGACAGACCGCTGCGATGGTTTAGCGCTCCGTCGTGCGTCAAGTGTGCTACCCGCCAGGATGTGCTCTACATTTCACGTACAATCACCACTAGTATATATAGTGTATTTCACAGAGCAAAAATGACACCCGTGTCGCCCGTTTGCATCTGGTTTGTGGTGTACAGGGTTTAAAAAAAATTACTGCAAATATTTTAAAGGATGAACCAGCCCATGAAACTGAACAACTTTCCCCAAGGAGCATAATTTGAAATATGAAAATTTTGGACCTCTCATACATAATTACCGACCAACCAAGTCAACCTTGTATGGGGGAGCCAAATATTTCGACATAATAATGTGCCTTGGGGAAAGTTGTTCAGTTTCATGGGCTTATTCGCTACTTAAAGTATTTGCAGCTAATTCTTTTACACCTTATATTAAGTGATCCAGGGCGTATTTTGATTTTTATTTGTTTCTTTTTTTTTAGATTATTGTTATGTCTTGTGTTATTTCATAACATTAACATGATTTTGACAACTGACAAATATGGCCTATAATGAGCATAATAAGGAGAATGTATGCTTTTGTATCTTCACTGTCTGTTCATTTGTTCATTTGAAAAATGTGCATTTAAGAATTCTTGAGCTTCATATGTCAACGATAGACGCCTTTTCAAATTAAATTGTTTATTTTATATTTATCTAAGTCTTCAGCAATTATTTTCGATAGGTTTTTAATCAGTGAAGTGCCTTAATTGCAAATATTAAATTAAGAATTGAAATTGAAGAGTTTTCTCCACTTTTCGGATGGCATCAAGAGCAAGCCCTCGGATCCTGTAGATAACACTCACCCTCTACAGGAACCACCACCCGGCGTAGCTGCGCTGGACTACTCTTTTCTCTTTTCGTGTCACCGAGTCGTCCCTACCTACTGACACTGGCAGAATTACCCTTAATAGTGTAGAAGTCTATACTACCACTATCACTACATAGCATAAAGCAAAGTCGCTAATCGCGTCTGTCTGTATGTATGTTGCTAAAATCTTCAAAACTACACAACGGATTTTCATGCAAGATTTTTTAATAGATAGAGTAATTTAAGAGAAAGGTTTTTATGTATAATACTAGCCGGAAAAAATCTTTATTCCCACGGGAAAATGAGTTGCAGCGGGCGCAGCCGCTGGGGCAGGCCGCTAATTAAAATAAATAAAAAGCATAATATTCCTTGGGCAAAAGTGCTTAGGTCAACCGATATGCATGTGTTTTATTTAGAAATTTTTGGAGGAATTTATGAAACTAGTTTTTTTTATTGTTGCAGTTCTGGCGCAATGAGCGGGAAGATCAAGTAGCAGACGCCATGGCGGGCATGCCAGCGCTTGGCAACATCGTCAGTGCGGGGGACCGCGTCCATAGTCGCGGTAAGTGTATTTTATTTATTAGCCGGACACGTCCCACTGCAGGGCAAAGGCCTCTCTCTCCTTTTTCCACTTTTCCTTATCCTGAGCCATCTCCATCCAGTTCTGGGCGTGGATGTGCAGCTCGTCTTTCAGAAGTATATAAGGTGTAAAAACATTAGCAGCAAATATTTTATGGGGTGATTTAGCCTATGAAATAGAACAACTTTCCCCAAGAAATATAAGTCGAAATATGAGAATTTTTCTCCCATACAAATTGACTTGGTCGGGTGGTAATTTAGTATGGGAGATCCAAATTCTTTTTTCTTATTCCGACCTATGTTTCTTGGGGAAAGTAGTTCAGTTTCATGGGTTGGTTCACCCCTTAAAGTATTTGCAGCAAATTTTTTTACACTCTGTATTCCCTGGCGGGGTAGGCAGAGCGACAACGAGAGTAAAAATACGGTCGTTATCGCCTCGTCTGACAAATTTTTGATAAAATTGGAATACCTACACATGAAACCCTCAAGTCCCTTAGTCGGTTTCTACGACACCCACGGGGTGATGCTATTCTAAGCCAGTATCACTCAGCGGTAACTGTATATTTTCATTAAGTTCTTGACCAAGCTGCATTGAAACAAGATGCTTTCTGTCTTTATTATTTTACTGCTTCTTCTAAAATCATAACTCAATGCACTCGGACGCTCAATAGCTCAATAAAAAATAATTCGTTGGTAAGCCCCGTATTAATAAACCACACTCCATTCCTTTAAGTTTTTTACAAGCTGCATGATAAAGCTGTTTGCCGTGTGACACCGGCTTAGAATAGCATCACCCCATATCTTTCCCGTGGGTGTCGTAAGAGACGACTAAGGGATTTGAGGCTTGATGTGGCTGACAACCTGTCACTACATGATACATGAATCATCTGAAAGAGCTCTCAATATTTGTTAGACGTTGCGATATTAACTGTATTTCACGGCCGTTAATGCTCTGCCTACCCCGTAAGAGATATAGGCGTGATTTATGTATTCCCTTTATATCTTTATCTGTGGAACCTGTTTGCTTCGATCAGCAGATCAAAATATCCAATATTTTTTATTTATTTATTATTTATTTAACTTTATGCACTAAATGTGTACATGGGCGGACTTAATGCCAATGGCATTATCTACCAGTCTACCTTAGGGCATGTGGAAATATCTTATGCGCACTTTATTTTCTGAAAATGCAGAACACAATTTCATATAAATATAACATGTTTCTAGACCGACTGGAGGCTGGCATTGGAATTACCTGCCACTCAACCGGCAAATCCGCTCACTCTTCTATTCACATTGAAAACTGAAATTGTTTACTCTTCTCGGTTATTCCACACTGTGCCATAGCATAGTTGCCGTGTGATGCCGGCTTTGCCGTGTGATGCCGGCTTAGAATAGCATCTTCCCATTTCTTTCCCGTGGGTGTCGTGAAAACCGACTAAGGGACTCGAGGGCTTCATGTGTATTACAATTTTAGACGACAGGCTGACAACCTGTCACTACAGTGATACACGAATCATCTAAAAGAGCCCTCAATACTTGTCAGACGTGGCGATAACGATCGTAATTTTACGATCGTTAACGCTCTGCCTACCCCGCAAGGGATAAAGGCGTGATTTGTGTACGTATGTGCCATAGCATAGTTCCTGTGTATAGAAGAACTGACAGTGCGATCCCACGTGACCGATTTTGATGTTTCCGTTTTGTGAATACTAGCCAATACAATTTTACGTATTGAAAATATTAAAGTAGTGGCAAAGATTTGGGTTATTTTATATTTTTCTCACCAATAAACTGTAATAATAACCGAAAATACGACGACATAAATGAGATGGCTTCCTAAGACTTTGCCTTTAAATTGAAAAAAGTCCAGTGTTATTTCAAGAAGTAACGCTCAATTCGCTCACAAAACAAATAAACGTACATACATATATCACGCCTTTATCCCTTGCGGGGTAGGCAGAGCGTTAACGACCGTAAAGTCTATATCGCCACGTCTGACAATATTTGAAGGTCGTTTCAGACAAGTCATGTATCACTATAGTGACAGGTTGTCAGCCTGTCGCCTAAAAATTGTAATACACCAACACCCTCGAGTCCCTTAGTTGCCTCTTACGACACCCATTTGTACCATAGTTCACCTGCGCACACCATGTCCTCTGGATTCCTCAAAGGTTGACTGGTAGAGATCCCTTAATGGGATAAGTCCGCCTTTGTGCCTACACATTATATTAATCTATTTAAGTGTTTTTTGTAACTATTTCCTGTTTGGTACAATAAAGTTATTACATACATACATACATACATACACCCGCAGGAAGGATGTGGGGTGGCGCTATTCTAAGCCGGCATCCCATGGCACCAAAACAATAAACATTCCTATTGAAAATAAATCAGGACAAAATAAACTTAAAACTTTCGAGTGGGAACCGCGTGACGAGTTGTGCCACGTTTTCGCACAAAACCGGTTTCATTTTCATAAAGTTCACTATCCTTTTCTATCTTGCTACGTCTCGGTCAAGGATTTTCTTCTCCCTTGCACATTATTATATTGAATTACCATCTAACGACCATTTAATTACCATTTGACGACCGATGTGGCGCAGTGGTAGTGCGACTGCCTCTGACGCAGATGGTTCCGGGTTCGATGCTCGGTGGGTCACTCACAAAGCTGGTATTTATCACTTTGTGAATTTGTTCCCAGTCTGGTTAGGACATTGCGGGCTGAACCACCCGATTGTCCGTAAGTAAGATGGTTCCGTGTTTCGGATGACACGTTAAGCCTTAGGTCCAGGTTGCTGTCTATGATCACTTAGACGGCGGTCGTTACACAACCATGTCAGAAGCCTGCTACTTGTAGAAGGCGGTTGAAGAATTCTGACACTAGGGTTCATTGGGTCGTTGGATGACACGGTGTCCCACACGAAAAAGAAGGAAAGAAGACCATTTAAGATAAAGTGATTTTGGAGCGCAGTGGAACGAGCTGCCCCTCGGGAGATGGAATCATTGATTTGTGGGAAAATGGACGCAGAAATCAAAGCAATGTTTACCTGTATCAATCAGCGCGCAGAACGTGCCAGGGTTGCCACCTGGGGGTAACTGGGCCCTGAATCGATTCGCCGGCACATTTGAAATCCATCAAATAAAAAAACAAGTGTGAACAAATAAACAGACAAAAACAAAATTTTAATTTATTTTTGCTTCTGCAACTACTTGCAAATTGTTAAGCTGTCTCTGTAAAGGTAGAGGTTGCCTGGAAGAGATCGCTACAAGCGATAAAGCCGCCTTTGCTTACTTTTAGTTATAGTATATTGTACCGTTTTGTGTTTTAATATTGTGTTTGTTGTAAGCAATAAAGAGTTTATCTATCTATCTATCAATATTGAGAAACAGTGACAATGGTGAGACCGTGAGCAGTCAAATACATCCTTCAGGTCCTTTCCGTTACGGATTATTCCCAAAATATCTGATGACGTCACGATACGACATAACCTCATAATGATTGAAACTAGACACACACACACAAATCACGCCTTTATCCCGTGAGGTAGGCGAAGCTTTAACGATCGTAAAATAACGGTCGTTATCGTCACGTCTGACAAGTATTGAGGGCCCTTTCAGATGATTCGAGTATCACTGTAGTATGTATGTACGATTAGGTGTATAAAAGTTTCAAACTTTCTATGCTTACTTGGATGGCTGTCGTTACACATTCTAATACACATGAAACCCTCCAGTCCCTTGTCGTATTACCTAGATTCCGAGAGGCACCGGCACTCAGGGAACCGAAGTAACCGCAGGTGAATATTTAGCAGCTATGTTATTGTGGAGTGGTCTCGCTACACGAGTGCCTGTGACCCCGGAGGGCGTGGGTGTGTAAGATGTGTGTAGAGTGTCCTGTCTGTAGGCGCCCTAACAAGCCAGCCCAGCCCTTAATTGCCTTTTACAACACCCGCGGGAAAAAATGGGGTGATGCTATCTAAGCCGGTATCATACGGAACACCACAATGACTGAACAAGGGACTAAATTACAAAATAAATCAGTATCATGATTCTAATGGAAACTAAAACTACAACTTTTGGAATACCGTGCTCCAATACTGGTTATCATATAATTCAACTCGTTTGGAAATATAAGCGGCTTATAGTGATTATATGTTTTAAATGCGATAGCAAAAAAAAAAGCCGTGTGATGCCGGCTTAGAATAGCATCACCCCATTTCTTACCTGTGTGTATCGTAAGAGGCGACTGAGGGTTTCAGATGTATTAAAAATTTTAGGCGACAGGCTGGCAACCTGTCACTATAGTGATACACAAGTAGGCCTTCAATATTCGTCAGACGTGGCAATAGCGACCGCATTTTTACGGCCGTTAACGCTTTCCCCACCCCGTAAGGGATAGAGGCGTAATATGTGTATGTATATAAAAATTTGCTCAGAAAAATAAAAAACACAACCCTAGACTTATTCAGAAAATGGAGTCGTAAAAGTGAAATGAAACGGTTGTAATTACCTCTGGCTCAAAGGCACCTAAACAAACACGCGAGTGACCTTGGCAGGTAGATACACCTGCCTGACCCCTGTTAATGGCGAACCCATACACTCACACAGGGTGTATATTATATTGAAGTGATGATATACAGGGTGTAAGATACGAATGAGATGAATGATGTCCGTAGTATTTTTGCATAATAGATTGAAGTGTACAGCTTTTATATTTTATTAATGACCCAGTCCACAAGCAAATTGAGATTTAAATGTTAAATTTAAGGGACTCGAGAATATTGGTGTATAACAATTTTAGGCGACAGGCTGACAACCTTTCACTACAGTGACACACTACAGTGGCATTGAGGCCTATCTAATGCGTCGCCAGCTACGGTGGTGCGGTCATGTATCCCGGATGTCGGAGGAGAGAGTGGCGAAGCGCATCTTTTATTCTGAGCTAGAGGAGGGCAAGCGAAAGCATGGCGGACAACTCCTCAGATATAAAGATGTTCAGAAACGACACATGAAAAGATGCAACATTGAGCCCACTCAATGGGAGGGTCTGGCAGCACAGCGTCCCGAATGGCGCGGGATGGTTAAGAGGCAAGTCCGCGAGTTTGAGGAACAGCGTAAAGCAGACCTCGACGCTAAGCGCGATGAGCTGAAGGCCCGTCCATCCGTCGCCATTAACTATAATTATGTAAATGGCAAACTCACGTGTCCACTCTGTGCACGGGAGTTTACTGCCAAAATTGGCTACAATAGCCATCTCCGGGCGCATCAGCGCCGATCTGATTAGGAGTCAAAGTGGTCGCCATGGCCGAAATCGGTCGGAGAGATCAATCATCATCACAGTGACACACATGTTTGCCGAAACAGCTTGGAAAACAATCCTCAAAAATGTCAGACGTGGCGATAGTGACCGTTTTCTTACGGCCGTTAACGCTCTGCCTACCCCGCAAGGGATAAAGGCGTGATATATGTGTGTATGGAAAAACTGTCTCAATTGATAAAAACCGAGCCGCTGCTGTGCTTATTATGGGAGTTCTGAATTTAATTTACGTTTTTCCAGCATTCACAATTATCATGAATAACAACCATAGTACTTTAAAACTGCTTCTTTTTGCGTGGTTCACTAAGTCGTTAAACGACCCGATGAACTGAGTTTTTTAACCGCCTACTACAGCCTGCATTTTCTTGAGAAATAGTAATTCACATACAAGGTGTAAAAATATTAGCTGCAAAAAATGTTTGGACCTCCCATACAAATTGACTTGTTTGTTCGGTAATTTTGTGTGATAAGTCCAATTTTTTTTCATATTTCGACCTATATTCCTTGGGGAAAGTTGTTTAGTTTCATGGGCTAATTCACCCCTTAAAATATTTGCAGCACATATTTTTACACCTTATATTAGTGAGTTACTTACGTCCAACAACCCGATGAACCCTGGTGTCGGAGTTCTTTAACAGCCTACTGCAAGTAGCAGGCTTCTGACATAACTGTCATTTTAATGTTAATGAACTAAAAAGCATTTAAAAATGCTTACCTACTTGAATGCCGTAGAAGGCACTTGTCCCCGTCATAACAAACCCCTTTCACAACCCAGATTATATTCGTATGGTTGTTGTTCTGCGGCTCAATGCAATAAAGGCACGTTGTTTTCAGACGCCAGCAACAGGTCTTCAAGCAGCGGCTCGCGGCGAGGCTCATCCCCCCAACACACACAGGTAAGCCCCCACAACCCCCCACAGCCCCCTAGCAACCCCCTACTACAGGGCCGTAATATGGGATCTCATTGCGAGAAAAATTAATGCGGAGCTTTACATGGTGGATCAAGCATTAATAGATAAAATGTCTTTTATAAGGTGTAAAATATTAGCTGCATATATTTGAAGGGGTGAAGTCTACGAAACTGAACAACTTTCCCCAAGGAACATAGGTCGAAATATTGAAAAAAGTTTTGGACCTCCCAATGTACCGGCCGACCAAGTCAATTTGTATGGGGGGCAATATTTTTTTTTCAGATTTCGATCTATGTACCTTGGAGAAAGTTGTTCAGTTTCATGGGCTGGTTCCCCTTTAAAGTATTTGCAGCTAATTGTAGTTTCAAATTCCTGTGGATGTTACGCGATTTTTGTATTTTCCGAAGTACTAAACTTTTAAAATTGTTACCAGAAAAATTCAACAGGCAGGATTTAATACAGGGTTTGTTTAAGCGGTTGTTTTTGCAGCGTAATCGTGAGGGTTTTCTTTTTACTCTCAACTAATTTTCGTTGGAACTCTCAGAAAATACAAAAAAATGTGAAACATGATTATAGTGATTTCTTTACCTGTAATGTATCTAGATACTTTCAATTCAATTCATAGCCTTTGCTAGAGTAATTGTTCTAATTATAAAATTTTATTAATTTCAACATGCATTTATAATTAATAATTCAAATTAACAATAAATAATAAATAAATAAATTCATACATGCATTTAATTTCATTTTTCATAAATTAATCACTATTTTTCTTTGTTCGCTTGTCGCATGACAAAGGCCTCCTCCATTTCTTTCCACACATTTCTGTCCTTTGCTTTCCTTCTCCAATGGTTTCCAGCTGTGTCTTTAAGTTCGTCTTCCCATCTTTTTATTGGTCTTCCTCTCTTTCTCACTCCATTTCGCGGGTGCCACTCTGTTACGTCTTTGGTCCATTTCTCCTATTTTTTTTATACGTAGCTATATGAAAAACAAGAGCGTTCTGAATCCGCGCCAGTCCTCGCTATCGTGTTTACTGCACAGCTCGAGGTGGAGCTATAAGCCGCGTATTGGTGCAGACCGAGATAGCTTCACTTGTTGGTATTGAATAGTCCTGGCGGCTCTCACACTTACGTCCGTTGCCGCGCATTTTTTGGGCATCCGTAACGCATGCGTTTGACAGATGCAAGGAAGTTTCGGATTTCCTACACAAGAAACCGCGGTTGACGCTAGAGCAACGCAATAACTTGCGTCATCTATATCTGTTATACTATGGTAGATGCAATATACAGACAGGGTGTAAAAATATTAGCTGCAAATATTTTAAAAGGTGAATTAGCCCATGAAACTGAACAACTTTCCTCAAGAAACATTGGTCAAAATATGAAAAATATTTGGACCTCCCATACAGAACTACCGACTGACATAGCCAATTTTTGTATGGGAGATCCAAAATTTATTCTCATATTTTGAATTATGTTCCTTGGGGAAAGATAATCAGTTTTATGGACTGATTCAACGCTTAAAATATTTGCAGCTAATATTTTTACAGTTATATCTATTTACAGTGATATATGTATGTAGTATGTATGTATATCTCTTTTGCACCAACAGACGTAAAGTGTGGGATTCGCTTCAGGCAGAGGCTTTAGTTAGGGTATGTCTTGCGCTTCATATTGCACTTGGTAAGGTAGGTTGCGTATAGAGGAACGTTGCTGACTAAAACTGAAGTTACTCAATCGTGTTGTAGGTATGCGTTTGCTGGATTTTGGAGAGACTGGATCTACTAGTTTAGCAAGCTATGCACAATCTTTTTGATGTAACTTGGGAGTTTTTACAATATTTGTCTCAATTTTCAGTTTTATAATATAAGGTGTAAAAATATTAGCTGCTAATATTTTAATGGGTGAATCAGCCCATGAAACTTAACAACTTTCCCCAAGAAACATAGGTCGTAATAGAAAATTAACCAACCAACAAACCGACCCAGTCAATTTGTAAGAGAGGTCCAAAATTTTTTTCATATTTTGACTTACTTTTCTTAGGGAAAATAAAATTGTCTTGTTCAATTTCATGGGCTGATTCACCCTTTAAAATATTTGCAGCTAATAATTTTACACCCTATATTTAGACTCATATACTGAAACATCGGTTACGGAATGAAAAAGATCATAATGAAAATTATCAGAAGCATCTTTCTCACTATTTAATTGTTTGTAACAGGAACAAGATGGATCAGATAATCACAAACCGGACTTAACCAGTTCGCTGCCATCCCGACCACGACCAAACGACTACGATGGATATAATGATAAAGTCACAACCATGGTAAGTTTATCATCATTAACACCCACCAACTGCTGGACATGGGGTTTCATCAAGAGGATGCTTTCCTAAGTAGTAAATAACATTCAAAACTTGTTTGTCCAAAATTATTGTCTTTCCGTGTGATGTCGGCTTAGAATAGCATCACTCCATTTCTTACCCGTGGGTGTCGTAAGAGGCGACTGAGGGACTTGAGGGTTTCAGGTGTATTACAACTTTAAGGCGACAGGCTGACAACCTGTCGCTATAGTGATACACAAATTATTTCAAACGGCCCTCTATATTTGTCAGACGTGGCGATAACGATCGTATTTTTACGGCCGTCAACGCTCTGCCTATCCCGTAAGGGATCGGGGCGTGATTTATGTATGTATGTATGTAGAAGGTGGTTGAAAAATTCCGACACTAGGATTCATCGGGTCCTTGGACGATTCGGTGTCCCACACGAAAAGAGAGAGAGAGACCCTTAATTTAGTTGCCTTATGGCACGAAAGAGTAAATATAGACTAAGCTATTTTCTTGTCTAGAACAAAGCACAGGGAGTGATGAATATTTATTAAAATTATTCACAAGATTCAGTTCTGTCAAAACCAGATTTTCAACATTGAAATACTACTAGACATTGATTACTAAATTAATAGTCAGAAATTAAATGTACCGATGTCATTTTGGTTTGTAATTTTGAGCAGCGTGTAACTCTAAACATTTCACAGTTACGTTAGAGACTTTTTGAAATGGGGACATTTTGAGATATAAATTTTTGAAGATGGGGACTTTTTAAGATAATAGGGAATTTTCTTTTTTTTTTATTATTCTAGTCGTTCGATAGATGGCGCTGTGCGTGGTATGTTACCGCAAAGAACTTAATATTTAGTCTTTGTTTTTTTGAAACTTGGACTCGGAGTCATTTGGAACGAAAGTGTCAGTGTATGCCAAACTGCCAGTCAGTGTTGCAATATTTTTTTTAGTCTTTTGGCTTTGGAATCTACACTAAAAGCTAGTAACATAGTCGGTTCAACGCCATCTACCGAGTTCTTGAAGTACTAGTTTTTTTAATTCTTTAAAGAAAACGCTCCTGTTACTTTTTGAGATAGGGACATTTTAAGATAGGGACTCTTTGAGATAGGAACTTTTTGTGATGGGGATTTTTTGAGTAAGTGTCTTTTTGATGTAAGTACTTTTTCAGATAGGGACTTTTTGAGAAAACGACTTTATAAGACAGGGACGTTTTGCGACCTTATGCGCCTGGAGGGGCTCATTTTTTAATGTATGTTTTTTTTCCAGGCAACAATGACAGGCGTTGGGGTGGTGACACACACAGCGCCGTCGTACGAGGAGCAACGCGCGAGTCCGGCGTTGCTGCACCGCGCCGGGGGCACACCGGGCGGGCGCAGCGCCAGGGACGACGGGTACTGCTCCGCCGGCAGCACGCCTGCTCTCGGTATGCCACCAGCCTATAACTTAACACCTGTCTGTTAGAAATAAATATAAGGTGTAAAAATATTAAGTGCAAATATTTGAAGGGGTGAACCAGCCCATGAAACTGAACAGCTTTCCCCAAAGAACATAGGTTGAAATATGAAAAAAAATTTTGGACCTCCCAAACTAAATTACCAACCGACCAATTTGTATGGGAGGTCCAAAAATTATTTTCATATTTTGACTTATGTTTGTGGGGGAAAAATGTTCAGTTTCATGGGCTGGTTCACCCCTTAAAATATTTGCAGCTAATATTTTTACACCTTATATTTATTTCTAACAGACAGGTGTTAAGTTATAGGCTAACATCCTGCATACCTTTACATACTTTTACATCCTGCATAAATAAACAAATAACCCGGATATTCACACAGCGCCCTCTAGCCCTAAACTAAGCAAAGCTTGTAGATGGAAACTTGATAGCTGATACTAATACATATGTATTTATTTTGTGAGTAAATACATATTACATTAAATATATATTATACATAGAAAACACCCAGACTCGACACAAATATTTGAAAATTGACTTAGGTAATGTTTGTGTCCGGTGGGGATCGAACCCCCGACCCTCGGCGTCCAAGGCGTTAGAAACATGAAACAAATCAAACGCTACTGATTTATCGACTTATTTATTTACTATTAAAGAAGGTTTTTAGTTTTATTTTACTTAGAGTTACTTTTACACATTCAATATTAAATATTTCAGTTTCTATGTATTAATACAAATTACCGTCTACGTGTGTGCCAAATTTCATGAAAAGCGTTTCAGCAGCTTTTGCGTAAAGGAGTAACAAAAAAATAAAAACAAACTTTCGCTTTATTAATATTAGAAGGATTTGCCAGTAAATATCATGGTTGATAAGTTTCTTTTTGCGGGCAATCTAAAGAACGCCTCCTCAGCGACACATAATCTCATGAAAACCAATCGTATTATTTCACGAGCTTAAATTCCACGCAAGTTAATCTGTGCCAATAATTCTTTGCTAATACTCGAATTTCATGAATTTGAACCCTTCAAAAATGTATAAGTTAATACCTACTTAGCGTCAACTTGTAACTTACAAGCACAGATTACTAAGTCGTATAACTTGTAGCAAAGTGCTACGACGTAGTACTTGTAGCAAATCGCTACGCCGTAGCAATAAAAGTAGCGTCAACAAATTGTGTTAAGTGTGAAACTGTCGCCACGAGGCGTATGAGAGGTGTCGTGGAACTAGCGCCCAAGATAATAACGCCGCCTTACTGCGAAAACCAATTAAATCGTAAAATGTGCAAGCGAAGATATCGCGATTATAATGTTTAAGGGGTTGAAAATACATTAGTAATATTATATTCCTATTGTTACATAATAGCATCAGTACACTTATAAATGTTCTATTTAAATATATCTATTGTGTTTTAAAAAGACTATTACTTATTAGTGAAATTTTCAAAAATGTTCACAAGGCCACCTATTTAATTGGTTTTCGCTGAGAACTTTAAAATTGTTAATATTTTCTAAAGTATTAAGAATACAGCAAATCCCGAGAAATTACTTTTTACATTTAGTTCATTAAACCTAACCATGATAAAAACGTACCTATCCAGTTGTCCCTTGTAGAGCTACAAGTAGAAATTGTATCAAGATAATTGGTTTTCCCTGCCGAAAATTAACGAATATAAAAGTTAAGCAAGTAATTTATTACAGTTTCAGTACTTTTATCTGTTATCAAAATTTATAACTCAAAGTTTAGGGTAGGTGTAGGGTACGTGTAGGGTAGGTGTAGGGTAGCTGTAGGGTAGAAGTAGGGTGGGTGTAGGGTAGGTTTAGAGTAGTAGATGTAGGGTAGGCGTAGGATAGTTGTAAGTAGGGGTAGAATAGGTGTAGATAGAGTACACACATCAAAAAAAGTTTGTGATCAGTAGCAAAAGCAAGTGTATTTTATGAAATGTAAATTATTTATAGAAAGTGTTTTTATTTTATGTTTTTATAATGAAAATGCACTAAGTAAATAAAAAAAACATTATTCATTATTTTTTTTTAAACAAAAGTTAAGAAAGGCAATTTTAGCTGAAATTTGATGTAATTAAAAAATTGAATTAAGGAAAAAATAAACAAAATTTATTACGAAAAGATTAATAGTTAGTATAAAATGACTCCTCCTCTGGCTCGCACACATGCGGAAACCCTTCTGGGCATGCTAAGAATTAAGTTATCCAGCACTTCTTGTGGTAACCTGTCCCACTCTTCAATAGCAGCTGTCCTGATTTCTGCCACTGTTTGAGGAGGTGGCTGAGGATTCCAAACAGATCGCTTAAGAGCGTCCCACGCATGCTCGATCGGGTTTAAGTCAGGTGAGCCGGCAGGCCAGTCTAACCGGGTGATGTCGCATTGCTGGAGAGCAGCATCAACACGTCCGTTTCGATGTGCGGGCGCATTATTATCTACCATTATGAATTGGCGCCCGTGGTTGATGCGGAATGGTCTGACGTATCCATCGATTGCAATCATTTTATACATAGCTCCAGTCATGGTGCCTTGATACGGAATTAAGGGCGTCCTAGCCCCAATCATTATACCGGCCCAAAAGGACACCGATTTCCCGTCCTGCTGAACGGTTCCAGTGGCAGTTCTCTGCCTTTCAGAGTCGCCTGGTCTTCTCCAGACACGGACACGTCGGTTATTTGGATGCGTACTAATCCTCGTTTCGTCAACAAAAAGGCAGTTCTGCCAAATGCTTTCGTCCTCAATTTCTTCATTTTGACGGAGCCTAGCCCATCGCAATCTGCGCTGTTTCCGTTGCTGTGAGTTCAAAGGTGCTCGCCAGGATCTCCTTGCTCGTAATCCAGCTTGGTGTAAGCAATTTCTAATTGTTTGGGTGCTAACTTCGCGACCGGTGGCAGCTCGCAGTTCTGCTTTTATTTTAGTAGCGTTCATTGTTGGGTCACGGGCAGCCAGTAATCTGATAGAGCGCTTCTGAATTGCAGTAAGCACAGTTGGGCGACCACTGCGAGGTCGGTCAGCTAAATCTTCCATGCCCCGATACCTCTGCAACGTGATCACCACGCAGGCTTGGGATACATTAACTCTGCGTGATATTTCCCTCGTGGAATAGCCTTCTCCACTTAAAGTTAGGATTCTGGCTCGTAAAACTTCTGTTAATCCTCTCGGCATCGTTACCAACTAAACTTGTTGTGAATAAATTGAAAATATCGTAATTTGCGACTAAGTCAGATTTCTGAATGGTAGCAAGCAAGGGTTGATAGTCTTTTTATATGAAAAAAACATTTGAATTACGAAATTGTTTATATTAAAATTCATATTTTAAAATAAGGAATCAAAAAATAAAAAGTGATTGAGTTTTATTCTTTCACAATAAAAAATATTACCACTTTTCCAAGTGATCACAAACTTTTTTTGATGTGTGTAGGTATAGGGAAGGTGTAGAGTAGTAGGCGTAGGTTAGGGGTAGGTAGGGTAGGGTAAGTGTAGGGTAGGTGTAGGGTAGAAGTAGGGTGGGTGTAGGGTAGGTTTAGAGTAGTAGATGTAGGGTAGGCGTAGGATAGTTGTAAGTAGGGGTAGAATAGGTGTAGATAGAGTAAGTGTAGGGAAGGTGTAGAGTAGTAGGCGTAGGGTAGGGGTAGGTAGGGTAGGGTAGGGGTAGGGCAGGTGTAGGATAGCTGGTGTAGGGTGGGTGTAGAGTATTAGATGTAGAGTAGGCGCAGGCTTGTGGTAGGGTAGGTGTAGAGTAGGTGTAGGTTAGTTGTAGGGTAGGTGTCGTGCAGTGGGTGTAGGGTAGGGTAGGGGTAGATAGGGGAAGAGTAGGTGTAGGATAGCTGAGTAGCTATAGGGTAGGTGTAAGGTATACCATCATAATCTAGACGTCTAGAATTTTACCGAATTTTCCGAATGTCCTACGGAAAAATGACTAACTTCTATGTATTTAACAAAATTTTAGCAGTTTTATAATCTAGGTATGGAGAATAGGTAAATGGAATAAAATGATAATCAAAATAAGAAAAGAAAAAGGAGTTTTATTTTGTGATAATAATCTCTTACTATAAACTATTTTGAATAACGATATTGCATGTAATGGATATATAATATTTTCTTAGACGATTCGATGTATTGCATTAAGTATGGAATTCGTCAGGTAAAACCAATTAAACAATTTTAGTTGTTTTTCGCTGTAGTAATTATGTAACATCCGTGAATAAAATATCGTCAGGGAAAAGCAATTATTTGGATATATCATATTTTTTTAGACGATTCGATGTATTGCATTAAGTATGAAATTCGTCCGGTAAAACCAACTAAACAATTTTAATTGCTTTTATTAGACCATCTTAATCAAGTACGGAAATTTAAATATTACTAAATGGTTGTTACTGAGAAAAAAAATAGAGTTTTCTATGGTCTCTCCTACGGGAAAACCAAATTTTATCAACTTAACCGAAAATCGTTGGAGACAAATATGGTGTCAGTTAAGTTAAATCTGCTTAATGTTTTTTATTTGAAAACAAACCTTGCCAGTGTTTGAAATGATTGGTTATCTACTTAGCTAGAAGCGAAACTATAAGACTTAGCAGTTAATGGGTTTTCGCAGACGAAAGAGCAAAAAATTTTAAGTACTTTTGCATTCAAAAGTAATTTTCGTAAAAATTTCGAGTTAATTGGTTTTCGCAGTAGGACGGCGATAAGATAAAATTTGATAAATCTTTATTGAATAAACCTTATAAATAGGTACAAATGATGCAAAGTAAAGAAAAATAAAATCATAAGTATCACTTGTAAAAACGTATCTGAATATCCTTTTGGCCACGTTTTAAATAAATTTTATCCATTTTAAGGGTCAGACTGGCTACTTAAAAGTTGTAGTAGTGTACCACTACAGAAACTTCTGGAAATGGGCCTCCCCCAGATTGGGGGGTATTGCCACACATTCATAGAAAGCACCCAAACTCGACACAATTATTTGAAAATTGACTTTTTTTTTGCGGGTAGGCAAATCAAGCAACAACAAAGATTTTGCTCCTATGTCTAATAAATATAAATAAATAGTAATTACTAAAATAAATGTGCTAAAAGCTTACCAAGTGCATTAGTTGACCATCAACTTTCATTTTAAATAATTTTCACCACAAATATTAATCACCACATCATGGAGAACACTGCTGCACTCATACAGGGGATGAAGGACTTGGCTGATTTTGTCGACTCCAGGCTCAGCGAGTTTGAGCAGAGCCGGCTACAACCACCACCTCCCGGTAAAGATACCATCAAAACTTTGTCTGTGGAGTACACAGCCTTCAAAGCTCTAGTGTGGGAAACGGTTCCCTATCTATTTGCATAAAAATATTAGGCATAATATAGGTTGGCACAATGTACATTGAACTAAAGATACTTACGCATAAAAATAGTAGGCATAACACGTTAAGCATAATTTATTAACCTAACCTAACTTAATCTAACCGAACCTAATGTCTATAAAAATACTAACCTAACCTAACCTAATGTCTATAAAAAAATGTTAGACATAAATAAACTGTATTATGCGAAAACATGTTTATGACAAAGATATAAAAGGGGAAAAAGAATTATGCGAAACATGTTATGCTAAAACATATTAGTGGAAAAAACATTATGCTAACCAAAGGGATCCCGTGGAAAACACTTGGGATGCTGAAGGCACAGCTGCAGTTGATTGTCGACAGTCAAGACCACTTGGAGACACACTCAAGAAGGAAAGTTCTGCTGTTTCATGGTATTCCCGAAATTAAAGATGAGAATCTGCCACAAAAAATTCTCAGCCTAGCGCAAGAGCGGATGAAGTTGCAATCTGTTGATGCAGAATCACTTGAGGCTTGTCACCGACTAGGAGGAGTGAAGGCAGATAAACATAGGCCAGTGTTGGTCCGCTTTTCGAACATGTTCAGCAGATCGGCAGTGTGGAATGGGAAGACAACGCTCAGGGGCACTAAGGTATCTGTTTCGGAGTTCTTGACTAAGCCGCGGCAAGAAGTGTTTGCGGCCGCCAGGAAGCACTTTGGCATGAAGCAATGCTGGTCATCTGAAGGTACCGTCGTTATTCTGCTGCCTGATAAAAGCCGCAAGAAGGTGCTGACTATGTCTGAGCTCCAGCCATTGTTGAAGCGGTACCCAAAACAGTAAATCTCAGCGGTTTTGTTTCATCCGTGCGTTTTTGTTTACTGTTGCTGGTACCCTGTGATTGCGTCTTTGAGCCATTTTCTCATTTTATTTCGTTTAGTTGCTGATCAGGGTACTAGTAAAACACTTAGTATTTAATTTGAATTAACGTTTTCTTGTACATATTATTAGTTTTGTAAAAATGTAGTCAGATTAGTTTAGGTTATGTTTTTTTCTTTCAAACGTCATTTTATCTGTCATTCTTGTATTTCGTTCGGAAATTTATTGTAGGTACGTTCCGTTATACGCACGGATACGCAGTGTGGTTTTCTTTTTTTGTGTGTGAACTTTGTTTTTTTTTTTTTTTAGTTTTAAGTTCCTTTTCTGGTCAACTCGTGCTGGTGTTGGAGAAAGCTTAATTTTGTTGCATTTTATATAGGTATTTATTAATATTCCACATTATTTATATATATATATATATTATACTTTATATCTAATGATTGACGATTACTTTTCCTGTTCATCTTCTGATGAATATGAAAGTGCTCATAGTCTTAGCAGCTCTTCTCTTTCGATTCTGAGCCACTTGAAGACAAACTTAGGTCTGTTTTTCATAGTGGCTCACCTTACCTGTCCCTAGTGCACATCAACGCTCAGAGCATTTTAGCTCACTATTCAGATCTTCTCGCATCCATCAGCAGCGGGGTAGTCGACGCTGTCCTTGTGTCTGAAACTTGGCTCAAGCCTTCTCTTTCCTCCACTTCATGTTCTCTACCTGGCTATAATCTTTTCCGTAACGATCGTGTTGGTGTGGTTGGTGGAGGAGTTGGCATATATCTCCGGAGTACTATTCCTGCCACTGTTCTCAGTACTTCCCCCTCTCCATATACTGGGTCAATTGAGTACCTTTTCCTGGAGATCGTTCTTAATCACAAGAAGGTATTTTTGGGTGTGGTTTACAGCCATAATGATAAGGTTGATTATTTTAGTACACTTGCATCTCAACTTGAAACTTACAGCACACTATATGATCACCTCATTGTCATGGGTGATTTAAATACCTGCCTTGAAAGAAACGATCCAATCTCCAAGTTCAGAGCTTTTAAACTTACTTCTCTTGTCTCTTCTCTTAACTTGCACATTCTTCCACTATCTCCAACTCATCATTTTCCCAACTGTAGACCGTCTCTTATTGATATTTACATCCAAACCTAATTATATCATAATTACTTCCAAACCTAATTCTGTTTTGTCTCATGGGCAAATGACTGCTCCATTTTCTTATCATGATCTTATATTTCTGGCCTATAAAGTGCGTCCTCCCAAAGTTAAAAAGCAAGTTACTCTACAACGCAACTTTCGCAACATCTATCTGGATCGCTTAAGGGAGGATGTTAAAAAAATTGACTGGTCTCCAGTACTATCAGCTGATAGTGCTGACGCCAAGGTTTCCGCATTTAATCTAATTCTGAATAATTTATACGACACTCATGTGCCTGTTCGCCCCGTGCGGGTTAGGCATGCACCAGCTCCTTGGCTGACTGATGCAATTAGGCGAGTTATGTCTAAACGGGATAGGGCTAAGAGTAGGCTCAAGAGGGATCCAACTGATTCAAATTTAGCTGCCTATAAAAAACTACGCAACATTTGCAACAGGATGTGTAGGGATGCTAAACGCCGCTATATTCATTCCTCACTAGATTCTTTGTCCCAAGCTCAAACGTGGAAATTTCTTATGTCCCTAGGTGTGGGCAAGACGACGAACACTGCCATAGGTGCCGTGGACTTAAATTCACTTAACAATCATTTTTCAACTCCACCAGTTATTCTTGATGACGCAACTAGGTCTACTGCTCTTTCTGACTTTTCAAATCTTTCCCCACCAGACTGCCTTCCGTTTAATTTCCGGTCGGTCGCTGAGGCGGATGTTAAAAAGAGCGTCCTATCCATCTCAACAAAGGCTGTAGGTGATGATAGCATCAGCCTTAATATGCTCACACCTGTATTGAGTGACATTGTACCAGTCATCACACATATTATAAACTTTTCTCTGATGGTCAATGTCTTTCCCACAGCATGGAAAAAGGCTTTTGTTATTCCTCTACCGAAAACCCCAAACCCTACCTCTCTTTCCCAATTTCGTCCTATCTCTATCCTTCCTGTTCTTTCCAAAGTCCTAGAGAGTATTGCTCATAAGCAGCTCTACTCCTTCCTGGTCAACAACAATCTCCTTTGTCCTTTCCAATCCGGATTCCGTCCCTCACACAGTACAGTTAGTGCCCTGCTGAATGTCACAGAAGATATTCGCATGGCGATGGATAATACAAAGCTCACTATTGTCACACTACTGGACTTCAGCAGTGCACTTAACTCTGTGGACTTTGAAATCCTTTTAGCCTCCCTACGCTCTAATAACATTTCCTCTTCTGCGATCGATTGGTTTCATTCTTACCTTCATGGTCGTCAGCAGTATGTGAAAACCAATGATGGTTCATCTGATTGGTCTAATCTAACTGCTGGTGTACCACAAGGCGGTGTGCTATCTCCTTTACTTTTTTCAGTTTTTATTAATAACATCTCACGAGTCATCTCTTCTCCCTACCACCTGTATGCAGATGATCTACAAATTTATAGACCTTTTCGAAGTATCCCAAGCTATTGACGCTATAAATAAAGACTTGGCGTCGGTTCAAACTTGGGCTAAAACCTTTGGGCTTCTCGTGAATCCGAGCAATTCGCAAGCTTTAATAATTGGTAGCAGTAGGTTAAGGTGTAGGCTTGATCCTCTGAGTACTCCACTGGTGTATTATGATGGCATATGTATCCCGTATACTGAGAGGGCCAAGAATTTGGGTGTCATATTTGACTGTAATCTTTCTTGGGTATCCCACATTAACGACGTGAGCAGGCGCATGCACTATTCCTTTCACTCTCTTAAGCGACTCCAGAACTTTCTTCCATTCAAAACTAAAATCATGCTTGCACAAGCACTTCTTCTTCCTATTCTTGACTACGCTGATGTCTGTTATCTGGATGCGACGGAAGAATTACTCAATAAGCTTGAGCGACTACAAAACCTCGCTATTAGATTTATTTTTGGACTTCGTAAGTTCGATCATGTCTCGGAATTTCGTGCTCAGCTTAAGTGGCTTCCAATTTGTCTTCGCCGCGATATGCACATCCTATCCACTCTCTACAACATCCTTCATAATCCTGCCGCTCCCGACTATCTCCGCTACCGTTTCCATTCCCTTCCTCCATATCCCCACCCTAGGCGCGCCCGCATCAATAAGATGTTGGTGTGTCCTAGAGCGAACACCAAATTTCTTTTTAACTCCTTTTCTGTAAGAGCTGTACAGCTTTGGAATAATCTTCCTATGTTTATACAGGAAAGTCCCTCCATTGCTATATTCAAAAATCGTATAAAAGAGCACTTTATTTCTCAACAACCGTGATATGTTTATGTATTTGTATGTTATGTATTTAAGTATTAGGATTTTTATTTATCTAGATTAGGTAGGTATATTTATTTAAGTAGGTATGTACGTTTTTATTATTTTATAGCATTAGTTATTTGTTTAGTTTTCATGTAACTTATTTTATTGCCTAATTGCCCCAAAATTTTTAGATTCTCTCACCACACATGGGTTGGCTGGAAGAGATCTCTCATTAAGAGATAAGCTCGCCTTTGCGACAAATTTTGATGTATAAATTTTGGTGGTGTAGATCGAACATTCTCACACACACACACAAACCACGCCTTTGACCCCGCAGGGTAGGCAGAGCGAAGGCGACAATATTGGAGTGGGGACAATATTTTTTTTGTAAATAGGCTCTACTTTCACGCTGTGTACCAGGTAGACGCCTTAATAGTAGATAATGGATATCATAACCCTGATTAAATTTCTTTAACGTAATAACTTGGATGAACTACACGTGGAACTTAACACACGTGGAAGAAAAAGTAAACTTTTCTAAGTTATATAAGGTGCAAAAATATTAGCTGCAAATATTTTAAGGGCTGAACCAGTCCATGAAACTGAACAACTTTCCCCAAGGAACATAGGTCGAAATATGAAGAAAGTTTTGGACCTCCCATAAAAAATGTAGCAGCCGAGCGAGTCAACTGTATTGGAAGTCCAATTTTTTTTCATGTTTTGGACCTATGGGGAAAGTTGTTCAGTTTCATGGGCTGATTCACCCCTTAAAATATTTGCAGCAATTTTTTTTACACCCTGTATTTTAAAGTAGACTTTTTTCTCTGGAAACTTTTGAGGCGTAGAACTTCTTTCAGCAATTTATGATGTAGCGCAGTGGTAATGCGACTGCCTTTGACGCAGAAGGTTACGGGTTCGATTCTCGGTGGATCACTCACAAAGTTACAAAGTTGATATTTATCACTTTGTGATTTTGTTCCCATTCTGGTTAGGACATTGCGGGCTGAACCACCCGATTGTCTAAGTAAGATGGTTCCGTGTTTCGTATGGCACGTTAAGCCGTAGGTCCCGGTTGCTGTCTATCACCACTTAGACGGCGGTCGGTACACAACCATGTCAGAAGCCTGCTACTTGTAGTGGGTGGTTGAAAAATTCTGACACTACTGCTTCCGCGGGAAAATGCTGGATGAAGCCAGACCCCTTCTAATCGGACAAGGTGGATATCTTAAGGGCAGACCTATGTTAAGCAGTAGATGTCTTATGGTTAAAATGATGATGATGATGATGAATAGAATTCGTCGGTAAGAACACGTTAAAATATAGCTATGAATATATTAAAATACTTTTTTGTGTGATCTATCTCCAAACCACAAACTTTTTCCGGCAACTCAAGTAGATAACTAAAGTTAAACATGGACAAGCCACTTGGGCGGATCGCACACTTGGCGCACGATGGAGCGCTAAAACATCGCAGCGGTCTGTTGTATCCCTACTAGAAATCTCAATCTACATACTAAAACCGGTCAACCGCTGTTGACGCAGCGCTTTCGCAGTGTCGTCCATCGAGTGCGGTTTTAGTATGGGGACTAACGTTTCTAGTATGGACCGGATAGACCGCTGCGATATTTTAGCGCTCCGTCGTGCGTCAAGTGTGCGATCCGCCTGAAAGGCAATAAGGTCGACAGCCTGTAGAAGGGCTGTCAAGGAGCGCTCGTCTAGCAGAGGTCCAATATTGCCCGCTTAACTTAAGGCACCGCCGTACCACCGGCCAGTTATGTAGTAAACAACGTACATACATATATCACGCCTTTATCCATTGCTGAGTAGGTAGAGCGTCAACGGCCGTAAGAATACGGTCGCTATCGCCATGTCTGACATTTTTGAAGATTGTTTTCCAAGGCAGTTTCAGAAAACATTTGTATCACTATAGTAACAGGTTGTCAGCCTGTCGCCTAAAAATTGTAATACACCAATACTCTCGAGTTCCTCAGTCGTCTCTTACGACACCCGCGGGAAGGATGTGGGGTGATGCTATTCTAAGCCGGCATCACACGGCATAAAATGTAAACACGGCACGGCACGGTAAACAAATATTAGGGAAATTAATAGTAAGATATTCAGGGTGTAAGGGGCGGTGTAACGAAAACTTTGCAGGCGTGATCAGACCATGAAACTGAACAACTTTTTCTCTATGGGCTATGATGGGAAACGAAAAAAGTTTTTCGAACTTCGATACTAAATTCCCGATCAACTGACTGACTTCGTATGGAAATTCGAAAAAATGTTTGTATGTGAGTGAGAATGTTCGATCCCCACCACCGGACACTAATATTTATAAAGTCAATTTTCAAATATTTGTGTCTAGTTTGGGTTTTTTCTATGTATGTATAAAGAAAGGTCAGGTCAGAAGCTTTTGGGCTAGATGGCGCTGTGTGAATTGTCCAGAATATTTATAAATTGTTTATTATTATTTATGTAATGTATGGTGTGGACTGTGCCTTAAGTGATGCCTAGGTTAGTGTCAGCTAGACGCGACTTGGGTTTAATATTCGCACCTCGCGATTCACGTACAATGAAATGCGGTGTTCTCTCCTTTTTGTGCATGTTTCGCCTTAAATTAAATTTTTGAACGTGGTTGGAAGGAGGACGAACATTGTAATTTTAGAATTTTACCCATTTCAATTATCTCGCGTTTGGATGAAGCGATTTTGATGCGATGAATGATGTAGGGAAACGAAATATTTTTTTCGACTTTTCATTCAGAATTCTCGATCAGCTGAGTGACTTTGTATGGGAATTGAAAAAAAATTATAGCCATAGAATAAGTTGTTCAGTTTCATGGTCTGATCACGCCTGCAAAGTTTTCGTTACACCGTCTCTTCGATGTTATCCTATAGAAACTGAAGCAAAATCTAAGCAAGCACTTTGTTAAAAAATGCCTAATTCACCAAACAGACAAATTTTGGCCACTGACTCAAAATTATGCTAGACAGATACAACTCGCTACATGGGTCATTAATAAATCACAAAAATTGTAAACTTAAAAACTATTGTCCAAAAACACTACATACTCCATTCATAGTTTTTCGAAATATTCAAACTTTGAATTAAGGAACAAAAAAATATTAAGTAAGTAAGCGCTTTGTCGCCATCGAAACTAAAGGGACATGACGTCATCTCTTTGTTTTTTCATACAAAATATCGTTTTAAAAAGTAGCTCATTTGACCTGCCAGTATAAGGCTGGTTTCAGAGCGACGCGTCTCGGCAGCGCTGCCCAGCCGCGCGCGCCTCGCATTACACTAGATTGTATGTAGCGTTTCATAGTGACGCGTCTTGGGCCGCGTCTCGGCCGCGCCGCGGTCGGATCTCCTTCGATTGCCATTAGCGTCGACTTACAATCTTTTAAGACGTCGTTGTTGCACTCTTTTCCATATAACGTATATAGCTAATATAGTGATTACGTTTGCTGGCATAATGATTCTCTGCACTCGACCGTACACCACAACGAAGCGCGCGCGTCTGAATGTCGTTTCACAGCGAACGCGCTGCCCAGGCGCGCGCCCGATCCGCGCGCGCCCTCGCAGCGCTGCTGAGACGCGCCGCTCTGAAACCAGCCTAAGTATAATGAATATCGATTTGGATTCCCGCGAGATATTATAAAAAATGGAACCTTCAGAATGACCGAAACAATTTAATTCCTGTCTGGAAGCGCCGACCGCGCGATTTTCACGGACGAATGCAGATCTTTTAGGGGCCCGTAGTTATAGGACCAAGATATTCACTACTTTTTAGAAGGTTGCATTGCGTATTAAAATTTTCCCACGTAAATTAAGAGGTTTCAAGTTTTAAATACAGGGTGTAAAAAAAATACCTGCGAATATTTTAAGGGGTTAGCCAGCCCATGAAACTGAACAACTTTTTCCTCGGAACATAGGTGGAAATACGAAAAAAATATTTGGACCTTCCAAACAGAATTACCGATTAACCAAGTCAATTTGTATGAGAGGTCCAAAAAACTCAGGGAAAGTTGTTTAGTTTCATGGACTGATTCACCCCTTAAAATATTTGCAGCTAATATTATTACACTGTATATAGATAGTAGGTACTAAATTGACTGGCAGACTTTTAATCAATACATTGCTAATAAAGTATTTTTTAAACTGAATGTAAAAAATTCAACTACAAATATTATAAGGGGTGAACCAGTCTATGAAACTGAGCAACTTTCCCTAAGAAACATAGGTACTAAAATGAAAAAAAATAAACTTCCCTTACAAAAAGTACCAGCCGACCGTGTCCGATTGTATTTTTTTTTCATATTTCGACCTATGATTCATGTGGAAAGTTGTTCAGTTTCATGGGCTGGTTCATCTCTTGAAATATTTGCAGTTAATTTTTTACACCATATATTTGTTTTGGTATGTAGGGCCTACCCCTACCCAGAGACTATTTCCTTCCACTTGCTACGATCCTGGCATACTTCTTACGCTTTTTCTACATTCATCAGTCTCTTCATGCATAAAATTATAAAATTTCTATTAAGTATTTTATACGGCCGTTGACGCTCTGCCTACCCCGAAAGAGATAAAGGCGTGATCTGTGTGTGTATGTATAAAGTAATCGTAGCAAGTCGTAGTAAACCATCTGCTACGAATTAGCTACGAACTGCTACATGACGCGTAGTAAGTGCTACGTAAACTCGCGCTTGACCGGATTTTATAAAACAAGGTAATTTTCGTGAAACATTTAACATTGGATGAGGAAAATTGAAGTTTATTGAGCGTGATGTATCATTTTCTTTATCTTAAAAGAACCTTGGTTTTGGATATTGTAGGGGGATCGCACACTTGACGCACGATAGAGCGCTAAAATAGCGCAGCGGTCTGTCTGATCCATAGTAGAAAAGTCACTACCCATTCTAATACCGCACTCGACGGACGACACTGCGATAGCGCTGCGTTGACAACGGTTAAGCGGTTTTAGTATGGGAATTGACATTTCTAGTATGGATCTCACAGACCGCTGCGATATTTTAGCGCTCCGTCGTGCTTCAAGTGTGCGAACCGCTTTATATGAGTAATTGTATTCATTTCGTTACCACTCATTTCAAGTTGAAATCGATGGAAAACTTAATATTTCAGTAATTTGTGACTCTCTGTTTTGTCCGCTTAAGATAATAGGTACCTTGGCATTAACACAGGGTGTAAAAAAATTCCTGCAAATATTTGAAGGGGTGAATCCGTCCATGAAAATGAGCAACATTCCCCAAGAAACATATGTCGAAAAATGAAAAAAAAAAATTACCTCCAATACAAAATTACCAACAGACCAATTCAATTTGTATGGGAGGTATAGGTAAAATTTATTTTCATATTTCGACCTATGTTTCTTGGGGAAAGTTGTTAAGTTTCATGGGCTAAATAACACCTTAAAATATTTGCAGCTAATATTTTTACACCTTATATTTACATACTCTAAGAGCGTGTCAAATTAGTCATTCCAAGGATCAAATTACAATGGTTGTTCTTAATAACTGCATGAAAGACTAGTATTAGTTGAACCCTTCATAGATAGATTAAGGTGCTGCGAGTAGGTACGTTTTTTGTAAACAAGATTTAATCAAAACTGATTTCAAAAGAACTCAATCGTATTTAAAATTCGAATACGCGTAATCCGTATGCGCGTACAAAGTAGAAATAATCCAACGAATGGATTACTTACTTACTTACTCCTGTGGCTCAGGGACCCAAAGTGGGTCTTGGCCTCCGACACGAGTTTCCGCCACTTGTCCCGATCCTGGGCCGCTTCACGCCAGTCAGTCGCTTGGAGGGCGCGTAAGTCGGACTGCACCACATCGCTCCAGCGATACCTAGGACGGCCAACTGGTCGTCGACCGTTAGGTCTTCCCAGGTACGCCTTCTTAGCGCCACGGTCTTCCTCCATTCTCTCCATGTGCCCGAGCCAGCGGAGACGGTGTGCTTTAGTTTCTCCTATTATGTTGGGCTCAGCCACGAGGTCTTCAATTTCGGCGTTCTTCCGGACCCTATAACTCCCATCCAGGTTTTTGACCGGACCCAAGATTTTCCGGAGGATTTTGCGTTCGGCTACCAGCAGTTTGTTCTCTTCTTTAAGTGTCAGCGTCCAAGTCTCGCAGCCATACATAAGTATAGGTCTGATGACCGTTTTGTAGATTCGTATTTTTGTTCTTCTGCTTAAGAGCTTGGACACTAACACTTTGTGAAGCGCCGCGCTGCATCTCAAGGCGTTTTGGATGCGGATGTCTATTTCCTCCTCCCTTGTGTTCATGTCGGTGACGGTACACCCCAGGTATTTAAATTTGGCCACTCCCTTGTAGGTAGTTCCTCCAACATGTAGGTCTGCGCGTTTTGTGCGTGTGCATCTGAAGCGTTTCATGTGAAGGTACTCCGTTTTTTCGTGGTTGATACCCAGTCCCACCGTCTTGGCTTCAGCTTCCAGAACAGCAGCAGATTCAGCGACTTCTCCCATACTTTCGCCAAGCAGGGCCAGATCGTCGGCATACCCTATCACCTTGTGCTTCCTATTCAGTTGCAGCCCAACATTTAGCTCCAGCACTCTTCTGAGGACGTACTCCAGAACCAAATTGAAGAGCACAGGCGACAGGGCATCGCCCTGCTTTAACCCAGTAAGTACTGCGAATTCATCTGTCAGCTCACCTTCTACCCTGACCTTCATCTTGCTTACTTTAGTGGCAACCTCGATCATATCCACTAGTTTTTTCGGGATGTTGAAATTTCTCAATATAGTGTACAGGGCGGTCCGATCAACACTGAATGGATTAAGTCTTTTGAAAAAAGAACGTTCCAATTACCCGCGCGTTCAGATTCCGATCGGCGCGGCGGCCATTTTTGAATTCCAATACGCGATCGCAGCAAAGAAAAGCGCAGAGGGAACCCTCCGAACAACTATACTCTAGCTTGTCATGGAAGAAGGGGGAAGGGGTTGGCACACAAACTAGCAGTTCAGTTCAGGGGTGGAAACTTGGATGTGTGAAAGAGTGGGAAGTACCAATTAACAACAACTAAAGTATGCCATTTCAATAGGCCACATGTGACAACTGTCAAAACCATGTTCATACTTTGACATAAGGTATATTTTTCTTGTTGACATGTTCTTTAGTATGGGTTTGACAGCTGTCAGGTTCGAATCGCCATACTTTTACAACAATATTTAAAAAACAAAATTGTTACTAAAGAAGCTTGTGCAAAACTGATATGCTGCGCCAGAATTTTCACAACTAATGCACAAAGCAAAAGAAGAAGCATGGTGTATCAAAATAAAGGTCTTTTGTGTTATGATTATATATGCCATACCCTTGACCTAGTCGCAGGGACTGCCATATCATAAAGATGATACTTGTGCTCACGCCATATCTGAATCAGACTAGTTTTTCATGCCTCCACTCTATCGGTTCCTTCTGAACATTCCTTTCTACTGAGCGTCGCATTTTCCCGCGCCGCCGTGGCACCTCGCGCCATCTTGGCCGCGTCTGGCATCGCTGGCATCGCTGGCATCGCTGGTATGCCATTATGCGGCGAGGATGCCGCCGATATTAAGACCTGTGAATGCCGTTGGGGGTCAGGTAGGGACCCGTTGATATGCAGGCGGGGAAACGTGCGACCTTGGGCTGTCTTTTATTGAGGTTTTTTCAGTGAAACAGCGCTTTTGGTAGTTTTCAAGTTTGGTAGTTTTTCATTTCTTTTCTTGTTTGATATTTCAGGATACTTAAAAATGTTTTCAGGATTTTTTAATGCAAACATCAGCTACTAATCTATCTATTTAACCTTCATACGAGCAAGAATTGTATATACTTATATACGTATATATATATATAGTATATACACATACAATATATATATATACGTATATATATATTTTGTATATATATAAGGCGTAAAAATATTCGCTGCAAATATTTTAAGGGATGGACCAGTCCATGAAACTGAACAACTTTCCTCAAGAAACGTAGGTCGAAATATGAAAAAAAATTTGGACCTCCTATAGAAAATTACCGACCGACAAATCAATTTGTATTGGAGGTCCGAATTTTTTTTCATATTTCGATTTCATTGTGATTTTAAATTCGATTTATTTGGGAGCGGCTCCAACAATTTTCTTGAAAACTCGTATATAAGGGTATTCGGGGGCGATAAATTGATCTAGCTAGGTTTTATTATCCAGAAATCACTCTGAATAGCAAAATAAGCCGAATAAAAACACGTTGCATTTTGTGTGGAGGCAGAACCGCTATTTCGTTGTATTTATATCACACGATCTACTTCACAAACCTATTCAAAGAACCGGGTTCATACTTACTTAACCTAATAAATTAAACCTACGCTTTACATTGAAATCTTCGAATAGTAGAAATTGATATACCTGTCGTTGCGGACTTCCGTGCGCGGAATCCAATTAAAACTTTTCAGAAATTAAGGTCCTTGTGGCTGCAAAACTATGTCACTAGACAACAGTTAGCCTAAATATAACCCTTGGGGTACAAGTTTTGTAGGTACCTACTTTTTTGTAGATACGCGGTGTAAGGGACAGCGTCCCGAATACTGATAGGGTGCAAGCAGACCATGAAACTGGACAACTTTCCCTTAGGAACATACGTCAGGAAACGTCAAAAAATTTTTGGATTCCCATAGTAAATGCAGTCTGCTGATCGCTATGGATTTTTTTGTCGTTTCCTGACATAATGTTCCTAGGGGAAAGTTGTTCAGTTTCATGTTCTGCTTGCACCCTATCAGTATTTGGAACGCTGTCCCTAACACCCCGTATATCAATGTCGATTCGCTAATGATAATTGAAAAGTACGAATACAAAATGAAATTCCGATAGCGAACACCAAGAATTTAATTAAATTAATATGCAGTGGCACTGACATTCAATAAGTATTTTAATATTGCGTAATTATGACGTTATATTTAATTTATTACGTACTTTATTTGAGATTTATATCTACTATTTTTCTACAAATTACTCTCGCGCTGGTTTTCTATGGTTTCTCCTCCACCCAAAGGTTGTCTAGAAGGGATCGCTTTTAGCGATAAGGCCTTTGCAGTAAATGTTATTGTTTTCTAGTGGTGTTACTTTTGTGCAATGAAGTACACTTACTCCACTTATTATGAACTAATATGTTAGTTTTGAACTATCTTTAAGGAAGTGATATGATTTGAAAAACGGCTACCATGTTGGTACGTATGTATGTGTATACATTCATCATGCCGTGTAATGCCGGCCTAGAATAGCATCACCCCATTTCTTCCCGCGGGTGTTGTAAAAGGCAACTAAGGGACTCGAGGGTTTCATGTGTATCACAATTTTAGGCGACAGGCTGACAACCTGTCACTACAGTGATACACGAATAATCTAAAAAGGCCCTCAAAATTTGTCAGACGTGGCGATAACGACCGTAATTTTGCGATCGTTAACGCTCTGCCTACCCCGCTAGGGATAAAGGCGTGATTTGTGTATGTGTATGTATGTATGTGTATACATTCATCATCACCATTACCAACAGTCCACTGCCGGACATGACCCCTCTATTTTTGGGAGGTATTGTTAGACTTATAACGCTTGGAGATGGCGAGCGAAATGCAAGATATTGCATTAGAGAACGCTGTTACTCATAACTTCGGATGAATTTATCTATTAGTACATAGCTTTTTAATACTTCTATTGCTAAAACTGGGGTTTAACTTAGCTACAAAACCTGGCTCAAAATGAACTAGGCTGCTGATTTCTTCTGTAAGTAATGCTTTTTTTTCTTTTCACAGATCACAAATCAACGAAAGGATCAGTCGTCACATTATCATGTTATAAAAGTAAGTACTTACCTACATTATAGCAATACATTGTTGTTGTCAGACTCGGTGTCCCACAGGAAAAGAGAGAGCAATAAGTAAATAAATGAATGAATTACCATTCGCATCATCATTTGGCCTCATACGTCTGTGACAGGCGATTTAATCAGTGTCTGAGGCAAGACTTTCCGTGACTATCGATGCGGGAGCGGCATGACTTTCCGCACGCTCTACAGGTGAAGGTGGAATTAAAGACCGGAACATGCATATTTAGACGTAGTTTTGATGGCTCCGGGGCCAAAAACTAATGGAACATCACTAAAAATGCATGTTTGGATGTCGTTTTTGCAATTTGTTAGCGAGATCAACTTCATACAGTAGGTATTAAGACTTGCTTATAAATCAGAACATGATTCTGGATATAGGGGACTAATGTTAAGTATAAACTCTTTTTATTAATCTAAGTAGATGCTTTCGTATTCAGCTTGTGCTATATTTTGAAAGAAAATACTTTTTACTTACCTGGAATATAATATTACCGTTTTAGTAGTTAGTTACAATTACCGTGGTTAGTAGAAGATATACGGACTATCAAGGATTTTGTAAAAACATGGGCTAACCATGTGCCTTGCGTAACAAAACAAATGAATGCAATATATAATATCGCCAATTTCAATGAAAAATAGCAACTTTAATTGTTGCACAAGACCCGGAAAATTAATAAAAATAAAATTGAAAATCTACGTTTACCTATTTTAACAAAAAAAATACTGAGGCGTAAACCTTTTCTACACTGCTTACCGAAAATAACGTATTTAGAACTAAATACACTAAAGAGCGCCAAACATCAGCACTTTTATCTCTTTCGATGCCCGATTTTGATACTCAATAACTCCAGAACTAGTATGTTGCATAAAAATTCCCTATGCTAAAATGATAAGCAATATTTAATCTCTATTATTACTTATATAACTTTGGCTTTGATGCGATTCCTGCAAGTCAGACGCAAGACTGATGAAAAACAGGACGAGCATCCAAACAAAAGTTGTCATGATCCTTTCAAGGAACACAAATGAAATATTTCTGATGTTAATATAACACCAAAATATTTGTTTTTTTACAGAAGAACCGAAGGTACAAATACAAGAAGAGGTTTTCTACGCAGAATCTAAAAGAAAGAATAGTGTTAAAATTACTGGAGGTAAAAATCTTTCATATTTTACTAACACTGCACACATACAGGATGTAAGAGACGGTGTAACGAAAACGGTGCAAGCGTGCTCAGACCTATTTTGGTAAAAGATAATTTTTTTTCGGCCCTTCATACAAAATTCCCTATCAGCTGAGTGACTTGGAATGGAACTCGAAAATATTTTTTCGTTTCCCATCATAGCCCCCATAGAAAAAGTTGCACAGTTTCATGGTCTGATCACGCCTGCAAAGTTTTCGGTACATCGTCCCTTACACCCTGTTAAAATATTGTAGGTATATCATTGTATGTTGTACACGTCAACTGCCTCACTTTATGCCATCTCACTACCCAGGTCTGCTGGAAGAGATATCTTTTTAGAAATAAGCTGACCTGTTGTGTATTGTTCTCAATGCTATATCCTTTGCGTTGAATTGTGTACAAAAAATACGTGAATGCTTTACACTATGCGTAAATAGCAGGGTCTCTATTGAACGAGCAGCCTCAGATGCTCACTGCCGCGCGCAGCAAGCGGCGCAATGCGCGGTCAGTGTGGACGTGTTTCGCCTGAGCAGCGCATGTTAGTATTCTCATGCTCGGGCGAAACACGCCCACACCGACTGCGCATTGCGTCGCATGCTGCGCGCGGCAGTGAGCATCTGAGGCTGCTCGTTCAATGGAGGCCCAGCTTATAAAAGTTTTTTGCAGAAATCGACGATGGGAGAGAAACGTGGGGTACGGGAGCAGACTTCCTGCTGTCCATCATTGGTTTCGCTGTGGACCTCGCCAATGTCTGGCGGTTCCCATACCTCTGCTACAGAAATGGTGGAGGTAAGTTTATAAATATAAATAACTACTTATTTTAAAATCATCATTATCAAAAACAATTAACAGTCTACCTAACCCATGGGAATTCCCCGTATTTGCCACTTAGACTGCGAGGTGTTCCATTCACATGAAATTCTGCTGAACATTTACGAAATCTTAGAAAAGTAAATACATATAAGTATAAATTTGAGTATTTTGACTTTTGAGCCAGCTATAACACGGCCAGTTCTTAAATCTTTCGTACAAACAAAATCATAAACGCATGTCTACATATTTGTCTCCATAAGTAGAAAAGACATCAACGCGTAACTAAAATACATCAGAAAAAAATCTCATATTTCATTCAACCTATAGAAACATAGGTATACGTTTCTTGGGAAAAGTAGTTCAGTTTCATGGACTGATAATATTTTAAGGGGTGAATCAGACTATGACACTGTACAAATTTCTCGAAGGAACATATATAAAATATAAAAAAAAAATTTACCTCACACACATCTTGGTCGGTCGGTAGTTTTGTATGGGAGCTCCAAATTTTTTTTCATATTTCGACCTATGTTTCTTGGGGAAAGTTGTTCAGTTTCATGGTCTGATTTACCCCTTGAAATATTTGTAGCTAATATTTTTACACCTTATATTATATTCTTCAGGGGCATTTCTGATACCATACACACTGATGTTGGTGTTTGGAGCCGTACCTCTGTTCTACATGGAGCTGATTCTCGGCCAGTACAACCGACAGGGACCCATCACGCTCTGGAAAATATGCCCGCTCTTCAAAGGTTAGTAGCCTTTTCAGTTTCCGTGTTTCGAATGGTACGTCAAGCCGTAGGTCCCGGTTGCTGTCTATGATAACTTAGATGGCGGATTACTCAACCATGCCAGAGGCTTACTAGTAGTAGGCGGTTGAAAAACTCTGACACTAGGGTTCATCGGGTCGTTCGACGACTCGGTGTCCTACACGAAAAGAAAGAAATTTGACAAGGATTTTGACAACGTATTCTAACTCGATGAAACAGGCTGCACGCACCAAAACACACGACTCATACGGCGTTACCTCGCCTCTTATCTCTGAGGATAGTGCTTGTGCAAGTGAGAGCGCGAAACGAGCGACAAAGAGGCACAATCGGCCTCTGCGTTCGACAGCGTATATCTATCTTAAAAAACTAAAATTTCCTTATAAAAATGCAACCATACTGTCAGTATCTTCTTATCACGTTGTCACGTTCAACTATCGTCAGTGAACTGACTTTACAGTCAATCGTTTTTAAGGCTGTTTGTTTTCTGTAGACTTTCTCGAAGGTTCTGAACTGCCACCGGTTCAGTCAAATGTAGGCAGGCGTAGGGATCACGAACGAAGAGGTTGGGTACGGTTTTTCATCAGATTATCTTTGAGCCTAACCACAAATAAGTTGAACGCGTGTCAAAAAAACTCTCGCGGATAAAGCGTTCAACGCGCGTAATAATATATTTTTTGTGGTAACGCCTCTAGTCACTTATTTCGACGATCGATGTGGCGAAGTGGTAGTGCGACTGCCTTTGACGCAGAAGGTTCCGGGTTCGATTGTCAGTGGGTCACTCACAAAGTTGCTATTTATCACTTTGTGAATTTGTACCCAGTCTGTTTAGGACATTGCGGGCTGAACCACCCGATTGTCCGTAAGTAAGATGGTTCCGTGTTTCGGATGGCACGTTAAGTCGTAGGTCCCGGTTGCTGTCTATGATCACTTAGACGGCGGTTGTTACACAATCATGTCAAAAACCTGCTACTTGTAGAAGGCGGTTGAAAAATTCTGATATTAGGGTTCATCAAGTCGTTGGACGACTCGGTGTCCCACACGAAAAGTGGAGACTTATTTTGAGTCCTACGAATAGAGTCCTAAGTTACGTTAAATTTTATGCCTCATATGTTTGCATGCAGGACCGGTGTAGAAAACCAAAAGTCTATTGACATAGACAATTTTGGGTTCACACTCTAAATTTAGGATTCTGGTCACTGACGCGAAATTAGAAGAACATTATTTACATGATAACATCACATTACTTTATTTATTTTCAGGTGTCGGTTTCTGCGCAGTAATGGTCGCGTTTTACGTATCTTTCTACTACAATGTCATCATCGGTAAGTATTTGCAACTACATACATATTTAGTAGCAAACAAACACAAAATTAGTATTAGGAAGTAGTGATGTAACGAATATTCGCATTCACATTCGCAGTTGCGAATATTCACATCTTTTTGAATAATTGCATTCGTATTCGCAAAAGCGTAAATAACCGATCTGTCTTTATCCTGAACCGGGTTCGTAAGTGTTCGTTCGTATCATCTCGGTAATTTCCGGAATTAAATACGATTCATAGTAGCAAACAACTCGTGCGGCAAATCAGCAACCATTTTTTTGTTACAGATATACGACGCTAAATTTAAAAACTAAACATTCGTATTCGCATTCGCGAATGTGGGCCTCAGATGCTTAAATTTGAACATTCGTTACATCACTATTAGGAAGTACTAGTACAAATTATCTGCATGTTTTGAATTCAATTCTTATTCCTTTGAATTAGGGTTTAATTTCGTGTAATACATTGAGGGCAGTGGATTCCATGACCGTACCTTGTACTTCAAGGCGAAGAGCATTTGGCTGCCGTCCAAGTGGTCACAGGTTACGGTTGCAGGGCATTTGAGGTTAACACTAACTTTGCATTATAGGTAGGCACTAATAATAGGACCGTTTTGAGTGCAGCTGTATATCGTAGAGTTTTGAGTGAACAAAATTCTTATTGAAGTTTCAAGTAACTTTTAAATTGAAATAGTGCCTCGATATGGTAGGAATAGTGTTATCCCATTTCTACACATAAATAAAACTAAGGGTAGTTTCCTTTTAAGACTTAAGTTTCTAAACTTATTTAGAAATCCAGCCAAGAAATGGGTAGCAACATTCTCTGTATATGCAACAACATGAATCATGATACACTGCGCTAGTTAGCCCACCCAACTGTTTCCCATCGTCGAGCTATCCACATTTTGCAGTGGAATGACGAATGATTATAATGAAATGAAATGAATGTTTGTACGGTCTCGTACGACCGCACAGCCTGAATCAGCTAATTTACTTTTTACCTATGTAACATAAAATCAGTTCACGTCATACAAGCGCATCGTGCACTCGCTTTCGTTAATATTAACAAGTTATTATCGATTGTCACATTGTAACAAGAAATAAAACTACATTATTCAAGAATACCATCTATCATTCAACAAGACTGCATCATCTTCGTAAAGATTGTATAGTCTAACAAGAAACTATACATCTTTTGGTCCTTCGAGCAAACACGTGTTTCTTGTGAATTTCCGTGCGGGGCGAATCGGCTCTCTGGCCTCCCACCAGCGGGTCTCACCAGACGAGTTGAGAAGGCGCCATACCAAACGGACGATTACGAGGACACTGAACAAGGCCAATAGAAGAAGGAGTTAAGCAACAACAACAAGTGCTTTTACTTCTTTTCAAGCAAGTGTGGTGAATTTTGTGTTTTTAAGTGAAAGTGCGCACAAATCACTTTTGAACACACAAGGCGCTATACTAACAAGAACCAGCAAGCTAAGGAAACATAGTCCTAAAGGATATTTCCATCAAGAAAACGAGGATTGTAATCAAAGACATTATTAAGTCATCAAGGAATACAAGTGCACAGTAAGATTATTTTCAACAATAAAACAAGCAGGTACCAATTAACAAGCTATCTTGCGATTCCCACTTGACTGCTGGGCCAAGACAAATAATTAAACATAATCGTTATAAACAAGTTAACAAGTTAATTTAACAAGTTATAATGGATAAGATAGAACCTCTCTTAACCAATCAAGCTACAGTTCAACATGAACTGGAACGAATATTAATCAACTTCGAAAAAGATGGTGCAGACCGGCAAACTCCTGAACATTACAAGAAACGTTTCAATAAACTAGATTCGTTGTGGCAGAAATTTACAGATGTTCACATAGATCTAATGGAATTATTGCCTGAAGATCATACCTACATTACCGACGGGACGTATGAAGAGACAAGAGCCCAATACTTAAGAACAAAAGCAATAATTGAAAAGGAGTATCTAAGGCTCTACCCATCCAACAGCGGTCAAAATAACGACAGTGACGACAAAAATTCGGGAGACAAGAATAAACCTGAAAATAATAACGAGCGTAACAAGGGCTCCAATTTCAGTAACACCGGCACCAACAGCAAGTTAGACGAGATGATGAAAAAACAGTTGAGCAATTTCAAGGCCTTTGCTCGAACTGTATCCAACATCAACCCCGAAGCCATCAAAGAGAAATGGGAGTTTGAAGATTGTCTCAGAAACCTGCAAACCCGATGGAACGTTATCGATTCTCTGCACTGGGACATCGACAGCGAACTGGGGGGTACCAACAAGCAGTATGAAGCCAGATTCACTGAACACGAGCAAAAGTTCAACATCATGAAAAGAGCTATAAATAGCAAGATGTGGTCAGTGGCACACCGAGAGAAATCCACTCCACAACTCGACATACCAATATTTAGTGGCAATTACCAACAGTGGGTGTCATTTAAGGACCTGTTTAGTGAAGCTATACATAACAACCCTTCCTTATCGAATGCTCAAAAGCTACAGTTCCTAAAGAGCAAGCTGAGAGGCGAAGCTGAGCGTTTGATACAGCATCTACAGATTAGTTCAGAAAATTACCGTACAAGCTGGGAAATCCTGAACCACAGGTATAATAACAAAAAACTTATATTTACTACGCATCTAAACACCCTCATGAACCTCCCAGCGATGCAACAAGCTACATCGAACAATATAAAACGCATTCACGACGTCACATCTGAATGTTTAAACGCCATCAAGAACCTGGGTGTTAACATCGATACCTGGGACCCAATTCTAGTACATATCTTAGTACAGAAATTGGATGCTGAAACCCATAATGATTACCTCGAGTCATTAAAGGAGCCAAGAGAACTACCAAGTCTGAGTGAATTCTTAAATTACATGGAAAATAAATTCACTTCAATGGAATCAGCGCGCCGGAAACAAGAAAATTACCAGCAAAAATCGTCAGCGCAGCCTTCTACGTCATACAAGCAAGAAAGGTCATACAACTTTAAATACACGAGCAACAAGGCAATTTCGCAACCAAACTACAAGCATTTGACACCTAAAATAAAATGCGCAATTTGCAATAGTGACGAACATCGCATTTATTATTGCAAACAATTTGCAGAACTCACGCCAAACCAACGGCGACAAAAAATAGCACAGTTGAATTTTTGCATCTGTTGCCTATTTAACCACAACGGCCAGCCATGTACATCAAATAATCGCTGCCGCGTTCAAGGATGTAATGAAATACATAATACATTACTACATGAAGCATACGCTAAGGGAAATAATTCTTCACCGGCCAAATCCACTGCGTATCAGGGTAACCCTGTTAATACAAAGCGCGGAGAGCACCACAGCTACGTGGCTCAAGAAGATGATGAGTCAGAGACACTCTTAGCAACCGCTCAAATAAAAGTTCAAGGCGCCGACGGAGAATACCTAACACTACGAGCTCTTATTGACCCCGGCTCTCAAGTTTCATTGCTAAAATCGAATATCGCACAACTATTGCGTTTACCTCGCCAGAAGTGCAGAGGCATCATCACCGGCGTTGGCACCAAGGACAACATATGTACCGGAAAGATGAAGCTAACATGCCAATCGAGTACTGAAAACTTCACATTCAATACTGAAGTCTACATCATGAAAAGTTTAACAAATAATTTGCCAAACACATCTTTCTCAAAGCCAGCATGGAGTTTCCTAGAAAATATTCAACTCGCCGATCCCGAATTCAATATTAGCAAGCCAATTGATATTTTACTCAGCGCTCGAGTTTACGCTACTATAATTCAACAAGGAATGTACGAAGTAGCTGACGATGCAATTACGATTGCACAACAAACAAGACTAGGTTGGATATTGTTTGGCGAAATACAAAATATGCCAAGCTTTCAATGCAACGTAATTATAAATAACACCGATGAAATACACAAGTTTTGGGAAATTGAAGACATACCCGAAAACTCGACTTTTACAAATGAAGACAGCCAGTGCGTCGAGTTCTACAAGTCAACGACAACAAGGTCGAAAGACGGAAAATATCAAGTTCGTATTCCTGTGACGTCAGAAATTAACAAGTTGGGTCAATCCAAAAAGAAGGCTGTCGCCCAGTTTTTAAATTTGGAGAAAAAATTCAACAAAAACAAGGAACTAGAAAAAGAATATAAATTATTTATGCATGAGTATGAAAAACTGTGTCATATGAAGCTCGCCGGCGGCAAAACGACACCTGAGTATTACTTCACCCATTTTTGTGTACAACGCGAAGAATCAACAACAACTACGCATCGCGTAGTTTACAATGGAGCAGAGGTTACGTCATCAAGTCTTAGCCTCAACGACTGCATGTGCAAAGGGCCTAACTTACAAAAAGATCTTATGGAAATTATATTGAGCTGGCGACAATATAAAGTAGCTTTTATTGCCGACATAGAAAAAATGTTCAGGCAAATATGGGTTCAAGAAATTGATCAAGGATTACAAAAAATCGTGTGGAGAGCAAGCCCTCATGATTTATTACGAGAGTATCAGCTTACAACTGTTACTTACGGCACCAAGGCCGCGCCATTTTTGGCGATGATGACACTGCAACAGTTAGCCGAAGACGAACAAGGATCTTACCCAGAAGCTGCGCATGTTGTCAAAAACTACTTCTACATGGATGATTTATTACATGGGACTCATTCATTAGAATCAGCACAAGAACTGAAACAAGATCTCATAAACTTGATGAAAGCTGGTGGATTCAACCTGAGAAAATGGAATTCTAATTTTCAAGAGTTACTGCAAGACACAGACAACCAAAGCCAAAACTTCAACTTCAAACAAGCTGAATCCACAAAAACACTTGGCTTAATTTGGAATCCAGATCAAGATGTTTTCCTATTTAAATCAAGAATTACTAACAGAGAAACCCAAGATAACACTAAAAGATCCTTGTTATCAGAAATATCTAAACTGTTTGACCCGTTAGGATGGTTGACACCCTTATCGACCAAATTAAAGTTGCTTTTCCAACAAGTATGGAAAACAAACTTAGAATGGGATGATAAACTCCCTGAAAACATCAACATGGAGTGGAAAAAAATCAAGGCTGACATCGAAAACATAAATAAAATAGAAATTCCCAGATGGTTAGGCACGACTGACGTCACATGCACGCTCGAATTGCACGGCTATAGCGACGCGTCGATTAAAGCGTACGCTTGCGTCATTTACAGCAAGATAATAAAATCAGACAAGTCCGAAATAAACTTACTTGTCGGCAAATCCAGATTGGTTCCGTCCAGCAAGGAAGTTTCACTACCAAGATTGGAACTTAGTGGGGCCCTTCTTCTATCCAAACTCATGAACAAAGTTTTACAAGCCCTGTCACCGAACCAAAACATCAAGATCTACGGCTGGATTGACTCTACCGCAGTTTTGGGTTGGTTACAAGGAAACCCAGACCGCTGGAAGCCGTTCGTCAGCCACCGAGTTCGAAAAATTACGGAAATCATGCCATCCAACAGCTGGCACTATGTCAAGTCATCGGAAAATCCTGCTGACAGCGCTAGCAGAGGCCTAACAGCAAGCCAGTTAAAAGAACATACCTTGTGGTGGCAGGGACCTCCATCACTGCAAAACAATGAAACTTATGAACATATTGAGAAAAATTACATCACTAACGAAGAAATGAAAAAAGAGAAACAAGTAAACCTCGTGACCACAGAAAATAGAGCCCACGACAGCATTGTTGATCAACTGTTAAACAAGTACAGCTCATTCACCAAGGTTGTACGCGTTCTAGCTTGGGCACGTCGGTTCATAACCAGAAAACAAGAAAGAAAACAAACTACATGGCTTCATTTGTCAGAAATACGAGAAGCTAAAGAAATCATTATAAAACAAGTACAGCAAGAAGTTTTCAAACAAGAAATAGAAAACTTGCAAGAAGACAAAGAGATTGCAAACAAGAGCAAAATCTTATGCCTCAACCCTTACCTAGATGACAAGAAAATTCTACGTGTATCAGGGAGGCTGCGAAACGCAAACATTAATCCAGATATGAAAAACCCGATTATCTTACCTCAAAATCACCGTTTGACGGATTTAATAATAAACCATGCTCACCTACTCACATTACATGGTGGAACTAGAGTCACGCTAGCATTCATTCGACAAAAATATTGGGTGCTAAGCGGCAACAGAACAACAAAGAAATACATTCACCAATGTGTGACCTGTAAAAAGCAAAAACCAAACCCGCAACAACAAATAATGGCTGACCTACCTGGAGCCCGAGTTAATCCCACTTCCACCCCATTCAAACATACAGGGGTGGATTTTACCGGACACATATACCTAAAGGCCAACAAGGGTCGTGGGATAAAGACGACGAAGGGATATGTAGCAGTCTTCATTTGCATGGTCACAAAGGCCGTCCATCTTGAGCTGGTCTCCGACCTAACCACCTCATCATTCTTGGCGGCGCTAGGAAGAATGGCCAACCGAAGAGGTACTCCAGCGCACATGTACTGCGACAATGGGCGTAACTTTGTGGGTGCAAGCCGAGTACTACAACAAGAGTATCAAGAGCTCCAACAGATATTCAATGACGAGTTCATGAAAGAAATAACAGATATGGAAATCAAGTTCCATTTTAACGCACCTTCATGGCCATCGGCAGGCGGCCTCTGGGAAGCAGCCGCAGTCAAAAGCTTCAAATTCCACCTGAAGAGAGTAGTCGGCGAAACACGTCTGACATATGAGGAATTTTCAACAATCATTTGTCAAATCGAAGCTGTGATGAATTCAAGGCCACTTTGTGCTATATCGGAAGACCCTGAAGATCTAGATTACTTAACCCCATCTCACTTCCTTTCAAGTGGGCCTGTATTAACAATCGTCGAAACAGAAAAAGATCTACGAACACGATGGGCGCTAGTACAAAAAATAAATCATGATATTTGGAATCGCTGGCGATCTGAATACTTATCTCAGCTGACAACAAGGTCAAAATGGAGACAACCACACAACAACATGAACATCAACGATGTAGTTCTCGTCCACGATGATAACCTCCCTCCAGGCAAGTGGATCATGGGCAGAGTAGTGGAGCTACATCCGGGAAAAGATGGATACACTCGAGTTGTCACTCTGAAAACAAAGAGTGGATACATGAAACGTCCTATCGTCAAGTTATCCTTACTAACAGGACATGAACAAGATACAATCCCAGATGAAAGTCTTACAAGAGATAAAGAAACTGAAAACGTGACAACAAACAAGCAAACTAACAAGAGAACCAACAAGAGGTCATGTTTCACCACCTTATTCACCGCCTTATTATTTTTAATGACCATCATAACAAGCACTGAAGCCCATGTAAATATTACCAAGTTCAGAGAGAATCAAACCTTTTACTTTGACAAAGTTGCAAACATTCTTCTTATCAAAGACGAATGGAAACTCGTGGTATACTATAAAATGGAACCTTATTGGCAAGGAAATACGGCACTCCATAAATACATAGAAGCACTCGACACGTCATGTAAAACGATACAAGATCTATCACAATGCAATGCAATACTACTCCAGCTACGTCACGGCTACGCCGAACTGGACTACTACAATAAGCTGTTGTTGACTCAACATATGGGCGAGCGTACTACGAGAACGCGCTCCCGACGCGGCCTTATCAACGGAGTGGGCTACCTCGCTAACACCCTATTCGGCGTATTGGACGAGAGTTTCGCCGAACAGTACAAGAAAGATATAAGCATGCTGAGAGAAAACGAAAATCACATAGTAGAGCTTTGGAAAAATCAAACATCTATTGTAGAAGCCGAGAACAACTTATTAAAGCGAACTGAACATATTATGAACCAACAACATAAAACTATAAATCAACATTTGATTACGTTGCAAAATACTCTACAACAAGTAAAGTACGCTACACAAGGAAACGGCGCCATTTCTGATTTCGCAATAGGAGCCATTATAGCAAGCAATGTTCTCCACAATTTACGAGAAACACAAAATGCATTAATAGACACCGTGACAGACATATATCAAGGGCGATTTAACCTACATCTGTTGACGCCGGAACAGCTGATCGATGAACTTAGTACTATATCAAGTAAACTTCCAAAAGACGTCGCCTTACCTGTGGATAACATTCATTCCGATTTGCGAAAATTATACAACTTGCTGAATATGAAAACAAGGATGATGCGAGAATATCTGATTTTTGAGATAAAGATACCACTTATCAGCCGAGATACTTATGAGATCCTGCAAATATATTCAATCCCCAAATTACAAGCAACAAATACTATCAACTTACTACCAGTATCAGATTTCATAGCAATGAACATGAAGAAAGACACTTTTATACCCATGACTGAAATGAATGTCAGAGCTTGTTTTACACAGACATCTACATACCTTTGTCATAGCAAGCAACCAGAATATCGAATCAAGGACGATAAAAATCTATGTATAATGGACAAACAAGAATGCCAATATACTATAAATAAATGCAAAAACAAGTGGCAGGAGAGCTATGCTATGAATACGTATATTTATTTCTGCTGCAATAATTGTCACGTGAAAACAATGTGCGAGGATTGTATGACCGCACATCAGCTGACTGGAGCCGGCCTTATGACGGTCGATTATGGTTGCCTTATCAAAACGGAAGAGTTTACCATACACACCCATAAACCTCACACAAGCGAGGTACAGATATCAGCTGATTTACTATCTCCAATTACCATCTCACCAATTAACCACATGATCAACATAACTATCCCGCATTTCATCATAAATAACAAGACGCATATAGAGCTAGAACAAGAGACAACTGCTATTCAAAACAAGATAAGAGATTTAAAGGAAAACGCAGTATTAACTAATGACGTAACTTTTCATGACATTCACCATTACGCAATGATATACGTGCTATTCTGCATTATAGCGATCGTAGGCATCGTTGTCGCAATCAAGCGCGTTCAATGTAAATGGAAGATAAGTCAAAGCAGTAGAACAGATCCTAGAGAAGCCATAGAGATGACGGTAGCACCACCGGAACCTGCCTCGCGAGCCTCGAGAGTGTCGACGCTTCGAGAAGATCCACTACACAGCGGACGCGCGAGACCAACAAGACCAGCAACAAGCGCGGGCGGCGGCGGCGCAAATAATAAAAGACAAGTCAACGAGCCCCGTCTTCAGAAAATTCGATGTCAATGAAGATTCTGTTTAATTAAGCATTTATTTCTAAATTCGATTTTCTTAATTTTTCATTATGTTTGTATAAATTTTTGCTTTCTCTTCTCCCCCGGGAAGATGTACGGTCTCGTACGACCGCACAGCCTGAATCAGCTAATTTACTTTTTACCTATGTAACATAAAATCAGTTCACGTCATACAAGCGCATCGTGCACTCGCTTTCGTTAATATTAACAAGTTATTATCGATTGTCACATTGTAACAAGAAATAAAACTACATTATTCAAGAATACCATCTATCATTCAACAAGACTGCATCATCTTCGTAAAGATTGTATAGTCTAACAAGAAACTATACAATGTTAGAACACTGAGCCTAAGCTGTAGGTTCAGCAAAACATATTCAGACTCGACGAGTCTGTGGTGGATCGCTAAGTGATGCAAGTAGTAACAAGGTGCCCTAAAAATTTAATAATATTGAATTCAATTTTCCACCAGGCTGGGCATTCTACTTCCTGATATCGTCAGCTCGCACCGAGCTGCCCTGGGTGCATTGCGACAACGCATGGAACACTGACCAGTGCTGGGACTCAAGCAGGTTCAACTCCACCAACCGGACCGACGTCAAGTACCAAGGGCCTCTGTCGCACTTCACACCGGCGTCAGAGTTCTTCCAGTAAGTGAACCCTAAAGTTTCCTAGTAACCCCTAGGTGCATTGCGACAACGCGTGGAATACTGACCAATGTTGGGACTCAAGCCGATTCAATTCTAGGACCAATGTCAAGTACCAAGGACCTCTGTCGCAATTCACACCGGCGTCAGAGTTCTTCCAGTAAGTGAACCCTAGAGTTTCCTAGAAACCCCTGAGTGCTGTGGCAACGCGTGGAAGAAGACCAATGCTGGGATTCCAGTAGATTTAATTCTACCAACCACACCGATGTCAAGTACCAAGGGCCTCTGTCGCACTTCACACCGGAGTCAGAGTTCTTTCAGTAAGTGAACCCTCGAGGTGCCTAGAAACCCCTGGGTGCATTGCGACTACGCGTGGAATACTGACCAATGCTGGGATTCCAGTAGATTCAATTCTACCAACCGGACCGATGTCAAATACCAAGGACCTCTGCCGCACTTCACACCGGCACCACAGTTTTTCCAGTAAGTAAGAAAACGACCAAACGACCAACCAGTAGTATCATAAATAGGTAATGACCATTTAGCCAGCATTCAGATTTCAAAAGCAATATTTAATAGTTTACCTATAGGTTACAAAGCGTAGCTTGAAGAATTGAAAAAACAGATGAGTTGGAAAGCGAATCACAAATGTAAACCATTGAAAAGATCCACTGATAGCTAGCTCATTCTGTGCTCTTTCCTACTATTCAACATTATAACAGGAGAATTTCCCTTTCAAACTGAACTACAACTATTCCTAAACAATGTCTTTCTCCTTACAGCCGAGCTGTTCTAGAGATGCAGCATTCGGAAGGCCTCAACGATCTCGGACTTCCAAAATGGCAGTTGGCGGTCTGCTTGGGATGCGTCTACGTCACACTCTACTTGTCCCTCTTCAAAGGTGTCAAAAGTTCTGGTAAGTTGATCCATGGTCTACATGGGGTAGGGCCCCAATGAACAAAAAATAAATTGAATTTTAAAATCCAGTATGGAATAGTTTTGATCTTTTATATTTGTTATTAGTATGTTTACTTTTCGAATTGTAACAATCGTAAATACATTTATAAGTAGGTAATTCTAATTACAACATTGTTATGCTTATCATGCTGTACGACACGTTGTTGGTTCTACAATCTGGAACAAAATCTGTGTACCTTGTTTAAATTTTAAATTTTATGATTGTAAACTGTTGTGTTCGTCCTAATAAATAAAATAAAATAAAAATAAAATAAATTTTAAAGAAAAAATAATGAAAAATAAATTTTAAATATTGTATATATAAGTGTAAAAATATTAGCTGTAAATATTTTAAGGGGTGAACCTGCCCATGAAACTGAAAAACTTATCGTCAAGAAAGTTATGAGATCTATGCGTTGCTGATTTATGTAGATATGGTACTGTCCGTATCACCAATTGTATATATTTAGGTCCATACATACATACATATATCAGGCCTTTACCCCTTGCATTTGTAAGAATACGGTCGCTATCGCCACGTCTGACATTTTTGAGGATTGTTTTCCAAGGTTGTTTCAGAAAACATGTGTATTGCTATAGTGACAGGTTGTCAGCCTGTCGCCTAAAAATTGTAATACACCAATTCTCTCGAGTGTATATATGTATTTGTAATAAATAATGCATCCACCTTGTTCACCAGGTAAAGTGGTATGGCTGACGGCCACGATGCCTTACGTGGTCCTTTCCATACTGTTTGCCCGGGGGCTGTTCCTGCCCGGGGCCACGAAGGGAATCGCATACTACTTGCAACCGGATCTAGTCAGGCTGAAGGATACTCAGGTAACACTACTGGTAACACATATTAACAGGTAACACAGCTGGACACCACTGGTGACACCACTGGTGACACCACTGGTGACACATATTAACAGGTAACACAGCTGGACACCACTGGTAACACCGCTGGTAACACATATTAACAGTCCACAGCTGGACATGGTCTTTCCTCTTTTGGAAGTTGTTTGTCATTTTCTCCAGGCTTGGCTAATAGTTCATTAAGTAAGGTTTTTGCAAAAAGGTTATTTAATTCTTCTCTTGGCTGTAGGACTGTTATCATAAAAGTTTAAATAAAATCATCTTAATTTCTTTGAATGAAAGGTACGCTTCGGGTTTCAGGTGTGGGTGGATGCTGCCGTGCAAATATTCTACTCAGTTGGTGCGGGTTTCGGAGTGCACCTGTCTTACGCGAGCTACAACACTTTCCACAATAATTGCTATAGGTAGGTAAAAATCATCATTTTATTTTCCTTCAGCATAGAATAAACTGTTCTCTATTATGGGATTACAGCCGTCATTTTAATGTTGAATACCTATGTAAGACTTTTCGACCAGCAGTTGACGATCACAATTAAGATTATAAGCATTGATAAAATCTTCGTTTGACCTACTTTATAAGTATCTAGTCTTGTAGTAACTGATTGCCTCAGACGAGACGAGAGATTTATTTTATGTCTGTCATACAAGGGCTGGTTAAGTATGGATCCGTTCTTCCAGGGACTGCCTGATCACGACCTTGGTGAACTGCTTCACGTCCTTCTTCTCTGGCTTCGTGATCTTCACGTACCTCGGCTTCATGTCTCACAAACAGGGGGTGCCCATCTCCTCCGTCGCCACTGAAGGTAAGGATTCTCATCATCATCTATCTGTCCTTCATCATCATCCTCCTTGCCTTATCCCGTTCTGTGTTGGGGTCGGCTACCTAACCTAGGGGATTTGACGTGGAACCAAGTTTTTACACAGAGCAACTGCCATCTGACCTCTGCAACCCGAAGGCTAACCGGGCCCGAATCCTAGGTTAAGTCACATTTTAATTCAATGTGGGTTTCATCACGATGTTTTTCCTTCACTGTAAGAGCAGTCGGTAAATGTACGTGAGTAATAACACATTGGACATGGCGGGGATCGAACTCGGGTGTCACGATTGTAAGACCGGTGTACTAACCACTTGGCCACAGACGCTCTATCATCTGTCTGTCCTTATCCCAATTTTTTTCGGGTCGGCACAACATGTCTTCCTCTTTCATTCATCTCTATCCGCAGTCAAATCTTTATTTAAACCTTATTGAGTCATATCATCTTTTATACAATCCATTGTATCGGCATCATTAAATAACCTAGCGAAATGTATCGTAGATGGCGTTCAGTAGGCTTATGTTATGATGTGCACTATAGAGAGACTAATCTCTCGCGGGAGCGGACTGCAGGCGTGTCAAATCTTGTCACGGTTTGCGCGTCATATGCCTACATTTACTGCTAAACCAGCGAAGTAGTTAGTCGAAAAAATACCGTTCAAATATCTCGTAAAACACATCGTAAAATTGATGGGGTTATTAAATGCGGCATGGGGTGACCCTAGATCGAAAGACTTTGTTTACTTTCTTTGTGGCCTTGTCCCGATGGCGTAGCGGATAGTACACCTGCCTTCTACGCCGAGGGTCGTGGGTTCGATCCCCACCGGACACAAATATTTGTTAAGTCAATTTTCAAATATTTGTGTCGAGTCTGGGTGTTTTCTATGTATAATATGTATTTATTTACAAAAAAAAAAGTATATAAGTATTAGTATCAGCTATCTAGTTCCCGTAGTACAAGCTTTGCTTAGTTTGGGACTAGGTGGTGCTGTGTGAATTGTCCAAGATATTTATTTATTTATTTTATTTATTAAAAAACACCCAGGCTGTCGATAATGAATGGAATCGGAATAAAGTGGATCTAGGGATAAAGAAACGTTTCAGGGCCCTAAGTCTGCTAAGTAAAGATCGTTTCAGTTGGATGTCGATTGGATCTTAGTTGGATGATTTCGGTCATTTCGTAGTCTGGTAACAGTTTGAAGTATAGAAAATCACAATGGCAATGGAATGATAATTGAGTTACGTTGGCGTTACAATGACAACAAAATAGCAGACTTGGGGAGATATTTTATATGAAAAAAGGGACCGGGTATTTTTTTCATATTTGAATTTTTATTTAGTAGTCGGCATTTGAGCTGAAACGATGAGTAGGTGCCGAAATACCGAAGACAAAAGGTCCAGCTTGTTTCATCTTCATTTCATTTGTGTGTTTGTTGTGAGACCGATTCCTCGCAGATTTGCATTCTACAGCTCATCTGAACTCTCTTATATCCTGAATATTTACTTTGGAAAAGTTGTTTAGGTTCATGAACTGGTTCACTCCTTAAAATACTTGCAGTTGATTTTTTACACCTCGTATACTAATGCCATCTCTTTTTTCAGGTCCAGGGTTGGTGTTCCAAGTATACCCGGAGGCTGTGGCTACTCTTCCAGGAGCAAGCCTTTGGGCGATGCTCTTCTTCTTCATGCTTATCATGCTTGGACTGGATTCTGGGGTAAGCCATGAATATGACTTTTCATGTATCATTTTTTTTCCTCACCTCACTGCAATTCACATCACTTAGTTCGATTCACTTTTCTTAACTTCTGTTCTCTTCACTTTACTTCGCTTCACTTCACTTCACTTCACATCACTACATTTCACTTCGGCTTGCTTTACTTCACGTCACTTTGCTTCACATGTTTCGATTTACTTCACAGATGGGTGGACTGGAGTGCGTGATCACAGGTCTACTCGACATGGCGAGATGCAGCGGAGCTCATTGGTTGCGTCGGGAACACTTCACGCTGTTCGTCGTGTGTGTGTCCTTCTGTGTGGCTTGCATCAATATCACGCCGGTGAGTTGAGGTCGCTATGGATGGAAGGTTCTATAGAGTGACAGCTACGCATCAAAAACCATGTTTTAATAGATGGACAGACTTATCTGTAGGTAAGATTGCGGAGAGCAATTCGGCCCAAAATCGCGTTCTATGGCGGCGCCTATAGCAGTGGACTCACGACTGTTGATGACGATAATAATTAGTAAATATGCCTTCCGTGTTTTGGAAACTATTTTACAATAGCTGTAGAAATGTCTATAGATCCACATCCTCCTTGACTTTTTCGGGGTCGGCTACCTAGCCTAGGGCATTTGACGTGGAAGTTTTTAGACAGAGCCATCATCTGCCATCTGACCTCTGCAACCCGAAGGCTAACCTGGCCCGAATCCAAGGTTAAGTCACATACAAATATCATCTGAATTCAAATTTTATTTGAATGTAGGTTTCATCACGATGTTTTTCCTTCACCATAAGAGCTGTCGGTAAATGTACGAAATGCCTATAGATTCGTGTTTTCGAAATTACACTGCCCAGCTATGGTTCTAATGCATTATGTTTGTCTATTCTCAGGGTGGCATCTATATGTTCCATTTGCTAGACACATACGCTGCTGGCATCTCTTTACTATGCTCAGCTCTTTTTGAAGCGGTCGCTGTGTCGTGGTTTTATGGTAAGTACCTAAGTACATAGTTACAGTGGTAAGTAGAAGTAGTACTTACAATGGCCAGTGTGGAGATCTTTAAACCGACTCCGAACACAGGTTGGCCGTTGTAAGGACAATCTCTTACATACGATGGGGCTGTTCCGATAGCTCATTCTGCTCCTGTGATGCCACACCGCAAAACATGGCCCACCTGCTAATTTGCCCGACTATCTGCTCTATAGAGGACCTTTGGGTTGCCGCCAATGAGGCTGTAAGTATGGCCACACACTGGTCTAAACATATTGAGGCCATCGACACGCAAGAAGAAGAACGAGTTGAATTTATCTTAAATTAGTGAGAATATTATATTCTAGTTCTCAAGAGACTCTACCTATTCATTTAATATTCAAGTAAAGTTGGAGCGAGCTCATAAACATATCGTCAAAGAGGCAGTGATTTAAAGATTGACAAGTTATGAATCTGAACTCCGATAGGTAGGAAGATCTTCTTCTCAGTCGTACACTCTTGGCAGAGTGTTCGTGTTTGCTACAAAGGCGTACGAGGTAGAAGGTACGCATGTTTCGTTTTCATCAGTCTTCTAATCCTGAACTGCTCTCCTGGCAATATCTCTCCATTTCCGGCGGTTTGCTGGGAAGATGGGAAGATCCGCAATGAAAAACATGCGAGTCCTTGATGAGTGGGGCTAAGTGTTTATATTGTTGGCAGGTCTGGAGCGGTTCTCGGATGACGTTGAAGAGATGCTTGGCTTCCGACCTGGGCTCTACTGGAGAATATGCTGGAAGTTCGTCAGTCCAACATTCATCATTGTAAGTTACACAAATTTCATCTTGTAGGCATTTCATATTGTATTAAAGATATTTTTAACAGAGAGTGATCCTCTTTTTGTGATGGACTCTACGATTTTGGCCCCGGGGTCATCAAATCTACGCTGAGCGGCTTGGTGGGGATCAAGGGCTCACCCGGAAATAATTGAATGGTTGTTCAAACAACCAGCTCAATCACGCCTTTGAGGCGAGACTGGGCTTAGGATTTGTTCTGGAAAGAATGGATTGGACTGAAGATAGTGATTTGCAAGTGAGTGCGCGCTACACTCTACTGCTAGACCTGGGCGTAGCCTTTTTTGGGTCCTTATGCTGACATACACCACAAAGACGACATAAGGACCTATCTAGGTCCTTATCTTACTTTACTATTCACAGTTCTAATTGCAGCTATAATTCTAAACTACAATTAGAATAGGGCCGGACCAAAAGTCTTCCAACCCCTTGGTCAACGATCACCTCAGACCGAACCAACGGGCTAGTAGCAATAGATGCCACCCTCCCTACAAATATTCCATTCTCTATATTTCCCCTTCTGGGTAATAATAGTTGAACTTTCTTATACGCCCAGGGTGTGGTGGTGTTCGGTCTGCTGTACCAGCAGCCATTGCAATACCAGCACTACTTGTACCCTCAATGGGCCGTGGTACTAGGCTGGGGGCTGGCCTGCTCCTCCATCCTGATGATACCCATCGTCGCTATTTACAAGATCGTTACCATGCCAGGGAATTGCAGAGAGGTAATTTCATTTTTCTCTTTGTGTGTCTTCTTTCTCTTTATTGTCTTCTTACTTCCTGTTTTCTTCCTTTCTTTAGTTTTTCTTTTATCTCTTTATTCTATTTAATTTAACTTCCTAATCATCAGTTTTTGTGTTGGTATCTCGTTCCTCATTCGTCTCATTTTTCCTTCAAGCCTTTCTTCCAGAAGTTTCCTTATTTCCCTACCTTCTTCTTATTCCTTATTTTTCACCTTTCCTGCTTGCCTCCCCTCCTCACGTTCCTTCTTTCTATTTGCCTAAATAATTATATGCTCTTTATCGTTCACAGAAAGTAGCGTGCTGCATTTCTCCGGAGTCAGAACACGAGGCGATTCGTGGCGGTGCTCCTGTCAGTAGATTCACCTGGAGGCATTGGCTTTACGTCTAAACGTACATTTGAAAGAGCTGTTCTTTGTAGATTGGCCAAGATTTGATGAATATTCTGAAATAGAAACATCTCCAGGCTTTCAAAAAAGACCTGGAAAAGAAAAACTTCTTAAAACTGAAAACTTGTAAAGTCCGGAGTGGTTTGGGAGTAACACTGTATAAATTGATCTCATATTATTAGAAGTAAGTATCTAATAATCTATTTTAGTGATGTAACGAATATTCGCATGTTTTTGAACATTCGCATTCGCGTTCGTATTCGAAAAATTCTTGCGAATATTTTGCAAAAGTGAAAGTTCAATAAAATCAGGTTCGTAGATTTTTGTTTACCACCTGTGAGCGTATACAACCGATCATTTTTCCTAAAACGGGTTCGTAAGTGTTTTTTTGTATTATCTCTGCAATCAAATGCGATTGCATAGTAACACACAACAACATTCGGCTCGCCACAGATAAACGGCGCTAAATCTAAGAACTAAACATTCATTTTCGCATTCGCGAATATGGGCCTCAGATATTTAAAACTAGCTTAAATTCAAACATTCGTTACATCACTAATATATTTATGTTTATTGGTATATTTATTATCTATATATTTAAGAAGGTTTAAATTAATCAATTTGATGATGGATGATATCAAATTGATAGAGCTGAAACGCTCTACATTTTTATAAATGACTTAAATGTTTAGCAAGTTGTATAAAATATAGTTGTAGTCGTTTTCTAGCTGTCAAAGAAAAAAGTAGAAAGAAAAATATGTTTCTATATTTTAGAGATAGTTTTAAAAATGTTTACTCATTGATAATTATCCTGCCATGTTGCTCTCTAGAATTGTATAAAATACGTAATCACTGTTTTGTTTTTCAACTGTTGTAATTACAACATAAATCTTTAAGTAGAGTAGGTTCTTTAAGTTGTTATAATATATTTTGTTAATATTTACCTATATATCTAAATACTTATGATTTTATGAGATTCTTACTCTGCCTTTATATATTTTTGATCAAAAACGGCTTTTTTAGGCTCACCATGCATGAGATATTCTATGAATGTTGTGGAATTATCTAATTACAGTAATCATTTACCTACGTGATAGTTAATAAGAAAAAGCTGAAAGCATATATAAAGAAATATACTTAATAATAAAAAATCGGTTATATCTGGACCAAATACGCAAAACAAGATATTATGTGACGAGCACAATAATTTTGTACATAAACACGTATATATATATATAAAATTGCTGTACTGTACTTATATTTGCAAAATACATACCTGAAAATGTACACTTACTGTAATCATAATATTGAGTCATAAATTATTATATAATATAGTAAATGTGAAGTAATGTAAGTTTATAGTAAATTTTATTGCATTGTCAAGATGATCTCAGGTCTTTGAGAGTTTTGACCAATCTTAATAAAGTGTTTACAATAAAATAACTGCACGAATGTTTGGACCCTTTGTACCATAGAGGTACCTAAGTAAGAAAATCTATTTGTTATTGACGAAAATAATAGGTAGTCATTCTAACCCATAGGTCTAACCATCCAAACAGAATGCGTAGCAACATAAAAGCTTTTTATCGACAACTGTATTTCGTAGCTATTGCTACAGCTACGGCATAGACAAGGCGTAGACTTTATTACACTGGGCTTGAGAGCTACAAAATTGTAGAGTCAGTCAGAAATATTAAAAAATCTCAGTAAAAAATACATCGACGAGCAACCCCATGGACTCTGGTGAAAAAAAATCACGGTCTACTGGATAGGTACCTACCTTAGGACTCTCATCTTTTTTGGAAAAGTCTGCTGGATTTTCATTCAGCAGACTTAGGGCCCGTTGTGTCCATTTTTTTATGTGTTGACTTGTAAGGTGTTTGTGTACCATAACTGATATGGAAATAAATAATATAGTTTAAAAGCACGCTGTTGTAGTGTCTCAAAATATTTATAAAATATAAGCTCCGGGCGAGTTAAAAAAATTGTAAAGTTGTAGAAAATGTTGTGTATTGTAAATAATATTGATAAGAGTTTATTGAATGTTAGAATTTTAGATTATTGCAAAAAATGTAATCTAAACTGTGTTCATTTATATGAAATTAATAAATGTGTTAGAAGAGTTACTAGTTTTATTCATTCTTGGATGTGATTCTAGTTCAGACATGTGTTGCTCTTAGTCCAATAAATCCTTCGCCGAAGGCTAATTAATATTATCAAGGTAATGGGCTGCTGCCCATTCCCTTGATAATGTACGTTCCCTGTGAATTCAACATCTTATGCCAATCCTCCTTCCAAGCGTGATGAGTATGGCAATACCCCCCAATAGGGGACTGTCCATATCCAGCAGTGGACTGCTGGTATGAGTATCTCCATGGTGTCCCCATAGTATCTCGTGGTGTTCCTGTCCACGGTCCGGTCACAGTTCATCATAGAAATCACATTAGCTGGCCTCTCTTTCCTTTCGTGTGGGACACCAAGTCGTCCAACGACCCGATGAATCCTAGTCGCGCGATGCAGACCACCAAGCATTTGAGCAAAGCCTGGTAATGCCAGTGTTTATAACAGCGCCATCTAGTTCCGCTCTATATCTATAAGTAGCTTTTGCCCGCGGCTTCGCACGCGTTAATATCGTAGTAAAATAATTCCCTGCTGGGAAGAAAGTGTGAGAATTTCCCGCTATCTTTTTTGGAATATCTCAATTATACCTACTACATATTTACTTTTTTTTTGCACCTTTTACTTATTTATTTTACCTTTATACAATAAAATTTACTACCAGAACCTCTCTATATACAACGTTCACAGCTTTCTTGTTATTAGACAATACAAACATGTTTTCTTTAGAGGTTACTCTTGAAAGAACGACATATAGCTGACCGTGTGAAAAACACTCAACACTCAAATCTAAGCCTGTAACGTTGAATGTTTGACCCTGCGATTTGTTTATGGTCATCGCAAAAGAAGTATTTACTGGAAACTGCAGGCGTTTAAATTCGAACGGTAAATCCGATGGTATCAGAGGAATTCGGGGAATCAATACATCTTCCCCAGTACCACATCCTGTTAGTATTGTGCACTCTATTATGAAAGTTTTTAATGATTTTACCAGCAAACGTGTGCCATTTATAGACAGGCACGCGCCGCGCCGCCGCGCGCCAGCCGACCGGTACCTACCTACGGCCGCAAAGACGCTGGCGCCTATATTTTAAATCTGTAATATCTTCGAAAATATTCATCTAAATGACATGCTGTAAAGGGCTTTATTGTTCTATATTAAATGCAAAATTGGTTTAAGTTACTTAATTCGATAAGGATTAATGCTGTATTGCTTAAAATCGCTTCGTAAATAAGCCCGGAGGCAAAGGCGCTGTCCCTATATTTTAAATCTGTAATATCTTCGAAAATATTCATCTAAATGATATGCTGTAAAGGGCTTTATTGTTCTATAATAAATGCAAAATTTGTTTAAGTTACTTAATCCGATAAGGATTAATGCTGTATTGCTTAAAATCGCTTCGTAAATAAGCCATTATTTATTGTGGAAAGTAAAGTGTAAAAAGTGGTTATTGTGGGTTATTCCTAAGAGGTACACATATAACACCACGGACTTTTTTGTAGACCTCTTTAAGATGTACAATACTTCAGAACATTATTTTGATCTATCTCCTATATTTCAGCCAGCGTTTGCAATGTAAGCCCAAAAAACTGTGTTTATTTACGACTTCACATCAGAAATCCTAAAATTATAAGTAGTTCTCTAATATATTAAGCATGTTATTATACATAAAAACCTTCCTCTTGAATCACTCTATCTTTTGAAAAAAACCTCATCAAGATTCGTTGGATAGTTTCAAAGATATAAGCACACATACATACATACATACAGACGCGCGCGAAGTGACTTTGCTTTATACTATGTAGTGATGCAATGAAAATGCAAAAGGCTGAATGTGATATTCCTTTGCCTGCAAAAACATTAAAAAAGGAATAGAACGTTCCATGTCACGCATTAGCTAACGTTAAGCTTACGTTAACTTAAAAATCTAACGTTAATTAAGTTACCAGTGAGTGTGGCGTTTGTACTAATTATTAAGAAAAATTATATACAAAGCATAGACTGATACCTACCTAGACTTATACAAAGTATAAAATTATCATTAAACTTAATTGAAAAAAAAGTACAAACGAAAATACTCACATGAACACCGCAGCGTGTAATGAAACGTTCTATCAATGGCAGTCGGGCTGTCATGTTGATTCGAAGATATCGTAAATTATTAGCTAAAACTATGCGTTTTCTTGCTAATCACTAACAGAGAATGCAAAAAGACTACACTTAGCAACTGTAGGAAGTGATTAGCTTACATCTCGTGCATCAACACTGTGAAGTTTAGCTGTTTCGGCGACAATAAATTTGTCAACTTGTCGCTAATTTTTACGAATCGATTTACGCTGTAAAATAACTTGTGTTTGCCGCACGTTCACCGTGCATTCCTTATCTCTATGTCAACAATGTTATGAGCCAGCCGCTAAAGAAAGGTGAGAACAGGTATATCTTATTCAAACAGAAAGTTTCCGACGATTTCTCTTGGTTCAATACTGTTGACAAGAATATTTATGTTCAGTGGTATAAATTCCAATAGTTTATTGTTTTATTACTTCGAGACAACTAGGACAAAGTGAATTATTATTTGCAGCGGTAAATAACCATCAAATGTCTTTGTGCATAATTCAAATCAATATGATGTGTGTAATTTGATCCTATTTAGATAATTTTAGAATGTTTTCATAACAGGATAAAGTTATGTGGAATTATAAAGCACATTAATTCAAACTTAAGCATATAAATCCAATTTTCATCTTTTAGTAGGTAAGTTATCTAGAGAATGCAGAAATGTTATAAAACTTTCTTGCTGTTTTGAATTTGTCTGATACTCTGCCTCAAATCTCTAATACAAAAAAGAGTTGAGGTTACTTGCAAAAGCATACAGGTACAAAAATTAAAAGTTAATACTACTTAGGTAGGAATGGAATTCCCTGCCTGCGTTTGTATTTCCGAGTGCATATAACCTGAATCTCTAAGTCTAGAGTGAATAGGCCTCTCTGGGCAAGCTCGCTCCACCGTAGATCCCATCTCTGCTGTAGGGTAAGATTGGGTCAAGAGTAAGCCCATCATAGATAAAAAAAAACGTACTTTTGCACTCTAGTCAGGTAATGTAATACAAATCAAATACCTACTAAACTACTTTTCAATTTCCAGCCACAATGTCACTAGAACGTGAAATGTCTGGCATGGCCCCATCATCGGGGCCAATGACCACCAGCACGGGCTCCACGGACCCTCGTTCCCAGCTGGTGCAAGAGATGCGGGAACAGAACTTTGATCTGATCCGGTTTGCGTCCTACAGGACTGCCTGTAAGCTGCGATATGTGCAGAAGAAATGCAACCGTGAGTGCTGTCAAGAACATAATATTATCTTAAATTATTAGAACTGAATGATGCATGCTAGGTCGTCTAGAATGCCTCTAATGTTGCTGTGTGTCTGGCTGAGTTCTTACTTACTTGCTTCGCTGGCTCAGCAACCCGAATGGATCTTGGCCTCCGACATTAAAGTGCGCCATTCTTCTCTACTTTGAGAAGAATGGTCAGCCATTCTTCTGGTCCAATTTAATTTAATATTGCCAAACATGATCGACATGATGAAAAAGAAACTGAACAAGACTAACAAATCTGCTTTTAAGGGAGGATTTTAAGTGTATGTATTTATTAAGAGTATGATACACCTAGTGAAAGCTGGAGATCAAAGATTATATACAACTCAAATAATCTTCAAAACAAAGATACCAAGCAATATTCTAGAGTATGTAGATCTACTATAACAAAACATATTTTCTATTTACAGTACATGTAATAGACATCTGGAACGTCATAGAAGCATTCAGAGAGAATGCTCTAAACACATTAGAGCCAACAGCATGCGTGAACGTGACCCGTTTGGAAACACTTGTGTCATCGTTGTATCACAACTTGAACAAACGACTGCCGCCGGCGCATCAGGTGTCTGTGGAGGCTTGTTCCGCTTTGCTACTGAATTGGCTGCTCTCTGCGTATAGCACTGGGTAGGAGATTTTACGGATTTCTGATTAAATTACAATAAATTGAATACCGATGTGGTGCAGTGGTAGTGCAACTGCCTTTGATGCAGGTGTTTTCGGGTTCGATTCTCGGTGGATCACTCACAAAGTTGATATTTATCACTTTGTGAATTTGTTCAGTCCGGTTAGGAAATTGCGAGCTAAACCACCTGATTGTCCGTAAGTAAGATAGTTTTGTGTTTTGGATGGCACGTCAAGCCATAGGGTCCGGTTGCTGTCTATGATCCTATCAGTGAACCATATCAGAAGCCTGCTACTTGTAGAAGATCGGGTTGTTGGACGACTCGGTGTCCCACACGAAAAGAGACAATAAAAGGAAAGAAATTTTACTACTCTGTAATGAATTAGCTACCTATTTTTGTCAAAATTTCTTTTCTTTATATTAGTTACAAAGTTAATTTGCATTTCAAAAGTGTAATAAAATCAATTCAGACCCCATTAATACAATACAATATTTATTTATTGTTCACCAGTTGTTTAGGTAATAAAGTTTCTACAATTACAAACCTTCAAAATACTAAACAAATGGGCATTATGACCTTAAAAATTTTGATGAGATAATTTTCACATATGACACAAATACCAGACTACGAGGCCACAGCCTAAAACTACGCACAAAACGGTCAAATAACAACCCCCACAAGCACTTCCTGAGTAATCGTGTGGTAAGAAACTGGAACAAGTTACCTGAAAGTGTCATCTCAGCACCAAGTGTAAACACATTCAAAAACAGACTGGACAATTACCAAAAAAACAGTGTCGTGGCAAATAAATAACATTTCAATAGACTGGACTTATACAAGTGTTGTAGTGATGAACTTTAAAAAGATATCGGGATACAGGCATCTATCAGTTGTTTCAACTGCCTGCCTGTTACAAATAATAATAATAAATTTGACTAGTTTTCTAAATATTGCAAATTCATTTCAGTTATGATTTAATACTCTACCTACTTAATCAAATTGTATTTTTTCTTTTACAGAGAAAATGTTGGTAAAATCCGAGTATTCTCCATAAAAGTTGCCTTAGCCACTATGTGTGCTGGCAAACTCATGGACAAACTCAGATGTAAGTAAAAAATCCTATTTTATCTAATCTTTCAACATTGACTATGAGATATCTTCGTTCTACTACAGTGAAATACTCTCTCTTCGTGTGGGACACCGAGTCGTCCAACGACCCGATCAACCCTAGTGTCAGAATTTTTCAACCGCCTTCTACAAGTAGCAGGCTTCTGACATGGTTGTGTAACGACCGCCGTCTAAGTGATCATAGACAGCAACCGGGACCTACGGCTTAACGTGCCATCCGAAACACGGAACCATCTTACTTACGGACAATCGGGTAGTTCAACCCGCAATGTCCTAACTAGACTGGGAACAGATTCACAAAGTGATAAATATCAACTTTGTGAGTGACTCACCGAGAATCGGACCCGGAACCTTCGGCGTCAAAGGCAGTCGCACTACCACTGCGCCGGATCGGTAGTCGAAATACTATTAATAATACTATATGGCTCACCTAAAATTTAGACTGTTAAGACCTCCTGCATTAATATATCACACTTAACTCTGAGATCGGTCTTGAGTGTGATTTTAAGATTTCATTAGTACTGCCTGACATTTGCCAATATTGCTCTTGAGATCGGTCTCAGAGTTAAGTATGATTTTTTAATACAGGCATAATTCTATCCCTCTACTGTAATGTATTAGATCTAAACAGCCATGTTTGAACTAAAACTTCTCAACTTTTTTATCTGTGATTTCAGACATATTCTCCCAACTATCAGACGGCAACGGCCACCTTCTGATGAAGAGGCTATCCGACTACCTGCGAGAAGTGCTGGCTCTACCAGCCGCTGTGTATGAGTCACCATCCTTCAGTTACAACGACTCACTCGCCCTGTCTATATTCAACCAGGTAACCCATATTTAACTGCTTTGCAAACTATAACATGTAGTTTCAGCTGTATAGACTAAAAATTTTTTAAGGCATTGAATAGAATTGGTATAACTTGATTTTTTAAAGAGATGATGTCGAAAGGGCAACTTTATTATTGTCATTCCTCTCACACGACCGATGTGGCGCAGTGGTAGTGCGACTGCCTTTGACGCAGAAGGTCCCGGGTTCGATTCTCGGTGGGTCACTCACAAAGTTGATATCTATCACTTTGTGAATTTGTTCCCAGTCTGGTTAGGACATTGCGGGCTGAACCACCCGATTGTCCGTAAGTAAGATGGTTCCGTGTTTCGGATGGCACGTTAAGCCGTAGGTCCCGGTTGCTGTCTATGATCACTTAGACGGCGGTCGTTACACAACCATGTCAGAAGCCTACTACTTGTAGGAGGCGGTTGAAAAATTCTGACACTAGGGTTCATCGGGTCGTAGGACGACTCGGTGTCCCACACGAAAAGAAGATTCCTCTCACATGTCATATATTTTAATAGAAAGACAAACAATCATTCCCGATTCGGGATCCTTTCTTTAAAAAATCGAGTTAAACCTACAACTTTTTTTCAAGAAGGATCGCGTCCATATAAATATGTCATAAATCACTTATGAGATTTCATTCATATATTATGGTCCTAAATTATTATTCCACAGTGAAAATTGCTCTTTATCTAAAATGATCAGTGCTAAGACTATGAGTACAAAATGTTTTTGCCAGATTGAGTGTCTGTCTACCGATCTTCCCATTTCGTTTAAAGGTGAACGTACACTTATCCGCATCGAATGAACCGAAGTTTTTAGAATTCTTTATATAAAATCCTATGAAACCTCGCACATTTGTCCAAACCGAATCGGTCGATAGAATTCTAAAAACTTCGGTTCGTTCGATGCGGATAATTTTGCGTTCGCCTTTATTTCCTTTCATTGATTTTGAGAAGTAAGTAGTATCTGATTATCATCATCATCATCGGCCACAGCGTCTATATAGATGATGGTTGCAGTCGATGGCTGTATAGTGCTATAGTTTTACGCCGTATTTTTGAAACTCGCTCAATGATATTTTGATTTCGTTGCAGAATACCAAAGTAACAGTGAACGATTTCCTGGACACTCTAATGTCGGACCCGGGACCGCCGTGCCTTGTGTGGCTGCCTCTGTTGCACAGGCTTGCTAGTGTTGAAAATGGTAAGAAGTCTTTTTATTCATTGCCTATATGTATGTGTTGTATGAATATTTTGATAGAAATTCATGCCGTGTGATGCCGGCTTAGAATAGCATCACCCCACATCCTTTCCGCGGTTGTCGTAAGAGGCGACTATGGGACTCGAAAGTATTGGTGTATTACAATTTTTAGGCGACAAGCTAACAACCTGTCACCATAGTGATACACATGTTTTCTGAAACAACCTTGGAAAACAATCCTCAAAAATGTCAGACGTGGCGATAGCGACCGTATTCTTACGGCCGTTAACGCTATGCCTACTCCGCAAGGGATAAAAGCGTGATATATGTATGTATTTATGTGTATTTTACTAAAAATTCATGGGGTTCTCTGTTTGAGAAATGTTAGCTCTTCATTCCCAGAACAAGCAGAAGCAGGTTAATCGTGTACTCTTTTGGTTTTGGATATTTCTCCTATTATAAAGTCTATTAGTCTTATTTTGTAGACTACTATAAACATTTCGAAAATAAGCCGTTAAAATAGATTCACAATAAGTTCCTGTATTTCCTGCAGTCGACTAAGGGACTCGAGAGTATTGGTGTATTACAATTTTTTAGGCTACAGGCTCACAACCTGTTACTATAGAGATACATATGTTTTCTGAGACAACCTTGGAAAACAATCGTCATAAATGTCAGTATTCTTACGGCCGCTGACGCTCTGCCTACCCCGCATGGGATAAAGGCGTGATATATGTATGTATTTTCTGCAGTGGTGCACCCGTTAGCGTGCAGCGCGTGTCGGCGCAGTTCTCTGACCGGGTTCCGCTACCGCTGCTCGCGCTGCACCAACTACACGCTCTGCCAGGACTGCTTCTGGCGCGGCCGGGTCTCGGGCACGCACACCATACAGCACGAGGTCAAGGAGTACGCTGCTTACGTGAGTATCACTTTACAATAAGTTTACACCGTTGATGTAACTGAGGGGGTTTACGTACCTCAGATTGTCACACATACCTCTGCCTCAAAAAGGGAGCTTACACCCCCCAATATACCACAGATACCCCTGCCCCGAAGGGGGCTTACACACATTCGCTTGCCTGAGTCGACAGATGAAGAAGCGTGTCGTTTAGTTTTCAGCAAGTTTGCGTCGGTAAATTAACTTAAACGTTGAATAGTCGAAAACCTTTGTCTACTTTTTGGTAGTGAATAAGTATGTCATTGTAAATTTGTGGATTAAAAATATCTAAATGTAACAGCCGTGCCATCTTCTGTTTCTAGAAATCCCCGTCGAAGCAGATCGGCGCGACGCTGCGCAAGTCGTTCCGCTGCGTGCCCGAGCGCGCGCGCCCGCACCTGCCGCGCTACCCCGACCAGCCCGAGCGCACGCTCAACCTGAGCCACATTGTGTGAGCATTTCATTGTTATTCTACATACATACATCACGCCTTTATCCCTAGCGGGGAAGGCAGAGCGTTAACGACCGTAAAATTACGTCCGTTATCGCCACGTCTGACAAAAACACATTGGTAGGCACGCTCAACCTGAGCCATATTGTGTGAACATTTCATTGTTATTCTCTTTATCACAAACTAGCGGCTTGCCCCAGCAGCTGCGCCCGCTGCTACTCATTTTCCCGTGGGAATAAGGACTATTCCCGGCAAGTATCATACATAAAACCTTCCCCTTGAATCACTCTATCTAATAAAAAACTGCATCAAAATCCGTTGAGTAGTCTTAAAGATTTAAGCATACATTCAAGCAGACGCGAAAAGCGACTGTGCTTTATACTATGTAATCAAATCAAATCAAATCAAATTATTTATTCAAAGTAGTAAATTTTACATTTCGCTTTTTGATGGTCAAGAATTAACAATTTTAACAATAACAATTTTATGAACCTAGTGTAAACGCGGCTCAGGTGGACTAAAAACTTAACACTAGCCCCTAAAGCACTGCCTCGGGGCTGGCCAAGCTAACCAAACAACATGTAACGTTAGGTGGTAAATAAAATAACATCGAGTTCATGCCAAGAGAAAATGTTGTGTTACATGCGTATGGTTAGCCGGACCCCCTGGACAGTAAACCACCCAGAAACCTGCCCAGAAGTGCTCCTATTCTAAAAATACAATTTGTCAGGCCCTAGGCTACCCTAGCTAAATTTCTAAATATGAAACAAAAATATATTAATAGCCAAAAGCGGCTACGTTAAAAAGATAAAATATATATCATATACAGTAGATAATTCTACCTGTGTCGTCATATAAAGTCTACTTTGTACATTTGTAACTACTCCCATGGAGATTTATCTTGCATATAATCTGATATTTCATAATAGCCTTTCTTATACAATTTTTCTTTTATCACTCGCTTAAATTTATTTAGTGGTAAATCTTGGATATCTTTGGGAATCTTGTTATAAAAGCGTATACAATTGCCTTTAAAAGATTTGTTTACTTTACTAAGCCTGCTTATATGCGCAGCAAGTTTATCCTTATTTCTAGTGTTAAAATTGTGTTTATCACAATTTTTCTTAAAAGAGTCTATATTTGTCTTAACGTACATAATGTTTTCATATATATATTGAGACACAAATGTTAATATGTTAATCTCTTTAAATTTTTGCCTTAAGGAGACCATTGGCCCTAATTTATAAATTGATCGAACAGCCCGTTTCTGCAAAACAAAAATGTTATTCACATCCGCAGCATGGCCCCATAATAATAAGCCATAACTCATTAGACTATGAAAGTAACTAAAGTAAACTAGTCTAGCAGTGTCCACATCAGTGAGGTATCTTATCTTTTTAACTGCGTATGCTGCTGAACTCAGTCTCTTCGACAATTTTTCAATATGTGGCCCCCATTGGAGCGTGGCGTCCAAAGTTATGCCTAAAAATGTAGTTGAGTCAGCAAGGCTCAACTTTTCATCCTTTACCTTAACAATTGTGGTACTCGGTTTAACATTTGGTAAAACAAATTTTACACATTTAGTTTTCTTTTCATTCAATAAGAGGTTATTTACAGTAAACCATTTTACTATTTCAGATATAGCGTTGTTCACGTCGTCATAATCGAGTTGTTGTCTCTTTACTTTGAAAAGTAATGAGGTATCGTCGGCGAACAAAACTATATCATGTTTTTCTTTCACTAGATATGGTAAATCATTAATATAAACAAGAAATAGGAAAGGACCAAGAATCGAGCCCTGCGGAACGCCCATGTTTATTTTAGATCCAGATGATCTTTCACCATTGACATCAACCTTTTGGATTCTGTTGTTCAGATAAGATTCCAAGAGGCTAAGAGCCTGGTCTTTTACGCCGTAATGACTTAGCTTCCTGACAAGAGTTTCGTGATGAACACAATCAAACGCTTTGGACAAATCACAAAATACACCTATTGCATCATGAGATTGTTCCCAGGCATCGATTATATGATTAATTAAGTCAACGCCTGCATGAGTAGTAGAACGACCCCTTGTGAAACCAAATTGCTGTGAGTGCATTAAGTTATTACGATAAAAATGTCCTTGCAATTGATTTAAAATAGCTTTTTCAAAGATTTTACTAAGTGTGGGCAGTATTGATATAGGTCTAAAATTAGTGGGGTCAGTAGTATTACCGGTTTTGAACAGTGGAATAACTTTACTATGCTTCATCAAGTCAGGAAACACGCCAAGATCAACACATTCATTAAAAATACATGCTAGACATGGAGCAATACAATCGATTATGGAACTTATTATTTTAACTGAGAGGCCATGTATGTCTGAAGTCTTTTTCAATTGTAAAGTTTTAAATACTTTTATGATTTCAATATCACTAACGTGCCTAAATTTAAAAACATTATCACTACGTTTTACATTTCCTCTTAGAATTGATTCAGCAAGAATAGGGCAAGAGTTTAACGATTTAGTAGTCGAAACTGGAATATCAGTGAAAAAGTTTTCAAAAGCCTGAGCTACTTCTAAATTTGTGTTTTTAATTTCATCATTTATCATTAATTTAAAATTTTCGTTTCGATGTTTAGATTTCCCAGTTTCGTTGTTTACAAATTTCCAAGTAGTTTTTGTTATGTTGGTTCTGTTTTTAATATTATTTTTAATGAATTTAGACTTAGCTTCTCTACAAACCTGTCTAAAAGTTTTAGAATATCGTTTAACATAATCAGCAAAAGATTTTGATTTATTATATGACCTTTCATCATAAAGATCGTACAATTTTTCCCTGCTCCTATGAATTCCTACGGTTGCCCAATCACTAAACAATAATTTAACGCTAACTTTAATTTTTTTAGATTTAAATACATTGTCATATTCTGTTTTAACAAGACTAAATACTGAGTTATATAATTGATTTGGATTTTGATGATATGACAATTCAGGTAATTTTTGTATGATATTTTGTCTATAACGATTTAGTCTACTTTCGTTTACCGGTACACACGTAATATCTTGTTTAAGTGCCCTCTCAATGTTAATTTTGAAAGTAGCTAGCTGACCAGTGTGGTCGGAGCTTAGTTTATTTATGACAGACGCGTCTTCGTGTTTAATATTTGTGAAAATATTATCTATGCATCTGGCTGAAGTAGCCGTGATTCGCGTGGGCACCGAAATAAGATTCACGAGGTTGTAACTTAAAAATAGTGATTGAAACCTTTTACTGATACTCGAGTTTTCAAGAATATTTACATTGAAATCTCCACAAACAATAATTCCTTTATTAGATTTTGTTGCTTTATCTAAGGCTGCCTCCATAACTTTTTCGAAGGAATCATATTTGGCATCGGGTGGGCTGTATACGCTCATTACTACAAGATGATCAAGTTCTACGCAGGCTATTTCAATAGTTCGCTCAACGGACAGGTTCACGATGTCAGTGCGTTCTTTGTATTTAAACTCATTTTTAAGTAGTATTAATGAGCCGCCGCGTATTGCTATTGATCTGTTGAACGAACTTGCAACCTGGTGATTATTAAAACTGAACATTAACTGGTAATCTCTTAACCAATGCTCAGTTATACATAAAATATCAATATTATTACAATTCATGAAAAGTTCGATTTCTAATTCCTTGCTTAACATGCCCTCAATATTTTGGTGTACTATACTTAAAACAAAGCTATTTAGATTTTTAGTATTATTCGAACAATTTTTATTATTATTTTTTAAAGATAGTTTTGGCAAGATACTAAGGCTCAAGTTAGTGGGAGAAGTAGACATCGACGTATTGCCAGAGTTTCTCTCTGTTGTCTCAGGTACTAGTTTAAATTAAAATTAAAATTACTTGGAACCAATTCCAAGGTTATGAGGTTTCTATTTCTATTCTGCTCAATAGAAGCAGTTGTCCTGTTAGCCAACAAATTGGCTGAATTTGTTAAATAATAAGATAGTAACTCTGCTATCTGTCGTTTATAAACTTTAGATAGATAATATCTATCTTTTGTTACATAAAAATGTTTTCCAATGAAAATATTTGTGTCAATAAAATGAAATTTGTCATGATTGCGACATGTCAAAGTATGTAAGTACTTATTACACCAATGTCGAGTATTATTTTCTAAGTTAGTAAATTTTTGGCTGTAGGGAAAAGCAAACAAAATCACTTGTTTTACATTAGTCATTGAATACAGTTTGTTTGAATATGAAGCAAAGTCATTTCTTGTCGCGTTTCCCCTTCTGCCACTAAATATAATAACAATAGTATTTTTATTAAATTGAGATGCCAACACTGTGCTTAGAATTTTAGAATAATCGGCGCCAGGCATGCAATGATTAATTACTGCCCGACCCATGTAATGACCAAGTTGTAAACCCATATTTTTACCAAGTTCATCACTAAACATAACAATCTCACACTGTTCTTTATCGCGTGTGTGTGACAAAGACGCATCGTTGTCACTCACCAGCGCGGGCCGCGTCGGCGCCGCCGGCCCCGGCCGCGACACCGGCTCGGCGGCGGCGGCGGCGAGCGGCGGCGACGCCGACTGCGCCTCAGTCAGTTGTGTACAAACGCGTAGTGTAGTGATCTACATATAAGAAAATAGCTGCAAATATTGTAAGAGGTGAACCAGCCCATAAAACTGATTAACTTTCCCCAAGGAACATAGGTCGAAATGACGTCGAAATAGGAAATCTTGGAAAATTTTGGACCTCCCATACAGTTACCGACCGACCAAGTTGATTTTGTATGGGAGGTACAAACATTTTTTCATATTTTGACCTATGCTTCTAGGGGAAAGTGTAATGGTTTGATTCATCCTTTAAAATATTTGCAGCTAAAAATTATTATCACAGATAATTTCTAAAATTTGTTTGTTCGTACCCGTTGCCTCGCACATCGTGAACCGAATGGTTTCATTTGCCTCTACCCATTTCGCCGTAGAAATAAGTTAATAATCTTGCGTTGTGTTATCCATTTTCGTTTACATAGTGAGTTAGTAGTGATATCTTCTTCTTTCTACATTTTTACATTCCTACATTATATATTTTTAAATAAACTCATAAGTTCCCAAAGTTATCGATTGCTCACGTATAATCGAAAAAATGTCTAATTTGATGATACTAACTATTGTTTCTTTTTCAGGCCGCCATCGCCCGTGCCCGCTCACAACGGCTTCCCGGAGTACACGCCGAGTTACAACACGGGCTCTCTAGACTCACGATCGTCACGGTCCACGCATCGCAGTACGTATTTTAATAGCCGTGAATCACCCACTGCAGGTTTTGTCCCGAACCATATACAATTTTACAGTTAGATTGCCTATCCTTTTCCAATAAAATTTCATTTAAACGATACCCGTCACTACTTGTTGGTCTAAATTATATCTTACAAACTGGTGTACCGAGCTCGCTCGTTTTTTACGCTTCAGGAGATGGCGTTGTTAGTTTAAACATAGTTTACAAAAACTGGAACAACAAAACGCTTTTTTTAAATAATTAACTTTCGTGAAAACCATTAGATCCGTTTCCGAGACGAAATTTGAGCCCTAAATCTGAAAATAGTTTCAGTTGTGTGTCAATGGAGTCTCAGTTGGATGGTTTGAGTCGAATCGTAGTCTGCTAACAGTTTAAAGTATTTAAAATCACAGTGGCAATAGAATGAAGGTTGAGTGTCGCTAACAGAATGACTAAAACATAAGAGAATAGGGGAATTTTGCTCGTTTAAAGATATTGCACAAATGGCAGAGTTTTTTGTTTGGAGTGATGTAATCTGATGTTTCCTTAGGTATACTGGAGCACTTATCGCGCGGCGTAGACGATGAACACCGGCTGATCGCTCGTTACGCGGCGAGGTTGGCACATGAGAACAGAACCATGGTATGTACAGTTATATGGCCAAGCTTTTTGACTGAGCTGTAAATTTTAGGAGATTTAGGGTTAGTGGAGCTCTCTCTTATTTTCATGTGAGACACTTGTCTTACGGTCCTATGAACCGTAGTTTCAGAGTGTTTTCAACCGACTCCTAATAGTAACAGTCCTCCGATATGGTTGAGTAACGACCGCCGCCTAAGTTATCATACCGAGAAAGCAACCGAAACCTACGGTTTAACATGCCATCCGAAACACGGAACCATCTTTCTTACGGACGATCAGGTGGTTCAGCCTGCAATGTCCTGGGAACCACTACCACCATACTGGGAACAAAATTACAAAGTGATAGATATCAACTTTGTGAGTGACCCACTGAGAATTGAACCCGGAAGCTTTGAAATGAAATGAAATGAAATTAAGTGAAATGAAATGAAATGAAATGAAATGAAATGAAATATGTTTATTGCATTGAATAGGGTTTACAATTCAGGTGTTAATTATAGCATACACAGTCCGCTCTATTCAGCCAATTTAAATTAGCATGCAAATATTTTTTTAAATGAAAAACAATATCTATTAAAAATTTAAATAAAATTTTCCGCCAAATAATAAATTTAAAAAATATCTCATAGTCATATACACATAATAATCGCATAGTCACATAAAATAAATAATAGGAAACTTTCCAGTCAATCTTCAAATGTACATAGATGGTGCATCATATAACTTAAATCTCAATACAGTGCCATCTGGTATTAAATTGTCGGAAAGGGCCGAGAACTGTACCAATCATAAATTCATAATCATAACACAAATTCCTTTAGGCTATAAAAATTTTTCTCCAATAACCAATTATACAATTTTTTAACAAAAATTTTTTGGGGTAACTTTTTTAAATCACTCGGTAGTTTATTGTAAATTTTTACACACATTGCATAGCTACTATTAAGATATAAGGTTGTTTTGGGACAATGGTTGTATATTAATCGATCTGGTAATCTAGTTGCACGGGGGTTTCTTTCAATAGCTCTTTTAAATATTGTACTATTTTGTCTTACGAACTTGCAAACCTCAAGAATATCCATACTTGGAAGCGTTAAAATATTTAGCTTCTTAAACAACTGTTTACATGAGTATGTTGGGCCAACACCACAGATCGCACGCAAACATTTCTTTTGAGTGATGAATTGATGAGTGGCTTGCTGAATACCTACTCCATTTCCCCATATCAGAAGGCAGTATCTTAAGACTGAGGACACATATCCGTGATACGCCATTAATGACAGCTTGCATGAGGCAATCCGTCTCATTCTTTTGAGAACAAACACAAACCTACTGATTCTAGTGCAGACTTTTTCAATATGCGCTGAGAAATTCAGGTTATTGTCTAGCAGAATACCTAAGAAAACTGTACTATCAGTTTTAGTAAGGTTTATGCTATTATAGTTAATATTTAAATTGAGTTGCTGACGTCCTTTTACAAAAAATTGCATATAGTTTGTTTTCGATAGGTTCACACTTAGATTATTGCTTTCTAGCCAACCTATTATACTTGCTAGTGTGTTGTTTATATCTGTTTCATAACTATTAAAATCGTTAGAATTATTCGGAATAACAATAGATATGTCGTCTGCAAACATCACACAATGGTGTTTAGTCACTTTTTGTAGGTCATTTATATAAAGAATAAATAACAAAGGCCCCAGCACACTACCTTGCGGAACACCATAATTAGTCATTATGTAGTCCGATTGATATGCTGTAACTGTGGATGATTCATTCAAAAATGTTAACTGTGTAAATTGTTTGCGACCACTCAGATAAGACCTCAACCAAGACAACGCTTTACCTCTAAAGCCATACCGTTCCATTTTCTGTAACAAAATTTCGTGATCCACGAAGTCAAAGGCTTTCGACATATCAATGAATAGGACAGTAACATATTTCTTAATATCAAGATTGTCAACAACACACTTCAGAAGGTCGAAAATGGCTGATGATGTGGATTTGCCTTTCTGAAAGCCATACTGATTCGGGATTATAATATTATATTTTACACAAAATTTAACAAGTCTAAAATACATACATTTTTCGAATAGCTTGGCAAAAATTGATATCAGTGTTATTGGTCTGTAGTTGGACATCATAGACGTATCTCCCTTTTTAAATAAAGGTCTTACCACTGATATCTTTAATTCCTCCGGATAGATGACTGTTTCCAGAGATAAATTAATTAACTAAGTAAGAACATGTACTATCCCGTTTAAGCTTTTCTTCAAAATGTTAGTTGAAATTTCATCATAACCACAAGAATTCGTGTTATGTAGGGACTTAACAATTTCCGCCACCTCTTTTTCACCAAATGGCATGATAAAGAACGAGTTGACTATTGGACAAATTGATTTAACTATATTGGTCGACGGGATCCTGACTGAAGTCCTTTTAGTGAGAGTATAGTAATAGTCATTAAAGCCATGTGCCATTACGGAAGGGTCAGTTGTTTCAGTACCAGCGACTTTCAAGGATGGAATTTTATGAATAGGGGGTGCGCAATTAATGTTTTCGCCTATTATTGACCAGGAGGTTCTAGCAACGTTTTTACTATTTTTGATAGCGTTGTTAGCTCTATTTCGCTGGGCTCGACAAATACATTTCTTCAATATTTTGGAGTAGGTCAAATAACTGGTTTTGTTAACTTTGGACCTCTGCTGGTAATACTGAAAACGTAATTTCCTCTTAGTCCTGCTACAACGTCTCAGACCTTTACTAATCCATTTCGGCCTGTTGAGTTTGTTAACTACCTTAACCCTGTATTTAGGGAAACATTGATAATAAAGAAAACAAAACATGCTATGAAAGTTATTGAAGGCCTTATTGAGGTTTTTTTCAGTTAGAACGTCTTTAAAGGTTAAACTTTCTAAATATGATGTGAATTTGTTTTGGTTTTCTATGGAAAAGTCTCTTTTAATTACATACCACTTTTTTAGTACCTCTTGTTTATTCCTAACAGGGAATCGTACTATTTGAGCCGTGTTATGGTCTGAAAGCTGCAAGTGCTCGATAGTACCTTTAGCCTCATTAATATTACTCAAAATAAGGTCCAGGCATGCCTTATCCCTTGTGGCTACAGTTATATGTGATGAGATCTTATGTGCATCTAGAATATGCTTAAAGTACTTAGACGCTGGTGAATCTGTTAACATATCTATATTAAAGTCCCCAGTAATCAATAATTTACGTAGTCGGTCCCAAAGTTCTGTCATATATGAAAATACTGATAAAATAAAAAGTACCAATCCGTTTTTAAAAATTTATATATCAATTAAAAATACAATCATCGAAGAATCAAAATAACATAAAACTATTCGAAATGACCTCCCTTGCTTTTAACAACGGCCTTCAACCGCGGCGGCCAGTCGTCTATCGCAGCACGCACCATATCCATGTCGATTTCAGCGACTGCTTTAACTATGGCTGACTTCAGACTCTCCAAATTTTTATGGGGCTTAGCACAGACCTTGCTCTCTAAGACCTGCCAAATTTTATAGTCCAGAGGATTAAGGTCCGGACTGGAGGAAGGCCAATCTTCGTGTCTTATAAACTCAATGTTTTGACGTTCAAACCAGGCTTGAGTGGTCCTGGCTTTGTGAGCGGGCGCAGAATCCTGCTGGAATACAAAGTGATGTCCTGAAAATAGTGTGTTGGGCAGGTCTTTGACGTACCGATCCAAAACCGTCTCTTGGTACACTTTTGCGCTGGTTTTGACCCCCTTTTCGCAAAAATGAACCTCAGTTGGCCCATAGTAGGAGACTCCTAACCAGACCATGACTGAAGAGGGATGATGCCCATGTTGCACCCGCGGAACTTTGTTTCCTGCTTCTTCAGAGCTGGTAGCGTACACTCTATCGTTTTGTTTATTATACTTTTCTTCTATATCAAAAATTTTTTCGTCTGTAAAAAGTATATCGCGGTGCCGGTTTTTCGCGTACCGTTTTAACAACACCCGAGATCTTTTGAGTCTAATTTCTTTTTAACGGGCATTAAGTAAGTGCCCACTCTTTTTTTTGTATGCTCGCAGCTTAAGGTCTTCGTTTAAAACCTTTTTGACTGTTTTTCTACTAACCTTCATCTGCAAAGCCATAAGTTTCTGTTTTCGGACAGGATTTCTTCGTATGCGCTCCTTGATCGCTTTGATCACTGCTGGTGTTCTGGCGGAGCGAGGCCGGCCAGTTCTTTTCTTGTCCTCAACACTAGAGACTTCAGTGTACCTAGTTATAGTACGATACCCAAACCTAAGCGTTATTTTCAATTTTTTGAGCAACTTGAAAATGGTACTCGGCGAGTGCCCACAGCGACGCAACGCCAAAACTGCTATTCGGTTTTCTTTCAAAGTCCACTCCATCGTGAAAAATCGCGCCAAATGATTATTTATTGTTTTAAAATAATTGTTAAACATTCAAAAACGGAATGCAATAAAACTTTTCCAAATCCGTGTTCTAAATTCAAAAATAATATGCCAGTGACAGAACTTTGGGACCGACTACGTATTTTTCTTGTAGGCATTTGCAATATCATGGAGTAGGCCTTCCAGTTTATCTAGGAATTTAAAAGCGAATTTTTTGTGACTATTGTAAATGCAAACAATTATTAGGTTATAGGAAGGAATTTCCACTGCACAACTTTCAAATATATTTTTCTCTGAATATTTGTTGGCAATGCTTACATTTTTAAATAATAAACCCTTCCTAACAAAAATACAAGATCCTCCCCGTTTAATGTGTAGCCTAGAATAGTTTGCCGCAAGGTCGTAATTATACATTTTAACATTTTTTTCCTCATGCTTAATCACAAAGGTTTCTGTAAGACAAATTACATCTGGAAGAATATTTTGTTTTTTTGACAGTTCCTGTAATACTATTTCAAATTCCTCCCTCTTAGCTAAGCTTTGCGTAGGAGGTCGCACTACCACTGTGTCACAACGGTCGTCAAGCGACGTGTAGAATCAGAAGTTTGACTCTATCTACTTGGGACACCTTTTTCATAGTCAACTTTTCGTTATTTTATAGAATGAAATAAACTTTCCTGGCATTTTTGAGATAATTATTTTTGAATCTAAACAAGCTGAATAACTCTTATAAGTTCTTGATTTTTATATTGCTTTGCTATTTCTGTATGAGGCAAATTGGTCATTATTTTTCTAGCCGCGTGCTGGCAGATCGGCATCTTTGACGCCAGAATTGGTAAGAAATTACACATTTTTATTTAGCTTATTAGCGGAACTTTTATTCAATAATTTATTGTATTGCCCATTTTGATACACATATATTTTTTTTTATTCAAGCTAATGGGCGAATTGGTTTCTTTCACTAATTTAACAGATGGCGCTGTACGCCACCATAGACAAAGTCGGAATAACTGTCAAAATTGTACATTTCCGGCATAGTCTAGTTTTTTTAAATAGTTTTGTTCTTAAGTACTTGACGAAACTCTTTGTACGAATCAAGATCTGTCAAGATATTCAGTGTATTTTTTTTTTTAATTCTATGTTAATGTATCCAGGGTCGGTCATCGTCGGAGGGTTCTGAAGTGGACGCGGCGAGACAACAAAGAGAGCTCATCTCACAACTAGAGGCCAAGAATAGAGAGATCATGAGAGAAATCGCGCGGTTGAGGTATGTACATTGTACAAACGTGTATGCAATGCAGGTGCGGAAGGGTATAAAGTTAGATGTTCTAATGAGCATGCTAACGTGCCACTGATATTTTTGCCTTCGAAAGGTGGCTTACTAACATCTGCGTGCCACACATAACTTCCCCCGAATGTAGCGCTCAACTCCAGCGTGTTTATTCATACTTTAAAAAAATGTTAAGGAATGACCTGTGTATGATCTGATGTATATGATGTTATAATTAGAGTATTCTCCGCATTCGCAGGCGGCAACAAGAGGCGGAGGTGACGCCGAGCGGGCCGGGCGCTCCGCCCCTGGTGTGCGAGCTGCGCGCGCTGCGGGCCCGCAAGGACGAGCTGGAGGGCCACCTGTCCGCGCTGCAGGAGAGCCGCAAGCATCTCATGCACCAGCTCGAGGGGCTCATGAGGATGCTCAAGGTCAGTCGTGCCTCCAGCCACTTGCACTGTCACAATCACAATTCATATGATTGATTGATTCGTCACAAGTCATTTGACTGATTGATTCATTAAAAATTACAAGAAATTAATGAGGTAGCTAACAGCAAGTATTGTGAAAAATAAGTAATCTTTTATCCGCCATTTCATCAACGGACACCGCCTATTGTTATCAGCAAAAAGGTAAAAAACTGAAAATGAAAAGGGACCTTTAAAAAATGGACTACGGACAAGTTTTGAATTCTAATTTATTGAAATATGTAAAAACTACATTAATCACAAATTAGTTACAATAGCCCCTATGATGGACCTGTAAACAAAACAAAAATCCTTATACTCAATCATTCAGAAGTATCTGTTCTGATAACGTTAATTGATTGACTTTTAATTTCATTGTTTCTAGATTCTTAAAATAAAAAGAAAACTTACCACTTTTTACATGTAACGGCATAATCCCAAAGAACAAATCATAACCCTTGGGGGTGACTCTTCTATCTCCACAATTTCCGGCATATCTACTATAATAGGCTCCCTCCAACATATTTTTTTAGGTACCTCCTCATCCCACATACACACTTTAGCCGTAAACGGTGTTTCGACTATTGGAGATTCTATGTAGTAATCTGGTTGAATTTCTATCAAATCACGTTTTTGCCTTGCTGGATTTGAGAGTACTGATCGTAGTATCAAAAATAGGAATACTATTGAATAATTTACCTTCATAATGTTGATTTTGTATCTAGTTTGAGAATGGAATGGAGAAAAAGATTTATAAGTAAAGATTTTATAGTGTTTAATTTTATGGTTTTATAAGAAAAAATTGAGAAGTTTGTGCTAATTTGGTTCCGTAGCAACTACTGATATTTTTCTCAATTTTTTTTAAGAGGGCGCTCTATTAAAATAAAAAGAAGAACTTAAGCTGAGATTATTACTGCCATAGGAACCCTAAAACAAATTAAAGATCTAATTAAAATAACTTCAAGTAAATACCTACCAAATATCTATCCAAATTAACTGCCTAGTTTCATGCGCGAGTGCTTTTGGTATTTTTCTGCTCCGTTTTATGCCTGTAGTAACCTACTTTAATATTTTTCCTTGTTTTAACCAACTTAAAAAAGGTTATGAATTTGACCACTTTGCCTATGTGGTATACTAGAAATCGTAAAATAATAGGCCGTGTGATGCCGGATTAGAATAGCATCACCTCATTCTTTTCCCGCGGGTACCGTAATAGACGTCTAAGGGACTCGAGGGTTTCGTGTATTACAAATTTAAAAAGGGGGTGATTCCTATTCTGACCCGGCACTATATGACATATATTTGAATGTTTTTATATTTATTTAAGTTAGCCATTGATTTATTTAAAGAAGCCATTAGTTTATATAAATTAGGTAGCCATTAGTTTATTCACATCACAGGTGCCATTGGTTTATTCGCAGGAACCACTGGTTTATTCACAGGAAACATTGGTTTATTCACAGGTGCCACTGTTTTATTCGCATATTCACAGGCGCCCTTGGTTTATTCGCAAAAACAATTAATTTATTCACAGGTGCCACTGTTTTATTCGCATATTCTCAGGTGCCATTGGTTTATTCGCAGAAACCATTGGTTTATTCACAGGTGTCATTGGTTTATTCGCAGGAGCCGTTGGTTTAGTTTATCCATAGGTGACATTGTTTTATTCGCAGGTATCAATGGTTTATTTATAAGAGCCAATGGTAACATTAACAGGGGTTTATTAAGGCTCGTCATCTGTACAAGATGATTTTTTCTCGGTAGACCATGGTATATATTTTTTTTACTGCTCTTAAATATAGTCCTGTTTTTAAAAAACAATAGATAATAATAATAAAATTCTTTATTGCACACAAAAACAACAATAACATAACAAACGGAGAAATATTTCTTTTCGTGTAGTTTTTCGGTCGTCTGGCATCTTATTTTAGCAAAGTAATCGAAATTTCGGGTTCTTCCTCACGAGCTTTTGTTTATGTATGAGTCTTGTCTTACGTCTATCATTTTCGCGGCAAACACCTAGCTAAGAATGATTTTCGTTGGTCCAAACAGATTTTGGTACTTAAGTTCCATAAAACTGTAAAATGCAAACAGTAAGTAAGTTTAACTTAAAGTATTACTGGGTTATATTTTGGTCAGTAAGTACGAACACTGTGTGGTGTTTCTATTCATGATTCTAAACGACTTTTACTATGGCTACCTGCGAAATCGCCACATTTCTGTAAGGTGTCGTAAGAGGCGACTAAGGAACTCGAGAGTTTCATGTGTAATATTATTACAACTTTAGGCGACTCTAGGCTGACAACCTGTCACTACATTATACACCTATGATCTTTATTTGTCAGACGTGGCGATAGCGAACGTATTTTTACGGTCCTTAACGCTCTGCCTGTCTTGCAGGGATAAAGGTGTGATATGTGGTATGAATTTTTCTGTGGACTACTTTTCATACGATTTCGCAGGTGGCCTCATACTTACTATAAGTTGTTTAGAATAATGAGTAGAACCACCCTACGTAGAGGGGTCAAAGAAGCCCAAAGGTTCAGTAATATTGGCCTACGCGGCATATTGCACTGTGCTTGCCTATCCGACCAAGCACGGTTAGTATAGCAGACTTTTGTAACTGTAGAAGTAAAGTGCCGTGTGATGCCGACTTAGAATAGCATCACCCCACATCCTTGCCGCTGGTGTCGTAAGTGGCGACTAAGGGACTCGAGAGTGATGCTGTATAACAATTTTTAGGCGACATGATGACAATGTGAATATGCCGTGTGATGCTGGCTTAGAATAGCATCACCCCTTTTCTTCCCGCGGGTGTTGTAAAAGGCAACTATGGGATTCGAGGGTTTCATGTGTGTTACAATTTTAGGCGACAGGCTGACAACCTGTCACTACAGTGATACATGAATCATCTAAAAGGGCCCTCAATACTTGTCAGACGTGGCGATAAAGACCGTAATTTTACGATCGTTAACGCTCTGCCTACCCCGTAAGGGACAAAGGCGTGATTTATGTATGATGACAACCTGTTACTATAGTGATACACAAGTTTTCTGAAACCACCTTAGAAAACAATCCTCAAAAATATCAGACGTGGCGGTAGTGGCCGCTTTCTTACGGCCGTTAACGCTCTGCCTACCCCGCAAGGGATAAAGGCGTGATATATGTATGTATGTATGTAGAAGTGAAGTATCACATACCGCATTTATTGAAATTGTTATCTGCTTGTTGGTTACATTTCTCCCATACCTCTATAAGCTCAGCTGATTCGACTGAGACCATTTTGGATACCGCCCTCTCTTTATCCTTTGGAAGGCATCGTTTAAGATGTTTCTGTCTCTCTTTTTCACAGTATTTTACGCTGTGTCTCCATAACACTGTGGAAAAAAGAGCTTAGGGCATTTTAGTATGAGCCTGCGTAGTATACATATAGTTAGGGATGATTGGACAAGAAAAAACACATACATACATTCATAAATCACGCCTATATACATCCCTGGCGGCGTAGGCAGAGTATTAACGACCGCAAAAAGAACGATCGTTATCGCCACGTCTGACAAATGTTTTAGGGTCGTTTCGGATAAGTCGTGTATTACTTTAGTGACAAGTTGTCAGCCTGTCGCCTAAAATTGTAATACACATGAAACCTTCGAGTCCCTTAGTTGCCTTTTACAACACCCACGGGAAGAAACGGGGTTGATGCTATTCTAAGCCGGCATCACACGGCAACGGGAAAAACTCACCACAATTATTAAAATTTGAATCCGCCTGTTGGTAGCAAGTTTTCCTAACTATAGTCTCTGGTGAATCTTCTTCGATTGCCGCTTCATCCTCTTCTGCTGATAGATTTTCCTCTTCTTCCCAATCATCGTTTATCTCCTGACCGACAATCTCTCCTATCTCTTCATAGGTGTCATTTTCCTGTGTTGAACCTATTAATTTGGGTAATTCTGACTTTCTGATGCCCTCTAATGTATGTACCCTCGTTTTGTATTTTACATTTTGATTCGTCTGTGCTGTCTCCTGTAGTTGATCTGATTGTGCATAATTTATGAAAATTATCAAAAATAGCACTTTAATCGTTGATTTCATTTTTATTTACGTTCCTTGAATAACAATAAAGGATAAATAAATTAGCTGCAAAAAATTTAAGGGGTGAACCAGCCCATGGAACTGAACAACTTTCCCCAAGGAACATAGGTCGAAATATGAAAAAACTTTTGGCCCTCCCATACAAAGTTACCGACCGACCTATTCAATTTGTATGGGAGGTACAATTTTTTATTCATATTTCGACATATGTTCTTGGGGAAAGTTGTTCAGGTTCATGGGCTGATTCACGCCTTAAAATATTTGCATCAAATAATTTTACACCTAATATTCGTCACTAATATTAATTTTCAAAAGTCCTTATACATAAGGTGAACGTACACGTCCTGTTACAGCCGCACAATCGCAAAATCGCCAGAATGCGGATATTATGACCAATTTATCGTAAATGTTATATGATTTTTAGGAATTTATTTTAATTTTCATACTCATATTAGCCACCAATAACGTGAAATCAGAGAACTACCACTTTTAATTATATTTAAATTCAAACATGTTTTACTACGAGTGTGCTATAATGTGGTCATAATAACGTGAAATCAACAACTTTTGTGCGTTACCAAGGTTAATATAAGATGTAAAAGTATTAGCTGCAACTATTTTAAGGGTTGAATCAGCCCATGAAACTGAACAACTTTTCTCTAGAAACATAGGTCGTAAAATGAGAAAAAAATTTTGACCTCCGATACTAATTAACTTAGTCGGTTGGTAATTTTGTATGGGAGGTCCAAATTTTTTTTTCATATTTCGACCATGTTGCTTGGGGAAAGTTGTTCGGTTTCATGGGCTGGTTCGGCCCGTAAAATACTTGCAGCTATTTTTTTTTACACTCTGTATTATTATGGTTCTTGATAAGCCTTTTTCACATATGAACAAGTCTTATGTAAGTTTTTACTTGGTAAGATAGTGTTTATTTTCGTTCAAAATTTATGATTGTAAATAATGCTTCGACCTACATTCGAATATGTCATGATGAATTGTAATAATTTAGTCATACGACCGACGTGACGCAATGGTAGTGCCTTTGACGCAGAAGGTCCCGGGTTCGATTCTCGGTGGGTCACTCACGAAATTGATATTTGTCACTTTGACACATTTGAGCATGTTATTTGTCAGAAGCCTGCTACTTATAGAAGGCGGTTGAAAAATTCAAAGAAGATGTGATAAGCTTTAATCATAACATAACCCTAATTAAATCAGTAATCGTAGATATTAAAGTGTTTATTGTGACAATGAAAAATTCTAGTGCGTTTGTCTGTAAGAAATAGAAAAAAAGAACTAATACTGTTTTTAGAAATCTTTTTATTCACACAACGCTATAATTAAACTACAATTTTAAAATTTGGTTTCGTGTGCGCCCGTCTGCCACCTGAAAAAGCAAATGTTTTTATGTTTTCCATTAACACTACATAGTTTAAAGCATAGTCGCTTTTCGAGTCTGTACGTTTCTCGTTGGTATGTACAAAGCACGACAAAAATTCGGACTCCGTACCCGATATTGACAGTTCGGCACACTAATTATTAATAACTACACAGTCGAATCAATCATTCACTTTGTCACAACACTATTTTTATTTCATCAAAAACTGCATACATACATATATCACGCCTGTATCCCTTGCGGGGTAGGCAGAGCGTTAACAGCCGTAAAAATACGGTCACTATCGCCACGTCTGACATTTTTAAGGATTGTTTTCCAAGGTTGTTTCAGAAAACATGTGTATTACTATAGTGACCGGTTGTCAGCCTGTCGCCTGAAAATTGTAATACACTAATACTCTCGAGTCCCATAGTCGCCTCTTACGACACCCGAGGGAAGGATGTGGGGTGATGCTATTCTAAGCCGGCATCACACGGCATCAAAAACTGAGAACACGGTAAACGCCAGCCAGCTCTAGTTGGGAACAAGGCCATACTACCACCTTCAGCGAGCTGTTTAATGGAAGAAAGCTGCTTTCTATGTAATAAAATATGCCAATAAATATATTGTGTATGGATTGCCTAAAAAATTTCAGTCCATCTGGACTGCAACTGTCAAATTACGCTGGTCGTGATACTGTGTGAGAGAATGAAGTATAACTTCTCTCTCTTCTCTCGTCCAACGACCCAATGTACCCTAGTATCTGGAATTTTTCAACCGCCTTCTACTAGTAAATGTTGATAAATGTCTATAAAATAAAAGAATAAACTGCAAATATTTTATGGGGTGAAACGGTCCATGAAACTGAACAATTTTCCCCAAGGAACATAAGTCGATATAATTTTAACATACATACATACATATATCACGCCTTTATCCCTTGCGGGGTAGGCAGAGCGTTAACAGCCGTAAGAATACGGTCGCTATCGCCACGTCTGACATTTTTGAGTATTGTTTTCTAAGGTTGTTTCGGAAAACATGTGTATCACTATAGTGACAGGTTGTCAGCCTGTCGCCTAAAAATTGTAATACACCAATACTCTCGAGTCCCTTAGTCGCCTCTTACGACACCCACGGGAAGGATGTGGGGTGATGCTATTCTAAGCCGGCATCACACGGCAAATTATAACCTCCCAAACAAATTGAGTCAGTTCTTGTAGATTTTGTATAACAGATTTAAAAAGAAATCATATTTATTTCGACCTACGTTCCTTAGGGAAAGTTGTTCAGTTTTGTGGACTGGTTCACTTCTTAAATTATTTGCAGTAGATGTTTTTAATTTTTACTTATTCATCGAGAAATTGTTTTATTTATCATTGATCTGGCCATAATATCCCCTAGTCAGGTTTTACGATACTCACGGGAAAAAATGGGGTGATGCTATTCTTAACCGGCTTCACATTTCATAAAAGCAATAAATCTTACCAATCGTATGTTAATTATTCCGTTACTACTTCTTTGAAAGGCATGTCCCCAAGTCCACGAATGCCTTGATAATACAAACGAGTTTAGTGCCACCTGTTGGATAATAATAATAATTTATTTATGTCAGACAATAAAAATCCATTCTTGTTAGTATTACTTAATCATAGGATTATTTATCAATTGAATAAAATAAGATAACTAAATTATAGACATTCACAAATATTGTCATTTAATTAGGAGCCCCACCCCATAATAATTAGCGATGATGGGCCGAATATTCGGTTTATGTTCGGTATTGGGCATGTTCGGCAGGTTTACCGAATATCCGGTTTCGGCCGAATATTCGGTTAATTTGTCCGAATATTTGACCGAATAAAATTGAACTTAAATTATTAGTATTTACGGGATTATCACCACGATTATGTTTATTTTTACCTCGATATTTCGAAGCGGTTGCACGCTCCATGGTCACGAGTAGACAAATAAATCCCGTAAATACTAATAATTTAAGTGGTGTGAACAACCGCGAAAATCTCAAAACATAAAATTGAACTGTTAAAAATTCATTGTAATAATTATGTCAAAACAAAGAGTAAAACAGTTTTTTAAAATGCTTTCAATGTTTCTAATGTGAAAAGTTAAGAGGGGTAGCGAGCGGAAAGGTGCTGTGTGAACCCGCGACTTTTCGTAATTACAAGTAAGGCTTTTAATTGTTTTTCTACGGACATAAATTCCTGCCGAATTATTCGGCCGAATATTCGGTTCGGCAAACTTTTACCGAATATTCGGCCCAACATTCGGTTTCAGTGAAACCTAAGTTCGGCTCGCTTTACTCAGGATTCTAGAGTAGAATCCCACCGTAGCAAGGGATTTTCCGTTCGTGATTCAAAATAACGCCCTCGTTTAAATATATCACTTTAGTCCAGCATTGTCATAAAAACTAATATTAGCCCTCCTGAGCCGCGTTTACACACTAGGTTCATAAAATTCTCATAAGAAATTGAAAAATGTGTCCTACATTTTCTCTTTTTTACAATGACTGATTCTGACGAACAAAAAGTTTGTAAAATTTACTATTTTGAAGAAATAAATAATAATAATAATCATGTGTTAAAAGCATGAACGCCTAATACAGGGTGTAAAAAAATAGCTGCAAATATTTTAAGGGGTGAATCAGCCCATGAAACTGAACAACTTTCCCCAAGGAACATAAGTCGAAATATGAAAAAAATTTTGGACCTCCCAAACAAAAATGTACCCGCCGACCAAGTTAATTTGTATGGAGAGCCCAAATATTTTTTTGTATATTTCGGCCTATGTTCCTTGGGGAAAGTTGTTCAGTTTCATGGTCCGATTCACCCCTTAAAATAGTTGCAGCTAATATTTTTACACCTTATATGTATGTAAGAGCTTCAGTAGGAAAGAGAAAGCATCACAATCAGTCGCCATTTACATTTCTAATCGTCTGGCTTATATGTAATACCACACCTTTACCCCTTGCTTTTCGAAGTAGGTAATGCGTATACTCAGGCGTAAAAATACTGACTCCATCGCCACGATGGGCAAATGTTTGTATTTGTAGGCCGTTTCAGCAAAATCTTGTATCACTATAGTGACAGGTTGTCAGCCTGAACCCTACATGGAACCCGCGATGAGTTCAACGAATTTATGGGAAATAAATTGGGCGGTGCTATTTCTAAGCCGGCATCACACTTTTTTTAAGAAGTCATGACATGAAATCTAATTAAACTCACATTTCAACATGTGCTTCGCAAATTCCGTTAAACACTTTTTCCAGTCTGGTTTGACGGTAACTGAAAATAAAATTAACACATAAAATATCATTGCCCTAAAAAATACTTTTTTTTTCAATTATCTAACTGCTACGGTAGTAAGATAAAATAACGCGTTTAGAATCCGACATTTTGAATTTATGACATTTTAATATCACCTCATATGTCAGCAACCCCCTAACCGTTTGTGCTATAGTCTGTGAAAAGAATTTACTTGTCCACATGCGTCACTACATAGTATAAAGCAAAGTCGCTTTTCGCGTCTGTCAGTATGTATGTTTGCTTAAATCTTTAAAACTACGTAACGGATTTTGATGCAGGTTTTTTTAATAGATAGAGTGATTCAAAGGAAGGTTTTTATGTATAATACTTGCCGGGAAAACAACTTATTCCCACGGGAAAATGAGTTACAGCGGGCGCAGCCGCTGTGCGGGTCGCTAGTAGTTTCGATAAACATAACCTTCTTTCTGAGACAGTCGGGTCATCATTCTCCTTGCCTTATCCTTTTCCCGTTCTCTGTCGGGCCACCTACCCTGGGAATTTGACGTGGAACCAAGTTTTGACTGTCATCTGACCTCCGCAACCCGAAGGCTAACCTAACCCGAATCCCAGGTTAGGTCGCATTTTAATATCATCTGAATTAAAATTTTATTTGAATGTGTGTTTCATCACGATATTTTTTCTTCACCATAAGAACAGTCAGTAAATGTACATGAGTAAAATCATTGGTACATAACGGGGTGCGAATTCGGTTCTCACGATTGTAAGACCGCTGTCCTAACCACTTGCCCACCGACGCTATGGTAAAATGAAAAAAAGACATACTTATCTGTCTTGTGTTTAACTTACCACTGAAATCACAGACTGAGTCATTAATGTCTAAAATGTTTCTCATTCCGAGTTCTTCAATCGCAAATTTTCTAATATTGCTATCCATTCGTTTCAGTTCATTCGTAATTTCTTCCGGTACAGCCGAAGCGTCGTGGTTGTTTTCCGAAAAGTGTTCTAGCTTCTTCAAAACATCTTTGGCATCCTCATACACTTGCTCATCCAAACCAGCTGACTGGAGGGCGTCGAGTCCTTTCTCCCAAGTACCGGCTAGGTTGTTCGGTGTTTTGGTGTCTGCAGCGTTTATTATAATATTTTATTAAGTGCACGCCTGTTCTGGACGTTTTCATACAAACGTATTCCCCTTTTTTCTTCCCGTGCTATGCCTCTAGAGTTATAAACCTTTTTTTTTAATTAAGGCCTACTATAGGCATGCCCCATTACAAGGTTTTTTCCTAAAACTATTATGACAGGAAAATATGTGTTATTTTCATTTCTGATGGAAAAATAAAAATACTGTTCCTTTAGTTTCGAAATTATCTTTAAGAAAAATGATAATAATAGAGGCATGCTTACAGTAGACTATGTATGACCATGACCATGTATCCTTAGTAGTACTAGTAGTAAATAAATAGTAGTAAAATTAATTATAAAAAAGAGTAATTACTTTAGAAGAATCGCTCGGGAAGAAAACATGAAAACACAAAGACCAGGCAATTTATGAATCAAACAACACTGGTCCATATTTTGTTACTAATATAACACACATACACAAAACACGCCTTTATCCCTTGTCGGGTAGGCAGAGCGTTAACGATCGTAAAATTACGGTCGTTATCGCCACGTCTGACAAGTATTGAGGGCCCCTTCAGATGATTCGTCTATCACTGTTAGACCATTGTTATATCACTAATATAACAATGGTCTAATAACTAGAACAGTGAAGAAAAATGTCAAGAAAACACATAAAATGTTTACCTGGAATAAGGTGAGGCCAGTGCGACGGTGGCATGTAGGCCATCGCACCAACCGCCAAGCAAAGCACTAGTACTAGTTGCATTGTGTTAGACTTTCTTATCAAAACAACGCCTTTACAATACTAACTGGGCTGAAGATTGCTGTTTATATATATACTTAATATTTAGGTACGTGACTGGTGTTGCAAGAAAATATTATTATTTTAATTTTATTATTTTAATTTTATTATTTTTGATTAAACTTTTTATAAACTTGCGTATTCATGTAAAATAGTAAGTTCAAAAATATAGTAATTTTAATGTAGCCACGAAAAGTCTTGCCTCAGACACTGATTAAATCGTCCGTCACAGACGTACGAGGCCAATGATGATGTGATGATGTACACAGTCGATTATATGAAACAAGCGTGCCTGTGTCTTTACTATACATATATTAGCTCAGGTTTTTTATGATCAGACTTTAAATACCAGCAAATTAATACAAAAGTTTGGCAAAGGTTATTTTATCGATATAATTTTTAGTTTCACTTAAAATGCAGTTTTGTATTTCATTTAATTTTTATTTTATTTTATTGTCTGTTTTATATTTCCGGATCAATACAGTTTAATCGATGTATATTGGCAATACCGCCTGAAAGTTGTGCATTTAAAAGGGACTTTCCCGAAAAGTCAAGGGAAAAATACATTGAACGCAGCATAAAAAATGCTGTTTTTTTTAAGTTATAATTGATGTGGACTGGAAGCTTTATGCTTTGATATTTTGGCAGTAATTGTAACAATTTCTTTTGCTCAATACAATTGTAAAATATATATTCAAATATTTAAATCGTATATATATATATATATAATCTATATAAATATAACAACTAATAATATATATAATACAACTATATATATACGTTGTAGGTATTTATTAAATATTTGAAAAAAAAAAAATTTTTAATTGCAACACCAACATATTTAACAAAATAGTTGTTATTTTAGTTTGAAGAATGCAAAATTAACTACATTTTTGGAATAAAGTATTGGAATGTCCAATCATGCGTATCTACTCCTTATCGAAGAACACGTGTAGATTTTTAAAATATTATTATTCTATTTTCATTTCATTTTTTGATTTATATTTCATAAAGGTGAGTTTATACGGGGTGTAAAAGACGGTGTACCGATAACTTTACAGACTATGGAACTGAAAAAGTTCTTCTGTGGTGCTATGTTTGGTTTGGTAAACGAGAAATAAATTCAAAACTGTACCGTCGTACGGGAACAAAATTATCGGTCCCCAGGTCTGCTATTTTTTGTCATTGTAAAGCCATCGAAACTTAACTGTCATTCCATTGCCATTGTGATTTTCTATACTTCAAACTGTTAGCAGACTAGCAAACTATCAAAACCATGCATCGCAACTGAAACGATTTTTATGTAGCAGACTTCGATCCCCGGTCAGCTGACTTACTTTCTATATATCGCCGTCCTACAACGAAAACCAATTAAATCGTAAAATGTGCAAACGAAGATATCGCGATTATAATGTTTAAGGGGTTGAAAATCCATTAGTAATATTATATTCCTATTGTTACATAATAGCATCAGTACACTAATAAATGTTCTATTTAAATATATCTATTGTGTTTTAAAAAGACTATTACTTATTAGTGAAATTTTCAAAAATGTTCACAAGGCCACCTATTTAATCGGTTTTCGCTGAGAACTTTAAAATTGTTAATATTTTCTAAAGTATTAAGAATACAGCAAATCCCGAGAAATTACTTTTTACATTTAGTTCATTAAACCTAACCATGATAAAAACGTACCTATCCAGTTGTCCCTTGTAGAGTTACAAGTAGAAATTGTATCAAGATAATTGGTTTTCCCTGCCGAAAATTAAAGAATATAAAAGTTAAGCAAGTAATTTATTACAGTTTCAGTACTTTTATCTGTTATCAAAATTTATAACTCAAAGTTTAGGGTAGGTGTAGGGTACGTGTAGGATACGTGTAGGGTAGGTGTAGGGTAGAAGTAGGGTGGGTGTAGGGTGGGTTTAGAGTAGTAGATGTAGGGTAGGCGTAGGATAGTTGTAAGTAGGGGTAGAATAGGTGTAGATAGAGTAGGTATAGGGAAGGTGTAGAGTAGTAGGCGTAGGGTAGGGGTAGGTAGGATAGGGTAAGTGTAGGGTAGGTGTAGGGTAGAAGTAGGGTGGGTGTAGGGTAGGTTTAGAGTAGTAGATGTAGGGTAGGCGTAGGATAGTTGTAAGTAGGGGTAGAATAGGTGTAGATAGAGTAGGTATAGGGAAGGTGTAGAGTAGTAGGCGTAGGGTAGGGGTAGGTAGGGTAGGGTAAGTGTAGGTTAGGTGTAGGGTAGAAGTAGGGTGGGTGTAGGGCAGGTTTAGAGTAGTAGATGTAGGGTAGGCGTAGGCTTGTGGTAGGGTAGGTGTAGAGTAGGTGTAGGATAGCAGGATAGGTAGGTGTCGTGCAGTGGGTGTAGACCTAATGATAAAAAGTCCGAAGGTTGTAAAACATGTTCTTGATTAGCCCCGACTGCAGTTTCTAAAGCTAAAAATTTCTTAGAAGCTAAAAATTCTGGTAAACCATCTTTCGCCAAATATAAATACTCGAACATAAAAACGGCTAAAACATATGCCGAAGCCATAAAATGTCTCGATGACATATACATAAAACCGTAGAATATAATCTACGCTCGGCATATCCTTGCAACCAGAAAACTGTCACCTGGTGAATCTATTTCTGAATATATACGTGCCTTGAAACTATTGGCCCTTGAGTGTGACTTTAAAAGTGTGGATTCGGAAACTCATATGCAAGAATCCACACGCGATGCTTTTATTTCTGGCAATTATTCACAAGAAATACGCCAGCGATTATTAGAAAACAATATTCTGGACCTTGATACGGCACTAAACAAATCTATAACCTTAGAGTCAGCGGAAATTAATGCGAAATCGTATACCCCAAACACTATTATAAATGCCGTTCCACAAACAGTACAAGAAAACCCAGACTTGAACCTAGCTGTTCGCACTCATCGTAAGTGGCGATGCTTTTTTTGCGGCGGTAACTTAGCTCACCGAAGGCAAGCGTGTCCCGCATATAATGCCACCTGCCAACTCTGCTCACGAAAAGGCCATTTCGCGAATGTTTGCCGATCTAGCAAACCGAGTATCAACTGCATTTCTCCTAATGTAGATCAGGATCAAGAGACAACAACGGAATCGGCCTCGGCGCACATAGCATGCATCTGCGCGGCTTCTCCTGCAAGCTTACGTAAAGCTGTGATTCCAGTATATCTGAATGACACATGTGCCGATGCCTTGATAGACTCCGGCAGCTCATCCTGCCTCATCAGCGAAGAACTTGCTTCAGTAATGAATCTTAAAAAGAAACCAATACAGCAGACAGTAACCTTAACGTCTCTTAATCACGTGGCATTTGTAAATGGAATTTGCAACGCTACAATTAAAATAAATAACCACGCCTATAAACAGCATCCATTGCTTATCGTCCCGAACCTGTGCGCTGACGCTATCATTGGCCAAGATATAATGAAATTCCATAAATCAGTCGACATTGAATTCGGAGGCGAAAGAGAACCACTACGAATTTGTAACGTCGCGCAATCTTCTCTACCGCCGGCGACAATATTCAACAATTTATCTGATTGCAAGCCTGTGGCAATAAAATCAAGAACTTTCTCTGAGGAGGATGAAAAATTCATAAAGGACGAGATCGATAAACTTTTACAGGACGGAGTGATAGAGCCCAGCAACTCACCGTGGCGAGCGCAAGTGCTTATCACCAATAACGCTACACATAGAAAACGTCTTGTTATTGACTACTCTCGTACTATTAACCGCTTAACTGACTTGGATGCGTTTCCTCTTCCAAAAATCGAAACAATCGTTTCAAAAGTAGCGAAATACACTCATTTCAGTCAAATTGACCTAAAGTCGGCGTATCATCAGGTCCCCATCCTTGAAAATGAAAAACCCATGACGGCCTTCGAAGCCTGTGGTAAGTTGTGCCAATTCACACGTATACCGTTACCGGCCTTTCAAAGATCTTTACAACACATAGTGGATACAGAGAATCTTGGAGGGACCTTCGTGTATCTCGATGACGTCACAATTTGCGGCAAAACAAAGACTGAACATGACGAAAACCTAAAGAAATTCATGAACGCGGTCGATAACCAAATTAAGAAAGAAATAGCTAAGTCCTCGCTTATTGCGATCAATGAAAATGATCCCCTCACAGTAGAAACAGATGCATCCGAACATGCAATAGCTGCAACCATTACTCAAAATGGATGCCCTGTAGCCTTTTTCTCAAGATCATTAAATGATTCCGAAAAGAAACATTCTTCTGTAGAAAAGGAAGCCTGCGCTATAGTAGAAGCTTTAAGAAAGTGGCGCCATTATCTACTTGGTAGACACTTTTTATTAGTGACCGATCAACAGTCTGTCACGTTTATGTTCAATCAGAAACACTCAAGTAAAATAAAAAACGAGAAAATCGAAAGATGGCGTCTGGAACTATCCTGTTACAAGTACGATATAGTATACCGGCCAGGAAAAGAAAACGCAGCTGCTGTCGCGTTGTCAAGAATTTCAGTTCACATAAATATTAATACCAGCAAACTTTACGAATTACACAATTTACTTTGCCACCCCGGAGTAGTGCGAATGATGCACTTCGTAAGAATGAAAAATTTACCATACTCAATGAAAAACGTTAAAACAATGACCGCTTCCTGTGCCGTTTGCGCCGAGATCAAACCCCGTTATTCTAAAACTAAGGGAGAATTGATTAAAGCAACGGCACCATTCCAAAGACTAAATTTAGATTTTAAAGGCCCTTTACCATCAAAATCAGGGACGAAGTATATACTCACGATAATTGACGAGTTTTCTAGATTTCCATTTGCATACGCATGTAAAGATATTTCGGCCCAAACTGTTATAAATTCTTTAAATGATCTTTTTCTTACATTTGGTAACCCTACTGCGCTAGCTTCGCCAGTGACACGGAACTAAACAGGTTTAATCGTTTTTCGCTGTAGTGATTATGTAACATCCGTGAGTATAATATAGTCAGGGAAAAGCAATTATCTGGATATATAATATTTTCTTAGACGATTCGATATATTGCATTAAGTATGAAATTCGTCCGGTAAAACCAACAAAACAATTTTAATTGCTTTTATTAGAACATCTTAATCAAGTACGGAAATTTAAATCTTACTAAATGGTTGTTACTGAGAAAAAAAAATAGAGTTTTCTATGGTCTCTCCTACGGGAAAACCAAATATTATCAACTTAACCGAAAATCGTTGGAGACAAATATGGTGTCAGTTAAGTTAAATCTGCTTAATGTTTTTTATTTGAAAACAAACCTTGCCAGTGTTTGAAATGATTGGTTATCTACCTAGCTAGAAGCGAAACTATAAGACTTAGCAGTTAATGGGTTTTCGCAGAAGAAAGAGCAAAAAAATTTAAGTACTTTTGCATTCAAAAGTAATTTTCGTAAAATTTCGAGTTAATTGGTTTTCGTTGTAGGACGGCGATATATATTCGACTATATACATTTTCGTTTATCTTTTAACATTGTAGTCGCTGTACTCATTCTTCACTTACATGATTTATTATTAACGTCTATTACCTACATGATATCGTAAACTTTTAAAAAGCTAATAGAATATGTAAATTGTAAAAGAAAAATTAAGAGGTGGTAAACCTTATTTTTTAAAACTGGAACTTCTTTCAGAGAACGTGTAAAAGTGCGAACTTCCATTTTTTATCGGTTATATGTCTGACGAATACTTTGCATCAAAATCGGTTCAGCCAAACGCGAGATTCAGGTTAAACTGAGGCATTCCCTTTTAAAAAATATGTAGGTTAAAAAGTTTATATTTGGGCCAAATGTATTGAATATAGTCTAGTTTTTTTTTTACTAGGAAAATGGACCTTATGTCATGTGCTTCAAGGTCATAAACGTCACAGGGATCATCCTATATTTTACAGACTAGACTGATTTTGGTGTTAAATAAAAAAAAATACAAACATGTAAAATAAAAAAATAAACATGAAAAAACAAAAAAATACAAACATGTCAAAATATGAATCCTAAAAATAAATATTACAATAAAATATCAAAATCTCCACCCTGGACCACTTCCGGCGCAAAAGATTCTGGGATGCTTGCGGCGTTACTTAGCTGAATAGTCAAGGACAAATATTACGCCAGGAATTCAATTTAATACTAATCTTTTAACTCTGTGAAAACGTTTCCTCCATGCCATAAACTACATTTTCCCTGTTCCCGGGAATTCCCCGAAAATAAATTCCCATTTCCCGGGAACGTTAAAAGTTCAGGAAACACAAAACCTTAGGTTAGAACTTTATTTAAAAAATATTTTTGATGATAGGTTATTTTATTTTGTTAATTTTGAACCACAATAGTATTTATTATTATATACTGTCGTTTTTTTCGGCAGTTGTTTACGACCGATGTGGCGCAGTGGTAGTGGGACTGCCTGCAACGCGAAGTTACCGGGTTTGATTCTCGGTGGGACATGCACGCAGTTGATATTTATATATTTTTGAATCTGTTCCTAGTCTGGTTAGAACATTGCCGGCTGATTGCCCGTAAGAAAGATCCGAAACTCAAAGTTTAAACTCAAAGTCGTTTATTGTCAGATTAGAGGAGGGTACGTGAAGCCGTAGGTCGTCGTCGGTTTCTGTCTAAGATAACTTAAACGGCGATCGTTACTCAACTGCGTCAGAAGCCTGCTTCTAATAGTAGGCGGTTGACACCAGGATTCATCGGGTCGTTGAACGATTTGGTGTCCCACTCGAAAAAGAAGAAGATTATATACTGCTGGTATTTATTTGGATACAATCGGATGTCTACCATCTTTCTTCAAGTGAATTCTATTATATAATACAATTTATATTTAACCAATGTCCCTGAGGAAGTGTTAATTATTCAGATAGGCTGTTTCACTGCTCGTAATATTTTAAAATTAAGTTTCTTTATCCCTTCGACTCCCACTGGCTACTCAGAAAGCTATCGATTTTAAACCTAGTAAGATTAGGGTAGTAACTCGCAATTATTTCAAAAATAAAAAAATCAGGGTTGTAAAGGGTTAAGGAATAACTTTGATTTTCATTATGTTTATTTATTTATTGTGTATATATAGGTACTTCATTTACAAATTAACAAAAAAATTTGTGCCTTTTGTAACTTCTGGTCACGGGTCACTTGCGCGAACGGGGTTCTGTAAAATATAAATATTGTATCATTTCATTATACTAAACAGGCATATTTTTGTTTGGTGGCCAAAACATTGGCACTAGCAGTAACCATGAGAGTGCAATCAGTGAAGACAAATAAAACGCAGTCCGCCTTTACGATTTCGAAAAATAATACAAAAACTATGAAAAAGAAAAATTTATAGTAAAAAAAATACTAAAAAACACGCTTCATTACAAGACCTTTCTAACAAGTCCAAGCACAGCTATTATATGATCATCCATCATGAAATTCATCGTTTTTCAAAATATTCAAGATTCGGGTTTTTAAAATAGTAAATTAAAATAATGGCTTTTGTTACGACGCTATCCAATAAAGTGTAATGTAACATCGTATTACAATATTTCATACAAAATGTCGTTAAAAGTTGCTCATCTAAATATAAAAAAAAGATCCCAAAATGGATTGATTTGAATCATGCCAGTTTTTCAAAAAGTAGTTTATTTGACCAGTCAGTCAAGTGGTCAGTTGTCGAAAATTCGCCTCTTTTCTTTTACTGATTTAAGAGACAAAAGATCATTGAATATTGAATTCTCACCATCAATTCAGCAACGGATTGGGCACGAGATTCTTCTTCAAGAGACATGTGGCCAGGTCTTCGAGACTTTTGATGTAGCATTGGATATCTTTGCCACCTGTTACAAAAATAATGAATATTCATAAAAACGCTTTATTAACCGTGTGATGCCGGTTTAGAATAGCATCACCCCACATCCTTCCCGCGGGTGTCGTAAGAGGCGACTAAGGGACTCGAGGATATTGGTATATTACAATTTTTAGGCGACAGGCTGACAACCTGCCACACATGTTTTCTGAAACAACCTTGGAAAACAATCCTCAAAAATGACAGACGTGGCGATAGCGACCGTATTCTTACGGCCGTTAACGCTCTGCCTACCCCGCAAGGGATAAAGGCGTGATATATGTATGTATGTATGTATGTATGCACTTTATTGACAAGAAACACTGTAAACGACCGGTGTCTAGACCCTGTATGATTTTCAAAAGAATAATAAATATAAAGTTTCTTACAGCTTGATACTTGAGTTATAAACTTTGTTAAACATCCAATCCAGTCTGGCCCGAGATCTGCAAATAAAATTACATAAAAAAATACATAAAATTACATTAAAAATATAATACACAAAATTACATTAAGAATACTGCTTGCCTTTCCCACTTATGAAACAGAACAATATTCTACGACGAACAGGTATCGTAATATATTTACAAAAAATGGCTTATTTTACCCTAGAGCCATTCTCTGGGGTAAACAATCAATTACCGAACAAATTTTTCTGCCACTTTTTGCGGGAGGGGAGGTAAACACGTACAGCACACATCGATAATTTACAACAACATACAAAAAGGCAACTGTCAGTTTCATATGACGTGTTGCACAAATGGGCAGGGCGGCTTTGCCATCTAAGATTTTACCTAATAAAACCGAATAAAGTATATATACAAGGTGTAAAATATTAGCTGAAAATATTTTAAGGGGTGAATCAGCCCATTAAACTGAACAACTTTCCCCAAGAATCATAGGTTACAAAAATTTTTTTGGACGTTCCATAAAAATTTACTTGATCGGTTGGTAAATTTGTATGGGAGGTCCAAATTTTTTTTTTTCATAATTCGCCCTATGTTTCTTGGGATTTTTTTTTTTAGTTTCATGGCCTGGTTCTTTCCTTAAAGTATTTGCAATAGATTTTTTTACACCCTGTACTTCGTATTTTGATCTGGGGAAATAAGGTTTTTTAGTTTTATAGGCTGGTTCACTTTACAAGGAAAGCAAAATTCTAACACTCTCAGTACACAACAGTATTACTAAGTGTTTTTTTTAAACAAAAACACTTATGCAAGTCAATACGTACGTCCAAACTTGTGTTCAAACAAATCACCCACACTCATCTCCTCGTCGGAATCGGACTCTGAATAATCGGAATCACCGTGATGATCAGCACTGATTGTTCTAAGTAAGTTTGTCAAATATTTCAGCATGTCTGAACCTATATCTGCAGATAAAATTATTATTTTATTATTTATTATTTGTGTCCCACTGCAGGGCCTTTCTCCCTTTTTCCACGTCTCTCAGTCCAGTGCCAGGTTACACCAGTCTTTCAAAAACACATTTAGCTCGTCGCACCATCTCTTCCGGGGCTGTCCACGTCGCCTTTTTTTGAATTTTTGGGTATCCACTGAGTAGTTACTTTAGCCCATAATTCAGTTGGTATTCGGGTAACGTGGCCAGCCCAATCCCACTTCAAACATACAGCCTTCTGAGCTACATCGTCAATTTTTGTTTTAGAACGCAGCAATGAGTTCATAAAATGAGTACCTATATATTTTTTTAAATATATTGCATTAGACTGAAAACTGCTTTTTTAAATTAAACAACTTTGCAAGCTTGCTGGTTCACTTTGCAATGAAGGCAACATTTTTGCTAGACCCAGTACAAATGTATCTTTTATACACTAATAAAATTCAATACGTACGTCCAAACTCGCGCTCAATCAAATCAGACACGTCATCGGAATCAAGATAGACTGAATCATCAAAATCAAGGTCATGTTCAGAACTGTCCGGCTCGTGGATACCTCCTTCTATGGATTCTTCTGCAGTATTTGGATTTGGTACTAATTCCTTCTTTATGAGGCATGTGACCAGGTTTTGGATTGCCGTAAAGTAACATTTCACATCTTTGCTAACTGTAATAAAAAAAACTCATTTCAACTTAGGCCAATGATAAAGCGGATAGAAAAAAAAACAACATTCTCTCTGAAATGTGACATGGTTCTTTCTATCTTGATTATTTAAATTTTATGTTTGAAGACAAAGAATATAATAATAGTTTGGCTACTAGACGAAGATAACTTTGTTTAAAAGTTATAGGTACTCTAATCCGTATCATCAAAGTCTGAGGCCAGACAAGCCGATGCAGGAGCGATATATTACTTAGGTACTAAAAATTTAAGTGTATCAAAAATTCTACTACTAGTATACTCATAGACAAGAAACCTGCACATAAGCTACTTTTATATACATACATACATATATCACGACTTTATCCCTAGCGGGGTAGGCAGAGCGTTAACGGCCGTAAGAATACGGTTGCTATCGCCACGTCTAACATTTTTGAGAATTGTTTTCTAAGGTTGTTTCAGAAAACATGTGTATCACTATAGTGACAGGTTGTCAGAATGTCGCCTAAAAATTGTAATACACCAATGCTCTCGAGTCCCTTAGTCGCCTCTTACGACACCCGCGGGAAGGATGTGGGGTGATGCGATTCTAAGCCGGCATCACACGGTATTTTTATATTAGCGGAATAAACCACTTCCTAGTAGGCCAATAAATAAAGAGTACAAAAAAGTTAAATTATAAATAAAATGTTTCTCAGTTACACCTATACAGCCCAGTATGTCAGTTACGAATTTTGTGAAACATCCCACCCAGTCTGGACCGAGATCTGTAAATAAAATTATTAGTTATTGTATTTAGTAAAAAAAAACCGCGTCAAGACGAGCATCAAAAGATCGAGAAATTGACGAAGGCCAACCGATGCGTCAATAGCTCAGTGATAGAGCAGTGGGCCGGTAGCCCACGCGGCCCGGATTCGATTCCTGGTCGACGATAGTCTATTTTTCAATTTCATATTTTCATTTATGAGAATAATATAGCACTGTGAGTGTGGTAAATCCCAATAAAAAACCTACTTCTTTTTTGTGTGGAACAACGAGTCGACCAAAAACCCGTTACAGATATACTTCTTTTGTCGTGTCAATGGCAAAGGTAGAAATTTTAAAATTTTGCTACCACAAAACTTGGCTACTTCGATAGCTCTTTGTTTGACGCTGGAAAGGTCATCTTAGGTGCAGTTGAAGGAAGAGTTGGGGCATGGCAATAGGTATAACATAGACTGGGTCCCAAGTCTGCTATTTTTTGACACTGTAACGCCATCGAAACTCAACTGTCATTCCATTGCCATTGTGATTCTCCATACTTCGAACTGTTAGCAGACTACAAAACTACTAAAATCATCCAACTGAGATCCATTCGACATCCAACTGAATCGATTTTCATTTAGAAGACTTAGGGTACAGGTTGTACGGCGCCACACTTATATTTGTCAATTACAGAGGAGCCCTAAATTGTGTTAGGCTAAAAACTATCCCTTTCAGGTCGCGAAACTGAACGCTTTTCTACTACATTTTACTAAATACCTACAAACACATACACTAGCGTAAATACCCATACTCGTACATATTAAACAGACAAATATAAAAATAATACTTTTGGGTACCATGTCTCATGGGGCGCCCTGGATGACTTTTTCCCAGTTTAAGTTAGTTTGATTTTTTATCTAAGTTGTTAGGTCAGGTAATTTTTTATAAGATCATTGTAAATGACAATGGTAGTGCTAAAGTTGGACGACTTGGTGTCCCACACGAAAAGAAGAAGAAGAGCTAAATTTATTTATTAAATAAATAACACAATATATGAAAATACGTACATCCAAATTTTTCTTGAACCGAATCAGCTATTTCTTCAGATGATGGAATGTCTAAGTCTTTCTTTGCCGTGGGTACGTATGCCAAAGCGCCTACTACGGCCAAACAAACTACTAGGAACAGTTTCATTTTGAATACTACCTTATGATTACAAAACTTATACAATACCAAATGGACTGAACATTACTGTTTTATACTAATTTTGATACACGTAAACTAATTGTGGTATTTGAAACTTGTGACTTTGAATGTGTTTTTGGAATGAAAGTCTTGGAATGTTCAAACGTGTGTTAAGCTTATCAACTTTAGAGGCACGTGTTGAAAAATAGCCTTTGTACCTAGTAGGTGTACTTAGGTATACGTAGAAAAAGCCTATGTCCATATAGGGTTATACTTAGGTATATATTTATTTAAAAATTCATATGTAAACAATGTAAAATGATGAATGTTAGGTACTTGTGAGCATAACCTAATAATATCTTTTGGAGCTAAAATCTCAAATCGCATCCTCAAAAGCTTTTGTATAAAAACCGCAAAGCCAAAACGCCAAAGGTGTCTTCCAGAGAAACCATTTTTGTAATTTTTTATACACTGTCTGTCTACCGGCAATTAATAAAGGTATATAATGTGTATATCAAAAAATCAAGACTGATGATCTATTCTCATAAAATAAAATTCTATCCCCTATTGTCCACAGACTCAGCAATCGTCTCCGCGGTCCACACCCAACTCCTCGCCTCGTTCTACCAAGAGCCCGCCGCTGCCGGGCAGCCAACCTCAACCTACGGCACCGGAAAGGTACTACCATCGTACAACAAATTTGACCATTCTATTCACGTACTGTTTTCGAGTGGGACACCGAATCGTCGAACCCGATGAACCCTGGTGTCAGACTTTTTCAACCGCCTACTACTAGCAGCAGGCCTCTGTCATGGTTGAGTAACGATCGCCGTCTCAGTTATCATAGACAGCAACCGAGACCTACGGCTTAATGTGCCCTCCGAAACACGGAACCATCTTTCCTATGGACAAGCAGGTGGTTCAGCCTGCTAGGTCCTAACAGACAGGAATAAATTCGCACTACCCCTGCGCCACGTCGGTCGTCTGATTAAAGACTGATTATTCCTGAGTACAAAGCAAAAAGGTTTCGTATAAACTCTCCACTACGTTGCACTGATACTAGGTATCTTTATGTTTAGGTACTCCCTTTTCGAGATTTTTTATAACTCACAAAATACACTCATAATAAATGTACTTATGTATGATTATGTTGTGTGCACAGGGAGCCTAGAGAGCCTAGTACTAGAGGAACGGTGCGTAGCGCGCCGCAGACGCCGTCATTGGGGGAACGAGAGAGAATCGACATGACGCATAGTCTTGGTGAGTCTTACTCTTAGTTAACAATTCATTTTATCATTGAAACGTTAATCTTCTTTCTTTTCGTGTGGGACACCGAATCGTCCAACGACCCGATGAACCCTAGTGTCAGAATTTTTCAACCGCCTTCTACAAGTAGCAGGCTTCTGACATGGTTGTGTAACGACCGCCGTCTAAGTGATCATAGACAGCAACCGGGACCTACGGCTTAACGTGCCATCCGAAACACGGAACCATCTTACTTACGGACAATCGGGTGGTTCAGCCCGCAATGTCCTAACCAGACTGGGAACAAATTCACAAAGAGACAAATATCAACTTTGTGAGTGACCCACCGAGAATCGAACCCGGGACCTTCTGCGTCAAAGGCAGTCGCACTACCACTGCGCCACATCGGTCGTTGAAACGTTAATAATAACGAACATGTCATCTAAATTTATCGTTTTTACATCTTTTATTATCTACATTAATATTAACCATAGAGCCAAGTGGTTAGGACACCGGTGGTCTTGGTTAGGACCCCGACAGAGAACGGGATAAGTCAAGGAGAATAATGATACTTAAAAATCACATGAAATAAAAAGCTGCATAACCTATAGTGCAACAGTTAAGTTCTTCTTGATCGAAATATATCTTAAAACATATCTTCAAAATTCGCACGTTGATTTATCTAGTTACATTATACACATAACAGTATATTCTTGGCTTAATCTAGGTGGCGGTGGTATGGAGAACATGAGGAACGACGAGAGAAACTTCCATCAAAACCAGAGACCCACGACAAGTGAGTTTTATCTCTTATAATGTTAGAAACCCCTCATGAAAAGTACTTTAGGTCACAGAGTGAAGTAATATTTGCGCGAATTTAGTAGTCAACGTTAGATAGATCTGAAGGCAGAGAATTGTACTTTAAGACATTAGTCACTTTGTGCTAACTGTTATTTTCTTCGGTAAAGGGATGTGTAAGGTAATTTTTAAATTCAGTGCAAATATGAATATTTTTTCCCTAAGGTGTGTTCTACTCGAAAACTAAACAACTTTTTTCCAATGAACATGTTAAGTCAAATAGGTAAAAAAGTGTCACCATACATTAATCGGAATATTTTTTTTACATGATTTGACATGATCATTTTAGTCCTTAGAGATGTTCAGTTTCAATCACAATAGAAGTGTTCATCGTAAAAGTATTTGCATTGGATTTCAAAACTACCTTTAAATTATAAACATTTTTCTTTTGCTCTCATATATTGGTAACAAAACTGTAATAATCTATATTTTCTATACCTAACAATACTAATACACTATCTACAGTGGGTGTGGGCATAGAAAACAGAAGTCTTAGAAGCGACTTGCTATACGCTGCGGACTCAGTGACCAATGCCATGTCTACCTTGGTGAGGGAACTCAACTCAGGTTCGTTGGTTTCTGTTGCATATTTGTTGTATTACCTTCTTGAAGACTAAGACAGGGATCATTAAAACACTACAAAAAAGGCATCATGATAAAAATAAATGTGGTTTATGTATTTTTTCCAAAAGAAATAAAACAAAATCTAACAAATACAAAATCTAATGGAGATATTTTTTATTCGTGTTTTCATACTGTAAAAATTATCATTTCCTACACTCTTACATTATCTAGTTGCATTTGGAGAGACTGGGTATATTCCCGGGTATATGTAGTTTTTTAATTAATCATGTCTTAGTAAACTATTCTTTAAAATAATAAATATTAGCTTAATAAATAACAATATCAACCAATTATAATAAAAACATATAATACTTTTATTTTCAAATATTAAATTTTATGGTTCACGTGCATTTTCATAATAAAATAATAAATAAATCATTACCTTATCTTCTATTTCTAATGCACATTCCTGCACAATATTTAGTTTTATTATTTTCAGCGTTCGTTCTCTATCATGTGACATTTTTGAGCATGTCTATGATACTATGAAAAAAACTTATTTTCAAGGGCGTCTTTCTTTGAATTTGTATTTTGCATTTGATACAATATTTTATACAACATGTAACAAAATTGTTATGGCAATCCGCAAAATTTACTTTCTACTCATGAAACTGTGCAACTTTCAGCATATAAAATATTGTTCCAAAAGAAATTGGAAAGTATTTCTGTTTTACAGCTTTGTAGCCATGAACATAAGTATCTTGACGTGTTATTGGGTTCTCATACCCCTTTCGATACATGTATATTGATACTAAGTAAATCAACGTCACTTTGTATGGCCGAGAGTAAATTATAGTATTGCCTAGTTTAATATTGAATTTGAAAGTTAAAAACAAATGCAAAGAAAGACCCTATTAAAAGCACGACTCCAAGGTAGTGGCGTTTATGAATTATGGATGTTTTGCAGAAGGTTCGGATACGGAAGGCACCGTCAAACAAGACAACCGGAAGCAGAGAGGCAAGTAACACTCACTTTTAGGGCTCTTTTTCTGTCAGTCGTTTCCTGCAAATCTGGGACGTGTAAAGGCTGGTCATATCGTATCATTTATACATATTTTTCCTATCATGCAAACAGCAGGCATGTGGCCAGTGCCCCATTTTATGAAACAACATGCTAGATACAAGTTTCCGGTGAAATTCGATGCTGGTTTTGATTGCGTACCCGGTGGGTTATTATAAGATCAGATTTTTTAACCTGCTTTGCAATGTGCATTGAATTTGACTTGTAAAGTTGCAGTTTTATAACATGAAGCCCAGGAATTCTCATTCACCCACATGTGGGCGAGAAAACGCATGACAGGAAAAAAGCCCGATTAACCCTGTTCAGCGACCTGTATATGACACCTATGATATTACATTTATAATTATATTTTCAATAAATTTAAATATGCTTTCTAAACACTTCACCTAAATATTTTCCCTAAAACAAAACCTAACATAACAAGATCGCTTGATGGCAAGCGACTCATCAATTAAAAATATGCACCTATTTTAGTAACTGGGCAAAATATACACGTTGTATATTATATAAATCTAACACAAACCAACGCACGAAATACATGAAAAATAATAGTGTTTTGCATGGGATCTTAATTCCTAGAGCATGTATACTTGTATCTCATTTCTTTAAACGATTTATTATACTGATGACTTTTTTTATGATGAAACCTTTTACTTTATGTTTGTGATCTGTACATGTGCACCAAATCGCACTTTTGTAAATCTTTGTCAACCTAATTATAAATCACACCTCACGTCGGCAAACTGAAAAATCCAATAAGTCGTTCTACTTACTCAGAACGTAATGGACAGGCATATTAAATTATCCTTATCCTGTAGAAGTAAAGTGTATAAATGTAGAAAAATGTGAAGGTGAAAAAAGTTTGGATTGATTGTATCGAAAACAACAAATAATATGAAATGAGTACTGGCAAATAATGATGACACCTGTATTTGGTAAAAGGAGTGTCTGATTTTTATTAATTTTGGTCCAGATTTCTCGGAAGAAGACGACAGTGACGAACCCATGCCGCGGCCGCAGCCACCGAGGCACTACCCACGAGAAAACAACGTGCAGGTATGATCATTATTATAATTTTGATACGTGCTACAGGATTTGTGTGAAGTAATTTGAATAATCTATAATGGTTTTAATAATTTGGAATGTGACAAAAATAGAATTGCTATTGGAAAGGAGCTAGATCCTTGTTTGATTTTATTTTCCTATCTTAGTGGATCCATCTTTTCTCATTTTATTATGATAAACCGTTTTGTCCGTCCGCTGCCTATTTTATTTTTATACACAAAATTTGTTCCGTCGGAACCAGCGAATTTTCTCAAAATCTTGTTTTCAGTTCAGACCTTTATAGACCATTTGCGTTGATTTTGTTTTGCTATTTATGTTTTGAGTTTGAGTACAATAAGTGACTTTGGTTTATTTCAGAGCATGGTACCTAGTGTAAAGACACACTCCTAAGTTTGTTTGAGGTTGGTTTTTCTGTTACATTTGCATTATTTCTTTTTTACTATGTTGAGTTTGCTTATTTACCCCTTAAAACATCACACATTTTTTAAGTTCTGAAACTCATACATTTACTTTACAATCTTTTATTTTTATTCGCTGCAATCTGTAAGATAATGATTGTAAGTTTCATAAGATTTGTTGTACAAAAATAATATTTGACTAACTTATTCGTAATAAAATATTTATAGTTTATAAAATATAGCTTGATACCTTTGACGTTTGACAGATCCATACTTAAAGAGAAGAAAGAAAATGGACTTTTTGTCAAAGCATAGCAACTGACAGACGTCACATGCTATGTATCAAGCTAAATTTTATAAAGTACAGTTAATTCTAGCTCATTTGGTCCTCATGGAGTTTCACAAAATAGTAAAAACGGACTATGAATTTTGTGCTGAATTTGCTCCCGTATTCGCAGGACACGCCCCCTCCGCTGCCCGCGCGCACGGGACACTACTTCCCACGCACATAGCCACGCCCCAACCTAACCTAACTCGAATAGTAGGATAAAAATTACTGTTAATGTTCTTGTTTCTAACAGGACACTTTCTTAGCTAATTCTTTGCTTTTTCCATCTCTTTCATGAAAAGAGACCGTGAATTGCAGCTGAGTTGCAGTTCTACTGCAGTTTTCTTGATTCTGTTTTTTACTAATATGCTGTCTAATCTTGCCTTATTTTAATAATTAAAGTGGCGTTTGCAACCTATGAAAAAGATTGACTGTAGTTAAAATACTTCTTTCAATAAATTACAGGAGTATTAAAGAATTAGCTTAACAAAAGTGTACTACTAAAATCAAGAGCAAAATCTTTTTAAAACCTTACAAGGTTTTAAGTATTATAATTATTTAGAACAGGATTCTGAATGAAATTTAAAAAATGCCTTTTTGATCAAAATAATAAATAAGGATAGTACTAATAGCAGCACATGAAGTAGTAGATTGATGTGATAATACGTACCTAAACTATTAGAAAAATACTACAATATCAATTAATTAATTATATGTTGGTTCCGCAAAATTCCTATTCTTAATGCAGAACATCAATATAGCAATAGCATATTAAAGAGTTAATCCCGTTCTAGATCATTATAATTATTAACTGTTAATGTTATCTATTACGTGTCTACGTGTATATTAATCTATTTGTGTACTAACTAGAGTTAGTACTGGTTTATATTTAAACATAAACGATTTTGGAATGTGTAGATTTAACCATAATTTTGATAACTTGATACTGTAATAATAGTACAATATTACGTAACCGGAAATAGTACATTCGATTTGTTGTTCCACCTTTTAAGTTCACAAATAATCCTGAAAATCATCGCATAAATCATGAGTAGATTAGCCTAAAAAACAATAATTAACAACATCTCGTTTTTCAATACGCCGCAGTTTATATAGTGGCTCTGGCTATGATAATCTTGAAATGCAAAAAGCGCGTTGATAATAGCTGGGTTTCTAAAGTTTCACGGTAAAAAAAAGTAAAAACTTAAACAATATTCTATTCTGTCTAAGAAAAAGCTCTTTTGAAGCACAATTCTGCGTGTTGCTATCCAGCTAATTCGCGATTATATAAACTCTCTCGGCCACTCTAAAAGTTTTATTAAGTATATATAATATATACTTCCGTACTAAGCTACTCTACTCAGACTCGTCAGTTATATATGCATTTAATCCCCAATGTATTAAGTTTTAAACATAATTATGTTTTCTGTATTACATCCCTTTTAGAATAATATAAAATTAATGTGAGTGTATCGCTAGTGGTAAAATTAAATGTGATCCGAAAAAGGTCGAAAAGGAAAGCAATTTTGAGAAATGTTTTAAAACTGTTGATGCATACAGCATAAAAACTGTGTTTATAAGAAATTATAGCTTAATTTATAAAAACGTTTAGTTTATAAATATTTTGAATCAGTTAAAATTTCTTAGTTAAAATTTAAAGCATAATTAAGCAAGTACTTATTACGTAGTGACATTTTTAGTAACCAACGTTAGGTGTATTTTTTGCTTAATGTGTCTAGTCCTGCAAGTATGATTGGAAGAATATTGACATAAAAGTTATTGTGATTGCTATCAAAAGTAGTACATGTGTATTTATAACATTGATACGGCTAATATTATCACGTTTTCGGATATATAATAGATATTAATGTTATTTTTATTACGAAATTATTTAAGTTTTTTATCTACTATGTCGATTAATTCTACATATTATTATTCCTTTCCTGTCTTCCATTCGTCAATTCCTTCCAAAATGTACAAAAACGTCAATTTTTTACTTCCCATATAACACTTAGCCGCTGATATAAACTGTAACTGGGTATACATATTTTTTAATGCTTTAACATTTGGATTGCCGTGTGTAGCTAAGTGTCGTTCTCTTATTCCTATTTTTTGATATATTCCCAGGAAATCCCAAATTCCCAGGAACAGTGGGAATATCACCCCAAGGTTTTATTATTTCTATTATGCATAATTTTTACACCAAATTCTGTATTAATATTACCAATTTTGAAACTAATAATCATGTGATAATCATATAAGCAACCAAATTTCTTATTTTACGCAAAATTAATATTTCAGCTTACATTTTAGGCAAATCCAATTCTAACTACCGTACCGATCTGCGTAAAAGAAGCTATAAGATCTATATTACTTGTAATTATTATTACTTTTTTCCTGTTCACTGTGAATATTCTCCATTCTCGGGCACGTTCCCGGGTATATATATTCCGTTCATTCCCGGGAATATCTTAGTGCTGTCATGCCTGCGTATTCTGCTTACGCTGACTATAGAAAATTCGCTGACTGTCGAATTGCAAATGGTGATCAGACGCCTTTATTCGAAATAAAACTTGTACTTATCGCCCGTCCTGTCTAAGAGGATATTATTTTTAACTACTTTTGCAACTGAAATTATTTTTAAATAGCACTACATTTATGTAATCTTTTATATTTAACTTATTTTATATTTTTTATTTAGTTGTAGTTTAGGTAAGTAAATTTTGGACATTACTAAAATAACAATGATATCGTAAAATTAATTTTTGTATTCAACTTTCAGTTACAATTTTCGTATTCGAATCAAAATGTCCAAGTTTTGAAAAGTACCCCAAAAATAATGAAAAGACTGAAAATAAGGATAACCACCGGATAAGTAGAGAACGAGAATGCCAAAATGACGGAAACCAAATTTAGCGTTATTTTTCACCCGAATATATTTGTAATTTCAGCTTTTCTTCAATAATTTTGGCTATTTTCTGGCTGCATTTTTACAAAGTAAGCTTTCATATATTTCTACTAACCTCGAACTTGTCAGAGCTTGCCTTATTTAAATAAAATTATAGGTATTCATCAGAATTGAGGCTTATACAATTTAGGTATATTACAGTGTCTCCGCCACAAAACGATCTAGCAGACATCACCACATTTCAACCAGTGGGTGTCGTAAAAGGCGACTGAGATCTAATCTAGTTAATGGACAGCAGCGTTCCCTGTGAATATCTACAACATCTTGCACTACGCTCGCCAATCCGCCTGCCAAGCTTGGTGAGTATATTCTCCCCCAATAGGGGGCAACCCGTGTACAGCAGTGGACTTTTGTGGCTGTTGTAGCAATATACGAAGCGCTGTCGTGATACAAACAGACCTTTCGCACTTTTATACTTAGAAAGAACATCTTTTGTGGCGCGGTGTCTTTGGCTTGATACTTCTAATCTTGGCATAATACCTACCATAATACATTTTAGTAAGGCAAATTACTTTTAAAGTAAATTTTTTTCGTTAACGTATAATTTAATCATAAGTTTCGCACCTTAGGCTAGTTGTTCGCATATCAAACTTACGTTTAGGTATTAAGTGCAATATTGTTAGTCTTGCCGTCTATGGAGCCGTTTATTTATTGTTTAAGGATTTTTTGTATGTAAGGAATGTTGGAAAGACCGATTTTAGGATATTTGTGGGGTCAGATATTTTGATAAATATATCGACTTGTTTTGAGAAAACTTTTAGAAATCTTCAAAATTTCGGGAACGGTAAGCTGTTTAAAAGTAGAAAAGATAACAGATATATGCAAAAGTGAAAATTATTTAAAATGTGGTATGTGTAGTCATGATAAATAAAATGTACCATCGGCTCCTTGATTCACTATTTAAGACAATTTTTTTAAAATACTCTAAATGTTGCTCTTCATGCTCGAAAGTTGAACGTCTTATGGAGGATATAGGTAGACACGAAATCACTCTGTGCATCGATTTCTCAAAAAGGACAGCATGACAAAAAAAAAATTAAGATAAAAGCATAAATATCCTAAAATCGATAATAGTTGGAAAGTCAATCCAAAGTGTAATATATAAAAAAGTAACATAAGATGCAAATACGTATATACTTACTTACCTTGATTGTATGTTTATTTTTGCCCTTTAACACACTTTTTTTATTGTTGCACTTCAAGTATTATTTGAGGCTCGCTATATTTGTGAATATCATCCTTTATAGATTCTTGTAGTAAACACTCAAACAGTACCGCCGCTCGAATAAGCCATTTTTGAAAGCTATCAAAGCCATACTAGACATGTCAACAAAGAAAAATAGACACATATCTATCATTGACATGATTTCACCAACTGTCATGTATGTATGTATGGCTTATGTGAGCGGCAATACTTACTGTAGATTCGACTCATGCCAGGCTAATTCGGCCAATCCATATTATTTTCCACAACTGCAATAGTAGTAATCTGTGGCCATACTAATAGTCCTAAAAGCATAATCCCAAAGCTAGCAAAGCCTCAGCAATACTTAAATACTTACATTTAAACTTAAAACAAACAGGTTTACTCTGCGATATTCTGTACATCCGTAAAATATATTAAATCGAATAAAATAATTATAATTAAGTATATTACTAACTAACTAGGTATGTACTTTTATACCATTTGAATAGTAGGTATCATAATTGAGTAGATAATATAGTAACTATTGGTAAACGTTTTTATTATGAAAGTTTTGAGGCTCGGTTTTTAAACGTTTTTATTTCCTGCATTTCGAACTTTAGTTGGGTCATTTGTTGACTTAGAATCTCAAACTTTAATAAAACATTTAAAGAGAATAGAAATAACTTCTGATCATAATTAATTTCTAGATTTGTTTCCCAAAAATTTGACTACTTATGTATTGTATGAGTCCTCATAAACTAACTAAGCATAAACTTACATAAATAAAACAGTAAGCAAAAGCACAAATTTCTAAAAAGTTTCTATATATTATTGTGTAATTTTATATATCCAATTTTAACTATATTGTATACGTTTAGACCATGATGTATGTACTTATAATCAAATATTATATACCTAACGCAAGTGTTTTATATGTGTATAAAAATATGCTTCGATGTAAAAGGAAGGTGGTTATATATTGCAGAATTTATGTAGATAAATGCATTATATGTAATAATCCAGCAATTAAAAATGCTGGAAATATTTCAAGAGGTAAACTAGCTCATAAAGATACAAATAATATCTTCCAAGCGACATCCATTGAATGAAATATAAGCAATATCAGATTAGACCTTCCATGAAAATACCGGGTGTAAGGGACAGCCCTTCGAATACTGATAGGGTGCATGCAGACTATGAAACTGAAAAACTTTCCCTTAGAAACATATGTCAGGAAATGACAAAAAATATGGACCTCCCATACAAAATCGCGATCAGCAATTTGCTATGAGAAAACAATTTTTTTTGACGTTTCCTGACATATGTTCCTAGAGGAAAGTTGTTCAGTTTGATTGGCTGAATGCACCCCATCAGTAGGTTTTCAGAGGGCTGTCTAATACCCTGTATGTTAGCTGACTGAGTCATTTTCGTTCTTTAGGAAAATTGTTCAGTTTATGAGATATCCCTTTGTTTAACCTCTGCAATATTTTCAGGAATTTTCTATACTTTGTTACGTATTTAAAATTGTATATTTGTCAATTTTAGGACTGTTCACAGTCATATATCGTCTGAATCTGAATTGAACGATTTGTTTTGTTACGCATGGAGTGATGGTTGTGATTTCAACGAAATGAAATTGTATAGAGAGAAATTATCCCCGAAATGTACAGAGAAGATATGTTTCCGTATAGTCTGTTTTCTATTTACACGCTTGAATAGACTCAGCTTGAATAGACTTGCAATTTACGGAAAATTCAATTGAGTTCAAATAGTGCTGTGACTTTTTGTTGCATAGGCATAGACAAGCATAGAATATAATCAGGACATGATCATGACTCTTAAGCTAAAAATTGTCTATCATTTGATACCAAATATATCTGCTTATAACAAATGTATGAAATGGCGCCAAAGTTACGGTAAATTTTAGAAATGGACCCCGTTCTTTTCTAAACCAATGTAACAGAAAAAGACAGCGCTGAAAAATAGCTGTTTAGCTATTTTAGTCTGTATTGCAAAACCTAATGTCTGTTTCATGTTTATTAGGCTTCTTATTAATAGCATCACAATAAAGTACTGCAGTGGTTCTCAATTCAAGTTTTGGGTTTGCGATTGTTATTTTCCGGACCTTTTAATATTATCCTTAATCGGATTTTTGTATCAAGCGTGTAAATTTAAAACCTGTCACATACCTAATTATATTCATGATATTGATTGCAAACTAGTACCACCTTCCTTTAAGAGGCTGATGTAATATTTACATTTACGATATTATAAGAACATGTAAACATTCCATTGCTTGTGAAAATTTTGTTTTATTTAAAAATTTTACCTCATACTTTTCCCTACATGTTAGCAGAGAATGTTCCCTAGGGTGCGTCTCCACTGAAGCGGGGCTACGTTAAGCTGAGCTGAGCGTGGCATGAATTGACCAATCAGGGTGCGTCTCCTCTGAAGCGGAGCTGGAATTAGGGGATTTTGAGGCTCATGATTGGTCAATTCATGCCGCGCTAAGCTTAGCTTAGCGCAGCCCCGCTTCAATAGAGACGCACCCTTACACATGGTGTAAGGGACAGTTCTCCGTATACTTCATTCGCTTACATAGTGTCACAACCAGCGTATATGCCAGTACGCGTCCACGTGCGTGTATGGAGCATTGAGGTCAAGTTACGCCAGTCACAATACTGTCTAAGCGAATGAGCTGTATAATAATAGGGTGCATGTACCTCTAAAATTTAAGTTTCCTGCAATATATTCTTAGGGGAAAGCTGTTCAGTATCATGGTTTGAATGCATCCTGTCAGTATTAAGGGTGTCACTTACACTCCATCAAATTGATCTACATATTTTATCCTACAAGTTAGCAGGATATTACTATTTTTAGGCGACAGGCTGACAATCTGTCACTAGAGTGATACACATGTTTTTTGAAACAACCTTGGAAAACAATCCTCAAAAATGTCAGACGTGGCGATAGCGACCGTATTCTTACGGCCGTTAACGCTCTTCCTACCCCGCAAGGGATAAAGGCATCGTATCGCAATGTATGTATGTATGTAAGTTAGCTGGGAATGTTCTTCACATTTAAATATTACTTCATATTTTATCTACAAGAACTGTTGTTCATATTTTGATATGATCTCCTGTTTTTTTTTTATTCTTAGCATATATATATTTTTTTATATCCTTCATTATTTTGACGAGACCTCATATTATCCTACAAGTTTCAGGAAATGTTATTCATATTTTGATATGACCTCATGTTTTTTTAATACTTAGCAGAGAATGTCCTGCACATTAAAATATGATCTCATATTTTCCCTACAAGTTCGCAGAGAATGTTCCTACATATTTTTCTGTGTTCGCAATATCCTTGATCAAAATTTCGTCAAAGAATTGAAACAGTTTTAAAGCTATCACAAATCATACATTTATTTTCTGAACTTATATAATACTTAAATAATTTAAGTAAAATGGCACTAAGTAAAATAAATAAAAAAATACCTTCTAGTTAACTAATTTTACAGACTACGAAGAGCGATATTCAGATCTATATATTAGGAAAACTACTAACTTGCTTCCAAGGGGTCAACCAGCCCATGAAACTGAACAACTTTCCCCAAGGAACATAGGTCGAAATAAGAAAAAGAAATTTGGATCTTACATAATAACCTGACTCAGTCAGCTAGTACCTACATTTTGTATATTTCGACCTTTGTACCTTGGGGAAAGTTGTTTAGTTTCATGAGGTGGTTCACCCCTTCAAAGGAAGTTAGTACTTTTCCTAACACCCTGTTTACAAAATCTTTAAATTGAAAAAGTAAAACTGTACACAAAAACTAATAACATGACAGAAATAAATAAGTACATAAACATCTATGCACTCTCTTTGAATATTTTTGTGAATCACTCTCTTAGGCCGATCACTTTGTTCACTCATATCACGTTCTGCTTTAATATATTTATTAAATTACCTACTATATAAGCTTACTTTCATTCTATACCGTGTAAGTATAAGGGATAGTGTTCCGAAATCTTAGCAGGTCTGATGAGACTATGAAACAGAGCAAATTATTTTTTTATTTTTTTACAGCCTATATACTTAATAAACTTTTTGCGCTTCTATAGAAGATTTCTGGTTTACCAGCATAGGATGCAAGCATAGTAAGTATTGTTCAGTTTTCGGTACAATACTGTACAAAACTATGATCAGCCTACGACATGCATATAATTTTACAATGATTCCTACACTACACTTCTTCTTCCTCTTCTTCAAACTTAAGAGTTGATTCTTGGGGTAATTTCTATTCTTCCCTTCTCTCCGCCAGGGATTTGAGCTCTTGATACGACATAACATAGCGAGCCAAAAAACTTGGTCTTGTTATGTCCCACCGGCTACGCAATGTACATCGAATTTCGCCTGTAGACTTGTAGCCTGTAGTTTCATTGCATGGGGCATAGGTCGGTCTCTTCCTCTCCTTCCTTCTACCTTCCCTTCTACACTACACATAGATTCTAAAAAGTCTTTGCACTTGTAAAATTCGTTCAATTTATTGTATCTATTTAGTTTGTTACAACTTGGTGACGGTGGATTCGATGTCCTCCTTCGGTTTCTTCTTGCCATCGATCTCTGCGTAGATCTGATCAATGGTTTTCATTCTGAAAGAGAAAATGAAATTCATTAATCACACATTCACTTTACCAGGAGTGTTAAACTTGAAAAAGACAAACAATCGCGGAACAATTTTGAAGTTTGTGCCTATGAGAAGGTCACCAAGCCCCCTCATACAAATCATAGATTGACTGTGACTGTCAAGTTAAGGGTAGTTTAAACTTCGGCAGGGGCTAAGGATCTAGTTGAGGCCACTGCCTTAAAAGTTCATTAACTTTCTTTTAGGGAATCGATTGTTTTTGAAAATTTGAATACATTTATATTTATTTGTATTTACTCCAGGAAGTCACAAACCAGGTATGAATAAAAATTTTTCGACGTGTCCAAATGTCAATGAGAGAAACCGTGGCACTAGCCATATAAATTGAGCGGGTTTGGCTGGATTGGACATTTATATTATAACTAGGTATAACTAACCTAGTCTCAGGCACGAAGCAGGCGATGTAGGCCGTACTAAGCAGGCAGACTCCAGCAAAGCTCCAGAAGACCGCATACAGTCCCACGTTCGCTGCTATCGGGTGGAATACTCGCAGCAACACTGAGACTAGCCCACAGGCAAAGGCTATCACTATCGATGTCACTGTGCCGCGGAGCTGGAAGGAAAGAGGAGCATACGTTAGTAAAACAGCTTGATATATTATTAATTTTATTAGCTCTATCGGCCAAATACAGAAGTTCATTTTTATGACTGTCCCATGTTGGGCGCCAAAGTTGAAGTTGCTTTTTACGGGAAATACTAATATTTTTTTAGATTTAGATTTCAGATTTAGATTCGCCATGTTATATCATGAAGTGTAGCACAGTTAAGCACCGTATTTAACATAGAAAGACGTGCTCGCTTTGCTCGCAATATCTTGCATTTGCAATGCATATTGTAAAAAGTCGCCGAAGACTTATAGAGTACTGCAGCACCTCTTTCACTTACTTTAGAGTTGTACATTTGTTGCTACACTTACTACATTTATTGCGTACCTCTCACTTATTTTAACATGAAACAACGAAAAAAACATACCTGAAAGCTGAACATTTCCGTCATGACGACAAACGGGATTGGCTGTAAGCCTGCTGCGTTACAATATATGCACGGGTATAGAGCAGCCACTGGCAGCCATGATGCAGTGGCCCCAGTCGTGACTTATAGCACCACGCATCTATAGGAAACTATTGGTATTATATAACATACCTGGAAGCTAAACATCTCTGTCATGACGACAAACGGGACTGGCTGTAAGCCTGCCGCGTCACAATATATGCATAGACATAAAGCGGCCACTGGCAGCCATGATGCAGTCGCCCCCGTCGTGGCTTGCGCGTAGAACCACGCGCCTAAAGCCGCCATTGATATGCCGGACACCAGGCAGGTCGTGCCGAGGAGAGGCTGGAAGAGGCAACATTGTAAGTTACTTCCAAGTTTCGCACGTTTTGACATGGCACAAGCGTGATATACAATTGGAAACAATACAAGGGCTCTCCTACTAAAGGAGGTAGGTAAATGATCTGATCTGTTAACATAACTATAGCCTGTAAGTTTAGGTAATTATCTTTTTGTAAACAAACTTTGTATGAAAGTGACACTTCTGAACTGTCAGTTTCATACAGAATTAGTTTAAGTATAAAAAGATAAGTACCTAAACTTACAGACTATAGCGCAATAATAATATAGTAGGTGGGTACTTAGATCTACATCAGGATGTTAGACCTCATTCGGGCGCCAAATTTTAAAATTGTGGTTCCACAACGCAACCTTAAATTTTCGTTTGCAAGCTTATTCTCTGTTGTAATCCATTGTCAGATAAGTAATTCCACTTTTGTTCTTCTTTAAAGTGTTGGTCACTAAGTGGATGAAGGACCCAATGAAAAGGTAGGTTTTCCATAGTTTACCTTCCGTCCTGTTCTTTCCACTAGTGTAGACGCAGTGCAAGACCCTATAAACTGAACTACACCAAGCACCGCCGCCTGCTGGTTCGGAGTTAACACCCAATTGCTTTCCTTGCTGGCCTGAAAAATAAAAACACGAAAGGCCTTAATTCCTTATGCTGTTTATACTAGAGTCTGGCTGTCCAAAAGCGAACAGCTTTTGAAATGCCTACAGATGTCTCTATGGACATAAGACATAGGAGGGCTATGCAACATGCATAACTTCTTTGGCGTTCAGTTTCGGGGTTCATATATTAATTGGCAGCGTAAAGTAGTTCGGAAGTGGTTTGGCAGTGGACGGATGGACTTCGCATACATAGAAATGCCTTTTGAAGGCTATGTCCACTGTCCAGTTATGGAAGTCTCCGGGCTTTTGTTCTTGTTGTTGATGATATGCACTTAGCGCATTTCTTTCCTATTTTGTTTATAACCATCGATATGTAGGCTAGGCTTCCCAAGATCACTTGATGTACTTATCTACTCTCCTGCTCAAATATGGTGGATGCGAAGTGCAACACAGCTATACACACATCAAAAACAGTTTGTGATCACTTGGAAAAGTGGTAATATTTTTTATTGTGAAAGAATAAAACTCAATCACTTTTTATTTTTTGATTCCTTATTTAAAAATATGAAATTTAAATATAAACAATTTCGTAATTCAAATGTTTTTTTCATATAAAATGACTATCAACCCTTGCTTGCTACCATTCAGAAATCTGACTTAGTCGCAAATTACGATATTTTCAATTTATTCACAACAAGTTTAGTTGGTATCGATGCCGAGAGGATTAACAGAAGTTTTACGAGCCAGAATCCTAACTTTAAGTGGAGAAGGCTATTCCACGAGGGAAATATCACGCAGAGTTAATGTATCCCAAGCTTGCGTGGTGACCACGTTGCAGAGGTATCGGGGCATGGAAGATTTAGCTGACCGACCTCGCAGTGGTCGCCCAACTGTGCTTACTGCAATTCAGAAGCGCTATATCAGATTACTGGCTGCCCGTGACCCAACAATGAACGCTACTAAAATAAAAGCAGAACTGCGAGCTGCCACCGGTCGCGAAGTTAGCACCCAAACAATTAGAAATTGCTTACACCAAGCTGGATTATGAGCAAGGAGATCCTGGCGAGCACCTTTGAACTCACAGCAACGAAAACGGCGCAGATTGCGATGGGCTAGGCTCCGTCAAAATGAAGAAATTGAGGACGAAAGCATTTGGCAGAACTGCCTCTTTGTTGACGAAACGCGGATTAGTACGCATCCAGATAACCGACGTGTCCGTGTCTGGAGAAGACCAGGCGACTCTGAAAGGCAGAGAACTGCCACTGGAACCGTTCAGCAGGGCGGGAAATCGGTGTCCTTTTGGGCCGGTATAATGATTGGGGCTAGGACGCCCTTAATTCCGTATCAAGGCACCATGACTGGAGCTATGTATAAAATGATTGCAATCGATGGATACGTCAGACCATTCCGCATCAACCACGGGCGCCAATTCATAATGGTAGATGATAATGCGCTCGCACATCGAAACGGACGTGTTGATGCTGCTCTCCAGCAATACGACATCACCCGGTTAGACTGGCCTGCCGGCTCACCTGACTTAAACCCGATCGAGCATGCGTGGGACGCTCTTAAGCGATCTGTTTGGAATCGTCAGCCACCTCCTCAAACAGTGGCAGCTGCTATTGAAGAGTGGGACAGGTTACCACATGAAATGCTGGATAACTTAATTCTTAGCATGCCCAGAAGGGTTTCCGCATGTGTGCGAGCCAGAGGAGGAGTCATTTTATACTAACTATTAATCTTTTCGTAATAAATTTTGTTTATTTTTTCCTTAATTCAATTTTTCATTACATCAAACTTCAGCTAAAATTGCATTTCTTAACTTTTGTTTTAAAAAAATAAATAATGAATAATGTTTTTTTTTATTTACTTAGTGCATTTTCATTATAAAAACATAAAATATAAACACTTTCTATAAATAATTTATATTTCATAAAAAACACCTGCTTTTGCTACTGATCACAAACTTTTTTTGATGTGTGTACGAGTACAGCCACACAACTCTCTCGCCAGCGTGAGCGTGAGTCGTGAGGACTATTCTGAACGATCGCAAGGTTGCTGTATCAGTCACTGTAAGGAATCAAGACTATAAAAGTCTTTCACTTTCATACCTGCTCGAATATGGTGGAGGCGAAGTGCAACACAGCTATACAACCACACAACTCCCTCGCCAGCGTTATCGTGAGGACTATTCTGAACGCGCGGAAGGTGGCTCTGTCAGTTACTGCAATCAATTAAACATAGCTTTGGGATGGATCTGCCAAATACCAACTGGCCGCCTTAGACTCCATTGAAAAACGCGCCAAGAAGCTCATAGCAGACGAAGCACTGGTTGAGACTAAGTTGCAGAGCCTTGAACACCGTCGTAAAGTAGCATGCATGTCGGTATTCTATAGGATACATTTCGGAGAGTGTGCTCAATCACTCCACGACCTGATACCCCCTTCCCCGTTCCATCTCCGAGGATCGAGGCGCCGACTGGGGTTCCACCCTTATGTTGTAGATATACCTCTGATCCGCACTAAGCGTTTCGCTTCAACTTTTATCATGCGTACGGCTAAAGAGTGGAATTCCCTGCCGGCGGATCTTTTTCCGGAACAATATAACTTGGACCTTTTTAAGGCAAGAGTGAATAGGCATTATCTAGGCAAGCATGTACCATCTTCGTCTGCATCTCCACTTACCACCAGGTGAGATGGCAGACAAATGCGGGCCTATTAAATATAAAAAAAAAAAAAAGCTGAGTAACATTGGATATACGTACATTACTTTAGTAGCTTAAGTAACTCGTCATCATCATTGGCCGTTCTTCCCAGAACAACTCCTAAGCCCAAAGACGTGATTGGGCTGGCTGTTTGAACAAGCAATCAATTATTTCCGGGTGAGCTTTGCTCCCCACCAAGCCGACAGACGTAGTTTTGATGGCCCCGGGGCCAAAAAACGATTAGACCATCACTAAAAAATATCATTGGCCTCTTACGTCTGTGACAGACGATTTAAGCAGTGTCTGAGGCAAGGCTTTTATCGGAATGACGCGGGTGAAATTTTCTCTCCACAGACTCTGCGTTGCCTAGGATGCAATTATGGGAAACGCAGGGTTGCCAAGGACTGGCGCTACCCTCTCATCCTACCTGGCACCTAGGTACCTATGTTGCAAGAAAAACGAGCCCTGTGAACCCCTTGAATAGAAGACGAAATGTTCTAACATGAAATAGGCCGCATCGCACGGCACACGTTTCCGGCAACAGGTTTATTTTGGTATCTATTTCAAAATGAGGGTAGTTTTCTACCCGACTCGACTATCTACCTACTTAGAATGCGATTCAATTTTTCCACCCAAATATTCCTGAAACCCGTAACCTTCTACATAATATTAATAATAAACACACATGACATTATTTACGTTGTCACCCTACAAATATTTGGTGGATGTTCCTATTGTTTGAACACAATTATTTCACGTTATTATCAAGTGTTATAACATAACTACCTGTACCTATCTATTCCTGCTTACATAAGAGCTCAGAGCAAGGAATTTGTTCAGAGACACCCACGCAATGTGACTTAGCATTAATTCAACATGATATATTCTAGGTAACTTAACAACTTTTCACTTGTTCCACTAATATATTAATAAAAAATATACTATAATGTGATCGGTTTCGTTAAAAACATCATCGGGCAGGAGTGGAGGAAGTGTAACACATGCTATATTCTGTTTACAAATTGATAAGCATTCTTAGAGAAGTGGCATTGTGTTTTCAATCACCTATTTGTGTTTTCACGCGCGCTATACTGATTGCGACGACTAATTGTCTTTTTCTGCTTGTTCGTAAGATTCTCGACTGACCGAGAACCGACGACTTTAATCCTCTATTCAAGGAATGGCAAGAATGTTCCCGCTCTAAAACCTTAACTACGCGCAATACATTTCAAAACCAGTGAAAATGTTTGGCATTCTCTACCTCTGCATAAAAAAATAGCGGCTAGATAGCGTTACCGAGAGATCGTGCCTTTATGCGTACCCTGGGGAGGCCTACGTCCAGCAGTGGACTGTAATTGTCTGTGGTGTAGGGTTCTCTTTGAATGTTTCAACCCTTGCTCAGTGCTGGATTGGGTTAAGGACAAAAACTCCGTCAAACTGTGAACACATTGCGCTACGAATTTCTGTTTCAAAGGAAAGATATTATGTGTGTGAGTGTTGTGTATACGTATGCGATAATATTCGTAACCTTCAAGTTACGCAAGACCTATAAAACATATTTTACTGTTTTCCTGAATATCACATGAAAACCGCTTGCTGGGCGAATAAACCCGAAACTATCGAACCGATTTTGATAAATGTATGAAAATTTTGATACGCCCATAGATATATCATACATACATACATATACATATATCACGCCTTTATCCCTTGCGGGGTAGGCAGAGCGTTAACGGTCGTAAGAATACGGCCATTATCGCCACGCCAGACATTTTTGAGGATTGTTTTCCAAGGATGTTTCGGAAAACATGTGTATCACTATAATGACAGGTTGTCAGCCTGTCGCCTAAAAATTGTAATACACACCAAGGCCAATACTCTCGAGGCCCTTTTTCATATTATCTCGATAGAATGTTTCAGATGAAAGTTGTTCAGTTTTATGAGTAGAACACATTTTTTTACCATAGACATGTAAAATAAAAACTTCTTCTTCTTCTTCTTTTCGTGTGGGATACCAAGTCGTTCAACGACCCGATGAACCCTGGTGTCAGAATTTTTCAACCGCCTTCTACAAGTAGCAGGCTTCTGACATGGTTGTGTAACGACCGCCGTCTAAGTGATCATAGACAGCAACCGGGACCTACGGCTTAACGTGCTATCCGAAACACGGAACCATCTTACTTACGGACAATCGGGTGGTTCAGCCCGCAATGTCCTAACCAGACTGGGAACAAATTCACAAAGTGATAAATATCAACTTTGTGAGTGACCCACCGAGAATCGAACCCGGGACCTTTTGCGTCAAAGGCAGTCGCACTACCACTGCGCCACATCGGTCGTCAAAAATAAAATAAAAACTGCAAATGTTTTAAGGGGTGAACCAGCCCATGAAACTGAACAAATGAATAGATATATCGTTCCCATAAAAATGAAAATTTGTAAAGAAAAGCTTACATATGATGAGACAAGCATCAAGAGATTGACGTGGGTCAGTCTGTGTCATTGGCAGAGCAGTGGGACGGGATCTGTCCCGGGTTCGATCCCCGGCTGACGCTTGACAATAGGCCTGTTTCCTGATAGGTCAAATGAGCTACTTTTTAAAACGATCTAAAACGGTATTTTGTATGAAGAATTAGAAGTATGACGTCACGCCGTGAGTATTTGGACGGCGTCAAAACACTTAATTTTATATTATTTTTCTGTTAATCAATTCAAACTTAGAATATTTCGAAAGATGATGAATGAAGTCCGTAGTATTTTTGGACAATAGTTTTGAGCGTACAACTGTTATAATTTTTTATGACCCAGGAAACTAGCGATTTTGGAGGATTCTTTTACAATAATGAGTATCTCTTACCCAGCGTCTTGAAGGCAGTAGAGAACTTGCCACTCTTGCTCTGCTCCAGCTCGGTCAGCAACGTCTGCAGCTCTCCGTCGATGATGGTGTCGGAGCTCTGTCGACATCGCAACCAGGCCAGCGCGTCGCGGGCTTCCTGGAGGGGAAATGATTTCAGTTTTAATTATCTTGAAAAACGGTACACCCAGTGCCGTGTGATGCCGGCATAGAATAGCATCACCCCAAGTCTTCCCGCGGGTGTTGTAAGAGGGTCGAGGCTCGAGGGTTTTATGTGTATTACCACGTATTACAACTTTAGGCGACAGGCTGACAACCTGTCACTACAGTGATACACGAATCATCTGAATTGGCTTTCAATACTCGTCAGACGTCGCGATGACGACCGTAATTTTACGATCGTTAACGCTCTGCCTACCCCGCAAGGGATAAAGGCGTGATTTGTGAATGTATGTGTGTAAAACAGTACACACCTACCAACCACCCATGGTAATACCAACCTCACGGTCATCAGGACCGCGTTGGTCTGAACCACGCGGGACTTTACAAGGGACTTGAGCTCATCCCGCGAAAATGCCAACTGTCCTTACAGTATGTACCAAATGTACACCTAGGATAAGTACTATAGGGGCACAATTACCCCAGTTGTACCCCTCCCTGGGGAAAAAAGTCAGGGGTACTAGGGGTCCTGGAGGCTATTTGATATCTTTTCCTTCGCAATACATACAGGTGTAAAAAATTTAGCTGCAAATATTTTAATGGATGAATCAGCCCATGAAACTGAACATTTTTCTTCAAGAAACATAGGTCGAAACCTGAAAAAAAAAATTTGGACCTCCCATACAGTTGACTCACTCGGCTGCTACATTTTGTACGGGACTCATGGACATCTATTTTCATGGAAATTTCATGGACTGGTTCACCTATTAAAATATGTGCAGCTAATACTTTTACACCTTATATTATGTTAGCGTAGCACAATGCACCCTTCTCACAAGGCGTTACCAAGAGCATATAGACGAGGAGGCGATAAATCCTTTTCTCACAAATTTTTACATGCATTTTTTCTAGAGAACATTATCTCACCTCATACTTGCCACTCTTCAAGAGGAACGAGGGCGTCTCCGGCATGGTGGTGAAGACCAGCAGATGCACCAGCGGCACCGCCAGGCAGATCCACAACGTCGCGTAGTAGCTCAGGTACTCCCCGAGGATGTAGACCACCAGGTTGCCCAGGTTCTGTGGTCAGATCAATGTTTTTTTTTTATTCTGTAAGTAGTTTTTAAAGATGTAGACTGAACACGAAAGTTTGAAAGATAAAAATAAGAATGACTTAGACAGGAGGCGATCGAAAAACTTTTGTTTCGAGGACGAGCTAAAGAATGGTCAGAATACATACATGCATACATATAGCATGCCTTTATCCCTTAGAGTACCATCACCCCATTTCCTACCCGTGGGTGTCGCAAGAGGGTACTGAGGGACTTCAGGGTTTCAGGTGTATTACAACTTTTAGGCGACAGGCTGACAACCTGTCACTATAGTGATACACAAAACTATCTCAAACGACCCTCTATATTTGTCAGACGTAGCGACATCGACCGTATTTTTGCGGCCGTTAGCGCTCTGCCTACCGCGTAAGGGATAAAAGCGTGATATTTAAGGTGTAAAAATATTAGCTGCAAATACTTTAACGAGTGAATCAGCCCATGAAACTGAACAACTTTCTCCAAGGAACATAGGTCGAAACATGAATTTTTTTGGACCTCCCATACAAATTGATTTGGTCGGTCGGTAGTTTTGTATGGGAGGTTCAAATTTTTTTGTCATATTTCGACCTATGTTCCTTGGGGAAAGTTGTTCAGTTTCATGGGCTGATCCACTCCTTAAAATATTTGTAGCTAATATTTTTACACCCTGTATGTATGTAGGTTTGACGTGCCAACATATTTGCAGGCACTAAACTGAATCACATGTTCACTAACCTGAGACAGCACCACCAACGAGCCCAGGGTGCCTCTGATGGAGTCCTCGCTGATCTCCTTGATGTAGAGCGGCGTGACCACGTATGAGCCGCTCACTCCGAAGCCCAGCATTGCTCGGGCGAGGATGAGCGCCCATGTTTGCGTCGAATACAGCTTCAGACACCAACATATCTGAAACAAAGCAGTAAAACACATCAAGAGAAAAGCCGGCTTAGAATAGCATCACCCCACGTCCTTCCCGCGGGTGACGTAAGAGGCGACTAAGGGACTCGAGGGTATGGTGTATTAAAATGTTTAGGCGACAAGCTGACAACCTGTCACTATAGTGATACACATGTTTTCTGAAACAACCTTGGAAAGCAATCCTCAAAAATGACAGACTTGGCGATAGCGACCGTATTCTTTCGGCTGTTAACGCTCTGCCTATCCCGCAAGGGATAAAGGCGTGATATATGTATGTACGAGTATGTATGTATGTATGTATGTGAGAAAAGTCTAGGTATACAATAGAGGCAGTGTTATTGGTAGCAAATGTTTCGTTTTATAAAAAGTCCTTTGGGTGATGGGAAGGATAAATTGAAATAAGTTTGATTTGGTAAAAAAACAAGACATACACTCACGCATAACGCCTTTATCCCTTACAGGGTAGACAGCTCTAAGGGACGTAAAAATACGATCGCTGTCACTAGGGTCGTTTTCAAATGCACTATGAAAACACTAAGTTTACTTGAAAAATAAAAACATGCTGTACAAATGGGGAGGAAAACTCAAAGCTTAGATATTGCAGATGTTATTGCTCTGCCTACCTCGCAAGGAATAAAGGCGTGATATGTGTATGTATGTATGCATATATGTGTAGACGGCAGCAGCGACTGAGCCATAACGCACCAATAAGAAATAACTGAACTTTGACAATGACGCAATTTTGACCAATCACAGAAAACGGCACAGTCGAGAGTGGCGCCATTAGTTCCTCAGTTTCCCACCTCATTTCTAATCTAACTCGCTATCGTCATCAGATCTTACGCATGCTTAAATGCAGTGTTTACTCCAGTTTCTCACAATCAATATGCCCTTGAAGTTCATACTAAACAAGTCCATAAATCAATGATGTTTTTCTGACGTCCGCCTAAATCGGCCCCGTTGTTTTGCGTCAAATCAAAACAAGACCGTTACCTAGTACTACACTAGACAGCAATGAATTAGGGTTATGTGAAAAATGGATAATATCTCGGAAATTAAGAATGCTAGCTTAATGACATTTTCGTTAAGTAGACAATTTAATGCTCCTTAAATGCCGGTAATAAAATTTCTTAATTAATGTAAGAATATGACATGAAACAATTAAAACTGAAAACATTCGGAGATACTACGAGACTACCTGCATTCGTTTAGGATTTTATTTCTAATCTGTTGTTCAAGTGAGTATGCAAACCATGTTAATATTTCCTATCTAAGCTGTCATACAGCTGGATTTTGCACCAGAATATTCACTATGCTGAAAACCGGCTGAGGTCCTGTTAGTACTACCATGACTGTCTACTTAACGCAATTTATTTCATTAGGATTGCATTCTTAGTTTCCGAGTTAGGCGCATCGCACATAAAACATCGCAGCGGTCTGTCATATCCATAGTAGAAATGTCAATCCCCATACTAAAACGGCTCGACCGCTGTTGATGCAGCGTTATCGCCATGTCATCCGTCGAGTGCGGTTTTAGTATGGGGAGTGACGTTTCTAGTAAGGATCTGACAGACCGCTGCAATATTTTTGCGCGGCGTCGTGCGTCAAGTGTGCAATCCGCCATATTTGATACTTTTCACATGACCCTAATTAATTGCTCTCCAGTGTTTTATTATTTTGTGCCGTTACGTTTAATTTATGAAACTGCACGTTCCATTAGATATCTGATTGATAAATTAGACGATATTCTTAGTAGGCTAGACACGTGTATTTGAGGCATGTTGTGTTGGAACCGCTAATTATAATGACATTTGTGATTTGTATGACTGTGCACCAGGCACTTAAACTTTGGACTGTAGTCCGTATCACAAAATAGGTCCTGCAGCGCAGACGCTATCTCATCCAAAAGTAAGGCGTATCGCACACTTAACGCACGACGCGACGGAGAGCTAAAATATCGCAGCGGTCTGTCAGATCCATAGAAACGTCACAAACCACACTCGACGGATGACACTGCGATAGCGCTTCGTCGACAGCGGTTCGGCTAACCTCCGATCGAGTGGTTTCACAATTTTCGACTCTCTTTTCTCTATCTCTTCTTTCTGTTTTTAGTGGCATACTTTTAGCTTTTTATATAAAAGGATATTTACTTTTAGTTAAATTAGTTCATTGCGGGTTGCTTCTTATTTTTATTGTAACTCGTAAAACCACACGATCGCTTCGCTCGCATAGGTACCTACGTATTTAGCTATTATTTTAGCGTGAAAGAACGTGCTTGTTGCGCTCGCTCGGTATATACGTCTTGTATTATGAGAAAAGATGGGCTTGCTCTGCTCGTAATCCTTTGTAGACTGCTAATATCTTGTTTATCGTCATAATATTTTACCAAAAGTGCAATAATTTTAGCAGGTTTAGTTTAGTTTTGGCAATGTATAGGATACAGGCGTAATCAGTTGCTACAACTGCCTCTCTGCTGAAATAGAACATTATAATTTCACAATATAATATCATTCTTTTTTATGGTTAACCCGGGTCACTCGCCATATTTTTATGGTAATATAAACGAAATTACCTTTGAAATGTGTGAAAACAATCGCGAGAGCTTGAAAAGTTATAATATTATTGATCACAATACTCACCGCCATACAAAACGAGGTAAAAAGCAGTGCCTTCTTCCGGCCGTACGTATCCACGATGTACGCGAACAAGAAGACCGCTGGCGTGCCGACCAGGTAAGCTACTGACGCCATCCAGGATATGGTCTCCGCCTGGACGCCCATCTGGTTCACCAGCACAGGACCCATCGGCGAGAGCCAGCCGACGCCCGCGCCGTACGAAAACACTGGCAGGACCACTGCGGAAAAACAGGAGGTAATTTTGTAAACTGAGTGAGGTGCGTGCCGTGTGATGCCGGCTTAGTAGCATCAACCCATTTCTTTCCGGGGGTATCGAAGAAGACTAACCCTCGAGTCCGGGTTTAATGTATATTGCTATTTTAGGGGACAGGCTAATAGCCGTTTAATTCTTAATAATAACGAGATATTATTTTAAAAGAAGCCTTTTTAAATTTTATTAAAGTCCTATTGGTCTACTTTGTCAATCAAGAGCTAATGACATTGAAAAGCCCTGAACTAGCGCTATTTACTTTCAATTCACTAGAAGTAAAGTTTTTTATGTGTTTCTATTTAGCCTGATAAGTAGGTTACAAGAAAACATCTCGATAGCGAGTTTCAGTAACTTACAGCACCATCTGTTGTAAAGTGTCTTCAACACTCATCGCAGATACAAGGCGGAATGTGGAAGATGTTTCAAGAATCTTGTCAAGGTAATTAGCATAATAGAGGACCATTGCCAATCGCCCTTATCTCCCTACGATGTTAATGTTCATATCGACATCAATTGACTTCGTGACGAATCAATCAGCTGTTCTCTATTTATTTTGTTTGTACTACATTCGGAATAAGGTTCCTGCCTGTATCTGTTTACACAAAAGGCGATGAGAAATCTTACCATATCGTCAAAATAAAACAGTGGTTGATAATGAGCTCATCGAGCTACCTACTTATGCCAAGAGGTGGGGATACCGAAATCATTCATTTTATAATCAATATGAGAAAAGGCCTCACTTTAATAAAGAGATGCAAATATTTTCATTTTAAATCATCCATTGTTTGATTTATGACATCAAACAGTTTCCGCGCACTTCCTGAATGGACATGGTGACTGGCAGGTCAAATGACACATATCACACACAAATGACGCCTCTATCCCTTCCGGGGGAGGCAGAGCGTTAACAATCGTAAAATTACGGTCGTTATCGCTAAGTCTGACAAATATTGAGGTACCTTTTCGAAGATACATGTAGGTATCACTGTAGTGACAGGTTGTCAGCTTGTCGCCTAAAATTGTACTACCTACACATGAAACCCTCGAGTTCCTTAGTTGCCTTTTACAACACCCACGGGAAGAAATGGGGAAATGCTATTCTAAGCCGGCATCACACGGCATACGTTTATATTACTTGATTTTAAGGTTCCGTGGTTATTATCACTAAAACTATAAGACATTATAACGGGTTTTAACTCACGGTAGGGATATATCGAGCACCCAATATTTCGGCGATGTTGCAATCGCCATGATCACGGGTAAACATCGGGTAACATCGCCGAAATATTGGGTGCTCGATATATCCCTACCGTGAGTTAAAACCCGTTATAATGTCTTATAGTTTTACGTTTATATTATTTTTCTGTTTATTAATTCAAACTTTGAATATTTCGAAAAACTACAAATAGACTATTTAGTATTTTTGGAAATAAGCGTAGAACTTTTGTATTTTATTGATGACCCAGTCATCTAGCGACTGAAGCTCTCATGTTTCGGCTAACAGGTTTGTTTTTCTGTGCGGTTCTGTTTGTCCAACCCTCGGTCAGGTCAGTGGGTAGCAGAGTTCGGTAAACATTGCAAACAGTGAACTGAACATGATAAATGCCGGTCAAGCATCTGATCGCCGGTCAATTGAAGCCGTGATTGTGTCGTCCAACTGTCTGGGATTGTTCTAGAGATGACTGTAATATACAACATACATATAGCTAATTGTGCCTACTACTACCAATCACTACGTAGTATAAAGCAAAGTCGCTTTTCGCGGCTGTATGTATGTATGTTTGTTTAAATCTTTGAAACTACACAACGGATCTTGATGCAAGTTTTTTTAAAAGATCGTAGATTCAAGAGGAAGGTTTTTATGTATAATATTTGCCGGGAAAATATCTTATTCTCACGCATTACTTTAACCACAATTTCCTATTTAATGTTCAGTTTCAGAATAGTTTGTTGCTTAAAACACTTCAAGAATTATGCACTAAACACTTAAAAGAACAAGAAGAAATTATAACCAAAAAACGACCGCCATAATGGAATATTTAGCAAGATTAGCCGGTCTTGGGTCGGAGGATTGAAGAGCGTCGGTGGGCAAGTGGTTAGGACACCGGTCTTACAATCGTGAGACCTGAGTTCGATCCCGCCATGTAACAATTTGTTTTTACTCACGTACATTTATCGACTGCTCTTACGGTGAAGGGAAAACATCGTGATGATTTCCACATTAAAATAAAATTTGTGTTTAGATTATATTTGAATGTGACTTAACCTAGAATTCGCGCCAGGTTAGCCTCCGAGTTGCAGAGGTCAGATAGCAGTCGCTCTGTGTAAAAACGCGTCAAATAGGTTAGGTAGCCGACCCCGACAACGAACGAGATATGGCAAGGAGAATGATGAACTCTTTATACGGCCGTTAACGTTCTGCTTAGACTGCTGGGGGTAAAGGCGTGATGTGTGCGACGATATCCTACAATGAGATCATGTAGTGATGGCTCCAATTTTGTTTTTGTAAATTTCGGTTAAATGCAGTCATAACCGGAAGATTAACTTAATTTTAAAAGTAATTTAAAAGTCGTTAAAACTGTTATCCACTATCTATTGCAATACGCGTGACATATTGCGTGTGTTTTATTAAATGTCAATGAGGGCGGATCGCACACATGGCGCACGACGGAGCGCTAAAACATTGCAGCGGTCTGTCAGGTCCATACTAGAAACGTCGCTCCCCATACTAAAACCGCACTCGATGGACGACACTGCAACAGCGCTGCGTCGACAGCGGTTGAGCGGTTTTAATATGGAGACATTCCTAGTCTGACAGCCCGCTGCGATGTTTTAGCGCTCCGTCGTGCGTCAAGTGTGCGATCCGCCGGGACCAATGGCGCCACGCTCGACTGTTTAAAATGTGCCAATTTTCTTTGAAAGAAATTTTCATTTATTTATCTTCTCATTATTGGTACATTTTGTATGGAAGTTGCAATTTTTTTTTCATATTTTCACCTGTGTCCCTTGGGGAAAGTTGTTCAGTTTCACGGGCTAGTTAACCCCTTGAAAGGAAGTTAGTATTTTCCAAACACCCTGTATAATTTATGATATATACTACAATCTAAGGCCCGGATTAATAAACCACACTCGGCTCTGAGATCGATCTTGAGTGCAACTTTGTCGTTAATATTGACTGACATTTGTCAAAATTAGACAGAAACCGGCACCTACGGCTTAACGTGCCTTCCGAAACACGGAACCATCTTTAGGGACTAAGAAAAATAATAATGAACTATGTTTGTTGGTTACTACAGACAACTGCATATTATACAAGATGTGTTAACTAGCTGTTAATAATAATTAGATTGTATTAGCGAGAGAGATTCTTAGATATTATTCTTTTGAACCATGTTAAACAAATGATACAAATTAATTTAAGACCACTATGGAAGTGTGATGCCGGTTTAAAATAGCATCACCACGTTTCTTTGCCGTGTGATGCCGGCTTAGAATAGCTTCACCCCATTTCTTTCCCTCCGGGAAAGAGGCGTAATTATATGTATGTATGTAGGTTTTTATAATAAAGGCATGTGTGGATTCTGGAATTGCAAAATTTCGTCTGATACCTCTCTCTCTTCGTGTCGGACACTGAGTCGTCCAACGACCCGATGGACCCTAGTGTCAGAATTTTTCAACTGCCTTTTATGAGTAGCAGGTTTCTGATATGGTTGTGTAACGACCGCCGTCTTAGTGATCATAGACAGTAACCGGGATCTACGGCTTAACGTGCCATCCGAAACACGGAACCATCTTACTTACGGACAATCGGGTGTCGGGTCGCAATGTCCTAACCAGACTGGGAACAAATTCACAAAGTGATAAATATCAACTTTGTGAGTGACCCACCGAGGCCACCGAGAATCGAACCCAGAACCTTCTGCGTCAAAGGCAATCGCACTACCACTACGCCACATCGGTCGCGCCAAATGCAGTAAGTTAAGAATACAGGGGTATTCTATCCTAAGAAATGGTTGATACTCAATCCGGTACAATAGACGCTCAGCTCCGCGTTCGATTGTCTCAGATTCCTTGAACATGGTATAATGGAATACATACATACATGCCGTGTGATACCGGCTTCGAATAGCATCACCCCATTTCTTCCCCGTGTGTGTCATAAGAAGCGACTAAGGGACTCGAGGGTTTCACATGTATTACAACTTTTAGGCGACAGGCTGACAACCTGTCACTAAAGTAATACCAGTGATACACAAATTACCTTACCGGCCCTCAATATTTGTCAGATGTGGCGAAAGCGACCGCATTTTTGCGGTTTTTATCGCTCTGCCTACCCCGCAAAGGATAAAGGCTTGATATATGTAGGTATGTATGTACATACATAAATTACGCCACTTTCCCGTTGGGGTAGGCAGAGACTATTTCCTTCCACTTGCTACGATCCTGGCATACCTACTTCTTTTTTTTTCTTCTACATTCATCAGCCTTTGCATGCACGCTCGTCGGTTTAGGGTACTTCTGACCTGACCTTTCTTTGGATTATGGAATACATACATACATATATCACGCCTTTATCCCTTGCGGGGTAGGCAGAGCGTTAACGACCGTAAAAATACGGTCGCTATCGCCACGTCTGACATTTTCGAGGATTGCTTTCCACGGTTGTTTCAGAAAACATGTGTATCACTATAGTGACAGGTTGTCAGCCTGTCGCCTAAAAATTGTAATAGACCAATACTCTCGAGTCCCTTAGTGACCTCTTACGACACCCGCGGGAAGGATGTGGGGTGATGCTATTCTAAGCCGGCATCACACGGCATTATGGAATACCTAGTATTTTTACCGACCTGATTACCCCGTGATAAGCTAAGCCATTTTCCCATGGGAGTAATTTTTGGACGTGACAACGTCTTATAATTCGATGGAGCCGGCTACACTCACTAAAAACATGACTCATGTGGGGTGTTACCGCTGAGGCGTTACTTTGAAATGTAAGCGAGAGCGTGGAACGAGCGACAAAGAGGCACAATCGGCCTCCGAGTTCGGAAGCGTTATCTATCAATCAAAGAAAATTAAAATTTTCTTTTGTAAAATGCAACTTATTCCATCAGTATTTTCTTATGACGATGTCACCACAATATGTCACGTTCAACTATCGTCAGTAATTTACGTGCAAGTGCAACCGTTTTTTTTATATTCAGCGGACTGTCAGATCCATTCACTCCATGGGAATGACGTTTCTATGGATCTGACAGTCCGCTGCGATGTTTTTGCGCTCCGTCATGCTGCGTCAAGTGTGCGATCTGCCTAACTCTAAACTAAAATCGAATGTGTCCGAATTATATAGAAATCGGTATCTGTACTTTCGGAGTATACCGCTTCCTTAAATAATCGACATAAACAAATTGAGGATAGCTCATTTTATGCAATGCATGTGTAAAATAATATCCTCGTAACATCCAATATTCAATCTTTTGCTTTCTAAAAAAAACACTTGCATTACAGCTCTGCAAACCCTGGCGCCATGCAGGAGATTCGCGCCAACTTCTTTTTTCTTTTTTCAAAACCTGTTGCCGCGGGCAACTGGTGCATAAATCATACAGCCTATTGGCTGCATCGTAGACAGATACTTAACGTGCTTTTAATGACACTGCGGATCTCTGTAATTTATATATTTTCTAGGAACTTATGAAAGTTCTTACTACTCCATTACATATTCATAAATGACGTGTATTTTGCTCAGATGTGCTTGTATTAATGTGCACTTAGTGATGCAGGAAGACTATGTTACATTGCATTTGCCGGGTTGGATGGTTACTCTAGTGGTTTATTGGTCTGTTGCGATTTTTTATGCAAAATGGTTTCAATTCACAAAAAATCTAATCACATTCAGCCTTTAAACTTCAAACATATTGTGTACCATAAAAAACCTAAATTCACGAAGTGTGAAGTTTAAGAACTTTTAAGGGCCAGAACCGAAAAGTAAGAATGCAATTTCATTATATCCTGTGTGGCTCTATCAACCTGACGACTAAATTATTCCTTTTACGCATATTTTTTTTTTAAATAAAGATGTCATTTACGAGCAAATGGAAGAAAAAATGCGTTATTGGTTAATGTACTAATTGATGGAAGCATAAATTTACATTGTGACGTTTCTTCAAAGTAGAACTTCTGATATGCCATAATATTTTTTGCTACAGCTAAATATTATTTCACTAAGTTTTAGTCACTTACTTAGAACTGCAACTATAATTTGGTTGATCTTGCTCCCCTCTGAACAATACTTTTTCACTGTATATTTCAACATTTTGGAATTATAATTACTAAACTAAACCAATCTTAAAAAATAAAACACTGTCTTTAAATATCACAGATAAAAAAAAATGTTAATAAAAACTATTTATAGGTAACAATTTTTCTTTTTAAAAGAAAACGGAATCACCGGTTCGAAATTTGAATCAGCGCGCGAGATCGAGCGCGCGCTCGCAAGCGTATGCAGGCTACAAATGGTTTGATTTCCTTTCTAAGTATTTATGTAGCTTCACATAATGCCTGATGGTCTTTCTTGGTAAATAAAATAGATTACTTTTGTGCTCAAAATAGTCTTTTTACACAAAGTATAAATATAAAGATCTACGTCTTTTTTCGCAAACAGGACCTACGTAGGTAAGTAAGTGGGTAGGTACTACAGAAAACATAAAAAATCTTATTCGCGGTGGTTGTAAAGTAATCCAAAATTATATTCTCATCTGAAAGAAATAAACAGACATTTACTTATTTATTTTTATTTGTAGGTAGTTTATGGAAAAATCTTCGGAAAAATTACCGTTTTGATAATACATACATACATATATCACGCCTTTATCCCTTGCGGGGTAGGCAGAGCGTTAACGGCCGTAAGAATACGGTCGCTATCGCCACGTCTGACATTGTGAGGATTGTTTTCCAAGGTTGTTTCAGAAAACATGTGTATCACTATAGTGACAGGTTGTCAGCCTGTCGCCTAAAAATTGTAATACACCAATACCCTCGAGTCCCTTAGTCGCCTCTTACGACACCCGCAGGTAGGATATGGGGTGATGCTATTCTAAGCCGGCATCACACGGCACCGTTTTGATTATTATGATGGGTAAGGGTAAGAATTTCGGGAAAGAGGATTTTGAACATGGACATTACACTCTGATACCTACGTAGGTATATGACGTTATGTCATACTGTGCAAATCAATTAACTATTTGAAATCTATTTGAGCAGCCATTTAGTTATTTTTTGTCGAAAATCTGCGCACTTGACTGATAGGTATTTTAAAATAAAGACGACTTTTTGTATAATAAACTTCAAATTTCGATATACAAAAGTTAACATAAAAAATAAGGGCTCTTTCTTGATCTAAGAATAGAAATTCCTGTGTCAGTAAACAGATATCCTACATAACTATAATTAATTATTTTTGTGTAAATGGCCCAAACGCCGCAGGGATCATCCTGTATTTTACAGACTCTGTAACACCTTGTTCTCTAAACACCTAGTTAAGTTACGTCCATTCAACTTAATAAGTAAGATTTCTCCCGCCAACCCGTACAATAACTCGAACTAAGCTGGACCCCAAGTTAAAAATAACTTGACTATCCAGTTAACCTATAAATAGAGCCAGTCAGGTTCACAGGCGTATTCTCCGTAATCTACGTCTAATTTAAGCACGTGGTGCGTTGATAAGCAGCCTTCTTAGGACCAGTGTGGCCATGCGTGACGATTAGAAATACCTTAATTTTTACGACATTTTGAACGCTTTTTGCATTAGTCTTGATTGGGTATTGACGATCGAAATGGGATGCTAATGGAGAAGATGAATCATGAGGATATTAAAAGCTTTAGATTTAATAATAATAATAATAAAAGATCTTTATTTAACAACAAAGAAATCCATAGCAAAGAGCAAAAAATATACATAATTACATAGTTGATAAAATGGATAAACCACTCAGCATTTCTGCTGATTTTCAGTGTGATCCACTTTTTTTCAGTCGCTGGACCCAGCTTAAAATACAAAATAGGTACTACATTATAAAAGTAACAATGTGCACAGTAAAAATTCTTAAAATTTAAAACTAAAATTACATTACACAGAGTACAAAACCCAAACTATTCCCAATTCGTCTCCTGCTTTTGGGCAGCAAGAAGCCACGGTTTAATTTTATTCTTAAAACTATATAAAGATTTGTAGCAGTTAGGGTCTTACTCCACTTCTCCGTCATCCGTCATTTGCCGATCCGTCAATTTCCGATCCGATTTAGAAATTTACACTACTATACATGCTTTTCCACTCTTCTGGCATCCGGCATTTATCAATCCATCCGGAATTTTCTAAACCTAAATTTGGATTCTAACTGTCCGAAGTGACAGACGCACAAAGTATGCATATAAAAGGTACTCTTTGAACTTTACCATAACGTCATACTGTCCGTCTTTTACCGGATAGGTGGAAAAGCGTCATCCGGCATTCGAATCGCGGCAGGACACGCCAAAAAACGAATTTTTCTATGGGAAGTCAAAATTATTTCATTTCCTGAAATATGTTCCTATAAGAAAGTTGTTCAGTTCAATGTACTCTTTCAGTCTTCGGGTGGCTGTCTAAAAAAGAACTGTCTGTAAAAAAGAACATCTTCTTCTTTTTAAGAAGATTTTCTTCTTTTTCGAGTGGAACAACCTTGTGTCAGAGTTATACAACCGCCTACTACCAATAGCAGGCCCCATGGTTGAGTAACGACCGCCGTCTAAGTTATCATGGACAGAGGCGGGACCTAACGCTTAACGTGCCCTCCGAAACACGAACAATCAGGTGGTTCAGCCTGCAATGTCCAACAAATTGAACCCGTGAACACGTCCCACCGAGAATCGAACCTGGAACCTTCGTGAATCGAAACCCAAATAAAACATAACTGTACAAATCGGCATGATGACTGGCTAAATGAGATACTTTTTTAAACGATACTTTGTGTACGAAGATATGACGTCAAGTCTCTCTACTTTTAATGGCGACAAAACACTTACTGCATGCATGCATATATCACGCCTTTATCCCTTGCGGGGTAGGCAGAGCGTTAACAGCCGTAAGAATACGGTCGCTATCGCCACGTCTGACAGTTTTGAGTATTGTTTTCCAAGGTTGTTTCGGAAAACATGTGTATCACTATAGTGACAGGTTGTCAGCCTGTCGCCTAAAAATTGTAATACACCAGTACTCTCGAGTCCCTTAGTCGCCTCTTACAACACCCACGGGTAGGATGTGGGGTGATGCTATTCTAAGCCGGCATCACACGGCATATTCTAAGCCGGCATCACACGGCATACCCTTACTTATATATTATATTTCTGTTTATTAATTCAAACTTTGAATATTTAGAAAAACAATAAATGGAGTATGTAGTATTTTTCGTAGTATTTTTGGAGTATGTAGTCCGGGTGATGCCGGATTAGAATAGCATCACCTCATTTCTTTCCCGTGGGTGTCGTAGGAGCCGACTAAGGGACTCAAGGGTTTCATGTGTATTGCAATTTTAGGCGACAGGCTGACAACCTGTTACTATAGTGATACACGACTATCTGAAACGACCCTCAAACATTTGTCAGACGTGGCGATAACGACCGTAATTTTACGGTCGTTAACGCTCTGTCTACCCCGCCAGGGATACAGGCGTGATAATTATGTGTATATGTGAGTAGTATTTTTGGACAATCGCTGTAAACGTAGGTACTACTTTTGTATTTTATTTACGACCCAGTCATTCCTTAATATCTGGCAACATTAGACTATGGGTTGGTGCTAGATAGCGGCCGGCATACTAACGGTTATTCAAATTAAGAGTTTATTCATTAAAGTGACCACTCTCATTATCGACACCCGACACCTACTACAGTCTACCACTAAAGTATGGCCGTTTGAAAGGCAATTTTTGACAGCTGTCAAACCCATACTAAAGGACATGACAACAAAGAAAAATAGACCTCATGTCATAGGCTCATTAGCATTAATTAACATGATTTTAACAGCTGTTAAATACGCACGGGCATACTTTAGATGCGCTAGACGATGTCATTACGATTGTCAGGCGGGACGGCGAGCGCAGTGCAAGTTAATACAGTAAATCCTGCTGCCCATTCCCTGGATGCAATAACTAAAAAACGTGTAATTTAGAACCTAAAGCATAATATAAGGTGTAAAAATATTGGCTGCAAAATAATGTTGGACCTCCCATACAAATTAGCAACCGATCAAGTCAATTTGTATGGGAGTTCCAAAAAAAATTGTCATATTACTACCTATGTTTCTTAGGAAAAGTTGTTCAGTTTCGTGGGCTCATTCACCCCTTGAAAAACTTGCAGCTAATATATTTACACCCTTTATAAGATGATGCTATTTCAACCTGATACCTACTTTATTAAATGCATTGGAGCCGGCCTTCCTTAGGCCCCGGTCTTGAATTTTGCGGTCAGCGGGCCGGCAGTGGCGGCGCGCTCGCGTTTTTTTAGGAAGTGCGCCACTCGCGTTGCCCGCTCCCGCGCCGCTGCTGTTTCTGAGAACCGGTCCATTTGAATGTATGCACAAGATCCTGCCGCCGCCGCCGCCGCCACGTCGCTGCCACTGCCGCTCCGCAGCCCGCAAAATTCGTGACCGAGACCTTATATGTATGTAAGGAATTGAATCTCTTAGTGAGTTGTACGGGTCGTGTTCGGCCGCACGTAACGTAATTTTAGGCTTACTGCACTTTTCATTGTCATTCTCCTTGCTTATCCCGTTCTCTGTCGAGGTCGGCTACCTACGGGATTTGACGAGGAACCAAGTTTTTCCACAGAGCGACTGCCATCTGATCTCCGCAACACAAAGGCTAACCTGACCCGAATCCTAGGTTAAGATAGGTACATTCAAATTTCATCTGAATTCAAATTTTATTTGAATGTGGGTTTCATCACGATGTTTTTCCTTCACTGTAAGAGCAGTCGGTAAATGAACGTGAGTAAAAACACATTGGTAAGTACAAGGCGGGGATCGAACTCGGGTCTTATGATTGTAAGACCACTCGACCACTCACTTGGCCGCCGACGCTCTAAGCACTTTCCATGCCTACAAAATAAAGATATCTCGATATCTCCACCGACCAACGTACCTACTTATTTTTATTTATTATTTGATAATATGGACTTCTACTCATTAAGGGTAATTCTGCCAGTGTCAGTAGGTAAGGATTCCAGCGCAGCTGCGTCGGGTGGTGGTTCCTGTAGAGGATGATAGTGTCATCTACAGGGTCCGAGGGCCTCCTCTTGATGCCATCTGGAAATGTAGAGAAAACTCTTCAACTTCAATTCTTGATTTAATATTTGCAACAAAGGCATTTCACTAATTAAAATACTATCCAAAATAATCACTGAAATAAATATAAAATAAAAAATCAATTTGGAGAGACGTCTATCATTGACGGATGAAACAAAAACGTGCTTGGAGAGTTAGAGCAAACTTCTTTAACTTTGTCAGCTGCTAAAGTCATCTTTGACGACATCAGATACAGCTCTATGACGTAACTGTGCTCATAACATTTGGCAAAAAGCATTAAAAATTCCCTGAAACTCTACAAACGATTCTTTCCTAACATTTTCTTATCATGGTGATGGCAGTAGTAAAAGTCGATTGCCAAAATATCAAGAGACCATGAAAGTCCATGTTTTGTGGTTGGCGCTGGTCATCCTGGCGGTGGGAGTCGCTAGGAGTGAGGGTACTGGGTGCAGTCAACAGGGGTATCATCAAATGGTGGCCAAGTTTGGATATGAGGAGTATGAGCTTTGTCTCAAGCTTGTGAAAATTGGTAAGAATTTTAGCATTTCTCTGTGCTTGAAATGCTAAAATTGCCCCGTGGATACAGGGGCCCCCAACCCCTGTTAAAAATAATGAAAGACAAGTCGAAAGTAAGGCGTTACATGTAAGGCGAATGCTAGGCCTTGGGCTAGGCCGCACCAAAGTAGGTACTCAACAAGGCACGATCACCCGTTCACGCCATCCATTTCCAGTCGCTAAAAACCAGTCACCGTTTATTTTATTTTATCATTTATTGTACAACAGAAATTTTACAGAACAAAACAAATAAAATGGACACAACTGGCACTACTTATCTCTAAAAAAGATTTTTTTTCCTATGAGACGTGCACAATATCTATTAATTCTAGCAGATATTTACTGTTTAGTTTTTATGACATCATCATCCTCCTCGCCTTATCCCTTTCTCTGTCAGGGTCGGCTACCTAACCTAGGGGAGTTGACATGGAACCAAGTTTTTACACAGAGCGACTGCCATCTGACCTCTGCAATCCGAAGGCTAACCTGGCCCGAATCCTAGGTTAAGTCACGTTTAAATATCATCTGATTCCAAATTTTATTTGAATGTGGGTTTCATCACGATGTTTTACCTTCACCGTTGTTTTTATCACATCACTAGCATATTTTTCCTATGGCAGGAGACATGCCTTCAGTCAGCAAGAAAGCAACATTATTCGTGGACCCTGACACAGAATCCCTTGAATACCTCCATGGGGTCCATCTGCTGGATCTGACCATGGCATATGGATATACGCTCAACACCCCGAATGCTGGCTCAGCTGAGGGGTACATTGGCGATGATAACCAATTCTACGGAGTACTCCACATTGGTAAATGCCTTTATTTATTTATTTCACCGTTAATTGTACCTACACAATAGAACACAAAGGACATAACATTGAGAACAATACACAACAGGTCAGCTTATTTCTAAAAATAAATCTCTTCTAGCAGACCTAGTAGCTGTAGTGGCACAAAACCTTGAAAATGTAGACCAATATACACCGTGAGATGCCGGCTTAGTATCACCCCACATCCTTCCCGCGGGTGGCGTAAGAAGTCACTAAGGGACTCGAGGGTATTGGTGTGTTACAATTTTTAGGCGACAGGCTGACAACCTGTCACTATAGTGATACATATGTTTTCTGGAAACAACCTTGGAAAACAATCCTCAAAAATGTCAGACGTGGCGATAGCGACCGTATTTTTACGGCCGATAACGCTCTGCCTTCCCCGCAAGGGATAAAGGCGTGATATATGTATATATGTATACACCGTGTTTCAAAAAAAATGCATTATATTGGGCTCGATTTATACGCACACACAGTTCGACTTAGCTTTATTTTATTTTTTTTAAGCGCATTGATGCGTTCATGAATTTTTAGACGAAAAAAACCGCTTGACAATTGGTGAACGAAAACCAGAGCTACAAAGGAATTTTCGGGAGCGCGCGATCCGCTATTTAGTATGGCGCGCGCCGCCATTTTTGTATGGGCTGAGCTAGACGGGTTAAAGCATCGTACTGAACAACTTTTCCCATAGGAAAAACCTATAAAACCTATTTTAGGACTGGTGCTAAAAAATTGAAATAAAATCTTGGACGAAATAACCACTGGACGCGAAACGATGTCATTTCACCCTTTACCCCTCTAGCCACAAACCCTGAAATTTTGCCAAAGTTATCTAACCGCAACCGTCAGTGTCGCTTCAGTGCTACGAGAGAAAACATCGCTTTAAAAATGGTGAAATGTGCTGTATTGCTTTGTAAAAACTATAGCCATCGTACAAGCAATATTTCTTTTCACTCGTAACTATATTTTTGTCCTGTATTTTGTGTTATTTACGTAGAAAATTAATAAAATATGCAAGACTGGATCGTATAATACGACACAATAAAAAAGGTCATATTTTATAGAACATTTCAACCAATATTTGATCGAACTCTAATTAGTCGGTTATTATCAGTCATTTTTTCATTCGTTCAACAATTACATTCAGTTTAGTGCTATTCAACTTTCGATGAAGGATATCGATAAAAATAATAGTAAAGTCTATTTTATTTAAAAGTGACCTAAAATGTAAACAAACCATTTGCTATAACCTCGTCGATAGATTTTGCCTTATTTCATTGAAACCTCACGTTATAACTGTGTTGCAAGTATGTAGGTACACATTTCGCTTTCTTATGGGTGTTCATAATAAATAAAAAAAATATAGCTTACCATCATCGACGCGTTCTCTCGCTTAGATTTCTGATACGCAGAATCAAGCGCCTTATGTACCTATCCTACTGCTGGCGACAGATTCAAACACTAGACGAAGAAAATTGAACCATTTTTGTCTATTGTCATAACGTACTATTTTATCCGGCATGAAAGTGTTTCTATTTTAAACTGACATCACAGTATTAAAGTTCCATTTTTTTAACACTTAACGTTTTACATGTACTTACCTGTTACATGTTTTTTTAGGAATAAGTTGATCAAAAACTTCATTCAATCATTCATTCGTTGTCGATTATCGACTATGGTACAGCACTGTCTTTGACTTACTTCATAAACCGGAAAAAATCAAAACTGTCAGAAGTAAAGAGATGATGATGTAATACGTGTACATTTCAATTTGGAAGAATAATATTTGTCCTTTCCTCCCTCCCCCCAATATTGATTGAATGAGTTTTCAAACAAATTCGATACGTTTCGCGTCCAGTGGTTATTTCGTCCAAGAATAAAATTGACCTTTCATACAAAATTCATGATACATACATACATACATACATATATCACGCCTTTATCCCTTGCGGGGTAGGCAGAGCGTTAACAGCCGTAAGAATACGGTCGCTATCGCCACGTCTGACATTTTTGAGTATTGTTTTCTAAGGTTGTTTCGGAAAACATGTGTATCACTATAGTGACAGGTTGTCAGCCTGTCGCCTAAAAATTGTAATACACCTATACTCTCGAGTCCCTTAGTCGCCTCTTACGACACCCACGGGAAGGATGTGGGGTGATGCTATTCTAAGCCGGCATCACACGGCATAAAATTCATGATAACCCAACTAACTTTGTGCGGGAGGTCGAAATTTCTTTCCGTTTCACAGCACTGGTCCCATAGGGAAAGTTGGAATACATTTTCTCCAAAACACGGTGTATAAGAGGGACACTCTTCAAGAGGTCCAAAGCAAAAATCTAGATTCAGGACACCCTTATTTACCAATCTGTTTTTTTTTTAATTACGACGCACATGGCGCTGCCGGAGAAGCCCCACCTGACTCGGTCTGCATAGCACCTTCCACTAAACTTACCTACTTCCTCCAGGCAGACGAACGCTATACGCAGACCCTTACGGCAAGGACGACAAGTCGCGTGTGTTTCACCATTTCGAGACCGGGTACCCAGAGAAGCGCCACAGCAGAATACCTCGGCCAAGAAGACAGCAAACAACAACCACAGGTGAACAGGTGAATGAAATCTAACATGACATGACAAAAAAGTAACCGCAGAGACAGTAGCGGTCTAATAAGAAGTTCGGTCAAATGGGGGGAAATGAGACTAGCGGGTAACTTGGGACAGGGTCGACACCAACATCTATCAGCTATAATGTTGTAATTGGTTCAACACTTTGGACTCTATATCAAACAGTTATAACGTTATAGACTTATAGCTGGTTCATAGATGCTGGTGTCGACCATATCCCAAGTTACCCGCTAGTTTTATTTCCCCCCATTTGACTGTTTTCTTTTTAAGAACTAAAAAAAAGACTAGTATTCCAAGAGCTCTGTAGATGTCGTTGAAGTAGGTAATTATGTGTATGTAAATCTTAATAAATAAATGAAATAAAATTAAAAAGAAAATGTTACTTTACTAGATTCCAAAGCCAAAAAACTAAAAAAGACATTGCGACACTGACTGACAGTCTGGTAGGCAAAGAAAGGAAACGAAAGTGTCATCGTTCCAAATGAGCCCACTTCCAAGTTCCAAAAAAACAATATAAATGTTTTACGTTCCGTTCTTTGCGGTAAGGTGCCAAGCACAGCGCCATCTATTCAGCGACTAGGAAAATCAAGTAAAATTCACTATTCACAACACTGCACTGCACACAAGTTAGGTACATAACCAATCATAATAGCCTGTGGCGACCTCTAGGAGCTACAACACTAACCCCACTGATGGCGGTTCTCGAGCAAACAACCAGCAAGTTCTTAACATATACTCAAGATGGCGCCACGTGACAAAAGCGCCGAAGACAATGGGCTTGAAACGCGGTATCGAAGTGTTCACCACACACCCCATATTATAAATCTTCCAATCCAGGTAGAACAGTCGACCTACAACTCAAACTTCTAATCAAAATACTCGGCCAGACCGGGTAGCTAGCTAACTTCTTTTTCGTCTCAATAAAAATCCTACCATAACTCCCATTTTTTTCTTCTACAAGGTGTTAGAAAAAGTACTAACTTCCTTTCGAGGGGTCAACCAGCCCATGAAACTGAACAACTTTCCCCAAGGAACATAGGTCAAAACCCTTCGGCCGTTAAGGAAACCAAAGTTTGGAAACTAGTTTCCTGAAAAGATTTTTTTATCCTCCTACGTAAGGGGCCAATCGCGCTATTTTACCATTCCAACGTAACGTTGACGATTTAGCTTCGATTTAGTTTTGGTTTGGATTCGGTTAATGTCAAAAAAGCTATCGCGGTAAATTTTCTGAACGTATAAATCGTTGACGTTAGCCAATCGAAACCAAACCACAACCGTTTAGAGTTTGCAATGAGTATTTCAAAATACTAGATAATCTTTTTATAATCGATGCTCGATTGTGCATTTCGCGTAGTGGGCAGCACTATTTTAAAAGTAAAAATGTCAGGTTGTTGTTTATTGTTTATACAACCGCCGTGGTTTTTCGTAGATTTTTGAAATTATTTTAGTTAAGAACTAAAACTAAGCTAAAATTTCGTGGGACACCCAGTCGACGTGACTTTTCTGTAAGTACCTAATAGAATATCTACATATACAAAGTTAATTTACCATTTAGACGCTATCAATATGGTTCCATAGTTGAAACTGTGTTATTTACGATTTGTGTTTTTATAGAGACTATGGACCTAAGAAAGACGACGAGCGTGCGGCAGCTGAAGCTGCTCGAGGGATTATTTGCTTTGCTGGCGCTGGCGCTCGGCAGACTCCGCTCAAAAGGCGGGTCAGAGTATACCTACCTTTCAAGGCGCGGGCTCTTTCGAACTACTTATGGGCCAATCGCGCCAACAGACTCAATTGTGAGGGCCCAACTAGGCAGCTCAAAGAGTGGACCAAGGTTAGCATACTAATGAAAACCTAACCTAGCTGCTGTTAATAAAAAAACACATCATAAGCCATTATTTAGTTGTGTTGTGATGTAGTTTAGGAGTTGGCATTGTCCATAACAGACAGACTGAGACATGTGGAAAGTAACTTAATTTTATACCTACTGCATCAGTGTATGTGCATATATTTACTAGTATATTACTTTTCAGATGTGGAATGTCATGAAAAGCAAGGTGGCCCCGTGACAAAAGTCACTCTGCACTGGATTTATATTATACAAACAGACATTGGGCGCCTTCCATACATCACCCAAGATCCGTTTTACAGGTACATAATATTCTATGCCGGCTTAGAATAACATCACTACCATTCGACCTGTGGGAGTAGTAAAAAGCAACTTAGTGAATGTCCCACCTAGAATTAAATCTGTACCAAGCATTACAGTTGCACTACTAGTGCACCACTCAACATCAGAGATGACAGCATCTATTCATCCATCTGCTTGTTTGTTCATACATATAAATAAAATAAACTTACACATTGATTTTGTTTCAAGATTATTAATTTACTGTTTTAGCTCAAATGAAGCCATCCATCCATCCCTCGCTTCAATGCTAGATCATACACGGCAGCATCAGCGGCAGTAGAAATCACATACAGCGTCAAGAATCCAAACTCAAGCTCAACACAAAGTAAGTCTTCCTTCTTCTTTTCTAGTAGGACACCGGGTTGTCCAATGCCCCAATGAATCAATCAGCAGTGAGTTAGTTTTTCACTCACCTACTACAAGTTGCAGGCATCTGACATGTTATCATAACAACCACCATCTAAGCTGTCATAGACAGCTACCATGGCGTATGGTATGGCTGAACATGCTAATCATGACATGTGTCTAGGTACATCTATTTGATATTTCTATTTAGCAAAATATATTGTAATCTAGTGTTTTTTTAATTTTACTTTGACAAATATGTAAAATAATATGGTAAACTAAGAGATGGAATATGATCAGAAATAGGCGACTTCTAACTGCAAGAAAATATCTCATATGTACTTGGGGTACCTACACTATTATTTATTTTGTTTCAGGTATCATCATCTGATATGGAGCCCTAAGAGCTTAGCCTATAAGTTTAATAAGAAAAATTAAATAAATATAGTAGGTGCAATATATGTTTCTTTTATTTACAAAGTATTTCACTGCACCCTCAGCTAGACAGCCTTAGTTCCCACTTGTCACCCCCCTTGTCGACCACCAGGATGGTCACTGTTACCGATGGTCGCCCCCATGACCATTGGAAATAGTTCATCACTTGAGGTGATTCTACTACTATAAGTTCATGCATATAATACGGATGAAATAAATCATCTGCAAATATTTTAAGGTGTGAACCAGTCTCATTGACTAAACAAGTTTACCCTAAAAATACAAGGTGTCAGGAAAAGTACTAACTTCCTTACAAGGTATGAACCAGCCCTTGAAACTGAACAACTTTGCCCTAGGAACAGATCGAATTTTTTTGGATTTCTCATACTAAATGTATGTACTAACCGACTGAGTCAGTTTGTATGTGAGGTCCAAAATTTATTTTCATATTACCTACGTCTCTTGGGGATAGTTGTTCAATTTCATGGGCTGGTTCATCCTTTAAAAGGAAGTCAGTACTTTTCCTAACATCATGTACCTATAGGTCGAACGGCGGGTCAAGGCTTCTTCTTGGTCACATCTACCTCATGGACACTTTCAATGGTGTGGAGATAGAGCCCCACAGCAAATTTTCATGATTTCCTTCCTTTTTTGGGTTGAAACCGTAATAAAATCCACCAACGATCGTCAAACGTGTCAGAAAAAGCTGCTCGAGAGGAACTTTTACAAAAACGTTCATTTGACAGCGTTTGAGACGTTCCCAACGTAACGGTTGTGATTAAATACGCTGTCAAAAATTTGCGCGATACCGATGCACACCAAAAGTTCGAACGTTCGCTATATCAACGTAACTTCCAAAGAAAAGTCGAAACGTTTCCGCTCAAACAATTAGCGCGATACGAAAAGTGCGTAACGTAGCGTTTTTGGCTGCGGTTTGGTTTTGGTATTATCGTTCAACATTAGCGCGATTGGCCCCTTTCCTATAAGAACTTTTTAATACTTTTACGTAACTGGTTTCCTGTAAGGCTTATTTTATACTTCTATGTAACTGAATAACTAATGAACATCTATTTTAAAAAGGAGTGGCAAAACAATACAGTATTTGAGAAAACTTGTTGCTGTAGTGAGGAACAGGTTAGAACAACAAACAATGTAGAAGGGTGGCATAGCCGTATCAACAGATACATTGGCAAGAAAAATGTCACGGTAACCAATCTATTGGAAGTTTTGATTAAGGAAAGTAAAGTAACGAATATTTTTAGATCTAACTGCAGCAAAAGTAAACGCTACCAAGAAATAAATAATGAAATTGATAATGCGATTACAGATTTGAAAAATGGACTGATAACTGTGGGCCACTGTATCGAAATTTCACCGTACGCATTTTTATTTTAATTTCAAAACTCAAGTTTTTTAAGTTCTGAAGAGTTCTTTTACGTTTTAAGTTAAGTGACTGATTTTTCTAATGTTGTAATCAATTTGTCTTAAGGAAACTTATTATAGGTAGGTACCTAATTAGTTTTTTTATGTTGTATGAAAAAGTTATATTTTATGTTTAAACGATTCAATTGTTTTCGTTATTAAATCCAAATATCTTAAATAAACGGTTTTATTACATGTCTACTAATAATACTCGTAAAATTACTACTGAAGTCCAATTAGTTTCGTAGGTGGCTGAAATAACACAAACAAAGTATTTTTTGGAAACCAGTTACGTAAAAATATTAAAAAATCCTTAAAGGAAACCAGTTACGTAGGAGGATAAAAAAATCTTTTCAGGAAACTAGTTTCCAAACTTTGGTTTCCTTAACGGCCGAAGGGGGTCAAAATATGAAAAAAAAAATGGACCTCACATAAAACAGACTCAGCTGGCTCGCACATTTTGCATAGGAGGTTCAAAATTTATTTACATATTTCGACTTATGTTCCTTTGGGAAAGTTGTTCAGTTTCATGGGCTGGTTCATCCCTTGAAAGGAACTCAGTACTTTCCCTAACATCCTGTATATGTATGTAGGCCATTTTGATATCGTTTGTGAAGGTATTTTGTTAGGGATATCACGATCCTGACTTTCATACGACCGGACAACTTTTACCTTTCAAGTAAGAAGTAAGAACAGACAGTACAAACTCACGCAACTCATAATTTCAACAGCCGTAAGCAAAATGATATGTAGGACTGTCTCATATACTGTGCCTTAAAATGTTATTATTATATCCATTCCTTCGTATTGGGACACCACACCAAACTACCAGGGCCACTATACACAAATCATCAATTACCTTCACCATTTGTCAGACGTGGTGATTGCAACCTTTTTTTTACGGGCGCTAACACTCTGCCCACCCCACAAGGGATAAAGGCGTGATTTATATATGTATGTATGTATGTATCAACATAGGTATTCCTTACATCCTATGTATTATGATTAACCTATATATACAAGTTGTTTACTTTTCAAATAAATAAAATAAAATTCTGACTTGACTTTGTCTGAACCACCCATACCACTTGAAACACACGACAGGCAAACACCCTTTATGAATATGAAGACACACCTACCTACAAAGATACAAGCAATTTCTTGAAATTGTGAACCTAATGAATTACTTTCAGAACACGAAAATTTCAGAGGGAATTCCAAGAACTACTAAAATTAAGTCAATATTTTTTTATCGCTACATAGATAAACAGCGCAACTACATGATATAGTTCCCTAGTTTCCCGGGTCATCAATAAATTATGAAAGTTGTACGCTTAAAACTTTTGCTCAAAAATACTACGGACTTCATTCCTTATTTTTCGAAATATTCAAAGTTTGAATTGAAAAATGTTTTCTGAAAGAACCTTAGAAAACAATCCTCAAAAATGTCAGACGTGGCGATAGCGACCGTATCCTTACGGCCGTTAACGCAAGGGATAAAGGCGTGATATATATGATATATGAATTGATAAACAGAAAAATGTAAGTATTTTGACGCCATCCACATACTTACGGTGTGACGTCATACTTTTAGTTTTTCATCCACAATACAGTTTTAGATCGTTTTAAAAAGTAGCTTATTTGACCTGTCAGGACTATAGCCCAATTGACTCACAAAAGCGCGCTATATTCTAAACGAAGTCTTAAAAAACATTCTTATTTTTGAGTGATGTAGCATTGAGTTTTGATTTGATTTATTTACTTATGCATGCCATGTTCAATTGTCGCATTTTTTATGGCGTCATTCTGGTTGTCCATAAAGTTCCGTCTGAACTATGACCTTCATCTGAGGTTTCACGTCTTACACCCCGCTGTGGTTTCTGAGGAGGCAGAGTTAGTCAAATTTATTATTTTGGCATATAAAAAAAGACTTGATTGGTTTGAAATGAGACATGGTTTATTTTTTGGTGCTTTTTGCTTCAAATGCTTTTTAAATTCGAAGGCTCCTTATAAAAAGAGAGTGACTAACAAACATAAATTATAAATAAGTGATGATCCGGCTGTTGTAATTTCAACTATTTTACGATAAAAATCCGTCATCTTGAATTTATAAAACTTAATTGACTATCAACCGACCATTGAATCAATTTATATGGGAGGTCAAAAAAATCTCATATTTCGACCTATGTTCGTTGAGGAAAATTGATCAGTTTTATGGGCTGGTTCATACCTTAAAATAAAATACAATACAAATGCATTATTAAAATATTTGCAGCAATTTTTTTTACACCCTGTATAAGGTGTAAAAATATTAGCTGCAAAAATTTTAAGTAGCGAATCAGCCCATGAAACTGAACAACTTTCCCCATGGAACATAGGTCGAAATATGAAAAAAAATTTTGGTCCTCCCATACATCAATTTGTATGGGAGGACCAAATTTTTTTTTCATTTTTCGACTTATGTTCCATGGGGAAAGTTGTTCAGTTTCATGAGCTGGTTCATCCCTTGAAAGGAATGCATCAATTTTTCAGTCCCCTGTATATACCGAATTAAATTAAAATTATTCCCTTTCCCTCCTAGTACTTCCCGTACAGCATCACGAAAAGCGAGCGCAGCCCAAACGTTGCCCGCGCGCGGATCTGCGAACTCTTGCTATTGGCCGACAAGGACTTCTTCGACAAAGACGCCAATGGCAGCCTCAGCCATGCGGTCAGACGCATGCTGCATGCCGTCGCACAAGCCGACATCATATTTAGAAACGCAGACTTCAATGAAGATGGGATTCCTGATAATATTGGTCAGTAATCATCATACTCTTTTCCTTATTCCGTTCTCTGTCGGGGTCGGCTACCTAACCTAAGGGATTTGACGTGGAATATTGGTCAGTAATAAACTGTTTCAAACTTTCGCGGTCACACATGCTTCTTTCTTTCTTTTTCGTATGGGACATCGAGTCGTCCAACGACCCGATGAGCCCTAGTGTCGGAATTTTTCAACCGCCTTCTACAAGTAGCAGGCTTCTGACACGGTTGTGTAACGACCGCCGTCTAAGTGATCATAGACAGCAACCGGGACCTGCGGCTTAACGTGACATCCGAAACACGGAACCATCTTACTTAAGGACAATCCGCAATACGGTTCAGCCCGCAATAATGTCCTAATCAGACTGGGAACAAATTGAGAAAGTGATAAATATCAACTTTGTGAGTGACCTACCGAGAATAGAAACCGGGACCTTCTGCGTCAAAGGCAGTCACACTACCACTGCGCCACATCTATCGTCAAAGCACACATACTGACTCATAATAATTTTACTAACGCAGTAGTGATCGACAGAATCGTAGGAAGAGAGTAATCGTAGGATGCAGAAATGCATAGGTACCTATAAAAATGAAGCCTCCGAAAAACATTCAGTGTTCCGTTGTCATGGCCTATGTAATTAGGTTAAAATATCGGACAACAGCAAAATTGTATCGTGGTAAGAATATCGTCTTAAATGATTGTGATGCCGGTTTAGAATAGCATCACCCCACATCCTTCCCGCGGGTGTCGTAAGAGGCGACTAAGGGACTCGAGAGTATTGGTGTATTACAATTTTTAGGCAACAGGATGACAACCTATAGTGATATACATGATTTCTGAAACAACCTTGGAAAACAATCCTCAAAAATGTCAGACGTGGCGATAGCAACTATATTCTTGCGGCCGTTAACGCTCTGCCTACCCCGCAAGGGACAAAGGCGTGATATATGTATGTATGTACCAGTATCCAGAAGTGGACTGTTATGAACCTTGATAAACGTTTCCAATAATCGTTTTGCAGGGTTCGCAGTGAAGTACATCATAGTGCTGACTTCCCAGGAAACCAACGAGCGTATATTCGGCAAGTTCATGGGTAAAACTGTCATCAACGGCCAGCATTACCTGATGAGGATGGCCAGGCTGCGGAGGCTGTCAGATGTGTGTCTCGGAGTGGCATTCTCGGGACATGCCTTTGATAACAGGACTCTTGGGTTGAGGTAATTGATTTATTGGCAACCCTTTTCTGACGACCGTTTTGGAGCTATGGTAGTGCGACTGCCTCTGACGCAGAAGGTTCTGGGTTCAATTCTCGGTGGGTCACTCACAAAGTTGATATTTATCACTTTGTGAATTTGTTCCCAGTCTGGTTAGGACATTGCCGGCTGAACCACCCGATTGTCGGTAAGTAAGATGGTTCCGTGTTTCGGATGGCACGTTTAGCCGTAGGTCCCGGTTGCTGTCTATGATCACTTAGACGGCGGTTGTTACACAACCATGTCAGAAGCCTGCTACTTGTAGAGGGCGGTTGAAAAATTCTGACACTAGGATTCATCGTGTCCTTGGACGACTCGGTGTCATTGGAAGAGCCCTTTTCTTATTGTGACACTGATTCTACAAATGATTTGATGAACCTGTGAGGGATTTTAAACCACTTATTCGGCAAGTAATAGGCTTCATACAGTCAAACTTGGTAAAATGAGACTAGCGGGTAACTTGGGACATGGTCGACACCAGCATCTATGAACCAGCTATAATCCTATAACGTTATAACTGGTTGATAAATGTAGAGTCCAAACTTTTCAACCAGTTACAACGTTATAGCTTGTTCATAGATGCTGGTGTCGACCATGTCCCAAGTTACCCGCTAGACTCATTTTCCCCCATTTTTGACTGTAAGTAATTTAAACTTATATTATGTGTAAAAATATTAGCTGCAAATAATTTAAGAGTGATATCGGTCGGTAATATTGTATGGGAGGACAAACATTTTTTTTCGTCTTTCGGCCTATGCTCCTTGGGGAAAGTTGTTCAGTTTCATGGGCTGGTTCACCCCTTAAAATATTAGCAGCATTTTTTTTTACAGCCTACATAGGTACTGACTAGGTAGGTGATGACTTACGGAGTTGAGACGTGGCCGCTAACAATGGGCCTCATAAGAAGGCTCAAGGTCACTCAAAGGGCAATGGAAAGGGCTATGCTCGGAGTTTCTCTCCGCGATCGAATCAGAAATGAGGAAATCCGGAGAAGAACCAAAGCCACCGACATAGCTCGAAGGATTGCGCAACTTAAGTGGCAGTGGGCGGGGCATATTGCTCGTAGGACCGATGGCCGCTGGGGCCGGAAAGTTCTCGAGTGGCGGCCACGGACCGGTAGACGCAGCGTAGGTAGGCCTCCCACAAGGTGGACCGACGATCTGGTGAAGGTCGCGGGAAGCCGCTGGATGCGGGTGGCGCTGGACCGATCATCGTGGAGATCCTTGGGGGAGGCCTATGTCCTGCAGTGGACGTCTATCGGCTGAGACGACGACGACGACGACATAGGTAAAGACTAAATTGACCCTATTTTTTATAGTTTTACTTCAATTGGCGGCCTCTTCTTCTTTTCGTGTGGGACACCGAGTCGTCCAACGACCCTATGAACCCTAGTGTCAGAATATTTCAACCGCCTTCTACAAGTAGCAGGCTTCTGACATGGTTGCGCAACGATTGCCATCTAAATGATCATAGACAGCAACCGGGACCTACGCTAAAATAAATAAAACTTTAAATCGCTCTCCTGTAAAGTTTTCAAAATGTCGCTTAAACCAAATAGCCTTTCACCCCTTGATATGTACGTACGAATTAGACCAAAGCAAAATGCAGCAAACTGTAACTGTAAGTGATCTCTTTCAGGAAAGTTAAACGACTTTTACGAAGACAATTTATTTGTCTCTTTCTTTTCGTGTGGGACATCAAGTCGTCCAACGACTCGATGTACCCTAGTGTCAGCATTTTTCAACCGCCTTCTATAATAGCAGGCTTCTGACATGGTTGTGTAACGACCGCCGTCTAACTGATCAACATGCTATCCGAAACACGGAACCATCTTACTTACGGACAGTCGGGTGGTTCAGCCCGCAATGTCCTAACCAGACTGGGAACAAATTCGCAAAGTGATAAATATCAACTTTGTGAGTGACCCACCGAGAATCGAACCCGGAACCTTCTGCGTCAAACAGCGTCAGCTAAACTTGTATAAAGACTAAATTGATCTTATTTCTCTCTAGTTTCACTTCAATCGGCGGCGGTCTGGGCGGGTCGGCTGGCGGCCTCTGCGACCGGAGAGCGTTCGGTCGGTCGTTTAACACGCTTGCGCTTGCGCACATGACGCAGGACGACGAGGACCGCGTGCCAGAGAAAGTCGTTGCGCTCACACTGGCTCATGAAATCGGTACCTATAACTTATTATACGTCAAATGGGGGAAAATGAGACTAGCGGGTAACTCGGGACATGGTCGACTTCAGCATCAATGAACCAGCTATAAATCTATATCTAACGTTATAACTGGTTGATAGATGTGGAGTCCAAAGTTTTCGACCAGTTACAACGTTATAGCTGGTTCGTAAAATGCTGGTGTCGACGACGTCCCAAGCTACCCGCTAGTCTCATTTTCCCCCATTTGATTGTACCTACTTAAATAAAAAAATAAAAAAATGTTGTTGATAAAACCTATGACGATATTCTACAATTGAAAATTAATAGCCTTCTAACCGCAAAAGAGGCAGTGACACGCGCCCTCTAATTGTTTACGCCATTACAGAAATACCTTTGCAATGTGCCTTATGGAGTCGTCTTCTTATCTTAGTCTGTGTCTTATTAATCTTCTGTGGTAGACGCCATCTTCGCACAATCTAATTTTCTTTTCCGTTCCTGCAACCAAAATACAAAATCACTATAACACGATTTTTTAAAGAAAAGATCCCAATAGGACACAATTATTGTTGACATTCCGCTCATATACCCAGATCATCATATATTTTGATAGAGAGACAAACAATAATGTTACCAATTCGGGATCCTTTCTCTAAAAAATTGTGTTACGTTTGATTATCGTTTTTCCCTGTGTAGTATCTTGCCCACACCTACAGACAGACTATGAGTTTTGCCCCAAATGCGGACTATACCCGATGACCGAGATAAGTTATCTTCTTTTACTTCGAAAAATTAACTGAGTTGATTAACGATTTTTTTTGCGTAGGCACTCACAATAGGAACTGTCCTATTGTGGTTGCCTATTACTACTGAGTAATAGATTTATAAATAAAAACAAATCATCACCATTGGCTTCTTACGTCTGTGACTGACTAAAATGGCACATAGCGCAATAAAACAAATCATAACCTTAAGGTGCATCTCCATTGAAGCGGGGCTGCGCTAAGCTAAGCGCGGCATGAATTGACTAATGAGCATGAGCCTCAGAATCCCCGAATCCCCGCCCGCTTCAGTGGAGACGCACCCTGAATGGTCAATTCATGCCCCGCTCAGCACAGCTTAGTGCAGCCACGCTTCAGTGGAGACGCACCCTGATTGTTCCCCTCCCTTTTGCTTTGCTGTACCTAGTCGAGTAATAAAAGTAATCCTCCCCAGGGCACAGTTTTGGCGCCCACCACGACGACAACTTCTTGAACCCGGAGTGCCGCGGGTTCCTCATGGGCAGCCAGTCTACCACAGCTGAGCGCAGCCGCCATTTTAGGTTCTCCGTGTGCAGCAAACGCCTGATCGCTGCGACGCTCAACAGCATGAGCTACTGTCTTGAGGAGGTGGTTCGCCCTTACTGTGGGAACGGTAAGTTAGGAATAATTGATTTGCACGGTTAATATAATGCCGTGTGATGCCGGCTTCGAATAGCATAACCCCATTTCTTTACCGTGGGTGTCGTAAGAGGCGACTAAGGGACTCGAGGGTTTCATGTGTATTACAGCTTTTAGGTTACAGACTGACAATCTGTCACTATAGTGATACACGCATTATCTCAACCGGCCCTCAATATTTGTCAAACGTGGCGATAGCGACCGTATTTTTGCGGTCGTTAACGCTCTACCTACCCCGCAAGGGATAAAAGCGTGATATATAAGGTGTAAAAATATTAGCTGCAAATATTTAAAGGGATGAATCAGTCCATGAAAGTGAACAACTTTCCGCAAGAAAAAAAAATGTTTCTTGGGGAAAGTTGTTCAGTTTCATGGGCTGGTTCACCCCTTAAAATATTTGCAGCTAATATTTTTACAGCCTGTATGTAGGTAGTAGTCTAAGCACGCTAAGATACTTCCAAACTCACCTACTTATTTCTTTTCGTGTGGGACACTGACTCGTCCAACGACGTACTAAATAAAATTATAGTATTTTCTGACAGACTTTGCTGTTCCCTTTCCAGGCATAGTAGAAGAGGGGGAGGCTTGCGACTGTGGAATGCCGAGCAGATGCCATAGAAAAGATCCGTGCTGTACGCCCAGAGCGGGCGGGGCCTTGGTCTACGAAGAGGGGTAAGAGATATTGGAAATATACGAGTATAAGGTGTAAAAAAATTGCTGCAAATATTTTAAGGGGTGAACCAGCCCATGAAATTGAACAACTATCCCCAGGACATATGAGAAAATTTTCTGTAGGCCGTCGTACTACCACTGCGCCACATCGATCGTGCGTCGTATAGCGTAGTAAACCTAATAGTTAGCGTTTGTTTTAACTTTTATGCTGTATATAATTCGGTCCCTAAGGGTCCGTCTTGAAGCGGGGCTGCGCTAAGCTAAGCGCGGCATGAATTGACCAACCGTGAGCCTCAAAATCCCCGAATCCCCGCTTCAGTGAAGACGCATCCTGATTGGTCAATTCATGTCTTGTTCAGCTCAGCTCAGCGCAGCCCCGCTTCAAAAGAGACGCACCCTGATGATGGGAAATTGCGTTTTTCAGCACACTTCACGTGGAAGGCTGTTCAGTGGCTCCAAACGCGGTCTGCCACCCGTCGCAAGGTGTATGCTGTACGCCGGAGTGCAAGCATAGGAACCTTAGCGCCAGTGGCATAGTTAGTAAGCACCAATCTCTAATAAATGAAATTAAGAATGTCTCTTTTCGTGTGGGACACCGAGTCGTCCAAGGACCCGATGAACCGTAGTGTCAGAATTTTTCAACCGCCTTCTACAAGTGTAAAGCTTCTGACATGGTTGTGTAACGACCGCCGTCTAAGTGATCATAGACAGCAACCGGGACCTACGGCTTAACGTGCCATTCGAAACACGGAACCATCTTACTTACGGACAATCGGGTGGTTCAGCCCGCAATGTCCTAACCAGACTGGGGACAAATTCACAAAGTGATAAATATCAACTTTGGGAGTGACCCGCCGAGAATCGAACCCGGAACCTTCTGCACCAAAGGCAGTCGCACTACCATTGCGCCCCATCGGTCGTCAACAAGAAGTTGAAGCCGTGTGGTGCCGGCATAGAATAGCATCACCCCAATTCTTCCCGCGGGAGTTGTAAGAGGCAACTAAGGGTCTGTAGGGTTTCATATGTATTACCTTACCACGTATTACAAATAAAGGCGACAGGCTGACAACCTGTCACGACAGTGATACACGAATCATCTAAAGTGGCCCCTATTTTTGTCAGACGTGGCGATAACGACCGTAATTTTACGACCGTTAACGCTCTGCCTACCCCGCTACGAATTAAGCGCGATTTGTGTGTGTATGTATGTGTATGTAGATATTGAAAAATTTACAAGCGTCGACTGGGAATCGAACCCGCGTGGGGTACTGGCTCACTGCTCAGCCACTGAGCTATCGACGCACCTAACGGCTTCCTTCAATTTCTCAATCTCTTGATACGCGTCTCGAAGCGACGATATTAGCGACATCTACGTATAATAGTAGTGCCTAGTTGATATAACGATTTTTTTAAAGAAAGGATACTAGATTAAGTCACATTCGAATATCATCTGAATTAAAATTTTATTTCAATGTGGGTTTCATCACGATGTTTTTCCTTCACCGTAAGAGCAGTCGGTAAATGTACGTGAGTAAAAACACATTGATACATGGCGGGGATCGAACTCGGGTCTCACAATTGTAAGACCGGTGTCTTAACCACTTGGCCACCGACGCTCTGTACTCTGGCCATCGACTTTACCAGTGGCCTATGCAACGAAACTACAGGCTACAATTCTACAGGTGGAATTCGATGTGCATTGCATAGCCGGTAAGACATTATAAAACAAGGATTTTTGACCCGCTACGCAATGTACATCGAATTTCACCTGTAGAATTGAAGCCTGTAGTTTAGGAAAACGAGGCACAGAGCTTTTGAACTTTCTTCTTCTTCTTCTTCTTTTCGTGTGGGACGCCGAGTCGTCCAACGACCCGATGAACCCTAGTGTCAGAATTTGCAACCGCCTTCTACAAGTTGCAGGCTTCTGACATGGTTGTGTAACGACCGCCGTCTAAGTGATCATAGACAGCAACCGGGACCTACGGCTTAACGTGCCATCCGAAACACGGAACCATCTTACGGACAATCGGGTGGTTCAGCCCGCAATTTCCTAGCCAGACTGGGAACAAATTCACAAAGTGATAAATACTTTGTGAGTGACCCACCGAGAATCGAACCCGGAACCTTCTGCGTCAAAGGCAGTGGCACTACCACTGCGCCACATCGGTCGTCAATAGCTTGAACTTTTATTTTACAGGACTGCACAACACTAGACCAGAAATGTACCTGTGAAAAGCTCGACGACTGCAAATGTGCTCTCGGAGGGCGCTGTCTGCCGGACAGGACCTGTCATGCCGGCGAATGCGCCCTATTGGGACTTAAAGAATGCCAGTGCAGTAGTAAAGGACCGGTGAGAATTTTAAGTCACAAAAGCCTGTGGCACTAGTGTGCCACCACAAACAAATTAAAGACGATCTTGATGACTTGAAATATTTTATTACGGGAAAAGAAACCCTTATCGGGTTTTTTCTAACTTTCGTACTCTGTTGTAACTTCACATGTGCACTTTGTTACATACCGAGCACTACATTAAAACCATTAGTTACTAACTAATCACATACAGATCACTGGATTCTTATATGTTTCTTTTGATCCTCGTTGTTCGCTGATTTTATGGCGACTGGGTCAAAAAGTCAGAAAAATGTGTGACGACATTCCAATTTCCAATTTGAAATGGTTCGTGAAAGGACAGGTGGTTTATGAAGGATGTGGACGCAGAGGTTCTACTCTGCTACAATCCCCTTTTAAAATGCCCGCTAAAGGCGTCCGTGGTAGTGATGTAAAGAATGTTCAATTTGTGAATTCGAATATCTGAGGCCCGATAAACCCAAAGTAACAGGCTTCTCACATGGTTGTGTAACGACCGCCGTGTAAGTGATCAATGATCATAGACAGCAACCGGGAGCTGCGGCTTCACCTGCTATCCGAAACACGGAACCATCTTACTTACGGACAATCGAGTGGTTCAGCCCGCAATGTCGTAACCAGACTGGGAGCAAAATTCACAAAATGACCAACACCAACTTTCTGAATGACCAACTGATAATCGAACCGGGACCCTTCTGCGTCAAAGGCAGTCGCACTACCACTGCGCCACATCGGTCGTCTGATTGATGAAATAATACATTGAAATTGATATTGCCTCAGACTCGAAGTGCAGAGGTTCGTGACTTTGTAGGGACCTGGGATAAAACTGCTCTGGGGGCCATTTTCTCTATGATTCTGTAGAGTATGGTGGGTACTTATCAAAAAAAACTCGGCGAGTCCCCATACACAATACACACGCCAACTACTTTGATAGTAGCGCTCACGGATTAATCGATTTGGGTTGCTAACCTTACGATTGCAAAGGCAGTCACACTACCATTGCTCCACATCGGTCGTAAAACCCTCGTGGTCTTTCCAGGGTGGTACTGTGGGTCGGGCGCATAGATGCGGGGTCTGCTGCGAGATGGCGGATGCGGCTGAAGACGAGGAGGTCTGTGTGGGCGCGGAGATCGCAGCACAGAAGCTTATTGAAGCCGGATACATCATACCAGCTAAGTGGCCGAACTTCGAGTATCAGGGGCGTGAGTACCTTCCTATTGCCTCCATTTTTGTGACGCGATTCTGGGTGTAAGAAACGGTGTAACGAAAACTTTGCAGGATTGCTCAGACCATGAAACTTCGTTGAACGAATGAATCAACCCATGAAACTGAACAACTTTCCCCTAGGAACATAGGACGAAAGATGAAAAACAATTTGGACCTCCCTTACAGGTTGACTCGCTCGGATGCTACATTTTGTATGGGAGGTCCAAAAATATTTTTCATATTTCGACCTGTGTTCCTTGGGGAAAGTTGCTCAGTTTCATAGGCTGATTCACCCCCTAAAATATTTGCAGCTAATATTTTTACATCTTGCATTGTGTGGTTTTGTGTGTAGATAAGACGTTCTTCACTCACACATAGAAGGTGTAAAAATATTAGCTGCAAATATTTTAGGGGGTAAATCAGCCCATGAAACTGAACAACTTTCCCCAAGAGACATAGGTCGAAATATGAGATAAATTTTTGGACCTCCCATACAAATTGTCTGGTCAGTTTCTAATTATGTATGGGAGGTCCGTATTATGCCGTGTGATGCCGGCTTAGAATAGCATCTCCCCACATCCTTCCCGTGGGTGTCGTAAGAGGCGACTAAGGGACTCGAGAGTATTGGTGTATTACAATTTTTAGGCGACAGGCTGACAACCTGTCACTATAGTGATACACATGTTTTCTCAAACATCCTTGGAAAACAATTCTCAAAAATGTCAGACGTGGCGATAGCGGCCGTATTCTTACGACTGTTAACGCTCTGCCTACCCCGCAAGGGATAAAGGCGTGATATATGTATGTATGTATGTAGGTCCAAAATATTTTTTCATATTTCAACGTAAGTATGTTCCTTAGAAAAGGTGTTTAATTTCATGGGCTGGTTAACCCCTTAAGATATCTGCAGCTAATAATTTTACACCCTGTACAAACCACACAGACAATTTCAGTTTGAATCGCTAGAGGTTACAATTTTCACTTGATGTTTATTTTGATGATTTTTTCAGCGAACGTCACTCTAGAGCACTGGGAGCACGTGTTAGGCAGTCCCAATTACCTGCGCGCGTGGCTGCCGGGCGGACCCTGCGTGACCAACGGGGCCGTCGGCGTGTGTTCTCCTACAGGAGTCTGCAAGCCGGGGTTCATGACGCCCCAGGCTAATGTGTACCCGGCTATTATGGTAACTGGGCTGTTATTATGACGTGTACTGGGCTGTTATGACGTATACTCTGTTGTTATGACGTGTACTTGGGTGTGAAGGTATATCCAATACCACTTCCGTCACCAAAGGAGTCATCGACGCCTACGGGAGTCTGCAAGAGCTGTTATGGTAACGTGTACTCTGCTGTTCTGACGTGTACTCGGCTGTTATGGTAACGTGTACTCTGCTGTTCTGGCGTGTACTCGGATGTGAAGGTAACGTGTACTCTGCTGTTATGACGTGTACTCGGATGTGAAGGTACATTCAGTACCATTTACTTGCGGGCATGTCCAGTGGGCAGGTCATCCGACATTAAAGGAATTATCGACCGATGATGACTGTTATGGTAATGTGTACTAGGATGGTATGTATTTGTTATCGTCGGTTTTACGAGCTATGTGCCCCATATTCTCCCATTAAATTATTTTTGTTTCAAACGACATCGAAATGTAACTGTCATTCCGCCAAGGCGGCAAAAGCGTCCATAAATTATACAGGACGTAAAAGACGGTGTAACGAAAACTTTGCAGCCGTGATCATACCATGAAACTGAACAACTGTTTCTATGGGGACTATGTTGGGAAACGAAAAAATTTTTTCGAGTTTTCATACAAAGTCAGTCAGGTCATAATTTTTTTAATGTTTAACAACATAGCCCCCATAGAAAAAGTTGTTCAGTTTCATGAGATTAGCACGCCTGTAAAGTTTTCGTTACACCGTCTCTTACACCCTGTATCTATTCTGTCCTTATCTTTTGTAGTAGGTGTTCTGTTGTAGAGAGCTATTTTCTAAATCTTATTTTAATTTTTCAGAGAAGGCACATGCCTATGAAAGCAAAACCGCTCAACAAATCCATTCGAATCAAGACTCAGTTAAATTATGTTTTAATTTTATTAATTGTTGTGGAGTGCCTTTGTAAGTAAAATGTCAAAAATGAGGTAAATTGTTTTATTTTATTTAACAATTACGTAAAATAATTTTCGTAAATATTATTGACTATCGTAAAAATTAACATTATTTATATCATATCACTTTTTTCTTTCGTTCGTGTATTTCTATTCCATTCGGTTTGGATTCTTTTCTTTTTCATGGATAACTCTGATAAAATATTAAATTTTTGTTGGCTAAAAATTTTATGAAAGTAAGTTTCAAAAGTGTTGATAAAGTATATATCCTGTCAGATAAAGTAGGGTTCATCGGGTCGTTGGACGACAAGTGTCCCACACGAAAAAGAGAGTAGAACCATAGTGCTTTCACAATAGCATTGGTAATAGCGATAGATGGTGTCCATCAGAATGGCGGGTGTATAATATCGAAATAAATCAATAATTAATGAGTTAAATGTACACTAAATGTACGTATTTGTACTTAAGTATTCGCGTCGTACATTCATTGGTTTATTAGAAATATCGATTTCAAAGTGAGCAGCCATTCTGACGCCAGGATGGCGGGTGTATTTTAAACGGATGAACCAAACCTGACTATTCATGTATCAAATAAATGTACGAGAAATGTACGCATCGCCTCACATAAAAAAACACTATTTTACTATCAAAATAAGGCCTTTAAATAGGTATCAAAAGTTAAATCAGAACTCTGATCTATAGAAATCACTCATAAATATCTCTCGTTAATTATAATATATATAATTTGATTATCAAATTCTTTAAATGTCACATAATTCTAAGTATTTGATTTAATTTATCATTATCACTAGTAATTTAATTTAATAAACCAAAGTAGGTACCATACTGTTTCTAATTTCACATACTCAGTAAGTATTTAATTCAAAGATCCATAATTTTTTATTTCTCAAAGTTATAATAATAATTTTAGATAGATTATTCTGCAGCTAACTTCACTGCGAATTAGTTACGCATTCTTCCGTAGTGACATTGTGCGCATATGAAACGACAAAATATGTCGTGGCACGCATGTTAGCCATGCAGATTTAACTTTTGATACCTATTTAAGGACCTTAATTTGATAGTAAAATAGTGTTTGTTATGTGAGGCGATGCGTACATTTCTCGTACATTTATGTCATACATGAATAGTCAGGTTTGGCTCATCCGTTTAAAATACACCCGCCATCCTGGCGTCAGAATGGCTGCTCACTTTGAAATCGTTATTTCTAATAAACTAATAAATGTACGACGTGGATACTTAAGTACAAATACGTACATTTAGTGTACATTTAACACATTTATTATTGATTTATTTCGATATTATACACCCGCCATCCTGATGGACACGATAGATGACATTAACTACCACTGTACTCGTATTTTAGATTGCGATATATCGTTTTCCTCTGTAAATGTATAAGATATGATTATCGCTTCAGTACAGGGATACAAGCCAACTTCACTGCAAAGGCTTGGCTTGTATCCCTGTACTACTCTAGCGATATTCATATCGTATACATTTACTGAGGAAAGCGATATATCACACATTTCCCACCTTTTTCCCTTGCGAGGTAGGCACGTCTGACAAATATTGCGCCCTCTTTCAGATGATGATTCGTGTATCACTATAGTGACAGGTTGTCAGCCTGTCGCCTAAAGTTGTAATACACAGGAAAGCCTCGAGTCCCTTAGTCGCCTCGTACGACACCCGCGGGAAGAAGCGGGGTTATGCTATTCTAAGCCGGCATCACACGGCAAAAACGATACATCACTATCTAAAGTACGAGTACAGTGGTAGTAAATGTCAACGATCGCTATTGCCATGCTAACGTGAAAGCACTATTAGTACCCTATCCGAACTTTAATACTTCCCGCAAAGTTTCTCAAGCATTTTAAAATAGCAGTATTTGACATCAAATTCCATGTCATACCAGTAGTTCACCGCTATGCACCCGTGGCTTTGCCTGACATGGTGGAACCATAAGGAGGGTAGATACAGACAGTCTCCTTTGTGAAGTCGGATGTGGTATAAGTGGGCGTGTTTGTATTCTGGGTGAAGAGTGTAGTCGGGGTTGACTGGGTCTGAAATGAGGGTAGAAATATTTTTTGCATAAAGCACTTACTACATATTATAAAAAGTTTAATCTATTGTTTTCGTTTGAACAAGTAAATAAATAGAAAATTACTAAGTAAAAAAGTTGATTGGTAGATGTTTAATATTCAGTAACCCGCTTTTAACAAGATTTTGACCAGGAGCTCAATATTTGACACTTTCATTTTTGTTTCATGCGAAAATCTGCCACTTGTTATGCTTGTATTGTATCTCACGTTTTACTTATCGATTCCCACATACCCTAAAAAATTAACACATTTTCGCTTATAAAAACATCATTTCCATAAGTCACTTTTATACCAGTAGTATAAGTTTTTAGACCAGTCCTTTTGGACTTTCGTGCACGTCCCGATGGCGTAGCGGATAGTATGCCTGCCTTCTACGCCGAGGGTCGTGGGTTCGATCCCCACCGAACAAAAATATTTGTTAAGTCAATTTTCAAATATTTGTGTTGAGTCTGGGTGTTTTCTATGTATAATATGTATTTATTTACAAAAAAAAAAGTATACATGTATTAGTATCAGTTATCTAGTTCCCATAGCACAAGCTAAGCAATAGTTTGGGGCTAGATGGCGCTGTGTGAATTGTCCAGGATATTTATTTATTTATTTATTTACGTAATCGAAAACGAACGTTATAGATATTGAGCTCCTGTTATTTTAGGGACCAGAAGTGATCACACCAGTTTTGAAACTCGACAAGAAGCTTTTTAAAGAAATGAAGGTTAAGAAATTTAATATATCTTAGCGTCGACCGGGGAATGAACCTGGGACACGTGAGGTATCGTCCCACTGCTTTTCCAACTGAGCTACCGGAGCTACCGGCACCGCTTCCCAACCTGCCAAATTTTCAAATGATCTTTTAAAATATTAACTACAATAGTTTTACTTACCAACACAAACCCAAGGCAAAGTCTCCTCAATATCTGCATCTCCCTCCCCCTTCACTGGCTCGATATTCCATCTCCCTTCCTCCAACTGGAACTGTTTCTGAGGGTATCTCTTATACGGTACGTAGGGTAGGTCGGTTGGTGGGATCAGGATGAAGTCTTTGTAGCCGTCTATTACACAGTAGATGTTTTCGTAGGGGTCTTTATGCACTGGAAAAAAATGGATTTAAGTATACATACGAGATATGTATTATACCCACATATTGTGTACATGCAGACCATGAAACTGAACTAGTTTCCCCTAGAATCATATGTTAAACATTAATTTCTTGGAACATTAATTCACACACACACAAATCACGCCTATATCCCTGGCGCGGCAGGCAGAGCGTTAACGGCCGTAAAATTACGGTCTTTATTGCCACGTCGATATTTGAGGGTCATTTCAGGTAAGTCATGTATCACTATAGTGACAGGTTGTCAGCCTGTCGCCTAAAATTGCAATACACATGAAACCCTTGAGTCCCTTAGTCGGCTTCTATGACACCCACGGGAAAGAGATGAACAAATGAAATAAATGAACCACACCAACGGGAAAGAAATGAAGAAAAAACATTAATTCAATACCAATATCTAATTCTAATGTATAGGTTGACTGGAAGAGATCTCTTTAAAGAGATAAGTTCACCTATTGTAATCTAGTTTCTAAGTTCACATTTAATTTTAATTGTACACAATAAAGATTATATAAAGTAAGTTACTTACTAGAAGTGACAGCTCTCTCGTCGCCCATCCAGAAGTTGACAGCATCAGGACTCTTGTTAAACACTTCACTGGCCAGCGGTATATCCGCTCCGACATCTTCAAATAGTTCCATGAAATCGGCCGTTAGGTTTGAGTTCTGGCGCTGGATGTAGGCAATGAACTTTTCCCTGCAATAGAGTAGATATTAATCTTTCTTTCTTTTCGTGTGGGACACCGAGTTGTCCAACAACCCAATGAACCCTAGTGTCAGAATTTTTGTACCATCTTCTACAAGTAGCAGGGTTCTGACTGGGTTGTATAATGACCGCCGTCTAAGTAATCATAGACAGTAACTGTGACCTACGGCGTAAAGTGACATCTGAAAAACAACCATATTTCTTACAGAAAATAGGGTGGTTCAGCCAAAATGTCCTAACTTGACTGGGAACAAATTCAGAAAGGGATAAATATCAGTTTTCCATAGGTTTTTTGTTTTATCAAATCATTAAAACAAAAGTGTCCTGATTTCTGTAATGAGTTGTATATGGGGTGTAAGGGACAGCGTCCCGAATACTGATAGGGTACAAGCAGACCATGAAACTGAACAACTTTCCCCTAGACAGAACATATGTCACAAAACGTCAAAATATTTTTGGCTTCCCATAGTAAATGCAGTCAGCTGATTGCGATTTTGTATGGGAGGTCAATAATTTTTTGTTGTTTCCTGACATATGTTCCTAACACCCTGTTTAATGATGAATTAATGTTTGTATACCCACTCCTTCTTTGCTAAGTGGTTAAGGAACTCAGACATGGTCATCTCCATTTCATGCGGCATGACAAAACACTCTTCACCATCCTCAGTCCTGGTCACACCGTCAGCTAAGCCATTTGGTGTGATTGCCACCGTCACCTTCTTATTTGGAATTGTTTCTCTGAAAAATTAACAATTTGGAAGTCATAACAAGTACCTAGTAGGTAACTCAAATAAAAAAATCATATCTATGTACATACACATACACAAATCTCGTCTTTAACAATTGCGGGGTAGGCAGAGTGATAACAATTAGAAAATTATGGTTGTCATCACCACTTTTGACAAGTATTGAAGGCCCTTTTAGATGATTTTTAATACACATGAAACCCTTGAATGAACCCATGAAGTCCCTTAGTAGCCTTTTACAACACCCACAGGAGAAATGGGGTGATGCAATTCTATTCAGCATCACAAGTCAAAAATCATGAACAACAAATTTACCTTGATATTTTTAATTCAGTTTTAGATGATGATCAGGTGTTTCACACTTGTAGATATAAGTAACAGTTGAAATGTATTACTAGGATTGAAGAAAACAAAGACTTTTGTTGCATTATGAGTTGCATGTGTTTATTTGTTTGTAGGTACTACTAAAAGTACCAAGAATGATGTCATATATAGAACAGAGAGCCTAAAATTTATATTGTGTGTGTGCAAAATTTTGCTTTACTTTAACTACAACTAGACATAAGTATAATAAAAAAATATTCTTTTATTGATTCGTGAGAAATATGGTTGTTTGAAAGTGTGTGGATTGAGTGAGCACAGGAAAGTATTTGTAAATTTTTGAAAACATTACTATTCGGTCCGTAATTAAAATTACTACTTGTCTTGGGTTTTTACTAAAAACTTGTATACAAACCTTTTATGTCAACTAAGTAAATCTGCAGACCCAGGTGGTTCTCCGTGAGAACTGAGTGGGCGCACTTTACATCATTTAGTATTTGTTGTAGCTTTTTACAAATAGAGAGATTGATTTTACATTTGTTTTAGACCTTTAACTAAATGACTGTGACAATAAAATATTTTTTTTAGAATTACTCACTCAATGCACACGTACACCAACTAATAATAGATAAGTAACTTACCTAAAATACTTGGTGTTCCATTTCTTAGTAGCTGGCCAAGTTGAACAGCCACCCTTGATGACCACGGGGATATTCTTCGCCACATAGTCTCTGTGGAACTCTAGAGGCTCCAAGCACCTTACTTCCGGCACCTTCGATGCCAGATACAAGTCTAAAAGTCCGAAAGATAAGTTACAAGTTTGGTGAAATTTTGACCACCATTTTAACGAAATTTGAAGCCTCTGGCAGAATTACCTGATGATTCCTCATGGAGTACATCAAAAGCTTCTTTAATTCTTTCATTCATCATATATCAACCGTGTCGTTTATTTCAATTTAACACATTTATTATTGTTTTACGATTTACAGAAGTAAACATAACCTCAAAATCCATGACATTTTACTTTTTTATGGATGATAGCACACAACATTGCAAACATACAGCCAAAATATTTTTCTTTGAAATGAGCGGAAAACTTCCATTCCAATTTTCAATGTCAAGTTTTATTATACTGTTAAAATTAACAATAGTAAATTATAAATTATACAAATCGAGTGCAAAAAGAGTAAAAAAATGTTCAAACGTCACTAATGTATTTCATGGGCATGGGTTTCTTCAGGATTCCTTTTAGGGGGGGTCCGTCTGTTAGGATGGGTTGTTTGGGTGGTGGTGGGGGCTCCATAGGCGGTAGGTGTGGCGGGGAGGAATGTCTGCGCGGCGCCTGGATGCCGACCGGCGCTGGCGCTTGGCGCGGAGGCCGACCAGGACGCACCATGTTCCTTTGAAGAAAAGTGTAGGAGGAGTCGATAGGTTTCACTGTAAAGAAAATTGAGGAAAAACAGGCAAAAGTTAGAAGAAAACCTTCCATTGTTGGTTGACAATATTAATTAACGATGTCATGGTGCAACGCAAGAGTCTCTGTTAACTTGGCAGATTATAGATTTTTACTAGGTAGCTTATAAGTAAATAGGTACCTAACTAAGTAAGAGTAAAACTTTTACTTCATACATTACGAGTATAGTCACTTCTTCTGTTATGCGAGGAAACGACACCACATTTGCAACATAGCGTTTATGTTTCCAAACGCAAACACAAAAAAATTTTTTAAAAAAAATTATTATTTATTCATTATTTTCTGTTATGAAAAGCGTATTGTACTTAAGGGAAAGAGAATAGCTATATTTTATATTATTATTGTGAGCCTTGAGTGTCCCACTTATTTTATAGCGGCTAGACAACTTTTCCCAATAAACATAAGTCGAAATATGAAAAAAACATTTGGGCCTCCCATACACATTGACTTATTCGGTCGGTAACTTTGTATGGGAGATCCAAATTTTTTTTTTCATATTTCGACCTATGTTCCTTGGGGAAAGTTGTACAGTTTCATGGGCTAATTCACGCTTCAAAATATTTGCAGATATTATTTATACCCCCTGTATAGAGTAGATTATATTTTACCTTTGGTCTTGGGTCCACTGAAGATCATTCCTGACATATCAGCCATACTGAAAGCGCTGGCAGTCTTGGGACCGGTGATCATGCTCATATCAAAGAACTCCTCAACGCCGGTGTGACTGCTGGACAGTTTGTTCTGCTGGTTCATCTGGCGCAGGCGCACCGCGTGGTCGAAACCTTGGAGGAAGTTCTTCGAGTTGTAGTGGATTTTTACAGTGTCCAGCACACCTGGAAAGAAGGCGCCGATATTATTACAGGGTGTAAAAATATTAGCTGCAAATATTTTAAGTGGTGAACCAGCCCATGAAATTGAACTTTTCCAAAGGAACATAGGTCGAGATATGAAAAAAAATTTGGACCTCCCATAATAAACTACCAACCGACCGACCCAATTTGTATGGGAGGTCCAAAAATTTTTCTCATATTACGACCTATGTTCCTTTGGGTAAGTTGTTTAGTTTCATTGGCTGCTTCACCTCTTAAAATGTTTGTAGCTAATATTTTTACACCCTGTATATCAGAGGTCTGCTAGTAGTAGGCGGTTGACAAACTCAGATATTGATCATTGGGTGGTTGACGAATCCGACGTCCCGCATGAAAAAAGAGAGAAAGATAATTATTCCCTGTGGATTTACGCAAAAATACGCCCATGAAACCTAAATAGGTGCTAATCTATTTAATTGCCGTGTGATGCCGGTATAATAGCATCACCCCAATTCTTCCCGCGGGTGTTGTAAGAGGCAACTAAGGGACTCAACAACAACCTGTCACTATAGTGATAAATTACTTATCTGAAACGACCCTCAAATGTTGTCAGACGTGGCGATAATACGATCTACCTACCCCGCCAAGTATATAAGCGTGATTTGTGTGTGTGTGTGTGTGTGTGTGTGTGTGTGTGTGTGTGTGTGTGTGTGTGTGTGTGTGATATAAAAATAAGTACAAATAATTGCCTGTGAGGTTTTTAGGTACCTACTATAGGTAGGTATGTACTTTTTCATTACGTCTACATACGAAAAGCAAGAGCAAACTTACACATTAATATCTATACTAAACTACTTACGCAGTTCAGCACATCTTGCAATAATAGTCTCCTTATACCGATGTTTCCTCGTCATAGGATTGCCAATGAGGTTCACGTCGACCAAAGAGATCAGGGTACAAAGGTCGTCAGCCACAGCATTGTAGTCTTCTAGACGGTTCTTCTTAGCTATTAGAACTTCGAGACGACGCAGAGGTTTCGTCCAAGACATGTCTGTCAGCTTATTTTCGGAGACGTTTAGGATTCGTAGTGACATCTAATGGGAAAATAAAGCAACTTACAAGTGGTGATGAAATAACATACATATACGTACATCATCATTCTCCTTGCCTTATCCCGTTTTCTGTCGGGGTCGGCTACCTAGCCTAGGGGATTAGACGTTGTACCAAGTTTTTACACAACGCGTCTGCCATCTGAACTCTGCAAACCGAAGGCTAACCTGCCCCGAATCCTAGGTTAAGTCACATTTAAATATAATCTGAATTCAAATTTTATTTGCATGTGGGTTTCATCGCGATGTTTTTCCTTCACCGTAAGAGCAGTCGGTAAATGTGCGTGAGTACACATTGGTATTATGGCGGGGATCGAACTCGGGTCTCACGATTGTAAGACCGGTGTCCTAACAACTTGGCCACCGACGCCCTGCTACAGAATGGCAAAATAAAAGAAAACTAAATAAGTATAATACCTGAACTTCGTACGCCAACAGGCAAACTGCAGTAGTACCACCTAATTTTATAAGATCTTTTGTAAAATAACCTACAGTTACGAATAAACTATTTGATTGATTGATTCCTTACCCCAATTGCGCTAACAGTTCTCGGGTCGAAACACAGAGCATCAGGACTGTCAATATTTTGCTTCTCAATGTAAAGCTCTTCTAGATACTTCAATCCTTCCAGATTTTCTAACACACTGATTCTATTGTTACCCAAATACAGCTTTTTTAGATTGTATAGCTTGTCCAGGCCCTCGATTTTGGTTATTTTGTTCCATTGAAGGTGTAAATGGGTGAGGTTATACATGAGGTCTAGATTTTCTATCTTGGTAATATGATTGTTGTGGTAATAGGCGTAGACCACGTGGGTTGAGCCTTTCGATTTCGGCTGAAAAAATTATTCAACTATTAATAAATACCTACTTGGAAATAAATAACTGTAGGTATAGGAGGTTTTTGCCCAGGAGTAGGACACAGTCTACCTACATAAAAAAATAGGTCATTGGCTGGGTCTCCATTGAACGAGCAGACGCAATGCGCGGTCGGTGTCGACGGTTTTTCGCCCGAACATGCGCTGCTCAGGCGATACACGCCAACCCACACCGACCGCGCAATGCGCCTCATGCTGCGCGCGGCAGTGAGCATCTGAGGCTGCTCGTTCAATGGAGATCCAGGTATTTAGGAGGAGAAATGATGAGGCCATGGTCAGTCCATCGAATGGCGATTCTGGGGAAAAGCATAGGCTACCTGGGTAACCATAGCTATATTTCTGAAACGTTCGTTTTCGTTTCACACATATTTTTGAATATAAAATATCAAGTAAAAGAAATTTTATTTAAAATCGTGTGGTTAGACCAGTCGTTACGGACTTCCGTGTATGATACCGAAGACGAAAGTTTTAGAAGTGGCTACAGGGACAAACCACACAGGGACAACGGAATTCAGACATTTTTGAAAATAGCGATCGGCTGAAATATTTCGATACCGCGTTTTAGGACTTGTATGTGAAGAGCATGCGCGCCGGTCATTACTGGTGGTGAAGGTAGGTAATAAATTAATTATAGTCGCAAGTCGTAGATGAAGTACCATTTTGGCTAAGTTGTGCTCAGAAAGGCGCTGAATACATAGTAAATGTACCTACCTACTTAGAGGCGCTCCTACTGTATGTAGCGTACGTAAGTACGATATCTAATTATCTACATACATTGAGTGACAAAATGTCTATGCTTAGCCTTATGTGCCAGCTTGTAATAGTATACTAACAATTTCTGTAAGGCATTTTTCGTGCATAAACAGATGAGTCGTTCTTCTTCCAATAGTTTTTTGCTTCGTTATCTTTTTGGCTTCTTTTCGGAGCTGCTCCTCAGAGAGCAGTTGAAAGTTGTTTAGCTTTACAACACTATCCATTGCTCCGGAACACCAGTGTACAACTAAAAGGTAAAGAGATCAGTAATAATCTTTGTAATAATCGTAACAATTTGTAATTTTTTAATAATTAAAACTCATATTGATCAAACAATTTGAAAATGGCGCTCGTACCTTCAGTCAAAGCAAATTTGATTTTGACTACTCGTTCACATTCCGTTCGATTTCTGGTTGTCTATGGTACAATATTTGACACTGCGTTTTTGTGGCGCATTTTTAGTTTATTTATTATGCAAAGAGAGAAAAGAAAACTAAATTTTGTAGAGCTTTGTCTTTTTCTATGTTATTTCCAATTTCTAGAATCCTGTAAACTTATACTAACTCTGTCATTTACGTAAATACGACGCTTCAGGAAATAAATTATTTTCTTTTAAACAATAGAATAGCAAGTAGGTAAGTACTGCAGTTAGCCTTAGAATTAGAATCACAAGAAAAATGTACTGATGTCGTCGTCCTGTGAATATATCTAGTATACTAAACCTAACCTAACCTCAACATTGTTTTCTTCTCCAGCAAAATGGGCGAACGATACAACATCCACAGTCAGCTCGAACATTTGCAGAGCAAATACATCGGTACAGGGCACGCCGACACCACCAAGTACGAGTGGCTGACCAATCAGCATCGAGATTCGTGCTGCAGTTACATGGGCCACCCTGATCTGCTGAGCTACTTCGCGATAGTCGAAAATGAATCGAAGGCTCGAGTGAAGTTCAACTTGATGGAAAGAATGTTACAGCCTTGCGGTCCGCCACCAGAAAAGCCAGAAGACTAAAATAATTAATATCCTTTTAGCATTTATTTAGGTTTAAGGTTTTCTCAAAACATAGTGTATTTGTATAACTTGATAAGAGTGAAACCTTAGAGCATTGAACCTATGGAGATGGCAAAGCTGGGCACTGGTCATTTGACCAGCACATATGAAACTGAGAGTTGCCATTTTGTGTGTAGTTGTCAGTTTAAAAAAAATTGTTGCATGCTGTATGTGTTTACCTCCCATCCTGCAAAAAATGGCAATTAAATCTCCGTAGGTTGAATGCTCTAAGAGTGAAATAAATAAAACATAAGTTGTATTTCATCCAGCATTTAATAAAGACTTCCATTCTTCCATTTTTTTGTTTAAAGCATCTTCCCGTTCTTTCGCTTCCTCCTCCAACTTCTTCCGTTGCTCGAAGCATTGTAACACATTCATGACAAGAATCTGTTGAATATTTGGAACAATCTTTTCACACTCTTTTTCTAATACATCTAACGCTTTCATGACGCAATCAACATCCATAGAACCTATTTGTATGAAATCTGAGATCTGCTTCAGTTCTGATAATAAAGACATGGTTATGACTCCATGGTTTGTGCCTTCTTTTTCTGGGCTCATTAGAGCTAAGTGTTCTTCAGCTTCTGTTGGGTCTATGAACAATTGGTCTCCGATGATGGCGACCGAGCAGGCGGTGATGATGTCATACATAGGGACAGCAGCATTGGCTAGTGCCAGACCAGCAGCGTTGATTGCAGCTGCAAGACAGGCTCCATCGTTTTCCATTACGTAGATGAACACATCAATCTGGAAAATAGAAATAATAATTAAATTTAAATAACAATAAAATATTTATAAAGTATACATGGTGTTGGTAAATGTACTAACTTCCTTTCAAGGGTTGAACTAGCCTATGAAACTGAACAACTTTTCCCAAGTAACATAAGTCGAAATACGAAAAAGATTTTTGGTCCTCACATACAACCTTACTCAGTTGGTTGATACATTTTGGTATGAGAGGTCAATTTTTTTTTCATATTTCACCCTATGTTCCTTGGGTAAAGTTGTTCAGTTTCATAGGCTGGTTTATCCCTTGAAAGGAGGTTAGGTATTACTTTTTCTAACAATCTGTATAAAATAAAGTGAATTATCCTTTCTTTACTCTAATGTAATTTATAAAAGAAGGCATATAATTAAAACTTTTTTTTTAAGTCCTGTTACTTTTTCTTTGTGGAACAATTTCTTTTACTGGACCTACAAATGTTAAATATTAGCGCGGATCTGCTTAATGTAGGAATATGTTTTAGGACTACTACTGTACCTGATAGTTAGGAAACAAGTGTCTGCAGACAGCCGGTTCAAGTGCCTGCCGCAGGGCTACAGACATTGCTTTCTCTTCAGCATCGGGCGCGTGCGGACGGCGCTCGCGACACGAGAACGAGGCAAACTTCACCTCACAGAATATTTGCCCCAGTTGACTGTAGTATCAAAACAAAGTTTTTTTTAATTAAAAAGCAGGAAATAGCAAAGTACAGACACTACAGACTTGATCAGTTATAGTGTAGCTTGCAATTATCATATTTGATCCAGCGGTCAGTAAGCTTACCTGAATTCGTTTTGATGTGGTATTTCTCTAGGATCGAAGACCGAACATACAACTTTAGTTTTCTTCAATTCAACATATGCGGAGCCTTTTGCCTGTGAAACCATGTCTGTTCTTGCAACTGGAATATCAGATTAACGTAATTAAATAAGAGTTCTCTGCGACATTGTTACTTGAAAAAGAAATAACACCTACAAAACATACACATGCTCCGGGCTTCGTCCAAAGAGCGGCCATCCTTTCGGACATCATTTTCGCCCAGTAATTCTGAGTAAAGTTCACCGTATGTTTTCAAATATTCTTTTGTGAAACGTTTGTAAGATACACTATCGTCTGGGCCATTAAATCTGCGGTAATCGAGAGGCATTTTAGTTATAATTTACAAAACAAGAACAGAATAAGCAAACACAACATAACCTCACTCAATGAAAGTGAGGGAAATGACATTTTGCTGGCAGGCAGCAAGAACGAAACGCAAATCCATAGAGAATAAATTCGTACAACGCTTCGATGTACATTGCGTAGCTTGTTTGAAGTATGGAAAATAATAATTAGATGATGGTGGTGGTGTAGTTCCTTTCTTGATGCCACTTAAGTATTATTTTTCTCTAAAAAAGCGCATTAGCCAGCCAACTGTCACAGTGTCAATGTGAAAAATGTGGATACGGTTTTCAATTATTGTAAATTAATTTTTCCAATTAGATTATGTGGTAATCAAGAATTATTTTATCCTTGACTGTTGTTAATCATCTAGTAAATAGTTTTATACGGGTAGAACGATCGATATAAAATCTGTAAGTATAAAAACTATCACTTTTCGATGACGTTTCACAGTCGTGATTTTCACAACTTATTACTATTTTTATGGATAATTATTAGTGTGCCTGATAAGTTCAGTGCAAAAAGTTGAATTCAGGGTCCAAGGATCATACAAATTTAGTTATTGCGTGTCGAAGCTCACATTACTACATCTATCTATAGTAAGTATGCCTGAACAACCCCTATTGGTTAGAAATTGGTAGAAGATACCTAGCTATTCGTATCAGTTATCTATTAGTAAATGGCAATAAGCCACGCTAGATAACACTATTGTATTGATGTTCTAGTTTCTGTTGTATTTTAATATTGAGTTATATTTTTTTAGTTCTGACTAACCTTTCCTTGAAACCATAGGACAAGAATAAAAAGAGTTTTTCACAGTGGAAGATTGTTATGTTCCGCTGTTGTGTAGGAAAGCCAGTGAAGTTCTGGGTCCTTGATCACATTTTATTATTAATTTTGTCTTTGCCTGCTGTGCACTCCAGATCTGCCCCCTGATCTGAATAACTTTTATCAAGAGGTCACTTGCACATTTAAAGCAGATTGCGAAACATATCCATCATGACCTAATTTCTCCGAACAAAATTGATCGGCTTTCAACAGAAGCATAGGCATAAAAGTTCACAACCTTGGTCCAGACTAGTTCAATTTTATTAGTAATAATAAAATTTATATATTTGGATATTAACAATAAATAATGTAGAATACAGAGTTGTCCATCTACCCAAACAGTATTATAAAAATGTTAGTATTAAAGAAACAACCTACACATTTCCAAATTATTTATTAAAAAGTTATTATTAACAGACTAGAATATTTACTGTTTGGTTTACAGGATTTAATATTACCAGTCATTATCTGGAATATTATTCTCTTTATCAATATATTTCAAGGTTATATTTTTATTACCAGTAACCTAGCATTTAAATGCACGCGGGTACACTTTATATCTACTAGGTTTTATTATTACCAGCATATAGGGTGCCCCAAAATTTAATGTCTAGCCAATATCCATAATATCCAAAAAATTAAAAACATCAAATATCTATCTAAAATAAAAACCCTGTCTCTGTGTTACTTAAACAGTTCCAAAACAGGGTAACAGTTCCAAAAAATGTATCTTAATTTATTTTCTATAACAAATTAATTAAAGTATCACAGTTCAAAAGTTTAAATGAACATAAATAATAAAATATAACGACAATAGCAGAATAATGGTTACAAAAAGAACAAAAAGAACGATTAAGTTCTTCTTAAAAGCCCATAATTTTCAAACTTCACAGGAAAACATATATTTTTTTTATATTTCTCATGATGGGCACAATTAATCCTGTCACCACGTTACTGCTTGACATTGAGGACATCCTGTATGACTGCAGTAAAAAAATGGAATTTTACATAGACAATTTCTTCTTATCACATTTATTTACTGGGCTAAAGATTAGCAGATAAAGTTGCTTTATTTATTTTATGATCATGTTTATGGTATTCAAATCCATCAAAAGTGGTGCAGGAAATCTTTTAAGCTCATAACACTGTTCAGTGTTCAACTTTACCCAAGGAATATAAAATATTTCAGAATCATAGTCTTCTGAGTTCCATAATTTTAATTTTTTTACTACAACAGCCACAGCAGTCCACTGCTGGATTAGATATGTCATACCCATCAGGCTTGGCGGGCAGATTGGCGGTTCAGTGCAAGGTGTTGTATTCACAGGGAACATTGCTGCTCACTCCCTGGATTCATCCCTTGGTAGCCTTTTACGACAGCCACATCTAGAAATGGGGTGATGCTATTGTTGTTTCTTCTGTATTTAGCTGCACCTTTCATCATCATCATTAACAGCCTATTGTAGTCCACTGCTGGACATAGGCCTCTCCTAAAGCACGCCACTGAACCCGGTCTTCGGCTTTACTCCTCCAGTCACTGCCCGCAGCTTTGCGTATGTCGTCGCTCCACCTTGCCACAGGGCGTCCTGCGCTACGTTTGCCGATACGCGGTCTCCACTCAAGGACCAGCTTACCCCAGCGGTTATCGGTCCTTCGGCAGATATGACCAGCCCACTGCCACTTCAGCTTGCTAATACGTTAAGCTATGTCGGTCACTCTAGTTCTCTGTCGAATTACTTCGTTTCGGATACGATCCCTTAGAGAAACCCCGAGCATAGCTCTCTCCATAGCTCGCTGAGCGACTTTCAGTTGGTGCACCTTTAATAAACTTTTTTTAAACCACACAAGAAAAGCAGAAGTCAGTACAAAATGAATATTCCAAAATTAGTAGAGAAGTTATGACCCATTTTTGTCCTTACTCACATTCATATAACAATCAATTCTTTTTGTAAAGATCCTTACACATACAAAACATTACATTCTTCAAGCAGTTTAGGAATTAATTCCTCATCGTGAGGACAGGGCCCTAAGTCTGCTTAATGAAAATCGTTACTGTTGGATGTTGATTGGATCTCAGTTGGATGATTTCGGTCATTTAGTAGTCTGCTAACCATTTGAAGTATAGAAAAATCACAATGGCAATTGAATGATAGTTGAATTTCGATGGCGTTACAATGACAAAAAATAGCAGACTGAGGCCCTGAGAGATTGCAAAAAATACATTTACTTTGAAGTGTTTTTTCACTTGTACAGGGCCCTGACGCTAACACTTCAATAATTTTACCTACATTTCCAGAGTGACAATGTTGCACAAACGGAGCGCATACTTGGCCGCGGGCGCGTTCGCGGGGGCTGTCGCGCTCAGCATGGCGGAGACCACCAGCGCGCCGTCGCCCGCCACCAGCGCTGATGATGTAAGTAGCTTGCTTCACATATACTGCATAGATAAAGATGCTGACAACCTGTCACTATAGTTATGCACGGCTTATCTGAATCGACCCTCAAACATTTGCCAGACGTGGCGATAACGACCGTAATTTTACGGTTGTTGACGCTCTGCCTACCCTGCCAGGGATATAGGCGTGATATATGTATGTGTATGTACAGGGTGTAAAAATATTAGCTGCAAATATTTTAAGGGGTGAACTAGCCCATGAAACATGAAAATGATGTAGGTCGAAATATGAAAAAAATATTTTGATCCTCTCATACAAAATTACCGACCGACCAAGTCAGTTTGATGGGAGGTCCAAAAAAATTTCACTTGAGAAGTTGTATTTCATGGACTGAGTCACCCCTTTAATTAAATATTTGCAGCTAATATTCTTCCACCTCATATGCTGTGCGTTGACCAGTACTCAGCCATGGTGATAATCTGTGGTGTTGAAAAGGCTTGGTGAAAAGGTCAGAAGAGGTTGATTGTTTCTCAAATATTTATTAAGGTTTAATGCACTCACAGCTGTATTAGAGACAAGCATCAAGAGATTGAGAAGTTGACGAAGGTCGACCGGTGCGTCGATTGCTCAGTGGTAGAGCAGATTGAGCAGAGATTGGCAGTGGGACGGTACCCCATGTGCCCGGGTTCGATTCCCAGTCGACGCTTGTGAATTTCTTATTCTTCAATATTGCAAAGATAAAGATTAATAAACTGTATTGTACACATACATAAGAATATCACAAGCGATTACAAAATCATCACAAAACATGGGCCTTGGTCTCGATTTTTTGAATTTTGATAGTATCACGCTAGAAAGGGCACCGGGCACCTCACGCCATCTTATGGTATAGTGGTTTTATTCGGTTAGAAAAGTTGCACCAGCAGCAGCACTCAGTTTTGCGTAGTTTTACTAGCGCTTAAATGTTTTAGTGGTTCTTGTGATTTCACACAGATGTCGCTACTATATTAGATAACATATTGCTAGATTTTCTTATAAATAGAGATACCTACCTAATTGCCTACCTACGACGTTTGGCAATAGTATATGCTTGTACATGCTTGTGGTATGCGATGCTTGGTAGCTGCCACTTAGGGTAGTCTTTATCAGGACGTTTGATAAAACGCTCAAATGTCATTGCGGCTTTTGACGCTCTGCCTACTCCGCGAAGACGTGATTTTGTATCTAAACTTTCTATTTGGTTTCTGAGAACTGTTTTCTTATCTATCATTTACAATCTAAGTAGACATAAATTCTGAACTGAATATAAATATGTACTTAGGTAGAACGAGTTAGTTACATTGTAGAGAAAGGAATGTTACAGAAGGAACTCTAGCTACAACGAGAATGACGTCACGAGAAACTCGTTAACGAACACTTTTAAAATGTATTGTCGTTGCTCGCTTGTGGACTGGATCATTAATAAAATATAAAAGTTGTACACTTAAAACTATTGTCCAAAAATACTACGTACTTCATTCATAATTTTCAAAATATTCAAAGATTGAAAAATTATATAAAAGTAAGTGCTTTGACGCCATCCAAAATAGCAATGTATACATTGCTGTTTCCTATTTTCATACATAATACCGTTTTGATGGATTAAAAAAGTACCTCATTTGACCTGCCAGTCCACATCCCTCTATTGATGCAAGTATGTTATATATTGTATTGATTGAGCATCAATAGTATTGGTGTAGTATACTGTCCTCCTACGATAGATTACTTTTCAGACTTTGAAGCGTTGCTCGAGAGTTTTGCTGCTGACGGCACCAATCACATCATAATGGGTGATTTGAATACTGACCTGTTGGTAGATACCCCCCGTGCACGTCGCCTACGTAACATGATTGAGTCAGCCAGTCTTCATATTATGCCACTGTCAGCTACCCATCATAACAAAGATACGGAAGATACATGGCTCGACCTCATTATCACATCATCTCCTCACTTGGTTTCTGGTTATGGCCAATATCCGGCACCGTGTTTCTCCAAACATGATCTTTTGTATGTATCATATATACTGAAGGTGCCTAAGCCCAAACCTGAAATTAAGTTCGTGCGCAGCTTTAAGCGGGTTAATGTTGATCAGCTGCGGAGTGATGCGTCAAGCATTGACTGGAGCTGCTTAACAAGTGCGACAACAGTTGACGACAAAGTCAGAATTTTTAATTGAAAACGTTTTGAGTCTCTATGATAAGCACGCTCCAATTCGTCGTGTGAGGATCAAAAGACCGAGCGCCCCATGGATGACTGATGGAATCCGCATGGCTATGAGACGCAGAGACAAAATGTTCCGAATATATAAGAAACATCGCACTGGCGAGAATTGGGATAGTTTCAAGCGTGCGCGAAACCGCTGTAATATGTGGGTTCGGGCCGCCAAACGGAAACATATACATGACAACATCGCCTTATCTTCGCCTGCAAATATTTGGAAGTTTTTAGGAACCCTGGGCATAGGTAAAGTCCGCGGAAGTGTCAACATCCCTAGTACATTCAATCCCAATGATGTTAATAGGCACTTTTCGTCGGTCTCAACACTGGACACTGTTATCAAGGACAGTACTCTAAAACACATTGCCGGTCTTAACCTTCCCAAAGTTGAAACTTTCCATTTTAAGGATGTTGCTGAGGCAGAGGTGCGTAAGGTGATAGTTGGTATCAAGTCCCATGCCACCGGATGTGACCAAATTAGTCGGCACATGATTGTCTCTGTAATCGATTTCATACTCGAGCCGCTTACTCATATCATAAATTTTTCTTCACGTTTAGGTCACTTTCCCACTCTTTGGCGTCAAGCATATGTTCGACCTCTTCCCAAAATCTCTGAGCCATCGCTTCTTAAACATCTACGGCCAATCTCCATATTACCGTTCCTGTCCAAAGTTTTGGAGGCATGTGTGCACAAACAACTTGCTGGTCATGTCTTTCCGAACAATCTGCTGAGCCCTTACCAGTCAGGTTTCCGTCGTGGGCATAGCACTACGTCTGCCCTGTTAAAAATAACTGAAGACATCAGAGCTGGAATGGATGCCACTAAGGTGTCGGTTTTGGGTTTGGTGGATTTTTCAAACGCATTTAACGCAGTTGATCACGACATACTGATAGCTATTCTCAATAATCTTAGAGTTGGCCCGATCGGTTTAAGTTGGCTTTCGTCCTATCTGCGTGGCCGGCGTCAGGCTGTGCGGATTGGGGACCTGTTGTCGGACTGGTGTGATGTGAGTGCCGGGGTTCCGCAGGGTGGGATACTCTCTCCCTTGCTTTTCTCTATTTTTATCAATCTTATCACTGCGGATCTTCGGTGCTCCTATCATCTCTATGCTGACGATCTTCAAATTTATGCGCAGTCTGATGTCGGCAACGTTGATACGGCCATCGAAAAGGTCAATACGGACCTAGAGGCAATCAAGGTCTGGTCAGGGAGATTTGGCATTGAGGTAAATCCCACAAAGTGTCAGGCGATTCTGATCGGAAGCTCTCGACTCCTGGCACGTATTATCCAAACCGACTTGCCTGATATTATTTATGATGACAAAATCGTGCCTCTGAGTCCGAGTGTTCGAAATCTAGGACTTATCATGGATTCCTCTCTTAGCTGGATTCCACACATGGCAGGCGTTAGCCAACGTGTCACATGGTCGCTGCGTTCATTGTCTAGACTTAAAAATTTCTTACCAAATAGCACTAAAATATTACTGGTCCAGTCACTTGTTATTCCAATAATAGACTATGCTGATGTATGTTATGCGGACTTAAATGCAGATCTTCTGAACAAATTGGATAGACTGATGAATTGGTGTATTAGGTATGTGTTTGGTCTGCGCAAATTTGACCATGTTTCGGAGTACCGTAACAAGCTGAAGTGGCTCCCAATACGGCAGCGGCGGAATGCTCGGCTTCTTTGTATTCTCTACGCGATACTCAATGAGCCCCATGCGCCTCCGTATTTGAAGGAGTTTTTCCAGTATCTATGTGACACTCACGAACGCCAAACCCGCTCAGCATAATCTCTTGTTAGCGCCCAAAATACACCGAACTGGTTTTCTTGGTGACTCCTTCTCGTCTCAGGCGGTTTCTTTATGGAACCAAATCCCCATCGAATTAAGGAAGGCCCCTAGTCGACAGGTCTTCAAGACCAAATTGCGTGAGCATTACTTGCGGTCGTTACTGTCATCTTAATAAAATAGAACACCCGTATTGGGTAGGTATATTTGTCACTTGTCTTGTCTTTGAAGGTAGATCTGAAGTTTATTCGTTTTACATTTTTATAGTGCCGTATGTGAGGTAATATATATATATATATATATATATATATATATATATATATATATATATATTATATTCTATATATTATATTCAGTATAAGTAATATTTATGTATTATTTAAGTGTATGTATAGGATTTATATATATTCTTTCATGAATATTAGTATTTAAGTAAGTGTTTTTGTTTTTTTGCACCTGCCGTACATTTCCACATGCCCTAAGGTAGACTGGCAGATAATGCCATTGGCATTAAGTCCGCCCATGTACACATTTAGTGCATAAAGTTTAATAATAAAAAAAAAAAAAAAAATTGTCCTTTAGCCAAGTGTGCCGGCGACGAGTTTTCGTGGCTTCATCCTGCTTGCTGTTAGTTCTCTCTGAAATATTTCCTCGGTTTAAGGCCACTGTTCGCCCTTGACCTTAAGTTCGCACGTACCACAACACGCACCCTTCGTAATATTCTATTCCAGTTCCATGTTAGGAAAGTATGTGTACTGAAAAAATAACTAAGAAAGTAAATATTGCTGTACTGTCTAGCTACTCTATACCGAGATGATAGACGATCTAAAATGGTACCTAAAGAAAGGTACTTAAAACTCAGTACATAATTAATTACTTTTACAATAACACGATTAATAAATTCGCAAAAACGCTAGTGCTTTAAACGATAGGGTTTGTTAATTCTCACTAGGGAATCACAGTTCACACCCATACGTAAGACTTAATATGTGTGCTGAAAAAGGTCGCCCGTATCAAATTGCGAGGACCCTTTCGGGACACCAACTGTACTCTACGGGAATGTTTTCTTGCCTTTACGTTATAAACCATTATTGGTCTGTGCCTCGTTTTTCGAAACTACAGGCTACAGTTCTACAGGTGAAATTCGACTTACTTTGCGTAGCGGGTCAAAAATCCTGGTTTTATAATGTCCCACCGGCTACGCAATGTGCATCGAATTTCACCTGTAGAATTTTAGCTTGTAGGTTCGTTGCATGGGGCACTGGTCTCATTAATAAACTTCCTTTAGAGGGGGGGGCATCACCTTCTGTTGCAAAAAAAAAAAACATACGATTCGCAAGCAAGGCTTTAAAGGTATCCAATCCACCTGCGTAGCCAGCCATAACGACATGTAATAGTACAAAAAATGCCATAATGTGCCCTTATGTTTGTGCTACTATGCCCACTAGGCAAGTCGTAAAAAGTCTGGTAAAAACTCAAGTCATCTCTCAAGTTTTCTTTACACAAAGAATAATTGATCACAAAAAACTCCGCATGAAAAGTCCTAATGAGCGTTTTTATAGACTCACGTTACTATTATTCATTGTGGTTTAGTAATTTTGTGAATTCTATGGATTTTGTCGGTGAAATAGAATCCACTATGTTTTCACGCAAAATAAATAATTAAAAAGCTTCTCATCAGCCTACATAGTCCACTTCTGGACATGTAGCTGAGTACCTACGTTACTGGCTTACCATAGGGCACTTTCTATATAGGTACCTATAGAGCATGAGAAAAAGTAAATATCGCGTTTCAGGTAGTTTTTAGTGCATACTAACGGTCTGATCAAAGAGATAAAACATAATAGAAATACCCAATCTTCCGGAGCTAGCCATCTATATTTTCTTTTCAATAACGTGGCCCTGGACGTATACTTTAGTTAGGACATAATATAAGACGTGATCTGTCGCCCTAAAAAATTCGCCATGGCGTTTCCATTGTGAATTTGCCAGTGTCAGTACGTAGAGTTTCCAGCGCAGCAGGTTGTCATCTACAGAATCCGAAGGCGTCCTCTTGAATGGTTTCACATTATTCCGATTTTTCCAACCACATTTAGTTTTTTTATTTAATGGTAATACATTACCAAGTAAATAAAAGCAACTTGCCATCAGGACCTTCCCTGTTTATAAGGAAAACCGCAAGTGTTCATGCTTGGCATTTGTTGTTAATCTTTTTATTGTTATAGTACTCGTATCTGCTGACAGTTAGATCATCCATCTACTTGTAAACGGTTAATTCCCGACAATTTTGTAACAGGTAGGTAGATTTTTACAGTTAATCCTAAGTCATAATTATTGGCCTCATACGTCTGCGATAGACGATTTTATCAGTGTCTGAGGCAAGACTTTTCACGGCTATATAAACCGATGCGGGAGCGGCATAACTTTCCGCACGTTCTACAGATACAGGGGAATTAGAGACCGGCACATGCATGTTTTGGGTGTCGTTTTTTGTTAGCGAGATCAGAGAACCAGGCAGAGCTTAACTTATAGAGCTCAGGGGTTTCGGAAAAATCTGTGGTTGGATATTACCATGCTGTAAAGGTAACATAAGCAGCACTGTCAGTTCAAAAATCGTAACACAATAAATGTAAGTAAGTACTAGTTTCGTAGCGAACAACAATAAGATTCAATCCACGCGATCGAGCAAGGATTTCTCTCCAAGTTGTATATTGATGACCCCGTAAGTATTACATGGCCGGTCTGTCACGTAAACGCAAGACTAGTTGGTTTAAATCATGTTTGGATTTACATTCTAAATATATCCTAGCCTAGTTCAAGTAGCCCGAGACTTGAAAAAACAAGGATTTTAAATATGGTGCTTCAGTAGACTGAGTCAGACAGTCAAGCTCAGACCGGGCTTAACAGTTACAACTTTGGACCATTCTTGTTCCGCTCGCCTAAGACCGATTTGAGTGTCTTGACTAAAGTGTCTATGGCCAAGTGGTTAGGACACCAGTCTTACAATCGTGAGACCCGAATTCGGTCCCCTTAATATACTTACCAATGTGTTTTTACTTACGTACATTTACCGACTGCTCTTACGGCGAAGGAAAAGCATTATGAAACCCACATTAACATAAAATTTTAATTCAGATGATATTTGAATGTGACTTAATCCTAGGTGGATTCGGGCCAGGTTAGCCCTCGAGTTGCAAAGGTCAGTTGGCAGTCGCTCTGTGTCAAAACTTGGTTCCACGTCAACACCCCTAGGTTAGGTAGCCGAGCCCGACAGTAAACGGGATAAGGCAAGGAGATTGATGACTAGATGTGAGCTTCTGTTCAAATGTAGGAATTCTTAATTATTAGTTTCGAAAGGCACTGAACACACGAATAAAGTAGAATTTCTTGTATTGAGACATACACAGAAACATGATTAATGAACACCCAAACCTGACAACAGATCTTTAAATTAAGCTCAAATCTAATTTTCTGGGCAGAAAATCGAACCCGGCAGGCGTACTCCTCCGCCATATTGATCGTTGGGTCTGAAAAATTATACAAGTCTTTCCGTGATTCTAGTGTAATAATATGCAAACCTTTTTACTCTATAGAACGTTAATCAAAAATAGTGGAAGACTCTTAAGAATGGCTTAGCCTTTTGGTTGATATTTTGATTGTAAAATCAGAATTTAGAAACCTCGTGTTGCTGTTCGAAACAAAGTGATCAACGAGCGATGTTATGAGAACTCGTATTTCATATTATTATTGTTTACTTTAGCTTTGTGTTGTAATTCTAAGTCCTTGGGAAACTCTGAATTCCTATTTGTAATTATTAGTACCTAATTGTTGCTTTCATATTTTTCGATAGAACAGTGGAAAGATCATATTTCGACCTATGTTTCTTGGAAAAAGTTTTTCAGTTTCATGGGCTGATTCCCCCCTTTAAATATTTGCAGCTAATATTTTTACATCCTGTCATGCCAAATCCAAAGCATGGATGTCAAACGTGATATACCTATATTTATATACCTAAAACAAAAACACCTTCGTGGCGCAGGTCCTGGGCAACCCTGCGTCTTCCATAATTGCGCCCCAGGCAACACAGTGCCTCAGACAATGATTAAATCGTCTATCACAGACGTATGAGACCAATGATGAAATTAAAACATCGAAAAGAGCCTCGTTACGCAATTTAAGTAAGTGAAGTTTTTGTAAGTTTACTTGGGACAGCAAAAAATGCCGATGATCTCACTATAAAATTACTGGTAATATTTTCATTCTTCTAATTGTTTAGATCCGGTCAAAGCAGTCTTAGCTGATCTCTTATTTGGAAGAGATCATAATTGTAGTTATTAGGTGACTTGATTGCTTTAGAAGAGGGGTATTTTTTCGAAAGTGCATGTGGTTTTATACATTTACATAGAAATATGCTATGCATATATCACGCCTTCAGCCCTTGCGTGGTAGGCAGAGCGCTAACGGCTACAAAAATACTATCGCTATTGCCTCGCTCATGGGTTGCATGGCTCAACGATAATTTCTATGAAAAATTGTATCGTTAAAACCTATTTCGGTAAACAGTTTCTAGCTCATCAGACGGTCGTTTTAGAACTATCGTGTATATCTACCTAACTCTAATAACAGGTTTTGCCTGTCCTCAAAATAAGTTACGTTCCTGAAAGGTCAAATGGCTACATTTTTACTATTTTAGTGGTATATTGTATGAAAAACTGAAATTATGACGTCATGCCGTAAGTATTTGGATGGCGTCAAAACACTTACTTTTATATTATTTTTCTGTTTATTAATTCAAATATTTTTATTAAAAAACTTCGAAATTTCGAATCTTTCGAAAAGTTATGATAGAGGTCCGTACTATTTTTAGACAATAGTTTTAAGCGTACAACTTTTATAATTTATTGATGACCCTGGAAAATAGGGAAATTGCGAAACACATGAAACCCTCTTACCCATTAGTCGCCTCTTGTGACACCCACGGGAAAGAAATAGGGCGATGCTATTCTAAGCCGCACACGGCGTTATGGATATTGTAAAATTTCAATTTTGATATGAAGCATCGTTATTTTGTCCCCTAAACCTACGAGCGTGCATGAAAAGACAGATGAATATAGAAGAAGCGAAAGAAGTATGCCAGGATCGTAGCAAGTGGAAGGAAATAGTCTCTGCCTACCCCAACGGAAAAGAGGCGTGATTTATGTATGTATGTATTTTGTCCTGTACTAACAGCGCTAGTAATATAACACTGGACGGGCTTATACATTCAAAAAAGACGTATTTTAATCACAGGAAGGATATCTTACGCATTTATTACATAATTGTGAATGTATGAATATGAATTACCTTAATACCCAATAACAAGTTTATCAAGAGCCTTTATCGCATTGCAGCAATTAACACTCAGGATGCATTTATTACGCGAGAAACAATTTAAATCATTTAAATTTTCACGAATTGTGAGCTGTGAAGGCATTAGCGTTGTTACTTTGTGGTGTCGAAAAAAATGCCATGCCGTATAATAGCATCACCCCACATCCTTCCCGGGGGTGTCGTAAGAGGCGACTAAGGGACTCGAGAGTATTAGTGTATTACAATTTTTAGGCGACAGGCTGACAACCTGTCACTATAGTGATACACATGTTTTCTGAAACAACCTTGAAAAACAATCCTCAAAAATGTCAGATGTGGCGATAGCGATCGTATTCTTACGGCTGTTAACGCTCTGTCTACTCCGCAAGGGATAAAAGGCGTGATATATATATGTATGTATGTAGAAAAAAACTAGGTCGAGTAATGCTTAGCAGGAACCTAGATTTCTTGAAAGAGTAAGGCTCAGTTCCTAACAGGCATAATAGACTACGTAGTAAAAATATAATGTAGTTTTCGATCGATATGGCGCAGTGGTAGTGCGACTGCCTCTGACGCAGAAGGTTCTGGGTTCGATTCTTGATGGGTCACTCACAAAGTTGATATTTATCATTTTGTGAATTTGTTCCCAGTCTGGTTAGGATATTGCAGGCTGAACCACCCGATTGTCCGAAAGAAAGATGGTTCAGTTGCTGTCTACGATTACTTAGACGCTATTACACAACCATGTCAGAAGCCTTGCTACTTATAGAAGGCGGTTGAAAAATTCTAACACAATGGTTCACTGGGTCGTTGGACGACTCGGTGTCCCACACGAAAATAGAGCGAAGAGAGAATTTAGGTTATCCGGAAGTAGCTAACACAGTCGTAATTCACGTAATTTTCCTACCCCTCCCTATGACGTCACAAGTCCATTGGCAAGGCCACGAAAAAGTAAATTAGGCTGTATGACGTCACACCACACGCAAATCTCATCAGACGAGACGGATGGCAACCCTGAAAAATAAATAGTATCCTAATTCTGTCCAGTAGAGTCTATTTTTGTGTAAGTATTGGGACGCTATGGTTTTTATGAATTGGCGAATTATCAAGTTTTAAAAATGGTAATGGATGTTTTGTTTATAAATATTTTTTTGTGAAAAAAGAACTTGCGAAAAAGATAATGAATACATGGTGTTAAAAAAAACTGCGGCTAATATTAAAAGGGGTGAACTAGCCTATAAAACTAAGAACTCTCCCAAGGAACATAGGTCGAAATATGAGAATTTTTTTGGACCTCCCATACAAACTTGTTCGGTCGGTAGTTTTGTATGAGAGCCAATTTTTTTTTTCATATTTCGAGCTATGTTCCTTGGGGAAAGTTGTTCAGTGTCATAAGCTGGTCCATTCCTTATAATATTTGCAGCAATTTTTTTAAACCCTCTATAAACTCTAGTAGTATGAAAGTCCACAACTGTCTAGTCTAGAGCAGTCCACTGCTGAACGTGACCACTGTCCATCTCCATATTGTTGGACGTATGCTCCCTCAGTACGGCTGGCAAGCAGTTGTTGTACTTCACAAAATGCTGCCGTCCATTCCCTTCATTCATTCTTTAGTCAAAAACGACACTTACGAGGAAAGAAATGAGGATATGCTCCCGTCAAACACAGTTCGAAAATACTTAGTATCAACACAAAGTCCGATAAAGTCCATCTGCATGATTTACTCTGAAATTAAACCCTTTTAAGCTGTATATCATCAAACCCCTGACCACCTAGGTACCTATTCTTCGTTCTAACTGACTAGCCATGTACCTAATAGAACAGAAAATACAGGGCGTCCCTATTTAAGTGGTCCAAAGAGATATAAAGATTTTGGACACCTTAGCTCCGATGTGGCATATAATTTTTAAAATTTCTTAAAAATACTTTAGATCTCCCATACTAATAATGTTGAATGGAGAGCCCAAATTGTTTTCTTCATATATTAAAAATATTATTCCAGATAGATTGATACCTTGATTAAATGCAGTTTTCGCTCCTCATAGGTCTGCTGTAAGAAATTTCTTTCTAGAGAAGCAGTGCCTGTTGTGTCCTTTCTTCTACTTGTAACTGTCCTGTATCTGTTTTAGTGTGCAATAAATGGTTAAATAAATAAATACATATACGTGTCCATCTAGATTTTTTCTTAGTGGACACCCAGTATAATAGTACTCTAATATGTACTATGCAGTGTACGATCGCGCGGCCGCCCGTCTGGTCGCGTCAGCCATGCCGCTATCAGAAAATAAAATTATCAGACTTTATCTCTATCATTTTAGTGAATAAATCGCGCGGGAACCGTTCTAACGTGCCAGTGTTTCGCGCCCCTCGATTGGCGCGAATTTTTACTTTTTAAATAAGGAGTTTTTATTTTTTTTAATTGTGGCTTAGGCAAAGGACGTTTTATTTTTATTTGTAATAGTGATTTTGGCAAAGAATAGTGTCGTACTGTGCCTAGTGTTTGTGAGTGGATTGTAAATATGAATTCAACTACGCTAGGGCCGTTGGGCCTAGGTGCAATGGAGAGTTCTACGTTCGCCGATGTGTTTTCTAGTACTGTTTCACCCATGACCACTACCACGGCGGCTCCCGATTGGAGGTCGTGGTTGACTAACTCTATTATGCAGGTTGGTGATTGATCAATCGCTCAACACAAAAATACTCATCTACATAATTACTTAATACTGTACGCATAAATCGAAGGCACCATGTCTTCACGCAGTCGTATTTGCGAAAATGTGATTAAGTATAAAAAATTTGAAACAAGCTGTACACTTTGGACTGAGACCAATAATTTAAAGGTGTTTAAACGTATACCTACGTACGTTCAAAACCTTTAAAAATCCTGCTCCGTTACAAAATTATTTTTCACATTCATAACCTAGTTTTTGCCTTCAGGGTAGCCCTAACGCAAAAGTCCAAAACACGACTCCTTTTAAAAATTACCTTAAACCTGTAAAAGGCTGTCTCTTTCATGTCCTCTGTAATCATTCACTCTTTCTCTGTCTCTCTTTTCGCGTGGGACACGAAAACTCGTTCGTTTATTAACTAAAGTACCTTTGCAAAAACACCTTGTATGTTTGGGTTTGGATTTCCCTTGGATAATTTGTAGGAAGTGTCTGTTTATGAGTTGACTAGCTAAACAATAAGTATCTATGTAATAGATGCAACACAATTTGAATTACATTTTATGTACCTATATTATATACGTATGTGTAGTGCTTTAGAATAAGGTAAACAATAAAATAACAAAAGAACAATAAATAAATATTGTATTGGTATATGGGGTGTAAGTGACATGACAACCCTCCGAATAATAATAGGATGCATGCAGACCATGAAACTGAACAACTTCCAACTTAAAAAAAAAATATTCGTCCCGTACAAATTGAATTAATCGGCTGGTAGGTAACTACATTTTGAATGGGTTCAATTTTTTTTTTTCATGTTTCGTCTTCTATTCCTTAGGAAAATTGGTTCAGTTTTATGGACTGGTACACCCGTTAAATATTTACAGTTGATTTTTTTTACATCCTGTATGTACTAGTTAGTTCCATATGAATAAGGCATATAAAAAGTAAATACCTACTTGTAAGTACCTACCTGTACGTGAATTTTTACGATCTTACTCAACTAGGTATCTCGAATAAGGTAAACCAGCTGCGCGAATCTTTGACCAACCAGCTTAATATTATGCTACATGTGTGCCCATTTCCCATATAACGTCAGCGTGCTAGTCTTAGGCCCGTATTTATAAAACGCACTCAGCTCTGAGATGGATCTTGAGTGCGACTTTGAGATGCTAATTAGTATTGACTGACATTTGTCAGAATCGCTTGAGATCGATCTCGGGTTTGAGTGCGATTTATAAATATGGACCCTAAAGTAGTTTGTGCCGCTGCCAAAACAAAAAGATTAAAGTATTATTCCCTCATTGCTATAATGTGACGTGATAGTGTGATAGGGTGTTAGGAAAAGTTCAGAGTTCCTTTCAAGGGCTGAACCAGCCCATGAAACTGAACTACTTTCTCAAAGGAACATAGAGAACACCTAACACCCTGTATCTTAAGTACACTGTACTTTACAAAAAAAAACAAATGAAATATAACATGCTAAAAAAAAATAATTGTAATACACCAATACTCTCGAGTCCCTTAGTCGCCTCTTACGACACCCACGGGAAGGATGTGGGGTGATGCTATTCTAAGCCGGATCACACGGCAATTTTTAGGCGACAGGCTGACAACCTGTCACTATAGTGATACACATGTTTTCCGAAACAACCTTAGAAAACAATACTCAAAAATGTCAGACGTGGCGATAGCGACCGTATTCTTACGGCTCTTAACGCTCTGCCTACCCCGCAAGGGATAAAGGCGTGATTTAAGTATGTATGTATGTATATAATATGCTTTAACTAAAATAAATTAGCATAAATATATTAGCATCATTTCTTGAAAATACATATAAAAATGTCAAAACAGCGCGTTGAAGTTTGTACAACTTATTCTAAACAAACATATTTTTTATCTAAATATGTTTCTGGTACAAGTGCTGTCAGGGTGTCTGTTTATCGGTTAAATAAATAATAATATACTGAGTAACTACTTTTATTTCTAAGTAAATAATAATATCTGTTTTAGAACCGTCTAGGATGAGAAATAAAATAGTTCATGATATTTATACTATCATCACTTACCTAGATGATTCTTTGGCATCAAAACAATTTTTCTCAATAAAAATGATTTAATTTTTAATTTTAAATGTTCGTTCATATTTCAATCTTCTCGAAAATTTATGTTTCATAAATTATATTTCTTTAGCAACACAGTCTTGTAACTCATTTCGATTTTAGGTTCACGCTCGATTTTCGCTCAGTAATCTGTGGAGCGCGGTACTGTACATACCAAACACATAAAGTTAGCCATAAGTTTAAGTAGTAGCACAAGATTTTACCGTTTTTAATGCTACAATTTCCACCACCATGGACAGAAAACTACTACAGCCACAACAGTCAACTGCTAGACACGGGCCTCCCCCAAAAGGGGGTAATAACATACTGATCACGCTTGGCAGGCGGATTGGCGAGCGCAATGCGAAGTGCTGTAGTTAGATATTTATAGAGAACTCTTCTGGCTACTCCCTGGATTCACACCTTAGTCGCCTTTTAGTCGTAAAAGCCTACTCGGCAGTCAGCCCAAATCGTGAGCTATGGTATCGCCTGGGAAAGCCCATCTAGAATAGAGTAGAAAATGTTTATTTGCTATAAAACTGTCAACTGTTACATAAGCCCTTCATTTCACGAAAATATCATACATCTCACTTATAATGATGCACCTAGTAGTGTTAAAGCCGAGGAAAATATTTACCTACAGACTAAATACTTTACAATTAGGTACAACTGTGATATGATGTTTCTATGTATTCAGAAGATAATTGTCTACCATTTTGTAGGTACACAAATAGAAATTAGTAATTGTGACAATAGCTGAGCCCTAAGTCTGCTAGATGAAAATCGTTTCAGTTGGATGTCGATTGGATCTCAGTTGGATGATTTCGGTTATTTCGTAGTATGCTAACAGTATTAAGTATAGAAAATCGCAATGGAATGACAGTTGAGTTTCGATGGCGCTACAATGACAAAAATAGCAGACTTGGGGCCCAGATATAGTGCGATTAAAGTATGGCCGCTCGAATAGGCTATATTTGACAGCTGTGAAGCCGCCTGCCAAGTGGTGTGAGTGTGGAAAATACCCCCAGTTTGGGCAGTCTTATGTCAAGCAGTGGGCTATGATAGATGATGTTTTATCTAAAAGTTGTCTAGTCACTTGCATTTCCAATGTTCCTTTATCCCTTGCGGGTTAGGCAGATCATTAACGGGCTTAGTACAGTCGCTATCGCCAGGTTTGACTAATATTGAGGACCCTTTCGGATGATTTGAGTTTCACTGCAGGGATAGGTTGTTAGCTTGTCACCTAAAGTTATAATACACCTAAAACCCTTGACTCCCTACCCGCGGGAAGAAATGCGGTGATGCTATTCTAAGCAGGCATCACACGGCTGTTCCAAATAATATCTGTAAATTTTTTATAATTTTTTTCAGTTTTCTGCTCAACTCTGAACTAAAGGTGTACACAAGAATTTAAAGGTGTACCAGTAGCTGCTATTTGTCCAGTTTTGTTTTATTAGTCACAAGTTCCGACTGAGCCATGGTGTCTCTGTCTTTTTTTGTTAGTACACAAAAATGTATTTTTTTCTTTAGTAGTTCTTTTACCTATATGCCTACATTAATAGTGTTCCACTGCCACGCGGGCAGTTATTTTGACTGGTGATTCTAGACGTCTATATGAACGACTTTTACTTTATTTACTTTTCTATTCTCTTCTATAGGACCATTGTAAAGTCGCAAAATAATAGAAAAAAAATTATAGAAAAAACGCTAACACCTACTGAAGCAAAATGCACAGAACAGCCATTTTTTTTCGTGATTTGTCCCATAGCACAAGTTGTTTATTTATATGCCTCGAAAACCAAGTTTTGAATAAATGCCCGCGTACCCACCGGTAAAACAACTGTGTTTTACCAAGTAAGAGCATGTGTTGCACAGGCAAGCACAGCATCATAATATATTGTCTAAATATGTAAATAGGTAACAAACCTAATAACTCTATGCGTCATGTGCGGGTTATCCAAATGCACTCATTTATACATTTAGTTTTTTTCTATTTCAGCACTCGAAAACCCAAGGCAGTTTCATACAAGGCTTCGTCGCCTCGCTATCCGTGGTCATCGTGTCAGAACTCGGAGACAAAACCTTCTTTATAGCCGCCATAATGGCTATGAAACACGCCCGCCTCATCGTCTTCGCTGGGGCCATATCAGCGCTGGTCTTCATGACAGTTCTATCAGCACTTTTCGGCTCGATAGCCACCTTAATACCTAGAGTGTACACGTACTACATAAGTGCGGCGTTGTTCGCAATATTCGGCATCAAAATGCTGAGAGACGGGTGGAAAATGGACCCCAATGAGGGGCAAGAGGAGTTGGAAGAAGTTCAGATGGAGTTGAAGAGGAGAGAAGATGCGGTAAGTCTTTTTTTCTTATGTAGATTAAAGTTAGCTTTAATCATGTAAACGATAGGTGGAATAAGAATCCCATGTTATGTTAGATGTTTTGAAGAAAATCTATAAATACTTAGAAGACAATAATTTTCACAAAGAAGTCATCAAGAAAAGAGTTCTTTGACTTTTTAAAGTTCTAAATGGACTACTGGATAATTGTAGATTTTGGGGAAGGGTGGTAGCTTTATTTGAAATGAGGTGGCTTTATTTAAAATAAACCTATTTACCATAGATAGCAATTTTTGTATAGCACATTCTCTGTTAGGTAGGCACTGGTCTTGTAGGAAAATATATATTCTTTCTTACTTATTTTATTATATTTAGAAGAACATAACGTTAGTTTTCAAAATTATTACTTCCCTTCCCCTTAAGAATATAACCACAAAAAATAGGTACACGATGATTGAAATGATCAAAAGTTTCTTTGATTAAAATAGATAAATGTGTGACAGACTAAGAACACAGATTAAATCAGTGTAAATTTCTGATATCTGTCTAAGCCTCTTTAGTTAATCTTATGTTGAAAATGATAAAACTTTATCATTTTTGGTTGATTGATCGAACCGCGTTTGGTTGAAAGATATTATCATTGAAGAAAAGTGACTTTGGAGTCACCGATGCAAATGCTAAGTTTGTATCGAAACGTTTTATCTACCGTCTTTCCTGTTGTTTTTGTGACAAGTATAAATTGTTAGTCGCCATGTGAATACGTTATTCTTGGCCGAGACAATAACAAAAATCTTAGGTTTATTAAAAATATGTAGCGTGAAATTCTGTGAGAGGCCCGCACTAAAATTTTCAGATGAGTAGTATACGGACTTATTTTCCCTAAGAAACATAGAACAAAAGAGTTATATTTTATTGATGACACTGAAATATTATTAGGCGAACTTTAAACAGCTGCAAAATTCTTAAAAATGATTTCTTTTCTTAGCTGATAAAGTTGCCAACGTAAAATTTTGCGCTATCACAATATCTCTAAAGTTCTTATTAAAAATTTATAGGTAGATAGATAGATGTAGCTATAACAGGTAGGAACTTACGTCATCATATAGATGTGAGGAAGATACGTAATCAGTCACACGTGTTAAGTAGAAGCATGAGATTAGGTTTTTATCTTGACAACTATCAACTGTTACTTGAGTGATTTTCTTATAATTTTCTCTACATACATATATTTTCTAAAAAGATCGTAAAAGTGATATGCAATAATGTAGCTGACGGAAATATATAAATAAAAATAGGACTGTTAGTAGATATAGCCTTGATTCGAATGTTGAATTCCTTTGTTTGTATTACGTGAAAACTTATTCCAACCGTACTTCCATGCATTTTATTCTAAAAGGGGAAGGGGAAGAACCTTTCGGAACGATCATAACAAATAAAAAATTTATACGGGCAGTACGACCTCACCTCATCTGTTTAAGGGATCATTCGTTACTGGTTATTCTTTGTAACTGTATGGAGTACCAGTACATGTTGATCCTTTGAATTGGTGTCTCGAGGTTCTGCTAACAGTAGTGTGATGGGACGCAGGCGCAGGAAAAAGAGCGGTCTAGAACGCAGTCGCCTGTCTCGGCGACAGAGTCTCCGAGAAGCGAAGTGTCGTCGCCAAACGGGGCTTTGCCGAGCGACGCGGTGTCTCTCCGCAGTGGGGCCTCTCAGAGTGGGGGCTCCCAGACCGCGGGGCCCTCCAAGCCGCCCCCCGACGAGGCCCCGGGCCCACCAGAAACGTTGAGGGTGATCTTACGTCTCTATGCCTGGCAGTACGAATGACACCATAGTTCTTTTTTTTTAGCTTTTCTATTGCGTTCCGCACATCATACATTCGTTTAAGCTTCAAAGCTTTCTGTGAACGAAGCAAAGGAATTCAGCATTTGTACACGCTTGTAGGACGCTTGAACAGAAGAATATTATGATAATGATAAGACAATTATTTGCCAACGATATTCCCAACAGCACCATAGTAAAGAATTTCTGGCTCACAATAATATGCAAAAGCAATTAAGCAAAACTAAATCATTTCTAAAAGGACTAGAAAGAAAACTAAATTATTATCACTAATATTTATTTCTGCTCAGTACAGTAAATTGTTATGTAAAGAAAAACGACTAACTTGTCACAAATTTGGATCAAGGCTCGGGCCCCGACATTAGGTCGACAGCTCACACACGCCCGCCCGTCAACTGTGATTGCCGAACACTGTTGCGGGCGTGTGTGATTTGTCGACCTCTTGATGAACGCTGTCTTAATATGCTAAAACTTGTCGGGGCCTGATTCCTTATCCAAATTTGTAACTAGTAGTCATTTTTCTTTACACAATGAGTTATATTTATTCGTTTAGCAGTAAATTGTTGTTGAATGCCCTCATTTATGAGAACTAGGTAGTCTAGTAAAGAGTTCATCAGCACCTTATCAGACATACAACCATATACAGATTACCTTTTTATTTGATACCATGCAACCAAAAGCTTATTTATATTAGCTTACCGTAGGTAGACACAAATGTATGTATATGGAATGTATTTTAATCAAATTTGTATGCCTTAAAACCAGGGCGTAAAGTTGAGTTCATGCAGGATAAATCCAGGGAATAAACCACGTCTTAGGTCCCGCCTGCCTAACGCGGTAAGCATTGCAAACGATGTTGATGATTACGGTTTTCTTAGGTACAGAGTAAAAGGGTAGATGACAGAGTAAAAATTAAGCAAATCCATTTAGTCCGTAATTTAGATTATTGGATAGTATTGGACACGTATTTTTGTTTTAAAAGCTGTAAAAAATTACAAAGATAATGAGTATCAACGTTCAGGAGTCCTGACACTGCTGTGTAAAAATCGTACATAGGTGTGACGTCACGCGCGATTTCAACTGTCTATAGCTTCGTAACAATCTGTATAAATGAAAAAAAAAATACAAATGCAATAGTTTTTAATAGTCTAAAAGTCGGACTAATAAGATTTTATAGTCATCTAGCCTATTCTGGCGTTTTTTTTGCTATCAGACGAAGACGGAAACAAAATAAGATATGACAGTGAATAATTTATATCTAAAAAATGTGACCATAATATAAGGTGTAAAAATATTAGCTGCAAATATTTTAAGGGGTGAATCAGCCCATGAAACTGAACAACTTTCCCCAAGAAACATAGGTCATATGAGAAAATTTTTTGGACCTCCCATACAAATTGACTTGATCGGTTGGTAATTTTGTATGGAGGGTCGAAAAATATTTTGCATATTTCGATCTATGTTCCTTAGGGAAAGTTGTTCAGTTTCATGGGCTGATTTACCCCTTAAACTTTTTGCAGCTAATAATTTTACACTCTGTATAATAACCATCTCACGTTATGAGGATGACAATTTTTTATTGCTTGGCTTAAAATCAGTGCCATAATATACTATTTTCCATATGCCTACGTAAGTACGTAAGTTGATTTAGACATCTTAACTAGCCGTATAGTTAGTTTAGTCGTTATATTCCATTGAGTAATAGATCAATAGATAGTGTAGACAATATTTGTATAGCTTTGTAAAATATAGACATAATACTTCAAAACTAAAGCGGGTTAGGTTAGTTTACGATATCTATGAAACGATAACACAAAGATATTTTAGAAAATGAGAATGTAGGATGACTGAACTGATGAAGATGATAGCAATAAAATCATTAAAAGAAGTAATCTCAATTTGAAACAAATTCTAGAAAAAAATAGTAACTCCTTTCAAGTGTTTGACAAAAAAAGATCGATATCAAACATTGTAAACAAAAGTTATCAATTCTGTAATTTCTCTTAAAATAGCGTTGTCACTTTCCGTCAAATAAGCTAAGAAAAGGATAGTAGATATTCTTGTTGTGACATAGTTAAATACCAATGTTTTTTTAGTCATTTAGTTGCTACCTTCTTAATCGTCGGCTTATTTCAACAATAGTGCGCATTTTGAATCAAGTAGTAGAATACTACAGTCGCAATAATCTGCCGTCCTTTTCCAAATCTATCTTACGCAGTGTCAGTCAGGGCGCTCAATCATAGTACTGTGATTTGGGGAACACTTTCGGAATACGATGCGAAATCACGAAGCACAGATACATTACTGCAATTGCTAGCGCCCATCCTATTTTCTATTTGGGGGGATTATATCACGTTCTTACTATATCTCACAGATGGCGCGGCAGTTTACAAATTCCATGTTGCCAATTTATCAATAATATGCATTAATGTGTACCAAAGGGCTACTTTTATTTTAATATATAATAAACTTTAAAATTCAACTTTTTTACTAATAGCTATAGATGTATTTATATATATATTATGTAGTTAGTTCCTACTAAGTGCTTGAGAGGGCGCTACTTACGCATTGCCAGTTTTGGCAGCTGAGATAGGTCTCTATACCCCTATATATATTAAAGTACTTTGTGGTGTCAGTGCTATTTCAAGTTAAGAGTTTACCGAAATGACACAACTGTCACTCTTTTTACGTTTTAAGATCGAGAAGAGGAAAAAATATAATAGCCTCAATTACTTTCTCAAATTTTCAGGACGAAAAAGAAGAGACGCTAGAAATGCTAGAACAAGGGCAGGCGGAGAACCGACGGCGGAGAAGAAATGCCATCATAAAGGTTCTTCTCCAAGCCGCCACACTCACCTTCTTGGCCGAGTGGGGAGACAGGTATATATGAATTTTTTTATACACTCTCATTTACAACATACAGGGTGTAAGGGAGTTCAATGGTGCCAAGGCATGGTAAATATACAGAGTGTAAGGCACGGTGTATCGAAAACTTTGCAGGTGTGATCAGACTATGAAACTGAACAGCTTTTTCTATGGCGGCTTTGTTGAGAAACGAAAAATTTTTTTCGAGTTTCCATACAATTCATATAAAGTCACTCAGCTGATCGGGGATTTTGTATGGAAAATCGAAAAAAATCACGTTTACCAACAAAGCCACTGTAGAAAAACTTGTTCAGTTTCATAGTCTGAGCACGCCTGAAAAGTTTTCGTTACACCGTCCCTTACACCCTGTACATTTACCATGCCTTGGCACCATTGAACTGGGAATCGAATGGTCTTGGTGCTGTAAAAAATGCTAGAAAAAGGGCAGGCGTAGAATCTTCCTGGCGGAGTGGGGAGATAGGCATTACATACATACATATATCATGCCTTTATCCCTTGAACCCCTCAAGAACCTTGAACCCCTGAAGGCAGAGCGGTAACGGCCGTAAGAATACGGTCGCTATCGCCACGTCTGTCATTTTTTAAGGATTGTTTTCCAAGGTTGTTTCAGAAAACATGTGTATCACTATAGTGACAGGTTGTCAGCCTGTCGCCTAAAAATTGTAATACACTAACACTCTCCGAGTCCCTTAGTCGCCTCTTACGACACCCGCGGGAAGGATAATCCAACATTATTTTTATAGGTCCCAGCTGGCCACCATAATCCTGGCGGCGAGAGAAGACGTGTTCGGAGTGATCATAGGGGGGTCGCTCGGTCACGCGCTGTGCACGGGGCTAGCAGTGGTCGGGGGCCGCATGATCGCGCAGAGGATCTCTGTGAGGACTGGTAAGGGGCTTTGAGTTATTGATAATTGAGGGGCTTGGTGTTAGTGATCATTGAGGGGAGTAGTGTTAGTGATCATTGAGGGGGCTTGGTGTTATTGATCATTGAGGGGCTTGGTGTTATTGATCATTGAGGGGCTTGGTGTTATTGATCATTGAGGGGCTTGGTGTTATTGATCATTGAGGGGCTTGGTGTTATTTATCATTGAGGGGCTTTGTGTTATTGATCATTGAGGGGCTTTGAGTTAGTGATCATAGGCGGGTCGCTAGGTCACGCGCTGTGCACGGGGCTGGCAGTGGTCGGGGGCCGCATGATCGCGCAGAGGATCTCTGTGAGGACTGGTAAGGGGCTTTTAGTTATTGATAATTGAGAGGCATGGTGTTATTGCTCATTGAGGGGCTTGGTGATATTGCTCACTGAGGAGCTTAGTGTTATTGGTCATTGAGGGGCTTGGTGTTATTGACCATTGAGGGGCTTGGTGTTATTGATCATTGAGGGGCTTGGTGTTAGTGATCATTGAGGGGCTTGGTGTTATTGATCATTGAGGGGAGTAGTGTTAGTGATCATTGAGGGGCTTGGTGTTATTGATCATTGAGGGACTTGGTGTTATTGATCATTGAGGGGCTTGGTGTTAGTGATCATTGAGGGGCTTGGTGTTATTGATCATTGAGGGGCTTAGTGTTATTAGTCATTGAGGGGCTTGGTGTTATTGATCATTGAGGGGCTTGGTGTTATTGATCATTGAGGGGCTTAGTGTTATTGATCATTGAGGGGCTTAGTGTTATTGATCATTGAGGGGCTTAGTGTTATTGATCATTGAGGGGCTTAGTGTTATTGATCATTGAGGGGCTTAGTGTTATTGATCATTGAGGGACTTAGTGATATTGATCATTGAAGGGCTTTGTGTTAGTGATCATTAAGGGGCTTTGTGTTATTGATCATTAAGGGGCTTTGTGTTATTGGTCATTGAGGAGCTTGGTGTTATTGATCATTAAGGCGCTTTGTGTAGTGATCATTAAGGGGCTTTGTGTTATTAATCATTGAGGAGCTTGGTGTTATTGATCATTAAGGCGCTTTGTGTAGTGATCATTAAGGGGCTTTGTGTTAGTGACCATTAGCGGGTCGCTCGGCCACGCGCTCTGCACGGGGCCGGCAGTGATCGGGGGCCACACGATCAGAGGCTTTGTGTTACTGATCATTAAAGAGCTTGGTATTATTGATCAGTAAGGGGCTTTGTGTTAGTGATTATTAAGGGGCTTAGTGTTATTGATAATTAAGGGGCTTAGTGTTACTGATCATTAGTAGGAGGATCACTGATTTGCTTTGGTACTATTAAGGTTAGCTGCTACTCAAGGCTCGACACCCTAATAAGTAACTGTCGCTTTAAAATGAAAATGTCTGAATCTCGCTAAAAGCTAAAGAAGATGTATCTAAAGTAGCTAAGGAATGTCTTATCCGACTAGAGAACGTTTATCAGCTTTCGTTTTCAGTCAGATACCTATAATAGGCTATCAAGATAAGATTGTCTGGCACATCTATCTGTTACTTCTATAGTAACTTATATGGGTCTCATAGTAACTTTCACTATGTAATTTTTGTAAACCTCTTATGTATTTGCTTTATTATAATTTAATACACTCATTATTCATGCTATATTATTCTCATAAATAAAAATAAGAAATAGAATTGAAATTGTACCTACTGCTACTAGATGTCGCTAAGATCGTCGCTTCGAGACGAGCATCAAGAGATTTGGAAATTGTCGAAGGTCGACCGGTGCGTCGATAGCTCAGTAGCATAACAGTGGGACGATGCCCCATGTGCCCGGGTTCGATTCTCGGTCGACTCTTCCCAATTTTTTAATTTCTTATTTTAATTTTTCTTATTTTCTTTGTTACAGTTACAATAATCGGGGGTGTGGTATTCCTATTATTCGCGGTGAGTGCGCTATTCATCGCGCCAGAATAAAAGTAGGTATAGTAGAGTAGATATATTACCAGTGACAATATGTGTATAGTATGATTATGTATAGTAATCTGGATAGTCAAAGTTTGCAGTTTGACGAGATTGTTGTGGTGTTTGTATGCATTTGATTGGGTAAAGGCGGACGTACACTTGTTTGAACCGTACCCGTTGCTTCGTCACTATCAGATTTTGGCGTATTTTAACCGTAAGTAAGCTAGATAGTTAAGATATGCATTCGATATTTTTGCTTTTACACACACAAATCGCGCCTATATCCCTAGCGGAGTGTTAACGATCGTAAAATTACGGTTGTTATCGCCACGACTGACAAGTATTGAGGGCCCCTTTAGATGATTCGTGTATCACTTTAGTGACAGATTGTCAGCCTGTCACCTAATTGTAATACACATGAAACCTTAGGGTCCCTTAGTCGCCTTTTACAACAACCGCGGGAAGAAATGGGGCGATGCTATTCTAAGCCGGCATCATACGGCGTATCAGATGCTGGCGTATTTTTAATGTTAACCATAAGTACGCTTCATGGTTAAAATCTGTTTTTGATATTTTAGTTTTTAAATCTGCTCAGTAAAAAAAAAGATAAATATGGTCGCACCATCCGCGTTATGGCGATGCCGCGCGTATGACTCTGATAAGTGTACATTTACCTTAGAACAAAGTTCAGTGCGAGTCATATTTGTAATCGAACTGAACAGAAGAATGTACAAAAACCACTACTTGTAATCTAATAGAATCCTCTCCAGATATTTGTAAAAAGTACAGTCGAGATCATGTCGAGTTAAACCCGGTGTACGAATGTTAAATCAAGCCGACGAGATCTCGACTGTAGCAGCGATTGTACGTTGTTGTTAATATAGCTTAATAAATCTCAATGTATGTAGGTAGGTATTTTTAATAGAAATTTTAATAAAATTGTTTAACTAATCGTAATCTGTTCGATTACAACACAAAGTAAGACGTAAGGCAATCAGAGCTTGCCAAAATATGACTATTAGATTTGACGTTTGGGCGCCACTGTTGTTCAAAATGAAATATGAAACTAAATAATCCTAATTTTGCATTTATACCTATTTATTCAGTTTTGTTATTGCGAATGCAATTCTATATCCATACATAGACGTTACGTTATGTTTTGTAGCTGAGAATAGAGTATGAAAAACTTTTTATAAATTATACGGCGATTTTCGATAAATCACGTCTTCATTGAATTATGTATTTTAAAGCATCCGAGGCACCACATAAGCTCTGGGATCCTCTTCAAACAATTGACGAGTCAAAAACTACGATATTCATTATCACAGTCAAAATCTTAGCTATACTATAGCTTTACAGAGTGTAAGAGACGGTGTAACGAAAACTTTGCAGGCGTGATCAGACCATGAAACTGAACAACTTTCTATGGGAACGATGTTGGTTTGTAAACGAAAAGTGTTTTTCGACCTCCCATACAAAATTTACGATCAGCTGACTGATTTTGGTATCGGAGCTCGGCAAAATTTTTTCGTTTCCCATAGTAAAAATTGTTCAGTTTCATGGTCTGATCACGCCTGCAAAGTTTTCGTTTCACCGTCCCTTACAGCCTGTATAGCTAAGCAAGGAAAGTGTATGTTAAAATGCGTCTGGCTGACCCTAAATAGGAAATTGTAAACACCTCTATATGCGTTATTTTTGTATGCTTAGATTAGATAAAAAATGCTAGGTTATTTTTACTTTAAGTTACGATTGGATGGAAGTTCAAACACAGGACTGTTGATGTTTTTTTCAGAATTGTACTATCACATGCCTTGCCTATGGCTAGATTTAGAAAATTTACATGAGGATATTTTACCCGCAAAATTAGTTTACTATACTTATGTTATGAAACACGTTGTTAAAAATTTACCAGTGATTCTGTCTAAACCAATATAGGACAAGAGTTGTGTGAGGGCGAACGCTGCGTCGTGTATTGTCAACTTCACTTCATTTAAAGCGGTTCAGATGAAGCGAGTGAACTTCACGCGGATCCGCAATTTGCGAGCGCGCGGACAAAACACGCGACGCGGCGTTCGCTCTAAATAACAACTAAATAAACCCATATGGTGTAAAAAATATAATGTAAATATTAGAAAGGGTAAACTAGTTATACTGTAAAGTAAACTTTCAGCAACCCTGAAAAATAATGATAAAATTCAAAATAAATGTTCCTTGGGGAAGTTGGTAAATTTTATTGGCTAATTCAGCTTTTGAAATATTTCATTATTTTTATTACTTACACAGTACCTGTGTATGAGTACTGTGTAACAATAGTTAATATTCTAACTAAAAGGTTGTTTTAAATAGAACAATTTTACATAAAATATTATGTATTATGTCTGAAATTTGTGTACTTTTCGGTTCTGAAATGTTATCTTCATACATTTCCGAACCGAAAATAACAAAAAGTTGTGCGTGTAAAAGGTTTTTACACAAGTTGTTTTCTATAATTCCTAGATGAACCCAATCAAAATGTGCGACTAATATGACCAGGAAATCGTTTTTTTTAAATTAAATAGCCATTACATTGGTAAAACATCTAACGTTGATAAAATTATTGTGCATGTATTTAATTAAATACTTATTTTGATGTCTGTGATTATAATATTTCATGTATCTATGCCTTACTTGTTAGGAAATACGCAGTTCTTTTACGTAGGCGCCTCTAAACAAAATGACAATTCTCAAAATATGACCTAACATCATTTTAAAAATTTTGAGAAACTGAGTGGGAGGAATCTCACATGATGAAAAATGTGATAGTTTTGTATTTATTATATAAAAATGTGTATAGGAAGCTTCTTATATATACAAGGTGTTTAGTGAAGATGTCATTATAAAACACCTGGGCCTTACTACAAAAAAGTTAGATATGTGTTGAATGTGTTTAAAATAAAACTATACAAAATAAGACCTAGACACACTTTCAACTCACGTCTTACTTTTTTGTGGTAAGACCCCGTGTATATTTGTATATTTTTTGTAAAATATAAATCAAGTACGTGCCTTTATGACTTGAGCAATATATCGTACTAAATTATGTTATTATGTCAGTAAAATTTATTGTCAAATAAAGCTTATTATTTTTGTTTTTTTAGGCATTATGTTTTTGAAAGAAAACTTCAATGTAAACTTATGTTAATATATCTTTTCTTAAATGTTGTAAGTACAAAAGTTTACTTTAAAAAATGCTTATGCTAAAACGAATTTTAATGAGAAAGTATTATTTTTTATGTTGAAAATTATGAAATAAATATGTAAATAATGTATTTTGCGTTTCATTCAGTGAAATAGGTATTTTAACGACAAAAGTACAAATATTCCTCCTATGGATTCATGCCTGAAGTGACCAACTATTGTAAGCCAACACCACATGGCAAATATTGCAAAAGACAAAATCTCCCTCCGGACTCATGGCCCCACCGGCTATCTCCACCAGTAGTGGGGCCACAAGGATTTTTCAGTCTCGATTACTCCACTTTGTTGTGGGGCCATCAGTCCTTATTGTACCCTCCGGACTCGTGGCCCCACCGGCAATCCCCACTAGTGGATAATACCCCACTGTAGTGGATCAGTGGGGACCCGAGGACTTATAAGTACTTATAGCCCCACTAATATGTTGAAGTACTGGCCAAGCAATTCAAATAATACCGTGTCTATAACTTGTCACTGATATTTCAAAGAAGACACTGTCAAACACGCTGTTGGCATACAAGTGGGATGACAACATATTAGGCTTTTTAATTTTACAATACAAAATCTATCAGATCAAAGATGATGTTGTTTATTTAAATTTTGTTTTCCCGATCGCTACAAGTCCATCACTTGAATCGAGGTTCTCGGTGTCGCTTCAATCTCATAATTAACAAGTAGTCTGGCTTGTACTAGTTAACGAGATGTACGAGTTACTGTCAATTCAAATGTAGATCTCGTCAAGATCTACAACTCCCTCTTAGAAACTGATGTTCTAGCTTACATAGTTTACGAGATAAACGAGTTTTAAGTTTGACAGCTGTCATCTAGAATGTAGATCTCGGCAAGACCTACAACTACCTCTTAGAAACTGATATTCTAGCTTGCATGGTTTACGAGATAGACGAGTTTAAAGTTTGACAGCTGTCATCTAGAATGTAGATCTCGTCAAGACCTACAACTCCCTCTTAGAAACTGATATCCTAGCATGCATAGTTTGCGAGATAAACGAGTTTAAAGTTTGACAGCTGTCATCTAAAATGTAGATCTCGTCAAGATCTACAACTTCCTCAAAAAAGCTTGTTTAGCATAACTGCATAATTGCATATGTGCTGATGATGGGGCTTGGCCCTCGGTGTATGTGGTCCCGTGAGCACCATAACACATTACAGATTTATATCCATTTTATTATTATTAAGTAGCACTTTTGTGCTCAAAGGTACTTACTTATTACTTATAATTTTAGTAAAGATTAATAAAAAAAGATTACATTTTAAAATGACAGTGGGGTCATCGAAACAATACAATAACCCTGAGTACCCATGGGGTTTCTTGTAGTATAAACTAGCGGCCCGCTGTAATGCGTTTTCCCTTTGGAATTAGATGATTTCCGGCAAGTATTATGCATTTATCCTTTTGAATCATTATATCTATTAAAAAAACATCATCAAAAACCGGTGTGTAGTTTTAAAGATTTAACAAACATACAAACGCGAAAAACGACTTCGCTATACTACGTATATATAGTGATAGTGATACTACTAGTTAGTAGTATAAATAATTCTACTAGTGTAGGTGTCCTGTTACGTAAATCAGATTAATTCATTATCGCATCATCAAGGTACAAAATAAAAGATAATGATAAAACAATCAACCACTTTTACTGATCAAATTAGCAATGATTTACAAATGAGATAGTACAGGCTTAAATATTAATCGCATAAGCAGTCTTAATGATAACATCAAATTAAATGATCGATCGATTTTTAAACGGTTTTTTTTGCCCACATCTTATCAAGATTTTTGCATTGCAAAATTAAATTATCAACAAAAAATCTATCAGATTTATGAGATTTTATTAGATTAATGAGAATTTATTATTAATGAGATCTAATCAAGTGAAGACTAAAAATTAATTAGCAAAGAATCAAATGATGTGACTTAAAATCAAAGGTCACTTTACTGTCGTATTTAATAAAACTTAATAATAATAATAAAATCGCTACGCAAAGTAGAACAATTAAAAAAATTATGCATTAAATCAATGCTAAAAATGTATTTTAAGAAATCTACGCAAGGTAGTTAGTCAAAACAAAACTTATATCCCAAGGAAAAAACAATCAATACACAATGTAATCTATTAGTAGCAAAATAAAAACCAATTCGAAACTTGAAAGGAAATAAATGAGATCGATTAAGAGATCAAACCGACTAGACAAACTTCATTTTAAACCTAGTTTTAAACTTATAAATAGTTATTGTGTCGTTGCCATTTCGTAGCATTTTTTTTTTTGCGTAACAAAGGGGCTATGAATAGCAGTCACGTACTAAGTTGCAGCAGCTACGCTTTAAGTCGTAGCAGCTATGTTTAAAATCGTAGCGGCTATGTTTAAAATCGTAGCGGCTATGTTTAAAACCGTAGCGGATATATTTAAAACCGTCGAGCCTTGTTTAAAATCTTAGCGGCTATGTTTAAATCGTAGCGGCTATGTTTAAAATCTTAGCGGCTATGTTTAAAATCTTAGCGGCTATGTTTAAAATCTTAGCGGCTATGTTTAAAATCTTAGCGGATATGTTTAAAATCGTAGCGGCTATGATTGAAATCCTAGAGCCATGTATAAATCGTAGCGGCTATGTTTGAAATCGTAGCGGCTATGTTTAAAATCGTAGAGTCATGTTTAAGTTCGTAGCGGCTATGTTTAAAATCGTAGCGGCTACGCGAGGTACACTGCGATGTAGCGCGCGGCTACGCGAGGTACACTGCGACGTAGCATGCGGCTACGCGAGGTGCACTGCGATGTGGCACGCGGCTACGCGAGGTACACTGCGATGTAGTCGTCGCAAGCGTCAAGAACGGCTTGCTGTAGCAGCGGGTCGCGGGACTGTAGTTCGGGCCGCGACGCGTGAACAGGCAGGAACAGAGACATGCGGCTGGTGGAGCCCCACGCGTGGTTCAGCGTGCCTACCGACAAATACGACAATAAGTATTGTGATACTATTTTTCAATTTCTTATTTCCATTTACGTATTGAAATTAAAAAATTGGCGTCGACGGGGAATCGAGCTCGGGCTGCATTGGGACCGGCCCACTGAGCTAACGACGCAGCTTAGCTGTACATTTTTCAGTTCCTTATTTCCATTTATGAGAATATGTAATATAGCAGTACGAGTACAGTAAATCTGAATAAATCAATACAATTTTTATGTATCGGTAAAATGTAGCGTTTCAAAATTTAGTTCGAGAAGAATGTCATTCTTGATCTGATTTTATTGGGACACAATCGTTTCAAAATTTTCAGCCACCGTAGAAACGCAGCGGCCACGTGTCGCGAGTGCGAGCGAGATGGCAAGCAGAAGGAGTGCGAGCGAGGTAGCAAGTGCCCAGCTTGTGTCACCAGCCATGATCAAAGTTAAATTCAAAGTTGAAAATTTTACATTTAACTTTTGATTGTCAGTTATTGTAAAAAGTGACAAATGTAGGACACATTTTTCTATTTCTTATAACAATTTCATGAACCTAGTGTAAACGCGGCTCAGGTGGACTAAAAACTTAAAACTAGCTCCTAAAGCACTGCCTCGGGGCTGGCCAAGCTAACCGTACAGCATGTAACGATAGGTAGTAAATAAGATCATGTTGTCTCACTCACCGTAGTAGCGCAGCGGCCACTCGTGGCGCGAGTGCGAGCGAGACAGCAAGCAGGAGGGCGCTGCCCCCGGGGTGAGCACGCGCGCCGGCCACCACGAGCAAGTGCCCAGCTTATGCCATACTACGTCGTCGTACCTAGAACAATACGAGCCATTTTTAAACATTGTTGGATACTTCCAACATAGAGACTGTTCGGTAGTTAACTAACTAGTAGTTAAGCGACAGGCTGACAACCTGTCACTATAGTGATACACAAATTATCTCAAACGGCCCCTCTATATTTGTCAGACGTGGCGATAGCGACCCTAATTTTTACGGCCTTTAACGCCCTGCCTACCCCGTAAGGGATAAAGGCGTGATATATGTATGTATGTATGTAACTAGCTATACTAATAGTCTATATTTTTCTATGGCTAGGTATCGCCTTCGAGCAACACGGTCTTTCGTCTCGTTCCGGCCCGGAAGCTATAGCCATTATGATTCTAATCCTTGTGCTGTAAGGACAGACTTTTTGTTACTAGCGACTATATTACAATAAATATTATCAACTATTTGCCGTGTGATGCCGGCATAGAATAGCATCGCCCCAATTCTTCCTGCGGGTGCTGTAAGAGGCAAGTAAGGGACTCGAGGATTTCATGTGTATTACCATTATTTATGAAAATGCATTCTGTATTATGCAATGGAAAGTTCTACAATCTACTGCTTGTTTCCGATGATAAAAATAAATAAATAAATAAACAAGAACCTTAAAAAAATGCGAATAGATAGTAGGATCTCTCTAAGTTCATATTTTGAAACGTCATGATTTTATGACTTCAAATTCATTTTTGGAAATGGATTCCAAATTATGACGTCAAATGTATTTTGGGAATGGATTCCAAATTATGACGACATTTCGTTATTTTGAGAACTATGAACTGTAGAATCTCCCTGTGTATCAAAGCATCCTTTTTAACAAATTTTATATTTATGAATTCTGTACGATAAGATGGAAAATTAATTAAGAACTCTTGATTCATGGATGTATATTTAGTTAATCTACAATAAAAAAAACAACTAGAACCTTAAGAAAAATTCGAATAGAGTAATATAGATTCTCTATAAGATCATATTTTGAAAATAGCAAAAAAGCCAACATTACGTGGTGTTCCCAGGCGGTCACCCATCCAAGTACTGACCACGCCCGATGTTGCTTAACTTCGGTGATCGGACGAGAACCGGTGTTTTCAACATGGTATGAACGTTGGCGACAGCACGAGCGAATTTTGGGAACGCGTTTGATTTTATAACGTCAAATTTATTTTTGGGAATGGATTCCAAATTATGACGACATTTAGTTATTTTAAGAACTATGAACTCTAGAATATCCCTGTCTATAAAAGCATGTATTTTGCAAATTTAATCGTATATTTATGCATTCTATATGATTAGATGGAAAATTTATTAAATACTCTTGATTCATAGATGTATTTTTGGTTAGTCTACAATAATACAAAAAAACTACTATAGAACCTTCAAAAAATGCAAATAGTGTAATAGGTTCTCTATATGGTCATATCTTGGAAATAGCAAAAAGCCAACATTACGTGGTGTTCCCAGGCGGTCACCCATCCAAGTACTGACCACGCCCGATGTTGCTTAACTTCGGTGATCGGACGAGAACCGGTGTATTCAACATGGTATGAACGTTGGCGATGGCGCGACCGAATTTTGGGAACTGATTCCAAATTATGACGTCATTTAGTTATCTGGTACAAGGAACGTTAAGAATTGCAGAAAATTCGATAAATTAAGTAATAATTTGCACTAACCATATTATACATACATATATCACGCCTTTATCCCATGCGGGGTAGGCAGAGCGTTAACGGCCGTAAGAATACGGTCACTATCGCCACGTCTGACATTTTTGAGGATTGTTTTCCAAGATTGTTGCAGAAAATATGTGTATCACTATAGTGACAGGTTGTCAGCCTGTCGCCTAAAAATTGTAATACACCAATACTCTCGAATCCCTTAGTCGCCTCTTACGACACCCGCAAGAAGGACACGGGGCGATGCTATTCTAAGCCGGCATCACACGGCAAATTATATCATCGAAATCATATTATATCATCTGATCATTTAAAAAAATCATTCTTTACGATACGGTACGGTTGAAAATTTAGTAATTGTTTTCAATTATTAACGGATATTTTTTCCTACTCCATAATAAAAAATTAAGGTACAGAAAGTTAAAAATAATGCAAGTAGAGCACTCTTTGAGATCATATTTTGAAAACAGCAAAAAGCCAACAATACGTGGTGTTCCCAGGCGGTCACCCATCCAAGTACTGACCACGCCCGATATTGCTTAACTTCGGTGATCGGACGAGAACCGGTGTTTTCAACATGGTATGAACGTTGGCGACAGCGAGACCGAATTTTCTGAACGCATTTGATTTTAAGACGTCAAATTTATTTTTAGAATGGATTCCAAATTATGACGTTAAATGTATTTTGGGAATGGATTCCAAATGATGACGACATTTCGTTATTTTGAGAACTATGAACTGTAGAATCTCCCTGTGTATCAAAGCATCCTTTTTAACAAATTTTATCGTTATTTATGAATTCTGTACGATAAGATGGAAAATTAATTAAGAACTCTTGATTTATGGATGTATATTTAGTTAATCTACAATAAAAAAAAAACAACTAGAACCTTAAGAAAAATTCGAATAGAGTAATATAGATTCTCTATAAGATCATATTTTGAAAATAGCAAAAAAGCCAACATTACGTGGTGTTCCCAGGCGGTCACCCATCCAAGTACTGACCACGCCCGATGTTGCTTAACTTCGGTGATCGGACGAGAACCGGTGTTTTCAACATGGTATGAACGTTGGCGACAGTGAGACCGAATTTTGGAAACGCGTTTGATTTTATGACGTCAAATTTAAATTTTGGGAATGGATTCCAAATTATGACGACATTTAGTTATTTAATGAACTATAACCTCTAGAATATCCCTGTCTATAAAAGCATGTATTTTGCAAATTTAATCGTATATTTATGCATTCTATATGATTAGATGGAAAATTTATTAAATACTCTTGATTCATAGATGTATTTTTGGTTAGTCTACAATAATAAAAAAAAAACAACTATAGAACCTTAAAAAAATGCAAATAGAGTAATAGGTTGAAGGTTCTCTATATGATCATATCTTGGAAATGGCAAAAAGCCAACATTACGTGGTGTTCCCAGGCGGTCACCCATCCAAGTACTGACCACGCCCGATGTTGCTTAACTTCGGTGATCGGACGAGAACCGGTGTTTTCAACATGGTATGAACGTTGGCGATGGCGCGACCGAATTTTGGAAACTAATTCCAAATTATGACGTCATTTAGTTATCTTTGGTACATGGAACGTTAAGAATTGCAGAAAATTCAATAAATTAAGTAATAATTTGCACATGGATAGTGCAAATTAATTTGATTTTATCATCTGATCATTTAAAAAATATTTCTTTACAATACGGTTGAAAATTTAGTAATTGTTTTCAATTATTAACGGATATCTTTTTTCAACTTCTTAATAAAAGAATAAGGTCCAGAAAGTTAAAAATAATGTGAGTAGAGTACTCTTCGAGATCATACTTTGAAAATAGCAAAAAAGCCAACATTACGTGGTGTTCCCAGGCGGTCACCCATCCAAGTACTGACCACGCCCGATGTTGCTTAACTTCGGTGATCGGACGAGAACCGGTGTTTTCAACATGGTATGAACGTTGGCGACAGCGAGACCGAATTTTCTGAACGCATTTGATTTTAAGACGTTAAATTTATTTTTAGAATGGATTCCAAATTATGACGTTAAATATATTTTGGGAATGGATTCCAAATGATGACGACATTTCGTTATTTTGAGAACTATGAACTGTAGAATCTCCCTGTGTATCAAAGCATCCTTTTTAACAAATTTTATCGTTATTTATGAATTCTGTACGATAAGATGGAAAATTAATTAAGAACTCTTGATTTATGGATGTATATTTAGTTCATCTACAATAAAAAAAAAAACAACTAGAACCTTAAGAAAAATTCGAATAGAGTAATATAGATTCTCTATAAGATCATATTTTGAAAATAGCAAAAAAGCCAACATTACGTGGTGTTCCCAGGCGGTCACCCATCCAAGTACTGACCACGCCCGATGTTGCTTAACTTCGGTGATCGGACGAGAACCGGTGTTTTCAACATGGTATGAACGTTGGCGACAGCACGAGCAAATTTTGGAAACGCGTTTGATTTTATGACGTCAAATTTATATTTGGGAATGGATTCCAAATTATGACGACATTTAGTTATTTTAAGAACTATGAACTCTAGAATCTCCCTGTCTATAAAAGCATGTTTTTTGCAAATTTTATCGTATATTTATGCATTCTGTATGATTAGATGGAAAATTAATTAAATATTCTTGATTCATAGATGAACTTTAGGTTAGTCTACAATAATAAAAAAAAACAACTATAGAACCTTCAAAAAATGCAAATAGAGTAATAGCACAGAGAAAAACTAATATACTAACGTACAATGGTAATAGCACAGAGAAAAACTAATATACTAACGTACAATAATGGTAATAGGTTCTCTATATGATCATATCTTGAAAATAGCAAAAAGCCAACATTACGTGGTGTTCCCAGGCGGTCACCCATCCAAGTACTGACCACGCCCGATGTTGCTTAACTTCGGTGATCGGACGAGAACCGGTGTTTTCAACATGGTATGAACGTTGGCGATAGCGCGACCGAATTTTGAGATCAAATTTCGAGTGAACTGAGAACCTTGAGTGACGTCATTCGTTAGGATTCCGAGTTCTTAGAGAATTCTCTTCTTGATGAGATTTCCAAGGGGGCTCTGATAACCATCATATGCAGGTACCTAACTCTAGTGTGAAATTAATTTCTGTAAGATGCAACTGTTTTACAATTCATAATTTTAAAGATAGGTACTTCTATAGAGTTAATTTAGTGCATTTTTTTAGAACAGTCTACTTACTACAGGGTGCAAGGAAAAATATATTACTATCAATATGCTAATCAGCCCAGTTGTTCAGTTTTATGAACACATTTATACAAGGTGTAAATATATTAGATGCAAATATTTTAAGGGGTGAATCGCCAAGGATGAAATTTAAAAAAAATATTTTGGCCTTCCATAAGTCAACTTTGCCTTTGGCTACTGCTACATTCGTAGGTATGGGAGGTGCTAATATTTTTTTCATATTTCAACCTATGTTCCTTGGGGAAATTGTTTCATGGACTGGTTTGCATTGCAGTTTTGTTTTACACCCTTAAGATAAGTACTTTTACACAAGAGGAAAAGTTTCACATAAAATAACTTATAAACTAAATAGCGTACAATTTTGCGGCCTTATTGCTAATAGGCAATCCCTTCCTGGCAACAAAAACCATACAGTTTTTTAAAGTAGTTGACTATTCCAAATGTTTACGTACCCAATTTTCGGTCCCCACATGCAGCTCGGGCACAACTCAACGTTCTCCTTATCCTTCTGCACGGCGCAGATCGTCCTGGTGCTGGAGAGGATCTTCTTCACGAGGGTGGCGGGCTTCTGGGGCTTCTGTGGAAGGTTCTTGCGGTCTGGAATACACAAAATGTACAAATTACATCATTAATAGGTGCGTTTTTATTGGGCGATGGCTTCAGATGCTCACCGCCTCGCGCGGCATGTGGCGCAAGCCGCGGTCGATGTAGACGTGTTGCGCCCGAGGCAGCGCGTGCTCATGTACGGTAGAGCGCGGACCGAGCCAAAGAGTGTCGGCAAAATCACGACTCAAATGCGCTGCAAAAACACGTCCATATAGAGCCCTATTTGCCACAGAACATAGGACAATTAGTATGAGAGGCACCTACCTCCAGTAGAGGATGGGAAGGAATCATTGTCCAGCTATGGAATATTTCGAATTTCTCCTTAATACTTCTTTATATCAATTTTTTTTGGCAAAATTTAGTACATAAGCAGACAGGTACTATGGTAATCTTACGTATGATCTTCATGAGCCACTCCTTGCGGCAAGCCAGGTGGAAGGCAGACGGGCAGGCCGGGCACTCACGGAGTCTGCCTGATAAAGCCCCCAGTCCACAGACCAGGCACCAGGTCGTGTGGAGGGTTACAGCAGGCTTGGAGGATGATGGGTCCTGAAAATGGATGTTAATATTAATGTAGACAGCACAACATAGTATTGATTATGTATGTAGAAAAAACATATATTTCAAGTTGTAAAAAGAAGTGCATCATACCTTTGTAATATATAATAATAAACATATTCAATCAGTGAAATAAGGTGTAAAAAAATGACAGCAAATATTTTAAGGTATGAATCAGTCCCTGAAACTGAACAACTTTTGCCAAGGAAGATAGGTTGCAATATAAAAATATACACAAGTATGGACATGTAATACAAAAAATGTATTGGATGGCTGGCTGGAGGTATTTATATGGGGCAAAAAGATGTTTCTTGTTTCTTGGGTAAAGTTGTTTTTTTTTTACACCCCGTAGGTGTATTAGTGAATCTTATCCTTATACAAATTAAAATAATTTATTAGAACATACAGAATATTAGAGCAATTTTTTTACTGTTAAAAAAAATCTGCATTTTGAAACCCTTTACAAAATAATAACTTACTGAGGGATTGATATTCTCTTTATTTTCCTTCTCCATAGCCGTTGTCTTTTGCTTGTTAACGAAGTTGTACCGCCAGCACTGATGCAAGTAGTGGTCAATTTCTTTCTCCGATACCACATTTTTGATAACTTCTTCAAACTTATCCTCCGTACTTGCATCTACATTTCTGATGTAATCTAGCACATCAAAGTTAAGCTCGCTGTCTCTTTCTAGCATGGAGTAGTAGTGGTCAAATAGCATCTCTTTTCCTCGCCGAATGAATTCGCTGAATGCATTTTCGTAGCGGCCTTGTTTGAGTGGGGTGTGACGGATGTCAAATGTGACGTTGAGGCATGGCTCGCTTTGTTTTGGTAGCTTCACCTCTAGAGGAAGAATGTAGTCTTCTTTTATTTTTCTCTGAAATGTGATTTTTTATGAATAGGTAGCCTATCTCTACTTTTTTTGTAATAAATATAGTTCGTTTTTCGCTGGTCGCGACAATTCGAAAGTATGCCACCAGAGTATTTTAAGTTTAACCTCCCAGTTATGTTGATTGCAGCACAATGTAAGTGAATGAAATTTACTGAGATACAGAGTGAACTGATTATTTACTTTTAAACATTCATTGGACACACCGAACATCCTTGGTGCTCCAAACTAAAGAATACCTTTTTTGAGAGAAAAGTATGCTCTGACCAAAAAATGTTAAGTTGGCATTTGTTTTTACCTTCTTAGGAACTGGTTTTTCAATCTTATTTGTTTTGTCCTGAAGCGCCGGTCTATCGGCCCCGTAAAAAGGCCTGGACCTGCCAGCCAAATGAAGGCTGGTGTATGGCAACCAAACTTTTTCTCCAGAGCGTATAATTTCTACATAGTAGCAAAGTTCTTCAGTTACCTCGATGCCGTCGGATTTGGGATCAATTCCAAGAACTGGAAGTAAGTTTAACATAGTTTGTTGAGTGTTTTGTGCACTTACAAAATAACTTTTTCTATTTTTATGGGGTCTTAAGTACTTTTTAAAGTTGTAAAAAGAAGTGCATCCATACCTTTATCGTCGTAAAATAAACCTTTCTCGTCTTTAACCACTTTAACTTTGGCATAAAACTTCTGGGATATTTTAGCTAGCGCAACATCTCCTAGTTTCCAGTGATAAATACTCATTTTCTAGGATAATTTGCACAAAAAGTAATATAAATTTAGTTTACAAACAAACCAAGCCAAAAGGACTAACTTTTTTCCATTCACTCACTCATGAAGCCATTTTGATAAACATCGTTCATTCTTACTTCCGGTGTGCTTTTGGTGAAATATTTTAGCTACAACACGTTCTCATGAATCAAGTATGACATAAGTTTCCAGAGGAATTCTTTCCTTTTTTAATTTATTGCTTTAGTTACAAACCTTGTCAAATAAACGCATTTTTTACACCACGCCCTCTATCAGTGAGTAGCAATACTTTTAGTATCGCTACTTTGACACAGATGGCAGTAATATCAAAATTAGTACATCATATTTGTAACAGATGACAGCACACGTAAACATTTAAAGAAAAAGACATTTTTTTATTGGAAATAAAAATTTTACCTACTTCGCTAGGTAGATAGACTTTGCACAATAGCTTGTAATGCCAGCGTTGTACATGATAACCACATTTCTTTTCCTCGAATTTCGTGTGACTGTCATTACCTACCCTTTTGGGACGGAAGACCGTGTTGCTCGAAGAAGTGAAGTAACACAATATTCAGGAGCTTTATTTCTGAAATGTCCTAATTCGGTTCCGTGCACGGATGTCCGTAACGACTGGTCTAACGTCATACGTTTTTAAATTTCTATTACCTACTCGATGATTTTATGATCAAGGGTATGAGGACCTATTTACTATTGGTACCTACCTTATGTGAGAATCGATAAGTAAAGTAGGTAGAACGTGTGATACAAGCATAATAAGTCGGAGATTTTCGCATGAAACAAAACGATTTTTTTTAGAAATAGAGCTCCTGAAATCAACTTCAAATATAGTTACCTACAGGCGCGATAATAGTCGTATGACTGCCTTCTCCGCAAGGGATAAGGTGTGACGTGTGTGTATTTTGTTCGAAGACAAACTTTATTTTCTGTCTTTATTTATTTTAAGTGCTTAAGTGGCTGATGTAGGAGGCATGTGTGGGTTAGAATAGCATCACCCTATTTATTTACCTACCACGGGTGTCGTAGGAGGCAATTAAAGATCTCGAGGGTTTGATGTGTATTACAACTTTAGGCGACAGGCTGACAACCTGTCACTAGAGTGATACACGGTACGCGAATCGTCTGAAAGGGCCCTCAATATTAATTTGTCAGCCGTGGCGATAGTGATCGTATTTTAGAATCAGAATCAGAATTATTTATTTGCTAAGAAAATGGTTCAATGTAGCAGATAATAGGCCTAAAATAACAATTAGTTTCACATCTCCTGTCACGTAAATCGTAACATGCAAATTTTAAATATAATACAATTCAATAATCCAATTAAATACAATCAAAAGTTCAAATTAAATATCAAGTAGGTACTTACATGTCATTCATCAATGTAAACCATAATAATCAAAATAAAATTTAAAATAATACAAATTTCAAAATAAAAATTAAAATAAAATCGAATTCAAATTAAACATGTCAATCATAACCTAAAGCATAGTCACAATTATATAATTAAAAGTCTATTCAAGTATAAAAGGGCCGTTAACGCTCTGCCACCCCGCAAGTGACAAAGGCGTCATATTATGTGCAGGTATGTAGGTACCTACCTATATGTCTAGGGCCCGTATTTATATATCGTACTCAACTCTGAGATCGATCTCAAAAGCGTTTTTAACAAATGTCAATCCATACTAACAGCATCTCCATGTCGTATTTAAGATCGATCTCAGAGTTGAGTTCGGTTTATAAATACGGGCCTAGGTATCACGGGCATTACGTCTGGAAGCTGTTTATCAAGATTTAGGAAGTTGTATGTTCCTTACACCCTGCCCGCATAATAGTGCACCTACCTACATTTTATATGCCAAACTAGGTACTTATTGTTGAGTACCCTAGAAGATCCCAGCATCTACAAAGACTACATAAATCAGTGCACCAGCCAATCAAACGCGCGAGATCTCGTCCCCATCTCCCGGCGCGCGCTGATTGGCCGATCCCGCGGGGGGCGTGGCCGCAGCATCCAATCGAGATGAACGACGGTACATACGATAGGGACCGTTGAGCACGCGGGACCCTGTCAATTGATTGTGTCAAGTGGACTGATAATATTTTTGATAAAGAAACCTTATGGGTAGCCAATATAAGGTGTACCTAAAAATATTAGCTGCAATTATATTAAGGGGTTAATCAGCCCATGACACTGAACAAAGCCGTCTTTAACTTGTTGGAGGCTCTGGGCATATTACGATAATGGGGCCCCTATAAAAAGTTGCTTACACAAAACAAAACAAGCAAACGAGGATTTGATCAAAGAATACCTCAAGGCACAATCAATAAAAACTACAAACAAAAACAACGTCATAATACCACAGACAAATACGGGGAATTCCCGATCGTCGAATCGATTTATTTGAGTCGTTTGGTCACGATCAATTTTACGTCGCTATAGGGACCCTGCGAGTAGATCTTAGCGATGTTTGTTGTCGAACTATAGTCTGTAAGTTTAGGTACTTATCTTTTTGTAAAAAAAATATATGAAAGTGACACTTCTGAACTGTCGGTTACAAAGTTTGTTTACAAAAAGATAAGTACCTAAACTTACAGACTATAGAACCGCAGTCCGTTAACAATAAATAATTCAAAAATTACTTTAACAAATATTTTTTGTATATCCACAGCTATTAGGCCAGTAGAAACGTTTTTTAGAAATTTACCGCTATCTATTAATTGTAAACAAAAGCGTACATATATTTTTTCGTCTGTAAAAAAAAACTTTTTATATTTTGTTGATTAAATATCTCGAGAACTACACATCAGAAGTCGAGACATGATGCATATACCTTTTAGAGAATTTTACGTACTTAGTACACCGTTGAATTGTATTTTTATATATTTGAATTTACCTAAGCATGCGGAAATCAAAAAGCCTAATTTTTGGGTAGGAGTAGATTAGCTTCGCACATGCAAAAGCTGTAAGCAAATTGGAATTGTAGTCAGTAATTTAGGTTCGTTGTATTCGAATCAAAAAAGTTTTTCGCCAATAAAAATCGGTTATCGTTTAGTGATCTGGCAGGGACGAGGGGGCCCCTATCGATCACGGGGCCCTGGGCACTGAACAACTTTCCCGAAGAAACATTGGGGGAAATATGAATATGATAATACGGGACGAAATAGGGTGATGCTATCCTAAGCCGGCATCACACGGCAGTACCTTTACCTAGTACAATACAATAAATAATCTAGTAGGTACCTATAATTAAATAAATACCTAACTTCTCAACAGTTTACCCCATTTTTGATTTTATATTACGATAAGATGTTTTCCCGAGGTGACCTATGTTTTTTCTATTTACTAGTATTTGAATCTCGACTTGATAGGGGAACATTAGTGTGGTGATGATAATAAAAGAAGTGACGACCGATGTGACGCAGTGGTAGTGCGACTGCCTTTGACGCAGAAGGTTCCGGGTTCGATTCTCGATGGGTCACTCACAAAGTTGATATTTATCACTTTGTGAATTTGTTCCCAGCCTGGTTAGGACATTGCGGGCTGAGCCACGCGATTGTCCGTAAGATGGTTCCGTGTTTCGGATGGCACGTTAAGCCGTAGGTCCCGGTTTCTGTCTATGATCACTTAGACAGCAGTCGTTACACATGTCAGAAGCCTGCTACTTGTAGAAAGCGGTTGAAAAATTCTGACACTAGGGTTCATTGGGTCGTTGAACGACTCGGTGTCCCACACGAAAAGAAGAGGATAATAAAAGGATTATGTTTGCAATCGATGTTATGTGGCATTTACTCGATTTTTTTGGTAGGTAAATAAATGCGATGATTTTAACGTACTTAGTACCTATGAAGCGCTTACTGCGGTAGGTCGGTCACAGACATTGCAACAATATTAACAAGGCACAAAAACCTGCAATTTGGCCAAAAATGTGGTTAAGCCATAATATGCAACCTACACATTTATAAGTTGCGTAATTTATTAAACTTCCGAGGTCAAAAGGAGAAAGTGGACGGCAGATGTCTACAGACAGACAAGGTAGTGACGTTATTAATTTTAGGTACTTTTGACAGTAGGTAGTGCCTGTGTCACGTCACTTTCACTGAAAAAATGGGAGTTAAAATTGCGAGCAAAGTTCTATAACCTATGGCACCCTGTGGCCCTATTTCGGACCTACGTCGTGAGTCGGCCGCTATTTTCTGCTCTTAGAAAAGAGTCAACTACATCATTAGATAGTATAAAGCAAAGTCGCTTTTCGCGTCTGTCTGTATGTATGCTTAAATCTTATACTCATCATTACCCTTGCCTTATCCCGTTCTCTGTCGGGGTCGGCTACCTAACCTAGGGGATTTGACGTCGAACCAAGTTTTTACACATCTGTAATCTTTAAAACTACACAACGGATTTTGATGCAGACATTAATAGAGTGATTCAAGAGGAAGATTTTTATGTATAGTATGGGGATTGACATTTCTAGTATGGATCTGACAGACACCTGAGATGGTTTAGCGCTCCGTCGTCCGTCAAGTGTGCGATCCGGCTAAATCATACAAAATTCCTATCTATAAATAATAGAAATCGCATCAAGTGAAACAATCGAAATGTATTTGTACCTATTCATATCAAAATCACTTTTTCTTACCGTGCTGAGAGTGCTACGTCGTAGCATCATTATATCATAACAAACTTGTTGGGTATTAGGTACCTACCTACCTACCTAACTATTTCGTTTGCTTATAAGTTAATTTTTTTTTAAATTTAAAGGCTATGGTACCTATGGCGAATAATTATAACTATATTAAGTAGGTATTGAGTAAAGGTGGGTGTCGTAAGAGACGACCAAGGGACTTGAGAGTATTGGTGTATTACAATTTTTAGGCGACAGGCTGACAATCTGTCACTATAGTGATACACATGTTTTCTGATACAACCCTGGAAAACAATCCTCAATAATGTCAGACGTGGCGATAGTGGCTCTGCTTACCCCGTAAGGGATAAAGATGTGATATATGTATGTATATGTATTGAGTATAACCTATTAATTTGGTCGTTACGTCCAGCAGTGAAAATGGTAATCGACAAAATAGTTGCCCCAAGGACGGTAGACACACAAAACACCTTTTATTTTAATCAGTTGTCGAAAGTTGTAGACCATTTAAGGGTAAGCTTCGTAAGTCACAGGTGCCGGATAGGTATCATTTTAAGTCATTATTTTGCACGTGCAAAAATAGCGCTGGTTACATAACTTACCTGCCTACTTTGTTTTGGTTAGTAGGTAGGTATATAGACTGTTTTGTGATGAACTCCTTGCCACAACCTTTGGTTGGTCTACCTAGTCTATAGCTAGGTATAAGCTGACTCTGTCATTTATCATGTCTTTTTAAAGTTGAATAAAGCCTATATTCTTGGTTGTGTCTGCGTTTAAATGTATCAATTTATTCAACTTTAATTTTGTTATCCTGCGAACTCCACAATCATGCCCGACGAAACAAAAAAGGTAACACCTTCGTCGATCTCGAAATATCTGCGACCCGATCGCTTTGACATAGAACCTTCCATGCCCGGCTCAGATGTCAAATGGGCACATTGGAAATACTCGTTTGAAAATTTTATCGCTATAGAAGCTAGTTCTGCAGACGAAGAGCTCAAATTCAAAATCCTTGCAAATCATATCTCGCCATCGATATTTAATAACATCCGCGACTGCACCAAATACACGGACGCGATCACGAGTCTCAACGCTACTTACGAAAAAAAGCAAAACGTAATCCTAGCCCGGCACCGCCTCATTAGCAGGAGACAACAGCCTGGCGAATCATTGGCCGAGTACTCGAGAGCTCTTACAATACTCGCTCGTGAATGTATTTTTAAAGCTGTTACTGCTAAAGAACATCAGGACGAGGCAGTGCGCGGTGCATTTATTGCTGGTGTCTCATCGCACAAAATTAAAGAAAGGTTACTGGAGAAATCTACTTCGACTCTCGAAGAAACCCTGAACCTGGCTATATCACTAGAAACTGCTGAAAACACTTCCAATTTGTTAAAAGAACCTATCCCTTCCACGTCGTCTGCTACTGCCAATGCAATCCCTGACATACCTGAAGCTTGTAACTCAGCGATACCAAAATCTCAACAACCTACACAGAATAGACGTCGGTGCTTTTTCTGCGGCGGTGCTATTCATCAAAGACTTAAATGTCCGGCCAGAAATGCTGATTGCCAGCTGTGCTCAAAGAAAGGACATTTTGCCAACGTCTGCCGCAGTTCTAATGAGCGAACTCAAAGTGTCGCAAACATTATTGTAACGCAAGACGACGACTCCCAATCTAAAGTTACTGATCCTCAACTGCTGACTATATTGGCTGCTGCCCCGGCGAGTCTAAGAAAAACGACCGTCAAAATTGTTCTAAATGATACACGCGCAGATGCTTTACTAGATAGCGGTAGTTCAATCACCTTTATTAACAACAACCTTGCTCAGTCGATGAATCTTAAGCGTACGCCCTCCCGAAGAGCAGTGTCCTTAGCGTCCTCGAACAACATCTCGTATACTGAAGGTCATTGTTACGCCAACATAGAAATCGGTAAGCACAAGTACCAGCGCCACCCTCTACATATTTTGGCCGGCCTATGCGCAGATGTGATTATCGGACAAGATATACTCGAACAACATAAGTCGGTGGAAGTTGAGTACGGGGGAGACAGGGAGCCCCTGAAGGTCTGCAATGTCATGGAGGCCAGTGTTCCGCCGGCATCGGTATTCACTAATCTTTCGCCAAACATAAAGCCTATAGCGATCCACTCGAGACGGCACTCACAAGAAGATAAAGAGTTTATAAGCAATGAAATAGACAATCTACTCAAAGATAACGTAATTGAACCTAGTGTTTCACCATGGCGAGCGCAAGTGCTGGTCGCTGGTGGGGGCCAACATCGTAAACGGTTAGTAATCGATTATTCGCAAACGATCAACAGATATACAGAGCTAGGTGCGTACCCCCTACCAAGTATCGACTCCATAATTACTAAAGTAGCGAAATACAATGTGTTTAGTCAAATCGATCTCAAAAGTGCTTATCATCAAGTACCCATTCTTATTACAGAACGAATATACACAGCCTTTGAAGCATGCGGCAATCTGTACCAATTCACCCGCATACCGTTTGGAGTAACTAATGGTGTGGCGGCATTTCAGCGTACATTACACTACATAATCGAAACTGAAAAACTTAAAGGCACTTATGCGTACCTCGATGACGTCACCGTATGTGGGATGGATAAAGATGACCATGACTCAAACCTTCGCAGATTCATGGAAGCCGCTGAGAAATACAAACTCACTTTGAATACCAACAAATGCGTTTTTGAAAAAGAATCAATCGACCTTCTTGGCTACACAATACACCATAACACTATCAAACCAGACAAATCACGATTAGAACCGCTGCTGAACCTTCCGATCCCGAGCGATACTGCTACCTTAAAAAGATCGCTTGGCCTATTCGCACATTACTCAAAATGGGTCAACAACTTTTCTGCTAAAATAAGACCATTAATTGAAGCGACTCTGCCACTATCTCAAGACGCAATCACTGCTTTCAATAGTCTAAAAACTGACATATGCGATGCTGCCTTGGCTGGAATAGATGAAAAGGAATTATTTTCAGTCGAAACCGACGCCTCGGACTTTGCTATCGCAGCCACATTGTCACAGAAAGGTAGACCCGTAGCGTTTTTGTCACGATCTCTTAATGACTCTGAAAAGAAACAACCGACGATTGAAAAAGAGGCTAGCGCGATTGTTGAAGCCTTACGCAAATGGAGACATTTCTTAATCGGAAGATATTTTCTACTGATCACTGATCAACAGTCTGTCGCGTTCATGTTTAATCAAAAACATTCAAACAAAATCAAGAACGAAAAGATTGAAAGATGGCGCCTAGAATTATCTTGTTTTAAATACGACATTATATATAGACCTGGAAATCAAAACCACGCCGCTGATGCACTATCTAGAGTGTGTATGTTCATAGACACGGCTTCTTCTAATTCAAAACTAATCGAACTCCACCGATCACTTTGTCACCCTGGCGTTACACGTATGGTTCACTGGATCAGATCAAAGAATTTACCATACTCCGTTGAAGAGGTCAAAAGAATGACGGCGGCGTGCCCTATCTGTGCCGAAATTAAACCTCGATACATCAGCCATCAAGGCAATCTCATAAAAGCAACTGCGCCGTTCGAAAGACTGAACTTAGATTTCAAGGGGCCGATTCCATCAAACACACAAAACCGATACATTCTCACGATTATCGACGAGTACAGTAGATTCCCCTTTGCGTATGCTTGCAAAGATATGACATCTGAAACAATAATAATATGCCTAACGAATCTTTTCTCTATGTTCGGTGCTCCAGCTTATATTCATAGCGACAGGGGCGCTTCATTCTTATCTGAAGAACTAAAACAATTTTTGACTTCACTCGGAATATCCTGCAGCCGTACCTCGCCCTACAACCCCCAAGGCAATGGCTTAGTAGAACGGTTAAATGGCACATTGTGGCGCACTATCCTATTACATCTGAAATCCACAAACGACGACGTCACAAACTGGGAGAAGGCCTTACTTCCAGCGCTACACTCCATCAGATCACTGCTGTGCACGGGCACGAACGCGACCCCACATGAGCGCATGTTTAACCATCCTCGCCGTTCTACTTGTGGTCAGTCCATGCCATCCTGGCTACACTCACCAGGGACTGTCTTTATGAAGAGAAATGTGAGGGCATCCAAATACGACCCTGCTGTAGAAGAAGTCGATCTCCTACAGGGCAACCCTGAATACTCTTTCATTCGTCTACCGGATGGACGAGAGACAACAGTATCGAATAGGCGTTTAGCGCCTCGACCGCAGACTGATGATGACGATGATGAGGAGCTTGAACAATCTTCGAACCAGGAGTCATTAGAGGCACCTCAACCAGAACTGCCTGAACTCCGCCGCTCTGCTCGCGAGCGCAGACCACCAGGGCACCTGCAGGACTTCGTGGTTTCGTAGGAGGGGTGAATGTGATGAACTCCTTGCCACAACCTTTGGTTGGTCTACCTAGTCTATAGCTATAAGCTGACTCTGTCATTTATCATGTCTTTTTAAAGTTGAATAAAGCCTATATTCTTGGTTGTGTCTGCGTTTAAATGTATCATGTTTTGTTGCAAGGAGATAGACATATTTTGTTTGTATTTTAAGAGCATTTGTCAGCGCTGAAGCTCCACAGCGTAAAATATTTTATATTTAATGGTTTTTTTTTACAAAAGATTGCACACAGAGACATCTTTCTTTGAACATTCAGAAGTAAAGGGTCAGTTTCCAATGTCCTGCCTGATGAGGCTGGGAACAAATTCACTAAGAAATAAACTTTGTCTGTGCCACACCGGTAATCGAACCCAGAACATTTCCCACTGCACCATATCAGCCACCTGAGACATTCCCTGTCGAACAACGTCTTCGCTTATTTTAATAAAAATGATCGACCTAAACAGAGTGGTCTGTTAATTCGATCGAAGATCCGACAAAAAGTTCCCTCCGAACGGAAAGACAATCGCCGAGACAAGTGGCTCGCGCTCGTGCCAGCCAGCTTCCGGTGGGGACAGTCGCGCACGAAAATATTAACCACCTTTTTCACAAATGGACTAAGGGACTCGAGGTTTTCACGTGTATTACAACTTTTAGGCGATAGGCTGACAACATGTCACTATAGTGATACACAAATTATCTTAACCGGCCCTCAATAATTGTCAGACGTGGCGATAGCGATGGTATTTTTGCGGTCGTTAACGATCTGCCTACCCCGCAAGGGATAAAAGCGTGATATATGTATGTATGTTTTTCAGAAATCGCAAAAGTTTAGCAGCGTTGACGCTATCGCTAATTGGAAGTTGAGTAAGCATCGTATGGTAAGTAGGTTTTAGTTTTAAGGTGTAGTCTTTGGTCTTCAGTAGCATTAGTATTTTTTTGGGGTTTGGCTTAGCTTATCCAGAAATTAATCTTGCCTGGCACGGCGCCTTCAAATCTAAGCAGTCATATCATACTTATTAAAATATTACTTACGTATCCCGATATTGGATCGGATCGTAGAGCAAAATAACTGAGATCTTTCTGATTAGGTACATCTGTGATCTGATACGACTCTGCATTTGACATTTCGCACCCATTGATGTTGCAGTGTTGTTGAGTACCTACTGTAATCGCCAAGCAGTTTTGTTTGACGTAGGTTTAACGTAAGATTGACTACAATAAGACTTCTGTTCGCGACTGTACCTCCTTTGTCAGCATCTGTCGTCCGTTTTTTGCTGAACCGTTAATTTTCTTCACTTTTTTGTCGGCCATTGTTGCTTTCTTCTGTTTTTTGTGTCATCTCGTCCGGCAGGTAGTCAGTCAGATGAACTTTTACCTTTTGTCCCTCTTTATTTGGAGCTTTGACTTCTAACGGACTCTTGAGGTTCCCTGTGCGTTTTTTTTTGTTATACTCTATCTACCTTTTCGGCCCCGGAGCCATCAAAACTACGCTTGCCGGCTCGGTGGGGAGCGTGGGCTGACTCAGAAATCATTGAACGGTTGTTGCAACAACCAGCCCAATCATGCCCTTGCGGCGAGGTTAGGCTTAGGAGTTGTTCTGGGAAGAACGGACCGGACTGAATCTACCCGGTACATGCCGGTAATTGCCAAAATGAGGGACCTACTTCCCTGTGTGAGCAATCTCACCAAAAATGCTCAGGATTCTGCGCTAACAAATACCAGAAAGTGTTGTTTTAAGTAGCAGCTGTTTTTGGATCGACATGTTCGTTGACCGTCCATGGTATGCGCAGCAGCGTAATCAATCAACCACCTCTTTTTCCACAATCAATAAAGGAAGTGACAAAATAAAACGTTTTCTGACAAAAACAGTGTCAACTGAATGAAACTCCGTCGCTCGTGTCGATGGCTCGTGCCGGAGCAAAAACTGGTTCAGCATTGGTGCTTTCCAGGAGTTAAGGATCTATGCCTGATTAATTTGCTGTTCAATCGAGAAATTAGAGTTTTCCGTGTCCTCCCCAAGTATCGAAACAGGGATCTTTAAAGTACCTGTAGCCGTTCGAATAGGCGATATTCGACAGCTGTCAAATATGGCCCATTCAAACGGCCATTCTTTAGATACTGTGACCAATTTTCCTCACGGAAGAATTTACCTGTGTAAGAAGAAGTTGACGTAGAATTCATCTTAAAAATCTTATGCGACTGCTGTACCTATACCTACAGGGTGACTGTTTATGCATTCCTTTCAAGGGATGAACCAGCTCATGAAACTGAACAACTTTCCCCATGGAACATAGGTCGAAATATGAAAAAAAATGTTGGTCCTCCCATACAAATTGACTTAGTCGGTCGGTAATTTTGTATGGGTGGGCCAAATTTTTTTTTTTTCATTTTTCGGCCCATGTTTTATGGGGAAAGTTGTTCAGTTTCATGAGCTGGTTCATCCCTTGAAAGGAATGTATCAATTTTCCAGTCACCCTGTATACGCAGGTCGGCTCCATGTTTCGAATCCTCAAGGGCCCTACAGAATTATAACAACATCAAAAAATCCAAAAACAAATAAACTCCGTCAAAAATCTCATCAACCCACAGATGACCCTTTAAAAAACCTCCGCGTACCATTAAAAAGGTAAAAAAGAAAAAAGAAAGTTGGTCCAGGTAGCGATCAGCTGTTGCGGCGACAGGTTGGCGCGTATGTGTGCGTGGGGCTGCCTGTGTGTGTGAGGACAGATGCTGCGCGCATCTGCCACCGCGCGTGCGCGGAGGACCGGAGGGAATTGATACGTTGCGTACTCTTTGTCCCTCTTATCTATAGAGTATGAAGGTACCCATGATGACAGAACATTAGGTTTGTTTTCGGACTACGACTCTAAGGTCCGTTTTTATAATACGCACCCTACCCTGAGATCGAACTCTAAAGCGATTTTCACAATATGTCAGTCAATGCTAACAGCATGCCGTGTGATGCCGGCTTAGAATAGCTTCATCCCATTTCCTACCCGTGGGTGTCGTAAGAGGGGTCTGAGGGACTTGAGGGTTTCAGGTGTATTCCAACTTTTAGGCGACAGGCTGACAATCTGTCACTCTAGTGATACATAAATTTATATCAAACGGCCCTCTAGTATATTCGTCAGACGTGGCGACATCGACCGTATTTTTGCGGCCGTTAGCACTCTGCCTACCCCGTAAGCCTAGGTCACAAGGTTTTGATGATGGGGTGCCATCTTCAAATTGAAATTCAAAGGTCATATGTAGTCATGAGCAGCACCTTTCAATAATAAAGGCAGATGGCATGACCTATTAGCGTGTAGCTTTTTAACATCCAACCCAAAAAGGATGTAGAGTAATTATCTTAGTAGGAATGTCTTTCATGGACATCGAACTTATGACCTCCCAGACAGTGACTGCTAAACCACAGAGCACACACAGGCCACACAACAGTTTGATGCCTAGGGAAAGACGTTGTCAAACCACAACCACAACAGATGGACAAAGGTTAAGAAAACATTTTCCTATTTTCACCGAGTGATAGCATCACTCCAATGCCTACCAAGTATGGAGGGATGAGTAATGATTGGCCACATTCCTGGTTGCAACTTTGGTATTCTGACGTGCGTCATAAATCAAACTTTACCTAACTCCGTTCACTCAGCGACCCAGAGAGGATCTTCGGCTCCGAAACGAGTTGTCTCCACTGATTCTTGTTCTGCGCGATCTCCTGACTTAAAGATCACGCACGTCTCTCCAACGGTACCTAGGGCGCCCCATTGGACGCCGTCCTGTGGGTCGACCCACGTTAAGTACGCTCTTTTTGCTTCCCGATCCTCTCCCATCCTCTCTACGTGGCCGAGCCAACGAAGTCGGTCAGCTCTAGTCTCTCCGATTATATTGGGCTGGGGCAAACACCTGCTCGATACTTAACAAAATATTTTAGAAAATAATATGATCATGAATTAGGTACATACCATTGGTGTATTTTTTTATGTTAGAGAGCCACCATACCACCAGTATCTCTGCCTGTGCAGCCATGTTTTTCTAAGAAGAAGAGAGCGTTTGATAATTCTCAAATAACCAAAATGAAGGCGAAATCTCTTGAGATTATTATTATTAGCCCTAGGGCTTTCTCTAAAATATAATGGTTATCCGATCGTCTTATAAGAATCTCACTTATTTACTGAAGTATCAAACCCAGTCAGTCGTGTGACGAGCGGTCAGCTGGCGCAGATCGCGGCGCGTGCGCATCTCGCGCTCGCGTCTGTTTCTGTTGCTAGGCTGCAGGCTCTGAGCTCAGGGCTAGGTCATAAGATGTAGCGATTCGCGAAAAATAACTTCGTTTTATTTTCGTGTGGGACACCGAGTCGGCAAACGTTTTTAAGCCGCCTACTACTAGTAACAGGCCTCTGACATAGTTAACTGAAGTATCGTTTCGTAGCTCGCGTCTGTTTCTTTTTATAGGTTGCAGGCTCTCGTCTCTATCGTCTAGTTCAAGTTCATAAGATACGGATTATTTAGTAGACATACCAATATATCATCATTATCAACCGCCACGCCAGTCTACTGCCAGATAATTATGAGCTTCCCCAGGCGGCAGGCAGATTAGCGACTAACAGATAAACAGCAGACAAATTGACAGAAGGCAGCTGGTTGAACTGAAAGATCCTACCTATAGGCTAGAGTAGGTAGTAGCACAAATAATATAATACTACTAGAGTAGTGTAGTACTAAGCTGACATCAGGCGGAAACCGAACCCACTATACTACTGCAGTCACAACAGTCCACTGTTGGATATACACCTCTCTCAATTGGAGGAAATGGCCATCCATACTCACCACGCTCTACAGAGAATGATGAACGCAGTGTCATCTACGTAGGTAACTTTGCTGTCCATCTTCTGGATTCATACCTACTTTATCTAATCGCCTATTACGAAAAAAGAAAATAGAAATGCGTTGACGCTATTCTCAGCATCATACGAACATCAAGATAGATAGTTAGATAAACACTTTAAAATAGATCATCTGTTGAATACAAAATTTTAAAACACTTCGCTTCCCTTGTCAGGACTATCTATAAAACTTTTGGAAAACTTGCATCACCGCAGGCTGGATTTGAACAGCGACTTTCGCCATTTGTACTGGCGACGTCTTTATCATCTCGGCTAACGCGGCTCACTCACAGCCCGCGAAATAGTGCAAATGTATATTGCCAATAACAATAGGTCATATGTCTTTAACGCTATCCGCCTCCTCTTAACCCTTAAGCCGTCCACAGGTGAGTCAGCGCCAGCCGCTTAATCTTTAAGCGTGCAATTAACCATCTCGTGGCGCGGTATTTACGATGACATTCAGTTCGCATGCGGTGAACGAACTGCATCTTACGTAACACTCGATATTATCGTATTATGCATGTTGATTATTGCTGATAATACTCTTTGAAGTATACCGGGTATAAAGGTTTTTAATACTTTCCGATGAACTATGTTGTCAGAATCTACAGCTTTCTTCTATACTACTTAGTAGAAGTAGTCATTGGGTCGTTGGACGAGTCAGTGTCCCACACGAAGAGAGAGAGAGAGAAACGGAGAATAATAGTATACCTACCTTTGATATGATAGAATATTCATAGAAAGTTACCGGGGCCGAAGGGCTTAACGTGCCCTTTGAAGCACGGCACCATCCTGCTTCTTGGATCAAGAAAATCAGGTAGTTTGTGCCCTAAGTAAGAACCTCTGGGAATCCTGAGAGTCCAAAGCTCAGACCACGAGCTCAAAGAAGCAGCAAAGGTTTAGTTCATGACCACACATAGGTCTACACTCGGAGGGCACGTTAAGCTATAAGTCCCGGTTGCTGTCTATGATAACTGTCGTTACTCAACCATGTCAGAGGCCTGCTACTAGTAGTACGCGGTTAAAATTTATTTAAAAAATTACACCAGGGTCATCGCGTCGTTGGACGGCTCGGTGCCCCATAAGAAAAGAAGAAGACTCAGTATTATGCATGTTGATCATTGCAAATAACATCATCATCATCATCATCATATATCACGCCTTTATCCGTTGCGAGGTAGGCAGAGCGTTAACGGCCGTAAGAATACGGTCGCTATCGCCGCGTCTGACATTTTTGAGGATTGTTTTCCAAGGTTGTTTCGAAAAACATGTGTATTACTATAGTGACAGGTTGTCAACCTGTCGCCTAAAAAACACAAATATAACAATATTGCAAATAACACTCAGTATAAGACAGTTGACGTGCAAGTATGTCTGCGGTTTATGACACCCGGAGATCTTTGCGGTGAAGAGAGTTTGCGTCGTTAAAAAGTTAATGAACTCATACGGAGGCTAGTCAAACATTTTATATTAACTAAATTAGTAAAAGTTACAAAAATTATAACTACGAAGTAAACTTATCCTAAAACAAGAAAATACATTGACCATACCAACCTACCATAGTAAAAATTGTTCAGAATCGCGAGTAGAACATACATACATCACGCCTTTATCCCTTGCGGGGCAGGCAGAGCGTTAATGGCCGCAAGAATACGGCCACTACCGCAACGTCTGACATTTTTGAGGATTGTTTTCAAGGGTTGTTTCAGAAAATATGTGTATCACTATAGTGACAGGTTGTCAGCCTGTCGCCTAAAAATTGTAATACAGAAACACTCCCGAGTCCCTTAGTCGCCTCTTACGACACCCGCGGGAAGGATGCGGGGTGATACTACTCCAAGCACGGCATTACCTACCTAATTTGGTAAAAGCTACAAAAAATATAACTACGAAGGAAACTCATCCAAAAACAAGGAAATACATTGATCGATACCATTTTATGGCATAGAATGCTATTTCGCTGGTAGCCCCATAGTAAAAGTTGTTCAGAATCACGAGTAGAAACACCCTACAAAGTGTGTGTAGTGACTAAAAAATAACCCAGGTACCTATAACAACAAGTTTTCATCAACAGCCCCCACAGTCCACAGTTGGACAGACATGGACCTTCTCCTAATAAAGATTTTGTTCTAGGTACCTATACCATGCTCTGGATTTCTTTGGGGTGCTTTGTAATTTTTTGAAAATCTTGGGAAAAAGTCTCATGATTGATTGATTGAAGGGCACAGAGGGCGTTGTTGTCAAATTCGGGTTTGTGGGTCGAAGTACGGTAATTTTGGCGGCAGGTGCCACTCAAGGTGCTCTCTGATGCACAAACAGACACATTTGCATACTATATTAATCGATTGGGTTGTGTTTATGATCTAATTAGCAAAATTTGTGACGGGTTTGGTGATTATTTCGTGATTAAGACGTTTTTGCGGTGTTTTTAATTTACCTTATGTCTCAATAAAGCTCTTTGTTGGCTTGATCGCCAGCCACGGAAGATTTGTTGATACAAATCTTTTGTTATATAGTTTGTTATATATATATCTCAATACAAGAATGAGCAAAGGGCATATCATACTCATACATCATCATCATTAATAACTATGAGATGTAATGTCACCAGATATGCCTCCTTGCACTGCAACTTTGGGCCTTCACTTCAGAACAGAACAATTCAATTCAGTTCTGTTCGCTATCAAAACGAGAAACTCTTCGATTGGGAAGATGATGCACTGTTTTTTTTTTTATCGAGTCGATCGTCTAAATGATGCACTGCTGATAGAATAAATCAAATTTTGCCACCAGCCACTCTAAAGCAAATAAGAAAACAAAAACAAGCTTATACCAAGAAACAATCATCAACCTACGATCAAAAACCTATTCGAATCCGCCACACATGTCGGGGTTACTGGCCGGAAAATCCCTCACGAGGGCAGGTGTTGGGCAGATGGGAGATTTACCCCCTCCCCCAGGAATGCTAGATCCTCCCCCGTCAACCCCGCCGGAGGGAGAATAAATGATTAAAAAACATAACGGCGCGGGTAGACGAACTCTTCAAAGGTCGAAGGGTGAGTTAGAAGTCACATTCTTTGTAATGGCTTTAAAAGGTCTTTAGGAGATTAATGGTCTCTATTGTTTGTCTAGTGTGCCGTTTAGGGCTAGGATTAGTAAAAGCCTGTCTAGGTGATGGATTGTTCGTCGTAAATCAATCTAGTCTCAGATCTCTGATAAGTTTAAGTAGGCAAAAAGACACACACGTAATAACAAAGGCATAATGTCGTCCAAATATGTTATACTGAAGAAGAGCCCTCCGAATATTGATAGTATGCATGCAGACAATAAAACTGCGCAACTTTCCCCTAGGAACATAAGTCAGAAGACGACAAAAACTCGACCTAAAGTTATGGTCAGATTTTACTAGGTAGGTAAAAATAAGTCTAAATTTTTTAATGTTGCATGATACATATTTTCCTTTAAGAGAAAGAAAGGGAATGCAACCTATCGAAATTACATGTGAGGTTTTTGTCAATATGAAGGTCAAATAATTGTGCGAGGGCTGACCACATTTCAGACCTAACCATATCTTCATCATACAAAGTAGGTTTATGACGTAAAAGTGAGTTAAGTAAGTTAGTCATATGATATGACCATAACAATGCACTTTCTGACCTAAATCCGAATCTGCAGTGACTCACCGTCTGCGTCTGCGCATGACCATCAAACATTCTAACTATCCGCAGACAGGAGTGAGTCATCATCACACTCATATTACGCCTTTAATCTTTGCGGGGTAGGTGGAGCGTTAACGGCCGCTATCGTCACGTCCAACAAATTATGAGGGTTTATTCCGATGATTTGTTAATCACTGTATTGACAGGTTGTCAGCCTGTTACCTAAAACTGTAACACACATGAAGCCATCTTACGACACCTGATGCTATTCTAAGCCGGCATCACATGACATTGAATTACCATCATAATTGAAGTGATCGGTTAATTTTCGCCGTGTGGGACAACGAGTCGCCAAACGAACCGATGAACCCTGGTGTCAGATTTCCGACTACAATGGTCAATATATCCACAGACAGACATGCATGAGTCACCACCCATATTGAAGGGATCGTTGGACAGTATGGAGTGAATCATATTTCTTTCTCCAAAGTAAGAACAAAGAGGATTTTAGAAGATAGTAAATAGAGTAGTAAGAAACAATGGGTTTCTGGGGGCCAGAGGCTAGGCCACCCGATTGTCCGTAAATAAGATGGTCCTGGGTTTCGGATGGCACGTTAATCCGTAGGTCCCGGTTGCTGTCTTTGATCACTTAGACGGCGGTTGTTACACAACCATGTCAGAAGCCTGCTACTTGTAGAAGGCGGTTAAAAAATTCTGACACTAGAGGCTAGGTAGGTACTTCCTAATAGCCAACTGGGGACCCCAGAGAGCTACTTAGCACAAAGAAAGAAAGAAAAGCATCCTATGGATATTGCCTCGATGGGGTGTGCTGGAAGATTTTTTTTTACCTTTAGTATTAAGTTTTATTTAGCACACATACATATTACATACCTATATCACGCCTTTATCTCTTGCGGGGCAGGCAGAGCGATAGTGGCCGTAAGAATACAGCCACTAACGCCACGTCTCACATTTGTGAGGATTGTTTTCCAAGGTTGTTTCAGAAAACATGTGAATTACTATAGTGACAGGTTGTCAGCCTGTCGCGTAAAAATTGTAATACACCAATACTCTTGAGTCCCTTAGTCGCCTCTTACGACACCCGCGGGCAGGATGTGGGGTGATGCTATTCTAAGCCGGCATCACACGGCACTTTTATTTAGTTTGTGATGAAATTGTAGTAAGTATTTTTTTGCTGAAATACGGACATCCGCATGTTTCCCATACAGGGGGTTATTACTGGTCGATACACTTGTATCTCAACACGCGGCGGTCGATACGCGGTGCGTTGACACCGCAGGTGCGCGCGCGTGCCACCTTGCGCGTGCTGTGCGCGCTGCAAACGTGCGCGTTGGGACTAGGCCTGGGATATCGGTTCTGGTGGAATAACCGGTTTTTGTAGGAATACCGGTTTTGAAGCATTCTCGGTTTTTATAGAAGTGTTACAGCGAGAGATGCTGGATTATAAGGACCATTACACCACCTTTATACCTACCTCTGAGAGGTCGTCTATTCTCAGTAGTTAGTACAAACAGTTGGTACTTATGAGAACTTTTAGTTAATAAAAGTTCAATTGGCGCCTATATAGAGCCCCCGATATTTGGTTTTGGGCCCCTTACCCCACCAAAGTAGCGTCACAACTATGTCGACGATTTTTATGACATTCGCGCTAGAAGAAAGGTAATTATTCTATAAAATGTCGAAAATTAGTAAAGTACCTACTTATGAACAAACATCTTGTAACATTACCGCAACCTTACCGGTTATTATAACCGTTTACACAACCCTAGGTCAAGTGCTGCGCCCGCGCAGACAGATTCCTTTGAGATTAACGATCGCCCTTTGTCTGTCGGCGTGGGGTGAGGGGAAAAAGTTCATGTTTTTTATTTTATTGTAATCGTGTACAAGTACATCGGACATAAAAATGCAATGGGCTTTTGTTGAAGAAATGTTGTGATAATATGCTAGCGGGATGCCCAGCGGCTGTGCCCGTTGTAAGTAATGCATTTTCCCGTAGAAATTAGATGATTTCCCGGCAAGTATAATTCATAAAACCTTCCTCTTGAATCATTCTATCTATTTTAAAAAACTGCATCAAAATCCGTTGTGTAGTTTTAAAGATTTAAGCAAACATACATACATACATGCAGACGCGAAAAGAAATTTTGCTTTATACTACGTATTTTTAGAGAAGTCGGAACATCTGTCAAATACCAACAAAATACGGCAAACATAGAACGCCATCTTTAGGACTAGTTTTTTCAAAAAACGCCTTATAAAACGGTTCTACATATATCTTGACGTAAATGTGTATTCTGTTGTGGTGAAGTTATGAACTACCACTGTTAAGAACAGAAACGACAGTCAATATTATCAAGACTCTGAGCTGGGACTTCAAAAAGCTACCAATACAATTCTTACTGACACTGGCAGAATTACCCTAGATGGGGAGTAGTCCATATTATTAAATAATTATCCCTCCCTCTGTTCTGCAAATCATGGAATTTATGTTTGTACTTATAAATAAAATTACCAGTTAGTAGATATATGTAAGCCGTACCGTGAAATTTCTAATATCTATCCCGTAACTTTAGCTTAACTTCTCGTTCTGATATTCTGTTCAGTACTGAACTTAAAATTGAAGGTGCAGGAAATAAAGATGTCTCTAACAAATGATCCTTTCGACGACTGGCAAGTCAACTACCCCGAAATACAAATGCGAGCAGCTCACTTGCTTCGAACGCGAGAATGGGCAGACTGCAAGTTCCAATTTCAAAATGAGGATGCAGCATCAGAAACCGCCTCCTTGGATGCTCACCAGCTCATCCTGGCCATGGCCTCACCAGTCTTCGCCGCCATGTTCTACGGCGGCGTCGGAGATAAGCAAACTCCTCTTATCATCAATGATATCGATCTTCCCACATTCTCAGCTCTACTGCAGTACGTTTACACTGATCAAACTGACATTCCTAGCTCCGAAGCTGCTATAAACTTGTATAAGGCGGCGAATAAATATATTCTAGTCCACCTTGAGAAGATGTGTCTTGATTATCTTTTTAAAGAATGTAACCCGGACAATGTGTGCCAGATATACGAATTTGCATGTTTCTTTGGCGAAAGTTTACTCGAATTTCAGTGCTTGGAAATGTTTAGCAACAAAACCCAACTTGTGCTAAAAGGCAGTGGTTTTCCGAATGCTGAACCTGATACGCTAAAGAAAATAGTTTCAATGGACATTCTTACCATTAACAGTGAGATGGATCTTTTTAATGCTCTGTTAGATTATGTGGAAAACAACAAAACACATGACAATGGCGAAAAAGAGGCAATACAATCCGGCGACGATAATGCGGATAAGGATAACAAAGAATGTGGAGAAAGTGCCAATAGAATTAATAATGCAGATGATACTGATGCGGATAATAAACTACCAGAGAATTTAGATTCCTCCTCTAGCTCAACGAAACCCGAAAAGATGAGGCCAATGCTGAAAGGTGTTATTGAAGAAATCCGTTTTCTTTCTATGACACCGGCTGATTTAGCAAAAATCAATGAAATTAGTACGTTACTCTCCAAAGATGAGATATGTGCTCTTTTAACCAATATGTTTTCTCTTAATAGTAATATACCAATGCCAGATGGGTTCTCCTGTGTAAGAGATGGCAGGATCAGAGGTGCAGGAACGTTTCGTCATACAATACATAATATTACAAGTATGGCTGTTGGTAAAAAGGTTTACTCACCGTGCTATATACGCACGCTTCCTTGGAGAATACTAGCAACGAAAGAGTCAACAAGGTTAGCAGAATATCTTTCTTTTCACCTTGTTTGTGATGTTGACAGTATACCTCACAACTTGCCTCGAGTACCTGAAGATTGGTCATATTATGCAAAATTTGAACTACGTCTTCTAACGGTTTTCCCTCAAGTTGAACCGAAAACTAAGAAAATTGAACACATATTTTGCAAGAAAGAACCTGAGGCTGGATATCACCATTTTATTGATTGGAATAAGCTGATAGATCCGATGTACTATGAAAGTAACTCTGTCACCTTAGAGGTACATTTCGTATCAGAACCTGTGCAATGTGTGGATGTCAAGCAATATTCTAAAGGTGAAAAGAAAAACTAGGCCTCATTGAATATTATGAATAAAGAAAATTCTATTGAAGTGTCGACTAAAATACCAAACGTTTTTAAAGTTTCACAGAAGTAACTTTGATTTCTTTAGAATTTTACACAGAGAACGCGAACCGTAAAATGTTTAAGACCTATAGTCTGTAAAATATAGGATGATCTCTGTGACGTTTGCAGGGATCATCTTATGTTTTACAGACTATATACACGTTATTTGCTGTGAAATGGATATTCAATAAAGCAGCTGGAGTTACGTCTGTTACGTTACAAGTCTGGACGATTAGAACGAAGTACAGATTCACAAAATTGGATTGATTGAACATTGGTAAGTGGATTAGATTACAAAATTATAATAGGAAATATGGCAGGTTTGACACTAATCAATATTAATACTTTATTGTGTCCAAGGTCCAACCACAAGAAATTACAACAGTGACCTCTGAAATCTGAGGCTAAATTTGAACCCGAAGTTTGACCACTAATTGTAAATTTGGAAGAAAAGGCTTGTGTCCTACTTTATTTTACCTATCTTGAATACTAAAACACATTATTTGCCTTAAAGAGCGATCAAATTAATTGAAATCAACTTTGTTTCCATATAATTTTGAAATGTAATTCATTGAATAGGACTCAATTCATTAGCTTTTATATTTGTATATATTATTGAATATTCGTTTCCGGCCCAACCATTTTAATATAACTCCATTTCAACTGACAGTCAATTCTAATCGACGACCCTTCGACAATCGGAAATGAAAAGACGTAATGGAAAAGGCAAAGTGTCGAGAAAAAAAAGAGAAATTAAAATTGTATACATACATACACGTATCACGCCTTTTATCCCTTGTGGGGTAGACAGAGCGTTAATGTTAAAATTGTATAGGTACCACGAAATTTCTTGACGGTGTTAGGTATATTACTAAGTATCAGATATTGGTTCATTATTCCTAACGGTGTCTCCTTGTTGACCGGACTACTGTCCAGTCGAGTCCCATTGACTGGACTATAGGACAAAACATATAAAATGGACACAACAGGCACTGCTTATCTCTAAAAAAGAAATTTCTTACAGCAGACCTAGCCCTTGAGCAAGCAGCTAGCAGCACCTTCTACAAGTAGCAGATTTCTGGTTGTGTAACGACCGCCGTCTAAGTGATCATAGCGCAGTCTCTTAGTTGACCGGACTACTTTCCAGTCGAGTCCCATTGACTGGACTATAGCTCCCCCTGGCCAGAGTATCAGATGGTCATATCCGCTCGGAAGATTAAGGAATTTTGATTAAATATCATTGCTAACGGTGTGTCTTTTCATTGGCCGGACTACTCCCGTTGTATCTAGTTCGAGTTGATACTAATCTAAAGGTAGTCATATTCATATCCTTTCGAAGGTAAACAGAGATTACGTAACTAAAAAATTCAAGCGCAGTCTCTTAGTTGACCGAACTACTGTCCAGTCGAGTCCCAGTGACTGGACTATAGCTCCCCCTGTCCAGAGTATCAGATGGTGTCCGTTCGGAAGGTAACCGGAGATTAAGGAAGCCCTACACGGGGCTCCCCCGCGGTCGGAAACACGCCTTGACGCCCGCGAGGACTGAGGACGACGGTAGTTGACCACGTAAATGAGATAAAGTTTAGGATGGGGAAATAATGATGTAAAATAAAGGAATGTACTAATACAAATATTCTAGAAATGTACTAATACAAATATTCTATGATGTACTAATAAATATATTCCTAGGGAAAAAGTTGTTCAGTTTCACAGTCTAAATAATGATAGAATAGGATATCAGTAGGGTGCCGTGTGATGCCGGCTTAGAATAGCATCACCCCATTTCCTACCCGTGGGTGTCGTAAGAGGCGACCGAGGGACTTGAGGGTTTCAGGTGTATTGCAACGTTTGGGAGACAGGCTGAAAACCTGTCACTATAGTGATACACAAAGCTATCTCAAACGGCCTTCTGTATTTGTCAGACGTGGCGACATCGACCGTATTTTTGCGGCCGGCTCTGCCTACCCCGTAAGGGATAAAGGCGTGATATATGTATGTAGGGTATCAGTATTCGGAGGGCTGTCCATGAAGATGGATTCGTATCAGCTGACCTTAGGCGCAACACAGTTCCCTATTGATGACTGTCCCTTGAAGTGCCCCAACCTCATGGGATTGAACAGTATTTCCCAGCGAACAAAGGGTGGATTTTGGACTTTCTTTAAATGTATCAGAGCCAGAGTAATTTTGAACCCTTTGATATATTTTCAGCGTTTTCTTTATTACGTTTACTAATGTCGTGATGATCCTTATTGAGTAGATAGTATTTGTTGTTATTTTGGCACCAATCTTGTTTATAAATATTTTTGCAATAACCTTACATTATTATTTGTTTTATAGGCCACAATGATAAAAATGTATTCTCTCACGCCTCATGATAAGATGTGGCTGCCCGCAGCTTCCTATCTCGCTCGGGATATAGGAGATAGGTAACTCGGATGTTGCGGTTTGTACCATACAAGTACCAGCTACCTACACCTACAGCAGCTTACGTATTGTTGTATTCCTCCCTAAGTCTGCTAAATGAAGATCGTCTCAGTTGGATGTCGATTGGATCTCAGTTGGATGATTTTGATAGTTTCGTAGTCCGCTAACAGTTTGAAGTATAGAATCACAATGGCAATGGAATGGCAGTTGAGTTTCGATGGCGTTGCAATGACAAAAAATTGCAGACTTGGGCTTGCCCTGGTTACGCTGCTCATATGAAAGCCTAAGATAGGCTCCAATTGTTTGATTTCTAGGCCTTAGTGGTTTCAGCGAGCCTCAGCTATCATTGATAATACTACTAAGTTTTTTAGCGGAATACGAAACAGCAAAAACCATCCAAGTGACAATCTATCAACATCTTCACAGACTTTGTCCCTATTTTGAGACGGACTGTCTTCATTTGGCCCAGATTATTCTACCTGTGTTCAGGTCACTTCTGATCACACCTTGATACTGAAAAGATCATAATGTATCTTCATCTACCCTCTTTGCAGAAGGCAGGTACAATACCTTTGCCCCAATAACACCTCAGATATTGTCTCATTAGTATAATTTTCCCTATCCACTATTTTGCATTCTAATTTGAATCTTAATAAAGATCCAATCATCCCGAACTTCCTGTCAACAAAACCTTCTTGCATATTCATCGGTTTAAAAACTGTTACATTTTGAACGAATCCTAATCAGACAATTTAGTAGCGGAACTTTAAAAGAGGATGTTCAAAATCACCGCATAATATGCAATTAAATGACATTTAAGTTGGCAAAGGTCGAACGGCTGCTTCCGTTATTTTGGGCCCTTATGGCTTCTACCGAAATACTTTGAGGACTGATTTGCATAAGAAATTAGCTGATTGTTGAAAAAAATAACGTTATAATGTAAGTTTATCTTACCTAAATCATTCCTGTGCAGTTCGCAGTCTATAACAGTTACATCGGCTTCGGCACAGATGGTATACGATTATATAAGGTGAAAAAATATTAGCTGCAAATACTTTGACGGGCGAATCAGCCCATGAAACTGAACAACTTTCCCCAAGGACCATAAGTCGAAATATGATAAATTTTTTTGGACCTCCCATACAAATTGACTTGGTCGGTCGGTAGTTTTGTATGGGAGGTCCAAAATTTTTTGTCATATTTCGACCTATGTTTCTTGGGCAAAGTTGTTCAGATTCATGGGCTGATTCACCTTTTAAAATATTTGCAGCTAATATTTTTACACCCTGTATGTTGATACATGACAGTGGAGATGGGTTCCTTATTAGATAAAATAGCAGGTTCTGGCCTTACCTGTCAACTACTGTTAATTCTAAATATGCGAATTAGACAGTCAACTAGTTACCTAATAGAAGATTTGTCTTAGTGATTGTGAAAGCTTTTTATAAGGATTTTTTTACCACTTCAGAATTTTGGGACGTATCGAGATTGAAAAGATCATCAAAATAGAATCAAGTAAGAACATTTTTTCGTAGAGTAATAAATATATATAATTTTGATATGTGTAAAATAATTCAAGGATAAAGATTGTAATTAAGGTATTTTGAAGCTGTCGTACACGCAGGTCTTTATTAATTTCAGCTTAGAATAACATCACCCCATTTCTGCCCGTGGGTGTCGTAAAAGGCTAGGGATGAATCTAGAGAACGGGCAGCAGCATTTCCTGAGATTATCTACAAAATCATGCACTGCGCTCGCCAATCCGCCTGCCAAGCGTGGTGAGTATGACAATACCCCCCAATTGGGAGAAGCACATGTCCAGCAGTGGACTGTTGTGGCTGTATCAGTAGCAGTAAGAAGTCACTTAGACGGCGGTCGTTACACAACCATGTCAGAAGCCTGCTACTTGTAGAAGGCGGTTGAAAAATTCTGACACTAGGGTTCATCGGGTCGTTGAACGACTTGGTATCCCACACGAAAAGTAAGAAGTAAAATGTTGTCGGTCAACAGTATCTGAACCGATGAATGTAGAAGAAACGAAAGAAGCCAGGATCATAGCAAGTGAAGGAAATAGTCTCTGCCTACCCCAACGAGAAAGAGGCGTGATTTATGTATGTTTGTAACGGTACCTGATGAATACTAAACATGGTCGACAAATTATCGTCCACAGAGAAGAGAGCATGAACAGCGACACACTCATCTGAGACTGCCCAGCCGCGTGTATAATAGTAGCTTACATACTATAATAGTAGTATCGGACTGCTAGTAGCTATTAGAACGGCCCACGATTATGGGTGGAGTGAAGACTAAGGTGGTTGAGGTGGGTGCCACACTTAACATCCGTTGTTTGCTGCGCTTTTTAAACTCATTTGTCTTTTGGATACAACGAAATTTCAGAAGCAATGCAATAATTTGCCTTGCCACCGCAGTCTTTGATACACTTATTATGGTAGATGCAATATACCTATATCCGTGTGATGCCGGCTTAGAATAGCATCACCCCACATCCTTCCCGCGGGTGTCGTAAGAGGCGACTAAGGGACACGAGGGTATAATTTTTAGGCGACAGGCTGACAACCTGTCACTATAGTGATACCTACAAATGTTTTCTGAAACAACCTTTGAAAACAATCCAAAAAATGTCAGCCGTGGCAATACCGTCTTCTTTCGGCCGTTAACGCTCTGCCTACCCCGCAAGGGATAAAGGCGTGATATATATATGTATGTATGTATGCAATATACCTATGACATTTTGCGTCAACGGTCGTCAGGTGTGGAATTCACCTAACTAGCTGTACAGGTATTGTTACCGATAACGAGGTTTCTATTAATTAATGGTCAACACTCTAATGGCATGATCCTCATGGAAATCGGTGACACATCAGCTCTCATACCCTCTGTGTACTGGGTTTTCAAACCAGTATTTTTGCTGACGGTAGTCGTCGCATAAATAATAGAAAGGGTTTATTTGGTTTATTGATATGAGCAATAATGGAACCGAGAATGGATATTTTATGTGGAGGAATGAAGGGCAACGAAAGGGTGATGCTTGTTGGATACTAGAAGGAGAGGACAAAACAGTTCAGATGTTTTTAGAAAAGAAAGAAAAGTTGCAATGAATAAGAAAGGAGTTATCGAAGATTTAAATAGTGATAGATCTGAATAAAACAAAAATAAGTACAGCCTGATAACCAATTAACTTATATCTACCGACCCCTGCTTGCTTGAAGATCTACGTATAAATATTTTAAGGAAACATGGTATCGTTTCAAAGAAGGTCATTCTTAGGTGTCAAGAACTTGAGATAATTACGTAATTCATGTAATTTTAAAGTGAGGTAAACTTGTACTAGTAAACGGTTTGTTGACGTGTGACTCAACACAATTATGAATACATAACGGAAAAGGGTAAATGACCGTTCTTGCCGAGACAATGTATATAAAATAAATGGTAAAAAAGTCAATCTTGTTTCACCCAGGCATCGATCGGTAGAAGTAGGGTTGTCACTTGTCTGATATTGGCTGCCAATCCAAATACGGAAGCATCTGTGAACTATTTAACCTGATGCTAAGCTTTTTAGCCCACCACCTCTTTCATTTTTACTCACACTGCTAGCACTGACTTCTTAGAAGGTTTTGTAATGATCGAGCCACGAAAATAATTTTATAGGCCAACTAGCAATAAGTAGGCTAGACAGTTTAATCTAATCACTCTGACATCATTGAGACGTTCATCGACTCGGTGTTACATAAAAACAACAGCACCCAAAACTCAAGTCCATATGTACGTACGAATTAGACCAAAGCAAAATGCAGCAAAGTGTAACTGTAAGTGATCTCTTTCAGGAAAGTTAAACGACTTTTACGAAGACGATTTATTTGTCTCTTTCTTTTCGTGTGGGACATCAAGTCGTCCAACGACTCGATGTACCCTAGTGTCAGCATTTTTCAACCGCCTTCTATAATAGCAGGCTTCTGACATGGTTGTGTAACGACCGCCGTCTAACTGATCAACATGCTATCCGAAACACAGAACCATCTTACTAGCGGACAATCGGGTGGTTCAGCCCGCCATGTCCTAACCGGACTGGGAACAAAATCACAAAGTGATAAATATCAACTTTATGAAAGACCCACCGAGAATCGAACCCGAAACCTACAGCGTCAAAGACAGTCGCGCTACCACTGTCGCTGCCACATATCTGTCGTCGGTAGAATTTGTTAATAAAGTAGACAAGTCTAGTAGGCGAGCTGGCAGCCCTAGATGAGACGGGCACGTGCGGTCCCCACCTGCCTGCATCCAGGTGCACACAATCGATCGCCTTACGCAACGGCCGAGCACTGGAACGCTCACCCTACGCTATAAAGGAATACTACGAGGCATGGCCGGCATTGGACCACTTACCCTACAAGCTATTCTTATTGGTTCCTTTACTGGACATGCAAAGTTATGTAAGTGGTATTGCGAATTCGAAGTTATGCCTTTTAATCTTGTTGATATTTTGACGTCATTGTTGGATTAGATTCGCCAAAATACTTACATAACATTGAATCTAACAAGATTCCAATTTTTATGATTGTTTTGTCAATAGCAAGGAAAAGAAAAAAAATACGGTAGAATAGGGTTTTAAAAAACGGACTCGCGGCAAACCCAAAATTCCGGTCTCGGTACCTACGTTTCAGCAAGTATAATCAGAAATTGGTAGATATACCTGCACGCTTCTAATTAGTCTCTGTTACCTACACGGTGTCTTCTTAGCCTTCTTAGCCCATTCTCATATGTTTCACGTCTGACTGAAGACGTTTTGAGCAATAGCGCGACGTGGCGCAAATGCTGTGAATGACTAAGATAAAATGAAGGAAGTACTAGGTGGTGCCATAAACAAAAAAAAAGAAAGGTAAAGATCTAGTAGAATACTACTCTACAACTAGATCTTCAACTCATTATCAAGGAAAAGTTACAGAAGGAATCATAGAGGTAAGCAAAGCATACCGTGTAAACCGTGGTCCACCCCCACAATACAATACAATACAAGACAAATTTATGTATGCTTTATTGCACAAACAAACAACATATTAAAGAAAATAATAAAAGACAGAAATTGTACAATTGGCAGCCTTATTCCTCCGGTATCAATAGCTTTCAGGGAACCAGTAAGGAATAAGCTTAAATAAATACTGCCCCGTGCAAGCAAGAAGGTTGTATCTGCCATATGCCAGAAGACGTTACGAGCAACCACGCGCGACGTGGCGCAGCTGCTGAGAATGACTAAGATAGATTCTACCTACACCTTTCTACCTAAGTACCTATGCTAGATGTTTATTATTATAACTGTTGAACGGATTACATACGGAAACAAGCTGTCCACGCTAAACTTGAAACAAAGTTTTAATACATCTCTGGGCAGTGTCCTTTAATTACTTTTTGTGAGGTTACAAGCACAAACGAATCATGTAGGTTTTCAAGGTATTTATAAAGCACACTCAACTCTGAGATTGATCTCAAGAGCGATTTGACAGATGTCAGTCAATACTAACAGGATCTTAGAAGTCGCACTCAAATCGATCTCAGAGTTGAGTGCGGTTTGGAAATATGGGCCTTAAATCGGGAGATTATGGAATTAATTTCAGATTAAACAACAAACTTAAAAAAAAAAAACATAAAGAATTTTTCAACCGCCTTCTACAAGTAGCAGGCTTCTGACATGGTTGTGTAACGACCGCTGTCTAAGTGCTTATAGACAGCAACCGGAACCTACGGCTTTACGTGCTATCCGAAACACGGAACCATCTTACTTACGGACAATCGGGTGGTTCAACCCGCAATATCCTAACCAGACTGGGAACAAATTCACAAAGTCATAAAAATACTAACTTTGTGAGTGACCCACTGAGAATCGAACCCGGAACCTTTTGCGTCAAAGGCAGTCGCACTACCACTGCGCCACATCGGTCGTCTGCGCCACATCTATTTATACTTCATCAAACTAGTCTTCAAATGCTTAATGCCAATTACTATAAAAAGATGGTTGGTCTTGGTACCCAGCAGCTTGCACAATTTTCTTTAATCTACAGCAAGTGGGGTTTCTATTAGAAAATGCCAGTTGGCCACCTTTAGCTGCTAACAAATGCTAAAGGCTATTAAAACCTCCACATGCCCGCTATAAAAGTCTAGGCTTGCATTCTGCTACGGCAGGGATGGATGCAGGATCCCTATCACTACATGTATAAAGCAAAGTCGCTTTTCGCGTCTGTCTGTATGTATGATTGCTTAAATCTTTACAACTATAGTCTGTATGTTTAGGTACTTATCTTTTTGTAAACAAACTTTGTATGAAACTGGCATTTCAGAAGTGTCACTTTCGTACAAAGTTTGTTTACAAAAAGATATGTACCTAAACTTACAGACTATAGTAAACGGATTTTGATGGAGACTTCTTTAAAAGCCGCTGGAAGGGCCGCTAGTTATTTAAAAGTTGTTTTGTTTTCCCATGCTTATGAGACAACTGCCGAACGTCATCGTGACAAGACAAAATCTACACAGAACATTAGTAAAAAATACGCCACCTCGGCGATGGACATGTTCAGTGTGAAAAATTTTCGACTTGAAAAGGTTCCACCATAAAAATTTACCTACTTTAATTATCTTGTTCGGCAAGTATAGCACTGGACGCCCTCCGGCCGGGCGCTGCAGAGCACAGACAGCGAAAACAGGAGATCATGCGTTGTGGCGTACCCTGGGGGAGGCCTACGTCCAAAAGTGGACTGCTATAAGCTGAAGTGAGGTGTGATTTGCCTTAATTAAAGCCATAAGCTCAGCGGTTATCTTTTCTTATTATTACGTTCGTTTTCCTATATTTCTCAGTCCTGTATGAATTTATACACCCGAGCTGAGGAACACAAATGCCACCCCCCTAAAACCAGACCTGGAGGGTGGCTATTCTAGATGGAATCATGGCATCTGCGCGTGCGCAGCTGTATATCATTCGTACGTCGTCCGAGCGCCTATCGTTGCGCTCCGTTGAACCTAACGTCTTATTTCGAAAAGTTGTTTAGAATGCACCCAGGACATGACGCGACAGCAAAAAGTCTTACGCCCGCTTCTACGTGGACGATACTCTTTTCGATTTGTCTTTTCTTCTTTGATTCTCTATTTTATGTAAAATACTGTGTCTTTGTAGGTAGGCTAGTTACAAACGCCAAACATTTATTTATAGAGTTTTTAAATCTGCCTAGCGAGTTTATCATTAATTTATGTCCTCCAAAACTTACAAACAACTTACTTTACATATTATCTTGCAAATTTTTCATAGTAATTTTATCACATCTTATGAGCAGAACATATCAGCTTATTTAATATAATTTCTCTCTTACAAAGGTCAATCAAATAACGGCTTCTAACGACTCGGCCGGCTGGTGTATATTGTGACGTCAATATCCTTACACCCTTGTCTTCCTTTATACTGTCATTATCATGGGGTTTCATGTCTATGGAGTTCTTATGGGGGCGTCTTACATATGACGCTTTTTGAGCACGTGCCTTTGTGGTTATGGATATGGATATTTTGTGATACCTTACCTACCAACTGTTCTTTATTGCTCTATATTACATAACTAGTGCTATAAATAGAGCTTCTATTAATGTTTCACATTAGAAAAAAACGTCAACATTTTTTGTTGTCAAATTCATTCCCTACACTTTTTATTTGCAAACAATTTTTCATGTCATCAAAATATGTTCTTTTGATGCTCTAGTTGATTTGATTTCATTGATTGAGCCGTCCGTGCCTACCTTTTTCCTGATCATTTTGCGGCCTACTAGGAAAAGAGACAGACCAAGAGGTAAATAAAAAAAAACATTCCCACCCTCGCGGGCTCTCGCAACCATGTCCGGCGGAAGACAAAGGAAACCGCCACCGGTGTGTGGGAGAGAGTTTATATAGGGTTTATGCTGCAGTCGAAATCAATAAAAGCCAAAAACTAGCTCAAAAATAATCGTTATATACTTAATGAAGTTGCTTTTTGTGTTTCTTTCTCTAGTCAGTCTGTGGGATTTAGATACGGTTGTCTCAAAAGATAGAATTTCTTAATAGATATTGTGAAGAGGTGCCGAAAGAAAATCTTAGTTCCTTATTTCTATTAGCGGGTGCAACTGCTACGCGGGCAGCTATTTACGGAAATAAACTGACTAGACATGACATGAAACACGTCCTTAAGTAGGTATATTACTTTGGCGTTGCCGCTAAGTCACTTCGCAACATAATATGGCAAAAATACGACCGATGTGGCGCAGTGGTAGTGCGACTGCCTTAGACGTAGAAGGTTTCGGTTTTGATTCTCGGTGGGTCACTCTCAAAGTTGATATTTTCTCACTTTGTGATTTGTTCCCAGTCTGGTTAGGACATTGCAGGTTAAACCACCGGATTGCCCGTAAGAAAACCGGATTGTTCCATGTTTCGGATGGCTTTTAAAGTCGAGGTCCCGGTTGCTGTCTATGAATACTTAGACGGCGCGGCGGTCGTATATACACCATGTCAAAAGCCTGCTACTTGTAGGCGCTTAAAAAATTCTGTTACTATTGTCTTTGTCATTGTCTCATTATTTTTGAAGACCGCACGAAAAACAATGAACTTAAATAATTATTTTGTATAGGTATTAAATATTTCATACTTTTTATCTATGCAATTTTCTTGAGCCTATTCAGTTTTATATCTGGTACACCTTTCGAAAGGGACACATACCTTTACCTGCCCAGTTTAAAACAATTACGAATAATTTAATCCGTCTTCTCAACCACTTGAAATTACTTTAAAATTACACCACAGCCAAGAGAAATACAATAAACATGAACAGATGACCAGGCTTTGATCTCGATAACACTTTTTAATAATAAAAAAGAAATAACGGATCGACACATGTGCAGGCGCACGGAGAAACGAGGCAGAGGAAAACAACATTTACGGGATAAGATCATTCATTATTCTCCTTGCCTTATTGCGTTTCTCGGCTAGGTAACCTATGGGATTTGACGTGGAACCAAGTTTTTACACAGAGCGAGTGCCATCTGACCTCTGCAACTCGAAGGCTAACCTGACCCGAATCCTAGGATGTCACATTCAAATAGCGTCATTTACGGGATAAGATAAATTCATCTGTTACACCAAGGTAAGAGCGATAACCAAACCACTACACAGTTTGCATACCAAGGTAAATTAATTGAATAATACCCTCGTATAAAAAACGTTACGCGAGAAGTTTTTTAATATGGATATTTTCTCTCATGATTATCATTGTTGATATGGAGTTGCTTTCAGTTCTGTATTGCAATAAAAAACTACTGTGTCTTGACAGCTGATGCCTCCAGGCTCCAGTAAATTTTAGGTTTTTTCATTGATAAAATATTCTGTTAAATAACTTTTGCTAAGCGATTTTGGGAATAAATTTTGAAATCACAAAATAAAACTTTTAATTTTAAAAGAGGTGACTTTTTTCTTTTCTCCGTTTTCTGGTTTTTCTAACTATTTCTGAACAGCTCTCGTTAGTTTTACTCTTATCTTTTCCTGCATCTATCACCTCCGTTTTGGTTAAATTTTGACATCCATAATCCAAAAACATCTCTGTTTTAAGATATACTTCAAGAGCAAATTCTAAAAGAGTGCTCCATAAAATTGCCCAAAGTTGTCGACCTCTGTCTTAGCGGAGGCACCTGCGCCCGCGCGTGCCGCGTCCTCCCCCGCCCCCCTCCAGCCAGCCTCCTCACCCCCGCTCCCCGTTTCCTGCATCCGGGGAGCCGACTGACCCTTGCCGACTTATTTTATACTTCTTTTTTGTATTTTTATTAAAAGTGTTCCTTTTTTGAACGAGGCTAGGTTGATATTAAGAAGTCGTCGAGATAGAATGATATAAAAATGTTAACTAGAATCTCTTTACTGATTATAGAAAAGTTCTAAAGTTACGATGCTTACGACCTAGTAGGAGATAGTTATGTTTTCTGATACTCTTATTAGTACTATTACTTGCTGTGGTCTTCTCTGGATTTGCACCATAATAATATATTGCTCTATTTTTTTAGTGTTGCTTTCTGCTTTATTACGGGCCTAGTCAGCTCTGGTTTACCCAATCAAGAATTTATTAGGTAATTTTGCAGTCTGCTAATATAGTCTGCATATCGATATCGCTCATGGATATGAGCTGAGTAGTTATATAAATGCGGACCATGGTTCATGATTGCATCCCATGAATCACAGCGATCAGTTCTATGCAGCTGTAATTTCATTGCAGCTCCATACGAGCATGCAAATGCTGTTACCGTTATGCCACCCAACCGTTTCTGTACCGCCTTAAATACCATCGGCAAATCCGTTGGCCAACGGTCACCAGCCACCATGCACCGTCCACCTTGCCACCAACACAATAGCAAATCATTAAAAAGAGACCACTCATTGTCTACCGAACTTTCCCATGCAAAGGATAGCCCAAAAGCCCTTTTGTCAAAGTCGATCGTTACAGTTTTGCAAAGAAACTAGAACGATTCTCACGAACGCAAAATTTCGCCGATAGACAGTTCCTTAGAAACGGACAATGGAATAGATTCGCAAACAAATAATAGGCTTACAAAAGGGTGGTTTTGTTAGAAAGGGTCAGGTTGGGTCAGTGGGTGCCGGACCCGTGACCCTAAAGAGTTGGGAAGACCCCATCACTCACGCTGCACTGCGCTAAAGGGCTGGAGTGACCTTAGGGTCAGCACGGGTTGGCTACCTGAAGACTGACCCGTCCTGGACAATTTGGACAATTAAAAAGAGCCCAAACGGTTGTAATTCGAAAAATCGCGATAACCTCGCTCATGGCAGTTGATTTAGTGCAAGTTTTTATTGTGCTATTTGTATTCGTTTAACGTTACCCGTCGTTCAGGAGAAATTGATGTGATATCCAGCTAAGCCGGTCTATTTGTCTGTAATACTTGCTTGAAGACAAAGAATGACAGCATAAGTGCAAAAAATACATCAAAAATTGCAAGAAATCTTCCACCACATATTCTTGCGAAGAATGTGTTAGCCAATCATTTCGAAATCAAGATTTGAAAGGTCACTGATAAACAATTTCAGGTAACATGCAGGGTTTTCCAGTAAAATCTGACCGTTACAGAAAATTCAACTATTGGTTCTTGTTTTTTGTCAGTTGGCCAGCTATCCATTGTTTGATCCACATACAGCTTGATACATATTTCAACGGACTTTTGCCTATTAAAAGCTCATAGCGTCCAGTGCGACAGTTTTTGACGTATAACCGACCAACATACTACAAAGGAGCTAGTATATACGCGAATAAAAGGCGTTCTATTATCCTTTCACAGTCTTTGATTTGCCATAGGCGAATCCGTTGAGGTGGACAATGCAAAAAATGGAGCGAAATAGTTTCCCATAAAACTGTAGCGTGAAAGAAGGGTATTAGAATTAGGCGTTCATAGAGATCTTTTGTAGTCCAGTGGGAAAATTCGCATATTAAGAAAGGGTTGCAAGACATGGGTCAGTCTAGAGGACAGTGCGGCTTTGTTGTGCGAAGTCGCTGGGCTGTGCAAATTGAGGCACAAAGGGCTTTGCAATTGCGCATCTTCGTCAGATGCGGAAGATGTTTTTTGAAGGGTCCACTATGGTGATGGCTATCCCGAGATATTGCATTAAACCACCGTTATTGATGTGGACCATTGTTGTATTTTTTGTTAGATTCATATATGGATGACTTTGTCGTGCAGATCTATCTTATGATGAAAAAAAAGGAAAATTTGAGAAAACCTAGGAAACCGTATTTAAAATCTAAGGCTATCAGATATTTCAATTTCAATTTCAATCGTTTATTGCATAAGTCATTACACATAGATGTTAGCAGTACAATGTTGCACAATGTTGTATAAAGACACCCTGTTAGGGCACAGCAATATTTATGAGAGAGAGCCTTAAATATTTATAATCTAATTAATGACTTTACTTACAACTAAGTTTTGTAACATAACAAATAAAAATAGAAAAAGTAATAAAAAAATAACATCCTTATTATATATAGGTATTTAAACATTTTTATAGGTACAATATTGTTATCTAAATAACACAATCATGACCTAAAAGTATTGACTACTCATATTTGCTACATTGCTACAGATTATTTAACCTTTGCTCTTTAATACTATGGTTAATTGGAAAATTATTTTTATCTTTATGATTATTTTTTTCGTTAAGTTACTAAATAGATTTTTACAAAATATTTTCTACACATAAAAATGCATTCTTGAGTTTGTAGTCCGTCTTGATCAAGACTCTGGGCCGCTTCATATAATAATATTTGTCATCTAAAAAAAACTTTTATACTTTATATCGATTGAATCAATGTGTAATTTTACGCTAGTTACAGTTAGAATTATGTTATTTACGTACTAGCTGCCAATAAGATTCCAACAAGTCATTTCTTCCAAACTATTCAGGTAGATAATGTCTTTTTCGTGTTAATGCAAATAGCAAACGACAAAGAAACAAAGACATCGTGCATTTTTCTCTACGTTTTCTTTTGTCCTGATAAACCTTTGCTTTATGTTTAAAAATACATACATAAATCACGGTTCTTTCTCTTTGGGGTAGGCAGTGACTATTTCCTTGCGCTTGCTACGATCCTGGCATACTTCTTTCGCTTCTTTTACTTTCATCGGTCTTTTCATGCACGTTCGTCGGTTTAGGGCACTTCTGACCGACTTTTCTTAAAAAAGCTTAAACACTAAACTAAAAAAAGCTATCCTCATTTCAAAGAATGTGTATTTTTACAGTAACTTTTGAATACTAAGTTACTTTACTACGTACGTTCGTAAAATCTCTACTTCGATAATCGTCTTTAAAACTTCAAACTTTAGTAACTAACTAACTTCTCTGGCTCAGTGACCCGAAATGGATCTTGGCCTCCGAAACGAGCTTCCTCCACTGATCCTTGTCCTGCGCCACCTCCACCCAATTATTGACTTGGAGATGGCCCAGGTCAGCTTCCACCATATCTTTCCAGCGGTACCTGGGGCGCCCGACAGGACGACGCCCTGTCGGCCGACCCTTGTACGCTCTTTTGACGCCCCGATCCTCACCCATTCTTTCTAAGTGGCCGAGCCAGCGAAGTCGGTGAGCTTTCGTCTCTCCGAGTATATATATCCGAGTATATTTGATAGATAAAACTTTAGTAACAACTTCAAATTCAAATTTAGCTTTGTTACTTTTGACAAAGATACATTTGCGGTTAGTCTCATCCGCTTTAGTCGTTATCTCATTGCAATCGACGTTTTACAAGTGCAAATTATGAGTTTGTTCAGTTTTATCTGTCGCCAACGGGTTTTCTTATCAACCAGCAGTCGGCAACTCGGCAGATGTGTTACGGAGGAATGATCGATTTTTTGATTCAGTTTCTATTAGATAAGAAACGTTTGTAGAAGAAAATGTGTGAGATACAGTAGTTTTGTTAAGTGCTGCACCTTTGCTTTACTACTTAGAATTACAGCGATTCTCATGTTCAGTATACACTCGAATTGTCAATATAAGTCTTATACGCGTGGTAGAAAATCGGTGCAAAGTTTAACCAGTTCTAACCCAGAGTCAGACTGTACAAAAAAAAACTACTTACCTATACTATAGAAGTAGATACACATCTATTTTTAGATGATGGTTTATTACTCTATGAATGCATCAATCTTTTGAGTGTCAAATTTCGGTCAATAGTGTCATTATATTACCTACTCATTTTTTTAAATGATCTTACATATCGGTCACTGAGCCAGGGAAGTTAGTTACTTTAGTACCATCTTATAATATTACTGTTGACGCATGCGCGACTATGTGGGAAGCTGTAAAATGTACCACCGTCATGTGAACTGGTGTCAGATGAGGTGCTTACTGGTGGCCTTTGCCTTTTCCCATGCTCAGATCAGGGCCTGCTCTGGTTTGAAGCTCATTTCTTGACCGTTAAAGTTTGAGCACGGTGCAGTAGTAGCGCCTTCAAAATTAAATCTTGGAAGAAACAAGACGATTGGGTATTTAATAAACATAAAAGTTGTACGCTTAAACTCCAAAAATACTACGTACTTCATTCATAATTTATCAAAATATTGAAAATTTGAATTTATAAAGAGAAAAATTACATAAAAGTAAGTGTTCTGACGTCATCCAAAACCAAATACCGTTTTAGATCGTTTTAAAAAGTAGCTCTATTGACCTGCCAGGTCTATTTGTTTTTTTACTCAGGGACTGTTTTTATCATAACATAAGTCATACATACATAACATAAGTTGAAGGTCGGGTTGTTGGGTCACTTGTTGTTCCACAGGAAAAGAGAGACAACTATTTCGTAACTCATAGAAATTACTCTAATTTAGGAGAAACTTTATTCTAGCCAATAGAGGTTACCATTTGTCTAAGTAGATGTAGTATAGAAAGGACTGGTGATTTGTTACTTTTTACTGATTTAAAAAGTTTTGGACTACCTATTTCAAAGATTTTATAAAATTCCTTTTTTGCATGTTGGTAGTTAGTTACTGGCGTTTGTTTCGCTACCATTTCTCGCTTCAATATCACCGTTTGTCACGATCTTTACGGTTTACCAGTGTTACTCACCGGTATGCAGAGTAAGATGGTTTTAACCTAGTTTTGGAGTAACCTAATTATGGTTTTTGGGTATGCCGAAGCTTCTGCTGCTTATGTTAACCAACAAGAGTTGACCGAAACCTTCACTTTTTTCGATTTACAGTTTATTAATATTATTTTCCGAAAACGAGATCTTGAATTGTAAAAGCAGTCTATGATGCTAGTTTTATCACAAGGAAAGGACGTAGGTAGTAGATAGCACCAATTCAGTTTATGGGGTTTGCAACTTGGCTAATTTTGCAAATATACCCTGAGTAAAGGCATTATCATCATTCTCCTTGCCTTATCCCGCTTCTCCGTCGGTGTCAGCTAACCTAGGGGATTAGACGTGGAAACATCTGACCTATGCAACCCGAAGGCCAACCTGTTCCGAATCCTAGGTTAAGTCACATTCAAATATCATCTGATTTCAAATTTTATTTGAATTTGGGTTTCATCACGATGTTTTACCATATCCTTCGCCGTAAGAGCAGTCGATAAATGTACGTGAGTAAAAACACATTGGTGCATGGCGGGGATCGAACTCGGATCTCACGATTGTAAGTCCGGTGTCCTAACCACTTCGCCACCGACAAACTTCCCATCTCTCAATACTTCTAAATTTGCTTAAGTCCATTTTATTCCCATGCTCACAAAATCTACACAATTGTCCAACAAAACTAAATTAAGCTAATACTTCCGGCTCCAAGATGCACCCCTTCCACTCTCGACCCTTCTTGTCCTGCGTCTTTTTTATCTTGTCCGATTTGCTTCCTGACTTGGCGATTGTTTTGCTTACATTAATCGCTTTGAACACATACCTAAGGGTTGATTTGATCAGTTCGTCTGATTTATAGCATGCATCAATGGGACCTTGAGTGTCTCAAAGACGGATATAACCTAAATTATTACGTACATCGATGATCTGATTCACCAGTTTATCTTCAATCACATTTTTTCGTAACTACTATGCCGGCTTCCAATAGCATCTCCAGTTCTTTTTTGTAAAATTTTCGATATATTTATTTCCCTTGTGTCAACTCAATATCGTTTTTGGACATGGGTGCGCTACTTTCTTCGAGGGCTTTTGAAACAGCCTTTTGCAGCAGAAAAATACCTTCTGACTTTATCAGATCAACAGAATCATATCATGTATCTGGTCTTTTCCACGTCCAGAGCCATCTTGTTCAGATCGGTGCTCCTTTTAAAAAAACAAAAGAGTCCATTGTCAGTTGGTGTTGCGGAACTATAGAAGAGCCGATTTCCGGACCAAACCAGTTTGGAGGAGATCGAACCGGTTCACACCAACCGTCTTGCGACATAATGCCTTGTTTATGGTAATTTAGCCGTATATTGTGTCAGGATGTTTGTTTTTTATCCCTGGGAGAGGGATGCTGGTAACCCTGATGGGATTAGCGGTCGTGTTTTGAAATTTTAATACAACGATTAATACAGTTTTTGTGTCGCGACTCCCGATCCTTTTGTTTAAGTGTTTCTATAATTGACAACATTGATGCACGTGCTTTTTAAAAATATTTTGTTCAATTGGTGGTAGATCGTCCGTCACTGTGTCTTTGTGTTTCAGGCAAGGCAGATAATACAATATTTGAATCTTGCTGATACTTTCCCAAGTATATGTATGTATAATCAAGAGTGTCTAAAATGATAGGTCTGTACTCTTTTAGAATCTAAACTCACAAGTCAATATCGGGAACTTCGTTAGCTTTTGATTATTTCCAAGGTTACACTGCAAGTATTTACCGACATTTGCTGATATTGTAATATTCATTTCTTTCTTTAATTTTCTTCAATCTCCAGTCTGTGCACCCTTTTTGTCCTTATGGTCTTTCCCCTTTGCTATTTTTACAAACTCCTGTTTGACCACTAGCAATCAATCTTAGGTGAATCTTTTGCAAACTTTTTTTGCATTCCTTTATCCATCGGCGTTTATGCAAATGTGTGCAATTAAAATTTTTGCAGGTAACGGTCCTTTGCCCTTACTTCCTTTTGTATGGTCTGCAGCTGGACAGCTGAAGGGATAAGACGTTAGAATAATTGTCAATATCTTTTCTGATGTTCTTGGCATATGCAAAACTGTCATTGAATACTAATGATGATGATCTCTCCGACCGATTTCGGCCATGGCGACCACTTTAGACTCCTAATCAGATCGGCGCTGATGCGCCCGGAAATGGCTATTGTAGCCAATTTTGGCAGTAAACTCCCGTGCACAGAGTGGGCACGTGAGTTTGCCATTTACATAATTATAGTTAATGACGACGGGTGGACGAGCCTTCAGCTCATCGCGCTTCGAATACTAATATTCATAGTTTTTAGCGTTTGTTTTGACGCGATAAAAAAAAAAACAATATTAAAGAAGCCACAAAATAAAGCATTATTCTGTCAATTTTTAGGTCTCAACATCGCCATTCTGATGATTGAAATGTTTGATTACCTACACGCAAATAAATCAAACCAATTTCACACAAAATCAATTTATCGCATCAAAAAGCTTTTCAATTAAAATTCTTGAATAATGTTCGTGTGGTTCTCTGTTGCTTTACTTGTTATGGGAGGATCTTGTTACAATGAGTCGCATTTTCGGAAAAAATGGTCCTCTTTGGAAAGTAGATGGATTGAAGCAGACCCTCAGACTTCCAAAAACATCGATCATATTAACCAACATACGCAAGATGAACGTGATATTAATCAAAATATTGACAACAGAAGACACGATGAAATTCTATACAATGAATATGAAGAATCAGATTCAATTAAAATGGTTTCAGGATTCTTTAGACCAAAATGCCGTATCAAAAAACAGAAGAGATTTAAAAAAACCAGAGGAAGAAAACGCCCTATCCAGACCGACCTCAGTCTTGAGATAGAAAAAGCATTTAGAAGTAAAGGGATCAGGAAAATGAAACTCGCAATCAACCGGAAGAGGAACGATCATCGTGGCGTCCAACGAAAACTAGAGCCAAATATTTTTGGGATTAATAGATAAATATTGAAAAACGGGAATAATAAATCAAATCAGATTTATCTTTATTACTCTCTTATTACATACCTGAATCTTTCAGCGACGATCTGATTAGGAGTCGAAGTGGTCGCCATGGCCGAAATCGGTCGGAGAGATCATCATCATCATCATTACATACCTACATAACAGGGCCCCAAGTCTGCTGTTTTTTGTCATTGTAACGCCATCGAAACTCAACTGTCATTGAACTGCCATTGTGATTTTTCTATACTATAAACTGTTAGCAGAATACGAAATGACCAAAATCATACAACTGAGATCCAATCGACATCCAACTGAAATGGTTTTCATTTAGCAGACTTAGGGCCCAGGACAACGTGCCAAATTATAAATAGCACTCATAAACATAAGTGACATAGATTTTTTCATGAACGAGTAATAATCGCAATAGTCGTGATCTCGGAAACGGCTCCAATAATTTTCACATCATACCTACACAGGGAGTTAATAATTATCGATCTAAGTAGTTTTCATTTTTTTCAACTTTTTAAGCAATGCTCGGTCAACCAGGTTAATGCTTATAATAAAGTAGGTAACCATAATATACGTAAACAATTATTAATTGAGGGTCATAAAAGCAAAGGCGAATAAGTCCATAAAGTTGATATGTTGTGAAACGGCAAAAGTTTATAGCATTCTCTCGGAGCTGTGTTTATTCTAGAAAAAATACTAGCCAGCTTGTGTATAATAGCCAATTTATATCTAATCAAGCAAAAGAATGTTTCAATGTGTATTTCACAAAATTTTTAATTTTATAATATGGTATTGGGTGAGTTTGCTTCTAACCGATGGACTAATTCGCTTTTGCTGCCAAGCTACCTGGACTTGTTTACATTTGGAACTTACAAGTCGGCTATTAGACATAACTGACATTAGGGTATTAGTGCCTAATAAACACAACTAATGACATCTACTGAAGTAAGTACAAAAATAAATATTAATAATACGGTATTAAATTATAGATTTTGGATTTGAGATTGCCCTTTCCGTCTCATAAGAATTCATACTGAGAACAAGTTTGAATTGAATAAATAACATAACATACAGGTAATAATTTCGTAGGTACCTCCATACATTTACTATTATAATTAGCCCAACCCTACTGACCAGTGGTCATTCTCGACCCTTCTCAGGTAACAGAGAAATCTGACCCCTAGGGTCATCTGGACCAATTCGGGGCCTTTGTAGCCCTTTAGAAAAAACATCGATTGGCTCACTGCGACAAAGGGAATTTGCGCCTTTGACCCAAGGGTTGCAAGGAATTAAAGGGTGTGGTGACCTTTAGGGTCCCAAGGGTGCATTGTAAGAAGATTAGAGGTGTAACGGATGGTACTGACAAAAGGGATTTTATCAAAACGCCTTGGTTTTATTCTCTGGGGTGTTTGTAAGCCGTATTAAATTAATTATGTGACTGCACTGTCGAGTATTTTTAAGTTTATCTTGATAGTCAGATTCCCAAATAGCACTTTTACTTGTGATATAGATATAGTAATGATAATTTTAATGTTAACTTATTTTTATTTCATAGAAATAATACTTCAAGTCACTGTCGTTGTCGGTGTACCTACACTCTTTAGGCTTCGTGATAGACCAGCGCTACGCAGTAATAAAGACTACTGTTGTAGCATATGCTGAACGAAGTGCATTTTCAGTGTCCTCATTAACAAACGAACTACCTATAAGTCTTGTATCTTCTAAGTGTATTATTTACCTACTACTGTACTGCTATAGACTTGATACTAAAATGTCAATACAAACTGTTTGTTCCTACACATTGTGATATATCTAAGGTGGTCACTGAATAATTTTATTCTTATTTTACTTAGAGAATTATTTATCTAGGTCTACTACTTAGTATGTGACATGTCAGATGAGCTATTGGTTATGATAAGTCTATGTGCTATGTACTGTACGTATAGACCAGAGATGTCATGCGAGCGACGCAAATGTATTTTTTTTCTGTCGTTATGTATTTATTCGATTTACATAAGTAATTTACGTACATCTGCCGCTTTTTTTTTAAATTCTATTGTGTGCCATGTTTGGTAGTTATAATGGTTACGATGTGGGTACAGTCGTTGATCGACGATCGTAATTCATGGCAAATTCAGTTTTTAAGATTTCGATTTTCTTGTGAAGTATGCCAGGGTCGTAACATGTGGAAGGAAATAGTCTCTGCCTACCGCAACGGGAAAGAGGCGTGATTTATGTATGTATATATACTTATTTTTCAAAGCTAATTTACAATAAAAAAGCCGAGCAATGCTCGGTCAAACAGATAGTTTTTTTTACAAACGCAATACTTACTATTATTTTACCCTAAAAAACCTCACCCTCAGATAATCGATAAACACCCAAACAATCTAAATAAAGGTGCGGTCACACCGCGCGGTTATCTTGTTACGGCGCGCTCCCCCGAGAGAGGCGTGCGTGGTGTGGTACTTTATGATGAAATATTATAGCTACAACTACTTTTAGAAATTTGGGGATCATAGTGTGCAGGGTTTGTTTTCACTGGTGGTTCACAAATAGCAAAGTACTTATAAGGGCATTTTACGTACGTACTTACTTCTAAAGGCATATAAATATGCCGTTTTTCGATTCCTCATTTGTAATTGCAGAAGATCAAAACATCCCACAAAAATTGGCGACCGATGTGGCGCAACGGTATTACGACTGCCTTTGACGCAGAAGGTCCCGGGTTCGATTCTCGGTGGGTCACTCATAAATTTTATTTTTATCACTTTGTGATTTTGTTCCCAGTCTGGTTAGGACATTGCAGGCTGAACCACTCGATTGTCCGTAAGTAAGATGGTTCCGTTTTTCGGATGGCACGTTAAGCCGTAGGTCGCGGTTGCTCTCTATGACCACTTAGACGGCGGTCGTTACACAACCATGTCAGAATCCTGCTACATGTAGAAGGCGGTTAAAAATTCTGACACTAGGGTTCACCGAGTCGTTGGACGACTCGGTGTCCCACAGGAAAAGAGAGAAGATTCTACAAGCTGTGGTACCACAGTTTTCAATATCGATGGTTCCCCAACAGTTGAGGTGTATGCAATGTGTTTATCGATTGAGTTCTTACCGGCAGCTAACAAGCCAGATAACTGCTTCCCGGAATATGGGGTTTAAATACAGAAATGAGGGGTGCTGTTCTATTGTACCGTTTTTGGTTAAAAAATAGATTTATTTATGCCCGCCCGCCTGTCCAGTGGATGCACGCACTGCCAATCGTTTTCCCATGGTAATAAGACATTTTCATCTTACATCACTCTGTTAATAAAAACCGCATCGTGCTATAGTTTTTTTTTTTAGTTTATGCTAGTATATTATAATTCTTATGAGTTTATTACAAGAAGTGAGCGGTGTCCATGATTGACAAGGCAAGTTAGGAACGTTTGCGACCGCTGGTAGGCCGCTAGTTTTTATATATATTTAGATTTTTAAATGACGTATTGATGTGCGACGCGATGTGAATTCGCAACTATGGTATGTGATGCCACCTTTATATAATTTTTGATTTTTAAATGACGTATTTGTGTGCGACACGAATGACGAATTCACAACTCTATGGTGTGTGGCCACCAGCCACCTTAAGACAATAAGCCTGTGGTTGTATAAACTCCTCGGCTGGCGTCCATGACCCAGGCAGGTAGAGCTTGACCCACTTCTCTCAACAGCGTCGCGATGAGCACGGGATCAATACTGCGCCGCATGATCACAGATATTCTACCACTGGATATTTCCTGTTGGAAATTTGACAGAAATAGAAATATTGTTGTAGTAGATAATTTTATGGTCTTTCATTCAGTCCTTGAGAGATATATATAGATTTTTTAGATTTTTGTCTAGAACGAACCGTTTTCGAGATATTAGCAAAAACCCAAAATAAAAATAGGTCTTCTCCACTCCCCCCGTTCCGGCAATTCTTAGTGCCCAGGTTTAGGTATGTTTATTACCTAAAGACTCTAAAAATTAAATCCAAGTCCTAAAATGGCCAGCGAAAAATCCATTGTTAAGTATGTCCAAAAGAACACTCGATTATTTTAAACTACTATCATCCCTCATAATAAACGTACCTACCTAATTATTCTCAGGTTTATAAGCACATATATGAGCTATTCTTAAGTTTGTCCAAGTTCTCATCCTACGACTTCATTATTGGGCTCACAATAGAATTACCGAGGATAGACGGTGGCATACGGACCATGTACCGTTCGATGGAGTTATGTCCATTGGTGTCGACTTCTACCAGTAACAGTCGTCAACTGTCTTTACACTGAAGATCTCGCGCAATGCATGAACTTCTTAGGTTGGCCTTCTTCTTTTCGTGTGAGACACTGGTCGTTCCTAAGCTCTATGCTCTATGTTAGACCTAAAATAATGATGTACTTATTTTCAGTCTATGCCCCTTAATTAGAACTTGAACAATAAAATATCCACAAAAGGGGAATAAAAGTATTGGATTGGACTATAGATTTGAATGTGCGTTTAGACACTATCGGACTACAATGTGCCCGAGACTGCAGATCAGCAGAGAGAGGTGCACAAAATACCTTACTCGGCGAAATACGGGCTCGACGTCTACTGTCCCGATGTGTCCGAAACCTACCTGGACGACATTGTCATCGCCAGCTGATGCTGGTCGTACTGTTGTGAAGTTATGTCGACACCAGTGGAAAACAGCATCAAACGCAAGGGATATATCTTGGGAGAAATCCTGAGAGAATAGAATTAGAGAGGAGACCCTCCCGCCGGCTCCCACGCGCGACAATGCGACAAATTGTCAGACATTACGACCGCTTTTTATATAGCGAGAGAATTGGACCAATCCGCTGTTGTACAGTGCTATTGAGAAACTTTGAAAATTAGGCTCTTAATGACGTAGAATTGCGACTGATGTGATGATGGTGGACTGATGCTGTTCTTTTGCTATTGTACTTTTTTAAACTGTCTTTTAAATTAATTAGTCCCGGTATTCGGCAAAAGCTTTTTGATGTCCTACGCCTTTAAGCATACCTATCTATAGCGGCCGAAGTCTGCTCAGTCAAAATCGTTTCAGTTGGATGGTTTTGATAGTTTCGTAGTCTGCTTACAGTTTGAAGTACCTATAGAAAATCAGTAGCAATGGAATGACAGTTGAGTATCGATCGTGTTTCAATGACAAAAAATATGACACACAGGGCCCAGGACAAAAAAGTAAACAAAACTAAACTCTTAGATGTAAATATACTTAGAGCTTTTACCTTTTCTTCCAAAAAGTATTACAAACACAATTTTAAACCAAAGAATTTAATCTTAGTTCATCTTAAATCAATACTTACGACACGGCGACGGACAACTCAATATGGAGACAGGCTTATCACAGCAGCATCCTTTTAGCCGTGGTGAAGCCAATATACAACATCCAATGCTGTACTTGTATAAGTATAAACATCTTTTATACCTTGCGGGGTAGGCAGAGCGTTAACCGTCGTATTTTCATTATCGCTATCGCCACGTCTGTCAAAACTTTGAGGGCCGTTTTAGAAAAACTGTGTATCGCTATAATGACAGGTTGTCAGCCTGTGGCCTAAAATATACTATACATATCTACTTAAATCCTTTATTATACATTTCGGGGTAGACTAGACGGAGCTTTGCCGGCCGTAAAAATACGGTCTCTATGGCCATATTTGACAAAATCTTTTAGGGCAGTCCCAGAAAAATTTTAATACACATGAAACCTTCGAGTCACTTAGGAAAGAAAAGGGGGCGATGCTATTTTTAGCCGGCATCACACGGTAAAAGACAATTAACAAAAGAATTGAAAGCAGCAATGTATATGAATCCCAGCTAAAGTGTCGCTAAAGATCTCAGACGTTATCTAAAAGCGTGGCAAAGCGTTTTAGCATTATCTGAGTCTGCGGTAGTACCACAGATTGCCGGCGTCTGCGTCTGCTGTGGTACTCTCGGCGAGAATGTCGCTATTATCTTGCGCACGCGCCACTTGAAGAGTTACGAGGGCTTGTAGAAGTGACTAATGATTTTGTTTTCAATGAATAATAAAAAGTCGCCAAAATAGATATTTTCCATCACTTGGTCTCGTCATTTTGTCCTTATAACGCAAGTGTAGTAATTATTTATAGTGTCCTGTTTATTTGTTTTTGGGAAAAGCTGTCTATTTTCATGGCATAACCCTGACTGAGTAATTTTCAGCAATTTATTCATTTCTGTATTAACTTTTGTTTCTTGGTTATTTTATGTTTCTTTTACACGTTCACGGACAGTAAGTCACCCATGATTGACACAAAAAATTTGTATGTAAAATTGACGACTTCTATTACATCATTGTAATATTACATTCATATCGTACGATTGCACTTGACACTGAATGCTATGCAATTCGAATGCTATAGTAGTACCGTCCAGGATCATGATCTTTTACCACTGTATAGGACAACGAACGCTATAGCAGTCGACTTGGAGGCATCTGTAACCACAACCAGTCATGTTTACGGTGACATATATTGATATACGTTTTACCAAATATTAAAACTAGTACCTAAACACAATTTCTAATAGATTTAGAGTTGATTAATGAATAGTTGTTTCTACATTGATACATTGATTGATACCTTCCCTATCCTGCTTTTAGACTATTTTGGAGGTGCAAACTTGGCTATTACGTAATACTAAAGTGAAATGGACTGTGTTTATACATATTCCAATCTAAATATTCAAGTAAATAGTTCAAAAACAATAATTACGGTGGTTTGTTTGATGCAACAAAATGGCGTCCGCGCGCGAAAATTACTCGGTATGTACGTGTCAACACTCCTGCGCACATGGCACGCGACTGAGCAAAATCTCATACAAACATGGCTGCTATACCGTTTGTGTGCGAAAACGGGGGGCGCGGGAGACGAGGTCATACCGGTTTTTCTATGTGTGCAAAAACTCATTTATATGACAGAGAGCGCTACGAGATGCAGTGAAATATGACAGTTAAATCAGAGCTACACTAATTTACTTAGAACAGCCGCCTTCTTATGCGTTTCTGTCCACAATAAGCAGGCAAAGTTAGGATGCTATAGAAGTCGCGTCCAGATACCAGAGCATAAACGCATTGCATAGCGGTTGTGTCCGTGAACGTGTTAAATAAATAGGTTATTCTTTATAATTACTTTCTAGTCTAGGAGGTAAGCCTTTCCGCGCAAAAACCACTAGAATCCGCGCCGCGAAAGAAGTCCCGCGAAAAAAGTTTAAATGACCTTTATGGAAGTCAGATTAAGTGTCATTGAAACGTTTTTCGCGGGACTTCTTTCGCAGCGCGAACGCTAACAAAAAAAAACAAACATTTAATATTTTTTTATTCTTTGCCATATCTAAACATACCTGCCTCTTTAGTCTGGATGTTGGTTCATCTCCGGAGTATGTGACAACCGCATCCTTATCTAAACGACCCAGCTGATGACGTCCTCTTAAGGGACATTAGGACAGGGACACATCTTAATAGGGCCCGGAGTGCATGCCACTGGAAAGTAGCTGATAGTTGACAACTTGTCAACGAAGCGATTAGGAAGCGTAATGTGTGTCATTTTAAAGTGTTTCAAGTGTAAGAGTCAATTTCTATCTTGTAAGAGCTGGTGGCGCACATTCTGCACCATCGTACGCAGCAAAATGGGTGAGATGTTCTATTCTTCTTCTTCTTTCGTGTGGGCCACTGAATCGTCCAACGACCCAATGAACCCTAGTGTCAGATATTCTATTGTAAGCAGTCTTTTAATAATTTGTGTAATATACAGAGTGTAGGGGAGTGGGAGCGGTGTAACGAAAACTTTGCAGGAGTGATCAGACAATGAAACTGAACAACTTTTTCTATGGGGGCTATGTTGGAAAACGAGAATTTTTTTCGACCTTCCACACAAAATTCCCGACCAGCTGAGTGACTTTGTATGGGAACTTCTCTTTCCTGGGGCGCTTGATAGGACGACGTGCAAATCGACGTCGAAATCTAATAACTAACTAACTCCGCTGGCTCAGCGACCCAAAGATCTTGGCCTCCGAAACGAGTTGTCTCCACTGATCTCTGTCCTGCGCGATCTCCTGCCAATTACTGACACAAAGATCGCGCAGGTTAGCCTCTACCATACGTCTCTCCAGCGGTACCTAGGGGATCCCACGGGACGGCGTCTCGAAATCTGATAATAAAAAAATCCTTAAGCCCTTTTTGTGAGCTGTTTTTAACTAACAACGCCATCTACTGAGGCGTAAACAATCATCGTGCGAGCGGTCAACTGGCTGGTAAGTTTTTGAAAGATGTAATTAATTAGTCTACAATTTCTCAACCGGAAACATCTACTTTTGAAACACCACGTAATAATAAACTAAACTATAAAACAGTAAGTGGCCCCCTCTAGCGGGACACAAGGTCGTATTGCGTGCTCTGTTATACTTTTTATGAAAATTAGTAAATGTGTTAAAATGTTAATGAGATCAGTGATGGATGAGTTTAGGCCTGAGCGAGGCTTAAAAATAAGCCTGTAAGACTTAATTTACCGAGGCAGTAAGACTTAGGTCTAAATATAATTCAGACAAAGGCTAAACTTAGGCCAATATGTATATTACCTAAGTCCCGATTCGGACACTTTAAGGTCCGTATTTATAACAGTGTTGGGCAAAATTTATTTGAAATACAAATAAACAAATAATTATTTGAAATAATTTATTTCAAATAACTGTATTTTGAAATACATTCAATTGTAATTATTTTATTTCAAATACATTTATTTCAAATAATTATTTCGTATTTTGTAATTGAAATAAATTTAGGACGTGTAATTGATATTCGTAAAGTTATTAATAGTATTAATTAAGTATTTTTTATTTGTATTTACTTTTGTTGGAGATATTGTATTTTGCATGTCTCTTCCGTAATAAAAACAAACGATTTAACGCTTTTCAAATAATAATTTTTTGTTGATAAATTTCAGTACGGTATTTTTAATTATTTAAGAAAGATAATATTCCTAACAATTCACAATCTTAAAAACACAATGTTTGGGAGTGTTTAACGTATTATTTTGGATATTTTTCATTTCATTTAAAAAAGTTAATAATTGTAGGTATTCATTAGGTTAAGTACTTTCAATATCAATTTAAAGGGTTTTGATACGATTACACTCTGTATCGTAACTTAACTCGTAACGTATTTGATCAATTACAAATAAAAAATAAAGTATTTGAAATAATAATAATAATTGACTATTTGAAATAAATTAATTCTGAAATAAATCAATTACAAATTACGTTATTTGAAATAAATTTATTTGAATTATTATTTGAAATAAAGAATTATTTAATTACGCCCAACACTGATTTATAAACCGCACTCAACTCTGAGATCGATTTTGAGTGCGAGTTTGAGATGACGTTAGTATTGACTGTCATTTGTCAAAATCGCTCTTGCTTGAGATCGATCTCAGAGTTGAGAGCGATTTATAAATATGCACCTTAGAGCTTCGGACAGAACATTTCATCAGCCAATTCTTAAATAAATCAGAGAAAGAGACAGTAAACCTCTTTCATTGTCAAAATCTTAAAATTAGGCAAAGTGTGTCAATTCAATTGTGCCTAATTCTCTTTTCGTATGGGACACCGCGTCGTTTAATGACCTTTAATTACTAATTTAAAGAATACCACACTAATATTGAAAATATTTTCTGAAATTACCAAAAGACTAAACGCTCTTTCGACGCGTTGGACCTTCAACGCGCGTCTAACTTTTTTGTGATTAAGGCAGTTACTGTGTTGAATAATGAATAGAATAACAATTTAATTCCATTTACTATTTATAAACAAAACAATAACTAATAAACAGATAAGAACGGAGCGGCGCGTGCGGCGATTGTACTTAGATCACGACGAAGATCTTTATTACGTCGACGACATTTTAAAATACATTGCGCCGTTTATACTGCATGAGGTTTGTTGCTGGCAACTTTTATTCTTCTTCTTCGTGTCAATAGCCGATGTAGATTTTTTCCGGCAATTATCGAAAGTCTCTTCCATTCAAGTGGGATAGAAGATAACGAGAGATCCGCGCGTTGCCGAGAAAGAAGAATAAGAACAATCTGGGTAACAATAAAGATGTCTGCAGATTTTTGCGCCTCAGGGACCAGCGGTCACTGGCTTTAGTCTTTGAGACCCGTAGAAGTTGACATTTGTCGTATTATCACTTTGTAAAATTGGCCGAGTTTGACTAGGACTTATATGCAGGCTAACTGGTTTGCAAAATACAGGGAAGGCGCAACATGTCGCTGGATTCGATTGCTGTCAATAGTCACTTAGAGAGCGGTCATTATGTTAATGAGTTGGTTGTTCATCGTCTCAGTGTTCCACACTAAAAAAGCTCCACCTCTAGCATAGCAACAAAGCGCGCAATAGTTAGCGTATAAAATGCAAGAGAAATGTCACTATGTCGTCGACGTAAGATCACGATGAAACAATGAGATCGTGATGCGCGCATCAAACGAAGAAGTGTGGTTGGAATACTGGGTCGTATTTAGGTTATTATAGGGTCGTTTACCTCTGACACCTGTTTCGCCTATGAGGTCTAGTAGCGTAGGACGCCCTGTGGCAAGGTGGAGCGACGACATACGCAAAGCTGCGGGCAGTGACTGGAGAAGTAAAGTCGAAGACCGGGTTCAGTGGCGTGCTTTAGGAGAGGCCTATGTCCAGCAGTGGACTACAATAGGCTGTTAATGATGATGATGATGTGGACGGAAAAAAATGTTACAATGTTCATCCAGAAATTAAATTATCGCCGCGGAATTGGCGCTTATCGAACCGTAATCATAAGACAAAGGTTTATGGACAGCATTGACACCTATAACAGTCCACTGCTGGGCATGAGTATCTCCTAATTGGGGGGTATTTACCATACTTACCTGCCATGTTGATGAGAGCGAAATGTTATATTTTTTTCACAAGGACTGCTGCTGCCCGTTCCCTGGGTTCATCCTATAGCTGCATTTGAACACCACACATGAATAGAGTTAATGCTATGCTGTTCAAGGCCTATATCTTGCATTACAATAAAAGCGAATTTTTGCATGGAATTCCCATTATTCAGCTAAAATATTCCACTCACGGCCCTTATGAGTGTTTAACCGATCACTCATCTGCAAATAATACTCTTTGGTCATCAAATTTGCACCGTTTTGCATCAGACTTCGGCCAGTGGCATATACAACGAAACTACAGGCCAAAATTCTACAGGTGAAATCGATGTACATTGCGTAGCCGGTGGGACATTATAAAACCAGGATTTGTGACCCGCTCGCAATGTACATCGAATTTCAGCTGCAGAATTGTAAATTGTAGTTTCGAAAAACGAGGCACAGGAGTCAACGGACGGATAAAAACCCTGCTTAATAACTAACTCTATTTTAGTAAAGTAATGTTTATTGTATTTGTAATTGTTCTTTATTGGTGTCGAGTTTATAAATCAAATCGTTTATTGATGTGTCACTTAATTGGAAATGGGTTGTTGTTCCTGTTTTTAATTGTTTTCAAAGTGTTGATAGGATAACAGAAAGTTACAAATTACTGTAACTGATATTGCTGTAATAAAAACAGTAAACCTTAGAATCTAAGGCATAGAAAAATGATAGGTAAACACTAAAAAGGGCATTATTTAAATGAGTAAAAACTCATTTATTTTTACTAAAAGGACCTTACTTTCACAATAATTGTGCTGGCCATAACTATAAAGTTTATTTTAATCATTATCATTCTCCTTGCCTTATCCCGTTCTCTGTCGGGGTCGGCTACCTAACCTAGACGATTTGACGAGGAACCAAGTTTTTATACAGAGCGACTGCCATCTGACCTCTGCAACCCGAAGGCTAACCTGGCCCGAATCCTTGGTTAAGTCAAAATCACATAATATCATCTGAATTCAGATTTATAAAGTTTATTTTAATATTACGGCGATAAGTTTTTAGCATTTTTTATCCAATGAGATGACAATTAATCATAATCAAAAGTTCTTACGTACATACATTATATACATTAGGTACATTTCATTTAATTATTAGTTATCAATGAATCTTAATTAAAGCTCAGTAATTATTCATTTAATCTTAATAAGGTAGAGATATCTATACAGATTTGATGTGATCTACTCATAAGGCGATGTCCATCTTGGAAATCAATTTTTCAACCATAATGACTAATATTAAAGGCATGACCGTCTGTTTGTCATTCAAATCATATGCTGTGATTTTTTTGACGCCGACTTATGGCCTAGATCGATTCTTTTGAGTCTGTGGCGCTTTATCAAGTTGAGGCGAAAACTTGGCATTCATTGCGTTTTTCTTTCTATGGGTCTCTGTCTAGTGTTTAGAAAGAACATTGTGTAAATATATTCTAGATTAAAAATAAGTAATCTATCTGCCAGTGCCCTATGCAATGAAACTACAGGTTACAAGTTTGCAGGTAAAATTCGATCTACATTGCGTAGCCAACGGTACATTATAAAACCAGGATTTTGCTACGCAATCGAATTGGTATTATCATAACCTGTAGACTTGTAGCCTGTAGTTTCGAAAAACAGGGCACTTGAATGTTTTCCAGTTGATAATTATAAATTTTCAAACAGTTTTCAAATTAGCATCGCAAACATATTTTTGTTATGGTACGATTAACTATGTTCTTATTCTTACAATTTATTATTGGTCTACTTTGTTTGGTGGTATTATATAAATAAGCAGTATTAGAAGATATGGTAGGTTTTATCCAGAGCAATGTATATGGAATTCCAGTCAGTGCTCTGTCAAATCTATTGTATATTATTATGAGTATAGTCTCTGGTATTCCATCGAGCAATGACTCCCGTTCCATAATATAAAACAATGCTAATTCTCAGAGGCAACCATATTTTTGCATCTGACCAACATATAGCCAACTGTAATAATCCTTATATAGAGGACATAAGGTTCAATTTTGATGCTGAATCATCTTTGTTCGTGAAATATGAGGGTTGCTTTGGAATAAGTCTAATTTGATGATTAAAAAAACTTAAACAAAGACGGCAGGTGCCTTATAGGACTACTAGAAGTTTAGCGGCTCATAAAATATGCCTGATGACACGATAAGCGCCTAAATGTAAACATGTTTGTGCGTGTAAATAGGTTGGGGTCTAGAACCTCCACAGCCATCTAAGTCCACTAGTGAGTTTCCCTAGAAGAAAAAAAAACATATTCTAGCAAAGATGTATAAATAGTTGAAAATATTTGAGCCATGCAAATCTTAAGCCCCAATTTATAAACCGCACTCAACTTTGGTATCGATCTCAAGAGCAATTTTGACAAATATCTGTCAATACTAACAGCACCTCAAAGTCGCACTCAAGATCGATATCCGAGTTGAGTGCGGTTTATAAATACGGGCCTCGTAATATTTAAATGCACGGGATAATAAAATATGCTGATCCCTAAAAACATTTTGATTACTTATGGGTTTATGATATACCATCTCTGTATAAAAATGATATGATGTGATCCCAGGGTCCTGGAGGGATCAATTTGCCGGACAATCAGTAAATTGGTGCGTATAAACAGAAACACGGCGCCGCCGTGGGGAGGTAGAGTGGTACTAGTGGTTCTCACTCGAAATTCGCTCTTGTCACTATAGTATAAAGCAAAGTCCTTTTCGCGTCTGTCTGTGTTAATGTTTGCTTAAATCTCTAAAACTACACAACGGTTTTTTAATAGAGTGATTCAAGAGGAAGGTTTTTATGTATAATACTTGCCAGGAAAAATCTTTATTCCCACGGGAAAACGAGTTGCAGCGAGCGCAGCCGCTGGGGCAGGCCGCAAGTTATAATAACTATATGGTAAGGTTAAGGCGAATCGCTCGCACACACACAGCATGATTCTCTGGTTTTTCATCTGATCATGTTCTGAAACTCTGGGACTAGGTACCTACACTTTTTGCAGGAGAAGCTTTCGTTTAGGCAGGTACTTAACTACTTGACTCCACTGAATCTGAGCACTTAGTTCTTGGCAGTTGACCAGCCAATGATGTGATTTCTAAACTGTTACAACACTCGAGGTGTGGTATGTACAGACACGATTTTGGGGTTTGTACTACAAGAACCATTCCCAATCTTGCGTTTTTCTTAATTGCGTCATAAACATGCGACTTTGGTCTGTGGTCTTACCTCATTCAGACACATATTAAATCGTCTATCACAGACGTATGAAGCCAATGATGATGACTGCAAGAAAATGCATTAACTTTATTGCTACAACTGCTATGAATCGATTCCTTCTTCTTCTTCCTGTCAATGGCCGAACTATATCTTTTCCTGCCAGTACCTGGCGACGGACGGCTATGACATTACCTAAGTAAGACTTCTGATGTGAGTTATGATCGAGTTCCAATGGTTCCACTCGAATTTTTACGCAAACTGTTGTACGTCACGCGAGCACCGTGAGATCGGTATCACATCCCATGTGGGATCCTAGGGTAGCGGGTTCGATTCCGGAAATTAAGAAAAAAACGGCGGCAGTGAGATGACGTAATCGGAGCCTAAATTAATGGATTAGTAGTTCATTTAGTTTATTAAGAGGGTAATAAAACGTTTACTGGGACTTTTATTCGTTTTTTTTGTTTACTATAATTGGCATTTTGAATAGAACGGAGGTAATCGATTCAACTCGCACATATTCATGTAAAATGATGCCAAGATACTTAATCCCCTGTCTCTGGGATACTAGGTCTTCCAACGACCCAATGACCCTGATCCGTGAAAGCTTTTACACACCCTCTATCAACTCTAGTTTCACAAACTCATACCTAATTTTAAGTTGCATTATTATATGAAGATTTTTACATAATATCATAACATCTATAATACACATACCTAAGAGCCACAGTGTAAGTGACAATGAGTAGGTATGGTTAAACACAACGCTACAATAATGTAATAAGAAATGCACAATTATACGATCGTAAGATAAGCGCTAAGACATAGCTTTTTACACCATTCATACAATAACGCTAGCATTTGTAAGGGCCTGCGCACATGGAACGCTGTTTGACGCATGTCGTTATGATTGTCTAAACGGAAAATTTCTAGCCCGTTTTAAAGTGTGCATAGATGGCGCTAAGGTAAACTGCAAAAGTTTATTTCCAAGGAAAAGTCTTTGTCTAGTTGAGCATCAATATAACTCATGTGTCAAAACTTTAACCTAGCGCAACGCTCGAGATCTGTCAGATACGGACAGAAATGTTCCCAAATTGTAATCCGGGTCGTCGAGAGTAGAGCAAACCGCGAAGTTAGTATGCAATTTAATCTCTTTCTATGCCAACCGACTGCATAATGTAAAGAAATTAAACTTTAACTACATTTTACTGCAACACGCGGCAAACTGTATTTTTTTGTGAATTACCTACTCACATCACGTCATCACTTCAGATAACAATATGTAGTGTTTTTAAAATATAATGCGTTCTTCCATTCATCTTGTTACCAGCTCATGGAAAAGATGTTACAATCTACCCTATTGGCTAAAACGTACGTGAGGTCCATCGATTTTTTTTTTCATTATTGGTACTATCCTTTGTAAATGTTCTTCATTTTCGTAGGCTAGTTCGCTCCTTGACATTCTATTCAATGACCACAGAAGGCATAATGCGGTGACTTTTTTATACTTACTTTTCCTATTTGCAAATTGCAGCTCGCTTGCAGTTCGTCTGTACAGACAGACCCTAAGTGCAGCTTATTACGGAAAGCGATAATGAACGTTAATTAATAGAGATTAATTCAGCGTTTAGCTTGATACGATAATTGTAAGTGTTTTGCTTTTTTGCTTTACTCTACAATTGAGTTTACATGGGTTTTGTATTATTTATGAGTCTACACGTTGGTAGGATGGATATTATTTGTTGGCGCTTGTAATTGAATAAAATATCTGTTTTGTATCATATGTATATGTAATGTGTCACAGGTAAGAATTTAAATCCTAATCCTCTGACACCAGTGTCCATCGGGTCGTTGGACGACTCGGTGTCCCACACGATAGGTAGAAAAAAAACTTACTTTTGGAAAATAAGGTTAGTTAAATAAATAAGTTTTTTATTCAGCTTACCTACTTGATTGACACTGCACTGGAGTGTCGATTATTTTCTAGAATCAAAAAGTTTATTGTCGTAACTACTCAATAATACATCTAAAACCAAAACAACAATCGCCCCATAATTAATAAAACACTTTATCTCAACCATCTTGATACAATCTCTTCGATATCATAAAAGGGTCCAAAACAGCTATTTTATTACCCACCATATTGCACAAAACAAATCCAACTGGGACTTTATACCCTATCGCCTTTGCCTCAACTTTTTAATCTGCGAAAAAAATAAAACAAAAATTATCTATGGTCAGAGGGTAGAGTGGGGCGTTTTTAATTCACGTAAAAAGGTGCGCCAGATCTCGGGGGAGATGGGGTGAACTGGCAAACATCATTATGATTAGGGTTGCCCGCTTCTAAAATAAAATTACCTTCGGATAGTTTTGAAACGTGACCAGGGCCCCAAGTCTGCTATTTTTTGCCATCGAAACTCTACTGTCATTCCATTGCCACTGTGATTTTCTACTGCAAACTGTTAGATTATTACGAAACTACTAATATCATCCAATTGAGATCAAATAGACATCCAAATGAAACGATTTTCATAAAACAGACTTAGGGCCCTGCAAAGAATTCTTTTGGCACATTTAATGAAAAGGGCAGGTAAAACACAGTGTTTTCCAGTGGATTCCCTCAAATTTTCCAGGGATCAGATGCGGACTTGAAAAACTTTTCTTTACAGGTAAAACATATTTTTTTCTAGATGATTGACAACCCTGCGTGCGGGGTCAGCCATTATTTGCTCTGCCATTGTCAATAAGACGAGTGGGGCTTGCGCAGTATGGACTTTTTTTTGGACATATTTTTTTAATCTTAGGTTGTAGCTACGAGTACAGTCTAGCCAAAATGAGTAGACCAAAAATGAGGGCGCCACTTTCTTCGCGATCTGTCAAATCTGACAGATAACGCTTAAATATGTCAACTCTGTGACGACTCCACTGGGAATCGAACCCGGAACATTAGCTTCGCACACAGTCGCACTACCACTGCCCCACATCGGTCGTGATAACATAGTTTGGACAGTGTGAAAAATGGAAAGGAATTTTACTTACTTATACCATTTTTCCTAGAGAGCAACTCATGAGTTTCGCTCACTATTTATAATTTTCGCGTGGGAACTAGCAAGCTCCTGTGGAAAAGGTAGCCTGCACAGACAAGAGATGTCATGCGCGCGCCGTAGCGAGCGACGCAAATGTCATTTGTATCTTATGTCACTCACGGATGCTGTAGAATCCTAATGGCGAACAACGAAGTACCTAGGTATAGTTTGTAAAATGCTACATAAGGTACATTTTCTTAGTGAACAAAAGAAAATGGACCTTATGTCATAGTATTTGTCCCAAGGTCACAAACGTCACAGGTATCAAGCTAAATTTTTTCAACTATAGTCATCCGGGAAACCAGTGTACGACGGGTCGAAATTGTCTCAATATCAATTTATTAGTGCGATTAGACACAGTTTCACCTTCTGCCATCTGCAATAAGCTACCAGTTTTTCTCCCCATTAACCATCGCGTCATGACATCACTAATGAAACGGCAATGATTAGATCAGCTGTTCTCAAAGAACGGAACCCTTGGGGTCTACTATGGGGGGGGCTCCGCGAATCTCTTCTATCAAATGTAATATCATCCAATTGAATACAAATAAAAAACTCTTTCAGACATCCCCCATGGTACTATTACATGATTTATTTAAATAATAATATAAAATAATGAATTCTTAATAATTTATTTTTCTTTTATTGCGGCGCTGCCTCAAAAATTTAGCTTTTCAGAAAGGTTCAACCACCGTTGTGCCGTGTGATGCCGGCGTAGAATAGCATCACCCCATTTCTTTACCGCGGGTGTCGTAAGAAGCAACTAAGGTACTGGAGGGTTTCATGTGTTTTGCAATATTTAGGCGACAGGCTGACAACATGTCACTATAGTGATACACGAAATACCTGAAACGGTCCTCAAAAATTGTCAGCCGTGGCGATAACGACCGTATTCTTACGGCCGGTAACTCCTCTGCCTACCCCGCAAAGGAAAAATCTGGTACATATAAGTATTTATGTCACTACAGGGATACACGAATCATCTGAAAACGCCCCTAATACTTGTCAGACGTGGCGATAACGACCGTCATTTTGCGATCGTTGACGCTCTGCCTACCCTGATAAAGGAACTGACCCTGGCAAAGGAACTGATATATGCAAGTATATCAACCATCAAAAAACTTTGAGAATAGCTCGATTAGATCACGAAGATGATCTGTCAGTGGCCGACACGCCGGCGCGTGCGCAACGCAAGCTCATCTCGCTAATGGATGCGGTTATTTGTACCCACACACACCCCTGTTAATAACCTGCGTAATGTGGAGGGTGGATGTGTAACCTAATCACCAACCATTGTGATAAGATTTATTTTTGTATCTTTTTACCAGGTAGCAATAGTGGGGTCAAAGTTCGAGTTAGTATCCCGTTAATGGCAGTACGTTTAATATTGTACATACATACATATATCACGCCTTTATCCCTTGCAGGGTAGGCAGAGCGTTAACGGCCGTAAGAATACGGTCGCTATCGCCACGTCTGACATTTTTGAGTATAGGTAGGTAGTTTTCCAAGGTAGTTTCAGAAAACATGTGAATCACTATAGTGACATAGTTTAATGTTGTAAAGGATCAAAATTTATATTAATTACTCCAAAACGTGTATGCAAAACCAATGTATTTAAAGTCAGAGTCATGCAATATGCTCAAATGCCGCTGAAGTATGTACCTACCTAATCAGCACTATAGTGTCAATTTCGGCGGAAAAATTTAGAGCCGATGCGACTATGAAACGTCGAGGCTAATGGGCTCAAATTATATTTTTATTTGACATGATCTATTCATTAAAGGCATAGGAATAAATAGTCCTTATGTGGACATACGGACTTTTGCATTGCGTTGTACTGGTCTCTTCATTTCCGAAACTATATCTGACTGTAAAGTATCTTACTCCCCGATATCCGAAGAATAAAACAACAGGAAATCTGAAAACATCAGCTCAGCCATATAGATACACTGCTGAAGGACTTGAAAGAAGGCTGGAATTCTTTGCTTTCTATTATTAAGTTTCTAAGAAGTATCTCAAAAATTGTTCATCAATATGACCACCCGAGGCGACGCCACTGCCAACCCCTATTCGTGAATGTAATCAAACCTCTATGGATGCAATTCACTTCCTGGCCGGTTGTAATTTTGTAATCAGTGGAACGTTTCCGAACGAAATAAAAAATGATCTGTCAAACGAGCTGCTTTCCCGCCAATTTGACGCTGGTTCGCGCCCTCGTGATGACTATTATGGTTCCCAATTCTTATGACTTTTTTTGGACACAACGTAGAATTTTCTTGGCCTAAGAGATGAATAGATAGAATTATAGTTTTGGTACATACATAATTATGAATCTAAACATTTCACTATTATACCCCTTGTGGGGTGTAGGCACTGCGTTATTGGTGGTAAATAAAATACGATGGCTATCGCCACGTCTTACAAAATAAGTATTACAGAGAAATTATTTGCTTTTGAATTTATGAAAGTTCTATAACTAATAATTAGTTAACCTCAAAATTTTCCACTAATAAGCATGAATTAACCAATATTTTACTGATGCACATGTAAAAGAATAAAAACTCTCCTAAACTTTTCCCTCTCTAGCAAGATATAAAAATTCAGTGTTTTGTGGCTACACCACGCTTTCGTCACGCCCTCACTTGCAGATTGATAGGGCTGGGTGTTTAGGCGGCGGTCGCCATGACAGCGGGGTGTATTGTCAATCTGGCCCCATTGCCACCCTCCCTCGAAATACCACATCTCGAGGGGGGCATTATTTATCTGGCAACACCGTAAGAAAAGCGCGCGGAAAGGTTAATTAGCTTTTTTATCTAGCATAACATACGATTTAGATAGGTCATAAAAAATTTACTTATATTTTAAGGTATAACCCGTATAACCTCTGTTTCTTGGGACTAGTTGATCAGTTTTACGAGTAGGTAGAACTCATCTATGAACAATCAACACTTGATCTCTATAATCTCTCGACTATGAATTTTTAACGCTAAAAATCCACCAATAAATTACTTTATAGCAGCTTGATGTGCAAAGGTATTCTGTGGTAGGTACAAAGGGAAATTTGTAAAAAAAAACTGTCTTGTATGGTAGAGGAAGAGAACCTTTTTAAGAAACCTTTCACTGATGTCAAAATTCCATCAATATCCCGCTGAATCCGTCAAATCAACAAAAAATATAACCATTTTTATGTAAATAAACTAAAAATCATAATAAAAACGCCATAAATCAAGAAATCGAAAATAAATAAAAAAGGCAACCTCAAAAAAATCCAGAGCCTTTGAGCGAAAGTCGAGGCAGGGTCGAGGGTTTGAGAAGCAGGATGTCTACGAAGGTCCAGGATGTCCCTAATACTCCCACGATGGTGCCCATCCAGAACACCGGGGTTTCCATCTTCGACGACTCGTTCTGTTTCTTGAGAGAGAAGTTCAGCGATGAAATGCGGAGGATGGATGATGAAATGGAAAAATTCAGGTAGCTACTATTATTATTATTATTACTAGCCAGACATGTCCCACTGCAGGGCCTCCCTCTCCTTCTTCCACTTTTCCCTATCCTGAGCCATCTCCATCCAGTTCTGGGCGTGGATGTGCAGCTCGTCTTTCCATCTTTTTCTGGGACGACCGCGTGCCCGTTTGGCGCTAGATGGGACCCAAGTAGTTGTTAGAAGGTAGCTACTGCATCACGAAAACTCCAACATTGTACATATAGATTATTATTTATTTACCAAGGCACTGGCAAACTTGGACAAGGCTTTTAAGTAATAACTATTAACATTTAGTCCACGGATCAGCAAAAAAGTCGTCTGTGTACTACACGATGGGTTTTGATGTGATCCAAGAGGAAGGTTTGTTTGTATGTTCAATTCAATACATACATGCCGGGACACAATAATTAATCTTAAAATGCAGATTTCCCCAGTCAAAATTATTTTTGAGTGGGAAAATCTGATCGATATTTTTCGAAAGGAAACTATCTGGTTGTCTAAGGAGAATTTATAAAAAAATATGCGGGTAAAACTATGTTGAAAACACCAGAAACCTCTAGATCAAGGTTGGCCAACACATGAAGTGGCGGCCAAGGCATTTGAATTGGCCCGCCATTCGCCAGTCGGTTGGCGCTTTGGTATGATTTGAGTTAGAAGGAATAAACACAGATCTTAACCCACACTTACACTTGAGAAGTGTACCAAAAGTCATAGTCATACTTGCCGAGGACCTATAAATTTGACTAGAAGCATTGTTTCAAAATTGCCGTGTGATGCCGGCTTAGAATAGCATCACCCCACATCCTTCCCGCGGGTGTCGTAAGAGGCGACTAAGGGACTCGAGAGTGTTGGTGTATTACAATTTTTAGGCGACAGGCTGACAACCTGTCACTATAGTGATACACGTTTTCTGAAACAACCTTAGAAAACAATCCTCTAAAATGTCAGACGTGGCGATAGTGGCCGTATTCTTACGGCCGTTAACGCTCTGCCTACCCCGCAAGGGATAAAGGCGTGTTATATGTATGTATGTATTGTTTCAAAATACACGTTCAAGAAAAAACTAAAAATTATGACCCGGTGCCCAAGAAAACTTAAAAATTTGGCCCAGCTAGAAAATTTGTTGCCTTGCTCTATATACTTTGCCTTGCTCTATAATCTTTCGATTAACATTTCCAGCACAAACCTCATGGTATTGTATGGGCAGCAGGGATCATCTAACGCCCCGGCCCCAGCTCAGGCAGGCCAGCAATTAGGCACCAAAGAACTGTCGGTATGGGATGCCCTGGCCACCTCCCCCGTCATCCAGGGGGAGGGATCAGACAAGACGATCAAGCTGCAGTTTGACGTGAGCGCTTTTGAACCAGCTGAAGTAAGTTTCTTATTTTATGCTGTACAATACATATAAAGAGCATTTTGGTGAGACGAGACGTCTTTAAACAACACACTCTCGCCAAATCCCCGTTTGCTCTCTATGCTGACGCAGGCGTCCCAGAACCAGGGTTGATGTAAAGTTTTCATGAGACTAGGCTGGGTAACAGACCGGGCAGGAGCTTTCTTTCTGAAATGTTCGTTTTCATTTCATGCAAAAATCTGCTACTTATTAGTTACTTATTATCCTTGGATCTCACGTTCTACTTTACTTTACCATTTCCACGTCATACTCTCGTCATATTCACACATATTTTTAACTAATCTACTTCTTCTACAGCCACAACAGAGGGAGTATTGCCATACTCACCACGCTTGGCAGGCGGATTGGCGAGCGCAGTGCTAGATATTGTAGATATTCACAGAGAACGCTGCTGCCCCTTCCATGGGCTCATCCCTTAGTCGTCTTTTACGACATCCAGAGGTAGAAATGGGACGATGCTATTCTAAGCCGGAACCACAAGCCGATAAATGGCGTGGCCTCCACCTTAAGAATTCTGTTACTCCACCGTCCATTATTTTATTGATTATTACTGTCTTTCCTTCCAGATGAGAGTGGCATTTCAAGATAACAAACTTCAAATCTACGCTAAACACGAAAAGAGGAAGAACAACTCAGAAAGTATCAGAGAGTTGAGAAGGAATGTCACATTGCCCCACGGCATCGACAGTAGCACCATCAGCGCATGGTTGTCGCGTGATGGCGTTTTAACCGTACAAGCACCTTTACCACCATTAGTGGCCCCTCCTTCATCGAGAGTTATATCCAAGAACGTAGAGGCCAAGAGAATTACCAATACCACTCTGCCGGATGCTATAGAGCAAAAAGATCCGGACATACCGTCAGCAGTGATTGGTCAGGTGCCGCCTTCTGATAAGGTCTCCGAATCAAGAGAGGCCAGTCCTGAGGCTAAGCCAACGAATAAAACATTGAAAAAGCCCACCAATAAGTAGATTCTAGTAGCTATACTGTGGCAAATTTCGGAAATATTGAAATAAATATCTCCTGTGGTAATAAATATAACCTTCAGAACAAAAATATTAGTAAATAAACGAATCAGCTTGAATGATGACATCAATTTGAATTTATGTGAACCACAATATTAGCCCTTACGATGTCGTCACAATTAGGTGCCAAAACCAAAACTTTGGTTAGACTCTTTGGACTCTTTCAACGAAAAGTGAGCCAGGTCATCCGTCAGGTGTTATGCTCTGCATCTAGCCGTGAGAGATACAAGTAGAAGAAACATATCTTCACATGAAACAGAAAGAAAAGAAATAGCAATCGAGAAAATGATATAATTGTTTGGCCAGCCGTTATGACGTCGAGATGACTGACCACATGTATGCAACTTCCGTAAGGATTTTATAACTTCCATCGATTGATCCGTGCATTATTTGGTACCTACACATATTTTCCCTGTAAATTCTGTTACCTGGGCCACAAGTCTGCTATTTTTTGTCTTGTAACGACATTGAAACTCAACTGTCATTCAATTGCCATTGTCATTTTTCTTTACTTTAAACTGTTAGCACACTACGAAGTGACCGAAATCATCCAACTGAGATCCAATCGACATCCAACTGAAATAATTTTCATTTAGCAGACTTAGGGCCCTGTTATCTGCTGTAAAAACTGGCATAACATTAACAATCGGTTTATGACATCGGTGACGTGGCTCCGGCAGATAAACAGCCAGGATTACTCACACACGCGACCTGTGGCAATAGGACTGAGGGTACACTGAGGTATTTTCCTTTTAATCGAGACAAATAAGGACACATATCTTGGTCAAATCTTTATATATATAGCAACTGCGATGTCTCAAGTAAACTCAGCGATGACGTAGGATAAAATTAACTCGTCCACGACATAAATGAACGCACCATATCCAATACAGCAAACAGAGGCGAAAAATTGTTTATTCAGTATGTAAACAAGTGTAAAAGTAAAACAAAATTGCTTTTAAATTGCTTTTATCATCGTGAACTTCTTTTTTACATTTCGCTATGAAGCACGTTTTGTGCTTTATTCGAGGTGAGAAGATCGTTCCATAATTCATTTACTTGGGTTTATGTCGCAACAATAAGTTCGCTTCTGCTGTTTCAGTATTTTTGGATAAAGATCTCTGTTGTGCTAGAAAAATGCTTTGGAATCCCAGTGGTTCTCTCAGTTTTTTAGCAAGGGATCGTGCATGTGTTTCAGGCGAGAAAATCTATGAGGAAAGTGTTCTTTTCTACGACTGTACCTGTTCATCGGCGATACGAAAGTTTTTTGAGATGCAAGTAGGTAAGTAGGTACTTGCAAACTACAAGTAGGCAGTGAGTTCCTTCCCTGGCTTGATCTCGACGTAGTCCTTACGTTGACTCGTTCACTCTTTCAGCTTTTGAATTTCAAGGTTATTTTTTTTCCCATTTCGTAATTTGCTGAAACTTCCTCCCAGTGTACCCCCATCTCCGTCACACAGGTCATCTGTAGCTACACGACTTGCATGTGTGCGTGTGTCGTGTTGATGCGGCTGGTTGCCATGGTGACGCTCGCTTCCCAGAAGAGCTCGTACTACCGCCCGCTCATCAACCTACCTCATATAAGAGACCATCTTATACAGGTTTTTCATGCAATTACTAAGGAAAACTAGTGGCAGTAGATCCCTTAGGTTATGTTCGTTCGTACGCTCGTATTTGCTAATGGGTGTTTGTGCAGTCGGAGCCTGAAATGGAGGGAAAAAGCGACACGGCTTTTTCTGTAATGCGAGGAAAAGTCGTGGGGACAAAAACGGTTGGTTTTTAGCGTTTTATGGGTTGTGCTGATAACGAGTAAGCTTGTACGTTTTATCTGATCTGTGGACTGTAGTTTGGTTCGTTTCCTTTTTCAGTTGAATTCACATGGTTGCCTAGCTGCTGATATACCTAGCAACTGAATCATTTATTTTTATTTGTACCTACCTCTTTACATCTTTAGATCCCGAAGTATTTCTCGGCTTTAGGAAGCGGGCTCTAAATGCTTAGACGCTGCATCTGCGAGGCATCGATCTTTTGTTTAATGTCTTCACGTACCTAATACAGAGTTTTCTAGTCTCTAGCGAGGCAATCGCAAGAGCTTTATATCTAGACTCAAAAAAATGCTTGCTTATTGCTTGGTTTAGGTATAGTAGAAATTTATAATCGAAAATTTCGGCCTTAGGTAGTAATATTTTTATCTAATAGGTAGAAAGTTCGGGGTATAAACAATGAATCAATACAATTTTAGCATACATCCCCCAATCTCACCTGCCGTACACCGTATCAATCCATGCTAGAGGGTGGCTCCCTATATCATGCGTCCCTGCCGCTTGCGTCACTGCGTATAAACTAGCGGGATTTCAACTGAACAGAAACGTATGTAAGTATTCAGCGTTTTGCGATACATTACGACATCACAGAAAAGACTAACATTTTTCTTTCTTTCTTTCTTTCTTCAAAAGGTGCCGTGTGATTGGTGTGATGCCGGCTTAGAATAGCATCCCACATCCTTCCCGCGGGTGTCGTAAGAGGCGACTAAGGGACTCGAGAGTATTGGGGTATTACAATTTTTAGGCGACAGGCTGACAACCTGTCACTATAGTGATACACATGTTTTCTGAAACAACCATGGAAAACAATCCTAAAAAATGACAGACGTGGCGATAGCGCCCGTATTTTTATGGCCGTTAACGCTCTGCCTACCCCGCAAGGGATAAAGGTGTGATATATGTGTGTGTTCAGCGTTTAACGATACATTACGACATCATAGAAAAGACAAACATTTTTCTTTCTTTCTTTATTCTTCCTTCAAAAGGAACCGTGTGATGCCGGCTTAGAATAGCACCCCACATCCTTCCCGCGGGTGTCTAAGAGGAGACTAAGGGACTCGAGAGTATTGGAGTATTACAATTTTTAGGCGACAGGCTGACAACCTCTCACTATAGTGATACACATGGTTTCTGAAACAACCTTAGAGAACAATCCTCAAAAATGTCAGACGAGAGGATAGCGACCGTATTCTTACGGCTGTTAACGCTCTGCCTACCCCAGCAAGGGATAAAGGCGTGATATATGTATGTATGTAGAAAAGGTGCAACTTTTGGTGCAACAAAGGTACAACAGGTAACGAAAGTGCTATATTTGCAGCGCTTATTTGGCACATCTAATTTGAGGGTCTTCCGTTCAGCACAAAGTGGTGACAAACCGCTTCGAGACGAGTATAAGAGATTGAAATTTTGACAAGGGTCAGCCGAAGCGTGTCAGCTAATTAGCAGAGCAGTAAGTGGGATGACAGTGAGACGGTACCCCACGTGTTCCAGGTTCGATCCCCATCACTTTTTCTATTACAAATTTTCACTTTTTAAAAAGCTTTAACCCTTTAACTACATACATCTTGTCGCTGCGTCGACTCTAGATTCGAAGGCCATAGACCATAATGCTGCCCAAAAAAAGTCGAATCAGTTTCGTACATACTTTAAAAATTTTATGAAGACTAAATATTTTTTTCTTTTATTAAGACCAAAATAAACTACTATTTAAAAAAACTACGCAATGTATTTGAAACTCATAACCACGGGTGAATAATCATATCACACCATATGGCTGAAATCGGTTGGAAAGGTCAACTCTCCCCCGCCAGTACCTACCAAACAATAACAAACGCAAACTACCCTCCGATTTGAACTGATTATTGAGGTGGTGATTTTTTGGTTTTCCTTAGTTAGGGCGCAAAAGAGCAGATAATGATGTTCCAAATGTAGTCAACAGGTCAAAAAGAATAGGTTATTTTTATTATTTTTGGAGGAAATGTTTAAAATAACTAAGTTTAAAAAAGCATGTGCACCTTGCATGGTAACAGATTTGTGTTTGTATCTCTAAAATATTCATAATCGAAATGGAAATCACTTTTAATCCCTAGGGATTAAATTGCGTAATTTTTAGCTAGTGATACAGGAATGAGAGGGGATGAAAATGTGCGAAGGTGTATTTTGTTTGTGTTAAATTCTTAAGAAATATCCATTTAATGTGTTGTACATTACAAACGAATTTTTTTTTCGAGTTTCCATACAAAGTCAGTCAGCTGATCGAAAATTTTGTATTTGAGGTCGAATTTTTTTTTATGTTTACCAACATAGCCCCCATAGAAAAAGTTGTTCAGTTTTATGGTCTGATCACGGCTGCTAAGTTACACCGTCTATTACACCCTGTATAATCAAAAAGTACCTACCTAATCATTTAGCCTTTCATATCGTTTGCAACACTACATTAACGAACGAACCTAGATGCGTCTTACAATACCTAGGTGAACTAAAAAAAAAACACAAAAAGGAATTAAATACAGACTAATACAGACCACCGCAGGACAAGTGATCCCGCCAGCCTGCAACTTCCTGTGGGGAGACCTCGTTTCCGGAAGCCTGACTGGTTGCTCTATCCTCCCTTCGATTATTCTACTGTCCACAAATTGATCGAAATGCAGTCGTGGCGAAAGGGTAAATTTTATATCTGCTTTCTTATGAAAAATATTTTCTAGAATATTTGGTGAATATACAGGTTGTCAGCCTGTCGCCTAAAAGCTGTAAAACACCTGAATCCCTCAAATCCCAATCAAGTGTTTTACGGCTTTTAGGCGACAGGCTGACAACCTGTCACTATAGTGATACGCAAAATCATCTCAAACGGCCCTCTTTATTTTGTCAGAAGTGGCCATTTTTGAGGCCGTTAGCGCTCTGCCTGCCCCGTAAGGGATAAAGGCGTGATATATGCGGATTGTTTGGGCTCATAGCAACACTTGTCTGAACTAGGTGACGCGTTGTCTTTTTTGCAGATTGATTCTTATCTGTGGGAGATCGCTGCTGTACTGAGCTATTAAAAAGCTTTCATGCGCGTTCCAGCGCCACCTACCTACTAGTAAAATAAATAAAAAAATTCATAACCCATAACATAGATGAACATACATAACAGCACAGGTCAGACAAAGTATTCTTATTCTTATTGTTTATTGTGATTTCGGCCGAAGAGTACTTATGTTAATAGGTACAGTTTTTCTATTAAAATACTAAAACCCCTCAATTAATTGGAATTGGAAAGAGGCGTTTGGACAGGGAGCCGGAGCCGGACATTTGAAAAACCAAGTCTTTTCGGTAGGAGACATTTTCGTTGAGACTATATATTGTATGTACTTATACGTAATTTTTTTTTCTCAATCGCAAAAGCAATGCTCGCTGCACAGCCAAACAGAGCTAGTCGCAAGATGGCCACTTCCGGTGGGGAGTGACGTCATATCCGGCACCACCACCCCGTGGGGTTGCCATGGTGAACGCTGTGGAGAAACAATTAGCATACGCAGTCGAGTGGAACGCGCTAGGTGAATAAGGCAGAAATCACGCCAGCGTTCCTTGCGGGGTAGGCAGATCCTTGCGCAGTTGGAGAAATCAGTAAAAAATGGGTAGAAATCACGCCTAAGTTCTTTGCGGGGCAAAAGCTGCAGTCTGTCAGAAGCCGGTTTTATTTTTGCTGAGTATGGTAGATTTAATGAGAGTTCATATAGGTATATATGTGTTAGGAAAGATGGATTCGTGCTTCCGACGTTAAGGCATCGACTCCGGTTGCTGTCTGCAATCACGTCAGAGACCCATTTCATTAATTGGGTCGTCTGTGGACTATGTGCTACAACCACAGTTCCATACCTAAAGCAAGAAAATGATCTTCAGATTAAGATTTTAGACCTAGTTTAGATTTGTCCCAGATTAGGATCCCAGATCACAGCCCCACCAAGACCAATAAATTAAATGTAAAGCCATTTTAAGAATGTTCTTTAAAACATACTTACATACATACATACGCAAATCACGTCTTTATCCCTGGCGGGGTAGGCAGAGCGTTAACGACAGTAAAGTACGGTAAACATACAACAAACATAGTAAACATAATTACCTACTTATTTAAAGAAAATGGATTCCAAAACTTGAATATTAATATTTGGTGACGACTAGTATAAAGTATGGCAAGATGGATTACCCAACTAAGCCCAGCTTTGTATTAATTAAATGCTAGTTTTGATTAGAAAAGACGTTGACCCTTTTACCAGGCGGCCATATTGTTTTGTTGTTATTTTTATTTTCAGTTATTGTAACACTTAAAATATTAGGGCGTAATTTCAGCTTTTTTATAGGATTACTTTTCGTACGTCGTTTGTTCAAATCGCGCTAGTTTTGGTCTCTATATGTACTTTATGAAAATCCGTCATAATATATACAAAAAATATACATATCTATCATAGAATATACACTTTATCTATAAAAGTATGTGTTCTGACGTTCTGACGCCATCCAAAATAGCAACGTAGTACATTCCTATTTTCATACAAAATACCGTTTTAGATTGTTTTAAAAAGAAGCTCATTTGACCTGCCAGTCCACATACATACATACATACATACATATATCACGCCTTTATCCCTTGCGGGGTAGGCAGAGCGTTAACAGCCGTAAGAATACGGTCGCTATCGCCACGTCTGACATTTTTGAGAATTGTTTTCCAAGGATGTTTCAGAAAACATGTGTATCACTATAGTGACAGGTTGTCAGCCTGTCGCCTAAAAATTGTAATACACCAATACTCTCGAGTCCCTTAGTCGCCTCTTACGACACCCACGGGAAGGATGTGGGGTGATGCTATTCTAAGCCGGCATCACACGGCGAACGGTGTGGACGGCCAGTCCACATAGATAGGGATATTGAACAGTGTCACGCGCCAAACCAATATCATGTCTTGATATATTTTAAAAATATTTTTTAATAACAATAACTTTACTCTGTGTAAAGTCGACCGGACACGCGCTCAACCAAAACACGACTCTTGCAAAGATGAAACAAAGATAATATTTTCATTTCATTTTTAAACGAAGATTGTTTTCATTGGACTGCACTTTACATCTCATTGTTTTAGTATGTAAAGAAAGACGTGTATGTATCTTGCTGGTATGTTATATACTGAGAAGTTCATGTAACACCAATGTTAGTCATAATCATAACCACTAACGTTCAATACAATACAAATGCTTTATTTGTACAAAACATATAACACAGAAAAGTACAATAGAAGAAAATTCGGTACAATATAGGCGGCCTTATTGCTTACGTCATCATTAACAGCCTATTGTAGTCCACTGCTGGACATAGGCCTCTCCTAAAGCACGCCACTGAACCCGGTCTTGCTTACGTACCAACAATCAATGTAAGTAACGTTCCTTAAACCGTACCGTAAAATACCTCTACATAATGAGCGAACGATATTTTGACATTGGCAAAATACGTCTCGCCTCCTGAGATATGAAGCCACAAAAAGAAATCTGTAATATACAGGGTGACTGGAAAATTGATGCATTCCTTTCAAGGGATGAACCAGCTCATGAAACTGAACATGTTCCCCAAGGAACATGGGTCGAAAAATGAAAAAAAAAATTGGCCCACCCATACAAAATTACCGACCGACTAAGTCAATTTGTATGGGAGGACCAAAATTCTTTTTCATATTTCGACCTATGTTCCATGGGGAAAGTTGTTCAGTTTCATGAGCTGGTTCATCCCTTGAAAGGAATGCATAAATTTTCCAGGCATCCTGTATAATGTCTCTTCCACATTTTTAAAAAATAAAAATAAGTAGGTATCTTAATCTACGTAAAAGAAAAGAAAATCACCTTCCTTTTGCTATGTACAGCATGAACATAACAATTTCGCGACGGAAAATACATTTTCCTAAATGACCGACGTCACGAAAAGTAGTAAAGTGGAATGTCTCAATTCTAATTTCAGTCTCGCGTAGCACTAGATATTCGTAAAACCTGTACCTATAATCTGTACATATAAAGTCAATATTTTTACATCAGCCATAGACGTTTCTAGACTAATAGACTAGATTCCTGACAGGTCTAATGAGCTACTTTTTAAAACGATCTAAAACGGTATTTTGTTTGAAAAACTGGAAGTATGGCGTCATCCCGTAAGTATTTGGATGGCGTCAAAACACTTACTTTTATTTAGTCATTAATTTAATCTTTAAACATTTCGAAAAATTGCGAATGAAGTCCATAGTATTTTTGGTTTTTTTAATAGTTTTAAGCGTACAAATTTTATATTTTTTTAATGACCTATGAAACTAGCGAATTAACATCGGCTCTATTTATTCAATGCAACAACCTTAACTATTTACTTTTAAATTTTTAATAGCTGTAGGAATGGAAACTTTATTCAATTAAGTTTTTTAAGCCCAAGAGCCGGTTAGTGTAAAAGCTGATCAATTTCCGATGCCACGTAAATTCGCTCGTGACCTGAATACTGAGGAGTGAGGGTCGCTCTCTCCCCCGCCGCCATCTTGGATCAAAGCTGACCTGCGCCCGCGCACCTGTCGATGTAGAGCTTCAAATATTACAGAACAGACATCAGGGCCCCAAGTCTGCAATTTTTTGTCATTGTCAGGCCACCGAAACTCAACTGTCATTCAATCGCCATTGTGATTTTCTTTACTTTAATCTGTTAGCAGACTACAAAATGACCGAAATCATCCAACTGAGAACCAATCGACATGCAACTGAAACGATTTACATTTAGTAGAGTTAGGGCCCTGGTCTCAGTTCAAAATATAAAATTCCTAGTGAACTGTGTATGTCGCTTTCTTAAATAGCTCTGTTTTCTATGAATGTACCTTCTATAATACTGTCTATCTAAATAAGCAAAAGGTGATATGCAGCTCCCACATTTTTCCTACTTCATTTAGCATTTTTTTCTTTTTCTCCATTCATTTTTTGGTTCGTTTTTCTTTTTCTTCATTCTTTTTTGGTTCGTTTTTCTTTTTAGAAACTTTTATCATTCCAGACACGGTCGCTTGAGGAGACGAAAAAACACATTTTGTGTCAGTCCAATTTTCTTCTCCAAAATTTTACACGCATTCTTTAGGGAATTATGTTTAGTTTTATGACCCGTCATCTAACACCTTGAAAAATTTAATTTTCAGCGTGATTCATTAGACATTTTTAGCTCTACGTTCCACCCTTGCGCACGCGTCTACAATACGACATACGGGTGTCCACGCTTTCCTCGTTCCCTGAGACAGTTGGGTCTTAAACGACCGTTACGTGGGAGATAGGGGCTGATAAAGATATGTGGTACTTGTTGGACTTAATACAGTTAACACCTTGACTAAGGATGTGACGGAACTGTATGTTTTAAAAGGTAGTCATTTTATGTCATTTGACCATACCCCAGGAATTTGTATTATTAACATTCTGTGAAAAGAATAAACTTCTGTCCGCTACTGAAAATTACTTCTAAACACAGTATAACTGTTCTGTCGCTAACGCTCTGCCTACCCCGTCAGGAATATATGCGGGATTTATGTGTGTCTGTGTGTATAACTGATGACATTGAATAGGTTTCAGTACCTACATATTATCGTATTTTTTTACCTATTTAGACTTTCTTATCACATTATATTTCTTAAATTCAAGAATTGATTAATTAATTAACCTTAATCCTACCGCCGGCCTTAACAAACACGTAATAAAATAACTAATCATTCGTAATAACGGCCGAAAGTAATGTAATATCATTGGAAAATAACTAAATATCATTACAGGAACTGTGTTGATTCGATAACCATCGGCAAAGAGGTGCCAACTAGGGTGACCATTATTTTCTCGGAGACTCGGACACTTTTTTTTTATGTGCTAATTTAAGGACCTCGAAGCCACGGCACAGGATCGGCAGCAGTGCAAATCTCTTTTTCGAGCCCTTTCCCTGATGAGGGATAAAAAGGACTTCGTCATCATCATTAATTTAAGATTTAAAGCTTTCTTTTGCTTCTGCAGCGACTTACTTATATGGTTAAGTTGTCTCTGTAATGGTAGAGGTTGTTTGGACCTACAAGTAATAAGGCCGCCTTTGCTTACTTATAGTTATCGTTTTGTGTACTGTCCTATACTTTTTTCTTAATGTGTTTGCTGTAAGTAATAAAGTGTTTATTTATCTATCTACGTTACATCAATATAAATGGAAAAAGTCTGATTACATATATTTGAGTCTACTGTCTAGACTCTTCAGTAACGTTTCGCCTGCGGTTTCACTAGCGTTACGAGTTGGCCCGATTGAATAAGATTCTGCCTTGCCTGACACTGACACAACCTACAGCTACAGCCATGCAATATTTATCTTGTTTTGCTTACTTAGAATAGTTTGAATATCAGCATTCTCTGTGAATACAACATCTTGCTGAGCAGACAGTCAGAGCAGTCTGCTGGACAGGTCTGGGCCCCAAGTCTGTTATTTTTGTCATTGTAACGCCATCGAAATTCAACTGTCATTCAATTGCCATTGTGATTTTGCTATACTTTAAACTGTTAGCAGACTACGAAATGACCGAAATCATTCAACTGAGGTCCAATCGACATCCAACTGAAACGATTTTATTTAGCAGACTACTGGTATGACGATAGGATGAACGTATTTCTAGCAGAAGACTTGTATGTACAGCCTCAAACGAAAAGCCTCAGCCTTTATCGTGTGGACACCCTATAGCTAGCCAACCTTTGCGTGACGGTCGCTATGCAGCTTTTATTAGCTTGAGGCTGTACAGCTCACATGTTTGTTTTTAGCTTTCAGCTTTATTTCAGGAATTTTTACTATTTGCCTCTTTTTATGAAAAACGATGCCGTCTCTATGCAGAAGTAAAAAAGTTATTGTTACAAAAAATCTCATGTTAGAATCGCGATTAAAAAAAAGTACCTTTTTTATCTAACTTTATAGTATAGAGACTCAAAAGCAGGAAAATACATAAAGAGCGGAGCGGAATCAAACTTGTCCCAAACTGATCTTGTTCTTATAAAGTGGGAACAATGAACAATAGACAACCTTGACCTCATCGACCTCTGTGAGAGATCAGATACCCCGGGCCCATGTAATCTGTCTGCCATCTACCATTTTACACTAGCATGAATAGAGACCAACGCCTTTGCCGCAGACGAGACGTAATTTAAAAAGTAAAAAGGAAATTTGGAAACTGGCAGCACGCTATTGGCGCGTTTAAAAATAAAACTCGCGTTCGAAGTTCAAAAGCTGGCGCGAAGCTTTCAGATAAAATTATCTCGGTTGCGTCTTGAAGCGAGACGATCCTGCGGACATGCTTAGAACGAGACAGATACGGTGTAGTAGTATTAGTGTGAGTGGGACAGGTGATGCGCATCTCGGCGGGATGCCAGAGCGGCAACGTCGCGTCCACCAATCGCCGGACGTCATCTTCTTTTGTTTGTTTTTCATTTTCTTTTTGTTTGGGGCTTTTTGGGTGCACAAGAATAATGTAGATAAGCTTTCTGTGAAAATGACTCTACCTCATTTCTGTTGTGTAATATATAGCTCATAGCATTTTCTTCGTGCGTTTTCCTTATCAATTTCTAGAAACAGTAACAAGCTAACCCTTTCCCAAGATTTTTCATTATTTTTTCACGCTCGTGCGTGTAATGGACAACGCAACTGTGCCGTTTATCAAGACAGCTAAAATAAATTATTAATTGAACTGTGGAGAACAGAACGGAAGAAATTAATTATTTACCAACGAAAGGGAAGGGAGATAAGCCAAATAAAAAGTTTTCATAAAGGAAAGCACAAAAAGTGTACAAGGGAATCGCGTGACGGGACCGCTCGGAATATGCACGGACGAATATGTGAAGGTACCTACTGTACAGGATGTTCCTACAACCATATACCTAGGTACAAACACAAACCAAGATGTAGGTAAGTAAGGCTATGTGATATGATAATATGTCTTGAGTGAGAATTGAGTAAGTATTTAAACCCAAATCTAAACCTTTCGTCTCTACGTCGTAAACTTCAATGGACATTAGACGATTAATGCTATTAGAGTTTAAGGCATTTTTTAGAGTTTTAGCTTTATTAAGGAAGCTATTGGATAAATTTTTATCGAGTTTCCATAGAAAGGATCGAGAATTTAGTATAGAGTCAGGATTGACTGACTTAATTTTCTCATTTACCAACATAGCCTCAATTATTTGGCTGTCAAGTTTTCATCACGTGTAGAGTCAATGGCATTATGAATATAGCTTCGATCTAAAAACTCCTGTAGTTGTTTGGAAACGCAATCCATTTTTCACACACGAGCTGTATAACATTACAGTGTATTGAGGTAATTAAAATGTGGGTTAACTGTCCATACTCGACGCAGAGGCATTTTTCATATGATAATTTTTATTTATCTACAGAATTCTCTGAAATACAATACTGCAATGCAAAAGACCTAACAGTCTTCAGATGAAAAAACTTGATCCAAATTTTAAAAACAGTTGTTCACTGAAACAAAAAACGTTTTATTGGAAACGTAAGTACAGTTTCTGATACAAAATGTCATAAAATATACTCATACGGGAGTACCTACAACATATAATATAGATTTTGATCACATCAGCTTATAGCTGTCTGCTGCAGAACCCTAAGTCTGCTAAATGAAAATCGTTTCCGTTGGATGTTGATTGAATCTCAGTTGGATGATTTTAGTGGTTTCGTAGTCTGCTAACAGTTTGAAGTATAGAAAATCACAATGTCAATGGCATGATATTTAAGTTTCGAAAGTATTACAATGAGGAAAAATTTGCAGACTTGGGGGCCTGGAGTAGGCCTTCCTCCTCCAGGGTACACCATAGCCACAAGGGACAATCTCCCGTTTTCGCCATCCAGTCGTTACCAGCCGCTCGCCGTGTGGTGCCGGCAGAGTAGAATAGCACCACCCAATTCTTCCCAAGGGGGTCGTTAGAAGCGACCGAGGGATAAATCAGACCGAAGATCGGTCCTGGAGAGGGACAACTTCACATTAAACCCGGAACGGGGTCTCCGTCAGGCGCGTGTGATAGAGGTTTATCGTGGGGTTGACTCCTGCAGCCGACCTGGCTTCGCACGTATCGACTCGTCGTTCCGTTGTGGAATCAGCCAGGGAGGCCGAGAGGGTGGCGCAGGTCCTAGGAAACCCTGCGTATTCCATAGTCGCGTTGGGGCGCGACAAGCAACGCAGTGTCTGTGGAGTTTTTTCTTGCATCAGACTCTGATTAAATCAGTTTGTCACAGACGTACGAGGCCAATGATAAAAAAATGATGCAACCTATCTGTTGATACTTATAGAGAACAAGTATACCTATAATAATGTTGTTGTGCATCTATAGATAGGTATGTAGAGGTAGTGTTTATATACGAAGGATGCTATAACATAAGAAGGTTCTCTCGGACCCCTCCAACGGACCGTGACGCATCTCGCTCGAGGGCAGACGTTGTGCTCAATAATAACACTAAAATTAGTCCGTTTCTGCCTTGAATACATATCATGTTGTGCCTTTGCTGACAGTAGCTATTTGAAATGAACTAAACATTTCCAGAGTTGACATATTTGTCAACACAGAGCTTTCTCTTAGCTCTTTGAATCGGGAGAGCCCTAAGGCTATGCTATTGTTCAGGCTCCCTAATGCCACTATTAGTCAGTATTTTTGGTAATTCTCAAAAATAATAAACACTAAATTCTTTACAATATACCAGCAGGATGTAAAACATTAGCTGAAAATATTATCAGGGTTGAACCAGCCCATGAAACTGCACTCCCAAGGAACAAGGTCGAAATAAGAAAAACATTTTGGACCTCCCATACAAAATTACCAAACGACCAAGTCATTTGTAGGTATTATGGGAGGTCCAAAAAAATTTATTATCTTTCGACCTATGTTTCATGGGGAAAGTTGTTCATTTTCATGGGCTGATCCATCCCTTAAAATATTTGCTGCTAATATTTTTACACCTTATAGATGCACTTACGCATACCTAGGTATCTCTATTCCTTCTTCCTACAATTTTCAGCGTGAAAGAAGAAAGAAGCAAAAGTCATAGTTTCAACGAATCTACAATATTATAACGAAGAAACTTATGTTAGGTAATTTTAAAATATTTACGTACGTACCTTCTTTGTCTGGAACTAAATAGATTGTGTAGATTCTGTTACTCACTTAGCAAAGAATCATAATTTACGAGCGCCAGCATGATAAGAAGATAGACAATACAAAAGACGCCATCGACATTAAACAAGTAAGAACTTATGCCCCATTAAAACACTTATTTATTGTCAACTCTAAAGCTAATATATTCCAACGGAAACGAGCTCAAGATAAAGACTACGCGTTTCTTCCATCGCTCTAATGACTCTTAGCCTTTTTCACGGCGACTACAGAATTCCACATCCATAGCTTTAGGGCAAAGGTGACCTAGTAATTAGACCAAGACTGAAGCAGCATTGGAAGGGTATGTAGAGTGTTCCGTCACCGTGTATGTTGAGTGAGTATTTCGCATAACCGCCAAGATGCGGGGCCATTAAGTTTTTATCTCCCGTCTCGACAAGTTGGGAGCCACTGGCCCGTGAAGACCGAGGGACATGTATCCTGCCTTCTCCTAATGAAATAAATTACTTACGACCCACCTTCGAACGGCGATAACAGTCTTTGGAAAGCGCAGCGGAGAATCAGCTCAATTGAATTCTAATAAGACTGGGTTTCCGTTGATGATTTGGCGGTATTCTGGAAGGATAAATTCATAACCTTTTACAACCAATACATGGGCACGCACACATGTATCGTCCACATATACGGCTGTCATGAGAAACTTCTTGTTTGTGAATAAATTATTTGAGAGTAGCCTCAGATATGCTTGGGCCGAGGCATGCTCCAATGATTTTGATTCATTTGAGATAGGTGATGCAAGCAATCTTGGTTGGAGATTGTGGTGTAAGAATTGAGCTGATGAACAAAGGATAAAAAATATGAAGCGTTTGCGTATAATAATATGAAGAGATAATCTGTATTGAGTAAGAAAATGACTCTTACTTGAGAGTTGAGACCATACTATAAGCAGTACTATATTTATTCACTAATAATCAAATAATGAATCATACAACAAACTTGATAGAGATCGATTGCATTTTAAATTATGCATATAATTAAGCTTTTAAGGTATACAGGCAAACTTTTAAGGTCACCTTCTAAATCGAATCAATGACTGTTAAAAAACAAAGGACACAAACCATAAACAACGCCATCTGATTTCTCAATCTGTTTGCCTGTGTTCATTTGGGAGAAAAATTTTCTTAGGCTATTTTCAGCTATAACCAAATTTATGTTTGCGGTTACCTAATTACACCTACCTTTTATGTTGAGGACGCAAAAGAGGTATGTCAGGATCGTAGCAAGTGTGAGGATATAGTCTCTGCCTACCCTTCCAGGAAAGAGGCGTGATTTTATTTATGTATGTATGTATATACCTTTTCTTGGCTTTTCTGGATAGGTTTTCTCGCATCATCTCCTTTCTTGATCTTGGTCTCTGTTATACAACTTTTTCAAATACATCATGATCATACCCGGATAATTACTTGCCAATAAAATCTCTTACACACAAGTTTCTCTGTAATCAGCAATAAAACAATGAAATTAGTCAGCCAGCCATCAACCTCTACCTTAGGCTCGACCATTTCTCGTAAAACATCCATTGCTGCATTTATTGGTCTGAATGTCCCAGTTTGGGTAGCAAAGCAGCAATGTTCAGCAGCTCATGACATGAGTTGGATTACCTGTCATCTATTTAGTATGCGCAGAAGCACTCAGATCTTTCGATACACAGAATCCGCATACAATGGTCACGGGAGAAATCGATGACTTATTCTGATTGGCAGAACTGTATGTGGACATCACAGGCCATGCGCTAAAGACCTGGAGATCAGGTTAACTGGTCACCAAATTTTCGTTGTGGTAACTTTGTTGCGCCATTACCTAGCTGCCTTAATGATATCTATCTAAGATGACGCCTTCATTCATTCATTTATTCATAACAACGACACGCAGTCAACAATAATATGAGTAACAACCACCAATGCCAACAGTCTTCCGAAGCTCGAAAATTTGCCATACGGTGGTTTTCAGCTTGCTAGTTAGTCTCACAAAGTACATAAAAATTTCCTTATTTCGTTAAATAAGTAGGTAAATATCTAGGTATGTAAAATATTTGTGACAAGAATCGAACCAGAAACCTCCTCCGGATCCTGACACGCAACTTTGGCGGCACTGCCATAAAAAGAATAGTTACAAATTAATCCCCAAAACAAATTCCCACGCAGATCCTCATCAAAGCACCTACATCGACGGTCTATTAATACCCCCAAACTCTTTAATATTCCTTTCACCTGCCTGTAATAGCCGAAACTGAGATGTGCAGGAAGTGTGTTACTGCGCATGCTCGGAAACAGAGGGCGTTGGCTTCCGACGCGACCGCCATCTTGAATAGGGAGATGACGGGACGCTAAGAAGACGGGACGTGATGGTCATGACAATTGTCTGGATAGATAGACTATTCCAGTCATTTAAATTGAGCTTCTAGAAAAAGTTTGCTATGGTGTTGAAGCTCATAGGACATATAGATATGCTAAAAACCTTTTTGGCTGAGCATGGTCAACCGCATGGTGACCGTGAATCGAGGAAACCTACAATAGCATTGCCAAAAAAGGTTGACGTAAGACAGACGACCAGTTACAAAACAAAGCCAAATCCTTTCGAAAAATGATCTTGAGAGAAAAACAGATGACCAAGATGCGAAAACTCTGCTAGAATTCGGTTTTAAATCCATGCATCTGACCCTAAAAGTCCAGTGTTAAAAGAACTCTAATATTCTCCCCATCGACGCTCTATTTATTTATTTCCAAGATTAGATACCGCGTAATACCGAAGACTTGCTGTTGATATACAGAAATCAATATTGGTATTGAGCAAGATTTATTCCTAACCCGTTCCCAAGCTAAGATGGATAGCTCAGATCAAAAAATATTTCGAAAGGAAGGATTCAATACAAATATTCTTTACTTAACCTTACTTTTACGCATGAAAAAGTCTTCACAAAATAAAGATGGTACCTACCCGTTATAAAATACTACTTAATATTTACAATATGCAAACATGTAGGTGTTATGTAGTTACTCAATTGATTTGTCTGAATGACTTTAGATTTCAAAAATGTTAGTAATTTCACTATCTACAAGATATTGTGCGCATTAAAACAACAACCTTATAAAGCTTTTCTTGTTAAGTGGGTTGTATTCTCATAAATCTCTGCAGCACTTAAGACTGTTATCATCCTATATAGTCCACATTTGTGTCCTATAATGTCTTCACAAGAGATTTACTTTTTCATATGTAGCTTCGCTGTATGCTGGCTGGCTATGTATCGGTGACTTCACTCTATTCGATATTAGGGATCCTTCTATGTCATTCCCTTGGTATAAATCCAGTGACTAGTGTAAACAGAATATTCTCGGTAACGTATAATGCTCCATTGTATCATCTCGACCGGTCGTTATCAATGAACTGCGATATCCGAGTTTGCTCAAATGCTCATAAACAGATGCCGGCGAGATTGTCAATCGATTGAGTCGTGGTTTCATACTTATAGCCATGCTTATAGATAAGTAAGCACATGCAAGTACAGGTAATGGGGAAAGGTGGTGGGGTAAAGGGTGAACCTGCCTATGAATCTGAATAATTTTCCACAAAGAGCGTATATATATCTTTTAGGCTACAATTTATGTTAGAATTTGTGTGAGTTTATTATGGGAAGAATGGTTTAATATTTTTACGAGTTTTTTATACATCGTTGTATGGAAATGCCAATGGTATTTTTAGATAGTGACTCTAGGTAAAGTAGCTCTATCATCGACTCTATCTAAGAATCTAAACCGTATCTCGCTCGACCAAAAAAAACATAACGCTTGTGTATTTTCCAAAGCTTCCAAGTCAGTCTGTGAAATAATTGCACGTAAAGCTCCTTACACTCACTACTATCAGGTTCAACATTCAAATCACTTTTCGCCATCTTTATTCAGCTCACAGTTCTCGAGACATCTCCGAGTCCCAACATCCTCTGCGTTTTGTTATTCCACAGTCAGATGGTATCTGCTCGTGACAGTTCGATTATACATGCTCATCTTGTGTCCGTTGAATTCAAATTTCTGTACCATCTTGAAGTTCGCGACACTTGGCATCTGTAGATTCCCTATTTGTTCAAATAGGGGTCCAAAAGTCGTGAAATGTTATGGACCTGAAACATCTTGGAAGGGATTTCTGATTTTGGGTGCTTTGGCAACATTGGCTTATCTGCTCGATCATCCACAGATAAGGGTGGGGCGTAAGGCTGTGTATGTATTTTCTTTTGAACTTTTTTGTGTCATATTGTGACTCTAAGTTCCTACTTTTGTATACAGTTTTCTACACCCTACTACACCCTACACGTTGCACAAGTACAAACTCGTACCAAGTGTCTTTTACCTTTCCATCTTTATTCTCCCAAGTAGAAGTGACCACATTGGTATTTGAGAGAGAGGTGTGAGGGAACTCTCAATGAGATTAGCGTTTTACGTGGATGACATACTGAATACCATGCTCAAGATACTGACTTTTATGGAGCATTGGCTTGGGGACCACACGAAAGAAATGTAATCAAATTGGGACATTTTAAACTTGTGTGTTTTATTTGACACAGAACCTCTAAATCTGCAACTGAGTATTTGGTAAGGAGGCATATGTTTTGGTTCCGGGATCCGTAAACTTGCAATTGACTCTCGGCGAGGAGCAAGAACCAGGAGGGCTCATCCAGGGGTAAATTTTGTATGTCAAAACAGCCAAATCACACCCTTGAGGCGAGGCTGAAGTTAAGAATGTTCTGTGAAAGACATACCAAACTAAACGAATCGGACTGAGCCCTTCTGGGAAAAAGAAAAACAATCAAATATCAACCACCAGACTTAACCCACAACAAGCATGGTGGTTTTACGATCAATATAACAGCCATAAAAGTACTTGAGATGAAGCATCCTATAAACTCTAAGGAAATGTTATTCAAAACGGTCGTAAAGAGAGTGTCCAGTTCACATAACTTAGCGAAAACCAGACATGCATGTTAACATAGCAAATAAAAACGACAATGTTAGTTTACCTATACATTAACGCATTTGTAGAGACTACACCACAAAGTATAGAGACGAAATCGGCAATGTATAGGATAGATATTTCGCTGAGCAACATCATGTTAACAAGTAAAAGAGGCAATGTTCAGTTCTCCATACGTTGACGCATTTGTAAGGAAAACGCCACGAAGCACAAAAAGACACTCGACAATGTAAAGCAAAGATGTTGGGTTGGTCTTGATCACATTGTTATTCGTGGCGGTGCTCGCGCATCTCCCGAGACGTACTTACTGTGCTGACTGAGGATGAGATTTGCATGGAATTTGTTATTGAGATAGTGAAATGCAGAGTTATTTTGGTGACTAAATCTTATAAAAAAATTCAAAGAATTTGAATGTTTTGTAAAATGTTTGCAGTTTTGAAAGATAATACTTAGAAGTAAACAGTAGGAGCAAGAAACCGTAGCGTTGGATAAGAACGGATGGTGAAAACGGGAGATCCCTACTAGTGACGTACGCTGGGATAGGCGGCAAGTGGCGGCAGTGGACTGCTGTGGGTAGATTTGATACATACATATATCACGCCTTTATCCCTTGCGGGGTAGGCAGAGCGTTAACGGCCGTAAGAATACGGTCGTTATCGCCACGTCTGACATTTTCGAGAATTGTTTTCGAAGGTTGTTTCAGAAAACATGTGTATCACTATAATGACGGGTTGCCAGCTTGTCGCCTAAAATTGTATTGTAATACAGCAATACTCTCAAGTCCCTTAGTCGCCTCTTACGACACCCGCGGAAAGGATGAGGGGTCATAAAACAGGAAGGAGGAAAGGCAAGGAGGACAAGGAAAATATAGCAAAAATTTTGCAGACTTGCATGAAAGAATCTTTTTTCATAGTATCGGTTCTTCTCCTCTAAGTATAAACTAAATTTAAAGACTCCTAGCTTAGACCTCATCCCTATACTATGAAAACAATGAAAATTATATCACAATATCTTTCCAATGAGCATCAGATATAAAGATACAATGGTAGTTGATATAAACTGGCCCCTCCTCTTTCAATCCGGATTTCCCCTACCGCTATCTATATCAAAACATTCTGATTGATCTTTAAAAGACATCTGACTCATATATATTGGGTACCTATATAAAAAATGTGATCCGACGATTTTATTCATTTTTTTTGTATGTGATGGACTCACGATAATGCCTGGTTTTCTGATCTTGCCAACAAAAGGCATCTAAACATGCATGTTCCAGTCTCTAATTCCACCTTCACCTGTAGTGTGTGCGGAAAGTCATGCCTCTCCCGCATCAGCTTATATAACCCCGAAAAGTCTTGCCTCATATAGTTACTGATTAAATAATAAGTCATAGACGTACGAGGCCAATGATGCTGACGATGATTCATTAAAGTACATAAGTATTCCTTTAAAAAGGCAGATTTCCTAGGAAATAGACCAACCCATAGTTGTCTTGGACCTTATCATTGTTCATTATCACAATACTTGATCAATAATAGGTAGGTGCAAGATAGTTGTAGAAACTGCTATCGCATTCAAAGACTCGCGCGCATCTCGAGTGTTCGACAAATACTTACGAATTACAGAGCGATTATCTTGATAACAAGTCACAGTAGATAAGGGTTTTCAGTAAGCAATCTTGGTTGATTAATTCGTCACTAAAAAAAATACAACTGCTGCGCAACGATCGGGCCAGGCCAGTCCAGTCTTCGGGTTGCAGAGGTCAGATAGCGACTGCTATGTGTAAAAACTTGGTTCCATGTCAAATCACCTAGGTAAGGTAGCCGACCCCGACAGAGAACGGGAAAAGGCATGGAGAATGCTACGCAACGCAAACGCACATTACTGCGAGTCCTCTACGATGCGTCGAAAGTTTGAGCATTTTGCTATATAAAATGCACCTTTCACCTCTGTTTTCCATTCCACCCACGGTTCATAAGTTTTATAATAGGCAAGCAGTCATACATTGTTTTGTTCCATTATTATCGCTTTGATAAAATACTATTTGCTTGAACTTGGCAGGACAGCCGCGTGTCTAGAATTATGTAGGTAAAGGTTTTCAAGACGTCAAACTTTTTTCAGTGACTTTGAGGTGCATAGTTTATAGATACCTAACTGAAAAAAACCGTTTCATTGTGTTAATAATAAACTCGATAATGGGAACACGCCCCTTTATGATGCGCACAGTATAAAATGCTTATCTCGCGGCCGAGATAAGTCTCAAATCGTATGAATTTTATCAAAACAAATTAATAATTTTGTCTACAGGTGTAGTTGTATGTATGTGTGTATGTGTGTGTCGATTCTTACAGTACTTTTCTACTGATATTTTCCTACTATACAAGTCTTTTGAGTTTGGACAAATTACTGAACGATTATCTTGATAAGGCAGCCTAGTTCTAGCAGATAGCGTTGGGAGTGCCGTTCGAAAACTAACGGTGCGTTGTGTCATTTCCTGTTCTCTGTCTTTCGCTTGATAAGAATTTATGGAGGTTTTTTTTTTCAGTATTATTGTTAATGAGTAAATCTCCTAAGTGTGATATTGCTGAGAGACAGAATGGAAGTCCGAAGAGAAAGCCTCTGCTTAGCAACTAATGCCATTGTTGACATTGTAGACCAGCCGTTTTTGATATTTTTACGAGTCAATTGATAGAAGTAACGTTTTTGAAAAATGACATTTATCTATTAGTTGTCTCCGAAACCCCCAACAAACAAAATTTTTGCCCTCCGGCCGTTTTGGCAACCAAGTTTCGCAACCAGTTGTTGAAAAAGAATTAACATTCTTGTTACGCAATTAGTTAATTCTTTTTCAACAACTGGTTGCGAAACTTGGTTGCCAAAACGGCCAGAGGGAATTTTTGGAGTCGTTTCTGACACCTCGGTTATAAGTAAATACATTCTTAAATTTAATGCAATATCATATTGATTTAAGTCGGAAGAACTACGTAGTCTTTTGCTATGGATATCGATTAGGAGTTGGCACTTCTGAAGCTATTAACACTTTACTTGATGACATAGTGGTAAATATTAATGCAAAGCTAAGGGTAGCCGGGCTCTTTCTTGATTTAAGCACCGCTTTCGATATGGTAAAGCATGACATACTTATGGTCAAACTAGAGCATTATGGTATGAGAGGTAAAGTTCTTGATTTATTTCATTCTTATCTACATAATCGACATCAGTATGTTGAAATAAATGCTGTAGAGGGTAATTTGGAGAAAGAAGTTCATTCTAGGATGGTGAAAATAAAAAGAGGTGTACCTCAGGGCTCAGTCCTGGGTCCAGTACTTTTCATCATATATACACATGATCTGGTCAACTTTATCCTTAAGTGTACTCCTGGTGTCTCTATGGTTATGTTCGCTGACGATACGAATGCGGTGGTTGCGGGAACCTCAATAGGAGAACTGAATGTCAAACTAAATCGTGTTATGGGCTGTTTTCAGCAGTGGTTTTCACTGAATGCCTTGAAGCTTAATGCTAATAAAACAAACACTCTGCTATTTAAAGCAACTTCGCGATACGCGGATAGCTTGATAGTTGAGACTGATAATGGTACGGTTTCCAGAGTAGACTCGATTAAATTTTTGGGTGTGCATTTGGATTCATTACTAAACTGGAAGCAAGAACTAGCCGCCTTAAAGTCATCCATAAGTTCGGCATGCTATGCTATAAAAAGTTTGAGAGAAGAAGTAAATATCACTCAGCTAAAAATGGTATATCATTCGCTAGTAGAATCGAAACTTAGGTATAGCATAGCGTTTTGGGGTAACAGTTATGAGTACAACCTCAATGATGCATTTATTATACAGAAAAGAGCTATTAGAACAATAGTAAGAGTCCCCCAAATAGCTTCATGCAAAGAGCATTTTAAAAGACTAAGAATACTAACTGTTCCTTGCTTGTACATTCTGGTTATACTAAGCAATTTGGCTAAACATCATTCTAAAGTTGAAACTGAAGAAGAAAATCTGGCCAGGATAAAAACGAGGAGAAAAGATCTTCCAAATAGCATACAACCAAAACTCATTGTTGTCAAACACAGTGCACGTTATCAGACAATTAGATTATTTAATAAACTACCTGCAGATTTAAAGATCTTGCTTGACAGACCAAAGATTTTCAAAAGAAAACTAAAGGCTTTTTTATTGGAAAAATGTTATTATTGTATAAATGATTTTATTATTGACAAATTTTAGGTATTTGCGCAATTTATTTATTGACATAATAAGTGACATGAAAAATTGACTTTAATGTGTGTTTTAATTGATTGTTGTATTTATTTTTTAATTAATGCATGTATAATTTTTTATTTTTATTTTTGACTTCTTAATTATGTAAATTTCTATACAATGTACTATTGTTTTGAAATAAATTGAATTGAATTGAATATGTTTCGTCGGTGTTTTGACATGTACGAGTACTTATAACATGAAAATTCTTCAGCACAGTTGGTGCTCAGTTTTCAGCGAACACATAACATAACCTTATGACATCAATGACCGCGATTGTGGTATGACGTTCGTCCGCACCTCGCTCGATGCCACGCTAATTTCTGAAAACCACATCGTTATCAGTGACGTCAATCAATGAACTTCTTGGACCACGTGAATAGGTAACTCTTCCTTCTGAAGTCTTCAGTACATCCGAAAACAGGTAGTGTGCATTCAGACCATAAAACTGAACAACTTTGCCCTAAGAACATATTTCTATAATGTAAAAACTTGGTTCCACGTCAAAGAACGGGATAAACCACGGAGAAGGATGACAAGTAATACATAGTATACCAACCAACAAAGTAGATTTAAGTAGTTAATGTAGATACTCGATTGGAATGTTGTACACAAGTTGGTCATTATGGTCCCAACCATGTGTGCGCCCAGTTTTTGTTCGAAAACGGGATAAGCCAAGGAGAATTATGTTTAATACATAGTATACCAACCAACAAAGTAGATTTAAGTAGTTAATGTAGATACTCGATTGGAATGTTGTACACAAGTTGGTCATTATGGTCCCAACCATGTGTGCGCCCAGTTTTTGTTCGAAAACGGGATAAGCCAAGGAGAATTATGTTTAATACATAGTATACCAACCAACAAAGAGATTTAAAGTAGATAATGTAGATAGTGCCTTGTGATGCCGGCTTAGAATAGCATCACCCCATTTCCTAACCGTGGGTATCGTAAGAGGCGACTGAGGGACTTGAGGGTTTTCAGGTGTATTGCATCTTTTAGGCGACAGGCTGAAAACCTGGCACTATAGTGATAAACAAATCTCAAACGGCCCTCTATATGTCAGACGTGGCGATAGCGATCGTATTTTTACCGCCGTTAAAGCTCTGCCTACCCCGTAAGGGATAAAGGCGTGATTTATGTATGTATGTATGTATGTAGATACTCGATTGGAATGTTGTACGCAGGTTGGTCAATATGGTCCCATTCATGTGTGTATGGCGTCGGTTGTTCGAGGAAGCGTGCGACGGGAGGTGAATCGTAAGATGCTCTCATAGGTACCACCAGTCTACATTGATCTATAGCGATATTATGTTAGTTCTAGCTACGTTAGTAGACATGATGCGGCGCAGTGGTAGTGCGACTGCCTTTGACGCAGAAGGTTCCGGGTTCGGTTCTCGATGGGTCACTCACACAGTTGATATTTATCACTTTGTGAATTTGTTCCCAGTCTGGCTAGGACTGAACCACCCAATTGTCCTTAAGTAAAATGGTTCCGTGTTTCAGATGGTACGTTAAGACGTAGGTCCCGGTTGCTGTCTATGATCACTAAGACGGCGGCCATAACATAATCATGTCAGAAGCCTGCTACTTGTAGAAGGCAGTTGAAAAATTCTGCCACTAGAGTTCATTAGGTCGTTGGACGACATGTGGAAGTTTCGAACCCGCGACCCTCAGCGTATCACTATGCTATCGAGTTACTACGTCATGGATCATCAAAATCTGGCGTGAAGGTGTGACAGGCCGCAGGTACCGTTATGATGATCCAAGTGAATGAAGACCGTCCATTCAATCGTTTCGCCGAAAGGTAGCGGGATCCGATCAGTAGTGCCTCGTTTTTCGAAACTAAAGGCTACAATTCTAGAGGTGAAATTCGATGTACATTGCGTAGCGGGTCAAAAATCCTAGTTTATAATGTCCCACCGGCTACGCAATGTACATCGAATTTCACCTGTAGAATTGTAGTCTGCAGTTTCGTTGCATAGGCTACCGGCGGTAAGAGGTGGCTACGTTTGACAGGGGGGGGGGGGGATGTTACACAACCTTCAAGGAATAAGTTTATTCAAATAAGTAAGTAGGTAGTTAGGTTATAAATAGTCTTACGGTGCACTTGACCAGTGAAACTAGCAAAATAAATTCAAAAATAGAAAAGACTACCTATGGCGGTCTTTAGGTGGCCTTTTTTCCACTCTACGACCTAGCTATACGATGTTGCGATTCCAATGGGAATTTTTTTGATTACTACTTTGTTATATTTTATACGATTCCGTTTGCATCATTCATCAATTATCTATCGTAAAAACACTTATAAAGTTCGCATATCTTTTATTTATTCTCCTTACCTATTAAAAACAACCGTTGCCGTGTGATGCCGGCTTTGCCGTGTGATGCCGGTTTTGCCGTGTGATGCCGGCTTAAAATAGCATCACCCCACATCCTTCCCGCGGGTGTCGTAAGAGGCGACTAAGGGACTCGAGGGTATTGGTGTATTACAATTTTTAGGCGACAGGCTGACGACCTGTCACTATAGACATACACATGTTTTCTGGAACAACCTTGGAAAACAATCCTCAAAAATGTCAGACGTGGCGATAGCGACCGTATTCTTACGGCCGTTAACGCTCTGCCTACCCCGCAAGGGATAAAGGCGATATATATGTATGTATGTATGTATGTATTAAAAACAAATTCCTAACATTCCTATATCTAACTACGTATACATAACGGATGTTAGCGCCATGTCAAAAATTCTAGTGAATTTCAAACTTGTAGCCAAAATAAACAGATAGCTAGCAGTTTATCAATAAAATGATTAGTCAGTACTTATCCGGTAGGCACAGAGTATTTTGTGATCACATTTCGACGATTATCTGAACTCTGAAGTGATGCACGTATTAAGTATACGATACGGGTGTGTTGTATGACACAGTTTTCGAATGACTTATTCTATAATTTTATCACAGGAGTGCGTTTTGGCGGTTTTCAAATCCTCCGGCCAAATCTGATATTCTATGCAATATTGGATCCAAGATCCAACGGATACGTTTACGTAAACCTTCAACAGTGAAAAACGATTCGGCATCGTAAATTGGCCGTTAATTGGACCATAGAAAAACCATTTTCAGTATATCTAACTTTTGCTACTTTTAGAATATGTAGGTACTAGCTCAACAGAAGGCTACTAGCTGCAGAAAATGTAACTCATATTAAGCTCTCTCTTCTCTCGCTTTTAACATGGAGGGAACATTTTATTTTTTATTTTATTTTATTTATTAGGTTACCAACAGAGTAAACATCAGCACATACATAATAAATTCTAAGAGCTAACTTAATGCTACTCTAATTATAGGTAACAACGGCATGCATTACAAAAATACGAGAATATCAGTTAAAGTGAAATAGTTGGGTTAAAAAGATCGATCAAATTACTTAGTCTAGTGTTAGTTAGTTGTTATACAAGCTTACATTGACACATTTTTTATAGAAAATTATATATTATTCAAGTTATTTGTTTGTTATTTAATTTCAATATTATTCTTAGGTAGTACAGTGTTTTTGAAAGAGTACAGTTGAACATAACAGTCACCACAGTGAAGAATAGTGTATAACAAATATATCATCAGAATAGGGCTGTCGATATCACCTGTAGGTGCGAATCCTATATCGATAAACTGAGATATAGTCAAGTGGATCGGGTTTAAATCGAGTTTTAGTAGAAATTCGACTGATAGCGGATTGATGTCATGTACCAAATAACTCTGATATTATCTGAAATTACCCGTCTATCTGAAGTATTATCTATCTGTAATACTTACTTCTGGAATTCTTGGCTACTTTTATCACGACAAGCCGGTAGTTACTGACACCTACTTAAGATTTGATATCGAAACCTAAATTGAAGTTAACTTCTAAATTATGTGTGTATGTGTGTGATGAGGCCAGTTGATCATGTGATGACAGAGGAGGGAAAAGGCACTAACCACCCGCTTGCAGATATGACCAGGCGACTGGTCTATCTGGACATATTGAGAACTCGTATTTATAATGATTGATGGAAACATTTCGATACCGCGTTTCAGCACCCGCGCGCCACCGCTCAATCACCAATCTATGTTTTGTTTTTTGGATTGACTTTTTTCCCGGAGGGCGTCACTTGTCAAATTTTGAATCTTATCTATAAACGACTGCTCTTTGTTTCCTGCAACGTGGAGTAAAAAGGTATGTAAACAGCAGGTATTTTACATAAGTAAGTACGTACGTATAGTAATGAGATGTGTAAACTACTTTACATAAGTAGGTATAGTTACTGGGGACGCCGGAACCCGCATGCGCACTGCAGGCGTGGCCCTGAATCACCTTATCAATAGCTGGTTATTCTGCAACGCAACCTCCTCATTGCTTAGAGTAGCATCACCCCACGTTCACTGCAGGCGTGGTCCTGAATCACCTTATCAATAGCTGGTTATTCTGTAGGATCACCCCATATTTAGAACGCATCACCCCATATTCACAGCAGGCGTGGCCCTGAATCACCTTATCAATAGCTGGTTATTCTGTAGGATCACCCCATATATATAATAGCATCACCCCATATTCACTGCAGGCGTGGCCGTGAATCACCTTATCAATAGCTGGTTCATCATGTCGTATGGCATTTCTCTGCGCAGGATCCTATATGTCAAATTTTAGGTTTTTGAGCCAGTCTTCGGTCGCTGGTGTAAGACGGTTATTCTGCAACTCAACCTCTCATTGCTTAGAATAACATCACCCCATTCTATCCGTGAGTGAATGGCATCTAAGTAAAAGTGGGCTTGGTGGCAGCGATCCTTGTGCAGAAATATTTCAACAATTTTCAATTCTCAATCTTCGCGTTTGTTAGGTCCAAAGCGAAGCGTGGTTAGTATGGCAAATTTTGAATAAGTTTTTACCCGATTGGGAACTCTTGCAGCTAATGATGGTAATGTGATAAGTCATGAACATGATGCAAGATGATTAGAGTGACAATCTGTAAAACGTTGCCATCTTTGGATACTTTATAGAATAACCCTTTTCGTTATCGGAGACAAAGCCCTCGTACTTCTAAGTACTTCCACGTTCTAACTGCATTCAACATAAACGCATCATAACTAACTGCACCTTGCCTTTAGATATAAAGGTTATTAGAAGTTGCGAAAGAGTATTAACAATTTTTCTGAAGGAATTTCATCTGGACAACTCTTTTAACGTTCAATATAAAATGAGTCGACCGGACAGCAAATGTAATGCTTGTAAAGTTCACTGTTTTCTCCTTCAAGACTGTGTTCTTTGTGACTGGGTTTCTTTAGAGCAAGTTGTTCAGTTTCTCAGACTCAGTAACACAGACATACAAGTTTTTCCTTGTGAATAAAAGCATTATTTTATCATTTCAGTTACTCTTTTAATATAGATACTGTAGGTATTGTATGTACCTACTAATAGGCTATCCAAATAGCGAGATAGTGATGTTTTACATACATATCCAAGTAAATATTATCTCCAACACATTTACACACGCTTTACCCCCTTCAGGTGAAGGGGGTAAAGCAGAGAAGAGAGAGCGAGTAGATGCTAGGGCGAGCGGCGCCCTATTCGACTGGCCTGATGGCGTAGCAGGGTGTTGCCAAGGGTGCCATGCCGAGGGTTGCGGATTCGATCAACATACATACATGCATATATCACGCCTTTATCCCTTACGGGGTAGGCAGACCGTTAACGGCAGTAGGATTCGATCAAAGTTTCTAATGTTTATGTTAAACCTCGGACTAATTCTTCTTCTTCTCCTTTTCAGTATAATAATACTTCATGGTAAATCAGCAGCAAAAAACAATCCAATTTAAGGGATCAAGTTATACTGGTTATCTAAGTAACTGTATGAAAACCAGCATAGAATCATATTTAAATTGGGAAGATTGTCATGCTGCTCATAGTACAGGCTTTATTTATTTATTATTTATTTAACCATTTATTGTACACAAAGGACATAACATTTAGAACAATACACAAGAGGTCAGCTTATTTCTAAAAAGAAATCTCTAAGTTTGCTTAGTTGGCTTTGCTTAGTTTTGGGCTAGATGTATTGTTTCATACACGGACATATTCTTACTCCTCTGGAAGACTTTTACGATTATATTTATCTTTTCAATATCATAATCAATTATAGGAACCGCGCCTCTATCAGTTACAAAAAAATGCGAATCTAAAATCACCTATTGAATGAATCATGGGCCCTAAGTCTGCTAAATGAAAATAGTTTCAGTTGGATGTCGATTGGATCTCAGTTGGATGATTTCGGTCATTTCGGAGCCTGCTAACAGTTTAAAGTATAGAAAAATTACAATGGCAATTGAATGACAGTTAAGTTGCGATGGCATTACAATGACAAAAAATAGCAGACTTGGGGCCCTCCTGGTACAATCATTTCTTAACAATATTTCTTAAGAATTATGGCGTATACCACAACCCACCTATATACCTATTCCTACACCTACTGATTTATACGTAGTTCTAGCGATAGGACTCACCCACTAGCTATTCAAAATAAGCTGGAATATTCTGACTCACAGAAACCTCATTCATTTTGTCCCAGTATCTGACGTGGCCTGTTTTTCCCAGAGGAAATCGATCTTTGCCCACCTCCCCTCTGTATTATACCCTAACAACCACCTCAGCTAAACATATTTGAACCTTAATACAGAGAAATACCAATGAAAATGCAGTGAAATTCCCCCACAGACCCACCCGGGTTTTCCCTAGAGAACCATCTTTGAATGCTCCATATTTAAATTGGTCTATCATTTTCTTGCTTTCACACAATTTGCAACCTCATACCATTGACAATACGACTGAAAATAGCTTGTGAGCTTTCTTTTTAAGAGAATCGATCTCGAAGTTCAGTAAACTTTGCAACGCCGTAAGTCCCACCTCACTTTGCTACAAAAAAATGAACTTTAGTTCCTGTTTTTTCCATTGAATGAATGTGAAAATGGATTGTAAGGGCTTAAGTAGGGAGTGTAGTCGGATTTCGCCAAGAGAGGAACATTATTTGAGTATGTATTCAGAATGGAGAGAAAATGCACTCATTGGTTGAAATCTCAGAGGGATGAGATGTAGGGGACATAGATGAGATTCCGATAATATAATACCTATAACATAATATAATTCTACCTATGTATTAGTCATTTATGTATGTTTCAAAGATATTATATCTATGTTTTGAACTAAACCCAATGATCTTAATGTAAGTTTAAATCCAACATCTTTTGAGAACGTAACATACGTATAACAGCTGCCGTATGTTGAGATGTCACATTTGAGATTTTACGCGCGAGGTGTCATGCAATACTTTTATTTATATCCAATCATTCACTATCACTTTACATCAATTAGCTAGATATCCATAAGTACTGACTGATTTCTAAGAAATGTGGCCGAAAATATAACCAACACAAATCATACCTGTACCTACAACACTACCTTTTCATACCACAAAAAAAGATACAAAAAACTACTCAGAATTTCCATCAAAAAAGTTCCCGACGCATCTCCCGCCCGCCTCCCACCCACAACACAATACCCGACAACACAAAGAAAAGAGGGGTTGCCCACGAAAGCATCAACCACGCTAGAGGCTCTCACAAAGGCGCCGCCACCGTCTTCTCTTTGTAGCCGAATCTGGCTTGTGGACTAAGAGCCAGCGACAACTTTGGAAAAATAAAAAAATATTTACAGCATTCATTGCTTGCTTATATATTGGTAGCGACTGGATGGCGAAAGCGGGAGATCGTTCATTGTGGCGTACCCTGGTCTACGTCCAGTAGAGGACTGCAATAGGCTGATATGACTGCTACGCTTGCTACGATGATGTAGCAAAGTGCAGTCGTAAATATTCAACAATGTATTACTCCCCGTTTTCACATTGTAGCTTCATTTTGTAAAAAAACGACGTAGAGCTTTTGATCTTTGCTGAATATCTGCTGATGATGGTCAAGGGCGTGGTGTCGGTGAACATACGGATAACATTACCAAAGAGGAGTCAGGTGCTCTGTCGTAAAACTTGATTTTTGTGAACTTTACATGTTGTGCCAACAGCAGTCTTATTGAAAATTTAAAACATTCCAAAATTTCCCGGGCTGAAATAATTTTAGAATAATATTTAGGTAGAAACTGTATAGCTTGTTGTTGCTTGCCATGTACTTTTATTGTATCAAATTTCCTATAATCTTTCCTCACTAGCTCTTAGTCTACCTTCGTGCTGGTGGTGCCAGGCACGCGCTCAGCAGAGGGGAGGGAGACCAAACTACTTCGGGGTAATTAATTTTACCAAGCGGGAAACCCTCCTTTGTTCGCCATCTTAGATGGCAGTAAATAGGTATTTTCTTATGTACTATATGAGCAACCTAAAATCATCTATATAAGGAATGAAACTATGCTAAATATTGCTATTAGCTGTATGGACATACATACATATATCACGCCATCATCTCCTACGGGGTAGACAGAGCGTTAACGGCAGTAAAAATACGGTCGCTATCGCCACGTCTGACAAATATACAGGGCCGTTCGAGACAATTAGCTGTATGGATATCTATCATATTATGTTTTATCTCTAGCTGCTGTCAATAGCACATAATATCTATATAAAGTACGTAAAGAAACATCTAGTAACTTAATCCCAACAGATTACCTGACTATATTGTAGAGTCTAGACTATACTTGCATATAAATATAGACCTGATGTTTTTTAGTGATAAGATAAGCAAACCACAGTTCGCTACCACAAAATAGTAAATTTGATTGCATATGGACTGATGACCAAAGCAAAAGTACGATCTAAAAATAGCAGTTGATATTTTCAAATGACTTGACTCTAAAGGATGTAAAACATTTTTCTGAACATATTCTGTCCGCAAAGAATATGGATTAAAAAGTCAGCAGCAGAATTTTCTTGTAAAGAGCGCTAATTATTTATTAAGCAACATCTACATATTTAGAGTATTTTTTTGACGTGACAACATCTTATAATTACATACATACATACATACATATATAACGCCTTTATCCCTTGCGGGGTAGGCAGAGCGTTAACGACCGTAAGAATACAGTCGCTATCGCCACGTCTGACATTTTTGAGGATTGTTTTCCAAGGTTGTTTCAGAAAACATGTGTATCACTATAGTGACAGGTTGTCAGCCTGTCGCCTCTTACGACACCCGCGGGTAGGATATGGGGTAATGCTATTCTAAGCCGGCATCACACGGCAATAACTTATAATTCATGCGACGTTATCTCGCTCTGAGGCGTTCCATTTAAGGCTTGAAGTGCAAACGAGAGCGCGAAACGAGCGACAAAGACGCATTCTATCAGTATTTTTTTCTGACGTTGTCACGTTCAACAATCCTCAGTAAACCGACTTTACAGACAGCCGAATTTTTACACGCTATTTTACATGATACCTATCTTAATAGGTACTGAACTCAACTCCTGAATTTCTTTAAATACTTCACTATCTCTTTTAGTACAGCTATCTAGCGCAACCGCCAGAAACCTGCGTCAGAAACTACTCACAACGTTGTTCTACAATTCCACATTCCAGAAAAGTAGGTACATCTGGTGTGCGATGTCGATTGGTAACGTAACATAAGCCAGCATCGGCCGAATCAATGTTAAATAGATCGTGATAATCGCCGCAGGATGCAACGCAACAAACGACTGGTTTGATTGTTAGGTTCGTGCACGACGATTGGACCAATTACATTTGGCCGAAACATGTTTTCCATAACTCAAATTTGAGAGTAGAATTTCAGAACGATTTTGGTTAACAATAAAAAGGTGTATTTTCAGGCAAAAAGAGGTTTAAAATAGAAGTGGCCAAAGAAAAATAAACATTTTATATATTTACGTAGAAAATTATATCGTGACAAAAGGTTAAACTTTCAATAAAACAAGAAATAGTATTTTTTCATGCCTGTACTTATAAGTAAAGTCACGTCACTTTACTCTCAAAACATAATTCTTCCTAACCTAGGGGATTTGACGTAGAACCAAGTTTTTACTCATTTGACTTAACTTAAAAGTATCATGTTAATTGAGATAAAATTTTTACTCTAGCAAAATATCTCGACTTGCCTTAAATGTTACGTTATCAAAAACTTTACCGATACGTAGCAAAACGCTACGCTTACTACGCCGTAGCCAGATCAGCAGCATACCCATTAATACTCTACGTAACAAAACTCTACAAAACGTCATTTGACGAAACGTTTTTAACTACGCCTAATAGGGCCATTTCTTCAACTCCTATTGGTCTCGTCCAATAGTTAGTAGTTTTTCAGCAGAATGTTGCAAGTGGGTATACAGAGCGGCACGTGAAACGAGTGCGTGCGAGCTCTTTGCTCCTGAAGACACGGTGTGGCAATTCGACTTGCTAATCAGGCGAGTCACGTATGTAGACGATGTGCTGGTTTCTGCTTGCTGCTTATGTTGATATGCTGGTTAAGTGCGGTGTATGTTAGAATCAATGATCACAGAATTTAAAAAACAGATAAAAGTAAGATGACTAAGTAATCAATCATGAAGAAATTCTGGAAGAGTTTGCCTTTTTTCTTATCGTTTTAAATTTTTCGTATTTTTTTTTTTTTGTTTAAATTGTGAAGTGTTTATATACCTATCTGGATTTTTTTAAAGACTTCCGTGCTTTGTACACATTATAATGTTTATGATTTAAACATTATTATCTAGAATATGTCGTCGACAGGTCTAAAGCATAGACTATGATGCAAGTATTTTTTATACAGAGGTAAACTCTTAACCTTTTATCTATCTACCTTCTTTTCAGTATATATCTGAAAAAGGTAACTGAATCACACCTTGATTCATAATTCAGTATCATATTCAGGCGAAAAAGTCCCCTTAGAGCAAACTCAACACTTCCAAACATAATGGATCGTTGTACCCTCTACGTGTTCCACGAAACTATCTACACATAGCATCAGCTTTTCACAGAAAACCCATTTAAAATCCACCCCCAGCAGACATAGCACGAGATTAACGAAATGGCTTCTACCCCTCTACCCCCTGCGCCCCCCAGGACGGGGGGTCATGCCCCCTGCACCCCCGAACACCCTACGATCAATACTCGTTTCTAATCTCAATCATTGCGTCCTTGTTTCTCTGCAGATGGGATGACTCTCTCTCAACGAACGGTTTCAGCGACTCTACATATTTATCGTCCATTGCCGCGTTTGCAAACCAACTCAAAAAGTAACGTCTAATACAGAAGCATTGGAAATCAAAGTTGTATCTACCGTCGCTTTCATGAACGCGAGAGGGCCCATCTTGTGTCCTTTTTCCTCGCGAGATGTGATGCGATTCATCTCACGATTTCGACCTTAAGCTAATGTGTTTTGGGACGTATTTCGTTTGTATCTGGAGTTGGGTAGGGTGGCGCTATGTACACGTGCTTGTGTAGATGTTTCAGGAGGTACATAATGCTTCGTTGGAGATTTAATGTCGGTTTTGCGGCGGGATTTTCTTCCGGGGCTTCGGATTTCTTTAAAATCGAGGGCTTCGGTTTAAAATATATTCTGATGACGCATATACTTTATAAACAGTCTTATCTTGGTGGATTTTTATGTCTTATATTAGGAACATTATGATATTTCAACAGAAATGAACGTAACATTTCAAAAAGGTATATATGAAGAACTTTCAGTCAGTTTTGTATAACTAGCTAGACCTTTAAAACACGCTTTAAGTAATTTCTAACTTACATCAACTTTCTTACGTGACACATACGACAGGCTTACGATACTAGAGAATGACTTTTTTTACAATAAACGCTCCAAATATGCATATCACAATATCATCACTAATTATATATACACACAGAGATACGTACACATATCACGCCTTTATCGTAAAATTACGGTCGTTATCGCCACGTCTGACAAGTATTGTGGGCCCTTTCAGATGATTTGTGTATCACTGTAGTGACAGGCTGTCAGCCTGTCGCTTAAAGTTGTAATACCTACACATGAAACCCTCGAGTTGTGTATCACTGTAGTGACAGGTCATCAGCCTGTCGCCTAAAGTTGTGATACACATGAAACTGTCAAATCCCTTAGTTGCCTCTTACAACACCCGTAGGATGAAATGGGTGATAATATTCTAAGCCAGCATAATACGGCAATGTGTCGACAACGACCGTAACTAATAAAAACTGTTGACACTCTGCTTACACCGTAAGGGATGATAGCGTGATATATGAATAATATCATCACAAGCTAATTACACATACACAAACCCGACTAAAAAGCCGCATTACCGTTGCACACGAAGCATGTTATTACGATAAATATTTCTGCGCTGCGATAGCCATCTCTGTCGTAACCATGCAACTCATACAAACTAGACATGCAGCCTCTGACATGGTCTGCTGGGCAAACTATGCTGTTTAGCACTGGGTTAGGTTAGGATTCGTCGGTCGGTGGCCAAGTGGCTAGGACACCGGTCTTACAATCGTGAGACCCGAGTTCGATCCCCGCCATGTATCAATGTGTTTTTACTCACGTATATTTACCGACTGCTCCGGTGATGGAAAACATCGTGATGAAACCCACATTTAAATAAAATTTGAATTTAGATGATATTTAAATGTGACTTAACCTAGGATTCGGGCCAGGTTAGCCTTCGGGTTGTATGTTTATGCATTGCTCCTGTCAGGATATCCTAGCATCTGGCAGACGCATGCGTTATGGATCGGCTCAAAATACGCAGCGCCGTGCGTTAGATGTTGGGAAGCGCTGTGCTCCAATAATGTGTGAAGTGATTTGATTAAAAACACGATTGATGCAAGCAAATGTCTTTTGTATTTATTAATACAATCACTGCTATTCCGCTTTAGAGATTGTAGTAACCTCGCCCGAAACAGTGTGAGGTACCATGTCGCTACGTCAGCTTCACAGTTCTAGGCGACAGACAGGCTGACAATCTGTCACTTTTAGTGATACGCAATATTTCTGAAACGGCCATCAAATCTCTAAGTATCCCGCAAGATATACTGGATATATAGGCGTGATATATATGTATTTATGTGTATAATATATATGTATATTCAGTAGCGTATCTTGCGCGTACGCATATCTGTCGGTGCTCGGCGGCCACTCATTGTATTCAAATGTGCGCACGGGCAGGTGACCCGCCTCACCCGTCGGTGAAAACAACACTTGATCGATTTGAGATTCTAGGTTATCGATGTTTGTGCATTTTTTACTAGCGTTCGGATTGTGTAGGATTGTGTAGGTCGATGAAAACCCCCACCGAATTGGGTAAGGTTCCGTGTTTCGGATGGCACGTTAAACCGTAGGTCCCGGTTGCTGTCTATGATTAGGTGCTTAGATTGGGGTTGTTACACAGCCATGTCAGAAGCCTGCTACTTGTAGAAGGCGGTTGAAAAATTCTGACACTAGGGTTCATTGGGTCGTTGAACGACTCGGTGTCCCTCAAAAGAAAGAGAGATTGGGAATGGTGGTAAGTTTCATGGGTAATTTCTCCCTGTAGTAAGTATATATTTGCTCCTGTTGTCGGCCACACACTGTAGGATGATGGATACAAAGGCATTGCAGTAACAGCGGCTCATACATCACGTCGTATGTCATTATGGACGCGGTACCTGTAAGGGTAATATCATCCCTGTAGTACATTGGGAATATGGCAGCACCAGCACTGACAAGCATGTGGCTGGGCTGCAGTTGCTCGCGTGTCGCATATACTCGCGTCGCATCCTCATTATGAACAAGCCACGCCTGCAACAGACCGCGAACCAGGGCTGCCAGCTGTAGTATCTACCCCTGAAGCTGTGTAGATGAGGAATATGACAGGGCGACGCAGGAAAGCTTGGAGCATCCTTGCACTGCAACCTCGAACGTGGCCCGCTCTGGGTTATTATATCCTTGGTTCCTAGAAAAAGATAAGAATATTCTTCTTTCGTGTGGGAAATTTTATCGACGAACAACCGGTGAACCTGGCGTAAGTTTTCCGAATCGTCCATCGCCCAATTAAACTTAATGTCAGAATTTTGCAGCCGCCTTCTACAAGTAGAAGGCTTCTGACATGGTTGTTACGACCTCCGTCTAAATAATCATAGGGAGACCGGCTCCCAAATAAGTTGAATTATGAATTTGTTCCCAGTCTGGTTAGGATAGACATTGCGGGCTGAAGTGTTTCAGATGGCATCATCTACTGTTAAAGAAACTAAAAGAATAGAAAAATATGGAACTGACAACTGACAAAAGCATGAATGAATGAATATGAATGGAATTCCCTGCCTGCGTCTGTATTTCCGAGTGCATGTAACCTGAATCTCTTTAAGTCTAGAGTGAATAGGCATCTTCTGGGCAAGCTCGCTCCACCGTAGATCCCATCTCTGCTCTAGGGTAAGATTGGGGTCAAGAGTAAGCCCATCATAGAAAAAAAAATATGCCTAATAAATAAATAATGGACAGTGTGTAGTGCTGCTGGCAACCCCACCCACAAATCATCAGAGCCGATGGCCCGGTTGCTGGCCAGTTGCGAGACTCCAGTTTTTTTCTCGATTCGTGATCGGTGTTGCCTCATCTTGACGTATCGACCGCATTCATCATCTATGTAATAATGAATTTACATTTCACACGCGTTTTCAGCGGTTTTTTTTAATTTATGCAAGCTTTGTAGGTATGATGTGTCTTGTTGTTGACACTTAGTTGCCGGTCGCTTTTTATGATTGTTCCCAAATATGGATAATAACTTTAGACTTCAGTTTGTAAGCCTTTTTAAATTGGAGTCAAATTGATTTTGTAATCTTGCGCATGAACAAACGTGGGCCGTGAAATTCACAGTTTACTTTCTCTTATTTACGAAGTCACGAAAAAGGTGAAAAATCAAATTAAAAGACTGTCAAAACGTCAAAACACAGTCCGTCAGTTTTTCAAGTTTTCATGCGATTGTGTACCATAAAATATAGAGTCAGAAATTGACAGCTGGGTGTTCTAAATTTAAATTCGGAGAGGTAGTTAGATCGAGATATCGGCTCAAGCTTTGTTAATTTTTTATTGCGTATATATATTTTCGTAAGTATTGCTAAAAAAAACTAAAAAATATGAAATATTGAGTATTTTTTGTATAGATATAAATACATTCGTAAGAAGGTAGTCTTATTGTTTTAAATCGAAGCAAAGATGGAGGTGAAAGCGCGGTCATTGGTCGCCGTCAGCCTGCGTGCGCGCATCGATACACGAACACCAACTTACATTTGCCGTCGCCACCTAAACATCTCCATACAAGCACGCTTCAAGCCGCAGTTACCCAACTGCAAATGTAAAGTTGTCTTGTCCGCGATTGCAAAGTTGCATTTGCTGTTGCGCGCACACTGACTCTATACACTTTTATTGGATTTTTTAGCTCTAGAGCAGCATGTATAAAGTGGTCGTACACTACCGCTCAGTCGCACGCGCAAATCAAGAGACGTAATTACTCTTTTGTTTGTTTACTACATTAAACCGCTTATTTGTCGAGATTCTTGTTAGTAAACTGGTGTCGACGATTATATTATCTCACTCTTTGAGGTTTATTGTTTCTTTTATTAGATTTTCCGGGTGGTTTTCTAAGTTGTAATGACTGATAGGTAAATGGCCTAATATCATTCACATTTCTGCGGCATTACTGTAGAGCAAAGAAAGATGTTAAAAATTATAATAATATAAAAAAATACGCGCCGTCTCTCCAATTTGGTGTTTGTCACACTATCATAGTATTGACTGACACTGGCAGAATCTCACTACTGGTAGATGCTATGCCCATAAACTAAGCCCAAATTAACGGTGGTAATGGATGTGAATGCGATGTTGTGTGATTATTAATGATGATGATGGATGAATTAATGATTTTAATAGACGTGATTGAAATTTCTCGCATCTGAAGGCGTCAATTAGCAAATTACACATTTGAGAAACCGCGTATCATTTAAAGCATATACGTAGCTTAGAGAAGCTTTCCTAAACAAATGTTTTGTCGCTGTAGGTTAAAATGTTATGTGCTTTATAACGAATTTTTGTTTGTCTACAAACGATTTGTTTATTTACGAAATTTTCATATTTTATCATAATGATGCGAATGCAACAGCCCACGAATTCGACTATCGCTTTTCATGTTACTCTACCATGAAGTTGTTCACGCTGCGCATACGCACCTCAGCTATTACACTCATTATTGCCTTCAGTTTCGATCTCAGCGCCGCCACCGTGACGGATGATAGCACTGTTTTGTAAGAAAATATCTTAGAGCAAGGTTTTCAGTTAAATATTATACATACATAAACCTGAGTTGCCGTGTGATGCCGGCTTAGAATAGCATCACCCCATTTCCTACCCGTGGGTGTCGTAAGAGGCGCCTGAGGGACTTAAGGGTTTCAGGTGTATTACAACTTTTAGGCAACAGGCCAACCTGTCACTATAGTGATACACAAAATTATCTCAAATGGCCCTCTCTATTTGTCAGACGTGGCGACATCGACCGTATTTTTGCGGCCGTTAGCGCTCTGCCTACCCCGCAAGGGATAAAGGCGTGATATATGAATGTTTGTATGTATATAAAGATAGAACCGCATTGCCAACATGCAGTGTGCGATCACCTGAAGGGCCGGTATGTAAACAGAGACTGGCAGTGATCAGAGCGGCATTGTTCCCATGGTGTTTTCTTAGCGATCAGGTGCGCCTTTGCGCCCGCGCCGCCCGTTTAGTAAGCACTAATTCAGGGTTCACACCTCGGATAAATACAGGATGTAAAAAAAGTTGTTGCAAAACGAAAACTGGAAATCAACAGAATCAATTTATGTTATGACTGTAGTGGGGCCCGCGGCTCCTCCCGCGTGGAATTCGGTTTTAATCCCGTAGCATCCCACAGGAACTTTTTTTGGGTTAACAATTGTTCTGTTTTTAATCTAAGTGACCTATGTGCTCAATTTCACGAAAATCGGTTAAGTAGTTTTAGTGTGAAGGAACAACAAACAAACATACAAACTTTGGTTATTTATAATTTCCCATGAGAAAGGATTAATTATCCTTGTAGAAGACAAATCTCCGTTGTCGTCGAAGAACACTATCAAGACCGATTTGAGTCCCAACTATAAATAACTATACATCAAAACGGTATATGATCATATGTTGGCATATGATCCACCTTTTCACAAGTTTTTGATCAATTTTTGATCTTGGTTGTAAAGTGCCGTGTGATGCCGGCTTAGAATAGCATCACCCCATTTCCTACCCGTGGGTGTCGTAAGAGGCGACTGAGGGACTTGAGGGTTTCAGATGTATTACAACTTTTAGGCGACAGGCTGACAACCTGTCACTATAGTGATACACGAATTATCTCAAACGGCCCTCTATATTTGTCAGACGTGGCGATAGCGATCGTGTTTTTACGGCCGTTAACGCTCTGCCTACCCCGTAAGGGATAAAGGCGTGATTTATGTATGTATGTATGGTTGTAAACTAGGTACGATTAAGATGGTCGGTTTTAATATGGATTTAGGCAAAATCCATATTCTTGGCCATTTTATAACGAACAAAGCCCGAATTTTTGATTGTGAAATGTCTCATGAGCCCAAAGCGTTTTATTTTTCTGTTTTACCTCTAAGGCACTTACTCTGCTTATATAGCCACGAAAAGTCTTGCCTCAGACACTGATTAAATCGTCTGTCACCGACGTACGAGGCCTATGATGATGAACTTTATGCTTTACTTACTATACTATGCCACTTTGATTCTATACGTCTCATTCTTCGCAGACTTACAAGCATTACCTTCTAGTACAACAACCACAAAACAGTCCACTGGGACATAGGCCTCCCTATTTGGGGATATATACCACATTCAACACGTTTCTCAGCCCTACATGAGATCATCTCTCACATTCCGGTAAACGTAGCGTGAGAATGGTCGCCGGACACCTGAACAATACGCCTTAGTTTAGTTCTACTAATTTGCGTCTTGTTATCACCGATATACAATAACTAGTATAAGATTCGAAGTAGGTACCTACATCGGTTGCTGTCTATTCTTCTTCTTTTCGTGTGGGACACCGAATCGTCCAACGACCCGATGAACCCTAGTGTCAGAATTTTTCAACCGCCTTCTACAACCGGCTTCTGACATGGTTGTGTAACGACCGCCGTCTAAGTGATCATAGACAGCAACCGGGACCTACGGCTTAACGTGCCATCCGAAACACGGAACCATCTTACTTACGGACAATCGGGTGGTTCAGCCCGCAATGTCCCAACCAGACTGGGAACAAATTCACAAAGAGATAAATATCAACTTTGTGAGTGACCCACCGAGAATCGAACCCGGGACCTTCTGCGTCAAAGGCAGTCGCACTACCACTGCGCCACATCGGTCGTCTGTCTATGATGATTACTTAGACGACAGTCGTTACACAACTATGTCAGAAGCCTGCTACTTGTAGAGGCGGTTGAAAAATTCTGACACTAGAGTTTGTTGGGTCGTTGAACGACTCAGTGCCCCACACGAATAGAGAGAGAGACCTGTATATGCAAAAAATATTAAAGGTACGTGCTTCGAAGGGCACGTTTATCTGTAACACAACTACTATAAAGACAAAAGTCTACTAGCAGTAATATGACTTTAGTAACAAAATCGGGTTTCTGATAATTGATTAGGTATTTTGCCGTGTGATGCCGGCTTAGAATAGCATCACCCCACATCCTTCCCGCGGGTGTCGTAAGAGGCGACTAAGGGACTCGAGAGTATTGGTGTATTACAATTTTTAGGCGACAGGCTGACAACCTGTCACTATAGTGATACACATGTTTTCTGAAACAACCTTAGAAAACAATTCTCAAAAATGTCAGACGTGGCGATAGCAACCGTATTCTTACGGTCGTTAACGCTCTGCCTACCCCGCAAGGGATAAAGGCGTGATATATGTATGTATGTATGTATGATTAGGTATTTTAAGTCCAGAAAAGATCGATTACATATATCATCAAAATACATTAATTTCTAAAATATTCGTCGTCGTTTATTATAAAGTTACGTAAAACCTGAAATAATTCGTAGGTGCTAATACCTACACATACATACATGAATCACGCCTCTTTCCCATTGGCGTAGGCAGAGGTTACTTCCTTCCACTTGCTACGATCCTGGCATACTTCTTAAATAACATCGTCTATTGTTTCACTACCCTACCTGCTAGCTACCAACTAGGCGGTATTTATATAACAAGTCATCGGGACATTGTCGAGTGATGCCGGCTTAGAATAGCATCACCACATATCCTTCCCGCGGGTGTCGTAAGAGGCGACCAGGGGACTCGAGAATATTGGTGTATTACAATTTTTAGGCGACAGGCTGACAACCTGTCACTATAGTGATACACGTGTTTTCTGAAACAACCTTGGAAAACCATCCTCAAAAATGTCAGACGTGGCGTTAGGGGTCGTATTTTTACGGTTGTTAACGCTCTGCCTACCCCGCAAGGGATAAAGGCGTGATATATGTATGTATGTATGCATCGGAACATTCGTCAACTCGGTATCCTATGAATGAATGACTAAACCACCCACCGCGGCGCCAGACCGTGCGAACGCTGGTTTCCGAGAAGACCGCATTGTGATCAGCTCATTGTGAGAGTCAGGACTGGAAGGCGCGTTCAGACGAATCTGCGCTGTAATTGCTGAAACCAGAGGTTCCCACGATAATAAATAATAAAATAAATATAAATATCCTGGATAATTCACACAGCGGCATCTAGCCCCAAACTAAGCAAGGCTTGTACTATGGGAACTAGATAGCTGATACTAATACATATATTCCTTTTTTTTTGTAAATAAATACATACTACGTATATATACATAGTATGTATTCATACAAATAAATACATACTAGTACTGGTATGGACAAAGAAACTCTTGTGGATACCGCCTAATACAATATGCACTACAAAACAATTTGAAAATAATTAACTCAATCTATAAGAAAAAACAAAAAGCAATGTGGACATGGATATCACCCAACTCTAAAACTAAAAATCAAATAGATTTCATACTCACAAACAAATCAAATATGTTCACCAACATCGAAATATTAAATAACGATATATTTGCAAGTGACCACAGGATGGTACGAGCTACTATGACTCTAACGAGCCAAAAAAAATGGAGAAGGAAGTTTAACATCGCCCCTGCAAAAATTACGACCCCAGAGGAGAAAAATGAATTCTTACAATGTCTACATAAACATATAGAACACATAAATCTATATGAAAGTGAGAGTGCAGATTCATACTATCAAAAAATACTTTTATCAATCACTGACAGCCTAAAAGAAACAAATTGTCTACCAAAAGCAAAGAAAAACATTATAAGCGACTCGACAATAGAAATTCTCCAAAGGAGAGCAAAACTAATACAGAAACAACCACTGAATAAATCTGAAAAAGAAGAATTAACACTTCTCTTTAAAAAGACAAGTAAACTCCTAAGAGAAGACTACACGAAACACAGATTAGAAATAATAGAAAAACACCTCACAACTACAGGAAGCCTGAAGAGAGCGAATAAACAATTAAACACTAATAAGAAATGGATTGATAAACTAAAATCAAACAAACTCTCTAAAAAAAATCAGACAAGAACAGACATATTAGTCAACATCGCAACTAATTTCTACAAACAGCTCTATGATGACTCTTCACCCGAAAACTTATACAAGTCATCAGATTCAAACCTCCTAAGAAGTGGAAACAGTAATGGTGATGAAATTCCCTGGTTTACCGAAACACAAATACTTCAAAAAATAGAAAAATTAAAAATCGATAAAAGCCCAGGACCAGACAATATAACTAATGAAATTATTAAAATAGGAAAACACTTACTTGTTCCATCTATTACCAAGCTCTTCAACATGGTCTTAAAGGAAAGAAAAGTTCCCTTAGCATGGACTGAATCAAGAGTAACCCTTTTGTATAAAAAAGGAGACCCGACAGATGTCGCTAATTATCGACCTATAAGTCTTCTACCAACCTTATACAAATTGTTTGCTTCAATAATAGAGAGAAGACTAGAGCCCTTTATAGAGAAGAAACAACCAATAGAACAAGCTGGTTTTCGAAAGGGATACTCGACGACTGATCATATTCACACAATAGAGCAAATTATAGAAAAATACGTAGAGTTTAGAAGGCCTTTGTATCTTTGCTTTGTGGACTACATGAAAGCATTCGATACAATATCGCACGAAAGCATATGGGAAGCACTGAAAGATCTAAATATACCTGAAACCTACATAGATATCCTTAAATATATATATAAACACAGTACTAGCAGAGTGAAGCTCGATCAAGTAGGCCCTGAAATACAAATACGCAGAGGGGTAAAACAAGGAGACCCGATAACTTCAAAGATTTTCATTGCAATATTAAAACACATATTCAAAGACCTAAACTGGACAGAAAAAGGTATACCTATAAACGGTACATTTCTTAGTCATCTTAGATTTGCTGACGATATCATCGTAGTATCTGAAAACCCAGAACAACTGCAATGCATGGTCAGCCAACTCTATGAAGCTAGTAAAAAAGTGGGTCTAGAATTAAACGCATCGAAAACTAAAGTCATGTCGAACAGAGAACAAATACCCATTATAGTCGGTGGCAACCCGTTAGATTATGTGGAGGAATATATTTACCTTGGCAAACAAATATCTTTCAAAAACACAAGAAACCTTGATGAAGTGAGCCGACGTGTAACACTTGCATGGAAAAAGTTTTGGAGTTGTAAGGAAACACTGAAATCCAACTTACCACTCAAGATAAAAAAGAAGGTACTAGATTCCTGTATCCTTTCTACTCTTACATACGGTTGCCAAACTTGGATCTACAATAATAAAATAAGGAACAAAATTCAAGTTTGTCAGAGGTCTATGGAAAGGAGCATTTTGAACATCAAGTTGAAAGACAAAAAAAGAAATACACATATATAAAAGAAAACAAAAGTTCTCGATGCTCTACATCAAGCCAAGAAACTAAAGTGGAAGTGGGCAGGGCACCTCGCTCGTGCACAAGACCAGCGATGGACCTACAAAGTTACCAAATGGCACGGACCACTGGGTACCCGACGGCAAGGAAGACCACAAGAGAGATGGGCTGACGGAATCATGTCTATAGCCGGAAAAGGATGGATGGAAAAGGCAAAAGATCGCACAAACTGGAACAGCCTGGAGGAGGCCTATACCCTGAAAAGGGGTTCATAATTAGCAGTCAACCAACTAAATAATCTAATAATACTATGCATGCAGTTTATAATTTGTATTTTAATTTCAAAAAATTATTTAAAAGTTATTTTAAATTATCTAATAGTTATTATAAAATTATTACAAAAAGTTATTTCAATTTTTTAATGTGTGATTTATCTAATTATGAAATAAATGGTTTTATTATTATTATTATATACATAGAAAACACCCAGACTTAACACAAATATTTGAAAATTGACTTGACAAATATTTGTGTTCGGTGGGGATCGAACCCACGACCCTCGGCGTAGAAGGCAGGCATACTATCCGCTACGCCATCGGGACAGTCAATAATTAATGGAAGGAATATTAGTGTATTTCCATGACCTCCTATAATATATGGTATGGTAATCCTATAAATATATGTCAATCCCCATACTAAGACCGCCCAACCACGTCGTCCGTCAAGTGCGGTTTTAGTATGGGGAGGGACGTTTCTAGTATGGATCTGATTGACCGCTGCGATGTTTTAGGGCTCCGTCATGCGTTAAGTTTGCGATCCGCCTAAAGCGTAAGTTTAAGATATACCGAGTATTTTGTTAGATTGAATAAAGCTTTTAAAACATTCTGATTGCTTTTAAAATCACCTTTAGTTGCGAGACTATATACGTACATAGTTCGAATATGAAATCAAAAATTTTCTATGGAAGTTGTCACGTGGTCATATACATATCGTACAGTCAATCAAGCCTACCTAACTTATACAAACACACTTCAGGCTAATTTAATTGTTATCGTTCATATTATAGTATTTTTCCTATGAACTACTTCCTAGACTTATTTTATAAATCCAGCGAAGGTTGAGATAAAAGAATTTAAAATTATTAGTACATACATACATACATATATCACGCCTTTATCCCTTGCGGGGTAGGCAGAGCATTACCGGCCGTGAGAATACGGTCGCTATCGCCACGTCTGACATTTTTTGAGGGTTGTTTTCCAAGGTTGTTTCAGAAAACATGTGTATCACTATAGTGACAGGGTTGGCCTGTCGCCCAATAATTGTAATACACCAATACCCTCGAATGCCTTAGTCGCCTCTTACGACACCCGCAAGAAGGATGTGGGGTGATGCCATTCTTAGCTGGCATCACACGGCACAAATTATTAGTTGTCCTTCTAATTTTCCATTACTGACTGAAATTGTGCTAGTTTATCGTAAATGAAGTACCTAACAGAGAAGTCACTAAGAATAAAAATAAACACTGTCCTTTATTCTGATTGGTCTATATAGAAGACGTTTGAGAGTTAATCGATGCAGGGTCACCGGTGGCAACGCCGCTCTAGAAAAATATCCAGTAAACAGAAAAACAGGCAAAGAATAACCAGCGTAGATGCGACAAACCGTACAATCACAGGTATAATCACACAGAAGTAAAATCTTAGCCCTACGGCCTCTTACACTCGACGTCCAACGCAGCGCAAAAATAACGCTGCGCTAACTGATCCGTCTGTCAAATCTATACTAGAAACGTCACTTCCCAAGTGAAACAGGCCTGACACAGGGGCAAGGCTCAAAAACATCCAGTAAACAGAGTACGATAGGTAAAAGTAGGCGCAGATTAAAATCAATCAATCAATTTATTAATCAATTTCAAAGTACAAAAAGATTCATGAAATTAAAGCATCTTAGCTTATGGCAACAACATAAAGGTTATTTTACCACCGGTATTTTTACTTTGGTTTAAACCAAAGGTTGAATTCTAAGATGTTCAGTTTTCAAAACTTTGCAGTATCGCCGTCATTGACTGTCAAAAAATGACAAGGCAAGGCATTAACCGTCGCGCACACGACTTTGATATTAAAATAATGTCACTTTATGGACTTTAAATTCATCTTTCTGTAAAAGGGAAAAAATCCATACCTAACGGCACTTTGTCCTTGGTGGGCAGTATGTTAACGCCGCGACAACAATAGATGTCAGTAGTGTGTTCCTAGAACTCGGTATCGTTTTGTTTACCGAAACAGTATATAAGACCCAAGTAAATAAGATGAGTTCAGGTTTACCTAGTGAAAATTGTATTATTTACCGTGGTTAGCACAGTGAAGTAAGACAGTGATAAGCTAGGTAGGATGACAGGCAGATCAAATGTGCTACATTTTAGAACTATATTTTGTATCACAATACATAGAGGTGACGTCATGCATCGCTAGCAATGGAGTCAAAACACTTGATATTATTTTTATGTTTATCAATTCAAACTTTTAATTTGCGAATATTATTATAATTATTGAATAGGAAATGTAGAGACTATCAGTAGTAAATATTAAATGTATCCTTTTTCCCTATTATTACCAAATATTTAGGTATATACCCAATTAAGAGATGAGAATACGTTGATTAATTTTCCTTGACAATAGCTTTTTTTTCCGTGACTTAGTACGCAGTGTATCACTTTTGTATAAGTTGATGTATGCATGTAAGTAGCATAATACATGTTATTTTAAATTATTTAAAATATTTTTTAAGAATTATTATAATTCTTTTGACTTTATTTGTCTCTAAAGAGTTTTGTTCTTTTCTTTAAAAAAGGCAAGATACCAATTTGTTAGGTAATGAAAAAAAATACTTCGATCAAATCTCAAAGATACACATTGTTTAATCTTTGGCTGCACACGACGGACGGACGGGGGCAAAGGTGACTCGAACGGACGGTCCGTATGAATATGCTAAACTAATCTGTATATACCTGCCGTCACTGGGATCGTATATCAATGAAGTAAATAACTTAGGTAAATGAAGCAAAGCTGACTGATATTTTTTTGAATAAATTCGTTTTTGGGAGATTTATTAATGTGTCTGTTTTTAGCCGTGTGATGCCGGCTTAGAATAGCATCCTATCATTCCTTTCCGCGGGTGTCGTAAGAGGCTCGAGGGTTTCATGTGTATTAAATGAATTGAATTGAATTGAATTGAATTGAATTACAACTTCAGCGACGGGCTGACAACCTGTCACTACAGTGATACACGAATCACCTGAAAAGGCCCTCAATACTTGTCAGACGAGGCGATAACACTCAACGAGTGACGCTCTGCCTACCCCGCATGGGATACAGGCGTGATTGATGTATGTATTTTGAGCAAGACTTTCCGTCCTAGAGTAGGTACGTTGCAGACGTGTCACTCCTTTTAAGTATTTATTCATAGGAAATATCTGCCGTGTGTTGCCGGCTGCCGTGTGTTGCCGGCTTAGAATAGCATCACCCCACATCCTTCCCGCGGGTGTCGTAAGAGGCGACTAAGGGACTCGAGGGTATTGGTGTATTACAATTTTTAGGCGACAGGCTGACAACCTGTCACTATAGTGATACACATGTTTTCTGAAACAATCTTGGAAAACAGTCCTCAACAATGTCAGACGCGGCAATAGCGACCGTACATCTTACGGCCGTTGGCACTCTGCCTACCCCTCAAGGGATAAAGGCGTGATATATGTATGTATGTATGGAAATATCTATGACCGATTATCCAACGACAGAGATTAGCCGAGAGAAAGTCAATTAGGTAATTGTCAGGAGGCTTAAGGCATGCTAATGACGCAATCGCTCGTTACATTACAATTAGCTGATGACAGATCAAAAAGACAGACTGGTACTACTGGTCTCTACTTCAAGTAATTTCAAGGATAACATACAATATCAATATGTTCTACTATTACTTAAAACGCTAATACAAGAAGCGGGCCCCATTATGATGTTCAAAGTTCAAAGTGTTTATTGTTATGATCCCATCTCTTCTCTCTTTTCGTGTGGGACACCGAGTCGTCCAACGACTCGATGAACCCTAGTGGCAGAATTTTTCAACCGCCTTCTACAAGTAGCAGGCTTCTGACATGGTTGTGTAACGACTGCCGTCGAAGTGATCATAGACAGCAACCGGGACCTCGGGCTTAGGTACTACTATTACTTATACCTAATGCCAATTACGAGAGGCGAACCCAATTAAGGCGGATTGCTCACTTAACGCACGACGGAGCGCAAAAATATCGCAGCGGTCTGTCAGATCCATACTAGAAATGTCAATCCCCATACTAAACCGCTCAACCGCTGTCGACGTAGCGCTATCGCAGTGTCGTCCGTGGAGTGCGGTTTTAGTATGGGGAGTGACGTGTGCGTCAAGTGTGCGAACCGCCTATGCTGATCCCACCCAGAGCCAAATACAGACAAATATTATCAAGTTCATGTATTTTATATATGTATGCCGTGTGATGCCGGCTTAGAATAGCATCACCCCACATCCTTCCCGTGGGTGTCGTAAGAGGCGACTAAGGGACTCAAGAGTATTAATAATAATAATAATATATCATTTATTTCAGATTCATAATCCATATAATTTGTTAGTAGCAATTAAAATAAAATAATATGTTAGTAAAAATAATAATAATAATAATTAAAAGCCACCTGTCTCCAAAACGATGGGGGAGTCTATTTTGAGGCACGTGATCCCGGCACTGTATGCGTCGTGATCCAGTGCCTCAAAATAGGCCCATCTGTCCGCTCAGCTATGGTAAGCAGGTGGCTGTTGGCGCTGCCCCGCACCCGCGACATCAGGGAGGCAAAGTATTGGTGTATTACAATGGCAAGGTATTGGTGTATTACAATTTTTAGGCGACAGACTGACAACCTGTCACTATTGTAATACACATGTTTTCTGAAACAACCTTGGAGAACAATTCTCAAAAATGTCAGAGGTGGCGATAGAGACCGCATTCTTACGGCCGTTAACGCTCTGCCTACCCCGCAAGGGATAAAGGCGTGATATATGTATGTATATATGTATTACAAAACTATGTATGTATTTGGCTTGGCCCGGCAAATCAACCTACCCATTAAGGTATCATCTTATATTGGATTTTCATAGTATTTACGAGTATAAGAAGAATTAGCGTAAGTTAGTCTCTTAAATGGGTGGTTAATGGGCGGTTGAAGTATTTATTATAATCGTAAGTAGTCTTACTCAGAAATCAGTCACGTAACCATATTATATTAAACATATTATTATTATTAGGGAAAGAAAGGAGATAAATTCTTGCAAAATTAATAATTATGAACATAATATTTGTGTTTGCAATGATTTAGAAACCACAAAGTACGTCAACTAGATGTATGAATCCAAAAACATTTGATAGGGTTCCTGAAGTGATTCTAATTATGTCCTAAATAAGTGTGGTCTTAGTGAATTTTCCATGTTATTTAATTACCTTTTAAGGTGAAATTATTCTTGTGACTAAAACTGATAACCGTAAATAGGTTGTTCGACGTAAGGATGACCACTTAAAGTACGGCCGTTCGAATTAACCATCTTTGACAGCTATCAAACCTATATATTTTTTTCTTTTAAGTTCTGACGTCACATCTCATGGGTGGAGACGTATTTTGCCAATGTCAAAGTAGTCGAGTCGTCGGTAAGGTTAGTCAAAGTGATGTAAAGTTAAGTTGCATTACGCCGAGGGAGAGTCCACAACACAGTGATCCTAGTCTGACGACTAGGGGCTGTGTTGTTCAAAATTATGTAGTACAAAAAACTCGATAGTAAAATTTTCTGCACCACGTGGAGACCGCTCGTCACTATTGTACAATGCCGAATATATAATATAATAATTACAATTTTCTATTTAATGATCACTTTCAGAATAGTTTGTTGCTTAATACACTATCACATTATTCACCAAACACTCAAATGAACAAGAAATATCAAATTATAACCAATACACGACCCGCCATGATGGAATACCAACGAGCGACCAAAAACCTATACTTAAGGACATGTCGGCAAAGAAGAAGAGACCTTATGTCATAGCATTAACATGATTTTGACAGCTATCATGGCCTATTCGAACGGCCATACTTTAGGTTGTAAATATTTTTAATGTGATATATTCATACAGTACGGAATACCTGCTGCAACTACGTCGAATATTATATTTTTAAGATTACGAGTATGTTTCGATAGATTGAGTTCTACATTGATTCATACAGCTAAAACCCAGCAAAGATAACTTATCAAGGAGGGAAATAAGAAAAAGAGAAAGCCAAAAATAGGCTACATTCCTGACAGGTCAAATAAATACTTTGAAATTATATTTTGTTTTGAAGTTATTATTCTGTTTGTTAATTCAAACTTTGAATATTACGAAAATTTTTGAATGAAGTCCATAGTACTTTTGGACAATATTTATAAGCGGACAACTTTTATATCTTATTAATGATACAGGAAACTAGCGAATTATAAAACGTAATCTGCCTCTGACACTTGCCTAGCAACTGACCAAACTTTCCCAATACGGCTGCTAATCAAAACCCATAGCGATATTAGGGCCTGCGCATAAAAAAGAAAAGTTCGGCGATCATTACGCATGGCATGCGCGGCGGTGCGGGCGGCGCACGCGCAGCTATCCGGCCGCTTTCGCGCGGCAGTGAGGATTCCGGGGTCATTGCGTCTGTCAGATGCAAGGAAAGGGAATGTTTTTCACAGTGCTATAAGTATAAGGTGTAAAAATATTAGCTGCAAATATTTTAAGGGGTGAATCGGCCCATGAAACTGAACAACTTTCCCCAAGGAACATAGGTCGAAATATGTAATGATAAAAATGCGCAGCGTTATGCGTTAGGTGTAGAGATCGCCTTTTATATGCTACTTACATCCTTTAACGATGTTTTTAAGAAAAAGATAACTCATCCATCGGAGAAAACTTATGAAAATACCTTATAGAATACCCCGCCAGGGATATATAGGCGTGATTTGTGTGTGTGTGTGTGTGTGTGTGTGTGTGTGTGTGTGTGTGTGTATTCATAGAAATTGAAAATTACCGTATTCTCGTATATATTCTTTTATAGTTATTCTCAAGTATAAACTATTTTCTTATAAAGAGAAATAATTAATTAGTAAATTGTAAAATTAGTTGTGCTTTGAAATAAAATATAAAATAACGAAATATGTAAAACAGTTACACGAGTTTAACTAGGTCTAGGACAGTTTACTAGATATAACTTACTTTACTCGCCGTGTGATGCCGGCTTAGAACAGCATCACCCCACATCCTTCCCGTGGGTGTCGTAAGAGGCGACTAAGGGACTCGAGAGTATTGGTGTATTACAATTTTTAGGCGACAGGCTGACAACCTGTCACTATAGTGATACACATGTTTTCTGAAACAACCCTGGAAAACAGTCCTCAAAAATGTCAGACGTGGCGATAGCGACCGTATTCTTACGGCTGGTAACGCTCTGCCTACCCCGCAAGGGATAAAGGCGTGATATATGTATGTATGTATGTAACTTACTTTAATACAATCTATACCTACTTAGATTTCTGTGAGTGATCTACGTATTTCAATATAGTTCACTATTAAAATATATTATTGTTTGAATATGAAATTAAATATTTTCTTCGCGAATTGTCATAAGTATCCCGTATGAAAATTCGAAAATTCCGCGACTGAACGATACGCAATTAAATGACCTTCTTATTCTTCGTGTCAATGGTCGAACTATATCTTTTCCTGCCAGTACCTGGCGACGGCAATGGCATTATGAGATGAGCTGTATGCGATTTAATATGTAGGGCAATTTTCTTGTTTTGCAACACAGCCTCCACAGAAAAAGTTTTTCAGTGTCAGTCACAGACCAGAGATTTTTCTCTGTGGTGTCATCCACTCCACATCCAGGTTTAGTGCTTTTAATACACACACACAGACACACACACACACACTATCTCTCTCACACACACACAAACACACACACACACACTCAAATCACGCCTTAATCCTTTGCAGGGTAGGCAGAGCGTTAACGTAAATTGCGGTCGTTATCGCCACGTCTGACAAGTAGGGCCCTTTCAGATGATCCGTGTATCACTGTAGTGACTGGTTGTCAGCCTGTCGCCCAAAGTTGTAGTACACATGAAAGTTCATGAAACCCTCGAGTCCCTTATTTGCCTCTTACAACACCCGCGGGAAGAGATGGGGTGATGCTATTCTAAGCCGGCGTCACACAGCATGCCTTTAATTGAAGTAAAAAAAGACAATGAACACACAGCAAATGAAAAATTACCTTCTTAAATATACACTTAGTACGAGTATGTTTAAGATATGATAATAATAAAGATAATAACTCAACCAGCGTCAAATTACGACAGAGGCAACAAGGCTTATCTAAAACAGATGTATCATTTTACATCTAAACGCAGAGGTATGAGGAAACAACTACTTTTCGTCCCGCAGTTTTACTTACACTACAGAGAATTTCAGATAATTTTTGTTATGGTAACGGGCCACCCAGCGGTGGCACCCGTTTCTAATAATTTTCCCGTTGGAATAAGACATTTTCCTGATTTTTTTTATACACAATATACCTACGTTCCTATTGAACCACTCTGTCTATTAAAGAAACTGCATCCAAATTTGTAGTGTGGTTTTAAAGGAAAATGCATAGGGATAGACGCGGAAAGCGACTTTGCTTTTTACTAGGTACGAGTATGTATTAATCATCAAAGATTTCCCACTCAAGTTGTCATAAATCTAATATTTCTTTTTTTAAATATCTCTGTGTATATATTTTGTTTAAAATATGACGGCCAGGATACAAAATAGTTGACGTTGACGATGTTATAATACAGTTCAAAGATGTTTTGCACAATATTTAGTTCGGAAGAGATCCCAACAATTCAATTATTCCATTATCTCGTTAAGTAAGTAGAGACAAACGAACTTATACATATTGTTTATTATTAGTGTAATTTCGCAAAGAAGATGAGATGAGCACGCTTACTCGCTAAATTATAATTTTAATGATACATATTGCGAACGTGCGTAGACCTTGCTACTACTTAACGGGGATCTGAGCACGACACAGATGTAGAGATGTACTAGATGTGCCTTCATAAACTTTTCCTTTTGTCCAAACCAATAAATAAACTTTTCCCAAGCGGATGTTCCTTTACTACATAAGATGATTGGGACAGGAGAGCGTCCAAACAATTTTAGTTATTCCTGCATGAGGGTGGAAGACGTCTAGATAGAATGTTGTAACGTAAGATCATAAAACTAAGAAGAATCATAATTTTACTAATGTTCCTTTCGAAAAAAGTCGGTATCAGAAGAGTCAAATCAAATTAACTCATTTTTTACAATTCACGAACACTATGGACCCAGCACTAGGAATTCTGTATGGCGGGCGTCCGCATATGCACATAATAATATTATAAAAATTATACACTTTCATACTTTAAATTTTACAAAGATGCAAAATAGTCAAAAATACATGAAATTTGGATAAAAAATAAAATAAAGAAGAATACAATAGATCCCAAGAGGTTCATCGGGATTTTATTTTTTACATAGGGAGAAAGGAAGGTTAAAAATGTAGTTAAACTGTCTAAAGAAATATAGGAGCGGTTCCCAACAGGCATACAATGTCCGCACATCAGCGGACACAACAAAAAATCACTTTAAACGCTACATTGTGACCAAAAATAGATTGTATAATTGATTTTTGAATTTTTGTAACTAATCAGAACGTTTAAGCAAATAAACCGGCAATTAATTATCATAAACGTGACCTGTGAAAGGTAGAAACACGTCATTAGATATTTGAATAACAAAAGTATGGCTCAGAATGACACAGTGGTTTTATTACAGTAGGTATAATCAGATGTTTACTTTTTCTAAGTACCTACAATTTGCAGCGTGATGTAGGTTTAGTAAGACTAGCGTAACCCCATTTCTTTTTAGAGCTCGTCAAAGGTTTCTAAGGCGATTTTAGGCAATAGGTAAATTTTCTGAAATCTCTCAGAAATTATTGGTCAGACGTAAATGATAGTTTTTTTAGACCGTTTGTGCTCTGCCTACCCTATAAGGCATAAATTCGTGATGTGTGTATGAATGAGTGTATGCAAGTACCTACAAAATAAACAATTTCAAATAGGTCAGAAATTACAAGAAATAATCTTATATTATTTGAAAGCCTTTCCCTTTTCGGTTTCATTTTCGTGTCACATCTAGCATTTTATAACAATGTTAACACTTCTCAATATTAAAAAGTAGCTACATGCAAATCTCAGCAATACTATGAAAATTAACGCACGGTTTCAAAATTGCTTCGTGTTGCCGGTTTTGATCTTGTTAGATTCTGTGTATTGCACGTGTGATGCCGGATTAGAATAGCATCACCACATATGTTCCTGCGGGTGTCGTAAAAGGCGGGATAGATCCAGTGAATATGCAGCAGTGTTCTCCGTGATGTGAATATCTACATTGCCGCTTGCACTGCACTCATTCATTACTATGGCGTAGTAATAAGTTTGCATGAGACCCATGTCCAACAGTGGACTACTGTGAAAGAATTTGGAATTGTAGATACTGAGAAGTAACAGTGTTAAGACACATCAGACGTGGCAATAACGACAGTTTTTGCAGCCAATTACATGCTGCCTACCCCGCAAGGGATGCCATCATCATTTCAGCCGGAAAACGTCCACTGCTGAACATAGGCCTCCCCCAAAGATGAAATGTGGATATCTCCTCCATAATGAGGGTATCTGTGGACAATCCTGACTGATACAAGGGCAGATAAGAAACCACAGCGGGCATTCCCATACTGCTCCTATCATACCACAGTATGTAATATATTGATAAGAATGGACATTGTATACCTATAGCTACTGTGACCAAACACATTTGCAAACTTTTAATCTCACATTTAATTAATAAATATTTCTGCACTTGTATCCCAGAGGATTTCTTTTTATTCTTCATCACGTTTTGCGTTTTAACCTAGTTCAGATGCGTACCTAGTTCATATTCTTCAGAAATTTCTACGGCGTAGCAAGAATCGTAGCAGCTATCCCGATTTTTATTCTACATCACGCCGTTAAAAGTAGACTTCAAGTTCAATCATTTATTTTCAAGTAGATTCACGAACAATCCTTTTAAAATAATCACAAATTTATCACTGAATATATGGAATAGTCATTGTAATTGTCAGACGCAATTTTCACTTTTCTATAACAATGTTGAGCTAGATCCCTTTTCATATAAGGATTTTCCAAATCACAATTGGCACGCTTATTGAAATCCCGATAAATATGACTAAATAGTTTTAGTTAAATACCCTTCTTTTACACTACAGCGGATGGCTCACTTAACGCACGACGGAGCGCTAAAATATCGCAGCGGTCTGTCTGTAAGAGTTTAGTAGGAAACTTAACTAGGAAATGTTATTTAAATGTCTTACAAGAAATTCTCTGTTTTCACTATAGCATCAATACAATAGATTTACTTTATGCTAACTAGTTACATGTTTTAGGGATAAGTACTCTACTTACGTAATTTTTACACGCTATGTTGTAACAACTGACACTTACGTAAAATAATAATATAATATTTAGTAGTAATATCTTTACTCTTCTACCCATACTAATATTATACACGACGACACGATAGTTGGTATACAGCTGTTTTGTTTGTTAGTAGCTCAGTTAGTAGGGTATAATATGGACTATTATTTAATAAAATGGACTTCTATCCATTAAGAGTAATTCTGCCAGTGTCAGTAGGTAAGGATACCATCCGGAAATGTGGAGAAAACTCTTCAACTTCAATTCTTAGTTTAATATTTGCAATAAGGGCACTTCACTGATTAAAATACTATCCAAAATAATCACCGTGTGTTCAAATAAATATAATATAAATAAAAAAATTTGGACAAACGTCTATCATTGACGTATCAAACAAAAGAAGTCCTTAATACGGTAAAAAAACAGTTTTCTGTAAAGTCGGTTTCTTGTTTATTGTTTTATGGCGTTTTCATTATGATTTCGCCAGTATCAAATTTCGGCTATGACTTTGGCATTTATTATTGGAATTGGTTCTACGACGAACGGATCGAAAGACGAAACATTTTTTTTACTGACGATAGTTGAACGTGACAACGTCATAAGAAAATGCTGATGGAACGCCTCTTTGTCGCTCGTACCGCGCTCTCGCTTGCACTCTAAGCCTTAAATGGAACGCTTCAGAGCTAGGTAACGCCGCATGAGTCATGTTCTTTTTAGGTGCTTGCTGCCGACCGGCTGACGTTGTCAAAATATGACATATTCTTACTATACAAATATACTACTACTACTATACTATATATATATATATATATATATATAAATATACTACACACTACACAGTTTTTTTTAAGTAGCCCCGGTTACAAACATTACATTTTAACAGACTCTGATAATAAGTATTCAGTAACATAATATGGTAATGGGGTACTTCCTATTTTATTTTCTTTCAAAGAAAAAAATCATCAGGCAAAACCGCAGGGCGAAAATCTAGTAAGCTTTCGGTAAGTACCTACATATACTTAATATCTATGAGACCAGTCTTATTATATGTTACTCGTTATAGAACAATGAACCACAATGTGAACAGACAGACATAAATATTATACTTATATATCACATGTCATAAGTAAATACCTCGGTAATAATGGAAAGTTGTGAAAAATTGTCATAACTTTTACCGTTTGTTGACGGAACTTGTTGCAGTGGACTTCGCTTTCAACCAATCATGAAGCGGGATGATCACGTCAGCGAAGATTTGATTGGCTCTTGTCGTGACGTCGTCACTTTTTATTACAATTTGAAATACTTATAGCTATGACTTATGGTAGCTTTATTAACAGTTTTAAATATCAGAATAATTTATAAGCTATCCACTTATTAACTTTATTTTTCGAAATATGAAACATATTTTGAACTGCCAAGCATTATTTAAAAAAAATCGAAAATTAAACTCATCCAACATACTAGCCTCTGTATATTTTTATATGGCCTTTGTTCCCGTTGGTCACCCCTCCTGTTAGGCACCGAGGTGACCATCGGGACCAGCGACCACCCCGGTGACCAACAGGGGGGTGGCCAACGGGAATAAAGTTTCTATGGGAGATCAAAATCTTTTTTTCATAATTTCGGAAAATATTTCACTAGAAAAACTTATGTTCTAAATTGATTACTTATAAGTAGATAAACGTAAAACAGAAACTCGACAAATATCTTAACAATTATGGCATATCTTCAAAGATAATTCAAATAACTTCAAGATAGTTCATCCCCTCCACATCTATATCAAGACAAAAGACAATAAGAATAATGATGACGTCATTATCATCAGATGCGTATCTTGACTGTGATTGGTCGATCATCCGCCTTGAGATAATGCTTCAGAACATATGATATATGGTTAAGAATTATAGTATGTAGATAATAGTGTCGATTCTGGCGATTACATTACCTCACGTTGCCGTGTGATGCCGGCTTAGAATAGCATCACCCCACTTCTTCCCGTGGGTGCTGTAAAGGCAACTAAGGGACTCGAGGATTTCATGTGTATTACAATTTTAGGCGACAGGCTGACAACCTGTCACTATAGTGATACAAGTATCTTCAAAAAGGCCCTCAACACTTGTCAGACGTGGCGATAGCGACCATATTCTTACGGCCGTTAATGCTCTGCCTACCCTGCAAGGGATAAAGGCGTGATATATGTATGTTTGTGCTCCATCCCGGATACTTAAATAGCTACCTGAGGACTTCTTTTGCCAGAATCCATGTCAACAAAGCTTAGTTTATCTATCTCTAAGATAACGCTAAGAAAAACAAGTGGGCACGATCCTTCATAATTAATTTTATGGTAAGTATTGAAAGAAAAGATAATTCATAAGATACGATTGAGATAGTGTAGTAGTACACGATACACGCTGTAATGGCATGCAATATCTACAACCACTAAGTACATACATACATATATCACGCCTTTATCCCTTGCGGGGTAGGCAGAGCGCTCTAGGCCGTAAGAATACGGTCGCTATCGCCACGTCTGACATATTAGAGGATTGTTTTCCAAGGTTGTTTCAGAAAACATGTGTATTACTATAGTGACAGGTTTTCAGTCTGTCGCCTAAAAATTGTAATACACCAATACTCTCGAGTCCCTTAGTCGCCTCTTACGACACCCGCGGGAAGGATGTGGGGTGATGCTATTCTAAGCCGGCATCACACGGCATAACTACTAAGTACTACTATAGCAACAACAGTCCACTGCTGGACATGAGCCTCCCCCAAATGGGGGTATTGCCATACTGACCACGCTTGGTAGCCTGATTGGCGAGCGCAGTGCAAGATATTGTAGATATTCACAGGGAACGCTTCTTCTTCTTTTCGTATGGGACACCGAGTCGTCCAACGACCCGATGAACCCTAGTGTCAGAATTGTTCAACCGCCTACTACAAGTAGCAGGCTTTTGACATGGTTGTGTAACGACTGCCGTCTAAGTGATCATAGAGAGCAACCGGGACCTACGGCTTAACGTGCCATCCGGAACACGGAACCATCTTACTTACGGACAATCGGGTGGTTCAGCCCGCAATGTCCTAACCAGACTGGGAACAATTCACAAAGTGATAAATATCAACTTTGTGAGTGACCCACCGAGAATCGAACCCGGAACCTTCTGCGTCAAAGGCAGTCGCACTACCACTGCGCCACATCGGTCGTCACTGTCCACAGGGAACGCTGTGCTGCCCGTTCAATGGATTCTTCCCTTAGTCGCCTTTCACGAGACCAATGTGGAGAAATTGGGTAAAAAAAATATTTTAAGCCAGCACAACACGGCAGACATATCTACAAGACTTGTAGACTACAACATTCATCAGAAATTCCCTAAGGAAATTCTACACCGTCTGATGCCAGCTAAGAATAGCATCATCCTATTTATTTGTATGCCGTGTGATGCCGGCTTAGAATAGCATCACCCCACATCCTTCCCGCGGGTGTCGTAAGAGGCGACTAAGGGACTCGAGGTTATTGATGTATTACAATTTTTAGGCGACAGGTTGACAACCTGTCACTATAGTAATACACATGTTTTCTGAAACAACCTTGGAAAACAATCCTCAAAAATGTCAGATGTGGCAATAGCGACCGTATTCTTACGGCCGTTAGCGCTCTGCCTACCCCGCAAGGGATAAAGGCGTGATATATGTATGTATGTATATATTTGCGTGCGCGGTGAAAGGTGTGACTTAAGGTATGGCAGGTTAAAAAACTTTATGTATAATTAATGATACCTGTGACGTTGACAGATCCATACTAAAAGAAAAATAAACAAAGGAAAATCTTTCTTATGTTATAGCTTGTGCCCCAAACTGACAGACGTCACAGGTATCAAGCTAATTTTTATAAGTATAGGGGAAAGTCTTTCAGTTTCAAGGTCTAAATGCATCCCGCCAGTATTCACAGGGCTGTCCCTTACACCCTATGTAGGTACATATATATCCGGGATTATTCACACAACGTCATCTAGCCCCAAACTAAGCAAAGCTTGTACTATGGGAACTAGATAGCTGATACTAATACTTATATACCTTTTTTTTTGTAAATAAATACATATTATACATAGAAAACACCCAGACTCGACAGAAATATTTGAAAATTGACTTAACAAATATTTGTGTCCGGTGGGGATCGAACCCACGACCCTCGGCGTAGAAGGCAGGGGTACTATCCGCTACGCCATCGGGACAGTCATGATATATATCTTTATATGTACACGTGTCTATATATAATTAAAGGAGATCATTGCACGACACGTCAACGACCTTTCAGAGTGAATGTATAGAGTTTATTATAATTGATCCACCTGTACAATACCTGAGAGTTTTAATATCAAACTTGATGCAAAGAGAAAAATTCAAAGTACATTGCGTAGCCTACATACATAGACATATCAGACCATTATTTCAGTCTTCTTCTTCTTTTCGTGTGGGACACCGAGTCGTCCTACGACCCGATGTACCCTAGTGTCAGAATTTTTCAACCGCCTTCTACAAGTAGTAGGCTTCTGACATGGTTGTGTAACGACCGCCGTCTTAGTGATCATAGACAGCGACCGGGACCTACGGCTTAACGTGCCATCCGAAACACGGAACCATCTTACTTACGGACAATCGGGTGGTTCAGCCCGCAATGTCCTAACCAGACTGGGAACAAATTCACAAAGTGATAGATATCAGCTTTGTGAGTGACCCACCGAGAATCGAACCCGGGACCTTCTGCGTCAAAGGCAGTCGCACTACCACTGCGCCACATCGGTCGTCATTATTTCAGTCGAATCCGTTCTTTCCAAAACAACTCCTAAGCCCAGTTTCGCCCAAAAGGCGTGATTGGGCTGGTTGTTTGAACAACCAATCTATTATTTCCGGGGGAGAAGTCCAAAAAAAACCAGGCCATTCATTATACGGGGTAGGAACCTATGGCTACGTGTGATAAATTTTGAGGACTCTTTCAAATGTATGAATCACTGTACTGACAGATTATCAGCCTGTCGCTTAGGTTGTAATACAGATGAAACCTTCTAGTTCCTTATTTGCCTCTTACTCTTACTCTCATGGCAAGTCATAAATGAAAATATGAAATTGAAAAGAAATCATGTGCCTGGTTCGATCCCCACCGGGGTCCTATTCTGTGTAAGTTTCTGCGTCAATATACTAATGTATCGGGATTTTGAAATTTCCTTGCATCTGACAGACGCATGCGTTACGGACGCGCAAAAATTGCGCAGCGTCGTCCGTTAGTTTGTTTTTATATGTTCGGGATTCATTTATGACCCATCTAAGCTACGTTAGATATGTGAACCACATAATGGCAAACAGACGACGCAATGGACAGTGTATAATAAACTTGTAGTGTATAAAATTTCTGAACGTTTTATTTGCATGCCGTCTCTTTGTGTTTAAGGAAAACAAGATGGACTTTTGTCTGCGATTGTTACAGAAAATTATTTTATTATCCAGAAGATATAACGTGCGTAGGTACTTTGGTATACATACGGCGGGTCGCACACTTAACGCACGACGGTGCGCTAAAGCATCGCAGCGGTCTGTCAGCTCCATACTAGAAACGTCACTCCCCATACTTAAACCGAACTCGACAGACGACTCTGCGATAGCGCTGAGTCGACAGCGGTTGAGTGGTTTTAGTATGCGGAGTGAGTGACGTTTCTAGTATGGATCTAATAGACCGCTGCGATATTTTAGCGGTCCGTCGTGCGACAAGTGTGCGATCCGCCTACAAGTGGCATGTACACTCATTTGACTGTCCCGATGGCGTAGCGGATAGTATGCCTGCCTTCTACGCCGAGGGTCGTGGGTTCGATCCCCACCGGACACAAATATTTGTTAAGTCAATTTTCAAATATTTGTGTTTAGTCTGGGTGTTTTCTATGTATAGTATGTATTTATTTACAAAAAAAAAAGTGTATATGTATTAGTATCAGCTATCTAGTTCCCATAGTACAAGCTTTGCTTAGTTTGGGGCTAGATGGCGCTGTGTGAATTGTTCAAGATATTTATTATTTATTATTTTCTTGTAGTTGAATCTACTTATCTCGGCATGAAGAACATTATTTATTATTATTATTATTATTATAAGTAGTAGATCAACTTATAGTGGTTTATCTCACAAGCTCTATGAAAAACCAGTTCAATTTATAAAAAGCTAAGTTAAGGTGCTGCTGACTGATAGAACCTACTTACTTACATAAATATCCTTCCTTTACAGGGTGTAAAACAATTTGCTGCAAATATTTTAATGCGCGAATCAGCCCATGAACCTGAACAACTTTCCCCAAGGTACATAGGTCGAAATATGAAAAAAAATTGGACCTTACATACAGTTGACTCGCTTGGCTGCTACATCAGTATATTTTGTATGGAAGGGACATTTTTTTTTTCACGTTTCGATATATTATGTTCCTTAGGGAAAGTTCTTCATTTTCATGGGCTGATTCACCCCTTAAAATATTTACAGCTAATTATTTTTACACCTTATATATTGCTCCATCTCGCTCTCTCTGTTTACATCCGTTAACGCTTTGCCTACCCCACAAAAGATAAGGCGTGATATGCGTATGGTGCAAATGCGCATTCCTGTTTTATAAAGATTTTGTTCTGCCTACCCCGGAGCGAATACAAACGCGTTTATTCAATTCGGAAGCAAAACATGTTTTTCCATATCTCGCTACACAGCAGATGCTACTTCTGTGTACACAGCTGGCTAACTATCTTACTTGCGTAGGAAAATTACAACTCATGGAGCTCTATTTCTGAATTGAGCGAAATTCCGTGAACGAAAATCTGTCGTCTACGATATCATTACCTATTTTTGCGCAATTTTGATAAAGTAGAATGCTGTATTGCTATATTTCCGGTTTACGCAAAATATAAGGCACCTACCCACCGACATTCCTAACGAAGTTCATTGATTTAAAAACTAATAATCTCCGACAGTGAAACGAAACGTGATTTTAAAAGTTAATGTTGTCTATGGTCTAATGCTTGTTTGTCAGTTTGAGTTTGAAAATCAGCTGTTTTGGAAAATAGTAGAAAATGAAAAAGAGTGGTTTGACCACTTCTTTTTCGATATCCGTCGACGATTTCAATTCAAAAACGGCAATTATAGGATTACGCTTACGAAAAAGCGCTTTCGTAGTACGCAATCAAAAACGTACAATTCAAAAATTGAGCCCCTGCTGATCTCAACACTATCTACAGATGTTGGCTCAAAAATGCGACGAATTCTTTGTAGATGAAAACAATTTTTCTTTGTTTTTGTCTGGTTGAATGACGCACTTATAGAGCTCGAATGTATAAAGAGCGAAAATTTTACTTTACACGCCTTTATTCCTTACGGGGTAGGCAGAGCGTTAACTGCCGTAAAATAGACGGTCACTATCGCCACGTCTGACAAATATAGAGAGCCGTTTGAGATAATTTGTGTATCATAGTGACAGCCTGTCGCCTAAAAGTCGTAATATACCTGAAACCCCCAAGTCCCTCAGTCGCCTCTTACGACACGCCCGGGTAGAAAATGGGGTGATGCTATTCTAAAACTTTAAGCTATATAAATTGGGAATATGGTGCCATCCTCCTTTAGTGCTATGCCGTGTGATGCCTGCTTAGAATATCATCACTCCACATCCTTCCCGCGGGTGTCGTAGGACTCGAGGGTATTGGTGTATTACAAATTTTGGGGATAGGCTAACAAACTGCCATGGTTTCCAGGTACAACCTTGGAAAACAACCCTCAAAAATGGCTTTCTGCGGCTGAATGTATCCTTCTGTAGACTAAGGAATACTAGATCTACTAATGGGTGAATTATGGGTTGTTTAAACCCAAAGGAGATAGTTCAGAAACGACCTCTTGATCCCAAAATTACATAGGTACTGTAATATCTTACAGTCAAAACTCATAACCAGTCAAAACTGTCTTATGTTAAGGCACCTTTTGTACAGTTTATTGAAAAAATCATACAAAAAAATGAGGTAAAATTTCAATAAGACGATGAAAATCATTTAAAACACGAACTACCTACTTAGCAAATCAAGTTATACGGTAACTGACATACCGTCATTGATTTCTCCTCAAGATTCCATTATAATATCAGAGCAATAAATCAGTAAAATAAAATAATTCATTCAACACATATTAGGGTCACATAATGATGGGCCGCGGGAACATTTCCGTTCCCGGAAACTTCCCAATGGAAATGTTCCCGGCAATATTCCCACGTGCCCGGGAACGTTCCCAGTTACTGGGAACAATAAAATTTTGATATAAGTTTAGTTTTCTTGAAGTTTAAGGCATATTTTAGGTTTCTTTATCATAAGGTAACCTTATTTATGTATCTTTCAAATGATTATATATTACAAATAAATAAATCTTTAAACTTTAATTATTTTCATTTCTATGTAAATCGAAAGTAAATTGATTTAGAACATCAAGTGAATCCATCACCTATAAAACTTTCAATTACTACTTATTGCCTAAAATAATTAGGTAAATGAAATATATTTTATACCTATCCGTAATATATTCGGCAGTTTAGTCTGAGAAGACAACTCTGCTATATTGTTTAGCCTGTAGCTTATCTTGGTCGGCGTGACAAAAAAAACTAAACAATGGGTAACTCCAGAATTGTATTTTTTTTATCATTGTATCTAGCCTGCCTGGCGGCCATTTAAAACTGTGTCAGTTTCGTTGCAACCCTCGTCCAGTTAACAACTGAAATTCGAAATGAAGCCTAAAAACAAAGTGTATAGTCACTTCGACGAAACTGTTGTTAATGAAAAAACAATATTCAAGTGTTCATTTTGCAACAAAACATACACATGTCGAAATGTGTCAAAATTTGCTCGTCATTTTGCAAATAAGTGTGATAAGTGTCCTGAGAACGTTAAAAATAACTTTAAAAAGAATCAATGACTGAAATGAATGAAGTAAGTGGTACCTGGACGACGGCACGATTGGTGGGTGGTGCACCAGATGTCGTATGTCGCGATATAAGTACGCTCATTCCAAAACTGGCGAAGATTGATTTGATCTTCAACCGCGACAAATGCGAGCTATATCCGTGCGGCGATGTCTTCAGTTGTTGCATAGCTTTCGGGAGTAAAAAATCCTTAATAGAGTCATTTGAGCTGCTGGGGGCGCCGATCTTCAGGGATGCAGTAGAGGCTAGTTTGGCTGCAAAGCGTGAGATGCTTCTAAGCGTTCGAGAGCACCTGCAGCAACTGCCGGCCCGTGTCGCCCTCACTCTCTTCCGCAGCTGTCTCTCAGTACCCAAGCTCATGTACCTCTTGAAATTGTCTCCGACGTGGCTTTTTCCAGATGAAATTTCTCGGTTGGATCAAGACATTAAAGTCACGTTGGAGATGATCCTCAATGTACAGTTAGAGGAGACGCAGTGGCTGCAAGCGTCGTTGCCGATCCGACATGGAGATTTGGGCGTGAGGTGTGTGCAGGACACCAACGTTTCGGCTTTCTTGGCCTCTTCCCACGGAGTAGTCACTCGTCACTAATATACTCAAAATACATGGTGACAGTCTTAACATTCCATTTGTGGGGGAGGCTTTGAGTGCTTGGGACTTGGTTTGACCTGATGCGGATCGCCCGACTAAACCAGACGTGCAGCGACAATGGGATGAGCAGCTGTGTAAGGCCAGAGCGATGGAATTGCTTGAGGCGTCATCAGGATTGGGCTCTGCTCGCCTTGAGGCGGCTCTTAGACCAGAGTCAGGGGCTTGGCTTTACGCCCTCCTGTCACCCCACATGAGTACGGCGCTTGATAATGACTCTCTCAGGGTGGCTGTAGCACTGAGGCTTGGATGCAAGGTTTGTGAGCCGCATGTTTGTGGCGTAAAGGTGGACGCCAGGGGTCACCACGGCTTGAGCTGTGCCAAATCAGCTGGTCTTTTTCCTCCGCACCACATGCTCAATGAGATTATCCGCCGTGCCCTGGTCTCCGCTGGTGTACCCTGAGTTCTAGAGCCTCCCGGTTTAAGCCGCGATGACGGTAAGAGACCGGATGGGCTCACAATGATCCCGTGAGAGAAAGGGCTCTCTTTGGTGTGGGACGCGGCGTGTGTAAGCACGTTCGCGGCATCTCATCTCCCACGCACAATTCGAGCTCCGGGTACAACTGCGGAATCCGCAGCAGCTCAGAAGCATCAAAGATATGCTTCACTGAGGAGTGCCTACCACTTTGTACCCTTTGCGGTGGAGGTGAGCGGGTCATGGTGTGCAGAGGCAAAGGACTTTGTCCATAGGTTGGGACAGCGCCTAAGAAACCAGGGTTCAGATTCCCGTGCCGAATGGTACTTGGTGCAGCGCATATCACTGACAATACAGCGCGGAAACGCAACCAGCGTTACGGACACATTAGTTCCGGGTACCATTCGGGGCTGCCTTTTTACCTGAGGCTAAAGGGCTTTGCAGGAAATGTAAGGAGCTTTAGTGCCTTTTTTTCATGCCAATTATTGACGGTCATCGAACGCCAGCCTGTTACATGTGTAAACAACTACATAAGTACATGTGTACTTCCAAACAAACAATAATTCGTATGAAAGCTGGCTGTCAAGTGTAACCATTTCGAGAAATAAGCTTCAAAACGTTACAACTGTTTTATATGAAAAACTTCTTCACTTATGACTTTCAATTAACGCCAACCCATTAAACGTGTAAAGTACTTCCATACAAACAATATTTTGTATGACTGCTTAGCTGTCAAGTGTAACCAGTACGAGATATACGCTTCAAAACATTACAACTGTTTTATATGAAAAACCTCTTTTTTTAACTGTCAACGAAAAACACCCTATTAGTTGTGTAGAGTACTTCCACACAAACAATATTTTGTATGATAGATCAACTGTCAAGTGTAACCATTACGAGATATACGCTTCAAAACATTACAACTGTTTTATTTGAAAAATTCTTTTTTTAAACTGTCAACGGACAATACCCTATTAGCTGTGTAGAGTGCTTCTATACAAACAATATTTTGTATGACAGCTCAACTGTCAAGTGTTACCATTACGAGATATACCTACGCTTTAAAATATATTCCATATAAAACCGTCGTGACGTTTTGAAGCGTTATATCTCGTAATGGTTACACTTGACAGGTGAGCTCTCTTACAAAATATTGTTTGTATGAAAGTACTCTACACAACTAATGGGGGTGGTGTTCGTTGACAAATTAAAAAAAGAAGTTTTTCGTATAAAACTGTCGTAGTGTTTTAAAGCGTATATCTCGTAATGATTACACTTGACAGCTGAGCTGTCACACAAAATATTGTTTGTATGGAAGTACTCTACACATTTATCAAGACGGCGTTTATTGACAATAAAAAAATGTTTCAAATGAAAGGCACCAATTTTACTCATTGCCCTTTAGCCATCTTGTTTATTTATTTTGACTAAATTGTATTTTGACATGGTTTATTTACGAAATAATTTATTTTCTTTATTATACATTACACTCTTATTAATTGTTTAATAATAATTTTTATTTTATGTTGTTTCGCCGACACGTTCCCAGCGATTGGGAATGTTCCCGGGCACCGGAAAGTTTCCTTTGGGAATATTTCCACTTGGGGAATATTCCCGGGAACCGCCCATCAATAGCACAATGCATTATTCTTCTACTTGACTAGTTCTGCTGTGCGCTAAAAAATGGGTCGAAAAACACCTGCCTTCAGTCACTGATTTTTTGTTGACTACCCAATTTTTATAGAGCTATATTACTCGCGCGATCTATTTTATTTGGGTAGCTTACAGCCTTAAAAAAACATAGTTAACTTAGTGTATAAACAAATGCAAACTTTCACATTCAGGTGCATAATATTTATATATCGCACTCAACTCTGAGATCGATCTCAAGTGCGATTTTTATAAATGTCATTAAATACTAACAGCATCTCAAAGTCGCACTCAAGATCGATCTAAGAATTGAGTGTGGTTTATAAATACGCATGTCCATATTCCTATAAAATCAATTCAAATTTTCGCGACTGAACCATACAACATGAAATATTTATAAGTTATTGTTTTGACACCGTTTAACATAGTGTAAGTAATGTGACGACTTATTACCTAACTACAATATTTTCATATAAAATATCGTTTTGGTCGCCTTAAAAAGCGGCTCATTGGACCTGTCAGGCAAAAAGCCTATTTACAGAAAATAATTTTGGTACAGTGTAGAGCAATCTTTTTCTCCTGGTGGAGAGCAATGACCGTTCATACAATATTGACTCGTTGGGCCGATATCGGCATACAAATATCGTATCGTATCCAAACACGATAGCTGTGATGTATCCCGAGCCAGGGCACACAAATATGTTTATTTTCCGTCCATGGGTTGACTCTCGGAATCTACCGGGAATCTTTAACGGTTTGGTCAGAATCTTAGGTTTTATGGTCTGTTGTGTGTGTGTGTGTTAATCCACGTCTACGTATTGTTTACTTGCAGAATTAGATTGTTGAAAAACAATTTGGACATCGAAGATTTGACGCTTTTTCAGTATGGGATATGACAACTCAGGCGAAAAATATACAATGTTCTCTAAAATTCCGCTATTAAACCGCGAACTACCCTCGCGATGTGAATGTCTCGGAACCTGCTCAACTAAATTTGTTACCTTTTGCAAACGCAAGCATCCGTTAAAATTGCGTATCAATCTAATAAAAAGGTATGCCACTGGGCATAATACAAAAACAGCATACAAACAGGCATAAGGAAGAGCTAAAATCATCGCACATCACGATTAATTCTCAAACGAAAGTGAAAGAAAGTTGTGCCGTCCAATAAATACATCATTTTTATCACGCGACCGTTGTAAGAAAATGGCGGCGTTTTTTCCAACCACGCGACCGACGCGCGGAAGTGTTGGCGCGAAATAGAATCTTAACTTTTTTCTCTAGACATTCTTACCGGCCAGTGTCAGTTACCGCGCGTTGCGTTCAGAAAAAATAATAGAGTATCATGCAACAACGAGACTGTATGCAGCTGAACCATGGAGGGATAGAAGTGTCACTTCATTGAGTTTTGGTCACGCACGTCATGTTTATGATACATGAAAATGAAATGAGGGTTAACATTTTCAACATTGAATCTCACGTGTACGAGAACAAAGTTAAGGTAGTACCATGCCACTGTTCAATTAATTATTTTACTTGAAAATATTTTTCGATAAATATAATATGCAGATTATGATGGGTGAGAATTTATGCCTTGCTAAGAGTACAAAATTTACATTGTGCAACGAGACGCCTCATTCTACAAACGATGTCGTAAAGATACATTTTTTTTTTATTTTTTTTTACATATTTTTTTTTATTTTTATTTTTTATCCCACTCGTGCCGCGATTCTATTAGGAACATAAAATTGTTATTGTTACTATGACTAATTCACTTATTCAGTGACCGTATTGTAATTTAACTCTATGACATTCTAAAAGCATTCATTGTGAATCTACTTGGAAATAAACGATTGAATCTTGAATCTTGAATCTTGAAATACAGTCTTAAAAACAGTCAAAATAACAGAACAGACCTTCGATTTTTGTGTCTGTGTTCTAATAGATTCAAAATTAAGTCTAGTTGGTCTCTTCTGTTACTGCTACAATAGGTTACTGATAAAACACTTCCGATAAAGCTTTCATTTAACTTTCATACGATCGGACTGGTCAACAGATGGCTATCTTCACTGCACATACATTCTACCTACTTCAGTATTGTCCGTTCATCAAGCAAAGCAGTTCTACTTTTCTTGTCAGTTTCTGTGCCGCACAGCTCAATTACGCACAGCACAGTGCGGTGATTGTATGCGACGTGTGCTGATTGTGCGATAATTAATTAAGTACCAGATTGTGGTGAAACTAGGAGGATTGCCGTATTTTCCTGGGCAACTCAAGAAGAATAGTGTCTAGTAGCAGTAGTAGCATCCGAAAGCAGTTCAATTTACTTTGCTGTATGGTGCCGGCTTAGAATAGGGTCACCCTATTTGGAGCGGGCAGTAGCGATCTCTGAATATCAAAATATCTTGCACTGCGCTCGCAAATCTGCCTACCAAGCGTGGTGGAGCCCCAATTTGGAGGAGGTCTAGTCCAGCAGTAGACTATTGTGCGACTATAATTACGTAAATGGCAAATTCACGTGTCTACACTGTGCGCGGGAGTTCACTCAATATTGGCTACAATAGCCATCTCCGGGTGCATCAGCGCCGATCTGATTAGGAGTCAAAGTGGTCGCCATGGCCGAAATCGGTCGGAGAGATCATCATTGTGACTGTAGAAGTAATCCAATTAGGTGAGGTTGGAACAATATGATACGTGTTGTGTTCAAAACAAAGCCAAAATCGATTCATACCGAAAAAGTATAGACAGCTGTAGGTGAATGAATCTCACTACAACAATTTTCCCAACGCGATTTCTAAAACAATAATAGAACACTTTGTTTAGTTTGGCGCTAGATCGTCACGCCAAATCGCGGAAATGGCGGGAAGTCCATTGAGACCGGCGCAGGAGTTTACAAACATGAGTTCGTGTGCGCTTAGCGGAAAAAATACTAGGACGGGATGTCGGGCAGGCGGTTTACCAAACAGGGTGATTCGGAGGACACGTTTCGTTGGTCCAGGTGCACGTCACTATCAACCGCTTCAATATGCCGTGTGATGCCGGCTTAGAATAGCATCATCCTAAGTCTTTCTCTCGGGATGCCGCGGGAGGGTTGCATGAGTATTTAAATTTTAGGCGACAGGTTGACAACATACATACACACTTAAATCACGCCTTTATCCCTTGCGGGGTAGGCAGAGCGTTAACAATCGTCAATTACGGTCGTTATCGCGACGTCTGACAAGTATTGAGGACCCTTTCAGATGATTGGTGTTCCAGATGGCACGTTTAGCCGTAGGTCCCGGTTGCTGTCTATTGTTACTTAGATAGCGGTCGTTACACAACCATGTCAGAAGCCTGCTACTTGTAGAAGGCGGCTGAAAAATTCTGACACTAGAGCTCATCGGGTCGTTGGATGACTCGGTGCCCCACACGAAAAGAGAAGATTAGGCATTATCTTTTCAGAGCAAAGGTGCAATGCTTATCGTTCCAAGATGGTGGTTGTGTTACCTAACAGTGGGCAGATAGGTACCAGATATAATAATATGATGATGATGATCTCTCCGACCGATTTCGGCCATGGCGACTACTTTGACTCCTAATCAGATCGGCGCTGATGCGCCCGGAGATGGCTATTGTAGCCAATTTTGGCAGTAAACTCCCGTGCACAGAGTGGACACGTGAGTTTGCCATTTACATAATTATAGTTAATGGCGACGGGTGGACGGGCCTTCAGCTCATCGCGCTTAGCGTCGAGGTCTGCTTTACGCTGTTCCTCAAACTCGCGGACTTGCTTCTTAACCATCCCGCGCCATTCGGGACGCTGTGCTGCCAGACCCTCCCATTGAGTGGGCTCAATGTTGCATCTTTTCATGTGTCGTTTCTGAACATCTTTATATCTGAGGAGTTGTCCGCCATGCTTTCGCTTGCCCTCCTCTAGCTCAGAATAAAAGATGCGCTTCGCCACTCTCTCCTCCGACATCCGGGATACATGACCGCACCACCGTAGCTGGCGACGCATTAGACTAATATACAGATACAGATATAATAATACACTTAAAGGGTGTTAAGTTCATTATACTTACCTACATACCGTCCTGTATTCTTGTAGGGTGGGACATAGGGTCAACGAATTTACCAAAGAACTAAAAACCATTATTTAAAAAACCAACCCCGCAAGGGATAAAGGCGTGATATATGTACGTATGTATCTACTTTTGTAGAATTAATAATATCATAGTGGTGTCAGTTCCTTGTGATTTCTTTCCAAATAACGTATCCTCAAAATCACAAGATACTCATATACGCAAAAGACAAACAGGCATTTCCCACACTTCAGCGCAAAAATAAGGCTGCGCTAACGTATGCGTCTGTCAGATCCATACTAGAAACGTCTCTCGCCGCTCTCGACGCAGGTCAAACGTACGACACAGCGCTAGCGCTGCATTAGCGCTGGGTCGTGCGTCGAGAGCGGTTTTAGTATGGGGATTGGCGTTTCTAGTATAGATCTGACAGTCGCATACGTTAGCGCAGCGTTATTTTTGCGCTGAAGTGTGGCAAAGGCCTAAAACCCTTTTCAAAATGACAGTTAACACTCGGTATGAGCGGCAAGGAAACTGTTATTATTATCTGATGGTCCGATATTGGGCAAACAGCACACGTACTTATTGGGAAGGTGCCTTATCTGTGTTTAGTCAGAATCCATTTACCAATGCGAAGATAAATATTTTTAAATCGTTTTGAAATTTCAGACTTATCATCGCCATATCTTTAACTGGGAAACAGTGTTCTAATTTTCTTCTTTCTATGGTTTTATGGGCATCAAAAATCAGTCGCGAGACTTTTACGCAAAAACGCAAATCACGACTACATCCCTGGCGGGGTAGGCAGAACCCTAACGACCATAAAATTACGGTCGTTATCGTCACATCTGACAAATATTTGAGGGTCGTTTTAGATAAGTCGTGTATCACTATAGTGACAGGTTGTCAGCCTATCGCCTAAAATTGCAAAGTTCCCTGTGGATTCAATAGGTTGAGCTCGCCAATCCTGCCAAGCGTGGTGAGTATGGCACTACCCCCGTATAGTGGTAGGCCCATTACATGTCCAGCAGTGGACCCTTGTGGCTGTTAAAGTAGACTAAGTACTAATACTATATTTCCCATAAGGTGTCAAAATATTAGTTCCAAATATTTTAAGGGGTGAATCAGCCAATGAATCTGAACAACTTTTCCCAAGAAACATTAGTCGAAATATGAGAAATTTTTTTGGACCTCCCATACAAATTGAGTTGGTCGGTCGGTAATTTTGTACGGGAGGTCCAATATTTTTTCATATTTCGTTATGTTTACGTATGTTTCTTGGGGAAAGTTGTTCAGTTTGATGGGCTGATTCACCCCTTAAAATATTTACAGTGATCATATTTTTACGTATTCACGTGAGGAAAATAGGTGGCAAATTATTCATCTTATTGCGCACTATTAGGTATTAGGTATCATGTGATCGGTCTTGAGTCAGAACATCAGACGATTTAGGCATTTCTTTGTTGCGGTTCCTGTATTGAAAGTTCGTCACGTCATATTATAAACTTTCCATTAATTTTTCCGTGTATAATATCCTATATATACCTACCTAGACGGATCGCAAACTTAACGCACGACGGAGCGGTAAAATATCGCTGCGCTAGCGCTGCGTCAGCGGTTGAGCGGTTTTAGTATAGGGATTGACATTTATAGTGTGGATCTGACAGACCGCTGCGATATTTTAGCGCTCCGTCGTGCGTTAAGTGTACGATCCGCCCTACTTTCTGCATTATTTTCCTTTTAATATGTATTAGTTTAACTTATGTTGGAACCTTAGGACAACCTTGAAGTTTAATATCAAAGCAGCGTAGGTATGAAAAGAATGATTTCACAGATATTGTAATAAATTACACGTATACATAATTTAACTATTTTTTTCAAAAATAACACTTATGTGGTTTTGCCTTTAAGCAGACATATTAACCTTTGCCATACGATACTGGCTAAGAATATAATCAAAATATTGTTGTCGTATTCGAGTTTAATTTGTATTTTTTTACGAGATGGTCTGAGAACTTGTCGAAAGTGACACTTAAGAGAAAAAGAAATGTATTTGGATTTTTAAAAAAAGATAGTAATAGAGGCATGGGCCTTAGTAGGCCTTAAAGTAATAAAAAAAGAATTACAACTCTAGAGCTACCTCTAGAGGCATTCTTCAAGAAGAAAACAATGGGAATACGTTTGTATGAAAACCCGACATTTGGGATAGCTCTTAAATATTTTTCAGAAGTTGCCAAAATGACCGTTCAGCCGTTTTTTTACTTACCCCGCATGGAATATAGGCGTGAAGTACGTATTTTTGTATTTAGATCATCCTAACGACTCCGGTGAATCACCAGAGCCGTGCCTATGTCCTTACTTTTCCGAACTAAATGAGTGATTAACATTTGGCCCAACCCTAGGGATTCCCAAAACAGATAACGGCCAAATTCTTTCGGAAGATTATAACGGTGTATTTGTGAGATACTAATAATTTGCACATTTGATGTATTAATTCGGGTCTATCGCGATAATATTTAATAGAATGTTTCAAAGTAATTGTGAGGGCTACAGAATTTATATTATATATTAATTTAATTGAAAGAAATCGTAGCATAATAAGCATTGATAAAATCTAGTGAAATCGATGATGCAAAATTCAATATTCTTAGGTAATGCCTCTATTACACTTCAGCGCAAACATAACGCTGGGCTAATGTATGCGCCTGTCAGATCCATACTAGAAACGTCAATTCCCATACTAAAACCGCTCTCGACGCAGGTCCAACGCACGACGCCGCGCTAGCGCAACGATAGCACTAGGTTGAATGGCGCGCTGAGAATGGTTTTAGTGAGGGGATTGGGGATTAACGTTTACGTCACGCATACGTTAACGCAACGTTATTTTTGCGCTGAAGTGTAAGAAAGGCCTACTATTTTCTTCATAACTAGTATATTGGAAACCAATATAAGTTGATCTATATAGTACTTGTTATAAAATACGATTATCAAAGGATGCTTTTAAGAATTTTCTTGGATCAAGAATTATCTTCAGACGATAAAACATGCGACAATAATAATTTCGAAGATAAACAATAATCGATTAATGTCATGGTAAAGATAAATGATAAATGAATGAGCTGTCTACTCTAAATAATATCAGAGATTAAAACAAGTAAGTAATAAAAAATATTTAGAAGTAGGTACCCAGTAGGTACGGTCAAATGGGGGAAAATGAGACTAGCGGGTAACTTGGGACATGGTCGACACCAGCATCTATGAACCAGCTATAACGTTGTCACTGATTGAAAACTTTGGACTCTACATTTATCAACCAGTTATAACTTTATAGACTTATAGCTGGTTCATATATGCTGGTGTCGACCATGTCCCAAGTTACCCGCTAGTCTCATTTTCGCCCATTTGACTGTATTCAACGGATCAACTTAATTATTTAAGAAGTCAACTTATATTGGAATTTCTTGGTTTTCGTATCAAATGCAATTTTATTTTGATCCCTTACATGGCTAGGTTGATGAGTTCGATACAGTAACAGACATAATATCTAAACCATCCTTACAACGAAGTCAAATTAAAAAACTGCATTTAATTATAGACAAGTTTAAGTAAAAATTACTGAAATAAATTTTAATTAAACCTAACAACTAACTAATATAAACAAAATGAACTCCCAACAAATTAAAACTTTGAAATAAATTTTTTGAACAATCAATTTTCCGTCTCTATATTTTGTTCTTTTTCAATGTCTTGAAATGCTAAACATAAAATTTATAATAGCTCGATACTTGTGACGTCTGTCAGTTTCGGGCAAATGCTATGACATAATGTCCATTTTCCTTTGTTACTTCTTTTCTTATGAATCTGTTATGTCGTATTTCAAGCTATATTTTTAAACTACTAATACTTTCTCAAACGGCCCTTCATATTTGTCAGGCGCGTGGCGATAGCAACCGTATTTTTACGGCCATTAACACTCTGCCTACCCCGTAGGGGATAAAGGCTTGATATATGTATGTATGTATGTACTGATAATACCTTGAAACATTATTTTTTTTATTTCTATCGAGCACTAGTTGATCTTTTGAACCTATCCACGAAGGGTAAGCATCTATAATGCAATGCTAATATATACGTACACATTCCACATTCTAATGTAAGTATTTTATAAGTATAAAAGAGCAATGTTTAATTAAATTATGCTAAGAAATGCACTGTGTCCTTTACGACCTTGTTCTTTATTTCTTTAGATTTAGGGCCAGTTCACACATAACAACTAATAGTACGTGAAAACCGTGCCGTGTGATGCCGGCTTAGAATAGCATCACCCCACACCATCCCACGGGTGTCGTAAGAAGCGACTAAGGGACTTGAGAGTATTAGTGTATTACAATTTTTAGGCGACAGGCTGACAACCTGTCACTATAGTGATCACATGTTTTCTGAAACAAACTAGGAAAACAATACTCAAAAATGTCAGATGTGGCGATAGCGACCGTATTCTTACGGCCGTTAACGCTCTGCCTACCCTGCACTGCAAGGGATAATGGCGTGATATATGTATGTATGTATGTACGCAAAACCCGAAACAATTTGTTGGTGAAAATACGTGGCCAAAAAAATCGTTATTTTGGACTCGAAAATTTGAAAAATCTTATTTAAATTAATCGACGAATTCAAATCGCATAATCGATGACTATAAATCGATATTTTTCAAATAATTATCGATTGTTAAAAAAAATCGGTAAATTTTTCACATCATTGATGACGAATCTTTAGGATCATACATACATACACAAATCTCGCCCTTACCCCTTCCGCGGTAGACAGAGCGTCAACAATCGTAAACTTACGGTCGTTATCGCCACGTCTGACAAGTATTGAGGGCCTTTTTGTATTACTGTATTGACAGGTTGTCAGCCTGTCGCCTAAAATTGTAATACACATTAAACCCTCGAGTCCCTTAGTTGCCTTTTACAACGCCCAAGGGAAGAAATGGGGTGATGCTATTCAAAGCCGGCATCACACGGCAACTTTCGGATCATGTACCTAACTTTTGCCATCCGATCATACTAAATAGGTCAATACAGGGGCTGGTCTTTCGTGGCCATCCGTTGCTTGAAAAAGACCCTCTAGTTCGAAAACCCGTTGTCCACGTGTTACCCGAGGGTGCCGTGTTGACCAACCGCTGACCGATAAGAAGGTCATGCTGCCAGATCCGACAAGCAGGAAACGGCGATAACAATATTAGGCGGATCACACACTTGACACACGACGGAGCGCAAAAATATCGCAGCGGTCTGTCAGATCCATACTAGAAATGTCAATCCACATACTAAAACCGCTCAACCGCTGCGCTGTTGACGCAGCGCTATCACAGTGTCGTCCGTCGAGTGCAGTTTTAGTATGGGGAGTGACGTTTTTAGTATGGATCTGACAGATCGCTGCCATGTTTTAGCGCTTCGTCGTGCGTCAAGTGTGCGATCCGCCTACAACTTGTTTTGTAAGGTACACATCGTCAGAACATCTAAGAGACCAACTTACTCATGTAAGATATCAAGTTATACTAGTTTTTCATACAAATACTAATAAAATCCAGTATAAATTGATTAGCTTTCTCTGTAAAGGTAGAGGTTGCCTGGAAGAGATCGCTACAAGCGATAAGGCCGTCTTTGCTTACTTTTATTTATAGTATGTTGTACCGTTTTGTGTTTTAATATTGTTTGTTGTAAGCAATAAACAGTTTATCTATCTATCTATCTATTACGAATCATCTTAAAGGGCCATCAATACTTGTCAGACTTGGCGACAACGACCGTAATTTTACGATCGTTAACGCTCTGCCTACCTCGCGAGAGGGATAAACGCGTGATTTGTGTTTGTATAAATTGATACCTAAAATGGAAAGGTTCATGTGCAGGCGATTCGAAGAACACTTACGTGTCTGTGGTGTCTGTGTGATGCCGGCTTAGAATAACGTCACCCCATTTCTCTCCTTGGGTTTCGTAAAAGGTGACTAAGGGATTCGTGGGTTTCATAGTTTCACGTGTATTACCATTTTGGGCGACAGGCTGACAACCTCTCACTACTATAGCGATATATAGGTACACGATTAGATACCTATCTGAAAAAGAGCCCCCAAATTTTGACAGACGTGACGATCGCGGCCGTATTTTTAAAGCTCTGCCTGCCCTGCAATCGATATAGACGTGGTATGTGTAGGATGAATGAAAGAAGATTAACTAAACAAGTATATATGGCGCGTGTGAATGGAAATGTTGCAAGGGGAAGACCTAGACGAACGTACCTAGATCAAATCGGGGATGTTCTAAAGAAAGGTCAGGTGAAGAGTACCCTAAACCGACGAGCTTGTATGAAAAGACTGATGAATGTTGAGGAAGCGAAAGAGGTGTGTCAGGATCGTAGCAAGTGGAAGGATGTAGTCTCTGCCTACCCCTCCGGGAAAGAGGCGTGATTATATGTACGTATGTGTAGGTAAGTGTAGGTATGTGTATTGTGTGTGATACGGACCATACATGCAATTTATAAATACGATGTACAAAAATATAGAGGTACTGTCAATATTTTCAGAACCAACCCATGAAACTGAACAACTTTTGGCTAGAAACAGGGTCAAAATTTTTGGACCTCGAATAGCTCTGAATTTAGCCCAGCGAATTTATCAAGTACTAGCTGGTACCCGCGACTTCGTTTCGCTGACTTAGTATTTTAGATGACAAAATAACCTTGTTTCCTTCACTAACGTCCTAAATTATACATGCTAATCTGGGCTCCTATTAGTGCTCCTTGTGGACTACGTCAGGAACACCAAACCTTATAAGTCTGTATGCCAGCAGAAACTACCCATCAAGCAAAACAACTTTTGCTTTCGTGCTATATCTTTATCTCGTATAGTTTAGGTGGGCTCCTGGTTGTGCACCTGGTGGTCTACATCAGGTACTCCACACCTTTAAAGTCTATATGCCACCAGAAGCTAACCATCAAGTTAAACATTTTTTGCTTGGTGCCATGTCTGTATCTCCTATAGTTTAGGCGGGCTCCTGGTGGTGTACCTGGTGGTCTACTGAAGGTACTTCAGACCCTCGAGTGGTGAAAAAAAGTAGCCTATGTCCGTTCTCGGTATCTTACTAATCTCTGTGTGAAATTTCATGATGATCGGTTCAGTGGTTTGGCCGTGAAAGCGTAGCAGACAGACAGAGTTACTTTCGAATTTATAATATTAGTATGGATAAAAATGACATGACGTAGCTCCATCTACCGGGCTTACTCACGAACTATATCTATCCCAGCGAAAAGCTGCTTGTTACGTATTGAATGTTCTTATCTAATGCGATAAAATCTAATAAGTTACATTAAATTGAATACAAATTTTTCAAACAGGTATCTACATAATCTAGAACACAATTTTCTTTCTTATGCCACAGGCAGTAACCAAACATGTATTAGCGATTTCTGAAAACTATCTAGATATTTATTTTACAATAGACCTTTGTTTTTTTTTTATCATTAACCTTAATCAAAATGTTACTCTCTATGAAAAAATATATAAAGATCGTAAAAACCAAATTATATAAGGTGACCTCATTTTATGTGTTTCTTGGGACATACTTAGGACTCTCCTGTTTCATCATTGTCAAGGTATTGAAATAAGTTCGTGAAAATTTAGAAAAATAAAAGCTATGGAAAAATAATATTCTAAGCAGTTATTTTTATATGGTTCATTTTTAATTCTATCTAGATTAAATATATAGTCGCATTGCTATACAATGAATCCTCCAAGCCCGAAACAAGTAATCTAAAATTAAATTAATCATTCGCCTACTATTAGATAAGCCATTCTGAAATATTGATAAAGACGGAACCACCCGATTGGCATCTCCACATTATGATTGCGCGCTCTCAAAAACAATGATCCACCTGAAGCGCAGGTAATCTGTAGCAGCGGGACGAAACGGCCGCAGCTAACCGTCTCTTTCCCCCGCGCAGGAGAAGAGATGCGCGCTCTCACTCTCCCCGCGCACCGGCGAGCCGCTCTCGACCAATCGGCGGCCATCTTCTGCTCCCTCGAGAGCAAGCGACAGTGCGTGCTCTCATCAGCACAAGGAGACAATATCTCGCGCAGTGAGGTTGTCCGTCCCGCGGAGATGCGCTCTGCATGCGCACCGAACGAATTTCAAAATTAAAACAGTGCCTTAGAACTTTTAGTGCTAAAATTATTCATAAGACTGGAAATCTGTGCTCAAAATTAAGATAAGGTGACAGTGAGAGACTGGAAGCTTTGTGGACTTTATTTTATTAATTCGGGCAACGGCTGATAGCGCGAAAATTATCCACGATTGGGTGAGTGTTATTTTGATTAGATTACAATGCAAATTATCGTCTGAGACCTGGTATTTTTTGTGTCATGTTTGAGTAGGTATTGTAAAAAATCGGGTTGGTTCAGTGCGGGCGCGACACTCTGATGTCGCGATTGTTGACCTCTTACAGTGGTGATGGTGCGTTACTTTTGTCATCTATAAGAAATACAAAGTTACATGGTTTTTCTTACGAACGGAATTACAGTTTTTTTATGCCAAGACGAGGACAAAATTGTAATCAATGTAACTTTAGTGATACTGATAGATAATAAATAATAATGTTAGTGTTGTTGCTAAAACAAATAAATAGAAAATTATGTGGTCAAATGCCAACTTTTCTTGCCAAATGAATTGAAGAAACTGTAAAAAAACAATTTATTAAAATCAGCATTTAATTTTAGTAAGTTATTTAATTATTTGTACATATTTTAATATAACGACGGTACGTTAACAAAACTTTACGTTGATAATTTGTTTAATTAATATTTTTTTGTTTGATTGTATACATGTAAAATCTACGCCCAGTTCATTCATCAATTGATAAAAGATTCTTTTTCATCATTATTTATATTATTTGAGAAATAAACTAGATTTTATTTAAAAAAACAATATTAAACAAAGAAATGTAAAAATACATCTATAGGAACAAATAAAACGCACGGATTTATCTATTTATATCATCTTAACAAACTTAAACAAGAACAAAAGTTGTCGTAAATTTAAAAAGCCCGACGGGTTACTAAATAGGTACATACATGATCAGAGGAGTAATCTCAGCTGACCTTACTAACAATAATCACTTCATACACAATCCACCCAACAGGAATCCTATTGGATAAATGTAAATATTTTTAATAAAAGTTCCACCTACGCATAAGGTAACGCTTACGGAATTTCTTTTCACATCCTAAGACACGAGGATTTCCCATCCAAGATAATTGAGAAATTCGCCTCTGAATTATACTCAGGCAGAATTCTATGAATGGACAAAAGATTATTTCTGACAACAATAGAAAATGGAGGATTAAGAATCCATTTCAATTAGTATTCCAACATGTTACTGTCTTTTGCAATTAATAATCTGCAAAATATAAGTACTTACTGAGTCACGCCAAAATATGCAATGAATAAGTGAGCCTATGACGTTAGACGTACTTAGAGAATTAGTTAATGAACAGGTGGGTACCGATTAAAAGAAAAGTAATTACCTTTATTGGTAACGCTGATATTGCGAAATAAAGTTCCATAAATCTTCTAGACTTTGCTAATCCAGTTTTGAAGAATTGGTTTAATTCGTTTCACAAGAAAACGCGTTTAGGGCGTTTGGGTTGCGTATTCAATAGGTCGTTAAAGGACTTAACACAAGATTTAATTTAAAATATAGAAGTAAAGCCGCAAAATAATACAACTATTAAAAATGGCAGGCGTGAAAAATCTATAGGATAGGCTCATTAAATTTGGTCTAAAAGGAATAAATAGAAAGAAATAAACAAGCTATAACTGCCTTGCAAGAAAAATTGCACAAAGAAAGGAAGAAAACGCCAATCTATTTTTAAACCAGTTTGCGATGAACAAAGCAAAAGATGAATGAATGGCAGAATCAAAAACGGTCAACATCTTAACACCAACATCCGTAGACGCAACCGATTATGTTTTCTACTCTACTCATTATCTCCAAGTTGAAACAGGAAAATTTGCATCTCACTAAAACCACACACATGAAGAGAAGGGTGTTCGTAATTTCCTTAAGATTAAGGATATTAATAGTCGTAAAGAGGAAAGAAAGGTTCATGTTACTATGTATTAATAATGTCTTCATATATCAGGAAAAAAGTATAATACCGATGAAATAGGTGCAAGGTTTATTATAAAAGTAAAAAATTAAACTTTTTACAAGGTTATACCGAGAAAATACTAAAACAAAACGATATTGGAATAAATAACCTAAAAATAATTGTTCTCTAAAAGCGATTCTGACGTCAAGGAAGTAAGTTTATCTAAATTCATAAATTTAAAGATAATGGATGTATTTCGATTACAAATTAATCTGCAAAAGATGATCAATCATCTTTTTTGGCGTTCTGGCTTGACTGGTCACGAGATTTGGGAAATATTAATACTTTATCTATGGAATCAGCTTGTACCCAATTCTTGGAATAAGAAAAGATACATTTCTCCAGGAACAAAGAAATCATCAATATATTATCAAATCACCACTACATGCACAATCTCGCTTATCTCAATTGCATAATCACATTTTAAGCGTTAAAACATCAGGTGCAATAACAACCGACGTATCAGCAAGAATCCGTGACAAAATTGCTATAACATCTTGGCGTGAATCTCGCAACGATTATGGCATCATTACAATCGTCGTGAGTTGACAATCTGGAGTGCTATCGGCGTGATAACGTGTCTCAATTACTGATCAAACGCTGATATACTGAGAGTTGAACTTGCACTTGCAGGATTGTGGATTGATATGACAGTTGTAGTTGAAACTCTCTGAGGAGTAGTGACTTGGTGTTGTGTGAAGAAATAAAGGTTTAATCCTTGAGCTTAATAAGTTTCATCGACCGTTGGACTTTATCAGCATCAAGTAAGAATTTTACAGTAATGACTACTATTTATGAAATATCCAATAAGAAATGAAGTCTAGAAGTTTTTAATAAACAAATACATCATCATGACAAATATCCACACCTGATCACGTCTTATACTGATAAATACATCCTTGTGATAACACTGCTGTAATGAAATAAAATGTTTTACCTTGTAGGTGATTGATAACACCTCAACGTAATTATTCATCACAAGCATATTAAAGATATTATTTAAAAACTAAGAAAATTATTTCATATTCAAACAAGTTCAACTATAACTTGATGATCAACAATTTAGCAAATCGTACTGTAAGAAAATTATTTTAGAGAATGTTGTTCCAAAACTTTTTAATATGTTAAAAGTGATCCACAAAAAAGAAAATATTTGCACAAAACAATAATAATACGATCTTAATTTCTGATTAGAAAATAAGAAACGAAACCAAATCCTGGAAAGCATAACGTTTCGCATGCCGCGTTTCTCACAAAGCTCCGTTCTCAGTTTTCACTACGTTTTCGCTAATATCACTAACTACAAAGCACTGCCGCCGTCGGCACCTTTGTTCTTCAGGATAGCGCGGTACTGGGAAACTCAAGGATCGTAATACAATATTTAATACTTATCTTTGCACTCGATAAGTTTTATTGAGAGAGAAATATGAGAATCATTTCCGTTTTTTGCACTTATTTTCCAAAACTGATCAACGCATTATACATAAATCTAATTTATGTTATTAGAATATATACAACATTGTCAGCCAGTAATATTTCGTTTGAATCGAATACCGCTTAATAGTCAAAGCATTTCAAAGATTTATCACTCATTACCTCACAAACTTGGAACAAAAACTAGTCAACAAGAATATTACGATCACAGATGCATAAAATCACCATATTGTATTGAACAGGTATGGTTGAGTTATGTGGTTGCGTCTGCGCAGGTTATTAGCACGCATTGTTTGACTGGATAGGAGCCGTGTGCCCGACGACTGTCAACTACTTTACTATTAAATTCATTCGATCTATTGATTTTAAGATGGCCGATCGCTCGGATACTTTTTGATGCTGGTAATTATAATGGTTTCTGTTGTCTGCCTTTGTTCTAGTAATTATCGTTTGGACTTGAGATAAAAAAGAGTATTTTCCAAGCCCAAAGTACAATTATAACAGATAGAATAACGCCAAAACCACACCTTAAAACGAATGTCAAGTAATTTTGCAATCATTACAACTAATCATATCTTGATATAATGTTATCTGTATCGCGATAATAAACTTATTCAGAACTAGCTGGTGCCCGCGAACTTCGTTTCGCCATATATCATCCATCATATAAGCTATATAAAGGAAGCTCACTGATAAACATGGGCCTCCCCCATAGACTCTAAGAACCATAAAATAATATATAATAAGCTTATATTAAATTGTTGGTAGATAGGTACCCAAAAACTTGGTTTCGCCGACTATACAGTGTGTAAAAATATTAGCTGCAAATATTTAAATGGGTGAATCAGTCCATGAAACTGTACAACTTTCCCCAAGCAACATAAATCAAAATATGGAAAAAAATTTTGGACCTCCCATACAAAATGTAGCAGCCGAGCAAGTCAACTGTATGGGAGGCCCAAATGTTTTTTTCATATTTCGACCTATGTATTCCTTGGGGAAAGTTGTTCAGATTCATGGGCTGATTCACCCCTTAAAATATTTGCAGCTAATTTTTTTACACTTTATATGTAATTTAAAAAAACTGTTAAATCCTAAATTTACAATTTCCACATGCAAAAAAGAGTAAGAAAACGGTGATTCTTTTATATATGTTTGGTCTTTTTGATTCCTGTAGGTTGAATTTGCTGAATCAGGTTACAGATTAGTCACTCCCTGTTCAAAATCCTCGCTTTCCAGTTCATTTTAGCAATTTTTTTAAAATCGTGCGTTTACTTCCAAAGGTATCAATTCCGTGAAGTAGACTGATGCCACATTTCTTAACATTGTGATGGATGAATAAAGACCGAGTTCATGAGTGTGAATAAATAAAACATAAGCTTATTAAAAACCAAGTAATCCCACTACAAATCCTATCCTATCCTACTTCCTACTAATATATAAAAGATTTGTTTGTTTGTTACTCCTTCACGCAAAAATTGCTGAACTGATTTTCATGAAATTGGGCACAGATGATGTGTGATGCCGGCTTAGAATAGCATCACCCCACATCCTTCCCGCGGGTGTCGTAAGAGGCGACTAAGGGACTCGACGGTATTGGTGTATTACAATTTGTCGGCTAAACATATAATAACAGTATGTAACAGAACAACATTGGCTAGTAACGTAGATATAAAGAATAGCCTTAACAAAATTAGCAAGAAAAATTAAAAACAAAAAATTGTGGTACTTCGCTGGCCGACTTACATCATAAGCAGATCCATTTCCGCTGAGCCATTTTAACCATGGTTGGAGCGGCAAAAATAAGGATAGGTATCCCTTCACACAAACTTTTGCTTTGTAGCTATTGCAATTTTCCCGCGGTAAATAGTAGATTACGCACCAAGAAAACGATCCATAAATAAAGATTGTATCGTCTGGTACGCAACTTACACGTCTTGTACCACGGAACTTTTGTTTTCGAGTGTAAAAAATATTGAATTATTAAAAGTTAAAATTATTCCAATATTAAAGACATATTTTTGTAGTCGTAGACATATTCGTAGATTTTACTTTTCTCATTTATTGAGGTTATAAAAATATAGATTAAAAATAATAAATACGGCCTCTTGTTATTTTACTTTCTGCGCGCTTATTCGAAGTGACACAGTTCGTGCTGGCCAGTTCGAAATTTGAAATCAATCTCGGGTCCAATAAGCCCATACACATCTTTTTACTACGCGGCACTATGAAATTTACGTGATCTACAAACTTATTTTATGCGTAGCAGCCAACCCCCCTTTTAGGGGTATGTTTTTTTTTAGCCTATAACCTGGTCGGTGATTTACTTGACATTTTGGTACAAATTGCATCAAAATCCGCTCGGTCGTTTTCGCGTGATGCTTCCGCATATCCACAAACAAACACACAAACATCTAAACATCTAAACATCCAAACAGACAAAAATTTAAAAAATTGCAGAAACGTGTTTTGTTATCAATATTAAGTATCACGAAACAATTTTTTTTTTGGATATCTTGTATGTACAGACTTTCGGTCCCCTTGAGCTTTATTATATGTATAGATTTGAAATGTCGTCATTGGTCTTTTATTTTAATTATCATTCGTCTTAACAGGAATTGTCCTAGAAAATCTTGAAACCATGGTTACCCCAAGTCCTCAATAGTAATAGATAATAGTATCCTCATTTCTAGATGCACCGTACTCAGGAAGTTAAGATAAGGTAAAGAGTTTATGAATCAGTAAGGTTTTTCTTTGTCACACTTTATTATTAAAAAGAAACTATTACGTAATTAAAATAGTTTTGCAATAAAAAAAACTACATTATTTGCCCTTTAAAAATACGATAACTTTCATTTTGAGCAATAAAAATCTAGTATTACGTTGTTGTTTGACCTTAAAGTCTGCGAGCAGAACAAGTTTTCAGCTTTCTGCTTATTTGTGATATAACTGAAATTTTTAGGCAACCTAAATGCAAATTATATTTATTGGTATATTTTATTGTATAAAAATATATATTTCATTCATAAAACAGTTCGGTGAAGGTCGTTGTATGGCGGGATCTTAGACCACAGAGTTACAAATGTTTGAATGACGTAAAAGATCGGATATATGAATCGAATCAGAATTTGATAACGCCCACGTCATATTTCATACAAATCGCAGAATCCGCGACCGAATAAACGACAAACCATAACGTTTTGCCGAACAAATTATCACATGCATACAACGATTATATTATTACAATAAACTGGAGAATTTCACACAAAAACTATTCAATTACACCATTACAAGATAGAAGAGAGTGAGAATATGATAATAGCATTAAAAAAACACACACAATGTTCCGCTGAGAGATTTATTAGATCAAACTATGCGTAAGAGAATGAGTTAGCAAACTGAGGAACTAATGGCGTTACTGTCGATTGAGTTTTTGTCTGTGATTGGTCAAAAAGTGTCAATGACAAACTGCTCGTTGCTATTACACAATGGCGGATTATAATTTTATTTTTCTTGTTCGTTTGATTTACTTTTACTCTGACATTGGCAAAATACGACTCAAATTTGCGTAGACGAGACGCCATATTAGAATTTAAAAAAAAAACTCAATCGCGCTTGCTACCGCTAGGTTAGTATTTCCTTGCGCTTGCTGCTCGACTATGGTGGAACAATAATTCTCAAAGTTTACAAATTCAATTCTATTTAAAGATTATTAGTGGAGTATGTCTAAAAAATCAAAAAGTTCATGCATAATCTTATCAAGCAGACAGACCTACTTTTTCAAATGCGTAATAGTATTTTGTGCCTACCTATACCTAATGGACAGGTAAACACTACTAAAATAAATACACCTACCTAAATATAAGCATATTATATATAATAATGCAATACAATAGTAGGAGGTAGTCTACCGAATTTGCGCAATAGTAAATTTTTATATCCGGCCGCTACGAATATTGCTACGGCGTAGCACGCAGTTGAACACGCATCAGTATGAACTGAGCTTTAGGGTCGGCACACATTTAGCGCTAAGTATTTAGGTTTAGGTTACGGATGCGCTAAAAATGAGCAGTGTTGTGTTGTGCGTTATCTTCTTCACCGTGTCGATGGTAACAATAAATTTTTTTTTGCGCTTCTTAGCCACGGAAATGCCTTTAGAGTTTGCTTCCTGGAGGTCTTGAAGCGTGCATGAGTTTGGGCAGTTATGGCAGGATAGTAAATGCCCCAAATTTTGACCAGAACACCGAAAAACCCCACTTGACTCTGTTTATGTAGTTCCTTCCTACACCAGCCCGGAGGCTATTGAGCGTCTTCCAGTGCCCCGTTTTTCGAAACTACAGGCTACAAGTCTACAGGTGAAATTCGATGTACATTGCGTAGCGGGTCAAAAATCCTGGTTTTATAATGTCCCACCCGCTACGCAATGTCCACCGAAACTACCCTCCGGACTTTTAGCCTGTTGTTTCATTGGTACTGACTGCTCGGGGAAGGTAGCCACTAGGAGGAAGCTTCTCGGCAGGTTGTGAGTTAAAAGTGGGATTCGGCTAACAGTGGTATGGTTGTTTCAGACGGCGCGGTCGGTGGTCGCGGGCCATGCAGGGAGCCGCAGCGGCGCCCGCGCCCCCCGCGGCGGAGCCGCCAGCACAACAACGTGAGTATACATACCTACCTACCTTCCCGGCCGTGTGATGCCGGCTCAGAATAGCATCACCCCACATCCTTCCCACGGGCCATGCAGGGAGCCCAACACGACAACATAAGTATACATCACCATATTCCCGAACGAAGTGAACGATTGCCCACTGTATCGCCTACCTGGCGGCATGACCGAGCTGCACCGTCTTACGCCAGCAGCCGAAGAGTGGCTCAAAAACCTAAAAATTTATATATAGGATCCTGCGCAGAGAAATGCCATACGACATGATGATCATACTCCTTGCCTTATCCCGTTCTCTGTCGGGGTCGGCTACCTAACCTAGGGGATTTTTGACGTGCAACCAAGATTTCACACAAAGCGCGACTGCCATCTGACTTCTGCAACCCGAAGGTTAAGTCACATTCAAATATCATCTCGATTCACATTTGAATGTGGGTTTCATCACGATGTTTTTCTTCACCGTAAGAGCAGTCGGTAAATGTACGTGAGTAAAAACACATTGGTACATGGCGGGAATCGAACTTGGTTCTCACGATAGTAAGATCGTTGTCCAACCACTTGGCCTCCGACGCATAAGTTCGATAATCGCATTTCGATACTGATAGTTAACTAGAAATGTGCCGGCGATGCCCATAAGGCCAAAATACTGGGATTTCCATATAAGTAAGTGCTTGAACTATTTTCTGAACTTTCCCATTTTAATTACCACGATGTGTCGATTCAAGATAATCTGACATAATCATCAAGGGAATGGTCAGCAACGTTCCCCGTGAATGGAACATCAAACCCTGTGCTCGCCAATCGCCTGCCAAGCGTGGTGAGTATAGCAGTAACCCCCAATAGAGGGAGGTCCATCTCCAGCAGTGGACTCTTGTGGCTGTTAAGGACACATCGATTCGCTAAACGAATGAATGCTAATCGATATTCTCGGAAGCTCGCCACATACAGACAGACAGCACATCCAATACACATTATAATTAACGGTTATTGTTATGGTCCGACGAACCATAAAGACCATGAGACAAACATCTCGGCATCCTGAGACGAGATCTCAGCATATGACACCATGACACCAAGCTAGGGCTGCCAATTGTGGTTACAAAAAACTAAAAAACATTTTTTTTCCATTTTATAACATTTTTTTGGAAAAAAGACAATAATAGAAAAATAGGAAAAAGACAAGACCTATGCCTTATTTTAATAAAAAAATATAATAATTATTATTATTATAGCTATTGAAGCATTATTCGAAATAAACAGGAGAATACGTTTGTATGAAAAGGCTGAAAATCTGGTGCATTCAGGCATGCTCTTAATTAATCTTACCTTACTGCCACAACAGTCCACTGCTGGACAAGGGCTTGGTTACTCACCACGCTTGGTTGGCAAGCGCAGTCATTATCATCATCATCATCCATGGATACCATTTTTGTTTTGTCCTTTTCACGTCAATTTAGATTCCAACATGGCGTTCTGCTGTCAAAAATCAAACGCTTGGAATAACTAAAACAATCTTATACATTTTACATTAGGACCACCCTGCTTTTTCTGCCGGTGCCACCCGGCATAAAAAAAGGTTATCCCGCAATAGAAAATTAACTTCTTTCTTACGTAGGAAATTGATTACGTACAAAAATAATAATAACAGGCGATTTTATTCATGTGAGGTTGGATATATACGTAACAGGATTACTTGTACCCAAATGTTATACGATGAGACTTTGTACGATGTGAAATTAATTTACTATAAGACTGGATATCAAACAGTTTGTCTCAGTCTGATGACGTTTTGATGACATAACCTTATATTTCCGTGTGGCAGCCCTAACGCGCAACCTGAAGCCTGAATGGTCTGAAGTGTGCGCACGCGCTCAAAACGACACCAAGTATTCCTAACTACCCACATTTATGCACGCTAATCTTTACGAGGCATCCGGTTAGCTGGCAACTCTGAATCTCTCTTTTGGATCATGGATCGAGTAGGCCAACGACACGGTGAACCCATGTGTCAGCGTTTTTTAAACGCTTACACTAGCAGCAGGCCTCTGACGTGGTCTAGAACGACCGCCGTCTAAGTGAGCAACCGGTACCGACGGCTTAACGTGCCCTCCAACATACGTAACCATCTTTCTGATCTTTCTTACAGAAAATCAGCTTGCAATGACCTGACCCGACTGGGAACCTATTCACAAAGTGATAAATATCAACTTTGTGAGTGACCCACTGAGATTCGAACCAGTGGCAGCCAGTCGCACTACCACTGCGCCACATCGGTCGTTCAGTGTTGCCACATCTTATCATTAGAAACACCTCAAGGTCCGATTTTATATTCTGCGTTTCTAAACACTTGAAATATTTAGACGCAACGAATTGTTCATTTTATTTTCTTATGAAATTGTTTACACACTTGCGTAGGTGCAATAAAAAGGTGTTTTATGAGGAACGTGTCGGAGAAATAACTTGCTGGATGTTTCTGAAGTTATTATGTTTTTTTTTTCTGTTTTCATACTTAGCTAGCTAGATACCTATAGGTAAACAATTCTCATCAATATCATTACTCACTTCGAGACGAGCATCACAAGAGATTGATAAATTGACGAAGTTCGATCGGTGCGTCGATAGCTCAGTGGCAGAGCAATGAGATGTACCTGTTGCCCGGGTTTGAATCCTGGACGCTTGTCGTTTTTTTCAATTTCTTATATCTATTTAATACCTATATTGTATTAAATCAAGTCGCCTTTTCCAATTTTCTGTATATCTGCAGCATCAATCCTAAGGTATAAAAGGCCCGAACAAGTTTCTTCGATCTTCCGCTAACTCCTCCAAAACCACGCAACGAATTTTGCTGTAGTTTTTTTTAATAGATAGAATGGTTCAAGAGGAAGGTTTAAATGTAAAAAATATGCCAGAAAAACGTCTTATTCCCACGGGAAACGGTTAGCAGTTAGCAGCGGGTGCAACAGCAGGGCTTGCCGCCAGTCATTTCTAAACGTTTTCGACCTACTTTCGAAAACAAACATGGCCTCATCACATTAGTCTCTCATTAAGAAAGGTATTCCATTTGCTCAGACGGATGGCAGAGGTACATTATAAAGGTCGTGCCACGAAAGGAAGCCTTTGCTGAACAAACAGTAGTAAATTGCCATGCCAGATGCCAGATAGTAGAGGCGTCACTGGTACTAACAACGAAATTCACAATCCTGCTAGGTGTTATTGCAAGCTTTTGAAAAATTCATACTTGCTATATGTGCATACCTTATATCAAGAGTCACTTCTTCTTTTTCCTTTCGTGTGTGACACCGATTCGTCCAACGACCCAGTGAAGAGTCAATAAGAGAGCTAAACAGTCTGATTAGCTGTCGGTCCCGGAGCGATAATCTTTTTTCCCGACTACAATCAATGTAGGTGATCGGTACAGACTTTAAACATTCATTTTAAAGGTTACAGTATCCTGAAATAGTTCATCGGGTCTTTAGTCAATATAACTCTGGAATAAAAGAAAAAACGTTACTCCATGCGTCAGATATTCTATTTGAATGACATTGTTTTCTTCGTGGCGCGTACTATATCTCTTCTACCTCATCCCTTTGTCACTTCACACCTGTTTCTATATAATCTCGAGGCTGAGATGGGTTACCGCCGCCTCTCCGTCCATCTTGCGTAAGATAAATAAGATTCGGAATTCCCCATCTTGTCAATGGAAGACAGTCACGCTGTATTTCTTTGCGGGGGAAGCAGACGAACTGTTTGTGCGTGATTTTCTAGTAAGATCATCATAGACGAACTATCCTATGCTGTTACAGCACTTATTTTGTGGTAATCATCTGACGTGGTTGAATAGCGAGTACCGACCCTATAACATGTCCTCTGAAGCACGGAACTATCTTACTTGACTGTCAGGCTAAGAGCATAGTAAAATTTTCGTTGATAGTAGATTTCGTCATCTCGCTATTCCTAATATTTCAATAAAAATTATCTTCTTAATTAATTCTGATAAATGTGCTTGTAAAAAATACAAGTAGCATACAACACAGTGTGATACGATTAGTTAGACCAGTCGTTGCGAACGGGGAAGAAAACTCAAAGCTTATTACAGATTTAGAAGTACTTTGACATTGACACATTTTTGACCAATCACAGAAAAAAGGCACATTTTCTGGCGCCATTATTAGTTCCTCAGTTTCCTACCTCATTTACGTACACGCTTTAAGAAATCACATTCTCAGAAATTGAGCCATGGCCTTCTTCAACTCGATGACAAACACGGCGGCACTTCAAAACAAAACCCGGATTCAGATCTCATCGGCTTTACGTCATTCTAATTATCTCGCAGATAACCCATTTCCAAGCAAACAAGTCACTCATCTCGAAAAGGCAAGAGATATGACGGTTCCAAAGAAAATGACTGCGTTCGCTGACTCGGTTGTAGGTGTAGCGGTACCGTTATCACTGATAGCCAGTTCATTTCCGGTGCCAATTTGTGTTTGCGCGATTGGGCAAAGTCTGGCACGTATTTGAGCAAATGGTGCATGATAAGTCTTTGAACGTACCGGTAGAAAGATTACATTACATTACACACATACATACATACATACACAAATCACGCCTGTATCCCTGGCGGGGTAGGCAGAGCGTCAACGGTAAAATTACGGCCGTTATCGCCACGTCTGAGAAATGTTTGAGGGTCGTTTCAGATATGTCGTGTATCACTATAGTAACAGGTTGTTAGCCGTAAAACTGCCATACACATTAGTCCCTTAGTCGGCTCCTACGACACCCACGGAAAAGACATGGGGTGATGCTATTCTAAGCCGGCATAACACGGTAAACATTAGGTACTTACATTACATTACATTACCAGCTACAAAAGTCCACTGCTGAACATGGACGTCCCCCTTTTGGGGGGTTTTGCCATACACACCACGCTTATGCGAGCGTAGCGCAAGATCTCTCATTCACAGGGAACGCTAATGTTTAGATGAATTTATGAACTGTTCACGAACGGGTAAATTACATACCTACATACATACATATTATCACGCCTTCATCCCTTGCAGGGTAGGCAGAGCGTTAACGGCCGTAAGGATACGGTTGCTATCGCCACATCTGACCTTTTTGAGGATTGTTTTCCAAGGTTGTTTCAGAAAACATGTGTATCACTATAGTGAGAGGTTGTCAGCCTGTCGCCCAAAAAAAATGTAATACACCAATACCCTCGAGTCCCTTAGTCGCCTCTTACGACACCCGCGGCAAGGATGTCGGGTGATGCTATTCTAAGCCGGCATCACGGGTAAATTAGTTTCGGTATTTTCGATTTGTATGAAATATGACAAAGGCGCGTAAAATTTTTGATGTCATTTATGTCAAATAACTTAGAAATGAATCTTATTTGATTACGAATAGTTATTAGTATTTGTAAAGAATGTTAGAATATATTTTAAAGCATCGCCGTTCGAATATGTCATATTTGACAGCTGCCAAAATCATGTTATTGCTATGATATGACATAGGGTCTATTTTTCTTGTGGACATGTTTTATGTATGAATTTTACAGCTGTCAAATATGGCCTATTCGAACGGCGATAGTTTAGTAATTAACGATGCTGGGTAACGGATAAATAAAGCAAAATAAAAATAAACTCTTTGCGGTTTTACTTAGCTTGTGAATAAAAATAAAGCAATATTTATTATTAAACACACACACACATATATCACGCCTTTATCTCTTGCGGGGTAGGCAGAGCGTTAACGGCCGTAAGAATACGGTCGCTATCGCCACGTCTGACATTTTTGAGGATTGTTTTCCAAGATTGTTTCAGAAAACATGTGTATCACTATAGTGAGAGGTTGTCAGCCTGTCGCCCAAAAAAAATGTAATACACCAATACCCTCGAGTCCCTTAGTCGCCTCTTACGACACCCGCGGCAAGGATGTCGGGTGATGCTATTCTAAGCCGGCATCACGGGTAAATTAGTTTCGGTATTTTCGATTTGTATGGAATATGACTATTGATGTCATATTATGGATCAAAAAGGTGTCAGTAATCGTATTTGATTGCGAAATAGTTTATTTGACCTGTAGTTGTAAACGACGTTAGAATAGAATAGAGTTTACTTAAAAAAAGTATGGATTAACAGTAACATGAATTAAAAACTAGGTTCCTGGGGAATATAGATAAAACTTTATAAAAATAAAATCATAAAACTCTTTGCGGTTTTACTTAGTTTGCGAATAAAAATAAAGCAATATTTATTATTAAAAGTATAACTTATTATTGTTAATAACAAATTCAAGGATGTTCTGCTATTACCTACATGGGTTGTTCACTTATGTTAGGTACTCTACTGATAATAATGTACTAACATTAACGTAATAAATTAGATTGATACTTATGAATCAGAGGTAAAATTAAATATATGAATATTAATTTATTATTATAAGGAAACTTTTATTCAAAATCATGAATGATCTAACATGGTATCCCAAAGTTTACCTTTCGTTCGAAAATACTAAAATTTAATTTAGTTCCATTTGTAACTTCACGAAATAATCACCTCTTCATAATTGTGACGTGATATAGAAAATAAGCGATAATAAAACTGAAAATAGTATAACTTAAGGCGCATCGTACACTTAACGCACGACGGACCGCTAAAATGTCGCAGGGATCTGTCAGATTCATACTAGAAACGTCACTCCCCATACTAAAACCGCACTCGACGGACGTCGCCGGGACATTGAGCGGTTTTAGTATGGGGATTGACATTTCTAGTATGAATCTGACAGGACGCTGCGATAGTTTCGCGGTCCGTCATGCGTTAAGTGTGCGATCCACCAAAGGTAAAACCTTGTTCCTTATAATTAAAAGACGAAGATTACACCTATTTAATATATATACTATTTAAAGAGAAAAATGGTTTTCATTTATCTACAAAAAATATTATATAAATACACAATCCGATGCGCTAAAAATGCGCAGTAACGGACGTCTAGTGAGAATACCCGGTCTTCGGAAAAACATCGCTACTTACGAGTATATTCGATTCATAAGCATTATAGCGATTTTATGAATGTATTGTGTTTATGAATCCGATCTCATGTTTCCGAAACCGATCCGATCTTCCTGTGCCCGCTCATTGATTAGAATTTAGCCTATTTGTTAATCAACCTGAGCCGTGTGATGCCGGCTATGCCGTGTGAATAGCATCACCACACATCCTTCCCGCGGGTGTCGTAAGAGGCGACTAAGGGACTCGAGAGTATTGGTGTATTGCAATTTTTAGGCGACAGGCTGACAACCTGTCACTATAGTGATACACTTTTCTGAAACTACCTTGGAAAACAATCCTCAAAAATGTTAGACGTGGCGATAGCGTCCGTATTCTAACGGCCTTCCCTGCCTACCCTGCAAGGGATAAAGGCGTGATATATGCATGTATGTTAAACAACTTACAATTATGAGTGTTTTGGGAATCGAAGTTATGTTGTGTATTTGGACGGAAGAGTTTCTGAAATGACAATTTCTTACGAACCAAAATTAACTAGGCTATTAAATAAAAAAAGGAATTTCTTGTTCGAACTTAATCATTCCAACAAACAACATAGGTAATGATCAAAGATTTTCAGTAGTATGTAGTTGTTGATTCTAATATAACCATAATCGAGTAATCAGTCGTCGAATATTGGAATATGACTTTGCAAAAAACATTTCATCATAGTTCCGAAAATCTATTAAGTGCGATTTTTAACAAGGTACCTACTCGTAGTTTGCTGCTTTCGGCCCAAAATACATTTATTTTCATGTAGCAAAAACCTATTCATCACTTTAACCAATCAACAACCTCCTAAAATATCCCGTCAACTTTCTCGTCGGCCATCTTGCAGGATGGGCCTCATCGCGCATGCGCGGCAGACGCGCTTCCTTCTAACGGGGCTTCGGTTATGAAGTCGTCGAAGTAGGCGCGATCACATGCATTAATGAGACGCTATGGGGACACCGCTGGTTATGGAAGATATGCTGTGAAGATGTTGGTTGGTAAATAAGGTTTAAGGTAGGAGTTGAATTGTGAACGGATAGATTTGATATTAACTTTTTGTTAGAAAGCAAAAAAAAAGAAAAAATTCACGCTACCGATGATGGGACTCGAGCATACATCTTCTGACTATAGATGGATAGATTTGAAATAGGTAGGTTCCTAATCTTCCTCCATAGTTCTTCATCATAATCATATCATAGGACGTTCGCTGCTGAAGATAGGCCTCCCTTACGCCTAAACCGTTCCATGTTTCTTTAAAACTGAAAATCTTACCATTATTGTTGTTAGAAATAAAGTAGATCTCGATGACTAGAACCAAAATCTAGGACCTTTTTTGCGGACTTCGGTAAAGTTTTACCCAGGGACATGGTTTTACACGGGTTTTTGGTATATCTCACCTATTTTAGACAATAAAAACAGAATACAATAACCCTGTTTTGTAGGTACCTAGATTTAGTCGGGCTAGTGATTGACTCGTTCATCGTCTTTTTAATGCACTCAATCATAGATATATTGGAAAGCTTAACCAAAATAGAAACGTCCTAAGCCCCATACATCAGAGCCTATCTTTATTCAACGTGCCCATTCTTTTCTCGCATAAATAATACTAGCCATCAAAACGCTGCGCACGCGCCTCCATCACGTCGCAGGTACAGCTACCGCCATCTCTGGGCCCTTCACTTGAATTACTTTTGCCGGCCTGGATTTTGATGGGCTGTTTGAAATCAATCGATATAGAATGAGATTCTTTATTCAGTTCAAACACAGCATAAATAAATCAAAAAACAGCATCGTCAATTTTGTTGGTAAATAAGGTTTAATTTCTTACTGAAGCTGATGAGAAAAGGAAACTTAATAGTTTAGGATCAAATGCATACCTACAAGCAGCAAATAGCAGATTAGGTATACATACTATAATATTTTTTTTAACTAGCTACCTACCACGCACTTAGTTTCCAATTTTCTCCATATTGTAGTTGGTCAAATAAGGATATTTTTCCACTTATGTGGCGGGCGTTCTATCTTCCACAGCTATCTTACTTCATCAACTCCATAGATCCTCCCCTCCCCCTTCCTCGACCCCCGCAGGTTGCGCAGGCGCCGAAACGGGCCGCTTTTCCGCAGAGAAAGCAATCGATCGACTGGAAACCGTTTTCGGAGCTCCGAGGGCGTTGATTGGTTCACAAGCAGTCAAAAGTACATCCAGTTTGACACATTGAATCAAACTGTTCTAATTTGGATCACGTAGTTGGGCTTGCTCTTGACTGTACAAGATTCGGTGGACATATTTGAATGGTTTTTGAGTTATAGACGGGAATAAAAATGTATGTATGCCATGCAATTTTAACGTGCATGGATGGATAGTTTAAATGATCTTTCTGATGATTTTAGCGACAGGTGCTATATTTAGATTACATAGACTTAAAGCTACAGAGTCAAGAAATGATCAGTGAGTATCCATATTGCCTTAAAGCTCATCACGTACGTCCTGAACGTAGGTAACAAAAAATTACGTGGTGCTCCTATCTACGCTTCCAGTACTACTATGCCGATATCTTTACAAATCAATGTCTTATTAACTTCGTAATATCGCCGCCAACGAAATCTCAAATCGAAAACGCTCAATCAAATTTCTCTCTCGCACAAATTGCGAGCTGCGAAACCTCCACTTACGATCCCAAGAACCCATATCATAACCGCCGATTAGTTTCAGTTATGGCAACACTATCCATTGCCAGTTGACACCGTATAATCAGGGCAGCGTCCAGTGGTACACTAGAGGTATTACAAGCATTGGACCGCGAAGGAAAGGCAACGGTCGAAGTCAACATATCAATCATTTTCATTATGTTGACGACCTGTTAGATGGTAGGATAGCTACCTATTGGGTTGGAGAAAGCCGAGATTCTATGATAAACGGTTGAGTGATTGTGTAACTTGTCATTGGGAAAAATCACACCTTTTTCTTTTGGACTTGGAAAAGTGGTTAAGAAAATCTATTGCTGTTGAATATGTACCTACTTGACCCAAAAAACACCATGATTTGTACCAGAACATATAAGTACTAGTTTAGCTGCTGAATTTTCAAACTTGAAACGGATAATCTTTGTTATCATAAGCAGCTTAAAAAAATAGGCATTATTCCGCTACAGAACTCAAAAAAATTTAGATTCCTTTAAAGGGTGTCCTTTGGCCCTTCTTACAATGATTAGAAAACAATGGCTCTAAGCATGAATTGCTAAGACGCAATACAACTAAATCCAATTCGTAAACAAACTGCGTAAAATAGGTAAGCACTAGTAGTTTAAAAACACATCAAGAGTTGCAATATCTGAATGAGAAGCGTCACAATAATCTGATAATTTTACAAATATCCCTAAGTAGTATTCAGGCGGCTAAACCACTAATTCCTATACAAAAACAGTTACCAGTTACTGGTATTACGCGGCCAGCTATTCTATTGGTCACTTTAAATTCAGAATCCGCGGGAAGGAGGAAGTCACGAACGCGTGCGCACGTATGCCACCTTTTCTCCGTACTTGAACTTGTATGAACTCAGGCGCATGTAATTTGACAGCTTTTATAGGTAATTTTGGATGAAGGATTATTGACTGCCTCTGCTTTCTAAATTCTTCTGGACGTAGGCCGTCTTAAAATCGGCGGTCCATCAGCGCTTCGCTGTCGAGAAAAGATTTTTTGGAACCAAGTTAGAATTCTATGTGCGATTGCATATAAGACCGCCCATGTATAGTGACATAAACAAGAATTTCTACAGATGAAGAACCTTTGTAATGCCAATATGGACAAAAATAAACACATTAGTCTAAAACACGAAAACACGTGGAAAGTTCCAAATGTCGTCAACATAAGCGAATTACACATTCACGAAGATTCTAATTTAGAAATGAGCTGAAAATGTTCCTAAACAACAAATGTCTCGAATTTCGTCATTTGAACAATGGGACTGCACCATCATCAAACTGTTTACAGAAATCTGCGTATGCGTTTGACAGACTTCACAAATTCTACTTAAATCGACAACCTTGTCTTCCAGGAAACTGTCAAATCGGTTCCGTTAAAATAACTGGCGTTTAGTACATGAACATGCTGAATGGTCACATTATGAAATTGTCAAAATGTCGACATCTATTCCCGCGCCAAGCTGGTTAGGGATGCAAGTGTCAGTGGTCTTGTTGGTGGAATAAGAAGAGGTCCAGTACATCCTCTCCCATCCCATGGTTCTTTCTACATGCTTTCTACCATAAATGGTAGCCGAATCTTGGGAGATGCATAGTGTTACTTGCCGGCGGCTTTTTCCCGCTAAGCATTGTTACTTTTTACAGACTCCCTTCAAGTCCCGGCCCTCTCTCTACTACTTGCGAATCGGGGCAGCTAACCCCTTAGCTAACTTGTACAGTAAAAAATCGAAACAAATAAATGAAAAAAAAAAAAGAAACCCTTTAGCGCCAAAATTGGCCAGTAGTTTTCCAGTGGTCTTATCCAGCAGATGGGCCCAGCCTTTTTCATTGACAATGGCGACTCACTTTTCCGACCTAGAACACTACTTACTGGCATCTTACTGGCCACTCTTTACGAGCGGAAAATTAATTTACGCAGAATTTCTTTTCCCGGATCAAAAAATACAATAATCTTTATGCTAATTAATGTCTCGTCTCCGATATTTTCCACATTACATAGATAGCGGCATCCGGTGTAGACAAATGAAGATCGAATTACGCTAAATCCAACTAAAATGACACAAACAAATGAATAAAACACGTTGACTGGAAATGTCTACTCCGTAAGCATTTATCTGCGCAAAAGACGAAAATAGAGTTTCTATCTAGGTCTAGATCAAAAATAATCACATGATGAAGCCAAAATTGTTTAGGTAAGCATTACTTCAGAGCTTACCTAGGTATTAAATACCTAGATACCTATTAGGTTACTAATAGAAAAGTGTTGTCTATATCGATTTTTTAATAGAAAACACCAAACATTCGAAAGGCGGTCTTATCAGAGTCTGTCTGTATCAGACAACCTTTGTTTTGGGTGTGCATCATGTACGTTTTCTTTCCCTCCACAAAAGTCGAGATTTTTGTTAGAACACAATCTCTGTTGCAACGAAATTACCTATCTATGCGACTTCGAAACGTATGACTCATCATCCCTGCAGCAGACTGAGCTACATATACTTACCTACATCTATGGATAGCTTTAGGCGTGAGGTGAGCAGTGTCAGTCTATTGATTTTTGTAGCTCGAACGGCGGCTAGTCGACGGAACGATCTTTGCAGATACTTATTTTGACGATATTTTTATATTTTGAAAGCGCTGTGAAGCTGGTCTCTAGCTTTCTTTGTAAATGTAAACGTGTACCTGTAGCAGGGTAGGCAGAGCGTATGTACGGATTAGTAGGAAACATTTTGTCATGGTGCTTACTCTTACTCTCAATTGAATTAATTTCTGGGCCTAAAAAAATCTTTTTTGCAATTTCGAAGAGACTCAACTCTGCAGTTTAAGTAGGTATTAGTAGCTCGATGTTTATACGGGTTTTACCAACTCTTGCGTCTCTATTATTAATTTACATCAGCTTGGATAATGTATACCACACTTAAAGAGAAGCGCAATGAAAATAAACATTATCTTGCATGACAATAATAAGCTTAGCGTATGGTGGCGCGAACGAGACAAAGGTTATGCTATGATTCATCCGATCATGCATTGCCGCCTTTGTTGCGGTATCAGGGAGATCACGTAGGCTCAGTAGATATTTAAAAAAAATAACAAATATTTTCGACTCCTACACAAACAATGACTAACTCGAAAATAAACATTGAGCTTTTGTAGACTGGTGGCGCCATCTCTTATCGAGTAGCTGAACTAAATTAAAGTAAACATTTTAATTTCCCCAAAATGTAACCACAAATCTATTAACTGATTGAAAACCCACAAAGAACACGAAATCCCATTGTTCTATAAATCCACCGCAGAACATTCGTAACACAGGCGAATCGCCTGACTCATCTATTGTGGACCTTTCTTGGAAATGGAAAATGAAAGCGCCTCGAGTTATTCAAACAATCCGCAATCAATTGTAAAGTTTTTTCTTTTGTTACAGAAATCAAAACAGAGGTCATCAGCGAGGCGAAAATTGATATGGAAAACTACAAAGAAGAAAATACAATAAGGGTGGAGAAAAACGAGGTCAGAGCCATGAGGACTACGAGCATCGACAGCGACAACCGCTCAGATAGAAGCGAGGAGGAGGACGCGCGACGGTCGCGCAAGCGAGCCGCGTCCACGTCGCCCTCACCCATCCCCATGGACAAGAGAAGTGCCCGCTTCGAGTGCCCAAAATGCCACCAACGCTTCGACTCCCCAAACACCTTCGACCTCCACCGCTTCACAGCGCACGGCGACGACACCCGCAGCGGATTCGACGACCTCACTTTCGTTGACTTCTCCATCAAAAAGTTCCCGGAAATAGCCCGCGGAGTGTGCGAGAGAAATCCGCACATTTCCATCACAGAGCAGCGGTTCAGATGCGATTTGTGCTCCAGAGATTTCCCGTGCGGACAGGCTTTGGATATCCATAGGAAATCGTGTGCTAGCACTAGGATCCAGAGCCCGGAGAGAGACCGCAGGGAAGACTTCTTCGCAAAACTCGATCTCAGGAACAGATCCTTCGGAATTGCAGGAACCCTAACTCCACCTATGGACAGATTTACACCAAAGTTTGATGACAGTCATCTGCCTACAAACGGTATCAGACATATTGATGCTGCAAGAGATCTGGCTGATATACAATCGATTCTGAATGTCACATCGACTGGTAGTCTATTGGAAAGACTCACTGGTACCAGAGTTGCTTTGGAAAGTGCTGTGTTGACTCCACCAGATACAATAGTAAAGGAACGCGACCAAGAAGAGACACAAGACAATTTTGCGGCAGAATTCAGAAAGATGAAACTACGTGGAGAGTTTCCGTGTCGACTGTGCCCAGCTAAGTTTCCGAACCTGAGAGCTTTGAAAGGACACAACAGAGTGCATCTTAGCGGGACAGGACCTGGCCCTTACCAATGCAACATGTGCCCACACGCCTCTCTCGACAAGGCTGCTTTAGTTAGACACATGCGAACCCACAATGGAGATCGCCCATACGAATGCGCTGTTTGCAACTATGCTTTTACAACCAAAGCCAACTGTGAACGACATTTACGGAACCGACATGCTAAAGTCACAAGAGAAGATGTTAAACGCTCAATCATTTACCATCCATCCGAAGACCCAAACAATGACGAGGTAAATTCTAAACTTGCTCGTGAGGAAGTCAAAAGATCACTTGCTTTCCATACTCCAGAACTCGAAAGGCGAAATGAAGTGACAGGCCGTGACACTCCGCTTACTCACTTCGCCCCAAGTTTCATTGCTGACAGGCATCCAGTTGCGTCTTTGATTTCAAAACCAACACAAGAAGTGCCTCTGTCTCTAACACCAAGAGAGAGCGAGATACCCGTGCCAAGGATCAAAGTCAAAGGAATCGGACAACTAACTCAAATACCCGAATTCCGGACACCTGAAGTCAACTACAAATGTAATGATGTCCAGTCGGAGAGTTTTGACGAAGAAGCCCCAGTAGACCTCAGCACAAGTGACAATAACAGCTGTGACGTTTTAGATCTCAGTAAAAAGAAACGTGACACCGAAGATGATGAGCCTAAAGCTCCTCCCAGACCGAGCTTTGAACCCGACCCAGCTGCTGCTGCATCGGCATTCGAGAAGACAAGATTCCTTTTAACTCAACAACAAAGATTATTTGAAAGCAACTTTCCAAAAATCGACGCGTTTTACGCATCTCAGCTTTCACAACTATACGCTGGAGCTGTACCTGGACTACCGGGCCTACCTCTGCCGCCTTCCTTTCCACTCAACCCTTACTTTCTCCCACCTTCGTTTTTTCCTAATGCAACAGATTCTCAAGAACTTGCCGAAATAAAACAGCGTATACAAAAGGAATTGATCCGGGGATTGAGCATGTCTGGAGGAAGGCTGGTTAGCAGTGACCAGGAAAGCCAACCGAAGCAAGAGCCTGAAGAGGAAGACCAAAAACCAATTCCACTAGCCAGGTCTCCGTCTCCGACTCCTACTTCTGAATCTCCGAGACCAACAGTGCCTAACAGCCTTGTTCCGAACAGTCTTGTGCCCAATAGCCTAGTTTCACAAACGGATTCTGTGAAAATGGTAATAAAAAACGGGATACTTATGCCAAAGCAGAAACAAAGGAGATATCGTACTGAAAGACCCTTTTCTTGCTCGCAGTGCTCAGCCAGATTTACACTTCGCTCGAATATGGAGAGACACGTAAAGCAGCAACATCCCCAGCACTGGAGTGTGAGGCGTCCGGCCCCACGTGCTCCTCCGCCATATCCTACATCAGATACACTCGCTGACCGTGTCAAGTTCGCACTACTTGCCCGTCATCTCGAAAGACCTTTGCAACAAACAGACCGTTCTCCAATCAGAAGAGATTCTGATGAAGTCGCCGATAACGAGGAAGATGAGGACGATGCTTTGATAATAGACGAAGAGCCGGAAGACCAAAAACCTGAAGAAAACACAGCAGCACATCGCGCTGCTGCCGAAATATTAATGGCTTCTCGGCAGCAGGAACTGCACAAAGACTTTGATTTAAAAATTGCCGGTAATCTTATCAACAAACCGACTCCTATCCCTGCGAGTGCTGAAAAAACTGATACAGGAACGGATCCTATTGCAGCACCCAATGACTTGACTGTACCAGTTGTACCAACTCGTAGTGACGAGGAAGAGGACGAAGAAGGACTGGTTGCCTCAACTAGTGAGGGCAACAACTCTGGAAGTGATGAAAATAAGTAAGTATTCTACTATCGATACATAATTTTCTGTTTTAAAAAGTATTTTATTCTAATACTTGTTTACTAATATGGCATTTACTTTCAGATCGGACTTGGACACTGGAAATCAACCACCAAAGAAGAAGTCTGCATACAGTCTGGCCCCTAATAGGGTGTCCTGCCCTTACTGTCATCGGAAGTTCCCGTGGTCCTCATCCCTTCGCCGACATGTGTTGACTCACACCGGCCAGAAGCCTTTCAAGTGCCCTCACTGCCCCCTTCTATTCACTACCAAGTCTAACTGCGACCGCCATTTGCTCAGAAAGCATGGAGGGTCCGCTCGGGCGATTCTTGCCGAGCCAATCCCTGAAACAGTTCCGACTCCCCAAAACGTTGAAAACAGAAACGTGCCTGAAAGGCCCTTCAAGTGCGCTTCATGCCCCACTAGCACTTTTTCATCGATGGACACTTTGAAGAAGCATATGTCATCAAGACACGGATCTGGAGACTCGTCACAGCCAGGCTCACCAATCCCTACAGTAGAAGACACTACTGAGGGATTAGTCTTCAAATGTCACCTATGCGAGGCGTCTTTCGGTGATCGTGCTGCATCTTTGGGGCACTTGTCTTCGGAACATTCTTCAGAATACGAACAGCTGGTCAGCAAAGGCGCTTTGGACGCAGCCAGTGACAGAAGTGAAAGCGCTGATGACGATGAGCGAGGGAAGTTTCCGGATCATGCCAACAGAAAGGTGAGCAAACAGGAAAGCACTTTATCAGACTATTGTTTAACGGTGTTTCAATATTAAGATGATTGCATAATTTTGTTTCGATATTAACATTCCTTTTCATTCCTTCAGGTGGTATGTGCGTTCTGCATCCGTCGTTTCTGGTCCGCAGAGGACCTCCGTCGTCACATGCGCACTCATTCTGGCGAGAGGCCGTTCGCTTGCGACCTCTGCTCCCGCCGGTTCACGCTCAAACACAGCATGCTGCGGCACCGCAAGAAGCACAGGGAAGAAGCCACTGATGACGAAGAAGTCACGCCACCAAACACGCCGAGGGAAGATGGTGTCACTAATGGGTAAGTTTTATTCTGATGTACGACCCACAAAACCTTGATAATACAATGAAACAATCAGAAGCCTTGATGATACTACACTTTTGTAATGGCACTTGTCTTGTCGACAGATACCGCTACCAAGATGATGACTCCGGCAACGAAATCCCAAGCAACGTCAACAACAACAACTCACCGCCTGCTGCTCACTACGACAAGAAGCTGAAGCTAGAAATGACTTCACGTAAATACTCGTCGGAAGCCGATAACGACGGAGAAAACGGCAGCGACCTCATCGGAAAATTGCTCGGAATACGCGACAACAAGCTTCTCAACAAACTTCTTTCCTCGCCTGATGAAGCAGCAAAATTTTTGGGTGTAAACAAATGAGAATACGCTTTAGTCCTCGTGACGCCGGCTAGACTCATCCTAGCCCCGCGAGGACTAAAAATCCCACTCAAAATTCAGACTCAACCGTCAACGAATGCAACTGTCGATAACCAAACCAAAACAACGCCATCTAGCAACGAGTAGACGCATTAAGAGACGCTAGTTTTTGGCGCGAAGTCATTTAATGCAATAAATTGTATAGTAGTCTTTGTAAATAATCGTAGGTATTTTTAAATTAGTTGCTTGAGTCTTAGATAGGTAGTTATAACTGGGTGCCTTTAGCTGCCTTATTTAAAGTATATACCGTCCTTATCTGCCTTAGTATATAAATAATAATAATAATAATATAACTATTAATGCTTTCTGTGGGTGACGAGCAACGAATAATGTTTAATGTCAATTCTTAAGTACATGAACAGCAAAATATCACACCTATATTGAAAATGTCTAGTACTTGGTACTTATCTTAACCATTAAAATATTATTATACATTCATTAGAATAATAATTTAGATACTTGCGTACCTATATTTACGTACTTAGGTATTTATGTAAAATAATTTCTACTTACCTATAGGTAATTTTAGCTACTGAAGGCTACTGAGCACATTTTCGGAAATAGAACGCCAGATTCACGTTTTGCATTTTCATCTAGTCGATACGATCGCACTTTCCTACTATTGACCACTTTACTCCGTAACTAACTTAGCCCGTATTTATAAACCGCACTCAACTCTGAGATAGATCTCAAGAGCGATATTGACAAAAGTCAGGCAGTACCAATGATAATGACATCTCAAAATCCCACTCAAGATCGATCTCACAGTTGAGTGCGATTTATGAATACGGACCGAAGAAACCCGCCAAATGTAAACGCAAATCCAAATTTTTCTAGTCAATTTCTTAAAAGCATGTTTTCTTACGATCCTAAGCTACAATACCAAAATGTCAAATTAGACGTGTTCTACTATAAGTCAGTTTAAAAATATGGTTTTAACCTCGTGTAACCTACCAATGAATAGAGTTAGTGAACGAGTTAGTTCTCATACATTAGTTAGTAAACAGCATATACATACACACCATTTTGTATTTACCTTCCTATTTTTGAGTTAACTATTCTTCTCTTCTTTTTCTATTATGCTGAATAACTTAACTTCATCTTACATTCTTTTAAAAGTCATTAATTAATTTCAAACGTTACGTTAGTAACAATATAAGTAATATCATTGTTTCAATCATTCAACATTATTATTGTAAGGCAGTACATTTAATTTGCTCAAATTCATGGCATTTCTTTACTTATCAAGACTAGGTAAATATTATTAAGGAAAAGGCTAGGATCTCTTATAATAATTTAATTAGAAAACTTAAACAATATTACTACATAGACAAATAAAATCTGGGGGCACGTTAGTGCTCCCGCCAAGATGCAAGTGTATTTTAAAACTATCTACCGACTTTTGCCAAAGGCTCCTTAGGTGGACTTGGGTTTACCGAAATGGGAATTAATTTTATAAAAATTAATTTGTTTTTTACATAGGCTTAATTGAAAAAGGTTTTATTAAAATGTATATTATTTTCAAAAATTTATTGGTGCAGCAATATTATGTTTGTCAGGGTTATAAACTCTTTTAATTAGATTTAGGTACTTAACGTTAAGCAAATAGTTGTAACTGAAGGATTTCTGTCTCCATAATGGATTGACGAATCATACGCTAGAATATACCTAAGTTCAATCGTGCTTTGTATATTTTGAAATGCTGAATATACCAAATATATTATTTAAATTATTAAGTTTATGTGACTGTATAGATACAGTACCGTAACTTTCATCAACTGTATTTCATACAAGTAATAAGTAATTTGTATACCTAAGACTCTGATATATTACGCAAGTAAGCAATATAGTATAAAATAAGCTAAATTAATTAAATTATGTAGTGACTGAAAATCTGTCAGTTTGTCATATTATATAATTTTAATTGTTTTAATGAGTATTGATTGTATACCAAAGTAAGTTTAAAAATTAAAAATATATTAATTTAAAGTCCCGCTTGATGTCAATTATAGTTAATGGAATCAATAGTTTCAATATTGTGTCTAATATATTTATTTACGTACTTATTAATATTTTGCTAGGTCAGTTCGTTATCTTTCACTCGGTCAGTTAATAATATGCACATTAAAAATGTTTGGACTTTAAAATTTGAATTTGTTACATATAGTGTAGAAATAAGGAGTAATCTCGAACTTAATTAATTAATATCAATATAATTAGTTATTCATAAGTTAATTATATTATTATTATTAAAATTAATAATAAGTATTGTGGCAACACCGCTTGGCCTTTCAACTTTAGTGTTCGAGTGTTTAAAATTATTATATTAGAATAATCTTTAATGTTTACCTATATTATGCATGATTAAATGGTAAATTTAATTATTAATTTTAATAGTAAGGTGTTTTACTATTCACACTTTTGCCTCTCTGTCTTTTTTGCAATACGAGTGTCGTTTTAAAAACGTTTTGTGAAATACATTAATGAGTATTTAATAAAATATTTGTTTTTATTTTACATCGTCCTTATTCAGCCAATAAAGTAGTGTTTATACTGAATATAATACAGAAAAACTTTACCTTGTGCTCCACGGCTTTACTTATGCTATTGCCGTTACTAACACAAACAATGTAGATATTTTTAATTGAAAATATTATCCGCTTTTAAATTTATCCAAAATGTGGCAGTTAAAATAAAGAAGTTGTCCAAAATTCGACCAGCGCTATATAAACTAAATAAATAGAACTAGTTAACCTTTATTGACTGCTAGCAGTGTTACTACTCGATACTAGGTGGCGCTAGTAAAATAAATACAAAACGGAAAATAGCAACACTGAAAGAACGAATGGATTTCCAAAGCTTTGAAAAAATAGTGAATCGGTGAAGTGAGTGAACGAAGGAAAAGGAATTTTGTTGAAGAAATAGAAAAGAAGTCGCTAATTTATGCGCGACGGCGTCTTTATTTTGAGATTCAATTGCCTAACTTTTGTTGAGTGTTGTGAAAGATTACGCGTTGTCCTTCGATAGCTAATTATTTTGCGCCAAACGTGAAACAAGATCAAAAAAATTGTGCATATTGTAGTCAAGGGTAAGCTTGTTTCTATGCATTTTAGATCGTGACGTAGGAACTTGTCTAAAACTGCACTATTTTTTTGCTAATCCTAGATTTTGATCTAATTGATCTCCTGTCTCATTAAAAGGGTTGAAAGCTGCGTATTTATTACTTATTCCGTTTTTGTTTATGTTATTGTAAACAATCTTTCAGGTAGCACGAAAGGGTAGAAAGCAGTTGTGATGGGCGACCAGCAATTCTTTCTGAAATGGAACGACTTCCAGACGAATATGGTGACGTCGTTCCGGCACCTGAGGGACGAAAAGAGCTTCACTGACGTGAGTCTGATGTACAATCTTAGATACTAACTATATAACCTCACTTTGCTAGATAAAGTAGCTTTTGTACTGGCCAAGCAGGAAATAGAATTGCATGTCCTTGAATTGCAAGCTTGTTTTACAAAAAGAAAGCTATCTACTTGTACTCATAAGACTGCAATTTCTTCTTAGAACTTAGTTTTTCCCTTCTTCAGTAGATCAGCTAGATTTCAGTTGTTTCCATTTTAGTTTCTTTGTGTGTTCAAGTTTTGAAAATGAGAGTTATTGGGTACATGGAAACCTTTCAAAACAACTCTGAAAATGCTAAGATCTTTGAAAAACCTACCTCCTAAATGCATAATTATCAAGATGTTTACCTGTAACAGAGCACCTACTATCATCACCTCTTCGCCCCCAACTTCTCTCTTCTTTCTGCCAAAACCTTCATCCATCACATTTGAAATTTCACCGTTCCATGACAACTGCGACATTTTGCCATTCTTACTCCCGATTGATATGCAGCACCAGAACCTGAGAAATTGAGTAACATTTTCATATTATAGCCGTCAGTTACTAGAAGTGTCAGTATGTTACTGAATACCTCTTTTGGACCCCACAGAGTAAGCATGCAAATACCATAAATCATATTCCTCTTGTACATACTGATGATATCATCTTACCGTTCACTCATCTGTAGACGTCATTTCAGGGTCCTCTCTCTAAATTGTATATAAATAATCATCACATTGATAACCAGCCATTTCCGTTCTACCAACTGTTGCAGCTGAGGCCATAGCATACATAGCAACATAATAATTCTTACCTAAAATGCTAATATTTCTTCCTTTCCGACGAATTGTTGACGCAAATCTCTCAATAATGATGCAAATACATACATGTATGCGCTTATGTCATGCTATTGTGGTCTCAGTTAGTCTTTAGTTAGTAAATCATGAGACACTAACATGTTTTTGTTTGTTCTTCTATTTGTTTATAAGCATGCAAGGATGCAAGGCCATTATTTTTGTCTACATACAAATTCAATCATTTTAGTTGCCCAACACTTTGCTACATAGATCCCCTTGTTTCACTACAATCCAAGCTAAATTTTGAAGGATAAATTGCATACCTTTTCTTTACTTAATTGACTAAAATAGACTTTGCAGACTGCACAATATTCTATTGTGATTAAATTAAGATTTCTCATTTATTTCCCTCTTTAGATATCACAGTTCAATACAAAAATGGGAAAAAAAGGCCTAAATTACTGTCAGCACAACAGTGAAAAACATTTCTGTGCCTTCTCTTTTTGATCTAGCCCTGAATTTGTCAGATATTAAATTTCCTATTGAAATTGACAAATTATGTTTTAACTACTGCCAAAGACCTGCCATACTATCCATGCAAATGGCAAGTGCATTGCTGCCACTAACTTGCTAAAACCTGTATTATTATCCTATGTACAATTGCAATTGCCGTGTGATGCTGGCTTAGAATAGCATTACCCCATTTCTTCCCAAGGGTGTTGTAAAAGGCAACTAAGGAATTCGAGGGCTTCATTTGTATTACAATTTTAGGCCACAGACTGACAACCTGTCACTACAGTGATACACAAATCATTTGAAAGGGCCCTCAATACTTGTCAGACGTGGCGATAACGACCGTAATTTTACGATCGTTATCGCTTCTTACCCCGCAAGGGCTTAAGGCGTATTTGTGTGTGTGTATGTGTACTATTGCAACATACAATTTGATGAAAATGTACTATATTATTATGTTGCAGGTAACATTAGCTTGTGAAGGTCAGACGTGTAAAGCGCATAAAATGGTGCTCTCTGCCTGTAGTCCATACTTCAAAAGCTTATTAGAGGTGAGATATCAGTCAATTTTGTATCAAATTAAACAAGTTACTTATTCATGTGTAAATATTATACTACTGCAAGTTTATGGAAATACAGGATGGTTTTAAAATGTAGGGATTGCCAAGCGTTGCCAGCTTAGAATAACATCACCCCATTTGTTTCCTGTAGATGCTGGGCTTATGTTTATTGCAATATTAGGCGACTCGCGTGCGACTGGCTGATAACTTGTCACTCTGGCACGGCTTCCCTCAAACATTTGTCAGATGTGGCAATAACGATCGTAATTTTGCGGTAACATATTTACTGCGGCAAGGGTTTATAGGAAAACAGGATGGTTGTAAAAAAATATAGTTTAAGGTGGGGATAATTGCGAAGCAAATGTAAACACAGGAAGGATGTTTTAATGCTAAATCGTAACAACATCTAACCAGGATGTATTCTATTGACAACATTTCGTTATACCCATGAGAAATTGTAAATTCTTACTTAAGCTGATAAGCATCAACATAGCACATTTTCTTTAAAATCACCTAAAATCACGAATGTAAGTTTGACTTAGAATAGCATCACTCCTTTTCTAGAGGCGACTAAGGGACTTGAGGGTGTTATAAGAGGCGACTAAGGGACTTGAGGATTTTGCCTATGTGTATTACAGTTTTTAGGCGACAGGCTGACAACCTGTTCCTTGGAGAAAGTTGTTCAGTTTTATAGGCTGGTTCACCCCTTAAAATATTTGCAAATTTTTTTACATGTATGTTTCAGGAAAACCCGTCAAAACATCCCATAATAATCCTGAAGGATGTCTCGTACCTCCACTTGCAAGCGATCCTGGAGTTCATGTACGCTGGTGAGGTGAACGTGAGCCAGGAACAGCTGCCCACCTTCCTCAAGACTGCTGCACGCCTCAAGGTACGGTTCAATAGCAATTTACAACTTGTGCAATGAAAAGACAGACAGAAACAATTTATTGCACACTGAAATATGTCACCGTCCTAACAATCACCAAGTTCGGCTCATTCCTTGATTACTTATTTAGTCGACTACAGGGTGTAAAAAACTTGCTGCAAATATTTTAAGGGATGATCAGCCCATGAAACTGAACAACTTTTCCCAAGGAACATAGATCAAAGGATAGAAATAAAATTTGGACCTCCCTTACAGTTGACTCACTTGGCTGCTACATTTTGTACGGGAGGTCCAAAAATTTATTTTATATTTCTTGGAGAAAGCTGTTCAGTTTCATGGACTTGTTTACCCCTTAAAATATTTGCAGCTAATATTTTTTACACCTTACATATGAGCTCATCATTCAAAATCAATCAATCCTTGCATTATCCCGTTTCTCTGTCGAGGTCGGCTACCTAACCTAAGACTATAGTGTGACGCTAGTCAAAACTGAAATCACACAACTTTAATACTCCAATGCTTCTAAATTAGAATTATTAGAACTTCTAATAGTATACTACCGCATAACATCGGAATCTAAAATAAAAATATCCTTTATTTTCTCTAGCCACAGGTTGTCTGTAAGAGATCGCTCTTAGCGATAGAACCGCCATTGTGCATTTCTTAGTTTTTCTGTTTTTTCGTAGTGTGCAATAAAGTGTTTCTATTTAGTAGTTACTCCCACTACTCAGAGAGAGTGAGTGATAAGACGAGAACTTTTTTTTTGGTGGACACTGCGTGTACGGCCCCGGGGCCATCTTTACTCCTGTCGTCTTGGTGGAGAGCTCGGGCTCACCGGAAATAATTGAATGGAACCAGCCCAATCACGCCCTTTTGGGGAGAGACTGGTTTTAGAAGTTGTTCTGGGAAGAACGGATCGGACTGAATTTACCTGGACATACCGGTAATTGCCAAAAAAATGAGGGACCTCCGCGACCCTACCAGTGGTGACGTCGATTGCTTGAGGAGCTTGTGGAGTGTGATCACTCGCAATGGCTGCAGCGGTGGCTTGGGTGATTCTATCATCATCAGAACGGACGTGTCTAGGACGTAATTGAATGCGGCAACTTAAAGGAGGTTTGAAGATGAAAGTGATAATAATTGAGTTTTCTTTCCAGGTGAAGGGTCTGGCCGAGCCGCCGCCACAGATGCCAAACATCAAGCGCGAAGGCTAACAGTGCACTGACAATACAAACCATAGTGACCCCTCACACCACTCACACCACACGCATTACATTACCATAGCACCAACTACTATTGTGAGGTAAACTTCTTCACCACATTTACATTTGACATTTCAGAAGGTTTAGAATCAGTTTATATCCGCATTTGTATGCTCAATATCTACTTGTATCTGATGTTATATTCCACAACAGTCTTTTTATGTCACGAGCACATCTCTCTCTCTCTTTTCGCTGGACGACTCGGTATCCAAAACGAAAAGAGAGAGATAACTAACACACACAAGTATGGCTAACCCGCGCTCGTGAGACAAAAGGTCTGTACACGAATCTATTCACAATGCCTTTTTTCATATGAATGAATTTGAGTAATGAAAATATGATCCAAGTGGTAAGATTGGTCTTCGCAGTGTAGAACATAAGACGAAGTTTTACTGATTTTAAGCCTCGTGTTTAAAAAAAGCTCAAATTTTTCTGATGTCAATTTATTACACGCATTTTACCACAGTGTAGTTTAGAAGTTTACCTTTTACTCACCGATTTGATCCTTTTACTGTTTTTAAACTGTTATTTTTGCTTTATATAAATTGTAGAGGTATTTTTTGAATCTGGGACAATTTTACATTTTCTGTCAGCTTTTCTAAGTAAAAGAGAAGCAACTTTCTGGCATATGGTAATTTTTTTTATTGTCCAAGTACTTTTGACCCCAACAGATTTACTCAGAATCTCGGCTGTTCTTATAAAATTATAACAATGCACACCATAGTTTTTAGCAGCTTTATAAATACAATCCATTCCTTTTATTTTGCTCTAATTTGCATAATTTAAATCATAGTGAATTATTTTTTACTCACCTTTCTCAGAAAAGGTTTTTTTTATCTTTGGCAATGAATGGTAAACTTGCTTTTTATTTTAATATTTTTTAAGAAATTTTCAATATCTACATGCGTTTTGTCTTCTTGCAAGCATTTCTTGTTTCGCCCCTTTCACTAGGATAATTATTATTTAAACAGTTTCGTAAGGATCGAACTCCATTTACCAGTATACTCGTACACTCAGACTAATGCTATACAAAATTAACTCAAATGAGTGATAAATATCACGATACATTGTGGAAAAATTTTACAAGTCTGTCATTCTATAAACCAAAGGTGGATTTATAAGGAACAACTTTCTTATAGGAATATAGTCTGAAATAAAAAAAAATTCAATCCTCCATATATGGATTCTATAGAATTGATGAATATCTGATTTAATTTTAATAGGTGAAACTATTGCATGTTTCAACCTATGTTCTTTGGAAAAGTTGTCTCTTATCAATCACCAGTGCCCTGTTTTTCGAAACTACAAACCTACAGGTGAATTTCGATGTATGTTGCGTAGCGGGTCGAAAATCCTGGTTTTATAATGTCCCATCGGGTATTTTGTAGACTTGTAGCCTGTAGTTTCATTGCATGGGGCACAGCCCGTCCTGTTTTGAGTGTTCGTGTCAAGAAAAAAATCACCTTGTATCATTCATTATAATGAAGGTAATATTTGTATATCGTAAGTTTGGGTTGCGTGGTGGTACGTGACGTTCGACCCTAAGGTTCCCACTGATGTGGTAGCAGACCCATTTCTTGGCCCTGCGCTAGTTACCCGACAACCAAAGTGTGTAGATATATCCTAAGGCCGTGCTAGCGTATCAATGCGCGGCGGTCCACCGGGTCGTTGGTCGACTCGGCGACCCACTCGATGTAGAAGCGTAGTGTATCTGCCGCCGATGCCTTATTGTTTACAGTCTATGTGAGTTGTATGTCGATTTTGAAGGCATTTCTTGCCTTTTTATATTTGATAGCTCCTGTTATCCAATTATCAAAGCATCTACCTATATATAGTTTTTGGAAAAAACCACCCTATTGATATAGCTACAGATTAGCTGCGTCTACCCTTAGTTCCCATTTGTCCCCAGAAAATCTATCACTTGTGACATTTGGGAATAACAATTCCTATTTGTTTCTAGTGACATATAGGAATTATTGTTCCCATTATATTATTACTTAATATTCACTTTTGAGTTTTAGTTGTAAGGAGAGTACTCCAAGGTTTAGTTAAAATTCAGCACTGGTATAAATTTCATAATTTCTTATTGATATTTCTAACAAAAATGCCTTTATTCACATTTGTCTCCATAAAATCTGTCACTAGTGACGAATGGGAATTAAAGTTCCCAATTGTCACTAGCGACAAATAGGAATAATTGGTCCTTACACCACTCGCATTTGATGCACATCCCTAGTGCCATCGTCGGCACGCCATAAGTTCTATTAAATTATTTTGTATAACTTAAAGCGAGACGAACTGGACGGGTCTTCTAACAATTGGCATTAGGAAGCACAGGATCGAGATCAGTGGAAAAAAGGGAGGGAGGCCTTTACCCAGCAGTGGGATTCCGATGGCTAGATAAGATAAGATAACGCGTCGACGACGATGGTGCAAGCAATGTACATCAAATGTGAGTGGGGACAAATTGTTCCATTAGTGTAGTGACATATTTTGTGGGGATAAATGGGACCAAAGGGCGTCTGCACCGGCCGAGCATCGTCAGGCGCATGCCGGCAGCGGCAGCATGCAGCAGCTGTGTGGTGAGCATCTGAGGCCGCTCGGTCGGTATAGACACAGCTATTTAAAAATTTAACACTTATCAACTTTGCCCCACAGTTTAACAGTCGACATGCAACTTTTCTTGTAATTAAATATGTCGTGTGACACAACTTACTCTAGTGTTTTAGAAAGTTTACGATTTTAATGTACATTTGTCTGTTTTCTACACATAGCGTGTACCGATCTTCATATGAGTTTGAATGTATTGAATAATTGAAGGCAAAGTCGGGCTTTATTCTGTAATAGAATAATCTTTTTAGTTTATTTTTATTATAATACATCATTGATATTATAAGTTGTCAGAATTATATTTTTGGTGAAAAACCAAAATTTTAGCCTTTCAATTTGACCAATGTGTGTACGTCATAAACCTGATCAGCTAGTATCTACTAAACATTACATTATCATTAACTTGTAATTTATTTTTATATTTGATCTTGCTTTGAATGAGTAAAGTTGTGTTTTTAAAGAAAAGATGCAAATTTAGTACAAAAGTTGGAATGAATTCTTGCTACTTCAAACATATAAGTATGTTTCCCGTATTTTAGGTGCAATTTTTTTTCTATTTCTTGTCTAACGTAGTTGACTCACAGATTGTTTTAAAAATATTTACTTTTTATTTAAAAAAATAAAATCAATAATCTGAAATCAGCAACTTTGCACAATCGTTTTAAAACATTCTGTTTTGAGTTTTAGTTGTAAGGAGAGTACTCCAAGGTTTAGTTAAAATTCAGCACTGGTATAAATTTCTTATTGATATTTCTAACAAAAATGCCTTTATTCACATTTGTCTCCATAAAATCTGTCACTAGTGACAAACGGGAAAAAAAGTTCCCAATTGTCACTAGAGACAAATGGGAATAATTTGTCCTTACACCACTCGCATTTGATGCACATCCCTAGTGCCATCGTCGGCACGCCATAAGTTCAATGAAATTATTTTGTACAACTTATGGCGCGTCGACGACGATGGTGCGAACAATGTACATCAAATGCGACTGGGGACAAATTGTTCCCATTAGTCTCTAGTGACAGATTTGTGGGGACAAACGAGAATATAGGGTCAAATGCAAATAAAAAAAAACATTCGTAGAATTAAGTATGCTGAACATCACCACCGGATTAAATTTTTAAAATCTACATTTTATTTTTTTCCATTTAACATTTTTTTTCTCACTACAGGTTAGCAAATGTAAAATATGTAAATCTAATATTTTTAGACACTATGTGCTGAATAACCACGTGAACTAGTATGTAATGACAGAAATTATGAAAGATTTGTAATTTTAGATAATACAGAGAATTAATTATAAAAATACGTTTTTTATTTACGAATTATACCCTCTAAAACGTCTATTTATCTGAAAAATCTATGAAAATATCGATTAGCACAATAGTTCTACCATTCGTTGCGCCTTGTCTTGACTGTCTAGTAGAAGATACAAAAAATACTCTGAACTGAAATTTTATAGGCAACCCATACCATACCTCAGATAATATAATACTACTAGAGTCCCATATGTATTATATTAGGTGTAAAAATATTAGCTGCATATATTTACACACTACAACATGTAAGTGTATATAAGTTAAATTTGTTCAGTTTTTTTGTATTTCAACCTGTGTTCCTTGGGGAAAGTTCTGTTTTATAGGCTGGTTCATCCCTTAAAAGGAAGTTAGTACTTTTCTTAGCACCCTATAAGGTGTAAAAATATTAGCTGCAAATATTTTAAGAGGGTGAATCAGCCCATGAAACTGAACAACTTTCCCCAAGAAACATAATTCGAAATATTTTGGACCTCCAAATATAAAACGTAGCAGCCGAGCGAGTCGACTGTCGGGAGGTCGATTTTTTTTTCATATTGTATTGTATATAATAATAATAATAAATAATATTTCGAGCTATGTTTCTTGGGGAAAGTTGTTCAGTTTCATGGGCTGATTCACCCCTTTAAATATTTACAGCAATTTTTTTATGCACTGCATTTTTTTGGTTTGTGTTCCCGTTGTCCCCAAGATCAGTGTCCTTGAAAAAAGCGGGGCGAGGGTAAGCAGGGTGAGCAAGGTAAGAAATTGTCCAACCCTCCGCCACAACTTACCACACCTGCATGGCTAACATGCGTGCCACGATAAAATTTTGTCACCGCAATATGTCTTCTGCGGCTAACTTCACTGCGAATAAGTTACGCATTCTTCCGTCGTGACATTGTGCGCATATGAAACGACAAAATATGTCGTGTCACGCATGTTAGCCATCTTGGTCCACCTGCTCTGCCTTATCACACCTTACCCCATTCTGCCAAACTTTGCCCCACTTTATTCGGGGACACGGATCTTGAGGACAACGGGAACACACCATATTTTGGCAAATTTTATTTGATAAAAAATATCTGAAGGCTGAATGTCGTTGTATAGCGGGCATAGTAGTCAGTCATTATCATAATGTCATTGGTTTAGACTCTATTTCAAAGTCTGTCAATGGGAACAGTTTATCCCCACCCGCTTTTGATATACCTACATTGCCGGCGCCATAGACGTCGCGCCATAAGTTTAATCAAATTATTTACATTTAAACACTGTACCACTATAATTTAACAGATAGATTAGCTAGCGGTGTGTTTAATTTATGGATTGTAAAGGTATTTTTATAGTGGTACAGTGTTAAAATGTGAATAGGCAGAGCAGTGTACATCAAATGCGAGTGGGGACAAATTGCTCCCATTTGTCACCGGTAACAGATTTTGTGGAGACAAATAGGAACATACATATGTCCCATGACTGGGTCAAAGTAATAAGTTGCAAATAAAACTTTGTTATTAAAGCAGAACCTTTATTACGTCAATAAATAAACAATATTACATCAGCACCAAAATATAAAAATATAAGATTCTTTGACATCAATATAGTATAAATAAATGCTAAAATGGGAATGATACAATTATATTGGAAACAATTTAAATAATATTTTTTATTGCACACATGGACTGGAAGAAAATAATGAACTAAATTCTAAATTTTGTAGCTTCAAATGAAGCTTCAAATAAAATAATAAATTGCCTCACTGGATGTTCATTAAATGCTTTGGTATTCTTATGTATTTTTGGTCAAAAACTAATTTTATTATTATTTCGTAGCGTCTTACAAATATCCTAGTTCTAAATAAATAAAATAACGTTTTTCATAAAACAAGTTATGGCAACACAATAGGAACGTAAATAATAGCAATCTGTTGTACAGTATTTGGTGTACTTAGTCCACTTTGGGATTTAATGGCACAAAAATAAATTAAGCGATTCGATCATTCGATACGCCTTCTTTAAGATAATTTCCTTATATGAATAAAGAAAGGATCCGGAAATAGCAACATTATTGATTTTGATAGCTTTTTTTGAAAGGTTTTCTAGCTTGGATACTAGTTCTTTTGGCTTGATAAAGAGATAATAAATAATGTTGCTATTTTTGGATCTTTTCTTTATCCTCTCGAGCTATAAGTTACTAAATTAATGCCGATATATTGCCAAATACAAGACAATAATAAATTTAACTAACATATGGGGTTACATTTTAGAATAATTCGGCCAATGTCGAGGTAATACCACGTCATACATTATAAATGTCAAATTAGGCTTCTCACCAAGAATGACAATCTCAATTATTTGGTAATATATCGGCTATGCCGATGCCAGCTTACAATAGCATCACCCCATTTCTTTCCCGTGGGTTTCATAAGAGGCAACTAAGGGACTCGAGGGTTAAATGTGTATTTCAGTTTTATTCTCTCAAGCCTGCTACTTGTAGGAGGCGGTTGAAAAATTCTGACACTAGGGTTCACTGGGTCGTTGGACGACTCGGTGTCCCCACACGAAAAGAGAGACAGTTTTATTGGTCGGCCTGCCACTAGAGTGATACTTATCTTAAACGACCCTCAAATATTTGCCAGACGCGGCAACCTGCCTACCCCACTAAAGGCGTGATTAGCTGTGGAACCCCTGCGGATGACTGCTCTGCCACCGCCACGTGTCGGCGCACATGTGATCTAGCGTCCTTGTCGCGCGCCAGCCCAGCAGCCGCTGTGCGAGCGAGACGTCCGCGTAGTTGGCCGCTATGTCGCCCTCGCGGCGGCCCACTATCTTGTAGGGGATGGTGCGCCCGCTCGCCTGCTCGAACGCTGCTACCATCTGCAATACCGAGTAGCCAGTGCCTGTGCCTGGAAGGGAGATATCTTTTATCATTTATAACTTCAAGTGTAGCAAACTGAAGTGACAGTGGGCTGGTCATATTTGTCGTAAAAACGATAGCCAGTGTAGGGCTCGGGTTCTCGAGCGGAGACCACACTGCGTTGGTCGCCCTCCAGCCAGATGGACCGATGACTTAAAATTAAAAAAAGCGGCTGGTGGCGACTGGATAGCGAAAGCGGGAGATCGTTCATTGTGGCGTACCCTGGGGGGACCTTCGTCCAGCAATGGACTGTTATAGGCTGGTGTGATGATGATGATTTATAATTTTCAATCATGTTACAGTTATGTAAAAAACAGCGTCCGTCATCCATTGAAAACTATAGATATTGCGAGCGAACCAAGCTCGTCATATTGACATGTTGCGAGCGAAGCGAGCTCACAATACACACTCGACACTCGACAGCATACATAGTACGAGCAAAGCGATCGTCATAAACACACATGAATCATGATAGTACACGTGCAAGCGAAGCTAACTGGTTTTTTTTAAATATGTAAAAAACATTGTTAAAAATTTATTATTATTATTAATTTAATTTTATTATTTGCGCTATACCCAGGTTGACAGCATGGAAGCCGCTGAACCCTGGCTGCTGGAAGAGCCTGACCGCCTTCACGTGCCCCTCGGCCAGGTCTTGCACGTGGATGTAGTCCCTCTAGAACCTTCCTACCACTCACCCAGGTTGACAGCATGGAAGCCGCTGAACCCTGGCTGCTGGAAGAGCCTGACCGCCTTCACGTGCCCCTCGGCCAGGTCTTCAACGTGGATGTAGTCCCTCTAGAACCTTCCTACCACTCACCCAGGTTGACAGCATGGAAGCCGCTGAACCTTGGCTGCTGGAACAGCCTGACCGCCTTCACGTGCCCCTCGGCCAGGTCTTGCACGTGGATGTAGTCCCTCTAGAACCTTCCTACCACTCACCCAGGTTGACAGCATGGAAGCCGCTGAACCCTGGCTGCTGGAAGAGCCTGACCGCCTTCACGTGCATCTCGGCCAGGTCTTCAACGTGGATGTCGTCCCTCTAGAACCTTCCTACCACTCACCCAGGTTGACAGCATGGAAGCCGCTGAACCCTGGCTGCTGGAAGAGCCTGACTGCCTTCACGTGCCCCTCGGCCAGGTCTTCAACGTGGATGTCGTCCCTCTAGAACCTTCCTACCACTCACCCAGGTTGACAGCATGGAAGCCGCTGAACCCTGGCTGCTGGAAGAGCCTGACCGCCTTCACGTGCTCCTCGGCCAGGTCTTGCACGTGGATGTAGTCCCTCTAGAACCTTCCTACCACTCACCCAGGTTGACAGCATGGAAGCCGCTGAACCCTGGCTGCTGGAAGAGCCTGACCGCCTTCACGTGCCCCTCGGCCAGGTCTTGCACGTGGATGTAGTCCCTCTAGAACCTTCCTACCACTCACCCAGGTTGACAGCATGGAAGCCGCTGAACCCTGGCTGCTGGAACAGCCTGACCGCCTTCACGTGCCCCTCGGCCAGGTCTTGCACGTGGATGTCGTCCCTCTAGAACCTTCCTACCACTCACCCAGGTTGACAGCATGGAAGCCGCTGAACCCTGGCTGCTGGAACAGCCTGACCGCCTTCACGTGCCCCTCGGCCAGGTCCTCAACGTGGATGTAGTCTCTGACGCCGGTGCCGTCCACTGTGGGGTAGTCGTTTCCGAACACCTTCAGCTCCTTTAGACGACCTACTGCCACCTGGACATGATAGTTTCATTTTATATATTATTAGGTTAAAAATTAAACTAACTGGGCATAAAACTAAACAACTTTTGTCTGCAAATTTTGTCGAAATATGAAAACATATGGGACCTTCCATACTAAGTGACGCGGTAGGGTAGTATATTTTTCCCAAGAGGGGGGAGGGGCATGTCCAGCAGTAGACTGTTCTGGTCACTATACCTATATATATAATAAAAGATATAAAAGGGCATAAAGTTGTTCGGTATCCCTGTAGACTATTACTATCTATCTCTGAAAACACACCCCATAAATGGCCTCACATAGGGGCCTCCATGTCCAGCAGTGGACAGTATACCTGTAATATGAAAGGCGCCAGGTTGTTCAGAATCCCTGTAGAGTATTACTATCTATCTCTGAAAACACACCCCATAAATGGCCTCACATAGGGGCCTCCATGTCCAGCAGTGGACACTATACCTGTGATATGAAAGGCATCAGGTTGTTGGGAATCCCGGCCGGGTCTTCCCCGATCCGGCCGCTATGGTGCGCGCCTACCGGGTTGAAGTAGCGTAGAGACACTATCATCCATTTCTGAAAACAAAAAATTCGGAGGTATAAGGCGTGCGAATAAAGAAAGGATCTGTCAATGGCGGCCGATACTCATGCTTTCTTTCTCCCACTGAGGCTCTTGCATATACCAGGCGTTTCTCCCTCACACTAAGGTAACGGCCGCCATTTACAGATCGTTTCTTAATCTGATGTGATAAACTGTCTTATAACATTTAGACACTAGTTTTTGTCGGGTCATTGAAGACTTACTAACTCTTTTTATGAAGAGAAGAAGAATGACTTACCGGGTCGCTCCTACATAGATCCTTCATGATTTCCTCGCAGAAGTACTTGGACTTCCCGTAGGGGCTGGTGAGCCCTCGCCCCGTGGGATGTCCCTCGTTCAAGGGCAGGTACTCTGGCTCGCCGTACACAGTGCACGACGAGCTGTACACCAGTTTGTATACGCCGAAGTTACGCATCACCTGGAATATTTGACAATGCTAAGTAATCAAGGATTACCCTAATTGGGACGAAACTCACAAGAGTTGTCGCAAGACCGATGCCTTACAGATTTGCATTCTAGAGTTTATCTGAACTCTATTATATCCTAAATGGTTGTAGTATGGTCACTTCCATGCCTGATGGTTCGAAATGAAGATGAAAAAACCAGGACCTTTTATAGTCTTCAGTATTTCGGTACTCATCGTTTCATCTTAAATACTGACTAAGTAATGGAATATTTAGGTTTTCTTTGAGTATATTTTGTTGACTTTTGGACTCAGATTACATTAAAATATTTGTTTCTGGTTCCAGTATTAGATATAAAGGTGCACACAGCAAATATGAAACATAGTATTAAGGTAGAATTATATTCAGCGGTCTTATTATGGCAGTTGAAGAGATTAGGTATGGTGTCGGTAGGAACTTATAGCATAAGATATTAGAAAATGCGTTTTAAATGACAATGTTGAAACCCGGAGCTGACCTACTGAAACTAATCTTATAATAAATTCTTTAGAAACAAACTGTGAGCGTATGGATATCTTGCTAATGATTATTTTATAAACTACAGATTATTTCTTGCTTGATGAATCTAGGATTAATCTGGAGGCTAAATGAGAGTAATACAGAGTCGGTAGCTCCAAAGCGGACTGAAACTTCCATATATTGAAGATTATACGCATGGTTATTTCGAAGAGTTACGACATAGTACTCTTCATAAGTTTTACCTCAAACAGCGTGCAGGTGCCGCTGATATTGGCCTGGTAGTATTCGAGCGGTTTCTGTACGGACTCGCCGACTGCTTTCAGCGCTGCGAAGTGGATCACGCATTCTATGTTGTGCTGAAATACAAAATACTAAAATGTGTATCGGCCAAAAATATTTTTAACAAAGTGATTGAGCACTGATTTCCTCACTAGAATTCCGTGTTTTGAGATATCAGCCTCTTCCTTTAGGATGTTGGAATCAAGTTATACCTCTATAATAATAAGTAGGCTTTGCCAATGTAAAGATTCAGCCGCTCTTTTTGAAATAAATTGATAGCGACACGCGTTCAGCTCGCGTCTAACTTTTTCGTGGTAAAGCCCTAACGATTTATACTTCTACACATATCACGCCTTTATCCCTTGCGAGATAGGTAGAACGTTAACGGCCGTAAAAACATGGTCGCTATCGCCACGTCTGACAAATATAATTGGCCTTTTAGATGATTCGTGTAAACTGTTGCGACAGGTTGTCCGCTTGTCGCCTAACGTTGTACGGTTATAATACACATGAAATTAGTCACCTTTTACGACACCTACTGGAAAGAATGGGGTGATGCTACTTTAAGCCGACATCACACGGCAATTTATACTTACGTGTTCGAAAATCTTGCTCAAACCCTCCTTATCCCTGATATCCACGTCATAAAACTCGATTGTCTTATTCGTCAGCTCCTCGATGATCCTCAAAGGCTCCGGCTTCTTCTGACCAGGGGCTTTGTAGGCATTTGACAGGTTGTCAACCACGACGATCTTGGCGTCCGGGTGGCGTTCCAGGAGTGTGATGACGGTGTGGGAGCCGACGTAGCCAGCGCCGCCTGTCACGAGGATCGAGGGCATTGCGGTGCTGGAAGAGGAATGGTAATAAAATGATAATAGTTTTTTTTCGTCTACTACATTAAGTATTGTGTCATAGACTCTATGCAATGACACCATGAATTCAATAATTACAACATATATACATATATCACGCCTCTATCCCTTGCGGGGTAGGCAGAGCGCTAACGGCCGTAAAAATACAGTCGCTATCGCCACGTCTGACAAATATTGATGGCCGTTTTGAGATGATTCGTTTATCACTATAGTGACAGGTTGTCAGCCTGTCGCCTAATAGTTGCAATACACCTGAAACCCTCAAGTCCCTCAGTCATCTCTTACGACAGGCACGGGTAGGAAATGGGGTGATGCTATTCTAAGCCGGCATCACACGGCACCACACTTGATTACAAGATCTTACGAAATATATTCCTTTACGCCAGGTGCTGCTTTTTTATATAATTGTATTTTTTTATACTTATGGTCGTGTCCGTCACACTCTTGGCCAGTTTTACTGTTCTTAATTTTTAACATGATTAGATAAATCAATCACGACATATAATCATGCCTTGACTCTAGCCATTCCTACAAACGTGATAGTAATAAAATACTTAGGTAAGTATTATATTATCCTACCTCTAATTAAATTTTCTATCCACTCATGAAATTTTTAACGTGTTTTCGTGCCATTTATGAAATGTAGACTAAACCATGGGGTCTCATTCCCTACTAAAAGAAATTAGTCCAAAAATAAATCAATAGATGGCGATACGGGTCGCGAATGTAACTTAAGAGACTGGAATAAAAGCAAATTTACAAAAACAAAGTATTGGAAAATTATAAATACATTATTTAAGATGTTTTGTGATGGAAAACACGCGAATTATTCACATTTTTGCAATATTTTTCAATCTAATGTCGTCAATCCGAAGTATCCAATAAATAAACTAGATGTCGCTAGCAACGCACGCGCTGAATCGACATATCAAATAGCCCGCCAATATCCGTCCTAGGGCAATCGAACTCCCTCTATGACGTTAGGTATCTGTACTACTTTAGTAGTATTATATTATCTGTGACTAAACGAACATTAACTCAATCTTATTACATAACATAAACTGTAGCAGTTAAGATAAGACGCGGTCAAACTTAAGGTTAAATCTTACATTAATATAAGGTGTATGTATATTGATACATGCCGTGTTTTGCCGGCTTAGAACAGCATCACCCCATATCTTACCTTTGGGTGTCGGAAGAAGCGACTACCCGGTTTTGAGACTTGATGTAGGCAAATTATACACACACACAAATCACGCGTTTATCCCTGGCGGGGTAGGCAGAGCGTTAACAACCGTGAAATACGATCATTATCATCACGTCTGTCAAATTTTTGAGGGTGTGATAAGTAGTGTATCACTATAGTGTCAGGTTGTCAGCCTGTCGCCTAAAGTTGTAATACACATGAACCCTCGAGTCCCTTAGTCGCCTCTTACGACACCCACGGAAAGAAATAGGATGATGCTATATAATAATAGCCGGCATCATTAATACAAGGTGTATATTAATCAGGCCGTGTGATTCCGGCTTAGGCCACCCTACGCCACCCGCCGTGTTAGGCAGTGTGTTTCTAGCCATAGAAAATGTATTGGCCAGATCGATGAGATATGGGTGGCGTCGGGTGCAGTGTGTTTCCGCCTTCAGAAGCACATAGAGTTGTAAGAAACTCGAAAAAAGCGGTATGTGTTGAACCATCGTTATGTACAGGAAGATAGATGTTACCTTGATCATGATGTGCACGCTGCAATCAAAACTAGGTACCTATCTTATTTTTTGATGCTGTGATTGTATCCTGTTTGTGCGCCTAATACAATAAATAAAAATAAAAAATAGATAGCTCGGGGTGCCGCTGATAGTAGCTACGTATTGAATTACGAAAGTTCAAATCAAACAATAAAATACGGGCACAAGTGATCATTGACTTGTGCTACAAAATATTAGTTTAATCCACATAGATAGGATAGGCAGATAGCTGTTATTGGTCAATTCATACTATAGGTACCTAGCTCAGGATTATGATAGATAGTACCCTAAACCGACGAGCATGTATGAAAAGGCTAATGAATGTTGAGGAAGCGAAAGGTGTGTCAGGATAGTAAGAAGTGACTACATCCTTAGTCTCTACCTACCCCTCCGGGAAAGAGGCGTAATTATATGTATTTATGTATGTATCATTAAAAAAGAGAAATGTTTGTGTTATCGACTTTGTATTGAATTAACAAACTGAAGCTCCTGGATTCATTTTACTCATATGACGTACCTAGGATACCATGAGCAACAGACCAACCTTGCCTATTAGTCAATATGGACTTTTCTCATTAGGCTGAACATCACTAATGGCTTCATACGTCTGTGACAGACGATTTAATCAGTGTCTGAGGCAGGACTTTTCGTGGCTATGTAAGCCGATGCGGGAGCGGCATGACTGTCCGCACTCACTACAGGTGAAGATGAATTTAGGGATCGGCACATGTTTAAAGCTTCAGCCACACTTGCGCGTCAAGAACGCGGGACGCGGGACGAGAAGCGGTATCGTCTACAACGTCTACTACGTTGCTGTCGCGTAGGTGTGCAAGGTGCTATAGGTAAACACTGGAAGCGTCCGCCGCGCGCCTGACGCTCCCCCTTCTCAGTCGCTTTGGTCGCTCAGGTTTGACCGAAGCTTAAGTGTAGTTTCTGTCTTGTGTTAGCGAAATCATAGAACCAATAAGCCAGTAAATTGAGATACCTAGAGCTGCTGCTGATAATACACACACACTTAACCATTTTGCACATCAGACAGTTCTAAATTATCAAATTACATGTCTTGAACAAGAGATTAGCCTATCAATACTTGTATCGCGAGTAGTATTGCTCTAATAGATAGATAAAAAAACATGAATAAAGCATGTGGTACAAAACTACATACACATACACAAATCCCTTGCGGGGCAGGCAGAGTAAAGGATCGTAAAATTACGGTCATTATCGCCACGTCTGACAAGTATAAAACTTCACATTTATTTTACTAATAAGTGATCAGTAATCAGCCATGGATGTCGAGAGGGTGGCGCAGGCCCTGGGCAACCCTGCGTTTAGCATAATTGCATCCCAGGCAAGACAGTGTCTGTGGTCTTGCCTCAAACACTGATTAAATCGTCTATCACAGACATATGAGGCCAATGATGGTCAGTAACTCTGTCACCAGAGTTCATTAGGTCATGTGTTGACTGAGTGTCCCACACAACATGAAGGTTTACTTTTATTCATTAAATATTAAATTAACTGAAATTACCAATTAATTTCCTTTACAATTTCAGTTAGCTGATAAGAAAATTAGCTCACCAACCGCAACTGAGTAAAGAAATATCCCAACACAATAGGTAGGTAAATACATACATATAACAAATTCATAAAACAATATGAGTTTTGATATTAAAGTGTAAAATTTATATGCTTACGTTCTCCTGTAGCAAGCAAGCGGTCTCAACGAATAGTGGTACACTACTGGAGTACCACATCAATTGGTAGACGGGTCATTACATCAGATTATGCTTATCAGCAGTTGTATCAATGTTGTTGAACATGCATGTACATATATGTATGTATGTATGTATGTAGTTATGTTCAAGTGTTGTTCTAGCTGGGTGGTGATAATGTCTTATAGTTTTATATTTTAGAAGTTAAATGTTACATTTTGTCATATCCATACAGGGTGTAAAAATATTAGCTGCAAATATTTTAAAGGGTGAACCAGTCCATGAAACTCAACAACTTTCCCCAAGAAACATTTGTTTGAAAATTAGTATGAGAGTCCAAAAATATTTTTCATATTTCGACCTATGTTTTTTTGGGAAAGTTGTTCAGTTTCATGGGCTGATTCACCCTCTTAAAACATTTGCAGCTAATGTTTTTACACCTTATATAGCACCCTATGAAACTGAACAACTTTCCCAAAAAAACATAGGTCGAAATATGAAAAATATTTTTGGACTCTCATACTATTTTTCATATAGGGTGCTAAGAAAAACTTCCTTTTAAGGGATGAACCAGCCTATAAAACAGAACTTTCCCCAAGGAACACAGGTTGAAATACAAAAAAAACTGAACAAATTTTCAGGAAAACTTATATACACTTACATGTTGTAGATATGTTTAGTGTGGCTGACTAAAAAAAGGAAAAAAAAATTGAAAACCTTGAAAAACAACAAATGTAAACTTCAAAACCTAAAAACACTGGTGTAAATAACAATAGGTCTTTGCAGTTGCGTAATTCAAGGACTAAATATTATATACAAAACATGTTAAGTATTAGACAATAGCAAAACAACAAAAAGGTAATAAAGAGCCCTTTATTTTTATCTATGTCAGTAGAACACAGTTTAAGTACTTACTGTAAGAGCCAGTGCAGTGCCAAGATTCTATTATTTTATAGTAATTGTGGTGCCAGCGACACTCAACTATCGATTTTATGCTCGAAGAGAAGCTGAAAGTCGTTCAGGCCTTGCTCTTGAATTTAATGAGCAGTCGGACGGCAGTGGTATCGGTAGGATCTTTTGTTTACATTTAAATGGACCAGTTTTTGGAAACAGCGGCGTGGGAGCAGGCAACGAGCAGCATACTTTCTATTTTAAAAAAGGCAAGCATGTCACCCTGCTGCCTGCAAAATTCGAAACCGTGGCCCAACTGTAAGATATCCATGGTCTTGCCTTGCCTGGGGTGGCAAATGAGAACTCTTTTATTTTTTAGTCTATAAGATGTTGATTATGATATGCAATAAAGTTTTGAATAGAATTGAAACTGAATCCTACTACCACTGTAATTTTCCTTACTACTGCTGACTACGTGAACCACCCAACTGAGATGGTTGCATTGGGTCGTCCTTACGGGGTAGGCAGCACTTTTCAAACAAAAAAACAACATAAAAAAAAATATAGAAGAAATTAAAAATCTTACCCATTCTCTGGCTTCATAGCTGCACAGTTATCTGCTTGCACACTCGTAAGTCACGGCATTTTCAAGGTTTGTTTATCTTCAGCATTCCTTGAATTTTCCCAAAAAATTATTACGATTTCAGTGATTTCAGTATCAAGAACAATAACTCAGTGAAAGTGCCGCTAGCAACTGGGTTTTCTATAAATCTATACTCGAAAACAATAGAACATGTCTACGATATATTCTAAACCATGGAAGGAAAAATATATTCAAGAAAATTTTAAGAAATTCTTTGCAAAGTCTGCACTCGAACCGCTGATTGTTTAGGGGAAACGTTCAAAAATCTGATAATAATGCAACATTTCTTTTTTTAATTTATCACTATAATTATACTTTTAAAAGTCAACTTTTATCAAAATAAATATCGCTACTCACATTAAAGCGTCTCCTATTTATTTATTATATTTTAATATTTATTTACAAAGATTTTCAAATACATTTTAGCAAAATGACAAAATGAAATAAATAAATTCAGTTTCCAAACGCACAATTGTCAAAGTCAAAATTATTTTTGAACGAATATTTAATTTATGAACGTATATTTTAATTGCCATAAAACAAAAACTTCCCTTTTTAACACGGTAAATGTGGACACTTGATAAAAATTGCTGAGAATCTCGATATAAAAATAAAATTAGAATAAGATGTTTTCTTCTTGAGAATTTAAAAAAGTATTCCAAAATCTTTCTAGATGGCGTTTAACTGACTATAATACTAAATTCAAAAGCAAACATACACATGCACAAATCACGCCTTTATCCCTTGCGGGGTTGGCAGAGCTTTTACGATCGTAAAATTATGGTCGTTATCGCCACGTCTTACGAGTATTGAAGGCCCCTTCAGATGATTCTTATTATCACGGTAATGATAGTTTCAAAGCCTAAAAAGACTAAAAAAACGTTGTGACTCTGACTGACAGTCTGGCACGCACTGACTGACACTTTCGTTCGAAATGAGTCCAAGTCCATACATATATCACGCCTCTATCCCTTGCTTGGTAGGTAGAGCGTTAACGGCCGTAAAAATACGGTCGCTATCGCCACCTCTGATAAATATTGAGGGCTGTTTGAGATATAGTGAGAAGTCCAAGTTCCAAAAAAACAAAAAAAAACGTGTTACGTTCCGTTCTTTGCGGTAAAGTGTCAAGCAAAAAGGGCTAAACTAATTTATCAAAAAACTTAAAAATGGCTAACTGTAGCCATACATCGTGCCAACCATCAAGGCCCTAAATACGTCCATCGGTCAAACTTTAAAGCAGGCATTGCTTATCAAAACCCAAAAAGACATTATTTAGCAGCACAAATTTTGCACAGTTATGGGGAATATAATTTATGAACGTTGACAACCCAGATTTTCTATCTCTTTCTTTTGCTCCCGGTCAGTTGTCAAGGTAGCCCTTTTTGTGAATTTTTATATAAATTTCACTAAATAACCCCCCTTTCTACGTAAATACTGTGATATTATTACACTTTATTATATTGAGCGTCGTTTTAGTGCAATAATTCGTTGGCAACGGTAAAGATTACTGTGATATTTAGTGATGGCAAATCTGCTCTCTCCGTGTCCAACGTTGTTTTGGTGTCCAAAAGTGAAATAACTTTACAGAAGTAGTTTTCACATTACTTAACGCTTTACGAGTGTTCTATACGATCGTCAAACTTCACCTTCCAGTGGAAATTGCATGGTTATTGTTTGTAAACGAGTGCCAAATTTCTAACCTATAAAAGTGTGTGTTGCGCTAAGTTTGGTGGTTGTGTCTTCCAGATGAGTACGAAGATCATCAAAGCCAGCGCCGCTGAGGCCGACCCCTTCGAGACGTCGATCTCGCAGGCCCTGGTCGAGTTGGAGACTAACTCTGACTTGAAGGCGCAACTTAGGGAGCTCTACATTACTAAGGCGAAAGAAATTGAACTCCACAACAAGAAGGTGAGTGTTTTACGTGGCTTATAATCTGTAGAAGTGCTTAGCAATGTTGTTGATCTGTGTGTTTCATTTTGTGGAATATGTTAGAAAGTCTACACCCAAGCCAACCTAATAGGCATATGACCAAAAGCTAACTAGTGTAGGTACTCTGGCCCAGCGGACACACACTGATAAGGAATGTAAAGAAACATATCATATAATTTTTTATTGGTAAAATATCTTTACATGTCATTAGTACAATAGGTACTAAGCATAAACAAAATGTATCATATGGTGGTGGTAGAAAACTGCCAAATTGGCTGTTATATTTTACGAAATTACTGAACCCTCACACCACAGGTCCATTTGAAATGTTCTCTTGCAGTGTCTATGGCTAAAAGTGAATAACTGACAAAGTTTTATTCAAAAATGAATGTTATTCTTATTATTATTAAAAGTTTCAGCAATTTTTCCAATTTCTACTCAATAGAAAACAAGAAAAAGTCAATATTGTGTCATATCAAGAGGTTTAATCACTGGCAGAAAGGAGGGAAGAATGGAAATTACTCCACTAACAATAATCTGACTCTGAGGTTTCAAGAAGTATTAATAAATTTAATTTTTTCCTTTCCAGTCAATCATCATCTACGTGCCGATGCCCAAGCTGAAGCAGTTCCAGAAGATCCAGATCCGTCTAGTCCGTGAGCTGGAGAAGAAGTTCAGCGGAAAGCATGTTGTGTTCATTGGTGACCGCAAGATCCTGCCCAAGCCCAGCCACAAGACCCGCGTCGCTAACAAACAGAAGAGGCCCAGATCCAGGTAATACTCTTGTTTCATGGTAGTTTCTTTAAGTTTTATATCACTGCCACCTACTTCAAGGTGAAATTTGCTTTATTGCATTGAGTTGTTGTTTTGTAAATATAATGTCGAGATAAGTTGATGCAGCTACAAAAAAATGAAATTCTTCAGCAAAATTAATTTTAAATTCTTCAAAATTCAGTAACATGAAACCCTATGAAATATTACCTTTATTCATACTGATTTGAATCTGAAGAATTATAAGAGGAGGGTTGAAGAAGATTGATTCATGCCAATTTAGATAACTTCTCACAACATTTAAATGGAATAACATATTTATATAAACAAATTGGATATATTTATGCCTGCCGCAGCATGCTGCTTCATGAGAATCAAAAATAGTACATTTGTCTCAGTATTTGGTGTTTCAGATTCTGTGTGACAACCAATGTAATAGATAATTAAGTTGTTCACAGAGTCAATTTTAGCTTTTGATCCTTTAAGAGTAAGATTTTATTTTATTTTAAAGTAAATACCAGAGTACTTTTAGAATGTCAATGTTTTCACAACAATGTATGTAGGTATGTAAGTTGTTATATGTTATTACAATTTTATTTTCATAGAATAAACACAGCTCGGGTGGGATAAAAAAATAAAAATAAAGGCACTGTCACAGGTCTGACCAAGCAAACCATAGCTTGTAACTTTAGGAGAAAGTAATGCATAATTCACACCATGTAGCATGCAAGTCACTCTTTGACCCAAGTTTCTGCTACAAATTATTTTGCCCATCTTTTTAACTCCCAAATGTCTTTTTCTAGGACCCTAACGTCAGTATACGACGCCATCCTCGAAGACTTGGTGTTCCCTGCTGAGATTGTTGGCAAGAGGATCCGGGTGAAGCTCGACGGCTCACAGCTGATCAAGGTGCACCTCGACAAGAACCAGCAGACCACCATCGAACACAAAGTGAGTTGCGCTTATTCTAGCTGATCTTGAAGAAAGTCATAATTTTTCTCCTTGCCTTATTCCGTTGTGTGTTGGGGTCAGCCAACCCCAACTTTTTTACACAGTGACTGCCATCTGACCTCTGCTACCCGAAAGCTAACCTGGCCCAAATCCTAGATTAAGTCTCATTTAAATATCATCTGAATTCTAATCTTGAAGAATGAATTACTGGATTATTTATTTGCCTGACTGTATGAGTGGCTATCTGTAGACAGACAAAACCTAAACTATAAAGTGTTAACCTAAATCCAGGCACTTGGTTGACACGCAGTACAAAAATACTGGATATTGCAGTTGATGATCATGAGATCTTGCATACAACATGATTTTGTTTCAATAATACATACATTCTCCATGAGAAAGGAATGCAACTTCCATTCATTGTATTTTTTTTTCATCATAATTGTAACTGCCTACCCCGTAAGGGAGATATGCGTGATATAGGTATGTAATTTAAAGACTTTATTATGCGATTTGCCTCTCACGAAATTATTAGTAGTTCTGTCTTTCACAAAATATTTAGATAGAATCCTACATACCAGATTAATCCACTCGGAATGGGCGGGGTGCATTCCAAAACAATAACATAACAATAAAATAAACATAATAAGCAAATTCTGTATATAGATGCAAATAAGCAGTCATACTGACAAAATTTTTCGTATTTTAAAGGGCAGAACACACCGCCTGCTTGTATTCGTGGCATGTAATCACGCGCACACTGAGATACGGCACACTGCTTGCGTTGCGTAGTGCTACGCGTCTCATTTCTAACTTCGACTAGTATTTCATGACTTTGCTTGCTAATAAAGTTCCCCTTAAAACTTCCCACATACACACACATTCTCGCCTTTATCCCTTGCGGGGTAAGCAGAGCGTTAGCGATAGTAAAATTCGGTCGTTATCGCCACGTCTGACAAGTATTGAGGGCTTTTCAGATGATTCTTGTATCACTGTAGAGACACACATGAAACCCTCGAGTCCCTTAGTCGCCTCTTACGACACCCGCGGGAATAAAATTGAGTGATGCTATTCTAAGCCACACATAAAATTTCACTACTAACCATTCTATTCTCTTGTCCACAGGTGGACACCTTCCAGTCCGTATACAAGAAGCTGACGGGGCGTGAAGTGACCTTCGAGTTCCCGGAACCCTACTTGTAAACTTAGGATATGACACCACAATAAACTAAAAATCCTACTTGATGTTTTTCATTCCAACTACATATCCAAATCTAACTCATTTTCCTGTGGAAATAAGTTGTTTTCCCAGCAACTATTATACGTACATACATTTAAACCTTCTTGAATCACTCCACCTATTAAAAAACTACATCAAAATCCGTTGTATATTTGGATCGTATGCGTTGCATACGTACAAAAGCATCTTTGCTTTATACTGTGTAGTTATACGAGCCGATACGGCGCAGTGGTAGTGCGACGCAAAAGTTCCGGGTTCACTCAATAAGAATTTGGTCTTAGTTATGACATTGCAGGCTGAAAGAAGAATGATGGTTCCGTGCTTCGGAGCGCACATTAAGCTGTCTGTCCCGGCTGCTGTTTACAATTACTTTGACAGCGTTTCACGACCATGTCTCGAAGCCTGCTACTTGTAGACAGTTTACAAACTTGAATCAAATCAATAATAGTGTACAAGACAGGATATAGATTAGAAATTAAACAGGCCATCCATTATCACAATATTTATTATTTATTTATATACAAGGTAACAAGTCAGTCCATCCCATTATTGATCAATACATTTATACCTAGCTAAAATAACACGAAATTCAACGTCATTTTAATAAGCATTGTAATCGAGACAAGTAAAAATTCGTAGCTTAAAATATTTTACAAATTATAAAAATCGTATAAAATGCAAGACCAGTCCTAAACAGAAAATTAAACGTAGATATTGTTACAAACATAATTATTAATTCGATTAAATAAAAAAAGGAGCGTGATATGGCAACATTATGGTGAGAAACCGCACTAAGCCGAGCCATAGTGCGGTTTCACCTGTTGACATCCCACTTGTATGTCACCATTTTGATAGAGAGGCAAACAATAACGTTGCCATTCGGGATCCTTTCTTTATTTACATCGAACTATGCAGGGTGTAACGGAAACTTTGCAGGCGTGATCAGACAATGAAATTGAACAACTTTCTATGGGGGCTATGTTGGGTACGAAACAATTTTTTCGACTCTCCATACAAAAATTCCGATCAGCTGACGGACTTTCTATGGAAAATCATTTCATTTACCAACATAGCCCCCCTAGAAAAAGTTGTTTAGTTTCATGGTCTGGTGTGTTACACCGTCTCTTACACCCTGTATAATTTATTACAAAGAAACAATGCATATTTAATAAATAACAAATGGACTTCACATCTTAATTTTCTAACCTTTGTTTTAGGTAGGTGCCATTATTCAATATACATATTTATATTTAAATATTTTTTTATTTGCCTAATTGAGCTTATATAATCTCAATAATTTTGTATTAACTTTTCTCATTAACTAAATATAACCCAACCGTAAATACAGCTAATTATTATGACTGTCCTTATATCTTTATGTATTTCCGAGCACAATAATTTATCAAAGTAAAAGTATAATTACGTACCTAATCTACTTTAGACTCTATATTGCTTTAAGGTCTGTGTGACCTTTTCCTAGTAAGTTACACTAGCATATATCTATGAATCCTCTGCCCGAATTTCATGTTTCAAACTGTAGCAGTTTAGGATCTGCGATGATGAAGCAGTGAGTCAGTGAATGAATGAGAACATTAGTTTTTATTTATCACTAATAAATAGTCTTTGTTGATAGGTAAATCGGCTAGATTCCTGGCAGGTCAAATGGGCTACTTTTTAAAACGATCTAAAACGGTATTTTGTATGAAGAACTGGAAGTATGACGTCAAGCCGTAAGTATTTGGATGGCGTCAAAATACTTACTTTTATATTATTTTTCTGATTATTAATTCAAACTTTGAATATTTCGAAATATTATGAATGAAGCCCGTAGTATTTTTGGATAGTAGTTTTAAACGTACAACTTATATATTTTATTAATGACCCAGGAAACTAGCGAATTCTTATAGAAAGAGCTGCGCATTTGCTCGTAAGAAAGCTAAAAGTGAAGGTGTTTGATTCAGTTTCCCTTCACACTTTGCCCGGGCTTAGGACCGGCAAAAATACCCAACATTTCTTAAATCTAATATTGCCTTCAATGACTGCATAAACTTTTTTGTCCCGCACTTGAATTTTTCGGTATTTTTCGCGTATTTACAAAACTTAATCAAAGAAATAATAACACATAAAAGACAGGTTAGGTCCTGAATTTAACTTCACCTAGCTACTAGCAAATGCTGTAATATAGCGCAGGCAACGCTTATATAAGCCAAATCTTGGAGTTTACTTGAAAATCTAGTTTTTTCAGGATATCTTGGCTCTCTCACTTCAGATAACCTGTTTTATCGATATCTAGACCTACTGAAGGCATGCCCGTGTTATTTTCTTTTGTCCAAAAAAAGGAGCATTTTTAGTTATCTATGGAAAAATAAAATTGCTCATATTGTTTTTTTCTCGTAATTATTTTTCGACAAAAGATAATAATAAAGGTATGCCATTTTGTAAGCATATAATAAAAAAAAAATATAGCTGTAGGGGAGAAAACAGGAGAATATGTTGTATGTTGTTGCAATGTTTTCTTTTTTTGTGTTTTCTACATGTCTTTCCAATTTTGTGCAATATTTTTTTTAATTATGTTATGTTATGTTTGTATGAAAATCCTACACTAAGGGATCGTATAACTACGACTTAGTAGCTCAAATTTTTACTCTCACATTTCATCTTAAAGCTCGTCTCCGTAAAACTTATTCAACTCTTCTATACTGGGCTCCTGTTTTTTCTCCTGCCCTTCCAAGTTTACAGGGCTACTATTACTGGTACCCTGCATATTGCTGGGACCCTGTACGGGACCCTCGGGTTTTATAACCTTGATGTAAGTGACGGGGACTAATCCAGCCCGTTGCCTGTCAGCTGACGCCATTAGCCAGCCGGAGTTCCATAGGTGACCTGGAATTAAATGAATAGCTAAAGTTATAAAAGGAATCTAACAGATGGCGCTATAATACATTCGCATAAATATTATCGGTGAGTGGATTCATAAAAAAATATCTGTACAAAAAGGTTTAGGAGACGTTGTTCAGGCCATCATACTGAATAATTTTCATTTTCAGAAGAAATTTTTGGCCTCCCATGCAAAATTCTCGATCAGGTGACTAACTTTGTATGAGAGGTTGAAAGTAGAGGGATGTCGGAGTATATTAATGAAAGTAGAGGGATGTCGGAGTATATTAATGAAAGTAGAGGGATGTCGGAGTATATTAATGAAAGTAGAGAGTTGTCGGAATATATTAATGAAAGTAGAGGGATGTCGGAGTATATTAATGAAAGTAGAAGGATGTCGGAGTATATTAATGAAAGTAGAGGGATGTCGGAGTATATTAATGAAAGTAGAGGGATGTCGGAGTATATTAATGAAAGTAGAGAGATGTCGGAGTATATTAATGAAAGTAAAGGGATGCCGAAGTATATTAATTTCCGATTTAAGTAATGTCGAAGTAGCCTTGTCGAGGTTAAGTTTTCTGGTAAATTTTTGATTATCTCCATTTCATTGATCCCGTAGTGAAAATTGTTCAGTGCGAAGCCCTAAACAACGTCTTAGGCCCCAATTTAATGCATGGCTTCTGTAACACGGTTTATAGGTACCTTGGAGGTGCTGTGGGGCCAGGGTGAGGACCTGGGAGGCGTTGAAGCTCAGCTCCTGGGGAGACGACGCCTGGAAGTCGTGCTGGCCCACCGCGCGCAGAGGGTTCTGCCAAGTCGTCGGGTCGTTCACTGGAAGAACAGTTAATCATAATCTTTACTATGCCATGTGGTGCCGGCTTAGAATATCATCACCCCGCATCCTTCCCGCGGGTGTCGTAAGAGGCGACTAAGGGACTCGAGAATATTGGTGTATTACAATTTTTACTGGCTGACAACCTGATACACATGTTTTTGGAAACAACCTTGGAAAACAATCCTCAAAAATGTCAGACGTGGCGATAGCGACCGTATTCTTACGGGCGTTGGCGCTCTGCCTACCCCGCAAGGGATAAAGGCGTGATATATGTATGTATGTATGTAATCTTTATTACATTTCATGTGGTTAAAAAGTCGATCTTTATCACTTTGTGAATTTGTTCGCAGTCTGATTAGGACATTGCAGGCTGAACCACCCGATTGTCTGCAAAAAAGATGGTTCCGTGTTTCGGATAGGTCCCGGTTGCTGTCGTTGATTGATTACTTAGACGGCGATCGTTAGATAACTATTATATCAGAAGCCTGCTACCTGTAGAAGGCGGTTGAAAATTTTGACAGTAGGGTTCATTCGGTCGTTGGATGACTTGGTATTACACACGAAAGGAGAGAGAGAAATGTACTTAAATACAAAAGGTGGTAAAATCATGTGAATGAGATAAAAGGAAGAATAATCAAAGTTCAGTGATGGATTATGAGTCGTTAGAAAAACTTTGGTTTATTGAATCTAGATTGTAAGCGGACAAAAGAAAAGTTAATTACATTATTTATTGCGCACAAGATAAAACACAAGACAACTACTAAAAACTAAAATCTATGTGGTATAATTTTAAGGTCCAAATATCAACCATATGGGTCAATATGAATGCTCATCTTTTACACTAGAGGTCTAAGGTCATGTCTAAGGCATGGTCATACTTACGTCTCTCATTAATATTGCTTGACAGCCCAGTGATCATCTTGAGCACTATGTAAGGAGCGGCGGCGATCACTCCAAAGAAGAGTAGGACGGGCCAGTAAGTACCCTTGGCCTTCTGATCAGGAGTCGCGACGCCATTGTTGGTGGCCTGGACTGCTTCTGCCCATGCCTGGAAGTGGAGAAAAAATATGGATTAAAAATTGACTAAGACACTTCTAGAGGTACCTACTAATATAAATGCGGGGCGTAAGGGGCAGCCCTCCTAATACTGATAGGGTGCACTCAGACCATGGAACTAACTTACACTTCCGACTCGACAAAAAATGGATGTTCCCTCATTCTTCTTGTCTTATCCCTTTCTCTGTCGGAGTTGGCTACCTAACCTAGGGGATTTGCGTGGAACCAAGTTTTTACACAAAGCGACTGCCATCAGACCTCTGCAACCCGAAGACTAACCTGGCCCAATCCTAGGTTAAATCACATTCAAATGTCATTTGGATTCAAATTTTATTTGTACGTGGGTTTCATCACGATGTTTTTCCGAAACAAAAATACAAAAATCGTATCAGCCTTTAGTATGAGAAATAAAAATAAAAAACGTTTTGAAAATAACCCTAACTAGTAATAATAAAATAACTTTTCCCCTATATTTTTCCTACTATAGAAACTGCATAGTTAAAAACATCCCATAGTACAGATCTTAAGGAAAATATAGTTGGTACTTAGCATACTATTAATTGTTATCTTTTTATGGCTCAGCACTTCAGCAGTTTCAATTAAAAGAATTTTCAAGTTATTAATAAATCATGTCCACAGTAGATAGCATACACGCAGCAATAAAAAACACCACAGAAATATTCAAGATAAGGACTTATCAAAGTCCAAAAAGCATTAAAATTACGTCGCGTAAAACATTATCAGCTATCGTTTTATTTTATTACGTAGGTAGTTTATGGACTGCGATATGAAATCAGTGAAGTGATGTTTGAAATAGGTGTTGTAAAGGATTATGGACTCGTAGATTTCATGTGAATTGCTATCTCAGATTGGCAATATAACCTGTACCTATATGATAGACAATTTACTAAAATATCCCTCAAATATTAGTAAGATGGGCGATAACGACGATTTTATTTTACGTCCTGCCTACCCCGTAAGCGATGAGACAGAATGGCAACGAAAGGAATTGTCAAACGTCTTAATTATGACGTATAATCATTGTTTGGTTCGTCATGAAAATGGAGTCACTTCCAGAACTTCTCTGGCTGTCCCTCAAAGATGCCTTTGAATCCAGGCAATACATTTTAATGTATATTTTAAAGACAGAGTGATTCAAGAAAAAAATTTACATAATAAACTTTATTATTATGAATATAATACTTAGAATGCCTACCCCGCAAGGAATAAAGACGTGATTTACGTATGTATGCATGTATAATACTTAGATTAGCATCACCCCATTTCTTTTTCGCGGGTGTCGTAAGAGGCAACTAAGGGACTCAAAGGGTTTCATGTGTATTACAACTTTAGGCGGCAGGCCGACAACCTGTCACTACTGTGATACACAAATGATCTGAAAGGACCCTCAATTTGTCAGGCGTGGTGATAGCGACCGTATTACAGCGCTCTGCCTATCCCGTAAGGGAAACAGGCGTGATATGTGTGTATTATTATGTTATGTATTATGCAGTACATGCCGGGTAGCTAGTTTCAAATAAAGTATCAGGAATCAGAGCATGCGATTGATACGCTATGCTATCTTGTAGGCAAAGTACCGTGAAAGCATTGAAAGTAAATAAAGTCACGTTTAATTTAATGTAAATAGATGGTAAACAAAACAGGGCTAAGGTGAACGACACCACTATCATTGAGAAAACGCATCAATACAATATCTGAACAATACAATACATTGTATGTTTCCTTTTATTATAAGTAAGTACCTACTTTCATTTCTTTAGAAGTTTAATCTTGTTATACTTACCTACAGTAGTTAGATTTATTTTTTAGCAGATTATAGGTTTTCTGCGTGATGCCGGCATAGAATAGCAACACCCCAATTCTTGCCGCAGGTGTTGTAAGAGGCAACTAATTCTTTTGTTTATGTATACTATGACAAATAAGTAAAAAAAATAAAATAAAAAAAAACTAAGGGACTCGAAAGTTTCATGTATTATTACCATGTATTACAATTTAGGCGACAGGCTGACAACCCTTCACTACAATGATACACGAATAATCTGAAAGGGCCCTCAATACATGTCAGACGTGGCGATAACGACCGAAATTTTACGAACGTTAACGCTCTGCCAACCCCGCTAGGAATAAAGGCGTGATTTGTGTGTGTGTGTGTGTGAGAGAGAGAAAGATTGATTACAGATAAGAATATAATATTAATAAACAGAATTTAAAGATCTAAGTACTACTACTGAAATCTTTTCTGTAATGAATGTTATCAAAAGATAAGATATTCGTTATGACATGTGACATAATATTTTAATTTGTTTTTCATATTCAGTACGTTGGTAGTATTATTCTTAGAAGATTTTTTTTAAACAAATGTTTTCCAAAGGTTGTTTTTCAACTCACAGGTTGTCTGGTAGAGATCGCTTTCAGCGATTAAGCCGACATTGCACATTTTTAGTTTAAGATTTACTTACTTGCTTGCAATAAAATATTTTACATATCTCATGCTCTGAAAGTAGGTCATTACTGACAAAAAACACGACCTGTAAGTTCAACTTACAGGCGAGGTTTTGAAACTAAGCCTGTAAGTAATTTCAAATATAGAACGAGAAAAAGAACCAATAGAATCGCGACAATTAAAAAGTTAAAATCAATTTCTTCTTATTTTAATAGGAGTTGCATCCAATTAGTTGTATACGATTTTAAATTTCGAACTGGCCGCTACGAATTGTGTTGCTTGAACGCAGGAATTATATTTTTAATCTGTATTTTTATAACCTCAATAAATGAGTTTGTCGAATTATTACACAATATTACAATAACAAAAGTAAAAATTACTAATATCCCTTCGATCAAAAAAATTACTACTTTATGTTAGGATACTTTTCTTTCATATTAATTCAATATTTTTGAATCATAGAAAAAAAAGTTGTGTGGTGCAATTTGTATACCAGACGATACAATCATCATTTATGGGTCGTTTTTTGTATTTATCGCTTTATTTTGCTCACTTTTCAATCGATATGTAAAGCAGTATACGTACCACGGATGTAACATCAATAACAACCTCGGAAAGGTACCGCCCTCGCTCCGCTCGGGCGTTAAAAAACCTCGGTTGTTATTGATCACTTACATACCTAAGTACGTAATCTACTATTTACTTACTTACTTTTTAGTTACCAAGTTACAACGATTTGGAACATCCAAACAGACTTTAAACACTTAACTCGACTTAACTGAGCAGGAAATTAATCAATGCACGATTGTTACTAAACCAGTTATTGTTTGTAAGGAAACTTCTGTCTGACTGTGCTCTCAATGCATAATACATATGTATAGTTCACTCTATATACTGAAGAGTTTAATTTTCTTTTCTTAACTGAAAATTTGGTTCTGAGTCTGATGGGGCTGATCCTTAGAAGCCAACTACAGAAGGTGTTAAGAAAAGTACTAACTTCCTTCCAAGGGATGAACCGGCCCATGAAACTGAACAACTTTCCCCAAGGAATATAGGTCGAAATTAGATAAAGAATTTGACTAAGGAAATAAGTTGTCAATTTATTTTTTAAATAGCAAAAAGAAAGTAATAAGAATGAAATGAAAAAAAAATTGCTAGTCTTACCTTAAATTCAGCCTCTGTCCGTATGCCCAGCATGACCATCAGCTTTTTGATGAGCCAGTTGATGCTCCTTATGACTGCGAAGGTCGACCAGAACTGTGCAAACAGCGACCTCAGCCGGCCAAAGTTCTCAGCCACACCTACAGAGTACATTCATTGTGTTAATAAAAGTAAGTCAATAGACCTCAGTGTTTATGAAAAAATATGTTTTCTTGTTTACAATACATATTAGTTAATTAACTTTTTACTAGACTATGACTTGTATATAAAATTCACAAGTTTAAGGGAGAAAACATGGGTCTTCATTGGAGACTAGGTGTAAGTGTGGAAACTAATCAGGATTTAAGATAATTATACTTACAACTGGAGCAGGTTCAAATTGTGTTAATATAATACTTTGGATCTTAGTCATACATGGACATTTTTAAGTGTTTGCTTGTAAAGAAATCAGATAGGTAGTAAGATAGCAGGTAAATGAACTTCTGTTCTTTGATTTTCATAAACAACAATACTTTTTTTATAGCTAGGACAATAATATTTATTGAATGCCAATAATATTTAAATTCATTTCATTTCAATTCATAGGAAAATGCAGGGAAATACCTATTCAGAGGAAAATGCATAGCAGTGCATGTACCCTCTAGGTAGGCTGGTAATGGTGGCAAGAATTACACAATTCAGATTCTCTTATTAACACCTTACCTTAACAGCCACAACAGTCGACTGCTAGGCATCATTTTCTCGCTTTTAGGGGTATTGCCATACTTATCACCCTTGATATGTTCAGTAGTAGATGTTGCATTCACAGGGAATGCTCTGCCCATTCCCTTAATGATTATCCCTTAGTCGGTTTTCATGACACCCGCAGGTAGAATTGGGGTGATGCTATTCTAAGTGGGCACCATACGGCAGATTATTAGCACTCATTTATATCTTATTCTGTCTTCCTCTCCAACATTTCCTCTGTGACAGAGGACTCACTCAAACTACTAGTGACTCAATGAACCCAAAGAAAAGGCTTCAAAAGGACAATCTTAACAGATGAGTATTGTAAAAACTTTTTATTCTCATGACCCAACCGGTTTCGCTTAAATAACCATCATCAGGGGTATGTAGTAGGTACACACATTGCGTAAGGAACTACATTCTATTATACTAATCATCTGAATTGTTGCTTTTGTTTACAATATTCATCTAAACAATGGAGTACCACCAAGTGTCGACAATAGTAAGTATAAACGACAATATTAACATGCATACATACATAAATCACGCCTTTATCCCATGCGGGGTAGGCAGAGCGTTAACGATTGTAAACTTATCATTGTTATCGCCACGTCTAACAAGTACTGAGGGCCCTTTCAGATGATTCATGTATAACTGTAGTGACAGGTTGACAGCCTGTCGCCAAAAAATTGCAATACACCAATACTCTCTAAGCCGGCATCACACAGCATTATTACAAAACAGTTACTTATTTCTTACCTAAAATAGCTCTAAATGAGCTGGTGAGTGCGAAGAATGTGTTCTCAAGCATCATAGCGATGCTGCCGACGGCATTCACTAAACTCTGGATGGAGTCAAATGCTGGCCTCGAGTTCTCCTCCGCTATTTGAATAAATCTGTAGATACAAATCAAAATTAGAAATATTGAGTATGTTAACAAGAAAGAGAGAAAAATATTAGCTGCAAATATTTTACGGGGTGAATCAGCCCATAACACTGAACAACTTTCCCTGAAAAACATAGGTTGAAATATGAAAAAAATTTTTAGGCCTCAAATATAAAATTACCGAATGACCAAGTCAATTTGTATGGTAGCACAATATTTTTTTTTCACATTTCAACCTATATTCCTTAGGGAAAGTTGTTCAGTTTCATGGACTGGTTCACCTTAAAATATTTGCAGCCAATTTTTTTACATCCTGTATGTATGTATGTTACGAATCATAAAATAGATCATATGAAAAGTTTTGTACCATTATTGAAACACTATATTGTGTGTAATGAGTTAGTCATTCTGCTTCTAATATATAGTTAAGATTTTCTCAAACGTCATAAAATTGACATAAAGAGAAAGGATCAATAGGTCAGTTGGACAAATCTTTACAAATTCATCAAAACATTTTAATACTGATAGATTATTTATTAAAACTAATCTTATCAAGGTCTCTATCTCACTAGAATTATTTTTATCTCCTTTTGTTCTATCATCTATTGTAAAACGCAAAAAAAAAACTGATAAATATTGCAAAATAGTGTGCAAAAGTTCAACATCTTACCTGCTTTCTATATCTCCGCCGTAAGGGCCTGCCCCAAATCTGTTGTAACCCCCATAGCCCATTCCACCCATTCCATAGCCTCCCATACCCATGCCATAGCTGCCCATGCCCCCATATCCTCCCATACCGTAACTACCCATGCCGTAGCTGCCCATGCCTCCGTAGCCTCCCATGCCGTAGGAACCACCCATCCCGTAGGACGAATAGCCCTGATTCATTCCATAATTCTGCACACTTAAATCTGGTCTTGGGGGCAGGGCGGGGGGCATGGCAGTGACTCCAGTAGAAGTGGAAGGAATAGGGTTCCGGAACGAAGGCCCGTCAATACCAGGGGTCATCCCAGCATTCGATAAAGTAGGGTCAGAGATTGCGTCAAACTGTTTCGCTGGTTCACTCATTTTTTACACTAATCTATACACTTTACAAGATTACCACAATGTAATCAATGGTGTAACACTACTAGGTTCACTTGTAACAAATAAAAACCATCCGAACATAATATTTTACGGATTTTTATCACAATTTCCTCGTCGCACTTCGCAATCACATTCCGTTTGACGTATCGCACGCACACACAAATTGACAGTTCTACATAATATGGGCTGCCAGATGATAACAATAAATTACCTTTAAATAACAAGTAATTAACATCACCACCACACCACCTCTGCACCGCACCGACCGATACGATGTCATTCGGCCTTATCCTATCCCACACGACACGACAGAAGAAAGGAAGAACAAAATATTATCAAAATGAAAAGTTGGTAAAGTTTTAGTACATACATACATACATACATAAATCACGCCTTTCTGCCTTGCGGGTTAGGCAGAGCGTTAACGATCGTAAAATTACGGTCTTTGTAGTAAAGGGCCTTTTTATCGTTTTATAAATACATTTTTACTGGTTTCAGTAAAATCTCATTTCGTTTGTCGTTTTCATAATTTTGATTATTTTTGACATTAGATCTCACATTCCTTTTCTATAATGACAACACAATTCGCCAGCTTTTCTCGATATAACTAGAACAAGCCTTATCTAGATTTCCATTGAAAGTGGAAACTATTAGAACCTGGCAACTTTATTATCCATAGACAACTATTAGAGTTTTTAGTTGGTAAGCAAAGGGCAAATCGCAAATAAGATAACATTACAAATTGAAATATAGGGATTTCTTTAGGAGAAAGTAAGTAAAACATCAAGGAAAATGTTTGCCTTTTCTAAACTTCATTAAAAACCACTAATTAAACATTTAGTTCAAAACTAGGTTTTGTCGAAGGGAAGAAAAGAACCTAAAATAAAAAGTAAAAATAAGTTGTCTATGCTAGAAGGGTGTCAATATTCCTGAAAAATATTTTTATTGTTGTTTTACGTATTTAGCGAGTGATTTCTATCTTATCAGAAAGTGAAATTGAAGGCTTTTGTGTTCTTTGTCTAAAGGTAAGTCATTTTCCTTATCGCCTTTATAAAATTTCTAGAAAATCGTCGTTGAAAGTTGGGGCAAGTGTCATCGTATATTGTTGTTGTAATTTGCAGTTTTTGCTAATAAAATCACATAACAAGTTATCGAATGAGTTCATTGACCGTTGTCCTCGATGACAGGGTGCTGATTAAGCACCAAAATGTTGATAAAATGGGTGAAATCGTCAACTTTGTTGGCTCGGCAAATGTGGCGTTTCGGGACCGGTTTTGCACCGCAATCAGCATCAATTGGTTCTATCGTGGCGGTAAAGTGACACTCCTAATGAGCACTCATTGCTGAGGCGGCGAATTGCGAGCCGAAGTCACATTTCGCATGACTACTACCCCATACATTCTTCGGTATGCGTGTTTTATGCGCGGTGCGTCGCAAAATAGTAATTCTGCGGTTAAAACGAGTTCCGCTGGTTATATTTATTGTGAGAAAACAGAACTTAAGTGTGTCACAGGTGTAAACCTACTAATCAACACAAGAAAACTTTTCGAGTGTTAAAAGTGATTATCTTGCATAATTTAATTTTGTTTTTGCTCATTGTAGCTCGTAAATACAGCTCTTTTACAGCTCTAATTGTATATCTCCAAATAGCTGTAACTTTCTTTAATGTCAACTTAAAATTTTAAGTTAGTTGGTTTATAAGTGAGCTGAAGCAACACGCTAAAATGGTGTGTTCGTGTCTATGTAAGTATCTATTAATATATGTTGGATACTAATAAACTTGGAAACTAACAACTGTAGGTATAGAATAGTCAACTAGGTATACAAATTAAAAGCCATCTGGGCTGTATTCTGAATAAAGCTCGCATATTAGGAATTACTAGGATAGGAGCTGCGTTTAAACTAGGAATATAAAAAAAGATGAAATTATTTTTACTCCATATTCTCATAGGCTTATAATTTTTTTAGTAAATTATTGTACTTGATATTCAAAACATATTCATTGTGCATATAAGTAGAAACAACATTTATCAAGGTTCAAAAAGTTTATTCTTTGATACATACTTAATTATAAAATCAGTAAAGTACTAAAACAATGCATGTTCCGATCATTTCCTACACACAATTAATTGAGATTGCACGAGTTGGCATGGCGGACATGTTTGTATATTAATTGCAACCAAGGATCTTTTCATTAGAGTACTATACATCACAATCGTTCTGTGAATCATTGGTGACCAAGTCCAAACTATCTTTGATTTGTAATACATGCCTACTGCAACCACTTGTGTTGTAGGTAGTCATGATAAACCATTTATTATTTAAAGTAAGGAAAATAAAATATAAAATTTTCACACTGTTTATAGAAGGTACTTGTTTACCAATTATTAAATGGCCTGTTATTAAAATATTTACCTTCCTTAATAATTGCATTCTATTTTTATTATAAAATTCCATTATATTATAACAGTTAGATCAAAATTTCGTATAACTAAAATGATCACTTACACAGAACGCCAGTTTATAAAATCCCTTAAATAAAAAGACAAGTTTTCTATATTAGACTTTACTGATAATATAAAAATACCGATATCTTTTCTCCTCGCTCTGCGCTTCACCACCATGAGTTGTTGCAACAGGAAGTGACGAGGTGGCGCCACTTTCGCAGGAAGTTGGCGACGCTTCAGACACTACAGTGTCTGTAGTGTTGGTTGCGCGGTATCTATGTAAAAAATAACGCGTAAAATTCACGAACAATATGAAATTTCCTATCTAGAAAATGGTACATAGTGTAAAGAATAACTACATCAACTGTGCTTCAAAAATATACACTTCCGTTGTGCAACACTTTAAGCAGGGATCTTAAATGCTTTGTACTACTACTTCCAGTCTTGAAAAGTCGCAGATAGTCAAGACGATTCAGGGGTCCATACCGTAAAAGTCTTAAAAACGAATCATATTCAATTTGACCCCGTAATGCCCTCAAACTCAGTTTTTTTTACTTTACTTATAAGTTCTGGCAGCGAAAATCAAGCGAAATAATTCAAAATGCCGCCGTCAAAAAGCGGCGGGTTATGTCGGAAGCCACGGCGTCGTCGTCCCGTCGCATCCGGCGCTTCCGTGCCGGCGGGCGGCAAACACCCGCCCCGCTGAAGTAGGCCACCGCGACTATTGTGGAGAAAACTGACGAAGAATTGTTCAAAACTGACAAAGAACTGTATCTATGCTGGTAATAAGTACTCTTCGGTAAACTATTACCAAAGAATACTAACTATTGCTATTACGTTTAGGCGAAAACAAAGAGGAATAATTCGAAATGCCGCCGCGCCGTCAAAAAGCGGCGGGTTATGGCGGAAGTTAAAGCATTGACGTCCCCGGGCATCCAATGCTTCCGTACCGCTGAAGTGGGCCACCACCACCACGGCTGTTGTGAAGAAAACTGAAGAATAGGATTCTTTTGTAGCACCTTCTTCAAATATAGGTCTTAAGTGTAAATCGTAAAGTTTATCAGAAAGTCTATTACAGTTGATTAACTGGAAACTGGATAATATTGTCCAGCATAACCTCGAGCGAATCACGCCTTTATTTTGTCAATCGTTTCCCGAAGTGACTGCATCCACAGACTGCATCACACCACCTTCACACATCACTTATCTGTCACACCGTACGCCCAATGTCGTAGAACTTATTTTAAAAGTTTAGTTCATAGGGATTTACCATACTCCGCTTGGCAGGCGTTATGGCGGGCCCAGTGCAGCAGTGGACTGTTGTTGTTTACAGAACTACTAGAATTCACGTAGATTAAAACCTCTTTATCTTCTTTTACTAGACACCCTTAGTAAACATATTTACGTCTGAAGCCAAGCCATAACAGTAGTGTCACGCCTGCTGTGCCTGCCTTGTGTAGACAAGTCGGGCACGAGCTCTATTCAGTGGAATCGGGAACGTGTCACTAGGGAATGTTCATTGTTCAGCTCACTTATTCCTAGTTTTATTATCTCTTACCTACAATGCAGGTTTTGATATACAATGCGTATTTTTTGCCTTAAGTGCCGTGTGATGCCGGCCTAGAGCAGAATCACACCATTTCTTTTCCGTGGGTGTCGTAAGAATCGAGACTCAAGGGTTGAACTTGCAAGTGTATTTCAATTTTAGGCGACAGGCTTACAACTACAACCTGTCACTAATAGTGACTATAGTGATACGCGGTGTGATATACGATTTTTCTGAAGAGGCTCTCAAATATTTGTCAGACGTGGCGGTAGCGACCATATTTTTACGGCCGTTAAAGCTCTTCCAACCTCGAAACAAATAAAGGCGTTACAAGTGTGATGTACTTAATTTGTTTGTTTGTTTTGTATGTTGTTTTATGTTATGATGAGTTAGAATTGAATGTGACCCTTTTTTTTATGTTAACAGGTGACGATTTTGGACCCTCAAACCGTTTAAGTTGGTAAGTAATAGCTTAGTTATTATTATATTAATACGTATTGTGTTTTCCGTCCTTTCGTAAATTCCATTCTGTTCACAGTTCGTCCTGTCCTGACACCAAGTTCCTGTTTTCCTGCCTGTTCTTCCACATTCCTGGCAGCAAAATTCTCCTTCCAACTACCTACTTTTCATAATGTTTACTTAATATATTTTACCGGCGATATGAATAGAAGAAATCTTTTACTTCCTACGATGTCTTGTTCCGTATGTACCTACAGAAATTAATGTACTTACATTATTCTTGTATTAGTTTGTTATTTTTTATAAAACAAAGTCAAGATGAGCTTAAGATAAGAAATTGAAAATTTGGCAAGGGTCGGTCAGGCGCCGGTAGCTCAGTGGTAGACGAGTGAGACAGGGTACTCCATTCGTCCTGGGTTCCCCTGGTCGACGCTTTCAATTTCATTTTATTTATCAGGAAGGACCTGATACATTTAGTCAAATAATCAACAGAAATTTGCCTCCCGACGCATAATGACCTAGCCTAATCGCATGATAACCTAGACGCATAATGTCTTATCAATTTCACACTCAATTTAACCTAAAACTTGAGCGTTGAGGGCTCACGTGCTTAAGAGCGCAGACGGCATGTAGGTTACACGGTTTGGTACTCGAGTACTCTATGTTGGCTTTCAGACTACTTGATACATCTAGTCAAATGATGAACAGAAATCTGCCTCCCGACGCATAATATCCTAAATCCTAAAAATTATCTAAACGCACAATGACCTAAGCGCATAATGACTTAAACGCACAATATCCTACCAATTTCACACTCAATTTAACCTAAAACTTGAGGGCTCACGTGCTCAAGAGTGCGGACGGCATGTAGGTTACACTGTTTGGTACTCAAGTGCTCTATGTTGGCTTTGAGACTACTTCACGTCTAGTCTACAGTCTAGGCTGGCTAATGGAGAGCTTTCACTTTTACGTCACTGCTGCTGGTGAAATTATGATGAAACTAAATAAAAACTATTGAGTATATAACTTAAGTACAAGACAATTACTGGACAGGACTATTACTGGAATGGCGACCCCGCATGAATAACAGATCTCGGGGTCGTCCACCCAAGAGATGGGTGGATGACATTAGACGACACGGAGCACATGATTGAATACATCATCATTCTCGTTGCCTTATCCCGTTCTCTGTCGGGGTTGGTTACCTAACCTAGGGGATTTGACGTGGAACCAAGTTCTTACGATTGAATACGAAGGGTACAAAATCGCCTAACATGGATGGAGCTAGAAGATCCTATGTTCATGAATGGACAACAAATGGCTGAAGATGATGATGTACTTAAGTATTGGTGTTGTGATCAAGCTAGTCTCAGTCCAAAAATTCAAATTCATAATATTTATTCTGTCTGACGAAGCGGTATAAATATTTTTTGTGGCCGCCATCTTGATTTAAACTTGTCAAAATACAATTTGTGACGGTTAATTAAAGATGGCCTACTTATTTTGTCAATACGCCGGCTTTGAAATACTCGCGTCGTATTTGTCTGTCGGATTCGTCGCGCTTATTCAAAGTGACTGCTCTTATTTTCTCTCCATTCAACCTGATCAAATTCCCGCGTAATGTGCAATTTGAAACGATGACAGTTGTTGTTGCGTTTACGGGGACCGTTATGGAGAAATTTGTCGGTTTACTTCTGGGTACTTTTGGGGAAATGCGGTAGACATTCATGAATAGGATATTTCTGACAAATAAAAAAATCGTCTAGGTATGTACCTAACAGTGTAAAGGGCAAATCTCGAAATTTTCACACTTCAATTGTAGGTTTGCGAAATTTACTACGTAGGTAACCTACTGTTTTTTAAAAGCTTCAAGATGTGTATAAACTTTGCCTGAATCATTTATAATCCTATCAATGACTGTTTTTATAAGACCTATGATATTTATCATTGCTTTACTCGACCATTATGCCAATATTAAATTTTAAATTAACTATACTTAAATCTGAGTCATATCGTCTACCATTGCCGTAAAATAATAGGGTATACTTTACCTACTATAATTACGGGACATTAAACTATAATTTTATGTTTATTTAGCCACTTATTTAGCGAACTAGTATTTTTTTTAGACCCAAGGCTGAATGATAAGTTGTCTTAGATTTTGTACTCTAACTGTCTTCTTCTAACTGTAACTATCCACATTTGTTTATTAAAACTAGAATACCTACCTACGTTTGAAAATATGACTTTTTTTTGTCCCCTAATCTGAAAACCATTGTTTTGTTCTGATTTAACTGTCATTTACGGTTTTCAGTGTCATATTAGCATGGACCGTGTTACTAGGTACCTACACCAAGTTACTACACTAGGTATCCAATTAATTAAAAAGTGATCAAAAAACACGTTGATTCTCATGTTAATAAAGTCTTCATCCCAATGGAGATTATTCCCTGATATCGCAGACAAAGGAGTGATTAAACGGTTAGACACAGTTTTAATCACAATCTACCGTTCGTCCGACAATGGCTCGTTTTACTGATCACACGTTTTTAAGCCCTCGATCTGGGTTGTTCAGTCTATTTGCTTACAATGAAGACGTTTGTTTTACGTTCTTTACAGCTTGAGACCTCGGTAAGTAGGTAACTATAGCCATCTTTTTTTGCGATCTTACCCGTTAATCGGCGAACTGAAATTGATAAAACTTATTATTTATACTTTCACCATTTTTGATCGAAAGTTATTTGAAGTCAACGTTTTTAAATGCTCCGTCTGCAATCCAAACTTTCTTTGTTTACTTCCAAAATATTTGTGAAGGTCCCTTAGGATAAGATACAATGGCGCCTGCATATTATGTAAACACTTATCGTAATCATAGAATATTAAACTAATCGACCAAAGCTGACATTATTATCTTCAATAATACGCTGTTGAACTTTTACTGAAATACACATCTAGTGTGCTGCGTAATAAGGAACGTAATCGAATGAATTTGTATGAACACAATATGAAATGCAAAGGTAATTCAGTGGTTCAGCCTGAATTTCTCACGGGCTGGAAATGCGTACACCGGAACGGGTGTCGCCATTATTTCTGTAGGCTTGTCGTCTGCTATAGAGATAATCTAGAACTATGATATAAAATGACTCGTTTGAATATAACTATGAAATGCATTCAGTTTGAAGTGTTTAAGAGTATAGCATTGATGCCTTCCTCGATTCTGAAGTATAGTCTATGCAAAATAGGGGTTTCTTACTCTACACTCCTTAGAAAGGCAATTTTTAAAGAAAAAATCTGTCAACAACGATGGATTGCTTAGTTGCAGCTTTTTTGTTCCTTACAGTTATGGCAATCATTATTTACCTTTGCAACACCATGCCTGTTGCAAAAAATATTTTGACGTATTTAAATCATCAAAAACATTTGTGTCAGTGATTTTGATCTGAAGTTTCCCGTCACTGACTGCAGAACAACGACAGATGAGGGCAGAGTTGGAGCGTTGCTACCGGCCTTTTGTACGCCATTCCCGGATGACATCGTTTTAAATTCCGCCAGAATCGCAATTTGCGGTTAACGTGTTCGTGGAATTTTTCATCTGGCAAAATGTCGCTAGGTTTTTGTGGGAACATGACAGTTATCAAAATTAGCCTGGCATTTCCGTGGCGCCTGTCTTTAACGTTTCGAAATAATTCCTTACTCTTGCTTGTCTAAAAGGTACTGAAGACAGGCAATTGCGTTTTATTTTCCATTTTAGTGAAGCTTCTTTCTTCGCTAGCTGAGAGTTCCATTTTAGCCATCTATTTTAAATGTAAGTCTGCAGCAGATATCACCCGAGGACGGAATGTAAAATGTACAAAATAGCCACAAGCTGCTGTCTCAGTAACTCAACCCGTCTCGGTCATGGCAACGGGAGCAGTTCCGATTGGCTGCGGCTCTGGAACTCGATGCGAAATTCTGCTCACTGATTCTGTAAAATTGAGAGCCGATATTTTATCACATGATCGATCTTTCCACGCGAAAATTATTCATAAAGTGAACTGGCTTAAAGCAAATTGTTTTTCCAAATGTTGCCAACGCCCAACAGGCTACCATGATTGAGCAAGCATTTAATGAACCATACTCGGGTGCGGAATTATCGCAAGTCCCTGACTTATTAATCACTTACTCTTGATCAATTTGTATTTTTATAAGGGTCGAAGAGTTCTCTCATGTTGTTATCACCGCGCATAATCGCGGGCACTCTGCGACATTGACAGTTTTGCACCAAACTGGTTTAGAAATGTGGGCTTGCGCGCGTGTGGGCAAATCAGGTCCGCCCTTTACGCAGTTGGCGATATTACGATCTCGCTGGTTTCCCTGCAGATGTCCATTTTGCCCAACTGGTTTTAGGACGTGCCCTTGGCTATTTACATGTTAATGTAGAAAGTGGACCAAACATAAACTTGGCGCATTTGTTTCGTGTTTACTGCGACGACATGATCATTGGCGGCGTACAAGACGAAGCAAAACTCCTCAGACGTATTAGATTGCGATAAGGAAACTTTCTTGTTCATTTCGCGGGGCTTATTAAAGGAGAAATTACGACCTCGGGCTGTTATAAACTCTGTTTATTACTCCGGGGAATGGAACAGCAACCGACAAAGTGGAATCTTCATTTCAACAATGTTGCAGGATAATGAAACCTGAGAGTCCAGCTCCGGTAATATGGCGATTTGTTTATAAATGATATTGCATTTGTGATCAGTCCGCGAGCGGTGGAAAAACGAAAATTTTGGTGTGACGGGATCGGAGGCGGATCTGTTGTCCTGTGCGCATCGATTGGTGCTTCTATCGTTGGAATGTGTTTCTTGTGGGCTGATTTTAGGGTGTGTTTGTGGTTTCCAGGGGTTGTGAGTTAGGACTTGTAGGTTCTGGTGCGGAATACGGTACACGCGGCCGGCCGGCGTCCGCAGTGCCGCGCCGGCTGCCGGCTCGCTCGCTCGTGTGTGTCATCCTCGGGGATATCAGAGCATTCGGCATCGTTCGTACCCGTCGCGTTGCGGTAGGTTGCGTGCTATGTTCCGCACGAACCCATTTAGGCATGCGTGCGAATTTTTTAACCGAAAAAATATCAGTGACATTGGTGGATTTTGTACGTAAAGTGTGAGTTTTGAGGATGTGACATTCTGATTATACTGGTTTGTATTTTGAAGCGGTTCTCTCCTTTTTGGCGTGTCCACGACAGCGTTTCTATAAGGAGCTTTGTTTATTTATATTGATGTTTCTCCCCTAATAACATTGGGGCTCAGTCTAATGAGCCGCGAGGGATGTTATAGGTTTTTTCGACATCATTCCAGTGTCGGATGCCTGCTGATTTGGGTTCTTGTTGAAGTTTTTCGGCCAGTATGTTGTTAGCATAAACTTTTATGACTGGACGAACAACGTTCACAGATGTATGCAAATTAGAAGAGCAAAAATAAGCGTTGATTCTTTGACGTAGTTTTTATCTAACGTCCTTTTTTGTGTAGGTAATTCCGATAATTTTATACAGGTTTTATAAAAAAATATGGTACGAAAACCGTAACATTTAGTAATGATGCCATAAAAATGTCGTCGTCGGTAGGTACTTTATGTTGCTCTACATCCGCAAATCAATAAACTGAATAAGTGCAAAGGTGAATAAAACAGAATGTGTATGTGAAGTGGAATAATAAAAACATGGATGTTTGCAAAACATTTTACTGCTGGGTAATCGTGGGTGATCAATCAATGATCAGTGTATTCTTAGGTAACTTATCAAGGAAAAATAGCACTGTATATATAAATTATATATATATTTATGCAGTACGTAGACGTGTCCTAAAATAAACTTGATAAATAAATGTAGCTTCGAATAAAATTAAATCACCTTTGTCCCTCGTATATTGTATTAGGGTGGTTACCCTTTGAGTATCAATTTCTTTTGAATAGACATATCTTAATAGAGTCTATTATCTATTAGCGAATCAATTTGTAGAGACAAAATGTTGGCTTTGTACATAAATAATTTAGACCTAGTATCATGTAGCTCAAACAACTTTTTTCTTAAAAGAAAAATCAAATAGCTCAGCTGATGTTTTTAGCTGTAGATAAGTATACCTAGATATATAATTATTTCTATTTAGATGTAGATATTATATTCTATCTAACACAAAGACGCGTTTCTTTAGAATTCATAAGAGATCACATCAATCTTGATCTCTGCCAATAGCTTCGCTGCAAGTTTGTCGGGAACCGAGATTTCTTACGTATCACTAGTATTTCATGGTAAAAACATCTTAGTATGGAGATGTATTGGCTGATATAGTAAAAAGTAAGTAAGTAATAACACTACATGATAGTAATAGTGATGATAGTGAAACACTACGCGATATGGTTGGTGATCTAGCACAAACAGTTTTTGATCTAGCACTAGGTAAGATATCTTCTTCTTCAAGCTATAGCCACCCAATGCTGAGTGTAGGTCTCCTCCGAGATAGACATCAGCAGTTCGTCGATCAAACACCGATTTTTGGCCCTGTAGTCAGAATCCCGAGACGTAATATATTAAGATATTTCGGGTCTAAAAAGGTGGTTTTGCGGCATCTACCTATATTATTCGACATAACCAAGTAAGTACTTCGTTTATAAATTCCAAACCGTGAAAATCTGTTGCCATACAAGTAACGATAAATGTTTTTAAAATACGGCGTTCTTCACTCAATAATAGACTGAAGTGTTATACGTGTAAGCGGTGGCTAACTGTGAACTGGTATATCGCAAATTGTTCTATATTTAGATGACCTGCTATTGGGCGTGGATACTTGTAGCGGTGATGAAAAAACTGTGATTCATCATTTAGAGTATCGTTGGTATCGTTACGACGAGAAATCGAATGATGAGACCTGTTATTAATCAATTTATGGCTTGATTTATTAGACAGTCAATTTGTTCTTTCAACATCCGTATACAGAGACCTTGTGGTGTAGGCAGAGTGTGAGCGGCTGTAATACTTTCGTTATCGCCACATTTGACAAATATTCGAGGGATACATGAAACCTTCGAGCTTCTTAGAGTCACTTCTTCCGACCTGTTTGCTAAAAAGAAAGGGAGGTGATGCTATTCCAAACCATAGCACAGTAAAGTGTTCCTTAATGTGCGTGTATGTGTATACATACACAAGCACACCTTTATCCCTTGAGGTGTAGGCAGAGCGTTAACGATCATAAAATTACGTTCGCTATCGCCACGTCCGATAAGGGCCTTTTCAGATGATTCGTGTATCACTGTAGTGACACCCTCGAGTCCCTTAGTTGCCTCTTACAACACTCGCGGTAGGAAATGGGGTGATGCTATTCTGAGCCGGCATCACACGGCACGGTAAAGAAATATTGGTGTTTGTGTCTATGTAAGTACTAAAATAGTTAATCTAAAATAATTGGTAGGTATTTCGTCAGTTGCATTTCGTAACCTTTTGAGTAGGCAGTATAAAATTTATTGCTTTTGCGTATTAAATAGAGCAATAATTAGTTTCCGATGATGAATTATTTTGATAACGCGAACAATGAAATAATTAGATCAGTGGCTATATTTACATTATGGCTAACCTAATTTATTATTGGCTAGCGTACCTACAATAATAGTTACTTACGTTTTGTGGTTTTGGTTAGTACCTAGGTAAGTATTTGCCGAATTAGTTATAAATGAAGTAAGGTTATATTTATATGCCGTGTATGCTAAAAACTTTATGTTGGCTAAAGAAATTTATTGCCATTACAAAAAAAAAAGATTATTTTATTACTTATCTATGTGCAAAGAATACTATATAATGTAGCTAGGTATAAGCTATGTGCTATCTATTGATAAATAGGTATGTAGGTAAATTATATCTGCCGTAATCATGAATAGCGGATTGTATAGGAGAGGACAAAATATAAAAACATGAGCTAGATAATTGGCCAGGAGAAACGACAAAATTAGGGACTCACAGAGTGATACGAGACGATAAAAATAAACGAGAGCAAGTGCTGACAAATTGGCGGGAATTATTTTATATCAGTTGCAGTGAGGTCGTTGACCCCGTGCGGGGGTCGTTCGTCACATCTGCTGAAAGATGCAGTCGTTTTATTGCTTTTGATAAAATTCAGGAAAACGAGGGAATCAAAACATCCTCCGAAATTGTTTATCTGTTACAACTTTTTTCAATACGAAAAGATTGAGTATGTCGTTGCCCCCGTGCGGGGGTCGTTTGTCGCGTGAAAGATACAATCGTTTCATTGCTTTCAAGAAAATGCGCAGAAAAAGCGGGAAAATCATTACATCGTTTGGAACTTTCTTCGATAAAGAAGCTTGAGTGTGTGGTATACGTGGATGTGCCATGACAATGCCATAAATCACGCCTGTCAGTTGCGAAGCCTCTTGAAAGATTCTTGTCGCTTATGCCACAACAAAACACATTCCGAACTCGGCAGTCAGTTATTCGGTCCCTTCGTAACTTCATAAAAGTGAAAATCAACAAACTTCGCGATGGTTTTGATTTCTTTGCTTTTTTTATTGCACCCGCCGCTGTCTTCCCTCGGGAATAAGACATTTTCAGGCATGTGTATACATACATATGAACCTTCCTCTAGTTAGAATAACTCTTACTATTTCAAAAAACGGAATATTTTTTTGCGTCGTATGAGAAACGCCAAATCGACTTAATTTTATACAATGTATTGATATTTGATACATACATACATACATATATCACGCCTTTATCCCTTGCGGGGTAGGCAGAGCGCTAACAGCCGTAAGAATACGGTCGCTATCGCCACGTCTGACATTTTTCAGTATTGTTTTCTAAGGTTGTTTCGGAAAACATGTGTATCACTATAGTGACAGGTTGTCAGCCTGTCGCCTAAAAAAAATGTAATACACCAATACTCTCGAGTCCCTTAGTCGCCTCTTACGACACCCACGGGAAGGATGTGGGGTGATGCTATTTTAAGCCGGCATCAATTGATATTTGATGATCTATTGAATTAGGTATGGTTGGAATCCTTTCGTTTCCACAGTCACCAATAATGAAAGAATGATGACGATGTGACAGGGCATAAGTCTACTGGTGCGCCCTTACGGCCAACGTACGGTATTAGGAAGGCGCTGTCTCCACACGGGAGACGTAAGACGTGAGACAAGAGATGTGACTCTGATGACAAGTGACTGAAACGCGTCTCACGGGTGTAGACGGCGGCAAGTTCAAATCTTCAAATTTCATTCGTTTACTTCCAAGTAGAAAGACATATCACTGAATAAATGGATAAGTTATCGTAAAAAAGAAAATTGTCAGACGCAATTTTCTCTTTTCTATAACAATTTTCTGATCCTAGTAAAAACGCTGCACGGATGAGATAAAAATAAAGGCACCTAATGCGGCGTCGCTTGTGTTTCAAACATGGAAACTCGCGTCGCGCTGTCTCGCGTCTTATGTTTCTCGTGTAGAGATAGCGCCTAATACCCCGCCATGAATAATTTATGGGGACAGTCACCAAACTATTGCCGTAGTACCGCATATTAGAGGTTAAAGACCGATGGTGCATTATTACATGCATGAACAATTTGGCTTTACTTGATACATCCATACATGCATCACGCCTTTATCCCCTGTGAGTTTGGCAGAGCGTTCACTACCGTAAAAGATACGGTGGGGTGGGGTAGCGTGAGTTTTATGATAGTTGCTTGAATATCTAACAAATAGAAATGAAGGCAATTTTGTATTGACTGCCAGATAACTCACGAAATACTTAGAATAATGAAAATTCCTACATACATACACAAATCACGCCTTTATCCCATGCGGGGTAGGCGGAGCGTTAATGATCGTAAACTTACGGTCATTATCGCCACGTCTGACAAGTATTGAGGGCCCATTCAGATAATTCGTGTATCACTGTAGTGACAGGTTGTCAGCCTAAAACTGTAATACACATGAATCCCGCGACACCCTTAGTTGCCTTTAACAACACCGCGCGGGAAGAAATGGGGTGATGCTATTCTAAGCTGGCATCACAAGGCATAAGAAAATTCGTCGCCATCATTATCTATTACCACAAAATATTTTCAATGGTATTCAGTCTAGTTATTTCTTCCTTATTTTTCTTAATAGCCAATCAGTATCAGTATTTCAGAACATGCTTTGGCCGCCTCTGCACCCAGGATGTAGGGCTTACATCCCAGTCCCAAACCAGGTAGTTTTTAGCTAGATTGCACCGGTTGCGCCCGCTGCTAACCGTTTCCCCGTAGAAAAAACACATTTTCCGGCATGTATTAAACATATAAACTTTCTTTTTGAATTACTCTAGCTATTAAAAAAAACTGCATGAAAATTCATTGTGTAATTTTAAAGATCTTGCCATACAGAAAAAAGAGACGTGGGAAACGACTTTACTTTAATGTAGTGATGCGAAATATTTATCAATCTATTGACAAAATTAAGCCAAACCTAATAAAATATATTGTTGATGCTCTATAAAGGTTGTAACGAAAGATTTGCAGGCGTCATTAGACCATGAAACTGAACAACTTTTTCTATGGGGGCTCTCTTAATCGCGCAATTTTTTTAACGCAATTTCGTATTGAAATCTTTTACGTGTAGGTATACCTACGCATAAAAATCACTATGCGACAGGACTTTATACTTTATGTTATCAACGTATCAGCGAAATTGGGCAGAGTTCCTGGTTTGGTATCAGTACACCCACCCCATACGCCGATGCTATATGGGAACTGTACGGCAGTATGGAGCGTGGGCGCGGGCGTGACCTGCCTGGCGACAGCTTATTACAGCTGTAACTCTTCCCTCCTATAACTCCTACGATATTGGCTAACTATATTGGAAGCCTTAATGTATTGTTGTGTACATTGTTCCTGTTGAACGCCGAGAAAGTGGATGGGAAATAGAACGATAGTAACGTGAAAGGAAAACTTTAGATTGTCACCGCACTGTGCGTATTTTGTATTGTACCTAATTGTATCAAATCTGATCTTAGCCTACATCGTCCCACTACTGTGGGCAAAGGCTTGCCTCTTCTCTTTCTATCCGTTCTGTTCAAGGCCTCCAGTTGTCAATACTTACTAAGTGCATATAGCTCGTCACGCCACCTGCGATAGGATCGTCCGCGGCATCTCGATATGGGTGATTTCCACAAAGTTGCTGTTTCTGCCCAAAAGACTTAGGGACTCGAGAGTATTGATGTATTACAATTTTTAGGCGACAGGCTGACAACCTGTCACTATAGTGATACACAGGGTTTATGAAACAACCTTGGAAAACAACCCTCAAAAATGACAGACGTGGCAATAGCGACCGTATTTTAACGGCCGTTATTGCTTTGCCTACCCCGCAAGGGATAACGGCGTGATGTGTATGTATGCATGTATGTAAGACCGGCCAAATGGACCAATGCCTATAAGAAGGCGGTAGTGACTGGAAGTTGAAAGCGGGAAAAAAGGCTGATGAAATATTCCGATTCAGACCATATTCTGACGTGGTTGTTGTTTGATATTATCAAATTTGTCTGTAAATTCATGACAGTGACCCTAATATTTTGCCCTCATCAACCCCATGCCACGAAACGAACGGCACCTCATAACGTCGCGTCGTTCCAATTCACGCAGAACATTGGTTTTATTATCGCTACGGAGAAAGCAGCAATGCGGTAATTGAATGTTCAAACAAAAAATACAAGAGTCATTAATGTTATACTTACATACGACCTCGTTATGTCAACTTTTACGCTTTTTGCTGAACTTGTTACCGTTTTATGCTCCATAAAATAATTTACAGCAGTACGGTTTTGATTGATTTAATATCCCCTGCTGATTTGACTTTACATTCAAACCTTTTTTTTTTACAGGTTTAGGCAATTAGCCGACGACCTGTCAGGCTGTCACTATAGTCCCACAATTTTTTTTTGAGGTGACTATAACGACTGTCTTTACAAATTGCTGGTCATTTACGCTCTGCCTGAAACTGGGCCCCAAGTCTGCTATTTTTCGTCATTGTAACGCCATCAAAACTCAACTGTCATACCATTTCCATGTGATTTTCTATAAATTTCAAATTTTCAAATCAAATTCAAATTTCAATCGTTTATTTCCAAGTAGATTCACAACGAATTCTTTCAGAAAGTCAAAAATTTACAATACAATACTGTCGCTAAAAATAAACTAGTCATTGTAAAAAAGAGAAAATTGTCAGACACAATTTTCTCTTTTTTATAACAATTTTATGTTCAAACTTATACTTCAAACTGTTAGCAGACTACGGAACTACTAAAATCATCCAACTGAGATCCAATCGACATCCAACTGAAATAATGTGTGTATATGGTTGCCTGGTAGAGAATGCGTGAGAATGCATTAAGGCCGCCTTGTTGTACTGTTTCCTTTGTTTGTGTTTTCTACATGTTGTTCCAATTTTGTGCAATAAAGAATTTTATATGTAGGTACCTAATATGTAACATACCCTGCCTAGGTACGACATAGCAGACAATTCGATGCATACGACAATAAAACCCATACACAGGGTGTAAAAAAATTGCTGCAAATATTTTAAGGGGTGAATCAGCCCATGAAACTTTTGGACCTCCCATAGAAATTGACTTGGTCGTATGGTAAGTTTGTATGGGATGTTCAAATTTTTATTTCATATTTCGATCTATGTTCCTTGGGGAAAGTCGTCCAGTTTCCTGGGCTTGTTCACCCCTTAAAATATTTACATACAACCTGTCTATGTACCTGATACCTAACATACCCTGCCTAGGTACGACATAGCAGACAATTCGATGCATACGACAATAAAATCCCATATATACGTATTTCAGTGTGCCCTACCTCGTACAATTTGCATGACAAGGATTCGCAGACAATGCGTGTGCGAATGTCATCGAGTTGGATAATTAGCCTGCTATTTATTTCTAACTAAACTGCGCTTTTTTTAGAGATATAATTGACATTTTGGGTCGCCATTTTATTTGCTAATGTTAAGTAGTGATGTGCCAACCATCTGTCAAATTCAGTGCACAATAAAAATAACTATTATGCCGATCTATGGAAAATCACTACTGAGCTTTTACGTCATTTGCACGAGCGTCATCTTAGTAGATGTGACGTGATGTTTCTAGTGGAACACAAAGATACACATTCAAAAAGTCCCATTTCGTTAACAGCGCCGGTAAGCTGGCACATCACTATTTAAGACTTACAAAAAAAAATGGCAACCCAAAATGTCAATTTCCTATCTCTAAAAAAAAAACACGGTACCTATAAGTCGTAATATATTCTAAGTTTATGCTATAAGTAGTATTTTTTTAAATTGAACTCGTGCTCTAAAGTATCGTCAGAAATATTCGTCATAATGATGAACCAACTTGCAACTTTTCATTTGCTTATTTAGTTTTACGTACTTTACCGCGAGACGTCCAGCCACTTGAAGCAGACAGAGCGCTAAATTACCCTAGCAAGTTACTACCTAACGTCAGACCTAGAGTATCTATTTGCAACATACTTCAACGTGACGACAAAATTTTTTCAAAGCCAAACTTACCGTTCCGTTTTACCAAAAATCCCAGCCTAACCGCCTAACCGTAGTTCAGATTGTTCTCTTTTCGAATTAGCATAAGAAGTGACCGTTGCCGTCACGCCTGCGCAGTTGAAGCGTGACTGCCGAGCCCAATGCGCTATTCAATAAGCACTCCGACGCATTTCAGTTCGAATTTCGAACTTGCAAGGCGGCAAAATGGTGCCGTGTAATTCGTTATGTTGGCACCTCCTGTGTAGGAAGCTAGTGGGTCAAAGTAGGTAGAGGTTTTAATTGCCATTGAATTTTGAGTAAAACTTCATCTTTGATTCAGTACTTAGGTACATCTATATACCACCGTCCACCACATAGCATGAATCTGAATAACTGCGAATTTAATTCGTACCTACGCTACTCCTGACCTAATAATCCCCAATCCCCGACCGCTATTTCCTCGTTGACCACGCAACGAATTTTGATGCGGCTTTTCTCAATGGATAGAGTGATTCAAGAGGAAGGTTAGAATGTATCATACTTGCAGGAAAAACTTATTATTTCCACGGGAAAACGAAAATCCGCGGGTGCAACTGCTGGGTGGGACGCTAGCTTTGCAACAAATAAGTAACTAGAATGTTCCTTACAACGATGCGTGGCGTTTTAAATAACGGACGCGGCCGTCAAAGACAAATTCTCAACTTGTATTTACCGGGTCATTAAAAATAATGAACAAATAGGCTGCGTTCTTGAAAGGTCAAATGAGCTACTTTTTAAAACGATCTAAAACATTATATTGTATGAAAAACTGAAAGTATGACGTCATGCCGTAAGTATTTGGATGGCAGCAAAACATTTTGAAACGATCTAAAACATTATTTTGTATGAAAAACTGAAAGTATGATGTCATGCCGTAAGTATTTGGGTGCCGTCAAAACACTTACTTTTATATTCTATATTTCTATATTTTTCTGTTTATTAATTGAAATGTTTATTAATCCAAACTTTGAACATTTCAAAAATGATGAATAAAGTCTGGAGTATTTTTGGAAAATAGTTTTGTACGTACAAGTTTGAGGAGTATTTTATTAATGACGCGGGAAACTAGCAAATTCGCAACCTGCATTCAGCCGGTAATTAAAAATAATGAACAAAATAGTCGCTGCATTCGTATAGCAATGGCGGAAAGGCAGTCTTTGGCGCGTAATGAGCTTTAATACCCACCTGCTTTGAGATCTGTCATTCCACGGCCATTAACAGGACGTCCTGTTGGACAAAGGGATTTCGGAATGCCAGGGGCTTAGTGTGCTGTAGGCAAATACAATGGGATTAGTCCATGAGCTGTGATCCTTCTGTTCTGATTTATTCACAGTTGCATATTGCGTTTATGATTTTTTTTGTAACTTTATGCATTTTACCACTCTGATTTTATTAGTAATTTTAGCACTATGGCCATTTTAGTACCTTGGACATTAAAGCACTACGTAACTTAGACATTTCGCCACTGGGTTATTTTAGCACTAAGGTCATTTTAACATTATGGTCATTACACCCCTGAAGGTTTTCATATTTTTACGCACTTTCTAAACAGTAGAATGTAAAAAGATAGGAACTATCCATGAACTGCGGATAAAACAAACTAATTAAAATGTTTTTCGTTCATCTAAACATGTTCATGTTTTCGTTAAACCTGGTCATCAAATCCTCAAACCTTTTTTATATTTCATGACGCCATCATGCATTTATAGTCAAAACTAATTTACTACTTTCCATACCTTCTGTTTTCCTTGTATCTCCTTTCCTTACCCTTTATCGTTTGCATTTGAATAAAATTTGAATTTCCCCTGTCTGGCAACACTCAAATTCATCGCAAGCAGTCGTGCAAAAAAAGGTGCGCTATTTGTGAAATACCGTGCTCTTGGGAGCGCGGAGAATGCTTAGAAATTGTGGAGATTTTCGAGATTTTTATCTTGTTGAAAGTATGTGCCTGCCTCTTGAGGCAGCGAGGTCGAGTCAACTAATTAGCTAAGTAGGGTAGTACGAAGAGTTTTGAAAAGTTCTAGAACATACGAGAAAGGGGATGCATGCATTGTGACGTAAAAAAATACTTGTTTTTTTTTATAATACTTGCAAAGGTTTCCATCGCAGACAAGATTTAGGTCCGTATTTATAAATCGCTCTCAACTGTGAGATTGATCTCAAGAACGATTTTGACAAATGTCAGTCAATAACAGCATCTCAAAGTCGCACTCAAGATTGATCTCAGAGTTCAGTGCGGTTTATAAATACGAGCCTTCAACTAAGGACTGGTGTCCCACACGAAAAGAGAGAGAGACTAAGGACTTTCGCCAAAAGTACCTACCTACTAACGACGATTCTTCCATCATATGGGCTAACCGTAACTTGCGTACTTTCAAACATCTCTTTCTCCCAAAATCAGTACCTAAACCACTTATAATACTAAATTAAACCACAGACAGGGAATTCCCAACACAGCATCAAGCCGGGGATCAATACATACCAAAGCATGTACTTCAATTTGATTAACAACATAGCCAATGAGTGTAAGGACGTGTACACGAAATTAAGCGGAGCGGGGCGCTCTTTCTCAAATAGCGTTTGCACTATAAACCAAGTCCTAAGAAAACTAGCTGTAAGAAATTAGGCCTTGAGACCATCAGTGAGTTCGTGACGTCACAGATTCTAGTTTAATTACTACTCGCTATTGGTTGGTGGCACTGCCCCCTCAAGCTCCCCTTACCCCCGCACGCTAGCTTCACCCGATGTCTTATAGAAAACGTCATAGGTACGCCATCACTTCTAATGTATCTGTTCTATGGTTTGCATTACATACAGTAAAGGACTCAGGTAAAGGAATTTAAGATTGTGATGTGACACTATGCTGCTACGCCATTTCGCTTAGTCAAGGTGATTTTTTTTCTAGAGAGCGCCGGCGCCCATGCCGCTCCGCTCCATTTAGTGTACGAGCCCTATTAGCGGATCGCATGCCAGGATATCGGCTGAATGGGTACGCAGTGGGTTGGAAGCGATTGCAAGGGTTGTACCGGCTTAGTAGGTATCCTAACTTAGGCAGTACCACATTTGTCAGTAGGTACTTTAGTCTATGATCACTAAGACGGCGGTCGTTAAACAACCATGTCCGAAGCCTGCTACTTGTAGAATGCAGTTGAAAAATTCTGACACTAGGGTTCATCGGGTCGTTGGACGACTTGGTGTCCCACACGAAAATAGAGAGAGAGAGTACTTTAGTGTAAGTGTAATCAGTCAGTAAAATGTCAGAGGACTGGTAGCAGACTCTTCTCTTTTCGAGCATACTCTAATAGTAGTCATACTTATACACATGAAACCCTTAGTCGCCTTACGAAACCCGCGGGAAAGAATGGGGTGATGCTATTTTAAGTCGGTATCACACAGCACTATTAGTAACACTTAATTGTATTTACTCTCCAATTTTGATTAGATTCTTCTGACTTTTTTTGCACACTGGTCGAAAGTAGATTCTTGAAAGGTTTTCTCATAGATTTTGTTCGCTTTAGTTTCTTCAGACTGAGACTCTTAGAATGCCAATAAACTCCATGAGAGTTAAACTTGATTAGGGTTCGGTATTGGAACGATCCACAACACGTTATACAGGATGTTAATGAAAGTGTTAAAACTGTTTATGAAACTGAATAATATCACAAAAATGAGCGTTTAAAAATGGACCTTCCATTTTATACTTTCTTACCAAAACCATGCAGAGTTTTTTTCTCCTGTTTCTTTCGAAAATTTACGAAGGTCTTGCAAAATTTTAGATTTCCCATACCAAATGACTTGCTCAGATAAAATAAATAAATAAATAAATATCCTGGACAATTCACACAGCGCCATCTAGCCCCAAACTAAGCAAAGCTTGTACTATGGGAACCAGATAGCTAGGGTATCCAATCTCGGTATACCGAGATCTCGAAATACCGAGATCCCGCATCATTTTGTGATCCGGCACAGTGCGGGATTACGAGTGCGGGATCCGCGGGATTTGCGGGATTAGCAAGCAGCAAATAAACGTTCTACTGAAGGCGCGAAATAGGTGATCACAATTTTAAAAAGTTCGTGTTATTATTTTTATCGTATAACTACCTAACTAATTACCATTACACTATACTTAGGCACGGCACGTATTTATAAATCGCTATCAACTCTGAGATCGATCTTGAGTACGAGTTTGAGATGTCGTTTAGTAATGGCTGACGTTGTCAATGTCGCACTTGAGATCGATCTCAGAGTTGAGAGCGATTTATAAAATACAAGCCTTAACATTTCAAAGCAGCTCAGGTTGCAGGGCTTAGTTTGTAGGGTTATACTTGCGGAATCCCGCAAATGCCGAGATCCCGCGGGATTGAAATCTTCGATCCCGCAAATACCGAGATCGGAAAAAGCCTGCGGGATTGGATACCCTACAGATAGCTGATACTAATACATATATACTTTTTTTGTAAATAAATACATATTATACATAGAAAACACCCAGACTCAACACAAATATTTGAAAATTGACTTAACAAATATTCGTGTTCGGTGGGGATCGAACCCACGACCCTCAGCGTAGAAGGCAGGCATACTATCCGCTACGCCATCGGGACAGTCATCGAACACTTTCTTCTTCCTCTTTGCGTGTGGTGGCAAATCATTTTTTTTCAGACTACATAATAAGTTGCCACACGGCATTTGTGTATTTATTACACCTATTCCTATTTTGTTTATGCTGTAAAATAAAATCTGGTGATATAGGTTCGTATCCCTTTTGCGACTTGGATTTTTTGGAGAAAGTCGTTTAGTTGCAATGGCGGATACCCCCTTTTCCTAGCATCCTGTATAACCGTCTATGAAACCGTCTGAAGCAATTACCTAATGGGAACGATCACGAGAACCTTTGAATCGATATGCTAATTACGTGGGGTTCTGTTAAAGCAGTAAAAGCAAGCACTTACTTACTATTAAGACTTAGGGCAGTTTACTTGTAGGCAAGTGCTTTTCCCAGACTGCCCGTTCCGTTTTTGACGTGACAACGTCTTATAATTCGATGAAGCCGGCTGCACGCACCAAAAAATACATGCGGCGTTACCTCGCTCTGAGGCGTTGCATTTAAGGTTTGAAGTGCAAGCGAGAGCGCTATCGGCCTTCTCGTCCCATCAGTATTATCTTACGACATTGTCTCGTTCAACTGTCGTCAGTAAACCGACTTTACAGAGAACCGATTTTACTCAGAATGAGGGTTATATTTTTCAAGGGTATCTATGTATTTACGTTGACAAGAGTGACTACAATTATCGTAAATTTTTCTACAAACTCAAAGTCATGGATTGCCATAAAGGCCATGCTGGGAGAACCACATGTGCTTATCTCCCTCCCTCAAAACCCATCCTTCTTTACTGCTCGCAACCATTCCGAAATCATACCCCATTCCACCATCGATTACGTTTTCCCTTTACAAAAGTGCACTTATTCTGCAGACCGTACACGATTAGACGCACGTGCCCAAAGCGGTCACGTTGCGCTCGCAGTTGGCACGTTAAACGCGGCTGTCTGTGCTGACCGTACCAGACCTACCCAGGCAGGCAGTTTTCATGAGTTAAGGGATAGTCACACTGAGTTTGGGCATCGACGGTTATCAAACTGCGATTGAGGTTTGATAGTGTACGTAGTGTTATAATATCACGCTTCTGTCTGTGCTGACCGTACCAAACTCGATAGGCAGGTAGTTTTTATGTCAGATAACACAATTAGTATATGTCGAGCGTTAATAGGTCTGTAGATTCATAGCAAAGGTTCAAAATTTGAATTTTCGTTGCTATTTGAAAGGTGGACCTGGTTGATGCCGAGACAATACTTTACTTATTAATTACATATTTACTGCTAACAACCTTCAGTTATTCACTGTCTCTCGCTCTCTTTTCGTGTTCTTCTTCTTTTCTTCTTTTCGTGTGAGATACCGAGTCGTCCAACGACCTGGTGTACCCTAGTGTCAGAATTTTTCAACCGCCTTCTACAAGTAGCAGGCTTCTGGCATGGTTGTGTATGTGTAACGACCGCTGTCCTTCAATGAGCACTATAGTAATTAATCATTAGCTTTTTATAAATAAACAAAATAATTGATCTTTTTAACTCAATCCACGCTCGACACTGGACTTGAGTGTCTTGCCCTTAAGTTTCTTTGCTTAGACGTTGAAATTGGTGGATGGAAGGTACGTTTTACTATTCTGTTCGACGTGCAGATTGGGTCTGGGTAATTGTAGCGCAGTGTTGCAATTGTGTGTTGTTGTACAAAACTATACCTTAGTATATGTATATACTAAATCTATGAGTTGTTAGTGTAGTATAGTACTTGATAGTACCTATCTGTTTATCTATTTCCTGAACTGAGTACTTTTTCACTCGTTGCATGGTGTTTGCGTCCTACCTTGATGACATTTTCCTTTTTATTGAAATGCAGGCTCTGTTTCTTGCCTAAAATCTAGTATGGTATATATTTTAAGCGAGTTATCCCACATAATATATGTGTTTATACAGGTCATTAGGGACAGCCCTTCGAATACTGATGGGGTGCGTTTAACCCAAACTGAACAACTCTCCCGTAGCAACATTATGTCAGGAAACATCAAAAACTTTTTGATTTCCCATAGTAAATGCAGTCAGATGATAGCGATTTTGTATGGGAGGTCGACATTTTTTTTTGTTTTTCCTGACATACCTTCCTAGGGGAAACTAGTCAGTTACATGGTCTGCATACACCTTTTCAGTATTCGGAAGGCTGTCCCTTACACTCGGTATTTTCTTATCATTAATCATCTTATTTTTCTGCAAATACGTGGAAATCCTGGAGTAACTTTAGACAGTCGAGACAGACAGAGATGTATGCTCAGACACGTTGCTAGCACCTTAAAGACTTTTAAACTTTAAAAAGCTATCTTAGGAAGTAACTTCATTGTCTCTAGGAGCAGAGGTAAGAAGCCACTCCGAGATTTTTGACCCGACATTGTCAACCTTACCAAACTGGGAACAGGACAGGATTCACAAAATTTACCAAGATCATCCATCCAGTCTGGGTCCCGGCCCTGAGACGTCCAGATCCTAATACCTACATACATACATACCGATGTATATCACGCTTTGATCTCTTGCGGGATAGGCAGAGCGTTAACGACAGTAAAAATACAGTCGCTATTGCCACGTCTCAGAAATCTTTGAAGGCTGATGGAGAAAAATGGTATGTGACAGGTTTTCAGCCTGTCACCTAAAATCGAAATACACATGAAACCTTCGAGTCCCTTAATCATACGACACCCGCGGGAAAGACGTGAAGAAGACGCTTAGAATGCCGTGTGATGCCGGCTTAGAATAGCATCACCCCATTTCCTACCCGTGGGTGTCGTAATAGGCGACTGAGGGACTTGAGGGTTACATACAAAAATTATCTCAAACCCTCTATATTTGTCAGACCTGGCGATAACAAGCGTATTTTTACGGCTGTTAACGCTCTGCCTATCCCGTAAGGGATAAAGGCGTGATATTTTTATGTATGACTTTAAAGGCTACCTTCCAAAGTATTTCTTTTTGTCTCTATGATAATAATACATACATACATATATCACGCCTTATATGATAATAATATATCGAGATAATTCGAGATGTCAACCTTGTGGAGGTTGACAAATATGAACGCATCAAGAATCGAACCTGAGACATGGGTGTCCTGGTTCCAAAGTCAGACCGCTCTTTTTTCTAAGCAGCCTTTCTTTTAAAGTGCTTTAAAGCATCTTCTAAAGTAACTTTATTGTCTACCAGTGGTAAGAGACCACTCTGAGATTAGCTCTATGCCCTCCTGTTGACTCGACATCGCTGGGAAATGGATTTAAGATCCTCTTTGTGGCATCAGACTTCGCCTGCGCCAGAAATAGAAAAGAAATTCTATTTTTCAGTTGCAGTAGGTACCTATTTTCCTTCTTGAGCCCGCTTGTGACTAATTCAATTAACATTTAATCGTGGTTTCTGGCTTACCATGTGCATAGAATAGCACCACCCTAATTTCTCCTGCGGGTGTCGTAAAATCGACTAAGTGATTAAAAAATCATCCAGGGAATGGGCAGCATAATATCTTACACTGAGCTCGCCGATCTGCCTGCCAAGCGTGGAGAGTATGGCAACACCCGAAACGATAGGAGGAAGCCTATGTCCAGCAGTGGACAGTCGTGGCTGTTGAGGGTAGTGCTGAGTGCTGACTAAGGAAGGTATAAATGCAGCGCTACTTATGATTATTGATTACCAATGCATACCCTTATAAGCGGTTTTATACTTGTTTGTAGATTTAGTAAAGTTCTATCTAGATGATATTATGATAGACATAACTTTGTCCTTGCCAATCGAATAGCCTGATATCAAAGACAATAAAGTTTACCTACATAAGTACTTCTGATGAAGACAAGGTGAATTAAGCCAGTAGTGGATTGGCTAGGCGTTCCATTTGGCACGGTCAAGTTTTGAAACAGGGTTGCCAACTCAATATTAACTTATTACGAAAGACAATACCTGTGCTAGCGCGGTAAATTTTGCCAGTGAATTAGCCAGGCACGCTGTTCAGCACAACTTCTGAAAACAGGGTTGTCAACGCCCAGAGTATATCAACTTATAACTGACTAGCGGCTCCGCCCGCTGTAACTCGTTTTCCCGTGTGAACCACTCGCTTTTCCAGGAAGTACACGAAAACCTTTATCTTAAATCAATCTATCGATTAAAAAAAACAGCATCAAAATCCGTGGAGTAGTTTTAAAAATTTAAGCATACATTCACAAACGCAATAAGCGACTTTGCTTTGTACTATGTTGTGACTAGAAGCCAGTCGAGTGGTTTCACCGCTGGTAATCTATCTGACGTGGCAATTTCATATTTTCTCGAGGTAATTAGTAGTTTCTCAGGGACGTTGTAGTTTTGTAATGATGAAAGAATTTTTGAAATTGAGGAAAATTTGCTCTTTATAAAGTTAGAGAAAAGACGACAATACCGCCGATAGTTACAATGTCAAGCTGGCCAATGTAGCTGGACATGCTACTCGAAACTGAAACCGTCTGAACAAGGCTGCAGCTCACACAATATATTCACTTGTTCATCAACGTTATTGGTCTCGCACGTCTTTGACAGACGATTTAATCAGAATCTGAGGGAAGACTTTTCGTGGCCATATGAGCCGAAAACTACTATTAACTTGTTACCAGTGACAATAACTACCATATCACTTAAATGGTCCTGAATCTGTCTAACTTTTTCCCAACGCCTGACAACCCTAACTACAGCCAGGGTTTTACAATGAGGGTAATTTACTCGGTCATGTTGAAATTGTCTATGGAATGTTTAGCTAGATAGACGGCAGTTATTAAAGTTTGGGGATTCTGTAGAACTTACAAAAAATTAGGGTATGAAGTTAGAGTTAGGTACCTATTTTACCCAAATACCTATCTTATCCAGGTACTACAACCGACTTCATAGTTGAGAAATAATACTTAATAGCTTACTTATTGAAAAAATACTACACAGATTTTTATACAACTTATTGGGACTCCACAATTCCGATACCAATTTACCAATATAACGAATTATCCAATTTGGCCTTTTAGTTTTGAGATATACTTACGAGGAGAAACAGGTAACTAATAGCATACGTTTCTTAAGTTAAAGGGGGTTTGGAATTTTAAGAATTGTACAGACATACCGTTAGAATCCAAAACTTCCTTTTTTAAATCGGTTAGGGTCGTAGGGCGACTCGGTGTCCAACACGAAAAGAATGATAGAATCGGTTAAAAATCCTCTAAAACTTCCGCTCATTTAGAGAATGCTCCGAAGATCAAGATTTTCAGCCACTGACGGAACCAACAATGAGAGCAATTTGTTCGAAATTATCCTGATTGTTGTACGATTTCTTCCTCGGAATTATATTTTACGGAGAAATGGAAATAAGCTAGGGTTTCCGGATGGTCTTGAAAATAAACTGGTACGGTAGTGTTGTTACGTAGTTCTTAGAAAAAAAAAAATTCACGCGTTTAGACGGGTTTGAAATTGTCTTACCATACGATTTGACGTTGTCAAATAGTTCGGCTTAGTTTAGACTCGACCCAGTTTCGATTCTAACCGTGATTTGTTTTTATACTTTTTTAAGTTGTACCGCGTGGAGTTGCAGCTGGCTCGAGTCAAAACGGGTCGAATTGAAACTGGGTCGAGTCGAAAGTTCAATCATATCTAACTTTTTACAATGAGACTGGTAGAATTCTGTTTTTTGTCGCGGGGGACCCAGTTGACTAACGACGAATTATTAATGTGTTTTTGGAAAAACTAACCCGCAAGGTAGCCATCTTTCAGAATTATTTTTTGATACGTTTGATTTTTACCTTTCCAACTAAGTGAGCTTCAAATAAAAGTAAATAAATAAATAATAAAATAAATATCCTGGACAATTCACACAGCGCCATCTAGCCCCAAACTAAGCAAAGCTTGTACTATGGGAACTAGATAGCTGATACTAATACATGTATACTTTATTTTTTGTAAATAAATACATATTATACATAGAAAACACCCAGACTCATCACAAATATTTGAAAATTGACTAAACAAATATTTGTGTCCGGTGGGGATCGAACCCACGACCCTCGGCGTAGAAGGCAGGCGTACTATCCGCTACGCCATCGGGACAGTCAAGTAGATGTACTTTGACCATTATTTCTAATGAAATGTGCCAGCAAATGGCGGTAACACCTTCACATGTATAGAGTAAAGTCTGAGCTGTTGTAGTGTTGTATACGCCGAGCCATTATGCGGAATCATGTTGCGTTCCCTTGTCTTAACAGCGCGCTTTAATGCGAGGAAAAACATTACATTTCTCCTCAGACGTTAGTGCTAAAACGCTATACAGGATTCTAGAGAAAGTACGCAATATCTTTAGTGGGGTGTACGAGAAAGAAGAAGGGTGTACAGTATACCAACAACACACCTGATGGTACACCAGTGTTTCAATAAAATATTTATTCAGTAGGTAACTTTTCTGTTCAGATATGGAAAAATCGACCGAAAGCTTAATTTTTTCAGTATTCTCTCTCTCCATAGATGGAGTCTGGTGTACCTTACCTTAACAGCCACAATAGTCCACTGTTGGACACGTGGCTCCCCTTTTTGGGGGGTATTGCTATACTCGAGAGGGGTTTACTTCGTTGTTTTTTTTCGCGTGCGACACTGAATCGTCCAATGACCCGATAAACCTTCGAGTTCTTCTACCACCTACTATAAGTAGCAAATCTAAGATGGTTGTGTGACGACCGGTAATCATTGACGGCTGCAACGTGCCCTCCGAAGCACGGGAACGTCTTTCTTTTCGGAAAATCGTATGGTACAACCTGCGATGTCCAAACCAGACTGGGAAGAAATTTACAAAGTGTTACTACTCAGTGCAGAAAAGACTTTTGCTCTTCCACATTTTTTTTTTCATGATAGGCTTGCATAAACCACTACGATGTCAATTTTCGATCAAACAAGCTTTATAAAAGCGTTGCTTTTAATGGTATTAACTGCACGCAATATTTAATATCATCATATTGCAATCTACCAAAAACATGCCCGAACAATAAAGTTGAAAACCGAAATTGGAACTCCGTGCAACGTTTCCGTTCATTCACAAAAGGGCCATCGAAAAGTTGCTCGTTCACTTCATTCATTCACTCACTCACTCAAACAATGCCAAACTGGCTGTTGGCCTATTGTACTGTACTAATTGGAAATTTCGAAGTTTTTGTATAAAATGGCGCTTTTGGAAAATCACATTTATTTTTCTGTATAAATTGGGTATTTGATTTGGGTGATGTAGTATGAAAAAACAGTTTTTGTTAGCGTTTGTGTATTTTCGTCCACTAGACGTTTTATGCTATTTTATTTTTCACCACACCATATTAGTTAGGTATGTATTTCTAAATTACCTGAGTATTTAGGCAGAGTATACAGAAAGGCACATAAATCTTCCCAATAGTTTCATTATTCAAGATATACTTATTAGTTGAATTTTCAAAAGTTCAGTCCAGCTACCTACGTCTGGAATTGATCGTTCAAATCAGGGGTAGGATGACAGATCGGAGAAAATCAAGCCGGATATTTCTATCTGCCACCCCAAGCCACATTCTGGGGTGTCAGATTGGACCCCTAAAATCAATCCAATTTAAAATACCGTCATGACTTCCGGAGCTCGCATATAAAATGTGCCACTTGTCGAGGATAGGGCACGTCGGAGAGAAATATGAGGTACCTCCTGCGCTCCACAGATAGCAAGTGACGCTTAAAATGGCGGGAAAGCGGTATGAAGCCAGTATGACGTTGACTTTTATGAAAATCAGCGAGATTTTTGTGGGTTCACTGGTTCGTCAAATGGTTTATCAAATGAGAAGGAAAACAAAAATATTTTTGCAGAGGGCAACACGTTGTGCCTAAACTCACCATTAAAGTAAATAAAAGTAAATTAACTTTGACATTGACATATAGTCCACCAATCACAGAAAAAGGTGCAGTTGGGAGTGGCACCATATTTGTTCCACAGTTCGCTACCTAATTGAAACGCTAATTTATGAACGAATGACTTGAAAAATACCCACATAAAAGTTCAACCTCTACGTTGGTTCCGCAAATTGATATCATAAATAACTAAGAATCTAATTAATGTTTCGAACCGCATCCGCCGCCATATTGTGAAAGTAGTCCAGTGCACTGTGGGCATACATTATTGCTGCTTATTGGTATAATTAGTCCAGTCAACTGAGGTCCTGAGGCAACGCCTTGCATACCGCACCACTGTTATTATAGGGACTTACTGTTATGGGTCTCGAAGTGCATAGAATTTTGAATTTGTGTCGGGCCATACCAAGGGAATAGACGTCGCGAACCATACGTGTGTAATATAATGCTTGAGTTTACAAACGCGAAACGCACGATTATAATATGTTGCATTCACCAATTCACAGTGAATTTAAAGACCTATGTGGAGTGGTTAAGAAGCCTGCGTCGCAAAGGTTCAATTCTCGGTGGGGCACTTCCAAAGTTAATATAAATTTGTTAAAATAAAAACTCTGACACCAGGGCTATTCGTCGACTCGATGTCCCACACAATAAAAGGACAAGGAGACAATTCTATTCAAACAAGCACCACATTTTAACCATCGGAGCAAGAGAGGGGAGCAGAACATTTGATATCGATCTATTTATCTCCTCTCTATAAAGCAAATAAAATTTCAGAAAAACGTACAAAGTATCAAAATTGAAATTCAAAAACATCTTATTCTATTTGAGCGCAAACAAACTTATTTTCGTTCGCTAGACACATCGTATTTCTAGTTCATGTTTTCGAGTATTTTTCATGCGAATATGGCACTTATTTCTCAGCAACTAAGCTCCAAAAAGCTGGCTATATCTAGTTATGAAAGTTTCAGGGCTGTTGCCGCTTACTGCGGGGAAACTTGGCGTAAACTGGTTCATATAACTTGGCTTGCACTTTACACGACGCCCAAATATAGCACCTAGATAAAAGTTTGTTCAAACGAAAAGTGATTTCGTAAATAGTTTACTATGCGCATAAAGTACCTACGTCAAATTAAAAAAGTAAAATGTTTTATACCTTTTACACAATTCATACATATGTATATTATGATATCTATCATACTAACTGAATTCTTACGACGGCGGTAGATAGATTTTGGGTGTCCGAGATTTGACTCAACCCAAATCGTATTCGGTCATGATCACGGAACAGCTGATGTTTTGCGGATGGCGTCTTAACTTCACTAGAGCAGAAACAACTTTGAAGGCATGATGAGACCATGACACTGCACAAATTTTTCCATGGAAAGTGTTGTCAACTGAATTTCATCGTATCTTATGACGGACTTGGTGACATCCTTTTTCGAAATAGGTAAAAATTGCAAAATTCTGTGAACTAAAAAAGTCATAACCTAGGTTTAACACTTCCAGTCTAGCAGCGCCATTTTTTCGAGTTTAGCTCTAAAACTAAAGGCAGACATTAAAGTCTGAATAGCCCGGCTTTTACGGCCTGATAGTGCTCTTTAATTGTTCTTCGTAAGTGCAGGCTAGGTGGGATTGTGGGATACAGAGCCCATGTACTTATAGTTATGGGGTTTTTCTTTTCTAGTTTATTTTTTAAACATAAAATCCCTAACGACAACCAAAGATGGAAATGACGTGATGATATTTTTAGCCGGCATTAGGTTAGGTACACAGAATATAGCTTAGACCAACAACATTAACATATTCCAAGGCTTAGACATTTAACATTTGAGGAGTTGGACTGACATACATACGCTACAGTGATACTGTGTAAGTATCACTTTTCAGACATGACATCCAGTGTCGAAAACGACGGCTTTGTTTGCCTGACGACAATCTGCCAACCCTGAAAGTGGTAAAAGCGTTTTTTGCATGTGTGTATATATCTAATAATTATAAAATAATCTGCCTTATAACTAGCCGTATTCAATACTTTTATTTTTATGTGGCATTCTCTACCGCTTAACCAGAGAAAAAATGATATTTACCTAATGCTACTCTTGTCTTGTCATCTGGGGCCGAAGTCTGCTAAATAAAAGCTGTTTGGTGGATGGTTTTGGAAGTATCGGTAGTCTGCCAACAGTTTGAAGTATGGAAATGGGTAATCACAGTGGCAATGGAATGAGAGTTGAGTACAATGACAAAAAAATAAGAAAGTCGAGGCCCTGACTCTCAAGTCTGCTAAATGAAAATCGTTTCAGTTGGATGCCGATTGGATCTCAGTTGGAAGATTTCGGTCTTTTCGTAGTCTGCTAACAGTTTGAGGTAGGTATAGAAAAATCACAATGGCAATTGAATGACAGTTGAGTTTCAATGGCGATACAATACAAAAAATAGCAGACTTGGGGCCTGGCTTGACATGGCGCTTGGCACCTCGCCTTATAAGCATTCCCTGCGCGTGCGCAGGCTACACCTTACTATACGCGTATGCTAATGACACAACTGCACTCAGGTCATCGAGCCACTGTTATTATGATCCTACTTATGGAAGTTGATGTACAATTGGTTGCAGCTTGAGCTGTCGTGGCCTCTTCCATACTTCAGCGCTATTACGCTGCGCTAACGTATGGGTCTGTCAGGTCCTTACTAAAAACGTCAAACCCCATACTGAAACCGCTCTTGACGCAGGTCCCAACACACAACCGCTGTTGACGCAGTGCTAGCGGTTTCAGTACTGGGATTGACGTTTCTAGTATAGATTTATACTAGAAACAGACAGACTCATACATGAGCGCAGCGTAATTTTAGCGTTAAATTGTGCGTGAAGTGTGAGAAAGGCCTTACAATTGGTACAGCAGTTGAATAAAATATCATTGGTTGGTTGGTACCTATAGGGCCTAAAGCCTATATTATAAGCTATAGGCTGTATGTAGACGACAGCTGGTGCAACGCCACCTGCTACGTGCGCGCGCGCTTATTACCTACGTGACAGCTGGCACATTGTCACTCTGGCGACAAGCTGTCATTTGGCTGATTGGTTCAATATGTAATTGATTTATTGCTTTATTGCTATTTTTTGTCTTTGTTTTCTCAATATTTTTTTATCCACCTATAGCGGCACGCTTAGCGGTACCCGCTGCTACACGTTTTCTCGTGAGAATTAATTAGGTAGACGTTTTCCTGCAATGTTTTATACATATTACCCTTCCACTTGAACCATTCTATCTGTGAAAAATGCTTCGAAATCCGGGTTAGAAGGAGTTGCCGGTGTCCAATGTCCATAACAAAAAGGCTTGACATGAAACGCAAAAAGCGAAATCATTTTATACTATGGCAATATCCAGTTGGACTAAAATAATGTCATAACATAACCCACGCAAAAATAGCGAGGGCTCCCAGCTATCATTTTTACTGCTGGGTTGTCAATGTTGCCATAATACAAACTGGCGTTTTATCGCCGCTCTTGTGACACAGTGTCGTCTTCCTGTATAGATAGCCGCAATGTTGGGAGGCCACTGATGGAATGTAGCTAATATTATGAGGTCCTGAACTCCTACAATGTAACGACGCAAGATCCGTTTTCTCTTATTTCTCTCAACTCTCATTGAACTAAAACTCTCATTCAACTATTATTGTATTGCTACTATGTCTCAAACTTTTAACGGAACATGAAACGTAACTAAAACTATCTGACGAGACACGATTACGATGCTTTTCAAATAGCATAATAATATGGCCAAGCAGATTTTTCGCTTTTCGCAAAAAGTTTCTTTAATTTTCTCTAAAATTTCGGATTGTCGTTTTAAATCTGCTCTACTGAACTTTTCAATGATTCATTTGAATGTGCAATATCTAGTTTTTGTGGCAGTGTGCCATAACTGTCCACCATAAATATGTCTTGTTTGCGACTGTGCCGTTCTCCATTTTGTTTTTTGACCAGCATTACGCAAAAATGTTTTAAAAGTTGCGAAACTCTATTTTCGTTTTTTGACCTATCGCGGCTTCGTTTTTTCTCAAACAGATTTTAGATCTAACCATAACAAAATACAAAAAACATTGGAATCGACTGTAACAAAATTGTTTGATACTGACGACATCACGCTCCAAACCAATAAATTTTTGTCACCAAAGCTTCGAACCGAGAAAAATATCGCTTTATTTTCAGGACCACGTCGCAGGTATGTCTAGAGTAGCTAGACTGTTTGTATCGGAATTCGTTTAGGTGAAAAGTGGGGGAAAATTGTTTTTTTTTTTTTTTAATTATTTGTCCATTGGACGGGCAAAGGCATTAAGACCATACAGCCTAGTCGTCAGTAGAGGGGAAAAACGTAGACGCCTCTGGTCGTGAGAACAAAGAAGTTTCCTCTAACTTGAAGACATATTTGTTTATGCTGTAAGGTAAATATTTCCTTGAAACAGCTGTCGTGGACGCGCCATTTTTGCAAAAAATATCAGCAACAGCAAAAATGGTTTTCTTTTCATTTTCAGGATAAAAGGAGCCAAAAGGAATTTCTAATCAGAAAGTGAACTGTGATCGCCAGAAGGCGTTAAAAAGTTTAGTGTTCTAAGTGCTTATACCAAATATTTATACCCGTGTAACCGTTATCAATAAAAACGCCTTAATATTAACGAAAAAATAACCTTAAAGGACCAACTTTTTGTAATCATTTTACTAGTGTATTGGACGCCTTAATATTATACATATTTAGTGTAAATCTAAGTGTATCTATAGAATAGTGTTTTGTACAAAAGTTTTGTATAAAAATATGAAATTTCTCGTGGCAAAGTGTGTGTCGGGGTGGTCACGTGACTACGTCGCGTGGTGAGAAGAGAAAGGGTGTAACCGAGAAAAGAAGAAAAAAGAAGCAGTATGGAGCGGTGCGACGGTTTTCTGGTCTACCGCAAGCCAGTCTATAGGGTCTTCCAGTATTTAGAAACGTAAGTAAACTAGATATTTATTTATTTATTTTAGTACATAATATAATAATTCTCTCACCAGCAAGTTCTTGCTAATTTATTTTCATAATAAAATAAGAAATTGAAAAATTTACAAGCGCCGACCGGGAATCGAACCTACCGAGGATCGTCCCATTGCTTTGCGACTGAGCTATTGACGCAGCGGTCGACCTTCTTAGTACTAATTACCTGTTTTTTTTTTTCAATAGGTATCTTATGTTTATTTATAAGTTATAGTATACTAAGCAAGTTATATAACCTGCTTTATCCGTTTCACGGTTGAAAAACTTCGTTAGTTGGTATCTGACACTTTTTATTTTTAACGAATTGGCTGAATATTCATAAAGTCATGCTCGTCAACGTCGGAAAAATAAATGTTATTTTGAAAATGGAACGCCAATCAATGGTCCACAGACAGCTGAATTTTTAATATCGTCGTCGCTCCGGTGGTAGCGGAGTTTAATATTTAATTTTCTCTTGTTGTCTGCTCGATTAGTACGTACTCTATTCGGTAGAGAGCTCTCAGTTACATCAGGTTGAAAAATCTCAGATCTGGGAAACCAAAAATAAAATGGTAGAAAGCTATAAATATAATTTTTAGTTTTTTTTAATCTGCGCTTGAAACGTTATGACTTATCACTACATAGTACAAAGCAAAGTCGCTTTATGCGTCTGTATATATGTTTCCTTAAATCTTTAAAACTACACAACGAATTTGATGCAGTTTTTTTTATAGATAGAATGATTCAAGGGGAAGGTTTTTATGCATAATACTTGCCGGGAAACCATCGGATTCCCACGGGAAAATGCGTTAAAGCGGGCGCAGCGGGCCACTATATATTCTTTTTTTTGGTTAGCTAAAATGTTGTTCCTATCTTGGCATAATCATCTACGTTCTACAAGAATAACATTTTATCGTCCAATCTACCCTTCTTAAAAGTCCCAAAATAAGTCCTATTTAAGACTAGAACATCTGTACTTAATGCTATTAGTAAAATACGTTTAAAAATACCAGTATCAACATCAACAAACTGGGCACTTAAACACTTACCCCACTCAGAGCAAGGAATGTTTCAAAGGGTTACTACGAAATACCCGACTAATTTCTATGCATTTAGTCTGTCTTTTAATTCTCATGGACAACTACTTGAATGCACAGGAATAAAAATATGAATACTTAAAATCTGTTCGTGAATATATCTAGCTACTTGGATCACAATATAAAGAGTGCTTTCTCAATCTTTGTGCAGAATACAGCGCGTTAATTTGTTTTTGCACGTGCCAGGTCTGATTACGACAGGTATTTTTAGGAATAGTCTTTGCCATTTTGAAACTCATATGCGGTCCATAGTGTCAGGTATGACGGACATGATGGTAGCCAATCTAAACCAACATAGCTCCTTCCAGAAACACAAATTTTCTGGAAAGCTCACTGGCTTTCTAAAGCAACCCCAGGCTACCGTCAATTTGTGTCCATTGTGATTTACACTGCTTTTTATGGCTTCAATCTGGTTGTTCATTATTCTCTCTGAACTATTTCTTGCTCTCAAGTACCCTTCCACCGTGTTATATTTAAAGCCGTGTTATGAAAACACAAGAGCTTGTTTTGGTAATCGTTGGTTACATCCTTTGTGATTCGTGCACAGTAGCGCTTCTTTTAAATGCGTTTTTTTGTGATTAAAATTTTGTGTGAGCTCGTAATATGCTTCTATTATTTTTATTTTTAATGTAAATAAGCATTCGTGTGTTATCTATGTAATCCAGGATAGTAGCAAGGGATGAACAAAACCTTGAAACTAAACAACTGTTTCGGAGTAACGTAGATAGAGTGAATATAAATATTGAACTTTTTGAACAACTTAAACTGATCAACCATATTGTGTGTACCCAACACTAGTTTTTTTTTAATATTTCGGCCTGGCTTATTAGTTAGTCAGTCATTCAGTTAGATGAAAGTCGTGTAATTTTGTATGTCTTTGGTTTCTGCATCTATTACCTACTTAGTGGCGCCCTCTCTTGTCTATAATATTCTTATACACTACGCAACACGAAGACCTTAATAAGAATTCTTCTTTTAAATCATGAAATAATTTACGTCCAACTTTGGCTCTCATTATATAACGCAATTAAAATTTTTTGAACAAACCTTTCTCACCGCAGAGTAAAAATGAGATAAATCCCTTCTGCAAACACTTTACAAAGGTCTTTGAAAAATATAAGACCCTTGGTAGTTTCGAAAGTAATTTACTAGATGGCGCTCTTTCTAATTAGATGCCATTATCTATACTTTTCTTCTGTTTACAGAGGGCTACATTTCTCGCTCTTCCTCCATTCCAGCTGTGGTTGGAATAACTTAATTTATTTTCCCGGTAATATTTCAGTATTCAACATGTTAATTTATTTTTACGTTATCTGATTATGATTACTCTTTTGACGTAGGGTGGACTTAAAATCATCCATGCTGTGTCCACACTTTTATTCCACTACGAGTAACTTTTAAATAACATAGAATTACTTGCTCTAATACCTACCTAAATGTATTTTTTCTAATCCTGCTTATTTGTATGCATAATATATGATTGTAATATAATGTAATTATTATGTCAAAATTGTATTGTATTGTACATACATACGTAGTCGGTCCCAAAGTTCTGTCACTGGCATATTATTTTTGAATTTAGAACACGAATTTGGAAAAGTTTTATTGCATTCCGTTTTTGAATGTTTGACAATTATTTTAAAACAATAAATGATCATTTGGCGCGATTTTTCACGATGGAGTGGACTTTGAAAGAAAACCGAATAGCAGTTTTGGCGTTGCATCGCTGCGGGCACTCGCCGAGTACCATTTTCAAGTTGCTCAAAAAATTTAAAATAACGCTTAGGTTTGTGTATCGTACTATAAGTAGGTACACTGAAGTCTCTAGTGTTGAGGACAAGAAAAGAACTGGCCGGCCTCGCTCCGCAAGAACACCAGCAGTGATCAAAGCGATCAAGGAGCGCATACGAAGAAATCCTGTCCGAAAACAGAAACTTATGGCTTTGCAGATGAAGGTTAGTAGAAAAACAGTCAAAAAGGTTTTAAACGAGGACCTTAAGCTGCGAGCATACAAAAAAAAGAGTGGGCACTTACTTAATGCCCGTTTAAAAGAAATTAGACTCAAAATATCCCGGGTGTTGTTAAAACGGTACGCGAAAAACCGGCACCGCGATATACTTTTTACAAACGAAAAATTTTTTGATATAGAAGAAAAGTATAATAAACAAAACGATAGAGTGTACGCTACCAGCTCTGAAGAAGCAGGAAACAAAGTTCCGCGGGTGCAACATGGGCATCATCCCTCTTCAGTCATGGTCTGGTTAGGAGTCTCCTACTATGGGCCAACTGAGGTTCATTTTTGCGAAAAGGGTGTCAAAACCAGTGCAAAAGTGTACCAAGAGACGGTTTTGGATCGGTACGTCAAAGACCTGCCCAACACACTATTTTCAGGACATCACTTTGTGTTCCAGCAGGATTCTGCGCCCGCTCACAAAGCCAAGACCACTCAAGCCTGGTTTGAACGTCAAAACATTGAGTTTATAAGACACGAAGATTGGCCTTCCTCCAGTCCGGACCTTAATCCTCTGGACTATAAAATTTGGCAGGTCTGAGACAGCAAGGTCTGTGCTAAGCCCCATAAAAATTTGGAGAGCCTGAAGTCAGCCATAGTTAAAGCTGTCGCTGAAATCGACATGGATATGGTGCGTGCTGCGATAGACGACTGGCCGCCGCGGTTGATGGCCGTTATTAAAAGCAAGGGAGGTCATTTCGAATGGTTTTATGTTATTTTGATTCTTCGATAATTGTATTTTTAATTGATATATAAATTTTTAAAAACGGATTAGTACTTTTTATTTTATCAGTATTTTCATATATGACAGAACTTTGGGACCGACTACGTACATATATCACGCCTTTCTTCCTTGCGGGGTAGGCAGAGCGTTAACAGCCGTAAAAATACTGTCGCCATCGCCACTTCTGACAAATATTGAGGCCCCTTTCAGATGTTTCGTGTATCACTGTAGTGACAGGTTGTCAGCCTGTCGCCTAAAGTTGTAATACACATGAAACTCTCGAGTCCCTTAGTCGCCTCTTACGACATCCGCGGGAAAGAAATGGGGTGGTGCTATTCTAAGCCAGCATCACACGAAATATTTTCCGCGTAATTTTTCATACTGATATCGGTGACTGAACTTAACTCTTGGAAATCCAACCCTGACACACGTTTTGTGGTAGTTAGTCCAATTTTCGCCGCTCCTGCATTCAGTGTAGACTGTAGACTGCATCGGTAAATTGCAACCACAGGCATGATGTAATCGATTTGGTCGCCAAACGCATGTAGGCCTGCAATCCCATCATCCTGGACTAGACTACATTTTGTATCGATGTCACCCTTCAGGGGTGTAATGACCAAGATGTTAAAATAATAATAGTGCTAAAATGACCAAGTGCCGAAATGACCATAGTAGTACTAAAATGACTAATGTGGTAAAATGACCAAGGTGCTAAAAAAACCAAGCTAATGTCGTAAATTGACCATAATTGCATCATGTCTAAAAAACAATGTCTAGTCAGTGCGGCACTGCTGCGGGAATACCTTCTTCTACAGTTGCAAAGGCCACTGCTGGACGAATATAAGTGACGTCGTCTAAGTAAAGTCTGAGAAATATAATTTGAGCCGATTCGGCTCAACTACTTCTTTGTTTGAGTACAATAGAACAAAAGACTTACACAATAGTAAACAATCGTTTAGAGATAATATTCATCGGCTCAAATTATATTTCCTAGACTATACTTGCTTTCTGGAACATTTTCACATAGTTTTTCTTGTCATACAAGGCAATCAAGCGTGAGTCGTATTAAAAGTTTATTTTGTTTTTGCTTAAGCTCAGCAAAAGCTCATCGTGATATATCTTATGAAACATTCATAGCAATTTACAAGTTTGTTTTTGTTGTAATTTTTAGTCAGGCGTTGATCTCAACTTATTATATTGGTGGCTATTACACAACCACGTCAGAGAACTACTACTCATCTAGTAGATCAGTTTAAAAACTCTGTCAGAGTTAACAGTTATACAGGATTTATTGGCCGTGACAGTTTTGCTGTATTGTGCCGGCTTAGAATACCATTACCCAATTTCAACCCGTGGGTGGACGACCGATGTGGCGCAGTGGTAGTGCGACTGCCTTTGACGCAGAAGGTTTCGGGTTCGATTCTCGGTGGGTCACTCACAAAGTTGATATTTATCACTTTGTGAATTTGTTCCCAGTCTGGTTAGGACATTGCGGGCTGAACCACCCGATTGTCCGTAAGTGAGATGGTTCCGTGTTTCGGATGGCACGTTAAGCCGTAGGTCCCGGTTGCTGTCTATGATCACTTAGACGGCAGTCGTTACACAACCATGTCAGAAGCCTGCTACTTGTAGAAGGCGGTTGAAAAATTCTGACACTAGGGTTCATCGGGTCGTTGGACGACTTGATGTCCTACACGAAAAGAAAAGAAGACCCGTGGGTTTACTACGCTCGTCAATCCGCCTGCCAAGCGTAGTGAGTATGCCAAAATCCCTCAAAATTGGGGGACGCCCATGTCCAGCAGTGAACCTATTGTATCTGTGGAACTAGTAGTCCATTGGGGCCAACTCGGTGAGAACTATATCCCTCACGATATCAATGCAGACTTTACATACATACATACATATATCACGCCTTTTATCCCTTGTGGGTTAGGCAGAGCGTTAACTGCCGTAAGAATACGGCCGCTATAGCCACGTCTGACATTGTCGAGGATTGTTTTCCAAGGTAGTTTCAGAAAACATGTGTATCACTATAGTGGCTGGTTGTCAGCCTGTCGCCTAAAAATTGTAATACACCAATACTCTCGAGTCCCTTAGTCGGCTCTTACGACACCCGCGGGAAGGATGTGGGGTGATGCTATTCTAAGCCGGCGTCACACGGCATGCAGACTTTTTTAAGTAATCCATTTCTCTATTAACTTAGCACGCGTGAGCTAGCAAATATGTGCCTACGTCTACCCCATTGCATGCGAACAACCCCAAACAAAACCACCCTTGTTTGGACACCATAGCATAGGGTATAGTACTATGGGGGCGCGTGATCGATAATACTAGCCATTGATGTGAATGCATTTCGTTAATTCACTGTGCTCTGGGGTCGATGGTGTGAGAAAAATTGTTGAGATCCATTTGTTAGTTGTAGGTATTATGGCGTAAAAAGGGGTTGAAAATGTTTCAAGGAGAGCATTGAATCAGTGCCATACTCTGAAGGATAGTTACCAAGAATCGTAGCGTAGGTCAAAATAGAGTAGATGATAACATTATATAGTAAGGAAGATATAAAATTTTGATAATTCCATGTACAATTTTGTAAGTAGTGTTGTGTTTTTTGTGTTGAGGTCCATACTCTTTTTTTTTCATATTTTGATCTACCTATGTTGTAGCAAAAGTTGTTCAGTTGCTTAGGCTATGGCTTCTTATCGTATGGAAACTCGAGTAGTCAAACGACCCGATGGACCCTGGTTTGAAGAGTTTTTCAACCGCCTGCTGGTGATGCACTCTTTGAATTGTGTAGTTTGTTCTTTAGGGTCAAATTTTGCGTGTCCTTTGCTATTATTCTTCCTATCAGATGTATCCTGACCCTCATTCTATACACCATACCGTGTTATTATCAATATATCATATTCCTTTGTGACAATACCGTCATTATGATTAATTCTCCGCTTATTCACGCACAAGTGTCTTGATTGCATCATGCATGGAGGAAATCAATTTAGTAATTTAATTAAGGCAATAAAATGATATTGCGAACTTACTTGTAAAATCTCGTCGATATGCAGCCACATTTGCAGTGTAGGCAGTGGTGTTAATGGTCTGTTTAAAGTACCTATTTAAAGTTTTTGAGATTGAAATGGAGAACTCGAATCAAAACCTTACTGCAGATGGTAGTAGGCGTGACTGTGCCTGAATAAACCAATAGGAAGTTACTGAACTTTGACATTGACACATTTTTGACCAATCACAGTTTCCTAGTTGCTACCTCATTGAGCTTGATCATGGTCTTAAAATGACGAATTGATATATGAACTTAAAATGACGTTGATGTCCCTGCAGGGTAAGCAGTTGTTCCAAACCGCCACGTCATGTCAGACATAGGATAGGATGAGGGATAGAGGGAATAAAGGTTTTTTGAATTGTCAAAAACGCATCAGAATAAAGAAGCAAGGTGTTTGACGGATAATCAATATTACTATGACTGCGTGACAGCAACTTTTTATTATCTTCATTTATTTATCTTTTACAATGTATAATTTCAGTTGTAGCGCTAGTGGCCATTAGCCATTACTTCTTGGTGCCAAAAAAGTACTGGTCGAATATTTAAAGTTTGTTGCACGTCGACTCAAAGAAGAAGAAGGTAAATCTTAAATCTGAAACTAAATTTCTCCTATTCAAATATGAAACTTACTTACTTACCACCGACTGCAATTTCGCTGAGTGCAGTGAGCTAAACCAGTGATTTCACTCCATTGGACTAATGAAGCGCAAAACTTATCGCGCTTAAAGTTTATTCTTTAGAACAAGAATGATTTTAGGGTACCACACCCAAAAATTTAATAACGAGACCCTATTACGACTTTGCTGTCTGTCTGTCTACCAGGCTGTGTCTCATAAACCGTGTTAAAAGGGCAAACAATTGTATGAAAAAGTAACCATAAAAAATATTTATACGTTTTTAAGAGGGTTGTACTTAATCCAATTGCAAAAAAGATATATAATTTTGATTTAAAATATCATTGTTAAAATATTCAAAATCCTTTTAAATTTCGCGCAATGACGTTTCGGGCCTCAGCCTCGGTCGGTCAGTCGTAGTCTCGACCAGCGTAACTGACAGTGCGGGCCCGTAGGTGCGTGTATCGAGCATGAAGCTCAAGTTACGCTGGTCGTTACACTATCTGAGCGATCGGCCGGGCAAATTCTCAATAGAAACCTTAATTAATGAGTTGCTGCTGACCCTTCGAATACGTCGACGCAAATCAAATGTACATTCTGTAGATGATTAGTTTCATAATCTTACCTATACTAAAATGGCGACCAACAACCATCGGCCCAATCACCATCAAATTACTTGTAGACTGTAGTTACATTAAACGACCCCAGTCCGTGCTTGTCCCTGAGGGAATGAGCTAACTCACTTAATGAGAGGGACTCGATATCGATATCTTATTCGATTAAATTCGAATCGTGATCATCCGAGTTCTCGATGTCTCTGTTATTATTTTCGGAATTCCATACTTCTCAAAAGATAGATAAGTTTTTACTACCTGGGTATAGTTATAAGTTTTAATTTGAAATTTGATAGAGCTTACCTATTCCGTTCCATTCCAAATATGTCAGACGTTGTGATAACGACCGTATTCTGACGGCCGTTAACGCTCCGCCTACCCCGCATGGAATAAAGGCGTGGTATATGTATATATGTATTCCAAATATGATAAAGTTAGGGGGCCCTTATTTATAAATTACACTCAACTCTGAGATCGATCTCAAGAGCGATTTTGACAAATGTCGCAAGCTGTCACACAATGTTGTGTTTTTTGCGGGTATCATTGCGGGCTGAACCACCCGATTGTCCTTAACAAAGATGGTTTCGTGTTTCGGATAGCACGTTACGCCGTAGGTCCCGGTCCTGATTACTTAGACAGCGGCCGTTACCCAACCATGTCAGAAGCCTGCTAATTGTAGAAGGCGGTTGAAAAATTCTGTCATTAGGTCGTTGCACGACTCGGTGCCCCAAACGAAAAGAGACAGTCAAAAATAACATCCCGCAACGCATTTTTCCGCAGGCGAACTTTGACCTCAAGCCGGATAGCGTTCGACTACTTTTATTTTAAATACTTCCCCTTTCCCAATGGAGTATGTAAATCGATGCCCTCCCTCCCCCAGGTGGGGGGTGGGATGTCGGAGTTTTCTTGTTTTCTATCCGACCATTTCCCCATCCGGGTTTTTTTATTCACAGTTTTATCGTAGAATTAATGAAAAACGGCACACTTATGACCGAGCTCTCTCGTATTATAGGAGGATGTTTTATGCTGCTTCGTTTTAAATTTAGTTTATTAAATAAAGTTCAAGAGGGTTTGCTTGGAAAAACGATTTTTAAACTAAATAATTTAGGCTCGTATTTATAAACCGCGCTCAACTCTGAGATCGATCTCGAGTGCGACTTTGAGATTCTGTTAGTATTGACTGACATTTATCAAAATCGCTCTTAAGACCGATCTCCGAGTTTAGTGCGATTTATAAAGACGGACCTTAGTTTTCTGACTGCGTCAACCTGTCACTACAAAGGTACATTATTTTGGACCGACCTAAAATATTTGTTTAATGTGCCAAAACGACCTATTTTTGCGGGAGTTGACGTTCTGCCTACCACGCAAGGAACAAAGGAAGATAATTATGTGTATATATCCATTATATACTTTTTTATCTACACTATCCGTAAGACAATGCCGATACAAGTGCTTATAGTATCGACTAGCGGCCTGCCCCAGCGGCCGCGCCCGCTTCAACTCATTTTCCTGTGGGAATAAGGATTTTTCCCGGGCAAGTATTATACATAAAAACCTTCCTCATGAATCACTCTATCTATTAAAAACCTGCATCGAAATCTGTTGTGTAGTTTTAAAGATTTATGTAAACATACATACAGACAGACGCGTAAAGCGACTTTGCTTTATACTATGTAGTGATAGTAATACCTAAGCAACTTAAGCTGTCTTGTTCGTTCTGAACCAATTTCCTCGCGAAAATTACATTCGCTCAAATGCAATAAGCTTCTTGGCTCAAATGTCGTAGCAAGCCTTTGCGGCGCGGGGAAGAAATGTATAAAGGGTTTTCGAATAGGTTACCGAGTCGACCAAAGACCCGATGAAACACTGGTGGTACAAAAGCCTACTAGTAGTCTGAAAATTGCAAATGCAATAAGCTTGTCTGTGTCAAATGTCGTAGCAGCTGACTGCGGCGCGGGGTAAGAAAGATAAAAAGTTTTCAAATAGGTCAATGAGTCTGTCAAAGTCATGACTAAGCCCTGGCGGCATAGAAACTACAGTTACTTCACTTCAAAAGTCATAAAAGTCCACTGCTGAACACTACACATATGATCTAAACCATAATTTCACCGTAGTTTTTCTGAAACGTCCGTCAACATTTGATGAAATTTGACATGTACCTAATGTTTGTCAGGCGTGGCGATAGCGACCGTATTTTTACCGCATTAACGCTCTGCATACACCGCAATAAATAAAGGCGTGTTACGTGTATGTATAACTACAATGGTTGACCGAAAAAAAAAACTGTTGGCAACGACATAAAGCCGTAAAGCCCACCAAAATGACTAACGCGTTTTCCAATTTTTCACGAAACCCGTTCACCATTTCCGCGGGCAATTTTGTTCGCCTTTCAAACACGGTTCAAAGTTGGATAGTAACCTCTTAGGTCCATTGTAAGGTCCTGTGCTTGCAGTTGAGCTTACAGGAGTTTGCAGTTTGTAACTTCCGACGTGGACATGGCTTTTTGCCATCGCTTTTCATTGGAAACTTGAAATGTGTTTGGATAGAAACTTGAAACGTTCGCTTTACGTACATACATGCCGTTGGTAACTTATTCCTTGGTTGAAAAGTAGTATAAGGGTGCGTTATAGGCATTAAACTTAACAACTTTCGTTGCAAACATTTTAACGAAAAAATATTAAAAAATACATACATACATACATATATCACGCCTTTATCCCTTGCGGGGTAGGCAGAGCGATAACAGTCGTAAGAATACGGCCGCTATCGCCACGTCTGACATTTTTGAGAATTGTTTTCCAAGGATGTTTGAGAAAACATGTGTATCACTATAGTGACAGGTTGTCAGCCTGTCGCCTAAAAATTGGTATATTAAAAAATGGTCGACATAAAATCGTATCCCTCCCCTCCCATACAAAATGTACCAAAACAGACGGTTTGGTTTGAAGAAGTCACTTTCTATCCGGACGGAGGTCCAAGTATTTTTTCATATTTAGGTAAAATGTATTTATCGAAAGCTGCTCAGTTTTTTTAGTAGAACACCCTTAAAATGCCTATTTGTTTTGTACTTAATTGAATGTAGCCCTATACAGGGTGTAAAAAATGCTGTAAATAAAGCAGCAGGATTTCCAGGGTGCAAATATTTTAAGGAGTGAATCAGCTTATGAAACTGAACAACTTTTCCCAAGAAACATATGTCGAAATATGAGAATTTTATTTGGACCTATGTTCTTTGAGAAAAATTGTTCAGTTTCATGGGCTGTATACACCTAATATACCTAGGTACGTAAAATAAAAAGATACCTAGGTAGCTTACCGGCTAAAATGGTTTAAGTATAGTTTTCGCCCAGATTTTTATGCCGTGTGATGTCGGCTTAGAATAGCATCACCCCACGCCCTTCCCGCGGGTGTCGTAAGAGGCGAGTAAGGGACTCGAGAGTATTGGTATATTACAATTTTTAGGCGACAGGATGACAACCTGTCACTATAGTGATACACATGTTTTCTGAAACAACTATGGAAAACAATCCTCAAAATTGTCAGACGTGGCGATAGCGATCGTATTCTTGCGGCTGTTAACGCTCTGCCTACCCCGCAAGTGATAAAGGCGTGATTTGTGTGTGTAAGATACAAAGACTGACTGCAACACTAAAATATACGGACTAAAGACTGCAACACTAAAATATACGGCAGACGCGATATTTTTCCTAGCACGATATTCTGGAGAGGCTATATCGTCTAGCAGAAGACACCGGAACCTCCCACACTAATGAAGGTAGTGTTTCCTTCTAGTTGTATACAGGGTGTAATTTTTAAAAATATATTTTAATGGGATGTACCAGACTGACACTGAACAAGTTTCCAGGGAACACATAAGGAAGAACAAAACATTAAACCTCCGATACCAAATTAATGCTTCGGCTAATAAAAGGTCTAAATATTGTTTTCATACTAAAGTATGTGACTTGGGAAAGTGTCCAGTTTGAAGGGCTTATTTTTCTTCTTTCATAGCGTGTCGGGCGAATTAAATTTTGTCTGCTTAAAATGTTGCCACGCGAATAGCGTTTGGAGTGGCTGCCCAGAGGTCTTCTAGCGTACAGGTGTCGGGGCACGATGGGCAATTTAGAATGAGAGACATAATTAAAGGACTAATTAAAAAAAAACTATTAATCAACCAGGATGCGTACGTACATCGTCTCTCTCTTTTCGTGTGGGACACCGAGTCGTCCAACGACCCGATGAACCCTAGTGTCAGAATTTTTCAACCGCCTACTACAAGTAGCGGACTTCTGACATGGTTGTTTAACGACCGCCGTCTAAGTAATCATAGACTGAAACCGGGACCTACGGCATAACGTGCCATCCGAAACACGGAGCCATCTTACTTACATCGTTGAACTCCCATAGAAAGCGACGCAGTGCTGTCACGACCTATCTAAAGTTAACTTTATTGGGTTTTTTAAATATCTAGCAGTTTTACACACACACACATATCACGCCTTTATCCCTTGCGGGGTAGGCAGAGCAATAACGGCCGTTAAAATACGGTCGCTATCGCCACGTCTGACATTTTTGAGGTTTGTTTTCCAAGGTTGTTTCAGAAAACATGCGTATTACTATAGTGACAGGTTGTCAGCCTGTCGCCTAAAAATTGTAATACACCAATACTCTCGAGTCCCTAAGTCGCCTCTTACGACACCCACGGGAAGGATGTGGGGTGATGCTATTCTAAACCGGCATCACACGGTCTAGCAGTTTTTCTGCACCTATTTCTCTTTATTTGCACCGCCCTGCTTCTAATGTCTTGTTTGTTTTGTAGAAACACTCACTTTACTTATCCGAGCTTTCTGGAGGTAAAGCTCCGTGGCGAAACCTATCGCTTTAAGCTTTTATTTTCCAAAGATTTTTCTATTCGCTTTTACTTCCTGTTTTTCTTTTTAGAGAATCCGATGGAAATGCATATCTTAAATGACTGGGTCATCAATAAAATACAAAAATATATTTTCCATAAATACTACAATATCCATTTATAGAATTTCGTAATATCAAAGTAAGTGTTTTGACGTCATCCCAAATAAAGACATTATGACGTCATCTATTAGTATATTCATACAAAATATCGCTTTAAAAAGTAGCTAGTTTGACCCGCCAGTCATCATTCCTATTATATAGTCGACCAATTTATACTGGTAATTCTTACAGTTTTTAAGAATGTCCAGCGTAAGTTGACCCTTTAATGGGTGACTACAAGTATTGGATTTGTGTGTAGCTTCCTATGAGCTTAGTACTCGGGTCAGATTCCTCGTTAAACTGCAACCCGACTACATATATCACATATATACATATATCTATATATATATACATATATATATCTATATATATATATACATATATATATATCTCTATATACATGTATCTTCGTACCTAAACATACACAGTACAGCGAATCAGGGCGAAACATACATACATACATATATCACGCCTTTATCCCTTGCGGGGTAGGCAGAGCGTTAACGATCGTAAAATTACGGTCGTTATCGCCACGTCTGACTAGTATTGACGGCCCCTACAGTTAATTCGTGTATCACTGTAGTGACAGGTTGTCAGCCTGTCGCCTAAAGTTGTAATACGTGGTAATACACATGAAACCCTCGAGTAGTTTATTACAACACACGCGGGAAGAATTGGGGTGATGCTATTCTATGCCGGCATCACATGGCAATCACGAGGATAACTTGCATTTATATATTTATTTGTAATAATATTATATTTTTTGATGCTTTTACAATACTACACAAATTCTGCTTTTATTCCACCTTTCTTTGCAAACAATTACTTACAGAACTTATCATTTCTATTCCACAAGTTGTCGACAAAACTATATCTTGATCATCAAGAAGTTATATAACTAATCTTGTAAACAAACATTTAGCGAGCTTAACTCGTTAACTTCATCCTGTACACAAAGCGGAATTGCCAGTATACAAAACAGTTTCACAGTTAACCGACGCACATAGGGCTGCTAGGCGCTTTCAGATAATACATACACATATACACATATCACGCCTTTTTCCCTTGCGGGGTAGGCAGAGCGTTAACAGCCGCAAAAATACGGTCGCTGTCGCCACGTCTGACAAGTATTGAGGGCCCTTTCAGATGATTCGTGTATCACTGTAGTGACAGGTTGTCAGCCTGTCGCCTAAAATTGTAATACACATGAAACCCTCGAATCCCGTAGTTGCCTTTTACAACACCCGCGGGAAGAAATGGGGTGATGCTATTCTAAGCCGGCATCACACGGCTTTCAGATAATTAGACTTATTATACCCACAAAGGCTACACAAAATTATTGATCAACCGCGAATTTTTTGCTGTATCGAAAACGGTGATTTTTTACGTTTACCAATTTCCCGAAGAAGAACTCTAACCAAGACTATTGGCTTGACTATTGGTTTACCGTTTTGGCTCCTTTACTCCCTAGATCGTGCGCAATCCTAGTCGCAAACGAGGTGAAGCCGCTAATCCTTCGTTGGGTAGCGGACAAGCCTTGGCTGCCGCCTCGACTTGGAAAACTCAGCGGATTGTCACTTCATCAAACCTGAAAGGGTTCGGCTTGTTTATTTAATACGCCATTGGCACGATAGGTTTCAGAATGAAACAAATCTTGACACCTTATGGCGGGTGACAGGTGGTCTCGGGAAAAGGGTAGCTACCCGCCTGGCCGGATGTTGTGGCCAGGGGACCGACGGGTCCACCTGGATTGGATTGGAAGTTGTATATATGCGTTGCGCGGTGAACACTTCGATACCGCGTTTCAGGCCCATTGTTCTGTCACGTGGCGTCATCTCTCCGATATGTTGAGAACTCCTGTTGCGTCTTGTATGCTTGTGAACCACTTGAGTGAGCTTCATTTTGTAGCCACCAGAGGTCGCTACAATCTTTAATTCTATGTGGCGTCTAGCGCCTAGCGTCTATAGTCTGCAAAATATACTTTGCCTACTAGGAAAATGGACCTTATGTCATAGCATTTGCCCCAAGGTTACAAACGTCACAGGGATCATCCTATATTTTACAGACTACAGTTGCGCATCGTGGTGGAGAGCTTGAATTTATATTATTCTATGCAACCGTAGTCGCAGACGAGGCAAAGCCGCTAATCCTTGGTTGGCTAACGGACAAGCCTTGCCCGGCGCATCGGCTTGGAAAACTCAGCGATTTGTCATGAAACCCTTGGTTTTACGATTAAATAATACGCTAGTGGTAAACTTAATTAGGAAAAACTCTGCAAAGCATCAGCTTAGACCAAAATAAAGGGGCGCGAATATTTCTTTCGGAGAAAATTTCAACAATTTATTTTCAAGTGTTTTTTTTTTTAATTTGAAGACGCCCGAACTGAAGACGCATACCTACTTCTATGATTCTGAATGCTTTGCGTTTCTAACCAGAATTTTTTCTTGTAAATTTGAACAGATTTCCCCAGGGAGTATGAGAAACATATTTGTGACTCTTTTGGTCATTTAAACTGGGCTGTGTCAATTATATTTTGATCTGTGTTATTGAAACTGCTACTACTCCCTTACATATTTTTTTACTTACTTCAGCAAAAACTGCATTTGTCAACAAAAATGGCCCTTAATACAAACAGCACACCCTACAAAGACTTCTAAAAGCACAAAGGGCTAAACTGAAGGGCATCGTTAAAGCAACGAGCTTGAACCTGAAACCACCTGTGAAAAGGGCGCGGTAAACACACCGCGGGCCCTTTTAAGTCAAAGGGTGGAATTTCATACCGCAGTAAGAGTTTAGGGGACAAAAATTATAGGAAAAATGAGACGTTTTGCTGATCAAATCAATTTCATTGAAAAGGGCCGGCTGATGGTGAGTATATCTATATAATTATAGTATAAAGTTATTGAAGAATTAAATATGAAAATGGCGGATCGTGTCATATGATAGGTATAACGTAGGCCTACATCTGCTATTTGAAGGTGCTACTTGGTGTCATGTGAAAGTTTCTAGGCAAGTTCAGTATTATAGGCTAGTTCACAATTTCGAATCCTTTTAGCCATCTCTTTTCACTCTACTGCACCTTAACCTATGGCCTAATATTGCCTTATCGATGTTATATTCTGCCATAGGGACCTATTGATAGATTCCACACGAAAAGAGAGAGACAGAGAGAGATAGATGGTGAACATCGATAGTTGGATAACTAAATCAGTGAACAAAAAACTACTCCAATTTTAGGCAATATCCAAATGCCGAAACGTATTTCAGGCCAAACTTTGCACACAGCTCACCCCGAAACTACCCACAATTTACTAACATTTCCACTATTTTCCACCAATCACGTAGTTTTCCCATCCCGCCAACTGCGTCAGCGGCTGCGGATTCGTCGGTTTGAGTTTCGAACCACGTTTCACACGAATTGTAACGGCTGCTGGGGCGCTACTGGCCGGAAAAATGTGGTGAAACTTTGAAATACTGCATAGGGTCACTACTTTAATATTACTATTATAGTGGGTGTCAAGGAAAGTACTTCCCGTAAACTTTTCCTACTATCTCATGTAAAATTATTTAATCGGTCAATAAAAAAGCTCCCGAATTGTATGGTTTATGGGTTACTAGCGGCTGCGCCCGGTGCAAAAACCTTCCTCTTGAATCAATCTATCGATTCAAAATTCCGTTGTGTTGTTTTAAAGATTTTATCAAACTTACACACATACAGACGTGAATAGCGACTTTGCTTTATACTATGTAGTTATGGGGATATCAATAACATGCCGTTAAAAGTCTTGTAAATATCGCACTATGCCCCCCTTTTGTTGCAAATAGCATATAAGCACAAGCCTATGATCAATTTGTTTGAAAAATCTGCACTTTCTAGAAAGTTTCTCATTAAAGTGAACCCACTCACGAGCTATTTTCTAACACCCAGCATTCTAAATAGCTAGTTGTAGAGGTTGTAGGAGCCTGTAGCGTGTAACGGAATACATAATAGGGTCTGTTGGCAAGTTTGCACTTTAGTTGTGCCAGGCGCGCTTGCTCTGGGGAACATTGAAGCCTATTCCACCCCACTGAACTAACTACAGCCATCGTGCTTTTGTTTCGAAGCTATACACAGCCAAAGTTGGTCAGGCTGAAAAAGCAGGACAATTTAAAAAAATAATAAGCTTTGACATGTTTTGTTCTTCTAGGGTCTTTTTGGCAGTCGATTAATTTACGTTTTTTTTTGTAAAATAAATACAGAACCTGAGCACAAACACTCATTACTGGGTAGGTAGAGCGCTAACGGCCGCAAAAATACGGTCGCCATCGTTTCGTCAGATAAATATTGACGGCCATAATTCGTGTGTCACAAATAGTAACAAGTTATCAGCCTGTTGCCTAAAGATTGTATTACACATGAAACCTACGAGTCCTTTAGTGGCCTCTTACGGCACACGCGCGAAACAAATGGGGTGATGCTATTCTAATCCGGCATCACACGGCATGCCGAACCTCAGATTTGTGGAATCACTGGCTGTTTTACATCGCCTACGTCACCTAACTGACCGCTTATAACAATCAATCTTGCTGATAGCAATTTGATCGATAAAAATTGTCAACGAAAAACCGCAAACTTGCATATTGCACACTGCAGTTCATCATGCAGAAGCAAGTGACAACAGAGAAACATTCTTCAGTGGCCATTGTCAGGTCAGATTACCTGACAACAATGGTGGCACACGGGACACAATACGATGTGGTGTTTGCCATAAGCTGTCCATTGGATTCGGTTGGGGAGTTGGCAGATCGCACACTTGACGCACGACGGAGCGCAAAAATATCGCAGCGGTCTGTCAGATCCATACTAGAAACGTCACTCCCCATACTAAAACCGCACTCGACGGACGACACTGCGATAGCGCTGCGTCAACAGCGGTTGAGCGGTTTTAGTATGGGGCTTGACATTTCTTGTATGGATCTGACAGACCGCTGCGATATTTTTGCGCTCCGTCGTGCGTCAAGTGTGCGATCCGCCTAAAGAGGGCACTCACTTCCGCGGTTGTAGACAAGTGTTGGTTATTCAGGACTGCCTTTAACCTTTCAGAGGGCTTGGGCTTAGGGATATTGAGCTGGGTGATCTATTCTGCCCGTCACCCTTTCAATACAGTTTTTAATCGATGTTTCCTATTGAGCCATAGAGGATGCTTCTATGCTAGGGACGTGTTGAACTGCAAACGAATATCTAAGATCTCTATAAAATGGATTTGAAGTTACTAAGAGGAAGGTTTTGATGTTACTTGCCGAAAAAAATCCTTATTACATACATACATATATCACGCCTTTATCCCTTGCGGGGTAGGCAGAGCGTTAACGGCCGTAAGAATACGGTCGCTATCGCCACGTCTGACATTTTTGAGAATTGTTTTGCAAGGTTGTTGCAGAAATATGTGTATCACTATAGTGACAGGTTGTCAGCATGTCGCCTAAAAATTGTAATACACCAATACACTCAAATCCCTTAGTCGCCTCTTACGACACCCACGGGAAGGACATGGGGCGATGCTATTCTAAGCCGGCATCACACGGCATCCTTATTCCCACTAGAAAATGAGTTGCAGCAGGAGCAGTCGCAGGGGCAGGCCGCTTGTGGAATAATAATTTGAGTGTAGATGGCGTTATAATTACTGGAAAATAAGAGAATCGGGCCCATTTGGGGCCTATGGGCATTTCAGCTACCTACTACTCCACCGAACTAACTAGACAAAGAAGGCAAAGCTACTTTATCAAAGGAAAGTTTCGTATACACGGAAATGACAGGTTTTTTTCTCATTTCAATCATCTCCAAGAAACTATACCTAGATGACTTCTTGTTAATATTATAACTGAGTGTCAACACCATTCAGTTACTAAGGTAATTACTACGTGTGTATAATTACACCTATTCTCTCTAACGTGTGTTAATTACAGTTCCATTATAATTTTGCGAGGGCGTGGTTTATGTCTGTTAATTGATAATGAAGTTAAAAGCCATTTTGCGTTATTAAAATAATAGTCCTGGCAAAATTCTGTGGCACGGAAATGTCAGGAAAATATTTTGCAGAATCGGAGTTTTTGTTATATTTTTTCCTTCGCTGGGTAAAGGAAATTTGTGACTGTCTCGTCTGTCATTTTATTCCTTTAAGAAAATAGTTTATAAAGAATAATGCCCAAACATGGGCTAACCATGTGTCTTGCGTAACAAAACAAATGAATGCAATAATAATATCGCCAATTTCAATGAAAAATAGCAACGTTAATTGTTGCACAAAACCCGGAAAATTAATAAAAATTAAATTGAAAATCTACGTTTACCTTTACTACAAAAAAAAAATACTGAGCCGTAAACTATTACGTTATTTTCAGTAAGTATACTGCTTACTGAAAATAACGTATATAGAACTAAATACACTAAAGAGCGCCACATCAGCACTTTTGTCTCTTTCGATGCCCAACTTTGACACTCAATAACTCCAGAACTAGTGTGTTGCATAAAAATTCCCTATGCTAAAATGATAAGCAATATTTAATCTCTATTATTATGTAACTTTGGCTTTGATGCGATTCCTGCAAGTGTGACGCAAGACTGATGAAAAACAGGACGAGCATCCAAACAAAAGTTGTCATGATCCTTTACACACCTTTTACCTCAATCTCCTGGGGGCCAATCGCGCTAATGTTGAACGATAATACCAAAACCAAACCGCAGCCAAAAACGCTACGTTACGCACTTTTCGTATCGCGCTAATTGTTTGAGCGGAAACGTTTCGACTTTTCTTTGGAAGTTACGTTGATATAGCGAACGTTCGAACTTTTGGTGTGCATCGGTATCGCGCAAATTTTTGACAGCGTATTTAACCACAACCGTTACGTTGGGAACGTCTCAAACGCTGTCAAATGAACGTTTTTGTAAAAGTTCCTCTCGAGCAGCTTTTTCTGACACGTTTGACGATCGTTGGTGGATTTTATTACGGTTTCAACCCAAAAAAGGAAGGAAATCATGAAAATTTGCTGTGGGGCTCTATCTCCACACCATTGAAAGTGTCCATGAGGTAGATGTGACCAAGAAGAAGCCTTGACCCGCCGTTCGACCTATAGGTACATGATGTTAGGAAAAGTACTGACTTCCTTTTAAAGGATGTACCAGCTCATGAAATTGAACAACTTTCCCCAAGAGACATAGGTAATATGAAAATAAATTTTGGACCTCACATACAAACTGACTCAGTCGGTTAGTACATACATTTAGTATGAGAAATCCAAAAAATTCGATCTGTTCCTAGGGCAAAGTTGTTCAGTTTCAAGGGCTGGTTCATACCTTGTAAGGAAGTTAGTACTTTTCCTGACACCTTGTATTTTTAGGGGAAACTTGTTTAGTCAATGAGACTGGTTCACACCTTAAAATATTTGCAGATGATTTATTTCATCCGTATTATATGCATGAACTTATAGTAGTAGAATCACCTCAAGTGATGAACTATTTCCAATGGTCATGGGGGCGACCATCGGTAACAGTGACCATCCTGGTCGTCGACAAGGGGGGTGACAAGTGGGAACTAAGGCTGTCTAGCTGAGGGTGCAGTGAAATACTTTGTAAATAAAAGAAACATACGTATATATTGCACCTACTATATTTATTTAATTTTTCTTATTAAACTTATAGGCTAAGCTCTTAGGGCTCCATATCAGATGATGATACCTGAAACAAAATAAATAATAGTGTAGGTACCCCAAGTACATATGAGATATTTTCTTGCAGTTAGAAGTCGCCTATTTCTGATCATATTCCATCTCTTAGTTTACCATATTATTTTACATATTTGTCAAAGTAAAATTCAAAAATCACTAGATTACAATATATTTTGCTAAATAGAAATATCAAATAGATGTACCTAGACACATGTCATGATTAGCATGTTCAGCCATACCATAGGCCATGGTAGCTGTCTATGACAGCTTAGACGGTGGTTGTTATGCTAACATGTCAGATGCCTGCAACTTGTAGTAGGTGAGTGAAAAACTAACTCACTGCTGATTGATTCATTGGGGCATTGGACAACCCGGTGTCCTACTAGAAAAGAAGAAGGAAGACTTACTTTGTGTTGAGCTTGAGTTTGGATTCTTGACGCTGTATGTGATTTCCACTGCCGCTGATGCTGCCGTGTATGATCTAGCATTGAAGCGAGGGATGGATGGATGGCTTCATTTGAGCTAAAACAGTAAATTAATAATCTTGAAACAAAATCAATGTGTAAGTTTATTTTATTTATATGTATGAACAAACAAGCAGATGGATGGATAGATGCTGTCATCTCTGATGTTGAGTGGTGCACTAGTAGTGCTACTGTAATGCTTGGTACAGATTTTATTCTAGGTGGGACATTCACTAAGTTGCTTTTTACTACTCCCACAGGTCAAATGGTAGTGATGTTATTCTAAGCCGGCATAGAATATTATGTACCTGTAAAACGGATCTTGGGTGATGTATGGAAGGCGCCCAATGTCTGTTTGTATAATATAAATCCAGTGCGGAGTGACTTTTGTCACGGGGCCACCTTGCTTTTCATGACATTCCACATCTGAAAAGTAATATACTAGTAAATATATGCACATACACTGATGCAGTAGGTATAAAATTAAGTCACTTTCCACATGTTTCAGTCTGTCTGTTATGGACAATGCCAACTCCTCCTAAACTACATCACAACACAACTAAATAATGGCTTATGATGTGTTTTTTTATTAACAGCAGCTAGGTTAGGTTTTCATTAGTATGCTAACCTTGGTCCACTCTTTGAGCTGCCTAGTTGGGCCCTCACAATTGAGTCTATTGGCGCGATTGGTCCATAAGTAGTTCGAAAGAGCCCGCGCCTTGAAAGGTAGGTATACTCTGACCCGCCTTTTGAGCGGAGTCTGCCGAGCGCCGGCGCCAGCAAAGCAAATAATCCCTCGAGCAGCTTCAGCTGCCGCACGCTCGTCGTCTTTCTTAGGTCCATAGTCTCTATAAAAACACAAATCGTAAATAACACAGTTTCAACTATGGAACCATATTGATAGCGTCTAAATGGTAAATTAACTTTGTATATGTAGATATTCTATTAGGTACTTACAGAAAAGTCACGTCGACTGGGTGTCCCACGAAATTTTAGCTTAGTTTTAGTTCTTAACTAAAATAATTTCAAAAATCTACGAAAAACCACGGCAGTTGTATAAACAATTAAACAACAACCTGACATTTTTACTTTTAAAATAGTGCTGCCCACTACGCGAAATGCACAATCGAGCATCGATTATAAAAAGATTATCTAGTATTTTAAAATACTCATTGCAAACTCTAAACGGTTGTGGTTTGGTTTCGATTGGGTAACGGCAACGATTTATACGTTCAGAAAATATACCGCGATAGCTTTTTTGACATTAACCAAATCCAAACCAAAACTAAATCGAAGCTAAATCGTCAACGTTACGTTGGAATGGTAAAATAGCGCGATTGGCCCCCTGTTTTCGCTATCCTATCTTGATCCTATCACTGCAAATACTACCAACCACCATCTCTATGTGAAAAGCCCTGAACTAGATAGCTAGATACCTCACTATAGAGAAACGTTTTTTTTGTTGTTATGTTTTGAAAATGCGTTTTAGATAACTTTCAGCGACATCTATCGGAAGTGATTTTAACATTAAGTCGTAGGTCTAGCTGGCCGATAAGCATTCAAAGATTACTATTGTTTTTATATTGTATTTTTTATATTAAAACTATTTTATCGTTTCAGGTAAGGATCCGCTAGTGCATGGCATGTTAAGTAAGAGAGTCACCTTTTCTCTTCCACTCCTGCGCCGGTACGTAAGATTCACTTTAGTTGCTCTTTGGCACCGGTGGAGGGCGCTTTTTATGGGTGGAGGAAATCTTTTTTTTTACTATAATACTTTTTGCATGGTTCAAAATCCATGCAGCCTAGTCTGACTGCTATTTAAAATTAATATTTAGATGGAGCTGGCGAACTTTGTAAAGTAGGTCAATGGGTACTTAACAATCACGAAATCTCGAAATTGACAACTACTTCATAGTTTTTAGAATTACAAATGTTAGTTTCAAAATTAAAATTTATTGTTGTTTGTTATTGAAAGGAATATTCGTAAATTAAACGAACAGCTCGATGTCCGGTTAATAAGTATTTACGAGACTTTATTCATGTATTAGCAAGCAACTGATCAACATGTTGTGAAACATTATGTAAAAATTTCAGTTTATCTATGAAACTGCACATAATTTATAAATCAAAATGTCATTTGGATATCTTAAAACAAAACGCCTCTTTTTCTTTGGCGTAGTTTTTTTGGGATATCCTTCCTTTGTAATATTCTGCAATATTATTTAGGGAAAATAATTCAGTTTTATCTTGATATCTAGTGAATAGAATTTTCATTTCGTCGGATGGAATTATTCACAATGGCCCGCCTATATCTGAGCAAAGCGGCTTTTAATAACTAAACAGTATTGCTAAAATAGGCTGATGCTATTCTAAGGCGGCATCACACGGCCAAAACCCTATTAACACCCTATATAAAACTAACATCTAGGGTCTTAAATCTTAGTTCGTGACCCGCGCTCTATAGAATACGTCCGCAACTGCCTTTTAGGGTCAATGCATTGTCACGACGATTCATAATGATTAGTCATCTGTCAGTTTGTTTGTTATTTGATGTGACATCTCAATCGTGCCTTCCTACATGTTAATGTATTAATTATTAATTGTCTTCCATGTCATGTAAAAATATTCAGTACCTACCTATCATTTTGATACTTTTAAAGATAATCTTCGAAAAAACTGTTCGGAATTTGGAAGACTTCCGTATTATTCAGTTATCTGTAGATATACGTCCAAACAATCATAACAGCTTTCGCAATATTGCAAGTATCATAAATCCACGACATCTGCATCGGACTGCATACAACTTTTGACAGCAGGCTGCCACTCCAACCAACTCAATATCGACTTTATTACCCAGAGAATACGGCTCAGCCGTCCGCAAATCTAACTTTGTTGACAGTTATAATCTACCATAGATTTGATCCTCTAGTTTAAGCTAAAAGTAGCTTTAAAGCCTGGTGTTAAGGTTGAGATGGACAGCAGTCTGAAAGTTGCGAAAACAGTTTTGAATTTTGATGCGCTCCGTTCCTCGTTACTACAGACATATAATTTATAGACTGCGTTTTCAATTGATTTCTTCATTCAGACGCTTTAGTTACCTATTTAACCTGGTTACTCGAGAATAGTCTTCAGGCAGTAAATAGATTTACCCTGATCCCGGCATTTCAGCTAAGTTTCAACAGCTGTGGTCACGGGTAGGCTGAAGTACCAGCGAGTTGTTGTCATGTGGGCAGCGACAGATAATTTTTTTTATTAATGGAAGTGTATCTTTAAAAAAGTAAATCAGCTATTGCTAGAGCTAATGGCAAACCGTAAAAATAAAAACAAAACCTGAGGCAGCCAAGTAAAAAGCTAGTAAGAATACGAGATATTTCATTAAAACATTTCCAACTCAACTTACTGGGCTCTATTTCTGAAATGTTCGTTTTCGGTTCTGTGCATGAATGTTCAAAAAGTCTGATCTTACCACACTTCTTTTAAATTTCTTTTACTTGATGTTTTGATAGTCAAAAATATGTGTGAATGTTTGAGGGTATGTGGGAATCGATAAGTAAAGTAGAACGTGAGATACAAGCATAATAAGTAGCAGATTTTCGCATAAAAAGAAAACGAACATTTCAGAAATTGAGCTCCTGGATCTCGATTATTTGTACTGCAGTATATTACTATATTCTTTAATAAATATCAAAAGAAGAGAAAAGAAAGAAAAGTCGTTTGTTTCAGTCACAACTTCAAGTACAGTCTACAAATAATTGGTCTTTGGTAGATTCAGAGTTGAGTTAGTTATTAATGAAATGAATGCGATAATATTTATGACAGTTAGGACGAGCTTTGAGTTCTGTCTACTCGCTAATTTTGAGCTTGGCTATATTTAGTAAGGAAATTAATAATTTAGACGAGCGACTTTGTTAGATGCCAAGAGAACAATTTTCAATTAAATTGAATTGAGCAATTTGAGACGTCAAATACTGCTTTTCGGTGTTTTATTTACTATATCATTACAGTTCTTATATCATTACTAAGGCGTACTACTTGCAATAAAAGATGAGTGATAGATAATGGTTCAAAAATACCTTGAAGCCGAAAGTTTAGATCCAAAAAAGATTTTTGGAAAACATGTCAAATCACCGCAGGCTGGAATGGAACCAGCGACCTTCGCAATCTGTACTGTACATTTGGTCTACCGCGGCTCACTCACAAATGGCAAAATCATGTGGTCAAATCTATTCCGCCTGAAAATTTGAAATTGTAATAGCTTGGTACCTAACGCGGGAAGTGTTTTAAAATTTGGTGTTCAATCCACAGATCCCTATTGTCCGTAAGTAAGCAGGTTCCGTGTTTCGGATGGCACGTTAAGCCGTAGGTGCCGGTTGCTGGCTATGATTACTTAGACGGCGGTCGTTACACAACCATGTCAGAAGCCTGCTACTTGTAGAAGGCGGTTGAAAAATTCCGACACGAGGGTTCATCGGGTCGTTAAAAAAACACGAAAAAAAAACCACCATATCATTTATTAGTTCCTTACACCCCGTATATATATACAGTATACTTACATAGACGATATCGTGAAATTCTAAATGGAAAAAGAAACAGGAGTACCTAGTACTCTCAATTAAATGCGACAAGGTCCAGGATAAAGAAAAATACATATAAACAAATAGAAAAACAATCATAACTAATTATACAAATTAAAATATCATCAACAGCTAATTATAATAATTTCTACATGTCGTTGATTCATTTATGTATGTATATTTATGCGTAGTCGTATTAAATTGGTGTTGTATGAAGATATGAGCCGCGTGGGCGGGCGGTTCATACACCCTGCTCTTGCTACACCAACTGTCATAGAGTTGGGCATGATATCGATGAAATTTTATCGATATTTAATTCCTGTACAAACCGAGACAATTCACCATATTAAATCGGTGTGGGCATGATATCGATGAAATTATGTCGATATTTCATTTCTGTACAAAGCGAGACAATTAAATCGGTGATGTATATAGATATGAGCCGCGTGGGCGGGCGGTTCATACAACCAGCGCTTGCTACACCAACTGTCATAGAGTTAGGCATGATATCGATGAAATTATGTCGATATTTCATACATGTACAAAGTTAAGCGCCGTAGCAATGTCCAATACCTCCAATTAGACATTTTAGTCAAGGTAAAGTTACTAGGTCAGGCGGTTTAAAAATTGCATTGATTGTTAGTACGTTAGGCACCTTTCATTATTAGGTATTAATAAAAATAGAATATTCGTTCATGCCATACCAAAGAACTCGATATTGAAGGCATCGACACTTACTCGTCACTAGCTACACTAATTCTATCGAATATCGAATTATTTACTAAGGACAACAAGGAGTCACAAAGGCTATCCAGAGGCTCGGGCTGTGTATCTCAATCTTTCGAATATCAACAATCAAACACTTACATCGATATATAAAGTATCGAGACTACCCCATCACTAGCCACAAAGGCTAGCCAAAGCCTCGGGCTGTATATCTTAATCTGTCGAATATCGATAATCAAATATTTACATCGATATAGAAAGTATCGACACTACCCCATCACTAGCCACAAAGGCTAGCCAAAGCCTCGGGCTGTATATCTCAATCTGTCGAATATCGATGCTGCCAACTAAGGACGTATGCTAATCGATACGATGTGTTTTAAGTTTTAGTCATTTCAATTTGTTCTTGAATAATTTTGAGACTTCTATAAATTTGGATCAGATAAAGAAGAAAACAATGGTCACATCGTAAAGAGAAGTCAAGGAGAAGGCGAAGGACAGAGAAAACTGACGAATACTGCAACGACAAGGGCTATGCCCTTAAATAATTGATGATGATATTTTTTTATATAGAACACGAGTTTTGAAAAGATTACGCATACGAAAGTCCGCAACGACTGGTCTAACTACAGGTATTTCAATTTCTAGTGCCCGATTTTGTTAATATCAACGTTACGTGTGAATAGATTTGTTTTGTAGAAAGTGTGTTATGCACAATAAATAGCAGATTTCCGCACACGAAAGTGAGCCACTGACTTGTGCTAAGCTAAGTCAAGCTTTAGAAGCTGCAATGATTTTAGTTACTTCCTTTCTTTCTATGTAGAAATTGCCTAGTCCTAAGTTACATGTGAACCGATACGGTGTCGAAATGTAGAATGTATGTAACGTTGACGTCGCTGCAGCTGTCATGAATAGGAAATGCAATATCCGACTGCAACCAGCGGTAACCAGCCTCTGATTTTGAGCTGCAACCATCCCTCTAGTTTAGCTTAAGTAACCTAGTTTGCTCTACCTGCTATCCAAATATTTATCTAGTATTTTGTTACACTCTAGCTCTTTCTATGTGATGATGATCATCTCTCCGACCGATTTCGGCCATGGCGACCACGTCGACTCCTAATCTGATCGGCGCTAATGCGCCCGGAGATGGCTATTGTAGCCAATTTTGGCAGTAAACTCCCGTGCACAGAGTGGACACGTGAGTTTGCCATTTACATAATTATAGTTAATGGGGTCAGGTCTGCTTTACGCTGTTCCTCAAACTCGCGGACTTTCCTCCAACTCGACTAACCATCCCGCGCTTTTCGGGGCGCTGTTCTGCCAGACCTGTGTGGGCTCAATGTTGCATCTTTTCTATGTAGTAACTGTACTAAGGTATCGAATTGTAGAGTTTATGTAACGTAGACGTGGCTGCAGCTGTCATGAATAGGAAATGCAATATCCGTCTGCAACCAGCGCGTAACCAGGCGTCGATTGCGAGCTGCGACGATCCGATACAGGGAATGTAGGCTCCTAACTTAGCTGAATCTAGCTCTACCTACCTACTCTACCTACCTACTCTACCTACATGTATTTAGCTATGTCAATCGTACTGTCGTACCTTACACCCGTAAGGGAGACATCAAGATTTTGTTGGAGACGTCGAAAATAATAGTCGTTTTCCATTAAAAAAAATTATCTCAATTATTGCGATCCTTCTTAATGCCGTGTGATGCCGGCTTAGAATAGCACACCCCACACATAGCATCACCCCATTTCTTTCCCGTGGATGCCATAAAATGCGACTAAGGGAGTCGAGGAAAAAACTTTTACATAAAAATGTGTATTACAACTTTAAGCGATAGGCTGGACACCTGTTACTACAGTGATACACGAATCGTCTGAAAGCGCCTCAATATTTGTCATGTGGTGATAACGATCGTATTTTTGCGGCCTTTAATTCTCTGCCTGGGAAGGGATGGAGGCGTGATATGTGGATTTCATTCTATATGCGAATCTGTGATCTAACTTTGTGATATGTCGGGACTTGTAGCTCAATGATTAGCATAGCTAATTTTTGTTTTTTGTAGAGAGTCATTTTTTGTGATATCGAGGATCATCATATCATTAGCTACATATAGCCTACCTACCTACGCCGAACAAACATTGTTCGTAAAAAAATTATCAAGAGGCCGGTCATATTTAGGTATGTTGTAGCAAAAAACTTGTACTTGAAATACTCTTGATTGAATTATCAATTTTGTCCAAACAGGTTTTATTTATCTATCAATCACCTTTATGAATCATCGAATCGAAACATATGTGCCTATAAGTGTTATATAGTAAAAATATCGGCTGCTAATATTTTAAGAGGTGAATTAGCCCATGTAACTGAGCAACTTTCCCCAAGAAACGTAGGTCGAAATATTATGTGAAAATTTTTTGGAACTCCCATACATACAAATTGACTCGGTCGGATGGTAATTTTGAATGGAAGGTCCAATTATTTTTTTCATATTTCGACCCATGTTCCTTGGTGAAAGTTGATCAGTTTCATGGGCTGGTTCACCCTTTAAAATATTTGCAGCAATTTTTTTTACACCCTGTATATTTTGGAAAAATTTCGTCAATCAAAGATAATATTCATGCCAATGTATGAGATTTAAATGCACTCTCACACAAGTAAAAAGCGTATTTAAAAAAAATTCATGCATCAGCCGAGAATCCGTCCCAATGCTCTACAACTGAGTTACCGATGCCGACTGACCCTTACCAATTTTTCAATTTCTTATGTTCATTTATATCACCCGTGTAGTCATAATCATAACATAAGTATTCCGCATTCTGAACTGTAGGCAAGTATGAATTCAACTCATTTCATTTTTAGATCTCATTTCATTTTTCCCATTATTATACACAAATTAAAATGCCATTATTTTTATTACCACTGCCATCTGCCGACTGCAATAAGAAGTAAATAATTTTAATAATCTCTTACTACCATCAGATCGTAATATCTCTTCCAGTTCACCTTGAAGCCACCCACGTAGATTTCTCGTATATATAAGCCATATACTTAAAAACCTCATAACTTTTACGAAAACATCTTTACGATAAACTCCGGCGCAGGGTCTTGTTTTATCAAGCTACAAGACACAAATATGCAGTGAAGTAATTACGTGCTTACGTAGATGTATTTGTAGTGTGCATTTACTGCAGAGAGATATTTAAGTATTTATTTATTTTGACTTTATTGTACCTCACATAATTTTAGTTAACAAATTATACTTATACCTAAATGAAAACAGCTAATTACCAATCAAATAGGGAGTAATATGCATTTTGGCTGCATGTAGATTAATTCTTGTTAAAAATACAGAATTGTAGAAATTGTAATTTGTTATTTTATTTACCAAGTCCCAGCCAATATTGAGAATGAAAACTTTTTTGTTATTTATTGAGTTTTTCTGTCCACTAGGATATTGGATATATGAGTAAAAGTGAATTATTGTAAATAAAAAATATATACGGTTAGCTATATCCGTGATCAAAGTTCAAAAACGTTGCAATTTTAATGACAAAGCAAGATTCTCTATAAAATAATTGTAGTTTTTGCAAGAAAAATAGTACATTGATCACGTGCTGGCAAAGGTACCGGTTGTTCAACGAGGGTGTAGTTTGAGGCCCGAAGCGCAGCTGAGGGCATCAATACACACGTGTTTGCAATCGGACTTTCTTTCGAGTGCTACATAGTACTTTATACTACACCTACATGAGCTAATTTAATTAAAAATATTTGCATGCCGTATGTGGTAAAATATGAGATAAAATATTTCCCTAAGACCTGCATTTTATGTAAATACCATGTTTTAAGCAAATAAAATTCTGATTCTGATACAAGAATAACAATCAGGAATACTAATAGAACAACAGTTCGATAAACCTAAAGAAATACATGAAAAATCCAAAGCGAATTCGCGCGGTATGTTTTTTTAAAATAATACAAGGTGTATATTAGCTGCAAATATTTTACGGGGTGAATCAGTCCGTGAAACTGAACAACTTTCCCCATGGAATATTGGTAAAAATATATCTCCCATTCAAAATTGCTAAGCAACCAGGTCAATTTGTATGGGAGGTCCAAAGATTTTTCTCATATTCCGACCTATGTTTCTTGTGGAAAGTTGTTCAGTTTCATGGGCTGGTTCACCCCTTAAAATATTTTCTGCATTTTTTTTACACCCTGTATTGTACAAAGCCAAAGCAATAAATAAGTCCATTCAACCAGGTCTTCCATTTCGCCTGCAAAGTATAATATAGGTGTAGTATACGTATAAATAAAATTACGAATATGGATGATTGAGATTAGTTTTCTAGATAAGATTAACGTGCACCATATCACCGTCTACGTAAAGTCGGCTATCTATGAATGACATCTTTTCATTCATAGACTCGACCTTGACCTGCCCACTAGATGGCGCTGACACCACACACGACGTTTTCAAACAAAATAGATTGGTGGAAACAGGGTTGCCAAGAAAAATTTTGCAACTAGAACCTCACTTGTAAAATTCTTTCCGTTTGGGACACCGAGTCGTCAACCCCTGGTAAGACAAGGTAAGGTACTCTACCTTAAGACAAGGTAAGGTAGAGTACCTTACCTTGTCTTATCTGGGTCTGTGGTGTAGTTCTGGAGTTTATTTAAATTTTAAAAACATCAACCTTCTCATCTGGCGCCACGGAAGACCAGCGTTACATGCAGCTCACCACTGCTTGTAACTTATGCTGAGCGGTGACCGTTTTTAGACACATAAAAACTATGTATTTTAATTTTAGATACTTTAAAGTGTAACTAAAATTTTCTTTCTTTCTTTCTTCCTTTCCGGAATCGAGGGTACCTACATAAAATGTATAATTTTCAGTGAGATCGTTACTAACCCTAGATAGACGAATGCACATAGGTAAACATGACTGCGGCAAGGCTATGATAGATGACTTAATACTTGTTGTCTAACTTCTTTACCTACCTACCATCTACAACCATCTACAGCTAAGACCAGAGTTCATTGACTCAAGCTCTCTACGCGTTGCTTGAACTTAACACCCTCAGTAGTCCACTGCTGGACATAGGCCTCCCACTAGTGGGGCTATTATGCCACACCCACCGCACTTGGCGGATTAGCGAGTGATGTGCAAGTTACAGCGAACACTGCTCCCTTTTCCTGCTGCTCTTTCCCTGAACTTTATTACGCAAATAAATCACTATAAGGTGTAAAAAAATCTTCTTTGGATCCGTTCGTCGTTCTTTTGTGATCCCAATAATAAATGTCAAAGTCATCGCCGAAACTTGATACTGGCGAAATCATAATGAAAACGCCATAAAACAAGAAATTGAATTGAATTGCAAAGTTTTGACAGTCAGCAAGCAAATGACAGCTTGCGTCAGCCGCAGGGCCATGCGTAGAGATGGGTAGCGGGTAAAAACCCATTCAACCCACCCGGGTAAAAACCGGGTTTTTACCCAAATCACCCGGTTTTAACCCATTATTACCCAAATTGATGGGTGAAAACAGCATAAGTAAAAAATAATTAAAAAATGGTTTTTATTCCAAGCAAATCTAAAAGAATACAATGAGTATTTCACAGCTTTCTAATTATTTCTTTCTTTATAGTAAAAATGGCTAATAACAATCATAATAATAATCACCCGCTTGATTAAATAAGCTTTAGGCGCTGGGTACGTGCGTGAAAAAGTCATTTTGGCTACTAAAAATTATTTTCATTTAGAACATGTTATATTTGCAGTCATTCAAACATACATAAGTTTACTAGAGATGGGTCATTTTAGCTAAGGTACCACATAACCTAGTATCTGCTTTTTTATTATGACTTTATTTAATAGCGAGATTGCGACCATAGACCTTTCCAAAGCTCTCTGAGTGACATGTTTTATTGCTCGTTTCTCAACTCCGTATGTCATGACCACGATTGGTAGAACGCACTGCTCGAACAACATTGTCTTGAAACATAGTGGCAATGCTTTTTAAAGGTACCGCTTAAGTCAAAAATACAACAATACAAAAGCATATCAATTGTTAAAAGGCTTGCGCTGATGACTTTTACCTGGAAAACAATTGTAGGTTCTTCTTAGCGTGTCGATGGCAGACACTACACAGTCGCAGTCCAGAACTTGGCCGCATTGACAGCGCTGGCAGACGCTGTCATAAGATCGTCCTTTGTGCAGGTGTTGGGGCACGCTGGACACGATATTAGGTGGTGCATTGTTTGGACCGCACCACACAAACACCTTTCGTCGGCACCCTCCAAGAAGCTCCACTTGGCCATGTTTTCCTTGCTCCGGCCAGTTTGGGTCCGAACTCTATTTAGGGACTTCCAAACCGGCAAGCTTTCAGCGATAGGGACGAAAGGAGCTGATAGGGTTACCTTTTCCTGATAAAGTTTGCACCTCGCTTGGGGTCGGTGCAAAGAAGAGACACGACTTTACAAAGTTATTGCGACTTTTCAACCAATGTGGCACTGGGATGTGGTCGTGTAAAGGGTGCCGTGCATCTGACTCCATCCTTGCTCTTTCAAGGGAGCTAGCCACAGTCCTACGAACAGCTGGGGGCGCCTTACCAGCCAGTGGGTATAGCTGGCTAACCGGGGTCGGTTTCAGGCAACCAGTTATGATCCGGCAAGTCTCATTTAAGGCTGTATCCACTAGCTTTGCATGGGCTGAACGACTCCACACTGGGCTTGCGTACTCACCTGCAGAAAAGGATAACGCCAGCCCAGTAGTTCGCAGAATATGAGGTGTTGCTCCTTATCCAGTAGAAATAAGGTGCTGTAAAAGGTTATTCCGAGCGAACACCTTCTTTTTTTATATTTTGGCAGTTCTTACTGAAGGTAAGTGACCTATCCAGAGTAATGCCCAGATATCTCGGATGTTTATTGTGAGCTACAGGCAAACCTTGCCACTCAATATTGAGCCTACGATCTGCTTGACTGTTGCGGAGATGGAAAACGCAGGACTCAGTTTTCGATGGGTTGGGTTTCAGTGAATTTTCTCTATAGTATTTGCTTAAGTCTTTCAAAGCGTCAGATAAGTTCACCTCAACCTCTTTAAAACTGGTCGCCTGGGAAGTCAGCGCAAGGTCGTCGGCGTATAGAAAGCGGCACGTGTTGGGACAGGATAGTTGGTCGTTAGTGTATATGTTGAAGAGCAACGGGGAAAGAACGGACTGCCTTAAGGCAGTCCGTTCTTTTGCGACCTCCAACGACTTTTGTCCTGAAGAAGATGCACCTGAAAACGGCGGTTATGGAGAAGTTCTCGAAGAATTGAGACGAAATTAAGATCGCCTGTCATCGTCTCCACTTTCCATAACAGCCGCTTAAGATTTACTGTATCGTAGGCTGCGGACAGATCTACAAATACAGCACCGGTTACCTTCCTCAGTTCAAAACCATCCTCGATGTGTTGCGTCAGTTTCAGTGTCTGGCTGCTGCAAGACTTGGCCGGTCTGAAACCCGCTTGTTCTGGGATCATTTTGGGGTCAATGCGCAATGGCAATTAAGCGGGACAACAGTAGTCTCTCAAAAAGTTTATATGTGTGGCACAAGAGTGAGATAGGCCTGAAGTTTTTGGGACTGTCTGTTGGTTTTCCGGGCTCTGGAATGGCTATGACCTTTGATTTCCTCCAGACACGGGGGATCGAAGCAATTGTAGGTGAAAAACACGTTTGCGAATCGTCAAAATCTCCCGATAAAACCAAATGCAAACAAAACAAGTAATAAATCATCCGAATAATAAGAAATTGGACTTGTGCTAGGTACTATTTTTTATTATGTGCTTGTACATACCTATTTACGCCTTTCTTCGAGGCGTTAAAAACCTATTCTAAGAACATGTTGCATTTTAAAGAAGTATCTATAAATATTTTGATAAATATAAATGGTCAACAAGAAAGCAAAAAACAACCGATCACTTAATATTATTTTGGATACTAACCTATAACTGACTGTAACATCACTAGGCCTTAAAGGTTCACCGATGTGCCTAACATTTGAATGTCGGTTTTATATTAATTTTGAATTATAATGGCAGATTCCAAATCAATATTTTTATATTCTTGAAAAATAATTTCGACTAAAGTGTAGCAGTGGGACAAATTTATTCGAAGCAAACTCACCTTTTCACGTTTATTACATGTTTTATGTCATTAGGAATAATAAAAACAGGTATTGTGTTCTTATCATACCTAAACTATGATTATATTTAACATTTGCCCTTGCATCTTTTTATTTTTCATCTTATTTTGGTAATAAATCATTTAAAATTTTACGTCGGTTTTTACCCAGTCATCGGGTGCTTTGGGTGGATTGAAATGGGTAAAAACCGGGTTATTACCCAAGCGCGGGTTTTTACCCGGGTGGTTACCCATCTCTAGCCATGCGGCGTCGTGAGCCATGCCATGCCATGCGGCATTCTAACGGCCGCTTTATATTATTTTTCCGTTTATTAAACTTTGATTATTTCGAAATACTATAAATGGAGTGTTTAGTACTTTTGGACAATAGTTTTAAGCGTACAACTTTTGTATTTTATTAATGACCCAGTCATCTAGCACTGGCATCTAGACTTCGATGGTAGGTTCTTCTTCTAGGTTCCGGGTTCAATTCTCGGTGGGTTACTCACAAAGTTGATATTTATCACTTTGTGAATTTATTCCCAGTCTGGTTAGGACTCCGTAAGTAAGATGCTTCCGTGTTTCGGATGGCACGTTAAGCCGTAGGTTCCGGTCGCTGTCTATGATTGTACACTGCGGTCCTTACACAACCATGTCAGAAGCCTGCTACTGGTAGAAGGAGGTTGAAAAATTCTGACACTAGGGTTCATCGGGTCGTTGAACGACATGATGTCCCACACAAAAAAGGCATCTAGACTTACACGCTTTCGCCATCCATCCCTATCAATAGCTTTTCCATTCGAATAGGTACGATTCACCATAACCATCGCCATATCGATCACAAGCACATTTACATGGCAAAAGGATTACTGATTGCTTATAAATAACTAAGTGACTCCAATTTGTATTGGAATTGAGTGGCGACATCTGTGCAGTAGACTGTGAAACTCAGGTAGAGCACTGTTTTGAAAATTGATTGGTTTAATAGCATTATGGATACAAAGTCGTCGGTAAAAACCCGTTTAAATTATCTTATCACAATAAAGGTACAGCTGGTTCGTTGAAAAAAGAAGTGTAATTCGGGCCAGGTCTTCGGGTGGCAGAGGTCAGATGGTAGTGGCTCTGTGTAAAAACTTGGTTCCACGTCAAATCCCCTGGGTTAGGTAGCCGACCCCGACAGAGAACGGGATAAAGGCAAAGGCACGATAGTGTAATTCCACACCCTTTAAGTACCTACTAACTGGCCATTGGGCAACAACTAATTGTCAAAATATCCAACGGTTTAAAAATGTTCCATTCTCGGATCGACCAATCAGCAGTCTGCATTCAATACACAATTCCTTATACAACAAATACTTTCCAGAACCTTCCAAGTCCCAAAGCATGTTATAGCTGCCAAAACAATATACCACATCGATATAACCTTAGTTGTTATTCAAAGGCCCCCGTTTCCGATATGCACCGCCTTATATGGCAGCATGGCCGCCCATAGAATGTCGAAATGCTATCGTTTTGTTTTATAACTTTATTTATTTTTGTTTGTTGGAAGATTTAAGATTGTTGTAAAGTTATTGTTGGGCAATCTGTCCGTTAGTATTACTTTTTTAACTTACCTTCGCACAAAAGTTCGAAGTTTTTAATATCAAATTATTTTATGCATCTTTATGGACAGGCAAACACTTGAGACAATACCGCCTTGTCATTAGTTTATCCAGCTTTTCAAAATAAGACTGACTGACAATGGTGTTAATTCGGTTATTTTTCTTAAATTAAAACGTCGCTGTCACTTTCCGAAATGATTACTCACTTACATTTTAATCTTTTTTCCGTGATAAAATACTTTACAATTTGGGCGTGTCACTCGACGCCAGCTCCGAGATGAAATAAAATGTTTTTTTAATTACAATAAATATATCAAAACACTCAATTAAACGGTCATTAAGGTTGTTACAAGGGAATCGTAGCAGGAAGAGTGATACAAATTATTTATTAACTTATTCCACTTATGGTTACGTGTAGGGTGGGTATAATGTTGGTGTTTGTTAGGACAACATATTTGAACTATTATTAAACCGTTGTACACAATAAAAACACATAGGACAAATACATCAGAGACAAAAATACAACAGGTGTACTTATTTCTACTAAGAAATCTCTTCCAGGGTAGTGATGATGTCGACTTCAAATATACGTACATACAAACCTTATAGGGAAAAACATCTCGATATTATCAAATTCAAATTCAAATTCTTTATTATAAATAAACATAATTACTAATAGGTAAAACTATACAAAACAATTATGAGGCTAAATTATTTCCTAAACTAAGAATAGTAATTCTTGTGTCTTAGGTAAACACTCAACCAACATAATTGTTCTAAATAAATATAACAATAAGAATAATACTATACAGTTAAAATAAACTTAAATACGCTAAAAATATCATAGTAATAAAATTATACAATATAAATGTAACTAAGATAACTACTATAAATACACTAAAATTATAAGGTAGGCACTTTAGCCGACGACGACGGCGTCAGCAGCGACACGCGTTGCACGGGGGGTCGATAGCGCCTAAATACGACTCCCAGTGGCCAGAAATCTTCCCGCGTAAATTCGCACACGATTTTTCGGGGAACCGACAAGACAAAAGACCTAAAATTGGTTGCGATTTTACGTAGACTCCAGCAGTCGAATTTCCACCGTCGAATCGGCGGGGATCCGTGTGAGTTCCCGGCGAAGCTGACACATCTTGTGCACGTGCTGCATGATGTCCTCCGCTGTGGTCTTGCAGTCCAGCCGGGACACGTACAGCTGCGCGATGGGTTCGGCAGCCTTGAGTGTTGTTGAGGCTGCAGTTACGGTGCCGCGTTTATTGCAGTTGCGACGAACTCGACGCTTCCTGGATTCTACCAGTATGAAGCCTTCCTCGTCGACAATCGCTTTAGACGCGACATTGGTGTCTTTCGCTGCAGGACGTGCCTTCTGCTTCCCGTTTTGCGTCACGGGAGGCGCAGGTTGTCGTTTGCGGCGAGGGCGGCGAGTCTTCTGCGGCGGCACTTCCTTCTGCCTCCCAGGTACAAAGGGGACAGCATCGGGATGCAACGCAGGCTCGGGGCGGGACGGTGGAGGCGGCGGTGTGTTGTTGACGCTCTTCCTACCAGCTGCGGGGTCGCTGACCCGCAGTTTATCGGTCTGTTGTTGAGTTGTTGGACGCGGCGTGGAATCGCTGACCGGTGCGGTTTCATGTTGCACGGCGGCGCCGCGCTGCATGTTTGCGCACGCGGCGGACGGAGTCGCTGACGCGGCGGTTTGTCCACGTAATGAGGCCAATTCGCGTCGCAACTCGGCACTCACGTGCTCAGCGGTCTCCCACTTTTCCTTCAAGTCCTTGACGTCCGATTTCAGCAACACGATGTCCTTAAGCAGCGTGGTGACGTCGACATGGTCCAAAGTCACTGTCGGCAGCTTATTGAGGTCTCGTGCTACGTACGTTGGGACGTCGTCAGGATTTTCCTTCTGGAACACTCGAAGGATGTCCTGGATGTTCTTCTTGCCGCTGTCCTCCTTGTTGCGCATGGTGAGACGCACATGCTTGGGGGCGGCAGTTTCATTCAGGTGAACCATGGCCGTGTAGATGTCGACGTCGGAGTAGCTGGTGAGGCAGATCTGCTCGAGGCTGACCACGTCCATCACATCCAGCTTGTTCTGCACGAACGCCAACAGCTCGTCGACCACGACAGTATCACTACGCTTAGATAGCGCCATTACGATAATTACAAATAAAAGTGCTTATTTGCAATTTGTTGCGTCGATACAGCCGACGAATATAGTCACGTCCGACTGCATCGGGGCTTCGATTACAACTCCCAATTATCGCGAAGAGCATGGAGAAACAGCAGCATCCTCTTATAAATTATTACCTTCTCGATATTTTAAAATAAATATAAGTAGATTAAAATTTGATATTCGTTACAAAAAAGTTACATAACATTCGCTGCCTGAAGAATGCGATGAGTAGTTAAGCCTTAAGATTTTCATAACCCGCTTTATCAGTGAAATGTGGCGACCCTAGCAATGAGTGAGCCTTATATGGAGCATACAGCTGACTAGCTGGCTTATCAGACAACTTTGATAAATTGCTACAACATTATTAATGGCCACAGTTTCATGGATTATCATTGTCATAGGATATAATATTACTTGTTGTTTTCCTTAATATCATGAAATTATCATTCATTTACAGTTAAAAATAATAGAAACATTACATTAGTATCATTTTTCTCGATTTATTCCTTACTGTGGTCAATGTAATAATTTACTGAATAAACAGGATATTTTCCACAAATTGGCACATCAACAAAGCGCCTCGTGTAGCGCAATTTCATCGCTTAGTCCAGGGTTCGATACCCGGTCAAACTAACATAGAATACTTCAGAACAGCCATTTCATGTCGATTATGCACATTTTACAATTAGCGATTTTGAAGAAACTTTTTTGAAAGATGGCGGTGTACGCCGTCATAGACTAAGGCAGAATAACATTCAAACTTTGACAGCTAATCCAACAATGTCTATGGCGGATTGGAACGATATCTTTCGGATTAAAACTCTCATTAGTTAATAAAGAAGATGTATGATCTTAAACCCTTACCTGTTCTAATGAGTAAAAGAAACAAAATGCTTAAAAATATTACAACCAGCCTGCACCCTGCATTTTGTCCAGCTTATTACTCCAGGCAGGCAAAAAATTGGCGCTCTGTCAAATTTGCACATGTTCACCCATAACATATTCGCGCCCTTTTTTGGCGCGCAAAGTTGCTTGTACATATTCTATGAGCGGGCAATTGCAATGTTGGCATTCAGCCAAGCACTCGGCGTTTTATTAAAACCTCCATAAGCATTGTTAACATCTGGATACAAATGTTTACGAGATATAATAGGTTAACTAGATAAGTACCAAGAATGTGTGTTTTCTCGTAAAATTCTGGTTTCAATATTCTAAATTCAGTCACAGTTTTATGATACAGATTTTTGAAATATACGGACATTTTTCGTTTGCCTTTTTTAAATTATTTACTTAAATAAGAATTTACTGATTTAATGAAAATTTAGGCCTCAATTTGGTAATATCTCTTAATTTCTTTAATCTAAAATAGCGCTTTAAATAAGGATATAAGATATCTTAGTCATGTATAAAAATGTCTAGAATTTCTAGTAATCTAGTCTCTACCTTTTTAACCTCATTTTATTTTGACAGATATCACGTAATTTGCGACAAATTGTTAACCTATTTTAGTCGCAATCAAGTACTAAGTATGTTAACGAACAGTGACAACATGATTTTAAGGTAAGGAAGCTTTAGAGACTTTTTTCTACTTTACCAACATAGGTCCTATAGAAAAAGTTATTCAGTTTCATGGTCTGATCATGACTGCGAAATTCTTGATACACCACCGTCTCTTACACCCGAATCGAAGCTTGTGTCTCTTCAAGTAATAAAAGCGGTAACAGTTTCAAATGACTTTTCTACAGCTGCAAAACTTTCCTTCTTTAACTACTACAAATAAATTTCAACTTCAACAGTTAATTTAACTGAAACTTCTAGATAGCGAGTTGATAATTGCTTGAGCCACAGTGAAGCTTCTCTTATATTTATTCTTCCTTCAATTAAAATTGTGCTAAGTTTGCGCTGAGCGATAAAAACTGAATCAGAAGGTAAACCTCGTTATGGGGAAGTATTAAAATAAATGAAAAGTGTCAGTGTGTGTGCAAAAAAACAGTTGCATACATACATACATACACATAATCACGTCTTTATCCCTTGTGGGGTAGGCAGAGCGATAACGATCGCAAAATTACGGTCGTTATAGCCACGTCGGACAATATGTGAGGGTCGTTGCAGATAAGTTGTGAATCACTATAGCGACAAGTTGTCAGCCTGTCGCCTAAACTTTGCAATACGCTTCAAACCCTCGAGTCCCTCAGTCGCCTCTTACGACACCCACGGGAAAGAAATGGGGTGATGCTATTCTAAGCCGGCATCACACGGCAATTTGATTTTGGTTCTATCTAGACACATTTCCAACGGGACACATTCTATAACGACACATACAGTTTCAAATGGACACAGTACAGTCACGACAAAATCGCGCGAACGACAGACTTTCATACCTTACAGAAATGCAAAATTATTGATTTCTTCGCTCAGTTCCTGCTTCAAAAGTACTTACAATGAGAGCTGATATTAAGTAAGAATGGCGCCCACGCAGCCCACGTGTGTATTGTTTTTGTCACACCTTGCTACCTTCAAGTGGTACCTAGCCCTGCCTACTATCTATATGAAAAGCGTGTTTGAATTCTGAAGGATATAGAATAGAGTACACGGGCGCATGCTTACCAAACGAAAAAGAAAAGAAAATGTTACGGCATAACCAGCATATTGACACTAACTTTATAACTAGTTCGGAATAGTTATACTATAACACTTATACAATATGTTCCTACTTCCTTAGGACAACTTTTTTGATTTCGCGGACTGGTTCCCTACGAAGAAGAAAATATCAAGTCAACAAATATCAACCCCTAGAAATATTTTCATTTAGGTGTGTATTGTGTCCCACACGAAAAGAGAGAAATCGTAGATTCTCTTTTCGTGTTCTCTTTTCGTGTGGGACACGTGTCGTCCAACGGTTTGGTAATTTTCACACTTTACTCACAACGCAGCGCTATTTTAGCGCATCCGTAACGCATGCGTCTGTCACATGCAAGTAACTTTCAAATTTCCCGTACTAAAAACCGACGTTCACGCAGATCCCACGGCTGAACTTGCTTCAATGGATGCGTCTGTCAAACAACGTAAGTTCATCCGTTGGTGCTAGGTTCACCACGGGGTTGTACTTACATAAGAGGTCAGGTATTTTTCTTAGTTCAACTGAAACTAAATTTACCGAGACAAAATGGCGTCAAATGGTCTTAGTTAATCGAGCATAAGCGACGGCCATTAACGAGGGATCTAAGACACTATGTTACGCTACAGTTTAGCCCGTTTTTACACGCATTATATTGCGGTGTTTTTTTCGCATCCGGTTATTTGACGAAAGAAATTCATGACCTCCCATACAAAAAACGTAGCTATGCCGGGTGTAAGGGACAGCCCTCCGAACACTGATAGGGTGCAAGCAGAAAATGAAACTGGACAACTTTTCCCTAGGATCATATATGTCAGGAAACAACAAAAAACTTTCGACCATACAAAATCGCGATCATCTGACTGCATTTACAGTAACTATGGGAAACCAAAATTTTTTTTGTCGTTTCCTGACCTAAGTTCCTAGGGGAAAATTGTTCCGTCTCATGGGCTGAATTCATCCCAACAGTATGCAGAGGGCTGTCCTTAACGCCCTGTTCAATTTATAGAAAACTTGCAAAATTTTCTACCTTAGGCAGGATTTGAATCTGCGACTTTGCACAGGAAGTGTTGTCATTACCGAATATCATGTCACATCAAATTGCAGCTGTCACACACAGGTTGTCACTTGTATGGTGGCTGTGTGTGACGACCGCAATCTGGTTCGTGCGATTTACCTAATACAGAAGCACTTTGCTACGTCACAGTTAATTTATGCATAGGTCCATTTCAGTCCAGATTGCTCTGGCCATTAGGCGAAACGCACGACGGAGCGCTAAAATATCGCAGCGGCCTGTCAGGTCCTTATAGAAACGCTACTCCCCATACTAAAACCGCACTCGACAGACGATGCCGCGATAGCGCAGCGTCAACAGCGGTTGAGCGGTTTTTAGTATGAATCTGACAGAAAGCTGCGATGTTTTAGCGCTTCGTCGCGCGTTAAGTGTGCGAACTGCCTTAGGTTTGACTATTACCTAAGTGATATACCTATGCCTACAAATCTAGTTATAATAGATATGGTACACATAGGCAATGTATAATTAGTGTAGCAATATCTGCATTTTTCAATTAAATTGTATGTATTATGTATATTTATGGGGTAGGCAGAGCGTCAACGATGCCACGTCCGACAAATTGCTGTAAAATCATTCTTTCTATGATAATTCTTCACCGTTTTTGCTGTTGTTCTCTTCACTCAAACTCAAACTCAAAGACCGATATATCATCCGTGTATGAAACCCAACGGGAAGGAAATAATAAAATTATTTCTGATTACAAAAACAGTAAAAACCTATTTCACTTTTATTGCTAACGCTGCCAACATCTTTTTACTTGTTCTCCATTATGTAAATCTTTCATACTTTTTAGAAAATGACTATTACGCTATGACAATGCCAATGAGCCATACATTTCGGCGTCATTACAATCTCGTGAGGTTCAGGGCTCTTATGAGACTTTTACAGAAAGCAGCCCAGATGGCTTTCAAAAGGTTCTTCAGAGCAAAATAAACCTTGTATGCATACCTACTATGTTCAAATGCCTCAGAGAAACCATATCAAATGCCTCAGGGAAACTATGTTTAATTGATATGAACCATAAAATTTTGACATACTTAGATATTTATTTACTTTTAAGTTTACATAATTAAACGCCATATGCCCGAGTTTCAAAGTTCTCGAAATATGAGTAACCTTATATTATTTTAAGTTTATAAGGTTGCTTGCTTTTGTAATGTTTGCAAGGGCTTTGAAACGCACTACTACAGAGCTACATATTTTTTAAAAGGCATCTTGGCGGTACGAGGATAAGCTCAAATATATATAGGTACAGGGTGCAATTTGCTGCAAATATTGTAAGGGGTGAACCAGCCCATGAAACTGAACAATTTTCCCCATGGGACATAGGTCGAAATATGAAAGAAAAATTGGACCTTCCAGTTGACTCGCCTGTTACATTTTGTATGGGAGGTCCAAATTCTTTTTTTTCATATGGCTGGTTCACCCCTTAAAATATTTGCAACAACTTTTTTTACACCCTGTATAAGCTTAAAATAACCAGCAATGTATGGCACACCACTACAACACAACTATTTCTTACCACACCTTCCATTAGTGCTAAGGACACTATTGATTGTAAAATAGATCTCGAGTGATCTAGTAGATCTAGTATTTTATAGTGACCAGTAGTAGTATAAATCATGTATATTGAAGTTATTAAAGCCAAGCTGTCTATCATACGTCTTAGAGTAAAAACTGTTTCTTCCTTATAGTAGAGACAACTTTTTTCTTCTTCTTAGCAGCAATTTTCAGTCTTTATTGCAGTTTTTATACAACTAAGTCCTAAGTTGTATTTGTTATGTCTTGGACTTGGTTGATTTGATTTGAGTGAAAGATTTAATAAAACCGTTTCAATAAGTTTTAGTTCTCTGTCGTTTGATTTTTCAAATCCAATGCCTCTTTGACGCAGATAACAATAAGACAGATAGGAAGATACACCTATACCTATGTACACAGGCACAGAATATTTCTCCAGAATATTTGTCCTAATATTTCTGTCGTGGTACAAATTATGATTGCTTGCTGGCGATGAAACATTACATATGAACTCTACGAACATTTTTACAGGCATTTCTTCCGCAATTTCGCCTTTTATTTTTCAAAACCAAACTACAACGTTAAAAATATCTACGTGATCCACAATAACTTTCACTTTCTCATTGTTAGCCTTTTTAAGTAAAAGTCCGGACTGTCTCGCCCACTTTACCGTATAGAAGTTCTACGTAATTTACCTTGAAAGTTAATGCCTATGGCGACATGTGTTGCCAGGCTAAAAATATCATCTCCTTGCCCATGGCATGCAGGTAACCCATTAAATTCTTCAACCAGCTGCTGGGTGACATTTCATACAGCTTTTTATTTGTATTTACACGGTTAAATTGTTTGTAAACCTTGACTCGTAAAGTTCTCTTGCGAAATTACGCCCCCGTAACACCTTTGGCTGTAATTATGTTTATAAGTTTTTGGTTCTTTTAAATTTTCTGTACATTACTTGACAACTCTACAAGGATGATAAAATGTCTTGATATCTTACAAGCATTCGATGCCGTCAAGTCTGCACGCTCAGTCACGCCGATTAAAATTATCATCGAAATTGAATTAACCAACTTTATTTCCTTCCTCGTCTAGCAGCTGAAAGCTCTATGTGAGTGAGTGAGACAGCGATCCGTGAGTGATGTGTCCAACTGTCTCCAGCCAGTCTCGATCGTCGGCGCGGGAGTCGCGGTCGCGCGCGCGATTCGATATTTGAAATAACGAATCGCGTTTCGAAATATTGTTCAACGAAGTTTATCGAAATGCGTTTTGTTTTGTGAAGCTCTATATTTTGATTTTTGTCTTCAAATTTGCATATTTTCATAGTGCAGTGTCTGATCCTCGGGTTTACTGTCCTTATTAGTCACTGGCAGTTATGTGCGGTTAATTTCTTTCCTGTTAATTGTTTTTGTTGAACGTTTGTTATTTATGTCCTGTTTATGTTTGATTATGATGAGCTTTGTCATTCATCATATCTTTGTCAGACATTTGTTGTTGTTCATACTACGTCATCATTATTACATTCATGTCGTAGTGAACTGCTTTTGACTCTACATATTGCGTTTGAACTTTTATTTCATTCACTTTTCTTACTTATTCTTGATTTAATACCAAAGCGTAAAGATATTGATAAAAGACCTTCCCGTCAATACTTTGCCAAAATCTGCAATCCAATCTAAATGCTGATAGAACATTTGTGAATAGTTTCTTACATCATTTCAGAATGTAGGTAATTAAAATTTTGTCGCCCTTAGCATCTTTATCATCATTATTCTGTTCAAAATTCTTTGGTACACAGATAAGTTATTCATTTTTCTCTCAAACGGCCAAAAAAGCAGCAACTGTTTCGTCAAAACCAGCCAGCTCTCTCTTTACAAGAAACCCATTCAGCCTTACACACGTACTATATAGTATACATACAGAAAATACATTAAATTCTCTCCAACCAGTGGCATATCGTCGGCAACTTCTAAACCCGTCACTCGGCGGGTTTACTGAGGCGCACGCGTCGAAAATAGAGTGACATTTTAACTGTCTACTTTAAGGGGTGCCGCAAACATTTTAGTATTGGTGTTTTTCAGTTCGGCTTTCTATGATGTCTCATGTTTTGATCGCCAATTTTAAAATAGACGAGCTAATGTTGAATAACCAATTGTGATGTGACCAGCATTCGAGTAAACTAAACCACCTACGTTACATTGAATGGCCTAATTATTAATGATATTAATGTGGTAAAAACACACGAATGATCGAAGAATTTGCAACTAGTCTGACTTTAGCGAGGTATCAGATTAATCGCACAACTTTCAGACGTTCTGCAACTGAATTTTGTTCATATAATTTAAGCAGATCGTGAGAATAAAATATCTTGCATTAGAAATACGAAATTACGAACATTAGAACAGTAGATACCTTGTGTAATTGTGTGTGTGTCACCCCAAACTCTGTCGCTTCTCCTCTGCTCACCATTTCTTTACTTTATTATGGGCTTCTCTAATGGTATACATAATTCTTCAGTTTATTTAAGGCACGTCAGGATGGTGTCAGTTCGAATCTGTTTAGTCGTGTTACTGGGCTTCCGGAATTGGTTGTTTATGTTTCTTATTTAGCATCTTTTACTTAAAAATATATCTAACTGAACAGGTTTTCTGAAGTAAGGATCAGTTCTTTAGGGTTTGAGTAACTTCTTTTACCATACTTATTCTCCAACTAATAAATTTATTGCCACCTATGGTTTTATTGTTTGTTTTTCAAATTAGGCAAATTGGAGTATAATTTTCTTACTACTATAAAAGCTAAATGGAGGTAGGCTTTAAATCACAAACCCACCTTCGCAATCTTCCAAATAGCTCCTCGCCTACAGAACTCCCTATGGACTATTAAGTCATCAATGTAGAGTGACTTGAAAAGATTTGAAAACAAAATGACAGAGTGCTTTCATTATTTCCTTGGATGTTCGCATCTCTACTGACTTATTTAACAATTGAAAGGACTTTATCTTCTAATGGGCATTGTTTAAATTCCAACAGTATCTTGAAGATTAAATCTACTTTTTCTTCATATTGTCTGAATATTTTTGTTTTCTATTCCCTAGACACGTGAATAGGCCAGTTCTAATACAATTTTGTCCATAATACTAATCTAGTATAGGGTTTACTATCTTGTGAAGAGATAAGTTTCATGTTATAGTTTCTACAATATGCTGTGAATAAATATGACATGTTTTTCAATCGTGCGTGAAATGCTAGCTAACCCTGATCTTCCACTTTACTTAAGTGGTTACGGCTGTAAAACATTAATTCAATCTTCAATCTGTTACTGTATATAATCTTCTGAAAATAGCGAATATCATAATAATATATCTGCGAAAATTTTCGTGTAAAGTTTCCCCTTTTGCGTGCCTCAAAATCTTACCACATCATAGCATTTAATCAACTATGAAATCCTTAGAACTGTCTTGGAAAACCGCCCAAATTGTCATAGGATACATCTTTTATTTTTTTTGTCAGCAGATCTACAAGATTAGCTATTTTAGGCCTAGTTGACGTAGGTTTGCTGAAGTTATGGGTATTTTGAACCGGTAGGACGTAGACAATAATGTAGGCAAATCATTATGTTTAATTTAGTGACTTAATTCTACAAATGTTTGATACGCCGCTAACCAGTCGTTTCTTTTTGTGTCCCCTGTAGTTTATGACAACATATTTTATTCAATAGTGGGACACAGTAATTTTCAATTTAAAATAACTGGCACTTACTCCAAATTCCTGTAGGCGCCACAATTCAGCTAGTTGTAGTGATGCGCGTACGCACGCGGGCGGGGTGTTGTCAAACAAAGCGGGAGCACTGACTCACGCGCCGGGTCACGGGTTGTTATATTTAGCTCGTCTAGAAACTTTGGTAACGCTGCAACTTAAATTTTAAGGAGAATCTTGTTCAATAATTGACTTGTCCCATACTTTCCTTTACCTACGCTAAAGTATTATTCGCGGTCATAACTTGCCTACTTTTTAGTTTTTTGTTGAATTTGAAACGATCCTGATGCCAAAATGACTCTTCAGTCAGTTATAAAATGAGTTCTAAATTCAAAATATGTTTTTTTTTAATAAACAGCAAAAGAAGATCGAAGACGCGTAATAATATTTTCTACCTATACGTTGACGATTTCGTAAGACCTTTCTTATATTCGCTACAACAACATTCTGAAATTTCTTTCATAGACCAACATAATAACATTGCATAACTCTCGTTGATCGCATATTCGTATCTGTAATAATAATATGTTTGACAACAAACCGCGGGTGCACTGACTGACTGACTGGCTGACTCACTTGTTATACTTAGCACATCTGTAATATTACACCACGACTCAGGTTCGATTTCTGTTTTAACTACTCGTAAATCTTAACGCATATAATTTGTTTAGCGCATTGCCCTTGCGCAACTGTCTAGTGCTGTTAGGTTGTCGATAGTTTTAGAACTTAGTTTCTTATGTCGAAAAGTTCGTACTAATGTTCTCATCCGTTCTTGCCTTCCGTTTGCCAGAAGAAGTTATGAATAGTGGTAGGTAACCAATCAACGCGACCATAAGACCATAAACACGCAATAAACTCCATTGTTTCAATATCCAATAATTGAACAGATCCATGGCCATGTCATATCTAAAAACAGCTATCAGATGTAGGACCATTTAATAACGGAAAGAAAGATATTAATTGTATGTTATTTTTTTGGTTTTTTAAAAATCAAAGCAGACGCCTTATGATCGAGAAGTCACTGTAGGCACAGATTACGTAATGTTCCCAGGAGTATTTAAATAATTATGTATCGATACCTTTCAAACACCGATCTTGGACATCACTAGCGAGTGACTGACTTGTAAATACCGCTAGGAGTGGCATTGAACGCTGACCTAATCAAGCCTTGCCTCAGAGTGCATTTATAGGTTACCTATGCGGATTTACGTGGCCAAACTAAACCTGAATAGGCCTAGGTAAACAAAGTAGCCTTAAGATTGGAGCTGATGTCGAAAATCGATTTGAAAATATTGGGGTTTGAAACCTAAGCCCGTATTTATAAACCGTATTCAACTCTGAGATCGACCATGAGTGCAAGTTTAAGATGCTGTTAGTATTGACTGAAATTTTGTCAAAATCGCAGAATTGAGAGCGATTTGAAAATATGGACCTTAAAAGGGTTTTGACTAAAATGTGGTGCGACTACGTCGCGCTACGATATGTACATATAAAAACTATTATGACAATTGACACGCAAATGAGCTATTCATGTCACTATGTCGCAAAAATCTACGCGAATAGGTTAGTTTAGTTATTGATAGCGCATACTCGAATATCTAAACTTACGTGTCTTAACTATACGCTAGCGTGTTTTGACGCTCAGTTATTTTCTCACCGTGATATCTGCTCACAAGTTAATATTATAAAGGAACGATGTACTGTGGTCATAATGACTGTATACCTGTCATCTTGGGTCGCTGCCAAGCCAGTGAGTCAACGCGTCAGGTCTACCAGGAATTCCTCAACCGAACCTTGCGAACCAGCGTCTCGTGTTTCCTGTCTGATTCGCTCAGTTTTTGAGACAATGGTAGAATCTTTTTACGGTTTGGCAGATTGCAGACTTTAGGATGTTTGTTTGTGGACGTGATGTGAAACATGTAGTCGAGGTGACAGATTTGTTGCGTTATAATGTGACACCGGTCTTACAATCGTGAGACCTAAGTTCGATCCCCGCCATATACCAATGTGTTTTTTTTACTTACGTACATTTACCGACTGCTCTTACGGTAAAGCAAAAATCGTGATGAAACCGTGTATTCAATTCAGATGATATTTGACTTAACCTTAGGACTGCGGCAAGGTTAGCCTTCGTGTTGCAGAGGTCAGATAGCAGTCGCTCTGCATAATCCCCTAGGTTAGATAGCCGAACTCAACAGAGGACGGGATAAGGCAAGGAGAATGATGATAATGTGACAAGGCCAGTACAAGACCGTGAGGATTGGTGCTGTAGAGAAGAGGTCTACACCCTGCAGTGGATGGATGTGGGCTGAGATGAGAAAATGTGACAAGCGATGCCGTACTGAGCAAAATCCTCTATATTTATGAGCACTTCTGTGAAAAAATATAAAAGAACACCGCTATGGCAAAATTCCTACGTGTGACTGCTATTCATCCTTTGGGTACGGAATATTATCGAGGATTTTACACTTGAAGAAATTTCCTCCACAGCTGTAGGGCAATACTAATAGTTTAGAATTTCACTTCTCCAACTTTGACCTCCAATAAACTATTGACTATCCCAATTCCACGACCCTCGTCCTCAATTACATCAAACACGAACACAACACAAACCACGGCCCAGAATCCACTTTGGCCCAACAACGAGCCTGAATTCAGTTGGGCCTGGTTTACCACCGGCCCGGTACGTCATACGTGAAAAAACAAGTCCTGATTCTTCACAGAGCTATTTGAATACATAGTTTAAAATTTTAATGAAGTTGTTTTTTGTATTTCTTTGTCTGCTTGTCATGGATACCGCTAAATCCTCCTAAACCACGGAACAGATTTTAATCCCGTAGCATCCCACTGGAAAATTATTTCGGTATAACAACTGTCCTATATGTTAATCCGAGATACCCTCAATCTGTGTGCCAATGTTCAGTAGTTTTAGCGTGAACTAGTAGCAAACAAACAAACAAATTTACAAACTTTCGCAATTATAATATTTGTAGGATGATAAATTGTGTACAATAAATGGCTAAATAAATAAAGAATACATGCCGACTGCTTGTCTAGTATTAGTATGTTCCGGTTTGTTTAGGTTTAATATTGCTCAGTGCGCTAAAAATATTTTTGAGAAAAAACTTTAAAAACCTTAGGTAGATTTTGGCAAAGTGAAATAGAAAAGAAATTGCTCAATGACGAATTGGGACATGTTTTTCTGTTTTTATGAGTGGTGAACCGGTACTGTGTCAAACCAGGACAGAGTCCAGAATTCAGTTAGAGCAATTTGTGTAATGGGCCCCCTCCCTCGGCTAGTGGGGGGCGGATGGGAATTTAATCACGCCATTATGAGAGATATGGGGTACGGGACTGTTTAGTGGTCTGACATGTCGAGGAAAGACACATTTGGCACTATTTTCAGCCACTTACATAGGTATTTACGGCGCCAGGCTGACAACCTGTCACTATAGTGATATACGAATTATCTGAAATGGCCCTCAACATTTGTCAGACGCGGCGATAGCGACCGTATTATTATGGCTGCAACATTTTAATAACGCAAGGGATAAAGGCGTGAAGTTTTTGAATGAGATTGACATCAAAGTGTTTTCGCGCATATGTCATATTTACGGTTGTTAATGCTCTGCCTACTCCACGAGGGATGAAGGCGTGATTTGTGTATGTGTGTGTGTGTGTGTATGTCAATCTCAAACGACCTAAAATTCCGTACTTAAACTGTATTAAATTGCAAAATGTTATTAAGGAAGTATCAACTTTTACTTTTATTTGTTGTATTGCGTGTTTATTTATTTAATTATGTTGTGTCAGTGAGATCGCGTGACTACTAAATAAAGACATCGAAGCCTTGTTTGACAATCTTGTCAAACAGTCAACTGATTTTCTTCCGACATTTCGACAGTATAACAGCTTTATTTAACGATTAAACCGTGTACATACATATTTGTTGAAAACACCTGTTTATGACAACCTGACGTCCTTATCAAGCAAATGCCAACCTTTCACCTTAACTATAGTAAATATTGGATTAACAAATAAAAGATATGTGACTTGGCTGTCAAAATATGACGTTATGCTATCCTTAGAAAATAAAGCAAAAAGATCGTGACGGTCTGTGATAAAGTATAAATTAATTTAACGATATCGGAACTAAGTAAGAAATAATGTGTTCTGTTCTTAAATATTTAGTTAAGTCATTCTCAATAAGATTACATATCTGTCATATCTAGTCTAGTACTACTGATGAGAAGTAAATAAACTTTATATCATCACGGTATAAAAGAAACTGTGTCTTTACCTATATCTTTATGAAACTGTAAGTTTAAAACTATATATACACTTAATATTGTATTATTATTATGTAAAAAACTGTTGGTTACTGATAATAAAAATAAAATAAAATAATGAAAAATAGGAGATATTTTTGGGGTTGAATTTCCCAGACTAAGTAGGAGAAATTAAGTAGGTATTAAAATCTCATCAATATTCCTAATTAAGTATACGATTTATACTTGCGATTGTCGGCATTTGATGGTAATCCATAGTATACATTGTAGGAACGAATACCAATGGCTTTAATTCCTACGATGTATTCCTAGTAATTTTTTTTTTTGTAACCATTTGGTTTCCATCCTGACTTTTATTGGTAACTGATGTTGAGGCGCATCGCACATTTAACGCACGACGGACCGCTAAAATATCGCAGCGGTCTGTCAGATCCATAATAGAGACGTCACTCTCCATACCAAAACCGTTTTCGACGGATGACGCTGTGATAGCGCTGCGTCGAGCGGTTTTAGTATCGGGATTGACATTTCTAGTATGGATATTTTAGCGGTCCGTCGTGCGTTAAGTGTGCGATCCACCTGACTGAAGACGATAACTTTTTAGCTGATATATCTTATACCTACTTCGGAGCTCACATACCATATTGTTTCTCTTTTTTCTTCATAATTTCGCAGCTACTTGTGAGATGATAATAAAAATGATAATCATAATAACACCCCTGCGTAGTGGGTTTAATAAGACGTTGGTAAGAATAAGGAAACTTCAACTCAACCTGTAATAAAAGTAATCTTTGCTTTCAACAAGGAAATTACAGAACAATATGCTTTTTATTGAGTTACTGTTATGTACAGACAGAATTTTAAAATATTTCTTTGTATAGAAACAATTACAGGGAAGTGAAAAAAAAAGAACTGTTATTCTCTTTGCTTTTCGTAATTTTATCTTTTATCTAACTAAAGTATGAATTCGGCTAAAATAGCATTACTTACCCTATTTCTTTCCCGTGCGTGCTGTAAGAGGGGATTAAAGGACTAGAGGGTTTCATGTGTATTGCAATTTTAGGTGACATGCTGACAACCTGTCTCTGTAGTAATACACAAATTATCTTAAACGAATCTTTATATTTGTGGACGTGGCGATGACGACCGTAATTTTAATGGTGAACGCTCTGCCTACCCCCGAGGGATACCTTAAGGCGTGATTTGTGTGTGAGTGTATGTGTGTATTCTTCTAAAATACCTATTGTAGTGCTTATCGTGATCTACTGTCTAGTAGATCTAAATATCTTACAAAATCTTACAATTACATAAAAGCGGTAACAAAACGATTACAAGTAGGTACAAATTCCACTGCAAACAAGATCGTTACATTTTCGAGAGCTCTTCCCGGTTGTGAATTGTGAATTCAATGGCTTTACAAGATGGTGGTCAGGCGGCCACTTCAAACATTCGATTCTCACTATTTCTCACTTCGTCTATTGTAAAAGTATCGCTATTTTTGGACACTAGCTGAAATACGAAGCGAACTTTCAATCATATTTCACCAAAGCTTATTGTTTGTATATTCTCACGTTTCCAGAAAATTTGTTTGGCAGTATGTTTTAAAATTGTTTGCCTCAATATATCGTGACTAGACGTCTGAATACAACTTGCAATTTACCACGATTCACGAAACTCGTGGGAATAAAATAAATATTACCTTTTTGGTATAAGTATCTAGTTTTATATTTTTTGTTGATATTTTTATCCAGACAGTTTTCAAAAACGCGGAATAAAGTGCTGTTGTGTAAAAATCTTTGTATTATCCTAAGAAACTCGAAATTTTATATCGATTTTGGCCCCTGATGATTTAGAAGTACCTATTTACATACATATATCACTCTTAGAATAGCATCACCCCATTTCTTTCCCGCGAGTGTCGGAAGAGGCGACTAAGGGACTTCATGTGTATTACAACTTGATACGAAAGACTGACAGCCTCAATATTTGTCAGACGTGTCGATAGCGACCGTATTTTTACTTTAACGCTCTGCCTACCCCGCAAGGGATAAAGGCGTGATATGCATACGTAATGCTTATGCAGACAGAAAGATAAAACCAACCACATTTTTTTTATTCTCCACGCGTTCCTCAGGTTAGCTTGATATACCGCTCCCAACAGACGAACTATTCAGCTTAGAATCTAGAAATCTAGACTGTAACCTAGCTGGATCTATATCCGTGGCGGTATCCTAGCAACGAGAGGTCATTGACCCGAGCACAGCTGTGTTTGTGTTTACACAATAGTTTCATGAAACACTTTGTTGCTTCGGATCTTTGCTACTTGTATTGGATAGGTGGATTATCTTCACGACTTTTGGCCTGTTTTTTTTTCTTGGTATATCTTGCTTTCCTTATAGAAGCGGTTTTGTTTTCAGGCCAATATGAAACTAAAGATAAGGGATGTATATTCAAGAAATGTATGAGATTCCTTTTAAGCCGCGCGACATCCCAAGAACAACTTTCCTAGTTTTCGTGAGGAACGTAGGTTGTGTCGTACATTTTTTGCCAGCCGACCATTGAGCGAGACCAAAGAAAAGTCACTATTCGAGACTTAGCATGGCGAGATCACATTTAATACAGTTTAGATTGTTAGCCTGACTCTACTTTCTTAACATCCCATCCTGTAGAATACCTGTACGTACAACAGATATTACAGTGAATCCAGTAAATCTCTCTGTGAGTGATGATAGTGGGCTGCAGGCTGATGGATGTATTCCATATATCAGCTTTCGGGACATTTGTCATGACCACATGACGACTATAATATTATAGCATGGAACATTTATGTAATATGATCACACATCACAACTGTGTTCTTTACGGAGTAGGTAGGCATGACTACATGAAGAGCATGGCAGCTGTGGATACATAATGTAGTGTGTAAATACATCACAACTGTGTCCTTTGCAGGCAGAACGTATATCGCAGTGAATCCAGTAAATCTCTGTGAGTGATGATACTGGGCTGGAGGCTGATGGATGTATCCCATATCCATATATCAGCTTTCGGAACATTTGTCATGACTACATGACGTCTATAGCATTGACGAGCATGGTAGATACATAATGTAGTGTGTACATCACGACAGTATCCTTTGCGGGGTAGGCAAAGTGGTATATAAGGTGTAAAAATATTAGCTGCAAATTTTAAGGGGTGAACCAGTCCATGAAACTGATCAACTTTTCGCAAGAAACATAGGTCGAAATATGCAAGAAATTTTTGGACCTGCCACACAAAATGTAGCAGCAGCCGAGCGAGTCAACCTGTATGGGAGATCCAAATCTTTTTTCATATTTCGACTTATATTTCTTGGGGAAAGTTGTTCAGTTTCATGGGCTGATGCATCCATTAAAATATTTGCAGTATTTTTTTTACCCCATGTATAAGAGTGTATCCAGTAACGCATGAATGCTGATATTCCCTTGCATTTTATGTCGCTTTTACTCACACAAATGCACAAAACTTCTGCAAATACTTGAAAAAAAATATACTAAAATATGCATACCTATTCGTAAGTTAGTAACGTTTTCCGTGAAGTTTAAAATATTTCTTGGATATAAGCTTTCCTTCAAAAACTATGAAAGAACTCATAAAAATGGCACTTGATTGTACCTACTACCTACTTACTCAACACTGCACTTAGCCAACTTTTTAGTACAGTCGTGTACCAAAATCTTTCATTTGCGATTTATATTTTTCTTTTTCCTATTTCACATATCTTGATCTGTGTCCCACTTTTTTGTATTCTATTCAGAACTCGTGGTGTCATACTCGTATCTGACAAATCTGAAAAATTTACATTCCTATCATTTATATCTTCCGACGATTGTTGCTAGTTTAGGTACTGCATAACAAGCCAAACAAAACAGAATCTTTGTTGCATATTCAAACAACCCGAAAGTCCATTAATATCATTTCATTGTGGTTAAAAATGGCATGTGTAGACTTATTGAATAAAAAAATTTCGTTTTCAAGTTTTCTCATATGACTGACTGACTGTACCGGCCCAGACAATCTAACTTTAGAACAATCAGTGGAACTTAAAAGGCTTCATGTGATTCAGACGTTTATTTCGAAGCCATATCCAGCACTTAGGGCTAATGCACATCTAGCTCATTTTGGCGCAAGCTGTTTCCACTAGCTAATTGAAAATCAGCTCTATCTTGATGGAAGGACTACACTAAAATGGACTCAAAAATCTTGACTCAAAACCTAGTATAACTTTATTAATTTATATATCTGCCTCGGCAGAGAATCGAACTTGGGATCTTTGCGTGCAACGGTCTATAAGAGCTCTTTCCAGCCAAACGCTGCAAACATACATACACATATCGTGTCTTTTCCCTTACGGGGTAGAGCGTTAACGGCCATTAAAATACGGTCGCTATATCGCCACATCTGACAAATATTGAGGGCCCTTTCAGATGATTCATGTATCACTGTAGTACTAGTGCGCTTCAAATATGAGACAGTCAAATAAAGAATTAGGTGAAAAACTATTTCGGTAGATATTCCAATTCCAAGCGGTATTGGACAAAACAAACTTTCGTAATTTGCAGACTTTTATTGAGCCGCAACGGCCTGGTTGGAAGAGGCGTCGCCAGTACTAATGGCGAAAACCGGCGGTTCAAATCCGGCTAGTCACGAACTAACTTCTCTGGCTCAGTGACCCGAAATGGATCTTGGCCTCCAAAACGAGCTTCCTCCACTGATCCCTATCCTGCACCAACTTCACCCAATTATTGACCCTTTATTGATTTTTTAAAGCCTGCTAGTGGTACAAAATATTTGGTACTATTTGTTTCTTTTTTTAAATGATACGGTCAATTTTCTACTCACTGCTGAGAACGCGTCGAAGTCGCTAGATGTGTACCGACCTTTATACAAATTGTACCGCTACCATTGCCAACTCGGCATACTTTATTTGTTAAACAATTAATTATATATGCCTATAGGCTGAATTATCATTATAAATTAAATACTAATATACGACCAGACCACACTCATAGCCTCCAAACTGAAGAACTCATAAAAAAAGAGATTGTGTTCGTTCGAGAGTTGAACCTGGGACCTAGAACTGTATACGCATAAAAAAAAACACTACCATATCAACTACCCTCAGATTATTAGGATTTAATGCACTCTTTTCAGTGCTTTATCACTACATAATGACTACGTAGTATAAAGCAAAGTCGCTTTTCGCGTCTGCATGTATGTATTTATGCTTGCTTATTTTTTTTTAAACTACACAACAGATTTAGATGCAGTTTTTTTAATAGATAGAATGATTTAAGAGGAAGGTTTTTATGCATAATACTTGCCGGGAAATCATCTACGTAGTTCCCACGGGAAAATGCGTTACAGTGGGCGCAGCCGTTGGGTGGGCCGCTGGTTATTCTCATAAATGAAAATATCAATTTACTTGTAAATTTTTCAATTTTCTATTTTCATTTACCTCGAATCATAAACATAACTCATGTTTACATAATAATATGTATTCATTATGGCATTTCCATTACCCCTGTCACTAACACAATCAAGCAGTTGCAACTAAGCACTTACTACAAAAAGCCATGTATTTGTTATAATTAATGACATTAGTGTCAAGCTACACTTATGGAATTCTCGGTGCGGAGCGTTTGGCTCACGACGTAGTCTTTGTAAAAGGTTGGATTGGATACAAACGAAAGAAAGACTTTCTCTTTTATTCTACAGTTGCCTAAAAGAGAATGCGACTTAGCATTGAGGCCGCCTTGTAGTGATGTTTCTTCGGTTTGTGTTTTCCTTTTGTGAATTATTATTTGTTTTTACGTTCTGTTATGTTTATTACAGTAAGATCGTGGTTACGGATTACTCGCAGATTTCCGATTTTCATGGAAAAGAAATAGTACTTTTTTGACTTGGACGCGTCAAATTTTAATGCTTAAATGACGTATCAAAATCACAAAGCCGTATTCTCCTTCTAAAAACCGCTGCACTGGCTTCATTTGGATTGCAACATTTCGCGACGGAAATACCGTAGATATGGCCTGTCAGTTATGCTGGCCGCAGACAATGCGCCTCATCGTGTGACAGGACCCTTCCGGTCTTTGTCTGGGCTGGCTGTGCGATAGAATAATCAGACACCATTGCAGGCGTACCCACGTAGCAACTTACTAGCTTGCTAGTTTAGTATAGGTGGTTGAGATTATAGGGTTTCGTAGTTATAACCAATCTTTTCTTTTTTCGTGTGGGACACCGAGTCGTCCAACGACCCGATGGACCCTAGTGTCAGAATTGTTCAAACGCCTTCTACAAGTAGCAGGCTTCTGCCATGGTTGTGTAACGACCGCCATCTAAGTGATCATAGACACCGGGACCTACGGCTTAACGTGTCATCCGAAACACGGAACCATCTTACTTTCAGACAATCGGGTGGCTCAGCCCGCAATGTCCTAACCAGACTGGGAACAAATTGACAAAGTTATAAATATCAACTTTGTGAGTGACCCACCGAGAATCGAATCCGGAACCTTCTGCGTCAAAGGCAGTCGCACTACCACTGCGCCACATCGGTCGTCAACCAATGGTCATATTACCAATGCATAGTATTGGCTTCAAATAGCATCACCCCAAATGTACCCGCGCGTAGGTGTCGTAAAAAGCGACTATGACATACCTAAACTCATCCATAATATGGAATGCGTTCCCTCTGAGTGCAGCATATTACACTGCGCTCGCCAATTTTTCAACAAAGCGTGTTGTGTGGCCCAGTTGAGGAAGGCCAGTGCCTGGCAGTCAAAATCAAATTCTTTATTCAAAATAGTATTTTTTTTTTTCATTCAACTTTGTGATGGTCAAAAATTAACAATTTTAACAATAACAATTTTGAGAACCTAGTGTAAACGCGGCTCAGGTGGACTAAAAACTTAAAACTACGAGCCCTACAGCACTGGCTCAGTGGACTGTTGTGGCTATTGATGATAATGATACAGGTAGCATCTTGATTATTTTCTGCTGTTTTTCTTTGCTTATCTTATCAGGATACTAAACTAAAACCAGGGTTCATCGGGTCCTAAGACGACTCGGTGTCCTGACATTATACAAAGAAGAACAACAATGCAAAGCAACAAAATCATATTTAAAGATGTTTTAGGAATACTAAAGATTAAGGACTCTTAATTTAATTTTTTAATTCATTAAACACCTGCTCGCACAAAAAACATACCTTGTCCCGCCAAACATGAGCAACCTACAATAACATTTTCTCAGAAAACACGAAGCTTGATGCAAATTACTAAACCGAAATTGATGCAAAGATAATATTGTGAATGGAAGCATAGGCATCCTTATACGGCTGGTTGTTGTTGACGTAAATGATTAATTTTTCCTCACCATGTAGGCATTTTAATTATTCTTAGTAATAAAGTGAGGAAATTAAAAGTATGATACATACATACATATATCACGCCTTTATCCCTAACGGGGTAGGCAGAGCGCTGACGGCCGCAAAAATACGGTCGCTGTCGCCACGTCTGACAAATATAGAGGGCCGTTTGAGATAATTTTGTGTATCACTATAGTGACAGATTGTCAGCCTGTCGCCTAAAAGTTGTAATACACTTTAAAGCCTCAAGTCCCTCAGTCGCCTCTTACGACACCCACAGGTAGGAAATGGGGTGATGCTATTCTAAGCTGGCATCACACGGCATGATCATGAGAAAAAACATTGCAAACTAATGCTTACTTACACAGGATGTTAGGAAAAGTACTAACTTCCTTTCAAGAGATGAACCAACCCATGAAACTGAACAACTTTCCCCAAGGAACATAAGTCGAAATATGAAAAAAATTTGGAATCTTGAAAGCTCCCATTGAAAAATGTACGAACCAACCGACTGAGTCAGTTTGTTTGTAGGGTCCAATAATTATTTTCATACTTTAACCTATCTTCCTTGAAGAAAGTTGTTCAGTTTCCTGGGCTGGTTCATCCCTTAAAAGGTAGTTAGTACTTTGTCTAACACCCTCTATAGGTTCATGAAAGAATGATGAAAGCAGATACCTAAGACTGGTTTCAGAGCGGCGCGTCTCAGCAGCGCTGCCCAGGCGCGCGCGGCTCGGGCGCGCGCCTGGGCAGCGCGTTCGCTGTGAAACGACATTCAGACGCGCGCGCTTCGGTGTAGTGTACGGTCGAGTGCAGAGAATCATTATGCCAGCAAACGTAATCACTATATTAGCTATATACGTTATATGGAAAAGAGTGCAACAACGACGTCTTAAAAGATTGCAAGTCGACGCTACTGGCAATCGAAGGAGATCCGACCGCGGCGCGGCCGAGACGCGGCCCAAGACGCGTCACTATGAAACGCTACATACAATCTAGTGTAATGCGAGGCGCGCGCGGCTGGGCAGCGCTGCCGAGACGCGTCGCTCTGAAACCAGCCTAAGTACCTACATATTTTTCTACTCCAAACATGAATGACACTCGCGCATAAGACAATGACGTAGTTGCAATGAGTATAAAAAAATCTTGCGGTCATTTTGGTGGTAGAAATTCTACGTGTAAGCAAGTAAACAAGAAATGTGGGTCAGTTTGACAAATGGTGGTAAATTAATCATAGGATTGTGTGATACAGGAAAAAGTTCATTATAATGAAGTAGTTACCTAAATTACTCATTTAGAACAACGAGACTGAATCGCTGACCTTAATAAAATTTATGTTCATTGATCGTTTTAAGAAACTACAATGCATAGGTACGTTGCACCGCACACTTGTCGCACGACGGAGCGCAAAAATATCGCAGTGGTCTGTCAGATCCATAGTAGAAATGTCAATGTTTTAGTATAGGGATTGACATTTCTAGTAAGGATCTGACAGACCGCTGCGATGTTTTAGCGCTCCGTCGTGCGTCAAGTGTGCGATCCGCCTACGGGTATTGTCGAATAAACTCTACTACTTCTGCAACAGCCACATCAGTCCACTACTGGACATGGGCCTCCCTCATTTGGGGGTATATACCATACTGGCTAGTGGATTGGCATATGCGTTGGGGAAATTTTTTGGGGAAAATTGTTCAGTTTCATGGGCTAGTTCATTCTTTGAAAAAAAGTTTACTTAGTTCTTTGCCTAACACGCCTGTATTTTATTTTAACTGGAGACGGAAATAAAGTATCCCTGGTAGTGACCGTCGTCGTGCTTGCAGTGGCATACTTGATCCACCTGTCAGGAAGCCCATCCTGCAATGTGCGTGACAATGTGTACCAATGGCTGATTACTGGTATAGGTGTGATGTAACCGATGTAACCATTCGTTGCAGGATGTACCCTGAGCAGTCCAACTATACTGATATTGTTGGCAGAACAGCTACCCGTTTAGAAGAGCAACATATCCTGGTTTTTCTTAGGATTTGCTTGAAAAACCAGTATAATTTGGTCTGTCAAATAGTAGGTTGATGAGCTGAAGATAGTACATTCGTTAAGAGTTGAAACTCACCCGCCTGTGCTTATAGATCATTTGCAGAATTTCCCGATTGCTTTATTATATCTTATTTCATTCATTTTATTTCATTTCTTTATATACCACAAATATACGCACTAATTTTCAATTAAAATTTTACAGAAATATCTTACACTGAACACTGATATCTTTTTCTCATGCAATTTCATATTTTGCGACAAAAATAGACCTACGTAGAAATGTTTCAATCCATGCGAAATTACAAGTTCATTTGAAATAACCAGGTATTTCAATCACAGAGTACCTAACTAGTCCATACCTCATTCATCATAATCACAACTTCCGTATGTCTGTTTATGAAATGTGAACCAATAACAACACATGCAGTACCAAGCATGCCATTGCCACCGTATGAGGCTGATAGCTAATCTGTCACAGTCATTTTTATCGGAAACTGAACGATAGATTGTATTTTTCCAGCAATAGTCATTGATCTCTTGGGAGTCAACGGTCTTTCCTTATTGCATACTGTGACGTCATGCACTTGTGAAGCAATAAATATTCACTCAGGAAAAATCCTGCCATTCCGAATTAAATAAAACCACTGTTTTGCCAGTGTGATCATGATTATCAACATTAAGAAGTTCTTCAAGATTAACCTCATTGATAAAATCTAAAGGCATTTCCTTAATCACATATTTACTGGCAGTGCATTTTGTGTGATGACTATCTGACATCCTTATTCCTTTCTCTTCTCTCTTTCCGCCCAAACATCCAGGAAATACTTCATCAGAATGCGAACCACGTGTTTTCCTATCACTCGAGTCAAGTTGTCAGAATCGTAGGCGGCGCGACTCGCATCAATGAATAGATTTGCAACATTACCATAACTGTCGTAATGCCTAGTCTAGTTTGTCGATAGCTTTTGTATGGTCCGGACGTGTGGAGTTTCGCTAGGTGGTGTGTTAGGGCCCGTGTTTAATAAAGTTTACAAAGTTTGCGGATCAGATTACTGTGCTTGTGTGGTAATCAAAATACATAGCTTCACTGATTTATTTTATTGCAATCTTATAGATTGGAGCGAATCGATATAGTCGAAACTTTTCGAACCAAAATTAAATGTGAATGAAAAGTGCAGTGATTTGAAGTGTTTATCAAAAATGGTGATGGAACCGACTCAGCAAGCCAGGTTTTGGCCGCTATCCCCAAGACTCTGGCGGCGGAGCACCGACTACTCCAAGGTGGTTTTCGAGCCACGCAGACCGCCGTTATCACCAATAGAAATTCGCAGAAAAGATAAGATTGACACAACACCTGATCTGCTACGACGAAGTGTCATCAAAGATCGTTTAGATCATTTGAATTTGGAAGAGAAAGACGAACAGAAACGTTGGAGCGTGGACAGTAAGCCTCCGAAGAAAGAGGCAAAGAAGACTGAAGAGGTGGTGAAGTTGAGGAGTAAGAAGCAGAGGCAGCCGAGGCCGAACAGCCTGCAGCTGCTGCTGTGCAACTCTTCATCAGGACACTACAGCAGCAACACCTGGAGATACACCAGAGTCAGGTCAAGGAGGTTCGTTATTTTGGGTTGTGGCTAACTTTTGGTGATATTTACTAACTACGGGGAAATCACACAAAATCTTGAAAAAGTTTACTAACTTGTTGCATGCTTTTTAAATCACCTCTCTAGTTTTCTTCATATTACAATAGCTTTAACATGTTTTGATAAATGACACATAATTTTAGTATATACTTCAAGTACTCGGTTGGAGAGTATTTTAAAGTAAATTTCAGGTGGGACATAATCCAAATTGTTTTAAGTCTGTTGCAGTTTTCCTTGCCCTATTAACATCTTCGTTTCCAACAATCCTTTTATCTCTTGTGTTGACTTCACTGAACAAGAAAACTCCGTTGTAAACACGTCATCTCAAATTTTCGTTGAACCGTTGCGACACTCTGGATCAGTGGCTGTAAACATCTCCCATCATTTTGGCTCAAGAAATGCTTTCAACACAGTTTGGTATCCATTGCCTGTATACATTGATGAAAAAAGAGATCTATTGAGCTTTTAATATAGCTTGAGTTATGATGGAAATGAAATAAAATGTATGTTTACTTTTTTCAAATATTAACTTTTTACTTATGGAAGAGCGGAATCTCGAAGCACATGCTGTCACTGCTTAAATGGAGATTCCAATCGATGGTATATTTTTTGAGTTGATACCTGTGACGTTTGTCAGCTTCGGGCAAATGCTATGACATAAGGTCCATTTCCCTTTGTCATTCAAGCTAAATTTTACGGAGTAATAAAGGTGCCACTTTCGACTATACTCTTTTTCTGTGATTGGTCAAAAATGTGTCAATGTCAAAGGGGAGCGACTTCTTATTGGTGCGTTTAGGTAAAGTCCCAAGCTTTACCTATTACCTACTGTCAGTTTTAAGTCATTTTCATACACAAAAGCGGCGGGTATGTTTTAAGTATATTTTGTATTCATATTTTAATTTTGAGTAGCAATGTATCCAATAATATTCCCCTAGTCTAGTGATATAATCAGATGGCGTTAACCCATTTTCGATGATGTTCTTAATCCGCCAGTTAACTTTAACTGCCGAGTTTAACTGACCACTTCCGTAGTTCCAATGATTTAGAATTTAATCGGTCGTCGTTTATTATGTTTATTATTGCTTGAAATGTGTTTTCTGTTTATTCAAATAAACAGCGAAATGGAAATCTTCATGAAAATATTGATAAATGAGCTCGTATTAATAAAATTATAATTAATCGCTTGAGTGTTTGCGTTTTATGTATACTTTTGCTATTTCTGTAGGATAATTAAATAAAAGCTTGCAGATGTTAAAGCAAAGCTGAATTCATGATACAAAATAATGTGTGTCGACTTTATATTCGCTAAAATTGTTTGAAGAAACGGCATAGGGTTAGAACTTAGTTACGTATAGTTCAGTTGCGGATTTTTTCATTTGTCAATGTGACATCACAGAACAAAAATAACATTTGCGGCGCCCGCCTGACATCTGTTGTCGGTGTATGACATTAAAGATTTTTCGCGCAAGTTTATTTCGTTATACTTTATTAATATATCACATGCAATGATCACTACGTCTACTCACGTCAAATAATATGAGGCTTTTTAAAAATAATTTTCTTACGATCAACAGGCTCTATCAGCTAAAGTATCAGACAGCTAAAATATGAGAAATTTCAATTTATAATTGATGCGTGCTTATTAAATGTACCTATGACAGTTGTAAGAAAAGCATACCACTGAATCAGACATTTCTTATGACGAAATAAAAAACTCCTTGTCCTCCAATCAGCTTTTCATTGATTAGGGCAGTCCATTAGTGTCGTCACGGTGCGTGGGCGCCGAGTGGGCGCTATGACACCCTTTGGGCATCTCTGCCCTTTGAGTGACGAAACAGATGTATGGCCTTGTTATATTTTACCTCTGAGTATCTTAAAAGTAGCAAAAAGCATCTAAATAATATTTAATAATGTGATTGGGATCTCGGAAACAGCTCCGACGATTTTCATATGAAGGTAGGTTTTCGGGGACGTAAATCGATTTAGTAGTAAGATAGTATTCATTTTTCAAACGATCTTTCATACGTTTTAGTGAGTTGTTTTTTAAACTAACAACGCCATCTATTAGGCGTGAAAGGTAGCTAGGTTCAAAATACTTCCAACTTTTTCTTGTCTGTTTCTGACAGTTTATAGTTACCATCTGCTAGATTAAAAAGAAAAAAGCAAAAATTGCAGATACAATAAACGTTCTATAATAGTTTTGATTGCTTCATAAAAATACACAAATAACCGCCAAATTAAATATAGAACGTTCGTTGAACGAGCCCATGCTTTATCTATATTACATGCGATGAAAACATAAACAATTTGGCCCGTTCATAATACATTGCTGGTTTTGCAGCACACTTCTTATTTGGGTCCCTATTGAAAACCAGTATTGGAACATGTTGTTATGCTATTTTAGTTCATCTCAGTAGTATACGCGTTCGTAGGCCTGCTACGACGGGAACAACTATTTTCGAAGACTTTTCTGCATCTATTTCCGGCTTAGTTAGAAAAGTAAGAGCCAACTTTCTTGTCAAAGCGTCAATGTATGCTTAAAATGTTATGTTCTTACTCGAAGTAAGAGTAGTAGAAGCCTTAATATTGATATTAGGGCGCGGTATGAATCATTATTTTGATAATGTATTCTAGGCGGCGAAGAGCGGCACTCCTCTCTTCTCTTACTTATCTGATAGTTAGCTCTCTGCTATGTCCAAATCAGTTTACACTCTCGTCTATTCAGAATCTATTCAGAATATTCAGATCGTAATTACACTGACTTCACAGTGCTGAATAGGATTTAATAAGCTGTATGGCGATTTTCTGCACTTTGACGACTCTGAAAAGTTTTCATACACCCCATCGCACAAAGCCGCCTTTTTTAAATATACATAGAATTACTAGTGGGCGCCCGCGGCTTCGCCCGCGTGGAAGTCGGTTTTAATCCTGTAGCACACCACAGAATAATTTGGGATATCAACTGTCCTATGTGTTAATTCAAGTTATCCCTCTATCTGCGTGCCAAATTTCATGATAATCGGTAGTTTTAGCGTGAAGGAGTAACAAACATACAAAATTTGGCAATTATAATATTAGTAGGATGAGATCGCATCACGGACAGATATGTTTATTCAATGTAGGTTTCAGAAAGCCGACTTTTAGGAACTCTGTTCTGTTTAGGTCTGAATGCCGAATACTGAGCCTTCATGTTTTTTATGACTCCTAAGACGTCTCCTAAACCAAATAGTCCTCGAAATATATCAAGAAGTTATTGGGATAAGTATACATAATATAAGACATACATAAAGGTACCTACAAATTCACTTACTCATTATGACACCCATACATACGCATCGAATTCGGTTAACATCGCCTACCTTAAAAAAGTCAAATGCTCTATCACGACCACGCGACAACCTTGGATTACAAATTACTATTAAATGACACCTGTCATCTAATCCATTCTTCTTTAATAGTTTCACCACTTTTGGTCTGCAATTAGAACTTTATTAGTTGGTAATAACCAGTGAATGCGTAATCTTTCGTTTTGCTAATTGAGTGTCGTTTTAACCCATACACATATCACGCTTTTTTTTATCCCTTGCGGGGTAGGCAGAGCGTTAACGGGCGCAGTAATACAGTCGCTATCGCCACGTTTCACAAATATTGAAGGCCTTTCAGATGATTCGTGTATCACTGTAGTGACAGGTTGTCAGCCTGTCGCCTAAAGCAGTAATACTTGTTGTGTTGTGTTGCTTTAACTAACTATCTTACTTCTCTGCCTCACCCCAATCTTCTCTGGCTCAGTGACCCGAAATGGATCTTGGCCTTCGAAACAAGCTTCTTTCACTGATCCTTGTCCTGCACCACCTCCACCCAATTCGGTTGTGGACTGGTTATTAATAAAATACAAAAGCAGTACGCTTAAAACTATTGTCTAAAAATACTACATACCAATTATTGTTATTCGTAATATTCAAAATTTGAATTAATAGACAAAAAATAACATAAAAGTAATTGTTTTGACGCACTCCAAACTGATTTGACGTCATCTCTTCGTATTTTCATACAAAATATCGTTTTAAAAAGTAGCTCATTTGACCTGCCATGGCCCAGGTCAGCCTCCGCCATCTTTCCAGCAGTTCTATATTAAACCGTAGAGAATCAGCAGCATATCAATCTATCCATTTAAGAGGCCAACTTATCCTGGTTTTTCATACAGTTAGCAAACCGAACACGTGTAAGTTGATCCGTTAAATCTGTAGCCTAATGTCTACTACTATTTTATTTTTATTTAAACTCCCAAGGCGCGAGCTGTCAACAAAATTAAAGCATGAAATGTTTATCTCAGTGACCTACAAGCAACTGTCAAAAGATATCAGTCCTCATTGCATCCACTCCTACGCGTGAATCAAAAGAGATTTTGGAGGTTAACCACAATACAATATATTCATGAGAAAGTTTAATATTGTGGTTGAAAAGTGGTCGAAACACATCTAGTTCAGAACTTTTATATTGATATTAATTAGGGTTATTAGAAGATCTAAATAATCGATCTAGTTCAGTTTAGTTTAACCATGAAAAGCCCTGAACTGACAGTGGTTACTATCACTTCTATTCCGCTATATTCCATTCCACTATAAATAATACCACATTTTGTACTGTATTGACGAACTGAATACTTTATTTATTTGACCTAATATGTAATTTAGATTAGACGAAAACACCTCTATAGCGAGTTGCAGTATCCTACAGCGCCATCTATTGCAAAAGTGTTTTCAACATTTATATAGTTCAGCAGTGGTTTAATTTATAGGATACCTCAATGATTTCTAACATCAAACTTTACCTTTTTTCTTCCAAAAAGTTACTGAATCTATGAATGGTTTCGCGTAAAATTTCGGGCGTATTGACAAAGTATCGAGTTGAGATAGGATAGGAACGCGGTTGAAAAATATCGTAACATAAATTGTATGTATGTTATTATTTTGACAACTTGTACGGAATACCTTTGATGTTATTCATAGGTATTTCATATTTATACACTACAAAACTCTGCGTTTTATCTACAGTATGTTTCGAAACTGAATTAGTTATTTTCTGAATACAGTGCCCGAGGTAGTCTAGTAAAAGTAATTAGTGCACAGACATTTTAATTCAATTTTTCATTAAAATGGCGCGGATTCTCGCCGCCGTGTTTTACCTAATGAAAACGGACAGCGTGGCCTTACAGCTGTACTATACAGGGTGTTTAGTTAACTTTTTCATTTGGGACATGAAGGCGATGAACGACCCGATAATCTCATGGCCAAGCACTGGACAAAGATTGTTTAACTTGTTACCGTCGACTCGATGAAGAAGAAGAAGTGTCAGATTTATTTGTACAAAGAAAATGCAGAAAGTGTAGTGAAATTGCGAATAAGAAAATAATACCTACCAAAGATGCTTCTTCTGATCTGAATCTTTTTAAAACATTTGTTGGTTTATGACGTCATATTCCTAGGTTAGGTATGCATTAAAAAAAAACTCGTTTGGCTAGTCGGAAAATACATCATGTCGTCGTATTCAGTATTAGTCACTATTAAAATTGCATTTTTATACAGTTTCCAAAGGTCTGTAACACCCAGTATATTAACGGTCTCGTCCTGCCATACCCGCGACCGTTGCCGCATATTTAATGTATTAATATTTATGTACATATTTTATTGACAATTTGTCGTTGGGATATTCTGATCACGCCAAAACGACGGCTATGCACGTTCAAAGACAATTTGACTAGAATAGACCGAATTCTTAGACTGGGACGCGGTGCAAATTGAGCCGGGGTCAAGAAAAAACAAAGGAAAATGGCGGAACTTAAGAAAAAAAACAAAGGACAAAGTAAAATTTCGAGCAAATAAAAATTAATTCAAATAACTTTTTCATGCATTTACATCAATTTTGTTTTTGTTACATTACTAGTTTTGATAATAATGTGTTTCTACGCGAAGATATTTTGACTGTGATGTGAATTGGGTATGCAATAAAGAACTTGAACTTGAATCATGGCTGCATCTATCGTCTACGGAACTTCTTTCGTAGTGCGAATCGTACAGACTAAAGTCTATAGAGGGAACTAATATGATTATAATAATAATGATTGAGATAACTTTAGTCTTAATCAAAATTATGATTTTAGCGAGTTTTTACCGACGATTTTTTTACAAACGAAATAATTTCCAGTCGCTTATCGCTGATCCGTTCAAAATATTACCCAAGCTATTGGGTTTCCACCCAATACCATCCATGTTTTATTCCTGTCATATTTTTATTAAAGGACGCCATTTTGTCATCCGTCGCGTTTGCCGCTCCACCAATCATCGTTTTACGATAATTGACCCATGCATTGTTGAAAAATGCACGTTTTATTATTTGACAACTCTATTTTCTACCTGGACGACTTTATTCAAGAGGATCTCCTAGTGTGGCATTTTCATACAAACGTATTTGTCTGGTCTCTTTAAATCAATAATTTTTTCCGAGTAGGTAAATGCCTTTAGATCTAGAGCTACAATTCTCTATTTATTCTATTTTATTAAGGCCTACTTAAGGCATGCCTCTATTTTATTCTTTTTCGAAAAATAATTACGAGAAAAAAATATGTGCAGTTATATTTTTCGATTTGAAAAATAAAAGAGCTTTTCTTGCACTTCATAATTATGTTTTTGGAAAAAGAAAATAATAGGGGTCTTTAGTAGGCCTTATTGTAATAAAAAAAGAATTTCTAGAGCCATTACTCGGGAAAAAAACAGGAATACGTTTGTATGAAAAGGATGAGAACCCGGAGCACTATAAGTTTATAAAATATAGCTTATATATAGATACTTGATACTAAACAAATGAAAATGGATCTTATGTCCTAGTATTTACGAAACTGACCGCTGTCACAGGTATCAAGTAAAATTTTATAGAGTAGGTACAAGGAATGCTCTTAATACTTTGGCGACTATAGTTACCTCGTTGGCACTTAACAATCACAATGGTAATTATTGCCAGCTCCCACGGTTAAAAGCAAACTTTGAATGTAAACAAAGAATTATGGAATGTCATTATGCAAAAAAAGACATGTTAAGCTGAATTTAATTGCGTTTTGATTACATGTAATTTAAATAAAAGCTTTTGTTTATTTATACTTTATTTTGTATTTCCCATTAGTATAAAAACTATTATCCTGTTCTCTACTTATTAACTATGTTAGCGACCAAAAAGTTTTCTTAAAATATTCACTAATGATAAGTACATATATTAATGATGTAATAGCGAAAGCATAATTTGTGGAAAGTTATTGTATTCTACGTTCTTTCTTTTCATGTGGGACACCGAGCCGTCCAACAACGACCCGATGAACCCTACATTAAATTCATAAATTGATAATTGAAATTAATTTGAATTCAAAGTGAATAAATTTCCACCCCTATTCAATTAAATGAAGTGTTTATGCACATTTCCACCCCCTTTCTATCCACTCCATGACATATGGTTCATTCCCTACAAGTCACAGTAGTATTTCTTCATATGAATTTATTTATTTACAATAGTTTTCGTTTCTCGCTTGAAACCAGGTGTTATGCGGAAGAGGAAGTGGAAGAGGAAATAACGAGCTCGAAAGTTGGAGGATGCGTTTGAAGAAGACAAAAACGAAATCTCTCAGTTTCATCATGATCAGACTGAAAGATGTTTCATACTCCGCATATTCTGTTTCATAATGTGAATTGTGTGACTGAAGATGGCTTACTAAAGTATTTTCGATGTTTGTTTCATTCTGACAATTTCTTGTCCTTGACGAAACGCTATAATGACGAAACACTATAGCGAAATGGGATTGATATAGTATTCTATGAAAGTTTCCTCCATGGCTCCAGAGTGGCTTTTAGGTTAGAATAGTTTTGGATAAATGCATCCTCGCTGTAACCAATGTATTTCGTGAATTCGGTCAATGCCATGAGCGATGACGAAACTCTTCAGTGACGAAGCGCTACTGTGGCGAAATGAGATTGACTCAATCTACTATGCAAGCTTTCTCCGTGGCTCTAGAGTGGCTGTCAGCTAGGAACAGCTTCGCAAATATTCTCGCGCGGTTTCCACGACAACCAACTTATTTTTGGTTTATTATGTCAGCTCTTAGTTGTTGACGAAACGCTGCAGTGACGAAGCGCTCTATGGCGAAATGAGACTCAGTCTACTATGCAAGCTTTCTCCGTGGCTCTAGAGTGGCTGTCAGCTTAAAATAGCTTTTCAAATATTACCGCATATGAACCAACGTATTTTTTGTTTCATTGTGTCAGCTCTTAGTTGTTGACGAAACGCTACAGTGACGAAGCGCTCTATGGCGAGATGGGATTGACTCAATCTACTATGCAAGCTTTCTCCGTGGCTCTAGAGTGGCTGTCAGCTTAAAATAGCTTTTCAAATATTACCGCATATGAACCAACGTATTTTTTGTTTCATTGTGTCAGCTCTTAGTTGTTGACGAAACGCTACAGTGACGAAGCGCTCTAAGGCGAGATGGGATTGACTCAATCTACTATGCAAGCTTTCTCCGTGGCTCTAGAGTGGCTGTCAGCTTAAAATAGCTTTTCAAATATTACCGCATATGAACCAACGTATTTTTTGTTTCATTGTGTCAGCTCTTAGTTGTTGACGAAACGCTACAGTGACGAAGCGCTCTATGGCAAGATGGGATTGACTCAATCTACTATGCAAGCTTTCTCCGTGGCTCTAGAGTGGCTGTCAGCTTAGAATAGCTTTGCAAATATTACCGCGCTGTTTCCATGGCAACAGACGTAGGTTTTGTTTGTGTATGTTTTAAACTAAATTGTGTTGGCTTACTTGCCTGTCTACCAGCAATGGCTAAGGATAGATTGGCTATGAACGTTTTAGATTGCTCTAACAGCAAAACGGTAAAACTGCAGATGATCCTTGATTTAAGTGTTTATGTTTGTGTGACTGTGGCAAGAAATAAACTTTTTATCGAGATGGGTAGATAAAAAAAATATTTCTTGCCACAGTCACAGTTGATTCGTGCCACTGTTAGAGCAATCTAAAACTTTCGCAGATTAGCGTAGCAGTTGTAGGTAGAGAATGACGGTACGTGATGCGTAAAATAAATAGTTACGAAAGTTCTCAGCTGATCAACATGTTTAACTTTGTATTATTATTGTAGGCTTCAAAAAGGACACGAAAAACGCTACCGCAGATAATTTAGATAACGTGCGCAAAATAATTTAAGTCTAATAATATTTTTATTGCTTTGTTCATCATAATAATTTAACACTTACCTATCCGGTCTTATATAGAAAACCTTATCATTTTCCATTACCTAAAACGTTGAACTTCCTTCCGTATAACTGGCCACTGTTCGCCCCCTTGTACGTACGTATATAACGTTACGATCTAACCGTGTAAATTTCATTCGTTTCCCTAGTGTCACGACCAGCGTAACTGTCACTACGCGTCCGTACGTGCACGTATGGAGTATAGAGGTCAAGCTACACTGGTCGCGATACTATCTAAGCGAATGAACTATGATGTCCAGTGAGCCGATCAACCGGCCGTTCACCCCTGACTCACTGTGTGTACAGGGTGGCCAAATATAGGTAACACGTGATGTGATGATACTTAGATATGTGTGAATTGATTGACATGTGAATAACTTATTGACTTGATTGCTATCAAATTAATGTATACGAGTAGCAGGTAGATATACCTATACGAGTATAGTATATACGAGTATACGAGTACAGGATGTTAGGTAAAGTACTAACTTCCTTTCAAGGGGTAAACCAGCCCATGAAACTGAACAACTTTCCCCAAGGAACATAGGTCGAAATGTAAAAAAAGTTTGGACCTCCCACACAAAATGTCAAATCGATGTCAAACTCGCTCTTGAGATCGATCTCAGAGTTGAGTGCGATTTATATACGCACCTAAAACTTCCAATTTAAACGTGCAAACATGTTTCGAGTTATAAAGTTGTTCGTCAACAGTACGTTGAATTTAATATTCGTTTTACCCGACTTTGCAATGCAATTGAGGCAGTACGCCTCAGGGAAATCTCTGACGGGCGGGTCGCCGCATCATTTGGCGACTCTGACTTTGGTTGAATTATACAGGGTGTAAAAAAAATTGCTGCAAAAATTTTAAGGGGTGAACCAGCCCATGAAACTGAACAACTTTCCCCAAGGAACATAGGTCGAATTATGAAAAAAAATTGGGTATACAAAATTACCAACCGACCAAGTCAATTTGTATGGGAGGTCCAAAAAAATTTCTCATATTTCAACCCATGTTTCTTGGGGAAAGTTATTCAGTTTCATGGGCTGATTCACCCCTTAAAATATTTTCAGCTAATATTTTTACACCTTATATAAAACAGTTCAAATGGTGAAACTGAAAAGTTTAATCAATCTTTTACCCTACACACTATGTATTTATCACTTTGTGAATTTGTTCTCAGTTTGTTTAGGACATTGCAGGCAGGCTGAATCACCCGATTGTCCGTAAGAAAGATGGTTCCATGTTTAGGATGGCACGTTACGCCGTATGTCCCGGTTGCTATCTTTACTTACTTAGACGGCGGTCGTTACACAACCATGTTAGAAACCTGCTAGTTGAAGAAAGCGGTTGAAATGTTCTGACACTAGGGTTCACTGGGTCGTTGCACGACTCAGTGTCCTACACGAAAAGAAAGAAACTACACGCTTAAACTATGTTTTTCTTAATACAGGCTGTTAGGGGCTGCTATCTTGCCAACAAGCCGTGTGATGCCGGCTTAGAATAGCATCACCCCACGTCCTACCCGGGTGTCGTAAGAGGCGACTAAGGGAATCGAGAGTATTAGTGTATTACAATTTTTAGGCGACAGGCTGACAACCTGTCACTACAGTGATACACATGTTTTCTCAAACAACCTTGGAAAACAATCCTCAAAAATGTCAGACGTGGCGATAGCGACCGTATCCTTACGGCCGTTAACGCTCTGCCTACCCCGCAAGGGATAAAGGCGTGATATATGTATGTATGTATGTACATACATACGAGGGGAGGTCAAAAAGTTCGCGGAATGGAGGGGTTGGCGGGGGTAGGGATGCTTGTCCAGGTACTCGCTAATTGAGTAACTCATTATTACTATAAATACCAAGTTTTAGCCTAATTGGGTCACTAGTCTTTGAGTTATCAACGATTAAACAAGTGAATCGGGAAGAAAGTTGGCAGTATGGAAAAAATTGAACATCGCGCCGTCATAAAGTTCCTCACCAAACAGGGAAAAACGCCGCAAACTGTTTTTCAAGATATGTTATCTGTTTACGGGGACTCTGCTCCTGGAAAAACTATGATTTACAAGTGGCATAATCTTTTCAAGCAAGGAAGGGAGTCAATTGAAGACGATCCCCGTTCTGGGCGGCCGATCGAGGCCACCACGCCGGAAATCATCGATAAAGTTGAGAAACTTGTATTGGAGGATGGCCGTTTGAAGAAGAAACAGCTTGCAGCATTAGTTGGTGTATCAGAAACTACCATTTTGAATATCCTTCATCAACATCTTGGTATGAGTAAAGTCTGCGCAAGATGGGTCCCGAGAATGCTCACGCCGTTTCAAAAGCGAGAGCGCGTCGACTGTTGCCGCGAGTTTTTGGACCGCTGTGGAGATCAAAAGGAAGAAATTATGTCCCGTATTGTGACTGGGGATGAAACTTGGGTTCATCATTATGAACCTGAGTCAAAGCAAGAGTCAATGCAATGGCAGAAAAAGGGCACTCCCCCTCCTAAGAAGTTTAAGGTGTCTCAATCGGCCGGAAAGATCATGGCGACAATATTTTGGGATTCTGAAGGCATTCTTCTGGTGGATTATAAAGATCGTGGCCTTTCCATAACGGGAGAGTACTACGCTTCCTTGTTAGATCGATTGAAGGAAGCGATTAAAGAAAAAAGGAGAGGAAAACTGACCAAAGGAGTGCTGCTTTTGCATGACAACGCGCCCGTGCACACCAGTCGTGTTGCGACCGCTGCCATTCACCGATGTGGTTTTGAACTACTGCGCCATCCACCCTACAGTCCAGACCTGGCCCCCAGCGACTATTATTTATTTCCAAAGATGAAAAAAGAGCTGCGTGGAAGAAAATTTAACGACGATGATGAGGTTAAGTCAGCGATTTCGGCTTATTTTGACGCACAAGATAAACAATTTTTTTTAGACGGTATTAATAAGTTATTTGATAGATCCCATAAATCTATTCGAGTTAAGGGAGAATATATTGAAAAGGAAAAATAATTTCATGTTTAATTTCACCCTTCTTCCTTGTCATTCCGCGAACTTTTTGACCTCCCCTCGTACAACAAACTGCTTTCGCAGTTCGGCGAGAATGTTAATGGGTTATGATTGTAATATCTGCAAGTTTTAAATAAATAAATAAGTAACTAATTTCACTAAGCAATTTAATATAGGCTATCCAAAGATGGAGCGACAGTCAAACAAGTCATTTTAGTAGTAGGTAGATGCATGAGTCATATTTATGTAGCAAGTTTGGACATGCTAACTTTATTGTGCGTGTCATAGAAATTGCATCAAGTAGGCTTCGGCTGGGTACTTGTGAATCACACAATACATTCACCTACTAGCTGGTGCCCGCGAACTTCGTTTCGCCATAATATATCTTCCATCATTTATCAGCTATATATAGGACGACCACTGCTAAACATAGGCCTCTAAAAACCATTAAATAATATTAGCCAATATTAAATTGTTGGTAGGTAGGTACCAGAAAACTTGGTTTCTCAGACTATATGTAAGTAATTTAAAAAACTGTTAAATCGTAAAATTTCAATTTCCACATGCAAGAAAGAGTAAGAAAACGGTGGTTGGTTTATAGTGTTTAGTCTCTTAGAATCCCTAAAGGTTCAGTTTCTTTAAGTCGTCTTTCCCTGCTACGATTTTTTAGCTTTCCAGTTCTCTTCCCTATATCTTCAAATTTCCGCCTCTTATGCCATTTTTAGCAGATTTTTTGAAACCGTGCAATATTTACTTCCAAGAGTATTAATTCCGTGAAGTAGACTGATGCCACATTTCTTGACATTGTGATGGAAGACTGAAGACCGAGTTCATGAGTGTGAATAAATAAAAACAAAAGCAAGTAATCATACTACTAATCCTATCCTATCCTACTTCCTACTTCCTACTAATAATATAAATACAAAAGTTTATATGTTTGTTTGTTACTCCTTCACGCAAAAACTGTTTAACTGATATTCATGAAATTGAACACAGACATAAAGGAGGTAACTTGGTTTAACGCATAGGTAAGTTTTCTTCGCGAAAAAATGTTCCTGTGTGATGCCATGACCGATTTCCACACGGGCGGAGCCGCGGCTAGGGTTACGTTTAATTAAGTACCTAAGGCTATTTAATTAAGGTCGTGTGCTGCCGGCAAAGTAGAATAGCACCTCTCTTCCCTTGTGGGAGTCGTAAGAATCAACCGAGGGAGAAACCTGACCAAGACCGGCGGCCCTGGAGAAGGACAACAGAATCTACATTTAAACCCGGAACGGAGTCTTTGTTAGACGCGTGTGACAGAGGTCTATCCTGCAGTCAATTTGGCTCCGCACGTATCGACTCGAAGTTCCTGTGGTGTCAGTCAGGGAGCCCGAGAGAGTGGCGCAGGTCTTGAGCAACCCTGCGTTTTCCAAAATTACACTCCAGACAAAGCAGTGTCTGTGGAAAATCGGCTTATACCTATAGCCACGAAAAGTCTTATCTCAGATACTGATTTGATCGTCAGCACAAACGTATAAAATATAATTTTCGACAGGAAAATTTTACAGAAATATGGAAAAATGTATCTTCTATATAAAATGTACCAGCCGATTGAGTCACTTTGTGTGGGAAGTCCAATTTTTATTAGTATTTCCAAAGAATATTTCAGAAAAAAGTTGTCGCACCCTGAAAATAATGTAGCTGTATTGTCGGCAAAACCTATAACATACTGCATGTACCAGACAAACATTGACTAAATAGCCTTAACCAAATGAGCGAGAAAATTTAAAAACAAAAAAGTTATTGCAATTTTCCCGCGTAGATTACGCACAAAGAAAACGATTCCTGTATGAAGTTTGTATCGTCTGGCCACGCAACTTGCACGTCTTGCACCACGGAACTTTTGTTTTCGAGGGTAATAATTATTGAATTATTAAAAGTGAAAATTATTCCAATATTAAAGAGATATTTTTGTAGTCGTCGACATATTCATAGATTTTAGTTTCCTTGTCGTAATCATGAGCAAAAATTCGACAAACTCATTTGTTGAGGTTATAAAAATACAGATCTAAAATATAAATACGGCCTCATGTTTTTTTTTCTTATTTAAAGCGACACAATACGTGCTGGCCAGTTCGAAATAGGCTATTTGACTGATTTTGGAAAACAGTTGTAAATAATTCTGTAAAGCATAATAAACACACTACATTTATATTTCCGTAGAACGTGCAGTATTTTCAACAAAAAATAATGTTAAAGTTTAAATTATGAAATTGGCGCTCAAAACGCTGTCTTTGTAATGGCGGACGCCATATGATTCGAGTGACGTCACATGCTAGTAAACAAGGCAACAACAAGGTGCAGAAGCTTCGATCTTTCGCGTTTTTCTTATTTATCTGTGAATTTATAGGACAAAATGTCTTATAAATGGTGTGTAGTACCACAATGTAAAACAATTCATTAAGAAATCCAGAAAAAGTGCTTGTGTCAGTTCCAATGAATGCTAAAAGACGAAATAAGTGATCCTACAAGTATTTCATCGCATACAAATGTGTTTATGTGTGAAGATTGTCTTGCAGATATGTAAAACAAAAGCAAGGACAGTGACTAAAAGAGATTTAGTACATCATTATTTATTCACAAGTGACCAAAGCAAGTGACAACATAACCTAAAATGCGATTTTGCAAAACTTGTACACAAATTGCTAAATGCTTTATAGTTCTGATTATATAATTTCTTAGGTACTTACACAGCTGTTTTAACGTTTTTTAGTTCTGGAGCATAATAATCTGCGTTATTTTTGAAGAATAATGCGACCATAAACGCATTTACTTCGGGAAGTTTCTGTTGTCGGCTTGCATAAAATGTTCGTCCATAATGAAGTTCAAAACTATTAATAATGTCACTGACTCAATAAAAAGATCTCAAATTAACTCGAGAATAAACAAATCAATGGTAAAACTAGGTAAATAGTAGTAAATACACACAACGTAACACAGGGTATGGCGGCGTTTACTAGCGTGTGACGTCACCAAAGTTAGAACCAATCACAGGGCGTTCCTGTCGTTTAGAAATATTCAAAAATATTTAAATTTTTATGTGTAAAATATGAAAAAAATATGCATATTTTAGTACTAAATTCTGTTAAATACGCTTTATTACACTACAATTTACTAGGATGGCCACAATTCGTCGCATATTTTCATTAGTGTCAAATAGCCTATTTGAAATCAATCTCAGGTCCAATTAGCCCATACACATCCTTTTACTACGCGCCACTATGAAATTCACATGACCTACAAACTTATTTTATGTGTAGCAGCCAACCCCCCTTTTAGGGGTATGTTTTTTTTTAGCCTATAACCTGGTCGGTGAATTACTTGACATTTTGGTACAATTTGATTCAAAATCCGTTCGGTCGTTTTCGCGTGATGCTTCCGCATATACACAAACAAACACACAAACATCGTCCAAAACTCATTAATAGATGTCGCCACACGTCTTTTAAAACGCGCTATCGTTGTGTTTTCTCAAAACTATATAGAGTCACTAAACACTGACTTGTTACTGTCTTATTATATGTAAATATAGATTATATGTAATAGATGTAATAGATAGATATGTAATAGATAGAATAGAAGAGATAGATAGATAGACAGATAGATGTAATAGGTTAAAAAGTTATTGAACTATATCTATACATATAATAAAACAGTAACTGAACCAATTCTGTACATTGAATAGTTTAAAAAAAGGTTTTTTGTTTCTAATTCAGTTTAAGTTATAGATCTCAAAACGATGGTTAAAATTTTTTTTGTCTGTTTGTCTGTCTGTTTGTATGTATGTTTGTTAGCGTTTCACGTAAAAACCACTGGACAGATTTCTACCAAATTTTGTACAATGGTAGCTTATTACTTGGGTCAAAATTTAGGATACTTTTTACTTCGGGAAAATATCTCATTCCCACAGGAAAACACCATTACTGGTTCGGCGAAGCGAGATACCAATTTGTTCCTAAATAATTTTATAGATGCCGCGTACGAAGTGTATACTATAATACTATAATAATAAAATAACAGTAAATAAACCAATTAATTATAGTCTAGCAAAAAGTTGCGAGTTGAACCCGAGTCCCACCCAAGCGTCGAAATGGCTTCGCACCTAACAAATGAATGATTTACAAATCGGTGGCAGTCCGGAGTTGCTACAGGTTGTTTTCCATTTACACAGGCAACTATCTCACTTGGTTCATAATAATCATACATAAAAGACCACCAATCATAAATAATGCCATTCATTGACAAAAATAGTAGAACCAGATTGTTTACAAAAAAAAACATAGATGTCGCTGTTAGTTTTGTAAAACGCGCTAACGGAATGTTTCCTGCACAACTATATAAAGAGCCACTGGCAGGCGGCGTTAAACTTTTATTTGAGATGTTGAATGTTGAATTATTATAACAAACATCTGCTATTCTTTACGGACTTCGATTTTGCTTACTGATTGATTTTTAATTTAGATTTAAAATTAGTAGACGATGGCCAGATAAGACTTCCTGAGTTACTGGGTACAGTTGTAGCCTCAGAAGAGGAACTAATACAGTCTGTATTTGGCCAACTTCAAACCATATTAGACCATGAAAATTCTTGGTTATGTGAACGCGCCATACTGACCCCAAAGAATGAGCAAGTGGCTGCCATTAATGACAAAATCTTAGCGCAAATTATTGGAGATGAAGTGGTATACATATCTTTTAACAATGTTGTTGACCAGGACGACGCGACAAATTACCCAATCGATTTCTAAATTCACCTTCGGCAAGTGGTCTACCAGCTCACGAGAACAAGCTTAAAGTCGGTGTTCCAATAATGCTTCTTTGGAATCTCACCCCACCGAAATTATGCAACGGAACTCGACTAAAAGTGCGTGCTTTACAGAGGAATTTAATCGAAGCAGAGATTTTGACTGGCTGTGGCCGGTGAATCTGTATTTATACCGCGTGTGCCACTCATCCCCAATAATTTTCCATTTCAGTTCAAGCGCACACAATTCCCTGTGGCTACTTGCTTTGCTATGACGATAAATAAGTCACAGGGACAAACGCTGAAAGCTGCTGGAGTGGACCTGAGAACAAGTTGTTTTTCCCACGGCCAGCTGTACGTGGCTTTTTCGCGGGACACTAGCGCTGCAGGCCTATTTATATTAACCGCTGAGAGAAAAACAGCGAATGTAGTGTTACATTACAGACCTAAGGAATGTAACACTACATTCGCTGTTTTTCTCTCAGCGGTTAATATAAATAGGCCTGCAGCGCTAGTGTCCCGCGAAAAAGCCACGTACAGCTGGCCGTGGGAAAAACAACTTGTTCTCAGGTCCACTCCAGCACACAAAGTACACACAAAGAAATATTGTAAACTTTATAAATATTGTACATAAATAAACTGTAGATACATTTGAACTTTGTACATAAAATGTAAAATAATAAATAATATTATTTGTAGAAATAGCTGTAACATGCCTGTAAAGTAAAGTGTAAATAAAATGTGTTAGGTAGGTATATTTCATTTTGTAAACTCTTGCCTCTAATTTTGCTTTAATCAAAATGAATTCAGACCTAAGGTCCAAGGTCTGTCTACAGTAGGTACATAGACACATAGACACCTACCGACATAAAAATAATAAGTTAGCGAAACGAAGTTCGCGGGCACCAGCTAGTATTAATAATATAAACGCAATATTATGAAATGCTTTAAGACAATTTCTTCCTACTTGAGCAGTTTCTTATTTTATTTCAATTTAATTACTCCTGATTTTACTGTCGGATAATACAAGATAAATCTGAATAAAAAATATTTCATCAAAGTTGTATCGCGGTAAGAATCCCGTCGTAAATTACTGTGAGTCTAGAATTTAGATCATTTAAAGATTCAAATTAAGCGTCAACGAGTAACTAGATTTCTGTCCTCTACTAAGGACCTCCAATTCATCGGAAACTTGGTTTCCTGTCAATGAAGCTCACCTCAAACCCTACGTCCGGTGCAAATGTAATTGCCTGCATCGATACCTACATGCCTATGTTGTAGTGCTGCCTAGCTGTCGATAGATTTTATAATATCGATAGAGCCTGATGTTGGGCTGATGCTGGAGGTCATCTCAAAACCTACGTCCGGTTCAGATCAGTGTTATCGAGTATAGACCTATCAGTGTTGCCGATTTGTCGATTAATTTTATATTAATGTAGCCGATCGGTATAACCAATGAACATCGATGTTTGATTGATATGCCAATGAGCTATTTTAACAGTGCTAAAAGAAAATGATCCATAATATTAAACAACATCTTAGATCCACTATAAGATTACTTTTTTTTTGATATAAGAAAAAATGTTTTAGGTACTATTTTCTGTGCGTAAAACATTTATGGCAATGTTTCACAAATCAAATCCTATTCTACTAAAGCAGCAACCAATAGTGCTTTAAAAATAAGTTTTTTAAATAGATATATCATATCGACGTAATTGTTATTCTGGCAACACTAAATACAAGCCGGCCACCCCGCGCCCCGGTGCATCGATTGCTCTCGCCGCATTCGAAATTCGAATGCTGTGCGTGCGTGCATTTGTAGGTTTGTGGGTAGATGTAGATAGACAAATACAGAGGCAGTTCAAAAGCACCTAAGTTAATTAGTTACAATTCATTTTATTATTACCTATGTCACTTAGATCCGTATTTATAAATCGCACTCAACTCTGAGATCGATCTCAAGAACGATTTTGAAATGTCAGTCAATACTAACAGCATCTTAAAAGTCGCACTCAAGATCGATCTCAAAAGTTGAGAGCGGTTTATAGATACGGGCCTTAGATAGTATTTTTCCTAACAAAGAATACAAAACATCCTACAGAAATGTCTCTTAAAATATATTAGAAAAATGTACTTAACTACTTGCAATACAATTCTTCAGACACCATCTTAGAACTCAAGACCTACATATTTAGACACGGTTTTAGGCAATGTATTCTGTCTGATATTCAAAAGTCATTCTATGTCAATCGAACAATGTCTTTTGTCAATCTGCTATGGCTTGGGAATTTTCACGCCCTTGAATCAAAAAAATCCGTGACATTCTTACTCGCATTGTCAAATCTTCACAAAATGCTACAATGGCGGTTTCTGTGTGACCAAGAAAATGAAGATATTTGAAATGGTTTGCCCTACCTTCCTTTCATAACATCCACGTGGTACCGTCATACATAAGTACAGTGGGCTCACATTAAAATTGTTTTATATCCAAGTAGATTCAGAGTAGAATGTCTTGTCTAGTAGGTACAATATTTTTAAATTAGTCATATCATAACTTTTAAATTAGTCATATCATAACTTTTTAAAGTTGTTTTATAAACGCGAATAGTTGTAATTTTAGAAAATTGCCTCTGTCCTTCTGTTAAATAATTTATACATATTATTTTATGACAATGTAGTCAAAGGGGAAAGATTGAAGAAACAAACAGTGTTCGTAACGAAAAGGTTACAATTTAAGTCTCAGAATTTTGCCAAGGATCATAGCAAAACCCTACGTTAATATAGATGATAATACTGCATGATAGTTATAACAGAATGAATTTTAACTCTACGCTATTCTTGACCACAATTTTTCTCTTGTTACAGCCATGAGCCGGAGGGCGGCGGGCGGTGCGCGGAGGGGGCGTTAGCGCGCGCCATGCAGCCCGCGTCGCCGAAGCGGCAGCCGGGCCAAGCACAGCAAGGTAAGGGAGCCTCTGAACCCTTCTAGAATGTTCTGTCTATGAGCCGGAGGCTCTAAAATGAAAATAAAGTAGAAATGTTGTTGGACATTTTTACTTTATTTATTATTTTTTCAAACTAGACTTAGACTAGACTACACTTAGTTGCCACGTCAAGTTCGCGAAATGCTAGATATTTAGACATATTTTACACTACATCTTGGATAAAGCTACTGTATCGTCTGTAAAATGAGATAAAGATAATACCTACTCATTCCTTACTGCCGACAGTCACGCATATAATAATCTAGGTTACATAAAATCGCAAAACAACATACTCAAGTACTCATAATTTAAATGAAGTCATATCTTTCTCATTCTTTATTACGACATCCGCGCGTAATCTTCAAGATCGTACAACTTTGCATTTACTCACACATGCCGCACGATTGTTCGGAATTTTATTGTACCAAAAAAAATACAATAAAAAAAACAGTCACAAATGCGTGATGTAAAGTCACCTGCAGTCAGAGTCACCGAATGACCGTGCTTACAAACACTACATTACAGAGGGGTTCGGTGACTCTGCAGGTGACTGTACCAGTCGACCATTAAGAGATCGAGAGGATTATGATAAATATGATAATAATATCCATGTTCATTTAAAGTTTAACAGTTGGTTTAATTTTTAATCTAAGAAGCAGGCAAGCTCAATTTCAGTTAGATACTCGAACCGCCAATGGAAATCTCAAGATCGCGACATAAGAAAGGTCCGAAGTCCAAATAGATTCTAAACCTAGCCTAGGTTCGACTGTACCTAATTTAAGATGGTGAAGAATACATACATACATATATTACGCCTTTATCCCTTGGGGGGCAAATACTAGCGCTATCGCCACGTCTGACAATTTTTTAAGGGCTGATTCAGAAAAAAGTATATCAGGCAAAGAATAAAGATACGAAATAAAAATACGAAACCGCATAAAAATGCTAACACGACGCTCCGTTGCTGTGCGCCGTGCGGCAGTCACAGGCTGTCAAAACCGCTGTATCATAGGGCATGTCTGAGAACAATCTATGCCAGTGAATGAACGAGTCGTATAAATACATACAAATGTGCCATACAAGTTCATGTGGGCGTTTGTATGGGCCCAGCGGATACGAAATTACTTTGTTGGGAAAGGTTCAGTTTGTGAATGGAAAGCATAATATGGAAAGAGGCTATTATGACACTCTCGATTTCGACAGTCATTCATGGATAACGTGTTTCGGAGGACATGTTACGCCGTAGGTTCCTTTTGCTGTCTATGATAACTTAAACGGCTATCGTTACTCAACCACGTCAGAGACCTGCTACTAGTAGTAGGCGGTTGAAAAACTCTGACACCAGGGTTCATCGGGTCGTTCGACGAGTCGGTGACCCAATCGAAAAAAAAAACGTGTTATACTTACTCCAAGTTGTAGTGATGCCAGCAACGGAATAGAAATTGGTACAGCGTTGACAATCTACTATTATGAATACAAAACTCATCATCATTCTCCTTGCCTTATCCCGTTCTCTGTCGGGGTCGGCTACCCAACATAAAGGATTTGACGTGTAACTAAAATTTTACACAGAGCGACTGATATCTGACCTCTGCAACTCTAAGGCTAACCCAAATCCTAGGTTGTCACATTTAAATATCATCTCCTATGTATGTAATTGCTATAGGCTGATGTTATGATGTGATGGTTTTCTATACCCGCAGGTCGATCTGGATTAGTCTACCTAATACATACATCCATATAGCCTTTATCCCTTGCGGGGTAGGCACAGCGTTAACGGCCGCAAGAATACGGTCGCTATCGCCACGTCTGACATTTTTGAGGATTGTTTTCCAAGGTTTTGTTTCAGAAAACATTTGTACCTATCACTATAGAGACAGGTTGTCAGTCTACCTCATTGTGTAGAAAATTAATTGGGCAAAAGGGTTAAATGTTGACAAAACGCGGTCTAACTTTACCGGTACATATGCCACATCATTGTGTAGCCTAGCTATTCTAAATCGGATTTAGCAGATGCGTAAAAAATCTTTTTTGGTTCTTATCATATCTAGCCATCGGGATCCCACTGCTGGGTAAAAAGGCCTCCCTCCCTTTTTTTCACTGATGTCGATCCTGTGCGTCCTCATGCCAATTCTTAGAAAAAGTCCAGTTCGTTTCGCCATCTGCGTCCAGGCCGCCCGCGACGACGTCTGTCGGCTCTTGGCTTCCAGTTGGTGGTGGTATAAGCCCAGAATTGTTTGGCATGCGGCAGACATGACCGGCCCAATTCCGCTTAAGCTTTGCGGCTGTATGGGCTACATCAGGGATTTGAATTTCTTTGTGGTTCTTATATGAAAAACTTCTCATTCCAGCCGCAGCCGGTGACCAGTCCACGCTGAAGGTCCACCTCCCGAATGGCGGCTTCAACGTGGTCCGCGCTGGCGCTGATGAGGACGTGCGCTCCGTACTCCGGTGCCTGTCCACGAGGCTCGCCACAGGAGACAGGGTCTACGCCAACTGCTTCGCGCTTAGAGCCAGGAGGCTCACTACTGGGAAGGTACTGTAGCATAGTACATACAAATACATACATATAAGGTGTAAAAATATAATCCGCAAATATTTTAAGGTGTGAATCAGCACATGAAACTGAACAACTTTCCCCAAGAAATATGCAAGAAATTTTTGACCCTCCCATACAAAATGTTACAGCCGAGCGACTCAACTGTATGGAAGGTCCAAATTTTTTTTTCATATTTCGACCTATGTTTCTTAGGGAAAGTTGTTCAGTTTCATGGGCTGATGCACCACTTAAAATATTTGCAGAATTTTTTTTTTGCACCCTGTGTATCACGCCTTCATCCCTTGCGGGGTAGGCAGAGCGGTAACGGCCGTAAGAATACGTTCGCTATCGCTACGTCTGTCATTTTTTGAGGATTGTTTTCCAAGGTTGTTTCAGAAAACATGTGTATCACTATAGTGACAAGTTGGCAGCCTGTGGCCTAAAAATTGTAATACACCAATACCTTGGACGAAATAACCACTGGACGCGAAACGTATCGAATTTGTTTGAAAACTCATTCAACCAATATTGGGGGGGAGGGAGGAAAGGACAAATATTATTCTTCCAAATTGAAATGTACACGTATTACATCATCATCTCTTTACTTCTGACAGTTTTGATTTTTTCCGGTTTATGAAGTAAGTCAAAGGCAGTGCTGTACCATAGTCGATAATCGACAACGAATGAAATGAATGATTGAATGAAGTTTTTGATCAACTTATTCCTAAAAAAAACATATAACAGGTAAGTACATGTAAAACGTTAAGTGTTAAAAAAATGGACCTTTAATACAGTGATGTCAGTTTAAAATAGAAACACTTTCATGCCGGATAAAATAGTACGTTATGACAATAGACAAAAATGGATCAATTTCTGGTCGAGTAATATTGGAAGGATGAGACGAAGTCAAGGCCTTCCCAAGTTTCTTTCTTCGTGTGGGTCACCGAGTCGTCCAACGACCCAATGACTTAGTGTCAGAACTTTTCAACCGCCTGTTACAAGTAGCAGGCTTCAGACATGGTTGTGTAACGACCGCCAATTATAGATAGCATATAGCGTATCAGAAATCTAAGCGAGAGAACGCGTCGATGATGGTAAGCTATATTTTTTATTTTTATTATGAACACCCATAAGAAAGCGAAATGTGTACCTACATACTTGCAACACAGTTATAACGTGAGGTTTCAATGAAATAAGGCAAAATCTATCGACGAGGTTATAGCAAATGGTTTGTTTACATTTTAGGTCACTTTTAAATAAAATAGACTTTACTATTATTTTTATCGATATCCTTCATCGAAAGTTGAATAGCACTAGACTGAATGTAATTGTTGAACGAATGAAAAAATGACTGATAATAACCGACTAATTAGAGTACGATCAAATATTGGTTGAAATGTTCTATAAAATATGACCTTTTTTATTGTGTCGTATTATACGATCCAGTCTTGCATATTTTATTAATTTTCTACGTAAATAACACAAAATACAAGACAAAATATACTTACGAGTGAAAAGAAATATTGCTTGTACAATGGCTATAGTTTTTACAAAGCAATACAGCACATTTCACCATTTTTAAAGCGATGTTTTCTCTAGTAGCACTGAAGCGACACTGACGGTTGCGGTTAGATAACTTTGGCAAAATTTCAGGGTTTGTGGCTAGAGGGGTAAAGGGTGAAATGACATCGTTTCGCGTCCAGTGGTTATTTCGTCCAAGACCAATACTCTCGAGTCCCTTAGTCGCGTCTTACGACACCCGCGGGAAGGATATGGGGTGATGCTATTCTAAGCCGGCATCACACGGCATTACTGAAAGATATTCCTTACAATATGGACTGCCGAATCCAATTTACTTTGTTTCCGTTACTGTCCCGTTCAGGTACCCTAAAATCTGTAAACTTGCAAAAATCCTGAAGCTTCTGGTTTCCAGGTGCGATGGATCCACCAGGACACGCCGGTTTCCGAGCTGCTCACGAAATGGCCGGCGAGCGAATGGCGGCTAGAGCTGCGAGTGCGATATCTTCCAGCCAACCTGCGCGCCATGTGCGAAGCAGACCGCGTCACCTTCCACTACTACTACGATCAGGTGAGCTAATCAACATTTGTGAAATTACTACTCTCTCTTTTCGTGTGGGACACCGAGTCGTCCAACGACCCGATGAACCCTAGTGTCAGAATTACTATTTAGCAAAAATTTCGTGTCGCCTACAGGTCGGTGTAAATTGCTTATGATGAGACATATCTAAAATATAAGGTGTAAAAATATTATCTGCAAATATTTTAAGGGGTAAACCAGCCCAAAAAACCGAACAACTTTCTCCAAGAAACATAGGTAGATAAATGGGAAAAAAAATACCAGTATTTATCATACATAACATAACATAACAAAAGAAACAGTATAACAAGGCGGCCTTAATGCTAGGTAGCATTTACCGCATGGACGTTTACCAAAAACTTTAATAAAATTGAAATAATTTTCATGCTTCCAGGTCCGACACGACTACCTCAACGCCAATCATCCGCTAGTGGATCAGGATCTGGCAATACAAATAGCATGTTTAGAAATAAAGTAAGTACTATTACCACAAACAGAAATAAAGTAAGTATATCTTTTTGCAACGAGATGGCGCCACTAGTTTTTTGAAACGCGGTAACGGAATGTATTCAAGGTTTATGAAATAAATATATAGGGTGATTGGAAGATTGATGCTTTCATTTCAAGAAATGAACCAACTCATGAAACTGAACAACTTTCCCCATGGAACATAGGTCGAAATACGAAAAAAAAATTTGGTCCTCCCATACAAATTGACTTAGTCGGTCGGTAATTTTGTATGGGTGGGCCAAATTCTTTTTTCATTTTTCGACCTATGTTGCATGGGGAAAAAGTTGAGTCTTTGTGAGTATAGTAAACAATAAATATATTAATTTGCTTCATCTCGATTTCAGGTACTTCTGCAAGGATATGCAGATATCGTTAGACAAGAAGTCGAACATTGAATACCTCGAGAAAGAGTTCGGCCTACACAAGTTCCTGCCAAAGTCCGTCATCGAGGGCATCAAGCCCAAAGTACTGAAGAAATCAATACAACAACAGTTCAAAAAGGTATTCATTTTTTGTTAGAAAGCCAATATCTACAAACTAAACAAGTGGAAAAAATTGGTTTTGAAAAATTGGCCACCGATGGGATTAAAATAAGGAAAAACATCGTGATGAAACCCACATTTAGATACTGATGATATTTAAATGTGACTTAATCTTGGATTCGGGCCAGGTTAGGTTTCGGGTTGCAGAGGTCAGATGGTAGTTGCTCTGTGTAAAAACTTGGTTCCACGTCAAATCCCCTAGGTTAGGTAGCCGACCCCGACAGAGAACGGGATAAGGCAAGCAGAATGATGGCGATTTCAATTGTTTGTAAGTTTTATTGTCTTTGTAGTGCCCTAACAGAGTTTCAAGTGTGACACTATAAACATGTTTAACATCTGTAATACCAATTGAAAGCAATAAAGATTTATGATTACAATTATCTTACATACATACATACATACACATATAACGCCTTTATCCCTTGCGGGGTAGGCAGAGCGTTAACGGCCGTAAGAATACGGTCGCTATCGCCACGTCTGACATTTTTGAGGGATTTTTCCAAGGTTGTTTCAGAAAACATGTGTATCACTGTCGCCTAACAATTGTAATACACCAATACCCTCGAGTCCCTTAGTCGCCTCTTACGACGGAAAGATATGGGGTGATGCTATTCTGAGCCTAAATCACACGGCATATTGTTTCTATTGTTCCAGGTGGCAAATGTATCAGACACAGATTGCATGCTGAAGTACCTAGAAACAATGCACACTCACTACGGCTACGACCGAGAGACGTTCACCGGCGCTCTGGGCAGCGGGTGGGCCATCCCTGTGGAGCTAGCCATTGGACCTTTCATAGGTAAGCAATCAGATCACTAGACATTGGTCTTCTCATATTATAGGGCGTTTACAATGATATTGTCACGTCCTTCAGGGGTGTAATGACCAAGATGTTAAAATGACCATAGTGCTAAAATGACCAAGTGGCGAAATGACCAAAGTTCTAAAATGACCAAGGTGCTAAAATGACCAAGGTGCTAAAATGACCAAGTCTAATATCGCAAATTGACTATAATTGCGTCATGTCTAGAGATTGTAATTTTCTCGGAAACTATTTTATGCTAGACTATCACTTTCTTTGAGAAAGTTGCTGTTTTACTCAATTATTATTTTTTTGACCTTATTGGCTTTCTAATCGATAGGGAAATCCAAAAATATGGTGCATGCAATTTTCGACCTTATTGACATTTGTCAAATTTTAGTACAAACGGACGTATTTAACATATTTATTCAAGAATTTCATAAATTCAAGACGTTTTGAAAACTGTCAATAAGGTCAAAAATCGCTTGCACCGCTCTATTCGCTTTAAAATCGATAATTGAGTAAAACAACGACTTTCTCGAAGTCTAGTCTAGCGTTAGATAGTTCCCGAGAAAATTACATTCTCTAGACGTTATGCAATTATGTTCAATTTGCGACATTAGACTTGGTCATGTTAGCACCTTGGTCATTTTAGCACCTTGGACATTAAAGCACTCCGAAACTTAGTCATTTCGCCACTTGGTCATTTTAGCACTATGGTCATTTTAACATCTTGGTCATTACATCCCATACTTATAAATAGGCTTGTTTCCTGACTAAATGAGCTACTTTTTAAAACGATCTAAAACGGTATTTTGTTTGAAGAACTAGAAGTATGACGTCACGCCGTAAGTATTTGGATGGCGTCAAAGCACTTACTTTTATATTGTTTTTATGTTTATTAATTCAAACTTTGAATATTTCGAAATAATATAAATGAAGTCCGTAGTATTTATGGACAATAGTTTTAAGTTAAGTACAATCGTTATATTTTTTTAATGACCCAGGAAACTAGCGAATTGTGCTCGTGCCACAAGTTCTACTAAACGTATCTATTCACACATTTTCGATAAGTAGAAAGTATGATACGAATTCTAAGACCAGTCGTTGTGAACGTCCGGGCACGATTTCGGGAAACATGCTTTCAAAAATTGAGCTCCAAATTATTTCACTGTCAGAATTTGATTAGTCATATGGGGGAAAATGAGACTGGCGGGTAACTTGGGACATGGTCGACACCAGCATCTATGAACCAGCTATAACTTTGTAACTGGTTGAAAACTTTGGACTCTACATTTATCGACCAGTTATAACGTTATAGCTGGTTCATAGATGCTGGTGTCGACCATGTCCCAAGTTACCCGCTAGTCTCATTTTCCCCCATTTGACTGTATTTTTATTTCCATGTATCTGTTTTTTTTTCAAAGTTAACGTTTACATTTGCAGATATATCATACGTATCGCACAAGGCGGGCGAACCTCCTACGTACACCAAAATAGCTTCCTTCAGCGACATTGTAGCCGTACAGACTTTGAAATCCAACTGCACTCAGCCGTCGCAAACACAGGTATTTCCCTTGTTCTATAGTGTGGGAAACCAAGTCGATGAACGACCCGGTGAATCCTGGTGCCAAAAAAGATTTCCAATGCAAGTAACTTGTATGCAAGTGTGACGTTGTGGGGTACAAGGAATGAACACAGCACTTAAATAATAAATAAATGATTTTATATACTCTCGACAAGAAGATGATTTTTCGCAACTAAGTGACAAGACAGGTGACGCGACTTTTTATTTGTGACGTCACGTGTGGCCAGGCCATAGTGGCGGACTAAGGAGGTCGCTCCACATTATTCCCCCCCCGAGACCGTTACTACGGGCGATAAAAATTGGTAAACTTGACTCGACGTCCGGATTTTGTTGTTGTGGTCTTCAGGGTGTTGGCGGGTGGAGAAGATGTGGATGTAGGGTTTGCGTCGCCGCTGTTTGTATCTGTCAAGATATATGCGGGCTTGAGTCTGTCGATGGAAACTGTTGTTGTCCTGTTGTTAACTTGAATTTTGTACGCTTTTGTGCCTCTTTCCAAAACTTTGTGTGGGCCAGTGTAAATGGGCTGTAGCGGTTTTCTGACCGCGTCGTCTCTGAGGAAAACGAACTCTGAGGTAGCCAAGTCCTTGAATACAAAGATGGACTTCTTGTCGTGGTGGGAAGCTGACGTTGGCTTTAGTTTGGCTGTTAGGGCACGTAACCGGGTGACGTAGTCTGACGGGTCAGGCAGGGCGTCTTGTTGTGTGTTGAAAAACTCGTTTGGGAGGCGTAGTGGCTCTCCGTACAGCAGTTCTGCCGGTGACGCTTGCAAGTCATGCTTCCAGGCACTGCGTATTCCAAGCAATACTAGTGGAAGAGACTCGGTCCAGTTCTGATCAGCGTGACACATGATCGACGACTTTAGTTGGCGGTGGAAACGCTCTATGATGCCATTGCAGGCAGGATGGTATGCCGTCGTTGTCTTATGCTGCGAACCGGTTAATGCCGTCAGGGCTTTGAACAAGTTCGACTCGAATTGTCTGCCTCTGTCTGTGGTAATGGTTGCAGGACATCCGTAGCGCGAAATCCAGCCGGCTACAAGGCCTTTGGCTGTGGATTCAGCGGACATGTCGGTCAGCGGTATAACCTCAGGCCAACGCGTGAATCTATCGATGGCTGTGAGGGCATAACGATATCCGTTTGAGATGGGAAGTGGACCGACCAGATCGATGTGGATGTGAAGAAATCTTGCAGGAGGTAGGGAGTATGTGCCAGTTGGTGATGAGACGTGTCGGGTAACTTTTGATCGCTGGCAAGCTATACAGTTTTTGGCCCATTCTCGGCAGTCCTTGCGTATGCCGGGCCAGACGAACCGTTGAGCTATGAGTTGTGCGGTTGCGTTCGCTCCAGGGTGACTCAAAGAGTGAAATGCGTGAAACACCTGGTATCTCAGCGATTTAGTGATGAAGGGTCTTGGTGAAGATGTGCTCACGTCGCAGTAGATGGGTAAGTTGCTACCGGTCACGTTGATTTTCTTGATATTCAGGGAACTTTCGCCTTGCAAGAGTTGGGACAGTTCATCATCAGTGCTCTGTGCTTTGGCAAGTGCATCGTAATCTATGGCATTAACTTCGTCAATCCGGGAGAGTGTGTCGGCGACTACGTTATCTTTGCCAGAGATGTGATGGATGTCTGTGGAGAATTGAGCGATGTAATCGAGATATCTGAATTGGCGTGGAGAACAGTGATCTTTGTTGATTTTGAAGGCATGAGTTAAGGGCTTGTGATCGGTGTAGATTCTGAATGGACGGGCTTCAAGCATGTGACGGAAGTACTGGATGGATTTGTAGATGGCAAGGAGCTCTCGGTCATACGGGCTGTACTTTTTCTGCGCCGGTGTCAGTTTGCGGGAGAAAAAGGATAACGGTTGCCATGAGTTGTTTTGGTATTGTTGTAGTACTCCACCGATGGCTGAATCTGAAGCGTCAGTGACCAGTGCAATTTTTGCGTTGCAGTCTGGGTGTGCAAGCATGGCAGCTTGGCATAATCCTTCTTTGCATGCCTCAAAGGCTTGTCGCTCTGTTTCTGAGAGGTTAACAGGCTGTGAGTTTTTGCGTGCACCCTTGAGTAGCTCGTTGAGAGGAGCTTGAAGCTTTGCGGAATGTGGAATGAAGCGGTGGTAAAAGTTGAACATTCCGAGGAATCTCCGGAGTTCTTTCACTGTTTTCGGTTCCGGGAAACTCTTGATGGCTTCGATCCTATGCTCTAAGGGTGTGATGCCTTTCTCTGACACGTGGTATCCAAGGAAGGTTATCTCGTGTACTCCAAACTCGCACTTGGCGGCGTTGATCACCATGCCGTAATTGTCGAGGCGTTTGAAAAGTTGACGTAGGTGGGCTTCGTGAGCCTGGCGGTCTGGTGAGAATATCAGGATGTCGTCCAGGTAGCCGTAGCAGAAGTCGAGACCCCTAGTGACTTCGTCGATGAAGCGTTGGAACGTTTGTGCCGCGTTCCGAAGGCCGAAAGTCATCATAGGGAACTCGAAAAGTCCGAAGGGCGTAGAAATGGCGGTCTTCGGGATATCTGGGTCATAGACGGGGATCTGGTTATACGCCTTCACAAGGTCGATCTTGGAAAAGATGGTGGATCCGGCTAAGTTTGCGTTGAAGTCGTGAATGTGTTTGATGGGATATTTGTCGGGTATTGTGCGTGCGTTCAGGCGACGATAATCTCCACATGGTCTCCAGCTGTTGTCCTTCTTTGGTACGAGGTGTAGTGGAGAGGACCATGGGCTATCGGATGGGCGTGCAGTACCGTTCTTGACCATCTCTTCGAATTCGTGCTTCGCGATGTTCAGCTTGTCCGGAGCCAGGCGCCGTGGTTTGCACGAGACGGGAGGGCCTGGTGTCGTTTTGATGTAGTGCATGGTCTGATGCGGGCAAGCTTTGGGTGTTCCGGATGGGCGCATGATATTCGGGAATTCGTTCAAGATCGCTTGGTAAGATGAGATGGTTTCGGATTGCTGACTAATTTTGACGGAGTGAACGGATTCTGAAGGTTTGACAGGTTCTGCAGGTGTGGTGAGTGAAGTGAGTCCGTCAACCAGGCGATGGTATCGAGGGTCGACCAGTAAGTGGAAATGGGCGAGGAAGTCGATGCCAATGATCGGTTTGGTGACGTTTGCAACCACAAATCTCCAGGAGAAGTCACGGCGTAAGCCTAAGTCCAGGCAGAGATGAGCAAAACCGTAGGTTTGGATGGTTGTTCCGTTAGCCGCGTACAGGTGGTAATCCGTTGGAGCAACGTGGCCTCTTCTCATCGAGCGTGGGATGACGCACAGATCGGATCCAGTGTCTACGAGGAAGCGTATCTTGGATCTTCTGTCTGTGATGAACAAGCGGCCAGGTGAACGGGGGCAGTCGCTAGCCGCTACTTCCGGCTGCCCGATGCGTTTTCCGATACATTGTGTTGTTTACATGGCAATCCTTCGCATTTGTTGGCTTTTTGTCCGAATTTTCGGTGGTACCAACAAGATCGTGGGTTGGAGGTTGATCTTTTACGTGGGTGTAAGTAATTCCTGTGCCGTGATGTTGATCGGCGACGGGGGTTGGAGTGCTCCCTTGACGACAGTTCAGCGATACATTTTGTCAGTTCGGCGATTTGCTTTGACATTTCGAGTACGTACTGCGCTTCCATTTCTTTGGACCATACGGCGGGGCGGTCTGCCCAGAATTCCGGCACTTTTATTCCGACTTTGCAGAGGGCTCCTTGGGGGGTCACGGTGCCTGAGTGCGGCCCTGTCGGATTTTCGCTGGCCATAATTTTTTGTTCATGGATTTTCAGGAATGGTGAGTATTTCTCTTCCGTGCGCAAGTTTGGTGTGGTGCCGGTAATCCCACTCGGGGTCACCACTTATGTGGGGTACAAGGAATGAACACAGCACTTAAATAATAAATAAATGATTTTATATACTCTCGACAAGAAGATGATTTTTCGCAACTAAGTGACAAGACAGGTGACGCGACTTTTTATTTGTGACGTCACGTGTGGCCAGGCCATAGTGGCGGACTAAGGAGGTCGCTCCACAACGTCATTCTTGTATGCAAGACTTATTTAGCTAGGGTAGCCTAGAACCTGAATTAAGCTAGGGTAGCCTAGGGCCTGACAAATTGTATATTTAGAATAGGAGCACTTATGGGCAGGTTTCTGGGTGGTTTATTGTCCAGGGGGTCCGGCTAACCATACGCATGTAACACAACATTTTTTTTTCTTGACATGAACTCGTTTTTATTTTATTTTATTTACCACCTAACGTTACATGCTGTTTGGTTAGCTTGGCCAGCCCCGAGGCAGTGCGTTAGGGGCTAGTTTTAAGTTTTTAGTCCACCTGAGCCGCGTTTACACTAGGTTTATAAAATTGTTGTAAGAAATGTAATTTTCCTACATTTTTCTCTTTTTTACATACACACACACACACACATATCACGCCTTTATCCCTTGCGGGGTAGGCAGAGCGTTAACGGCCACAAGAAATACGGTCGCTATCGCCACGTCTGACTTTTTTGAGGTTTGTTTTCCAAGGTTGTTTCAGAAAACATGTGTATCACTATAGTGACAGGTTGTCAGCCTGTCGCCTAAAAAATTGTAATACACCAATACCCTCGAGTCCCTTAGTCGCCTCTTACGACACCCTCACACCTCTTTTTTACAATGACTAATACTTGACCATCAAAAAGATAAATGTAAAATTTACTTCTTTGAATAAATAATTTGAGTTTGAGTTTGACTTTCATAATGGAATCACGTCTTAAACTAAGGTCATCTTGATGTATAACTTGAAAGAGTATTGATTGATTTTCAGAGTGGATCGTGCGGAAAAGCAGCGCTGCAGTTGAGAGTAAAGGGAGCCGCGGAAACATTGACAATAACTTGCAGCAGTGTTGAGGTAAAACTATAGTCTATGAAATATCATACATAATAGTACGTGAGCCGATTCATGGTAAGCTACATCACATGACATCTAAATGAGACCCATGGTAGAAGGTGGGGAAGTTGTGCTGAGTTAGAGTTATAATATAACCATCACAAAACAGGTGTTGTGTTTGCCGTGTGATGCCGGCTTAGAATAGCATCGCACCACATCTTTCCTGCGGGTGTCGTAAGAAGCGACTAAGGGACTCGAGAGTATTGGTGTATTACAATTTTTAGGCGACAGGCTGACAACTTGTCACTATAGTGATACACATGTTTTCTGAAACAACCTTGGAAAACAATCCTCAAAAATGTCAGACGTTGCGATAGCAACCGTATTCTTACGGCTGTTAACGCTCTGCCTACCCCGCAAGGGATGAAGGCGTGATATATGTATGTATGTACCAATTTTTTCCAACTTCCAGCCAAATTCCTGGGTGGTGGTTCTTATAATTCTTGCTCAACTCTACTTCCCCCACATGCTGCCCTGCCATTTTAGATTTCAGGTGACGTAGGCTAACCATGGATCGGCTCACGTACTATAATGCCTGGACTCTCTCTTGACGACTGGTGTGGCGCAGTGGTATTGCGACTGCCTTTGACGCAGAAGGTTCCGAGTTCGATTCTCGGTGGGTCACTCAAAAAGTTGATATTTATCACTTTGTGAATTTGTTCCTAGTCTGGTTAGGACATTGCAGGCTGAACCAGCCGATTGTCCATAAGAAAGATGATTCCGTGTTTCGGATGGCACGTTAAACCACATGTAATTAGGTATGGCCTGGCCAGAAAGAGTACAAATTAAATAAAATGGAGATAAACATTTTGTATGATAAATTATTGCCATAGTAAAGCGTTATCTGTCAGATTTGACAGATCGCGAAGAAAGTGGCGCCCTCATTTTTTATCTACTGCTTAATGCGCAACCTATATATTTTCGTATGCAATTAGAAGCTGGTCTAGTTTCTAAAGGATACGAGTTATGACGCTGATGTCATTTTCCTTTGCTTCCAGGCTGCAGAGAGTTTAGCGGATTTAGTAGACGGCTACTGTAGACTAGTCACCGAATCTCAGACCTCGTTGTGGAATAGAACGAGTAAGTATTCAAACCAACTACCTGTGCCTCGTTTTTCGAAACTACAGGCTACAATTCTACAGGTGAAATTCGATGTACATTGCGTAGCGGGTCAAAAATCCTGGGTTTTTAATGTCTCATCGACTACGCAATGTACATCGAATTCCACCTGTAGAATTCTGCGGCTTAGATTTTGCGGCGAGTTTTCTTACGGACATGATGACTGGCAGGACTATATATGACTGAGCTACTTTTAAAAATATAATTTTGTATAAAAACACGAAGAGATGACGTCATGTCTCTCTAGTTTGCTGCTGGCGTCAAAACACTTACTTGTATACTATTTTTCTGTTTCTTAATTCAAACTTTAAATATTTCGAAAAACTCGTAAATTTAGTATAGTAGTATTTTTGGCTAATTATTTTAAGCGTACTACTTTTGTATTTTATTAACGACCCAGTCATCTAGCAGTCGAAACAAGAAATCTGCAATAATACGAAAATGAAAATGAAAATGAAAATTTTATTAATAACGTGTTCGGTTACAAGTCATTACACACACAGTTTGTTACACTGAATGTAACTTAACTGTATAATGACGACCGATGTGGCGCAGTGGTAGTGCGACTGCCTTTGACGCAGACGGTCCCGGGTTCGATTCTCGGTGGGTCACTCACAAAGTTGATATTTGTCACTTTGTGAATTTGTTCCCAGTCTGGTTAGGACATTGCGGGCTGAACCACCCGATTGTCCGTAAGTAAGATGGTTCCGTGTTTCGGATAGCACGTTAAGCCGTAGGTCCCGGTTGCTGTCTATGATCATTTAGACGGCGGTCGTTACACAACCATGTCAGAAGCCTGCTACTTGTAGAAGGCGGTTGAAAAATTCTGACACTAGGGTTCATCGGGTCGTTGAACGACTTGGTATCCCATACGAAAAGAAGAAGAAGAACTGTATATTATAAATATAATTAATATATTAAATTATATACGTATGCGACAGTCGAGGCAATTATTTTGAAATATTACGTTTTATCCCTGTTTGATTATTATCTTTCTATTACAAGCTACCGTTTGGAAATCACTGAACTGTCAGTGTAAAAGTTCAGGCTCAAGTAAAAGTAAGTTTATAATTCTGACATCACATATCATTCTAATTGCAAATTTTCTCATAAGGTAGGTAGTTACATCCCTTTGTGGAGAAACTACGAGTATTTCTTATTGTAGATATAGCTTGATACCATACCTGTAACGTATGACAGATCCTTATTAAAAGAGAAGTAGATAAAGGAAATTGGGCCTTATGTCATAACATTTTCCTTAAACTAACAGACGGCATAGCTATCAAGCATAATTTTATGAATTATAATTGAAAAAACGCCTAAGAAACCTCGATATAGAGAAACTATTCACGAAATCTATCAAATTAACGAAAAGTAAATTGTAAGAAATATTTATCATAGATACGCTTATATTAAAATTGTTATTTATTCAGAGAGAGTAAATTAAATTCCGGGTTACCAAGGTTTTTTAAAAACCTGAAATAGTGTTGTAAAGTTCAGCGCATAATGAAAAAAGTTTACATGGATCTATGGAAAATTACAGCTGAGCTTTAAGACCATTCGCACGAGCGCCATCTAATAGGAACTAAAAGAAACAGATTGAAAAATCCCATTTCGATAACAAAAATTACCGGCATTGGCACATCACTATTTAAGATATGCAAAATAAATGGCAAGCCAAAACGTCAAATTACTCTCTCAATAAAAAACAGAGTTTACTAAGTTATGCCGGCTTAGAATAGCATCACCCCATTTCTTTCCCGCGGGTGTCGTAAGAGGCGACCAAGGGACTTGAGCGTTTTGTTGTATTACCATTTTTAGGCGACAGGCTGACAACCTGTCACTTTAGTGATTCACATGTTTTCTGAAACAACCTTAGAAAACAATCCTCAAAAATGTCAGACGTGGCGATATTGGTCGTATTTTTAGGGCCGTTACGCTCTGCCTACCCCGCAATTGATAAGGCGTGATATATGCATGTACTAAGTTTTTAATGTTTTCCAGCTGAGATGAGCAGTAGTTCGTCAGAGGGAAAGACGAATTCATCATGGGACGCCAACACGTCAACCATGTTGTCAGAGGACTATGCTGAAATAGTAGACGATGATGCGGACTATTCCACGCCAGCAGGTTAGTTTAGTCAGAGGTGTGTCAGAAATCTGTCAGAGGGCTAGAATACGAGTATTTCGTCAGAGGCAATGATAGTCCATTCCATACGAGATCAAAGACACAATGCCAGTTTGTCAGAAGCCAATAGGTATACAGGGTGTAAAAAAGTAGCTGCAAATATTTTAAAGGGTGAACCAGTCCATCAAACTGAACAACGTTCCTCAAGAAACAGGTCGAAATATGAGAAAATTTTTTGGACCTCCATACAAAATGTAGCAGCCGAGCAACTGTATGGGAGGTTTTTCATTTTACGACCTATGCTTCTAGGGGAAAGTTGTCCAGTTTCATGCGCTGATGCACCCCTTAGAATATTTGCAGCTATTTTTTTACACCCTGTATACGCTTTCTCCATTCGTCCCTATACCAGCAAGCTTTGATGGACAATTTCAAATGAGTTTTTACTCTAGGCAATAGCAATTGTGTGAAATTTTCTTTTTCTTTTTCAACATTTTGTATTTACTAAATTTGATGGTTGTTTCCAGTTCGCGATTACGAGTTGGTTCGCAATCAGATCGAGCTGACAGGCATCATTGGCGAGGGACAGTTTGGCGACGTGCATAAAGGTACCTTAAAACTTTATTCTAATAATACATCACTACATAGTATAAAGCAAAGTCGCTTTTCGCTCTGTCTGTATGTATGTTTGCTTAAACCTTTAAAACTACACAACAGATTTTGATGCAGGTTTTTTTAATAGATAGAGTGATTCAAGTGGAAGGTTTTTATGTGCAATACTTGCCTGGAAAACATCTTATTCCCACGGGAAAATGAGTTGCAGCGGGTGTAGCCGCTGGGCGGCCCACTAATACATACATACACTAATAACTCCTTTATCCCTGGCGGGGTAGGCAGAGCGTCAACGACCGTAAAATTACGGTCGTTAACGTCTGACAAGTATTCAGGTCCCCTTCAGATGGTTCGTGTATCAATGTAGTGACAGGTTGTCAGCCTGTCGCCTAAAAGTTGTAATACACCTGAAACCCTCAAGTCCCTCTGTCGCCTCTTACGATCCCATGGGTAAGAAATGGGGCGATGCTATTCTAAGTCGGCGTCACGCGGCAAAAAATAAAAACGCATCTAAACCCCGCGGGAAGAATTGGGGTAATGCTATTCTATGCCGGCATCACACGGCAATCAATCTTTCTCACAAAACTGAAACGCATCTCAACCCAGGTACTTGCCGAGTGACGTCTGCCAACCACCCGTCCCTACGGCGTCAACTGGCCATCCAGAAGCAGCAGGGAAAATGTGCAGCTGGAGAGTACATTCTGCCAGTAGCTGTGAAGACCTGCAAGCTGGACGCAGATCTGGATACTGCTGAGAAGTTTCTAGAAGAAGCCTGTAAGTAGACCGATGGTGTTTAGAAGTAGACCACATCCAGAAGCAGCAGGGAAAATGTGCAGCTAGAGAGTACATCCTGCCAGTGGCTGTGAAGACCTGCAAGCTCGACGCAGACCTGGATACTGCTGAGAGGTTTCTAGAAGAAGCCTGTAAGTTGTTAGACCTGGGATCTTCTTCTTTTCGTGTGGGACAAGACCTGATCTAGGAGCAGGGAAAATGTTCAGCTGGAGAGTACATCCTGCCAGTGGCTTTGAAGACCTGCATGCTGGACGCAGGATACTACTGAAAAGTATCTGGAAGAAGTAGACCTGGATATACAGTGTTTCAGGATAAGTACTAAGTTCCTTTTAAGGGGTGAACCTAACCTTAAAACTTAACAACTTTCCGAAAGCAAAATACCTAGGTCGAAATATAAATAAAATTTTGAACTCCCATACAAACGGACGGTACATTTCGGTTAGTACATTTTCTATGGAATGGTCCAAATGATGGTCCAAATTTTTTTTCATATTTCGGCTTATGTTTCTTGGGGAAAGTTGTTCAGTTTTATGGGCTGATTCGTCCCTTGAAAGGAAGTTAGTACTTATCCTAACACCTTGTGTAGACACTAGGAATTCCAGATGTTATTTAGAAGCACCTAGAATTCTTTATGTGACCTAAACTAGAAGAAGCTTGTAAGTTTCTAGAAAGAAATGAGGTTGTGGGACTAGCGTGCCACCACAAACCAATGAAAAACGATCTTGATGACTTGAAATATTTTATTACGGGAAAAGAAACCCTAAAACAATATAATTATATGATTAGGGAATAGTAGATGAACTATGGAAACATAACAAGGAAAACATAAACTTGTAGTACCTTATGGGTTCTTTCTAACTTCCGTAAATCCGTTGTAATTTCACATGTGCACTTGGTTACATATGGAGCACTACATTATCATTAACTATGAACTAATCACCTGCAGATCACTATAGATATATAATAATATGTTTCTTTTGATCTTATCGCGGCTGGGTCAAAAAGTCAGAAAAATGTGTGACGACATTCCAATTTCCAATTTGAAATGGTTCGTGAAAGGACAGGTGGTTTATGAAGGATGTGGACGCAGAGGTTCTACCCTGCAATAAGGTGCTGCTATTCTAACTACGAAATTACCTAACCAATGTACTTACAAAATTTCAAAGCCTTTCACGCTGAGCATACCCTTTACGATAATAGGCGTGATGTAATAATAGATTAGGAAAAAATCTTATAATTGAAACATTTTATTTCAGATATAATGCAACAGTTCTCCCATCCGCACATAATCGGCCTAGTCGGAGTTTGCAGCACTCCTCCCATTTGGATCGTCATGGAGTTGGCAACACTGGGCGAAATGAGGGCTTATTTGCAGCAAAACGCTCACAGGTAGGTACAAAATATACTTGAAAGTTGGGTTAGTATTGCAGAAAAAGTTGCTAAAATTTCTCAATAGATGTCGCTGTTAGGTTGGTGCAAAATAAGCTTACTATTTGCGGCTAGATTCTAACAAGCTTCATATCAAATGTTAGAGATAACGTGTTTTACGACCGCAAATGTAAGTTTGTAATTTTTACAACGCGGTGTTGAGATGTGTTCCTCGTTTTCATAAGTAAGCCGAGTTTCGTCGTTGCAGTTATCGCTTCTCGGCCTTTTGGCTAAGATCAAAGTGTAGTATCTGTTCTTTTCAGCTTAATATCTGAAAGTTCCCTCACTGAGGGACCAGTATATTAAACTGATTTTTGTACCTAGACGGGATGTTCGGGGCTCGCTCCACTCCCGTCGCGGGTCGGCCCGGCATTGCAGTGCCGCCGGGATCGGCCCACCTTAAACCATTGAAAAATTTTCTAAAGAATCATGTGCAGGGAATGTCAGGGGGCGGGCTGTTTGATTGACGAAGTAGGTGTGTTATGGACTGTATGTTTTCGGATAAATGTTTTAAATAAATATGTATTTAGAACTCTGTAGATCTCTATAGTATCGTGGTTATTATTACACTTCATGCATGGCCCGATTGTTTTTTATCACTACTACATCAATAGTCCACGGTTGGGCATGGGCCTCAAAATTCTCTCATTCTCACAAAAGACTAGACGAAGCGAAATATTACATACATCTTACTTATCCATCATTATTTTCTTAAATATTTTTATCCTCTGTTGCCTCGGTATCAAATTACCTATTTGTATCACGTATGTTACACTGAAATAAACGTTTTCTTATTCTTATATCATCATCATACAAACCACAATTTAAGACTCCGACCAACATAATCTAACTAAAACCTGAAGTAAGAAATATTTATGTATAAATACCATTGCTAATGGTCCTGTCTTGATTTTTATAGACTTATCTATTTTCTTACAGACTAGAAACCTGTACACTGGTGTTGTACATCTATCAGCTGTCTACTGCGCTGAGCTACCTCGAAAGCAAGAAGTTTGTGCACAGAGACATAGCCGCGAGGAATGTGCTAGTTTCTACGCCCACTTGTGTTAAGGTAATAAATTTTTCTATTACACTATAAGTTAAGAAAAGTACATACATATATCACGCCTTTATCCCTTGCGGGGTAGGCAAAGCGTTAACGGCCGTAAGAATACGGTCGCTATCGCCACGTCTGACATTTTTGAGGATTTTTTTCCAAGGCTGTTTTAGAAAACACTATAGTGACAGGTTCTCAGCATGTCGCCTAAAAATTGTAATACACCAATACTCTCGAATTCCTTAGTCGCCTCCTACGACACCCGCGGGAACGATATGGGGTGATGCTATTCTAAGCCGGCATCACATCATACATACACATATCACGCTTGTATCCCTGGTGGTTAGGCAGAGCGTCAACAACCGTAAAATTACGGTCGTTATCGCCACGTCTGACAAATATTTGAGAGTCGTTTCAGATAAGCCGTGCATTACTATAGTGATGGGTTGTCAGCCTGTCGCCTAAAATTGCAATACACATGAAACCCTCTAGTCCCTTAGTCGGTTTTTACGACACCCACGGGAAAAAAATGCGGTGGTGCTATTTCTGAGCCGGCATCATACGGCACATCAATCATCACATCACTTTCTTAAAAATCGGGTTAAATAGGTTTCAACACACATTTATGGACTTAGATTATTATTATTATTATGATTATTAGATTATTATGCCGTGTGATGCCGGCTTAGAATAGCATCACCCCATTTCTATGCCGTGTGATGCCGGCTTAGAATACCATCACCCCATTTCTTCCCGTGGGTGTTGTAAAAGGCAACTAAGGGACTCGAGGGTTTAATGTGTATTACAATTTTAGGCGACAGGCTGACAACCTGTCACTATAGTGATACGTGTATCATCGAAAAGGACCCTCAATACTTGTCAGACGTGGCGATAACGACCGTAATTTTGCGATTGTTAACGCTCTGCCTATCGAATCAAAATCCTCTGAAGGGATAAAGGCGTGATTTGTGTATGTATGTATGTATGTATGTAGATTATTATTGCTAAATTATGCCTTTAATTCCAGCTGGCAGACTTCGGCTTATCCAAGATGGTGGAAGACAAGTCCTACTACAAGGCTTCTCGCGGGAAATTGCCCATTAAATGGATGGCGCCCGAGTCTATCAACTTTAGGCGGTTCACTTCCGCTTCCGACGTGTGGATGTTCGGTAAGTAACGACCCGATGAACCCTTGAACCTGATGAACCCTCGGCAAACTACCTATCAAATGGATGGCGAAGTGATGATGATGAACTTTAGAAGATTTACTTTAGATGTGTGGATGTTCGGTAAGTAACGACTTGATGAACCCTTGAACTTGATAAACCCTCGGCAAACTGCCTATCAAATGGATGGCGAGCTAATAATGATGAACTTTAGAAGATTTACGTCCGGTCTAGATTTGTGGATGTTCGACCCGATGAACCCTTAAACCCTCGGCAAACGTGGATGGCGCCTGAGTGAAATTTAGAAGACTTATTTCTGCTTCCGACGATAGGTATCTTAAGATAAAATATTATAATATTTTCTACGTTTGTGACGTACTTTACAGACTCTTTGGAATTGTTTAGATGGGCTACTTTACAGGCAAAAATCGGATGATTAATGTAATAAAATGAAGTGATCCATACTTTTCGTCATTAGAAGAAACCTCGTTTTTGGTTCCGTTCACGAAAGTCCAAAACGACTGGTCTAACCACACTTTTTCAATTTCATTCACTTGATGTATTTTATACTAAAAAATATGTGTGAATTTTTAAATTTTATGTGGGTATAATTGATAAATAAAGTAGAACGTCTGATACAAGCGTAATAAGTAGCAAATTTTCGCATAAAACAAAAACGAACAATTCAGAAATTCGGCTACTGACAATTCCGAAAATTTCTGCCAGCTAAGTAATTAAGTAAGTAAAACCACTTTATTGCACATTAAAAACACGAACGAATATCAGGAAAACTTAAAATAAAAACGCGCAAAGGAGCCTTTATCGCTGAAAGCGATCTCTTCCAGATAACCTTAACCACAGATAATATTAATTATTAACTATATCCTTGCAGGTGTATGCATGTGGGAGATCCTGATGCTGGGTGTAAAACCGTTCAGCGGCGTCAAGAACAATGACGTCATCGGCAAACTGGAAAACGGGGAGCGGTTGCAACTACCGCCGAGATGTCCGCCCAGATTGTACTCTGTCATGTCCAGGTGTTGGGCTTACGAACCCTCGCAGAGGCCTACTGCTCATCAGTTGAAGGAAACTTTATTGTAAGTATTTTTCAAGGGTCAAACTATACTGGTTATCGTTGATAAATGTACGCAAAACCAGTGTACGTAGATCTTTACAAGATGGCCGCCGAGATTGTACTCTGTCATGTCCAGATGTTGGGCTTACGAGCCCTCGCAGAGGCCTACTGCTCACCAGTTGAAGGCAACCTTCTTGTAAGTATTTTTCAGGGGTCAAATTATTATAATAGCCTGTATGAATGGATGAAAAACCAGTATACGTTGATCTTTCCAAGATGTCCAACCAGGTGTCGGGCTTACGAACATACGAACCTTCGCAGCTCATCAACCAAAAGAAACCTTTTGCAAATATATGGAATAAGACTTAAATCCGAATATAATAGGATGTCATTCGGATGATATAACTTACCCATGGTGTCAGAAAAAGGATAAACCTATAAAAACATTTTGCGATGGACATAAAAAAACACACTACACTTTTGTGACCATTGACTTTTACACCTATAACATTTAAATGTTATAATGTAAATAAACATAAAATAAATAATAAATGTAACATTTAAATGTTATAGGTCTAAAAAATTTGCTGCAAATATTTTAAGGGGCGAACAAGCCCATTAAACTGAACTATTTTCCCCAAGGAACATAGGTCGAAATATGAAAAAAGATTTTGGACCTCTCATACAAAATGTAATGGAGGTTCAAAAATTATTCTCTTATTTCTAACTATATTCCTTGGGGAAAGTTGTTTAGTTCATGGGCTGATTTACCTCTTAAAATATTTGCATGTACTCCTTATATTTTTTTTATTGTTTACAGTGAAATCCTACAAGAAGAGAGGAATACGGCGTGGGACACGATGCGGAGAGAGAACCGGAGAGTGGCCGCCGCGTCCTGGGGAGACGAGCCGCCGCCCAAGCCGTCACGACCAGCCACCAACCTTACTGGTATGCCTTATACGTACCTAGTACGTATAGCACCGACAACCCCGCCGGCGGCGTCGCGGAGGTCCCTCATTTGCGCCTCATTACCGGCACATACCGGATAGATTCAGTCCGATCCGTTCTTCCCAGAACAACTCCTAAGCCCAGCCTCGCCCCAAGGGCGTGATTGGGCTGGTTGTTTAAACAACAAACAAATTATTTTCGGCTGAGCTCGTGCTCCCTACCAAGCCGACAGGCGTAGATTTGATGGCTCCGGGTAAACCTAGTATAGCCTAGTAACCCCCAGACGCCTTTTAAAAGGTATTTAGGTCTATAGTGGTTCAAGCCCTTGCAAACATTACCTTACGGCCTACCAACTTGGGCCTAATGTATTCGCTTAATTATATAAACTTTTAAAGTAAATATCCTGGTTTATTAATATTTTATAGTTTAAACTAATTAATACGCGGTTCCCTGAAGTATTTGCTATGGTTTATATTAGTAGACTACAAGTTTCCTGGACAACAGAGTGGTCATGAGGTTCATTTTGCTTTGAAAAGTCAGTCGGGCCTTATCTCAGAAAAGCTCACAGAGGTCTGGGCGTTACGAGGATAGGGTGAAGTTATAGTGACCGGTAATGAAAATGTAGGACGGGCTGGTGATAAGGAGCAACTTACCTCAATGAACATAGGTCGAAATATGAAGAAAAGTTTGGACTTTCCAAACAAAATTTACGAGACGAAGTCAATTTGTGGTATTTGATAAAATTTGTAGTATGTAAAATTTTTATAATTAGTTTTAATTAACTAATTAATCGTACATATCCATTTGAAAGTTCACAGTTTTGTAGATAGTAATGTGACGAAGTCTTCAGAAGTGGGATTACAAATCCTAAGTGTTTTTCTTATTTTAGTCTAGCATTAGACTAATTATCAATATCATTTTCAGCGGCAGATTCTACGTCAGTGCAAGCGGCGGGCGCGGCGCCACAAACCTACATCGTGGCGCAAAACCCCCTCGTCCTGGCGCATCTACTGCGGGAGAACCAGCAGCGCTCCATCGACCCTCAAGCCTACACCACACCCGCCTCGGTATTCAACACCGTCTCCGTCGACTTCGCCAACAATCTACCCGAGAACGACCCAAACATTGTCGACAAAATCATCAACCCAAAACCGGACGAGAAAGTGGACATTCCGCTACAAACCAACCCGATCCCGGCCGCTAGTCTCCACAAGTTAGATCCTATCGTTCCTTCTGATTCGGACGAGACTTTGACAGTTGTCGTTGGGGCCAGAGAGAGTTGTGATAATCTGTGTCAGAATGTTCCAAGTCCGTCGCCACGAGCGGACGTCGCGTCGCCGCCGCAGCCCGAAGAGCTTCCTACGGAGCCGTACGCCAATAGAGTTAGATCCCTTGAACGGAACACTCGTGGAACTTTCTCGACAGCCGAGAGAGGTCCAGTAAGGATGGGCTCTTTAGAGCGTAACGCCAGAGGTTCCTTATCGCACAGAGGCTCGCCGGTTCCCATAGCGCCTTTCACTAGACAACACTCAGTCCCGGCTTCGCCTCCGCCAAGAGGCCGTCGTGAACCAGACGTAGGCCAGTTCATGGTACAAGGCACACTCAACGCCCAACTAGCAGCTAGCGTTGTCAACAAAATGAAAAACCAACCCGACCCCCCCATCCAAGAAGAAATTTACGATTTCGGCGGCGATAACGTTAAAAGCTGCGTCGCGATCGCGGCTCAAAAGGCTGGCTATAAGCAGCAATACAGACCTGTCACTTCAGCCATGTCTGCGTCCCACCCGGCCTCCCATCCGTCGTCTTATGGCGTCCCCGTGGGCGTCGTTCAGGGTATACCGTACTCCCAAAGTCCAACCAAACCTAGTCATATGATGCCAAAGCAAATTCCTAGTTACAGATCAGCTAGTCCTCTTTCCCAAGCCGGCTACCCTTCGCCGACTTCACAGAACTTCCCTACTTCCATGTCAATAGCCTCAGGGTTTGCTCAACCTCAAGTCGCTACGGCTGTAGGGTTTTCGCAACCCCAAATGGCCACCGCGCAAGGGTTCCAGCAACCCCAAATGTCAGTTGCGCAAGGGTTTCCTCAACCCCAGATGTCGACCTCTCAAGGGTTTCAACAACCCCAGATGTCAACCTCTCAAGGGTTTCAACAGCCTCAAATGTCGACTTCCCAAGGTATACAACCTCAAATTTCAAACTCCCAAGGTTTTCCGCAACCACAACCGTCAACTGCAGGTTTTCCGCAACCTCAACCATCAACCGCAGGTTTTCCACAACCTCAATCAATCGCGCAAGGCATACAGCAACCTCAAACATCAGCCGCGCAAGGCATACAACCTCAAATATCAACTGCGAACTACCCTCAACCAATGGGCGTTATCCCTCCAATGTCGTACATGCCCCAGCAAATCTACACGCACAACATACAAGGCGCGCAACCTATGTTGTATAGACCGCAGGTGTCGATGTCGCAAGCCGCGAGCTCCACTGCCGGCTTGCAAGCGCAGCCGCGGCCGCAATTCAGTTCTGCGACGGCAATGGACGCACAAAGCCTTTACGCGTCGCGGCAAGAATGCTCCCCCATCGTACAACCGGCGGCGCAGTCAGTGCAGGTGATTTCAACATTTCAACACGTTATTGGCAAAAGCTTTTAGACGGCATGTACAGAAATTGGTTACACGGTAGATTTTTTGTAATTAGAAGTTTGTTTTGTTTTGTAGACAGTCGAGAGTTTGCATGCACGTTTTGTCCTAGGAAAAATATGAAATTTATTTTGAATATTGCACATACTGTGTAAATAAAATTTCAAAGGTTGGGTAAACTAAACAGGTAACTAAAAATTACAAATTATACCCGATAAATCTTTAAATGGCAACACTGGATACTGAGCAACCAATCGGAAAGCTGACTTTCTACCAATGTTGCCACTTTCGAATATTGATTCTGTTTCTTTTTGTTATTTTGTAAATGATTTTCTTTTTTTGCAGATATTTTTGTGTGTTGGTTGGGTCCTCCGGTAGATTTTTGGTTTTATTATTTTTAATTTAAACTTTTTAGGAAATTAAAAGTGAAAAGGGGTGTTTGTTTTCACTTTTTGTTTCTTTTTATTATTACTTGGATACTAATTAGGACTAACATTGTTATTGTCCCCCTACTAAAACTTAAAAGTGTTGTAAAATATGGAATTTTGACCTACTTACTAAAAATTAAACAAATTGTACAAAATGGAATTTGGACTCTGTAAAATGAGGATTGTACCTACTAACTTTAACGATGTTAGTTCTAATATTAAGATTTTTCAATATGCACAGTAGATTCGAATTTGTAGGGCTTTCCCACAAAAAAGTTAGACGCGGGTCGAACTTGGGTTTAAAAAAATATCGTCATAAAAAAAACTAAAAACTTAAACTCGCGTCTATGTTTTTTGTGGTAAGGCCCGTAGTGTTTAAAGTAGGTAGATGAGCACTTATAAATTAACGAAAAAATAATTGGATTCTATACCTAGTAAAGAATATAAAAGCCCTTGATTATGTTAAAAGACACAGGACTGACAGATCAAATGAACTACTTTTTAAAACGACATTTCGTACGGAAATATAGAATTATGACGTCACAATTCTCTACTTTGGATCCATGTTTTGGATAGCGTCAAAACAGTAACTTTTTATATTCATTTATCGTTTAAAAATTTAATAACAAAACTGTTAAAACCGATGAGTGGGGTTAGAGAAGTATTTTTAGACAACAGTTTTCACAATATAACTTTCATATGACGTGACCTGTATCGTAGATATAGAAAGAATCCCAAGCCTAATAACGTCATTCGATTCTAACCCTTACTATAACGTGCACAGAGTCCAGAGTTCGACACAGAGCAGGCTGTGGAAAGGAGACTCTTAGCCGAACTAGCGAGACAGCAACATCAGAGCGAAGAGGACAGAAGATGGTTACAAATGCAGGAGGATAACTTGGTAAGAAAAAGTCTGTTTTTGATTCATAGAGAAAAAAATTACATTACTAGGTTGCCAGTTTTTGGCAAATGTTAGGCTGATTTCAGAGCGACGCGTCTCGGCAGCGCTGCCCAGCCGCGCGCGCCTCGCATTACACTAGATTGTATACGTATGTAGCGTTTCATAGTGACGCGTCTTGGGCCGCGTCTCGGCCGCGCCGCGGTCGGATTTCCTTCGATTGCCAGTAGCGTCGACTTGCAATCTTTTAAGACGTCGTTGTTGCACTCTTTTCCATATAACGTATATAGCTAATATAGTGATTACGTTTGCTGGCATAATGATTCTCTGCACTCGACCGTACACCACACCGAAGCGCGCGCGTCTGAATGTCGTTTCACAGCGAACGCGCTGCCCAGGCGCGCGCCTGGGCAGCGCTGCTGAGACGTGCCGCTCTGAAACCAGCCTTAAAGTGATGTGCCAATACCGGTAACTGTTGTTAACAAAACGGTTTTTTTAAATCTGTTCGTTTAGTTCCTAGTAGATGACGCTCGTGCGAATGATGTAAAGACTCAGCAGTGATTTTCCATAGATATGGGTAATAGTTTTTTTTATTAGGCATGCTGGTAACTTGACAGCTGATTGGCACATCACTATTTAAGATTTACAAAAAACTGACAACTCAGTAATGTCAATTTACTCTCTCTGAATAAAAAAATAGACTTTGTGTATGGTATATGCTTAGAGAGATTCCACAGTCAAGTCAAAGTCAAAGTCAAATTATTTATTCAAAGTAGTAAATTTTACATTTCGCTTTTTGATGGTCTTTAGTCAGGTCTTACTACATCCATTGAAGTCAAATGCAATAATATACAAAAATAGAATGATACAATTTATAGCACTTTTCATTTGTGGTTTGGGTCAGTTAACTTCACGGTATGTTGCATTGGTAATTTTGTGACTCCCAAAAGAATATGACGTTGTTTTTTTCTCGTCATCGATTACAAAAGATAGCCCGTACTCTGGACAGAAACCCTGCCCAAAAACCTTCAAACGTTTCTGTTGTGATTTGACCCTTAGAATAAAAATACGAGAGCAAAAGTGAGATAATTTAATTTCTGTTTGTTCTGCAGAAGCGGCTGTCAAATGTGCAGCTGTCAACGGAAACTGAACCAGAACAGAAACCAGCAGAAACTAACAACACAACACAGGAACCCAGCTCTAGTCAACCGCATTCAGGTAATCCAACTATCCTATTTAATTTATAAATGCGAAAGTTTTGTTTGTTTGTTACTCCTACACGCTAAAACTGCTAAACCGATTTTCATGTAATTTGGCACACAGATAGAGTAATAACACTTATGACAGTTGTTACCCCGAAAATAATCTTTCTGTGCGATGCTACAAGATTAAAATCGAATTCCACGTGGGAGGAGCCGCGGGCGTCCACTAGTTAATTATAATTTTTCGCCGTTTACGTTCTGCCTACCCCACAAGGCATAAAGGCGTTATATGTGTGTATGTTTGTTTTATATAAATTGAACAGAAAAATTTAGTCGGCTTCTTTAGAAACTCTCACCGTAAAAAAAACTATTCACTCATTACTTACTAAAAGTATTTTTTTTTAACAGCGGTAAAACTGTTTACTCATTACTAAAAGTTGTTAATTTTGTTAACAGCGGTAACCTCGTCGGAAACCAGTCCAGCGAACACGGTGAATCCAAAAGACCGACCGCCCAGTGAAGATAAAGTAAGTTGATACAATAGATACCTATTAGATGGCTATACGTGATACTAGTAGGGAATTTTTTAAATTATTATTCTAGTTGATGTATAGATGGCGCTGTGCTTGGTGTGTTACCGCAAAGAACGGAACGTAATATTATTTTTTTGTCTTTTTTGAAACTTTGACTCGGACTCATTTGGAAAGAAAGTGTCAGTGCATGCCAGACTGTCAGTCACTGTTGCAATGTTTTATTTTTTAATCTTTTGGTTTTGGAATCTATGCTCGAATCTAGTACATAGTCAGTTCAACGCCATCTATCGAGTTTTTGGAATTTAATTCTTATATAGAACCTCCTATAATTCGTAAAATGTTTCCACAGCCCAAACAGCCGAACGCGAACGACCCAGTATACGCCGCGACGACAGCCGTGGTGCGCTGCGTGATGCGTCTGGCGGGCGTGTCGCAGTGCGCGCCCGGCCGCAGCGCCGACCCCGCCGCCATCTTGGCCGCCGTGCGCGCCGTGGGGGAACAGCTGCGCGCGCTGTGCGCTACCGTCGACCTCGTGTCTCAGCCCTTCCCGCGACACAAGCAGCGGTGAGGCACTACTTTTACTTTTGTTGGGGATTTGTTTTCGGCCCCGGAGCCAAAAAACTACTCCTAACGGGATGCTGAGGCGCCACACTTATACTTCATCCAGAGTGTTGCGAACGGAGCGTGCTAGAGGGTCGCTCCACTATACCCAACGTGTTGTGAGCGGAGCGAGTGGTCGAAGCAAATTCGTCGTTTTAATTAAATTAAAAATCAAGTCAGAAAATAATGATCAAATAATATTAGTGAGAGAGGTGTAAAACTACCTATATTTTCTGGCTGAGTGACCCAAAATGGATCTTGGCCTCCTAAACGAGCTTCCTCGTGTAAAATGTTACAATTTTTTTTGTTTGTTTATTGTCAGAGAGGTGGAGATGGCGCACCAGGTACTGAGCAAGGACATGGCGGCGCTGGTGGAGGCGATGCGGCTCGCCATACAGTACTGCAACACCACGCTGCAGCATGAATACACTAAGTACGTACAACCATCAACGGACACCAACATTACATGATAAAAACGTCGCTAGTGATGATAGTGATGAATGATAGTAAAGGTCACAGGTTCAATTCCTGGCCTGCATTAAGGGTGCGTCTCCATTGAAGCGGGGCTGTGCTAAGCTAAGCGCGGCATGAATTGACGTATCATGAGCCTCAAAATCCCCGATTTCCTGCCCCGCTTCAGTAGAGACGCACCGTGATTGGTCAATTCATGCCCCGCTCAGCTCAACTTAGCGCAGCCCCGCTTCATTGGAGACGCACCCTAATTCTATATCGTGATTTTTGAGAGAAACAATCCCGAATGGCCTACATTATTGTTGACATCCTGCTCATATGTCATATACAGGCGCAGGCAGATCGTAGAAATGCTATCGCCACGTCCTACATAAAAATCGTGTATCACTACAGTGACAGTATTTATATGAAGTTATCTAGTGACAATGACAGGTTGTCCGTCTCTCGAATAAATTAAAAATTACATACACATGAAATCCGAGTCCTTTGTAAGACAGGGGCTAGTTTTAATTTTTTAGTTCACCTTAGCCGCATTAACACTAGGTTCATAAAATTGTTGTAAAAAATAGAAAAAAGGTGTCCTACATTTTTCTATTTTTTACAATCATCAATGACTAATACATGACAATCAAAAGGTTAAATGTAAAATTTACTACTAATGAGACTGACAGCCGTGTGATGCCGGCTTAGAATAGCATCACCCTATATCCTACCCGCGGGTGTCGTAAGAGGCGACTAAGGGACTCGAGGGTATTGGCGTATTTCAAATTTTAGGCGACAGGCTGACAACCTGTCACTATAGTGATACACACGTTTTCTGAAACAACCTTAGAAGACAATCCTCAAAAATGTCAATAGTGGCGATAGCGACCGTAATATTCTTACGGCCGTTAACGCTCTGCCTACCCCGCAAGGGATAAAGGCGTGATATATGTATGTATGAGACTGACACCCGCGGGAAAGAAATCGTATGATGAATTTTAAGTTTCTAATACTTTTTTCTGCTATTCCCAGGAGCATGCTAGCAGCCGCGCACGTACTGGCAATGGACGCCAAGAACCTTCTAGACGTGGTCGACGTGATCCGCGCGCAGCACCCTCACATCGACTGGCGCTCCGCCCTCGCCGAGGCGGAGCCCCCGGGGTTGCCCCCGCAGCCCCAGCAGCCGGTACCGCAGGTGGTTCAAGTGCCCACTCAGAACCAGGTATAATACGGATGGAGATATGAGAAACAAAGGTAGAATATGTTTAGTATGAGGGTATCAGCTTTCGAGCTTGGTGGCGGCTTGCTTTCGGATTAACTGGTTGGTGTGACGCAAACTTATCATCTTCATCGTCAGCCACGTCCACTGCTGGACATACTTCCTCCAAATCATATCTTTTATACTTACAGCATTCACCCTAAGGAGATGGCCAAGCTGGGCTTACCCCTCTGCCAGAATTCACTGCCCTTTTTCCCAGAACGTTATATGAAACTGACAGTTGCCATTTTGTATGTGGCTGTCAAGTTGTAAAATTATCGTTGTGTGCTGTACGTGTTAACCAGTGTTTACCACCCCTACCGCAAAAAGTGGCAGAAAAATGTCTACTGTAATTGACTGTTTACCATCTCCATAGGATGAATGCTCTAAGCTTTTATACCACTGTAAAAAAGCTTTCTGGGGCTTCCTAAAATGGATAATAGCTTGCTTTTGTGTTTTAGGGTTTCTTTTGGTATTTTATTATCCATCTACGTTTTTTCCTTCAGTTTGTCCACCACTGTTTAGAGTTTTCGTGTTTTCGCTATTCGACAAAAGATGTCATTGTTTAGTTTCGTATTTAAAGTAACGTTTTTTTTTAACGTTAGATACTCAAACTGTACAAATACTCAATGCGGCTTCTTGTCGACAAATGAATAGTCTAGGTCATAATAAGTTAGCTGAATGACTAGGTATACTTAGGACTAATTATCAGTTTGATAGTGAGATAAACAATAATGTTGCCTATTCGGGATTCTTTATTTATATGATTAATTTTGTTGGTGATAAAATAAAATAGCAATCTAGCTTAAGGTTTGAAATAACTTTGCTACTATACTATACTTATAACACTTGCTTATCCAATTTTAGGTATCAGAAACCGAAAAAGAAAACCCAACATCCCCGCCCCCAGTCAGCCACCAACCATCGCAAGAGGAATGCGCGCCAAAACCAGACTTCAAGATCAACCAGCCAGTCACAACGTGCCACGTCACAGACCACATCCCCAAAGAACCTTCAAGCCTACCCACAGCCACTTCCAACAGGGTTTCAGCTCTCATACATAACTATAATCTGTATGGTAATGTGAGGGAGCCTCAACCGATATATGGCAACACCGAAGTGACGTCTTTCCAATCTTCGTCAAGTATCGATGAGAGCAAAATCGATGACGCGCCAATGGCGTCCGTGAAAAGTCGCGTTCAAGCGCTCTCGGGCAAACTCGATTCGCCTCCGATTTACGCCGTCAGTAAAAAATCGACTTCGTTAGATCAGACGGCCAATAACGATCAGGGATGAATGTTGCCAGCTTCCGTTTTTGTTCGCTTGTAGTAGTTTGGTCGTTTGACATAACTGTCGGTTTGTTACGGCCTAAAGTGCTTAATCTATTTATGTTTCGTGCATTTCTCTTTATGAATGTATTTCAAACTAATTTCCACTTAGTTTACAATATTATTTGCATTTATTATTAATACCCTTTCTTAATTTGTAAATTTCTTTTCTTCTATATCTACATTTTCCTCGTAACCGACAGTGTATTTGTCAAACGCTTGTTAATTTGGTAAATTCAATGCAATTATTAGAACGTAACGAATGGTAACATTTATTAACGATTTTACAATTTTTTGGCTTCTATGATTGCGAGTTGGTAGATTACAGCCTTATGGTTAGCGCACATTAAAACGTAACGGTATGTTTTATGCGCTGTGGCCATTATTTGATTTCCGGTTCCGCTTTTAGAACACAAAAAATAATGTAGTTGTTAAAATAGGAAGCCTACTTAAGTTTGAAGTTTGCAATACTGCTTATGATATTTTTTGTAGTGCAAAACGCTTTTAAAAAGACAAAATATAATAAGCGCCAACAGTCATAATATTATGCTCAATACAAATAGTACATAGCTCGTCAAATTACTTTGAATGTTGCCTGAGCTAAAAATGTTAATCATTTAATCATGTTAAAAGTACATTTCCATCCATTTAAAATGTTAAAAGAAATTTTTAATTATCATAGTCCGATCAAACTATGTTGACTTGTTATTTTACATAATATTCATACTATCTATAAATCAGACAAATAGTCGACCATCGGATATTTGCACTCGCTATGAGAAAAAGAGATCTTTATACTGCAAATGGTTAATATAAAGGATCACTCAATTGTCATGTTTTTGTGTTTCCGCGACTTTTCGAACCAATCGGTGGTTCATCGTCGGGCGAAGAGTCGTGCTTGCCTACGCGTCCATAACGCGCTGTCGACTGCGCCTCAACGCTCGAAAGGCGCGTTAAGCATGAATAGTATGTGATCCGATGTATTAACTTTTTACAGTCGTCGTATAAACAATTTGTTCTTTATACTCTTTGTGATCTGTAGTCATACAGGGTGTAATTTTATGGCTGTAAATATTTTAAGGGTTGACCCAGCCCATGAAACTGAACAACTTTCCCCAAGGAACATAGGTTGAAATATGAAAAAAAATTTTGAACCTCTCATACAAAATTACCGATCAACCAAATCAATTTGTATGGGAGGTCCAATAAAATTTCATATATTTCGACCTATGTTTCTTGTGGAAAGTTGTTCAGTTTAATGGGCTGATACACCCCTTGAAGTATTTGCAGATAATATTTTTACACCTTATTAGATTCATCAAAATCTTTACTATTTCATCACATTTTTAGTGAATATCTTATTAACATATCATCGGCATTTAATATGTAGCGTTGCCATTTGGGAAAAAATCATCTTATCACTATTATTTTACAAGCGTTCATTGTTTTTGAGGATAAAACATGTTTTTAGCCAATTTTATCAAACTACTTAATTATTGTTTTACCAATATGGGCTCAAAATATTCTGCTTTCATATAAATAGGTTTATCAGTGTGGAATTGAACTTAAAGATAATATTAATTTGTGATATAATTGCCAATAATTCGAGTACTATAATAATAAGAAGACTGTCCATGAAAGGTTTTATGCAATAATTTTTCACTATGGCAACATGTTTACTATGTGTTACCAATTTATGGTGACTTATTGAATGAAATTCCTATAATTTTAGACTAAGACCACTTACCTTCATGATTACATTTATTGAAAGTAATTTATTACAGTAAGATAATAATTATATCAATAAATAAAGTTAACTCAAGATAATTTTGTAAGTGGTCTTGGTCGGGACAATCTTATCTGTATGAAGAGCACATTCCTTGAATTTTGCACCTAAAATACTTATTTTCTTACAGTGTTTTGTAATACGCAAGTTTTATACTGAGCCGAAAATTTATACTTAAGTAAAAACTACAATCTTCCATGATACAATATTGTCAATCGTATAAAGTATTTCAAGTATTATTTTTAGTCTAATGTGTATTATTACAATTATATTTATGTACATTTTTCGTTAGTTAAGGTGCATATTTGTCACAATCTTATATTACATGCATTTAATTAATTTGTATACACGATCTATACTAAAGCTGGATTTAAGTAAAGTTTTCTTTGTATAAATGTATAAAACATTACTGTCCATAATTATTTTAATTTTTATCCAAAGTTTTGTTATTATAAGCTTAGATCTCAGAAGAATTTCTAGCGTTAAATTGATTAGTTTTGTAATTATTGAAATCAGAAATTATTTATTGACGATACTTTGGTTTATTTTTTAAAGTAAATTTTCCTATAGTGCGGTCAGTTTATGAATCTGTAGACATTTTACTTAAAGAATGTTGTTCAGTTTCTGGAGATATAGTTTCGTAAATTGGTCGTACTGCAATACTAGGGGCGTAAGTTCATTCCAAAGTATAATGATATCAGTACACTTAGTCCAATATGATATTGTAGTTGAGCTGTCGAGATTATTTTACTGATTATCTGTGCAACCGGATTTTGTTTATGCAATGAATAAAGGACAAAGCAAATTATTTGTTGGTTTCATTTGAAGTAATGTCATCCTTAATCCTACTTAGAACCAGGGTTACCCTACTTGTGTAGAAAAAAAGCAAAACAGATTTTTTATATTATTTTTATTGACAACATAAGCAATACACCTGGATTCTTGCCAGAGAGAATTAATAAACTTACATGCGTAAAATCGAGTACAGTACTAATTTATACAAGACCATCTGGACAAATCATAAAGTTATTATCAGACTTCATCACTTAATGAGCTTATTTTTAATAAATGTGTAATACAGTAGGTTAATCATAAAATAATAAAGTACTTTAATTCAAAGACAAATTCAAAAATCATGTTTGAAAACTAAATTATTCTAGCATATTGACAATGCCTTCATGGCGTTGTTTTAAAAATAAATAAAGCATGTTGTGTCATGAATATGGGCATTGTTTACATAATAAAATGTTTTATTGGAAGGCAAGTTGAATATTTTTTTACTGTTGCATACCACCCCCAAAAAACCATCACAAACATTTTTAATATAGGCAGCAGCAATAGATTACAAGTGTTAGGTTTTATTCTGCTTTTAGATTTGAAAATATCGAATATTAAATGTTCATATTAACTTTCATCAATGCTCTCTATTATTATTGTATATATGTATTCTGTGCTCTCTTTGGCCAACATTTGAGATTTTATTTATAAAGTTTTAAATGTGGCAATCATTACAAGTTACATTATTTACCAAATAAGCGTAAAATTACGATATTATTCAGCCAAGAGTAATGTTTTAAGGGCAAAGCACACTGTCTGCGTATGCAGCTCGTATGCATGCACGTCATATATATTATACCTGTTGTAATCTTTAGGACTTAAGATGCCACACACTGCTTGCTTGACATTTACATTGCAAAGTGCACGCAAGTAGTGTGCCCTGCCCTTTATAGATAATAACTTTTAGCTAGAACTGGGCCCTAAGTCTGCTAAATGAAAATCGTTTCAGTTGGATGTCGATTGGATCTCAATTGGATGATTTTGGTAGTTTCGTAGTCTAACAGTTTGGAGTATGGAAAATCACAATGGCAATGCAATGACAGTTGAGTTTCGATGGCGTTACAATGACAAAAAAAAGCAGACTTGGGGGCCTGTCTCACGAATCTCTGAGGAGTTGAAATCAACTATACAGTCCTCAGTTAGCAGTCGAGGAAGTTAGCCGCCATAAGCAGTTCCAGGGCAATTTCTGGAGCAATCGGGAACTCTGGGATCTCAGTGGAAGAGTTGGTGTAGCGCACCTTGTATGTAAAGTACATGCAGACCTTCTGCAGTACGTGAGAACTGTGGACAAAATACAGGGTGTTAAAAATCTTCCAACATTCAAGAATACAAGATTCAAAATGTTTGATCAACTTTTTTATTTAACTTATTGATTTTATAAAGGTGAATTGGCACTGTGACTGCGCTGCACGGCGCGGCCTAAATGTTCGTGAAGCTATAGTGCGGTTTACTTAATACAAATCAGTAAAAGGAATCATTTTGGTGCTGCGTCGCGACGCGCAGTGCATTCATAGTGCGGTTTTGCCTTTAGTCTGTTATTAACAAATATGCATATTATAGTTGGCCATTTGAATAGGCTATATTTGACAGCTGTTTAACCCATACTAAAGGACATGTCAACAAAGAAAAATAGATCTTATGTCGTAGCATTAACATGATTTGGATGGCTGACAAATATAGCTCAAACTGACATACTTTAGTCAATGTAAAAAGGAGAAAATTGGAATAAACTTTCGTCCAGTTTGGTGAAAACAGTAGGCAAAAAAATATTGAAACAATTATACAGTATAGTAGCCTAAGTGAAGCTTCTTAGTTTCCAGAATAGTGCTAAGAACTGCCACTTCTAGTATTAGTGCTGCTTCTTCAATTCCTACACTAAAGTTTAAATAGTTACTTACGGTATCTCCCTAAAGTTGACTTCGTTAGCCTCGTTCTCTGCAAACTGCCCCGGGCCACTCAACATGGCTTTGATGGTACCCGATGTGAGTGCATGCTCTCTCTTCACAATAAACTCGTGTCCGTCGGAGGAGACCAGCTTCACGTACATAGCGTCTGGTCCTTCGCAGCCGCCATATTTCTCTTCGGAGGGTACTGAGCTGGCTGTGTGAGGATAAGTCAAGATTAGGAATCAATGCCAATAAGAGTAACAAATATTGATAATTTGGTTGTGGACTGGGTCATTATAAAATATACCAGTTACTGTTGTACACTTAAAACTATTTTCCGAAACTACTATGGACTTCATTCATAATTTTTGAATAATAAAGTTTAAATAAAGTTTGAATTAATATACAAAATTTACATAAAAGTAAGTGTTCTCACCATATCCGAAATACCAATGTATGGTGTCATACATTCCTTTTTTCATACAAAATACTGTTTTAGATTGTTTTAAAAAGTAGCTTATTTGCCCTTCCAGTACACAACCCTATTGATAATTCATCGCAGTATTCACTGCATATTGGCAGTGTTACTCTTTGGCCACAAATACTAGGAGTTTGAATTAACATAATTTTTTTGTCTAAATATAATAAAAAGTAAAAAAAGCAAAGGCTGGTCAGGACATCAAGTTATATAATAATTCTAGAGTACTTTTATTTAGCTGTTAAATAAAACTGCTTTCATAAGTGGGCATTCATTTGGATGAATTCCAGAGTCATTTCTAATTGGTAATACTAAAAACCACTTACGTCCGGAACGAACCTCTTCACCAACTTGCTCCTCTTCAGCACCGCGACCGACGGATCCTGTCACGGAGCCAGGAGGAGCCGCCACGTTTTCAGCAGACATGGTTCCTGCAAGTCAGAAAACGCACTATGAACCAAGGGTAAACCAGAAGGAATATAAGTAGGAAATAAGGAACTTTACAGCAAATAAATATTATCAACATTATTGCAGTGCTGTGTATCTATGCAGAGGCCTATTTCTTAGCTAGATATTCAATAACTCTGTGGAAAATAAAGATGTCGCGATGTCTTCATGAGCAAACCTATAAAAATAAGGCAAGTAACGCCATTACTTGCAGTTGCTCAGTATGTAATACGTAAAGTTCACTAACCTTGGTAATTTTGAACAGTCAAATCACTAAATTATAACTTGAAATCGAAACAATTTGGGAAAAAGCGCAGAAATCTGGTAATGATTCAGGTTATTTTTGACTTTTGACATCGAACGAACGAATGAATGTCGAATAAGACAGTGATCGTGTGAATGGTGAACGGTTAACAGTTTGCCTGCTGCCCACAGACACAGCTCACTATTCTTGAAAGACTTCTGTTCTCGTAGACAGAGAAAACTACTTTTTTTTTACTTTACGTTTTCTCTGTCGACGAGTCTGTTCTGTTCTGAGTTATTAGTGGAATGGAAACGAACAAACCGATTTTTTTTTTGAATTCTATATAAAATCTAGTATGAAATGCTATGAAACCTCGCACATTTGCCGGAATCGCAGCTTGCGTTCACTATGTTTTGTTCTAATGACTTAACTTATGATTAGATTTAGACGTTATATTTATCCATCTAAATTTATTTTTAAATCTACGTGAAAACTGCATTAAAATAAATCAATATTTTTTATTGATCTGATATTATGTTATGTTAGTTTTCTCTGTCTACGTGTTATGTGTTATGTGCTGTGGTTATGTATGATATGGAATAGGATTTTTTACAATTTCTTTATGGTGTGATTTGAAGGAATCTAGCCGGAAATTTTGAGAACCACACTTGGGATTGGGAACATATGGGCAGTGTTGCCATGCCTAACCATTTTCTAACAGGTACTAACTTCATGCCAATCAAGAGTTTCAGAAATTGAAACCTTTGTTTGATATCAAATCTGTTAAAATAATAAATAAATAAATAATCTGTTTATTAGATTTCAGAAAAAAAAATACCACAAAAAACAGAATGGTGTATACGATAGAAAATTATGCATAATCTCTCGGCATAAAAAAAACCCGTTTTAAAATTTGAATTTATTGCGAGTAAAAGTGTGATGATTTTCAATAGACTGTCTGGCAGCATTTTGTAGCCCGTTGTCGAATTTATGGACGAGAATTCGGCGGAGTTTTTTTGACATGATTTTTGGCTTCTTTTCATTTCATTATTTTGACATTTCGTTGTCAAGCGCTACGTATTTCTTTGGAAAAAGTAAAATTTTCATCGTTTTCCGTTTTTTCTCGACTTTCTTCATCTATAAAGAACCGTAGTAAAATAATTGGAAGTCAAACTACACTGAAAATCAACGATGAACACCAGAAATTCCGCGAGAACCATGTGACACGAATACGAAAAAGGGCTTCCAGATCGTCAATGTGACAGAAATGTTTTCTGCCATCACGACGAGCCTACGCCACCGCGGAGCCACAACGAGCATTTGGCGAGATCACCGACCAGCGAAATAGCGGAATCGCGTCAAAAATGAGCGCGAGATGGCTAGTCCGCCACCGAACCCTAACGAAGGCTCTGAGGGGCCCGAGCACTCGGAGGAGCCGAGCGGGGAACGCGCGGCCGCCCCGCAGAAAACGTACGTAGCGCCGCCCGCCAGCCAGCTGCCCACGAAGCTGCAGTACGTGCAGGTCGGCGCGTCCGGGCCCAGCGGGAGCATCAAGCAGTGCTTCCGGTCGGTGAAGGCGGCCCGCCGCGTCCCGACGTTGCCCCGCAAGCCGCGGCCCGACGAGCCGGGCGGGACGGGCGGCGCGGGGCCCAGCGGCGCCGCCCCCGCGCCGCCGCCCGAGCCCGAGCGCCGCACGCGCCGCGACCGCAGCAAGCGCCACGCCTGCGCCACCTGCGACAAGCGCTTTTCCAGTCCGGGCAAGCTCAGCCAGCACGTCCTCTCCCACACTGGTGAGCTCCCATTTTCTTGCGATTCTTGTGATAAAAAATTCAATTCTAAATTCAAACTTGTCCGTCATAATTTAATCCATAGTGAGGCACGGGCTTTTGCCTGCATGGTCTGTGGAAAGACTTTTAATCGTAAAGACCATCTAACGAATCATCAACGAGTGCACGACCCTGTCAAAAAGCTGTACACCTGTGAGAGACCAGATTGTAGGAAATCATATACATCATTGTTAAGTTATCGTAAACATGCTGCTTTACATTCTGCAGAGGAAGGGGATCTCCAGTGCAAAATATGTGATGAATATTTTACCACTCGCCAAGATATAGTTTATCATTTAAAAGTTCACACAGGAAGTAGGTCAGTAAAAAATGAAACAGATAAAAAGTTCACATGTGATTATTGCGAAAGAAGGTTTTTCACAGCAAAGGATGTGCGGCGGCATCTAGTTGTACACACAGGCAGAAGAGATTTTTTATGCCCACATTGCCCTCAGAAGTTTGGTCGTAAAGATCATTTAGTTAGGCACGTTAAGAATGCTCATCCCGAGGAGCCTTGGAAGGCAGCGGCTGTTGGCACTTCAAGGGATCCCCCTCTAGAAACTACTTCTTTTGAGGAAAAGTATGTCACCTATAAAATTGAAGGTGAAGAGCTAGCCAGCACCTCAGAGGAGCCTTGGAAGTCAGCCGTCGCTAGCACCTCGAGAAATCCTTCACTAGAAACTACTACCTTTGAAGAAAAGTATGTAGACTTTAAAATTGAAGAGGATGACTTAGGTAGTGCCTCTGAAGGACCTACAAGAGTGCCTTCGTCTGATATAATTGTAGAAATGCCGACTGATATGCCAGACTTAAATATAAAAGTGGAGCCACTAGAAACTGTAAAACTAGAACAACCATCGTCGCCCAGTGGGTTGCTAGAGTTCCCAGTGATGTATATGGTCCCTCCATACTCACAGACACCGTCCGACTTGTCATATTTATCTACGCACAACCTTAGCGACCCACTAGAGGTACACTTGCTGGACTCGGCGAACGTTCAATCCCTGTTGATGGATCCTGGGGAAGGTCCGTCTGGGCTCCAGAGTCAGATGATGGGGTTGCTTGAGGAGAGTCCAATGGGGGAAGAGGCTAGGCCACCACAGCCCCAAAGATTGCCTGCGTTCACTCAGGCTTTCCATACGGCGCCGCGCGCGCAGAGCCCCAAGCCGCCCCCTCCACCGCCGCCGCCGCACTAGCGTCCCCACCCTGTCGTCACACGGCGATATTCCTGCATTTAGCTTATTTCAATCAATACCGAACTACCTCACTAGGTAAGGTTGGTTTAAGCAGTAATATTATAGTCTGGAAGAGTGCAGTTGTTATTCAGTTTTGTAATATATGATGTACTTGAATAATATTGTCCGTTGTTAGGGTATGGAAGCTAGGGGGCGCGAGCCCTCGGTTTTGTATTGCCAAATTGTATATTTGTATGTCTCAGGTATACCAAAATGTTTCCGAATTCTACATGAATATGTGATCTAGTCGTGTATGTACTTTCGGAATTGTATTTTATAATTTATAGCATACATCTATGATAAGAAGTATAAATGGGACCAAATCTGTGAGCTATTAGAATGATACAGTTAGTGCATAGTTCATGATGTGGTCACATTCCCTGAGTGGGAGGTGTAGTCGCAGATGTTGTACAGGAGTATAGTTCTCGAAGGTGGCACACTATTACAATATGTTTTAGAGAGGTGTGTCACTTTCCACGCGATTTTGTATTACAACAGAGAGCATAATCCTTTTGCAAAGAATGAAGCCAATCAGAAATTCTGCTGGAAAATTATAACATCAGATCTGTCTAAATATCTTAAGGTGTAAGTATTAAGACAATAAATTGGGAACTGTAAGATTCAATTTCATTCTGCCGATGAATGACTTTGAAATCCTGAAACTCATGTCAGGCTAGTAACAAAACTGAACATACCTCAAAGAGGCATTTGATTCCTTAGAATATTAGAGCAATAAAATGGTTTTTCCTGATTTGTCTGGTGGACAAATTAAAATATTTGCACACAGTAGAAGAATTTCAAATATGTGCCAATATTTACCATCTTGTCCTTAAATTCAGCCAATTTTTTTGCTCATTTGAATTGTATTTCATACATGTTTCTTTCTTGTATGAGATATTTATTTTTTAATGAAAGTTTTCTTCATAACTTCGAAATGTTTACCATGCAGAACCACTCGTCTTGGCATTATGTTTTAGGATTGTAAGCCAAATTGTATATATTGTTTATTTTGGATATAAGCATAAGTGTCAGAAGGTTGAAGAAATATAGTGAGAATTCAAGTAACTTAGAAATGAAAATGAATTTACATGATACATTAGGTGCCTTAATTTCTTGGCTATGTTTAATACGTTTTTAAAACCTGATAATCTTTTATTCTGATGCATATTACTCTCTTTATATTAACATCTATCTTTATTTGTAACATCTACCTATTTTTTATTGATTAACACATACAAACTATATTTATATTGTTTTCTGGTTGACTGATAGTACCTTATGTTAACTACTAATTTAATGGATCCTTTTCTCATCATCTATATGAGTAATCCGTTGATAGTTCTTACTTGAACAGGAAAAAAGGATTTCAAAAACGTAATAGGCATAACCTGTAAAATGAATAAATCTCATTCCTGACACTTAATTTCATATTTTTCGTAATTTCTTAGTTATATTTTGATAAATAAAAAAATACAGGATAATGTTAGCTTATGTACAAAGAAAATAAAAACAATAAAGTTCTTTAAATTTTTATCATAAGTACTAAGATACCATACATAGCAAGTCAAAACAGTCCTGTCAAAAAAATGGTGTCCAAAACAAGACGGTGTATTTTGGCGATAAAATCCAATGTAAATGCGCTTTATACGTAGAAATATGTAAATAGCTCTATCTTCTTTAGGATAATAGGACTGTAAAAAATAAATCTACCTCATTTCAAAACTTATTTTAGGTTTTAATTATGTGTTAGGTTAGTGAAACAAGTTAGGATTTTTCTATTAATTAATACAAAGTAGGTTCATAGAAATCTGTTTTGTATTAACATTTTACATAATATAATTGTGTGCTGCATCAGAAATCTTTATTGATATATTCCAATTTTAATATGTATGATTGATATAGAATTTCTTTTTAAATAATGTTATGCTCTTTAAGAGTTATTTTAAGTTCTGACAAACAAAAAAATAATATATAAAATTGTACACACACTAATTTATGGTATTTTGAAGGCCTTTTATATTTGTATTACGAAGTATATTCTGGTGTAAGATTATTTGATGGTTATACATATTTCTAAAATGCACATGATATCAGAAAAGATTTCAGCAAATTGTTTTTAGGAAATCTGTGTTAAATTTTATAGGTACATTTTCTAAAAACATGTTTGCTTACTTAATTTTAGGGTATAGACTGGATAAAGGAAAAAATAAAAATATAGAAACAGGAAGGAAGGAAAAGTCAAGCATAATTTGAAAGATAACATAATTATTGTAGTTAGGTAAATCTTGTAATATTAATAAATGTAAACTATGTATTTTATTTTAGAAACATACGGGATATTTCAGTCTATATTCCTATGCCACTAGTCATATACAATAGCAGCACTTTCTCAAATAGGCAGTTAAAAGTGATATTACAAAAAATATCAAAATAGACTTTACAATAATATATCACATGGATATAAGGTGCAACCGAGTACAAACATAGCATAACTGATTTAAATTTAGTCCCACATGTTTATAGGTACCTACAAAAATATACAACGATGTACGCAATATATTTTTGTATTTTTTAGATTGTATTTTAATGTTGTGGATAAAACTGCAAATCATCCTACTTTTTTTTAGATATTATGATCATCAACAAACAAGGCATTCAAAATATTAAATTGATTCTGTAGAACCAAATATTTCACAAAAGCTGAATTCTCAATATTCTGTGCTCCTACCTCAATAAAATAGGTATGAATATCAAGAGATGGTACTTTGCAGGTTTCTCCATAGCTACTTACTTTTAAATTGTTAACATATCAAAGACTACAGTTACGACTTTTTGTTATTGTTCTTGTGTATGTATTATTTTTATCTTTTTTTATAAAGTTCATTACAGTTTGTATTTATTATTCTGTCTCACTCGACGATAAACTGTTCATATTATTGTGTTAAAAACACTAAAAGTGTTCAAGTTTCCCTCTCATAATTTTGGGAGCAAGTTATATTGCATAATTTTTGTTATTCTTTTTTATAGTTCTCCGTTTTTTATGATTGAATAATGAGTATAACTCATAGAAGATTTATAATGTTTTTTAATTCGCAAATATGTTGTGTAATACCAAATAATTGTCTACTTTTACTATTTTTTTAAAATTCTGTAAGTGGTCGAATATTTTTAATGTACCTTATTATGTAAGTTTGTAACTGCAACGAAAATTTTATGGGTAGAAAAAATATAGTAAATCGTTGCTTTTTAAGTTATCGTTTCATTCGATATAACGACGAAAATTGTTCATCCATTTGAAATTAATTTGATGCCTTGGTTTTCTTACCCATAGTGAATAAGAGTGACACTGATCAATAGATATACGTAATTTTTGAACATGTTATGTGTAAAGTGGCCTTAATGAACATAGAATGTTGAACTAGTAAAAAGAGAAAATATTTTTAGAAGTCTTACAATATTTTGATATAGAAGATCTATTTTTGTTACGCTTTTTTCAATAATATTAGTGTCTATGTAGGGTCTGTATGATTTAAATTACAGCAATATGTGTTTACTATTGAATTGATTTCTTTTATGCTGGCAACATACTTCAATCAAATAGTAGTATATTGACACAAAAGTACCTATACATTGAATTAGTTTTTCAAAAATGTTTGTAAAAAGAAAGTTTTCTTACAATTTTATTAATTTACAATTTGTATAATAAAATAGCAAGAGAATAATTTACGTATCTATTCTATAGTAACAAAATGAGGCGAAATGTTTATAGTTCGACATAAGTAGGTAACTAACAGACTGTATTGTCCTTTCGGAAAAGCCTGTAACAATAATTATAAACAATGTACCTGGTTTGTAATAACATGTAAATGGTCTTCATTGTAATAAACATTTTTGAACATCACATGAAGCTTTTCACTTGAACCTTTCTTTCTTTAATAGGTTTTCTTTTTGAGAATAAAAAAAAGCTAGTATTACAAGAACTCGATAGATGGCGTTGAACTGATAATGTTACTAGATTCCACAGCCAAAAGGTTAAAAAAAACATTGCAACACTGACAGTCTGGCATGCACTGACACTTTCGTCCCTAATGAGTCCGGCTCCAAGTTAAAAAAAAAAATATTAAGTTCTGTTCTTTGCTTATACCAAGCACAGCGCCATCTATTCAGCCACTTATTTTTTTTGAATAACCAATAATAATTTAAAAAATAAAAGAAACAAGATACTCCTTGTCTCTGCTATAGTCTGTAAGTTTAGGTACTTGACTTTTTGTAAACAAATTTTGTATTACATTGACAGTTCTGAAGTGTCACTTTCATACAAAGTTTGTTTACAAAAAGATAAGTACCTAAACTTACAGACTATAATACTACCGGAAAGATTTAATCTGGTGATCTAAGGATAAAATAATGGAATGGTGGTTAAGTAAGTGGAAATTTTGGGAAAAACTAGTGACGTATTGGGTTAACTCAGTGGAGATGCTGGGATGAACTAGTGGGATATTGGGTTACCTGGTGGAGATACTGGGATAAACTAGTGGGATATTGGGTTAACTCAGCGGAGACGCTGGGATAAACGAGTGGGATATTGGGTCAACTTGGTGGAGATGCTGGGATGAACTAGTGGGATATTGGGTTAACTCGGTGGAGACGCTGGGATAAACTAGTGGGATATTGGGTTAACTCAGCGGAGACGCTGGGATAAACGAGTGGGATATTGGGTCAACTTGGTGGAGATGCTGGGATAAACGAGTGGGATATTGGGTCAACTTGGTGGAGATGCTGGGATAAACGAGTGGGATATTGGGTCAACTTGGTGGAGATGCTGGGATAAACGAGTGGGATATTGGGTCAACTTGGTGGAGATGCTGGGATAAACTAGTTTGATATTGGGTTAACTCGGTGGAGACGATGGGATAAACGAGTGGGATAATGGGTTACCTGGTGGAGATGCTGGGATGAATAATAATAATAAATAAATAAAAGTTGAAAATGGAGTTTTTTTTTACAGCATTAAAATATCCAAGTTTAAAAGTTGTTAGGTTGTAAATCTTCCAAGTACAAATAAATAAATTGGTGTAATTGTTGGAATAAACTAGAGGAATGCTGGGTTACATTACATGCGTGGCGAAGCTAATTAAATCAGTAGATTTTTAGATTTAAATGGGTGAAGATAATGATGATGAGTTGAATAACTACACTGATATTATTCGATTTGATAAATAAAAGTAATCTTGCGCTGGTTAGAAATAAAACAACAAATGCAGCCAATATAGATGAAATATATTTTTATTGCTGATCATATTTCATAACAAATAACACATAGACTTAGAACCAGATATAACAAAATAAATACCTAATCCATGGTAAAACAGACAAAACGAAATGAATTACAGTCAGAAATCTACAAACATGAATTTCTATACAATTTACCTTTAATATTTATCTATAGAATTTTACATTTCATATACATTATTTTAAAATATACAGTTGATTAGAATAACTTCGTTCAAATGCCTAAGAGTTATCTAGACCTGAATTTGAGCTAAATAAACAAAATTGTACTAAAAATACTACCCTTCCCGGGCACGGAGGCCGCCATTTTAGAAAAATATCAAGAGACAGTCCCAACAGTCAGGCCCTAGCCTTATAAATGCACTCCACACCACTCACCCCAACCAGAAAGAATTACTATTTATAGAGTTTCAACTTGGCTGCGGGCAGGTGTCGAACCTGTGACATTTGCTTTTACAACTGATTGAACGATAATTTTCTGCTAACAAATTTTAGTTCACAATGTTGTAGTAATAAGTTTTCTTTTTGAGAATGAGAAAAAAAACTATTATTCCAAGAACTCGATAGATGGGCTTGAACTGACTATGTTACTAGATTCCAGTGTAGATTCCAAAGCCAAAAGATTAAAAAAAACATTGCAACACTGACTGACAGTCTGGCATGCACTGAACTGACACTTTCGTTCCAAATGAGTCAGAGTCAAAGTTTCAAGCAAACAAAAATAAATATTGCGTTCCGTTTTTTGCAGTAACATACCAAGCCATCTATCCAGCGACTAGAATAATAATAAAAAAATAAAAGAAAATTCCCTATTATTACTTACATTGGTATGCGCTTGCGTCTTTGTATTACACAAGTCAGACGTACCCTGCCCGTAGCTTTGCTTTATTTCACAAACGTAATTTATTTTGTTAAGTTAAGTGTAAATATTTACAACAAGAAGGAATGTTCAGACGTAGTCCTCGCCGCTCGTATGCGCGACTTTCCGCCGCAGCCGGTGGACGAACTGAAAGGCCATAAAGAATCATTTCACCGTGCGTCTTTTACTCTTGAATCTCCGCACTCTGCGGGTTTTCGACGGATTGCTTTTGAGCGATATGCTGTCTAAGTTGGGTAGCTCTGAGTCCGTGATCCGTTCGGAGTTTTTACGGTAGACTGGGTTGTCGTTTGCGTCGTGATCCGAGCTGTCTACGCCGTTTTCCATTCGTACGGTGTTGACGTAACTTTGGGACGGACTGACGTCCATATCTTCGTCGGAATCGTAGTTCCCATTCGGCTCTCGTTTGTAATGGAATGTGTGTTTGTATGTGACGTCTTCGTCGGACTCGGCGGCAGATCGCGACGTTTTATATCTTCTATTTATATTTTGCAACGATTGGTTTTTCTGCAGCTCGCTTTGTATAGTTTCTCGAATGTTCACTTCCGAGTTTGACTTCGTGCAGTAGTCTTCTTTGTCCGACTCGGAGTACTTTCTCGAGAGTCTTCTGTTGTCGAAGAGGGGTTCTCTTTCTATTGCGTTTGGTTGTTGTTGTGGGGTCTTGAGGCGGACCTCGGGCCCGCCGCCGTATATCTCGGTGAAGAACCGCCAGAGTTCTTCGCTGAGTTGCGCGTGGTCTGAGCCCGGTTTCAGAACGTACTGCGTCACGCCGTCGATTTCCTGAAATCGATGAAAATTCTTTAAATTTCTGAGCCAATAATGAATTCCAAGATTACCAAGTGATAAATATTATTGATAAAGTGGAAGGCTTTTTGGAAAGATTATTCGACATGGGGATACATTGTTGACAACTTGTAGTATCTCTAAGCATTTGATGTCAGAAGTGGGATGGTAGATTTTGGCTAAGAACTATTGTCTCTTCTTTAAGAAAGAATGGTTTTCTGTGTGCACAAATGGGAAGAGGACCAAAATTATTTCGTTGCATATTCATTCGATCTTTTTGAAAGGCGTCAAAACACTTACTTTTATATTATTATTTTTGTTCATTAATTCAAACTTTAAACATTTCCATAAAGTATAACTGGAGTCAGTACTATTTTTGGAAAATGGTTTTAAGCGTACAACTTTGTATTTTATTTATGACCTAATCATCCAGCGAATTGGCTTGTGGACTGGGTCATTAGTAAAATATAAAAATTGTACTCGTACGTTTAAAACTATTGACCTAAAATACTTCGTACTTCATTCATATTTTTGTAAAATATTCAAATTTCAATTGATAAACGAAAAAAATATGTAAAAGTAAGTGTTCTGTCGCCGTCCAAAATAGCAACTTGTGACGTCATACATTCCTATTTTCCTACAAAATACCATTTTAGATCGTTTTAAAAAGTACCTCATTTGACCTGCCAGTCCACATAGCTCTCGTTTCCCTTTGGGATTATGGGAAATGTACCTGTTTGGTGAGTATCCCTGTGTTGTCGACGGGCGGCGGCGGCTGCTGCGTCTTGTTGCGCACGAAGGCCTGCCACTGCCGGAACCAGTGCATGCTGATTGCGTAGATGGCTCTGGGGCGCTCCTGCTCCTGTATTGTATACCTGCTTGGTGAGTATCCCTGTGTTGTCGACGGGCGGCGGCGGCTGCTGCGTCTTGTTGCGCACGAAGGCCTGCCACTGCCGGAACCAGTGCATGCTGATTGCGTAGATGGCTCTGGGGCGCTCCTGCTCCTGTATTGTATACCTTCTTGGTGAGTATCCCTGTGTTGTCGACGGGCGGCGGCGGCTGCTGCGTTTTGTTGCGCACGAAGGCCTGCCACTGCCGGAACCAGTGCATGCTGATTGCGTAGATGGCTCTGCTCCTGCTCCTGTATTGTATACCTGCTTGGTGAGTATCCCTGTGTTGTCGACGGGCGGCGGCGGCTGCTGCGTCTTGTTGCGCACGAAGGCCTACCACTGCCGGAACCAGTGCATGCTGATTGCGTAGATGGCTCTGCTCCTGCTCCTGTATTGTATACCTGCTTGGTGAGTATCCCTGTGTTGTCGACGGGCGGCGGCGGCTGCTGCGTCTTGTTGCGCACGAAGGCCTGCCACTGCCGGAACCAGTGCATGCTGATTGCGTAGATGGCTCTGGGGCGCTCCTGCTCCTGAAGTTCAAAAAACCAAAACTTTGAAATTGTTTTTCCTTTGACTAAACTCTTGTTATGAGCCAAATTTGAATTAGAGACTCAAAATCAATATTCTTCTCTTACTTTTTTGTGAAATAACTAGACATAAACGCATTTATCTGAAATGTGGTGTCTTGGATAACGGTATATATCGGTCACCTCCATACTCTGCAAGACTATGGAGCGTGTACTAAATAACAGACTCCTGGGCTACCTCGAGGACAACGATCTTCTGAGCGATCGCCAATACGGATTTCGTCCTGGGCGATCCACAGGTGATCTCCTCGTGCATGCCACCCACCTATGGAGCGAGGCTATCGAGAGAAATGGCGAAGCCCTCGCTGTGTCTCTGGATATCTCAAAGGCATTTGACAGGGTCTGGCACGCAAGCCTTATTAGCAAGCTGCCCGCCTACGGACTACCTGCTGATCTTTGCAACTGGATCTCTGACTTCCTGAGGGGACGGTCGATACGAGTGGTCATAGAGGGCCGCTCCTCGGACCAACAGGCCATAGATGCTGGAGTCCCTCAAGGATCAGTTCTGTCTGCAACACTATTTCTGCTGCATATCAACGACATGCTGACGCCCGACACCTTTGGGTACGCAGATGATAGCACGGTTGTTGACAGATACCTGTCCGGTGCAAAGGCCAGTAGTGAAACCACCCAGTCTTGTCGAGAGTCCATAGTCCAACATCTGAACTCTTCACTAAGGGCAATATCCGAGTGGGGTGATGCCAATTTAGTGAAGTTTAATGCAACAAAGACACAGGCTTGTCTATTCTCGACTAAACGGAGTCCCTTCACACTTACTCCGACTTTCCGAGATGTATCCATACCGATATCTGACCACCTTGATCTTCTTGGCATGACCCTTACGTCAGACCTGAACTTTGGACGCTACATAGAATCTTTGGCCACGACTGCAGCAAAAAAGCTTGGTATCCTCTCAAAGGTTAGGCGCTACTTTGCACCAGAACAGCTTCTACAACTATATCAAGCTCAAGTTCGATCTTGCATGGAGTATTGCTGCCACCTTTGGGATGGATCTGCCAAATACCAACTGGCCGCCTTAGACTCCATTGAAAAACGCGCCAAGAAGCTCATAGCAGACGAAGCACTGGTTGAGACTAAGTTGCAGAGCCTTGAGCACCGTCGTAAAGTAGCATGCATGTCGGTATTCTATAGGATACATTTCGGAGAGTGTGCTCAATCACTCCACGACCTGATACCCCCTTCCCCATTCCATCTCCGGGGATCGAGGCGCCGACTGGGGTTCCACCCTTATGTTGTAGATATACCTCTGATCCGCACTAAGCGTTTCGCTTCAACTTTTATCATGCGTACGGCTAAAGAGTGGAATTCCCTGCCGGCGGATCTTTTTCCGGAACAATATAACTTGGGCCTTTTTAAGGCAAGAGTGAATAGGCATTATCTAGGCAAGCATGTACCATCTTCGTCTGCATCTCCACTTACCACCAGGTGAGATGGCAGACAAATGCGGGCCTATTACATATAAAAAAATAAATAAATATATATATATATATATAAAAATAGTACATTTCCGTGGAAAATAGAGTGCAATTAACGTATATACTTGGAAGATGGTGTGCAATTTACATCTATACATACATGGAAGCAATAAACGCATTTACGTGAGATAACGTGAAATTGTGCAATAATTGCATTTACGTGAAAAATGGTGTGCAATAAACGCATTTACGTGGAAAATGGTGTGCAATAAAAGCATTACGTGGAAAATGGTGTGCAATAAAAGCACTTACGTGAAAAATGGTGTGCAATAAACGCATTTACGTGGAAAATGGTGTGCAATAAAAGCATTTACGTGGAAAATGGTGTGCAATAAATGCATTTACGTGAAAAATGGTGTGCAATAAACGCATTTACGGGAAACATGGTGAGCGGCAAACGCATTTACAAGGAAGATGTTTACAAGCAATAAACGCATTTACGTGAAAGATGGTACACAGTAAAAACATTGTTAGTTTTGTGCAATAAAGTGTTTACTTCCAGAATAAACACAGATTTACGTGTAAGACAATGTAATAAGCGCATTTACCTGGAAGATCGCGTGTAGGTCTGCAAACGCCTGCCTCTCGGCGGCGCGGCGCGTGCGCAGTCGGACGGCGGCGCGCGCGCACACCGAGCACTCGTGCGCGTGGGACACCGCCGGCCCGCCGCCGAACCTGAAATAAGCGTATTCAAGATTCAAGACATTTACTCATGAACAATATACATTGTGTTTTAATTTCATTAAAACTATAATAACATTACATTACATAAATAATTACCTATGTCAAACTATAATACATTCCCGAAATTAATCTCAAAATACACATACATACATATATCACGCCTATTATATATATATATATATCCCTTACGGGGTAGGCAGAGCGTTAACGGCCGTAAAAAATACGGTCGCTATCGCCACGTCTGACAAATATAGAGGGCCATTTGAGATAATTTTGTGTATGACTATAGTGACAGGTTGTCAGCCTGTCGCCTAAAAGTTGTATTACACCTGAAACCTTCAAGTCCCTCAGTCGCCTCTTACGACACCCACGGGTAAGAAATGGGTGATGCTATTCTAAGCCGGCATCACATGGCATTACACTTGATGCAGATATAAAATTGTAATCAACAAATAAGCGACTCTTGCAAAGTAGGCAGAGCGTCAGCGGCCATAAGTGTCGAGTCGACAGACGATGTCACTATTGTCTATAGCAGATACAATACTATCGGGTACATACAAGACACTATGCTGCTGCTATAGGATATTTAAAAGATATTAAGGTACTTCAGGATATACACTAGATATTAGGCTGCCACAGGATATAAACTAGATATTAGGCTGCTACAGAATATATACTAGATATTAGGCTACTACAGGATATATACTAGATATAGACGACTACAGGATATATACTAGATATTAGACGACTACAGGATATATACTAGATATTAGGCTGCGACAGGATATATACTAGATATTAGACGACTACAGGATATATACTAGATATTAGGCTGCTACTGGATATATACTAGATATTAAGCTGCTACAGGATATATACTAGATACTAGGCTGCCACAGGATATATACTAGATATTAGACTACGACAGGATATATACTAGATATTAAGCTGCGACAGGATAAATACCACATATTAAGCTGCTACATGATATATAATAGATATTAGGCTGCTGCAGGATATATGTATGTATGTATGTAATAACTTTATTGTACCAAACAGGAAATAGTTACAAAAAAACACTTAAATAGATTAATATAATGTGTAGGCACAAAGGCGGACTTATCCCATTAAGGGATCTCTACCAGTCAACCTTTGAGAAATCCAGAGGACATGGTGTGCGCAGGTAATATATATATACTAGATATAAGCCAGCTTCAGGATGTATGGTAAGTACTAGGTATTACATAAGAATGCTACTCACTGCGCATATAGAAACTCCCATAGACTTTGAGGCACTCTCGCGGCGAGCCTGGGCAAGTGCGCGGCGCGGTCCGGCCTCACCCCGCCGTGTCGACAAACAAAGTCGCTATTGTCTATGGGGCCTGGTTCCGCCCATGTGTTGAATCTGTCAAATTAATAATATAAGCTAAAGAAAGAAGGAAAAATTTAGGAAAAAATGTATGTCCATCAATGGACTGAAGCGGCTGTTAAGGTTAAGGTTAACCATAAATTAATATTAAAAAATGTAGACAGAAAAGGAATTTAGGAACATAATTATCATTTTTCATGTAAAAACTGGGTTTAAGGGACATTTGAATATGGAACCCGATAAACAAGCCTTGTGGGTGACTCGTTTATTGGATTTAAGAGTTCACTAGAATACATTTTTTACACATATCAGAGATATGGATTTTTACCTAAATCTTATACTTTTAAAATAGCTACTGTACAAAACTTTTTCTTTTACATGTTTTAAAAAAATACCTTTTTAAAAATGTCGAAGAAATATTCTCAATAGCCCGTGCTTATTATGTGAAAAACTAATAATACAACCCTTACTTGTTAATCCATTGTTTGGAGAGGTAGAATTTGATATCGTTGGGTTCGACCGTAGTGGAGTCTAATATTTCTGCCGCTTTCGCTCTCAGTACTGCCATTTGGGGATTTACTTTTCTGTAACAAGTTAAGATTTTAAATATGAAATTCAGTGATAACGCATGCAAGTTTTTATTATACAAATTTCATTGTTTTTTATGTGTAATGTTTTCCCATTGGAATGAAATGTTTTCCCTTAGGAAATATGTAATTTTGGACGACTTTTGAATGTCTGGCTTCAATATACTACTCGTATTTTGTGTTTCACAAGCCAGGCTTAAAAATATTTAGTGCTTGTTGTCGGTGATAAAAACTGAGTTTTCCACGGAAACCTACTATTTTACTCATAAAATTTAATTTTGCTTTGCTTGAAGCGAAGTATGAATCTACACGCAAATTTCTATGGGAAAATTAATCTACCTATTAAACAGCACACAGGCTTCAGCCAGTAGATATTTGTTGAATATTAGATAATTAGTAATCAAAACGAAATTTTTCCCAAGGCAAAATGTTGTTTTCCCATGGGAAAATGACGGTTTTTTACGTGACTATAGAAGCCTTACCTGTAAAAAGCTAAAAAACCCGTTTTACCAAGGGAAAATAACATTTTGCCTTGGGAAAATTTTCATTTTGATTACTAATTATCTAATATTCAACAAATATCTACTGGCTGAAGCCTATGTGCTGTTTAATAGGTAGATTAATTTTCCTATAGAAATTTGCGTGTAGATGTCTTTTTTAGCTTTTTAGAGGTAAGACTTTGATAATAACGTGAAAAACCGTCTTTTTCCCATGGGAAAATCAATATTTCCGCGGGAAAAAAATGTAAAAAATTACCTACCTATAAAACAGTACGTAAGCTTCGCTAGTGGCCAGCTGGTGCGGCGATATGGGCGTCACGCACTGGTCATCGAACGAGTACCATCCCCTAGGGTTCCTCGCGAGGCAGGTGTAATGGCCGTCGCCCGCCGTACCCGCTTTATGATGGTAATAATTCCCATGGTAATATTATACTTATCTGTTTTTGCCGAACCATATTCAACGATATTTGTTGCCTATTAGATAATAAATGATAAAAAATGAATTTTTCCCATGGGGAAAATGTTGTTTTCCCACGGGAAAACTGTCTTTTTTAGCTTTTTAGATGTGAGAAACGTAATTTTCCCATGGGAATTTTGCAAAAAATTGCCTACCTGTAAAATAGGACATAGGCTTCGCTAGTGGCCAGCTGGTGCGGCGATATGGGCGTCACGCACTGGTCATCGAACGAGTACCATCCCCTAGGGTTCCTCGCGAGGCAGGTGTAGTGGCCGCCGCCCGCCGTGCCCGCGTGGCAGATCACCGCGCACAGGTCGTAGCGGGTGATTTTTGATGTGCAATCTGTGGGTGGTTAAAAACGTAATGAGAAATACACTATAACACACACTAAAGTACGAGTATGGTCGTTCGAATAGGTCATATTTGACAGCAATCAAACCTTTTTGAAAAACTAAAGAACATGTCAACAAAGAAAAATACGCCTCAAGTCATAGCATTAACCAAAAACCAAAGGACAAGTCAACAAAGAGAAATACGCCTTTAGTCATAGCATTAACATGACTTGGACAGCTGTCAAATATGGCCTATTCGGACGGCCATGCTTTCAGGATTACAGTATTTTCAAACTAGTCAAACGAGTCTTTTTAAAAAGAGATTTTGTGTGAGTAGAGGCATATGACGTCATATTGCAGTTCAAAAGATGGCTTCCTTGGTGTGATTAATGTTTTTGTATTTTACTTGTCACATAGTGATAATGAAGCACAAATTATCTAAGATACCCTCAATATTAGTCAGACCTGGCGATAGCGACCGTATTTTTGCGGACGTTAACACTCTGCCTACCCCGCAAGGGATAAAAGCGTGATGTGTGTGTGTGTGTGTGTGTGTGTGTGTTTGTGGTTGTATTAAATGGGCTGTACCTATTATTAAATAATACATCTACCGTACACAGTTTAGAGCGAAGGGAGCTTTTGTGGCTCTTAAGGTAAAGAACTGACCTTTATGCGTGTAGGGCGCCATGTTGAGGTCATGCAGCGGGAAGGAGACCCTGGCGGCGACCTTGGCGCTGAACATGAGCTCGTGTCTGAACCGCTTGAGATGCACGCACAGCACCTCCGGCAGACGCACCACGCCGGACAGCTTCACGCCGTTGCGCAGTTTGTTGCAGCGCGAACAACTGTAAGGGAAACCATGGAATTTTGATTAGCTTAATGAGTTATGGCTTACTATTATGGGGCCATGCTGCAGATGCAAAGAACATTTTTTGTTTTGCAGAAACGGGCTGTTCGTTTAATTTATAAATTAGGGCTTCTGGTCTCTTTAAGGGAAAAATATAAATATAAAGATATAAGTTATACGAAATGGTTGAAATCCATCATTATATAAAATTCCTAGGAGATGTATACAATGCCTAAAATTACTAGGAAATGTGTTCATACATTTCCTAAGAGGATATCGAAATTGTATACTTTTTTTTTATCTTAGGAAGGAAGCAAGTTAGGTTTCATAACACACTGTATTATTATGATAAATGAAAATAAGTTTTTTTTTTGCATTGAAATTACCTGTACATATTATCCCCTTTGAGTTCGTCAGCGCTGAAGAAGGCGGCCAAACAGTCTTGCAACGACACCACCGGGCCGTAGAACCACGACCGCAACCACGACACCACCCACCATAGCTGTAAAGATTATATATTAGGTTATACATTATATATACATGTCGTACTAACTACGGCAAGCGAATGCTCACATACGAAGGAGCGCAACTTTTTAACAAATTACCTTCCACTTAAAAAAAAATAACTTCGATTATTTCGTTTAAAACTAAATTAGCCAGTTATGTATTAAATTCTTCTTAAGGAAAGGCACTTGAATGTTTAAATGTGAATGGTCTTATTTTTAGTATAAATAAAATTGTAAACTCAGTGTAAATTGAACGATCTTAGTGTAACTTTTATCTACCATTCTTTGTTCTCATGTAAGTGACATTGTTTTTGTCTTTAATGAGAAATAAATGATCTTTAAACCTATATACATACATATATCACGCCTTTATCCTTTGTGGGGTAGGCAGAGCGTTAACGGAAGTAAGAATACGGTCGCTATCGCCACGTCTGACAGTTTTGAGGATTGTTTTCCAAGGTTGTTTCAGAAAACATGTGTATCACTATAGTGACAGTTTATCAGCCTGTCGCCTAAAATTGTAATACACATGAACCCTCGAGTCCCTTAGTTGCCTTTTACAACACCCGCGGTAAGAAATGGGGTGATGCTATTCTAAGCCAGCATCACAAGGCAAAACATAATAAACTAATTTTTAATTTTTATTATGAGCCTATTATCAGGGAAAGGACTCCCAAAACGGAATTTGTATCACGAAAAAAGAATTGGTCCGGCAGAGGCAGGTAAATTTGTATATGATATTAATCTTTATTTTATTTATATTTTGACCAATATATAGTTTCATGACTTAAAAGAAAAGCAGTACTATTTTTAACAGAAATGGTAATAATAAAAGGTAAAATATAAAATAGAATAAAGAAGAAGAAAATGGAAATATGATAAAGCGAGCAATAGACCCAAGCAAATTAATAGCAATAGGCTTTCCGGTTTGTGCCCATAAATTTTACCTACTGCTACCAGTTTTACAATGGGAATAAGGCGTTCCCGCAGTATAAGGTAACCTCTATTACTCGCGCATAATGTAGCTTTCTTATGGTGAAAGATTTTTTAAAATAGATCAAGAAAATTCAGAGATTATCGATTGCATACCAACAAAAAAGATACGACCAATAGGGTTGTGGACTGGCAGATCCAATGAGCCACTTTGTAAATCGATCTAAAATAGTATTTTGTATGAAAATAGCAATCTAATACATTGCTATTTTGGTTGGTGTGAGAAGTTCAGAACATTCACTTTTATGTAAATTTTCAGTTTATTAACTAAAACATTGAATATTTTGAAAAATTATGAATGAAGTCCGTAGTATTTTCGGACAATCATTTTAACCGTAAAACTTTTATATTTTATTAACGGCCTAGTTCACAACCGCATTCTCTATTTCAACAGTGAAATATCACAGAGTTAGAAAAAGATGCAAGATGATCACTAATAACGCATGCAATGGGAAGAAAAGAAACAGGTATACGAACATTGGAAGCGGTATAGTTTACCCAGGAGTCCTGGCCGGCCAGCGGCGCGTGGTGCGTGAGCGCGGGCTGCTGGCACCGCAGCACGGCCAGGTGCTCGCGGGAGGGTATCGGGAGGGACAGGTCTTGGAAGGTCTCCACTCGTGTTGATACCTGCAAACAAATAACTAATAAGTTAGTGGTCTATGTTTGGGATCAGGGTTCGGACACAGAATACAGGACACACGGATGTCGCTGTGGAAACCACGTTAAAATAACATCAAAATGACTTCATTTAAAATGTATTAAATCATCAAAATGCCGTGTGATGCTAGATGCCGTGTGATGCCGGCTTTGAATAGCATCACCCCATTTCTTTCCTGTGGGTGTCGTAGAAGCCGACTAAGGGATTCGAGGGTTTCATGTGTATTGCAATTTTGGGCGACAGGCTGAAGGGATCCTCAATACTTGTCAGACGTGGCGATAACGACGGTGATTTTTACGGTCGTTAACGCTCTGCCTACCCCGCAAGGGATAAAGGCATGATTTGTGATAAGATAAATAAGAGTAAATAAAAATTGTCATACCCTATCGCAAATAAGGCACTGCACAGCTGACAACAAGGTGCCGTCGAACACGTCGGATATGACGCTGCGGTAGCGCACGCCGCCGCTGCCGCCGCCGTCGCCGCCGCCGCACGGGAACACTGGTTTACTAAGGGAAAAAGGAAAACTACTTTGAAAGGTTTGTTTTATAAAGATAGTCTCCATACGAAAGGAAGGAAGGTTACTTTTAATTCAGTAAAAATATTTTAAGGGTGTGTCCTACTTACAAAACCGAAAAACTTTAGTCCCAAACACTTTGTATGGAAGGTCCATTTTATTTATCATATTTGGAAAAAAATATTCAAATGTAGGTTGTTCAGTTTTATGAGTAGCACATACTCTGAAAATATTTGTACCGAATTTAATGTAACCTTAAGTACTTTTTTATCTCTACACATAGATTTCTCAAAAAATCTGGTGATTTATTTATTTATTTCAAATTTACATAATAATTTTAAGTCACGCTACGGGAGACGTTTTTTGCTTTTTTCATTGGATATTTGTTGGCACACATAATATAAAAGGGCGCTAAAGTATCACAGTTTTCTGGATAATTTTTAAAGGCAGAATGCATAAAGCAGGTCTGTGTTGAACTGTTTTCCAATCTGTAATCCGAAGATTATTAAATTCTTTATTGCACAAAAAGTAATAAATAATGACAGTGAAAGAGGAAGTAGATAAAACTTACTATTGTTTAGATTTAAAATACCGTAAGTGATAAATGTAAAAACCATGAGTCACTTGGGCCTGTCCTGCGAGTTTTTCAGGATAAAAATTATTCTATATGTTAGCCTAAGTTACCTTCTATCAGTGTGCCAAATTTCATTATAATCAGTTCAGTAGTATTAACGTGCAGGAGTAACAAATAGACAAAATAAGTCTGGGATCAATTTTAGTTGTATTCTAGGATCTATATTTAGTTTGTATGTTGTAGTGTAATAATGAAATTGTTGTAATGTTTCTTTTTATGATGTTATACAGTAGGTATTTTATTTTAAGTTTTTATGTGTTTAACATAACATAACATAACAACATAACAAAATTCTTTATTGCACAAAATTTAACAACATGAAGAAAACACAAACAAAGGAAACAGTACAACAGGCGGCCTTAATGCTAGGTAGCATTCTCTACCAGGCAACCTTAGGGTGAAAGAGAGAGTGCGACTATGGAAGCGGGATAGTGCAAATATTACCTACTACATAAATAAATAATAATAAAATACATATACAATTTTACATATCAATACACAAATAATTCTGTATACAAAATATAATATACTAATAAATACATATACAACAAAACAAGCATACAAAGTTTCACATTTATAATATTAGTAGGATGACCCCTGCACACTTCAGGACCTACTAGAGGCGAGCTCCAGGGGCATTTCAGTAGCCAAATATTGGTCAGCGAGTTTGTAACTGTTACCATCGATTCGATGAAAAAGAAGTAGGATGACTCACTTAGGCCTCTCCTGCGCGCAGTCGGGCACGTCGCTAGCGCCGCTGGAACACGTCTCGTACCGCTCCTCGGCCTCGCTCCCGCACGACAGCTCAGATTCAGACCCTATGTCCCGCGCTGATTCCGGACCTACGGATGTAAGAATACGATTTTTATATGACAGGTAAAGCTGATGAGTAAAAGTGACACACGAACAAACATTTATGTCGAAAGAAACGATCCCGAATCAGCAACATTATTGTTTGTCTCTATAAAAATACAGCTGCTGCTTATTCACCCCTTAAAATATTTGCAAAATTTTTACACCTTATACAGGGTGTAAGGGACGGTGTAACAAAAACTTTGTAGGCGTGTTCAGACCATAAATCTGAACAACTTTTATATGGGGGCTGTGCCGGGAAACAAAAAAAATTTTTGACCATCCATACACAATTTCAGATTATCTGAGTGACTTTGTATGGCAACTCGAATAATTTTTTTTGTTTCCCAACATAGCCCCCATAGAAACAGTTGTTCAGTTTCATCCAGACACTCTTGACTCTATCAAGAGTAAAAAACCCATAATTTATTTAGTTAAAGTCATTTACCATTTAACTGCGATGTAACTTGCAGAGTATAGTTGGTATGATGCGTGCCTGCGAAGCTCGCGGAGCGGCGGTGTCGCGCGCTGCTCTCAGCTGCCATCCTGTCAAACAGGAGGGCATTTAGTTGAGTTTACAATGGGAATAAAGATGATGAATGAATAAATCCAATATAGAATGTAACTATACAGGGCGTAATAGGTCTACGAATACTGATATTGTACAAAAAAAGTTCAAAAGTTTTTTTTTCTATGTAGATTTACAATGAATAATGTTATGTCAAGTACATTTTTTTCACTTATAATAACAATACAAATTCATTTCTTTCCACATAATTGGAGATAAGTGATTTAAAGTTTGAGCGGGAGTTTGGTGTTTGATTGTAATTTGAACGAGTTTGATTGTAGTTTGAAACGACTTTGATTGTAATTTGAAATGAGTTTCATAGTAATTTGAAACGCTTTTAAATGAAGTCGGAAATAAGTTTGATTGCAGTTTAAAATGAGTTTTATTGTAAATAAAGCGAGTTCGATTGTAATTAGAAACGATATTGATTTTAATAAGAAAAGATATTGATTTTAATTAGAAACGAGATTGATTTTAATTAGAAACGAGACTTTAATTTCGAATGAGTTTGATTGAAATTTGAACGGGTTCGATGATCATTTGAAATAAGTTTGATTGTAATTTGAACGATTTTTATTGTAATTCTAGATGAGTAATTATAATTTTAGATAAGCGATTGTCAACTCAAGTGAGTATGTTAGACATTTTTTACTGAAAATGTCTGACAAACACAGAATGTCTGTTTCTTATTATAATTTTTTCTGAATTTCTTTTTGTTTCTATTATGTTTCTTTACCTGAGATGCGCATCAGCCCTGGTGTCGCTGTAGCAGCTGGGCGCGGGGCTGTGCCTCCTCGGCCTGAAGTAGGGCGCGTCGCTGGCGCCCGAGGACGCGGCCCTGCGTCGGGGGTGCGCGGTGATGGTGTCCCGCGAGCCGGCGGGGGCGGAGCGCTCCGCGTGGTGGTCGGCGTCCGCTTCAGAGTCTAGCTTGTCGTCTAGTGTGCTGTCCCATACCTGGCAAGATTTAATATATAAGGTGCAAAAATATTAGCTGCAAATATTTTAAGAGGTGAATGAGCCCATGAAACTGAACAACTTTCCCCCAGGGAGGGCAAAATTTTTTTTTCATACCTATATTTTCGAACCATGTTCCTTGGGGAAAGTTGTTCAGTTGCATGGGCTGATTCACCACTTGAAATATTTGTAGCAAATTTTTTACACCCTGTAGAATGTTTTGCTACTTTGTAGAAATGTCCACAAGATAGTAATTACGAATACTTGGTGTTTTAATCAAACACTAGATATTGATAAATTTCTTTTTGTTAGAAAGCTAATACAATAGTCAATTTCTCAATCTCTTGATGCTCGTCTTGAAGCGACGATCTTAGCGATATCTAGTAGTAGTACTTACTACCTTCTTCTTCTTCATTGAGTCGATGGTAACAATTTAGATAAGCTTTTTCCAGTGGTTGGCCACGGAAACGCCTCTAGCGTTTGCTTCCTGGAGGTCTTGAAGCGCGCATGAGTTTGGACAGCTAGGGCAGGATAGTAAATGCCCCATAGTTTGGACTGCACCGCATTCGCAACTGTCATCCATCGAGAAACCCCACTTGACTCTGTTTTCGTTGCACCTTCCTACACCAGCCCGGAGTCGGTTGAGCGACTTCCAGACTGCCCAGGGAAGGTCACCACCAGGGGGAAGTCTCTCGGCAGGAGGCAGATGAGACGCATCAGGTGGAAACAACTTCGCCCAATGCCCTAGTCGTATTTTCGAGGCTTCATCTTCATGCGGGTAGTAATACTTACTACCTGTTTATTATACTCAAATACTTACTGGTTCTTTAAGTTCTTCATGAAGTTGATCCATGAAACACCTTAAAAACTCTTGTGTGTCGTGTTGGTGGTACCCACGAAACATTGGGTGCACCTACAAAGAAAAAAAAATTAATACATACATAAAAGGAGTACACGAACTTTCTCACAGGTAAGAATCGAACCCAGTGACTCGTTTTTCGAAACTACAGGCTACAAATTCTACAGGTGAAATTCGATGTACATTGCGTAGCGGGTCAAAAATCCTGGTTTTATAATGACCCGCCAGCTACGCAATGTACATCGAATTTCACCTGTAGAAATTGTAGCTTGTAGTTTCGTTGCATAGGCCACTGGTCTACAGCTTTCTTTGTCAAAGTTCTGAACCAGCTGAGCTAATGCGTGTTCAATAAAATTAATTGTCGATTATCTTGGCTGTAAGATATATTGATTGGACGAAAAGACAGACAGAAAAATGTAGCAAATATGTATAGCTCTCAGATGTGCCTTTTTAATTAAGTGACTGACGACCGATGTGGCGCAGATAGTGCGACTGCCTTTGACGCAGATGGTTCCGGGTTCTCGGTGGGTCACTCACAAAGGTGATATTTATCACTTTGTGAATTTGTTCCCAGTCTGGTTAAGACATTGCGAACTTGCATAGTCTGAACCACCCGATTGTCCGTAAGTAAGATGGTTCCGTGTTTCGGATGGCACGTTAAGCCGTAGGTCCCGGTTGCTGTCTATGATCACTTAGACGGCGGTCGTTACACAACCATGTCAGAAGCATTCTACATGTAGAAGGCTATTGAAAAATACTGACACTAGGGTTCATCGGGTCGTTGGACGACTCGGAGTCCCACACGAAAAGAGAGATTAAGTGACTAGTTTACGGCAGCTTTTAAATAGAAACTCAATAAACACATTTATACAGGGTGTAAAAGACGGTGTAACGAAAACTTTGCAGGCGTGCTCAAACCATGAAGCTGAACAACTTTTACTATGGGGGCTATGTTGGGAAACGTGAAAATTTTTTCGACCTCCCATACAGAATTCCCGATCAGCTGACTGACTTTGTATGGGAACTGGAATTTTTTTTCGTTTCCCACCATAGCCCCCATAGTAAAAGTTGTGCAGTTTCATGGTCTCAGCACGCCTGCAAAGTTTTCGTTACACCGTCTCTTACACCCTGTATAGTTAATAAGGGTCATGGAAGCATATGTTTTGTACTTACATTTCTTATTCCATATAATATTCCGTTAGGTACAACGTAGCCTCTAGTTTTTCTACTCCACATATCTCTTATTAGTTTTTGGTATGCTCTGTAAAGACAAAAAATAGAAAATATTATGATAAAGATAATTTTTTTAATGAAATAAGATGTAAGAACGATTTACCGACATTTCTTGCGATATTTTTACATAGTATAAAGTCAATTCCTTCGTCTGATGTCTAAAACTACACAATTGATTTTGAAGCAGTGTTTTAATAAATACTGAGATCTTTATATACTGTTGTTCAGTTAATTATCTAGTTGTTCAGTTTCATTAACTGGTTGTTCCGTTTCACTCTTAGTTGTTCAGTTCCATTATCCAATTGTCTTCCTTCATTATCTGGTTGTTCAGTTGACTGACCATATACAGGGTGACTGGAAAATTGATGCATTCCTTTTAAGGGATGAACCAGCACATGAAACTGAACAACTTTCCCCATAGAACATAGGTCGAAATATGAAAAAAAATTTTGGTCCCCCCATACAAATTGACTTAGTCGGTCGGTAATTTTGTATGGGTGGGCCATTATTTTTGGATAATAACAACAATTGGATAATGGAACTGAACAACCAAGAGTGAAACGGAACAACCAGTTAATGAAACTGAACAACTAGATAATTAACTGAACAACAGCTAGTGAAACTGAACAACCAGATAAAACAGAACAACCAATAGTGAACAACTATAATTCAATTGTTGCACATCGACTCTTTATTTCTCTGAACGAATCGATAAATCAATTAGCCAGTTCATGAAACTGAACAACCAGATAATGAAAGTGAACAACTGGACAATGAGAGTGAACAAGTGTTGCCCATGTAACTAACCACTAGCTGAACAACTGAACAACTCGCTCTGTGTAAGCTGGGTTGGTGAACTAGGTAAATAAAACAATAATGGTGCAACTGAACAACCCATGAAACTGAACAACCACTTAACAGCCAGATAATGAAACTAGACAACTAGATAATGAAACTGAACAACAAGGAAACTGAACAACCACTAAAAACACGTTCAGTTCAATACTAGGAAACTCAACAATCAATAGAGACACTAAACAACCAATGAAACTGAACAACCAGATAATGTAGACCAATAGTCAAACTGAACAACCAATGAAACTGAATAACAAGCAGTAATTTTTTCCACATCGACTCAGAATGAATAAGCCGGATAATGAAACTAGACAACAGGATTATGAATGAAACTGAACAACTAGGAAACTGAACAACCTTGTGAGTTGCGGCCTCTTGTCCGCAGCCAGCACCGCGACCAATAGTGACACTGAACAACCAATGAAACTGAACAACAAGAAGTATTTTTTTACACATCGACTCAGAAAGAATAAGCCGGATAATAAAACTAGACAACAGGATAATGAAACTGAACAACTAGGAAACTGAACAACTTCGTGAGTTGCGGCCTCTTGTCCGCAGCCAGCACCGCGACCAATAGTGACACTGAACAACCAATGAAACTGAACAACAAGAAGTATTTTTTTACACATCGACTCAGAAAGAATAAGCCGGATAATGAAACTAGACAACAGGATAATGAAACTGAACAACTAGGAAACTGAACAACTTCGTGAGTTGCGGCCTCTTGTCCGCAGCCAGCACCGCGACCAATAGTGACACTGAACAACCAATAAAACTGAACAATAAGAAGTATTTTTTTACACATCGACTCGGAAAGAATAAGCCGGATAATGAAACTAGACAACAGGATAATGAAACTGAACAACTAGGAAACTGAACAACCTCGTGAGTTGCACCCTCTTGTCCGCAGCCAGCACCGCGACCAATAGTGACACTGAACAACCAATGAAACTGAACAACAAGAAGTATTTTTTTACACATCGACTCAGAAAGAATAAGCCGGATAATGAAACTAGACAACAGGATAATGAAACTGAACAACACACACACACACACACACACACACACACACACACACACACACACACACACACACACATATATATTTTGCGCTCTTTCTACCTTATTGTATATTTTTGTTAAGTACAATAATTTTTTGTCTTTTGTTTATTGTTCATAAATTCATATTTTGGTAACATAGCACAGAAGGAAAGTAGTACTTGTATTACCTTACTTATTTTTTATTATAATTTTTTAATGCATGTTTAATTTATATAATAATATTGTAATCTTTTTGTTTAATGATACTGGGCGTATTAGAATGGAACGAAGTAGAATCACCTGAGCAAACCAATATCAGGTCCCTGCGATACAAGCTTCGCTTAGTGCAGGGTCCGCTGCAATACTTTTGTTAACATTGTTTTTCTAGTTAAGTATCAAGTATGTAACCTCTAAAGTGTCTGTTAAATAAAATATTCTTATTCTTATTTTAACTAGGAAACTGAACAACCTCGTGAGTTGCGGCCTCTTGTCCGCAGCCAGCACCGCGACCGCGGCGCCGCACTCGAGGAAGTAGGACGTAAGCGGCTGCGTGTTGCTCAACGCTTGCAGCGCCGCGTTCATGTAGCAGGTGTTGCCCATGTTCTGGAGACCCACTAGACCTGGGAAACAAGCAGCATATTAGACATACATACATATATCACGCCTTTATCCCTTACGGGGTAGGCAGAGCGCTAAAGGCCGTAAAAATACGGTCGCTGTCGCCACGTTTGACAAATAAAGAGGGCCGTTTGAGATCATAAAACAATGATAAATACATACATAAAAACAAAGGTATAATAAATACATACAAGCCCAGCTATTGAGTGTTGTTTTAACATGAGAAAATATAATTGAATGTTGTTTTAACATAAGAAAATATAATTGAATGTCGTTTTATCATGGAAACTATCATTGAATGTGGTTTTACCATGGAAAATATCATTGAAAGTGGTTTTACATTGAAAAAAAAATTGAATTTTGTTTTACCAAAAGAAAATATAATTGAATGTTGTTTTTCTATGAGAAAATATCATTGAATGTTGTTTTATCACGAGAAAATATCATTGTATGTTGTTTTAACTTGAGAAAATATAATTGAATGTTGTTTTACTATGAGAAAATATCATTAAATGTTGTTTTAACATGAGAAAATATAATTGGATGTTGTTTTGCCATGGAAAATATAATTGAATGTTGTTTTACCAAGAGAAAATATAATTGAATGCGGTTTTACATTGAAAAAAAAAATGGATGTTGTTTTACCATGAGAAAATATCATTGAATGTTGTTTTACTATGAGAAAATATCATTTAATGTTGTTTAACCATAGAAAATACCATTGAATGTTGTTTTAACATGAGAAAATATAATTGAATGTTGTTTTACCATGGGAAATTGACAATTTCTATAACAACCTAATGGTTTATATTGAGTATGTTTTGTTTTTCGTACCGTTGTACTCCCCCAGACCAGGACCCTAGGTCTGCTAAATGAAAATCGTTTCAGTTTGAAGTCGCTTGGATCTCAGTTGGATGATTCCGGTTATTTCTGAGTCTGCTAATAGTTTGAAGTATAGAAAAATCACAATGGCCATTAAATGACAGTTGAGTTTCGATGGCGTTACAATGACAAAAAATAGCAGACTTGGGGCCCAGATAGACCGATTATTTTAAAAAGAGAGCGGCTGGTAGCGATTTAATGGCGAAAGCGGGAGATCGTTCATTGTGGCGTACCCTATACGCCTATGTCCAGTAATGGGCGGCTATAGGCTGATGTGATGATAAAGTTAGTTTTTTTTATTGAGAGAGTAAATTGACATTACTGGGTTGCCAGTTTTTAGCAAATCGTAAATAGTCATGTCCCAATCATCTGTCAAGTTCAGTGCATAATAAAAAAACTACTACCCCTATCTACGGAAGAGGTTGCCTGGAAGAGATCACTACAAGCGATAAGGCCGCCTTTGCTTACTTTTAGTTATAGTTTATTGTACCGTTTTTGTATTTTAATATTGTGTTTGTTGTAAGCAATAAAGAGTTTATCTATCTATCTATCTACGGAAGGAAAGTCATGGAAAGTTCCATCCAAATGAATGAAGGATGAAGTCTGAAGTCTGATGATGAATGTATGAAGTCTGTAGTATTGTTGGACAATATTTTTGAGTGTACAACTTTTGTATTTTATTAATGTCAACTACCGAATTGTGCGTTTGCAATATAAGGTGTAAAAAGTATTAGCTGAAAATACTTTAAGGGGTGAATCAGCCAATGAAACTAAACATCTTACCCCAAGAAACATAGGTCGAAATATAAGAAACTTTTTTTGGACCTCCTATACAAATTGACTTGGTCGGCAGGTAATTTTCTATGGGAGGTCCAAAATTTTTTTTCATATTTCAACCTATGTTCCTTAGGGAAAGTTATTCAGTTTCATGGGCTGATTCAACCTGTAAAATATTTGCAGCTATTTTTTTTACAGCCTGTATAGGATGAAATAATGCATACCTCTAGGCCTGGAGTCGTCAAAGTCCATGTCGTCTGGGTCAGTGTCCTCCGGAGACACGATGTTGAGCCCCACGGAGCCCAGCCGCCTGCCCACTAGTGGACTCTCCAAACATGTCGAGTCTGGGTTCATCTGGAAGTAAATTGTATATTTTTTGGTGGTATGGATTACGAAATACTCTTTTGGCCTTGTGGCATCTCGCTAATTGGTAATAGACGCTTAGGGTTGCCAGGTCCTCTCACCTGAAGGCCGGCCAGACCTGCGAGTTGGGTCGAACATTTTTGTAAAAATGCCTGACATCTTGCATTTTTTACGAATTTTAGTTTTCATATTATAAAAACTGTAAGGCCAAGCTTTGGTTGGCCGGAAATTTGGGTAGAAAAGCCGGACACCTTATATTTTTAAGATTTTCGGAGTTAATGTTAAAAAGTGAAAAAAACCAACCATGGCGACGAGCTTTGGAGGCGACAGCGCTCGCGTCCATCATGTGCTTGTTCCTTCACAATTCGGTATCGATCCGCACGAATTTCGAAATAAAAAAGCCTAACAAAAGCCGGACAGGCCGGACGCCACTTATTTTGTCTGGACACGCAACCAAAAAGCCTGATCCTGTCCGGACGCCTGGCAACGCTATAGACGGTGGAGTAAGCGGGTTCTTGACTAGGGCACCTTCATCGGCAAGCGTAGTTTTGGACGCCTTTCGGCCAGACGAACTGATGACTTAGAGATAGCGGTTGGTAGCTTCTTTTGGCGTCCCAAGGCCTACATCGAGCAGTGGAATGTTATAGGCTGATGTGATGATGTGAGCCAGCGCAGCTATAGTTCGACAACTTCGTTCGAGACCATCCCTAGGGGTGAGAACAGGTGAAAGGCGAGGTACTCAAATTGTCAGCGGGTATAGGGTAGTGTCGCGGGGAAGGGAAACTCGTGCATACATACAAAAATACATGTATCATGATTTTATCCCTTGCAGGGAAGGCAGAGCGTTAACGGCCGTAAGAATGGGGTCGCTATCGCCACGTCTGACATTTTTGAGGATTGTTTTCCAAGGTTGTTTCAGAAAAGGTTGTGAGCCTGTCGCCTAATAATTGTAATACACCAAAATACTCTCGAGTCCCTTAGTCGCCTCTTACGACAATCGCGGCAAGGATGTGGGGTGATGCTATTCTAAGCCGGCATCACACGGCATACAAACTCGTGCATCTATGTTTTAAATGCTATGAATACCTCATCCCCCCACAATCTGTCACCGCCAGCGACAGCCGCGCGCGTAATTGCCGAACTATACTCGTAGTTGGGTGACTAAGGGCAGCCCTAGATATGACCAGAGAGCGAACCCAGAAGAAACTTACGTCCCGCTGCGCCACGGCCGCCCGGATGTGGACCTCTTTCTCGCACAGGTAGCACCAAATCCGCTCTGTCGACACGTTCATATGCACGCAGTGCGACGGGTAGTTCTGTGGAAAAGGAAACGATTTATATAGTTACATTACATAGCAATGTAACTGTAGTTATATGGCGAAGCGGGACATCGGCCTGTCTCAATTCGCTAGTTTCCTGGGTCATTAAAAATATATAACAGTTGTACGCTTAAAACTATTGTCCAAAAATACTTCGGACGTGATTCATCATTTTTCGAAATAATCAAAGTTAGAATTATTAAACAGAAAAATAATATAAAAGTGTCGCCATCCAAATCCTTACGGCGTGACGTCATACTTCTAGTTCTTCAAACAAAATACCGTTTTAGATCGTTTTAAAAAGTAGCTCATTCGACTTGTCAGGAAACAAGCCTATTGGGGATATTACCATACTCACAACGGTTGGCGGGCGGATTGGCGAGCGCAGTGCAAGATATCGTAGATATTTAAAGGGAATGCTGCTGCCCATTCTTTTGATTAATCCCGTAGTCGCCTTTTACGACACCCACAGGTTGAAATGGGGTGATGATATGGCTAATTACTCGTAAACACTTACGGATTTTGATGCGTTTTATAAAATTTTATTTAAAAAAATAGATTGATTCAAGAGGACAGTTTATATGGATAAAATATGCCCTGGAATCGTCTTATTCCGATAGGAAAACGATTAGTAGCCGGTGCAACTACGTTATGAATATGAGAATAGGGTTGGCCATATTATACCACTATACATTTTACATACAGTGTTTTTTGAGGTATCTAATAGTATTAGAACATACATAACATAATGTAATAATAGGTAACCTTTGTGTAGTAAGTTATATACATATCAATGTTATATACGTAGGTATTAAATATCTTATTTATATGCAATAATGTAATGAATGAAAGGACTTTACTCCTTATCTTTGGAGTTCAAAGTATGTCAATGATAAAATACAAGTTGTTGACATACATATTTATGAAAACGAAACTTGTATTACAGATGCTAATATATGTACGTAATATCTAATAATATATTCAAACAAGCCCCGTTTAAAAAAACATTTCCCGTGTGGTGCCGGCATAGAATAGCATCACCCCAATTCTACCAGTGGATGTCATAGAAGGCGACCAAGGGACGACCGATGTGGCGCAGTGGTAGTGCGACTGCCTTAGACGCAGAAGGTTCCGGGTTCGATTCTCGGTGGGTCACTCACAAAGTTGATATTTATCACTTTGTGAATTTGTTCCCAGTCTGGTTAGGTCATTGCGGGCTGAACTACCCGATTGTCCGTAAGTAAGATGGTTCCGTGTTTCGGATGACACGTTAAGCCGTAGGTCCCGGTTGCTGTCTATGATCACTTAGACGGCGGTCGTTACACAACCATGTCAGAAGCCTGCTACATGTAGAAGGCGGTTGAAAAATTCTGACACTAGGGTTCATCGGGTCGTTGGACGGCTCGGTGTCCCACACGAAAAGAGAGAGAGAGACCAAGGGATGAATCCATAGAACGGGCAGCAACGTTCTGTGAATATCTTCTAGTGACGAATCAGTGTCAAAGACAATAGAAGAAAAATATAACATTAAAGACGTTATTAGTTAGCGGGTTTGCGCACAAAACTATCTGAAATAAAGTAGTTCTAGAGATGGAATTTCGATCGATTTTTGTTCTACTTTACCAAAATACAAACTAATTTGCATTATAGTAAATGGTTAGGTAAATAGCTAGCGACCTTGGCTAATCGCGTGATGCAGAATCGGAACAGACAACCAACTACTTATTTTAATTGCGTTTAGAATGTAAATAAAAATACAAATATATGTTCGTTTTATCGAATTTATTGGTTATGAGGCAAGTTGAATATGCAATGGACTATCGCGCCCCGATTTTAGTAATACTATACAGGATGGCCCAAGGAGTGCCCTCCAAAGATCGAATCCTTTCTTTTTAATTTTTATTTGGGCAGACTCTAGTCTTCTTTCTATCTTCTCGTGTGGGACACCGAATTGTCGACCCGATGAACCCAGTGTCTAGTATTTTTCAACCGCCTACTTCAGGTATTTCGTGATCTTTTTGTTTTGGTATCCGAACCTATTCCACAAGGTTCAGCTTATTAATTATCGATCTCTAGGTCAAATGGTTAAAAATTGATCTATTTGGAATAACTAAAAACGCATTGTCTGTGGTTTGTAATCGAACCTTTGAAAGCCGGTTTCAGCAAAATCAGCCAATTAAACGCCACTTTTTTTGTACCCTTTGTAATCTTTCTGAAAGCTTAGATTCTTGTAGTTTTTAAAACTTTGTACCCGAAAATCATGAGTTGCCATGTTTCCAAGTAAACTCGAGTCTCAGTTGATCTTTATTTTCCTCATTTGACCGAAAATGTAATTAGTTCCATTGATATTATTTGACTGATTTAATAATAATAATAAAAATAAAATACAAAACCTAGTAAGTATTTAAAATATATGAGTAAATTAATGGAATCTGAAAATACTTGTATACATACATACACACAATTCACGCCTATATCCCTTGCGGGATAGGTGGAACGTCAACGATCGTAAAATAACGGTTGTTGTCGCCATGTCTGATAAGTTTGAGGGCCCTTTCAGATGATTCTTGTATCGCTGTAGTGAAAATTATAATACACATGAAACCCTCGAGTCCCTTAGTTGCCTTTTACAACGCCCACGGGAAGAAATGGGGTGATGCTATTCTAAGCCGGCATCACGCGGCACGGCACTTGTATACAAATCTAACAATATTGGCGCCAAGCCAGTGCGAAGTTCAGAGGAAGTCCAGTCATTGCCCTTTAGCTCATTATTTACATTACAAAACAATAATGCAACTCTAACAAAGATAGTTGTCATAATAATACTGAAAATTTTAGTTCTTTGTAAATTTATTCTAAGAAGGTCTTTAATTTTGAGAGGACACTTCATATATCGTAGCTAATAATATCTTAGATTTTCTCTAAATTTTTATATCAAATGCAAAAGAAGATACAGGAGCACAATAGTAATTGAAAAACAACTGCTAAAATTAAATATAATCTAAAATAAAAATTATTATTTTCATAAATTATAACTGAATGACTAAAGAAAAACTACATTCGTCTGATAAACTACCCAATACCCAAACACTATTCTAAAAGTTTGAAGCCTTTATGAGATTGAAAATTCAAACAAAGGCATATAGCAAACAAAGAGCAATCAAGAACAATAGAATAACTTCAATTTGAATGTTGAACATGATTTGCTATTTTGTATAGATAAGGGAGCCATCTGAATGTTGAAACTGAACAATTTCCCATAAGAAATACAATTTATTTCAGGGAAGGTCAATATTTTTTTTACTTCCTATAGGGAAAAGTGGAAGAAAGAGAGGGAGGCCTTTGCCCTGCAGTGGGACATGTCTGGCTCAAAATATTACGTAGTCGGTCCCAAAGTTCTGTCATATATGAAAATACTGATAAAATAAAAAGTACCGATCCGTTTTTAAAAATTTATATATCAATTAAAAATACAATTATCGAAAAATCAAAATAACATAAAACTATTCGAAATGATCTCCCTTGCTTTTAATAACGGCCATCAACTGCGGCGGCCAGTCGTCTATCGCAGCACGCACCATATCCATGTCGATTTCAGCGACTGCTTTAACTATGGCTGACTTCAGGCTCTCCAAATTTTTATGTGGCTTAGCACAGACCTTGCTCTCTAAGACCTGCCAAATTTTATAGTCCAGAGGATTAAGGTCCGGACTGGAGGAAGGCCAATCTTCGTGTCTTATAAAGTCAATGTTTTGACGTTAAAACCAGGCTTGAGTGGTCTTGGCTTTGTGAGCGGGCGCAGAATCCTGCTGGAACACAAAGTGATGTCCTGAAAATAGTGTATTGGGCAGGTCTTTGCCGTACCGATCCAAAACCGTCTCTTGGTACACTTTTGCACTGGTTTTGACCCCCTTTTCGCTAAAATGAACCTCAGTTGGCCCATAGTAGGAGACTCCTAACCAGACCATGACTGAAGAGGGATGATGCCCATGTTGCACCCGCGGAACTTTGTTTCCTGCTTCTTCAGAGCTGGTAGCGTACACTCTATCGTTTTGTTTATTATACTTTTCTTCTATATCAAAATTTTTTCGTCTGTAAAAAGTATATCGCGGTGCCGGATTTTCGCGTACCGTTTTAACAACACCCGGGATCTTTTGAGTCTCATTTCTTTTAAATGGGCATTAAGTAAGTGCCCACTCTTTTTTTTGTATGCTCGCAGCTTAAGGTCTTCGTTTAGAACCTTTTTGACTGTTTTTCTACTAACCTTCATCTGCAAAGCCATAAGTTTCTGTTTTCGGACAGGATTTCTTCTTATGCGCTCCTTGATCGCTTTGATCACTGCTGATTTTCTTGCGGAGCGAGGCCGGCCAGTTCTTTTCTTGTCCTCAACACTAGAGACTTCATTGTACCTACTTATATAGGTTATACACAAACCTAAGCGTTATTTTCAATTTTTTGAGCAACTTAAAAATGGTACTCGGCGAGTGCCCACAGCGATGCAACGGCAAAACTGCTATTCGGTTTTCTTTCAAAGTCCACTCCATCGTGAAAAATCGCGCCAAATGATCATTTATTGTTTTAAAATAATTGTCAAACATTCAAAAAAGGAATGCAATAAAACTTTTCCAAATTCGTGTTCTAAATTCAAAAATAATGTGCCAGTGACAGAACTTTGGGACCGACTACGTAATAATAATAATAAATATAAAAGGCAGTCAGCTGATTGTGATTTTGTATGACAAATATTTTGTTTTCTTTGTTTTCTGACATTATGTTATCTGGGGAAGGTTCTTTAGTTCAATGGTCTGCATGCAACCTATCAATATTTGGAGGGCTGTACCTTGCACTTCACAAAAAAAATATCTTGTCCTTGCTTGTCAGATAATCAATAGTATCTAAACATCTATTGACCTAAACCTAGGTTTAGGCTACTCTAATCATTATAAATATATCTTAATCACATACAATATGTATCACCACTACCTTTGTTTTTGAAATCTACCACACATAAATATTTATTAAGATGTCTTATAAGATTAATTGATAATTATTCAAATGGAAAGAATTGTGATAGTTGACATGAAAGTAAACAGAGGCAATTTATATGAAAAGCAACACTTTGTCTTATAAAAATGCCAACATTTTTGAATGAATTTGATCAGTTGTGGAAGGATTCTCAGGAATCTGGAAGCATTGTGGACATTTTAGGAAACTTTAGTTTTGTCTACTCAATAATTTTCTGTAAATCTAAAGCCAGCTGATAGTTACTTCAGTATGAGATGGAACCGATAAAACAATTATAGAATAGTATATACATACTTTTTGGTGTATAGTGCTGTGATCATTCTTGACTTCGGAGCAGCCAACATGGCGGCAGTCGGGCTGCAGACAGATCCAGAGGTTGGGTCCAGGACAGCCGCAGTCAAAGCATGTTAGCAACTGATGGTAGAAACAGATATATTAAAAAACCTGGTGTTATTTTCTAACAAATTGTTGTTTAGTAATATAAAATAAGACAAGTTATTTATCACAATAGAACAACAAGATGAGACATTGTAGTTGTAATTATAGATAGATATATAACAAAATTTGCTATGTTCTTAGATATATTGTGTTGACTACTATTTGTGAAATAATAGAGAATATTTATTTTAAGGAAGAAGGTGAAAATTTGAAAGAACACAAAAAACTCTGATCACCTACACATACCAGGTTTCCCAAACTGAGAAACAAAGAGGAAAACATTAAAGTTTATTTCTATTTGCTTCATCAGTGTTTTTCATTGAGAATGGCTCATTTCTAGGTGCTTTGGAGAACTTAATACCCAATTGGAATACCCAAGTTCTATGTTCTAGTTCAAAGTAAAACCAACAACATAAAAACAACACAAATAGAGTCAGAAGTCTCCGATACTTGAGAAGAGTGTTTACTACACTCAACCATTTAGTTGTAACATAAACAAGCGCATTCCAAAGGTGCACACCAGAAGTTAATGTAAACAACAGCTACTAAGTAGGGCACAGTGGACTCAGCTACCAGGCAATCATAGCCAGGCTGTGGTTACGAGCTCGCACGCCACCGCCGCCTGGTTGCACAATGATACCTCCACAGTGGAATGCTAATTAACTATTACAGTACATTGACAACTTGGAGGTTAGGTATCATCAAATTTTTCGCGAAACTCACCTCCTTAGACGACCACAGATCCTTCGTTAGGTACTCCGAGAGTTTGTTCAGGTGTTCACACGTCACTCCTTTATCCATTTCGAAGGATAAATACCACTATTTTGATTATATACACACGAAATTATCTAGACCTTTACTGGGGTGCTAGTCTTGTAAATAAAGTACATTTCTATAGGATAGCGGGCCAGGACGACGGAGATATATTTACACGATATTTTGAACTAAAATACTGAGGTTTTGGTGAATTCATTTCGGAGTAAATGCTATTTTAATTGAATTAGATTACAGAAATTTCCTTCAACACAAAACTGCACAAAACCTTCCGTGCCGTGACGAGCGAAAAGTCAGATAAGCAGTGTTGCCAGCAAAAATCTAAAAATCCTTCTATTATTGTTAGATAAATCGATTCAGTGAAATCGATTTTCATGAATCGCCGTATTCGGCGTAGAGAGATCGCACTTTTTTAGGTGATTGTGTCTTAATGGTGTAGTTTTAGAAGCACATCAAATAAAAGAAGAAGAAAAATGCTATGAGCATTGTACTTCTTCTTTTTGTTTATCATTTTAACTTTAGCCTGGACCTCATCAAAAAAGCGCAACGTCAAATTCATTTCGATTTCTCGTGTTGATATTTTGTTGGCTGTTTTTCAAAAAATAATAGGTATCTAGTTCATAAGCAAGAAAATTAATAGTATAATAGTAAATCTAACAATCATGACGTCAGCTTCATCGAGCAGTGCGCGTTCACTATTCGCTGAATCTAAGCAGCGATTAGCCGAACGTGTGCAAGTGAATATGAATAATATTTCCTCGCTTACTCGTCAAATCATACGTGGCTCCAAGTCTAATGAGGTGAAAAAACTTATAAATTCGCCAGTAACTTTTGGTTATCAAGTGTAAACAGAAGATTAAAACAATCATTACTATACTTGACCTACAAAATAATTTAGTAGCGCTATACTACTCCATACCCCTTTTGATGCTTTGACACAAATAAATTAGGTATTGTATTGAATTATCAATTCATTTTCAGCTACTAACAAAAGCGACAAGAGACATAGCAGCATCTGAAACCCACATTGAAAATAGCGAGGAAAATCTCAAGAAGATGCAGCTTATTGCCGTCCACATGGGCTACCAGTTTGAGAATATCCACAAATCTGCCATGATGCTGCAGGAGATCGGAGAAAAAGTCAACGCTATGCAGAGATGATAGTAAATTGAAAATATTGATTGATATTTTGAGGACTTGAAGCCTGTTCAGCGCTATTACTCATGCTTAGCCATTTTCACAAGAGAATAACTCATTTTCCTGTGGTAATAATACTGTAAGTTACTCAGGGGTAATGTAGTTTTCAACAGCGAAAGTTCAGTAGTTTGAAAGATAATTTATTATTACTTTTATATAATAATTTAATTAAATATTTGCAACTTTTATAACAAGTTGGGTGATTTGTTTTTAGATCCTAGGGCTTTACAAATTCCTGCTGTAAGTGTAGTGTTTGTGTGGTTAAAATTATGTTGTATCTTTACATAAATTTAATATAAAAAGAAATATTAATAAATTGTATTATAAGTATCTTTATCATTTTAATACTACTGAAATTCTGCAATGTGAACATAATGCTTTTTAAAACAATATTTGAACTTCACATTGCAGTATGACTTACTTGTTTAAAACAGAAATAAAAATAAATTAAATAAAAGTTGTATTTGGTAAAAATATTTCTTTTAGTTAAGTCGAGAGGTAATCAGGAATTCTACATCGTTATACACTTTCAAAAAACTCTTAAAATTATACCTTTTAGAAAATCAAAAATAGCCGTTCTATATAGCTTAAAATAAAATAAAATAAAAATATATAGCTTAAAATAAAAATACATACTTATACTAAAAATGTTAATAAAATATATGCCTATACAAATAATGTTAATAAATTTTACTTAGAAATACACATTTATAACATTTATAATATTACTGCTGGTATAAAACTTTCAGAAATAATAATTGTGAGCTCTTTAATACTGTGATTACTAACTCTATTGATAATGTCTTTGTTTTCTACTTTTATATTTCAATAGCCTTGTCTCGATCAGTGCAAAAGCACGCCTGGGTACCACAGAATACCAGCGCTGTAATACCTGCTGCGTATTATGGCATATGCTGAGTGGCATACCCTTTTCAAAGTACTTACCTACAAACTGTGCCTAGTATATAAGTTAATTATGTTATAAGTTACTTTGAAATAAAGATTTCTATTCTATTCTATTCTATAAGTATTAGAGGTAGTATTAATTAGATGTAATATAAAATTTGATTAGTCTAGTCATATAAAGTTTGCATATACATGGGTCTATTTATACACGAACGATAAAAGTAAAAAAATAAGGTTAACAAGGCAAGACATACAAAACTTCTTGCAACAAGTAAAGTTTGCAAGGTACTTACTCTTTCTCCTTTCCGAACCTTCATAGCAATATTTAGTTGTGTATTTGCTCTAATACAAACTGAAGGCGCTGCACATTCCGAAGCAATCTACCAGGGCCCTAAGGCTGGTTTCAGAGCGACGCGTCTCGGCAGCGCTGCCCAGGCGCGCGCGGCTCGGGCGCGCGCCTGGGCAGCGCGTTCGCTGTGAAACGACATTCAGACGCGCGCGCTTCGTTGTGGTGTACGGTCGAGTGCAGAGAATCATTATGCCAGCAAACGTAATCACTATATTAGCTATATACGTTATATGGAAAAGAGTGCAACAACGACGTCTTAAAAGATTGCTCTGAAATGCCACTGGCAATCGAAGGAGATCCGACCGCGGCGCGGCCGAGACGCGGCCCAAGACGCGTCACTATGAAACGCTACATACAATCTAGTGTAATGCGAGGCGCGCGCGGCTGCGCAGCGCTGCCGAGACGCGTCGCTCTGAAACCAGCCTAAGTCTGCTAAATGAAAATCGTTTCAGTTGGATGTCGATTGGACCTCAGTTAGATGATTTTAGTAGTTTCGTAGTCTGCTAACAGTTTGAAGTATAGAAAATCACAGTAGCAATGGAAACACAGTTGAGTTTCAATGGCGTTACAATGACAAAAAAGTAGCAGTCTTGGAGTCCAGGTGCTGTACTATTCAGTTGAGTTCAGATAACCGATGTGACACAGTGGTAGTAAGTTCTGTCTGCTTCGGAAAGAGCCCTGCATGGCTAACATGCGTGCCACGATAAAATTTTGTCACCGCAATATGTCTTCTGCGGCTAACTTCACTGCGAAAAAGTTACGCATTCTTCCGTAGTGACATTGTGCGCATATGGAACGACAAAATATGTCGTGGCACGCATGTTAGTCAGGCTGGTTAGATATGAGTTAATTAGATACTTAGTTGCGCCGTGTGATGCCGGCTTAGAATAGCATCACCCCACATCCTTCCCGCGGGTGTCGTAAGAGGCGACTCAGGGACTCGAGAGTGTTGGTGTATTACATTTTTTAGGCGACAGGCTGACAACCTGTCACTATAGTGATACACATGTTTTCTGAAACAACCTTGGAAAACAATCCTCAAAAATGTCAGACGTGGCGATAGCGATCGTGCGGCTGTTAGCCCTCTGCCTACACCGCAAGGGACAGAGGCGTGATATATGTATGTATGTATGTATGTAGATACTTAGTTTATGTTTTATAGTGTTTTTTATGTTCACGGAATCCTGAATCATGTGCTGGGAGTGTGTTGAAATGGGCGAATATCCCATATTTTAGTGATTAAATAATGACGAATACTAGTGAGAACGGTAACCAAGAAGCCAAATGGGCTACTCAATTGGGCAGTCTATTTCATACCGTTCCTATTACCAAGTCACCTATAAAACTGTATCGCTTTGTTCCTATAGCCCCAAGACACCGAGCTCCAGTTATCTAATGCTCCATTATCGAGCACATTGTAGGACACCACTTTCACTAAGACTCTTAGCCTGGTGCCGTGATCGTTGCTACAGTTTCCTGGTACTAAGTCACGCTACCACTTAACTTGGAGATTTGACAGACATTCGACAGATAGGCGGTCGATTGTGGCTGTAAAACACTACCCTGCCGATAGGGCCCGATTTGAAATACATTGCAGGGCCCGAAGTGAAAATCTAAATGAAATGCTAAATGAAAATCGTATTAGTGTGTCGATACCGTCTCAGTTGGATGGTTTGGGTCGATTCGTAGTCCCCTAACAGTTTGAAGTAGGTATGTAGAGTGACAATAGAATGGAAGTTGAGTGTCGCTGACATCACTTTGGCAAAACATAAAAGAATCGTGGCCCTGGGCCCTAAGTCCGCTAAAAAAAACTCGTTTCTGGTGGATGTCGATTGGATCTCAGTTGGATGATTTCGATTAATTTGTAGTCTGCTCACCGTTTGAAGTATCACACACAATGGCATGGAATGACAGTTGAGTTTCGATGGCGTAACAATAAAAAAAAAACTGTTGGGGCCCTGTTCATTATATGGACGTCATTACAATAAACTCATGATAAACTGCAATGCAGCGTAGGCTGACCACCCGTCAGTGGATCGACGAAATCAAGGATTGTGGATGCAGAAGACCGAACTCGGCGAAGAATGGAGAAGATTTGGACAGGCATATGCCCAACAGTGGGCAAAACCATGCTGCCGAAGAAAAAGAGAGGCAGAAGAAACAGCAATGTATGCCGATACGCGCCCTCTCGGCAGAGTAAGCGTAATAGCAGTTTAAGTGCAGGTTGGATAATAGATAATGCAAGTGATCTGGGTCCCGATTCTCTTATATTCTTTGACCATTACATTTCCAACGACACTTCACTTTGGTTTCTTTGGAATTCCATGGGAAGACCCGGGAACTAGGTAGGTAATTAGATACATATTTAGATATACCTACTACGTACCCAAAACATTAATTTCCAAAGCGCTTGTAAATTATCAGTTTTTTTAAGTTGATTGAAAACCTGCATTTTTTCTCGCAGAGCAAAAATGTACATTCAATATCTTACAACACAATACAAATTTTTTTTATTGCACAAAAGAAAAAAAAAGACAATAATTGTACAATTCACCTTATTGCTACAGTAGCAATATCTTCCAGGCAACCAGGAGGAAATACTTCTTCGTTTCTTTGTAGTACATACATACATATATCACGCCTTTATCCCTTACGGGATAGGCAGAGCGTTAACGGTCGTAAAAGTACGGTCACCATCGCCACGTCTGACAAATATAGAGGGCCGTTTGAGATAATTTGTGTATCACTATAGTGGCAGGTTGTCAGCCTGTCGCCTAAAAGTTGATACGACAACTACCTACTCAAGACAAGAACTAACTACTTCTAAACCTTGAATGTAACTCGGACAATCAGAGCTCAAGGGATTTAATGACGTGAACCATTTGACTCTTTCATTCGATCAACGTTAAACACTTAATATAATTTAGATCACTCTTTTGAGTATGGACCTTGGACTACTTCTGAACAAAGCTTTGATAATTTCATAATCGTTAACCTGCGTAAACCAAAGTGTTGGAGCGTGCGTCGGTGGCCAAGTGGTTAGGACACCGGCCTTACAATCGTGAGACCCGAGTTCGATCCCCGCCATGTACCAACGTGTTTTACTCCCGGACATTTACCGACTGCTCTTACGGTGAAGGAAAAACATCGTGATGAAACCCACTTTCAAATAAAATTTGAACCTAGAATCCGGGCCAGGTTAGCCTTGCAAAGGTCAGATGGCAGTCGCTCTGTGTAAAAACTTGGTTCTACGTCAAATCCCCTTGTTTAGGTAGCCGACCCAGACACAGAGCGGGATAGGGAAAGAAGAATGATGAGTATCTACAGTCTGGTGAAGTGTTAGAATTTGTGTTGTCGTCCAACCATCAAATTAATTATTCTTTATGAGTCACAACAGGACATCATCTTCTAGTGGATTATTCAAGGGTATTTGCTATGTACTTACACACCAGTGACCACGATTGGTGGGCGGGTTGGTTGGGACAATTCTAAAATATATTTATCGGGAGAATGCTGCCGTGTGATGTTGGTTTAGAATAGCATCAGCCCATTTCTTTCCCGTGGGTGTTGTAAGAGTTGTATGAGGGACTCAAGGGTTTATGTGAGTGAATAGAATTTCAGGCGACAGGCTGACAACCTGTCACTAACTAGTGATATTAGTGATACATGACTTATCTGAAACGACCCTCAAATATTTGTTAGACGTGGCGATAAGGACTTGTTACTTTACGGTCTACGGTCTACGGCACTGCTTACCCTATGAGGGACAAAGAGGTTATTTGTTTGTATGTAGAATGCTGCCCATTCCTTGGGCGCATTCTGTAGCAGTCTTATATGACACCAGCAGGTTAAAATCTAGTGGTGATGCTATTCTAATTCAGCATCAATCCATACAGAACCACTATAACTAACGCCTAAAAATAGATAGTGCAATAACTGTTTTTTACAGACTCTAACGCAAGAAGAACTAATTCAATTTGTAGTTATTATTGAGCAAGAAATCCCTCAGAAATACCTATTACAACCTCTGACCTCTGGGTTTCACTATCGGCCTGAAAAATTGTTTCTTTTTTTGCAACTTCATAATAACCAAGACGGTAAGGCAATACTCAGTAACCGAGTAAATATAAACAGAGATATTGCTAAACCTAATTAAATGCCTTTTTCATACAAATTGTGAACATCCGTTATGCCGGTGAGAAATACAATGTACTTAACTTTATTCATTTAAATACATACTTAGTTTCTCGAACGGAAGTCGCTATCTAGATTTTAAAAATGCAACTTATTAACACGCTTGTTAAAATAACAGTACAGTACCTACAGTATATATAAGAGTAACGTACAGTATAATTAGTATAGTGTACCAATCTTCTATGTTGTTTTTTTAGAAATGGCATCTTGAATAGAATTCTGACCGCCTTCGAAAAAGAGGAGCAGTCGTCATTTCTCAAAGCCTTATAAAAGACATCAACGCGAGTCTAACTAAAGAGTTATAAGATTGCCCGTAAGTAGGAGGTGTACGAATGTTTGTAACATTTTCAGAGATATTAAAATATTTTAATCTATTTGTCCATAACAGTTTCATAAGTGTGTAAAGTTTTATACTCCTTGCGCATTAGCTATGTAGGTAAACTTTTTTCAACACTGACAATGACAAGAATAGGATCATATCGTATGGCAATCCCCGCTAAGAATATCCATACGTCTATAAATAATTTTTTGCCAGCTTTCTGCCTCCAAAGTTGCACTGCAGATGCTAGTACCTACTTATCGAAATGACACTTTAGTTCCTCACAGCTCGCTAGCTCGCTAGCTCGCAATCGTCATCATTTATTTAAGGGCATCGCAATAAGTATAAGGTGTAAAAATATTAGCTGCAAATATTTGAAGGGGTGAATCAGCCCATGAAACTAAACAACTTTCCCCAAGAAACATAGGTCGAGTAATGAGAAAAGAATTAGGCACTGTATTGACTTGCTTGGTTGGTAATTTTGTATGGGAGATCCAAAATATTTTCTCATATTCCGACCTATGTTCCTTAGGGAAAGTTGTTCAGTTTCATGAGCTGGTTCAGCCCTTGAAATATTTGCAACATTTTTTTTTACATTCTGTATATTAATGGTGGTAAAACCCTATCAAGAGGCTTTCAAAGACTCCAAGGATTCATCCTTTGAATAAGTCTACCATTTTTTCGCCAGTTTTCTGCAAAGCAGTGCTGCCATTGTGTCCAATTGCTCGCTCCAATTCTTGATACTTTCGTTTTTTCTGTGACATCCATTATGATTATCGTATTGGGCACGAGGTTGCGCAATTCGCCTTTGACGTTTTGATATAATTTTTAATGCTTCGTATCTCGACAAAGTTACTTTTTCGTCCGGGAAACGCTTCGTTTGTTGCCTTGTATTGTATTTGTCTATTGTTGGCGCGCAAAAACAAGTTTGTGTTATAATTTGTTCGTGACTCTTGGCTGCAGAAGCGGCGGCGCTTGCGCAACTCTCGTTGTAATTATCCACGTTGAAAGTGCGAAATTAGCTCCTCTGTTCTGTACAAACACTTGGCTGTGGGGGAATTGCGATAAGATGTGGAACACGAAAAAGAAAATTTATTTAGATTTAATCCGAGCGAATAAAGTTGCAATGTGGTAAGAGCATAAAAATTAAAATATTGAGCAAAATGGCTGATCATGTTCTCTTTTGTCTGTACTTTGCTAGCATTCCAACTTTACCTACTAAAAGTATCTAATACTATGTATCGTAATTGCAATGCAACCAAGAAAGGAAAATAACATAACAACAACAGATACTAGGGCCTACTCACACACATGTAATTACATCTTCTTATCAGAAAAATCGAGGCACTTTCGTTTTTATGATTTGACAAAACAACAAACCTGTAACAAAAATTTAAAATTTTGGACATTTTCATTAAGATTTATAAACCCCATTTTGCTTACTATTACACGATATGAAATATAACCTATTCCAAAATAAACACATTTTTTAAATAATGTGATTCGTACGAAACATAAACATGTAAGGTGTCCCGCGTTTTTTGATGAGATGACAAATATACTCGTAGCTAGTACGTTACGATATTTTATTTAGTAATACAGATCGCTGAATGGAAAACTTCATACTTAAAGAGTACAGACGCACCATTCCGACAAAATATGTAGATAAGATCAAGATACGACAGTGGTATGTACTGTAGGTAGTATGTCTGCCTGTTATGCAAAAGGCCCCAGGTTCTCGGCTAGGACAGTTACTATAATGATGAACTGCTGTACGTTCTTTGTTATGCAATTTCTATCGTCCCACTATGATACGTGATCTTCGCCCTCTCACACTTGGTTCTGATAAATACCTCCTTACTTTATTAATTAAAAATAACGAATAAGATAAGACACGAACACATTGCGTTATTTAGTTCTGTTATCATAAAATGAATCATCTGTGATTTGATGACTGTTACAATAGGTTATCAAAGCCGTATAGTGGCAGAGTAGAAAAACACCACCCCATTTTTCCCGTGAGGGTAGAAAGAGGCGACCAAGGGAGTAACTAGACCCAAGGTAGGTCCTGGAGAAGGACAGCTTCACACGGGTCTCCGTCAGGCGCGTGTGACAAAGGTCTATCGTGCGGCAGACTCCTGCAGCCGACCTGGTTCCATGCGTATCGTATCGTCGTTCCCGTGGAGTCAGTTAGGGAGGCCGAGAGGATGGCGCAGGTCCTGGGCAACCCTGCGTTTTCAATGATTGCGTCCCAGGCAACGCAGTGTCTGTGCTCTTGCCTCAGACACTTATTAAATCGTCTGTCACAGACATATAAGGCCAGTGATGATGAGCCTGAAGATATCAAATAGACACGGATGACCGGTTGGACCATAGTGTGTGTAATGTAATGTAGGTACTATCACCAGCACCTACTTATTTGAGGGATCAACTCATACAGGTGTACCATTTGTATGATATAGGTATAAATACATTGTCATTGTCCCGTAAGATTCTACTTTACCGCCTTAAACTGCTAACTAAAAAAACGTTGTCCTGTCACCTTCGGGAATCAATATCTTGCAGTCCCATAAAACAAGAAATTGAATTAAATCGAATCTTGCAGTCAGCTGGTCAGCCGGTTTACAGATTAATAAAATGAAATACTTACTTCTAAAAACTCACGAACTTTTCAATTCAGCTTATTATAGTAAAACCAAACTACACACATACATCACGCCTGTATCCCTTACGGGGTAGGCAGAGCATAAAGGGCCGTAAAAATGGCAATTTCTGAAGACTGTGTACCACCAAAAAGACCAAAAATATCGCCTAAAATTTCATTATACATCAAGCCTCAAATGCCTCAGTCGCCTCTTACGACACCTGCAGGAAAGATATGGGGTGGTGCTATTTTAAGCCGGCATCACACGGCGCTAGTAAAATCTTGCAAATGTGTAATCTGTGGGCATAGTATTTCAAAGTTCTTATAGCGACTCGTGTCGTGTCCCGGAAGAGAATTGCTGTGGCGAAATGCAACCGTGCCGTGCTGAGCCGAGACTCGAGATAAGCCTCTAAAGCTTTATGGCACGCACTAATATGCCACTGGTGCGTAGCAAATGGCATGGGATTCGATCTAAAGATAGGAGGATGGAACTAAAAACATTGAAACATTGTATGAAAAATTGTTGCCATATTTCAGGGTAATCTGTCAGATTTGATAGATCGTGAAGAAAGTTGGCTTTCTAGACAGACTGAAGGTGGATTTTGCTAGTCCGGTCTTATAACGAATGCAGTTGTGTGCAATTTAAGAAACCACATATAGAAGCCATAATAGAAGCAAGACAGAAACTCATCGCATTGCTGCCGTGCGGCCGTCACAGCAGCCTGTCAAACGTCGCAACACCGTGCGGTAAAAACACTACACAGTATAAAGCAAAGTCGCTTTTCGCGTCTGTCCGTATGTATGTTTACTTAAATCTTTAAAAGCATACAACTGATTTTGACGCAGGTTTTTTTGGTAGATAGAGTGATTCAAGAGAAAGGTTTTTATGTATAATACGTAATTGCCGGGAAAACATCTTATTCCACGGGAAAATGAGTTGCAGCGGGCGCAGCCGCTGGGGCAGGCCGCGAGTATGAAAATATGATGCAATTTCCAGGCCTGTGCAGATTCTAAACCCTGAATTTGGTTGCGCAGTCATCAATTTCCCCTCTATGTCACGAGCTCGGTCCGTCACGAAATAAGGTCATTTTTATGCCCTAAGTGTGACGCAGACCGCTGCGGTTGAGGTTGACCCTAACAACGACAATTACATCACAAAGCCCTTACTTTAATGCCCACTTGTTGACACCGTAGAAGGTTCGATTCTGCGTGACATTTTCTTAGTAACTTCGCGAAACTTTCATGTAAAAAAACAACAAGACTCAAATGAGCAACATTATCTTGATATGTGTTCAAACAATCGTTAGCCTGATTCGCAGCATGAAATATTATGATATTTTTTCACCATAGTTTACGCTTTCATATTCTCACTCCTGTTTTAGGGATCAAACGCCTCTTGGTGGTCAAATTAAGTAGGTATAGTTTAGGAAATATAATTTGAGCCGATTCGACTATGAAACGTCAAGGCGAATCGGCTCAAATTATATTTCCTAAACTATACATATAGATGTCCTCCTCTAGGTTTCATGTCTCTTTTCATTTGTCAACATCGCATCACTGACAAAATTGGGTCGATGGACGACTCAGTGTCTCACACGGAGAGAGAGAGACTGGAGAAAATTAAAAGAATAATAAGTAAGAATAAGTTACAGTACGGCCACTTTTGAAAGATCACGTTATGAAGACATGTCATAAAATAACGCCCTGGGATGCCGGCTTAGAATAGCATAACCCCATTTCTTCCCATGGGTGTTTTAAAAGGCAACGGACTCGAGGTTTTCATGTGTATTACAATTTTAGGCGACAGGCTGACAACCTGTCACTACAGCGATACATGTATCATCTAAAAGGGCTCTCAATACTTGTCAGATGTGGCGATAACGACCGTAATTTTACGACTATTAACGCTCTGCCTACCCCGGAAGGGATAAAGGCGTGATTTGTGTATGTGTATATACTATGTATGTCATAAAAAATTAGACCTTTTGTCATAGCTTTAGTATGATTTTGAAAGCTGTTAAAATTGGCTTTACAAGTGGTTGGAGACTACAGAAAATGACATACATAATCGAGGCTTTGTCCCACGACTGCTTGCCCGCAATGTTGGCCCATTCAGTGATAATGTTGGCCCAACAGTGGGTTAAGGTCGGCGCACAATAGGCACTTATCCCTACGTGGTGTTAGCGGGCCGACTTGACTTTTATGTTGACGAATTGTTGGTTCTTGAAAGACGTTTGAATCCGAAATTTACGCTCATGTTACTCGTATGTGTTTTTAGAATTCTAAGCATGTTCACATATGGATCTAATTGTCCTCCTCTTTAGAAGTCGGTTAAAAACGAACAAGTAGGTAGCTGAAAACAGCGCATCAATGTATTCCTTTTAGGGCTCTTCTACTAATATTGGTTTAAGGTGGACCAGTTTAAATTAATCCTTGAAAGAGTAGACTGACGCAGGGCCGTCTTAGCACATTTGCCGCCTGTAGGCTATTCAAATTTTGCCGCCCCCTCAACCCATCCCATCCGGCTTCACCTGAGCTGTTTTTTTTTGGCCTACACCTATTTTGCAAACAGTTTTACTTACATCCGAACTTGTCGTCGGTTCTCGTAGGATGTCGTCAATTGTATGTGGTCGTCGAACCGATGACTTGACGAAAAGCTCGAATACATAAAAATGTCGCAGACTGTTTTTTGATTTCTTGCACTGTATCCGTTTCTATGTCATATGTTTGTTCTAACGAAACTGCTTTTTCTGTGAGGGTGTGTATGTCTAACTCGTCTATTTTGGTAATAAATGCAATTTTTTCATTATACTCGTAACTGGCATGCGCCTCCTGTCTTTTTTTAAATTCTGTTACTAGCCTATCTACGAGGACAAGACGTATTTACGCGGAATGCGTCACTCGCAGTCATTATATTTTACTCTTCTGGTGTTTCGTCAAATTTTGTCTTCCTTTTCGGCTGTCTCTTTCCCATGTCTTTACCGTATTGTTTGCATACGCTTAAGTCTATTGCTTTATCTTCAAAATATTTGAAATTTTCTCGTTGGGATATAAAAAACTGACGCAGTGACTCATATTGATCAGCAACGGTTATTAAATCTACAATGGAAGACTGAATTTGAACATTGGCTTGATTTATTCTTTGCAAAAAATCATTCCACACTATAACCGTTACTGCCGTTTCCAGTTTTTCTAAATTAGAAAGTAGTTAGTTATTCCCGCCGATTCGTTTATTGATTCCAAAGTTTCAAGAACTTTGTGTCAAGAATATCTCAAACTTTTACACGCGTCCTCCCTAGCTGACCAACGTGTCAGATTCACTCTTTTCAGGTTATCGCCTTTCCCGATTGTACTCGTTAATTTTTGCCAGCGATGTGCCGAGCTAAAAAAAACCTAAATTTCCTGTAGTAGCATGAAAAATCAACAAGCCTCTGTACACGATTCAGCAGCAAGCAGCACATGTCGCTAAATTTAGAGAATGTGCAGAACAAGGCACGTAACAAACGGGGCATTGTTTTTAATCTTCGCCTGTAAGCCGTTGTATTTCCAGACATGTTCGCCGCGTTATCATAGGACTGTCCACGACAGTCTTCAATTCCTAGCGTTTTGAGTTCCGTAATAACAGCAGAAAACATTTCTACAGCCTTATGCCCGACTGACGACATAAATTCAAGAAATTTTTCACACGTTTCGCTTGTATTCAAAACATATCTAACGACAAGAGTAAGTCAATCCACATGTGCTAGATGTGGTGTTGAATCAATGATCAGGGAAAAATATTAATTTAACTATTAATATTTTATATTAACTATAAATTTTTTTTTGGCGAATTTTGCCGCCCCCAAAATCTGCCGCCCTAGGCTTAAGCCTACTCAGCCTAGTGGATAAGCCAGGGCTGGACTGACGTGCTGTTGATAGTTCTATCAGAAATTCAGCTTCAATCAGACCACAGACCAGAGATATCATGAGAGCAATGCAGATGTATTTTTTCCTCAGTGATACAGACCTTAATCTACTTGTTGAACAAATCAACTAAGTATGGTCTTCCTCTTTTCGTGTGGAATATCGAATGATCCAAAAGCCCTATGAACCCTAGAGTAAGTTTTTTAACCGCGAATAACGGCTTAACGTGCCGAATGTTGTTTAGTTTGAATAACTCTATCGCGGACTATAGTTACTGACAGTTCAGAACTGTCACTTTCATACAAAGTTTGTTTACGAAAAGATAAGTACCTAAACTTACAGACTATACTATTATATTAGTATTATTTTGATTGTTATTGTTGTTGATTGTTGGTCCTTCAAATGGGTACAATGTTTTATTAATAAGTGGGTAGTACACCGTAGTAGCCGTGTGATGCCGGCTTAGAATAGCATCACCCCACATCCTTCCCGTGGGTGTCGTAAGAAGCGACTAAGGGGCTCGAGAGTATTGGTGTATTACAATTTTTAGGCGATAGGCTGACAACTTATCAATATAGTAATACACATGTTTTCTGAAACCTTGGAAAACAATTCTCAGAAACGTCAGACGAGGCTACAGCGATCGTATTCTTACGGCCGTTAACGCTCTGCCTACCCCGCAAGGGATAAAGGCGTGATATATGTATGTATGTAGTACACCGTAAACCAGTAAACTGACACTATGTTGCACTTTTTTGCAAGTGCATCATACTAGGAAGCGTCGCTGCAATAATTTATCGCAAATATGAATGATGTGCATATAATAAGTGCCTACTTGTTGTGATAATGTCATACAGCCTTCACCTTAGCCGTGTCTAGGTTAAGGTTATATCTGAGAATCACGTGCGTATTGTAGACGTACTTATTTGTTAACATAAATTGTTGTGTGAAAATATCGGTTTTCTGTAAAGTAAGTGTTTTTAGAAGATAGAGTAGTTAGTTAATTAGAAATCGCTACGTAAGTACAAATTTAAAAAGTATGTTTGATGCTTACTTTACATAAACATTTTTACAAACCGTTGTCAAAACGTGTTCTTGTTTCAAAAGTATCTTAAATCTTGGTATGTCCTTAAACGATAAGATAATTAACAGCGTTGACAAGGAATATGGGTGAATATAAATAAAAAAAAAATATGGTGATCCATCCATACATTGAACAATTGAGGCCCATATCCAGGAGTGGATTGTTGTGGATTGGTCATTATATTACGCCTTTATCCCTTGCGGGGTAGGCAGAGTGGTAATTTCTTTAATATTTTGGTCTTTAGTGGTTCACATTTTTAAGTTAAGAAAGAAAGAGATGAGTTCTCTGCTGCTCGTTTTTGTAAAATTCGTAAAAGTTCAATTTCTCAATGCCATTGATATACTCAACGTATCCATTACCTATTAACAAACTGCATTAAAAACTAAGATTAATAAACATGCTATTCATGAATGAAACGTGTGTTAATCATCAAGCTAACCGTGTAATTATAATAATTAAAGACCGATGTGCCGTACAGTTGACAAATAATGGTCGCTTCCTCAACACTTCCGTTGCCTTGGGCCGGACATGCATTATACCTCTTTATAATATACAAACAAAGAAATGTAATCTACAGACTCGGCATAGACAGGAGGTCGGACAACAAAATATCTAATAGAGTTAATTCTATTTTTGTTGAAACTTTAGGTGTCAAAAAGTTTTTTATTAAATCCAGAAAAAAATATATGAATATCAGGGGAAGGAAATATGGGAAGGCCAATTAGTAGAATAGCGACCGTTGAGTAAAATAAGGTAGCTACCCGCCTAGTCGGGTTTGAGTCAGAACGAGGTCCATAATAGATACAAAACCGACAACAGTATAGACCTACATCCTCTGTGCTGTAGCTGAAATCGTTCTGCATTCAGATCTACAAAACAAACTACAACATAAAGAATTTATGCTCATACTAGCCTCCTCGCAATTACATAAATTTCGTGTTATCCAGTATTGATTCTGGCACATACCACGCTCACTTGGCTCGTTATATGCAGATATCGCTAAAAACACATTTCTTGCGCGTTTCAGGTACTTCTAGCTGATGCGACGTTGTATTGAGCACCATCTAGAGGCTTGGTTAAGAACTTCTTCTTCTTAATAGAATCGATGGCAACAGTAATAGTTATATTTTCGTTGACCAATTTTGGCAACTGAAATGCCCCTGGGGCTTGCTTCTACTAGGTCCTGAAGTGTGCCGGGGCTCGGGCAGTTGGGACAGGCCAGGTTAAGAACTTGTAGTAAGTAAAATAAATAAAAATTATTTTTAATACACACACACATAATATAAATTTACATATAATCTTAAACGTTCCACGTCAGTTAGGTAACCAGCCAACCCCGACAGAGAAAGGAATAAAGGCAAGGAGAATGATAATACAATCTTAAAAATACAATTTGTAGCTTCTTCTTGTGGCACAGTCTCACAATCAATCCCACATTTTGTTTTTCAATCAAAACCGTGTCTACGGATGACAGATCGTATCCTTAAACCGTGTCATTACATTATCAATTTACATTACATTCATGTCATTAAATACTCAGTTTTGTTCAATGGTGACATTTGCGTTTGTCATTGAAGAGATGCGGAAAGGAGCCTTGTCATAATCATAAGACTAGCCTGAAGGGGTTTTGAGAATATGACAAGATGATAGATCTATTATATTATATTGAAATAAACGGTCCAGCTGTGGACTAATAGGAAAATGATGATGAGTGGTGATGATGATGATGATCATTCTATGCTTGGGTTAGTGGGACCTTCCAAATTGAATGATTATTGGCACCCAAGTTAGTACTTAGAATAACATCACCCCAATTCTATACATAGATACAACCATACACATATCACGCCTTTATCCCTTGCGGGGTAGGCAGAGCAATAACGGCCGTAAGAATACTGTCGCTGTCGCCACGTCTGTCATTTTTGAGGATTGTTTGCCAAGTTTGCTTCAGAAAACATGTGTATCGCCATAGTGACAGATTGTCAGCCTGACCTAAAAATGGTAATACACCAATACTCTCGAGTCCCTTAGTCGCCTCTTACGACACCCGCGGGAAGGATGTGAGGTGATGCCATTCCAAGCCGGCATCACACCAATTCTATAGGAGTCGTAAAAACGGACTAACAAATAATTGTCCAGTGAATATGCAGTAGCAGCGTTCCCAGTGAACGCAACATCTTGCACTGCGCTCGCCTTTCCACCTGCCAAGCGTGGTGAATGTAACATCGAAATAGAGTAATGTCGGAGTAGCGTTTTCAAAGTTCAGTTTTCTGGCCACAGCCCCCACCCCTGACTGAAAGAGGAAGGCCCATGTCCAGCAGTGGACTATTATGGCTGTTCAGGTAAAGGTGAAGTTAGTCTGTTGTAGGGCGGTTTCATTGGAACAAACCTGGGACTTTTAGATAGCGGCCCACGGCTCAAACCACTAGTACTACAATACATGAAGCTCCTAAAACCTGTCACAACCTCGGAATGGGGAACTCCACGGCTCAGTGGCGCCACCACGGCGTGACGAATAAGTGGAGCGTGGGGTGAAGTAACTCTCGTAGGGCGGGTTCTTATGTGTTCATTAGGCGGCGCAGAGCAGGGAAATTTTCAGAGGTAGCTAATAGTGAAGGCATGAAAAACTAGTCTCACTTGGATTGCGTAGAAGTAGAGCATGCATGAGGTTAGGTCAGGACGCAGACTCAATTTTCTTTTATTCACATCTCTTCATTTATGAATTAGATCGTTGAGAAAGACTTATTAGTTGCTACCTATCACCTAATCAGCCTAAATTTAATACTCATCACATCATCAGCACATCAGCCTATAGAAGTCTTCTGCTGAACATAGGCCTGCCCCTGGGCCCCCAGGGTAAGCCACAATGACCGATCTCCCGCTCTCGCCATCCAGTCGCTACCAGCCGCTCTCTTTAACTCATTGGTCCTTCTTGCCGGAGTACCTAAGACCTATTTTGAAATCGTAAGTATAAAATATTAAAAAAATGATTTAGTTTTGTTTAATTCATCTTACAATTTCTGGGAGCGTCAAATCCGTGTGAGTCCCGTCCTCGATACCCGTGGCTTGACTATAGTCATTCGTAAGATTCCCTCTTAATTTTTCCTTACTCTGAGTGATTGCGTCATGTATCAGGTTGCTGGTCAACTGTGTGAAGTGTTCGATTGTTGATTGGTTCTTAGTAACAGTAAGTAGTCAGTAATTAGTGTGTGTAATCGTGTCGTGTGGGTTATTATGTCAGATCAGTGGTCGAGCTGACGACCGATATGGCGCAGTGGTAGTGCGGCTGCCTTGGACGCAGAAGGTTCCGAATTCGATTCTCGGTGGGTCACTCACAAAGTTGATATTTATCAAAGTGAGTCTTGGCTTTCGATGCTTCGCTACTTTTCGATTGGGCTTTGGTTTCACCATTTTTACAACAGGCTAAACTAATTTGCATAAGTAGAGTAGTAGTAGGTTGGAGTAGAATTGAACCCATTTTTAGTCATCAAAGGAGTACCTACTCTACTATTTTTGTCAGACCGATTGGCGAGCGCAGTGCAAGATTTTTCAATCTGTTGTTATTTATTGTTGAATACTGCTACCCAATTTACTGTCATTTAGTCTAGTCTCTTTGACGACACCCACGTACCCACGTACAATGGGGTTAAAATCTATATTCGTATTGAATTTTTTTTCTTTGTAAAGTAGGCACTGACTGGTTGTCATTCATGATGCCTGTGTAGAGATGTTTCCGGCATCTACAAAATATTATCTTAAACTAAACGTCTCTATTCATATTCCTGCTACCATATTAGGCTTAAGTAGATCTTGATGTCGAGGCTCCATTCAGAACAACGAAACGCAAAATCCATCTTCGCTTAGATGGAGTCTTAGGTCCGTATTTATAAATCGCACTCAACTCTGAGATCGACCCAAGACCTATTTTTAACACCATCTTAAAGCCGCACTTAAAGTCGATCTCAGAGTCGAATGAGGTATATAAATACAGGGTCTACCTATTCATTGTGTCTGCGAAAACATAAATAAATAAATAAATATCCTGGACAACTCACACAGCGCCATCTAGCCCCAAACTAAGCAAAGCTTGTACCATGGGAACTAGATAGCTGATACTAATACATATATACTTTTTTTTTGTAAATAAATACATATTATACATAGAAAACACCCAGACTCAACACAAATATTTGAAAATTGACTTAACAAATATTTGTGTCCGGTGGGGATCGAACCCACGACCCTCGGCGTAGAAGGCAGGCATACTATCCGCTACGCCATCGGGACAGTCAAACATAGCTGTATGCAAAGAACTGGGAATAAAAAATCAGTGGCTTTAATTCTTGAGTACCTAAGAATTTCTTTCTTAGCCACTTCTTGTCTACTTGTTGTTTCTGAAAATTAAAAGGATGTTGCTTCTGAATATTAAAATCACTGACCATTATTATATACGCACTGGACATGCTGTCTCATACAAATGACAGTTAGTTTTGTGTTTAACTCTGAAGCGTCATCTATATCAGACATATAGTTCGGTATATATAGGTACTTTATAAAATTTAGCTTGATACCTGTGACGTCTGTCAGTTTCAGGAAAATGTTATGACATAAGGTCCATTGTCATTTGTTTACTTCTCTTTTAGTATATGGATCTGTCAAATGTCACAGGTGTAAGCTATATTTTATAAACTAAACTTTAGGTATTTTTCATGGACGTATTACACTATGCCGTGTGATGCCGGCTTAGAATAGCATCACCCCACATCCTTCCCGTGGGTGTCGTAAGAGGCGACTAAGGGACTCGAGAGTATTGGTGTATTACAATTTTTAGGCGACAGGCTGACAACCTGTCACTATAGTGATACACATGTTTTCCGAAACAACCTTAGAAAACAATACTCAAAAATGTCAAACGTGGCGATAGCGACCGTATTCTTACGGCTGTTAACGCTCTGCCTACCCCGCAAGGGATAAAGGCGTGATATATGTATGTATGTATGTATGTATTACACTAACATTTTATTTTAGGGTTAGTATAATACGAACATGTGCCCCATGCAACAAAACTACAGGCTACAAGTCTACAGGTGAAATTAGATCTATATTGCGTAGCCGATAGGATTATTATCAAACCAGGATTTTTGAGATGCTACGCAATTTCCATCGAATTTCTATAGGTTTGTAGCCTGTAGTTTCGAATAACGGGGCACATGGTATTTTTAGAATTTGACAAGGAAATGTCACATAGAATAGAAACCACAGAGAATAATAGTGGTATATTGTGTGATACACAAATAATAGGCTTTGGACCAGGAAATATTAGCACGTTATGACAACTATTGATGATAAACGCTGAATAAGCTGCAGGTAATTACTTATTACTATAATATATTATTAATAAGATAAATAGATAATGTACAGATGACACTGAAGCAATTTGCTATAAGGAAGAGAACTGCGGTATAATTATTTAAGATAATAATATTATAACTGATCGATAGTCGATAGGACTTTATGATTCCAGGAAAACAGTTTCCAATAAGTACGTTTTTAAAATAAACTACGTGTTTATTCTTAATTAACACATCTGTAATTTTAATTTAATGTGATATTTCTACTATTTTGCTGTAAAATTGTATTGATAACTTATGGTCCGTGCACGAAATTTCTTTTGCTTGATGTTTTTATAAACAAAAATATGTGTGTATTTTTGAGGGTATATGGGAATTGCTGGATACCCTATTGTCTATCTTACCAGGGACGTCAACGTCGGTCCACCACTAGAGACCTCTTTTAGTCAAACGTCCATCGATTCTACGACAGAACCGAAGTTGGTAACCTCAGGACTTCAAAATCAAGGGCCCTAGGCCCTAAGTCTGCTAAATGTAAATCGTTTCAGTTGGATGTCGATTGGATCTCAGTTGGATGATTTCGATCATTTCGTAGTCTGCTAACAGTTTAAAGTATAGAAAAATCACAATGGCAATTGAATGATAGTTGAGTTTCGATGGCGTCACAATGACAAAAAATAGCAAACTTCGGGCCCTGCACTATTATTTATTTTGTGGCCCTGCTATAGTTTCAGTATTTACTTAAAAGGGCCTTTAAAATGTCAGTGGTCTTGTTTCATGAGTGCATAATACATCAATTATGGTAGCAGATTACATAAAATGTACAATTTTGAGTTCATTGCGTGCGATCGCGGGTAAGAGGTGGGTAAAGTGTAGCACACGTAATGCATTATAGTCAGAGAGGTATTATGTCAAAAGGAATGTTTTTTAGGTACTGTGTCGAACTGGGTCATAAAATGAAAGAGTCGGTTTTGCTGTTTTGATTTATTCAGGAAATTGCACCTCTATTTATACTAAAATCACATATACAGATATTTACATGTATCTTTTTAATTAAAAGTAATAGATATTACGTCTACCCACATCACATGGTCAAATCCTTAAATCCTAGAAATACAAATCTGTGGGTATGTATTGGAACATAGAAACTAAATGTTGGTACCCCACATAGTGGAATTCCAAATCTGTAAAATATACACCCGAAGGAATCGGAAATAAATAGAAATGTGTACCTCACAGTACCTCACAGTTTTATACACATGCCCCTTTATGATGCGCACAGTATAGAGACAAGTGAATAATTTTGTATACAAGTGTCGAAACAGTACTAGAGAAACACTTACTGTTGAAAAGAAAGTTTTGCAGATTCTTCTTAGCTCCATAAAATTGTACTTGAAATTATTTCAGATTTATCTCCATTTAACTTCATTCCCTCGAGGATGATGTTAGGAATGTCTATAGCATTACTCTTCGAGAAATCTTTTTCAGTAGCTTCCTCTTCATCTAACTACCCAGTATGCAAAGTGGGTCGATCGATACGTTTCGTCTCACCGAGTAATTTTATAAATCACAACTCACGCAAGTTTCAGTTCCTACTTTGTGAGTTTACTTCAGCTGCGTTAAACCGAGAATAAATTAAACTAGTTTTCATGTGATTGTTCAAAATCTTATATAGATGGCTATGGCTCACCGCCGTAAGGTTGCTTGCCTATCGGTCTTCTATAGATTGTACTTCGGAGAGTGTGCGCGTGAGCTACATGAGCTGATACCACCGTCTCCTTTCTTTCATCGGACATCCAGACGCACGGCCGGCTACCATCCGTTCTTAGTTGAAATACCCACATTACGCACTAAGCGCTTCAAATCATCTTTCATTATGCGCACGGCTAAAGAATGGAATTCCCTGCCTGCGTCTGTATTTCCGAGTGCATATAACCTGAATCTCTTTAAGTCTAGAGTGAATAGGCATCTTCTGGGCAAGCTCGCTCCACCGTAGATCCCATCTCTGCTCTAGGGTAAGATTGGGGTCAAGAGTAACCCCATCACAGATAAAAAAAAAGATACTTCAATTTCAACAGCCATAACAGTCCACTGCTGGAGATGGCCTCAAACAATAGGGCATTTACCATACTCTCTACGCTTGGCAGACGGATACGATACGTACGAGTAAACCTGGGGTGATGCTGTTTGAAGCAAGTATCGAACGGCATTCGATAACTAATTAAAAGTATAACAATAATTTTGATAGGCTTTAGTGTTAATTTAGGCGGAAATCTTATTCTAAAATAATTTTATATTCAGTGCAAATATTTTTAGAGTGTGATCTACTCATAAAACTAAACAATTTTAAATTGAAAGTTGAAAAAATTGGATTGATTCTTTACAATATGACATATTTTTACTGTCCATTATCTTGGTCGCCTTTTACGACACCCACGGGTAAAACAGAGTGATGTTAGTTTGAGTTAAGTACCACAAGACAATCAATCAATTTATTCATCACATTTTCTATCAACTTCATTACGCCTAGGCATTTTACATTATGCCCCAACGAATCTATTGATAATTAGTCGCACAAGGTATTGGTTTTCAATAAGTCTACAAAAAAACTTAGTTAACTTAAAACAAAGGAATGCTGCCTCCTACTTACTTCACACCTTGACACAAAGAACGGTTTAATGTGCAACGTTAGCGAAACTGGCGCCGATCAGTAAAAAAACATGCCATTAATTTGTCAAATCATGAGTTTTGGACAGTAATTAGCCACACAGATAATTTCTAACTGATAAATAAAATAAAATTGCATAAATGAAATGATTTTCTGACGTGGTGATAACGCACGTTTTTTTAAAGTTTTTTAGCCGTTTTGCTGTGCATACTCCACAAAAGATAAAAGCGTGATAAGTATGTGTGGTTAAGTATGCCAAAATTTGCTGAAGATGACAATCATTCAAAATGTTCTGGCAATTATTATAATTTCAGTCATGATGAAAGTCAGTCCTTTTTTATTACCTAGATATTTTAAGATTAATTTACTTAATTATTTTTTAATGAACAGTAGAGATCCTAGCCAGTTGGTTCTAAATAATTTCCTTGGTATTAGAATGCAAATGCAGGGCTTTTTTCTGTTTGTGGGCTCCACTGGCCTGACGTTTCACGCTAACTATAATTCGTGAGTTATTGTTAATTGCAGTTTCCGAAACACGCTTACGATGTTTGTATTGGCTAATTTATAAATTCTACACGTGACTGGTAAGGGTCGGAATACACCTGCGTATATTTCGGTCGCGGAATCCGTGCTTCGGAGGGCATGTTAAGGCGTCTGTCCCGGGTACTGTCTATTACCACTTAGACGGCAGTCATTACACAACCAAGTCGAACAGAGGCCTGCTACAAGTAGGAGGCGCTGGAAAATCTCTGATACCTGAGTTCAGCAGGTCGTTAGATAACTCGTTGTCCCACATGAAAAAGAAAGTAGCAAAGTTTTTCAGTGCAGTCTTAAACTCAGCTACTTATTTCGCAGGTGAGTTACAATATGAAGAAATACGAGTTTTTGGTTGATAGCTCTCGATCTGGAGATATTGCGTCCGAGTCCTATGGAAGCCGTAAAATCATGTTTTACGTTATGACTAGCTAAGGGCAGAAATACTGAAGTATAAAATAATTTTGACCTTTTTTCATGCTAAAAATAATTCTGAAAATGATAAGAAGAAACTGAATTTGACCCCGTTGATGTCTTTTGTACGGAAATAATGAAATTAGGTATTCAAAATTTCGTATGCCTCGAATAATGTCAATGTATTAATAAGTAATGTAATAATTGAATCCTGGAGTCTTCGTGTGATATCTGTTCAAAATAGCATCACATCTTTCTCCCGTATCACACACAAAACATCTTCACGTAGAAAACAAAAAAAAACCGAATCTTTCTGATAGAATCCTTTACTCCACACTTGGCTACAAACACCCTTTCTCCCATTTCGTAACCCTGCAAGAAACCCCTCAAATGACTTCCAACGCGGATATCCAGCTCGATTCTGCATCCTTCACAGCGCAGAAGGTCCGATCCCTCTCCCCACTCCACGGCTGCGCGTGCGCACCTCCAGCCGCCAGTCGCTCCGCCGCCGCCGCGCCGCCGCTACGCGCGCACAAGTTTCCGAAGGAAAAATCGTCGCGCGCGCCGAAAAACCCTTTCAAAAACCCACTTTTATTACCCAAAGCTTTCGTGCTCTGTGATGGATTATGTGTATGGCTGTTAAGTGCACCAGAGTGTTTTCTAGCAGTCCCGGCCCGCCTTCCCTTCGCTAAATTTTTAACGTAAGTTTGTACAAAGTTTTGCTAAGGGTTAAGTAATCGTTATGTCTTGAGTAATCCAATTGATCGGTGCGAAATTTAGTAATGTTAATTGGTCTTTTGTGTAAGTTTTGCAGTAAGAATAATAAATCAGTTTTGTTGATTGCAAAACTTAGATTTAACTTAATAAATATGCAATACATAAATCTTTAAAACACACGGAATGAGGTCATAAGTATTCGCATGTGATGTGACAAAGCGGCGTCAAAAAAAATGACTTTTATTTTTTAATTGTGTAATAGTTTATGCAACGGATTTGGGTTTTGAAACTGAAAGTGTTGCGAAAGAGGCTTGCGCGCGCGCAGCCCGCGGCCGGCTGATCTATAGATCTTTGTATATTATAGGCCATTGTATCTGGTTTGCTATTGCCATTCGTCATGTCTTTATGGACAACATTTTCTAACCAAATAAATGGTTAACTTGGCAAAAAACGTCTTACATTCTGTTGCAGTTTCGCTTTCTCATAGATAACGGATGTTTCAAAAATATCTTTTGTACAGGAGTAAATGTTTCTAAAACAATATTAGCAGATTATAATATTGAATCATAGCTTCCTTTCTATTTAATATAAATATAGCTCATTGATTTTAATACTAAACTAAGTCATTGTATCATGACTTAACATCAGCCTATAGTCTAAATTAAAAGAAAAAGAAGTCTAAAGCAGTCCAATGCTGGACGTAGGCCTCCCCCAGAGTGCGCCATAAGGTACCATCTCATGTTTTCGCCATCCAGTCACTACCAGTCGTATCTATACTTAGCATTCAATTCTGAGATCAATCTTGAGTGCGACTTTGAGATGCTGTTAGTATTAACTGGCATTTATCAAAATCGCTCTTGAGATTGATCTGAAAGTTAAGTGCGATTTGTAAATACCTAATAAGGAAAAATGCTGGTTCTTTTATCAACTACTTAAAAATTTAAGCAAAATTACATTTAAAAATATTCAATATTTTAACATTTATCATAAACTCGTCTTGTGTTCATATTCAAATCAATCATTTCTTAGAATAAATCGGCCGCTTATCAAGACGACCTCAAAACTTATAGTATGTCTACAAGTAAGTAAACATTACGTTACTTAAGACTAAAGTGCCTACTTTGCTCACTAGTTGTATAAACTAATCGAACTACGATTAACCATTAAATAACTAAGTGGATAATAAACATTACATACATTAATTGTTGCTCTAATTTCCCTAGAATTAATTACTATACAGGGTCTCAGTTGAAACTAGTTAAGAATTAGATAAACTGCTTTGCGTGCAGATTTCTAGGTCGTAACGAATGTATAGGTCAATTGAGTAATTTTGCATATTTTTCTGAAATTTGTTGATCATATACACGCATGCGTTATATTTTTTAATTATTGTTTTTTTATGGTTGAATTTATTGCCAAATTACTGAATTATCACTGGGATTAAAAGAGTCATGGTATAGTATCAGGCTGACAACCAGTCACTATAGTGATACACATATTTTCTGAAACAACCTTGGAAAACAATGCTCAAAAATGTCAGACGTGGCGATAGCGACCGTATTCTTGCGGCCGTTTACGCTCTGCCTACCTCACCAGGGATAAAGGCGTGATATGTGTGTGTGCGTGTGTGTGTGTGGTATCAGTATAATTCAACAAATGGCTTCTTTTTAGTAGTAGTAATTTGGTTGAGCACTGGGTAATTAAAAAAATATAAAAGTTCTACGCTTAAAACTATTGTCCAAAAATACAACTTACTTCATTCATAATTTTTCAAAATATTCTATGTTTGAATTTATAAACATCATTTTTTTATTAAAGTAAGTGTTCTGACGCCTTCGGAAAAATCAACGCATGACGTCATACACTCCTATTTCCACATAATACCGTTTTAGATCGTTTTAAAAAGTAGCTTGCCGCGTGATGCCGGCTTAGAATAGCATCACCCCACATTCTTCCCGCGGGTGTCGTAAGAAGCGACTAAGGGACTCGAGGGTATTGGTGTATTACAATTTTTAGGCGACAGGCTGACAACCTGCCACTATAGTGATACACATGTTTTCTAAAACAACCTTGGAAAACAATCCTCAATAATGTCAGACGTGGCGATAGCAACCGTATTCTTACGGCCGTTGACGTCCTGCCTACCCCGCAAGGGATAAAGGCGTGATATATGTATGTATGTAAAAAGTAGCTCATTTGACCTGCCACTCCACATCCCTATTACAATGATCGAAAAGTTTCATAAAACATGTTATTTGGATAAGGTGTAAAAATATGAGCTGCAAATCCCTTTTGACTGTCCCGATGGCGTAGCGGATAGTATGCCTGCCTTCTACGCCGTGGGTCGTGGGTTCGATCCCCACCAGACACAATTATTTGTTAAGTCAATTTACAAATATTTGTGTTGAGTCTGGGTGTTTTCTATGTATAATATGTATTTATTTACAAAAAAAAAGTATATATTTATTAGTATCAGCTATCTAGTTCCCATAGTACAAGCTTTGCTTAGTTTGGGGCTAGATGGCGCTGTGTGAATTGTCCAGGATATTTATTTATTTTTTTATTTTATTTAAATATTTTAAGGGATGAAGCAGCCCGTGCAACTGAACAACTGTCCCGAAGAAACATGTGTCGAAATATGAAAAAAGTTCTCCCAAACAAATTGACTTGGTCGATTGGTAATTTTGTATGGGTGGCCCAAATTTTTTTTTCATATTTCGACCTATGTTCTTTGGAGAAAGTTGTTCAGTTTCATGGGCTGAGTCACCCCTTAAAATATTTGCATCAAATAGAACACCTTGTATAAATCCGGAACCCGCCATACCACTCTTTTCTGCTCTATTGACTCCTACACTAGCATACTATTGTTTGCTAGCGGTAACCTTTTCATGTGAAAACTTACGGCTTATAATATCCAATCCCTATATTGGCAGTTTTAGTAGAAACTCTTGAAGGGAACTGGCGGTTTTACAAATTCTGACACTAGAGTTCACTGGGTCGTTAGACGACTCAGTGTTCCACACGAAAAGAGAGAGAAGGGAACTATAGACCAATACAAAAACAATAATTTTGTCTACAAAACCATGTTTTTACTTTTTAAGGTAATTAATTTTTACGCTGCATGTCAGCTAGCATATATCCCAAAATCTTAGTTTTTACAGTCAAATCGACCTCACTCAATGTAGGAGAACTATAATCGGCTAGATTTGACATTCGCTAGCAACGGTTGCCAAACCAGCCGGGCCGCCAGTCGCGCGGAATCGAACTTTGAACTTATAGATGGAAAGGCAGGGTTTTCACTTGAAGGCCACGCGTTGTGTACAGGGAGCTGCCTTGCCAGTGAAGGCAATGAGAATAAAAAACTTCAAATCGAACAGAATAAAATCGAACGTTTGAGTTGTAATACATTCATTTATTTATTTATTATTTAATAATATGGATTCGATATTTAGGGTAATTCTGCCAGTGTCAGTGAGAAAAGATTCCAGCGCAGCAGCTGTGCCGGACGGTGACTCCTGTAGGGTGATAGTGTCATCTACAGGATCTGAAGGGCTCCTCTTGATACCACCCGGAAATGTGGTGAAAAATCTTCCAACTTCAATTCTTTATTCAATGTTTACAATACGGGCACTTCATTGATTAAGTTACTATCGAAAATAAATACATTCATATAGATTACATTTTAGACAGCTTTAAATGACATTCGTTGTTGAGCAGTTTTGAGTAGGTAAATTTTTGTAAGGTTTTCTAGCCTGGATACTAGTCCTTTTGCCTTTTGGTAGGTAAATAGTTGTCAGTGTGACCAAGTGTGAATGCGAGGATTCATGATAAGGCGCTGATGCGATTGTTATAGGATTCATTCATAACTGAAAAATTATGAATGATTTACTTTTATAATTTATGGCTAGAGCTATAGTTTTCAGTGTGAACATAGGCAGAGTACGTACCTTGCTAACCTAAAAAAAAAATGTTATCTGCGTACAACGCTATTCACGTGTAATGGTGACGTACATTTTTATACCCAGTCGTATATCAACAAAAGCAAAAACTTGCTAATTTTCACGAGTCACATCTTCCATTATATTATAACTGATATTTAATATGGAAATCTTCGCAAAAAACTTGTCTGCTACTTGGTCTGACGTGTCAAAAGTCTTAAGATGTTTTATTGAAATCATTGGCATCATACGCTCTTGAGAGCCGAATTAATCAGTGTCTGAGGCAAGACCACAAACACTTCGTTGATTGGGACCCAGTTATGGAAAACGCAGGGTTTATTGTGGATAACGCTTGGTTGATTTTGGAAGACGCGGGTTTGACACCACTACATTTAAAGATCATCTTTCTGACATGGTTACGTAACGACCAAAATCATAGACAGTCACTCTGATCTAATCCACTAGGACGACCAAGATCTGCACAATATAGAACCTGGGTTGGGTACAACATTTTGGTAAGAAATGAAAGGTCCTTTACTTTTCAAAGAACCATTTCTCCGGTTCCACAGACAACGCAAATGTAATTTTTGCTCTATGTTCGATCACAGAATAATAACTAGTAACTAGCTATTATGTTCGGTCCCCAAAGAAAAATGTTTTGTTTCGTTGGCTGGCTTACTTTTTCAAATTATGTTCAGCATTATTTTATTCGATCTAGAAATGGATTGGTTGGCAAGCTAATAAGCAGGCACAGTTTAGCCTATTAAGCACTTGTGTTTGAAACGTAAAAATATTATTCTTAAAACAGAATTTTGAATATATTTCACAAAATAAGAAGGAAATACTTGTGACTTGTGACACATCCTGTGTACTCGTGAGCTGTGACTTGTTTAAATATTGCGAAGGCGGGCGCTATCCGGATCCATTTATTTGACAACACACCTTACATCATACATTATAGGGCATAAAACTGGTTATCCAAACTTGAAGTATTTTTGTCTAAAACCAGTATCATTTTGTCACGAATTTTGTATATAAATTCCAAATAAATTCATTCATGTTTTATTTTATTGGCACGTTGATGATGACCGCTCTTGTTGGGGTCAGAAGATGTCAGTTTTTATTTGATATTAAATACTGGAATCTCTTTTTATGTAATTTTAGAGTTAACATCACATTATCATCAGCAAGTTTTATAGGTGTTTACATTTTGTCTATTTTGTCGTTTTAATTTGAAATTCGGAGGTTGCGATACTTTTGCCTATGGTAGATGGTAGTGTTTTTTTTCTACCCAGGTAGATACGAGTAGGTCTACTACATATAAAGAGCTAATAGGTTTTTATACTTGGTTTTTAAGAATGTGCCGGATGATGCCGGCTTAGAATAACATCACCCCCCATCCTTCCCGTGGGTGTCGTAAGAGGCGACTAAGGGACTCGAGAGCTATTGCTGTATTACAATTTTTAGGCGATAGGCTGACAACCTGTCACTATAGTGATACACATATTTTCTGAAACAACCTTGGAAAACAATCCTCAAAATGTCAGACGTGGCGATAGCGACTGTATTCTTACGGCCGTTACCGCTCTGCCTACCCCTCAAGGGATAAAGGCATGATATATGTACGTATGTATGTTTTTAAGCACCAAATTCTTGACCACGATTTTGCTGGCTGGCCTAATATAACATTGTTAAGAAATCAATGTTAATATCAATCGATATTCAACGCCCTTTGTCCATTTACATACAAGATAACCTTACTGCATAGCTCCATATCGACTATGTAGCCGATACTTAGTAAAGTATGTGGTACTAAATAAATGAATGAAATAGATCGAATAGTAATTTGGCGGAATGACAATGACATTTGCTTAGTGACCTCTATTTGTTATATGATTTCTACAAGCAATATTTACTCTCGATAATATTAAACGCTACTTGTATAGCCAATACGCTAATACTACTAATTTTACTTCTAGAAGTAATACTATCGTCCAAATTTTTGATTAACTGTCAAAGAATGTCGCCATCATGTATTATGGGAGCACCCTGGGCCCCAAGTCTGCTATTTTTTTATCATTATAACGCCGCCGAACTCAACTGGCACTCCATTGCCATTGTGATTTTCTATACTTCAAACTGATAGCAGACTACGAAACTACTAAAATCATCCAACTGAGATACAATCGACATCCAACTGAAACGCATTTCATTTAGCAGACTTAGGGCCCTGTAATGGTTATATTTGCCTTTATGTTTTTTCCACAGAGCAAAAATGACATTTGTGTCGTACGTAGGGGCGGCGCGCGGTTGACATCTCTTGTCTGTGGTTTGTTCATAATTTTGAATGGTTAAACCATTGCCGATATAATCGAAGGCAACTGATGTTTCATCATCTTAAATCGCTCCAATTCTTGACCAACTTGAGCGGTGAATCTTTTCAGACGATGTAGTGTTTAGCATACGCCGACCTTTCGACCAGGTCTTGCCCAAGAGAAGCCACGAATTAACCTGCAAACTATTGCTAAAACGTCTTAACAACATATGCTTAGATTTATTGCAATCTGTTGCAGTACGTATTTTAAGAGTTTAAATTGCGGATTTGGTAAATATCCTATCATGTGCATCAGGGTCAAGACAGACAGAGCGGCTACGAATACATACACGCACATACACAAATTACGCCTACATCCCTGGCGGGATAGGCATAGCGTTAACGACCGTAAAATTACAGTCATCGCCACGTCTGACAAATGTTTGAGGGTCGTTTCAGGGCCCTTAGTCTGCTAAATGAAAATCGTTTCAGTTTGTTATCGATTGGATCTCAGTTGGATGATTTTGGTAGCTTCGTAGTCTGCTAACAGTTTGAATTATAGAAAAATCACAATGACAATGGAATGACAGTTGAGTTTCAATGGCATTACAATGACATAAGATAGCAGACTTTTGGCCCTGATAAGTTGTGTATCAATATATTAACAGGTAAATAACACCTCCAATTTAATGCATTCCCTCCGAAACACGGTAGATTTCGATTATAATATGAGTTTGATGGATAGTCTGACAAATATTGAGGGTGATGTCAGGTAATCTGTGTGTGGAGATTTTTCATTAGGTTCGACGACCGATGGCGCAGTGGTAGTGCGACTCCCTTTGACGCAGAAGGTTCCGGGTTCGATTCTCGGTGGGTCACTCACAAAGTTGATATTTGTCACTTTGTGAATTCGTTCCCAGTCTGGTTAGGACATTGCGGGCTGAACCACCCGATTGTCCGTAAGTAAGATGGTTCCGTGTTTTGGATGGCACGTTAAGCCGTAGGTTTCAGTTGCTGTCTGTAATCACTTATACGGCGGTCGTTACACAACCATGTCAGAAGCCTGCTACTTGTAGAAAGCGGTTGAAAAATTCTGACACTAGGGTTCACAGGGTCGTTGGACAACTCGGAGTCCCACACGAAAAGAGAGAGATTAGGTTCGATGACCCTGCGTGCGGCCTTGCGGCGTTACTCAGTGTTGCCACATCACCGAATCATAATTAGAAGTAGCCAACGGTAAAAGGTTAATCAATGGAGGGTCTTGTAATAACTAAATGATTACACACATAAATGCATGTAATAAAACGAATGTTAATTGATTTTAAAGAAGTTTTAGTACATGTATTCATTACAAATTAATTTTATATATTGACTTTATGTTATGCGATCTTATAAATTGATTATTTAGATAAAATAATTTATGTAAAAGATAAAATTAATAAGTAATATTTTACTGATTCATAGCATCTTTGCATACAAATAAGATTGGTATGAAGATGTTACGCTTTATGATTCATATGAGTACCTTTTTATATAACTAAGTGTGTGAGAAGGTGATCGGTAAAGCCTTAGATAAAACATAAACATAAAAATATTTATTCATACCAAATTCATATTACCATACGAAAATACTTGGCTGCTGATTTTACCATTTATACTATACCTCTCCTGTTCTTCTGCCATATATTTTCTTATCAAAAAGATCTTATTCGCAAGTCAAGAATCTTTTCAACATCTTCTTGTAAACAAGAAGAAAAAAACTGACAGTGTCATAACACGACTGCAACGAACGCATGCACTAGCAGATTTGTTATTTATTTTTCATAAAGTTTAGCGAATATTATGCAAGTCTCGAAAGTGCTGTGCTGAGTGAAAAATGACCACAGCTTGTGCTAATGTAAGGTAAGTCTTGTAACTCTTACAGGTTATTGTAAAACGATTTTTTTGTTAAGTGAGTGGCTAAGTGGAGGTCAAACCGTCGTTGCTTTGTGCATTTTACTCGGTAATTTTAGTTATAGCGATGTTTTGTGCCTGGGATACAGTTGTGTTTTTCGTACTTAGGTAAGCTACCAGGTTAGGTTAGGCTTAGGTTAGGCTTCAATGTTTGTGGTTTGAAATAGTTTTTGAAAATATCTTCCATAAAACATCACTTTTTTATATTCATATTCACCTATACACATATTCACATATACTTGTACCAAAATGTGTATTATGGAATAGTAATCACAAAACAAAATTTCCAAATGCCTATTTCATAAACAGTTACATTGCCGTAGCATTCTCGTAGCGTTTTCTAGGGGAAAAAAATGCTACGTTGGCTACGCCGTAGAGGTCATCCATGCGTTTCATGTACACGCTTCTCAGGAAAAAAACTCTACTAAGATGTCCTATCCATTCGATTTGAACTTGCCCTTCTTTTCACATTTTGTAAGAGGTAATGCAAGAAGAATTAAAACTAAAAAAAAAACGTGAAAACTTGCAACGAACCAAAGTTACCAACTGCAACCTTGAAATTGTAAATTTCAAACTTTTTATGTTATGTAACGAATGCATATGAGACTCATATTTTGCGGTCACAAATCTTCCCCATTATACTAATAACCTAGTCAATCTGTCAACAGACTAGCTAAACGCTTTGCCTAGTTTTTCGGCGGTATTGCGCCAAAAATGCTAATAAGATTTTTGACTGTTTGCACATAGGAACTGGTTATGGTGTCGTCTGTATGTGAGTCTGTCTATCGCGGTTATAATATTACGTGTACGTATGTATGCCAGCGTTGAGCTAATATTTGCAATATCTATGGCATTTATTGATCTTCGAAATTGTGAGTAGAATTTGTGAAATAGAAGATGTTGCACTTAGGTATAGATCGTTATCACACATCAGTTTAAATATTTTAAATATATTAAATATTTTAAGGGGTGAACTAGCTCACGAAATTGAACCATTTTCCCTTAGGAACATAGGTCGAAATATGAAAAAAGCTTTCGGACCTCCCATACAAAAGACTAACTGACAGAGTCAATTTGTATTTTTAATATTTAGACCTATGTTTCTTGGGGAAAGTTGTTCAGTTTCATAGGTTGATTCACTCCTTAAAGTGTTTGCAGCTAATATTTTTCCACATTTTTATCTACTTTATTATATTAAAGAATAAAGAAAATTAACTGTCTTGGATTTATTATATTTTCGACAGCTAAAAACGCTTTATTAATTTATATTAAAAATAAAATTATCGCATCACTATTACGAAACATTATTAACTGTAATATCTGTATATAATCTGTTATCATCACCATGTTATCAGAGTTCGTGCGTGGTACGTGAGCCACGCGAACCAAGCGAAGGTAGATCACGTTTCTTTGATTTAACGCTTAAACTGCCCTCTGCCGGGTTTGCGATGGAATCTTTTAATACTTTCTTCAAGGTAGTATGAAAGCCTTGGTTTGAAAGGGCAGGGTGAGATAGTTAAAGAAATAATTGCCGAAAATAACCGCTGGTGATGATAATAGTTGTTTTTTTACGAGGTAAAGTTGTGTGAAGCTTTTGAATACAATGTTTTCTGATTATATTATTCTGATAGTTTCTAAAAGAGACATGTAAACTTATCTTACAAAATTATTTAAAATGGTTTAATTTATGGACTCCTGGATGGATGTTAAGGATATGGATGCTAAGTTTTTGTTATGTTTTTAATATGCTTTTCAATTTTAATACTAAATAACCACGGATTTTGTTCCACAAGAACGCCCGGGCGCAGAGGGACCACAGCCATGTCAGAAGCCTACTACTTGTAGAAGGCGGTTGAAAAATTCTGACACTAGGTCTGGTCATAGGGTCGTTGGACGAAAAGAGAGAGAGGGAGGCCGAGAAAAAGATGGCGGGATGACCTGGTCGACTTCGATCCGAACTGGTCGCAAACAGCTAATGACCGCAAAGTCTGGAAATAGAAAAGAGAGGCCTTTGCCCAGAAGTGGGACAGTATAGGCTAATATAATAATAATAATAAACAAGTAATGAGGTTCAAAATGGCTCTTTAAGAAGCCTCTGGAAGTCAAAAAGGATCCGTGCATACTTTGTAATATTTATACCATTTTTTACACCCTGTATAACCTGCACCGAATACCCCAAATACAACGCGAAAGGTGCATCCTTCACCTCTCACCTACACTGCGCAGGCGCATCAACATTCACCACCGTGGCATTTGCACCTAGTACATTGCAGGCATTCATCTGCTGGTATCAGTTTGGATCTGTTGGTGTCAATTTGGACCTGAGGATGTCAGTTTGGACCTGAGGATGGTAATTTGGACCTGTTAGTGTCAGTTTGTATATATTGGTGTCAGTTTCGACCTGCTGATGTCACTTTAGACCTGCTGATGTCACATTGGACTTGTTGGTATCACTTAAGACCTGCTGAAGTTACTTAAGACCTGCTTGTGCCACTAACTAATAAACCTCCTGATGCCATTTTAGACCTACTTATGACCACATAAACAATATTTTTTCTGGATACTACAGCTTTGTTTTTTAAAGTTTGCTGTTGTAGCTTTCCGCCTTTCAAATCACTTGTTCTTTGACGATATATTGTTCCAATCGCAACAAAACAAACTATTATATTAGCATGGTACCTAAGTACTTCTTTACCAAGCGGCAATGTAACATGTTTGCGCTTGTGTCTTAGTGTCGGCTGTCGTCCATCTTCACATTCTCTCACAGAAGCGATTGCGAAAAATATATTACTTGTTGTCGGACCATACCTTCGGAGTGTTCTCTGTGTTCTTCGCGGAACGTTCAGCTCAACACTCTTCACCATATGAAGTTACAACGATATTCCGAACCTATGTAGCCGACAGTCAAATCTACGAGTATTCGTTTCTCTGACAATGGATCTGTCCTCATTAATTTTATAGGATTGATAACGTACTTTCCTAACCTGTGAATACTCTGAATTTTTGCATAAAGCGGTCGTGTATCTGCAAGGGGCTGCCGGGCTACCCATGTAATGTCGTGCAAAAAAAAGTTTTATTGCATCCTTGAGTGAAAATGAATGGGCTTTTAGTATTTCTTTTTTCATATTTGACCCTATTCCCTTTTTGTGCGCCATCTGGCAGATTATAGTCTACATAGCAAAGCCGTCATAAAAAATACATTGAAAGTGTTTCACTCTGAATATTCCGTGGCGGAGTAGACGACTAGTGTGGCTCGACACTCAGTTACGTAACACCTGGTGTATGAGAACGTTTTGTCCTTTGTTTGTAGTCTAGTATCTAGATCTAGAATTAAAAACACATTTTAGGAAGTAATGATGGAGCTGAATGATGGAATAGATTTATTTCATTTTGCATTTTAGTGATTGTTTTTTATTGTGTGGTAACGTTTGTATATTTATTGCAATGTAAGATCAAATCGCAAATACTCTTTTATAGCATAATTTTTTTTGATAAATGGATGCCTGTTTCAAACATTGGTAGGATGTTGCAAGGCATTCCTTGACATTAGTGGAAGTAGGATGGAAAGACCTTTGACCAGCAGTAGGAGATATGAACAAGTAAAAAAGTAGGTAGGTAGGTAATACTTTAAATCATTAGCATTATCACATCAGCCTTTAGCAGTCCACTGCTGGACGCAGGCCTCTTCCAGCGTACGCCGTAAGGCACGATCTCCCGCTTTCGCCGTCCAGTCGCTACCAGCCGCTCTCTTTAAGTCATCGGTCCATCTTGCCAGAGGGCGTGTTCTATTATACTTAACACAAGATTTTAAAAGTTTTACACTTTTAAAACGTAGATAACTTAAGAGTAGTAGTATAGTACATATATATCACGCCTTTATCCCTTGCGTAGTAGGCAGAGCGTTTACGGCCGTAAGAATACGGTTGCAAACGCCACGTGACATTTTGAGGATTGTTTTCCAAGGTCGTTTCAGAAAACATGTGTATCACTATAGTGACAAGTTGTCAGCCTGTCGCCTAAAAATTACAATACACCTATACTCTCGAGCACTTGAGTCTCTCGAACTTAAATACTCTATAAAAATTGTAGCAAAATGAGATCTAGATCCAATATTACTACCATCATACTACCGTAGCGATCCACTCTGAACTTTATTCGTTTCGAAAGGACGGATGGTCGTTAAGCTCTGTGTCCGAATCAGTTATGAAACACGATGTAGGTTAGGTTACGCTTGTAACAGACCATCTTCCCACGGCAAGTGATTATTATTTATGGTTTGATTGTATTTCACGGCTGTATATAATTCAATCGCTGTCAACATAGTTTTATAACGAGATTTGTGTTCTACTAAAGACTCTGACAGTTCTCGTTTATGATTTCTATCTATACTTCATCATCATTTATTTAAGGACATTGTCATTGTCGGAGGAGTATCCGCCAGCTTTCTCTGTCTTCCTATACCTATTAAACCAATTTTATATTTTTAAAATGGCTTAGGGAGTGAGCATATTAAACGTGTAGTCTATAAGATCTAAAATGTTCATTACTGGTTATGAGCTTCTATAAACGCTATTGTATGGACATTAAGTATGGAACGGACTCAACATGGTTGCATCAAAACAGAATTACACTCCTTATACCTCGTTTCTGTTTCTTCCCATTTCCACGTTTAGCAACTCTAGAAGCCTTATAAAGTAATAAAAGTGTCATGCCGATTTAGAATAGCATCACCCCATTTATTTCCCGCGGGTGTCGTAAGAGGTGAGACTACTCGAGGGTTTTATGTGTATTGCAAAAAGCATCAGGCTGACAACTTTTCACTACAGTGATACACGAAACAATATTTGTCAGACTTGGTACTATCGACCATTATTTTCACAACCGTTAACGTTCTGCCTACTCCGCAAGGTAGCTCGCTTGTAACTCCACGTTTTCTGCATTAGCAGACTCGCAGCCATAATTGCAATAATACTTTATTGAATAATTTGTTCATCTCCACATAGCATATCACGAGAATCACTTTTTAAAACCATCCATTATCGCTGAACTTTGCATTGTAGATGACTTATTTATTGCATTGTGCTTTACCTTGATTTAAGAGTGCATTGTATGTTATCGCGCTGGACATTTCTTAGAGCCGTGACAATTAGGCGCTACCTACACACGAGCGACGTAAGACTTAATACATGAGACTGAGACATGCGTGAGACACCGCGACGCTCGCAGCCACTATATAAGGTGCAAAATTAATTAGCTGCAAATATTTTAAGGGGTGAATCAGTCTATGAAACTGAACAACTTTCCCCTAGAAACATAGGTCGAAATATGAGATAATTTTTTTGACCTCCCATAATAATTGACTTGGTCGGTTGGTAATTTTGTATGGAAGGTCCAAAATTTTTCATATTTCGACCTATGTTCTTTGGGGAAAGTTCTTCAGTTTTATGGGCTGGTTCAGCCCTTAAAATATTTGCAGCAGTTTTTTTTACACCCTGTATAATTCAGAAGAGACGCTGTCTACACCCGTGAGACGCGCATCTCAATTACTTGTCTTACGTCTATCGTCTCTCGTCTTACGGGCGTAGACAGCGTCTTAGAGCCGTGTGGACAATTATGTAGCGAGGATCGTGTGATGATAAAACAGTTTCACAACAATCTTTTTATAAGGGGACTGGTTTATGTTTGCCTTTAGCATGTTTTTTTTTTATTATTATTTCGTTGAAATATTTTATTGTCTGGTACTTATAGTAGTTTATGCACTTAGCTGATTCATCCACGGTGTTAAAACTGAAAAAACAACTGGATTTCAGTCTGTTTACTGTAGGAATTCGATTCTTCTTCTTTTTTCGTGTCTATGAATCAAATATACTTTCACCAGAAATTTGCTATAGCTACGGCACTGTCAGTGGCTTCATACAAGTCGGTTATAGTGCAGGTACTAGGGAACTGACTGCAAGACATTATTGTAGCATTGTCTGCAAGGCACCGCAGTTGCAATTAGGATTAAAGCTATATCCCCACTTATTTTAATTATACCTGCATCGGCCGACGAAGTAGAGAAGAAGAATAGAAGCCAATCAAAAATGTTCTAGCGTTGCATGTAACCACGACAAAAGTACCCTAGTACTAACATATATTCTGTGACAAAATTAATAGCCTGTTCACGCCTCTTTTAAACCGCGCGACATGTTTACTTAGGAAACACGCGTGCGCACGCGCGTGGAAGCGTCGGAAACGTCGCCGGACGCGCATCGTGCGCACTGTCATTAAATGCGCGCAGTTTGGAAAGACAAGGTTAGCTGTAAGCAGCGGTTTGGCAACACTGGCCATCGCCAAGGATGCAGAAAAGGTTGCTGTAGTTATTTTGGTATTGCCACCTGCTACGGTAGAACCTTTTTGGAGAGTTCTTATTTTAAAGCGTAGTTTACTGTCAGCGGCACTTCTAAATTTAAAATCAATCACTAGCGCTACATTGTATAAGGCGGTCTCTTTTCGCGTCTGTCCCTATGTCTGTATTTATGTATCATGTATGCATGCTAATACCTTTAAAACTGTACAATGGATTTCGATGCAGTTTTTTTTTAATAGATAGAGTGATTCAAGAGGAAAGTTTATATGTATAATACCTACCGGAAAAACAACTTATTCCCACAGGAAAATGAGTCATAGCAGGTGCAGCTGCTGGGTGGTTTAGATTTTTTTTAGTGGTACCTTTTTAGTGGTAAGTTACACATTACAAGCACACATTGAGAAATTACTCCTAATTTCAAAGGTTCTGGTAACACCGTGCTTTGGTCAATTGTGGGTAGTTGCACACGCCGGTTGCGCAGGCGCAGCGGCGCACGGTCCGGTGCGCGCGCGCCGCTCGGCTTAACGGAATCCGATCGTAATTGCAGTATTAGATTATTGGATATTTTCGACTTTGCTAGTTGTCGTTGCAATACTGATTATTGTGGACGCATGGATAGTGATAAAATCAAAGATCTGTGAAAAATGTTGCAAGATTTTTTAGGCCTTGTTCAAACCAAGGCCCCGGTCTCGTATTTTGCGAACAGCGGCAGGGTTCAAATTGACCGGTTCTCGGACACAGCGGCGCGGGTACGAGCATCGAGCGGCGCTCTCCACTCCCTAAAAAAGGCGAGCGCCTCCGCTTCCCGCAATATTCGAGACCGGGGCCTTATACGCTCGGTACGTGGGTGGCGGGCTGAATTCAATCACTTGACAATTTGTACCAATCAGGATACTGATCCCCACATACCGCGCGGATAGCTCTCAACTTTAAACAGGGCCTTAATATTGTAAAAAATATTTAGCCAAAACTATCACCCATTTTCTTCGCAACTTATTGTTCTTTAAAAACCTTGCGTTTTACTTACTTACAAACAAGAAGTAAGTAAGTAGCACGAAATACCGATGAAAATAGTAGCCGACTGGCTGGCCTATAGGAAATGTCCACATGCCGTGATTTAGCAAAAATAAAACCGACTTTGCATAGAAGAAACAACAATAAATATTGAGTAACATGGATTCTTAGAAAAAATTTAACTGGTAACAAATATTAGCTTGTACCTTGGATACTACTGCACTGCTTGTAATGAAATTTTGATGATGTGTTTCCCAAATTTTTCTTTTCTTCAGTTGTTTAAGGCTTTTTACTACTAATAAATTATGATTACAAGTGAATCGTTGGAAGACTGGTGATTCACATGAAAAGAGAGAGAGAGAGAGACAGTGAGAACCAGGCTATTGAATGACATAGATTAACTCATAATTGACGTAAAGATTAACAAAACCCCTTTCCAAAATTTTCTTGCACAGACGCTCAAAAGACCTAACAGCCAACTTAAAAGTAAGAAAATACATGCGACTGGTTGTAATCATAACCTGCTTTTTGAAATCAGCTAAAAAGTAAATCAAATTGCGTGCTAAGAGCGACATATCCACAAAATTCCGCCATACCGACACAAGTTTAGATGATCTTACACTGCAAGATGTGTCATGCCTGTGAATTGTTCGTTTTAAACTTGGAATAAAGTACATTGATCTCTCTCCCAAAAACTAACGTATTCATTTTTGACTTCCGTTAAAGCTCTGTCTACGCCGCAAGAGATGAAGGCGTGATATATGTATTTATGTAAACAGTGTGTTCGGAAAAGTAAGGGGATAGGTTGAAATAAATAAATGTTGTCTTACATGTCGTGGCAGGTTAGTATAGGTAATTGAGGGGTCAATAAACTTTACTCAAGTTTAAAACTGTATGCTATAATCACCGCCTTTGGTAGACGGATTGACGAGCGCAATGCAAAATACTGTGTATGAGACGTTGCTACCCATTCTCCGTTTATTTTTACGACAGCCGCGGGTAGATATGGGGGTGCTATTTCAAGCCGGCATCACACGGCATTTACTTACACATGGACTAGTTATTGGATATTTAGAACATAGTAGCGTGAGTGAACTATGCGCCTTGCACACAATGTATGCTTGAGTGCACCTCAAACACGTGCCAAGAAATATGCAATCAAATTCCTTTAATTTTTTTCTAAGTTATCTAATTGATTTTGTTTGCAAGATATATCAGCAGCATTAAATATCAAGCCACCAACTTTATAAAGATAAATATTGCATTGAACACGCGGTAAGAAAAGAACTCGGATTTTCTTCCGAGTGATACGTAGTGCTTTATACTACACCTGCAAGAATAAAAAAAGAGAAATACTAACAGAAGAACAGTTTAAAAAACCTAAAAAAATTACATGAAAAATCCTAAACGAATTAGCGCGTTTTTTTTTAAATAATATCATTATACAGAGCAAAAGCATAAGTCCATTCACCCAAGTCTTTTATTTTGCCTTCAAACCTATATTAGATTTACGTTCTGTTTTACGTAACTTTGACAGATGTATCTTTTAGACGTACTTTTTGTTTATATCTATAGTTTCTGTACATTAGAAAATTGAATGACATATAGATAAACACAATTTTCCTGACCAATCGTTTACTCGTTACCTAAACGTAACAATCACGTAACACGGACAAAAAACTGCCATTTCACGTTGGAATTTAAAAATGGCGGATAGTTTTCTTTGCCGTAGCTTATTATGAAGTGTGATAGAGTAGGTAGATGTGGGAAAATTCACACTAAGGCCCGTATTTATAAACCGCACACAATTTTGAGATCGATCTCAGAGTTAAATACGATTTATAATATACGGTCCTTAGACTTAGTTTAATGTAGTTACTTGAATAGGTAGGTAAGTACCTTTTTAATTATTATTATTGGTATTAAATTGGTGTTATTATCGCTACTATATCAGTATGTAACCTTTTAAGGGATCAGGTTATATTAGTTTTTATTAATATTTGTATGAAAATCCAGTATAACTCGGCCTCTTAAAAAGGTAGGTCAATGTGCTGGTGGTAGTTGGAACACAGGACATAAGTATTTATTTCCAAAATAGTTTTTGGAGACGCGAACCAACCAATAAAACAGTGTCTATTTACTTTAAAAAATTGATACTTATTTAAATATTTTCAAATCTTTTTTGTCGATTATACCTACCAAACAGCATCATAAGCATAAATCAAGTTAATATCCCCATACGGTATGTTACAAGTTAGCTAATACTAGCTGACATGCTTGGGTCCGAGCTGGTCGGTGAGGGCAAAGGTCAGACCCCGTGAGATGCTTCTTGCTGCCCTTTGCAAGAATATCGCATTTAAAGGTACCTACGTAATTTACAAACGGCCAAAGATGATTTGTCTTAAAAATAAATTGCTAGTGTTAAGATGAGGATGTCTAATTATTGCTCAAAAATTCGTAACTACAGCCATAATAAACAGGGTGTTAGGGACAGCGTCCCGAATACTGACAGGGTGCAAGCAGACTATGAAATTGAACAACTTTCCCCTTGGAACATAATTATGTCAGGAAACGACAAAAAAATTTCGACCTCCCATACAAAATGGCGATCAGCTGACTGCATTTACTATGGGAAACCAACAATTTTTTGACGTTTCCTGACATATGTTCCTAGGGGAAAGTTGTTCAGTTTCATGGTCTGCTTGCACCCTATCAGTATTCGGGACGCTGTCCCTTACACCCCCTATTCTCTATAATAGCACAGAATAATAGCATAATTATCTAGTTTTCTGGATCATAATTAAAATATAAATGTTGTACGTTTAGAACTATTGTCCAAAAATGTTACATACTTAATGCATAGTTTTTTGAAATATTAAAATTTTCAATTAATAAACAAAAAGTAAGTGTTTGATACTTTCAGTTTTTCATTCAAGATATCGTTATAGATAGTTTTAAAAAGTAGCTCATTTGACTTGTCAGGAATGCAGCCTATTTTAGGTATTTATTGAGAAATTAATTTAGTTTGCCCAAAATAACAGATGCAGGACAAATATAAAAAGAAAAAGGATACAATAGGTACTGGCTATCTCTAGAAAGAAATTTCTTACAACAGGCTTAAAGGACTTTTTAATGCAATCAACTTTTAGACATTCCTTTTAGAGATAGGAATGAATATTTCTTAGATACGTCAAATTATTCTAACTTAACTATCGAGTTCTTAAAATTATCTACGTATACTTTTACAAACAGACAGTTGCCAGACAGTTGACCTTTTATCTGACCTGACCTGGCAACACTAATTATAAACCTTTTAAACTATACGTAACATTAGACAAAACTGCTACTCAAACGTCCTAATAAGTTAAAATCACTATGTAAAATATTACATAAATGTATGCGCTGAGTTATATAACTATTGACCTTTCAGCAAGTGTATTGCAATGTAGGAGCTTCTCATAAGCAGTAATGTATTTTGCAATGGGTCGAAGAGTAACCTAGTGACATATGGGATGTCGGTTATAATAGGAGATGTATGTTTTGTAGCAAATGTATGATAGCATCTTTGTATGAAGATTTAATAGGTAAGCTCTTCCTCAAACTTAGGGCCAGGTATCCACTGATCATTTCTTTTTCGAGTGTGACACCGAGTCGTCTAACGACCCGATGAACCCTGGTGTCAGAGTTTTACAACCGTCTATTACTAGTAGCAGGCCTCTGGCGTGGTTGGTGTGACCTACTGACGTAAACTAGATATGTTATTAAAACATACATATTTAAAGTATTATAGACGTATTAACAAGGTTCAAGCATTGTCTTTTATTAGGTAGGCATAAAGTAGGTAATATAAATTACTATTGAAAAGTGACTCTATAATTTATTATATTAAAATGAGGACAATGTTATTGAAATACTATCTTATTATTTAAAAACGAGAACAGTGTAGTAGAAATATAGTCGTAGATATAGGCAAGTATATTACTTTTGTTATGGAACTTAAGGTGTAACTCGTAAAAATAACTGTCCAAGAGTTCATTGACCCCGAGTTATTTTACTAAGGCGACTAAGGGACTCAATAGTATTGGTGTATTACAATTTTTAGGCGACAGGCTGACAACCTGTCACTATAGTGATACACATTTTTCTGAAACAACCTTGGAAAACAATCCTCAAATATGTCAGACGTGGCGATAGCGACCGTATTCTTACGGCTGTTAACGCTCTGCCTACCCCGCAAGGGATAAAGGCGTGATATATGTATGTACGTTATTTTACTTGTTCTCGGAATAGAAATGCGCTTGACGGTGATTTGAATGCAAGCCAAACAGCCTTTGCTTTCTATAATACTCGTGTACAGTATGCATATAGCATATCGTATCGTATTCAATTTAGAAATTCAAAATTCGAGGATTTTTCTGTCAATTTCACTTTTCACTCACACACACGCACACACACACACACACACACACACACACACATCACGCCTATACCCCTGGCGGGGTAGGCAAATTTCTGACAGATGGTTGAGGGTCGTTTCAGATAATTCGTGTATCACTATAGTGATAGGTTGTCAGCCTGTAGCCTAAAACTGCGATACACATCAGACCCGAGTCCCCTTAATCGGCTTGGGAAAGAAATGGGGTGATGCTATTCTAAGCCGGCATCACACGGCCGGCATTTCACTTTTCACAACGTTTAAAAGAAGACGGCCATCTAAATACTGTTAGGATCCATTCACACCTTACCTTAACAGCCGCGACTATCTGGACATGGACCTCCCCCAATTGAGGGGTATTGTCTTCCCATAGTAAATGGAATCAGCTGGCTGCTCGTGATTTTGTACAGAAGTTAGATTTTTTTTTGTCGTCAAAGATTATGTTCCGAGGGGAAAGTTGTTCAATTTGATGTATCTTATTAGTATTAGTATCCCTTGCAGTCCGTATTTTTGGTAGGTCTCTACTTTAAAACAATATGCACTAGGCCCGCCCAGCGGCTGCGCCCGCTGTAACTCATCTTCCCGTGAGAATAAGATGTTTTCTCGCAAGTATTATACATAAAAACCTGTGTCAAAATCCAGTGTGTAGTTTTAAAAATTTAAGCATACATACAGACAGACAGACGCGAAAAGCGCATTTTGCATTTACTATTTTGTGATGTCCACTAATCTTAACATCGGTATCGTCATTATATATATAAAAAAAAAACTGCCTAAGATTTTTCAAGGTGTGCCACCTATATTTTAATAACTGACAACGTCATACAAGACCACCTGATGCGCCTAATGGACAAACCAAAATACTCATCACATGAATCAGACATACAGTAACACCGATAACCCTAGTGTCAAAAGTGCATTGACCTCATAGTAATAAAAAACACATTACGACTTTTTCCTTGAATGTACTTAACGGGATTGCCTGTACCGATATGTCATTTTAAGTTTCGAGTGGTATATTGATCTAATGTGCGGTGTACATGTCGCAGTTCGGAGGCGAAATCAGTAATTCGGCCGGTGGAGATGATTCTTCCAATAAAAGATGCTATAAAGTACTTGATGATATTAATGTAAAAATATAAAAGGTAAGTTGTCTCGAGTGCGTCGATAGATGAAATATGATGTAGAATATGGATGGAATGATCGAGCGATGCGGCGAATCGGGGCACGTCGGTGTGCGGGTAGGGAATGGAACTAATGCGAACGAAGGGGTGCGAGAGGCAGGGCAGCTCCAGCTCTGGTCCTTGTCTAATATAAAAAGCTGGAATCCCAGGATTTTGGCCAAAAGCCGGTGGGTGGCCAACCATAGACTTCATTCTACCATCGTTCCAAGCAGATCCAGTAACTCGGCCAAAATCCTAGGATCCTAGAAATCCTGGCCGAAAGTCTAGATCTGCTTGGTATGACATTATTTGCGGTTTAGGGCTACAAGTTGTGGAGACAGAACGATCTTACATTTATTATTATTATGAAATAGTTTTGGCTGACATAATAAATACCTATAAGATCGTTCTGTCTCCACAATTACTGGATCTGCTGAGGACGATGATGGAATGAAGTGTACAATTTTACCATCCACCGGCTTTTGGATTGAAGGAAGAAGAGGAAGGGGAAGACTAAGAAGGAGTTATTTGGAACTGATAACGGAGAAAATAATGGTCACGTCGTACAGAGAAGTCAAGAAGAAGGCGGAGGACAGAGAAAGCTGGCGAATACTCTACCGACAAGGGCAATGCCCTTAAATAAATAATGATGATGGCTTTTGGCCAAAATTCTAGGATTTCGGCAGAATTACTGATTCTGCCATCTTACTGCGACATACATATGTTTTCTCGCCTTTTGTGATATAGCTGTGATTGTATATGTTCAAGTGATATGTTGTGTACACAAATAACAAGTAGCCATTTTTTTTAGGGTTCATTGAAATTTGTGAGGTCAGAGTCCGGACTCTTCTATTTGTTTACTGTAATTCCAGCAATGCACAATTGTGATTCATTCTATCATAACCACGTAATAGTTTAACTTATACTTTTATCACAATACAGAGCATTACTGCCGAATTATACCAATTTATACCCTCACACACATCAAATCAGTCTGTAGCAGGCCACTGCTGGACGTAGGTCTCCCCCAAGGTACTTATGCCATAAGGCACGATCTTCTGTAAAATAAAAACCATGTCTCCGATTCAATCTTTAATTTCCAACCAACAATATCAAAACTGTCATCCGTCAATTTTTCCTGTCTGTCTGTCTGTCAGTCCACTGGCCAGCGGCAAGCTACCGACCAGCGTCCGTAGAGGTCGTAACAATCTTCCTTTTTCGCCATTCAGTCGCTACCAGCCCCTTCTTTAAGGCGAGGAGTTGCTGCTCAAATCACGATTTCAGGGGGTGAGGCGGGGGGGGCCGCCCGCGCTCCCCGCGATCAGACGCATCATCTGGCGCTCGCACACTACGCACCCGTACGTCGTGTGTCTTATGGACATGACCGCAGTCCGACCACCTTTTAAATATATTTGAGCTTTATGCCGGCCCTGGAACTTTTACTTCTACCGTAAATTATTTTATTTTTGTGATAATGCGACGAAACGAAATATGAATGTGGGTAGATGAATGAATGTGGATGGACGCAGAAGAGGAGGAAGGCCTTAAAAGAACGTAATGGCTAGTTAAAACACAAAAATTTAATTACAAAGGATGTTAGGATAAGTACTAAGCTCCTTTTATGAACCTGTCCTTAAAACTGAACAACTTTCCCTCTGGAACATAGGTCGAAATATGAAAAAAAAATCTAACCGACCCGATTTAGATTCTGTAAAGTTAAAAAAAGTACGAATAGATTGTAAAAAATATGATTATGAATCAAACGGTGTAAACAATTATTTCAATTTTGATAGAAAATGGTCGAAAGTCGGAAAATGTCCCAAGTCCAAAAATTTGAGTACGAAATTTCAGTTATATTTGCTATACGATGTACTGTTCTCAAGATATAATGCACTTTTAGTTTCCATTCGTTTTTAATATTCAAAAATGATATTTAACTAAAATGTTAAATGGCGTTTTGCATTGGAGTCCTCAGTCACGCCTGCTTCTTGCTATAGGTAGGTACTTCATTGTTTTCTTTTGTTTATGCCGCCGGCTTAAGTGCCGACAACCGTCGACTTGGGCTGTACCCCGTAAAATACTAGAATTTACATCATGTATGTGGGATGATTTGTGAGATGAGACGAACAACTGTAAGATGAAACGAATGGACAACTGAACGATATTTTTTTAACGTAAGCCGGATGTTAGATGAATTTCTGAAGTATGATGCTAGAACGGAAAAGCAATGTAGGTGAGTAAACGAGCGTGAAGGAGAGGGTGAACAGATACTTTTTAAATAGGATCACGGGCGAAAAAACCCGGGGAAATCTGAAGAAAATTCGAAAATTAACTTATTCTTTCTTCTACATCCACAGCCACAGAGAACTTAAAACTTCGCTGTAATAACATGGTTCTATGTTATTACAGCGAAAATAAAACTAAAAAGCTTACAAAAGACTTTAGTTAAGTGCCCCATCTCATATAAAACATAACCCTTTTTCCAAGCTGGTCGGATAAAAAACAAAAAAATGCAATAAAGAATAGGAAAAAGTACGCGTGACAGATAATTGCCATTCGCAAACGCCATTAAACATTTCAAAATAATAACTTTTGCGAAAATTAAAAAGAATGCAAACTAAAAGTGAAAATACCTCAAAAACGGTGCAAAGTAGAGCAAAAATTTTCAGTTTCGGTACTCATATTTTAGGACTTGTTTGATAATATTAAAATTAAAATTGGGCCCCTATTTAGTCCACAATTGTCCTAAGCCTAGCCTCACATGCGCTTTATTGAATTCCTACTTTTCTTTTTATTTATTTCACTACCTCATTTGTTCCAAATTCTCATTTGGTCTACTTTTACATTAAGTCAACTTCCTCATTTATTCTATACCCTAAAAATATCTCGTCAAGCCCACAATTAGGGACTTTCTAGGGCCACAGACCACCTTTTTATTTTGTTCTGAAGAATATGTCAAGTGCCACGTTATTTTAAATGGTGAAATATGATGGTGCGCAACGGAATACTGGGTATTACTATAATATTATCTCATTGATGGAAGCTTCAATATGAACATAAAAGTTCGTACTCAGCTCCTAAACCGCACCATCTAATTAAACTTTTTATACTACTCTTACATAGAAAGCGCCATATTACCCTAAAAAACTTACAGTCTGGGATGCATAGTTTTCGATAACAAGATAACTCAGGTTTTAGTTTCACAGCTGTCACCTTAAATCAAGAATTCGTCAAAACATTCAACTATACCAAAGAAAGTAAAACCACTTTATTTCCGAAACTAAGGTTTTTTGTAGTTCGTGTTCGTGTAGGAGTAGTGTGTGTAGTGACATCTCGCGTTCATTCTCATAAACATTCATTCTCGTGTTCAACCCACGAGTCGTACGAGCGGAGTAAGCAGCAGTCAGCGATGTGTCAAAAGCGTGACAAAGAGCAGCGCAAAAATTTTGTAATTGTGAAGAAGCTGGTAAGACTGCTCTCTGATGTAGTTTTGTTTGTATGTCTGAATCCCATACCATCCCGACCACAGAACAGCGTATGGGTATCACAGATTATATATACGTGGCTAGATCATGGCGTACGTAAGCAATATCGTCTTCAGACTTAAAAAATATCACTATTCGCTCCGTCCGAAGAGTTAACGCACAAAGAAAACAATATATTTGCGTGCGCGCACAATACATCTCTGGTCTGTGGTTGAATGACCACCGACTGGATCTAATTTCGCACCGCTGTGTCGGTTTCTGTAATAAGTTATCGGGGAAAATTGTTCAGATGACCTGTCAAGCAAAGAGTTATCTTGAAATAAAAATCTTAAAAATTACTTGGTACCTACTGTACAAACGTTACTCATGTTCAGAATGCACACTGTAAATATTTAAAGTGAATTACTAGTTATGTATCATTCCTTTCTTATTATAAGTAAAAAGGCTTGGTTAAACTTTTGCTTTTTATTATCTTATACATAAATATCGTCTCTCGTCAAGGCTAGCTGAAGCGACAGCTACGAAAAATTTTTGCTCGTCTCGCCAAAAGACGTAACCGACGTAATAATAAGCGCATACTTAAATTACGCCTTTTGGTGTCAGCCATAAAGTATTTTATCAAGCAATCTGTCCATGTCGCTAACGTCATAAGTAAAATGAGCGACGTAATAATTACGAAAAAATATTTGTCAATTTTGCGGGAAATTTTGACACAGTACCGGCGCTGGCAAGAGCCATTTGGGTACTGGCGGGGTAGCGGGCGGTGGGGGATGTCATCGGGAGGTTGGTTTGTCGGCGAGAACCGTTCTGATTTTTGGAAAAAAATGATTTGTTGAATTAAAATCTGTTCATTCACTAAAACCTAATAGTATAATTTATAGGACATTAAAATAGGAATATTCTACATCAAGAAACTATATCAAAATAGTAGTCCAAATTACGATAAAATTGGTTTGAAAATATTTTTAATGCTCTTTTTGAGATTTTTTATATTAAAATATGTCAAACCGATCGAGTCATACGATAGTGTTACTACTAGATAATATCTTCGAGTATGTCATATATTTTTTTGAGGTCTTGGTAGCATCAGTAACAGGCTTAAAAAATGAATCGAAAGTAACGCTTTTCGTTGGCCTTCCTTCATAACAGCGTCTATTTTTGGAAGTAAGTATTCAGACAGTAATTCATAGAGTTTGTCTGAATTTGGCACTGGATTGTGAATTCATTAAGTTTTATATTATAAGTCAGGGCTAAGAGCGAATTTAAATAACCATCTTCATATAAAAACTTTGCCCTAAGGATATTATGGCGACTATTCTTTATTTTATTCTCTGTTTATGGTTCTTCGGCATTTAGGTGCATCTGGCCTTTTAATTAATGAATTACTTATTTAAATTATATCTACCCTAATTAATCTTAACAAATTGGTTTCGCTTATTATTGATCCTTACCAATTAATCAGAAGTTTAATAATTTACCTACAAAGGTACAGGACGTAAAAAAATGGTCGGGCGGAATAATTTTAAAAGCGAATTAAACCTTTTTTTTTTAAGAACATTAAATGTTTTGATAAATATACCTGTTTCCGATAACAAGATTGTATAATAAAGTACCGATTTCTGGGTCAAAAATTGATATTACGGTATCATTGCATACATACGGATTTCGTTGCGATTTCGTTAATAATATCAAACAATAAAGTACAATTTTGAACGGTCAACTCTGTCGTGACTTGTGAAAACTAGGCCGATGGTTTGAATGCGTTTCAATGTTGTGTAATGTTTTTTTTAATAATAATATCTACCTACTTGGCTGATCTTGTGTTACTGAATACAGGGTGTTTGGTAAATCATACGGATTTACTCAAGCTATGAAACTAAATGACTTGAAATCCGATACGTACGATACGTCTGTGACAGACTATTAAATAAGTATCTGTGCAAGACTTGGAAGTTTCCTCTTCACAGACACTGCGTTGCCTGGGACGCAATTTTGAAAAACTCAGGGTCGCCCAGCGTCCTATCATCCACAGTCATCATCATTCTCCTTTCCTTATCCCGTTCTCTATCGGGGTCGGCTATCTAACCTAAGGGATTTGACGAGGAACCAAGTTTTTACACCAGAGAAAATGCCATCTGACCTCTGCAACCCAGACGCTAACCTGTCTTTTCGTTCCTACCATCCACTTATATTATTTTCTTCGCTACTTTTCTAACAGCCTGTATACTTATCGTGATATATACGTGGTACTGGGCCAGTTGGATAACTCTAATTGGGTATGATTGGGCTGGGCAACTTGTTATTATGGTGTTTGGTTGGTATTGCATTGTTGACATATCTATTCTATGTGTGTTGATATTTTATGTACAGAGGAATGAAAATGTTTAGTTTTTAACCGACAATTACCTAAGCATCTAAAAAATGCTAAAGATATGTGAAGCAGAGCTCTCATTACCTAACAAAGAAACGACTACGATGTCGTGTGATGCCGGCTTAGAATAGCATCACCCCATTTTTTACCCGTGGGTGTCGTAAGAGGCGACTGAGGGACTTGAGGGTTTCAGGTGTATTACAACTTTTAGGCGACAGGCTGACAACCTGTCACTATAGTGATACACAAATTATCTTAACCGGCCCTCAATATTTGTCAGACGTGGCGATAGCGACCGTATTTTTGCGGTTTTTAACGCTCTGCCTACCCTGCAACGGTTAAAGCCGTGATATATGCATGTATTGTGCATTCAGCCCATGAAACCGAACAATTTAAAAAATATAGAAAAATCATTCAGGACACGTTTTTGGTTTCCAATGGAAGCAGCAGATCGCGATTTTGTATGGGAGGTCGACAATTTTTTGTCGTTTCCTGACATATGCTTTTAGGGAAAAGTAGTTCAGTTTCATGGTCTGCATGCACCCAATCGGTATTCGAAGGGCTGACTACATCATGTATAGTTTTATTCGTACTTTTATACATTACCTATTCAAAACATTACAAATTACAGACCACTTAACGAAAGTCAATTCGCGACCGCAACTTAGTAAAAAAAAGTGATACAAAATAATTAAAATCAAATTATTTCGTTACCGACAACAATTTTGCACAATTCTATACACAATAGCGACAAGACAGACTTTCTTTGTGGCTGTTCCTTTATATTAGCAATTGTTTCTTACATAATTTCACTGAACTGAAAGTGGTACGCAGTTAAGGTTCTATTCCACCTATACTGTCAGAGTCTGCGCATATTTAGCGACTTGTGGCTTAGTAGATAATTGAATACTGTCAATTGTATATAAGGTGTAAAAATATTAGCTGCAAATATTTTAAGGGACGAATCAGCCTATGAAACTGAATAATTTTCTCGAAGAAACATATGTCGAAATATAAAAAAAAAATTTTGAACCTCCTATACAAATTGACTTGGTCGGTCGGTAATTAAGTATGGGAGGTCCAAATTCTTTTTTCATATTTCTACTTATGTTCCTTGGGGAAACTGGTTCATCCCTTAAAATATATGCAACAAATATTTTTACATCCTGTACTTACCCAATAATAACTACCTACTGCAATATGATTTGTCTAATCACATTATTGTTTGTATTCACAGTCTTTTCTAAGCCGGGATCGGCCAAAATAGGCCTTTAGTCGTAGTCACATAGCATTCGTCAGTGCCATTGACAAAATAATAAAAAAACATGGTTAATTTATATTAAATAGATATTAATTTTCCTTATTTTTTTTCAGGTAAGCATCATTGAAACTAAACTAGAGCCGCAATTTACCTACACACAAAACTTCGTGATCGGTAATGTAACAAAAAACTTTCAAATAAACAAAGAACAATTAATTCCTACCCACTACGATACTATACTAGATTTGAAGAGGTCCTAAAATATGTATTTTTAAAAATTTAAACAATTTCTACTCATACTCACCGGTGTTCGCGCACCTTTATTCTACGTTCGCAAATAACTGGACTACGGTCACGTACATAATAACTTTACGTTATTTCACGGTTTTTATACGCACGTAGGTACATAGCAAAAAATATCGCCTGCTGAGAGGAAAATGTTGGAAAATATGATATTAAATTGAATTTGTATGACTCAGTTTATAAGAAAATTTACAAGAAGTTTGAAACATGAAATCGGTGCAATAAGTTCACTTTTCGAGGTAAAAAAAATGGTTTTGTACGTCAATTATTGGACATTATAACTTGGACATTTATTATTGTATACCTACTTTCAATTAGATTAAGTTCTCATGTTAAGTGACTTACTTGTAGTCTTTAATGAGAAATAAATATCTTTAAACTGAATTATTATTTATATTTCGACCAATGGTTTTTATCACCAACATTTCCAGTTTTCGCAGAAGCTACCTATGAGGTTACTTTTTAAACTTATATACAGGGTGTAAAAAATAGCTGCAAATATTTTAAGGGGTGAACCAGGCCATGAAATTGAACAACTTTCCCCAAGGAATATAGGGCGAAATATGAGAAAATTTTTTGGACCTCCCATACAAATTGGCTTGCTCGGTCGGTAATTTGGGAGGTCTAAATTTTCTTTTCATGTTTCGACCTATGTTACTTAGGGAAAGTTGTTCAGTTTCATGGGCTGATTCACCCCTTTAAATACTTACAGCAATTTTTTTTACAATCTGTATTTTTAATACATTGTGTCCCGTTATTAATGGATCAATCATTAACCGCGGGACGAACTAGTGATAAGCCACAACATTCATTAGTAAATTTTCTTGAAATACATATGAAAAGATTTTTTTTCTTTAGATTGTTTGTTTGTTATACATTGTAATTTCACTTTGTTAGTAATACATTTTCTAGTAGCGATCCTAATTCTTTAAACCATTCGAAAAACCATTGAAAAGTTGTTTCTTATCATTAATTGATTCATTAATAACGGGACACCCTGAATATCTAAGTTCATTTTTAAAACTTCGATAGGCACTCATTAATCTTTTCTCAACAAAAGATTGTCTAGATTCCGAAATTGAACTCAAATTAACAAAAACACTAAAAACATAATTAGTCTCATTACAATTATCTATTTCTAATCTAAGACTAAGAGCCGTTTGACCTAAAATTTTAGATTTCGTTGCGTTTCACAAGCTTTGCGAATTTCATAGTTCACGGCCAATTATTCCGTTTACTAGGTAGAGAATTCTACTCGTTAATATTTAACTAGTTTCACCATTTTACTAGGCAGTTTATGAAATAACCAAAAATGTGGCAATTTTCATGGTGGTTACGCTTGTTACGCACTGAAAATTACGGACGCAAAACAGTTTATTTGACTAGAGTAGGTCAAAATTTAATTAATAATGCACTTAGTAATCGTATTTAACATTAAGGTACCTATTATTATGATGTATGATGCCGGCTTCGGGTGTCGTATGAGGCGACTAAGGGACTCGAGAGTATTGGTGTATTATAATTTTTAGGCGACAGGCTGACAACCTGTCTCTATAGTGATACATATGTTTTCTGGAACAACCTTGGAAAACAATCCTCAAAAATGTCAGACGTGGCGATAGCGACTGTATTCTTACGGCCGTTAACGCTCTGCCTACCCCGAAAGGGATAAAGGCGTAATGTATGTATGTAACTATTATCAGCAGACACGTACCTTCTTTTTAACTTGAACTGGTTCTTATACGGTTTTTAAGAAAATACTATTGATCCACAGATCAGAGATGTCATGCGCGCTCAGCACCTAGCGACACGTATTTTTTTCTCTGTGGCTGTGGGTTGATCACGTAAGCAATGTCAAACATTTGCGAAATTTTTGTCACAAAATGCCTTAAGTAATTCGTTACATACGAGTAATATTATATGCGTACTATTAGCGTGCATAAACTAGCGAAAAATATCTTGCTTTTGCAAGTTGTGTAAAGTTGCAAAAACTAAAACAAGTCTTTTTTGACTGGAATATAGTTGTTAACAGTAGCGCGAATGTCGCAATAGGAGGTTTTCTTTTGAGAATAAAAAATAAACTAGGATTCCAAGAACTCGATATAGTATGTCGTTGAAATGACTATGTTACTAAATTCCAGTGTAGATTCCAAAGCCAAAATATAAAAATAACATTGCAACACTGACTGACAATGTAGCAAGCACTGACACTTTCGTTCCAAATGAGTCCGAGTACAGGTTTTTAAAAAGAAAAAATATGTTCCGTTCTTTGCGGTAATATAACAAGCACAACGCCATCTATCAAGCGACTAGAATATAATAAAAAAAAATAAAAGAAAATCCCTATTTTGTCTGTTTTCCTACTGACCTAGTCTATTCACGAAAAGATTAAGGCCAACACACGCTTGTCGATTATTCAGAACATCGTCAGCTTTTCAACTTATCAATCCGACAGAAACAAGTGATATGCATTAGGTTTGCACATTTTCGGTAACGCATCCGCTGAACCGTGCTAACCGGTTAGTTTACAACAGTAACGTAACTCGGAATTGGGTAACCGGTCCGGGTGTGCTAGTATTACACTACTCTGCAAACAGAGTCTGATTTGGCTTCCAATGCTGGCTCTTATGCGGGTGACATTGCAAGAAACCTAAGGTGCTATCTACACTACACATATTGAGAGGTACGAGACGATAGACCCGAGACTAGCAGATAGTCAGTGACAAGACGCGCCGTAGACTAGACGGATACCACGTTAAGCTGTAGGTCCCGGTTGCTGTCTATGATTACTTAGACGGCGGTCGTTACACAACCATGTCAGAAGCCTGTTACTTGTAGAAGGCGGTTGAAAAGTTCTAACACTAGGTTAAATTGATACTTTGGACGACTCGGTTTCCCACACGAAAAGAAAGAAAGAATTGCAATACAAGTATGCTTTGTAATAGAAGCCTTCTTCTTTCGTGTCGATGACTCAAATATACTTTGACCAGAAATTTGCTACAGCTACGGCACTGTCAGAGGCTTCATACGAGGCTGAAACTAGAGTACATTGGGTCGTTGGACGACCCGGTGTTCCACACGAAAAGAGAGAGATTAGTCTAGGCGATGATTTTTCTGTTTCTTACATTTCATTTTGAAACAGTGTTGAACGTCGCGCTGCCTCATATCTTACGCGTTTCGTGTGTAAATAGCGCCCAAGATAACCAGCGATGAATGCTGAATCGGACCGTGTTGGCAGTGTAGTGTATGTAATACGTTACAGGAGTCGGAGAGCTAGCGCCTTCGATACGCTCCGTTCGATGTGTTACGAATGTTACAACATGCGATCTTCGTTTTTGTTACACGTGCTGAAAATCGGATGGTAATTTAATTAATGAAACCGCTGTTTAGTTGGATTACGTTACTAAAGATTTAGTGTGAAAATGTAGCCTCAATGTAACAAAATCATCACAAAAAAAACTTCAAATATTAGGTGTAAAGATATTAGCTGCAAATATTTTAAGGGACGAATCAGCTCATGAAAATGAAAAACTTTTATCAAGAAATATAGGTCGAAAAATAAGAAAATTTTTTGGACACTCGATACAAATTGACTTGGTCGATTGGTAATTTTGTATGGGAGGCCCAATATATTTTTTTCATGTTTCAACCTATGTTCGTTGGGGAAAGTTGTTCAGTTTCATGGGCTGGTTCATCCTTTAGAATATATGCATGCAGCTAATTTACTTACACCCTGTATGTTCCAAAATGGGTTGGGGGGGGGGTTTGTTTTTTATGTAGGTAGTGGAAAAATCTGAAGTGATCAGTTTTCGACTTACAAACAAATCATGGGAAGTTTATTACAATATAATGCACTATAATGTACAGCATAAGAAAACATAAATGTCTAATGAAAATTACGTAGCATAGCACATTAAAACTATATTACATCATATCATAAATCAGAAAGATACATATTGAGGTTAGATCGTGGGTGATGGTGGCTCGTGACCGTGCAGAAAGTAATAGGCCGTATTAGGACCCTTTACGTCATTTTGACATGTATGTACATGTATGTACATGTATGTGATGTAACTTTAATTGTTAATTGTCATAATCAGTGATAGATATGTAGAGAGATCATGAAGAAAGTTAAAAGTCAGTCTTGGGCCCGTATTAATACAACGCACTCAACTCTTGACATCGATCTCAAGAGCGATATTGACAAATGTCAGGCAGTAACAATGACACCTTAAAATCGACCTTAAGATCGATCTTAGAGTCTTCTTTTCTTTCTTTTTCGTGTGGGACACCGAATCTTCCAACGACCCGATGAACCCTAGTGTCAGAATTTTTCAACCGCCTTCTACAAGTAGCAGGCTTCTGACATGGTTGTGTAACGACCGCCGTCTAAGTAATTATAGATAGCAACCGGGACCTACGGCTTAACGTGCCATCCGAAACACGGAACCATCTTACTTACGGACAATCGGGTGGTTCAGCCCGCAATGTCCTAACCAGACTGGGAACAAATTCACAAAGAGATAAATATCAACTTTGTGAGTGACCCACCGAGAATCGAACTCGGGACCTTCTGCGTCAAAGGCAGCCGCGCTACCACTGCGCCACATCGGTCTTAGAGTTGAGTGCGGTTTATCGGGCCTTAGAAACCGACTAAGGCGCGGGTTTCATATGTATTACAACTTACACGAATCATCTGAAAGGGCCCTCAATATTTCAGACGTGGCGATAGCGACCGTATTCATACGGCCGTTAACGCTCTGCCTGCCCCGCAAGGGATAAAGGCGTGATATATGTATGTATGTATGTGTAGATTAAGTATAAGCAGGTTCATAGGATTGTAATCAATCATTGCAAAGTAAATGCTTATTTATTGGCCGTAGTAAACAATAGTGGTCATAATGGTTGGGCAAGATGACTTTTGCGAGTTCAAGGGTCGCGCAAGTAATAACTTTAATCACTGTGAAAAAGTTGCCACACAGCAGCGGATAGTACCTTAATATTTGTACACACATCATGCCTTTATCCCTTGCGGGGTAGGCAGGGCGTTAACGGCAGTTTGAATACGGTTGCTATCGCCACGTCTGACATTTTTGAGGATTGTTTTCCAAGGTTGTTCCAGAAAACATGTGTATCACTAAAGTGACAGGTTGTCAGCCTGTCGCCTAAAAATTGTAATACACCAATACCCTTAGGCGAGTCCCTTAGTCGTCTCTTACGACACCCGCCGCGGGAAGGATTTGGGGTGATGTTATTCTAAGCCGGCATCACACGGCAGACCTTAATATTATTAGTACACACATATCACGCCTTTATCCCTTGCGGGGTCGGCAGAGAAAAATACTCGCAAATTCTGACAAATATTGAGGGCTCTTTCAGATGATTCGTGTTTCACTGTAGTGACAGGTTGTCCCTTGTCCTAACATGACGTGTCCTTTTGTATGGGTTTGACATTTGTCAAATACGGCCTATCGTCTTCTTTCTTTTCGTGTGGGACACCGAGTCTTCCAACGACCCAGTGGACTCTATGGCCTTTTCGAACGGCGTTACTTTAGTGATTGCTTGAGATCGATGGCATAACACGGAACCATCATTTTTACGAACCATCAAATGGCTGAACCATCCACAAAACCATGTACAATTTACTAACCAAACTAGGAACAAATTTATGAAATAGATAAATTGTCAAATATCAATTTTATTTAATTCAAACAGCCTTCAGAAAACGACAGGTCAATCAGATACTAATTAGTTAATTAATTTATTAATGAAATGCGAAGACAATTACTCGTTATTAAGTAGCTATCATTTCATTAGTTTGAGCTCACGGATATTATTACCTCATTATAAAAATTTTATAAACGTCGATTAGATGATAAACCAGTTGAGTGAGAGCGTCGGTGGCCGAGTGGTTAGGACACCGGTCTTACAATCGTGAGACCCGGGTTCGATCCCCGCCATGTACCAATGTGTTTTCACTCACGTACATTTACCGACTGCTCTTACGGTGAAGGAAAAACATCGTGATGAAACCCACATTCAAATAAAATTTGAAATCAGATGATATTTGAATGTGACTTAACCTAGGATTCGGGCCAGGTTAGCCTTCGGGTTGCAGAGGTCAGATGGCAGTCGCTCTGTGTAAAAACTTGGTTCCACGTCAAATCCCCTAGGTTAGGTAGCCGACCCCGACAGAGAACGGGATAAGGCAAGGAGGATGATGAGATGATAAACCAGTTATACAGGGTGTAAGGGACAGTCCTCTGAAACGTATAGGGTGCATTAAGACCATGAATCTGAACAATGTCCGACAAGAAAATATTTCAATAATATTTTATTTTACTGATTACGCATTATCACTCCAATGTCCTTTTGCGGGGTAGGCAGAGCATGAATATCCATATAAAAACGGTCATTTACGCCACGTCTGACAAAAAATTGGGGGTAATTTCAGAAGACTGAATTACCATAGTGACAGGACAGCAAGCCTCCAATTCCATAATCGCCTCTTACGACACCCACGGGAGAGATGTGGGGTGCTATTCTAAGCTGGTATCATAGCTTTACATCTAATTTTTTACTTCCCATCATAGTAAATGCAGTTTTGTCGTTTCCTGACATAGTTTCTGGGTAAAGTTGTTCAGCTTTATGGTCAGCCTGCATCCTATTAGTATTAGAGGGTATCTACTGCTGGATATTTTCGGTAGTATGATTTGATCCAGTTGTAATGTATTGTAACCAGGGGCGTGCGGTCCATAAAGGCATAAAAGCACTGCTTACCCTGCGATTTTCACCCGCTTACAATTTAATAATTAATTCATTTAATTCATTTTAATTTTTATTATCTTAGAACAACACTTTATCGTAAAATGGAACGCAATTACTGTTACGCGCTCAGTTACGCGCCACTATTGGCTGAATATCTCTCAAGTACGAAATGTCAATCAAAGAAAATGGACTCGCCCGCTGTTTCGCGCCACTATTCGCTGAACCAAAATGTCAATCAGAGAAGGTGGACTCGCCCGCTGCCTAAAAGTATGAATGTGTGAAATCAACGTAACTACATTGTAGGTGTGAACTTTCTACACACACAAATGTTGCTATGGTGCAGTAGTAGTAGTTTTTTGTGTGGCGGAGTATGAAAGCTCAAGAGGCAGTACCTACCTTAGCAACATTTCAACTACAAAACCAAACGAATTTTAAAAAGTAAATCACCATATACATCCGCTCGCAAAACGTGCGTGGTGCGTGGGGGGTTTTAGTGCGTATCCAAAGTTCGTGTATTTACAAATTGCAAATAACCTCCATTATTTGATGCGTATTGTTTACTAATTGTTTTCGTTGTTGTTTAAATTGTAGTAAAATTTAGTATTATGGTTATTTGGTGTTATGGTTCTTTTTGACAAAATAAGAATGAGCTCTGTGTTGAAATAAGTTTATACAGATGACATGATTGTGTTTACAAAAAGGGCACCAGTTTTTGTAAAAAGTTTTATCATAATGTGATCTGTGTGCGATAGAAGCAGAGATGGATATGTACCCGATTTGGAAATGACACTCACAAGAAAAGTACGTTTGCAAATTGGCTCGCGATGTTTTGTGAATAAGGAACAAGGTAGTTAGATAATTTTGTTTGTTTATTAATGTGACGTTTGCCATGATAAAATCCGGTTAATGTTTCGTTTCCGAAACACCTTCTACCTACTGCCTACCCAGTGATGAAACCCTGTGCACGCCACTGATTGTAACAGCACTCTATACTGGCGGTGACAATTTATTGGGTCGGCGGTTGACTCGGTGTCTCGTACGAAGGAAAAGTGCCATTAAAAAATAAGAAAATAAAAGATTATTTTAGTAGCAAATTGTAACTTATGTTATTAATTTTCCTTATTTTTTATTACAGGTAAGCATCTTTGAATCACCACACTAAGCCAGAGTCGTAATTACCTACAAACCAATTCTTTATATGGTACGATAATGTAAGTAACTTTCATTAATTCCTATCAAAATAAAGAGTAAAATGTAATACTTACTACAAATGTTTACAGTCAAAACTACTCTGATACAAACTATACGTAAATAAAACTACTTTCCCTCTTATTTAATTTCTGTTTTAGTCAGTAAAGAACTTAGGCTATACTATCAATTCAACGGGTCTACTTATACTGGTGATCAGTACTGACAGTATGAAACAACAATATACCTTGATCTCTGAAATGGGTAGCTTAAAATGGTAATGATAGTATTTAAATAATTGCGTAGGCGATTCAGAAGCGAATCAAACCGTATCGATTCCTATTAGCATATTTAATCGATGGTTAATCGATAAGAATAGAATGTTAATCGATGTTTAGCAACAAAACAGGTCCGCATGTACGTAAACAATCGATTAATTTGCATAAATAGCGAAATTAGTGTTAGATTTTGGAAATAAATGTTGCCAAAGATTTGTGCCTATTTTGGCTCTCGTTTGAACTTTCCAATGAAAGTATTTCGTTAATATAAAAATTAAATCAACATCCATCCATTCTAAATCCCATTCGTTTACTTTACGGGGTAGGCAGAGTGTTAACAGCCGTAATAATACGGCCGCAATCGCCACGTCTGTTATTTGAGAGTTATTTGTTAAGAAAAATAGTGTCTCATTAATTATGATGACACGTTGTCAGACTTTTGCCCAAAAATTAACATAATATTCATATCTTATTATCTTGATGATTCTGTTTGTATAAAGGATCAAATTACATGCTATAGTAATGACTAAACTAGGGCCAAGGAAAATAAATAAATACATACATACATACATATATCACGCCTTTATTCCTTACGAGGTAGGCAGAACGTTAACGTTAAAACACGGTCGCTATCGTCACGTCTAATGAATATAGAGGGCCGTTCGAGATAATTTGTGTACCACTATAGTGACAGGTTTTCAGCCTGTCGCTGAAACCCTCAGTTGCCTCTTACGACACCCACGGGTAGGAAATGATGTGATGCTATTCTAAGCCGGCATCACACGACACATAAATAAATAATATAAGTAAACTGATCTGCTAAGCTAAACTTATTTATTCATAGCTTACGACAGACAAGAACCGTTTCTCATAGTCAGATTGTTTCAAATCCTTATTGTATTAATGACATTCCTTTTAAGTTTTTTTAATACTGGAAATACTTGGTTTTATGCACAACCCCTTCCATTGGCTAGATCTCTCCGATCTATCTTGCTCACTTCCTATCACCCACACATGCACACCTGCGCATGCGCTTGCTACTACCGCCACCTCTCGGCGACTACCGCGAACCGCATTCATTGCTACACGTCTGCAGACCATTCTAAACATAGTAGAGGAGAAACAGTAGTGGATGCTGAATTGAATGTAGCATTGGAAGGAGACACATGTATGTAAGAAACACGTTCACTTTCGATCGTTCACTGAACGTGCTTAGGTTAATTGTGTATGAGTATATTGTATTTTATCGTAAGTTATTACACTTGGAAATGCCTAGTGTAAATAAATACTTTTGTTTTTCGCATGCCGGGTTAAAATAGCACTATCCCTCTCACTGAAAAATCGATAGATTGGAACTTCCTAATTCTATGCCTTATACCTAATTGTATTAACACATTATACAAATCCATAATTTTCATACGGGCCTTCGTGAACCTCCAACTTTTGGCGAACCTTACCATTCGATCTCTCGCTTTCGCCATCCAGTCGCTATATGCTACTTACTAGCCAAAAATTTGCAAATTCGACATAGGTTTGTTTAAGTACTTGCACATTTGTTACTGGATACTTCAAAACAACAACTTGTGCCGTGTGATGCCGGCTTAGAATAGCATCACCCCACATCCTTCCCGCGGGTGTCGTAAGAGGCGACTAAGGGACTCGAGAGTATTGGTGTATTACAATTTTTAGGCGACAGGCTGACAACCTGTCACTGTAATACACATGTTTCCTGAAACAACCTTGGAAAACAATCCTCAAAAATGTCAGACGTGGCGATAGTGGCCGTATTCTTACGGCCGCTAACGCTCTGCCTACCCCACAAGGGATCAAGGCGTGATATATGTATGTATGTATGTATTTCCACATTTTCTATACGCCCTTCCTGTGTCAGACCTTGCCTACTGCACAACTAGTCAAAGACGAGTTATGATAAGTCCTACTAGTTTACTACTTTTGCTGTCAATTCAAGTTGCCACATGTGGATAACCTGTCATATGCTCACTTTCTTCTGCTTAGCCTTGTAATGTTGCTCTAGCTAGGTGGGTATAGATAGTTCCTTAGTTTAATAAGTGTAGGTATGAATGAAAGTGTATGCATCTAGTGCTCAGTAAATAGCTGTTGTTTTGATTGATTCTGGTATTGAATTAGCGTTAGTATACTGCCCAGTAGAACAGTTTGGATATGGAGATAGTTGATAAGTCCCGAATTTTAAAAATATCCAGACCCGACGAAAAGCGGGCAAACTGTGCTTTGTTATTCTACATACACAAATCACGCCTTTATCCCTTGCGGGGTAGGCAGAGCGTTAACAATCGTAAAATTACAGTCGTTATCGCCGCGTCTGACAAGTATTGAGGGCCCTTTTCGATGATACATGTATCACTGTAGTGACAGGTTGTCAGCCTGTCGCCTAAAATTGTAATACACATTAAACCCTCGAATCCCTTAGTTGCCTTTTACAACACCCACGGGAAGAAATGGGGTGATGCTATTCTAAGCCGGCATCACACGGCATTCTGTGCTAGGTATTCTTATAGGTACCTACCTACCAAAGTTATTATTTACCTTAACAGAAAAATATCAACTAGGCTACAAAAAATATACACGAGGCAATACTTGATTGCTTAAGTATTTTCAAGTATATTTGTGCTCATCTCTGCTCAGCTTACTACGCAAAAACAGCATACTTTCAGATAAGTTTTAGTCAATTTGTAGTAGGTCTTTATTCAAAAATAGGTCATTGCTTTTTTTGTTGGTACAGTTAAGCTCATATGTTCTTCTTCAAATCGCAGTGCAACAGAGTTAAAATTTTATTCGACCAGTTTATGGCAGCGGTGACCGCTTTATTAAAAGCTTATAGCTAGAAGGTCGAGACTCTAGAACCGATCACGAGCCAGGGCAGTTGCAACAGGAAAGTTGTGTTCCATTGTTACAGAACTTGATCCACAATCACAAAAGTTACCATTAGCGATGAGTAGTTAGGATCGACTCTACACATTAGTATTATAAAGTGATCTGTGACTCTACCTGTATTTCAAAAAACCCTTAGTCACATTTTGTGCTTTAAGATTTTTTCGTTTAAATGATCAAAGACGAAGCTTGTGCATTTCAAAATAGTAGTTCTAACTTGAGATAGAGTATTATTCTTGGCTGAGCATTACAAAATGGGTTACAGCCACAGCAACAACTCTACACAAAGCGTAGCGATAAACTGTTTTGAAATAGACAAATAGACAAACAGACTCACACTCATTACTCACACTCACTCAGAGCGTAAATTCACGTTGCACCATTGACACTTTCGAGGTGTGACCAGGGAATGCAAGAAAAGGTTAAAGGTAGTTGTTGCGTTAACATTTGACCAGGTCAGCTACTATTGGACGAAAATTTCGGTTCTTCTTCTTCTCGATTCAATGGCTATCTCTTCATATTTTGTGTGACCAGAATTCGGCAAATTGAACTGTTTCTGTGGTAGCGGCCAACAGGTCGGCATGCCCACGAAAATTCCGGTTGTCATACCTAGCTATACAAAGAGGAACTTTCCAGAATCTCATATATCACACTATGCATTATACAGAGTCTTCTTCTTCTTTTCGTGTGGGACACCGAGTCGTCCAACGACCCGATGAACCCTAGTGTCAGAATTTTTCAACCGCCTTCTACAAGTAGCAGGCTTCTGACATGGTTGTGTAACGACTGCCGTCTAAGTGATCATAGACAGCAACCGGGACCTACGGCTTAACGTGCCATCCGAAACACGGAACCATCTTACTTACGGACAATCGGGTGGTTCAGCCCGCAATGTCCTAAATAAATATCAACTTTGAGAGTGACCCACCGAGAATCGAACCCGGGACCTTCTGCGTCAAAGGCAGTCGCACTACCACTGCGCCACATCGGTCGTCAAATTATACAGAGTGTTAGGAAAAGTCATAACTTCCTTTCAAGGGGTGAACCAGCTCTATGGATCCGAGTCACCTTTGGCCGATTCCTTATCATCCATTAGACTTAATCGATTTTTCAACGAATGAAAGGTTAATCTTAGATTTGTAATGTTTGTTGGTATATACAAGTAGAACATTTGAATTAAATAAATTAACTCTGTTTTTAGGGAACATTAACCAAAGTTGAACTATCGGTACAGTCTCTCAGCGTCACTCATGAACAATCCAAAATTTCTGGTTGCTACTTTTAACAGTCTCACTGTTACGTTTTCCGCAATAAATATTACTTTTCTAGGTGCAGTAACATTTTCTAAACGTGCATCATCATTTCTATCCGGCTTGTTGATTACAATCACAAGAAAACCGAAACCTTAAAAACTTAATTTGTCATCTCTCTCTTTTCGTGTGGGACACCGAGTCATTCAACGACTCAATAAACCCTAATATCAGAATTTTTCAACCGCCTTTTACAAGTTGCAGGCTTCGGACATGGTTGTGTAACGACCACCGTCTGAGTGATCATAGACAGCAACCAGGTAGGTCCCGGTTTAGCGTGGCATCCGAAATACGGAACCATCTTACTTACGGACAATCGGGTGGTTCAGCCCACAATATCCTAACGAGATTGGGAACAAATTCACAAAGTGATAAATATCAACTTTGTGAGTGACACATCGAGAATCAAACCCGGAACCTTCTGTGTCAAAGGCAGTCGCACTACCACTGGGCCACATCGGTCGTCAATTTGTCATGAGTTACGATCACCGACTGTACTTACAAATGTATGGCGAAACAAAACGCAGCAAACGCAAGACCAATGACTAAAGCTCCAAATGCAGTTGCAAAACGCATTCCTGTAGGTACTTATATGAGTAACAAAATAGGACATACTCAACTAGTGCTCAATAGGCAATCTGTTATCTAATATCATTGCATGGACTAATAAATTGGGAATATATACTAACTGTCGCCATACCTTATAAATTACTATAAAATATAAGTTAATGCGTATAATTTAGCTTAAATAATTTCTTTAAATAAAAACAAGTGATGGCAAAAATATTTGACTTAACTCTAAAAAGCATTGCTTGACACGAAGTTGGTTCTGTACTTCAGCAAGCACATGTCAGAGTTTGTCATAGAGTTACTTACTTATTTCTGATTGTTAAAAATCATAGTTTTTCATCTTTAGACTATTACTAATTATTTGATGATTATCATGTGTAATTTCCGGCATAATAGATGACCGTCGTCGAAACGACGACGTCGGTAAAAATTGCTTGTATTAGACGTTCATTTCCGTTATTCCTACAAATATAAGAAATTATTATTTTTATGTGCGTATTTAAGCTATGGTTAATATTTATATAGTTTATTCAATTTTACATACATACATATATCACGCCTTTATCCCTTGCGGGGTAGGCAGAGCGTTAACGGCCTAGGAATACGGTCGCCATCGCCACTTCTGACATTTTTGAGGATTGTTTTCCAAGGTTGTTTTAGAAAACATGTGTATCACTATAGTGACACGTTGTCAGCCTGTCGCCCAAAAATTGTAATACACCAATACTCTCGAGTCGCTTAGTCGCCTCAATTTTAATACTTTTAAATATTTTTAATTCTGTAAAATGTAAACTTTGGAACTTACGAATCTGTATTCGTGGTAGTTGTTTACGTGTAGCCTTCGGTCCGATCTCAACTGCTGGACCGATCACAGAATATATACGATATGATAAAAAACAAATTTGGACTGGAGACCACGTCTTGGGAAGCGCAGCGTAGGCAGACCACCGGCCAGATTGACCGACGACATCAAGGATCGCGCCGGGACATTGTGGATGCTGAAGACAGAAATCCGCGAAGAATGGAGAAGATTAGGAGAGACATATGCCCAACAAACTCATGCTGATGAAGAAGGCGAGGAACACACTTGACGCACAACGGAGCGCAAAAATATCGCAGCGGTCTGTCAGATCCATTCTAGAAACGTCACTCCCCATACTAAAACCGCACTCGACGGATGACACTGCGATAGCCCTGCGTCAACAGCGGTTAATGAAAATTAAGGCTAGCTTTTTAAACCTTACCGCAATTTAAATGTTTTCTTAATAATATAGATTTGCAAGTAACAATAGTATAGGTAAAATCCATTTGTTTGATTGCTCCGTGTCTGTTACCTTTCTATCGCCTTAGGAGGCGTTTACAATAGGCCGTGTAGTGTTTACGACCAAGTGAATGTTACACAAAGTGTCGTGTAAAGGGACCCTAGGGCTACGAACGCGTTTTAGGTTCAGTCCACATCTAGCGAAAGCCGATTTTAGTAACAAGTTAAAAAAAGAACTAAATAAAAGTCGATTATGGTCTAGTTGTAGAAGTTGCTGTGAAGTGCCGGCTTAAAATAGCATCACCCCATTACTACTCGTGGGTGTCGTAAAGGCTACTTAGGGATGAATCCATAGAACACAATATCTCGCGCTGCGGTCGCCAATCCGCAAATCCGTGGTAAATATGGCAATACCCCCCAATTTGGGGGAGGCCCATGTCCAGCAGTCGACTGTTGTGGCTGTTGTAGTTGTAGTGGTCGCCGGAGCCGTGTTTATGGCAGCTAACTTTGACTTTTACAATATACAATTGTATCTACCTATAGTAGACCGCTACTTATATAAATAGATTATCGAACCAGTTCACTATTTTCGACAGCACTATATTATCTCGGGCTCACTAATTCTGTAATGCTGTCTGTTGGTGGGTGGATACTACATATAATTATTTTTTTTTGCTGTTAATAGTCTGAAGTACGGAACGAAAACATTCAGAGCAAAATGGATGTGCGGCGACCCTAAGGGAACCCTAGGGCTGTCTAACACGTGTTGGTATTTCCTTTAGATGATAGGAAATGGCGAAACGTTTTATCTTATAGCTCGGCTATATTATACCGTTTAGCACCGGCTGTAAAATGTTTATAGGGAAACGCCTGGATTAGAATTGATTACAGCTACTTTCGGTTTTAAAATAATTAGATTTGGCTTAGTGCTTTTTATATTGCATTGCATTGTAAGTATTTTGAGCGTCGGTGGCCAAGTGGTTAGGACACCGGTCTTACAATCAAGAGACCCGAGTTCGATCCCCGCCATGTACCAACGTGTTTTTACTCACGTACATTTACTGACTGCACTTACGGTGAAGGAAACACATCGCGAAGAAACCCAAATTTGAATCAGATGATATTTGAATGTGACTTAACCTAGGATTCGGGCCAGGTTAGGCTTCGGGTTGCAGTGGTCAGATGGCAGTCACTCTATGTAAAAACATTGTTCTATGTCAAATCCCCTAGGCTAGGTAGCTGACCCCGACAGACAATGGGATAAGGCAAGGAGAATGATGAATGTCGGTATTGTAAGTGTTTGTAAGCTTAAACATCTAATACATACATATGTCGCAGGGATTTAGTCAAAGTCGTTATATTATAATTTCACTAGTGAAATTTTAATTACACTATTTATTGTCAATAACGACAGATTCGTATAATTTCACGGGCTTATTTCAGTGATATTGTAATTCCACTGGTCTGCAAAAGTGACATTATAATAAATTTAGGTTTATTATGAGTTATGATTGTGGAGGGAGCCACACGTGATCTGATTGGTCAATAGAATTAATCAGTCGCCATTTGCTCAGTTGGTAATAAAAGCAGACCAATCAGCCATTGGTATGATAATCTAACGGCTCGCTCAAGCCAGTGCTATTGTCAATATATCACTGCCTTACAATTTCACTGTATCGGTCTAGTGAAATTATATAGTCACTGAAACTAGCCCGTTAAATTGAGAGTAATGCAATAAATCAGTGCAAATATAATGTCACTAGTGAAATTTCAATATCACGGCTATTTTAATATCCCTGCAACACATACACTAATAACGCCTTTATCCCATGCGGGGAAGCATAGTTAACGATCATAAACTTACGGTCGTTATCGCCGCGTCTGACAATTATTGAGAGCCCTTTCAGACAATCTGTATCACTGTAGTGTTAGGTTGTCAGCCTGTCGCCTAAAATTGTAATACACTCCCCTCGACTCCCTTAGTTGCCTTTTACAACACCTGCGGAAGGAAATGGGGTGATGCTATTCAAAGCTGGCATCACACGGCAACAAACATCTAATATCTGGTGTATTAATTCATTAATAGGTACCCAATTCGCCTCCCCATTCCTATTCTTGCCAAGTGTTTTTGGCATAGACAACGATGCGGATCTGTCAAATAATAATTTAAGGTTCCAATGTTGACGTGTCCGTCCGTAACCCACATGTGCGCTAGCGTGTCGTCTTGCGACAATAGGAAGCTGTCGGCTGCGCTTGCGCAAGCCAAGTAACGTCCGCCGTCAGTGTGGGCGTTTGAGCCTTTATGAATTCATAGTTCGCTGATTTATAGTCATAAATAGCTTGTTATTCATTATTATATGGGAGAGAAACCTGGTGGCAAAGATTTTAACCGTCGCGCTGGCATGTTTATGATACGTACCGCGACATAGATTTTCTCAGGTTTTGATAAAGCCCTTACGATTTGACACTTCAAGTCTATTCGCGCGCGAGATAGTCTTGTTACGGGCTTCATCATAAGCCTATAGGTAACTGATGGGTGTGGAGGAAGGTGGTTGTAGTCAGTCAGTTGGCTCATTGCTGAACGATGGAAAAGGGGAATTCCCACCGAGCGAGGTGTTCAGGACCGCGGCCCAACTGGTAGGTCGTGGATTTATGCCAAGTCTTCGAAAAACTTTGTAACCGCATTTTAGGCCTTGGCGACTGATGGCTATTCTTCTATGATGAAAACCATGTTTAAAATTTATGGCGTCAGTTCGGAATGTTATCTTAACTTTAAAAAGTGTTGTCACCCATTTTGTCTCGTATAGAAAAATACCTATAAAATGTCTGACGATGGACATCTCATGGCTATTAATGACAGGCCACTGCTGATCGTTTTCCCATGGGATTAAGACGTTTTTACCGCATGTATTATACTTCTCTTGAATCACTCTATCTATTAAAACAAAGCATCAAAATCCATTGATCAGCTTTAAAGATCTGAGGATACATACAGACAGACATAGGCACAGAACGCGAGAAGGAACTTTGGATGTAGTGACGATGTTGACTGTGACTTGCAGCCTTCAATGTACTTTTTATCTTCACTTGAAGGACAAGATCAGGTCATTGCTCTTTATAGGGTTTTGACCAAACGGTACTCAATCAGTTTGGGATAAGTGTTTGTCAAATTAGACACAGACAATAAAGCGTTTGCTAAAAATAAAATAATCTTGTAAACAAATAAGTGCAAATAAGTTTTTTTCCTAATGTTTAATCCGGTCATTTGTGGAATCGATGTCCCACACGATATTAATAATATTTAAACTATCTTAAAGTCCAGTACATACGCATGCCGTGTGATGCCGGCTTAGTGTAGCATCACCCCATTTTTTACCCGTGGGTGTTGTAAGAGGTGACTGAAGACCTTGAGGGCTTCAGGTGTATTACAACTTTTAGGCGACAGGCTGACAGCCTGTCACTATAGTGATACACGGCTTATCTGAAGCGGCCCTCTGAATATATGTCAGACGTGGCTATAACGACCAAAATTTTCGGTCGTTAACGCTTTGTCTACCTCGCTAGGGAAATAGGCGTGATTTGTGTATGTATGTGTGGGTATGAAGGCAAAAATTGCACAACAGAAGACAATACAATGTCCAACGATTTCAGTACGAAACGCATCGACACTTTACGACATACTTGTTTCTCAGCTCAGCTATGGTTTCCTGTCATTTTCCTGACTTGCGGTTCAGTGTTTTATGAGTGTTTGTGGAATATAGACCTCTGAGAAAGGAATAAACGGGGCCTAGTGAATCGTTTTCGTGAGAAATCTATTTATGGACATGATTGTAATCACGTGATTATTATCAATTACCAACATCAGTAGGTACGTTTATCATTTTGATTTTGTAGATTATAGTATTTCTCTGTTGTAGTACGTATTTTTGAAACAGTGTCATCGATAATAGTATCCTTCTAGCATTGAATTAGAATGTCTGAAAATTAGTACCTACCTAACTTTTGTCATAATTATTTTATGGATCTCTGCTATCTAAGCTAGGTGTTTAATTCGAAGTTTTTGTTAACAAAACATACATACATACATATATCACGCCTTTATCCCTTGCGGGGTAGGCAGAGCGTTAACAGCCGTTAGAATACGGTCGCTATCGCCACGTCTGACATTTTTGAGGATTGTTTTCCAAGGTTGTTTCAGAAAACATGTGTATCACTATAGCGTTAACAAAACAGACTCCCAAAGTATTTAAATTTTATTTGCTCTTATTTTAAACACATTACTATAACTACTGATAGGCTAGAAAGTACTATTATTTATTCTAAACTAGTACTAGGTACTTGTAAGTACTTTTTTTGAACAGAATGTCAAGGCTGCCTTGGACACTCCATAGCATCGAGACAATACCAACACTGAGTCGTTCCTGCGCGTATCTAAAACGACTTGGAGTGTCTTTAAACTCGTAAAGACAGTGATTAGCTCTCGTTCCACAAGTACACTGCCACAGTATAAGTAACGCACAGTAGATACACTATGTAAGATAAGACACTCACGCACACTAATGTTTAGCTAAGCGCATTAATTTCGTGCAATAACTAATTACTTCTCTTGGTATCCCAAGATACAGGCTGCATCTTAGTTTAGGAACCTCTCGAAACTACGAGTATCTGGTAACTGTAAATCTGTATGGTAACTAAATATTTTTTAATATTTTTACTTTTTTATACAGTATCTAGCTCCACTCTTTAAACCCGTAGACACAGCGATTACCACTCGTTCCATAAAAACACTGGCACAGTTGAAGTAAGGCGCAGTATTTCAGGATTTCATCATCCATCACTAACAAGCCTAAGACTTCCACTACGGGAAATGGACGTTTTCTTATTTCAGTTTTTCCGGTCTGGCGTAAAGTTGTGTGTTGTATTCGATATGTGTGTTGAAATGCCTGCCAAGGTCAAGGCTTATAGGTGAGTTCGCAGTCTTATCTAGTCCACAGATCCATCCAAGTCTTGATTTAGAAGCCAACTCATCATAATAATCTACAAGTACCTCGCCCAAGCTCTCTACGTAGACAGCAATTTCAAGCCGGCTTCATTTTAACGGATGCCCGCAACCCTTTCTCTAACTGGTAGGAGGCTGTCCTACGCTGTTTACGATGCCCATGATGAGTCAAAAGTGAGTAATCCGGCCAATTTATTTGTTCACAATAATACTGTTCCACATTTTTACTGTGGCAATGCGCTCAAAGTGACAATGGTTGCCCACGCGCATACGACTAATGTGATGTGCTGTGTTCTATTTTGTAAGCGTCTCAATTTCGACGTTAGATTTTTCTTGTAGGGTATCTATTTCTCCTTTTTTTAACAGTTTTGTTTTTGTCGTACGGATATATTTCAAAATAAAAAGTTTGTTAAAAAGGTTTGGTAGGGCATTTTCTCTCGTTTACCAATATAGGCCCCATAGTAAAAGTTGTTCAGTTTGGGTCTCATTATGTCTGCAAAGTTTTTGCTGTCATTTACAACCATTATAAGTTGTTAAGGCAAAAAGAAACCCGGTATTAAAAAATCCTTCGTCAATAATGTTTGATAACAACCTGCTCGTGTGGGACACCAGGTCGTCCAACGACCCGACGAGTAGCTAAATAATTTAGATAGTGCAAAGTGGAACAAATCTTTGTCATGCCTACAATGGTTTCGCCTCCGTCAGCTTTCTATTAAACAATAGCTCCTAACTTAGAAAAAAACGTCTTATTTATAGCGAGTTAGGCAGAGTATCAACGGCCTCTATAAAGTCTGTATATTTTTTTTGTCTTCGTACACCAGCGGTGTTTGGGTATGTGGAATACATGAATCTTGAAAAAATTAAAAGCTTCCCCCTTAATATCTCATACCTATATTTTGATAGAGAGGCAAACAATAATAATATTATCGAGATCCTTCCTTTATTTAAGTTATAGCGAATCTCCACAATTAAGAGAGGAAGTGCCCATTTTTAGAAGTGGGCTGATGGCTGCTGATGCAATGTGTGGTGAATGTTTACTATTTGGTACACGCTACTCGTAAGTAGTGAAGTAACGAAAAATGTATGAACGAAACAAGTGAATTACAAATACGCTGCTAAAATAGGATAGAGCCAACCATGGTGTAGCGGTTAACAGGTCTGACCTGGCAAGTCAGAAGAGTGGGTTCAAATCTCATCGGTGCCGTAAATTTATTCCACTTGTTTCGCGTAACAAAATGTAATGTGTGATGATGACTGATTCTTCATAGAGAACCTAGCAAAAGATTATAAATCCCAGAATCATCATCATAATAAAATAATCTGTTGTCCGAGGCAGCGGAACCACCTTTCCGGGAAACGAGGTGTCATGAAGACGTGATGGTCGCTAAGTTAAGTGTTTGCTTAAGTCGTAAAGAGTACTGAGACCCTGAATGATAATAGAAAATATGATCAAGTATTACTCACAACTGCTATGGTGCAGTTGCAGTGCAATTGCCTACGACGTAAAGGTTCCAAATTCGATTCTCAGTGGGGCACTCACAAAATTGATATTTATCACTTTGTGAATTGGTTTCTAGTCTGGTTAAGTCATTGCAGGCGGAAACAAATATGCTTTCGTGCTTTGGGAGGGCACGTTAAGCCTGTCACAGTTGCATTCTATCTCGCTTTCTTTTCGTGTGGGACACCGAGTCATTTAACGACTCGCTAGTTATATTACTTTGACGGTGGAATTTCACAACCGTATATTCTTCGTCTTTTCGAGTGGGACACCGAATCATCCAATGACCCAATCAACCCTAGTGTCAGAATTTTTCTGCCGTATCTGAGGTCTGCTAATTGTAGTAGACGGTAGAAAAACTCTGAGACCAAGGCTTATTCGTTCTTTGGATGACTCTGTGTCCCACTTGAAAAGAAGAAAGTGTACTGAAACAAACTCAGTTTAAATTAACAATTAAGTAGGAGACAGAGTAGGTTGTGTAGTCGTAGACAGTTTTGTAACAACTTAATGCATGTTGCCTTTGCGATATCTATTGTCATATTGCGTCGTCCATCCATAGAACTCATTGTCTTAGATCCTATAGAAAGATAATATGTAAATACCCTTTATGTGACCGTCAATTGAGTAAGACACTTGCGCATCTATTGACAGGTGAATAAGTTTTCTATGTTGATGATTGTCTAGCGCAATAAAATCGCCATTGACGCATCGCCATCGAGATGAGAGAACAGTTACTTATGTAGATGATGTTATACTGTATCCTGTATAAATATTGGTGGTTCATTATTTTCCTGTTGAACGCCGTGTCTACGAATGACTCGTTAAATTCTGGCGCAGGTAAAAGTTTTATTTACACCGCTTACTATATCAGAAAATTGACAAAGTGTGGTATGTAAGGCTTCATGAGTAGGTATAGCACACCTACTCATGAAGCCTTATGCCAGGAGGCCAAAATAGGACTTAGGGTATAAGATATATTTTATATAGCGTAATATTTTGCCAAATTTTCAACCTCTTGATACATGTCTCGAAACGTCGATTTGGCGATATCTAGCACAAGTCGCATACAACTTGGACTTTATTTATTACTTACAAGTGGTTTATTGTTTTTCCGTAGAATAATGCTCTTTACCGGCGTGTATTATACGTTCCTCTTGAAGTATTCTTTCATCTAGGTTTACAATTCAGGCTATGCTTTCAATGCCAAATGTAGAAAATATTTTCCAAATGTACGGTTTGTATAGTAGAACATTCGAATTAAGCCGCCTTGTGCAGGCTGTTTCAACCTAACTAATTTATACTTTATTTATTTATGTATCTATTTACTTTTTTGTGATAGTTATGACGAAGGGTAACAAAAAAAATAGGGCTGGCATATACTTTATGTAAAAAGCCCAAACCAAATAAAGGTAAAAAATGTCGCATCAAAATCCATGGATGGTCTAAGAGGGGTTAGCGATGTCCAAAACAGATAGAGATATGTAAAACGCGATTTAATGTATTGATACTTGTCTTTTGAATGATATTGCGTCGCCGTAGATAAGTTTATCAATCAATCACTATTATAAATTCATAAACACACCTATTAGCTGCAACTGTAGTTTATAAATATAAAAAAACACGCTTAACCTTCACCAGCAAGTGGCATGCTAGCTGCTTGCCCAACCGCGCGGTTGCAGCTAACAATACCCTTTTGAAACCGCTCGCACGATGCTGACTGAGAGAAGGAAGTTGGTTATTGCAGTAAATATCATCCTTGTACATGTAAGGAGTAAAAATATTAGCTGCAAATGTTTTAAGGGTGAACCAGCCCATGAAACTACATATAAGGTGTAAAAATATTAGCTGCAAATATTTTAAGGGGTGAATCAGCCCGTGAAACTGAACAACTTTCCCCAAGGAACATAGGTCGAAACATGAGATCTTTTTTTCGGATCTCTCATACAAATTGACTTGGTCGGTCGGTAATTTTGTATGGATAATGGTCGAAATGTTTTTTTTGCTGCGATTTCAAATGCTTTTGCAGGCCAGTTCACCAGACTCTAGCCTAACAAACTGAAATTGGTCTCAGGGCCCCAAGCTTTTAGCCCTCAGGACTGAATAGATCTGTAAAAAGAGAGTGGTTGAATCGTATGGCAACTCCCTTTCTATCCTCTTTCAATAGCCACAAAAAGTAAAAAGCAGAGGCCTGCTTGTTTCTTTTACTATTTTATCGATCAAAAATAAGGTTTCCTCTCTAGAAGTACCAACTAATTCAGGTGCGGATGAAAATCTAGTTTTATGAGGACATAAACCTATACAGAACGATCTTGTTTGTCGGAAACGGCGAGGCTCATTGGCCAACCTCCTGTCATAAAGTTGCTATTACGCTACCAAATATCCTCTTTCTCTCTTCGTATAAGACGCGAGTCGTCTAATTCCTGGACAATTTACAGCGCCATCTAGCCCCAAACTAAGTAATGCTTATATTATGGGAAATAGATAAACTGATACTAATTCTTTTAATTTTTGCCGTGTGATGCCGGCTTAGAATAGCATCACCCCATATCCTTCCCACGGGTGTCGTACGAGGCGACTAAGGGACTCGAGAGTATTGGTGTATTACAATTTTTAGGCGACAGGCTGACAACATGTCACTATAGTGATACACATGTTTTAAACAACCTTGGGAAACAATCCTCAAAAATGTCAGTCTTGGCGACGGCGGCCGTATATTTACGGCCGTTAACGCTCTGCCTACCCCGCAAGGGATAAAGGCGTGATATATGTATGCATGTATACTAATTCATATATTTTTGTAGCCGATGAAGTAAGTAAGTCATTGCAATAACCCAAGATCTTGAGTTGTATGCCGAATCGGGTACTTTGGCAGGGTAGTGTACAGTAACTTAATTTGCGGCGAAATTGCTATATAATTAGTAATTCGCTTTCTAAACTACACAGCTCCGCACGTAGCCTATTTAGCCACGCTTCACACCTTATTATACGGGGTGTAAGGGACAGCGTCCAGAATACCGATAGGGTGCAAGCAGACCATGAAACTGAACAACTTTCCCCTAGATACATATGTCAGGAAAGGTCAAAAATTTTTTGGTTTCCCGTACTAAATGCAGTCAGCTGATCGCGATTTTGTATGGGAGGCCGAAAAATATTTGTCGTTTCCTGGCATATGGTCCTATGGGAAAGTTGTTCAGTTTCATGGTCTCTTTACTATGTCAGTATTCAGGACGCTGTCCTTAACACCCTGTATAAATAATTAAATTAGAATTTTGTAAAGATATTAACCTATACAATTACATGCATTATAAAAAACTGACTGTGTATGATTTCTACTCGTATTGTCTTAATCACGTAATAATAAACAAATAATATCAAGTTTCGAAAATAATGATGATGGATGATATGGTATTTGAGGTTTCAATCCTCAACTTATTATATTTTTTGTATTTTACCTACTTTTTCATTGACTTAACCTAGGATTCGGGCCAGGTTAGCCTTCGGGTTGCAGAGGGCAGATGGCAGTCGAATTTTGTAAAAACTTGGTTCTACGTCAAATCTCCTAGGACAGGTAACTGACCCCGACAGAGAAACGGGATAAGGAAAGAGAATGATGATATACAATTTCATATTCTTGTAAAAACCATAATAATCATAAAGACCATACCTAATAGAAATTTTACTCGATTGCATTGAATTTTATCGCTAGGAATGCCGACAATCGTATTAAATTTAAAGAGAAAGTAAATATAAACTAGAAGTTATCTACGCCATTTTAATCACGCCGCATTCTACCCGTTACCTTTCTTACTTGTTTTATATAAGGTGTATAAAATATTAGCTGCAAAATATTTTAAGGAAAGAATCAGCCCAAGAAACTAAACAACTTTTACCAAGGAACGTAGGTCGAAACAAGTAAAAAAAATTTGCACCTCCCATACAAAATGATATACAAATACCAGCCGACCGAGTCAGGTTGTATGTGAGTTCCAAAATTTTTTCCGTATTTCGACCTATGTTCCTTTGAGAAAGTTGTTCAGTTTCATGGGCTGGTTCATCCCTTAAAAGGAACTCAGTACTTATCCTAACAACTTGTAAAACGAGCGAGCTTTGTACGAAAACTAATAAGTTAGTAAATGAATGACGGATTGGGAATGGTGGGTAATGGAATATTTTTCCCGATTTGGGCCCAAATTACGCCCCAAGGGATAAAAGTACCCGCACTAACCGGCATTCATTATAATAATCATGTGCGACACCGACTCGACAGACAATTTGATATACTTCTTAATTATCTTTTCGTGATCGTCGTCCAACGACCTGATGAACTTTAGTATCAGAATTTATCAACCGCCTTCTACAAGTAGCAGGTTTCTGACATAGTTGTGTAACGACCGCCGTCTAAGTGATCATTGACAGCTACCGGGACCTACGGCCATCCGAAACACGGAACCATCTTTCTTACCGACAATCGGGTGGTTCAGCCCACAATGTCCTAACCAGACTGGGAACAAATTAACTTTGTGAGTGCCCCACCAGGAATCGAACCCGGAACCTTCTTCTTAACTAACAATACAAAACTGATCTTCTTCTTTTCTCTTGGAACACTGAGTCATCCAACGACCTGATGAATCATGGGTAACCTCTGACAAGGGTGTTTGATCGTATTAAAATTGTAGTACAATTGAAAAAAATGCTTTTAAAAAGACATGTCTAAGATTACTACTTATGAGTATTTCCATATATCCATAATCATAACAGGCCTGCCGTGTGATGCCGGTTTAGAATAGCATCACTCCGCATCCTTCCCGCGGGTGTCGTAAGAGGCGACTAAGGGACTTGAGAGTATTGATGTATTACGATTTTTAGGCGACAGACTTGACAACCTGTCACAATAGTGATACACATGTTTTTTGAAACAACCTTGGAAAACAATACTCGACAATGTCAGACGAGGCGATAGCGACCGTATTCTTACGGCCATTAACGCTCTGCCTACCCCGCGAGTGATAAAGGCGTGATATATGTATAACAGGCCTAACGAAGTTACAACCACATAGCTGTGTATAAAAACTGTCATTAAACCTTGTAAAATGTTTATTAAGATGTTTCTAACTAAAGTAGATGTTTGTGGAGTGAATAATCCCTCAAGGCGTGGACTCAGATAAAAACAAGCATAAAGTGTATGTGCATTAGCGGTCGTCATTGGTCAGACGTGGTACAGTGTACAAAACAAACACGTTTTTAAAAATGTAAGGTGCACCAAAGTTAAGATATTTCGACGGATAAACAAACACACACACACAAATCACGCCTTTACCCCTCGTGGGGTAAGCAGAACGCGTTAACAATCGTAAAATTATGATCGTAGATAATCTAAACGTCAGACAAGCATTGAAGGCCCTTTCAGATGATTCGTGTATTACTAGAGTGACAAGCTCTTCAGTGTCAGTCCCGTAGTTGCCTCTTACAAAACCCGCGGGAAGGAATAGGGTGATGCTATTCTAAGGTGGCAGCACACGGCATAAAACTGCCCAATAAAAATTAATAACATTGCTGAAAGGAACTACTACGTTCAAAATTGAAAATTTATTTTATTGTATGGACCGTGTGAAAAATTTCCAATAAGTGGCCTCAGAAAGGCACCGAACGATGGACTTTTTCGAAAAATCTCTACAGGTCAATCCAATCAAAAAAATCCATAATAACTAAATTTTATTTTATTTTAGTTTATTGGAGAACAAACAAACATAAACTTAGTTGATAAATACATTGGTCTAGCTAAATATATGGAAAATAAGTTTACATTCTTCAGCATTCTCACTAAGACATAGATTATATTACTGTTAAGCTACTGAAAAATTTTAACACAATTTTTCAAAGAAACAAAACAATACCAAAGTAAATTTGGAAGAATTGTTAAAAAGAAAAAAATGTGGAATATTAAAAGAAAATTGGACCTCCCATACAAAACATTTGCTGACCAAGCAATTTAATATGAGAGATTTTTGGGGTTATTTGTCTACTTGGTGTCTGTCGCACATACACGACAAGGAGGACTAATTTTTTCACAAGTAACGGTAAGTTCTTCTTCTTCTTTTCGTGCGGGACAACGAGTCGTCCAACGACCCGATGAACCCTAGTGTCAGAATTGTTCAACCGCCTACTACAAGTAGCAGGCTTCTGACGTGGTTGTGTAACGACCGCCGTCTAAGTGATCATAGACAGCAACCGGGACCTACGGCTTAACGTGCCATCCGAAACACGGAACCATCTTACTTACGGACGATCGGGTGGTTCAGCCCGCAATGTCCTAACCAGACTGGGAACAAACTCACAAAGTGATAAAATATCAACTTTGTGAGTGACCCACCGAGAATCGAACCCGGAACCTTCTGCATCAAAGGCAGTCGCACTACCACTGCGCCACATCGGTCGTCAACGGTCAACTCCAGTAATACGGTAAGTAAGTAAAACCTTTACGATTTACGCGTTATTCTACCCAACCATGCTCTTAAGGCCATAAATATTAATGTGACATATTCTTAACAGCTCCACTAGAATATTTTGTGGTAATTACGATTACATAATGGTGGTTCCAGTTTGTAACTGTTACTGATAACAGCTACTTGTCGTACTCAATATGCGTCGGTATGTTGACACGGTAACCTAACTAGTACGAAGTTACTACATACATACATATATCACGCCTTTATCCCTTGCGGGGCAGGCAGAGCGATAGTGGCCGTAAGAATACAGCCACTATCGCCACGTCTGACATTTTTGAGGATTGTTTTCCAAGGTTGTTTCAGTAAACATGTGTATCACTATAGTGACAGGTTGTCAGCCTGTCGCCTAAAAATTGTAATACACCAATACTCTTGAGTCCCTTAGTCGTCTCTTACGACACCCGCGGGAAGGATGTGGGGTGATGCTATTCTAAGCCGGCATCACACGGCAATACGAAGTTACTACATAGCTTAAATCAATGGGCGTATCAAGAACGGTTAGAGTGTGATTCCACCTGAAGGTGTATTGAATTTTAAGGGTTTTGGCAAGAATCTGCCGTGTGATGCCGGCTTAGAATAGCATCGCCCCATTTCTTCCCGTGGGTGTTGTAAAAGGCAACTAAAGGACTCGATTGAGGGTTTCATATGTTTTGCAATTTTAGGCGACAGGCTGACAACCTGTCACTAAAATATTTCTGGACCGAATGCGAATCTCAATACAAAAGACATCAACGAGCTCTCATACAAAAATGAGTTTTTTTCAACGATGGGTTTACAATATTTCTCAAAGTTAATGACAGCATTATAACAGAATGTTATCTATAACTACTTTAATAAAGTATTTGTGTATTACAATTTTTAGGCGACAGGCTGACAACTTGTCTCTATAGAGATACACATGTTTTCTGAACAACCTTGGAAAACGATCCTCAAAAATGTCAGATGTGGCGATGGCGACCGTATTCTTACGGCCGTTGGCGCTCTGCCTACTCCGCATCCCTTGTTTTTATTTTATCCCTTGCGGGTAAGGCAGAGCGTCAACGGTCGTAAGAATACGGTCGCTATCGCCACTTTTGACATTTTTGAGGATTGTTTTCCAAGGTTATTTCAGAAAACATGTGTATCACTATAGTTACAGATTGTCAGCCTGTCGCCTAAAAATTGTAATACACCAATACCCTCGAGTCCCTTAGTCACCTTTTACGACACCCGCAGGAAGGATGTGGGGTGATGCTATTCTAAGCCGGCATCACACGGCATGTGTATGTGTATGTGTATTTATAGACCTGTATATTAGGAAAATGCTAACTGTGGTCATCGGCCTGCGGTCACGGTCAATGCGTACAATGGATTTAGAAAAATGCAAATGTGACAATGGTAAAACATATTTTAATGGTAGTATTTCCAAAAGACATATCACACAAATTAGTACGTAGAGATCTAAAATACCGTAATAAAATTTAGTATGATTGGTTCCCTGTTTTGATTATTTTAGGACGAAATCAAATTAGGCCATAATTTTATCAAATATGTTGGTGTTCTATATAACGGCGTTTAGTCAGGATTCGCTATTTTGTTAGGAAAACGACGGAATTGTTAAACTATCTTCTTGTATTGTCTAATCATATTAATTACAGTATTATTCTTATTCATATTTATCACATTATTTTCATGATTTCCTCACATATTTGATTCGATACAATTCACAAAGACGCTACTAGTTTGACAGTTTTCCCAGATCTAACTTTCATTTGTTTTCCGTACGGGAAAGGCAATGGCTATACTGCCAAGTGGATTCTATTCAGCCAGTTGTCTTCGCCGACATTACATAATATAAATTACCTAAAATTTTGTCTAGATTAAAACCAAATTACTACCCAATGAAACCCAAAAAAAATATAGGTTTCATTGGGTCGTTGGGCGACTAGGTGTCTCACTTTAGTTCTGTAGTAAAACCATGTTTATTTGAAATCAAGTTGGTTTACAAATCATCTGGTAAATACACGGTAATAATTCAAAGAAGACGAACAAATATAAACAAACGCCCACACGTGAGTGACGTGCACACACACACACACACGCACACACACACACACACACACACACACACACACACACACACACACACACACACATACATACACACACATACAAGCTGGTTCGTGCATATTGACAGGAAATAACCTAGCTTGAGCAATATAGGTTGCAAATCAACCTACTTATTTAAGGGATCGAGTTATACAAGTCATCCTGGTATCTGTATGAAAAACCAGTTTAATTTGATCCCTTAAATGTGTAGGTTTAGTTTGATCTGCTACTGATAGTACCAGCTACTCTTAAAACTATAAAAAGATGGTGATACTATGTAGTATAATAATTAAGTTTGCGTTTTAATACCAGGATTGTGGTGTTTTATAAAAATAGCCTATAGTCTGTAAAATATAGGATGATGCCTGTGACCTTTGTGACCTTGGATCAAATACTATGATATAAGGTCTATTTTTCTTTGTTTACTAGGAAGGTCACAAACATCACAGGGATTTTCCTACATTTTACAGACTATTGCAAACATTTTTTTAAATACTTATTTTGTGTCCTTTATATCGCGTGGTCACCGAGTCTTCGAACATCCCTTTGAAAACTCAAGTATCAAATGCCATATACAGGAAACTCGGAAAACAAATAAAGCAAATGATGTACCTTTTATCCAAGAACTAGTTAATACGGACAGTTCGCACTTAGTAGGTGTTTTCAAGAAAACAATCAGAAGTAATGGGAACACGGACGTTACTGATAATCGGAAAATGTGTAAAACTTAAGAGGAAAACATGTGATAGACAAAAGGATAAGCACTATTACATCTTCTACTGAGAAGTGTAGCGTCTGCCACTTTCCCTGTATAATGATTTACTTAGGTTCTTTCTTTTTTCTTTTTGCCGAGCTACATTGTTTATGTTTAACCCTATAAGTATGTCGTAGCTTTCAATTAGCTAATATCTATATATATATATATATATATATATATAAATATCTATCTATTTTTTCCATTGTAAAAGTTGCTCCCCAAATATAAATAAAAAATAAATTGTTTGTAAGATATTCTAGAAAATGGTCAAGCTTTTGCATGTTTAGGAGATCGACTGAAGCTATTCTCCAATAGCGTTATTATGACATTAGTATGAAAAATTAGACTTTTAGTCAGTTTTTTAAATACTTAATGGTTTTTTAAAGTTTATACGTGGAAATAAGATTATAAAGCGTCCCGTAGAGACTTATGTCGCGCGCGAATATAGACTTCAGACGTGTCGTAGTCATATCATATCTTATGGATTTTATCAGAACAAGTGTAGAATTTTGACACAAAGATATGGAGTTTGTGTAGCGGTACTCATTATAAGTATAGTAGGCTCTAGCCAAACTGTGAGGTAGTAGTTGTATTAGGACACATAATTTCATTACAATTTCTCATTTTGGTATAAAAAGAGACCTATTTCAGTTTGTAACCTACTCTCATATGTAACACGCAAGCCTTCGTGCCCCAGATTTTCAAATGACAAATATTATTCTATCGCATAGTTACATAAATGATTGTATGACAGTGAAAAATATGTATCATTACCGCAACGACAGTATGACTGGCGTGTATGTGTGTATGACTTGTATGACCGAGTACGCCGGAACAAATGCGTGTTTGTATTTTTATACTGTATGTCCATATACAGAGTGTTAAGGGAAGAGAATTATACACTCAAGAAGATGAATTTGGAAGTTGCAATTTAGGTAAAAACAACAATACGATAGAAAGATATATAAAAATTAAATATCGAAAAATTAAATTAATATATCACGAGTTCAAAAACTCCTGAAAAATTAGTATTTTTTCAATAAACACGCGCTCGTGAGAGAAAAAGACTAAGTGATTTGATTAAAATTACCTATACTTTCAAAATACAAGAAATTACGATACAACAGGTTTGGTCTTATTATGAGCAAAGTTTAAGTAACTTATTAGAGACTTATCTACTAAGGTAAACTAACACACATGTCTAATAGTTATGTAATAGTTAGATTGCTTCATATCAGCACACCAACCTAGCAAAAGAATTAACTTATATTGGTTAATCTTAGTAACTGTATCAAAAACCATTATGAGATCCCTAGGCTGTCCTACTAATGGTATATACTTTTGCACTTGAAGTATGTTTGGAGGGCAATGACATTTTTAAACGTGTGTATAAGAAAATGAATGATAATGAAATTATGATTTCCATGCTAATTGGTGATTTTTCTTACTTACAGGTAAGTTGCTGAGATACCAACAAGGATTTGATGAGTTTAATCTTGTGGTTGTACGTGCGTTGTAGATTTTATGAGCAAACTTTTGTAATTAGGAAATCCAGACTTAGTAAGTGAGCGCATCGTCGGGAAAGACATTGTTCTATCGTTGGTTACTTCCGGGAAATAAAGTAACGTAAAATACTTTATTTTCCAGACAGACTTTAGCGTCTGCTCTAAATTTTCTATTTCTTCTGCTGTTGCTGGTCATCGGGTCGACCAATGACCCATATTTATACTGAAAACGGCTCGTGTCAAATGGTAAGCGCCGCCGGCTCTTACCTAAGTATATTTTCCTATGGGAAATCAAACATCGTAAGACAATCTTTTGGATACTTTGTACTAAAAAAACTTCCGGACGTTCGCAATATATTTTGACTAGTTTAAATGTACATTGCAAATCTAAAGTGATTTATCTGACACTGTAATTAAGGATGTAATAGCGTTAAATGTTGCAAAAACCTCATTGTTTGTTTTCAATAGCGATGGTATTATTCCATTTTTAGGGTTCCGTACTCAAAGGCCAAAACGGGACGCTATTACTGAGATTCATCTGTCTTTCTCACCGTCTGTCATCACGCTGTATCTCATAAACGATAGTGTTGCACAGTTAAAATTTTCTAGACGAAATCGTGTTTTTTACTTAACTTGATCTAAAATGGTTCGGAGATTGTATCTAATAAACGGTAATAGTACGACAGTTGTAATTTACACAAAAGATTTACCTATTCTACTTAGTCAGCATTTAAGCTGAAACGAGTATCGACATACGACAGACGAAAGGTCCAGATTGTTTTTTCATTTCAATTTATCAGGTGTGTAAGTTCATAAGACAACCTTGCCTGATATCTCGCATATTTGCATCCTCCTGGACTCCATTCTAGCTCATTCTAAGAGATGTTTTTCTCTTTCCCTTACAACAAAAAAATGTTTTTTTTAATACACAATTTTTGTAATTTTTATGAATAATTGTACGGAACGCTTCGTGCGTGGGTCCAACTTGCTCTTAGCCAATTTATTACTCATTGTCCTAACCGTTATCAAGTCGTACGAATCTTTAGACGACTGATTAAATAATAGCCAAATGATGTAATTTTGTGTTTTGATTCTATTGTTGTTTGATGTGATTTATGAAGATGATATTTGCGAGATTCATATTTATCAATGGTTAAAGGTGAAACGCGTTGAACCCTTAAATGGAATAATTTGGTGCTTTTAGTAGTTCCTTGTCATAATATTGTGACGAATACTTTTGGGTAATGGGAAGTAAGGTAAGAAATTAATGAGGTACACTGAATTTCCCTTTTAGAGTCGAAATGGAAAGGTTTTTCTAACTAAGTAGGAAACATCTTCTCACGTGTTCTTTTAAAATCCTGAAGAATTTGTCGTAGGTTTAGCAAAGGCAATGACGTTTATGTGTTTGGGCATCCTTTTCAAGGTAAAAAATAATAGGCATTATCCAGGCTAGCATGTTTCATTATCGTCTGCATCGTCACTTACCACTGGGTGTGAGATAGTATACATCCTAAGTAAAAAAAAATATAAAGTAAAAAAAAAATTTGGTATTTGGCTGGCTGACTAATACATACATACATACATATATCACGCCTTTATCCCTTGCGGGGTAGGCAGAGCGTTAACAGCCGTAAGAATACGGTCGCTATCGCCACGTCTGACATTTTTGAGTATTGTTTTCTAAGGTTGTTTCAGAAAACATGTGTATGACTATAGTGACAGGTTGTCAGCCTGTCGCCTAAAAATTGTAATACACCAATACTCTAGAGTCCCTTAGTCGCCTCTTACGACACCCACGGGAAGGATGCGGGGTGATGCTATTCTAAGCCGGCAACACATGGCTGACTAATGTTGTATATAAATAGATAAAAAAGGCACAATTTCAGGAGCTAGTCAGTGGTTTTCGTAGCAATGTACCTACAGGTAATCTGGGAACACAGTCGTACCTCCCGCCAAGGCGATAAACTCTACCATTTCAATAACAATAGAATTAGTTTTCTGTGTGCTATAGAAAAGCTCGCGTCAAATGAACTGGATTTGCATTGGCTCAAATTTTTACGGAAAAAGTGTATAGGGTAGGTGAACTATAAGGAGTCATTGATAGTTAGAAAATATATATAAAACAGGAAAAACATCGTGATGAAACCCACATTCAAATAAGATTTGAATTCATATGATATTTGAATGTGACTTACCCTAGATTCGGGCCAGGTTAGCCTTCGGGTTGCAGAGGTCAGATGGCAGTTGCTCTGTAAACTTGGTTCCACGTGAAATCCCCTAGGATAGGTAGCTGACCCTGACAGAGAACTGGATAAGGCAAGAAGAATGATGATGATAGTTAGAAAATATCGTCATAGGCATAGGTTAGGTTTAATCTGTCTTGTGTTTACTAACAAAATAACTCATAAAAAACTAAACAGTTATCACCACGGTTATCAAAAGAAACCTTCAAGTGAGCAAAAAAATAAATCGAATAAGTTAAAAAAATACACAATAGTGAAACATGTATACACGCTTGTCGTTTACTTCCTACAACTGTACGTATCATTACAATAATCAACAAAAAACATGTTTTTGAACTACTGGAATATACCATAAAATATTATACCCATGCTGATAATAATGTTACAGAGAATTGGATAATTCATGATAACTTACATATCTGGCTGAAAAAATTCAAGAATAACTACTATACAGAAAAGTATACATAATGCTATAATAAATCCGAAAAAAAATAGTTTGTGAATGTTTCTTACTTCTTATGACGCAGAATGTTGCGACTTCGATTCTTGGTGGATCAATTTGTTCATTGCAGGCTGAACCGCCCGATTTTCCGTGAGAAAGATGTTTCCGTGTTTCGAATGGCACGGGTCCCGGTTACTCTCCATGATTACTTAGGCGGCGGTCGTTACACAACCTGCCAGAAGCCTACTACTTGTAGAAGACGATAAAAAATCTAAAGATCTGATGAAGAATTCGGGTTTTATGGGGCCGGTGGACGACACGGAAAGAGAGAGATCCCTTTTTGCTCAAAAATCTTGACAGATTCGAATGAAATTTGGTGTACGGGTAGGAAATGTTATAATCTAGAATAAAACACAGTCTACGCTCCACCACGAAAAAAAGAAAATAAAAAAGTTGCCGCAACGTCCGTATTTTGCAAATTTTGCATGCATAAACAAGGGCAAGAAGACAGGTACAATTTTTTCACCTATAGAGTACATTGCCCTAAATAAAATTCACGGCAAATCATCATGAATGATATCATAACTTCTAAAACCCATGACAGCCATGATTACTTCTAAGACCCATGACACCCGTGGGTATAAAAATAATCCGCACATTACTTACTGTACAAACATCGCCTGCGCATGCGTAGCGAATCTTTATTACATTTTTTAACCGACATCAATAAAGGAAGAGGGCTACAATTTTTCGATGATTTTGTTTTTTTTGCTCTCTGTTTAATTAGGTACTTGATGCCTGGACCGATTTGGAATATTACGCAATGCTTTCAGGTTTTCAGATACTCGGAGATTTCATTTTCATTCATTGAGTCATTTATTTCCTTCATGTCATTTTATTTACAGATGATAGGAACAAATAAACGATAAAAATAAAGTGCTAAATTCTAATTATAATTTCATTTTCAGTTACTTTACTTCTGCTTTTGAATTTATCATAGAATCTAACTATAGTGTTCTGAAGGAATCGATCCAACTTTTCAAACTCCTTAGCGCATTTGAAGTCGGTTACAAATGTTTTTACCTTTCAACATTATTTTCACTCTACCCCCTACTGTTAGCAACATGTCATTCGGTCATTGCACCCGGTTAAGAAACACCGAAGATTCCCGTTACACAATAAGGTGACACGAAATTAATTAAAAGGTATTTTATGGAGCCGCGCTTTTGTAAAGGAAGGCGGTTGTTGTTTTTTTTGAAATGTTGTTTATGATTTACCGTGTGATGCCGGCTTAAAATAGCATCATCCCCTTTCTTACCCGCAACTGAAAGAGACGGCTAAGGGTACGAAGACCAGGGCTCTCGAAGTTTCATGTGTACTGCAGCTTAAGGCGACAGGTTGACAACCCGTCACTACAGCGATACACTGTGGCACTTGCGTGCCACCACAAACCAATAAAAGATGTTCTTGCGACTTGAAATATTTTATTACGGGAAAAGAAACCCTTATAGGGTTTTCTGCTAACTTTCGTAATTCCGCTGTAACTTCACATGTGCTATGCTGAGCACTACATTAAAAACATTAATTTCTAAATAATCACATACAAATCACTGGATTCTTATATCACTTGGATGTTATATCTTTGATCCTCGTTGCTCGCTGATTTTATCACGACTTGGTCAAAAAGTCAGAAAAATGTGCGACGACATTCCAATTTCCAATTTGAAATGATTCGTGAAAGGACAAGTGGTTTATGAAGGATGTGGACGCAGAGGTTCTACTCTGCTACAACACGAACCACCCGAGAGGGCCCTGAATATTTGTCGGACCTGGTGTTAACGCTTCGCCTACCCCGTAAGGTATAAGGCGTGATATGCCTTCATGTGTTGCTTATGAATTTTTTTGCGGTTTTGAACAATTATATATCATTTCTGCGTGTGTACATAAACCTATTTCCGAAAATTCTGCGATCCAAATTACCTTAGTTCGGTAGTTTTTTGACCCTAAAGGACGAAATGTGTTTTAGATTTATCGAAATTTGCAAGTAGATAAAAACTTACGTGAGCGATAAGGCAGCCTTTGCGCATTTTTAGTTTAAGATTTCCTGTTATGTGTTTGTGTTTTGAATGTGCAATAAAGTGTTTTTACTTACTTACTTAGGTACCTATACTGATTTTACAGTAGTCTTGCAGTGTTTCTTAAAAGCACATTTTTCGGCGCGTCTGATGCTAAAACTGTGTTTTTCAATGGCGCGTATTTCTTACGCTTTACGCGCATATACCGTTAGGAATCGAAAATTCTTGAATCAAATATGTTACTGAATGAGTTCAATTGAAGAGTATTCCAAAGTGGTTTCAGTTCCTTAAAAGTATTCTCTGTTTTTGTCATGGCCAGTTAAAGGCGAAACTTAAAAGTATGTTATACTTAAATGTAATTTTTCACTTTGTGAGATTGTTCCCGGTTTGGTCCCATTGCAGCCTGGATCTGGGCTTGGATTGCCTTCGGGTTGCATAGGTCAGATGACAGTCGTTCTGTGTAAAAATTTGGTTCCACGTCAAATCCCCTAGGTTAAGTAGCCGACCCCGACAGAGAACGGGATAAGGCAAGAAGAATGATGATTGCAGCGTGAACCCCCTAATTCTCCACAAGTTCTTTTGATCAGTTTCATGGTCTGAATGAGTATTCGCAGAACTATTCCTTGCACCCCGAATACCATCCGGTTTCACACTTTATCTTTTACTTTAGGTTCGCCTGGTAGAGAATGCTACCTAACATAAGACTGCCTAGTTGTACTGTTTCGTTCGTTTGTGTTTTTCTACTATGTATTGTTTTTGTTTTGTGCAATATCAAGAAAATTATGTTATGTTATAGCTCTCAGTTGAACATTATTTTCTAAAAATGCGTAAACGAAAGTCATCAATAAATTTGGATTCATTGCATCATTTCTACTGAAGAACAAACCCATAGTCAAACAAAATAACGTAAAAAACACATTTTAGGTTTTATTATACAACTTTTTTTACATTAAGATCTAAAATTGCCGTGTGATGCCGGCTTAGAATAGCATCACCCCACATCCTTCCCGCGGGTGTCGTAAGAGGCGACTAAGGGACTCGAGAGAATTGGTGTATTACAATTTTTAGGCGACAGGCTGACAACCTGTCACTATAGTAATACACATGTTTTCTGAAACAACCTTGGAAAACAATCCTCAAAAATGTCAGACGTGGCGATAGTGGCTGTATTCTTACGGCAACTATCGCTCTGCCTACCCCGCAAGGGATAAAGGCGTGATATATGTATGTATGTAGATCTAAAATGGTATGCGTTTGTCTATACTATCATCAACACATCTAGTATCACTATAAGTTACATTGGATCTTTGATATCTGTATGAAAAAAAAAACTAACGCCGTGTGATGCCGGCTTAGAATAGCATCACCCCACATCCTTCCTGCGGGTGTCGTAAGAGGCGACTAAGGGGCTCGAGGGTGTTTGTGTATTATAATTTTTGCAACCTGTCACTATAGTGATACACATGTTTTCTGAAACAACCTTGGAAAACAATTCTCAAAAATGTCAAAAGTGGCGATAGCGACCGTATTCTTATGACCGTTGACGCTCTGCCTACTCCGCAAGGGATAAAGGCGTGATATATGTATGTATGTATGGAAAACCAAGATTAAATAGTTAAGTCAAAGTGCTACTGATAGTACGTTTAATATAATTCGGTACGGTCGTATTTGGTGAAAACATAGATTCGTGCTGTGAATGTTATATTTTACAACAAGTTTATATGTTGGTACTGCTTTAATATCACCTTTATAGCAAGCGCAATAAGGACTATGTCAAACAGTGATAGAGCTTGCGTGTAGACTTTCTTCCATTGCAGTTATTTACAAGTATTTTATGTAAAAGTTGTGTAACTTTATAGGAAAGTAAATATAAATCTATTTTATTGGATTAGCAGTTGTTGCCTCGTAGTGTAAGCAAACAGGATGTAAAAAATACTATAAGTATCTCAACGAGCGCACAAGGCTATGAAAATGTAAATATTTACGCTTTCACCTCTCTAACATATAAATAACAATATATGCTCCTTATACACTATCAGTTGATGTTTATATCTTATGTGATTATCATCTGTTTTTTTTTTTTTTGTTGTAGGCCATTGACGATATGTCTACCCCGCATGGGATACTAGCGCGATTTGTGAAGGAGCTAGATGTCGCTGCTAGTAAATTTTACAATCTGTATCGTACTTAAGGGGCTGAGTAGAGCTAAAAACCGGTCCCTTTCTGACAAATGTCAAACTGCGCTCGTGCGAACGGGACGGAATCTTGCCGATTCAATGATATTTTCGTATTTTCGATGATAACTCGGTCAAAAATAAGTTATTTGAAAATCGAAAACAATATGTCGATAGAGTATTGTAAGGCGCTCATTCTGATCGCTGTCCTTTGCGTCCTAGCGAAGATTTACGAACGCGCGCTTCACAGCTGTATCTTCAGACAGGTTGACGCTGTCCTTTGTGACGAACAACACGGATTTAGGCGTGGTAGATCAGTCGACACCAACCTAATAACCGTCGTGAACTACATCTCACAGAGTCTGGATAGGGGGCGTCAGGTCGATGTTCTATATTTTGACTTCAAGAAGGCGTTCGATAGGGTCGACAACGATGTGCTTCTAAACAAATTGCACAAAATTGGTTGCACCCCCGCCTTGCTCAATTTATTTGCGGACTACTTACGCGACCGTCAGCAGTATGTTAGGTATGGATGCTACAAGTCAGAGGCCTACCACACGCGCTCCGGGGTAAGTCAGGGCTCTATTCTGGGCCCTCTATTATTCCTAATCATGGTCAATGACTTGGCAGCGGTTGTGAAGCACGCAAAATGTCTTCTTTATGCTGACGATCTGAAGCTGTTTCTGGAGATAAAGGATGAACATCGAACATCGAAGCGGTTTACTCGTGGAGTCGTGAAAATAAAATGGATTTCAACGTAGCCAAATGCAGGGTTATGACTTTTGGTCGTGGGTTGCACCCCATTGTCAACTCGTATGCTCTGGGTGCAGAAGAAATTTTGCGTTCAGAGTGTATGAGGGACCTTGGTGTTAATTTTGACCGACGCTTGACCTTTCACAGTCACGTGACTGAAATTGCCAAGGACTCGTTTCGGCGCCTGGGATTTGTGCTGCGGAACTCTAAAGATTTTCATAGCTCCCACGTGTTCAAGCTTCTGTATTGTTCTTTGGTACGGAGCAAACTTGAAGCTAGTAGTAATTTTTTTTTATGGTTAATTAATTAATTTTTTTTTATGTATAACAATTTTTATCTAATTTCTAGTTTATAATATGACATGTCATAACAATTACTGTAATTGGTTTGTACCGTTGTAATTGATTAAATAAATACTACTAAATACTACTAAATACTGATAATAAACACTTAATTATTGCGTGGGTTTTGTTCATGCAGTTTGCGATATAATAGTGTTATGTCGGGAATAATAAAGAAAGGCGACCGTTAGTTTATAGCTTTATTTCGAGACTGCATACCCACACAAATCATTCCTTGTCTACCCTACATTACACCTCCCCTCTTAATCTATACCCCCCCGTTGAAAAATTTGTAATCTTCTTAATACAATAAAGTAATGGTACAATACTTATGGCATTTCATTGTATACCTATACCTACACAACTCTAGCGATAACTGATAAACAATCACTTTAAACGTAATAAACAAACCTACACTTACATCCATCCAGTAGGTAGGAACATCACAGACGCAAAGTATCCTAGTACTACCGTTAGGTATCTAATATCATAGAGTTACATACATTGATTACTTGAATAATAGATATAACTTAAGACAAAAATATAGGTATGTGATTTCTAATGGCAAGTAGACTAGTACGGTGAGTATGATCATTCAAGAAATTTATCAATACAATAGTACGGGTTGTTTACAACATTACAACAATGTAACAGTCAGTGCCAATTTGGCAAATACCTACCTATTATAAACACAACGATATTCCTTAAAAGTAAGTGGAATAATAAGTAACAGTAACCTGACAAGGTAAAGTAAATTATCAAATAATAATAACAAATAGGTAAGTACTTAATCTATTTCAAAACCAAAACGTAAAGGTGGCCTTCTTTCTCTTACCGGCCGGTCATTTAACGCACGCGTATGAGAAGGACCCTGCCCCGGCGACTGCCCGCGCATCTCCTCGCCTACCCCTGACGACCTACTTACGGAGCCATTCGGATCATTAGGACAAACCAGCACTGATCGTGCCGATAACGGTGGAGTAGTAATATCGGAATTGCGCGGTGCAATACCGGTTACATTACGCTTTCTTATCTGATCGACATGTCTGTGCCAAATGGTGCCATCTAATGACGCTACTTTATAATCAGTACTTCCCATCTTACTCACTACCGTTCCCGCCAACCATTTGTCTCCAGGTCTGTAATTACGATACCACACTGTGGACCCCTCCTCAAAGTCTCGCAGCACTCCACCAGCCGCCGCTTCCTGCCGCCGCTGCGACGCTGCCACACGCGGCTCCCGGTCCGGTTTTAAACAGTCTAGTCTAGTACGTAAAGTTCTGCCCTGGAGCAATTTTGCTGGGCTCTCACCCGTGGTACAATGAGCAGTATTTCTATAGATTAATAGGTAACGCTGCAAAGCAATTTCAACATCTAAACCCTGAGCATTAGCTTTTTTAATGACTTTTTTACAAATTTTTACTGCATTTTCCGCAGCTCCATTCGATGCTGGATGATATGGTGCAGAATACAAATGCTCTATGCCATTATTTTTCATAAAAGCATTAAACTCCTCACTACTAAATGGTGGGCCGTTATCACTCACCAGCTGTTTTGGTAGACCAAACCTTGAAAACAATGATCTCAATTCACGAATGACTAACTTAGCAGATGTGCTATTTACTTTGACAATTTCTAACCATTTCGATCCAGCATCAATGGTCACCAAGTATGTCACCCCACTTATAGGGCCCAAGAAATCTACGTGTAATCTGGACCACGGCCTTGCCGGCCACGGCCATAGACGTGGAGTATGGCCGGCAGGCGCGTCTGCGACCGCTGCACACACCTCGCACTCACGGCAGATGCGCTCCACCGCCTCGTCAATACCTGGCCACCACACATAGCTCCTAGCCAACTGTTTTGTTTTTATAATCCCCATATGAGAGTCATGCAATTCTTTTAAAACCTTTTCAGTGCAGGATTTAGGAATAACAACCCTATAGCCCCACATAATGCAACCGAGCTCCTCGTACAACTCATTTTGCCTACTACAGAAAGGTTTCAAACCCTCTATTTCTACATTTGATGGCCAACCATCCCTTAAGTAACTCAAAACTCTGCCTAAAATAGTATCTCGAGCTGTTTCGTTTTTAATCTGCACATAATCCAATAACAATGCTTCCGACGCAAAATGCAAATATGTCTGTTCTGGTACGTCCCTGCCATCTTCAATTTTTTTTTCTTTATACATTTTAATCATTCTTGATAAAGCATCAGCCACATTATTGTCTGTACTAACATATTCAATATCAAAATCATACGCAGACAAGATCAGAGCCCACCTCTGTAACCTACTAGCACTCATACTCGGTATTCCTTGATGAGGACCAAAAATAGTTACCAGTGGCTTGTGGTCCGTACGTAACGTAAAATGGCGGCCAAATATGTATTGATGAAACTCCTTTACAGCATGAACTATAGCCAAAGCTTCTTTTTGAATTTGGCTATAATTTACCTCAGCAGAGGTAAGCGCGCGAGAAACACAAGCCACCGGCCGCTCGCAACCTGTCGCGTCCTTCTGTGCTAGCATCGCCCCAATTCCGTGCGAACTGGCATCACAAGTAAGCACTAATGACAAGGTTCCGTCATAATGCGTTAAGCTCATTGTTTCACTCAATAACCTCTTAACATTAACAAAAGACTCCTGCTGTTGTTGACCCCAAATCCAGTCACTATCCTTTCTAAGAAGTTTATACAATGGACTCAGATGAGAACTTAAATTTCTAATAAACCTACTGTAGAAGTTTACCATTCCAATAAAAGATCTCAATTCTGTAATATCTTTTGGCACCTCCATCTCCAAAATTGGACTTATTTTCTCTGGATCCGCACTTATTCCGTCCCTGTTAATTATATACCCCAAATATTTCACTTGGTCTACGAAAAACTTACATTTTTCTTTTTTAATTTTCATACCAACCTCTGATAATCTCTCTAATACCTTGTTAAGAACTTCTACATGGCTATTTTTACTTTTAGTTGCAATTAAAATATCATCTAAAAATACCACTGCATTAGAAATGTCCCTTAATAAGTTTGTCATTAATCTTTGAAAAATGCCCGGGCTAGATGCTAAACCAAATACGAGCCTATTATACATAAAAAGTCCCCGATGCGTGTTTATGACCGTATATTTTTTTGTGTCGTCCAGTTCGATTTGATTGTATGCTTGAGATAAATCTATTTTACTAAAGTACTGACAACCTCCTAAATTAGTTAATAAATCATCGATTTTAGGCACTGGATATTTGTCGACAGATAAGAAGCGATTTAATGTCACCTTATAATCCGCACATAAACGAATGGCCCCGTCAGGCTTGTTTACAATAACAAGCGGCGTGGCCCAGTCCGAGGTGTCAACAGGCTCGATGACGCCGGCACGCAGCATCGCGTCCAGTTCCGCATCCACGCGCTCGCGCAGGGCATAGGGCAGAGGGCGCGCGCGACAGTACACCGGCACAGCTCCCTCCCGCACGTGCAGCGTTGCTTTACCGCCGTTAAATCGACCCAGACCACCATCAAATAATTTAGGATATCTGGAATACAACAATTCATCCATTTTACACGGGTCTACCACAGTTTGTACTCTCAACCTATTTACATGAAACTTTGGCACGACTATTCCTAACTCTGCTAGCCATTGACGACCCAAAAGTGAAGTTGTGCCTTTTTCAATTATATATAAATCCAATTTTTTAATGCAACCATGATAACTCACCCTAGGTTCTATATAACCTAAAGGCCAAGCTTTCGTGCCATCTAAGAAAGTAAGCGTCAAAGTACAAGGCTTAATAGGCAAATTACTGAATAATTTCTCATAAGTGTCCAAATTACAACAAGATAAAGCGGACCCTGTGTCTATTTCCATTACTATTTCCTTGTTATCTACTAACATAGGTAAACTAACCGGTTTATAGTTGCTCAAAGACATCTGCATCACTGGCTCCTCGTGAATTTCTTCTTCTTGGTCACTAGAAAGTCCCTCCAATGTCTCTTGACCTTGCATATAGTACGCACGGCTCGTGGCCGCACCGCCACCGCCGCCGCCGTGTCCGCCGCGCCGCGCCGGAACAACACGCTGATCCCGGCCCACGACATTCCTGCTTGTTCCCCCGACAAGCCTTTTCTCTGGTGCAGGACACACCCGACGTAGATGCCCAAGAGTCCCACATCGAGAACAAGTATAGTCCTGGAATTTACACGTTGCAGCAAAATGTTCTGCTGACCCGCAGGCCGTGCAATAACAATTGAACGTCGAGAATCTTCGCGCGCCCCCCCCGGTACCGCTGCTTCCCCCGCCGCCCCCGCGGGGCCGGTTTCTACCACCACGGCGCGAAACCGCGCGTATCGCATGTATTACCTGGTTCCCAGATTGATTTACTTGCGACGAAACGTATGTTTTATTCCCTTCCACTAAAGCTGAGTCTCGTTCGGCCGATTCCAATGTTACTGCTAATTTGAAAGCCGTTTCATAAGTAAGACTTTTCTCCGTTAAAAGTCTTTGTCTTATGACGTCACTGCGAATTCCACAAATTAATTGGTCACATAAATTATCTTCTAACACTGTGCCAAATTCGCATTTTTTTGACAATCTTCTTAGGTCTGCCATATAGTCGTTCACTGATTCACCAATATTTTGCAACCGTTGCCTAAACAAATACCTCTCAGTCCATTTCGAAGGGGCTGGTTGCAAATGCTCGCGTAACAGAGTGACAGCTGCCGTATACTCCAATTCCGAAGGCGTTTTTGGACTTGCCAGTGCCGAAAGTAAATCATATGCACTATCTCCCATCACCGCAATCATCGTCGCTAATTTTAATTTCTTATCCTCGATCTTATTTGCCACGAAATACATCTCCAAGCGCTCAGTGTACGCAGTCCAGTTCCCGGACTTCACATCGAACTCCCGCACTTTTCCGACTGCCATTTTGCGTTTTATGTTTTTCCACACAGCAATCCACCGAAACAACGTAATCCCAGATGATTAATCCTCGTTCGCCACTTGTTATGTCGGGAATAATAAAGAAAGGCGACCGTTAGTTTATAGCTTTATTTCGAGACTGCATACCCACACAAATCATTCCTTGTCTACCCTACATTACAAATAGATTTTTAGAGGTAACTTTACGATGTTTTTCTATCAAGCTAAATTACTAATATCATGTTTTGGAAACAATAATACTACAGCAAATATCCTGAAGATTATTACCTTTTTTTTTCGTCAGTTTTTCTGCATTTTATCTAGGGTCGAAATCACTTATAAAAGTAGCTTTTAGCTCTACTCAGCCCCTTAATAACATCGGAAACAGCGGCCTTAACCCAATTTGACGCCAATATCCATATTGTCATATCTTGTAGCCCATTGTCTGTCTATCTACCCCGCACAGGACTCTGACGTGAAGTACGAATAAGCAATATGTCACAGCACGTAAATCTAACAATCTACTATCGCGCTTAGTAACGTCGGAAGTGAGCGGCGGCGGCAGTGGCGGCCTTAACCCGATCTCATGCCGATATCTAGAGCGATTGTCATGTCATTTTGTTTTGTATGTGCTAAAGAGGGATGGCGAATGTATGGCGGTTATCTTAAAAGACTTAAGAACTTATGTTCGTTTCTTATTGTGGCATTCAAAATCCTTGCTAAGCTAACCCAAGTTTACAGGACCTAGCCTGGATAAGTCAGAAAAGTATGTATTATCTATCTTGTTCAAAGTATTTAGGCGGCTTTCTTCTTTGATATTGTCCGTTTTCTATTTTAGTTTTTACTTAGGTAAGAGAAGGACAAAATGTATGCTAATGGATACCTACACTAATGAACTAAAGAATCTTCATCATTAAGACGCTACATTAGACCACTACTGGCATGGCTGCGCCTTTGAGCGTTATCCATTAATAACTTTGAATTTAGGATTTTAATTCATATACCTTTGCCTATAGAGAAACACATTACTTTTAAAACCTGTCAGACTCAATCTATTTGATCTCAATCTCATGCAAAGCGACATCCTGTGTAGAAACTAGTAGTAGTTAGTCATATGTACGTGTCTAGACTAGGGAGTCTGGCTTGGGACGTGGGTTATCATCAGATGAGTCTTGAAGATAGGCTGAGTGTACGGCTGTAGCTCATAAAGTACCGGGGGTACTTTAAAAGAACTGAATTATTTTTTTCCTCTTGTTTTTCTCCGTAGGCCCGTCGGCGAACGACTCCAAAGTTTTTGAACCAGTTCTGATGAGAATGTCTGACGTAGACTTATTGCACCTTGAAGGAATTCATAAAAAACTCGGATTCATGGCATAACGTGTCTACCGAAGCACCTTATTATTTATTTAATTAACGCTATCTCCCAGTCTACATTAGAACAGTTGAAAAGAACTTTTACTTTTCGTGTAGGACATCGATTCGTCCAACACCTCAAAACATCTAAAAACAGATACATCAGTCCACTAGGTCCAAAATCGATCATATATATTAAAGAGCCAAGTCCAAGGAGCGTTTACATTCTTGCATTCAAGTGCACAAACATTTCCTTACTCCGTGATTTCACAAAGTAAATGCAGCCGGTTCCTTTGACCCCGTCTTAAAACCTTAAAACAAATAAAACACGGGGTCACTGACCGCGGCAGAAGGACAATGTCTTTTCGTCGAAGTCGGGATCGAATGTTAAAAAAAGACTGTTTGGGCCCGCTCCCGGACTGTTTCCGCGTTCGTGAAAGATGAAGATTTACTGGCTGATCTAGTCGTATGACAAGAGCTTTTCCCTAAAATTAGTCAAAATATTTGTGGTTATTTTTGATGTTTGTCGTGTCTCTAGACTTCGTGTACTTTATAACTTCAGATAGAGCAGCATCATAGTGGACTTAGGCTTAAACCAAGCCACGTATCTAGTTAAACGTTGCGGCTTTTCGTGAAGATTTCGCGGAAACGCTACAGTCTTATCCCTTAGCATATATAGATCTGTCACTCAGGACCTGAAGTCTGCTAAATCAGAATCATTTCATTGGTGTATTGATTGATAGAGTCTCAGTTGGATGGTTTTTGTAGTTTCGTTAAAAATGTAGAAAACGTCAGAGACAATGGAATCACTAGCAATTACAATTAGCTAAAAAGTAAGGTAATCGGACCCTGACAAGATCGCACCGTATTTCGCATCCCGTTGACCGCTCGCCGGGGTTGCCAGCTGTGTGCAAATACAGTTTTGTTCCTTTTACCTTTTGTTGCTTTGTGGCTGTTGCAACACCGCTTCCTTGCCGCAGCCTTTACTATTGACATATTGACAGCTCGGGGATTTAAATTGCGTCGTGTAAGGACATTGGCGGTTTGTTGTACGACATAATGGCGATGTTTCCTTTGTGTTTTACATACCTATAAAGTTGTATTCGATTAACTACAAATTGAGTTGTAGATATTTTGATGAAATGTCATGAAATACAATACAGGATGTAAAATTACTGAAATCTTTTCAATTTGAGATTCTCTACAGCTTGTAAAATATATATTTTTTCGATAGATATCTATCTAAATAAAAATTTGAACGATATTGTAGAAACATCCAGTCCAGAGCTAATTTCAAGTCAGTTATATTTTCGATGCCATGTTATGCCGGCATAGAATAGCGCCACCCCAATTCTTCCCGCGGGTGTTGTAAGAAGCGACTAGGGGACTCGAGGGTTTCATGAGTATTACCAAGTATTACAATTGTAGGCGACAGGCTGACAACCTGTCACTATAGTAATACATGAATCGTCTGAAACAGCCCTCAATTTGTCAGACATGGCGTCGGCGGCGATCGTATTTTTACGGCCGTGAGCGCTCTGCCTAACCCGCAAGGGATAAAGGCGTGATATGTGTGTGTGTGTGTGTGATAGACCAATTCAAACGCAACTTCATTCATCATTGTATGCAAAACGTAGCTGCCTAGGTATTTTAATATAGCCGTGAGTCTGCGACTGTGACCCATTTGTTTCTTTAAAAAATGTGAAATCTTACGAGAACCAAAATTACGTGTAATTTCGGTACACATATAAATAAAATTGTCACCGAAAGTGTGTTTGTTTCGCAAAGATGTGGCGTAATTTTCGCACGCACTGTAATATAACGTTTTTTTAACAAGTTTTTTTATTGTCTGTCAGCAGAAATCCTCAGTAATACGAACGTAATATAAACAGAACATATGAATTACCTTGATGTTTTGGCTGGGAAGAGGTAATTTCACAATTATTTTTATAAATTTCCTGTATGTAGGTACCTATGTAAAGAAAAAAACATCTGCAAATATTTCAAAGTCCAAGACGCGAATCAACTTTCCTCGAAACAGTTTTAAAAATGAAAAATTATGTGGAGGTCCAACCATATTTTTGAATAGTTCAATCTTGGTATGTTCTTTGGGGAAAATTGCTTAGTTTCATGACCACTTAAAATATATGCATCTAATTTTCAGATTTAATTTTTACGCTATTTATTGTTTCGTTATTCAATTTTTTTTCTATACAGGATGTTAAGAAAAGCACTACCTTCCTTTCAAGGTATGAACCAGCGGATGAAACTGAACAACTTTCCCCAATAAACACAGATCCAAATACGATGAATTTTGGGCCTCCCATACAAAATGTACCAACTGACTGAGTCAGTTTATATGGGAAGTTCAAAAAATGTGTTCATATTTCTACTTATGCTCTTTGGGGTAAGTTGTTCAGTTTTATGGGCTGGTTCGTACCTTGAAAGGAAAATAGTACTTTTGATAACACCACAATCATTTGTATCCTTCATTTCTTTATATTAATCAAGTTGAAATCCACTATGTAAGTAAGCAAGTAATTAATATTTACATCGCAATTTTTCATCGGCAAGGCCACTCAGTTATATTGCCGACAAAACTGCAACACGATTAAGGCAAGCGTATCCAATCCGTAATACTAACGAATACTAATTACAATTACTATTCCTTGTCAAAAAGGTGCAATCATTCATTCATTTTTTCCATGGGAAAAAGTAGATTTTCTTGACTAGAGTGGCGATGCTAAAACACCATTTTACACTCGTAAATTTCGATTGAAGGATGAACAAGGTAATGGACAGCAGCTGCATTGTCAATAAAAACCTTTTAAAAATCATTGAATCAGCTGCCACAGATAGAAATCTAATGAAATTGCGCAACCTACTAAACAAACTCCAGGCACGTGCGGCGCGGGTAGTTCGTGCCTCGACGCTTGCCGGCTGTATCTACAGATCTAGGTTCGATACCGGACAGATATTGATTGATGGTTAGGAAATACCTAATACGATTATATCGTATCTACATTTATAGGAAATATCTTTAAGACGTATTTAGTTTTTCTAGGTATTTCGTTAGCGTAGAAAAATAGTTTCCGTATTTGAGTGTGCAGCAAAAAGATGGGAAATATTGCAAATATTTGATGTATGTTTGCTATGAATAAACTTGAGTTTATGCGATTTTTATTAGTTCTAATAATTTTGATCACAAATTAAGATTCAAAGATTATAAATATTTCATATCCTGTAAGTAAATTCACAAGGAATACATTTAAAATGTGAAGTATAATATTATGTTCAGTTCACTAGATACATGGATTAGTCATTTTAAAAAAGAGAAAATTGTTTTTTTTTTTAAATAAAAATCATAGTATAAACGCTTTCATTTAGATAAGGGTTAAGTCTTGACATACCTTGATGATACCAGCTACTGTATCTCGCAACCGTCTCATCGTCATTCCATCCTAAAGTTCTGGCATCTTCAGTCATCGTCCTCACGTGACCCCAGTCTGCGCTGTCTATAAGGTGTAAAAACATTACCTGCAAATACTTTAACAGGTGAATCAGCCCATGAAACTGAACAACTTTCCCCAAGGAACATAGGTCGAGATATGAGAAATTATTTCGGACCTCCCACACAAATTGACTTGGTCGGTCGGTAGTTTTTATGGGAGGTCCAAAATTTTTTGACATATTTCGACCTATGTTCCTTGGGGAAAATTGTTCAGTTTCATGGGTTGATTCACCCCTTAAAATACTTGCAGTTAATATTTTTACACCCTGTATATGTTGATTTTCTAGAATCGTCTCCCTTGTGGACCAGCTTATAGATAATCGTACTTTTTGGTATTTTTTAACGTATATCTCTCCTCTATATTGTTGCAGCCCCAGTATGGAGCCGCCGGCGGCGAGCGTGTCGGCCCCCTGGCTATCCGCACTCGTCTTCCTCTGCACCTTCCTATCCTCGCACACCCTCGACACTAAGGTAAGATCTACTGTTTATACTAGAAAGAGGTTTAATTATTGGACCTAGTCTCTTCTCTTTTCGTGTAGGGCACCAAGTCGTCCAACGACCCGATGAACTCTAGTGTCAGAATTTTTCAACCGCCTTCTACAAGTAGCAGGCTTCTGACATGGTTGTGTAACGACTGCCGTTTAAGTGATCATAGACAGCAACCGGGACCTGTAGCTTAACGAGCCATCCAAAACACGGAACCATCTTACTGACGGACAATCGGATGGTTCAGCCCGTAATGTCCTAACCAGACTGGGAACAAATTCACAATGTGGTAAATATCAACTTTGCGAGTGGCCTACCGAGAATCGAACCCGGAACCTTTTGCGTCAAAGGCAGTCGCACTACCACTGCGCCACATCGGTCGTCCTTGGACCTACTGTACGTTAGGGTTGATGGTCATCTGAAAGCGCACCGATGACTTTTTAGTGGTTACTGATAGCCATTGTATGCAATCAACTCAAATTTACTGTCTTTGGATGCACCTGGGGGAGATCTACATACCAGAGGGGATATGTGTGTTTCGTCTTACGGCTGATGATGATGATGATGATGATGATATGGAGCCTCAGTTGTATACAGGGTTTGGTCCAGTAAGACTCGGAATAACTAATTAGTTTCTGTCGAACCGAACATACGGATGCTTGGCTGCCACCTACGTCGATGGTAGGGATTCGTACTTGCAGTTTGCTTAACAGCTCGCCCAAAGGCTCAAAAAGTCTCTGAAATTATTACATCGCAGCGATGGAATATCAAACAGTTTAGCACTAAACGATGAGTGCAAAAACAGCAACAATATCGTCATACGTTTCTGTCATACAACTGCTTACACGGTCCAGAGAGCTCGGCGCTTCCCGTATGATCTGCAGGCCTGCGCGCGCGCATGCGTGCGGCATGCATGATGCATGTAACTCGTTACTGCTTGCATGCTTCTGTTTACACGTGATTTTGATAGATGTATGAGGCTAGAATGTTGTAAACAAGCCGAAATCGTGTTATACTAGTTTTTTAGGAAATAATAATTCATTAAATATTTTTTTCAACATGGAAGTTCACGAGGTGTGGTGGATGTTTATTGAGTAGGCCAGTTGGTCGAGTGACGATGGAGGAGGGAGAAGGGTAAGTACCTAACCGGCTTGTCAAAAATTGTGACCAGGGGTCCGACCGGACGTATTTGGAAGTATATATAGCGTTTGGCGAAAACACTTCGATACCGCGTTTCAGGACATGTATGCAGAGCGCATGCGCGCCGCCATACGGAGTATCAGGACTTTTTGAATTTTTGAATGTATTTAATTGGTTTAAAACTGTGTTTTCTCCAAATCGAATGACTTAGAATAGAATCAAAACAAAACGTATAAAAAGAAACACAATGATAATATTTTTGATAAACCTTTGATTTAGACATGCTTAATAAAAATAAAAATGTATTATACATACGAGTATTATGGTTTAATTTAAATTAACAGGAAAACTAATAATAAATGGCTATCGTTTAAATATTAATGAGAATAATTAATATCTTGGGCTAGAAACTCGTTTAGGTGATAACATAAATAAGAATAATCAGGTAAAAAATGAAATTGATTGGATAAAAAAATTATTTAGAATAAAATAAACCACGTGTAAGTTTTATCAGCTTGAACCCATTTAAGGGTAAACGTCTGCTAGAGTTAACTAAAACTTTTACAAAATATCAACTCTTTGCCAGATGTGAAATAAAAATTAACTAACAAACAAACAAAAGCAACTCTGGCATTCATACACACAATGCCGGAATACAGCCATAGTGTAAAAAGATATATCATCACCTATTTTATACAAAAGCTAAATTGATGTCAAGCGCAACCGTCTATCCTTACAACTTCGCATCTAGCGCACTTCCCGCTGATCTATCAATTATCTAGTTGCCGTAATACGCGTTTTTTTTCGGAAGCAGCGTTTCCAGCCTATAGTAACAAACTAACAAACACATGCATAATGCATACAGTTACCGCACTCAAGTGCTTTCACTGTATCTGCGCGTGCGCAGACGGATATCTGCAGACGTGCTGGCTGTACGCAATGTTCTGTTCTTTATTTGAATTTTTATTGTTTTTCTTTTCGCATCTGTTTTGGTTTCACTGTTTTTGGCCTGAAACAATACGTACAGATTCAGTTTTGAAACCATTTTGACACGCAAAACTTTTTGTCGTGTAGGTGGGTTTAGCTCATAACTTGACAGTGTTTTATTTGATCGGAATAATCTCTGTTTTATGATGAAATGGCTGATTTTGTGTAGTTTGTAGAGCCCTAGATTGTAAAAATTAATCCCAGGGAGGATTCCTGCCCAGCTGTTCAGAAATAATAATTTTGAAGATCTTATCACGGGCGCCTGGGTTCCATACTTTTTCCTTTGTATATATGTGTGTTTCTACATATAGCACGCTAAGACTTTTTGGCCAGTTGTACCTATTGTATATATTATTATTCCTTCTTGGTTGGTCTCGATTTCTTCTACCGCCTTTTTTGTCCTTCCACATTGTGCCGATGTGATGCCGGTTTAGAATAGCATCACCCCATTTCTTCCCGTGGGTAACGTAGAAGGCGACTAAGGAATGAATCCAGGGAATGGGCAGCAGCGTGGCCTATGTCCAGCAGTGGACTTGTGTGACTTCTGTAGTTGTTCCAAAACATATTACTTAATATTTCACATAGACCGCCTTACAGCCTCAAGGCAAATTTTGTGTTTTACAATTAAACAACTTATTTCGTCAGATAAACAATGTATTACTGTTAGCACGGCCTAGTTAACTGTTACCACATCTCCATAACCAGAACGGAAACCAGATCAGAGAAAGTAAGAATGGTATAATAATAAACATCGACCTATTATGTCATTTTGAAGGGCTTTGCGGTTGAAATCTGCAAGAAAATGGTAGTTTATGAACTAAAAATTAATTTACATAACTTATTATTAGTGGTGCCGTGTGATGCCGGCTTAGAATAGCATCACCCCACATCCTTCCCGCAGGTGTCGTAAGAGGCGACTAAGGGACTCGAGGATATTGGTGTATTACAATTTTTTAGGCGTCAGGCTGACAACCTGTCACTATAGTGATACACATGTTTTCTGGAACAACCTTGGAAAACAATCCTCAAAAATGTCAGACGTGGCGATAGCGCCGTATTTTTACGGCCGTTAACGCTCTGCCTACCCCGCAAGGGATAAAGGCGTGACATGTATGTATGTATGTTATCGTTTAGTTGCCGCTAGCCCTCGCCAAGCCTACCAAGCGTGGTGAGTATATCAATACCTCGAAGTTGGGGGAGGCCAGCAGTGGACTTTTGTGGGTGTAAATGAAGAAGGAGTTTAATTGCTGTGTGATGCTTGTATCACCCCTTTTCTTTCCAACAAGTGTCGTAAATGCGATTGAGAGATTCGAGGGTGTCATACATACATACATATATCACGCCTTTATCCCTTACGGGGTAGGCATAGCGTTAACAGCTGTCGCTGTCGCCACGTCTGACAAATAGAGAGAGCTGTTTGAAATAATTTGACAAACGTGGCGACCATCGTCACGTGGCTTGACCTTGGTGTAATCATTTCGTGGTCTCGGCGTTTTCATACAAACGCATTCCTCTGTTTTCTTCCCGTATAAAGCCTTTTCTTTTTTTATTACATTATGGCCTACTAAGAGCTTGTCTCTATTTTTTTCTTTTATCGAAAAATTATTACGAGAAGTAAATAGCAATAATGAGCAATCTTTTTTCCATAGAAAACTAAAAAAGATTTCTTTTTCATTTCATAAAACAGGGGAATATGTTTGTATGAAAACGCCGAGACCGCGATTGATTAATGTACGCTCTGCCTACCCCGCAGAAGAAAAGGCGTAACATATCGCGTTGCCTCGTGTTCATATTTGACCCTTAAAAGCAGGTCATTAACCTTAGACAGATGTAATAAATCTGAGGTCAGAAGATAGATAGATCCCTTAATGTACTGTCTAGTTTCCAACCGCGAAATATTGGATTAATGAGATTTCTTAAGAAATAATCTATACCGGGTGCTTCTACTTTTGTAGCCACAAAAGTCCACCGCTTGATATGGGCCTACTCAAAAGTGGATATTGCCATGCTCACCACGCATGGTAGGCGGATTGGCGAGCGCAGTGCAAGATATTGTAGGTATTCATAAGAGACGCTGCTGCCCCTTGCCTGCATCACCCCATTATCTATAAAAAAGTACTAAATGTGTCTCAAGAGACTAAATATAAAATAAAGTCGAAATAGTTTAATCACTATCTTGTTACGTAAAACTCAATCCGTAGTATTCTTTATTCTTGTTTTTACCCCTCTTAAATAATAAATAAAAATTAATGAATTTCTTACGTTACTCATCTACTTTTGAACAGTTTTTAAGCACAAGCAACCGATGTGCCCGCCAGCGGGGTCGCGGAGGTCCTTTGGAGACCCTTTTTTGGCACTTACCGGCATGTACCGGGTAAATTCAGTCCGATCCGTTCTTCCGAGAACAACTCCTAGGCCCCGTCTCGCCCCAAAGGGCGTGATTGGGCTGGTAGTTTGAACAACCCTTCAATTATTTCCTGTTGAGCCTGCGCTTTCCACCAAGTCGTCCGACGTTGATTAGATGGCCCCGGGGCGAAAACCGTATAAAAAAGCAGCAATAGTTTTGATTTCAAGAAAGTGAGTATCTGCTCGTGATTACTTAAAATGATACCTATTTTAACACTCTATATTGACGATCTTTTTAGAAAGATGGAGCAGGTTTGACACCTGTGCAAGACTGACCGCAGGATTTTTGTTTTTCTTTTAGTTGTGCGTCATTTTATTACTAGAAAACACATCAAAGTTTTACGATCCTTTTGATATATTGTGTTAATTTTGTTGAAGTCTCACCGCGCGGCAGTTTTTTTGCGTAAATTGGAAAGGTTTGTGGTTTCTTATATTATTATTATCTAGATTTCTATCAAGTGCGTATACAAATAAAGTTAGTCCTATTTACCTGAGTGTCTAGAATAAATAAAATAAAACGGTTGATTATATTATTGAAAGGTAACTTAAAGGTATATATGGATCTCTGTGTACTATAAATATACATATAGAACAGATAAACGGGTAGGTTAGTTTAAGTAGTCTGATTCAAAAGAAACTATTAATATTGCATTTAAAAAAAAATTCAGGAGATTACGGAAGAATATGCTTCAGAGTAATGGGCTTAATTTTAATACGCTAAAGCTTCAATTTAATCAGAGAAACTATTTATACGTTCTATCCACATATTAAGATGTATATAATATTAAGCTATTTAAGATAGCAGTTTTAATCCATCTTATGCCAGTTACCTTTCAATATTGTAAAACATCAGTTTTATGTTTATTCCTTTCCTTGTAGTTTTGCATTTAAGATTTATTTTATTTATTGCACGATGCTCAGAAGGCGCATTAATTTTATGACAATTATAAAAGTTTTTGCCTAGTTGTTGTGATTAAGCTTGAAATGTACGATTTATAACGGGCAATGAAAGGCTTCCATCAAAATATATATATTAAAAACAAAAATCCAGCAACAGTGATAGAAAAGTTAAATGTATTGTTAAAATTGGGGTTATGAAATAAATAAATTAAATTAAAAATATCTAAACCTGGCACTACACAGTGCCATATTATCACAATGCTGAAAAACACTGCCGTGCCGTGTGATGCCGGCTGTGCCGTGTGATGCCGGCTTAGAATAGCATCACCCCACATCCTTCCCGTGGGTATCGTAAGAGGCGACTAAGAAACTCGAGAGTATTGGTGTATTACAATTTTTAGGCGACAGGCTGACAACCTGTCACTATAGTGATACACATGTTTTCTGAAACAACCTTAGAAAACAAACCTCAAAAATGTCAGACGTGGCGATAGTGGCCGTATTCTTAAGGCCGTTGACGCTCTGCCTACCCCGCAAGGGATAAAAGCGTGATCTATGTATGTATGTATGAAAAACACTCCATGAAACATTTTTCTAAAAAGCTTTGTCAAAAGATAAGTTTTTTTTATCAAGATCCAATTTAGCATGATCGGCATTGTCAGAAAGTAGTCATTTCACAGACAGGTCCCACGACTTTTACAAAGTTCATCCAAAATATTGCCATATATGGCGATACAATTGCCATATATGGCTATACAATAATCACCTTTAATTAACCTTGAACCTACCCCCGTTCCCCCTTCTCAAATTGGTCAAGTGCGAGACTCATTGTACACTCATCAGGCCATCAGGCGTCTGATGACACGAACGACCCAATTTTGTACCAGTTTTTGTGCGTTTGCGCAACAGTTCAGCTCGTGGAGCTCAATCAAAATGTCAGGTGCCTTATGGGCTACCGTGGAAATTATCGTGGATTCAAGGCTGGGAAATTGTGATATGATGTGTTGGGTCTGCGTGATTTTGATAGCTTCTTCGGCTATTAAAGGTTTTTGTGTGTAAGTTTAGTTCGGAGTTGGTAGTGGCTTGATGGTGAAAACGAGAGAAAGCCTTAGGATGCTGACACGTTCTTTTTTCTAAATTGTGCATCGTTCTTTAGAAAAAAAAATATCCTAGACAATTAACACAGCGCCATCAAGCTCCAAACTAAGCAAAGTTTGTACTGTGGGAACTAGATAACTGGTAGTACTTAATACTTATATATTTAAATAAATACATAAAGAAATGGCGCATTGTATGCAGACATATCGCCCGGGCGCTCTTGCTTTGCTAAATCACTGCTTGAATAAGCAATGTTTGGCAGCTGTCAAAATCATGTTTATGCTATGACGTAATGCGTATTTTTCTTTGTTGACATGTCTTCTTTGTTAGGTTTGACTGCTGTCGAATATGGCTCATTCGAGCGGCAATACTTTAGTGCCACCGCTCGTTGTCCACTGCTGTATTACTCATTTAGTCCATTTGAATATACGCATATTATAGCGATACATATGTGTTCTGAAACTGCCTTGGAAAACAATCCTCAAAAATGACAGACGTGGCGATAGCGACCGCGTTCTTATGGCCGTTAACGCTCTGCCTACCCTGCAAGGGATGAAGGCGTGATATATGTATGTATGTATGTATGTGAATATACGTACAAGACTCCACCGCCTCGCTCGATTTCGTATACGCAACCTAATTGCGTGCCCTGTGAGTATATCTACGTCTGCAATAGACTGATGTGATGATGATTGCATTCTACGAAATGCTCCTTATACATGCTGTTATTTAGAGTTTTTCATGTAGTAATACACATACATACATATAGATAGGTATGTATCTCACCATTTTGGTAATTTTAGCACTATGGTCATTTTAGCACCTTGGAAATTAAAGCACTACGATATTTAGTCATTTCGCCACTTAGTCATTTTAGCACTATGGTCATTTTAATATCTTGGTCATTACACCCCTGAAGGACATAGTTCAAGTTATATAACCCCCGCCCCTTTATGCCGTGTAGGTTTAGAATAGCACCACCCCATTTCTGCCAGTAGGTGTCGTAAAAGGTGACAAAAGGATGAATCCAGGGAACGGGCAGCAGCTTTCTCTTCTTCTTCTTTTCGTGTGGGACACCAAGTCGTTCAACGACCCGATGAACCCTAGTGTCAGAATTTTTCAACCGCCTTCTACAAGTAGCAGGCTTCTGACATGGTTGTGTAACGACCGCCGTCTAAATGATCATAAACAGCAACCGGGACCTACGGCTTAACGTGCTATCCGAAACACGGAACCATCTTACTTACGGACAATCGGGTGGATCAGCCCGCAATTTCCTAACCAGACTGGGAACAAATTCACAAAGTGATAAATATTAACTTTGTGAGTGACCCACCGAGAATCGAACCCGGAACCTTCGGCGTGTAAGGCAGTCGCACTACCACTGCGCCACTACCATAGCGTTCTCTGTGAATGCAACATCCTATACTGCGCTCGCCAGCCTGCCTGCAAAGCGTGGCCAGTATGGCAGAACTTGCTCAGCTAGTAAGTAAGCCGCCTCTACTTTTTCTTTTTAGATAGATAGATAGATAAACTCTTTATTGCTTACAACAAACACAATATTAAAATACAAAACGGTACAATAAACTATAACTAAAAGTAAGCAAAGGCGGCCTTACCGCTTGTAGCGATCTCTTCCAGGCAACCTCTACCTTTACATGGACAGCTTAACAATTAGCAAGTAGTTGCAGAAGCAAGAGAAAGTTAAATTTTACAAAAATTACAATTTATACCTAATTAATATATCAATATATCTATAAGCATACATACATACATACAAGCATACATATATACAAGCATACATATATACATACCTTTTAGTTTATAGATGTTTTATTGATTGTATATTATTGTGTGCAATAAAGATTTATATTACGGCAATACGGTCCAATAGACGGAGGTCCACGTCCAGCAGTGGACTGTTGTGGCTGTCAAGGTCAAGTATTTTATTATCCGCGTCTTTAGACACGGAAAAAGCAAACCTAAGGCGAATCACTAAAATTGAAGACGAAATATTTTCAACCAGTTACCGAGAATTTTAGACTATCCCTATCTTAGCTTCGTATTTCATGTCTACGTAAACAGAGTGTAAACATATCAGCTGCAAATGTTGTAAGGAGTGAATCAGCTCATGAAATTAAACAACTTTCCCCAAGGAACATAGGTCGAAATATGAAAAAAATTTTGGACTTCGCACACAACCTCACTCGGTCGGTTTTTTTTTCCATATTTCGACCTACGTTCCTTGGAAAAAGTTGTTCAATTTCATGGGCTGGTTCATCCCTTGAAAGGAACTCAGTTCTTTTCCTAACACTTTGTATTACTTTCTTAACAACCTAGTCTTTGACCTTAGATTTATCAACTCGTGTTCTCGTGCCAACCATACCAGTTCCCATCATGAACTGGCCGTATCATCATGATGTCACATGCCTATGGTTCGGATGTCAAATTTGCATAATTCCGTGAAATGACGCGAGGGAAAAAACCAGAGTTGGTGGTACAGACTTGATGGCTACAAAACACGATATACAGGGGGTTACAGCCACAACAGTCCACTGGCACCATGTTTGGCAGATGGGTTGGCGAGCGCAGTATAGGATTTTGCACTCACGGGGAACGCCACTTCCTTGATATCCCTTGGTCGCTTTTTACGACACCCACTGGTAGAATTGGGGTGATGCTATCTCAAGCCAGCACCACTTGGCAAAATAATATAATGTTTTTTTAAGAAAACAGAACTACTACTTACTACAACTTTAGGCGACAGCCTGTCACTGCAATGATACACAAACCATCTGAAAGAGCCCTCAATATTTGTCAAACGTGGCGATAGTGACTATATTTTTATAGACGTTAACGCTCTGCCTAGGGATATAGGCGTGATGTGTGTGTGTGTGTGTGTGTATTGAAGAAAAGGTAAAATTTTGAGCACTTCCATAATGTCAATATCGCAAAAAGTCAACTAGCTTGTCAAATATGTCTATATGCGGTGACATTTTTCTATAAATAGGTGATATTCGTATTTCGTCAGCTGTGCTTGCCACGCCTCGCTAAGACACTCACTCAGTGAGAGGGAATGTTTTAAGATGGGACTTACTAACTACCAGAATGAAGCCATTAAAAGCTCATCGCATCATAGTAAAGTTGCCCAAAATACAGTTAAATATGAAAACGCGCTATCTATCTTACACGTACCGTTAAAAACACTTTCATTTTTGAGTAAAATAATATATTAAGTTTTCGTGCATTTAGATGTATTTAAGGCGTCTTTAATTTATCTCTAAGAAAAAAGCCTAAGGTTGTTTCTCGATAAAATCAGTAAGGTGTTTGTGGTTGTTTTGTATACATCAAAATGTTATAGTGCAACAGAATGGCAGTTGTTTTTCGCTGGAAGTGCAAAGGTCAATAAACGAGATAATCAGGGCTCTTATTGTGGTGAGTTTAATTCCTTGTTCCCTTCGAAACATTCCTTGCACTAAGAGCACTCAATGCTGGTTACACAAGTCTTGTGAGTTCAGAAACCGCAGCTCGCAGACTACTGTATTAAAGAGACTAGTTTATCTTGTCTTCATTTTAAGCATTTCTAGTTCCCTTCGAAACATTCCTCGCTCTAAGGGCACTCAACGTTGGTTACACAAGCCTGGGGAGGTGAGAAACCGCAGCCCACAGAGCACTGGATTAAGATTTGTGAGAACTGATGCAAGTGCAGCTTACTTAGAGATTAGGTAGCTGGTATGGCCAGTGGTACTGCAAAAGCTTGCGAAAGAAAACAGTTTCATATTGGTACAAAACTTTTGGAAAACTTGCAAAATTTCGCGGAATGTGAGTGAGCCGCGGTAGCCCGGATGGAACAGACGTTAGTTATATACGGGCTGTTAGGAAAAGTACGAGCTTCTTTTCAAGGTATGAACCAGCACATGAATTTGAACTACTTTCTCCAAGAATGTCAAACAAGGAACAAGGTCGAAACGAAATATGAATAACTTTTTGGAAGTCCAATATACCATATACCAGCCGACTGAATCAGGTTGTGTGTAAGGTCAAAATTTATTTTTCATATTTCGACCTATGTTCCTTGGGGAAAGTTGTTCTGTTTCATGGACTGGTTCATCTATCACCCTGTACAATTTATCACTTTCAACAAAAAATATTTAACAAAAGACATCAACGCGATCAAAGAGAAAAAAATAAAAATGACAACTTTTTGTGAATTTTCGACTCGCGTAGGTACAATCTGCAAAACAAAGATCATGTTCTTATTGTTTCTATTTAACTTATCATAATTTCAATTTCAAAGATGTCACCTTTTCGATTATACTACTCGTAGTGCTATAAATTATTATAATAAAAGTTGTGAAACATGGCCGAAGAATTAAAAATTATAGGTAGGGTTCAAACTAAAGAGACTATGCTTCATACAGTAGAAAAAAAATATTATAGACAAACGCCACAAAGTGAACAAAAGAATTCTGAAAGGATTGTTTTGTCGTTGAAAAAATTTGTGTTAATTTAAGTCGCTTATTTCCGAACAAATAGGTTTTCTGAAAATGCGCAACAATAAAAAAGTAAGTAATGCTACAAAATAAATAAATTCATATTATTATGAACTTTACCTTTCATGAGAGTTTCTCAACAGAAGATAACTATTTTGCGTCCAATAATCTGCAAATAATCTTAACCATTCGTATTTTTAACCATTATCATTTTACTAGATTCATGTTATAGATATGAGTGAGTGGATTTGTCTAGTAGAATGTATGATACTAACACATGGAAAATAATTTCAAAAATCAGCCTCTAGCAGTTTCGCAAATAATAGTTACTGCGAAGTAAAGGGCATATAAATCCTACTAATATTATAAATGCGAAAGTTTGTATGTTTGTTTGTTTGTTACTCCTTCACGCTAAAACTACTTAACCGATTTTCATAAAATTTGGCATACATATAGAGGGTAACTTTGATTAACACAAAATAGTTGTAATCCCGAATTAATATTCCGGAGGGATGTTACAAACCGACTTCAACGCGGGCGGAGCCGCAGGCACCCACTAGTACATCATAAAATCCGAGTACAATGGGTAGTGTTTTGTATTTTATTTTTCATGCGAACGCTACTTTCAATTTATTTGACGTAGTAAAGGTTGAAATGGCAGGCGTTATAGTTTTTTGCTTGCTAACTAGTATTTATGACTTGGCGATTTTAAATTTACTTTTACCGTTATGCGTATGATTAATATATTCTTATTTTAATGTAAAAATAATAATTTTACACGCTATATGGGATGCAAGGGATAAAGGCGTGATATATATATGTATGTATGGATGTACCAAGTAACAACCTGAAGTATGTATAACTAGTGGACGCCCGCGGCTCCGCCCGCGTTGAAGTCAGTTTTAATCACCTAGCATCCCACAGGAACATTTTAATAACAACTGTCCTGAGTGTCAATCCAACTTACCCTTTATCTGGATACAAATGGGAAATTTCAAGAAAATCGGTTCAGTAGTTTTAGCGTGAAAGAGAAACAAACATGCAAACTTTCACATTAACAATATTAGTAGGATTTATTTCTTAAGCTTCTTAATCCATCCAAACTGTCTGTGTATAAAATTTGATATTTTTAGTCATTTGCACTACATTAAATTGTAATAGGCGTAAGTACAACAAGAATTCAAAATTCTGACCTTCAATAATAAATAATATTTCGCAAACTTTTTTACTTAATCCAAAACAATATGCATAAGCTATAAAAATACTTGAATAATCTGGCTAAGTGGTACCGTTTGAATATTATAATTTTTGATACAGCATTCGAAGGGCCTCAAAGAAGGCGGATCGCACACTTGACGCACGACGGAGCGCAAAAATATCGCAGCGGTCTGTCAAATCCATACTAGAAACGTCACTCCCCAGACTGAAACCGCACTCGACGAAAGACACTGCGATAAAGGTGCGTCGACAGCGCTTGAGCGGTTTTACTATGGGGGATTGACATTTCTTTTATGGATTTGAAAGACCGTTGCGATGTTTTAGCGCTACGTCGTGCGTCAAGTGTGCGATCCGCCGTAGGTACATGTACGCAAAACATGTACTCATTGAAATTGAAATGCTAAACGGGCTTGAGTGTATAAAATTAGATGTTTTAAGAGCAACAACAGCGCAAGTAGCGCCGTGCAAGAAAAAAAACACATTTTGCAATACACGTAATTTATTGGGAAAACAAATTATGAATTAGTAACAATAACTAGCCTTATAAATTAATACAACTGATAAAATCAAATTAAAATTTTACGCCATATTTGTGTATACCAAATTTGATCAAAGTAGTAGTTTTTAGCAATTCTAGCTCAAGTATATAAATTAAGTTTAAAAATCTTATGCAATTTATTGGTCCTAATTAAACTTTGTAGCTAGTAAATATTGCCAATGGATAATTCGGCTGGTCATCTGCCAGCACGTTTCTTTCTTTTTATAGTTTTAGAGCGCCACTAGTCTGACGTTAACCTGAAGCCGCACTAGTGCTGCCAGACCAGCATAAATGAATAATATATCACATTTTAATATTTTACCCGTGAAATCGTTCACTCAACTCTGACTCGGAGGACATAGAATACTGAATGACACAGATACTGCTGTTTGATGGTAATTTATTTTAACCGAGTTATATTATGGTGCAATAAAGCATGTATATTTTTTATAATGCCGGCCGTGTGATGCCGGCTTAGAATAGCATCACCCCACCTCCTTCCCGCGGGTGTCGTAAGAGGCGACTAAGGGAATCGAGAGTATTGGTGTATTACAATTTTTAGGCGGCAGGCTGACAACCTGTCACTATAGTAGTACACATGTTTTCTAAAACAACCTTGGAAAACAATCCTCAAAAATGTCAGACGTGGCAAAAGCGACCGTATTTTAACGGCCGTTATTGCTCTGCCTACCCCGCGAGGGATACAGGCGTGATATATGCATGTATGTATGTATTTTTTATATAAAGACATTTTAAGTGGAAAACCCCATGTTAAATTTAAATAATTTTAAAATAGGTATGATCTATTATTCTTCAACAACTTTAAAATAAATGAATGAATGGCCCAGTAACAATTGTCTCTTTTTGTTTTTATTTTATTTTACTGACTTTTCTTGCTTCTTCTTCGTCGTGTCAATGGATCATTATATTTTTGATTGCCAGTATTTGGCGACCGTAATGGCGTTCTCCGTTGCTTGGATCAGCTCCTCCCTGCTGCAAGAGACGGGCAAAAGAGGACACCTAATAAGGTGCGCCATGGATTGTGATGGGGCCCCACAATCGCATTGCACTTGCGTTTTGTCGGTGAAACCCCATTTCGCCATATTTTCTCTGCAGCGACCAACTTGTGTTCGTAACCTGTTCAGAGATTTCCAGGTTTGCCACGGTAATTTGTGTCCCCGCGGCAGAGTCTCGGACGGTGGAATGAAATCAGGTGGAGGTGGCCAGCGGGATTTCCATACCTGTTCTCTGGTCTGTTGAGGGTCATTAGTTGTGGTTGCTGTACACCTCAAGAAGCTGTTTCGGCTTTTGAGGCGAGCACGAGGCATAGAGTAGTTGAACAGTGGGTGTTGAGAGACAGTTTCCTGCTTGAGTTTCTCCACTGCACAAGCTACCTAACGTCGAACGTTTCTTGCTATTATGTTATATTGACTCCGCCATTTGCCGGTCCCAAGCCCGGATGCAAAAGTAGGAGGGTTGGTTTGGCAGTGACAAAAACCGACCGTCGAACTGTCAACGCCGAGCATCAGACGGCGGGAAATAACCTGACCCCTCGTAACCAACCAGCGTGTACGAGCGGCTACCAGTGGTCTTGAGGTATTAAATCCCCTCAAAAAGACTGGCGCAGAAGGACCTGGGGACCCACTGCGATTTTTCCCCAAGAAAACTTTCACATGGAAAACGTAGATAATGATATGAGGCTGTCATGCGATCCGACTAACACTCGGCGCCACTCGGTACCCGGGCTGGGTGGTGTGAAGTAATCCGTGGAGACAGTCACGACCCTCAGCACTGAGGAGAACGAAGCAAGGAGGAGGATGTTATATTGAAATTCAATTAAATAACGGCATTAACGTTCTTATGTATACGTATATTCATTCAATATTTTTGAATCTACGTAACAAAAAATCCATTTAAATACTAACAAATGGATCACACCTATTTTGCTCCTGTCATCATAATTTATAACTCAACTTTTAAATACAGATTATAAAATAAATTAGGTTCATTGACCGTTATTTGTATAATTTATGGCAGTGGGTAATGAAAGCGCAAAGCCTCACGATTGGTGATTTGACAGTGTCAGTCAGCTATCAAAACTAGTTGAAATTAATGATATCGTGCGATACTGCTCGTTGAAGCTTAAAAACTTGAAATGACTCATTTGATAGGTAGGTATATAAACTTGAATTATCAAGCCAGGGGTATTAAAATATAAAAAAGTATACAGGGTGTAAAAAAATTGCTGCAAATATTTCAAGGGGCGATCCAGCCCCTGAAACTGAACAACTTTCCCCAGGGAACATAGCTGAAAAAATATTTTGTACCTCCCATACAGTAAACCCAACTCGCTCGGCTGCTACATTTTGTGTGGTAGACCAAAAAGAAATCTTTCATATTTTTACCTATGTTTCTTGGGAAAAGTTGTGTAGTTTCATTGACTGGTTCCCCCTTAAAATATTTGTAGCTAATATTTTTACACCTTATATAATTTTATTCCAATAGAAAAAGTTGAAGAAATGGTAGCTACCTCCTAGTCTGCAACAAGGAAATAGGGTTGTAAATAGCGAAATGTCGTGGCTTGTGGGACATACCAGCCGCACCAAGGATCTTCAGATGGGTCATACATCGATTCAGTGTCCTATATAAAAAGAAATAAAAATTCACCCACTTGACGCTGCTAAGCCGTTGGTCCCGGTCGCTGTCTATGATTACTTAGATGGCGGCCGTTACACAACCATGTCAGAAGCCTGCTACTTGTACTTAGGCGGTTTAAATATTCTGACATCGGGTTTCACTGGGTCGTTGGATGACTCATTGTTCCACACGGAAAAAAGAAGACTCACTTGACGCGAATAAAATCTTATAGAATAGGTAGACCTTTTTTCGCCATTTTGTTGACGCAAAATATAAGTTGTTCGTTCATATCACCTTGCTAGTTTACCTGCTGACTAAAAATAGCCTTGCATAATCTATTGTCATGATTATGAAGTCATTTACACAAAATATCGATTTTAGCCCGTTATTGGGTCTTCAAACAGCCGATCGCTATTTAATTTTAAACGAAACTATTTTACTAAATGGACACGTTTTTTAAAGATATACTATTTTATTGCAGTCACGTGGATTGTCCTCGTTTGAATTTATAATAGATATATACCTACCTGTTCTTATTTTTTTAATGTTTCCTAAAGTAAACCTCTGAAGGCCCGATCCCACCAACAATTTAAAACCGCGTTTTTAAGTTAAATACATATTCTAAATTCTACAATCCAACGACCGCCATCTAAGTAATCACGGACAGCAACCAGGATCTACGGCTTAACGTGCCATCCGAAACACGGAACCATCTTTCTTACGGGACTGAACTTGTCAGTACTTGACTCACGCATTGTGGTCACTACTTGTCAAGATACTAAAAAGCTTTTATTAACAAATCATAAACTTTTAAGTGTTCAGTTTTATTTACGTCATAAAGGAAGTGGCAATTTTCTGAGAAATGTCACAAACAAGTTAGTTCCTATTAAAAATTAGTTCTTACACTGAAATGACCTTTTGTGGTCAGTTAGGTCAGAGTCTTGCGTATCGATGACGGATATTTAAAATTGCGTCATGACCTGACTTATGAAATTATGACACGGTGTCATTCATGTCGTAAGTTTTTTTTTAACATAACTTACGTTCTTGTTACTATGGCTTTCTAAATACAATAGGATAACTGAAAATTTAGTGGTCCCAATATCGACTTCATTTAAAAATATGTAGGTAGCAGTTACAGGTTTATATGCAGCAGGTCATAAGTGGTCTATATGTGTGTATGTGACTTAACCTAGGATTCGAGCCAGGTAAGCCTTCGAGTTGCAGACGTCAGGTGGCAGTCGCTCTGTGTAAAAACTTGGTTCCACGTGAAATCACTTAGGTTAGGAACACTTAGGCTGACTCCGACAGAGAACGGGATAAGGCAAGGAGGATGATGTGTGTGTGACGTATGTATGTGTAAGTTTAGTGTCACAATGTCACAGACTAAGACTCGACACCAAATCGATTAATCAATTTTGAGATGTCGATAATTGATTGCAAGGTTTTCGATTTTACTGATATGTATCACAAGTCTTCCATATTTGAAAAGCACGTGCAGTTATCAACTGAGTCTATGGAGTCAGTTGATATGTACATACATACGTACATACATAGGTTAAGTAAGTGTACATACAATGACGCCTACGTGCTCTGAAATTAGATTATCAAGAATGCCCATATCATAATTTACCATCTATAACAAATACAATAATTACGATAGTAGATTATTGATTATCCTTTTTCTTTTTCTTTTTATGAGGTGGCAAAATAAAGAAGTAATGGCGCCTCTCTTGACGTGCTTTTCTGTGATTGGTGGAAAATGTGTCAATGTCAAAGTTTGGTTACTTTTGATTGGTCCGTTTAGGCACAGTTACAACAAACATTAAATTTTACTTCTTATTGTCATGTTATTAAAAATACTTACTGTTATAAAGCCGTTGATTGCGAAACAAAAATGATATTTCGATGGTGGGAATACAATCTTTTATGTAACTTTATGATTCAAGCATCATTGAATTCAAGGTATTGCCTAGGTGGCTAGTCTAAGTACAAATTACGTTGAATGAAAAATAATCATTTGTTGCACATGCACAGAGGGGTCATTAACCTTTACTTTTTGAAATTATAGAATCATGATTATAGTTAACCTACTTACATTTTATTTGAACATTATTGTATTCTAACTATGACGGATAATTTTTTTGCGTGATACTATAGTATGTTGAAGATGTTACTAATATTATAGTTTCCTTTTTTTTACAGGTAAGAGATAACAGGAAAAATAGAAGGGATATTAGTAAGTTTCATTTGATTGTAAAATAAATCCTTTACAACGAATCGTCCTAACATACTCAATTGTTTTGTTATAGGCTGTACTTGGCTGTACTGTTAGTATCACTTCGAGTTATCCTTGTAAGGGATCAAGATGACTGATTTTTTATACATTTAATATGATTAACTAGTGTATATTGATCCCTTAAGAGTTGGTACACGAATATCAGCGGGGCGGGTAACGATCGGTTGCTCAAACAACCCTGGCATACAATGCGTAATTTTTTCTGCAAATTCTGCGCCACCTTGCTGTCGTGCACGCGTCCTAAATGTACATACATATAATCACGCCTCTTTCCCGGCGGAGTCGGCCGTCTAGAGACTACGTCCTTCCATGCTACGATCCTGACATACCTTTTTCGCTTCCCCAACATTCATCAACCTTTTCATAAGTGCTCGTCGGTTTAGGGTACTTTTGACCTTTTGACTTTTGACCTTTTTTTTCGAACTAAATGTAACTCAAAATGCTGTCGACAGTACATGAGTAAAGTTGCTCAAACCTTTGTGGGTTGGCTCTTAGCAAACTGTAAGGTAACTGCAGCTATTAGCGGCCGTATAATTAAAACTCTTGCAGGGCTGTGGCTAGACAAAATAATTACCGCATTATAGTGTGAGGTTGTCCGCTATTGCCGCGGGTACCTTAAATTCTTTGGCCATTTTCGGAAAATTATAGTACTCATTTGATGATTGGCAGGGTCGCCAAAGGAGTGTTGAAATTTTTAAGTAGAGTAATTGGTTTAATTAGATTTTATACTGTAATTAGTCTTAACAGTAAAGTGTACCTACTCAAAATTTTATAAGTAATCTTAGTTACGATGTCGACATTATTAAAACACATACAAAATTAATTTCAATATAAAGTTAATTCACTAAGTATCACTAAGCCTTCTATATTATGCTATAGCAGGAAAAATGCTGACTCGTAAACTAAGACAACCTGTCAATTAGTTTCCATACAAGTGCACACATTACCACAACTCGACACCCTGTCATCGTTTAGCATCTTTATTACCTAAAATTATTATTCATGCAAAATATGGACCCTAAAGCATGCAATGCAAAATATGGACCCTTTACTATGCTAATTTGATTTTAATTACTAAATAAGATGATTCAGGTTTAAAAAGCGTTTTCTCTTCGTCGCCTATTACGATTACGCAACCTACGGAAAAAACATCGGTTCATGCTAAATCAGCGTTACATGCTGTGTGGTCAGCTTGGCCAGCCCCGAGACAGTGCCTTTAATTTTTATCCCATTAGCTGCAAATATTTTAAGGGGTGAACCCAGCCCATGAAACTGAACAACTGTCCCTAAAAAACATAGGTCGAATTATGAGAAAATTTCACCCCTTAAAATATTTGCAGCAACTTTTTTACATCCTGTATATCCACTAGGAGAACATTATATTATTATAAAAAAGAAAGAATTGTGTCTGACAATTTTCTCTGTTTTACAATGACTGACTCATTTATTCAGCGACAATATTGTATTGTAACTTACTGACATTCTAAAAGCCTATTTTTTGTCTGGCGCAGATTTGTTTTGTATCATAAGATTTTCATCTGACGATGCTTTTTGGGGATTAGTCTGTTTGTAGTTGTATTTTGATCTTCTAAAAGTATTCGTAGTGTGAATCTATTTGGAAATTAACGATCGTAATCTTGAAAATCAGCACCATAATTGCACGTAAGGCGGATCTCTCATTTGACGCACGACGGAGCGCAAAAATACCACAGCGGTCTGTCAGATCTAACTACTATCTATCTACTAGAAACGTCACTTCCCATAGTAAAACCGCACTCGACGGACGACACTGCGATAGCGCTGCGTCGACAGCGGTTGAGCGGTTTTAGTATGGGGATTGACATTTCTAGTATGGATCTGACAGACCGCTGCTGCGATATTTTTGCGCTCCGTCATGCGTCAAGTTTGCGATACGCCTAACTACCATCGTCAGTGTCAAACGCGCGATATCAGGCCATTTGGATTGCAGGCACAACACTAGCGTAGTGTATCTGACCTTAGCGAGTTCCCATGGCTATGAGTAGAGGTCGAGAAAATGACACACTACAAGCCGTAACAGTCCACTGCTGGACATGAGGCTACTCCATTTTGAGAGTGTTTACAGTACTCTCTACCTTTGCCTATTAATTCGTCGGAGCAATCAACTGACTTAAAAACTGTTTTCAGCAAGCTATAGACTCTCAGCGATAAAAAACATGGAGAATGTCGTGCTCTGTAAGAACTGCTTTCAGTGGGCTTCAGATTTTCAGCGATAAAAAAAACGATGAGGAATATGACAGCTCTAATGAGTTATTGTAATAAGGAAAAAACATATTCAAAATAATTAAGTAGAGATGGATTATGTGACCAATCTGAAGATTGCTGAAAACAATTACGCCAGTATTTGACGTGGATTTGTAGTGTCTCGCACTGAATTTGAATTTTTTACTACCTACCTACATTATCTTTGTTTTGTTGTAACATATAAATTAACACGATTTAAATTACACATTCAAAATGTCCCTTTTTGTTTCCATCAACCAACATATTGTATTCACGATTTAATTTCCATCTCCGACGATCTGGTGAAGGTCGCGGGAAGCCGCTGGATGCGGGTGGCGCTGGACCGATCATCGTGGAGATCCTTGGGGGAGGCCTATGTCCTGCAGTGGACGTCTATCGGCTGAGACGACGAAAAGCTTGACCTTAAATCCGACTCGATTCCAATCAAATCGAAAACCAATACCACGCAGATTATAGGAACGCGTATACAAAATAAAGCGGAGCGGCGGTGGCGCGGGCGCAACATCATACACCATGCCTTTAGCTTCTAAAGTAGATAGCGCGTTTACGGCTGCAGAAATACAGTTGCTATTGCCACGTTTGACAAATATTTGAGGGTCGTTTCAGTAAAATTGCGTACACTACAGTGAAAGGTTGTCAGCCTGCCGCGTAAATCCGCTTTATAGGGCAGGTGCTCTATAAAAAAAAATTGCGGGCACGAACGCCTGCATACAATGCGTGATTTATTTCTATAGACCACTTGGACCGCTACCGCCCCGCTCTATTTCGTGCACGTGCCCTAATACCGTAACTAGGTGTCACTATTACCGATAATTACGCAAAAACCGTACGTTTTGGCGGCAAAACCTTCGGCTGCGCTCTTGAGCCGGTTTTACGCCTTTTGTCATTCAACGCAGCACTTCACTTGACACTATTTGAGCAGGTTTTGTATACTGTGTTTCATTGTAATAAGGCTGAGATTCGGGCGTGTTTGGTTAATTGTTAATGCGTGCTGCGCATGCGCTAGTTATTTTAACTTGATTTTGTTGGTTTGATTTAGGAACGTGCAAGTTTTGTCTGTATTTTGCATGCCAAGAGAAAATATAGCTAGTTTTAAAAATCCTGTCCTTAGTTTAGTTAGTTTATCTTGATCCGACAGTGATTTGATCTTTACCCTATCTTTTTAAATAATGCCGACGTAAAACGCAGCCTAAAACTGGTAAAAAATAAGCAAATCTGCAAGTAATAATGAGAACTAAAGGACCCCTCCTGTCCTGATATCACTGAGATATAAAAATGTTAATTTGGTTAGATGAAAAAAGTTAAAATATAAAATGATTTTTGATAATCTAAAAGTCAGAAAAATTCAATTTTTTTAATCATCTAGGCTGTTGGAGTCCTTTCCAAAATCCCGATTATAAACGAATATACAATTACTGCTTGTTTAAACATATTATATTAGATCTTGGATTGGTTATATAGATTAAAATAAGGTATGTTGAGGCACAAATTGCAAAGGCCGCAGAGAGATCTAATCACGTCATTAATAAATCAATCAATATTGACGTAAAGCTGGTCGTATTTCAAACAACGGCTTCAATAATTCATGTCTTAATTAGAACTTAGTCTAGACTAGGCTAAAAATAGATTACAGTATCAACTATTACTATACTACCAACAACGACACGATGTCGCGGAAGACCCTCCCGCCACTTGGTTAACGACGGTAGAGAAAGACCTGAAAGAGGCAAACATGGACGCCGAAACCGCACAGGACAGAGACAAATGGAAAAGACAGACAAGGAGAGCCGACCCCAGACGATGGGATAAGGCTAAGGAGAAGAAGAACTATTCTATACTAATACAGACCACGGTGCTAGCTAGCAAGCATAGCGTTGAACGCCCTCCGGCCAGATGGACCGATGAAAGAGGGCGGCTGGTAGCGACTAGGTAGCGAAAGCGGGAGATCGTGCCTTGTGGCGTATTCTAGGAGAGGCCTACGTCCAGCAGTGGACTGCTCTATAGCCTATGCACATGTAAAGTGATGTGATGCTATCCCGTTCTCTCTCGGGGTCGGCTACCTAACCTAGGGGATTTGACGCGGAACCAATTTTTTACGCAGAGCGACTGCCATCTGACCTCTGCAACCCGAAGGCTAACCTGGCCCGAATCCTAGGTGAAGTCACATTCAAATATCATCAATGATTTCAAATTATATTTGAATGTGGGTGGGTTTTATCACGATGTTTTTCATTCACCGTACGAGCAGTCGGTAAATGTACGTGAGTTCAAACACATTGGTGGGGATCGGACTCGGGTCTTACGGTTGTAAGACCGGTATCCTAAACACTTGGCCACCGATGATGATGATGATAGCATCATGGTATTTTTTTTTTAATTTCGGTTCAATTGAGCACTGGAACAAATGACAGATCATATCTTGTAGCGGACCCCGGTCAGCAATCGATTGCTATATCTATATGTGATGTGATTATGTGATTAGAACAAACTACTTTAGAACAGGCACTTCGACCCTACATGCACAATATGACCAAGGAAAATATCTGATACGTGACTGAAATCTTATCCTGAATGTACTTATTAAGTTACATTTTAATCTGACACAAAAATGGCCGAATTATTAATCGCAGTCATTTATAATCTGTGGTCCTTGCTGAGTCAGTATCGATTTCGGAAATCGATTCCGTGACCGTTCGTGACTTTCGGAATTTCCACTTCCGTTTTGCAATGCAACAACGTATTGCTTTCGAATTCCACTGTATGTTACTCACGTTATATGCTGTGTGATGCCGGCTTAGAACAGCATCACCCCACATCCTTCCCGCGGGTGTCGTAAGTGGCGATTAAGGGACTCGAGAGTATTGGTGTATTACAATTTTTAGGCGACAGGCTGACAAACTGTCACTGTAGTGATTGACATATATGTTTTCTGAAACAACCTTGAAAAACAATCCTCAAAAATGTCAGACGTGGCGATAGTGACCGTATTCCTACGGCCGTTAACGCTCTGCCTACCTCGCAAGGGATAAAGGCGTGATATTTGTTATGTATGTTACTCACGTAGTATCATCGTCAGCTGCACTTCGAGTTAACCATTCAAGGGTTCAACCTATAAGGTGTAAAAATATTAGCTGCAAATATTTTAAGTGGTGAATCAACCCATGAAACTGAACAACTTTCCCAAAGCACCTTGCTCGAATATGAAAAAAATTTTGGAGCTCCCATAAAAAATTACTAACCGACCAAGTGTATGGGAGGTCCAAAAAATTTTCTCATATTTTCACCTGTGTTACTCGGGGAAAGTTGTTCAGTTTCATGGGCTGGTTCACCCCTTAAAATATTTGCAGCTAATATTTCTACAGCCTGTATAATCGGCAGCTGACAAGCAATAACGCCATCGGGTGGACGTTTTTTTTTGCTGTCTCTAATCCCGCAATTCCCGCGAATCCCGCATTCTTAATCGCGCACGGGATCACAAAAAGGTGCGGGATCTCCGTATTTTGAGATCTCGGTATACCGGGATTGGATGCCCTAATGCCGATATAACCAGTTACAAAGAAAGGCCCTGTTTAATCAGACTTAGATCGAAAGTTGTCGGATCGGTTGTACAGGATACCTCTAATACAGTTAAGTGTATTGAACATTACACATTTCTGTGGTGTAGTGGTTAAAACCTTGTAATCATGATCAGGTAGCAGGTTTGCCAAGGGCGTAGATAATTTCTAATTACTAAAGATCTATAGATATCTCAAGTATATACAAAAAAAAAAACGTTTGACATAATACGTTAGTTAGTTTTTAGTGAGTTTCGCGGCGTAACTGTGGTGTTTGTATAGAATTACACATACGTAAATCACGCCTCTTTCCCGAAGGAGTTAACAGAGGAGAGTACATTCTTCCACTGGCTATGATCCTTGCATGCTCATTTCACTTCCTCAGTATTTTTACATACAATTCTACTACTTTCTATGCCATTTGTGCATACTATTTTTTCTACAGAAACGTGATTATAATTTTGTGTCAGGTACTCCTGACATTAATTAACTTGACAATATCTAATTATTTAACAAAGTTGAATGCAACTAAGATGCATGTTGTGTTGTTGACTGTATCGGCTCCGGCGCAAGTAGAGAGAAAACGATAAATTATCTCAATATTCATCAACAAGTATCAACAACCATCTTCAATCAGGCTCAATAAAACGTTTGAAATTGATAACATTGTTGGAAAAAATATACAAAAAGATTAAGTTTACAACAATTCGAGGATAGGTCGAGGTACCTCTCTCTTTTCGTGTGGGACACCAAGTCTTCCAACGACCCGATGAGTTTTTTCAATCGCCTGCTACTAGTAGGATAAAACAATTTTTTGACCTGAATAATAATTAACCTTTTATGCTCCGTTACTGTCGCAAAGTGTAAAGATAAATGTAAGTATCATCTAGAATTTTGGTAGCATTATTTCCAAAATTTGCTTTTTTGTTATAATTACTTAATTATTAATTCATTGTTTCTCATGTTTTTCGGGAAAGTTGTTCAGCTTCATCCTTGACCTTTTTCAAGCCGTTTTTACATTTTTTGCTTCATCTTGTATAAATACTAATTTGTGGTTTATTATGTATTTTAATGAAGTGAAAGAAAATTTAATGAGCTTATGATTAAGTTTCTAGGGCATGGTTTTAAGTACGAATTATGAAATTAAATGTAAGTATAATAGCATAGTATTTTATTACCTAGGTACGTGCTATCGATGTAGAAATCCAAAGTACTAGCTTAATTAAGGAAAGTCTATTAATAAGCATTCTTCTTCTTCTTCTTTTCGTGTGGGATACCAAGTCGTTCAACGACCCGATGAACCCTAGTGTCAGAATTTTTCAACCGCCTTCTACAAGTAGCAGGCTTCTGACATGGTTGTGTAACGACCGCCGTCTAAGTGATCATAGACAGCAACCGGGACCTACGGCTTAACGTGCTATCCGAAACACGGAACCATCTTACTTACGGACAATCGGGTGGTTCAGCCCGCAATGTCCTAACCAGACTGGGAACAAATTCACAAAGTGATAAATATCAACTTTGTGAGTGACCCACCGAGAATCGAACCCGGGACCGTCTGCGTCAAAGGCAGTCGCACTACCACTGCGCCACATCGGTCGTCGCATTTATACAGGATGTTAAGAAAAGCTGTTCTATGCCGTGTGATGCCGGCATAGGATAGCATCACCCCAATTCTTCTCGCGGGTGTTGTAAGAGGCAACTAAGGAAGTTGAGGGTTTTAGGTGTATTACAATTTAAGGCGACAAGCTTAAAACCTGTCACTGTAGTGATACACAAATTATCTCTAACAGCCCTCTATATTTGTCAGACGTGGCGAGAGCAACTGTATTTTTACGGCCGTTTACGCTCTGCCTATCTCGTAAGGGATAAAGGCGTGATATATAGGTATGTATGTATGTTAGGAAGAGTACGTCTTACCAACATAAAATCAGTCAACCACGTCAGATACAGCACAGCTGTGCTGAAACAAAAGACGTCTTGACCCAAATATCCAGTCAAGAAATCTCGTCTCAATGGGCATGCTGACTGAGAAGTCAACTGAGCTACTTTTTAACAGACTTCAAAACAAGGAGGTTCTCAGTTTGACCTGTATATATGTAAGTATGTATGTAGGTATGTTTGTCCGCGATTTTCTCGCGTTTGGCTGAACCGCTTCTGATGCGGTTTTCAGCGAAGTGTTTGTCGAATTTAGGAGAAGGTTTAAGGCATATTTTGATGCTATTTTCAGTTTCGTGGGCGGGTTCATCCCTTGAAAGGAAGTTAGTCCTTATTTTTTTGTGTTTTTAATGCCAGCGCTTCTTTTAGGCCCGTATTTATAAACCGCACTCAACTCTGAGATCGATCTTGAAGGCGAGTTTAAGATTTCGTTAGTATTGACTGAAATTTGTCAAAATCGTTCTTCAGATCGATCTCAGAGTTGAGTGCGATTTATAAATCCGGACCTTAGTCTTCTCGCGGTCAAAAGTTCATCTTCAAATAACCGAATAAGGTATAAAATGGCCACTAACCCGAGTTTGTTTTGTTTGAGGTCTCTGGTTGTGAGGTCTTTGACCTGTTTATTTTATTCACAGACGTCGTTGGGGTCACTACCTGACTGCTATACTTTCCTGGTACTTTTCCTGTGAGGCAAAGTCTGTACTTTTTGGAAATTGTAGATTGTGAAAAAAAATATCTAAAGTAGGTACTGTACGTTCTACAGGATGCAAATATTAAGGGGTGAATTAGCCCATGAAACTGAACAACTTTTCCCAAGAAACATAGGTCGAAATATGAAAAAATTTTTGGACCTCAAATACAAATTGACTTTGTCGGTCGGTAATTTTGTATGGGAGGTCCAAATTTTTTACACCTTATTATCTGTGGTAGCTTGTAATTGATTCTTACAAATAGAGGGTAACTTGGATTAACACATAGGACAGTTGCTATCACAAAAAAAGTTCCTGTGGGATGCTACGGGATTAAAACCCACTTCCACGCGGGCGGAGCCGCGGGCGCCCACTAAATTACATTAGTAAGCTATTATTTTAATAGACTTCATTTTATAGAAGATTCCGATCCGTTCCACCGGTATTCATGAAATTTAATACATAATAATGTACCAAATACGGAACATTTCCGTTGAAAATTTATTACATTTGTGGAAATTTGTATTTTTTTAACATGATTTATTATACGGAGATTTATTGAAAAATATATATTTTTGTTTCCTGAAAAATTAATAGTGTACTCGTAACACTTTAGAGTAGGTAAAGTACCTATACAATAGTATACAATAAACAGAGTGTTAAGAAAAGTACAAATTTCCTTTCAAGAATTGAACCAGCCCATGCAACTGAACAACTTTCCCCAAGGAACATAGGTCGAAATATGAAAAAACTTTTAGGACCAGTGGGTTGGTGTACATATTTGGGACGTCCAAAAATTTGGTCTAAATATGAACAAAGATTTTGGACTTCCCGTACAAAATGTACTAACCGACCAAGTCAATTTGTAAGGAAGGTCCAAAAGATTTTCTCATATCGACCTATGTTCCTTGGGAAAAGTTGTTTACTTTTATGTGCCGATTCACCCCTTAAAATTTTTGGAGCTAATATTTTATACCTTATATTTTGCTTGCTCTTATTGTATTTATGTTTCCCGCACCGTAACTCTTGACCTTCACCTCAAAACCCGACGACGGTTATCACCGGAAACACTCACTGTCAATACTTCCTGTTTCCGCCTATCGTGAACTTGTCAAAGCTGTCAATAGGAACGCCACCTTTCTTTTGTATTATTCCGCGACGGCTGTATGCAACTTGCCGCCTTTGCCCCGCGGCCTTAAAAATGCGGAAAAAATATGCTGCAGGCAAAGGTTCAATCACATACAGCCTTGTCGCCGGATTAATTTAATTAAAAAAACAAAGGAATTAAATTTCCTGAGTGCCGGTGGAACGGATCGGAATCTTCTATGTAAACTGGGCGTAAGAATTCGTTACACGCATTGTTAGAATATTCAATGTCACAGATAGAATATACACTGAACAATCTTGTTTGAAGTAACCATTGGAACCAATGGTTATGTAATCTAAGTGTCTCAACACACTATGCCGAAGTTACGCGGCCGAGGTTCGGCGGCTGATTTTACGTTCCGACGTATTCAGCGGATATGACACACCATTAGCGCCGAACTTACGCGGCATAAGTTCAGCTGCGCAACTTCGGGTGTATATTTTAGTGTTTCGAGCGCTATCGTGTCGTCATGTCGTGTCACCTACACTGTCGGACAGACTGTTTTTATTATTTTAGAGGTGCGAAACCCGAAAAATGAACTATTTTACAGTAATAGCAATTGCCCGTCAATTGCTTCGTCGCCAATCGAACCGAACTTCGGTCGCGTATAATGTGTTGCCGTATCGCCGAATCGCCGCCGAATATACGCCCGACTGATGTTCGGCTGTACGCTGTAACGTGACGTAAATTCGGCTCAGTGTGTCATCCTTCATTCAAATAACATTGCTAGCGTAATTGCGCCGAACTTCGGCGGCGTAGGTTCGGCATGGTGTGTTTACACACTAATGATTTTTGGGGCTGAATGCAGTTGACATTTTTGTAGATTTATGGGCTATCTGTCAAGTTCAGTAACTCTTATTTATGGGAAATTGCTTTTCATACGCAGCTAGCGCTACCTATTAAATACAAACAAACAGATTAAACTTTCCTATTCAAAATTTACAAAGAGGTAGATGGTTAGGAATTCAAACTAAGTGTATAAATCGGTCAGTGAAATTAACAGCCACTATTTCTAATATCTCATTTAATATGCGAATTGTTTGATTTCTTCATTATCTATTGGAAAAAAAAGCTCAAAAAAAGAGCTGAAGTATTTTTTTTATTTTTGCGAGTTTTTAAATCCTTAATACCTGCTTCTAATACCTGCCAGCAAGTGCAGTCATAAAATATTATTATGAAATTCACATCATCCTGACGTGAATAAGCCATAAAAATGTTTTTAACCAAAAAGTAAAATCCAATGTGTAAATTTTTATGGACCCTTTGGGAAGACCGCAAGGAATTTTGTTCTTTTTTTATGTCCTGATGTTGTAATGTAGGTAGTTTTGTTTCTTTTTGGGTAAAAATTATGGAAGTATCGAGTAAAGTGTCAAAGAACTTTGAATTAGGCGCTGACAAAAATTTACAGTTTATTTTTAGCGAAGAATACTATTCTTACTACCTTTTAGTGGTGTTCTTCTTCTACCGAGTCGATTAATAACCTTATGAACCTCGTTGTCAGAGTTCGTCAATAAAAAAAACCGACATACGTAAGCTGCTTATAGGTAGACTTTTGTGTGTAGTGGAACATGAGTGTCGGTAGAGTGACAGAAAGACAATACAGGATGTAAAAAAAATACTTAGCTGCAAATACTTTAAGTGGTGAATTAGCCCGTGAAACTGAAAAACTTTCCCCAAGGAACATAGGTCGAAATAAAAAAAAATTTGACCATCCATACAAAATTACCAAACAACCAAGACAATGTGAATAGGAGGTCTAAAATAATTATTCATATATTTGCAGCTAATATTTTTACACTTTATATAGGTACATACATACCTATTTGCCTAAGCTTTAAGAATGATTACAATTTGTGAATACAGCAGAATATATCCCAATATAATATTTCTTTATTTTTTTTATTACAAGTAAACATCTATGACACTACACTATCTTCGTCTGTAATGGTAAATACAAATTATTACAAAAAAGTTCAAAATTTAACAATGCTAAGTTACAAACAGAAGACGCAAGCAAGTGTGTTTTTTAATAACCAAATAAGTAATATTTTCTCACAAGACGATAGTTCATCAACCCCACAAGTACTTGTCAATCAGTTTCCTATGAGCAAAGCAAAAACACATCCGAGTTATACCTCATTCGCTTAAGTACTGTCGCGACCAGCGTAACTTGACCTCAATGCTCCATACGCGCACGTACAGACGCGTACTGACAGTTACGCTGGTCGTGACACTATGTGAGCGAACGAAGTTTATATCGTGCTAGCGTTCTTCCGAGCTACAACGGTGCGCACGCGTCGCTCTCAGTTTGAATTTAGAATATGCGCTAACGAGATATCAACGTCACGTCAACGCTAGGGGTGCTACGTGTGAGTTTCATGCAGTTAGTTAGTACAGTATGTTATATTCTTTTTCTGATTTTGTTACCTGCTATTCAATTTGGTGTCCGGTACACAAATTGATCCTACTGTAGATATTGTACGGTAGGTATTTAGTAATTTCCTTGATTTGGTGTTTGCGCGTGCGTTAAAATCCGTCACATCATATAGGTACAAGAAGATCTAAGAAAGTACTACTATTTAAGCCAAAACACTTCACTGCTGGACGTGCCAATGCACCCCTTTACTTCGGGAGTACATGCCATTATCGCCTGGGTTGGCAGTGGATGGCAAGAAACAGCGAAAGAATATCATACACATATGTAAATAAACTTGTTAATATCTTAATGAAAATCTAGGTTAAAATAAATATGATGTGCGGCAGCCCTAGCTTGACGACATGCATCGTAACAGTTCCTTCCCTTCCCGCTTCCTGCGCAGACGCCGAAACAATGCTATTGCGTCACTCGCGCAGATAGGGCCGGCCCCCACATTCACACTACTGTATAATTGGAGGTAGAACTTGTGGCTGTATTATAATATAACATTATGTCACTGTGTTGTTTGAAATGCCGTGTGATGCCGGCTTAGAATAGCATCACCCCACATCCTTCCCGCAGGTGTCGTTAGAGGCGACTAAGGGACTCGAGAGTATTAGTGTATTACAATTTTTAGGCGACAGGCTGACAACCTGTCACTATAGTGATACACATGTTTTCTGAAACAAACTTAGAAAACAATCCTCAAAAATGTCAGACGTGGCGATAGCGACCGTAATCTTACGGCCGTTGACGCTCTCCCTACCCCGCAAGGGATAAAGGCGTGATATATGTATGTATGTTGTTTGAAAAGTCGGGCTTTTCGGCTGGCGATAAAAGTGACTGCGGGGTCATTCAATCAATGGACCACCTGCTGATCTTCCCCAAATGCCCGAGCCCCTGCACGTTCTAGGACCTACTAGAGGCAAGCCCCAGGGGCATTTCAGTAGCCAAATATTGGTCAGAGAAGTTGTAACTGTTATCATGTATTCGACGAAGAAGACTGTATGTTTACATTGGGATATTTTCGTTGGATTGTTCCAATCTATCAGCAAGCAATTGCTATCGCTTTTTATCGCTTTTCCATGATAATAAAACGTTTCCCTGACAAGTAAACCATCCTCTTAAAAAAACCGCATCTAAGTTCATTGCGTGCTGTAGTACGGGTTAGCGGGGTCCAAAATGGGTGGCCATGGTAAACAGACAGAGAAACGCAAAAAGTAAATTATTGATTTAAAAATACACTGACCTTTTATTTGGGTGCTGAAACATCTCCTTATGAAACGTCAATAGTATTCGCTTCTATTTTATTTAATACTATTGCACTAAAAATGAATTAAAATTACCTTTTTATTTACAAATGTATTATAAATTTTATCACTTCACTTTGTACTTACTACAATTGAAGTAATTGAAAAAATAGACCGTTTGATCATTTACAATAGCCAATTATCGAACTGCCCAATCAGTAACCAGAAAGTGACGCAAGCGCTTTGAAAACAGCTATCTAGATCACGACAAGATCTATAACCGTGCCTGCAGACGAGCTGCAATTTTATTCCAAGCTAATGGTCATAACACAGTTGGAAACTGCAGCGGCTGATGACAACTGCATCCCGGCTGCCAAATCTGTAGCCAGAAAGTGACGCAAGCACATTGAAAATAACTAGATCACGATAGAATCTATAGCTGGTCTTTCAGACGAGCTGCAGCTTCATTGCAGTTTCGTACTGGTACCTAATGCAGCAAGTCACGACAACTGCCTGGAAATCTCATCTCTTATATCAAAGCCTAGACAATATCGTTATTTTTTCATATGAATAATACATATTGTATTTGCTTATAAATGTTAAGCATAACGATAAGGTTCCTTTTAACAAAAAATATGCTAGATTCTGCATACATTTGTGAAAAAGACAAACTTGCTGCATTTCAGTAACAAAATTATCGTATATAATACCTACCTGAAAAAGTTACCACTCGCATGATTTTCATACAATCGCAAGCAAAGTACATACCTAATAGGTATATAGCAAGGGTTGCCAGACATGATGTTACATTTTCTTAATATCATATGATGATCAGATAACTTTCAGCCGTTAGGAACTTTAATAACACCCACAACTGCAAACTGTAATTTTGCAGTCACAATGCAGTCAGCCTGCAAAGTATTTAGGGCTCCGTTGATAAATGGTGTCTCGTTGCATATTTCCTCTATTATCATTTGCCCTACAACTTTCTCTTGGTTATCATATCAGTGATGCAAGGAACTGTTATTATTACTAACCTAGTATATTGAGTAATAGGTACTAAAAGTTATACGTAAGGAAACTTAGAGGTACAGCATAAATTAGTTTCTAGGCGTGGCTAATTTAATAAATTAATAACTTTATTGAACTACTCATATAATGTAATTTACTAGTCACTTATAATTAGGTTCTTTAGAGTTGGCGCAGAACTAGCCGCATATGCCGTGCACCGTATTCAAAACAAATGGAAATGGACTGTAATTGTCGCAAGTGATGACTTATTTGAGAATCATAACCATGACGGACGATATAAGTTAGGATCTCCCCTTACGTACATACATACATCCCCGAATACATACATAAGTCACGCCTGTATGCCTGGCGGAGTAGGTAGTAAAATTACGGTCGTTATCGCCAGGTCTGACAAATGTTTGAGGGTTGTTGTTTTAGATAGTCGTGTATCGTGACAGGTTGTCAGCCTGTCGCCTAAAATTGCATTACACATGAAACGCTCGAGTCCTTTAGTCGGCTCCTACGACACCCACGGGAAAGAAATTGGGTGATGCTATTCTAAGCCGGCATCACACAGCATGGCTAGAGATTACCGTGTTATAAGTTCAAAACTATGCGAGATGAATCAGCAATCAAAATGTGTTACGAATTGTCTGCCAATACCATTTTATATTAAAAAGACCAATGGCTTTGACGCCATTCAGCCTAGCTCTAGAAATTATTGCAAAGTTATGTATTTACTAGCCAGTAAGTACGTGAGATTCCACGACAGCTGAGCACTTTCGTTTTCCGTCGATCGTATCATGACGTCACGAGAGCACAGCTGACGCGCGCTTTTTGTTGCGGTTTCGCGCCAACTTCACATTGAGGTTATGTTAGGTCAGGCAGGTCTATCAAAATACACACATACACACACAAATCACGCCTATATCCCTTGCGGGGTAGGCAGAGCGTTAACGGCCGTAACATTACGGTCGCTATCGCCACGTCTGACATTTTTGAAGATTGTTTTCCAAGGTTGTTTCAGAAAACATGTGTATCACTATAGTGACAGGTTGTCAGCCTCTCGCCTAAAAATTGTAATACACCAATACCCTCGAGGCCCTTAGTCGCCTCTTACGACACCCGCGGGAAGGACGTGGGGTGATGCTATTCTAAACCGGCATCACACGGCATAAATCAAAAATCAAAATACGTCTATCAAAATAAATCGCTAGTTTCCTTGGTCATTAATTAAATATAAAAATCGTACGCTTAAAACTATTGTCCGAAAATACTACGGACTTCATTCATAATTTTTCGAATAATTCAAAGTTTGAATTAATAAACGGAAAAATAATATAAAAGTAATGTTTTGACGCCATCCTAATATTTACGGCATGACTCTCAGGTTTTCATAGAAAATACCATTTTTCGATCTTTTTAAAAAGCAGCTCATTTGACCTGTCAGGAATTTGGCCTTTAACAGTTGTTGACGAACAAAAACAACAGTCAAATGTTAAAACTATAAGACATTATAACGGGTTTTAACTCACGGTAGGGATATATCGAGCACCCAATATTTCGGCGATGTTATTGTTATTTATATTATTTTAATTATTATTTATCATGTTATCTATAGTTTTAGTGATAATAACCACGGAACCTTAAAATCAAGAGTCAAATGTTAACTCTTGAAGGTACCCAATAACATGAACATATTATTGATTTGCCGTTATCGATTTTGTGTTAAACAATGAATCATTGCTGTCAAAACAATCAATAGAATATGACGCCATTTTGAATAACTAGATATTTTTAAACAAAATGGCGATTCATGAACAATGATGATGCGGAAGAGTTGGGTTGTCATAAATCTTGTAAGCAATTTCTTGAAAACATGAGTCTGGTTTTAACATTGTAATAAAAGATGACTTTATAAGATCATCATCACACTTAGCTGTCTATTTTTGAAATTTGTGAGTAAGTAGGTAGGTAGTCTAAGTAACTAGGTATTCTATTAAATTTTTTGGCTGGTAAGTGCAGACGGCACTGACGTCGCTACGAGACATTGATTTGACCTCAAATTTATTTCATGTTCACAACTGAAACTTTTTCAATTAGTTACCTACTAAAAACTAAAAAAAGCGCGTCCCATGACAGGAGGTACGTGCCAACCCTAAACCAAGGTACTGTTTTGTACCAAACGTGAAGTCAGGTAAAAACACAAAAATTTTGAAACACTTCATCTTTTCTTCTATCATGTGAGACACCGAGTCGCTAAACGACCTGATAAAAACCGAGTCTTATAAAATTCGTCATATCACCATCTGTCGGCGCAGCGATCAGCTGTTCCGCGCAATCATTTCACAGACTATAGAAATTGAAAGTGGTAGAGCCAAGAGGTCGGAAGTGTGTCGACCGCACCAACTTGAGCCACATTCGTCGTTACGTCGCGTCATGGCCCCGATCTTACGCCGATTTGACTTCTTGACACGAATGCATTTGTAAATATAACCTCTAAATTGATAAACGAGTTTTTTTACATGTTTAACATTAACCTCTTGCAAAACAGGTTTAATAACCGAAAATAGTTTCTTTCCCTATCTGTGACTAAAATGTCTCGAACTTACTACTACTATATTTCGTACAGATAAAGAAACGATCCCGAATTGGCAACATTATTGGTGTTCTCTCTATTAAAATAATTATGACATATCAGCGGGATGTCAACAATAATGTTGCCCTTTCAGGATCGTTTCTTTAAAAAATCTAGTTACCTAGGTAGGTACTTACTAACCTTTTTATTTATTTATACGTAATAGGCCCGCATTTGTCTGCCATCTCACCTGGTGGTAATTGGAGATGCAGACGAAGATGGTACATGCTTGCCTAGATAATGCCTATTCACTCTTGCCTTAAAAAGGCCCAAGTTATATTGTTCCGGAAAAAGATCCGCCGGCAGGGAATTCCACTCTTTAGCCGTACGCATGATAAAAGTTGAAGCGAAACGCTTAGTGCGGATCAGAGGTATATCTACAACATAAGGGTGGAACCCCAGTCGGCGCCTCGATCCCCGGAGAAGGAATGGGGAAGGGGGTATCAGGTCGTGGAGTGATTGAGCACACTCTCCGAAATGTATCCTATAGAATACCGACATGCATGCTACTTTACGACGGTGCTCAAGGCTCTGCAACTTAGTCTCAACCAGTGCTTCGTCTGCTATGAGCTTCTTGGCGCGTTTTTCAATGGAGTCTAAGGCGGCCAGTTGGTATTTGGCAGATCCATCCCAAAGGTGAACTAAGTTTTATCTAGGTTCAAAAACGCATTTTTAAAGCTCATGCAAACCCCTGACCTAGAAAATATTACCAAATCGGCTAGCCTGCATACCTACGCCAATCAAAATCAGCTGATCGCAAAGTTAGCCAATATCAATTAATTTTGTCTCGCTTTGTTCATTTAGCTCTGTTCATGTCCGCGCGCGAAAACGGAACGAAACAGCGTTCTATAATTAAATTTAAAAATTGTAATTGACATTTTATTTCTTTTTTTGTATCATTCTTTAAGGCCAAGGTTCATGAATAAAAAAGGTATTGATATCACTGGCTATTAATAAAGTAAGTCATGATTGATAAAACCGTTCCGTTCATAATCTAGATCGTAAAAATGGCTACCAATACAGGATATGCCTAGTTGTCTGGGCTGAATCAATATCCTACGTCGTGTATCCTATTTTAGGATTAGATAAGCGTATCCTGGCCATAAAATGAAATATGCATGGCCGTACTGAGTGGTGCTGAGAACCTTCGAATCTTATGTCACACGGATTGATAGCGGAGTTGGCTAGATGACTGGGTCATTTATAAAATATAGTTACTCATTAATTACAAAATCGTTAGGCCATCAAAAATACACTAATTCACGAAAAATTACATGGGTAAAACAAAAACTAGAGATTTTAGGAAATTTCTTGGGTAAATATAAAAATTTTACCTAATTAGGCCGTTTTCAATATGATAGTAGGTATCAGAACGGATATGTATGGCTTTCATGCTAATCAAATCTTGTTTAAATATGTAATGATATAAGATTATTATTATTATTAGCCACTGTCGTCCCACTGCAGGGCAAAGGCCTCCCTCCCCTTCTTCCATTCTTCCCTATTTTGGGCCGTCTCCATCCAATTCCGGTGTTGCGCATGTATCTCGTCTTTCCATCTCTTTCGAGGTCTACCGCGCGCCCGCTTAGCGTTAGGAGGGACCCAAATTGTGCATGTTTTTGCCCAAAGTTCATTCGGCATCCTGGCGATGTGACCAGCCCAATCCCATTTTAAAAATGCTGCCTTCTGACCTACATCGACAATTTGTGTACGGGAACGCAGCGTTGATAATGATATCAGATAATGACTAAAAATAATGAGATGATATTTTGACACCGGAAGTACAATATCGGTAACATGTTTAACAAGTAGATAGCATTTGCATAACATAGACCACTTTCTATTGTTTATTGTTAAACAATTAGCTACCTACACCTACTGTAGGCTATGTGCATGTAGGTACATGTACGTATATATTAGTAGATAGTTCATACTATAACTTGTTTTATCATAATCTTCCTTGCCTTATCCCGTTCTCTGTCGGGGTCGGCTACCTAACCTAAGGGATTTGACGCAGAAGCAAGTCTTTACACAGAGCGACTGTCATCTGTTCTCTGTGTTGTTCAATTGTTTAGTACCTGATTGACCGAGCATAGCTCGGATTTTTTGCAGTTAAGAGTGATTTTTTGAAAATAAAACCTAGCTAGGTCGATTTATCGCCCCCGAATCTACCTATTCAAATGTTCATGAAAATCGTTGGAGCCGTTTTCGAGATTCCGTTATCTATACATATATGAATATTCAATTCTTGCTCGTTTAAAGGTATTAGATATACTTACTTAAATGTAATCTGTCACTGTAGAGTTGTCTTTTTTTGAGAGACTGTGTTCTTTATATGCCCATTCTATCAATAACAATCGATTTTGAAATATATAACATATCTTTACATGGAAGCTGTAGGTAGACTAGTAACAAAGATATGGCTGTCAAAATGTCATTCACACATGAATAGCAGTGTCGATGGATCTGATCATAGCCTTAGAAAGGTCACTGTTGTATAATAGCGACTAAATCACGCTTGTACTCCTTTCGGGGTAGGCAGCTCTAAAATATGGGACCCTTTCAGATGATTGGTGTATCACTGTGTGACAGGTTATTAGCTTGTTTTCTAAATTTGTAATACACAAAAACCCTCGACTCTCTTTTGACACCCACGGGAAAGAAATGGGGTGATTCTATTCTAAGCCGGCATCACGTCACATACACGGCTACAACATAGATAGAACTGTCAAAATGTCCCTCATTCACATATGATAGTGTTGAAAGATCTGATAAAAGCCTTACAAAGGTCACAGTTGTATAATAGCGACTATAACAAGCTGATATAACGCTTACAGTTCTATTACAATCGTTCGTACAGCCAAATCATCTTTTTATGTTTCCAATTGAATAAAATTGAATAGATAAGTTTTCAATTAACGATAGTAATCGTAACAGTTACATAAATATTAAAAAGAAGTGTTTGAATAATAAACGTAGTGTTTTGGTAGCAGTTAGTCTTAGGGCCGAATTAATAAACAACACTCAACTTTGAGATCGATCTGAAGAGCGATATTGACAAATGTCAGGCAGTAGGTACTAATGACATCTGAACATCGCACTCAAGATCGAGATGACGCATTTTAATCATAAAATATTCATAATCTTTTATTTAATAATAATATACTAACTTTACTTTGTGACTTTTATATTTTTTTTCATATTTGCAAATTTAAACTTTTTCAGAAGTTTAGCGTATTTTTTGCTACGGCGTAGCAATTTGCTACGAAACTTTTTTAATAGTTTTGATTTGATATGATGACTAATACGAGCTGAATCCCTATGATTAGGGATAAGGGCACAGCAGTTTAAGATGACGATTTAAATTATAACTTTTTGCACTCATAAGCAAATATTAAAATTCCTGTTTAAGGGGTTAAATCAAACAGGCATTTTATACGGTTTATGAGAACAAAATACTATTTATAATAATACTTATAGATACGTAAGTTGTTCTACTTAAATGGGTACGCTCTCTTACTGATCAGTACCCATACACTCACAGCACAAGAATGCACAGACCGCCAAATACGTCAAACCAGCGCCATCTATACCCAACCCATGAGTGACACAGTCCCGTCATTGTTCCCCTCTTCACATCAGCATTGTCACTACCTCGCTACCGAATTAGCTGCACTGTGGCATTGTACAGACGGGTCATTGTCTTTGGGCCTTCGTTTTTGCATCGGGTTCCGTAGATTTGCATACAAACGAACCGAGTCGGTCACTTACTAGACCCACTGCTGGTTAGACCCAGGAGGTCTTGTTTGGAGGTCACTAGACCCATTAACAAAAGAGCTAGTAAGGAGTTATTTTGTGTTCAAAGAGAAAATTGAGAAAAGGGGAGAGGTCGGAATAAACTGGTAGCATAGTGGTCCCTTACTTAAAGCTGAACATACAAAAAAAACGCGTAACTTAGCTTTACTACCGCCATCTATTAGTATTCTTTAAAATTATGAGACTCTGTGTGTTACAGAGTATTTTCTAAAACTAAATAAATTGCAAATGTTATTTTGGTTAATAAATTTTAAAAGCAGCTACAGTTTATAGGTCTTAGCTAGTTTTTTTTTCACTTCGGCTCTTATTTACTAGCGCCATCTAGGCTTAAGTCGAACTTTTTGAGGTACGCTTTTTAGTTTAGTATTGATTCACCTCTAATATATTTTCTCCATGACTGGGTCTAATCGGCTTTGGGTTCAATTGGATAAAAACTCAACTGTTCTCAGGGCTTGCAATGAATTATGTAAGCGGCCAGTCGGACAGCTGATGACTGACAATACGGCTAGATGTAGAGTTTTAGGACGACGCTTGTTAGGTTTTAGACCTACTAGGTCTTTTCAGCAGTAGGTCTTGTAGCGACCTCTGGTGGCTACAACATGAAGCTCACTCAAGTGGTTCACAAGCATACAAGACGCAACAGGAGTTCTCATCATATCGGAGAGATGGCGCCACGTGACAGAACAATGGGCCTGAAACGCGGTATCGAAGTGTTCACCGCGCAACGCATATATACAACTTCTAATCCGATCCAGGTGGACCCGTCGGTCCCCTGGCCACAACACCTGGCCAGGCGGGTAGCTACCCTTTTCCCGACACCACCTGGATTCCTCCGGTCACCCGCCATATTGGTGACCCCTACAATGGACTTCGCAGCCTTCAACCACGCATCAACCACTACAGCATGGAGCCAACTACTTCGTCATCAGCAACTACCACAGTCACAGCACCGGCGGCTTCACTGGTCTTCCTTATCATCCCGACTCACCGTGGACATTGGAACTAGAACCGGCAGCTTCATTGGTCTTCCATCCTCATCCCGACTTACCGTGGACATTTGGAACCTACACTGCCTCGCCAAGCGAGACTGCATCATCACGCTACAATGACGTCATCAGCCCCACTACGCTCGCTTACGGTATCGACCTCCGGTCTTGAGGGGGAGTACTGTAGCGACCTCTGGTGGCTACAACATGAAGCTCACTCAAGTGGTTCACAAGCATACAAGACGCAACAGGAGTTCTCATCATATCGGAGAGATGGCGCCACGTGACAGAACAATGGGCCTGAAACGCGGTATCGAAGTGTTCACCGCGCAACGCATATATACAACTTCTAATCCGATCCAGGTGGACCCGTCGGTCCCCTGGCCACAACACCCGGCCAGGCGGGTAGCTACCCTTTTCCCGACACCACCTGGATTCCTCCTGTCACCCGCCATAGTCTACTTAGATGAGACTCGAACTGTTTTCAGGGCTTGCTATGAATTATGTAAGCGGCCAGTCGGACATCGGTTGACTGACAATGGGGCTAGATATAGTTTTAGGATGATGCTTGTAAAATTTTAGACGTACTAGGTCTATTCAGCAGTAGGTCTTGTTAGATAAAGACTTAACTGTTCTCAGGGCTCGCAATGAATTATGTAAGCGGCCAGTCGGACATCAGTTGACTGACAATGGGGCTAGATATAGTTTTAGGATGATGCTTGTAAAATTTTAGACCTACTAGGTCTATTCAGCAGTAGGTCTAGTTAGATAAAGACTTTACTGTTCTCAGGGCTCGCAATGAATTATGTAAGCGGCCCGTCGGACAGCTGGTTACTGACAATGGGGCTAGATGTTGAGTTTTAGGACGACGCTTGTCAAGTTTTCCTAAGTGGCTGTGCTTCACAATGCAGTACATACTATCTTAAATAGCAAGTAATAATTACATGGGTGGACTTAATGCCTAGGGCATTATCTACCAGTTTACCTTAGGGCATATGGAAATGGGCGATATCTCCCTCTCCTCTCTCTCTCTCTCTCTCTCTCTCTCTCTCTCTCTCTCTCTCTCTAAGATTTTTGACTATAAACGAGCTTTAGGGCATTTAAAAAAGGAAGTTCTTGCAGTTTCGATTCATTTATTTATACACATCTCTGCCTACCCCAACGGGAAAGAGGCGTGATTTATGTAGGTATGTAAAACTTTTAGGATCCCAAATTATTAATAGCAAACCACAAATTATTGGAATCGAGAAAATGTTTTACTCCCAAGAATATTATTTCTGAATTGAATTTGCTATTTTAACCAATTTTGATATATTATCCTCATATCGATATTAAAATCATAACAGATAATATATAGTTTGAAAGGCACCGTATTTGGTACAGTAACATCCATTCAGCCATTTTTTGAATTCACATTTGCATTTAATAAGCGGACATTGACTCTATGAAGTTTGATTTATTGTTTGTAAAGTTAAGTCAACTTCCGGTTAGATCAAAGAAGATACCGTACTCATAAAGTTAGGGTCGAATCAGACCGTGACAAGACGTGGCGTAAGATGTTTGAGCAGCCGTTCAAAGATATGTGATTTGATCTTTAAATACTGGTCTGTCATTACAAAAATATGCGTTCTAAGTGGCCAGTGTACTTGAGATCCCGCTAATGAAAAAAGAACGAAGGTTCTTATAAGAATCGATGGAAGAACTAATGTTTCCCACAGTTTGCATTGCGAAACGAGCCGGTGCGTTTCTGGAGCAAGGTCGAACGGCGGCCGCCATCTTGTGACGGCTAATGTCAGCTTTCGCGCCAAAACCGCTGTCAATGCGGGTGAGAACTTCCTGTCATACCATGATGCTGAAAGCTAATTTTTCGAAATGCCAACCGCATTGCTTTGGATTTATTTCTTCCTTAATTGTTTGTGGTTGCGGTAAGATGATACGATAAATAGCTTATTTTGCCTTAACCTCGATCTGAGTACTAGAAGATAGTTGAACTTGAAGTATTTTTTAAATACTACTTATTACTGGTTTGTCCAATAGCTCTATAATTATTGATGTAGACATAGCTAGAGAACTTACCTTCGCTAAATAAACCCACTAAATAACGCCTTTGTTTTTCTCAATCCGTAATAATGACTGCTAGTTTGAAATAAAAGTAAGAGTGTTGTGTTTTTGTAGCCGTTTTCTCATAGGTTTTGTAACCGCGCAAGGCCGCCCGCCGGACGCAAGTGGGTACGTACAAAATTACTGGTTGTTACTGGCTGGCGTGCGAAAAAACCGAAGTTTGAATATTGACGATGCTACTGGCCGGTTACACGTATGCATTAGGTTGCGAAATCTTAATCGGTGTTTAAAAATGGAATGCATTTGGCAGATAAGGTTGTTTGAGGGCCATTTCATGAAAAACTTATTTAAAAATCAAAGCTACATATAAAATAACCCTTTTGTATTCCCTATTGAGTTTTGTTGAGTAACCTATTTAAAAAATCTTCAACTAGTGCATCAAAGTATCAGTTATTTCAAAACCTGGAATTCTCTTTCTCAAAATAAGTAAATTTAGCACGGATTGACTAGTTCTGTAACCGTATTAGCATAACTTGTATCATACTTGTATGCAATACCGATATGGCCTGAATTCCATGTGTTATGTGCGATACGTTCCGCCATATTGCAGCCCTAAAGAGTCCTGTTTTGTTGAAATCTAGATACTAACTACTAGCTCTCTCTCTCATTTTCTTTTCGTGTTGGACACTGAGTCGTCCAACGACCCAATGAACCCTTACTAGTTAATAAGTAGTCAGTTCATACGATATGATTTCATATCGTTGAAAACTGGTTATAGCTTCGCTACAAAGTGTTTTCATACCCTTTTCTTCTTCTACTTCTACAGCCACTAAAGTCCACTGGTGGACACAGGCCTCCCTCATTTGGGGGGTATTGCCACAACGCTTTGCAGGCGGATTGGCGAGCGCAGTGCAAGATATTTTAGATATTCACAGAGACCGCTGCTGGCCGTTCATGGATTTACTTAGTCACCTTTTACGACACCCATGGGTAAAAACGGGATGATGATATTCAAAGCCGGTGACGGTACCCCATTCTATTATTTATACCCAGTCTATTGTATCAGTTATGGCATTTAATAAAGTTGTAACATGATCAACATAAACATCTACGATGGTTGCTGCCTTGCGCATCGCACTTTCGTTCGTAAATTCGACATATCACGACTGTATTTAGCTCCACTGACCTGAAATTTGCTGTGGACTGGTTGTTGGTACAGTATTGGTGGCACTCATTGAAAATCGCCATTATAGCGCTGGCAGTCAAGGAAAACAAATACGAAAGTACCGGAAACTAAAAAAAATAGTTCCGAAGTCGCCACTGTGGCGCTGGCAGTCAAAGAATGCAAATACGCAAGTACGCGGCACTCTCTTAGGTGGCGGTTTAATTAGGGCCGCAAAACTGGCTGTCATTTTATATCGGACAGCCTATCCAGTGCGTAGATAACTTCATATCAATGATTAGCTCTAAGCTCGGCTAGCGAGAGCCCCGAATAACTCATCGTTTCTGAACGTTGCTCAATAGTGAACAAATCAAATGCTATCGAGAATAAGTAACAGTGATTTACTGTGACTCATAAGATTCCGATTTAGAATAGCATCACCCTATTGTTACCCGTGAGTGCCGTAGGGACTAAAGAATACATCCAAGGAATGGCCAGTAGCGTTCCTTGTAAATAAGTACAGGATGTAAAAAAATTGCTGCAAGTATTTTACGGAGTGAACCATCCCATGAAGCTGAGCTACTTTCTCCGAGCAGCATAGGTCGAAATATGAAAAAAAAAATTTGGACCTCCCATACAAAGTTACCGACCGAGCAAGTCAATTTGTATGGGTAGTACAAAAAAAAACTCAAATTACGACCTATATTTATTAGGGAAAGTTGTTAAGTTTCATGGGCTGATTATATTTTATTGATTGACCCCATAATATATTTGCAGCAAATATATTTACACCGCTTTGACCTGTTTTCACGTATATTCCAAGCGTGGTGAGTATGGCAACACTCTTCAATAGGGGTGGCTCATGTATTTATGTTGATTCTTGGTTGTTACTGTCAGTATTAGTCCCATCGTGAAAGCTGTTCAGTACGAATGTTTATTTTTGAATTGTCATTAATATGCACATACCTGTTGTGATACACATGTTTACTGAAACAACCTTGGAAAAAAATCAAAAATGTCAGACGTGACGATAGCTACCGTATTCTTACGGCCGTTAACGCTCTGCCTACACTATGTATATACCTGTAAATCGTGATTAAAATTATTTTGTATTTTGATGCCCTAAACGTCTCCAATTGAATGCATTTTCTCCGCAACACGGTGTATAACTAAAAATAACCAGGTAAGTACCTATGTACACGGAATTATATAGCAATTTCTTAACTAAGATCACGATTGAAGGCGAAATCTATTAATAATTATAACTTATCAGTATATCGTGCTCTGATTACAACATCTGTAAGTACTTATTACGATTGGGCACGCTGCAATTAATAGGGTTCCGTACTGAATATAGAACAAACGGACTTAAGGTTATAAATGAGTTTAAAATTAGAACAATCAATGAGTCAGATTTTATATCTAGTACCTGGTTGACCGAGCCTTGCTCGGCTATTTCTATCGTTTAGAGTGATTTTTGGAAAATATAACATAGTTAAATCGATTTATCGCCCCCGAATCACCTCATATACGAATTTTCATGAAAATCGTTTGAGGCGTTGTTCCCAGATTTAAATATTTTATGAATATATACAATTCTTGCTTGTAAAACTATTAAATCAAAAATAAAAAGTACTCACCAATTATTGTAAATAAATAAATATTCAGGTAGTCAGAAATCAGTAAATTTTCAGGAATTTTCTATCAAAAAGATAGTCTGCAAACAAGCCTGATTGCGTGTAAAATTCAAAAGGGGTTTTTTTTGTTACCAACGGCTTCCTAAATGTTTTACTTCAACTATGCGTTGAACATCTTCAATTTATATTTCATAATGTCAATGTCAGACGCATAATATGTAAATTTTACCCTACTTACCAACTACTAACCAATTGGATTGGGTTATTTATTGCAATTATAATTAAAAATGGTGTTATAATTACCAATTTCCGGCGTAAGAAGATCAATCTTGTATACCAATCGGCATACCAAACTCGAGCTATTAAAGTGATGTAATGATAAATAATAGGCGTAATAATAGTGTTGGTAACTAGTATATTGATGTAATATTCATAAAAAGAAAGTACGTAGCAGCGATTGGTATAAAAAAAGTTATTTATTTTAAAAAGTCGTTAAATCAAATCGGTATTTTTTTACGTGCCTACTTAGGCGGCGGTCGTTGCACAACCTTGTTAGAGGCCTGCTACTAGTACAAAGCGGTTGAAAAACTGAGATAACAGGGTTCATCGGGTCTTTGGACGACTCATTATTCCACACGAAAAGAGAGAGAGTAATTAGTAAGTAGGATTTAGAAATAATAACGGTCTGATCCTAAACAAAATCATCAATATTTAAGGTTTTTGTCTAATCTAAATAAGTTCCTACCTATTAGGCTTATATATTAGGCTTTCTTTTCGAGAATTATAAAAAAACTAGTATTCCAAGAACTCGATAGATAGCGTTGAACCGACTATGTTTATAGATTCCAGCGTAAATTCCAAAGCCAAAAGATTAAAAAAAAAACATTGCAACACTGAATCACAGTCTGGCATGCACTGACACTTTCATTCCAAATGAGTCAGTCCAAGTTAAAAATTTTAAAAAAATCCCTATTAAATTTATGTAGAGTAAGCTCTACAATTTTGTGATCATTGAAAATAATATAGATAATGACTGGCAGGTCATATGAGTTTTTTTTAAAAAAGATATTTTGTATGAAAACACGAAAAGACGGATGACGTCATATTTTCTAGTTTGGATGGCGTCGAAACATTTCTTTTTCTGTTTATTACTTAATTCAAACTTTGAATATTTCGAAGAAGTATAAATGGAGTATTTAGTATTTATGGACAATAGTTTTAAACGTACAATTTTTGCATTTTATTAATGACGCAGTCATCTAGCGAATCTACATACATACATATATCACACCTTTATCCCTTGCGGGGTAGGCAGAGCGTTTAACAGCCGTAAGAATACGGTCCCTATCACCACGTCTGATATTTTTGAAGATTGTTTTCCAGGCTTGTTTCAGACAACATGTGTATCTCTATGTCTGTCGCCTAAAAGTTGTAATACACCAATACTCTCGCCATAATAATAAAAATTGTAATACACCAATAGTCCCTTTTTTATTTTTTTTTTTTTTCGTCCCTTAGTCGCCTCTTACGACATCCGCGGGAAGGATTTGGGGAGATGCTATTCTAAGCCGGCATCACACGGCGGATGCAAATCTACACGACTTAAAAAGAAACAAATCAATCTATTTACCGACTAATCTTTTCAATAGTCTATTTGGTAACACTTTAGCCGGATTGCACACTTGACGCACGACGGAGCGCCAAAATATCGCAGCGCTCTGATAGATCCATACTAGAAATGTCAATTCCCCATACTAAAACCGCTCAACCGCTGTCGACGCAGCGCTTTCGCAGTGTCGTCCGTCGAGTGCAGTTTTAGTTTGGGGAGTGACGTTTCTAGTATGGATCGGACATACCGCTGCGATGTTTTAGCGGTCCGTCGTGCATCAAGTGTGCGATCGGCCTAACAGTCTTACATTAACACAATGTATAAATACATCGGTAAATGTATAGTTTAGTTCTAAAGTAGGTACCTATAGATTGAATGTGGGCATTGTTTTTAGCAACTTTCTAATTGGTGCGATTGATCAAAGGCTATTCATATGTCCGTGCGTATAATCAATCTGATGTAAATGGAAGACATGGTTGAAAACCATTTTGTAATACTAAGGCTTTAATTTTGTAGCATAGGTCCAACTTGAGTGTGTATAGAAACGACATATAATTTGTTTAATACATACATACTTATATCACGCCTTTATCTCTTGCGGGGTAGACAGAGCGTTAACAGCCGTAAGAATACGGTCGCTATCGCCACGTCGGACATTTTTGACGATTGTTTTCCAAGGTTGTTTCAGAAAGCATGTGTATCGCTATAGTGACAGGTTGTCAGCCTGTCGCCTAAAATTGTAACACACTTAAATTCCACGAGTCCCTCAGTCGCCTCTTAGGACACACACGGGAAATAAATTGGGTGATGCTATTCTAAGTCGGCATCACACGGCAAAATGTCAGATTCCATTAAAATTTGTTCAAAATTAATAAAATAGCAGCTCTTGTAGTATAATACAGTTTCAATGGTCTATTGACTGTACTAGGTAACAATTTGTACCAATACTATTACACTAATCCGATACTTAGCTCATTCAAATAGTGTCAGGACCAGCGTAACTTGACCTCATTGTTACACACACGCACATACGGGCGCGTATCACAGTTACGCTGGTCGCGACACTATGTAAGCGAATGAAGTATACAAGTATGTTTGAAGTCCTTCACTATGTATACGATTTGTATGAGCCTACTGTTAGCACAGAACCTTGTACTAACTGTTGCATTAAACTTGTCAATAATTGCTCATTTTCTTTGTATCGAAGGTTTTTGTGTAAGAGTTAATAATAGGTACTATTAGCTGCACCTCAAGCCATATGAATAATCAACTTCAATTCAGACTTCAAGTACATCACATCAGCCAGTCCACTGCTGGACATAGGCCTCCCCCTGGGGTACGCCACAGGGCCCGATCTCCCGCTTACTCCATCCAGTCGCTACCAGCCGCTCTCTTTAAGTCATCGGTACATCTGGCGAAGTATTATAATTCATAAACAACAAACTATACTATCATCATCTGCGCAGGCAGATGACCCTGCAGCCTGATGATGGGCAGCCTTATCCCAATTTATTTGAGGTCGGCGCAACATGTCCTCCTCTTTCATTCATCTCTATCTGCAGTCAAATCTTCGTTTACACCTTTGTTTTCACCTTTTTGAATCATATCATCTTTTATACAATCCGTCCAAACTTTTTAGGCCTTCCTCTCCTTCTGCGTCCATCCACATTCATATTCATTTCTTTTTTCGTCACGTAATTTTCACATAACATACTATACTATAATAGCCACAAAAGACCTCTGCGTAACATGAGCCATCCCAAAATAGGGGGGTATTTGCTATACTCACCACGCTTGGCAGGCTGATTGGCGAGCGCAGCTCCAGTGAACACTACTGCCCATTTTGCCTGGATTTATCTTGAGTCGGTTTTTACGACACCCTCTTGCATAAAAGGGGTGATGCTATTCTAAGCCGGCACCACGCCACATAAAAAACACACCCACTTTCTTGTTCCCCTTGAAAAGTTTAACTATCAACAGTGAGAAGACAAGTACCAAGCATTATTTTTCCATTCATAAATCTGAACAAGATCATTTGGAACAATTTAGCTGGTATTCATTAGTTGGCTATTTCTCAAAGCTAAATTCCCCCATACAAGCTGTGTAGGGTAAACGTGCCAGTCGCAAACTAGTTTGTTTTAAAGTCAATAATGTTATAGTTCTGTTTTTACTATAAATTTGCTATAAATCATGCTGCGTGATGGCAATTTGAAATATCATCAATCACCTCATTTGATTCCCGTCGATGGCATAACATGCAACTAGGATACCATAAAATACAATAAGGATATTGTGTAAAATCATCACAAGCGACAAGCGGACAACCTGTCAATACCTAGGTATAGTGATCGATACACGACTTTTTCGTAACCCGAAGACGCAATTGTAGTGTATGACGCACCTCCACGTCATTCTTTATAAGTATTGTAAGACATAGCTTTAGACCTTTCATTTATTTTTATTTAGTCAATAAACGCTCTTTATACGAGACGGTCGTTTCCTTCCTTGGTCGCTCCGAATGCCAACATCGCACAATAAAGAAAAATAAAATTAAACGAAAGCCTGCAAAAACTACTAACGTATGAAATAAAGCAAAACTTAGGTATTACTAAGAAATCTGGATTATGAGTCCTAAGCGAAATTTATACAAGCCTTGTACCTGGTCCACAACTTGTACGTTCGCCTTACCTCCCATACACAAGGCCGTGCTATTGTTTGGTTTTGTTCATTTTGCTGCACTTGTGTATTAATGTAAGTAATAATATTTATGTATTATCATTTCTGTACTTGTACTGCTCTCTTGTACAACATCTTGTACTGCTCTCGCCGATTCGCTTGCCAAGCGTGGTGAGTATGGCATATACCGCCCTAATAGGGGAGGCCCATGTCCAGCAGTGGACTGTTGTGGCTGTTGTAGTAGATCTTACGTTGGATAACAATAGATGGTGTGAAGTTACATGCTGTGTGGTTAGCTTGGCCAGCCCCGAGGCAGTGCCTTTATTCCCACTCGAGCCGCGTGACTTAGAATCATATTTTTTTTTATAAACAAAAGAAAATTAAGTCTTACAATTTTCTTTCTTTTACAATAACTAATATATTTGTGTGTGACAATGAATTAGTTAAATGAACATTTATTAAGTACGTTGAATAAATATTTTGAGTTTGAGTTTTCTCGAATACTTGCGCGTGCGCATGCCTTTACGATAACGTGCAAAACTTGAGCGAGGCCAGTAGAAAGCCCAATGAAAATACACGCCGTTCACGAACAAGGATCTTTGAGATGGTATCTCTGCATTAGTATGTATCTTTTTATCTTTTCTTAATGCTTATGCATACCTGAACCAAATATACTAAGGTCCGTATTTATAAATCGCACTCAATTCTGAGATAGATATCAAGATGGATTTTAGCGAATGTCTGTAAAAAGACATATTTCGAAAAAATGTTTCAGATGAAAATTGTTCGGCTTTGTTAGTAGTCATGTATAGGATAAAATTTAAATTACTGTAATATATTTTAAAATATTTTAAATATTCTAATCGGTATTTGTTACCGTTAAATGGTTATAATTTCATTGTAACTTAAATTTCACGCGCAACCACTCTCAGTAGCAGACCGTAGTGAACTGAAAGTGGCCCTTCAGTCCGATCCGTTCTTCCCAGAACAACTCCTAAGCCCAGTCTCGCCCCAAGGGCGTGATTGGGCTGGTTGTTTGAACAACCAATCAAATATTTCCGGGTGAGCACGCGCTCCCCACCAAGCCGACAGGCGTAGTTTTGATAGCCCCGGGTCCAAAAAGGATTAGACCATCACAAAAAAATAAGGCCCTCTGACCGATACCTCAGTAATATGGTAAATGTTTACTTAAAAATTCTATAAATTTCGTGCAAAACTGCTCATCTTTCCTTACTGTAGTGAACTCAATGGGGCCCTCCGCCCACTACCGCAGTTACGAGGTAAAAGGCCACTTAAAAATATACCTATACAAGGTGTAAGGGACGGTGTAACGAAAACTTTGCAGGCGTGATCAGACCATGAAACGGTACAACTTTTTCTATGGGGGCTATCTGTTGTATAATGAAAAAAAAAATGTTCCAGTTCCCATACAAAGTCAGTCAGCTGATCGGGAATTTTGTATGGAAGGCGGAATTTTTTTTACGTTTCTCGACATAGACCCCATAGAAAAAGTTGTTCAGTTTCATGGTCTGATCACGCCTGCAAAGTTTTCGTTACACCATCTCTTACACCCTGTATAATAATTAATACTAATTGTTAACTATTTTAGGAGAAAATAATATTTGAAATCAGTGTCTCACATGGTATGCCGAGGGTTAATTAAATGTAACCTTGTAGACCGTGTACTGCCGGCTTAGAATAGCATCACCCCATTTCTTTCCCGTGGGTGTTGTAAGAGGCGACTGAGGGACTCGAGGGTTTTAAGTGTATTGCAATTTTAGGCGACAGGCTGACAACCTGTCACTATAGTGATACACGACTTATCTGCAACGACCCTCAAATATTGTCAGACGTGGCGATAAGGACCGTAATTTTGCGATCGTTATCGCTCTGCCTACCCCGCAAGAGATAAAGGCGTGATATGTGTGTGTGTGTGTGTGTGTGTGTGTGTGTTGTATCATAAATCAGTCTTTCATCGTCTAATAAACCAATTGTTACACAACAGAAACTGTCTTCCTATTTCTATGTCTACTGTCTAACCGGTTATTTTGTTAGTTAGTTCATAATCTGAGCCAGCGATTTGTACAGGAAACTAGGTTAGGTAACCTAAAGTTATCTAGGCATTGTTCTGTGGAACTCGCGAGTTATGTATTTTATGGTATCGGCGTAATAAGTTGTAATACTGTAATGTAAACTCTATCTTGAGCACAAGTTTCGCTTACGTACTGTATGTAGGCATGGCGTTTTAATTGTTAAGTAGATGTAGCTACGTAAAGATAAGAAAGTACGTACACATGTACAAATTTTCTTACGTTGTGACGAGCAGGTATTTTAAATGAAAAAGACGTCAAATTAAGCTAACATAGCTTCATTTTGGTGTCTAATTTTAACATCCATTAATTAGAATTTTTATTTCTAGTAAAAATATATAGTTTGTAAAAAATAATATGTAAAATACTGATACTCGTAAGTAGTGATAAAGAATTATATACATACATACAAACATAAATCTCGCCTCTTTCCCGTTGGGGTAGGCAGAGACTATTTCCTTCCACTTGCTACGATCCTGGCATACTTCCATACGTACTGACATACTTCTTTCGCTTTAGCTACTTTTTCTAAAGACTTATAATAAAATCAAAATACGACATTCTTACCTAATACCTTAGAATCTTATAGCAAAAATCATATTTCCTATTATGTAACGCAAGTAATCCACAAACTCATTTCTCTATGACTAATCAGACTTAATAACGAGTAACAAAACTTAGACTCTCTTCTAAATTATCTCACGAATTACGATTACAACACAGTAATCTGACCATAACTTTACAGGCATGGGATTACAACAACAATTAGAAATTATATTTTATTGTACAGTATCATCACGAGTATCATGCTCTGGCGCAACGACCACATAGCCTAATAGGCGCCGAAATTTCAAGCAAACAGAAACTATTTTATTTGAACTAAACAATTATGTCTACTATTTGAAAGCGCGCGGATCAGGGGCAGGGTAATGAGACAAATTCAAACCCAAAAATGTAAAGACAATTTAAGATAAAAATGAAACTAATTGATAGCGAAATTTTTCACAAAAATGGAATAGTCATTATGAAAAACGTAAATTTGCAAAACAATTTGACGTTTCTAGTACAAACGCGGCTTGGGCGGGGTAAAAAATTAAAATAAAGGCTCTGTCTCAGGGCAGGCCAGGTTACACCCACGGCACATAATTTAATCAATCAGTTTATTTTTGTGTTATTTAACGCATCCACCAATAGTCAATGACGATGCTGATTTTCAATGGACGCCTTATTTCATAAATCACCACCGACTGACCGATACATACACACACATATCACGCCTTTATCCCTTGCGGGATAGGCAGAGCGTTAACAGCCTGGCCGATGCGCGTACTTAAACTCGATGTCTTGCGTATTCACCTTTATTCGCCCCCTAGCGCCCAGCCTGTATTAGCAGGCGGCATTTTAAGACCACGCCAGTAAGGCCGTAGCCTCGAAGACGTCTCCCCGCCGGCCGCTGAAGCGGCCGTCGAGAAGAAGCCCACGGACGAATTCGCCTTAAGTGTGCCGTCTAGAGGGCTGTGTGGTCGTTGCTCCGGCATAACAAAGCGTAGACAGAGGTGTTCTTAACTGTACTCGTTGCATAATAACTAGACCAGTTTTACGAGGCTGGGCAGAGGTCGCCAACTTTTGAGGAATAGAGGGCCGCAAAATAGTTGTTTGATTCAGATTTGTTGACTACAAATTTCAAGCCGGTCAATTTCCGGAAGACACAATATATATGCAGCATATCAATCAACCCTTATTTACTTAATTTTTCACTACTTTCACAATTTATCACTACTTTTTGTATTAACTTTATGAAAAACCAATTCTAGTTGTTCCTTGCTGATAGTAAATAGTACCTTCTCATCTTATCTTATTTTAATTAGCCTACATCATCAACAATAGTACCTACACAGTATTAAATTATCTTTCTTGTCAGACGTTCGTACTATATTGTTTTGTAAGTACAATTATGTCAAGAATCTATTGAATCATTTGTAGCCTCCTTTTTCAAAAACCACGAGTAAAAATATTTTTTTAATTTATAATGATAGCTGTTTCTGTTTGACGACCGATGTGGCGCAGTGGTAGTGCGACTGCCTCTGACGCAGAAGGTTCCGGGTTCGATTCTCGGTGGGTCACTCACAAAGTTGATATTTATCACTTTGTGAATTTGTTCCCAGTCTGGTTAGGACATTGCGGGCTGAACCACCCGATTGTCCGTAAGTAAGATGGTTCCGTGTTTCGGATGACACGTTAAGCCGTAGGTCCCGGTTGCTGTCTATGATCACTTAGACGGCGGGCGTTACACAACCATGTCAGAAGCCTGCTACTTGTTGTAGGCGGTTGAAAAATTCTGACACTAGGGTTCATCGGGTCGTTGGACGACTCGGTGTCCCACACGAAAAAGAAGAAGAAGAAGCTGTTTCTACATCTTCTCAACAAATTAAACCATAGATCAATGCGCTTACGACCCTAAATTCGACAAAAGTTGATAACCCTTTACTATAATAGTGAATACAACTAAACAATACTCGGTCCCACGTAAGTGGCCGGACCTGACTTCCGGAAGGAAGGAATGCAGCCGGTAATGAGATGGTTTTGACCTTTTTCGCTAATTAATTCTATAGAAGCCCCCTCTCGTGACATAGTCGGTTTTACGATGCGTTTCACATAACTTCTAGAGACTCATGGTTTCCTGGTAGCATATACATTATACATACATTTATATACAAATAACACGGCTTTACCCCTCGCGGGTTAGGCAGAGCATCAACTGCCGTAAAAATATGGTTGCTATTGCCAGCTCTAACAAATTTTGAGGGCCCTTCAGACGATTCGTCTAACGTTGAAATACACATGAACCCTCTAGCCCCTTAGTCGCCTCTTACGACACCCACGGGAAAGAAATGGGATGATGCTATACTGACCGGCATCCCAGGTCAAAGAAGGAAGGAAGCAAGGAAGAAATGCAGCTGGTAGAATGTACGTAATATCGTCTTTATGAGGAAGATCTTGGATATGTAGAGCCACAAAAATTGTTTTTCTGTCTGTGTACTATTACTCTTATTCATTTTTAAAATGGAAGCCACATTTTACTGTAGAAATAATATATTTTCCCATAGTAAAAAGTGGCGTTACTTAGGATGCTGGATACAAATATAAATAAGTAAGAAGCAAACATATTTATTTGATACTATCCATTATCATTATTCAATAATATAAATCTTCACTGATAACTCTTAGCAGACTACCTAACTATATCTCTTAAGAGTATTCTGAGAAGTGCGTTAAGTAGGTATAATATTTGTCTTGTAAATAAGAGAACTTGTTATAATTTCAAAAAACCCACTTTAAAATATTTACATAGGACATAATTTATTCTCCAATCCAGTTCTGTTTTACATCCGGATCGTTTACACTTACATACGTAGGTATATAATTATGTATGTATGTATGTATGTATGTATGACTGAATGTCAGCTGGTTGCGCTTGTCAACCTTGACAATGGTCAACAGTATGTACAGCCTTTATGCTTTAGTTGATTTATCTCATTTGGGAGACTGAAATAGCATTTTAATTTTACGTTCCTAGCAATAATAACTAATAAAATTGTTTCCAAAAAACTCTTGTCGGTGGAGTAACAATCTTCCCTCTTGTCTGCTAATGCCTTGACCTCCCGGTACGGCACGACATTGACTTTTTCTTTTCCTGAGTACAGTAAGTGCGTCCAGGTCTACCTCTGCGTCTCTTTTCCTATACTTGATTCAATTATATCGTTTATGAAGTTATCGTGTCGTAGCAAGTGGCCAATTATCTTTCCTCTTAGGTTTTCTATGGTCTTCAAAAGACAACGTTCCGCCGCACTGCGATCGGCGATGCGGGGACCAATTTAAAAAAATATATAAGTCTTGATCTGCTTTTAAAGCTCTCGCCAGCAGTACATTATCTTACTCTAGCAAAATGTCAACTGTAAAAATGGTAGTCAGAAATGTCCAGTTCTGCTTCTTCTCCTGTCCATGGCATATCTTGATTATCCAACTCCGTTCTAATAAAAGCTTTTCTCTCTTTCTAGATTCACGAGCAAATGACCCCTGACGAGCTCCGGCATGTTTTCCACGTGGACCATCACAGCCAAGTCCCGGAGTACCACCTCGTCCACCTCTCACACCACCTGGCCAGGCGGAACATCCCCACTTCCCACCACGCCAACTCCCACAACCCCACCTCTTCCAAAATCCCACACGAAAAATACCAGAAGCCCAAGAAGAATTGGAAAACAGAAACTAGTCCACCTTCCTTACTCAACGATGAAATGTTCATCAAGGCTAAGGAGCTGATCAAAGATGTCGATATCATTGGAGATTTGAATAGCACAGTGAGTGTCAATTTCGATGTGTCGAAATCTAGTGAAAGTGAAAGTGAGTCCAGTGAAGTGAATAGTGATAGCGAAGATCTCATGGAAGTGCCAGAGGATGTGCGTAGGATAGAGCTGGAGGCGTTCGGGAAGCCGTTGAAGCTGAATCTGAAAAAGCAGGAGGGCCTGTTCAAGAAGGAGGGCCTCAAGATGTGGAGGGCGATGAAGAATGAGAGCCAGCCGCATGGAGTCGACTACGAGGAGTTAGAAACGGTGAGTTCTTTTCTGATTCTTCATGGAGAGCAAAACTCAAAGCTTTTAGTAAATTTATGGCAGCAGGCGCTACTATACCTAGGTAAACTCACAACGTATGTAACTGAATGTTGTAATTTTCCGACAATCACAGGAAAAAGGCACAGATCAGGCAAAAAAGGCCTATAACCTTGATTGCCGGTACTCAAAAAGGATTATTAAACTGCTTCACACTATATCCACTCTCAAGGGCCGTAAAAGGGAACCATTTTGATGATTTCAGAGAACAAACAATGATGTTATGATGGTTTTATCGACTTACTTGTTTCATATTTGGGAGCGTTTGGCTCTCAACCAAAACACACTGCTGTTTGATTGTGTCTTCATAATGACTTGTTCCTTGTAAACATATTTTACCAGTGATTAACAGAAGATGATAATTGTTCCTTGCAGTTATTCTATTATGGGCATCTTGTATCTAAATGTAAATCGATACTGGACCTGCATGTAACGTATATTCTGACCTTATGTTATTAGCTTTGCAGAATTTACATACGTAATTATCTGATGGGGCATAAATTAGGTATAAATAATAAAATAAGCACTTATTACAGAAAACACATCAAGTTATGAGGAAGTGCCTAACAAAATTTTTAAAGCTATCTTATGCATATAATTACTAGGAGTTACCTACAATCTACCATAAAAATATATAAAATCTAAAAATATTAGCTGCAAATACTTTAAGGGCTGAAACAGCCCATGAAACTGAACAACTTACCCCAACAAAACATAGGTTGAAATTTGAGAAAATTTTTTGGAACTTCCATACAAATTCAGTCAGTCAGTCGGTACTTTTGTATTTTGGGGCAATTTATTTTTCATATTTCCACCTATGTTTCTTGGTGAGAGTTGTTCATTTCAACGGGCTGGTTCACCCCTTTAAATATTTGCAGCTATTTTTGTTACACCCTGTATACCTTACTTACGTACCTATATATATAAAATCTTTAACAGTCTGTATTAAGAGTAAACATAACTGCGTCCGTATTCTTGTAATTTAATTAAGTACCTAAACAAATTGAATCGACTAAGGTACCAATTTTTCTCAATGAATTTTACTACTTTGTACCTAGAACAGGTTTTGTAAGTATCTATTAGTGTTCATTGCATGTATTATTGATTTAAATATTTACAAACGTACAGTTATTGCTCTAGTATTATAACCAATCATAGTACTTAAACCAGTTCTTCTAAAACCAGTTTATAAAGCGATACTTAGTGGAGCTAAATATGAAGGTTTGTTTGACTGGTAATATAGTGCAATCAAAAATTTTTAGGTTACCTTAAATAGTACTGTGACGAAAGTTTAATCCTCTTCTGTTTTGATAATTGCCTTTGCGTTTTTTTTTTTATTAATTTGCACCTGAAGGGGACGACGACCGATGTGGCGCAATGGCAGTGCGACTGCCTTTGACGCAGAAGGTTCTTGGATCGATTCTCGGTGGGTCATTCACAAGTTATTTATTACTTTGTGAATTTGTTCCCAGTCTGGTTAGGACATTGCGGGCTGAACCACCCGATTGTAAGTAAGATGGTTCCGTGGTTTGGAAAGCACGTTAAGCCGTAGGTCCCGCTTGCTGTTTATGATCAATTAGACGGCGGTCGTTACACAACCATGTCAGAAGCCTGCTACTTGTAGAAGGCGGTTGAAAACTGACACTAGGGTTCATCGGGTCGCTGGACAACTCGGTTTTCCAAGTATAATCAAGTTAAGTATTATCATAGACAGCAACCGGGACCTACGGCTTGACGTGACATCCGAAATACGGAACCATTTTACTCACGGAATCATCTTACTTCTTGATGTCCTACCGAAAAGGAATAAATAAGGTATCTACCTGTATAAATTATCGATAATCGACTCTAGAATATAGATTTATCTGTTACTAAATTCGTCTATCAGTACCTAGATATACGAACCTAGATATAGAATGATATAGACACCTGTATTTAAGGCCCCCAGAAAGGTGTTATCGCCATTGATTTAAGGGGAAACCAGAGCCATAGGGACCGATGCTATCAGGAGGTGAAAATTATAGACCACCTGAGGTGCGAGAATGGCAATGGTAGCTGAATCCAGTCGAAAGGCCATCTATTATCGCAATTTCTATAGAAAGCTGAAAATTGAATTGAAAGCGATGTTTTATACCTGATGCCGTGTGATGCCGGTTTAGAATAGCATCACCCCATTTCCTACCCGTGGGTGTCGTAAGAGGCGACTGAGGGACTTGAGGGTTTCAGGCGTATTACAACTTTTAGGCGACAGGCTGACAACCTATCACTATAGTAATACACAAATTATCTCAAACGGCCCTCTATATTTGTCAGACGTGGCGATAGCAACCGTATTTTTAGGGCCGTTAGCACTCTGCCTACCCCGCAAGGGATAGAGGCGTGATATATGTGTATGTGTGTGTGTGTGTGTGTATTATAACTGCTACTTATTTCCACGATAAAGCCTACTTTACTTTGCCTACATAAATTAGTGCGATATGGATTTAAAGATGAAACTCCAATAACTTTTTTTTTAAACTTGCATAATTTTTACCTCGAGCTGGATTTGAACCAGCAACTTCCGCCATCTGAACTGGCGACACCTCTTCCTTCTGGGCTTCCGAGGGTCACTCACAGCCCGCGAAATAGTGCAATTGTAGCCAAAGATCGCTAGACTAAAGAATCCTGTCCAAAAAGATCGCTGAACCGAAGAACCTTTGAGCTAAAGCCCCTTTTAGAGCCCTGTTCCGAAAGAAAGTAAATGAAGGTAAATAGGTTGATAGGTACATTAAAAAATTACTTGCAACTCTAGCTACGAAGAAAAATGCTGTTGTTTGAAAAGAACGCTAAATAGATTACTGTTTGCGAAATAAGTGATCGCTCAGACTTGATCCGAGAACAGCATTTATTTCTATTGAAAATATTTTAAAAGTTATAATTTAAAATGATAGATAGATAGATAAACTCATTATTGCTTACTGCAAGAAACACAATATACACGAAAAAGCAATTTATTTTTCAAAAATATTACCTTGATAGTGCCGGATGCCCTATAAAATCTACATCCACATCAGCTTGAATTTGCAAAAAAGTGCTCATAACACGATTTTTCCCCGAAAGCTCTAGGAAACCCCGTGGTGATGTTATTAGATGTCACCGCGTGGTTAGATAAGACGTCGTGAGAAGCGCTTTCGCCCAGTTCTGCGCAGGCGCAGTTTTTGTGGACCACCATGGGAACAATGACGAGTAGGCAGTACTAGGCAGACACGGACTTGGTGAACTGACTGGTTAAAATCGGATCATCATAACGTGTCCGGAATGAAGTTCGAAAGAGTAGCAAACTGAATTCGCTGTGGGTTGGTCACATCTGTCCTAGAATTTGACAGCCGGTGGAGTGAAGACCACGCAAGCATACCGCTGGACACCCTCCGGCCAGATGGACCGATGACTTACAGAGAGCGACTGGACGGCAAAAGCGAGAGATCGTGCCTTGTGGCGTAAACTGAGGGAGGCCTATATCCTGGACTGCTATAGGCTCCAGTCGAGAGCCCTCTCCGCTGTCCATCAGTTCTACGACGATAAATAACGACTTTGTGCGAATCAAAACAAGGATCTCTGGACCCTGAGACCGAACTCCGACTGCTAGACCTCGGAAAGCACTTATTTACTGACTGCCTGACTTGAATAACAATTGGGCAGGTATTTACTTGGTATTCTTATAACGTGCTTTGGGTCCACTTGGCGAAACCACGTTGGAGAGTTACAGGAAGTAGAAACAAGGATATTATTTTAAATTACTTATTTGATATCGTTCTACACATTATTTAAATGTGTACTTAAAATATTAAGTACTCAACAACGGAATATCCAGGCAAGTTAAGTAGGTACTTACTAAACTGAGATCGATCTCAAGAGCGATATTATTGAGCTAATGACATCTCTAAGGTCCGTATTAAAAATCGTACTCAACTCTAAAATCGATCTCAAGCGCGATTTTGACAAATGTCAGTCAATACTAACAGCATCCCAAAGGCGTACTTAAGATCGATCGCAAAGTTGAGAGCGGTTTATAAATATGGACTTAAATCACACTTAAGGTCGATCTCAGAGTTAAGTGCGGCTTATTAATACGGGTCTTACTACTCTTTGGTACTTACCCCTGGCATCTTAGAAAAAAATAGATAGCAGTTTTTTAAGGAGGATAAAAATGTGGTTTCCACTTAGTTACTTGTATCATATTAACATTTCTCGCTCCCCAAAACCGACCCTGTTCTCAAGTTGTATAACACCTAACTAATTCATAGTTCATTGTAAAGTAATCTTCATTATTTACGATCGATTTTCACTTTTCCCTTGTTATAATAACTCTATTAACCATAGGCCGTAGCGTATGGAAAGTGATGGTAATCTTATGGGAATAGGTCTTTATGGCGTTTGAAAATTCTATCAAGCGTGGGATGGCTTTCTTTGCAAAAAGGGGGAAATTATGGGAGACAGGTTTTCTGTTTATGATTTTATGAATGCCAACTTCCATTTTTCCGTCGTGTAAGGACACTCAGCATTGGATGGCTCTGGCTACAGTTTGAAAAAGAAGAAGGACACGGATACAGCGAAGAACACATGGTGTTAGATTCGTGTTCGAATTTGGGAAAAGAAGAATTCAAATAATTTAAGATCACGGCCTGTTTCATGTAGGTTATCTTAAATATCTTGACGCCAGGAAAAGGCATGATAACTGGCAGGTCAAAAAAAGGTACTTTTTATACGATTTTGGTATGAAAATAGCAAGAGATGGCGTCATATCTTTCTAGTTTCGATGAAGTCAAAATACTTACTTTCATATTATTTTTCTGTTTAATAAATTCAAACTTAGAATACGTATATTTCGAAAAACTATAAATGGATTATGTAGTATTTTTGGACAATAGTTTTAAGCGTACAACTTCTGTGTTTTATTAAAGACACAGTCATCTAGCGAATTGTCTTGATCTAGTAAGTAAGCAACACAAAATAAGAGGAATTTACCAGTTGCATTCGACCTCAAAACTGTAACTATAACTATTGTCCTGTACAAGTAAACAATCCCACCAGCCTTGATAGTAACCGTCCTAAATTCTCAGTAACATTTAAGTTATTCATGTTAATTCCATGTTATTCGAAGTAAACCAAGTTATTTACTCACCAGATTGTTGATAGGACGATTGGATTTACAAAACTGGGTCGATACATAAAATTGGTGTGATTTACAATTTACATAAATAAATTGATGAAATAATCCTGAGTTGACTTCTGTTTGAGGTCAGTTGGTAATCATATTTTGTTAAAGCTAGATACTTTTTATTCGAAATCATGAAGACTTCGTCGTTCTGAATTTGCTTGTAAGAGCCACTGGCAGCCCGCTTAGACCATAAATACGTATTGTTGATAAACACGGAATACAAGCAGATAAACTTTTTGAAAATAAGTCTAAATTTTTTTTTACAAGTTTAGCTTAGGTACCGTAAGCGTGTTGGGCCGAAACCAAATGAATTGGTATAACAGTAGACAGATGATGATGTACTATAGGTACCTACATACATAAATATATCACGCTTTTATCCCTTGCGGGGTTGGCAGAGCATTAACGGCCGTAAGAATACGGTTGGTATCGCCACGTCTGACATTTTTGAGGATTGTTTTTTTCATGACTGATTGATTGATTGTATTAGAAAACATATGTATCACTATAGTGACAGGTTGTCAGCCTGCCGCCTAAAAATTGTAATACACCGATCAATACTCTCGAGACCCTTAGTCGCCTCTTACGACACCCGCGGGAAGAATCTGGGGTACCTACCAGTCATATTTATACTATCTAAAGCCTTCTTTAAACTACGGTTCTGTACAAGGAAAAAAGACAGCTAATCTTGCTTTTGAGGTAGTCGGGTAAAAAGTGTAACACACTCAGTAAAACAATTTCATGCTCTAAGTATATTTCTTTTAAGATTATAGCAAACTGCATATCAAATTCTGATCTACGAGTTATACCATCAATTCCAATCGTCTATTAGCTCTCGGTAACATTTATTTTGTCACTTTACATAACATTGACTACTGGTTAAAATAACATTTAATGTATTGTAATAAATGCATAGCTGAGCCCAAAACGGCAGCCATGATTAATAGTCGCAGAAGAGAATAAACTTAAACTTGTGGCATAGTTTGTGGTTCAAATTCTTGAGCCAAATGCTTAGTGTACCAACTTAAGAACTCTCTTCTCTTTTCGTGTGGGACACCGAGTCGTCCAAAGACCCAGTGAACCCTAGCGTCAGAATTTTTCAAACGCCTTCTACAAGTAGCAGGCCTCTAACATGGTTGTGTAACGACCGCCGTCTAGGTAATCATAGACAGCAACCGGGACCTAACTATCTTTCTTACGGACAATCGGGTGGTTCAGCCTGCGATGTTCTAACCAGACTGGGAACAAATTCACAAAGTGATAAATATCAACTTTGTGAGTGACCCAACGAGAATCGAATCCGGAACCTTCTGCGTCAAAGGCAGTCGTACTTTTAGTCTTTCTTCCTCCTGAAAACCCTAATATAAACCCTTTTAATCCTTTGAACCCTACACTCTTAAAACCTGTTCCCACCTTAATTCTTATATTAGTCGAAAAACTATTAATACTGTCAACTTGTGCCTTAACTCTTTCTTCTACCTCTGAACTGAACCATGAAACCTAAAGAGTTTTTTAAACATTTCTAGCATAAATCGAAGATTGAACATATTTATGTAACTACCACACTGCCCTCCTTCGCTGCACTAATAACATAGATCTTATCAAAATTATCATATCGTCCACATAGACCCCTCAGTAGCTTGCTCATTAAGTCAACGTAGAAATGACCTTGACCTACTGATTCTGTCACGTAATAAGTTTTTTGAAGGTCGGCATTTCTTTTGCAGTTTTAATAATTACTATTAAAGCTAGCTTTTGTTTTTTTTCCTTTAAACCTTGTCAAAAGGTGCATTTTCTGAAATCGGTTTCCCTTTTCAAATGCCCTCCTCTATGCAGGAATTTAGAGTTTTCTAGAAGGATGCTTTCTACTTTTAAACCCGTTCTTATTTACTTTCACTGAACATTTTTATACCTAAGAATTCCAAAGAGTTAAGCTCTCCTTCAATCTATATTAAAATAGTGCAGAAAAATCCCACCAGGGTGTGTTTCAGGATGAAAATTGAATGATATATTTCTTAGTTGTACACTTCAACCGCATTGCACATTAGGTCTGATGCAGTAATTACCACTTGATTGTTCTTCATAAGGCTCTGTACAGACGAACTGTTAACCAAAGTCCAAGATTTAATTTATATTCGCATCACAGACGCAAAAATGGGTCTTTAAAAACGATTAAGTCTACACGTAAATTTGATGCCTTTTTGGGTGTTTGAGTCGATGAACGACACAATAAATGCTAGAGCCAGATTTTTTCAACCACCTACTACCATTTTTGTACGCTCTACCATAAATGTGTCTAACGACAGCTATCTCAGTAATCATAGATAGCAGTCAGCAACCCGGACGACGCGCTAAACGGAGCTTTAGAAGCACGTATAATCCGTTGAACCTAAGTAGCTGACAATAAGTTCAGCCTGTAGCGATTATGCTGCTATTTTGTATTAGGTACTTTTTCGTATGTATACCTATTTCAAAAATGCATAATCGGAATACCATTTTTATAACACTAAGTACGTTTTTCTTTTTTGGAAAATTGCTAAGCTGGATTGCCTAAAACGCCTAATCTAACTTCCTAGTCAGAAGAAATAGTTGCAGCTTGCGGTTTAACTAAAACGCAGTCGACCTGTCTGTGTGGAGCCTTAAGTGACGTCATTATCGTGTGTTGGCACATTTTCACACATGAATAAGCGACTAATCGTTGTTGCATAGTCATGAGACAAACAACTTTTAATTACAAGTGGGTTATAATTCGTTGTTTATTATTTGTTCTTTTTTCTTTCTTAAGTAATCAAAAGGTTTTTGTAGAACATTTTTTTTTTGTCTTAGTCGCTTTTTATGACACCTACTGACGGGTAGAATTTTATATAGGGTTACTTGGCCTAATTTGCTTTATTATACTAATGATGACTAAGAAGTTATCTACACCTTATTCCCTTGGGGAAGCGGGTAGAAAAAAACTAACATCATCGTCTATTCAAACAAACATAACTTTTAAACAAATAAATGACTTATTTTTATGCCAGCAATAAGGACATCACTTGTCAATAATTTAATGCCCTATAACTATAGTAATTAAACAATAACGATGATGGTTACGGGTTATTTAAATATTATAATCTTGGCTATAAAGAACTAAGCACTGGTTTTTCATTACGCAAATAGTTATTGATAACTACACTTCACTGGAGATAAAGTTTTATGAGTCAGTAGATAAATACATAAAACGCTATTGAATAAAGATGGTCCTAACGTGGCTCCTTGAGGCACACTGCCTTTTAGGAACTGTATTTTTCAAGTACATTTAAATGCCCATAAAAGAGACTTTGTAAATCGTTAAAGAGACTTGTCATAGTTTTGTTTCATGATCAACAACTTGTCAAATAAAAGTAAGTTATTTATCAAACTTCTTAAATTAAATAAATTAATTAATTACCTCCTAAGAATATTCAACATTTGGAATTCTAATATTGACCAACGGAACAGTTAGATACAAATTGTCCATCTTCTACAAAACATTAGTATATTTTGTAGGTACTATTATAAGTAAGAAAGAAGACCTAGACGAACGTACCTAGATCAAATCGGGGACGTTTTAAAGAAAGGTCAGGTGAAGAGTACACTAAACCGACGAGCATGTATGAAAAGCCTGACGAATGTTGAGGAATCGAAAGAGGTGTGTCAGGATAGTAGCAAGTGGAAGGATGTAGTAAAGAGGCGTGATTATATGTATGTATGTATAGGTATGTCACTATCTTTGGGCATGTCATCTTTATCAAACGCTTCACCCAAGTCGTGAGTGATATGCATCGTTATAGCTGCGGAAGTTATGCGTGATATGCCTTCAGGGCGAGGCACACCGGCTCCGTATCCGTTGCGTATCCAGCTCTCATCCGTAGTTACGCATGTATTTATGACGTTGTAATGTATGGGACTGTATGAGATACGGCACACTGCCTGTGATGCGTATCCGTTGCGTGCTGCACGCATTGTAGGGTTACGCCGTAGTTACGCCGTACAGCTGCCAAAAGACAAACAGGTTGCGTACTCTGCGTGCAGTGATGACGTTGTATTCTATGAGATTCCCTGTTGGACGTCACACCAAACACGTCCGAACACGCACAGCTCTGCCCTGCGCGTAGTGCGGACGCGTGTACGGACTACGGGCTACCACAATGCGCATCAAAAAATGTGCACTATAGTAAGCGTCAAATATAAGGTGTAAAAATATTAGCTCCAAATATTTTAAGGGGTGAATCAGCCCATAAATCTGAACAACTTTTCCCAAGAAACATAGGTTGAAATACATTGGTTGATACAAATATAATTGAGTCGGTCAGTAACTTTGTATGGGAGGCCGCATTTTTTTTTTCATATTTTGACCTATGTTTTTTAGGGAAAGTTGTTCAGTTTCATGGGCTGGTTCATCCCTTAAAATATTTGCAACTAATTTACACTGATATGTCGTCAACTTTTTGCTGCACAGAACGCGATGCGCGCTTTTATTTGCGCAATATTTATTGCACACTGATGACAGAACTTTTGGATATGACAGTTGGTACGCAACAGACCCCTTGCAGCTCGCATCCGTAGCTACGCGCGTAACCTGCGTAACCACGTCCGTAACCCGGTGTGGCAGGGGTGTACGGACGTGATCACGCGCGTCACTACGGAAGAGAGCTGGATACGCAACGCATACGGAGCCGGTGTGCTCCGCTCTTTCATGTAATTTTATTAATGTAATAAATAATGTCATAGCAATGTTATGCTAAAAATACCTATGAGACATTATTTATAATTACTTAATGTGAATAATAAAATAATACATAAATAGCTATAATTAAAAACATTGTGAGTTTTCTATAAACGATTTTACGTCTTCAAATGTCACAAAAATGATTGATTCAGATGGGTACGCTACGCCTACGTTGCGCTATGAGCATAAATTTAAAGGGCATAAACGAGATTAAAGATATCAAATCAAACCTAAATTTATACCAATCTAGGATGGTGGCATATACTTTTCATAGAATTACCTGGTAGGTAATTATTATTGACAAAAGTGAACCCCAATTCTTCCCGTTTGAGAGATCATGGCGTAACAAAGATATTCGAATATTGCGTACCTATTGTCACAGACGTATGAGGCCAGTGATGATGATGAGCTACATAAAAAAGCAAGGTAACAGTGAACAGATTTTAACGGGTGATTTCTATGAATCTAGTCTAGGTATATTAAAGACAAGAGCAGAGCGAAAATTTAAAATATTATTAAAACATTATGAAAAGTGACTAGGCTTTTACTTCTTTCTTTATTTTAAGAGTCATGCTCTTGTCGGTTAAACAAACGCCAATTATTTCTTTTCTCCGCCAGTGACTTCATCGCCATTGATACGACACGACAGTTTCCTGAAGACTTTTATAGAAGGAAAAGTAGAAGGGAAAAGAGGAGGAGGACGACCTAGGAGGAACTACTTTGAGCAGCTGAAAGAGAAAGTGAATGTTGTGTCGTATCAGCAGGTGAAGTCACTGGCGGAGAAAAGAATTATGACTTTTACACAGACTACAAAATATGTAAGTCATACACACGTTAGTAAGTTGAAGCCAAGTGAATCTGGCTCACGATTCCAGCGGTTCTCACGATATTTTGCACGACTTTACAAATATGCATTTATTAGTTTTCACCATAAGTTAGTGTCCCATACGAAAGTAGACCCTGCGTTAGCTGGCATCTGTCTCTGTTACAATTATTTTGACATGGAGATGCAATGCTCTTTTGCACCAACGGACGTCAGGTATGAGATTCGCCTATAACTTCCGGTTTCTGTTTCAGGAAGGCGAGGAAGACCTCGGTGAGGTTTACCAGGATGAGGAGTCAGGCGCGGCGCTGCTCATCCGACGGCATCCCAAGCATGGAAAGCTCATGGTGGTAAGTAACTTCTACTAATACTGCCACTACAGACACTATACAGTCTACTGCTGGACATGGGCCTCTCCCAATTGGGGAATATCCCATACTTACTTACTACGCTTGGCAGGCGTCATGTTTTATACGGGGTGTAAAGGTGGTTTTCCACCGGCAGAGCGAGACGAGGCGTGACGAGGATTGAATTGAAATTTGTATGAGAAATTTTCAATTCAATCCTAGCGCATCTTCGGTGGAAAAGGTAAGGATTGACGAGGATGTGCGAGACTTGAATTGAAATATTAGTTTGTGTAAAAATGAACCGTATTGCTTCCGTCATAGAGTATAAATTAACTCTGCAACAGAAACATGCTTCTCAACAGCGAATGAGATGATACAAGCTATTTCTACTAGAGGTCACTGTCAACTCAAAGTACGTAGGTGGTTCGTGACGTAGATGGTTGCACGGCACTTTTATTTTCATGGAGTACCCACTTTTTGATATTTCATTTTTACGCGGAGCCAGTACTTTTTTACAACAAAGTAAAATAATAAAATAAGTGGACATGGAAGACACCGAGAAATTTATTGAAAGTGTTAAAAAAATATCCGTGTATATGGAATGTTCACTTGCATTCCTACAAATGCACAACAGCGAGCTCGTGATTGACATTAATGTCAATCGCGAGCTCGCGCGTGATCGCGCTTGCAATTAATGCCAATTTTTAGTGGAAAAGGGCATGTACGATTTCAATTCACGCCACGCCGCGTCTCGTCTCGCTCTGCCGGTGGAAAACCACCTTAAGGGACGGTGTAACGAAAACTTAACAGGCATGATCACACCATGAAACTGATCAACTTTTTCCATGGGGGCTATTTTGGGGCTAAAAAATTTTCGAGTTCCCATACAAAGTCACTCAGCTGATCGGGAATTTTGCATGGAAGGTCGGAAAAATGTTTCGTTCAGTTTCATGGTCTAAGCACGCCTGGAAAGTTTTCGTTACACCATCACTTACATCCTGTATATTCTCAGGGAATGCTACTGACCATTCCCTGGATTTATCCCTTAGTCGCCTTTTACGACACCCACGGGTAGAAACAGGCTGGTTTTATTCTAAGCCGGCGGCAGCGGGTGCGGTGAGCAAGGTGGTAGTGCGTCTGCCTGCTGAGCGAATGTCCCGGATTCGATGCTCGTTCGGAAGTTCATCTCGTAGTAATATTAATTGAAAGGTGATATTAGGCGCAAAAAGTTCGCTTTGCCCGAATGTCCAATTGGTGTATTAATTCTAGATTTCTGAGCGTCCCAAAACGTCCACTTCACCTTCAAAACGCATTTTAAAAGTATGTATTTTTAATGACCTACCTACATATATATTGAGTGTGCCGAATCTGAGTTGATTTAAATCATCAATATGGTATTTGCAAGGCATGTCAAACCCTTTTGGCAAAACGCGCAGAAGGAAAATCCCTAATTTTCCATTTGTAACCAAATTGTGTCTCATTCATTTTATTGTTGGTCGAAGAGCTGGCAACTTAACCAGGTGTTCGAATTGATGAGCGATGAGTTGACGAGCCATTGAACATAAACAGACTGCAATCCATGGCAGCTTCGCATTGGTAGGTACGGTAAGGCAGGATACTTTACGCGTGGGTAAAAAAGAAAGAAATGAAATGAACCAAAATTTATAAGGTACTGGTAAACTGATACTACTCTCTCGTATAAAGTATTTTTTAAAGCAGTAAGCATAAGTTAAGTAACACTCATTGTTATCTTATTCCATCTTTAATACGCGGCTTTATATAATAAAACCCACTTATGAAAATGTACCTGGAGCTTTATTTCTGAAACGACGTAATTTGATTCCGTGCATGGATGTCCCTAACGACCGGTCTAACCACACATTTTTAAATTTCTATTAGGTACTCGATGATGAACAAAAACGAACGTTTCAGAAATTACGCTTTTGGAAAAACGTATTAGACGTAAATAAAAATATGGATCTTTTTGTAGTATAAGACTTAAATACAGAGATAGACAGCTTGGTCTAAATTCAAAGATTTTTTTGGTCGTCAAATCATACGCCTCCTAACACCACCAGCTCTTCGACTATTGGGAATACTAAAACCTATTGAACACGATGTAACGCGTTTATTAGCATGGCAACAAGCCATAACCCTCCATATATTGGCCAGGCACGTACTAAGTTCCCAATTAACGGACAGACAGACATATTGTACTCGTATGTATATGTATGTATATGTTATAAGTAGCTTTGGAATTAACCTTGATTCGTGCCGGGAATAAGCTGATACGAAGCTAAAATCTATGACATTTTTGCTCTGTCTGAATTATTGGTAAGTCATAATTAAAACCAGTACGTCTCAGACGTGGCGATTTCGATCGATGCTCTGCCTACCCCGCAAGAGATAAAGGCGTGATATATGTACCTATGAATGTGGTCATAACTAAAAAAACTAGCATAAGACATACATACATCACGTATTATCTCTTGTGGGTTAGTTAGAGCGTTAACAGTTTCGTCCGTAAGATTTGTTATTATCGCACCTGACAAATTATTGAAGATCTTTTCCATTAAAGGTCGCTCTTTTTCGTTTGAGTCACAAGAAAACGATAATTTTGTGCCACAAGTTTAAATGACAAGAGCATTGATTGTTTTCATTAGACGACCAGGGCCCCAAGTCTGCTATATTTTGTCATTGTAACGCCATCGAAACTCAACTATCATTCTATTGCCACTGTGATTTTTCTATACTTCAAACTGTTAGCAGACTACGAAATGACCGAAATCATCCAACTGAGATCCAATCGACATCCAACTGAAACGATTTTCATTTAGCAGATTTAGGGCCCTGAATAACTTAAGGCCCTGAACATTAGTTTAGCCTAGGTCATAGCGGAACGGCGGGGCCGTACCCCAAAATGCGCATTGTTTGTGCAGCGATTGTCATAGGTGCGCTTGCGCAAGTGGCCTTAGTCTAGTTGCGTCGCCATTGTTTTGATGGTGTAGACGCGGTAAGTTTGAAGCATTTTGGAGCACGTTGAGTAATTTTTAATTTTTTGGTTTAAGGGGAACTCTTTCTCATTAGAGTAGGAGATTCAAGATATGTGGCTCTTAGCAGGTGAAGTACCTATTAATCCTAAACTGTTTGAATTCTCTTTTTTAAAGAAATGACTCGTAAAGTCAAGCCCCTTATAAAGGACTGTGGGCGTCAAAAGTTTCTTGTAACTTTGGCTCTGGATGGTCTAATTATAATCCGGACTTATGTCTATGAGAGAAAATTAAGGGAAGCCTATAAGAATTGGTGTGATTTTTATAAGTCCGTATTTATGTAATTGTAAATATTTGGGAAATAAAAAGGTTTTATTATTATTATACAGGGTGTAAAAAAATATTAGCTGCAAATATTTAAAGGGGTGAATCAGCCCATGAAACTGAACAACTTTCCCCGAGGAACATAGATCGAAATATGAAAAAAACTTTTGGACCTTCCATACAAAATTACCGCCTTACCAAGCCAATTTACGTACGTATATGGGAGGTCCAAAAAAAATTCAAATGTTTCGACCTATGTTTCATGGGAAAAGTTGTTCAGTTTCATGAGCTGATTCACCCCTTTAAATATTTGCAGCTAATGTTTTTACATCTTATATAGGTACCAGTACTTGTTACCATTCTTTTTCTGCCAACAGGAAGGCTCAATAGGCCACGACCTGGTCATCCGGCCGATCCCCGACTCTATGACGTCACCAGCTCAAGATGACGAAATGTTCATGGACCCTGGCAGCATGAGCGATATGGTCTCTATAGATACCGGTCTGCCGATTGGTAAGCAATAAAAGAAATACAATTTGTAAAAAGCAATCGGTGGTGATTTCTGATACAGCGGATTTTCCAAAATGGGTATTTTTGTGCCATTGACGACCGATGTGGAGCAAGTAGTGCGACTGCCTGCCACGCTACGATTCCGGGTTCGATTCTCGATGGGGCACTTACAAAATAGATATTTATATCTTTGTAAATTTATTCCTAGTCTGCTTAGGGCGTTGCAGGCTGATTCACCCGATTGTCCGTAAGAATAACATGGTTCCGTGATTCGGCGGGCACATTAAGCCGCAAGTTGCTGTCTATGACTACGACGGCGGTCGTAACACAATCATGTCTGAAGCCCTATAGCCCATCGCAGTAAAGACCCAATTTAAAAGACTGATAGCTGAGTCGCTGTCGCCGGATACGGTGTGGATGACAAGATGATGATGATGATGTCTGAAGCCTGCTACTAGCTAGTAGGCAATTGAAAAACTCTAATACCATCGTAGTTGGACGACACGGCGTCCCATACGAAAAGAGTAACAAGAGAAGTGATATATTAGAAAAAAAGATGTGGCATCCAAAATAAAAGTTTCTAGAAAATCTTGAAACACTAACGTGGCGTCAAAATGGAAATTATATTACCGAAGTGACTTTTTTGGAACTTGTTAGTTCTTTCTTAACTGAATAACGGGGTGAATAGCTTCTTTCTAATCTTTTTACCTTCTATATTTCAGGCAGGAGAAAAAGAGACGAGCAAGAGTCCCTGCAGAGGGCTTTGAACGGTGCTCATCACGTTATCATCAAGAGGGATCCTTCTACCGGAGACCACGAAAGCGACTACGGTAAGGATACAAGCAAGCCAATAGCTGGGTCTCCATTGAACGAGCAGCTTCAGATGCTCACTGCCGCGCGCAGCATGCGGCGCATTGCGCAGTCGGTGTGAACGTGTTTCGCCTGAGCAGTGCATGTTAAAATTCTCATGCTCGAGCTCGGGCGAAAAACCGTCCACACCGACCGCGCATTGCGCCGCATGCTGCGCGCGGCAGTGTGCATCTGAGGCTGCTCGTATATGCAAGCAAATGTATTTTTTTTAAATAGGTATGTTCTCAGGTTATGGACCACGCTGGCAACTTCGAAGGTCAAATCACTTGCAAACGCAGAAATACAGTTACTTTTAGAAATCATAAATCTTACTACAAAAACATAGACCCATGTTTAGCATTTCTTAAAGGCAAAGCCCATTTTATATACATAATTTATTCCTTTTATTCCCATTCTAGTTGGCTATGATCGTAGCAATTTGCTACGGCGTAGTACCTGGCACAATACAATGGTTTAAAAGAAAAATGTTAATAAGTACATCACAAGTGTTATAAGTACAAGAAAGCCGGCCCTATTTATAACGCAGCAATTTATAGCAGGCAACCTTTATAAAATATTTACTTGAAATTTATTTCCTTCAACTCATTAGTCATAATACAATGCTAAACATGCAAAATTCATACAATTGCAATAAATACGCAATATGTTATGTTTTGACGTCAATTATCATACATTTGCCATAATTATGGTATGTAAACAACAATAAATAACGTGAAGACAACGATATATCAAGATACAGTGGCACCGACGTGTCTCGTACATCGTTTCAAAAAATAAATTATGTAATAGTACAGATACACAAATGACGCCTATATCCCTTACGGGGTAGGCCGATAACGGCCGCAAAAATACGGTCGTTATCGCCACGTCTGACAAATGTTTGAGGGTCATTTCAGATAAGTCGTGAATCACTACAGTGACAGGTTGTCAGGCTGTCGCCTAAGTTGTAATACACATAAAACCCTCGAGTCCCATGGTCGGCTTCTACGACACCCACGGGAAAGAAGTGGGGTGATGCTATTCTAAGCCCGCATCAGACGGCAAAGCCGGCAACATGCGGCAATAATAGTCATCATAACATTTTAGTCATACAAACACATATAGGTACACATATCAGGCCTTAATCCCATACGACATGGTAGGCAGAGCGTTAACGGCCTGACAAATATTGAGCTATATGACAAATATTGAGCGCCCGTTCTGATGATTTGTGTATCTGTAGTGACAGGTTGTCAGGTTGTAATCAAATCAAATTGTAGTTGTCAAATTGTAATACCTGCACTGGAAACCCTCGAGTCCCATAGTCGTCTCTTACGACACCCGCGGGAAAGAAATGGGGTGATGCTATTCTAAGCCGGCAACACACAGTAAATTAAGTATTAAAACTCTGACACCAAGTTCATTAGGTCGTTCGCCGATTCCATTTCCCACAATGAATGACTACTTACCATAATAATAAAATAATCGCACGTGTTTGTTTGTTTACACGAGGGAATACGATTCATCGAGATAATCGTTTCAATCGATTAAGTGTGATGTTGATGATAATCAAATACCGGTTTATGCGAACATACCTATGCATACGTAGGTAAGTAGGTTTTTACTTTAGCTGATTAAATATGAGACTTCCTGTAATAATTATTTCTTTGTCTAGATTATATTATGATAGTCTATTGAATAAAAAGTTCTAGAGTGCGTTAGTAAGTAACGTAAGATGTTTCTTCGGAAACATGTCAAGAGACCCTAGGTAATAAACATACTAAAACCCCGGGACACTAAGAGGAGCCCCGGAGTGGGGGGAGAGGGGGAAAGGGTCCATTTTTTTCATTTTTCGCTTAAATCTCAAAAGTGGTACATGTTAGAGAAAAACGTTCAAGGAAAAGTTGAAAGGCCATAAAATTATCTACAAGTTATACCTAAATCACTTTTTCCTATATCCTACCGTTTCTGAGTTACGCATTAAAAAATGATTTTGGCTCAAACAATTTTCCCACACTACAAACCCATGTTTATCACATCAATCGATCAAAAAATATTTCTTTCTTCCATAAAACGCAAATGTGCAACTTGTGACCGGTACTGATAGATTGCTCTTGATTAGGTCTATCATTGGTAAAATAAACACATTCCTCCATGGAAGCCTTTAGGAGGAATCGATTGTCTTAGAATAGATAGCGTCACCCCATTTCTTTCCCATAAGTGTCGTAAAGCCGACTAAGGGACTCGAGGGTTTTATGTGTACTGCAATTTTAGGCGACAGTGCGACAACCTGTCACTATAGTGATACACGACTTATCTTAAACAACCCTCACACATTTGTCAGACGTGGCGATAACGGTCATAATTTTACGGCCAGGGATATAGGCGTGATTTATGTATGTATTTGCAAATTGAAGTGTCCAATAAAGTACCTCCCTACCTAAGAATTCATTCGTCAAATCAGGAGCTCTATTTCCGAATTTTCGAATGCGAATCTCTAACACTAGTTCAGAAATCAGGTTTTCAGAAATTGAGCTCTTAGCCGGTTAACCTGGAATGGTTTTTTGATGTGAGATAATATTTAATTAACATAACATTAATAAATATAGACACCCTTAAGTAGTAAAACTGAAAAAAAGACAAACACACCAAGTATGTAGATAAATGAGTAGAAAAAAAGTTATGTGTAAGTACTTAAATAAGCACTTCTAAGTATGTACCTAGTTTATTTACAAACCTAGAACGTTTGTAAAGTGATATGCGGAAATAATCGATTTATTTGAATAATTAAGATTCTGAATAATTTGATTTCTTAATTTGAGAAATCGTGATTCGGATTAAGGTCAGCTAATTAAAATGTCGACCAGGGCGGTCCCTGATAAAAGGTTTTTTTTAGATATGTGTAATAACGCGGTTAGGGCCTTATACCAAATAGACGCGCGTCCAACTCGTCTTAAAAATAGCTTCATATAAAAAACACAAGACACAGGTTCAACGCGCGTGTAACTTTTATGTGGAAGGTAAAGCCCAGGCAATGCATGTGTAGTCGATTAAATTCCTACAAAATGTTAAAAAATTGGTACATACACAAATCTGGCCTATATCCCTGGCGGGGTAGGCTGACCGTAAAATTAAGGTCGTTATCGCCACGTCTGACAAAAGTTTGAGGGTCGTTTCAGATAAGCCGTTTATCACCATAGTGACAGGTTGTCAGTCTGTCACCTAAAATTGCAATACTCATTAAACTCTCGAGTCCCTTAGTCGGTTTCTACGACAACCACGTGAAAGAAATGGGGTGATGCTATTCTAAACAGGCATGATGCGGCACAAAATTCCGGGTGAGCTTTTTTCCGGGTGAGTGAGTTCCCACCAAGCCGACAGGCTTAGTTTTGAAGGCTCCGGGGTCATAAACGTATAGACCATCAATAAAAAAAAAGAAAGAGAAAAAAATACCTTAACAACAAATCTATTTCTGCACTATTTCCAACCAAGTTTTCAACCAATTTAAAATGGAAAAATAATCAAAAACTAACCGCCTTCCACACGCACGTGTAGACGAGACTGGTCTTGTATGACATTTAGATCCACATCGGTGTCGACCCTGCTTCTGCCTCGTGACCTCGACACGTGAGAAAGCACGTTTACTTGCTAAGTTTCATTATTTACAGTGTATGTATTGACTAGACTATCAGACGAGACGTTTTTATTGATTTCGAGATAATTAGAATGATAAGTATGAATATTTAATATATTGATTGCAGCCCTTAGCTTCGAATAAATTGTATGATAGATATGGCGACCTATTGCTTTAAGCAAGGAATCTATCAGACGAGATGTTTTTATTGATTTCGACATAATTAAAATGACAAGTATGAATATTTTAATTATTGATTGCAACCCTTAGCTTCGAATAAAATGACAACACCCGCGGGAAGAATGGGGTGATGCTATTCTATGCCGGCATCGCACGGCCTGAATGAAGTCATTAAAACTCCTTGCGGCCGCCTAAACACAACTTTTTCTAAATTGAAGTGTTATCATACAAATACTTAAAAATACTCCAAAAACATGGCTATATAGGTATATTGCGGCGTCATATAGAAATATGAATGGCCACGTCGCAATGTACCTATATCACTTGATTCAGCCAAAACTGACACAAGAGATACGCTGTTAAACCTACTCCATTTTCTTTCCAGCGTTCATGGAGCCAGACCGCCTGAACTCGCGGTTTCGAAGCAAGCGTTCCACAGACTCGCACAGCCGGCGGAAGCGAGATGCACCCTACGTGATCTACCCTGAAATACTCGTCATTGTGGACTACGATGGGTATAGGTAAGATCTTCGCTGGTTTTACTATCTGACTACCGATGTGGCGCAGTGGTAGCGCGACTGCCTTTGACGCAGAAGGTTCCGGGTTCGATTCTCGGTGGGACACTCACAAAGTTGATGTTTATCACTTTGTGAATTTGTTCCCAGTCTGGTTAGGACATCGCGGGACCCGATTGTCCGTAAGTAAGATGGTTCCGTGTTTCGGATGGCACGTTAAGCCGTAGGTCCCGGTTGCTGTCTAGTGTCTATGATCACTTAGACGGCGGTCGTTACACAACCATGTCAGAAGCCTGCTACATGTAGAAGGCGGTTGAAAAATTCTGACACTAGGGTTCACCGGGTCGTTAGATGACTCGGTGTCCCACACAAAAAGAGAAAAGAGACTTTCTTTCTGAAACTTCTGCAGAATTTCATACGAAGTTTCAGCCTAAGCCAATTTTGCCATACTGCCTAACGCCATATGAGTAAGGGGAAGACGAGCTTTTCAGATAGTCATATCAATGAATCTCCAACTACACAACGGATTTTGATGCAGATTTTTTAACAGAGTGATTTAAGAGGAAGGTTTATATTCATAAATGTCTTATTCCCACGAGAAAACTATAAGCAGCGGTTGCAACCACTGGGCGGGCCGATACTACCTACTTGATAATTTGAGCTACCCTTCAAGAAAAGTATTATTTTCACATAAAAAATAAAATGAAACATTACGTTGCAGATTACACGGCGGCGACAACGTGCATATCAAACGGTATTTTGTCTCTTTCTGGAACGGTGTGGATCTTCGGTACAAACTCCTCAAGGGACCTAGGATACGGATATCCATCGCGGGTATCATTATATCTAGGGTGAGTATAATTATATCTAGAGCGAGTATGATTATATCTAGAGCGAGTATGATTATATCTGGAGCGAGTATGATTATATCTAGAGCGAGTATGATTATATCTGGAGCGAGTATGATTATATCTAGAGCGAGTATGATTATATCTGGAGCGAGTATGATTATATCTGGAGCGAGTATGATTATATCTAGAGCGAGTATGATTATATCTGGAGCGAGTATGATTATATCTAGAGCGAGTATGATTATATCTGGAGCGAGTATGATTATATCTAGAGCGAGTATGATTATATCTGGAGCGAGTATGATTATATCTGGAGCGAGTATGATTATATCTAGAGCGAGTATGATTATATCTAGAGCGAGTATGATTATATCTGGAGCGAGTATGATTATATCTAGAGCGAGTATGATTATATCTAGAGCGAGTATGATTATATCTGGAGCGAGTATGATTATATCTAGAGCGAGTATGATTATATCTAGAGCGAGTATGATTATATCTAGAGCGAGTATGATTATATCTAGAGCGAGTATGATTATATCTAGAGCGAGTATGATTATATCTGGAGCGAGTATAATTATATCTAGAGCGAGTATGATTATATCTAGAGCGAGTATGATTATATCTAGAGCGAGTATGATTATATCTGGAGCGAGTATAATTATATCTAGAGCAAGTATCATTATATCTAGAGCTGGTATGATTATATCTGGAGTGAGTATCATTTTATCTAGAGCAAAGGTCATTATATCTAGAGCGAGCATCATTATATCTAGAGCAAGTATCATTATATCTAGAGCGAGTATCATTATCTCTAGAATGAGTATCATTATATCTGGAGCGAGAATCTAAAACCTTCATTGTGAATCTACAGTACCTGCCTATCTACAGCTTTTCAATTTCGTTAGTATCATTATATCTAGAGCGAACGTCATTTTTATTAACTGGCATCAATACTGGTAAGGTGAGTATTATAACTAGGCAAGTAGATGATTGTACCTAGGTATAATTTACCTACCTATAATATACCTAGAATCATAATATTGGTGTCTAGACATCATCATCACTACACACTTTAAGAGGAGCACCACTATATTTTCTAGAGTAGGCCAATAAAAAATTTCAATAAAATCATCTTTTAGTCTTATCTTTCTTCTTTTGTTTTGGTGTGGGACACCGAGTTGTCTAACTTATAGAAATCAATCTCATAGAGCAGTCTCTACTAAGTTGGAAATATAAGAATGATATAAGCACAAAACAGATTAGTCGACCATTTAGCAAGATATTATATAATACATAATTATCATTATCTATCTTGAAATTAATTCATTTACATATAATTATCTAATGATTAAGCTTTATTTATATTATTTGAAATCATGGAAATCCAGCATTGTATTTACCTAAATGACTTGCTGACTTATTCAATAAAATTACCATTTTATTATAATATCCTAAATTTGTTTGATATTGTTTGATAAAAGAATAAATAAATACATTTGCATGGCATTATTTAATCATTTCCAGCAGAAATGTTTATACATATACATTTTATGAGTTAGTAATAAGTTTGAAGTTGACCATTTCGTCAGTCTCGACGCATAGCTCATCAAGGAGACATTTCTTGGACTTGGGGTAGCCCTCCATTATAGCCTCGATCATATCTGATGAAATTCTTTTGCGTTTCCTGAAAAAAAGTTAATTTTTATGTTTTTTAAAATAATATTAGTACCTATGTACCTATTTTTGGAATCTTCTGGGACTATCTAGGGTGACCTGAACAGGGTCATTCATGCATTGCAGTTTATTTGCTCACTACAGTGGAACTACCTGCAATATGATAAGCAAATAGTAACCAAATAAACTTGCACTACCAAAAAATAGCCAAATAGCCTCATTCAATGCTAGCTTTAGTTTTAGGAATTAAAAACTAGGGGAATAAATATGAGATTTGTGGATTTCTTTTCGAACTTTACCTACTTTAATATAAAAATAAACCCTATTAGACATGTTAATTGACATGGAAAAGCTAGTATGCAATAAAACCGCAGAATTATCATATTTATAAGAAATTAAAATTAAAATAATCATGTGGTTAGCAGGTGTATCAGTGAACCTGATTTTTCTTGATGATGACTCAGAATTAAAATAAACTGGTCTGGTTTATGCTTATTTATACAAATGAATATCTGATAACAAAGAATTGTTCAATACTTGATCAAAAGTCTAGTTATTTATGTGTATTTTTTTTTTGAATGATTAATAATGTAATGAAAGTTTGCTAGCAAGAAGTAACTACTTCTTACGTAACTCTCTTCTTCTGCTTACCTAAGCAGCCCATTGACTGACATAGGCACCTATTTAAATTCTGTGCTAATATTTTAAGGGTGTGTTCTGTCTACTCATAAAACTGAACAACTTTTCTTGGTAACTTTTCTGCTTCTTATAGAGAAATGTTCAAAAAGTGATTTTTTTTATGGGCAGTTTCAAAATGTTTTTCATGTATCAAAGAAAAGCAGTAAGATTTATTCAATATAACATCATAACTATTAGTGACCAAGAATGTTGTAATTTTATGAGTACCTACAACACACCCTGAAAATAAACATTTGTTGATATTTAGGTAGGCACCTACCCACAACTATGAAAAATAAAATACCAACTTCTTACCTATATTCCCGGAGCAGTTTCTCATGTTCACCAAGTATCACCTTCTTGTCCTCTGCGCTTATCACTTCTGTGGAATTCCTCAGAGTCTCCAACTTTTTGTTGAGGTTCTCTATAACATTCCTTACTTCCTCAATCTTGGCTTTCGCTGTGTTGTTAGTAGGTGCTGAAGTCAGGGTCTTTAGGGAGGTCTCAGCTGCTTTTAGGGCTTCTGACTTGGTTGTAAGGTTGGCAGTGAGGGTTTTGATCTTAGTGTCGTAATCTGAAAGGCGAAGGTAGATTGTGTAACTTGAAAAATCTAATGATAGTAGCTCATATCTACCACCATAAAAATCCTCTATCTAGGTGCTTACTGATAAGCAAAGGGTGAAAAAGTTTCATTTATACCTGTATGCTTATTATTTGTAACTTTTCCAAGAACAATCAGTTGCAAAAAGGTCACTATGTAATCTTCCAAGTAATTTCATATGCCTCAGAGCCACGATTTTTACATAAAACACGTCTTACCTTCCTCATCGTCGTCGGCTACGACATTATCAGCCTGTATTGCGGCGTAAACCTTCTGCTTTCCATACAATTTACATTTTATTTTGCCACTTTCGCTCAGCGCATCCAGAGCTTTTTGCACTGCACCTTTTGTGAACGCTCCGCGTAGATTTACAGTCACATCCTGACAGGAATATGGTCTATTTGTATCAACTAAATATTTAAATACTGCGTCGCTAGCCATTATTTAAATCTTAATCTGTAAAATTAGAAGAATTATCGTAAAACTTGTCAATTTGCGTTGAAAATGCCGCCAAATTATTTGACAGCGCAGGGCTTTTAGTGATGCGCAAAAGAGAGTACTCGATTTGGTTTTATAATCGGCATATTTTTTTAAGTTAAAAGTTTTATTTTTCCTTACTGATACAATGTACCTTCAGTTCTGCTAGTTAATCTGTAATTATATGGATTTGAAACGAGAATCTTTGCACTTCTCAAGGTTACAAGTTTTATGTAAACAGCGAACACGTTTGACTGGTTTTGTTTAGTAGATGGAAAAGATGAGTAGGTAACTAAGTGAAATTATCATATAGTTTTATTGAAATAGTTAGTTATGACAATGAGAAGGAAAGGTATAGGGACTTTAAGATTTAGGTATTTAAAATGAAAAACTGTACAATATTTTGAAGACTATGATATACAGGGATACCTTTTGATAATGAATGATAATTTTCACAGGGCCGCGATGCGACGCCATATTTAGAGAGGAATCGCGTTGGGCGTGATGCTATAGACTCAGCAGCCGCGCTAACCGACATGGGCAAGTATTTGTTCAGAGAGCGCCGGTTGCCGGTCTATGACATCGCCGTCGCTATCACCAAGTAAGTGTCTGCCTTATAATGTCCGCAAAAAGCATCTATCAAGATAATTATAATTTATGCTAAGTATCTTATTAGATGTTTTACAGCGCTGGGCACTACATTTTAGTTTGATATTGTTGTATACGCCTGTGTGTTTGTGGATGTTTGTTATGTGTAAGAGCATGAGAAGATAATTTGCATTTAGAAATTAGATACCAGTCAGTAAAATGTCAGACGATAAGAGTAGCATGTATGAATTATTGCTGCAATGAAGTTGGATGATTTTAATCCTTATAGCCTGTGCGTACCTACCTATTATAAGTCAACTGACAAACGATATTTATAATACTGTCAATCATATCAAGATTCTGATACAAATTATTTCATTATATATTTTTTTGATCTTTCGCGTAACACCAAAGGTAAAAACTTAGCATTAAATTATTAAAAACATTTTCAAGCTTCACCATAAATTGGAATTGAGTGAACAAAATATGCAATAAAGAACTTGAACTTGAACTTGAACTTGAATTTTCAGGTAAGAGCGTAAGTATTACATTTAAAATAAATTTAGCGCCATTATTCAAAGCTTAATCAAAATTCAGTATGTACTTATTAGGAAATCGATCAGGTTAATATGGTCAACGGCCGAATGAAGATATCAAAACTAATTTGACCAACAGGTATGACATGTGCCGGCGTCGCAAGGGTGGTCGCTGTACAAAAGGCACCGCTGGTAAAAGTCTGATTCTCATAGGAATGGTACAAGCTCGGAATTAACAGAAGCTTGTGGAAATATTAATCTGGCTTTATAATTTTAATGTGTGATGGTAATGGATTTGGTAATGGCGCTGAATATGACAAAAATGAGGTATACCTACTCTAGTCACCGTAAAATTAAGAAAAAATCTAGTAATAACGAATGAGTTGACGTTCTACATTGAACACGTAGTTAATTTATACCCACTGTAGGTAGGTTGACACAAACTAATCAGGTAATTTGTTTGCAGTTAATAAGTTGTTTATTTACGTTACGTGCCCTTTCAGACTAGACATGTGCAGGAGGCAATATGCGAACGATGCGTGCAATAGAGGGACCGCAGGTAGGCGTGTGTCTAAATTTAATTCTTCACGCACGCCTTTTTCTTTCTCATCTAAGTCCCTCACCTTTTTGTACACAGTTATTCTGGGAATTTCACCAGAGACCCTTATCCAGTTCCGTCATCTCATGATAGCACCTTGTGAATAATATTCTGTCTCTTCTGCAGTCGTCTTTTCTTTTCACTCATTGTAAATTATCTATGGATTTCTCCTGTAGATATTATGTACATAATTTTATAAATCTTTTGTATGTAGAATAGATTTTCACACAATATATTTTATAAATTCTTCTATCATCTTGTGTTTATTGTTATAAAAAAACTGTTTCAGGTATTTGTTTAGTCTACAGTATTTTTATCTCTAGGTAGCTGTTTTCTTCGATCAATTTTACAATATTATACATAAGTATCTATGTAAATCTTTGTCAAAAATGAACCAACCTAAGCATGTAAGCCATGTTAGCAAGTAGGTATCAAATATTCTATGCATGTTATTTAAACTGGTTCACAAGTTAAAGTCAATAGGAATCTTTAAAATTTAAAATACCTACGCATGCATTTTCAATTATCTCGACTTAGCAAAAATCATAATCGAGATAATTTCCTACAGACCGCACTAATAAAGGCGGAAAAATTTAAAACTTTGTGTCGAGTTATGTGCGCTGTGCAGGCTCAGGTTTTGGGATGATTATTTTTGCTTATTTTATTATGTACCTATAATTAGTTATGCGGAGAAACTCCAAGTACTAGACATGCATATTGATTTGGCTTAACGATACTTATCTAACACTATCTTGTATGCATGTGTTTGTGTGTGGAAGTAGGTACTCACATACTTATACAGGATGTAAGGGAAAATACCGCCTTCTTTTTTTATTATATATTAGTAGGTTTTTGAAGTAAGAATTGCATGCTGCCCATAACTCGCTTATTGCACGACTAACTTTGTGTATAATACTAACTTTATAGCACTTTCTACTGTCTATATCATCAGTTTAGCGTATTTTTATGTAAGTATAAAAATAAATCTTCCATTATTTCCAAGTTCCTACCTTTTAATGAATGCCTCCTACAAATATGTAGATATAGGTAGACATAGACACCAGCGTTTGTACCAAAATGTGTCCCATAATCCTAAATCCTACATCAATATTTTCTTTTCATCATCATGAATATCTTCTCTCTTATATTTAGTTCTTCTAAATACCTAGTTCTTTCAAAATGTGCAACAATACCATATTTGGGTTGGGGCGCATTCCATGTGCACTAAATAATGTGCAAAAAATAAAGTGCACTATGAGAATGTGCAACAAAAAATTGCTTTTTCCATAGTTAAATTCCTATCAACAATATAATGCGCAGTGAACATAATTCGTTGAACAATATTTTGTTACTTCGACGGCTTACCCCGTACAACCATACTTCATACTAAGACTAGTCTATCGCCCAGGGTTCGCGTACGTCGGCGGCGCGTGCGTGGTGAACAAGCGACTGGAAAAGGTCAACTCTGTGGCCATTATCGAGGATACGGGCGGTTTCTCAGGCATCATTGTGGCTGCTCATGAAGTCGGACATTTGTAAGTTTGAGACGAAAATTTAGACAAAGTTAATTTGATCTGCTAAATTCTGGTTATTTTTTTATGACATAAAATACAAAATTAGGACAAATATAATGCACTGGGTTCCAACTTTTAAATTAAGGTTCCTTAAAATACCTACCATGTAGGAAATTTACAGTTGTAATTTAATCAAAATACATACAATATTACAGTTGTAATATGCAAAAAATACTAATTATTTACCTACATCAGTGTTGTGAACATACATACACATACCACGCCTTTATACCTTGTTGTGAACAACCACAATAATTAAACAATACGTGTATATAGATGGTAGGTATAGGTTATACACATTACAATTGTAATACAACGGAAATGTGCGATGTGTCATACGCGTGCTTGCAGACTAGGCGCGGTGCACGACGGTAGCCCCCCGCCGTCGTACCTGGGGGGTCCCGGCGCTGAGAAATGCAGATGGGAAGACGGCTTCATCATGTCAGACTTGCGGCACACTGAGAAGGGATTCCGGTGGTCGCCTTGCAGTGTGCAGAGTTTCCATCATTTCCTAAAGTGAGTGGTTATTCCTAGTTTCATAATTTTTTAGTTTTTTTAGTATGTAAAGCTTTTAGTTTTCTTTTTTAAACATGTAGGTAGTTTTATTTTATTTCCTATCCTGGCAACTGTCTGTTGAACACAACCTTTTACCTCATAATAACTTATCTGTAATCTTCTCATAAGATAAATTAAATCTATGAACATTCTCTGTTATCTTGTTAATGACCACCTCATTTTATTACCTATCTACTTTTGGCCTACTCGAGATTTTGAATTAGACTTGTAGTCGGGGTAAGATACTTGAATGATTAATAAGTACCACTCGGTTTCCCACACGAAAAGAGAGAAAGAATAAGTACGTAGTTTTATATTTTCTATACGCTCTCTCTCTCCCTTCGTGTGCGACATTGAGTCGTCCAACGACCCAATGAACCTTAATGTCAGAATTTTTCAACCGCCACTACAAGTAGCTGATATATTCTGGCAACTATAAAACACATACCTTTTACTTCAAAATGACCTAACTATAATCGTTTCCACAAGACTATTCAAATTAATGAACATTCTCTGTTATCTTGTTAGTGACCACCTCATTTTTTTACCTACCTATTTTTTACCTACTCTAGACCTTGAATTATATTTAATTAGGTGATATTTGTGAGTGTTTCTGGGTAACTCCATGGAACCCCGATAGCGAAAACCCTTCTTCTTTACGTACCTATGGGACAGCTCCAACGACCCAATGAAATCCTGGTGTCAGAGTTTTTCAACCACCTACCAGTTACCACAAGTAAACAAGAATCTTTAATGAGGCTATGAGAGTAAAAGTATTCATATCAATGCGAATGCCTTTTCAGCGGTGACACAGCGACGTGCCTGTACAACTCGCCTCACGAAGACGACTCGTTGCCACGCGTGCTGCCCGGGCGACTGCTCACGCTGGACGCGCAGTGCCGGAAGGATAGAGGCACTAGGTAATATAGCATTGATTGGAGAGCTGAATGGCGAGGCGACTGATTTGAATGTTGAGTTTGTTCTTTTGTCTAACCAGTTTGACTCTTTCTCCATTCTTTGTTATGTACTTTTTCTTTTTTAATTTTAACATCATTAATTACTTACATTAAAACTATTTTATACTTATATGCTTAGATTATTGAAGATCTCGTGGGCGTTCGTGTGAAAAAATTGAAGTGCACACGTAAAATAATTGGATTATACACGTGAATTGCCTCAATTTTATTATGGTGTTTTTAGGCAGTGCTGAATCCAGTCGAGCGCTAGCGAGACCTACAATAGTCTAAGCTTATATCATTGTTCATTAATTTCGATGAGATCCAAATAGTTATTTACTTTCATGAACTGGACTGGTTTACCTTTGTTAAACTTATTTCACCGCCATATTTTTTTACTATTACATATCTACCGCCATTTTCTATTATACAATTTACTGTATTGTATTCCAGCGCGTGTTTCAAAGACGAGCGTGTTTGCGCTCAGCTGTTCTGCTTCGACGCGGCAAGTGGCTACTGTGTAGCTTACAGACCCGCGGCGGAAGGCTCGCCCTGCGGCGACGGACAGGTAAATAATGCTTTTGAATAACTCCTTTGACTTGTTTCTTCGTGTCTTTAACAATTTGTTTTTCATTCTCGTTAGTAATTTCGATTCTTTCTTTATAATTTGATGTCGTAATAATGACAGCACCGTGAGTTCAAATAACACTAAATAGCTTTTACCGTTAATGCAAGTACTTAATAAGTTTAAGCGAACATAAACTCCACAAATGAACTTGTCACTAAAAATACAAATATTAAAGTTGTAATTCCGTTATTCCAGTACTGTATAAATGGGCGGTGTATAACGGAACATGAAAACATAATCCCGGACTACTCGCAGCACACGCCGAGCTACGTGCGCCCCGAGACCAGCCCCTTCTACGGGAACATCACTAGGTCAGTATTACAGTTGTCATCGGGAAAATTACAGTTTTAATTGGGAAAATTACAGTTGTGATTGGGAAAATTACAGTTGTGATTGGGAAAATTACAGTTGTGATTGGGAAAATTACAGTTGTGATTGGGAAAATTACAGTTGTGATTGGGAAAATTACAGTTGTAATTGGGAAAATTACAGTTTTAATTTCCGTTACTTATTACAGTATGCATTAGTGAGCTTAGTAATTAAAAAAGTTGTTTTTATAGAACAGAATAAGTTGCCTACGTTTGAATATATTTAATGGGTTTGTACAGTTGTAATTGGTCAAATAATTGTACTAAAAATAAGAAGTCGAATGAATATAAAAAAGATATAAATTTTGTTGTTATAATAAGTTCGATAGAATATACTAAAGGTTCGATTGTTTTGCTCTTTAAGTAGCATTGCATAGATCCAATTTTGTGTATAAGTAAGTAGGTACATTAGCTAATGAAGAAAACACAAATCTGACACAAAAAATGAGACACCACACACAATCTCATTACAGTCAGTTTAGTGTACAATCAACCACACAGCAAGAGTCATAATCATAACATAACTAATGAATATCTATTTTATATACACGAACAGTTACGAAGCAACGACACAACCATACGTACCAAGCACGGAACCTGTACAGTACAACAACAACAACAATTATTATTCAGGGTACAATCAGCCAGACTACTCCACATCTTCGACCACGGAGAACTATTACAATTACTACAGTAATTATTACAGTAGTTCCACAACCACAGCTAAACCGTACGATTACTATTCGTATTACACTGAGAAATCAACATCTACCACAAGGAAACCTGATTACTATTCGTATTATAACGATAATACTACGAGTAAAACGTATCACTATTCCTATCACGCTGATAGAACGTCGACAACGACTCAAAGAAGCACATATCCACCGTCGATTAATAAGTACTCAGTCAGTACCACAAGGAGCCCGTACAACTTCCAAGATTTTACTGCAAGAACCACAAAAGCTCCGGAGAATCCATATGGATATTACAGCAAATCGACATCGACAACTAAAAGACCGTTCTCGGATAAAGGAATAAAGTCCCTATTCAAAATAGGCACTTACTATTCAAGACCGAAAGCGAACGACAACTCTATAAGGCCGGACGCGTCACAGCAAGTCAGCGTAGAGCCAGCAAGACTGGTGTACTCTTACCAAAGGAATTTGACAGCAGGAGAGATAACAGGCCGTCAATATTAAGGCCCAAATTATTGGTAAGATCATGGAGCTTTCTCGATCATCCTGGAGTCATATCATCATCGTTGCGACGACATCTGTGATATTCTTCCAAAACATTTTCAAAACACACCATATACCTACATGTTTCTGTATACATATCTACTACCTTCTTACAGGAAATCGGAACATTCAACATTTCCAATCATTTCTATACATAAATATCTGTACCATACTGTACAATAACTTTCGAACCATAGCATTAAGTACATATATACATACTCCACATTATACATACGCCATAATCATAAAATTATCAGTAATCTCTATGTGTTCCTCTACGAAAAATAATAATAATACTAGTTTACGAAGTACGGGTTAGTTGCCTTCTCTCATATTATAATCTTGTAATTATAATATTATGTATTTAGCATACCACCCTATCCAACTGTAAAAATATTCCTGCATGTACCTACTATTGTAAACATAAGTTCATCATATCATTTTGGTTTTTTCTTTACCTTTTCTATAATTTGTTAAAGTTTTATTGTGGATGCCCAAAATGAACTACCTATGTTATTTCTGATTTGTTAAGATATAAACTTATTTTATAAAACTTGTTTTGATAATTATCAATGTAAGATATATGCATAATGCCTATAAGGTATATGCTAATTATAATTTTCATTGTTTAACTTTCTACTTGCATTTGAAAACTATTATACCAATAACGTTACCAAACATTTACAAAAACTAACATCTATTTTCTGTTAACAGCAGCCGCCACTAAATACGCGCGCGGATTGACCAATGAAGACTGCCACGCTGGACTAACGGACTATCCTCAAAGAGCCAGGACGCTTACTTGGCGACCCTGCCATTGGTTAAAAATAAAGAAAATACATGGCTCAGTATCAGTCCCTATCCAGCGACTAACTACATAAAAAAGATTGTGAAAAGCACGCACATCCCGTCAAAAGTGAATATTACATTAAATTACAGAACATTATCCTTCTGTAATGTGTGAAAAATATTCATTGCGAAAATACTCTTTGTAATTTACGAAGACGACTGTTGTAATGCAATTGTAATAAAGTGTGCATTGAATGTTGTAATTTTAATAATGAAATGTGATCGCTAATTGTAATTTTTCAGATACTGAAATGATAATTCTGCCAAATCTGTCATAGTAACATTTAAACAAACCGTATTTTTGTGATTTATAATCGATTTAGAAATAGTTGCGCACAAATAAGAGCAAGCAGAAACAACACTTTGCTTGCTTTTATTTAGGTCAAGCACGAGTTTTTTTCGTGTAATTTGTAATATTACAATTGTAATAATTGATTATGCGGGCGGGGGGCGTGCCGTGCGCGAGTGTGTTGCGTCTGAAGACAAACTATTCAAGTGTCAGGCGCAGTTGTGAGTGATATTTCATGTGATTGTGTTATTATTAATGAACTATAAGTACATTAGGATAATATACCGATCAATGCAGAACAAACGAAGAGCGGAGCTTGGTTATTGGATAAAATACTCCTTAGCCTATTATATTTTGTAAAATGGTTGTAAAATAGCATCATTCTAAGTACATAAAAGAAACTGCCACAATGTGCCTTTTATACAGATAATTTTAAGATGTAAAAAATAAGATTTTATACATTTTGTTTTAAACAATTGACTAGGGCGACTGGCTCGCAGCCTTCTGGACAACTTTAGTTTTAAAATTATTTTTTAAGCAATTTTCACCCTGTTACTTGATTTTCCGATTTTGATAGACGTGTAATAACATAGGTCTGTTATATCAAAAAGTTATTTATGTGACATAGATTCTTTAAATATAAAGTTACCAATAGAATAAATTTATTAGTACGGCGGATAATAGGCCTTTCAGTGATTTTATCTATAGCATCGCTTGCCTACGAATATTTTCTATTTATTGTGTTCAAACTGTGTATGAACAAATTCTTATTTTCCTCACAAATTGTCTAAATTTTAAGAAAAAATATAGAAAATAACAAATATGAATATTGTAGTTTTATTATCCTAACTAGTTATCCAGTTATCCTATATAAAAATATTATTCAAAATGTATTGTTTGGAACGAACCTTTTTTGAAAGAAACGAGTCTACAAGATGGCGGTTTACGCTTCCGTTTAACTTGTGTTTCCATTTTAAGATTTGACAGCTAATCCAATAGTCTTTAAGGGAAATCAATATAACGCAACACAATGATATCATGTGGATCAGTTTCTTCAAAAATCGCCCATTCATTAATTTATTAGATACATATAAAAAATGCCATTCACATATCCCAACACCACTTTATTAAAAATGACAAGTTGGTACAAAATATTTCATATATTGCCTGGTTCATGTTCACCTATAACAAGGTATATAAAATTGTCATAAATTAATTAAAAATCTATCTAGGTCTAGGATCACCCTAATCAACATAAAGTAAATAAAACTTTACCCCAAATGCAAGAAAAACTCTAAATTAGTAATATCAAGTGATACACAGATATCCTTAACTACCCAAATATACAAAAATATAACTGGTCTACACATAGGTACTATCAACTAAAGCAGTAGGTACAGCTAGGTACGTATTATTCAGTTAGTATCTCTATTGAGTCAACAACAAAAAAAACTATATTATAATATGACTTGTTCATATACATCAGCAATGCACGTTTAAAAAACAAATATTACTGCAATATTTTCAAAGTATTTTGTGCTAATATTCAAAATACTGACTCAAACAAGATACTAAAAACAAAAAGAAAATTAAATTAACCAGATTTGATGGGCATGGGTCCATTGCTGCCAACATTCTTCATTAGAAGTTTGGCCATCATTCCGACAGAAAGGACAAAGACCAGACCCGCTGGCATGAACTTCCTACTGTTGTAAAACCTAGAACAAAAAAAATGGAATTAGGAACGACAAATAGCTTAGTAATAGTAGGTATTACAATAAGAATCGCAGAAGTTCAAAAAGTAGTTCCAAAAGGGACCTATTATTATCTCAAAATAGTGTGAATAGCCACAATTAATGTCATGCCCTACCTCTCCTGCCACTTGCATACAGGAGGACCTCTATAAAATAGTGCCAATCAAAAGGCTATTGAGGTAGCCATTTTCTGGGCTCAAAGTCTGTAGTCCAGGGATATCTGCCATTGCCTCGAAAAGAAGAATTGTGAATAGTATGTGTGTAATTAATTCGGTTTGGTAATTTAACACATCTCACATATTTATCCTTTGCGACTTAGGTAGCTTTAAAGATCGAAAAATTGATCACTATCGCCACCAATCGTACACATTTTTTAAAGAAAGGATCCTGAAAGGGCAACATTATTGTTGACATCCCGCTCATATTTCGTAAATTTTATAGAGAGACAAAAAATAATGTTGCTAATTCAAAATTCTTTCTTTAAAAACATTGTGTTAATTCAAAGTTACTGGTATTAACGGGATTATCACCATGATTATGTTTGTTTTTACCTCGATATTTCCAAGCGTTTTCGTGGGATAATCCTGTTAATACCAGTAATTTAAGTGTTGCGAACAACCACGAAAATCTAATTACATATAATTATAAGTTGTTCAGTTTCATTCATAAAATACAAATGACATAGAAAGTACCTGTAGCCCATCAGGCCTCCGAGAGCAGCGGTTGTGCCGAGCATCAGCGCATAGTTGGACGGGTTCCGACTGATCTGGTAAGCTCCCACTCCTGGAAACATTTAGTTATATGATTTACTTAAAGATAACTAATGGGACACCCAATAGTTGCACCCACTGCTAAAGCAATAAGAGGTTTTCTTTTTGAGAATAAAAAAAAAACTAGTATTCCAAGAACTCGATAGATGGCGTTGAACTGACTATGTTACTTGACTTTTGTGTAGATTCTAAAGCTAAAAGACTAAAAAAAAACATTGCAACACTGACTGACAGTCAGGCATACAATGACACTTTCGTTCCAAATGCGTCCGACTCCAAGTTTAAAAAAAAAACTAACTAAGTATTACATTCCGTTTTTTTGCGGTAACATACCAAGCATAGCGCCATCTATCCAGCTAGAATTTTAATAGAATAAAAAAATTAATAATCAAAGAAAATTCCCTATTATAATTGTTTTCCCATGTGAATAAGATCTTGTCCCAGCATTTATTATACTACCTAATATAATCTACCCCTTAAATCACTCTAACCATAAAAAACTGCATCAATAAAATAAATGGGGAGCAAGTAAGCAGTCTGCATGACAGACAAACAAAAACTTAAAAAGAGACTCCATTTTATCCTATTTATTGATGATAAACCTCAAATGTTTTTTTTTGGAGTACCTTTGAGAAAGTAGGGTGGGTAATATCAAAAGTCTGATCAGACGAAATGAATAAGTGATATATTTCTATGACTGTATCTTTAGAAACTAGGTTTGAACACTCTATCTATTCAATTTCATTTGTCATAAAGTCTGTTATTTTATTACATTCAACAATCAACCCATTGATTTACAATTCTATTCACTACTCAAAGTTATGTTAGTTGATATTATAATGTCATCTCATTGACTATGCAGAATGTTAGAAAAATCAACAAGAAACTAAATTTTCAGTTTTTTCAAGAAACTAACATTTAAGTTTTCTTCGCAAACAGGAATTCTACATACATATATCACATCTTGATCCCTTGCCGGGTAGGCAGAGTGTTAACAGCTGTAAGAATATGGTCACTATCGCCACAACTGACATTTTAGAGGATTGTTTTCCAAGGTAGAAAATGTGTGTATCACTATAGTGACAGGTTGTCAGCCTGTCATCTAAAAATTGTAATACACTCTCGAGTCCCTTAGTCGCCTCTTACGACACCCACAGGAAGGATGTGGGGTGATGCTATTCTAAGGCAGCATCACATGGCAACAGGAATTCTATATCTACTACATTAGTTATGAATGTCTTACCTAAGATGGATCCGAAAATTAAACCAGCTCCTAGGGAGGGAATTGATCCTGAAACAGACAATAAACATTTAAATTGCAAAGCTTTTATTCTGTAAAACCCAAATATAAAATGTAAAAATATTAACGGCAAATATTTAAAGGGGTGAATTTGAGTTGGTCGGCCGGTACATTTTGTATAGGAGGTCCAAATTTTTTTTATATTTCGAGCTATGTTCCTTGGGGAAAGTTGTTCAGTTCATGGGGTGCTTTACCACTTAAAGTAATTGCAGCAATTTTTTATTACACCAGCTGTATATTAAGACAACATGCCTAATTATTTAGTCATTCTTATCCTCACATTCAGCATGCCCTGTGCTCAATATTACTAAACTACAAGCTTAAGTTTACTGGCAGAATTTGATGTAGGTACATTGCATTGCATAGCGAGTTATCCAATATGACCACATTATTCTACCAGCTACGCAATGTACCAAGACTTTTACATACTAGAGTACTATCCTGTAGTTTTAAATTAAACCTAACTAACTAACTTCTCTGGCTCAGTGACCCGAAATGGATCTTGGCCTCCGAAACAAGCTTCCTCCACTGATCCCTGTCCTGCGCCACCTCCACCCAATTATTGACTTGGAGATGGCCCAAGTCAGCTTCTACCATATCTTTCCAGCGGTACCTGGGGCGCCCGACAGGATGACATCCTGTCGGCCGACCCTTGTACGCTCTTTTGACGCCCCGATCCTCACCCATTCTTTCTAAGTGGCCGAGCCAGCGAAGTTGGTGAGCTTTCGTCTCTCCGAGTATATTAGGTTGCGCCACTAGATCCTCAACTTCGGCATTTTTCCTCAGTCGCCATCTGCCATCACTACCCTTGGTAGGGCCCAAAATCTTTCGGAGGACCTTTCGTTCAGCGACTAATAGTTTATTCTCTTCTTTAAGTGTTAGTGTCCAAGCCTCACAGCCATACATTAAAATAGGCCGTATGATTGTATTATAAATACGGACCTTTGTACTTTTGCTGAGAAGCTTGGACACCAACACCTTATGAAGAACAGCGCTGCACCGCAAGGTGTTCTGTACGCGGATCTCTATTTCGTCCTCCCGGCTGTTTGTTTCGGTCACAGTGCATCCCAGATATTTATATTTCCGTACACCTTGATACGAAGTATTTCCAACATGCAGATCTTGGCAAGGGACGCGTGTGTTTTTGTATCGTCGCATGTGAAGATACTCCGTTTTGTTGTGACTTATCTTGAGCCCTACCTTCATGGCTTCGCTTTCCAAAGTGGCGGCGGCCAACGAGACTTGCTCTCGAGTTTCACCTAACAGGGCTAAGTCATCCGCTTACCCTATCACTTTATGCTTTCCACCCATCTCCACGCCAATATCCAATTGCAGGACTTTTCTGAGGACGTACTCGAGCACAAGGTTGAAAAGCATAGGCGACAAGGCATCTCCCTGTTTTAGTCCGGTTACTACTCTAAATTCATCTGTCAGCTCACCTCCAACTTTTACGCGCAGACTGCAATCGGAAGTGGCAACTTTTACCATCTTGACAATTTTGCTTGGGATGCCAAATTGCCGCAGAATGGAATACAGAGCATTTCGATCAATACTAAATTAAACCTATACAACATAATTCCTATACAATAAATATAGCCACTGAGGACTTAAACATTTTTATAGCTCCTGAACTTAATATCCTCACCAGAGTATGGACCGAGAGGTTACCTGTAAAATGTTAGCAAAACCCTGTCATCCATTTTGAATTAATTATTGGCGAGTGAACTGGGCATTCACGAGAGCGTGATAAACAATACCTATACTTATCCTATCGTAATCAAATTGATAAGGGAGAAAATACCGAAAAGTTACCTGCTTTGGCGTATCCCATGATACCACCGGCAGCCACAGTCGCCGCATAAGCGAATCCTAAGATATCAACACCCATCTTAATATTCTTAATTAATGGTTAAATGGATAAGGGAAAAATTATTTATATTCTCCTCCGTTTTTTGCAAAACCGACCGAACGAAACTCAAGCAAAGAAAAGAACCAACCAAGCACAGATAAAAAAAATCTGTTGTCATGTCAAATCAACTGAATTAGCTTTTTTTTTGCGCTTTTATTGTAGCAAAATGAACATAACCAAAAACTTAAACAGAAAAATTGTTCTTTTTCGTTCCTGCTTTTCCCTCCCGACGTTTCCGAAGTTAACTTATGTGATTCGAACAACCCCGACATGGCTTTACCCCAATAAAGTTGCTGTAGTTGATGGCGCCATTCGAGTAACACTGGAGAGCATCACAAACACCACGCTCGATGAAAACCAGTGGCGTCAAGCAGTACTACCTATCAGGCACGGTGGTTTAGGCATTAGGAGTATACAGTCCGTCGGTCTGCCAGCTTTCCTCGCTTCTTCGATCAGGGTTGCTAACCTCGTCATTAGAATACTCAACCCACAAGGTGACGATTTCAGCATCCTCTTCGAGGCTGATGCTTTTCTGGCTTGGGCAGCGACGTGTCCTGGTGTCGGTCCTCCGGCAAAACCTGAATTACAGAGAGCCTGGGACGATCTGCGGTCAAAGTTCATTCTGTCGGAGTTGATCGAATCTCATTCGGGCTCAGACCTAGCCCGCATTAAGGCAGCAACCTGCCCTGAGTCAGGTGCATGGCTACAGGCACTGCCTTCTCCCCAACTTGGCACGCACCTTGACAACGACAGTTTGCGTGTGACAGTGGCCCTAAGCTTAGGTTGCCGTATATGCGAGCCGCACATATGTCCCTGTGGAGCCGCTGTCGATGCTTCTGGCCATCACGGCCTCAGCTGTGCAAAGTGCGCTGGAAGGTTTCCAAGGCACCACGCACTAAATGATATAATTCGCCGTGCCTTGGTATCAGCCAATATTCCGTGCGCGCTGGAACCTCCAGGCCTTTGTCGGACGGATGGAAAACGATCGGACGGCCTCTCCCTTGTCCCGTGGGAAAAAGGACGCTCTTTGCTGTGGGACGCCACCTGCGTCAGTACTTTTGCAGCATCCCACCTACCTAAGACGACAAGGGAGGCAGGCTCCGCAGCGGAATACGCTGCTGCCCAGAAACATCTAAAATATTCGGAACTCACACCTAATTATATTTTTGTACCGTTTGCGGTTGAAACCGGTGGCCCATGGGCCAAGGAGGCTATGAAGTTTGCGCGCGAAGTAGGACGCCGCCTACGAGACCGCGGCTGCGATCCTCGCTCCGGAGCGTACCTCATACAGCACATTTCATTGGCCATCCAGCGCGGCAACGCTGCTGGAGTGATGGGTAAATTCGCAACAGGTACGCTGCGGGGCGGGATTTTTGATTAGTCTTTAGGTTTTTAGATTTTAGTTTTGTAAATATTTGTATATGTTTTTTTTTTTGTTTTATTTAGTTTTTCATTGTTCATGTATATCGTCGGTGTTTTGTAGAAAGGGCGAATAAGCCATTTTACTCAAAAACTTATGTTTGCTTTGGTATGATTAGGGCTCGATTTTAGGCAGATTAGTTTCATCAGTGAACCTTAATTACTACAGGAACAGTCCGAAATTCAATTTGTGTAACGGCGAATATCCACTTCTTGTTCCTTAAAAAAGGCGTATATGTCACATTCGCCCTTAATTCAAAACATAAGACCAAAAACACGTCAAGTTTAAACGGCGAATAGTGTTTTTTGACGGGAACAAAACATTAACCTCAAACTTCAAACAATGGACGAGGAACTGGAAAACCGAGAAAAGTAAGTACTGAACTTATTGTATTTATTTTATGGTTTTGCCTATAATGTCATCTGATTGGATTTTTTCGCTGAAACAGCAGTTTTGTTAAGACTATTCATTCATAGTTATGATTAAACGGGTACTGACGAATTCTTTATTACAAGCTATATTACTAATGTTTTGATAGAGTATCAGGATCATAAACCTGTCAGTGTGCAGTATCAATAGCTGCGTTCTTACTTATAATAATAAGTAAATATATTATTGTAATTCAGTGTTTGTCAAACTTTGGGTCGAAAACCACGTGGTTGACGGCATGGGGCCAGATTTTTGCGATTTAAACCAGTTTATTTTTCAAGTCTTGCATTAATCTTTTTTTGATGTTATCTTTATCTTCTTTTTGATAGGCTTTTTTATATTTCAATTCTTTCAATTTATTTTTAGTGTTACTCATTTATCACCATTAAAAAACAGATTGTATTTATTTTAATGGTACTTTGATAGCTTTTATTAGAGGAACTGTCTTTATGTATTGTCAGATTTATTATTAATAGTTGTATTATTTTTTTTATAGGAGAGGATCATGGATGAGGCAGCTGAAACGGGCAGCTTCTGATACTGGATGTGAAGTAATGAAGAAAACAAGAAATAAAATGACAAATTCTGAAAATAACAACAAATTTCGCAGCAATACATCGTATTTCAAAAATGACACGCAAGACGAATCAAACTTCTACTCCTACGCACTGCAGGTGCACCATGACGATTTTATAGACTTCAAAGAAATTGCCAAAAATAATCCCATTCAAAAGAGTACTGCAATTTCATGGCTACGCATGAAATGGCTGCGCTATTCAAAAGCCAAACCTAACAAAATACAGTACCGTTATGATTACGATTCTGATTTTATGACGATGACTGTGGGTGGTAAACCTGGTCTTAGAGGAAGACGCGCCAATCAAACCGAATTGCCCAAGGCATATCAAGAGCGATTGCCTATAACTAAGGCTAAGTTTGCTGATTTGGTGTCTTTATGCAAATCCGGTGTTATTCCACGAAGTCACCACTCTTATTACCAAGAACTCCCACATCACTTGGAGTAAATAGCATAATATTTACATAGTTCTATTGGATTATTTTAAGCTTAAATGTAATATTTTATAACATTTAACAGTTAGTCATCTACTATTTTTTTATTTACTATAACCAAGCAAATAAAAACGAGCGACCCCCCTGGGATTCACGATATAAGGTTTGAATAGCACTGACTTACATTGCCACATAGTAGTAAAACTAATTATCTGAAAGTAGAGAGCGACATAATTTATTCCAAACTATTTATATAATCATTGCTTTTGATGGATAACTAACAGTTTTCGATAGAAATGATCTCTTACTATCAGTATTTTACAATAACCATGGGGCGAATGTACAAAAAGCTCACTTAAGCGCTGCAGTATAAAGGGCGAATATCCATTATTTTTCATTTATCTTTTTATACAGATTATTTGCAAAAAAACGATTAGTAGGAAATATCTGTAAGATACTAACCCTATTTTATAGAAATAAAAATTATGAAATACTTGATAATATAATAATTGAAAACAGTGATTAAAACTTTAAAACTGCTCTCCTGCACAAATCTTGAAAAGGCGTATTCGCCCTTTGTACAAAACACCGACGATATATCCTTTAATGTAAATATTTTGTTTTAATATTCTGTAAATAAAAGAGTGAGACATATAAAAAAAAAAAAACAGAAAAAAAAATTTGACGAAGCATCTTGTTGTTCTTTTTTATCATATAAGTGTTCAAAAAACCCCAACGCCGTTGGACCTGGATTTCACCCAGCGGAACAACTAAAAATGAGATCGACTTCGTCCTCACTTCTGACAAAACTATAGTGCAAAACATTAACGTCATTAATAATATTAAATTCTATACCGATCACAGGCCAGTTAGAGCAACCCTTTTATTCAGAACCAAAATTTTTCGCCAGCAAACTTTCAAACGCAGAATAAAAAGACTTAATAAAGAAACGTTAATATATAACGAAGACCAGTTTAATATCGCACTCAAGAATAGCTTTGATACTTTAGAAGAAGTCGATTTAGAAAATGTTCAGCTGCAGTATGACAATATAGAAAAGTGTATAAGAACCGCTAGTAACAAAATAAAACAGTCTAAAAATAAATATAAAAAGCTTACAAATCATTCCTTAAAATTAATAAATAATAGACAAGAACACAAAAACAACGTAACTAGTGAACAATATAGGAAAATAGACAGAGAAGTTAAAAGGAGTATTAGAAAAGACTTAAGAAGACACAACACAAAATTAGTTGAAGTGGCCTTGGAAACAAACAGATCATTAAAAATAGCTCGTCAAGGTATTTCAAGAAGTAAACCCTGGATCACCGCCCTTAAAGATAGAGATGGCGTGAAGCACAGAAATAGAAGAAAAATTGTTGAAATAAGTACTGAGTTTTACAAAGCATTATATTCACAACCTTCCACACCATCTCCCAATTTGAGTGCTTCACACGAATGCCCCGATGAAATCTCTCCAATAACCGAGCACGAAATTCATTGCGCTTTACGCAAAATGAAATACAATAAAAGTCCCGGACCGGATGGCATCTCGACTGAAGCACTTAAAATTGGTGAAACAATCCTTCTCCCACATATTAAAAATCTATTTAACTCCATTCTACATACCGGAAAAATACCAAAAGGAATGTGTCATTCCGAAATAATTCTCCTACACAAAAAGGGCGACAGCTCAGATATAGGCAATTACAGACCTATAAGTCTTGTCTCGCACCTGTACAAAGCGTTAATGAAGGTCATAGAACGCCGTATATCTGGCTTACTTGACCTAGCCCAGCCGCCGGAGCAAGCCGGTTTTCGCCCCGGTCTTTCTACAATGGATCACCTCCACGCTCTCAACCAAATTATAGAAAAACACCACGAATATCAACTACCTTTATATTTGGCATTCGTCGATTACTCTAAAGCATTTGACAGTTTAACTCATGATTCCATATTTCAAGCCTTAAAAAACCAAAACGTTCATTCTTCATACATTAGTTTAATAAAAAATATTTACATAAGTAGTACAGCAGCAGTAAAATTACAAAATTCGGGACCAGCATTCACCATACAGAGAGGCGTAAAACAAGGTGATCCATTGTCTCCGAAACTATTTACATCAACCCTGGAGGAGGTGTTTCGGAAAATCAATCCAAAATGGGAAAGCAAGGGGATTGGCGTCGGCGGGGCGAAGCTGACAAACCTTCGCTTCGCGGACGATATTGTCTTGTTTTCGTCAACTCCTTCTGATCTACAAGAAATGCTTCAAGATCTGAGCAGGGCGAGCCTTGAGGTTGGACTGAAGATGAATATGTCGAAGACCAAGTTAATGACAAACCGTTCCGAGCTTAATGTGGATGTGGATGGACAGAGGATTGCATATGTCGATGAGTACATATACTTAGGCCAATTAGTCTCTTTTCAGGCAAGGCAAGACAAAGAAGTCGAGAGACGGATCGAAAATGCCTGGAAGAGCTATTGGTCTATGAAGGAGCTTATGAAGGGCAACCTTCCATTGTCACTTAAGCGCAGACTCGTGGACATGTGCATTCTTCCCATCCTTACCTACGGCGCTCAAACTTGGTCCCTGACTGACATCCAGAAGTTCAAACTCAAGGTTTGCCAACGAGGCATGGAGCGCAGCATACTCGGGGTTAGGTTAATTGACCGAGTCAGAAACACAACGCTGCGCTCCCGCACACAAATAATAGACGTAGGTCAGAAGGCAGCACATCTCAAGTGGGATTGGGCCGGACATGTGGCCAGAATGCCTGCTACACTATGGGCAAAAAGAACTACTACTTGGGTCCCTCCAAACGCGAAACGGGCACGTGGTCGTCCCAGAAAAAGGTGGAGAGACGAGCTACATACCTACGCCCATGACTGGATGGAGGCGGCCCAGGATAGGGAAAAGTGGAAGAAAGAGAGGGAGGCCTTTGCCCTGCAGTGGGACATGTCTGGCTCAAAATAATATAATAATAATAAAAGTGTTCAAAAATTCTGTGACCAAAAAAGCGCATTTGGTTCTTGTTTTTAAAGGCAGCTCTTTAGTTATTTTGCTTCAATATTCATGCTCAAATAAAATTTTCTTTACTTTGAAATATAAAAAAAATATACTTCAAAAGTCAGAAAAAAGTAATGTTTTTGATAATATCACTTCAGAATACGACAATATTTTGTAAAATTCCATGGAGAGCCGCAATAACAAATTTCAAAAAATTGTTCACTACCCTTCTTTGTAAACTAATTGCGCTTTTGACGCAGACAAATTTCACTTTTTATTTAAAAGACAGAGACACCGCTATACAAAGATTTTCTTTATTTTCTCAGTTTTTGCATAGAGACAACAAAACGGGCGCATAGTTCTTGAAATTCTTCTGTCAACACATCTGTCATTTGGTTCTAACTATGAGGCAGGCACTCTGAAATAAAAACACAAAAATTCCAGTTTACAGACCGATTCTAGCTATGACACAACGCCTACTAAAATAGTGCTGATTAACGATGATTAGCGGTACAGACACTTTCAACATTTCGTCGTAAATTGTCATCAGTCAATACGTCACTGGATCCACAGCTCATACGATATAAAATTATGAGTCTCTACGTGAAAGGCCAGTGCTCTACGTCTCCGACAGTGCACGGACGCTAGACCGCGTATTTCTGCGAAACAATTCCAATATTAAGCACTCATTGAGTGGCCGGTAACCTTGAAACACGAGTGTTGAAACTCGACTGTATTTTGTTAGCAAAAGTTGTGATAACTCTCCACAATGTTCAAGAGCGCCTCGAAGGTGACGATAAATACTGGCAACGTGCTCAACTTGATCGATATCAAGAAGAAAGCTGGACAGAATGTTACTGAAGAGGTTAGTTGCAATTTAATTCAATTCTTCATTGCAATATCACAGATACACTTCAGATACATCAAGGGTAATCATGTGACACCCCAGGGGGGCGCATTTCTATTACTTGTAAGTTTATTTACGTGTAAACCATTCTATGGATTCATTTCATACCACATTTTCTGGTTACTAGGGAGTGTACAGAAGTTATAAAAAAACTAGTATCTAGTATAATAAAGTTCTCAGTTCTAGTTAAATAAATAAGCTTTTCTGAAGACTCCCTCAAAAATATATGCAAACTGTGTATATATTTATTAAATTATTATGTATGTTGATAATGAACTTCTAAGAAGTTCAAATAATTTTTGAAGAAAAATAAGTACTGCTCAATTAGTAAATAAATGTATTTTTTGCATCATGATTTTTATCAAACTTGATATGAATCTTATCAGAATTCAGAAGTTGTTGAATACCTTTACTTGTAAGTAGCCTTAAACCAGGAAGTAATTTTATCAATCAGGCAAGGTATATCTATTTATGTATACAAATAATTATATCTATTATTTCTGTTTATATCAATCTGCATTGATTGATGAGAATATGTTAATAAATTTTCTTGTTAATTTTCTTTTCTGTCAATAAACCAGTATACATAACATACAATGAAACAAACAAAATAAAAAATAAAATAAATTTTGTTAAAAATATTATCTTATCTATAAATTCAACAATTTATTGTACCTTATATATTTATTTATTGTACATACTTTGAGGTTTTAGTTACCTACCTTGTCTTGTATGATTTAATTATTACCTGCTATGACTCAGACTTACAAAGTATAATGAAGGTACATTAAATACCTAAGCAATGAAGTCTACATAGTAGATAGGGCTGCGAAAATCTTATGTCACACACATATCACGCCTATATCCCTTGCGGGGTAGGCAGAGCGTTAACAACCGAAAAAATATGGTCGCTATCGCTACATCTGACAAATATTGAGGGCCGTTTGAGATGATTTGTGTATCATTATGGTGACAGGTTGTCAGCTTGCCGCCTAAAAGTTGTGATACACATGAGACCCTCGAGTCCCTCAGTCGCCTCTTACGACACCCACGGGTAGGAAATAGGGTGAAGCCATTCTAAGCCGGCATCACATGGCACATCTTATGTCAGCTACTTTAATTTCCAGCCAAGGCACAATATACCAAAGAACAGTTGTTCAACTGCACCATTCGGCCTTATAGTACCTACATTAGTAGGGATGTCAACAAATCAATTTTGCCAACCGGAATAAAATAATTTTACAATTTGGGTACCATAATGTTAAGTTTTACTTAGAAAACAAGGACATACATTATAATCAATTGAGTAATTTAAGTTTCTAGATATACATTTTCCCGATTTTTAGACACTTAAAAATGTGACGTCATAGACCAATATTTTGTTTTAGGTCATCTTAAAAAGTTGCTCATTTGACCTGTCATTCCAGTAGGTACCCAATTATGCTGCCTTCAAAATTTAAATTGGCTAGTTTCCTGCGTCGTTAATAAAATATAAAAGTTGTACACTTAAAACCATTGTCCAAAAATACCACAGACTTCATTCATAATTTTTCTTAGTATTCAAAGTTTGAATTAATAAACAGAAAAATTACCTAATAGTAAGTGTTCTGACGCCATCCAAAAAAGCAATGTTAGACGTCAAACTTTCCTATTTTCATAGAAAATACCGTTTTAGATTGTTTTAAAAAATAGCTCATTTGACTTGCCAGTCCACTATAGTCTGTAAAATATATAAATAAATAAATAATAATAAATAATACGTTTATTCTAAAAAAAATAAAGTTAATATACAACCATAATTCCGCCAAGCTAAATAATAGCTTAAAGGCTATGATGAGCCCTCTGATGTTTGTGACCTTTGAGCAAATGCTACGACAGTCCATTTTCCTTTTGTTTCTTAAGAAAATGAACCATATGCCATAGCATTTGCTCCATGGATCATCCTACATTTTACAGACTAAAGCCTATTCAATGTGAGAAAGAGACAGCCCTATTCTTGTTCATATACCATGTACAGTACAGGGCTCTGTGTTTTGTCAACACTGTAAATCAACTGTAAGCATGTCTGTTATTATTACTCCTTGCTACATCTGAATATGTAAGAACCAATGTACTTGCATGTTGCTGCTATGTAATAAATTCGGTATGTAAAGCTTAACTCGAAGACATAAAATAAGAAATCCATTTGGAGATATTTTGGTATATTGTAGTATTTTCATGCTTTTAGTTCGAAAAAGTTAAAAATCACTTTTATTTATGCAAAAATCTAAATAACCTTCATTTGACCTTTGTGATGTACATACGACACAAAAAAATGAAACGAAACTCATAAAACCATAAAAACTTACAGTATCTCATAAAACGAACTTCCCCCTTGCTTGCTTCTGTCATGTCAATTTGACGTTTGTAGTACTGTTGCTAAACTATCGATACTACTATCGATAACACTGTTCAGTTTATATTTGTTTACGTGTACAATATGGAATTCCCGAATTCATAATTTTCCAGCCAACTTTGCAGTTTTTACGGCATATTTCAGCTGCACTATCTGTAAAATATGGAATTTCCTTTTGTTTTTCAAGCAGTATTATATTATGTGTGGTGGTGCATAGTTTTGTGTTTGAAACAAAAACTACAATAAACTACCTAACACTATAACATATGTTAACAGGTTTTTACTCAATACAATCCTATACCGTGAGTAAAAACCCGTTAATATGTATTATCTAGTGTTAGTGTGGAGTTTACCCTTCGGGGCGCTATATCGAAAATAGTTTTTTTAATTTATTTTTGTCGTGTAGAGGGGTCTTATACAAACACTTTTTGTCCTTGGTAATTTTGGTCTCACCTAGGCCGAGATATAGACCCTCGAAAGTCTAGACCAAAAACTTTAAGGGCCTATATCTCGGCCTAGGTGCGTCCTAGCCCAAAATTGCCAAAGACAAAAAGTGTTTGTATTAAGCCTTTTTTTTTGGCTATCGTTTTGTTTTGTATTTTTAACGTGTAAAGGGGCTCAATACAAACACTTTTTGTTCTTGGTAATTTTAGGCTAAGACGCACGTAGGCCGAGATATAGGCCCTTGTAGTTTTTGGTCTAGACTTTCGAGGGTCTATATCTCGGCCTAGGTGCGTCCTAGACCAAAATTACCAAGGACCAAAAGTGTTTGTATTAGGCTCCTCTACACGACAAAAATATATAAAAAAAATATTATAAAAAAATAATTTGCCCAAAATTTTTTTAAGTCCCAAAAAATTTAACCAAAAAAATTTTTTTTTTATGTTTTCTCGACGTTTCATAGGGCCCCGAAGCGTATACTTCAACTTTTTTTACCGCACCGAAAAGTATACTTTGACCTGACCAATAAATAACGTATCGAAACTATCGATATTCCATTATCGAGCGGCATCACTAGTTTGATGACATGACACATGACATTTCAAAAGATGAAATACTTATTCGTTTCATTTGCAATAAAATCTACATGGTGGTTGTTCGTTTCATTAATTGTGTCGTAGTGACGTCATCAATGAAAAACTTTTAAAAAGTTATTAAAAAATAAGGGATAATCAAATAATTAAAAAAAACTAATTAGTTTCTTAAAATTGCTTATATTTTCAGAAAAAAATATTAGAAATATTCATTTTACATACCCAATTGTCTGTATAATCTAGTGAGTCCGATTCAGATTTAGTTTAGAATGCAAGTCAACTGATTTTTTTAATGTGGAAAGTCAAAGTTTTAAAATATTTTGATCTTTTTTCCTTTTTTCGCACTGTTAACCTGTTTCAACTGAACATTTTGAAAAAGACGGTCGTTCCAAGGCGTATATTATTAGCAATTTAACAAATAGGTAGGTAGAGTGTTTTTGCGATTAGCTACGTACACACCGTCCGAGCAGCCTCAGGTGCTCAACGCCGCGCGCCGCATGCGGCACATGCTCGGGTGAGGTAGATTCATCCGTATGTGGACATGTTTTTGACGCTATTTTGAGCCGTCCTACCCTCCTAAGGCCCAGAGCGATATAAGCTAAGTAGTCATATTGGCCCACGGTCCTGCCAGTAGGACTTAATCTTTTATAGTAGTTCAGACCCAAGCGTTTGTTTTAACGATAAGTTAACTTATGGGTTCCAATACAATTTCTGCCAGAGTGACTTCCTCTTTTTGAGCCGTCGATTTACGGGCGACCGTAACCGATGTAGACGTGACCCACGTAGTCTGTTTTATAAGTTCGGATACACTATTTTAAGTTGGCGCAAATTTAAGATCACAATATCTCGTTTTTTAACAAGTCCTACAGGTGGGACCGTGGTATGATATTACTACTGAGCTCATGAAGTAGTTGGGTCTGTAATACTACTCTTAATTGGTACTACCAGTAGGACCGTGGGTCTACTAGACTAGGCGCGCTCGCCTAAGCATGAGCATGCGCTGCCTCTGGCGAAGCACGTCTACACCGTCCGTGACATGCAGCGCATGAGGCTACTCGGCCGATGTGTACGCAGCTAGTCAGGTATAACACACACACACATATCACGCCTTTATCCCTTGCGGGGTAGGCAGAGCGTTAACGATCGTAAAGTTACGGTCGTTATCGCCACGTCTGACAAGTATTGAGGTATAAATATCTACCCAAAAATGCCTCAGAGTTAGACTTCGGGTTTCCGTGCATACAAAACGCTTTGATTCTTAAAAACTTGTGCATTTATTCCAGCTATCAGAAAGCATCAAACTTACCCTAACAGAATGGGGTTCCCAAAACCACCCTCCACCAAATACTCCACGATCCAACCGAAACGGGATCTCAGAAGACCACCCTCACAGCTCGACGCAGGCGTATGACTACATGGTGGTTTCCACTTCAGCTCCAAAGCAGGCCGTGGTAAGACCATTTAAAATACCTTTAGTTAAGGGCTTGGTTAATTAGTTGGGGGTTACCCCATCTCCTCCCGTGGGGGTCGTAAAAAGCGACCGAGGGAGAAACCCGACCCAATCAGACCAGGGTCTGCAGAAGGACAACTCCACATTAAACCCGGAACGGGGTCTCCGTCAGGCGCTTGTGACAGATGTCTATCGTGCGGCAGACTCCTGCAGCCAACCTGGCTCCGCACGTATCGACTCGTCGTTTCTGTGGAGTCAGCCTGGGAGGCCGAGAGGGTAGCGTAGGCCCTGGGCAACCCTGCGTTTTCCAAAATTGCGTCCCTGGCAACGCAGTGTCTTTGGAGAGGAAAAGTCTTACCTCAGTCACAGATTTAACCTGAAATCCTCAAATCTCTCAGTCGCCTCTTACGACATCCACGGCTAATGGGGTGATGCTATTCTGAGCCAGCATCATACCCATTTTAAAAACTGCAATTAAATGCTATAATTCTCAGGTGAACATAACCAGACCGCATGATGACGTGCAAAACAAGATGGCGGAAGAAGAACGAAAGAATCTGAAGATAGGTGTGAAGATCTTCATCAACGAAGATCAGACCGAGGCGTTGACCGAGTGTTTGGAAAATGGTAAATTACTCATCATTCTCCTTGCCTTATCCCTTTCCTCTGTTGGGGTCGGCTACCTAACCTAGAGGATTTGCCGTGAAATCAAGTTTTTACACAGTGCGACTGCCATCTGACTTCTGCAACCCGAAGGCTGACCTGGCACGAATCCTAGGTTAAGTCACATTCAAATATCATCTCTAAGAATGGGATAATTGAGTACAACTAAACACCTAATTCACGATAGTGCAGTGTGGAATTAAACTTACACATTTATACATATATTACGCCTTTATCCCTTGCGGGGTAGGCAGAGCGTTAACAGCCGTAAGAATACGGTCGCTATCGCCACGTCTGACATTTTTGAGGATTGTTTTCCAGGGTTGTTTCAGGAAACATGTGTATCACTATAGTGACAGGTCGTCAGCCTGTCGCCTAAAGATTGTAATACACCAATACTCTCAAGTCCCTTAGTCGCCTCTTACGACACCCACGGGAAGGATGTGGGGTGATGCTATTCTAAGCCGGCATCGCGCGGTGGAATTAAAAACCTTTTTTATTTGGACAAAGACTTGAAAATCTCATCAATTTCGTTTGCGTATCTCTGCAATACTGACGACTAACATCAGTCTATTTAAATACTAATTTTATAGAGAGAAGATAGAGATTAATTTTATAAAGACTCTATTTGCCAGCAAATGGGAATAAATAAAAATGCACTAGGTACTTACCTATACACCTTTAGGTACATAAGTCCATAACAATAGTAGGTAAATATAGTGACTAATTTTTTGCACGCATTACGACGTATGTTGTCAACTGCTGTTGACGTGATAAAGATATGATTAAATACGGGTGTGGTGAGCCCCCAGTGAATGATTATCAGCAGTAATTGCCGTGTGATGCCAGATTAGAATAGCATCACCTCATTCTTGCACGTGGGAGACGTAAAAGGCGACTAAAATAAGGAATGAATGCAAGGAATGAGTAGTAGCGTTTCCTGTGGATATCGCTCCAGTTTTACAACACCGTGGTGAGCGTGGTAAATATTCGAGAGGCCCGTGTCCAACAGTGGACTTCTATGACTTGTACTGTACATTTCAGGATAAGTGATCTACTGCCTAAGTATATACGTAAATTAGTTTTTGGATTTGTCGGATATGTCATGGAAAGAGTTGATTTATCATGACACTCGTATATCTACATGTTTAAATAGCCTCAAACATGATTACCTATATACCATTTGAAATGTCTGGCAATATTGATGATGATCTCTCTCCGACCGATTTCGGCCATGGCGACCACTTTGACTCCTAATCAGATCGGCGCTGATGCGCCCGGAGATGGCTATTGTAGCCAATTTTGGCAGTAAACTCCCGTGCACAGAGTGGACACGTAATATTATTCAGAGTATAAAATGAAGTCCCCTTTTGCGTTTGTGTTTTAATAGATAGTGTGATTCAAAAGAAAGGTTTATATTATACCTACATTAAATACATGGCTGGAAAACGTTTGGTAACTACGGGTAAACAATTACCACCAGATAGAACCATTGACTGTCCCGAAGGCGTAGCGGATAGTATGCCTGCCTTCTACGCCGAGGGTCGTGGGTTCGATCCCCACCGGACACAAATATCTGTTAAGTCAATTTACATATATTTGTGTTGAGTCTGGGTGTTTTCCATGTATAATATGTATTTATTTACAAAAAAAAAGTATATATGTATTAGTATCAGCTATCTAGTTCCCATAGTACAAGCTTTGCTTAGTTTGGCGCTAGATGGCGCTGTGTGAATTGTCTAGGATATCATTTATTTATTATTTATTTATTTATTTTCCTGGCCTCTAATCAAAACTGACCGATAAAATAAATTAATAATCAGTTTCTAAATACTCCCATTGATATATACGTAGTTTATTTCCTACTCCTATCGTTATCTTATCATTTAATTAGTAGGTAGAAGCATAGTAGTAGTAAGTAGTTATTAATCAACTCCGCAGTCATCTAACTTCATCAACTTTGCCGTGTGATGCCGGCTTAGATTGCCGTGTGATGCCGGCTTAGAATTTGCCGTGTGATGCCGGCTTAGATTGCCGTGTGATGCCGGCTTAGAATTTGCCGTGTGATGCCGGCTTAGAATTGCCGTGTGATGCCGGCTTAGAATAGCATCACCCCACATCCTTCCCACGGGTGTCGTAAGAGGCGACTAAGGGACTCGAGGGTATTGGTGTATTACAATTTTTAGGCGACAGGCTGACAACCTGTCACTATAGTGATACACATGTTTTCTGGAACAACCTTGGAAATCAATCCTCAAAAATGTCAGACGTGGCGATAGCGACCGTATTCTTATGGTCGTTAACGCTCTGCCTACCCCGCAAGGGATAAAGGCGTGATATATGCATGTATGTATGTATGCAGTCATCTAATCTGTATGCAAATAGTACTCTGTCATTAATAGGTTACGTCATCTAGGTACATATGAAATTGATGGTCAAGGTTGTAGGTATAATTATCATCATTTATGATTTATAAATAACTCACAATATAGAGATTAGCTCGTACTTTCATTTGAAAATTTATCTTTTTCTGTGTGAATGCGAACTTAAATCATTACATAGTAATAAATGGTTTCCCATATACAGGGTGTAAAAAAAATTGCTGCAAATATTTTAAGGGGTGAACCAGCCCATGAAACTAAACAACTTTCTCTTAGGAACACAGGTAGAAATATGAAAAAAAAAATTGGACCTCTTATACAAAATTACCGACTGACCAAGTCAATTTGTATGGGAGGTCCAAAAAATTGTCTCATATTTCGACCTATGTTTCTCGGGGAAAGTTGTTCAGTTTGATGGACTGGTTCACCCCTTAAACTATTTGCAGCAATTTTTTTTACACCCTGTACAAGTGGTTCAATCGATTCTGCTCGTGATTCTGATAATTTTTCAGGTTTGGCGCATACATTGTAGAAAAACGTCATACGCCATCTCTTTTAATCTGCCCTTTGGAATTATTTTTCATTTTGTGTCTAATTAATCCTATTACCCCTATTCCAGTGTTCGCCGCCCTACAGACAGACTACATAGACAATGTGATACTAGCGTACAACCCCGAAGGACAGAAAGGAGAAAGTGACGAAGATAATCTAAACCACACCCATGCGACCAAAGCATCGCCTATTTCACTTGGAAGCAATATTGGTAAGTCTCTTCTCTTCTATTAAATTCTCTTATCTTCTTCAACAGCACACTCACAAATCACTGCCTTTTACATTCTGCCTAACCCGCAAAGGCGTTATGTGTGCGCATCATTTGTGTAATCGGGATATTTTATATGCCCTCAAAAATAAAAATAAGACAAGTAAGGCGGTGGCCGAGACTTGAACCTGGACCGTCTAAGTGTCATGCCAATTCAGATGACAAAAGCCGATCGAATTCGTTTGGAGAAATTGCATCATGATGGATATGAAGTGTTAATAGTAGATTACGTACTGAGGTATGTAAGCTATCAATAACAACCGAGGTTTTTTAACGCCCGAGCGGAGCGAGGGCGGTACCTTTCCGAGGTTGTTATTGATGTTACATCCGTGGTACGTATACTGCTTTACATATCGAATGAAAAAAGAGTAAAATAAAGCGATAAATACAAGAAAATGATCAATAAATGATGATTGTATCGTCTGCTATACAAATTGCACTACTAAACTTTTTTTTCTATGATTGAAAAATATTGAATTAATATGAAAGAAAAGTATCCTAACATAAAGTAGACATTTTTCTGATCGTAGGGATATTAGTAATTTTTACTTTTGTCATTGTATATTTAAGTAATAATTCGACAAACTCATTTATTGAGGTTATAAAAATGCAGATTAAAAATATAATTCCTGCGTTCAAGCAACACAATTCGTAGCGGCCAGTTCGAAATTTAAAATCGTATACAACTAATTGGATGCAACTCCTATTAAAAATAAGAAGAAATTGATTTTAACTTTTTAATTGCTGCGATTCTATTGGTTCTTTTTCTAGTTCCATATTTAAAATTACTTACAACTTAGGCTTAGTTTTAAAACCTCGCCTGTAAGTTGAACTTACAGGTCGTGTTTTTTGTCAGTAATGACCTACTTTCAGAGCATGAGATATGTAAAATAGCGTTACTATTGGCTTCAAATGTCAAAACGATGCCGTTGACCATACCGATATTTAATTCGTGTAAGATACCGAGCCGTCCAACGAGCCAGTGAACCCTAATGTCAGAATTTTTAAACCGCCTTCTACAAGTGGCTTCTGACATGGTTGTGTAACGACCGCTGTCTAAGACGGGACCTACCATACCGATGAAAGTTAGACAATCAAGAAGGGGCAGCTCTCAGTTGCCAATTGTCTGAACAGTGGAACGGCACCTCACAGTCGCAGTTTCAAGTTTCACTCCCGCTAACATTTTTTCAATTTCCTTTTGTCGTATTTTTTACCCTTAAGTAATCTTTATTTAATAATACAAATTTGCCAAAATTAGATGGTAGCTGCTCTGTGTAAAAACTTGGTTCCAAGTCAACTCCCCGAGGTCAGGTAGCCGACCCCGACAGAAAATGTGATAAGGCAACGAGAATGATGATCTGTCGTTTCTCTTCTAGTGCGCGTGTCTAACACGCAAGAACTCGAAGCTGATAATGAGGCGGACGCGCGCAAGTGTGAAGCCATGCTACCGGGGATTAAGGTGCTGTGGTCCGTACTAGAAGACTACGTCAAACAGGGTAAGTGGCATGAATAGATATCTCTCTTTTCGTGTGGGACACAAAGTCGTCCAACGACCCGATGAACCCTAGTGTCAGAATTTTTCAACCGCCTTCTACGAGTAGCAGGCTTCTGACATGGTTGTGTAACGACCGCCGTCTAAGTGATCATAGACAGCAACCGGGACCTACGGCTTAACGTGCCATCCAAAACACGGAACCATCCTACTTACGATGAATAGATAACCCTTAGGGCCATAATTCTGCCGTGTGATGTCGGCGTAGAGTAGCATGACCCCACATCCTTCCCGCGGGTGTCGTAAGAGGCGACTAAGGGACTCGAGAGTATTCGTGTATTACAATTTTTAGGCGACAACCTGTCACTACATAGTGATATATACGTTTTCCGAAACAACCTTGGAAAACTATCCTCAAAAATGTCAGACGTGGCGATAGCGACAGTATTTTTACGGCCGTTAACACTCTGCCTACCCCGCAAGGGATAAAGGCGTGATATATGTATGTATGTATGTTAGGTTGTCTCATGACATCGCATCAGCCTATAGCAGTCCACTGCTGGACATAGGCCTCCCCCAGGCCACAAGGCATAATCTCCCGCTTTCGCCATCCAGTCGCTACCAACCGCTCTGATCTCTACGTCACCGTTGTTGGACGCCCTCCAGCCAGATGGACAAATGACCAAAATTAACAATATAAATTTATACCAAAGTTTAAAATGGTTTTACTAATTTACCCGATACGATAGTGAACCAAATTACCCAATAGTCAACCAAAGTGCCCGATAGTCCACAAATTACCGCACAAAATTGCCCGATAGTCCACGATATTAACACCCACACAAAATTAACTGATTTTTAGATTACAAATAACTTGCCATATTTAATCAATAGTCCAAAAATAACCCCACTATATAAATATAATATAATAAATGTACAAAGTTGACCGATGGTCTATGATATTTTCACCATAACCTTAGCTTTGAATACAGGCTGTAAAAAATTTTCTGCAAATATTTCAAGAGGTGAATTAGTCCATGAAACTGAATAACTTTCCCCAAGAAACATAGGTCGAAATAAGAGAAAATGTTTTGGACCTCCCATACAAATTGACTTGGTTGGTTGGTAATTTTGTTTGGGAGGTCGAAACTATTTTCTCATATTTCGATCTATGTTTTTAAGGAAACAGTTTCATAAAAGTTCCTTAAAATATTTGCAGCTAATATTTTTACACCTTGTATTGTTCTTTTTTGCTTAATTTGCTGTATTTTTACTTGCTTACTAACAATTTTTCTCCCCCCAGGTCGTGTTTACCAACTAGGCGTAGCTGACGTGGGTGGTGGTTGCCTTCGCAAGCTTCACGCGTGGGCGCGCGTAAAACCTGCCATAGCTCAGATTAATCTGGCCTCGTGTTGCGTAGTGCCACCCAGTCTTCATACCTTCTGTCGGGCCAATGATGTACAGCTTCTTACTCATGCTGATCCACCAGGTATGACAGAGTTGTAAGTATAACAAGGACCTTGGTATTACAGGGATCCAGGTATAGCAGAGAATCTGGCATAACAGGGACCCAGGTATAACAGATCCAGGCACAACAGGTAATGTGGTATAACAGGGACCCCAGTATAATTGGACCCATGTATAATAAGGACCCAGGTATAACAGGCTATACAGCCATAGCTCAGATTAACCTGGCCTCATGCTGCGTAGTACCACCCAGTCTTCATACCTTCTGCCGGGCGAATCATCATCATATCGTATGGCATCTCTCTGCGCAGGATCCTATATGTAAATTTTTAGGTTTTTGAGCCAGTCTTCGGCCGCTGGTGTTAGACGGTGCAGCTCGGTCATGCCGCCAGGTAGGCGATACAGTGGGCAATCATTCACAATGTGGGCTAGGGTTTGGTCAGGCTCTCCGCACTCGCAGGATGGCGACTCCCTGAGTCCCCATTTGTGGAGGTGGTGGTTTGATCGCCCGTGTCCGGTTCTAAACCTATTCAGCCTCACCCATATTGAGCGCGGGGCATCGAATCCAGGGGGCCTTTTGTTTGGGTCTGAGATCAAATCCTTTTGTGGATGGGCATAAAGTTCCCATGATGACCGCCATTCCGTTTTAACATCATACTTGGTCTCCAGACGTTTGTCTGTCCAAATCGGGTGTCGTGATGGTTATCGGTGAGACGGTGTACGGTTGAGAGTTTCTCGGATCGGCATGAAGTCTCTCGAACACTTACGCCACTCAGTAGCTGCCGCATTACACCTTCGCAGATCCGGTGGAGGGATGTGGGCCAGAACTGGGAGCCATGGGAGAGGGGTGGATTTTATAAGCCCGGTGATAATCCGCATGGCCTCGTTGAGTTTGGTGTCGACTTTGTTTGTGTGCGCACTTCGGTACCATACAGGCGCACAGTACTCCGCGGTTGAATAAACCAGAGCTAGAGCAGATGTCCGTAAGACTGAGGCGGAAGCACCCCAGATAGTTCCTGATAGATTTTTTAGGATGCTTAGTCTGGTTTTAAGTTTTTGATATAGATATAACAGTTTTTGCCGGACGAATGATGTACAGCTTCTTACTCATGCTGACCCTCCAGGTATAACATAGTTTCAGATATAACAGAAACCCAAGTGTAATAGGGACCCATGTACAACATTTAACTGGGAGTGTTGTGACACTAAGACCCAGGTATAACAGGGCCCAAGTATAACAGAAAACTAGGCACAACAAAAAATCAGGTTCACCAGGGACCTATGTATAACAGACAACCAGACATAACAAGGAATCAGATATAACAGTGTCTCAGGTATAACAGAGAACCAGGTATAACAGGGATCCAGGCATAACAGGGATCCAAGTATAACAGGGACCCAGGTATATTGGTGACAAGCACAAAGCAAAAATGATATTTGTTTCGGTCGTTATGCGGGCGCATCACATCTCTAGTCTGTGGTTACAAGTAGTTTATACAAATGTTTGTTGCAGACCTGCTGTCAATAGCCGCCATGAAGACGCTGTCGGACGCCGGCGTCGGCTGCGGGAACCTCGACTGGTGCGCGCGCTACCAGGTAAACATTACATTACAATCGTAACTAGCCACGAGAACAAGTCGTTTTCCCGACATTTATTATATAGGGTGTACTTGTTTATGAGGTTCAAAGAAAAAAAAAACTAAATTCTGGACACCCATACATACACATATACACATCACGCGTCTATCCCATGCGGGGTCGGCAGAGTTTTAAAATACGGTCGCTATCGCCACGTCTGACAAATATAGAGGGCCGTTCTATTCGTTTTTGATTCTGGGCACCCTTACTGGGCTACTTATTTGGAATATTGTTTTCTAAAATTAAAAATTTACGAATTTTTACGATCTTTAATGCTCTGTCTGGGTAGCGGGTTCGCTAGGGACAGAGGCGTGATTCATGTAAAATTAATAAAATATATGTATGGACACTACGAACAAAATGCTCTGTAAGTTAGCACTATCAGTATGGAAGGTCTGATTTTTGTGCTCCGAATATTAAAAAATAATATTACAGATTGGTGGCTAAGGGTGTCTACAATCTAGAATTTTCCTTTGGACCACTTAGACAGGGACATTCTGTATTTAAGTATTTTTTATTTAACACTGGATTTATTAAGAATCCGCATCAATATCCGTTGGTTTAGTAGGAGTTAGCGCTGTCCATGACAATGTATATATATATATATTTTACTTATGTATATATATACTATAGTAAGTGTACTTTAAAGCTGAGAGCTTAATGCACACGAGCTAGATTTTAATTAATATATTTATAGGAGTCGGAATCGTATAATTTAGGAATCGCAATAAATGTTATCAGAAACAGTTCAGCAGTTTTTATGATACATCCTTTCTCGTGTGTGCTTTACGTTATTTGATAACATTTTTGTTACGACTTACTTTATATTCTGAAAAAGATACACCGAATCACTTCATTTATACATCTGCATCACTTGAGATGTGTAGATTGTTTTTTGTTTTCCATCATGAGTCGTATTCGCATTTTCCTTTCATGAAGCTTCGAAAAAACATCATGATCTCGCTAATTATAAAAAAAAAAACTATTTTCAGGTCCACATAAAATGCCGCGGCGTTTTAGCCCTCAAAGGCTACGTGTGTAAAGCCGCCCTCGACGGACCAAAGTCTAAGACGACTGCAAGCAAAGACGATAATACCCCCACCATCAGAGAATTAAAAGACATCACCCCCACTCCTGTAGGGAATCAAGGACCTTTTGTGCCTTAAAAATAGAAAAAAGTTCCAAAAATCGCAAATAATTTTGCCAAGCTATAGCACGTGCATATAGAGAAAGAATTTGAAAATGGCGGCGATTATATAAGGAAGTGGGAAAAAATCTGGTATACCGGATGTAAGGGACGGTGTTAAGAAAACTATGAAGACATGATCAAATGAAATCTGAACAACTTTTACTATGAAACGTATGTTGCGAAACGAAAAATAATTTTCGTGTTAGAAAGTCAGCAGATCCGGGTTTTTTCATGACAAGTAGAGAGAATCTTTATTTACCAACGCCTCCTTAGAAAAACTTCAGTTTTATGGTCTGATCAGGCTGGTGTGTTCCTAATGTCCCCAAGACGTGTCCCCCTCATGGGTACAACGAGACGTTATTAATTGTACATCTCGTTGTCCTCGGTGACAGTTTCCCGTCACGGGGACAACGAGACGTCATTAGTTTTACTTCCCGTTCTCCCCGTTATAGAGATAAGGCACTACTGTGACCGTTTAACGAAGACAACGGAATTTTTTTTTTTTATTAAATCCCTTTGTCCCCAATTACCGAGACATGCCCACCGGGGACAACGGGAATTATTTTTATTTATTTGATTAAATACCGGTGTGTCCCCGATCATCGCGAACGCGGTTTTAGAGACACCGCGGTTTTAGGTACGCCGTCCCTTTCACACAGTATGTGAGAGCGTTAGTGCAAGCGAGATAGCATGATCGCCATCCACAATATAAAGATCCTTTCTTTATACTAAGCGGAATTAGGCTTGATGCACATAGACGGACCGTCTTGGATTTTTAAGCAAACCATAGACAATATTATATCTGATTCTTTTATGGTGCGGTTTTCTTATGTCTACCCTTGCCTTTATAATTGTCTGTGTTTTATTTCAGATATGCTGAAACTGTAATTTTATTCCATTTTTAGGAAACAAAATATTAATATGATATTTTATTTTTTGTGATATCACTATCTCAAAAAATATTGTTTTAAATTAAATTAAGTTTTTAGCCTATAAACAACTGTATACGGATTTAAACAATATGTTAATAAATGATATCAATTCCAAAGCAGAATTGATGCAAATTTTTGTATCCTTTCTCTATTAATATGGTTTATATAAGGTGTAAAAATATTCGCTGCAAATATTTTAAGAGATGAATCAGCCCATGAAACTGATCAACTTTCCCCAAGAAACATTTTAAGTCAAAATATGTGATTTTTTTTGGACCGCATACAATTTAATCGACTTGGTAATTTAGTACGGGCGGTCAAATTATTTCGTATTTCGACCTACGTTCCTTGGGGAAAGTTGTTCAGTTTCATGGGCTGGTTTACCCCTTCAAATATTCGCAGCAATTTTTTTTACACCCGGTACTTAGGTATGGTGCACAAATTAAATATAGCATTCGGAAATATAAATATATATAGTATTTGTAACTTTCCTACAATAGGCTAGTGACATTCATTGTGATAAATATAGTAAGCCAACAGCAATACATAGTGCTATGTATGAAAATTTAGGAATTAACTGGAACAACCTACTATTTACTACAAAATAACCAATACAGTTTCCTAAGTCTGCTAAATGTAAATCGTTTCAGTTGGATGTCGATTAGATCTCAGTTGGATGATTTCGGTCGTTTCGTAGTCTGCTAACAGTTTGAAGGATAGAAAATCACTATAGCAATGGAATGACAGTTGAGTTTCGATGGCGTTACGGTGACAAAATATAGCAGACTTGGGGCCCTAATCGTTCCTTGGGAAAAGTGTTTTACTTTCATTGACTTCAGCCCTTAAAATATTTGCATATACAATCTTTTAAATATGCAATATATAGCAAACAATATTGTTAAATATAAATATGAAGATAGGTACTTACTTAGGTTTATTAACTGCAAAACTTGCAGATTGCCTTTAAAAGATTGATTAAAAAAAGATGGATTGTATATAAATCTTAAAATGGTTGTTTTTACTCGACTGTTTCAAACTGAGGTTTCTGTTATTCAAGATATTCTTAAAAGGGTCGTTTTATGTACCTACTACTTATTCAGGATATTTCTGGCTTATTAAAAACGGTGTTGGGAAAAGTACTAATTCTTTCAAGGGATGAACCAGTTCTTGGGCTAAACAATTTTCCACATGCAACATAGGTCGAAACATCAAAGATATTTTTGGATCTTGCATACAATCTGACTCAGTCGGTTGGTATATTTTGTATGGGATGACCAAATTTTTTCCATGTTTCGACCTATGTTCCATGAGGAAAGTTGTTTAGTTTCATGAGCTGGAGCATGAACATGGCTAGAAGTTAGTACTTTTCTTAACACATGCATGTAGAAGTATTTTTTTTTACATTTCAATATTGTAGAATACTTTAGGGTTATGGGTACAATATGATATAATTAACCCATAGTTTAAACACTCAAAAATATTTTTATAATTAACTGGGCCATAAAATCTTTTTTACAAGAATTTTAGAAATGTGTTGGCTAAATTATTATTTCCTCGTGTAAACGAATTTTAGTTTAATTTATTAGATAATGTACTTAGAAGTTTCACTTAATTTAGGCTAAAATTCTAACGCCCTGGTAATCTCAGTAACTAAATTGGAAACAGACATTAAAAAAAATGAATTTAGAACTAATGGATTTGAATGTTTAAAAAATTCTGAACATTTCATTATTCAAAACTTACATATTGCAAAATGTTTATAACACATTTTCTTTTTATACCTTTGTTACTGTAATATATATTTTTTTTATATAAAACTTATAATTTTTTATTGAATTCAAAAATCGTAAAACTATGAAAACGAAGATATTGTGCTGATTTTTAATTTAAAGTTTTAGGTATTTATTCAGAAGTTATTTATTAATTTGTATTAACAGAATTTATTTGACATTGATTTCAAAAACTAATAGGTTCTCAATATATTGGTATAACTTAGTTTTTGATAGTTATCAACTATTGTATAGCAAATGCTACAGTAAAGCCATTTTAAAAATTGGATTTTACGACTGTCAGATTCAGCGTAATACCTACTATAAAACGAGGACCATTTTCTTTATAACATGCCAAACAGCTGTTTTAACATGACAGCTGTCAAATCAAGCGTATTATTATGGCCTAACTTGGTCTAAGTATAAACCTTCGCTTTTAACAGTATTTTCAATATTACATTCCTTTATACCTAAAATGATGTGCATGTCTCAAATAAAATAAATATTCTGGTGCTACATACAGGGTGTAATAATATTAGCTGCAAATATTTTAGGGGTGAATCAGCGCATGAAACTGAACAACTTTCCCCAAGAAACATAGGTCAAAATATGAGAAAAATTTTTGGACCTCCCATACAAATTGTAGTCGGTCGGTAATTTTGTATGGGAGGTCCAAAATTTTTTCATATTTCAACCTATGTTTCTTGGGGAAAGTTGTTCAGTTTCATGGGCTGATTCACTCCTCAAAATATTTGCAGCTAATATTTTTAAACCTTATATAAATTTATGTTACCATAAAGTCGTGGGTGCTAAGCGTTGGTTCTTCAGTAACTTTCATTCGTACCACAAAAAATGGATGAAAATGACAAGCGCAGATTTTCTGTCTTTACTCTTTTTATAATGCGAAAACAGCTCCAATGCGCTTATATAGGGCGTTTCTCTTTAAATGGTCAAAAGAGAAAAATCTAGATTCTGGACACCCATAGCTACCAATCTGGAATATTGTTTTTTTAATACCTATTCATAGAAAAAAATTTCGACCTCCCATACTAACAATGTTGTCTGGTTGAGCATTTTAAAAGGAGTGTCCAATTTTTTTCTCGAATATTAAAAAACAATATTCTAGATTGGTAGTGGTAGTCTAGAAGCTAGATTTTTTTCTTTGGCCCAGTTAAAGAGGGACACCTGTACAAAGTTGTTTTAGACAATCACCCTACAGTCATAATGATATTTAGAGTTGAACTTATTTTCTTGATTTTATAGGGTCATTAGGTTCATGATACGACCAAAACACATATATATAGCATGGCCAGAAAGCGTAGAAATTTAAATAAAATGGAACTAAAAATTTTGTATGAAAAATTGTTGCCATAGTTAAGCGTTATCTATCAAATTTGACAGATCGCTAAGAAAGTGGCGTGCTCATTTTTTATCTACTCTTTATGGTCAAGCTATAAGTAGATATTTATTTGTTAAACCAACATTAAACTACCTACGACATACTTGCCTTAAAAAAAGTTAGTGACGTAGAATATTGTAAAACTAAAAAAAGCAAAACATGTAAAATAAAAAATATATACTTAACTATGTTATTTCTTATTATTATAATATGATGTAAGATAACACGTTGAAATTAAAGTATTTATTAAAAGTATTCTTTGGTTTTTTATTGTTAGCATGTAACATCTATAAAAATCAACCAACATAAAACATAGGGAAAACATAAAACATAGGGTTTCATGTGTATTACAACTTTTAGGCGACAGGCTGACAACCTGTGACTATAGTGATACACAAATTATCTCAACCGCAACCCAACATTTGTCAGACGTGGTGATAGCGACCGTATTTTTGCGGTCGTTAACGCTCTGCCTACCCCGCAAGGGATAAAGGCGTGATATATGTATGTATGTATGTAAAACATAGTGTGGCTCTCCTTGGCACGGCCACTTGGAAATCCATGACCCGAGAGCATTCAACCTATGGAGATGGCAAAGCTGGGCTTACCCCTCTGCCAGAATTCACTGCCCATTTGCCCAGCACGTTATATGAAACTGACAGTTGCCATTTTGTATGTGATTGTTGTAAAATTATCGCTGTGTGCTGTACGTGTATACCTCCGCAAAAAGTGGCAGAAATTACACCTCCATAGGTTGTATGCTCTAAGTCGATAAATTTTCATGTGCCAAGGAACACAAAAACTTATAACAGGATGTGATTTTGATTGATTTGATGTGAATCAAGTAATGTCATGGTTGCTAACAACTTTGCGTCAAGGTAAACCCTATTTCTAGAAACGAAGATGAGAATAGGAGGTTTTCTTTTTGAGAAAAAAAAAACTAGCTTTGCAAGAACTCGATATGTGGCGTTGAGCTGACTATGTTACTAGATTCCAGTGTAAATTACCAAGCCAAAAGGTTAAAAAACATTTCAACACTGACGGACAGCCTGGCATGCACTGACACTTTCGTTCCAAATGAGTCCGATTTCAAGTTTCAAAAAAACAAAAAATAAATTTCATGTTCCGTTCGCGGTAACATACCAAGCACACAGCGACATCTATCCAACGACTAGAATATTAATTTAAAAAATAAAAGAAAATTCCCTATTCCGTAAAAAATGCCTTGAGTGCGCGCCGCGAAAGAAGTCCCGCGAAAAAAGCTAAAATGACCCTTATGGACCTCAGATTAAGGGTCATTGAAACGTTTTCCGCGGGACTTCTGTCGCGGCGCGGACTCTAAATTGCAAGAGTCCGGTTGCAGTTCCGGTTGACCGAACTAGCGCAACTTTTTAGTAGCACTTTCGGTTGGTGCAGTCAGGTGATTCTGATTTCGTATGGTATGGTGTTTTTTTGTAGTTTGTCAACGTTATGTGTTTCTGGGGGAAAGTTGTTCATTTTCATGATTCAATTCATCTCTTGTAAAATTGCAGTAAATTTTATTTTACAACAGTTGTTTGGATAAATGATAGGTCTCTTTACACTCGACAGATCTATCAATAATCTGAGAACAGGGCCCCAAGTCTGCTATTTTTTGTCATTGTCTGTCGCCATCGAAACTAAACTGTCATTCAATTGTCATTGTGATTTCTCTATACTTCATACTGTTAGTAGACTACGAAATGACCGAAATTATCCAACTGAGATCCAATCGACACCCAACTGAAACGATTTTCATTTAGCAGACTGAGGGTCCTGGTGTTTAGATGAATGATTAGGTGTCTTTACACTCGACAGATCTATCAATAAAAATAAACTACGTAAGTATCTAAGAACAGGTGGTTACTTATACCTAATACAATTAAAGTGTATCAATATGACCACCACCCTCGTAATTCAACATTGTAAAACGCAATTTATATTCACAGCGCTAAACGCTGAGAAATGAGGCGGATAACTTTATAATTTTGCATTAAAATAAAGGGTTGGATACAGGATATTGGTTTCCGCACCGACCCTTCCTACAGGTTTTTTATTTTGTTGATAAGTAGCTTGGGGACTACCTATTTTATTATTAAGTTCTTGTAAGTAAGTATTATCTACTTATTCTTCTGGTAATTTTAAAGTTATTGTCCTCGATTCTAGCAAAACCCTTCCTTGGCTTAATGTTAGCTTCTATTCCACAGGTAGTTACTTAATTTATAACACATTTTTTCCATAAGTAGTTACCTAACGTCTCGTTTGTGTCCTAATATACCTATTACCTATCCATCCCCATAACATGCTAGCGCAATGTGTATCTAACTCTACGTAAATTACGTGCGTCAACTTTCGAACGCCCACATTGGCCACGACGTGGCAAATAGCTTGCGTGTTGTATCATCGTACAACTTCAGGTCTAGCTGCTGATTGAGAGCCAGCTCAGAAACCAACGAATCAATTATAGAAGTTTGTGACATCAGTCTCCCTTTTACACTCGGGCTTTCTTATTCATATTTCCGTACTGCTACGAACATAAACTTAATACTTAATAGTATAAGAACGTGGCTACAAAGTGATGTTATATACCTACTGTTTGGTACTGCTGTCAGACGTCAACTTGGTCCCCGTCCGTAGAAAGCCCGAGTGTAAAAACTAGACTGCTGTCACAAACTTCTATAATTAGTTGACATACGTCCACCATCTACGCATAATTAGCAAAAGTGTAGGTAATACCTACTGATGATAATTGGTGCGGTCGCGGGAAGGAACGCACAGACTCTAGAGCCTTTTCTTTTACTCAAGCCAACCAACATATTTTTTTTGCTCCTGTAAAAGGCTTATCTACACCAAGTCACAGTCATCCACCGGGGTCTTCAGCCCGCGGATTATACAAGAATGTAAGATAATAATGTAAGCGCAAGTGACAACAATTAAAACTAAACGTTTTGTTCGGTTCAAGCACCCGACAGTGACAATAATATTGCAATTACGGCGAAAGGAAGGGTGGTTATCGGCCATCTTGGAAAGTAAGAGTGCGACAATTTCACGCTTATGAGCTTGAACTTGGGCGGATTGGTAGCGTGTGCAGCATCAAGATGGGAGAAAATTAATGGCCGCGGTGATGACAAACGCAGACGTAATAAAATAATGTACAATGAACAGAACTTGTAGGTAAGTAAGTAGTTAGTTACGTTTTTCAAACCTGAACTGAACAGTCTTGAAAATAGAGGTCCACAGTGGAACACCGTGATGAAACCCACATGCTGAAAACATCGTGATGAAACCCACATTCAAATAAAGAATTCAAATGATATTTGAATGTGACTTAACCTAGGCTTCGGGCCAGGTTAGCCTTCGTGTTTCAGAAGTCAGATGGCAGCCGCTTTGTGTAAAAACTTGTTTCCACGTCAAATCCCCTAGGTTAGGTAGCCGACACCGACAAAGAACGGGATAAGGCAAGGAGGATGATGAGTGGAACTAGGCTAGGCAAGTGCCTATTCGTTGGTCCGTAAAATAGATTACCTATACTTGTTTATTTCAAGAAAGTATCCGTTCCTTTCCTCCTTTCTAAATTCTGAAAACGCGTTCATTATATCAAACCACATATCAAATTCACTACATTCAAGGATTTATACTTTTCTAGGTCTATTAGCCTTGTCCATTGAGGTTTTTAAGGTCCTGTTGATGCTTGATGATGTATCTATAAATCGAAAAAATCATCGTTGGTCTGCTCACTGGCATTTTCGCCTCTCTTGGCCATTCCTCTCGTCAATTTCTTCCTAAGTAAGTTTGTAGTTGTACCTACTTGGTTGTACGAATTATGCGCCGAAAAATTTCGGTTTTTTGATATACCTAAGTACTTAGATTTTTTACCTAAAACATTTAGTTTGATACCAGTGATGTCTGTCAGTTTCGGGCAAATGCTATGCCTCATGTTGTTGCCATATAAGCTAAGTTTGTTTTAGGGCGCTTTAATTTCTTGTTTATTTTTGTAGTTTGAAATTGATTGATTGATTGATTGTTTCAAATATAAAATTTTGTCAGTGAAATTTTCTGAAACTTGATATAAAAAGTTAACTCTTCTAGACTTTTTAAGGTCAATTTTCCTCTCTATTAGTATGGATATCTGTCAAGCGTCACATGTAACATTTCTGCCAACGCTACTAGGGACCATGCGCACCGAGAGATCTCGCCGAAATTGTCCGCCGCGCACAATTTACCGCAGCTTTCCATACCGTGCGCGTTGCGTAACCGCGCCGCATGATGCGCGCGCGCAGGTTACCTAAGCGCAAGATTTTTGGCCAATCGGGTACCTAATTGAATGTTGCGCAAATATTGTGCCAACTGAAAACTAGAGCGGAAGATTTGTGACGACAAATAATTTTAGGATACAACTTCTTACGAAACTAAAATTTGATTGGAAAATAGAGAATACGGAAATATTAGGCAGGTACCTAATTGTAAGAGTCAAATAAAAATATACCCACACACACATATCACGCCTTTATCCCTTGTGGGATAGGCATATTTGACCATATTTTAACGGCCGTTAAAACATGGTCACTATCGCCAAATCTGACAAATATTGAGGGCCGTTTGAGACAATTCGTGTGTCACTATAGTGACAGGTTGTCAGCCTGTCGCCTAAAAGTTGTAATACAACTGAAACCCTTAAGTCTCTCAAATAGAAATAATCGTAAGTATTAAAAACTTAATAAATATAGATATACCTTATGTATCCGTCAAATAAAAAAAGCCCTCGCATAAAAGATGAGTTTTTGGACCGAGTCAATCGGTTAGGGCCAGATATTTTTATATATTTCTTCCTGGGGAAAGTTGTTCAGTTTAAAAATGGTTCCTCCCTTGACTGGTTCGTGACGAATTCACCAATAACATCGGCTACGTATGTACTTAAATCTACTTATATCGGCGTAGCGGCTAGTGCGAAATCTCGTAATCTCTACGTTTGCTACGCTTTCTACGGCGTAGTAAACTACGGAGTGACCAATGGTCACCGGTCGATTTCCTAGCAATAATCATTAGGTACTCATATATCAAACAAAGGGTAGTGTAGTATATAAACTATCAAAAATGCGTCGTGAGCTTGAAGGTCGTAAGACAAGTCGCTAGATGACTTGGTCTTTAATAACTATTGTCGAAAAATACTATGTACATTACTGCATCATCATTCTCCTTGCCTTATCCCGTTCTCTGTCGGGGTCGGCTACTTAACCTAGGGGATTTGACGACATAGTTTTTTGAAATATTCAAAGTTCAAATTATTAATTTATTATAACTAACTTTTATCTTAACTTTGTTTATTAGACCGTGTTTGACCGACTTTGTTTTTTTGGTCGTGTGATTCCGGCTTAGAATAGCATCACCCCACATCCTTCCCGCGGGTGTCGTAAGAGGCGACTAAGGGACTCGAGAGTATTGGTGTATTACAATTTTTAGGCGACAGGCTTACAACCAGTCACTATAGTAATACACATGTTTTCTGAAACAACCTTGGAAAACAATCCTCAAAAATGTCAGACGTGGCGATAGTGGCTGTATTCTTACGGCCACTATCGCTCTGCCTACCCCGCAAGGGATAAAGGCGTGATATATGTATGTATGTATGTATGTTTATTAGACAGAAAAATAATATAAAAATAAGTGTTTTGACGCCTTCGACGTCTTAAACAGCGCAATAGGACGTCATCATTCAGTACTTTCATACAAAATATCGATTTAAAAAGTGGCTCATTCGACTTGCCAGTCATCTATAGCCTATTTCTTGAAACGGAAACGATCGGCTTCTGCCATCGGTATCGGCGTGAAGCCGATGAAAATCCTGCCCTCAGGGCCGACTGCTAAACGTGCCCCTTCGAAGCATAGAGTGACAGCCTACCGGCGACTGGGCCCGCGTGTGAAACCCACAACTGCCCGGATGTGTCCTTACAGACGCCAACCGGGACTGCATAACGTGCCTTCCGAAGCATGGAAGTCAGTGAGAGCCGACTGGGCCCGAGTGTGAAACCCACCACGGCCCAGATACCATCTTGATTGTGTCCCCGGCTGTGACTCTGATGTACACCCGAAGTACCTCTTGGATCATAAAAATGTGCTATTGGCTACGGAACAGCAAGAGTTTTTTTTTCTATAATGCACATATAGGTACTAAGTTCAAATAAGAACAAAAAGCTTCATGTAGTTCAGATCAGCTGACATTAGGTGAACTAATAAAATAACTCAAAAAATAAAAAGGAGCCGAATTTAAAAAAAAATATAGAAAAAATGATAATTGTAGGTTTTGAGTTTTTTTGTTTGTACGCTTTATCTTTTTCTCGAGAATTCTACACATTCCCATGCTTAACAAAAACCTTTTTACTTTTGCCGGCGCCTCGCTCTAATTCGTGTCGGTACGCATCCTTATTGTAGAGTCAAACAACAGTTTGCGAACATCGGAACAGAGAAACGGCGACAGAGAAACGGGATAAGGCAAGGAAAATCCGTGTCGGCTAGCCTACCTAGGGCATTTGACGTGGAACCAAGTTTTTACACAGAGCCACCTGACCTCTGCTACCCTAAAGGCTAATCTGGCCGGAATCCTAGGTTAAGTCACATTCAAATATCATCTGTATTCAGATTGGTTTGATAAATGGAAAATAGATTCTCATGGTGAAAACTTGGCCGTGTGATCCCGGCTTAGAATAGCATCACCCCACGTCCTTCCCGCGGGTGTCGTGAGAGCCATCTAAGGGACTCAACAGTATTGGTGTATCACAAATTTTGGGTGACAGACTGACAACCTGGCACTAAGTGATACCTGCACGTGTTTTCTAAATCAAACTTGGAAAACAATACTCAAAAAATATCAGACGTGGCAATAGCGGCCGTAATTGTTTTCGGCTGTTAAAGCTCTGCCTACCCCGCGAGGAAGAAAGGCGTGATATATGTATGTATGTAGTATGTGAAAACTCCGTCCAACATCTAATAGGGCCTGCGTGTGTACAGTGCACAAAGCGCGCGCATGTTTCGGTAGCCGAGAAAGTGGAAAATCGACGGTAATCGTAATCGCAGCCCCAAGTGATGTCGCTTATCACAGCATTCTCTACATACATATATCACGCCTTTACACCTTGCAGGGTAGGGAGAGCGATAGTGGCCATAAGAATACAGCCACTATCGTCACGTCTGACATTTTTGAGGATTGTTTTGCAAAGCTGTTTCAGAAAACATGTGTATTACTATAGTGACAGGTTGTCAGTCTGTCGCCTAAAAATTTTAATACATCAATACTCTCGAGTCCCTTAGTCGTCTCTTAGGACACCCGCGGGAAGGATGTGGGGTGATGCTACAGCATTTCCTACGTACATTTAAAACTTGCCGTGTGATCATTCATTCTCCTTGCGTTATCCCGTTCTCTGTCGGGGTCGGCTACCTAACCTAGGGGATTTGACGTGGAACCAATCTTTTAGATAGAGCGACTGTCATCTGATCTCTGCAACCCGAAGGCTAACCTGGCCCGAATCCTAGGTTGAGTTACATTCAAATTTTATTTGAATGTGGGTTTCATCACGATGTTTTTACTTCACTGTAAGAGCAGTCGGTAAATGTGCGTGAGTAAAAACACATTGGTACATGGTGGGGATCGAACTCGGGTCTCCCGATTGTAGGACCGGTGCCCTAACCAATTGACCGCATGTGATGCCGCTTTAGATTCAACACATTTGTTTCCTGCGGGTGACGTAAAAGGAGATTAAGGGATTCGAGGTTTTCATATTATGCATTATATTATAACTTTAGGTTACAGAATGATAACCTGTCACTACGGTGATACACAAATCATCTGAAATGTCCCGTAATATTTGTCAGACGTGGCGACATCGACCGTAATTTTACGGCCGTTAACGCTCTGCCTACCTTGCAAGGTATAAAAGCGTGATATGTAAATATATGTATTTAGAGCAAATTATATCTACGTAAGTAGTGTTTTTTCATTGAAAAAATGGTGTACCTAATTCCGGCTTAGCTTTGCTCTATAAAATATTTTTCCGCAAGACCATTGTACACTTGAGTACTTAGTACCATTACATTTTCTCAGTTGTAGGCACCTACACTTAAACTGAGACAAAAATGTCGACTGGCTGACACATTTTGTAAAAACGTGGCAAAAACATAAATTATACCTAATAACAACCTATTCACATACATACATACATACATATATAACGCCTTTATCCCTTGCGGGGCAGGCAGAGCGTTAACGGCCGTAAGAATACGGTCGCTATCGCCACGTCTGACATTTTTGAGGATTGTCTTCCAAGGTTGTTTCAGAAAACATGTGTATCACTATAGTAGTGACAAGATGTCAGCCTGTCGCCTAAAAATTGTAATACACCAATACTCTCGAGTCCCATAGTCGCCTCTTACGACACCCGCGGTAAGGATGTGGGGTGATGCTATTCTAAGCCGGCATCACACGGCAGGATAACTTGAAAAATATGCAACCATCCATCTATCCATTCTTAAAATAGCTACATGCGGTTGGTATGATTGGTTTTGTATACAATGGCGCTACCAAATTGTTATAATAATATGTAAAGAATAGAGATATGCTTATTATAACATAAGAAATAATATCTTACATAATTGGTTTTTTATTTAAAAATTTCAACGAAGCTGGGAACAAATAAACCTTCAGGTAGATAATACTTAATCAAGTAGTCCTTAATATCAAGTGTCGCATCTAATAAAAAATCTAAACAACTATTAGAGTGCACATAAACATCAAGTCAATTGGTAGCTATTAAAACACGCGCATCTAATAAATAACCTACAAAAACCGGTGCTATGTAAAACTGTCGTAACTGACAATTTACTCCTACCTACGAAATTAAACGCATCTGGGAAGATCCCATTAAAGCCACGTCTCCATTTTGGTCCATAAAGATGTAAACATCGTAATGTCTCTTTTACGCGTTCACCGAAAGGTACGGATAGAAAGAGACAAACAGCTGTGACTAGTTTCGCAGCTAATCAGTCGTGTCCAGTGTCCGGTCGCTTACGCATCCCGTGCCGAATTTATCTCCAATTTTACAAAAGCTTTCTTGCATGTTTTTCGAGTTATCTTACAGTAATTTACTTGCAATTTTCATGATACATCATTACGCAGTGTGAATGGAACACAATTGCCAAAATTCACACAATTTTCAACTATCTTTTTCCATGGCTCTATCAAGACTGAGATAAATGTAACCGAAACTAATTCTTAAAACCAATAGCGTAAAACTTTAACTCTATTGATTCTTTGTGAGCGGACTTTCGACGTTGAAGAATAAGTTGATTTTTGTAAGTTCCATGTGAAATCACCTGTAACGATTATGTTGGCCTTGTCTACCGCAATATGGCAATGCTGTACGGGGGAGAGAGACAACGATGTTTTAAGAGGACACCAAAGGCTTTGGCAGCATACGTTCGCTGACTAAACAGGTTTTCCCTGCTGCCGTCAACATTTGGTATTATTATTATCATTCTGACGATTTATTTAGAATGTCAAAATAACCAACTTTTAGCTAGACAGACGTTAGCCCCAGCACAGTGTGTATTTTATTTTTTTATGCATTCAAAACGATAAATTGAAGCATTTAGGAATATGTTGTAAATGTTTTAAATTATATTCTCGGCGGCTGCAGTTCAAATTTCCATTAATATTAGGGTTGGTTTATCAAATGTTTCAGCATCACTTGTAACTAGTACTAGATATAATCACAAAATCATGCTACATAAAAATCTTAGAATATAAAATTTGTGATGAGGATTGGATGTAAACTATCTACCAACCAACTTTATTTTCAAATAGAAATCAACAAATAGTTGTTAACCCCTGCATCAGCGCTGGTTCGCGGCTAGCTGCGCGTGCGCCGCCAGTCGATCGTGTTCGCCCGCCGCGCGCCAACCGCGCTCCGTTCAAATTCTAATTTTAAACCCCGAACTTTCATCGAATGCTTTCAAATCGTGCGGCCGAGAACTCATTTTGACCTTTGTCACAACAACTTTTTTCTATACGTGTCAGACCAGTGTCACAGTGCAAAGTTGTATAACTCGTGTATTTATTATTTCTTGAAAATGTGTTATGTTGTAAAGTTTGTGACAAGTTGCGGTTAAAGTTCACTTTGCGTTCACCTTCGTGGATGTACTGGATATTGGCAAAGTATAAAAATACATCAAGGTCTATATTTCGAAAATAAGTGGTCACTGTGATGCAAAGCAGAGCTGTGATGGTATAAACAATAGCTAAAAAGAAGCTGAAAATATTCTGGGTTATGGTACATTTAAAAGGTGTGTGTTATACTGTAAATTAGTTTAATAATTACCTCTTATAATTGCAACTACAACATGTACCTACTATTGCCTACAGATAATACAGCTTTATCTTGTTACACTATTTGCTAATTGCACTAGCACTTACTTGCTACCTATAGCTAATAGAATAAGTGATAATAAAACACCCTTTTAGATTGGTAATTTACTCCGATTTTCCTCTAGCAAGCAAACGCAAAATCTTTAAGTCCATATTTTTGTAAAAAGTTGTTCTTGACTTTTATGTAGGGGCTGATGAGTAATGTACCTACCCATTAACTTTGCTCGATTTTGTTTCGGTTTTAACTGAACAACTATTAGAATTAGAAAATGATCAGAATTGTTTATTGTCGATGAATTAATTCTTGTTAAAATGTCAGGTGAAGTAAAAAGAGTCGTATCTAATATTGAATGAATCAGTGTTTTTAGCATAATACCAGTGTAATTAAAAAAAAAAATTACAAAAAAGCAAATAACTTTTATAAAAAATAGATTTTTCGAGGCGTTTTCAATGTCTATATTACGTTGCATATTTTTGCATAAAAATGCAAAGGCCTGTAACGATGTGGAATACAGTTGTTGTACGACTATATCCCACTCGAAAAAGAAAAAGTTGTTCCAATATGTCGATTAGAGTATTATTTTGAACAAGAAAAAATCGAGGTGTATCCTATTTGAGTTTAAAAAAACTTGTAATATTTTGTAAACTTCCATTGTTCACAATCATGAAACTTTTTGTTTAGATTTTTTTGTCTCATATGAGCAGCTTTACTGTTCAGACAAAAAATTACAAGAAATGCCCGTTGGTTTGGAAAATTTATTACCTAAATAAATGAAAATTTCTATCCTTTTATTCCTAAACTAAAAATAAATTAAGAATATGAAGTATCTACTTACAACAAGTAAAGAACAAGGCACGTTAATAAATACGACCTCTGTACCCTCTTTGAATATGCATTTAGTATGGTTGAACAAACTCTGTCTGAGGCTCTTGTAAAGTGCTCGTTTTGACACTTGAAAAAAGTCAAAATTGGTAAAACTAATGCAAAAAACGTCATCAGTTTTTGCAAATTTGGAGGTCAGACAGAGAACACCGTTGAGAGATAACTAGGCGTAACTTATACCAAAAATATTGTAACTTATTGAATTATTGCACTAAAAAACTGCTTGTTTTTGTAATAAGTATAACTGTAAATTTAGTTTTTTTTCTTACTAATTTATTCAAATATCCCTCTGCTAATCCTTTTCCTGTGAGAATACGATGATTTCTCTCTATCTATTAAAAAACTACATTAAAATCGTATGTTCCGTGATTTAGAAGAAGAAAGCGCTGTCCATTACGGACTGATAGACCGACAGACAAACCTGAAATTATATTTAATTTTATACCTAATATGTATTTCTGATTGGTATTTAAAAGTAACTAAAGTAAATAATTGGTATTAAAATTATTAATATGTAATGTTTTCAAATACATATTATTGAATGTGAATTATAAAATGCGATAATTTATTTATTAAACACAAATTTAACAAAAACCAAAAGGTGTTTAGTGTTTTTTGCGAAATTTTAATACCAAGATTACTTACCTATCTTCTATACATAACTTTTAACTACTTATCTGCTTAGTGGCATAAATGATCAGTAAAAACTAAAAAATCGTTTAAAAACTCTTGTTTTGTAAAACTTTAATCTTATCTCTACTAAAACTAGGAATAACTAAGCTTTTTTTGGTTCATTATTAACGTTTCATCACATTTCTTTCCCGTGGGTGTCGTAAGACGTTACTAAGGTACTCGAGGGTTTCATGTGTATTACAACTTTAGGTGACAGGCTGACAACCTGTCACTATAATTATTATGAATTCATCTAAATTGGTCCAAAATGTATGTCAGATGTGGTGATAGCGGTCGAGTTTTAAGGTAGTTAACGCTCTGCCTACCCCACAAAGGATAAAGGCGTGATGTGTATTCATATCATAGTCATTTTCATCACTTACCTTTGCCGAGTATATAATATTATATGAACGAAATCTTACATACTTACAATAGGCTTGAGTATTACAAAATTATTATAACGTTAATTATTATTTAATATTAATATATATAAATGAATCCTGAACGGACGGACAAAGCATAACACTAACCAAAAGATCCCACGGATCACGGATGTTTTTTATAACCATCGACTGACAACCAAAACACGAGCCAGTGTTTTAGTTTTGGTTTCAGCATGATATATATATATATATAAGTACCGTACTATAGGTTTTAAGTTTGTTGAAAGTCTGTATAAGGAACACCGGTTGCCGATGTGTCATAATATGCAATGCGTGGCCGCCATTTAAAAGGCCTAAATATGCTGGTACTTATTATAGTTGTTAAAAATAACCAATGTAAATTGATCTTTTAAATCATTTTGGTTATGATCTACGCGTTTTCAAAAATAGCACAGAGTTATGTCAATCGTAACTTCAAAGAATTAATTTAATGCAAAATTAAAATAAATTAAAATAATCCACAAATTAAAATATTGTAATACCTAAGAAATTAATGCAATAAACTCGTATAGACTTATAAATGAGAAATAAAGCGTTATAAAAATGTAAATGTATAGAAATACTAACTCTTCGACTGTGAACTGAAAGAAATCTTTCTGACATTGATCGTCCAGGTTAGATCGTCAGCTGTTAAAATATTTAAAAATGGATAAGAAATATATATTCATGCATCACATAAATAGGTAGTTCACGACTTAAAATATTTACAACTGATTTTTTACATTCTGTATATGAAATTCGATATAGGAGGCTTTACACGTACATACATACACATATCACGTCTTCGTTCCTTGCGTGGTAGGCAGAGCGTTACCGGCTGTAAAAATACGGTCGCTATTGCCAAGTCTGGCAAATATTGAGGACCCTTTCAGAAGTCACAGGTTATCAGCCTATCGCCTAAAGTTGTACATAGTACATACATATATCACGCCTTTATCCCTTGCGGAGTAGGCAGAGCGCCAACGGCGGTAAGAATACGGTCGCTATCGCCGCGTCTGAAATTTTTGAGGATTGTTTTCAAAGGTTGTTTCAAAAAACATGTGCATCACTGTAGTGACAGGTTGTCAGCCTAAAAATGGTAATACACCAATGCTCTCGAGTCCCTTAGTCGCCTCTTACGACACCCGCGGGAAGGATGTGGGGTGATGCTATTCTAAGCCGGCATCACACGGCACCTAAAGTTGTAATAGACGTGAAACCCGCGAGTGCCTTAGTCGCCGGTTGGTATCTTATAATAGGGTCGTAGGGCAGGTCAAATAAACTACTTTTTATATCGATATAAAACGGTATTACAATAGGAATGCATGACGTCATTAATTTTTGTTTTGGATGGCGTCAGAACACTTACTTTTATGTAATTTTTGTGTTTATTAATTCAAATTTTTATGGAAGATCTGAAGTATTTCCTTGAAATAGTTTTAAGCGTACAACTTTTATATTTTATTAATGACCCAGTCCACAAGCGAATTGACGTGAAACCCTTGAGTCCTGGTTGGTATCTTATAATTCGCTAGATGACTGGGTCATTAAAAATAATAAAAAACTTGTAAGCTTTAAACTATTAACTAAAAATACTATAAACTCCATTTATAGTTTCTCGAAATATGCACAGTTTGAATTAATAAACAGAAAAATAATATAAAAGTAAGTGTTTTGACGCCATCGAAACTAGAGAAACATGACGTCATTTCTTCGTATTTTCATACAAAATATCGTTTTAAAAAGTAGGTCAATTGATTTGCCACTCATGATGCCTATTTATCTATTAAAATTTTTCATTCATACTATAAGTTGGCCAGCTGTCTACTGTACCTACATTGCACTAACTCTATTTTCTAATTGCAATTCTCAACTTAACGTTTCTAGTGCAGACATCTTGATAGCAATCAGCGTCTAGTGCTGTGACAGAGATTGTCGATAAACGTGCTGATATTATCGATTTTAATGGCACTGACAAGCGACGAAAACTGATTGTTGATTAGCAATGACTAGGCAAATAAAATACTTATTTAAAAATATGGGATTAATTTTCTTATAATAAAAAATGTCAGTCATTTACAAAATTAATGGCAGATTTGATTTGATTAGGTAGGTATTTATATATGAACTCATATGATTTTCCTGTATTCTAACACGTTGGACCCTGGAAATAATAATAAGAAAAATATATTTTTTTTACACTACCTACGTACAACTACAACAAAGGGACCCTTATTCTTATAAAAGTAAGTTTTTATATAAATATATAAGGAAGAATTTATCAATAAAAACTGACTTTGAAAACTGCAGCAGACTATGCTGTATGTAAGCAAGCTTTGCTAAAAATGGCTTCTTGTAGAAGACTCTTACAATGAAAATTACTTTATTTTGTGATGTCTTCGGTGTTGTAAGTGATTTTAAAATACAGTGACACACAGGTTTCCATCAAGTAAGCTGGACCAAGCTTGTATTTCCCTCGCTAAATTTTGTGTGACGGAAAAGGTATCTACCTGATCCGATCACAATGTCAAACGTGTATAAAATAAGTACCTAACCATGTACCTATTTATTTATGTTAAAACATGTAGGTAGGTAAATGCAAAATAATAAAATTTTATACCATAGGTGAAGTACCTTGGCTGTTGGTTAAAATGACATCACATCGCAAGTCATATAGCAAAATTATTATCATGTTTGTCTTATTTTCGAATCGCGGGACCACAGGGACCTTATCATTCATTATACTATGAACCGTTTTATCTACACAAAAGCATAATAAGAGACACACATACAAAGAATACCGACACAACAGGACAGCTTATTTCTACTAAGTTTTTTTATTCAGCTGACCTATAATTATTGTCAAGCATGGACGTTTACAGAATCTTCTAAAGATTTTCCCTTATTGCTCTTTTATGATCTTGATCTGCCAATCGAGGAATCATGTTCAATTGTAAAAACGAGAACTAAAAAAAAAGTCGCAAATTGAAGCAGATGTTTGTGTCAAATATAAATTACTACACGATCAAGTTTATTAATATGTATTTTAACTACTATGTGGGGACTGCGACAATACAAAAAGAGATCTAATTGGATCTCCATCTTTAATTTTTTGGATAGTTTTTAATATGTACTACTACTTCTGTATCTTCTTAGATTGGAACTCGGAAAAACTTTAAAAATACGCTTTTTTTAAACGCATCTCACGTTTTTTCTAAACGAATTAGAGCCTGCTTGCGCAGGCGCGTCGCCGCGTCGCTGTGCCGCCAACATTGACAGCTGTCAATCAATCCAATATGGCGGCCGGCCGGTTTCGTATCTCCATCAAATCTTGTTGCCGCGCAGGAAGTGGCTGAGAAATTCTAGTATTAGACTTGTAGAATAAGGAATAAAATATTATTCGGTGTTGGAACAGTTTTGTTTGAAGGTTGACTGATACAAATTTATTTGATGACCAATGTAGCGCAGTGGTAGTGTTATGAAGAGATCCCAAGTTTGATTCTTGGCTGGCTCATATAATTGGAATGATGAATTCTAATCAGATTTACAACTACATTTAAGCATGTTACTTTTACAAAGGGAAGGATTGTGGAAGAAATTAGTGTGGCTGTGTGTTTTTTGGGTTATAGGTATAACAAAACTAAACTTTCCTCTTTCTGCCTATCCACCATTCTAATTAATATTATATAATTATTGAAGTGTATTTCAGTAAGTAATTCTAGGAATTGCTGTAGTTAGGTTTGAGATGCCTAGTTGTGCCTAGGGTAGGGAAAGAAAGTTCACTTGGGTTACAAAAATATGGAAATTCGTACAATAACCTTTTGTCTTTGCACTTACTACTTCATTCATAGTAGATTGAAATTCATTTATTTGTTTTTAATTAGATACTAACGGATAAAACCTTTTTTTTCAGCAATGAAAATAAACTCCGCGCTAGTGATGTGACTGGTACAATGTTACGCGTCACCCAGACGCAGTTGATACGGACTTTGAAGGACTAGTGTTGTGCGCGTTAGTTATCGATAGTTTGGAATCGATTGTGCCAGTATCGTACGAGCCGGATGAACACCCTCATGCTGACGACAGGTGGAACAGTGGACGACCAGCCCTGTGTCGATAACAACATGGCATTTTCTTCATACAAGTGAGTGTTGCTTTTAAATTATCTCAAATAGCACTTTTTAAATAAAACTACTTATACTTTAGGTACTTAATTAATTTTACAGGTTAATTAGCAACCGAATAAAAAATGAGTGATTTCTAGAAGCGAGCGAATCGGACTCTCTTTTCTGGAGTTTTTTTCGTAGATTTTATGTTACTATTCTACAATTGTCTTTATATAACACTTCTAATCAAATTTGTAGGTTATATCGTGTATAAAATTCCAAAAATTTGTAGCAACTTGACTACTTACTTAGCCCTTTCTCCCTCTCTTTTCAGCAGAGTTTTTCTTAGAACTTAAATATAAACTTTTACCGCTAATATTAACATTGCAGAGTTTTGGCACTATGTTGAGATCGCAAAGTTATTCAGCAAGCGCTTCAAATTAATTATCATTCATGTTTACATTTAAAAATACAAGCACCGGCATTAATAAAGTAAAAACGCATCATAAACATTATTTTAAATCTCCACCAGGCTGAGATGAAGACATTTACGCCAAATACGTGGGCATGGTATTTTGAGCAATCGTCGGTAGAATTCAGATGGTCAGATTACACGTTACTTATATACTCGGAAATCGAGAATCGAGCTTAACCGAGCTTTCCAATGCAGACATTAATGGCATTAATTACTTTTTTATGAAAAGCAAAGGAGTCAATAAAGGAGACTAATGACTTTAGTTCGGTTGTACTGGAACAAACATTAGTACCTACTTTCAATTTACTGAAATGGATTACCAATTCGATCATTTCTTATTTGTGCCAGCAATTAGTTGTACTGGAAATTTCCACTTGTAAATTGATGATCTATTCTGTTCATTATTAGACGTTTGAATATGATTATGAAAATATACCTCAACGTGCTAACTGACAGGCTGATTGATTTTATAAATCAAGTATTAATCAGTTTTCAAGTTTTGTATTTTGATTAGGTACCATAATTTGGAGGTTTTTCGCATTCTTTTGCAGATCTGGTGTACAGTTCTCTAAATTTGCTCGCATTCATCCCGTGGAAAGTATAATATAAGTAGGTTTATATATTTTTAGTTTTTAGTTTTGGTATTTTTTTAACGTTATGCTAATTTCTGCATAATTCACTTGCGAATTATATAGCCGTCCATTTTGTAGCTTGTGGGTACAATCAGACCAGTTTTTATTTTATGATGCTTATTTTATTATTTGTTGGATATATGTGCTAGTACTTAACTCCAAGGTGAACGTATGTTTGCGGTTTGACACTAAATTCAAGTTTATTGCCATCTGCCTGAACATGAACGAAATACGTCACTCATTTAATATTCCACATTTATTTTATTGATAACATAATGTATTACACATTTCTTTTTTCTATCATATTAATTAAATTTCAGTTTGTACTTAGACCAATATTTTCCAATTGTTACGACTATTAATATCGCCACATTTAAATTCAAAATCCTTTGAGTCTGATGCTTTGCGTGCATTTTTGACAGCTTAATGTTTGTTTGAGACTACTAAATCTAACTGGCTCTACTTCTTACCTATAAGCATCGCGAACGACCCACTATTGTTTCCGGGGTCTACCTCAACGCTGGGACCCACTATGAGGTACACCAGTGACGATGCTAGCCCATGGATCTGAATGCATCCGATCCGATCTGACAAACATGACCGGCCTACTCTCATAATTTGGCGGTTTTACTGCCGACATCATTTTGCCTGTCTTGTCAGGAACCTACCTATTACGGACTCCATCAATTCGTTTTACGCCGAGGATACAATGTACCGCTCAATCGCTATTTAGAATACAGTTCGTCGAGGTCGAGAGTACAGTTTTGACTATCATCAGTAATTAGTAATCAAGTTTGTGCTCCGTAGGTTACGACAGCCAGTATTTTAACACACGTTGATGAGTTTTTCTTTTTGGTTGAGGGTAGAACTAGAAATAATAAATTCAAACGGTTTATGGAGTTACCTACAAACAACAATTACAGATCGCAAAAACCCGTTGGCCAATGAATTCGTCAGGCGGTTACAGTCCTCAATCGGGCACCTTTCATTTAAAAAAAGACCCATACGCCATTTCATGTCAATTTTTGAATTATTCATCGAGCGAATGCTTGAGCGCATCGATTGATGCACGGAAAAAGCGCGCGCTCGCTAATCTTCGCCCGTCTTCGCGTCGCGTCGGCAGCCCTCGGCCTCTCTCGGCTCCAGTGTTGCCAACCGCATTTATTATTCAACTAGTTTTTGCAGTCACGCTGCGCAAGGACATTACAACAAATGCATTTATTTTGATAAATGATATTTTTTCTAATCAAAATTTTGGAAGCAATTTTTCGGTGTCAATATTGGAGTGCTCTTTTGTTAATAATGAGTGAGCTTCATTCATGCCCATTCAATAAGAAAGGAATACAACTGCTGTGTCATATAATCCGTGGCGATCTCATAACTGCTTTCTGAGAACCTGATCGCAGTTGAATAATTTTTAAACTGTTCAAGTTGATTTGAAGGATCAGTTCTGTTCTGTTCTGGTTGAGTTTTTATGTCACTACTAATAATGGGAATATGGTTACCTACAGACAAATATATATCAGGAGTTGCAGGGTAGCTCTTTGTACTTGGGCTTTATGTCTCAGGCGAGATGTGTTTAAGACTTGGCTCAAAATCATGAATAATAGATTTTTGGACGGATTTTATGTTTACGGCCAGGGGCCGTCAAGCCAATTACAAACAAAGTCGCAATGGTTCCAGTGCAGAAAAAATATAGTATTCGAATTTCCGAGCATTCATCCCCCGCGCCCGCACGTCCGCCGCGCCTCAGCGCCGCGTCTCGACTGTACGTGATTGGTTTATTAATTAGGCGAATCATCGTCGGGTTCCATTTTTAAAAATAGGCGGGATTCTTGCTGTGATACTTTTCTTTTTAATTTCGGTCGGCGTTGAACGCAATTAGACGTTGCCACAAGCCTTTTTGTCATAATCTCCTTGCGGTGATAATGGTTGTTTTTGAATCCTGTTTTACATTTTTCATTAACAAGGCAATCCTTGTTTTTCTTTCAGCAACCTTTATTAAATTTCATTAATACATTATTCAAAATTGATGACTTGACTAATTATGATTGCTGACTACGTATAGACCTTGATTGAGTGCCCCTCCCTGTTTGTTGTTGATACTCAGAATGCGGAACAAGTCAATGCCAAAATCCCGTTCAACTCAAATTAGTATCTAGATATAAGTAGTTAATATTCATATTTGAAATAATTTAAACAAAAGTAGGTAAGGAGCTACAAAATTCTCTAAAAACCTTCTTTTTAACAAGTAAATGTTAAAAAGTGAGGATTCGAAAATCGAACGTGACTGAGAGAGGTCAGCGGAAAAATAAGAAAAAATAAACGATTTGGCGGTCCTGCAGTTGGGCATTTCTACAGAGACGCCGTTTTTTTTGTCCTGGTCCAGAAATCGTGTTAAACATATAAACTAAAATCTCAAAAAAATAACACATAATCCTTAATGTATGTACTATTCGGAGAGCATAATTATTATGACTAATTTAATAATTCTTTCTTCTGAAAAAAATACCAAATTGAAAAAAAACACCAAATTTACCTGATTTAGGCCTGTCCCTTTGGCGGAATTGAATCTAAATTGGTCCATAATTCGAAAATTTCCGGAATTTATAATAATGTTCCTATGTTCACATGTATATAGATGTATGACAAAGGTTTATTTATTACCAAGATGGCTAAATGTTTTATTTTGTACCACTTATGTCACTTTAAATATTTGTCCCGAGCTTATGACTTAATTCGGTATCACTCACAAACTCTTACGCACATCTGTAAATACGCGCGATTTGCACATCTTTATCCGATTCACATAAACTGCCAGTTGCGTCCGAGTAGGCGAGTGCAGTGAACCTGTGACATGCTGCCGGGATTTACCATTTTCAAAGATAAGAAATTTTACTTCGTCTTTGGTGCAGGGTAATTTCTCAACTCCGGATCATAAATATTTTTGAAACTATAAGAGCTAAAAGGTTGTTACTTTGTGTAATTTGTGCCTCGATAGTATACCAATACGTAGGTAAAATTGAATTTGCACAAAGTTATACTGTGAGAGAGAAATTTCAAAGAAACCAGCTTTTTCTCAACTCCGGGAATCTGAACTCCGTGTGCATTTGTTCACGGAGTTGAGAATTTTGTTCACGGAGTTGAGGTTTTTTATAAAACTGTGATTAGAATGATGTCGTGTGGTACCGGCGTAGAATAGCATCACTCCAATTCTACCTGTAGGTGTCGTAAGAGGCGACTAAGAAACTAGCTCGAGAGATGATTAACGACGATTAACTCTTGTTATTTCTAAACTCCGTGAACAGTCAAAATTGAAATTCGATTATTTCAGAATCTGCAAGAGGAAATGGGGAGAAATTTATTTTATTTTGTTTATTCATTTAAAAAACAATAAATCACTTTCAATGAGTGCATGAAAACCTTAAAACAAACGTGCACTCTCAACTCCGTGAACACTCGAAATTAAAATTGAATTATTTCAGAATCTACTGAAGCAAATGATGGCAAATAAAATTAAATATATTTCTATATTTTTTTCCTATTTTTTCAGTATAATAAAGTCAGTAAAATGTTAAGAGTAAAATTGCACACGGAGGTGAGAAAAATTTACTCCTGCCGTAGAAATGCCCAGTTATGTCTGAGGGTACCGTTAGGATGCCAAGCGTCTAAAAATGGCCGAAAAAAACTGGAAACTATTCCAATTGCCAACATTTGGAATCCGTTTTGTCTGCCGTTAGAGGACCAAAAATATATTCTGTCTTGTTGATTAATGATAAGGGAATTAGAATTTGTTGATAGTTTATACGATCCAATGTTTTGTTTATCTTATGCTACGCTTATTGTTAATTGTAAAAAAAACCATTGAATCTCGGACTTTTAAAACTTTGCACGCACGTGTAAACAAGCATATTTTACTATTTAATTACCTATACTATATACCTACCTGTAATTTATGATAATATGATAATATATTTAATGACCGCCGACTTCTACGCTTATTTATAGCTATGCAATCTTGTGTGTCAAATAATTTCAACTTGCTAAAGACTGGGCAGTATAGTCTTAAACCTGCCAGATTGGACAAATACGGTATGAAAAAAGAAATAATGGTTTAGGTTGCTATTACTTTAATTAATTTATCGACATCAAAATATCAATTTTATTCCCAGCTCTATTGTAGCTTGATAAAATTATATTACTATTTTACATATAACATTCGTCATTATCATTAATTACCAAATATGAGACTTTTATAGACGCCCCAGCATCTTTACTTTGAATCATTTTGAACTTCTTTTTGTAGATCGTTCGCCCACTCGTCCGGACCAGTTAAGTAGGTACATTTTGGACGAGATGCTTTAGGTACCTATTTCACTTTTCGTTAACTTATCTGATTGCTAGAAACTTACGTGGGTACTATTGTACAGTCAGCATCACAATAACTCGGTTAAATATGCATGAAAATGTAAGATATCCTTTTAAAATTCCCGAGAATTCCTCAACTAGTGCGACAAGTAGGTAAATTCTACTGGCATTCCCTATTACCCAGTTATGTTTACAGCTGAATTTGCTTCATAATTTTCTTACTAGTAGTTACTGACTAGTAGTTTCTTAGGGGGAGTTGTAGAGTTTTTTAGGGGAGTTGTAGACCTCGATGAGATTTTATACTCGTGTAATTCAGAAACTATTAAGTACCTATTAATTATTTAGTTTTGTAGCTGACTGTACTTTTACGATCGGACGAGTTGAAGAACAGTAAAATAAATATATATCGTCATTGCTCGGAAAATCTTAAGATCATAAAGTCAGTAATCAGTTCTTTATTGTTTCATGGGTTCACATAGGTCTTATTAAACAATTTTGTACCAACATGAACCCTGGTAGGGCATACATATATTACGCCTTTATCCCTTGCGGGGTAGGCAGAGCGTTAACGGCCGTAAGAATACGGTCGCTGTCGCCACGTCTGACATTTTTGAGGATTGTTTTCCAAGGTTGTTTCAGAAAACATGTGTATTACTATAGTGACAGGTTGTCAGCCTGTCGCCTAAAAATTGTAATACACCAATACTCTCAAATCCCTTAGTCGCCTCATACGACACCCACGGGAAGGATGTGGGGTGATGCTATTCTAAGCCGGCATCACACGGCAAAGCCGGCATCACTCGGCATACACTGGTAGGGCACTACAATGATTATTTCTTAAAACTAAATTAAGGGTACATATTTAATTTTAGTCATATTATCGAAACTGACAGGTTGGGTCCCGAGTTGACAAACCCTCAGATTCAGATTGACCCTAAAATCAATGATATTTAGGGTGACCTATTCATCATCACAGTCCATTACATATCTCTTAGGTATAGGCTAGGATTGGGCTTGTCAGTTGATATTTATCACTTTGTGAGTTCGCTCCCAGTCTGGTAAGGACATTGCGGGCTGAACCACCCGATTGTCCGTAAGTAGAATGGTTCCGTGTTTCGGATGGCACGTTAAGCCGTAGGTCCCGGTTGCTGTCTATGATCACTTAGACGGCGGTCGTTACACAACCATGTCAGAAGCCTGCTACTTGTCGAAGGCGGTTGAAAAATTCTGACACTAGGGTTCATCGGGTCGTTGGACGACTTGGTGTCCCACACGAAAAGAAGAAGAAGAAGAAGACCTGTGGATATGGCAGTATAATCCACGATCAAATAACACAAATTCGCCATTCATTCGTCACCTGAGTAAATTAGTAATCTCAACAAAAATGGGAAACTTTCTAGCACGGTTTAAGTGTAGGTACATAGATAGTGCTCAGCTAACTTGAAAAAGTTTATTTCCAAGGAAATGTATTTTACATATACATACATACATCAAAATATCCCCTTTTCAACCTAGCTCAACGCCATCTGGTGTGACATCGTAAACTAGCTCGAGATCTGTCATATCCAGACAAATAGATACAGCTAACCCTACCAGTTCACTAACCTTACATGTTTCTCTACATCTACAAACTACAAGAAAGCATTTCGAAGCGTCGCAAACTGCAGCACAACCCCACCCGCCGCTACTAAGTAAGACGAGGACATAAATTCTTCAACCGGCTAAACAAAAATAAAAAAAATCTCGAAAACCCCTTTAAGAGAGCTACCGAACTATAATTTATGGGGCTGGCCGCGCGCGACGGCCCATCGCTCGAAATAAAATTTAAAAAAATAAAAATTAAAAAGTAAAAAAATGAAGGGAAAAAGGAGCAACGTTACAGAACGTTTCCGACGACGCAAAACGGTGAAATTGGAAATAATTTCGCGATAGCATCGGGGCCGCCGGTACCTTTCAATTTCTTTATACGTTTGCAAATTTGGTTTTTGTTTTGTCGCTGCAGGGAGTTATGGGCAGCCGGGCAGCGTTAGTACAAACCAGACTACAGCATAGACAGGGGACTGTCTGTGCTGTAGTCGGGTTGGAACATTAAATTATGCTACAAAGGCGACTACAACACAGACATCATCAATGATAAATGCCAAGTTAACGATTGTGATTGTTATTATTTTAACGATTACCTAATGAAATGTTTTAATGATAAATTATAGTTTAATGATATTTTAATGATGAGTAACCAATCATAATGAATAATTAATGAAATGATTAATGATAATTTAATGATTAATCACACTTTAATGATTAGCGGTATTTTAATGATAAATGATACTTTTAATGATTAATGAAATTTTAATGATAAATACAAAAGCCACTCAAGCTCAAACATAGGTTTGTTAGGTACAACCTATCCTAACCTGGCGTCAACGCCAGGTTAGGTTAGGTTAGGTTAGAACTGCGTCCACAACGCACGAGCCGAGCGAGCGGAGCGAGCGTGCCCCGGTAGGGGCCGGCGATGTGCCAGAACCGACACAGGGCATTTCAAAACTAATGTAATTGCGAAAAGGCTGGTATGAGTGCTCTGTGTTGTAGTCCGGTTTGTACGTCCGAACTCTGTACCAACCAGACTACAACACAGAGTATGGATGTCTGTGTTGTAGTCGGGTTTGTATTTACGCAGCCGGGCAGTCGTCGGCGGCAGTGGCCAGCACGACCGAGTATTAAAACTAAATAATATTGCTTTTTGGTTTGTTTGCGTAGACTGGAACGTCTCCAATATCAAAGCAGTGAGCATGAAACGAGACAGCCGTGCAACTGTACAAAATGGTAAAGATACTTTTATAGCCTCTTTACTGGCCGCTAATAGTTTTCTTCAATGATTTTATTCTGTTCAGCTTCAGATAGCAATGTTGGATAGGACATGCGTATAATTTTGTCACGGAATTTTCGAAGTTGTCATAATATTCATTTCGAAGATCTTTGATCTCTAACAATTAGAACTTCGCGCCCAGCTCCTAATTAATTTGTGCTACTGGTTTGTGTACGACTTCAGTACCCCTACCTAACGCATAACAAATATATTTTTCACATTGGATTTGGACATTCTACTCTCTTACGCAAATCTGCATAACCACAAAAAAACTAGTGTATTCATATTTTCGCGCTTTCCATTCCAATCTCCATTTATCGTATCTACCTATTTGCTATTTTTCAAAAGGCAATAAAACCTGTAGTTTCTCTAAGAAATCCACAGATAACTCGTATGCGCTTAGATAGGAATACTTACACAAAATAAATACTGGCTTGCGCCAATACTTATGTCAAAATTGTCTGGAACGAACGACAGGACCTATTCGGAAAAGTTTGAAAAAACCGATCTCTCTATTTCGCAAGCTTTATCGCAACAATATACAGCCTTACAAGCGAACAATATACACAAAGTAGGCAAGCCACCTAAGAGCCACCGATTAGACAAAACCGATTCAATTTGAGCCGATGTCCGAGGTCTATAAATCAGCTGTCATGTCGTGGCGAGCGAAACCGGCGGCCAGCGGGCAGCGTAGTAATGTTCAGACCACTGTCTCTGATATAACCAAAGAGTAGTTTCGATGGACAGAGGCAGTTATTTGACTGACTTAAAACGGAGGGTTTGACTATACAGGGTGCCGGGGTACAAACTTTCTTTCAAGGGACGAACCAGCCCATGATACTGAACGACTTTCCCCAAGCCACATAGGTCAAAATATAAAAAAAATTGGATCTCCCATACAAAATGTACCTGCCGGCTAAATCAGGTTGTATGTGAGGTTCTGTTTTATATCAATTTTGCATGGTTGTGAAACTGTTTATTGGCAAATAAAGTAAGTATCTGAATCTGTTCAAAAATGTTTTGTCATATTTCAACCTGTTTCTTGGGAAAAGTTGTTCAGTTTCATGGGCTGGTTCATACCTTGAAAGGAAGTTAGTACACTTGCTAATACTTACCCTGTATAATTAAAAAAATATGTTCATACGAAACAACCTAGACACGCGTTCAAAGAGCGTCTAGCTTTTTTATACATACATCCATAAATCACGCCTCTTTCCCTTTGGGGTAGGCACAGACTATTTTCTTCCACTTGCTACGATCCTGGGATACTACTTTTGCTTCTTCTACATTCATCAGTCTTTTTTATAGTAATGTCCGTATTGTCGTGGCACATAAAATTGCCAGAGACTTCAATACGTTCTGAATCAGTCCGATCCGTTCTACACAAAACAACCCTCGCCCCAAGGCGCGTTCTCCAATCCGCCTGTCAAGCATGGTGAGTATGGCAATACCCGCTAAAAGGTGGAGACCCATGTCCAGCAGTGGACTGTTTCTGCTGTAGCTAAGGTATTTGAATTATTAGGTTATTAAGGTCTATGACTACACGTAGCTTAGGCGCATCGCACACTTAGCGCTCGACGGACCGCCAAAATATCGCAGCGGTCTGTCAGATCCATACTATTAATGTCAATCCCCATACTAAAACCGCTCAACCGCTGTTGAGCGGTTTTAGTATGGCCGCAGCGCTATCGCAGTGTCGTCCGTCGGGTGCGGTTTTAGTATTATGGGGAGTGACGTTTCTAGTATGGTTCTGACATACCGCTGCGATATTTTAGGGGTCCGTCGTGCGTTAAATTTGCGATGCGCTACGTATTATAACTTTACGAACTTCTTACTTCACTTTGGAATTCAGAACGAAATTAAGCTTAGCTTTTACTTACTAAAAAAAATGATATTTTTTACTTACTTGATTACACATAATCGTTTTTTTTTGCGAATAGATTCATCAATCCCACAAATTGATTCTAACACTTTTTTTAAACATATTTGATTTGATTAAGAACCCTAGGAACTTACTATCAAAAAGCTACATTCCATATTGAACGAAACTACTTTCATATCAGTAGATAGATTCGTAGTGCACTGCACACTTTTTGAGTCCGTTCTAGCCTTATAACTGAACAAATTTTCCTCAAAAAACAATCAGGCATTCAGGCATACTTACTGAATATTTTTACCTAAGTAATAAAATGAGGTTATCAAAGTAAATTACAGATAAGTACCTAAATTGCGGCTAAGAAATAAGAGTTAGTCGGTCTTTTTGGTATAGGCTTTAGCCAATATGTAATTCGGTGGGTTATATTGGTTTTCTACTAATATGCCCTTTTTCAAAATATTTAAAATATTTATAATATTAGAAAATATCCTTGATCTTTAACAGCCACACAGAGTTAACTGCTGGACATGGGCCTGTGGGCTTGTGACGGGTAAACAGAAATATACAAAAGTTAATTGTGTCGACGCTATCCAAAATACTAAAATATGACTTTATATTTCAACGCACAAAATGAAGTTTTTGGTCGTCATAATAAAACAGCTCATACGATACGATATTTCTTTATTTAATAAACTTAATTACTAATAGATATACTTATACGAAACTAGCTAAGACATAGGTATAGAATAGACAATAGGAGGAGCGTCGGTAGCCAAGTGGTTTGGACACCGGTCTTACAATCGTGAGACCTGAGTTCGATCCCCGCCATGTACCAATGTGTTTTTACTCACGTACATTTACCGACTGCTTTTTCGGTAAAGGAAAACCATCATGATGAAAGCCACATTCAAATAAAATTTGAATTCAGATGATATTTGAATGTGATTTAACCTAGGATTCGGGCCAGGTTAGCATTCGGGTTGCAGAGGTCAGATGGCAGTCGCTCTGTGGAAAAACTTGGTTGCTGCACTTCAAAATCCCCTAGGTTTGGTAGCCGACCTCAAGAGAGAACGGGATAAGGCGAGGAAATAAAAAAAAAAGGTAGTCAAGTGGCCAACTACTTTCATGCTGCTTGTGACATTACAAACCTTTTTTTTCGTCGCTCTCAACTCGGGAAGCCAGACACATCAACATGATAACTCGACGATTTATATTTTTTCTAATCTATTTGACAGTATTCATTAATCTATACACCATTATAGACTATAGTACCTACCTACCTATCTACTGTATTATATTGGCGTTGTAGATATGAAAAAAAACTGAATTAATATAATATAATGAAACAAGGTAGTCATTTACGGAAATTGCCTCCCGGTTTTTAGTTGAATCAAAAATTGTGAATTACGTTGTAAATATCATAAATAGGTACATAATTTGTATATGAGAACTACCTACAATGACTTTGAGGTAAAGTTTTAACACGCTTAGTCAATTCAATTTCTTGTTTCCAAACATACTAAGTATTTTCATATTCTTCTTCTTCTTCTTTTCGTGTGGGATACCAAGCCGTTCAACGACAGTATTAATTTGAAGACTAAATACGTCAAATATTAGCGGTTGTCATACTCGTATCTTATATCGTTTGGTTTAGTTGCAGAATTTTATATAATTAAGATAATTATGAATGTTTTTTTTGTTGAGAAGCTTTAAAGTCAACTCGTATTCAAACATCATCGTAACCACCAGATGATACAGTCTTGAAAGCCTAATCAATAAGAACTACTACCCTTTTTCGTGTGGGACACCGAGTCGTCCAACGATCCCCTGAGCCCTGGTCTCGGAGTATTCTAATCGTCTACTACTAACGAGTAGCAGACCTCTGACATAGTTGCATTACGACCACTGTCTTAGTAATCACACCAACCGGGAACGACGGCTTAACGTGCCCTCAAAAGCACGGAACCATCTTTCTTAATGTCAATCAGGTGGTTCAGCCTGCAATGTCCAGACTGGGGAACAAAATTACAAAGTGATAAATATAAACTTTGTGTATGACACACCGAGAATCGAACCCGGGACCTCTGCGTAGCAGTCACACTACCGCAGTGTTTTGTTAATGAAATCAGGCCTCTGTGTGGCGGCTGCGCACGCGCAGCGCAAGTTCCGAGCTAATCACAAGTACACAAGCAAATTAGAAAGTGCCCGGCCCACCAAGATTACAATAATATTGAACAAGCATCTACTAATAGGTGGATGCGGCTTCGCGTGGGACATTGCATCTACGAACGACCCGGTCAACTAGACAACCAAAAGCAAGGGTTCGATGTAATGTACTGAAACATTTATGATAGCAAAATATCCTTTTAAAATTTAGGGAAAAAACAGGGGTGTAAGATATGACCAATTTAATATAAGACATAATATAAGATAATGAGATATAATTCATTTTTTTCGAAAAGAAACCTCCGGACCCTGTCACAGGTTTGACACATCTAAATTCTCAAATACGTAGGTAAAAATTTCGCTACATTAACATTTAAATGACGACAAAACCATAAAAACTTCTTAAGTAAACCGATAAAAAAAATAATTTTACATCCCATCGTCTAACATCGGTGTTGCCAGTAAGTAGCTGCCAATCTCGTCACGATACATCACCGGCGCGGGCGCACCAGACCGACGATTTGTCAAAAACGTTGCTGGCGTGCCCTACTTAGGTAACTACAGGCGCAGCCACTGGGCTACCTCTGGTTTGGTGATCTCTAGATCTTGATAGTACCAAATAAATATCTAAGTACCAGAATTTTTTTTAGAAAAACATTGATACTTCGACAGTAAAACATAATACAACCTACCTAGTTCTTTTCATACATACATAATAATCACGCCTCTTTCCCGGAGGGGTAGGCAGAGTCTACTTCCTCCCACTTGCTACGATGCCTTTTTCGCTTCCTCGACATTCATCACATCAGCCTTTTTACACATGCTCGTCGGTTTAGTTCGTTTCGGGCTCCTAAAATCTAATCAAATATAGTTAGTCTATAGTACAACGGAAAAGGTACACACACACACACACACACACACACACACACACACACACACACACACACACACACACACACGTATACGTCAGGCGTGGTGATAACGACCGTATTATTTTTACCACGCAATGTTTAGTTGTGCGTGTGATGCCGGCATAGAATAGCATGACCCCAATTCTTCCCGAGGGTGTTGTAAGAACCACCTAAGGGACTCGAGGGTTTCATGTGTATTAGCACGTATAACAACTCTAGGCGACAGGCTGACAACCTGTCACTACGGTGATACACGAATCATCTGAAGGTGCCCTCAATATTATCCGACGTGGCGATAACGACCGTAATTTTACGATCGTTAACGCTCTGCCTACCCCGCAAGGGATAAAGGCGTGATTTGTGTGTGTGTATGTGTGTGTAGTTGTGCGTATGTGTATGTGAAATAGATAATATTGACTCTACACTACATATTTTATGATATATCTATAAGTATAACGTAAAAAATTACAAGTTATTCCCCTACAATATCCTTGCATTTATGAATGAGGTCGTTTAAGTATTTTTAAAAGAACCTAACAGATATGTAAAAAAATATTAATTGATAAAAGTGTTTTTAATTAATATAGAAAATATTAAATAAGTTCTTTACATGAAACTGCTAATGTGTTTTCCTGTCACATTATTATCAAAATAGGGAACGGCAGAGTTAATAAAATAAGGAAACTCCTTAGGGAAATCTTTTCAGGTTTTCCCAATAAACATACACATGGGTACACACACATGTCACGCCTTTATGCTTTGCAGGGTAGGCAGAGCGTTAACGGTCGCAAACATACGGTCGCTATCGCCACATCTGTCAAATGTTGAGGGCTTGTTCAGATGATTCGTGTATCACTTTAGTAACAGGTTGTCAGCCTGTCGTATAATGTTGTAATACACATATAACCCTTAAGTTTCTTAGTCGCCTCTTATGACACCCGCGGGAAAGTTATGGGGTGATGCTATTCTAAACCGGCACCACACGGCACGCTTAACAGGAAATGTAAAGATCTATGCAATTTTCCAACAACATTTCTGTAATTATATAAGGTGTTAAAATATTATTTGCAAATATTTTAAGAAGTTATTCAGCCCATGAAAATGAACAACTTTCCCCAAGAAACATAGGTCCAAAAATTAGAAAATTTTTTGATCCTCCCATACAAATTGACTTGGTCGGTTGGTAATTTTGTATGGGAGGTCCAAATTGTTTTTTCCTATTTCGACCTTTCGACCTATGTTCATTAGGAATAGTTGTCTAGCTTCATGGACTCATTCACCCCTTAAAATATTTGCAACAATTTTTTTTTACATCCTTATAGATTTTAGCGGTTGTTCACAAGACTTAAACATTTCTGTAGTTCAAATTAGTCTAGATCTTACTACATTGTCTAGATAACGTAAATTCCGTGGAGATAGGAACAGCTTACTTGCACGAGCATTGATAACAGTTTGATAACACTTTAAGGTGCTTCTCACACTTAACGCACTACAGAGCGATAATACGCTTGTGGACTGGGTCATATGGGCCTTACCACAAAAAAGTTAGACGCGAGTCGAACGCGTGTTTCACATAAAACTCCATACAAAAAAACACTAGGCACGCGTTTAACTTTTTTTGTGGCAAGGCCCTAAAAGTTAAACGCATATAGCTATAATAGCTATATGCGTTATTTTTGGACAATAATTGTACAAAAATACTCCGGACTTCATTCATTATTTTTCAAAATATTCAAACTTTGAATAGATAAACAGAAAATTTTTATAAAAGTAAGTGTTTTGACGCCATCCAAAATAGCAACGTATGACGTCATACATTCTTATTTTCATACAAAATACCGTTTTATATTGTTTTTAAAAGTAGCTTATTTGACCTACCAGTCCAAAACCCTATTAATTTGACGCATCCGTAACGCACGCATCTGTCAGATGCTAGGAAATTTCAAACCCATACAAAAACACTGACTTTGATGCAGGTCCAACGCATGAACCTGCGTCAACGGATGCGTCTGTTAAGTGGTGCAGCGTCAACGTCAGATTTAGTATGGGGCATTTGAAACATTTGACAGACAGACGCATGCATTTCGTATGCGCTTATAATGCGCAGCGTCAAGCGTTAGATGTGAGATTCGCCTACTAGGATCCTATATCAACAGCAATAAGTGCTATGTGACGTTGTAAGTGATCTAGTTTTAGTATGTCTAGTTTTCAATTTACCGGAATTCAGCACCTTTCGAAATGTTACTGAGATTTCGCTATCTATTCGTCCGTTTGTTTGTTTCATAGTCAGTTCATCTGTATTTTAAGCCGCCATAGTTCAAGAGTTACATTTCTACAGTATCCATATTATATTTGTTGCAGCCATAACAAAAAAATACAATAAACAAAAAAAAATGAAATAGAAGTACCTATGTATTTTCCTTCGCTCGATCTAACTGTTCGAACGCTACCTCATCAATGGTAAAAGCAATTCTATTATTTTATTCTGTAGTAATAGACTATTAGAATTTGTACACAACACATGTAACTGTTGCGAATTATTTAGGAATTTAGAAGTCTCTCATAGTTCCAAAACATTATTTTTACTCCGTGTTTTACATACATACATAAATCACGCCTTTATCCCTTGCGGGGTAGGCAGAGCGATAATGACCGTAAGAATACAGCCACTATTGCCACGTCCGACATTTTTGAGGATTGTTTTCCAAGGTTGTTTCAAAATAAAAACATGTGTATTACTATAGTGATAGGTTTTCAGCCTGTCGCCAAAAATTGTAATACACCAATACCCTCGAGTCCCTTAGTCGTCTCTTACGACACCCGCGGGAAGGATGTGGGGTGATGCTATTCTAAGCCGGCATCACACGGCAAGTGTTTTTACACATAATAAATAGTACGGAACGGAACCCTATGCAGCATTTGGCTTTTCATTGTGAGTTACATAGACGAACCAGATTAAATTGGACCTAACATTTTCATCTTTAACCAGAGTTTACACACGGTGATGTACATTGTTTTCAACACAAACACGGACATACCGCTTACACCAACGTCAACAATCTCTACTGGGAGGTGCGGCAAACAAGCTATACGCAGAAGTGACAGGCCTAGTGGGAAATTGGTAGAATATTAACTGTACGTGGTATGGACTCTGAAAATCAACAGCTGAAATCACGCTCGCCGTGTTATGCTGGCTTAGAACGGTCAAATGGGAGAAAATGAGACTAGCGGGTAACTTGGGACATGGTCGACACCAGCATCTGTGAACCAGCTATAACGTTGTAACTGGTTGAAAACTTTGGACTCCACATTTATCAACTAGTCATAACGTTATAGGCTTATAGCTGGTTCATAGATGCTGGTGTCGATCATGTCCCAAAATAACCGCTAGTCTTATTTTCCCCCATTTGACTAAATAGCATCACCCCAAATCTTTCCCGTGTGAGTCGTTGACTTGAGGCTTAATGAGTATTGAAATTTTAGGCGACATACTGACAACCTGTCGCTATGACGATACACAGTCTTCTGAAGTTACACTCAAACTTTTGTCGGACGTGGCGTATATGACCGTTTTTATTTCACAGGAAAGTTATTCCTTTTTAGATTGGGGTAATGCTATCTAAAGCTGCCATCACACATAATCCCAAGTGCTCTAAACAGGGTTGAATATGTAGTTTAATAATCTTATTATTCCTCACTAAATATCGTACGAATATCATAAATGCGAAAGTTTGAATGTTTATTTTTTTGTTTGTTACTTCTTCACGCAAAAACTACTGACCCGATTTTCATGTAATTTGGCACACACATAGAGGGTAACTTGGATTACCACAAAGGATAGTTTTATCCCCAGAAAATGATCCTGTGGGAATTATTTTTAAAACTGACTTCCACGCTAGTTGAGCCGCGGGCAGGGCATCCGCTGGTTGGTTATAATTTTGAGCCAAAGAATGATAAGCTGTTTCATCCATAAAGTGTGGAAAAAGTGTGTAAGCTCTTTATTTAGATACACATACACATATCACGCCTTTATCACTTACTGGGTAGGCAGAGCGTTAACAGCCGCAAAAAACGGTCGCTATCGCCACTTCTGAGAAATATAGAGGACTGTTTGAGATAATTTGTGTATCACTATAGTGACAGGTTGTCAGTCTGTCGCCTATAAGTTGTAATACACATGTAACCCTCAAGTCCCTCAGTCGCCTCTTACGACACCCACGGGTAGGAAATGAGGTGATGCTATTCTAAGCCGGCATCACACGGCTAATGTGACCCTTTATTTTATCTATCAAAATCTAGCATTCTCCAAGAAACTAGTATTAAATTCTGAACCGGCGTTACGGTCTGTCGCAGGCTGATAGCAATCTCTTATCAGTGATAACGTTATCAGTGCAAGTTGCACTACGATATATTATGGTCGTAGGGCTGCCTCGTGTCTAACTGCATTCATTTATATCTTTTGAGAGGCCGAGTAGATGAACGACCCGAAAAACTAAATTACATGATTATTTCTCAGAGAAATATGAATGTAGCAATGCAAGAGTAAGAGGAATCCCACATCGATGATCGAACACACGACGCATCCGTAATTCATGCGCTCAAATAGCGCTTTAAGTGTAATAACCACCTAAGACCTATTTAGATTTATGTTGACACAGGCGGATCGCACACTTGACGCACGACGGAGCGCAAAAGTATTGCAGCAGTCTGTCAGATCCATACTAGAAACGTCACTCCCCATACTAAAACCGCACACGACGGATGACACTACGATAGCGCTGCATCGACATTGGTTAAGCGGTTTTAGTATGGGAGTTGTATGAACCTGACAGACCGCTGCGATGTTTTAGCGCTCCCTCGTGCGTCACTCTAGGATTCAGGCCAGGTTAGCCTTCGGGTTGCAGAGGTCAGAGTCGCTCTGTGTAAAAACTTGGTTCCACGTCAAATCCTCTAGATTAGATAGCCGACCCCGACAGAGAACGGGATAAGGCAAGCAGAATGATGTCATTTGGCAAAATTAGGTCCTTCATCTTCAGTCCGATCCGTTCTTTTCAGAACAACCCCTAAGCCCAGACTCACCCCAAGGGCGTGATTGGGCTGGTTGTTTAAAATTCAATTGTTTCCGGGTGAGCCCTCGCTCCCCACCAAGCCGACAGGCGTAGTTTCGACGGCTCCAGGATCGAAAACGTAGAACCCTACACAAAAAAAGTTCCTTGTCACCAGCCCAGTCAGATATACCTAGATATATATGTTTTGAGAGTTTCGCGGTTGTTCACAACGCTTAAATTATTAAATTTAATTAATTAATTATTATTATTTTGTTATCATTATTATTTTTACCATTGGTTTTTACCATCTCGGCTTTGTTAAGCCGGTTTTACGGCATTACGGGCCTAGGCCAAGTAAATGCTATTTTGATTATCGGATTGAGGTTCCACTGCTGGCAATTCTGTAGCATTCTGAAGAAACTTTCGGACTATCCGGCAGGTGTTTAAAATAACGGCCTTTTGTAAGCTTATATATGTGAATTTTGGTAGCTCCAGTGACGAGATAGATTGGTGTAGCTGACTAGGAATAACACCTGTGGATGATATAACTATGGGGACTATGGTCACTTTCTGCAAATTCCACATGCGTGTTATTTCGTCCTTTAAGTCTGTGTACTTGTTTAATTTTTCTGAAATTGTGGTCTGTAAATTATGTGTATTGGGAACTGCTATATCTATGAGTTTTGCTGTTTTATTGACTTTGTCTACAAGCGTTATATCCGGTCTGTTATAGTGTGTAGTTTTATCAGTTAAAATTGCTCGGTCAAAGTATAATTTGTGGTAAGCGTTTTCTAAAATAGTCTCCGGGGTATATTTATAGTAAGGGACAGGTTGTGACGTTATTAGTTTATATTTAAGGGCAAGATTTTGATGAATAATTTTGGCAACTTGGTCGTGCCTGTGCTTGTAATCAGTTTGAACGATGCTTTTACATGAGCCTGTTATATGCTGGATCGTCTCGGAAGCACTATTACAACGGCGGCACAAGTCTATGGTATTTGGAATTTTTAGAATATGCTTTCGATAGTTTCGGGTCTCTACAATCTGATCCTGAATGGCGAGCATAAACCCTTCTGTTTCAGGGAATAATTCTCCGCGCCTGAGCCATTCGTTCGTGCCTTGTCAACGTGTGGCAGGTTCAGGTCGCGGTAGAATCTCCCATGCAACGACTTTTTAGCCCACTCACTCAGTTTGGTGCTCCTGTCAATTTGTGTTTCATTTGTTTGGGGTGCTTCGTTCTTTAAATTGAGGGGTGTGTACTTAAAATCATTTTGAACTATTGCATTGTGTAATAATGATATTTCAGTTTTGTTGTGAAAATATGTCCTCAAACTAGTTATTTGTCGGTTGTGCAAGTTGACAATGTCTATGAGACCTCTGCCACCATCTGTTCTTGCCAGCGTAAGTCTCTGCACACACGATTTTGGATGGTGCTTCCTATGTTTCGTCATACTGGAGTTAATCATACGTTGTAGGCTTTGCAGTTCTGACTTTGACCATTTGATTACTCCGAAAGAATACGTAAGCACTGGGATTGCGAATGCATTGACTGCCTTAATTATATTTTTTGAGTTTAAATGAGTCTTCATTATTGAATTTAGCCTATGTTTAAACTGTTGGGTGAGGTTTGACTTTACTTCTTTATGTTGAATTTGCTTTGATTGATTGAATCCCAGGTATTTGTACACGCTATTTTCATCCAATGGCTCTATTTGCTGTCCCCCTTCTAAAACATAGCAGTGTTCATAGTTTTGCCCTGCTCTAACCGAGTTGATCCTGCATTTATCGATACCGAATTCCATACATACATCTTTGGAGTATTGTTCGATTTTATCGGCAAGTGTATTGAGGTCATCTTGTTTGTCAGCGTAAATTTTGATATCATCCATATAAAGTAAATGATTTAATCGGTAATTTTGGGTTTCTGTGTGTGAATCAATACTATTATTGCTTGAGTAAGTGAGGAGGTATCCCAAATTGGTGTTGTTCAAGATATTCGATAAGGGGTTTAAAGCAAGGCAAAACCACAGAGGGCTTAGTGCATCTCCTTGGAATATGCCGCGTTGGATTTTGATCTCGCCCGTTTCTATTGTTTTAGTTGTAGTGTTTAATCTTAATCGTGTAGACCATGTATTCATTGTGCTTTTTAGAAAAGTTATTAACGTCGGGTGTATTTTATAGATTTCTAAAACTCTGATTAACCAATCGTGAGGTACCGAATCATATGCCTTTTTGTAATCTATATACATTGTGAACAAATTCTTGTGCTTTTGCTGGACTTGCCTTAATACCACAGAATCTATGAGTAATTGTTCCTTGCATCCCTGGCTAAATTTTCGGCACCCTTTTTGTTGTTCAGCCATTATATTGTTAACATCTACGTGTGTGTATATCATCGTTGCTATGCATGAGGTAATAATTTTATAAAGAGTCTGCAGGCAAGTTATTGGTCTATATTTAGCTGGATTCTTAAGATCATTCTGATCTTTTGGTAACATGTACGTTATTCCGGTTGTGATATATTGCGGCATTTTCTGTGGGTTTTTAATGAAGTCGTTTATGTGATTATGTAGAAATGGGTGAATATATGTAAATTTCTTATACCAATAATTATGAATATTGTCAGTACCTGGGGCTTTCCAATTATGCAAATTCTTTATAACATCACGAATCACTTCTACTGGAATAAACTCAAATGGCATCGGTTCAGTATTTTTGATGTTTGTTCTCTCAGCTTCAATCCAAGGCGCTTCGTTATTGAAAGTTACCGGGTTTTCCCATATCTGAGCCCAAAATTTGTGTAAATCTTGTGGTTGTGGGACTGAATCTTGTGGTTGTGCCTGATCTCCTTCAGCATTATCCTGACTACGGTTACTTGTTGCTATTTTTAAGTTTCGGTAGAAGTGTTTCTCGTTACTTGAAAACTGGTTATTTTGCGATTTTCTTAGTGTGCAAGACTTGTACCTTTTTAAACGACTGCTAACGACGGTAAGTTTCTGCCTGAGAGTGTCCAAAAATTCTGAGACCTGTGTTTATTATTTTAATTTTTAATTATAAGTCTACTTGTGACCATGGAGCGTGCAACCGCTTCGAAATATCGAGGTAAAAATAAACATAATCGTGGTTATAATCCCGTAAATACTAATACCTTGATATAATCTAGACAGATAGAGCCAGGTACAGCCCTGTGTTTACTTAGTACCTGCATAACTACATAAAGTACATGATCTTGAGTTACGTAGGTGCATGTATCAAAATAATGTCCCTAAGTAAGTACCTACGTATAGAACTCGTGTATCATTTTGTGTGGTGCGTGTTATTCATTTATATACCGAGTCGATGAACGACCTGATGAAACGTAAATATAAAAATAATAGTAAAATTTATATGTCACACGCTGGATTCGAATTTGCAATCTTCGCTCGCCTAGATCCCTTAGGCTTTTACGCACCTCATCTCACGTTGTTTTTCAGATTCAGTTTTTGAAAGTTTATGGAATACCATACAAAAACCGGATATTACATGGCACATTTGTTTGGTGGTTCGGTGGATCGCACGACGGACCGCTAAAATGTCGCAACGTTCCCTCAGATCCTTACTAGAAATGACAATTCCCATACTAAAACCACTCACCGCTGTCGACGCAGCGCTATCACAGTGTCGTCCGTCGACTGCGGTTTTAGTATGGGGAGTGAGTTTCTAGTACGGGTGTTAGTAGCGTGCGATCCGCCTCATTACAGACCCGTAAGGGAAGAGGGCGTGATGTGTAAAAAAATCCAGTACCTACATAAGATTTTAGATAACTTTGATTTTTACTCCTAAATAAACTAAAGGTACTCGTAGGTAAAAACCATATTAACTCGTAATTAAATTACACACACACGTGCACACACATATTTAGATAAAACACGCCTCTTTCCCGGCGGGGTAGGCAGAAACTACTACCTTCTATTAATAGAGCAGTAATAAACATTAACTCCGTTTATTACCTTCATCGAATGCCTTAAGCTCAAATATCACAAACTAAGCTCGGATGACTCATTATAAGGTACTAAATAAATAACAACATCAGATTTCATTCAAAGTCTGAGGTTACATAGTGAATCACTATACACCCGCGACTTCGATCGCGTAGGTTTCATTCCAACAATTCCGATAGAATTTGCCGTGTGATGTCGGCAGAATGGGATCATCCCATTTTTACACGTGGGTGTAGTGTGTGTGCTTGTGGTTTTGGCAGAGTAGCATCACCCACTATTTTTTCCGTGAGGATCGTAAGAGCCTTCTCCGCTTATTCGGCATCCGTTATTTACCTTTCCGTCAATTTCCGATCCGATTTAGAAATCTATTACATTACTATAGGTACATGCTTTTCCATTCTTCCGGCATCCGAAAGTTATCGATCTGGGAATCTTCCAGACCGAAAATTTGATTCTGACGGTCCGAAGTGACAGACGTACAAAAAGTATGCATATAAGGGGTACTCTTTGAACGCTGCCGATCGAGGGATCAGCAAGAACCGATCCTGGAGTCAGCCAGGAAGGCCGAGAGGGCGGCGCAGGTCCTGGGCAACTATGCTTTTTCCATAATTGTGTCCCAGGCAACTCAGTGTCTGTGTTCTTACCTCAGACACTGATTAAATCGTCGTATGAGGCCAATGATGTATGTAGTGTTGTAGTAAAATGCTAGGGATAAAGCCTGGGAATCGGCTGCAGTTTTAGTTTGACGTAGAACACCTTTTACTGTGCTCGCTAACCTGCTTGATGCGAAGCGTGGTGGTGGTGCGTATAAAATCTCCGCAATGCCCATATCCGGCAGGAGGGGAGTATTTTTGATTGAATTTAGTTTTATAACCTTTAACCTTTTAGCCCTTTTTTATAACATTTTTCTTTGATCATATCAAATATAGGTAGTGCAGTTATGCTCAAGAAGTTACCGTCAGAATGCAATGGCTTCCATCTTGTACTATAATTTTTCTCTTTTCTGATTTAGGAGGTACCGCACTGGAAAGATATGGTGGAGGCTGACCTGCGCCCTCTCCAAGTCAATAATTGGGTGAGGATTGCGCAGGACAGGGAGCAGTGGAGGAAGCTCGTTTTGGATCCATTTCGGGTCACTGAGCCAGAGAGTTAGTTAGTCGGTTAGTTGATTTTGGGTTAACTGGGTCGCTGCATGACTCGGTGTCCCACACGAAAAGAGAGAGAGTTGATTTTGGAGGTAAAACTTACGTTGAGCATATTTCAACCAATCGTTAAAGGTTGATATACTAACAAACAACATAAAATTTTACCATATACATAAGAAACTCTGACTCACAAAGACTTCCCGAAGCATTCATCAGCGAAACTCTTCACGAAAAAGCGTCGCATACGATACCGTCAGCAAAAATCTTCAGGACAAAAAGTCGCATACGCAAACCGATGTAGCAGAATCGAGATGTGTCGATATCTTGCCGATGCTGACGTTGCTAATGTCAACAATACCTATTGTTCTTGGGCATGTTTGAAAATACCGCTTTGGTGTCACCCTGAAGGGGGGGGGGGGGTTCCTAATTGGGGGGTGCGGGGTATAGACAGTTGTGTAGGTGATGACTTTTTTAAGTTTCAGAAGTCATTTGGTAAGCCCACCCGAATGAACCGAAAAGCCTAGAAGACTTTTACTAATTTTCTTGTATCATTATTCGACATAAATCCTTTCACACAAACCGTCATCAATTCACTCATACTGCTACATTTACCGTATGATGCCGGCTTAGATTGCCGTGTGATGCCGGCTTAGAATAGCATAACCCCATGTCTTTCCCGTGGGTGTCGTAGAAGTTAATAAATGGACTTGAGGGTTTCATGTGTATTGCAATTTTAGGCGACAGGCTGACAACCTGTCACTGTAGTGATACACGGCTTATCTGAAACGACCCTCACAAAATTTTCTGACGTAGCGATAACGGCCGTAATTTTACGGTCGTTGTTGCTCTGCCTAGCCCGCCAGAGATAGAGGCGTAAAGACAGGCTTGGGTTCATGTTACTAGATAATACGAGGTAACTGAAATCGCAAAATTCGACATAACTATCAGTTGTGTACATATAATAGGTACCTAGGGTAGAAAATCATAAACATATTATGAATACCTAGTTTGAATATATTTATGACATCAAACGTTTTTAGCTCTACTTGTCTTGTCATATTGGTATGAGAACGATACACATTGCTATAAATCTGTAAAAGTATCTCTTCTTCGTATGTACGTACGTTGTGTTCGTATGATATAAGTAGCTGATTCTCGGTGACATTTATATACGTATAAATTATGTGAATAAATAATGAAATCTACGTCAATGCCGCAGGTACCTATAGATAGTTATTTATAACGAAAGGTATGACAAACCTTTCAAAGGTCAAATTGTTCAATCCCTACTGTTGAAACATCAAGCTATAGGTTCCATGTCTTACCTATACTAACTGGTATAGTCATTCATCATTCTCCTTGCTTTATCCCGTTCTCTGTCGGGGTCGGCTACCTAACCAAGTTTGACGTGGAACAAGTATTAACACAGAGCGACTGTCATCTGACCACTGCAACCCGAAGGCTAACCTGGCGAATCCTAGGTTAAGTCACATTCAAATATCATTTGAATTCAAATTTTATTTGAATGTGGGTTTCATCACGATGTTTTTCCTTCACCGTAAGAGCAGACGCTCCCTACTTAGTATTACGCATAAATTACGCCATAATTGGGTACAAAACTACAATACCGAATTGTTTCAACTACTCTTCATAAAATAATACTTATTTTTTGTAAAATATTTATCAAGTTTACACAAATATTGTAAACAAACGTAACCGTTTCGTCACCGGTATTATTTTCACAATATTTCTATAAACATGGCTCGTTTCTATTGTTTTTCTTGCGGAATCAGGTAAATAATAAATATCTCGATTATACAAACATGCATTAGATGTCGTATGTCGCATTCTTCAATAACTAATCAGATGTACAATATCAAACATCGAATGTTATAATGTTAGATTCCTCTCAGTTTGTTTTGGATTTGAGGTCAGGTTGTGTCAATAGTTACATTTTCTAACGTTGACGAAACGTTGCGACATTTTTCTAACGCGGTATTTTGTCGCTACTGTCACCCAGTGAGAGGCTCGCATGTCCAACAGTGGACTGTTTCGGCTGTTAGGGTTAATTACGATTGGATGGCGAAAACGGGAGATCTTGCCTTGGCTTTGGATGCCAAAACAGTTACTTTCATATTATTTTTCTGCTTATAAATTCAAACTTTGAATACTTCGATAAACTATGAATGAAATCTGTAGTATTTTGAAAAAATAGTTTCAAGCGTACAACTGTTGTATTTTATTATTTACACAGGAAACTATCGTGTTTTGGGAGCTACCAATATCCATCTATGAAAGAGAAGAGAGAGGCCTTTGCATAGCAGTGGAGTGACGTAGACTAGGCAAGACATCAAGTTGCTTAGAGTGTTTCAGCTCCTGTTTTACCCCTGTAGATAATGTCAAATAATGTATAAAGTCCACTATTCTAGCAGCAGACTTCCGTAAGTATAATCATAGTGATAAAAAATCGACGCGCCTCTTGAAACCCAATCTATAGTCTACAAGAGCGTAGCAACCGCTTCTAGCCCGTCCTCCTATTTCACACTTATATCCCACTTAGACTTATCCAGTAAAACTGATAACTGATATACCATTATCGGTATATCTGGTTACCGTTTCCTGCTATACTGCTATGGGTGTTCGCCGTAAGCAACACGATGCATCGAGGATGTCAGGATTTTTCAAATTCCACGTAAATCGATGAGAAGGTACGCTTTCTTGGTAGCTGGGCGTAACCGGTGGTTTCTGGTTCAGATAGCTGGGTTACATGGTTTGGATAGATAATGGCTGTAAATCAGCGCTCTCTCTCTCATTTCGTGTGGGACACCGAGTCGTCTAACAACCCAATGAGCCCTTGTGTTAGAATTTTACAACCGCAAGCGCTGAAGAGATGGTCTTGCCAGCAAAAGCTGAGCCATTTCAATTTTATTTATTTCATCAGGCAAATACAATATTCGTGAAGGATTTACCTTTATTTTATTTACCTAAATATAATTCCAATGAAATAGATTTCGATTTAATTTTATTTTTTAAACGATGGTTAAAATTCAAGGAAATCTTTGGTGTCATATAAAAAAAAACTAAATTAGACGACACAGAAGCATTTTGTTCGACACATACGTACCTTACTTAGTGAGTTACCATTTCTTTTCCAACTTGGTAAAAGGCATGATTTGGTTGCAAAATCTTTATGTATCAATCAGGATACCGCATCCACGAATCGCGCGGATACCTTTATCCCTTTTTTCCCCCTGATTGTCTAACTTTCACCGGTAGGTAACTATGTATGGTCATCGACTTTATTTTGACATTTGAAATACATCCTGCTTAGCCTCTAGGAATAAAGTCTTATACAGGGTGTAAAAAAATATCTGCATATATTTTAAGGGGTGAACCAGCCCATGAAACTGAACATCTTTCCCCAGGGAACATAGGTCAAAATATGAAAAAAAAAATTTGGACCTCCCATACAAAATGTACCGGGGTCGACCAAGTCAATTTGTATGGGGGCCAAATTTTTTTTTCATATTTCGACCTATGTTTCTAGGGGAAACTTGTTCAGTTTCATGAGCTGATACACTCCTTAAAATTTTTGCAGTTAATATTATATATTTTACACCTTATATAAGACGTAAACATGGAAGCTGCTAGCTAGAACCGGGACTTACGATCTAGAGTGATACTAACATAACAAAAATGACAAATTAGCGTTTCCAGTAATGTGAAGTTGACTGTATCGCGTTCTCATACCAGCCAGCATTCTTTGACGTGTGACATCGAGAAGACGTATTTTTGAATCAAGAACCTAATTTCGCATGCGCCAGTCCAGTCATCCTATTATATGTCCGAAACGCACGTACTAAGTACTACTTGAATCGATTTCTGTTTTATTAGCTAGTAATGTTCTTTACTTAAAATGACGTTTTAGCGAAACGTCTATTCCTCAAATATCTTTTCCTTACAAAATCTAAACCCGAATGAAATAAGGTTATGCTATTGCAAAATTAATTCGAAGATAAACGTAATCTCCATTATAAAGTTTCGGATCCCTTGCGTTTGGGCATTGTAGCGGATCTCTTTAGTGTAAAATAGTTCGAAGATGATTTACTCACTTATGTCATGATGACCGCGTCAGCGACCCTGTCTTTGAATAGAGATTATAATATGTGAAAATTCCGGGAATACTTTGTATTAGTTATTTAATGTAGTAGATGCGAGGGGCACTTTTTGAAGTCGCGTACAAAACCAGATTGCTGATGATTCGAAAATACGCCACCAGCGCGGTGAAATCTCGAAACAATGGTTCCCACATGCGCAGGCGCCGCTCGCGAGGCTTCTCGGAAACGAGTGCGGCGCGTCGGGTGCGCGCTTTCTTCTCATTTTGGACCATTTCTACAGTATTCATGTATGACACTAATTTATGGGTGATGTTTCTAACTTGTATTATGATTCGTGATAAGGAAAAGAAAGTTTTCGATCCCTGTTTGCGGATCAGCTCGATTAAATTCTTTGTATTTTCAAGGCGAGGTTTTATCACCAGTGAGAGTCCAAACAAATGCTTACTCTAGTACTTTTTCGGGAACAACAGATGACATTGACTGAGAATAGTAACATTGATTTAGATTTTTTGGGCAATAATTTTAAACAAACACGTTTTATACTTAAGCAGTTATGTAAGAAAACGCCCTTTCGAAGTTCTGTAGGTAACTGAGTTTTCCACAGTTGACTTGCAACCTCAGGGTTAATTGCAAGACGGTAAGACTACATCTACTGCTGCAAAAGCCACCCCAGACTATTGCTGTCTTGAGCCTCCCCCACTCCCTAGATGCATTCCTTAGTCGCCTTTTACGACACCCATCGGTATAAATGGGGTGATGTTATTCTAAACCAGCACCTCACGGCAGAATTGCAAAGCGGCAAGCTAGTTGCTATTAAGATTCCTACAGAAAATTCCTAACAGACTTATTCGAGCTTCACCTACATTGCTTCTGTTTTATAGATAAACAATCTTTTACCGTTTCTCATTTTCCCATAAGATAGAATTTTAATTACCTTTGTAACATCGTTGAATAGAGTAGGTTGCTTTGTAAATATATACGTGGATACATACGTACTACATAGTATAAAATTAAGTCGCTTTTCGCATTTCTCTGTGTGTCTGTTGTCGGTCATATGGACAGGAACACCGCGAGCTCTTTCTAAACCTCGCAACGGATTTTGAACATTTGAAGGTTTTTATTTAGTAGATAGTATTTTAAGAGATAGGTTTGGGTATTAGGACATGCCGGGAAAATGTGTTAATCCCTCGGGAGCCGTCACTTACCTACTTATACAAACTGTATAATTAAACTGGATGAATGACCGTTCAAGGGCTGGTTCACCCCTAAACATATATTGTAACATCTTTGCTATGGCGGATCGCACACTTGACGCACGACGGAGCGCTAAAACATCGCAGCGGTCTGTCAGGTCCATACTAGAACTGTCAACTCGCAGCGCTATCACAGTGTCATCCGTCGAGTGCGGTTTTAGTATGGATCTGACAGACCGCTGCGACATTTTTGCGCTCCATCGTGCGTCAAGTGCGCGATCCGCCTATGAGTACAACCTACATACTGGTAAGAATTTCACATATGACAACTTGCAAAGCAAATAATTTATGTAGTTTTAAATCAACTCAAAATTTTGCACCTCAATTAGACGTAATAGACCCGAAATCGACCCTGGTAGACCCGAAATGTCCTGCGCGCGCAGCCCTTAGAGCGACACAAATGTAATTTTTTTCTCTATGTATTCAACATTTTTTTCTTTTCCAGCATGATGGACTCCGGCGGGGCAGGCATCGCAGAGTCTCCCCCCACCTACCACCGCACCTACGAACAGTACGTCCAGGGAGGCGTGGAAAACAGCGGTGACTCCGTCCAGGACCAGACCAGCCCAGAACTTGTCGTCTGGTCCACCCTCCCGTACGGCCTGGACTATAGAGCCCAATATGACTACCGAAGCCCTTACGAGACGAGAGACTATAGCACCCAGCAGTACGCAAGAGCCCCGTTCACAACGAAGATGGGACAGGCGAAGGCGTTGAAGGAAGCCAGGATAAGGCGGCCTATGAACGCGTTTATGGTGTGGGCGAAGGTGGAGCGGAAGAAACTGGCTGACGAGAATCCCGATCTGCACAACGCTGATCTGAGTAAAATGTTAGGTAAGTGAGGTTTGATTATATTTCATTACTTCCATACTTTATCATTTTTAAGGCAAGACAGGTTACATAGACCATCCACGCAGACGAAATAGAGCCTGCAAAAAAAACAATTCGGGCTTCATGATACCTGAAAAATCTGGATATCTCCCTTCAAATGATTATGCTAATAAGTAGTAGGTATATTTAGGTACGAATTGAAACAAAACAGCATGCCACATAAACTTCATTACAATCATTACATAGGATGTAGTAAAATTACTACAAATATTTTACGGGGTGAACCAGTCCATCAAGTCCATTAAACTAAACAACTTTTCCCAAGCATCAAACACCTATAAGTCGAAATATAAAAAAAAAATTAACTCCCATACAAAATGTTCCAGCCTCCAGAGTCAATTTGTATTGGGAGACCAAATTTTATTTCATATTTCGATCTATGTTGCCTAGCAGAAATTTGTTCAGTTTCACGAGCTGATTCACCCCTATATTGAAGCATTTTTTCTTTTTCTCCTTGTAGTGTTCATACTCAAGTAAGTACCAAAAACACACCCGCTCAGTCGTATGCAATCCACCTTAGCGGATGTCACCTATAATCTAATTAATTTCCATGTCCTTTTTACCATATTACTTGGAAGTCTTAACATTAACATTCAGTATGGTAACGACCCAATCCGGCTACGACAACCATAGACAAAAAATACTCAACCGCATTCATGAGTCAGCAAAAGTAGCTCCAGAACAAGAATTGGTATTTAAATTTTAATGTTTGTAACATCTGGGGACTTCGGTATTTTAAATTTAGAATTGTTTGTGTTTTATATTCTTTTAATTAATATTGATTTACAAATTTCTCTACGTTGTGTAGTATCAAAAATTTAAAAGGGATCAACACCTTTTATAAAATTGTATACAATATGATCAAATATCTTTTAAACTTAAAAAGAAACAAATTAACACTCTACTCCCACGTCTAAAGCTGTCATTTCACTTAAAAGGCGGTCGCCAAAAAGGCGCGAAATTAAAAACGTCGTCCATATTTTGCAATATTTATCGGACGCCATGTTTTTTTCGTGTAACCTTTCTGGCCTGGATTCGAGTCATTTTGTCAGCGCAATGCTCCAACTACATTCCAGACAAATATGGCAGAACCACGCCTGACAAAGTATGACAACTTGATTAAAAATATAAGTGCAATATTTGCTAAAGATATTCAGATATTTAGGAATTTTCCGCCTAATGCAATCCAGAATCTGGTCTATCTCAACTTTACCTCGAACGGTAAGCTAGCCAGCAAGCTTATATACGGAAATATTATTGGTTATGTCTTATAAACTTCGGTATGAGTTAGTATATTTTGCATTTATATACTTATCTATCTATAGAAAAAGACTGGTATTAATAAACTTGAATAAGTAAATCGTTGGTAAAGGTCAAGCCACACCAGCTATAAATCCGCTACTGAATTTTCACTCGTAATGCTGTCAAAGTTATAATCGAGGTCACATACGTATGAGAGACAGGGTCCTAGGTCCTACTTTCAGACGATGCGCTTCAAAAATTCTTTAGATGTGGATCGGCGTTTAACATATTTCGTATATACTTGGGTGATTAGGTATCTAGATGTGGAAAACCACATTTTAATATACTTAGATCTACCCTTCATGAAGTAAACCCAGATATTCTATATAAAAAAAAGTTAGATTTTACAAGATTCTTCAAGTGCGGTAATTATTCCTATCATATAAGGTTTTGCTTAATTATAAGCCTATTAGCGCATTTAATTCGGAATATTTCTAATACCAGAGTTTTTCCACTTTGGTAAAGGATTAGAAAACAACTTTTTATAAAATTGGCAACTTGGATATTAACTTTATACTAGTTGTTTGACGTTAACTAATTGGAAAAGTCTAGTCTGGCAAATCACAAATATTGATTTACGCAATGATAAAACAGGAATTTATATTCATTTTTCACAATTGCTACCAGATTCGGTGTTTTTATTTTTATAAAAAAAACATGTCGTTGTGCATAAAATTCTATGTGCTGGGGACTTTAGGGTAGGGTACCTAAATGGATTAGGTGAATGGGAAACGTTGTCAAGGGCATTGCACTATAAAAATTTCGCCATGGGACCGATGCTGGAAAACGAGAAAAAAAAATCTTCCTTCCATACAAAATCTTCTGTGCTCGATGTTATGAAATCACAGACTACAAGGTCTATAGGTAAAATTCGTAGTACATTGCGTAGCAGGTTAAAAATCCTGGTTTTATATTGACCCACCCACTACGCAATGTACATCGAATCACGTGGGGCACAGATCGTGAATTTTATATGGAACCAGATTTTTTTCACCATTTCCAGATCCCATAGTAAAAATTGTTCAGTACGTTGCCCTTAACAATGTCCTATTTACGCATTTCTTTGTTTGCGACAGTTTAAAAACAAAACTTAAATTTCTACTCTCTGTTAAAGTTGCTGGTAAAAAGCTAACCCTTTTACTTTCAATTAAGGTTATGATAAATTATAAATTCAACTTTAGCGGTGATAAGAACTTTTTGGTGTTATAGGGAGAAGTAACTTTAATGGGAGAAAGGTTAACCGTTAATGCACACCTGCGTTGCATAGTCCCAAAATTTCCGACAGTACTAGGTTTGGCGTATGGCGTATGTGATAGTATGGATAATGATAACTTGTCTACGGAATCTCGTTGGCGGATCGCATACGTAACGCATGATGGAGCGCTAAAATATCGCAGCGGTCTGTAAGATCCATACTAGAAACGTCAATCCCCATATTAAATCCGCTGAACTGCTGTCGACGCCTGCTATTCAAAATAGCAAATAGATGAAACTGATGATTGGTGTCAATTTTGGCATCGTTTCCTTCGTCCAAACTAGCTCATAGCGGGCACATTACTATCTGTTATTTTTTATAAGCGTTTTATTTCATTAGTCGCGATAGCATCAACCACCCACGAGGCGGGTAATGACTTGCCATATCCAGGTTATGAGCCAGCGGGAAGTACTTTTACGGTATACTCACTCCCGTAAGAAGTTTTAGAAACACGCGGTTTAAAGCAATTTTAGGAATAAAATTTCGTTTACATGGCTTAGAAAGGTTTGTATTCTTAGGCGGATCGCACACTTAACGCACGATGAAGCGCTAAAACATCGCAGCTGTCTGTCAGATCGATACTAGAAATATCAATTCCCATAATAAAACCGCTCAACCGCTGTTGTCGCAGCGCTATCCAGGCGTCGTCCATCGAGTGCGGTTTAAGTATGGAGATTGAAATTTCTAGTATGGATCTGACAGACCGCTGCGACGTTCTAGCGCTCCTACGCTCTAACTGGATGTTTTACTAATAAATCTTGGAATTTAATGAAAATTCGCCATAAGTTTTCATAATAACCTATCCTATTTAACCCAGTTCAACGACTGCGACACGGTATGCGACACTGACACTTAATTAAAAACAATAAGTATGTCGGAAAATCCCTGTTCACTTGTTTCGTTATTATGTATTGAACAATTTATTTATATAGTGATATCTTAGGTGAAATATGCGAGAATACCTAAAGCAAAAATATTCATATTATGTTCATATAATATCAGTTTATTTATTATTCTTTGTCCATACATTTATAATAAATCTTCTACTCATAAAATACATTTAATACCATCATCAGTTTATGTAGGTATTGCAAAAATACTATTACCTTCTTGCCGTGTGATGCCGGCATAGAAAAGCAACACCCGATTCTTCCCGAGGGTGTTATAAGAGGCAACTAAGGGACTCGAGGGTTTCATGTGTATTACCACGTATTACAACTTTAGGCGACAGGCTGACAACCTGTCACTACAGTGATACACGAATCATCTGAAGGGGGATCCTTGTCAGACGTGGCGATAACGATCATAATTTTGCGATCGTTTACGCTCTGCCTACCCCGCAAGGGGTAAAGGCGTGACTTGTGTATGTGTATGTACTATTTATTACCTTCTTCTTTAAACTTAAATGTTGGACCCTTGTCGGTGGAGTAATTTCCATTCTTCCCTTCTCTCCGGCAGTGCTTTTACCTCTTGATACGACACGACATTGACTTTTCCCATAAATGGATGAAGTAAACTATTACCGGCAGACACTTAACGCACGACGGACCGCTAAAATATCGCAGCGTTCTGTCAGATCCATACCTACTAGAAAACGGGGAGCGACCCCGTACTAAAACCGCACTTGACAAACGACGCTGCGATAGCGCTCCGTCGACAGCACCGGCAGAAATGGGGTGATGTTATGATTCCTATTAATCACAAATCGGCCAACCTTGTCCATGGAACGCTTATGCGCCTTGCCAAGCGACCTTGAGACCCCTTCCTCCATCAGCTCTAAATCACTGACCATTTAAGGCAACGCCTCCATAAACACATCCTTGGCCACACGCCTCGATCATACACATGGTTAATTAAACAAATGGCGTCGCCTTAATAAGGCATAGTAATGATAACTGGGGTGCTGGTTTGCAAATGTAGGGCCTTAACGCGTTTGAGGATATGCGGCAAGGTCGAAGAGTCTTGGGATGTCACGTAGGCGGTAGAATTCTGACACCAGGGTTAATCAAGCGACATACTACTGAACGTTAAAACTGTGCCGTGTGATACCAGCTAAGGCCTTTATCACACTTAATGCACAACGCAGCGCAGACGCAGCGCTAGTCCACAACAGTTGAGCGGTTTAAGTATAGGGATTGATATTTTGATATTTCTAGCATGGAGCTGACAGACCGCTGCGTTGTGGGTTAAGTTAGAGGCCCTAGAATAGCATCATCACATTTCTTTCCCGTCGTAAAAGACTCGAGGGTTTCATGTGTATTACAATGTTAAGTGACAGGCTGACATACGACTTTTCTGAAACGACCCACAAATATTTGTCAGACGTGGAGATAACGGCCGTAATTTTACGTCTAGTTTGTCTAGATTATTTTGGTGTTGGACTCTACGGTTTTGGCCCCTGGGCCATCAAAACTACGCCTGTCGGCTTAGTGGGGAGCGAGGACTCACCCGGAAATAATTGAATGGTTGTTCAAACAACCAGCCCAATCACGCCCTTGGGGCGAGACTGAGCTTAGGCGTTGTTTAGAGAAGAACGGTTCGGACTGAAGTATGCCTAGAAAGAGGATGACGGAATGGAATTCTGTAGTAGAACGTGTGACAGAAGCATAATTCTACATGCGAATAAAAATAGGACTTAGTAAACATTATTGATTCAGGTCAGCAGGAATTACTCTTGCATCATGGACTCATCATCATCAGCATAATCTTAAACCCAGGTTCGTAGACCATAGGTACCCCCGACTTCCATTTCCCTCTTTCCTGTTCGTGGTAAACCACATTCAGTATTGTGGTTTCAGTTTCATGAGTAACAAGTAAATAATAAACATTACTAATTTAAGAAAATAAGAACAAACAAGGAATTCCCGGTTTGAGTAACCTAGATCAATATTTTTTATCACATAGGTGGATCGCAAACTTACCGCACGACGGACCGCTAAAGTATCGCAGCGTTCTGTCAGATACATAGTAGAAATGTCAATCCACGTACTAAATCCGCTCAACCGCTGCGGTGGGTGTCGTAAAGGGCGACTAAGAAATGATGAGTTCATGGAATGAGCGGCATAGTTCTTTATGAAAACATTACCTTGCCTCGCCAATCCGCCTGCCAAGCGTGGCGAGTGTGGCAAAATACCTTCCTACCAGTAGGTGACACCCATGTCCAGCAGTGGCTGTAGTGGCTGTTGAAATGAAGGAATCAGTGACCAACTCAGGGACGTTCTAGAGAAAACTATGGTAAACATTGCCCTAAATCAGCTAGCGAGCATGAAAATACTGATGAATGTAATTAGCACTAATACTTCTCCAAAAGCTCAATTTCTGAAACATTCGTTTTTGTTTTATTCCAACATCTGTTAAATATTTATGCTTTTATCACACATACACCTACTCTTGACTTTTAAAAACAGCGAATAGTAAAAGTTTAAATACGTGTGGTTAGATCAGTTGTTGAGGGATTACGTGCACAAAATCGATTAGGGAATTATTTTTAAAAATTTTTATTGTAGTCGCTAGATAGATGGCGCTGTGCTTTGTATGTTACCGGAAAAGACGGAACGTAATATTTTTTTTTATTTTTATACTTGGACTCGGACTCATTTGGAACGAAAGTAAGTGTCAGTGCATGCCAGACTGTCAGTTAGTGATGCAATGTTTTTTTTAACCTTTTGGCTTTAGAATCCACTAGAATCTAGTAACATAGTCAGTTCAACGCCATCTTCAGGGTTCTTGGAATACTAGTTTTTTTTTTTTAATTCTCAAAAAGAAAACCTATTATGACGTTTTAATACTTCCTGTAAGTACCTACACTGATTCAATCCATTAAAAAAAACAGAGTCTAGCTCTAGTAGTAAGTACTCTAAAGTTTGTCCTCAAACGTATTTGATGACGTCACTATTTATCTTCGATGAAGGAAACCACATTGACAGTTTGACCACAGTACGTCAATGAAAGATTTTTCTGAACAGTTGCACATTTTGTTTTGTGGTTATAGGTATTGATGATGGCAGTTTTACGTAACGTATCAAAACCCTAAGCAAATTAAATATGTCTTTAGAAAAATTATATAAAAAAATATTCTTAAATTAAGGGTTTAGACTGGAATCTAGATTTTTTATTTGGGTGGATTATTTTACTTAAAAAGGGTTTTTGGACCACCCTACATAAAACAGATTGATTGACATTGACAAAATCTGTTTTTCAACAGACCACTTCCATTCGTTACAATTAGGTACAATGTAGGTAGTACTCGTAAAACAAAAACTAACAAGTATTAAAGACAGAATTTCATTCATTTCGCATTTAAAATCAGCTCTTTAAGATTAATTGGTTAGATGTAAGTTGAATTTATGATTAGCAGTATTGATGGAGCTAGTTTTTTAATGAAATGGCCAAATGCGAGACGGACCCGCGCCCGCATGGTTCCGTACCAATATATAAAAGATGCCATACGATATGATGATGATGATATAAAAGTACCTCTATAAAAAATAAAAAGTGATGTTTATTGAATGCTTATATTATATATGCATTCTATGGCAGATCGTAGACTTGACGCAAGACGGAGCGCAAAAATATCGCAGCGGTCTGTCAGATCCATACTAGAAACGTCACTCCCCATACTAAAACCGCACTCGACGGATGACATTGCGATAGCGCTGCATCAACAGCGGTTGAGCGGTTTTAGTATGGGGATTGATATTTCTAGAATGGATCTGACAGACCGCTGCGATATTTTAACGCTCCGTCGTGCGTCGAAACTGGTATTTGTATTTGTTGTTAAAGCGGCAAACAGAAATAGGTAGGTACATCATATCTGACAAAAAGGCATTATGAGTGGCAGGTCAATAAAGCTACTTTTTAAAAACGTTTGTTTTGTAAGTATGAATATATACCAATAGTTGACTTCATGTCTCTTTAGTTTAGATGGCGTCAAAACACTTACTTTTATATTATTATTCTGTTTATTAATTCAAACCTTGAATATTTTGAAAAAACTATATCGACGGGTTCCGGGCTATTTGTATTAACCGACAATTTTTGCGATATAGACTTTTATACATATTTGGAATCAGCGAATTTTTCTGCGTCGTTTGAGCTCGGTTTGGTGATGATCGGAGCAAAAAAATGTCGCTTAATACAACCGTATTTTTTGGGCCTATTTCGAAGTGCAATGTATGAACCGGCACAAAATATTGACAAATTTAAGGCTTGTGTACTTAAGCTCACTACCAAATGACCACACAGTCGTTTAAACCTTTTTGCCTGGAACAATAATTTACAGGGTGCATACGTTCAACCATTTAGCCTGACCTTATAAATATATAGAAATGTCGCTTAAAACAGTTAGCCTCTTAGTAAAATTCATGTCAAATGTCGCTTAATACAATAAGTCGAATAAACAAATGTAGTCATATTTTTAGCCATATTTAGCAGTTTAAGATGTGGTATTTAAATTTATTCGCTTAGGATTAAAATATGAATAACTTTTTGGTAAAAGCAAGTACTTAGAGCTAGTATTTTCAATTCTAGGTACTAGCTTGGAACATGTATTAATAAATCTAGGCGGTTGAGTCATTTAGCCTGGAACAAAAAACCATAACCTCAGGCGGTAAAATCATTTAGCCTGGAACAAAAACCCATTATCTCAGGCGGTTAAGTCATTTAGCCTGGAACAAAAAAATGAAAATTTTGGGTCACTTTGTATTAAGCGCCATATATTTTCGTTAAAAAGAGAAATATCAGAAAAAAATATTAATCAAATTATAGATAATGAGTAACAGGAACAGAAATTTTCTTTGTTGTGATAAAATAATGCGATTTGTTATAGTTATGATTTTTTTTCTGAAACTTTAAACTTTAAACTGCTCTGGTGTAAAGTTTCAAAAATGGCGGTTAATACAAATAGCCCGGAACCCCTCGATATATAGAGTATGGAGTACTTTGGACAATAGTTTTAAGAGTACTACTTTTGTATTTTATTAATGAGCCAGTCATCTAGCGAGTTGAAACTACCTACCTATCATCATACACACACACACAAACACACAAATTACGCCTTTATACCGGGCGGGGTACCGTAATATTACGGTCGTGATCGCCACGTCTGACAAAATGTTTGAGGGTCGTTTCAGATAAGTCGTGTATACTATAGTGGCAGGTTGTCAGCCTGTCGCCTAAAATTGCAATGCACATGAATCCCTCGAGTCCCTTATTCGGTTTATACGAAACCCACGGGAAAGAAATGGGGTGATGCTTTTCTAAGCCGGCATCACACGGCAAACCACACGGCACACCTATCACACCTATCATCATCACGGCTTATAAGATTGAGATGCCTATAGCCTGGACGCCCAACTCTCAGCAAAAGAGTCCGCTTTTTACCATTTGGGTACGCAACCCTAAAAAGTATTGCAGTCAGTCAGTTAGCAAGAAAAACTTTCTTGGTGTTTCATAACTGTTATCTATTTTCGATGCTATTAAGATAAAGTATGATTATTGCATCGCTGCAGTCATTATATTTATTGCATGCATTATGAATTCGATCATCAAGTTTAATGTAAGTAAGTACTACGTACCTACGTAATATATCTTTCCGTGTGGGACACCGAGTCGTCCGACGACCCAAAGTGAGGGTGAGAGTACTTATACGCGGCGATGAATTTAAATTTTTGGATTTTCATCACAGATTTTCCGTCAATGTTACTTTTAGTCTGCATTGGTATTATATCTGTCAGGTTGCACGTAACCATTTCTGTACACGATAGTTTTTATACGTAATTACTTAATTTAGGTTTAAATACAGATTCCACAATAACACGTAAATTCCTGATACCCTTATATAGCTAAATTAAACAATTAAAGTTACTATAATTGTCATTATTTTATTTATTGACAAACAAAATAGGATTTTTGCAAATTATGACAACATTCCTCATCGATCTTGACATTACTATTAACGTGTAGTGATCTAATGGTGAAGATGCGGCAATAATGTTGTCAAATCTGGGAGCACGGTAGTGCCAACGCCAAGACGAGCCACGCAAAGGGTTATAAATTACTGCTTTTAACTGAAACTTTAAGGGGTTGGATAACGTAGTGTTAGACGGCCTCCCACAAGATCACAGATGATCCGATGAAGATCGCTGGACGCGAGTGGATGCAAGTTGCGCAGGATTGTTCACTTTGGAAATCTTTGGTGGAGCCCTATGTTCAGCAGTGGAAGGCTTCTGGCTAAAATGATGATGATGGACTGAATTCGAGCCGAAGAAAGTTATCCCCACTTTGGTATAGGTTAGCTAGCATTTTCAATTTGCTGTCTTAGAAATTTGCAGCTACAATGTACCTATAATCCTGCCTTAAAATGTCAAAGTGATCTTAAAAATCTTAGGTCTAAGCAGCATCTACAAGTTCCAGCATCAGCATAGTACCAGCATCTATAAGTTACCTATTACATACATTCATATATCACGCCATTATCCCTTACGGGGTAGGCAGAGCGTTAACGGCCGTAAAAATATAGCCGCTATCGCACCGTCTGACAAATATAGAGGGCAGTTTGAAATAATTTGAGTATCACTATAGTGAAAGGTTGTCAGCCTGTCGCCTAAAAGTTGTAATACACCTGAAACCCTACCTATTACCGCGTGAAATTCAATTTTGCATTCCCACGGAAAAATGGGAATCAGCGGGTGAAGACACTGGGCTAGCCTTATGAATAGGTACACTATTTGCCTCATTTTTTGTCAGTCCAGTGGTTAATGACTTCTGGATCAATTTAAAAAACAATTATTTCATACAAATATGGTCTACCATGCAAACATAATAAAAATTTACATACACACTTGTCGCCACAGGTGTATTTGGGAAAGGGTGCTTTATATTTAAATTAATTTGATTTAATTTGAAAACATGAATAATATGAATCCTTTTCTGGTGTAGTGAGTGATGTATCATGATTCATTATGACGCTAGTTCCAACATGAAGTTTGTGTCATGTCTTATAACATTATACAGGGTGCAAAAAACTACACTAAACTACTATGCCATGTGATGCCGGCTTAGAATAGCATCGCCCCGTGTCCTTCCCATGGATGCGTAAGAGGCGACTAAGGGATTTGAGTGTATTGGTGTATTACAATTTTTAAGGCGACAGGCTGACAACCTGTCACTAGGGTGATACACATTTCATATTTTCTGCAATAACCTTGAAAAACAATCCTCAAAAATGTCGGACGTGGCGATAGCGACCGTATTTTTACGGTCGCTAACGCTCTGCCTACCCCGCAAAGGATATAGGCGTAATATATGTATATATATTTTACTAATTTTCTCCGTAACTCCGCATGCCCGCAAGGCATACAGGCGTGATGTATGTAAAAAAATGGTGACCATAATTAAATCACATTCTGACCGGACAAGCATATCTAAGATTTTCCTGTCAACTGTCGTTTAAGGCCTAAAAAATCTTATCTCGGCCATTTTTGGACGCAGACCGCTTTTTACGGCCTAAAGCCATAACACATTAGTAATGGAAATATTAATCTTGATGTATGTATAATATGGGTTAATTATTATGCTACTTATTATAAAGTCTGTGACTTACAAATAAAAATAAAATAATTTATTTATTAGTGCTTGAGAATATTATTTAATTTTAATACTTGCGAAGTTCGATATTTATTATTAATTAATTATGAATGGTTTAATAAATAATTATTATTTGCATTTTGCCCTTTTGACATTTTGCGCCTCTGACATCTCTCAACTTATTAGGTAATTGAGGTATTAATAAGTTATTAGGTAAAATTTTACAATAAGAAAATGGGGTTAGAAAGTTCCATCTGTTTTGTAGGTTATAGAACAACTTAAAAATAAAGGTCTGCTATTTTTTTTAAGTAGGTGATTACTGATAATATAAAAAAATTAACTACTTAATGGCAGTAACAGACAAAAATTGTTATCAAGATAATTTCCTCACATCCCACAGACAATCAAACCGGCTAGAAACGTCCACCAGTATAGACAAAATTTCTCAGAACCAAATTCCAAACGCTTCTGCGAACAACAGAAGGTTAGCCGAAACAGATTACTATTCTATACGCGTCAACTTTAATAATACAATTAATTCCGTCTTGGCACAGATAGTGAATAAGCGGTTAAATAGAAATGGCACCATAAAAATTTATCGCAGCTTTTGATAGTAGTCATTTCGTACCAAATATAATCGAATTCAAAACAGTAGTTAAATCATAATATAAACAATTTCAAAGTGCCATTTAGTGCCTATGACTAAGAAGGGATCATTGAACTTGCTACTAAGAAAAAATACCTGTTACCAAATGAAAGTATGGTAGTTAGAACAAAATTTGAAGAAGGAAAGTAAGTAGTTATATGTAATTATAAAGATTGGAACTAAAAAAACAAATTTATTTATTCCAAAAAAAATCAAGGATGCCTACACGAAACATGCCTATCGCCAAACTTTTTAAATTGTTTATTTTTTTATTACATACCTACTATCTTAGCAATCACTAAAACATGATCTGTCACTTCCTTTCCTTGCCATCACAACCACAACAAACCACTGCTGGTTATAGGCCTACGCATATCTAGGGGTCTTGCCATACTCACCACGCTTGGCGAGCGCAGTGCAATATGTTTAAATGACAGGGATTGCTGCTTCCCATTCTGTGGATAATTACTATTTAGTTGCTTTTTACGGCATTTTACGGGTAGAATTGGGCGGATGCTATTCTAAGCCGGCATCACACTCATATCTATTTATTATGTGTTCCCACTTCTGTGCTACGTCTGGTGTGTCACACACGCATCAGATGCTATCTTTACCAACTTCCTCTTGCAGTTGGCATGTCCTTTACGCCACGGTAGTAAGGTTCAATTTGGCTTGTTCTAACTGTCTTTTTATCCAAGTGTTGCCATAGAAGAAAATCTAAAGAGGATCATGTCATCTTGGGAGGTAGCCCTAGGGGAAAACAGGGAGCTGCGTAGTAATGTTCTGCTCTAGATAATATCTTTGTAATTCTATTTTATACTGCACATACACACACACACAAATCACGCCTTTATCCCTTGCGGGGTAGGCAGAGCGTTAACGGTCGTTATTGCCACGTCTGACAAGTATAGAGGGCACCTTCAGATGATTCGTGTATCACTGTAGTGACAGGTTGTAAGCCTGTCGCCTAGAGTTGTATACGTGCTAATACACATGAAACCCTCGAGTCCCTTAGTTGGTTCTTACAACACCCGCGGGAAGAATTGGGGTGATGCTATTCTATGCCGGCATCACATGTTTCATTGGTTAAGATTATGATACTAGACATGAACAAAACATTTTTTTCAAAGGACCGCTAAAATATGACAGCGGTCTGTCAGGTAGGTCCATACTAGACACGTCACTCCCCATAACTAAAACCGCACTCGATGGACGACATTGCCATAGCGCTGCGTCGACAGCGGTTGAGCGGTTTTAGTATGGGGATTGACATTTCTAGTATGGATCTGACAGACCGCTGTGATATTTTAGCGGTGCGTCGTGCGTTAAGTGTGCGATCCACCAAAGTCACATGACTTATAACAGTGCGATCATCTATCCACGTAGGTAGTAATCCATTTTGTATAGTGTTAGGTTAGTGCGTCTGCCTACGGCGCCAAGGTTCCGGGTTCGATTTTCGGCCGGTAAATAAATAACTTTAACGATAAATTTTAATATCTTTTCTCAGATCTGGGTGTCTTTTCTGCGTTTTGATATGTATTTGAATGAGACTTCGATACAGTATCCTTGTACTATTAGTGCTGTTCATGCTAAACTGTTTTTGACTAAGTTTTAGCCCTTATTTTACAATCATAAATATTGAATATGTATGCAAAATGACGTTCTGGTCTACAATTAAATCTTAATTGACTAAGGTTGGGTGGTTAAGCCCACGGTGTATAATAATCTTGTTAGAGTTACGACAGTCAACTGTTAATTTAACTGGGTAATTAAAATATTTAAGCATACATTTGGTGCTAATTCATTGCGGATTGCGAATCTACTATAATAAGGTCTATAATTGCTTTATATATTATTTTTATTTACTTAAATAAATAAAATAAATAAATAAATATCCTGGACAATTCACACAGCACCATCTAGGCCCAATCTAAGCAATGCTTGTACTATGGGAACTAGATAGCTGATACTAATACTTTTATATCGAAATCGAACCCAGAACCTTGGCGCCGCAAGCAGGTGCACCACTACACAAAATGGGTTACTGCCAACGTGGATAAGATGGTCACATTGTTATAAGTCGTGTGACTTTTGTGGATCGCACCAGACGCACGACGGACCGCTAAAATATCGCAGCGTTCTTTCAGATCCATACTAGAAATGTCAATCCCCATACTAAAACCACTCAACCGCTGTTGACGCAGCGCTATCGCAGTGTCATCCGTCGAGTGCGGTTTTTGTATGGGTAGTGACGTTTCTAGTATGGATCTGACAGACCGCTGCGATATTTTAGCGGTCCGTCGTGCGTTAAGTGTGCGATGCGCCTTTCCTATTTGGAGGTGATTTGGCATTTGGCAGCAGGATAGGAGAGTGCAGTAGAAGATATCATATTCTAACTAAATTGTCTGAACTAAATGATATCGGTTCGTTGAGCCTGAATTCCGGTATTTGTATATTTTCTCAACAGTAGGTATATCAGTTAGAAGGTTTTGGCAGTTTCTTATATCTCTAAAAGTTAGAGTAACAATTTGTTTGTCATAGTGCCAATAGACTAGCAATTGGGTGTCGATAGAATTGCAATGTCTAAAACCAGAGAATAGGGACCCTGGGCCCTAAGTCTGCTAAATGAAAATCGTTTCAGTTGGATGTCGATTGGATCTCAGTTGGATGGTTTCGGCCATTTCGTAGTCTGCTAACAGTTTGGAGTTAGAAAAATCACAATGGCAATTGAATGACAGTTGAGTTTCGATGGCGTTACAATGACAAAAATATAGCAGACTTTGGGCCCTGGTCGTCTAACACTCGAGATATTCTATCCTACTATGACAATGGGGAGGAAAACTCAAAGCTTATTGCAGATGGCAGCAGGCGCGACTGTGCCCAAACGCACCAATAAGAATTAACTGAACTTTGACATTGACACATTTTTGACTAATCAAAGATAAGGTACAGTCGAGAGTGACGCCATTAGTTCCTCAGTTTTATCCTTACAATAGTTCTATCTTGCACACACCGTGCAGACAATAATTCAAAATCGAAATTCACAAATCGATTCGATTTATCAGTGATCGAGCTAAACATCGATTAGTTGGCTATAACGATTTGTCGTCGAGTCATATCTATCGCGCCTACTTCAGCTAATGTATGCTAGGCCTACATGCTGTGTAGGCTTCGTGTAGAACGACCGACAATGGTTGATACTTGTTCATGTTTTAGGCAGGTTACTTTTATTATTATTAGCTTGTAAGGTCCCACTGCAGGGCAAAGGCTTCCCTCTCCTTCTTCCGTTCTTTCTTTTACTCTATTTTGGGCCTTCTCCAATGATATAAATATAATTAAAATATCAAAAATAGTCTAGGTAGTCTGACACCAAGAACTCACACAAGAGAAGAAAAAGAGACATAGAGTTCTGCCATACATTAAAAACACGACTTATGTCCTATAACATTATTCTAGACAATGTAATCGTGTTATGTTCAAGTACCCATAATTATCTAAATGCAGTAGGTTAAAATACTCAGGATACTTTGATTAATAGGAAACATTGCCTATTGTAAAAATTGTGAACGAGGTCTGTCATGTGATCAGGGCCCTAAATCTGCTAAATGAAAATCGTTTCAGTTGGATGTCGATTGGATCTCAGTTGGATGATTTCGATCATTTCGTAGTCTGCTAATAGTTAAAAAATATAGAAAAATCACAATGGCAACTGAATGACAGTTGAGTTTCAATGGCGTTACAATGACAAAAAATAGCAGAGTTGGGGCCCGAGTAGAATTAAATACGGTAGCTCATTAATAAACTGAAAGAAAACAATATGCCGTGTGATGCCCCCCACATCCTTCCCGCGGGTGTTGTAACAGGCGACTAAGGGACACGAGGGCATTGGTATATTACAATTTTTAGGCGACAGGCTGACAACCTGTCACTATAGTGATACACATGTTTTCTGAAACAGCCTTGGAAAGCAATCCTAAAAATGTCAGCCGTGGCGATAGCGACCGTATTCTTTCAGCCGTTAACGCTCTGCCTACCCTGCAAGGGATAGAGGCGTGATAAATGTATGTATGTAAGAAAACAATGAATTTATCAAGACTTTTTTTCGCTGTACACGCCGCAATCAAATCTAACAGTCGTCGGCATACAGTTTATACTAAACTGTACTATAAAGTACGAGTATGCTTGTACAGTATTCCTATATTGTATAGTCTGTGCAGTAGGAGCGGTGTCGTGACCCTATTGCTGAGTGAGTCATGTTTGCGGCGCGTGCGCCGGTCCCGGGATTCAAATTTCGAATTTATTCGAATGTGGAATACTCATTTGATTTCTGAGGAAAGGATTATAAATATATTTTTTTATTTATTTACTGATTGGTCACGATTTTCAAACGCATCTTTAGCTTGCGTTTTCAAATTGCTGAAACTATACTTTTTGCTTTGCTACGTGTTACAATGAAAGGTGTTTTTGAATAAACAAAAAATAATTTCAAATTCTACCCTCGCAAATAGCTATCAGTCAGCCAACTGACAGCTGTCAATTTGACAGTGAATGTAAAATATTGGCGGAGTTTTTGGAAAGTGTCAACTTCTGTGTTCTTGCGTGTTGAAGTAAAAACACGCAAGATGATAATCATTATTTATCGCTTCGACTTTTTCCTTGTATGAATATTTTTTGAAACAGTTGAAAATATTTCGAGTTATTTGGTAAAACTTACTATGGTTTAATGCGAAATACATAGATGGCGTGGCAGACAGCACAATAAGAACCTGTCATTCTTTTCTGCTTTTAACAGCAAAATATGTGTAACGAGATTGTTTAGTACCATGTCCTAAAATCTGTACCTAGGTATTTACTTAATTTATGATACAGGAGCATTTTCCATCTGACAGTAAGATTAATTCGCACATTAATACAAAACCATACAATATTTCATAAAAATCTATGAGTGAGAAAACCCGACATAACTCATTTTGTAAACTACCTTCACCGAGCAATAAAGTTGCGCAGAAGCAGGTTAAGCCCATTAGTGTTGGAGAAATATCGATAGTACTACTTACACTACTATCGATAGTACTACTTGTACTATTATCGATAGTGTTCGTTCATTCAAAAAAGTCAAAAACCAAATACAAAGAAGACTAGCCCTAAGAAATTAAGTCGTGAGACCATGAGGTAAGTCGTTACAGATTCTAAACCTTGTTTTTTTTTAGAGATAGTAAATTGACACCTTGGGTTGTCATTTGTTTTGAAAATCACTGCTGAGCTTTTACATCATTCGCACGAGCGGGTTAGGCAGAGCGTTAACGGCCACAAAGAGACGGTCGCTATTGCCACGTCTGACAAATATTTGCGGGCCGCATGCGAAATATCGTGTATCACAATATAGCGGCAGGTTGTCAGCATGTCGCCTAAAATTTAAATACACAAGAAACCCTCGTCTCTAAGCGGCCTCTTACAACACCTGCGGGAATGAAATGGGGTGATGTTATTCTATCGTCTGTAAGTTTAGGTACTTATCTTTTTGTAAACAAATTCTGTGTGAAACTGTCAGTTCAGAAGTGTCACTTTCATACAAAGTTTGTTTACAAAAAGATAAGTACCTAAACTTACAGACTATAAGCCACCATCACATGGCAAATTATCGATAGACAACTATCAAATTTATCGATTAATAAATATATCGATAGCAAATTATCGATTAATCCAGTGACAACACTAGCCCATTAGCTACTATATCTAATGGCGCATGTTTGTCTGTCGCGTCGGTTTACGACACAAGTCAATCATTTATTACCACCCACAGAAAAATCTATCTGAAGAACATTATCCTCTTATTTTCGCGTAAGATGACGTCATGTAGAGTTTGAAGAGTTGTTAGTATGATGCCAGCTTAGAATAGCATCACCCCATATCTTTCCTTAAGGTGTCGTAAGAGGCGACTAATGGAATTGAGGCTTGATGTGTAAGAACTCGATAGATGGCGTTGAACTAACTATGTTACTCCAGTGTGGATTCCAAAGCCAAAAGATTAAAAAAAAACATTGCAACACTGACTGACAGTCTGGCATGCAATGACATTTTCGTTCCAAATGAGTCTGAGCCCAAGTATAAAAAAACCAAAAAATAAATATCGCACGTTGAAAGCATTACCGTCACTATACAAAATTTGCATGATTTTGACTATGAACGCCATCTGTTTACGTACATTTCAAAGAATATAATGCAGAGACACCTATTCTTCTAGCTGTACTACAAACTGCTGGGCAAAGTAGTGCCGGTATGCATTTTAACGATTTTGGTGTTTAATATAAAGTAATAGTGATATATTTTTTATAGTGACACGTATCCCAACTTATGTGGAGCAAACCTTGAAAGTAAAACCATCAATCATATTCTGCTTAGTGATGTTATAATATTTATTTTCTTTTAATTAAGCGTAAAATATTTACTGCGATAGCGTCGTTATCCCAAAAACTACAGTATAGTGTTAAGTTTTTTACAGAAATAATATAGATAATTAAAGTAAAAGTGATATTTTGAGCATAGTGACTATGTTACTTCATAAATTTACGTTAAACATATGAAACAAAATGTCATTTTGGGCTTAATGCCACTTTTCTTTTCACTATTTAGTAAGAATTGGAACAATCATTACAAATCAAAACGAACTTTTACGTTTAGTGTCTTTTTGACATATAATATAATTCAAATTTTCACACAAAATTATGTCATTTTACGTTTAATGACACTCTATTTTTGTATATTTTTAAAATCTGTTGAACATTTCATTAAGTAAGCCAGGAATTTTATGCATTTGGTCAGTATTACTTTAGTGATTAAATGACTATGAGTAGGTTTATAAATCAAAACTGTATTTTTATCCATACAGTCTTACTTACTTAAAAATTTTAGACGTCATTTCTTTAATCAGTTTATAGAAAACAGACAGTTTAGTTATAGCAACTTTATGTCTTATAACATTATGAGTTAATTTCCTATAATATTAGTTAATAGAGTCTTATTTTGTTTAATGCCAATATTTCTTTCTGTGAAAACTGGATTAATAGAAAATCCGTAAGTGATTTTTGATCCTTTTAAGTACGAGTCGATAATAATTGCTGCTGCATGCGTGCTGGAATTCAAAGAGCGTAGTTTATACAACTTCATACTTAGTTTGCAATTCTAAATTCTCCAGTTTACTCTACCGGAGGGCTTTCTTAGTAGTTTCTGTACTGTAATCTTTTTCTTCTCCTTAGCCTTATCCCATCATCTGGGGTCGGCTCTCTTTGTCTGTCTTTTCCATTTGTCTCTGTCCTGTGCAGTTTCTTTACTGTAATAAGAGTACAAAATAATGTTCTTTGGTATGAAGGAAAGAAATAAACTCGTCCCTTTGCCATCTAATCAAGTAGAACTCCATCAGTAGTTTCATTGGTAAGAATGATAAGAGTTTTTTTATAAACGAAGCTAAGATTGGCGACATTGGCAAAATATGGACTATTGAAGTACATGTACCATGCAATCTATGCATATATAATTAATTTTTTTTCTATTTGTTTAACAATATAGACTACACGGATGCTATGCTGCTGCCATAATATTAATAATCAGCATCTTTGAAAACTTGAAAGTGTGTAAAATGTTTTATCCCATCTATTGGTCTGTCAGCAATGTAAATCAACACTAGTGACAAAGAAGACTAATCCTAGTCACATGTTTCTTGTTTTTAAATAGAAAATTAAAATAAACACTACAGCAATACTCGTACTAGTTAGAATTTTTGCAAAGATACTCGATTTCTAATTACCAAAACGTACTGACACTAATAGACAGTGCAACAAATATTTGAGATACTTATGAAGATGGGTTTTAAATACCAAAAAAATTGTTTACTCTTAGGAACACAGTTGTATCTAGTTGTATGTAGTTGTATCTATGCAACGAAAATATCAGCAAAATGGTTAATATTTGGAATTGCTGAAAATTTTTACTTTACCAAATTGTACTCAACAGTTATGTTTATACGAAATTAGTTTGTTTAATATACTTCTGTGCAATGATGTTATGGTTACAGTATTTTTTTAACTTTAATCATTCAGCTGAGTTGTTCTATAGGATGTCGGTAAACTGAAAGGACGAACCAACTAAGGACAATTAAAGTATGAATCTGAAAACTTTAAAAGTTGGTCAGCAGGAATATTGAAAAAATAACTTATGGATTTTTTTGTTTGGAGGTGTAACAGTAACAAAACTTGATAACACTTATGGTAAATACGTTATTATACTTATATCTTTAACACATAATTAATAATGTAATCGTTTTCAATCGATTAAATCTAATGAACATCAGGTTCCAGTGTTATGTTAATCGAGAGACTTAAACTCTGGAAAAAAATATGCATCCAATACTCTTTTGTTGCATCTAACGGCTCTCACGTGAATGGAAAATGAGGTGATGCTATTCAAGCTGGCATCACGCGGTGTTTTTTTGTTATTTAATTTGATTTGGCTAGATTAAGCTTTCTAAATTAATAAATCTTATGTCACTCTGCTTATGTCACTAAACGAAAAGTCTTACTAACTTTAAGTGTGATAATGATACTATACAAAATAATACAAGAAAAACTTGAATAAATAATTCAATTATTGAAATAAGAGTTTCAAGTCATAATCAACTTAAATATAATAATAAAATATAACCTTTGTCAAAAACACCGAAGTCTCTAAGTCTTCTAGTTGTGTAATAAATAAAGATGCAATTTTTCAAAATTTCAAATGCTCATTTCTCAAAAGTGGGTTTTTTGGATAGTGACGGTAATGCTTTCAACGTGCGATATTACGTTCCGTCTTTTGCGGTAACATACCAGCTAATGAAATAAAACTTTTCTGCTTCTTTTTTGGGGAGGTAAACACGTACAGCACACAACGGCAATTTTACAACAACTTGAAAAAAAAAAAACATAAAAAATAGCAACAAACAAAATAGCAACTGTCAGTTTCATATAACGTGCTGGTCAAATCGCCAGTGAGTTTTGGCTGAGGGGTTGCCATGTTCATAAGTAGAATGCAATATGACAAAAGAAAGATAGAGTTATGATTATGACAAACGAAATTTGCTCTACTACTCTAAAATCGTTCCTCATATTTGAAATAACCAAACTTCTTTTTACCTACTTCTTTTTACTACTAAAACTTAAACCAATGCGTACGTCAATTTAATTTGCCGCCAAAAACAGTCAGCGGACCGAACATGGTCGACAGATTCAAACATGGCCACACATATTCCGATCGCATCTAATAACCTCAAAATCGAATGCAAACCGTCCTATTGAATAACCGCCGCCGATTCGTTTCAGAGCAAGGAAATTACAAAAGAAAATATGTGTAACTAGAATGAATCCATTTTGATTATGACGAGTTGGCTAGAGTTTGCTAAATTATCAAAACAGGAATTAGGAGTGCCGTGTGATGCCGGTTATGCCGTGTGATGCCGGCTTAGAATAGCCCCATCACCCCACATCTTTCCCGCGGGTGTCGTAAGAGGCGACTAAGGGACTCGGGAGTATTGGAGTATTACAATTTTTAGCCGACAGTCTGACAACCTGCCACTATAGTAATACACATGTTTTCTTAAACAACTTAGAAAACAATCCTCAAAAATGGCAGACGTGGCGACATATATCACGCCTTTATCCCTTGCGGTTCCTTGGGTAGGCAGAGCGTTAACAAGCGCACAAATACGGTCGCTATCGCCACGTCTGACAAATATTGAGGGCCGGTTAAGATCATTTGTGTATTACTATAGTGACAGGTTGTCAGCCTGTCGCCTAAAAGTGAAACCCTCGAGTCCCTTAGTCACTTCTTACGACACCCACGGGGAAGAAATGGGGTGATGCTATTCGAAGCCGGCATCACACGGCAATACAATACAATTTATACAATATAAATTGTCAATATCGCAACATTGTGTGTACGAGTATAGGCCTTGTAAGTTAATTATTTTTATTTCTGTCGAAATATCTACTCACTTACTTTACATATTTCGTAAGTGGTTTTAAAAATTATCTATTCATCCTAACCTAGCTGTTATTGTTGTATTGTTATCATGTTGATTTGAATATACCTAAAACCTGATGACATTTCGTTACCGTGTTTTAAATAGCCAGTAGCGACATCTATCGGATTTTACTTTAAGTGCAGTGCTTTTAAAATATTCAGTCAGCGTAATATGCTTGCATATGCAGGGTGTAAAAGTATTAGCTGCAAATATTTTAAGGGGTGAATCAGCTCATGAAACTGAACAACTATTCCCAAGAAACATAGGTCGAAATATGAAAAATAATTTTGAACCTCCCATACTAAATTACCGACCGACCAAGTCAATTTGCATGGGAGGTTCAGAAAATTTTTCTCATATTGTTTCGACCTATGTTTCTTGGGAAAAGTTGTTCAGTTTCATAGGCTGATTCACCGCTTAAAACATTTGCAGCGAATTTTTACACCATATATTATGATGCATCATGCATTATCTTATCTTATTTGATCATTTGAGTGTGGTTCAGCGCAACGCGATTTCGATGGCTTCAGTATGGTCATTCGCAGGGTTCCTTTTGAGTCAAGCCCTTGCCCTGAGCGATACGTTTAACATTCCAACACACCATAAGCGCATACGCATTTCATTTGAGGCCATTGTCTTCGGCGGTTATTAGTATTGAAGTATTGATTTAAATAAATAAATTAATCGATTTGCGATCGCGAATAGCATGGGTTTGGCACGCGACTTGGACGACCGATGAATCGCTAACCAAGGCTTGTCTGAACATAGTTAACCGACTTCAAAACGGGAGAATATTAATCTACTGGTTTCTACCACATTTTAAAATTTTTGTCTATAAAGTAATACTTCTGAGCACGGAGGCACGCGATTTTTTAAAGAAAAGATCCCGAGTTGGTAACATTATTGTTGACATCTCGCTTATAGTATTTCATTTTTTTTATAGAGAGACAAACAATAATGTTGACAAATTAGGGATCCTTTCCTTAAAAAATCGTGTTATATAGAGTGAGTATAAGTATAATAAACGAGATGTTGGTTGGTCCTCGCATAGGTATCTCAAGAGAAAATAATAAATTTTGAAGAGTCTTTTTTTATTGGTCCAAATTTTTTTTACATGTATCTTTAGAATTATCAGTAACTAGCGGCCCGCCACATTTTCCCGTAGAAATTAGATGCTTTCCTAGCAAATATTATGCATAAAAAGCTTCCTCTTGAATCACTCTATCTATTAAAAAACCTGCATCAAAATCCGTTGTGTAGTTTTGAAGATTTAAGGAAACGTACATACAGACAGACAGACGCGAAAAGCGACTTTGCTTTATACTATGTAGTGATGATACTACGTAGTGATACCGTTTATTAGTATTTACTACCAATGTGAAGATAGTTTTATTTTTTGCATAATGGTTTTTTGTTTTTACTTTTTTATAGGTTAGGTAGGGCATTAACTTGTAAACTATTTTCATTGTTAACAAATTGATTGAGTCATTTATAAGCGTTATTGGTGAATTGATTCTTGTTTATATTATACAGGGTGTAAGGGACGGTGTAACGAAAACTTTGCAGGCGTGTTCAGACCATGAAACTGAACAACTTTTTGTATGGGATATATGTTTTTAGATTTTCGCGGTTGTTTACAACACACGATTATGTTTGTTATTACCTTATTATTTTTATATGGGGTCTATACAGGGCGTAAGAGACGGTGTAACGAAAACTTTGCAGGCGTGCTCAGACCATCAAACTGAACAACTTTTTATATGGTGGCTATGTTAGGTTAAACGAAATTTTTTTGTTGATCTTCCATACAAAATTCCCGATCAGCTGAGTAACTTTGTATGGGAACTCGAAAAAATATTATCGTTACCCACTAGCGAATTTGACAATATCCGACCATGACCACTGTCCTCAAACGTCATACATGGATGACGTCTACATCCATACAAGATGACATCCGGTGTCTCTATACGGACACATTAAGTCAGATGGCCAAGATACGATGCATCAGGAGCGAACAGGAAATTAGCTCGAAATGAGCTGGAGATTCCAATCATTCGTTCACCATTCTCCTTGCCTTATCCCGTTCTCTGTCGGGGTCGGCTACCTACCCTAGGGGATTTGACGTGGAACCAAGTTTTTACTTCGAGCGACTGCTATCTGACCTCGAAGACTAACCTAGCCCAAATATAATCTGAATTCAAATTGCAAAATTAGGTACCAACCGACCAAGTCAATTTGTATGGAAGATCCAAAAGATTTTCTCATATTTCGAACTATGTTTCTTGGAGAAAATTGTTTAGTTCCATGGGCTGATTCGCCCCTTAAAATATTTGCAGCTTATATCTTTACACCTTATAATAAAGTCCAGATTGGAGTCTTGGATGTAAATCTGCGAAGCATCGGTCTGACGAGTGTCTTGCGACTACTCTTGAGAGTTTCGATCGCTACCTATATAGCAGTATCCTTATTTTCTTATTTTATATAATATAGAGAACGTATGCAGTTCTGTTTTCTTTGATATCGATGCAAGATTTTCTGCTTAGTTTAATCATAGGATATCATCAGTATGGATTATCAACTAACCTTCAACAGCTCATCCTCATTCTCCTTACTGCTCTATTAAATATTAATCGGTAATATCATTATTTACGTGATCACGTATATCAAACAATGTGTGTAAGTACTGAGTACTCGCCACATTGACGTGCGTCGACTTTGCTAACTGTTCTGACTCATGTCCGCCTTGCTCTCACAGACTGACTGTATGAGAACTGCATAGCAATTGCAACTGCAAATTCTAAGGGTCCCCTGCACGGTTCTGGGCTTGCGGCGAGACTCAGGGACATCTTTGTCAATGAAAATAAAACTGCTACCATCGCCTCGACGAAGAATAGGTACCTACCTAAGTCATTTTATGGCTGTCTAACTTTAACCGAAGTTATTTCCAAAACAAATTCAAAGCTCAACCAAAATGTTTGTACAAAAACAAAATTACTTTCAGAGTTCGGTGAACCCTTAGCTAGCTGTTAATCAAATATAGAGAGCAGGTGTATATGTTTTGAAATTTTTGAGAAAGATTGGTACAACTTGAGTTTTGCTATTGTAGCAAACTAGCGGCCCGTCCAGCGTCTGCGCCCGCTGCAACTCATTTTCCCGTGAGGATAAGATGTTTTCCCGGCAAGTATAATACATAAAAACCTTCCTTTTGAATCACTCTATATATTATAAAAACCTGCATCAAAATCTGTTGTGTAGTTTGAAGATTTAGGCAAACATACATACAGACAGACACAAAAAGCGGCTTTGCTTTATGCTATGTAGTGATAGTTTGCGAGAATGCTATATTTCTTTGACTGCAAATCTGATACTCCGTTTTGCAGCTGCATGTTTTATTGCGGTCCGTTTATGTGGCTGCGAACAGTCCTGTAGAGGTTTTCCTTCTGGTTTTACGGTTTCCCAGTACTCCAGACATTTTCTCGGTGTACTCATTCAGTTAGTGCTAGAATTGACTTCCTGACTACAGTTAGAATTACTATTTCTTATATTCAATATCGTTAGCCTTTGATGTTCGATTCTTGATGTCTTTTAATTTCCCCAACCGGGAATTCAATTCGGGTAAAATATGTCGACATAGTAAACTCAAACAAGATGCATTAGGTACATAGATCTGGGCCCTAAGTCTGCTAAATGAAAATCATTTCAGTTAGATGTAGATTGGATCTCAGTTGGATGGTTTCGGCCATTTTGTAGTCTGCTAACAGTTAGAAGTATAGAAAATTACAATGGAAATAGAATGACAGGTGAGTTTCGATGACGTTACAATGACAAAAAAATAGCAGACTTGGGGCCCTGATTAATGTCTTGCAACTTATTAAAATGTTTCCTAGCGTCACAATCCTTACATAGAGTATAGGCACGTTGACTACGGTAGGTCTAAGAAAAGTGACGAGGATGCTGCTGATCCTCGATATTTTTCTGAGTAATTTTAGAAATGTTAATGACGTTTTATGCCTTTTCTATAATTAAAATCTTCATCGTTGACAGTCTAATGGCATCCTACAAGGGCACGCAAAACTAAAGTAGGTTACTAATTACCTGAATGTCCTAGATGACCTATTCCTATAAGTAGATGATTTCTTGCGTTTCAGCCAATCAGGACGCGTGACGTCATCTTAATTATTGCGTCGATCTGAGCGATTATTCAATTAAATTGCAAACGCCTTACAGCGAAGTGCTCTTAGCTAACTGTTTTGTAACTTGCTCTTACGTTGTCTCTATCAATTCCTGTTTCAGTATCAATTTTTTTTTATTTTTTTTATCTATGATGGGCTTACTCTTGACCCCAATCTTACCCTAGAGCAGAGATGGGATCTACGGTGGAGCGAGCTTGCCCGGAAGATGCCTATTCACACTAGACTTAAAGAGATTCAGGTTATATGCATAAATGCTTCAATAAAGAATATGAATCAATAAATCAAAAGTTTGTCTATTCTGGGTATAGAAAGGCTTTTAATTGGTAACATAGAAAACTTTATGATTGATAGTCACAGAATTTCCTGGATCATAATTAAAGATATCTAGGTACACTAAGGATAAAAAGAACAACTCCTCTGAACCTATCAACTCTGTATTTAGTCTTTACTGTTTCATTCTTGAAAACAATTTCCTTGCAATAGCCTTTTCTCACGAGAATAAAGAGCAAATCCGACACAACCAAAGCCACAACGATCTACCCATACTTTACCTCAACACACACTTCCACTACGAACCCAAAACTCAATTCTTTGAAGATCAGCGCACCAAATTTCCATATATGAATAAACCAGCATCCATATTCATATAGACAGTTGACAGTTGCTCGGGCCGCCTCTCCGGCCGCCGCCGGTCGCCGCGGCTTTGATCTCGCCGCACTGGCCAGTCGCGGCCGCGGGCAGCCAATCAGCGCCCGCCGAACCGACCAATGGCCGGCCGGCGCGGGCGCAAGAATTAAACCATTTAAACAGTTTATTGATAGGGTTGGTCGAGGAGTTATTGCTCAAGATACTCGTTGCGCAGGGAGGCTGTTAAAGCAAGTTTTTGAGTGTTTTAATTGGGCTCACCAAATGGCTGTAAAACAGACGTTAATCGCTTCTTTAGTTTTGTGGCTAAAAAATACACATAATGTATTTTATGGACCTTTAGGAATGTTGGTAGTTTTTATAGGCACTAACAAGTGACATATTTAAAGAATTTCTTAATTGTAATTTAATACTGACGAGATAGTCGTAATTTAGGTCGTTGGACGACTCGGTGTCCCACATGAAAGAAAAGAAAAGAAAGAAGTAAATGGCTTGATATAAACTATGTGTGAATATCCAATGGACTCTTTCATTCTGTACCATCTCCATCTATACTAGGTATATCCTGTAAATCTACACAATACCTAGGTAAAGACACTTTTACAAAGAGTTTTTTCTGACGCGAAAAGCTCCTTCCTACACTTCTGATTTTTTCAACGCTGTTGCCCGAAGGGATTCCCAAAAGTTCCAAAACTGGAAAAGTACACTTGACTTCTCTTAATCAGGACCAGATGAGACTATGTTCATGTGAGTTTCCAAGAGTTTCAAAGACACAAAGACCCATTTCTTTCAAGCACCGCAACCCTAACGCATCTTTATCGATAAGATCGCGTTTTGTCTCCCCCTGTCCCGGCTTTATCGATATACCATCGATATATATCGGCCACTTTGACTCGCAGACACTAATTGTACGCGAAAAGTGTCACAGATATGTAAATGAGGCTTATCTCGGGAACAAGATATATGTGATCGGTTTTGTTTAGGGCCGACTTGCGAGCGCTTGGAAGGAATGTGCGGAGTTTCTTTGCAATATGAGCGAAACTAGTACCGCTCAGTAAGAAAATAAATATCTATCTTATGTATTGACTCAAAAGATGCAATTCAGAGGAAAAAATTATTATGAATCGACTAAAATCAGAAAAGACTTCAAAAACTAACCATAAATATTTTTTAGGAGAACCAATGGTACTTTTGTGCCTGAATTGTCCCCTGTTTCTATCGTTGTATTTGTTAAAACCAGTTCACTTGTTTAAGCCATAATTTAACAGCTGTCAAATCCATACTAGAAAACATTGACCTAAATATGATACTTGTCAAATGGCAAAAAAAAGTAGCGTGACTGTCTGAAATATGACACTTCATAATGTCCGTGTAAAATCTTTGGTGTTATATTTGTAGGTGACATGAAGGATGCAAAATCCGGTAATAATATAAACGAAAACAGGAAATACATGCAACATAAAATAATCACACATTAAAATGTATCCAATAGAACTTTCTGTAGATTGTATAACTATTTAGTTAGACTGAGCTTTCTAGTCTGACTCTAGGTAGAAACCTGTTCAATATCAGATACGCTATTCTTAAAAAGCAAGGCAGTGAGCTTTCTTACCGTACAGTATTCACGTTTTCAATTTATACAAATTAATATAAAAGATCTTGGATCCAATATTTTTTTATATTTCGTTCTACGTTACTTGGGGAACGTTCTGCACCTACGAGATATTCTATGTCAGTTATTAGTAAAATTTCATTTTCAAGGGGTTTACCTAGTGTAAGGTGGATCGCACACTTAACGCACGACGGACCGTATAAATATCGCAGCGTTCTGTCAGATCCATACTAACAATGCCAATACCCCTAACTAAAACCGCTCAACCGCTGTCGACGCAGCGCTATCGCAGTGGACTACACTGCGTAGCGTCGAGTGCGGTTTTAGTATAGGGAGTGACGTTTCTTGTATGGATCTGACAGACCGCTGCGATATTTTTGCGGTCCGTCGTACGTTAAGTTTGCAATGCGCCAAGATTTTCACACAAACGTATTCCCCTGTTTTGAATGCTCTTAACAACTTTGTGTAGACCTTATCCAGTCGAATCTGGGCTCTGATTCTCTTATTTTTAACCTTTGTAGCTGCAGGCGACAATCGACCGTCATTCTATTTCCCCTGTGATTTTCTATTCTTCAAACAGTTAACAGAATACAGAACGACCAAAACCATCTAACATACACACTATCGACAATCAACTGATCTGATTTTCATTGATCAGACTTCAGATCCTCATCTTTTTCAAGGCATAAACAATGTTCAATAAATTAAAAGTGACAGAGGATTAAAAGGTTTTTTTTTATCTTTTATCTATGTCTTTTTATTAACTTGTTGTCAGCTAATTTTCTTGGATTGTTTTTTTATTTACCTATCAACTTTGTAACCAGCCTGACTATTAATTTATAAGTCAACATGCGTCAGTACGAAGTTCGTCTTACACGTTTGTCGTACAACCTTGAAATGACAAGTAAAAAAAAACAAATAAAAAAACACCAATCGCGTGTCGTCAGATTAAAATTGTCGTTGATCAAGGATGATCGATATAATTGATCAATAAATTGTAACACTAAGCTATTAAAAAGCGATAAATAGCTAGTAATTTTGTGTGACTATTAAATTTTATAGTTCTGCGATGTCCTTATAACAGCTAAATAGCTGAAAAACATATTAAGTAGTTTAAAAAAGTATTGTGGTACTACAGATTGTTTTAAATACTTTTCTACATACATAAATCATGCCTCTTTCCCGTTGGAGCAGGCAGAGACCATTTCCTTCCATTTGATACGATCCTGGCATACTTCTTTCGGTTCTTTCACTTCTTTTATATTCATCAGTCTTTTTATGCACTTGTTGGTTTAGGGTAGGTACTTCTAACTTGACCATTTTTCAAAACGTCCTTTAAATATACTAAAATTTCAAAGTTGCCAGTATCATGTGACACTAGCTGAAATTGTGCGTCCCTAGATCCAAAAGCTATAAGGAATTTAAAAGAAGAAAAAAAAAGATTGTTCAAAGCTTACCGAGGTATTCGTGTTTTTAATTTTCCGTTGGAATAATAACCGCTTATGAATAAACTTCATTTCCTGCTACGTCATTGGGCGGCATTTTGAATTGCAAATGCGTTCGAAATTTGAACGCCTACGCGTGCGCATGAGTGACTAGATTTTTTATACTCATCTGATGATGATGGTTCTTTAGCAGAATTTGGAGTCAGAGAATCATTTTTTTCTGTAGGTAGTAGAAACTAGTCATTCTTTGTTTAGGCTCTTTTGACAGTTCTTAGTACAAGACAGTTTTCTTTTTTTTTTGTAGTCTAGCAATTACAAACTACCTACTGTGTGTCCGTCAATTTATACTTGTCAAAATAGCCAGTTTTGGATAGTGAAGTGGTACGTTATAATCTGGTGTACAACTATTTTTACCCATAGGTAATGATCGTTTTCTTTACCAATAAGTACCTACTAAATTCATTTTACTCTTCAAAACATAATATACCTCTTATTACATACCTACGAATCTTAAGTATATGTTCCAAATAAATATGCAAATATGTTTCGGCTGTATGAGGAGTGTTGGTGGTCGTCTCGAGATGAAAAAAACTTACCGTTACTTGTGGGCGGCAACCAACGGCTCAGGCGATGGTACCACTAGATACGACCTGCCGCGAACTGTGGAAATCGGTTGAAAAGTTACATCTATTACCGCCTTCTATGATTATCGCCTTTTTCACACTCTTTTTTTGTCAAATCTATACTAGAAATGGCAATCGACGCAGTCGACGCAGCTGCGACAAAATAACAGAGATGCGTCAAAATAACGAAGCTGCGTCGACGGCGGTTGAGCGGTTTTAGTATGGATCTGACAGACCGTTACGGATGCGTTATATTTGCGCTGCGTTGTGCATTAAGAGCGGAAAAGGCCTTTGTATTGACATGTTAAATTAGAACGTTGGATTAGAAAGCCTGAGGATTTTTTTAACGTTAGCTTACCTAACATATTCTATCTTACCCAACCTGTACGACAAATTATTCTATTTTTTCTTCCTAATAAAATTAAGTAGAACAGTATTGTCATAGCATTGAAATAGAAAGATATGAAGCCTTTCCAGAAAAGTTTGAGGCGGTTTTAACACGTGTTTAGAAAATGACTTCATACAAAAAAAGTTTGACGCGCGTTCAACGCACGTCTAACTCTATTTTGGTAAGTCCCGCACTGATTTACTAGTCTCTCTCTTTTCGTGTGGGACACCGAGTCGTCCAACGACCCGATGAACCCTAGTGACAGAATTTTTCAACCGCCTTCTACAAGTAGCAGGCTTCTGACATGGTAGTGTTAAGACCGCCGTCTAAGTGATCATAGACAGCAACCGGGACCTACGGTTTAACGTGCCATCCGAAACACGGAAATTTACTAGTATCAAGGTCTTACCTTACTACATTTTCTGTTAATAGTTTATCTGCCATGTCTAAATTTAATAAAGCTCAAACGTGAAATAAATTAAAACCGTATTCAATATGCCCACTCCGGTATTGCGACCGTAATAATAATGTTCTCGAGTTCATGATGAAAATTGGAGCAACCACGCCCCTTGTAATAAGGTTGAAATTCGCATGTAGTTACGGTTATTCGAGAAATAATTTAACGTAGTCGTGTTTTGAGATATTGTTCGATCGTTTCCACAGAATAAGGACAAAGCCATAGAAACTATGTTGAACTTGGCAGGTTGTCGCTCGATCCAATCATAAAATGACTAAATACGCAAGGTGTAATAGTGACAAGGCAAACACAATCAGTCAAATGGAGTCAATCAGGTCAGATGTATTCAAAGGAATTTTGATATTTCAGGTCATGTCTCTCTTTTCATGTGGAACACCGGGTCGTCCAACGACTCAATGTACCATAGTGTCTGAATTTTTCATCCGCCTTCTACAAGTAGCGAGCTTCTGACATGGTTGTGTAACGACCGCCGTTTAAGTGATCATAGACAGCAACCGGGGCCTATGACCCATATGCAAAAAATTACAGATAGATTTATGTTTTTGTAACAGACGAAAAACTCATAGGCAGCAATATGCTTTGTAAGAATACTTCTACGGCTATTTTTTTATTCGGTGATCCCCTCTAAAATCTTGCAGATTGTTTTTGTAGACTATTTTTACAGTAAGCAACTCTACATTTAAAAAAAACTGAAGTAAGAAGGAATATTTCGCCTTCAAAGAGGCTAGTTCTCTCAAAATTTTGTAAATTTGCCGACGACGGAGCGTAAACATGTCGCAGCGGTCTGTCAGACCCATATTAGAAACGTCACTCCCCATACTAAAACCGCTCAACCGCTGTTGACGCAGCGCTATCGCAGTGTCGTCCGTCGAGTGCGGTTTTAGTATGGGGAGTAACGTTTCTAGTATGGTTCTGACAGACCGCTGCGATATTCTAGCGCTCCATCGTGCGTCAAGTGTGCGATCCGCCTAAGTACTTACACCAAATAAAATGTTGAACAAAAGTGCCAACCACATCACTGACAAGCTGACACATTGGCAAGCGGTTGATTGGTTTTGAAAAGGCTTCATCAGTCAGAGAGACAGGCGTGTATGCAAAGTGGATCAACGGGACTTTCACTTTGTTAATTTTGGAGGTTATTCTTGCACGGCCATCATCAACTATGGCAAATAAATATCATGGGTTCACTGGGTCATTGGACGACTCGGTGTCCTACACGAAAAAAAGAAGAATAAATATCTTTACATTGTACCTTTATATCAAAAGTCCTTATAGATTGGCGCTAGCTATAGGTACATACATACATACATACATAAATAACGCCTTTGTCCCTTGCGGGGTAGGCAGAGCGTTAACGGCCATAAAAATACGCTATCGCCACTTCTGACAAATATTGAGGTGAGGGCCTTTTCAGATGATTCATGTATCACTGTAGTACATTTTTGAGGAATGTTTTCCAAGGTTGCTTCAGAAAACATGTGTAACACTATAGTGACAGGTTGTCAGCCTGTCGCCTAGAGTTGTAATACACAATAAACCCTCGAGTCCTTATTTGCCTCTTACAACACCCGCGGGAAGAAATAGGGTGATGCTATTCTGAACCGGCATCACACGGCAAGCACATCGCTAGCTAACATTTGAAATCGTATGAACGAACAATATTAAATCTACGAGTCATGTATATGGACTATTGATTATGACTACCTACTTACTATAACATGCATTCATATATCACGCTTTTATCTCTTGAGGGATCGGCAGAGCTTTCCAAGCCGTAAAAAACGGTCGCTATCGCCACGTTTCACAAACATTGAGAACCCTTTTAGATGATTCGTGTTTTAATGTAGTGACAAGTTGTCAGTCTGTCGCCTAAAGTTGTTTCACACATGAAACCCGTGAACCCCTATCGCTTCTAAAACTAAATACAACAATAAATACAACAATAAATGTAATTTCACGTTTGAAATGTGTTTTTTTTCTTCTTACAGGTAAGTCGCATTCTCCTTCGCTATCACACTTTGTAAGTTTACAAATTTTTTGTCGATTAGATTTACAGTGTTCGGTTTTCGGGAAATACTTAGTATGGTTGGTGAAATTTTTGTCGAATTAGAATTTTTAATTTTGCTGTATTGGGAAGATTTTCGTAAAATGCCTCGGCTGTGGGGGTGCAACCCTCAGATTAGATAGAAGAAGATATAAAAGAGATGGCGTATGTAGATTTCTATAAAAAATCGGGTGAAGCTAGCGCCCGAATGTGAGGGGGAGCATTGGCAGTACCACCACCAATACCGAGTAGTAATTGAACTAGAATCTGTGACGTCATGACCTACTCGATAATCTCAGAACCAGCTCACAAATGCTTAGGGCTAGTCTTCTTTGTATCTCTGGATAAACTCGACACCCGCATTTCTATATGGCGTGAAGTACACACGTCAACGTGACACGCGCACGTCACTCGCCTGCCTCGCCCCACACCACAGCTCACACCTTTACGCGTCTGACATGACAGCTTGTTTGCTTCAACAAGTTGCGCGAACTCATAAGGGCCGACGCAGATCTGGCACTATTGAACGCGACTCGTTTTGGATGGAAATAAGGTCGATATTCATTGCCATGAACAGAGAAACGCTAGCAGAAGAAAAAAGAAATAATTTCTTTATTAGCAATTATCATTTTTCTTGCCTTTTTATCCCGTTTTTCTGTCGGGGTCGGCTACCTAGGGGATTTGACGTGGACCCAGTTTTTACACAGATCGACTGCCATCTGCAACCCAAAGGCTAACCTGGCACGGTTTAGTCACATTCAAATATCATCTGAATTCAAATTTTATTTGAATGCGGGTTTCATGACGATGTTTTTCCTTCACCGTACGGTTAATGTAAGTAAGTTTAAACACATTCTTTAATACCAGTATTCATATTAATTATTATTTGAGAATCAGCATTTATTGCTACCTTATGATTTTTACTTTTTAACTTATTGAATAGGATTTTTCTGCGTTTATAAAGAGCACCAATTTCATGAAATGTAAAAAAAACAACAACGAATTGTGTTTTTTTTTACTATTAATATGCATGACGCTTTGTACCTTCCTTTAAATATTGACTTTCTGCTCGTTTTGAGTATGCTACTGAAACCGTCATTCGCCACTAGATGTGTATTGACCCTAACATGTTTTCTTGTTTTTCGCGGTTTCAGGGGTCAGCCTGTTGGCAAAAATGGGTTTTACCAATTCAATAATTATTACACAAAATTATATATGATTTAATTATGACAGGAAAATAGAATTCGACACTACTAAAGTAAGATGATTCTTGTATTAAAATCTGAAAAGTTCATACATTTAAAGTTAGATAAAGTCACATTAAAATATTTGACTTTTAAAGTAAATTGAAACTAGATAAATCACAATATGGTGGATCGCACACTTGATGCTCGACGGAGCGCAAAAATATCGCAGCGGTCTGTCAGATCCATACTAGAAACGTCACTCCCCATACTAATACCGCACTCGCCGGACGACACTGCGATAGCCCTGTGTCAACAGCGGTTGAGCGGTTTTAGTATGAGGATTGACATTTCTAGTATGGATACGACAAACCGCTGCGATATTTTTGCGCTCCGTCGTGCGTCAAGTGTGCGATCCGTCTTAGATGTACCTATTTGATTGCTGTTCATTAACATCTGACCATCGCAACTAGAGTTGGCAACTTTGCATAATTGTCTACAATTTTTTCTTGATAGGGCTGTGTTGTAAACGTACCATCACGTAATATACCACGTAGATAACGTGGAACGTAATATTGTTATTATACTTTACGGCGATCATGGTACTTCTGTACTTGACGTAATAGATGATCTTACGATGTAGAATTGCGAGGTTAGCCTTAAATAGGTTTTGAAACATACATAGTCAAAGTTTTAACCTATCTCCTGATATAAATACATAGCGAAATCCAATTTTATCACCGTTGACGGCCATTTCAATAGTACGTATAGGTTTTGTTTTTGAAAATTAAAAATAAAACTAGTATTCCTAGAACTCGATAGATGGCGTCGATCTGACTATGTTACTAGATTCGAGTGTATATTCCAAAGCCAAAAGATTAAAAAAATGCATTGCAACACCGACTGATAGTCTGGCATGCACTGACACTTTCGTTCCGAATGAGTCCGAGTCCAAGTTTCAAAAACACAAAAAATAAATATTACGTTCCGTCTTTTGTGGTAACATACCAAGCCAGCGCCATCTATCCAGCGACTAGAATAATCATTTAAAAAATAAAAGAAAATTCCATATTTGCTATTAATTACTAATGTCAGATACGCGTGTTAAGAAGAAATGGGACGACATGTGTGATTATATTCAGTCACTAAATTTTGAATAGTTATAGTAGTAAAAGGCACCACTGACAAGGGCAATGCCCTTAAATAGAAGAAGAAGATGGTAGTAAAGATTTTCAGCATATGTTTTCATAACTCCAGCAATCTAAAAGACTGTGTTGTATGTGCTCAAGTGTGGTTTGAGGCTTTTTTACAATGAGATATAATTATTTCTTATGTCGATAATCAATTTTTTTTTAATTAACATTACCAACTCTTATGATGAGACAAATAGATTGAAGATCCCATTTTTATTGATATCGCCAATTGAATATTGTTTAAAGTACCATATATACCAAATAGTTTAAAGTTTGTTTAGATACTATAAAAGTGTACATACACATGAAAATTAAATACAGGCATATGTCACGCCTTTATCCCTTGCGGGGTAGGCCGAGCGTTAACGTACAAATAAAATTACTGTTGACATACATGTCATAACAAAGAATAGGTTTCTGATTATCATCATTAAAGAAAAATATAGATAATTTATAATATCATGAATAATTAAATTACTTTTTCTGCTTATTCGCTATTGCAAAATAGCAGTTAACCTATAGTCGCAACTCATAAATATTCAAAATGTATAAATCATACGAATGAATAAAAACAATTTTATGTAAATATCACAACTATATACCTACCCTTTTTTATTTGCGTTGTCGGTAAAGGGTCTTTGAACAACCCTGATGTTAGCGTGCTAGGGTCAAAAAGTTACTCATTTCCCGCAAGGTCAGATATGCACTAATCGTTTAAATAACACAATTTATAATTAGAATCGGTTCAGGTCGTAATGACATCAACGTAGCCTTTGACGTCATCGCTTGCATATTTCTAGTTAAAAGATTACCGTATAGCTTATTTGACACTGCATTCGTATTAAATGCATATTTTTATTGGGACGTACACGTGTTTAAGTCGTCGCATAAGTTTTATACCACAAGTAATGAATATATTTTTTCACATTCCCACAAGGTTATCTGTTGGGTCACACTTTATTTCTTATGTATAAATTCTTGTAGTACTGGTTGTGGGTGGTATTCTGAAGTAAAATCAAAAGGTAGCTATAAAATGCAATTTTTCAGTTTATGAAATGCTTTTTCTATAAGCTTTGTCTATAGAAGTACCTAATGTATTGAGATATTCAATAGGACATCCAATTAAACCTTAATCATCATATTAGTTAGCACTTGGCCCTTTTGTTCCACATATAGCGTGCGTATGCGTAATTCGTAGTGCATTCAGATATCTTAGAACTTAGAAATGGTTAGAAGGAATCCTATGAACAACCGGAGAGGGAGGGCACGTAGGAGGTCATCTAATAGAAATTTTCTTTCCATCAAAAATACTGTTTGGTCAAAAACCTGATAATATTTTAAATCTGTATGACATACTGATTAAGACAAAACTCTACAGGTTCACTTTATTTGAAGAGTACCTTCTAAAAAGTTTTTGCTCGTACACAAACATGGAATGCGACAGGGAGCCGTACTAGGCCCTACGTGTTTTAAAGTGTTTGGCGGCAAAATCATTTGAAGTCGAATTTGAATACGTATTTTGAGCTTTGACTCATGCATTGATTATATAATATTATCTGTTGACCGGTCAAAGTCATGCCGATCCAAACCGCTATTGCTACCTACTTTTATTTCAACATTTTACGTGCGTAGAGCTAGTACAACCTAAGCTAAGCATTTTTCTTCATATAAAAAAGTTTTGTTCAATGCTATCATAGTTATATCAATTAAAATTTCCTCCTATTGTAGTCCAAGCGCAAATGGTAACATTGAAAAATATGGACACTGATTCCACATCACCGGAAATCTCATTCATAAATCTGATGAATTAAAAGAAACTATTTTCATTCGCGATATCGAATACTACGCGGACTTAACCTGCGCGTTTGAGTCGCTCATTCACGGAGATAGCCTAAACACGCTCATGTTTCAGCTGTGTTTTAATATAATTGTATAAACACGGCCGTATTTTATGTGACCAGGGTTATGTAAACTGAACGATCGACTCAATGAGTCCGATTTTATTTTATTCTTGAAGGTGTTTTAACAGGTCATGATTAGTTATTGCGGTATATTTGCACGCATTATTGTGGAATTTCTGCATAATGCTATAAATATCACTATGTGCCATTCGTCTATTTGAATTAAAAGTCAGACAGAAATATTCTTATTCAGCAAATTTTTTTTCAAAATTATTAGTGTCCCGTTCTATTTTTAAAGCAGGATTATATATATTCTTTATTGCATAAATAGTATGGAAAATTAATACAAAAAAAATTGTTTAAGATACACAAAAAAAATATAGAGGAGTTCCACAAGGAAGCATTTTTTCCCTGATACTTTTCTTACTGTTCATGAGTAAACTTTATTCGATATAATAATGCAAAAAGGGTCGGTTTTGGCTGTGCAATGCGGTAACGCTGCTAGAATCTTGAGGACATTGCGCCGATGCGGTATGCTCGAAGTTTTTTTACCCTTATGAAGATATAATAATTATTAAAAATCGAGTTGGCTTTGGATCGGAAGAAGTGCTTTGCCCAGCAGTGGTATCTAGTAGGCTAACTATAATAATATTAAAAAGAGAGAGTCACGCGTCAATCGTCATCTGAAACGAAATCATTAGTTTATTAGTGAAAAATCGAATACGATACGAGGAACGATGTCGAATCGCCAAAGTGCAGTTAATCGATTTTAACAAGTTGATATGTTTATCTCAATCAGTGTAAAATTGTTGCAAGTACTTAGTACATACATACACATACATAAATCGCGCCTTTATCCTTTGCGAGGTAGGCTCTATAACGATCGTCAAATTACGCTCGTTATTGTCTCGTCTGACAAGTAATTACTTAGTGATTTGTTTTACAACTAATTTCTGTAAATTATGCTCAAATAGGACAAATAATTGAGAGTTTAGTGGTTGAAATATATGTTTAAGTCGGATCGCACACTTAACACACAACGGAGCATTATATTAAAGCATCGCGGTAACGCAGCGTTCTGTCAGATCCATACTAGAAACGTCAATCGCCATACTAAAACTGCTCAACCGCTGTCGACGGATACGTTACGGCTGCGTTATTTTAACGGATGCGTTATTCTAGCGCTTCGTTGTGCGTTAATTGTATATACTTTGGTTGCTGACTCAGTATACTTAGCACACAACTAGCAACTAGCGATAAGCCATAGGTCCCGGTTGCTGTCTATGATCACTTAGACGGCGGTCGTTACACAACCATGTCAGAAGCCTGCTACTTGTAGAAGGCGGTTGAAAAATTCTGACACTAGGGTTCCTCGGGTCGTTGGACAACTCGGTGTCCCACACGAAAAAGAAGAAGAAGAATAAGACAACTAGCAAGCAATAAATTTGAATATAATATTCGTATTCAGGGGACTGTTCTTGATTAATTCCGTACAAAAGAGTAATTGACTTTACATATTTTTCGGAAATCTTTGATGTCGTACATACACATACATATATCACGCCTTTATCCCTTGCAGGGTATGCAGAGCGGTAACGGCCGTAAGAATACGGCCGCTATCGCCACGTCTGACAAATATAGAAGGCCGTTTGAGATTATTTTGTATATCACTGTAGTGACAGGTTGTCAGCCTGTCGCCTAAAAGACGTAATACACCTGAAACCCTCAAGTCCCTTAGTCGCCTCTTACGACACCCACAGGTAGGAAATGGGGTGATGCTATTCTAATCCGGCATCACACGGCATCGTTTGATGTCGTAACCGTAAAAAATCTAAGATGGAATGGTGGATATAGATAGTCAAGTCAAAGATGCAAAATATCCCAAAATTTTGGCAGCACGCCCTACTGGCACAACAAAGTATCTCAGAAACTCACGCAAATGAGAACTCATTTAACCATAAAGTGTGAACTGTGAGCTTCTCGCGATAAATCACCGCAAGTGCCGCAAGATGCGCGCGCGCAACACTGTTGGCGCCGTAAAAGTGACGAGCCGAATCGCCCACGAGATAATTCGATCGTTTCTCTGAACGGTTTTTGACGGAGATATTGCCTTTTGCCATCACGCCGGTAGGTGGGAATTAGTTGCGTAATTTTAAGAAGCACTTAAAGTGTTCAAATGTTAAATGCTAAACGTTCGACCTTATTAGGCAGCCGATGTAACACAGGAGTTAAGCATAATTGATCCGTAAACTTTTAGCATAACTACAAGCCATTTAATCGAATTACATTTTAAAATTTAAACAATAATTTTGAAAACAATCTGACCGTGGTGGATCGCACACTTAAAGCACGACGGCCCGCTAAAATATCGCAGCGTTCTATCAGATCCATACTAGAAACATCACTCTCGACACAATCGCACTCGACAGACGACGCTGCGATAGCGCTGCGTCAACAGCAGTTGAGCGGTTTTAGTATAATAAATATCCTGGACATGTGCGATGCGCCCATTATAAACCCCTAGACACCACAAAATAAACACGTTCTGAGATTTTTCCTAGTTTGGTAAAGACCAAAAAATATAGCCTAAATAGATCAGCTTGCACATACTCCTTCAGCAAACTTGTTAAACACCTAGTCGCCTTATCGTACCTCAATGACTCCAAAGCGGTATCGCACCCACGGCATTAATTGCCAATGTTTTTCAAACGTGTGGATAAAACGTTAGTAAATCCCATACATAAACCAAAATATCACGCGTGCCACCACATCACATATCACACGTCAAATATCAAACGGTGCGTGCGCGTATGAATTCCCTTAAGAACCCAGGACCATGTTCTCAGGTGAAATTACTCTCATACTTTTCCCAGAACCCTTCGAATCGTACAAAAACCTCGGCAATAATTCCGAGCCCTGCAAGAGTACACTTCTTGGTCGTAAACCCTTGGAGATTTACTTCTCTGGCTCCAATATTTGCGCCTGCCAATGCCGCCAATATTTCAACTTGTTACGGGCATTACGACTGCGTTTTTAAATGTTTTTAATACACTGTGACTTTACCGGAATTTGTTTAAGTTGCGTTTTGAAGGATTAATGCTTTGAACCTGACATTTAATGGCATGAGTTACGATTAAATAGCTAACGAAGTGTACTTCTTCTTAAGTGTGGGATATTGAGTCGTCCAATGACCCGAGGAGCCCAGGAAGAGTTTTCAAACCGCTTACTACTAGTTGCAGGGCTCATGAGATCTCTGACATGGTTGTATAACGACCACGTTTCATCTATAACCGGGACTGGATATACTGTGGTCAGTGCAAAATCGTGCATTTTATTGATATAGTAATTTTGTTTTAAATGGTTTTTTGGGCGTTTGGATTGACTGTATCGGAGCCTCATCTAGCCAAAAGGTCTTACCTATAATCCAAAAACCCTTTTACAGACAATTTATTATTTTGGTTATAAGGCTGATCTTGACGCACGACGGAGCGCAATGATGTCGCAGCCATACTAAAACCGCTCAAACGCTGACAACGCAGCGCTATCGCAGTATCGTCCGTCGAGTGCGGTTTTAGTATGGGGAGTGACGTTTCTAGTATGGATCTGACAGGCCGCTACTATTTTAGCGCTCCGTCGTGCGTCAAGTGTGCGATCCGCCTAACCCTTTTTAACCGACCTACACACCGTAATAGATTGTCAAACGCACTTCCTGATACTCTGTCATACTGGAAACCGCTGCGGTACAGTCGGCTGTCAATAAACCTGTCAAAAGATGGATAAAGAAGTGGACTCATGGGAGGTCCCGTTATAGCGGGCTGGCTGTCTTTCCCATAACCGCTTGTACCCCAAGATTGGTTGTAAGTTTTGAGTAACATTAAATATCTCTGTCTAAGTACGTCTGTTCTTTGCTCTGGTTGAGTATATACAAATATAATATCAACGAAAAAGTTTTTTTTAATACGTACATAGATACAATCATTCCTTTATACCTTTCGGTGTATCCAGCAGACCGGAGACAACCGAAAAATTACGATCGTTATCATAACGTTTGACAAATATTTCAGATATGTCGTGTATTACTATAGCCTACTAAAATTGCAATACGCACATAAAACCCTCGAGTCCCTTTCGGGAAAGAAATGGGGCGATGCTATTCTAACCAGTCCCTATACTACGCGGTCATGTACTCGTATCTGACGTGAAGGTCACATAGCCAGGAATTATTAAGCTTTTTTGTTCCGAATAAAAGCAAATGAAAATTAGCTTAGTCAGTTCAGGTTAGTGATATACATACAATTTTATAATGGGACGTAAGGTCGTCGAAGTAGAGTAATGTCGGAGTAGCCTTGCCGAAGTTCAGTTTTCTGATCACTTAGATTCTCAGAATGACTAGACCCAAAACTTTTGCGCATTTTATTTCGCGTGATAGCTTCATTACTTGTAATCACATTACGTCAGAACCTTTGGATATTTTTTCATTCATGCGTAAAGCATAGGCGCATCGCAAATTTAACGCACGAAGGACCGCTAAAATATCGCAGCGGCAATCCTTCCTTTTAGCGGTCCATGTGTATCAGCAATAAACGCGCGAAACATGACGCCTGCCGCCGTTTTTGAGCAAAATATCGTGCGTTAATTTAGCACGCGTGTGTGCAGTATGAGGCCATGAGACCTCTTTTTGCCTGTTAGTGGACCTCAAGGGGCCGGATTTAGTATTTTATTTTATTGATATATTTTTTACCAAATTATTACGTACACATAACTCGCCTTTATCTCACGCAGGATGGGCGGAGCTGTTCTTTGTTACTTGTTCACTACCCCCAGTACATACGTTTCGATAATTTATCGGCTTGTTTTCTAAAACTACCTTGGAAAACAATCCTCAAAAATGTCAGACGTGGTGATAGCGACCGTATTCTTACGGCCGTTAACGCTCTGCCTACCCCGCAAGGGATAAAGGTGTGATATATATATGTATGTTATCGCTATAAGTCAACAAACTGAACTCGAAATGTGTGAAAGTAATCGTAAAAAGTTTTAAGGTGATTTAAGTAGTAGGTAAGTAATCATTACAGAAAATGCTAATGCGATTGCATAACTGATATCTAAGTTAGGTTAAAATATTTGTTTTCACGAGTCTCAGCCGCACTTATAATAGTATAATTAGCTTAAAAATAGGTCAAAAAGTAAGCAATTTCTTATTACAAAATCAAGTTTAATTTTCAGACAACTTAGTTGATTATATCCGAGTCTGGCCCTGTATCAAAAGCCTCTTTTTTCCGTCTTATTGGCTTTTTCACGGTGCGCATTTAGCGACGAATCAGCTCGATTTGGCAACCAAATACATACTCATTTTTCTTTAAAAACACGTACACGACACGTGTGAATTTCAGTATTTTAACTCTTGATACTTTTGATGTTTAACAAAATGTTTCAACGCTTTGGGATTTGATATTTGATAAAAGTGGCATATCATTCCTAGTTACATGTTTCTAGTTTAATTTAAAGCTCTTAAATAACGTTTTTGTGTTTTTTTCTCTAAGCCATATTAGGAGGTTCTTGCGTTGAATTTTCATTAATTATCACTACTGATATTACGGAGTTATTATTACACGCACTGCATGGTTTAACAGTGTTTTGCTGAATCAGGTTGTCAGACGAAAGGAATGTACTGTCAGATCCATATTAGAAACGTCACTCCTCATATTAAAATCGCACTCGACGGACGATACTACGATGTTTTAGCGCTCCGTCGTGAGTTAAGTGTGCGATTCGCCAAAATTGCTGCTGTCATAGTTTGTCATTGCCATAGTAGCTGTAACGAACCGCAGTATTCTCCGGTAAAATTGACAACTTCACGTCAAAAAGAGAAACTAAAGCTCAAAGATGACGGTCTTGGGTAACGGTGGTTTTGACCCGTCCGTGTGAAAGATTCGTAATTAAAACCCATTCTAGTTATTGCCTAACTGTTTCTGCTTCTGGTCGTAAAGTAATATAATTAAAAACTATAATAACTAAGCACGGAGTGATGACGTCTTAGAATAGCATCACCCCATTTCCTATCCGTGGGTGTCGTAAGAGGCGACTTAGGGATTTAAGGGTTTCAGGTATATTACAACTTTTAGGCGACAGGCTGACAACCTGTCACTATAGTGATACACAATTTATCTCAAACAGCCCTCTATGTTTGTCAGACGTGGCGAAAGCGACCGTATTTTTACGGCCATTCACGCTCTGCCTACCCCGTAAGGGATAAAGGCGTGATATATGTATGTATGTATGGAGTGATAACTTAAAGAGGGCGGTTGGTGGCGACTGGATGGCGAAAACGGGAGGTCGTGTCTTGTGGCGTAACTTGGGGAAGGCCTACGTCCAGCAGTGGGCTGATGTGATAGCTACGCAACGCACTATGCTGAGGTAAAACGTAACTGAAAATCTTTACATTGATCGTAGCGCTAGCGAAATTATATATTATTAACATATTATTTATTGCATAAAATTTATCGAAAATTACATCACAAATCTTGTCGTAAAAGTCAGATTAACTCCTAAGAAGAGATCTTTACCAGCCAAGCCATGTTTTTGAGTGATTCGAGTATCAAACTCAAAACACAAAAGTTTTCTAAGACAAACTATTAATCTTGCCGTGCCAAACTTTTTTTGATTTTCACAGTAGTGGGTTATTACAAGATCGTATTGATACAAATTAAAAACTAAGCTTTATAGGAACTGAACATCACAGAGCAAAAATTACATTCGTGTGCCGCACTATTTTCTGTTAGTCCCGCAATGTAAACAAACAGGATAAAAATATCAGCTTGGTTAAAAACAAAGAATATAAAAAAAGAGAAGTAAAAAAACACTTCGAAATGAATATAGTAAAATACTTGCATTACGTCGAAAGGTTACTTAAATAGGAAAGGTGCAATTGTTTCGTACCTATATCGAATTAACTTGTAAAGCAAACTGATCACTGTTGTGCAAAGTGGGAATCAAAATCAATAATGAACAGTCAAGCTCAACAAAAGCCACAACATTACATAACACAGACAATACTAACGTAGCCAAAGACAATACCCAAAGTTCATTACCTAGCGTAGTATCCTCTCTTTCACTTATCAATGGAGATTGCATCTGTGAACAATGACGAAAACAAAATTAACTATTACTAGACCCACGTCAGATAAGACCCAGTAAGTCTACGACGAGGAACACACTTGACGCACGACGAAGCGCAAAAATATCGCAGCGGCCTGTCAGATCCATACTAGAAACGTCACTCCCCATACTGACAGACCGCTGCGATATTTTTGCATCAAGTGCGTCAAGTGTGTTCCTCACCTTATGGGGAGGGCCGTCCTTACACTTAACACACAACGCAACTCTACAATAGCCCCACTAGAAACGTCAAAATCCAAACTGCTGTTGACGCAGCGCTAGCGAAATTATATATTATTAACATATTATTTATTGCATAAAATTTATCGGAAATTACATCACAAATCTTGTCGTAAAAGTGAGATTAACTCCTAAGAAGAGATCTTTACCAGCCAAGCCATGTTTTTGAGTGATTCGAGTCTCAAACTCAAAACACAAAAGTTTTCTAAGACAAACTATTAATCTTGCCGTGCCAAACTTTTTTTGATTTTCACAGTGGTGGGTTATTAAATGATTGGGTTAATCACTTATTAAAGTGACAGATTTAATGGGGAGCCACTCGTAAATCACGAGGGAGTTTGTCTAAAAACTACGAACTTTAGTCTTAAACCTTTCCACGTGTCACAGAGGAATAAATGCCTAAAGATCACGTGATTAATGGACGGTACAATGTAATGTCACCAATTAGACCGGGTCTAATCAACAGTCGGTCTAAGTGAAGTTCTCTCTGAACAGCTGATCAGAAACAATGACGAAAACAGAATGAACTATTTAAATGAAAACTAGATGTGAACGACCCGCCTTGAGGGACTCCTGATGTTCGCGCAAATATAAAAGAACAATGGCCATTGTGTGCGGCTACGTCATAGGACGGAATATAGGTCAGACGAGGCCCAAATGTGGCAGTCAGCTGATCGAGACCTGGCTCGTCTGTAAAGCCTGTTTTCACACGCACCGCATGGTTTTGCGGTGTTAAATCGGATCGTGCATTGTGTGTATATAGGTCAGACGAGGCCCAAATGTGGCAGTCAGCTGATCGAGACCTGGCTCGGCAGTAAAGCCTGTTTTCACACGCAGCGCATGGTTTTGCGATGTTAAATCGCATAGCCATTGTGTGCGGCTACGTCATAGAATGGAATATAGGTCAGACGAGGCCTAAATGTGGCAGTCAGCTGATCGAGACCTGACTCGTCTGTAAAGCCTGTAGTCGTTGCTTGAATAGTGATTGTTTCTGTCTCAGCGTTTTTGTAGGTTATGTCTGTTTTTCAGGTTTAGGTTGTCGTTTTGATTGTTCACGTGTTTAAGTAGGTTTTTCTGGCTGAACAAATGTAGGATGAAGTACATATTTTTTAGTAATTTTTGGGGGTAGTCATCTCCGAAATGCTATTTGGTTCAAAAAAGTTAAACGCGCTGTGATCGCTCGTTTTGAAGTTACATATTTTTACGTGTGTAACGCGCATCAATTTTTTTTGTTGTAAGACCGTATATATCACATTTTAAGCAATATTCTTCACCATCGTATGCCATAATATGACAAAAGACAATCATTTAACTCACTTACGCCATCGGCACGCGAAAAAAGAAATAATGAGCCCAAATTGCCCGTTTCCCTTTCAGATCAGATTTGAACAGGATTCCTACCAGTCTATCTTCAGCCATTTCTTTGGGTGAACGCTCGCCCGAGACAATGCCTCGAACCACAATGGTACATTGTTTGTTTTCTCAATTACGTACCACGTGCGGGTTTGTTTACCAATTGTTTTATCTGTCATCTAGGAGCGTCCTTGGGAGGTTGCCGGCGACACTTGCAGTTGCAGGTCTAAGGTTAAGTGCAGTTTGGACATTCTCCTTTATTTTATTTTTTGTAACATTGAGTGACTAAGGAGACACACCATACGATATTATGATTCATCAGATTGTGTTCGTATCAGCCATCATAATGTGGCAAACTGTGGCAGCCGCAATTTGATGCGGCAACACGTGCCATTAAATCCGCTTTACTATGGAATGTCTTCATTCTATTCATTACAAAAATCAGATCCGCAAATCTATGCGTTTGATGACCGTTTAAAATCAAACTTTTAGAGCAAAATCCATTGATTTCAAAACATAATTTGCTTTAAAAAAGGCAACTACTACCCAGTCTTCTGGCATGCTTAGACACCGATCGTCATCGTTCATCTATCCAAACGGTAGTAAGTCAAAAACAACAAAAAACGTGGCTGGCATGATAAATAGCCAGTTTTAATCCGCGTTATCGCCTGTACCACCCGTGCGGTCCAAGCGGCCATCTTGGACAAGCGGCGACTGTAGTTTGAAGTACATTGATCATGGGCCATAGATCAAGAACAACATTAATAGAAACATGAAGGAGTTGTTCAATTAAAGAAAAAAAATGCTGGAACGGCGAAATTTGCCCTACCTACTTTGCGACTTTCGTTAGGCTGCCGAAAATCTCGACCTAAGATCTAAAAATATTAAGATTCAATAATGTGACTAATCTTAATATACATTGCTTATTGAAAATTTGACATTATCTTTGTATCCCTGATGTCATTTTAAACATTCATACAGAAATAGAATTACACAAATATTTGTTTGTGTGTAGAGTTCGTATTCAGTCTCAGATAATTTGACAACGTTTTTGTACAGGATATTTACTGCGATTTATTTTTACGGCGACTTAACTAACCTGAATCCCTGATTTAAAAAACTTTTGGTTATTTTGTTATTTTCCAGTAACATTACATTAAAATTTCAATTTCAATTTCACACAAATCACGCCTATATCCCTGGTGGGGTAGACAGAGCGTTAACGACCGTAATATTACGGTCTTTATCGCCACGTCTGACAATATTTGAGAGTTTCAGATAAGTCATGTATCACTATAGTAACAGGTTGTCAGACTGTCGCCTAAAATACACATGAAATCCTCGAGTTCCTTAGTCAGCTTCTACGACACCAACGGGAAAGAAATGGGGTGATGCTATTCTGTGGTGATGCCGGCATCAAACGGCATTCAAAGTAAAAAAAAAACTTATTACACTACAGCTAACCTCGTAGCGTTGTAGCACCCGTGCTACGCAGCAATACACTACAAAACTATTTTTTTGTCGCCATGACGGGTCAGATACCGGTTGTCCAAAATAGATGGCCCATGTCCAGATAACACTTCCACGTAATGGCCACTAGGAGGGTAATGGTCTCGGCTCATAGCACCAATCAAAAATATTATACTTGAATGAATATTTAAATAAACGCAACCGGGCAAATAAATACTCCGACAACGGTGGATCGCATACTTAACGCACGATGGACCGCTAAAATATTGCAGCGTTCTGTCAGATCCATACTAGAAATGTCAATCCCCATACTAAAACCGCTTAGCCGCTGTTGATCTGACAGAAAGCTGCGATATTCTAGCGGTCCGTCGTGCGATGCGCCTATGATGTGTGTTACTGTAGTACGAAATGAATGTAAATGGAGGAGAGGAGAGAGGAGGAGGCTAACCTAGCTAATTTTACGGCATGTAACACCAGAACAGAACATTTTTACATATTTACTGTTAACCGCTCATACCCTTACCTTACATACGCACATACACGTATTATCACGCCTTTATCCCTGGTGGAGTATGTAGAAAAATATAGGGAATATTTAAGGGACGCTATAGACAAACCTAAAGTGACAAGTTATCAGCATGTCGCCTAAAATTGTAATACACAGGAGTCCCTTCGTCGCCTCTTACGACACACATAGGAATGAAATGAGGTTATGCTGTTTTAATCGGCATCACACAGTAGGTACATTTTAACCACCACCAATATAGGTGTAAAAAAATTAGCTGAAAGTATTTTAAGGGATGCAGCAGCCCATGAAACTGAACAACTTTCCCCAAGGAACATAGGTCGAAATATGAAAAAAAAATTGGACCTCCCATTGGACTCGCTCGGCTGCTACATTTTGTATGGGAGGCCCGATTTTTTTTTTTAATTTCGACCTATGTTCCTATGTTGTTCAGTTTCATGGGCTTATTCACCTGTTTCAATATTTGCAGCTAATATTTTTACACCCTGTATATCTCGTGCTCAACTAGTTTCACAGACATACTAGTCCTTACGCAATAATCAGTCGAGTTTTTAATCTGTACTCGAATGACAAATACTGTGTCCGCGAAGTTAGCGCCGTATCGAGCAACCATATCGGTATGCACTAGTGGTAGTGATGCTACGATTGTCGATTATGTATCGATAAAATAATCTGGCCTTCATTCATAACCTCGATTGCGGGATTGGCGGCCTGCCCAGCGATTCCACCAGCTGCTAATTTTCGTAGCAATAAAACGTCTTTACGCCATGTTCACATACATTTAAAACTTTCTCTTGGATCACTTTATCTATTCTCTCTATTTTCGTACGGGACACCAAGTCGTCTGTTAAAAGAATCCTATCAAAATTCGCTGCATGGTCTTGGAGGAGTTAGCGGAGCTCATTACAAAGAACCGAAAACGCGACTAATTTTATATTTTTACAAGATTTTTTCTTTTACACTGGGTAATGAGTGGGTAATACTGGGTAGCAATGATATGATTTTAATTAGCGCTGGTTAGTTTTCAATTCATTTTATATGACTTTAGTGGAAAGCTTGGACTATTTAGTTTTTAAGAAGCTGCTTTCTTATATAAATGCATATATCACGCCTTTATCCCTTGCGGGGTAGGCAGAGCTATAACGGCCGTAAGAATACGGTCGCTATTGCCACGTCCGACATTTTTGAGGATTGTTTTCCAAGGTTGTTCCAGAAAACATGTGTATTACTATAGTGACAGGTTGTCAGCCTGTCGCCTAAAAACTGTAATACGCCAATACCCTCGAGTCCCTTAGTCGCCTCTTACGACACCCGCGGGAAGGATGTGGGGTGATGCTATTCTAAGCCGGCATCACACGGCACTTATATAAATATTGGGAAATTATCGATAGTCTGTAAACTAGCACAACACTAGCCCTCACATTTGTCTGCGCAGGCGCGGCCTCCCGCGTGGATCCATCACTAGATGTCTTAAGATATATCTCGTTACTCATTAACAACTATCTATTGATATTGTTAAGCTCTTTAGTTTATTATTAGATAGTAATAAAATGCTTTTAATATGAAATGGATACCGTTTAAAAAAATAACTTTCACATGTTATTCTATCACTGAACAAAACATCTTCTTCAGTATTTTATATAGCACGACCAAGCGCTAACGCAGCGTCGTGCGTTGGACCTGCTTCGACAGCGGTTTTTGTATGGGGAGTGATGTTTCTAGAATGGATAGAACGCCTGACAGGCACATACGTTAGCGCAGCTTTATTTTTGCGCCAAAGTGTGATTTTGTGATACAGTTATTATGAAAACTTACATGAAAAATCTATGATTATATTCATGTTGTGCTGCGACTGAACAGAACAGATGTGTGAAATACGACCAATAACATACATACATACATGTATACAAATATCACGCCTTTATCCCTTGCGGCGTAGGCAGAGCGTTAACGGCCGCAAGAATGCGGTCACTATCACCACGTCTGAAATTTTTGAGGATTGTTTTCCAAGCCTGTTTCAGAAAAAAGCGTATTACTATAGTGACAGGTTGTCATCCTGTCGCCTAAAAATTGTAATACACCTATACTCTCGAGTCCCTTAGTCGCCTCTTACGACACCCGCGGGAAGGATGTGGGATGATGCCATTCTAAGCCTCACACGGCATCACACGGCAATCTATAGTCTGTAAGTTTAGGTACTTATCTTTTTGTAAACACACTTTCTATGAAACTGACACTTTAGAACTGTCAGTTTAATATAAAGTTTGTTTTCAAAAAGATAAGTACCTAAACTTACAGACTATAAGCCGGCATCACACGGCAAATACTTTTAATAAGTATCTAATAAAGAACCTATCAATAAGTTTCAAAATGTGCAATCATAGCTTAAAGCCTACACAATGACTGTCACAAAATTAACACACTCGTATTGTAAACATATCAAAATGTGAGCCAAGAAAAAAACTGGTCTATCATTAACATTTTCATCCAATTATTTCCATACAAAAAGCACGCACAAAAAGCTTAAATCAGAATATCGATACGTCATCATAACAAAAGCTGCAGGTGTTGCCATGTATAAAAATTTAAACAGATTTTAGATCGATCTAGACAGCTGATTGATTTTTATTTTAGGTACCGGTACAGATAAAGCACAGGAAACTTTTAATTTAATGAAAAAAAGAAGATTGTTATGTACCTACTGCCGGCCATAGTGTATTGTATTTATATCATTGGATTTTTAAAAAGTCCTGCCTATAGATGATGTAACGAAACCGGTCGCATTGTATTTTAAATTAGGTAATAATATAGTAGTGACACTATCATAAAAACTTTTTAATTTACCTTTATTATGCATTTATATCATGTTATTTTTGCTAAAGTCATAAATTATATATTTATTCACGCTGTGTTCTTTTTTATAATCGTGCAAAAATTCTGGCTAAATTCTAATTTTACATTTGCGTGATTATGTGTATTTATGTATGTATATTGTAATACAGATTCTCTCTTTTCGTGTGGGACACCGTGTCGTCATACGACCCAGTGAATCATAATGTCAGAGTAATACAGATTTTATTACGTACACATTAGAATTAGTGCATTCGCCGAACTATTTACTTTGAAGATTTTTTAAGATTTGATACAGTTTTTGCCTCCAATAAACTGGCAACACAAGGTACAGGGTTTTATATTACGGACCTTATTAAGCACGCGACAAGGGGGTCTAAAGTTACAAGTCATGGGTCTCAACTCTTTGAGTGTTTTAAGAGCTTACAAAAAGGCTGCGTAATGTTTAGAAACTTTAGTTTATACTGCTTATAAAGATTATTTTATTAGTCAAATGCTGAGTCTTTGCCGTGTGATGCCGGCTTAGAATACCATCAACCCATTTCTTTCCCGTGGGTGTCGTAAGAGGCAACAAAGGGACTCGAGGGTTTCATGTGTATTGCAACATTAGGCGTCAGGCTGACAACCTGTTACAGCAGTGATACACAAATCATGTGAAAGGGCCAGACGTGGCGATAACTACCGTCATTTTACGATCGTTAACGCTTTGCCTACCCCGCAAGCGATAAAGGCGTGATTTGTGTTTGTAATGCTGATACTTTTTTCATAATACGACATGCTGGACAAAGATTAGTCCTGGTAAGACCAAACTATAGAATAACGTCGCCCAGAAGTCTAGATTCACACCTGACTTCTTATGTATTTGATAATAATAAGCTATATCTCCCAAACAACATAAATGAATATTTATTGTGTTTGGTTTGGAATGATCCTACATCTAGTTTTAATATTATAAATACTATATCGTATTTTGTCCATGTGTCATATCAACCAAATATCATCAGTCTATATATCAAAATACGTTTAATCTCTTTTGGTTTGGGTTGATATAACAAAACCGTTCCCAAAAAAAATACTAAACGGTTTAATTACAAAAAAGTTAAAAGCACGTATGGGCAGTGTTAAAATTATATTTTTTCCATCATTATTATGTTCTCAAACCACTTAAGCCATGTCTATTTTAGTAATAAAACGGTTAGTATTTTGCTTTATGCCGTGTGATGCCGACTACGAATAGCTTCAGCCCATTTCTTCCCGCGGGTGTAAAAGGCAACAAGGGGACTCGAGGGTTTCATGTGTATTACAACTTTTAGGCGACAGGCTGACTACCTGTCACTATAGTGATATACATATTACTTCTGCCGACCCTCACTATTTGTCAGACGGCGACGATAGCCACCGAATGTTTGTAGGGACAAAGGCGTGATATGTGTGTGTGTATGTATTTTGCTTTTTCGCGTTCACCTACCCAAATGACATAGTATTTCCTTAATAGCAGATATTTAGGTATTAACCCGGTCAACCCCTATTAATCCAAGTTTGCCGCAAACCTGATTATTGCTGGTTGGTGGCGGCAGGCGCTGTGGCCTCGCAGGCTGCGCGCGCGCAGGGAAAATCGTTAACCCGCCGCAACCGCAGCCCAGCACGGCCCGGCTGAGTACCGACAGCAGCGAGAGAGACAACTCAAAAATTCAAAATAAACTTCTCGTAAAAGATAAATCCGGGACACCTTACAAGGGTATGTTTCGTACATATCATATTACGTAAAGAGTGTGTTTGAGAGTAAGTGTTTTAATGACTGATTTCGTGTAATAATAGTGAGTAAAATAAAGTTTATGAATCTCAAATTCGAATAGTTTTTATAGGTTTCGTGTTTTGTCACATCATGAAACGAAAGTGTTCCAATTTCATTTATGAAAAGTGTTTTTTCAAACGGAGTTCTTATTGTGTTAAATCTTTCTATTGATTGTCCGATATTTTAGTATTTGTAATATTTTCAGTCAGTATGTGTGACCGCGAAAGTTCAAAGTTTTGCTTATTGACAGTACAGTAGAGGCAAGACCAGCGGTTCAACCTACTATCCCGGGGTAAAAAGTAGGTAAATGCAGTCATATGTAAGTATGCAGACACATAACATATAACATATAGGGTGTAAAAAAATTCAACCATACTTACAAGTGCTCGTTTTAGAGGCCAAGACCTATTTTTGGTCGCTGAGCCCAGAGAGTCAATTACAAAATAGTAGTGTAAAATCATATGTTACAAAATATTGTATCACGATAATAACCCTGTTTGAATACTTTAGATGCACATTTATTGGCTTGCCCTCTGTAACTGGTCACTGAAGAAAAGAAAAGCTGAACCTGGCGACTAATAAATGTCAATGCCATCGCCAAGTACTGGCAGGAAAAGATACAGTGCGACCATTGACACGAAAAAGAATAATAGTTTAGTCCTTTTTATTTTCGTTATGTTGTTACAGATCAGTTTTAACATACATACATACATACAATCACGTCTTTATCCCATGCGGGGTAGGCACAGCGATAACCATCTTAAACTTACGGTCGGTATCGCCACGTCTGACAAGTATTGAGGGCCGTTTCAGATGATTTGTGTATCACTGTAGTAAGAGGTTGTCAGCCTGTCACCTAAAATTGAAATACACATGAAACCCTCTAGTCCCTTAGTTGCCTTTTACAACGCCCGCGGGAAGAAATGGGGTGATGCTATTCTAAGCCAGCATCACACGGCAAATATCAGTTTTTGGGACATGAAATTTAGTTTCATACATACATACATATATCACGCCTTTATCCCTTGCGGGGTAGGCAGAGCGTTAACAGCCGTAAGAATACGGTCGAAATTTAGTTTCCGAGCACAAATCTCTCTACTCCGACCTGTCACTTTCTCTGCTGTCGCTCCCACAGCAATAAACTGTTGGAACTCTCATAAAACCTCGTATATGATTTACTATGTATTTGCGAGTAGTAGTGTGGTATGGAGTTTTGTTACCTACTGCGGGAATGGGAACAAAAAAGCTCAATTCTGCATGAATTAAGTTTCAAGTCTGTGACATTTTTAATTTGAGCAGTCGTGAGAAATATGCCTGCCAGTAAGTCATATTTCATATTTTGGACGTCAAAGATTTCAAGCACTGGTTGTCATATCATCAATATACCTAAGTAACTATTGGCATAAAATGTAGTCGTTTTTTTTTTTTCTCTTTCGGAAACCGCTTACTCCCTCAGATTGCCAAACGGATTTGGTAGCGGTATTAAATAAATTTGTTTTTTTAGTTATTACTATTATTAGACCGAGACGAGTGGCGAGAGAGGGGAGGCCTTTGCCCTGCAGTGGGACGCTGATTATGCCAATAAAAAAAAAACTATTTAATATACAGGGTGTAAAAATATTAGCTGCAAATATTTTAAGGGATGAAATGTTACTCCCCATACTAAAACCGCTCAACCGCTGTTGACGCAGCGCTATCGCAGTGTCGTCCATCGAGTGCGGTTTTAGTATGGGGAGTGACGTTTCTAGTATGGATCTGACAGACCGCTGCGATATTTTAGCGCTCCGTCGTGCGTCAAGTATGCGATCCGCCATACTCGACAAATATCCGTGCACTAGAAATGCGCAATTTCTCGCGTCCTAATAAGCGCGCGCGCGAGTCATGCGCGTGGGTGAATGCGAACATCGTGTTAAAAGCTGCGCTTGCGCTGTCTTGTACGTCTTGTACAGTTTAAAGAAAGTGCGCCAATTATCATCTCATTTTGTACCACCCTATAAAGCTTACGGTTGATTAGTCACCAGCGTAAAGCTCGGTCGCGAAATATTGGTGGTTCTGACTCGTGTCAAATGCGAATTTTTTTTTTTCATATTCATATTTTATTTTTACTTTTTTGCATGTAACTAACTTCAAGGTACGGTTCGCTAATTAAATATTTAAATTGGAAATAGGTTCATCGGGTCGTTAGGATGACTATAGACCATTATATATTATGTAAAAAATACTCCGTAGCGTAGATATTTTCTAAGAAATCATTCTATTGACGGGCGGACGAACGCCCTACATCGTACTCAATGTTCATGCTTCCGCTTTAAAAAAAAGTTTTTTTTGTTCGTTGGTCTACTTTGTTCTGGCCGCCATCTTAAATTTTCAATCACTCTCAGTTTAGGAACTATGGAAAAATCAGGTGCGGAATTTCGTTCGTTAATTTCTACTTTCTTTTCACCGTCTGATAAATTTTTTCTTGTCCACTGTACAAGATGAGTTTAACAAAAAACGGTTTAGCATATAGAATCTACCGTGGATCGAGCGACGCCCCGCCCGTCACGTATCGTCACGTCAACTCTGACGTGGTTCACAAAAAATATACATCTATTAACATAGTTACAGACACTTACTTATTTTCTTAGGCGGATCACACACTTGAAGCACGACGGAGCGCTAAAACATCGTAGCGGTCTGTCAGATCCATACAAGAAATGTCAATCCCCATACTAAAACCGCTCAACCGCTGACGACGCAGCGCTGTCGCAGTGTCGTCCGTCGAGTGCGGTTTTAGTATGGCGAGTGAAGTGACGTTTCTAGTATGGATCGTCTGGCAGACCGCTGCGATATTTTTGCGCTCCGTCGTGCGTCAAGTGTGCGATCCGCCTTAGTAAACTTACATATTTATTAACAACTTCTACGGTAAAGTGATGCTGTTTATGATTGTTACTCTGTTTTACTCTTTGGTTTTGTGACTCTGAGATTTTGACTGAAAAGTGTGTTTGTTTGACTGAAAAAAATGTCAGCGGATGTATTTTTCCGGATATTACATCCAAAATCTCTGAGTTACTTGTCATATCCCAAATACTATTTAAAATTGCGTGTATAAATACTTATACGCATAAAACTATAAGACATTATTACGGGTTTTAACTCACGGTAGGGATATATCGAGCACCCAATATTTCGGCGATGTTGCAATCGCCATGATCACGGGTAAACTGGAGCGGCTGCGAATGACGGCTAAGGGCAAACATATCTGTCTACCCTCATTCTTCTGCGTTTTTTCGGAACACTTTGGTCACTATCGGTACTCACTCGAAAGTCATCTCGACAACACACACTAACGGTATCGCATGATTTTATTGCAGGTTTAGACACAAACTTATTTTTACACAAATTTACCACTGGATTCCGTAAGTTAAAACCCGTGATTACCGTGAGTTAAAACCCGTAATAATGTCTTATAGTTTTAGTGTTAATAACCACGGAACCTTAAAATCAAGTGTTACTTATACGCATGTATTAAATTCAATGTGCCGTGTGATGCCGGCTTAGAATAGCATCACCCCACAGTCTTCCCGCTGGTGTCGTAAGAGGCAACTAAGGGACTCGGGAATTGGTGTATTACAATTTTTAGGCGAGAGGCTGACAACCTGTCACTATAGTAATACACATGTTTTCAGAAACAACCTTGGAAAACAATCCTCAAAAATGTCAGACGTGGCGATAGTGGCTGTATTCTTACGGCAACTATCGCTCTGCCTACCCCGCAAGGGATACAGGCGTGATATATTTGTATGTATGTTAAATTCAACCCTAAACTTAATTTTAAAAACTGAAATTAATCTCTGTTTTCTACCCAACTTACACACACACAAAACACGCCAGGGATGGCGGGGTAGGCAGAGCTTTAACGACCGCAAAACTACGGTCATTATCGCCACATCTGACAAATATTTGAGGGTTGTTTCTGATAAATCGTGTATCACTATAGTGGCAGGTTGTCTGTCGCCTAAATTGCTATGCATATGAAACCCCAGAGTTCCTTAGTCGGCTTAGTCCTTAGTTCTACCTAACTATCTAAAAATAAGTTAATTACATTTATCTATCCAAGGATTTCAATAGCCGGAAACAATCCTTGACCTTTCTATTTCGTCTCCATTCTCTTTCTCGAGCGGAAATAGTTTGTCAGATTAAGCAAATATCGAAATCATAAGTCAAATATCGAGTTTGCCGATATATTACTACAAAAAAAATTAAATACCAAATACCATTGAACTCGGCTCATTCAATATTTTGACCGCACGTGTGGTGTTGCATAACCGGTACATTTTCGATATGATATTTTATGGTATAAGAGCTTGTGACTGAAATAATTAAATGCATAGGTGAAATTTTAATATAATCACTGTAATAAGTCTAGGTAATTGTATCACAGGATGAGCAGTGTTCTAGTACCTACTTAGTAGACTATTTTCACCAAGGCACTTAATTTGGTCACAGTGATGCCTTGTTAACAATAACAAAATTTTGACGAAACAGCTTTTATCAGTGCTCTATAATGTGATGAATTTATTTAAAAAATATCGCCTACAAGGTAAATGTGATTTTGTCACAATTCATAACCCATTTTGCCCCTTATGCATCTAGCCCATTTATTTTTGTAATTTTTTGTTATTTGCGTGCAATAAATAGTTTTTATTTTACTTACTTACTTATCTTAATGAGGGTTCTATGATGCATTATACGCAAATTACGTAATATCAAAGTCATAAAGCAAAACATAAGTTATTCACCTTGACATATTAAAGCAAAATTAGCGGTTCATCGGGTCGTTGGACGACTCGGTGTCCCACACGAAAAGAAGAAGAAGCGTTAAAACATATTTTCGCACTATCTCTTAGTCTAAAATTTCGTAGCAAGCTATAACGCCATTCGAGATTCAGCGTGAATGAAACCAACCGGTACTTTTTAATACAAATCGTTGTACGCCCACACTGATCTTCAAACTCCATTATCGATTCTACCTCCCAGGCCATAAGGTTCAAGATGTGGCTGAAGAGTTTTTTGGGGTTTAAAATAAGTGTGCTGAGCATAATTGTATAGTACTAGTCGATCACGTATCGGTGAATGATGAATGACTGAACGATCAGTAAGAACGGTGCGTTGCTTGACAAAAAACGCTTTGTAAAAGTCAAAATGACTTTCAAGTTCATTCACCACGGATTTATTTTATAATCCATGTATGAACAGTGGCCTTTTTCACATTTAACGCACAACGCAACGGTCTGTCGGATCCATACTAGAAACGTCAATCTATGGGGACATACAAATTCATACAAATTCACTTGGTTGGTTGGTAATTTTGTATGGGAGGTCCAAATTTTTTTTTCACATTTCGACCTATGTTCCATAAAGAAAGTTGTTCATTTTTATGGGCTGATTCTTACCTTAAAATATTTGCATATATTTTCACACCTTATATTTTGATTTGATTAGGTTTTGATAAGTATTGCTTTTCTGTACATATTTTTAAAACGTGATCGTATAGTACAGTTGACTGGTCAGGCGTCCATTAAAAACTACGTCATTCATGTCCCCGGCTCGCTCGCTTCATTTCACACATTATACCTACTACATACACACACATACAACTAATATACAGGGTGTGATCTTCTTTTTTGTGCGGTGCAACGAGTCATCTAACAACCCGATGAACCCTGGGCTCAGAGTTTTTCAACGGCCTCTGACATGATTGTGTAACGACCACGGTCTAAGTAATCATAGACAACAGCCGGGACCCACGGCATAAGGTGCCTTCCGAAACACGGAACGAGTTCTAATGGAAAATCAGGTGATCCAGCCTGCTATGTCCTATCCAGACTTTGAACAAATATTAACTTTATGAGTGACCCACCGAGAATCGAATCCGGAACTTTTGCGTCATAATTTTATAGTCGGTTGCGGAAAGTCAAAACTGCGTAAAATTTAGTCGCGTATGACACTAAGGATCCAATTCTTTTGTTTTGACATATGACAGCTAGCCATTGACAGGTTGTATGAATATTATTATAACGATATTAACCCGATATTTGCCGTGTAATGCCGGTTTGGAATAGCATCCACCCACATCCTTCCCGCGGGTGTCGTAAGAGGCGACTAAGGGACTCGAGAGTATTGGTGTATTACAATTTTTAGGCGACTGGCTGACAACCTGTCACTATAGTGATACACATGTTTTCTGAAACAGCCTTAGATAACAATCCTCAAAAATGTCAGACGCGGCAATAGCGACCGTATTCTTACAGCCGTTAACGCTTTGCCTACGCAAGGGATAAAGGCGTGAATCGTGATTTATGAATGTATATTAACCCCCTGTATGAATACAGGATGTGAGTAGAGGGCGCGGCTGTAGCGGCGCGTGACATTCGACCTTCGATCCCCTTATAAACCCACTCTACATTGGATAAAATATTACAATCAATATTTTTTATGTTTATTTTTTACACATTCATTGGGTTATTAGTAATAAAGTTTTCTATTCGACTGGTATTGCCAATTTTGGACCAATTAGAAGAAAAAAGTTATGCTGATAGGAGATGAAATTGACGAAACACTTTTTCGACACAAGTCGGTTGGTTATCTTTATTTAAATGATGAAAAACTTAGCCATTGGGCAACGACCTAACCAATTACCTAGTAAAAAAAAGCTAGTACTCTATTCTAATTAAGAATCCATATCTGTCTGTATCAAGCTTTGTTGGCGCGGTCAAGTGTATACTTATATATAGGTTCTTTCACTGTCTATGGTCAAATGGGGTAAAATGAGACTAGCGGGTAACTTGGGACATGGTCGACACCAGCATCTATGAACCAGCTATAACGTTGTAATGTAACTGGTTGAAAACTTTGGACTCCACATTTATCAACCAGTTATAACGTTATAGCTGGCTCATATATGCTGGTGTCGACCATGTCCCAAGTTACCCGCTAGTCTCATTTTCCCCCTTTAAACTGTACCTAAAATCTAGCGATTGGGCAACGACCTAACCTATTACATACATAGATCCATCGTTATCGCCACGTCTGACATTTATGAGAATTGTTTTCTAAGGTTGTTTCAGAAAACATGTGCATCACTATAGTGACAGGTTGTCAGCCTGTCGCCTAAAAATTGTAATACACCAATACTCTCGAGTCCCTTAGTCGCTTCTTACGACACCCGCGGGAAGGATGTGGGGTGATGATATTCTAAGCCGGCATCACACGGCATAACCTAGCCTATTACCTAGTAAAAAAGCTAATACTCTATTCTAATTATGAATCCGTATCTGTCTGTATAAAGTTTGCTTGGCAAGATCAAGTAGGCTCTTTCACTACCTACCTAAAATCTAGCCATTTAGCCATTGGGCAACGACTTAACCTATTACCTAGTAAAAAAAGCTAGTACTCTATTCTAATTAAGAATCTGTATCTGTCTGTATTAAGCTCGGTTGGCGCGGTCGCGGGTGGGTGCGCGCGCTAATCGTGCGCCGTGACCCGGCACGACAGTTACTCGCCCGGCGCGAGACGCCCTGCGCCTGCGCAGCCCATCGGGGAAACGGCTCAGATTTGTTGGCGCATGTTCGCACTTGTTCTAGTATGTTTTCTACGGCTTGAGAGGGGAAAGACGCAATGGAAATAGAGGAAGGTTAGGTATTCAAGAAAAATAAAGGCATGTTCTAAATTATTTGTGTACTGAAAAGATTGGAAAGGTAAAATTTGTTGGGGCAAGTTCTTATAAGACTTCTTTAGACAGTTTTTAGAGTTTAGGACTTAGAAAATTGGGGAAAGTCGATCCCGAGCCTGAACTGATGGAGCCTAGCTGTTATTGCTTTACATTTATTTACAAATTAAACACAAGAGAACGATGTGATTACAAAAAATTTAATACGCGTGTGTGCCAAATTATTTTCCATACGATTTATTTGACGCACAATGTCCTAAATCTTAAAAATGTCCTAAACGCACAATGAATAAACTGTCAAATAACTTAATTAACCATGTCTAACTTTTTTCTCATTACAAAAAAACGGTTTGTTTAAGCGGTAAACGGGCGGTTGACTAGTCTTTTTGGGGCTATGCTTCTCTATAATATCTTATTTTAATAGATTCGATCCGTATACAATAATTAAAGCTCTTTTTAAACCCCAGTCCCATAAGTTGTAAGAACTGAGGTCACATAGTGTCACTATCCTGTCCTCTGACGTCACGCGGGTCACGCGCCACAGAGCAACTAATGTGGATTTAATGCGGCCACAATCCCAGCTCAGAGACGATTTGGATACAATATAATAATAATGATGAATAAATTTGACGAATTAGAGAGAAAAGCTTGTTTGCATTGGGGAAATGGTTGGTAAGCGGGTTTGTGGAACTCTGTCGTTGGATAATAGCATTTACACTAAAAACTTCTTCCGTTGTTTGCGAAGTTAGACGCTTACTACTTATTTGAAAGAAAAAGTGTACTAATTTATAGAATAAAAATGCTAGGAATGATACGTCTCAAAAAATATAAATTGTTAGCATAAAAAACCAATGGTAAGTATGTACCTATCTACCTAATTATCTTTGACATAAAAATTAGGACAGTGAACGGTGTCTTAATATCCCTGAGCATAAAGAAGGCGATTGGTATGGCGGGTGTATGATTCGTACATACATATATGACACCTTTATCCCTTGCGGGGTAGGCAGAGCCTTAACGGCCGTAAGAATACGGTCGCTATTGCCACGTCTGACATTTTTGAGGATTGTTTTCCAAGGATGTTTCCGAAAGCATGTGTATCACTATACGTATAGTGTTGTCAGCCTGTCGCATAAAAATTGTAATACACCAATACTCTCGAGTCCCAAGCGCCTCATACGACACCCGCGGGAAGGATGTGGGGTGATGCTATTCTAAGCCAGCATCACACGGCAATGGTATGATTCGTTCTACAAAATAATTCACGTTTTCACGTTCAACTATCGTCAGTAAACCGACTTTACAGACAACCGTGTATTTCTTAAGGAATTAAGCCCCTTAATTCGCTAGATGACTGGGGCAATAATAAAATACAAAAATGGTACGCTTAAATCTGTTGTCCAAAAATACTACATACTCTATTTATAGTTTTTCGAAAAATTCAAAGTTTGAATTACTTAATAATATATATATATATATATATATATATATATACATAAATATACATATATACATATACATAAATATAGTATATATATATATACATAGTATATATATATATATATATATATATACACACAAATTGTCTGTAAAGTCGGTTTACTGACGATAGTTGAACGTGAAAACGTGAATTATTTTGTAGAACGAATCATACCATTGCCGTGTGATGCTGGCTTAGAATAGCATCACCCCACATCCTTCCCGCGGGTGTCGTATGAGGCGCTTGGGACTCGAGAGTATTGGTGTATTACAATTTTTATGCGACAGGCTGACAACACTATACGTATAGTGATACACATGCTTTCGGAAACATCCTTGGAAAACAATCCTCAATATATATACATAGTATATATATATATATATACATAAATATATATATATATAAATGTAAGGGTTTTGAAGCCAGCTAAACTAGAGAGACATGACGTAATCTCTTTGTATTTTCATAGAAAATATCGTTTTAAAAAGTAGCTCATTTGAACTGCCAGTCATCATGCCCATTCATACCTCATAAATTGGCTACAATAGCCATCTCCGGGCGCATCAGCGCCGATCTGATTAGGAGTCGAAGTGGTCGCCATGGCTGAAATCGGTCGGAGAGATCATCATCATTGGTGGTATTAGGATCGACAAAACGCGTTCAAGTGCCCCCGTGTCATGACCCGACGGTAGTCGCTACTACTCTCGATAGCAACATGCTACCAGCTTTCTCTTAGTCGATAATTATGCTCATACAGTTATACCCTATTGTAGACTCTAAACGCGCGCGGTATAGGAACTCCCACAACTGACGTCCGTTGATACGCGTTTTAACACATGCATCTCTCAGATGCAAGGATATTTCGAAATAGGAAAAACCGACGGCACGTTGGTTTATGAAAATGCGTTGTTTGACAGACGTATCTGTCTCTGTAACCATATAATATGGTACATACATACATACATATATCACGCTTTTATCCCTTGCGGGTTAGGCAGAACGTTAACGGCTGTAAGAATACCGTCGCTATCGCCACGTCTGACACTTATAATATAATATGATATAATATGGTGCAATATAATATTTGCAAAATTTTGCTTGACACCTGTGACGTCTGTCAGTTTCGGGCATTTTCTTTTGTTTATTTCTCTTTTTATTTTTATGCGAGGTATATGTCTTTTGCACCGACGGACGTCAGGTGTGGAATTCACCTATCTCTGCAGACGGTACGAGTAGCGTTTGTTTTTTAAAGGTACTAGTTATGATGAAATGCGTGTGTGTGATACATACTGTAGTTGTAAATACCTACCTACATAGTCTTATCTTATCTAGCCTGCGTCATCCCACTGCTGGGCAAAGGCCTCCCTCTTCTCTCTCCATCTAGTTCTGTCCTGGGCTTCCGTGTACCAGTCCTTAGAGAACGCGTCAAGCTCGACACGCCACCTACGACGGGGTCTACCACGGCGTCTGTTTGCTTCGTCCTACATAGGTCTTATAAAAATTGCTGACATATTAAATATTATTTATATTTGATATGTAAAAAGTTTTAGCAAGGGTATTTCGTGTAGTCCAAACCTTACCTTGAAATCACAGAGCAAAGAAGGGTGCGCATGATGACTTCTCTGTCCTGTGTATGAAATCAAAAGTAATGTAATGTAAAAGGGCAAGATAAGGTAGGTAGGTAACTTATGTACTTGCACTGAAAATAAAAAGTCTACCTCAACTCAGCAAAATAAATTACTGTAGAGTAGGTACATAATGTTGTTTCTTTAACATATTTTTAGTATTTGGACCACACCAGTCCACAGCTACACATTGACGGATCGGGTATCCCATTGACGGATTGGGAGGTAGATTAGAAATGAAAACCCAGCGGTTAAAAACTAAACCGTACATCCTTCGAAATTTGAATTGGCGCGGTTGGATTCGCGCGAACGCGTTTGAATTTAGTATCGGTTGCGAAAATAGAACGGATATTGCTCGTTCCTCTCGGCGGCCATTCTGTTCTGTTCGAATTTTGAATTTTGCCGGTTAACTGGCCGCTTCCGGCGTGCTTTGTTCTTATTGGGCAATGAGAGGCAAAGGTGTTGGAGTGTTGCAGCCTCCGTTTTGCCTAATTAACTGTGGCAACGCCTGCTTTTAATAACAGTTAGGATTGGTCAACGTAAAAGTTCAACAGGTCACTTGCAAAATTTTCGATGACTTTGATTGATATAAAAGTCAAAGTCATTATTTATTTGCAGCTTAGGAGGTTAATCTAATGTCTTAGGTTATCTAAATTATCTCCTAATTACCTACTCTAGACTGTTTTTAATGAAATAAGTAGCTGTTTCGGATCCGATTCCATTTTACGCGCAGAAAAAGGGATTGTCTGAATATAACGCGTAGGTTTTCCGTCCTATTAGTCATATTCTGGACAATTCGACAAAACTACTTATTTGACAGAACTGTAGGTATATTTTGACATACGTTGGCCCGTTCTCTTACTTAACGCGCAATGTTGTGCGTTTGACCTGCGTCAATAACGGATTTATGCTGCGTTGTGCGTTGTGGAGAAGTTCCAAGTAGTGTTGACTTTTTAAAGAAATTTCGTTCTTTTTTCATGCATACCCGTTGGGATTTAGTCGTTATTGTTTTTTTACTTCTAAATTCAAATATTCTAAACGAGTTATTGTTTTGTTTACAGGTAAGTTGACATCATTTAAGAACATCGCATCATAATTACAGTAGTTCTATTCTTTAGTAACTACTTTTGGTAAGTTTTTATTATTAGGTATTGTCGTTTAGTTCATTAAAATAACTAGGGACGAAAAATATTTATAGGTAGAGTGGTAGCCCTTTTTTCAACAAAAGTGACAGGACTAAAATTGAAAATAAAGTTAGAAGATACATAATTAAAAATTTAATCAGGTCTATATTAATTTACCGACAAAAATGGACAAAGTGGCGGAATCGCGCTACTCCGCATATAAAGCTGGAAAAACTTTACATCTGTCATTAAATTAATTAATTATTTTCCAATTCTAAACAGCTGGCTCTAAAATAACTATTCAGAGGCAATAAAAAAAAACTGCGTAATTTATTAGGTAAGGTAGTGTGTCTTAATTCCAGCAAATATATTTATCAGTATCCTATTACACAAAAATTTCTTACACAACACACACTTTTAGGGAGTGTACACAAAATCGCGCGGGGCGGCGGAGTACGCGCCCTTACACACAAAGTCTTCGCTAAAACATACAAACATACATGTATCACGCCTTTATCCCTTGCGGGGTAGGGAGAGCGTTAACGGTCGTAAGAATACGGTCGCTATTGCCACGTCCGACATTTTTGAGGATTGTTTTCTAAGGTTGTTTCAGAAAACATGTGTATCACTATAGTGACAGGTTGTCAGTCTGTCGCCTAAAAATTGTAATACACCAATACTCTCGAGTCCCTTAGTCGCCTCTTACGACACCCGCTAAAAACAAGGCACTTAACAGTAAAAACTAAAAACAAATGTTTTTCCAAACTGGCCTCGGCTGGCCTTATCCCCAGATGTGCCGATAAACAGACCAATGGAAGACAATTAATGGTTATCTGGCTAATTAGCGGTAATGGCCTAGAATAGCTAATGAGGTTGCCTTTGGCTGGTTGAGGAGTTAGCCAAGATCCGCTTGGAGATGGGTTTCAAAAACCTGGGTCCTTGAGGCATCTATTCTGTTCAGTGGATTTTCAATAGGAAATTTTCTAACCCAGTTTCAAGTGCAACTACATAGATGGCGTTAAACTGAAAAAGATTCTTTCCAAGCAAATGTATTTCGTCTAGTTATATGTCAAAATTTCAACCTAACGCAACGCCATCTGGTGTGACATCATAAACTAGCTCGAGATCTGTCAGATACAGACAGATAGAAAAGTTCTCATTCACACTTGCACAGCTGACTTCTTAAAAAAAATACGAACAGCTGATTTTTAGAATCAATTAGATAATGAAAATATTTTGCGATTTGACCAACAAAGTTACAAATACTCGTATAATGGAATGCGAATTTAAAATAATAAAAAATGTCGCTCATAGAAATAGCAGATATTTAACCTACACTTCAAAAACATAGACTTACTTCGATTATTGTCGTAAGACATTCAGAAAAGTCTACACACATTTTAGGCACAACGCAACCGCATAAAAACAACGCATCCGTAACGCTGCAAAATAACGCAGCTGCGTCGACAGTGCTTGAGCGGTTTTAGTATAGGGATTCACGTTTCTAGTATGGATCCGACAGACCGCTGCGTTACGTAAGCGTCATTTTATCACTGTGTTGTGCGTAACGTGTAATAAAGGCCTTATTTCAATTATTAGTTTTTAAAACATTTAGAAAAATCAGTCTACCTACATCAACTCTTTTCTCTAGTTATGAAGTCATTTCTCTAGTTATAATTATAAAGTCTTTTCTCTAGTTAGATAGTCATTCCTGATATTTCTTGTACAGATTCTCGTAGCAAACTGCATTGAGAGTATTTACTGAGAATGACGCGTCTTTATTGCGTGTTCAACCCTGAGGGAATTGTAGCAAAAACCACACGCGATCTGACAGCAACGCCTTATTCTGATCAAATTTAAAATCACTTCGTATTGATCAGCTGTAATAAAAAAAAAAGCTGTGGAATTTCGAATTGTGTCTATATGATAAGATTTGCGGGTGAAGTTATCAGATTTCATGTAAACGTGGAATATAATTACAGCAGGTGATTCTGAAATGGCAATTATTGTCCTTGAATATGATTATAATATAAGGTTCATTGATCGTCGGTGTCCCTCTCGAAAAGAGAGGATACGACAATTTTAGAAAATACTTCATAAATTGTGTCAAAATAATGACGGTAGGCGCTGATTCTGCTTAATTTATTTATTTATTTATTTACCATTTATTGTACACAAGAAATTTTACAGGACAAAACATAAATAAAATGGACACAACAGGCACTGCTTATCTCTAAAAAAGAAATTTCTAACAGCAGACCTACAGGAGAGAAATGGCATTTGGCGAAAGGTGGATGAGACGTGCACAATAGCTATGAATACGAGATGATTTATATTTACAGATAATAACAGGCAATACATACGAAATATAACTAAAATATTACATACTACAGATATAAATAACAATAAATATATATTATAAAATACATACTAAATATAATATAATACGTATAAATATATACTGGTTAATTTGGAAGAGAAAGATAGTGTTCCTTAACTCGCTTTTAAAAACACTGATAGAGGGACTATCACGTACAGTGTGTGGGAGGGAGTTCCTAATATTTCAGCCTATCGTTAAAACTCTTTAATATATGATTGGGGTTGTATTTATTTTCATATTTATTTTAATCAAATAACGAGCCACAAGGACTACAATGGAAATACGCAATTAAATGTCCGTAATATGTCTTAATAATTTTCCGAAACGACTGAGAAATTATAAAGAGATTATTATTGAAAAATGTGTACCAGAATATCACATACATACATACATAAATCACGCCTTTATCCCTTGTGGGGTAGGCAGAGCGTTAACGGCCGTAAGAATACGGCCACTATCGCCACGTCTGACATTTTTGAGAAATGTTTTCTAAGGTTGTTTCAGAAAACATGTGTATCACTATAGTGACAGGTTGTCAGCCTGTCGCCTAAAAACTGTAATACACCAATACTCTCGAGTCCCTTAGTCGCCTCTTACGACACCCGCGGGAAGGATGTGGGGTGATGCTATTCTAAGCCGGCATCACACGGCATATCAACCAGAATATCAACTTCTTGTTAATTGTCAACACAAACAAAACAAGCGGAAAAAATTCACGCCACTGATGGGATATATTATATTGACTATAAAGTTATCTAGTATTTTAATAAAACACAATGTGCTTAAAAAAATTACTATGTTGTAAACAATTTCTATAAAAAATTTGTATACATTCATGTACCAGAATACGCCTGTGGCGCGAAGATCAGTTTTTCCTCTTCACCCATAATGACAGCACTGCGTTATTTATTTACTCTGACACGTTTAACATAAACTTTAAGGTCATTTATTTCATGTTTTTCTAATTCAATATTTCAAATAAGATAAAACTAAATAATTTCAATAAACACGTACAAATACAATTGTGTATAGTAAATGCGAAGTGTTTCCGCCGATCACTTCAAATAAGGGAACATTCATACATATATCACGCCTTTATCCCTTGCGGGGTAGGCAAAGACGTTAAAAGCCGTAAGAATACGGTCGCTATCGCCACGTCTGACATCTTTGAGGATTGTTTTCCAAGGTTGTTTCAGAAAACATGTGTATCACTATAGTGACAGGTTGTCAGCCTGCTAAAAATTGTAATACACCAATACCGTCGAGTCCCTTAGTCGCCTCTTACGACACCCACGGGAAGGATGTGGGGTGATGCTATTCTAAGCCGGCATCACACGGCTAAGTATTTAGTAGTAGAGTAGTGTTAGTTCTAGTAACTAATTCTATATTTCGAAAACACAATGGAACTACTAGTAGGTGTAAATTTTTTTGCCAATGCATGTGCGACTGTAAGGTACAATTTCCGTAAATTAAGTTTTTATAACACGACCTTAGTTCCTTCCTTTCAAGTCAACCATTCACCATACGACACAATGTCTGTCTGTGTGTCTGTCGCAACTCTGGCGGATCGCACACTTAACGCACGACGGAGCGCTAAAATATCGCAGCAGTCAGTCAGGTCCATACTACGAGTAGAAACTCCATACTAAAACCGCACTAGCGTTACGTTGACAGCGGTTGAGCGGTTTTAGTATGGAGATTGACATTTCTAGTATGGATCCTACAGACCGCTGCGATATTTTAGCGCTCCGTCGTGCGTTAAGTGTGCGATCCGCCTCTCTTTCGACACCGTAAGGTTTCCTTTTTTCGTGGGAAAATACCAGTTTTCACCATACACAGAACAATAGCGCTTATAACCTTTGCAGTTATTGTGAACCTTATCTCGAAGGTGTAAAGGTGATTTTTGAGACGGTTATGAGATGTGGATGATAACATGATATTAACGGTATGTAGGAATTATATGTGGTTAAGTATTTAGCGAGTTTTCAGGTTAGTTTCACTAATTGAAGTGACTGCCATTTTAATATGGGAGTTACGTACTAAACATGGTTTGATAAAGTCTTTTTAATATTGCTTAAATAGAAATATATTGAGCTGTTTATTTCGGTGTGTTTAAAAGCGTTCTTTGGTAGAAACTAACCCGCAAGATGGCGTTATAAGTCTCCTTATACTATGCCGAATTAGCTGTCAAATTTTGACAGTTCGAGACTGTTTAGGATGTCATACTAGATGGCGTTGCGTACTCAACTAGATAAAATACATTTCCTTGGAAATAAAGTTTTTAGTACAGATCAGCGCCATCTATGTACACTTCAAAATTGGCTACAAATATTTCCATTCCAACTTCGCCTATGCAGACATACAGTTTTACAGAATACTTTCTTTAAAATCCCCGTTGTAAGGTACGGTGTTCCAATAGTGACGATTGTGTTCCACAAAAACGTATGAGGGTAGACAAATATATTTGCCCCTAGCAGCCACCCGCAAATACTCCAGTTTACCCATGATCATGAGTCACGCACGACGCCTGTAATGAAATTGTTATAACAGCATCGAAAAATCTGGACCTCATACAGGGTCTAAAAAAATTAGCTGCAAACATTTTAAGGGATGAGTCAGCCCGTGAAAGTGAACAACTTTCTCTAAGGAACATAGGTCGTAATATGAAAAACATTTTTGGACCTCCCTACCTTGGAGGAATAAGCCACTACAGTTGACTCGCCCGGCTGGTACATTTTGTATGGGAGGTCCAAAATATTTTTTTCTCATATTTCAACCTATGTTTCTTGGGAAAAGTTGTTCAGTTTCATGGACTGAATCACCCCTTAAAATTTTGCAGCTTATATAAGTAATTCCTCAAAGAGAACCCGTTAAATTATAAACTATAAATATTATAAGCAACAGCGATAGTTCAAAACTGCAGAATGACTTGGCTATATAAAACGTTCCTATTAGTAATAAGTTATAATTAGTGCCACGTGTAGGTACTATTAAGTAAGTACGTGCGACTGCGATATTGAGATGACTTTTTGAACTATAAATCGGTGCGATTGTACAAACAAACATTGTATTTGTAGATGGTATAATAGTTTTAGATTATTATTGACGACCGATGTGGCGCAGTTACGATGTTGGCACGTTAAGCCGTAGGTCCCGGTTGCTGTCTATGATTACTAAGTCGGCGGTCGTTACACAACCATGTCAGAAGCCTGCTACGTGTAGAAGGCGGCTGAAACATTCTGACATCGCAGCGCTATCGCAGTGTCGTCCATCGAGTGCGGTTTTAGTATGGGGAGTGACGTTTCTAGTATAGATCTGACAGACCGCTGTGATATTTTTGCGGTCTGTCGTGCGTCAAGTGCGATATGCCATTTTGCATGGGAGGTCCAAAATTTTTTTTCATATTTCGACCTATGTTCCTTGGGGAAAGTTGTTCAGTTATAACTTACTTATGAATAATATGCAAGTGTGGATATCTGAAGAAGTTCTGTACTAAAAAAGTATAATAAAAAATGCTTTGTTTTAATTAGGTAATTATTCAAAGTAGCTGTAATACACATACATATAAACAAATCACGCCTTTATCCCTAGCGTTGTAGGCAGATCAGATTTTCAGTTGATCGCCTAGAACATATTATAAAACCTTCGAGTCTCATGTGATCACGTGTGATGCTAGCTTAGATTAGCATCACCCCATTTTATTCCCGCGAGCGTCGTAAGAGAAGAGGTGTTCTAAAAAACCTTACTAAAACAAATCCAAAGCTAAATCAGCATATTAACTGCCCAATCCTACTGAACGAAGCGTGAAGATGGTATCTGAAAACAAATAAATCCGTAGTAATACTCCGACGATTCATCTTATTGCAAAAGAGAGAAACAAATTTAACACGTGGGTGGCGCTAGCTAATGTGAATATGTTCGTCTGTCTGTCTATTAATCACTTAGCGATGTGTAACGGTTTTGATGAGGTATGTATTTTTTTATGAAGCAAAATTATAATAGATTTAATTGTGTGCTTTTTTAGTGGCATGTGAAGAATAAAACTCGTGTGGGTTTGGTGAAAAGAAATATATGAATATGAAAAAAAAATTGGATAATTCAAAACTAAATAAAACTTGTACTATGGAAAATAGATAGCTGATATTGATCCTTTTATACTTTTTGATGAAATACCTCATATGTATTTTATTTTTACGGCGTAAAAGGCCAAGGTTATATTTTTCTTGGTAACTATAATACCTTTTTTCGCACTTCTTCTTCCAGTGTGAAGGGTTAACTGGAAGAGATCGCTTACATTGATATTTGCTTATATTATTGCCTTTGCTTATATTATGGTATTTGGTTTTTGTTCCTGTATAATGTTTTGATTTAATCTGAGCAATAATGTTTCTGTCTGTCTGTCTGTATTTTCCTGAAAGTAAAAGATACGTTTACGGTGATTATGATGAGCAATACATAAATATTTTGTTCTATATTTATAATGAGATGAGAGGTGTGTCAGGATCGTAGCAAGTAAAAGTATATAGTCTCTGCCTTCTCCTCCGGGAAAGAAGCGTGATTACCTGTATGTATGTATTTCTAATTAATATTACGAAAGTGTACAATACCTAAATAAATGAACACAGTTTCAGAATAATTCAGTATAACAGACAGACAGACAGTCGAGTCAAGGTCTATTGCACAACGTCTGTGCAGCCGCTTTAAATATTGCCTCACTGATTATTTGCTACCGAATATACAGGGTGATTAGTACCATATCTACTTTTGTATAGAGTTTGTCCATCTTTACAATATACATGCAAGTCAGAGAGAAGAAATCCAAAGAAAGAGAGAACCCAATGCCTAAATATCTACCTTAAAGCTTACCTACCTATGAAAAAAGTAGGTACATTCTTAGTAATAAACATTGCTTAAAAACATAATTATTCACTTAATTAGTCTAAATACTTTTGCGAGAAAGTGTCCATAAATAACAAAAATTATCTACTTAACACGACATCTAAAAACGGACACCATGTATCCATACCGTTAGCCGCCGTGCGAAAATCAGATACCGCGTTTTATGTATATGTATAAGAATATTTTTCTCAAGACAATGGCCTGGCCATATGTACCGTGTTTTTTCTTAATTATCTTCTAAGTAATTTACCTTTCTAAATGTAGAGGTCGCTGGTAAATCGTATTACTGACTGAAACTAGTGTGTGGTCATTAGAGATATCTGCCTAATAAGGTTTGATTGTGAAATTAGGTCGTTTCTTGGTAAATAATTAAGATAGTGCAGAATTCTGTTAAAAATAATGAGAGTGAACAAATATATAAGGTTATGATGCATTTTTAGGCCTCTATCGCACTTAAGCTAACGTATGCGTCTGTCAGATCCATACTAGAAACGTCAGTACGGCAGTCCCCATACAAAAACCGCTCTCGATGCAGTTCCGTTTTTATTTATCGGGATAAGGCAAGGAGAATGATGTACTGAACTCACAGTGCTATATTATTCTCATTAGGGGCCCGAATCTGTTGCAGCATTTTGACATATCGTGAAAGCGATATGCCCTATAAGGCTTCGGTTACGGTTTTTACCATATTGGGAACAGTCCATTACAGTTTTTGTTACCAAAATCATACTCAATTTGCTTAGAGCCAGCAATGTAGGACCTTATCGCAAGCTATAAACCGTAAATACGCGCGTTTAAAAAGTTGTCATCTAACTGCCAAAAAAAATAATAAGTCAAAAAACGGTATGGGCCTATTCTGGCTTGATTTTGGCGTAATCGGAACCAAATCGTATACACCGTCCTTTTCAGTATTTATGACACCGGTAGAAACAGAAAACATTTCCGCATATTGGTTCTAATACCGGTCACTCATAGTTCTTTCCATTCATTCAATTTCCTGTCCTAAATTTTCTTCTGTCAGTTTTAGCTTTGTTTACTTTGCAATAAATTGTATTTGAGTATGTGAAAATTCGAAATATTCATTATATTTTATAAGTAATTGTTATATAAGAAATACACATGGGTTTCACGGACCACGGATACATACATACGTATTATAATATGTACGTGCGACGATGTATGTGTCGATTGTTAAAATAGGTACAATTTTTTAAAAATATTTTGCTTTAGTTTTTTACTTATATCCCCCTTATCCATTAACATGATGGAGTGTCATGCACAAATCGAACCCCGAAAAGTATACTCTGAGCGAAGGTTGGTACTATATTGAGCTAGAGCCTGATAAAGTGATAATGATAAGTCACCACGCTAGGATCGGTTCCGGAACAAAATATCAGTTACATTTTTTGATATAGTGGCAATTTGATGAAGTGACTGTCTTTCTCACTCTGTATGTATGTAATCATTGAAGCATTGCACCGATTCTTATTTTCTCTGCTTGAGAATCTTACTATGGCTTATAACCCATTATTGTCTCTACCAACTTCAGATATACCTACGCTATCAGCCTGCCTGCCTTACAAGTAAAGATAGTAAAGGGAGTAAATTTTGTAAAGGAGAACTTCTCGATGTATAATTTGAAGATAAAATTTAGTAAATAAAACTAATAAAGGTAACTTAAAACTATACGATTAGAATTTCTGAGTAGGAGCACCTGGAGCTCCATTTCTGAAACGTCGTAATTCGATTCATGCTGTAATTTGTTTCCTTTTAATTATGCTTGTATCCCACATTCTACTTTACATATCAATACCCACATATCCTTATAAATTCACAGAAAGGTGAGAATTAAATCTTAGAGTAATAGAAATTATAATACATTGGACCAGTCGTTGCGGACTCCCATACACGGAATCAAAATAAGCAATTTATGAAAATCTTTAAATTCTATCACAGTACCAACTGATTTTGATACACACAACAGTCTAGCTAGCATTGTACAGTTACAGATCACAGCGGCAGATAGAAAAAAGAACAAAGTAATAATATTAATTTCTGATTCCATTTTAGTTGTCATAAAGTGGCACGTGCGTTCTACCGATGAGGAAGAAGATTTTGCCGATTTCATTACCGAGTACCAGTTTAAACACAGGTGGTATGGATGGTATTCGCATTTAATCCACCACCACTGCAGCAAACGAAAAGCAGTGCTTCTCTTCAATTTAAAGGAGAAGCGGAATGCCTACTGAAAAAGATATCTCATCTAAAGCGTTTTTCGGCTGGAATGCTACATGAGGATGATAAGAGAAACCAGGAAGTAATAATAGATTTCGTCGCTGTTGACCAATCGTAGCATTTTCAGTAATCATCATCGTCGCAAACCTTGATTTACTTTGAAACTGTTTGTTTCCTGACGTGGTTTAATAATTCTTCACACATAATAATGTTATTTAGCGTTTGATCTTGTATTTTTTTTTTTTATGATTGTTGGTAACCTGATGAAAATATTTTTTCCTATTAATTTTGTTATTCTGTGTAGTCTCCTATAGTATTCCTCGTAAAGTCCAGATGCTTTTTAAAAGGTATGTCGATCTATAGTGGTGCAAACATCACTTTATGAAGCAACCTTATAGCTATAAACTTGGGCATAGTGTTTATCCTTTAATACATACATACATATATCACGCCTTTATCCCTTGCGGGGTAGGCAGAGCGTTAACGGCCGTAAGAATACGGTCGCTATCGCCACGTCTGACATTTTTGAGGATTATTTTCCAAGGTTGTTTCAGAAAACATGTGTATTACTATAGTGACAGGTTGTCAGCCTGTCGCCTAAAAAATTGTAATACACCAATACTCTCGAGTCCCTTAGTCGTCTCATACGACACCCGCGGGAGGATGTGGGGTGATGCTATTCTAAGCCGGCATCACACGGTAAAAATTATCCTTTAATTATGTAAAATTTTAAAGTACATATTTATCTCGTCTATTAATATTTTGTAGTTCAAACTAAGTAATTAACGAAGGGCTCTGCTGGAACTGCAAGTTTCTGGAAAAACGGTGAGCTTATAAGGTTAATTTTCCATTGTAGAATCATACCTTTTAAAAAGGCATTCGGGCCGTTATATGAAAAATTCTCACGAATTCCTGAGCCTTACGAGGTTAAAGTCCTCCTATAGTAGCATCATAGATACTACAAACACTTGGGCTCCTAAAATTATGAGACTACGACAAGAACGCGCATTTCGTTCTTTTCCTTTCTCTATCTATTCGTATGCTGCTGGCACAAGGACATTGTTATTTTGAAAAATAGATAACTATGAACAAATAAGCACCGAAATGAGCACTAAAAGTTTTAGAAACCCCTAAACGATATTCCTACATATTATAAAAATTCATAAAAAGCAATGAAATAACAGCATGATGTGATACATATTATGATTCAATAGATGGCACTGTTAACATTTAAAACGCGATATCAAAATCAATCCTATTTAGAATTATGGTTTCCTTAGCCTACTACAAAGCCTATTATGCTTTAAACCATACTACCTCCTTATAATTTTGTTTAATTTGTCTGCCTGTGTTCGAAAATGTCCGACTCCAATGCCTTCGTTAGTTTTACACCTATGTAGTTTCATAAGAATAGTATTGAAGTAATTTTAGAACCGTCAGCAATAAAATAAAAAATGTTTGTTGAATCTTCCCTCATACATACAAGTGTTCAGACGACAGGAGCTACCAGTATTGTTAGTCGATAAGCAGCCTATTTTGTCACGAAGTTTTTTGTAACTTTATCATCTCGGTGAAGGTCGTTGATGGCGGAATCCCCTACTATATAGGGAGGGCAATCAAGGCAAACGCCCTTCAACTCTCCGGTAAAATTGTTGAGTAGGAAAACAGATTTTATTTCAAACAGATTTTTTATTGGATCAATAACAGACTTTAGCCCAAATTAGCTTTTACCAGCAGTTCTTAAAGTAACTTCTTTCAGAGAGCAGCAGATGTTTTCTTATATAAGTTTCTTATTATTGTATTTGAAGTACTTGCAATTAAAGCAATATTTTCATGTTTTGTAATAGGAACAGTGCCAGATGTTCTAAGATTCGCATTTATATATTTTTTTGAGGACATCGTTCTGCAATAAATAATTGAAGTTTGTTAATATTTGGTCAATATTCTCACTAATAATCTACTATCCAACAATATATTCAAACATCTAACCCAGTAGTGATATTTGCTAGCGTTGCTAGCATAATTTTATATTTTTTGTAAATAGGTATAGATACATACAAAACACCCAGACTGGATACAAATATTTTAGAATTAACTTAACAAACATTTATGTCCTGTAAGGATCGAGCCCCCACCCAGGAGGAACGCAAGAGCGTCGGTGGGCAAGAGTTCAGGACACCGGTCTTACAATGTAAGAACCGAGTTAGATCGTCGCCATGTACTAATGTGTTTTTACTAACTGCTCTTTCGTTGAAGGAATAACATCGTGATGAAACCCATATTCAAATTAAATTTTAATTTAGATGATATTTGAATGTGGCCCGCCCGACCCTCGGCGTAGAATAGAAGGCAGGGGTACTATCGACTTATCCCGATAGCATAGTGAACCACTTCGGTGCTACACCATCGGACAATCTTTACAGCCAGTCAGTCAGCCCTATCATTATAAAATTCAGCACAAATTTATGGGTTACGGTAGCTTAGCTAGCAGTAGTAGCATTTTGCCATAGTAAAGATAAATTTTCACAATTTAGTTTATTTTTTTTGTTTATGTTTTGATTTTTTAGACATTATGCAAGACGACAGCTCTATCAAAGACATCAACGTCAATCTTCCTTAGATTTCGTGACACGAAGTTACCAAAAAGTATAAGGAGGAAGTGTCTATGATTTGGCAGTCGTGTAAAAAGTTCTGTGGCCACGGTGGTGGCCCCGCCAAAGCGAGAAACGTGATTGTTTCCGATATACTAGACTGATCAAATTCTCGGGATATATTGTGAATAGTAATTTCCTTAAACAGGCAAAGTTTCAGTTTTATATTTAACGATGTCTAAAATCCGCCAATCCAATTTAGTCATTGACACACTGATGATCATCAAAATTTTTGAGTACTTCCTGAAGTGCCAGAAAGCTGAAATTCGTTATCGATTGTTTAATCGATGGGATGTTTATCCCATAAACCCCACAACCTTTAAAGTTTTAATGAAACTTTCTAGGATTTTCATGCTAGAAGTTAGATATTTGGTATAAGGACATAATATAATACAGTACGCGAATCAGTATTTTATAAAATCACTCTACGCTCTACCCTCTAAGAAAAGGGGGGCGGAAGCGGTTCCCCTTCACTACAAAACCAATGAAATCCGACCAAAAACATTTAAATGCCAATTTCTTTTATAAACCCTACATATTTGTTAAATGTATGGTTTGCTGTTTCAGCAGAATGATGATAATAACAATTTGACTGCGGAAATTAGACTAAATGCGCCTTTTCGAAGAAAGAAGTTTTTCTTCTGTTTGGCCAAGCCGTATATTTTAACTAAGATGTAGGTAAAGTTTGTAAGACAGTTGGTGTACTTAGGGCGCGTAGATTGAGAAGCTTGGCTCTATTTTGAGGTCTTATGTCTATTTGTTGCGCTTTGACTATATCTTGACATGAAAATGTTTTTGGTGGGATTGTTTTTCGTTATATCATAGGTTTGTTTAACGTTTAGCAACACGCCGGGACTGGAGGCCGTGTTTACCATGTTGACTATATCGACGTATCTATCAAGATTCTGGAGTATCTGATTTAGACCATAAAGGAAGTCCACTTTAACAAAAATAAAACAAAAACATATATTTTGATATCGCAAAGGGTAACTGGAAGAGATCTCTTAACGGGATAAATCCGCCTTTGCGCCTTTTATGTTTTACAATACTTAAATTAATAGTATTAACAGGATTATCACCACGATTATGTTTGTTTTTACCTCGATATTTCGAATCGGGTTCACGCTCCATGGTCACTAGTAGACTGTTTTGGCGAATATTGTCATCCTGCTAGCGGCAAACCTATCTGTCTACCCTCTTTCTGATACATCGACTGCGATCCGTTCGGTTGCTCGTACCACTACTATCTTATGTTTCACTTATTTTATTGCTACTGTTAACTTCTGTGGTACAATAAAGTTATTACATTCTGCTACTGCTACAGCTACATCAGTCCATTGCTGGACATGAACCATGCTCACCACGCTTGACAGTCGAATTGGTGAGCTCAGTGCAAGATTTTGTAGATATTCAGCGGAAACGCTGCTGCTCGTTCTTGGATTCATCCCTTAGTCGCCTTATACAACACCCACGGGCAGAAATGGATTGATGCTAATCTAAGGCGACAGCCGATGTTATTCGAATTTATTACCTCCATAATATAAAAATGGAAGCCGAAATCAGATTGTCGATCAACTAAACTATCCTACTCTTCTGCGGAGACTCAACATTCAAAGCTAAAGTTGTTCAACATAATGAGATGTTTTTGCAGATCCATAGCAAACGAGCATCGTGTTGTTTAAAGTCTGAGAGCTCATCACTTCATAGTATAAAGCAAAATTCGCTTTACGAGTCTGTTTATTTTAAAAGATAGAGTGATTCATGAGGAAGGTTTATATGTACAATATTGGCACAAAAACGACTACTTTCAACGGGAAAACGAGTTACAGCGGGCGGAGCGACTAGGCAGGTGGCTTGTCTTACCTAGAGATATCACTGCTGTGAATAGAATGTATAAAAATGTCTCAGTTCTGCGGAAAACGAGTAGAAGAAAACCGCCGCAAAATCCCTTACGTAGTCTTAAAGATCTCGTATAATGGAACCTTGGTAAATAAAAAGACATAGTTCCTACTCAATGGTATTCTTGACGTACAAACAGCTTTAGAAATAAATACATGTCGGGACTGAAGTTTGCACCCATTTTCAAGCAACACTATTTTTAGTTAAACATTGAACTTGGCTACCAACTTCTACATTTATGTTTGTGGTGGGACTATCTTTGTTTCAAAAAAGCCTTACTAATAACAATTCTCCTTGTTCAGTCGATCTTTTTTTGTAAAAAAAATTGCCAACACTTCGCCATATCGTTTTGGACCCCATCACTAAACGATATCGTTTTTTTGACATAAAATAGCTATTGCAGTGTATCTTATTTTGACGTAAGTTTATGCCAAAAATATGTCCTTATTCGGGTAAATCATTCAAAATTGAGTGAATGATATGAATTTTTTGACCTACGATTTCGAACACACAGACATATGCAAAAAAAAATTTTGTATACATAGACTGCTATTAACCATATCTTTTTTTTGTTTACTACAAAACTATCAATGTACTGCTAATTCGGCGCGATTTGTCGTCAATTAGCCAGAAACCACCCATATGGTTTTCCATATCGTTTTTTGACGTATCGTTTTTCACACAGATTCGACCCCTAGGTCAACCGGTGCGTCGATAGCTCAGTGGTAGAGCAGTGGGCCGGTAGCCCACGCGACCCGGGTTCGATTCCCGGTGGACGCTTGTAAATTTTTCAATTTCTATTTTCATTTATTTTTTTAATTCACCGGAAGGTGTATTCTGTATGCCAAAACTCGAATTTCCGATTAATTTAAGTAAATGAAGGTATCCAGGCCGGGTCGGGACCTATGCTAATACCTTGCCCAATTGTACCCGTTTACTTTACCGCCCTAAATATAAGGGAGTTGTAGACGAGCGGGAAATTACCGCGCGGTTGTCAAACGCGGTCCATTCATCATTCTCCTTGCCTTATCCCATCCTCTGGATCGGCTACCTAACCTAGGGAATTTGACGTGAAACCAAATTTTAACACAGAGCGACTGCCATCTGACCTCTGCAACCCGAAGGCTAACCTGGCCCGAATCTTAGGTTAAGTCACATTCAAATATCATCTGAATTCAATTTTTTTTTGAATGTGGGTGCCATCACGATGTTTTTCCTTCACCGTAGGAGCAGTCGGAAATGTACGTGAGTAAAAACACTTTGGTACAAGGCGAAGATCGAACTAATCTAAAATCTTTTATTCTAGCAGCCTGCCCAGAAGTTGTACACCCCGGTAATAGTATTATCGATATTATTCGTAACATAAACCGTCCAATTGAATCACTGTATCTATTAAAAAGCTGCATCATAATCCGTTGCGTGCTTTAGGAGGCTTTAGTGGCATCTGCGGCAGATCTTTTTCTTTTCGTGTGGACACCAAGTCTTCCAAAGACTCGATGAACCCTGGTGTCAGAGTTTTTCAACGGCCTACTCCTAGTGGCAGATGAGATACACATATAACGTAAATACCTACATCATTTATGTCAGGATTTTTCTGAATCAGCATATTTTGTCTGACATGGTGATATCGACGACCTTCCATGCTTTATAAAGGGATGATGTATGTGTGTAGAATATGCCGGTTGATGTCGGCTTAGAATAGCATCACCTCATTTATTTCCCGTGGGTGCCGTAGAAACTAACGAAGCGATTTGAGGGTTTCATGTGTATTACAATTTTATACGACATGTTGACAACCTGTCACTATAGTGATACACGCCTTATCTGAAACGATCCTCAAACATTTCTCAGACGTGGCGGTAATGACCGTAATTTTTCTGTCTCCAAAGCCCTGCCTACCCCACCAGGGATATAGGCGTGATTTGTGTATGAGTGTGTATATATGTAGAGTAGTGAAATAGATAGACGAAAACTTTATTCATGTTTTTAGTCCCTTCAAATGACGCCCGTGTACTACCTCCAAATAAGATTCATTGAAGTGACCCTTACAACTGCAAAATGTGTCAATACTCCTGGCCTCTTCATCGATTGCAAGTCATTGAAGTGCGTATTTTAAACGATTTTAGTCCAGAAGTTGACGGCCGATGTGGCGCAGTGGTAGTGCGACTGCCTTTGACGCAGAAGGTTCCGGGTTCGATTCTCGGTGGGTCACTCGCAAAGTTGATATTTATCACTTTGTGAATTTGTTCCCAGTATGGTTAGGACATTGCGGGTTGAACCACCCTACTTAGAGGTTATCGGATGCATCTATGAGACGCACTGATATAAATTTTGAGGCTTAAAAGCCCAGGGTCTCAAACCCCAGAGAAAACTACAATTTTCTGTATTCAAATAAAACATGCGTTCCGAAGACGCCATATTACTGGTTCACCCTGTGCGGGCGCATGCGTTTCACCGTGTTCTTTCACCTTTGCTCCAGTTGCGCGCGCAGCCACCCGTGACCCGACCCAGCGCTAAGATACTTGAAGAAATTAACAGTTTCCGCTCGAATTTTAATGCGGATCTGCTGTGTCGAAACTGAGGGATCTTGGGAAACCGCATCTTATTGAGCCACTTCAGTGAGGCAAAGGCGAGGAACACACTTGACGCACGACGGAGCGCAAAAATATCGCAGCGGTCTACTGTCAGATCCATACTAGAAATGTCAATCCCCATACTAAAACCACTCAACCGCGCAGCGTTATCTTAGTGTCATCCGTCGAGTGCGGTTTTAGTATGGGGAGTGACGTTTTAAGTATGGATCAGACAGACCGCTGCGATATTTTTGCGCTCCGTCGTGCGTCAAGTGTGTTCCTCGCCTAAGGAAACCGATGGAGATTGCAGGCTGATATGTCAATCTATTTCTTTCGGCTTGCAGCAGGTTATGGTTAAAATAGAAATGCATGTGGAAAGGTTTAGGGGGCCATCGAAGTAGCCAAGTTATGGGTTGGCAAATTTAAGAATGTCTACCTACCTTTGCCATTGACACGTCAAGAAGAAGGGGCCTGTTGGTCTAACTTTCATGGAGTTCGTAATCGGTTTTATTTTGACAGTTGAAGCCGATAACGACTAGATTCTGTCATCGGCACTGGTTTGAAGCTGAGTACGTTACCGATGAAAAGTAGTCAGCATACAATGGAGGTGTTAAACATTGCATTTACTGTTCTGCTTTTAAATCCCGATTGTTTTATCTCAAAATCTTTCTAGAATAATCCTCACCTAAACTAGTTAACGCATCAAACTCAAACAAAAAACTTGGGTGCTTCCAAGCGAAATTTCCGTATCAAGACCGTGAACCACATTCGCTTATCTAGGTGACACGAGATGAGATCTGATGTGCAAGCATACAGCCACCGTGGGAATCTCACACCATTGTCTCACACTTTCACGAATGCTTTAATTATCTGTGTCGCCAATCCTAAATTAGTTTTAATGGTTATTAATACGAGATAAAATCGCGGCTGCATTGCTTAATTAAGGTTTAAGGAGATAAGTAGGTTTATTTCAGACATCAATGTTGTACCGAAAGTCTCAATTTTCTATAGCGAACTAAAAGTGGTACTATCTCATTCACATCACCGATCAAAAACACAAGAGAAAAATGTGATCCTTAAGGGACTCCTTCGCACAACGTCTGGTATAGATGTAGGTACATTTATCGCTAGAGTGTGACAGAATTTCTGTTTATATTTCTTTTTAACTACTGGCTAATACCTACTTAAAGAATATAGGTATATAGCTATGATCAACCATGTCAAATGCCTTACTTAAATCTGTAGACACTGCAGTTTTTTACACAACATTCTGCAAATTGAGTTCAAACACCAGCATTGACACAGATATCCTAGGAAACGGAATTAAAGCTTATTCAAGCCTAATTTGACAATGCAAGCCTCTAATCTGACAAAAAGCCTACCTTAATAGCTCGCTACAAAGGCACTTCACATGGAAAAACTTAAAGGTGCACGCACACCGAACAATGTCCGCCCTTCTGGCGCAATATGCGCAGTTTTGCGCAATTTTTACGCAAGAGTTCAGGTCTGTGAGCGTGTGAGAATCCGCGAATGTTTCTTGTGAGCACTGTTTCATTGTCATGTGGCGGATATTTGCTATGTGAATGGAGATTGGGCTTTGGATAGATTAATTGCTGGTTTTGTAACTAATAGGTTTTGTTAATTGGTGGCTGCCGTCGATTCTTTTCAGAGACTGTCTAGGAATAATAGCGCTCCCAGTCTTTTTAACAACTCAAATAGTCGCGGTCTAGAACTTAGCCATGTTGACAGCGCTGGCAGTCACTGATATTAGATTATCCTGCTTGCTGATACGAAGATAGGTGATTCATGGTTTCAACAGATAGTTGCATTCACACCGCAATCTGATGATTTCGCCAGTGGCAGTATTTGAAGTCGAATCCATGATTGCTGCTTGCACATGCCACTGCTCCACTCCGCAGCTGTACTCCGTAGTTCTGGCCATAGTCAAATTTTTTTCGCTCACTTGATGTTCGTATCAAAATGACGTGTAGCGCTATAGAAGTAACAATACCAACTCTGGTTAGGTCCATACTTTACGGTATGTTTGAGGGACAGGTTGGAGCCACTCTTGGGATTTCGTTTTTCCTAAATCTTTTTACTTCCTTAATTATTTTATTATTCTTGTCGTATAATCCTATCTTTCATTGCTTTAATTGTTGAATGTTGTTGTGATATTCTACAATAATCTTAAGCTAACTAGTTGCATCATAAAAACTTACTTCGCCTACTATTACATGATGACGAAACCGTCATCCGTAAGAAATTTCTTGTATTTAATTTACCATCGCCCACAACTCTAATCACAACTTCTAATAAAATCTATAAACATCTTTAGGTGGGTGTTTACAACAACTAAAATCAAATATTATGACAGGCGTTGTCTAAACACAGATATTTATAAAACATATACAAACATATCTGATATGATCGTTGTTTAATTTTTTTCTAATTGCCTGTCTTAATTAGAAATGGTTCCAATTTGCTGTGAAGCTGTAGAAGGTGGAACCGTATCAAATTGAGTTTTATTTTGATGACATTAGGTAGATTTTCATTCGAAATGGTCCGACGAGCAAGCCCCTCCTAGAAAACCATACTGTACCGCCCGCTGTCATGTAAATTTCCACTCTATTTGTAATGTAATGAGGACTATTATTTAAAGATAATGTTGTAGTTTTTCTACTACAAGTTAAATTGAATTACGCGCTTGAGGTGGTACTAATAGAGCACCACCGTTTAAAAAATGACTGGTTATGACCAGTATATTACAACTACAAGTGTGAAGAACTATGATAATTATACATGTTAACATTTCTGCCTTTCAACTTGTGTGATGTATGGTTTTGTTCAACAAATTAGTAAACAGTATAATTACTGCACTCACCTTTACTTAATTAACCTTGTGTTTAAAAGAAGATATTCTTTGTTTTTTTTTCTATTATATGGCCAATAGTGTTTTAGATATTTGATATAATTTGACATGGAGTACCTAACAAAACTTAAAAGTTCTTTGCCGTTTTTAAAGTGTGATTTGATGGGAAAAGATGTTTCATTATAAATAAGTCATTGTAGATTGTAGACCACTAGTCCTCATAAAGTTTGTTAAATAAATTCACTAAATCAAGCATTCGATCAATGAATTTGGCCAAGCTTACCCGTAAAGAGCGTGAAATAAAATTTGTATTTCAGATTTCCAAAATATGTGACAAGTTGAGGAAGTCTTGTTTCCTACGTACTTGGTTTGCCACGTCACATGTCTTTAAAAAACAAATCGCGATAGTCGTATTTTCTATTGCAACAAATATAACACCTTTGAAGTATTTGATGTCTAATTCAAACAATCCAAAATCTAGCTGATATTTTGACCCATACCGCGAAAACGAAAAACTCAGCAAGGAAGCATTCCATACATATAAAAGTCCCGTAACACCGGGAAGTGTCCCAAGGGACCTTACTAATAATTACTAGCTGCGAGGTCTGACAGAGAAAGACTGTGGTTAAACATGCGTGGAGAGCACCCAACCGTGGGGTTCCGTGACGGCTGACCTGGGGTCACGGCCGGGACTAAAGCTGTAGTGGAAAGCGGTAGTCGTAAATATTGGTTGGAAGTTTGGGACTGTATGATCAACCATAGCGCCCATCCGTGAGGTTCTCGTAACGGCTGCCCGGCCCCAAGACTGCTATTTTTCGTCTTTATAACGCCATCGAAACTCAACATTCGCTGGCCATTGTGATTTTTCTATACTTCAAATCGTTAGCAGACTACGAAATGACCGAAATCATCCAACTGAGATCCAATCGACATCCAACTGAAACGATTTTTTCTTATAGCAGACTTAGGGCCCTAGCCCTGGCCGGGACCAAAGCTGTAGTTGGAAGCGGATTGAATATTGGATGTAAAAGTTTAGGACTGTATGATCAACGGGATGAATAAAGTTGAAAACGGTAATCCGTCCGGTCAGTCGTGAATCATCATCTGCCTGCCCTTATCCCAATTCATTTGGGGTCGGCGCAGTCTGTCATTTACGCATTTTTTTGTTTATGTCGTCTTTAATACAATCCATCCACACTTTTTTGGCCTTCCTCTCCTTCTGCATTCATTCACATTCATATCCAATACTTTCTTTAGCAAATGCTCCCCATCGTTCCTCTTAACAAGCCCAAGATAAACGGTTCCCTGTCATCTTTTTCTGTCTCTGGGACAACTTCCAAACTTCCTCTTATAATGGATGTAAATGCTTGGGGATGTACGATGTGTGAGCCGTGTATCACTATAGTGACAGGTTATCAGCCTGTCGCCTAAAATTGCAATACACATGAAACTCTCAAGTCGCTTAGTCTACTTCTACGACACCCACGGCAAAGAAATGTGGTGATGCTATTCTAAGCCAGCATCGCACGGCAAAAAATACTGAGTTGTTGATTTTTTTAAAGATTTTTCAACAGCCGAGAAGCATGCGTTGGTCAGATTATTGAACCTATTAAATCAAAGAGATTTCCGTGTTTCCCACGAACGCCGCCGCTGCAAAAACCCTAACACATCTATCGTATAAAAAAACCGCAAAACATCTTTATACAGGCGATCACTTCTTGTGGCAAAAAGCTTATCATTTTACACGCATTGCTAACCTTTCCTATTCCGTTACCGTACTACGTGCTAGTGATGTGCTTACGTGCTGATGTCCCGTAATTGGCGTGATGACTGGCTGGTCAAATGAGCTAAGTTTTAAAACGATATTTTGTATGTAAATACGAAGAGACGACGTCATGTCTCTCTAGTTTGGCTGGCGTCAAAACACTTACTTTTATATTATTTTTCGGTTTATTAATTTAATAATTGAATATTTCAAAAAACTATTAATGGAGTCTGTAGTATTTTTTAACAATAGTTTTAAGCGTACTACTTTTGTATTTTATTAATGACCCAGTCATCTAGCGAATTAAGTATGTTCATGTTCTGATAAATTGAATTAATGTATGGGACGCTGAGTTGACGAGTGACCCAATAAAAGTGTACATGAACACATAGAATGTGGATAATATTGTTTTTATCATAAATATCAACTACAAATCCTGTCGCATGGATTTAACATATTGAAATGTTCCTTGCATAAATGTTACTGTCTTTAGTCATTGTAAATCCTATATTTTACCTCTGAGGTTATTTGCATTTTTATTTCAACTTTCCTTTACCTATGGGACGGATTTCAAGTAAGTAGGTACATTTTTGGTACCTACCTACACGTTAGTTGCCCACTCCCTGCCCTTCTTCTTTATTTTTTCCCGTCCCGCATTTGGTCCCGCTAAGCCCATCACTAGTGTTAATTATAGCAATGTATAGCAATTTTTATGGCGATAGTGCAATATGCATGAGCCGTCGTTTCCCATGACGCTGCTAACTGTACCGCCGTGATTGAGCCACATTTTTTATATCTTGTTTTTTTTATACCTTCTGCTTTAATTAGACAAGGTCGGTGATCTTTGACCTGTCTTTCTTTTTTGTTTTTTATTAGCTTTTCTGATTCACCTTTTTTACCTATTTCATTAAATTTTCTTGAATGGGAAATATAGAAATAAATATTGAATTACCTATTATAGCTTAATTTGTCTGCCTACCCCTCAAGGAATAAAGGCGTGATGTTTATGTGTGTTATCACTGAAATAATAATTTCACATCAAAAAATTAATAATAATCTATGGTTATGGTTATTGGCCTATGGTTATTCAAGGTATCTATGTAGTATCATAGAACATCAAAAATATTTTATCCTAGTCATGATTATGACCAATGATCCAAGTTTTTCCGTACAAGTTGTCATATGCGCCACAAATTGTCATATGCGCCACAAATTCTTTAATTTAACTATATGTTTTTCGACGCATCGAATACTAGATATGTTATTACCCAGTACTCATTTTCTCTGCTACATTCAAATTCACTATAGGACAATTTACCCCTTACTACTTATGCGTGACGTAATTGGCCAACGCAAAATATTATGTGTACTTTATTTGTAATGTTTTCTAGCCTGGATACTAGTCTTCTTGGTATTATGTGTACAGATAATGAATAATGCTGCTAAGCAACTATTTGAAGTGTCATTAAAAAAAAATGTATTTCAACAATTATTTTTTTGACATCTGTTGTTTTGTATTCCACGGTGATGTTGACAAAATGACCGAAATATCAAACTTATTTACCGTGAAACCATGGGAAGGAGACTTAAAACTAGACCATCATAGGTTGTCTAAACTGTCTTTAGCTACAAGTAGGTATAGATGTAGCGAAGTATAATTTTTCGTAAGAGGCGAGCGGGCGCGCCGACCCGTGTCGCGGCTTCCTGTGGGGTGCTATGACCCCAAGACGGTGTTGTGACGTACCTACGGACAGAATGACAGGCTGATTTTGTCGTGCGATCATGCTTTTGTTTTCGCTGAAGACTATGGTGGATCGCACACTTAACGCACGATGGAACGCTAAAATATCCATACTAGAAATGTCAATTCCCATACTAAAACCGCTCAACCGCATTCATGACAATATTTTCAATTAATTATACAGGGTTTAAGAGACGGCGTAACGAAAACTTTGTAGGCGTGCTCAGACCATAAAACTGAACAAATTTTTTATGGGGGCCATGTCGGGAAACGAAAAAATTATTTCGACCTTCCATACAAAATTCACGATCAGCTGAGAGACTTTCTTTGTATGTGACCCAGAAAAAAAAAAATTTCGTTCCTAACATAGCCCCCATGGAAAAAGTTGTTTAGTTTCATGGTCTGATCACGCCTGCAAAGTTTTCGGTACACCGTCCCTTACATCCTGTATGTATAGATTTCTACCCGCCTGACAGAGTCAGACAGAGTGTATTCAATGCAGGAACCTCCGAGTTCTTTTTTTAATAACAAACTTTTTTAATTGTGCGCGACACAGGAAATTGGCCGGTGGATTTTCGATCGCTCATTTAACGGTCTGTTGGCATTCGATTTTCAAATTTCGATGCCTCCTTGTGATTGGTCGAAAAACTTGTAGCCGACACATTTCAATAGAACATTTCAACATGGAAGTTATTAAAATTTTTGCTTCACTTATGGAGGTTGTAAATAAAATTGGAAATAAAAATCTAATGCTAAAAAACAACTCAGGTTATCAACATGTCGAATAAAATATTTAAATCAAAACACTCACACAACATAAAAAAAACACCTTATTAAAATCATTTACCTACACAGGCCCGTTAAATTCGCAGTTGTAAACTGCTTTAAGAACTTTCGCCACATTTTATTCTCACGGAAGTTCTATGAGTAATTTAATTTATAATAAAAAAATAACTTTATATTCTTAATAACGCGTGCTCATGAAACGTAACATACAATTTCTCACATGTTTAAACACGTAATCCAATGAAATCATTACACAGCACAGAAAAAACAACAAAAAAATAATTAATATCGATTTTTAATTCACATAATCAGCTGACCCGCGCTCAATCGATTCAGCGAACTGCGATCATTAGAATCGATTACGAGCCGATGTAAAAACGAGCACGGAAGCTGGCTGGCAATTATCGGATGACAAAAAAATCGATTATGATGGATCGTTTAATCGATGTTATGCTTTCGTCATAAATATGAAGCATGGGAACACCTTGAGGTCAACTTTCTTTTCTTTCTCTAGAGAGAAAAACAGCTTTTTTGTTGGATGAGTGGAATAAAATTGTAGCACGCATGTTTCTAGATATCTTCTGTTGTATTTATGGTTCCAGTGTGTATCCATAATAAGACCATCTTTAGCAAGCAATCTTTAGAAGAGAGTTAGGTATTTACAAAAAAATTACACACACATATATATGCCGTTATCCCTTGCTATGTAGGCAGAGAGTTTACGGCCCTAAAAATACGGTCATTATCGCTACCTCTGACAAATTGATAGCTCTTCCAGATGATTTATATATCACTCTTTCTGTTTTCGTGTGGGACACCGAATCGTCCAACGACTCATTGAATACTAGTGTCAGAGTTTGTCACCTTCTATAAGTAGCATGCTTCTGATATATACTCGTATCACTGCAGTAATCCACATGAAAGTCGTCTCTTAGGACAAAAAGTAGTGAGGTGATGCTATTCCAAACCGGCATCACATGGCCTGCTACTTGTAAAAGGTGGTTGAAAAATTCTGACACTAGGATGCATCGGGTCGTTGGACGACTTGGTGTCTCACACGAAAAGAGCGAAAAGAGATGGCATAAATATCAAAATTGTTACAGGTAGACGTATAACAAATCTTACCTATTCGCATAAAAATAACCCAGTATTTCATTGCAAACCCAACATTTACTACTTTTTACACGCCCGTCAGGCATAACTTTTCTTCTTTTAAAATATTCTCATTAAAATACAATAAATAAAATTATCTCCCTTTCATGACACGGCCAATGTGTGACCGGTTAATAAATGTTTTCCGTTCCGGTCACTTGCGAATGAACGGACATAAATACTTTCCTGTTATCCTTATAAATATTTGCTAAATAAATCAGAAATGTGAAATGTGTTGCCACTTTTTTGTAGAGTTCCTTTGGCGCGTATGAAACTCGATAATAAACTGAACAAAAGTACCTATGTTAGCACATATTAAGTCTCCTGCCTGGATCTTTTTTTATCCCACAGAAGTCCTTGGCGTTGATGTAGAGTCTCATTTCTCGGAAGTATAGTATATAAACCTAGTCTATTTTATTAATAGAATTTGCCATGTAGTTGTCAATAAAAAAAACAGTATGGATATGTATCAAATTCTTACGAAACTGCCTCATTCAAATGAATTACAGTAACACAGGCCGAAAACAATTCGCGATTAAAGAGAAAATAAAAAGGCATTATTTGTCGCACGTTCGCGCCATCTCGCAATTTCATATTTCGAACACCCACATCGGCTCGTGGCCAGTGCTACGAGTATATAATTAGCAGGAACGACAGGCGTCGAAAGGCGGCCCGCGCCACGCAAATATATGCACCGATTTTTCATAATAAATGTACCCATAAAATCACATCGCACACTTAATAACACCTTTTAATAGAATACTCCTTATTAAGAATTATTACCGTGACCCCGTCCATATTTTCGCAGCGCTGACATGAATGACTCCCATTCGATCTCTGATTTCATTCACTCTGAGTTCACGGATAGTAATCATTTTAATAATTTTAATACTATACAATTGTATCTCTATTTATATTCAATTTTAGAAATTCGACCACACGCAATCGGTGTGACCACAAAATCGATCGATTTATCGATTTAAAACAAAACGGTTCCAAATTTGAAACCGGCGCGGCGTGCTCTCTAATTCTGTTTTCCCGCCTATAATTGACACCGACGCGCCATTTTGTGTCCCTTTCTTGCCTGAAAAAAGCGTGTTTGTCTTTCTCGTTCGCGTCGTATTGTCACGTGCTGTTGTCTCAGTGACTATTTCGACAATTATGTCATTTGGTTGTCGCGGGCGTGTCATTTGGGCGACGAACGATTGCGGCCTATAATTTTGTATGGAATGGTGGAATTTGTCCGGGTCGTTGACATTTGTTTTGATGTATGGGAACATCTGGGCCCTGAGAACTTGTCAATGGGTGGTAAATGGTGTCATTGACCTTTTGGGAAATTGGGGAGTATCGAAGTTGTGAGCAAGGGTGTGGCCTTGTCTAGTAAACATCTTAGCAGTAAATAGTGAAGCACAACATCGACCAAGAACGCTCTACATAAATTCAGGCTCTCTCACTGAATGCAATATCAAACAATTTTCGAGGAGATTGTCATATCATATCCCATAAGCTACGTGACTCTTCCGTTCAGTATAGCAGTACAGCATTTTTTTCTTATTCAGTACCTACGTTATCCTGAAGGACGGTAGTCATCTCGGTATATGAAATGGGGGATTATTTACTGCGCCAGCGCTGCGTCAACAGCGGTTGAGCGGTTTAAGTATAGGGATTGACATTTCTAGTATGGATCTGACAGACCGCTGCGATGTTTTAGCGCTCCGTTGTGCGTCAAATGTGCGATCCGCCAGGTGTCAAATGAAAGAGCATACAGTACAAGTACCAAATACCGATTACTAAGTATCTGATCTGACGAACGCTTATACTTGACTACCTACCCACATCTATACATTTCTGAATTCCTAGAAACTTTTATTGGTACTTGTAATCTCCAACAAATATGTTAGATAATTTGAATACATTTCGTAAACAAATATTCTGAACTGTGACCTTAAATTCATCTCGTTTTACCGCGTCGTGACTGCAAATTTCACGATTGGTTCCATCTCTCGATTGAGTCGTCTTTTGCATTATATATGAGCTAGTGTCGTCTAGGGTTGCTATGCTAGTTTCTGACCTCGTACTATTAATTTTTTTGTATTGATATGTAAAATTTCATATGTATTACATTATTATTTATGTAGTATGTACTAGTAGGTAATATTTGCACTATCCCGCTTCCATAATCGCGCTCTCTCTTTCATCCTAAAGTTGCCTGGTAGAGAATGCTACCTAGCATTAAGGCCGCCTTGTTGTACTGTTTCCTTTGTTTGTGTTTTCTACATGTTGTTACAATTTTGTGCAATAAAGAATTTTGTTATGTTATGTTATTACATTTGTACAGAGGTTTTTTTCTGTTTATATCTGTCCTCGACTTATTAGCCTTTATCAGTTGTGTTGGTGGCTATTTAATGTCTATTTTTCGGTTCGCTATCTATTTGCATAAAAAAATTTAGGCATAACATAGGTTGGCACGATAAACATTAAACTAATGATACTTACGCATAAAAATAGTAGGAACAACACGTTAAGAATAATTTAGTAACCTAACCTATAAGTCTATAAAAATATTAAACTGACTTACATTTGCTGCCATTGAAATTGCAAAAAAATTGCTAGACATAAATAAACTGTATTATGCCACGATAAATATTATGTAAAAAAAGTTTATGACAAAGATATAATAGGGGAAAGTAATAATGTGAAACATGTTATACTAAACCATATTAGTGGAAAAAACATTATGCTAACGAAAGGGATTCCCTATTTTTCATGGATAATGATCCATTGATCATCATGCCCATCCAATATATTCTAGAATCTAGTCTCTTTAATCCAATTGTAGGACATTCCATTAGTTCAGAGGTTTCTTCTTGTACAGAGGTTATGTCAAATATGTATAAGGTGTAAAAATATTAACTGCAAATATCGTAAGGACTGAATCAGCCCATGAAATTGAACAACTGTCCCCAAGAAACACCATGTTGAAATATGAGTATTTTTTTCGGATATCCCATACAAATTGACTTGGGGGGTCGGTAATTTTGTGCTGTTTTTTTTTAACCTGTATTAAGGCACACTACGCCACATCTACGTACGGCTGTCACATTGTGTCAAGTGCTTGTTGGTGCAATGTCTATTACAGCAATATTTATTAAATTTATCATACATATTTTGGTCAAGTAGCGAATACGGGGACTTTTTCTAGCATTCACTGTGATTTACATGTAACTATGATTGATCAATGAATAATTATGATTATTCTTCATTGGGCCGTTAGACGTCTCGGTGTCCCACACGAAAAGAAACACAGATGGCCCATTGGCCATCTGTGTTTCTTTTGATGACGATGATTGGTCAATCAATCAATCGCTAATTACGAATATTTACAACGGTTTGATGGCTTTTCAAGACTTTCCATATTTAAAATAAATTCTTTCATAATTGCCGGCAACATTGAAGGATAAAATAGGCCGTTTTTGGCTCTTGTGATTGGCTCAAAGTCTAGAAGGCGTGGCTAGAAAACCCTTTAAAAAAATAGTGTCATTTAAAAAGTAAACAGGACAACTTAAGTTTTATTATAATTTTTGTAACTAAAATTTTTAATTTGAATAAAAACTTGAATAAAAAAATTATTTTATAAAAGACGGTGGCACGTAATCTCAAAAATGGTTGGAACCTAAAATGCAGTCAATAAACTATTCTCTTCTATGGCATTACACGAAATCGCTCATTAATAACTACGGTAGCGGCGCCCGTTAGCCAGCCCTGGCGTGCATACTAATCAGAGGATACAGGGACGGACTAAGTACTTGCTTTACTTACGTAGCTAACTAATATTCAGGTACTATTGAGAAAAAAGCATTAACGTGAGGTGAGGAACACACTCGACGGACGACGGAGCGCAAAAATATCGCAGCGGTCTGTCCGATCCATACTAAAAATGACAATATTTGAGGGTCTTCTTCTTCTTCTTATGGGACACCAAGTCGTCCAACAACCCGATGAACCCTAGTGTCAGAATTTTCAACCGCCTTCTACAAATAGCAGGCCTCTGACATGGTTGTATAACAACTGCCGTCTAAGAAGATAGGAGAAAGATTTGAGGGTCGTTTCAGATTAGTCATGTATCACTATAGTGACTGGTTGTCAGGTTGTTTGTATCAACTTAACCGTGTGATGCCGGCTTAGAATAGCATCACCCCACATCCTTCCCGCGGGTGTCGTAAGAGACGACTAAGGGACTCGAGAGTATTGGTGTATTACAATTTCTAGGCAATAGGCTAACAACCTGTCACTATAGTGATACACATGTTTTCTTAAGCAACCTTGGGAAACAATCCTCAAAAATGTCAGACGTGGCAATTGCGACAGTATTCTTACGGTCATTAACGCTCTGCCTACCCCGCAGGGGATAAAAGCGTGATATATGTATATATGTAACTTTTTGTTACAAAATTAATTCAAACGAAACAGGTGGAAAAATTCCACGATAGGATATCCCATCGGCGGCGTGTTCCATATGTATTAACTTTTTTTTTTAAACAAGTAAATCACAAGCATTACTAAGTCCAGCCCTGTCCAAGATGGCCGCGGCGCGTCGGTCCCTGTGATGTCTTCGCAGAACGATCGATGCCCGAATATTGATCTAGGAGTTCTACGACACGTCTAGATTCCCAGAACACGCAAAAAAACTAGCTTCAGATACCAACTGTAATAATACATATATCACGCCTTTATCCCTTGCGGGGTAGGCAGAGCGTTAACGGCCGTAAGAATACTATCGCCACGTCTGATACTTTTTGGATTGTTTTCCAAGGTTGTTTCAGAAAACGTAACTATAGTGACAGGTTGTCAGCCTGTCGCCTAAAATTATAATACACACGAAACCCTTGAGTTGCCTTTTACAACACCTACGGGAAGGAATGGGGTGATGCTATTCTAAGCCGGCATCGCACGGCATAATAGCTAGACAAATGAGCTCTTAAAGTTAGTAACATAACTTAACTTGGTAGTATAATATCTATATGTATGCGATAAAATATAATTCAAATATAAATGTAAATAGGAGTGAAATAAAAATGTACACCATGTTTTGTGCAAAAAATATATCTCATAACATAATGAACTCCTTGTACCATATTTTCTTTTAAATAAAGGATAAAAACACAGTTATTACTTCCAAATTCAAATTATTAAGATTAAAAGAATTTTGGTAAAACTCTTTCATCATACAAAAGACATCAACGCGCTTGTTGTCAAATATTTATCTCACACTAGCGGTCCGTTCTAATGCTACCCTATAGGAATTAGGGTTTTTCTGCGGGTAGCTATTAAGTTGCCTATAAGTACGCGGTTGTATGTTTATTGCCAAACAAGGAAAGGCAGATCGCACACTTAAGGGGCTGAGTAGAGCTAAAAGCTACTTTTATAAGTGATTTCTACCCTAGATAAAATGCAGAAAAACTGACGAAAAAAAAAGGTAATAATCTTCAGGATATTTGCTGTAGTGTTATTGTTTCCAAAACATGTTATTAGTAATTTAGCTTGATAGAAAAACATCGTAAAGTTACCTCTAAAAATCTATTATATCGCAAACGGTACGAACAAAACCCACGCAATAATTAAGTGTTTATTATCAGAATGAGCGCCTTACAATACTCTATCGACATATTGTTTTTGATTTTCAAATTACTTATTTTTGACGGAGTTATCATCGAAAATACGAAAATATCATTGAATCGGCAACATTCCGTCCCGTTCGCACGCGCGCAGTTTGACATTTGTCAGAAAGGGACCGGTTTTTAGCTCGTGTCAGCCTCTTAACGCACGACGGACCGCTAAAGTTTCATTTCTAGTATGAATCTGACAGACCGCTGCGATATTTTTGCGCTCCGTTGTGCGCCAAGTGTGCAATCCGCCGAAAGCGAAAAAGGAACACGCGTCTTTTAGACATTAGACTAATTTGGACTACGGAATATATTTTTTAAATCAGTTAGTTTTTTTTTGAGAATTTTTTAAGATCTGTGAAGAGCAACGTATGTTATGAGGTACCTACAGGTTTTTTAACCTGTAATTGTGCCTTTTACCAATCATCATGGTACAGTTAGCACAATGTGATATATCACTAAGGAGGCATACCTAGCTAGCTCAGTGTGATAACAGTTCCATAGACGCCGTGTCTGGATTTTTTGCGTCGGACGGATGTCATGCGCACGCGCCGCATTCGAAATTTGAACAATCCGCCGTTTCGTTCTATCTAGAACACTCCCGTATCTCCGTCTCGGTCTTTCTATTTTTTTTTGCATTTCGATTCCGAATGCGTGGTCATTTTTGTTGTTTTTTTTTTCGCTTGGCTGTGTGTGGACGGTAGCGTTTGCCGTTTTTAAGAAAGTTAGGATTCCTATATTGTCGGAGTAATTTTTAAGGTAACAGAACGTATATACTGACATGGCAACCGCAGGTAATAAATCTATGTCCTGAGATGATGGTTATTATTAATTTCCATTTCCCTTAATCTAGAAACCTATTTGATTTCACGTGACGTTTTATGATTCTACAGAGCCGGCTACACGCACCTAAAACATGACTCATGCGTTATCTAGCTCTGAGGCGTTCCATTTAAGGCTTGAAGTGCAAGCGAGAGCGCGGAACGAGAGACAAAGAGGCACAATCGGACTCCGTGTTCTATTAGTATTTTCACGTTCAACTATCGTCAGTAAACCGGCTTTTCAGACAACTGACTATTTTCTTTCAAGTTTTATCGAACATACTATAATGCTGTGTGATGCCGGCTTAGAATAGCATCACCCTACATCCTTCCTGCGGGTGTCGTAAGAGGCGACTAAAGGACTCGAGAGTATTGATGGATTACAATTTTTAGGCGACAGGCTGACAACCTGTCATTATAGTAATACACATGCTTCCTGAAACAACCTTGGAAAATAATCCTCAAATATGACAGACGTGGCGATAGCGACCGTATTCTTACGGCCGTTAACGCTCTGCCTACCCTGCAAGGGATAAAGGCGTGATATATGTATGTATGTACTATAATAGAAAACCAGCCAACAGCCAATGCGGTCTATAAAAGTTATCGTGCTACGCAGAAGCAAAATAGAATAAAACTCGCCTATTCTTTGCAGCGATAAAATATCAATCTTGTACTACAACAAAGTTCTAGCAATAAAGTCTAAACATTCCGAAACGCTTGGCAAAAACAGTAGTCGTAGGCCTGTAGTCACAAAACGGACTAAAGTGGTCACTTTCGTCCCATTTTCCCGCAGCGACGTATATTTTTTGCCATTCCGAGAACTGTAGTGAATTTGCAAAGCTGCCGAAATCCATAAAGAGAGGTTTTATTCGCACTCGAGGGCTATATTGGCGGAAACGGACATTTTATTCCCTTAGTGTGTGGTGCAAGGAAAGCGCGATCGCGAAAATATGGATAACAGTGACAACAGACCAGAGAAGTTATCACTCATCATGCAGCCGCCGCCCCCTCGAAGGACATTTTTTCTCTATGACAGTATCTCTCTCTTTTCGTGTAGAACTCCGGGTCGTCCAATGACTCAATGTACCATAGTGTCTGATTTTTTCCGCGTGATGCCGGTTTAGAATAGCATCACCCCACATCCTTCCCGTGGGTGTCGTAAGAGGCGACTAAGGGACTCGAGAGTATTGGTGTATTACAATTTTTAGGCGACAGGCTGACAACCTTTCACTATAGTGATACACGTTTTCTGAAACAACCTTGGAAAATAATCCTCAAATTTGTCAGACGTGGCGATAGTGGCCGCATTCTTACGGCCGTTAACGCTCTACCTACCCCGCAAGGGATAAAGGTGTGATATATGTATGTATGTAAGTAAGTATAATGAGCCTTGATAACTATAACTTGATTTCATATTAAAAATACCAAAATTCCTCAACTAAACTATACGCTGTTTTAGTAAGTCATAGACTACCAAATGGCATGCCTTGCGCCAACCTCCTCGTAGCAACTCGTAAAGCAGCGCGCATAAAGCTGCACCGCGCATGCGCATGCCCATTGCGACGCGCGTTAGGTTACGCCTCCGGGCTGCGCGCGCGCAAGCGGCCGGGCAGCGTTCAGGAGGTATTCTTCTTTATAGCCGTTGAAATAACTATAATCATATTGGGAACTCGTGGAATTCAGTAGATAGTTGTCAGTGTTTCTACAGAGACAACTTACGTATAAATAATCACGCTTCTTTCGGAGGGGAAGGCAGAGAAACATACTTACTACGATGCAAACTTGATACGCCTCTTACAGACACACTTCAGATACAGAGACAAACAGGATTTAACTCTCTCTCTCTCTCTCTCTCTCTTTTTCTTTTCGTGTGGAATACCGAGTCGTCCAACGACCCAATGAACCCTTTTATTAACTGAAATTAGCAATCATTTTTCATATTGTTTGGGTCAGTCGAAGAACGTTGACATTACAAAGTTTACACCATTATCAAAGTACAATTGGGCCGACTGCTTAACATGCCTTCCGAAGCACAAAACTACGAATCTATTGTGGGAATTGGAAAAATGCCTACCTACGTGCATAACATTTATAAACATGCAGAAATTAATAGGAAAAGATGGGAAGTCGTGCGGAAAAAAATATGTAATTTTTTAAAACAATCCAAAATCTGCGAAGTATCGCCGAATTAATATAACAGGCTTATAGGCAGCTGTCAAATTCATGTTAATGCTAGTTTTCTTTGATGAAACGTCTTCTAGTATGTGTTCGACAGCTGTCAAAATTGTCTTATTTGATATTTTAGGTATCTATGTCTAAAGTTATATTCTTAACCACTGCGCTCAAAGGTGACATAAAATTCCAATCATAACACTTGAAACCGTTCAAAAACAAACTTCGAAACCGAATCATTCTTTCTAATTCGTCTGCATTTCTTTGGTGTTCATCAATCACATTGCTGTCTCTTTCCCACTTCACAATCCTTTATATTTTCATCTCTTTCTATCACGTTAAGATTCGGACCGCATTCGCCGACCGTCGCGCGTGCCGAGACGATTTTTTTTAAAGTCAGTTAGTTACAAGAAGAACCATAAAATGCGTTAAAGCGATAGTTTTTTGGGAATTAGTTTCCGTTTCGGGTTACCGATGACGTCATTCTGTTAATCTGTTGATTTAAGAGGCGGAAGAGATTAGTTGATAATACATGAGGACAAGTGTATTTTAAAATTAGATAAATATATTTTTGAAAGGTTTTAGTAGATGACAATAATTGCAAGGTATAGGACCGGTGTGTCGGAAATTCAATCGTACTTAGTTTCAGGAATTGTATAAATATGATAATAAGAAATCATCTAACCCTTTTTTATATGGGGCTGGGTTAAATAGCAGCACTTCTTCATCTGTGGGTGCCATAAAAAGTGGCATACTATAGAGATTAATTTATTTACTTAGAGTGCGGTCAGCAGCATTTTAATGAATCCGCGTATCCAACAGTAGATTAATTGTGACTGTTGATTGTACATCTTCTTCTTTCTTGCGGGCACAGAGTTGTCCAACGACCCGATGAACCCTGGTGTAAGGGTTTTTCAACCACCTATTGTCGCTTACGAGGTTTTTATCTTCCTTCCAGAAAACTGTCTTGATCTATTCAGTAAACACATACACACACACACACACACACACACACACACACACACACACACACACACACACACACACACACACACAGACACACTTATACACATATATCATGCCACATAAATATAGGCAGAGCGTTAACGAACGCAAAAATAGGGTTGCTATCACCACGTCTGACAAATGTTGAGGGTCGGTTGAGATAATTTGTGTATCACTATAGTGACAGGTTGTCAGCCTGTGGCCCAAAAGCTGTAATACACATGAAACCCTCTAGTCCCTTAGTCGCCTCTTAAGATACCCGCGGGAAAGAAATGGGGTGATGCAATTCGAAGCCGGCATCACACGGCATATTCGGTAAATAATACCATAATAATACTAACATTATTGTATTTTTAGCTTTGCTTGAATCAATTGCGCAGGATATTTATTTATTATTTAAAAAATCATTGTGACTAAAGGTGACCGGGGTTAAGACCTATCCACACCGACGCACGTGCTCATTACGAGCGCGCGTATTCGATGCGCGCGCGCAGCTCACGTCGGCCGCACGCGCCCGCACGCCGCGCCGGTGCGCGTGCGCTTTGTCCAATACGACACGATAGTCGGACCAAGCTGGCATAGCATAAAAAACTGTATTTCTATTTTGATAAGATAAAACAGCTAGAATGGTAAATTTTGAATTATTATGTAAGCAAATGAAGTTATTTCCGCTGATATCTATCAATCGTTATGTTACCTAGATAAAATATCTAATCGTTGTGAAGGTTAAACCATCAGTACCCATGATCATCATCAGTCATCTTCAGGACTTCAGCACTACCTAGTTGTTTTTAATACGAGTAAAAAAAAGTGGAAATTAATTTAAACTTTTCAGTCTTGTCGTGTGATGCCGGCTTAGAATAGCATCACACCATTTCTTACACATGGGTGTTGTAAGAGGCGGCTGAGGGACTTGAGGGTTTCAGGTGTATTAGAATTTTTAGGTGATAGGCTGACAATCTGTATGATACACGAATGATCTCAAACGGCCCTCAATATTTATCAAACGTGTGCCTACCCCGCAAAAGATAGAGACGTGATATGTATATGTATGTATGTTTTCAGTCTTGGGACTTGGTTTACGTGTATACATAAAGGAATGTTACTCTAAAACGTGTCTGAACCTTAACACAGAACCTACAATATAAAATCTATAAATAATTGACGTGAACCAATGGAAACGTATCGTTGGTATCACGTCCGAGTGCTAAGTATTATTCTGTAGTTGACGCGACTATGGACAAACATTCTCATTCCACACACTTTTCCACTAAATAACTACTTCACCTTATAATATACGGTACATGACGTTAACGTAGCTACGAAAATACTAAAGACTCTTTCATAGTCTAGGTCGTAGGACGACTTGGTGTCCCACACGAAAACAAGAAGTCTGTATTACTCGAATCAGTATGTTTCCAAATTCAATTCTTGGGATACCTACACACCCGTAAAAAGGACTTAATATACAAAATCTTTGTTCATATACTTATACGTATATACGAGTACTTATATAAAAATTTGCCTTCGGGTTGCAGAGGTCAGATGTTATTCTCTGTGTAAAAACTTGGTTCCATGTCAACTCCCCTAGGTTAGGTAGCCGACCCAGAAAGAGAACGGGATAGGCAAGGAGAATGATGATAATTCTTATATGAAAATAAAAAAATCAGTTTCGTGGCTAATTGACCGCTTCAGATGATACCAACATATTACAACATGTAAAAATTACAATGATTGCCCTTCCCGTGGGGTGACCGCGACTAAGGGACTTGAGAGTATTGGTGTATTACAACTTTTAGGCGACAGGTCACTATAGTAATACACATGTTTTCTGAAACAACCTCGGAAAACAATCCTCAAAAATGTCAGACGTAGCGAGAGCGACCGTATTCTTACAGCCGTTAACGCTCTGCCTACCTCGAAAGAGATAAAGGCGTGTTATATGTATGTATGTAAAAATTACAAATGGTTTTCTCTCCATCTACGTGAGACATATTAAAAGGCCTTATTACGCGTTCAATTATCTACAATTATAAATCAACATGCAATAATTACTCACAAATAATTAATTGCTTACATCATTGACTCTATAATTTTATTAATGATACTTCGAATTGACATCCACCGGCCACTAGCCCACCGGTGGACCACCACGGGCACTATCACAACACAACAAGCATGATTGATCACATCATTAAAATGTTATCATTAGCCCATAGTTTTTTACTGTTGGCTTCTGGTTTAAAGGAAATCTTTGAGGTCAAAGGCCGGTTTGGTTGAAATTATTTCGATTTTGTTAGTTTTGAATGTTGCTTTGCTTAAAAGTTGCTTGTTTTCGTGTCATTTCCTAATATATATATCTCTTTTTGTACGATTGACCGAACCACGCAACAATCTTTCTGACTAATAATTTGGTGGTTTAGCTTGCAACGATGGATGTCCCTAATTTAGTGACATGGTTTGTATCTGTCTCTCCAATAATAGAACTACGAGCTTCGGTTTTAAAATTACGCAAGCAAAAATATGCAACTAAAATACAAAAGTAATAGAATGTTTTCTGGAACAATCTTGGAAAACAATCCTCAAAAATGACAGACGTGGCAATAGCGACCGTGTTCTTGCGTCCGTTAACGCTCTGCCTACCCCGCAAGGGATAAAGGCGTGATATATGTATGTAAAATACAAAAATCCCTTCACGCATAATCCATTTAGATTCACATTCACACATAAACACCCTAATCAATTTACACACACTCAAGACATAATTTCGGATAGTAAAAATTGCGATACGTCTGGGTAGACCAGTCGTCGCAGACTTCCGTGCCTGATTTCAGAAATCAAGAAATTACTCTGCTCTAGGGTAAGATTGGGGTCAAGAGTAAGCCCATCACAGATTAAAAAAAAAAGGAATAGGTAAAATAACAAAATTTACCTGTAGTAAACCTCACTTTACCATAACATCAATCAAAATCAATTCTTATCATCAAAACTAAATTGAAATAGAGCTAATTCTAAAAACTACCAAATTTGAACTATAACTTTCCCAGAAACCACTCAAAAGTATCTTATCCCCATCGTGAGTTATAAATGACTATTCATTAACTAAGGGTTGGAAGGTAAAAGAGTGGCAGTTTTCACATGCACCGTAGTATTATCCGATTATTTGCCGGAACCGAAATCCTATTATGTATATAGGAAAATAAAATTATAAGATGAAATGAAATAACATTTTTAAAAAGAGAACCGACTTTATTTATTTTCTTCCGGTTACTATGCCTAAAACCTTCTCCTAAGTCTGACCAAATACTTTTCTGATAACTGCATCGGATCCAAACGCGAGATAATCGCGGACAAACATACATACATAATGGTCAAACTGAGAATCTCCTTTTTTAAGTCGGTTAAAAATGTTAGCATTGGCCAGGACAACCCGGAACTCATAGGGTATCATCCCACTGCTACTAAGCTACCGACGCCTGGACTGACCCTTGCCAAATTTTCAAGCTATCATTTAGCGACATCTAGTTCTTTAACTCTTTAATTTTTTTACATGAGTATATTGACATTCTATTTCTAATTCATCCCTTGACACTTCATCGCATCAAATAACGGCTGCCACTGTGATTTTTATGTTGGCGTTCACAAACCGTAATATCGCTGGGCGTGTGTGCGATCCGACCAAGAAGGGATGTAAGGTAAATGAGATTGTTGAATGACACTTATCAATCAAATTGAGTTCTTATGAAAAAAGCCCTATTTTGAGTTACGCCGTTTTTTGCCTGTAGTTGTGGGTGATCCTGATTCAGCAAAAAGATTTCGACTGTTTAGTTAAATAATGTCTTATTTTATTATGAAGTTATATTATTTATTAATAGGGTACAAATTCTTCTGCGTATTGGTTATATCGTAATTTTTTTGTACGAGATAATGACAACTCGAGTATAAAATTTTCGAAAATTAATTGATCAAAAATCTGAAACTTTACGAATATCCCACAACTTTTACATAATTACTTCTATTCATATGGCTTTTGTACGTACTAATTTTTATTTAGATAACTATACAATTTATTTTTAGCATCAAATTCAAGACATACTCACATACTTTTTATGGTGATATGTCTTTTTTAATCTACCTACGCAAGGTCTAAATGTAAAACCGTGTATGTGTATTTTCATTCAAATTAATCTCTTGTCACTTGGCTTGTGATAAGAAGCATTTATTAAAAAGACTTCATATGTCACTTCTCACACTTAACTATACTTAACTGCTGCCAGTAAAGGTGCTCCTACACTGCGTTGTGAACTTATGTCAACGTGCAGTGCAAGAATATTTTAGTTACAATTTAGTTATTTTTCAGTCAGAGCACGCATATTTTTTGAACGGGTTGTTACTCATAATTCTGAACAACTTTAACGATACTTTGACAAATGACAACTGTCCTTCCAAGTTGTGATACGTCATAACAATTTTAAAATGGTTCGATTACCCAAACAAAACATAATTTCCAGATGTGCACACAACTTGGGATAATTTATTAAGAATAATTTTAAACTTCAATATTCGTCAGACGTGACGATAGCGATAGTATTTTAGCTGCCGTGAACGCTCTGCCTACTCCGCATTAAAGATCGCTAGAAATTATCGATATAAATACCACAACCATCCCATCACTAATGGCACAAAAGCACAACGCAACAGGAAGCCATCACGTAATTTGTCAAAATGACATTTGACATCACTCAGGCTAAGGATCGATACTTGACATGTCCCTTTTAGATGTATTTTTTTCGGGAATCTGTAAAATTTAGATATAATTTTAAAAACACAAATTTTAAAGAAAGGCATCTCAAATTTTGAGTTATTTACTTAAATACCTAGTTGCCATGTTTTTGTTACAAAAAAATATTTAAGTCGCCATTTAAAGAGAGTCTCCACATACCAAATTTACAATACCATAACATCAATCATCGCTGTATGCTTAAAACTTTATATTTTGCGGATATAAAGCTATAGGTGAAATTCGTACCAATAAAAAAAATATGGGTTCAGTATTTTTGAGCTTGTTCAAATTAAATTTTCTGTTGGAGTAAACTCAAAAGCCAGACAGACCAACAAACCAACAAATATTTTATATTAAAAAAATATTTAAGTTTAGAATTTATAACCACCTTTCTTGAAGTCCATCTAGAAATACTTACTTAGGTGGATCGCACACTTAACGCACGACGGACCGCTGAAATATCGCAGCGTTCTGTCAGATCCATACTAGAAATGTCAATCTCCATAATAAAATCTCTCGACGCAGTGCTATCGCAGCGGCGTCCGTCGAGTGCGGTTTTAGTATAGGAAGTGACGTTTCTAGTATGGATCTGAAAGACCACTGCGATATTTTAGCGGTCCGTCGTGCGTTAATTAAGTGTGCGATGCGCCTAACCTAACTAGAATGGTACTCTTATGAGATATACCAGTCATTTGAAATACTCGTTTCGTATCGACTGTGCCCCGCACTAGAGGTGAAGTAGTTTGTTTTTCCAGTAGCAAACCGCGTCTTGTTGATAAATATCCTCAAAGATTGTTCAAGCTTCTCGATAATTTCTGTAAAGACCCCACACTTTTTACCCCAAACGATTCTCCACCTTATTTCCATATGTGCAAGATTGAAAGTCATCTGCCGCTTGGTTGTACCGTGTAGGTAATTTATGAGACGCCCGTACGAGATACTTTATAGTTATTCGATAAAACTATCAAGATTATTCAGCCTCACTATGTGACAGAGTGTTTATTTTATTATCTTTACGCATTCCTCTAATATTACTTCTCGCTATCTAGATCTGTGTAATTTGTTATAATTTTCTTGTTATTTTTTGTTTGTAGCACCAACACTTAGGTTATCGGCTTTGCGTATCAATTTTTTTGAGGAATGAGCAATATCATTTGGTGGGTTTTGTTATATGTGTTAAGTCACCAAATCTGTGAACTCAAATATGACTTCAAAAATTTTGCCATATTTCATGTGAAATGCTTGTAAATATGCAAGCAAGAATCCGTGCCCCACATCACAGGCCCAGACTAAAATTCGTGTTGCGTATTTCCCCATTCCCATTCTGTTTTTCCTTTTTCCAGGTAAAAAATGGCGTTCCCTGACTCCGCAAGATCGACGGCCGTTTGTGGAGGAAGCCGAGCGTCTCCGAGTTATCCACATGACCGAGCATCCCAACTACAAGTACCGGCCGCGCAGGAGAAAGCAGACCAAGGCCAGGCCCAACCAGCCACCCACTCCGTCATCAGCGCCGCAATCCTCAGCGACCCTCGGATCCCCCTATGCGCAGGCCACTGACTCCCCAGACACAAGGTTCACCCACAACCCTGGTGCCGGGTTCTCCCCATACCGCACTTCGCCAATGGCTTCAGATTCCTACCAACCCAACAATTTTAACGGGCACGTGCAGACCCCAGAGTCTTCCCCGGCAAGGTCACCAGAACCTCAAGGTAGAAGGAGTACTCCTGCTGATGCGTCTCTGCCCACGCCTGACGCGTCACCAGTAGAAAATGAAAAGGAGAACTTCCAGTATGAAGAAAGGCGTAGAGCGATGAATGCTCAAGCTCTTTCTGATTCGTTTTCTGCCTACAAAGCTTACAGGACTGGATCGTACTCTCCGGCACCTGTAGCTGCTATGGGCATGGCCAATGGCATGTACGTCATGTGTACTCAAAGAACTCTAGCTGAACAACCGCCTCTGGTGACTGGAACGTTTTTCCCGCCCGTAGCTACATCCCAAGACCAACAGACTTTAGGCACGTCCACTCCTCGAGTATCGTCAGCTCCCAGTGGCCAGATGACAACAGAATATGGAATCCAATACCATCCTTCTTACGAGCAGTACGAACAAATGTATAAAACTGAAGACAATTACGTGTCGCATTACCCTGATCAGCCGAAGACTGAGTACGACAACAATGGCAGCTATTTCTCTGAGGAGCCTCCAGCGAATCAGCAGCAGCAGGATACGGAGCAATACATGAACCAGCGGCCGGAGATACGCACTGGCTCCCCAGAATCTGACGTTGACGCTAGAGAGTTTGATAAATACCTTGACTACGCCCAAGATCCGGCAGCCATGGAGCAGCATCAGCACCAGCAACAGCAGCAGTACAGATACGAGCAGTACAGGCCTCCGTACTGTGAGCAGCAGGCTCCCCCAGCGCCGGAGTACTGCGAGAGGATGTACCCTTCTCCTTACGCTTCAGTGATATCTGGTACTCCACCAGCGGTCTACCCACCAGCTGCCCCAGGAGCTGAAGTGCCCCAGAGACCAGAAGACGAATTCAGTGTGATTCTAGCTGGAGTTAGGCAGACTTGCTATAGCAACTAGATAGGACAGAAAGATACAAGATGTGATGAATGGGAAAAGGTCTATTTTCTAAAATCATGAGTAAAAAAAAAGAGGTCATGTAATAATATGTTACGAATATGGCCTTTGAAAAGATATCTTTACTAAAAATGCGCTGTCACTTTTAGGTGGATCGCACACTTAACCCACAACGTAGCGCTAAAATATCGCTGTGGTCTGTCAGATCCGTACTAGAAATGTCAATCTCCTTACTAAAAAAATTCAGCTAGCGCAGCGTCGTCCATCGAGAGCGGTTTTAGTATGGGGGGTGATGTTTCTAGTATGAATCTGACAGACCGCTGCGATATTTTTGCGCTCCGTTGTGCGTTATGTGTAGGGAAGGCCTTAGTTGAAGAATCTCGATTAAAATACAAGGAAGGAGAAGACAAGGATAGGATATAATCTCGAATAAAATTGTCTTTCATTTTACGTTTTATGCGTTATCTGTCAAAACTACGAGACTATTAAAGAGATGGCGACTAGACATAGAAGGAAATGTGCGAAATAGCAATGAAACCATAGACGTTTTTAAACGTCATATGACTTTTTTTATAAAATAATTTTACCTTAAATTGACAGCACTATTTTTAGCTCAGACATAATATTATCGTCATCAAAACCTGTATGTGCACAAATCACAATTTATAGAGAATCCAAATGCTGATTATAAGAGCACATATTTTAAATGGAGTCATATATTTTGAAGTTACTCCGTTCACTGTATCTAATAAACTAACTTCTTCACACAGACCTTTTCCCAATAAAAGACATTTTTGATAAGAATATGGACTTTTTATAGCCCAAAGAATGTATATCTTAAATAACTTTAATAATGTTGAAAAAGAAGAAAATTTACAAAAAGACCAATTTTAACTAAATACTTTAAAAAAGATTCCTTATAGGTAATATGATCTCTCAAAAGTTCAGCTATTTCCAATGTTTAAAAATTTGTTGAAAATTAATTAAATCTGACTGACTTGTTGAACTTATATATACATATATTTTGATTATTGTGTACTCAAATCAGAATGACAGAACTTTGTATGACATAATTTAAACGTTTATTAAAAAACAATATATTTTTATAATAGTTGGTGCTATCTGCAACGTTGTTCGATAAAATGACTTTATAAAAAAAAACACTTCCTTGGGCCAGAATATCTGTGTATAAGTTGGTCGCGGTTTTTTTGTACATAATATTGTGCCAATGTAGGCAAATAATCTTTAGTTTTACATTCATACAAAATTGGCGAGTAATCTTGATGACATATTTTTACAATGGGAAATTTCAAGTATTTGAATTGTTTCAAGTTGTATAAATATGACATTATAGATTATTAAAGGGAGATGTCATTTCCAACACTCTCCAACGCGACTGAATCATACGCAGATGTCAATATTTGACCCAAAAAAGGTGGAGTAAACGATTCCTATGTAAAAGATTATTTATTTGTAACTATTTTTGTATATTCCGTAGTTGAAAATAACAAAAATACAATTAATCGAATATCAGTTCTTCCAATAAGTTTTGTAGATATAGTTTAAGATCGTATTTTTATAATATACTTTTTTAGTTAAGTATATAAATTTTTAATTCCGTATGTTATTTGTATAAATTGTAAGAATACTTAATTAAATGTCTCATAGTTATATTTGTACTAAAATGTTATTTAAAATTTCTAGGTAATGTTGCAATTTTTAGTTGATTAGTAAAACAACACTCGCACTGCGGAACTAAGTTTTTCATAATTTTAAGAAAATTTGTAAGACGCAATAAAAATTTGTATTCTAATGTCGAATTTTTTTAATAACATACCCAAACGTGTTTTGTTCGTAAAATTATTCATAATCGTAACACATACTCAAGCCATAATTTTGGAAAAATTTAACCGACTTTCAACTGGAGAATTTACGGATGACTTTGCCTACCTCGCAAGGGACGAAGGCATGATATGTGTATGCATGTACGTATGTACTGGAGATTTGAACCGAAATTGTAGAGTCCAACACAAAAAAAAACTAGAGTTATTATTACCTAATAGTTTGCAGTTGTAGGTATGATTTAAACTGATTTTTATACAAATAAATGCCAACCAATGAACAAAAAAAATAGAAAATGAATAATTGAAATAGTTACCTACGATAGTTTTGAGATACACAAATACACGAACGAAAACACACACTACTCAAATGTTACATTCAGAAGCGTTCATAAACCATGATATAGACTTTAACGTGGTTTTTTTTAGTTCAAAAAAGAGGTCTAATTGCGCAAAACGTCCTATTCCTATGAGAAAACGATTACTGGTCAATCAGCCAATTATGAAACCCAAAAAGTTACATAATATACGTAGTACATCATCATTGTCCTTGCCTTGTCTCGTTCTCTGAGGGGGTCGGCTACCTAACTCAGGGGATGTATACTTATCAAATCGATAACCTCGCTTATTAAAATCGGCTAAAAAGTACAATAATACATTCTTTATCTCTCTATCCGGTGCGGCCGGAAGAAGTAAGAAAAATAGTAAAATATGAATAGGACCATGTTATCGGGAGAATTGTAAATATTTTCATAGGAAATGGCCATCGTAACCTAGTTAGGGATATGTAGTTCATTTTGTACTAATAACAGATGATTAGAGCAAAAAATCATTCTAGAATAATCGTTGCTAAAGAAAAAACGCAGGTGTGGGTATAATTGCCGATTGAGTGATAGGAATAGGGAAAGAACGTAAATAAAATTCTAAAAATATTTCAAGCCATAGACCAGTCCACACTGAACAACTTTCAAAGAAGAATTTTTTTTAGACATTTTCAGGGTCCTTACAACGAGTAGCTCTATGGCTAGTTACTAATTAAATTTAGCTGAATTTTTTTTATTAAATGAAATGAATATGACCACTTGGGCGTAACCATTGTGTCATATTCTTACAAAAAGCTTAAAATATTAAGACAACATTTTTTAAGATGCGTGACGCACATTTAATGCACGACAGACTGCTAAAATATCGCAGCGGTCTGTCAGATCCATACTAGAAACGTCACTCCCAATACTATAACCGCACTCGACGGACGGCGCTGCGTTAGCTCTGCGTCGACAGCGGTTGAGCGGTTTTAGTATGGGGATTGGAAAGCATCAAGTACAAAAATAATACCAACGATGTCACAATAATTAATTACATTTGATCCACACCCATACCTCACACGCACTCGAGTGCCAAACGCAGAAAAACACCGCACAAATAAACGATTAGGCGTTTATTCCAAATAAAATTAAAGTTGCTAAATAATTTGCGCAGGCGCTGGCGGGCAGGGGTGCACATATATCGGCCCGCGGTGCCGCGCGGCCCGCTCTGTAATTATGCTCTGCGGCCCGCCCGCGCAACGCCCCTGCCGTGCGGGCTAAGTATTGATGTATTGACTTTTTCGGGCAATAATGGATAACTCGGAATCGAGTGATTTGGAGGTAGGAGTTATCGGTTCGATCTAATCGATTGAACGACTGACAAAGCTGCAATATTGTACTGATTTAAAAATGGTAGTTCGTGTTTGTAAGAGTGGTTTTAGGTAGCAACTACTTAAGTAAATTGTCATAACAAATATTCTAATACATAATAATGATATAAAGGCCAAAATTCACGTGTAGGTGGTATGTTTTGTTCGTTCACTGTATGCTAAAACGGCAAATCAAATCTTATAGAGACTCTTTTTACTATGAAAAAAATGACACATTATTACTACACAAAAATACGTTATTAAAATTTGATATTTAATGAAAATATAACGCAAGTATCTTAGGAAATAACGTTATAAGAAACTAACAGCGACATCCTTTGGCGAACATTTGTACTATATTCTAACACGTTAAAAAAGGTGTTAGAAATATATTTTTCTCAGTTACACCAGCCAGGTACTCCAGGCGCTGAGACGAACTCCCCTCCGAAAGGCTCCCGGCCCTGATGGCATTACGAACGAAATGCTGCGTCACCTACCCCCGCGTTCAGTCGCAACGGTGACGCGCATTTATAATGGCATCATGCGGTCGGGGCACTTTCCGGAGGCGTGGAAGCTTGGGCGAGTTATCATGCTCCCCAAGCCCGGGAAGAACACCCTGAAGCCTGAGAGCTATCGGCCAATCACCTTGCTACCGACTATTAGCAAGGTGTTTGAGAAACTTCTCCTGCGTCAATGATACCCCACATCATGCCACGCCAGGAGCAATTTGGCTTTCGAGCCGAGCACTCCACGACCCTTCAACTGTCGAGAGTACTGCACGACGCGACGGCGGCCCTCAATAAGAGGGAGACCACCGTAGCAGTATTTCTGGACATGGAGAAGGCGTTCGATCGCGTTTGGCACCCGGGCTTGGTATATAAGCTGTCCACGTCTACGACTCCTCGTCGAGTCGTTAAGACTGTGGCCACCTTTTTAGAGAACAGGCGCTTCCAGGTGGCAGTGGAAGGCGCTCTCTCCCAAGTCCGAAGGATCGCTGCTGGAGTCCCCCAGGGTAGCTGTCTGTCTCCAGTTTGCTACGCCAGATACACGGATGATATCCCGGTTGAGGGCGGCACCAAGCTGCCGATGACGCTGCATTCTTCGCCGTGTCCCTCAATGCGAGGCACGCAGCGAAGAAAATGCAGATAGCCTTGGATGCCCTCCCAGCCTGGCTGGCGAAATGGAGACTGACAGTCAACGTGGGTAAGACTCAAGCGATCATGGTGGGGCGTGGTCGAAGAGATCCCCCGAAGCTGAAGCTCCAAGGATTAGAGATTGGGTGGTCCAGCCAGGCTAAATACCTAGGCGTGACCATAGACCGAAATCTATCCATGGTCAAGCACGTGAGAAGTGTGATCCGGCAAGCAGGGGCTGCCACTGCTATGCTCCGACCCATTTTTCACTCGAAGCTCCCGTTGCGCATGAAGATTGGTGTCTATAAGACGTACATCAGGTCCCGCCTGACGTACGCCGCTCCAGCGTGGTACGCGTTGGTCTCTGAGACCAACCGCCGAAGACTGCGGGCCCAGCAGTCCAAGGTGCTCCGTACCATAGCTGACGCACCAATGTTCGTCCGCAACGAAGTTATCCGGAGGGATCTAGAAGTCGAGACCCTGGATGAGTTCGTCTCCAGGCTCTCGACCAGGATGTTCGCGCGCGTGGACCGATCAGATTTCGAGCACCTTCGAAATCTGGCTCCGTACCACGCGCGCCCACCTGATTGGAGACCGTATCCCCGCGAGCTCGCAGTGGTGGAGGAGCTCGCGGAGGATACCCAAACATCGGATTGACCCTAGCCGCCGGCTGGTAGCGCGCTGTCAGTTTGATAGCGCGCACCAGCCGGCGGCCCCCCCCAAGATTGACCCTAACTACGACATGACCGGCCGGTTGAGCGGGCCCGACTTACGCGGGTCAAGCTCGCCGGCCTCAACCGGATGTTTCTTTTCTTCGCCGCCGGCTAGAAGGCGCTCGCTGGGCTTCCCTGGGATAGTCCAGGGTTCCACCCGGTGTGCGCCTCGCCGGCGGCACGCTCGGACCGAGTCGGTGGCTGGTTCTGCCCAGCCACACTCGGTCCTAACTTGACGTTTTCGGGCCGTGGTCTGGTGTTTCCTACACCAGCCACGGCCAACAAATCCCATGACCCGCCCGTCTTAACGGGCGGCGAAAGACACTACGCCCAGGAGGCTTAGCCTCGATGGCGTCTCCCCGACGGCCTCACGGCCGTCGAGAAGAAAACCTGACTGACTGACACAGTTACTGTACCGGGCCGTGTGGCGCAGGCGCAGCACTAACACGTGATAATTAAGTTTTTATTGTTCGTTCAAACTTCGATCGCGGAGACATTTCGAGATTCGCGTATTAGCTGTCATTTTGATTTTATTTGTACGTTTAGTTCGTAAATTACGAAAGTAAGTAAAATATGCAAATGTTTTCATTTTGTACATACGTTCGTTTTGTAAATCACGCCTTTATCCTTCGCGGGGTAGGCAGTGCGTTAACGACCGTAAAATTACGGTCGATATCGTCACGTCTGACAATTATTGAGGGTCGTGTCAGAGAAGTTGTGTATCACTATAGTGACAGGTTGTCAGCTTGTCGCCTAAAATTGTTATACACTTATAACCCTTGAGTCACTCAGTCGCCTCTAATACCCACGGGAAAGAAATGGGGTGATGCTATTCCAAACCGGCACCACACGGCACTAATAGTTAATTTTGTAATTTTCTAACAATCCTCATGTCAAATACCTAGTTAAAGAGTTGAACCCCTAAACAGCAAAATTTTTTACGGAACGCTTCCTGATTTTATTATTCTCTAAGGGATAGAAGGTCTACATTACCGATTTTAGTTGCTGAATTTTAGGTAAATGTAACTGTCGCGACCAGCTTAACTTGACCTGCATGCTGGATACACGCACGTACGGGCGCGTCCTAGCAGTTACGCTGGTTGCGACATTATCTAAGTGGGGTGGAAATGGGGTGATGCTATTCTAAGCCGGCATCACACGGCATATAATAATCACGGCATCTAATATTCTTATTACACAATTATCTTAAAAAGAAAAATATGTATCCCTCATTTCTTTAGAAATTACCGGCATGTACCGGATAGAGCCAGTCCGATCAGTTCCTCAACAACTCCTAAGCCCAGTCTCGCCCCATGGGCATCATTTGGGTGGTTGTTTGAACATGGTTGCTCTCTACCAAGATGGCCGGCGTAGATTTGATGGCCAAACTCACAGCATCCATTAATAAAAAAAATGTTCCCTCCTGTTATTTCTTATACTTCTTCTTCTCCCTTCAATTCTAACATACATAGATGATATTCTAACAAAGCCAGAACCTCTATATCATAACATTATCTGCACTCATTACCCGTGTGTTCGATCGCCTATAGGTCCCGAATACATACATATACCACGCCTATATCCTTTGCGGGGTAGGCAGAGCGTTAACGGCCGTAAGAATACGGTTGCTATCGCCACGTCTGACATTCTTGAGGATTGTTTTCCAAGGTTGTTGCAAAAAAACATGTGTATCACATGTGTATTGACATGCTGTCAGCCTGTCGCCTAAAAATTGTAATACACCAATACCATCGAGTCCCCTAATCGCCTCTTACGACACCCACAGGTAGGAAATGGGGTGATGCTATTCTAAGCCGGCATCACACGGCATTCAAAGCATCCATTAATTAAAAAAAGTCTTCTGCTTCTTGACGTCCCTTCTGTACGAAGTAGTTCATTCATTCTTCTTCTTCCTTCAATTCTAAGATAGACGATATTCTAACAAAGCCAGAACCTCTATATCATAACATTATCTGTACTCATTACCCTTGTGTGCGATCGCCTATAGGTCCCGAATCGCCGCAATAAATGCGCGCTATCTTCAAAGGCGCATCTCTTTGCGCGCGCCGCGGACGTCGCGTGCGCTTTGCGGGCAGGGCTGTGCGCCAGTGCGCATTGTACGCCAAGCTATAATATAGTAAGGGCTTTCCCACATCACTTCAGCGGAAAAAATTCAGTGGACGACCGATGTGGTGCAGTGGTAGTGTGACTGCCTTGGACGCAGAAGGTTCCGGGTTCGATTCTTGGTGGGTCACTCGAAAAGTTGATATTTATCACTTTGTGAATTTGTTCCCTGTCTGGTTGGGACATTGCGGACTGAACCACCCGATTGTCCGTAAGTAAGATGGTTCCGTGTTTCGGATGGCACGTAAAGCCGTAGGTCCCAGTTGCTGTCACTCACTCAGACGATTTAGGCGGCGGTCGTTACACAACCATCTCAGAAGCCTGCTACTTGTAGAAGGCGGTTGAAAAAATCAGAAGGTTTCAGCTGCTTACCCCCAAAATTTATGCCGTACCTTAGTCGGATTGTAATCTTTGTATACTTTAGTAAAGATTACATTTCCATGACTAAGTGTTAATGCTTATTTAATATTATAGCTTTAACTACTCAACAGACGTAACCTTTGTGCATATTTATCGTTCTCCCAGCGACCATTACGCAGCGTCTGACGCCATTTTTCTGCCTTCCACCGACTGCTGCGCCCGCGCCGCTTCCCGATTGACACTGCTTTATGGCCGAGGGTTATGTTAATCAGGCGCAGTTGATATTATTTAAATAGGGTGTATGTAGCAAAGCGTTTTGTGGTGCTTAAGTTTCTTAATTTGGTGGTTCTTTTATGTGCCGTGTGATGCCGGCTTCGAATAGCATCACCCCACGTCCTTCCCGTGGGTGTCGTAGAGGCGACTAAGGGACTCGAGAGTATAGGTGTATTACAATTTTTGGGCGACAGGCTGACAACCTGTTACGTTAATGATACACATGTTTTCTGAAACAACCTTGGAAAACAATCCTCAAAAATGTCAGACGTGGCAATAGCGAACGTATTCTTACGGCCGTTATCGCAAGGGATAAAGGTGTGATATATGTATGTATGTATGTAGCAAAGCGTTTTGTGCTACAATTTCTCAATTTGGTAGTTCTGTTATGTGTTGCGCTAGGTATTTTGCCATCTCATTGTTGGAAAAAGGAGTTATAGATACCCTTAGCAGCTCAAACGATGCTGCACCGTACAATACCGCTTTTCTATTTGGAATTACACCCGTAAATCACATGTCTTGTTTATAGGCTTGCCATCAAAAACGTCAGAGTATCGTCCTGAACGTGTGAACGGCCTTTTCCTGCTATATAATATGCAAGTCTTCTGATAATCACTAAAATTGCACAAAAAGGTACAACTTTGACTCAGTATTGGAACCAGGTTTGTTAATGGTACGTGTACCCTAGTAGATGGACAGTTCATTCACGGATGCTTGGCTTAATTGTCGAGTTGATTCATTCTATGGTTAAGAGTGGTCAGTACGTGTAATATTTTTTCTGTCTTATTGCTGATAGGTAAAAAAACCAGCTGCTCTTAAGTGCTATTCTCTTTGTAGGCCCTGCTGGACCTCCTCCTATTGGGGGGTATTTGGTATACCTCACCACGTTCTTCTTTTCGTGTGGGACACCAAGTCGTCCAACGACCCAATGAATCCTAGTGTCAGAATTTTTCAACCGCCTTCTACAAGTAGCAGGCTTCTGACATGGTTGTGTAACGACCGCCGTCTAAGTGATCATAGACAGCGGACCGAGACCACGTTTGAGAAGCGGATTGGCGAACCCAATGCAAGGTATTGTATTCACAAGGAACGCTGCTGCACATTCCCTGGATTCATTATTTTACATATCTCATGCTCTGAAAGTAGGTCATTACTGACAAAAAACACGACCTGTAAGTTCAACTTACAGGCGAGGTTTTAAAACTAAGCCTGTAAGTAATTTTAAATATGGAACTAGAAAAAGAACCAATAGAATCGCGACAATTAAAAAGTTAAAATCAATTTCTTCTTATTTTTAATAGGAGCTGCATCAAATTTTTTAAATTTCGAACTGGCCGCTACGAATTGTGTTGCTTGAACGCAGGAATTATATTTTTAATCTGTATTTTTATAACCTCAACAAATGAGTTTGTCGAATTATTACTCAATATTACAATAACAAAAGTAAAAATGACTAATATCCCTACGATCAGAAAAATGACTACTTTATGTTAGGATACTTTTCTTTCGTATTAATTCAATATTTTTCAATCATAGAAAAAAAACTTTAGTAGTGCAATTTGAATACCAGTCGATAAAATCATCTTTTATGGATCGTTTTCTTGCATTTATCGCTTTATTTTACTCACTTTTTATTCGATATGTAAAGCAGTATACGTACCACGGATGTAACATCAATAACAACCTCGGAAAGGTACCGCCCTCGCTCCGCTCGGGCGTTAAAAAACCTCGGTTGTTATTGATTGGTTACATGCCTAAGTACGTAATCTACTATTTTTTATCTTTCTTTAATTCAATTTAATTACAATCGACTTAACCACCCGATTCTACGAAAATAAAGATAACTCCATGCTTCCGAAGGCACACTACGCCGTCCGGCGGTCATTACACAACCATCTCAGAGGCCTGCTTCTTATAGGTGGTTGAATAACTCTGACGCCAGTGGTCATCGGCTCGACCTCGAGTCGGTGTCTCACAAGAAAAAAAGTATCCCCTTTTTCACTATACTACTGTTTTCGTCCCGCGTCCCTTACATAATAGGAGGTTTTCTTTTTGAAAAAAAAAGAAAAAGCTAGTATTCCAAGAACTCGATAGATGGCGTTGAACTGACTATGTTACTAGATTCCAGTGTAGATCCCAAAGCCAAAAGATTAAAAAAAAAAAACATTGCAACACTGACTGACAGTCTGGCATGCACTGACACTTTCTTTTCAAATGAGGAGGTACAAGTCCAAGTTTCGAAAAAACAAAAAATAAATATTACGTTCCGTTCTTTGCAGTAACATACCAAGCACAACGCCATCTATCCAGCGACTGGAATAATAGTTGTTTGTGCGCTTTTTGTGTTTTTAATATTGTTTCTTGTAAGCAATAAAGAGTTTATCTATATATCTATCTAAAAAAATAAAAGAAAGTTGGTTCCCTATTTATGCGTCAACAAGGTACCTACCTAGGTAACTAGGTAACTAATTTGAGTTTGCTACAATAAAATACTCCCGATCCGGACGTATGAATGTGTATAAGACAATGAGACAAGCAGAAGTTTGTATGAGGCTGAGAGCAGCCACATGAATTTGTCTTTGGCTAACAATTAGCTCAGTTTTGCACAAATTACTGCTGTGGCCTATACAACCAAACTACATGCTACAATTCTACACGTGAAATTCGATGTACATTGCATAGCCGGTGGGACATTATAAAACCAGGATATTTGACCCGCTACGCAATGTACATCGAATATCACCTACTGTAGTTTTGCAAAACGAGACACTGGAGTTCCCAATTTGATGCTAGATTCTTGACACACACATAATGCCTATTAAAAGTGGTTTCGTCTTCCGAAAGCAGGTAGAGATGGCAAAATTAATCTGATCATTTAGTTCCTTGTAGGTGGCGCTCGTGCGAATGATGAAAAAGCAGTGACTTCTCATAGATAGGGGTTTTTTTTTATTGTGCACTGAACTTGACAGATTATCCCTTAATCTGAAAAAGCGCCAACAGCGCCCTTGGGTGACTAATTATTGCTATAAATCCAAAAAATCCCCATAAGCTAATAATCTTTTTTTCCGTCACCCACAAAACTTCAAATTGTTTAAATATGACTTCAAACAGATATTCTGCGCTAGGTTGTTGTCATATTTTGTACGGTTCTGCGATAGGAGAATCGTCGTGGGTAAAAGTGATATATCATTGTAACATTTCATCGCAATTGTCAAAATGGAATTTAAAACATCCTCAAAATTCAAAATCCTCGCCATCGGTTCTCTAACCGAAAAATTCTACGACTGAAATAAGAACATTTTTATTAATAGGCTTCCTACTTACATTAAAAAACAAACCAAAACAACTCAATTTTTTCTTCTTACGCCGTTCATTCAGAAAACTCTACCACAATTTTACGCTGTGCAGCTAAAGTCATCACCGCGGCTTTATCAGCGGCCATCTTTTTTTATTTTCTCGCTCACATCTTGTTTGCGATATTACGTAGTACACAATGGCTCATTAGCTGGTGTTTTGGTTCTGAAAACTGGGTAAAAAGGACATAGAGATATAAGTAAAGTGCACGTGGCTGTGCGCATGTTTTGATACCCTAGTTTAGGTTGCAGTTGATTGGAAATTCTGGTATTTCTATACTTACAAAACATTTATGGAGCTAGGACTTTTTCAGACTTAACGCAGAACGCTGCGCTAAAATAACGCATCCTTAATGCTGCGGCCTGTCGGATCCATACGAGAAACGTGTCAATCCCCATACTAAAACCGACAAAATTTGAGGTTAGCACTTTAACAAGTTCTTTGAATAAGGTTCTCTTTTTAAAAAAGTTATTTTATAATATTAATTCAATAGGGAATTATTTTATTTTATTTTTTTAATTATTGTTCTAGTCGCTGGATAGATGACGCTGTAATTGGAATGTTACCGTTACATGTTTTTTTGAAACTTTGACTCGGGACTAATTTGGAACGAAAATGTCAGTGCATACCAGACTATCAGTCAGTGTAGCAATTATTTTTTTTCTTTTGGCGTTGGAATCTTCACTTGAATCTAGTAACATAGTCAGTTCAACGCCATCTATCAAGCTTTTGGAATACTAGTTTTTTATTAACTCTCAAAAAGAAAACCTCCTATATATTAATATAATTAATATCCTAGAAAGCTTCATTTAAAAATTATTGACAAAAAAATATTTCAAAGGCAGAAACTTTGAAAAACGCTTCGTAAAGTCCGTCTACCGTCAACTTCTGCTGAGTCACCACACATCCTGTCTATCTACTAATAAAATATTCCGTCTGTCCGTCACAACGCATGTTCTTTGCCTTATTTGCATAAACTAGTCTTACCCGTCTGTTTTTTGTACGGGTTAAGAAAGGTGTTAAATTAATAAGAAGTTGTCAGAATGGCGGACCGCACACTTAACGTACGACGGAGCGCTAAAACATCGCAGCGGTCTGTCAGATCCAGATTAGAAACGTTACTCCCCATACTAAAACCGTACTCGACAAATAGTCCTGCGATAGCGCTGCGTCAACAGCGGCTGAGCGGTTTTAGTATGGGGATTGACATTTCTAGTATGGATCTGACAGACCACTGCGATGTTTTAGCGCTCCGTCGTGCGTTAAGTGTGCGATCTGCCTAAATACAACGCTTCATGTGTCATCTTTGTTTTTAGTTACATTGCACAAAATATCTCTTTGCAAGTTCATGGAATAACGAGCGTGAATATATATGAATGGTATTTATAATATTTGTTATAGATAAAACTTTGAGGCCCGTATTTAGAAACCGTACTCAACTCTCAAGATCGATCTCAGGAGCGATGTTGACAAAATATGTCAGACAATGCTAATGACATCTCAAAATCGCACTCAAGATCGATCACTGAGTTGAGTGCGGGTTAAGGACTAGTGAATCGAAAAATGCCAAGTTTAAAGTTGAACTTTAACTGCAAAAATTCGAAAAAGTTGATATCAAACTGCATATTTATAGAAGCTGCATCAAAACTACACTAGGTATGTTTAAGTGTAGGTCATGTATTTCCGGTGATTAGGCGGATCGCACACTTAACTCATGACGGAACGCTAAAACATCACAGCGGTCTGTCAGATCCATACTAGAAACGTCAAACCCCGCTGCGCTAGCGCTGCGTCGGTTGAGCGGTTTTAGGCAGTTGAAACTGTTTTCCATACTAACTATAAAGAAAAACCACTATAAATTGGCCCCTTAAATAGGTAGGTTCAAATGCTGGCAATAGTTTCGGTTCAGCTATTCTCTCTCTCTCTCACTCTCTCTTTTCGTGTGGAACATCGGGTCGTCCAACGACAGTTTTATAAAGTAGTACCTGAACTAACGTAAAATGTTTGTTTCATGTAATTTTTAGAGTAATCGAAATTCACGACTAATGGTGGAGCCGGAGAGTTCTCGAGTGGAGACCACGTACTGGCAGGCGCAGCGTAAAACCGCCCCCCGCGAGATGGACACACAATCTGGTCAAGTCCGCGAGGAAATACTGGATGCAGGCCGCTTCTAATCGGACAAAGTGGAAATCTTTAGGGGAATCTATAGCTCTGCCTACCCTGCAAGGGATAAAGGTGTGATATGTGTATGTATGTAATCTTTAGCAGTGGACGCCCTATGGCTGATATGATGATGATGAATAACCGTCATTTCCTACGCTTAGCTTGTCATTGAAAAGACTTTTAAAAATCGAATAAAATTACAAAAATCACAACCAATAGTTTGTTACATATTCATGAGTCGTGTGTCTGGGCGCGTCAGACTCATAAATATAAATAAATTATTATGGAAACGTATAAAAAGCGAGTGGTCGGACCACCCCTAGCTGAGTTACAAGCATTCGTATACGCGTCACGAGGTTAGTACAGGTTCAGGTTGTTACTGACTGCTCCATTTATGTTATGAGTAGGAATAGGAACCCTCTTACATAAAGTTCAATCGCGTAGCTATTTTTTTCGTACCTATTTTATGTCATTCCTCAAATTTATCCATGTGATGCCGGCTCAGAATAATAATAATAAAGTCATTTATTTCATAATTAGATAGTTATTTCGTAATTATGAACCCCTTTTCAGGGTATAGGCCTCCTCCAGGCTGTTCCAGTTTATGCAATCTTTTGCCTTTTCCATCCATTATTTTCCGGCTGTAGAGACGATTCCGTCAACCCATCTCTATTGTGGTCTTTCTTGCCGTCGAGTACCTAGTGGTCCGTGCCATTTGGTAACCTTGTAGGCCGTAATTCTCTGATTACCCCGCAACGTATAATGAAGTACCCCGGAACGTATAGTGTCACTTGCTATATTAAAATTGTACTCGTATGTATTCAAAATGGCAGATTTCAAACGAAAATATAACTTTTAAATATATCTATAATAACGCTTGTTGGATATAACGAGATCGACCCAGCATAAGCGGTAATAATATTTAATTTTCCCTATATACACGTGCTTCGATATCATAAATTGTTGAGATCCGGACTTTCATTGATTTGCATTCAGATATTTTTCGGAAGTCAATGTGTTTTTTTTGTAAAATCCATTTTGGCTTCGTGATTGTCATACAATAAGTCAAATTTATAGGATTTGGTCAAATTCGTTTCAGGTGTGGTCTTCGCCTGAGGACATACATTTTTTATAATGCCTATGACTTAAAGAAATTGACAGAAAGTAGTGTATAGCATAACCTATACTGTATTTCAAAACATTTTTATTTTATAAAAAAAAGGTTAATTGTAGACTAGGCTAAATTTTCATGTTTTCGAAAACGGTTTAACCTTTCCCTTCCGCTTCTTCTTCTTTCAGTAGGCTTGACGACCGATGTGGCGCAGTGGTAGTGTGACTGCCTTGGATGCAGAAGGTCCCGGGTTCGATTCTCGGTGGGTCACTCACAAAGTTGATATTTCTCACTTTGTGAATTTGTTCCCAGTCTGGTTAGGACATTGCGGGCTGAACCACCCGATTGTCCGTAAGTAAGATGGTTCCGTGTTTCGGATAGCACGTTAAGCCGGTCCCGGTTGCTGTCTATGATCACTTAGACGGCGGTCGTTACACAACCATGTCAGAAGCCTGCTACTTGTAGAAGGCGGTTGAAAAATTCTGACACTAGGGTTCATCGGGTCTTTGGACGACTCGGCATCCCACACGCAAAGAAAGAGCAGGCTTATATTATGATATTTTGAGTAGACTTCAGACGTGCCAAATCGTATTGGTTTTATCAATACAAGTGAAGAATTTTGATTCCAAGGTAAAGAGAAAATCAATATAACTATACGCATCATAAGAATATAGGACTAACTATGTATTATGACATGATAGGTATACAAGATGTAAAAATATTAGCGGCAAATATTTTAAGGGGTTAATCAGCACATGAAACTGAACTACTTTCCCCAAGAAACATAGGTCGAAATATGAAAAATAATTTTGGAACTCTGAAATTACCGACCAACCAAGTCAATTTGTATGGGAGCTCCAAAATAATTTCTCATATTTCGATTTATGTTACTTTAGGAAAGTTGTTCAGTTTCATGGGCTGATTCACCCCTTAAAATATGTGCAGCTAATATTTTTACACCTTATATACACTAGTAAATATCGGGGCGACTACACCACTATCATGTAAAATAGCTACTGCCTAGATGACCTACCTTCTAAAATTGTGCGTGATATTTTTTGAATACAAAAGAACAGAACAGAGCTAGAACAGCTATCAGATTGTGGTACCTACTTACAAAAAGAAGAAGACCCAATCTCTTTAAATCTGCCGATCAATCGGATCATTGTGTGGTCTTTAATTAATTGGGCTTATTGCGCGTCAATCTGCCGATTGAAGATCTAGATTGAAGATTGAAGCGATTGACGAGGTATCAAACTGTAGATTGGAGATAGGCTTACGAGCCTTTGTCGCATTTAGTTGTTTGTTTTAGAGCTTTGGGAGAAAAACATGTAAGTACTTTATAAAGAATTTTATTCATGTGCATACACATACATACTCTAATCACGCCTTTATCCCTTTCGGGGTGGGCAAAGCGTTAACAATCGTAAAGTTACGGTCGTTATCGCCACGTCTGACAAAAATTGAGGGCCGTTTATCACTATAGTGATAGGTTGTCAGCCTGTCGCCTAAAAATTGTAATACACCTGAAACCCTCAAGTCCCTCAGTCGCCTTTGTAGTGTTTATACTTCGTAGGTATAGAAATAACGTTTTTAGATAAAACTATAAAAGCAGTTTTTCCAACGTCTGGCGAAAGTTGTTGCTACTTTTTCGTGTGGAACACTGAGTCGGCCAACGACCCAATGAACCCTAGTGTCAAGAGTTTCTCAACCGCCTACTATCTAATGGCGGCCTTAATAATCTAGTACTACATATTTATTTATACAGAAAAACATAAAATAACATAACAAAATTCTTTATTGCACAAAATTGAACAACATGTAGAAAACACAAACAAAGCAATCAACAAAAAAGTAGATCACTTAAGAGATAAAGCTATTATAGTAGATAATTAAGTTCTTTCATAAAAAAAATATTTTATTTTATTAATTTCTGTTCACCTATAGTATAGGTATAGATTCTATACCTTTTCTTTTGGAAAAAAAAAAAATCATTCAAAATGTAAAAAAAAATGTTTACTGGCTCGACAAAACCTTTCCATTAATGAATAGTGTAAGTGCATTACCCCAGCTGGTCTAGGGTGTAAAAATGCGCGCAGTCTTACCCTCATTTACGTGGACGGTATCTGCGCATGCGCGCCGATATCTCGCGATAACGCACGGCAATAAATAAAATATTGACGTGTACACCCACACGGCCAAACGGTTGGCTATTTCGAGAAAAGAAAAAGAAGAAAAAGAGAAAATATTTCTTCTTGCCAAAGTAGGACGAAAACAAGACGGAAATAGTTGTCTTAGCTCGTCACTCCCTCGCTTGACATACCTCAGACATATGGCGGATCGCACACTTAACGCACGACGGACCGTTAAAATATCGCAGCGTTCTGTCAGATCTGCCAGAATCCCCATATTAAAACCGTTCAACCGCTGTCGACGCAGCGATATTGCAGCGTCGTCAGTCGAGTGCGGTTTTAGAGTGGGGAGTGGCTTTTCTAGTATGGATCTGACAGACCACTGCGATATTTTAGCGGTCCGTCGTGCGTCGTGCGATGCGCCTTAGTTCGTGTTTCAATGAACAACAATGTGTGGCCGTCTGATGCTGGCTTAGAATAGCATCACCCCATTTCTTTCCCGTGGATGTCGTAGAAGACGACTAAAGGACTCGAGGGTTTTATGTGTATTGCAAGTTTAGGCGAAAGGCTGACAACCTGTCACTATAGTGATACACGATATATCTAAAACGACCCTAAAAAAATTGTCGGACGTGGCGATAACGACCGTAATTTTACGTGATTTGTGTGTGTGTGTGTGCGTCAAGGAACAAGTTTCCACTGTGTGTGTACTTCTATATCCAGTTTAAATTAGCGTTTAGTGTTTCAAGTGAGTACGGCATGATGGCATCCTCACGCCATTAGCATACTTAGATGCCAAACTCTTAGGTGGTTCTCACACTTAACGCACAACGCAGCTGTATTTTAGCGCATCCGTAACACACACAAACACAAATCACGCCTTTATCCCTGTTTATTAACGCATTTGAAATTTGCCTAAAAACCGCCATTGACGCAGGTCCAACGCATTAACCTGCATCAGCAGGTGATTCTGTCACACAACACAAGTTCATCCGTTGGTGCTGCGTCAATGTCGTCAGTTTTTAATGTTGGGAATTGGAAATTTCCTTACATCCGACAAACGAATGCGTTAGTGATGCGCTAAAAATGCGCAGCGTCCTGCGTAAGATGTGAGCTTCGCCTTAACACTTCGGCACTCGACTGAATCCTAGGCATCCTAGGGATAATTACTAGCACTTACTGGTACACAAGTTTTAGATAAACGGCTGCAGGATATAAATAAATAAATTTCCTGGACAATTCATACAGCGCCATCTAGCCCCAAACTAAACAAAGCTTGTAATATGGGATGTAGACAACTGATATTGATACTTATATACTTTTTTGTAAACAATAACATATTATACCTTCCATACGAAATTCCCGATGAGCTGAGTGACTTTGTATGGGAACTCGAAAAATTATTGTTTTCCCAACATAGGTCCCAAAGAAAAAATTGTTCAGTTTTATAGTCTGAGCACGCCTGCAAAGTTTTCGTTACCCCGTCCCTTACACCCCATCTAATACACACAGTCTGATAAGGCAGTGTATGTATACCTATTATGTATGTGGGATGATATGAAAGATGAAACGAAGATAATATGAAAGATGAAACGAATGGACTGTGAGTATTTCCGAACTTAAGACGGAAGTATGTAAGATGAATTTCTGAACGATGATGTTAGAACGGAAGAGCAGAATTATTGAGTGAATGAATGTGAAAGACTGAGCGAACGGATACTTTTGCAATGCTGATCGGGCGAAGCGGAAGACTGCTCTCCTGTGTAAAATTCTGTTTTATTCTAATTTGAGTGTCCCGAGGGTCGTGGGTTCGATCCCCACCGGACACAAATATTTGTTAAGTAAAATTTTCAAATATTTGTATTGAGTCTGGGTGTTTTCTATTTATAATATGTATTTATTTACAAAAAAAAAGTATATAAGTAATAATATCAGCTATTTAGTTCCCATAGTACAAGCTTTGCTTAGTTTGGGGCTAGATGGCGCTGTGTGAATTGTCCAAGATATTTATTTATTATTTATTTATTTATAATTACGGTGCAAATAAACGTACAAAGTTACCCAAAGACTTTGTGCCCCGATCCCATATGTATGTATATAGCTAGCTTACCTACTGTGGCGATAGCTTTGGGGCTGGCGGTGTCGCGGTGACCACAAAGAGCTCGATGCGACGTACTGCGACGTACTTACAACAGGAGGGAGGCTACTGCGCTGCAGAGTACAGCCTTTCAATGAGAGAACTTGCCTACGTTTTATTTCAAAGGCCTGTCTTGATTGACCCGATGGTGTAGAGCAGTGCCTTGCCTTCTTCGCCGGGTCGTGGGTTCAATCCCCACCGGACACAGATATTTGTTAAGTCAGATACAACAACAACTTTTTCTATGATTCTATAAAAAAAAAAATTCGAATTCCTATACAAAGTCACTCAGCTGATCGGGAATTTTGTATGGAAGGTCAAAAAACAAAATAACGTTTTCCAACATAGCCCCCATAGAAAATGTTGTTCAGTTTCATGGTCTGATCACGCCTGCAAAGTTTTCGTTACACCGTCCCTTACACCCTTCTTCTTCTTCTTCTTCTTTTCGTTTTCTTTTCGTGTGGGACATCGAGTCGTCCAACGACCCGATGAACCCTAGTGTCAGAATTGTTCAACCGCCTACTACAAGTAGCAGGCTTCTGACGTGGTTGTGTAACGACCGCCGTCTAAGTGATCATAGACAGCAACCGGGACCTACGGCTTAACGTGCCATCCGAAACACGGAACCATCTTACTTACGGACAATCGGGTGGTTCAGCCCGCAATGTCCTAACCAGACTGGGAACAAACTTACAAAGTGATAAATATCAACTTTGTGAGTGACCCACCGAGAATCGAACCCGGAACCTTCTGCGTCAAAGGCAGTCGCACTACCACTGCGCCACATCGGTCGTCAACACCCTGTATATCTATGAAATAAATAGGACACATTTTGAACACAGTATTATTAAATTTTTATAGAGTGATGCTGTTCTAACATAGCAGACCCCAAACAGACGGTAGCTCTGAAAGACCAACCGTATTTGAGTTTGACATTGATATTAAAAGCGTACCTGCCTCCCTCGCAAGGGATAAGGCGTGATATATGTATGTGTGTATTAAAAGCATCGACTATAGTGCACGCAGGAAAGTGCATCTTTCCGTTAAAGGTGATGATTTGGCAAAAGAAGAGACAGGATGATGCTGTTGCAATCTAGCATCACCCCAAATAGACGAGAAACCCCTCTCTTTAAGGGCGCACCGGCTAATCAAAGCTATCTTCAGATAGCGCGCAGGATAGCGTATCTCCGATACAGCCGATAAACAAGCCGATATTTTGGCGTATTCGCCCGCCGAGCAAAAAGGTGCTTTGGATGGTGGCGTGCGGAATGCAACCAGATCCCCACGTCTACTATTTTTTTGTCATTGTAACGCCATCGGAACTCAACTGACATTCTATTGCCATTGTGAGTTTCTATTAACTGTTAGCAGACTACGAAATGACCGAAATCATTCAACTGAGATCCAATCCGATCTAACTTAAATGATTTTCATTTAGCAGACTAGGGCGCAGTTTATTGAAAATAAGTAATACTTTTTTTACTCAAAACACAAGGAAAATAAAATAAACCATAGTACTAAATTAGAAAAAAATTTGACGCGCTAGACAGTGATAAAGTTATTTTTAATACGATTCGCCGAATAAAAAATCACCTAAGTTATTTAAGATACATTTAAATTTTTTGGATAGTGTACTCTACTTTTGTAATGGTTGATACCTAGTATGTATTTTGTAAAAAATGGGATAAAACAGAAGGAAGTAAAACGTTCGAAACCATGTCGGAACTCACAGCGTAAAGTTTAACTCTCAAAGAGAGTTAACTCAAAGAGTTTCTGCCAAATTTTTGATTTCACCAAACGAAAATATTAGACTGAAGAACTTAAATATTTTTAAATTAGAGAAATGAGATGTCCCACGCGAAAAGACAGAAAGAAAGAAAGAGAAATGAAATAGTTTAACTTGCTTATTTACTTTCCTATTCAAAGATGCTAAAACCGATACATATTCTATATTCCCTTGCGGTATGTGTAAGTATTACACATATTCCAGGCATAATTAAAATTGTTTCAGTTGGATGTCGATTGAATCTCAGTTGTCTCAGTTTGAAGTATGCAGTGGCAATAGAATGACAGTTGAGTTTAGATGGGGATACAATGACAAAAAATAGCAGACTTGGGGCCCTGTCTTGGCTACTTGCAGCATTTATCGTCCTGGCGGTGTCCTTAAAGGCTAGTGTGACACTGTTATTTAGTATCGGACGGTACGGTAGCACACGCGGCACGTCCCGTACTAAAACACCGGCGACCACTTCCCAACTTCAAAATACATTGCTAGCTTACTCCGTAAACACACCGCTTAGTGTCAAAACAAAGCCGCCATCTTTTTTAAAGTTTGTCGCCATGAAAAAGGGTTGTTGTCGACTCTCGCGTAGGCAACTATAAATAGGCTTTAGCCTTAACACGACTAAATAAAAACATAGCCAGTAGCGATTTAAATTCGATGTCCTTTCAGCGTAGTCGAGTGTTGTCTCACTTGTCTGTGCCGGTATAAATAACAGTCGCCAACTATAATTTATTGTTTGTAAGCTATATTTTAAGTAGGTGTTACGTTAGGTTAGGACACTCTAATGGCCGATAAGCTAGGAAATGTTACAGGGAAGTTGAATAAAATATCATAAACTTCATATACCTCCGCAAACGCTCTCAAACTGCGAATTAGACGTACGAGTAGAAATGACGTAATTTATGAATTACATTCTGTCTGAGGTAAACAAAAAACATTATCTCCCAATACATTAATATTTTATATTTGAGGTTATAAGTTAAAGTATGAATATCAAAACTTGTGCATAAAATCTTTCATGTCATATTCAAATAATATGAAATTCTGTGACAATACACAATGTGCTTTGGCCTTTGGTAAAATAGTTTTTATGCATTGTCATTACATTGGTAACCTAAGGCGGATCGCACAATTATCGCACGACGGAGCGCTAAAATATCGCAGCGGTCTGTCAGATCTATACTAAAAACGTCACGCCCCACACTAAAACCGCACTCGACGGATAAAACTGCGAAAGCGCTGCGTCAACAGCGATTGAGCGGTTTTAGTATGAGGATTGACATTTCTAATATGGATCTGACAGAACGCTGCGATATTTTAGCGGCCCGTCGTGCGTTAAGTGTGCGATCCACTTTACCTAAATTTGTATAGGTACGCAATTGACAAGAGAAACGAAAAGTTTTTATTAACATTATCAAGCTTACCTTATGCCAAGAAAATAAAGTAAATTTTCCGGCAATTTAAAATGAGGCTCTACATTTTCGCAATGCGTACAAATTAAAGACACTAATGGACCGTTTAAAAAATCTTCAGATTATAACAGTGAAAGTTTAACGTAGATATGCTTATTTATAATAAACCATTCACTTAAGTTCGAGGGTTTATTTTGAATAAGCTTCAGGACACTCCATACCATTCGAAATGAAGACTGTACTTCCTTTTCGTCTTTGATATTTCAGCCTTTTTTCTTTCTTTTCGTGTGGGACACCGAGTCGTCCAACAACGACCCGATGAACCCTAGTGTCAGAATTTTTCAACCGCCTTCTACAAGTAGCAGGTTTCTGACATGGTTGTGTAACGACCGCCGTCTAAGTGATCATACACAGCAACCGGGAGCTACGGCTTCACGTGCCATCCGAAACACGGAACCATCTTACTTACGGACAATCGTGTGGTTAAGCCCGCAATGTCCTAACCAGACTGGGAACAAATTCACAAAGTGATAAATATCAACTTTGTAAGTGACCCACCGAGAATCGAACCCGGAACCTTCTGCGTCAAAGGCAGTCGCACTACCACTGCGCCACGTCGGTCGTAGAGTACGGTATTCATAACGCCTTTGCGTCGGTTCCTCCCTAATTCCTGAACATTATTAGTTTATCTAAAGCCTCCTTTCGGCTACGTGCCTTATCAACCATGTCCACGTTTATCTTTAGCATGGGCTTTACTGGGATGACGCGCACCCAACTTAAAATCAAAGACAAGGATCTGACAGACCGCTGCGATATTTATGCGCTCCGTCGTGCGTCAAGTGTGCGATCCACCATATACGCACTATTTGTCACATTTCGACTTATTACAATGAATACAGATCATATCCACGTTAACCTTTCGCAGAGTTCTTACTTGGATCACGCGCGCCCATCTTAAGGCAAAGGCGAGTAGATCGGATCTATACGATGCTCTTATTTGTTATTCATTCGCTTAACAATTACTTAAACCAATAATTAAATTCGTTTCAGTTTATTTTTAGCGCGTTTTGGTGTTTCGCTTTTAAAAAGTTGTTTACAAGGAGTTTACAACTTGATTTGTACGTAGGACAGGAACTTACTTGCGTATAATTCAGCCGTAGAATTTTAGACTATTTGAAATAAAAAGCAGAAAATCTTTGAACGCGCATCCAAACCATCTAGAATTCTGCAAATTTTTGACTTGTGTCAAAGTTTTGGCTTATAGCATTTGCTGTCAAATTAATCTCTTTTATAAACAGCGCATTTTCTTAATAATCTGGAAAACAAAGTTCTGTTATATCAGCAACTTTTCAAAGGGTCATCCCACACTGGTTCTATATAATAATTATAAGCAAAACCAGCATTAACTGATCCTTTGAACAGCAACCTAAGGTGCTACTGAGAGTAGATGCATTTCCAAGTAGTCGCCTTTAGACCAAGCCGCCGGATGTAGTTTTGCATAGAGTTCGGCCCGATTACACTGTAAAATTAAACTGTTGTTTTAAATATTTCTAGATTTCAAGATTTCAATCGTTTATTTCCAAGTAGATTCACAATTAATGCTTTTAGAAAGTCATGGATATAATTGAAAAATCCATTATAATCCATATTAACAATGCTGTCACTAAATACATAAATTATTCAAGACATAATTTTCTCTTTTTTATAACAATTTTATGTTCCTAGTAGAAACGCGGCAGGAGTGGAATAAACACAGGGACAAAAAATAAAGGTACTGCCTCGCGACCGGCCAGGCTGCCCACACAGCATGTAACTTATTTTGGTAGTATGCCGATGCCGAGTGATGCTAGATCTCCCCAATTCTACCCATGGCACAGGCAATACACCCCGATAGGGAGACCCATGTCCAGTATTGTCCAGCTGTGGACTGCTGTGGCTGTTAAGGTAAGGTAAGACGATGTTGGAGTAGATAAGACAATAAGGATTAAAATTTTAATTCTCCTGCGTAAAATTTGGTCACGGTAAAATTCAGTTTGGCGTAAATATATAGTAGTACTAGCACAAAAATCTTATTCAAACATAATCAAATTCAACGCAGATTCTTCACGATACTAGGTTTAGGTTTCGTGTTTTTTATGTGTCCTCTTCCGCTCAATTTACTTATTTTTCTGAAATGATACTGAACTCACTGCGTATAAAGCAAACAACACTTAGTAATCCAAAATACTTGCTGTTATTTTTATTGTAGCCAACAGCTTTTTTACCGATTAAAATAATGTCCGATTTCGGTATTAGTGTAACCAGCCCGTAGAGTATCGATAGCCAAACGTTTAATTAGTGTATCTCTAATTTATTTGCGGTCACTCACGACTATCGCGACCTTTCCGGAATCTGAAAATACTGTACAGACCAGGCGAAGCTTTGCGAAATAGTTAAAAAAAAAGTACCCACACATACACACACACAAATCACGCTTTTATCCCTAGCGGGATAGGCAGGGCGTTAACGACCGTAAAATAACGGTCGTTATCGCAACGTTTGACAACTACTGAGAAGATTGAGATGATTCGTGTATCACTGTAGTGACAGGTTGTCAGCCTGTCGCCTAAAGTTGTAATACCCATGAAGCCCTCTAGTCCCTTAGTTGCCTCTTACAACACCCGCGGGTAGAAATGGGGTGATGCTATTCTAAGCCGGCATCACACGGCAACAAAAACAGATAAAATCTAAGACATGCTTACAAAAACATTTTAGTTTTCGAATGATGCAATAATTACCAACAAGGGCTATACGAGTTTAACCATTGGGCGTCTCACTTGAACTACTTTTAATGACCAGTTGGGTACTCATAGTACTTGATAGTAGTTAAATGAAAATTCAGCTAAACGATAATCTGACAACCTGTCTTTACGATGTAGCAAAACGTCCAACATGATCCTTACCTACTAGGTATTTTGTAGGATTCTCAGGTCTCTACAAACGACACACACGCAAATCACGCCTTTATCCCTGGCGGAGTCGGCAGAGCGTTAACAACCCTAATACATACATACATAAATCACGCCTTTATCCCATGTGGGGTAGGCAGAGCGTTAACGATCGTAGACTTGCGGCAGTTATCGCCACGTCAACACAGTTAACAACCCTGATACTTATAACGAAAGTGATCACCACGTCTGACAAATGTTTAGGTTGTTTCAGAAGAGTCGTGTATCACTATAGTTACAGGCTGTCAGCCTGTTGCCTAAAATTGCAATACACATGAAGCCGTGGAGTCCCTTATTCGGCTTTTACGACACCCATGGGAAAGAAATGGAGTGAAGCTACACACACGGCCTCTACGACGAGGGGCACACTTGACGAGGGGCACACTTATCAGAGACATGGTGTAAGCCTGGTGAGATCGAGCGAGTTCGTCTGACTGGTTATGAATTAGCAGCAAGCTACTGTCGCCCGAACATAGTACATGGTGGCACTGCACTATATGTACGTGATGGGGTGATGTATAAGCATAGACCAGACCTGCAGGCGTACGCGGTTGAATATGACTGTGACCTTGCCGCAATAGAAATTATCAAAATAAAATTGATAGTTGTTGTCATATACAGAACTGGGGCAGGAAATTTAGAAACATTTATGAAAGCTATAGATTTATTGCTTAGAAAAATCACTGACGAAAACAGGAAGTTTTTATTGGTTGGTGACATAAATATTCACTATGAAACTGATAATCCTATACGATCAAAGTTTGATTGTATCCTACTTAATTATAATGCGAAAAATATAGTACACTTCCTTACCCGTATAACAGAAGAAACTCAATCATCCATAGATTGCGGTATTGTATCTTGTTCTGACGAAAGTATTGTCAAAGTAGAATCTATGGACATTGGTATAAGTGACCACAAAGCACAATGGTACAAGATATCTTTATCTGAAAGTTATCAAAGTTCTTCGACAGAACGTCGCTTGTACAAGGAAGAAGGTATTCGTTCCTTTTATTTAGATTTAATTAATTACGACTGGACATTTATTAATAACCCATTACTCGACATCAATTCAAAATTTAAAAAACTGATAAATATTTTGACAGAATACATTAACATACATTTCCCATTGAAAAAAGTTAAAAACACAAAAACTGATTATGTTCCGTGGATGATTGATGAAATAAAAAATTATATACAAAAATTAAATGATTTGAACTGCTTTAGGCAACAGTATAGTAACAATGATAGTATACTAAACTCTTTTAAGTACTATGGTAGCCTAATAAAAAGTAAAAGTTTGATTGCACGTAGAGAATATATACAAAGTCGACTTAATAAAGCAAATAATAAATCAAGAGAAGTATGGAATATTGTGAATGATGAAATCTCAACCAAACCAAGATCTCAGACTATAATTCTACTAGATGAAAATGCTGTTGAGTTACCCCCAAACGTTGTTCCTAATAAATTTAATAAACATTTTTTAACATTAGCATCCAAGCTTAAAATCCAAACGGACCGCGACATTGCCATTAAAAATCTAGACAATTATATAGCTAAAAGACATATCCCTCTACTTATCCTTCCAGTTGTAACAAAAAGAACTCTAGATCTGAAACTAAAAGAAATGACTAAAACATCTAAAACCCTTGACATATATGACATATCAGTGAATATATTGTTGGCCGCATGGCCGGCAATAGCAGAATCTTTGGTCGTCCTAATAAATGATGTATTTAAAACAGGTACTTACCCCGACGTTCTCAAAAGCACACGTGTTTGCCCTGTCTTCAAGAACAAAGGAGACAAAACAAGTGCTGATAATTATCGCCCAATTACAATTGTACCCATTTTATCAAAAATTATCGAGAGTATAGTATCTTGTTCAGTAATGACACACCTAGAAGACAACAAATTGTTGACTGATAAACAATATGCATACAGAAAGGATAGATCAACAATATCGGCAGCACATGAGCTAGTTGATATTATACTTACGGATATTGATGATAAAATCAAAACAGCTGGTATAATGTGTGATTTATCAAAGGCATTTGATGTCATTGATCACAGCCTTCTCGTATCTAAATTATCCTGCTATGGAATTGACAGCACCCCTTTAAAATTATTATCGTCTTTTCTAACTGAACGGAAACAAACTGTGGAAGTTCCGTTACATGGGAAAAAATACCGATCAGACGTTGGCATTGTAAATATAGGAATCCCACAGGGGTCGGCACTGGGCAATACACTTTTTTTGGTATTCATTAATGACCTCGCCCACTATATGAATAACCATAATATTGTACTTTTTGCTGATGACACTACAGTCATAGTGAAGGGTTCTTCATATGAAGAACTTAATACTAAACTCAATGTAACCTTCAATCAGCTGATGAATGGTTTAGACTAAATGGCCTCATCTTGAATAGCACTAAGGCCCGTATTTATATATCGAACTCAAGTCTGAGATCGTTCTCAAGAGCGGTTTTGACAACTGTCAGTCAATACTAACAGCAACTCAAAGTCGTACTCAAGATCGATCTCAGAGTTGAGTACGGTTTATAAATACGGGCCTAAGTCTATTACAATACTGTTTTCTGGAAAGGCGCTACAACATCGACCGATTATCGATTGCCCAGCACCCATGTGTAGTACTAGCAAATTTTTGGGCCTCCACATAGATTCTAATCTGTGTTGGAAAATACACATTGACAAACTGTGTGCACGACTGGCCAGTGCTACATATGCAATAAAAAAGATAAAACCAATTGTCAGTAAAAAGACTCTCCGTATGACATACTTTGCTTACTTTCATTCACTGCTGTCCTATGGCATCATATTATGGGGAGATAGCACTGATTGTGATCGCGTACTCATAGCTCAGAAACGAGTTCTAAGAGCCATGGTGGGAGCAGATAAGCTAAAGTCCTGTAGGTCAATTTTCAAGGACAATAAAATAATGACGCAGTGCTCTCTGAACATATACGAAGTGATAGCTTTTACAAGGCGAAACATCTCATCTTTCTCGCGCTATGAGGGCCGCACTCGTCAAAATGGTAAGCTTAGACCTGTTCCCCACCGCTCCGCACAAGCTACAAAGAATCCTCGCGTGATAGGACCTGTGTACTATGAACACCTTCCGGATGCAATTAAAAACGTAAAATGTGACAAGATATTTATGCATAAACTGAAAAACTTCCTGTTGGATAAACCTTACTATTCTGTAACTGAATATTGAAATGATAGTTTTAAGCTATAGAATATTGACTTAATCATTATTATAAATTATATCATATTCAATGTTTATTGACATTAGAGCTTCTTATATTATTGCATAATAACCGGGCGGTTGGCATTGACCTTATACCGGGTGAACTACTTAAATATGGTGGTACGGAGTTGCACACGTCGGTATGGAAACTTTTCGTTCGAATGTGGGAGGAGGAGAGGGTCCCTGAGGACTTCAAAGTGTCTCGCATTTGTGCCCTCTACAAGAACAAGGGTGACCGTTCTGACTGTAACTCATATCGCGGTATTTCATTGCTGTCAGTCCCTGGAAAAGTCTTTGCCAGAGTTTTACTGAACCGCCTCAAAGATTTGTCGGAAAAAATTCTGCCCGAAACCCAGTTCGGCTTCCGACCTGACCGAGGTACATGTGAAGCTATTTTCTCGGTGCGTCAACTACAAGAAAAAAGTAGAGAACAAGGTCGCCAGTTGTACCTCTGCTTTGTTGATTTAGAGAAAGCATTCGACAGTGTGCCTCGCGAAGCTCTCTGGATGGTGCTAGGAAAGTTAGGGTGCACAGAAAAGTATGTGCGACTCCTAAGACTCCTGCATGACGACATGCAGTGCTGCGTCTCTGTAGACGGTGAACAGTCTGATTTCTTCCCCGTCACCTGTGGGGTGAAACAAGGGTGTGTTCTAGCGCCCACACTGTTCGCCTTGTACTTTGCAGTTGTAGTCAAAGAAGTCCTAAATACTGTTTCCCAAGGAGTCCGCATCCGTTTCCGCACAGATGGCAGTCTTTTTAACCTGGCTAGACTTAAGGCGCGCACTAAAGTCTCGTATGCATTGATTACTGAGATCATGTATGCTGATGACTTGTGCTTTCTTGCAGAATCCCCAGACGGCCTGCAACAGCTAATGTCCGTTTTTCACCAAGCATGCTGTAAATTTGGCCTGAAGATCAGTGTCAAAAAGACGGAAGTGATGTCCTTAGACTCGCATGGTCACGAGACACTGGCGATTATGCTTGGTGAGGATATGCTGAAACAGGTTGATAAGTTTCGTTATCTGGGGAACACTATAACATCTAAGTGTAACCTTGATGCTGAGATCAACAGCAGAATCAGTGCTGCAGCTGCAGCATTTGGGAAGTTGTGTTCCAAGGTTTTCTGCTCGCACGACCTAAAGCTAGCCACAAAAATCTCTGTATATATGGCGATTGTGCTGCCAAACCTTCTATACTCCTCCGAGACTTGGTGTGTGTATCGTCACCACATACGCACTCTGGATCGCTTCCACCTAAAATGCCTTCGCACCATCATGAAGATCAGATGGTCCGACCGAGTGCGCAATACCGAAGTTCTGAGACGAGCCAATGTTGGTGGCATTGAGGCCTATCTAATGCGTCGTCAGCTACGGTGGTGCGGTCATGTATCCCGGATGTCGGAGGAGAGAGTGGCGAAGCGCATCTTTTATTCTGAGCTAGAGGAGGGCAAGCGAAAGCATGGCGGACAACTCCTCAGATATAAAGATGTTCAGAAACGACACATGAAAAGATGCAACATTGAGCCCACTCAATGGGAGGGTCTGGCAGCACAGCGTCCCGAATGGCGCGGGATGGTTAAGAAGCAAGTCCGCGAGTTTGAGGAACAGCGTAAAGCAGACCTCGACGCTAAGCGCGATGAGCTGAAGGCCCGTCCACCCGTCGCCATTAACTATAATTATGTAAATGGCAAACTCACGCGTCCACTCTGTGCACGGGAGTTTACTGCCAAAATTGGCTACAATAGCCATCTCCGGGCGCATGAGCGCCGATCTGATTAGGAGTCAAAGTGGTCGCCATGGCCGAAATCGGTCGGAGAGATCATCATCATCATTATATTCTCATTTTAATCTTATTGAAATACTCTAGGTACTACTTATATTTGTAATACCAAATTGACTTTCTCGGTACATACCTTATATTATAAGTACAATTATTTGTAATATGTAGATTGTATTTTGAGAAAATAAATGAAATGAAATGAAATGACGCACGACAGAGCGCTAATACCGCAGCGGTCTGTCAAATCCATACTAGAAACGTCAATCCCCATATTAAAACCGCACTCGACGAATGACACTGCGATAGCACTGCGTCAACAGCGGTTGAGCGGTGGATTGACATTTCTAGTATGGATCTGACAGACCGCTGCGATATTTTTGCTCTCCGTCGTCGTGCGTCAAGTGTGTTCCTCGCCTGAACGAAATTCAATTTAATTCTGCATATGTAAGTAAGTGCGTACGTTTGCATTCGATTCCACACGCTCAGTCTGCACACGACCAAAACCATTCGTTGATTTGTAGTTAGAATAGCTGAAATGCCTAGGAATACTGGGCAGATACTTTGACCTGGCCATACTAGGCAATATGCTACAAACCTAGGCTCCACATTCGACTAGGAGTTGGATAAAGCCTATTGTAATTCCTGGCTTTAGTAAATTTCCTAAATTAGTATTTGCGCAATCTATGTGTGGGTAGTTTTATTAGTTAAGAAGCTATTATACAGGGTGTAAACAAATTAGCTGCAAATATTTTAAGGGGTGAACCAGGCCATGAAACTGAACAACTTTCCCTAAGGAACATGGGTCGAAATATGAAAAAAAAATTTGGACCTCCCATACAAATTGGCTTGCTCGGTCAGTAACTTTGAATATTTTTTTATATTTCGACCTATGTTCCTTGCGGAAAGTTGTTCACTTTCATGGGCTGGTTCACCCCTTAAATATTTGCAGCAAATTTTTTACACTTGTATAATCTGAATTCAAACTTCTTTCAACTTAATTCTACCAAAACCCTGTTTATATCCCTCAGTCATCATCAAATCACTTCTCAACCGTCCAAACTGCTACTGTATAATAAACTAATATATATTACACATGATATATTACCTGCGCCGGCCCTCAATCGTTGGCTCGTCAGAACGAAGTTATTTGTCAAACAAAGATGGTGGCCACAGATAGGGATACAGGAAATTGAAATGTGTATCACTGGACGAAAATCTTGGGCGCGGTGTGATACGAGCTTAGGTGATTGTCAAACTTAACGCACAACGTAGCTCTATTTTAGCGCATCCGTCTGTCAGATGGATGGACATTTCCTCATACTTAAAACCGACTTGACGCAGGTACAACGTATGAACCTGCGTAAACGGATACGTCTGTCAAAGAACTCTGCGTCTGCGTCAACGTCTGTTTTTAGTATGTGGAATTTGAAATTTCCTCACATCTGACAGACACATATACGTTAGGAGTGCGCTAAAAATGCGCAGCGGCGGCGTCGGCTGCTCTCTCTTTTTTCTTGTGGGACACCGAGTTGTCCAACGACCCTATAAACGTTAGCTGCTAGTAAGTAACATTATTTAATCTGGGGTTAAATGTGGGATTCACCTTAGGAGTGAACCGTAATTTCGTCCGGAGATATTTCTATGTTTCTATATCACATGGAAATATTTCTATATTTGTTTAAACAATCAGCCCAATCATGCCCTTGGGGCGAGGCTGGGCTTAGGAATTGTTCTGGAAAGAACGGATCAGGCTGATTCGCATGTGTGGTAACTTGCGATTTTTTAATACAAATAAAGATTTTACGACAGTTTTGAGTTTTGCCGTTGGTTTTGGTTATAGTAGGTACATGTCTATCTATTCAGATGAACAAGTAAAATCTATCAAATTATCTTAAACTGGTATAATATATATAGAATATAGGCATATTCAAAATATTTTGAAATGACTCACAAAATAGGACCTCTTCTGCATCTTAGGGCTTCTTGCTTGCTTCTTTTAAAAAAACCGCATAATATTATGAATATAGAATATTTTTTTATGCTCAAAGTTATGATTTTAGTTTCTTTTTTAGTTTTTTGATGGATTGACGAAGTGACAGGATATGCGTGTCATTTTTGTCATCTTTGTTGTAATATGTTGCGCGCCTCAGAATGAGGTTAAAATAAAAATAAAACATAAAAAGGAGAACCCAATCTGATCCAAGCAGGGATTGCCATACGCTATGATGATGATGACCCAATCTTCACAATATATCGCAGCAAGAAACTTTAGTTGGACGTATATAGTTTGGAACCATACTGATATACACATATCTTTGACACATATATAATGACTAGCTGGTGCCCGCGAACTTCGTTTCGCCATATATCATCCATCATATAAGCTATATAAAGGAAGCTCACTGATAAACATGGGCCTCCCCCATAGACTCTAAGAACCATAAAATAATATATTATAAGCTTATATTAAATTGTTGGTAGATAGGTACCCAAAAACTTGGTTTCGCCGACTATACAGTGTGTAAAAATATTAGCTGCAAATATTTAAATGGGTGAATCAGTCCATGAAACTGTACAACTTTCCCCAAGCAACATAAGTCGAAATATGGAAAAAATTTTTGGACCTCCCATACAAAATGTAGCAGCCGAGCAAGTCAACTGTATGGAAGGCCCAAATGTTTTTTTCATATTTCGACCTATGTATTCCTTGGGGAAAGTTGTTCAGATTCATGGGCTGATTCACCCCTTAAAATATTTGCAGCTAATTTTTTTACACTTTATATGTAATTTAAAAAAACTGTTAAATCCTAAATTTACATTTTCCACATGCAACAAAAGAGTAAGAAAACGGTGATTCTTTTATATATATGTTTGGTCTTTTTGATTCCTGTAGGTTGAATTTGCTGAATCAGGTTACAGATTAGTCACTCCCTATTCCAAATCCTCGCTTTCCAGTTCATTTTAGCATTTTTTTTTAAATCGTGCGTTTACTTCCAAAGGTATCAATTCCGTGAAGTAGACTGATGCCACATTTCTTAACATTGTGATGGATGAATAAAGACCGAGTTCATGAGAGTGAATAAATAAAACATAAGCTTATTAAAAACCAAGTAATCCCACTACAAATCCTATCCTATCCTACTTCCTACTAATATATTAATACAAAAGATTTGTTTGTTTGTTACTCCTTCACGCAAAAATTGCTGAACTGATTTTCATGAAATTGGGCACAGATGATGTGTGATGCCGGCTTAGAATAGCATCACCCCACATCCTTCCCGCGGGTGTCGTAAGAGGCGACTAAGGGACTCGACGGTATTGGTGTATTACAATTTGTCGGCTAAACATATAATAACAGTATGTAACAGAACAGCATTGGCTAGTAACGTAGATATAAAGAATACCCTTAACAAAATTAGCAAGAAAAATTAAAAACAAAAAATTGTGGTACTTCGCTGGCCGACTTACATCATAAGCAGATCCATTTCCGCTGAGCCATTTTAACCATGGTTGGAGCGGCGAAAATAAGGATAGGTATCCCTTCACACAAACTTTTGCTTTGTAGCTATTGCAATTTTCCCGCGGTAAATAGTAGATTACGCACCAAGAAAACGATCCATAATTAAAGAATGTATCGTCTGGTACGCAACTTACACGTCTTGTACCACGGAACTTTTGTTTTCGAGTGTAAAAAATATTGAATTATCAAAAGTTAAAATTATTCCAATATTAAAGAGATATTTTTGTAGTCGTAGACATATTCGTAGATTTTACTTTTCTCATTTATTGAGGTTATAAAAATATAGATTAAAAATAATAAATACGGCCTCTTGTTATTTTTCTTTCTGCGCGCTTATTCAAAGTGACACAGTTCGTGCTGGCCAGTTCGAAATTTGAAATCAATCTCGGGTCCAACAAGCCCATACACATCTTTTTACTACGCGGCACTATGAAATTTACGTGATCTACAAACTTATTTTATGCGTAGCAGCCAACCTCCCTTTTAGGGGTATGTTTTTTTTTAGCCTGTAACCTGGTCGGTGATTTACTTGACATTTTGGTACAAATTGCATCAAAATCCGCTCGGTCGTTTTCGCGTGATGCTTCCGCATATCCACAAACAAACACACAAACATCTAAACATCTAAACATCTAAACATCCAAACAGACAAAAATTTAAAAAATTGCAGAAACGTGTTTTGTTATCAATATTAAGTATCACGAAACAATTTTTTTTTGGATATCTTGTATGTACAGACTTTCGGTCCTCTTGAGCTTTATTATATGTAATAGATATGACATATTGACTGTCCCGCTGGCGTAGCGGATAGTATGCCTGCCTTCTACGCCGAGGGTCGTGGGTTCGATCCCCGCCGGACACAAATATTTGTTAAGTCAATTTTCAAATATTTGTGTTGAGTCTGGGTGTTTTCTATGTATAATATGTATTTATCTTAAAAAAAGTATTTATGTATTAGTACCAGCTATCTAGTTCCCATAGTACAAGCTTTGCTTAGTTTGGGGCTAGATGGTGCTGTGTGAATTGTCCAGGATATTTATTATTATTTATTATTTTTATTATCACTTTGGAATGGCATAGGCGGATAGCACACTTAACGCACGACGGAGCGCAAAAATATCGCAGCTATCTGTCAGATCCATACTAGAAACGTCACTTCCCATACAAAAACTGCACTCGACGGACGACACTGCGATAGCGCTGCGATAACAGCGTTTGAGCGGGATTGACATTTCTAGTATGGATGGAAGAAGATACCTAGAAAAATTACAGGAAGATACCACCAACCTGCGTTGCGGCAAAGTCCACATAGTTCACAACAAGAAAATAATAGCAAAACTACAAAACACACTTATTCAATGAAACACTATCTCCGGAATAAAGTTGAATGCCGACATAGCCGTACGGTCAGGCACACACAATAGGAGGTTTTCTTTTTGAGAATTAAAAAAACTAGTATTCCAAGAACTCGATAGATGGCGTTGAACTGACTATGTTACTAGATTCCAGTGAAGATTTTAAAGCCAAAAGACTAAAAACACTGACTGACAGTCTAGCATGCACTGACACCTTCGTTCCAAATGAGTCTGAGTCCAAGTTTCAAAAAAACAAAAAATAAATATTACGTTCCGTCTTTCGCGGTAACATACCAAGCACAGCGCCATCTATCCAGCGACTAGAATAATAATTATAAAGAAATAAAAGAAACTTCCGTATTACACTTATTGTAAACAACCAAATATCCTATTTAGGCAGTTCCCTCACTGTTTTTACGTATTTGAGCCTTCGGATGACTTATTCATCCTAAGGAGATGGCAAAACTAGGCTTACCCCTCTGCCAGAATTCACTGCCCATTTTGCCCAGCACGTTATATGAAACTAACAGTTGCCATTTTGTATGTAGTTGTCAAGTTGTTGTAAATATGGCACTTTCTATGTAGTAGTATAAAAGTAAATATAGATGGCGTGGTTTAGGAGCTAGGTATAGACTTATTTGTTCATGCTGACGCTCCTATCAAAGAAATAACATTATAATAATACCCAGTATCCCGTTGCACGCCATCTATATTTTCTTAAAATAACATGGCACTATTTACTACGTCTATACCGTGAATGCTCTAAGATTTTAGGGCATCCAGAACCATAACGCATGCGTCAGTCAGACAGATGCAGATAAGATGAATTTCGAATTCCCCATATTACCATAATATATAACCGACGATGACGCTGGAGTAGAGGTCAGGTGGCTCTGTGTAAAAACTTGGTTCCACGTCAAATCCCCTGGGTTAGGTAGCCGACCCCGACAGAGAACGAGATAAGGCAAGGAGAATGATGATGACGAGGGAGCAACACCAATTTGCATCTATCTTTGTTACACTTGTTGTGGTTGGTGCAATACACCTGTCTCTTTCGCACCAACGGACACTAGGTATGGGATGCCTTACCTATGTGGTCGATCGTACTGAAATAATTGCTCAAAAGACCCTTAAATCCTGGTCATTTGTTTATTAAGCCTCGCCGCCTTTTAGCATAAATACGGTAGCAGGCAGTTGTAAGAATGCTCGTGTTGCAGGCAAAGTTGGAAACCAGGCAAAACCAGTGCCTCGTTTTTCGAAACTACAGACTACAATTCTACGGGTGAAATTCGATGTACTTTGCGTAGCGGGTCAAAAATCCTGGTTTTATAATATCCCACCGGCTACGCAATGTATGTCGAATTTCACCTGTAGAATTGTAGCCTGTAGTTTCGGTGCATGGGCCACTGGCTAGACTTACGGCCAAATTGTAGATCAACAAAGATATTTGAAGGAAATTTCCTAATTTATTTGCCAATCATGCAATTCTAAACTCGGGCCACAGCTGTCAAAATGATGCCGATGCTTTGACGTACAGTCTTTTTTCCTTTGTCAAATATAAAAAATAGTGTAAAAGAAAATATTATAGATGGCACGGTTTAGGAGCTACCTATGTATGAACTTTGTTATTCTAAGTCTATGCGAATGTACATTTAAATTTCTAGTAGGGATAGGTGGAAAAGTATCCCTACCGGTAGGGATGCTTGGAAGAAAAGTCCATCTATCCCAACCAGTAGGGATACGTTAGTAGGGATACTTGGAATAGGGGGAACTTTTTAGTGCATACTGACGGTCCGATCAAAGAGTTGACATTATAGTAATACCCAGTAACCCGGAGTGCGCCATCTATATTTTATTTAAATGACTTATAGTATAGGTACTTCAGCACAAATATATATCTTAGTGATCTGTGGCAGAATGTCCCTCATTGACCGAATAGCTGCCAAAATTGGCTTTTAAGCGTGTCCAATGCGCATCTTATATTACTTGATTGTACTTTCTCGGTCACCCAAAGGTTGTATGGTAGATAATCCTACCCTGACATTAAGGCCGTCTTCTACATTTTTTATCTATAAGGAATATATATATATATATATAGTTTCCAGGCAATTTTTATCGACTCTAAAAACAATTTTAAAACTTACAAAAAGTACACTCTCCCCTCAGAGACTTTTAGTCTAGACGCCTTTTAGGTGCCTTTACTATATATGTACCTACAACTTTACAACTTTTCAAGCATCTGTGATCTATTTTTGCAAAAAGAATTCAAAAGATACCATTAATCTATTTACATAGAATCTGCATCGCATCGGCCTAATTACTTAATGATATCTGCATAATCGATAACGAAATCGTTCTCGATAAGACGTCACTATAAACTGAAGCCAAGGTTGAAATATTTAACTTGAAACATGTTCCTAGATAGTGATGGAAAAGACTCGAGTGCTGACTAAAAGTCTGTGAGGGGAGAGTGTACTTTTTGTGAGTTTTAAAATTGTTTTTAGAGTCGATAAAAATTGCCTGGAAACTCAGGAAAGTAATCAATGAGTACTAGGTATAGGTAATTAGTGATCCCAATAATTATTCATTTTCATTCATTTAAATATCTATGGTATTCTTCTTTGACGTAACAACTCTTATGACTCGACGGAGCCGGCTACACGCACACAATGAACACGCCTCATGCGGCGTTAGCTCGCTCTGAGGCGTTCCATTTAAGAATTGAGATGCTAACGAGAGCGCGGAATCAACAAAGAGGCACAATCTGCCTCCGCAAGTAAACCGACTTTGGCGGATCGCACACTTGACGCACGACGAAGCGCAAAAATATCGCAGCGGTCTGTCAGATCCATACTAGAAACGTCACTCCCCATACTAAAACCGCACTCGACGTACGATACTGGGATAGCGCTGCGTCAACAGTGGTTGAGCGGTTTTAGTATGGGGATTTACATTTCTAGTATGGCTCTAGAATACTCTACTAGCTACTACACACATAAAACATACATAGATCTGCAAACGAAAATGAATGTCTTGAATTAAGACTCAGGTGACTCAAGTCTCAATACTGTTGTGCGGGACTCGAGTCTTTTACATCCAGTAAAGTAGCTCGGTAAAGAGGTAGCCGCCGGCCACTGTCCGTCTTCGCGACGCACGCGCATAAATCCACCAACGACATTCTTTGCGCTTGCGCACCGCCGCCGCCGCCGCTCTGCGCAATACCCAAATCTACTTTGCATAAGTCACTTTTGTTTAAAGTGATCATATTTTGGCGGTAATATACTGCTGTAAAGTTTAAAGTTGTGCTATGACATTTTCTACAGTTTTACTAACTGTTTAAAAAAAATGGTTGATCTTTTTTTATACAATGAGGGTGCAATACAAAAGAAAAGACTCCTGAAAACTCAAAGATCACTCTGAGAAGGCCTTGGTGCCAGTTCGGATGACTTTTTACGTAGTTTGGTAGTAGTTAAGATCTTTGACGCTGCAAGAATAAAACCAGTTTTGACCACAGTTGCTAAAATTCCAATTTTTTCGCTAATCCTTATTTTGACGAATGAGTATGACGGTAGGCTGAAATAGGCAAATTATCTAAGTAATTACATTTTATGTACCTAAAACCAATCCTTCTTTTGCTTTACCTAACTAAAGATCAAGCTAAACTTAGTTTTAGCAATACCCCGAGGCGACTACAGCATAATGAATGCATACTATTTAGCTACCTTCTCTCAAACGGCTCATAGTTGCTCAATAATATGCCAGTACTATGTTGGGAAGAGGAGCGATTGTTCGGAAGATCGGCTTATATTGATTGCCCGGAAAAATCGTGCGGTGGAGCTAGGGCGGCCATATCTTTGAAATTTTCAGAAGGATATTTTTAAGGCATTTTCAAGAAATGAATGGATTAAGTACTTTGTTCTACTAGCTAAATCATACCTAGGTGGCCTTAATCGCTGATAAACCTGAAACATCCTGAAACGTAGAAATTTTAAACAAAGAGGACTACAACTACCTAAGCCACAGATCAGAGATCGAGCGAAACAAATGTAACTTTTGCTCTGTGACCTACGCTAATGTACTAATATAGAGACAGCCATCATTGGATGATTCGTACAATTATAAAATTTACAGAGGATTGAATAATTAAAAGGGACTTGGGACCTTGGGACTCGATATTAATACCTACATACTACTACTGGACCCATGACCCAAAGATGGTTCCAAGTTTCGGGACTTAGACGGCGGTCGTTACACAACCATTTCAGAAGTCGGGTACTTATAGAAGGTGGTTGAACAATTCTAACACTAGTTGGTTCATTGGGTCGTTGGACGACCCGGTGCCCCACACGAAAAGAAAGAAAGACTGAAAACAAAATCTCATGGTCACCTTACCACCGTGGGCGAAGCGTGGGTGCCCTTGCGCATCTATGTGATGAACATTAAATTCGATCGTTCCGACCTGCGCGTGCGCATTCAACAGATTTATTATTACTCAGAACTGCTCATTTGTGCACTAATCGATCCTAAATTTATTACAAATTTATTAGCAAAATATTAAATATTAAGGTGATACCATTATGTAGGTGGTGCCTCCAACACTAAAAATGCCAAAAATAAAAGAGTAATTTATGAAACATTCGCTAGTCAAGATTAAAGTAGGTACCTACTAATACCGAAGCTTATGTACAGAATGTTGTATCAGCACAAAATAGTTTCAAGTAATGCTATTCTGTGGCGCTGTTGGCACTTTTTCAGATTGAGGGATCATCTGTTAAGTTCAGTGCAAAATAAATTTAAAAAAATTACTGCTGAGGTTTTACATCATTTGCACGAGTGTAGGGACCCAAGTCTGCTATTTTTTGTCATTGTAACGCCATCAAAACTCAACAGTCATTCAATTGCCATTGTGATTTTTCTATACTTTAAACTGTTAACTGACTCGTAGTCACTGACCGAAATCATCCAACTAAGATCCAATTGACATCCAACTGAAACGATTTTCATTTAGCAGACTTAGGGCCCTGGAACTCAAGGAACACATAAAAAAATTCATATAATTTTTTTATGGAGACAAATATTTTTTGAAGTGTTAAAGGGGGCAGCACTTGTTTGCTGGTATCACCTTAAATATTAATATCGTGACGAGAGTACGGAGTTTAGTTTAATGTTATGCCCTTTTGATTGTAATGTCTGTGAAGGGTGTGATGCTGTTATCCGGTTTGTATCTCAATTACGAAGATATCTCAATCTTTAGGTACCTTTAACTTGAGTGCCGTGTGATGCTGGCTTAGAATAGGATCACCCCATTTCTTTCCCGTGGATGTCGTAAAAGCCAACTAAAGGATTTAAGGGTTTCATGAGTATTGCAATTTAGGAGACAGGCTGACAATCTGTCACTATAGTGATACACGACTTATCTGAATCGACCCTCAAACATTTGTCAGGCGTTGCGATAACGACCGTAATTTTACTGTCGTCAACGCTCTGCCTAACTCGCCAGGGATATAGCCGTGATTTGTGTGCTTAACTTGATTCATCTTTAACTAAATAACAATTTTTTAAATATTACGTATTAATTTAAAAACTTGCAAAATTTTCCACCGCACGCTTTTTCCAAAAATCCTTAACTGTTTGAAGGAAGGAAGAATTTGCAAAGGCCACTTAAGTTTTGACGACCGATGTGGCGCAGTGGCAGAGCGACTGCCTTTGACACAGAGGGTCCCGGGTTCGATTCTCGGTGGGTCACTCACAAAGTTGTTATCTATCACTTTGTGAAATTGTTCCCAGTCTGGTTAGGACATTGCGGGCTTAACCACCCGATTGTCCGTAAGTAAGATGGTTCCGTGTTTCGGATGACACGTTAAGCCGTAGGTTCCGGTAGCTATCTATGATCACTTAGGCGGCAGTCCTTACAAAACCATGTCAGAAGGCGGTTGAAAAATTCACTAAGGTTTATCGGGTCGTTGGACGACTCGGTGTGCCACACGAAAAGAGAGAGAACAGAGACGTTAGTTTTCAACAAGTTCATGTCCGCTATTTACATATCTAATTTCAGACCAGTAGGAGTCCCTTCGACATTTGCGAAATTATTTGAATCAATTCTATACAAAAGCATTTACACACAAATAGGCTCACAGTTGTCTGACCGCCAGCATGGGTTTCGACCGGGGAGGGGAACTCATACCAATCTTATGAACTTTATGCAGTATGCCACTACTTCCCTGGATGCTCGAGTTGGGGGACAGATGGATGTGGCATATTTTGATTTTCGTAAAGCGTTTGACAGAGTGGATAATGATATTTTATTAGAGAAATTTGCTAAATTTGGTTTTGATTCACCGTTACTTAAATTCTTTGCTGCTTACTTGGGGAATCGTAAACAGTATGTAGAGTACGGAGGATACATTTCGGATACATATTCGACAAACTCGGGGGTAAGTCAGGGAAGTAATTTGGGAGCTTTAAAGTTTATTATTATGATAAACGATTTACCAAATGTATTAGAGAGTTCGGACTGCTTGCTCTTTGCGGATGACCTTAAATTATTCCTCAATATAAATAATGAGAATGACTGTGTACTTCTACAAAAGGACACTAATAATGTATTGAAATGGAGTCAAGAAAATAAATTAGTTTTTAATGCATCTAAATGTAGTTTGATGTCTGTCACTCGTGCTCATCACCCGCATCATTACGACTACCAAATCGACGGAACTCCTTTAGAAAGAGTCACCTCGATTCGTGACTTGGGAGTGCACATGGCTCACGACTTAACATTTCGCGAACACATTACCAAAATATGTAAAAAAGCATATAGAAATTTAGGGTTCGTCTTGAGAATATATCAACTATAAAAGCATTATATAATGCACTTGTAAGAAGCCAACTGGAGACTTGTTCGATGGTTTGGAGCCCTCAAGAAACGAAATATAACCAAATGATTGAAAAGATGCAAAATAAGTTTCTGAGATACATGTATAGTAAACAATATGGAGTATACCCATCGTATCCAATTATATACCCTACTTCATTTTTGCTAGGTATGGTTGGTTACTATAAACTAGAAGTTCGTAGAAATCTATCCTTATCTTTGTATATTTTCAAAATTTTCCGCGGTATGATAACAAACCCGACGACTCTACAAGAGATCGGTTTGCTAGTGCCAAACGTGAGACTGCGACGTGGTCCACGGAGTGAGGTCTTCGCTACTGTGCCGAGGTCTCGGACCAATGTACTAAAACACGCACCCTTAACGATAGCGTTACAAATAATAAATAAGGTGTCAAATAAGTTAGACGTATTTCAATGCTCGTTGGCAGGGTTCACGGAAGCTGTAATAGATTATCTGACATTGAAATAATTATTTTGTTTATATTAATATAATTCTTTGATTGTCTAACGAATATTTTTTTGTAATTTATGACATAACTTAATAATTTGCTTATTATAATATTATGTAAAGGAAAAGATTAACATTTAAATTTAAATAATGGTATTAAATATTCTAATTGTAAATGATAATTATAACTAGATTAAGGATTTAGGTGCATTGCCGCCTTGGGTACGCCTGTATGGCAATGTGTATATAAATCTTAATAAATAATAAATGAAAAAGAAATTAAATGAAATTTAAATAGGAGATTTTCTTTTTGAGAATTAAAAAAAAACTAGTATTCCAAGAACTCGATAGATGGCTATGTTACTAGATTCCAGTGTATATTCAAAAACCAAAAAAATAAAAATAAAACAATGCAACACTGACTGACAGTCTGGCATGCACTGACACTTTCGTTTCAAATTAGTCCGAGTCCATGTTTCAAAAAAACAAAAACTGAATATTACGTTCCGTTCTTTGCGGTAACATACCAAGCACAGAGCCATCTATCTATCCAGCGACTAGAATAATAATATTTAAAAAATCCTTATATCGTATTTTATACACTATGCTACTTGTAGTATGTAAGTAATATGAAGAAAGACGCTAGCGGGAACAGAACTGAATGACTTATGCTCCACCGACAAGAGCAAAGCTCTTACAGTAGGAGAAGAAGATATGCAGATAGAAGATAAGAAGATAAGAAGTAGATAAGCAGATGACTAACTTTAGCAGTTGGCACCAAGATCATCGTTTCTTTGGACGAGTCCGTGTCCTACTCGAAAAGAAAAAAACACATCTTACATCCACTTCTTCGTTGCACATATAGAAAAGACATCAACGCAGACCAAGAAGATTCGCGTGGTTTGAATTTGTTTAGAATTATTTTTAGAAAGGAGATTGTATTCCTCTTATGTTTCACGAAAAAGCGAAAAAGACTTAAAAATCTAAGCGTCACAAAAAATAAAATAAAACAATTTCTTCTTTTTCCATAAAATGGCTTATCAAATATTTTTTGACATCAGATTTAGCCAGTGGCGAAAAAAGTTGTCTATCAAACGGGAAAATGGTTTCGTATTTGAGTAAATAATACAATCTTTTCTAGTATAAACCTATCCTATATTTTATAAGGTGAGAATTTAGATTTATTTATACATAACCATCGGATATTGGTGAAACTTTCTATGGAAACGGCGGCGGCGGCTTGCTGCTTAACCAAAACTCAGTCTTATACGTCCGCCTCGCGTTTTACGTTTTGGTCTCATAAAATGTTGACCTTTCACCGAGCCGACGACCAAAACACAGGCAGGTCCATGCCCTCCCACACACAGCGCGCGATGCGATCAGCGCCATCTCGCGGGGGGCGGGATGTATCACGCGTTCGCGGTAGTGCATCGCTCTGGCTGGTCTTGAGCTTTTACGACGATGATTCGTTTAAGAACTCAAATCATTTATTCAAGGTAGTAAATTTTACATTAGTCTTTTTGACCGTCAAGTCATTGTAAAAAAGAGAAAAATGGAGGATCATAAAAAAAAAATATGAACCTAGTGTAAACGCGGCTCGACGCTCAGCGATTGTCTTTGCAAAATTTAAGATTCATGTTTGACTTATGCCAGTTTATTGTAAGTAAAACACAAACAAAAGGTAACGACAACACAGAAAACTAAAACCAATACTACTACTACTAATTATATGCAGAATATTACAGTAGTATCTAACGTCTAGATATAACTGGACGTCGTAATTCCCGATTTTAATTTATACCAGCAGGTATCAGTTTGGTTTGCAAGGTAAATCCAATGGCTGTATAGTACAGTACATATAGGTTAAAACATAATAAAATCGCACTCGACGGATGACGCTGCGATAGCGCTGCGTCGACAGCGGCTGAGCGGTTTTAGTATGGGGATTGACATTTCTAGTATGGATCTGACTGACCGCTACGGTGTTTTAGCGGTCCCTGAGCAATCCACCAGAGTCTGCTCGCCTTTCAGACCCAAAATCAGCTACGGGCGTAGGTGCTGTAGTCAGGTTATTATTTTACGCCAGGAGGGGGCCGTGTGAAGCTGGCTTAGAATAGCATCACCCCATTTCTTTCCTGTGGGTGTCGACTAAGGGACTCGAGGGTTTCATACGTACTGTAACCTTAGGTGACAAGCTGATAACCTGTCACTATAGTGATATACAAATCATCTGGAAGAGCCCTCAATATTTGTCATAAGTGGCGATTGCAATCGTATTTTCATGGTCGTAAGCGCTCTGCCTACCCCGCAAGGGATAAAGGCGTGATGTGTGTGTGTGTGTGTGTGTGTGTGTGTGTGTGTGTGTGTGTGTGCGTGTGGGGTCCCTAAACCTCCCAGCCAGAATGTAGTCTTGCTGAAGCGATCAACATGTGACGTCATCGCCCTGAGCGCGCTGATTGAGCGATGTCCGTCCACTCGGTACTGTGTCGATTGCTATTATTATTACTCGTCGGCTTTGCGCTTGCGCAGGATTATCCATTCACATTTGCGTGTAAAAGGTGTTCTTTTCATGAGCACAGTCCACTGCTGGACATATGGGATTATTATGTTTACCATTAGAGTGCATCATCACTATCACTATCACTACATAGTATAAATCTTTTCGCGTCTGTCTGTATGTATGTTTGCTTAAATCTTTACAACTACTCAACGGATTTTGATGCAGGTTTTTTAATAGAAAGAGTCATTCAAGAAGAAGGTTTTTATGTATAATATTTGCCGGGAAAACATCTTATTTCCACGGGAAAACGAGTTGCAGCGGGCGCAGCCGCTGTGGTAGGCCGCTATTACACAATAATCAAGTAACTCTCTCTCTCTCTTCGTGTGGGACACTGAGTCGTCCAACGACCCGTAAAGTGACGACATCTATTTCAACTTTGTGATTTTCTCACATAAAACACCCTGTTTCTTTCGCGGCCGTTACTGCGCTCGCTCTCTTATTAATAAAGCGAAGAAAGCCGAATCTGATCGAGCCACAATGCCCGCCCCGCTAAGCAAATATTGAGGAATATCGTAATTTGCGGGGCCGATTCCACTGACCGACGGTTTAGTCTTGGCCGTCATTTGCGTGGGCTGTAGGGTTATAGTATGTTAAATATAGGATGATCCCTGTGACGTTTGTGATTTTGGAGCAAATGCTATGACATAAGGTCCATTTTCTTTTGGTTTACTAGGAAAATAGACCTTATGTCTTAGCATTTGTTGCAAGGTAATAAACTTCACAGGAATCATCCTATATTTTACAAACTATAATAAACGGCATTATTCGATTTAACCCTGGAATCAGGTTTCCGAACTACTAGTGGAAGCCATGTCTCGGAAAGCGTAACGTGAACCTACTTCAGCCAGATGGACTGATGACTTAAAAGTCTACTGGCGCTGCTGGTATGATCTGGAGTATGAAAGTTGGGAGACGCTACCATAGAGCGTACCTTGGGTGAAGCCGTTCAGCTGTGGCATAGGCTCATGTGATAAAATAAGTCTGATGTATGATGGAAGTTAGAAATACCAAATCGTAATAGAATCTTTCTTTATGCATCATAAGTACAAATTTCAAGTTGATCCGAGTTTAATCCTTGGTTTGTGGACCTTACTCGAGGAGAACCCTAGAACAAAACTCTAGGCCCTCAGTTAAACAAACTATAAACCTATTTCTGATGATCTTGGAAATCACCGAAAAAGACCTTCACAAAACTTCCAGTCTAACCACCTAAAGAACCAAATCACGAGTTGGTGAAACCGGCCGCACCCAATCCTCCCTCTGAACAAACAGACTCGGTATCGTCGTACCGACATCTCTTTCAGGTTAAACCTCCATCCAAGCCCTGCCATAATCCACGGCCCAAGCTAAGCCCTGAGAAATGTTCATGCAGTAAGGCTGGTCTTCCACTACTGAGAGACGAGAAACTCAAAGTCACTCATGCGGGTGTCAAGACAATCAGCAACATGGTGTGCAATAAAGTCCATATTTCAAACAAAAATACGGGGTGTAAGGGACGTTGTAAAGAATACTTTGCAGGCGTGATCAGACCATGAAACTGACCAACTTTTTCTATGGGGGCTACGTTGGGAAAGGCAAAAATCTTTTCGAGTTCCCATACAAAGTTAGCTGATCGGGAATTTTGTATGAGACGTCGAAATTTTTTAAATACTTTTCCTTGGAAAGAAATTTTCGGTTTAGGACAGCGCCATCTATGTACAATTTTCAAATTGATTGGGAGATGTCCAGAGAGCAGAGAAATAGGACGATATGCATGATGAAGACGATGGAAGACTAATGTAACCTACTGAGATGGAGTAGCTATGATAGCACTTCGTGCGTTGTGAGGTCCCCAAGTCTGCTATTAATTTGTTGTCATTGTAACGCCATCGAAACTCAACTGTCATTTAATTGCCATTGTGATCTTTCTATACTTCAAACTGTTAGCAGACTACGAAATGACCGAAATCATCCAACTGAGACCCAATCGACATCCAACTGAAACGATTTTCATTTAGCAGACTTAGGGCCCAGGTCAGTGGACGATCACTCTCAACCGAGGAAATGATGAAGCGATAAAGTTTTGAGAAATTAATAAAATGTTTTTAAATAAATTAATTAGTGGTGGTTTACTTTATGAGGCATAATTTTGTTTATTGATAATTATTGCAGCCTAATTTTTTATTTGTGGTTCAAAAGTTCAGCACAATATGCTAAACATAAGATTATTAGGTACCTACCAACGATACTATCTAACTAGATTGTTCATTGGGCTCATACGTCTGTGACAGACGCTTTTTAATCAGTGTCTGAAGCAGTCTGAAATCTGCATGGCGCGGGTCTAGGTATAATATATGGATTTAGAACCTTGTCGTCGGACAAGTTTCAGAGTTGCAACTTGCAACCAAGGACTGGACGGCAAAGCAGCGTTGTTAACTACTTGTTAAGGCAACTATCTGAACCGAATGGATGCTAGCTGATAAAGATATGATAAAGGTAAGTACTAATGCAGGTACTTACGGTAATACTGTTCACTTTTTTATAGTGGTTCATTCTCACTATAAGGAATCCTAAAAGAGATTTAGTAGCGCCATCTATTTACGTTATTGTGTACTACTGATGCTATCAGATCTTACGGTTCATTTCACGCAGAGTTTTTATTCCCTTTATTACTTGATAAATGCTTAAATTTTAGAATAATTGAATAATAGAATTTAAAACTCGTTAAAAGAATTTAATTTATCAATTAAGCATGAAAATAATTTGTCTTAAAGCCGTGATAAAAAGAAAACTATAATCACTCAACACCAAATATTACGTACAACGGAACGTAAATACCACGAAAAAAAACAAAACCTTATGTCAACGCAAACAAAACTATGTGAAAAATATTTCTAAATTTCATGTAAAAACCTTACTAAATTCACACAGTAATTTATGTGCACCAATCCATGTGCTATTAGAATTTGTAGTTCCATTGGAGAATCGTCGCCATGACTGAAAAGTAAGTAATTCTAGTCCTTTGTTGATGATGTCAATAGCACAGTTATCTTATCAATAAATTAATGAAATTCCATCTAAAGTTCGCACATTATTAGTAAACAGAGTTCTTTTAGATATATCTTGCTATGAACGAAACATTCAGGCCATGGGGACGATTGGTAGATCTAGTTCAAAGTTTTAGGTCAATCAGATTATAAGTAGTGATTTCCTTCATTTTGTAATGCCTAGCCGTTTGGGATCTCATAAACGTGTTTTCTATGATGTACGGTCACGCGTCTTATCCGAATACTTATGATACAAAGTATTTTGTTCTCACTTGCTTATGTTAGTATTATTACATAGGATTAGATCACCCAAATGTGATTTCTAGATTTTTCTGTTAAGTATTAAAAGTTCTGTTCCGGATTTTTAAAAATGTTTTAGAGCTATTGAAACTGCACAAGGTCATCTTTGTATACAGTTTAAGCAAAGTTATCTGTCTACATATATTTATAGCAAAAAAAACAGGAAATAGTATGTCCTTCAATTTATACGGTTTGGTGTGATAAAGTAAACTGCAATAATAAAAAATTGTAAATTATCTACATTCTATTATTATTTATTATTGTTGAGTTTTACAGTGGTCAACGCTCTGCCTACCCCGCCAGGGATACAGGTGTGATTTGTGTGTGTGTGTGTGTTAGCGGATGAGAACTTTATTTTGCTGTGAATACTCTCATGAGTATTATGAATCACATTTTTGATAATACAATGCTTTCCACACACACATACACAAATCACGCCTATATCCCTGACGGGCTGGGCAGAGTGTTAACGACTGAAAAATTACTGTTTTTATCGCTACATCTGACAATATTTGAAGGTTGTTTTAGATAAGCAATGTATCACTATAGTGACAGACTGTCAGCCTGTCGCCTAAAAATGCAATACACATAAGTCCCTTAGTCGATTTGTACGACACCCACAGGAAAGAAATGGGATGATGCTATTCTAAGCCGGCATCACGCGGCAGATGCTTTCCTAATGTATTTATATGTGAATATAAAACAGTAACAAACCTTTCCAGTAATATTTTTTCTTAATATGTAGCTACATTTTACAGATTAATTTCCATAGTATTCTTACATACTCAGAAGGGAATAGGCTAGTGGATTGGCAGGTTAAATGTGCTTTTTTTTAAAACTATCTAAAATGGTATTTTGTATGAAAATGTGAACGTCATTATACATTGCTATTTTGGATGGCGTCAACACTTACTTTTACATATTATTTCTATTTATTAATTCAAACTTTGAATTTTAAAAAATTATGAATGTAGTCCTTAGTATTTTTAGACAACAATTTTAAACATACAAATTTTCTATTTTAATAAGGTACCAGTCCGCTAGCAGAATCAAGAGAAGTTTGAATTTAAGAATTCTAGTTATCTGATTTACAATCAGGAAGATACAACTTACTGTGCTAGTTCTTTTATTTTAATGTTCTGCAATACCTACATCATTTTTACAATATGTTGATATGATTTAGATGCAGGCAAGGTGTTTAACAGGAGTCTGTAAAGAATTTTATCCCTTAACTAGTGTGATACATAATTTATACATACATAAATCACGCCTGTATCCCTGGCGGGGTAGGCAGAGCGTTAACGGCCGTAAATGACGTCTGACAATTGTTTGAGGGTTGTTTTAGATAGTTGTGTATCACCCTAGTGACAGGCTGTCAGCCTGTCGCCTAAAATTGCAATACACATGAAACCCTCTAGTCCCTTAGTCGGTTTTGACGACTGCCACGGGAAAGAAATGGGGTGATGCTGTTCTAAGCCGGCATCACAAGTTTATATTTCATTAATGACCCGGTCCACAACCCAAGTGGTAAAAATTCAATGCAGTTGATTGGTGAAGTTCATTTTATAAGCTGGTTACGACAAAGATAAAATTAACAGAATATTTTTATCAGGTGATGTTTTGAATAAAGCGGATCATTATAAAGCCAATTACAATAGCAAAAAAATTCATGACATGTTGAGTCCTATTTATAAAATATGCACTTTTTTTATAAGTATCAGTCACTTACTGATAAAAGAAGCATGATATTATTATATGGAGTGGTGTTATATTAAATTGAAACTTTTGTTCTACTCAGTCCATTGCAATACTAAAGCATGGTGCATTTTTAAAATACCATACCTGGCTTAAAAAGGAACATTATGTTGTGCGTGTTTTATGCGATAGGTTGACAACCTATCACTATAGTAATAGACTACTTTTCTGAAATGACCCTCAAATATTTGACAGGCATTGCGATAACTAATATAATTTAATTTTATGTTAAAGTTCTGCCTGCCCCGCGAGGGATAAAGGCATGATTTGTGTATGTATGTATGTTTTAAAGAAATGTCAAATAAAGAGGATATTAACCAGTGATGAAAAATGTTGAGGAGTTGAAAGATGTATGTAATAATAATAAGTGGAAGGAAGTATTCTCTGCCTACCCCTCTGTGATTTATGTATGCTGCTTTTTTTGTGATGGTTTATGCAATTTTAGCCCCGGGGCTATCAAATCTACGCCTGTTGGCTTGGTGGGGAGCACGCGCTTGACCGTAAATAATTGATTAGTTGTTCAAACAACCAGCCCAATCACGCCCTTGGGCGCCCTCCTAAGAGTTGTTCTAGGAAGAACGGATCGGACAGAATAGAACGGATTGGACTGAATAGAATGGATCGGACTGAATAGAACGGATCGAACTGAATAGAACGGATCGGTCTGTATAGAACGGATCGGACTGAATGTATGCTGCGTTTCAGGTCGGAAGAGGCGAGCGCCAGTGCTGCGGGCAGCGAAGGCGCCGGCAACTGGTGGGACTCCTGGCTCTCGTCTGCTAAGACAAAGGTAAATGGCGTGTCATGTCTTTTATAGCCCTAGTTTCGACTCGACCTGATTTCGATTCGATCCGTTCTCTGCAACTGGGTTGATGCAGAATGGGTTTAGTTGATTCTAGGCCTTTTAGGCTGCCGTAAAATTAGTTTCTCTTGTAATATCTACATGAATTACTCCTGTACCTGCAGCTTTTATTTCTAAGGCACTTTATTTATGCCTTGTGTTAATGCTGACACTCCTCTAGTTGAATTATAACCACAGTATCAAAACACCGTGTAATCACACAAAGTATCGCCGTGTGATGCCGGCTCAAAATAGCATCACCCCACATCCTTCATTCCCGCGGGTGTCGTATGAGGCGACGAAGGGACTGGAGAGTATTGGTGTATTAAAATTTTTAGGCGACAGGCTGACAACCTGTCACTATAGTGATACACATGTTTTCTGAAACAACCATGGAAAACAATCCTTAAAGATGTCAGATGTGGCAATAGCGACCGTATTATTACGACCGTTAACGCTCTGCCTACCCCGCAAGGGATAAAGCCGTGATATATGTATGTATGTATGCCGTGTGATGCCGGCTTAGAATGGCATCACCCCACATCCTTCCCGTGGGTGTCGTAAAAGGCGACTAAGGGACTCGAGAGTATTAGTGTATTACAATTTTTAGGCGACAGGCTGACAACCTGTCACTATAGTGATACACATGTTTTCTGAAACAACCATGGAAAACAATCCTCAAAGATGTCAGATGTGGCAATACCGACCGTATTATTACGACCGTTAACGCTCTGCCTACCTCGCAAGGGATAAAGGCGTGATATATGTATGTATGTATCAAAACACATAAATGTAGGTATGAAAAAAACTATAAAGAACAAAAAAAAAAAGAAAAATAATGTTTATTTTTTAATAATATAATGATATAAATTGCAAAATATACGTTCTTTTTTTGTTTTGTTCTATTGAATCTAAAAATAACTCCACTCTTACAGTTACTTGTACTTTCAACAATTTTGTATGTCTTTGTTACTCAGTGTGGTTGTACAAGGATATCGAAGGATAGCTGCTGTTGAGACAGTTGTTTTAATTATAAATACAAATAGTAACTTTTCCGACTTCTACAAAAACATGTTATATAGTTGAAGTCAATTCATTATAATGAGATCTTAATTTTGCCTGTCTAGGGATGCAAAATTTATCGATAGACATACAGTTCAGACGATATTGCCCGATAAATCCATATTTTATAAGTCTTCAATGAATCTTTGAAATTATTTTTGTTTTTTTTTGCCCCAGCATGGATCCAGCCAGCACAGTTTTCGTAACATTTGGTCTTAACATAATCAGTAATTTAATATTCCAGTCAGCAGAAGTATACTCCATGGTCCGCAAAGACCTGGACGAGATCGGCAGCGCAGTCAAGAGTGAGGCGAACCACGTCTTCAGTACAACCTCCACCGTCATTGGGAAAACACTCAAGGTAACATTACAGCGACCTCTGTGAGCAACAACACGAAGTCAACTCTAGTGGATCACTCACAAGATGCAACAGGAGTTCTCAACATATCCGCAAGATGGCGCCACTTGACAGAACAATCGGTCTGAAACGCGGTATCGATGTGTTCACCGCGCAACGCATAAGTATAACTTCCAATCCTATCCAGCAGGACCTATCGGTCCCCTGGCCAGGTAAGATAGCTTTACCCATCTACCCGTCGCCCTCTGGAATCCTCTCTCTGGCATTATTCTTGCCAAACAGCAATATTCCAGTCAGCAGGAGTATACTCCATGGTCCTCAAAGACCTGGACGAGATCGGCAGCGCAGTCAAGAGCCAGGCAAACCACGTGTACAGTACAACGTCCTCCTTAACATTTAAACATAACAGCCACAACAGCCCACTGCTGGACTTGGGAAACCGTCGTCATTGGGAAAAGGCTGAAGGTAGATTGTGCCTAAAACTAACGGCCCACTCAGCAGTTGTACCCGCTGTAACTCTTTTCCCGTGGGAATAAGTAGTTTTCCCGGCAAGTATTATACATATAAACTTTCTCTTGAATCACTCTATCTATTAAAAAAACAGCATCAAAATCAGTCAGGTATGTAGTTTTAAAGAGCTAAGCATACATACAGCAAACTAAACGAAGCAAATTTGCTTTACACTGTGTGTGCCCTAAAAAGTAAAATTTTAATTTTTATAATTCATCTTATAATCTCTTTTATTGGCAAACTTCATGTATTATTTCAATGTGAAAGTAAATTTAAATGCTGTGAGATTTCCTGTAATAAATAAAATTGAATTTACGTATAGTAATCGTATGTTACGATGAATGTTTTTCAGCTGGATGTTCCAGAGTCCCCAGCAAATGTTATGAAGAAGAGTTTCAGCACGTTTATTGGTAAGAAATAGCTCTAAATACATACATAGGTACATAAACATTGATAAGTGCTATCTGAAAGGACCTGTCAATATTTGTCAAACGACAGTATTTTTTTTACCCCGCTAGTGATAAAATATGATCACCCGGGACCTGCAGCTTAATGTACTCTCCGAAACACAAAACTATCTTTCTTACGGGCAATCAGGTGGTTCAGCCTTCTATGTTGCACCCGGAATCGAACCCGGAACCTTTGCGTCGGAGGCCGTCGCACTATCACTGCGTCATATCGGCTGTCATGATCATGAACCTTATTAATATTTGGAGGGTTGTCCTTTACACCCTGTATTTTTTATTAAGTATATAAGGTGTAAAAATATTAGCTGCAAATATTTTAAGTGGTGAATCAGCGTATAAACTAAACAACTTTCCCCAAGAAACATAGGTCGTAAAATGAGAAATTTTTTTGGAATACAAATTGACTTGGACGGTCGGTAATTAATTTTGTATGGGAGGTCCAAATTATTTTATTCACATTTCGAGCTATGTTTCTTCGAGAAAGTTGTTAAGTTTCATGAGCTGATTTACCCCTTAAAATATTTGCAGCTAATATTTTTACACCCTGTATTAAACTTAACATTGATTTCAGGGCAAGTGAGCACCGCCCTAAGTCCTGAGCCTGATGACGACGATACAGAGGTCATCCTGTCCTCAGGAGATACCACCATGCTGTCCACATACAAGGTACGTTTTTGCAGTAATCATTCTGGGGTACCAAATTTTATTAAACTCTTCCCGTGGTCACTCGCCTCTTTCAAGGAGAGAATTAAAGCTCATTTTTTGAGCTCTCTTAGCTTGAATAAGTAGTCTATTTACTATAATTACTGCTGTTTAAATTATTTTTCTCTTCGCTGTCTGATAGTTTACTTTTTCTTTTTGCTATCCTTCTACCATATAATTATGTATTAGTTTATTGTATTAAATATTTCCGTATATATTAGTTTATTATAATTTAATTTGTGCATTAGTATGTAAAATAGTTTATTAGTATATGTAGGTATAGTTCGTACATATGCACTATCCCGCTTGACCCTGCGTACTTTTCCTGCCAATAAAAGGTTGCCTGGTAGAAATTGCTACCTCAGCAATAAGGCCGCCTAATTGTACCGAATTTTCTTTTATTGTACTTTTCTTTGTTTTGTGTTTTGTACAAATAAAGCATTTGTATTGTATTGTATTAAATTTTTAGAACTCTTAAAAAAAGTCAGTAAATTATAAAAAGAAGAAAATGCAAGTTTTATAATAGTCATACTGGGCTTGTTTATTTATTGTGTTCTATAACAACGTGTAGCTCAACAACTTTTTCTATAGGAGCAATGTTGGGAAACGAAAAAATTTTTTCGAGTTATCATACAAATTCAGTCAACTCGTCGGGAATTTTGTATGGAAGGTCGAATTTTTTTTTACGTTTACCAACATAGCCCCCATAGAAAAAGTTGTTCAGTTTCATGACCTAATCACGCATGCAAAGCTATCGTTACACTGTCTCTTACACCCTGTATGCCCGCATTATGTATGTGTATATTAACACTTTAACGGGCAGAGCATGTAAAATTTTTTCATTCGTTTTGATATCTATTGCGGGTAGTTAAAGTTCAATTTTACGTGGTGACATTCTTCTCGTGGCCTTATAAAGGATTAAGTTTATTTTACTTCCGTCCACAGAAAGAATTAGAAGCGCTCCAGCGCGTCGACGCAACCTTCATCGTTCCAGCCTACAGCGCCGAGTTCGAAGCCTGGCTGGCCTCGCTGGAGACCGGCGGGGAACCAGTCATTTCCCTCGCCTCCGCAGCTAAACGACTGGATTCCAGCCCGTTGTTGAAGGAGCAATACAACAGACTGGTCCCTGACGCCGTGTCGCATGAAGAGTTCTGGGAGAGGTGAAGAATTACACATGTGAAATACATATTGCCGACAAAGCAAGGATACTACGTTCCATCCATTTAATTCATATTGCGAGCGAAGCTAGCAAATATCAAATTTTTCAAATTTCAATCGTTTATTTCCAAGTAGATTCACAACGAATGCTTTCAGAAAGTCAAGAATTTACAATACAATACTGTCGCTAAAAGCCATACTGCGTTCCATACATACATACATATATCTCGCTTTTATCCCTTACAGGGTAGGCAGAGCGTTAACGGCCGTAAAAATACGGTCGCTATCGCCACGTCTGACAAATATGGAGGGCCGTTTGAGATAATTTGTGTATCACTATAGTGACAGGTTGTCAGCCTGACGCCTAAAAGTTGTAGTACACCTGAAACCCTCAAGTCCCTCAGTCGCCTCTTACGACACCCACGGGTAGGAAATGGGGTGATGCTATGCTAAGACGGCACCATACTGCGTTCCACCCATACAATACATATTGCGAGTGAAGCGAGCTTGTCTTTACATGACACAAGAAGAGATCGAGGCAAAAGTGAGTGAACGAAGTAGGCTCAGTATTTCACGATAATTATAATAATTAAAGTATAGAAAAGGAAATATAATTTGAGTCGATTTGAATATGAAACGTCAAGGCGAATCGGCTCAAAATATATTTTCTAAATAGGCTTGTTTCATGAGCCAAGCCAAGTCATGAATCATGACAGATCAAATGAGCTACTTTTTAAAACTATCTAAAACGGTATTTTGTTTGAAGAACTATAAGTATGACGTCACGCTGTAAGTATTTAGATGGCGTCAAAACACTTACTTTTATACTATTTTTCTGTTTATTAATTCAAACTTTGAATATTTCGGAAAATGATCATTGAAGTCCGTAGTATTTTCGGACAATAGTTTTAAGCGTACAACTGTTATATTTTTTTAATGACCCAGGAAACTAGCGAATTATATTATGGGAGAGAAGAGCGGAGGCTCACCGTGGATGTCATTGTAACTGTCTATTGCAGGTATCTGTTCCGCGTGGCGCTGCTGCAGGACCGGCTGGCGGCGGCGGCGCGCAAGCAGCCGGCTGACGTCACTGACGACCCCGTGCTGGCCCACCTGCCACTCCAGGCTGACAGCTGCACCCCCCAGCAGTAAGTGACAGTGGTAGTGCGAGTGCCTGCCACGCAGAAGGTTCCGAGTTGCGTTAGTACAAACCGGACTACAGCACAGACAGTCCCCTGTGCTGTAGTCAGGGTGGAACAGTAAACATGCTACAAAGGCGACTACAATACCGACGATCGATTAATGATCAATGCCAAGTTAACGATGAACTACATTATTTGTGATTGTTATTATTTTAACGATTACCAAATGTAAACCGATACAGGGCATTTCAAAACTAATGTAATTGCGAAGAGACTGGTATGAGTGCTCTGTGTTGTAGTCGGGTTTGTACGTCTGAACTCGGTACCAACCAGACTACAACACAGAGTATGGATGTCTGTGTTGTAGTCGGGTTTGTATTTACGCTTCCGGGGTCGATTCTCGGTGGGTCACTCACAAAGTTGATATTTATCATTTTGTGTATTTGTTCCCAGTCTGGTTAGGACATTGCGGGCTGAACCACCCGATTGACCGTAAGTAAGATGGTTCCGTGTTTCGGATGGCACGTTAAGCCGTAGGTCCTGGTTGCTGTCTATGATCACTTAGACGGCGGTCGTTACTCAACCATGTCGGAAGCCTGCTACATATAGAAGGCGGTTGAAAAATTCTGACAGTAGGGTTCACCGGGTCGTTGGACGACTCGTATATAAATACTCTATAATGTTGTCCTTAGTCTAGAACTTCCTGACTGACAATTTATCGGTGTTTTTTTCTGTAGGAGTCCTAAGAAGCAGCCGTCAGAGCCGTCAGAAGAGCCGTCGGCGACGGAGAGCGACTGCCCTTACGAAACGCCCGACATCGAAACCGTCGCTTGGGAAGACGGTAACAAACATTATAATAGCTATTCTTATTTAAAAAAACAATAGTGTGTTGCTTTAAAATGGCGCCGAATTGCGATATGATATATCTTTAGACTGACTACGGGACCGGGCCGGTCACGTCTGCCGCATGCCAGAAGAGCTGTGGGCAAAAACGTCTACTTTGTGGAAGCCACCCACTGCAAACAGACGCCGCGGGAGACCCCGTCGCAGGGGGCGCGACGAGTTGGACAAGTTTTCAAAAGACTGGCATGCGGAAGCCCAGGACAGAACTGGATGGAAAGAGAAGAGAGAGGCCTTTGCCCGGCAGTGGGATGATGTAGGCTAATTAAGATAATATAAGATATCTTTAGAGAGCCTTAACACTAAAAAGAGCGAGTCGAACGCGTTTGAAAAATTCTGGAGGCGCGTTCAACTCACGTCTAACTTTTTTGTTACTTACATTTTATGTAAGCATAATTAGATTCATCGTATTAAGTATTAAACTTAAGACACTTCATGTTCATTTTGTGATTGTTTGGTTCACTGGTGTTATTCATCACATCGCATCACTATCAATTAAAAGATTCAAATAGTGTATCTGCCATGCAGACAACATACATACATATATCACGCCTTTATCCCTTGCGGGGTAGGCAGAGCGTTATCGGCCGTAAGAATGCGGTCGCTATCGCCACGCCTGACATTTTTGAGGATTGTTTTCCAAGGTTGTTCCAAAAAACATGTGTATCACTATAGTGACAGGTTGTCAGCTTGTCGCCTAAAAATTGTAATACACCAATACCCTCGAGTCCCTTAGTCGCCTCTTACGACACCCGCGGGAAGGATGTGGGGTGATGTTATTCTAAGCCGGCATCACACGGACATCATGCAGACAAAGCAGCCCAAAAAACAAACGAATATTATTTGATCCTACGTCCCACGATAAACCGTGCCGTAACCAATGAGCTATTCTTCATAATTCGCGAGAATCATTGGTTTTTGATAGTCAATGTAAGTCTGATCATTTAAGTTCCATTCGTGCTTTTAAAGGTTTACATGCATTTATAAGGCGTGTGATTAAAGAAAGGATCTGTAAATGGCGACCGACTCTCGTGCTTGCTCTCTCCCACTGAAGCTCGTACATATACCAAGCGTTCATGCTTTCTCCCTCACACTTAGGTAACCGCCACCATTTACGGATCCTTTCTTTATTCACACGCCACATTGTCTTGGACGATTTTTTCAAATGACACAAGTATTTTTATATATATACTCTCTAACAATATATTGGGTGTCACTCATAAAACCACAACTAACAAACCCCATTTCATCGCACAGAAGATTTCGCGAACGACTTGGAGCTGACAGAGGAACAACAAATACTACTTCTAGAAGAATACGAAAAGGAAATAGCCACAAAAAAACAACTCACGAAACAAACTTCTTCTAGAGACATAGCCAATAACAACACAGAAGATAAAACCACCAATACGACGGCCACTAAGAAAAAAACAATAAATACAAAGACTGCAATAACTAAGAATAGTACGGCTACTACAAAAAATAGTACGGCTGCTGCGAAAAGTAGTAATAATACAAAGAATGTGAAAGTTAGCCCCAACAAGACGCCAGTGAGGGCAGCTGAAGGGAATAAAACTAACACAGGTAATTGATTTTTGCGTTTTCACAGGAATTGCATTGTATCTACGTACGACGCAGTTAGATAGACATAGCCGTGATATAGTTATATCCCTAGGGATATAATTATATGCCGTAACATAAAAATACGGAAGCAATTCGCTACTATCTCACTACGAATATAGTTATAAACCGTCCAAGTTTAGTGATATAATTATATCACTAGATTAAGTTTAGTGATATAATTATATCACTAGATTAAGTTTAGTGATATAGCTTCTGTAGTGTGCAGTGCGTCTGCTTCCACTCTCGCTCCACCTCATTCCTCTTCATCTTCTGTTCCCGTTTTTCGACCTGTCATTCTTCAACCTGTTCCCGTACCCATTCCCAGTTTGACCTGTGTGTGTGTAAGTATGTTTTTCCGCGATTATGTCCGCGTTTGGATGAACCGATTTTGATGCGGTTTTCAGAAAAGTATTTGTCAGGCTTAGGAGAAGGTTTTAGGCGTATTAACCGACAACTCGTTCTCCAGGACTGGTCTTAGGTTTGGTTAATCCCTCGGTCGGCTCTTACGACTTCTACGAAATAACTAACATAACATTACCATTGAAAAAAACAATTGTCTTTTTCTCAGGTAAAAGCAGAGACAAAATGAACAACAAAACCGTGAAAGATGCAGCAAAGAAATCCCCCAAAAAAGGCAAAACAGACGACTGCGGCAACAATATAGTAGAAGACTATTTCGGAGACAATCAGGTATGTATCTTAACAGTCATAACAGCCCACTGCTGGACATGGGCCTCCAAAGAGATGTGACTTAAATTTATATTTAATTATAAAAATTTATATTTAAAAATATATTTAATCAAAATCAAATTATTCATTCAAAGTAGTAAATTTTATATTTAGCTTTTTGATGGTCAAGCATTAGTCATTGTAGGATACATTTTTCTATACACACAAATCACGCCTTTATCCCTTCCGGGGTAGGCAAAGCGTTAACTAATACATAATAAATACTTGTCAAACATAATAACGACCGTAATTTCACGATTGATTTTTCTATTTCTTATAACAACTTTATGAACCTAGTGTAGACGCGGCTCAGGTGGACTAAAAACTTAAAACTAGCCCCTAAAGCACGCCTCGTTGCTGGCCAAGCTATCCAAACAGCTTGTAACGTTAGGTGGTAAAGTTCATTAAAACTATAAGACATTATAACGGGTTTTAACTCACGGTAGGGATATATCGAGCACCCAATATTTCGGCGATGTTATATCCCTACCGTGAGTTAAAACCCGTTATAATGTCTTATAGTTTTAGTGATAATAACCACGGAACCTTAAAATCAAGTGGTAAAGTTCATGTCAAGAAAAAAAAAATTGTCTTACATGCGTACACAAAAATCTTCTTTTCAATCCAATTTCGATGTTATACTATAATGCCACGGCGAGTAATATCTTGAGGGCATCAATACACACTAGTTTGCAATCGGACCTTCTTCCGAGTGATACATAGTGCTTTATACTACACCTACATCAGATGTGTTGCTGTGTGATGCCGGCTTCGAATAGCATCACCCCATTTCTTCCCGTAGGTGTCGTAGAAACCGATTAAGAGACTAGAGGGTTTCATGTGTATTGCAATTTTAGGCAACAGGCTGACAACCTGTCACTATAGTAATGCACGGCTTATCTGAAACGACCCTCAAACATTAGTCAGACGTGGCGTAATTTTACGGTTGTTGACGCTCTGCCTACCCCGCCAGGGATATAGGCATGATATGTGTATGTATGTATGTACATCAGGTAAATTCTTATTTCAGGTAAAAGACGACGCCAGTGCTAACTCAGACGAAAGCTGGGAGAAAGAGTTCGAAATTGAAGACGTGGAGAAATTGGAGAAATCATAAATTTACTCGCGTGTTATACACAAGACGTGGTAACAAAATCAATATATTTTCAGTATAGTGTGTAAAGAAAATCAACTGCAAATATTTTAACGGGTAGACAGTCTATGTAACTAAACAACTCTCCCAAGGAACATGGATCAAAATATGGATAAAAATTAGGACCTCCTTTACTAAAGGTATCAGCCGACCAAGTCAAGGTTGTAATATTTTTTCTACATTACCATCTATGTTCCATGTGGAAGTTGTTCAGTTTCATAGATTGTTCCCTTAAAGTATAGCAACACTAAATCATGAACCGTCGTTTAATCCGTGTATAGTGTCAAAATAAGCTGCAATATTATGAATGACAAAAGTTATATAAGATGTAAAAATATTAGTTGCAAATATTTAAAGGTGTGAGTGAAATGAATCATAGGCTATGAAACTAAACAACTTTCCCTAAAAACATAGGTCGAAATATGGGATTTTTTTTTTGATCATCCATAAAAATTTACTTGGTCGGTTGGTCATTTTTGTATAGGAGGTCGACCCATGTTCCTTGGGGAAAGTTGTTTAGTTTCATGGCCTCATTCACCCCTGAAAATATTTGTAGCAAATTTTTTTTACCTTGTATTTAGATGATTTTTCTGGTTTAGTTTACTTAGTTTGTATGATTGTTTTGCTATAAGCATATTCTAAGTAAGTTTAATCTAAATTTATTATTCAAAGAGCACTTGTCCATTTATACATGTTTTGTATATTTTCAAGTTATTGTTTAACCTGACTATATAGGTCCAATCTATATTACGTTACAAATATAAAGGGTGTTTGGAAGAAAGATGACTTCCTTTCAAGGGATGAACTAACTGATGAAACTTACAACTTTCCCCAAGGAACACACACACACACACATACACACAAATCAGACCTTTATGGCTTGCAGGGTAGGCTGAGCGTTAACGATCGTAAAATTACGGTCGTTATCGCCACATTTGACAAGTATTGAGGGCCCTTTTAGATGACTCTTGTATCACTGTAGTGACAGGTTGTCAGCCTGTCGCCTAAAATTGTAATACACATAAAACCCTCGAGTCGCTTAGTTGCCTTCTACAACACCCGCGGGAAGAAATAGGATGATGCTTTTCTAAGCCGGCATCACACGGTTCCCCAAGCAACATGGTTCGGAATATGAAAAAAAAATTAAGACCACCCAACATACAAAATGTACAGTAACGTTAAAAAGTGCATATAGATTGCCACCTCAAATGGGTCAAAATATATACTATTCTACATTACTTTCATAAATTATTTCTTCTGTTGTCTATGCAGCTAGTGAAATTCTATTATATTCTTGCGGGGTAGGCAGAGCGTTAACAGCCGTAAAAATATGGTCGCTATCGCCATGTCTGACAAATATCCGACCAACAACCGAGTCAGGTTGTATGTGAAGTAATTTTTTAAATATATTACGACCTATGTTCCATAAGGAAAATTGTTTAGTATAATGAGCTGGTTCATCCCTTGAAAGGAAGTCATCACTCTTCCAAACACCCTGTATATTTTTATAGCAAATAATATTAATATTGATTTTAAAAATCTACCACCTCAAAATCCATTTTGCAAAAGAAATCGACAGTAAAATTAGTTTTGCTTTTTAGTTATTTCTATATTCCAAATATTTTATTATGGTCATGCCATCCCAATATGTTCTTGGTTTCGTTATTAATATAACATAAATTATAATATAATAGTTATATGAAGTACCTACAAATAAAAGTTATAACTTCTAAGATATTACGATTACTTTTTTTGTTTTATTTGCGAAATTCGTCGGCTTATTGACCGTAAATAAAAATATATACCTACTTACAAAAATACACATCATCAAAAGCAAAAATAAATAAACAGCAAATACATCGGGTCTAAAGGACAGCCCTCCGTACTGTTTGGTTGCATGTAGACCACGAAACTGAACAGTTTTCCCCTAGGAACATGCGTCGTCAGGAAACGACAAAAAAAAATTTCGACCTCCCATACAAAATTGCGATCAGCTGACTGCATTAGGGTGCGTCTCCATTGAAGCGGGGCTGCGCTAAGCTAAGCTAAGCGCGGCAGAATTGACCAATTATGAACCTCAAAATCCCCGAATCCCCGCCCCGCTTCAGTGGAGACGCACCCTGATTGGTCAATTCATGTCCCGCTCAGCTCAGCTTAGCGCATCCCCGCTTCAGTGGAGACGCACCCTTAACCTACCATTTTTTGACGTTTCCTGACATAGGTTCCTAGAGAGTTGTTTAGTTTAATGGGGTGCTAAAAGTAAATTTAGAGGTATCCTATTTCGAGTGTTTCCTTACGTCATTTTGTTAGTTATACTAGAATCGAAAAAATATTTTTAAAGTGGTACCGGTAGTGGTATAAATAAAACAAAGTTTCCTAAACTAAAGAGATTTATTAAGCCACTAGGTATATTATTATGCCCGCGGTTTTGGTTTTTGTTGCGCGTGGAACTGCCCGCACGGTACACTATGGCTCGTAGTAATAAACCACACTCAACTCTGAGATCGATCTCAAGAGCGGTATTGACAAACGTCAGTCAGTACTTATTTATGACATCACAAAATCGCACTCAAGATCGAGCTCAGAGTTGAGTGCGGTTTATTAATACCGGCTATGAGATTCTGTCTGGGTAGCCAGCGGCGAATATAACTGAATGGGAAATTTTCTAACCCATATTTAAGTGTACGTAGATGGCGCTGAGCTATACTGCAAAAGTTTCTTTCCAAGGTAATGTATTTTGTCTATTATTTTAACCTGACGCAACGCCATCTGATATGACATCATAAACTACGAGATCTGTCATAAATATAAAAGCTTGGAAAAGTCCCCATATTGGCTACTTGAATGACAGGTCAAGTAAGCTACTTTTTAACACGACCAAAAACGACATTTTGTATGTAAATGTTGTATTTGTAATGTATAATGACGTCACATATTTTGTATGGCGTCAAAACAAAAATTTTATAATTATTTCTTTTTTTATCTTTTTTTAAGCCAGACATGTCCTACTGCAGGGCAATTTATTGTCTCAAAATTCCAATCGTCAATATTTTGAAAAGCGATTATGGGTGAGTAGTATTTTTGGATAAAAGTTTTCCCAACAACATTGGTATTTAATTATTACCCTGTCAAGTAACAAATTTCAGTTGAAAATAACTTATTCGGCTGTGAACTGGGTCATTAATAAAATAAAAAAGTTGTGGGCTTAAAACTATTGTCCAAAAATACTACGTAAATTCATAATTTTTCAAAGTATTTAAAGTTTGAATTAATAAACAAAAAATACATAAAATTAAATGTTCTGACAAAATAAAAAAATAGCAATGTTGACGTCATACATTTCTATTTTCATACAAAATCGTTTTAAAAAGTAGCTCATATGACCTGCCAGTCTACAACCCTATTGAAAATGTCATATTTGTAGAGGACTGTAGGCAGGGTAAGTGTAAGGGTGCGTCTCCACTAAAGCGGGGCTGCGCTAAGGTGTGCTGAGCGGGGCACGAATTGACCAATCAGGGTGCGTCTTCACTGAAGCGGGGCGGGGATTCGGGGATTTGAGGCTCATGATTGATCAATTCATGCCTCGCTTAGCTTAGCTTAGTGCAGCTCCACTTCAGTGGGAACGCACCATAATACTGGTCGACTTTTCCGCGCGACAAAAACCAAAAAACAATTTTGAACTTTTTGTTTATCTATACTGCGTCATCATCACGCATCAAATCGTTATTGAACTGATGCGGATAGAAACCTCCTTCCATTCCCGGGCCATTCTGGTAGCCGTCCTTCTCTGGACCTCCAATCGAAGGGTACGGGTGGTGCGGTAGCGCTCCCATCCATTGGGGGTACCAATACAGGCCCTGGAAAACAATTTATTAGTGGAGGGGACGACTGATGTGGTAGTGCACGCAGAAGGTTCTGAGTTCGATTCTCGGTGGGTCACTCACAAAGTTGACATTTATCACTTTGTGAATTTGTTCCCAGTCTGGTTAGGACATTGCGGGCTGAACCACGCGATTGTCCGTAAGAAAGATGGTTCCGTGTTTCAGATGGCACGTTCTAGTAGGTCCCGGTTGCTGTCTATGATTAGTTAGACGGCGGTCGTTACACAACCATGTCAGAAGCCTGCTACTTGTAGAAGGCAGATGAAAAATTTGACAGTAGAGTTCATCGGGACGTTGGTCCGTGTCCCACACGAAAAGAGGATAGATCGAGTAGGGGTGTGGTACGGCTTAAAGTGCCAACCGAAACACGGAACCATCTTGCTTACGGACAATCGGTTGGTTCGCAATGACCCAGACTGGGAACAAATTCACAAAGTGATAAATACTCCGTGAGTGACCCACCGAGAATCGAACCCAGAACTTTCTGCGTCAAAGGCAGTCGCACTACCACTGCGCCACATCGGTCGTCACTTGATCTATTAAAATGTGTCATACCTTAGCGCCACCTGCAGCGTTGCAAGTGAATCTATCATCATGGATTTCTACCGTGTCCAGATAGCTCTTGCCAGCTATTGAGCCATAGTTCGGTGGGTACATAAACAGACAACCCTCCAGGATATCTGTAGATCACATAAGCTTATTATCTGAGCGTCGGTGGCTAAATGATTAGGATACCGGTCGTGAGACCCGAGTTCGATCCCCGCCATGTACCAATGTGTTCTTACTCACGTACATTTACTGACTGCTCTTACGGTGAAGGAAAAACATCGTGATGAAACCCACATTCAAATTAAAGAATTCGAATGATATTTGAATGTGATTTACTCTAGGATTCGGGCCAGGTTAGCCGTCGGGTTGCAGAACTCAGATGGCAGTTGCTCTGTGTAAAAACTTGATTCTACGACAAATCCGAAATCCGTTAGGTAGCCGACCCCGACAGAGAACGGGATAAGGCAAGGAGAATGATGAATGACATAAGCTTATTAACTACTTGATAGAGGGATTGTGAGTTACTAAATTGCAGTCTTTCACGTCAACATCAGTCAAAGCACAGCTGGACATGGGTAGGTAAGTTTTTCAGCTTAATCATCTCATTGCGGTTGGTAATCAGGTCAGCGAGCGCAGTGCAAACATTTTCATAGGGACACTATTGCTAATCGCCTGAATTTGTTCCTTAGTAGTCTTTTACGACAACCTCGACAAATGTGGCGCTTATATTCTAAGACATACCTACATACACAAACCACGCCTTTATCCCTTCCGAGGTAGGCAGAGCGTTAACAGTATTAAAGTTACGGTCGTTATCGATGTTGTGTTAGTATTGAGGGCCCTTTTCGATGATAGGTACAAGTATCACTGTAGTAACAGGTTGTCAGCCTGTTGCCTAAAATTTTAAAAAATATGAAGCCCTCGAGTCCCTTAGTTGCCTTTTACAACACCCACGGGAAGAAATGGGGTGATGCTATTCTAAACCAACATCACAAGGCAGTTCATTCTAAGACACACGGGTTAATGGTATTTGAGTGCTGGTAAAACATACAAGGCACGGTGATATTGTCATCGTCCTCTTCTGGCTTCGGCGTGGGCTCGACGAAGGGTACCACGATGTTTCTGTCATCGCCAGGGTCGCCCGGGACCAGGAAAGGCCCTGAAACACATCACGGTCTCGTAATAAAGATTGACCCAGGTGCCTCCTTGACCACGGTTTTGCTTAAATGTTTCTAACGATTTTTTAGCCTATAATACAATGACTATGATGCCCGATGAACATTACATGTCAGCTCTGTACTCTGAGTCCATAATTATATTTACGTCGTGGTGGTCCCGTATCAGTAGCCTAGGCAACGAAACTACAGGTGGAATTCGATGTACATTGCGTAGTCGGTGGGACATTATAAATCCAGGATTTATGACCCGCTACGCAACGTACATCGAATTTCACCTGTAGAATTCTAGCTTGTAGTTTCGAAAAACGATGCACAGTACGTATGTAACGTCTATGCTAACTGACCATTGCATTTAGCAGTACTCCCCCATATAATAATACCATATAGCAATCGATCCTTACCTCCATAATGGTTGGTGTAGTTCCACTCGCAGACGTGGTGATCACACACCAGCGGAGTGTAAGGCTCCTTAGTGTAATATGTATTGCCGTTGGGAATTGTCTGCGAAAATATCGTGTTACGAAATAAAAATTAAAAACAAAAATCGTGTTTGAGTTTGAGACTGCAGTCAGAGGCGGCGACTTTTATGCATTCAGTCACAGATATAATACTACTAAAGTAGTACAGATACCTAACGTCATAGAGGGAGTTCGATTGCCCTAAGATGGCTATTTGGGAATGCTATTTGATATGTCGACTTAGCGCGTGCGTTGCTAGCGACGTCTAGCTTATTTATTGGATCATTCATATTGACGTCATTTGTATTAAAAAATACTTCAAAAATTTGAATAACTTCGCGTGTTTTCGGTCCAAAACATCTTAAATAATGTATTTATAATTTTCCAATACTTTGTTTTTGTAAATTTGCTTTTATTCCAGTCTCAATTTTACTCTCAAATTACACTCGCTACCCGTATCGCCATCTATTGATTAATTTTAGGACTAATTTCCTTTAGTAAGGAATGAGGCCCATGATTCAGTCCACATTTCACTATCATGGAGACAAGTTTATGGAACACCCACAGTGCTCCGAAAGCAAAGACAGATGCATCCGTCGTTAAATAATTGTAGGTATGCACACATACATATATCACGCCTTTATCCCTTGCGGGGTAGGCAGAGCATTAACGGCCGTAAGACTACGGCCGCTATCGCCACGTCTGTCATTTTTGAGGATTGTTTTCCAAGGTTGTTTCAGCAAACATGTGTCAATAGTGACAGGTTGTCAGCCTGTTGCCTAAGTGTAATACACCCATACTCTCGAGTACCTTAGTCGCCTCTTACGACACCCACGGGAAGGATGTGGGGTTGCTATTCTAAGCCGGCATGGCCGTAGGTATGCGATCCTCCTAAATAAGACTTACCAGCAGATAGTCGTGGTGTCGGTACCGTAGCCCCTGGATGTTGAAGTCGAGGATAAAGGAGCCTGATGCAATGATGCAAGAGGCTGCAGTCAGGGGCGGCAGCTTATACATCACCAGACCACACTTGACTATCGCTTTCGGTAGAGCAGTGACGTCTCGATCCCGCTGCATCAGCTTTTTGAATGGAAATCTGAGATGGGCAAAGACAACAAGTCAATTAAATGTTTCTTTGGGAAAAGGTTTGCGTCTTACGAGATTTTGCAGGAATATCTACTACGCCATATATAATGAAATGTCGACAAATGAAATGGAAATTGTTCCACCATAGCCTTATCATGAGTGTAGCAGCTGAATTTTTCGGTATGTATTTACCTAATTATAATTTCAACTTAGCTACATATTTTATGTGATTAGAATTATAGGAGTATTTTTTCTTAAAGCCTAGTTGGTACTACATATTATGGCATTATGGGTTTATCGGGTTTACGCGCAGATAATAACTATTAGACAAGTAGTGTAAGAAACATACATACATACACATATCCCGCCTATATCCCTGGCGGGGTAGGCAGAGCGTCAACAACCGTAAAATTACGGTCGTTATCGCCACGTCTGACAAATGTTTGAGGGTCATTTCAGATAAGCCGTGCATTACTATAGTGACAGGTTGTGAGCCTGTCGTCTAAAATTGCAATACACATGAAACCCTCTAGTCCCTTAGTCGGTTTCTACGACACCCACAGGAAAGAAATGGGATGATGCTACTCTAAGGCTGCCCCCACATTGGGCGTAGGCCGAGCGTACGCGTTTCCTGAGCGTACTGCCGGCGTCGGCGCGGCGCGGACGTCGCGTCAGCGCACCGTCTGCGGGGCGCGGGCGTCGCGTTGTCCAGCGCCGCGCGGGCGCTGCGTGAACGCCGCGCAGACGCCGCGCTTACGTCGCGTTCCACGGGCGTTCGGCCGCAACTGAGATGCTAGCGGGCGCGGGGGGGAATGTGTGCGGGGGACGCGGGCGGCCGAACGCCCGTGGAACGCGACGTAAGCGCGGCCTCCGCACGGCGTTCACGCAGCGCCCGCGCGGCGTTGGACAACGCGAAGCCCGCGCCCCGCAGACGGTGCGCTGACGCGACGTCCACGCCGCGCCGACGCCGGCAGTACGCTCAGGAAACGCGTACGCTCGGCCAACGCCCAATGTGGGGGCAGCCTAAGCCGGCATCACACGGCACACACGGCGGTAAGAAACAAGATACGTTTTTAGAGCCGATAAACCCACGCTAGGCTCGTGGTACTATAAACTGATCGTTCCACGACTCGGTATCCCACATGAAAAGAGAGTGAGATTATATATCTTAAATTGCTTGTGACTTACCTAAAAATACAAAGCCCGACATGGCACTCCAAGCCATGCAGATAGTTATCCGTCGGAAAGCTGATACTAGGATCATCTATCAGGTAATACTTGGATTCGTCATGGAAGTGCAAGAAACCAAGGAAGACGAACGACCGATCCTTGCAGTATGGAGCCGAGCCTTTACCCATGTTGTAGATGTCGCTGTATAACTCGGACACGAAGATGTACACGTTTTTGCCGCAATAGAATTCTGGAGACAAAGTTGCTATTGCTGTATTACAGAACTTATTGTAGAGTCAATACTCTTACACGAATTGTCGTCAAGGCGTTTTAGCATTGATCAGAATACTTAGGTTCCTAGGTCCGTATTTATAAACGGCACTCAACGATCTTGAGTGCGACTTTGAGATTCAGTTAGTATTGACCGACATTTGTCAAAATCGCTCTTGAGATCGATCTCCGAGTTGAGTGCGATTTATAAATACGTACCCTAATGCAGCTGGGTATTATACACATACATACAAATATCACGCCTTGATCCGTTGCGGGGCAGGCAGAGCGTCAACGCCCATAAGAATACGATCGCCATCGCGACGTTTGACATTTTTAGGATTGATTTCCAAGGTTGTTTCAGAAAACATGTGTATCACAATAGTAACAGGTTAGCATTATACGATACCAATTTAGTACTTTTAGACGATAGTATTGTTAGAAACTCAGTCACATTTCAATGTACTTTCATGAAAATTAACCTGTTGAATCATGTCACTATTTGCTACACGATATGAAAATTTGGACACCTTGACTCATGTAAAACTCCATGGGAACTGGTCCACCGCTGAAGGTAGCCTTCCGTTCAGCTGCTATAGAGTTGTGGTTCTCATACATCGTGAGCATATTGTCAAGGACGTCATCCAGCGTGATGAGAAGCACTTTCAGCTCCTGGACGTGCAGCTTGATGAAGCGCCCGAGGTGGTCTGTGGCGATGTGGACCCTTTCGTTTATCAGGTACTGGAATATTACAATATAAACTTAGTACATACATACATATATCACGCCTTTATCCCTTGCGGGGTAGGCAGAGCGTTAACGGCCGTAAGAATACGGTCGCTATCGCCACGTCTGACATTTTTGAGGATTGATTTCCAAGATTGTTTCAGAAAACATGTGTATCACTACAGTGACAGGTTGTCAGCCTGTCGCCTAAAAATTGTAATACACTAATACTCTTGAGTCCCTTAGTCGCCTTTTACGACACCCGCGGGAAGGATTTAGGGTGACGCTATTCTAAGCCGGCATCACACGGCGTAACCTAGTAAACTTAGTAAAGTGGAGTTCTTTCAGATGACAAAGTGTGGATGAGGTGAGCTCGAACCACGGACCAGCTGCTCTGCTGTCCCAATTGTCCCAAGCCATGCTCAACCCAAACCTGAAAGAGGCGAACTGAACAGCCATCACTGTATACAAGCATTGGTTCAAGGTCTTATAAATGGAATTAAACGATCGATTCGATGAAGAAGGTTACAATACATGGTGTGGCGTGCATCCTCCTTGGTGAGCCATCAGGCTGGATGCACTTACTGACACGGGCCTATTGACAGGCGCCGTGTGATTTTGTTTTGTTCACGAGTTTCGATTTTTACCCTTGATTTTGACGCCTCGCTGAGAGAGCTACGTTTTGGTCTACATTTTCCATATAATTTAAGTTGTAATAATTTGACCATTATTATATGCAATCTTAGTAGGAGGTTTATAATTTTGAACTTCTGATAACCCTGAATGCATTACTCCATCATAAAAGGCTGTACCTAAGAATAACGCCCTCCCTTTTAAAATAACTTGCATAGGTAATGCTTGTGGATGTTCAGAAGATTCTTCTTCTTCTTTTAATAACTAATGTTGGTGTACCACCATCTATCTTGTGCCTATCTGATAATTAGGCGCAGAATTAGCTTCAAGTCGTAGAGAACACTTTTTTAATAAGTGGCTGGTAGCCCTTTTATGATGCACACAGTATAGAGTCTTATTTCGCGGGAGAAAAGACTTCACAAGACGTGTCAATTCGTATGGATTTTTATCAAAACTAGTGTATAATTTTGGCTACAAGTGTAGAGAAAATTGAAGTCGCGGTTGCGCATCATAACTGTGCAGGAGAAACTAGTTTGCGGTCAAACTTGTGGGGTACCTGAATGCTCTGCTGGATGTTGGTTGACGTAATGAAAGGTCGGTCAGTCAATATACACATATATTTGATCGTATGGTCTTGTGAGTTATGTACAAAGAATGAGCACTTATGGACGAAGGTAACCCACAAACTAATTCCCGATCGTTTTATAGTTCGAAGCTGCTCAAGAACTGACCTGATCTTCAGCGGTCTTAATTTTCAACATCTCATTCTGGTACAGCCAGAGATTGTCCAGCTTGTCGGTAGGGTCGTGGCCGTAGATCTCGAATGCATCTATGATCATGGCCAACGTCACATTCTCGTTGGGCTCCAGGCAGCATGGGTGGTTGCGTATGAAGTACGGAAACTGAAGAGACAGAATTTAATAGTTGGGTCTCCTTTCCCTCAAATGCTCACTGCCGCGCGCAGATGCGGCGCAATGCGCGGTCGGTGTGGACGTGTTTCGCCTGAGCAGCGCATGTTAAAATTCTCATGCTCGGGCGAAAAACCGTCCACACTGACCGCGCATTGCGCCGCATGCTGCGCGCGGTAGGGAGCATCTGAGGCTGCTCGTTCAATGGAGACCCAGCTAACATAAGAATCAGAAATAACTGAAAGACTATCCATGTCGTCGGAGTGGAGCTTCAGTTACTACTCCGTCATTTCATCTCCCTCTGACACGAGTATGTAGAGTTACGAATGGTCCTTAATAATGTACACCTATGTATAGATTGGTTGCTAATGTTGCTTGGCTGCACTAAGTTACTTGCATTTTTTCCCATCCAGTCTATCCTATTGAAGAATACTGATTGTTTATCATACTTGAAGCGAGTAGCTGAGATACAGATGCAGCTGCATTGAATAAAGCTTCCTACAACGTTAGTTATTGAAAACGGGTGTAAGTTTTGTAATATGTAACGAAGGTAGATGGAAGTCTGTTTTACTTTTTTTTAGCCAAGGCTTTATCTTTTTTACAAGCTTCATCGAGGCAACGGCGACCCAAGAATTGTCAGACGAGTTCATCTTGGGGACTTTGTGACGTTGTTATGAAAGTAAGTTACAGTGCATCATCTTCCTTCCTTAGCCCGTTCTCTGTCGGGGTCGGCTACCTAACCTGACGTGTTTTTATACAGAGTGACTGCCATCTGACCTCTGCAATCCGAAGGCTAACCTGGCCCGAATCCTAGGTTAAGTCACATTCAAATATCATATGAATTCAAATTTGATTTGAATGTGGGTTTCATCACGATGTTTATCCTTCACCATAAGAGCAGTCGGTAAATGTACGTGAGTAAAAACACATTGCTACATACATGGGGGGGGGGTCGAACTCGGGTCTCACGATTATAAGACCGGTGTCCTAACCACTTGCCCATCGACGCTCTATATTACAGTTACAAAATATAATTCGTTGTTAAACAATTAATACTTTGTTACGCCAAGCCCCAGCCAATGAGAGTACGCCTGCCAATCCCGCCAATGCCTAGCCAATGCCAACCGAGCCACGTCATCCCTCTCCACCGCCAAGCCTACCAGCCCTAAGCCAATGGAGGGGATGAAGACTTATAAAGCCATGCAAGCCCATTTTAGGATATATTTTTGTTGTGATCACTTTGTAAGGAGAACCTATGCCCAATTATTCACTGGAATTGTTAATTATTAAAATTGTAATTAAAATCAAATAAAAAGTGATTAGTTGCATAAAATCTTTTCTTTTGAGCCATTTCAATTCAGAAGTGGCATATTTGGCAACTATGAAACGCCACAGTCCCGATGAAGCTGGGCGCCTCGTTCGACCACCAGGATGGAGCGAAGTCTCGGAGGATGTACCAAAAACGCCTGACAATGAAGAAGAAGATGCAACTCCACCTGCTAGAAAGATTCTAAGAAGGTTACTTGAAAATGAGGTGTGTAAGGCTGTGCACGATCTAAATTACGAAGTACCCACACTGACTAAAACGAAGCAGCATCGTGGAGCCTCATTAATTCCAGAATTTGATCCTGACAGTGAGGAATGTACAACAGTGATGTCGTGGCTAAAGAAGATTGATCAGCTTGGCGAGATCCATGGATGGACTGAAAATACGAAAGCATACTACCTGCAAGATAAGTTGCGTGGCCAAGCCAGAAGATGGTATAACCGTTTAGACGATTATGATTATACATGGGAACAATGGAAGCATATGCTACTGCGTGCTTTCCCTAGACACCGCGATTATGGGAATTTGCTTGATGAAATGATGCGCAGGAGAAAACTACCTACAGAATCCATGACAAAGTATTACCAGGACAAAGTCGCATTGTGTTTCCGTTGCAAACTATCGGATGAGGCGACTCTCTCTTGCATAATTCGAGGTTTACCATATTCACTGCAAGCGAATGCGAGGGCGTATCAGTGTGAACGGCCAGAAGAACTGTACGAGGGATTTCTCTGTGCATTAGATGACTATCAACAACCGGCAGCTGTTGCATCACGAGGACCAAGCAAGGAAACCACTCGACAGGTTAGTGAGAAGAAAAATCCAGATATTAATCCCAGCATAGACCCATGTCCGCGCTGTAAGAAAACTGGACACATATTACGGGAGTGTCCACATCCAGATACCAGGACCTGTTTTAAATGCGGAAAGACCGGACATATTGCTACGCGGTGCGGGAATCCTCCTACCCCAATATCAGCGCTTTCAGGTACGGTCAAAGAAATTAAACTTCTACAAAATTATAATGAGGTCTATGAGAAAACTGCGAAAATAAACGGCGTACATGTCAAATCATATTTGGATACCGGGAGCCAAGTGAATGTACTGTCAATTCACGTATCCAACCTACTTAACTTCGAAGTGAGCCCGACTAACACGATTTTCAAAGGATTCTCTGGGGATCTCTTACCTAGTCTTGGAAAAGTGACGTTCAAACTGGGAATTGACGGAATACTTATGCATTGCGAGGCAGAATTGACCGACGCCGATATGGGTCACATTAATCTTTTAATCGGTCAACCAATAATCAACAGCGACGGGATAGAATTGAATGTAAAAAATGGAAGAGCAATCCTGTCATTAGAACCAGAACCAGGCTTTATTAAGGAGATCAATGTCACTGAAGAACGCACTAGGTTTAAAGTCGTCACTGCAAAAAAAGAATGCTTACCACCCGGTATTTCCATAATCAAGGTTAACGTACTTGATAATAACCAAAAAAATAATGTTGTGTCTACGCCACAACATTTCGAGTTGCAGGGTGTCGCTTACACCATCCCTGCCACACTGATGCGTGGGGAGTCCGGGTTCATCAAGGTCGTCAATACTGGAAGCAAGGACATCACTTGGCAACAAGGCGCAGTACTGACCAGAGCTGAAAGCTGCACCGCCCCGCCGACACCCGAGGACTGCGCCACGCCATCGACATCAGGGAATGTTCAGGTTAGCCATCAAGCCAATACTTCTTTGCCATTGTTTACTTGTGTAGCCAAAGCCAATGCCCTTAGCCAGCCGATATCGTACATAACGTCTGTTTTGCATACAATGCTAGCCAGTACTTGTAGTGAAATCAGTGTCATTGGGGGTGTAAACATAAACAATATTCAGACAGGCCCTTTAAATAACAACGACCGTGAAAAACTGATAAAGTTACTGTGTACCTATAGTGATTGTTTTGCAAGTAAAACTCAAGAGTTAGGTTGTACGGATTTATTACAAATGAAAATACATTTAACAAGCGATCAACCAGTATATCGTCAGCCTTACCGTTTGTCTCACTGTGAGCAGGATATTGTTAGATCCAAGGTTTCGGAACTCCTAGAAGCAGGTATTATACGCGAGTCAGAATCATGCTTTGCCTCCCCGGTTGTACTTGTGAAGAAAAAGAACGGCGACAGTAGGCTTTGCGTTGACTATCGTGCGCTTAACGCGATCACTGTGAAGGATAGGTATCCGTTGCCTCACATCGACGACCATATCTCGAAATTGGCAGGTAAACGATTTTTCACGAGCCTTGATTTAGCACAGGGATATCACCAGGTTAGGATTTGTCCAGAAGATACGCACAAAACGGCATTCATCACACCACAAGGTCACTTTGAATACACACGAGTTCCATTTGGTCTTGCGAACGCGCCATCAGTTTTCATGCGGTTGATGAATAAAATTGTTGATTCAATTCAAGCTTCAAAAGTAGGTCAAAGTAGTGCTGCGATCTCGGAAAATACGACAGATAAGAGTCACAAGTTCACGAGCGAACAACATGAAGTTTTGGCATTTTTAGACGATTTGTTACTACCCTCATATGATGTTCAATCAGGTTTTGAGATATTGGAAAAAGTTTTAGATAAATTCAAATCGGAAAATTTAAAACTTAATATGAGTAAATGTTCATTTTTACAGAATAAAATTACCTATTTAGGTTATGATATTTCTGCCGATGGTATTCAACCGAGTGATTCAAAGTTGATAGCGGTATCTCAGTTTCCCACCCCTAGTAACGTACACGAAGTTCGTCAGTTTATCGGCTTATGTAGTTATTTTAGAAAATTTATCAAGAATTTTGCATTGATCGCACGACCATTGACTAATTTAACAAAAAAAAACGCGTCGTGGACTTGGGGCAGTGATCAAAGTGAATGTTTTAGTGAGTTAAAAAGGTACTTGTGTACAAAACCTTTATTAGCCTTGTACGACCCAGATTTGCCAACGGAAATCCACACGGACGCGTGTAAATCCGGAATCGCAGGGATTTTATTACAAAAACAAACTGATAACACGCTGCGACCCGTTATGTATTTCAGTAGGGTCACTAGTAAGGAGGAAAGCATGTACCATAGTTACGAGCTAGAAACATTGGCAGTTGTTGAATCATTACGGAGGTTTAGGGTGTATATTGTGGGTAAACGAGTTTTGGTGGTTACTGATTGCACTGCGGTCCGTGCAACACTTACAAAACGCGACATAATTCCACGCATTGCTCGGTGGTGGTTGTCTATCCAAGACTATGATATCAGTATCGAGTATAGGCCAGGAAACCGCATGCAGCACGTAGACGCGCTAAGTAGGAACCCGGTAGATACAATGAACATCAAACGATTGGATGTAGTAGACTGGTTTTATACGGTTCAATGCCAGGATGAGAAGCTAAAGCGCATTATCGAACAGCTCAAAGATGGATCAGCCGCTAGTGACATAACAAATAACTTTGATTATCAGAATGATAGGCTGTATCGTAAAACAATAAACGGGAATCGTCTGGTAGTTCCGACATCAGCTAGGTGGAAGATTGTACAAATGCACCACGATGAAATAGGCCATTTAGGTTTGCAAAAGTGTATGGACTTAATAAAGAAAGACTACTGGTTTCCGAAAATGAGTCGGTTTATCCGGAAATACGTCAGTGCGTGCCTTTATTGTGCTTACGGTAAGGGCGATTTTGGAAAGAAAGAAGGAAAATTGTTTCCTATCCCTAAACCTACTGAACCGATGAACGTTGTTCATGTGGACCATTTAGGACCTTTCACCAGGACTAACAAGAGTTATCAGTATATGCTTGTACTAACAGATGCTTTTACCAAATTTGTTATCGCGGAACCTACCCGGACAGTCAATTCTGTAGAAACTATCAGGGTTTTGAAACGAATATTTAGCTTGTTCGGATATCCGAAAAGGGTTGTGACTGACCATGGAAAGGCTTTCACTAGTAGGTACTTCAAAAAGTTTTCTTGCGACAAGCAGTTCAGACATACTTTGACGGCAATAGCATGTCCGCGCGCCAACGGACAAGTCGAACGTACTAATCGAACGATCCTCAATGCTTTGCGTGCCACTGATCCTAGTGAAGCCTCTAATAACTGGGCCAATTGCTTACCTGACGTAATTTGGGGAATTAATAACTCCCAGAACGAGAGCACCACCTTCAAACCCTATGATCTAATGTTTGCTCGGGGCTCAAGATCGCGTTGTGATATTGCTGAGAACGACAGTAGTATAAATGCTAGTGAGACGGTTGAGGTTAGACGTAAAGAGGCTAGTGAACGACTGAAGGAAGCTAGTGATAGGATGAAGCGTAACTTTGATAAAAAGCGAAAACATAGCCGCATCTACAAAAAGGGCGATTTAGTTCTTTGGAAAGAGGCTCCTACTAGCAGTGCCTCCAAAGTAAACACAAAGCTTGATGACATATATTCAGGGCCTTATATTATACAAAAGGTGATAGGTAATGATAGATACAAGATTAGGAGTATTAAGGGTCTACGAGGGTACAAAGCTTTTACTGGCTTAGTTGCAGTGGATTCTTTGAGGCCTTACCGCAGCACTGTTCCAGAGTCTGATAGTGGTAGTAGTTCAGATGATCAGCTCGAAACAGAAGATTTGTTAGATTTACTTGAGAGCTAACCGGCTTCTCCCCATTGCGGGAGCAATCATTGTTTCAGGACGGCCGAATGTTACGCCAAGCCCCAGCCAATGAGAGTACGCCTGCCAATCCCGCCAATGCCTAGCCAATGCCAACCGAGCCACGTCATCCCTCTCCACCGCCAAGCCTACCAGCCCTAAGCCAATGGAGGGGATGAAGACTTATAAAGCCATGCAAGCCCATTTTAGGATATATTTTTGTTGTGATCACTTTGTAAGGAGAACCTATGCCCAATTATTCACTGGAATTGTTAATTATTAAAATTGTAATTAAAATCAAATAAAAAGTGATTAGTTGCATAAAATCTTTTCTTTTGAGCCATTTCAACTTATTCCTAATTTAAATAATATCAATAGAAACGTACCGTTATCTGTAACAAGGCGAACCATATCGCTGCAAGCAACGCGCATGCGCGAGTGAAGGCGTCCATCGTACCAACATGGCGACGCGCGGATCCGCAATGCGCGTGCGCCTTCGTTATATCACTAATTGCCAATTTATAATAAAAAATATTTCTAGAGCGTGTAAATTTTGGGTGTAAATTGGCAAGGTGTAATAATTATTTTATTGTTTTTAGAGTTTAATATTGGCATAACCTTGTAACATTGAAATCTAGATTGGGTACATACCTAACCTACCTACTTAACGTCGTCACGCAGCGCATTTTAAATTATATTTAATTAAAGTGCCGTGTGATGCCGGCTCAAAATAGCATCACCCCATTTCTTTCCCAGTCGTAGAAATTTGGGACTCGTAGAAATCGTCTAAGGGACTAAAGGGTTTCATGCGTATTGCACTTTTAAGCGACAGGCTGACAACCTGTCACTATAGTAATGCACGGCTTATCTGACGCTCTGCCTACCCCGCCAGGGATATAGGCGTGATATTTGTATGTTTAATTAAAGTTTAAGCAAACCATGACGATATTCTATCATTTAACTTGATCAAATATAATCGAGCATTTCAGGGGATAAGCATGCACAATGAAAAAGAGCGTCAAATAACATTTTATGTTATATTTAAAATACACACCTAGAATCCATTTTGATCACAATACATGTATTTATATTATTATTTATTTATACAACATTATTGCACTTGGATACATTTCTAATATCGAATGTAAGCGTAACGAAAACTAAACAATTTCAATAATATATATTTAAATTATTTAATTGTATACTTTTATTAGCTATAGTACAATTTTGGAAGCCCTTTGGTATATTATTTGGAAGCGTCTTCGTGATGTTGTGGATAATTATACAAACAGATAAATCTATATATATTTGTGACAAGAAACAAATCACTTTAGACCTAAAATAAAAATAAAAACTATTTATTGATTTTTTTTTTCACACTTGGCACCTTTTAAATCCTCAAATATATTACCATCCATTCTGTATAACTTTTATTATCATATTTACGAGTGAACGTGTACTATTGAATCTTATATTGGATCTTATACTATATAAAACATAACATATACTTAATATAAATATGGTCAAATTAAAACTTTAAACAGTACTCGGTCAGTTCCTACATCGTTAAATAGTACCTATATCGTTTCTGTTTTGAAAAGTGGATATAAAACACAGTAAAATTATACTATACCAATTTTTCGGAGAGCTAGGGCTTGCTACGGTGCGACGCGGCGTAGCCATTTGCTACGAATGCTACGTTGGGTCCATTAACGGATTATTATGTGGTGATATTTTCGTGTATATTTAAAAATAAATAAGTAATGTTGATAATTATATGCATAAAAATATAAGCTTATTGTGTAAACTAATCTAAAAAGTAAATAAAATACACAGTCATCAGGTATAAACAGAAAAACGAAGTGAACTCAGCGTATGGTTATTTTATCTAAAAATTACTATTTTAGGTAGTAATATTTTATTAAAAAACATATGCCACCTACCAAGCTTATAAAAAACCGTGTTTTACTTTTATAGGAAGTAGGCCCATACAATTTGTTGGGAAAACTAAACTAAATAGCTAACATTTTATAATATCATACTTTTATAGTATCAACCAACAACGATTACTATAATCAATGCTATATTTAGACATGGAAGACTTACAAATCACATTTTAAGCTATAAATAGAGGCTTAATTTAAAAATACAGTCAGTGTACCTACACTGTACAGTTGTGCTATACAATATAACGTTTCTAACAGTAAATATTCTTTGTCAAACGATATAATACTATAGTTTTAAAACTCAAGCAAATTATAGATAATATTTTGAAGGAATTTAAGATCTTCCACTAAAATCAAATTCATATTGTAAGCATAAAATTAAGAAAAAATCTTCAAAGGCATTCGACAGATTTTCTCTCAGCTAAATGGAAACATTTTAATAGCTTCAACGCAGATAATTAACCTCATGAGTTCTGCCGTGTCTAAAAATCAAAATATATTTCACTCTGTCATGAAAACCGCAAAAGATTATCAATGATAACAATTTCCTGCAGGTGTGCCACAAGGCAGTGTCCTAGGACCATTTTATTTCAAATTGTATGCATATAATTTATTTCCATTCTTCTGTTAAATCATTCTGTAAATATCTTTTATTTTAAGTATAATTTTCTTTCGAATTACGTATATTTCATTGATAAAAACAAAAAGCAAGGACATAGTTGTTTGTAATTCAGTTATTTATATATCTATTTATATTTTTCAACGTTGTTAATAAATGAAAATCTTTGGTTTACAGAAGGAGCATGTTGTATTTTAACATTAAACTACATGAACATCATTTTTCATTCTTCTTCTTAGCGTGTCGATGGCAGACACTACACCGTCGTAGCCCAGAACTTGGCCACATTAAAAGCGCTGGCAGACGCGGTCATTAGGTCGTCCTTTGTGCAGGTGTTGGGGCACGCCGGACACGATATTAGGTGGTGCATCGTTTGGACTGCACCACACAAACAGCTTACGTCGGCACCCTCCAAGAAGCCCCACTTGGCCATGTTTTCCTTGCTCCGGCCAGTTTGGGTCCGAAGTCTATTCAGGGACTTCCAAACTGGCCAAGGTAATCCATGACCAGGCGGCAAGCTTTCAGCGATAGGGACGAACGGATTTTTCATTAGGTACATAAGTAGTATTTTTTAGCTTTTTGATATATATATCTTATTTGACAAAACAAGGCATTTGTTTCATTTTATATGGAAGACTTCGTTGTTATACATACACAAGGATACTATATTTGTATATAACTATTCTAAAACGTAACATAAATACCTAATTTTGTATAAGTTAAGGGTAAATTTTAATATAAATACATATTACATCAAGTATACGATTGAGACCAGCAACAAAACTTTTATCTTTCAAACATTATTGAACATTTGTATTCTAATTTCATAAATAGTTATATTTCACTTAAGACTAGTATTTTATCAAGTTTTGGAAGACTCGTTTCAAGCTATGAACTTATTTTTCTTCTTATAACAACTCTTGATTATAGTTTTCATAATTAATTACAAAAATGTTCTTTCCAGACTAGGTACAGAGCATCAACATACGACCCCCATGCAGTGACAAATATATCTTGCCACTAATGGTTTGAAAAACCAAAATTTCCACGACTATTAAAAACCACCTCATATTTTTCTAGAATGAATAGTTCGTGCATTTTTTATGTTGTAATCCTACTAGCTAGATGGTGCAAATCGAAAAATATGTTAAACTTCTCACAGCATTTAAAGATTCGTTATGGCTCTAATTATCATTAATGATTCGATTAGGTAGCTATCTCGTCGAATAAATCGTAGTTAGTGAGCGCATTATATAGATTTGCAATTATCACTTCACTTCCGTGGAAAAAATGGTTTAATGGTCTGGCATAAGTTATGTATTTATAAAGTATGCGTAAATCTAAAAATAGTTCAACAATTTATCTAACACTACGTTGACCTAGAATGGCAGCCCAATTTTGAATGCTTTGATTAAAGCTGAACCTGAATCATACATGCCTATGATTCCAAAGAGTACTCCAAGGCCTATAATGAAGTAATCGTAAGCGATATCTTTGCTTTCAAGTTGGGGTCCCTTCAGTTTGATATGGAAATAGGCGGGCCAGATGAAACTCAGCATGGTGCCGGTGAAGCTTCCTATGAAGCCCATGAGGATAGCAAAATGGGGAATGAAAATGGCTAACAGAATTGTGAACATTATAACTCCAAGCCTCCAAGCGAGCCCCCAAACTTTCAACTCGCCATCCAATTCATAAATTACAGGGAACAATGTTTTAGGCCTTCCTCTAAAGAGAGCCTTCTCAAGCAAATCGCAGGCAGCGTAATATGGTAACGGATAGCTGAGCCCTGCTTTGACAACTAGGAAGAAATTTACAAGCCCTTTGAACCCAGCTGAACGTAAGTTGTTTGTGATCACTTGCTGAGTGTCATTCTGGAAGGTTAGGAAACACAAATAGCCAAATATAGCCTTGAACGCTGCGGCAGCAATGTGTGACCAGTTCAACATCCACTCAAACTTCGAACGGTCCTCCATGTTCCCTTCTAAAGTGGGCAGAAATATCTGCGAGGTGTAAGAAAATACGATGACACCTAAACTGATAGGGAAATTTTCGAAGTCAAGGGTCCACTTGACTTTAGACCAGCCCCAGTCACCAATGTTAAGAATGCAGTATCCGATCACAATGGCATTAATGACAAGATGGCTCATGGTGCACCAGAAGGACAGCATACTGACGCTTTTCAAGGACTTTAGGAAAGCCAATGGTAGGAGGAATATTCCAATAAGCATCATCCAAGATCGAGTGTCAATACTACCGTCAGGGAACGTACCGATCATGAGATCTCCGCAGACGACAACGTAAAGAATGCACGTCATAAGCAGTTCGATGATCTGAGCTATATTGACGATTCTTGCGCCGTACTTCCTCCCAAAACACTCTTTGGCGATGGCAACGTAAGAGTCGCGGACCCTGACCTTCTGGCCGGAGACAGGATCGTCTTCGTAGAGACATTCGACGAGAATCTTACCGGTGTAGCAGCAGATGTGGGCGATGCCGACCATGGCGAAGATAGCCCAGTAACCTCCTTGAAGTACTGCAAACGGGAGAGACACCACAAACATGCCCTGAAAAAAAAAACATTGCAAAAAATTAACATAAGCTGGTTACAAGTATATCTAATTGTTCATTAAAATAATAGGTACCTAGTACATTATGGCAGTAGCCAAAAATAGACCAATTCATGGTCGAGTAATATTGGAAGGACGATACGAAGTCCAGACCTTCCCAAGTGAACAAGACCAGAAATTGGCATTTTGGCTGAGGCTAGTATAATGCTTTTCTTCCATTTGCGAGGAAACGTAATAAATCCACATTTTAATCGTAATAAGTTTTGAAATACGCAAGCAGCGTGCATTGGATTTGCTTACGTTCCGTTGAATAAAAAAAAAAAGAATGCGCTGCAGAATCACATTCAGTCTGTCATTGAGTTTCTAGGCTTCAATTAAAATTGTATATCATAAAACACCCATTCTTCACGGAGTGTGAATTTCAAGAACATTTTTTAAGACCTACTAGTAGGTCCGAAATATATGTATGGAATCTCATTGTTGTAGAGTCTGCGTGCGATTTAAATATACTTTTTTTGAAATAATGCTGCCATTTACGAGCCAATGAAAGAAAAGATCATTCTGCAGCTCATCAAACTCATGTTTTACATATTCTTACCTGTATAGCATTGGTGACGTTCCAGGCGGCCTGGAACTCATTGATCTTAGCACCTGGTGGTCCTCCGCCTTCTTCGAAACCCCCTTCTTCAGAGGAGAAGTCAACGCTTTGCATGCTTTGGGTCCTAAACAAAAAAGGTATACGTAATTAAGGTATAAAACATATTCAAATAAGTTCTTTCTCTAACTAGATTTTATTTATTTTTTTATTTATTTATTCTTACTTAACCTAATGTCCATTTTAACACCTACTGGGAGAAAAGCACTCAATGTATTTTCATATATTAGGGTGTTCCCCGTCAAAATAGCAGCCCAAAAAGCATAAAGCCTGAGCTAGGGCTAACTATTACAAACGAAAAGAGGAAAAATGACCATTCTTTCGTTGGCAGTCTGTAATAGGGTTAAGTTATATGGATCCATTCTGGGCACATCCATATGACAAGCATGCAGAAACATGGACATACCCATTTACTTGGCAGTGTGAAACAGTAAACTAAAAACTAAAAAGAAGAAGAAACAGATATATAAATTAAAAAGTAAATTTGTTTTTATTCTTCTGCTGCAATTCGGTGACTGTGTGGGTTTTACTCAGTCTTCGTGATTTTTTCCCACAAATATACCATCTGCTCCCAATCATGTGTCAATAAATAAGCTGTCAATTTCTTTTTTAATGTATCTGTATTTTATACAATTCAGGATCAATTAAGCAAGATACATTTTTCGGTAGAAGATAATATCGACGGGTTCCGGGCTATTTGTATTAACCGACAATTTTTGCGATATAGACTTTTATACATATTTGGAATCAGCGAATTTTTCTGCGTCGTTTGAGCTCGGTTTGGTGATGATCGGAGCAAAAAAATGTCGCTTAATACAACCGTATTTTTTGGGCCTATTTCGAAGTGCAATGTATGAACCGGCACAAAATATTGACAAATTTAAGGCTTGTGTACTTAAGCTCACTACCAAATGACCACACAGTCGTTTAAACCTTTTTGCCTGGAACAATAATTTACAGGGTGCATACGTTCAACCATTTAGCCTGACCTTATAAATATATAGAAATGTCGCTTAAAACAGTTAGCCTCTTAGTAAAATTCATGTCAAATGTCGCTTAATACAATAAGTCGAATAAACAAATGTAGTCATATTTTTAGCCATATTTAGCAGTTTAAGATGTGGTATTTAAATTTATTCGCTTAGGATTAAAATATGAATAACTTTTTGGTAAAAGCAAGTACTTAGAGCTAGTATTTTCAATTCTAGGTACTAGCTTGGAACATGTATTAATAAATCTAGGCGGTTGAGTCATTTAGCCTGGAACAAAAAACCATAACCTCAGGCGGTAAAATCATTTAGCCTGGAACAAAAACCCATTATCTCAGGCGGTTAAGTCATTTAGCCTGGAACAAAAAAATGAAAATTTTGGGTCACTTTGTATTAAGCGCCATATATTTTCGTTAAAAAGAGAAATATCAGAAAAAAATATTAATCAAATTATAGATAATGAGTAACAGGAACAGAAATTTTCTTTGTTGTGATAAAATAATGCGATTTGTTATAGTTATGATTTTTTTTCTGAAACTTTAAACTTTAAACTGCTCTGGTGTAAAGTTTCAAAAATGGCGGTTAATACAAATAGCCCGGAACCCCTCGATATAAACGTGGTGCGATGTTTGTGAAATGGTTTCGTGTAAATGTACTACGTAGATCGAAAAGGTACAACATATTTTCGTTTGCTTGATTCACGCTGTGATCGTGTTTCCTTAGTTAGCTTAAAGTGATGAATATTTTTAGACATATATATTCCAACCTGTAGTAAGTATACGTATAGTTGGCGAGGACATAAAACGTTAAGGTTAACGTTATGCTGATAAAATCCCCGCAAAGGTTCTAATATACAACTTAAAACCTTCCCTTTCCGCTGTCTTAAGTTGTCTGATTCCTAGTTTAACTCTTCAAAGGCTTACTTTTGTAACAGACAGGCTTGTGAAAAGATAAAATTCTAGGCACCTTGAAGCCTGTCCATCCTGCTAAGAATAGGTGTTCTGGTAACTGGCAACTTCTCAGCCTGCAGTTGACCACTCAGGAGTGGGTTAGTGGAGTTGATCGACTAATATGTCGGAAAAGTCGTCTTATTCACCATCTACCGCCAAGAAAACTCCTGTAGAAGCCTTGTTAAAAGATATGCTTCATACCTAGGAGCCTGTCCGTCCTGTTGAGGCTAGGTGCTCGCTCTGGTAACTAAATCCTCAGCCTGCAGTTGACTGATATGTCAGAGATATCGTCTTATTTACCACCTACCGCCAAGAAAACTCTTGTACATACAGCCTTAAGGATATGCTTCATACCTTAGAGCCTGCCCATCCTGTTGAGGATAGGTGTTCTGGTAGCTGGTGAAGGAGTCCTCAGCCTGCAGTTGACTGATATGTCAGAGATGTCGTCTTAGTTACCATCAACCGCCAAGAAAACTGTTGTACATACAGCCTTAAGGATATGCTTCATACCTTGGAGCCTGCCCATCTTGTTGAGGATAGGTGTTCTGGTAGCTGGTGAAGGAGTCTTCAGCCTGCAGTTGACCACTCAGGAACGGGTTGGTTGGGTTGGTCGACTGGTACGACGGAGAGGTCGTCTCGTTCATCGTCGACAGCTCGCAGCTTTCGCCCATGTTGTCTGGTGAAGAAATAGGTTTCGGTGGCTTAAGTTTGCAACATCAGTTTAATTAGCAGCACTATTATTACAAGAAGTGAATATTGCTAGAAAACTAAAGAAAATTAAATATCTGTGACCATGACATTACAATTGATATTCATAATTGGATTTATTTTAAGAGGAAAGATTTGTTTTCCTTTCTATTTGTTGTAATTGAAATAAACTTCGAAACTATAGAACCAATTTCAAGTTCAGCCTTTGTTTAAGTAACAGGAACACCTACACTAAAGCATTAATTAATGTAATACCTACATCATACAAAATTGGTTATGTTAATCTATTGTGGTTACGACATAAGAACGATAAGTCACAGGTCTGTATTGATCCTTCGAAATGCATCCAAAGTCTTAGTTATCAAATGTAGGTATCTTATTTTCGTAATTTTAGTGGGAACTAAGTCTTTATATTAAATTCTCCTTCCTAGTGGGAACTAAGACTAAAGAATTCACTGCTGAACAAAATGTAGCACGGAAGTATGTGTGACCTTCAAAGTTCCAGTCAAACTATAATTTGAATATTACATGACATCCTTCCCTTAGGACCAAAATGTGGAATTGTGTAGCTCTTACCTATGTTTGCGAATCTGACGTTCTGCGGTGGGCGCGCCTGCTGGCCAGGTTTATCAGGCATCTGCTGCCTCACCGTCTGCATGGCCACATCCAGCGCATTCTTCAGAGGTGGTATTTTGAACCGGTTCAGATGATGCATCTTGGCAGCTCTTGTATAACTGGCTGTATTTCTTAAGAACTATTATTGAAGAATTTCACTTCGATTTTCCAATATGTAAATTACATAAAATTGACGTAACAGGAAGACGTTGATATTGAATATTTTTAACACTTTTATTAGCTAACTTTAATTCTAACTTGGAAGACTTCTTTACACTACACTATGTCTTAAAATTACATTATTGTGTTACTGTGCCAATGGGTTTTGGGTCAGCCATTTTTGAAGAATTTTTCTTACGTATCATTGTGTTTTTGGAAGCACTTTTGTTTGAAACTGAGGATATTTCACGACTGTTCTTGATTGTTACTGATTTTGGTGTATTATTTTGTTAGTTTTGATTACGTTTTGATCATTTTAGTTGGGTTTTCAGGTTTTTGGAGGCTGGTTGGCACAGTAAGACGAGATGTGTAAGGTGCGCAGAAAGATGCGCGTGGGGAGGATCGATACGGGATGGGCTGGATGCTGTGTCATACGATCAAATCGTATTACGATTACGTGTGTGATTTCGTCGCACTAATCTAATTAGATAATTTTAAATGGCGCATTGAATGAAGTACCTGCCTATAATGCATTTCATTTGTAGGTGATGTTAGTACTAACTTATTTGTAAATAAATACTTACCTACTCAATTTCATACGTGCCGAACTTCGAATACCGAGAAATTTAGGTACTTTATATACCTATCTAAAATTGTTCTTAGATAATTAATGCTAACTGTGACTGAGCACATGACTAGATGCATGTAATTTTTGTTTGCTAGCTGTTAAAAAAACATTGAATCGTGTAAAAAAATAATTTTAATGGTTTGAGACATAATTAATAAAACATACATGCACATATACATACATACATATATCACGCCTTTATCCCTTACGGGGTAGGCAGAGCCTTAATGGTCGTAAAAATACGGTCGCTATCGCCACGTCTGACAAATATAGAGGGATGTTTAAGATAATTTGTGTACGACTATAGTGACAGGTTGTCAACTTGTCGCCTAAAAGTTGTAATACACCTGAAACCCTCAAGTCCCTCAGTCGCCTCTTACGACACCCACGGGTAGGAAATGGAGCGATGCTATTCTAAGCCGGCATCACACGGTATAATATATGTATAATATGTATAAAACATAAAATTAAAATGTACACACCGCAATCGAACCCAGCTATTCCAATTACATAACCAAGTCCCTCACCAATACGCCACCGCAACATCGGTTACAATTACAAAGCAAATAGGCACTTTTAATAACAGTACAAATCCCAATTTACTTCCAAATAACTAATTGGCTATTAAATTAGAAACATCGGAAAAAATGTTTTTTTCTACAATTTGTATGGTTGCAAAGTTTTAGAAGGGAGAAGTCGGTCGAGTGACCAAAATGGCCGACCTTAGTAAAAACCTGCTAACTTTTTACTGTTTTTTATCATGGATAACTTTGACGGTAAGAAAGTTTAAATCTGTTACTTTATCGGTAGCAAAAATATAAGTTAAAATAAGACAGGCACAAAAAATACAAATTTAAGGTGTAAAATTATTAGCTGCAAATATTTGACGGGGCGAATCATTCTATGAAACTGAACAACTTTCCCCAAGAAACATAGGTCGTAATATGAGAAAATTTTTTGGAGCTCCCATGCAAATTGACTTGGTCAGTCGGTACGATAGTTTTGTATGGGAGGGTAATATTTTTTTACATATTTCGACCTATGTTCCTTGGGGAAAGTTGTTCAGTTATTTATTTATGTAGGGTTTGGCGTTCTTGAATTAAACGACGATAAACAGTTCACGGACGTTTATTTGTAACACAGTAGAATAACTACAACTTTAAGCGCAACTAAGACTAAGGTAAAGTTCAGAAGGCGCTTCGACAGAAACTCCGTTCTGAGACCGTACTCTGTATTACAAGGCGATCAATAGCTTGAGGGCAACCTTATAAGTACAGAGGAGTACCCTAGGCAGTAGTCGATCAAGGTGCGTCACCGCCGGGTAGTGATGATTTCGCGTGAACACACCGATACCGCGTTTTAGGAAACTAACAGTGCCATCTCGCGGGCGTTCGGGGTACTATATTTATAGATATTTATATATTTATTTATAGGAAGTAATATTTGCACTATCCCGCTTCCTTCTATAATCACACTCTCTCTCTCTCACCCTAAGGTTGGCTGGTAGAGAATGCTACCTAGCATTAAGGCCGCCTTTTTCTATTTCCTTTGTTTGTGTTTTCAACATGTTGTTCCAATTTTGTGCAATAAAGAATTTTGTTATGTTATATTTATTTATATTCATCATCGTTCTCATATGAACTCTAGAGCACATACAACGTCCTCAACCACCCATTCTGCCAAGAGCCAAGCGAGAACGTCAAGTTTAGAGTAGCATCACCCCATTTCCTACCCGTGGGTGTCGTAAGAGGCGACTGAGGGACTTGAGGGTTTCATGTGTATTACAACTTTTAGGCGAAGGCTGACAACTTGTCGCTATAGTGATACACAAATTATCTCAAACAGCCCTGTATATAGTCAGACGTAGCGACAGCGACCGTATTTTTACAGCCGTTAACGCTCTGCCTACCCCGTAATTGATAAAGGCGTGATTTATGTATATTGTATGTATGTATCATTGTTTTAAGAACCCTAGAGCACATACAACGTCCTCAACCACCCGTGCTGTCAAGAGCCGAGCGAGAACGTCACGCTGGCAATGATCATAGACGCGTTCGAGATCTACGGCCACGACCCCACTGACAAGCTGGACCATTTCGCCCATTACCAGATTGAGATGATGACTCGTTCCCATAGTAGAAGCTTTGTTTGGCACTAGATGGTGCTGTCTGATATTTGTTTATATTCATCAACGTCATTCTTTAAGGTGTAAAAATATTTTAAGGGGTGAAGCAGCCCATGAAACTGAACAACTTTCCCCAAGAAACATAGGTCGAAATAAGAGAAAAGTTACCTACAGACAAATTTAATTTACGTATGGGAGGTCCAAAAAATTTTCTCATATTTCGACCTATGTATCTTGGAGAAAGTTGTTCAGTTTCATGGACCAGTTCACCCCTTAAAGTACTTGCAGCTAATATTTTTACACCTTATATGTATGTATGTGTCATTGTTATATGAACCCTAGAGCACATACAACGTCCTCAACCACCCATGCTGTCAAGAGCCGAGCGAGAACGTCACGTTGGCGATGATCATAGACGCGTTCGAGATCTACGGCCACGACCCCACTGACAAGCTGGACCATTTCGCCCATTACCAGATTGAGATGATGACTCGTTCCCATAGTAGAAGCTTTGCTTATTTTGGGACTAGATGGCGCTGTCTGATATTTGTTTATATTCATCAACGTCATTCTTTAAGGTGTAAAAATATTTTAAGGGGTGAAGCAGCCCATGAAACTGAACAACTTTCCCCAAGAAACATAGGTCGAAATAAGAGAAAAGTTACTAACAGACAAATTTAATTTACGTATGGGAGGTCCAAAAAATTTTCTCATATTTCGACCTATGTATCTTGGAGAAAGTTGTTCAGTTTCATGGACCAGTTCACCCCTTAAAGTACTTGCAGCTAATATTTTTACACCGTATATGTATGTATGTGTCATTGTTATATGAACCCTAGAGCACATACAACGTCCTCAACCACCCATGCTGTCAAGAGCCGAGCGAGAACGTCACGCTGGCAATGATCATAGACGCGTTCGAGATCTACGGCCACGACCCCACTGACAAGCTGGACCATTTTGCCCATTACCAGATTGAGATGATGAAGATCAAGCGAGCACCCGATCAGGTAAGCCTTTTCCTGGGTCATTAATAAAATATCAGATGAGGATGACGTAGTGGACTAGCTACTTACTGTGTATCGGCCTATGCGTTCCGCCGATCTTTGCGAACATAACCCCTTTCCTTTAACTTACTTGTTGCCGTGTGATGCCGGCTTAGAATACATCACCCCATTTGTTCCCGTGGGTGCTGTAAAAGGCAACTAAGGGACTCGAGGGTTTCATGTGTATTACAATTTTAGTCGACAGGCTGACAATCTGTCACTACAGTGATACATGTATCATCGAAAATGGCTGTCAATACTTGTCAGACGTGGCGATAACGACCATAATTTTACGATTGTTAACGCTCTGCCTACCCCGGAAGGGATAAAGGCGTGATTTATGCATGTTTGTCAAAAAATGCAAATATTTTAAGGGGTGAACCGGCCCATGAAACTGAACAACTCTCTTTAAGGAACATAAGGTCAAAATATGAAAAAGAATTTGGACCACCACATACAAAATTACGGGCCAAGTCGTTTTGTATGGGAGGTCAAAATTTTTTTTTCCGCCCCTCAAAATAGTCCATTGAATGAGTGCCTCCAAAGGGGGTCTAGAGTGCGAGAGTTGGTAACGTAAGATGTTTCTTCGGAAACATGTCAAGAGTCCCTAGGTAATAAACATACTAAAACCCCCGGACACTAGGAGGAGCCCCGGAGTGGGGGGAGGGGGGGAAAGGGTCCATTTTTTCATTTTTCGCTTAAATCTCAAAAACGGTACAAGTTAGAGAAAAACGTTCAAGGAAAAGTTGAAAGGCCATAAAATTATCAACTACCCTTATAAAATTAAATTTCCCCTAAACGCCTCCATGGTGGAATCTAGTATTTTTATCAATGATAGACCTAATTATGAGCAATCTATCGGTACCGGTCACAAATTGCACTTTTGAGTTTTTTGGAAGAAAAAAATAAATAGTTCAGGTTCAGTAACTCAAACTACCTTAATATAATATTTTGACAATCGATTCCTCGTAAAGGCTGCCATGGAAGAATGTGTTTTTTTTACCAATTATAGACCTAATTAAGAGCAATCTATCAGTACCGGTCACAAGTTGCACTTTTGAGCTTTTTGGAAGAAAAAAATTAAAAAGGTCAAGTTGCGTAACTACCCTAATATAATATTTTGACAATCAATTCCTCCTAAAGGCTTCCACGGAGGAATGTGATTTTTTTACCAATGATAGACCTAATTAAGAGCAATCTATCAGTACCGGTCACAAGTTGCACTTTTGAGCTTTTTGGAAGAAAAAAAATAAAATGTTCAGGTATCGTAATTACCCTTATAAAGTTCAATTTCCCCTAAACGCCTCCATGGTGGAATCTAGTATTTTTATCAATGATAGACCTAATTATGAGCAATCTATCGGTACCGGTCACAAGTTGCACTTTTGAGTTTTTTTGAAAGAAAAAAATAAATAGTTCAAGTTCAGTAACTAAAACTACCCTAATATAATATTTTGACAATCGATTCCTCCTAAAGGCTTCCATGGAGGAATGTGTTTATTTTACCAATGATAGACCTAATCAAGAGCAATCTATCAGTATCGGTCACAAGTTGCACATTTGAGTTTTATGGAAGAAAGAAATATTTTTTGATCGATTGATGTGATAAACATGGTTATGTAGTATGGGAAAATTGTTTGAGCCAAAATCATCTTTTAATGCGTGTAACTCAGAAACGGTAGGATATAGGAAAAAGTGATTTAGGTATAACTTGTAGATAATTTTATGGCCTTTCAACTTTTCCTTGAACGTTTTTCTCTAACTTGTACCGTTTTTGAGATTTAAGCGAAAAATGAAAAAATGGACCCTTTCCCCCCCTCCCCCCACTCCGGGGCTCCTCCTAGTGTCCGGGGGTTTTAGTATGTTTATTACCTAGGGACTCTTGACATGTTTCCGAAGAAACATCTTACGTTACCAACTCTCGCACTCTAGAACTTTTTATTCAATGGACTAAAATATTTGCAGTTATTATTTTTACACCCTGTAACCACTTTTATAGTCTGTAAAATATAGTATGATCCCTGTGACGTTTGTGACCTTTGAGCAAATGCTACGACATAAGGTCCATTTCCCTACTAAACAAAAGAAAGTGGACCTTATGTCATAGCATTTGCTCCAAGGTCACAAACGTCATAGGGATCACCTATATTTTACAGACCTTATTTGACTTATTTTTGTTTTCAGTACATCATAAACGAGCACGTGCACATAGCCACAGATCACTTGGGCAGATTCATACATCTACATATAAAAGAACTCAAGGTAAGGAAGGTTACCTACTTCCTACGTCAGAAAAATATAGGCCGGCCGCACATTATAGACGAAACAGTCTCAAGACAGATATAGATGTGCCGTCGCCCGAAATAAGTCCTAATTGAGAATATTCGTAAATAAATTTCCCGCTGTCCGTGAACATAATTTCCTAGGGAAAATCTGACATTTTTCCTAGGGAAAAGTCGTTCAGTTTCATGGTCTGCTTGCACGCTTTCAGTATTCGGGACGCTGTCCCTAACAGCCTGTATAAAATTGCCGAGACTTGTTCGTTTTTGCAGGTACTATTGATAGCCCTGGACGACGCGATTGACAACATGCTCACAATGTATGACAACCACAACACGATCAAAACGGAGCGGGTGGCGACGTACAACTCCCCTATGGGAGGCGCCGTGCCTAGCGAGTTCTATATGAGCCAGGGTAGGTCTATAAGGTGTGAAATGAAATGAAATGTAAGAAATGAAATTAAAGTGTAAAAATATTATCTGCAAATATTTAAAGGGGTGAACTTGCCCGAATCATCTGGAGGGGCCCTCAATACTTGTCAGATGTGGCGATAACGAGCGTAATTTTACGATTATTAACCCTCTACCCCGTAAGGGATATAGGTGCGATTTGTGTGCGTATGTGTCTTACTAACACCCTGAATAATTTTCCAGAGTACTACTGCGGCAAGAACGTGTACATCTTCGTATCAGAACTGTACAGCGACATCTATAACATGGGGAAGGGTATTACGCCCTACTGTAAGGGCAGGGCTTTCTATTTCCTAGGTATGTACCAGGTTTGTACCGTCAAATGGGGGAAAATGAGACTAGCAGGTAACTTGGGACATGGTCGACACCAGCATCTATGAGCCAGCTATAAGCCTATAACGATATAACTGGCTGATAACTGTAGTGTCCAAAGTTTTCAATCAGTTACAACGTTATAGCTGGTTCATAATATATGCTGGTGTCGACCATGTCCCAAGTTACTCGCTAGTCTCATTTTCTCTCAATAGACTGTACTAGTGATGTAACGAATGTTCAATTTGAATGCAAACATATGAGGCCCATATTCGCAAATGCGAATGCGAATACGAATGTTTACTTCTTTATTTTGGCGCCGTATATCTGTGCCTAAAATGTGGCCGCTGATTGGCAGCGCAAGCCCCACGTTATTGTTAGTTTCAATTTCAATTTCATTTATTAAGCCTTAAATTGTAAGTGTGTACAAGTACAAGATGGTAAGTATTAAGTAGTAAGTATACTATGCAATTGCATTTAATTGCTGTGATGATACGAACAAACACTTACGAACCAGTTTCAGGAAAAAAAGATCGATTATTTACGCTCTATCTCTTTTCGTGTGGAACACCGGGTCGTCCAACGACCCGATGAACCCTAGTGTCAGAACCCTTTTTACGCTTACAGGTGGTAAACAAAAATCTACAAACCTGATTTGATGGACTTTCACATTCGCAAGAATTTTGCGAATACGAATGCGAATGTTCTAAAACATGCGAATATTCGCGAATGCATTACATTACGTACATTTATTAATGACCAAAATTTTTTTCATAACCAGGTTTTGTCCACTACTTGGACGACAAGAAATACTTCCTGTTAGACGATCCTAACGTGGTCTTCCAGATGGATAACTTCATTCACGGCCTCGAATGCCACTTGGGCATCTGTATGTACAGGTAATAAGGCGGATCGCACACTCGACGCACGACGGAGCGCTAAAATATCGCAGCGGTCTGTCTGATCCATACTAGAAGTTTAATCCCCATACTAGAACCGCTCAACCGCTGTTGACGCAGCGCTATCGCAGTCTCGTCCGTCTAGTGCGGTTTTAGTATGTAGTAGTACGTATGGATCTGACAGACCGCTGCGATATTTTTGCACTCCGTCGTGCGTCAAGTGTGCGATCCGCCTTACACAGAAAACAACCGTTTTTACGAATCACTCGAGCGCCAGCCAACCAATAGGCATGATCACTGGCAGGTCAAATGACCTACTTTTTTATACGATATTTTATATGAAAATACGAAGAGATGACGTCATGTCTCTCTAGTTTGGATGGCGTCAAAACACTTATTTTCATATTACATTTCCGTTCATTAATTCAAACTTTGAATATTTCGAAAAACTATAAAATGGAGTATTTAGTATTCTGGAACAATAGTGTTAAGCGTACAACTTTTTATTAACGGCCCAGTCATCTATCGAATTGCATGAGAAGTGGATGATCAAGATTATAATACTTTGGATTTCGAAAATATGATGCCGGCTTAGAATAGCATCTCCCCATATCCTTCCCGCGGGTGTCGTAAGAGGCGACTAAGGGACTCGAGAGTATTGGTGTATTACAATTTTTAGGCGACAGGCTGACAACCTGTCACTATAGTGATACACATGTTTTCTGATGCAACCTCGGAAAACAATCCTCAAAAATGTCAGACGTGGCGATAGCGACCGTATTCTTACGGCCGTTAACGCTCTGCCTACCCCGTAAGGGATAAAGGCGTGATTTGTGTGTGTGTGTGTGTGTGTGTGTGTGTGTGGATTTCGAAAAAACTTCCTGATTTTTTGGCAATTACCCAAAAATTTTACAGTCATCGGTCGAATACACTGTATCAACGGGTTCGATAGTCTAGCGGTCTGAGTTCGGGTTTTTTATCAATAGACCCTTGAGTCGATTCTCGAGGGGATCTTGATTGTAAAAAAAATCCCAGACTTGTAGCACAGTGCTACATTTTTGTAGCTAGGAGATTATTTATTTATTATGATTTATTACTGGAGGCCTTTGTCCAGCAGTGGGACACTTTGGGCTAATGAAATCAACTAAACAATCTAAGCAATATTTACCTCTAAAATAACTTATCTAACAGGTTCCCTTTCAAGAAAGGCCTCCAGCACGTTCGTGACGTTTCAACCCTACCGAAAGCGATAGTCAAGTGTGGCCTGGTGATGTATAAACTGCCACCCCTGACTGCAGCCTCCTGCATCATCACGTCGGGCTCCTTCATCCTCGACTTCAACATCCAGGGTCTACGGTTCAGGCACTTTGATTATCTGCTCGTAAGTCGCATTGTGTATTTACGGATGCATGTAACTTTGCTTTAGGTGCTTTGGTCTAGCAAACCTGTCACTATGATAGCCAAGTGTGGTCGTGCATGGCTAATATGCCTGCCACGATAAAATTTTGTCACCGCAATATGTCTTCTGCGACTAACTCCACTGTGGATAAGTTACGCATTCTTCCGTTGTGAAATTGTGCGCATATGAAACGACAAAATATATCGTGACACGCATGTTAGTCATGATGGTGATGACCCTGACTGCAGCCTCCTGCATCATCACTTCAGGCTCCTTTATCCTCGACTTCAACATCCAGGGGCTACGGTTCAGACATTTTGATTATCTGCTCGTAAGTTTTATTGTGTATTTACGGATGCAAGTAAGTTTGCTTTAGGTGCTTTGGTCTAGCAAACCTGTCACTATGATAGCCAAATGTGGTCTGGTGATGTCATGTCTGCATCATCACGTCAGGTTCCACCGTCCTAGACTTCAACAGCCAAGGGTTGCGGTTCAGGCACTTTGATTATCTGCTCGTAAGTCTTTTTGTGAATTTACGGATGCATCTGGGTTTGCTTTAGGTGCTTTGGAATGTAATCGGGTGCTTAGGTGTGATTTGGTGACTATAATTAAGATTACGTTTTATTGTCTTTGTAGTGCCCTAACAGGGTCTCATGTGCGACACTATAAACATATTTAACACCTGGAATACCACTTGAAAGCAATAAAAGATTTATGATTATATTATGATTTCAGTTCCTTCCAAACGGCCACACCTTCTACACCAAAGAGAGATTCTCCCCTTTAGCCTGCGACCACCACGTCTGCGAATGGAATAACACCAACTTCTATGGAGGTTTGTATTGTAGCTCTAATAATTTCGTAATCAATATATATAAGTTTGTAATAAGCTCTAGTTATATGTGTCTACACTCAGCAGGATCCCATGTCTGAGAGACTTATGAGTGATGCAATGAGTTAGATCTGAATATGTTATATTGAATAATGATGAAAACGGAATTTGTTTCGTATAAAAAACGGAAATATAAAGTTTTCCAACCGTCTTCCAGCCAGCGGGATATGCCATGTCGGAATAACCATAAATTTGTCTTAATTTTATAAATCTGTGTTTGATATGTTCACCTAATCAAAAAACATTATTCTAACGTGTTTACTTCAGCCACAACAAAGCAGTCAGCGGACTGGAGGATGGTTGGAAAATTTTATACAGGGTGTAAAAATTAGCTGCAAATATTTTAAGGGGTGAATCATCCCATGAAACTGAACAACTTTCCCCAAGGAACATAGGTCAAAATATCACAAAAGATTTTGAACCTCCCATACAAAACTACCGACCGACTAAGTCAATTTGTATGGGATGTCCAAAAAATTTTTCATATTTCCCAATATGTTCCTTGGGGAAAGTTGTTCTGTTTCATGGGCTGATTCACACCTTAAAGTATTTGCAGCTAATATTTTTACAAATTATATTTCCGTTTTTATACGGAACAAATTCCGTTTTCAGATCTTATTGCATCACCCATAAGTCTCTCAGACATGGGATCCCAATAATGAGTGTAGAGTAGACACATCGGGGTTATTATTAAATTCTTGTTATACAAGGGTTAAGTTTTAGTGCCGTGTGATGCCGGCTAAGAATAGCATCACCCCATATCCTTCCCGCGGGTTTCGTAAGAGGCGACTTAGGGACTCGAGAGTCTTGGTGTATTACAATTTTTAGGCGACAGGCTGACAACCTGTCACTATAGTGATACACATGTTTTCTAAAACAACCTTGGAAAACAATCCTCAAAAATGTCAGACGTGGCGATAGCGGCCGTATTTTTACGGCCGTTAACGCTCTGCCTACCCCGCAAGGCATAAAGGCGTGATATATGTATGTATGTATGTAAGTTTTAGCTAAAGTAGGGTTATTTTTTAATCAGTACACACATTTTCCAGGGTATTTCTACTGATGATTCTGGACTACATTTACTATAGGGCCACCTGCGAAATCGCAAAAAATATTGGGTGTTCCATAGAAAAATTCACGCATACTCGGCAAAAATGTATGGAGCACCCAGCTTTTTTTTATTGCGATTTCCCAGGTGGCCCTATAGTAAAAGTAGTGGAGCTAGAATACATTTGACAAGCTCGATCTTCCCTCAGGGCCGTTCATCATCCCTGGTGATCCTGCCGATGGACCAGCTCCCAGGGACCACATGACATTTACTCTTCTTTTCGTGTGGGTCACTGAGTCGTCCAACGACCCGATGAACCCTAGTGTCAGATTTTTTCAACCACCACAACCATATTTTTTTTTTAATACAAGTAGCAGGCTTCTGCCATGGTTGTGTAACGACCGCCGTCTAAGTGATCATAGACAGCAACCGAGACCTACGGCTTAACGTGCCATCCGAAACACGGAACCAACTTACTTACGGACAATCGGATGGTTCAGCCGCAATGTCCTAACCAGACTGGGAAGAAATTCACAAAGTGATAAATATCAACTTTGTGAGTAACCCACCGAGAATCGAACCCGGAACCTGCGTCACAGGCAGTCGCACTACCGCTGCGCCACATCGGTCGTCAAATTTGACATTAACTGACACCCTCGTTGTTCCCTCAGGGCCGTTCATCATCCCTGGCGACCCTGGCGATGGACCAGCGCCAGTGCCGCCGTTTGCTGAGCAAACCACGGAACCACAGAGCGACTTATCAACCGAGCCACCGCGGTCTGACAATGAAAACCAACCGAGTAATATTTTTATTTTATTTACGGCATTTATTTATTATACATGCCGTGTGATGCCGGCTTAGAATAGCATCACCCCACATCCTTCCCGCGGGTGTCGTTAGAGGCGACTAAGGGACTCGAGGGTATTGGTGTATTACAATTTTTAGGCGACAGGCTGACAACCTGTCACTATAGTGATACACATGTTTTCCGAAACAACCTTAGAAAACAATACTCAAAAATGTCAGACGTGGCGATAGCGACCGTATTCTTACGGCTGTTAACGCTCTGCCTACCCCGCAAGGGATAAAGGCGTGATATATATATGTATGTATGTATTTATTATACAGGGTGTAAGGAAAAGTACAAGCTTCCTTTCAAGGTATGAAACTAAACAACTTTCCCCTAGGAACATAGGTTGAAATATGATGATGATGACTGTCCCGATGGCGTAGCGGATAGTACCCCTGCCTTCTACGCCGTGGCACGTGGGTTCGATCCTCACCGGACATAAATATTTGTTAAGTAATTATCATATGATGATGATGACTGTCCCGATGGCGTAGCGGATAGTACCCCTGCCTTCTACGCCGTGGCACGTGGGTTCGATCCTCACCGGACATAAATATTTGTTAAGTAATTATCATATGATGATGATGACTGTCCCGATGGCGTAGCGGATAGTACCCCTGCCTTCTACGCCGTGGCACGTGGGTTCGATCCTCACCGGACATAAATATTTGTTAAGTAATTATCATATGATGATGATGACTGTCCCGATGGCGTAGCGGATAGTACCCCTGCCTTCTACGCCGTGGCACGTGGGTTCGATCCTCACCGGACATAAATATTTGTTAAGTAATTATCATATGATGATGATGACTGTCCCGATGGCGTAGCGGATAGTACCCCTGCCTTCTACGCCGTGGCACGTGGGTTCGATCCTCACCGGACATAAATATTTGTTAAGTAATTATCATATGATGATGATGACTGTCCCGATGGCATAGCGGAAAGTACCCCTGCCTTCTACGCCGTGGCACGTGGGTTCGATCCTCACCGGACATAAATATTTGTTAAGTAATTATCATATGATGATGATGACTGTCCCGATGGCATAGCGGATAGTACCCCTGCCTTCTACGCCGTGGCACGTGGGTTCGACCCCCACCGGACATAAATATTTGTTAAGTAATTATCATATGATGATGATGACTGTCCCGATGGCGTAGCGGATAGTACCCCTGCCTTCTACGCCGTGGCACGTGGGTTCGACCCCCACCGGACATAAATATTTGTTAAGTAATTATCATATGATGATAATGACTGTCCCGATGGCGTAGCGGATAGTACCCCTGCCTTCTACGCCGTGGCACGTGGGTTCGACCCCCACCGGACATAAATATTTGTTAAGTAATTATCATATGATGATGATGACTGTCCCGATGGCGTAGCGGATAGTACCCCTGCCTTCTACGCCGTGGCACGTGGGTTCGACCCCCACCGGACATAAATATTTGTTAAGTAATTATCATATGATGATGATGACTGTCCCGATGGCGTAGCGGATAGTACCCCTGCCTTCTACGCCGTGGCACGTGGGTTCGACCCCCACCGGACATAAATATTTGTTAAGTAATTATCATATGATGATGATGACTGTCCCGATGGCGTAGCGGATAGTACCCCTGCCTTCTACGCCGTGGCACGTGGGTTCGACCCCCACCGGACATAAATATTTGTTAAGTAATTATCATATGATGATGATGACTGTCCCGATGGCGTAGCGGATAGTACCCCTGCCTTCTACGCCGTGGCACGTGGGTTCGACCCCCACCGGACATAAATATTTGTTAAGTAATTATCATATGATGATGATGACTGTCCCGATGGCGTAGCGGATAGTACCCCTGCCTTCTACGCCGTGGCACGTGGGTTCGATCCTCACCGGACATAAATATTTGTTAAGTAATTATCATATGATGATGATGACTGTCCCGATGGCGTAGCGGATAGTACCCCTGCCTTCTACGCCGTGGCACGTGGGTTCGATCCCCACCGGACATAAATATTTGTTAAGTAATTATCATATGATGATGATGACTGTCCCGATGGCGTAGCGGATAGTACCCCTGCCTTCTACGCCGTGGCACGTGGGTTCGATCCCCACCGGACTTAAATATTAACAAATATTTAAGTAATTATCAAATATTTGTATCTAGTCTGGGTGTTTTCTATGCATGATATGTATTTATTTACAAAAAAAGTATGTAGGTATTATGCCGTGTGATGCCGGCGTAGAATGGCATCACCCTATTTCTTTTCCGTGGGTGTCGTAAGAGGCGACCAAGGGACTTGAGGGTTTTATGTGTATTACCATTTTTAGGGGACAGGCTGACAACCTGTCACTATAGTGATACACAAATTATCTCAAACGGCCCTCAATATTTGTCAGATGTGGCGATAGCGACCGTATTTTTACGGTCGTTAACGCTCTGCCTACCCCGCAAGGGATAAAGGCGTGATATATGTATGTATGTATGTAGGTATTAATCACTACATAGTAGGTACGTATAAAGCAAAGTCACTTCGCGCGCGTCTGTATGTATGTATGTGTGCTTATATCTTTGAAACTACCCAACGGATCTTGATGAGGTTTTTTTCAAAAGATAGAGTGATTCAAGAGGAAGGTTTTTATGTATAATAACATGCTTAATATATTAGAGAACTACTTATAATTTTAGGATTTCTGATGTGAAGTCGTAAATAAACACAGTTTTTTGGGCTTACATTGCAAACGCTGGCTGAAATCTAGGAGATAGATCAAAATAATGTTCTGAAGTATTGTATATCTTAAAGAGGTCTACAAAAAAGTCCGTGGTGGTATATGTGTACCTCTTAGGGATAACCCACAATAATCACTTTTTACACTTTACTTTCCACAAAAAATAATGGCTTATTTACGAAGCGGTTTTAAGCAATACAGCATTCATCCTTATCGAATTAAGTAACTTAAACCAATTTTGCATTTAATATAGAACAATAAAGCCCTTTACAGCATGTCATTTAGATGAATATTTTCGAAGATATTACAGATTTAAAATATAGGCGCCAGCGTCTTTGCGGCCGTAGGTAGGTACCGGTCGGCTGGCCTGGCGCGCGGCGGCGCGGCGCGTGCCTGTCTATAAATAGCGCGTCAAAGCGCGCGCCGCTCAGAGAGAATCCTCCGTAGAGCGTGAGGCTCGCCGTAGCCAGGATCGAGATAGACATAGAACCCTGAGAGCTAGAGAGCTTGAAGCTCGCCCCAGCCAAAATAGGGATGGACATCGAATATAGAGAGCCAGTGCAACTAATTCATGGGTGAACAAAGAAAATTCTGCCATGAATTACGACCCTTCGATTCCTTACAAGGACGATCGTATAGTATCAATAGGTACCATGTCAATAGTGTGTGAACATTGTTCGGCATTGAAATTCAAGGACGAATCAAAAGGCATGTGTTGCTTACAAGAAAAAGTAAAATTAGAAGAAATTGTACCTCCCCCTGAACCACTTTACTCTCTACTTACTGGTGACCATTCGAAATCCAAACAATTCATACGCAATATACGCCGTTATAACAACGCGTTTCAGAGAGGTTCTGTAGCAAATTTTATTGTACAAAGGTAAAATAAATAAGTAAAAGATGCAAAAAAAAGTAAATATACGTACATACATACATACGTATACATATATCACGCCTTTATCCCTTGCGGGGTAGGCAGAGCGTCAACGGCCGTAAGAATACAGCCACTATCGCCACAACTGACATTTGGAGGATTGTTTTCCAAGGTTGTTTCAGAAAACATGTGTATTACTATAGTGACAGGTTGTCAGCCTGTCGCCTAAAAATTGTAATACACCAATTCTCTCGAGTCCCTTTGACGCCTCTTACGACACCCGCGGGAAGGATGTGGGGTGATGCTATTTTTAGCCGGCATCACACGGCTAAAGTAAATATGTAGTAGGTATAATTAAGATATTCTAAAAAAGAGTCTAGAGTGAATAGGCATCTTCTGGGCAAGCTCGCTCCACCGTAGATCCCATCTCTGCTCTAGGGTAAGATTGGGGTCAAGAGTAAGCCCATCACAGATTTTTAAAAAAAAGATAGCGGGAAATTCTCACACTTTCTTCCCAGCAGGGAATTATTTTACTACGATATTAACGCGTGCGAAGCCGCGGGCAAAAGCTAGTATATTATAATATCAGCTATCTAGTTCCCATAATACAAGTTCTGCTTAGTTTGGGGCTAGATGGCGCTGTTCAAGATATATTTTATTTTTTATGATAAAAATTGGACCTCCCATTGAGACTGTACCAACCTCTCAGTTAATTTGTATGAGGAGCCCAAAAATTTTCTTTCTTATTTGACCTATGTACCTTAGGGAAAGTTGTTCAATTTGATGGGCGGGTACATCCCTTAAAAGGAAGTTAGTACTTTTCCTAACATCCTGTATAAATCGAACCATGTTTATCTAAATAAAATAAAATAAATAAATAAATATCCTGGACAATTCACACAGCGCCATCTAGCCCCAAACTAAGCAAAGCTTGTACTATGGGAACTAGATAGCTGATACTAATACATATATACTTTTTTTGTGTAAATAAATACATATTATACATAGAGAACACCCAGACTCAACACAAATATTTGAAAATTGACTTAACAAATATTTGAGTCCGGTGGGGATCGAACCCACGACCCTCGGCGTAGTAGGCAGGCATACTATCCGCTACGCCATCGGGACAGTCTATCCTTTGATTCTAAAAAAACTCTTTTTATCTTTGAAAAACCTAGGTCTTTCATTGGCTATTCATTTAATTAAGTATCTATCTTTCTCGTAACATGATTTCTAATTCACGGTATTTTTTATTTTTCAGACACAAGTAAGTTACAAAATCTAAAATCATATAAAATTTTATTATACTTATTAATTTCCATCATTTTACAATTTTAATATTTTTTGTACTAAACTTATGAGTAAATCTTGATTTTTCAGCGGGATGTAAGTATAAATCATCAATAAATTACAATAAATAAAGTAAACTATACGGTAGGGGGATATTCTTTCTTTCTTTTCGTGTGGGACACCGAGTCGTCCAACGAAGGGGGATGCAATACCGGGATGCCGGCATCCCGAAATACCGGGATCCTGCAGGTTTTTTGCGGGACTGATCCCTGTCCTGTCGTTTTATGAGTGGGATTCTACGCGGGATTGAAAGTTATTATTTTCTACAATGGCAACCCTTTAATTAGTCTTTTTACGTTTTATCGAATAAAGTACCTACTAGTTTTAAAGCTGTACGCGTAGTATAGTAGATTACGTACTGAGGTATGTAACCCATCAGCAACAACCGAGGTTTTTTAACTTCCGAGGTTGTTATTGATGTTACATCCGCGGTACGTATACTGCTTTACATATCGAATGTAAAGTGAGTAAAATAAAGCGATAAATACAAGAAAACGATCCACAAATGATGATTGTATCGTCTGGTATTGAAATTGCACCACTAAAATTTTTTTCTATGATTGAAAAATATTGAATTAATATGAAAGAAAAGTAGCATAACATAAAGTAGAAAATTTTTTGATCGTAGGGATATTAGTAATTTTTACTTTTGTTATTGTAATATTGAGTAATAATTCGACAAACTCATTTATTGAGGTTATAAAAATACAGATTAAAAATATAATTCCTGCATTCCAGCAACACAATTCGTAGCGGCCAGTTCGAAATTTAAAATCGTCTACAACTAATTGGATGCAACTCCTATTAAAAATAAGAAGAAATTGATTTTAACTTTTTAATTGTCGCGATTATTATATTGGTTTTTTTTTGTTTTTTTTTTTGTAGTTCTATATTTAAAATTACTTACAGGCTTAGTTTCAAAACCTCGCCTGTAAGTTGAACTTACCGGTCGTGTTTTTTGTCAGTAATGAATGACCTACTTTCAGAGCATGAGATATGTAAAGCTACATTAACGTATCAACATTTTTCTTAAAGAATGTTTAATGTTTGGTACACCTCTCATTTGCAAATTATACATTTTCAGTTAGGCTTCATAATTTTTTCATATTTTTTAAACAAAATCTTATGAAATACGGAATCCCGCGGGGTAGAAAATGCCCGGTCAGCCCCGGTCCCGCAAATACCGGAATTGAAATTTACTTGCAAAATTGAATTCCCAGTAGGTACTTGCACGAACAAGGATGAACAAATATGTGTAGCGCTTGTCTACGATCTATTTGTACGTAGCTCTGTGCTACGGCGTAGTAAAGTTTAAATAAGTACGTAGAACAGCTAAGTTTTAAAAATTTACGGTAAGGTACGTATGCTGTGTATTACAGGGTGTAAAAAAAATTGCGGCAAATATTTTAAGGGGTGTACCAGCCCATAAAACTGAACAAGTTTCCCTAAGTAACATAATAGGTAGTGTGCGGAATCGCACCTTTTTGTAAGATCTTTTGTATTTTTTTATTACTTTTTATTTTGGACAAGCTATTGTTTTTTTGAGTTTTTTTATTTCAGTGTCAATAAAGCCATACCACAGCAAGTTGGTTTTTATTATACTCCGAAAATCGGTTAAAAAAGAGGCTCCAACTAAGAGCAGCCAGCGGGCCACATCGGCTCCGCCACAGGTAGAAACATGAAAAAAGTCCTGCATACCAAATTACTTTTAAACTAAAAAAGCTAACTTAAATTACCAACCGACCAAGATAACTGTATGGGAGGTCTAAAAAAATTCTCATATTTCGACCTATGTTCCTTGGGGAAAGTAAGTCAGTTTCATGGGCTGATTCACGCCTTAAAATATTTGCAGCTAATAATTTTACACCTTATAATAGCAGGCAGGGATGGTAGTACTACCGAATACGCCATTGAGCCAGTCATTTCAGTCGGCCAAAATATGTTTGATGACATTTCGCAGACAACCTAGGGGGTGTTGGTTCATGCACCTTACCAACTACAGGCTTTAATGCGTCAACGAACAACCCAAAGAACCCGTAGTTCTTATACAGGTGTAAAAAAAATTGCGGCAAATATTTTAAGTGGTGAACCAGCCGATGAAACTGAACAACTTTCCTCAAGGAACATAGGTCGAAATATGAGAAAATTTTTTGGACCTCCCATACAAATTGACTTGGTTGGTTGGTAATTTAGTATGGGAGGTCCAAAAACGCGTTCAGTCGACGTATCAAATAGCCTGCCAATAGCCACCTTTAGGCAATCGAATTTCCTCTATGACGTTAGTTATCTGTACTAAGGGCTCCCACACATATCTGCGAATTCGCATCGTATCGCAAATATCTACGAGCTCGCACGAATGCAACGCAAGAACATCCGATCTAATTCGCGTCGCGCATTCTCACGATATTACGTCACATTTGGGGACGTCATTTTAGTTCGCTCTGAGACAGCGTGGGAGAAAGACGCCGGCGCAGAATGGCGGATAACGACGTGGATTTTTTAATATCTTTAATTGAGGAGCGCCCCGTCCTTTGGGACACGAGTGATGAACATTATAAAAATAAACTTATAAAACATCGTTATAAATGGATTTACCCAAAATCTTCTTTTTCTTCTATATGGCAGATGAACCATACTTAAATTGTGCCAAATGCGACCTACGCTATGAATTGATATGCGCTGGATTTTTGCCGGAGAAATATGCAACCCTCACTAAAGAAGAAAAGCAGATTTGGACATGTTATACATGTCGTAGTGAAATGCCTAAAGCATACGACACGACTACGCCTGTCCGCCAGTTAATGAGTACTTCTAGAGCTCATTCTACTTTGGTTGAGAATGTAGATATTTCAGCGGATAATTCATTTCTCGAAAACGAAAATGTTACGTACCGACCAGGGCAAAACCCACGGAACAAGTCCCAAAATAACAATACAGTAACTGATTCAAAATGCAAGTGTAGTTGTGGTGACCTTACCATACTTAGAAAGGTAATAAGGGCTGAACTGGAAGATTTACTCTATGGACCGCTACGCATAATATCTAACGTTTGCCTTAAGTCTCATCTGGAAACAGTACAAACCTCGATACTTTCGAAACTTGGAGAAATTTCCTCAACCGTGGCAAAAAATAACGATAACTCGCCCCTTATCAGCCAACCTATCATTGAAGTTACCCCCGAAATACACTCACCCAACGACACCATTCCCATTACCTCAGAGTCTCAAAAGAAGAATAGTGGCGGCAGCGTAAAACACAGACCAAGAAAAACAAAAAGTAAACACAATAAAAAATCCGAACTACTTAGCGCCAGGCACACTGAACCAGACACTAACCAATCAGTCGTCGCCGCCATCGAAACGCCCGAAACCCACCTTGAAATTATACATCCCTCAGCCAAACAAACAGAGAGTAGTAACGATAGAGCTGACCAACTACAGAGTTTTACAAATCACTCTACAAATACTGAGAACGAAGTGAGCTTCAAAGAAGTACTTAGCAAGAAATCACGTCGTGCCAGGTCCCTTCGCTGCGTGGCTGGACCATCTGTCACTAAGTTAAGAGCTGCTGAAACCCTTAAATATATGCATCTATGGAACATGGCTTCGGACTTGGATGACATCAAGCAGTACCTCAGTGAAATCTGTCCTGATTGTGTCTGCACCGTTGAAGAGCTGAAGCCCCGTGGAAAATACAAGTCTTACAAAATTGGGGTTCCAGTAGAATACTTTGATTTGTGCTATTCTGTGAACATGTGGCCTGAAAACGCAAGACTGAAGCATTGGATAAATTACCCACGACGTAGCTTTGGTACTCAACAGCCCTTTCGCAGTGAAACCAAATAGAAAACAGGTAAATAAACTTGTAGAGTTCGATATATTTTATCAGAACGTACGTGGACTTAAAACGAAACTTAAGACATGGAGAGCCAATCTAATCCTGCTAGAGCACCAATTAGTCGCAGCTACCGAAACATTTCTTGACAATTCTGTAGAGGATAACGAGGTAACCTGCGATGACTGGAGCATTCTGCGTCGAGATCGTGGCACCCCATGCGGAGGAATTCTACTGGCAGCTCGTACGGCGCTTAACATACGTCGGCACCCCGAGCTCGAAACTACCGGTGAGGACTTGTGGGCATCACTTACATATAAGGGACAATTGATTTATGTTTGTGTTTTTTACATAAGCCCAAGCGCAAAGGACAATGTCTATATGGAATGGTTTTGTAAAATAGAGTCATTTATAAACACTTTAAAGGGCCATGCTATTATATTGGGAGATTTAAATTTAAATAGCGCATCTGTTAATATCAGCAATTACTATTGTTACTTTTTATCGTTCTGTGCCTTGATTGACATGAATGAAGTGAGAAACGTGTCTGGTGGTACTTTGGATGTGGTTTTAGTCCGGGAGCACGTGAACCCTACGGATGTCACACTCGCTGGCTTTGGTGGCATCGTGCCGATTGACCCCCCTCACCCACCGCTCGACATCACGTTTAGGATCGCGGCTAGTGCTAATAAAACTCGTCGATCTGAGCCAAGCAATATTGACCAAGCTAGGGATTGGAACTTTAACAAGGCAGATTACACAATGGTAATTGACTTGCTAGAACAGGCATGTTGGGACAGTGTCTTGAGTGCCAATGATGTAGTAACTGCCACAGAAAATTTATATACTATCTTATACAATATTTTCAACCTTGCCGTACCTAAAAAGAAACGCCCAAAGAATTTCTGCTCCACCTTTCCTGTTTGGTTTGATGCTGATCTGATCGCTGATGTTAAGCGAAAAATTGAACTGCACAGCACTTGGAAGCAGGATCAGAGTGCCGACACTTACAAGTTATTTTCCGACTTGAGGGCTGACCTGAAGATAAGAGTACCAGAGGCCTATGATACATACATGGCTAAAATCGAAAGGAACATAATACGAAACCCGCGTGAGTTCTGGCAACACATAAGTGGACTGAAATCCAAGGGTGGATTCGAATCAAATGTGTCCTACAAAGGTACGTCCTATACTGGGGTCGAGGCAGCTAGAGCATTCGCAGATTATTTCTCCAGTGTATTTCTTCCTGAGTCTCCGCAACTAAATGCTAGTCTTTGTTCTCTTGGTAGTCATTTGGACAACCTTACTGTAAATGTTCGTAATTTTACCCCAGGCGAAATTATGAAGAGCATTGGCAAATTGAAGCCCAGCAGTGCTGCAGGTCCGGATAATGTCCCTGCCTCTGTCCTAATTATAGGCAAAAAGCACCTTTGCTCTCCTTTATGCCATATCGCGAACCTTACGCTTCAAACAGGCTTCTACCCAACACAATGGAAGACGTCCCAAGTCACACCAATACCGAAAACAGGCGACAGGTCGTCAGTGGAGGAATATCGCCCCATCGCTGTCCTTTGCGCCCTAGCGAAGATTTACGAACGCGCGCTTCACAGCTGTATCTTCAGACAGGTTGACGCTGTCCTTTGTGACGAACAACACGGATTTAGGCGTGGTAGATCAGTCGACACCAACCTAATAACCGTCGTGAACTACATCTCACAGAGTCTGGATAGGGGGCGTCAGGTCGATGTTCTATATTTTGACTTCAAGAAGGCGTTCGATAGGGTCGACAACGATGTGCTTCTAAACAAATTGCACAAAATTGGTTGCACCCCCGCCTTGCTCAATTTATTTGCGGACTACTTACGCGACCGTCAGCAGTATGTTAGGTATGGATGCTACAAGTCAGAGGCCTACCACACGCGCTCCGGGGTAAGTCAGGGCTCTATTCTGGGCCCTCTATTATTCCTAATCATGGTCAATGACTTGGCAGCGGTTGTGAAGCACGCAAAATGTCTTCTTTATGCTGACGATCTGAAGCTGTTTCTGGAGATAAAGGATGAAGACGACTGTCGTCGTCTCCAGCTGGACATCGAAGCGGTTTACTCGTGGAGTCGTGAAAATAAAATGGATTTCAACGTGGCCAAATGCAGGGTTATGACTTTTGGTCGTGGGTTGCACCCCATTGTCAACTCGTATGCTCTGGGTGCAGAAGAAATTTTGCGTTCAGAGTGTATGAGGGACCTTGGTGTTAATTTTGACCGACGCTTGACCTTTCACAGTCACATGACTGAAATTGCCAAGGACTCGTTTCGGCGCCTGGGATTTGTGCTGCGGAACTCTAGAGATTTTCATAGCTCCCGCGTGTTCAAGCTTCTGTATTGTTCTTTGGTACGGAGCAAACTTGAAGCTAGTAGCTGTGTTTGGAACCCTCATGAGCGCACTTACAGTCTTATGCTGGAGAAGGTGCAAAAAGCATTTCTCAGATACCTGTACAAGCGTTGCTCTGGGTACTATCCCTACTTGTATCCCACTCCGTTTTTATTAGGTGCTCTGGGTTTCAATTCGCTAAATGTTCGGAGAGCTAACGGACAATTAATCATTGCCCTTAAGGTGCTGCATGGTCGCATTAATGCTCCTGTATTAAATGACCTGCTGTGTAGCTTTTTCGTTCCTGACAGATACACTTCGCACGGTACACGTCGCCGCCGTGACCTGTTTGCCACCCCAGTCTGCCGTACCGTGGCACACTCTCAGTCCCCGGTATGTCGCATGATGCGATCACTCAATTCGCTCCTGGCCTATGAACATGATTGTGATGTGTTTGCGGACGGATGGACTGAGATTATGAGACATTGTTTGGAATTCTGTGAGACGAGGGATGATTGCCCGTCAAGTATTGTCTAATATTATTGTAAGTACCTAAGTTTATTTTTGACTAATTTTATAATGAATTTGTAATATTGATAATGTGTACCTTATGTCTTTTGATGAATTATTTTTTTATGCATAACAATTTTTATCTAATTTCTAGTTTATAATATGACATGTCATAACAATTACTGTAATTGGTTTGTACCGTTGTAATTGATTAAATAAATATAAATATAAATATATCTTTTTAAGAATAATAGCAGCGCAACAATTTTTTTGCGATCCATCGAGTCACTATTTCTAAAAACACGTCCAATACGACTGACTACCGTTGAAGTTATGACCACCTCAACTAACGCTTTGCCGCACGAAATCGTAACGCAGCAATTCGCATCGCAAATTCCTGCGATGCGGCGTCGCATCGCAACGTATCGCAATTATGTGTGAGAGCCCTACTCTAGTAATGTGGGTAAAATCTCATTTCGCAGATAATCTGGAGGGGTGTTGGTTCATGTACCCCCCCAACTACGGGTCCATCGCGGGCATCAGCTACTTGGACCCGCTCGCCATCAACGAGTACCGGTTCAGCTGCCAGGGCTCGGGCAATAAGGTACTCACTTCTCTTTACACCGTGGTTATGTGCTTTTCATCGGACTGTCGGTGGCCAAGTGGATAGGACACCGGTCTAATAATCGTCAGACCCGAGTTCGATCCCCGTCATGTACCAATGTGTTTTTACTCATGTACATTTAGCATATTCATAGCATATTCCGCCGCGTGATGCCGGCTTAGAATAGCATCACCCCACATCCTTCCCGCGGGTGTCGTAAGAGGCGACTAAGGGACTCGAGAGTATTCATGGATTACAATTTTTTGGCGACAGGCTGACAACCTCTCACTATAGTAATACACATGTTTTCTGAAACAACCTTGGCAAACAATCCTCAAAAATGTCAGACGTGGCAATAGCCATCATACATGCATATTTTCATATAAAATACCGATTTGTTTTCCAAGGTTGTTTCAGAAAACATGTGTATCACTATAGTGACATGTTGTCAGCCTGTCGCCTAAAAATTGTACCTAATACACCAATACTCCCGAGTCCCTTAGTCGCCTCTTACGACACCCACGGGAAGGATGTGGGGTGATGCTATTCTAAGCCGGCATCACACGGCATAAACTACAGTTACGAATAAAGTATTTGATTGATTGAGGAATCTTGTCCCCAGGGTCTGTACTGGTACCCGCAATGGATGGGGATGCCCCCCCACCACCCGTACCCCACCGCCGGCGAGAGACCTACAGAGCTGGAGCCAGGCCCGCAAGAAGTGTTCTACCCCCACCAGCAGCTCCCGATGGGCAATATTGCCCAGTAGTATAGAGTTGCCGCTCGATATCGACTATCGATTGTCGATAAGCGTGTTACTCATTATCTACTACTATGTCTATTACTGGGTGTAAGAGACGGTGTAACGAAAACTTTGCAGGCGTGATCAGACCATGAAACAGAACAACTTTTATATGGGGGCTATGTTGGGAAACGAAAAAAATTTTTCGAGTTTCCATACTAAGTCAGATGATTGCGAATTTTGTATGGTAGATCGAATTTTGTTTTTATGTTTACCAACATAGCCCCCATAGAAAAAGTTGTTCAGTTTCATGGTCTGATCACGCTTGCAAAGTTTTCGTTACACCGTCTCTTACACCCTGTATAGTTTATGTGCCTATAAAACGTTATGTGAATAAATATGCCTTTTTAATTATTTATTTTTTATTTATTATTATTAATCTCTATTTCTTGACGAGAACGACGGAATATGGGTCGACAGCAGGCAACGAAAATACAGGCTACAAGTCTACAGGTGAAATTCGATTTCCATTGCGTAGCCGATGGGACATTCTAAAGCCAGGATTTTTGCCCCGCTACGCATTGTACATTGAATTTCACCTGTAGAATTGCAGCCTGTAGTTTCGAAAAACGAGGCAAGGTCAGTGGGAAGAGCTGGAAAAGACAAGCCCTTGACCGTCGAATGTGGAGATCGTTGGAGGAGATCTACATTCAGCATTGGGTGGCTATAGGCTGAACACGACCGAGATGTGGCGCAGCGGTAGTGCGACTGCCTTTGACGCAGAAGGTTCCGGGTTAGATTCTCGGTGGGTCACTCACAAAGCAGATATTTATCACTTTGTGAATTTGTTCCCAGTCTAGTAAGGACATTGCGGGCTCAGCCACCCGATTGCCCGTAAGTAAGATGGTTCCGTGTTTCGAATGGCACGTTAAGCCGTAGGTCCCGGTTGCTATCTATGATCACTTAGACGGCGGCGGTCGTTACACAACCATTTCAGAAGCCTGCTACATTTAGAAGGCGGTTGAAAAATTCTGACACTAGGGTTCATCGGGTCGTTGGACGACTCGGTGTCCCATACGAAAAGAGAGGTTGAAGGAGATTTTTCGTGACATACGATTTCATATACTTACCGGTGGTGGTGAGAAGCTACATGCTGTGTGGTTAACTTGGCTCCGCCAGCTCCGTGGCAGTGCCTTTATTCCCACCCGAGCCGCGTTAACTACGTTTAACTATCGATAGTATTTGATTCCCTACTAACCAAGATTGTTTTTTTACGATTCTATCATATTCATATTCTTTATTGCGAATCATATGGTACATAAGGTGATGGAGGCACATAGTTCCCAGCATATGAAACTCTTTACACAGTAGGGCTGTAGGGTATAGCAAATAAGAGAGAAGGCTTATATAAAATTATGAACATACATATATCACGCCTTTATTCCTTGCGGGGTAGGCAGAGCGATAATTGCCGTAAAAATACAGCCACTATCGCCACGTCTGACATTTATGAGGATTGTTTTACAAGGTTGTTTCAGAAAACATGTGTGGCAGGTTGTCATCCTGTCGTCTAAAAATTGTAATTCACCAATACTCTCGAGTCCCTTAGTCGCCTCATACGACACCCGCGGGAAGGATGTGGGGTGATGCTATTCTAAGCCGGCATCACACAGCATAATAAGCCGGCATCACACGTCATTCTAAGCCGGCATCACATAGTATTCATAGTAGGGCAGGGCAGTATTTATAGAAAGCTGTGCTTAATCTACATAAAGGGAATGTTTTATTGAGCGATATTTATGTTTACTATAATGTGTGTAAGTGTGTGTGTGTGTATCGATAGTATTGTTTTTCACGTTTGCTGCATTTTGAAATATAGATCGATAGTATCGAGTGGCCTATCGATAGGCAGCACTACGTAAAAAATGGTATGAGAAAAATTGTTACATACTTTTGTAATGTGTAAAGTATCGTGTTTAAAAAACAGTTGTTCCTATTTCTAGTCGAAAAAACTTATTACAATTTAAATGAATATTTAGTAGATTAAGTTGTTTTGCTAAATTTTGTCGATCTCATTCTGTTAACCCAGTAATGCCCGAATTATTTTTTCCCAAAATTTTCCAATATTTTTTTTTCAAAAAATATATTTTGTGTTGCTATTATCACGAAACAGTTTTGCCTGTATTGTTGTGTCCACCCACATGGACACATTGGACATAAATATATATATATATATATATATATATATACATACATGTATATAATGTATACCTAAAGTTTTTTTTGATAATGATAATAATAGGTACTCATATGTATGTATTATTTAAATTGTTATATAGTTTTAAGACCAAAACATTTATTTATTATTTATTTAACCGTTTATTGTACACAATAGAACACAAAGGACATAACATTGAGAACAATCACAACACGTCAACTTATTTCTAAAAAGAAATCTCTTCCAGCAGACCTAGGATAGTGAGATGGCATAAAGTGAGCAGTTGACGTATACTTACAACATACTATGATATACCTATAATCCTACTACTATTATAAAGGCGAAAGTTTGTAAATATGGATGTATGGATGTTTGTTACTCTTTCCCGTAAAAACTACTGAATGGATTTGAATGAAACTTTACCACAATATAGCTTATACATCAGAATAACACATAGGCTATAGCTTATACGAAGACGGGACGAACCTGTAGTCCACGCGAACGAAGTCGCGGGCAAAAGCTAGTAATTTATAAAACAAATATAATTGGAATATTAGGTACTTATATAAATAATATACCTAGACTACATTATTACATTACATTTGCTTATGCTATTTGCTATTATAATGGCAAATTATGGAGGACTAAACGCAACCAACCTGTCATCTGTATTTTATACTTGTGTTATGATTACAAATAAAGTTCTGAGTTCTTTTATGGTCAAAAGGAAAAGTAAAAGTAAGAGACAGCCGTACTTACATATTTTAATATATTTTTAAACATTTCATGATGATAATATATTATGTAGGTATTATATTTAAAAGATATTGCACTTAAAGATAAGTGTTAAGGAATCCTATCTCAGCTGGGCTTCCTTTAGGTACAATGAGAAAACAGACTGTACCGGCCTTCAGTTCATAATATTTTGTCGCAAGTATATCGCCTAACTTCATCGAAGTGTCTGCGAGATGGGGCAACAAATCCCAACCCTCAAAATAAACATTGATGCTATCAATCGAGTATTTATTTTCTTTGTCCCACGGTGCAGGAAATATTTGCTCTAACTGGGTCTTTACAGATATATTTTCTGCGCAGTCCTTTATTACGTCTGTCATCTGGAATTCTGGATACAATAGGAGCACTGGCCAGTATAGGATTCCGTCTTTTATATTAACCATACCTTTGTGAGAGCCTGGTAGACGAGCTTCTAGCTTCGAAAGGTCTATGTCATTTGCATTTTCGCATTTATTTATTCTGATCTTACGCTCTACAATGGCTTTGATTAAATCCTCTTTTTGTTCATTATCTTTCTGTTCCGACCGTTCCTTTTTACGCTGGTCTCGTTCGTGTATCTGCTTTTTTCTTTTGGCTGCGGTCATTATTCCTGTAATTTCTTTGTCTCCCCGTTGTGTTTCTTGAAGCTTTTGGCAATGTTCGATACATTTATCGTATTTGGCGGTTTCAAGAGCGCATTTAGCTGCTCTTAGTCTTGCTTTGGTATTTTTGGGGTCGAATGTTAGGGCTTTTTCGCTGTCTGCTAGGGCTGATCGGTAGTTCTTGAGCTGGAAGTGTGCTGCAGCCCTATTGTTGTAAAGATTTGAGTTCAACTCAGGGTCATCACACTTCACTTTTATACCTTCTGTGTACCTGTAAAATTAAAAAAAGTAGGGATATGATACAGAAACTAAAAGAAAGTGAAATGAAACAACTAGACAAGAGAGTCAGAGAAAAACAAACCAAATGAACAACCAAAACACAGTCATGGCAAATCAAAAAACCAAACCTAAATAACTAAAGTGTATAAGTATAACATGTCAAAATATTAGCTGCAAGTATTTTAAGGGACGAATAAGCCCATGAAACTGAACAACTTTCCCGAAAAAACATATGGCTAAATATTAGAAATTTTTTTTTTTTATGGGAATACTTATAAAATTTGGTCGGTTGGTAATTTTGTATGGGAGGCCCAAAATTTTTTTTCATATTTCGATCTTTATTCCTTGGGGAAAGTTGTTCAGTTTAATGGGCTGGTTCGCCCCTTAAAATATTTGCTGCTAATATTTTTACACCCTGTATAGCGATGAGCTCTGTTTCAAATAATAATAATAAAATACAAATTAACTACAAATCTTATTAAAAAAACTTATCTGATAGATTTCATAATAATTTTCTTCTTATTGTCACACTTGCATCTTAAATCAAGCCAGAAAAGGGGTCATGCTTGCTTGTTTGATCTGATGAATCACAAATTGATTGAAATAGGTTTATTAGAACACCGAGGAATTTAAAAAAACTGAAAAAGTAATGAGAAAATAAAAAAGACTCACCCGAGAATAGCGAGTCTGTAGTTCTTGTATTTGAAGTTGTAGTTGCCGTCTTCTTTGTAGTTGGCAGCCAGTTCTGCCGGCGTGTTCTCCTCAGGGTCATACTTCAGCTTGGCCAGACCCTCGGCCAGCGGAGACATCTCACCCTCCGGCGCGGATTTCATGAAGAACGGGTGCTTGTCCATCTCTTGCTATTAGAATGGATAACAAGATCAAAATTCAATGATACATACATACATAAATCACGCCTTTATCCCTTCCGTGGTAGGCAGAGTATTAAAAAAAGTAAAATTATGCTCATTATCGCCACGTCTGACAAGTGTTGAGGGCCCTTTTAGATAATTCGTGTCTCACTGTAGTTACAGGTTGTCAGCCTGACACCTAAAATTGTAATACACGTGAAACCCTCGACTCCCTTATTTGTCTTTTACAACACCCGCGGGAAGAAATAGGGTGATGCTATTCTAAGCCGGCATCACACTGCAAATTCAATGATAGGAAAACTTGCGAAGAAGTATTTAAATGGAAACCAACACTTCTTTATCGAGTCAACGCTAACATTAAACCTACACTTTATAACAAATTGAACTGTGTTAAACAAATCTTTACAGTTTCATTCAAATAAGTGAGGGGGTCAGAGTATACTTTTCGGAGCGGATGCATTGTTTACCTAGTATATATCGAGGGGTTCCGGGCTATTTGTATTAACCGCCATTTTTGAAACTTTACACCAGAGCAGTTTAAAGTTTAAAGTTTCAGAAAAAAAATCATAACTATAACAAATCGCATTATTTTATCACAACAAAGAAAATTTCTGTTCCTGTTACTCATTATCTATAATTTGATTAATATTTTTTTCTGATATTTCTCTTTTTAACGAAAATATATGGCGCTTAATACAAAGTGACCCAAAATTTTCATTTTTTTGTTCCAGGCTAAATGACTTAACCGCCTGAGATAATGGGTTTTTGTTCCAGGCTAAATGATTTTACCGCCTGAGGTTATGGTTTTTTGTTCCAGGCTAAATGACTCAACCGCCTAGATTTATTAATACATGTTCCAAGCTAGTACCTAGAATTGAAAATACTAGCTCTAAGTACTTGCTTTTACCAAAAAGTTATTCATATTTTAATCCTAAGCGAATAAATTTAAATACCACATCTTAAACTGCTAAATATGGCTAAAAATATGACTACATTTGTTTATTCGACTTATTGTATTAAGCGACATTTGACATGAATTTTACTAAGAGGCTAACTGTTTTAAGCGACATTTCTATATATTTATAAGGTCAGGCTAAATGGTTGAACGTATGCACCCTGTAAATTATTGTTCCAGGCAAAAAGGTTTAAACGACTGTGTGGTCATTTGGTAGTGAGCTTAAGTACACAAGCCTTAAATTTGTCAATATTTTGTGCCGGTTCATACATTGCACTTCGAAATAGGCCCAAAAAATACGGTTGTATTAAGCGACATTTTTTTGCTCCGATCATCACCAAACCGAGCTCAAACGACGCAGAAAAATTCGCTGATTCCAAATATGTATAAAAGTCTATATCGCAAAAATTGTCGGTTAATACAAATAGCCCGGAACCCGTCGATATTATTCCGCGTGTAGACCCGATTTAAACTGTAATACTGTTTAAATATAATCTCTTATTATAGATCACTATACATATCAAGAGCAACACACAGATCTAGGTCAGAGTATACCAGATCTATTTAATTTGTCTAGCTTGCGTCAATAAGGGCGTGGACTACACCACTGTGTTCTTGGGCTCCTAGCTAAAACATATGTATGGCGCTCAAATGGAAAACCAACCTCCCAAGTTTCCTCCGACCATCCCTCGGTGTACCGCTTCTTCTCCAGCCCATTGATGAAGTCATCGAGCTCCTGGTCCAGCTTCTTGGCCAAGGCCAGGCGCTCCTTGTCCGTCATAGGAGCCTTAGGAGCCTCCGCAGCTTTCGGAGCCTTCCCAGCTTCTGCAGCTTTAGGAGCCTTCCCAGCCTCCGCAGCTTTAGGAGCCTTCCCAGCTTCCGCAGCTTTAGGAGCCTCCCCAGCCTCCGCAGCTTCGGGGGCCTTCCCAGCTTTTGAGTCCTCTTCTGCCATATTTCACGGTTCACCACCTTATTCTCGGTTTTTGAATAAAACTTTTTGTTTTGACCTGTTTGCTTTGTGTTATGCGCGAATATATTGATTTTCTATAGACACTACTACTGTGATGAAAATAAGAAAAAAACACTTTACACACAATCACACATACATACATGTATAACCTCAAACTTTGACAGCTGATCAACTTTAAAAAAATAATATTAAGCAGCCCTTACATAAGGACGACAAATTGAACTTTATAGGCAACAATAGGTAGGTATTAATTTATTTAAAATAAGTATACAGCATTTTTAATTATTCAAGTTCATTAATTTTAATTTATAAAATCATTACATCATCATCAAGACAAACCGAACTAGGTTTAATGATGCCAAGTTTTTGTAACACATGTTGTAAAATTGTATGAATAAATAAATATATATATATATATATATTAGGCTGCTTACAACGCATTCCCTTTTCCTGTCCATAGCATGCGTGCAAATTTAAAAAAAGTATTGTCATATAAATAAAATGCTATGGTTTTTGCGGAATGTCTGCATGTTTATTTTTATGCAATTTCCTTTGCATTTCGTTCTTATGAATCTATAAAATGATATCAAAACATTAATTAAAACAATTGTGCATAATTCTTAAGCCATAGTGACTCATCATATCGAGTATTTCCTTAAAATTTCGCCTTCAGCGGCGTTCAATGCATTCAAAAATCCCGAAATTACTACTATCTAAGCTTTCTTCATGTTACTAAAGAAGTCAGGCACTCAACTGAAGAAAGAAGAAACTCAACAGCAATAACTTTCCGAATATTCATGCAGTGAAACTGAAATATTGGTAACGTAAACTATAACCTTTCAGTAAGGTATAAATAACGATGTCGGACGCCTGGGAAGAGATTCAGGCAGTGAAAAGCAAGCGGAATAGTCTCCGAGAGAAGCTGGAGAAGCGTAAAAAGGAACGTCAGAGCATTCTCGGAGCCACCCTCTCTACTGATAAACCTGAAGGGTCGCCAAGTAGCAAGGAGAGGTCAGTGTCCAGCCCGGCACCACAAAAAGGTAAGAAAAATGTTACAGTCTCTTCTAACGTCTTCTAACTCGATTCTCTTTTGCCTAAAATTTTTGTCAGTTTTGAAAATATAGGGTGTAATAATATTAGCTGCATATATTTTAAGTGGTGAACCATGTACCAGCCTATAAATCTGAACAACTTTCCCTAAGGAAATAGATCAAAATTTTAATAAAGATTTGGAACTCCTACCGTTCAAATTGACTTGGTCAGTTGGTAATTTTGTATGGAAAGTCCAAAATTATTTTTCATATTTCGACCTATGTTTCTGGGGGAGGAAAGTTGTTAAGATTCAAGGGCTGAATCGCCCCTTAAAATATGTGCAGCATATTTTTTACACCCTGTATAAATGCTACCCAGCACACCTTTTAGTAGCCCTTGCAAGTATTTCCACTTAATGACTATGTGTGGAAGCTTGTCTTTTGGCATTTGTTTATACAAAAAAATGTTTTTGTTATCCAAATTTAAAAAAAAATATAAATTTTATCTCCATACACAATAGTCCACAGTTCTACAAAATCCTTTTGTCATGCCTTAACATTCACATTGTTGACTCTTTATTTGCCAACTAAACATTTTAAATCTGTTTCATGAATTTGGTTAAGAAAAAAATGTGATGAATATACCATAAAAATAATTTTCTGGTTCATAAATAAAAAGAATTACAAAAAATTCTTTATTATGTCAACAAGAATTTTTACAATATATTATGTTACTATTTGCAGTGGGACATCGAACAGGCTACGTAAAAAAAAATATGTTACTGGAAACTCCTTGTAAGCATAAATAAGCCTGTACCAGGAATCTCCATGTTTAAAAAGTTGTAATTGATAAAGTATGATAAATTATTAATTTCATTTAATAATCCTTCACCAGAAAAATCAAAACCGGTGCCATCAGCGTCCCTGGAAGTGCAGCTGCTGCAAGTGTTGTCGGATATGCAACTGCAACTGCCTGCAACGGCCAGCGCCCTGCTGCCAGGGCTGGGGGACGTGGACGCTGGCATTGTTGCCAGCTTGCTGCACAAGTTTGCCACACAGAAACTTATCACGTAAGCTGTTATTTTAAATTAGATTCTTTACATTTATGGTGAAGAATCTTTATAAAGTCATTTAATATCTTAAAAGCAGTTTTATTATTATTTATAGACAAAAATTCTTTTTTAGTACATGACTTAGACAAGACGGTTTATTAAGCCTACATTATTCCACTTCTGAGCAAAGACCACCCTTAGACTTTTAATGATATTTAAACTGTAATTAAACTAAATGTCTTGTAAAACCTATTTCTCCGGCACTTAAACATGATCAATCCTGCTTTTATTTGTCATCCATATTTTTCTTATAAATTGTTTACGTAGGGTCAGGACTAGCACTGAGAATCCTGGGGACCATTCAGTAGAAGTAGTGAGTGCTGAGTCCGTGCGCCTTGCAGCGGTCCTGGCTGCGCTGATGGAAGAGAACAATGCTCCCGGTGTTAAGAGAAAAGGTATCAGTATTTAAAAAAACTGTGTGTTTGTTGTTCCCTGTGAAACTGTAAATATCTACTACAGCCTGCCTGCACTGTGCTCGCCACTCTGCTTGCTCAGTGAGTATGACAAATAGCTAGTTTTCTGGGTATTTAAAGAAATATAACAGTTGTACGCTTAAAACTATTGTCCAAAATACTACGGACTTCATTCATTCATCAAAATATTCAATGTTTGCACTATTAAACAGAAAAATAATATTAGAGTATGTGTTTTGACGTACCACGTTTTGCCATCCAAATACTAAGGGCGTGACGTCATACTTCTAATTCTCCATACAAAATACCGTTTTAGATCGTTTTAAAAAGTAGCTCATTTGACCTGTCAGGAAACAAGCCTAATACCGGAAAGGAAGGCCCATGTCCAGTGTAAAAAGCTACTAGTTTGATTGGATATGACATTACCTAAGGTGTTCTTGTCACCTTAAATTAACAAAAGAAGAGATAGAGAAATCCAGGTGGTGTTAGGAAAGGGTAGCTACCCGCCTGGCCGGGTGTTGTGGCCAGGGGACCGACGGGTCCACCTGGATTGGATTAGAAGTTGTATGTATGCGTTGCGCGGTGAACACTTCGATACCGCGTTTCAGGTCCATTGTTCTGTCACGTGGCGCCATCTCTCCGATATGTTGAGAACTCCTGTTGCGTCTTGTATGCTTGTGAACCACTTGAGTGAGCTTCATGTTGTAGCCACCAGAGGTCGCTACACAGTCAAGCATTTGGTAATTTTAAAAAGCCCTTTGATTTTCAGGGGACAGTGTGTCCGAGGAAGTATCTGCAGCTAAGATATCGAAAACCACAAATGAAGAAAAGAAAACAGCCAAGGGTGATACAGATATCATGGTATAATTGTGGTTAAGGTTACATTTTTTATAAAGTGAAGTGTAAATTTTAAGAACTTGTTTTTTACGTCATCATTCTCCTTGCCTTATCCCTAGGGGATTTGACTTGGTTCAAGTTTTTACACAGAGCTACTGCCATCTGACCTCTTGAACCTGAAGGCTAACCTGGCCCGTTTTTATTTGAATGTTTCCTTCACCGTAAAAGCAGTCGGTAAATGTACGCGAGTAAAATACATTGGTACATGGCGGAGATCGAACTCGGGTCTCACGATTGTAAGACGATCGGGTCTAACCTAACAACTTGGCCACCGACGCTCTGTTTTACGAAAGCATCTGTCCACAACATGCAAAGATTTGTGTTTAGAATATATTGTTTACTGCTACTGTTACTGCTTACTGTTTGATTAAGAATAGTTTACGTTTAGAAAATAATTAATTGCACTCTGCCACCAAAACGCCCTGTCAAAATTTTGTTATCATTGATCACGTGCAAATATTGATAGTTGGGCCTCCATTGAACGAGCAGCCTCAGATGCTCACTGCCGCGCGCAGCATGCGCGGTCGGTGTGGACGTGTTTCGCCTGAGCGCCGCATGTTAAAATTCTCATGCTCGGGCGAAAAGCCGTCCACATCGAGCGCGCAGCAGTGCGCATCTGAGGCTGCTCGTTCAATGGAGACCCAGCTATTGAATTTTTTTTTTTCCGTAGTCTCTCCTAGCCATGCCGTCCAGCCGGGAGAAGGCCGTGAAGCGCGTCGGTGAGGAAATCATGGACCTGCTCAGCAAACCCACAGCCAAGGAGAAGTCCTTGGCTGACAAGTTCAAGAGTCAGGGAGGTGGGTTGATTGTTACTTGTTTGTTTTAAATCACACTTTGAATAGCATCACATCATTTCTTTTCCGTGGGTGTCGTAGAAGCCGACTAAGAGACTCTAGGATTTCGTGTGTATTGCAATTTTAGGCGACATGCTGACAACCTGTCACTATAGTCGTACACAACTTATCTGAAACAACCCTCAAAAATTTACATACTTTGGCTGACAAGTTTAAGAGTCAGGGAGGTGGGTTGATTGTTATTTGTTTGTTTTTAAATCACGCTAATTATAAACCGTGTGGTGCGGGCTTAAAATAGCATCACCCCATTTCTTTCCTGTGAGTGTTGTAAGGGGCAACTGAGGGACTCGAGGGTTTTAAGTGTATTACAATTATATGTCTGATAGCGACTTATGGCCGTTAAGCTCTGCCTCTATAGTCTGTAAAATATAGGATGATCCCAGTGACCTTCGTGACCTTGGAGCAAATGCTATGACATAAGGTCCATTTTTCCAGTAAACAAATCAAAATTGACTTTTATGTCATAGCATTTGTTCCAAGATCACAAAATCCACAGGGATCGTCCTATATTTGACAGACTATACTAGAAACAAAGGTGTGTATTCTTGCAGGCGCGCAAGTTATGGAGTTCTGCCCGCACGGAACCCGCGCGGAGTGCGCGCGCGCCTTCACCGACAAGCAGGAGGAGAAACAGCAGTACAGCTGCAAGAAGCTGCACTTCAAGAAGATCATCCAGAGCCACACGGACGAGAGCCTGGGCGACTGCTCGTTCCTCAACACCTGCTTCCATATGGACAGCTGCAAGTAAGTGCTGCAATGCAGCTGCAATACAGCTGCAAGAAGCTGCACTTCAAGAAGATCATCCAGAGCCACACGGACCAGAGACTGGGCAACCGCAGTGGTAGTGCGACTGCCTCTGACGCAGAAGGTCCCGAGTTCGATTCCCGGTGGATCACTCATAAAGTTGATATTTACCACTTTGTGATTTTTTTCCCAGTCTGGTTAGGACGTTGCGGGCTAAACCACCCGATTGTCCGTAAGAAATGTGATTCCGTGTTTCGGATGGCACGTTAAGCCGTAGGTCCCGGTTGCTGACTGTGAACACTTAGACGGCGGTCGTTACACAACCATATCAGAAGCCTGTTACTTGTAGAAGGAGGTTGAAAAATTCTGACACTAAGACTCATTTGGTTGTTAGACGACTCGGTATCCCACACGAAAAGAGAAGAGAGCCCACTTGGCAGGCGGATTGGCGAGCGCAGTGCAAAATGTACCTATTCAGATATTATCCCTACTAGCCACCTTAATGGTACCAAATGAATTGGGCACTCATACAAAAATGTGTGAAAGTTAAAACTGTTTTTACATAATTCAACAATTTTTTCTAGAAACAACTGATTGACTTACCCACAGCAATATTTACGAGTTGTCTGTTTTACATCTTAATAAACTCTACTTGATACCTACCTACATATCACGCCTCTATCCCTTGTGGGGTAGGCAGATCGTCAACGGCTGCAAAAATACAGCCGCCGTCGCCACTTCTGACAAATATTGCGGGCCATTTGACTGTAATAACAGGTTGTCAGCCTGTCGTCAAAAATTGTAACATGAAACCCTCGAATCCCTTAGTTGCCTCTTACGACACCCGCGGGTGAGAAATGGGGTGATGCTATTCTATTCTAAGCCGGCAACACACGGCAAACTTTACTTGATCTGACCTATAATTGTCATTTTTAAAGAAAGGTCAGGTCATAAGTACCCTAAACCGACGAGCGTGCATGAAAAGACTGATGAATGTAGAAGATGCGAAAGAAGTACGCCAGGATCGTAGCAAGTGGAAGGAAATAGTCTCTGCCTACCCCAACGGGAAAGAGGCGTGATTTATGTTATGTATTATTGTTATTTCGTTACAGATATGTCCACTATGAAGTGGACAATACGGACCCCAATGCCAACCCAAGCAAAACAACTGACAACGCACAAAAAGGTACCAGTAATGGTAAGCTAAGAATAACTCAAACTGCAACAGATATAAACCCAATTTGAACCATGTTGCGTTTTTCTTACGATAAATGAATGAATTCCTAAAGTGGAGGCCATAATTAGAGATAGTAGTTTGAAAATTGGAGTGTTGCCAATTGTGAAAGAAAAAAAATGTGTTGGGGTAAATGTCGATATTTCGTTATCGATATTTTAGGTTCATCTTCTTAGGCTGGTTTCAGAGCGACGCGTCTCGGCAGCGCTGCCCAGCCGCGCGCGCCTCGCATTACACTAGATTGTATGTAGCGTTTCATACTGACGCGTCTTGGGCCGCGTCTCGGCCGCGCCGCGGTCGGATCTCCTTCGATTGCCAGTAGCGTCGACTTGCAATCTTTTAAGACGTCGTTGTTGCACTCTTTTCCATATAACGTATATAGCTAATATAGTGATTACGTTAGCTGGCATAATGATTCTCTGCACTCGACCGTACACCACAACGAAGCGCGCGCGTCTGAATGTCGTTTCACAGCGAACGCGCTGCCCAGGCGCGCGCCCGAGCCGCGCGCGCCTGGGCAGCGCTGCTGAGATGCGCCGCTCTGAAACCAGCCTTAGTTCTGCGACGAGACCCGTCCTAAAGTACCCAATCTTCCGCGACGATGACCCCAAAAAACAATCTTTCCTCTTTATAGTGTAAGTGTAGATGAGCTAGTATCAAGTTGTTTTCAGTCATACTAGAAAGGGTTGCTGCAAGCATGTTAGCAGCTTTCTCATTTTTTGTCACGACTTTTTAGACGGGTATTACAAAATTTATTTTATCGATACATACAGCATAGGTCGAAACACGATATCAGCAGTAAGTTGTCAAACTACTATCAAGTCAAGCTCTTCTGTTTTTATTTTGTGAATTAAAATGTAAATCGCTCACTACAGATTCAAATTTCACTACAATATTTAAATTTTATAGAACTAAAGATGTCACTATTCATTCACGACGATTTTTGTCTATAAGATAAAACAGTAACATAAACACTAAAGTATTTTGAATTGTCAGCTGACTTTTAATAATATTGTCGTACTTTTCAGGTGCGAGTTTAGTAACAAAACCGGACGGAGTGCTGACTCTGACTCCCCCGCAGTGGATACAGTGTGATCTCAGATACTTAGACATGACCTTCTTAGGTAAGCAAAGCAAAATTGTGCAAACAAACAAGTTCTATTTACTTCAATATTATATTTGAATGAAAAGGCGTGGTGATATCAAGTTAAAAATACCAGATTATGCTTAAAAGGTTTTGGAGGTGATTTATGACTATAAACTGAAATAATTGAACCTGGTGAATTCAAGTCAATCCAAATTATTTGAGAAGGTTGATTCAAGTCAATTAAAAATATCTCACAAAGTAAACTAGTCAATCAAAATTATTTCGGAAGGTAAATTCAAGTCAATCAGAAATATTTAACAGGTAAATTTAAGTCAACCATAACTATTTCACCAGTTAATTTCAAGTCAACCAAAATTATTACACTAGGTAAATTCAAGTCAATCAAAATTATTACACAAGGTAAATTCAAGTCAATCAAAATTATTACACAAGGTAAATTCAAGTCAATCAAAATTATTACACAAGGTAAATTCAAGTCAATCAAAATTATTACACAAGGTAAATTCAAGTCAATCAAAATTATTACACTAGGTAAATTCAAGTCAATCAAAATTATTACACAAGGTAAATTCAAGTCAATCAAAATTACACAAGGTAAATTCAAGTCAATCAAAATTATTACACAAGGTAAATTCAAGTCAATCAAAATTATTACACAAGGTAAATTCAAGTCAATCAAAATTATTACACAAGGTAAATTCAAGTCCATCAAAAGTATGTCACAATATTGTCTGTAAAATATAGGATGATCCCTGTGATGTTTTTGACCTTGGAGCAAATGCTATGACATAAGGTCCACTTTCTTTTGTTTACTAGGAAAATGAACCTTATGTCATAGCATTTGCAAAATAAGATGGCACCTGCTAGAAAAAGAAGAGTTTGCAGAGACTGTACGTAAGGGAGTGGTAGATAAGATGCTTGAAATGGGTGACATGGGAGGTAAATCAGTGAATGAGTGTTGGAGTGAAATGGCAGGGTGTATAAGAAATGTAGCAAGGAATGTACTTGGCGAAACGAAAGGTAAGGGTGTTATCCAAAGAGATACGTGGTGGTGGAATGAGGACGTGCAAGATGCTTTAAGGAAGAAGAAAAATGCATTTAAGGAATGGCAAAATGTGAAGAATGAAAGCGTGAGTGTGAAAGATGCTAAAAGAGAAATATATAACACCTGCAAACGCGAGGCCAAAAAGGCAGTCGCTATCGCAAGAGCCAAGGTCCAAGACACACTGTATAAAAACCTAACTAGTCCCAAAGGCCAAAAAGATCTGTACAGAATAACTAGAGACAGAGAAAAGAGTGCAAGAGATATAGTACACGTGAAATGTATAAAAGATGATTTAGGAAAGGTGTTAGTGGATGATGAACAGATAAAAGTGCGATGGAAGGCATACTTTGAAAAATTGATGAATGAAGAGAATGTATGGAGTGGAGAGCTGGAACCGGGTTTGTATAATATGAGTTTGGTAAATGAGGTAAGTATAGATGAGGTGAAAAGGGCAGTGAGAAGTATGAAAAATGGAAAGGCTGTAGGACCGGATGGAATACCAGCAGAGGTATGGAAGTTGTTGAGTGCGGATGGATGGAAGTGGCTGACTTTATTCTTCAATAAGTTGTTGCATGAAATGGCGATCCCTAGTGAATGGCGTAACAGTACGCTGGTGCCCATTTACAAGAACAAGGGTGATGTACAAGACTGTAACAACTATCGAGGAATAAAGCTCATGCCACATACGTTTAAAGTGTGGGAGAAGGTGATAGAGAGACGAATGCGAGAAGAGTGTGAAATAACGAAAAATCAGTTCGGGTTCATGCCAGCTCGAGGAACAACAGATGCCATCTTCGCACTTCGCCAACTGTGCGAAAAGTACAGACGTGCGCAAAAAAACTTACACATGGTGTTTGTGGACCTCGAAAAGGCTTATGATCGAGTACCCCGAGAGGTTTTGTGGTGGGCTTTGAAAGAGAAATGTATACCTGGGAAGTATGTTGAGTTAGTTCGCGCGATGTATGAAAGATCTAGTACGCATGTCCGGTCAGCCGCTGGTATAACCGATGATTTCAGTGTGGCTGTAGGCTTGCACCAAGGGTCGGCTTTAAGTCCTTACCTTTTCCTGCTTATTATGGATGCTCTGACATCGGACATACAGGAAGAGGCACCCTGGTGCATGCTGTTCGCCGATGACATTGTTCTCGCTGGTGAGAGCGGACAAGAGGTGCAGAGCAGATTGGAAAGATGGCAGGAAAGGCTGGAGAGTGTTGGCTTGAAAATCAGCAGAACCAAAACCGAACAAATGTTTTGCGATTTCGGCGGACTCTCCAGTTTTGTTCCGGTAGCACTCGATGACGCACCCTTACCAGTCTGCTCCGACTTCCGGTACCTCGGTTCGCTCCTACAAAGCGATGGCGAAATTGACCGGACCATCAAGCACAGAATAAATGCGGGATGGATGAAATGGCGACAGGTCACAGGCACAGTGTGTGACCCCCGAATGCCCCTCAAATTGAAGGGCAAGATTTACAAGACAGTGGTGAGACCTGTCGTCATGTATGGATCTGAGTGTTGGCCCACTAAGGTAACGGATGAAAAACGATTGCATGCAGCTGAGATGAGAATGTTGAGATGGATGTGTGGTGTGACCAGGATGGATAAGATAAGGAATGAGTATATAAGAGGAAGTTTGAAAGTTGCGCCAGTGACAGATAAGATGAGAGAGAACCGTCTTTCTTGGTATGGGCATGTTATGAGGAGGGATGAGGAGCATCTGCTAAAGAAAGTAATGAACATGAATGTGGATGGATGCAGGAGGAGAGGACGGCCCAAAAAGGTTTGGATGGATTGTGTAAAAGACGACATGAACAAAAAGGGCATAAATGAGGATTTGACTGCTGATAGAGATGAATGGAAGAAGAAAACATGTTGCGCCGACCCCAAATGAATTGGGATAAGGGCAGGCAGATGATGATGATGATGATGTCATAGCATTTGCTCCAAGGTTACAAACGTCACAGGGATCATCCTATGTTTAAGAGACTAAAGGTAAATTAAAGTCAATCAAAACTATGTCACTAGGTAAATTCAATTTGATCAATATTATTTCGGCAGGTAAATTCGCAGTAATAATGGCGGACCCGCCGTGGGACATCCACATGGAGCTGCCGTACGGTACCATGTCCGACGACGAGATGAGGTGCCTGGGGGTGCCGCAGCTGCAGGACAGCGGGCTGATCTTCCTCTGGGTCACGGGCAGGTAGGCACACATGGAGCTGCCGTACGGCACCATGTCCGACGACGAGATGAGGTGCCTGGGGGTGCCGCAGCTGCAGGACAGCGGGCTGATCTTCCTCTGGGTCACGGGCAGGTAGGCACACATGGAGCTGCCGTACGGCACCATGTCCGACGACGAGATGAGGTGCCTGGGGGTGCCGCAGCTGCAGGACAGCGGGCTGATCTTCCTCTGGGTCACGGGCAGGTAGGCACACATGGAGCTGCCGTACGGCACCATGTCCGACGACGAGATGAGGTGCCTGGGGGTGCCGCAGCTGCAGGACAGCGGGCTGATCTTCCTCTGGGTCACGGGCAGGTAGGCACACATGGAGCTGCCGTACGGCACCATGTCCGACGACGAGATGAGGTGCCTGGGGGTGCCGCAGCTGCAGGACAGCGGGCTGATCTTCCTCTGGGTCACGGGCAGGTAGGCACACATGGAGCTGCCGTACGGCACCATGTCCGACGACGAGATGAGGTGCCTGGGGGTGCCGCAGCTGCAGGACAGCGGGCTGATCTTCCTCTGGGTCACGGGCAGGTAGGCACACATGGAGCTGCCGTACGGCACCATGTCCGACGACGAGATGAGGTGCCTGGGGGTGCCGCAGCTGCAGGACAGCGGGCTGATCTTCCTCTGGGTCACGGGCAGGTAGGCACACATGGAGCTGCCGTACGGCACCATGTCCGACGACGAGATGAGGTGCCTGGGGGTGCCGCAGCTGCAGGACAGCGGGCTGATCTTCCTCTGGGTCACGGGCAGGTAGGCACACATGGAGCTGCCGTACGGCACCATGTCCGACGACGAGATGAGGTGCCTGGGGGTGCCGCAGCTGCAGGACAGCGGGCTGATCTTCCTCTGGGTCACGGGCAGGTACGCACACCGTAAATAGCCCTATCTTACCGTGTGAGCCGTGTGATGCCGGCATAGAATAGCATCACCCCACATCCTTCCCGCGGGTGTTGTAAGTGATGCTATTCTAAGCTGGCATCACACGGCACAAAATAGCCATATATTACCGTGTGAGCCGTGTGATGCCGGCATAGAATAGCATTACCCCAATTCTTCCCGCGGATGCTGTAAGAGGCAACTAAGGGACTCGAGGGTTTCATGTGTATTACCACGTAGGCGACAGGCTGACAACCTGTCACTACAGTCATAATCATCTAAAGAGACCCTCAATACTTGTCAGACCATAATTTTACAATCGTTAACGCTCTGCCTACCCCGCAAGGGATAAAGGCGTGATTTGTGTATGTATATGTATACGTGTGAGGCTGGCTTAGAATAGCATCACCTCATTCCTAACCCGTGGTTGTCGTAAAAAGCGTCTAAGGGACTCTAGGAATTCATATAAATTACAATTACAGGGTGACAGCTTCAGCTACTTCTGAAATGGCCATAAAATACTTGCTCGGCCTATCCCTTAAGGAACAAAGCGTTTTGTATGTATATTAAATAAGACGTTATATTTCTATAAAAAAATTCCCGGTTTCGGTCCCGGTTGCTGTCTATGATCACTTAGACGGCGGTCGTTACACAACCATGTCAGAAGCCTGCTACTTGTAGTAGGCGGTTGAAAAATCCTGACACTAGGGTTCATCGGGTCGTTGGACGACTCGTTGTCCCACACGAAGAGAAAAGAAAGAAAGATTTCTATAAACATTTAAATAAGTCATAACCGTTTTGCTCCCATAATTAGAAAATTGTTATATTATTTTATGGACCTCTCCCTATCCAGGTCTTTTTATCAAAATATGTTTGTATTTTCCCTTGTACGCATGACTGTATGTGTCCTAAATAATAAATAAATATTGTATGTATGTTCTCAGAGCCATGGAACTAGGGCGGGAGTGCCTCAAGTTATGGGGCTACGAGCGAGTAGACGAGCTGATCTGGGTGAAGACCAACCAGCTCCAGAGAATCATCCGCACCGGGCGCACTGGGCACTGGCTCAACCACGGCAAAGAACACTGTTTGGTGAGTGATAAACAGGGTGTAAAAAAAATTTGCTGCAAATATTTTAAGGGGTGAATCAGCCCGGGAAACTGAACAACTTTCCCTAAGGAACATAAGCCGAAATATAAAAAAAAAATGATGTATTCGTATGTAATTTGACTTGTCTAAATACTCACAATCGTTCGAACAAAAAATTGTTTGTATACACACAATCACAGAGCGTGAAAGACTTAATACCGGCCGATTATATACTTCCACAGGCCGGTTGCCGTGTGATGCTGGCATAGCATAGCATCACCCCAATTCTTCCTGCAGGTGATGTAAGAGGCAACTAAGGGACTCGAGGGTTTCATGTGTACTTTAGCTCAGTCCGATCAGTTCTCCCCAGAACAACTCCTAAGCCCAGTCTCAGTCCGATCAGTTCTCCCCAGAATAACTCCTAAGCCCAGTCTCGCCACAAGGGCGTGATTAGGCTGGTTGTTTGAACAACCAACCAAATATTTCCGGGTGAGCACGTGCTCCCCACCAAGCCCACCGGCGTAGATTTGATAGCCCCGGGGCTAAAATTGTAGTGTCCAACACCAAAAAAAAAATGTGTACTTTAGGCGACAGCCTGACAACCTTTTCACTACAGTGATACAAGAATCATCTGAAAAGGCCCTTAATACATGTCAGACGTGGCGATAACTATCGTAATTTTACGATCGCCTAGTCTGCCTATCCCGCTAGAGATAAAGTCGTGATTTGTGTGTGTGTTCTCCCACAGGTGGGCATGAAAGGCAACCCTCCGAATTTGAACCGTGGCCTCGACTGTGACGTCATCGTGGCCGAGGTCCGCGCCACTAGTCACAAACCAGACGAAATCTACGGTATCATTGGTAAGTTAACATATGTATAAGGTGTAAAAATATTAGCTGCAAATATTTTAAAGGGCACATCAGCCCATGAAACCGAACAACTTTCCCCAAGAAACATAGGTCGAAATATGAAAAAAAATGGACCTCCCATACAAAATGACCAACCGACCAAGTCTAATTGTATGGGAGGTCTAAAAAAATTATCATATTTCGACCTATGTTTCTTGGGGAAAGTTGTTCAGTTTCATTGGCCGAGTCACCTTAAAATATTTGCAGTTAATATTTTTACACCTTATATGCAGCACTGAAACAATTCGCTAGATGACTGGGTCATTAATAAAATACAAAATTTATACGCTTAAAAGTATTGTCAAAAATACTAATCTCCTTTTATAGTTTTTCAAAATAATCAAAGTTTGAATTAATAAACACAAAAATAATATAAAAGTAAGTGGTTTGATGCCATCCAAACTAGAAGATATGACGTCATTACTTCGTATTTTCATACAAGGCAACGGCTGGTAGCGACTGGATGGCGAAAGCGGGAGATTGTTGTGGCGAAACAATTTCGACATATATATTTTTTACATTTTCAGGATTGTATTGATTTAACCAGAAGATTTTCTAATTTTTAAAGCTATGTTGCCGTGTGATGCTATCTTAGAATACCATCAACTCATTTATTTCTTTCCCGCAGTTGTCGTAAGAGGCTACTAAGAAATTTAGACGACAGGCTGACGACCTGTCACTAATAGTGTTCCACGAATTTTATTGAACAACCGCTAATATTTGTTAGACGTGGGGATAACGCCCGTATTTTTCGGCTGCGTGCCCCGCAAGGGATAAAGGCATGATCTATGTGTATATTTATTATTGTAGTGTAGTATAGTGAAATTTCTTTTTTTTACAGAAAGACTCAGTCCTGGTACAAGAAAAATAGAACTATTCGGCCGACCTCATAACGTACAACCCAATTGGTAAGTACTTTCAATCGCTGTATTGTTTCAAATTAGTAAAAAAATAAGCTAAACATTTTAACTTATGAATTAATATGTTTAAACCAAATGTCGTGTGATGCTGGCAGAATAGCATCACCCCACATCCTTCCCGCGGGTGTCGTCAGAGGCGAATAAGGGACTCAAGAGTCAATACTGTACACTATGTTACACCAATGTGTATTTCAATTTTTAGGCGACAGGCTGACAACCGTGACAGGTTGTCACCTATAGTGCTACACATGTTTTCTGCAACTATCTTGGAAAATAATCCTCAAAAATGTCAGACGTGGCGATAGCAACCGTATTCTTACGGCCGATGACGCTCTGCCTACCCCGCAAGGGATAAAGGCGTGATATATGTATGTATCTATGTAAAAAAATGCGTATAAAAACTAAGGAAATAAAACTTGCGAAACAGGATCACCCTGGGCAACCAAGTCGACGGCGTCCGTCTCGTGGACCCGGACCTCATAGCTGCGTTCAAGAAACGCTACCCTGACGGAAACTGCATGGCGCCGCCACCAGACCCTACGCTCCCATAGCCCCCAATTGTTCCTAATGTTACCCCTAGTGACCTCTTTGGACCTAGTGTCTCAATAACCCAGTGATATGAAGTTATCTACGCATAGATAGGTTGTCCCATACAAATTACAGCTATTTTTTCGGACCCAATTGAAGCGCCATCTACGAGAGTACCGCGTACTCTCGTATTTGCTTTCCTTGACTGCCAGCGCCATTGTGGCGACTTCGGAACTAAATTACTTAGTTCCAGGTTCTTTCGTATTTACTTTCTTGACTGCCAGCGCCAAAATGGCGATTTTCAAAGAGTGCCACCAATATTGTAGCAACAACCAGTCCAGAGCTAATTTCAGGTCAGAGCAATAACCCCACTCTAGGGGATCCAGACAATTAAGCGCTTCAGTCCACAAATCGCTAGACGACTGGGTAATGAATAGAATACAAAAGTTGTACGCTTAAAACTATTGTCCAAAAATACTAAACTCCATTCGAAATATTTAAAGTTTGAATAAACAAAAATAGCATTAAAGTAAGTGCTTTGACGCCATCGAATATAGCGCAACATGACGTGATCATTCAGTATTCGCTAGTTTCCTGGGTCATTAAAAAATATAACAGTTGTACACATAAAAATCATAAATCATTTTTCAAAATATTCAAAGTTTGAATTAATAAACAGAAAAGTAATATAAAAGTAAGTGTTTTGACGCCTCCAAATCCTTACGGCGTGACGTCATACTTCTAATTCTTCGTACAAAATACTGTTTTAGATCGTTTTAAAAAGTAGCTCATTAGACCTGTCAGGAAACAAGCCTATTTAGATACAAAATATCATTTGAAAAAGTACCTTACTTCGACCTACCAGTCATCTAGTTTAATGTCCTTCATCACCCTGTGTTACCGGCACACGGACAATCATTTAATCTGGTGATTATTTACTTAAACAACTTTTAGTAAGGAACCATCCGCGTAATGTCTACAAAACAGTTCCATAAAATAATCTTCTCAAGCAAAATGTATGAAACGGCTGAGTTCTTCTCCAGCCGAAACCACGTCATTAGCGTTCTAGTAACTTTCTTTAGTGGATCCGTAACTCATAACTCAACAGGCACTTCCTCTACCTAGGCCGTCTGACTCTTCTATGGTAACGGCTATCCCTTAAACCCCTATTGACTTTAGAATCATTACCCCCAACTATAACTCTATAGGTTAATGATGTAATATAGTTTGTAAATACTGTAAATACTTTTGAATTGATTAGAATTATGTCCTGAATACAATTTAAATGAATAAACAATTATAAATCAAAATTTTGTATTATTCAAATGCTTTATAGTTTTTAAAAAAGGAGATAAAATACAAAACAAATATTTTGTGTCAATATTTTTAATTCTGCATTTCAAGTAATAATTACATCCTTAAAAATAATGTCATTGTTTTTACATCTAGTCTTTTCCGGGATGTAATCCCAAAGCTACCTACTTAATACTCGCGACGTAGCTCTTTTGAGCGCATTAGTACCTACACATGATTTATACACTATTCGACGAAAAAGTTAATATGTTGTCATTTGATACCGTAACACATACAATACTTGTTGTTTGATACCGTACCAAATATGATAGTTGTCGTTTTTTAAGGTGCTGAATACAATGATAGTTGTCATTTGATTCTGTGACAAGTACAACAGTTATCATTTGATACCGTAACAAATATGATAGTTGTCATTTCATACCGTAACAAATACAACAGTTATCATTTGATACTGTGATAAATATGATAGTTGTCATTTGATACCAACTCAAATACAATAGCCTTCATTTGATACCGTCATAAATACAACAGTTATCAATTGATACCAACCCAAATACAATAGTCTTCATTTGATACCGTAGCAAATACAACAGTTATCATTTGATACCGTAATCAATACAACAGTTATCATTTAATACCGTAGCAAATACAACAGTTATCATTTGATACCGTAATCAATACAACAGTTATCATTTGATACCGTAGCAAATACAACAGTTATCATTTGATACCGTAGCAAATACAACAGTTATCATTTGATACTGTAGCAAATACAACAGTTATCATTTGATACCGTAGCAAATACAAAAGTTATCATTTGATACTGTAACAAATATGATAGTTGTCATTTGATACCAACTCAAATACAATAGCCTTCATTTGATACCGTCATAAATACAAACAACAGTTATCAATTGACACCAACCCAAATACAATAGTCTTCATTTGATACCGTAGCAAATATGATAGTGATAATTTGATACCGTAACAAATAGGATGGTTTTTTGATGGTTGTTATAGATCCGTTTGATTGAGCGCTCTATTAACTTTGCTCGGCGAATAGGTTATACATGCCTTTACTTAAATATTCTAACAACATATTACAATAAAATTGAATTTTCGAATTGTATTACTTTTATAATTAAACTAAATATAATCGTCTTATATTAGAAGAAATCTGGTTACTATTTTAACTGAGTTTTAAAAATTTCGCGATCCACGTAAATGAAATTGATCAAAGTTGTGCTCTTAGAAATGACAATTTTAAATTCAGAATGTGCTAGATTTTATACAATTTTAATTTGTAAAATAAATAGAATATCAATTTAGAAATAGTTTCTAATAAATCGCGAATATTCAATTCAAATATTAGACTAGTCTTTTTCTAAACCTGTTTTGATTTGGCTTTCTTAGAAAGTCCCGTTTGATTAATCTGTTGATTATTTTTACAGTGTCTTTTTTTAATTATTTAACGCTCCTGAGATAGACTGAAAAAAACGCAGAATGTATTATTTTATTTCAGAAAATATCGATACATACATACTATGACGCCTAAAACCAGGTCAATAAGTATCATTGACTTGGTAAATAAGTATTATTGACCTGGTCAATATGTGTTATTGACCTGGTCAATATGTGTTATTGACCTGGTCAATATGTGTTATTGACCTGGTCAATAAGTGTTATTGACCTGGTCAATAAGTGTTATTGACCTGGTCTATATGTGTTATTGACCTGGTCAATAAGTGTTATTGACCTGGTCAATAAGTGTTATTGACCTGGATTCAGGCATACAAAATATACTGATAACAATTGCTGTTATTCTCAGCCCATCTAATCTCATACATATTCTTTGACGAAACAACGACATAAGAATTAATATTGTTGTACGTATCTTTGTGTCGCTTGATAACCCTGCAAGTTTAAAAAGTTGTTGTTGTTGATAGATTATGTTCTTTACTTGATTACCTGACACACAAAAATACTAGGCGTTGTAATTTAGACTAGTGCTTACAACATAACACTGGATTAGTTCTAAAGTTCTTTACTATAGTTTGTAAAATATAGGATGATCGCTGGGACGTTTGTGACCTTGGAGCAAATGCTATGACATAAGTTTCCTTTGTATACTAGGAAAATCGACTTTGTAAGCCTGAGTGACCTTGCTCCAAGGTCTCAAACGTCACAGGGATCATCATATATTTTACAGACTATAGGTTACGCAAAACTTGGCCGACTGTGGTTGAAAACCTGCCAATAGTGTTGTCTTTCTCACACTAATCTAAATATCCTCGTTAGATGTTTGTCGTCGTGTCGTATAATGATACGCAAGAGTGCAAGCGTATGCGTTCTACGCGCTTTTATTAACGACTACACATAAATGCCTGTTCAAATCTGAATTTTTAAACAGGCCTTAACACTGTGAAGAGAAATAAGTACTTAAACATCATTTTTTGAAATTAAGTACCTACTGACGAAAAAAACTAAAAATAACAACGTCATTGAAAAATATAACTATGGCTCGAAATCAAAATTAAAATTGAATAAAACACATAGTAACAAACATGGAATAGATAACCAAACAGCCACTGGATAACAAAAAACTGTTTTCTTGATTATATTTTTTTACTTTTCATGTATTTCTTTTCACAGTATCATGTTAAAATAAAAACTATTTTTGACTGACTAGCGTCGCGACTTAGTCTTGATCTAATATCTACAGCAACGTCAAACGATTACGTTACACGTCATTTTATATTACGGCACCAAGCTTATTACACTAGGGCTAATATTTACTAAACCTGGTAGTAGCTTGGCAAACTTGAACACCGAATTTGGTTCATAAAGAGAAACAAGATGAATATAATAATAAAGTATAATAAAGTAGTAAGATAAATATAGTAATAAAAGTTTTCAATAATGAAAAAATCTTCAATGGACTAGTGCAAAATAGGAGTTTCATAAAATATGTACAATATCAAAGAAAAATATATTTTCAAACCTCAATTAAATGTGGAAATATATCACGAAATAAAAAATTTATAAACTTAGATAAAACAAAATCACGATGTAAATATATATTGATAACTATTTGTAAATTTTAGACTATCAATAAGTAAAATGTAAATTTTCTATGTTCAATGAATCTTTCGTTGAATAAGCCCTCGGATACAAAATCTTTGAATTCTGTCGTTTACATGTACTTAATAGAAAAGCCTTATTAATTTATTTGTAACTATTTACTCCATTACGAACCAAATACGATATTTTTTGAGACACAAGACCCCAATTCTGTTTGGGTTTGAGTAGCATTTTCTTGTAACTTTGCCAAGCTAAGACATTTGAACACGGTACCTATAAATAAATATTTCACACTGTATAGTTGTAAAATGTCATATATCATAACATTTTTATAATATATTTAGGAATATTGTATTGCATACCTACTATAAACTTCGTTTAAAAATCAAATTTTAAATTACAAGTAAAATTATTTATTACAAAATTATTTCAATTAACTTATTTAAAATGTAATTATAAAAAGTAGTTCAAATGACAGGTTTATTTAAAATTAATTACACAGCTGTTAAGTGCTTTATAAACACATAATTTTTGATGATGTGCTCATCATTAAGTCTATAAAGTAGGACATAAGTATATTTTCATTACAATTAAGTATATTTTATTGTATGCACACAGAGTTTAGTTAACCAATACAATTCAAACTTAATCAGTCGGGGTAATAAAGTAGAAACACGGGCTAAAAACTAACAAATTTTCATTTCAAATATATAAAAAAATATGTCATACTCTAAAATACTCAGATAATCTAATTACTGGTGTGATTTTGTATGTTCGAACATCCTCTTTAAAACATAAACTTATCTACGTTATTGGTTTGTTTTGTATAGTTGTAGAATTAAAATAGTTTTATTTATTTGGCTCACTACTAGACTTATTAAATAACTCTGTGTGCACGGAACCAACTAATTTCAACAATATCTTTGTTCGTTCAAAAAGTTCAACAACTTAGCTGCTACTTCATAATAATATTTACTTCCCAATTCGATTGGCCGTCTCTTTCTAATTTCGCTCAAAGAGGGTGTGATGATTTTCTTGATGATTGAATTATAAGTCAGTCTAAAGCTTTGCTATAAATAAAACTCATGGGACCTTGTCCTTTTTTCTTGAGTACAAGGTGTTAATTTTGCTTAGTTTTGTTACAAATGTAATTAAATGCTAATCCTAAATGACAACGAAAATACAAATGATGTGGTTTCTTCTAAGAACAATGAGCATTATTTAATACCTAACTGTGCCCTGCTACACAGAAACAGATAAATCCTTACATTCAAATGTTGGAAAAATAGTTTATAGATGTTTCTGTATACTATGTACGTGAGTGATTCTCGCATTTGGTCCGGATTTCGTGTGCAGGCATCAAATTGGTATGAAAACAAATAAATCGAAAGTTATTTATATCCAAAAAGGTCACTAATAAAAATAAAAAAATGTGGCAGGATCGATATTTGGTACAAGTCTTTTCAAAAATTAGTTATCGAACTTTAGATAGGTAAAATCTCATTTCCATCCGTGTGATTTTCAGTCCTTCCTACACTAAAATAATCATATCAAGCCATTTATACGATAAACTGCACAATGTTTTCCTGTTTTCCGATCATCAATGAAGATAGCTTATGCATAGTAAATAGTTCAAGCAATAATACTGAATGAAACCTAGAGAGAATCAACATTATATTTTTGTCACACGAAATCCTTCATTTCCGTCCGCGAGAATTGACATCAAGTTTTATCCTTAAATAAGCCTACTAAAGACGTTGCTTTCTCCACAAGCCCCTTCCTTGCAAGTCAGCCAAACCATCTGACTAGAGGTGGCTCCGTGAAAACGTTCGTAGAAAGTTAAATTTTGATTCTCGCACTTAAATTTTGGTTTTGTCACAGGTGAGAGGTCATTACCATCCAGTGATTATTATATTAACTGTTCTCTTTTAATGTTTTCTTTCTATATATAACAATAGCATTTCGTTATACTTTTATCCATTTCGTATCATAACTTTGAAACATCTAGGTATCGTGAGAATTTGAAAAAAAACTGTCGAAACTTCATTTCCATCCTATTCATTTCCGTCCATTTCGGCCCAATTTTGACGGATGGTAATGAGCAAATATTAAGAAAAATGCTTTTTTAAGTATCATTTTTATATTTCTACCCATATTTCTTACGAAAAATGATTTAGTTTCAACTTTTATACCTAGAATTGTTATGGATAACCAAGCAGACATTGTTATGAATAACCAAGCAGATATAGTCCAGAGGCGCAGGGATGATGTCCAGGGGCTGCAGTGGAGGCGTAAGACATGGTAGGAAGCATTAGCCTGACCGTAGGAACTGGACATCTCCTCAGTAGTTCAGTCAGTGAGGTCGTATTTCATTATCATCCATGTACTTTTCATTTCCATCCCTGGCTTCATTACCATCCATTACATAACTTTATTGATAATTATCCCACATGAGTGCCTTTCGAAAAATATTATTAAAAAGGCAAATACGTATCACATTTATAAAAATTGTAGCCCTAATAGCAAAAAAAAATTTTTTTTTGAAAAACGGCCAAATCCGGACCAAATGCGAGAATCACTCACGTACCTACGTTCAGTGTTTATATTAGCTTTTCCAATAGTGCAGTATTAGCAGATAACATAACAGAAGACCGGTAATTTGGAACGAAAATAAGGAACTGGCATATTATGGCACGAAATTCAAATCATACGCATTTTGGGCTAACTTCCTTATTTTTTTATCGCTAATTATAATAATATCCATATGTATAGACTGCCCTGCATATGTTTTGAATAATCTATTCGAAATGAGTGGCAATGATTTTGAATGTAACCGAAATTTTTAGTCCACGTCGTCCATCTTGAATGTGTTCTGCTTTCGGCCAATCGGCTTCATCGCCAGACGCCCGCCGCCTCTACTGCCAAAATTCGTATTTAGAATCTCCTCGTCACTACTGCTCGAGTCGTCAAAGCGGGCGGACGCGCGTACTTCTCCGTCCGAATCGTACTGTAAATTGGAAATCTAAGTTGAAATTCGAATGAAACAAAATTGTACAGACCTTGATGGCGCAACAAAATAAGAATAGTCTGATGGTATTTAAATAATATCAAAAGCAAGATAAAATCTATTCAACTTGTAATATTCAGACATCATGCAACACTAAAGAAATTAAAGTGATTAAAGTTTATGTAAAATACAACAACATAGTATAGTAATTTATATTACACTTTAATTTCTTAAAAATCTAGAGACGCTGCGAATCAGCTGATATTAAGTTTTTTTTTTAAATGAATTTGAAATAAGAGGTATTTTTATGTAAATAAAGACTAAGCATTCGATATAAATAATCAATTAAAACATATAACCTTCATGCATTACATTGTCAGTACAATTAACAGATATTTACATGAAACACGTATGTAGGTAGTACTGTTATATATTCTGTGCGCAAATCTACAAGCTACAAAGCAAGAAAGAGATGTAAAATACAGTAAAAGCGTTACTAGCGCAGAGTGAGCGAGACAGACATTTATTTCTTGGGTCGGCTGCGAGCGATGCTTGTAGGCAGGCGGGTCCTGGTGGCACGTTCGTCCGCGCTGTCCACACCCTACCACACATATTTACAACATTTACAAGGGTTGTTTTTTGCCGTGTGATGCCGGCTTAGAATAGCATCACCACATTCCCGTGGGTGTTGTAAAAGGCAGGGGACTCGAGGGTTTCATGTGTATTACAATTTTAGGCGACAGGCAGACAACCTGTCACTACATGTATCGTCGAAAAGGGCCCTCAATACTTGTCAGACGTGGCGATAGCGACCGTAATTTTACGATTGTTAACGCTCTGCCTACGCCGGGATAAAGGCGTGATTTGTGTATGTATGTATGTGTATGTTTTTGGTTTGGGGAACGAATCCAACTACCAGATTTTGCAAGTAGATTTTGTATTTAAAAAAGGGTTGAAAAGAAAGCTAGAATAACTTCCTATCTTTGTGTTATAGGTTCACATGTGTAATGCAAAATTGAGATGTTTGTTCAGTAAGGCATAGCATCTGATAAACGAGGTATAATGAGGGATCTATAGAGTTCTTGGAATACTAGATTTTTTTTTTCTCAAAAAGAAAACCACCTATTGGCAGGAGATCGCGCAGGACTGAGATCAGTGGAGAGAGCTCGTTTCGGAGGCCAAGATCCTCTTTGGGTCGCTGAGTCAGCGGAGCTAGTTTTTTTATAACATCTATAGAATACTCACGTCAAAATCTCCGATGGTAAACCTGGTGCCAGCTGCTTCGGCCATGAGCTGCGCAGGCGCAGGCGATATGTCGTCCGGTGACAGCACCTTTACGCACACGGGATTAGCGCTACTAACTTACTCAGTGGGTTATAGTTAGCACACGATATACCTAGCTTATAAACGCTTGAATTTGTTTTTTTTTTAATTTTGGACACTACGTTTACGGCCCCGGGGCCATCAAAACTACGCCAGACAGCTTGGGCTTGGTGGGGAGCGAGGGCTTACCCGGAAATAATTGAATGGTTGTTCAAACAACCAGCCCAATCACGCCCTTGGGGTGAGACTGGGCTTAGGAGTTGTTCTGGGAAGAACGGATCGGACTGACTTGGTTCTGTTTGTATAAAGGATTGATTCATATGCAGGGTATAAAAATCTTCAGTAAATATTTTATGAGGTGAAACTGAACAAGTTTCTCCAAGGAACATAAGTCGAAATATGGAACAAACGAATCTCCCATGCAAAACGTAACAGCCGGCCGATAGAGTAAATAATGGGAGTTCCCAAAAATAATTTTATATTTCAACCTATGTTCGTTAGGGAAAATGGTCAGTTTCATGCCCCCGTTTACCCGTTAATATATTTGTAGTAAATCTTTAAAATGTTATACATACAGGGTGTAAGAGACGGTGTAACGAAAACTTTGCAGGCGTGCTCAGACCATGAATCTGAACAACTTTTTCGAGTGACTTTGTATGGGAACTTGAAAATTTTTTTTCGTTTCTCTACATAGCCGCCATAGAAAAAGTTGTTCAGTTTCATGGTCTGATCACGCCTGCAAAGTTTTTGTTACACCGTCTCTTACACCCTGTATAGGTAATTAAGTTGTACAACAGAAACTGACCCTGACCTTATCTGGCCTAGACTGTATCGAGAGTTAGACAAATTCAAGCGTTTTTAAACTATTGTAAGTGTGATGGTGTCTATAGCTAACTTAGTTACACTTGTGGTAGGTACAGACTACACAAATACGTACATATTATACAGGATGTTAAAAAATAAACTGTAAATATTTTAAAGACTAAATCAGTCCATGAAACTGAACAACTTTCCCCAAGAAGCAAAGATTGAAATATGGGAAAAAATCATTGAACAACCCAGCGCGGGTTGTTAAATTTTGTACAGTTAAAACTTTTTTTTATATTTCGAACTGTTTTTTGGGGAAACTTATTCAGTTTCATAGACTGATTCACCCCTTAAATTGCAGTAGATTTTTTACATCCTGTTGTAAAATAATAACAAAAAAACCGCCACCGATTGTTATTTACTCTTAACAACAATCAGACTTACTATTACGATTTAATTAATCATCGTTATACAAGTCAACGGTATTTTCTGGATTATTAAAGTAATATTCTGTCATCTCTTGATCCCTTTTCTGAAAAGCCAATATGAAGAAACCAGTAAACAAAAAAAAAACAATAATGAATAAATAAATATAAGGTATAAAAAAATTGCTGCATATATTTTAAGGAGTGAACCAGCCCATGAAACTCAACAGCTTTCCCCAAGGACCATGGGTCGAAATATGAAAAAAAAATTTTGACGTCTCATACAATTCTTTTTTCATATTTCGACCTACGTTCCTTGGGGAAAGTTGTTCAATTTCGTGGGATGGTTCACCCCTTAAAATATTTGCAGCTAATTTTTTTACACCCTGTAGAAGGTGTAAAAATATAAAAAAATAAGAGGTCTTTTTAAAGATGAAAGTTTAAAACTGGCAAAAAATACTATTGTAACTAATCACTTGTTATGTAAAACTAGCATCAAACTGCCCGTCCCTAGGCAAAACAGTGCAATAATAGCCAATTAACTACTCCTAAAACTTAATTAAACACTAGATATTGCTAAAATACAACAAAGCCCTTTTTATTATATTACTAAGATAGATCATAGTTATTTGTATTTATTTAGTAATGGAGAAGAAAATATAAAATGGTTCATAAAAAGGTCAAAATGATAATATAAACAATTGTTTAGATTCTTTTACCCACGCTACTACACTAATATAGGGTGTAAAAAAAAATGCTGCAAATATTTCAAGGGCTTAAACTGTCCATGAAACTGTACAACTTTCCCCAAGAAACATAGGTCGAAATATAAAAGAAATTTTTGGACCTCCCACACAAAATGTAGCAGCCGAGCGAGTCATGGGAGGCCCAAATTTTTTTTTCAAATTTCTACCTATGTTCCTTGGGGTAAGTTGTTCAGTTTCATGGGCTGATTCACCCCTTGAAATATTTGCAGCAAATTGTTGTAGATCCGCATCATCAAGCAATATTCAAAAACACTCACATCCTGATCGCTCATCATCTCCTTAGTGGAAACCGTGGTCTCGATCCTCCTAATGGAGCCCTGGTGGATGTCCAGGTCGACGGAGAGACACTGGAACCTCCTCAGCAGCAGCACGATGGGGATCGGCAGCACACCAGCCAGGATCATCAGAAACGCGATGGCCAGCACCCAGTCTGGGTACTGCTTCTTTTCTACGCGACCCTGGGGATAGAAATGTGGGATTTTAAGAGGAGTTCTCCGAAGGACTCTTGGAAGAGTTTGTTTGAGCAGCGCATGTTAAAATTCGCATGCTGCGCGCGGCAGTGAGCATCTGAGGCTGCCCGTTAAATAGAGGCCCAGCTAATGAAAAATACTTGTGGTGCTAACCTCGTTAGCGTTCCAAGCTCCGTAAGCAGGCGGGTTGATAGCCATGAAGATGACTGAAGACAGCAGGATGCAGGACACGATGAACGGCCCCACGTAGCGCCAGGTCACCTGCCAGTAGACGCCCGGACGGTAGCCGGTCATCTCGTAGATATCGTTGGTGAATCTGGTAAAGGAATGGCATAAATGACAATCAGAAATTGCAATACTCGCTAGAAAACCTAGCGTTATTGGCCAATATAAACTTGCACTATTTCGGGGGCTGTGAGTAAGCCGCATTAGCCCAGATGATAAAGGCGTCGCCAGTAAAAAAGGTCGCTGGTTTAAATGCAGCCTGCTGCGGTGAAAATTTTGCAAATTGTTCCAAAAATTTGGCATTAGATTGAAAAAATCTTAGCGTCGGCTGGGATCACCGGGCGTGATCAGTGGACCGACTAGACTTCCAAACATATTTAGAAATTGTATTTCATAGCGATCAGCAAAGACACTTCAATACCGCGTTTTAGCACTGGTACCGAATGTTCTAGAACTCACTTCTCATGACCGTAGATGTACATAACGGCCACCATCTCCAACAGAGCCACGACGACCAGGCCGATGGTCCCGGCGAAGGAGTCGAACATCATGAGCCAGTACTCCCCAGGCCTGGTCAGGTGTTGTGACCAGGGGACCGACTACTCCATCCAGACATATTTAAAAGTTACATAGATCCGCGAAGACACTTCAATAGCTGGGTCTCCATTAAACGAACAGCCTCAGATGTTCACTGCCGCGCGCAGCATGCGGCGCATAGCGCGGTCGGGGTGGACGTGTTTCGCCTGAGCAGCGCATGTTAAAATTCTAATGCTCGGGCGAAAAACCGTCCACACCCACCGCGCATTGCGCCGCATGCTGCGCCAGTGGGCATCTGAAGCTGCTCGTTCAATGGAGACTCAGCTAATACCGCGTTTCAGGACTTACTTCTCATGACCGTAGATGTACATAACGGCGACCATCTCCAGCAAAGCCACGACGACCAGGCCGATGGTCCCAGCGAAGGAGTCGAACATCTTGAGCCAGTACTCGCCCGCGCCGGTTGTGAAGATCAGCCCGACGAAGAAGCAGAACACGCAGACGGTTCCTGAGGGAATTGTACAGATGCAGATACAAAATCACGTATATAAGAATATATAATAAAACCAGCACACACAGCAACCGGGGCCTACGGCTTAACGTGTCATCCGAAACACGGAACCATCTTACTTACGGACCGGACAATCGGGTGGTTTAACCCGCAACATCCTAACCAGTCTGGGAACAAATTCACAAAGTGATAAATATCAACTTTGTGAGTGACCCACCGAGAATCGAACCCGGAACCTTCGGCGTCAAAGGCAGTCGCACTACCACTGCGCCACATCAGTCGTCAAATCGTCGACTTACCAGTAATAACAGGCTTGCTTAATCTCTTGAAGAAGTCGATATCAAAGATGGTGCACAGCATGCCCTCCATGATCCCGATCTGACTTCCAAGACCCAAAGACAGCAGCATCAAGAAGAAGATCATGGACCAGAACGGCGCAGGCGTCAGTTTCAGGATAGCTTGCGTGAACACTATGAAGGCCAAACCTGTGCCTTCTGCCGCCTGAAAAAAAACCATGAAATTAAAGACGAAAATAATGTATAAACATTGACATATTAGAATTGCTACAAGCTACGGCGTAGTACTTTGCTACACAGCACTTTAAATATCCTATGGAATTTTAATGTGGGGCCGCACCGCAGATATTGACCCTGTTTATGCTCCAAAAAGTATAGTTAATGGAAACTTTAATAGGATAAAAATAAATGAATTTTAGCAATACGCTGAGGAATACCAACCCCATCAAGTTGCTTTTCCATTGCACATCCAGTAAGATTCAGCCTGGCTGTCAGGTTGTGGTCGAAAGTGGAGTAATGCTCGTAGTAGAACTCGGGTGTTGAGTTCAGGCTGTAGTTGCCCACACCAGCCAGGGCTAGGATGTTCAGCTCCCTTGGAAAGAATTAGATTTGTTATATTCGACCCCCCGTGCAACGTGAGTCGCCATCACGAAAAGTGCCTACCTAGTTTTTATTAAGTAATGTTATTGTAGTGTATTTATAGTATGTTTATAGATTTTAAGTTATATTGTATCATATTATTTTATTCTATGGGCCTTAGTAGCCTGAAATAAAGGATTTATTATTATTATATTATAACATAAGCATGCATGTTTATAATAACTGGACGTGAGAAATAACCGTGAAACCGAAACTGGCTACTCATATTTATCCATCGTCAAGATTCTTTTTAAATATTTTCTATGAAGTAGTACGCCTACTTGCTAACCATATAAATTTCAATATCAGTAAGAGATTAGGGTTTTATGCTTCCATCTTCCTTACATAATACTAAGACTTCTGACTTGAATATTCCATGGGTAGGTGTATCCACTAAAAGTATTCGTTGATGCCTGTGAAAATGGCGATTGCAACAACTCCAAAATATTGGGATCTCAATATAAACAAACGGTAAGTAAAAAACCTTTTAATACGAGTATGGCGCATTGCACACTTAACGCACGACGGACCGCTAAAATATCGTAGCGGTCTCTCAGATTCATACTAGAAACATCACTCCCCATACTAAAACCGCACTCGACGGACGACACTGCGATAGCGCTGCGTCAACAGCGGTTGAGCGGTTTTAGTATGGGGATTGACATTTCTAGTATGAATCTGAGAGACCGCTGCGATATTTTTGCGCTCCGTCGTGCGTCAAGCGTGCGATCCGCCTAATGCAGAAGCATTAAATACGTAACTTCTACTTTGTTAAAAGCTAAGAGTGTTTTCTAATGTCGTAGTGGATGGTAAAAAGCCACTCAAACTTTATGCTTATGATCGTTATCAATGTTGTAAAAATAAGTAAGTACCACGGCGGATCGCACACTTGACGCACGATGGAGCGCTAAAATATCGCAGCGGTCACATTTTTGCGCTGCGTCGTGCTTCAAGCGTACCATACGCCATAGTTTTAGTAACACTTACTTCGAAACGCATTTCTCGACCATGGTGTACGCCTTGAACCCAAGGATGCTAAAGATGACAACCGAGGCATAGATCGCCGTCAGAGCGTTACACACCGACACCAGCAACACATCTCTGACGCAGTTGTTATTCGGGGGGTTGTAAGAACCGAACGCGATCAGAGAACCGAAAGCCAGCCCGAACGAGTAGAAGACTTGTGTCGCTGCGTCCAGCCATACCGTTGGATCGAGAAGTTTTTCCAGCTGAAAAGTTAAAAATTATGAGAAATAAGAAGATAACTTTGCCTTTTACCCCTGCCTTTTACGCCGAGAGTCGTGGGTTCGATCCCCGCCGGACACAAATATTCGTTAAGTCAATTTTCAAATATTGGTGTCGAATCTGAGTGTTTTCTATGTATATGTTACAGTCAAAACTCATTGGCGGTCAAAACCACTTTTGACTGCAAAAATCAGTCAATATTGGTTTTGACCGATGTCGTCAGTCAAAACCAGTTTTGACTGATTTTGGCAGTCAAAAGTGGTTTTGACCAACGCTCTTGGTCAAAAATAGTTTTGACTGACTTAAAGTTCAGACTATCGGTCAAAACTCATAAATAGTGTTGTTTGTTCGGTATTTCCTAATACGGTTGAGGGGGCGTCGGGTCTACTCAAGGGTCTTGCGTCCCGAGGACGCGGGGATTAGGCTTTAGCACAGCTACGTCAGTGATGCCGCTAATAGGCCGTCAGCACGCTCGCGCGCCGCGAACACGGATGTTCGTCCGTTCGAACCCCGCCGCCGCCCTTGAGCCGAAGAGGACCGTGTCACCTTTGGCTCCACCTACGTTGGGATCCCAACCGGACCTGGGCCCCAAGCCTCCATCACCCGTCGCAGCAGCGATAACCGCTGCTTTCGCCGGTGCTCCCCACTACCGACGCTGCCTTCGCTCTCGCCGTCTCCACAACCACAGCGTGAGCCGAGTAAGAGGCAGCAGGCACCGCCACACGGCACACAGCCCTGGACGCACTCAGGGAGAGTGTTGCAGCCGTGCAGGCGGGAGCGCTGACGCCCCAGCGCGCGAAAAAGCGCGTGAATGGATATGGGGGGGATCTTCCTTCTCCACCTCACCAACCCTGCGGAGGACCCGCACGGTTCCGGCTACGAGGGTCACGCCGCCGCTGTCCATGCCATTGCTGGACAGCCGGTCGCCGTCGACGTCGAGCTTCGCTGCACCATCAGTATTACCGCGCTCCTACGCGTCTGCGCTGACGACGCCTCCGTCGCCAAAACCGCGCGTCACCCGCCCGATACCATCCTTGCCCATTCAGGACGTGGGCAAGAAGACGACACCTCCGCCCACGCCTACGCCTATGAAGCTGACGGGGTGCATGAAAAGGCCGCCACCGATAGTGGTCGATCTGCTTTCTGAATGGGGCCACCACTTTGGCAAGCTGAGACAAGAACTCGGCCATACGCCAAACGTGCGGCCCTATGGGCCCACAGGGTTTCGATTCCTGGCGAAAAGCGATCAGGAATTCTGTGTGTACCAGCGCTACCTAACCGCGCTGGAGGGCTCCGGACCCGAAATATCCTGGTTCGCTTTCGCACCCCTGAAGGAGCGGCCATTGAAGGTCGCTATTAGAGGCCTGCCCGTGAACAGTGACACGGAGGACATCAAGAAAAAGCTGACCACCCTAGGCTACGAGGTGGACTACGTGCGCTCCATCAAGGCTCGCAGAGGACGCCCAGGGTGCATCCACTTCGCACAGCTCATCCGCACGCCAAACCTCACCCCAGGCATCTACAACATCACAAAGCTGATGAAAATGCCGGCGTGAAGATCGAGGGATGGCGTGGCAAGAGAGACACTCCACAATGCTACCGCTGCCAGTAGTTCAGGCACAGCAGTAGGCACTCCCACCGCAAGCTGACATGTGTCGCCTGCGGCGGTAATCACGTCGCCTGGGACTGCAAGCACCCCCGTAAGTAGCCGGCCACCCGCGCAAACTGTGGAGGAGCGCACCCGGCCATCTACCTTGACTGCCCCGTACTGCGCCGTGAAGTACGGAACAGAAGAGCCGGCACAGCGCCCCTAACGAAGCCCGTCGAACCGAAGAGGACGGAAGCGGCACCACAGGGAGAGACCAACGCGGCAGGATCTCTCATGGTGGCCCCAACGCCCCCGACGGAACGACGAAGAAGCGGAAGCCGAGGAGGCGGAGGAGGTGAGCATCGCCTCCGCCCCCTCTGGACGTGGAAGAGCCGGGCCAGCCACGTCATGAGCCACCCACGTGTCTGTTGGGAGTGGTCGGCGCCCCTTTGGGTGAACCTCAGGGGGAGAAGCCGAAGCCCCAACTGGCCCCGAGACAACAGACGAGACTATTTATGAGTTTTAACCGATAGTCTGAACTTTAAGTCAGTTAAAACTACTTTTGACCGAGAGCGTTGGTCAAAACGACTTTTGACTGCCAAAATCAGTCAAAACTGGTTTTGACTAACGACTTTTGACTGCTCAAATCAGTCAATATTGGTTTTGACCGGCTATGAGTTTTGACTGTAACATATATATGTATTTTTTTTTTAAGGACAAAACTTGTACTATGGGAACTGGGTAGCTGATACTAGTACAGTATCAGCTACCCAGTTCCCATAGTACAAGTTTTGCTTAGTTTGGGGCATGGGTTTGGGGCTATAGTCTGTAAGTTTAGGTACTTATCTTTTTGTAAACAAACATTGTATTAAACTGACAGTTCTGAAGTATCACTTTCATACAAAGTTTGTTTACAAAAAGATAAGTACCTAAACTTACAGACTAAAGATGCCGCTTGACTTGACTTTGACTGCCAGTCAAACTTTTGTCGCTGTTGTAGTAGAAGATAACTTATTTATAGGCTGCAAAGTGTAGCACATTAAACGAGTAAGGCTGGTTTTAGAGCGACGCGTCTCGGCAGCGCTGCCCAGCCGCGCGCGCCTCGCATTACACTAGATTGTATGTAGCGTTTCGTAGTGACGCGTCTTGGGCCGCGTCTCGGCCGCGCCGCGGTCGGATCTCCTTCGATTGCCAGTAGCGTCGACTTGCTATCTTTTAAGACGTCGTTGTTGCACTCTTTTCCATATAACGTATATAGCTAATATAGTGATTACGTTTGCTGGCATAATGATTCTCTGCACTCGACCGTACACCACAACGAAGCGCGCGCGTCTGAATGTCGTTTCACAGCGAACGCGCTGCCCAGGCGCGCGCGCCCGAGCCGCGCGCGCCTGGGCAGCGCTGCTGGGACGCGCCGCTCTGAAACCAGCCTAACGGGAACGCTGTCGTTGAAATTTGATACGAAACTTTTCGCAAATCTGACATTCTACCTCGGCATCTCTTCATTATTAATCAGGTCACCTTCTTACACTTGCAGCAGCTTTACAAGTGAAAATAGTCCTAAGTTGTTGAACACTATGTTCATAATTTTCAACACCTGTCTATGAAAAAAAAAAATATCTGAGTTGTTAGGTTAATTTTTTATAAGGTAATTATGTATTCCTCAACCTCAATAAATACGGTACATAACTTGATCAAAAAAATAAAAATAAAATATATTGAAATAAGTGAAAATTTCAAGAAAACAGTGTGGTAATGACGGGCTACTAAAATTGTTTCTTCTGAATCGATGGTAACAGTTACATCCTTCCTGTGGTGTAAAACAAACCACGGACCACCTTCTCTCCTGCCCCAACTGTCCTAGTACTTGCACTATGCGGGACCTGCTGGAGGCTAACCCCAACCAGTGTGGCCGAATACTGGTCCAATAGTATTTAACTGTTTCCCATCTATTCGATGAAGGAGAAGAAGTTGCATCCTTGCTGAAGATGAATAAGATGGCAGAAATATCCGTTGCTCTGTTGAATGGTCTAGGTAATTTAGCCTACCTTCGGTTTATACATGTGGATGATGCCATCGTAGGAGCCTGGGAGAGTGACTCCTCGCACGAAGAAGATGGTAAGCACCACGTACGGGAACAGAGATGTGAAGTACACCACCTGACAAAAAAACATTTATACATTTATATATACAAGGTACTGTCATTCGAATGGATAGCGAATAATTATTATTTCTATGCCTTAACTCTAAAACAGTAAAGATCTATGGCGAGGCGAACACACTTGACGCACGACGGAGCGCAAAAATATCGCAGCGGTCTGTCAGATCCATACTAGAAACGTCACTCCCCCCATACTAAAACCGCACTCGACGGATGACACTGCGATAGCGCTGCGTCAACAGCGGTTAAGCGGTTTTAGTATGGGGATTGACATTTCTAGTATAGATCTGACAGACCATTGCGATATTATTGAGCTCCGTCGTGCGTCAAGTATGTTTATTGTGCAATTCCGATATGGTTTTGGTAGTCAATAATTGGTAAATCTTTTCTAGTAACCCTGCTTCTTCTACTGATATCCTAATGTTTCTTGATACCAGAAGTAAACTGTTGAAACTATTATGTCTTCCTTTTGTAGCTCTCCTTACCTTTCCACTACTCTGGATGCCTTTCATCACGATGAAGAAGACGATGCACCAGGACAGCAGCAGATAGCAGACGATCCACCAGCGAGGAGCTCCAGGCTCTTCAATGCTGGGGGCTGCGTCAAGGGCCTCGCGGTACCAGAAGTAAACGGTGGCTGAAGCCTTGTTGCACTCCTCCATGGCTGAGCTGTTGTCAGCAGGGCAATGGGACCATGGGAGCTGGTCTGCTGTCAACTGGAAGGGAAGGAGCATTCGTTTTGAGAGCCCGAAAGTTGAACCTTTACAACAAAATAAACCCAGGCAAGGATAATACATACATACATACATACGCATATGGTCTTATTTTATTAAGTACAAATATTTGAAGGGTATGTGCAGAAATATAATTAAAGATGGTTTAATACAAAACAAAAAAATGTATACGCTAGTTTTTTTTTTTTTTTTTTTTTTTTAAGTAGTATCCTATGTATGATCCCATTGTTAAATTTTCATCATGGCGGCGGCACATCATCGCCCCACCACCTACAATCCATTCCATTCATAAAATGTGATGTCAAATATATGACAGTAAAATCGTAGTAAAATAGTCTACGTGGACTACGCAAGCTGTGTACAGGTCGTTAATTTTTTTGACTGTGATGAAAATGTTTTTGGCGTTTATTTTAAAACTAGCGTGTATTTTCTTTTTGTTTTTACATAAAACATCTTTATTAATATTTCTGAACATGCCTTTAAAATATTTGTACTTAATAAAATGGGACCTTATACATACATACATATATCACGCCTTTATCCCTTACGGGGTAGGCAGAGCGTTAACGGCCGTAAAAATACGGTGGCTGTCGCCACGTCTGACAAATGTAAAGGGCCGTTTGAGATAATTTGTGTATCACTATAGTGACAGGTTGTCAGCCTGTCGCCTAAAAGTTGTAATACACAAGGAACCCTCGAGTCCCTTAGTCGCCTCATACGACATCCACGGTAAGGAAATGGGGTGATGCTATTTTAGACCGATATCACACGGTGTACAACGAAGCATACCCTGTGTATAATAATCAGTTTAGTCCCTCAAGTCCCTCAGTCGCCTCCTACGACACCCACGGGTAGGAAATGGGGTGATGCTATTCTAAGCCGGCATCACACGTCACGGCAAGGCTTGATGCATCTAATTTGTTAAGCGCTTGCAATTTTGTGTAATCAAGTTTTCAAAATGTTTTATTCTAGAATGATTTTGTGGTCATCTATCTAGATAGAAGATAAGAAACCGCTTGTAGTGACAACGGCTAATTATCAAAGCATGTCAATTTTTAACTTAACCGTGAAATCATACAACTATGGTCCAAATCTTGCAACTATGGTCCAAACTATCGTGAATTTTTCAGTTTATTGATTTGATTATGCTGCTGGAAGTTAAAGTTAAAAAGCGTTAGTGAAATACGCTACCCAGTAAAGTTATACATACATACATACATATATCACGCCTTTATCCCTTGCGGGGTAGGCAGAGCGTTAACGGCTGTAAGAATACGGTCGCTGTCGCCACGTCTGACATTTTTGAGGATTGTTGTTTTCGAAGGTTGTTTTAAGAAAACATGTGTATCACTATAGTGACAAGTTGTCAGCCTGTCGCCTAAAAATTGTAATACACCAATACAATACTCTTGAGTCCCTTAGTCGCCTTTTACGACACCCGCGGGAAGGATGTGGGGTAATGCTATTCTAAACCGGCATCACACGGCAAAGTTAAAGTTATACCTGACATAGTATTTATAGTTTTAATACATGAAAAACTCAAAGGTTTTTATGGACCATAGATAAAATACAGGACCATAGTTTTACGATTTTACGGTACATAAAAAGCAGATATTAATGGCAAAACCAACCCGAATGCTGTTGAAAAGATAGAAGAACACCCAAGTGATGATGACGTTGTAGTACAGTGCCACGAAGAGAGTGACAATGCAGCTTGAGATGCCAATGCCCCCCAGCCAGGGGTGGATGGTGTTCCAGACCCCGAGAGAGCCAAGGCGCATCTTCTGACCTATAGCCATCTCAATCAGGAACAGCGGGATGCCCTCCAGGACCAACATGATGATGAAGGGGATCAGGAACGCGCCTGGAAAAGTATAAGGTATAATTTATGAAGTAGGTATTGAAGGCACACTTGATGCACGAATATCGCAGCGGTCTGGCAGATCCATACTAGAAACATCACTCCCCATACTAAAACCGCACTCGACGGACGACACTGCGATAGCGCTGCGTCAACAGCGGTTTAGCGGCTTTAGTATGGGGATTGACATTTACTAGTATGGATCTGACAGACCGCTGCGATATTTTAGCGCTCCGTCGTGCGTTAAGTGTGTGATACGCCAGATATTCAGTAAGCTTTAATTATCTACCTATGTAGGTTACAGATAGTTTTAAACTTTTCACTTTTTTTCCATAATTCTACTCGTACACCATAGAAATAAAATAGGACTGATATTATAACATCATATCATTTCAGTTGTGTCATGCGCAATGTTGTTGTTATATAGATAAGATCTACGTTTCAAAATTACATGTTTATTTGTAAGGCTTATTTACGCGGCGCTTATAATCGTTCTCTATAAATAAATCTTGTATGTATGTATAAGCACAGTATGTATGTATACTACTAAAGTACCTAGTACAAATACCTAATGTCATAGAGGGAGTTCAATTGTCATGGTATAAGTACAGAATTTGTCTTACAAGTCTAGCAGAGCTAGACTAGCCTGTATTTAAGTGATCTATGACGTAATCGAACTTAGTTCATAAAGTATTCATCAGTTTCAAAAACTCACCTCCGCCATTTTGCTGACACAGATACGGGAACCGCCAAATGTTGCCAAGGCCGACAGAATACCCGATGATGGAGAGGAAGAATTGCATCTTCCCTGACCAGGCCGCGCGGTCTTCGCCAGGTATCTCCGGCTGCAGAGACCCTCGGGACCCTTGGAGGACGATGGTGACTCCATGTGGTCTCTCGCTACCGTCAGCTCGCGTGTTCAAAGGAGCCAACTCGTGTCCGTTGCGCGGACCTACAGGCTCCATTTTTGCCGACATATTGCTAACGGAAATTCTATTTTAAATTATTTATTTTAAATCTAGCCAGTTATTATTATTGTCAGTTATCAGTTTAAATTTTATAGAATAAGCGAATCAAATCCTTAATTTTAGTTTAACAAGGTTCTTCGAATGGTTATCGTTGCCTATAAATATGTTCATACTATATCTGCAGGTCGTAATCGTAAGTGAAAAACCGTATGGCGTCTTTTTTGACGAATTCCACGACTTTAAAATACGACGTCGTCCTTTGCAGTAGTTTTTGGCGTAGTTTTAGAGAATCTCTGAAAACGTTTGTTGCCTCTTTGTGCATGGATTTATTATATGTGGTTGTTTCCTATCACTAATGGTAAGGCATTTTTTTGAGATCAGAAGTTTGGTGAAAAGCTTTTTTGTTTTAGTTTTCCATCGGAAGATTTTTATACGAATGGTGACAATCTGTAACAAAGAAAACACTCATGAGTAACTAAAACCATCGCAAAAACACACACAACAACATAAAAATCAAGCCTATATCCCTGGCGGGATAGGCAGAGCGATAACGACCGTAAAATTACGGTCGTCATCGCCACGTTCGACAAATCTTTGAGGGTCGTTTCAGATAAGTCGTGTATCACTATAGTGACAATATGTCAGTCTGTCGCCTAAAATTGCAATAGGTACATATTATTATGGAACCCTCGACTTCCTTAGTCAGCTTCTACGACACCCACAAGAAAGAAATGGGATGATGCTATTCCGCAAAAACTCATCAAAGTTATCTATATCTGAAGAGAATCAAGTAAAATACATTGTAATATTCCACGACGCTAAAATGGCGCCCAACAAGGGTCTAATTAAAATAGTAATAAAAACCTGAAATCGCGCAATAAACTCAGAAGCAATTTTATTGCCACTCAACATGAATGGTATTGCATTACATTCTGTGAATGCCGCATGCACATTCCAAATAAGTACTGTAATAAAAATATTGAATCTTTTGCCCAACATGGAACAATTTTGATATTTTTAATGTACCTGCAGTAAAAAACAGCCGTTCACTTAAGTAATAAGGATTTTAACTCTCTGTCTATCTTGCAAGTTGCAAGGGTGGTCTTTTGTCCCTAACATATTTTCTTTAAAATATTAGATTTCAATAAATAAATAAATTCATAAATAAATAAATATATGATTATTAATAATAATTCATAATTCATTTATTTGCTTATCACATTAATATATTGATACATTTCAATGCATTTCTAAGTATCTAAGTATTTTCAATAATAACTATAAAGAATAAAAATCGAGCCAAATAATGAACAATTTCTGCGATGATATAAAAATTATATACCAACTCATCAAAATTAAAAAAAACTACTGCGATTTGGAAAGATTTGATAAAATGTGACAAATACTTATGGCCCCACTTTGGGCGCCAATACAATCTTTTTAATCTAGATAAGCCTTATCCAGCGCTAATCGGATTTAGGTGGGTAGGTTTAGATAGATTTCAGCAAAAAATCTAGATCGCAATTTGTACCTGGCTGTGAGCCAATACGATTGCATGTTGAGCAGGGATGGGCTTCACCGAATACGAATATTCGGCCGAGTATTCGGTGAAAGTTTGCCGAACCGAATATTCAGAAGGCAGAATTTATTCGGCATTAAATGATGTCCATTTAAAACAGGTATATTTCCTTGTTCACTGAATACTCGAGCATTTGCAGGGGGCCTCTCCACTCGCACAGTTAACTCACGACGAACCGCTAAACTATCGCAGCGGTCTGTCAAATTTATACTAGAAACATCACTCGCCATACTATCGCAGCGTCGACAGCAGCGGTTGAGCGGTTTTAGTATGAGGACTGACATTACAAGTATGGATCTGACAGAACGCTGCGATATTTTAGCGGTCCGTCGTGCGCTGATTGTGCGATCCACTTTAGCCCTATAACTTTACATTTAACAAAGTTGATCACAGATAACCAAAACCGCCTCACAACTTGTCCGTACATTACCATTTTCAACAAGATACGAGTTTATTAAAAAACAAAACGTTTTTATTCGGCCAATAAGTACAAATGTTTTATAAGGTGTAAAAAATTACTGCAATGGGTGAACCAGCCCGTTAAACTGAAAAATTTTCCCCAAGGAACATAGGTCGTCTTAGAAATAATTTTTGGAAACCTCCCATCTAAATTGACTTGATCGGTTGGTAATTTTGTATGAGAGGTCCAAAAAAAATTTTCATATTTCGACCTATGTTTCTTGGGGAAAGTTATTGAGTTTGATAGGCTGATTCACCCCTTAAAATATTAACAGATAATATTTTTACACCCTGTATATACGACTATGCCGAAACAAATTCAACGAATATTCGGTAAATGTGCCGAACGTGCCGAAAACCGAATATTCGGCCCATCTCTATTGCTGAGTGACACGAGCAGACAAAATTGTTATGCGGACGCTACCACCCACGGCATCGCATAAAACTGTCTTCAGAGAGAAATACGAATTTCACGAGCGATAAAATTTTGACGCATATTTGAATACCTACTTAAAAGTACAAGATGTGCGTTACAGGCGTTACAGCACACTTAAGGCGATTCGCACATATAGGGAGTGACTTTTCTAGTATGGATCTGACAGACCGCTGCGACATTTTAGCGTTCCATTGTGCGTCAACTGTGTGATCCCCCTACAAAAATTATATAAAGTCAGAGTCATTTAAGTTTTCTTGTTGTTATGTTGTTTCTGTTGCATTAGATCATATTGTAGCATTGTACGGTGTAGCAAACGTAGCTTTGTGCTACGAATAGAAAATATTTTCAATAATTCCGAAATCATTATCATACAACCGGTGATAATCGCCAATAAGAAATTAGAACCTTTCCTTTCTTTCTTTATTTCCGTGTTTGGGGCAACCAGTCGTCAAATGACACAATGGAACCTAGTGTCTAGAACCGTAGAAAACCATCAATTGCAAGTCATCTTTCTTCTTGCATTATCCCGTTCTCTGTCGAGGTTGGCTACCTAACGTAGGGGGATTTGACGTGTAACAAAGTTTACAGCGATTGCCATCTGACCTTTGCTACCCGAAGGCCAGGAATCCTAGGTTAAGTCACATTCAAATATATTTTTTCTTTCTTTTTTTCCAATATCATCTGAATTCAAATTTTATTTGAATGTGGGTTTCATCGCGACGTTTTTCCTTCATGCAAGAGCAGTCGGTAAATGTACGTGAGTAAAAACATATTGGTACATGGCGGGTATCGAACTCGGGTCTCACGATTGCAAGAGCGGTGTCCTAACCCCTTATCCACCGACGCTACATCACACAAACACACACATATCATGCCTTTATCCCTTGCGGGGTAGGCAGAGTGTTTAGTCATTCCCTAACGCCATTATCATTACCATATTGTGCCGTTCACGGCCGTAAAATACGGTCGTTATCATCACGTCTGACAAATATTGAGGGCTCTTTCAGGTGATTCGTGTATCACAGTAGTGACAGGTTATCAGCTTGTCGCCTAAAGTTGTAATACACATGAAACCCTTGAGCCCCTTAGTCGCCTCATACGACACCCGCGGGAAGGATATGATGACGCTACATCAATCGCAAGTATTTCTATCAAAACTGTACTAGCTTAGGTACAAACAAATCAGAAACTCAAATATCACCGCGACAAATTATTCCTTTACTTATATAACAGTGTGTGAACTGTCCAACGACCGCGGCCAGTGGGTCACCTCTCAATCAATACCGTCCATACATGCTCAATATTGAATACAGTCCGATCTATCCTACATAATGCCACATTGTGTGCCACAGTGCCTACTGTTAGCGAAGTAGTGATGTAACTTGTACATCCATATCTGATATACCTTGGGTGTAAGCTGCGATGGCACGGTGTCGATAAAGTGGGTAAAAATGGTACGAGCACGAAGTACGAAACTCATGCAATAGCAAAGATATGTTTCCTATGGAAAAAGTGCAAGAAGCGTAGGTGGCCAAGTGGTTAGGACCCCGTTTATACAATGGCGAGACCCGAATTCGACCCCCGCTATGTACCAATGTGTTTTTTATCACGTACCTACAAAAAAAAAACAAACCGACTTCTCTTACGGTGAATGAAAGACATCGTGACGAAACCCACATTCAAACTAAATTGAATTCAGATGATATTTGAATGTGACCTAACCTAGGATACGGGCCAGTTTAGTTTTCGGTTTGCAGAGGTCTGATGGCAGTCGCTCTGTGTAAAATCTCGGTTCCACGTCAAATCCCCTAGGTAACGGGTCTAACCCGCAAGGAGAATGATGATGGAAATAGTGCAAAAAGAGATCGTTCTCATTTTAACAAGCACACACAAATCACGCCTTTATCCCTAGCATGGTAGGCAGAGCGTTAACGATCGTAAAATTAATCATAAATACAAATCAAGCTGCACGTTGGATAGGCTACATCCTAACTAGCACTTATTGTGTTGATGCTAATTTTCAGGCCGCAATCATTGTGCCAGAGGCAAATTGTAATGTATTGTGATGGCGCCGCAGCGGTACAGTTCTGAATTGTGAAACGACCTTGCTTCCATCGTCTCGTGATTAATTCGCTTATAACCTCTACAGCTTGTAATGAACTGTTACATACATACACAAATCACGCCTTTATCCCTTGCGGGGTAGGCAGAGCGTTTAGTCATTCCCTAACGCCATTATCATTACCATATTGTGCCGTTCACGGCCGTAAAATACGGTCGTTATCGCCACGTCTGACAAATATTGAGGGCTCTTTCAGGTGATTCGTGTATCACAGTAGTGACAGGTTATCAGCTTGTCGCCTAAAGTTGTAATACACATGAAACCCTTGAGCCCCTTAGTCGCCTCATACGACACCCGCGGGAAGGATATGATGACGCTACATCAATCGCAAGTATTTCTATCAAAACTGTACTAACTTAAGTACAAACAAATCAGAAACTCAAATATCACCGCGACAAGTTATTCCTTTACTTATATAACAGTGTGTGAACTGTCCAACGACCGCGGCCAGTGGGTCACCTCTCAATCAATACCGTCCATACACAAATCACGCCTTTATCCCTTGCGGGGTAGGCAGAGCGTTAATGATCGTGAACTTACGGTCGTTATCGCCGCGTTTCAATGGAGACGCACACTTAGACTGTGTAACAGGAATATTGGTCACTAATGCTATTATTTTCATTTATATATCAACTTTTTATTATTTTAATTGTAAGATTTGATGTTCTCGATCCTGCATCATGCAATGGTTTTGGCAGAATATCAGCGTTACGGCTTCTGCTGTGACATATAACTGAGTCGGAACCATTTCACTAGTAGGTGTAGTGCATAAGTTTACCTATTTTAAAACTCGTTTTCTTTGTTCTCTGTGTATCATGTGAATAAATATATGTCTATGTCCACGTCTGACAAGTACTGAACTGTTTGCTACGTAAAATCGGGAGGAAGGAAAAATTTTATCCCCCTGTTAAAAAAAAAAATTACACATATTATATAGAAATAGTATTTTGGTTACCTAAACCGACTGGTTTCGGTTACGGTAATAAAATTGCATAATAGGCCGTTGTAGATAGGGTGGTTTAAAATTCAATTAAGTAGGTAAGTTTTTATTGGAAAATACGGACCAGTTTTGCATAATTAATTAAGAATTTACATAATTTTAATTAAAATTTTACTATTCAAAGAAACAAAGCTTTCCTCTATTTACCTACATTAGACAAAGTTATTGAAAGCAATCTAATCTTCACTTGACGCACGACGGAACGCTAAAACATCGCAGCGGTCTGTCAGATCCATACTAGAAATGACAATCACCATACTAAAACCGCTCAAACGCTGTTGACGCAGCGCTTTCGCAGTGTCGTCCGTCGAGTCCGCTTTTAGTATTTGGTATTTAGGGGAGTGACGTTTCTAGTATGGATCTGAAAGACCACTGCGATATTTTAGCGCTCCGTAGCCGAGCTGTCTGGCATATTTTTTTTTTAATTTACTTAATAGCCATGGCATCTCGTGTCTTCCCAACTGCCTTGCCCCGAGTTCAAGGGCGTCGTGTGCGTGCCAAAACCCATATCGACCGACCTGTCTGATATTCCCCAAGTAGCAAACATTATCTAGACTGTTTGGCGGGCCCTATGGGCTATGCTAATACATTGTACATATATAATATACATACATACATACATATAATTATCACGCCTTTATCCCTTGCAGGGTAGGCAGAGCTTTACCGGCCGTAAGAATACGGTCGTGTGATACCGGCTTAGAATAGCATCACCCCACATCCTTCCCGTGGGTGTCGTAAGAGGCGACTAAGGGACTTGAGGGTATTGGTGTATTACAATTTTTAGGCGACAGGCTCACAACCTATAATTAGTTCAGTCGCGGAATTTCAACATATCAAAGATTTTCCGATAATATTTTGCAATTATGATTCCGACCGTTGGAAATATTTTTCGGTCCTGTGCATTTTTTTAAACAATCACCCATCATTCTAGAGTAGAGCAGTAGAGTTCCAAAAAGGTGAAAACTAATGTCCACGTCAAATTCCCTAGGTAACGGGTTAGAGCAAGGAGAATGATGATGGAAATAGTGCAAAAAGAGATCGTTCTAATTTTAGTAGAAGAGTTCCCAAAAGGTGAAGTCTAATTTCCAACAGTGGACTAAAGCAAGCTGGTTGCGGTGTGGGATTTGTTTATCTAAATAATTCGCCCTTTTTTTCATGTGATAGGGGCCGACAACGAGCCGATGAACCCTAATGACAAAGTTTATGACAACATTGTAAGTACCTAGTCTAGATACACCATTGCGCATTTCAAGACGAAACGTTTCCAATCAATTAATGCCTGTCCAGTCTGCCAATTTCAATATCGTAACTCAACAACCAATTATTACAACACACTAGTTTCACGTCAACAACACAATAATTAACTACAATTAAATACGCCGATTCAATCCAGGGTGTAACTTATAATTTAATAGAAGGTGGATCGCACACTTGACGAACGACTAGAAACGTCACTCCCCGTACTAAAACCACACTCCACGGACGACATAGCGATAGCGCTGCGTCAACAGCGGTTGAGAGGTTTTAGTATCCATGGGGATTGACATTTCTAATATGGACCTGACAGACCACTGCGATATTTTTGCGCTCCGACGTGCATCAAGTGTGCGATCCGCCAGAAAATATCTATACAGTTTACGCATTATATCGATAAATTCCATGGTCTTCTTTTTATAAATATGCATAAACAAATCATTCAATACTCCTTACATACGTGCACAATAGTTCAAAAATTAAAAATCGTTCGAATGACAATGAATAAACTAATAAACTACCGATATTAACCCAGATTTGATTATGGCGGATCGCACACTTGCCGCACGAGCACGACGGCGAGCAAAAATATCGCAGTGGTCTGTCAGATCTATACTAGAAACGTCGCTCCCGATACTAAAACCGCACTCCACGGACGACATTGCGATAGCCCTGCGTCGACAGCGGTTGAGCGGTTTTAGTATCTTCTTATTAGCGAATCGATGCGTTTAGTATGAAGATTGATATTTCTAGTATGGATCTGACAGACGGCGGTTGAGCAGTTGAGCGGTTGAGCGGTTGGAATAAACTAACTAAACTAATAAACTACCGATATTAACCCAGATTTGATTATGGGCTACAACCATCATGGGTACATATGCTACTATACTCCCACCCTAGGTTTTTATAACACCCTCGCCCCCAGCCCGTAGTGCCATAAAAAATTATGTCAAACCTTGCACCTAAACATCAACTCTATCGTAGAGATCATAAAGTCGGTAACTGCCTACCCCTTTTAGGTCATGCAGAAAAGAAATATCTATCTGCAAATGTGCAAGAAAGTTTAAATCACGTGTCTAAAAATGTTGTCTTTCGTGTGAATACCACCAGTACAAAGCGTGAAAAAAATATTTGAACTCCTTTTCTACATTAATGAAAACTTTTTGATGTAAAATCTGCTTAAAGCTTAAGCGCTACAGCAGCCTTTGCTTATTTTAGGCCGGGCGCAGACATTTCACTCTTCATCAATCACTCGGTTAGATTTTCCGTTCCGAGCGTGTGCGGTAGCTAAAACATTTTGTTTGAAAAAGTAGCATACAGGAAATCGATTCGGAGAACCTGATCTGAAAACTGAATCGGAAAACCTGATGTCTACGCCGGGCCTTAAGGTACATGTGATGTATGCTTTTAATCAATGTTGCCAACCTCCAATAAAATGCTTCAAAGAGTAATAAAGAGAAAATTGTACAGCTAATCAATGATGTGGTTTATTTTTCGTATTACGACCCAGACAAGGATCATTATTTAGACTTCGCTTAGTGGAGTGTTACCACACCACACCAAACAAGTGAGTATACTAACGACCCCTTACGCGGGGCTATTTGGCTTATCTAAGCATTTCTCCCCTCTTGCAGTCACCGTCTGGCCCTACAAAGGCGTCTAAGGGCCCCTCACGCTATAATCGACCTTGACACACTTGTAAGGAACCCCTTCTGAATTTAGACTTGCCTAGGGGTCTGGGGTTCGACTACTTTTTTTAAATTTATTGCGCAATAAGACTGCAATACCTATTCTGCGGTATTTTCTCTTTATTGCGTCTTAAATTTTTTTAAGTTTTGAATCAAGTCACAATGTATTAACGTAAATTTGGAAGACGTGGCTGGTTAATAATGGAAGTTACCAACTTGTAGAAGGCGGTTGAAAAATTCTGACACTGGAGTCATTGGGTCGTTGGACGACTTGGTGACCAACACGAAAAAAAGAAGACCATAGAGCACAAATATCTGTGGGGCGAAACTTGTAGGTATATTAAATAGCTTAAGCTTTACCTATAGAAACTACATTTTAATTATAAATAATTATAAGTTTATAACAATGGGGTGGTTTAGCCCGCAATGTCCTAACCAAGCTAGGAACAAATTCGCAAAGTGATAAATATCGAGCTATTAACTACATAACAGCCTTATTTTTATTGCAATATTAGTAAAAATTTTACTATAAGAATATATAGAATAATAATTTATTAAATAAAGCGTGCGAAATGTAGAAGACGGTTGATGAATTCTGACACGAGGGTTCATCGGGTCGTTGGACGACTCGGTGTCCCACACGAAAAGAGAGAGAATAATAAATTATTAATTATAAATAAATAATATTTATGGCTGTGCATAAAGGCACCCACTTGTATCACGAGCATTAAAAACATCCAATATTTATAGGTACCTAACTGAGCTAGCGAAACGTCCGAAGATTGCACGTTAAAAAATGCATATAAATCTTCCCGGTAACATTATTTTCATGCGTGGCTTATGGTAGGAGGACAATGTTCTAATTGTCGAACACAGGACGAACCGCGGACAACGACAGTTCACAGTTTCAGTCTTCTATTTTCCCTTAAGTTATACTTCTTTTTTTACAATATTTACATGTTATCTACATAAAAAATGCATATAAATAGTGTCCCCACGTGTTGTAACCACGTGACTGTCGGCTGCAACGATCCAGGACACCGATCCCGACCTTCCCCTACACCCACACAGCGCATCCCCACTGCGCGCAATCAATACAACCTCCAACATGTGAAATTCAACTGAAAAGAACCTCCTTTGCCAATAACCTCTCTTACACAACCCTAAAGAAACGGGAAATTAAAAAGCTAGCTTTATTTTTTATTTACATTTCCGAACGATTTTCAAATGAAGCATTCGAAATTTGATTTCGCCCGGTTAGAGAGTGTAGAGTCGCGGTAATCGCAAATGTGTTGTGTAATGCAAAATGTTTTGTATTTCGCTTAGTAAAGTGAAATTCTAGGATTTGTTATAGGTAAATAAACTATGCATCTTACTATGGACTATTTTTATACCTACATGAGTATGACTTAAAATATCGAGTGTACTAATTAATTAGAAAAAAATACTTACATGTAAATAAAATACAGGAATAAACAATCCTCAACTGCGTAAAATTAATAAGATGACACTGGCCATTTGCAGCACTTTTTTGCGGATATTCTATATTTTTCAAAATTGGAACATCTAGCGCGGTATACGCACATCCGCTACGGTTGTGCTGCACAGACTGCCGACATCGACGTCAAATAGAGCTGAGACACATGCTACTGAAAATTGTCGACAAATTATGTAATAAATAAATTATTATGATAGATTAGTATTTACATACTGTGATCACTGATATTATGAATGCATAATAGATTGGTAAGTACAAATGTACCTACATCAACTAACTGACAAAGCTGACTGTACTTTGCTGACTCTACCTACTCAGTTTTTCAAGCAATAAATGAGTCCTCTCTCCAGTAAGTTCATACACTTATTGTGTTAATAAATGTAAAGATTTTTCCAGTCTTTTTCCAAAGTATATTTACAAATAAAACTTAACTTTTCTTTTTTGTGGCATTTAAACAAATAAATAAATAACCTTTAACAGTTTTGTTCGTTAACTGTTTTTTAACGAAAAATTAAGTGCCTGGGTACAATAATTATCAACTAGTGGACGCCCGCGGCTTCGCTTACGTGGAAGACGGTTTTAATCCCGTAACGTCCCACAGGAACATTTTTTCTGGATAACAACTGTCGAACTGTCAACTATGAGTTAATCCAAGTTACCCTCTACCTGTGTACCAAATTTCATGAACATCGGGTCAGTAGCTTTAGCGTGAAGGAGTAACAAACAAACATACAAACTTTCACATTTATAATATTATTAGGATTAAAAGTAACTAGGTTTAAAATTTATATATATATATATATATATATATATATATATATACATAATTTACTAAATCAATATGTAAGTATATATAAACATAGCGATTATAATACCAAAAAGAAAGAAAACTACAAACCTATTAGTTCACAACTTTTTATTTAGGTTGCTCTCTTATAGCAGGTGTAATTTTTTTACAGGATAAGCCAACAACTAATCCACTAGATGTACCTACCAAACTTCCTTGTAGCTACTTAGTCAACAGAGATGATGTTATTTTTACCTTATCTTAATTAATGGTCTCTCATCGCCTTGACTTTGATATAATGTATCATTAAGAAACAGGGTGACCATTTGTTGGGCAGATTTGGCTCCATAATTTTACTTGTGGCAAATTATGCTGTCGATACAAAACTGGCAGGTTTTGGCAGTATTGAAGGATCCCAAGAAAAGTAGTACTAATATTCACTTATACTTATAATGAAGTTCTGATTGTAATGTTTTTTTTTTTGTTTAAAATTTTGTACAATATTATTACAGAAACATTATATCCGCCATCACAAACACAAATGAGAGAGTTTTCTTCAAACCAAGTAAAGTAATTATGAAAAAAATGGCGTCAAACGCAAAAAAATAAGAAAAAGAAGCCAATGTTGATAAAGACATAAAGACGAGTTAATCATTAATAATTTGTTAGTAAAACTGTAAAATGTTGTATAAATTTTTCATTAAAGATACTCCTTAGAATACGCTTTCCAGGAAGGCAGACTTTGGCAGTTTTTTTCGTCAAGTGGGTCAGATTTTGGCAGATTTTTGGCTAGTGTGTGGCAGATTCCCCACTCTTTAGATGGTCACCCTGTTAAGAAAATATGTATCTACGCACTAAACACCATAAGATTACGGAGCACATGCGGCGATCAATTATTTGACAACCTTGCAAAACACTCCCGCTATTTTTTATGGCCTCCGGCTAGATTTAGCTCAAAAGAGAGATAATGTATTAGTTATAGTCTTTTGATGAATACCGTGTGTTGCTGGCTTAGAATAGCATCACCCCTTTTCTTTCTCACGGGTGTCTAAGGTACTCGAGGGTTTTGTGTGTTACAACTTTAGGCGACAGAATGTTAACCTGTCACTACAGTGATACACCAAATAAAAACAAAATCTTCTGAAAGGGCCCTCAATATTTGTCAGACGTGATAGAGACCGTATTTTACGGTCGTTATTGCTGTGCCTACCCCGTAAGGGATAAAGGCATTGTATGTGTACGAATGTATTTTTTTTATTTAGCGATTTATTTTAAAGGGAAGTGGGTTCTTATTAAGAACAGCATGATATTTTCGGTTATTTAGTGACTATTCCGAAATATTTTTGGTCGTGAAAAGTAGTTGTCTAAACTAATTCAATTATTAATCCTATACAGATTTACCAATAAGAAATTCACATCACTACATAGTATAAAGCAAAGTCGCTTTTTGTGTCTGTCTGTATGTATGCTGAAATCTTTAAAACTACACAACGAATTTTGATGCAGTTTTTTTAATAGATAGAGTTATTCAAGAGGTAGGTTTTTATTTATAGTACTTGCCGGGAAAAATCCTTATTCCCACAGGAAAATGAGTTGCAGCGGGCGCAGCCTCTGCGGCAGGCGGCTAGTAAGTTTATAAAATGCTTTAACGTTCCTAAAATACCAGTCATTTGTGTCGTTAGTATGGTATGATTGCAGAAAATAGCATTAACATTTTCAAAGAAAAATCCGAATTAAATTGTCCCAACTCACTAAAGAAAAGAACACATAAAAAGTATCGACAATATTTTACCTCAAGGTGGCTCTATTATGACGTCAAGGCCTTAAGGGTTGACAGGGTGGTTCAGATCATGCGCGCCAGCGGCCATTTTGAATCGGATCGGTCGTTTCCGCCACTCTTCCGGAAATAGCCGAATCTTATTTAATAAAAAAAAAGTGCTATAAACAGCGGGTGAAAAAGAAAAATTTGTAGAGTCCTATATTATTGATAGCATATTTGATAGATCTTGCGAGAGTGTAGCGATACCTGTCATTCATCTAAGCGTAGAGTATATAAATTAAAAATAACACCTAACTGTAATTAAATAAGGTTTTTTTGTGATTTGTTATTTGGGCATTTCTACAGAGACGCCGTTTTTTTTGTCCTGGTCCAGAAATCGTGTTAAACATATAAACAAAAATCTCAAAAAAATTACACATAATCCTTAATGTATGTTCTATTTGAAGAGCATAATTATTATGACTAATTTAATAATACTTTCTTCTAAAAAAAATACCGAAATGAAAAAAAACACCAAATTTACCTGATTTAGGCCTGTCCCTTTGGCGGAATTGAATCTAAATTGGTCCATAATTCGAAAATTTCCGGAATTTATAATAATGTTCCTATGTTCACATGTATATAGATGTATGACAATGGTTTATTTATTACCAAGATGGCTATAATGTTTTATTTTGTACCACTTATGTCACTTTAAATATTTGTCCCGAGCTTATGACTTAATTCGGTATCACTCACAAACTCTTACGCACATCTGTAAATACGCGCGATTTGCACATCTTTATCCGATTCACATAAACTGCCAGTTGCGTCCGAGTAGGCGAGTGCAGTGAACCTGTGACATGCTGCCGGGATTTACCATTTTCAAAGATAAGAAATTTTACTTCGTCTTTAGTGCAGGGTAATTTCTCAACTCCGGATCATAAATATTTTTGAAACTATAAGAGCTAAAAGGTTGATACTTTGTGTAATTTGTGCCTCGATAGTATACCAATACGTAGGTAAAATTGAATTTGCACAAAGTTATACTGTGAGAGAGAAATTTCAAAGAAACCAGCTTTTTCTCAACTCCGGGAATCTGAACTCCGTGTGCATTTGTTCACGGAGTTGAGAATTTTGTTCACGGAGTTGAGGTTTTTTATAAAACTGAGATTAGAATGATGTCGTGTGGTACCGGCGTAGAATAGCATCACTCCAATTCTACCTGTAGGTGTCGTAAGAGGCGACTAAGAAACTAGCTCGAGAGATGATTAACGACGATTAACTCTTGTAATTTCAAAACTCCGTGAACAGTCAAAATTCAAATTCGATTATTTCAGAATCTGCAAGAGGAAATGGGGAGAAATTTATCTTATTTTGTTTATTCATTTAAAAAACAATAAATCACTTTGAATGAGTGCATGAAAACCTTAAAACAAACGTGCACTCTCAACTCCGTGAACACTCGAAATTAAAATTGAATTATTTCAGAATCTACTGAAGCAAATGATGGCAAATAAAATAAAATATATTTCTATTTTTTTTTCCTATTTTTTCAGTATAATAAAGTCAATAAAATGTTAAGAGTAAAATTGCACACGGAGGTGAGAAAAATTTACTCCTGCCGTAGAAATGCTCATTTACACTGGGAAGTCATTTTAATCAGCCCATGAAACTAAGTCAAAGGATAGGTATAAGTGATATAGATAAGTCAAGGAAATGTTTAATAGGAAATTTTCTAGACCGTTCTCAGTATAATGTAGATGGCGCTCAGCTAAACTGATACAGTTTGTTTCCAAGGAAAAGTATTTTTTCTAGTTGAGTATCAAATTATCAACTTACTTAACTCTTAAAGGTATGTCAAAATTTCAACCTTACGCGACGCCATCTGACATCATAAACTCGCTCGAGATGTCATATACCTAAACACATATAGAAAAAAGTCCTCATTGGAGACATTATATTGGTATCTTTTTTTTCTTTGGTATTTAGTTTTTTGTTACATTTCAATATTATTTTGTTATATTCTATACTATCGGGATATAATCAGGGAGATAGAGTTTTATTAAGTACATATGGGTGAGTATTTTATGGAACATAAGTACTTACCTACTAACGTAAGTTTGCGTCATCAAATGAAAACCTTGGTTTTCATAAGTCAACGTAAGTACTTATTACGTACGTCAGATTTAGATTTGCCGTGTGATGCCGGCTTAGAATAGCATCACCCCACATCCTTCCCACGGGTGTCGTAAGAGGCGACTAAGGGACTCGAGGGTATTGGTGTATTACAATTTTTAGGCGACAGGCTGACAACCTGTCACTATAGTGATACACATGTTTTCTGGAACAACCTTGGAAATCAATCCTCAAAAATGTCAGACGTGGCGATAGCGACCGTATTCTTATGGTCGTTAACGCTCTGCCTACCCCGCAAGGGATAAAGGCGTGATATATGTATGTATGTATGTATACGTAGATTTAGATCTTACGTACCAGGCACCTACCTACCCTACCTCTTTGTAAAATGGTGACTAACCTTAGGTTATTACGTAAGGAGCAGTGCACTGAACGCTCATGATTATAATATGGAATTGAACAACTTTCCCCAAGTAACATAGGTCGAAATATGACAAAATTGGGCCTCCCATACAAGTTGACTTGACCAGAGGGCGGGTTCCTTTTTTGCACAGCGCATTAGTCTGGCTGTGCAGAGAGGGAATGCGGCTAGTTTACTGGGGTCGTTGCCTCGATGTGGAGCATTAGAGGATATTTTTATTTGTAGTTTTTAAGTTTTTATGTTTGTTTATATTTTATACTTTTATTGTTTATATTTGAATAAAACATCATTTAAGTTGACTTGTCAATCGGTATTTTTGTATGGGAGGTCCAAAATTTTTTGTTATATTTCGACCTATGTTCCTTGGGGAAAGTTGTTTAGTTTCGTGGGCTGATTCACTCCTTTAAATATTTGCCGCTTATATTTTTACACCCTGTAATATGATATTGAACAATTGTTTTTTTTTTCTTTTCGGAAGACTGGAACGAATCGTCCAAAAATGGTGAACACGAGTCACCTCTCCCGCTGAAAAAGGAATCAATCTGGCCATCCAACACCGATCAATTTATACACACAATTCACACCTATAACCCCGGCGGGGTAGGCAGAACGTTGACGACCACAAAAATTACGGATTTTATCGCCACTTCTGACAATATTTTGAGGGTCGTTTCAGATTAGTCATGTATCACTATAGCGACAGCTTGTCATCCTGTCGCCTAAAATTACAATACACATGAAACCCTCAGGTTCCTTAGTCAGCTTCTACGGCCCATGAGAAAGAAATGGGGTGATGCTATTCTAAGCCGGCATCAATTTATACAGTGTGACGTTACTATGAGACGCGTCGGCCATGACTCACCTGACGGGCGTGACCTGTCCACTACGGGTTAATTATGCCTCATTCATACATACAGGGTGTAAGAGACGGTGTAACGAAAACTTTGCAGGCGTGATCAGACCATGAAACTGAACAACATTCCCTAGGAACATATGTCAGGAATCGCCAAAAAATTTTTGGTTTCCCATAGTAAATGCAGTTAGCTGATGGCGATTTTGTATGGGAGGTCAAAATTTTTTTGTCGTTTCCTGACATAAATGTTTGTAGGGGAAAGTTTTTCAGTGTCATGGTCTACTTGCACCCTTTCAGTATTCGGGACGCTGTCTCTTACACCCTGTATCTCACGTTTTATTGTGTAATACTGCATTGAATACCGGAGACAGATTACCTACGTTGCTATTAATCACATACATACATATATCACGCCTTTATCCCTTGCGGGGTAGGCAGAGCGTTAACAGCCGTAAGAATACGGTCGCTATCGCCACGTCTGACATTTTTGAGTATTGTTTTCTAAGGTTGTTTCGGAAAACATGTGACTATAGTGACAGGTTGTCAGCCTGTCGCCTAAAAATTGTAATACACCAATACTCTCGAGTCCCTTAGCTATTAATCACTACATAGTATAAAGCAAAGTCGCTTTTCGCGTCTGTATGTATGTATGTTTGCTTAAATCTTCAAAACTCTTACTTTGACGGCGGTCGTTACACAACCATGTCAGAAGCCTCCTACTTGTAGATGGCGGTTGAAAACTTCTGACACTAGGGTTCACTGGGTCGTTGGACGACTAGGTGTCCCACTCGTAAAGAAGAAGAATGTAAGTAATACGTCCAACATAAGTAATACGACGAGAAAATAAGGTACAGCGGGTGCAACCGCTGAGTGGGGCCACTACACATATCACGCCTTTATCCCTTGCGGGATAGGCAGAGCGTTAACGTCCGTAAGAATACGGTCGCTATCGCCACGTCTGACATTTTTGAGGATTGTTTTCCAAGGTTGTTTCAGATAAGATTGTGTATCACTATAGTGACAGGTTGTCAGCATGTCGCCTAAAAATTGTAATACACCAATACCCTCGAGTCCCTTAGTCGGCTCTTACGACACCCGCGGGAAGGATGTGGGGTGATGCTATTCTAAGCCGGCATCACACGGCATACGGCACGGTGGGGCCACTAGCGTGATATAAATCTAAAATAGCACAGATTGCTACGCTTACTACGTCGTAGGTGGTCCAAGGTGGTAGCTACAAAGGTCAAACGATTTCCTTAGTATGATAGATGATATACTAACTGCTCCGTGGTTTTACTTGTACTTACGAACAATAGTTTAGCCTCATGAATTTAATCGTTTTGTACAGGTTTACCTATTAGGAATTATGTTTATTTATTAATAAATAATTTGAATTTGAAAACAATTCAAATCATATTCATACTTCAACTAACTTTATCTTCTATCTGCAATTTTTTTCATAAATCTACCATGTGAACAGCAAAAATTTAAATAAGAATTTTCATCAAGAAGAATATTCGTCCCTGTAATACAGGTTGTAAAAAATATATATATATATATATATTTTAAGAGGTGAACCAGCCCATGAAACTTTTGACAAGATATAATTTTATTTAATGTTATTTTTCTTCCTATATTCCTAAAAGGAAAAGTTTTACGGTATCTTGTGATGTTTGTAAAAATATTTCCTAGACAAAAATCCAAAAATATATTCTCGACGTATCTATCTAATAAATGCCGAAATCTATTATTTGTGTACCTACAGCGCTTACTTTACCTCACTGGCATTCCGCCAGGGCCCGCAAAATCGATGCAAGCAGCTTGCAATGTCACGACCCCTGACGCTAGCAGGGGTGGCCAACTCGTGCAACACTCAGTACCGTAAAACTATCGGTGGCCAAGCTAAGACACCGGTCTTACAATCGTGAGACCCAAATTCGATCCCCGCCATGCACCGATGTGTTGTTACATACACATATACACAAACCACGCCTTTATCCCTGATGGGGTAGGCAGAGCGTTAACGACTATAAAATTACGGCCGTTATCGCCACGTCTGACAAATGTCTGAGCGTCGTTTCAGATACTTCATGTATCACCATAGTGATTGTCTGTCTGTCGCCTAAAATTGCAATACACATTTACCGATTGATCTTACGGTGAAAGAAAAACAACGTGGTGAAACCCACATTCAAATAAAAATTTAATTCAGATGATATTTGAATGTACCTAGGATTCAGGTCAGGTTAGCCTTGGTTGCAGACTGCAGAGGTCAGTTTGTAAATGTTATATCTTATAAATTTTCTTCTGATTTGAAGACGCTTGACGATGATGTCGTGTGGGACGTAGAATCAACGAAAGACCCTATGAACCCTGGCGTCAGAGTTCACGATTAGGATGGTCTGTATACAAAATTAACGCCTAACCAGGGTAATTTGATCCCGGTCACGATCGGCATAATAAATATCTATGCATCTATTTTCGTAGCATTAGAAAGTTCGTAGACTCGTAACCGCTACGGTTTCTACGCCGTAGCAAATACGATTCAAGCTCTTTAATTTTTCAAATACTACAATCCTACAATCTGCCCTGCGAATACTGACAGATACAATCAGGAGCATATAAAACTGAACAAGTTTCCCCTCGGAGTTTCCCTAAGAACATAGTAAATGGCGAAAGTCGCAGTATCCAAACCTGCCTGCAGTTTTTGAAAGTATTCTAAAAAAGTTTTGTTTTAAAATCACAAAAGTTTTTAGCAATAAATTGTTTTTTTAATATTTCCTTCCTGCTCTGCCAAAAAATTGGTTACACCTGGACAGAGTGATTACCTAAATAACCTTGGGTTGAAAATAGATTTTTCTTTAATAACCGATACCGATAGTGAACGATTTAATTATATAAGAAGTGTTTGATGAATGATTCAACAGTTTTAAGTTAATATGCCTGATAAACCTACTGAAAATACAACACAGGGTGTAAAAAAAATTGCTGTAAATATAGGTGCAAATATTTTGAGGGCTGAATCAGCCTATGGAACTGAACAACTTTCCCCAAGAAACATAGGACGAAATATGAATAAAATTATTAACATCCCATACAATTGAGTCGCTCGGCTGCTACATTTCGTATAGGTCAAAAAAATTCTTTCATATTTTGACCTAAGTTTCTTGGGGAAAGTTGTTCAGTTTCATGGACTGGTACACCCCTTAAAATATTTGCAGCTAATATTTTTACACCTTATATTTACCAGCTGTACAACTCAGGGTAATACCTGTGGATAATGTTATTTAGGTATATTTTCCTTTGTTGGCATGTAATTTTGACAGCTCTCAAGTATAGCCTATTCGAACGGAGATAGTCTTACCTACTCCTTACCTACCATAGCTCGAAATCTTCCTCGACCCAATTTCTGAATTGTACGTTTTCGGTTCCGTGCACGAAAGTCTAAAACGACTGGTCTAACCACACGTTTTTAAATTTCTTTTACTTGATGTTTTGACAGTCAAAAATATGTGTGAATATTTTCAGGGGAATGTGGGAATCGATAAGAACGTGAGATACAAGCATAACAAGTGGCATTTTTTTAATTGATGGTCTAACTTTTTTTGGCCCCGGGGCGATCAAAGCTAAGCCTGTCGGCTTGGTGAGGAGCACGAGCTCACCCGGAAATATTTGGTTGGTTGTTCAAACAACCAGCCCAATCACGCCCTTGGGGCGAGGCTGGGCTTAGGAGTTGTTCTGGGAAGAACTGATCGGACTGAATAATAACAAGTGACAGATTTTCGCATGAAACTAAAGCGTACGTTTCAGAAATAGAGCTCTAGGTGAAAATTGCTTACCCAATGACACCGGATCGGCCTTCATGCTTCAGTAGATTAATTCGTATTTATAACATTGATCTGTCCACACGTCATTTTAATCCTATTGACATATTTTCCACACATACGTATGTATGTATGTAATAACTTTATTGTACCAAACAAGAAGTAGCTACAAAAAACTTAAATAAACTAATGGAATTTGTAGGCACAAAGGCGGACTTATCCCATTAAGGATCTCTGCCAGTCAACCTTTGAGAAATCTAGAGGACATGGTCATGGACACGTCCTTTGGTCACATTTAATCGTGTGTTTTAACTTTCATTTGAATTCCGTTGAATATGAGAATTTGGACCTCCAAAGTAATACCTATTTCCATAGATGCTGGTGTCGAACATGTCCCAAGTTACCCGCTGGTCTCATTTTCCCCCATTTGACTGTATAAAATAAAACGCTTGTATGGCCACAACTCATGTTTATTCGTAGGTACTCTCGATCACAACTGAAAATACTGGAAACTTATCTTTAGGTACTTTTAATTTATCATTACGTTTACGATTTTACAAGTATTCAAAACTTAATTTTAAAAATTACAGGCGAGTGTACTAAATATTAATAAAAAATTATCTGGGCCCTAAGTCTGCTAAATGAAAATCGTTTCAGTTGGATGTCGATTGGATCTCAGTTGGATGATTTCGGTAATTTCGTAGCCTGCTAACAGTTTGAAGTATAGAAAAACACAATGGCAATTGAATGACAGTTGAGTTTCGATGGCGTTACAATGACAAAAAATAGCAGACTTGGGGCCCTGTATGATCATTGATCAGCCAAAGCATAACCATAAGGGCCGACACACATCTAGCTAAGGATTTGACGGGTGCCGTTTACAATTATACCAAATAGAATAACAGAATGATGCCGGTATCTCATTAAGAACTTTTGATTGGATCTAGCCAGCTATCTTTCTTACGACAGTTTTCTGTGGTAAATAAAAGGCGTCATATTGATATGACAAAAACTGATTTATGGCAAAACAGGCGAAAATCCACCTAAGATTTAAAAAACGTAGATCACACACTGTAAAGATTTGAACTTTAATATACTAGGGACCGGATTATATGCAAAATAAAAAGCCTAAAATATACACGAAAACCGCCAATATATGCAAGATACGCAAAATCAATCACTACAAGTTTTACATAATAAAAACAAAATAATCATATTTTTTCTTACAAATTCAACAATGTAGAACATTTCCGCCATATGTTGATGATCCAAGGTAATCGATTATCCAGGAAAAAACCGTTTTTTTCGGCAGGCAAGGGTTGTTAACGACAGACCAACTTTTTTTTTGTGTTGGACTCTACGATTTCAAAACTACGCCGGACGGCTTGGTGGGGAGTGAGGTCTCACCCGGAAATAATTGATTGGTTGTTCAAACAACCAGCCCAATCACGCCCTTGGGGCGAGACTGGGCTTAGGAGTTGTTCTGGGAAGAACAGATGGGACTGAATCTACCCGGTATGTGCCGGTAATTGCGAAAATGAAGGATCAGACCAACAGAGCGCTTTCGCCTACAAAGAGAACAATTTTAGCAAATCATGCATAGTGGATAGGAATGGGAACGAAAAAAGACGCACTGCGCTCAAAACATATTGAAAATGTGTTATATGCATCATAAAAAATATTTTAAAATAATCTGCGATGAAGATGCGAATGCATATAATCCCTTCCCCTATAATAATAATAACCAATAGTAAGCATGTACCTTAATCTTTCAAAGTAGCCTACTTTTACCAGGCGGTTTCTAATAGTCCTTAAACTAGATCTAGCAATTTTCTACACACATAAATCTTTCTTCTACAACAAAATGTAGTAAAAATAGCAAAATATATCATTTATTGTTTTACGTGTGCTGGCGTCTTAGAATAGGAAATGGAGTGACCCATTTCTTTCCCGCGGGTGTCGTAAGAGACGTATAGTACTCGACTTGGACGATATAACTTAATACTTGAGGGATTCATGTGCATTTATGGCAATGAATTGACTCTATGGGTATTTTATTTACGTTCTGCCTAGCCTGCACGTGATAAAGGCGTAATGTATGCAAAAACCGTTCGTCCGCCCTCAACTCACGAGAAAGAAAATGTACATAGATAGTTACATATATATCTAGCAGAGAATTTTATCAGAATAGTCTATATGTATTTATATTACATAACATAAAAGTAGTTTTTTATAAGGACTGTGTATTACTAGAGTAGATATATCTTAAACCCTTCGTTACATCAAAATTGACTTTTTCGATACGGAAAAAGCTATATTATTCTACACATGAAAGACGAGATGTGACACAAAATGTGTGTAACAGGGCCCTAAGTCTGCTAAATGAAAATCGTTGGATGTCGATTGGATCTCAGTTGGATGATTTCGGTCATTTCGTAGTCTGCTAACAGTTTGAAGTATAGAAAAATCACAATGGCAATTGAATAACAGTTGAGTTTCTATGGCGTTAAAATAGCAGACTTGGGCCCTGAAGAGACGCCGCGTCTTATCGCCGACGTCTGAGTCACGTCTTATGTTTCACGTGCGTAGATAGTGCCTAATACGGTAAGCCTTAATTTTTTTTTTTTTGAAGAAAACTACATGTAATTTTCTAAGATCTACTTTGCACTAAATTTGGCGATATTTTACAAAAATAATTTAGCTATACACGACATACTACGACAGCTAAAATTAATTAATAATTACACAGAATTATTGTTTCCAAAGTGTAGAGATATGAAAAGACTTCTTAAAGTTTAACTAGGTATATTATTTATTTTCAAAAATATTATTACGTATACTTGAAACTTTTTTTTCTTTGGCACAACTTTTTAGATTTCCAGCATTTTGTGACATATTAATATTTTGAAATGATTGACTTCATAGTAAGGCCAATGAGAGGAGACTATAGAATTGAAATATAACTTCATACCTGTGACATTTGACAGATCAATAATAAAAGAGAAGTAAACAAAGGAAAAGGGACCTTATAGCATTTGCCCGAACCTGACAGACGTCATAGGTATCAAGCTATTTTTTTTAACAATCTATAAGTAAATAAAATAAGCTTATTAAGGGACTCCCAGAGCATTCGTGCTGCCCCCATCACTTAAAATTCATAACACTATGAAAACATGATAATATTAAAGTACTGAAAGTGAAGGTAATCGTTTTAATAATAAACGGGATACTAATACAATGTTCTATAAGTGCCGTGTGATGCCGGCTTAGAATAGCATCACCCCACATCCTTCCCGCGGGTGTCGTAAGAGGCGACTAAGGGACTCCAGGGTATTGGCGTATTACAATTTTTAGGCGACAGTCCTCAAAAATGTCGGACGTGGCAATAGCGCCCGTATTCTTACGGCCGTTAACGCTTTGCCTACCCCGCAAGGGATAAAAGCGTGATATATGTATGTATGTATAAATATTTTTCAGTACTTATCTGTACTTCAATTCTCGACCAGCGGAATTTCGATACATTATGTTTTTATTTAGCATTACCCCATTTCTTCCTGTAGGTGTTGTAAAAGGCAACTAAGGGACTCGAGGGTCTCATTTGTATTACAATTTTAGGCGACATGTAACATCGAAAAGGGCCTTCAATACTTGTCAGACGTGGCGATAACGTCCGTAATTTTACGATTGTTAACGCTCTGCCTACCCCGGAAGGGATAAAGGTGTGATTTGTAAATGTATGTATGTATGTTTTCATTGAGTTATGCATTTTCAAGTGTTGGTGGCAGCACTTAACTCGAGAGTTGTCTTAAAAAGCATTTTAGATTATGAGGTATCACAAGCTGATATAATATAATACAGCGGCACACATTTACCTAAGTATCGCCGCCCGAATTAGCCATAATTGACAGCTGTCTATATCATGTTAATGTCGACATAAAGTTTATATTTCTTTGTTGAGATGTCCTCTAGTATGGGTCAAAGATGTCAAAATTGGCTTATTCGAGCGGCGATACTTTAAAATACTTATTTCTATGACCAAGATTTTGAACCAAAAAGTTTTTTGTACAAATTAATTCATTTTCAAACCAGCCTCTTTTAAATAATGGAATTCAAAAGTATTAATAATAATTAGCAATACATATTATTAAAGCCATTAAAATAATATTTTATGGTATTTCCCATACAAGTCAATATAATAAAAAATACAATTAAAATAAATCAAATAGCACTGTTTTCTACAAGAACAAGTAAAATTATTAACAACTGAGTATAAGGTGTAAAAATATTTTAAGGAGTAAACCAGCTCGTGAAACTGAACAACTTTCCCCTAGAAACATAGGTCGAAATATGAAAAACATCCATGGGGAGAGTTGTTCAGTTTCATGGGCAGGTTCACCCCTTATATACACCATTTTAAACTTCTGACACCAGGGCCCATCGGGTCGTTGGATGACCCAGTGTCCCACACGAAGAAAAAGAAAGAACATGGTAAAATTTATTACTTGATGACGTTTGATCAAACATATTTTAAACTCTTGTTAAACTTTAACGGAGTTCGGGAGAATATAGGACTTTTTCTTACATTAAATAAACCAAAAAAAACTGGTTCGCAGAGTGATGTATAGATATTTTTGTTATACATATTTACAAAATCCAAATATTATAATTGCGGTCCTAAATAAATAGGTACTTTATGATATGCAATAATTGATCACTAGTGAATAATTTTGTATGAAAATAGAAGAAATATTAATTATAATTTGATTTATTTTTATTAAAAATAATTAAGTTCTTAGGTTCATTAAAATTTAGATTAATTTTAATTTTTACACATTCGGTTAAATACCGATATCTTTAAGATATCAAAATATTTACATGAAAATATTGTCTGGCCAAAATAAGTCTACAAAATGGGTATGTTCCAATCACAAACTTGTGGTGTGATGCCGGCTTAGAATAGCATCATCACCCGATTTCTTTCCGGGAGGCAACTAAGACGTCAAACGCGATAACGACTACATAGACGCTCTGCCAACCCCGCAGGCTCCACTTTGTACACTATGACGGAACTTATACTCATCGTGCAACTGTATTATTACATACAGTAGGTATTATCGCGTACATATCACTCTTGGATTACCAATTTTTGTACTGATCAACTAAAATTATATCCAACTCAACATTACATAATAGTGTGTAAAACAGATGATCCCTGTGACGTTTGTGACCTCGGAGCAAATGCTATGACATAAGGTCCATTTTCCTAGTTAACAAAGGAAAATGGACCTTATGTCATAGCATTTGCTTCGAGGTCACAAACGACACAGGGATCATCCTATATTTTACAAACTATAAACTCTGTTTTTTAGAGAGAGTAAATTGGCATTTTGGGTTGCCATTTTTTTTTTGCAAATCTTAAATAGTGATGTGCCAGTACCGGTAACTGTTGTTATTGAAATAAGATTTTTTTAAATCTGTTTCTTTTACTTCCTAGTATATGACGCTCGTGCGAATGATGTAAAATCTCAGCAGTGATTAATAGTTAATAGGCATAATAGTTCTTTTCTATTATACACTAAACTTGACAGATGATTGACACATCACTATTCTACACTAGCTTTTGCCCGCGACTTCGTTCGCGTGTACTTCAGGTTCGTCCCGTCTTCGTATAAGCTATAGCCTATGTGTTATTCTGATGTATAAGCTATATTGTGGTAAAGTTTAATTCAAATCCATTCAGTAGTTTTTACGTGAAAGAGTAACAAACATCCATACATCCATACTTACAAACTTTTGCAAATAAATGGTAAAATCAAAATGTCAATTTACTCTCTCATAAAAAAAAACAGAGTATGTTTCAAAAGTCTTACGAAAACAAGTACGTTTAAAATGATACGATTTTATCTCAGTAACTTTTAAAAGTTTACTTGAATATATTATCTACAATGGCATAAAATAGCATATTCACTGTACAAGAATTGACTTTTCCTCATGAACTAGATATAGCGCAAAAACTTCTTGTGTTTGCAACATGGTTGAAGCTGAACAACTTTATTTTTACGACTTGTAAAACCTCTTAAAAGTATTTTTGAACATTTTCTAAGAAAAAAGTTGTTCAATTTCATTGTGGGTGTAACGAGTGGTACATTCAAACATTTACGCCTTTGCAAGACACACACACATAAGCGTTAATAAAAATACGTGAACATTCTATTCTAAACTATTCTAGCTTAGAAATAGCTTGAAAGCAAGTAGTTATATTATTAATTATTATAAGTATTTATTATTGTTTCGCATGGATACTACCAACCAAGCACGAAAATTGCATCATTTTGGATTTTGTCAGTTCGTTTTCATTGTCCTTTACCCCTTAGATTGAAAAATCCTTTGTATTACAGCCTCACATGTATCCATACATAGAATTTATCATAATAATAGTCCCATGCTAATAATTTTCACGAATCACTCGCTAAATGTCCGGTAAAGATGAATACAAACTTATCAGCACTGAACGAACCGAATTTTAGAATTCTTAATATGAAATCCTATGCAACCTCGCACATTTGCCCGAACCGAATCGGTCGAATCCGGTCCGTTCAGTGCGGATAAGTGTGCGTTCACCTTAACGGCATCCCTGGTGTCAACTTTCAATTTCCATCAATCGTCACTTTTCAAATGTTACTATCGATTCCGATCCGTCACTATCCATTGGTAACTATGCATCACTGTCACTGCCCCTAGTCACTAGTATTTATCACAAATCACAGTTATTCACTTGGTGTCTCCCTTGAGAGCCTGGTCCAGCACCGCTTTGGAGGCGATGTCGACGGTGACGGTCCTGCTGATGGTGGCCAGCTGGTTCTGACCCTCAGGGTCGGCAGCGTCGAGGGGATCCGTCAGGATCTTCAGCGAGGAGATTTTCGCGCGCTGGTACGCTGACACCGTGTTCTTGCCCAGGAAACTGATAAGAAATAATCTTATTAGGTTAAAGTTTCTAAGGTAGCATTGCAATACGCATGATGACAGGCAGGTCAAATGAACTACTTTTTAAAACAATACCTATGCTCGGCACGGGATACTTGCAAAGTTTCGCCATGTGGCCATCATTCTCACGAATAAATCAAGCATAATGCTACTGAAACTTTGAGAACCCATAAGTACTCAGAATCGGCCATGTTCTTAAAATATTTACTGTTCCTTGTAGAGCGGAGATTTTTCTTTCTAAAACTAGCTATATTTCACAAAAACACCGTAGGATTGCCTAGAAATCTTTCGATGAAACTAACCAGACGCAGATTTAGTACACGATAAGCGCGCAGCCGGCAGTGGCAGTGGCTAGCAAAGCCAGGCGGCGCCACCTTGCCGACAAATAAACCATGCATGCTATTAAAATTTTGAGAGCCCCTTACTCTCAGAATCAGCCATATTTTCTTAAAATACTTACTGTGCCATGTAGAGCGGAGTTTCTTCTTTCTAAAACCAACTTTATATCACAAAAATACCCTAGGATTGCTTAGATATTTTTGGATTGAAAAACTCACTTGACGCAGATGAAGCACACGACAAAGGCGCAGCCAGCAGTGGCTATCCTCGGCACGTGAGCCTCGCACAGCTGCGCGACGAGCCAGGCGCCACCCACAGAGCCCACCATCCCGGCGACGGCGAGCGCAGTGCGCGCCCAGTGAGCCCAGGTGAACCCGCGCTCCCATTCCACCCTAGAGAAACAAACATGATACTCAATAATTCGCCTGGGTCATTAAAAAAATATAACAGTTGTAGGCTTAAAACTATTGTCCAAAAATACTACGGACTTCATTCATATTTTTTTATAATATTCAAAGTTTGAATTAATAAACAGAAAATTAATATAAAAGTAAGTGTTTTTGACGCCATCGATTTTGATTCTAGTGGGCTTCACCTTTTGAATAAATTGAGTTGGAGTAGAGTTTCAGTAGGTTTCCAAAAATTAAGTTCCTATAATTAATGCTAGTTTTGAAATAAGTAATAACTCTTTTGTGATTTTGGGACTTATGGTACCACAGTTCATTGAAGGCAAGATTGAAGGAAGAAGAGGATGGGAAGACCAAGAAGCAATTACTTGGAATACAAGAGAAATTACTCGGAATAAAGTTTGCCGTGTTATGCCGGCTTAGAATAGAATAGCATCACCCCATTTCCTACCCGTGGGTGTCGTAAGAGGCGACTGAGGGACTTGAGGGTTTCAGGTGTACCACAACTTTTAGGCGACAGGCTGACAACCTGTCATTATAGTGATACACGAATCATCTGAAAGGGCCCTCAGTACTTGACGTGACCATAATGACGGTAAGTTTACGATCGTTAACGCTCTGGCTACCCCGCATGGGATAAAGGCGTGATGTATGTATGTATGTACAAGAGAAAGCTGACGGATACTCTACCGACAAGGGCAATGCCCTTAAATAGATGATAATGATGATGATGATGGTACTACAGTCAGGATTATGGTGACGTACCTGTTGGTTTCTTGCACGATGTATGGAGTGTTGCACACCTTGCATTTCAGACCGTCGGGGTTAGCTGAGCTCTGTCAAAATAAAATCATTGAGTAAAAAAGGGGATTATCACTAATTATGAATGGGGTTAACACACATTCCAGAGTAGCAAATACCCCTGCCCCTAAAGGGGGCTTACACACATTCCAGAGCGGTAAATACCCCTGCCCCTAAAGGGGGCTTACACACATTCCAGAGCGGTAAATACCCCTGCCCCTAAAGGGGGCTTACACACATTCCACAGCGGTAAATACCCCTGCCCCTAAAGGGGGCTTACACACATTCCAGAGCGGTAAATACCCCTGCCCCTAAAGGGGGCTTACACACATTCCAGAGCGGTAAATACCCCTGCCCCTAAAGGGGGCTTACACACATTCCACAGCGGTAAATACCCCTGCCCCTAAAGGGGGCTTACACACATTTCAGCGTGACAAAATACCCTTGATACATCGAAGACTAGCAAAGTATTTTTGCCTCCGGATTTTATACAATACCTCCGAGACAAAATAAATATCCCTGTCTGCGGAAGGGGATTTACCACATTTAAAATTGATGCCGGCCGAGAATAGCATCACCCCATTTCTTTGCCGCGGGTGTCGTAAGAGGCGACTAAGGTACTCGAGGGTTTCATATTACAAGTTTAAGGCGACAGGCTGACAACCTGTCACTACAGTGATACAGGAATCATCTGAAATGGCTTCCAATATTGCCAGACATGGCGATAGCGGCCGTATTTTTACGGTTTTTAACGTTCTGCATACTCCGAAAGGGAATAAAGGCGTGAGATATGTACAAATTGGCGAAATACCCCAGTTCCCGTAGGGGGGCTTCCATATATCTTCACGTGACAAAATACTTCTGTTCCGGAGGGGGCTCACACACATCTCGACGAAATACTTCTGTCCCAAAGGGGGCTTAGGGTGCATCTCCACTGAAGCGGGGCTGCGCTAAGCTGTGCTGAGCGGGGCATGAATTGACCAATCGGGGTGCGTCTCCACTGAAGCGGGGCTGCGCTAAGCTGTGCTGTGCGGGGCATGAATTGACCAATCAGGGTGCGTCTCCACTGAAGCGGGGCGGGGATTCGGGGATTTTGAGGCTCATGATTGGTCAAATCATGCCCCGCTCAGGACAGATATTTTCTGACGAAACTAACCTCGACAAGCCACCTCCTCAAGCAGTCATGGTGCACGGCCGCAACATCGCCCGTGCAACGACACGGCCTGATCAGCGGCTCTGCGCGCGACCCGTCATAGCAGATCCAGCAGTCACGCCCGCCGCCCACGCTGCTGCCGTCCACTAGGGAATCCGTCTCTACATTCTGGAAGAAGAGGTTATGTCAGTGGTTGCTTTATGGATGTGAATGCTTATAGCAATAAGACGGCACAATAGCGAAACCAGAAGTATATATTTAAAAGGTTGGTCAACTTTATCGACTTAACAAAAATAAATAAGTAATAATCTACTAGATGTCGCTTATCGTCGTTTCGAAACGAGCATCGAGAGATTGAAAAATTGACGCAGGTCGATCGGTGCGTCGATAGTTTAATGGGAGAGCAATGGGACTGTACCCCATATGCCCGGGTTCGATTTCCGGTCGACTTTAAGAAACTGCTAAAATGACACTTTTTGCCTGTCCCATGTATTAAATTATGACAAAATAACAACCAAGACCCAGGATACTCAAAAACCAGCCTCAAACTCACCGTCTGTTTACCCTTCACATCGTTTGTATTTCCCACCCAAGGTAGACCTCTCGGCGTGAAGACATCAGACCAAGGTAGAGCTCTCGAGAACATTTGACCAAGAAAACTTGGCCTGAATGCGGCCAGGAAAATGCCCCAAGATAGAGACCACCAGTATCTGGCCAACAGGATAACGTGGATCGCCTTGTCTCGCCAGGAATGGCGGTACAAATCTAACACGTGCCGGTACTATACAAAAAACGATTGGATTTACGCAAATTCGCCAAAAGAATATTCTTTATTAAAGGTATAAGCAATCTCTAAAAATTTAGATTGTATGCGTGAACCAATGAAAAGACGTTCAAATTATTTGATTGTTCTCTTGTTGTGAATATTTTGACATACCACATTGAAAAGCGTAACAAACCTAAGTATATAATATAAGGTGTAAAAATATTAACTGCAAATATTTTAAGGGGTGAATAAGCTTATGAAACTGAGCAACTTTCCCCTAGGAACATAGGTCGAAACACGAAAAAAGAATTGTACCTCCCATACAGAATTACCGACCAACCAAGTCAATTTGTATGAGAGGTCCAAAAATATTTAATATTTCGACCTACGTTTTTTGGGGAAAGTTGTTCAGTTTCATGGGCTGGTTCACCTCTTAAAATATTTGCAGCTAATATTTTTACACCTTATATTTAAAATGCAGTCTAACTCACAAAATAACCCAACCTTTATTCTAACCAAGGACCCAGTGATAACAATTTAAGCCAAAGCTGAAGACTGGACGACCTCTGCCTGCCCCACAGATGAAATGGAATGATAGGACTCCACTGTCCAAAAACCCAATACAACATATACAGGACCACATCATTTTAAAGGCAAATTGACGCGTTGAATATATAACCTTAATTATACATTAAGAACACAATTAGAAACCCATGATTATGTATAAGTATTGAACTAAATTGTTCAATTTCGTGGATGAAATACTTTGGATACAAAAATAATATAACCCACACACTTCGGACCACATCGGACTTCGCTTTTATAACAAAATTAAACAAAAACAATCAAATGAATATTGAAATAATAGTAATGAAATAAAAATATACATATTAAAATATCAATTTCAAAAAAGTGTTTAAAGCGTTTTTTTTTTTCTAACTTAATTTCGGATTTTAGTACGAATTAGCAGCAACCAAAGGTCCAGTAGGTAGTTCCAGTCAGTCGGTTCAAGTCGTTTAGACGCACTTCATGATACGACCAATACCAGAGGCCCCCGAAGGAGGCTTGCACACAACGTAGTGTGGCAAAATACCCCTGTCCTAGAAGGGGGCTTGCACACAACTTAGTGTGGCAAAATACCCCTGTCCTAGAAGGGGGCTTGCACACAACTTAGTGTGGCAAAATACCCCTATCCCAGAAAGGGGCTTACAAACAACTAAATATGGCAAAATACCCCTGCACCGGAAGGGGGCTTACACACAACTTAATATGGCAAAATACCCAAAAGGGGGCTTTTGCACACAAATTAGTATGGAAAAATACCCCTGCCCAAAAGGGGGCTTACACACAACTTAATATGGCAAAATACCCCAGCCCCCGAAGGGGCTTGCACACAACTCAGTATGGCAAAATACCCCTACCCCGGAAGGGGGCTTGCTCACAACTTAGTATGGCAAAATACCCCAGCCCCCGAAGGGGCTTGCACACAACTCAGTATGGCAAAATACCCCTACCCCAGAAGGGGGCTTGCTCACAACTTAGTATGGCAAAATACCCTTGCCCACGAAGGGGGCTTGCACACAACTTAGTATGGCAAAATGCCCCTGCCCACGAAGGGGGCTTACACACAATTTAATATGGCGGAATACCAATACTGTCTGGCTGACACACAACTTAGTGTGGTAAAATACCCCGGAAAGGGGGCTTATACACGTCTCAGTTAGGTCTGGGTTAGTAGCCTAAGTCTGTTGGAGTAGTTGGGTGAGTCAATGGTCTAGTCCACTCACCCGGTTCTGCTGCACCAGGTCGTGCAGCTTGGCGTCGTCGAGCTGGCTGGCGAGCAGGCGCCGCGGGTTGAGCAGCCACAGCCGCTCGGGCGCCATCGAGTTCCAGAGCACGCACGGGAACCATAGCGCCACGCCGATCTCCGCCAGACGGAACACCAGGTCGTGCCAGTTGCGAGACACCACCGGCACCCTGTAAGATAAGTTGCTAGATTGACATCAAAATACACACACACACACACACACACACGCAGGTACGCACGCACGCACGCACACATGCACGCACGCACGCATGCACGCAGGCACGCACGCACGCACGCAAGCAAACACGATGCTATTCTAAGCCGACATCACACGGCGCTCAATCAATACATAGTATAAATTAAAGCGGCGTTTTATTTATTGGGATTTACTGCACTTTCTCCTAAACGGTGAGCAGATAATTTTACGGTTGTTGAGACTCTGCCTACCCCACCAGGGATATAGACGTGTGTATGTATGTGTGTATGATACCGAATCAGAATAGCTTCAATGCATATATCATATATCACGCCTTTATCCCTTGCGGGGTAGGCAGAGCATTAACGGCCGTAAGAATACGGTCGCTATCGCAACGTCTGACATTTTTGAGGATTGTTTTCCAAGGTTGTTTCAGAAAACATGTGTATCACTATAGTGACAGGTTGTCAGCCTGTCGCCTAAAAATCGAAATACACCAATACCCTCAAATCCCTTAGTAGCCTCTTACGACACCCGCGGGAAGGATGTGGGGATAATAGCTTCAAACCATATTTTAACTTCGGGTGTCGTAAAGGAATGTAGTACAGGGAATGGACAGCAGCTTTCCCAGAATGCACCATCTTACTCTGCGCTCACCAATCCGGCTGCCAAGCATGGCAAGTAGTAATCGGGTAAGACCTAGTAGTGGACTGTAGCTGTTTAAGTTGAAAACAAACAAATAGGTATTCGTAAACTTAAGCTGTTTAGGCTGGTTTCAGAGCGACGCGTCTCGGCAGCGCTGCCCAGCCGCGCGCGCCTCGCATTACACTAGATTGTATGCAGCGTTTCATAGTGACGCGTCTTGGGCCGCGTCTCGGCCGCGCCGCGGTCGGATCTCCTTCGATTGCCAGTAGCGTCGACTTGCAATCTTTTAAGACGTCGTTGTTGCACTCTTTTCCATATAACGCATATAGCTAATATAGTGATTACGTTTGCTGGCATAATGATTCTCTGCACTCGACCGTACACCACAACGAAGCGCGCGCGTCTGAATGTCGTTTCACAACGAACGCGCTGCCCAGGCGCTGCTGAGACGCGCCGCTCTGAAACCAGCCTAAATGTCGCAGTTTTCGTTACACCGCCCTTACACCCTGTATAAATAATATACTGTCTGTGGCATGAGTCAATTCCGAGATTCTCAAGATATTTTTGTAAACTAGTATGCAAAAAAACATAAAAGAACTTAGCTATCAAAACATTATCGTACGTAATATGTTAAATATCAAACAATCACGTTGACATGTAAGCAAAAGAAAAGTAGTTTATTAAAGAAATAAATAAAGGGATTGAAAATGGCGGACCGCCTATTTGTCTCTAGCACATACCCGTAAAATTACGGTCGTTATCGCCATGTCTGACAAATGTTTGAGGGTCGTTTCAGATGAGTCGTCTATCACTATAGTGACCGGTTGTCAGCTTGTCGCCTAAAGTTGCAATACATATGAAACCCTAGAGTCCCTTAGTCGGCTTCTACGACACCCGCGGGAAAGAAATGGGGTGATGCTATTCTAAGCCGGCATCACACGGCTATATGTATACAACATTCAAATATATTCCGATCCCCTGGTCACAACATTCAACCAGGTAACTACCCTGTTCCTTCATACGTCGTCACTCGGCATTAATCCTGCTATACTCACTTGGTCTTCCAGAACTCGGAGAGCGTCTCGCTGGCGAGGAAGCCCGCGATGAGGATGAGCATCAACGCCTGGCTGACCAGGCCGACGCGGGACTGGTGCAGCTGGGACACGTCGACGGCGCGCCGGTCCAGCTCGCCGCGCCCTTCCCGCGCGTCCGTCTCGATGCCCTGAGGGAGTAAAAAGTTTTATATATATCACGCCTTTATCCCTTACGGGGTAGGCAGAGCTTTAATGGCCTTAAAAATACGATCGCTATCGCCACGTCTGACAAATATAGAGGACCGTTTGAGATAATTTGTGTATCACTATAGTGACAGGTTGTCAGCCTGTCACCTAAAAGTTGTAATACACCTGAAACCCTCAAGTCCCTCAGTCGCCTCTTACGACACCCATTGCAGAACAAACAAACATAAACTTAGTTGATAAATACATTGGTCTAGCTAAATATATGGAAAATAAGAATACGTTCTTCAGCATTCTCACTAAGACATAGATTATATTACTTGCATTATATTATATTATTTTCATCAATAATTCGCTCTCTCTTCTCTTTTCGAGTGGGACACGCAAGTCGTCCAACGACCCGATGAACCCTAGTGTCAGAATTTTGCAACCGCCTTCTACGAGTAGCAGTAACGACCGCCGTCTAAGTGGTCATAGACAGCAACCAGGACCTACAGCTTAACGTGCCATCCGAAACACGGAACCATCTTACTTACGGACAATCAGGTGGTTCAGCCCGCAATGTCCTAACCAGACTGGGAACAAATTCACAAAGTGATAGATATCAACTTTGTGAGTGGCCCACCGAGAATCGAACCCGGAACCTTCTACAGCAGTGGCAGTCGCATTACCACTGCGCCACATCGGTCGTCAATAATATGTAATAAATTGGAAACACTTGAGTTGTGCATTAAAAATACGTGTGGGAAAGTTACCTGCTTGACAAGAGTGGCAGTCGCATCGTCGTCCGCTGAGGATGTGCCGGGCCGGGGAGAAATAATGGTGCACACTTTTGTCTCCTTCAGGAATTCTCCGCGCAGCTGGAAATTATACAATAATGTTATATATGACTACCTTTAGGCGACAGGCTGACAACCTGTCACTATAGAAACCTGTCTAAATTATCTCAAACATACATACATACGTACATAAATCACGCCTTTATCCCTTACGGGGTAGGCAGAGCGTTAACGACCGTAAAAATACGGTCGCTATCGCCACGTCTGGAAAATATAGAGGGCTGTTTGATATAATTCGTGTATCACTATAGTGACAGGTTGTCAGCCTGTCGCCTAAAAGTTGTAATACACCTGAAACCCTCGAGTCCCTCAGTCGCCTCTTACGACACCCACGGGTAGGAAATGGGGTGATGCTATTTTAAGCCGGCATCACACGGGAAATTATCTCAAACGATTTTTATATTTGTCAGATGTGGCAATAGCGACCGTATTTTAGCGGCCGTTAATGCTCTGCCTACCCGGTAGGGGATGATATATATATATACAGGTTAACCAAGAACCTTTTTTTTTATAAGTCGATAAAAAAATGTAATGACGTTTTAACTGAATCCGCGTATCGCTTCAGGTATTTCCTAACCGAGAAATTGAAGTTAATATGAAGACTCAATAAATACGTAGCTCATTTAGCAAAATTACAAAGCAAATATTATTCTAAGTCTTGCACGTGTTAGCTGTGACAATAGAGTGTATTAGAATTATTATAATATATAAATCACGCCTCTTTCCCGTTGGGGTAGGCAGAGACCATTTCCTTCCACTTGCTACGATCCTAGCATACTTCTTTCGCTTCTTCTACATTCATCATTCTTTTCATGCACACTCGTCGGTTTAGGGTACTATATTATAAGCACGTGTTTTTTTTTTACTTATAGTTTGAAATAAATATTAAAAACATACGTAGCTTAATAAACATAAAGTATTTATGTATATATAAAATAACCATTACCTAATTCGATGATATTTGGGTACGCAAAATATACGAGAGTATTTATTTACTCCAAATAAGATTATCAAATTATACTTGAATGAATAGATTTAAACTCTTGATCAGGGCATTTTAAATTCTGTTTTTTTTTTACTTTCCGCTCTAAAAATATTTGCACTTACAAAATGATTGGATGAAGTTATTTACGAAAACTTGCTCAGTTTGATGAGCATTCTGTGTAGGAGTTGATCATCATTCATCATTCTCCTTGCCTGATCCCGTCCTCTGTCGGGGTTGGCTACCTAACATAGGGGATTTGACGTGGAACCAAGTTTTACACAGAGCGACTGCCATCTGACCTCTGCAACCCGAAGGCTAGCCTGGCCCGAATCCTAGGTTAACTCACATTCAAATATTATCTGAATTCAATTTTGTTTAAATGTGGGTTTCATCACGATGTTTTTCCTTCACGGTAAGAGCAGTCGGTAAATGTACGTGAGTTAACACACATTGGTACATGGCGGGGATCGAACTCGGGTCTCACGATTGTTAGACCGGTCTCCTAACCACTTGGCCACTGACGCTCACGATGGATTTTCACAAAAATATTTTCGATATTCACTTCACAATGTTTTTTCACTTTATTTATCTTGTAGTGGACACTAACCTTAAAACGCAATCCAAGAGTAAGGTCACTTATGATTTTCAAAGTAAATTTACTAAGTCATAGAAGTAGTCCCTTAGCAAACAGTACTGAGAAGTGTTTAATGTGAATGGTCACTTTGAAAACTTCTATTCAGAATTATTTACGCAGGAGGATGTGCGATGTTTTACAGTTGTGATGTACAGCGGTTGAGTTAGTGAGTCAATTCACCATCCTCACGAGAGTAATACATACATACATACATACATACACACACACACACACACACATATCACGCCTTCATCCCTGTCGGGGTAGGTAGAGCGGTAACGACGGTAATATTACGGTCCTGATCGCCACGTCTGACAAATGTTTGAGGGTCGTTCCAGATAAGTCGTGTATCACTATAGTGATAGTGACTACGAGAGTAATACAGTATCAAAGTACTCAAGAAGATCAACGGTAGTAATACATTACAAGATATCTATGAGAGTAAAACTATAGAGATGTCGTCAGGTTATATTTGCGAATAAGTGAGTCAATACAAGTTCGTAACATTATTGGTAATGTAATGGTATAAACGATTGTTGCTGATTTATAAGTCATTCTAATTACAACATTGTTATGCTTATCATGCTGTACGACACGTTGTTGGTTCTACAATCTGGAACACAATCTGTGTACCTTGTTCAAATTTTTATTATACTGTTGTGTTCGTCCTAATAAATAAAATAAACGGCCCGCACCCGCTATCAGTTTTCCAAACAGAGTATTATTACATTTTTACATGCAAAAACATTTAGGCTCAAAACCACTAATTCTAAAAAACACAGTAGATGTTAAACGCCCAGTCTGACATGATATAATTGATTCACGCAGAATCAAATTAACTATATCAATAACACATGCACATCACTATTTACGTAGTATTGTAACACGAGCGTGTGTGGGACATTATAAGTCTCCATATCCATAAGACCGCCTCTTATGGCGTGTTAGTGTCCATAGCGGGTGTGAATGTTGTATTGTATTAGATAATAGGCGATTAAAGTGCGTCGCGAGACTAAGGACGTATGTACTATGTAATGAACTATGCTAACATGTGATACCGAATTAGCATAGCATCACCCCAATTCCTGATCGATGATACTGACCCTGGGGGTTCTATCCGTTGGTGTCTAAAAAGCGAGTAGACCTTTTGTCTTCGGTAATTCGGTACTCATCGTTTCGGCTTAAATGATAACCAAGTAAGCTTCTATAGTCTGTAAGTTTAGATACTTTTCTTTTTGTAAACAAACTTTGTATAAAAGTGACACTTGTGAACTGTCAGTTTCCTACAGTATTTGTTTACAAAAAGATAAGTACCTAAACTTACAGACTATAAATAAGCCTGGACTCTTATACCTCCGAAGACTAAATTCCATTAGGATCAATAAAAAATCTACTCACCTTAAAGTAGACTTCGACCCCGTAGATGAGGAAGAAGATGACCACGATGAAGAGCAGCACCGAGTAGCATCCGTTGAACACGTGTTGGTAGAAATTCTGAAATCAGATATATCAGATTGGGATTTATGCACTCACTATTTTTAGTGCTTCAATACCGATGACGACTGATGTGGCGCAATGGTAGTGCGAATGAATGAAGAAATGGAGAGATACTTTTCTATTCCGACATCACACAGCTCATATCTAGCAGTGGACTAAAAGAAAGTTGATCACCCTGAAAATCAGCAGAAATGCTGAGTGGTTTATCCATTTTATGAACTATTTAGGATGTTTGTTTTATGCTCTTTGTTTTTGATATTTTTGGTTGATAAATAAGGATCTTTTATTATATACATACATACATACACATATCACCCCTTTTTCCCTTGCGGGGTAGGCAAAGCATTAACGGCCGTAAAAATACACGTCTGACAAATATCGCGGGCTCTTTCAGATGATTCGTGTATCAAGAGCATTAACGGCCGTAAAAATACACGTCTGACAAATATCGCGGGCTCTTTCTGATGATTCGTGTATCACTATATGACTATAGTGACAGGTTGTCAGCCTGTCGCCTAACGTTGTAATACACATGAAAGCCTCGAGTCCCTTAGTCGCCACGTACGACACCCACGGGAAGAAATGGGGTGTAGCTATTCTAAGCCGGCATCACACGGCATATATGTATTCCTATATATTTTTTATTATTGTGACTATTGCTAGTATTGTTACCTTCTTCTCGAGCGAGGTGCCGGCGACGTTGGTGGTGAGAACCTCGGCAGCCAGCAGCGAATAGTTGATCAGGTTGAAGGTGACGAAGGCCAGGAACGACTTGGAGAGGAACCGCGGCCGCTCCCAGCGTATGTCGCGCAGGTGGAACACCTGGGGACGGAGATCTCGGTTTATTGGTGTTTACTGCACTCACAGTGCTATATCACTACACTACTTAGTATAAAGCAAAGTCACTTTTAGCGTCTGTGTGTATGTATGTACACATTTTTCTGTTTCTTATGACAATTTTTATGAACCTAGTGTAAATGCATAATGTACCGTCTGTTTTTCTCAGTGTTCCGATATGTTTAATACTAAGTTAAGTATAATATAAATAGTGTAGGCACTTAAGTTTCATACTTAAACATGTTTTATTCTCTCTCTCTCTCTTCGTGTGGGACATCGGGTCGTCCAAAGACTCAATGTACCCATGTTCTATTGTATGTAATAGATATTTATATGACTGTATATTGCCAAAATAAAATAAAATAAAATGTATGTACATATTTGCTTAAATCTTTAAAACTACACAATGGATTCAGATGCGGGTTTTTTAATAGACAGAGTGATTCAGGAGGAAGGTTTTTATGTGTAATACTTGCCGGGAAAACATCTTGTTCCCACGGGAAAATGAGTTTGCAGCGGGCGCAGCCGCTAGTTTTTCTCATAAATGAAAATGAAAAAATTACCGGGAATCGGGCCTGGATCGCGTGAGGTAACGGCCCACTGCTTAGCCACTGTGCTATCGACGCACCGGTCGGCCTTCGTCAATTTCCCAATCTCTTGATGCTCGTCTCGCAGCGACGATATCAGCGACATTTGGTAGCAGTAGTACTGGGTTCGATTCGCGGACGTCGCTTGTAATTTTTTCAATTTCTTTTTTCATTGAGAGAGATTTCAGTTATTGGAAACGTATGTATGTAAGTAATAACTTGTACCAAACGTGACACTGTTACAAAATAATATGGTACACACAACAACTCAGAACATGATGCAAAAACAAAAAAAAAAATGTATCTCTTAGATAACACCTGAACTAGTATAATGTTGCTTTTCTTCCATTTGCGAGAAAATATCACGAATCTACATTTTATTCGGGATAAATTAGGAAACACGCATGCTGCGCTGGAGTTAGCAACGTTCAATTTAAAAAAATATACTCTGTATAATCACATTTAGCCTGTAAACATCAAACATATTGTGTACCACAAAAACCTAATTTCACGAAGCGTAAAGTTTAAGAACCTTTTCATAGGAGCCATGACCGAAAAGTGGCATGGAACTTCATTATTGTCGTGTTTGCGTGCCTCTACAAACCTGACGGCTAAAATGATTCCTTTTCTGTATTCTTTTTTTGAAATAAAAATGCATTGTTTTACCTATACTTTTATTTCATACTCGTATTTTTCTTTATAAAATATTACTGAGATAAATAAACCCAAAATTAGCATTAACAATTTCGTTTCGCCATATCGAATCCCATCACAAACTGCCTTAACTAACATAAAGGTCGTTACTGAACTAAGACTACCTACGTATATGATTTTTTATGCTTTATAATGTCACGAAGTGTCGCACCGCTCAGTATTACCGTTCTTGAGATATATAATATTTTGAAAAGTCGCATCTATATTCTTATTTCATACCCGTATTTTTATTTAAGAATATGACTAAGATAAATAAACCCAAAATTAGCATTTACAATTACAAATATTACTCACGGTGAATCACATATCAAAACATAAATTAAAATTATTTGCCTTGTTATTATTTATTTATTTTTTCCCGAAGACCAAAATATTTGTGGTCTCGGTAGAATGCGTTAGGTACTAGTTAAGTATAAGAAATGTCGGGGCGTTTTTGCTCACATATACAAACACACACAAATCACGCCTATATCCCTGGCGGGGTAGGCAGTGCGTTAACGACCGTAAAATTTCGGTCTTTATCGCCACGTCTGACAATATTTGAGGGACGTTTCAGATAAGGCATGCACCACTATAGTGACAGGTTGTCAGCCTGTCGCCTAGAATTGCAATACACATGAAACTCTCGAGTCCCTTAGTCGGCTTCTACGACACCCACAGGAAAGATGTGGGGTGATGCTATTCTAAGCCGGCATCACGCGGCCAACATATATATGCTCACATATCTCAAAAGATAATAATTCAAAATCGATGATTGTTTTCATTTTGCTATACGGATGGAATAATTAGGAGTAGCAACAAATTTTATCAAAATCGGATCAGTGGTTTTTAAGGTATAGGTCATTTAAGAGTTTTACCGCTATGAAATCAGTTTTTTAACGAAATTATTTGTGAGTTTGTAAGAAATAATCGACTTTTGGACTTTATATTTAAAAAATATCAGTAGTTACATATTTTATATTGACAATTCACTTCCAAACCCGAACTACTTGTTATAGAGTCGAAGTCTCCTTTCACCATCATTCCTGTACTTTTAAGGACATCGTCATAATAATAGCCCAAATAGACTGGTTATCAAGCACAACTATAAAAAAAACAAATAAAAAAAACGACAAGTAAAACTTGATCATTTTTCGTATCTTGTAACTCTTTTCTTGATTTAATTAAGCTGTCACGTTTCCAAAACATTTAAAAGCAATATTTTGCGATTGCAAGAAAGCAGTTTTTTTTTCTACAGGGTGTAAAAATATTAGCTGCAAATATTTTAAGGGGTGAACCAGCCCATGAAATTGAACAACTTTCTCCTAGGAACATAGGTCGAAATATGAAAAAAATATTTGGACCTCCCATACAAAAATACCGACGACCGACCAAGTAAATTTTTACTCGTATGGGAGGTCCAAAAAAATTTCTGTTACAAAGGTCTAGTACCTACTTGGATCAGATCGGCTACGTTCTTTAAAAAAGTTAAGGTCATAAGCACCCTAAATCGGCGAGAATGTATGCAAAGTTTGATAAACATTGCCACGGTAAGTGGAAGGATGTAGTTTCTGTATACCCCTCTGGGAAAGAGGCGCGATTATGTATGTATGCATTTACAAATTATTATTTGTCTCTGCAAAAAACCACAAACAATCTTACTGTAATGTCGAAAAACCGCAAGAGTTAACTGAAATGGCTGAAAATCCCATCACATCACACAACAATAGTCGATATCGTCTCAATTTCTGTGCAGACCATTTTGTAGAACATATTTCAGTAGTCGTAGACTGCACCGCAAATGCTAAAATTGGCTTCAACTGTATTCAAACCACAAAGCAACGATAAATTTAATGAAGTCCTCGGATTGTAAAGAATCAAAAATCGGCTAAGTGCGAGCCGGGCTCGCGCACAAAGGGTTCCGTATCATAATGTACAAAAATGGAATAAAAATTAGGAATCTATGTAAGTTATATACTTTTCTCTTATATCTGTAAATTTACTATTTGTAAGCACTATTTTATTTTGAAAAAAATACTTATTTTTAACTTTATATGGGAGCCCCCTTAAAATAAATTTTTATAACATACGCCGCGGTCCGCCAGTTATAACAACAGGGATAACAACCCTCTATATGTGAGCTAAATTTCATGAAAATCGATTCAGTAGCTTTATCGTGAAAGAGTAAAAAACAAACAAACAAACATACAAAGTTTCGCGCTTCTAATATTAGTAGGATAAAATCGAGCAAAAATAACGTTTTGGGAAGGTTCAAATATTGTTATAATATATTATATGCAACAGAAATCTCTTAAAATTTCAACTTTCTAACTATCGGGGCTAATAAGACACAGCCTGGTGACAGACTGACAGAAAATTCTCAGCAATAGGGTCCCGCTTTTACCGCATAGGTACGGAACCCTAAAAAGTAAATTGATTTGGTGTATAAATGGAATACAATCCTTCGTGCATAATTTTGTCTTTGGTTTTTTGCATTTTCAAGAGCCTCGTGGTGATTTTATGATTACCTAATATTATGATTATGAACCGAACAAAGCATGAGAAATGAATTTCAGGAGTAGGTCTTGAATAAGAATAGAAATAGTTGTTCAGTTTCATGGTCTGATCACTCCTGCAAAGTTTTCGTTACACCGTCACTAACACCCTGTGTTTCGACCAGAAATTTGCCACGGCTATGGCACTGTCGGTGGCTTCATAAGTCAGACAAGGCGCAGGCTAAAGTTACGGTATAGTACGTAAGCATAGTAAAATTGTAAATTTTTACATAGCCAAAATTCAATGAGATTTTTGTCTAATTCTCGGTCTCGACTCCACCAACCACACTAAAAAACGCCCAAAAATCGTCTTGAATTTCTCAAAACGAATCTGGGAACATTATTACTACTACCCTAGTATATGTAACTACTAGGGATGCATCCGATACCGATACCGATATATCGGCGCTACAAACGGTTTTCCGATATATCACTGCAAAATGCACAAACGGTTTTCCGATATATCACTGCACAACACTTACTGTAAAATGCACACACTGTTCTGGGTATTATTTCTTTTTTATTAATTCTTTTTTTTTTCTATGTATCGGGAGTTTATTTTTACACTACCCGATTACAAACATTTATTTTCTGCTCGGTTTTGTTTCCCGCTTTAACTCGCGGGCGACGGCTGAAAACCAGTGTTGCCTCCTGGCTAAATACACTGAGCTTTAGCCCTTTCACATCACTGCAGCACACATGTTTGTGTGGGATGAACTAAAATGTATTTTAATTTTATAATTTTATATTTCCTTACAAATGTTAAATGTGTGTGATGCAGGAATATGAATAAAGCATTTATCTATCTATCTATCTATCTATATCGGTATCGGCGATATTTTTCTGGCCGATACAACGATACTGTTCCAATTACAGCTCTTTGAAGCGTTTGTGAGAATATTATAAGAGATGCCGAGGAAGATGAGCCCCTGGCCACTCTCACTTGCCATTCTGACAAAGAGGAAGTCGAGAGATACTTAGGTTCTTATTTTACTCCTTTTTGGTTGTCGCATAAAGTGCCCGAAAGGTATTATATCCATCACTATTACTGACTTGTAGATATGCTGCAGTATATAAGGTGTAAAAATATTAGCTGCAAATATTTTAAGAGACCCATCAGCCTATGAAACTGAATAACTTTCCCCTAGAAACATATGTAAAATATGAAAAAAAAATGTAAGTACCTCCCATACAAATTGACTTGGTCAGTCGGTAGTTTTATATGGGGGTCCAAATTTTTTTTTATATTTCGACCTATGTTCCTAGGGAAAAGCTCACCCCTTAAAATATTTGCACCAATATTTTTACACCCTGTACATCACTATTACTTACGTGTAGGTAGGTAGGTATATACTGCAGTATAGGTATTGTTTAGTATGCCTGGCATCGGATGGCACGGGAGAGAGGTCAAAAGCTTGCCTAACAGACATAAAAAACAAAAGCAAACCTTTTGCATACCGAAAATGTTATCGGCCCCGTGGCTCCTGAGTCAACGTAAAAATCTGAGTAAAGTTTAATTAGCCAGATTTAAACTGTGTTTTGGGTTATTCTGTTTATGGTATTTCTGTACCTTGATCTTGAAACTCTCGTATATAATTTAGTCAGCTTGCCGTCTTCTTTTTTTTTTCGAGTGTGACACTGAATCGTCCATCGACCCGATGAACCCTAGTGTCAGAATTATTCAACCGCCTTCTACAAGTAGCAGGCTTCTGAAATGCTTGTATAACGACCGCTGTCTAAGTGATCATAGACAGCAACCGGGAGCTACGGCTTAACGCGCCATCCGAAACACGGAATCATCTTACTTACGGACAATCGGGTGGTACAGCCCGCAGTGTCCTAACCAGACTGGGAACAAATTCACAAAGTGATAAATATCAACTTTGTGAGTGGCCCACCGAGAATCGAACCCGGAACCTTCTGCGCCAAAAGCAGTCGCACTAGCACTGCGCCACATTGGTCTTCAGCTTGCCGTGTGATGCCGGTTTAGAATAGCACTATCTCATTTCTTACCGCGGGTATCGTAAGAGGCGACTAAGGGACTCGAGGATTTCATGTGTATTACAACTTTAGGCGACAGGCTGACAACCTGTCACTATAGTGATACATGAATCTGAAGTGCCCGCACTATTTTGTCAAATGTGGCGATAGCGACCGTATTTTAACGGTCGTTGTTGCTCTGCCTACCCCGCAAGGGATAAAGGCGTGATATGTGTATGTGTATGTATGTGTAATTTAGTTAGAATCTCGGAAACGGCTTCAAAGTTTTTCATGAATGAGCATCCAATATATTTGGCATACCCTTTTACCTACGATTTTGAAACAAAAACATATATATTATTTACAGTTAAAATTTTAACTGGTTCTTACCGACGAAGTCATTTTATTGAGTTCTCGATATTTCGACAAAAAAAAAAACAGAATTTCGCGATAAGAGTTATAATCCATCGATTAAGCACATAAATAAAAACCAATAGTTACTTTTATAAAATTATAAAGTCGAGATGTTTCAACTGTCACGACGAAATCTTAATTTATTTTTGTTTCAATATCAGAGGTATGACAGACTCCATACTTAAATGCCTCAGTTTGTCAAATATACAAGGTGTAAAAAAAATAGCTGCAAATATATAAATAAAGTGGTGAACCAGCCCATGAAACTGAACCACTTTCCCTAAGGAAGATAGGTCGAAATATGAAAAAAAAATTTAACCTCCCATAGCCTCAAATACAAAATTAGCAACCAACCAAATCAATTTGTATGTGAGGTCCAAAAATTTTCTCATATTCCGACCTATGTTCCTTTGGGAAAGTTGTTCAGTTTCATGGGCTGGTTCAGCCTTTAAAATATTTGCAGATAATATTTTGACACCTTATAGAATAACTTAAGTCAAATATATTTTATGTAAAGAAAATACAAATCCCATCAAAATAACATAATAAATCACGGATCGAACTTACCACAATCTCTTATCGAGAACAATTAAAATTGTCGTTTCCGCGGTGGCGTACCTACTTTTGCGCGCGGGCAGCGCATGCGATGCGCGCGGGCGATACGACCGCACTGAGACCAGACGATACTACACATGAGAAATGTAGTTACGATTGTATGAGCACAGGCGAGATCACATACACACATCACGCTTTTACCCCTTGCGGGGTAAGCAGAGCTTACTGAAACTCGTTTCCGCTATGGCGAAGCGCGCGGGCGATACGATCGCACTGAGACCAAACGATACTACACATAAGAAATGTAGTTACGACTGTATGAGCGCTAGGGGAGATCACATACACACATCACGTCTTTACCCCTTGCGGGGTAAGCAGAGCTTACTTGAAATCTCTTATCGCGAACAATTACAGCTGTTTTGCACGCGAGCAATACGATCGCACTGAGACCATACGAAACTATACATGAGAAAATAATGTAGTTATGATTATGAGCGCAGTGCGCTACAGGACGTTGAAAATGTTGAAAGTATTTTTTGAACCTACCTGTACCTAAAATAAAAATATAATAGAATAGTCCCTAAACAGACTCCGGGATGGTGTTGGAAGGTGCTATGCAAACCGAATCAGGTGGGGCTTCTCCGGCAGAGCCCTGTGCGACTGCGGTATAGAATAAACTACCAACCACCTTCTCTCATGCCCCAACTGCCCAAGTACTTGCACTATGCGGCACCTAACCCCAAAGCAATCAGTGTGGCCGAATACTGGTCCAATAGAATTTAATTGTTGCCCATCGACTCGATCTATACGAACTACAATAGAGCTATTGTACGCGCGGCTCTACGAAAGCCTTCGCTTAGAAGGCGAGAGACTTGGGCCTTTTTAAGGCGAGAGTGAATAGGCATTATCTAGGCAAGCATGTACCATCTTCGTCTGCATCTCCACTTACCACCAGGTGAGATGGCAGACAAATGCGGGCCAAAAAAAAAAGAGTTGTAGATTTTCACCGAGAAAAAAATCACCCTTTAAACACCCTATAGGTAAATGTGCTGCCATCCTGTCAGAGAAGATGAACAGACAATGAAACTGGGGATCAGAACCACATTATGCGTTTAGTTATTACATATGTATGAAATGTATGTCGTTCTAGCAATGTACCAGGTGTATGCAGGCGCAGACCATGAAACTGAACAACTTTGCCCAAGAAACAGGTCGAAATATGAGAATTTCTTGACCTCCCAAATAAATTGACTTGGTCGGTTGGAAATTTTGTATGGGAGGTCCAACATTTTTTTCATATTTTAACCTATGTTCCTTGGGGAAAGTTGTTCAGTATCATGGGCTGCTCCACCCTTTAAAATATTTGCAGCAATTTTTTTTACACCTGTATATCTATATGGATAGTATTAAACATTGTGTCTTTCTACTTAGAATACAACCGTTTTATCAAATCAACGCAGGGCAAATAAATAGAATAGAATAGAAATAAATAGAAATACTGAGCGTGTTATTCTTAGGCATAAGTAGTATTGAATATTGTTACCTTCAAGAATTTCAACTACGTTAATAACCGGAAGATACAATTGTTTAAGATCACGAATGTGAAGAGTTGCTACTGATTGTTCAGTGAATCGTCTGACCTTATTTTAATTAAGTAATTTGCCGTGTGATGCCGGCTTAGAATAGCATCACCCCACATCCTTCCGGTGGGTGTCGTAAGAGGCGACTAAGGGACTCGAGAGTATTGGTGTATTACAATTTTTAAGCGACAGGCTGACAACCTATCACTATAGTGATACACATGTTTTCCGAAACAACCTTGGAAAACAATCCTCAAAAATGTCGTGGCTTACGGCCGTTAACGCTCTGTCTACCCCGCATAGGATAAAGGCGTGATTTGTGTATGTGTATGTATGTAAGTAATATTGAATATTGTTACCTTCAAGAATTTCAACCACGTTAATAGCCGGAAGATACTTGTTTAAGATCACGAATGTGAAGAGTTGCTACTGATTGTTCAGTGAATCGTCTGACCTTATTTTAATTAAGTAATTTGCCGTGTGATGCCGGCTTAGAATAGCATCACCCCACATCCTTCCGGTGGGTGTCGTAAGAGGCGACTAAGGGACTCGAGAGTATTGGTGTATTACAATTTTTAGGCGACAGGCTGACAACCTGTGATACACATGTTTTCTGAAACACCCTTGGAAAACAATTCTCAAAAATGTCGGACGTGGCGATAGCGACCGTATTCTTACGGCTGTTAACGCTCTGCCTACCCCGCAAGGGATAAAGGCGTGATATATATAATTGTTATATATGTGAGTGTAGGGTAGATCTAAGTTACGCGCGCTGTGTCGCCGCATGTCTTTATAATAAACTAGTGTGCAACTGACCACCGTGTTTACCTGCCGCGCCCTTGTACCTTTAAATATCGAACAAGTGGCGACGATCGTACCTACGCTAAAATGTCTTCGGGAGTGTCGTTCGGTATTTTATCTAACTTCGACCACCTATCTCACCATTGGGATACCTATAAATCGCGTCTTTCACAATGGTTTATTGCGAATGATATAAACGACACGACGGACAAGGTGAAGGTCAAGCGGCGTGCAATTCTTTTGAGCGCGTTGAGTGAGTCGACGTACAAGTTGGCAAGTGACCTGGCGCTGCCGGGTAAAGTTGAAGATAAGGAATACGACCAGATAGTGACGTTGTTGGATGGACATTTCACTCCTAAACGTATTGGGTTTGCAGAAAAATCAATTTTCTATTCAGCTTCACAAAGGTCAGGTGAAAATCACACTCAATGGGCAGCGAGATTGAGAGGTTTATCAGCGCACTGTGATTTCAAAAATTTGGAAGAGGCCCTTTTGGACAGGTTCATCATGGGCATGATACCGGGACATGAAAAGGATAAACTGTTCGCTCAAGATCAGAGCGAGCTGACGTTAGCGAAAGCGGTCGACATGGCGGAGAGTGTGCGTTGCGCTCGCTCGGCCGCCACGGCTGGGTCGGTAGGCGCCGGCGGCAGCGTGACCGCCGCTACGGGGTTCGATCCTGTGTTTGCGGTTTCCAAAAAGGAAAAATGTGCTGTGTGTGGATATAATAACCATGAGTCTAGTCGTTGCCGTTTTAAAAACTACCGGTGTAAAAAATGTGGCCGTCGCGGTCACCTACGTAAAATGTGCCGGTCAGGTGATAACGTTGTTAATTTGGTTGAGGAAGGTCCGGTGGATATGGCTGACGACGACGGTAAGCTAGTTTATATATGTAATATTAACTCAGTGGAGGGTAACCAAATGGCTGAGCAGGTACTTATCGACGGTCTATTTTTGGAGTTCCTTATCGACAGTGGTTCAGCTGTCAGTGCGATTCCAGAAAATGTTTATAAATGTCATTTTAAAAATATACCGTTAACACCTACCAGTAAGAGGTTAATTACCTTCACGGGTGACAGGATCGTAACAAGAGGGCTCATTCGGTTACCTATCACTTACAAGGGGACTACACGGACTTTAGATTTATTTGTAGTTAAAAATGGTATGTTTTCACTGTTGGGACGAGATTTTATACGAATTTTTGATTTACAACTGGCTCGCGTCGCCGTAAATACGGTTATTTCTCAACAGGATGACACAGTTATTATTGAATTGGTGAAGAAATACCCAAATGTGTTTTCGGGGAAACTCGGAGAATTTAATAAATATTGTGTTGAGCTGCGTGTCAAACCGGATTCGAAACCAATTTTTTTTAAAGCTAGGTCGGTTCCGTTTGCGTTAAAAGATAAGATCGATAAAGAGTTGGATCGCTTAGTTAATTTGGGCGTTCTTAAGCCCGTTGAACACTCTGAGTACGCTTCCCCAGTCGTGCCCGCTTTAAAGAAAAATCATGAGCTACGTTTATGTGCGGATTATTCTGTGACTATCAACAAGCAGTTGCTTGTTGATAAGTACCCATTGCCTACAGTGAACGAGTTATTTTCTAAATTAAATGGCGGAGTCCAATTTAGCAAAATAGACTTATCTATGGCGTACAACCAGTTCAAATTGACCGAGGCGTCCCAAGATCTTACGGTAATTAATACACACCGCGGCCTTTTCAAGTACACAAGATTAGTTTTTGGACTATCATCCGCACCGGCCATTTTCCAGCGGGCCATGGAATGTGTGGTGGCCGGCTTAGAAGGGGTAGTGGTTTTCCTGGACGACGTATTAGTGACCGGGAAAAATTACGATGAACATAAACAACGGTTATATGCGGTTTTACAGCGTCTGGAGGACTCCGGCTTAACCGTTCGGGCAAATAAGTGCGAGTTTTTCAAAAATGAAATAACTTACCTAGGTCACGTGATTGACAGGTACGGAATCAGGAAGTCAGCTGATAAGGTAAAAGCCATTGTTAGTGCTCCTAAACCACAAAATATATCTGAATTGCAATCTTTTTTAGGACTAACTAATTATTATCGTAATTTCGTTCCAGACGCCTCCACTATTTTAGGCCCTTTGTATAAGTTACTGCATAAAAATGAAAAGTGGGTATGGACCGCGAAACATGACGAAAGTTTTAATAAAATCAAATCAATTTTAACATCAGACAACGTTTTGGCACATTACAACCCAGATGCCAAAATAATCCTAACTGTGGACGCGTCACCAACAGGTTTAGGTGCCATATTATCACAGATTGGCGAGGATAACATAGAGCGACCAGTTTCTTACGCTTCTCGTACTTTGTCATCGGCAGAAAGTAAATACGCACAAATACAAAGGGAAGCTACGGCTATCATATTCGGAATCAAGCGTTTTCATCAGTATTTGTATGCTCGTTCAGTACCGTTTGTATTACGTACCGATCATAAGCCTCTTCTTACAATTTTCGGTCCCCACCGGGGTATTCCTGAAATTACAGCAAACAGGCTTCAGCGATACGCAATATTTCTTTCCGCATACAACTACACTATTGAATACGTACGTAGTAGTGCTAATAGCGCAGATTATTTGTCTAGGGCGCCTTTATCAACTGACAGTGCGAAGGAGCAGGCTACGGCCGAATTAGCCGCCTCGGGGCGCGATCGTGGACAGGTTAATGTAAGAGATGAAGCGTGTTACGTAAACTTTGTGATAGAAGGAGACTGGCCCGTGACGTCGTTAGATTTGAAAAGGGAAACGGATAACGATCCGATTCTAACTAAAGTTAAAGGTTATGTGTTAAATGGCTGGCCAAGAAAAATGTCTGATCCGAATTTAAAACCGTACCACGCTTGTCGTTTGCAACTAGCTATCGAAAACGGGTATTTAGTACGTGGCCATAAAGTAGTTATACCTTATTTGTTACGCGAGACTATCTGTAAAGAATTGCATAGCTCACATTTTGGTATAATAAAAATGAAAGCGGAAGCGCGGAAAAGATTGTGGTTTCCGGGTATTGACGCAGCCTTAGAACGACTGGCAGCGGAATGTGCCGTGTGCGCAGCGTTGCGACCCGTGCCGCCCCGGGCTCCGCTTGCTTGCTGGCCACACCCCCCTCATGCATTTTTCAGAATTCATGTGGATTTCCTTGGCCCAATCCATAATCAAATGTATTTTATAATCGTTGATGCATATAGCAAATGGGTCGAATGTTATACAATGGCAGGCTCTTATGGTTCAAAAGCTGTCATAAGTAAAATGTGTGATTTCATGTCAAGGGTAGGGGTACCTCGTGTACTGGTGAGTGATAACGGAACATCGTTCACTTCTCAAGAATTCAGTGACTTTTGTAAACTTAATGGAATAAATCACATTTGCTCTCCAGCTTACCACCCATCGAGTAATGGACAAGCGGAAAGCATGGTAAAAATTGTAAAGAAGGGACTAAAAACACTTATCTCAAATAGCTCACATAAAAAACCATTACAAGAACAAATCGCTAAATTCCTTTTCGATTATAGGAACTCCAAACATAGCACGACGGAAAAGTCTCCAGCTGAATTGGTATATGGCAGGCCCTTGTGTTCGCGATTAGATATGATTCGTAATCAAATAACGCCATGCCAATCCACTAACCTATCTCAAACAGTCGCGCGAAACCAGTGCTTACAGAGTAAATATTACAAAGGGAAAGTTAGACCGGATTTTAAAGTAAACGATACCGTATGGATCACAAAACATTCTAGCAACAAGACTTTCAATTGGATAGAAGGCATAATAACTGAAAGAATTGGAGCAGTTATGTACAAAATTTTGGCTGTTAATTTGAACTGTGTGGTTACGCGACACATTGACCAGATCAGGCGAAGAGTCTCATCTTCATCATCGGATTTCGAGCGAAGGAGCTGGGATGCCGACGTCATCCCCGATCTACAGTCGACAGAGCTTCAAAGAGGTGACCAAGAAGACTCATCAAAGCAGGCGAGACTTCATGTGGAGGTGGAAGGAGAGGAAACTGTTGTTGTTAACTCACCAACACCTACGCGTGTGAACACACGCCGTCGCGAACTGACGCCGGACTATCCACTTTCACCAACGGTTAATGCTGATGGTGACTGCGCCGATGACTGTGCCTCACCAACGGGATCTGTTACCGATACTGAACCTGCTCAAACGTCAGAAGCTTCAGCTGGACTCTCACGTTCAATGTTTAATTTTAGTAGTCTTTTTTGAGTATCTGTTACAATTAGGTATATTGCATTTAGGGGTTGTTTCTTAACTTAAGGGGAAGGGATGTTATATATGTGAGTGTAGGGTAGATCTAAGTTACGCGCGCTGTGTCGCCGCATGTCTTTATAATAAACTAGTGTGCAACTGACCACCGTGTTTACCTGCCGCGCCCTTGTACCTTTAAATATCGAACAATAATCATAAGAATAGCGGCCGGTTAAGGGAAGAAGACGTATTCCCGGCATGTTTTATATACATAACTAGCGGCCCTCCCAGCGGCTGCGCCCGCTGCAACTCGTTTTCCCGTGGAAATAAGATGTTTTCCCGGCAAGTGATAGTTAAAAACCTTCCTCTTGAATCAATCTATCTATTTAAAAAAACTGCATCAAAATCCGTTGAGAAGTTGTAAAGATTTAAGCAAACATACATAGAGACAGACGCGAAAAGCGACTTTGCTTTATACTATATAGTGCTACAAAATTCCACGCAATAAGGGTTGAGTAGCTGTGTTTCGGTAATTTAGAAATGTCATTTTATCATATTGACTTCAAGAAGGAACATATTATTTTACATAGCGACCGGATGGCTAAAACAGGAGACTATGCCTTATTGCGAACCCTGGGGGATGCCTACGTCCAGCAGTGGACTAATATAGGCTGATGTTAAGCCATACAATAAGTATATGAGTTGTAATTTAAGAAGTAAGAAAGACATCGTGTTATCTCTACGACCCGATCAACCCTAGTGTCAGAATTTATCAACCGCCTTCCACAAGTAGCAGGCTTCTGACATGGTTGTGTAACGACCGCCGTCTAAGTGATCATAGACAGCAACCGGGACCTACGCCTTAACGTGCCATCCGAAACACGGAACCATCTTACTTACGGACAATCAGGTGGTTCAGCCCGCAATGTCCTAACCAGACTGGGGAAAAAATCACAAAGTGATAAATATCAACTTTGTGAGTGACCCACCGAGAATCGAACCCGGAACCTTCTGCGTAAAAGGTTGTCGCACTACCACTGCGCCACAGGGAGTATTTTCATATCATGGGGAGTATTTTTCTTTTCTTGTAACTGTTGTTTTTTATACATAGCGGAACAATACAATTATGGAACAATTGTCACAAAATTATACGAATTGTGTTGTTATTAGCTACTAAATAGTGTCGTTTCGTGACCAACATACTGTTTTATTGTAATCAAGTGGGTCAGTGTTTTTTAAACTGTGGGTCGTGGTCGTGACGTTAAAAAACCAATTCTTCTTCTTTTCGTGTGGGACACCAAGTCGTCCAACAACTGATGAACCGTAGTGTCAGAGTTTTTCAACCGCCTTCTACGAGTAGCAGGCTTCTGACATGGCTGTGTAACGACCGCCGTCTAAGTGATCATAGACAGCAACCAGGACCGAAGGCTTAACGTGCCATCCGAAACACGGAACCATCTTACTTACGGACAATCGGGTGGTTCAACCCGCAATGTCCTAACCAGACTGGGAACAAATTCACAAAGTCATAAATATCAACTTTGTGAGTGACTCACCGAGAATCGAACCCAAAAACCAATTAAAGAAACAGGACCCCAAGTCTGCTATTTTTTTGTCATTGTAACTCCATCGAAACTCAACTGTCATTCCATTGCCATTGTGATTTTCCGTACTTCAAACTGTTAGCAGACTACGAAACTACTAAAATCATTCAACTGAGATACAATCGACATCCAACTGAAACGATTTTCATTTAGCAGACTTAGGGCCCTGGCGAAAGAAAGATTTTTGAAAAATTTTACGTTTCTAGGACGTTTTGTCACCTCCGAAATAATCGTTGGAGCCGTTTCCAAGTATACGAATATTTTGCTCCTTTAAGGGTATTAAATTATATTAGGTACCTAGCTGGATATATTATATTGCTGTATACGATATTGCTATATTACCTACTAATTTTGTCTTTTCATGACCCGAAGGCGGAGGAAAGAATAGAATGGTGGTTGCTCCACTGACAAGAGCATGGCATAAAGAAAGAATGACCTAACACAGGGGTCGCCACATCACCAGAATTTTGCCGTGCGAATAGAGAAAGGATCTATAAACGGCAGCCGATTGTCATGCTTTCTCTCTCCTACTTGGGCTCTTACATATACCAGGCGTACATGCTTTCTCCCTCACACTTAGGTGACATTGCCGCCATTTACAGATCCTTTCTTTATTCGCACGCCTTATTTAAGGTGTAAAAATATTTGCTGCAAATATTTTAAAGGGTGAACCAGTCCATGAAACTGAACAGGGGAAAGCCCTAAGAAACAAAGGTCGAAATATGAGTGAAATTTTTGGACCTCTGATACAAAATGTAGCAGTCGAGCGGAACAATTTTTATGGGAGGTCCAAAATTTTTTTCATTTTTGGACCTATGTTCCTTGGGAAAAGTTGTTCAGTTTCATGGGCTGATTCACCCCTTAAAGTGTTTGCAGCAAATTTTTTTTCACCCTGTATTCAAAAAGTTTGAAAACCACTGATGTAGGTAATCAAATTTCCTAATCTCGTATTGTAAGCAATGTAGGCGCACGTGTTGCAGGTAGCAAGTGCACGTTTTGTTCATCATATTTTTACAGGTTTTTTATAGAATAACATACATACATAAATCACGTTTATATCCCTGGCGGGGTAGGCAGAGCGTTAACGACCGCAAAATTACGGACGTTATCGCCACGTCTGACAAATATAGAAGGCCGTTTGAGATAATTTGTGTATCACACGGAGGACAATAACCAGTGGAGAACGCATGCGGGGGCGACCGCACTCACTTGATGTATGCTTTATAAGGCTGACGCATCAAAATTTTGATTAGTCGGGTTGAGACTGTGCGAAAGAACGGACGTTCCGCGCTTCGTTTTTTGGCGTATAAACGTAATCAAGAATGCCTTCCTGTGCAGTGAAATGGTGTGGAAAGCATAGTACAACATCAAGTTCCGCAAAAGACGGGATAACATTTCATAGGTAAACATTTTTATGCTTGAGTCTTTCAAAATTTCATTTTAATGAAAAATAATTCCATATTTATAATTTCTGATGCGCACCCGTTGATGTCTTTCATTGCTATCCCTTTCTAACGCACGGGTGTGTCCATACGTAGGCTGGCTCTTTCTTCGTATTAGTGCTATACCACTGTTCTCATAAGTATAGAATGATTTTATCGATAATTCTGGGATCGTCATAAAAGAATTATGTTAATGTGTAGTTTAATGTACGTGCTTAACAACTTACCTACAATGTATATTATATGAACGAATGCATTCGGTCGGGGTATATGGAGTATTATGAATAAAAGATCTTGCGCTAGTTGAATATCAATTTGTAACATACATACATACATATATCACGCCTTTATCCCTTGCGGGGTAGGCAGAGCGTTAATGGCCAATGGTAAGAATACGGCCACTATCGCCGCGCATGACATTTTCGATGTTTGTTTTCTAAGGTTGTTTCAGAAAACATGTGTATCACTATAGTGACATGTTGTCAGCCTATCGCCTAAAAATACACCAACACTCTCGAGTCAATTTGTAACTATTTCATTTATTATGAAATCAGAACAAAATATCAATAGGTAGGTCAATATAGCATCTTGTCATGTCCGTCTGTCTGTCCGCTGACCAGCATCGTCTCGCCAACCAGCCCTACCATCCAAAATGATCGTAACAGGTCGTTTCCAATTCGGTACAATTATTTCAATACATACTCTAAAATTACAATATAAGTAGGTACTTATTAGTTTTTTATATACTTATATCGCCATATTAATATTAGCATACACATGTTTCAATAAATTTCAATCACCTAATATGAGTAAACTTATTGAACGGTGATATAAAATATCGATATAATTTTACATATTTATTTTTCCCATCTCTACAAAATATGCGGTCTTTGCGAAAGCCAATTGCGTCCAGCGATAATTACCTCTCCCCCCGCAAAAACCAGTGAGCTTGATTTTGAACAAAATCGTACCGACGCGTTCTCCACTGGTTACTGTCCTCCGTGGTGTATCACTATAGTGATCGGTTGTCAGCCTGTCGCCTGAAAGTTGTAATACACATGAAACCCTCGAGTCCCTTAGTCGGTTTCTACGACACTCACAGGAATGACAGCCAGCATCACACGGCATAGAATAACGCTAGTAAGAAAGTAATGAAATAAATTTTTACAGTATCAATTTATAGGTAAATCAATGGGTAAATGCATGCATGGTACAAAAATAAAAGCAATAGTACTTACAGGATATAAAAAATCAACCGCAATAAATTTGTTCAGTTTCATGGACTGGTCGCTATTTATAATATTTGCAGCTATTTTGTAAATTTTATATAATCACGCCTTCATTCCTTATGAGACAGGCAGAGCATCATTGGCTAGGTAGGCATTACTGTAAGCTGAGCAAGTTACGCCATTTCTTTCCTGTGCATGTCGTAAAAGGCGACTATGGAATTCAATTTCAATTTCGAGGTTTTTATATGTATTTCAGTTTTAAGCGGCAGGCGGACAACCTGTCTCTATAGTTTTACACGACAATATCTGAAACCATAGAGCAAAATATAAAGTAGTTGACGTGTAATACCGGCTTAGAATAGCATCACCCCATGTGTTCCCGTGGGTGTTGTAAAAGGCAACTTAGGGGCTCGAGGGTTTCATGTGTATTACAATTTTAGGCGACAGGCTGACAACCTGTCACTACAGTGATATATGAATCATCGAAAAGGGCCCTCAATACTTGTCAGACGTGGCGATAACGACCGTAATTTTACGATTGTTAACGCTCTGCCTATCCCGGAAGGGATAAAGGCGTGATTTATGTATGTATAGAGCAAAGATGTCATTCCAGTCGCCCGCTAGGGCATGACTTTTCTGGTCTGTGTCTGAAACGGCTTTCAAATATTTGTCACTAAGTCCGCTAAATGAAAATCGTTTCAGTTGGATGTCGGTTGGATCTCAGTTGGATGATTTTTGTAGTATCGTATTCTGCTAACAGTTTGAAGTATAGAAAATCACAATGGCAATTGAATGACAGTTGAGTTTCGATGTCGTTACAATGAAAAAAAAAGCAGACTTGGGGCCCTGTTTGCGCTCTGCCTACCCCGCAAGAGCAAACCACACATAAACCCCTTACAAATATGTAAAGCATAACAGATTTACAAACGCCTCATACAACTTATAGTACTAATAGCAGAAAAGGTGAACTAGACCCCGTTGCTAATATTTCTTTTCAGGCGTTTATTAGTCCGCGAGTTTAAGGAACAGCGTAAAGCAGACCTCGACGCTAAGCGCGATGAGTTAAAGGCCCGTCCACCCGTCGCCATTAACTATAATTATGTAAATGGCAAACTTACGTGTCCACACTGTGCACGGGAGTTTACTGTCAAAATTGGCCACTATAACCATCTCCGGGCGCATCAGCGCCGATCTGATTAGGAGTCGAAGCGGTCGCCATGGCCGAAATCGGTCGGAGAGATCATCATCATCAAATTATTATTTTTGTAAGTACCAAAGTAAACTAAAAAACTGTTATCTATGCGTACAAGAACTCTTGATCTCGTATAATTTCTATAAATGAAAATTAGAAATCCAAAAATTCACTAAATCAAGTCGATAGTCGTAAGAACAAAAAAAGCGGTGTTTAGACGACGGCAACAGCTTTGTTGGTAGAGCAATAGGATTGTTTCAAGATTTGAAAATTAAATCGTTTATTTCCAAGTAGATTCACAACGAATACTTTAAGAAAGTCAAGAATTTGCAATACAATATTGTCACTAAATAATTTAGTTATAAATTAGTAATTGTATAAAAGAGAAAATTGTTTATAACAATTTTATGTTCCTAGTAGAAACGCGGCACGAGTGGGATAAAAAATAAAGGCACTGCCTGCCTGGCTGGCCAGGCTGACCACACAGCATGTAACTTCTACAACTAAGTCAACCAATTAAAGTGAATATATAAAAAATATTTACGTGTGACATGTTTTAATCAGCCAGACCCTATGAACAGGAAAACCACCCAAAAATCTGCTCAGAAGTACTCCTATTCTCAAGGTTTTTCGTGGGCCCTGGATTCTATCTTATTTTGCAATATCTAATGACACAGATCTGTTTTATGAAGTATTTAGCGATAACTTACCTCTGCCCAGAAGCAGACGATGAGTGAAGACCCCGACATGAGTAGCGGGTAGTAGGCAGACAGAAGACTTGTGGCCCAGGTGCCTTCTTGGAATGCAGACTGCGAACAAAAATATAAAAAATGAAAACCAGTTTCTTTTTTGTGATGGTCTATACGTTTTTGACCCCAGGGGCCATCAAAACTACGCCTACTACGGCTTGTTGGGGAGCACGTGCTAACCCGGAAATTATTGATTGGTTGTTTAAACAACCAGCTCAATCACGCCCTTGGGGCGAGACTGGGCTTAGGAGTTGTTCTGGGAAGAACGGATCGGACAAAATCTACCCGGTATGTGCCAGTAATTGCCAAAATGAGGCCCCGTTTTGGTGGCCCCGGGTTCAAAAACGCTGGAGCCGTTGACACGAAATTAGCCAGGAAATGTTGTTACATCTCATCAGAAAACTCTAATAGCGCGTTTCAGGTTCTTGCATATAGTATGCGTCTAACTTATTTCGTTACAGCGCCATCTCTCGCCTTTATTCAAAACTACCTCCGAAATATTTCAGGATTTTTCTGTTACCGGTGACACAAAGTAAGCTCCGCGTATGAGGGACGCCAGGAAGGCCACTAAATACAGCATCTTCTGCGTGGTGACTTTGCAGGCGCGAAGGAACGTTGGCGCCTTCAGCCGTCTGTATTCTGACACTATGCATATTGTGAGCTGTACTGCGCATACGAACGCAACTAGGAGGAACACACCGCCGATACCTGGAATAGAGAAATGTTGGATTTAGTAAGCAGAAACTAGTGGAAGACATTTTGAAGTGGAAGACATTTTGAACTACGTTTGTTTTTGTGTGAGAATTTCCAAGACTTTATTTTTACACACACGCACGCACACACAAATCACGCCTATATCCCTGGCGGGGTAGGCAGAGCGTAAACGACCGTAAAATTACGCCATTACGTCTTTATCGCCATGTCTGACAAATGTTTGAGGGTCGTTTCGGATAAGTTGTGTATCACTATAGTCAGCCTGTCGCCTAAAATTGCAATACACATGAAACCCTCAAGTCCTTTAGTCGGCTTCTACGACACTCACGGGAAAGAAATGAAAAGGCTTTGAGAGAATAACTTGAGGCAAGGAGGTGATGACATGGCAGGTGCTACAGCGGACTCACACGCATGGTAGGGCATGTTGGGGCCGGCGCACTCGTCCCCTGCGTAGCGGATCTCGCAGAGGCAGGTGCCGTTCATGCAGTCCCCTCGGCCGCTGCAGCCGAGCGCGCAGCCAGCTCCGCGAGCCGCGGCCGCCATCACTGCGTCTGCGTAGTACGCTAGCAGAGAACGCATCTCGCCAGCGACGGCCAGCGTCGCGGGATTATACTGGAAAGAAAGAAAAGCTTGTTTAGTTTCTGTACGTTATTCTCTCTCTCTTTACGTGTGGGACACCGAGTCGTCCAACGATCCGATGAACCCTAGTGACAGAATTTTTCAATCGCCTTATACCTGTAGTAGGCATGACACGGTTGTGTAACGACCGCCGTCTAAGTGATCATAGACAGCAATCGGGACATACGGGTTAAAATGCCAACGAACCATTTTACTTACGGACAATCGGGTGGTTCAGTCCGCAATGTCCTAACCAGACTGGGAACAAATTCACAAGTGATAAATATCAACTTGGTACGTTATTAAGCACAGGAGACATGACAGGAGATTTTCTATAGTAAATTTTAAATTACTGTAGTGATACACATGTTTTCTGCAACCGCCTAGGAAAACAATACTCAAAAATGTCAGACGTGGCGATGGCGGCCGTATTCTTACGGCTGTTGACGCTCTGCCTACCCCGCAAGGGATAAAGGCGTGATATATGTATGTAATTTTAAATTATAGAGAACCGATACCTTCCTTTCACTCACACCACTGAGGCCGGGGAAAAAGTATTTATAAGGCGTGAGAATAAAGAAAGGATCTGTCAATGGCGGCAGATAGTAATGCTTTCTCTCTCCCACTGGGGCTCTTACACAAACCAGGCTTTCATGCTTTCTCCTTGAGACTGAAATAACCGCCGCCAGTAAAAGATCATTTCTTTATTTGCACGCCTTATAGGTACTTCCCGCGAGTGTTGTAAGAGGCAACTAAAGAACTCGAGGGTTTCATGTGTATTACCACGTATTACAACTTTAGGCGACAGGCTGACAACCCGTCACTACAGTGATACTCGGATCATCTGAAGGGGCCGTCAATAATTGTCAGAAATGGCGATAACGACCGTAATTTTACGATCGTTAACGCTCTGCCTACCCGCAAGGGATAAAGGCATAATTTGTGTATGTATGTATGGCAAAAACAAAGCGTAATAAAATTTAATCACCAATATTACACATTTTTAATGAGATAAAGAGATAAATCGTTTCAGTACCGCAGTTCCTATCACCAAAATATGAACACCTGTGATTCCTGGGAAATACATACACCTGTGCAAATTCACTGATAACATGATAAGAGTGAACGATAACAATGTTTTTCATGTGACTTTTTTGTATTTGTTGTCTACCTAATGATATTTAGAATAGCATCAATCTGCAATAGTGATGTAACGAATGTGAAAGTCCTTAAAATTACATACATACATACATACATATATCACGCCTTTATCCCTTGCGGGGTAGGCAGAGCGCTACCAGCCGTAAGAATACGGTCGCTATCGCCACGTCTGACATTTTTGAGGATTGTTTTCCAGGGTTGTTTCAGAAAACATGTGTATCACTATAGTGACAGGTTGTCAGCCTGTCGCCTAAAAATTGTAATACACCAATACTCTCGAGTCCCTTAGTCGCCTCTTACGACACCCACGGGAAGGATGTGGGGTGATGCTATTCTAAGCCAGCATCACACGGCGAAAATTAGGTTTGTAGTTTTTTGTTTACCACCTGTAAGCGTAAATAACCGATGTTTTTTCCTGACACGGGTTCGTAAGTGTTTGTTCGTATCAGTAATTAAATACTTATTGCATAGTAACGTGCGACTAGCGCGCCCAATCAGTTACCACGAAATTAAAGAAATAAACATTCGTATTCGCATTCGCGAATATGGACCTTAGGTATTGAACATTCGTTACATCACTAATCTGCAATGTTTAGAAGCGGGTAGTCGTCAGGTCAGGAGGCCGAATGTAACTGAACCTAAAGTATGGCTGTTCGAATAGACCATATTTGACAGAGCTGTCAATCCCATACTAAAGCATGCGTCAACAAAGAAAAATAGACCTCATGTCATAGCATCAATGATTTTTACAAATCTTTAGGGAATTTCCGAGGGAAATTTTAGGGAAGTGTTTTACAATCTCGTATCACATTTTGAATGAATCTCTCTTTCTCTTTTCATGTGGGACACCGAGCCGATGAACCCGTGTCAGAATTTTTAACCGCCTTATATACGTAGCAGGCTTCTGACATGGTTGTGTAACGACCGCCGTCTAAGTGATCATAGACAGCAACCGGGACCTACGGCTTAACGTGCCACCCGAAACACGGAACCATCTTACTTACGGACAATCGGGTCGTTCAGCCCGCAATGTCCTAACCAGACTGGGAACAAATTCACAAAGTGATAAATATCAACTGTGTGTGTGACCCACCGAGAATCAAACCCGGAACCTTCTACGTCAAAGGCACTGCGCCACATCGGTTGAATGAATAAAAGATCGGCCCCTAAATACTACAACAATAATGAAATCGGTAATCATAATTAGTGTTTTGTTTCCTCAATTGATGAACAAATAACGATGTCAAAAATAAACTAAATTAGGGTCAGTATAGTAGAGTCACACATTTGACCTTATACTAATACAAAAAAACTGCAATGATTAAGTAAACTACTAGTGTTCTTGAAGCGAGTCGATTTCAGATATTTTTGGAAACCTTGCAAAATTTTCACCGCAGACAGGATTTGAACCGGACACTTTCGCTATCTGTACTGGCGACGCCTCTACCTTTTGGACTACCGCGGCTCACTTACAGCCCGCGAATTTAAGTAGCAAATAGAAAACGTATGAGTTGGATAGAGTAAACGGATTTAGCGTCCACCACCAACCTAATTTGGTATCACGATAAATAAAGGACGTTGCCGTGTGATGCCGGCTTAGAATAGCATCACCCCATTTCTTTCCCGCGGGTGTCGTAAGAGGCGACAAAATTATGTTATATAAAGTTGTAATACGCAAAGGTTTGATGCGTATTACAACTTTAGACGACAAGCTGACAACCTAACACTACAGAGATACTTGTTTTTATGGCTGTTAATGCTCTGCCTACTCAACAAGGGATAAAAGCGTGATATACGGGTGTAATGGACGGTGTAACTAATCCTTTGCAGGCGTGATCAGACCATGAAACGGAACAACTTTTTGTATCGGGGCTATGTTGAGTCAAAAACATTTTTTTGAGTTCCCATACCAAGTCACTCAGCTGATCGGGAATTGTGTATGAAAGATCTCAAATTTTTTTTTGTTTTCCAACATAGCCCCCGTAAAAAGTTGTTCAGATTCATGGTCTGAACACGCCTGCAAAGTTTTCGTTACACCGTCCCTTACACCATACATATAAAAGACGTATTGAATTTTCTACTGAAAATCTGTACCGTCAAATCGCTATATATTCTTCTTCTTCTTCGTCGCATCAATGGATCATTATATTTTTGATTGCCAGTATTTGGCGACCGTAATGGCGTTCTCTGTTGCTAGGATCAGCTATACATTCGGGCCGGCCTTAACGATTCAAACATATCAAATCCACACAAATATTTAAATTGACCAATTAACCGACTTCACTCATTACCTCATTAACATTAATCCAGGTTACGTTTTTAGAGATCGGAAGATGCCGTGCCGATGGGGCTAAGAATAGCATCGCCCTATTTCTTTACCGCGTCGTAAGCTGCTTCAGGGAATTTGAGGGTTCCATCAAGTGGATTTATAAACGATGGAATGCAACGCTATCTATCCAGAAAGATAAAATTATATAAGTAATCCTATGGATAAAATAGAGAGTGATAATTGGATTATCCCAAGAAAATTAATTCCACGATAAAAATCTAATGTCTTTAATACTTTAATTACTTAATTATTTTATTAATGCCGTATTTACTTTTCAAGGAAACATGAACTCTATTACTGAGATTTCGCTTTCTGTCCATCTGTTAAATTAACCGTAATTTAGAGAGTTGAAAACTTGTTGAAAATTGTTTAGAGGCTGTATCTTATGAACAATAAATACTCTTTAGACGATAAAAATGTTCACAGATCATGTATTACTGAATTTTCCTTTCTCTCTGCTTCTTCTCCCAAGATTGCCTGGTAGAAATTGAAATAAGGCCACCTATATTGTAGTATTTCCTGATATCTGTTTCTGTTGTGTGTATATTCTGTGTGCAATAAAGAAAATTTATCTATTTTATCTTACTGTTGCCGCTCTAAAACTAACTATTAAAAGCAGAACAAAATTAATATTATTGGGGTATCCAACATACGTAATTTTTATACATACGCGCTTGTCAGAATCGCACGTGGCCGATGTGGCGCAGTGGTAGTGCGACTGCCTTAGACGTCGAAGGTTTCGCGTTTAATTCTCGGTCGGTCACTCACAAAGTTAATATTTATCACTTCGTGAATTTGTTCCCAGTCTAGTTAGGACATTGCGGGCTGAACCACCCGATTTTCCATAAGTTAGATGGTTCCGTGTTTAGGATGGCACGTTAAGCCGTTGGTCCCAGTTGCTGTCTTTGATAACTAAGACGGCGATCGTTATACAACCATGTCAGAAGCCTACTACTTGTAGAAGGCAGTTGAAAAATTCTGACACAAGGCTTCATCGGGTCATTGGACGACATGAAAAGAGAGAAGAGTCTTGGCAGATTTTTTTATTTACAAATGAATACCTAAATTTTTTCATGGTTTGTACACGAGAAAAGAAATAAATAAAACACTTTCAAAACGCCTGCGCAGATAGGTACATGTTTTAACAAAAACTTGCGCAAGAGTGGAATTGTACCGGCTACGCAATTGTGGCCTACATCCAGCTTTATTAAATGTATTATGGCCAGACGTTAATTCTTATTAACGTCCAGTATTTAGATTACGTGTGATGCCGGCTTAGAATAGCATCACCCGCGGGTGTCGTAAGACGCGACTAAAGGACTCCAAAGTATTGGTGTATTACAATTTTTAGGCGACAGGCTGACAAACTGTCACTATAGTGATACACATGTTTCCTGAAAATGTCAGACGTGGCGATAGCGTCCATATTCTTACGGCCGTTAACGCTCTGCCTACCCTGCAAGGGATAAAGGCTATATGTATGTATTTAGATTACACTAAGAATGCCAAGGAGTTATTTGGACTAAATAAAGGAGAAAATAATGGCCATGTCGTACAGGGCAGTCAAAGAGAAGACAGAGAAAGCTAGCGGATACTACACCGACAAGGGTAATGCCCTTAAATAGATGATGATGATGATGATGATGATGATGATGTTTAATTGTTTGTAATTTTGTTTGAATATTTTAGTGTATGTATCATGTATCATTTTTAAATTTTGCATTTAAAATTTAATATTGTGCACGATCATCAGCCTCACCTTATGCCATCTCTCTACCGTAGGACTGCTGGAAGAGATTTCTTTTTAGAAATAAGTAGTACCTGTTGTGTTTTTTATCTATATGTTATTGTTCTGTGTTTTCTCTTGTGTGAAATAAACAGTTAAATAAATAAATAAATAAATAAATGATGATGATGATGATGATTTAGATTACACTAGCGGCCAGCCCGGCAGTGGCACCCGCTGGTAATAGTTTTCCCGTGGGAATTAAGGTTTTCCCCGGCAGCACATATTAAAAACATCTGTATCTTTCATGAGTCTCCTATCTCTAAAAAAACTGTGTCAAAATTGGCTGCATGGTTCAGGAGGAGTTAGCGGTGCCCATGACAGACAGACGAACAGAAACGCAAGAAGCGACCTCATTTTATACAATGTATTAATGCCGTGTGATGCCAGCTTAGAATAGCATCACCCCATATCCTACCCGCGGGTGTCGTAAGAGGCGACTAAGGGACTCTAGAGTATTGCTGTATTACAATTTTTAGGCGACAGGCTGACAACCTGTCACTATAGTGATACACATGTTTTCTGCAACCACCTAGGAAAACAATACTCAAAAATGTCAGACGTGGCGATAGCAACCGTATTCTTACGGCTGTTAACGCTCTGCCTACCCCGCAAGGGATAAAGGCGTGATATATGTATGTATTTATGTGATCATACATACGCCTTACTAGTCAAGCGGCGGGGCCGGTTTTGAGAAATTTCGTCGACACATCAAGAGCTATGGATCTTAACACAGGACCTAAAACAGGTACCGTTGGATTCATATGATCTCCTGATGACGAATTGGCCTGTTTTCACTTCTGAAAACGGTACACCTGGCATCTATGACGTCACAAAGATGGCAGCTATACCTTTCAGTTTTATGCACATATCTCGAGTTCTATATAACCGACGTGAATAGATGACATATCATTTTCAAGGTATTATAAAATTATAAAGCTTGTATTCTTAGACGAAAAATGCTCGTACGGTCGCATGCAGAGAAAACGGACCCCCCCCAGTGACGACATCTATGGCAACATGTAGGAAACATCACAACACGAGCAGTGAGTGGTGATTGGTCGATAATGTCACAATGTCTAAGTTCAGCGACATTCTATTGGTGCTTTTAGTCAAAGTCGTGACTAGCAGCGCCATCTGCGTCAGTTTCCTTCATATTTTTATCTTCATATTGCGAAAACACTTTGAGTATTTCACACAAATCATATGACAGACAGATAGCCTAGTGGTTAAGAAATGGGTGCTCGTGAATGATGTTACTGATTCGAATCCCTACTTCTGTGCCTTTTTTTTATGTCACATATTTTTGATTTTAATTTTGTTTGCGTTTTAATAAAATTATTTTGAATATCAAGGTCACATTAAATAACATTGATAGAAAATGGTAGAAAAACAAAAAAGATTGATTAGTAACTTTATTCAAAAACAAGTTTCAGTTTACATAATTTACGATAATTCTAAATTAAAATACATCGTTATTTATTATACAGATTGTAATATTTCCAATCACTTGTCTATGACTTTTTACGAGAGAACAAACATGTTATCCAAGATAACAATTTTACGTCTCAAGTAAAAATTAAAAAAACACAAAAATCCGTGGAGCCAAATGATTTTTTAAAGCACCGCATTTAGTTACGGAGGGGGTAACCGTCCATTTCAATGACGTCCTGTAATCGGCTAGGCATACTATCTAATAAATTAGAACAGATATTGCTACGCCGCATTAACTCCCATGTCCTTTTAACTTCTTGTTGCAAACTTTCAACGTTTCTTATTTCACTGGTATCCCAGTTCAAAACCATTTGGCCCCATAGATTTTCTATAGGATTTAGATCCGGACTTTTAGCAGGCCAATTAATGGTAGTTATATCATTTTGTGATGACAGCCACTCCATAACAATTCCCGAGCGATGTATCGAGCAATTATCTTGCACAAAATAAATTTGCCCTTCTGGATATATTGCACGAACTGATGGCAACATGACGTCCCTTAATATTTGTAAATACAGTTGAGCTGTCATGCGGCCGCCAACTTCAGTCAACTCTCTAGGTATAATGGACATCCAACCCCAATAACCTGGAAATAAAAATAATTAACTATAATAACTTGCCAAAATAACAAGTTCAAACCTATACTTGTGTAAGATAACTAAAAAAAGTTTATTTTTAAATATTATGTAACTAAAATACCTTAATTACTTAAATAAATTCTGCTACTACTGAAATAATGAATTATTAAAACAAAAATGAATAAATTATGATAAATATGCTCACCTAAGGATATTCTGCCACTGGTTCTTAGCGGTAAAACATTTTGTGGATTATAACGCTGTCCTCGTCTTCTCCACAGTATCTTTCGTCCATCTTTGTCCGATTTAAAACATTTTTCGTCGGTAAATATTACTATATTATTCTTCCAATCGAAATTCAAATACTCCCTGGCGAATCTTACTCTAGCTTGACGGTGAGCCTCGGTAAGTTTAATTTTTTTAGCTGGTCTGTAATTATGGATCCCCGCAGCATGTAAATGTCTCCGCACTGTATCCAACGAAATCCCAAACAACTGTGCAGTTGATCTCGTGGTCTTGAAGGACTCATTGGTATGGAGTCTTACAATTTCACGGTGACGATACGTTTCATCAGTATAAGCCACTGGTCGCGGACCCTGTCTTTCACATTTTACATCACCAGTTTCCTGGTATCTTTTTATCCATCGACGAACTGTGTTTCTCTGTAAAAATAAAAGCAATTTATTCCGTGAACTAATCCCAACCCTATTATCAAACGAATTAAAATATAAGTATCGCTTATAAAAATAGTAGCAAAACTTACCGCTACTCCCAGTTCTCGAGCAATACTCTTAATGCCTCGATTTTGTTCAAAAAGCACAATAATCTTAGCTTTCAAAAAAACCGATAATCGAGCCATAGTTGTTAGTTTATAATCCAAAAACTATCCGAAACAGAATGCACACGTAAGCGGTAGCGAAGCTAGCTTGTGAACAAAGCGAAACACCAGAAATTAAGTTTAACATTTTATAAATTTTGCCTACCCTCATATAATTACTAAGAGTTCGACACATCAAGAAAGATTACTGTGACGTCATGCACAATATGAAGTAGAAGGGAATTTTCGCCACTCTTAGCAAGAGCTCGGTGGCGCAGTGGTTTAGCGGTAAGGCTCGAGAACGAAAGGGTCTAGGTTCAAATCTTGTGACCAAAATGTGTTTTTCGTATTTTATTGTTTTTTCACCAAGTTTCTTGAATTCTATCTATTTATCCTAGCAATACCCAAGGCTTGGATGAATTCGAAAAACAAGTTTGTGACAAACAAACGATACGATGGCGGCGGTGCAGTAACTTAACGCCAGATGGCGCCAGGCAACAGAGATGTTGTCTGGCTCCATTTATAAAGAGAGGGGTCCGTTTTCTCTGCTTGAGACTGTACCTACTTTCATAGTTGCATACATAGCTACAACAACATTCCTTGCCGAAAATGTTACACGCAAAATAAAGCTAGATTTACTTCTCAAACAGTATTCGCTTTTTTTTCTAAAGCTCTACATCCTACAAAAAAATCGTACTTGAAAAATTACATACATACACAAATTACGCCTGTATCTCTGACGGGGTAGGCAGAGCATCAACGACCGTAAAATTACGGTCGTTATCGCCACGTCTGACAATTTTTTGAGGGTCGTTTCAGATAAGTCGTGTATGTATCACTATAGTGACAGGCCGTCTTAACAAATTATCTATAATTTTTTACCACTATTGGGAGTGACAAGTCGTAATGATACTCCTATATAAAATTGATAGGTAAGTACTCAAATTACGTGCCTACGCTACGAGTATCTTGTTATTACGATTGTTAGCGCGGTAATTTTGATCGTAATAATTACAGTTATTTTCGTGAATCGTGCCCTGAATATAAATTACATACCTGTGTTACATTCTTAAAGCTTGCTGTCTACCCAACAAACAAAAGTTGCTCTTATTGTGGCTTATATAGCCAAAAATAATATACTTATACAAGCCGTATTATCGCTAATAAGGGTGTGTTTGGGCACAATTTATAAAGGTTATATCCTTGTACCCCCCTTATAGTTACCTTATCGATCGCTTTTTCCCCTTATACGTGTTATATTATGGCAAGGGACAAGGAAGATAAACTTATAATGGCAAAGAAATAACTTCTATATAACCAATACACATATAAAAATCATATGAAAAACGTTAATAAGGGCGACCACCCTTATATGTGTTTTATCATAATCCGATACAAAGGAGTTAAACCCATTGTGGCAAATCAAAGGCTCTTAAAAATCCGTAGGCCCTTATAGCCGTCTGTTTATGATTCTGCAACAAGTGTTTTGGCGTGGAAAGTAGGTACATGAACGATTTAACTGAAAAGAGAACGGTAAGTATAATTATTTTAAGTAGTTAATATATTTCTGATTTGTGTGCTCATATATAGTGAAAAGTAACTGGGAATTCAAATTCACGGTAAAATGTGGTACGCTGTGTGTTGTGGTGTCAACCCGCCCTCGAATTTATGCTTTTTGAGTGCTAAAAAGATAATAAATTATTTACTCATGTTCTATACAGTGCCATTAAGAGAGCAAAACGATAAGCACATTGTCTACAAGGGGTCAATGAGAGTGGAAACCTTATTATGGCCACATTTGTTGCTTATATTCTATCGCCATTTTGTGTTATCGCCATTTAACATATTTTTAGGGTTCTTTTGACACGAACAAAATCCCATTATGTACTACTTAAGTTTTTAATTTTTAAATTTATTTATTTTTTATTTGAATCCATTTTTTTATGTAAATTCCACTCCGTAATAAATCCACACAACCTGCTATGCTTTCAAAATGGCAATCTTAGTTATGTAAACCATTTTAATATAACCATAAAGAGAACAGTTCTTTTAAAATCGCTGTATTAGGGAATATGGAATGCTTTCATCCTTGTAAAGATTATATAAAATGTCAAAATTTGTTTGCTGGATAGACGTCCTATCAAATGCTCCTATAAGTTGACAAGCATCATAATTACCTTATGCATGTCTTTTATAAGAATAATTTATCATATTAAAAGCCTTTATATATCTTTGAATATTATAAGGCTGAAAAGCAATGTAGTTAGCTTCTATAAGAAGAACACATTTCGAGCCCTTATAGTAGCCATATAATTTGGATTTATTGACGTTTAACCAGCCAAATTATAAGAGTAAAGGTAATATTAACTAAATCTTCTTATAATGTGCCATTATAAGGAACATTGACATTATTAATGCTATTTTATGACAAGTATAAGAGTATAGATCTTATAGACTTAATTTTATAAGTTTAATTTGTTTGTTGGGTATGATCACTTAGACGGCGGTCGTTACACAACCATGTCAGAAGCCTGCTACTTGTAGAAGGCGGTTGCAAAATTCTGACACTAGGGTTCATCGGGTCGTTGGACGACTCGGTGTCCCACACGAAAAGAAGATTCTTAAAGCTTTTTTGAAGGCATTAATTCAACTTTGTAAGTATAGGTCTTTGCTAACGATTTCAGTTTTTGCTATTAGTTTTTCATCCTCATAATCTAAGTTATATTTTAGTATTTTTATGTTATGAAGTAGGTTTGAGAGGTAAAAGCTGATTAAGATTAAATAAGTAAAAAATCACAACTTAAAAAGAGCACGAAGTATCACAATGTGATCAAGGAGACATAAAACCACAGTGTGTCAAAAAAAACTCTCTTTTCGTGTGGGACGCGGTGTCCTGGATACCGAGTCGTCCAACGACCCGATGAACCCTACAAGTAGCAAGCTTCTGACATTGTTGTACGACCGCCGTCTAAGTGGTCATAGAATATACTTAAAACTTGTGAAAAATTGGCCCTTTCATTCATCTAAGCTTAAAACAATGCTCTCTCTTTTCGTGTGGGACTCCAAGTCGTCCAACGATCCAATTAACCCTAGTGTCAGATTTTTCAACCACCTCCTAAAGTAGCAGGCTTCTGACATGGTTGTGTAACGACCGCCGTCTAAGATTTATTAGACAGCAACCGGGACGGGCTACGGCTTAGTGTGCCATCCGAACGGAACCATCTTTCTTACGGACAATCGGGTGGTTCATCCCGCAATGTCCTAACCAGACTGGGAACAAATTCACAAAGTGATATATATCAACTTTGTGAGTGACCCACCGAGAATCGAACCCGGAACCTTCTGCGTCAAAGGCAGTCGCACTACCACTGCGCCACAACTGTACTTGAATAATTCCATTATGAGCTACAAAGTGTTATCTTCTTTTTAATCAAGGGCCAGCCATATGGCCAATGAATGGGCCGGACGGATCAATGTTTACAAACAGACGGAAATGTAGGTTAACTGCCAGTAGGATACGCCCACTGACCTGAAATTTGCTGTGGACTGGGCCCTAAGTCTGCTAAATGAAAATCGTTTCAGTTGGATGACGATCGGATTTCAGTTGGATGATTTCGGTCATTTCGTAGTCTGCTAACAGTTTGAAGTATAGAAAAATCCCAATAGCAATTGAATGACAGTTGAGTTTCGAATAGCAGACTTGAGGCCCGGGTTGTTGCTACAATATTGGAATGCACTCATTGAAAAACGCCATTTTGGCGCTGGCAGTCAAGCAAAGCAAATACGAAAGGATTCGGAACTAAATAATTTGGATCCGAAGTCGCCACTGTGGCGCTGGCAGTCAAGGAAAGCAAATATGCAAGTACGCGGTACTCTCGTAGGTCGCGCTTCAATTAGGGCCGCAAAACTAGCTGTCATTTGTATGGGACAACCTATCCAGTGCGTAGATAAGTTCATATCAATGGATAAGCCCTACCGGGTTGGGACCGACATTCACGGTTCAACAAACTAGTAGAGTCAGCAGATTATTGTACCAAATTATACTGACAAACACTAACAAACTCTGCTCTGTAACAGGATATTTAAGTCTAACCACACGTTTTTAATTTTTTTTTTCTTACGTAGCCTGTTCGATTTCCCACTGCAGGGCAAAGGCCTCCCCTCTTTCCCCAGTTTCTTTTACTTGATGTTTTCATAGTAAAAAATATGAATGAATTTTTGAGGGTATGTGGGAAAGAACTTGAACTTGAATCGATAAGTAAAGTAGAACGTGAGATACAAGCATAACAAGCGGCAGATTTTCGCATGACAGAAAAGCGTACGTTTCAGAAATAGAGCTCCTAGTGCGGTGTTTGGCGCAGTAACCTTGACTTCCAACGCATTGCTCTGTTTTAACGCAGTTTGTATACTGAATCTGCTTTTTTTTCGTGTGGGACACCGAGTCGTCCAACAATCCGATGAACCCTAGTGTCAGAATTTTTCAACCGCCTTGTACAAGTAGCAGGCTTCTTAATCTGCTTTAAAGTACATAGTCATAAACGCACGATTTATCTGGAACGACCCTCAAACATATATCAGACGTGGCGATAACGACCGTAATTTTACGGTTGTTGACGCTCTGCCTACCCTGCCAGGGATATAGGCGTGATATGTGTGTACGTGCGTTTGTTTCATAAACGTTAAAAAAGTCACACGCGGCATTCGAACCTGCGACTCAGTAATCATAAGTAAATAGTACATACAAAGAATAAATGAATAATTGCCGTGTGATGCCGGCTTAGAATAGCATCACCCCATATCCTTCCCGCGGGTGTCGTAAGAGACGACTAAGGGACTCGAGAGTATTGGTGTATTACAATTTTTAGGCGACAGGCTGACAACCTGTCACTATAGTGATACACATGTTTTCTGAAACAAACTTGGAAAACAATCCTCTAAAATGTCAGACGTGGCGATAGTGGCCGTATTTTTACGGCCGTTAACGCTCTGCCTACCCCGCAAGGGATAAAGGCGTGATATATGTATGTATGTATGTAAGAATAAATCAACTCGTGTTTTTTTATATTTTCTATTTCTTATAACAATTTAATGAACCTAGTGTAAACGCGATGTAATTGCAGCCAAAGATACTGATAAATTATAGTACTTCTACGTGTTTGCATGTAATAAACAAATGTTGCTAGATACATAATACATATATCACGCCTGTATCCCTCGCGGGGTAGGCAGAGCAATAACGGCCGTTAAAATACGGTCGCTTTTGCCACGTCTGACATTTTTGAGGATTGTTTTCCAAGGTTGTTTTAGAAAACATGTGTATTATTATAGTGACAGGTTGACAGCCTGCCGCCTAAAAATTGTAATACACCAATACTCAATGTTGCTAGATAAAATAACTATATTTATGTGTTTGCATATTAGTCTAGTAAAAATATGATGTTAAAATTATGAATTCTATAACAGCGAATATATTTTTTTAAAAAGGTAAGGTAGGTAATTTTACATACGTACATACAAACATAAATCACGCCTTTATCCTTTGCGGGGTAGGCAGAGCGCGAACTATCGTAAACTTACGTTGTCAGCCTGTCGCCTAAAATTGTAATACACATGAGACCCTCGAATCCCTTAGCTGCCTTTTACAACACCCGCGGGAAGAAATGGGGTGATGCTATTCTAGGCCAGCATGACACGGTATAGGCGGGCATCACACGGTATATATAAGGTAATTTTAAGACGCTTTAATTTATATTATCCAACTTATATATATATAAGGTAATTTTAAGACGCTTTAATTTATATTATACAATTTATTAATCCAACAAAAAAAATATACGCAAAAAAACACTTATAAATATAACGAAGCAAATATACTATCACACATTACATTTAAAATGATAAATAAATAAATACATTTAAAATGTCAAAACAGCTAGCTTTGACTAAAAATCCACCAAAAAATATATAGGCATTATAAAATATTTCATATTTCTTTTTTTAATTTCTTAAGATTATTTTGGATAAGAAAAGTATCTTTCAATGACAGAAATTGCTGGATTTATTTATTTTTTACAAAATTACACTAAAGTAACGCTAGGTGAAGAGAAAATGTGTATTATTAGTGTATTGTATGTGTATTTTTTTTAATATCAGGTTGTTTTTACCTATATTTCGGTGGATTTTAAAAATAATCTGTAAGAAACACGTTAATCTATTTAACGAAAAAAAAAAGAGCTAGCTGTTATAGAATTATTGCGATTTCGCCATGGAAAGACTTCTTAGTTTTACTAGGCTATATCTACGATGGTTGTATTTGTTTTGACCTCGCAAAAGGTTGCGTTACGTCGCTTGACTAGACAATGTTGTGTTGGACTTTGATCCCTGTGTACGTACGCACTTGTATTATGTATGTATTTATTCTTCCATATCCGGTCGTATGTATGTAAAATTTGTTCCGATTCAAACTGAGTTATCGAAAAATTTGACGAATTCCGTTATCAATATTTAGCTTTCTTTTAACGTTTGTTTAAAATTGTACCTCCCATACAAAACTTAGTCGGTCAGTAATTTTGTATAAAAGGTTTAAAACACTTGTTCATATTTCGATCTATGTTCACTGGGGAAAGTTGTTTAGTTTCATGGGCTGGTTCATCCCTTAAAATATTTGCAGCTAATTTTTGTACACCCTATATACAAACTGAGTTAGTACATTTATCAGCCGATTCGATTTTATGATTTGATAAAACACGAAACCTTTCAAAAACTATTTCGAATTTGGGACATTTTCGTTAAGATTTATAAACATCACTTTACTCGATATCAGACATGCATTCCAAAATAAACACACCTTTTAAATAATGTGTTTCGTACGAAACATTAACTTGCAAGGTGTCCCTGTTTTTTACATACATACATACATACATATATCACGCCTTTATCCCTTGCGGGGTAGGCAGAGCGTTAACGGCCGTAAGAATACGGTCACTATCGCCACGTCTGATATTTTTGAGGATTGTTTTCCAAGGTTGTTTCAGAAAACATGTGTATCACTATAGTCTCACTGTCGCCTAAAAATTGTAATACACCAATACTCTCAAGTCCCTCAGTCGCATCTTACGACACCCACGGGTAGGAAATGGGGTGATGCTATACTAAGCCGGCATCACTCGGCATCAATATTTAGCTTTCTTTAAACGTGTGGAAGCCAGTCGAAGTCGAAGTCGAACCCTGCCGTCCGATTTTTATGTCAGATTATCAACATAAAACATATCGTGCACTATAAAGCACGAAACTAACTTTCATCTAGTTGCTGAGCCTGATTGACACATTAAAAAAAATTCCTGCTATATGTATACATAATATGTATCCATTATAAGGTGTAAAAATGTTAGCTGCAAATATTTTAAGGGTTTGAATCAGCCCATGAAACTGAACAACTTTCCCCAAGAAAAGGTCAGATATTGAAAAAAAAATTTTGGACCTCCAATACAAATTTACTTGGTCGGTCAGTAATTTTGTATGGAAGGTCCAAAACTGAATTCCAAAATAAACACTTTTTTTTAATAATGAAATTCGTACGAAACATAAACTTGCAAGGTTTCCCTGTTTTTGAAGTATATTTGGCCCTGTTGTGGCACTTGCGTGCCGCCACGATGAAATAATAGAGGTTCTTCGACTTGAAAATATTATATTGCAGGAAAAGAAACCCTAAAACAATAACAACTAGGTTAGTATGATTAGGGGATGATAGATGAGCTAGGACAAAGATAGTATACTTAAAGTAGGTACCTGTTGTTTTTCTCTTTGCTGTCTGATAGTTTACTTTTTCTTTATGCTAGCTATATAATTATGTATTAGTTTATTGTATTAAATATTTCCCTATATATTAGTTTATTATAATTTAATTTGTGCATTAGTATGAAAAATAGTTTATTAGTATATGTAGGTATAGGTCGTACATTATACACTATCCCGCTTGACCTTGCGTACTTTTCCTGTCAATAAAAGGTTGCCTGGTAGAAATTGCTACATCAGCAATAAGGCCGCCTATATTGTACCGAATTTTCTTTTATTGTACTTTTCTTTGTTATGTGTTTTGTACAAATAAAGTACTCGTATTGTATTGTATTGTACCTCCGTGAGGGTTTCCTTTTACTTTTATGAGTCCGCTACCGGTGACACGTTACATTAACACTATACTTTAAGTACATTGACACTATACATTCAAATTCACATAGACGTTATTTATTTCGAGCCTTGCCTTTCCTGTTAGGCGATTTGCTCTCGACTGCAAACTCGACTGAGTCAAAAAGTCAGAAAAACGTGTGACGACATTCCAATTTCCAATTTGAATGATTTGAAAGGACAGGTGGTTTATGAAGTATGTGGACGCAGAGGTTTTACTTTGCTACAGTATATTTTCCCCTGTTATGCATATTTGCCACAATGCCGGCTTAGGATAGTATCACCCCATATCCTTCCCGCGGGTGTCATAAGAGGCGACTAAGGGACTCGAGAGTAAAGGTGTATTACAATTTTTAGGCGACAGGCTGACAACCTATCACTATAGTGATACACATGTTTTCTGAAACAACCTTAGAAAACAATTCTCAAAAATGACAGACGTGGCGATAGTGGCCGTATTCTTACGGCCGTTAACGCTCTGCCTACCCCGCAAGGGATAAAGGTGTGATATATGTATGTATGTATGTATGCATAATATCAAAGATTACAAAACGAAAGTAACACTTATCAATGAGTACATTACAAAACCGTAACACAACACAATCTCGTATCATAACATTGACTAATCTTTGTAAAGTTGCATAATTCAAAACGAGAGAACATAATTATAATTAGTATGTTAGACATATGTTACTTGATGTGATGTTTGCCGTGTGATGCCGGCTTAGAATAGCATCACTCCATTTCTTTCTCGTGGCTGTCGTAAAAACCGACTAAGGGATTCGAGGGTTTCATGTGTATTGCAATTTAAGGCGACAGGCTGACAACCTGTTACTCTAGTGATACACGAGTTATCTGAAACGACCCCTCAAACATTTGTCTGACGTGACAATAACAACCGTAATTTTACGGTCGTCAACGCTCTGCCAACCCCGCCAGGGATATAGACGTGATTTTTGTATGTACATAATGTTACAAGTGTTACGCAGCTGTTAGAATAAATAATTACATGTACTAAGTGCTTCGGTAGGATATGGACAACACTATTGCACCTCTATATTTCAGGGACTACAGTGACCACACGTTTGATCAAAGGTCACTACATACTAGCATATCAGCTGAGATCGGTAAACAAGCGGGAAGGTCGGCCATTGCACATGGTATAAACATATAGTCTAATCATTTGCTTTGTTATGTAATCTAAGTATTAACCTTCACTAAGAGCTTGCCAGCATAATGTTTAGGGTATTTTGAAATCTGATCTGATCGATACCTACTTGCTTCAAAATGTAATGTTAACTAGCGGCCGCTGCAACTTATTTTACCGTGGGAATAAGGATTTTTCCTGGCAAGTATTATACATAAAAACCTTCCTCTTGAATCACTCTATCTATAAAAAAACGTGCATCAAAATCCGTTGTGTAGATTTTAAGATTTAAACTATCATAGATACAGACAGACGCGAAACGCTTTGTAGTCACTTTGCTGTAGTGATAGTGATTTGTAGGGAATTAGGGATTGTTTTGACCCTGCGTTTTCCAAAATTACGTACCAGGCAGTGTCTATGGAAAATTGGCTTATACACGAAAAATCTTGCCTCAGACACTGATTGGATCGTCTGTCACAAGGTGCGTCTCCACCTGCCGAGCAGCCTCAGGCGCTCACCGCGTCGCGCGGCATACGGCGCAATGCGGTGTCGGTGTGGACATGTTTCGCCTGAGGTAGCGCATGCTCAGTTGCTCATGCTCGGGCGAAAAATGTCCACACCGACCGCACATTGAGCCGCATACCGCCTGAGGCTGCCTGGTGTATACGCACCTATTGTCGTATGAGGGCGATGATGATTGTTTTAACGGCGGTTTTGATAGATTTATACAACTCAATTAACATTATGAGGGAAAATGTAATGAGTTTTGGTGGTGAATTTATTTTAGCGGTACAACCCCGTTCCCAATCCCCTTGGACACAATTTATCCAAGGGGATAGCGGTATCAATCGTTTGACAATTTGTTACACTCTCCATAAAGATGCCGTGTGATGCCGGCATGGAATAACATCACCCCAATTCTTCCCGAGGGTGTTGTAGGAGGCAATTAAGGGACGCGAGGATTTCGTGTGTATTACATTTTACAACTTCAGGCAACAGGCTGACAACCTGTCACTACAGTGTTACACGAATCATCATCAATACTTGTCAGACGTCGCGTTAACGACAGTAATTTACGGCCGTTAACGCTCTGCCCACCCCGCAAGGGATAAAGGCGTGATTTGTGTATGTGTGTATGTATGTTCATAAGGAAACCGCTATCTGCTTATGACAGTACCTATATACTTTAAGGTGTAATTTAACTTAATCCAAAAAGAACATTTTTTTCGATAAACTGACTGAAACGTTAAGAAAAAGAAAACTATGTAAAATAAACTCTAAAATAGCAACATAAAATAATCTTCCCCATTAAGTCTAGTCGTTTCAAATGTCAAGTCGATTATTTCCCGCTATTCGTAGTCGTAGGGTCGTATTATACGGAGCAAAATGTTATTTTATCCTTATCCCCGGCGGGGCCTTGACACAATAACTCCTGGAAACTGTGTCATATCTAGGAGTGACCTTGACGTCCTTTACCTAGTCAATTTTATCCTTTAGTTGACCTTCCGCAATCAACAATACTAGCAGTTGCGCTCGCTGTATTTCATTTTCCCGTCGGAATCGGAAGTTAGTAGTTAGTAGTATAACAGAACCACAGAATAAGGACGTATCCTATAGAAGGAGTTATAAAAAGCAGTTTTATTTACCACCTAACGTTACATGTTGTTTGGTTAGCTTGGCCAGCCCCGAGGCAGTGCTTTAGGGGCTAGTTTTAAGTTTTTAGTCCACCTGAGCCGCGGTTACACTAGGTTCATAAAATTGTTATTGTTAAAATTGTTAATTACCGACCATCAAAAAGATAAATGTAAAATTTACAACTTTGAATAAATAATTTGAGTTTGAGTTTGAGTTATTTAACTAAGTAACTCCGCTGACTCAGCGACCCAAAAAGGATCTTGGCCTCCGAAACGAGTTATTTGATACAGGAGCATAATAAATTGTAAATATTTTTTTCTGCGTTACGTTTAGTTTGTGTTAAGAAATCAACCGTAAGAAAAACGAATGTAAGTAACTTACAAATCTAGCATTCATACATACATCTACTTTCCTAAAATTCCGTTAAACTGCCAACTATTTGCGACATGCCGTGTGATCCCGGCTTAGAATAGCATCATCCCAGGTCTTTTCCGTGGGTGTCGTAGGAGCCTACTAAGGGCTTTCATGTGTATTTTAGGCGTCAGGCTGACAACCTATATCTACAGTGATACACGACTTATCTGAAACGACCCTCATAAATTTGTCAGACGTGGCGATAACGGCCGTAATTTTACGGTAGTTATCCTGCCTACCCCCCCAGGGATACAGGCGTGATTTGTGTTTGTATTTATGTACATATGCCGACTGGGCCGGGCACGGCGCATGTGGAAGTCATATCTTTATGCATCAACATTAATATGGTCGTGAAACCGTATATAACACGGCGACACGTGGAATGAGTCAGTTTATTAAATTGTTTATTTGCATGCGTCTGCGCTTGCGCACACGTGTCACAAGTACTTCAGTCCGATCCGTTCTTCCCAGAACAACTCCTAAGCCCAGCCTCGCCCCAAGGGCGTGATTGGGCTGGTTGTTTGAACAAGCAATCAATTATTTCCGAGTGAGCTCGTGCTCCCCACCAAGCCGACAGGACCCTTTGATGGCCCCGGGGTCAAAATTGCAGAGTCATCCATCACAAAAAAAATGAAACATTTCACAAGTACAACGAGTAACGAGAGTGCCACTTCTGTCTTTTTTCGTCTCACTTGAGTCGTCGACGAACCGATGAACCCTGGCGTCTAAGTAAACCGACAAGAATCGGTCGAATGCGGCGAATGTGCGAGGTTTCACATAGGATTTCATATAAAGAATTCAAAAATTCGGTTCGTTCGGTCCGGATAAGTTTGCGTTCACCTTAAACCAACGATAATCGAAATCGGTCAAAATCAAAATCAAATTATTTATTCAAAGTAGTATATTCTACATTTTATCTTTTTGATGATCAAGTATAAGTCATTGTAAAAAATAGTAAAATGTAGGATACATTTTTCTATTTCATAAAATAATTTTATGAACCTAGTGTAAACAAGGTCCAGTAATTTTCGAGATATAATATGCGATTCATAAATATCTGACGTGCATTTCACAAAAGATTTTAAAAATATTGTCATTGAGAACCAAAACAACCAAATATTTTAGAATTCTGCGAAAGTCATTATACAACTTGGATAAATTGGTTGGTTAATATTTCACATATTTTTCTTATTTGTTTTAGGTATGAAGAACCAATACGTCAGGGGTCAGTATAGCGAAAGATGGTTCCGTGTTTTGGATGGCACGTTAAGCCGTAGGTCCCGGTTGCTGTCTATGATTACTTAGACGGCGATCTTTACACAACCATGTCAGAAGCCTGCTACTTGTAGGTGGTTAAAAAATTCTGACACTAGGATTCAATGAGTCGTTGGACGACTCGGTGACCCACACGAAGAGAGAGTATAGCGAACCTACGAAAATGGCAGCTGGCCAAACGTGACGATGATAACGTAAATTCTTATGATATTTCAGCTGGTGGCACTAATAAAAACAAATAAAAACTACGAAATGTGTCAATGTCAAATCAACATTATCTATCGATTAACAATATTTTTCAAATTACCTTTAATGAAGCGGTTCCACCCGATGCTAACCGTTTTCCGGCATCAATATGATGCGTTATGTTATGATACATTTGGTGAAGTTTATCCTATGTTCAACAGTCTTATTATCTCACGAGCGCGGGTTGACTATACTTGAGTGTGTTATCTGTTGCCGTGTGATGCCGGCTTAGAATAGCACCCTCATTTCTTTCCCGTGGGTGTCGTGGAAGCCGGCTAAGGGACTTCGAGGGTTTCATGTGCATTGCAATTTTAGTTAGAAAGGAATGACATACACAAATATCACGCTTTTATCCGTTGCGGGGGAGGGCAGAGCGTCAACAGCCGTAAAAATATGGCCGCTATAGTTACGTATGTACGAAAAATGTTTGATGGCAGTTTTAGAAAAATCGAAACAAAGTCTGCTGGAAGAGATTTCTTTTTAGAAATAAGCTGACCTGTTGTGTATTGTTCTCAATGTTATGGCCTTTCTGTTCTATTGTGTACAAATATAAACGTTTAAATAATAATAATAATACATACATACATATATCACGCCTTTATCCCTTGCGGGGTAGGCAGAGCGTTAACAACCGTAAGAATACGGTCGCTATCGCCACGTCTGACATTTTCGAGGATTGTTTTTCAAGGTTGTTTCAGAAAACATGTGTATCACTGTAGTGACAGGTTGTCAGCCTGTCCCCTAAAAATTGTAATACACCAATACTCTCGAGTCCCTTAGTCGCCTCTTACGACACCCGTGGGAAGGTTGTGGGGTGATGCTATCCTAAGCCGGCATCACACGGCAAATAACAATAATAAATCAACAAAAAGGAATAAAATGCATTTCTTTTCTGAAAGGAGATGCGGGACGATTTTTTTATCTTAGCCTGTTGGCATTGACACGATCACTCTTCGTTCACTCCTGGACATTACCAAGGGAAAACAACATGACATCAGTCTAATTTGACTTCCATGAACATACAGCTCGTCTGTAGACGACAACTACAAACAACATGTCATAAATCAAGCATGATTATAAAAAACCGACTGCGATTTTTCAAAGTTTTATTTCACTTAATATTTTTGGTCGCAAAGTGAATACAAAAGATAAAAGCGAAACACCTTCACGCCACCGATGGGATTCGAACCTACGTCTTTTGAGTTGTCGGGTCAAACGTGTTAACCGTTACGCCACGGATGGCTCTGTTCTGTGTTTTATTTTCCGTATTTTATTTTTTTATATTAAAGAAAAAAAAATATAAAATTGTGTGATGCCGGTTTACAAAAATGCATCACAACATTCCTAGCCGAGGATGTTGTAAAAGGCGACTAAGATCCAGGGCATGGGCAGCAGCGTTCTGAATTAGGCAGTCTGATAAATAGTTTAGACTGAGAATATGATATCATAATGATACATACAGGGTGTAAAAGACGGTGTACCAAAAACAGGCGCGAAAAAAAAATTTTTCTTGTCCCAACATAGTCCCCATACAAAAAGTTGTTCAGTTTCATGGTCTGAGCACGCCTGCAAAGTTTTCGTTACACCGTCCCTTACCGTATAGGTCGAATAATAAGTCCCTTTTTTGGAGTCGGTTTATTATTTATGCACCGATGCAAAGCGACAGGGTACAAAAAACAACGGAACAATTTAACATTTATGACAGAAGTACAGCAATATAATAAGCCGTGTGATGTCGGTTTAGAATAGCATCACCCCAGTTGTACCCATAAGGGTCGTAAGAATCGACCAATTCGCTCATGCTGGGAATGGGCAGCAGAGTTTCTCGTAAAAGGCCTGCAACACTTTGCACTGCGCTCCCCAATCCGCTTGCCAAGCGTGAGTATGGCTATACCCTCCAACAGGGGAGACCCATGTCCAGCAGTGGACTGTTGTGGCTGGAGTTAAAACAAGGATCTAGACTGTTGTCAAAAAACGTCAAATTCGGCGTTTGGTTGTGGACTCTACTAGTAGCGTAACATTTTATTGTGCACACAACGTAAGTAAGATGTTTCCGTGTTTCGGACGGCACGTTAAGCCATATGTCCCGGTTGCTGTCTGTGATCATTTAGACGGCAGTCCTGCTACTTGTAGAAGGCGGTTGTAAAATTCTGACAGTAGGTTTCATCGGGTAGTTGGACGACTCGGTGTCCCACACGAAAAGAGAAGAGAGACCACACAACACCAACAATTATATTTTTTACGTAAATATTTTAATACAATGAATACATGTTTTAAAAGAAGTCGCTTTTTGCGCTTCTCTGTCATGGACACCACTAACTTTTAAACTACGGAACGGATGTTGATCCGGTTTTTTAATAAATAGAGTGGTTCGAAAGGAAGATGTAAAATACATCCCGGAACAATTATTAGAAGCGACTAGCCGAGTACAACCTCTGAGTGTGTTACTTAGCAAATATAACAACTTACTCCATAATATTCCTTTGTGAATGGGCCATCCTTTATTTTTGCATTTGGTGCCAAAACTGAATCCAAAATCCCATAGTTTTATGCACTTTAAGCACTATACGAATCACCCACTTTTTATTGAAAAACTTTTCAACTCGACAATTTGCACTGAAAATTCCACAACAACTTTTAATTCTTATTTTTATAGCGGAAGACTGTGCTATCTTCACGTCACGATTCGAACGCGGCAAATAGATAAATAACACTATTCATGACACTGGCCGAATGTTATCTTATCAAATGGACATTCTAAATACGAAACACAAAAAAAAATATGACACTGACTTCACTATAACACTCTTGTGTGTGCGACACTGGCTGATTTTGCGTTCCAATTAACGCTAGGAAGTGCAAGAAAATAAAGAAGCACGAATTCCAAATTCAAACCGCAAAGAAACTATGACATTGAGTTCACTGTAATATATTTTTCTATGTGATACTGGCCGATTTTGCGTTCCGTATAACGCTACGAAGTACCAGATAAACAAAGGAGCCAATAATTGGTTGGCACAACGCGCGATGTGTCCACAGCAGTGGGGGCGACTTTATCGAATGGAGGCATGAACTCTATAATATAATGCAGGCGTTCCCAAACTGTGTGTTATGTATGAGAGCTCGGAAGTGTCGCGACCCGGTACAGTGTCTGATTATCTGGTACATTGGATAACACTGGCTGAATGTGGTTACCACGTGAATTTTCGAAATAGGGAAACTAACAAAACATAAAACATATATTTTACCCGACTGAATTAGAGGATGTATATGTTTTTCAAGAGTATGTGGACATGTAAATTCTTTTTAACGGGCAACAGCTGTAACAGCTAGGCGACTGTAGAGATATGAGGTGTTATTAGATTTGTCTCAGCTGTACAAATGACTGGCTAGCTATGCAAGGTGTAAAAAAAATGCTGCAAATATTTGAAGGGGTGAACCAGCCCGTGAAACTGAACTACTTTCCCGAAATATGAAAAAAAAAATTGACCTCCCATACAAAATTACCTACCGACCAAGTCAATTTCTATGGGAGGTCATTTTTATATTTCGGCCTACGTTTCTTGGGGAAAGTTGTTCAGATTCAAAGGCTGATTCACCCCTTAAAATATTTGCAGCTAATACTTTTACGCCTTATATTAAAATCTCATCAAGTAAAATGCCGAATTTTAAACGCAATATTTAACTTTGCCGCAATCGGGTTCTTGTTTTACATTTACAATTTTGTAATATTTAGGTGTTTTTCGTGTGTGATACTGGTTGCATTTGCGTTGCGTTTTACGCTAGGAAGTTACATTATTAACAAACAGACACGACATGCGTCGGATAAGCACGTGATAAGTGCGCAAGAATTACATATGTAATTGCCAATTAATTGATTACAAATTATCATTATTATCGACGATCTAAAAACTCGGTTATCGGCAATGTGGCGCTGGAAAATTATATCCATAACTAGCGGCCTGCCCCAGCGGCTGCGCCCGCTTCAACTAATTTTCCCGTGGGAATAAGGATATTTCCCGGCAAGTATTATACATAAAAACCTTCCTCTTGAATCACTCTATCTATTAAAAAACCTGCATCAAAATCAGTTGTGTAGTTTAAAAGATTTAAGCAAACATTACCTGTAAGTGTAATGTGATATAAAGCAATTTATATATAGAAAAGATCTGTTAATGGCGGCTGGATATCATTCTATCCTGCTCTAATATATCCTTGTCTATACTCGCACACCTCGGTACTGCAAGCAGAAAATATGACAGTTTTGTTGTGGTAAGCGTGTTGTTCGTTGGAAGTACCGTGTTGACGACTTGTTGAAGAAAAAAATGGATTCTCGTAAGCGGAGCAAAGTTCTGCGGAATACACTTGAAAATATATTTTGCTACCACGCTTCCATGTCTACTCCCGTAGGTTAGGTAGCCGACCCCGACAGAGAACGGGATAAGGCAAGGAGAATGATGATGATACCGGAAAAAGATATTTTCTTTAAATAGCTTATATGAAATAGTTACATTGTAGCATTTCATATGCAGGTATTACTGCAATAAAAGAACGAATGAAATTAGACAAACAAACGTAGATACTTTAAACAACGCCGACAAACTACTGTAACGCCGACAAACTACTGTCGTAGTTTGGCGTGAGTGTTTTTTTGTAATATTTTTGTAACATTTGATGTACTGTAACAGTTCAGCCCTGGGAGGCCCGGGAGACCTATAGAAGACCTATAGAAGGTCTAGACCTCACATAGAAGTCTAGATGAATGGCTCATGATATAAACATTAGTTGTGATCGTCTAGATAATAATTAGGACCCTTATATACGTTGTGTTTTATAAGATATAGTAAACCAATAGTTCTTTTAAGCTGGTATATGGAATTCTTGGACTATAATAGCTATTAGGTAGGCATTTGTTAGACAGGACAAGGTTGTACAACAGGGACGGACAAACGAGACCGATTCGAGCCCCCAATCCTCGCTCAATCGAATGGACCTCCGACCCAGCAACATCCAATATTTGACAAAATGCCTGCCCATGGATATTCTTACACAATCATGAATTATGCAAAAACATCCACAAGGAAGGAGTCAATTATCAAAACTGAACGCTGCCCAACAGGTCCCCTTGAAGATCTGGATTTGGATTTGGAGATTATTCTCCTGCTAAAAGATGTGTCATAACACTGACACTGTAGCGCTGAAGCAGCGCTACGGAAAAATGATCAGGATTTTGAACAGATTCAGATGTTCTTTAAGAACAAATATTAGTTTTTGTATTAGTATAACCAGTCTTCATGACCAGCCAGAAGACACCAATGTGTCAGATGTATTATTATCAGTTGAATAATATAATTCCAACTGGAATCATTCAGTAGTAGTTTGTTGTTATTTTGACCTTTCAGGCCAGTATTCAATATAAAGACTGTACCAAACTTGCCCATACATTTATATGATTTCCATACGGAAGTTAAGGGTATGCATTTAGCAAATTAGTCCCTTTATAATGAGATCATTCCGCGAGCCAATAGTAGGTTGAGACGCTAATGCTAATCCCATTGTAAGATATAGATAGATGTGGCTAGTGCGAATATGAAACCCATAATTACCTCCTTTGGTCATATAAATGATTATAGGAACAGGATATCGTTACAGCCATATAGAATACTATAGGTAAGTATATTATATCAGGAGCGTTGGATAGCAGTTGTCATACATCATTCAATGACAATTAATTTGGTATGTGTTAACACACCGGTATTCTCAGGCAAGCCATGAGAGATTTTATAAAACAATAAAATAATTTAAGATGCATACTAACATCTGAAACCTGTTCTTAGACAGGAAACAAAGGATGGGAGATTTCTAATCTACCAGCCATATTTTTAGTATGATGCAAGTACTTAACTATAAAATAGTAGGCACAAGTAGGTGATAAATATAGTAGATTTTTAATCCACTGATGAACAAAGCCACTTTCAGCCTTGTGAACATATTTTGCTTATAAAGCAAAACAATAGGTAAGTATTAGTTGTAAATATTATTAATAGATACCACTGAGCAAAGCCCATGTAAGTAAAAGACACAAAGAGTATTTTTCTCCTCAGTCGCCTTAGCAGCAAAGTTTTAATATGATAGTCCCAACAGGAACAAATCAAAACTGTAGATATAAAATAGTCCAGTGCAGGCACAGACCTGATATATTCTGGTAGAATAGAAGTGGTTAGGATAGGATCAGATTTAGGGTATGCCTACCTATATACCTATATTGAAACATCAGCAATTGCTTAGGCAGATTAATAAAAAAGATTTTGAAATATTTAGAAATTATGGTTGTTGGTTGCAGAATTAAGAAATGATAAGGTTTGCATGAAGAACTCAAACGGAACCGACAACAAAACAAAAGACAAAGTTCAACAAGAATAAATCTAGGTATAGCCTAAGAAAAAGAAGCCTAACATTTCCAAATCTTGTCAATTTCTATAAAAATATAAAATAGGTTGAACTAGTCTATTCTGTATAACCTAGACCTAGATATTTAGTCTAAACTGTTTTCTTGCCTAAAAATCTATGATTCATTAGCTACAATTGACAAGATTTAGAATAGCAAAACTTGTACTTATCTGGCGAGTCCCAGGAAACAGTATCTCTCGACAAAACTATCCAGAACAAACAGCTTCCACCCTCGCTGAATAGACCGGCAGCATCAGCACCCTCCAGCGACACAGCTGCTCCTCTTTCCTCATAACAAGACACCAGCACTAGGTACACCAAACTTCACCCGCGGATCAATCAGCTGACACGGCACGAACAGCTGATTGCGGACGAAGACCTTTCAGACTCACAGCACACTCACTAACTTTCTCACTTTACTTCGAAACCTTCTCACTTTATCCAGCGAGTTGTCTCGGTAAAATTAAACTAAACTCCGACGGCCGTGCGACCGGCTTATATAGTCCTAAAATCGATCAATCTCGAAACATTTTCTCGAAAATTATTTTTCTTGAATTCTCCGGAACCTTCTCACACACACACATACTTATAGAATTTTCTAAATAATTCTCCTACTCGACACCAGGCGTCGCTACTTTATATAATTTTCATTCATAAATACACACACATGCACACACACACACACACACACACACACACAAATCCCACCTTCACAAACAATCGACCCAAATATGACTCCCAGCGCCATCTCTTATCCAGTTACCGAACCAATCCCGCTCCCATCAAAGACTAGGGTTGAGCCACTGTAGTACACTGGTACCATCTTTGGTACCAATTGACTTAATAGTATTAAGGTCAACAGATGTCGCTATATTTAAATTATAAGGGCCCGGATATCGTTTGTTATAGTACCTTAATAAAAAATTTAAAAAAAGATCTCGGAAAAGTTTGGTAAACGCTGGTATAATGTATTCGCGCGGGAAAGACTCTTGCCTTTGTTCAGATAAATAATACTTTTAGAACTGCGTTGACTTTTGACATCGTTTAGTTGCGCGCGAACGTAAACACACACCGTTTTTAGGGTTCTAGAAGCTACTAAAAACCCTTATCATTTCGTAAACTTGATGTGGCCTTCCGAAATTAGTTTTGCACTTAGTGATACGAAATTTGGTACGAATCTCTAGACCAAATTAACGCAAAATGGGATGAATAATGACAAAAAAAAATCGTCATCATAGGCCTTCGACGATTCAATCAGTGACCGAGGCAAGAACGCAGACATTGCGTTGCCTGGGACGCAATTATGGAAAACGCAGGGCTGTCCAGGACCTGCGCCACCTTTTCGGCCTCCCTGGCTGACTCTACAGGAACGACGAGTCTATACGTGCGGAGCCAGGTTGGTATCAAAATAATAAATGTCTGTAAAATATAGGATGACTTTTGTGACGTTTCTGACCTTGGAGAAAATGCTATGACCTAAGGTCCATTTTCCTGGTAAACAAAGGAACCTATGTCATAGTATTTACTTCAAGGTTACAGGGATCATCCTATATTTTACAGACTAGGTATAGCACTCATAGCTTTCGTAATATTCAAATAAACGGTTTTTTTTAAGTGTACCAAACCAGTCAAGGTAATACTGTATTAGATAAAGACATTGGAATAAACTTCAATAACTAAAATAAAATAAACTTCGAAACCCCATAGTTGAACGTGTCCGATACGACTTTGGACAGTTTATTTTTAAAATTATCCATGTGGGTTACAAGGAAAAAACAATAAATGATAATTATTTGTAACCAAGAAAATAAGTCAATAAGTTTAACCAGGCCAAAAATGTCGGACAGGATACCATGGCAGACGAACCTAAAACTAACATGCGTCATTTTAAAAGAAGTCGACGACTGATGTGACGCAGAGGTAGTGCGTGCGACTGCCTTTGACGTAGAAGGTTCCGGGTTCGATTCTCGGTGGGCTCACTCCCATTTGTTTTTTCCAGTCTGGTCAGAACATTGCGAGCTGAACCACCCGATTGTCCGTCAGAAAGATGGTTTCGTGAACTTTCGTGTTTCGGATCGCACGTTAAGCCGTAGGTCTTGGTAGCTGAATATGATTACTCAGATGGCGGTCGTTACCATGCCAGAAGCCTGCTACTTGTAGAAGGCGGTTGAAAAGTTCTGACACTAGGCTTTATTGGGTCGTTGGACGACTTGGTGTCCCACACGAAAAGAAAGAGAAGATGAATCATATGATATTTGAATGTGACTTAACCTAGGATTCGGGCCAGGTTAGCCTTCGGGTTGCAGACATCAGATGGCAGTCGCTCTGTGTAAAAACTTGGTTCCACGTAAAATCCCCTAGGTTAGGTAGCCGACCCCGACAGAGAACGGGGTAAGGCAAGGAGAATGATGTGTATGTATATGTAAGTATGTTAAACATTACGGTGAAAGGATAATGCCGTTAAGTTTTCAAACGGTGAAACCAATAACTCTGATACGACATCCTTCTAAAAGGTCTTAAGGTTATCACAGGTAATAACTTTTCCTTTAGACATCTAAGTATTTATCGCATAACGTCAATGTCTCATAATGTCACTTTTGTAAGTCGTAAAAAGACTTCTCTAGACATACATATATATCACGCCTCTATCCCCGAGGGAAGCGTTAACAGCCGTAAGAATACGGTCGCTATCGCCACGTGTGACATTTTTGAGGATTGTTTTCCAAGGTTGGTTCAGAAAACATGTGTATCACTATAGTGACAGGTTGTCAGCCTATTGCCTAAAAATTGTAATACACCAATACTCTCGAGTACCTTAGTCGCCTCTTACGACACCCGCGGGAAGGATGTGGGGTGATGCTATTCTAAGCCGGCATCACACGCCAAACCTCTGTAGTGTTCTTATATATTCCTTTTTAATATTTGAGGAAAATAAATTGACCTCCTATAGTATTAATGCTGACTCATAGGGCGTTTTGTATGGAGTGTCAAAATTTTCTTTAGAAAATAATCTTCCAGATTGTCCAGGGTGTCCAGAATCTAAATTTTTTGACTGGAAACTTAAAAAGGCACTCTGTATCACGTAAACAAATATCAGCGGGTGTAACCGCTGGGCGGGCCTCTAGTTTAATAAAACAGGGTGTATAATAATGCAGGGTGTAAAAAAATTAGCTGCAAATATTTTAAGGGGTGAACTAGCTAATAAAATTGAACAACTTTTCCCAAGGAACATAGCTCGAAATATAACCATTTCACTTCGTCCAAAAAATGTAGCTTTAGGTGTAAAAATATTAAAAATATTAGCTACTTTTATGAAACACTTGATTTTAAGGTTCCGTGGTTATTAACACTAAAACTATAAGACATTATTACGGGTTTTAACTCACGGTAGGGATATATCGAGCACCCAATATTTCAGTTTACCCGTGATCATGGCGATTGCAACATCGCCGAAATATTGGGTGCTCGATATATCCCTACCGTGAGTTAAAACCCGTAATAATGTCTTATAGTTTTACTTTTATGAAGTGCTAAAGCTTTGCTAGCTTTTTGATCAATATTTCCAAAAATTTGGGCGTGCGATATTTCTACGAATTCATTATACCTATGTTATCTCTCATCGTGTTGTTTTTATAAACGATTAGATAGTGTTTTTTATCGACGGTTTTTTTCCGGAATTATGGCTGTTTCGGTAGGCGAGGTCACTGCAATAGTTGATTGCTTTTCATCATAGTCATATCCGTGTGGTGCCGTCTTAGGATAGCATCACCCCAGTTCTACCTATAGGTGTCGTATAAGGCGACTATGTAGAGGGTTTAGGGGCTGACAAATCGTCTATACTTTATACAATTTAGTTTAACACCTGTAACGTTAGTCAGTTTCAGGCAAGTGCTATGACTTAAGAGTATCATCCACAGACATGGCGCGCGCAAAATGCGTTTTTCAAATTTTATGTGCTGTCTCGACGCCCGCGCGGAAAGCACCGTAATGTGCGATAGAGACAGGTAGCAGGCTTCCTGAGAAATCGCCTCGAAATCGGAGTAAAATCGGGGTGCGGGCGTTAACGTTTCCCTACCCCTAAACTCTAGCCAAATTCTATAATTTTGGTCTTGATCGCATAGGTAAAAACTAAACTAGGTTTATACGTTTCGTTTTTGACCAAATTTTGTACAGTTTTGTAAGTAACCTCACTCAAACATGAAGATTTTTCAGTATCAAAAAAGTGTACTTTTGTGCCTCATTTTTTCTGGAACTATAATATATATCAAAAAAATAAAAAAGTATAAACCTAGTTTTTGTGAATTTAAATAAAATACCTAAAAATCAAAACAATTGGTTACCGGTAAGTATGATAAAAACGTTAACGCTTTTTGTATGAAAATTTCCAGCTGCACGATCCTCTTAAGGTCAATTTTCCTCTGTTTACATCTCTTTTAGTATGGAACTGCAATACGTCACAGGTATCAAGTTATATTTTATAAACTATAGTTCGGTTTTATTTTACAATAATCGTGGTTTCATCAGTTTTTTGTGAGTGGTTTTTTTACGACCAACGTCATCTGTTGAGGCTTTAAAGAAACAAATATCCACCAGCTGGTTATTATTTTTAAATTAGCAACATTCTTTGTTCTTTTAGCCCTGTGATGCTGGCTTAGAATAGCATCACCCCACATCCTTCCCGCGGGTGTCGTAAGAGGCGACTAAGGGACTCGAGGGTATTGGTGTATTACAATTTTTAGGCGACAATCCTAAAAATGTCGGACGTGGCAATAGCGACCGTATTCTTACGGCCGTTAACGCTCAGTCTACCCCGCAAGGGATAAAGGCGTGATATATGTATGTATGTTTGTTCTTTTCGTGTAGGATATTGAGTCGTCCAACGATCATTCAGAAGTGACAAACCGTAGCGGCACGTGAAAACTTCGTATTATAGTAGCTCGATTCGGATGCCAACATTTTTTACAGACAAAACTGATTCACGCCAAGACTGCAATGGAATTAGCGACCGAAATAGACAGTTTCACCTTGGACACGATTGTCGAAATACAAACGACAGATGCCAGTGCGCTTGTACCTGAGAAATGCTGTACATATTACATACAAATACATACATATATCACGCCTTTATCCCTTGCGGGGTAGGCAGAGCGTTAACGACCGTAAGAATACGGTCGCTATCGCCACGTCTGTCATTTTTGAGGGTTGTTTTCCAAGGTTGTTTCAGAAAACATGTGTATCACTATAGTGACAGGTTGTCAGTCTGTCGCCTAAAAATTGTAATTCACCTTCTTCTTTTCGTGTGGGACACCAAGTCGTCCAACGACCCGATGAACCCTAGTGTCAGAATTTTTCACTCGCCCTCTACGAGTAGCAGGCTTCTGACATGGTTGTGTAACGAGGTAACGACCGCCGTCTAAGTGATCATAGACAGCAACCGGGACCATCACAATTCACCAATCTCTCAAGTCCCTTAAGTCGCCTCTTACGACACCCGCGGGAAGGATGTGGGGTGATGCTATTCTAAGCCGGCATCACACGGCAGTACAATCACTACATTACATAGTGCTAGCGACCCGCCCAGCGGCTGCGCCCGCTTTAGCTAACTAGATATTATAGTGGAGACCCCCGTTCCAGATCGTTCCTTGTCCAACGTATCTCAGCAGCTATTCAGCGTGGCAATGCCGCTAGCCTGTTAGGTACTTTTGGACCGGGAATGATTCGGTGCGAAATTTTTGTTTGACGAAAACTATGTTGAATTCATTTTATTTTATTTTTACTTGTTTTTATTTAATTAAATATAAATTTTTATGTTGTTGTTTTCTGTTATAAAATATATAACTACTGGATAGTATCATCTCACTAGATAAAATAATTCTTTATTCAATAAACTTAATTACAAATACCGCGCCGTGTGATGCCGGCTTCGAATAGCATCACCCCATTTCTTCCCTGTGGGTGTCGTAAGAGGCGACTAAGGACTCGAGGGTTTCACGTATGTTACAACTTTTAGGCGACAGGCTGACAACCTGTTATATAGTGATACACAAATTATCTTAACCGGCCCTCAATATTTGTCAAACGTGGCGATAGCGACCGTATGTTTGCGGTCGTTAACGCTCTGCCTATCCCGCAAGGGATAAAGGCGTGATATATGTATGTATTATTATTATTATTTTTTGTCATCATTCATCCAAATTTGCGTCAATTTGGTCTATACATTCGTACCAAATTTCGTATCACTAAGTGCAAAACTAATTTCGGCAGGCCACATCAAGTTGACGAAATGATAAGGGTTTTTAGTAGCTTCTAGAACCCTAAAAACGATATGTATGTATGTAATTACAAATAGTACTCATTTTCCTGTGGGAATAAGATCCCAGTAAGTATTTCTACCGCGCGACCTCTGGTGGCGCAAACTCTGCAATTCTGTGAGCCAGGCGCCGAGTAGTCTCGAGATAGCAAGTTAGCGAGCCAAACCAAATACGACTTGGCAATCTTGCCGTTGCCGCGGACTTTGAAGGTTAAACCGTAGGTGGTTGAGTAGGGGGTAACTCACACCCCCGTATTATGCCGATGCAATACCGTAAGACTTGGCTCGGAGTACGAAATATAATCTTCAATTCGTAGATGAATAAAGAATCTCCAATTTTTATTGACTGACATTTGTCAAAATAGCTCTTGAGATCGATGTCAGAGTTGAGTGCGATTTATAAATACGGACTATGAGTTCAAATCATACACACCAACCGTGTAACGTGTCCTCTGAAACACGGATTCATCTTAATCAGTTCGCTGACCGATTCATTCATCATTGGCCTCATACGTCTTTGACAGACGATTTAATCAGTGCTTGAGTTAAGACTCTCCATCAGAAACTGCGTTGCCTGAGACGCAATTATGGTAAACGCAGAGTTGCCCAGGACCTGCGCCACCCTCTCGGCCCTCCTGCCTCACTCCACAGGAACGACGAGTCGATACGTGCGGAGGTCGGCTGCAGGAGTATACCGCACGATAGACATCTGTCACACGCGCCTGACGGAGACCCCGTTCCGGGTTTAATGTGGAGTTGTCTTTCTCCAGGACCATTCTTATGTCTGGTTAATCCTCCGGTCGCCTCTTAAGACCCCCACGGGAAGAGATGGGGTGGTGCTATTTTACTCTGAACTACACGGCTAAACACTGCTATACTAGTGCTTTTAGTACACATGCACTAAATCTCGTAGAACCTCTTCCCGACGTTACAACATAACAAACAATTACTGAGTGTCTGGTCTGTTGATATGATGAGTACTGGAAGCCTATTCAGCCCGGCCATGTTATGTAGACAAGTGTAAACAAAACACGTGCGGCATGTCACGTGAGGGAGATCCAAAGACATTGTTTTAATTATACAGGGCACTGACATTGGCCAGACATTACAGTATACTCGTCCGATTAAGAGGATCGCGTTACTGGAAATTTTCATACAAAAAGCGTAATCGTTTTTATCACACTTAACGGTAGTCAATTGTTTTGATTTTTAGGTATTTTATTTAAATTCACAAAAACTAGGTTTATACGTTTTTATTTTTATTATATTTATATCACAGTTTCAGAAATAATAAGTCACAAAAGTACGCTTTTTTAATACTGAAAAGCTTTATGCTTGAGTGTGGTTACTTACAAAACTGTACAAAATTTGGTCAAAAACTAAACGTATAAACCTAGTTCAGTTTATACCCAAGCAATCAAAACCAAAATTATAGAATTCGGTTGAAATTTAGGGATAGGGAAATGTAAACGCTCGTACCCCGATTTTACTCTGTTTTCGAGGCGATTTCTCAGGAAGCCTGCTGTCTGTCGCACATTACGGTGCTTGCCGCGCGGGAATCGAGACAGCACATAAAATTTGAAATACGCATTTCGCGCGCGCCATGTCTATGAATGATAGTCTTAAAGAAACGATCTGTAAATGGCAGCCAATTCTCATGCTTTCTCTCTCCCACTGAGGCTCTTAAATATACCCGGCGTTCATGCTTTCACACTTAGGTAACCGCCGCCATTTAAAGATAAGTTTCTTATCTGATGTGATTATATCGCCGCTCGAATAAGCCATATTTGGCAGCTCTGAAAATCATATTAATGCTATGATATGATTATTATTATTATGTACAATACATCCCGGGAAAACATCTTATTCCTGTCTTATCATCGCCTGCAACGTCCGGGTGCGCCAGTAATGTGAATAGGAATTTTTCATTTTAATAAGAAAGGATTTTTTTACAGGTTTCATCATTGTAAAAATATATATACCACTAAATCTTCAGTAGTCGTGTGAGAAGGTATGTATTTTTAGTAAATGGCACAATACCACAAGGGTATTTATTCAACTTCATGAAGATGTGGCTAAGTTAAATAGGTGATTGCGGGGTTCTAGTAAGTAAAAAGCCGTAGGTCCCAGTTGCTGTCGTCTATTATAACATAGAGGGTGGTCGTTACTCAACCATGTCAGAGGTCTGTTACCAGTAATAGTCTTTTTGCTGTTATACCACTGTATTTTGCTGTATTAGCAGTGGTGCTGGATTAGAATAGCATCACCCTATTCCTACATACATACATACATATATCACGCCTTTATCCCTTGCGGGGTAGGCAGAGCGTTAACGGCCGTAAGAATACGGTCGCTATCGCCACGTCTGACATTTTTGAGGATTGTTTTCCAAGGTTGTTTCAGAAAACATGTGTATCACTATAGTGACAGGTTGTCAGCCTGTCGCCTAAAAAATTGACCCTATTCCTACCTGTAGATATTGTAAGAGGCTACTAAAGGATGAATCAATGGAGAGGGCAGCAGCTTTCTCTTTGAATATCTACAATATCTTGCACTGCGCTCGCAAATCCGCCTACCAGGTTTGGTTAGTACATACATACATATATCACACCTTTATCCCTTGCGGGGTAGGCAGATGCCGTGTGAAGCCGGCTTAGAATAGCATCACCCCACATCCTTCCCCTGGGTGTCGTAAGAGGCGACTAAGGGACTCGAGAGTATTGGTGTATTACAATTTTTAGGCGACAGGCTGACAACCTGTCACTATAGTGATACACGTGTTTTCTGATACAACCTTGGAAAACAATCCTCAAAAATGTCAGGCTTGGCGATAGCGACCGTGTTCTTACGGCTGTTAACGCTCTGCCTACCCCGCAAGGGATAAAGGCGTGATATATGTATGTATGTATGGGTAGGCAGAGCGTTAACGACCGCAAAAATGCGGTCACTGTCGCCTCGTCTGACAAATATTGAGGGCCGGTTAAGATAATTTGTGTATCACTATAGTGACAGGTTGTCAGCCTGTTGCCTAAAATTGCAATACACATGAAACCCTCGAGCCCCTTAGTCGGCTCCTACGATACCGACGGGAAAGACATGGGGTGATGCTATTCTAAGTCGGCATCACATGGCATATGGCACAGTTAGTAAAGCAATACTCTCAATTTGGGGGCGGCCCATGTCCAGCAGTGGACTTTTGTGACTGTAGAAGTAGTAGTATTACCACTGCATTTTCCTTAATTCATTAACTATACTATACTACCAAAACAAAAAATCTGATTAGCAACCTTAGTCATTTTCCTTCAAAAGAATAAATTATGTCTGTAATGCTATATTTCTCAACTGATTGGCACAGCTGCACATTCAATCTATAATCAACCTTATGTCTTGAGGCACTAGGTTTTAAATTGCAAAGAAGTGATTATGCCTCTATAAAAACTGGTACAGGTAAAATTGGACTTTGTCCATAGATGTTAAGTGTGAGAATGGCACTGTGTAATTGTGTAGGTTTTCAGTGCTTATGTACTCAGTTTGCACTGAAGTGTAATCTATATTCAGCATTTTTGTTGTGAGGCAGCAAGGCAAAACTTAAGTCTTAGTTTAAGTTAGCTTTTGATGTTACAAAGTCTTGTGGTGCTGGTTTATAATAGCATCACCCTATTTCTTTCTCGTAGGTGTCGTAGAAGCTGTAAGGGATGTGAGGGTATCATGTGTATTGCAATTTTAGCCTACATGCCGTGTGATGCTGGCTTAGAATGGCATCACCCCACATCCTTCCCGTGGGTGTCGTAAGAGGCGACTAAGGGACTCGAGAGTATTGGTGTATTACAATTTTTAGGCGACAGGCTGACAACCTGTCACTATAGTGATACACATGTTTTATGAAACAACCTTGGAAAACAATACTCAAAAATGTCAGACGTGGCGATAGCGACCATATTCTTACGGCTGTTAACGCTCTGCCTACCCCGCAAGGGATAAAGGCGTGATATATGTATGTATGTATGTATGTAGGCTGACAACTTGTCATTATAGTCATACACAACTTATCTAAAATGACCCTGAAACATTTGTCAGACGTGGCAAAGCGACCATAGTTTTACTGTAGTTAATGCTCTGCCTACCCCCCCAGGGATATAGGCCTGATTTGTGTATGTGTGTATGTATGTAATGTCTTATATAATTTGATTCAGCCAGCTGCATGCACCAAAACACATGACTCATGTGGCGTTACCTTGCTCTGAGGCGTTACTTCACTCTGGTTTTAAAAAACTATAATATAATCAGTATTATCTTATGATTATAATGTTGTCTAGTCACAATCAACTATTAATTGTCAGTAAATCAACTTAACAGACAACATTTTTTTTCATTACTTTGAAGCAGTTGTAATAACTAAAGACTGGAAAGTGACATGGCATAGTGTATGTGGTACAGAAAAATCTCATTCCCACGGGAATGACAGGTAAAACATGAAGCCCCAGATGTTATGTTAGTAGGTCATATTATGTAGTTTTCTTTTTATAGATTTTGCCTGCTCAGTAACTATTAATTTATGTGCATTACATAAGGGAAGTACGTAAAAACTTGCTTCGTCCCTATATACCTTAGGTATTTTTTTCCTGTTTATATCTGTCCTTCACTTATTAGCCTTTATCAGATGTGTTGGTAGCTATTAAGTGTCTATTATACACCTTAGTTTTGAAGATTTATTAGATAACTATACCTACAGTGAAATTAGGGCATAATATTTTCTACATCAAATTGGGTAGCTTGTCAAGAGAATTTCACAACCAAACATTATGTACGAAGAAAATCGGAGTGCATATGCACTATCTAACAGAGCCAGATAAGGTTTATTAGGACAATTTAGTAATAATCTCATGTAAAATTGTGTCGAGTTATGATGTTTACTACATTGTAAGTGTACGATACTGCCGAAAACAATTTCATCTTATTCTCACCTATCAAAAAACTAATTCCAAACTGATTCATATAAGAAGTTATAATGTTTGTAAAGGTATGTGCAAACTGGGCATATTGATGGGGCACCAAACAGGATGAATCATTAATTCTCTAGTAATAATCAAGAAGATTGCACCAAAGTTATTTCATCAAATTGAATTTATAAGTAGTGAAAAGGCACTTACTTTCCCCGTACCAAGGACCGAAAGTTTCTAAAAGGTCCTTGAAAATGAAATTTTGGTGGGATAAAAGTCTTTGATCGCATTTTATCGTCGATATCACCTTTTCTCCAGTATAGTATTCGTGGAAACATGCCTATAACCGCTGAATTGATGTCTGAGAACTGTAATAATGAGGTTTCTTACTACGTAGTGCTGAATAAACCAAATTATGTACTTACGAGACCTTCCTGTTTCTCTTGAGGGTTGAAACAATTGTCACAATTTCCAATTAGAACGCACTGAACAAATCGTCTTCCGCACTGTAGTCTAGTGCAAACTGTTCGATAAAAACTTTTCAAAAATAAAATCACAAATAGAAATGAAATTTACATATCTCATGCTCTGAAAGTAGGTCATTACTGACAAAAAACACGACCTGTAAGTTCAACTTACAGGCGAGGTTTTAAAACTAAGCCTGTAAGTAATTTTAAATATGGAACTAGAAAAAGAACCAATAGAATCGCGGCAATTAAAAAGTTAAAATCAATTTCTTCTTCTTTTTAATAGGAGTTGCATCCAATTGGTTGTATACGATTTTAAATTTCGAACTGGCCGCTACGAATTGTGTTGCTTGAACGCAGGAATTATATTTTTAATCTGTATTTTTATAACCTCAATAAATGAGTTTGTCGAATTATTACTCAATATTACAATGACAAAAGTAAAAATTACTAATATCCCTACGATCAGAAAAATGTCTACTTTATGTTAAGATATTTTTCTTTCATATTAATTTAATATTTTTCAATCATAGAAAAAAAAGTTTAGTGGTGCAATTTGAATAGCAGACGATACAATCATCATTTATGGATCGTTTTCTTGTATTTATCGCTTTATTTTACTCTTTTTTCATTCGATATGTAAAGCAGTATACGTACCACGGATGTAACATCAATAACAACCTCGGAAAGGTACCGCCCTCGCTCCGCTCGGGCGTTAAAAAACCTCGGTTGTTATTGATGGCTTACATACCTCAGTACGTAATCTACTATTAAACACAAAAATATTGCAAATTAACTCATTTCGTTGTTACGTGACGACACATTGAAAACTACTAATTCTACTAAAACACAACAAAACATTTTAGTAGAAATTGTATAGTATAGCAACACTGACATTTGTAAACCATGTTGGATTTAAAATCCGAGAGAAAAACAGTGTGCATCTTCTTTCAATGTAACTCATCTTTTATAACTACTGTGTGAATTGTTCACGCAGCAACTTTCTGAAGAAATACTTAATTCCGATCTAAGTTAACAATACTACCAAATTGGATTTATTTATGTGTGCTGGTAACACTGTTACTAAAGTGCGTTCAAAATACTAAAACCCACTTTTTATTCATATTTCTCAAGCCGCTCAAGCCGTGATTAAATCAACAGGAATTTATCACAAAAATAACGCGTCGATTTTGTATTAATAGAAATTATTATTTAAATAAATTGAGGTATTCAAATAGCAGATGGAGAGTATTATGTATGTCGTTAAAAGTCTATTCATATTTTTGTGACAATATTTTCTAAACGCACTACTAGTGTTGAGCCATACATAGCTTTTCGAAAACCGGTTCCATACAGTTTGACTTTGATAGAACCTACTTAATTATTTTACTTTTAAGAAGAAATATTTATATTATTTGGTATTGATATAATAATATAAGATAATAAAAAAGTCATGGTATAATGGTTGTTATTGGAATACGTAATTATTTTTTTAAAGTGTCTAACGCGCATGTCTTTAGTTCAGTGCAACAAGTGGCGGTTCTTTTATTGATTTTCCTTCTTACAGATATAAACATTACTGCTGCAGAAGGAAACAAAATGTACAGATTGTCTGTTTTATTTGGATGGTACTTAGTTTTAGCATTATACGGAGCATGCAAGAGTGCAGCAGATCAAACACCGGTGACTTATACCTTCAAAGAATATCAGTATAAGGATTCGCCGAAAAACGTAAGTCCTTATTAATTAAATTATAAAATAAATAAATGTTAAGTACGTCTTGACATCGTTGCAACCTCTTATTCTTTTCGTGTCAACAGTTTAATGCAATAACATTTTATATAGTTGGTTTCTAAAAGTCCAATTTGAAAATCTTTAGTATACCCTTGTAAGTAATGATCTTATTTATTGATTTTTCAGGAAATGACTTTTCGTGAGTTTGAAACCGCTTGCGAGCAGAGTAGCGCATGCAGTCATACGACCGGCTTGACTCGAGCGCGTTGTATTAGAGAGTGCGTTTCTCCATCTTGCTATAGAGAACTTTATCAAGCGGACCCGGTAAAGTACACTGTTAAAGTAGATTTTGATAGAGGAATTTTAAATTGCATCTCTAACTACCCTTCTGCATACCAAATTAACAACTGCAATAAAAATCAACCACGTAATTACCTGAACACGTTCTTCAATAAAAAATATTAACGAAATCAAAACCCGATGGCGGCCTTTTCTATTTTATTCACCACAAAAATCTGGGTATAACCACAGGTAAATAGATTTTAAAACAAAATAACACCATATATTAAAAATACTGATTTGCACACCAAATTATCCAATAGTATAACGCAATTTCAATAATTGATATCTAAACCTGCATAACAATAATGCATGTTTGTTTATATTGTCAAATTACATCCACTTATTAATTACTCAGGTAACTAAAAATCCTATCACCTAACTTTAATTATTTTTACATATCTCATGCTCTGAAAGTAGGTCATTACTGACAAAAAACACGACCTGTAAGTTCAACTTACAGGCGAGGTTTTGAAACTAAGCCTGTAAGTAATTTTAAATATGGAACTAGAAAGAGAACCAATAGAATCGCGGCAATTAAAAAGTTAAAATCAATTTCTTATTTTTAATAGGAGTTGCACCGATTAGTTGTATACGATTTTAAATTCCGAACTGGCCGCTACGAATTGTGTTGCTTGAACACAGGAATTATATTTTTAGTCTGTATTTTTATAACCTCAAAAAATGAGTTTGTCGAATTATTACTCAATAATACAATAACAAAAGCAAAAATTACTAATATCCCTACGATCAAAAAAGTTTCTACTTTATGTTAGGATACTTTTCTTTCAAATTAATTCAATATTTTTCAATCATAGAGAAAAAAGTTTAGTGGTGCAATTTGAATACCAGACGATACAATCATCATTTATGGATCGTTTTCAAGAATTTATCGCTTTATTTTACTCACTTTTCATTCGATATGTAAAGCAGTATACGTACCACGGATTTAACATCAATAACAACCTCGGAAAGGTACCGCCCTCGGTTGTTTGTTATTGATGGCTTACATGCCGAAGTACGTAATCTACTATTATGTATCTGTTTTATTCGGACTGAAAAGTAGTGGTCTTAAACACAAATTCTACGAAGTAGACCTACTTGATTGCAAGTTCTAGGGTACTTACCGTTCAATTCACGTTCTATACCGTTCAAGTCACATGTATGTTTGTTCATACATGGTAATTTTTTTTCGATAATGCTTATTGATTTTCTTTTTTTCATTTGCAGCTTGAGGAAGGCGAAATTGACGTGAGGCTAAATTCTTTTAAAGGTTGTTTTATACAAAGAACTGGTCGAACGAGGAACTGATTCCACACAAGGCCGAGCATTGTCTCTTCTATGATTTTATGTAGCAATAAGATCAGGAAAATTCATAAAAAAGTTCGTTTTGTTATAAGAGTAAGTACATAGATTTATCTTATCTATACTATCTATCAGGGTGAAGGGCCTAACTTTTTTGAGGGATAAATTAGCCCATGAAACTGAACAACTTTCACCAAGGAATTTTTTTTGGACCTTCCATATAAAATGTAGCAACCGACTGAGTCAGTATGTATGTGAGTTAGACCCGAAATTACTGATAATGGTGAACTTAATTCGCACTACTGAAAATTCAAATGAAGTACTTTTGAAAACGATGTAATGTACTCGTATTATATTGTTTAGTCGGTCGTTAGAATTATAAAGGGTGTAAAAATATTAGCTGCCAATACTTTAAGAGGTGAACCAGCCCATGAAACTGAACAACTTTCACCTAGAAACATTAAAGTTTGTTGCACGTCAAATAGAATAGAAGAAGAATGAAAATATTGAAATCTTACTTTTTGATTCACTATTTTTATGGCGTTATTGCATAGCTTCATATCATAACATTAACGTTTATACAGTTTACATTAAATGAAGTTAGTTAGTTAGTTTTTTCGAATTACCCCTACTGAGTGAGGCTCTAATTTCCTTGATGTAATTAATTCAGTCTCCTTTTTTCAGTTACTAATGGTTATTAACAAATCTACCAATGATGATGGATTATTGACGAATGTTATCAAGAAGAAACTTTGATGATTTTCTTTCCTTTATTTAATTATATCATATTTAACAGACGCTCGTGCCCGATAATACTGAGTTTACATTACAAAATCACTCTATGAAATTTCAAAATAGTAAGGTATAGGTAAAATAGTTGATCTAAGGAAATAAAAGTATTAGAACATAATACTTGTTTTAAATCACTTCTATAACTTACCCGCTTATTAATCTGAATTAAGTATCAGCGTGCTACTAAACACGACGTATTCACTACGACAAATTTAGGAACATTTGCATCAAAATTCCTGTATGTTTCGTGACAACAAAGGAGATTTTGTATCGGAAACGTGTATGTGATATAAAAATTTGTTCACCGTTGTCCCAAAGCACTTGGTAATTTTGTTGCAAAACAATGTCGAAAAAAATGCTGCCAGTGCAAATCCGCGCCTTAACACGTACTTTAGTTCAGATTGATACAAGTCGTTTTTTAACTTCAGAGTTCTAGTCACAAATTATAAGTCTAAGTTCATTGAAAAATATTTGATCTGAATGCCGCTGGTTGCCGGCACCGCTGTTTATTTCGATCAAATAGTAGGTTTTCTTTTTGAGAGGTAATAAAACCAAGTATTCCTAGAACTCGAGAGATGGCGTTGAACAACTATGTTACTAGATTCCAGTGAAGACTCCAAAGCCAAAAGATTTAAAAAAAACATTGCATCACTGTCTGTCTGGCAAGCACTGAACGTATTCTAAGTCTACGACTGACACTTTCATTCCAAATTAGTCCGAGTTTAAGTTTAAAAAAAATACTAAAATAAACATTGCGTTTCGTCTTTTGCGGTAACATACCCAGCACAGCGCCATCTATCCAGCCACTAAGAATAACGTGTTTACCGGTTTTCGGTAAAGACCGGTTTTTGAACGCACTATTTACTCTGAAAGAAAAGTGATTGTCGCACTTGCTATCGTAAGAAACGGTCTAGTGCTAAAATAACCAAGAATGGCCGCGTTGTGTAGACAAATTCTTCGCGGAAATGCATTTAGGGGTGTTGTTGCAAATGCTGCTAAGCGGGGATACTCTGACAAAAGTAAGAATTACATAAATATTCGTCTTCGTATTTATCACCTCTGTCAAAGTTTTGTTACGTAATGTCAAAAATGGATTTCAGTCGACAAAAAATCGGTCATAAAATTCATATTTCTTTCTTCCTGTATAATCATTCGATTCTGTGTGTATTCTTGTTCCATAAAATGTCTATGTAATGGCTGAAACAAGCTCGTTGTGTGAGATATAAGACTATGTTACCGGGCACGTTTCTATGATCGATTTTAGACCCATTTTCCTCGAAAAATCTCAGTGCTTCATTCTGTTCCCTTATAAATACGACATACTTTACTGATAATCCAGTAGCATTGAAGAAACAACCTAAATATCCATAAAACATGAATGCTTACAGGTTAGAATTAGCCTTATCTAATCTTTACCTGTCTGTATCATACATAGTACCAGGATTGAGGTTATTGATGAGTATATTTGGTGTGACAATTGTTTAAAGATTAATTGATTTTTGTTGCTGTACTCAAAGCTGTATCCTAAGTAACAGAGTGTCATTTGGACCAGGCTTGTATTTGAATTTGACTATGCAATAAAGAACTTGGAACTTGACAAAGCATTGTCTGCATACCTACAGGAAAACAGAGATGTAGACATAATAATGAAAACTTCATAAACCAAGAATTGGCTCTGTAGATAGTATGTATGATTAGCAACTATATGATGTGGATCATACATCGAAAGGGTTTACTGCTTTATTGCTAATAATAATGAATGATTTATTTACAGGAAAAGCAGTGTCGCTAATGTGTTAGTACTGTAGCTCTTAGCATATCCTTCTTTTATCATAATATTTAGTTTTTGATATATACCTATTGTTTTTGTTGACATTCAAAAATTTTACATTCTGTAAAGTAATTAATTGTAAACAAATTGCTTTTTAGTCTAATACCAAAAAAAAAAATTACTTCTTTATTTATACCGTGGAAAAACTATACTCTGAGCTTTCAGTCTTCATCAAATATTTTTTAAACTACGAGTGGACTATAATTCGGTCGTGGACCATAATTCATGTTCAAGTTCATTCATAATTTTTCAAAATGTTCAAAATTTAAAATAATAAACAGAAAAATTACATTTTAATAAAAGTAAATGTTCTGATGCCATCCAAAAAGCAGTGTATGACGTCTAGAGATGGGTAACCACCCGGGTAAAAACCCACGCTTGGGTAATAACCCGGTTTTTACCCATTTCAATCCACCCAAAGCACCCGATGACTGGGTAAAAACCGACGTAAAATTTTAAATGATTTATTACCAAAATAAGATGAAAAATAAAAAGATGCAAGGGCAAATGTTAAATATAATCATAGTTTAAGTATGATAAGAACACAATACCTGTTTTTTTTATTCCTAATGACATAAAACATGTAATAAAGGTGAGTTTGCTTCGAATAAATTTGTCCCGCTGCTACACTTTAGTCGAAATTATTTTTCAAGAATATAAAAATATTGACTTGGAATCTGCCATTATAATTAAAAATTAATATAAAACCGACATTCAAATGTTAGGCACATCGGTGAACCTTTAAGGCCTAGTGATGTTACAGTCAGTTATAGCTTAGTATCACTTAGACGGCGGTCGTTACACAACCATGTCAGAAGTCTGCTACTTGTAGAAGGCGGTTGAAAAATTCTGACACTAGGGTTCACTGGGTCGTTGGACGCCTTAATGTCCCACACGAAAAGAAAGAAAGAAAGAATAGCTTAGTATCCAAAATAATATTAAGTGATCGGTTGATTTTTGCTTTCTTGTTGACCTTTTATATTTATCAAAATATTTATAGATACTTCTTTAAAATGCAACATGTTCTTAGAATAGGTTATTAACGCCTCGAAGAAAGGCGTAAATAGGTATGTACAAGCACATAATAAAAAATAGTACCTAGCACAAGTCCAATTTCTTATAATTCGGATGATTTATTACTTGCATTGTTTGCATTTGGTTTTATCGGGAGATTTTGACGATTCGCAAACGTGTTTTTCACCTACAATTGCTTCGATCCCCCGTGTCTGGAGGAAATCAAAGGTCATAGCCATTCCAAAGCCCGGAAAACCAACAGACAGTCCCAAAAACTTCAGGCCTATCTCACTCTTGTGCCACACATATAAACTTTTTGAGAGACTACTGTTGTCCCGCTTAATAGGCTTCATTGACCCCAAAATGATCCCAGAACAAGCGGGTTTCAGACCGGCCAAGTCTTGCAGCAGCCAGACACTGAAACTGACGCAACACATCGAGGATGGTTTTGAACTGAGGAAGGTAACCGGTGCTGTATTTGTAGATCTGTCCGCAGCCTACGATACAGTAAATCTTAAGCGGCTGTTATGGAAAGTGGAAACGATGACAGGCGATCTTAATTTCGTCTCAATTCTTCGAGAACTTCTCCATAACCGCTGTTTTCAGGTGCATCTTCTTCAGGACAAAAGTCGTTGGAGGTCGCAAAAGAACGGACTGCCTCAAGGCAGCGTTCTTGCCCCGTTGCTCTTCAACATATACACTAACGACCAACCATCCTGTCCCAGCACGTGCCGCTTTCTATACGCCGACGACCTTGCACTGACTTCCCAGGCGACCAGTTTTGAGAAGGTTGAGGTGAACTTATCTGACGCTTTGAAAGACTTAAGCAAATACTATAGAGAAAATTCACTGAAACCCAACCCATCTAAAACTGAGTCCTGCGTTTTCCATCTTCGCAACAGTCAAGCAGATCGTAGGCTCAATATTGAGTGGCAAGGTTTGCCTGTAGCTCACAATAAACATCCAAGATATCTGGGCATTACTCTGGATAGGTCACGGGATGGGGAGCAACACCTCATATTCTGCGAACTACTGGGCTGGCGTTATCCTTTTCTGCAGGTGAGTACGCAAGCACAGTGTGGAGTCGTTCAGCCCATGCAAAGCTAGTGGATACAGCCTTAAATGAGACTTGCCGGATCATAACTGGTTGCCTGAAACTGACCCCGGTTAGCCAGCTATACCCACTGGCTGGTATGGCGCCCCCCCCCCCCCCCCCCCTGTTCGCAGGACTGTGGCTAGCTCCCTTGAAAAAGCAAGGATGGAATCAGATGCACGGCACCCTTTACACGACCACATCCCAGTGCCACAACGGTTGAAAAGTCGCAATAACTTTGTGAAGTGCGTGTCTCCTCTTTGCACCGACCCCAAACAAGCGAGGTGCAAACTTTGGCAGGAAAAGGTAACCCTACCAGCTCCTTTCGTCCCTATCGCTGAAAGCTTGCCGGTTTGGAAGTCCCTGAATAGACTTCGGACCCAAACTGGCCGGAGCAAGGAAAACATGGCCAAGTGGAGCTTCTTGGAGGGTGCCGACGAAAGGTGTTTGTGTGGTGCGGTCCAAACAATGCACCACCTAATATCGTGTCCAGCGTGCCCCAACACCTGCACAAAGGACGATCTTATGACAGCGTCTGCCAGCGCTGTCAATGCGGCCAAGTTCTGGACTGCGACTGTGTAGTGTCTGCCATCGACACGCTAAGAAGAACCTACAACTGTTTTCCAGGTAAAAGTCATCAGCGCAAGCCTTTTAACAATTGATATGCTTTTGTATTGTTGTATTTTTGACTTAAGCGGTAGGTACCTTTAAAAAGCATTGCCACTATGTTTTAAGACAATGTTGTTCGAGCAGTGCGTTCTACCAATCGTGGTCATGACATCTGGAGTTGAGAAACGAGCAATAAAACATGTCACTCATAGAGCTTTGGAAAGGTCTATGGTCGCAATCTCGCTATTAAATAAAATCATAATAAAAAAGCAGATACTAGGTTATGTGGTACCTGAGCTAAAATGACCCATCTCTAGTAAACTTATGTATGTTTGAATGACTGCAAATATAACATGTTCTAAATGAAAATAATTTTTAGTAGCCAAAATGACTTTTTCACGCACGTGCCCAGCGCCTAAAGCTTATTTAATCAAGCGGATGATTTTTATTATGATTGTTATTAGCCATTTTTACTATAAAGAAAGAAATAATTAGAAAGCTGTGAAATACTCATTGTATTCTTTTAGATTTCCTTGGAATAAAAACCAATTTTTAATTATTTTTTACTTATGCTGTTTTCACCCATCAATTTGGGTAATAATGGGTTAAAACCGGGTGATTTGGGTAAAAACCCGGTTTTTACCCGGGTGGGTTGAATGGGTTTTTACCCGCTACCCATCTCTAATGACGTCATACATTCGTATTTTCATACAAAATACTGTTTTAAATTGTTTTTAAAAGTAGCTTATTTAATCTGCCAGTGCACAACCCTATCTAGGTATTTTTACACATTTCCAATCCAAAAATCAAGCAGCAGTTAAGAAAATAGCTAATTATGGGAAGCAAAGTGGGCTTGAAATCCTAGAAATCTCATTAGTCTGAAAGATGTTACCAATTTTAGCATTATTAAATTGAGTTTAATGTTAGTTTGAGTAAAGTACAAGTTCAGTCATACCTATAGTCTAAAATATAGGATGATCCCTGTGAAGTTTGTGACCTTGGAGCAAATGCTATGATATTTCCTGCGTTTACTAGGAAAATGGTCCTTATGTCACAGCATTTGCTCCAAGGCCAAAAACGTCACAGAGATCATCCTATATTTTACAGACTATACTGTTAGATTCAGATTCAATTTATTTATTGTGACACACAGGTTATAAAAGGTGGTACATATGTAGAATGAGTACACTGAGGTCCGCCGACAGGCATACAAAACATTAATATAATAACATGCTATTAAAACAAACTAAATACAATTAAAAACAAATAAATCAAATGTCAAGTAAAATAAATACGTCATAGTTTATACATTTCAACATTATCCTAATTCTTGGTCATTAATAAATTCATTTACAGTATAATATATTTTATCTACAAGTAAGTTATACAATCTAGTTTTAAATTGGTCAATATTATTTATATTCCTTAAACTTCTAGGTAACTTATTATATAGTTTTGGTGCCATCGTAATTACACTCTGCTGGCATAGCGTTGTTTTATGTTATTATTGGCAATTGCATAGCAACTATTATTTGGCAATCTTCAAGAAGTAGTAGTAAAAGTAACTATTTATTAGAGCGAGTTAAATTTAATAATGCTTTATATTTCACATGTCAATTAGAATTTTCCCCTGTGATACCCTGCATGCCACTTCTTAAAAACATACTCATTTTCACTTGTGGGGTAGGCAGAGTGTAATTGCCATAAAACAGCCACTATGTACCAGGGGACGTATTAATATCAGAATATTACCATGACTTGTAGAAGGCGGTTGAAAAATCCAGACATTAGGGTACATTGGGTCGTTGGACGGCCCGGTGTTCCACATGAAAATAGAGAGAGAGACGTAGTCTGACAAAAAAGCTTTCGAGTTCTAAAACTTTTGTAATTCTTCCCAGTGATGCCCGATCCCCTGGAGCACGCCACCGGTCTGGAGCGCAAGGAGCTGCTGGCCTTCCAACGGGGTGACGATGACCCCTTCAACATGAAGGTGCTGAAGAAAGCTGCCGGCACCCGCGAGAACCCCACCCTAGTTCCGTCTTGCTTCGACGCCCGTATCGTTGGATGCATATGTAAGAAACTTGAAACCTTGCATGTATACAACCCTATAGTATTTTCGTGTTAGCATGGCAATAGCAATTGTGACATTTACCACTGTATATTTTAGAAAGCGATATATCGTCTTCCTCAGTAAATGGAAGGTGCCCCAAGGTCACAAACGTCACAGAGATTGTCCTATATTTTACAGACTATAATATGTTTTCAATAAAGTTTGATTGTTTATTGTTCATTGTTTTCAGGTGAGGAGCACGCCACATCTGTCTCTTGGTTCTGGATACACAAGGTATGCTGTTTACTTTAAATAACTGAATATAACTAAATAAAAATAAATAACTTATAGTATGGCCGTCCGAGAAGGCCATATTTGACAGCTGTCAAAATCATGTTAATAAAATAAAATTAAGTATCCTGGACAATTCACACAGCACTATCTAGGCCCAAACTAAGTAAAGCTTGTGCTATGGGAACTAGATAGCTGATACTAATACTTATATACTTTTTTGTAAATAAATACATTTATTATATTATATAGCTTGACCATAAAGAGTAGATAAAAAATGAGGGCGCCACTTTCTTCGGGATCTGTCAAACCTGACAGATAACACTTAAATATGGTGTCAATTTTTCATACAACATTTTTAGTTCCATTTTATTTAACTTCTATTCTTTCTGGCCAAGCTATTTATAGGAATTACCCAGGCTCGACACAAGTATTTGAAAATTGACGTATATCCAGTGGGGATCGAACCACGATGACCCGAATCCTAGGTTCAGTCACATTCAAGTATCATCTGAATTCAAATTCTATTTGAATGTAGGTTTCATCACGATGTTTTTCCTTCACCGTAAGAGCAGTCGGTAAATATACGTGAGTCAAAACACATTGGTACGTGACGGAGATCGAACTCAGATCTCACGATTGTAAGACCGATGTCCTAACCACATAGCCACGACGCTCTCATAACATTGTGCTAGCAGGAAATGGCAGCGTCGTATTACATTGGTTTTCGCTGAGCTGCGGAATATAATACGAAAGTGTCGTTTGCTTGTACGGTAAAAACCTAAAGTAGCTATTACACTACTGACTTGGACTATGCCGTGTAATGCCGGCTTAGAATAGCATCACCCGATTTCTTTCCCGAGGGTGTCGTAAGAGGCGACTAAGGGACTCCAGGGTTCATGTGTATTGCAATTTTAAGTGACAGGCTGACCTGTCACTACGGTGGTAGACTACTTATCTGAAACAATCCTGAAAAATTTGTCAGACGTCGTGATAATGACTGTATTATACTGTTCTTGATGCTCTGCCTACCCCGCGAGGGATAGAGGCGTGATATATTTATGTACTGGTGCTCAATACATTTTTAATTTAGTCAGTACACACACTTTGTAGGGTGTTTCTACTTATGGTCATAATATTTATGGAACACCCAATTTTTTTGCGATTTCTCAAGTGGTCCTATAGTTCGTAAAAGTTGTTTAGAATCATGAGGAGAAACATCGCACCAAGTGTGTGTACTGAGCACCAGTGTATTTTTAATCAGTGTTGCCATACTAATGTTTTGTTTTCTCATTTCAGGGCCACCCCCGCCGCTGCGAATGCGGCCACTGGTACGCGCTCACCGAGAAACAGCCACTCTAAACAAAACCTTATTAGTTATACGTAGTCACTTATAAAATATCGCAATATCGCCGCATCTGTAACACGCATCTACGCGCAAAGGCGACGCCCGTGTTGCCATACGTAAAAATACATTAACTAAAGAGATGCGATAGTTTTCAATTACTAAAATCAAGGAATCAATATTAAAGTAATTGTAAGCATATTTAACAGTGTTTTATTAAGACCGGTTCCTTAAAAGTCATCCGTGTTACAATAAGTATAGTATTATTTATGTAGCTTCTTACAATAAATGGCTGTTACAGATTATAGCTATTTTATTCCGTGAATCTGGCAACAATTACCTGCGCTTTCAAGTAGTCGCACAAACCCTTCCAGAGCAAGTAGCTCTCTCTTTTCGTGTGGGACACCGAGTTGTCCAACGACCCGATGAGCCGTAATGACAGAATTTTTCAACCGCCTTCTACATGTAGCAGGCTTCTCACATGGTTGTGTAACGACAACCGTCTTAAGTGATCATAGACAGCAACCGGGACCTACGGTTTAACGTGCCATCCGAAAAACGGAACCATCTTACTTACGGACAATCTGTGATTCAGCCCGCAATGTCCTAACCAGACTGAGAACAAATTCACAAAGTGATAAATATCAACTTTGTGAGTGACCCACCGAGAATCGAACCCGGAACCTTCTGCGTCAAAGGCAGTCGCACTACCACTGCGCCACATCGTTCTTCGAATAGCAAGTAGCTGAACAAACAACTCTGCACAGAAAATAAGTAAATACTAAATAAGACGGATTAGATAGATAATTATACCGAGAATAGCACTAACGACGTATCAACTCGCTGTTCCTGTGAGTAAGTCATGGAGGCCGAGAGAGTGGCGCAGGTCCTGGGCAACCGTGCGTTTTCCGTAATTGCGTCCCAGGCAACGCACTGTCTGTTTTCTTGCCTCAGACACTGATTGAATCGTCTGTCACGTTAGGACCACTCTAGAGCTTGTATACGAAAGCAATAAATTACTCAACAATGTTATTTATTGCCAAACGTTCTAAGATTAAATGGAAATATAATCAGCATAGAATACAGTCTCTGATCCAATAGCGCCATCTGCCGGAAATGTGTGCCCCGATAGGGAATTTATTTTCATTATTATTCTTGTCGCTGGATAGATGGCGCTGTGCTTGGTATGTCACCGCAAAGAACGGAAGGTATTTTTTTTTTTTGAAACTGCGACTCATTTGGAACGAAAATGTCAATACATGCCAGACTGTCAGTCAGTGTTTTTTTCTAGTCTTTTGGCTTTGAAATCTAATACACAGGAATCTAGTAACATAGTCAGTTCAACGCCATCTATCGAGTTCTTGGATTACTAGTTTTTTTTTTCTCAAAAAGAACACCTATTGAATCTTGAACACTCTTTGTTAACTTGGCAGCCTATGAAGCAAGGCTGGTTGGTACACACTGGTTGAGTTCATAAAATAAATGAAACTGAGAGCTTTTTGTAATACATTTATTTTCATTAATTTAAATTACGTGGGGTGTACATAGATTAAAATACAATATTCTATTTATTTAATATCGTCGCTATATTAGTGTAGGACACTTGTCAATTTGAACTTTACTTTTTAGGCCCTGGAACTCAATACACACAGAATGGTATATAGTCTCGATTCCACGTTACCAGTCTAAAGTATAAAAAATGATTGGTCCAGCATTTTCAATCTAATGATGTACATTTTGTGTTGTGATTTCTTGATGGGACTCCATAGTATTTTAGGCGAGGAACACACTTGACGCACGACTGAGCGCAAAAATATCGCAGTGGTCCGTCAGATCCATACTAGAAACGTCACTCTCCATACTAAAACCGCACTTGACGGATGACACTGCAATAACGCTGCGTCAACAGCGGTTGAGCGGTATATTTGTAGTATGGATCTGACGGACCGCTGCGATATTTTTGCGCTCCGCCGTGCGTCTAGTGTTCCTCGCCTTAGTCAATAAAACTTTTTTACACAAGCGACCGGTTTCGTAACTTCTTCGTCAGTTTAAAAGCAGGCAGGTTGCCTGACGATGAGCTAGTGTAAAAAAGTGTTTTATTTCCAATCTATTTGAACCGCTGACTTTTTTTTTGCCTTGCGTAAAACATGGCGGCCAAAGATACCAGGAATAATTATGCCAAATGGCGTCATAATCATAATTTTACGTTTTAAACTTTCATCATTACACCATATAGAAAAATAGATCCTTTTTCAAATTCTCAGAAGGATGGCTAAGTGGTAGATTGTTTTTAGCCAGCGATTTTATATTTAAGACGGTGCTGCAGAATCGAGTCTTATTATTATTTGATTAAGTTCACATAAAGAAAGCTATACCGGACGCCAAATACAGGGTGTAAGAGACGGTGTAACGAAAACTTTGCAGGCGTGCTCAGACCATGAAACTGAACAACTTTTTCTATGGCGGCTATGTTAGTAAACGTGCAATTTTTTTCGACCGTACATACAAAATTCTCGATCAGCTGAGTGGTTTTGTATGGAAACTCGAAAACAGTTTTTCGAGTTTCCCAACATTGCCGCCATAGAAAAAGTTGTTCAGTTTCATGTCTTCCTGCAAAGTTTTCGTTACACCTTGTATAGCTCTTGCATGCACACATCCAGCGGGCTGAATCGTTATAGGCTACGTGCCGATTTTTTTTTTGTTGGGTATTAGTTTTTGGCCCCGGGGCCATCAAAACTACGCCTGGTGGTTTGGTGGGGAGCAAGGGCTCACCCGGAAATAATTGAATGGTTGTTCAAACGGCCAGCCCTATCACGCCCTTGGAACGTTGCTTTGGCGTCAGGTATGCGCTAGCCTTTATTTTATAGTTTAGGAAATATAATTCGAGTCGAATTCGGCTATAAGTCGCTAAGGCGAATCGGCTTAATTTATATTTCCTAAACTATCTCTTTCGCCACAAAAAACATGTTAAATAATTAAACATATTAATAACCTAAAAATATACAATACCTAATGGACACTACTATACTTACACAAGATGGCATGTTCGATTCAGTACAAAATTTATTAGCAAATCATTATTAATAAAAGTATAAAATAAATACCTAAACTATCTGAGTAAATGCCAATCATACACAAGCGAATATTACAAATTAGAACAGCTAAATCATATCAATCTTTGATTTACAAAATGCCAAAAAAATATCTTAATTCATAATTTTGACAAATGCACCAACAATCATAAAACAATGTTTATAAATAAAATATAAATTACCTATGTTATATTTACAATAATGCTGAACCACTTTGCAATTTGGTTTTGTAGACCTTACAATAGGTACTTAGTTGTTAAATTATTTAAATAAATCGTAACTACTAAAGAATATTGAAAATTCGTTAAATTCTTAACACTAATATTTAAGGTACTCACAGGAAAATAAAAAGATGGCAGGCCTTGAAACTATACCTACGTAGGACTTTAGATATTCTATTTTTAGGAAAAGAAACTAAATAACAAGAAATACTAATAGGGCATTTTCTTTTATTTTTAAAAATTATTATTTTAGTCGGATAGATGGCGCTGTGCTTAGCTTGTAAAGAACGGAACGTAATATTTAGTTTTCGTTTTTATGAAACTTGGACTCGGACTCATTTGGAACAAAAGTGTCAGTGTATGCCAGACTGTCAGTCAGTGTCGCAATGTGTTTTTTAGCCTTTTGTCTTTGGAATCTACACAAAAATCTAGTAACATAATCGGTTCAACGCCATCTATCGAGTTCTTGGAATACTACTTGTTTTTTAATTCTCTAAAAGAAAACCTCCTATTAACTCTCTGTACCTAGTGAGTCACTCTTTTACAATATTTGAGCTAAGCATACGTACAAAAAAGTACTGAATAAATAAATTAATTAACATCTACCTACACGTCGCACCAAAAATGTTAGTGGGGACATATGACTTCGCAACAACCTAACCTACCCCTTTCAGGCATCAACAAGAATTTTATTTTCATTCAGTTTTTAAGAAAAATCATTATGGTTGAGAGTAGGTAGATGTGTTGCTGATAGTGCCGTAATCAAAAGTGAAAAATGTGTGCTTTACTCAAATACAGGGTGTAAGAGACGGTGTAACGAAAACTTTGCAGGCGTGCTCAGACCATGAAACTGAACAACTTTTTCTATGGGGGCTATGTTGGTAAACGTGAATTTTTTTTCGTGACCCAACATGTCCGCCATAGAAAAAGTGGTTCAGTTTCATGGTCTGATCACGCCTGCAAAATTTTCGTTACACCGTCCCTTACACCCAGTATATTTCAGAAACGTCAATTAACCTTAACATCTAATAATTGGCATCTTGATCAGGAATAATTATATTTAGTGTTTTGTAATTACTAATACAACACTTTAATTAAATACTTTTACTTTACGAAATTCGTTTTTACTACAGTTTTTCAGGTTTATTTAAATAAATAGCAGATTGCGCGACTAAATAAAATGAGAATGGTTGTTTTTTTTATCTTAGCAAGGACTTTTCCCAGAATCGACATCCTAAGTTCAGAAAATAAAAAGAAGTTTGGTAAAAAAACAAATTAAAAAAATAAATTGTTTTATTCAGGAAATTTTACTATTTGTAAGGGACTCGAGAGTATTTGTGTATTACAATTTTTAGGCGACAGGCTGACAACCTGTCATTATAGTAAAACACATGTTTTCTGAAACTACCTTGCTTGGAAAACAATCCTCAAAAATGTTAGACTTGTGGCCGTATTCTTACGGCCGTTAACGCTCTGCCTACCCTACAAGGGATAAAGGCGTGATATATGTATGTATGTAAGTAATCAGGCAAGCAACTTTCAGATGAAAACTGAACCTATATACTAATGTAGTTTCAACCTCCGATTATGTGATCTGTGCTTACAAAACTAAACTATCACAATTATCAACAATCACTAACATTCATATTGCAATATTTATTAGTTTACACATTTTTACAATTTTACGTGCAAGTGCGTCAGAGACATTAAATTATGCAGTACTTTTTAATCTCTAACTAGTAAGGAAAATTGAGTGCAGACTAGTTGACAAAACATTTAAATAAAATATACAGGGTGTAAGGAATTTGATGTGTGATGCCGGCTTAGAGTAGCTTCACCCCATTTCTTACCCGTGGGTGTCGTAAGAGGCGACTGAGAGACTTGAGGGTTTCAGATGTATTACAACGTTTAGGCGACAGGCTGACAACCTGTCACTATTGTGATACACGAATTATCTCAAACGGGCCTCAATATTTGTCAGACGTGGCGATAGTGAGCGTATTTTAATGTAGTTAACGCTCTGCCCACCCCGCAAGGGATAAAGGTGTGATATATATGTGTGTGTGTGTGTAAGGAACAGCCAACCGAATACTGGTAGGGTGCATTTAGACCCTGTGGTTCTCCCCATTATGGCCCATGAGGAACTTGTCGAATCGAACATCGAATTTCACCTGTAGAATTGTAGCCTGTAGTTTCGAAAAACGCTACACTCAAACTGCAGCCCATACAAAATGTACTAACCGACTGAGTCAGTTTGTATTTGAAGTCCATATTTTTTTTTCATATTTCGACCTCCTCGGGGAAGCTTGTTCAGTTTAATTTCATGGGCTGGTTCATCTCTTGAAACCTTGACGACCGATGTGGCGCAGTGGTAGTGCGACTGCCTTTGACGCAGAAGGTCCCGGGTTCGATTCTTGGTGGGTCACTCACAAAGTTGATATTTATCAATTTGTGAATTTGTTCCCAGTCTGGTTAGGACATTGCGGGCTGAACCACCCGATTGTCCGTAAGTAAGATGGTTCCGTGTTTCGGATGGCACGTTAAGCCGTAGGTCCCGGTTGCTGTCTATGATCACTTAGACGGCGGTCGCTACACAACCATGTCAGAAGCCTGCTACTTGTAGAAGGCGGTTGAAAAATTCTGACACTAGGGTTCATCGAGTCGTTGGTCGACTCGGTGTCCCACACGAAAAGAAGAAGATCTCTTGAAAGGAAGTAAGTACTTTTCCTAACACCCTGTATAGAATCGCAAGAAACATTCATCAATCGAAAATTCCTAGTACACTAACATTCTCTACTAACTGGGCAGTAATATAATAACAAAGTTTTTCCTAAATTGGTGTCATCAATTCGATAAAGAGGTGTAGAATTACAACCTTTTGTGAGTCTTTTGTGACATATACAGCTTTTTAGGCTTCTTAAATGAATGTTTACAGATTATTTTATGTCTTAGCACCTTTTTGAATGCTGCTAAGTGAATACCCAACTCTTACGCCCGTATTTATAAACCGCACGCAACTCTTGAGATCGATCTTGAGTGCTACTTCGAGATGCTTTTAGTGTCGACTGGCATTTGTCAAAATCGCTCTTGAGATCGATCTTAAGATTAAGTGCGATTTATAAATACGGACCCTACGGTTGATACTGCTGGAAATAAAAATTTAAATATTTCAGAATTGTATTGGTTTGAAGTTTCATGGAATGCATTTTTCGTAATTTCTTTGAATGTGATTTAAGAATGTTTTTTTAACTGTAGGTAGAATTAGCAAGTCCGTATGTATTGCTCTTCTCATATTGCTAAAGTTTTCAGTTCACACCACTCACACGAGTGTTTCATTTATTATTCTTCTCATGAAAGCAAAAACTTTTCAAAAGACAGAAGCTATATAAATCCATAGACTGTTCACATTCTTTTCTGTCATGAAAATGACATTGTTAGAAACTTCAGAAAAAGTTCTGACAGTATCGTAGCCAAATCGAGATCGCAATAAAATAAATAATCTGAAAACAACGGAACCAGGGAAACGATTAAGCGTGAGTAGAAAAAAATACCTTTACATTTATTCGTTAGTTTCTACTATCGCTAATTCATCATCTTCCGAGGTCGTTGTTTTATCGATGCCCATGTTGGCTTCAGACGAAGCGTTGCTAGGGTTGCTGGAGTCTTGAGATCTCGGGCTCACGCTGCTCTTCCTTACGTACAGAACGTTGGAATCTAACCTGTCGTTCAAATACGAGCTATTATCGGATATCCTGTTTAGTTTGTGTATCTGCTCCCTCAGTTCGCAAACCTGTCCGTACAGCTTCTTGTTTTCTCTCAATATGGCTATATTTTCAGTTTCTAGTAGCTCCCGCTTGCTCCATTGTACTGTGTTTTCGGATTTGAGCCTTTCAATTTCCATTTTGTACTCAGCTAGCTTTTCCTCTAACACTTGTTTGGCAGCTATTTCGTCTTGGAGTTCGTTTTGCAGTCTTTCAACTTCGCTATGACTAGAATCGGTCGATCCCATGGTTCGATCACTGTGCGTGAGTTCCATTTTAGTATTGTGGAGTTCGGCAGTGAGCGTTTCAATTTTGGCAAGTAGGAACGCTTTTTGGTCTTTCTCGCTTTGTAAACTCTTGCAAGTTTCGTCGAGTCGTATTCGCATTTCGCCTAGTTTGTTGGCTAGTGCGTTGTCTACGTTGGAGAACTTGTGGGAGTCTAGCGAAGCTCGCTGTCTAATCGACGGCTCGTTCGGTGAGACGTAACCAACATTCTTCCGCCTCAATTCCACTCCATCTTCCGCTAAATCAGCTGAAACTATCCTGCTCTCTCCAATGCTCAGTAGCTTCTCGTTATCGCTTTTCAGCTCGTGGATTTGTTGCTCCAGATCAGTTTTATCGGACTTGGTGGTGTTGAATTCTTTAGTGATGAGATCGAGTTTGGCTTTGAGTTGTTTAGCTTCTTCTCGTGCCTTGTTGCGTTCGTTACGTACCTTGCTCCACTTCTCGCGCCAGTTGGCGGTGCAGTCGGACCACCAGCGCATGGTTTTCTCCATCTGCGTGGCTCGGGCGCGCGCCTCGTCCAGCTCTCGCTGGCAAAGCGCCATTTTCGCCTCCCAGTCGGTGTTTGTGTAGCTGCTGCCATCCTCTCTCTGCCGTCTGCGCCCAGCGTGAGAGCCTTGTGCCATTTTTCATTGATGTTGTGGCTTCTGAAATAAAGTATTATACTCTTGAAGGCCAATCAGGACAGTAGTGACCTGTCATCAGGTACACAAGGATCTATTAGTGTTACACATTGCTACGACAAGAGTTAGGAACATTGTTATATTTTTATAATGCCTGTGGCTACTCTAGGCAATGCATAAGAGACAGGAGTTTAGACATCCGTAAGATTGAATTTCAAATTCAAATTTCAATCGTTTATTTCCAAGTAGATTCACAACGAACGCTTTCAGAAAGTCAAAAATTTACAATACAATACTGTCGCTAAAAATAAATTAGTCATTGTAAAAAAGAGAAAATTGTCAGACACAATTTTCTCTTTTTTATAACAATTTTATGTTCCTAGTAGAAACGCGGCACGAGTGGGATAAAAAAGGCACTGCCTCGGGGCCGGCCAGGCTGACCACACAGCATGTAACTTACTATCATGTAGCTATTAAAGTGAATATTTAAAAAATATATATATATATATATAATTACATGTGTCATGTAAATCAGCCGGACCCCCTGAACAGGAAAACCACCCAAAAACCTGCTCAAAAGTGCTCCTATTCTCAATTAACAATTTGTACCATAGGACCTAAGCTACCCTAGCTAAGTTTTAAAATATATTAATAGCCCAAAAGACGGCTACGCTAAAATAAAATAAAAGTACTACAGTAGATAATTCTATCTGTTTCGTCTTATTAAGTCTTCCTTATTACGAGTATTTATGTCAATTTTAAATTCCATGCACGTCCAGATTTGGTATTAAAAATGACTGCATGTTTCTTGTGCTGCGCTGGAATCTCAGAGGACCATGCCTCTTTGTCATTAACGTAATCATCTAACTTATAATAGGCTTTATAACATAATGTTTTCTTAATAATAGATTTAAATTTACTCTCAGACAAACTTAATATATCTTCCGGTATTTTGTTATAGTATCGTATACTTAAACCTTCAAATTAATTCCTAACTTTAGCTAGTCTATGCTTAGGTTGATCTAATTTATTTTTACTCCTTATATTACGATTATGTCTTTCATGATTTCTTGTGAAAGTATGAATATTCTTTCTTACATACATGATATTTTCATAAATATATTGACATGGCAGTCATAATATTGATTTCCTTAAACAGTTCTCTCAGAGAATCACGACTGCCAAGTTTATAAATAGCTCTAATGGCCCTTTTCTGAAGAATAAATATTGTTTCAATATCAGCTGCGCGGCCCCACAGCAAAATTCCATAGGACATAATGCTGTGAAAATAACTGAAGTAAACAAGTCGTGCAGTTCCAATATCTGTAATTTCTCTAATTTTACGTACTGCATAGGCAGCTGAGCTTAATCTTCCCGACAAAGATGTAATATGAGGGCCCCATTGAAGCTTTGAATCAAGAGTAATCCCTAAGAAAACTGTGCTGGCAGTAAATTCTAATTTTTCATTATTAAGCGTGACATAATTATTCAATGAATGTACTACATTTGGCAAAGTGAATAATACACATTTAGTTTTTTTCGCATTTAGAACTAAGTTATTTGCAGTAAACCAACTATGAATTTGTCCAAGAGTGTGATTTACTTCGTCATAATTATGCGCTCGTCTATCAACCTTAAATATAAGGGATGTATCATCAGCAAATAATACAATTTTGGACAAATTCTCTACCATGTAAGGCAAATCGTTAATGTAAATTAAAAACAAAAATGGTCCTAATATAGAGCCTTGCGGCACACCAATTTTAACACGAGATCCCTGTGATTTGGTGCCGTTTACTTGGACCTTTTGCGTTCTATTATCTAAATACGAATTCAGAAATTTCAGAGCTACGTTTCGAATACCGTAATGTTCTAATTTTACCAATAAAGTTTCATGATCTACGCAATCAAATGCCTTAGAAAGGTCACAAAAAACACCAATGGCGTCCTTTGATTCTTCCCAAGCATTAAATACATGTTTGACAAGAGCAACACCAGCATCTGTGGTACTACGTCCCTTTGTAAAACCGAATTGCTGGTTGTGTAACAAGTTGTTGCTATTAAAATGGGACAGCATTTGATTGAGTATGATCTTTTCAAAGACTTTGCTGAGTACGGGCAGAATAGATACAGGCCTATAGTTACTAGGGTCTTGTTTGTCGCCAGCTTTAAACAGCGGAACTACCTTGCTATCTTTCATTAAATCAGGAAAGATGCCATGATCAATACACTCATTGAAGATATCTGCCAAGTATGGTGCTAATATATCGATAATTGATTTACAGACTTTAACTGACATTCCCCATAAGTCTTCGGTGCTCTTAACTTTAATCTCATTAAAAGTTTTTAAAATATACTGGGGAGTCACAGGACTAAATTTAAATTCTGAACTGCAAGCATCTACATTTTGTTTAAGAAAAGAAGATGAGATTGAAGGTGAAGAGTTTAATGACTCAGTTGTTTTAAGAGGTATATTTGTAAAGAATGTTTCGAATTCCTGCGCTACATCGGAATTTGCGCTAATCATTCCATGGTCGGTATTAAGTGAAAAGTTATTTTCGCGTGGCTTAGTTTTACCTGTTCCGCTATTAATAACTTTCCAGACAGCTTTTATTTTATTGTCTGAAGACTTTATCTTATTTGTAATAAAATTGGCTTTAGCAATTAGACAAGCTGTTTTAAAGATTTTGGAATATTTTTTTACCAGCTCATTAAAACTTTCATCAGTTGTCATGTTTCTAAGCTCATAAAGTTCAAAAAGCTTATCTCTGCTAATCCTAAGACCCTTGGTAGCCCAATCACTAAACTTAAATTTCGTACTAATTTCTTTTGTATCTATTTTAAAAATTAATTCAAATTCTTCGCTCACTAAATTAAAGAAGTCTTGGTATACACAATTTGGACTTTCAAAGTTATAATTATTGACTGCCAGTTTTCCCATTAAAACGTTTCGGTATTTTTCCAACCTACTACCAGTGATGCGCCTAGTTTCTATCTTAATTGTTTTAATATGATCTTTGAACGGGAATATTACGCATTGACCTCTGTGGTCTGATTGAAGAGAGTTTATAATACATTTTTCTATAGGCTTACAATCACTGAATACATTATCAATACATTTGGCAGAAGTAGGCGTCACACGAGTAGGTTCAAAAAATACATTAGACAAATTGAATGATTTGAAAAGTCCTAAAAATTTATCACTGAGTGCATTTTTTTCTAGAATGTCTACATTAAAGTCCCCAGAAACAATAACATGTTTATTTGTTTTTGTGACTAATTTTAGTACATCTTCTAGTACTTCTAGTAGTGTGGTAAAATTTTTAGCTATAGGTGGTCTGTATACGCATACTATAACATGACTTTCCAGCTCAACACAAGATAATTCAGTAGAGCTTTCAACCGACAATCCCACTACATCCTTACGTTCTTTAAATTTAATATTGTTTCTAATGAGTATTAAACAGCCTCCATGGATCGCGGATTTTCGGTTGAAAGAGCTGGCTATACAGTAATTTTCATAGTTTAACAAAATGTCATCTGTTTGGAAGTGCTCTGTAAGACAGACTACGTCATAATTATGCTTCTCTAAGAACAATTCAATTTCTAATACTTTGCTGGAAAAGCCCTGAATGTTTTGATGTAAAACTTGAAGTTGATATTGCTTTTCCTTTGTCTTAGGTTGAGTGCAAGAAGACCCCGGATTGCCTATACTATTTACACCAGTCAAAGAGGGGGTTTCCTTTGTCTTAAAATCTAGTTTAAATTATTATTATTACTACCCTTACTAACTAATATAGTAGAAGAAGACACATATTTTGTGTCATTTATATTATATGCTAACAAAGTAGCTACTTGTTTCTTATAATAATCAGACAGGTACATAGTATCCTGAGTCAAAATAAAATTGTGAATAAAATTATTCACGTCGAAGTAAGAAATAGCATCTCTATGATGGCATGTTATATTGAATTTAATTGTGCTAGGTGGTTACATATTCGCAGGATGGCTGGGTGTAATGGAATGCTGACTATGTTCCTTTGCTTTGGACTCACAGATCTCTCTTTTCGTGTGGGACACCGAGTCCTCCAACGACCCGATGAACCCTGGCGTCAGAATTTTTCAACCGCCTTCTACATGTAGCAGGCTTCTGACATGGTTGTGTAACGACCGCCGTCTAAGTGATCATAGACAGCAACCGGGACCTACTGCTTAACGTGCCATCCGAAACACGGAACCATCTTAACTTACGGACAATCGGTTGGTTCAGCCGCAATGTCCTAACCAGACTGGGAACAAATTCACAAAGAGATAAATATCAACTCTGTGAGTGAGTGACCCACCGAGAATCGAACCCGGAATCTTCTGCGTCAAAGGCAGTCGCACTACCACTGCGCCACATCGGACTCACAGATCAGGCTGACTGATGATATTGTGTTTCAGTGTTACAGCCATGAGTTGCGGCCCCCCTTGTCCGCCCTGCGAGCCCCCGCCGCCAGAGCCCAAGCCTAGCCCGAAGTCATGCACCCCTCCTCCCCCGCCCCTGCCCCCTTGCCGCCATAAGCCGATAATGCGCGGGCTGCATTGGGCGCAAACTAGGACCCACCTGTTTATAGCATTATCGCTATCTAGCTGTGCGGGGTTAAGCTACTACTTTCTCGTTGGCAGGCCACGCATAGCGAAATACAAGGACTTTTATGAGTAAGCGCATGATTTGTTATTATTTTAGTAGATTGTAGATATGTCGCAGTAAGATGCCAGTGTCAGTAATTCGGCCGAAATCCTAGTTTTTTGACAATCCGGTGGATGACAATATCATAGACTTTATTCGATCATAGGACGATGGTTTGTGATCTGCTTAGGCCGATGGCAGAAGGAAGTCTACAATTTTGCCATCTGCCCAATTTTGGCAATAGTCCTAGGATTTCGGCTGAATTACTGATTCTACCAATTTACTATGCAACAGATACAATATGTGCCTCCTATGCCAAGGTTTAGATCACAAGTATTTGTAAGTTAATTTAGAAATATTTGTGTTTAGTCTGGGTGATGTATTTTATTTTTTGAATACGTCAAACTTTCACTAGTGGGGAGTAGAATTGTCTACACCTCAGCGTTACTATTAAAATATAACTTGAGGGTGAAGAAACATTTTAAGAAGAGTTAAGAACCTAGCTAGATCGGTTTATCACCCCAAAAACCTCTTTACGCAGAATTTCATGAAAACCGTTAGAATAGCATCACCCCATTTTTGCCCATGCATCTTGTACAAGATCAACAAGGGTCTAGACCTCCGGAGAATGGGCAGCAGTATTCTCTGTATAAACAACACCTTGCTCTGTACTCTCCAATCTGCTTGCAAGGCGTGGTGAGCATGCCAAACCAGCAGTGGACTATTGTGAGTAAACGCTATAAAAGTGGGTATTTTAAAGAGGGTTGGAGTTCACCGTTCAGGGCTCTACGGGGAGGACTTTTGACGAAAAATATTTTTATTTCGCAAATCATTAAAAGTGTTCGTATTAGGCCCCTGAACACGACAAAAAAAAAAATATAAAAAAATTGTATGACCAAAATTTTTCAGACCCAAATTTTTTATTTTATGTTTTTCTCAAATTTTCATACGGTCCTGAAGCGTATACTCCAACTCCCCTTTACCACCCCGATAAGTATACTCTGACCAGAGTTTCTTTCATAGCATTTTTTTTTGGGTCAGTCCAATCAATTTCCAATCCTAGAATTATCACCCTGGGGTGTTAAATGTACTAATGCATTCTTTCTTGATATCTCATAGGGACCACTGTAAGTACTTTAGCCCTAAACCCTATTCTATTTTTCCTTATAAATAGACGTACAGGCACAACTACAGATTAGGTAATGATGATGAGCAGGCTATGTAAAAATATTATATTTTTGAGGGTAAAACTATATCATTTTTAATGTTATTTTGAGGCTAGCAATTTCCCAGAAGTTGGGAACTGGGTTACTTGTGTAGAATAAACATACTAGTGGGTGCCTGGATGTCGTAAGAGGCCACTGAGGGACTGCAGGGTTTCAGGTGTATTACAACTTGTAGGCCACAGGCTGACAACTTATCACTATAGTGATACTCGAATGATCTCAAACAGCCCTCTATATTTGTCAGATGTGGTGATTTTTTTTTTTTTTTTTTTTTTTTTTTCTTATTAAGTGGCCAACATGCGATCGGTCTTCAGACCATAAGCAGTTATGTTAAGTGATTAGTGGCTGGTAGGCACACCTTCCCATTGTTAGGCTGCCTTTAGTTTCAGTACTTATTTATTTCATTTGATCAGATGTTAAGTTTAGGTGTTGTCCCAAGTATGTAGCCGTTTCAGGCGTCTTGTTTGCAGAGGGGCGCTAAGGCACTGAGCAAGTTTGTTATCGTGGTGCGTGATTTTGTTTTGGTAAATTTTTGTTGCATTGGTTATTTCTTCCTTGATGGTTGGAATTTTTAAATAATTGTGGATTTCGTCCATTCTGGTAAACCATGGGGCATTTACAATTGCTTTGAGCACCCCATTCTGAAACCTCTGCAGTATTTCCGTGTTTGATGTTTTGGCTGTGCCCCATAGTTGAATGCCATAGGTCCATATTGGTTTTAAAATGGTCTTGTAAATTAGCATCTTGTTTTCTAGTGATAATCTGGATTTTCGTCCTATTAGCCATTCCAGAGATCTACACTTGTGGTTAAGTTCATTACGTTTTTTTTGAATGTGAATTTTCCAAGTCTGTTTGCGATCCAGATGAAAGCCAAGGTATTTAACAGAAGTGTTGTGAGGTAGAATATCTTGACCTAGTTTCACAGCTGGGCAGTCTTTTCTTCTCAGAGTAAATGTTATGTGGTTTGACTTAAGAGCGCTGGCTTTGATCCTCCAGGATTCCATCCATTCATGCACTTTATCTAGATGCGTTTGTAAGGTGCTGGAAGCTGCTTCAGGATCCACATCAGATGTTAGGACTGCAGTATCATCTGCAAAGGTAGCTGTCATTACAGTGTCCGACTCTGGTACATCCGCTGTAAATATGAGATAGAGTGCTGGTCCCAATACCGAACCCTGTGGGACTCCTGCCTTTATTTCATAGAAATTCGAAGCCTCGTCATTGACTTTGACATAGAAGATGCGATTCTCAATGTAAGATTTCAGTAGAAGATACATATTGTGTGGCAGCAGCTTCTTTAATTTGTACAACAAGCCATCGTGCCAAACCTTGTCAAAGGTGTACGTCCAAAAATACTCCTGAACAATATTTTTTGGTCTCTAAAGCATCTCTTATGTGTTCACACACTCTATGGACTTGTTCGATAGTTCCATGATTTGTTCGAAAGCCGAATTGATGGTCAGGAATTATTTCGTCTTGCTTTAAGTGATCATTCAATCTCCTCTTGATGATTTTTTCAAGGACCTTCGATAGTACTGGCAGAAGGCTAATTGGTCTGTATGATGACGTTAAGTGTTGTGGCTTTCCAGGTTTCGGAACCATTGTAATTTGTGACACTTTCCATGCACTAGGGTAATGCGAAGTTCTTAAGATAGCATTGTATAGCGACGTTATAAAGATTATGCCCTTCTTCGGGAGATTTCTAAGAACCTCTGCCGTTATTAGGTCAAAACCTGGAGCTTTTTTCAGATCCAGGTTCATGATTGTTCGTCGTACTTCGGCAGGTGTGCAGCATCGCATAGGAGGGCTCATCTGGAGATCACTTTCCAGGAACTTCTTTACTTCCAGATCTATGCTCACATTACCAAGATCATTGCTAGGAGTAAACACATCTCGGAGAAAGCAGCCGTAGGCCTCTGCCTTTTCTTGATCTGTTTTGGCCCAAAGTCCATTTTCACCTTTAATTGGGTGTTTAGCTTGCAAAGGCTTGTCACGAGACTTGACTGTTTTCCATAAAGAATTTTCAGGTTTTGCTGGAGCTGATGGCGTCAGGTTTTGCAAATGTACTTGCAGTGTCTCATTCTCTATGTCTAGCAGGAATTGTTTCAATTCTGCTGCAGCTTTGTTAAAATCTTTTTTATCAGCAGGGTGACGACTGCAGTGCCATACACGTCTTAGCCGTCTCTTTTCTAACACTTTCTGTTTTACAGCTTCTGGCAAGTTGACGTAGTTGCTAGATTTTTGCTGAATAGGTGGGGTGCTAAGCCAAGCCGCTGTTTGTATGGTTTTAGTGATGAGTTCGGTGGTATTGTCAATGTCTTCTGCACTTTTAAGTCTAATTTTTAGGTCTAAAGTTTCTTCTAAGTGCTGCTGGAACGAAAGCCAGTCTGTGAATTTGTTGTAAAGGTATGGCTTTGCAGGGCATTTAATGACAGTTTCACTCATAGTTGCTATAACGGGTGTATGGTCAGAGGAGGAGTCGTTGCAACCTTCTATTTGAAGAAAATACTGTGGTATGCCTTTGTATATAAAGAAGTCGAGTAAATCTGGTAGCCTGTTGTTATCCGTAGGCCAGTATGTTGGTTCACAGGTAGTTAGGGTACTCAGATGATTAGTGTCAATGCTCTTTCTTAAGTGTCGACCTCTGGTGGTTGTAAGGCGCGAACCCCATTGAACATTTTTAGCGTTCCAGTCTCCGCCGGCTATAAATCTATGTCCTAGTGTTTTAAAGAAGGTGTTGAAGTCTGTTTCAGTTGTTTCTGGCTTTCTTCTTTGTTTGGGTGGACAGTATATAGATGAAACTGTGATAGTGCTTTGCTTGTCGTACACTAATACTGTGGTAGCTTGTATTTTAGCAGTTCGATGTACAGGCATTAAGTGGTGTTTTATATTTCTTTTTATAATAATTGCACTGCCGGCATGTGCTGTATTATCAGGGTGGCAAGTTACATAGGTGTTATATCCATTTATTTGCAAGGATGTGTTTTCAGTGAGGTGGGCCTCAGAGACTAATAGTATGTCAATATTATGAACTTTTAGTAGAATTTCAACTTCGAGTTTCTTGCCCAGCAGGCCGTTGATGTTCCATGTTGCAATTTTGAAAGCCATTTCAGCGGACAAGTTTTGTAACAATCGTTGTTAAGAGTCCCATAAGGGTGCTCATTTGGTCAAGAAGACGGTCTAGCTTATCAGCTTGTTGTGATAGAATTTTTTCTAGGTTTGTCATTGTTCCTGCTGTGGCTTGTGCATATGTTGGAGCTGAGTTATTATTTTGTTCTGATAGTTTATATGATACTTTTATATTGGCAGCATCATCTTCCTGATTTATTATAATAGGTATTTCCTGGGTTTGTTGCCTAATCAATTGTTGTCTAGAGTACTTGCGGTCTCGTATTTCTTTAAATACCTTGCAACCCTTGTAGTTGGCTGCATGATCTCCTAAGCATAGAGCGCATTTGGCAGGTAGTTTCCTGTCTTTTTTTGGACAATCTGCTGTGTTATGATTTTCAGCACATTTCACGCATCTGTAAGGCCGCATGCAATAGTTGCGTGTGTGACCATATTGTTGGCATCTTTTGCATTGTGGAATGGATTTTTGGCGTTTGGGATCTTCAATCTTTACAGACGTATGATAAATATATTTTAAAGATTTTACAGCTTCATTGTTCGGGCCAGGTTCTAGGTTCACAAACCAGGTTGATAGAGGAGTCTTAGCAGATCCATGTTTGGCATTTATGATTTCACCTTTCACTACATTTCCAGTGCTTTCCACAGCCTCTTTAATAGCCTCAGGGGGTGTAGATGGGTGTAGATTCTTAATAACAAATCTGTATGGTCGCTCGCTTTTCTGTATAAATGTGTGGCCTATCAGGTTCTTTGCACGGACTAATATCATCAATTTCTTATAAGCGTCGATGCTATCAGTAGTCACACGAAGTTGGTTCTTGGTTACAATTTTGAATGAGTATTCTGACTTATCTAATACTTCCTCAATGCATTCTCGGAGTTTAGTGACATTTGTGATTCCATACAACACAACAGGAGGTGGTTTATTAACTTTTTCTTTGATAGGAAGGTCTTCGTCTTCTTCATCAACATTTAACTTGGAGTATCGGTTTTGAATCGGCACTTCATGTTCTGGTGACGGTGTATCACTCTTTCTCATGCGTTTGTATCCTCTTTTTTTATATTGGCTTAGTATTGGAATAGTTTGCCAATCATTTTCACCACTTTCATTGTGGTGATAGTGACTGTATTTTCACGACCATTAACACTCTGCCTACCCCGTAAGGGATAAAGGCGTGATATATGTATGTTTGTATGGGCGCCCGCGGCTCCGCGCGTGTGGAAGTCGGGTTTTAATCCCTTAACATAATTTTTTTCGTGATAACAACTGTCCAAGTTACCCTCAATCTGCATGCCAAATTTCATAAAAAATGGTTCAGTGGTTTTAGCGTGAAGGAGTAACAGATATACAAACTTTCGTATTTATAATATTATTAGTAGGATTATACTTACCTGCTTCTTACAGCAATATAGTTTTAACATGAAGTACCTACAAACTATTCCTCTCCTATCAAATGTTGAGCGTCAGCTGTGATGGTCCAACTTTTTTTTAGCAATTATACTTGAATGGGGATCCTAAATGTCATTTTAAACTAGCAAACAGGGCACTGCAATGAAAGACCTACATACAAAAACAAGTTTTACCTTTCGTTCTCACTCGTCACCTGGTAATATTTTCATATTTTTTTTACACTTACTTGATAGATGTGTTAGTATTACACCATATCTCGACAATTGTATAAACTGCTGTACCGAATTGAAGAATTGGGGATCCTCCGGTTATCCTTCTTTGCAAGAAATATTGAAAAAATAGGAACAATAAAAATCTCCAGCGAAATAGCGGTAGCGTGTTTTATTTGTATGATTTTTGGCTAACATGGTAATCGTAAGAGAGACAGAAATCAAGTAACTCTTATGTGTTTCTCTTTTGCAAAAACTTATTGTGTCAAAATCGTAGCAAAAAAGCTTTTGACAACGGTACTATTCTGGTGGACTTTTTTACGGTCCTATTCTATTTCGAACGAATGATGAGCGGGACGATAAAGGACAGCACCATTTGATATTTAAAGAAAGTTATCTAGAGTCCGCGCCGCGAAAGAAATCCCGCGAAAAACGTTCTTATTTGATAAACATAAGGCTCATTTAAACATTGTTCCCGGGACTTCTTTCTCTACACACGGCAGCACAGATCGGATAAAGGTGAACGCACACTTATCCGCGGCAAACGAACCGAACATACCAAATTTTAGAATTCTTTATATGAAATCCTATGAAACCTCGCACATTTGCCCGAGCCGAATCGGTTGGATCCCAGAATTCCTAGACGGAAACTCGGATGACGTCACCAAATTCGGTTCGAGCGATGCCATCGAATCGGCCGATTCGTCGGCATCGGCCGATGCGCTTATATTCTGACAGTTGAGTACAACAGAGCATTTTTTTCTTTATTTTAATCAATACAAAATGAGTAATACTGGCTTAATAGAGGCATATTCACTCATAATTCACGTTATTACGCTGCAAATAAAAGTGTAAAGGAAAATAAAAACTATTGTTTCGGCGCGGTTGATTCGTTCGATGCGTTCGGTTCGTTCGGTGCATTCGGTGTGGATAGTGTGGGAGGCTTCCGAAAAATTCGTTTCGTTCGGTGTGCGTTCACTTTAAAGCGCAGAGGACACCGGCCTGTGCGTATACAGCACGTGTACACGCGATTACCGGTTGTAATAATCAGGATTGTAGGTTCGTTAAAAATCATTATCTATCTGAAATTGTATAATTTTCTCTTATTTGTTTTTTTTTTTCTCTATATTGTATTATCTGTTATATCTGTTTCTTTCTTCGTATTGCACATTATCCTATCATCCACAGCTTAGATATGTATTAGTTTATTTTAATGTATTTATTAGTATATTAAGTTTTTGTTTACAGAATTGTTTGTGTATTGCTATGTAAAATTGTTTATGTATTTTATTGTTATTTATTTAGTATGTACTATTAGGTAATATTTGCACTATCCCGCTTCCATATTCGCACTCTCTCTTTCACCCTAAGGTTGCCTGGTAGAGAATGCTACCTAGCATTAAGGCCGCCTATTGTACTGTTTCCTTTATTTGTGTTTTCTACTTGTTGTTACTTTTTGTGCAATAAAGAATTTTGTTATGTTATGTTATTGTATGGGAGACTTTACTCCGCTTGCGTGATCTACACAATGGGTGGATCGTCTCCCATATATTAACAACCGGTACGTGCGTGTACATATGCACGCATACGAGCTGTATGCGCAGGCAATGATGTTTGTCCTTTACCTTGCATGCGTGCGTGATTAGCGTGACGTGTACGTGCTACGTACACGTATACATTCCAGCAACAAAAAAATGGAACAAAAACAATTGTATGAAAAATTGTTGCCATAATCAAGCGTTATCTGTCACCTTCATTTATTGTCTACTCTTTTTTGCTGGACTGTAGCATCATGGTTGCATCAGTTGCACTGGCGTGACGTCAATCAATAAACTCTCTATGATCTGTTGTCATTTATGGAAATAAATGTTATAGCTTATGATCTATTCTCTGAGCTAGTGAGATACTATATAAAAAAACACTACATAAAAATAGTACCTGGTTCACCGAGCTTAGCTCGGGTTTGTCACCCCTAAAAACGTATTTTGTTACTTACACTACCTATCTAATATCCGCATATTCAGATTCACCTAGTTGTTATTCCGCGCTAAAGCCATAATGCCATTATTATGTATTACACCATCTGTTGGAAAATGCGAAGACCACTACAATACAGGCCACGTCTTGGATAACGTGGTTTGCCCTTATTTGTTTAGTTTGACGAGTAAAACACAAAAAAATTGAACATATTTACATAGAATACATACTGTATATTATTGTAAAAATAAACGAGCAAAAATAAAAATCGTTATGTTGAGGTTCGCATTCGAACTTACACTTCACTTATTTGTAGGCAAGCAGTCTAACCAACTGAGCTACGTTCGCTGACAGCTGAGCGGCGAAATAGCGGTTCTTTCTCCACACAAAATGCAACGTGTTTTTATTCAGCTTATTTTGCAGTTCAGAATGATTTTTGGATAATAAAACCTAGCTTTCTCTCTTTCTCGTTTCCGAGATCCGGAATAGATATAATTCTAATTCTTGCTCGTTTAAAGGTATTAGATAGATAGATACCTATTTTTTACTTCAAATCAATAAATAGCTTACTCTATATGAAAAAAAGTGTAAAAACATAGTTTTACAAACAAAATATACATATTTTTTACATCGTAGTTTCAGTTTTTGTTGGTAAATTGTCCAAACGGGTCGAATCTATAGAATAACTATCTCAAGGCACACTGCATGCAGCATGAGTGCAGTTTAATGGAAGTGTATGATATTGCCTTAACATCACTTCATCAAGTTTTTTTGTTCCAGAAAAACTGAATTCGAGGAGTGGGCTGAGGAAATGGCACGAAAAGGCTTATTTCAAGCAGTTCCTAAAGAAACTTTGAAGTAGTGATTTATAACACTGCAATAAAACTGTTAAAGTATTTGTATTGTTTATTATTTTGCTAATTTAGCACAAATTTGCTTACCGCAAAGTTCAGTATGTATGATCAATCAGGCATCTCTATGAAGGTTAAGCCATGTTTTCGCCAAGTTTTTGGAAAAAACATGCGCGCGCACGCCGCGCCTGAACAAAACAAGAAAACATTATCGGTGTATGGAATTATTGTCTCATTCGTCTCATACATACGCGCACTTATTCAGTTTCTATAGTCAGATGAGGCTCTGCGTGCAGCGTGAAGTGGTGTGCATAATGTATCTACACCAAGCTGATTTGGCAACATTTTCGCTGATAACAAAAAGTGCGTATGCACGCCACGCGTACATCGTGAAATTACGAGTCGTGCCTGCATGCGTCAGTCGCGTTGTCTACGCTCATCGACGTGTGCACGTCACGTGACTCAAATGGTCTGCATTGGCATATATAGTGCTTGCTTTCAAAAGGAGACCGCACACCTACCGGAGGCGAAACGGATCGAACAAGCCCAACGAACCGAATTCTATTAGAGGCCCCCTATTCCTATTCGCGCCGAACGTATCGACCGCGCCGAAAGAATCGTTTTATTTCCCTTATAGGTACCTGTTTCACCGTACCTTATAGGTACGTGTTTTAGGGACCATGAATACCTCTATTAAGTCAGTATCACTCATTTTTGAATGATAAAAATGAAGAAGCAACAAAAATGTATTGCTCTTTTGCACTCAACTGTCAGATTACAAACGCATCAGCCGATTCGGCGGCATCGCTCGAACTGAATCCGGTGACGTCATCCGAATATAAAGAATTCAAAAATTCGTTTCATTCGGCTCGTTCGATCCGTTCGCCACCTGTAGGTGTGCGTTCACCTTTCGATGGCATCGGCAAATTCGACGGCATGTCGTCGCTCGATACGAATCCGGTAACGTAGTCATCCGAATTTCCGTCTCGGAATTCCGGGATCCTGCGGAATTTGGAGGTTTCATAGGAATTCATGTACACACCATGTACAATATAAATATAGAAATTATAAAATTCGATTCGTTCGGCTCGTTCGATCCGTCCGCCTCCGGTAGGTGTGCGTTAACCTTAACAAAAGTAATACAACTTTTCTGCTTTTGGTTATTATATGAATTACTCGTATGCACATTTATTACCCTTTTCTGCTGAACAATAACAAAAAAGGGTAAATAATGTGAAAATATTAATGTTTCAACCAAAACACAGGAAGTGAATCGTGTAATCACATTTCAGGCGGCAACCAATCAGAATATATCAAATGTTTTAAAAACTTTGACACCACCAATCACAGACAACCTTCAGCGGAGCATAAAGTTTACAGTGACTTTGTAAACGCGCAATATTAACAAAAAAAGGAATAAAATATTTCCTAGGTTTAGTTTCGAATATTCATGCTTATTTGACATTGCATACTTAGTTATACATGTAATACAAATTTTTATTGAGTTGAAATAATTAACACCACGAATTAAGACAAGAAACTTTTGAACGTTTTGCCAAAGACAAGTCACGTTTGTTTTTCTGCTCAAGTCAGCAGTGTGACCATTTGTGGCAGATTATGCTGACGATTTACAAACTTGGCAGAATTTAGGGATCCCAAGAAAATTAGTACTAATATTCACTTATGATGAAGTTTTCTTTGAATTGAAATTATTTTTCTTTTCAAAGGTTTGAAACCTTTTTTAGAAGAATATTTTTAATCCAATATTATCTCCGCCATCATAATCAGAAAATAGTGCATCAAGGAACACGGGGTCTGTGTTTTCTTGAATGATAAAAATGGCGTCAAACGGAAATATTAAGAAAACGAAGCCAATGTTAGTACATAAAGACCAGTTAATGATAAATAATTTGTAAGTAAAACTGTGAAATGTTGTATTTTTCATTAAAGATACTCCTTACAATATGCCTTCCAGGAAGGCATATTTTGAAGTCAAGTTGGGTAGATTTTGGCAGATTTTTGGCTAGTGTGTGGAAGATTCCCCACTTTTGAGATGGTCACCCTGCGAGTCAGTGCGCATGTCAAGTTGAAAATTGCAAATGGCGGCCGTTGTTATTGTTCGTACCGAATTATCTATTTGTAAATTATATACCAGTCTTTTTAGCGATTTTTGTACTGGACTATCACATTGATGCGAAGCTTGAACTTCTTTTAATTCGGTGCGACACATTTTATGAACGTTTTTAAGTGTTTTGAGTGGTTTTTTGGTATTTTATGTGTGTCATGCAAATGGGGTAAGCTGGAGTTATCGGATGTCGTTTAGGTTGTTTTGGAGTGATTCAATGGAGAAATGGAGTGATATTCCGTAACCTAAAGTGTTAAAATGGAGACTGCATAAATTTTATTAACTATTCCGGTACGTTTTGAGTGTAAAGATCGTCTGGAACGGCTGTATTTCACTAATGTTCCATGCCGTGACTGCACTCCCCGTACATTTCAAAATGGCTGCTGCTCTTCGCGATATATGAGCTTTGCGTCACTGGAACATAAATCAGTGGATTTGCTTCGTGATGATATTCTAGTGTTTTTAGTCGAGTGATTCCGTGTGAAAAAACGGAATAAATAGTGGACAGAACCCCAGTTATACATGGGGTAAGACAATAGTGGTGTATCATATGTTTTTGGTAGTGGACGTACAGTGACCATAGGACCGATATTGCCTTGCGTCCGAGCCCGCCTGCTATGCGCTTGATATTCCACGATGATTTTGGACACAAGAGAATAGAACTCGTGAGGAATTGAGCGGAATGTGACATTGCATGAGAGGTACGTAGTGTTTTTGACTTTATTTACATTCTATAGAAGAAGGGTGGTTGTGCGCCTTCTGACAAAATGGACACATTGGTTTCTGACAGGACGTTGGTCGGTGGCGGTGGCGGTGGCGGCGAACGTGCCCCGCGCTCGCTCGCCCATAATTCACTACTATTTTTGCGTTGATACACTATCTAACAAGTTGTGTAACACGCCGTAATGTTGTTAAAACTCCCGACGTTGCGTATTTCGTTCCTATAACCCATACAAGTTGCGGCGCTGGATATTCGCAATCTTCCTTCTTTCTCCTTATCTGTTACAGTAAAAAAGTTATAAAATGCCTAGATGTGGCTGGTTTTACTATTGGAAAATACCCCCTTGTTTACTGACGAAATTATGTAAATATGTGTTCATACTAGGTTGGGCAACAACCAAGTGTACACAAAAACTACCTAGGTACAACCTAGATGAATTGGGTGACAATTTTTTTTAATGTTTTGCCTGATTATGGAAGGAAATTACATAAAAACTATCATAATTCAATTTTGAATAATTTAATTTAGGCTCAGAAAACTACTGTTCCATAATCTGCTTGCCATGTTCATATTAACTAAGAAGTATTGTTTTAGGATCTATTCACTACTGTAATACAGGGTAAAATGGACAGCTGCATTCAAACCACAAAACTCAACAACTATATGCTAAAATATTTCAGGAAACTTCAAAAAATATTGACTTAAGTATCATTATTTTGGATTCTTGTTTCCTGACATATGTTCCTGGGGGTATGTTCTTCAGTTTTATGGTCTGCATGCACCCTATCAGGATTCAGTGGCCTGTCTGTTACCTACTGTATTTAATTTCTTTCAGTCATCCTAGTCTTGATTCCAATATGAAGGTCGCCGGCCTGATTTACCTAATTTTGCTTAATATGACATCAAAACATATTGGCTATTAATTAATAGGTTTTTTAAAGGCCCGAAAGGGGGAGGTCCAGTTGTAGCTGTTAAGAAGAAGAAGAGGAAAGGCTTAACAGTTTATTGGTTGATAATATTTAAATAAAAAACAGCTGTTTTTCTTTTATTTGTAAAGTAAAACACTGCAAGAAATACAACTTAACATACTTTTGGAATCTATGGAATAGTCAAAACTTTTTTACTTTTTTGTGATAATAATGTGACTTATTATTACCTTTTTATTCTTATTTTTTAGAACCTTACTTAATTTTGCATAGGTAGGATAAACAGTAAATTGTGGGTTAATCCACATACAGAGAGACAATTCTAGATTTCGAAACTAGTCAACTCAATACTATACAACTGGACCCTTTTTGCATGGAATACCACAATGAGAGATAGATAAACATATATTACCAAGTTGTGCTTTTGACCAAGGGATGAATCCAGAAATTGGGCAGCAGCATTCCCTTGTGAATACATATAACACCTTGCATTAAACTCAAGCTAGATAAACATGTATTAGCAAAGGTAGATTTTGATTAAGGGATGTATCCAGGGAATGGGCAGTACAGGGGATAGAGCAGTGTGAATACAACACTTTGCACTGTATTCATAATCCAAGTGTGGTGGGTCTGTGTCCAATAAATAGCCAGGACAGGCTCATGTCCAGCACTGGGCTGTTATTAGTGGACAATTGTAAGTTGATGATGATGATGGCAGACCTTTGACCCTGTAGTTATTTTATGTATATAAACTAGAATTGTCTAATTTTGTAATCTTTGTAACATTTCTGTCATTCAAATCATAAATGGACATGAAGAGGCAAAATCTGTAGTAAATAATTAAATTTATTTTACGGACGTTTACGCTCTGCCTACCCCGCAAGGGATATAGGCGTGATTTCATGGTTCCATGTGTATTAAGGTTAAGAACCTGTCACTAAGTGATACACAAGTTATCTGAAACAAGCCTCAAATATTTGTCAGATGTGACGATAATGTCCATAATTCTTCGGTCGTTAACGCTTTGCCTGCCCCGCCAGGGATATAGGCGTGATTTGTGTGTGTGTGTGATACTGAGAAACCTAAAAATCCTGACATATATGTTTACGCAATTCAAAGTATGAACATTGACCTATAAATTAACTTCCAATAGGGTTCCCATACTCATAGGGCCAAAACAGGACTGAAACTTCACTGTTTGTGTCACCAGTTGATTCCTTTAATGTCCCTGCACCAACAAGCTCGGAGAGTTTTTGACGAACAGGGTTTTTAATAATAGGCATTTTCCTAAAATTTTAGTTTGTATGGTTGCGCACACCCAAAAATAGTCCACTGCAGGACCTGGACCTTCTCCCCTTTATTTGGAGTGAGTGCCATACTCACCGCAGTTGGCTGATGGGTTGGTGAACATTGTCTAATATCAATAATATGTTGTTTTTAGTCAAATAGTCACCTATAATGATACTCTTAGATAGATTTACAGCCTACCCCGCGAGGGATAAAGGCGTGATATATATATCTATGTATGTAGATAGAAATGAAAAAAGAGGTGATGCTATTTTAAAACAACACTGCATGACAGAAGAAAATAAATTTCCCTATCATTACTACTTCTACAAAAGATAATAAAATGCAAAAATATAGAATATTTGTATTAATCACTAGCCATAAGCCCATTCACCTGCTGCTAATAATTTCCAATTGTAAAAAACAGCCTTTATTTCTCAGGGATAATTTTTATGTTCTAATCATTAATTTTTTTATTCACTGGTTTTTTATATTTCTAGGTTAGTTACTGCTAGTTGGTTCATTTTAGTATAATTTAAAGTATTATCTAAATCATATTATGACTTTGCTATTTCAAAAACTTGGTTACTGATAGTCAGAAATCATACCTACTTAATATATTATTTTAATAATAACAGTTTTAAATGAGAACATACAAAGATAAGGGTCAGATCTAATTCTTAGTAAACTAATTGGATTTTGCCAGTAATGTTATTTGGAGCAAAAACAACATTTCACTTGATGACAAATTGCTTGGAAGGGTATTATATATAACTATCAATGGCCTAAAGTATGGCTGACAAACATACCCCCAACAAAGAAAATAGACCTTATGTCATAGCATTATATTTGCAGCAGGTTAGCTATCCTTAAGGATAGCTAAGGGATAAAGGCGTGATTTGTATATGTAATATATATATATATTATATCTAGTATGAAGTTGCGGACAGCCCAAGTAACATATTATATATATATATATATATTAATTATATTACATATATTATACCCTATTTGCAGCAGGTTAGCTACCCTGGAAGGCATAAAGGCGTGATTTGTATATATAATATATGGGACTTTCTTAACTGTACCCTATACTACTGATATTTATTGGATCATTCCAAGATAATTAGTTTCCGAGGAATAAACTATCTTTTTTTCGGGAGGCAAGGTTCACCAACTGATTTTGACAGATCAATGAGCGCCCTAGCCTACAATGAGTACAATTTTATCAAATCATGCGTGATGGGAATGGGAACAAAAAAAGACTCACTTTGCTCAAACAATATTGAAAATCTGATATAAATATGCACCATAACAAGATCTTAGAGAAAATATGCAATATGCGATGAAAACAGTAAATGCAAATGCATATAATCCATGGCCTCTGCAATGAAACTACAGGCTTCAATTCTACAGGTGAAATTCGATGTACATTGCATAGCCGGTGGGACATTATAAAACCAGGATTTTTGACCCGCTACGCAATGTACAGTGCAGCAAAAAAGAGCAAAAATAAAAAAAGAAACTAAAAATTTATTATGAAAAATTGTTGCCATATTTAAGCGTTATCTGTCAGATTGCGAAGACAGTGGCGCCCTCATTTTTTGTCTACTCTTTTTTGCTGGACTGTACATCGAATTTCACCTACCTGTAGAAATGTAACCTGTAGTTTCTAAAAACGAGGCACCGGTCTGTATTCATTACTAATCTACCCTACTTCCACAGTATGGCAGCGGACAGCGACGGGCTTGGCTCGGCTGGCGGGGGTGCCGCCACGTGCGCGGGCGCGGGCGGTGGGGGGGGCGGCGGGGGCTCAACCGTCGTGGTGACGTGCGAGGGCGACCTCCGCGACCCGCGCTTCCCCGCGCGCCTGCGCCGCCTGCTGCGCGAACTGCGCGCGCTGCTCGCCGAGCCGCACCCGCACACGCTCAAAGTTAACAAGGTAAGTCTCTCTCTCTCTCTATTTTCGTGTGGGACCAAGCCAGAATTTGCTGGATTCTAGCTAGCTAAGCTAGAAGCAAATAATTCAAGAAATAAATAAGTCTAACTGAACATTAGCTGCGAGTGTTAAACGATTCGCGATACGTATCACGAGCGAAGCGAGCACGAAATTTCATGCTGCAAACTGGCATTGAGCCTACACTAAACATAGGCGACAGGCGTTCTTGCTTGAAACAGAGAGAGATATTTCACTCGGAAAATGGACAAACACTTCTTTTTTTTTTAAATATTTAATTGTAATTGAACTGTCGAGGAGATTCGTAGACGAACCAAGGTAACAGAGTCGGTAAGCTAAAGTGGCAATGGGCCTCATTGCTCGAAAGTCCGATAACCGGTGGAGTAGAAGAGTTTTCGAGTGAAGACCACGTACCGGCGCAGAGTAGGACGACCCCCCGCGAGATGGACAGACGATATGGTCAAGTCCGTGGGGAAATGCTGATTGCAAGCCGATTCTAATCGCATAAGGATATCTTTAAGGGAAGCCTATATTCAGCAGTGGACGTCTTATGGCTGAAATGATGATGATAATGAACTGTCGAGTCTATAATTTGTCAAATATTTTAATGGCTGAATCAGCCCATGAAACTGAACAACTTTCCCTAAGGAATATAGGTCGAAAAATGGAAAAAAAATGGAAAGCCTCCCATACAGTTCACTCGCTCGGCTGCTACATTTTGTATGGGAGCTCCAAAAATTTTTTTTTTATTTCGACCTATGTTTCATGGACTGATTCACCCCATAAAATATTTGCAGCCAATATTTTTACACCTTATATTCACAAGCGTCGTTTTCTCGAAGGTGGAACCATGGAACAGCGTGCGCGTGACGCTGTCGGTGCCCCGCGCGGCGGCGGCGCGGCTGCGCGCGCTGGCGGCGGCCGGGGCGCCGCAGCTGCGCGCGCTCGGCATCCTGTCCGTGCAGCTGGACGGCGACGCGGCCGTCAGTCTGCGGCTGCAGCACGGGGCTGAACTGAGGATCAACACTGACGGTGATGCCGCTGGTGGCGCGCCGCACCCGCCGCCGGCGCAGCCCGCCTCGCAAGGTACGGTTTTTTAATGCATCATTTTATTTTCTACATACATCAAAAAAATGTTGTTTCCCCATAGTAAATGCAGTCCAATAAATTTTTTGTCCTGTTCTGACATAATGTTCCTAGCTAAGGGAAAGTTGTACAGTTTTATCATATGTAGTTAAAGGAAAGTTGTATAGTTTTATCATATGTAGTTCATTACAATTTGTTCCCTTGTAAAGAGGTCGAAAAAATACTTTTTTTTTTCGGTTACACAATATACGTTCTAGTAATTAATATACATTCCAGTGTTAAACTACGGCCGTCAACGCTCTGACTACACCGCGAGGGATAAAGGCGTGATATATGTATGTATGTGTTAAACTAAACAGCAAACTGTTTTTCCAGAAGCGAGCACGTCGCGATCGCAAGCTTCGGAACTGTTGGCCGGACTGGGAGGCCTGGGGCGCCTCATCAGCGACGCGGCGGCCTCCGCAGCCGCCCCGCCGCAAGACAGTTTCAAGTCCCCTAACACAGGTCAGTGGCAAGCATTTGCAGCAATAATAGGCTAGGCTTGGGCCTCCCCCTTAAAAGCATTGTATACAGGGTGTAAACAAATATTTTAAGGGGTGAACTAACCCATGAAACTGAACAACTTTCCCCAAGGAACATAGGTCGAAAATGAAAAAAATATTGGACCTTCCATACAAAATTACCGACCGACCAAGTCAATTTGCATCGGAGGTTCAAAAAAAAATTCTCATATTTCGACCTATGTTGCTTGGGAAAATTGTTCAGTTTCATGGACTGATTCACACATTAAAATATTTGCAGCTAATATTTTTACACCTCACATAAGCAGGCAGGATGCAGTCAATTACCGAACAAATTTACCTTCCACTTTTTGTGGGAGGGGGAGGTTAACAAGCACACAACGATAAATTTTACAACAACTTGACTACCACATACAAAATTGCAACTTTCAGTTTCATATAACGTGCTGGGAACTTCTTATATGAATACTCCACTCTAAGGCCTCCCCGTATTTGGGGGGGGGGGGGCAGTTCGTTCATCGGTCATTCTCCTTTTACGACACTCGCTGATAAAAATGGGGTGATGCTATTCAAAGCCAACACCTTACCGTTAAGAAACCTAATAAAGGACGGACGTTACGACAAATTTTATAAATAAGAACATTTGTCTTGTAAAATTTATTTTTACCAAAAATGTCTTGAATCTTGAATCGTTACATGACCCAATGGCAATATTAACTACATGGCGTGATGTTAACCTGACTGACTCCGAGCTATGGCTCTTCTTTCAGTCTGATCCGTTCTTCCCAGTCTCGCCCCAAGGCATGATTGGGCTGGTTGTTTGAACAACCAATCAATTATTTTAGGGTGAGTCCTTGCTCCCCACCAAGCCGACTTCAAATTTTGGTCCTCCCATACAAAATGACTTAGTCAGTCGGTAATTTTGTGTGGGTGGGCCAATTTTTTTTTAAATTTTTCGATCCATGTTCCTTGGAGAAAGTTGTTCAGTTTCATGAGCTGGTTCATCCCTTGAAAGGAATGCATCAATTTTCCAATCACCCTGTATATATCTCCCAGTTTGTGTGTATGTACAATTTTACCTCTTTATGACGTTTTTTGTAATAATCAATAAATTATTTTTTATTTTATAATTCACAGTGTGTCCAAGGGATGGGAAGATCCCTTCGAATATCCCGACCCCGGCTGACAGGTGCGAGTATCCGTTCGGCAGCATGACGCAGGCGCGCGTCATACACCGCAAGGAGAACACGCTAGGTATGTAGCATCGACACATCACCCCACATCACACTACATCACCCCACGGCACCCCACATCGCCCTACATCACCCCACATCACCCTACATGACTCCACATGATCCCACATCACCCTACATCACCCCACATCAACCCACATCACCCCACATCAACCCACATCACCCCAGATCACCCCAGATCACCCTACATCACCCCACATCAACCCACATCACCCCAAATCACCCTACATCACACCACATCACCCCACATCACCCCACATCACCCTACATCACCCCACATCAACCCACATCAACTCACATCACCCCACATCACCCTACATCACCCCACATCACCCCACATCAGCCCACATCACCCCACATCACCCCACATCACCCTACATCACCCCACATCAACCCACATCAACCCACATCACCCCACATCAACCCACATCACCCCACATCACCCCAGATCACCCTACATCACCCCACATCAACCGACATCACCCTACATTACCCCACATCACCCTACATCACACCACCCCCATTGTTATGTAGTTTTACAAATTACTATAGTTTAGATAGTATAGTATGCCATGTGATGCCGGCTTCGAATAGCATCGCCCCTTTTCTTAACACGTTATTTGAAGTTGGTTCCTTTTTAAAAAAGTTATTAACACCGTAAGTTAGCGTACTACAGAGATAATGCATACATACCATCCTTTGCAGTGTAGGCAGAGCATTAATTGGACAGGCTTGTTTTCTAACAGGTCAAATGAGCTACTTTTTAAAACGATCTAAAACTGTATTTTATATGAAGAACTAGAAGTATGACGTCGCGCCGTAAGTATTTGGAGGGCGTCAAAACACTTACTTTTATATTATTTTTCTGTTTATTAATACAAACTTTGAATATTTCGCAAAATGTAGTCCGTAGTATTTTTGGACAATAGTTTTAAGCGTACAACTGCTATATTTTTTTAATGACCCAGTAAACTAGCGAATTCGCTAAAAATATAAAAGTTGTACGCTTAAAACGATTGTCCAAAAAAACTACGGAGTTCATTCATAATTTTTCGAAACATTCAAAGTTGGAATTAATAAACATGAAAATGATATAATAGTAAGTGTTCTGACACCATCCAAAATAGCAACGTATGACGTCATACATTCCTATTTTCGTACAAAATACCGTTTTAGATCGTTTTAAAAAGTAGCTTATTGACCTGCCAGTCCATTAGCCTTTTCAGCCAGCTTCAACTATCTCTTGTCTCATTTCACAGGGGAGGTAGTACACACATGTGTGGTACATGAATGAAGTCTGTAGTATTTTTGGACAATAGTTTTAAGCGTACAACAGTTGTATTTTTTTAAAGACTCAGGAGACTAGCGAATTGACACGATTGTATCCCCACAGGTTTGAACGCGGCGACGGCAGGCCCGTCGGGCACCATCCGGCCGGCCACGGAGCCCGCGTTCGCGCGGCCCTCCACCTCGTTCCCCGCGCCGCCGCCCCCCTACCCCGCGGGCGCGCCGCCACCCTCCCCCGCCCCCGCGCCCACCCCCGCGGCTGGCAACGCCCCCGTCGCGCTCTCGTCTCCGCTACTGGTTAATTTGTTGCAGGTAAGTACATGATAAGTCACATTTTTATATAAGGTATGAAATAAAAATCTCTCATTCAAATAGATCTGTCTGTCATTTAGAGATAAGTTCGTCTTTGCGACAAAATTATTGTACTAATTTTCTGTACTATTTATGCAATAATGCTCACTGCCGCGCGCAGCACGCGACGCATTGCGTGGTCGGTGTAGACGGTTTTTCGCCCGAGCATGAGAGTTTGAACATACGCTGCATGCCGCGCGCGGCGGTGGGCATCTGAGGCTGCTCGTTCAATGGGGACCGCGGACCACTCGAGATGCTTGCAGGGACCAGGTGGTCCGCGGACCCACCGGTTAAGAACCACTAAGTGTATGAGCTATACTGACCGCGGGTGCAGGCATTACGCGACAAAAACAAATTCAACCGAAAAAGTTCAACAGGAAAAATGCAGCAAATATTTGGCGTCAAAATAGCTGATTGTGCTTGTAAAAATATTAGCTGCTAATATTTTAAGAGGCGTATTAGCCCATGAAACTGAATAACTTTCCCTAAGAAACATAGGTCAAAATATGAGAAATTTTTTTGGACCTCCGATACAAATTGAATTTGTCAATCGGTAATTTTGTATGGGAGGTCAAAATTTTTTTCATGTTCCTTGGGAAATTTCATCCTTTATTTCATTTGTTATTTCAATATTTGCAGCTAATATTTTTACGCCCTGTATGTATCTATCCTTGTCACACTTAGGAGAATTTCATATTTACATCCCGCTCTCTCACGACGTCACAGCTCTACACGTCAATTGATGTCAAATATTTGCTGCATTTTTTCTGGTGAACTTTTTCGGTTGAAGTTTTTTTGACGCGTAATCTCTGCACCGCTGACCGCGTGTATTGTTTGTTGTAGAACGACGCGCCGGCGCCGTCGCCGCGCATGAAGCCGCCCCCCCACCCGCACCCGCACCCCGCCAAGCTGGACCGCCTCGACGACGGACAGGTGACGCACACTTTATACACCCTAGCTTTATACCTCGACACATACATACATGAAGCCGCCCCCCCACCCGCACCCGCACCCCGCCAAGCTGGACCGCCTCGACGACGGACAGGTGACGCACACTTTATACACCCTAGCTTTATACCTCGACACATACATACATGAAGCCGCCCCCCCACCCGCACCCGCACCCCGCCAAGCTGGACCGCCTCGACGACGGACAGGTGACGCACACTTTATACACCCTAGCTTTATACCTCGACACATACATACATGAAGCCGCCCCCCCACCCGCACCCGCACCCCGCCAAGCTGGACCGCCTCGACGACGGACAGGTGACGCACACTTTATACACCCTAGCTTTATACCTCGACACATACATACATGAAGCCGCCCCCCCACCCGCACCCGCACCCCGCCAAGCTGGACCGCCTCGACGACGGACAGGTGACGCACACTTTATACACCCTAGCTTTATACCTCGACACATACATACATGAAGCCGCCCCCCCACCCGCACCCGCACCCCGCCAAGCTGGACCGCCTCGACGACGGACAGGTGACGCACACTTTATACACCCTAGCTTTATACCTCGACACATACATACATGAAGCCGCCCCCCCACCCGCACCCGCACCCCGCCAAGCTGGACCGCCTCGACGACGGACAGGTGACGCACACTTTATACACCCTAGCTTTATACCTCGACACATACATACATGAAGCCGCCCCCCCACCCGCACCCGCACCCCGCCAAGCTGGACCGCCTCGACGACGGACAGGTGACGCACACTTTATACACCCTAGCTTTATACCTCGACACATACATACATGAAGCCGCCCCCCCACCCGCACCCGCACCCCGCCAAGCTGGACCGCCTCGACGACGGACAGGTGACGCACACTTTATACACCCTAGCTTTATACCTCGACACATACATACATGAAGCCGCCCCCCCACCCGCACCCGCACCTCGCCAAGCTGGACCGCCTCGACGACGGACAGGTGACGCACACTTTATACACCCTAGCTTTATACCTCGACACATACATACATGAAGCCGCCCCCCCACCCGCACCCGCACCCCGCCAAGCTGGACCGCCTCGACGACGGACAGGTGACGCACACTTTATACACCCTAGCTTTATACCTCGACACATACATACATGAAGCCGCCCCCCCACCCGCACCCGCACCCCGCCAAGCTGGACCGCCTCGACGACGGACAGGTGACGCACACTTTATACACCCTAGCTTTATACCTCGACACATACATACATGAAGCCGCCCCCCCACCCGCACCCGCACCCCGCCAAGCTGGACCGCCTCGACGACGGACAGGTGACGCACACTTTATACACCCTAGCTTTATACCTCGACACATACATACATGAAGCCGCCCCCCCACCCGCACCCGCACCCCGCCAAGCTGGACCGCCTCGACGACGGACAGGTGACGCACACTTTATACACCCTAGCTTTATACCTCGACACATACATACAGGGTGTAAGAGACGGTGTAAAGAAAACTTTGCAGGCGTGATCAGACCATGGAACTGAACAACTTTTACTGTGGGGGGCTATGGTGGGGGAAACATGAAAATTTTTCCGACCTCCGATACTAAATTCCCGATCAGCTGACTGACTTTGTATGGGAAATCGAAAAAAAATTTTCCCTGTATAAGTTGAAAAATTTAGCTGCAAGTATTTTAAAGGTGAACCAGCCCATGAAACTGAAAATCTTTCCCGAAGAAACATAGGTCGAAATATGAGAAAAAATTTTGGACCTCCCATACAAATTGACTTGACCGGTTGATAATTTAGTATGGTCCAAAAATTTTTTTATATTTCGACCTATGTTTCTTGGTTCACCCCTTAAAATATTTGCAGCTATTTTTTTTACACCCTGTATACATACATACATAAATCTTCACCGCGTCTGACATTTTTGAGGATTGTTTTCCAGGGTTGTTTTAGAAAACATGTGTATCAATATAGTGACAGGTTGTCAGCCTGTCGCCTAAAAATCGTAATACACCAGTACTCTCGAGTCCCTTAGTCGCCTCTTACGACACCCGCGAGAAGGATGTTGGGTGATGCTATTCTAAGCCGGCATCACACGGCAAATTAATTGTACTTACGTCAATTTGATTGATGATGGCGTTCCACTAACTTTGTAACAACTAATATAACCCATGCGTCATACAAGTTTACTACGTGTGTGTCTATAGATAACATACACTACGTAGGTATCGTAAACTTACATAAACACAATGAATGATCGCAACTAAGTATGACATTGTAGAGTGTAGACTAAATATCTCATTGTTGAGCTGACTGAGGCGGTTGATTAATTGAATTTTCTATATCGTGATAGTGATATAAATACTGTGATGTGCAAACGTATAGTTATTAAATTAATCACTACATAGTAGTATAAAGCAAAGTCGCTTTTCGCGTCTGTCTGTACTATTTTGATGCAGGTTTCTTAATAGATAGGAGTGATTCAAGAGAAAGGTTTCATGTATAATATTTGCCGGGAAAACATCTTATTCCCACGGGAAGATGAGTATGGCGGGCCGCTAGATTACGATGTAAGTCAGCCTTCATGTTCGCTCAAACTCAAAACCTTAATTTAAACTCAAATCATTTATTCAAAGTAGTAAATTTTACATTTATCCTTATGATGGTCAAGTTTTAGTCATTGTAAAAAAGAGAAAAATGTACGATGAGTACGAGTACATTTTTCTATCTCTTACAACAATTTTATGAACCTGGTGTAAACGCGGCTCAGGCGGACTAAAGACTTAAAACTAGCCCCTAACGCACTGCCTCGGGGCTGGCCAAGCTAACCAAACAGCATGTAACGTTAGGTGGTAAATAAAATACCTGACACGCTGTATTATAATTACCTGATGTGTCCTGTAGGTGGAGCTGGCGGTGGGCCGCGCGGCGTTCGAGTACCGCGCCCCGCGCGCGCCGCCGCCCCGCGCCGCCCCCGCCGCCCCCGCGCCCGCGCTGCCGCCGCCCCGCCAGCCGTTCGTGCGGCGCGCCCCGCCCGCGCGACAGCCCGCCGACCAGTACAGGACGCCCAACGCTACTGTAGTCGGTGAGTACTGTCTTGTTCTGTACTGATGAGTGAGCCTGCTCAAGATGTGGAATAAGAGGCAGACTTATGGTTACTTCAGCTTTATTGTAGCTCGGAGGTCGTCCGGCGCATAAGAACTTCTTATTTCTAGGTTTACATTAATTTTAATGCTAAATATTATCTAAATAAATGCTAACTCAGCACCTCCCACTACTAGATTATTTACCTAGTAAGATTGTACGTTCATCTAACTTAGCAAATCTTATAATTCTAATTTAGGCTAATTAAATCGTATTTCAGCATCATCGGCGGATGATGCTGACATGGCTATCTTAACTCGCTCTTCATCGAGCCGTTCGGCGTATATTTGATGGCCCTAGGACCAAAGTCACACCAACCCATCATCATTCTCCTTGCCTTATCCCGTTACGTAACATCACCTTATTCATAACGTAACCATCACAAGAAAATTACTTGTTCTGCGAAGACCTTTAAGAAGCACCGGACGACATTATTTATGTACCGGAACATATTGGCCCAGATAAATTTCAAACTTTAATTTTCTTATAAGTAGATTCGAAACAATAGGAAATTTTGATAGATGGCGCTGAGCTAAACTGAACAAGTTTATTTTCAAGGAAAAGTAAAATATCTAGTTGAGTATCCATATAACCCAAATGTCATAATTTCAACTTAACGAAACGCAATCTGTTGTTAAATTATAGAGGTCAGGGCTCCAAATCTGCTATTTTTTTGTCATTGTAACGCCATCAAAACTCAACTGTCATTCAATTGCCATTGTGATTTTTATATACTTTAAACTGTTAGCAGACTACGAAATGGCCGAAATCATCCAACTGAGATCCAATCCACATTCAAATGAAACGATTTTCATTTAGCAGACTTAGGGCCAGGCAGAAAATAAAATTTCCTACCTCTTTTAGAATCTCAAATAAGAAAAAATGTAATCTCGGTTAACAGGCAGAGTGAATAATCTTAGCAGATTATACATACATACATATATCACGCCTTTATCCCTTGCGGGGTAGGCAGAGCGTTAACGACCGCAAAAATACGGTAGCTATCGCCACGTCTGACAAATATCGAGGGCCGGTTGAGGTAATTTGTGTATCACTATAGTGACAGGTTATCAGCCGGTCGCCTAAAAGTTGTAATACACGTGAAACCCTTGAGTCCCTTAGTCGCCTCTTACGACACCCGCGGGGAAGAAATGGGGTGATGCTGTTCGAAGCCGGCATCACACGATTATTTTCGTACTAAAAGGCCTCTGAGCAGAAGTGGGCTCAAGATTTAAAACAACACCGCTAGAATAATATCTATTGTGTGAAAAAGCCGCTACATAATTCAAACATTTTGATTTTGACCAAAATACATAATCGTAGAATGAATCAATACTTAGGCTCTTTACATTTTGAATTGTAAAAAATCACTTTCAGTTTCTAGATTGCATTATTCATCACCTCAATGCAGGGAAAAGTGGTTTAATTTTCTAAGGTGAACTAGTTCTTGATAGGAGTTTATGACCTTTTGAAAGCTCTTCAGCAGGCTTAATGTACTCAGGGTGATATTTTTCGGACCATAATTTGCGACGAGCTTCGACTTTGATAATGTCAACTCATCAAATGCTTACCTGTTCCAGGGCGCCGGTTCCCCGAGTACGGCACGCAGCCCACGTTCCCCGCGCCGCCCCCGTACCGGCAGCAGGCGCCCCCGCGGCCCCGCGCCCCGCTGGCGGCGCCCCCGTCCCCGGCGCCCCCCGCGCCCGCGCCCGCGCCCGCGCCCCGCGTCACGCCCGAGGACCTGCAGGCGCTGCTGCCGCCATCCACCACCATGGATCAGAAGACGCAGTCCAGCTTCCAGGTATTTATAGCGCGTTCGCTTATGCAAGGTGTAAAAATATTAGCGGCAAATATTTTAAGGGGTGACTCAGCCGATGAAACTGAAGAACTTATCCCAAGAAACATAGGTCGAAATATGAAAAAAATTTTGGGCCTCTCCCATACAAAATTATCGACCGACCAAGTCAGTTTGTATGGGACGTCAAAAAAATTTTTCTTGGAGAAAGTTATTCAGTTTTATAGTCTGATTCACCCCTTTAAATATTTGCAGCTAATATTTTTACACCTTATATAGTGTCGCGACCGGCGTAACTTGACCTCAATGCTCCATACACGCTGGTCGTGACACTATGTAAGCGAATGAAGTATATGCGAACTACTTACACCAAGTTTTCAAACATTTCAAATGTGCATCGCTAGCTCAAACTCAAACTATTTATTCAAAGTAGTAAATTTTACATTTAACTTTTTGATGACCAAGTAAAAAAGAGAAAATGTAGAATAAGTACATTTTTCTATTTCTTATAACAATTTTGAGCTCAGGAGGACTAAAAACTTAAAACTAGCCAATAACGCACTGCCTCGGGGCTGGCCAAGCTAACCGAACAGCATGTAACGTTAGGTGGTAAATAAAATAAAGTCACAAGTCTATTATGGAATTTTAGTTATGACTGTACACTCTACAATGTTTTAAAATAAAGTTCTCAACAAATCTTTTAACAGAAAGTCAGGAACGAACAAGTTTAGCTAGAACACCCGATCGTATAGGTTGTTTACTAGGTGATTGCCAGATCAAGCGCAAAAAAGAGGAAAGTTAATAACAGACAAATTATTAACAACCGATGTGTGACGAACGATGTGGCGCAGTGGAAGTGCGATTGCTTGTGACGCAGAAGGTCCCGGGTCCGATTCTCGGGGGTCATTCAAAAGTCATATTTATCACTTTGTGAATTTGTTCCCAGTTTGGTTAGGACCGAGCTGAACCCACCCGATTGTCCGTAAGTAAGATGGTTCCGTGTTCGGGATGGCACGTTAAGCCGTAGGTCCCGGTGGCTGTCTATGATACTTAGACGGCGGTCGTTACACAACCATGTCAGAAGCCTGTTACTTGTAGAAGGCGGTTGAAAAATTCTGACACTAGGGTTCATCGGGTCGTTAGACGACTCGGTGTTCCACACGAGAAGAGAAAGAGATTAACGAAATCCAAACGTTTCCCTGTGTTATGCCAGAATTGTTTTTCCTAAAATAGCATAAAATTCCTATTCTTTTGTTGACAAATCAATGTGTTTCCAGGAGTTCCAACGTTACCAGCAGCAATACAACGCCCGACAGCGCGCCGCCTCGCGCGCGGCGGCCGGCAGCGCGCCCGGCGAGTGGGGAGACGCCTACCGGGACATCGGCCTGCTGCCCGACCTACCAGGTACACCCATCATTCTCGCCTTATCCCGTTCTCTGTCGGGGTCGGCTACCTAATCTAAGGGGCTTAACGTGGAACCAACTTTTTACACAGAGCGACTGGCATCTGACCTCTGCAAACCAAAGGATAACCTGGCCCGAATCCTAAGTTAAGTCACATTCAAAGATCATCTGAATTAAAATTGTATTTGTATGTATGATATAGCTGTATGTAAGATTCCCTAAAACAATTAAAATAAAATAAAATGTATGTTTGGTCACGATGTTTTTCCTTCACCGAAAGAGCAGTCAGTAAATGTACGTAAGTAAAGCCACATTGGTACATAGCGAAGATCGAACTTGGGTCTCACGATTGTAAGACCGGTATCTTAACCACTTGGCCACCGAAGCTCTGGTTAGACGTGAGGTTTATTTTCTGTTTATGTTAGTTTTTCTAGTACCGTGTGATGCCGGTTTAGAATAGCATTACCCCATTTCTTACCCGTGGGTGTCGTAAGAGGCGACTGAGGGACTTGGGGGTTTCAGGTGTATTATAACTTTTAGGCGACAGGCTGAAACCCTGTCGCTATAGTGATACACAAATTATCGCAAACGGCCCTCTATATTTGTCAGACATGGCGATAGCGACCGTATTTTTACGGCTGTTAACGCTCTGTCTACCCCGTAAGGGATCAAGGCGTGGTATATGTATGTTAGTTTATTTATTTATTTATTGAAAACTTACAGGTATTACAATTTAAAACTATTAACATTCTCGCCGAACTGCGACAAAATATGTATGCATGCAAAACTTATAAGCTATTTACTACCTACTGGCCTATGATGCGTCCCGCAGAAAGACTTTTCTCGTGTCAGATCGTATAGGTTTTATGTATAGGTGGTATAGTCTTATAACTTATTGCATATTTCCGTCTCCAGACACGTGCGACCTGGACCAGCTGCTGCCGACGCTGCCAGCCGACCTCAACCTGGACGACACCGCGCTCTCCGCCATCTCCGAGCTGGAGGCCACGCCCGACTCCATCCTGCAGGAGATCACCGGCCTCAACACGCTCAACGGGCCCTACGACAGGGACGTGCCCAGCAAATACGAGGGCGCCGACATCATGCCCCCGCCCCCCGCGCCCCAGCCCCCGCCCACCAGACCCGCCTCCAGCCCCGGCAGGAGCCCCCAGAGCGGGGGCAACTCGCCTCACAACGTGGGGTTCCGCTCCCCGCCCGCCAACTACGCGCCACCGCCCACTCACACCGATAAACCCCTCCCCACCACCTCCACTACCAACCCCATGCCGCCGCCGCTCAGGCTGCCCATAAGAAACAATTCAGTACACACAGCCACGGTGGGCTCCCAAGCCACCGCCAGCGAAATCGAGGAACAGAGCAAACAGTACCTCATCAAAACCCTCATGAGAGACGACGACCCGCCCCCGCCCCCGCCCGAAAGAAAAGAGCTCACAGTCGCACAAGTCAAGGTCGAAGATAACGTGCCTTCCGTAGCAGCGATACCGTCCACGCCAGAAGTGTTCGGCATCGCCAAGTCGACCATAGACGAGGACGACCGGAAATCGGATGACGACAAAAAGAAGTCGCTCAAAAAGGACGACAAAACCGCGGGCAAAGGGAAACCGCGGAACACTGGTGCTAAAGAAAAACCCGCCACGCTTAGGGAGAAGATTATCAAGGATGGTAAAATAAAGCCGCTGCCCAGGCCCAACACGGCGCCCGCACTCACAGATGAAGCCAAGTCTCCCGGCGAAAAGGAATCCATAAAACTGCGGCTAAAACTAGACAAAAACGAACCTATCGTACAACCGGTCTACAAAGCCGACGTCAGCTTTGCCGCCAGCCAATCAAGCACCCCCGCCACCGGAAACCTAAACCAATCACGAACTGACAAACCACAGGACTCGGAACTACGCGTCCCGCCTTTACACATCAGTTTACGCGGCCGAAATTCCGCCATCATCAAAAACTCCAAAAAGGAGAAACGAAAATTCGGCTCCGGTGACATACACAAGAAAATCAAAATCAGAAAACCGAGTGAGTCTGACGATAAAACGCATCGGCACGACGAGCCAACCAAATCCACGGATGATCCCAAATCTGATGACTACATCGTCAAAAGCATAAAACTGAACAACCACTACGAAGGCGAAACCATCAAGTCAGAAATCACCGGCGACAACAACGTCGTATACAGAATGAAAACGATATCGAAAAACGCTCACATAGTCACCAAATCCGAATACAAACCTAACAACAAAATATCAACGTTAGACAAACTAAAAAAGAAAAAGCTGCTGAGCGATATCAAGCCAGAAAAGGACAAAGAATGGCGGAACGACGTGATAGACAAGGAAGGCAAATACGCCCACAACGAGGGCTACAGAGAGACGAACAACCACGACAAGAAGAAACCTCTAGTGAAAGATAGTCCTAGTGAAAAGCAAGAACCCTCCGGTTACTTAGAAGACAGGGTCACTAAAGACCGGACGATCAGTGTCGACACCGAGGTGGCACTGGAGGGGGGCGTGGTCGAGGTGCGCCGCGCGAGTGAGGGAGACGGCAAGCTGTTCGCGCGCGCGCCAGAGGGAGACAACAAGCTGAAGCGGACGGCCGAAGCGGCCTCGCCCAATGGACTGCTCGTGACCGAGAAGAAGAGGAAGACCAGTCATAGTTCCTGTCCTGGTAAGTACTTTAACTTTTTATGTTTTTGGAATGAGGTTAGTCACGCTACGCCTACTATACGATCAAATCATACAAGGTACATACACACACATATCACGCCTGTATCCCTTGCGGGGTACGCAGAGCTTTAATGGTCTTAAAAATACGATCATTATCGCCGCGTTTGACAATTATTGAAAGCCCTTTCCGATGATTCGTGTATCACAGTAGTGACTGGTAGTCAGCATTTTGCCTAAAGTTGTAATACACATAAAACCCTTGAGTCCCTTAGTCGCCTCTTACGACACCCGTGGGAAAGAAATTGGGTAATGCTATTCTAAGCCATCATCAGACATCACACGTATACAGAAGACTCAGATAGGATTTAAACAAAGATAAAAAACCCCTTAACTGGAATTTTAAATTTCCATTTTCAAGAAAGTGCGGAAGAAATTACTTTCTGTGATCTTAATAGGTAGTTAGTATAACCCAAGTTTGTTATTCCAGAACCGCCCGGCTCAACCAACGTGGGCACTATCGGCGCACGGATAGAGTCGCCCCCTCCCGCGCCCCGCCCCGCCGCCGCCGCCCCCGCCGCCCCCGCCGCCCAGGGGGCGCAGGCCCAGGGCTCCGTGTCCCCCCGCCGCAAGGAGCGCCCTAAAGACAAATCCTACTGCAAACTAATGGCGGAGCGAGCCGCCAGACCTGACGCTGAAAAATTCACCAACAGGTCACCCAACTCCCAAGCGCAGGGCGAAGACTCCGGAATAGAATCCATGGACGCGTTGTCAGAGAAAAGTCCCAACCAAGCGAGCCAATCCCCGCCCGGGCCCGTGAGGAAAGAACGCCTCGACATGCCGAGATCCACCAGCCCGACCTCCGTGCAGAGGATAATAGGGGTCATAGAACAGCCCCCGCCTTCAGATGAACTCTTAGAGCGACTCTGTGGCTCCACTACCACCCAGCACTACGACCCAGGCCCGCCGGACATAGACGACATGGGCGACATTGAAGCGGAGCTGGCCAAGATGCATGCCGACCACGTCAACGGTGACGACGCGCCGAGGAGACCGCCGCCCGATACCAAAGATAGAGAACCCACGCCCATCCTCCGCACTGACAAGACCATAGACAGGCTGGACGACACCGAGACTAAAGAGGAAAAGAAAGAGAAAGAAGAACCCGTCTCGCCCAAGAAGGAAAAGGACGACTTCGAATTGCCGAGCAGAGGGACGCCACCCTTATATACGTACTCGAATCAAGAGAAAGTCGCCGCGACGGAGAGTACCGAAACGACGGAAAAACCCGTCGCGGAAAACGGAGATACGGTCAAAGAAGAAGAGTTAAAAACCGAAAGATTATCGCTGAAAGCGGAATTTCCGGATAAAAGTTTATTAGAACAGCTGTTAATAGAGATCCCGACACCGGATTACGCGTCTAAAAGACCAGAATCACCCTCACCGTCCGCCTTGGAGCGAGTAGCGCGCAGCTCCGTCCGGACGCGGTCTAGCAGCAAGATGAACAGCCCCGCCGACCAACCGAAGACCCCCAGGCTTAGCCCTGGGCTGTCCAAGCTGGAGACCAGGTCGGACTCGCCCTTGCAGCCGCGCAACTGCCTGAGGCAGGGCTCCGTCGACAAGACCAGCCCGAAGAACGCCGCAAACACAACCAATGCAACGCCAGCCGCCACGAAAACACCAGCGGTCGCTCCCGTGGCCACAGCGAAACGTAAACGAAGAGAATCGGAAAGCTCTTGCGCGTCAACCATCAGCTGCGAAGAAGGCCTGTCGCCAGCCGGCAGACCGAAGAAGAAACCTCGTCGTCTAGACGGAAAACCAGTTCAGAATCCCACTCTGATGAAAGTGAAAAAGGACTCGGATAGTGATAGTGACGAGCCGTTGATATGCAAAGTGCGGGGCAAAGGGAAGGCGGTGAAAGTGGCCGCTAAAGTGGTGAAGCCTCCGGTGGTAGCAGGGGCCGAGGGGGTCGGCACCAGGCGGTCTGTGAGGCAAGGCCTGGGCACGCCCGCGCCGCCCGCGCCCGCCGCGACGCCCGCCCCCGCGCCCGCGCCCGCCCCCGCCGCGCCCGCGCCCGCTCCACCGAATAATACTCCAGTCAGGCGGAAAACTAGGAGTGCGGGTAAGATTTACTTCAATTAAATTAGTCCATTTTCAATCAAGTTTAATAAAATTAATCACTGAATGATTTACACTCTTATACTGTTAATGTATTTTAAACTTAAGTTTTTGCTTCCTTCCTTTATTTTCTTGGTAACACACCTTAACATTTGGTTCCCTTTCTTTATTTTCTTAATAATTCACATTAACTTTTTATTCCCTTCCTTTATTTTCTTGGTAATTCACCTTAACTTTTTGTTCCCTTTCTTTATTTTCTTAATAATTCACATTAACTTTTTATTCCCTTCCTTTATTTTCTTGGTAATTCACCTTAACTTTTTGTTCCCTTTCTTTATTTTCTTGGTAATTCACATAAACTTTTTGTTCCTTTCCTTTATTTTCTTGGTAATTCACATTAACTCTTTGTTCCCTTCCTTTATTTTCTTGGCAATTCACATTAACTTTTTGTTCATTTCCTTTATTTTCTTGGTAATTTACATTAACTTTTTGTTCCCATCCTTTATTTTCTTAATAATTCACATGAACTTTTTGTTCCCTACCTTTATTTTCTAAATAATTCATATTAACTTTTTGTTCCCTTCTTTTATTTTCTTAATAATTCACATTAAATTTTTGTTCCTTTCCTTTATTATCTTAATAATTTACATTAAATTTTTGTTCCTTTCCTTTATTTTCTTAATAATTCATATTAACTTTTTGTTCCCTTCCTTTGTTTTCTTGGTAAATCACATAAACTTTTTGCGCCCTTTCTTTTTTACTTTGTTATTTTTTTGGTTCCCTTTAATATTTTGGTTCCATTTCCTTGAAGGACACAAATAAGATAGTAGTAATTTTGTGTCCACTCACTAACATTGAAGCTACCCTGATGTTACAACACTACATGAAAGTCACTCTACACGTAGATAGTGACGTCGCGCCATTCGTTTGCAGTGGGTGACGGCGGCGGGCCGGCGGCCGGCGCGGTGCGGCGGCGGCGCGCCTCCCGCGACGGCAAGTGACGGCGGCGCCGCGCGGAGCCCCGCCCCGCGCCCCCCCAACCCCCCATGCACCCCCTACTCATCTACCCGCTGCTCGACTGACCGACGAGGCTGTTCCACGCGGTAAAACCTTCTATAGGCTGTACTATTAGTCAAAGATTCGCGGTTTATCGATATAATCGTATACAAATCTCGCGCGGAATTGGTATGTAATTAAAATATATTCGATTTAATGTGAATCTCAAGCGGTTTATATAAAAGAAATTACATAAAAATCGTGCAATAATAAGTAAAATGCGGGAGTATGTTTAGTGAATTTGTAACGTTAGTGTGTGTGTTTGTTGTAATCGATGGCGCTTGGATCACATTGGATATAGCAACGCAAAGTGTTCAGAGTTTGATATCTACGGCGGGCGGACTACCGTCGCTATTCATTACTTTTTATTTAGTGAACAAATCATGTTACCATTCACTATAAAGCACTCGACTTTTTAAGTGTTAAGTTAATTTCTGCGAGTAATTTTAAGAGCGTCCTGTCTTTGTATGATTGCCACATGCCCTTGGGCTGACCTTCGGCAAGGTCACGTCACTCGTGGGAGCCTTAGCTTAGTAAATAGTGTGTATCAATATTGTACAAACGCACTCGATTTGTAGGCACGTTGTTATAATAGGATAAATAGCCGAGATATATAAAAAGAGTAATGCATAAAGTTTTAAATAAATATTTTCATACGTTTTTGCACGTAAACTCGTAACGCGCGTAGTTTTTTAAAACTTTTTTGGCGGGGAAACGTTTATAGTTGATCTGAAAGTGTAGTTCTATTGTAGGAAAAATCGCATGAATAAATACGTACAGTTCACAGATTTTCTCAAACATTAAACGATTCCAAACTAAACTGAAATGCAGTTTTCCCGCTCAAAAAGACCGCTAGTACGACGTAACGTTATTAGCGTTTTATAAAGTAAGAATTCACGACCAATAATTGTAATATTATAAATGTGAAACTTGGATTATTCCTTAGCAAAAATGATAATAATATTGTGACTGAGTGTTTCAACAGTTGTCTGTCGGGCTTCCAGTATACTAAACTATATTTATTTGACGCCCCTTTTTATTGAGCCTCCCAAGTTGACCGCGAATCGTGAACCAGGATAAAAGGAATCAATACCAGTGAATGACGCTAGTTCTAGCGGTATGTTTAAGTGTTTTTCTTTGCACTGTAAATATAAAATCGATTTTACTAAAGAATAGTTTTCTTCTATAGATCTAGGACTTATTTATTATCACTTTTCTTGATCATGATCAATCACTCAGTGAAATGTAGTTTGTACGGATTTTACACGAATTATCGTGGACACATTTTTTAAATTAGATTTTTAGCTCAATTTGACAACCATATTGAAATAAGAAAATAAGTTATTTCTTAAGAGCAGGTTTTAGGGTTCCATAGTCGATTAGGAACCCAAATCATTTCGGCAACTCCGAAAGACATGCAACACGTTTTACGTATGTATAGGTATAGTTTCATAAAAGAACACTACATTTTCCGTCTTGTATAAAATATTGTTTGCAGCTACTAAAAATCAAACTATTAGCAGTAAAAACTTATAAGGGAAGTAATAATAATCAAAAATTTTGTTAAATCCTTACAGGATAGTAAAATCTAATCGAATCCAAAATATTCATATTGATAAATATTATTAATCGAAATTGTTTTTTTCTTGTGAGCTGCAAGCTTATCTCAATATAAAGTATCTCTGGTATTTGTATCGAGTCGTGCGTGGTTCATTCGTTTGCGGTTCCTAACTCGTGGAAACATAAGATCCAAAGCAATAATTAGTGGATGTGACGTTTTTACTTTAAAGAACTACTTTTTTACAGCTTTTATAATGTTCAATGTAATGTTAGATTGTAGTGTCGCAGTCGGTGCAGATGATGAGATGACGTAGATTCTGATGCTAGATGACATAATGTAGCGTGTCAATAGTGAAGTAGTGCTATCTTAATTAATCGAATTACCTTTCAATCAAACATATTTGTTTACACTGTGGACACACCAAGAAAATTTGTAACTAAGTTTTGAACTCGCTAGAAAGTAACTTTCTACAACACTAGTTGCCATGGATGTTGATTTTTTATACATTAATTTTTGTACTATTGTGATTTGACAATCCACATCAAATATTTTTTTTAATCAACCCATATATCGCGCGATAATCAGTCGTGAGTTTCGATCATCATCTGCACTTACGTTGGCTGTCTTTGATACATTTGTTCGCCTCCCTTATGATGTTCAGTGTTGAATAAGTCGGACAGTGATAAACCGCTATACAAGTTGTAGTTCGTACGTAGTATTTATTAGTACTAGTCTGTACTCAAAGTGGGTTTACACAAGTTATCCTGTCTTGTATTGACAGTATTTTGTGATTCCTTTAACCATTGCATAAAACCAAGTTAGCAAAAAGTCACTGCGCAAAATGTCACAAACCTGTGCAATAGTATTCCATTTTGAAAGTGGAACAGTAATACACATCTTGACTCACTTACAGTTTTATTTAGATATATACGTTATTGACTCGTTTTATATTTGTGTAAACTAGCTTTTTGACCAGATTACATATGTTTTGTAATTGATAATATGGATAAGTCGGAACGGATAGCAAACAGGTATAAGATTAGATTAATTGTAGACGAAATGGGTGGAGTTATTGTGACTTTTGAAGGTTATCGCCCGAGACATGAATTCAATAGTTCATTCGTTAATCATTTTTATGCGGGCAAGTCCTGTTTCAAGTCGCCCAAAAATTCTTCAGATGCAAAATATTTTCGTCTCTTATCTTAAATTTTCAAGAGTCACAACTTCACAAAGTGTAGGGAATTTTGCCATCGGTTCCGACTGGCCGTGTATACATTTGCCTGATAAATAGTGCCCTTTATCGTGTGCCGTGGATAGGAGCTGTGTCTGCATTACGTGGTAACTAGGGTAGCGGGCGACGGGGGCCTCGCGACGCCGTCGAGCGTTCGAGCGGGCGAGTCGTCACTTCTTTAAATTATTAGTTAAAATCGGTCCGGCCGATGTACAATCTCTTTGTAAATTTTTATGTATAGATGGGGAAATTTAATATATGTTATGTTTTAAGCGATTGTTTTCTTTTTTAATTTTCGATTTGGGAGCTCCGGTTAGAGCGTTGTACATAGATATAGCATGGCGCCGGCTACCGCGGAACCGTCTCCTAGAGGAATGCAAAGCCTTATACTGTAATATAAAAATTGACGCAAGCTTGTAATATATAATTATAGCGAATGGACTCTCAAACTAGCTCTGTATATTGGGTGTATAGTTATTTAGTTGTTTTGTTTTTTTTTTTCGACTAATGATAGTAATTTATGCCGATAAATATCTATATTATACATTATGGAAAGAGAAATACAAATAGTTTTTAACACTATAAATATAGGTTAGGGGTACACCACACATGAGATAGCATATAGTTTTGGTATGTAAACAATATAAACTTGTAAATAGATTGCAGAAATAGTGAATAAAAGAATTGATACAATAAAATTAACTTTATGTTATTTGTATAATTTTTTCTAGAATGTGTTGTTTGCGAGCGCGCAAGGCATCTCGCGACCCATTAGGACAAAGATAGGAATGCCTACAATTTTTTTGTTGCGGGCAATTTTATCAAGTTACTGAACTATTCTTTTTTATTGTGCATTATATTTTCTGTAAGTTTTGCTTTCACTGTCGTTTCTACATTATTTTTAAATCATATAATTATATTCATAAAGTACGATGAGTCATGGTGAATTATTATCATATTATTATGAATGAAAAAAAGAAATAAGGAATATTATTGTTCTGCTATTATTAAATTTGTAAAGTTAGTTTATTATAATAAATGAGTAAAAAATATTTCGTTGTTTTACTTCTTAGGTTTCTACTAAACCCAATATTTTTTTTCCATTAGATAATATCCCCTTACTCCAAATCAGTCCAGCGGCCGAATGCCAAAAAAATAAATGTAGAGTGGCTAGTCAGTGCTAACTCTTGGTCAAATGCATCGCTACTCGCTAATGATGTCTTAAAAAAAATATTATTAGAGAAATGGAGCGATCCACTATCTACATCTCACCGCAAGGTTTAGTATCCAGTATTATGTTCCTTGATCTACGTAGTCCAAGAGCTAAATTTTCTGAACTTGAGATTTTGAAATCGTTCATGACTTGTCTTAACACTCGTATGACAATTTGTTAAAAATAATTAGTATCAGTTGTATCAAATGAAATAAAACTTCAAACAATAGAGATCTCCAGGTTCAGAAGCCCTGAAACAAACCTGAAATCCAAAAACAGCAGGGTTGGTGTTCCGTTCCGTTTCGTGGTTTCATTGCACAGACATTTCGTTACACGCTAAATTCTAAAAAAGTGTCGAAAACGAACGAACTCAAGCGTATTCAGGATTGGCTCCATTTATAACCTCCAAATTTCAACGACCAATAGCATTCGAGCATCTGTATGACCAAAGGTGTGTGATTGGCTAAATCAGATGTGACAGAAAGATCAGTAAAATATATAGAAAACTAACCCATTATTCACTTGCTGTGAAATCAATCGAACCATCGTGATTATTTTGTGGTAATTCTAAAATAAAGTGAGTATTTTATAATGTTTCCCATTAATTTGCTTTCTTGCTTTACTTGTTTATCGCTGAGCTGGCTGAAAGTACTTATTCTGAAATATAACCTGAAGAAATGTGTTATGTAAGAAGGTGGCAATAGTCACTCCTTGTCAGGAGATAAAAACCAGGAAAAGGTGATTTTTACATAATTTACGATATTTTACTAATGTTCAAATTAAAACATTTTAATGCCTGTAAATAAGTATGAAGCGAACGTAGGTACTGACACTAAGCATATAAAAACAAATGACGATATTTTTTTGGTGATAAGACTGCGACCATGATTTTTAGTTTACCGAAGTCTTTTCTATATTTAGCTTGAATTGAATATCAAAAAGATTAATACAAATGTACACTTTTTGCGAACGGGATCTTATGCATCTGAAGGCAAAAACAAGAATTTAGAAATTTTAACACATAAACAAGTAAAGAGAGTTCAATTCGTAATTTATAGAAATCTGATAATTATTTGCTACACAGACACTACAGTAGGTTCCACAAGAACCAATTTTTTATATGATCCTAATGTCTCCTCAACTTGACAACTGCATCTTTTGTAGCTGAGCCTATGTCTTAGGCATCAGGTTTTCAAGTTATATTTGCCTGGTATAATCACACTGACCGACTCATTCCCAGATGGCCGGAGACAGTGCAGTGTCAGTCGCCAACAAGCCGCAGATGCGCGGCCTGTTGACATCTGTCATCAAGAAGAACCTCATCATCTCCATCGGCTTGGCAGCCCTCTCTGGCATTGCCTTCCAGCAGCTCGTTGGAAAGCAACGCAAGCAGCGTTATGCTGAGTTCTACAGGTATATATTTTTATCAACGTAAGCTCATCTCATCAATACACAGGCTTTCGGAGGAATTGCATTAATGCATGTATGAAGACATTGTCTACAGCATCCCACTGACTATTGACATGAGGGTTTCATGTGTAGGTATTAGGTACAATTTTAGGTGACAGGCTGACAACCTGTCACTACAGTGATACTTGTATCATCGAAAAGGACCCTCAATACTTGTCAGACGTGGTGATAACAACCATAATGTTACGATTGTTAACGCTCTGCCCACCCCGGAAGGGATGGGGGCGTGATTTGTGTATACAGAATTTGCGATTACCTGACGGGATCAGGATATCTTTGTATGGGAGGTTGAAATATTTAACTAATTTGTTTTTCAAAATTGGTCCCTGAGTGTACAATGCCATCAATTTAATGTATTTCCTTTCAAAGTGTATAGTTTGCTGCTTTATCGCTACATAGTATAAAGCAGTCGCTTTTTGCGTCTGTATGTTTGCTTAAAACTTCTAAACTACACAACGGATTTCTATTCAAGTTTTATTAATAGATAGAGTGATTCAAGTGGAAGGTTTTTATTTATAATACTTGCCAGGAAAAATCCTTATTCCCACAGGAAAATGAGTTGCAGCAGGCACAGCCTAAAGATCCTTCTTTTGGCGCTATTGGCACTTTTTTAGAGTAAATCCTTTGTCCCACACGAAACGAGAGAGAAGAGAGTAAGGGATCACCTGTCAAGTTCAATGCACAATAAAAAAGATAGAACTACCCCTGTCTATATCACCGCTAAGTTTTCATTAGCGTGCACGCCACCTACTAGGAACAATAAGACCATTTAAAAAGAAAACCCACATGAATTTTCTTTTTTTCTTTCTTCTTTCAGGACCTACGATGCTGAGAAGGAGTTTGAAGAGATGAAGAAGAAGGGTCTTTTCCAATCCTGCTAAACGGGACGGTTCTAGTGTAGTATTAATTTATGTATAATGCTGTGAATAAGTAAAACAATCAATATAAAACATTACTTAAATTATTTCTTGGTTTAATTTATATCCTATTGTTTAAAAAATACAATGAAATGCAAAATTGCAATGCAGATAATCTTGCATTTTGAATATAGGAATTACGCATACATACAACATCCTTAAAAAGGTAATTGCAAAATCTAGGATGTTTGAAGTAGCGTCAGCTCATAATGCTTTGCTAGAAGAGATATGTCATACTCCTAATTAATAAGGAAGAAGAAATGTATATTTAGAAGCATTCAAGGATCGAACCCGGAAAAAATATAACCTATAGTCTGTAAGTTTAGGTACTTATCTTTTTGTAAACAAACTTTGTATGAAACTGACAGTTCTGAAGTGTCACTTACATACAAAGTTTGTTTACAAAAAGATAAGTACCTAAACTTACAGACTATAAACCATATTCTATATTTGACTTTAGTTTGCGACATAAACATTGGCAAAACGCATAAATAGGATGAGGAACATTATATTATTCCTTGATGAGGAATCGTTGGGTCCGTCATCACTGTCAATAGCGCCATCTATTGATGAGTAGCAGAGTAAGGAGGAAAATCATAAGGACTTTTGAAAAAAAATGCGCAAGTTTTCTCAATAATTTAATCAGGACATCAAGTAATACGTAACTTTCCAGAATACATAAATAATTTTAACAATTCAATTGATTACACACGCAACGTCGCCTTACTGAATAATTTACATCCCTTACAATAAACTAATTGATCTACTCAATGACCACAGAACGTCAATTAACATACAGAATATCAGATAACAGGGACCAGCCTGTATAATTTATATTCACTACCACATAAAATATCTAATTTTATAAAAAATGTGATCTAAAAACAAAACTTTATCGTTACAAAAATTTTGCAGGGTGGGCGATGACCCTTAGATTCTTTGAAAATATTTTCGATGATGTCATTTCCGGTGTGCGTTAGCAGCGCTTATGATTGGTTGAAATTTTTTCAGGACGGTAGATTAGCCAATGAACGATTAAAGATTTTGCGCTAATTTTGAAATCACACATTTTAGATCACATTTTTTATTATTTCGAAAAATTGAAAGGTACTCGCTAGGAAGATAAAGCAAGCATAAACATTGTACTTACTTGCGGAAAACACCCGTGTTTTGTGTCCCCTTTTAGCTTTTTAGGAAGGTAGGATATGAGAAATAAGTTTAGTTAGAACGAGTAAAATAGTTCACAAAATAAATAAATCCAAAAATATTACCTAGGTACGTAAGATTACATAGATCATCAAAATATAAGTTATTATATTATTAATTATGGCAGCAAAAGTTACATTTTTATTCCTTAGACATTAAAATACCGAATAATGTTTCGAAAAAAAAGTATTTTTTTTTGCGTTTCTGTCCAATATCCATCCATATTCTCCGGCATTCCCTTTCTAACAAATTAATGGTCCATTTCATTTGTTTTCTTGCTAGCTAGATTGTTCAAATCTTTCACACCAACACAACGATAGATAGATCTTAGTTTTTATATCTAAGGTTCCAGTCTCAAATTTTGCGGGTAGCAGCGGGGCGGCGGCAGCAGGTGACGTTTGGTCTCTCTAGGCTCTGGGAACTAGGCCGTGGCTCCGAAGTACATCGGGATGGCGGCAGCGGGATCTTATACGTAAATTAAAATCGACCGATACCCGAAATCAAGTCGCAGGTGTCGGTCACTATTTTCTTAGCTTTTTTAAAAATAGTGCCGACGATTTGCCCGCTCGGCTTCGCTGTATCTAACGCCATCGCTGTATTTCAGTTCCCCGGCCTCAGCGCAGTCGCTGCCGCCCCCTGCCCGCAAAGTTGGGGACCAGGGTCCCAAGTCTGCTATTCTTGGTCATTGTAGCGCCATCGAAACTCAACTGTCATTTATTGCTATTGTGATTTTCTATACTTCAAACTGTTAGCAGACTACGAAATGACCGAAATCATCCAACTGAGTTCCAATCGACATCCAACTGAAACGATTTTCATTTAGCAGACTTAGAACCCGGACTTAATAACTTAAAACGTAGATTGCTTTGGTCGAAAGCGTATAGGCTTTGCATAACAAACAAACTAGAATCGTGTGACTAACTTTGTGCATGTTTCCTATCTATTGTGCACTTACAAGTTATTTTTATTCATCTCTAGCGTGAGTCTTAGAAATGATTTCTAATACGATATTATCAAAAGCAGGTAGATCTAGGCTACGTTTGATAATATGACAGAAAAGTTCTTACATAACAAGTACCTAAGTATAGGTAGGTTCCTATCTTTTTACCTCATAAATTAAACCATGGGTTTGAATGTTCCCATTTGTCCCCACAAAATCTGTCACCGGTGACAAATGGGAACAATTTGTCCCACTCGCATTTGATGTACATTGTTCGCGCCATCGTCGGCGCGGCATAAGTTCAAACAAATTATTTACATATAAACACTTTACTACTATAATTTAATAGATAAATTGTGTAAAATTTATGATTTGTAAAGGTATTTTTATAGCGGCACTGCGTTAAAATATGTAAATAGGTAGAGCAGTGTACATCAAATGCGAGTGGGGACAAATTATTCCCATTTGTCACCAGTGACAGATTTTGTGGCGACAGATGGGAACATAGGACGATTCACCCTGCATTAAACAAAACAGTTCTAAGACTCACATGAACTTATTTTAAGCGTTAATTCAATAGGTAAGTAGGTAGATTTGTAATTATATTAATTGTATTTATTGTATAAATATTTATTATCTAGTAATCAATACATTAAGGGTTTCAGTTCGAAATGGCAGTTAAAATGAAATTTTGGGACAGTCTCATAAGATTTTGGCTTTTCATTGAAGAAATTCCACAAATCTATTATATTTTCTTTATTATGAATGAATACAAATAATATTTGTGCCGATATTGTGTAAGATTGATGAAGCCTGCATTGACTGAAGTTCTAATTTATGCGATAAATTACAATAATTGATGATTTTCAAATGATAAAATAGCAAGTTTATGCTTGGTTTTGGAAAAATCTTGAAACAATAGGTAGTTAGTTACTACGATATTTTTTTTCATTTTATGTTCGCGCCTCTTAATATTTCGTGCTTCGTTTTTATTATTTAACAACGCATTGAAATATAGATGATTCTACAGTCCGCAGTCAGTATGCTGCCGATAGTACATAGGGAGGTATACTTAGAGATGAAAGAGACTAAGTCCTTTAAGGCCTATAAAAAAGAATAGACTAATTTTTAACGCCTTACGACTAGATTAGTCTCGTAACCCTTTAGTCCTTAGTCATAAGACTACAAACTGACGACTAATTTCAGCCGTAGTGTTTAACCTTATAACGTAAAAGGCTTATAAGACTAAAAAGACTAAAAGCGGCATCTGGAATGACCCTCAATACTTGTCGAACGTGGCAGAATAACCTTTGTTAGAAGGTCATTTACGCTCTGCCTACCCCATTAAGAATAACGGCGTGATTTTATGTATGTATGTAGTCCTTTAACAAAACAACTGCACTCGTTTTAGTGTTTTAGTTTTTTAAAACAACTATAGTCGTTTAAGTCGTTTAGTCTTTTAATACAACGACTAAGTCATATTAGTAAAAAGTCGAACCTATAGTCTTTATTTTAGAGCCGAGTCCTGTGAGATGGAGGTTAGTCATTTTTATAGGTCTTAAAAGACTTTAGGCTCTTTCATCTCTAGGTATACTTCATTCGCTTACATAGTGTCACCGCCAGCGTATTTGTCAGTGCACGGCCGTACATAATGTATGGAGCATTGAGGTCTAGTTACGCTGGTCGCGACACTATTTAATCCAATGAGCGATTGTGAAACTGTAGACACTCTTAAAAATAAATAATATTGACAATTGATGAACCAGCATCGATATTTTTACTATTTTAAAACTAAACTTTAATGTTTGTATGTTTGAGTTTATTCACACCAATATTGTACATTTTTAAACAAAGACGACATTTTTAGGCGTGATTATAAAAAAACGCCTCGATCTTCTTATTTATAGAAGGCTTATATTTTTTAAAGGCGATTCATAAACATGACAGTGATTGATGAATAAAAAAAATATGGCTCTACTATTATCATTCTGGTCTGGAAATAAATTTAAGTTGTATGGGAGCCCAAAGTTTTTTAATATCTCGACCTATAGTTATTTGCAGAAAGTTATTAATTTTTCATGAGTTAGTAGACATATGCATTGAATTTAAGATGTAATAACGAATTTTGCATTATCTACATCGGTATAGGTACATAGTTACCAATTTATTATTTTATATAGCAGAGCCATTTTTTTCATGAAAGGTATTTTTTAATCACTGTCATTATTCTGTATGGAATATGTACATTTTAATATTGCTTGCAGACACGTATTGATGAGAATCGAAGAATACCATGATCACAAAATATACAACTATACTAAAGCAGTGAGATTTTTTTACATAAAACACTTTGAAAAAGTTGAAAACACAGCAAATATTTTATACCACATCCAAACCACAAATATTATTATATTTATTTTAACATACTGATGATATTGTAATATTAAGAACTTGTAAGTGGGTAGAATGTTTTTTTAAATGTAGGTACAGATGGCGGCAAGGCAACCAACTCCTTTCTTCTGATATATAACAAAGTTTATCCAAAATGGCTGCCAAATTAAGAAAACCGTTACAACCGAAGTGATATATATATATCTGCTCATGTTACACAATTGACTGAACGAAACTTTTTTTGTAATAGTTAGTGAAAAATTAATTTTCTTTGTTAATTATTCATTAATTACCATTATAAAACCTCAAATAAAATTTACATTGAAAGCATATAAACAGAAATTGGAAGGAATGCGCCTAATGCGCAACAAGGATCATCCAAAAACCACTTATGGTGCACATTATTTGATGGACAAAACTTACTGCGCTTTGGGTACACATTTAAGTGAAAATTGACTTACATATTAAACTTTTAAATTCATCACTTACTAACTAGAATTACCACAGAGTTACATCTAACATCAACATTACAAGGAAATTCACTAAATACAATTATTTTTAATTTAATAATGTAATTAATAAGCGTAATAGATCAAAAACATTAATGTTTTTTTTGTTTGTTTTATGTAGGTATCTTTTGCTCCTTTAAGGTACCAGTTAATAGTTGGCGACACGACGCAGCGGCAGACGCAAGTGTCGGACGACATAATTCGTTTGTATGTTTTTTTTAGATGCATTTAGGAGTCGACCGCACCAGTGTCTTATATCTTGATTTTTAAAGGAAGGATCCCGAAATGGCAACATTATTATTGACTTCCCGCTCATATGTCATATATTTTGATAGCGAGACAAGCAATAAAAACAAAATAAAAACTTTCTCCCAACATTATACCGTGCTGCTATCTGTCGAGTCATCTAAATCTGACGTTGTAAGTAGATAACTTTTATAGACGACAGTAGGTAGCAAAGCCGTCTTTAACTTATTGGAGGCTCTGGGCATATTACGATAACGGGGCCCCTATGACTTTGACAGAATACTAATTCGTTAGAATAAACAAAGAAAGTAGATCAGCAAGTTTCTAAATTCATCTTTATTGACAGTCAGTTTTTTTTATATTTTGTAGATTAAATATCTCGAGAACAACACATCAGAAATCGAGACATGATGCATATAACTTTTAGAGAATTTTACGCACTTAGTATACCATTGAATTGTATTTTTATATATTTGAATTTATCTAAGCATGCGAAAATCAAAACGCCTAATTTTTGGGTAGGAGTAGATTATTGGTATTGTAGTTAGTAATTTAGGTTCGTTGTATTCGAATCAAAAAAGTTTTTCGGCAATAAAAATCGGTTATCGTTTAGTGATCTGGCAGGGACGAGGGGGCCCCGTCCGTCCCTGCCGTATCGATCACGGGGCCCTGGGCACTTGCCCCGAGTGACCAGTGGGAAAGAGGGGTCTACCTACTAGGTAGCCATAGTATGCAGGGTTATTTTATAGTCAGTACACAAACCTCGTAGGGTGCCTCTACTCATGATTCTAAACAACTTTTACGATGGGGCAAATCGCATAAAAAATTGGGTGTTCCATAAATTTTCTCCGAACCATTCAATTTTTTTGCGATTACGCACTAGGGCCACAACAGAAAAAGTTGTTCGGAATTCTGTGTAGAAACACAGAACAAAGTGTGTGTACTGACTATAAAATAGCCCTGTATAAGCTTTATATTATGAGGTAGCGCTTGCTCTTGCGTCGTGTCGCTGATTGTGATTTGGACCTTTAATTTCAACCGCCAGTGTCGTTCCGTTGCGTTATTATGTCCGAAATAAATTCGTAACGCAAATTGATTTCGACTTTTAATTATTTTATTTGGTAGAAGAAGAGCACTCACATTTAGAATGGCAACCACTTTTACTCTTGACTAGCTAAACATACATGCGTAGGATTCTAAATGTGATGTCTTCCATACTGTACAATCCAAGATGAAGTTTAGGACTTTCAGTATTATATCCTGTATATTTTAAAGTTATTTTTATACCTAAGGGTTATTTTTTGTTTCCAACCAACATCTTATTATTTATAATAGTTATTTTAATAGTTTCAAATTTTAATTCGAATATTTTATGCAATTATAAACCGTAACTGCATAATTTATATAATTTACCTAAAATTAGGTATTCCTATGTGTTGAGGAACTTTTTTAAAATATTTGATTGGACCTGATCTTTTGTTTGGACCTGATCTTATATTTGTTAGATGTGGCAATAACGACCGATTTAACGGTTGATTACTTTCTGCCTACCCTGCAAAGGATGGAGACCTGACTGTTTGATGTATATTGCAATTACCAATTTTTAAATGTTCATGTCCAAATAATGTTAGGATGTGTTTACACTAGTTCATTTTGCATCAAGCATATTCTTGTCTTGTTTGCCATGTGATGCCAGTTTAGAATAGCATCACCCCATTTCTTTCCCGTGGGTATCGCAGGATGCGACTAAGGGACTTGGTTTCATGTCTATTGCAAATTTAGTCGACAGGTTGACGACCTGTCACTACTTATCTGGAACGACACTCAAATTTTTGTCAGACGTGGCGATAACGACCGTAATTAACGGTCGTTAACGCTCTGCCGTGTGGTGCCGGCTTAGAACAGCATCACCACGTTTCTGCCTGTGGGTGTCGTAAAAGGCGACTAAGGGATGAATCCATGGAGCGGGCAGCAGCGTTCTCTGTGAATCTACAATATCTTCCACTGCGCTCGCCAATCCGCATGCCAAGCTCACCAGTATGGCAATACCCCCCAATTCAGGGGAGGCCCATGTCCAGCAGTGGACTATTCAACTGTAGAAGTAGTAAACGTTTGTATATTCTTGTCATAAGATTACACAGAGTCCATATCATTTTCGAACATTTTGAACAGCAATGCCAATCGCATGGCTCTTGATCAGCAGTCGGTGCCTTTGATTTCGAAGGTCTTTCCATCGAAGGTCAGATCCCCATACCCTCGGTCGTCGTACTCCAACTCCCTGCCAGTCTTGACTGACTCCACTGGGGGACCATGCAGCTTGATGCAGAGGATTTCTTTGTAGTTCTCCAAGGCCAGAGCAATCACGGATCCTCCCAGTAACACCTCGCAGGCTATGATTCGTTCCGGTGGTGTGTATACTGCTATTAGTTTGCCTGTTGGGAAATATATAAAGTTAGTTAAGGTTACAGTTTCTTTTTTTTCGTGTGGCACACCAAATCGTCTAACGACCCAATGAACCCTAGTGTCAGAATTTTTCAACCGCCTTCCACAAGTAGCAGGCTTCTGACATGGTTGTATAACGATCGCCGTCTAAGTGATCATAGACAGCAACCGGGACCTACGGCTTAATGTGCCATCCGAAACACGGAACAATCGGGTGGTTCAGCCCGCAATGTCCTAACCAGACTGGGAACAAATTCACAAAGTGATAAATATCAACTTTGTGAGTGACCCACCGAGAGTCGAACCCGGAACCTTCTGCGTCAAAGGTAGTGATTAACCCAGTTCACAACCGAATTGTCTTACCGGTATGCAGATCCCATAACCTGACTGAGAGGTCTCTGCAGGAGTCGTCGGTGGACAGCAGCACCCCTCCCGACTTGGCGAGCCGCAGCAAAGATGGCGGCGCGATATGCCCGTGCAGGGTTAAGCGGCAGTTCCCTGCGAGGAAGAGTACAGATTCTTTATTGATAACAGTTGTTACACGTCAAATTTCAAAATGTATAAAAATAGTATATTATAAAAGAATATAAGTTATTAATTAATTCAATTTATTACAATTACAATAATAAAAAAATAAAAACAATTCTAGTAGAAATTCTAAAAACAGAGTAAGGGGTTAACAAGTAATACAAAAAAGAAGAAGGACAATGACAATGACATATCGGAGGTAACTTGAAGTAGTTTACATACATACATATATCGCGCCTTTATCCCTTGCGGGGTAGACAGAGCGCCAACGGCCGCAAGAATACGGTCGCTATCGCCGCGTCTGACAGTTTTGAGGATTGTTTTCCAAGGTTGTTTCGGAAAATATGTGTATCACGATAGTGACAGGTTGTCAGCCTGTCGCCTAAAAGTCAAAATACACCTGAAACCCTCAAGTCCTTTAGTCGCCTCTTACGACACCTGCGGGAAGGATGTGGGGTGATGCTATTCTACGCCGGCATCACACGGCATAAGGGGTGAACAAGTAATAAAAAAAGAAGAAGGACAATGTTAATGACATATCGGCGGTAACTTGAAGTAGTTTGACTCACTTTTTTATTTGTTCAATCACAATTCCCTTTAGGACCAAAAGGGTTGAATTGCTAAGATGTTGAGTTTTAAAAATGCACACTAATTCAAACAAAGAGGCATTGTTTAAGGGTACTTGAGAGATTTTTTGTTTATGACCGGTTTCAGTTATAAAATGTGAGTTCTGAATCTGTCGTTATATTTCCTGAAAATATATTATCATTATATCTTGCCCAGAGAAGTTTCACTAGTCTAGAAATTTCGGCCGGGTTCACTGGATTGGTGAAAACTTCGATAAAAAACTTTCATACCGCGTTTTAGAGCACCAATGAAAGCACGAAACTTGTTACAGCGCCATCTATTGGTATCAAAACTGTTTCTTTGTGTGAGTTTGTAAAGGTCACTTCAAATTGCCTGTGACCATGGCCCTAAGTCAGCTAAATGAAAATCGTTTCAGTTAGATCTCGATTGGATCTCAGTTGGATGATTTTGGTAGTTTCGTAGTCTGCTAAAAGTTTGAAGTATAGAAAGTCACAATGGCAATGGAATGACAGTTGAGTTTCGATGGCATTACAATGACAAAAAATAGCAGACTTGGGGCCCTGATCCATGAATGGCGTTTACACTGAGGTAATTTCAAATTACCTGTGACCAGATCCCAGACCAGGATCCTGGTGTCAGACAGGCCGGAGACGACGCAGCCGTCCACCGAGCTGATGGCCAGCGCGACGGTGTCGCACCCTGGCTTCCACTTCTTGAACAGCGTCCCCGACTGCAGGTCGTACACCACTATGAAGTTGGGAGACGGTTCCTCCAGTTCTCTGGATACGACACACACGTACGACCCTGTGCAAAGTAGGATAGATAGATAGATAGATGAATAGATGAACTACCACCACTCTAGAGATTATATCCCTTCAACTGCGGACCACTTGAGATTACATTTGAGAGTTGACCACAGTAAAGTCACTGACGATTGTTAATTTGAGTTCAATGCAATTCGGAAAAAATAAAAATACTCACGTTTAAATTGCTATGTATTAATTTGTTTTAAGTAAATATATGACTAATGGATAATTAATTATTGTTAACCCTATTTTTTGTACAATTTTATTTATAATTTTATGTAATTTTCAACGCAATGTACTTTGCTCAGAAATAAACTAATTGAATTGAAATTGAATTGAATACAAGATGGCTGACTACAGAGGCGGCTACCACTTGAATGACTCCGGTTACATAAGTAAATAATTCTCAGTAACGTTAGGCATGGTATGTTATATTGCGGAGTTTGTGGTGAAACAAGCTTCCAATATGTGTAATACAGGGTGATTGGAAGATTGATGCTTTCCTTTCAAGGGATGAACCAGCTCATGAAACTGAACAACTTTCCCTAAACCAGCTCATGAAACTTCCCCCAAACCAGCTCATGAAACTGAACAACTTCCCCCAAACCAGCTCATGAAATTGAACAACTTTCCCCAAGGAACATGGGTCGAAATTTGAAAAAAAAAAATTGGCCCACCCATACAAAATTACCGACTAACTAAGTCAATTTGTATGGGAGGACCAAAACTTTTTTCATATTTCGACCTATGTTCCATGGGGAAAGTTGTTCAGTTTCATGAGCTGGTTCACCCTTGAAAGGAAAGCATCAAACTTCCAAACACCCTGTATAAATATTTTCGTCTTTGTAATTTTGAAAATTTTATGCTGAAGTGGTAGAACAAATTATGCTTAGCTTGTCTAGGTTTATACCCAGTTTAGAGCAATATGGCGGAGGACAAGTTTTGGCTTTTATGCAGTTCAGGGGATAAGCAATAGATGAAGTATTGAGATATTAATGCACTCACAGTGCTATTCAATTCTTATAAATGTAAAGTACCTGGATGACCTCGGCTTTTTTTTACCGTTGGGAGTGATTTTTGAAAAATAAAACTTAGATCGATTTATCGCCCACGAATCCCCCCATACCTATACGAATTTTCATGAGAATCGTTGGAGCCGTTTTCATTATTGTTACCAAATTATTTATTAAATTCTTGCTCGTTCAAACCTATTACATTAAACATATAGATAGACAAGAAGTTCAAAAATGTTAGCGTTGGCCGGGGAACTCGGAATACGTGGGACTCACTAGTCTGCTACTGAACTATAGCTGCCTCGACCGACCCTTGCCAAATTTTCAATCTCTTAATGTTCGTCTTGAAGCTTTAGTATCTTAATTTTTTTATACTCTTCTTCCTTTAGACAAATGTTTGTTTACCTTCGTATGTGATGGCCGCCTTGGAGGTGAGGAAGTCGTGGTGCGGGATCCTCAAGTCGTAGAGCAGCTTCCGGGAAGTCAGCGACCACACCAGCAGAGGGAACGGCTTCTGGGTCTCGTCTCCGCACACCAGGATCCTGGGGGAAAATTTATTGGTTACAATATTCTTGTCGCTCTTTTCGTGTAGGACACCGAGTCGTCCAACGACCCGATGAACGCTAGTCTCAGACTTTTTCAACCGCCTACTACAAGTAGCAAGCTTCTGACATGGCTGTGTAACGACCGCCGTCTAAGTGATCGTAGACAGCAACCGGGACCTACGGCTTAACGTGCCATCCGAAACACAGAACCATCTTATTTACGGACAATCGGGTGGTTCAGCCCGCAATGTCCTAACCAGACTGGCAACAAATTCACGAAGTGATAAATATCATATTTGTGAACCCACCAAGAATCGAACCCGGAACCTTCTGCGTCAAAGGCAGTCGCACTACCACTGCGCCACATCGGTTGTCAATGGCAATGGAATGACAGTTGAATTTCGATGGCGTTACAATGACAAAAAATAACAGACTTGGGGCCCTGAACAATAAAAAAAATATTAAAATCCGAATGATAGTCATACCTTCCATCTCCGGACACCAGTAGAGAATTGAGGAATCTGTCTTCACCAGCTTTGAAGGTTGTCACACAATCACCTGCAAATAAAATAAGTATTAAAATTAAAGTCATAACTATCGTAAACGTAGCAGGATGTACTCGTAGCACATGCTACACCGTATTAGCTGTAGCACACCCTACACCGTAGTAGCTGTAGCACACGCTACATCGTAGTAGCTGTAGCACATGCTACACCGTAGTAGCTGTAGCACATCCTACACCGTAGTAGCTGTAGCACACGCTACACCGTAGTAGCTGTAGCACACGCTACATCGTAGTAGCTGTAGCACATGCTACACCGTAGTAGCTGTAGCACATCCTACACCGTAGTAGCTGTAGCACACGCTACACCGTAGTAGCTGTAGCACACGCTACATCGTAGTAGCTGTAGCACATGCTACACCGTAGTAGCTGTAGCACATCCTACACCGTAGTAGCTGTAGCACATGCTACACCGTAGTCGTTCTAGCGGGGTACATTGTAGCACAAGCTACGCCGTAGTAGCTGTAGCATATGCTACACCGTAGTAGCTGTAGCACATACTATACGTTAGAAATTATGTGTGTGATGCCGGCTATGCCGAGTGATGCCGGCTTAGAATAGCATAGATTTCCACCATGTATGTATGTATGTAATAAGTCTTACCAGTGTCGATGTTCATCAGGTTGACGTACATGCGGTTGCGGGAGAGAGCCACCAGGTGGCTCTGGTCGTGCAGTCCGTAGTACGGCATCTTCTGGTTCATCACGCCCTTCAGCGACACTAGGAACTTGCCCTGAAAACACCAGAACGGAAGGACTGAAAATAATGTAAGTACAACAACTTTCCCCCAAAAACATAGGTTAAAATATGAAAAATAATTTTGGACTTCCCATACAAAATTACCAACCGACCAAATCAATTTGTATGGGAAGTCCAAAATTTTTTCATATTTCGATCTATGTTTCTGGGGTTGTTCAGTTTTAAGGGCTAGTTCACCTTTTAAAATATTTGCAGCTAATATTTTTACACCCTATACAGGGTGTAAGAGAGTAAGAGACGGTGTAACGATAACTTTGCAGGCGAGATCAGACCATGAACCTGAACAACTTTTTCTATGGGGGCTATGTTGGTCAATGTAAAAAAAATTTCGACCTTCCATACAAAAATCCCGATCAGCTGACTGACTTTGTGTGAGAACTCGAAAAAATTTTTTCGTTTCCCAACATAGCCCCCATAGGAAAAGTTGTTCAGTTTCATGGTCTGATCACGCCTGCAAAGTTTTGGTTACACCGTTGTAGCAGAGTAGAACCTCTGCGTCCACATCCTTCATAAACCACCTGTCCTTTCACGAACCATTTCAAATTGGAAATTGGAATGTCGTCACACATTTCTCTGACTTTTTGACCCAGTCGCGATAAAATCAGCAAACAACGAAGACCAAAACAAACATATTATTATTATATCTGCATGTGATTAGTTATTGATCTGATATTGATTATCTGCGTGTGATTAGTGCTCCATATGTAACAAAGTGCACAGGTGAAATTACAACGGATTTACAGAAGTTAGTTCCCGTAATAAAATATCTCATCATCAACATCGTCTTTAATTTGTATGTGGTGGCACGCTAGTGCCACACCGTCTCTTACACTCTGTATATCCGCTACTGCGTGGCCGAGCCAACGATGTCGTAAGCTTTTGAAATATTTATATTCATTTCATGTTTGAAAAATAATAATTAAAAAATATACTTAATTAGAAATTATAATAATTCGAAAAAAATTATATTCTTTTATGGACCTCCAGGTCTTTTTGTCAAAATATATTTGTATTTTTCCCTTGTATGCATGACTGTATGTGTCCTAAATAATAAAATAAATAAATAAATGTTTGGGCGTACCTGGTCCAGGTCGTAGACCTTCAGCTCTCTCCTGCAGAGCACCACGCAGCGGTACTCGTCGATCGGCACCAGGTTTATCGGGTGCGTCACCCCGGCCAGCCTCCGCACCATTTTGCATCTGGGAAAAGAAAATTGGTTCAAATTTCAAATTCAAATCTCAATCGTTTACTTCCAAGTAGATTCACAACGAATGCTTTCAGAAAGTCAGGAATTTACAATACAATACTGTCACAAAAAACATTTGTCGTTGTAAAAAAGAGAAAATTGTGTCTGACAATTTTCTCTTTTTTATAACAATTTTATGTTCCTAGTAGAAACGCGGCATGAGTGGGATAAAAAATAATATATAAAGGCACTGCCTCGGGGCCGGCCAGGCCGACCACACAGCATGTAACTTACGTTCATGATGGCAGGTAGAGAATATGCTTTGGTGAAAGGAATACTAATTTTTATAACTGACTAGTGGACGCCCGCGACTCCGCCCGCGTTGAAGTCGATTTTAATCCCGTAGCATCCCACAGGAACACATTTACAGGACAATAACTGTCCTATGTGTTAATCCAAGTTACCCTCTGTCTGTGTGCCAAATTTTATGCAAATCGGTTCAGTAGTTTTAGCGTGAAGGTGTTATGTATGGTGAAAACATAAAATAACACTCACTGTGTGACATCCCACACGCAGATCTCCTCCTGCTCCGTAGACACTTGCTCCGTGCTTCGAAGCGCACGTTACCATACTCACTGTGTGACATCCCACACGCAGATCTCCTCCCGCTCCGTGAACAAGGTCGCGACGTACTTGCTCCGTGCTTCGAAGCGCATGTTACAATACTCACTGTGTGACATCCCACACGCAGATCTCCTCCCGCTCCGTGAACACGGTCGTCGCGACGTACTTGCTCCGTGCTTCGAAGCGCACGTTACAATACTCACTGTGTGACATCCCACACGCAGATCTCCTCCCGCTCCGTGGACACGGTGGCCACGTACTTACCCCGTGCTTCGAAGCGCACGTTACAATACTCACTGTGTGACGTCCCACACGCAGATCTCCTCCCGCTCCGTGGACACGGTGGCCACATACTTGGCCCGTGCTTCGAAGCGCACGTTACAATACTCACTGTGTGACATCCCACACGCAGATCTCCTCCCGCTCCGTGGACACGGTGGCGACGTACTTGCCCCGTGCTTCGAAGCGCACGATCGTGTCGAAAGCCTTCTGGTCGAAGCCCTCCGTCATTGACATATCTCTCTTCTCTTTCGTGTCCGCCACCTGGAAAAATACAACATTGAATAGAACAGACCACCGAATACGCCGTGTGATGCCGGCTTAGAATAGCATCACACCATTTCCTACCCGTGGGTGTCGTAAGAGGTGACTGAGGGACTTGAGAGTATTGGTGTATTACAATTATTAGGCGACAGGCTGACAACCTGTCACTATAGAAATACACATGTTTTCTGAAACAACCTTGGAAAACAATCCTCAAAAATGTCAGACGTGGCGATAGTGTCTGTAATCTTACAGCCACTTTCGCTCTGCCTACCCCGCAAGGGATAAAGGCGTGATATATGTACATATGTATGACTTACGGTTAATGTACTGGAGCTCAATTTATGAAAGTGTGATTTTCTAAATCGTGCACGGAGTCCCGCACCGGCTGATTTCTGAACCGTCGTTATTAAATTCGATTCTGCTAATTATTATGTTTGTATCACAGTTCCACTTTACCTATCTATTCACACATACATACATATATCACGCCTTTATCCCTTGCGGGGTAGGCAGAGCGTTAACAGCCGTAAGAATACGGTCGTTATCGCCACGTCTGACATTTTTGAGTATTGTATTCTAAGGTTGTTTCGGAAAACATGTGCATCACTATAGTGACAGGTTGTCAGCCTGTCGCCTAAAAATTGTAATACACCAATACCACACATACTTATAAATTAACACATACCCTTGACTATAAAAACATAGAGTAGTAGAAATTTAAATACATGTGGATAGACAAGTTATTGCGGACTTCCGTGCACGAAATTCGACGACGTTCCAGAAATTGATTTCCAGGACCTCAATTTCTGAAATGTTTGTTTTCGTTTCATCCGAAAATCTGCTACTTATTATGCTTTTTTTTCACGTTCAAGGTATAAAGTTGGTATGTGTCAATAGATTGGTAATACGTGTGATAAAAGCAAAATTAGTAGTCTTTCACATCTGAATATTAAAAAAATTGAGCTCCAGCCTAGCTAGCATGCATGCCACGACATATTTTGTCGTTTCTTGTGCGCACAATGTCACTACGGAAGAATGCGTAACTTATTCGCAGTGAAGTTAGTCGCAGAAGACATATTGCGGTGACAAAATTTTATCGTGGCATGCATGTAAGCCATACTGGTGGCGTGAGGAATGATGTAAGAATGCTAGTACGGTTTGTCTTCAAACTACTATGAACATTTTCATTTGTAATTTCCCTAAATACCTACGATTGGTATCGTTGGATTCCTTGTGATGTCCACAATACGGAACTGTCGGTCGTAGAGTGCAAAAGTGGGGATAGAGGGTGGGGGGGGAATCAAAGATGGCGGAAGAGCAGTTTGGTTTTTACGCTATAACTCGACATATACTGTACCGATTAAAAAAATAATAATTGCGTTTTAAAGCTAATAAACTATTGTATGTTTCGTCCATAGACATATAATACTTATTCATTATAGTTTATGAGTTATCTTCTTAATTAAAGCCTTGCAGTAAATACTGTAGTTTTTAAGTACGGATTGTTCGAAAAGTAGTAGTAGCTTTTCGAAAAAAATAGTTCAGTAATAAATTATAGAGTGGACATTCAGCTATTCAAAAATGTAAGTATTATTGAACTGGACCCTGAAATCACTAAGATATACCTATTCGAGTGAACCGAGTGGTGTAGTTGCGTACAAATGCGCTTGCTATTGACGCTGCTGTCAATGTACTTTCTATATTTATAAAATTTTTGTTTGTATATCAGCAACTTGCAAAGAACGTCATTTCTTATGAATCCAAATCCCATCAAAAAACATTCTGTAAAAAACATGCCAAGTCTCGCTGGAACTGCTTATTTATATTTAAAAAGTCGTGCCAAGTATAACGTTCCAACTGGCTTTAAAAAGGATGTAGTAAATTGAAACTAGACTGAAATTATGATTTAAGTTAAATTGGTTAATTATTTGTATTAAAAAGTATTGAACTATAGTTTAAAAAAAATCTTGATTGAAAATCACAATCTTGATTGAAAGACTCTTCAGAATTATATTGATTGAAACATGAAACAGAATCGATATGGCAGACGCCCTTCATACAATTTAGCCGCTTCTTAACACAAATGCACTTCGTTGTTCGGCAACCTGTCGCGCATTGGCATGATATTAATTGTAAGTCTTTCATGGATAATGGAGGACGCAAACTATTCACTGTCCGTTGTCTTCATCTCGGCGGCTGCGCAGCAGCCGGCGTGGATACGCCTTCGAGGCTACGGCCGCACTGGCGCGGGTGCTAAACGCCGCCTACTTATACAGGCGGGGCGATGGGGGCACTAGGTTAAGTGCGGTGGTGGTCCGGGTGCCAGGAGGACTTCACGCCGCGGCGAGGTCGTACCAGCCGGGTGATTCCCCATTGGGGGAGACCCAGCTAGTGCCCATCAGCCAGCGGCGGCTCGTCCCCTGTTGGTCGTATCCTGGTGGCTGTCTCGCGAGGAAGTCCCGAGGCAGCGGTCATGTCCGTGTATGCGGCGGGTGTCGGGCTATCCTGGGTTCGTCGTGCGTGCCCACGACCCTGACTACTCGACACGGAGTAGTGGATGTAGACAGGCGACGGCCATTTCAGGCTGTGCTTAGACAGCACCACCTTGAGCAGATTATCTGAGCGCTTTAGCCTCCAGGCCGCCCATGGCGGTCGTGACGTCGCCGAAGGACGACATCAGGCGCAGGAGGCTAGAGCTGATGATGGATACCGCGTCTTCGCCTTTACGGAGCGCGGCCAGAACTTCAGTGAATGACCTGTCTGTCCTTTTGTAGGACGGCTGCTCTTTTCGTCTTTAGTCATGGGGCCGGCTGGGGCTTCGGCTTCTCCCTCTGTGGTTCACTTAAAGAGGTGCCGGCCACTCCCAGCGGACCCGTGGGTGGCTCTTGACGTGGCTGGCCCGGCTCTTTCACGTCCTGAGGGGGCGAGGGCGATGCTCGCCTCCTCCGCCTCCTCGGCTTCGTTTCTTCGTCGATGTTCCGTTGGGGGCGTTGGCGGCCACCATGAGAGAACCTGCCGCGTTGGTTTCTTCCTGCGGTGCCGCTTCCGTCCTCTTCGGCTCAACGGGCTTCGTTGTCAGAGGCGCTGTACCCGCTCTCTTGTTCCGTACTTCACGGCGCCGTGCGAGGCAGTCAGTGTTGTTGGCAGGGTGTGCCCCGCCACAGTTTGCGCAGTCAGCTCCTTCGCGATGTTTTCAGATTCCGTGTTGACGCAAACTAGACACTGGCACTAATTTATCGCTTTTTATTTGCCAACCACATGTTTTTGGTGGGGGTAAATTGTAGGCTTGTGTGCTGTCCTCCAAATAAATGTTTGGTAATTAGCCCTACGAAGATGTTGCTCTAATGCTCCTTTGGTGGGAGGTATCTTGTCCAGATTATTAACACTTTGGACTTTGCTGCGCAGCCGCCGAGAGGAAGACAACGGACAGTGAATAGTTTGCGTCCTCCATTATCCATGAAAGACATACAATTAATATCATGCCAATGCGCGACAGGTTGCCGAGCAACGAAGTGCATTTGTGTTAAGAAGCGGCTAAACTGTATAAAGGGCGTCTGCCATATCGATTCTGTTTTATGTTTCAATCAATATAATTCTGATCTGAAGAGTCTTTCAATCAAGATTGTGATTAAACTTTTTTTTTTTACTATTGTTCAATACTTTGTAATACAAATAATTAACCAATTTAACTTAAATTATAATTTCAGTCTAGTTTCAATTCACTACATCCTTTTTAAAGCCAGTTGGAACGTTAGACTTGGCACGACATTTTAAAGATAAATAAGCAGTTCCAGCGAGACTTGGCATGTTTTTTACAGAATGTTTTTTGGTGGGATTTGGATTCATAAGAAATGACGTTCTTTGCAAGTTGCTGATATACAAACAAAAATCTTATAAATATAGAAAGTACATTGACAGCAGCGTCAATAGCAAGCGCATTTGTACGCAACTACACCACTCGGTTCACGCGAATAGGTATATCTTAGTGATTTCAGGGTCCAGTTCAATAATACTTACATTTTTAAATAGCTGAATGTCCACTCTATAATTTATTACTGAACTATTTTTTTCGAAAAGCTACTACTTTTCGAACAATCCGTACTTAAAAACTACAGTATTTACTGCAAGGCTTTAATTAAGAAGATAACTCATAAACTATAATGAATAAGTATTATATGTCTATGGACGAAACATACAATAGTTTATTAGCTTTAAAACGCAATTATTATTTTTTTAATCGGTACAGTATATGTCGAGTTATAGCGTAAAAACCAAACTGCTCTTCCGCCATCTTTGATTCCTCCCCCCACCCTCTATCCCCACTTTTGCACTCTACGATCGACAGTTCCGTATTGTGGACATCACAAGGAATCCAACGATACCAATCGTAGGTATTTAGAGAAATTACAAATGAAAATCTGTTTCTAGAGCACTTTTGCTCAAAACTGACCGTACTATGCTTACAATATCCTGGTTACGGCACAAATTGTAACGTAAAACATTGCCAAAGCTTTCTGTGTGGACCATAAACAAATCTGTAACCGTTTCGTTTTCTTGTCCACAGATTGTGTGCAAGTCCAAGTTTTAGTCAAAAAACTTAAATTGCTACGAAAATATGTTCCATTTGAATTTCTCATAGGTACGCACTTTATCAAGAACCATACTGTATTTACTAACATACCTTCCAAAAGTCTTGATTAGCCGGATAGAACGTCGGCACCGGCGGGTCCCAGACATCCCTCATCCAATTCTGAACAACTTGCGTCTTTATCTCAGCCCCTTCCCGTTTTCTCTTCTCCATAGTCATTCGCAAAATCCCGTAGAACTGTCTGTGGTCGTAATCTAGAGCGTACGAGTGAGTTTCGAAGATTTCCTTCAATACTTCGATGTGTTCTGGCAGCGGGTCCATGTGGACTAGAGCTAGGTCTTCTAAGAAGTAGCTGCAGTCTGTGGCAGCTAGTTTGTCGTAGATCCACTCTAGTTGGGTGAAGTAGGGACGGTTGGCGAACTTCTCTGGGTGGTCCTTGTATATGTGGTAGTGTTGGTACGGTAGCTCGTCTAGCTTTCGGGTGTTGTAGCTGAAATAGGCATTTTTTTTTGTAATGTCAATAGTAAAAATATGTAAATAGAAAGCAAAAATTGCGCCCGGAATCATTCCCAGACCTAAGGCGGATCGCAAAAATTTCGCAGCGGTCTGCCAGATCCATACTAGAAATGTCAGTCCCCATCTGTCCCCATACTAACACTGCTCAACCGCTGTTGACGCAGCGCTATCACAGTGTCGTCCGTCGAGCGCGGTTTTAATATGGGTAGTGACGTTTCTAGTATGGATCTGACAGACCGCTGCGATATTTTTGCGCTCCGTCGTGCGTCAAGTGTGTTCCTCGCCAAACGCCGGCCTCTTTTTTTGTTGAACATTCTGTGTTAGCTTGGCAATTATTCAAAAATAACATTTAGGTTATTATGAGAACTATGCGATTTAAAATGCGGGTAGGTAAACTTGTACGGTCTATGTTAAATTGGCAATAGGTACGTACACACTGGCCGAGCAGCCTCAGATGCTCACCGCCGCGCGCAGCTTGCGGCGCAATGCGCCGTCGGTGTGGACGTGTTTCGCCTGAGCAGCGCAAGCTAAAATTCTCATAATCGGGCGAATAACCGTGCATGCTGCGCGCGGCGGTGAGCATCTGAGACTACTCTGCCAGTGTGCACTGACCTATTCAGTAATTCTAAATTGCATGTTACTTACCAATTTTCAGCAAATCTGTTCTCCTGTGATACCAATCGACCGGCCATTTTGGGATCGTTTTCATTGTACCACCTCCCCTGCGAAATGAGAAAAGAGTTAGTTGAGGCTGGTTCAAAGGGCTAGTGGACTGGCAGGTCAAATGAGCTACTTATAAACGATCTAAAACGGTATTTTGTATGAAAATGTTGCTATTTTAGATGGTGTCAGAACACTTACTTTTATATCATTTTCTTGTTTATTAATTCAAAATTTTAATATTTTGAAAAATTATGAATGAAGTCCGGAGTTTTTTTGGATAATAGTCATATATACGTTATATAATAGTAATTCACGCGTACAACTTTTATATTTTATTGATGACCCAGTCCACTAACGAATTATGTTTATAAGACTTTTTGATGAGGTTGTTTCCTTACAAAAGGATTAAATAAAGTAGTTTATTTTACTATAAAAAGGGAATGCTAAAGTGTTTTGGTCATGTTGAGAGAATGAATGAAAGAGAGATATTATATAATATAAGGCGAGTGTTAGAGGAGATGTTGGAAGGGGAAGGTTTAATTGCCAAAGCCAATTTTATTACAAATAAGATAAAGTCTACAGACAATAAAATAAAAGCTGTCTGGAAAGTTATTCATAGCGAAACAGGTAAAACTAAGCCACGCGAAAATAACTTTTCACTTAATACTGACAATGGAATGATTAGTGCAAATTCCGATGTAGCGCAGGAATTTGAAACATTCTTCACAAATATACCACTAAAAACGACTGAGGCATTAGATTCTTCACCTTCAATTTCATCTTCCTTGCTTAAACAAAATGTAGATGCTTGCAATTCAGAATTTAAATTTACTCCTGTGAGTCCACAGTATATTTTAAAAACTTTTAAGGACATAAAAGTTAAGAGCACCGAAGATTTATGGGGAATGTCAGTTAAAGTTTGTAAGTCAATGATTGATATATTGGCACCATACTTGGCAGATATTTTCAATGAATGTATTGAACATGGCATCTTTCCCGAGTTAATGAAAGATAGCAAGGTAGTTCCGCTGTTCAAAGCTGGCGACAAACAAGATCCCAGTAACTATAGACCTGTATCTATTCTGCCAGTACTCAGCAAAGTCTTTGAAAAGATCATACTCAATCAAATGCTGTCCCATTTTAATAGCAACAACTTGTTACACAACCAGCAATTCGGTTTTACAAAGGGACGTAGTACCACAGATGCTGGTGTAGCTTTGGTCAAACATGTATTTAATGCTTGGGAAGAATCAAAGGACGCCATTGGTGTTTTTTGTGATCTTTCCAAGGCATTTGATTGCGTAGATCATGAAACTTTATTGGTAAAATAAGAACACTACGGTATTCGAAACGCAGCTCTGAAATTTCTGAATTCGTATTTAGATAATAGAACGCAAAAGGTACAAGTAAACGGCACCAAATCACAGGGACTAGCGTTAAAATTGGTGTACCGCAAGGTTCTATATTAGGTCCATTTTTATTTTTAATTTACATTAATGATTTGCCTTACATGGTAGAGAATTTGTCCAAAATTGTTTTATTTGCTGATGACACATCCCTTATATTTAAGGTTGATAGACGAGCGCATAATTATGACGAAGTAAATCACACTCTTGGGCAAATTCATACTTGGTTTACTGCAAACAATTTAGTTCTAAATGCAAAAAAAACGAAATGTGTATTATTCACTTTGCCAAATGTAGTACATTCTTTGAATAACTATGTTGCACTTAATAATGAAAAATTGGAGTTTAGTACCAGCACGGTTTTTTTAGGGATTACTCTTGACTCAAAGCTCCAATGGGGCCCCCATATTACGTCTTTATCGGGTAGATTAAGCTCAGCTGCCTATGCGGTACGTAAAATTAGAGAAATTACAGATGTTGCAACTGCACGACTTTTTTACTTCAGTTATTTTCACAGCATTATGTCCTATGGAATTTGGCTGTGGGGCCGCGCCGCTGATATTCAAACAATATTTATTCTTCAAAAAAGGGCCATTAGAGCAATTTATAAACTTGGCAGTCGTGATTCTCTAAGAGAACTGTTTAAGGAAATTAATATAATGACTGTGCCGTGTCAATATATTTATGAAAATATCATATATATAAGAAAGAATATTCATACGCTCACAAGAAATCATGAAAGACATAATCGTAATATAAGGAGTAAAAATAAATTAGATCAACCCACGTATAGACTAGCTAAAGTAAGGACTTCATTTGAAGGTTTAAGTATACGATACTATAACAAAACACCGGAAAATATATTAAGTTTATCTGAAAGTAAATTTAAATCTATTATTAGGAGAACATTATGTTATAAAGCTTATTATAAGTTAGATGACAAGGAGGCACGGTCCTCTGAAATTCCAGCGCAGCGCAAGAAACATGCAGTCATTTTTAATACCAAATCGGGACGTGCATGGAATTTATAATTGGCATAATTAGTAAGGGAGACGAAACAGTTAGAATTATCTACTGTAATACTTTTACTTTATTTTAATTTAGCGTAGCCGCCTTTTGGGCTAATAATATATATATATATTTATAACTTAGCTAGGGTAGCTTAGGGCCTATTCTATAGGTACAAATTGTAAATTGAGATTAGAAACACTTCTGAGCAGGTTTTTGGGTGGTTTTCCTGTTCAGGGGGTCCGGCTGATTAGCATGTAACATGATTTTTTTAAATATTTTGTCTTTAATTTAATTGATTTCATTAATTGATGGTGGTGACGTAAGTTACATGATGTGTGGTCAGCCTGGCCAGCCCCGAGGCAGTGCCTTTATTTTTTTTTTATTTTTTTTATCCCACTCGTCCGCGATTCTATTAGGAACTTAAAATTGTTATTGTTTACAATGACTCATTCATTTATTCAGTGACAGTATTGTATGTAACTTTCTGACATTCTAAAAGTATTCATTGTGAATCTACTTGGAAATAAACGATTGAATCTTGAATCTTGAAGGCCGCGAAGAACCTACCTGGATCAAATCGGGGACGTTTTAAAGAAAGGTCAGGTCAGAAGTACCCTAAACGGACGAGCGTGCATGAAAAGACTGTTGAATGTAGAAGAAGCCAAGAAGTATACCAGGATCGTAGCAAGTGGAAGGAAATTGCCTCTGCCTACCCCAACGGGAAAGAGGCGTGTTTTATGTATGTATGTAGGTATGTTTGTATGTAAGTATGTGTGTATATGCCGTGTGATGCTGGCTTAGAATAGCATCACCCCACATCCTTCCCGCAGGTGTCTTAAGAGGCGGCTAGGACTCGAGAGTATTAGTGTATTACTTTTAGGCGACAGGCTGACAACCTGTTACTATAGTGATACACATGTTTTCAGAAACAACCTTGGAAAACATGTCATGATCCTCAAAAATGTCACGTGGCGATAGCGACCGTATTCTCACGGCCGTTTACTCTCTGCCTACCCCGCATGAGATAAAGGCGTGATATATGTATGTATGTATATTTTACCTCATAGTAGTCACAGAGTGTCTGCCGAACTTTAGTCTCGGAGTCGGTAAGGTACCGGTCCCGCGCCGCGCCCGCCAGCGCTGCGTCGCGCCACCGCGCCGCACCGCGCGCGTCGTAACGCAGCCACGGGGACAGCAACGCGGCCAGTTGAGGCCAAAATAGCGATGCAGGCGCCCAGGGTACTGTACAGGTAAACATATATTAAACAAACGAACATATACTAAAACACATAAGGTAAACAGATACTAAAAAGGTAACCATATAGTAAACATATATATTATGTCACATGAAATGCGAAGTAGGAACACATGTTTTTGAAAACAAAATGCCCCGATAAAATGTTTCGATTCTCGGTCGACGCTTGTCAGTTTTTCAATTTCTTTCTGAGCCGCGTTTACACTAGGTTCATAAAATTGTTGTAAGAAATAGAAAAATGTACTTATCCTACGTTTTTCTCTTTTTTACAATGACTAATACTTGACCATCAAAAAGATAAATGTAAAATTTAAAACATTGAATAAATAATTTGAGTTTAGTTGAGGTCGAAATATGAGAAATATTTTTGGACCTCCCATATAAATTGACTTGGTGGGTTAGTGTGGGAAGTCCAAAATTTATTTTCATATTTCGACCAATGTTTCTTGGGGAAAACACTCTGTATGTAAGTGAAGACACGTTTTAAAGATATTGATTATTAAATGTGTTACTGGCGTCATAATGCAGTACTCACGATAAGTCTCCTTGCTGCGGAACAAGTCATCATGAGCGAGGATGTCGAGGATCTCGGTGTCGTCCAACCCTCGTCTGGCAGCTGTCAGCAGGGCTAGGCAGGTCTTCACCCGTTCCTCGCCTGCGAACAATGCCGTCCCTTGCTTAAAAGTTTAGTTTCATTCTAGTAGTATTATAATATCGTCAATTAAATTAAACCTACTACTCGCCAACAGATGTCGCTGTTAGTTTTGTAAAACGCGCTATAGATATGTCTTCTTCAAAATTACAAGTTCAATTTTAACATTGCATCAATTCATACATACATACAGAGCGAAAAGGGCTTTATTATAGGCGATCATGTCTTGACTTCGCCCGCTGTAACTCATATACCTAATTATTTTTGAGAGAATCTAAACGAATGATTCTCTTCATAAAGTAAGATAAATGGTACAAGGTGTAAAAATATGAATCATATTTCGACCAATGTTTCTTGGGGAAAGTTGTTCAGTTTCATGCATGGGCTGATTCACCCCTTAAAATATTTGCAGCTAATATTTTTACACCCTGTATAGTTTAGCTTAGTACTTTATATAAACGTTAGACATACTTAATTACTTACATATTAAAAAAATAAGGTTTCCATTTTACAATAAACTAAAGAAAAGGAATAGAAAGAAAAGTAAAATCTACACTACACCACAGATAATATAATACTATTAGAGTAGTACAGATACCTAACGTCATAAAGGGAGTTCGATTGCCCCAAGATGGCTATTGGCAGGCTATTTGATATGTCGACTCAGCGCGTTGCTGGCGACATCTAGGTTATTTATTGGATACTTCGTATTGACGTCATTTGTATTGATTATTGCAAAAATGTGAATAATTTCACGTGTTTTCCGTCTCAAAACATTTTAAATAATGTATTACTAAACTAATAACTCTTAAGTTACATTCGCTGCCAGTATCGCCATCTATTGATTTCTTTTTGGACTAATTTCATTTAGTAAGGAATGAGACCCCATGAGCTTATCAAGGGCATGTTCGGTGGTGACGAGGATCTGAGCCAGCTGTCCCTCCAGGTCGGGGCAGAGCACCAGCTCCTGCGCCGTTTCTGGCTCACTCTGCTCCGTGAACTTCCCTGGCGGGGTAGGCAGAGAAGAACCTGTAGCTTACCGAGGGCATGTTCGGTGGTGACGAGGATCTGGGCCAGCTGTCCCTCCAGGTCAGGGCACAGCACCAGCTCCTGTGCCGTTTCTGGCTCACTCTACTCCGTGAACGTCCCTGGCGGGGTAGGCAGAGAAGAACCTGTAGCTTACCGAGGGCATGTTCGGTGGTGACGAGGATCTGGGCCAGCTGTCCCTCCAGGTCAGGGCACAGCACCAGCTCCTGTGCCGTTTCTGGCTCACTCTACTCCGTGAACGTCCCTGGCGGGGTAGGCAGAGAAGAACCTGTAGCTTACCGAGGGCATGTTCGGTGGTGACGAGGATCTGGGCCAGCTGTCCCTCCAGGTCGGGGCACAGCACCAGCTCCTGCGCCGTTTCTGGCTCACTCTGCTCCGTAAACGTCTCCGCCGACAGGGATATCTGCCACGCCAGGATCTGCAACCAACATTCACCAGATTATTTAAAATTACCCCATACCCAGTAATTTAAATTACCTACTGGTCTTCTCAAATAATATGAGATATCTTTATTAATAAAAAAATTACAAATATTATGTCCAGTTATACCAAATAATTATGCTTGAATATTATATATATTTTAAACATAAATAATAATCACTACATAGTATAAAATCGCTTTTCGCGTCTGTATTTATGCAGGCTGAAATCTTTAAAACTACACAACGGATTTTGATGCAGTTTTTTTAATAGATAGAGTAATTCAAGAAGAATGATAATATGTGTAATATTAAGCGGGAAAACCACTTATTCCGACGGGAAAATTAGTTAAAGCGGGCACAGCTGGTGGACAGGCTGCTAGTTTTTATTATAAAACCCTGCATGTACATAACTTCAGTTTTGTCGAAAACAGTGCCTTTCTGAGCTCCCTCCTAAAATTGGTTTAGCTTGACCATCTTAATTAGACCTCGACTGTCCTATCTTACCTTAGCGTATAGAGGTAGAGTACACTTGGCCACAGCTTTCAGAGCATCCTCAGGGGGCGATGCTGCCCCTGTCTTGCTGTAAGTGGCTACACAAGCTGCCAAAATCGTATTACCTTGACCATCTTAAGTAGACCTCGACTGTCTTGTCTCACCTTATCGTATAGAGGTAAAGTACATTTGGCCACAGCTTTCACAGCATCCTCAGGGGGCGATGCTGCCCCAGTTTTGCTGTAAGTGGCTGCACAAGCTGCCAAAACCCCTATAGCTTGACCATCTTAAGTAGACCTCGACTCTCTTGCCTTACCTTAGCGTATAGAGGTAGGGTACACTTGGCCTCAGCTTTCAGAGCATCCTCAGGGGCCCTGTAAGTGGCTGTACAAGCTGCCAAAATAGTTTTACCTTGACCATCTTAAATAGACCTCGACTCTCTTGTCTTACCTTAGCGTATAGAGGTAGAGTACACTTGGCCACAGCTTTCAGAGCATCCTCAGGGGCCCCTGTCTTACTATAAGTGGCTGCACAAGCTGCCAAAACCCCTTTAGCTTGACCATCTTAAATAGACCTCGACTCTCTTGTCTTACCTTAGCGTATAGAGGTAGAGTACACTTGGCCACAGCTTTCAGAGCATCCTCGGGGGGCGATGCTGCTCCTGTCTTGCTGTAAGTGGCTGCACAAGCTGCCAGAACTGCCTTCGCTTCCTCAGGCCCAACTGGTGGCGCCCGCACCACCTTCGGACCGTCTTCTGATGATAGCACCGCCATTATAGCTGAGCTTGAGGGTTCATCCGTTTCTGTGGAAGAATGGACGCCTATTAAAATTTCATCTAGATCATGGTCCAGATAAAAAAAACGGTAGTTCTCTGTACTTTGGATTGAATGTTGTAAGTAGGTAAGTAAAGCCGTATTTTTGATTAAACGGAGCTGACAGTAATCCCTAATCTCCGTAAGAAAGATGGTTCCGTGTTTCGGATGGCACGTTAAGTCGTAGGTTCCGGTTACTGTATGATTACTTAGACAGCGGTCGTTACACAACCATGTCAAAAGCTTGCTACTCGCTTGAAAAATTCTAACACTATAGTCTGTAAGTTTAGGTACTTATCTTTTTGTAAACAAACTTTGTACCAAAGTGACACTCCTGAACTGTCAGTTTCATACAAAGTTTGTTTACAAAAAGATAAGTACCTAAACTTACAGACTATAGGGTTAATTGGGTAGTTGGACGACTCATTGTCCCACACGAAGAGCTGTTTATTAAGCACTATATGTACGCGTTTGTGCGTGGGTAGTGGACTGTAATATTCTGGCTTTTGCAATGGACGAGAAGTCTCGAAATGGTGAACACACTTTGGTATGGGTTTTCACTTATTTATTGATCACAATGTAAATTTATTACATGTTGGTTACCGAGTTTTTGTGAAGAGAGTTAGTTGGAAGTTAGAGTGAATGGATAAGTGAAACGGTGTTGCCATAAAAAACATACCTATCTAATGTTACCAACCTTCAGTGACAGTGACGATCATCTTGACGTTGTCGGGAAGTCTGGAGGGCAGCCATCTTGCCCCCCGCAGCGCGTCCGCCCCCACCACCGCGAGCAGCACCGGCCGGCATCGCCCTATGGCCGCTAGGAGCCGGGGTAATGCCGCTGAGAGGGATGCTACGTCCTGTCGGTTAACGTTGTCATCATTGATTATTATACTTATTAGTTATTGTGTACATTTACACAGATACACACATAAATCACGCGTTTATCCCTTCTGGCGAAGGCAGGGGGTTGGCGGCCGTAGAGATACGGTCGTTATCGTCACGTCTGTCAAATATTGAGGGCTCTTTCAGATGATTCGTGTATCACTGCAGTAACAGTGACCTATGCAACGAAACTACAAGCTACAATTCTACAGGTGAAATTCGATGTACATTCCGTAGCCGGTGGGACATTATAAAACCAGGATTTTTGATTTCTGCTACATTGCGTAGCGGGTCAAACCTGTACAATTGTAGCCAGTAGTTTCGAAAAACGAGGCACTTGTAGTCCAATCAACTAAAGTTGTAATATAGATAAACCCTCGAGTTTCTTAGTCGCCTCTTACGACGTCCACGGAAAAGAAATGGGATGATACTATTCGAAGCCGGCATCATGTAGCATATTTACATTTATACATATAGTATTATTATTATAATTAAGTATAATTTTTAACGCAAGAGTGAATAGGCATTATCTAGGCAAGCATGTTCCATCATCGTCTGCATCGTCACTTACCACCATCAGGTGAGATAGTAGACAAATGCGGGCCTTTTTATGTAAAGTAAGTGAATGTAATATCAGCTGCAAATATTTTATGGGATAATTCAGCCCATGAAACTGAACAACTTTCCCCAAGAAACATAGGTCGCAATATGAGAAAAAATTTTTGGCCTCCCACACAAATTGACTTGTTCTCACGGAAATTTTGTATGGGAGGCCCAAAATCCTTTTTCATATTTGGACCTATGTTCCTTAGGGAAAGTTGTTCAGTTTTATGGGCTGGTTCACCCCATAAAATATTTGCAGCAATTTTTTTTACACCCTGTATAACTTACATTTCTTCCCCTATACATGGAACCATGGTGCAGCACGTGGCATTGGTCTACGATGGACTTCAGCAGCTGGTGGGAACTGCTGGATTGAGGAGTCAAACCCACGAATCTATAAAACAAATCACCATATAAAATGTATGTATTGGTAACCTGTTATAGTATGTGTATTAACATGAATAAGACTTTTCACTACAGTTATCTGAAAAATTAAACATAGTTAATTGAAAATATACCTACGTGCAAAGCGGAAAAAGATTATCTTCCGATATCTAGGGGGAATTGAGCCCATGATATTTATTTTTTATTTATTATTTCCCCAATTTCTAGAAAAATATGTAAGTTGTACGTCTTCTACAATTTGACTCGGCGGGCTGGTACATTTTGTAAGACCGGTCCTTTTTTATTTTCCATATCTCAACATAGTGGATCTTACTACAAAAAAGTATGACGCTTGCTTGCTTTATAAGGCCATCGGAAGAATGTTACCACATAAAATTGAACTTTAACTACCCGCAATAGATTTCAAAACGAATGAAAAATTTTTAACATGCTCTGCCCGTTAAAGGGTTAAAAATAGCTTCATACAAAAATCGAGAGACATACGTTCAACTCGCGTTAATTTTTTTTGTAGTAAAGCCCATTACGAGTAACTATGTTGAAATATGAAAAATAAAATTGGACCGGTCCGGTCGCGTTAGTACAAACCGGACTACAGCACAGACAGTCGGGTTGGAACATTAAATTATGCAACAAAGGCGACTACAACACAGACATCATCGATTAGTGATCAATGCCAAGTTAACGATTGTGATTGTTATAATTTTAACGGTAACCTAATGATGTTTTAATGATAAATTATTGTTTAATGATATTTTAATGATAAATAACCAATCATAATGTATAACTAATGAAATGATTAATGATAATATTAATGATTAATCACACTTAAAAGATTAACAAGACATTAATGATAAAGGATATTTTTAATGATTAATGAAATTTTAATGATAAATACAAAAGCCTTTCAAGCTCAAACATAGGTTTGTTAGGTACAACCTATCCTAACCTGGCGTCAACTCCACGAGTCGAGCGAGCGGAACAAGCGTGCCCCCGCAGGGGCCGGCAATGTGCCAGAACCGACGCAGGGCATTTCAAAACTAATATAATTGCGAAGAGGCTGGTATGAGTGCTCTGTGTTGTAGTCGGGTTTGTGCGTCCGAACTCTGTACCAACCAGACTACAACACAGAGTATGGATGTCTGTTTTGTAGTCGGGTTTGTATTTACGCGGTCCGGTCCAGTTTCGTGTGTAGTTACTGGTTTACCCCGTATTTGTTGTTATTTTACCTGACTATGATGGCCAGGTCGGGCTGCGGGCCGGGCGCCATGGTGACGGCCCGCGCCACCAGCGTCGCCTTGCCGCACCCCGCGCTGCCGATCAGCGCCAGGGGGATGCAGCTGTCTCCCGTTATGTATCTGCAATCATAAACAACATTTTAAAACCTTTGTGTGACTCATTAATACGAATAATTTTTGTGTCAGAAGTGGGATGTTTCTTCTTTCTGTCTTTTCTCTGTATTTTTTGTGCAATAAAGTATGTAATATGTATATAGGATGTAAAAATATTGTATTGTATTGGATTGGAATGCGATGTGGTGCGGCTTATTTGCATTCAATATCTTTAACATCAAAATATTCCAACATAAGGACATTCTGACACCACGGTTAGACGACTCAATGTCCCATACGAACAGAGAGAGAGATAGAAAAGGGAAGATGAGATTCTCGTCATTCCAAGAACTCGATAGATGGCGTTGAACTGACTATGTTACTAGATTCCAGTGTAGATATCAAATCCAACAGATAAAAAAAAAATTGCAACACTGACTGACAATCTGGCACGCACTGACACTTTCGTTCCAAATGAGTCTGAGTTCAAGTTTCAAAAAAAACAAAAATTTAATTTTGCGTTCTGTTCTTTGCGGTAACATACCAAGCACAGCGCCATCTATCATAATAACTAAAAAAAAATATGAAAATTCCCTATTGCGACATACTTACAGCTATGGGTAATTTCTGCGGCTCCTGTACGTACATACTATTTTGGTCATGTCACAACTCCAATAGGTACCTAATATATGGACGCTGTTTAGCATTTATGTACCAACCCACACCCGGAACAAATTAAGCTACGAGCCTTCGAAGTTTTTCAAAGACATTTAGTTTTCCTGCGGTCTCCCTGAACGTAAGCTCATATTATTTAGTATCACCAGGTGCGTCTAAATGTCCTTATCTAAGTAATGTATGTAATTGATGTTTTGAATAAATATTTATTGAAATAAAGACGAAAAACTGTTATTGCGAAATACCAACATCCTACTTTGTAAAAAGCAATTAAGTACTATGTGGCTTACAACATTATTGCTTAATAATTTACAGGGATTTTGAGATGAGAAAAATGTACCATAAATATTTGAAAATCAGCTTTATTATAGTTATGCGATCACCTACCTTAAATTAACTGTTACATCTTAAAGAATAATAAATGATTATTCTTATTTACTGAGATCCATTGAACATTACAAAAAATCAGTCATATTTTGATTAGGTACGTACGTACTTTGCTTATAAAACTAAACTACATATTATTAAACATTTATTTTTAACAAAAAACATAATTAAATATTTATCAAAAATATAACAAAAATGGCTCTTATTTGCTTTTCTCTTTAAAATAAAGCCAACCTTAATATTAAATAAACACCATAAGGGCATGAAGGGTCTTGGTGAAGATGTGCTCACGTCGCAGTAGATGGGTCAGTTGCTACCGGTCACGTTGATTTTCTTGATTTTCAGGGAACTTCCGCCTTGCAAGAGTTGGGACAGTTCATCGTCAGTGCTCTGTGCTTTGGCAAGTGCATCGTAACCTATGGCATTAACTTCGTCAATCCGGGAGAGTGTGTCGGCGACTACGTTATCTTTGCCAGAGATGTAATCGAGATATCTGAATTGGCGTGGAGAACAGTGATCTTTGTTGGTTTTGAAGGCATGAGTTAAGGGCTTGTGATCGGTGTAGATTCTGAATGGACGGGCTTCAAGCATATGACGAAGGTACTGGATGGATTTGTAGATGGCAAGGAGCTCTCGGTCATACGGGCTGTACTTTTTCGGCACCGGTGTCAGTTTGCGGGAGAAAAAGGATAACGGTTGCCATCTTCTTCTTAGCGTGTCGATGGCAGACACTACACCGTCGTAGCCCAGAACTTGGCCACATTAACAGCGCTGGCAGACGCTGTCATAAGGTCGTCCTTTGTGCAGGTGTTGGGGCGCGCCGGACACGATATTAGGTGGTGCATCGTTTGGACTGCACCACACAAACAGCTTACGTCGGCACCCTCCAAGAAGCCCCACTTGGCCATGTTTTCCTTGCTCCGGCCAGTTTGGGTCCGAAGTCTATTCAGGGACTTCCAAACTGGCCAAGGTAATCCATGACCAGGCGGCAAGCTTTCAGCGATAGGGACGAAAGGAGCTGGTAGGGTTACCTTTTCCTGCCAAAGTTTGCACCTCGCTTGTTTGGGGTCGATGCAAAGAGGAGACACGCACTTTACAAAATTATTGCGGCTTTTCAGCCGTTGTGGCACTGGGATGTGGTCGTGTAAAGGGTGCCGTGCATCTGACTCCATCTTTGCTCTTTCAAGGGAGCTAGTCACAGTCTTGCGAACAGCTGGGGGCGCCATACCTGCCAGTGGGTATAGCTGGCTAACCGGGGTCGGTTTCAAGCAACCAGTTATGATCCGGCAAGTCTCATTTAAGGCTGTATCCACTAGCTTTGCATGGGCTGAACGACTCCACACAGGGCTTGCGTACTCACCTGCAGAAAAGGATAACGCCAGCCCAGTAGTTCGCAGAACATGAGGTGTTGCTCCCCATCCACGGTTGCCATGAGTCGTTTTGATATTGTTGCAGTACTCCTCCAATGGCTGAATCTGAAGCATCAGTGACCAGTGCTATTTTCGCGTTGCAGTCCGGGCGTGCAAGCATGGCAGCTTGCCATAAGCCTTCTTTGCATGTCTCAAAGCCGTGTCGCTCTGTTTCTGAGAGGTTAACAGGCTGTGAGTTTTTGCGTGCACCCTTGAGTAGCTCGTTGAGAGGAGCTTGAAGCTTTGCGGAATGTGGAATGAAGCGGTGGTAAAAGTTGAACATTCCGAGGAATCTCCGGAGTTCTCTCACTGTTTTCGGTTCCGGGAAACTATTGATGGCTTCGACTCTATGCTCTAAGGGTGTGATGCCTTTCTCTGACACGTGGTAGCCTAGGAAAGTTATCTCATTTACGCCAAATTCGCATTTGGCGGCGTTGATCACCATGCCGTATTCGTCAAGGCGTTTAAAAAGACGTAGGTGGGCTTCGTGGGTCTGGCGGTCTGGTGAGAATATGAGGATGTCGTCCAGGTAGCCGTAGCAGAAGTCGAGGCCCCTAGTGACTTCGTCGATGAACCGTTGGAACGTTTGTGCTGCGTTCCGAAGGCCGAAAGTCATCATAGGGAACTCGAAAAGTCCGAAGGGCGTAGAAATGGCGGTCTTCGGGATATCTGGGCCATAGACGGGGATCTGGTTATATGCCTTCACAAGGTCGATCTTGGAAAAGATGGTGGATCTGGCTAAGTTTGCGTTAAAGTCGTGAATGTGTTTGATGGGATATTTGTCGGGTACTGTGCGTGCGTTCAGGCGACGATAATCTCCACATGGTCTCCAGCTGTTGTCCTTCTTTAGTACGAGGTGTAGTGGGGAGGACCACGGGCTATCGGATGGGCGTGCAGTACCGTTTCTTGACCATCTCTTCAAATTCGTGCTTCGCAATGTTCAGCTTGTCCGGAGCCAGGCGTCGTGGTTTGCACGAGACGCGAAAACTCGACTATTTGACAATTTGTACCAAGTATAATACCGGTACCCACGTGCCTACCCATAGGATACCGCTCAGATTTAAATAGGGCCTGACAGTCAAATGTTTAAGTTCTCAAACTATCGTTAACGACGCGTCTGTTCAGCCTCGTCGTTACAGTGTCTAATTCATACCTACTACGACCGAAATTCAAAGCGGGAATTTCTATATGTTTTAATTACTTTGGATTATGGATGCAACCATGGATTATTTATAGTGTAAGCTGGATGTTTTACTCGGAAACAATGGATGTATAAAGATTATTGATCAATTTCAAACTAAGAATTTGTTATCTTTTTACATCTTATATGAAATAAACATGGTTACCGTACCCACAAACTTTTATAGAGAGATTGTGGGTGCGAACAAGGTTTAACGGTCAATTTTCTTGGGTGTAGGTACTTCTTGTTTCCAAGTACTTACCTTCTTGACCATACGGCGTCAGAATTTCGGTCGTAGTGTTGGTTGATGTTGACACATTCACGTTAGAAATACGTAAAGGCAAGCAAATACGCACATAAAAACGATTCTCACTCATAATTTTGAGGTTAAGTTTTTTCTTACAATGAGCCTAAATTTTTGTCAGAATGTTGCAAGTTTCAAACTTGTTTTGTTAATCTTCCCTAGCCTGAAGTGATAATCGAATAAACTGTTAACTAACACGTCATATTTACTATGAAAATACTGGAAACTTACGTTTGTTTTTGTTTACCTCCGGCCGGCACGGCGATCCGTCAAACAACTGCACGAGGTACCGATCACGTTGGGCCGCCGCCCACGCACTTGCCCTCCCCGGAGATATCTGAATTTTGCACCAATGTACTAAGCCACACTTGCCATTTCGCAACAATGTACTAACCTTGTTATAGTACATTATTGCTTTTTTGAAATTCCCAGATAGTTTTTTGCAATAAGAGTGTATGTGTATAGGACATTATTGCAAAATTAAATAACGGTGACGTGAATTACGCATTAACCATTTTAGGGGATTATCTAATTAATAAAATATATTTTTTTAACATGAGTTATAGATTCTGAAAGCTTATTTTAAGACGCATAGAACTGCATTCATAGTCCAAAATCTCAATTTGTGTGGGTTAGTACACAAATGCTAAACAGCGTCCATATGTACTAAATGTCTGATACTCACGTTTTGAGTTCATTGAGTGTGATTTCTCTGTTGGAAGTGCTCTGCGCAGCTTTCTGACAGAAGGACAGGTGCTCATTCAGCTCGTCAAATAAACTGGGAACAAAATAGAAAACATAAATATTCAGTCCGATCCGTTCTTCCCAGAACAACTCCTAAGCCAAGTCTCGACCCAAGGGCGTGATTGGGCTGGTTGTTTGAACAACCAATCAATTATTTCCGGGTGAGCACGTGCTCCCCACCAAGCCGACAGGCGTATTACTGATGGCCCCGGGGCCGAAATGTATAGTCCATCACAAAAAAAAACCACATATATTATAAAATAAAAAATTAAATAATTCGACGTACCCAGTAGGTATCCCATTATGCGCATGCTGCACCGTATTCTCGGCGATCAGCGCATCCAGCAGCGCGTCGAGCCTCTCCCCCAGCGCCGCCCGCACCCCCTCCGTGTACTCGTCCTCCCCCCCAACGCCGCCGGCTCCCCCACCCCCGCCTGGACGCCCGCGCACGCTCGCGCGGATTATGTTGCGCTCGGTTAGGTGCATCTAGAAGAAAGCAAGTTATAATAGGTCAAATGAGTCCCAAGTTACCCGCTAGTCCCATTTTCCCCCATTTGATTAAGTAAAGGGCACAATTTTTAAAGTATTTAGATTTGTTATCATAATGTAATCTTGCTAGTTTATATTACAAGTAGTTAAGTATCCTGGTTGTACTAACGTTTCAAGTCTTTGGAACAATAAAGGCGTAATTTGGACAATGCAATACCCAGCGAAAGGTTACAGTAGTTTATAAGATTTCCTGATTTCAGGACTTCACAAAAATAGACTGTAATAAAACTTTTTAAGGTCTCGCGATTGTTTTCATATATTTTTATTGTTTACCTAGGTCACTCGCGATGTTTTTTTATGGTAATAACAACGAAAATACCTTTGGCCCAATGTTTCAGCTGAGTTACATCAGCGAGTTACCAGCGAGTTCTTCTGCTACCCACATATTGTCTTAATAATTTTGATTATTTGTAAACATTACACATAAGGCCGGCACACAGGACTCACGCACGATGTCCAACGATCGGTCTGATGGTAAATTGCGACTGTAATAAGTTTTCAGAGACTATACCTTCAAATCCTTCTGTAAGTTATTGAGCCGCCTCTGCAGCTCAGCCTTGTGGGGTCCATCATGGGCGTCCGAAGAGTCTGGTGAGTCAGGACAGGCGTTGGTGGCGGGGATGGCACCAGCTCGCCAGACCCACACGCAGCGACGAGCCGCCTCCACGCTCATCAGAACTGTGTGCTGGATCTCCTGGCGATGAAATGGATCGATTTGAGCAAAAAGTAAAGCATAGACATCTGCAGCTGTGCTTTCGTTAATTTATTTTATTTGGAGAAATCGTAAAAAAGAAACGACAAACTATCCTTACCGGTTCATAAACAATTTATGTGGAAACATCAGAAAAATCTCAAGAAACATGTTCCACGCCCCAACTGGTGTACGGTAATAGTCAAAATTTTACGGCAACAATAAATCTGCTTACTTTAAAACAGTAGCAGACGGAATAATAATAAGTGAAATATTAGGTTTAATCCTGGTCACGTCACCAAATTGTAACTTATCTCCCTCCCTTGAATAACTTATTTGAATAAATTCTGCAAGTGTAGTGAGGTATGCATCACAAGCTTCTTGAGGCCAGCGCGCCGGCTCGCCATGGACCAGCCAGTAGCAGAGCGGCATCACTTATCAGACCAACTCGGTAAATCCTGGTCACGGCACCACATTGTAACACTCCCCAAAGAACTAACCTGTTCTACGACTGTAGTGAGGTACGCATCGCAAGCTTCTTGAGGCAAGGTATAGACAATAGGACCAGCTGGTACAAGGGCGGCGTCACTAGTGAAACTGACTATGTCAATCCTGGTCACGGCGCCACATTGTAACGTTCTCCACAACGCATAGTACTAACCTGTAACATAGTACTAACCTGTTCTACGACTGTAGTGAGGTACGCATCACAAGCTTCCTGAGGCAAGGTATGGACGAGAACGTTCAACGTGTGCGCCATCTCACGACGCCAGCTGATAGCAGGGCGGCGTCACTGATCAGACTGACAAGGTCAATCCTGGTCACGTCACCAAATTATAACCCACCTCCCTCCGTTGAACTAAAAAAGTATGTAACCTGTTTCACGACTGTAGTAAGGAAGGCGGCGAAAGTTATCTTCTTTTCCTTTTGTGAAGGACACCGAGTCGTACAACAACCCTATGACATCAATGATCATACTAGCTCTAAGTCAATCCTGGTCACGACACTACATTGTAACACTCCCCAAAGAACAAACCTGTTCCACTACTGTAGTGAGGTACGCATCGCAAGCTTCCTGAGGCAAGGTATAGACAGTAGGACCAGCCGGTACAAGGGCGGCGTCACTGATTAAACTGACTATGTCAATTCTGGTCACGGGGCCACATTGTAACATTCCCCACAACGAATAACATAGTACTAACCTGTTCTACGACTGTAGTGAGGTACGCATCGCAAGCTTCCTGAGGCAAGGTGTGTACGAGAACGTTCAACGTGCGCGCCATCTCGCAGCGCCAGCGCGCCGGCGCACCCCGGACCAGCCATTAGCAGGGCAGCATTACTTATTAGACTAACCAGGTCAATCCTGGTCACGGCACCACATTGTAACATTCCCCTAAGAACTAACCTGTTCCACGACTGTAGTGAGGTACGCATCGCAATCTTCCTTAGGCAAGGTGTGGACGAGAACGTTCAACGTGCGTGTCATCTCGCGACGCCAGCGTGCCGGCGCGCCCCGGACCAGCCGGTAGTAGGGTGGCATCACTTATTAGACTAATTAGGTAAACCCTGGTTACGGCACCAAATTATAACCAACCTCCCTCCGTTGAACTAAAAAAGTAGGTAACCTGCTTCACGATTGTGGTAAGGTAAGCGGCGAAAGTTTCCTTCTCTTTCTTTTTATGAGGGGCACCGAGTCGTACAACGACACAATGATCATAAGCTAAGTCAATCCTGGTCACGGCACCACATTGTAACATTCCCCTAAGAACTAACCTGTTCTACGACTGTAGTGAGGTACGCATCGCAAGCTTCCTGAGGCAAGGTGTGGACGAGAACGTTCAACGTGCGCGCCATCTCGCGGCGCCAGCGCGCCGGTGCGCCCCGGACCAGCCGGTAGCAGGCCGGCATCACTTATCAGACTGACCAGGTCAATCCTGGTCACGGCACCACATTGCTCTCCAAAGAACTAACCTGTTCTACGACTGTAGTGAGGTACGCATCGCAAGCTTCCTGAGGCAAGGTATGGACGAGAACGTTCAACGTGCGCGCCATCTCGCGGCGCCAGCGCGCCGGCGCGCCCCGGACCAGCCGGTAGCAGGGCGGCGTCGTTGACGAGTCTAGGTCGTACCTGAAGATATTTACATAGAAAATATTATATGACTTTGTTGTTTAACCATCGTCGCATCAGTGGCCTAGTGGTTAGGACACCGGTCTTACAATTCGTGAGACCCAAGTTCGATCCCCGCCATGTACCAATGTGTTTTTACGTACTCATGTACATTTACCGACTGCTCCTACGGTAAAGTAAAAACGTCGTGATGAAAGACTGCTCTTACGGTGAAGGAAAAACATCGGGATGAAACCCACATTCAAAGAATTTTGGATTCAGATGACATTTGAATGTGACTTTACCTAGTATTCGGGCCAGGTTAGCCTTCGGGTTGCAGAGGTCAGATGGCAGTCGCTCTGTGTAAAAACTTAGTTCCATATCAAATCCTCCAGGTTAGGTAGCCAACCCCGACAGAGAACGGGATAAGGCAATGAGAATGATGATGTTATTTAATCATCGTATTATGTCTAATATTGTTTTCCTAGGAGGCCAGGGAGGCCGAGACGGTAGTGCAGTTTCTAGGCAGCCCTGCGTTTTCCAAAACTGCGTCCCAGACAACACAGTGTCTGTGGAAAGGAAACTTAACCCTCGTCATACGGATAAGTCTTGCCTCAGACACTAATTAAATCGTCTGTCACAGACGTGTGAGGCCAATGATGATGATGAGGAGGCGTAGGAGAACCAGTGTCGTCCACATAGCTTGACCGGGTGACACAACAAAGCAGCTGACGCCGAATAATGTGAGGACAGTCTTGAACGAATGAATTAGTTTCTCACAAAAATCCTGGACTGATCATAACTGAGTAGACTTTTATCAGCTTAGGTTACAGTCCTTTTCCACTTGCATCTAGTTCCAGTACTTCTGTGTTTCAAATATGTGAGAAAAACGGTAATTTGAGCTCATAAACCACAAAACAACAGCCACAAATTCCACTGCTGGATGTTGCGGAAGCAACATCAGCAATTTCTACACGTTTGTCACGTAGAGAGCTAGCTACAGATATCACCTCTCTACGTGATTTGCGTCATTGTAATATTAGTATATAAGCCATAGTTGAAGATCAATAAATGTGCATTAACCATGTAGTGATCGTCTCAATAACTTTCCCCCACGGGTACCGTTTTTATCGCTAAACTGGACATAGGCCTTCCCCTATTGGGATATTTCGTGGTAGGCGTATTAGCGAGTATAAACAACGTAAATAGTAAATCCTTACCACTTGTTGAGCAATGCCTTATCAGCTTCATCCTCGGCGGCTTCCAGCGCCGCCTTGAAGTCAGCACATTCCAGCGTGTGAGGTAGCAGTGGTGTGCCCAGACCAGAGTTCAGGAATACTACAGGAACTACTGCGCCTAGCTCCGATTGACCTGCAATGAGATAAGTGTACAATTTTAAGGAACACAAATAAGATACAGGTTGTTAGGGACAGCGTCCCGAATACTGATAGGGGCAAGCAAACCATGAAACCGAACAATTTTCCCATAGAAACATATGTCAGGAAAAGACAAAAAAGAAATTCCACCACCCATACAAAATCGCGAATCAGCTGACTGCATTTTTTATGGGAAACCGAAATTTTTTTGACGTTTCCTGACATATGTTCCTAGGGGAAAGTTGTTCAGTGTCATGGTCTGCTTGCACCCTATCAGTATACGGGACGCTGTCCCTTACACCCCGTATATCGGATATATCCATTTAGAAATGTCAGGTATGGGAATAAAATAATGATGGATAGAAATCCTCCAGCCACTCGCAACTTCGCTGCAAATACTCTTCAAAAACATAGCCTTCCTTATGAGACAGTTGAGTGATACTTACGAGCGAGTTCAGCGACACACAGCACCGGGAAGCGATGCTCCCGCTGCTGCTCCAGCGGCGACCTCCAGTGTAAGTCTGCCACGTGCACCCGCCAGCCGCTCACAACTTCACTACAGATGCTCTCGAAGAACATAACCTTCCTTATGACGCAGTTGGGTGATACTCACGAGCGAGTTCAGCGACACAAAGCACCGGGAAGCGATGGTCCAGTTGCTGCTCGAGCGGAGACCTACAGTGCAGGTCTGCCACGAGCACCCGCCAGCCACTCACAACTTCACTACAGACAGATGCTCTCGAAAAACATAGCCTTCCTTATGAGACAGTTGAGTGATACTTACGAGCGAGTTCTGCCACACACAGCACCGGGAAGCGATGGTCCCGCTGCTGCTCCAGCGGCGACCTCCAGTGCAAGTCTGCCACGTGCATCCTCCTGCCGCTTGCTACTTCACCAAACATAATCTTGCTTATGATGACGCAGTTAGGTAATACTCACGAGCGAGTTCAGCGACACAAATCACCGGGAAGCGATGGTCCCGTTGCTGTTCGAGCTGAGACCTCCAGTGCAAGTCACGTGCATCCTCTAGCTACTCGCCCCTCCAGCCGCTCGCAACTCCACTACAGACAGATGCTCTCTAAAAACATAACCTTCCTTACGAGGCAGTTGGGTGACACTTACGAGCGAGTTCAGCGACACAAAGCACCGGGAAGCGATGGTCCCGTTGCTGTTCGAGCGGGGACCTCCAGTGCAGGTCTGCCACGTGCACCCGCCAGCCGCGCCTTCGCGCCCGCACCCTCAGCTTTGCAGCCGCGCCGCATTGTAAAGCACCCTTCTCTGCGCAACAGTCTGCAATGGGAAAATAAAAGATGAAAAATTGGTTGGTGGTTGGGGTTCTAAGGATTAATTTATTTTTTCTATCGATTTACGAAGACTGACACACATGCGTCATTATTTATTTATTTACATTTTACATTGTTATCCACAAATCAGGGAGTTTCTGTATCCTTGGTTCACAGTAATTTTTCTACGCCAGGGAAGTTAAAGGAAGGTATAAGACTTTCTTGAGACTCCGGTAAGACTGCTTGCACTGGCCGGTATGGGTATGGGCAAATCTTCTTCGTAGATATATTACTTTGTGAATCCGCAGCGCAGACATAAAATATCATAGCCCGCCGTCGTCTCTTTCTGGTAGCCGGAGTGCGGCCCAGTAGACTGGCCCAGTGCTCCTCAGGTAGACTGGCCACGCTGCCTGACTTGGATGTACCATTGCAAAGGCATTACCTTGAGAATCCGCAGCGTAGACATAGATGATCATAGCCCGCCGCCGTCTCCTCCTGGTGGCCGGGGTGCGACCCAGTAGACTGGCCCGGTGCTCCTCCAGTGGACTGGCCACGCTGCCTGACTTGGATGTACCATTGCATAGGCATTACCTTGAGAATCCGGAGCGCAGACATAAATGATCATAGCCCGCCGTCTTCTCTGCCTGGTGGCCGGGGTGCGACTCAGTAGACTGGCCCGGTGCTCCTCCGGTAGACTGGCCACGCTGGCATGGATGAACCACGGCAAGCTTTACCTTGAGAATCCGCAGCGCAGACATAGATGATCATAGCCCGCCGTCGCCTCTGCCTGGTAGCCGGGGTGCGGCCCAGTAGACTGGCCCGGTGCTCCTCCGGCAGACTGGCCACGCTGCCAGGCATGGGCGGGCCCTCGGACACTTCCCGGGGTGACGCACATGCCACTGGTGATGACAGCGAGATGGAATCTGCGGTTGAAATGGCTTCTTTAAGATAGGTAACTGAGCTAAAAAATTAAAAAACAACTCTGTTCGAGTAGTAGACTAGATGTTTAATTGTCTATAGAACGTCTTATTTATTTCCATGGTTTCGAAGATGGTCTCATAGTAAAAGTTGTTTAAAATCACGAGTTGAATCACCCTGAAAAGTTTGCCTAGGTACTGGGCAAAAAAAACCCTGTGTAACAAATACCCTTTGTTTGAACTTATTCATATATCGCTGTAAACCAACAAACGCCCTGAAACTGAATATTTTATCGATTACCTTTGTCACCCGCAGCATATCATTAAAGTAATTGGTTAATGGAGGGTAGTTGCACGTTGCGTATAAGGCCGTGGTTATAATACCAGCGGGAGCGAGAGCAGGAACAGAAAACATATAATGCCGCGCAGTATTCTTTCTGGAGAAATCCTGGAGGGTCCGGCTGATTTGATATGTAACATAAATAAATCAACTCTTAAAATTTTTACTATGGTAATTCATGATTGATTGATTCATGTTTGATTTCATGCACTGGTGGTGGCATAAGTTACATGCTGTGTGGTCAGACAGACCAGCCCCGAGGCAGTGCGTTTTTTTTTAATCCTAACCGTGCCGCGTTTCTACTACATACATAAAACTGCAAATACTCTTTTTCACAGTGGCTAATCCATTCAGTGATAATATTGTACCTGACATTCTCAACTTATTCGTTGTGAATCTAAAACTTGGTTTGGTAATAAAACAATTGGAAAAATGACTAATTACAACATCAACCTTGCATTGCTGATACAAACATTATGTTTGAATTTTAGTTACAGTAGTTCAGGGGGTCGAATCTGTGTGAAAAACGATACGTCAAAAAACGATATGGAAAACCATATGGGTGGTTTCTGGCTAATTGACGACAAATCGCGCCGAATTAGCAGTACATTGATAGTTTTGTAGTAAACAAAAAAAAGATATGGTTAATAGCAGTCTATGTATACAATTTTTTTTTTTGCATATGTCTGTGTGTTCGAAATCGTAGGTCATAAAATTCATATCATTCACTCAATTTTGAATGATTTACCCGAATAAGGACATATTTTTGGCATAAACTTACGTCAAAATAAGATACACTGCAATAGCTATTTTATGTCAAAAAAACGATATCGTTTAGTGATGGGGTCCAAAACGATATGGCGAAGTGTTGGGCAATTTTTTTTACAAAAAAGATCGACTGAACAAGGAGAATTGTTATTAGTAAGGCTTTTTTGAAACAAAGATAGTACCACCACAAACATAAATGTAGAAGTTGGTAGCCAAGTTCAATGTTTAACTAAAAATAGTGTTGCTTGAAAATGGGTGCAAACTTCAGTCCCGACATGTATTTATTTCTAAAGCTGTTTGTACGTCAAGAATACCATTGAGTAGGAACTATGTCTTTTTATTTACCAAGGTTCCATTATACGAGATCTTTAAGACCACGTAAGGGATTTTGCGGCGGTTTTCTTCTACTCGTTTTCCGCAGCACTGAGACATTTTTATACATTCTATTCACAGCAGTGATATCTCTAGGTAAGACAAGCCACCCGCCTAGTCGCTCCGCCCGCTGTAACTCGTTTTCCCGTTGAAAGTAGTCGTTTTTGTGCCAATATTGTACATATAAACCTTCCTCATGAATCACTCTATCTTTTAAAATAAACAGACACGTAAAGCGAATTTTGCTTTATACTATGAAGTGATGAGCTCTCAGACTTTAAACAACACGATGCTCGTTTGCTATGGATCTGCAAAAACATCTCTTTATGTTGAACAACTTTAGCTTTGAATGTTGAGTCCCCGCAGAAGAGTAGGATAGTTTAGTTGATCGACAATCTGATTTCGGCTTCCATTTTTATATTATGGAGGTAATAAGTTCGAATAACATCGGCTGTCGCCTTAGATTAGCATCAATCCATTTCTGTCCGTGGGTGTTGTATAAGGCGACTAAGGGATGAATCCAAGAACGAGCAGCAGCGTTTCCGCTGAATATCTACAAAATCTTGCACTGCGCTCACCAATTCGACTGTCAAGCGTGGTGAGTATGGTTCATGTCCAGCAATGGACTGATGTAGCTGTAGCAGTAGCAGAATGTAATAACTTTATTGTACCACAGAAGTTAACAGTAGCAATAAAATAACTGAAACATAAGATAGTAGTGGTACGAGCAACCGAACGGATCGCAGTCGATGTATCAGAAAGAGGGTAGACAGATAGCTTTGCCGCTAGCAGGATGACAATATTCGCCAAAACAGTCTACTCGTGACCATGGAGCGTGAAACCAATTCGAAATATCGAGGTAAAAACAAACATAATCGTGGTGATAATCCTGTTAATACTATTAATTTAAGTATTGTAAAACATAAAAGGCGCAAAGGCGGATTTATCCCGTTAAGAGATCTCTTCCAGTTACCCTTTGCGATATCAAAATATATGTTTTTGTTTTATTTTTGTTAAAGTGGACTTTCTTTATGGTCTAAATCAGATACTCCAGAATCTTGATAGATACGTCGATATAGTCAACATGGTAAACACGGCCTCCAGTCCCAGCGTGTTGCTAAACGTTAAACAAACCTATGATATAACGAAAAACAAATCCCACCAAAAACATTTTCATGTCAAGATATAGTCAAAGCGCAACAAATAGACATCAGACCTCAAAATAGAGCCAAGCTTCTCAATCTACGCGCCCTAAGTATACCAACTGTCTTACAAACTTTACCTACATCTTAGTTAAAATATACGGCTTGGCCAAACGGAAGAAAACTTCTTCCTTCGAAAAGGCGCATTTAGTCTAATTTCCGCAGTCAAATTGTTATTGTCTTCATTCTGCTGAAACAGCAAACCATACATTTAACAAATATGTAGTAGGGTTTATAAAAGAAATTGGCATTTAAATGTTTTTGGTCGGATTTCATTGGTTTTGTAGTGAAGGGGAACCACTTCCGCCCCCCTTTTCGTAGAGTGATTTTATAAAATACTGATTCGCGTACTGTATTATATTATGTCCTTATACCTAATATCTAACTTCTAGCATGAAAATCCTAGAAAGTTTCATTAAAACTTTAACCCCTCAATTTGGAAGGTTGTGGGGGGTTTATGGGATAAACATCCCATCGATTAAACAATCGATAACGAATTTCAGCTTTCTGGCACTTCAGGAAGTACTCAAAAATTTTGATGATCATCAGTGTGTCAATGACTAAATTGGATTGGCGGATTTTAGACATCGTTAAAATAATAAAAAGATAAGAGATATAAAACTGAAACTTTGCCTGTTTAATGAAATTACTATTGACAATATATCTCGAGAATTTGATCAGTCCTATCGGAAACTATCACGTTTCTCGCTTTGGCGGGGCCACCACCGTGGCCACAGAACTTTTTACACGACTGCCAAATCATAGACACTTCCTCCTTATACTTTTTGGTAACTTCGTGTCACGAAATCTAAGGAAGATTGACGTTGATGTCTTTGATAGAGCTGTCGTCTTGCATAATGTCTAAAAAATCAAAACATAAACAAAAAAATAAACTAAATTGTGAAAATTTATCTTTAGTATGGCAAAATGCTACTACTGCTAGCTAAGCTACCGTAACCCATAAATTTGTGCTGAATTTTATAATGATTGGGCTGACTGACTGGCTGTGAAGATTGTCCGATGGTGTAGCACCGAAGTGGTTCACTATGCTATCGGGATAAGTCGATAGTACCCCTGCCTTCTATTCTACGCCGAGGGTCGGGCCACATTCAAATATCATCTAAATTCAAATTTAATTTGAATATGGGTTTCATCACGATGTTATTCCTTCAACGAAAGAGCAGTTTGTAAAAACACATTAGTACATGGCGACGATCTAACTCGGTTCTTACATTGTAAGACCGGTGTCCTGAACTATTGCCCACCGACGCTCTTGGGTTCCTCCTGGGTGGGGGCTCGATCCTTACAAGACATAAATGTTTGTTAAGTTGAATTCTAAAATATTTGTATCCAGTCTGGGTGTTTTGTATGTATCTATACCTATTTACAAAAAATATAAAATTATGCTAGCAACGCTAGCAAATATCACTACTGGGTTAGATGCTTGAATATATTGTAGGATAGTAGATTATTAGTGAGAATATTGACCAAATATTAACAAACTTCAATTATTTATTGCAGAACGATGTCCTCAAAAAAATATATAAATGCGAATCTTAGAACATCTGGCACTGTTCCTATTACAAAACATGAAAATATTGCTTTAATTGCAAGTACTTCAAATACAATAATAAGAAACTTATATAAGAAAACATCTGCTGCTCTCTGAAAGAAGTTACTTTAAGAACTGCTGGTAAAAGTTTATTTGGGCTAAAGTCTGTTATTGATCCAATAAAAAATCTGTTTGAAATAAAATCTGTTTTCCTACTCAACAATTTTACCGGAGAGTTGAAGGGCGTTTGCCTTGATTGCCCTCCCTATATAGTAGGGGATTCCGCCATCAACGACCTTAACCGAGATGATAAAGTTACAAAAAACTTCGTGACAAAATAGGCTGCTTATCGACTAACAATACTGGTAGCTCCTGTCGTCTGAACACTTGTATGTACGAGGGAAGATTCAACAAACATTTTTTATTTTATTGCTGACGGTTCTAAAATTACTTCAATACTATTCTTATGAAACTACATAGGTGTAAAACTAACGAAGGAATTGGAGTCGGACATTTTCGAACACAGGCAGACAAATTAAACGAAATTATAAGGAGGTTTAAAGCATAATAGGCTTTGTAGTAGGCTAAGGAAACCATAATTCTAAATAGGATTGATTTTGATATCGCGTTTTAAATGTTAACAGTGCCATCTATTGAATCATAATATGTATTACATCATGCTGTTATTTCATTGCTTTTTATGATTTTTTATAATATGTAGGAATATCGTTTAGGGGTTTCTAAAACTTTTAGTGCTCATTTCGGTGCCTATTTGTTCATAGTTATCTATTTTTCAAAATAACAATGTCCTTGTGCCAGCAGCATACGAATAGATAGAGAAAGGAAAAGAACGAAAAGCGTGTTCTTGTCGTAGTCTCATAATTTTAGGAGCCCAAGTATTTGTAGTATCTATGATGCTACTATAGGAGGACTTTAACCTCGTAAGGCTCAGGAGTTCGTGAGAATTTTTCATATAACGGCCCGAATGCCTTTTTAAAAGGTATGATTCTACAATGGAAAATTAACCTTATAAGCTCACCGTTTTTCCAGAAACTTGCAGTTCCAGCAGAGCCCTTTGTTAATTACTTAGTTTGAACTACAAAATATTAATAGACGAGATATGTACTTTAAAATTTTACATAATTAAAGGATAAACACTATGCCCAAGTTTATAGCTATAAGGTTGCTTTATAAAGTGATGTTTGCACCACTATAGATCGACATACCTTTTTAAAAGCATCTGGACTTTACGAGGAATACTATAGGAGACTACACAGAATAACAAAATTAATAGGAAAAAATATTTTCATCAGGTTACCAACAATCATAGAAAAAAAAATACAAGATCAAACGCTAAATAACATTATTATGTGTGAAGAATTATTAAACCACGTCAGGAAACAAACAGTTTCAAAGTAAATCAAGGTTTGCGACGATGATGATTACTGGAAATGCTACGATTGGTCAACAGCGACGAAATCTATTATTACTTCCTGGTTTCTCTTATCATCCTCACGTAGCAATTCCAGCCGAAAAACGCTTTAGATGAGAATATCTTTTTCAGTAGGCATTCCGCTTCTCCTTTAAATTGAAAAGAAGCACTGCTTTTCGTTCGCTGCAGTGGTGGTGGATTAAATGCGAATACCATCCATACCACCTGTGTTTAAACTGGTACTCGGTAATGAAATCGGCACAATCTTCTTCCTCATCGGTAGAACGCACGTGCCACTTTATGACAACTAAAATGGAATCAGAAATTAATATTATTACTTTGTTCTTTTTTCTATCTGCCGCTGTGATCTGTAACTGTACTATGCTAGCTAGACTGTTGTGTGTATCAAAATCAGTTGGTACTGTGATAGAATTAAAGATTTTCATAAATTGCTTATTTTGATTCCGTGTATGGGAGTCCGCAAGGACTGGTCCAATGTATTATAATTTCTATTACTCTAAGATTTAATTCTCACCTTTCTGTGAATTTATAAGGATATGTGGGTATTGATATGTAAAGTAGAATGTGGGATACAAGCATAATTAGAAGGAAACAAATTACAGCATGAATCGAATTACGACGTTTCAGAAATGGAGCTCCAGGTGCTCCTACTCAGAAATTCTAATCGTATAGTTTTAAGTTACCTTTATTAGTTTTATTTACTAAATTTTATCTTCAAATTATTCATCGAGAAGTTCTCCTTTACAAAATTTACTCCCTTTACTATCTTTACTTGTAAGGCAGGCAGGCTGATAGCGTAGGTATATCTGAAGTTGGTAGAGACAATAATGGGTTATATATAAGCCATAGTAAGATTCTCAAGCAGAGAAAATAAGAATCGGTGCAATGCTTCAATGATTACATACATACAGAGTGAGAAAGACAGTCACTTCATCAAATTGTCACTATATCAAAAAATGTAACTGATATTTTGTTCCGGAACCGATCCTAGCGTGGTGACTTATCATAATCACTTTATCAGGCTCTAGCTCAATATAGTACCTACCTTCGCTCAGAGTATACTTTTCGGGGTTCGATTTGTGCATGACACTCCATCATGTTAATGGATGAGGGGGATATAAGTAAAAAACTAAAGCAAAATACTTTTAAAAAATTGTACCTATTTTAACAATCGACACAGACATCGTCGCACACATATTATAATACGTATGTATGTATCCGTGGTCCGTGAAACCCATGTGTATTTCTTATATAACAATTACTTATAAAATATAATGAATATTTCGAATTTTCACATACTCAAATACAATTTATTGCAAAGTAAACAAAGCTAAAACTGACAGAAGAAAATTTAGGACAGGAAATTGAATGAATGGAAAGAACTATGAGTGACCGGTATTAGAACCAATATGCGGAAATGTTTTCTGTTTCTACCGGTGTCATAAATACTGAAAAGGACGGTGTATACGATTTGGTTCCGATTACGCCAAAATCAAGCCAGAATAGGCCCATACCGTTTTTTGACTTATTCTTTTTTTTGGCAGTTAGATGACAACTTTTTAAACGCGCGTATTTACGGTTTATAGCTTGCGATAAGGTCCTACATTGCTGGCTCTAAGCAAATTGAGTATGATTTTGGTAACAAAAACTGTAATGGACTGTTCCCAATATGGTAAAAACCGTAACCGAAGCCTTATAGGGCATATCGCTTTCACGATATGTCAAAATGCTGCAACAGATTCGGGCCCCAGTTCTTACATTTTAGGTCCGCCCTGCAGTCCGCCCCCGCTTTCGCTAATATCGTGATCACGGCCTTGCGGTATTAAATTTATGCGCCAATATTAATCATGGCGAAATAGCTTATTAAAACGCTATTAATTATCAGCAACATACATATTTTAGTGATGAACATCCACTCAGGTGGGATAATTGCTAATATTTAATGCCATAATTTATGCATTAACTAATTATTACCGTCATAGTGAGCCATATAATATGGTTTATTGGATATATTGGAGAGACAGAGAGAGAGTCAGTAGTTCTGATAATTTCCATAGAATTGATAGAATCTGCTTCAACTGGAATCGGGCGACTAACGAGCGAAAATGCAGTAAAACTGTTGTACTCTGAAAGATTGCCCGATACGAGCGAAGCGAACTCAAACTTCCACGTTTGAAAACTGGGAGCCATAACGGCAAATCGGGAGGCATAATGCCACGAAATCTACCTAGTAATAAAGCCGCCTTCTTGTACCTACTGTTTACTTTGTTTGTGTTTTCTACATGTTGTAAGAATTTTGTGCAATAAAGAATTTTCTTATCATATGACGTTATGTATCCATATACTTCTCGCGGGTGTCGTAAAAGGCGACTAAGGGACTCGAGAGTATTGATGTATTACAATTTTTAGGCGACAGGCTGACAACCTGTCACTATAGTGATACACATGTTTTCTGATGCAACCTCGGAAAACAATCCTCAAAAATGTCAGACGTGGCGATAGCGACCGTATTCTGCCTACCCCGTAAGGGATAAAGGCGTGATTTGTGTGTGTGTGTGTGTATATTATGTATCGTTATGTTATGTTATGTCATGTCATGTTATGTTATGTTATGTCATGTCATGTCATGTCATGTTATGTTAAGCTTACCAGATACGGAGCCGACGGGTCTCGGGTGCTTCAGCGTGGGCTTGGCGGGCGCTGGCTCCAGGAATTCATGCTGGTTCGACGTCGGTGGTGCGGCAGACGGTGCGCGGTACGGTGGCGACCTGCAGACAATGTTATACAGGCTTTTAGTTAGACTTCCACAGTAAGAAACAAAGATTTAGGTATCCAAGAGGCTAGGCCTACATATAATACTACCACCGATGCGAGGTACAGAAATATTTTTTTTGTTTTATGGCTTTTCATTATAATTAATAATCATAATGCCGTGTGATGCCGGCTTTGTATAGCATCACCAAATTACTTCCCCGTGGGTGTCGTAAGAGGCGACTAAGGGACGAGGGTTTCACGTGTATTACAATTTTTAGGCGGCAAGCTGACAATCTGTCACTATAGTGATACACAAATTATCTTAACCGGCCCTCAATATTTGTCAAACGTGGCGATAGCGACTGTTTTTTTGCGGTCGTTAACGCTCTGCCTACCCCGCAAGGTACAAAGGCGTGATATATGTATGTATGTATGTCATTATGATTTCGCCAGTGTGTAAACCATCCTACTATGTTTGAGTGACAGCTATCACGATCTGACCTTATCTTCAGATGGACAATCGTTAACGCGTTGCCTACTCCGCAATGGATAAAGGCATAATAAAAGCTATACCTAGCTTTTTTACATTCTAGATAAAAAAGGCCAAAGATTTTCAACTATCATGGTAGTTTATACTATTTATAGTAAGAAACCGTTAAAATTATAAATATGGAAAGTATGTATGGCACAAAGGCGTTATTGCTACGTCACCAAGTCGCGTCTATAATTACCGGCGAAATATAGGGAGTAAAAAAAATTGCTACAAATATTTAATGCCCATGAAACGGAACAACTTTCCCCAAGGAACATAGGTCGAAATTTGAAAAAAATATTTTGGACGTCCCATACAAAACTACCGACCAACCAACCAAGTTAATTTGTATAGGGAGGTTCAAAAAAAATCTCATATGTCGACCTCTGTTTCTTAAAGAAAGCTGTTCAGTTTAATAGTCTGATTGACCCCTTAAAATAAATGCAACTAATATAAAAACACCCTACTATAAAACTGAACTACTTTTCTGAAAAAATTGGTCGAAATATGAAACAAAGTTTTGGGACCTCCAACAAATTGACTCGTTCGGTCGTTGCATTTTGTATGGGAGGCACAATTTATTTTTTCGTATTTCGACCTTTGTTCCCTGGGGAAAGTTGTTCACTTTCATGGGCTGGTTCACCCCTTAAAATATTTGCAACAATTTTTTTACACCCTGTATATTCTAAGTCTATGACGTACGACAACCGTCAAACGTAGCAGATGACAGATCTATGTGAAGTATGACAGACAATCACGCCGAGAGTGAGTGATTGGTAAATACATTTGGGAAAAAATAAGCAACTTTTTTACAAAATGTCCAATTTAACATGGTCCCACTTTTAAAAATATCGTAGTTCATATCGTAGCATGTATCGTAGCGGATCATTTTCGTAGACTATTGCTACGAATAATAAATCTTTAAAACTACACAACGGATTTTGATGCAGGTTTTTTTAATTGATAAAGTGATTCAAGAGGAAAGTTTTTATATACATAATACTTGCCGCCGCAGCCGCCGCTGGGGCAGGACGCTAGTACTACGATAAAAATGTTTTTAAATGAAATTGGCTTGTTTTTCCATGAGTTTTACATCAGCCGCACAATGACCTCATCAATAGAGCGGGTAGCTACAGTAAGTATTATTTGCCAATAGTGTTAATAGTTCGATTATATCGTAAGGTAAATAAATGAGGCTTCTTCTTGGGAAAAAAGTTACAAGCGTTGTTACTTAAAAATGCCTAATACATAAGGTGTAACAATCACAAGCAAAAAAGGTGTAAAAATATTAGCTGCAAATATTTTAAGGGGTTAATCAACCCCTGAAACAGAACAACTTTCCCCAAGGAACATAGGTCGAAATATGAATAAAGTTTTGGACAGCCCATACAAAATTACCAACCAAGTCAATTTGTATGGAAAGTCCAAATTATTTTTTTCATATTACGACCTATGTTCCTTGGGGGAAGTTGTTCAGTTTCTTGGGCTGGTTCACCCCTTAAAATATTTGCAGCTTATATTTTTACACCTTATATAAAATACTATCACACTGAACGCGCATTTAACATAAGCAGAAACCACAAGTCATTCCTCAGAGCATATCGGTAGTGAGTGCACACAGGGGCGGGGCAGGGGTGGCGGCGGGGGCGGGGGCGGGGCGTGGCTGGGAGGGGCATGACGTCATGCGCCCGCGTGACGTCACCGTGACGCGCGCTCGACCCAGATACGGCGTGCGGCGTGCGTGCCGCGGCCGAGCGGGCGAGCGAGCGAGCGTGGCTACGAGCTTTCGATGCGGTTTGCTTTTTGTGAGTTAATGGTGTGAGAATGTGAGAGCCAGGATTTCTAAGTAGATATGGGCTTTTCTAATGTTTAGATAAAGGAGGCGAGAAAATATGCTTTCAATCTTTAAACTGATGTTTAAGAAAAAACAAAGCTGCCGTGTGATGCCGGCTTAGAATAGCATAACCCCATTTCTTCACGCGGGTGTCGTAAAAGGCAACTAAAGGACTCGAGTGTGTTTGTGTTTTCATGTGTTTTACAGTTTTAGGCGACAGGCTGACAACTTGTCACTACAGTAATACATGAATCATCTGAAAGGACCCTCAATACTTGTCAGACGTGGGGATAACGACCGCAATTTTACGATTGTTAACGCTCTGCCTACCCCGGAAGGGATAAAGGCGTGATTTGTGTATGTATGAGTATGTATTTTAAGAAAAAGACGTTTTGGATTATAACATATCGGAGCGCAGTAGAAGATATTGCATTCACAGGGTACGCTGTTGCCCATTCCCTGGACGATAATCCTCTAGTCGCTTTTTAATACACCCCGATCAGTCCGATCAGTTCTTCCCAGAACAACTACTAAGCTCAGTCTCGCCCCAAGGGCGTGATTGGGCTGGCTGTTTGAACAACCAACCAAATATTTCCGGGTGCTCCCCACCAAGCCGCCACATAAAAAAAAAATACACCCGCAGGTAGAATTTCGGCTTTTCACAGAACATGTATTATTATTGCTGCTAAAGCCACGAACACCAAAAAACAAAATTAACGGAGCTCCCACACAACAAAAATGATTTTATGCTATTTGTATACAGAACTAGCGGCCTGCCCCAGCGGCTGCGCCTGCGCTGCAACTCATTTTCCCGTGGGAATAAGGATTTTTCCCGGCAAGTATTATACATAAAAATCTTCCTCTTGAATTACTTTATCTATTAAAAAAGCTTGCATCAAAATTAGTTGTGCACATTCACAGATATAAGCATACATACAGACAGACGCGAAAGGCTATTTTGTTTTATACTATGCAGTGACTAGCGGCCCGCCCGCGGTTGCAGCCTCTGCTATTTGTTTTCCCGTGGGAATAAGACGTTTTACATGTAGGTAGGTATTGTATTCTAGAAATTACTCAGATTTTATATTAGAGAGGTATTGTGCACGTCTTATCCGCGTCTCATATTTTAATGCTGTCTCACTTTACTAGGGCTGCTGTAAGAAATTTCTTTCTAGAAATTAACAGTAGGTAGGTATCTATTGTGTCCGTTTTCTGTTTCTACTTGTCCTGTATCTGTTTTTAGTTTACAATAAATTGTTAAATTAATAATAAACCTTCTATTAGAATCACCGTGTGATGCCGGCTTAGAATAGCATCACCCCACATCCTTTCCGTGGGTGTCGTAAGAGGCGACTAAGGGACTCGAGAGTATTGGTGTATTACAATTTTTAGGCGACAGGCTGACAACCTGTCACTATAGTGATACACATGTTTTCCGAAACAACCTTAGAAAACAATACTCAAAAATGTCAGACGTGGCGATAGCGACCGTATTCTTACGGCTGTTAACGCTCTGCCTACCCCGCAAGGGATAAAGGCGTGATATATGTATGTATGTATGTATGTATTAGAATCACTTTACCTATGAAAACACACACACACATATCACGCCTTTATCCCTTGCGGGGTAGGCAGAGCATTAACGGCCGTAAAATACGATCACTATCGCCACTCTGAAAAGTAATGAGGGCGGGCCCCTTTTAGATTATTCGTGCACCACTGTAGTGACAGTTTGTCAGTCTGTCGCCTATGAAAACACCGCATCAATATCCGTTGCATAGTTTAAAACGAGCTAGCGGCGTCCGTGGCTGACAGCGTAACACAAAAGCGACTTCATTTCATACTATGTATTGATTATGCTAAGTATCTTACTCACGTGAGTAGTTAATATTTGTTACCGTGTCGAATGCGCGTATGACCGTACAACACAACGTGGACACCGTAGTAAATAGCGGGATGACGTCACGTCATGTACACACACACACGCACACGCACACCATTATTACTTGTTATTGTGTCTCTACCTTATGCCAGATACGACACCTAAACATGCATGTGCTGTACCAGTCTTTTTGTTGTTTTGGCTCCATGTTTTGACCACGGGGCCATCAAAATTACGCTTCACGGCTTGCTGGAAAGCGAGGGCTCAAACATACATAAATCACGCCTTTATCCCTTGCGGGCTAGGCAGAACGTTAACGGCCATAAAAATACGGTCGCGACCGCCACGTCTAACAAATATTGGGGGCCTTTTCAGATTATTCGTGTATCACTGTAGTGACAGGTTGTCAGCCTGTCGCCTAAAGTTGTAATACACAATTAACCCTCGGGTCCCTTAGTTGCCTCTTACAACACCCGCGGGAAGAAATGGGGTGATGCTATTCTAAACCGGCATCACTCGGCAAAAAAAAAGCGAAGGCTCACCCGGAAATAATTGAATAGCTGTTTCAACAACCAGCCCAATGATGCCCTTGGATCGAAACGGGGCTTAGGAGTTGTTCTAGGAAGAACAGATCGGGCCGATATGCCGGTCTCTAATTCCACCTTCAACTATAGAGCGTGCGGAAAGTTATACCGCTCCCACATCGGCTTCTATAGCCAAGAAGTCTTGCCTCAGACACTGATGAAATCGTCTGTCACAGACGTATGAGGCCAATGATTGATGACTTTACGAGCTACAGTGACTTAATTTTTAAGCATTGCCTGCAAAATTATGCAAGCATCTTCTGGGTTAGTTTTGTAACTTCTTCTTCTTCTTCTCGTGTGGGTCACCGAATCGTCCAGCGACCCGATGAACCCTAGTGTCAGAATTTTTCAACCGCCTTCTACAAGTATCAGGCTTCTGACATGGTTGTGTAACGACCGCCGTCCAAGTGATCATAGACAGCAACTGGGACCTACGGCTTAACGTGCCATCCGAAACACGGAACCATCTTACTTACGGACAATCAGGTGGTTCAGCCCGCAATGTCCTAACCAGACTGGGAACAAATTCACAAAGTGATAAATATCAACTTTGTGAGTGACCCACCGAGAATCGAACCCGGAACCTTTTGCGTCATAGGCAGTCGCACTACCACTGCGCCACGGGCTGATTCACCCCCTAAAAATATTTGCAGCTAATACTTTTACACCTTATATTTTGTGAGAAACCTAGATAAACCTGCGTAACAAGGCTATATTTTACCTCGGGAAAAGCCTTGCTCGCGCAGGATAATTGTGGCAGTAGGTAAAACGCTAAGCAGGCATGTAGTAAGCAATGAATAAGAATATAGCTTTTCTATAGCTATGGAACTAAGCGTGTTAAAAGTGATTGTGCGGAAAAACAGGCAACAGTGTTTGTGAGACTTTTCCTTCTCTTTTTTATGTGGGACAACGAGTCGTCCAATGACCCGATGAACCCTGACTAAGGTGACTTTATTTTATTTTGTTAGCTATTTAAAACACAAGAAGCAAATCTAAAAGCAAAGAAAGGGGCTAGGTCCAACCTTTTGGTCTCTGTCGATGCCAACTGGTACCTGGATGAAACAAAAATTATAATGTAAATAACTGAGTGATATATGTATTTTTAGGCGACATGCGGACAACCTGTCATTATAGTGATACACATGTTTTCTGGAACAACCTTGGAAAACAATCCTCAAAAATGTTAGACGTGGCAATAGCGACCGTATTCTTACGGCCGCTAACGCTCTGCCTACCCCGCAAGGGATAAAGGCGTGATATATATATGTTTGTATATAGATATGTACACTTTTACAGTAAAAGGCTTTTATGGAATATTCCATAATTTCGGGTTCAGAGAGGTAATATTATAGTTCTCTTTTCGTGTGGGACTCAGTAAGCTCGCTCCATCATTGTGTACCTCTGTTTTATCTGTCCCAAAGACAATAATTTACAAGGTTACGTAGGTACATTCTCTCCCCATCACTCATGAACAATACAAAATTTAAGGCTGCTTTTTTCGAGAGTTCCGTTTTTCCGTTTTGCCGTGTGATGCCGGCTTAGAATAGCATCACCCCATTTCTACCCGTGTGTGTTGTAAGAGGCAACTAAGGGACTAGAGGGCTTCATGTGTATTGCAACTTTAGGCGAAAGGATGACAACCTGTCACTACAGTGATACACGAATCACCTGAAAAGGCCCTCAGTACTTGTCAGACGTGGCGATAACAACCGTTACTTTTTGATCGTTAACGCTCTAGGCAGAGACACACAAATCACGCCTTTACCCCGCAAGGGATAAAGGCGTGATTTGTCTGTGTGTGTGTGTCCGTTTTTCAGCAATAATTATTACTTTAGCAGTAACATTTACTGAAAATGCATCATAATTTTTATTCGGCTTGTTTGTAACGATCACAAAAAAATCAATACCTTAAAAACTGAATTTGTCATGAGTTACGATCACCGATTGTACTAAACTATAGTCTGCTAAATATAGGATGATCCCTGTGACGTTTGTGACCTTGGAGCAAATGCTATGACGGAAGGTCCATTTTCCCAGTTAACGAAGGAAAATGGACCTTCGTCGTCCGTCGAGTGCGGTTTTAGTATGGAGAGTGATGTTCCTAGTATGGATCTGACAAACCACTGCGATATTTTAGCGCTCCGTTGTGCGTCAAGTGTGCGATACGCCTATACCTTGTCATAATTATATAACGCCTGCTAAAGCCGCAGGCGAAAGCGAAGATACTTTCCCCGTGATTTTCTATACAGACAGCTATTAAAATAACCTTTACATATCTCATGCTCTGAAAGTAGGTCATTACTGACAAAAAACACGACCTGTAAGTTCAACTTACAGGTGAGGTTTTAAAACTAAGCCTGTAAGTAATTTTAAATATGGAACTAGAAAAAGAACCAATAGAATCGCGACAATTAAAAAGTTAAAATCAATATCTTCTTATTTTTAATAGGAGCTGCATCAAAATTTTTAAATTTCGAACTGGCCGCTATGAATTGTGTTGCTTGAACGCAGGAATTATATTTTTAATCTGTATTTTTATAACCTCAACAAATGAGTTTGTCGAATTATTACTCAATATTACAATAACAAAAGTAAAAATGACTAATATCCCTACGATCAGAAAAATGTCTACTTTATGTTAGGATACTTTTCTTTCATATTAATTCAACATTTTTCAATCGTAGAAAAAAACTTTAGTAGTGCAATTTGAATACCAGTCGATACAATCATCTTTTATGGATCGTTTTCTTGCATTATCGCTTTATTTTACTCACTTCTCATTCGATATGTAAAGCAGTATACGTACCACGGATGTAACATCAATAACAACCTCGGAAAGGTACCGCCCTCGCTCCGCTCGGGCGTTAAAAAACCTCGGTTGTTATGGATTGGTTACATGCCTAAGTACGTAATCTACTATTACAGCTTAATCCCTTAAATGGGTAACTCGTGGTGCTGGCGATTACATTGTAAGCAACGCGAACTTTGTAAGACTTTAATTACTTTCAGTCTTCAAAGACTGAAACTTTAGCAAGTTGTTAAAACCCAAATTGTTTTTAGCTTAGCAGATCTTCTAAGTACCTATCAAGTAACTTTAATCCCTTTGCCTAAATAAATCGAATTGTTCTTAATATCCAACCTTTTTGAGTTTGCGAACTAATTCCTTTGCGAAACATCTGGAAATTTTGATTGAAGTTTGTAGGTGTCATGGATGCCAGGGAAGACAAGGGCAGCTGTAGGCTATCAGATCAGTGTTCTTTAGAGGCTGAAAACCAATATAGAAGTAAGTACAGTCAAATGAGGGAAAATGAGACTAGCGGGTAACTTGGGACATGGTCGACACTAGCATATATGAACTATATATCGACGGTCCCTACGTACAATCGCGTAACTGACACTTAAGTCATTTGCCTTTTTTCTTTGATTTCGCCTCAGTTTATCATAAGGGTATTGTTAGTAAAGATAGCGAGTTACAATATAGCCTGATTCTACTCGAAATCGACTCCCCGTAACTGCAAAATTTACACAATTCCAACGTAAAACGACGGTAGTGGTAGTTAAAAACCCACGTGACAACACATCTTCCGACGTAAAATGACAGTAGTTACGCTACGTTACTTTACGCCTTTACGTCTATCTCGTATCTGGCACTTACGGAGTAAAACCATTTCTTTTAATATTCTCTATACTGTTGATTTTATGAAGGTTAAAGCTGTTCTCAAACAACAAGTTACTTTTCTTTTTACAATTCCTAATCGTATACATTTGTAAAACGTAAAATACGAGGTAAAAACCTATTTATAATTATGATACGTGTGCACTAACTCCAACGTAAAATCTCTTAAATGACAGTTACGATTTTTGGTGGCTTAAAATTTAAACGCATAAAATTTTAAGTACCACATAAGCTTTCTACAGCTTAATTTTTTGTGCCGTAAAACTACGGATGTGCTTATTTTTATAGAAATAATTATTATTTTCAATTTTTTATCCGTTATTCTAATAAATGACCACCAAATACATCTATGTTCAAATTTTCAAAGCTCTATCTATAAAATGACTTGAAATATACTCATTCGAAACTGTAAAACGCTCTCCTGTAAAATTTGAAAATTTCACTTGCGTCATTGTACGTAGGGACTGTCGATATAAGCCTATAACGTTATAACTGGTTGATAAATGTAGAGTACGAAATGGTAAACGCCGTGTGATGCCGGCTTAGAATAGCATCACCCCACATCCTTCCCGCGGGTGTCGTAAGAGGCGAGACTAAGGGACTTGAGGGTGTTGGTGTATTACAATTTTTAAGCGACAGGCTGACAACCTGTCACTATACACATGTTTTCTGAAACAACCTTGGAAAACAATCCTCAAAAATGTCAGACGTGGCGATAGCGACCGTATTCTTACGGCCGTTAACGCACTGCCTACCCCGCAAGGGATAAAGGCGTGATATATGTATGTATGTAAATGTAGAGTCCAAAGTTTTCAACCAGTTACAACGTTATAGCTGGTTCATAGATGCTGGTGTCGACCATGTCCCAAGTTACCAGCTAGTCTCTTTAGCCCCATTTGACTGTAGCTAATTTTTAAAATAATATTTCGGATCTTTATCAAACGTGAGCTCTAAAGTTTTTTCATTATATATGAGGTGTAAAAATATTAGCTGCAAAAATTTTAATGGGCATGGGTGAACCAGCCCATGCAAACTGAACAATTTTCCCCAAGGAACATAGGCCGAAATATCTTTTTTTTTTTGACCTCTCATACAAATTGACTAGGTCGATCGGTAGTTTTGTTAGGTAAGTACAAATTCTTTTTCATATTTCGACCTATGTTTCTTTGGGAAAGTTGTTCAGTTTCATGGGCTAGTTCATCATCATCATCTGCCTGCCCTTATCCCAATTTATTTGGGGTCGGCGCAACATGTCTTCCTCTTCCATTCATCTCTATCTGCAGTCAAATCTTCGTTTACACCTTTTTGACTCATATCATCTTGTATACAATCCATCCAAACTTTTTTAGGCCTTCCTCTCCTTCTGCGTCCATCCACATTCATATTCATTAATTTCTTCGTCACATGATTTTCATCCCTCCTCATAACATGCCCATACCACGATAAACGACTAGCTCTCATCTTTTCTGTCACTGGCGCTACTTTCAAACTTCCTCTAATATACTCGTTCCTTATTTTATCCATCCTGGTCACACCGCACATCCATCTCAGCATTCTCATTTCAGCTACATGTACTCGTCTTTCATCCGTCACCTTTGTGGGCCAACACTCGGATCCATACATGACGACAGGTCTCACCACCGTCTTATAATACTTGCCCTTCAGTTTGAGGGGCATTCGTGGATCGCACACTGTGCCCGTGACCTGTCGCCATTTCATGGGCTGGTTCACCCCTTAAAATATTTGCGGCAATTTTTTTACACCTTATATAGAACATGTTTATATCCGGTAAGTATATATCCTGTGTGACCGATGAGTGTGATTTTGCAATATTGCTCCGCATCCATCATCCTCCAGTAGTGGCACGAGCCACGCAGATAATGTGACACCCAATCATTCCACTTCAAACTATACTTTATCATAAATATGTATACTTACTTACTCTATAAATAGCAAACTATTCACCGTAACTACCGGAATGCCGGATAGTATCAAAGTCCAAGACGAGTGAGATTTTTCAACATTGCGGTACAGTCGTGTGATGCCGGCTTAGAATAGCATCACGGGTTTAGTGTAGTCGTATATTGAATGATTCTAGCATTACGTTTAGCACGACAGCATCACAAGGGATCAAAGTGACAGATTCTATCAGCCATCATCATTACATTACGTTCCTACGCCGGCGAGACTTTGTACCTACTACGTACCGTACCTACTTAATAAAATAGGTGTTATTATAGTCCCTGTACCTAGATGTCTCTATGCCGTGTGATACCGGCTTAGAATAGCATCACCCCATTTCCTACCCGTCGGTGCCGTAAGAAGCGACTGAGGGATTTGAGGGTTTCAGGTGTATTGCAACTTTTAGGCGACAGGCTGACAACCTGTCACTATAGTGATACACGGATCATCTCAAACGGCCCTCAATATTGTCAGACGTGGCGATAGCGACCGTCTTACGGCTGTTAACGCTCTGCCTACACCGCAAGGGAAAGAGGCGTGATATGTGTGTGTGTGTGTGTGGTACATGCGTCGAGATGGACAGATATCTACCGATGTTAATGATTCCACTGCAGTCTAAAATGAAATAAAAATATGATCGTTGACCGCAGTATTCTATAAGTATTTTGCAATATTTTGCGTTGCCTAGTACGACAGTGCGACAAACGCTATAGGCTCAAAGAAAATAATAGTAATGAAGATAGCTCCAAATCACACATTTTGGGCAGTAAATTACTAGGTAGGCACCATGCCCTTAATTTGATGGTTACTGTCTCCTTACAGACAGTCTGATTACAGCTTCAATGATTTGTGCGTTAGAAGGTTCAAGTTCTTTATTGCATAGTTAAATTCATATACAAAGTTGGTACAAATGACACCCTGTTAGTTAGGGTACAGCAACATAGAGAGAGCACATTAACATTTCTTACTCTACATAATATACATTTATATATTTTAACAATAAATTAAAATTTAACATAATTAACAACAATGTTAATTCAATTAAATAAATGAAATCTTAATTATCATTTTAACTTATCAGTGAGATACTCATTGATATCATAATAGCATTTTATGATTAAGAACTCTTTTAATGCTCGTACAAAAGTATTATAATTAATTTCATTTTTCAAAACTGCTCTGTCTCTCTTTTCGCTCTCTTTCGAGTCGTCCAACGACCCGATGAACCATAGTGTCAGACTTTTTCAATCGCCTTCTACAAGTAGCAGGCTTCTGACATGGTTATGTAACGACCGCCGTCTAAGTGGTAACTTACAATTATAATTTTTAATCGACATGGCATGTTACTTTCTCCTGGTTTAGCTAGGACCTATCTATATGTGCTTTGGTTTTAAAAGGAAACGCATTTTTAGAACATGGCTATTATATTCTGAAACTAGAACTTTGTGCTTTGCTGGCCAGTGCCACGATAATAAAAATGCGGTGTCGTGGTCAGGTGTGAAAGTTTTATTTTTATTTCTCGATTCACGCGCGCGGCATTCGCGACGGTTTATTTTCGGCCAGAAGTGGCCGATTGCGCGGGAAACTCTCACGAGCGCGACACCCCAGGAGGCGGGAAACATCGTTTTTCGAAACTAAAGGCTACAATTCTACAAGTGAAATTTGATGTACATTGCGTAGCGGGTCAAAAATGCTGGTTTTATAATGTCCCAGGCTACGTAATGTATATCGAATTTCACCTGTAGAATTGTAGCTTATAGTTTCGTCGCATAGGCCACAAGTCTCTTTCCCGCGTAAATGTGGCGCTTCGGAAAACTATCAAAGTCAGCTTGGCAGCTGGCTTAGCAATAAACAAACAAAATACGGAATCGTTTATATATAACCGACTTCAAAAAAAGGAGGTTCTCAGTTTGACCTGTATGTATGGTATGTATGTTTGTCCGCGATTATCTCGTGAAACGTATTTGTCAGACTTAGGAGAAGGTTTTAGGCATTAACCTACAAAAAAGAATGTTGGTAGGCCATTTTTCCGTCCGTTGAAATCGGTTCTCTTTTAAAAAAAGTTATTTTGTCATTATAATGCCATCGAAACTCTAATGTCATTTCCATTGCCATTGTGATATTCTATACTTCCAACCGTCTACGAAATTACTTAAATCATCCAACTGAGATCCAATCGACATCCAACGGAAACGATTTTCATTTAGCAGACTTAGGACCCTGATATGTAAAATCACGTTTCCAAATTCCGCAAAACAAAATCTAGTAAAACAATACAAATTATTATAATGTGAAACAAATTGCCTGACCCCGATTCTGTCATAAACACAGACTAAAATAGCAGTTACATTTCAACGGTGAGTTAGGCGCGTGTCCGCCATGCTGAATGAAAGACAATGACTTCAATTCTGTCAATCATTTTCTTTTATCATTATTTTTGTTTGCAACTCTACAGTTGCTCGCTGCTTACCGTTTCTGTGAGGGAATAAGACATTGTCTTGGCATGTATTACTTGAATCACTATATATATATTTATAAAAAAGCCATTAACATCTGTGGCGTGACTTAGAAAGAGTTCGCGTTGTCCATGAGCATGACTGCACGACACAAAGGCGGACAGTGAAGCGTGGAAAGTTTACACATGTATTGAAGACAACTTAGATACAGTTAATACACTGTGCTTTTATAAAAGAATATATATCGCCTCTAACATATTTTATTTGCATTTAGTTTTTGTTGTTTGCCATTGACACGAGCTATACCGACTGTGAACGCCAGAATCGCCACCAACGACAATATTCTCATTGTGCTTCCGAGCTCGTCTGAGCGTCTTTGTTCGCCAGTAGAGGCCAAACCGCGTGCTAATTGTAACCATGCCTTTTTTTATTTGTAGTTTCTTATCCCGACTGTGAATGCCAGAATCGCCACCTATGACAGTATTCTCATTGTGCTTCAGAGCTCGTCTGAGTGTCTTTGTTCGTCAGTAGAGGCCAAACCGCGTGCTAATTTTTACATGTAACCATAGCCCTGTTAATGAGAATGGATGGTCCAATTTTGGTGGGAAAAAGTGTTCGTAAAAATCTTCGCTAGAGGACTGGATCATTCATAAAAAGAGTTGTGCACTTAAAACTATCGTCCAAAAATACTACCTACTCCATTTATAGTTTTTCAAAATATTAAAAGTTTGAATTAATAAACAGAAAAATAATATAAAAGTAAGTCTTTTGACGCCATTCAAAGTAGAGAGACATGACGTCATCTCTTCGTATTTTCATACAAAATATCGTTTATAAAAGTAGCTCAATCGACTTATCTGTCATCACGCCTATTAGGTTACGTCTAGGTGAAGCGAAAAAGGAATTAAGAATTTCAGAAAAACTGTGTTTTAATCTCGAAAACTATAGATCTGGAATATTCGTAAGATTAATAAGTTGTTTGTATGAAACAAGTTAGTAAAGTAAAAATAAAACAAGATTTCATCGTGAACTCGTGCCGTGACATGATTCAGACCGTGAAACTATTCAACTTTCCCTTGTAATTACTGAAAAAGGACTTTGCGAGTGGGAGCGACTAGGAACATTATCCAGTTTTCTAGGTTTTCGTGAAAGGGAAAAAAATTTGATTCTGCAAAACACCGTAAAATTATACGGTGCGTGCGAGAACCACCTATTTAATGTAAATAACATTTTTAAAAAGAGAACCGACTTCAAAGGACCTATAAAAGTGAAACCTCAATTTTTATGTCGGTTAATATGTCAAAAAACTAGAATCACAAACACTTCGCTGAAAACCGCATCAACATCGGATCAGCCAAACGCGAGATAATCGCGGTCAAACGTACATACATATGTATGTACATACAAACATAATATACAGGTCAAACAGAGAACCCCATTTGTTTGAAGTCGGTTTAAAAAAAAGTTACGACCTTTCATGAGTTTTTCTATTGCAAAACTTTTAACAATCGGTAAACTTTTTGATTCTTGTCATGAACAGGTACTCTCATCTTAGTTATTTATTACTTTTCACAGTACCCAATATATGATACAGCAATTTTCTAAAACTCTCTCTTTTCGTGTGGGATACCAAGTCGTCCAACGACCCTCTAAAACTTATATTCATTTAATTCGGTTGTGGACTGGATCATTAATAAAATATAAATGTTGGACGCTTAAAAGTATTGTCCAAAAATACCATAATTTTTCGAAATGTTCAAAGTTTGAAATATTAAACAGAAAAATGCATAAAAGTATGTGTTTTGACGCCATTCAAAATACTTAAACGTCATACATTCTTATTTTCATACAAAATACCATTAAACGTTTTAAAAAGTAGCTAATTTGACTTGCTAGTCCACATCCTGTATAGTAAGATAAACTCAAAACGTAGCGATCCCGTAGCCGAAAAAAGTGCTACGCTTACTACGCCGTAGACAACCGTAACCAACATATTTTTCTAACTTTCACACGCTAAGCAATGAAAACGCAAATATTCAGCCAAAAAACTCTCGTGGTAGTGAGTACTTTTGCTTGTAAACAAGAAAGTGGCAACGAGCGTGGTTGGCGTTCTGCCAAGCGCCTCACCAGTACCGACTGGGCAATCAAAAGCGACAGGTACCATACATTACGCTCTGCCTATGATAACTCAATCAGACCTGATTCTAATTTGCAGTAATGGATAGTTTAAAGTTGGCGATTGATGGTGCGCTATTTTAGGTGTCAACGCCGGCATGTTATCCATCTTTTTGATGCGTTTAGAAGTTTAAACGTAATATTAATTTCGCTACAGATTTGATATTCAGGCTGAGAATTGGTTGCTATGTGATGCCTACTTAGCATAGTATCAGCCTATTTCTTTTCCGCGGGTGTCATAAGATCGTCGGTGACCTAGTGGTTCAGACACTGGTCTTACAATCGAAATACCCGAGTTCGATCCCCGCCATGTCTACTGTGTTTGTACATTTACCGACTGCTCTTACGGTGAAAGAAAACCATCGTGACGAAACCCACATTCAAATAAAATGTTAATTAGGATGATGTTTGAATATGACTTAATCTAGGATTCGGGCCAGGTTAACCTTCGGGTAGGTATTAAACGGAATTTTAATGCGCTCAATGCTTTATTATTCTCATTAAAAAAAAAAAACTTTTTCAATTTCTTATGTTAAATTTTACCCCTATCTATAGGAACTTGCACAATATAATTTGTTCCCAGCACCATTAGAAACTAAACGAACAATAAAAACATTCCCACTATCCCTCACATGCCTTGCCTGCCCCGCAAAGGACACAGGCGTGATTCCTATCTGTATTCTCTATGTCGAATTAGCATCACCCCAATTCTTCCCGCGGGTGTTGTATTAGGCAACTAAGGGACTCGAGGGTTTCATGTGTATTACCACGTATTACAACTATAGGTGTCAGGCTGACAACCTGTCACAACAGTGATACACGAATCATCTGAAGGGGCCATCAATACTTGTCAGACGTGGAGATAACCACCATAATCATACGATCGTTAAAGCTCTGCCTGCCCCGCAAGGGATAAAGGCGTGATTTGTGTATGTATCTGTATTCTCTATGTCCCGTCTTTCGCCCGCGCGGACTGACCTAGTTGGCCGCGTGACGCACGCGCGCGTCACGCTTTGTTTTATAAATTGTATAACGTACGTCGTCGGGTTGAGGTCGCGTCGCGGCGGCCATCGCACTGTTATGCGTACGACCACTGTAATTACCCGATGGCACGAAGGTAAGACATGCTATACATGTACATACATATATCACGCCTTTATCATTTGTGAGGTACGCAGAGCGTTAACGGCCGTAAGAATACGGCCACTATCGCCACGTCTGACATTTTTGAGGATTGTTTTCCAAGGTTGTTTCAGAAAACATGTGTATCACTATAGTGACAGGTTGTGAGCCTGTCGCCTAAAAATTGTAATACACCAGTCAATACTCTCGAGTGCCTTAGTCGCCATTTACGACACCCACGGGAAGGATGTGGGGTGATGCTATTCTAAGCCGGCTTCACACGGCTATAATATAATATATAAGGAGCAGAAATTTTGCTGCAAATATTGTAAGGGGTGAATCAGCCCATGAAACTGAACAAGTTTCCTGTGAAACGAAAAGGTTCATAGATGCCTAACCTAACTAAACCTACTAAGTAGGTACCTACATAATTTTGAAAACGTTGGTCAATAATACCGTTTATGTAGGTACATAAAGCATTTAGATACAGGCACTATGATAATACCTTTATTATTAAGTAGGTACGGTACGTAGTAGGTACGAAGTCTCGCCGGCGTAGGATCGCAATGTAATGATGATGACTGATAGAATCTGTCACTTTGATCCCTTGTGATGCTGTCGTGCTAACGTAATACTAGAATCATTCAATATACGATCCACTAAACCCGGATAGGGGTCTCCGTCAGGCGCGTGTGACAGAGGTCTATCGTGCGGTAGACTCCTGCAGCCGACCTGGCTCCGCACGTATCGACTCGTCGTTCCTGTGGAGTCAGCCAGGGAGGCCGAGAGCGCGGCGCAGGGCGTGGGAAACCCTGCGTTTCTCATAATTGCGTCCCAGGCAAACTCAATGTCTGTGGAGTTGGCTTATTATAGCCACGAAAAGTCTTGCCTCAGACACTGATTAAAACATCTGTCAAAGACGTTTGAGGCCAATGATGATGCTGAATGCTGGTTCATTTGTATCGTGTGGGAAACCTATTCTACGAACGACTGGATGAACCCTGGTATCAGTTCTTCATCTGCCTATTACAAGTAGCAGGGCTCTGACGTGGCTGTGCAATGAATAATGTCTAAGTAATCAGTAACCGGGACCGACGGCTTTATGTACCCTACGAAGCACGAACCTTTTCGAAGCAAACTACGTACGAGTACAATGTTCAAAACAAACTAAGAACAATCTCACAAAGTCATAAAATAAAATAAAAAAACACATGGGGTAGATAAGGTAGATTACAGGCAAAAAATAAATTAATTAATGAAAATATTGGCCACGTGATATTGGTTTTTAAAAATATGTAAATAATAAAGACAATGCGTATCTAAGTTCAGGAGTGGTCTTGACGTCACTGCTGTGTAAAAATCGTACATAGGCGTGACGTCACGCGCGATTTCAACTGTCTACAACTTCGTAGTAATTTGTTTAGATGAAAAAGAGAAATACGTATGCACATTTTTTTTATAATATTAAAGTTGGACTACTTCGATTTTTTAGTCATCTAGCCTGTTTTGAATCAGCAACTTTCGGATAGACCGATGACTTAAAAGAGCGGCTGGTAGCGAAAAGATGGCCAAAGCGGGAGATCGTTCATTGTTGCGTACCATGGGCTGGGGGAGGCTTATGTCCAGCAGTGGACTGCTGTAGTCTGATGTGTGATGATGAACTTTCGGATTCTGAGACCCAAGAGGACTGAACGAAGGCTACATAAAACTTTCCCGCCATCTATCACGCGGTGTCGTTCAAAAACTGCCATCGACATCCGTTCAAAAACCTCGCAGCGAGAAAACATTCCGAGATTTTATTTTTAAATATTGTCCGGCCTTCGGTCCGGTCGTAAAATAATCGTCGCGGCGGCCACGAGAGGGCATTTAGACTAATAAACGGTCTCGAACGGATTAAATGTGACAGGAGTCAGCTGGAAAATTTTGGCGGGCAATGCGTATTTTGCTCATCTCGGTTTCGTAACTGCGATATAACATATAACCTACTCATACAGTCCAGAAAAAAAGAGTAGACAAAAATTAGGGCGCCACTTTCTTCGCAATCTGTCTAATCTGACACATAACGTTTAAATATGGCAACAATTTTTCATACAGAATTTTTAGTTCCATTTTATTTAATTTCTACTTTTTTTGCTGCTCTGTCGTTTTTTCGTAATTTAGAATTTTTGCCATGGCTGGAAGAACTCTAACATGTAAGTTGGACGACTCGGCGTTTTACACGAAGAAGGTCGTGTAGCATTATTTGAACTGGTACACTATTCGAAGCTTACCCCAATTCTTCCCGCGGGTGTTGTAAGAGGCAACTAAGGGAATCTAGGGTTTCATGTGTATTACCACGTATTAGGTAACTTTAGGCGACAGGCTGACAGCCTGTCACTACAGTGATACACGAATCATCTGAAAGGGCCTTCAATACTTGCCAGACGTGGCGATAACGACCGTAATTTTACGATCGTTAACGCTGTGCCTACCCCGCAAGGGGTAAAGGCGTGATTTGTGTATATATGTACTATTCGACGCTATACGCCGTGTTTCAGAGAAAAAGTTGAAGACAATGTTTAGGGCATAGTACTGAACAATTTTCATTATGGGCGACCAATACTGGAATGCGTGAAAATTTTATGTTTTTCTTCCGAAACACGGTGTATATCCTAAGACATGTTGGTAAAGGCCACGTACTCAACAAAATACCTCCAGTGATGGATATACCTATACCTACTCCCAGGTATGCAACGAAGGCTGGCATGTCTTTGATTAAAGGTGAATTTACGCTGAAAATTCCCTTTGAACACTGCTTTTACAGGTTTCAAACAAGCAAGGGTAGAAGGTGAATATCATTTATAATATTTGTTAAGGTACTTTACCTAAGTTTATTATGATGCCAGCAAAGTCTGGAAGGTACTATGGAAATGGGTAGGTATATGGCAAATCATGCTCTTCAAAAGATGGAGGTGAGTTGAGTTGGGGTGGCACAGGACTTACAGATTTTTTCTAGATTAGTAATCGTGGAAGAAACGTAGGCTAAAAAGAAGATATTAACTGCGAAATTATGAAATAAATAAAAATAAAATAAAAAAAACAGCTGTTTCATAAAAATATGATGAAAACAGTAATGTTCACATACACAAATCACGCCTTAATCCCTTGCGGGGTAGGCAGAGCGTTAACGAGCTCTAAAATACGGTCGTTATCGCCACGTCTGACAAATATTGAGGGCCGTTTAAGATAATACGTGCATCACTATAGTGACAGGTTGTCAGCATGTCGCCTAAAAGTTGTAATACACTTGAAACCCTCAAGGCCCTCAGTCGCCTCTTACGACACCCACGGGTAAGAAATGGGGTGATGCTATTCTTAGCCGGCATCACAGTAATGTATGTAACATCTAATTTTGTTTTCGTGATTATGTTGTTCACAAAGATACCTAGAATTATTAGCCTGAATGATGCCCGCATGCGTGCTGGTAACACATAGATAGGTACCTACTAGTACTACAGATAGACGAAGTGATGATCAAATCCAGACGACAAACATCATAAAATCACTTGAACAATCTAAAAATAGCCAGAAAAATATTCATCCAGACTAAACCACGTCATCAATTGCGACAATTATAACGACAACGCTCAATAGAGCTGTCACATCAATCATACGACAATTTGTTTGGTTGATAGTGTTGTCTCAACTAGAACGTCGATAATCTGTCGATATCGATAAGAACTAGCAGTAGATAGAATCTATTAACTAACTAAATATACTTCGAATCGTAAAACTCTACGACCCGTCACCTTCTGACATTCTTTCATGAACTTGAAAAATTATTTGCTACTTGTTCCGGACCAGGCTTGAGTTTTGATGGCGTTACAATGACAGACTTGGAGCCCAGTACTTTCTTTTCGACCAAGATTCGTAGAAACATAGGATGCCGTTGCCCGGGCCAGACTACTGGAAGATAGATTCCATATCATACCATACCACCCCAAAATCTTTTGCTGTTTAGCATTTTGGCACATATAGTCGCTAAGTCTGTCTGAATATTTATGGCGGGTACAGGAGGAATCCAGGTGATGTCGGGAAAAGGGTAGCTACCCGCCTGGCCGGGTGTTGTGGCCAGGGGACCGACAGTTCCACCTGGATTGGATTAGAAGTTGTATATCGGTATACGTTGCGCGGTGAACACTTCGATACCGCGTTTCAGGCGCATTGTTCTGTTACGTGGCGCCATCTCTTTGATATGTTGAGAACTCCTGTTGCGTCTTGTATGCTTGTGAACCACATGAGCGTATCAATATTGTTCAGTGATATTCGCACAACTGTTTCTGTAGGCCTAATATCGATAGCTTCGAATGAAATTACTATTTGGTTTTGCATGGCGATTAGAGAGTGTGTAGTGTGGCGGTCCTTCTTAAAGCAAACTATGTAAATGTAGAGTTTAGAGTATAGTGGTAATTTCTATGGTGATGTGTGTGATGATGGATGAGATGCGTGCGGGTCATCATAGGGAGTTTATTGAGGTCTATGGTGCGGGTAATAGAAATTCTACGAGACTGGGTTTCAATATCGTAGTCCTGAAAATTATATTCGCTTAATAATCTCTTTTGTCCTATTCGTACAGCCACCCAGGCGAAACAAGAACTTTTTACCAGCAATTTTTGAAATATTTTGTTTAGTATTTGCCATCCCGGAGTACTTTCTGGAATCAGTTTCTGAAAATGTTTGTTACATTCCATAATCTTTTTATTTCTAATATGTGGCACGGTACTTGGTAACTTCATTATTTTAGCCCGCATCGCATCGCTCTCTTTCTATAATAAAGATCTTCCATGTGCGCCTGTGTTTATTTATAAAACAAGCTGTTACATTGACTGATTATGACCAATTTGTTTGCAAATATGTTATCTAAATGATGCTAAAGGTGGCCCACCTTGCACTCCAAGCGTAGAGTTCAAAAAACTCGTACTGAAATAAAAGTTGCGTAGTGGAACAGTAGAGAAGATTGGCTATTTTTAAACTGTTTCGGCCTATATTTTCCAAAGCATGTTCCGGTATACTTTTGAAGTTTTTGTGAAGCGTATGAGATGTGGAAGTCTTCTGATTTTGTAACTTTTCCGCCATAATGAGTGATGGATCGCCTCCTGGAGTTCCAAATTTACTTTTTTTTTTTATTAAAACAGTGTGACCCTCTTGACCCTGAATTCTTTTGTTGCTACAGTTAAACCGAGTCAAACTAATTAGACCAATTAGACTTTCTCGATCGGATTAATTTGTCTTCCTTACGCGTCGTACCGTATACTGCGTACGCGCAAGAATGTGATTGATTTCGCCACTTACTCTAAAGCCTTAGTATATGGAACACAGTTAACAGCCTAACAGCATTTAAAAGTGGCTTAAGGGCGACTGGAGTCTAATCGACATTAGGATATCGTAACCTGCGCTGTCCTGTCGCAGTTAAAATAAATTGTGGGAGAGGTTTGTATAATATCCAATACAAATCGTATGAGGTATTGAGTTGCCTACAACACGGCCTACATATTGATGCAATAATATCATAAACAAAATCGAATATGACCCTAATTGCGCGGCGAGTAACTTCACTTCAACTCTCTTCTTGTAAGGCAGTGACCGTCAAAATCAAAGTCCTTGATCGGAAATTATTAAACGACGTTTCTTCATTTGTAGAGTCACAAGAGGTTAGTCCCATCTGCCATTCTAGGTTGCACACCCAGGGGATCGCATTATCTGGGTGGAAATTTGCCACCCAAAAGGTGTCCATCCTAGGAAGTCAGATTGGACGGGTTAGTCAGAAACACACTCTAAGACTTAGATTATTTATTGAAGGCTATCTTCGAGCGCTAGCGAGATTTTGCAGTGGTTTATTCTTTGACGGTAGGTTTTGTGGCCAAATATTTAGGTGCCCGTCTTTTACCGACAGGAATTATATTCCTTGTTACCAGATTTTGCCTTGCTTAATACGCTTTGGACTCAAAAGCTCGAGATTCCAAATTAGAATTACCGGATTGTGAATTTGTTACGGTACGCTCCCAATTTAATAAAACAGCTCCACGAGCCGGAAGATCTAATCCGGCTCGAAGGATCAGCAGCCCGGATATTTATCTTTTCATTGTAGTTATATTATATTCTCTAAAGATTATTGGGTAGAGATTAAATTTTGACCCGTCGGGAAGGACCAAAATGTTTCATCTAGGTCCTCAAGCCCTGATTGGATCATAATAAGGGAGCTGGGAGCCCGCATCCTTATTGATTTTTACACTTCACCCGGCAGCTGCTGATCTGATGTGATAGATAATACAGCTGGTTGATAAATATCTCTTAGTATAGAGACCAAAGTGGGGAACTCACATAAAGCGAGCCCAGCCAACCTGTGGGTCGGCTGTCATTTATTGATTTATTTTGACGACTCCAAGTCCACTCCGCTTATCTCCAACAATACGTACAAACAACAAAAGTGTGACGTTGTTTTCAACCCATTTAGCTAACAAGAGTATTACGGCTCGACCTTCGCGCCGCGTCAAGAATCCGAACGTGCACTGCCTACGATACTCACTCTTCGGAGTGCTGCGAAACATTGTCCTTGTCCTTGTGGGCCTGCCCTGAGCTGCAGGAGTTGCCCATCTCGACTCAGGCCAGACCTTCGCCCTTAACTCCACACCCCGCACATCCCCCGTCACCTCATGCGGACACCACACTTTTAAAACCACTCACATACGTAACTCTGTGAAAGATCCACAATAGTGTATCATCTCCCGGCGCGGCGTCGCGATTTCGGGCGGCAATTCTAAATATAACGGGCGCGTACCGACGCCGTCGAATCTCGACGACGAATAATCGATGCGCGCCCTCTCGGCCGCGGCCCCCGCGCCCCGCGCCGGCCCCGCCGCCCGCCGTCTCGCGCGCGCGCTATCTATCCACGCTTTTCACCATGCCTCAAGCTTTTCCACGCTTTTCCGAACGAAGGAGGTCCAATGTCACGAAAGCGGCCTTCTTTGTAAACACTATCCAGAATATTGAAAATGTCAGCTATGCTATGGCCCTATGGCGCTGCGATGGCGCGTCACTGGCCGACCGATGCGACACGACTATTCAAATTTGGAGTTCCTAAAATAAAAACACTTTTCGCTTGTTTCTGTCTTGGTCTTTCTTGACATTCCCAGCAAGTGCCTACAAGTATTTTATTTAGTTGATGCACTTTATAATATATTTTTATGCATTTTTCTCGTAGATATAAGTGTTTTCTCGTGTAGGACACAATGCCGCGGTGTTTTTTAAATGCCGTAAGGCCTCGTAGAGACAGTTTCATACAAGAAATAAATAATATTGCAGTTGAAAGTAAGTCCAGTGTTTTTCAGAAGCGTAGATAATTTTGTTACTGAAAAATGGCATGAAATATTTTTTTATGTGTTCAAAACAGGAATTATTATTGAATATTCTATCTTTAGACTTGTAGAGACAGATTCTCACAGTAATTTCATTCAAATCTACTACTTATTGCACTAGAAAGTAAGGGATTTTTAGGATCGTAGATAATTCTTTGTTGAATGTATTTTTAAACTAGATTTTTCTGAAAATAGCGATAGCGGGAAGGTTATCGGTCGTATTATTATGCTCGTTAACGCTCTATTTACCCCACAAGGGATTGTGTTGGTAAGTAAGTACTAAATCGTTATATTTGTCAGACGTGGCGATAATATCTTATCATCGTATACCTAAGGTAATAAGTGTAATAAAATAACCATCGTATTTTTCCATGCGCCGTAGCTCTGCCTACCCCGCAAGGTGGAAACGCGTGATGTTTATGTGTGATTAGTACCCCTTATTATTTACAATCTTGTTATATTTTAAACGGCAATATCAAAATTGCTACACATAGAGTTCGGAAAATAACTAAGTTATTTTCGTTCACAGCGGAAGTAATAACAGCTCGTTCCACGAGCTCTACAAAACTTTGCCTAAAAAGGCAAAAGAATCTGCTGAAAAACAACGAAACTATTTACCACGACAAGGTGCCGATATCCACCCGCTTCTACCTGCAGCTGCTGAAACGAAGCCAGTTCTTACAACAGTTTATCGACACTGAAACCTACGACTACGCTTCAGAGAGCGAGAAAACCGTCGCATACGCTGAATCCCACAAAAAGTCACAAAAGAAACTAGAAGTCGATAGGACCATATTCAAATATAACTTGCGGTCTAGCCAGAGAACGGAACGCAAAGTCTACGAGACTACAAGAAGACGCTCTCGAAAGCCTAAAGCGTTAACCGGAACGCAGAACTCGGAGGTGATTCCTGAACGCAAACGGAAGTCTTGTAAAGAGCCTTTGGCGCCAATTTTACAAGTAAATACGAACCAGCCGAAAATAGAATGTGTTTCTCAAAATAAGTTGATACCACCTCCTATTCAAAACAATCCTTTGAAGAATAAGGGAGCAGAAATAGATAAAATTGCTGCGAAACTGAAAAGTTTGAAGAACATAGTCGACGACAATAAGGATGTGGCCTTGTTCAGGTGCAACGAAGAGACAGAAAATGAGAATGTTCCACCTCAAGAAGAAGATACGTTACAAATTTTCAAGGAGCAGGGTAAGTAGGTACTTATTCTTATCGTGTCGATGGCCAATTTAGATTTTATGTGCCCAAAATTCAGCCACCCGGACAGCAATTCCTGTGGCCTTCATGAGGTCATCAAGCGTGCAGGTATTGGGGCACGCGGAGCAGGACAGGGGATGTTCCATGGTCTGAGAAGTTACACCACACTCGCATTTGTTACTGGAGCTATCGATGTAGTCCCACCTAGTCAGATTGTCTTTGCAGCAGGTACTTATAGTTCCCCAGCAGAAATTCATGTTTTAGTGCAAAAAAAATGATTTACAAAGTACAGTACGCCATTTTGTAAAAAAATCTATACTTAAATGGTGTAGCTAACTTGTAAGAACGGTTTTCAGGTGAAACATTTCATGAAGCTGAACAACTTTCCTCAAGAAACATAGATCGAAATATTAAAAAAAATTGAATTCCCATACATACCTATTGACTTGGTTGATTTGTAATTTTTAAGGGAGGTCCAAATTTTTTTTTCATATTTCGACCTATGTTCATTGGAGAAAGTTTAGTTTCATAGGCTGGTTCACTCTTTAAAATATTTGCAACTAATATTTTTACACCTTATATTAAAGACGTGATTAGTGTATGTATGAATATGAAAAGATGACTTTTTACTTATTCGTAGTGGAGATAAAGAAGCGCTGGCCACCCACATGGCATGCCTGCTCTTACTGTGGGAAGCGCTTCGACAGACCCTGGGTCCTCAAGGGTCACATGCGGCTACACACTGGAGAACGGCCCTTCGTCTGCCCTAACCCTCTCTGCACCAGGACCTTTGCTGACAGGTACTGTAATTTTTTAAGTCAGGGCTTTAGTATCTTAAGGAGTATATAAAGTGCTTCGACAGATCCTGGGTCCTCAAGGGTCACATGCGGCTGCACACTGACGAAAAGCCTTTCGTCTGGCCGAACCCTCTCTGCACGAGGTCCTTTGCTGACAGGTACTGTCACTTACTTAAGAAGTCTTTAGCATCGTAAGGGGTAGATAGCGCTTAGACCCGCCTGGGTGCTCAAGGTCACATGCGGCTGCACACTGAAGGCCTTCCGTATGCCCTAAACCTCTATGACCATGCCAGGACCTATGCTGATAGGTACTTCGGCGAATCTGACTCTGGCATCAGGTGAAAGTATCCGGATGCGGTCAGGAACACCCGCATTATTTATTTATTTAACTTTATGCACAACTGTACATTGGCGGACTTAATGCCAAAGGCGTTATCTCCCAGTCTACCTTAGGGCATGTGGAAAGAACAGGACAGGGCGCATTCGCTCTATCCTGCTCTTTCGAGATCCCTTGCGCACGTATCCTTGTCATACTACCCTCCGTAGCGCACAATACCTAGGTACCTGCACGCACCATGCATGCATACCTGCATTGCATTAACGACTGATGTGGTGCAGTGGTAGTGCGACTGTCTTTGACGCAGAAGGTTCCGAGTTCGATTCTGGGTGGGTCACTCACAAAGTTGATATTTATCACTTTGTGAATTTGTTCCCAGTCTGGTAAGGACATTGCGGGCTGAAGCACCCGATTGTCCATAAAAAAGAACGTTCCGTGTTTCGGATGCCACGTTAAGCCGTAGGTCCCGGTGGATGTCTATAATTACTTAGACGGTAGTCGATACACAAGCATGTCAGAAGCCTGCTACTTATAGAAGGCGGTTGAAAAATTCAGACACTAGGGTTCAATGGGTCGTTGGACGACCCGGTGTTTCACACGAAAAGAGATTTACGCCATGCATATGGATTTATACTCGATACGCATTATAAAAAACTTGATTTCTACAGTAAAAAACAGCCTAATCCTCTTCACCAGGTCGAACCTTCGCGCGCACCAGCGCACCCGCGGCCACCACTCCTGGCAGTGGAACTGCCCTGAATGTGGGAAAGCATTCTCCCAGAGACGGTACCTCGACAGACACCGCTCTGACGCCTGTCGCAAGTACAAGTAAGCTTCACGTCCACTGCTGGACATAGAATAGACGGTCAAGGCAGTTACACAGGAGGAAATGCATTAAATTGGACACGTTATTTAGCCATTTCATGAATTTTGTATGAGAGATCAAATTTTTATTTCCGTTTTCCAACACTGGTCCCATAAGAAAAGTTGTTCAGTATGGTGCCCTAAACAACGCTTCCAAATTAATGCATTTCCTCGAAACACGGTGTATAGTTTACGTTGAGAATGATTTTTGTCCGACTTTATATAGCCAGGGACAGACAGTATGGGAGGTCCAAAAATGATGTCCATTTTCGAAAGAATATTTCAGATGAAAGTTGTTTTTCACAAGAATAGCTGTATCCCAAAAATCGGTTCTAATATTTTTAAACTTTGCTTTCTAATATTTTTTCTATCTTCTTGCGAGACAAACAATTATTACTGCGTTCCTGTAAAGAAAGAAAATTCATAGCTATTCTTATTACCTATGCGACCGTCTACGTTTGCTAATTCGATCTTATCTAATTGCAGGCGTCATACCCGCATCAAACCTGAGCCCGAAAGCCCAGTCATCAGCGCGCCATTCCCAGTACCAACGTTCAGCCTTCTTGAGAACACTCTTCCGCACTTATCTGTCCCTGCCGAAGGCTACGATGGACCTATAGATCTCTCCGTGTGTAAGAGAGAGAAGGATGCATGTTTAGATTTAAGCGTCTTAGGATAGGATGTCCAGCTATTTAAGCATGTTGCTATTGCAATTTTTTTAAATAAACATTTCTATTCGAAATTGTTTTTTTATTTGCTTAATGCACCTAGGTAAAGTTAATTTTTTTAAGAGCGACCGATAATATAAACAATTTGCTATCCTCGAAAGATAAATACACAATTCACTTATTTCACATCCCATAAAACTAGTATTTTTTAGTCAGTGTAGAAATGTTTGCTTACATTATCGGTCTCTCCTAAAAAATTGACTTTGTTTGTTTGACGATATTTGTGCCCTAAGGGTGTATTTCGAATCATTAGAAGTTGAATACCGTATGCGCAACTGCAACGTGGTCCAACCATTAGTATTACACCTTCTACTACTCTCATCTATTTATACACACACACAAATCTATTCACAAAACCATTGATTTAGAGTAATAGAACATGTTAATTCCTAGTTTTATGTAAGATACACGTAGGTACTAATTCAAATGTTGGCATCTAAAGACCAGCATTTTTTGTTCTAGAACATTTTTATCAATATCTAGATGCATTTTGTTCTAGCAGTTGGCTATGGCTACAAAAAGCTTGCCTAAAAGTCCTTAATAAATAAACTGAGGTAATAATTTTAAATATACTTTATTACATTAAATAAATACAATTTGTACAATTATAAGACTTTGTTATTATAGAAAGCGTTCACATTGACGATTCACAATCCACGTTCCATATATTAAACAACTAAATTAACTAAATAGGTAACATAATTCCATATAAGGTGAATTTCCACCCTCGTGTTCCCATACGCCACCCATTTAAGGCTGGTTTCAGAGCGGCGCGTCTCAGCAGCGCTGCCCAGGCGCGCGCGGCTCGGGCGCGCCTGGGCAGCGCGTTCGCTGTGAAACGATATTCAGACGCGCGCGCTTCGTTGTGGTGTACGGTCGAGTGCAGAGAATCATTATGCCAGCAAACGTAATCACTATATTAGCTATATACGTTATATGGAAAATAGTGCAACAACGACGTCTTAAAAGATTGCAAGTCGACGCTACTGGCAATCGAAGGAGATCCGACCGCGGCGCGGCCGAGACTCGGCCCAAGACGCGTCACTATGAAACGCTACATACAATCTAGTGTAATGCGAGGCGCGCGCGGCTGGGCAGCGCTGCCGAGACGCGCCGCTCTGAAACCAGCCTAAAAGGATGCTGGTTTAGCGTTTTTTATATAAACAAATGCCCCTATTTTCTTTCCGAGTAATGCCTTTAGAGCTATATTTTCTTTATTCAATTAAGGTTTACTAAAGGGATCTATTATCCTTCTGATTTTTTTTTACGAAACAGACAAAAAATAATATTTGTGTATAAAAAAAAAATTGCCCATATTCTGTGCGACACGTGACATGTTTTTATTGATCCAATAAAAAAAGTATAATATCTCGATCTAATAATTCTTAAACAAACCGCCACTGATGGCGTATGGGAACAAAAAATCCTATTAGCCACTTGTGTTCGCTGTACAGAAACTGAAATCTAATATTCCATCATGCCACCTAGTAAATCCATAAAAGTATCTCTATATTCTATCTTTAATTACTCCTCTAAGACCAGTTTGTTGTTAATTTTTTTTTAATACGATTTATAAAATAATTACTACAGATGACAACTTACTTTTAGAAATAAATTGATATGAAACTTTGTATATTAATTATAATACCACGCTAAAATGTCAACATCGCGAAATGTCATCGTGGAATTTGTCATATTGCTACTTCAACCTTTTGTAAAATTGTTGAGCTTACTCCTCGATTGTGGATACATATTTGTGTCATTATTATCCTGGTTTGAAGCCTACTACCGGTCCTAGAAGGAATATATATCTGCTTGGCACATTTTAGCTAGCTAAATTGTTAGTAAATTTGCTACAATATTACATACCAATAAATAACTTTCACAGCTAATAAGACTAGCACAAAATAGACTAAATCTAAACTCTATTCATTAAATGGGTAATAAATATTGTGTGCTTTTGAAACAAAGTCAAAAATACGTTTGAACAAAATAAGGAACATGTATGTATAGTTATTTTAGTACATAAATTACTATAGAAACGCAACATAGTAACAAATCAGGACGGCTTTGGACGAAATATACAAAATAAAATAGTTTTTTCGATTTAAAAACTCATAAAGGAAAAAAGGAAATGAAAAAATGACAAGCGTCGACCGTGAATCGAACTCAGGCACATGGGGTACCGTCCCACTGCTCTGCCACTAAGAAGCTGTCGTCGCACCGGTCAACCTTCGTCAATTTTTCAATCTCTTGAAGCTCGTCTTGAAGCGATGAGCGACATCTAGTAGTAGCTCTTAGAACTTATCGGTCGACGTTGTAATTTTTTCAATTTCTTATTTTCATTCATGAGAATAATATAGCACTGTGAGTGCATTAAAATCTCAATAAATATGAAACCTAATTAAATGGTCTGTTGTTTGAATAGGCTATTTATGAGGACTATCAAAAATTCAAAGAACAAATAATGAAAACAAAGTAGTCGACATACTTTTTTAAAGTACTTATATGGAAATATTTGATAATTTTCAAGTTTAGATTTCGCTAGTTACATAAAAAAAATATTTTAACTTATTACTGACTGACGAATTAATATTGAAAAAGGCACCAGTCTACTTTTCTAATTGCATTTAAACTATCCACATAATTTATATAAAAAAAAATCTGCAATATTCAATGCGAAAAATTCTCATCGAAATGAAAACTTTTTGTTATTTCATTATTCGTCATATTTTGCATCAAACAAGTGAGACTTTATCCAGGGTATTAGAAAAAGTATTAACACCCTTTCAAGGTGTGAACTAGCCCATGAAACTGAACAACTTTCCCCGAGGAACATAGGTCGAAATATAAAAAAACAAAATTGCCATACAAAATGTACCAGCCGACTAAGTCAGGTTGTATTGTATGTATGTGAGGTCAAAATTTAACTTAGAGTTTTTTAAATTTCAACCTATGTTCCTTGGGGAAGGTTGTTCAATTTTATGTACTGGTTTCCCCTTGAAAGGAAGTTAGTACGTATCTTAACACCCTGTATATTATAATATATTCATAAGAAGCACATGTAAGCTACAAATCTAATTTAAAAGTATTTTACACATAAAAAGGCAAACCTTACAATAATAGGTTTTTCTGGTGCGTATTGGCGTTTACAATATTTAATCATCACACGTATCTTCCGCGAACTGTTCATACAAATCCCCTGTTTTCTTCCTTAATAATGCATCTAGAACTGTAATTCGCTGGTTTCCTGGGTCATTAAAAAAGGACCTGCCGTGTGATGCCGGCATAGAATAGCATCACCCCAAATCCTTCCCGCGGGTGTCGTAAGAGGCGACTAAGGGACTCGAGAGTATTAGTGTATTACAATTTTTAGGCGACAGGCTGACAACCTGTCACTATAGTGATACATATGTTTTCTGAAACAACCTTGGAAAACAATCCTCAAAAATGTCAGACGTGGCGATAGCGACTGTATTCTTGCGGCCGTTAACGCTCTGCCTACCCCGTAAGGGATAAAGGCGTGATATGTGTATGTATGTGTATTAAAAAAGGACTTCATTCATCAATTTTCAAAATATTCAAAGTTTGAAATTAATAAACAGAAAAATAATATATAACTAAGTGTTTTGACCCCATCCAAATACATGGCGTCATACTTCTTGTTCTTCAAACAAAATACCGTTTTAGCTCGTTTTAAAAAGTAGCTCATTTGATCTGTCAGGAAACAAGCCTATGCCTTTATTTGCCCCTTCCATTTTATTTAAATTTGCAATTTTTTCTTCTCGTAATATTTTTTCGAAAAAAGAAAATATAGGGCCTTAGGAGCCTTAAATAAACAAAAAAAAATTGCTCTAGAGGCATTAATCGGTAAGAAAACAGGGAAATACGTTTGTATGAAAATGCCCAGCGAGGGGATCCACTTAATTATCAAGAGAGAGATTATCCACTGGCCACTGTTGGACATAGCACTGGCCACTGTTGGACATAGCACTGGCCCTGTTGGACATAGCACTGGCCACTGTTGGACATAGCACTGGCCACTGTTAGACTTGTTGTTTCAATAAATAATTGCCGTGTGATGCCGGCTTAGAAAAGCATCATTCCATTTCTTTTCCGTGGGTGTCGTAGTAACTGACTTAGGGACTCCAGGGTTTCATGTGTATTGCAATTTTAGGCGACAGGCTGACAACCTGTCACTATAGTAATGCAATGGTTTATCTGAAACGACCCACAAACATTTGCCAGACGTGGCGATAACGACCGTAATATTACGGTTGGATATAGGTATGATATGTGTGTGTATGTGTGTTCAAAAATAAAAATGTTACAAGTTTGTATGGACCACGGTTGCAAACCAGGACCATAGTTGTATGGTTTCATCGTATCGTATATTTTCAATGGTTAATTAGTAAGAATGAGAATGTTTACTATTTTCTAGAAATTGTCCACAAGATAGTTATTTTGCACATTTGCTGTTTTAATCAAACACTAAATATTGATATCAACTTTTTGTTACAAGTTAATACAAACGAAACAAGTGGAAAAATTCCCGTCACCGATGGGATTCGAACCTACGTCTTTTGACTAGTCAGGTCAAACGTTAGCTACATCATGGTAAGTTCTGTCCCAAGCGGTGAAATTGTCAACCACTTGTTTCGTCCATATATTTTTGTCACTTGATTTCTTGCGGGTAGCTTTAGCGCGAATGTACCTAAGTACGAATGTACCGCAGTACGAATGTACCTAAGTACGAATGTACCTAAGTACGAATGTACCTAAGTACGAATGTACCTAAGTACGAATGTACCTAAGTACGAATGTACCTAAGTACGAATGTACCTAAGCATGACTGTACCTAAGTACGAATGTACCCAAGCACGAATGTACCTAAGTACGAATGTACCTAAGTACGAATGTACCCAAATATGAATGTACCTAAGCACGAATGTATCTAAGTACGAATGTACCTAAGTATGAATGTACCTAAGTACGAATGTACCCAAGTACGAATGTACCTTAGCACGAATGTACCCAAGTATGAATGTATGTATGTACCTAAGTGTGAATGTCCCTACGGTTGTTATTATAAGGGCTCCGGTTCCCTTATGCCGTCGGAGTGCCTGGTCTTGCCAGCCATCTCCAGGATGGCCTTGGCTTCAGGGTTGCGGTCCAAGATCGACGGGTCCCGCTCGTCCTAAGAGACAAAGGAATAAACAGGTAATTAATAACAGTATAAAAAGCACAGAATGAATAATATCAATCTAAAATTATAAATGTTCTATGTGCATCTTTATATCTAGAACGTATCAACTATTTAGAAATATTTTAATAGCTAGCGTAGACTACATACTCGTAGATAGATAGATGAATCCTATATACTTGTAACTTTTTTAAACGAGTCTTCCATGACTACAACACTATTATTAAAATATAAAGAAAATTTAAACTACTTGGACTTACAAAAGTACGTTTAAGTCGTGTAATGTAATATTACTCAATCAGATGAAGAAAGGAGCCCGAAACGGCAACATTATTGTTTGTCTCTCTAGCAAGATATATATGACATATACAACGTGTAACGTTAAATGCGCAAAACCTCAGACTTCCTCAAGCAGCCCATGAAACTGAACAACTTTCCCTAAGAAACATAGGTCGAAGTGTGAGAAAAATATTTATACCTACAAAATTACCGACCGAACACGTCAATTTCTATGGTATAGTCTGTAAGTTTAGGTACTTATCATTTTGTAGGCAAACTTTGTATGAAACTGACAGTTCAGAAGTGTCACTTTCATACAAAGTTTGTTTATAAAAAGATAAGTACCTAAACTTACAGACTATAGGTATAAATATTTTTCTCACATTTCGACCTATGTTTCTTGAGGAAAGTTGTTCAGTTTCATGGGCTGATTGACGGGCTCTGAGGTTTTGCGCATTTAAAGTTACACCTTGTATAAGCGGTATATCAACAATAATGTTGACATATCGGGATTCTTCAATTTCAATTTAACAGAGGTTTTTCAAAGGCTGTCCATTGCAATATAGCGTGGTAACGTTAATAGTGTAATGGGCACCTTTGGGCCGGGTGCGTCCAGGCGAGGTATTTTTAAGCTATTAATTGGTTTGTGACTGCATTTTATGTAATGTTTAAAAGTGACATGTTTTATATAAATAAATCTATCTAATACCTTTTTAAAATCTAACAATAATTTACAAGTTCTTACTAAAATGTCAAAATGTCTACATTAAAATCACAACCTTTACCTACACACGACGGGCCGCCATCGACCATCGGACGTTTGTCCCGAGACGTTTTCAAAATTAAATGTATATATATATAGATAAATTCAATATTGACAAATGACTGCCTTAAGCGACCATGAGAGTCGTTAGTCATCCTACATTTTTTTTTAAAGTAAATATACGAGCTGTTAGGAAAAGTATTAATTTCCTTTCAGAGGATGAACCAGCCCATGAAACTGAAAAACTTTCAGGTCAAATAAGATATATTTTTTGGACCTTACATACATACAAACTGACCCAGTCAGTCAGTACATTTTGTATGAGAGCTCCAAACATTTTTCCCACATTTCGACCTATATTCCTTGGGGAAAGTTGTTTAGTTTCATGGGCTAGTTCATCCTGTAAAAGGAAAGTCTCGGAAAAAACGTCCTATAATGCCCGGCAGTCCTTACTACAACATTTGACAGATACCACAATAATCGTCAGGTTCAGGCTCTCATTCCATCGCTGATGTTGCCCTTCCCGGTGGCTATTCCCAGGAACTGTCGCTCCGACGCCTTCGTGTCAAGCACACTGGTGCGAGACGACAACGTGTCCAGCTAAAGTGACAGGAGGGGGTTAAAGGTGACAGGAGGGAGTAAAGGAACGTGAGGGAAACCAAGGTATTGTTCAGCTAGGAGTGAGGAAAGTAGGTTGGAAGTAGGCATGATGACTGGTATTAATGCACGTCAGAGGCCTATTAATGCACGTCAGAAGCCTAAAAACGCACGTCAGAGACCAAAAATGCACGTTTTACTAATCTTACTGTTAAGGCTCACTAATCTATGTCAGAATCAATCAACATGGGCCCTAAGTCTGCTAAATGAAAATCTTTACAGTTGGATGTCGATTGGATCTCAGTTATATGATTTTAGTAGTTTCGTTGTCTGAAAAATCACAATGGTAATGGAATGACAGTTGAGTGTCGATGGCATTACAATGACAAAATAATAGTAAACTTCGGGCCCAGAGCAATGACTTACCGATTCCTTCACGGAGAGCGGTTTTTCGCCGACGCCCCACACCTACGACACAAGAGAAATACATTGAATCACTGTTAACAAATAAAATACAAATAATTTTCCGCTTGTTTCGTTTGTATTGACTTTGTAATAAAAGAGTAATATCAATATACAGGGTGTAAGGGACGGTGAAACGAAAACTTTGCAGGCGTGATCAGGCCGTGCTGCGTATTATTACTTTGATGCTGCGTATTTTTACCTCGATGCCGCGTATTTTACCTCGATGCTGCGTATTTTTACCTCGATGCTGCGTAATTTTACCTCTATGCTGCGTATGTTTACCTCTATGCTGAGTATTTTGAAAGAGGACTCCTTGCTGAGCCGCTTGTAGCCGCGGTAGTGCAGGATGCAGCCTACTTGCTTCTATGCTGCGTATTTTTACCTCGATGCTGCGTATGTTTACCTCTATGCTGCGTATTTTGAAAGAGGGCTCCTTGCTGAGCCGCTTGTAGCCGCGGTAGTGCGAGATGCAGCCTACTTGCTTCTATGCTGCGTATTTTAACATCGATGCTGCGTATGTTTACCTCTATGCTGCGTATTTTGAAAGAGAGCTCCTTGCTGAGCCGCTTGTAGCCGCGGTAATGCAGGATGCAGCCTACTTGCTTCTATGCTGCGTATTTTTACCTCGATGCTGCGTATTTTGAAAGAGGGCTCCTTGCTGAGCCGCTTGTAGCCGCGGTAGGTGCTGCACGACTCGGCGGAGGAGCCTGTGCCGAAAGGGTCCGCGTTCACCCAGATCGCGCCGAAGTCGAACTGACCGCCCATCATCTAGGGAACAGAGTGAAATACAGGGTGAAATTTTAATAGTAACCGATATCACAGATAATATAATACTACTAGAGTAGCACAGATACCTAACGTCATATAGGGAATTCGATTGCCCTAAGATGGCTATTGGCAGGCTATTTGAGATGTCGGCTCATTGCGTGCGTTGCTAGCGACATCTAGGTTATTTAGTGGATACTTTGTATTGACGTCATTTGTATTGAAAAATATTACAAAAATGAGAATAATTTCTCGTGTTGTGCGTCTCAAAACATCTTAAATAATGTATATATAATTTTCCAATACTTTGTTTTCGTAAATGTGCCTTATTTCAGAGTCTTTACTCGCATCGCCATCTATTGATTTTTTTTTGGACTAATTACCTTTAATAAGGAATGAGACCCCATGCCGATACCGAAAACTGAAAACTTTTCCAAGGCACAAAGATCGAAATGTGCATTCCAAAACGACTATTAAGTCAATTTGCATGGCAAGTCAACATATTCTATTTTCATTTTCCGAAAGTATGTACAGGCTGTTAAGAAACTGTTTTCATGGGCTGGTTCACCCCTTGAAAAGAAGTTAGTTCTTTTTCTAACAGCCTGTATAAAATTTAATTTAAAAAAAAACAATTCAGATGATATTTGAATGTGACTTAACCTAGGATTCGGCCCAGGTTAGCCTTCAATTCAATTCATTTATTAAAATACGAAACATATGGCTTACAGTTTAAAATCTAACGCACACAAAGTTGAATTTACCTACCTTTAGGTTGCAGAGGTCAGATGGCTCGCTCTGTGTAAAAACTTGGGTCCACGTCAAATCCCCAGGTTAGGTAGCCGACCCCGACAGAGAACGGGATAAGGCAAGGAGGACACCGAGTCGTCCAACGACCCCATGACCCCAGTGTCAGATTTTTTCAACCGCCCTCTACATGTAGCAGGCTTCTGACATTGGTTGCGTAACGACCGCCGTCTATGTTATCATTGACAGCAACCGGGACCTACGGCTTAACGTGTCATCCGAAACACGGAACCATCTTACTTACGGACAATTGGGTGGTTCAGCCCACAATGTCCTATCCTAACTGGGAACAAATTCACGAAGTGATAAATATCAACTTTGTGAGTGACCCACCGAGAATCGAACCCGGAGCCTTCGGCGTCTAAGGCAGTCGTACTACCACTACGCCACATCGGTCGTCACTAGAATGATGACGTCGCTAGAAACTCACCAGTCCGTTAGGAAGAGTCTTGGTCTGGAAGTTCATATACTGGTAATGGTCGTTGAAGTTGGTTGCGTTGTAGACGCGCATTTTCGGTGACAGCGTGAACAGGAACGAGCTGTCATCCCCGTAGAACTCGGGTGACAGCTTCCACGGTGCGCTAGCGTACCTGCAAGTTGCGTTACTTTTTTTTTACTGGCGATGCCGTGTGATGCCGGCTTAGAATAACATCACCCAACATCGTTCCTGCGGGCGTCGTAGGCGACTAAGGGACTCGAGAGTATTGGTGTATTACAATTTTTAGGCGACAGGCTGACAACCTGTCACTATAGTGATACACATGTTTTCTGAAACAACCTTGGAAAACAACCCTCTAAAGTGTCAGACGTGGCGATAGCGACCGTATTCTTACGGCCGCTCTGCCTACCCCGCAAGGGATAAAGGCGTGATATATGTATGTACGTATGTAAAAAAGGGACTATCTATTAAAAAAGGGACTTAAGGGTTTCGGTGTATTACAACTTTGAGGCGACAGACTGACAACCTGTCACTATAGTGATACACAAAATTATCTCAAATGGGTCAGACGTGGCGACGTTGACCGTATTTTTGCGACCGTTAGCGCTCTGCCTACCCCGTAAGGGATAAAGGCGAGTTATAAATATGTATGTATTTAAAAAAAAATTCAAAATCCGTCGTGTACTTTCAAGATTTTGCACTGTGTAGTGATTATCACTATACATGGTGTTAGGAAAAGTACTAAGTTCCTTTCAAGGGACGAACTAGCTAGCCCATGAAACTGAAAACTTGAAAACTTTCACTAAGCTAAGCTACTTTTTAATACGACTAAACGACATTTTGTATGAAAATATTGGAATATGACATCACATTACACTATTTTGGAGTGCATCAAAACAATAACTTTTATTTTGAACACGTGTTTCAAAATTCTAATCTTCAATATTTTAAAAACCGATAAAGTAGTATTTTAGGACAATGCTTTTCCTAATTTCGTATTTTTTTAATCACCCTGTTAAATACATATTCCGGGCGACAGGCTTACAACCTGTCAGTATAGTGATACATCGAAAAGATTACTCAAAAAATTGTCAGCTATTTTTACAGGCGCTAGCGCTCTGCCTACCCCTCAAGAGATAAAGGCGTGATATGTGCACTTACCCGCCAAATATGTATCCGCTGTTGTCTTCTATTATAACTACGCTTGCGCCGACGTCTTGGATTCGACCTACAACATAATAAATAACTTTTAATAGAATATTTACCACAACATTGTTAGCGATGAAATTAAAATCAGATTCTAGGACTGTACGTAGTCGGTCCCAAAGTTCTGTCACTGGCATATTATTTTTGAATTTAGAACACGGACTTGGAAAAGTTTTATTGCATTCCGTTTTTGAATGTTTAACAATTATTTTAAAACAATAAATAATCATTTGGCGCGATTTTTCACGATGGAGTGGACTTTGAAAGAAAACCGAATAGCAGTTTTGGCGTTGCGTCGCTGTGGGCACTCGCCGAGTACCATTTTCAAGTTGCTCAAAAAATTTAAAATAACGCTTAGGTTTGGGTATCGTACTATAACTAGGTACACTGAAGTCTCTAGTGTTGAGGATAAGAAAAGAACTGGCCGGCCTCGCTCCGCCAGAACACCAGCAGTGATCAAAGCGATCAAGGAGCGCATACGAAGAAATCCTGTCCGAAAACAGAAACTTATGGCTTTGCAGATGAAGGTTCGTAGAAAAACAGTCAAAAAGGTTTTAAACGAAGACCTTAAGCTGCGAGCATACAAAAAAAAGAGTGGGCACTTACTTAATGCCCGTTTAAAAGAAATTAGACTCAAAAGATCTCGGGTGTTGTTAAAACGGTACGCGAAAAACCGGCACCGCGATATACTTTTTACAAACGAAAAATTTTTTGATATAGAAGAAAAGTATAATAAACAAAACGATAGAGTGTACGCTACCAGCTCTGAAGAAGCAGGAAACAAAGTTCCGCGGGTGCAACATGGGCATCATCCCTCTTCAGTCATGGTCTGGTTAGGAGTCTCCTACTATGGGCCAACTGAGGTTCATTTTTGCGAAAAGGGGGTCAAAACCAGCGCAAAAGTGTACCAAGAGACGGTCTTGGATCGGTACTTCAAAGACCTGCCCAACACACTATTTTCAGGACATCACTTTGTATTCCAGCAGGATTCTGCGCCCGCTCACAAAGCCAGGACCACTCAAGCCTGGTTTGAACGTCAAAACATTGAGTTTATAAGACACGAAGATTGGCCTTCCTCCAGTCCGGACCTTAATCCTCTGGACTATAAAATTTGGCAGGTCTTAGAGAGCAAGGTCTGTGCTAAGCCCCATAAAAATTTGGAGAGTCTGAAGTCAGCCATAGTTAAAGCAGTCGCTGAAATCGACATGGATATGGTGCGTGCTGCGATAGACGACTGGCCGCCGCGGTTGAAGGCCGTTGTTAAAAGCAAGGGAGGTCATTTCGAATAGTTTTATGTTATTTTGATTCTTCGATGATTGTATTTTTAATTGATATATAAATTTTTAAAAACGGATTGGTACTTTTTTATTTTATCAGTATTTTCATATATGACAGAACTTTGGGACCGACTACGTAAAAGCTATAATATCAGATAGAACGTTTGAATTGAGTGACAGATATACAAGGTGTAACTTTAAGAGGGGGTCCACTATATTTCGAAATGTCTCAGAGTCAGAAACTTTTTAAATCCAAACTTAAATGGTGCCAAGATCGACAAGATCAGATCAAAATGGACATTTTGGCCTCCATTCACAAAGCAAACAACTTTAAAATGTTTTGGAAAAATACTAATAACTTGAATATTAAGCCGGGAATTCCGTGGGCGAGGAAACGGACAAAATCACCATAGCTAATGAAATGATTATTATTATTATTATTAAATGCGCAAAGCCTCAGACACCCCAATTAACACGGCTAAAGAGTGGAATTCCCTGCCGGCGGATCTTTTTCCGGAACAATATAACTTGGGCCTTTTTAAGGCAAGAGTGAATAGGCATTATCTAGGCAAGCATGTACCATCTTCGTCTGCATCTCCACTTACCACCAGGTGAGATGGCAGACAAATGCGGGCCTATTAAATATTTAAAAAAAAAAAAAAAAAAAAGATTTTAAATTGAATGAACCTAAATCAAGAAAAGATAGATAACTATTATTATGTTTTACAGATTTTTTGCACTAATTAAGTTATTCTGGCAGTGTCAGCCGTTTCTTATGTCTGCTACGATACGCCCTGATAACTCAGTCCAATCCGTTCTTATCTGAACAACTCCTAAGCCCAGTCTCGCCCCAAGGGCATGATTGGGCTGGTTGTTTGAACAATCAACCAAATATTTCCGGGTGAGCACGTGCTCCCAACCAAGCCGACAAGCGTAGTTTTGATGGCCCCGGGGCCGAAAGCGTAGTGTCCAACAAAAAAAAAGCTCTGATAAGGAGTCGGTCGGTAGTACTCGGCAGGTAGGTTTTGCGGCTTTGCGTGTGCATGGGTCGGATTGATTGATAAATAAATAGACATGGCAACGCTTATAATAAATATTTTACAAAAAATCTGTCTCCATCTGCCATAGAGAAGAGGAACAGCGGTCCCTGTGCTTGTGCGGGATCTGTGACGTGCCTTCCGAAGCACTCACCTGCCATGGTAGAGAATGACTCCCCGTGGATGTGTGAGGAGAACAGGAATCTCCAGCGGTCCCTGTGCTTGTGCGGGATCTGCCCGTTCAGCCACACCAGGTGTGACAGGTCTACGAATGCTGGGTAGTCCGGCAAGGTGCTTATACCTGGAAAGAAAAAATATAACTTTAAACGAACAAGTGCAACTCGTTATGCAAGTTTATTTATTTTATTTTATTCGGGAAACTAACAGTTTTGTACATCTCTTAGCATAGACCAATATATAACATGAAACTAATAATAAATTTCCACCTACAGTTTAAACGACTTTATGTTGTTTTTACGTTGTTGGGCCGAAACATAGAGGCCCAATCCTCTACCAAGTTAACAACAACTTAAGTCGGTTAAACTTACATACAGAAAACATATCATTGATCGAATGATCCTTGTCTTATCACGATCTCTGTCGGGGTCGGCTACCTAACCTAGGGGATTTGACGTAGAACCAAGATTTTACAAAGAGCGACTGCCATCTGACCTCTGCAACCCGAAGGCTAACGTGGCCCGAATCCTAAGTTAAGTCACATTTAAATGTCATCTGAAATTTATTTGAATGTGTCGGGTCGGGACGGGGGAGGAGGGCGGGGGCGAAGGCGGGGGCGTGACGGGACGGGACAAGACGGGAAGGGAAAAGACGGGACGGGAGAGACAGGACAGGACGGAACGGGACGGGACGGAAGAGAACAGAACGGAACGGAACGGGATGGAATGGAACAGAATAGAATGAAATAGGAAGGAATTGGATGTGAAAGAATAGGATAGGAAAAAATAACATATTACAGATTATAAAATAACTTACCCTCAGGACGCGGCAGTAACGAAGCTCCCACAACGGCCGGGCTTTCCCCCTGGCTGGAGCCCCCGCTGGAGTACCTCTTCTCGCGACCCTCGCTCACGCCGTACAGGCTCTCGGGACGGGGGCGCGGGCGGGGGCGTGACGGGACAGGACAAGACAGGAAGGGATAGGACGGGACGAGAGGGACATGACAGGACGGAACGGGACGAGACGGAAGAGAACGGAACGGAAAGGAACGGAACGGGATAGAATGGAACAGAATGGAATGAAATAGGAAGGAATTGGATGTTATAGAATAGGAAAGGAAAAAATAACATCACAGAAAATAAAATAACTCACCCTCAGGACGCAGCAGTAACGAGGTCCCTACAACGGCCGGGCCTTCCACCTGGCTGGAGCCCCCGCTGGAGTACCTCTTCTGTCTGTGAGGGTCGGGACCCTCGCTCACGCCGTACAGACTCCCAGGACGGAACGGAACGGAATGGAACGGAACGGGATAAAATGGATGGAACGGAACTAAACGTAACGGAACGGGATAAAATGGGACGGACTGGGATGTGATAGAATAAGATAGAAAAAGATAACATATCACAAAAGATATTCTGTGAGTATATGTTTGTGTATATATCTAGTCTCACCTTCAGGACGCGGCAGCAACGAGGTCCCCACAATGGCCGGGCCTTCCCCCTGGCTGGAGCCTCCGCTGGAGTACCTCTTCTCCCGACCCTCGCTCACGCCGTACAGATGCTCGAAGACCATCTCCGACATGCGGGTCAGCAGAGTGTTGCCGAGGATCCTGTCGAATATAAGGTGTCAAAATATTAGCTGCAAATATTTTAAGGGGTGAACCAGTCCATGAAACTGAACAACTTTCCCCAAGACACATGGGAGGTCCAAAATTTTTTTTCGTATTTCGACCTTTATTCCGTGGGGAAAATTGTTCAGTTTCATAGGCTGATTCAACCCTAAAAATATATGCAGTACACCCTGTATTTATAGTCGAGCCTTTAAGTATTACCACAGTATCTTGGTATACAGGATGTCAGGAAAAGTAATAACTTCCTTTCAAGGGATGAACCAGCTCATAAAATTTTACAATTTTCCCCAAGCAATATAGGTCGCAATATGAAAATATTTTGGACCCCCATACAAAACTACCGACCGACCATGTCAATTTGAATAGGAGGTTCAAAAAAATTCTCATATTTCGACCTATGTCCCAAGGGTTCCCCAAGGGGAAAGTTGTTTAGTTTCATGAGCTGGTTCACCCCTTAAAAGGAAGTAGTACTTTCCGAAGACCATGTATACTATGAAGAATTCCATCATTGACGGATCAAACCAAACAAATCTAATCAATAGATGGGTCTCCATTGAACGAGCAGCCTCAGATGCTCACTGCCGCGCGAAGCATGCGGCGCAATGCGCGGTCGGTGTGGACGTGTTTCTCCTGAGCAGCGCATGTTAAAATTCTCATGCTCGAACGGGATATTATGGGATGGAATGATCGGAACGGGATGGGACGGAACGGAATGGAACGGACCGGAATGGAACGTGATAAAATGGATGGAACGGAACGGGATAAAATGGGATGGAATGAAATAGCAAGAAACGGGATGGGATAGAATAGGATAGGAAAATATAACATATATTGACGGATCAAACCAAAGAAATCTAACCAATAGCTGTGTCTCCATTGAACGAGCAGCCTCAGATGCTCACTGCCGCGCGCAGCATGCGGCGCAATGCGCGGTCGGTGTGGACGGTTTTCCGCCCGAGCATGAGAATTTTAACATGCACTGCTCAGGCGAAACACGTCCACACCGACCGCGCAATGCGCCGCATGCTGCGCGCGGCAGTTAGCATCTGAGGCTGCTCGTTCAATGGACACCCAGTTATTGACATATATTTTTTCCAATAAACAATACAAATAGAACAAAAGAGAAAAAGAGAGAATACTTATGTTAAAAATATTGGAAAGACTTTTGATAATCTTTGGTTTAATTACATATGTAAACCAAAACATTTTTTTAAAGCTTAACTGCTTTATTAATATCTAGATTTTCTTGTTATTTTTGATTTTGTTTGGTAATAAATGCAAAAATCTATTGACAAAAACCTATGTAGTTTTATTTTAAAGATAAGAGCAATTTTTAATTTTTTTATTATTTTTAAGGAACTGGACATTCGCTAATTGGACATTTTGCGAATTGGATATTCTGCGATTGGACATCTTGAGAATTTGACATTTTGCAAATCTGGTATTTTGCGAACTGGACATTCTGCGAATTGGACATTTTGTGAATTGGACATTCTGCGAATTGGACATCTTGCGAATTGGACATTCTGCGAATTAGACATCTTGAGAATTGGACATTTTGCGAATCTGGCATTTTGCGAATTGGACATTTTGCTACTGAAGGATCTAATCATTGACTGCACTGCGACTGCGGAGCCCCATCCCAAACCATGGCACATTTACTGGCTTGCCCTCTGTTACCGGTCACAAGTAGTAAAGAAGAGCTGAACTTGGCGTCTGATAATGCCATAGCCGTCGCTAAGTACTGGCAGGAAAAGATATAGTTCGGCCATTGACACGAAGAAGAAGAAGATTGACTTACCATTGCGACACCACCGACGCCGGGTACTCCGTATTAGGATTGTCAGGATCCGCAGCCACGGTAGACGCGACAGCCTCACCCAGGGCCTGGACGTGGTTGGCCTCCCCTCGGAAGCCCTTCTCGATCCAATGCTTGGGGTTCGGATGTCGAGATGCCTTCACCATTCGGATGTATGTTGATACTACGCTTTCGCAGTACTGAAAGAAATACAGCGTGTGATTTCGTGTCAAGTATTAAAGCAGCAGAAATTAGGTAAAACTACGGACTTCACTAATAATTTACCGAAATATTTATATTTTATTTATTTAATCATGTAACTGTGACATTAAGGATGTAAATATTAATATTTAAATTTAAATGAATATTATTTCTTATGTTTCATTCTTGGGGTATGTAGCCCGCACTCTGCGCATCAACGATGTGCACCTTTTTCGCAGTGGTGAAGAAGTCATTGATTTGTGCCTCAACAAACAAATCTATGACTTCTTTACCACTGTGCAAAAATATTCAAAGTTTGAATTAATAAACAGATTTTTTTATAAGTGTTTTGACGCCATAAATACGTAGGCTATGACGTCATACTTTCAGTTTTCATACAAAATACCGTTTTAGATCGTTTTAAAAACTAGCTCATTTGACCTGCCAGTCCACAACCCTATTGTTAGGTATCCAACTCACACATACATACATATATCACGCCTTTATTCCTAACGGGGTAGGCAGAGCGTTAACGGCCTTTAGAATACGGCCACGTCTGACTAATATAGGGCCGTTTGAGATAATTTGTGTATCACCATAGTGACAGATTGTCAGTCTGTCGCCTAAAAGTTGTAATACACCTGAAACCCTCAAGCCCCTCAGTGGCCTCTTACGACACCCACGGGTAGGAAATGGGGTGATGCTACTCTAAGCCGGCATCACACGGCAAACAACTCACCTCTCTCAGTAACTGGTAGGACACGACAGTGCTAGGACTGTACGTCTTGCCCAAACACTCGTATAGTGCTTTCGTTTTCTGGTCTACTGTTCCTAAAAAAGTATATAAAAAAAGTTTCTTTACCGTTTCAAAAAAATGCAAAAAATAGTAAAAAAACAGTTGTCCCTATTCATCATCACCATTTGTGTCTTTACCGTTAAAAGAATGCAAAAAATAGAAAAAAAGTTGTCCCTAATCATTATCATCATTTCAGCCATAAGACGTCCACTGATGAACATAGGCTTCCCCTAAAGATTTCCACCTTGTCCGATTAGTAGCGGGCTGCATCCAGCATTTCCCCGCGGACTTGACCAGGGCCCTAAGTCTGCTAAATGAAAATCGTTTCAGTTGGATGTCGATTGGATCTCGGTTGGATCATTTTGGTAGTTTCGTAGTCTGCTGACAGTTTGAAGTATAGAAAATCACAGTGGTAATCGAATGTCACTTGAGTTTCGATGGCGTTACAATGACAAAAAATTGCAGACTTGAGGCCCTGATCGTCTGTCCATCTCGCGGGGGGCGTCCTACGCTGCGTCTGTCGGTACGTGGTCTCTACTCGAGAACTCTTAATACAGGGTGTGAATTAGCTGCAAATATTTTAAGGGGTGAAGTAGCCCATGAAAATTAACAACTTTCCCCAAGGAACATAGGTCGAAATAAGTATGAATAAAATTTTTGGGTCTCCCATACAAAATTACTGACCGACCAAGTCAATTGTATGGGTCATATTTCGACCTATGTTTTTTGGGGAAAGTTGTTCAGTTTCATGGGCTGGTTCACCCCTTAAAATATTTACAGCTAATTTTTTTACACCGTGTATTGACAAAATTGACTTCTCATTTTATACTGCGCTTGCTTACCCCTCATGGTGTACACGTAGAGCTCGGCGAACTTGGTGAAGTCACAGTGGCTCTCCTTATTAGGACCGAAGCCAAACAGGAAGTTGGACAGGTACTGTGCTAGCCGCGGGTCTATTTGCGGACCCCAGTATTTCTGAAAATTAAAAAACAAACATTCGTATAGTAGGGGGCATACATCCAACGTACAAAACGATAGACCCTAAACATTTTAAGTATTAAATCGGGTCTATCGCGATGACATTTAGGTAATTTTTACACGACCGCCCGCCAAAAAAGGAGTGTAATGTTTTTAGAGTTCATGTATGTATATAATAAGTATTTCGTGATATTTCTTTATTCCACTGTAACTATTTATAAACTGAACAGATTTAGATTAAAGATGTGTCAAACTAAAGAAGAACTTTGAGAATAATTTAACGACGCGTGTAACATTTCTGCATGGTTTGTTTTTTCGAAAGCGATGAATAACAATATTTTGTCGAATGTTAGAAATAAGACACATTAGGGATGGAACGAAATTTCCAAATTTCTAATTTTATTATTCCTGTGAGCAAAAGGAGCGTACTAGGATCGTCCCACAGGACGGCGTCCAGTGGGGCGCCCCAGGCACCGCTGGAGAGACGTGGTAGAGGCAGACCTCCACGATCTTCGAGCCAGCAATTGGCAGGAGATCGCGCAGGACAGAGATCAGTAGAGAGAGCTCGTTAATTAAGCCAAGATACTCCTTAGGTGACTGAGTCAACGGAGTTAAATAAATATAAATATCTTGGACAATTCACACAGCGCCATCTAGCCCCAAACTAAGCAAAGCTTGTACTATGGGAACTAAATAGCTGATATTATTACTTATATACTTTTTTGTAAATAAATACGTAATATACATAGAAAACACCCAGACTCAACACAAATATTTGAAAAAATTTACTTAACAAATATTTATGTTCGGGGATCGAACCCACGAACGACCCTCGGCATTGAAGGCAGGGGTACTATCCGCTACGCCATCGGGACAGTCAAAGTTAGTTATTGTTCCTGTACGGAAAATCGATGACATGACTTATACATACCTAACACCAACACTTCTGGTATTTATAAACTATTTACTACCAGTAATATTTATGTGCATGTAAAACTAATATTAGCGTTCTGCTCCATACTTTGTGTAACCACATATTAACATGTAGTAAAATTTAAGAGGCTGCCGAAATTATTATATGACGAATGTTTCCTGTGTGCGATAGATTTATAGTTATTTTACTGCGGCACGAGCACACCTAGCTGTTTCCAAGCATTTCTTATCATCACATCAGACTATAACAGTCCTCTGCTGGACGTAAGGAGTGATCTTCCGCTTTCGCCATCCAGTCACTACCCTCTCGACAAGACATCGGTCCATCTAGCCGGAGAGCGTTCAACGGTACGTGTAGAAAATACGCTGTGGTATATTAAGGGAAAAGTAAAACCACGTTTCTAGGAGTGGCAATGATGAATGGACTGACTTTTACAATGACAACAAGAGGTATCAAAAATATCAAAAACATAGATAAAAAACATGCAGGCTCCAGCCAGTTGTCGACATCACGCTTGCTCGCCATAGTTTTTTTTTGTAGCCTATAATGTGTCCTTTCTTTTGGCCAGGTTTCTCGCTCTTGAGTCTCTGATGGCCATTAAATATATAATAGTCTACTAAAAAAATATATTCTATTACTTCCTAATATTCCTATCCATAACCTCAAATTACGTGCGGCCAAGTGCGCACCTATACCTACAAAGTAGACACATGTGATTCCATTTTTTTTTGTCGGCTAATTTAATATGCCTAAAATCTGAAAAACGCATCAAAATCCGATAATCCAAACGCGAGATATTTAAGGACAAACATACATACAGGTCAAACTGAGAACCTTCTTTTCTTAAGTCGGGTAAAAAGGCTAATATCTCAAAAAATTATGGCGGCAACCGGAGAGCCTTTACGCGCGCAAGCGCACATATCTCGGTATCTAAGCACGATCAGCCATTACGGTACAGATATATATAGCAAGAATAATAGCACCAGATTTTTCCGCCAAATATTTCATCCCGGCCTTCAATATTTACCCGGGCATGGTTTTCATCAAAGACTCAATTATAACACCTATTGTATTAAATTGGAGCAACTAAAACAGCGACTTCATGAGCACGGCGACAAGCGATTTTGTGTATAAAAAGTTATTATCACGGCCACTACGATACTTCAGCGACTTGAAGCACAGAACAAACCTGCATGGCTAACAGTCACATTCTACATGTGACTGTACAGCTTAATAAACCGAGCCTATTTAATTATATTTCTTTAAAAATAATGCGCTTATGTTTACGTGTCTCAGTAACTGTACTGCCACTTAGATATTTACGCGTCGAATAGTTTAACCGATTAGGTAAGTATAAAAGTAAAAGTATAGAACATTAATTTACGGCGAGACGATTACATATTTTCACTAGAAAAACCTTCTAGTTACGACTAGAATTGAAACACAGCTCAGAACTTTACAATCCCGCTAATTTCGTGGCCACACTTGAATAGTCCGGTAATCTGTGTGCATTATTCGCTGAAAAAATAAACAATCCCGGCGTGTTTGGTTCGTACGTTAGCACTCAAACCCGGACGCATTACTCGTTTCTGACTTCGTGCTCGTATCAAACTGACAGCTCAGTACATACATTAGCATTTTGCAAAACCAAGTCAGATAAACCAACTTTCAGTGGTTAATGGACTCGTATGTCGTAATTGTTTATCAAAGTCGTGAGTGCGGATTTTAGATCTTCGGATTTCCAAATAATATTCTCCTTTTTGTCATGTCCTGTGGGATACCGAGTCACCGAACGTCGTGATAAACCCTTCTGTCAGCATGACCAGTTATTTAAAAAAATCGCTGTAGTCAAAATTGAAGGAAGAAGAGGAAGGGGAAAACCAAGAAGGAGTTATTTGGATCAGAGAAAGGAGAAAATAATGGTCACGTCGTACAGAGAAGTCAAGGAGAAGTCAAGGAGAAGGCGGAGCACAGAGAAAGCTGGCGGATACTGCACCGACAAGGGAAATGCCCTTAAATAAATAATGATGATGATGATGACGAATTGACAGTAATCAACTGAGTTTTGTGATGTGATGATTCCATAGAAATCAACTGTTTGGACGGCTCTTGGGCGGCGGCTACATATCGATGGATGATCCCTAATGGGCTACACAGTACGCCCTTGCTCACCCGCTTACGTCATCGCCTGCCCCATCGCCTGAACAATTATTGACCATTGTCCAGCCCAAACATTGGACATTACGTGAATACGACACGTACAGATATAATGATAGTCAAGTAGTTTTACGAGTAGATACGTGCGTACAAATAATGTTACTATACTTTGTAAAACGCTATGACATAAGGTCCATTTTCCTCTGTTTACTTCTCTTAGTATAGAACTGTCGAACGTCACAGACATTAAGCTATATATTTTATGGATAGGAAGAGTCCTAAACTTAAGGTTTCCATCACCAGATCCCGATCTCTTGACCTTAGAACCACATGTGAGGTGTGTCCTACACAGAAAGAGAGAGAGAGACATAATTTAACACGTTAAAAAAAACCAACTAATTGAAAACTGAGGTTCTCAATTAAAAATCAGTTGGAAAACCTTCTCCTAGATCGATATAAATGACCTATATTATAAATTCTGCAGCCGTAACCGTAACGAGACGGAAAACAAAAGTGATATTGTATCGTCTCGACCTTGCCCGATACGACATCCAACTGACGTGTGAGGTCGTTCACATGTCACTTATTATCAGGTGGCATACTTATTTTTATATGTATTTTTGCTTTACTAGTCTCCCTCTTTTCGTGTAGGACAACGACTCGTCCAACGATCCAGTGAACCCTAGTGTCAGAATTTTTCAACCGCCTTCTACACATAGCAGGCTCCTGACACGGTTTAGTAACGACCGCCGTCTAATTAGTCATAGACAGCAGCCGGGACCTACGGCTTAACGTGCCATCCGAAACACGGAATCATCTTTCATAATCTGGTGGTTCAGCCCGCAATGGCCTAACCAGACTGGGAACAAATTCACAAAGTGATAAATATCAACTTTGTGAGTGACCCACCCAGAAACGAACCCGGAACCATCTGCGTCTGGGGCAGTCGCACTACCACTGCGCCACATCGGTCGTCGGTTGTCGTCGGTTTTTATTAGTTGGCCATACCCTTTGCTAGCGAGATCAGAGAGCCTAACCTAAACACACTTAAGCCAGCATGTCTCGGTCTCTAATCTTCACTTGTAGAGCGTGCGGAAAGTTATGCCGCTCCCGCTTCGGCTTGTGTATAGCCATGAAAAGTCTTGCCTTAGACACTGATTAAATCGTCTGTCACAGACGTATGAGGCCAATGATGATGATGAGTGGCCATACCACGACACATGCACACTTATAAGTGACTGGTAATAAATAATACAAGACTTTCCCCATGGACGAAATACGAAAAAAAAAACAGAAAATCCATATGAAATTGCCCCTAGTGCGGTTGTTTTTACGACACGTATGGTGGTGCTATTTTTATCCAACACTACAGAGAAAACGTATACGGTCCTTGTTTGCATACTACGTACATACGTGTGAAAAACTACGCCACATCGCGTAATGATAATATTGATAATGAATGACGCATACAAAGATACCCAAATTCAAAGCGTAAGAATAGATAAAATCAAAAATTGTGTTAGTAACATTAGAGAATAGTACCTTTCAAATTAGCAATAATTGTATATTGATAATCAATTGATAATATTAATAAATTCTTCTTCATCTTCTACAGCCACAACAGTCCACAGCTGGACATGGGCCTCCCCGTATTGGGGGTATTGCCATTACTCACCACGCTTACCAGGCGGATTGGCTAGCGCAGTGAAAGATAATGTAGATATTCACACAGTACGCCTGGTCCCTGGATTCATATTTTAGTTTTACGACACCTGCGGATAAAAATGGAGTGATACTATTATAAGCCGTCACCACACGGTATATTCATCAATTAATGTGTAAAAATATTTATTTATAATCGCGTTCTCGGATACGGAAAAACGTTCTTTCACCCGTTTTAGCGAGTTGTTTTAATAATTTCATATTGTTGATGTGTGCTCTAAAAATTGAAATCAGCTATGTAGCTAAGCGGCTGTGGGTGGGCTATTTTTGACGTCAGTGTACAGTTTACACCGTCGCTCAAATCAAAGCGAATACAGTTTCAGGATTATGGATGGATACCATAACGCACAAGCTTAAGCGGAAGCGGATGGGATAATTTAAAAGAACATAACATGTGAGTTAACATGTGAGATAAAAAGTGGGAGTTAACAGGACAAATCGACAAACGGGCATGAACTCTGACGTCAGCCATAGCTGAACAACGGTTCGGAATAGGTAAAAACTGTAAAGACCAAACATGTAGAAAACTTTATTACCTTTCATTGTCTAGTACAACAAAATTTCATACAACGCATCGTTTTCGAGTTATAAGCCGATTACCATGCCAGCTTAGAATTGTATCACCTCCATTCTACCCGTAAGTTTCGTAAAAAGCAACTAAGGGATAACTATCCAGGGATTGGGCAGTAGCTTTGTGAATTAAAAGTCTTCCACTGCGCTCGTCAATTCGCTTGCCAAGCGTAGTGAGTATGGCAATACCCCCTCGATAGGGGGAGTTCATCTCAAGCGGTGGACTTTTGTAGCTGTTAAGGTAGGGCCTGGGTATTAGTATTAGTAGGTATGTTTTTCTCCTTACTAGTCTATACGAAGTACCGTTGTAAAAATGTCCGCTTCAGGCCTCATTCGTTTCCTACTAGGACATGTTACTATAACTTGATTTTTTAAAGAAACGATCCCGAAAAGGGAATATTATTGATCCCGAAAGGGGAACATTATTGTTGACAGCCCGTGCATTATGTTATATATTTTGATAGAGAGACAAAAAAATGTTGCCAATTCGGGATCGTTCCTTTATCTGACCGAAATATAGCTTATTGTTGCAAATATCTAAGTGGCAAATCGGATAGCACGTTAAGCCGTAGGTCCCGGTTGCTGTCTATGATAACTTAGACGGCGGTCGTTACACAACCATGTCAGAAGCCTGTTCCTTGTAGAAGGCGGTTGAAAAATTCAGACACTAGGGTACATTGAGTCGTTGGACGATCCGGTGTTCCACATGGAAAGAGAGAGAGAGGCAAATCTATGGGTTTGGTGGTTTAAACTTGGCCCACCCCACTCCGGTCAAGCTCGCGTAGGCACGACTAATTGAGTATTTGACGTATCGCCAGCGCTGCGCTAGTAAATCTACAATGTTTGGCTGCCGTGATAGCCGCCGTGCCTAAAACTGTATCTGAATACTAACAACCGATTATGATGTAGCCACGAGGAACCTTGAAATACTGTTGATTACAGAGCTCTGTTCTAGAGGCCGGGGTATGGGGAATCTAAGAGACGTTTTTTGCTATTACCTTAAAAGCTGTAGTAGCCCTATTACAGAAGCCTCATTTCCGCCATTAAATATTCAAACAGTCCCAACTTTTTTAACCACTTTTGACAAGTCAGTCAGTCTCAAGCGTCAAGATGATGCTGGTGGTAAATAAATAGTTCTTAATAAAACGTTTAGGAGTACTTTAATTTTATTTGCTACTTTAGGCTCTGCTGCCATAATACGATCTTTCGATCGAAGTTTCCTTCGTTCACACGAGCGCAGAATACTCGCGCATAATATAGTAGTGTAGTTTTAAATGTATAGGCACACTGTACCTACGTAGTTTTAGAAAAAGCTTCCTTAAACAAAAAAATTAAATATTCCATTTCAAAATCGACTCGCTATATTACTTAGTACGATAAATATGAGAACTTGTAAGACCTCAAACATACATTGACCTAATTAAAAACATCACAAGGAACTTAAAACGCAGTGCGACTAAAATGCGAACGAAACTAAAATGTGCGGACGAAACAAAACTAAAATTACAAAACTTAAACTAAAAATAAAACTAAATAAATAAACTACATACAAGTTGAAATATACATATAAGTAAAATTAAATTGATGTTTCACTACTCAAATAAATAAGCAAGGTAGCAGAGAGTTTCCTATAGTTTTATATATTTTTCATTGTGTTCCAATTGTTTTAAGCTCATTTACCTACTCAATCATGACTGTTTTTTAAATGTAATTATCAGCCTATCCCGCAAGGGATAAGGGCGTGAGTGATGAGTGATTTTTGACACGGTCATCAATCTGCTAAATACTATCAAAAACAAACTGTAATAAAATATCAGAAAGAGATCAGGATAGAATTGAGAAATGGGTTGCTGTAGTCATGAGTAGTTTATTTTTAACACTCTCTGTTAACTTGTAATTAGAATAGGAAGAATATGTATGTACCTTTTCATAATGCAAAAAACTTGTATGTAGGATAAAGTGGCATAGTGGCAAGAAATTATACTTTATTTTATTAATTTTGTACCTCCAGAGAAACCAGTTGCAAGAATTCAAGAATAAGTTGAACATATTAGTTTTAAACATTTGAAATAAATTAATCATAATTAAATTGGCTCAAATCTCTTCACGATAAGATTAGTGGGCAATCAATGACCGAATTAAAATTTATAAATTCCGCGGTACAACAGTATAGGGATATACCTAGGCGTTATCAAAAAAAATCAAAAAATCAAAAATATTTATTACTGTAACTTAAGTTTACATTTTAGTTAGTGGCTGGTGTCTCCTTTTAAGCTGAAGTTGCCTGTGTTAGGAGACACCGCTCTTCCTTAATCTAATCATAATTTGTTACACTAATAGGCCAAAACAACTTATTAACTAATATTTTAAAAGTAAATAAATGAAAGTAGCAGTACAAGTGCGGTGTGCGTGCATATCCCCGTGCTAATCAGTGTTAGTATTAGTGTGTGTGTGTGTGTGTGTGTGTGTGTGTATGTGTGTGTGTGTGTGTGTGTGTGTGTGTGTGTCTGTGTGTGTGTGTGTGTGTCTGTGTGTGTGTATGTGCGCCAGTGTGTTTGCGTTTAGCAATACAATTATTTAATTTTCGTCTAGCAAATTTTCAATGTCCTCATAGCTTTTTTTTAATATCCAGTTTGTAATTAATCTCTTACTTTCATAATACGATATACTATAAATTTGTAGTTCCTTATGCAGTTTATTAAATAGAATGGCAGAACGCCTATCATACTGTCTTTTTGCGAAAGTAGACTTAGTACTAGGAACCTTGGCTACAATATCCTTACGTCGCTTGTTGACATTTACATTTGGGTCGAACGGAAGCGATTTATGTTTTCTGAGTACAGTGTTTAAGACATATAGCTTTCTGACAGAGAGTAACTGATAGGTACTGTACAATGCTCCCGTGGAGTATCTCATTTTCTTAAAATACATAATTTTAATTAAACAGCGCTGAGCGCGTTCGAGTTCTAAAAACCTGGTTTTAGCAGCACCACCCCAAATAGGTATGCAGTATGATATTACAGATTGCGCCAGCGAAATATATATGTCTTTTAAGATATCTCTACCAACGGGGTTTCGTGGGCCATTGACTCGTCCCGGTACCACGTACCTTAGGGTTTTGAATATCCAGTTTAACTTACGAAGTCTTTGTGTAACATACTCAAGCTGCGGATACCAAGAGAGTCTCTGGTCCACAATGACACCCAGATATTTGGTCTGTTTTACATTCTGGATTGTAGGACAGTTGCAATTATCTAAAATATTACAGCAGTGAATTTTTATTGGCATGTTTTTACATTGCTTGTCGTTATATTTGCTGAAACAAATGTAATTTGTTTTGTCAGTGTTTAATGTAAGAATGTTATCACGTAACCATTTATCAATTTTCATTAAACCCCGTTCTGTTGCTCTCTTTACTTCCTCCCAAGATTCACCCGAGAAAACAACTGCGGTATCATCGGCGTACGACAGAATCTTAGCGTTTTCCACTTTAAGATTACAAAGATCATTAATGTAAATGAGGAAAAGGGTGGGACCCAAAACGCTACCCTGTGGCACGCCGTATGATATATCTGCGTCATTACTTAGGTACGAGTCAATCTTAACTCTTTGTTTCCGTCTACATAAATAATCTTTAAACAAAAGAAGAGGTGTACCACGAACCCCAATTTTTTCGAGCTTGTGTGTAAGGATGGGGATGGAGACAGTATCGAAGGCCTTCCTAAGATCAATAAATACAGCCAAGCATTTATTAGATCTATCTAGCTGTTCAGTCACCAGCGAACTTAGCTCGTATACAGCATCCTCCGTAGATCTACCCTGTCTAAATCCAAACTGGAAAGGTGATAACAGGTTGAATTTATCAAGATAGTCAAGTAATCTTTTATTTAATAGCTTTTCTACAAGTTTCGAGATCGCTGGGAGAACCGAAATAGGCCTGTAGTTACTGACATTATCTCTGTCCCCTCCCTTATACACAGGTGTTATAACTGCACATTTTAAAGGCTCCGGAAAAATTCCTTGACTGAAGCATAAATTAACGAGGTGTGTTATGATTGGGACGGTAATTGGCTTAGACAGTATAAGAAAAGATGTTGGTACATTGTCCCAACCAGGAGCACTGTTAGGTTTTAGCATCGTCAGTATATTATTTACCTCTTCGTGATCAGTGGGAAGTAAGACTAGGGACTCAGTTTGTGAGGGTAAGTTTTGAAGGTATACGTCACGGTCATGCAAATTGGTGTCTATTTTTTGAGCAAGTTCTTTCCCTACATTGGCAAAAAATGAGTTAATGAAGTTAGCAGAATCTTTAGGGTGCGTTTTTAAATTAAGCAATTCTGAGTTGGTTCCGTTGACTTTACTAGTATAGGTTATCGTTTTGATTGATTTCCATAAAGTTTTATTATTTTTAATTGAATTTGTTATTAATTCTCTATCATATTTCCTCTTTGTCTTTTTTATTAATTTATTACAGTAATTTCTGTATCTTGTGTAAGTAATTTTAAGTATATTATTGTGTGGATCACATTTAAATTCTTTTTGTAATTTGTTACGATTCCTTATGCAGCGCAGCAATCCCGGTGTCATCCACGGCTTTAATATGCGGAATTTGTTAGGGATGTTAGTAATCACAGTATTCTCATTGATGGTATTAGACAATGTATAAATAAGTTGGTCTAATACTGAATTAGGGTCATCACATAATAATAATTCTTCCAAATGTTTAGTTTTAAGATCCTCTAGGGCTTTTTCAAAATTAATCGTCTTTTTTGACTTAACTGAGATTGTGTTATGTTTTATTTTAGATATAGTTAAGAAAATAGATTCATGATCCGTTACAGTTGTTTGCAGAACTGCAATGGATGCATGTAATTTAGTTTTATTTAATTTTAGCATAAAATGATCCAAACAGTTTATGCCTCTGGTTGGTAGAGTATGACCAGCAAGTATACCATACAAAGAAAGTGTGTTTAAATAATTGACTCTATTTTTATACTCGTGGGACGGCTCAGAAGCTTTAGGAGCGATATTTATATTGATGTCACCTGTTAGAATTATACATTTATTAGCAGAATTCAGACAGTCAAGGTGAAGGCTTAAGGAATTCACAAAATTGTCGGCATTAGTGTATGAGGGTGATCTGTATATACCCATAATAATATTATTGAGAATATCTAGTTGAAGGCAGGATGCTTGGGATAATTTAACTTCTTTTACTTTGTGTCTCAATGTTTTTTTTACATATATCACTACCCCATCATTCTGATTCAGCTGACATGTCGTGGCATACACAATATAATTAGTTAACTTTGGTAATGGTTTTGCGGAGTCAAGCCGGCATTCTGTAAGCACCATCACATCCACCTCGAAATGTAAATTTGACAGAGTTAGCAAAAGGTCATTAAAGTTACTGTAAATGCTCCTAATATTTTGTGATATAATTGTAAAGTCGCTATTTTTAATATGAACATATTTTTTTAGATCATCGACATCGCATTTAAAAGAACGAGCCATCTCCAATTTATCAATATCATTTAAAGTTTGTAATCTATCATTCATTATCAAGAAAGTAATGAAGTAGATACATTTTGATATTTAAGGGTCGCGTGCAAAAATAAGTAAATATTCGTATTGGTATTAAGCTATTGAGAGCGTGGTGTGTTAATGTAGAAAATGAGTAGGCGTGTGTGTAAGGTGTGTAATACGTGTATTTTAAATGGCACACATTTTGAATTATCAAAAAGAAGCACGATAAATCACTGACAAAAATGCTAACGATTACAAATGAAGGCATTTCATGGGCACAGAAAAGTCGGGAAACGGACAGACTTACGTCGGATAGTCAGTCCTCTTGTTCATTTGCTAATAAAAGTTGATGAGCTTGTCCTTCACTCTTTATCTGAATAATGTTGGATACCTCTGATTTCCTGACATAAACTTTGCCATAAGAGGTCCAGCAAAATTTATAGTTCTTTGATCGGGCAAGATCACGGGCTAAAAAGTGAAGTCTAGCAGCTCTAGCAGTCAGATGTTCTGAGAGAAAGACTGGGGTATCCTCATTAGTTTTGAATCCTAGGTGTAAAGCGCGTAATTTGTTCTTATTCTTGATATTGAATGCCTTTGCCTTTTTAATAAAATCTGTCTTTAACAATACAGAGTTTGTTTCTACTACTATTGGAGTATTTAGTGAATTTTTCGAATTCTTTCCACGCACCCGGTAGATATCCTTAATGTCTGATCTTGAGACTTCACAATCAATATTTTTTGAAAGGCATTGCACCATTTCAATCAACTCTTCCTTACTCTCCTTTTCCTTTTTCGGTACATTTTTTATTTCAAAATTAGCTTTCCGATTTTCCATCTGCAGATCTTCCACTTTATGCTCAAGTAGTAGAATGTATTCATTATCTTCCTTCGCATGGGTTTCCAAAAGAGCGAGTCTATGGTCGAAATCTTCCTGCTGTGATCGTATAGAGGCAATTGATTCCTCAATATTTTGGTTTGATATCTGAATCGCGTGTAAAGTTTCCTTGATCTCAGAGATATCTGCCTTGTTAGATGTTGAGAAACAAGTTAATAGTTTCCTTATCTCTTCTTTAAACTCTTGGAATTGAGACTGAATGTCTGTTTCAAGGGGGCGTTGACGCTGTGTGACATAGTTAGGCGACGACTGGTCTTGAGGCGTTGGGTCACGGGACTGATCAGCCCCATCGGAGAGGCAAATTGACATATCATTACTATTTTGTCCCAATATATTAGCGTTCATACGGTCATCAGCCATAGTGCGTAAATAAATTGATTAGTCGACAGTTGATCGCTCGTAGCAAACGCGCAGATTTCGTAGCAATAGACGTGGGCCGTAAAAGTAGGTTTGTTGTTATGATCTGTACTAAGTCGACTGGTTCGAATCAGATGCAGTGGGTACTCAGCGGCAATATATCGATCTCTCTCTCAAAACCCCCGAGGGGAGACACCTTATGTCTTATTGGTGTATGTGCAAGAAGGAGGGACCGATTTTGTGATGATCCAAATTAATTAGAGACGTTGTAAAGTAAGTATCACTTACAAATGATAGGTCTTGCGTCGTTGGCCGAAAAAAGTGAAAGGCACTCAGGCGTCCAATCGTGCGAGACACCGATAGCTTGGTATGTCTCCGTAAGCGAGAGGTCTTGAACACTGGTTATAGCTCCGATCAACACGAGAGACGTGCGCTCACTACCACGGTCGACGAGGAATCGACGGGGTTATTTGTGTATGTATGTATGTAAAACAATAATAATACAAGATTAGTTTGCCGCCCAGGTGCATGATATCAAATTTTGATTCACACACACTTTTACACAACTTAAGGAGGGATTGAATTTACGAACGCCTTTTCACAGTGCTCATTCACACTATTTTGACAAAATCTAACATTAAATTTCAATTATTTAAGTCCTGATTTTGGCTTTAAGTGAGTTAATATCTACCAGTCTATCAGCCAGTTTTTAATTCATTCAACAGCAGTGATTTTCCAAACTTCGTGCCACCATGCCAAACTTAAACCAAAAAAAATAAAAAGTGTGAACAAACTTCAAGCATGTCTGCGTCTACTCGGGCACTAGGACTCACGATGATCTCGTCCTCCCTCATCTTGTCCGACCGGCAGACATTCTTGAACGTGTTGGCGAGGTACTTCTGCTCATCCTTCTGTAGCAGCTCGCATTCGCGCGCCAGCTTCTTGCTGCTGTTGCCCATGCTGGAAACAGACGGAGCAAATGAAACTTTTTCTTTTATGTTGTTTTGTAATTGGGACAAAATAGGGATGTGGACTGGCAGATCAAATGAGCTAGTTTTTTCATTACTGAAGGTCGTGTCCAGGTTTCTCTCTTCTTCCAGGTTTTTCAAAATATCCTTCCATTACGTTTTTTTTGTAATTGCAAAAAAATAGGGATGTGGACTGGCAGGTCGAATGAGCTAGTTAAAACGATCTAAAATGGTATTTTGTTTGAAAATAGGAATGGACATTGCTATTTTAGATGGCGTCTGAGCACTTACATTTAACATTTTATAATTTATATTTAAATATGAATATTTTGAAAAATTATGTATACTTTTGGACAATAGTTTTAAGCATACAACTTTTATGTTCACAATTGAATTGTGTAGCATGACTATTTACAAAGAGCATGTAGCTTCAACTCACCGACAAATTGGGGAAGCGTTATGGTGGGTCCTAAAGTTTATAAGTAGATTGATTTACTATGTTTTGGAGGACATGCATTAAATTGGAGGCGTTGTTTAGGGTATACTGAATCTGATCAACTTTCCCCATGGGACCAGTGCTGGAAAACGGAAATATTTTCGATACAAAGTTATCTCAAATTTTGTGTGAGATGTAGATCTTTTTCCATTTTTCAGCATTGGTCCCATGGGTAAAGTAGTTGAGTATGATGTCCCAAATAATGTTTCCAATTTAATGCATTATCTCCGAAACACCATGTAGAGGATGATTTTTTAAGTTGTCTGTGCTTCAGTTCAGCGTACCTATAACTAAACTATAATGGGTAAACAAAGAAAGAAGCTAGCATCCATGGTGAAGATTCAGTGTGGGCTCAATAATGATGCATGGTGTTTTAGCACTAGCATTCAAATGTTTAGCAGGTAGACAGTAGGTATCAGGAATTTTTGGAAATTCTGGAAATCGTATGTATATAACCCAAAACCTCATTATATATTTTTTTACTTTTAAGTAGACAGCACATCCAGCAGTACATACTAATACATACTCATTTTACCAAAGGATAAAGGCATTTTCCTGCTTAATAATTGGCTATCATATCCTCATAATCATTCATAAATTAATACAGCTGGATATTCAACAGAGAATTTTTGATAGACAATCAGTAATAGAATTTTCACATCCAAACAAACACACAAACAAATCTCTGTTTTATATTACACATACACTAGTGGCCTGCACAGCGGTTGCACCCGCTGCTAATTGTTTTCCAATGGAAATAAAACATTTTACTGGCATGGTATAAACCTTCCTATTGATTTAGTAAGAAAAACTGCATTAGACAGGTGTGGGAAGCGACTTTATACTATGTAGAGATTGTAAGTACCCATAAAGTGTGGTGTGATAGGTACAATGCATAAGGAAAACTTTAAATAATATTAAATTATAAAAAACATAATGTTCAATATGAGTGACAAAATTCTATATGTTTAGTTAATGAAAGTATTTCTAGCTTACAAGCTTATTTCATGAGCTAAGAAGCCTGTGAGCCTACTAATATTCCATTTCAAGTAATGCTGACATACCTATCCAAATCTGCTTGATCGTTCGGCGAGAAAATACGGCAAAATGAACTCCACATAATGTCTTTTATTAGTTAAAAAAATAATCAGATGTTTTAATCATAAAAAACATTTGTTAGGTAGGTACCTTGTGGTAGTAAGTTTGATTGATTAGTGTGAATGGTTGGCTGCCTGGAGCAGTCTCAATGCTGTTCTAGATCACAAGTTACCCAGAGTAAACAAAAATGTTTAGAAAAGCATTTATAGTGGCAAAATAATCCTCCACCTTAGAATCACAACTGTGTTGCAACTGCAAGACTAAAAATTAATTTAGATTGGAATTATTTATCGACAAACATCGACAAAAAAAGGGCGCCAATAAAAAATCTGACAAGAACATTTACCTTCTAGAAATAAGAATATTTGCCGAGAAAAATAATGCTGTTATTCCACATCAACACTTCTATGCATATTCCATTGCCTGGAAACTTTTTTACGCACTAAATCAAATATGAACACTTATTTAGATAACCTCTAATGGAAAAATAAACGTTTTTTACTTTGAGATAACAAAATTAGCACAAATCAATAAATAAACATTGAATTTGAAAAATAGGAAGAATTTTAGGTTACCTGTCAATGTCACTTTATTTTTTAAAACCCGCCCTCTCACTTTGGCAAGGGGCTATTGTCCGTTGTTCCAACACACGGCTACACACACTATGCGAAGACCTTCCCTCGATGGTCGCCGAATAGCGACTGCATATCGCGATATTCCAAGTGGACCAACTTTCAGACTGGACGTGGGAATTTGCCGACGCGGACAAGAATAAACTGCCGCAAAAGGTGTTCTATGTAAATATTTACCTTGGTCTGCGGAAATACATTGATTAGATTAGTGTTATCGGACTGATTATCAAACGTGATTGATACCTAATCACCCGATATAGGTTTTGGGCAAACGAAGACAGACTTAAGCATATTTTTTGCAATAATGAGTGCGGTCAGAAGTTTAGGGGTGGATATTTAAAAACGGTTCTTCAGGTCCCTTTCCTGGCAAATTTAAAATTTTAGTTTTATGGTTTTTTTATCATTGCATAATAATGAAGGCCTATTAAAAAGGTTGTTTACGAAAAAACACTTAAATCGAACCACAGGTTTCGTCAAAATTCAATTCTGAAATTTGAGGTGCCAGTCAACGGGACATTTTGCGCCAGTCAAGGGACAAAGTAATTATTTTAACAAAATATATGAATAAAAGCTGTTCATCTTTTGCTTTTAACTAAGTAGAATAGAAGTAAAAGTTGCCGCAGCCTACCAGACTGACGACGCCCTGAAGCCTCAGTCTCAGATAATTTGTTCGTGCTTAAAACACGACAAAGCTAGCCCGACATACGAAATGAAACAGCCACAGTGTTCGACAATCACAGTTGACAGGCGGGCGTATGTGATCTGTCGACCTCCGGAAGAAGGCTGTTTGTAAACAGCCGAAACGTAGACCCAATTCTCCACCAAAACAATAGTAACGTAAGTCATTTAAACTTGGGCCATAATGAAACAGCCAGCATGAGACAAGAAGAAACCACCGAAAAGATTATGACCTGAAAATTAACTGTGTTGTACATTCTGCTACCGAACAGACGAAGATAACCTTAAAGATGACGCAATCAGCCTAAGACATGCATGACTCAGATAGCCTTAGACACCACTAGGCAAGCAACCTAACACTCGCCGCTGTATACATGAGACACGACGCTATCAGCTTCAGAAACATTGCCATCAGACTGAGAAATAACGTAACTAACCTGAAACACGACGCAGTTACCTTAGAGACGACGTAATCAGCCTGAGACACGATGTACTCAGCTAAAAAGACTCCGACATACAATGCAATCGGCTTAAGAGACGTCGCAACCAACTTGAGACATCACAGCCATGCTGAGATAGAATGCAGACGAAAGACGTCGACGTAAGAGACGTCGCAGTCAACTTTGGAGATGTCGAAGTCACCCTTAGTGAGACATAACGCAGCCGCCCTGAGATACAACGCAGTCTGCTTAAGAGACGTCAAAATCAGCCTGACATAGCGCAGCCACCCTGAGATACAACGCGGTTGCTTCAGAGACTTCGCTTAATGATCTTGAGTGAGATAAAACGCAGCCAACCTGAGATGCAACGCAGTAAGCTGAAGAGACGTTTCAATTATTCTGTGACATGACGCAGCCACCCTGAGATACAACGTAGTTAGCTTAAGAGAAGTCGCAATGAGCCTGAGTGAGACATGACGCAGCCACCCTTAGATATATCGCAGTCAGCTGAAGAGACGTCACAATGAGCCTGAGTGAGACATGACGCAGCCACCCTTAGATACTCGTACAACGCAGTAGCTTAAGAGACGTCGCAATCAGTCTGAGACATTACGCAACCACCCTGAGATACAACGCAGTCAGCTAAGATACGTCGCAATGCGCCTGAGTGAGACGTATCGCAACCAACCTGAGATACAACGCACTCAGCTTAAGAGACGTCGCAGTCAGCCTAAGACATAACGCAACCACCCTGAAATACACCGCAGTCAGCTTAAGATACGTCGAAATTAACCTGAGACTTAACGCAGCCTCCCTGAGATACAACGCAATAGCTTAAGAGACGTCTATCAATCAGCCTGAGATATCGCGCAGCTACCCCGAGGCCTAACGCAGTCACATCTAGAGACATAAAGAAAATGTTTTTAAACTATGTCATCTGCACGAAAAACAATGCTGTTTACCAACTGGAAACCCTTAAACTAACTTACGGTACCCATGGGCAGACATGGGGTGGTACTATTCTACACTGCAGGCACACCTTTACTCAAAAATATTGCAAAAACAATCATTAAAATAACATTAGTCACTTGACTGGCATAAAATGTCCCTTGACTGGGAAAAATGCCAGTCAAATGAAGCCAGTCAAGGGACGATTTTTTATGTTTTTAGTGATATATTGGTAAACCCTTAATTGTAATCAAAATTTTTAAACGAATCTTAAATCTCGCTTTATTATGCGACATGTTTTGTTCAGAACAAGTCCTCTGTAATAACTCTTTCATGAAGAAAACATGCACAGGAAAGGGACCTGGCGCGGGTGCAAAAATAGGATCTAAAAATTTAACGACTCCTAATTTGTTCTAGAAGTGCCAAGGAGCTATATGCTCCCTCTCCAGGGATGAAGAAGTAATCCTGGCAGAAGGCAGAAACAAGACCCAGCTCATAGTTCTATTAGTTTCAGCGATTCAGTCGTTTTAGACCACGTATTCAGAAAACACAAAAACGTGTGACCAACACAAACTGTCATTTTTATCGGTATACGCGGTTAAATATTGTCCAATTAATAATTTTCCATAAATCTACATGATATAAGTATTATTATGATGGGTGAAAAGTTATATGATGTCCAGCTAGATAAAACTTTATACGTGTTTGAATTTCGCAATAGCTGAGTGTGACACGCGAAGAACGCGTGTTTTGGCCCCGATTTCAGGTTTCCGATTAAGTTTTAGTTAAACAGATTTCATAATTTGTGGATGGAGTTTTACTTTCCAAATAGTCAATAAAACATTCTTTCGTGTGAGTGATACTTAAAATCTGTAAGTGTTGTACACTTGAAGAAATTTACGTGTGACCGCAATATTTAACTGCTCAAATTTTCACCCTTAGGCTATGGGCGTATGCACAGGGCATATGTGTCTACTTATGTACTTAGCAATAAGGCCGCCTTTTCACCGCACTCACTGCAATGTATCGCATTTCTGGTAAAATTTAATGGATATATATTGAATGAATAGGTATATTTAAAGTTACTCATAGTTACAATTGTAACGGATTCTTACCGACGAATTAATTTTCTTGAGTTCCCGATATTTCGACACTATTGCAAGTGTCATAAGAACCCGTTAAAATTATAACCATGAATAGTGTAAATAAATGAACGGTGTAAAGAACCGCGATAGGTAGTTTAACATTTAATAAAATTTTGAAGTTATTATTAGGGGTTAACAAATTTAAAAAATCAGTCACAGTTTTAAAATTGTATTTCAATAGGTATTTTAACATAGTCAGTCTTATTTGTTATCAGGAGGTTTTCGTCCTATATCCTCATACACATCTCTTGCCAACTTTACTACTGTCCACACGAGAGACCCGACAGCGCATGATGTGTACAGCTGCAAACAAGTCATCAATGTTTCGTTTAACACATTTTTGATTTTGCTGTTGAATCTGTGCAAAAGCACCAGTAAATGAACCTGTGGAGGAATGTTGAGGGCAGTCGCCATATTCTTCAGCCTGGGGAAACATCTCGGGATCAAGTTACTTGTCAAAATCAAGCAAAACAGGAAAAGGCTAAAAGTTACAGTTCCTTTGAAGTCGTTTGGATAGACCGCGGTACCAACTAGGTAGCTCCAGTGTGCAAGTGAAGTAATAGTGAACCACCAAAGTATCTTGTAAACTGCAGCAATAAGAATCAAACCACATAGGGCCTTTAAGACTAATACTTTCGAGTCTGCCAGTATTATTTTAGAATTTGTTAGGTATTATAGGTATTGGAGTAGGTGAAGTGATCGTGCTTAGTTATTCAAACGCCTTTTCTCAGCTCCGTCTGTCCATCTTTCGGAAGTACTATGACATTTTCTGGTCTCTCCAAATCTTCTTCGGACTCTATCTACTTAGTAACTTCAGTGTGCTGCAAACCCCAGACGTAAAAGCTAAATAACGCTCAAAAAAGACACTGCCCAGAACAGCAAATACAATCAATATAACCAACATATCTTCTCTAAGTCCCATGGTTGCTCCTCGCTGGGGTAAGGTAGAGAGAAGGTATATAAAACAGGTACTTTTTTAAAACTGACAGTGCAATCGTTTTTGGATCTGAGTTTCCTATTTCTGAGTTTAGCAAGTTTAGGAAGTTCGCTAACCCATTCTGTAGTAATTATTTGAAATGATGAAATGGTTCGGTTTATGCATTTCAAATTATAGGTGATAAATCATTGTGTTTTTGCTTGACTTGATATTTTCTGATGTGGAAATTCCTTTGATGTGATTCTGGTGAAGATCTAATCCAAGCTTCAGAGCTTAGATGACAATAGGTCTCGCAGCGAGACCAATTTTTCATCTAGCTTCCCATTTCCAGATTCATTACCAGATACTCTGATTTGGTAGGTATGGCTCTTCGATTTTCTGAACACCAAGTCAAGTTTTAACTCGCTAATCAAGCTTCCGTGTCATCTAAAAGTCACTTGTCCCGTTTGTCACTACACCAAAAAAGAGATTGGGTAGAAGTTCATATTATTTACAATTTTATTAAATAATAAATAAGTAAAAAGAGATTTTTATTTATATCACAAGCAAACAAAGCTCACTGATAAAACTTCTTTACCAATATTTAAATAAATATAGCCGCTCGGTAGAATTTGGTTTAGCGCCATCTTTTATCCAGTAGCGTTATTAGTACGATTACACACACTTCTTCTTCTTTTCGAGTGGGACACCGAGTCGTCCAACGACCCGATGAACCCTAGTGTCAGAATTTTTCAACCACAGCACACACAGAAACCTCCCATATACAAACACTACTGAACAAATACTGCCAAAAAGACCAGTATCCAGCATTGCAAATGACAAAAAAAACACTGTATTCTTGGGTTACTATTTTAAATATAAGTTCAATTTTGGTAGTGTTTTTATTTGCTTATCTCTAGACTAAGAACATTTTCCCTTCTTGTAAATAAAAAAGGAAAGTATTTAATATTATTATTTTTTTCGTGTGAGAAAGAAGTTTTATTTTGTTTGAAAAGATTAATAAAACAATAAAGAAAATGTAAAAGCCCCCTGTAATTTATTAGTAGATTTTCACATTTTTGTATCGTCACTCAAACGTCATGACTTGAAAATTTTGACAGCCCAGCTTGCGTGTATTTTGTTCCATCCATTGCGTGTCGGTCGAATTTTGCTCTAAAATCTACAGTTTCATCAATTTACTCAATACATATGAAAGGATAACTCGCCAATATGACTTTAACGAAGATGGAAGTGGACCAGGCGAAGGGAGAGGGATTCCGGCCGTATTACATTACGAAAATTGAAGAACTCCAACTCATCGTCGCCGAAAAGTCCCAGAATCTTCGTCGTCTACAAGCGCAGAGGAATGAGCTCAACGCCAAAGTGCGTATGCTGCGTGAGGAGCTGCAGCTCCTGCAGGAACAGGGCTCCTACGTGGGCGAGGTGGTCAAACCGATGGACAAGAAAAAAGTCCTAGTAAAGGTACACCCGGAAGGCAAGTTTGTCGTAGATTTGGACAAAAACGTCGACATAAACGATGTGACAGCCAACTGCCGCGTCGCGCTGCGCAACGAGAGTTACACTCTTCACAAAATCCTTCCTAATAAGGTTGACCCATTGGTGTCACTGATGATGGTGGAGAAAGTTCCCGACTCCACTTACGAGATGGTCGGAGGTCTGGACAAGCAGATCAAGGAGATAAAAGAGGTCATCGAACTCCCAGTGAAGCACCCAGAGCTGTTTGATGCCCTAGGTATTGCTCAGCCCAAGGGAGTGTTGCTGTATGGCCCTCCAGGAACTGGTAAAACCTTGCTGGCGCGAGCTGTAGCCCACCACACCGAGTGCACCTTCATCCGAGTGTCTGGTTCCGAGTTGGTGCAGAAATTTATTGGAGAAGGAAGCCGAATGGTGCGAGAGCTCTTTGTTATGGCTCGAGAACACGCCCCATCCATCATTTTCATGGACGAAATTGACTCGATTGGATCTTCTCGTATTGAATCTGGCAGTGGAGGTGACTCTGAGGTGCAAAGGACCATGTTGGAATTGCTGAACCAACTGGACGGTTTTGAAGCTACGAAAAATATCAAAGTCATCATGGCGACCAACAGAATTGACATCTTGGACCCTGCGCTGCTGAGACCTGGTCGTATCGACAGGAAGATTGAGTTCCCTCCACCAAACGAAGAAGCCCGTCTGGATATTCTTAAAATCCACTCTAGAAAGATGAACCTGACCAGAGGTATCAACCTTCGTAAGATTGCAGAGTTGATGCCTGGTGCATCTGGTGCGGAAGTCAAAGGAGTCTGCACAGAGGCTGGCATGTATGCTCTTCGTGAGCGCAGGGTCCATGTTACCCAAGAGGACTTCGAAATGGCTGTTGCGAAGGTCATGCAGAAAGACTCCGAGAAGAATATGTCTATCAAGAAGTTATGGAAATAAATTCTGTCATCAATATTTTATATTACTTTATGTTTGCTTTAGAATAGTAAAATAAAAATTGTACTCATGGTTGTTTTAATTTCTGTATAAAAGAGGCAGTACTGTTTAGGAAATATAATTTGAGCTGATTCACCTTGATGTTCCATATTCAATTAGGCTCAAATTACATTTCCTAACCTATACTATTATTAATTCTGGTGATAAAAGCAGATTGAAGTAAAAGACACTCGGATTATCAATAAAATTTTAATATATATTTCATTTATTTAAAACCAATTATGAATACATCATTATAATATTAGCTAAATTTATTTCTCACAGTTTAATTTGTATATTAAAATTTTATGACTTATATTATTTAAATAATGCAATGACATTCCATTAAAAAATACATAAATGAAAAAGAAATTCATTATGCTGAGTCATAACTGAATTTTTTCATTAAAATACAAAACAGTTACTTAAACTTAGTTATTTTATAAAAGTACAATTACTTTTTCTTAACCATTTTGTTACTTTCCCTATCATCTAGATCTGACTCTGTGTCAGACACGTTCAATACTTGTTCAGGAACTTCAATTTGCAGCCCTGCAGTACCCTGGAATTAATAGAAACATGTTATATTTGTTAGAGAAATCTTGTCAAATTGATGTGCTACATATTCAGAAAAATGCACATTTTTGGAAAATAAAACCTAGCCGTATGCCGTGTAAATGTCAGCTTATAATAGTCTCACGTCTCACCCCATTTCATTTCCGTGGGTGTCGTAGAAACCGACTAAGGGACTCGAGGGTTTCATGTGTAATGCAATTTTAGGCGACACTATAGTGACGCAGCACGGCCGGCCTATCTGAAATGACCCTAAAACATTTGTCAGATGTGGAGTAACGACCGTCATCTTACGGTCATTGCCGCTCTGCCTACCCCGCCAGGGATATAGGCGTGATATGTGTGTAAAACCTAGCTGGACCGATTTATCGTGGACGAATCACCTCTTTTAAGAATTTGCATGAAATTCGTTGGTGCCGTTTCCGAGATCACAAATACAATTTTATTATTCTTGCTCGTTTAAAGTTATTCGATTAGATAGATTTGATATAAAATCAGAACAACACAACTTATTAGGAATTGAGACAATGAATAAGGCTGTATGGTTTTAAAGTCATGGCCGGTAAATTAAAAAAAAAGAGTTTTCGCGCCATTTTGGTAGAATATGTAAGTTTGTACGGTTACTGTACCTATGTTACTGTGTTTCTTTATTTACAGTCCAAAATAAGTTAAAAAGTGTGCGAGTCGCCGTAATACTGATAAGGATAAGTTTTCTATAGTGAATCAGTTTATTTGTAGACAGATTATTTACTGCCAAGAGCTGTAAATGTGTTATTCTCGTATTGATGTGGTGTTACCCCGCTCTGTTAGCATATGCGGCGAGTAAACAAAGGTATTTATCTAAGTATTTCTTTTTTTGTGAAAAACCGAATTAACGAACGACCCAAATCATTAATATTGTATAGTATACGGAGTCGTCGAAAGACTTGGGTTAAAGTCAGTGGTCCTAGTAGTTACCTATCTACTAATTTTGTCTTTAACGTGATGGTGTTCCGTAAAAAAGTACATAAGTATTAATATCAGCTATCTAGTTCCCATAGTTACAAGCTTCGCTTGGGTTGGGGCTAAATGGCGCTGTGTGAATTGTCCAGAATATTATTACATAGTAGTAAGAGACTCGGCTCAGAGGGGCACTCACGAAGTTAATATTTATCACTTGTGAATTTTGTTTTCATGCCGATCGTGTGCTGCCGGCTTAGAATAGCATCATCCCGCTTCTACCCGTATGTGTCGTACAAAGTTTAGGGATAATCATCAAGGAAATGGGCAGCATTCCCTGTGAATGCAACATCTTACACTGCGCTCGACAATCTCTCAATTAGGGGAGGCACATGTACGTACAGCAGTGGGATGTTGCGGCTATCAAGAGTGAGGTGGGAATTTGTTCTCAGTTTGGTTTGAACTTAGAACATTGGAGGCTGAGCCAGCTGATTGTCTGAAATGAAAGACTGATAAAATCATCTATATTTTTACAGCAATTGACGCTCTGCTTGCACCTCAGGGGATATAGGTGTGATGTGTGCATGTAGGCTTTTTAGATGTGTTTTTGTTTTACAGGTAAAAGCAACATGGATTTGAAAACCCTCGTTCTAAATAAAATTAACGAAAATCTAGCTAAAACATATGCTCAAATCTCTACCAAAGTAACTGATTCCGCTGCCATACAGTTAGTTGATTGTAGATTCATTGATCTAGATTCGATGAATCCTTTGATAGAAAAAACTCATGATCTAATGAATTTAGATATTATTGCTAATAATCTCGCAAGAGACCAACTGCTGCAAGATGAAACCGATTTTGATGATATAATTTTGTGTTCAGATGAATACAACGACGACAATCTCGAAAGTGATTTTAAATTAGACGCGGGGCCTGAGGATATCACTGATTTGGTTAAAAACCAACTAGAGGAACAAGTACAAACAGATTTTGATGATATAATTTTGTGTTCACATGAATACATCGACGAGAACCTCGAAAGTGATCTTAAACTAGATGCGGATATCAGTAAAACTGATATTGAAAATAAAGATTTATGTTTAGACGATTTCAATGACAAAAGTCTGAAAATTACCTCCGAAATGAACGTGTCTAAGTTGCCTGATGTCACGAACTTAATAAGTTTTGAAATGATTAAAGAAAGTTTAGAAAGAAATAATGTAGCCATGAAAAAAAATACTGTCGTAAGTTTATTAGAACAGGAACATATGATTGACTTTTATACAGTCACGATTAAAAAAATAATCAAAGATTTAGAGACAAATAATGAAGCAGTGAAAAAAATTGCTGACAGGAATACTATAGAGGCTGAATATACCAGTATAATCGATCTTGATAAAGATACGATTCAAAATCTAATGAAAGATGAATTGATGGATCTAGATTTTGCCGATCTAAACCTTAGTGGAGCCAACGATCCGGAAGATATAGCTGAAACCGACATCGAGAGTTTAATAAAAGTTAATAAAATATTAAATAATAAAGAAACATTCAACGCTTCTCTAGATAGATTGGATTCAGGAAAAGTTGAAATAGAAATAACGCCGTATACTTTAGAACCACAAAAAACGACGGTAGAGAATAGTTTTTCAACAATTTCAATAAACTTAACGGAATCCGACTCGGAATGTGAGGGGTACCATTCCTCAGATTTCGAATTTATTACCGAAAGTGAAGCTAAACTCGAATTATTCGTTACGAAAAAGAGAAGGAATAAAATGAAACGCAAAACATCAACTAAAACATGGGACAATCAAAGGAATGAACATAGAAATATTTTAGGGACTACTGTAGTAGAAAATAATAAGCCTGGACCAAGCCGAATGACTGAACCAGCTAAAAACCAAGACGCATTGAAATACTGGTCAAGAAGCTTCAACAGAAGCCTTAGGGTAGAGCAGTATATAAAAGACGCAAAGTACAATAGAGAAAATCACACAATACCTGAAGGTGAAAACTATTTCGATCTATTTAGAGGAAACCACTGTTCTTTAAGTGCATTGTTTGAAAACAAATCTATTATACCATCAGCTTGTATGCAAGCACATAATAAGATTGGATTTAGTCAAATGAAATTTGCAGACGATGAAGCTCTGGATGCTAAAAGTAAGTATAGGACATGCTTAAAAAAACACGCATAAAAAGAACTCAGAATAGCATCACCATCATCTGCAAAATATAGGAGACAACCAATATCAGAGGTTTCAAATTTTACAGTAGATTACGCCATAAACGATTTTCAACTCCCTGCACCACCGTATTCCTGTCCCGTGGGTGTCGTAAGCGAGGGACCTGAGGGTTTAATGTGTATTGCGATTTTAGGCGATAAGCTGGCAACTTATCACTATTGTGATGAAAACGTGATAATGTAAGTGTATGTTCATTTTACAGCTCTGAAAGAAGCTGAAGACAATGCAAAGAAGATTTTGGCCAAGTATCCTGTGGAGAACAGAAAGAGATGTTTACGAAGCACATCACGACGGCACTAATTACTTCAAAAGCTATTAGTATTCTAAGCACATTTTTGTAGGATTTTTGAGGTAATATATTTATTACAGATTAAGGTATGTGATTTCGCCAAAGTTTGTTTTTTAAGGAAATATTTTTTTAGTTTTAAAGTAATTGTGGTTTCATTAAGTTTGTAAAAGTTTTTTTTTATATTACTTGCATACATAGTGTAAAAAAATTACTGCAAATATTTTAAGGAGTGAACTAGCCCATGACACTGAACAACTTTCCCCAAGGAATATAGGTCGAAATATGAGAATTTTCTTTGGCCTCTTTTGGAGAATTTGTATGGGATACAAATCGACTTGGTCGGTCGGTAATTTTGTATGGGAGGTTAAATTTTTTTTCCTATTTCGACCTATGTTTTTAGGGGAAAGTTGTTCAGTTTCATGGGCTGATTCACCCTTTAAAATATTTGCAGCATTTTTTTACCTCTGTATTTTATTAAAGATTAAGGTATGTGATTTCGCCAAAGTTGGTTTTTAAGGAAATATTTTTAGTGATTAAGTTGTGGTTTCATTAAGTTTTGTAAAAGTTTATTTTGTTTTAACGAAGTACATTTAAATATTATGCGGCCGATATGATGAATAAGTACTATGAAATTAGCGTGTAAGAAGTAATGAGTTAGGTACTTAATTAAAGTACAGAATAAAGCAAAACTTGTCTGTTTTGAACAATTACTCGTTTAAATTTTCGTTTCCTAACATAACTAGTCACCATACTAAAAGTTGTTCAGTTCCTATGAATGTTCCCCACAAAATCTGTCACCGGTGACAAATGACAGCAATTTGACCCCACTCACATTTGATGTACACTGCTCTGCAACACTGTACCACTCTTTTCATGTGGGACACCGAGTCGTCCAACGACCCGATGAATCCTAGAGTCGGAATTTTTCAACCGCCTTCTACATGTAGCAGGCGTCTGACATGGTTAATGACTGTACAACTATAAAAATACCTTTATTACAATCCATGAATTTAAATGTAAATAATTCAATTGAACTTTATGGCGCGTCGATGATGGCGCGAGCAAAGTACATCAAATGCGAGTGGGGTCAAATTGTTCCCATTTATCATCGGTGACAGATTTTGTTGGGACAAGTGGGAACATAGTGTTCAGTTTCATAGTCTAATCAGGCCTTCAACGTTTTCGGTATACCGTACTTTACACCCGGTATAAACAGATACTATGTACCCTCCATGCCGTGTGATGCCGGCTTAAAATAGCATCACCCCACATCCTTCCAGTGGGTGTCGTTAGAGGCGACTAAGGGACTCGAGAGTATTGGTGTATTACAATTTTTAGGCGACAGGCTGACAACATGTCACTATAGTGATACACATGTTTTCTGAAACAACCTTGGAATACTCCTCAAAATTATCAGACGGGGCGATAGCGACCTATTCTTACGGCTGTTAACGCTCTGCCTATGCAAGGGATAAAGGCGTGATATATTTATGTATGTATGTATCCTCTATGGGCATACTTACAATAGGACGCGTGTTTCTCCGTAGCTGCCGCCAGTTGAAACTCCGGAAAAACCCGAGCGGGTTCACAAACTCGCTTGGGCGCGCACTAGAAGCAAGCTACACATTAATATTGACAAAGTGCTATCCCTAAATATAAGGTGTAAAAATATTAGCTGCAAATATTTTAACGGGTGAACCAGCCCATGAAACTGAATAACTTTCCCCAAGTAACATAGGTCTTCTTCTTCTTATATTTAAGAGCTCATTGCTCTTGTCGGTGGAGCATCCGCCAGCTGTTTCTATCCTCCGCCTTCTCCTTGACCTCCCTATAAGTCATAGCCATTATTCTTTCCTTCACTTCATCTAGATAACTTCTTCTTGGCCTGCCTCTCCCTCTCTTTCCTTCGATCTTTCCTTCAATAATTGTTTTGAATAGCTGGTCATGTCGTATCAGGTGAAAAAAAACATGAAATATGAAAAAAAAATTTGGGCCTCCCATACAAAAATACCAACGGACCAAGCCACCCCTTAAAATATTAGCTAATATTTTTACACCTCATATACTATGATAGGTATATCATAAATAGCGGCCGACCCAGTTGCTATCGTTTTTCCGTGGCTTTTGACTGGATAGGAAAATGAACTAATTCGGTTGTGGACTAGGTCATTAATAAAATATGAAAGTTGTACGCCAAAAACTATTGTCCAAAAATACTATAGACTTCATTCATAATTTTTCATAAGTTTGAATTAATAAAAAGAAAAATTACATAAAAGTGTTCTGACGCCATCCAAAATAGCAATGTATGACGGTCATTACGATACATTACTATTTTCATACCATTTCATACAAAATACCGTTTTAGAACGTTTTAAAAAGTAGCTCATTTGACCTGCCAGTCCACAACCCTATTGTCTAAATCATAATTTAAAAAGAAGTGTTTTTTTTATTTTCTCTGTCTGTCTGTCTGTCATGGTTACCCCTAATCATAAACCTGGCAACGGATTATGACGCAGGCTCTAAATAAATACCTACAGTGATTAAAGAGGAAGGTTTATGTGCCTTATTCCTACAGGAAAACGATGGAAGCAACAGCTGAGCGGGCCAAAAATATAACTAAATAGTACATACTTACTCAATAATTGGCATCTGCACGCTGGGCTCCACGGCCGGCGACGACGGCCCGCTCGATCCTTCCGCCATCGAGTTTTGGAACGTCACGCTGTCAAACAATCGGGGTAGTTTTACATTCTACATTCTAAAGTATGGCCGTTCGAATAAGATAATTTTGGCAGGCTGTCAAACCCATACTGGAAGATAAGTATGTAGGAAAATAGACTGTAATAGCATGATTTTGACATCTGCCAAATATGGTTTATTCGAGGGGCGATACTTTATTAAGTAGCGGAATAGGGATTAAAAAACCGGTTATAATAAAACTCTCTGACTCAGCCTATGCATTTAAGAATCTCGGAAACAGATTAGACGAAACCGGTTAAAATCCATTACATTTATTTATTATAATTATTTATTTAATGAAAATTAATACAAATTGAAAGCCCAACAAAGAACTGACTGATTTTATGTTTTGACTTTTTGAGATCTCTTTGATAAACCATTAAAAGCAACCAGTTTATATGTTATTTATCAAGAAAGGGGAAAATCTATAGGAGCAGATCCGTGATATAAACTTTCCTTAGCTCTTGATGCTCAGGACTACTTACTGTGCGTAATCTGTTTCAGGTGTTCTTCGTCTACCCCAGAGCGGCGCGCGCCTGTACACGTAGCGGTAGTACAGTAGCGCTATGACCCACACTATCACAAATACAGTGAGTGTGATCACGAACGACGAGGAAACCCTGGTCTTATTGTATTCTCGCGCCGGTGGTTCGCCGTTGAATATAGGTGCCTAAAAATATAAAAAAATAATAGGTCTCATTTGGGTAGGCGTAGTAGATTTTTTAAGGAAAATAATATTGGGATTTACTGCACTCACAGTGTTACGAGTATATTATTCTCATAAATGAAAATGAGAAATTCGTCGATAGCTCAGTGGCTGAGCATTGGGCGGCCCACGCGGCCTTGGTTCGATTCCCGGTCCACGCTAGTCAATTTTATTTTATTTTATTTATGGGAAAAAAATGTTTCTTGTCGAATATGACCACAGATCAGAAATGCCATGCGCGTGAAACATCCTGTCATTTCAAATGTATCTGTCGTTGTCAAATGTCATTTTTGCTTCGTGAATAGAACAAATACGAGACATTATGCAATACACAATGATCGGAAATCTCACCTGCTTTTTGGAAGGAGCGGGGCAATTACCATCCTTGGCTATCGTCCCATCATCACACACACATATGGCCTCCAAATCGCCGAGCACGCACACATTGTTACACTGCGTCTCCTCACAGAAATCTGGAAGATCATCCCTTTGGACGCTCGGGTGGCGAATCGTGAAGGATTTCAGATCGAACAGCCTTTGCAGGTATAACTCGCATTGCTTCTTGCCGAAGAGTATGCAGCGGTGCAGTTTGGAGGTTTTGCCGTCGAGGTAGTACACGTGGTCCTCGAATATAGCAAGATCGTGGGGAGATTGTAAGTGTATGTCTTCGGTGAGGACGTCCTTTCTGCAATGATAATTTGGTTATAACTATATGTTCCATATAAGAAATATTTTGGTCGATCAACCTGAGAAAAAAACGGCTGAGTATGAAATGTCAAATGTTGTAGAAACGTAGAATATCATACAACTCCCAGAAGGAAAATGATTGCGATCACTAACTTAGAAAACAAAAATTAGTATTAAGAAAGTATCTAATAAAAATGACTCCGCTGACTCAGCGACCCAAAGAGGATCTTTATCAAGTACCTTAAATATGCAAATTCAGTTGCAGCAATCACATACATACATAAATCACGCCTTTATCCCTTACGGGGTAGGCACAGCGTTAACGGCCGTAAAAATACGATCGCAATCGCCACGTCTGACAGAAATAGAGGGCCGTTTGAGATCATTTGTGTATCACTATTGTGACAGATTGTCAGCCTGTCGCCTAAAAGTTGTAATACACCTGAAAACCTCAAGTCTCTTGGTCGCCTCTTCCGACACCCACGGGTAGGAAATGGGATGATGCTATTCTAAGCCGGCATCACACGGCAATCACTATTGATATAAAACGAGAACGGGCTTATATCTTTCTTTACTCACAACATGTGCCCGTTATAGTCCACAGCGATAATCCTTGCGGGGCTGGCCTCAGCTATGAACAGTCTCTTCTTGAACGAGTCTACCGCGAGCCCCGAGCAGTTCCCAACTACCGTCACTTGCGTCACGTGACGCCCGGCGGTGGAGGACGACCAGATCACGGATTCCAGATCTCGGGATACAGCGTAGAATATTTTTCGAGACGCCGGGTCTATTGTTAAAGCTGTGACCTGGGAATAGACGTGTTTACTTTTAAAATGATACATTCTTGTTTGTATCTAAAACAGTATTTCACAAAATTATACCCTATCAGCGTTCAGATCGGGTTGTTGGACGACTCGGTATCACACACGAAAAAAGAGGGAGAGCTCTCAAATAAACATAAACTTTATTTTCAAATGACCGGTTATAGATAACCGGTTTTAAAACATATTAAAAATAACTCATTTCAGAATATATGATTCAACTGGTTCTGAAATATAAGGTGTCAAAATATTAGCTGCAAATATTGTAAGAGGTGAACCAGTCCAATAAACTGAACAAGTTTCTCCAAGGAACATAGGTCGAAATACGAAAAAAAAATTTGGCCCCGCCATACAAAATTCATCGGCCGGTACATTTGGTATGGGAGGTCTAAAAGTTTGTTTCATATTTCGAAGTTGTTCAGTTTAATGGACTGGTTCACCCCTTAAAATATTTACAGCTAATATTTTTACGCCCTATACATTTTATTAGATATCTATTTGTTTAATTACTTCAGAGTGTAAAGGCAGCTTCTGCAACACGGCGCATCGCATCTTCTGAGCGTTACAAACGCGTATGCGCGGATTTGTTGATCTGAGATCCACGAAGTACAGGTTACCGGTCACCCAGTCCACTGTTACCTGAAATTTGGAAAGTCACTTCATCGGATCATGCCGTGTGATGCCGGCTTAGAATAGCATCACCCCACATCCTTCCCGCGGGTGTCGTAAGAGGCGACTAAGGGACACGAGGGTATTGGTGTATAACAATTTTTAGGCGACAGGCTGACAACCTGTCACTATAGTGATACACATGTTTTCTGAAACAACCTTGGAAAACAATCCTAAAAATGTCAGCCGTGGCGATAGCGACCGTATTCTTTCGGTCGTTGACGCTCTGCCTACCCTGCAAGGGATAAAGGCGTGATATATGTATGTATTTACTTCATCGGAACAGAATAACATTTTATCAACATTGTAACAGCACTGTGGCTGCAAACCATCCAGTACCTCTATAGTTCGCGATTTTGGATCGACTGTATCTAACTAACATGTTTGATTCGAAAATACATACATACATATATCACGCCTTTATCCCTTGCGGGGTAGGCAGAGCGTTAACGGCCGTAAGAATACGGTCGCTATCGCCACGTCTGAAATTTTTGAGGATTGTTTTCCAAGGTTGTTTCTGAAAACATGTGTATCACTATAGTGACAGGTTGTCAGCCTGTCGCCTAAAAATTATAATACACCAATACTCACGAGTCCAATAGTCGCCTCTTACGATACCCGCGGGGAGGATGTGGGGTGATGCTATTCGAAAATACCTTTGAAAAAGGTACTAAGGCCTAGGGGTTTGTAGATAGTTGTTAAAAGTGGACGGGTAGGGACAAACAGGAAAAGAAGAAGCGAAAATCGGGAGTGCGTGCCTGATGGCGTGTCTACATACATCCAGCAGCGGCATGTTATAGGCTGATGTGATGTGATGAAATAGGATAAATCAAGTAAGTGAAAAACTTACAAGATAATTAATCGCAATTTAGGAAAAGGATTTAAGGGCAGATGCAAAAATTTAAAAATAAATATATATTAAAAACCATACCTTAGTAGGTTTTCCAACGTTACTAATGTTTAAGATGCGCGGGCCGTCAATGACTTTCAGTTGACCTTCTCCTGGCGCTGACAGATACAGCCTGTCTCTCAAGATGTCATAATCCATTCCGGTGATCCTAGTGGCATTTTCTATGTATTCGGTAACGACTTTGCCGTCCATTGTGAAGCTCTTTACCGAGTTACCAGCCATGAAGAGTATGGACATGTTGCCTTGTGTGGCTTTGCATGAGCGGTGGTCAAGTCTGGAAACAGCAAGGAAGAGATGAAGGTATGTCATTCTTTCTTTATTTTCGTGTGGGACATCAAGTCGTCCCACGACCCGATGAACCCTAGAGTCAGAATTTTTCATGTTATTTATGACTATAGCATAGTAGCGTACAAGTCGCTTAATAAGGCAAGGTTTTAAGGCGGACACCGTTTTTATATTTTAAAAACAAACAAATATACAAACTTTCGCATTTATAATATTAGTACGATACAAAACCTCCTCTTGAATCAGTCTATTAAAAAAACTGCATCAAAATCGGTGCTGCAGTATTAAGGGGCTGACACGAGCTAAAAACCGGTCCCTTTCTGACAAATGTCAAACTGCGCGCGTGCGAACGGGACGGAATCTTGCCGATTCAATGATATTTTCGTATTTTCGATGATAACTCAGTCAAAAATAAGTAATTTGAAAATCAAAAACAATATGTCGATAGAGTATTGTAAGGCGCTCATTCTGATAATAAACACTTAATTATTGCGTGGGTTTTGTTCATACAGTTTGCGATATAATAGATTTTTAGAGGTAACTTTACGATGTTTTTCTATCAAGCTAAATTACTAATATCATGTTTTGGAAACAATAACACTACAGCAAATATCCTGAAGATTATTACCTTTTTTTTTCGTCAGTTTTTCTGCATTTTATCTAGGGTAGAAATCACTTATAAAAGTAGCTTTTAGCTCTACTCAGCCCCTTAAAGATACAAACATGCATACAGTTACAGGGACAGACGCTTTATACTACGCTTCCTTGTACGCTTCTCATCAATGAAATCGGGACACTTTCGTTTTTATGATTTGATAAAACACGAAATCTAAAAAACTATTTGGAATTTGGGACAATTTTTTACTCACTATAACACGATATCAGAAGTTTATTCCAAAATAAACACATTTTTTTATAATGGGATTCGTACGAAACTAACTTGCAAAGTGTCTTGGATTTTTTCTGAGAAGTATATCATCATTCTCCTTGCCTTATCCCGTTCTCTGTCGGGGTCGGCTACCTAACCTAGGGGATTTGACGTGAAACCAAGTTTTTACACAGAGCTACTGCCAGCTGACCTCTGGAACCCGAAGGCTAACCTGGCCCGAACCCTAGGTTAAGTCACGGTTTCATCACGATGTTTTCCTTCACCGTAAGAGAAGTTTATGTAGTAGTATAAAAATCAGAAGCAACCTCAGTCCATGATCTTACATGAGCATACCTCAGTCCATATCCCCTGTGGCAGCTGCAGGTGAACGAGCCAGGCATATTGTAGCAGTGCTGCGAGCAGTACTCGAGCGCGCACTCGTCCCGGTCCACGCACGCGCCGTCTTGCGTCACGTCGAAGCCGTTGGGGCATCGACAGCGGTGCCCCTTAGGGGTGGCCTTGCAGACGTGCGAGCACGTGTTGTTGAGGCATGCCGTGTCTGGAAGACATACACTCATTTATTGAAGTATGAACTATTATACAGGGCGTTAGGGACAGCGTACCGAATACTGATAGGGTGCAAGCAGACCATGAAACTGAACAACTTTCTTTAAGGAACATATGTTAGGAAACGACAAAAAATTTAGGACCTCCCATACAAAATCGCGATCAGCTAACTGCATTTACAATAAAAAACAAAAAACAAATTGACGTTTCCTAACATATGTTCCTAGGGGAAAGTTGTTCAGTTTCATGGTCTGCTTGCACCCTATCAGTATTCGGGACGCTGTCCCTTACACCCCGTATATTAACCATTTATTGTACACAAAAAAACATAACAAGATACACATTTACAAAGAAAAAGGACACAACAGGACAGCTTAATTCTACTAAGAAATAGGAATAGTATTTGGGTTCAACTGAAATGATTTCACCAATAAGCGACAAAAATTGCTTTAAATTGGTGCTTTAACTCTTCTCTTTTCGTGTGAGTCACAGAGTCGAACGACACAATGAACCGTAGTGTCAGGATTTTTTAACCGCCCTCTACAAATTAGCAGGTTTCTCATATGGTTGTGTAACGACCAAGTAATCATAGACAGCAACCAGGACCTGCAGCTTACGTGCTATCCGAAACACAAACCCATATTTTTAGATTTTGGAAAAAAATTGCACCTCCCATACAAAACTACCGACCAGGTCAATTTGTATAGGAGGTCAAAAAATTTCATTCATTTCCACCTATGTTTCTTTGGGAAAGTTGTTCAATTTCATGGACTGGTTCGCCCCTTAAAATAGTTGTAGCTAATATTTTTACACCTTACAAAAAGTATGAGTTATAAGTCATCCATATGTAGAATAAAAAGTATTACTTACCGCATTGTCCCAGCTCGTCCGATCCGTCCGCGCAGTCGTAGTGGTTATCGCAGACCTGCCTCCACTCGACGCACTGGCCGTTGCTGCAGTTGTAGCCGTTGTGGCATTCTTGAGGAGGAAGCACTAGCCGCTTTGGGTACAGCTTTGACGTTCTGTTTACTAAAAAATACAAAAATGGTTATTGGCCAAAAAATATAAACGAAAAAGAATTACCTAACAATGAATAGTGTAAACAACCGCGATAGTTTCTTCGCAACTAACCGCTATTGCAAGCTTCTGGCGTTTCGTCTTCGCCGTCGACGCAGTTCCAAATTCCATCGCATATCCTTGGAGCATTAATGCATTTGAACGGCTCCATCCGGCAACGTAAGTCCTCATCTAGGGCACAGGGCTGGAAGCAGTCCACTTCGTCGGTGTCGCCCGGGCAGTCTGGTTTGTGATTGCATCTATAAAAATATCAGTTTCTTAACCTGCATCCGATTACAGTAGTCTCTCTTTTCGTGTGGAACACCGAGTCGTCCAACGACTCAATGTACCCTAGGGTCTGAATTTTTCAACCGCCTTCTACAAGTAGCAGGCTTCTGACATGGTTGTGTAACGACCGCCGTCTAAGTAATCATAGACAGCAACCAGGACCTACGGCTTAACGTGCCATCTGAAACACGGAACCATCTTTCTTACGCACAATCAGGTGGTTCAGCCCGCAATGGCCAAACCAGACTGGTAACAAATTCAGAAAGAGATAAATATCAACTTAGTGAATGTCCCACCGAGCATCGAACTCGCGACCTTCTGCGTCACAGGCAGTCGCAATACCACTGCGCCACATCGGTCGTCACCGTCATCGGTTACAGTAGTAAAACAAACACAAGGAAAAGTCATAACCAAAACATTTTAATGTGGGTACACCAAGATTCAGATCTGCATCCAAACCTGGTAAAGTCCTAAGTTAGGACTTACTCCTAACCAAAACATGTTAAATAACAATCACAAGAACACAGTTACCAGTGAACCCATCACCAATTTTTTCAGGTCTCTTTCAATTATCATTTCAAAGGTCCTAAACCGTAGCGGACAAATAAAAAAAAAACAAATTCATAATAGCATGCAATTTTTTGAGACATACATAATAGTTTTTTTTTTTAATCATTTATTTAAGTACCAACCCCTATTAACTGTTAAATATAACCATTAACTGTAAAAAATAAGAAAAGGTTATTGTTCCGTGTTCACATTATAATTAGAATACCTATATGAATACTTGATACTATATAATATAGACTACTTATTTAAACATACTGGACAAAACCGGTAATATTAGCAAAACCGGTTATTATTATGTAACCAATCACACGTTAACCGGTTTAATTATTTTATTAAAACATCAATGAACTGTGGACATCACAAAACCATGTATCCTGAAAATCCTGAAAAAATGACAGTCTAACCGTGAAGTGAGCGGTAAGCAAATAGATCGGTTCAACTCGCAAGTGAACTCCCAATCCTCGCAGTTTTCCGGCTCCGGTTCCAGGCCGAACGGTGTTACATGCTAAGAAAGCAGTAAGCAAGCGTTATGTGCAGTAGGGAAAAAAATGCAATGGAGGGTGATAGTAATTTAGAATACACTATTAAAATGAAAGCGAACGCGAAAGACGAAGGTATGTTATCTCAGAATTATATGTTCATCGTATCCATGAAGACGAAGGCATGGTATCTCAGAATTATAAGTTCATCGTCTCCATGAAGACGAAGGCATGGTATCTCAGAATTACATGTTCATCGTCTCCATGAAGACGAAGGCATGGTATCTCTGAATTATATGTTCATCGTCTCCATGAAGACGAAGGCATGGTATCTCAGAATTATATGTTCATCGGCTCCATGAAGACGAAGGCATGGTATCTCAGAATTATATGTTCATCGTCTCCATGAAGACGAAGGCATGGTATCTCAGAATTATAAGTTCATCGTCTCCATGAAGACGAAGGCATGGTATCTCAGAATTACATGTTCATCGTCTCCATGAAGACGAAGGCATGGTATCTCTGAATTATATGTTCATCGTCTCCATGAAGACGAAGGCATGGTATCTCAGAATTATATGTTCATCGGCTCCATGAAGACGAAGGCATGGTATCTCAGAATTATATGTTCATCGGCTCCATGAAGACGAAGGCATGGTATCTCAGAATTATATGTTCATCGTCTCCATGAAGACGAAGGCATGGTATCTTAGAATTATATGTTCATCGTCTCCATAAAAACGAAGGCATGTTATCAAAAAATTATATGTTCATCGTCTCGCATCGCTCGAAAATCATAACGAAATATTAAGTTGGATACAGTGATATAGGTGGGCCGACTTAGAATAGCATCACCTTACTTAAATTATTATATACTAACAGCAGTAATAACAGCATAATAACAGCAGTAGACTGTCTACTCGTGACCATGGAGCGTGCAACCGCTTCGAAATATCGTGGTAAAAATAAACATAATCGTGGTGATAATCCCGTAAATACTAATAATTTAAGTGTTGTGAACAACTGCGAAAATCTCAAAACATATAGCATCACCTTAATTCTGCCCGTGGGTGTAATAAAAAACGAGCTAAGAGAAAATCTTGCATGCTCGCCAATCTGCCTGCCAAGCGTGGTAAGTAACAATAATCACCAATACGGGGAGATCCATATCCAGCAGCGAACTATTGTGGCTGTTAATGTTAATGTCAGGTGGAGCAAGAAGATTGTTTTATGGTTTGCATAGAAGAACTTAACACAGTATTATAGCACCGTTTATAAGCACATGAACGCATTGCGAACGGGACCTAATGCGTCTAAAGGGTTAAAAGTTTGGAAAACAGTAGTATTCAGTTCATACCTGTGTAGGTGCTTCCGTTGGCATGCAATACTCTTCATCAGAACCATCGGGACAGTCCAGCTGGGCGTCGCAGCGCCGCGTCATTTCGATGCAGAGTTGGTCATCGTGGCAGCTGAACTCACCCGCCGCACATGTGTGATTATCTGGAAAAAGTCCTTAATTACTTCACGCCAGGCTTCGATTCAAACGTATCTCAAAAAATTTAAATGGCATAGGTATTATGCCTATTTTCCGTCAATAAATAGCTATGAAAGTTTGTTCAGACGCTCAACGTCGGGTAGTTTCTTATACAGGTGGAGGTCTACCGTAGAAAAAACTCTTTTGCAATAAAACCGCATTACCTATTGTTTGGGAACGTAAAGATGTGTTTCGAGTGCAGATAGTCTACGATATGACAAATCCATACCAGATATACCAGATAGGTACATAAAAGTAAAACTTACTACAATAAAGTTCATCAGATTCGTCTCTGCAGTCTGGATCTCCATCGCAAACGAACTTCTTCAAAATGCAATAGCCTGCAGTACACCTGTGAACATAAGGTTACACATGTCATCAAAATTGTAAAATAAATATTCGTATCTGCCACTTTTGATTTCAATGAGGTATCAAACTGAGGAACTAATGGCATTACTCTGGACTGTGTGGTGTAATGCGCTTTTTTCTGTTATAGGTCGAAATGTGAAAATGATACATACATACATACATATATCACGCCTTTATCACTTGCGGGGTAGGCAGAGCGTTAACAGCCGTAAGAATACGGTCGCTATCGCCACGTCTGACACTTTTGAGGATTGTTTTCCAAGGCTATTTCAGAAAACATGTGTATCACCCTAGTGACAGGTTGTCAGCCTGTCGCCTAAAAATTGTAATACACTAATACTCTCGAGTCCCTTAGTCGCCTCTTACGACACCCACGGGCAGGATGTGGGGTGATGCTATTCTAAGCCGGTATCACACGGCAAAATGTGAAAATGATTCAGTTACTTATTAGTTATTACTGGTGCGGTAATGTACTTACAATTGCTCCTGCTGCCGTCTGCAATAAACTTTGAGTTTCCTCTCCATTATTTATATCAGGCGTAAGTTATGCTACACCCTATATTTAGCTTGATACCTGTGACAGCCAGGCAGATTCATAATAAAAGAAAAGTAAACAATGAAAAATGGGCCTAATGTCATAGCATTTACCCGAAGCTGACTGCTGTCACAGGTATCAAACAAAACTTTATGGAGCGTAGGTTATGGTACCGTCCTCATCATCATTTTATCTTCTCCTTTAGAGCGCCAATCCTCACGGCCCTGTGCCAGCCTTGTCCAGTGAGGTCCTGTGAACTTGACGATATCGTCGGACCATCGAGCAGGTGGTCTGCCCACTGACCTTAGTGATTCTAATAGTTTGGATACTAACATGAACTCATGATCGTAGCAATTAAGCGTGTCACACATATGCATGGCCTCGTCCGCGCCGCCGGGGCAGTCGTTCCTGCTGTTACACACCAGTGACCGCTCTATGCAGAAGCCTTCGGGACACTCGAACTCCATTGTCAAGTTGCATGGTTCCGCTGGTAACAGAAAGGAAAACCGGTTAAAAATAACCGAACAAGAAATAAAACCGGTTAAAAAAAATTGAAGAAGAATTCTGAATCCTCTTTCTAATAATAATACTGAAATGATCTAATGGCACCCTTCATACTTTCACTGCCGCTGAGAAACACTAAAAACTGAATAATTCTTTTTTCGTTTCGTGTGGGGGAGACAGCGAATCGAGAAATAGCTTTTAAACAAAAAATAAAATAAAAAGTCAATATATTCGGATGCAGCTGGAGCCTAGATAAATGTTCCATTGCTTTACCAACTAAGCAACCGCAGTTATGGCAGCATTATTGAGTTTATTGTATTCGTGGTACTCAAAACAATTCGTGGGAAAATAAAAGTAATACAGTGACAATCTGGAGACAAAATAGTGATATGATAACTTACATGAAGAAGGGGTTACTCCGGTTGCTGGGGTAGTAGGCAAAACGCACGGAGTACTTTTGAGTATACACATGTCATCACACAGTTTTTCTTCCGCTGAACACTTGGGAGGGAGTTGATGTGTTGAATCTGTAATTCAATTTTTTTTTAACACTACTATTTCTTTACCTATTGTAAACGAATGATATTTCTTTTATGTATTATTGCATTTATTTCTTTGTTTCTCATGTGTGTTTTTAATGAGAAAATAAATTTCTTTAAACCTAAATCTAATAATCATTTTGTTTTGAAAGGTTGTATGAGCAGTACCTATCACCTCTAAAAATAGTCTTATTTTTATATAGATTAGTTTATCATTCTCCTTCCCTTATCCCGTTCTCTGTCGGGGTTAGCTACCTAACCTAAGGGATTTGACGTGGAACCAAGTTTTTACACAGGGCGACTGCCATCTAACCTCTGCAACCCGAAGGCTAACCTGGCCCGAATCCTAGGTTAAGTCACATTCAAATGTTATCTGAATTCAAATTTTATTTGTATGTGGGTTTCATCATGATATTTTTCCTTCACCGTAAGAGCAGTCGGTAAATATACATGAGTACGTAAAAACACATTAGTACATGGGTCCAACTCAGGTCTCACTAATTGTAAGACCGGTGTTCTAACCACTAGGCCACTGGCGCTCCAATAGATTAGTAAGTTTCAAAAATAATGATAAATATAAAGCTCAAACAAATAATAAGATGGTGTCGTAAGAGGCGACTAAGGGACTCGAGAGTATTGGTGTATTACAATTTTTAGGCGACAGGCTGACAACCTGTCACTATAGTGATACACATGTTTTCTGAAACGACCTTGGAAAAAAATCCTCAAAAATGTCAGACGTGGCGATAGTGGCCGTATTTTTGGGGCCGTTAACGCTCTGCCTACCCCGCAAGGGATAAAGGCGTGATATATGTATGTATGTCAAACAAATAATATTTTCAACTCACTTTCACAGTTCTCTTCGTCTTCGCCAAATTTGCAATCGTTCACTTTATCACAGACTTTGTTCTTCGGGAGGCATTTGTTGCTGTAGTGGCAAACGATCTCGTGGGCTTCGCAGACGACCCTCTCAGTACAATTCCCGTCCACGCTCACCATGCCGGGCGGACACAAGCACTTGTAGCCCGACTTTGGTGATGACGATGTGACGTTTACTAGTATAATCAAAATCATCAATAAGTATCGTTATGTGCAAGACAAAACTGATTTAAGATTTTACAATATCGGCTACACAAAAGATGCATGAATAAATTTCTGAACAAAGTTTTTTCAAAATATTTAACCCCATTCATGCCCTAACAGTCTCATTACATGAATATTATGTGCCCCAACTATACTCAATTTCGATTCTTACAAAGCCTACAACCTGGTTTAAAATAATAACAGAGCCCTAAGTCTGCTAAATGAAAATCGTTTCAGTTGGATATCGATTGGATCTCAGTTGGATAATTTTAGTAGTTTCGTAGTCTGCTAACAGTTTGAAGTACTTATAGAAAATCACAATGGCAATGGAATGTCAAAAATAGCAGACTTGAGGCCCTGGTTTACAGCTTTCTTTACTTCTGCAACTACTTGCAAATATGGTTGTCTCTATAAAGGTAGGGTTCACCTAGAAGAGATGGCTGCAAGCGATAAGGCCGCCTTTGCTTACTTAAAGTAACAGTTTTCTGTACTAATCTATACATTTTAATGTGTATGTTGTAAACAATGAAGTGTTCATCTAACTTTCTTTTTGAGTACCTAAAATTACCTAAATACTTAGGCGGTATGCCGTCTACTACATTAGTATTTTGCCGTCATACTTAGATGTTTTCGTATATATTTTTCCTTAATTATTATTCTATTCGCTGGATAGATAGCGCTGTGTTTGGTATGTTACCGCAAAAGACGGAACGTAATATTTAGGTTTTGTTTTTTTTAAACTTGGGACTCGGATTTGGAACTAAAGTGTCAGTGCATGCCAGACTGTCAGTCAGTGTTGCAATGTTTTATTTATCTTTGGCTTTGGAATCTACACTTGAATCTAGTAACATAGTCAGTTCAACGCCATCTATCGAGTTCTTGGAATACTAGTTTTTTTTTATTCTCAAAAAGAAAACCTCTTATTGAGTTTATTAAACAAAGAATTATCATATCGCATGTCCCATAACCATGACCATGGCGCCGAACAGGGAGGAATGGAAGAAACTCTCCAGGGCCCTTTGTACCAAGCGGGGTACCATAGGACTACAACAACTACAACAACAACAACAACAACAACATGTCCCCGAGGTTGTAATCCTCACCTATATTGGTTGTGTTGAGGGGTATCTGCACGCACACGTCGGAGCACGGCATGGGGTCTTGCAAGCACGGGTGCGAGACGTTGGGAGACTGCCATGTCGCTTGGATGTGGAGGTACGTTGTGTTCGGGAACATTGCTGTCAATATAGCAACACAAATTGTGAAACAATATATGTACAGGGTGTAAAAAAAATTGCTGCAAATATTTTAAGGGGTAAATCAGCTCATGAAACTGAACAACTTTCCCCAAGAAAAATAAAATCGAAAAATTTTTTGGACCTCCACTCTGCAATGCGTTTAAGGAGTAAACCCCTTATTATATTTGCAGCTAATATTTTTACACCTTATATACAGACAGTGTACCCATGGGAGAGTTTAATGCACAATTTTTTTTCAATTTCTTATTTTCAGTCTTGTTAATCAAATTATTCCTGCTTTTGGCCAAAGTTTGGACGACATTTGGGTAAACCGACGATCATAAAAAAACTTACACATTTCAACTCTTCGTATATGGCGGTTGGTTTCGTGTATGTCGGCCCAGTACAGGCGATGGTTGCGTCGTGTGGTCCATATCACCAGCGAGTCGGTCACTTCCAACTGAGTCACAGACGTGGATAAAGCGCGGAACGTTTCCCTGGCCGTTCCTGTAGAAGAAAAAAAAGAAAAAAAAAAGGATTTGCGATGTCTAAATTGTACAGTAAAAACAAAATTGATATATATGTCTATGAGAACACTAAAAACAAAATCGATATGTTTAGAAATGAAAACTATGAAAATATTTAGAGTAATTAAAAACCGGTCAAAATAACCGGTATCATAATTAATATGTAAAATAACCGGTAACATATTAAGAAAAATGGGATAAAAAAAACCGGTAAAAATATGTTATCAGTTATTTTACATATCTACTGAAAAGGGAGATTGAAAAGTTCCTAAACACTTCAAATGTTTCTTTTAACAATATTAATTAATTTGTGGGAGGTTTTCTGGGGTAATTTCTCATGTGTTGATTCACAATGAAATATGTACAATTATGTGGACGCTGTTTAGCATTTATGTACCAACCCACACCCGGAACAAATTAAGCTACGAGCCTTCGAAGTTTTTCAAAGACATTTAGTTTTCCTGCGGTCTCCCTGAACGTAAGCTCATACTATTTAGTATCACCAGGTGCGTCTAAATGTCCTTATTTAAGTAATGTATGTAATTGATGTTTTGAATAAATATTTATTGAAATAAAGACGAAAAACTGTTATTGCGAAATACCAACATCCTACTTTGTAAAAAGCAATTAAGTACTATGTGGCTTACAACATTATTGCTTAATAATTTACAGGGATTTTGAGATGAGAAAAATGTACCATAAATATTTGAAAATCAGCTTTATTATAGTTATGAGATCACCTACCTTAAATTAACTGTTACATCTTAAAGAATAATAAATGATTATTCTTATTTACTGAGATCCATTGAACATTACAAAAAATCAGTCATATTTTGATTAGGTACGTACGTACTTTGCTTATAAAACTAAACTACATATTATGAAACATTTATTTTTAACAAAAAACATAATTAAATATTTATCAAAAATATAACAAAAATGGCTCTTATTTGCTTTTCTCTTTAAAATAAAACCAACCTTAATATTAAATAAACACCATAAGGGCATGAAGAGTCTTGGTGAAGATGTGCTCACGTCGTAGTAGATGGGTCAGTTGTTACCGGTCACGTTGATTTTCTTGATTTTTAGGGAACTTCCGCCTTGCAAGAGTTGGGACAGTTCATCGTCAGTGCTCTGTGCTTTGGCAAGTGCATCTTAACCTATGGCATTAACTTCGTCAATCCGGGAGAGTGTGTCGGTGACTACGTTATCTTTGCCAGAGATGTGATGGATGTCTGCTGAGAATTGAGCGATGTAATCGAGATATCACAGAGAGCACAACATCACTATGGCACTTTGCTTCATTGACTACGCCAAAGCGTTCGATTGCATAAATTGGGACAAAATGTTCAACGTGATGAGTGAGATGGGCATACCGAGTCACCTAACATTCCTTGTGCAAAGTCTCTACAACGAAGGCAAATCTAGAGTTAGACTAGAGGGCTCAACATCACATCCCTTTAAAACTGAGCGCGGAGTGCGTCAGGGATGCATACTCTCGCCGCAATTGTTTAACTTGGTCGGCGAACACATCATGCGGAGAGTACTCGAAGACTGGGACGGAGGTATCCGCATGGGTGGACGTCTAATAAACAACTTGCGTTTCGCTGATGATACCACAATAATTGGCTCAAATGAAACTGAACTAGCGGAAATTCTAAGTAGAGTGGAAAAAGTGAGCGCAGAATACGGTCTTCTTATCAACAGGTCAAAAACGAAATTAATGATCATTGATAGAGCTGGGACGATGCAGCGAACTGGCGAACTGAGGGACCTCGAGGTCGTTCGCAAATTCGTATACCTGGGTGCTCTTATCAGTGACGATGGCGACTGCGACCTTGAAGTGATACGAAGAGCCCAAATGGCAAAAGCAGCAGTGAAAAAGATGGAAAAGATTTGGAGGAACAGAAGTGTCACTCGCAAAACCAAAATTAACCTCATGCAGACCCTAATATTTTCCATATTCCTGTACGCATCTGAAACTTGGACTTTGAAATCTCGCACACGAAAAAGGATAGACGCGTTCGAAATGTGGTGCTGGCGCAGAATGTTACGTATTTCATGGACTGCACGGCGCACAAACGAGTCTATCCTGAAAGAGCTGAACATCCGGAAAAGAATGTCCACCATCTGTCAGCAGCGCATTCTTGGGTTTTTTGGACACTTGACTAGGCGTGAACATGAATGTCTGGAGTCAGTTATTTTCACTGGCCATGTTATGGGCAAAAGAAGTCGTGGAAGAGCACCGGTCAGATGGACCGATACAGAAAAGCAGGCAACCAAGGCCACACTGCAGGCGTCAGTGCACATGGCACAAGACCGCGGAGCCTGGAGAAATTTGGTGGAGCAGAGGCTCCCCATGGTCACGTCCCTCAGGAATGAGGCATCGACTTAGAAGAAGAAGAATCGAGATATCTGAATTGGCGTGGAGAACAGTGATCTTTGTTGGTTTTGAAGGCATGAGTTAAGGGCTTGTGATCGGTGTAGATTCTGAATGGACAGGCTTCAAGCATATGACGGAAGTACTGGATGGATTTGTAGATGGCAAGGAGCTCTCGGTCATACGGGCTGTACTTTTTCTGCGCCGGTGTCAGTTTGCGGGAGAAAAAGGATAACGGTTGCCATGAGTCGTTTTGATATTGTTGCCGTACTCCTCCAATGGCTGAATCTGAAGCATCAGTGACCAGTGCTATTTTCGCGTTGCAGTCCGGGTGTGCAAGCATGGCAGCTTGGCATAAGCCTTCTTTGCATGCCTCAAAGCCGTGTCGCTCTGTTTCTGAGAGGTTGACAGGCTGTGTGGATCCGGCTAAGTTTGCGTTAAAGTCGTGAATGTGTTTGATGGGATATTTGTCGGGTACTGTGCGTGCGTTCAGGCGACGATAATCTCCACATGGTCTCCAGCTGTTGTCCTTCTTTGGTACGAGGTGTACTTCTTTGGGGAGGACCACGGGCTATCGGATGGGCGTGCAGTACCGTTCTTGACCATCTCTTGAAATTCGTGCTTCGCAATGTTCAGCTTGTCCGGAGCCAGGCGTCGTGGTTTGCACGAGACGTATGTTAAAATCTGAATGGTGTGCCGGTCGGTACGCGAAAACTCGACTATTTGACAATTTGTACCAAGTATAATACCGGTACCCACGTGCCTACCCATAGGATACCGCTCAGATTTAAATAGGGCCTGACAGTCAAATGTTTAAGTTCTCAAACTATCGTTAACGACGCGTCTGTTCAGCCTCGTCGTTACAGTGTCTAATTCATACCTACTACGACCGAAATTCAAAGCGGGAATTTCTATATGTTTTAATTACTTTGGATTATGGATGCAACCATGGATTATTTATAGTGTAAGCTGTATGTTTTACTCTGAAACAATGGGTGTATAAAGATTATTGATCAATTTCAAACTAAGAATTTGTTATCTCTTTACATCCTATATGAAATAAACATGGTCACCCTACCCACAAACTTTTATAGAGAGATTGTGGGTGCGAACAAGGTTTAACGGTCAATTTTCTTGGGTGTAGGTACTTCTTGTTTCCAAGTACTTACCTTCTTGACGGTGACTATACGGCGTCAGAATTTCGGTCGTAGTGTTGGTTGATGTTGACACATTCACGTTAGAAATACGTAAAGGCAAGCAAATACGCACATAAAAACGATTCTCACTCACATGATTTTGAGGTTAAGTTTTTTCTTACAATGAGCCTAAATTTTTGTCAGAATGTTGCAAGTTTCGAACTTGTTTTGTTAATCTTCCCTAGCCTGAAGTGATAATCGAATAAACTGTTAACTAACACGTCATATTTACTATGAAAATACTGGAAACTTACGTTTGTTTTTGTTTACCTCCGGCCGGCACGGCGATCCGTCAAACAACTACACGAGGTACCGATCACGTTGGGCCGCCGCCCGCGCACTTGCCCTCCCCGGAGATATCTGAATTTTGCACCAATGTACTAAGCCACACTTGCCATTTCGCAACAATGTACTAACCTTGTTATAGTACATTATTGCTTTTTTGAAATTCCCAGATAGTTTTTTGCAATAAGAGTGTATGTGTATAGGACATTATTGCAAAATTAAATAACGGTGACGTGAATTACGCATTAACCATTTTAGGGGATTATCTAATTAATAAAATATATTTTTTTAACATGAGTTATACATTCTGAAAGCTTATTTTAAGACGCATAGAACTGCATTCATAGTCCAAAATCTCAATTTGTGTGGGTTAGTACACAAATGCTAAACAGCGTCCATGTTATATTATGCATATCTTCACCTTTGTAAAGAATTAAAGATAGTATTTTTCCGATAACTCACCAAGGGGATGCATATAATCAATTATATGATTCCCTTCGTCGGATATAAAGACGTTGTCCATTTTCTGAGAGTACTTCATTCTTATGGTCGGCCCCTTAAGATTGTTCATGAGTATATGCTGCCGGCCAGTGCCGTCCAGATTGAATATATCGATGTGAATGTTCTCGTTGTCCTCGCTATCTGTCACGGCTACAAGGATTTTGCTGTATAAAGCAAATAAACAATTTTTCTTAAAAGTAATAAATAAAAGTTTCATAGTGTAAGTCCGGTGAATTAGTTTGGTACTTGACTCTAGTGTCAGAACGTGAATGACACTGCCAAAATCATCATGAAAAGCCTTATGCTTGTAAGAAATATAATGTCGCTAACGCCGCAACTTACGACCCGCAAGCATTGCCGTAAATTATAGCCTCCATTGCCACGTCTGTCAAATATTTGAGGGGTTCAAATAAGTTGTGCATCACATCAATATAGTGACAGGTTGCCAGCCTGTCGCCTAAAATTGCAATACACATGAAACCCTCGAGTCCCTTATTCGGCTCTTACGATGCCTACGGGAAAGATTTGGGGTAATGCTATTCGAAGCCTACATCACACGTCACAGTCGATTTACTATAAGTAATCTGATCTGAATAGCATCACCCCACATCCTTCCCGCGGGTGTCTTAAGAGGCGACTAAGGGACTCGAGAGTATTGATGTATTACAATTTTTAGGCGACAGGCTGACAACCTGTCATTATAGTGATACACATGTTTTCTGAAACAACCTTGGAAAACAATCCTCAAAAATGTCAGACGTGGCAATAGCGACTGTATTTTAACGGCCGTTATTGCTATCCCCGCAAGGGATAAAGGCGTGATAAGAATAAGAATAAGAAGAATAAGAATAAGAAAAATTTTATTCAGTGACCATATAGCTTGCATATTATTTATCACAATGTGTGGGAACAAACAGTTTTTATTGAAAATTTCTGTATTAAGTCTATAACAGTACAGTAGTAGGTAAATAGTACACTTAGAATTGTAAGACTTATAGGTAGTGATATATGTATGTACGTAATCTGATCTGAAACAGACTTACCCATAGTCCGGAACGACGCAAATGCTGATAGGTGTTTCCTGCTCGAATATGTGTATGACAGACCTCTTCCCCGTTTTTATAGATACGACCTCCAAGAACTTGCGACCTGCGTCTGCTATGTACAGGTTGTCGGCTACGTAGTCTGAAAGAACAGTGCGAATTACATAGATATTGAGGTAAAATCATTTTTAAACTATCTATAATATTAAGTAATATTGTAAAGAGAAATGCATTTTATCGATAAACTCCAAAAACACCGAACCAATTTAACTAATTCTTTTCATAAATAAAAATAAGAAATTGAAAAATTTACAATCGTCGACTGGGAATCGAACCCGGGACGCGTGGGGTACCGGCCCACTGATCTGCCACTGAGCTATCCACGCATTGGTCGGCTTTCGTCAATTAAACAATCTCTTGATGCTCGTTTCGAAACGACAGAAACCTACAAAATCACTGAGTAACATAACTTCTTTTTAGTAAGATTACTGCATACTTCCTAATCTGCCTATTGATTAGGTACAGAAGAGTATACATATACATATTACTACCTATTTCTCAGTAATAATAATACATACATATATCACGCCTTTATCCCTTGCGGGGTAGGCAGACCGTTGACGGCCGTAAAAATACGGTCGCTATCGCCACGTCTGACAAATATAGAGGGCCGTTTAAGATCATTCGTGTAATACACCTGAAACCCTCAAGTCCCTCAGTCGCCTCTTACGACACCCAAGGGTAGGAAATGGGGTGATGCTATTCTAAGCCGGCATCACACGGCATAGTAATAATAATCAGTAATAATAATTACTTACCATAGTCCATATCGACGACGTCGTGCAAACCAATGAATAGAAGTACTGCTGGCTTCCCGGTGTGGAACTCGCTAATTTTCATGGTATATATCGTTTTCCATTTGGAGTCGTAGATGTACACCGCATCTAAAATTACCAAAAAATATTATTTATCGCAGCAATTTTCGGATATTTTTTTTTGTTTTGTATTTTTGGGAATCATGGCCTAAATACTAGTTAAATTATATTATTTATTTTTTTCAATAAATACTGGAATGTGTAGGTATTAACTGTAAAATAGAATATTAATAAGAACTACTATATAATACATGAACCTAGCAGCTGATGTCGGTTCGTACCTGGTCCAAGAGTGCACATTACTCTGACTGCATTTATCTATTTACTTTTAGATTTTAGTTTAAGATGAAAAAAGAAACCTAATATTCACCATCAAAGAGTGTGACAAAGTCCTTAGACAACCAAAATGGCTGACGCTGCTAGAAAGTATCTAAATAAATTGCTCAAAGATACTTTTCTATACAGGGTGTAACAGACGGTGTAACGAAAACTTTGCAGGCGTGCTCAGACCATGAATTTGAACAACTTTTACAATGGGGGCTCCGATGGGAAACGAAAACTTTTTTCGAGTTCCCATACAAAGTCAGTCAGCTGATCGGGAATTTTGTATCGGAGGTAGAAAAAATTTTCACGTTTCCCCATAGAAAAAGTTGTTCAGTTTCATGGATCTCGCCTGCAAAGTTTTCGTTACACCGTTTCTTACACCCTGTATGTATGAACAATCTCACCTCTCCTGGTATCGTAGGCCATGGCTTGCACGTGTCCCATGTCAAAATGTACGGGCTCCTCGTCGTGCCCGCCCAGGGCATCGTATCGCACCAGTGTGAATGTGGACTCCACGCCCACTACTATATAGCCAGGGCGATACGATTCTATCGCTAAAAAATGTAGATTTACGAATTAACTTTTGAAGAAAGAAAGAAAGAAAGGAATGTATTTGATGATTTTAGCATATAAGAAAGAGCGAAAGAAGGTGGATTTTCATTTTTAAACTTGCTGGAAGAGATTTCTTTCAAGAAATAAGCTGACCTATAGTCTATTGTACCATTTGGTGTTTCGTTTGTATTTTATTGTAATTAAATAAAAATAAATAAACGGTTAAATAAAAATGATTAAATTTAAGACATCAAGAAAAAGCACATCTAGAGTGTAGACTTACGTTTGCACCTCTCCTGGTCATCAAGCTGCATGCCTTCGGGGCAGGAGGCGACAGGTCCATTGGGGCCGAGCAGGCGGATGTGGTGCGGATTGATGGCGTCGGGCTTCGGAGCGCCGCGATGCAGGATCGGGTGGTACATGAATAGACCTGGTGGAAATGGTTAGGGTAACTATACTAAGACACAGTTTTGAGAAGATACAAACACACGAAGTCACGAAGATACAAAATACTGAAATAACTATTGCACAAAGTGTGATTAGCTGGGTCTCCATTGAACGAGCAGCCTCAGATGCTCACTGTTAAGCCTGAGCAGCGCATGTTAAAATTCTCATGCTCGGGCGAAAAACTGTCCACACCGACCGCGCAATGCGCCGCATGCTGCGCGCGGCAGTGAGCATCTGAGGCTGCTCGTTCAATGGAGACCCAGCTATTAGTGTTTATTGGAACGTTGCGCTAGGGGTTAGGAGATTAAGAAATTGATGGTGGTGAAACAATAATATTACTAAACTAACTAGCTACTATAAAATTCATGACTTTTCCTGAAAACCTAGCCCCAGTCTGCGCATATACCCGATACCTACAGAAGATGATAAATAAAAATTACTCAAGACCAAAGATTCCCTAAAGTATGGCCTTTCGAATAGACCATATTTGACAGCTGTCATACTAAAGGACATGTCTACAAAGAAAAATAGGCCTTATGTAATAGCATTAACATTATTTTCACAGCTGTGAAGTATGGCCTATTCGAAAGGCTAGCTCTAAGTTGTCTTCGACAACATCAAATCCTTTCTAATCATTTTCCGTAAGTAAGATGGTTCCGTGTTTCGGATGGCACGTTAAGCCGTAGGTCCCGGTTGCTGTCTATGATCACTTAGACGGCAGTCGTTACACAACCAAGTCAGAAGCCTGCTACATGTAGAAGGCGGTTGAAAACATCTGACACTTTCGACGACTCGGTGTCCCACACGAAAAGAAAGAAGAAGAAATCGTTTCTTACCATAGACTGGGGTATCTAGAGTGGCCACGGCGCCAAGGCTGTGTGCGTTGAGCTTGTCCCAGGTCTGTATGGTGTCGGTGGCCCAGTCGCTCCAGTAAATCACGTGTTCGAATACAGAGAGCGCGTACGGCTCGTGGTAGTGAATTCCGTGCTCATTTACAACCTACAATACATACATACATACACAAATCACGCCTATATCCCTGGCGGGGTAGGCAGAGCGTTAACGACCGTAAAATAACGGTCTGACAAAAGTTTGAGGGTCGTTTCAGAAAGTCGTGTATCACTATAGTGACAGGTTGTTAGCCTGTCGCCTACAATTGCAATATACATGAAGCCCTTAGTCGGCTTCTACGAGTGGAAACTAGAAACAAAACCCACTGGAAAGAAATGGGGTGATGCTATTCTAAGCCGGCATCAAAAAATCATGCGGCACCTATTAAACAGTTAAGTGTGCCTATATGATTATTAATAAAGATTGTAAATAGTAAGGGACCTAGTAGAGAACCCTGTGGAACACCAAACGGTCTTTTTTTCTAAGAACAATAATGACATAAGATCTAAACCAGTTTAACAGCTTTCCGTTTATTACGAGGGCTGCTAACTCGCAAAATAGTATCAAATACTCACAAACACTTCACCAGTATCTAGCCTGGCACCTTTTATGGTTCCATCAGAGAAATACAGTCGTTCATTAGAAGTATCCACGGCCAGTCCATTGGGGAAGTTATGCAGGTCTACAATGAACGCTAAGGGGTCCGACCCGTCCATGTAGGAGCTCATGATCACGGGCCCGGCATGCGCGTTGTGGATGTCCGCCCAGTACATTTTACTGGAAAAAACATTTCATAGCATTATATAAGGTGTAAAAATATTTTCTGCAAATACTTTAAGGGGTGAATAAGCCCATGAAACTGAACAACTTTCCCCAAGAAACATAGGTCGAAATATGAGAAAATATTTTTTGGACATCTTATACAAATTGACTTGGTTGGTCGGTATTTTTGTATGAGGTCCAGTTTTTTTTTAATATATCAAACTATGTTCCTTGGGGAAAGTTGTTCAGTTTCATAGGCTGGTTCACCCCTTCACCCCATATTTGCAGCAATTTTTTTTACACCCTGTATTTCAGATGAAGAAAAATAAATGTTTTGTGTAGTTGTTTGAATATTTAAGTTTCGGTACCTATACGAATACACATCAAAATTAGAGACAAAAATAGTAGACCCACAGGAAGCGATAATCCTAAATGATAATGTGTGTCTTTGCATGAGCCAAAGGGCAGAACGAAACAATGGCAGAATATTAAAACCAATTTATATGGTATCTTGATGAGTAACAAAAGCCAAATCAAGACAAATATTAAATTGTTTAATGGAATATACCTGATATTATTCTGGTGTAAAAGATGAATGTAAAAAAAAACTGTGTGAACATACAGGATGTAAAAAAATTAGCTGCAAATATTTTAAGAGGTAAACCAGCCCATGAAACTGAACCACTTTCCCCAAGGAACATAGGTCGAAATACAAAAAAAATTTTTGGCCTCCCTTACAAAGTGTACCGACCGAACGAAGTAATTAAATTAACTTTGTATGGGAGGCTATAAACTTTTTTTCGTATTTCGACCTATGTTCCTCGGGGAAAGTTGTTCAGTTTCATGGTCTGATTCACCACTTAAAGTATTTTCAGCTACTATTTTTACACCTTATATTCTAAAAAATACTTATAATGGCGTTTATTTATTATCATTTACCGGTTTCTGACATCAAGAGTGAGATGTTTCGGCAGTTTAGCTGCAGTTTTGAGCGTCATGCACATCTGACTGTCCAGCTTACACACGGAGATGGTGCCGTGTTCAGCGTCGCTGAAGTAAAAGTTCCTCCCCATCCAGTCTATAGATATATCTCCTGGGTCTTCCAGTCCCAAGCCGACCAGTACCTAAAAACACAAATTAAGTATGGGCGGGCACCCTTAATATTATGGTTAGTACTTTTATACACACAAATCACGCCTGCATCCCTGGCGGGGTAGGCAGAGGGTTAACGACCGTAAAACCACGGTCGTTATCGCCACTCCTGACAAATGTTTGAGGATCGTTTCATTTAAGTCGTGTATCACTATAGTGACAGGGTGTCAGCCTGTCGCCTGAAATTGCAATACACATGGAGCCCTCGAGTCCCTTAGTCGGCTTCTACGACACTCACGGGAAAGAAATGGGGTGATGCTATTCTAAGCCGGCATCACACTGCATATAATACTTTTATACCCAAACGTCATAAATACTACATTCTTTTTCATATTAATATAATCTGCACTCGATAAACCCTAGTGTCAGAGTTTTAAAAGCGGTCAATTAGGATCTATGCTGTGCAATAACGGCAGCATCACCCCATTTCTTTCTCGCGTATGTCGTAAGGGATGACTAAGGGACTCGAGGGTGTTATGCATGTGTGTGTATTACTATTTTAGGCGACGGGCTGGCAACCTGTCACTATAGTCACATACGAAATTTCTGAAACGTTCCTCTAATATGTAACGGACGTATTTTTACGGCCGTTAGGGTGCGTCTCCTCTGAAGCGGCGCTGCACCAAGCTGAGCTGAGCGGGGCATGAGTTGACCAATCAGGGTGCGTCTCTACTGAAGCGGGGCGGGGCTTCGGGGATTTTAAAGCTCATGACTGGTCAATTCATGCCGCGTTTAGCTTAGCTTAGCGCAGCCCCGCTTCAATGGAGACGCACCCTTAACGATGTGCTTGCTCCGCAACGCATGATAAGTGACGTATACATATGTATTGGCTTAAAAAATACCGTTTTCGTTTCTGCAATATTATCTAGAGGCGCCTTCACAATTGCTTGGTGTCCTATCGCAGTCTCCACCCAATAAACGTTTGTGCCATCAAAAGAAACGCCGTGAGCCTAAAAAATAATTTTATTTAATTGACGTTTGACCTATTTTCCATCGTACCCTGCCCAACTAATGAAGATTCATTCCAAGCTGGAAGTATAAAGAGTAGACAAAGCATTTTTTTTTTAATACAAATTTAAGTTTGAAAGAAAGAAGAATTTATTTCCTAATAAAGAAAATAAATACCTGTTTAATACCAGTTGCAACAGTGACTGTTTTGCGGGATCTTATATTTAAGTATTTAATTTCATTTTGCGTACTGAAAAATAACATCGGTTCAGGCTCTGGAACAAAAAAATCAGAATTTTTAAATTATTTGAAAGAATTAACTTGTAAAAAAGTGTAAAATAACCGAGAAATAAATAATTTTTATCCAGTACAAATATAATAACTCTAGGGCGAGTTCCACTCGTCAAACTGAACAAATTTCCTCAAAGAACACATGCCGAAACACGAAAATAGTTTTTGAAGTTCTTACAAACAACTTGACAAAAAAAAAATCACTTTGTATGTGAATTGGCTTGGCTTGGATTTCGGCCTATATTCGTTGGGTAAGGATGTTCAGTTTCATAGATAGTAGAACTCCCATTATTACTTTTGTACTGAATTTTAAATTGCCTTGTATACAACGGATTGAAAAACCATAGCTCGTTGCACTCTGCCTACCCCGCAAAGGCCTGATTTGTGTGTGTGTAAGATAAGCTCGTAACTCACTTGGAGCAATGCACCATAACGAGATTCTGAGTACGTCCATCAGATAGCCATCGTCACATGAGCATAGGTACGAGCCGTTGGTCCTAGGAGTACAAATGTGCGCGCACGGCGGCCGCGCCTCTGCGCACACGTTGCGGGGTTGGCAGTCATGAACGGTCTCGTTGAAGATCGCGTACGTCGCGTTACACACGCACTCTGGGCCGTCGCGTTCGGGAAAGCATTTCGCGTTTTTGCCGCACGAGTGGTTTGCACACATAGTTGCCCCTGTAAATGTTTTGTGAATTACTATTACTTGCATTTTATAAACACTTATTAATACAAAACTTAAGCCGTAGGTCCCGGTTGCTGTCTATGATCACTTAGACGGCGGCGGTCGTTACACAACCATGTCAGAAGGAAGCCTGCTACATGTAGAAGGCGGTTGAAAAATTCTGACACAAGGATTCATCGGGTCGTTCGACGACTCGGTGTCCCACACGAAAAGAGAGAGAATACAAAACTTTTTCATATTTTTTTCTTTCTTGTAGGTATAGGTAGATAGTAGCTCTAAAAAAATATAGATATGAAAATTAACCGGTATCGAAATATGTATTAGAAGAATAAGAATAGAACCGGTTATCACATCGATACTGGTTGTTCGAGCGCCTGTGAAAACTATGCGTGAACTGTAATATTTGCTAACGTCAATTCATAAGGCGTTTCTTAGTGATGAGTGTGCGGTAGGAAATAAAAAAAATCACTTTTGATATAACCACCAAACGATCAGCTTGCAATGTACTTTTTTTCCAAAATTATACAAAATTACTGAAGATTTTTGAGTTTCACTGAAGAAATTCCATTCTTGGGCTAAATCAAGAAACATTGGCGACCGCGACAGGACATCTGCAAAAAATATTCACGTTTTACGCAATACCAAAGAACAAAGGATTTGTCGCCACGTCGTGACCTCTGCATATCTTCGTCCAAAATTACACCAAAAGAAGAAGTTGGAGGCTGCGTATGCTGATAGAAGATCACGTTGTGACCCTGGTCAACGAATCATCAAAAGATCGTGCCGGAAAATAGTGTTTTTTCTACAAAATAAGCGAGTTAAGTGCCATTCCTTTGTTCCCATAGTAAACCTAAATTCCGTATTTTTTCACTAAATATCAAAGAACATCCTTTCCTATCCTAATATTATTCAATACTGCTGCTCAGGCTAGCTATTTACTTGTGCTTTCATCAAATAAGTGCTAAAACCCGGTTTTTTTTATTACTTAAAATTTCCCATACAAAACCCATATTTACAAGTAATTTGTTAAAAATATCATATTAAATAATTTTTAAATTATACATTAATAGCTATTTCATCTGGTAACATAACTGGCTATAAGATTTACTTCATTTTTCTCTCAAAATAAGATAAAAATAATTTTGATTTTATCAACGCGTATTGTAGTGCGCAACGCCAAGTCCAATATAAATCCCTACGCGTACCTACCGTACCGTGTAATTTTCAAGCTAATTTGCTTCTTTTTTTTATATACTGCTACAAATTCCCTACAGTTTTAAAACATAAATTGACCCGATTCTGCCGAACGCTTCCAGGCCTTCTCTGCTGTGTGTGCGGCTACGCACCGTGCTTCTTATCAGAGACGAGCTACATCTGGCCGTCATCAGCTTACCTGTGGTGTGGAGTGGCTTCAAGGCTGGCTTCTGTGCGCACCGGCGAGGGGGGAGCGTGAGAATATTCCATTTTATTCCTTTCAATACAATCAAACTTTATTGATTAGGCTAAATTTGGTTATATATACGTTACAAATTAATATATATATATTTTTTATAATGTCGGAAAGTCAAAAGGAAGCTTTAAGAGAGCTTGTGTCGAAAAGAGGTTCTATCAAAGGGCAAGTGACTAAATTCAAAACTTATTTAGATAAATTTATTACAAAAAAAGATTTTTCTAATGAAAAAATTGCAGAGCTACAATTAAAGCTAACTAAACTGGAATGTTTGTCAGTAAGGTTTGACGATATTCAGACTGAGATAGAGGTTCTTAATTCGGCAAGCATAGATATCGAACTTGATGAACGCGAACGCATTGAGAATGACATGGTAGCTCATATAGCTAAGGCAAAAACTTTGATTGGTACTGAAGAGCGACGTCAATCCATTGCAAATTGCGATCATCAAAATGTCGGTTTTAAATTGCCACAAATACAAATATCTAAATTCAACGGTTCTCACTTTCAATGGCTGGAATTCCGCGACACGTATACGAATTTAATTCACACAAATGAACGCATGACGGATATACATAAATTTCACTATTTACTTTCCTACTTGGAAGGTGACGCGGCACGTATTATTTCAAATCTCGAAGTTTCCAATGATAATTACGAGAAAGCTTGGACCATACTTACTGAGCGTTATGATAACAAAAGAATTCTTATCAATCATCATTTGGAGTCGTTATTCAATATCCAGCCTTTGACTCGTGAGTCAGAAAAATCCCTTCGATTCCTTGTTGATCACGTGACAAAAAATCTGCGCGCTTTATCGAGTCTTGGGCAGCCTACAACTCACTGGGACTTATTAATCATTTTCATGTCATCAACCAAATTAGACAATCGTACACTTCTAAAGTGGGAAGAATATCGGAACACCTTAGATGATGTCCCAACTTTAGAACAATTCAACAAATTTTTAATTAATCGGGCTGATGTTCTGGAAACGATAAATCGCAGCAAATTAGGAAACAATAATAACTTAAATAAACCACTATTCACGCCGCGTCCCAACAATGCAAATTCATTAAACGTACCCCATGCAAACCAAAATAGATACAACAATAACAATAATACAAATCGATTTCAAAATGTTAATGCAATGGTATCTACCAATAAACAAAAACCATCGAGTTCATATATCTGCATAATTTGCAATGGCAATCACAGAATATATGATTGTTCAGCTTTTAAGGCTAAATCCATACAAGACAAGTTGTCACTTGTAGCTAAATATAAATTGTGCTCAAATTGTTTAAGGCAAGGTCACCCAGTTAGTGAATGTCACATGGGCCCCTGCCGTCAGTGTTCTGAAAAACACAACACTATTCTCCATGAGCCTAAAAAGGAGATTAATGAAACTGTTGTTGCTTTTTCACATCAACTAAAGCCTACACTTCTAGCTACTGTCATTATAGAAGTTTGTAATCCACTAAATAATCAATCTGAAACTATTCGTGCTGTACTAGATAATTGCAGTATGTCAACATTAATATCAAAACCCCTTCAACAAAGACTAAACCTAAAAATCGATACTATAGATACAGTTAATATCATTGGTATAGGAAACAATATTACAGAAGTCAATGAAAGTTGCGTTGTTACACTAAAGTCGATGCAAAGTGACTATAATTGCACAACAGCTTGCTTAATTCTTGATGATCTCACAGGAGATTTGCCAAAGGCTCCAATCGATCTATCTAATTTCAAAATACCAGAATCCATTACGTTGTCTGATCCCAATTTCAATGATCCTGCTCCTGTCGAATTGTTGATTGGTGCTGATCTTTTCTGGGACATCATAGGTACGGAAAAACGTTACCTTGGGCCTAAAAATCCTAGATTGCATAATACTGAATTTGGATGGATCGTAGGTGGTCCAATCAGTCAACACAAAACTAAATCCAATAATCAAAATATTCATTGTAATCGTGCAATTATTTCTACACCTTCTATCGAACAAAATATCACGAAATTCTGGGAATTAGAAGAACTTCCTCTAAAGAAGTTACAAAGTCTAAATGACACAGAATGCGAAAAACATTTTCGAAAAAATACAACTCGTTTGAGCTCGGGTCGGTTTTGCGTGAAGTTACCACTAAAGGACTCCCCTGACTGTCTCGGAGACTCTTATTAACAAGCTAAAAAACGTTTCCTAAATCTCGAAAAACGGTTTCGAAAAGACCCAAATCTAAAACAACAATACGTAGAATTCATACGAGAATATGAGACATTGGGACATCTCTCAGAGTCACCAGTTCTTATTCCATACATATCATACTTTTTATGCCATCACGCGGTATTTAAAGTCAGTGAATCGACACAGATCCGTGTAGTCTTTGATGGATCTGCTTCCACAACCTCTGGCTATTCGCTAAATGACATTTTAATGATAGGCCCAAATATGCAAGATTCTCTTTTTTCCATTCTGATTCGAGCAAGGCAGTACAAGTTTATCTTGACAGGTGACATAGCTAAAATGTACCGACAAGTTAAAGTTGACGATAGTGACTGCAACTTGCAATTGATTCTTTGGAGGGAAGATGAGTCGCAGCCAATCAAAACTTTGCGATTAGGTACCGTCACTTACGGCACCGCAAGTGCGAGCTACCTTAGCACCAGATGTCTCTGGCAAGTCGGCGAAGAATGTGATGATGAACTTATCAAAACCATCATTCAAAAAGATTTTTATGTCGATGATTTAATTACCGGCTGTGATGACGAAAATCAATTGCGATACATACAAAATTCAGTCTACAACGCTCTTAATTCAGCATGTTTACCATTGAGAAAATTCAAAACTAACTTACCTTCACTATTCCAAAATACAGATCTAAATACAAACGGTAAACTTACCTTCAGCGAAGCGTCGAGTACTCTTGGTTTGGGCTGGGATCCCTCCAATGATAAGCTCCATTTCCCTGTAAATATACCTGAAAATAATAACAAAATTACAAAAAGATTAATTATGTCTCACTCCTTCCGCATCTTTGATCCGCTTGGCTTATTGAGCCCATGCATCATACAACCAAAAATTCTGTTACAAAAACTTTGGCTATTAGGGCTTGATTGGGATGAAGCTGTACCGGAGGATCTGAGACAGAATTGGTTCGAAATTTCTAAAAACTTACCTTTACTCGCTGATCTTCAGATTCCACGTAGAGTTCTATGTGATGATCCTAAACTGATAGAAATGCATGCGTTCAGCGATGCTGCCCAAAATGCATATGGCGCTTGCATTTACATGAGAACACAAAACGCGCAAAATGAGGTGACAGTTAGACTATTATGTGCGAAGTCCAAGGTTGCTCCTTTAAAACCCACGACGATTCCTCGTCTCGAGCTTTGTGCGGCCCTATTGTCGGCAAGGTTATGCAAATCTGTTTGCGACTCCCTCAGATATACTCCATCCAGAGTTGTGTATTGGTGTGACTCCAAGATTGTGCTTTGTTGGATTAAAAATGACCCCAAAAAGCTGAAAACGTTTGTTTCAAACAGAATAGGTGAAATTCTGGAGCTCACTAATCCTACATCGTGGCACTATGTTCCCACTGATGCCAATCCAGCAGATCTTATTTCTAGAGGGATAAACGCAAACCGAATTATCAATAATACAATGTGGTGGCAAGGACCTTCGTACCTTCATAATGACGAATCACAATGGCCTAAAACCAAGGATAGTCATGTCACTGATCTACCTGAAGTAAAGGTGGCTTTCATGTCCATTCCTGAATCTGATTATGACTTCAAAAGGTTCTCATCTTTTAACAAATTACAACGCACTTTTTCATATGTTTTACGTTTTTTACATAATGCTAACCCTAAAAACAAACATTCTAAACGCACAGGTATTTTAACGGTTGACGAACTAAACGACTCCTTAAATTTTATCTGCCGCGTGACTCAAAAACAATGCTTTCCAGTAGATTACAAAAGATTTTTACAAAATAAACTACTAGAACCAAAATCGAAAATTTTAAGCTTATCTCCATATTTGGAAGAATCAACTAAATTAATAAGAGTGGGAGGGAGATTAGATTCTGCTGACTACTCTTTTGAAAAGCGACATCCAATTCTGCTTGACTCTTCTCATCATGTCACAAAACTCTATTTTGAACGTGAACACGTGCGTAATCTTCATTCTGGCCCTCAGCTTACTTTATCGTCTGTTCGTGAAATGATATGGCCCTTAAACGGAAGACAACTCGCAAGACGTGTGTCTAAGCAATGTGTTACTTGTGCACGTATTCGCGGTCAAACGCTTAATCCTAAGATGGGTAATTTGCCAGTGAATCGTATTTCGGTTGATTTGCCTTTCAAATCTACGGGTTGTGATTATGCTGGTCCCTTTATGATACTTAATCGAAAAGGAAGAGGTGCCAAACTGATAAAATGTTATTTGTGTTTATTCATATGCCTTCGCTTTAAATGCGTTCATTTGGAAGCCGTGAGTGACCTCACTAAAGAGGCCTTTATTTTGACTCTTCGTCGATTCACTTCGCGTCGTGGAAAACCAGCCGAAATGTTTTCAGACAACGGTCGAAATTTTGTTGCCGCCGCGAAAGAGATCGGTAGTTTTCTAAGTAACAATATTAAACCTGTATCTGAGTATGCTTCAATGGAAGGAATAAAATTTAATTTCATCCCTGCTTATGCTCCCCACTTCGGTGGCCTATGGGAGGCCGGTGTGAAATCCGCAAAACACCACATAAAACGTGTCATGGGAAATTCCCATTTAACCTATGAAGAACTTTCTACTTTATTCGCACAAGTGGAAGCAGTTTTGAATAGCCGCCCCTTGTGTCCCATGTCATCCTCTCCTAAAGATTTCCTAGCCTTGACTCCTGGGCACTTCATTATTGGAAGACCGCTTAACGCACTTCCGGCACCTGATCTCGAAGACCGCAAGGAAGGCTGTCTTCTAAGATATGCAAGAATAGAGAAAATTCGTCAACATTTTTGGAGAAGGTGGCAGAGAGAATATATTTCAGAATTACAAATGCGCATTAAATGGAAGACTGACAAAACATCACTGCAGATTGGGGATTTAGTCCTCTTACAAGAAGATAATGTGCCACCATTAAACTGGCGTCTGGGTCGAGTTGCACGGCTGTTTCCTGGACGAGATGGCATCTCCCGCGTCGCTGACGTGGACACAACGCGAGGCTGTGTGCGTCGTCCCCTGGTTCGTCTGTGTCCGCTGCCTACTCCAGAGGAGCTCTCTGCTTGAAAGTCTACGCCTTTCAACGGGGGGGAGATTATGTTCGAGCGCCTGTGAAAACTATGCGTGAACTGTAATATTTGCTAACGTCAATTCATAAGGCGTTTCTTAGTGATGAGTGTGCGGTAGGAAATAAAAAAAATCACTTTTGATATAACCACCAAACGATCAGCTTGCAATGTACTTTTTTTCCAAAATTATACAAAATTACTGAAGATTTTTGAGTTTCACTGAAGAAATTCCAGAAACACTGGTTTTATCACCGATATCGTATACTACCCGGTTTTTTATTTACCTGTTTTAGAGTAAGTATAAATTAACTTCAACTGTTTTTAATAGCATTGGGAGATCAAAACTGTAAATAGCTTCTCTAGATAACTGTGCCGGGTGATGCCGGCTTAGAATAGCATCACCCCATTTCCTACCCGTGGGTGTCGTTAGAGTCCACTGAGGGACTTGAGGGTTTCAGGTGTATTACAACTTTTAGGCAACAGGCTGACAACCTGTCACTATAGTGATACACAAATTATCCCAAACTGCCCTCTTTATTTGTTAGACGTGACGATAACAACCGTATTTTACGGCCGTTAATACTCTGCCTTCCCCGTATGGGGTAAAGGCGTGATAGATAATGCAATAATTAATTGATTCTGTAATAATTAATTTTTGACTAAAAACTGTTGGTGCTTTGGATATCCTGTAAATCACATGTTTTGTTTACTAAATAATTAATAGATGTATGTATGTAGATAACTGTTTTACTCACATTTATCACAGAATGGTCCCTCGTCGCTTCCATCCTTGCAGTCCGTTACCCCGTTGCACATATAGCGTTTCGGAAGGCAGTAGCTCTTGTCAGAACAAACGTAGTGCTTCCCTATAACCGCGGCGTGATCGGTTGCACACTCGTGGTTGTTGTTTCGGGCATAGTAATCTTGATACCAAAAGTTAAAGTACCCTATAATAATAAAAAACGGTTAATGGGATCGATAGGATTTTTTTTGTTACCTATTTGAAATAACCGGTATTTTAACTTTTAGAAATTGTCCCTGAACGGCCCTCTATATTTGTCAGACGTGGCGATAGCGACCGTATTTTTACTGCCGTTAATGCTCTGCCTACCTCGTAGGGGATAAAGGTGTGATATATGTATGTATGTATGTTAACTTTCATGGACGAATAACCTACATTAATACATCAACTTTTTGCTGAATAATTTCGTAGGCAACGATTGAGTGGCGGTAGTCTAGATGGAAGAAGTTACTTAACAAATGGCAAAGGTCGCAAGTTCAAATGCTGCCTGCGGTGGAAATATTTGCAAGTTTTCTAGAAACCTAACCACTATTCAAATCTACAATTTTGGAACTATATTAAATTATGAACGAACACAGCACTGGCGCAGATGTGGCACAGTGGTATTACGACTGCCTGCCACGCAAAAGTTCCGGGTCCGATTCTCGGTGGGCCATTAATTGTCTGCCTAGTCTGGTTAAGGCTGCCTTGTTGTACCGTTTTCTTTGTTTATGTTTATCTACTGTTGTTCCAATTTTGCGCAATAAAGTTTTTTTTTTGATGTTATGTTAGGAAAATGCAGGCTGAACCACTTGATTGTCCGTAATGGTTCCGTGTTTCGGAGGGCACGTTAAGCCGTCGGGGCTATGATTTAGTAGGTGGTTGAAAAATTCTGACACCAGTGCTCATCAGGTCATAGACGACTCGGTGTCCCACACGAAAAGAATAAGAACACAGCACTGTGCTGCGTGATGTCGGCTAAGAATAGCATCACCCTATTTTTCCCGCGGGTGTCGTAGGAGGCGACACTGGGGAGTTTCATATGTATTACAACTTTAGGCGACTGACAAACTGTCACTATAGTGATACACGAATCATCTGCAACGGCCCTCAATATTTGTCAGAAGTGGCGATAGCGACCAATAGTTTTACGGCCATTAACGCACTGCCTACCCCGCATGGGAGAAAGGCGTGATATGTGAATAAATAGCTGGGTCTCCATTGAACGAGCAGTCTCAGATGCTTAGTGCCGCGCGCAGCATGCGGCGCATTGCGCGGTCGGTGTGGACGTGTGTCGCCTGAGCAGCGCATGTTAAAATTCTCATGCTCGGGCGAAAGCCCGTCCACACCGAGTGAGCATCTGAGGCTGCTCGTTCAATGGAGACCCAGCTCATGAATGAACTTACGACAAACTTCAGAAGTCTCATCGCTGCCGTCCGTACAGTCGTACGCGCCGTCGCAGGCCCACAGCGGGGATATACAGCGACCGTCGTTCTTGCAAGCGAAACCTCGGCAAGTGTCCTGGAAAACAGTTTATTTCCCTATTATCCCTGTGACTACCCCGCAAGGGATAAAGGCGTGATATATGTATGTATACCTGTGACGTTTGTTTGTGACCTTGTAGATAAAGCTACGACATAAGGTCCATTTTCCTTAATTTACTAGGAAAATAAATCTTATGTCGTAGCATTTGCTCTAAGGTCACAAACTTCACAGGGATCATCCTATATTTTACAGACTATAGCGGCCAGCCCAGCGGCTGCGCCCGGTGCAACTCATTTTCCCGTGGGAATGAGATGTTTTCCTGGCAAGTATTGTACATAAAAACCTGAATCATTCTACCTATTAAAAAACCTGCATCAAAATCCGTTGTGCTGTGTAGTTTTAAAGATTAAAAAAAGCACACATACATACAGACGCGAAAAGCGACTGTTCTATACTATGTAGTGTAGTGAAGTTTACTGAAGGTTTCCAGGAAATATAGGGTGTAAAAAAAGCTACAATTATTTTATGGGGTGAACCAGCCCTCGAAACTAAACCACGTTCCCCAAACAACATAATATATCCAAATACGAGAAAAAAACCCTCCCATACAAAATTATCGACGGACCAAGTCAATTTGTATGGAAGTTAAAAAAAATTCACTTATTTCGACCAATGTTTTTTGCCTTCTTGGAGAAAGTTATTCAGTTTTATGGGCTGATTCACCCCTTAAAATATTTGCAGGTAATATTTTTACACCTTATACATATACATATATAAAGTAGGTACAACTACAACATACAGAGGGGGAGGGATATTTATGAATAAGTAGGAGTATGTTTTCAATGCCGTGTGATGCCGACTTAGAATAGCATCACCCCATTTCTTTCCCGTCGGTGTCGTAAAAGCTGACTAAGGGGCTCGAGGGTTTCATGTGTACTGCAATTTTAGGCGACAGGCTGACAACTTGTCACTATAGTGATACACGACTTATCTGAAACGACCCTCAAACATTTGTCAGACGTGGCATAACGACCCTAATTTTGCTGTCGTTAACGCTCTGCCTACCCCGGCAGGGATATAGGCGAGATTTGTGTATGTATGTGTGTAGGAATATAGCCTATTGTCTTCTTACATTGCGAGATGGTGATAGCTGTTCAGTGCAGTTGGCTTCATCGCTACCGTCCTTACATTCCGTCTCGTTGTTGCAGATCCACAGGTTGGGGATGCACTTGCTGTGGTCTGTACACAGGAAGTGGCTCTCGGGCTTGCACATGTCTGGCTTCGGAGTGTGGTCCGCTGTTCACAAAATTTCAATGTTAAGCAAGAAAAAAAAGGTATACACAGGGTGTAAGGGGCGGTGTAACGAAAACTTTGCAGGCGTGATCAGATCATGAAACTGAACAACTTTTTCTATGGGGGCCATGTTGAGAAACGAAACAAAATTTTTCGAGTTCCCATACAAAGTCACTCAGCTGATCGGGAATTTTGTATGAGAGGTCGAAAAAATTTTTTCGTTTCCCAACATAGCCCTACCTATAAAAAGTTATTCAGTTACATGGTCTGGGCATGCCTGCAAAGTTTTCGTTACGCCGTCCCTTACACCCTGTATAAAGCTTATATAGACGTGACATTTGTTAACTTTGGGCATATGCTATGACATTAGGTCTATCGGTGGTGTGAATTTTTACCACTTGTTTCTTTTGTATTGACTTTCTAACAAAAGTTAATATCTAGTGTTTGATTATATCACCAAGTATTCGAAATTACTATCTTGTGGACATTTCTACAACTAGTAAACATTCACATTAGGTTCATTTTCCTTTTTTTACTTCCCTTTTAGTATGGTCAAACGTTGTAACATTACCAAGGTACAAGATAAATTTTACAGAGTTTATAGTAGTTTACATTTATTCACACTTAAATTAGCATTGTTATTTTATATTGACTTAAAGAAGTTACACCACATAACCCTTTCTTTACCGCACATAACAACAACATAGGTAAAAGGTAAAATTTGTGAAGCGAGCACAAGTGTTTCAATAAAAATAGGTAAAAGGTTGTTCTTTTTTTATTGCAATACTGTTGCTATTTCCATGTGTTTTCCATACACCAGCCAATTAATAAGTCAATCATTCAATAAAAACTCACGACAAAGACTCTCATCAGATCCATCGGCACAATCCACTTTGCCATCGCAGTACTGGTGTGTCCACACACAGGATCCATCCATGCAATGCATTTTATTTTCTCCTAGGCAGTTCGTCTCATAAACCTGCATGTGGTCTGCGAACTCTGCCGAACAGCTCACCAGACAGAGGAATAAAAATAATAGATGTTGATGTGACATTGTTGATTCTGTAAATAAAAACACATGTTTAAACAGGTATATACCTAGGTAAATATATCTTCATTTTCCCGAGTACACGTGGTCGCAATGTACCTATAGGTCTGTTATGGCAAGTGGATTGAATACCTGCTGGGAAAAATAAGTAGAAATGGAAACTATTCATGAGCTTGTTTTTAGCATATTCCATGTTATAGATGAAGATTTACGAGCTTGTAAGATAATCGTTTCCATCCTGTTCATAAAACCACATGCAAGGTTATGGGGGTAGGTCTTTGATGGGTAATCTTAGATTACTAAACACTTACCTCGGTTAATTTATAAAATAGTAATAAATTGATTTGTATGAAATTACTGCATTTTTATGTAAAATAATTAAAATAAATAATTCTTAAAATTAGGGCGTGCTGACCCGAATGGGAGAAGAAATTAAAAGTGAACGGTACACGAGAAAATCAGTGAATCGCTTTTTCAATCTACCCGCATTTCAACCGCAATTTCAAATAACGAATGAACGTCAAAATCTATTTTTATTGCGTTTAATTTCGTATTAGAAACTCTTTGTAAAGTGACACGTTTCATAATCTATCGAGCCGAAACGAAACGCAAAAATATTTCGTAATGCAGTTTTGATAGCAATCAATCTAAGAGAAAGAAAAATCGCTATTTAAAATCTGATGATTGTCTTCTGTAGAACTTAACGCTGAGGCTTAAAATTTTGCAAAATAAGCACACTGTCAGTTTATGCATTGCCAACTACAACAAAATACACCCCAATCTGACAATTATCATAAAAGATTTTTAGATACCGTATCAGCACCTTTGGTACCAACATTAATTACCCCTTTTTGCAACCATCCCGGTCCGGTCTACAATTTGGTAGATATCCCTGACATTATTGGATTTGGATTATAATAACCACAAATGTATACCTAATCGGGCCCTGTCGGCAGGGTGGTGGAAGTACCTACCTTTTATAACACCCACACATACAATATATTATTGGGAAAAATGCACGGAGGAGAGTAACCAGTGGAGAACGCGTCGGTACGACTTTGTTCAAAACCAAGCTCACTGGTTTTTGCGGGGGGAGAGGTAATTATCGCTAGACGCAATTGGCTTTCGCAATGACCGCATATTTTGTAGAGATGGGAAAAATAAATATGTAAAATTATATCGATATTTTATATCACCGTTTAATAAGTTTACTCATATTATGTGTAAGAAAATTTATTGAAACATGTGCATGCTAATATTAATATAGCGATATATGTATAAAAAAAAAGTACCTACTTACATTGTAATTTTAGGGTATGTATTGAAATAATTGTACCGAATTGGAAACGACCTGTTACGATCATTTTGGATGGTAGGGCTGGTTGGCGAGACGATGCTGGTCAGCGGACAGACAGACGGACATGACAAGATGATATATTGACCTACCTATTGATATTTTGTTCTGATTTCATAATAAATGAAATAGTTACAAATTGACTCGAGAGTGTTGGTGTATTTTTAGGCGATAGGCTGACAACCTGTCACTATAGTGATGTGATACACATGTTTTCTGAAACAACCTTAGAAAACAAACATCAAAAATGTCATACGCGGCGATAGTGGCCGTATTTTTACCATTGGCCATTAAAGCTCTGCCTACCCCGCAAGGGATAAAGGCGTAATATATGTATGTATGTTACAAATTGATATTCGACTAGCGCAAGATATTTTATTTATAATAATGAAACACGAAATTTTGGCGCGGGGGGAATGCGTCCGCGCCACTCCATATACCCCGAATGCATTCATTCATATAATATACATTGTAGGTAAGTTGTTAAGTACGTACATTAACATAATTCTTTTATGACGATCCCAGAATTATCGATAAAATCATTCTATACTTCTGAGAACAGTGGTATAGCACTAATACGAAGAAAGAGCCAGCCTACGTATGGACACACCCGTGCGTTAGAAAGGGATAGCAATGAAAGACATCAACGGGAGCGCATCAGAAATGATAAATATGGAATTATTTTTTATTAAAATGAAATTTTGAAAGAATCAAGCATAAAAATGTTTACCTATAAAATGTTATCCCGTCTTTTGCGGAACTTGATGTTGTACTACACTTTCCACACCATTTCACTGCACAAGAAGGCATTCTTGTTTACGTTTATACGCCAAAAAACGAAGCGCGGAACGTCCGTTCTTTCGCACAGTCTCAACCCGACTAATCAAAATTTTGATGCGTCTGCTTTATAAAGCATACATCAAGTGAGTGCGGTCGCCCCCGCATGCGTTCTCCACTGGTTACTGTCCTCCGTGGAAAAATGCCATGAACACACACACACACAATACGTTTTAAATTTGATATGGTACTTATGATGTATAGCAGTTGGCCACACTTACTAAGTGGCTGTCTTCATTGACAGGTCAGAGTCCAACTTTCTTTAGAGTTTATTGGAGTTTTCTTGAAAAATTATTAGATTCATCAGTGTAGTTGTGCTGTTACAGATTCCTCCTCATTATCCCTGATAATCGGCTCGAGTGTCTGATCAGTCATGGCATCGCACGTCGCTAAATCCATGATCAAAGTTTCCAATGTGGGATCCACCATCAAATTCGGTAAATTCTTTGGATTTTTCAATACATGTACCCATTTATAACGTTTTTTTACCAGTTTTTTATCAATAGCTTGTATGAGAATACATTTAGTACACGTAAAATTTCATTTTTTTGTAAAAAATATGAAATAAAACTGCTTGTAAACTTTGGACCATAGTTGGCATTGGTGCAAGTTATTTTGTTACGAATGTACGTAGCGTTTCCTACTTGTTGCTACACCGTATGTACAACAACATTGCGTCTGAGGTATCTAGATTGGAGGCAAAGTTCAATCTTCCATAATATTCCACTACATAACCATTTGTAGGTTATTTTTGTAACGAAATCATGGAATTCTTGCTACTACTATACTCTGTAACTGAATACCGGGTGTCGCCAATAAGAACTATTCTTATTCAGAAAAATAACAATACATGTCACTTTCATATTTATTTTAGAACTTCATCTCAAATACCTACATCCTCAATTATTTATTTACATACATACACATCACACCTTTATCCCATGCGGGGTAGGCAGAGCATTAACGGCCACAAAGATATGGTCGCCATTGCCACATTTGTCAAATGATGATTTGTGTATCACTGCAGTGACAGGTTGTCAACTAGTTGCCTAAAGTTGTAATACACTTGAACCCTGTAATTCCTAAGTCAGCTCTTACGACAGCAGCGGGAAAGAAATAGAGTAATGCTATTCTAAGCTGGCATCACACAGTATTTATTTACATAACAGTACCTTGATATGTGATACCAGCTTAGAATAGCATCACCCCATTTCCTTCCTGTGGGTGTTGTAAGAAGTGACTAAGAGACTCGAGGGTTTCATGTGTATTGCAATAGGCTTGTTTCCTGATAGGTCAAATGAGCTACTTTTTAAAACAATGTTATCATCATCATCATCATATATCACGCCTTTATCCCTTGCGGGGTAGGCAGAGCGTTAGCGGCCGTAAGAATATGGCCGCTATTGCCACGTCCGATAATGTATAACAGTATTTTGTTTGAAGAATTAGAAGTATGACATCACACCATAATATTTAGATGAGGTCAAAATACTTACTTTTATATTATTTTTTTGATTATGAATTCAAACTTTGAATATTTCAAAGAATGATGAATGAAGTACGTAGTATTTTTGGACAATAGTTTTAAGAATACAACTGTTATATTTTTTTAATGACCCAGGAAACTAGTGAATCATAGGGAACAGGCTGACAAACTATCCCTACAGTGATACACAAATCATCTAAAAGGGCCCTCAAAACTTGTCAGATGTGCAATAACGATAATATTTTTATGGCCGTTAACGCTCTGCCTACCCGGCCAGTGATAAAGGCGTATATATGTATGTATGTCATGGTACCTTTTACCCTAGACACGGCGCGTCGCGCGCTGAGCGTGGGCGCGGCTCTGCAAGCCAAGAAGACGCTGCCGGACCGCACCGGGCACAATGTGGTGCTCGTGGACGGCGTCAGAACCCCGTTCCTGCTCTCCTTCACTGACTACCAGAAGATGATGCCCCATGAGCTGGCCAGACACTCCCTTGTGTAAGTTGGAGGTTGTTTGCATGAATAATTTGGTACTAAAATTCTATCTCACAATCATCATTCTCTTTGCCTTTTCCTGTTCTCTGTCAGAATCAGCTACCTAACCTAGGGGATTTGACGTAGAACTAAGTTTTTACACAGAGCGAATGCCATCTGACCTCTGCAACCCGATGGCTAACCTGGCCCAAATCCTAGGTTAAGTCACATTCAAATGTCATCTGAATTTAAATTTTATTGGAATGTGGGTTTCATCACGATGTTTTTCCTTCACCGTAAGAGCAGTCGGTAAATATACATGAGTAAGTAAAAATACATTGGTACATGACGGGGATCGAACTTGGGTCTCACAAATTGTAAGACCGGTGTCCAATCCACTTGGCCACAGACACTCTCACAAATAGAACCTATTTACTCACAACAGCTACTAAAATCCATTACATTGTAGTTCTAGTAAATAATTAATGAATAACTATTGGTTACTAAGTTTGATAATTAAATTGTTCCTGTCTTACAATCAAGTTAATCAAAATAATTGTAACAAACATAACAAAATCTTATCTTCAAAGCTACAGGGCCAGTCAATTATGAACTTAGCCATGTGATTGTATTCATTTTCTACTTATTCACGTAGACATCTTGAATTAGATTGGAGTTACCCATCAGTTTGACTCTTAAATTCGAAAAACAAGAATAATATTCATCATAGTTTATTTCAAGTAATATTTAGGGAACATACATACATATATCACGTCTTTATCCCTTAAGAGGTAGGCAGAGCGTTAATTGCCGTAAGAATACGGTCGATATCGCCACTTCTGACAAATATAGAGGGCCATTTGATAATTTGTGTATCACTATAGTGACAGGTTGTCAGCCTGTCGCCTAAAAGTTGTAATACACCTGGAACCCTCAAGTCCTTCAGTCACCTCTTACGACACCCACGGGTAGGAAATGGGGTGATGGTATAGTGAGACAGGGAGACAGGGACACTTTTCGGGTGTAAAAAAATTTGCTGCAAATATTTTAAGCGGTGAACCAGCCCATGAAACTGAACAACTTTCCCCAAGAATCATAGGTCGAAATATGAAAGAAATATTTTGACTTCCCGTACAAAATTTATCAGCAGCCGAGTGACTCAACTGTATGAAGGTCAATTTTTTTTTTATATTTCGACCTATGTTTCTTTGGGAAAGTTGTTCAGTTTCATTGGCTGATTAACCCCTAAAAATATTTGCAGCTAATACTTTTACACCTTATATTGTATTATCTATCTATCAACATTAAAACCTTTTCTCATACCATCTTCCAATGCAGGGGCCTCCTCCAAAAGACGGGTATCGACAAGGAGCTGATTGACTACATTGTGTATGGAACCGTCATACAGGAGGTGAAGACGTCGAACATCGGTCGCGAGGCGGCGCTGGCGGCCGGGTTCAGCGACCACACTCCCGCGCACACGGTCACCATGGCCTGTATATCTGCCAACCAGGCTATTACCACTGGTATGTCCAAAACTCTAAAATGTTTTTGTGAATTTTCCCATAAATTATTTTGAAAGTTGAATGGTAGGTTGGTAGGTAGGTATGGTAGGTATCTTTCAACTTGACCTTAAAATTAGAAGAGTGTAGTTGTTTCCGCAGGGACTACAGGATTGATCTCAAAACCTACATCATCCCTAAGTAACAAAGGCTATTTTTTACTTTTGGAAACATCCTATTCCCACGGGAAAACGTTTAGCAGCTATTGAAACCGCTGGACTGGTCTCTAGTATTATGAATGCGAAAGTTTGTATGTTTGTTTGTTACTTCTTTACGCAAAAACTACTGAACCGATCTTCTTGAAATTTGGCACCCACATAGCGGGCTACTTCGATTAACACATAATAGTTTTTATCCCGAAAAAATGTTCCTGCGGGATGCTACGGGATTCAAACCACGGCCATCCACTAGTAGTTCATACATAACAACATAAACTAAACCCAACTATTGTTTACAGGTGTAGGTATGATTGCTGCGGGCGCTTATGACATCATCGTCGCCGGAGGAGTGGAATTCATGTCTGATGTACCCATCAGGCACTCGCGCAAGATGAGGTAACCTACACACAATCACGCCGTCGTTACTTGCGGAGCAGGCAGCGACGCAGTATGTCTACAATGCAGAACAAAGACCGGATGACAAATAGTAATATGGAAGGGTTACATTTCAGAAATGTAATTCACAATTTATGTAAACCGCCTATCACCTAAAATTAAAATCCTCGATCCTTTAGTCGCCTATAGTTTTCGCGTTAGCATGGCAATAGCGATCGTTGACATTACTACCACTGTACTCGTATTTTAGAAAGCGATGTATCGTTTACCTCAGTAAATGTTAACGGTATGATTATCGCTAGAGTACAGCGATACAAACCAAGTTCACTGCAGAGGCTTGGCTTCGCTATTGCCATGCTAACGCGAAAATACTAATGCCCGCGGTAAATAACGAGGTGATTCCATTCAAAAAGTAATTCGAGCTTATGTTAATTATTATCTTATTAAGTGAGCATCTTATCTTCTTCTTCTTTTCGCTTGGGACACCCTCTATTACATCGTTCCGCTGCTAAAAAAGATCTCCGTCTCTTTCCATCCCGTTCTGCTCTGAGCCTCAGCTGCAGGTCCTTACTAAACGCAGCTCTCAGCGCCACCTACGACCAGTGCCCCATGCAACGAAACTAAAGGCTACAAGTCTACAGGTGAAACTCAATCTACATTGCGTAGCCGATGAGACATTATAAAACCAGGATTTTTGACGCAATGTACATCGAATTTCACCCGTAGAATTGTAGCCTGTAGTTTCTAAAAACGAGGCAAAGGTTGCACGCGCCATAAGACAGTATGCCGGCATAGTAAAACTTCTGTCTTCGTTCCAGGTCCTTACTTCTGAAGCTGAACCGCGCCAAGACCCCTCAGCAGCGGCTCTCGCTCATCTCCACGTTCAGGCCCGACTTCCTTGCTCCGGAGGTAAGCCCATCATCAGATCAGGTCAAGATTTTCAGTTGCTCTATAAGGCTATGTTTGACTGAGACTTTTCAATCAGTTTCCTTACGCCGAATTGTTTGAGAGGTCGATTCAACAGAATACGATAATCCGATAATCTAAATTACGAACAAGATAGATTTACAATTTAATTACCCTGTCACCTACTTAATTTGTCTCCATACAGCTGCCGGCGGTGGCGGAATTCTCGTCCGGCGAGACTGTGGGCCACAGCGCGGACCGGCTGTGTTGCTATCAACGGCCGGCGCTGAACTTGACAATTCCTAAATCTGAAATAACGCCACCTAATTCGGGCCAGTGTTGCTGTCAGCCCAAAAAATCTCATTCATTCTCTTTTTTCAAATATTATGTAGGTAGGTTGCCGTGTGATGCCGGCACGTAGAATAGCATCCATACCATCCATCCGGCGTAGAGGGTTTCAAGTGTTTTAGAATTTTAAGCGACAGGCTGACAACATGTCACTACAGTGATACACGAATCATCTGAAAGGGCTCTCAATACATGTCAGACGTGGCGATAACGACCGCAATTTTGCGATCGTTAACGCTCTGCCTACCCTGCATGGGATAAAGACGTGATTTGTGTATGTGTGTGTATGTATAGGTAATGTAATGATCCAACCTTATATCAATAGAAAGTAGGATATTTACAGTAACTAATATTTCTCCATACAGCTGCCGGCGGTGGCGGAATTCTCGTCGGGCGAGACTATGGGCCACAGCGCGGACCGGCTCGCGGCCGCGTTCAACGCGACCCGCAAGGAGCAGGACGACTACGCGCTCAGGAGCCACACCCTAGCCGCCGAGGCCCAGGCCAAGGGGTACTTCACTGACCTCATGCCTGTCAAAGGTCAGTATTTAGACGATGGGCCACACTGTCAAATTGTTAAAGTGTACCTAGAATCCTAGGATATAGGCCCCGGCCTCAGGTTTTGCGGGCAGCGGCGGCGGCGCGTTCGCCTTTTTTTTCTATGGAGTGCGCCGCTCGTTGCCCGCTTCCGCGCCGCTGTTTTCGATAACTGATCCATTTCAATGGAGGTGCTGCCCCGCTGTCCGCAAAGCCCGAGACCTAATTAATTAAAAAACTAAATCAATAGATTTTCAAACTAAGTAAATAAAACATAAAAAACCCAAAAAAAAATTGTATTGCGAAAAATTTGAACTAAATTTGAGTATGTAAGTTACACTAAAAGACTTACGTTGTTGTTGATTTGGTAGGTTTGGGCCTCTAACACGAACGAACGAACGATTTGTTCTTTTAAAGATAAAATTTTAACTTAAATGGTTTTTTATGTATATATTTTAGATAAAAAGGTTTTTCAAAACCCACTGAGTCTGACTTTTCTCTTAATTTGTTGTTCCCAGTGGAAGGCAAGGACGGCCTGGTGGACAAGGACAACGGCATCCGCGTGTCCACCCCCGAGCAGCTCGCCAAGCTGAAGCCGGCCTTCATCAAGCCCCACGGCACCGTCACCGCCGCCAACGCCTCCTTCCTGGTAAGACTATTCCCGTTATTAATGGACAATCATATAAGGAACAACTATAATAATATAAGGAACAACTTACCTTAGCAACATTTTTTAAATTCATAAAGATTTTTTTTTAATCTGCACTAGAAATTTGCTTGTGATACATTTTCTATGGAAGGTACATTCTTTTGTCATAATTCCAAAACATCGATTTAAAAACTTGTGCTTTATCACCATCCCGTCCCGTCGATTTATATTTCAGTACCATTTTCATTTCGTCATTAATACGTATCATTATCATTAATTTATCTCTGTCTATCGTTAACATTAATTCCATATTAAAAAACATCAGGATTATAACTAAGTAACTATTTCTACCTTAGGGTAAATTATATTTCATCAGCGAAAATCATCCAGTAGTCGTCGTTTCAAAAAGGGATATTTTTACTTTTGTACTTCAAGTTTGTTAATTCCTATTTTTAAGTTGCAGTTCCTAATTTATAACCCAAGTTTATAAGTTTATATATAACCCAACACTTTCTCTCTATTTATCGATGTATTTGTGACAGACTGACGGCGCGTCTGCTTGCCTGATCATGTCGGAGAAGCGTGCCAAGGAGCTGGGCTTCAAGCCCAAGGCGTATGTCCGCGACTTCACCTACGTCGCTCAGGTAATCATTAATATAATCACAAAAAAACGATTGTGTAATATCATAGTTTTAACTATGAATAGTATAATTTTCTGACTCTCCTTTGTCCAATACCAAGTTTCAAAATCAGGAGTATAAAATAACCAACTAAATTGCTGAAATTATGACCTTGTTAGTTTCGTATACTCGTAGTAATGTACTACAAAACTTTATTATTATCACTTTGTTAATGTTTCTAGTCTGGTCTGGATATTGCAAGCCAGGGTTCACCCAATAGTCCGTAAGAAAGATGGTTCCGTGTTTCGGAGGGCACGTTAGGCCTTGCTGTCTGTGATAATTTATACGACGGTCGTTACTCAGCCATGTCAGACGACTGCTTCTAGAACGAGGAGGTTGAAAAACTGACACTAAGTTTCACCGGGTCGTTCGTCGACTCGGTGGCCCAGACGAAAAGAGAGGAGAATATAATTTCTGAACATTGGTAGAAATAATACTTGTTCTCCCCAGGACCCCGTGGACCAGCTGCTGCTTGGGCCAGCATACGGCATCCCCAAGATCCTGGACAAAGCCGGGCTCACCGTCAACGACATCGACACCTGGGAGATCCACGAGGCCTTCGCTGTGAGTTCTTACTTCAATGCCCCCAACTGTCCACTGCTGGACATGCTATTGGCGAGCGCATTTTCAGGGAATAGGCTACATTCCTGGCAGGTCAAATGAGCTACTTTTAAAAACGATATTTTGTATGAAAAACAGAAGGTACGACCTCACGCCGTATTTGGATGGCGTCAAAACACTTACTTTTATATTATTTTTCTGGTTATCAATTAAAATTTTTAATATTTCGAAATAAAATAATGAAGACTGTAGTATTTTTGGACAATAGTTTTAAACGAACAACTTTTATATTCTATTAATGACCCAGGAAACTAGCGAATTATCTCTAGTTGGTTTTTATGACACCCACGGTTAAAATTCGTATCTTTTGTAATGTAGGATTATGCATATTTTTTTATTATTTTGCCGAAACGTAAAGGACTACAAAATAATCAGCAAGTTTTAATAATAAAAGCTATTTTATATTAGTTTCACTTTCTGCTGTATCTGTATTACTTTCTATATTCCAGGGTCAAATCCTCGCCAACCTGAAGGCCCTCGACTCGGACTGGTTCGCTCAAACCTACCTGAAGCGCCAATCTAAGGTAAACCTCTTGTTTCATGTCTTCTGTGTTGTATAACTTTTTAAACCCTAGCGATTAGTTTCACACATTTTAAGTATTCTACACATTTTAGATCCGGTTTAAAAGCGTGCCTGATTTGGACCATTTGGTTTCTTTTATTGGTTGGATGTATGTAAATATTTATAATGTTATTTATTTGGTAGGTGGGCGCTCCGGACCTGTCCAAGTGGAACAAGTGGGGCGGCTCGCTCTCTATCGGACACCCCTTCGCCGCCACTGGGGTATGTACACGTACTTATTTATGAATGCGTTCTTAATTCATATGTTGACTGAATGTGTTTGCGTGAATTGATATGTTAGATGAATGTGTTTGTTTGGACTTAAATATTGAGCGGATGAGTCCGAGTGAATTCATATGTTGACTGATTGAATTTATTCTAATTGATATGATGACTGAATGTGTTCGTGTTAATTCATATGTTGTATAAATGTGTTAGAGTGAAGTACTATGTTTGCGTAGATATAATGTGTATGTGAATTCGAAGTTATTCAACCACTGATTTTTTTTGTATTCACGTGATTTATATACTTAGCTATGTTCTCCCCGCAGACTCGCCTAGCGATGCACACAGCCAACCGCCTGGTACGCGAGGACGGTCAGATCGGGCTGATCTCCGCGTGCGCGGCGGGCGGGCAGGGCGTCGCCATGCTGCTAGAGAGGCACCCTGACGCACACCCCAACTAGATATCTACATACGAGACAGTCGAAGGTTCTGGACCGCTAGATCATTTTGCCTTGAAGTTCTGCCAACTTTGAATAATATGTTTGATTTGAACTTTAGTCGTGAGTATATGGATTAAGATTATTTATAGGAAAGAGAATGTTTAAGTAATCTATGAGAAACTAGGCACAATAGTCCAGAGCAATCATAATATTCAATCAGTGTCTGAGGCAAGAGCACTCTATACAATGGTTCGCAAGACTACATTTTTATAATATAGGTTGGCAGGCTCTAAATTCAGGCAAAAGATTAATGCGGACTGAATCCTTGACTGTTCTAGGGAGGATAAGTTGATAACTTCAGAAATATACAGAGACGCGTTTTATATCAATCTTGACACTTTTATTGATATGAAATGTTGAAGAATCTTCCGAGGCCTAAATCTACTAAAATATTTAGTTGTAAGAATTTGAGATTCCTAAATTCATTTTGACAATGCACTTTTTGGAAACTAAAGTAAAACTTTTCCTTTTTTCAAAGCCCGTCATAACAATGATCAACACGTACAAAAGACAGATCTTAATTATTGTGTTGATCAATAGAAATCATTATTTATTTATAAAAACCTATTTAGTTGTTATTTATGTATTACCAAATAGGATAAGCTTCATTTTTGTGCATGTATCGCGTATTGTTTCATCATTAGCAAATAAGGAGAAACATTTGTATGTTGTGTATTCAAATAAAATATATTCTTTAAACAGTGTTTCTTTAGCAGTTTCGGGCCTCTCTTTCTTACAATAGTAGCAATTATCGTGGTGTTTCTGTGTTTCAAAGGGTTTTCAAAAGAATTCTTCTAGTTCGTTTATCTATAAACGATTACATAATATGATTATGTTACACGATTTTATTTACGTTCATGATCACATCATGAATTCTATTATTGCCGAAAATAAGATTATAAAATGCAACGGGACAAAATTAAGATTCTGTCAATTCAATTTGTATGCCGGCTTACATATAATAATAATATTACTCATTATGTGATATGTTCGTTTTATATTATATTATTTAAAATAAAACTACATTTTTCAACGGCCACCGTTTATTATCAGTCGCCTCACTAGCAAAGGTTGTTTTTATACTACACAATTAACCTAGATATAAACTATGCTAGGTCCTTCTCCAACTTTACAACACGCCGCGGCAAACCAAATCAATAAACTACAGTAAAATACAAGCATCTTTTAGTGATTATAAACAATAGACTCAGGTCTAAACACTCGCCTAGATGCCTCGTTGAGAACATTTCGAATGAGAAACCGCCGTAAAAATACAGATTTCTTTTAGATATCAATTCAGAGCCTCCTTAGCGATGTTCTTATTCGGAATACACAAAAAATATCACTTCTTATGAAAAAACTAATATCAATTTTGAACGGCTCATTCATCGTCTCAACTAGGCATTTAGGAATCCTTTTTGGAAGAAAAATCCATTTTAAAAGCTATGCTTTAACTTCAAACAAGTCATGGTATGTACTTATAGTAGATTAAACATAAAAATGCGGAACTTGAATGATCAGATTCTCTCATGAAATATTTTGATGTCCTAATTACAATTTCTTGAGATCGAAATTTAGATTTTTTACAATATAATTTTATAGTGAGACTTGGAAAAAATGCAACCTTGTATTTTTGTATCAAGTCACATCCGATCCCGTACATAAGTTATTTATTATTAAAATATTCCACTATTTTATTAAAATAAAACTGTACTTGCATACTTACATATACAAATAATGTATGTTCAATCCACATAATTTTTTAGATATTTATAATACAAGCGAAGTCAACCATCAGTCCCTATGTGTAGAAAATATTATTGAAAATTATTACACTCAAAAGTCTACTTACTAGTGATCCATGGAAGGTTCACGGGTTAGATCTTATACAGGAGTGTTAGGGACAGCGTCCCGAATACTAATAGGGTGCAAGCAGACCGTGAAACTGAACAACTTTCCCCTAGGAACATATGTCAGGAAACGACAAAAAAATTTCGGCCTCCCATTCAAAATTGCGATCAGCTGACTGCATTTACTATGGGAAACCAAAAATTTTTTGACGTTTCCTGACATATGTTCCTAGGGGAAAGTTGTTCAGTTTCATGGTCTGCTTGCACCCTATCGGTGTTCGGGACGCTGTCCCTAACACCCTGTATATGCAACCCCTTACTAATTCTGGTGTTACGATAGTAAGTAACCCTCTCCCAGGATCTATCACGGATATTTACCGAATAGTAGAGATAACCAAAAACGTCAATTATAGGCACTGATCACTAAAACTAGCTGCTTAAAATATGTACAATCTTAAAAAACAATTTAATCTATGTACGGTTAAGTGATATATTTCATAAATCATTTGTAGGTTATGTTTTCATGATAATTTACTTGAGAACTATGAATAAATTATCATAAAAACATTTCATATTTGCTAATAAAAAATATAGTATTATATTTCATGATTTATTACTTCTAACACAGATTTTTATTATTACCAATTGGTGTTCTAGGGTCTATTGCTTTGATTTCCGCTATAATAATTTATTTGAAGTTAGCAGCTATATTTTAAATATAAATTGCGCAAAAATAAATCTGAACCTTTAATAAAACAGTAGTTTCTGAAGACGTCAAAAGATAATTTTATTTTTGAAACAATATAATTACATCTTAGTATCAAGTCATCTTTACTTGTGCTGTGAAAACAATGTATGTTTCATAACATGTTCTGTGGAAAATTACCAAAATTTGCAAATAATGTCCAAGGCGTTACATACTAACTCAACTGGTAAAACCATAACACAAAATAATAATAACCTGCTGAAGTTTGTGTACTTTTTAAAAGTCATCAGCGCAAAACGACACTTGTTATTTTGCATTGTGTCATTTTGCGTAAGTAGGAGATGTTCAGAAGGACGATAATTGGTCTACTTTAGAGTATGTATGCTTTTTATTTAGTGTTATGGTCGACGTGTCATGTATGACGTGTGTATGGTATGTGTCAAACAAGTAAAGATAAAATACAATACACGTAAAAATACCAAATAATATTCAAGTATATATTGAGAACATAATATATCTTATAAATTTTGGCAAAATACGTGCGACTTCCGATGTGACAGTTTGTCACAATTAATATGCAGTTTTTAACCGACCGATGTCTTAATTGAAATGATGATTCATTCGTCAGTTCTTTATTTTTAATACTCATGTGTCTTTGAGGTGTGGTATTTAAATCTAGGCTTTATGGATATACATTTCATCTGTTCTGACTTAACAATCTTCGAGACTAAAATTGTTGATGTTTCAAGGATATTTTCATACTAACTAACTAACTTCTCTGGCTCAGTGACCCAAAATGGATCTTGGCCTCCGAAACGAGCTTCCTCCACTGATCCCTGTCCTGCGCCACCTCCACCCAATTACTGACTTGGAGATGGCCCAGGTCAGCTTCCACCATATCTTTCCAGCGGTACCTGGGGCGCCCGACAGGACGACGTCCTGTCGGCCGACCCTTGTACGCTCTTTTGACGCCCCGATCCTCACCCATTCTTTCTAAGTGGCCGAGCCAGCGAAGTCGGTGAGCTTTCGTCTCTCCGAGTATATTAGGTTGCGCCACTAGATCCTCAACTTCGGCATTTTTCCTCAGTCGCCATCTGCCATCACTACCCTTGGTAGGGCCCAAAATCTTTCGGAGGACCTTTCGTTCAGCGACTAATAGTTTATTCTCTTCTTTAAGTGTTAGTGTCCAAGCCTCACAGCCATACATTAAAATAGGCCGTATGATTGTATTATAAATACGGACCTTTGTACTTTTGCTGAGAAGCTTGGACACCAACACCTTATGAAGAGCAGCGCTGCACCGCAAGGTGTTCTGTACGCGGATCTCGATTTCGTCCTCCCGGCTGTTTGTTTCGGTCACAGTGCATCCCAGATATTTAAATTTCCGTACACCTTGATACGAAGTATTTCCAACATGCAGATCTTGGCAAGGGACGCGTGTGTTTTTGTATCGTCGCATGTGAAGGTACTCCGTTTTGTTGTGACTTATCTTGAGCCCTACCTTCATGGCTTCGCTTTCCAAAGTGGCGGCGGCCAACGAGACTTGCTCTCGAGTTTCACCTAACAGGGCTAAGTCATCCGCGTACCCTATCACTTTATGCTTTCCACCCATCTCCACGCCAATATCCAATTGCAGGACTTTTCTGAGGGCGTATTCGAGCACAAGGTTGAAAAGCATAGGCGACAAGGTCGAACTAAAAGAAACAGATTAAAAAATTCCCAAAAATTTCAACCCAAGATGTCAATTTACTATCTCTCAAAAAAAGCATACTTTATTTTCATACTATCGCTTATAAATGCATTTCAACGACTTTTGGTAAAAATGAAAGAGGCAAGTTACAACAGTAATATTCATAATAACATGGTAAATAAATCCTACAAAGCCTAGACTTAGGATCACTGCAAACCAGTGGAGTTTCCGTTTGAGCAATTATACAAATAGATATTCCTTGTCAAGACACTGACAAAATCTTACTCCAGTTAGTGTACAAAATACGTGACAAACTAAAGTGTGTTTTTTACAGATAGTAAATTGACATCTTGGGTTGCCTTTTTTTTGCAAATCTGAAATATTGATGTGCTCATCCTCTGTCAAATTCAGTGTATAAAAAATTACTATTAAGACGATGTATGGAAAATCACTGCCGAGCTTTTACATCATTCGCACGGGCGTCGAACTAAAAGAAACAGATTAAAAAATTCCCAAAAATTTCAACCCAAGATGTCAATTTACTATCTCTCAAAAAAAGCATACTTTATCTGTTTGTGAAAATATTTAGCATAACGCCGTATGCACATTCATTATCATCTGTTTGGGATACTTAGTTGACGTCCGACCCTACATAAAACCTGAAAGTAATTTATTTGAAACAGAACGTTTCCTGGTTAGTTAGTGCGTATAGCCGGAGCGTCGCCACTCCAATAAGCCGATATTGACAGCCGTCAAACCCATACTCAGTAGACATGTCAATAAAGAAAAATAAATTTTATATCTTTTCATTCACATGAGTTTAATACACTCATATCACGCCTTTATCCCTTGCTGGGAAGGCAGTGTTATTCAGCAAAATACGGTCGCTATCGCCACGTATAACAAATGTTGAGGGCTCTTTCAGATGATTCGTGTATCACTATGATGTCAGCCTGTCGCCTAAAGTTGTAGTCGTGATGTGCACTCGGGGGTAAGAAATGGGATGATGCTAATCTACGCCGGCATCACACGATATAATTATGAGTTCAATAACAGCCCAATATGATTTATAGGAGCGGCGAGACTACATCGTATATGAGTTTTAACTGCGTTACCCCACACGACAATGCCGTAGGTGAGCCTTGGCTACTAGAAGTCTGCGAGCGACTGCCGCCAGGTGGCGTGGAAGTGGATGCGCAGGAGTTTCAGCTTGGTGATTATGACAGCAGCAAAATAAGGCTTATTCGAGCGGCGATATTATACATCGTTCAGTATTGACTGCGTTACCCCACACGACAATACCGCAGGTGAGCCTTGGCTACTGGAAGTCTGCGAGAGATTGCCGCCAGGTGGCGTGGAAGGGGATGCGCAGGAGTTTCAGCTTGGTGTGCGGCAGCTGGGTGGATAACAGGCGTTGTAGCGTCGGCAGCGGCAGGATTTCCACCTGGGGATAAAGAACAAACTGTCAGTAACGATCAATTTAGATAATGGCTGCGATTCGAAAAGACAATTCTCTCAACTAACTACAAATAGCGCTGTCACTTTCCGTCAAGTTGGTTCAGGAAATGATAGGTTTTGACGCAAAATGAGCGTTATATCTGCCACAATAAGGCGGCATTTAAAACGATGGCGAATTAATTACTAGAAATAGTGAAGAACTTATAGAAATTTTAAATGATATGACTTGGGGATATCCGGGGATTTAAATGAAATGACTTGGGGATATCTGGGGATGGGGATATCTTCCGAGCTAAAAGAGATTTGGCTAGAAGTTGTCTTGTATTTATTTCAGCAGGGAAACAAGAAGATATAAATATAAGTAGGTGACGTAAAAACGCTGTCAAAGTACCACTGAACACGTGCCCAATTGGGAATTGAGTGAATACCCATATGGGAAGTGATGTGTTTGGGGGTGCATGTACCTGCGGCGGGCCCTGTACGGGCTGGTGGTCGGGCAGCTTGCAGCCGGGCACGGGCTTGAGCACAGGGATGCACTCGCCGAGGTCGCGGCGGGGGGGCTCGCCGGCCTGCTCGCACTGGTCGATGAACAGCTCGGTGACGCGCAGCAGCTCGATGGTGACGCCCCACATCAGGTGCGTCAGCGTGTCCTTCAGTCGCAGAACGCCGCTCAGCACCTACAAATACATATACATTACGAAATTAATAAACTAATTATATACGGGACTTTGCAGGCGTGCTCAGACCATGATATATTGGTAAACGTGAATTTTTTTTCAACATTCCATATAAAATTCTCGATCAGCTGAGTGACTTTGTATGGGAACTCGAAAAATTTTTTTTATTTCCCACCATAGTCCCCAAGTAAAAGTTGTTCAGAATCAGGCCTGCAAAGTTATCGTTACACCGTCTCTTACACCCTGTATAATTAGGTAGCCAATCGGGCAGGATCCCATAATTCCTACACGGAAATTCGGTTGACGTCACCGGATTCGGTTCGACCGATGCAGTCGAATCGGCCGATGCGCTTATATTCTGACAGTTGAGTGGAACAGAGCAACGCCTGTACTACTTTTGTATTTTATTAATGACGTTCGATCCGTTCGCCTCTGGTGCGAGTTCACTTTTATTCTCACGTAAGAATGAGTAAATATAATGGTGGTTTGTTATATACCTGTTTGTTGGTGGTCGCCGACTGCGACACGTATGTGGGTATGATGAGTAGTCGCTGGATGTTGGTGCACGCCGCCAGCGCCTCGTCGAAGCCCACCTGTGGTACAACAACAACCATTTATATAAATTAAAACAAGAAATCGCAAAAATTTACAAGCGAATCGAACCCGGGCCGCGTGGGCAAGTAGTAAAGTACTGCTACTAGATGTCGCTAAGATCGTCGCTTCAAGACGAGCATCAAGAGATTGATAAATTGACCAACCCGTGCGTCGATAGCTCAGTGGTAGAAGGCCAACCGATGCGTCGCTAGCTCAGTGGTAGAGCAAAGGGCCGTTACCCAGCGCGGCCCGGGTTAGATTCACGTTTCCGTAAGTCTTTACAGTTGCATCTTTTCTCCCCTGAGGATGTGGTCGTATACTAGCGAGTCAGTTGAGGATTTCTATCGATTCTATCATCATTACATAGTAAACATAAGTGACCTTGACGTCGATGTTGACCAGCTCGAGCCTGGTGAGCGCGGGCAGCGTGGCCAGCACGCGCAGGATCTGCGGCGCGACGCAGTCGGTGGTGCCCCCCCCCCCCCACTGCTGTATACCTTGACGTCGATGTTGACCAGCTCGAGCCTGGTGAGCGCGGGCAGCGTGGCCAGCACGCGCAGGATCTGCGGCGCGACGCAGTCGGTGGTGCCCCCCCCCCCCCACTGCTGTATACCTTGACGTCGATGTTGACCAGCTCGAGCCTGGTGAGCGCGGGCAGCGTGGCCAGCACGCGCAGGATCTGCGGCGCGGCGCAGTCGGCGGTGCCTCGCTCGAGACGCAGCCGCCGCAGCTTCTTCAGCTTGGAGAGCACGGACGCGAACTCCGCGCGGAAGGTGCACTCGCCCAGTTCGAGCGATTCGAGCTGCTCGAGCTGCCCGATTATGTCGCTTGCGCAACTGCCTAGTTTCTGCAAACAAAATATAGATTTTAATTTTGGTTCCGTGGTTTTTGTCACGAAACTTATTACACTTTTTTTGTCATGTTTTGTTTCTATTCAATTCTTGATACTAATATTAAATCAACATAAAATTCAATATGAATACAATTTTATATATTCAATATATAAGCTTTTGGAACGTAACACTATCGAGTATTTATATCTGTACCTTTATGTTATCTGTACAAACACCTTGTAAAGACGAAGTGGCTAAAAGAATAAACAATAAAATACAATTTGTGTGGTCCTAAATTCTTCAAATACAATGAGGTGACCCCAAGTAGACGGTTCTCTCACGCCCAAAATATGAATGTTATGTGACCAATACAGTTATGTGATTGCAAAAAGAAAGTTATGTGACCCTCAAAAGAGAATTATGTGACTACAATAATGTGACTACAAAAAGACAGTTATTTGATCCTTAAAATGCAGTTATGTGACACTAAAAAACAGTTATGTGACTTTAAAAAGAGAGTTATATGGCTACAAAGACAGTTTTGACTTCAAAAAGACAGTTATTTGTCACCAGAAAGACAGTTATGTGACTCCAAAAACGACAGTTATGACCCTAAAAAGAGTTATGTGACACCAAAAAGGACGAATAGTTATGTTCGGTTTTATCCGTTCGTTGATGCGGTTGCAGTTGAAATTGTATAAAGTAAATAAATAAATAAAAACTCACCTTTATTGACGTCAACGATAAATGATGTAGATTCGTCAATGCGGCCAACGGACGAAGATCTCTTGTTAAGGTCAGCCCGCTCATACTCTTGATCCTGAGCTCGTTCAAAGACTTAAGGGCCCCCAGCGGGGAAGGGTCTAGCAAGGGGTCCCTTATGGCGAGGGCTGATAGGGATTTGAGGTTGGGCAGTCCACGACAAACGGCCTCTACTGCGCTCGCTGGACAGCGGCACATTTCTATCCTGTAAAAAGAAAATGTCTTATCAGTATAATAGTCATATTTACATATAATAGAGCAAAGTCTATTTTTGCTGCGAGTGCTATTTTTGAATCCCGAGGTAGCGAAGGATACTAAAATTGAATCACTAGCGAGGGAAAAGTTTTTAAGTGTTAAATGAGAAGTTCAAAAGTCAAATTGCTTTTCCCCACTAGTTGAGAAGTGTGACAAAGACGACTTATGCCCACTGAATTGTGAAGGTGAAAAAAATTAATTATGCTTGGTTTTAGAAATGACTTGACCTAATACGTGTTTTTTTTTTTGTAAGCTAATGTTATCTAGGCTTTAGCACAAAAAGATAAACACGAGCGTGTCTTGTATATATCGATATTTTATAAGCACACGTTCGTTCTCGCGTCTTACTTTTCTGTGGTAAAGCCTATACCTATTCAAACGAAAGTTTCCAGCAATAGACAAAACTTTATTTTCTTAATACCATAGGTAACATAACCTATTCAAACGACAGTTTCCAGCAATAGACAAAACCTTATTGTCTTAATACCATAGCTAACATAGATTTACTTATTTTGATACTAGGTAATTTAGTTATAAATTACAATACCTCTCTAGTGTGTCGGCGGTGGGTATGTGCTGCGCGAACTGCTGCCAGAACACCGCGTCATTGGGCGGCAGCAGCATCTTGCGCAGGTCCAGCCGCAAGCAGCCGTGCCGCTTCAGCGCCGCGCACAGCCCGCCCCAATCCGACACCTGTGGGAAAATTAATTCGGTTACAAGTCACATTGCGCACATAGTTTGTTATACTGAATGTAATTTAATTGTATACTGAAATACTACATGAAACTCAACATCTTTTCCCAAGAAACATAGGTCGAAAAATGAAAAAATTTTTTGGACCTCCCATACAAATTGACTTGATGGGTTGGTAATTTTGTATGGGAGGTCCTTTTTTTTTCATATTTTGACATTTGTTCCTTGCGAAAAGTTGTTCAATTTCATGAGCTAATTCACCCCTTAAAATATTTGCAGCTAACTCTTCATATAATTAGAGAGATTAATTATTGCTTAACATTTAAGCACGGGGATGTTTTACGAAGTGTAGTAGTTCTGGAATTATTGAAAGTTGTTGGGCATTTCTGCTCCCCTTGGCTACCACTCTAAGACTGCCATGGTCCACCGTCCGTCCATTCTCCTGGCCGAGTGTCCTGCCCATCTCCACCGCCTGATCGTTCTGAGTGGCTGCAAGTGCTTACATGTTGGTTCTTCATGCGCACGTGCCGCCAGAGCGCGGGCGAGGCGGCCAGCGCGCGCCACAGCCGGCACACGCGCGCGCACACCGCCAGCTCGCGCATGCCCACGTACTGGAATATCTGCAACATTCAACACAACATTATTTTCCATGATTATTTTAAACATTAGTTTGAGGTTTACAGTTAGGTATCAAAGTTTTGTTTTGATTTTGGCTCTCAATCTGAGCAGGCTTGGATCACAATCTACCGAGTCATCCAACGACACAATGAACTCTAGTGTCAGAATTTTTTAATCGCCTTCTACAAGTAGCAGGCTTCTGACATGGTTGTGTAACGACCGCTGTCTAAGTAGTCAGACAGCAACCGGGACCTACGGCTTAACGTGCCATCCGAAACACGGAACCATCATCATAACCAGACTGGGAACAAATTCACAAAGTGAAAAATATCAACTTGAAAGTGATAAACATCAACTTTGTGAGTGACCCACCGAGAATCGAACTCGGAACCTTCTGCGTCACAGGCAGTCGCTCTATCACTGCGCCACATCGGTCACAAACAGACTAGGACCAAATCTACAAAGTGATAAATATCAAAACAACGACAACTTGTCCTCACCTGCACGACGACATTGTAGTTGTGTTGCTTGGCGGTGTTGTAGAAGGCGGTGAAGTGGTCGGTGTCGTCTGGTTTCTGCCGGCGCGCGCGCCGCGGCGTCGCGTCCGTCACTGTCGGCGAGGCGGCGCCGTTAGCCACCGTTCTGCCTCGCGTTCGCTTCTCCTCGCTGCAATTTTACGGTTCAAAGTTTATAGTCTGTAAAATATAGGATGATTCCTGTGACCTTGGAGCAAATGCTATGACATAAGGTCCATTTTCCTGGTAAACAAAGGAAAGTGGACCTTATGTCATAGCATTTACTCCAAAGTCACAAACGTCACAGTGATCATCCTATATTTTACAGACACTAACATACCAAAAAGGAACGACATCTCTGATCTGTGGATTGAATAACGCGTGAAAAGAATCAAAATCGGCTGCATTTTTAAAATATAGAGTAAGTAGGCACGTCTCTACCGGCCGAGCAGCCTCAGGTGCTCACCGCTTCGCGCGACATGCGGCGCATGCCGCGGCTCGTGTGGACGTGTTTTTCCTGAGGCAGCGCATGTTCAATTGCTCATGCTCGGGAGAAGAACGTCTACACCGACCGCGGCATGTGATGGCGCGAGGCGGTAAGCATCTAAGGCTTCTCGGGTAGTAGAGACGCACATAGTGACTTTTATTCTGTTCAACAACGTCCGACCGAATAGAACGCAATAACCATTCTTTGAGCCTATTTTCACGCATTTATCCAAATGTCTCATAGTGATGTGTGATGAGCGGAAACCAACCACTAGTAACAATGACACAAACAAACATAGTAAACGAGTTACAGTATACAGATATTTTATCTCACGAACGCGGGTTAGCCTTAATTGTGTGTGTTATCTGTCTTTTTTCGTTTTAGACACCGAGTCGTCCAACGAAAAGAGAGAGATAACATACACAAGTCTGGCTAACGCGCCCTCGTGAGATAAAAAAAGACTGTACTACCTAGTAATTTGAAGCATAAAAATATTACCAATCGCAATAGATCCACCAACCATCATATTAACATAAAATATCGTAAACAATTCCTGTGCTAGTCAACTATCTAATAATAAATAAGAAATCTGCCTTACCTTCCGTTTTCCGTCTCGGGCGATATGGCACAAAACACTGCGATGTTACAACACAATTTTATTCGTATAATACGTTTGATACATTTCTTTTGAACAACAGAACTATACACTAAAATATAACAAAGTAGATAATCACATTTACTGTTAAAACATAAACCCAGATTTTCTGTAAATTCATATCCTTGAGGATCTTTCAAAGATCAAGCACAAGTATTTCTTTACTTACAAGTACTCTTTAAATCTGCAGTAAGATTAACATATCATAAATATGGGTAGAATAATAATAAGTTCAAACATACTGGGTACATGATAAAATTTGTACAAAATGGGCCCGAATAAGTCGATAAAAATAATAAAACAGGTCATTTACCTTAGGAGTACCATTCTCCCAATTTAGCATTATGTTTCTCAGCGATTGCCGTGTGATGCCGGCATAGATTAGCATCACCCCAATTCTTCCCGTCGTAAGATGCAACTAAGGGACTCGAGGGTTTCATGTGTATTACCACGTATTACAACTTTAGGCGACAGGCTGACAACCTGTCACTGCAGTAAAACACAAATCATCTGAAAGGGCCCTCAATACTTGTCAGGCGTGGCGATAACGACCGTAATTTTACGATCGTTAACGCTCTGCCTACCCCGAAAGGGATAAGGGCGTGATTTGTGTGTTTCCCAGCAATAATGAGTAGCTTTCTAAAAATGAAAGAATTATCAAAACTCATGTATCTGTCTGCCAAACACAACTCGTCTAGCGAGTTGATAATATCAATAGGGTTGTGGACTGACCGGTCAAAGGGCTACTTTTTACAAGGATCTAAAACGGTATTTTGTATGATAATAGGAAAATAGGAATGTATGACGTCATACATTGCTATTTTGGATGGCGTCAGAACACTTACTTTTATGTATTTTTCTTGTTTATTAATTCAAACTTTGAATATTTTCAAAAATTATGAACGAACTCCGTAGCATTTTTGGACAATAATTTTAAGCGTACAACTTTTATATTTTATTAATGACCCAGTCCACAACCTAATTCCATGTTACCGTCTTATATTTTTAACCAAAAAATGCTTTGCCACTTTTAGATAAACAGGCTTAGAAAAAGATAGCCAATATCTTATATCTCATTTTAGTCATGACATATTTAGATGTCTATGTTTTCTTTACAATGTTGTCCATTTCCTCTTTATCTAAGCACCATCAGTTATCACCATTTTTTTAAATCTTTATTTTGACAAAGAACGCGTAATTTCATACACAATTTAAGTGGCGATCATCTTCTATCCTTGCCTAAACTACTTAACTGAAAGTGACACAATGCGATAGTTACGAGATAATATCTAATAATAATACTCCCAGCAATAGTTCCGTACTTATAAATCGCGCTCAACTCTGAGATCGATCTTAAGATAAATTTTGACAAATGTCAGGCAGTACTAATTGCATCTTAAAACTCGCACTCAAGATCGATCTCAAGTTGAGTGCAGTTTATAATAGACGGTAATCTAGGCCCGTATTTACGCACTCAACCTTGAGATCGATCTTAAGTGCGACTTGGAGATGATGTTAGTATTGTCTGACATTTGTCAAAATCGCTCTTGAGATAAATGTCAGGCAGTACTAATTGCATCTTAAAACTCGCACTCAAGATCGATCTCAAGTTGAGTGCAGTTTATAATAGACGGTAATCTAGGCCCGTATTTACGCACTCAACCTTGAGATCGATCTTAAGTGCGACTTGGAGATGATGTTATTGTCTGACATTTGTCAAAGTCGCTCTTGAGATCGATCTCAGAGTTGAGAGCGGTTTATAAAAATACGGGCCCTCGAATCGTGTAATTTTTCATCTTTTCCTTGTTGCCTAGAATAAGTGAATAGATAAGTATGTATAACATATACTAAGGGCTAATAGGCAGTGCTTATACAGACACTTGTGATATACGTAGTGATTGTTTGAACATTGCACGCCGCGCTCGACGCAACAGCGCATCGTTATCTGAAACAAGAATATTATCTTATCTTAATTAGCCTGTAGGTGTCGTCCCACTGTTGGGCAAGAATATTATAACGTACAAAAACTCAATTGCAAATATATTAACGGGTGAATCAGCCCATGAACCTGAACCAATTTCTCTAAGGAACTTAGGTCGAAATATGGATAAAAATTTCGGAATTTTCACACAAATTGACTCTCTTGGCTCGATACATTTTGATTGGTAGGGTCAAATTAACTATTTCATATTTTGTGTGACAACATTATGTGATAAGTTTAAAACAGTTTTATGTGTATGCAAACAATGTTCTATCATATTCATATCAGAAGTAATGTCGACGAAGGAAACAAGTGCCGTAGCATTATCATAGATCTGGAAGTAATCAAATTGGACTGTCTTAGTTTCAGACCGAATAAGAATAGGTGGGTCTCCATTGAACGAGCAGCCTCAGATGCTCACTGCCGCGCGCAGCATGCGGCGCAATGCGCGGTCGGTGTGGACGGTTTTTCGCCCGAGCATGAGAATTTTAACATGCGCTGCTCAGGCGAAACACGTCCACACCGACCGCGCAATGCGCCGCATGCTGCGCGCGGCAGTGAGCATCTGAGGCTGCTCGTTCAATGGAGACCCAGCTAGTCAAGTGTTTCTCACTGTTGGTGCGGCGGCTGCACCATGTTCCGGGGCACTATGATGAACCGCCGGCCGTTGATGAGCGCCAGCGACTGCGGCAGCGCGGGGCGCAGCGCCAGCGCGCGCGGGCCGGCGGCGGGGGGGGCGACGGGGGCGGGGGCGGGGGCGACGGGGGCGGGGGGCCGCGGGGCGCGCAGGCTGGGCACGGGCTGCGGCTTGGGCACGGGCGGGGGCTTCGCTACCGCCCACACGCGCTCGCCGTCCGGACCGCCGCCAGCCACCTGTAGTGTTACTAATATCTTGCAATGTGAGTTGTAGAGGGTTCATATACGAGACACGTGTGTCTTGTAACGAGTCCGTATATTGAATGCTGTAGTGCACTCACTATACAGGGTGTAAGGGACGATGTAAAGAAAATTTTGCAGGCGTGATCAGACCATGAAACTGAACAACTTTTTCTATGGAGGCTACGTTGGTAAACGTAAAAATTTTTTCGCTTTCCCATACAAAGTCAGCTAATCAATCGGCTTGTATGGGAGGTTGAAGAATTTTCACGTTTACCAACATAGTCCCCATAGAAAAAGATGTCAGTTTCATGGTCTGATCGCGCCTGCAAAGTTTTCGTTACACCGTCTCTTACAACTTGTATAGAGGAATACATTAGTGATGACTCATAACTGATATGGGAAATCGATGTATATCATACAGACATACATGGGAGTCGACTGTGCTTTACACTATGTAATGATAATTACAATATTAAATTTAAAACATTTAGGACTATTTGGTCATACATCTTCGCTACAGTTTGCCAGCAGCTTAGAATAGAATAGCATTGCTCTATGTGTACACGTGGCGTCAAATGAATTAGAAGCTTTAAGAGGAAGTAGTCAAATTACGGAGGGTGTAAATAAAATTAGAATAGTCAAATCACGTAGTAGTGAAACAAAAAAAACTGTCATACACTCACTTTGATCCTAAGAGTGACCCGCTTGTCTTGTTTATTGCGCACCGGCACCGGCACCGGGACCGGCACGGGAACAGGGATCTGATAAGAAATTCATTATTGTTATAGATTAAAAAAAATCAGGGAGTAAAAAATTATTGCAAATATTTTTTGCCGTGAACCAGCCTATGAAACTAAATAGCTTTTTCCCAAGAAACAAGGGTCAGAATATGAATAAAATTTTGGACCTCCCATACGATCGACCAATTGAATTTGTATGGGAGTTCCAAACTTATTTTTCATATTTCTACCTGTTTCTTGGCGAAAGTTAAAACTTAAAATATTGCAGTTACGTTTTTTTTTTACGTAGATCTAAAAAATATAAATCGCAAGTCACGACGATCTGAAGCAAAAAATTCGTTGAACTAAAATACTTTTAGTATATTACCTGTGTCTCAGTGGAGGCAGGCGCATGGCGCGGCACCGGGGCCAGTAGGGCTCCGCTGGCGGCCCCCGGGACGCCCGACTTGTGGATCAGCGGCGGGGGCTCCACTGACGGTGAAGTGGATTTGCGGCAGTTCTGTTAAAAAAACAATACTTTATTTATTAGCTATAAGATTTTTTTTTCCTTCCCGCGGGTGTCGTAAGAGGCGATTAAGGGACACAGTATTGGTGTATTACAATTTTTAGGCGACAGGCTGACAACCTGTCACTATAGTGATACACATGTTTTCTGAAACAAACTTGGAAAACAATCCTCAAAAATGTCAGACGTGGCGATAGCGACCGTATTCTCACGGCCGTTAACGCTCTGCCTACCCCGCAAGGGATAAAGGTGTGATATATGTATGTAGTTTTTTTTTTAAAGAACATATAAACCAGTAAGTCGATTTATATTAAGCCAATCATTTCAAATAATAATTGGGATAGACATGTTTGTTAATAAGTCGTTTTACAACTGTTGACCGTATCAAAAGCTGTCGAGCGTGTTTGGGCTGGCAGACTTTTCCTTAGTGTTTGCAAACTGTTTATTCTTAAGATATTGATGACGATGACAAGGCGACTGCGTCAGCTGACGAAGCGGCTATGTCAGCTGACGAAGCGACTGCGTCAGCTGACGAAGCGGCTGCGTCAGCTGACGAGGCGGCAGCGTCAGCTGACGAAGCGACTGCGTCAGCTAACGGGGCAACTGCATTAGCTGACGAGGCGACTGCGTCAGCTGACGAGGCGGCTGCGTCAGCTGAAGAGGCGACTGCGTCAGCTGACGAGGCGACTTTGTCAGCTGACATAGTGAAATGTGACTCACCTTGCAGTAGAAGGTGTCGGGCGGCGCATTGGGCCTGTGTCCGGCGCACAAGGGGTGGTACAGGCAGAGACACGCGGCGCAGGCTAGTGTGGGCACGCCGCGCCCGCACGTCATCGAGCACGGCTGCGTCAGCTGACGCGGCGACTGAAAAATGATCACAGTCAGACACTTATTTCTATTAATAGCGTTTTTATTTATACTCATATTGGTTCCTATTTGTTTGTACTAATAGCATTAGGAAATATAGGCATAGGAAAAAAAACACGAGAAAAAGGGTCATGTTTCTATTAGACTTTCTTGAATGGGTGCCATGGACGTGTACACAAGAAGAAAACAAAATCCAAAAACGGATATTTCACGAATACTTGCTAGCATGATCATATTATTAAATTATATTACTGCTCATAAATGCGGCGCATGTTGGCCAGGCCATAATCACCTGAAATCAAATAACCAAGAAATCCTTCTAAAATATAAGTACATCAAACAAATGACAAGCTGAAAATTGACGTACATTATCAGGACTTACCTGAATATCAGGCGTGGTCTGCGGCGCGGGCCGCGACTGCAGCGGGGGCGGCGTGACCGGGGGCGACGCAGGCGCGGGCGGGGGCGCCGGCACCAGCGGGGGCGGCTGGGGCGGCGCGGGGGGCGGGGGCGACGCGGGGGCCGGCTGCCTGGCCCCACACGACACTACACTCGCGACATCGCTCAGTACCCGCGGAGAGCTGACTGCCGCTCGTCAGTCAGCTCCCCCGTGCATGATAATCATTTCAGATACCCCCAGTTTTATGCTTCAAGAATGCGTTTGATTTAGTTATTCGATCCAAATTGAATATGACAATATCTGGTCGTTATTATTATTATAACACGATTTTTTTAAAGAAAGTAGCAACATTATTATTTGTCTCTCTATCAAAAGTCAACAGTAATGTTGTCTTTTCGGGATCATCGCTTAAAAAATCGTGTTATACAAAAAGTTAGATGCACGTATGAAGCATGTCTGTAAAATATCTACATACAAAAAAACTAGACACGCGTTCAATGATAATTTTTGTTGTAAGGACATCGTTTTTTAAGTAGACTATTTAATTTTATACACATTCTTTGAAGCATAAAAATAAAATGAACACAAAAAATTTTGTCGATTAAAATATGGATTGGTTTTTTCATTATAAGTCACAAACTTCAAATGCGTATGTATTTATAAAATAAGTAATTGGAGCTTACGATCTAAAATTACGTCTTACACACTAAAAACTAAGAAACGTTGACTAGCACAGGAAACTTAGAATAGTTTGGTTTTGATAATCAAATCGCACAGAGATGAAAAAACAACGCAAAACCTCTCGTGTATACTAAGTCAAAATTAACAACAACACAAAAACAACTGTGTATGAAACTGAACAACATTTGTCAATACAAGTTGACACGAAACTGTATTAACTGAACAAAAATGAAACTTTTATTAGGCGATACAAATTAGTTCCTTAGCGCAAGTAAAGTACGAGAGTTTCTGCGCTATTTCCCCAACTAATCATACAGTAGGATAGTAAAGAAGCTAGCTTAGCGTCATACCTGGGTTTCTTCCAGGCGGCGGTGTTGTTGTTGTCTGCGGGCGCCTTCTTGTGCGGCTTGGCGGGCGCGGCGGGGGCGGGGGTGGCGCCCGAGCCTGTCCCGTCCTTACTCAGCCGGGAGCCCATCGATTTCACCTGAGGGAAGTGATTTAGGTTAGAAGATGGTTCGAAATACAGGGTGAAAAATATTAGCTGCAAATATTTAAAGCGGTGAATCAGCCCATGAGACTGAACAACTTTCCCCAAGGAACAAAGGTCGAAATATGAAAAAAATTTTGGACATCCCATACAAAATTACCAACTGACCAAGACAATTGTATAGGAGATCCAAAAAAAAGCCATATAGCCATGTGTGGAAACACCAGCTTTATACCAGATTGACCTATACAAGGCTAAACAATGATTAATATAAGGATATATGTAAATAATATAGGTGCATCCTGGTACATGCGCAAGCGAGTTTTCGACTGCTTAAAAATACCCCTGTTTAAATTTTATCAATTTTAGGTGTACAATCAATATAAATATCAGAAAGCCTTTTTTCACAATAACAACACAATCTAATTGAATGTTTTAAAAAGTATGTCCGTTTCGACAAAGCAGTTAAAACACAACTCAACTCCCTAGTAAGTTTCAGAATCAGTAAGGATATATATTTTTTGCCTAAATAATACAGGATGGTATCGAATCGCTGACTTTCTCTAAAATGCCAAATTGATCTGATTTATATGCATGGGAAGTCCATTTTTCCTGGGAAAAGTTGTTCAATTTGACCTGTAGAGCACAGCGTTTTCGGCAAAGTCCATCGCTCGGTTACCTGTACAAGTAAGTTTTTTTCCTAAACTGACCTTGATCTTAGCTGGCGGTGACTTGACAGCAGGCTCGGGGCTGGCGCCCTTGGGTGGTTTGGGTTTGGGCGTGCGCTTGCCCTCCAGCACGGCGGAGGGGGGCGGAGCGCTGGTTATGGGGGACTCCGCTTTGCGCATCAGTTTCGCGTCTCTGCAAACCAAAGTTTCTATATATTTAACAAGTACCTAAAGTGTGATGCCGGCTTTGAATTTGTGGTGTGATGCCTGCTGAGAATAGCATCACCCCATTTCTTTCCCGCGGGTGTCGTAAGAGGCGACTAAGGGACTTGAGGGTTTTATGAGTATTACAACTTTAGGCGACAAGCTGACAACCTGCCACTTCAGTGATACATCATCATCTAAAAGGGGCCTCAATATTTGTCGGACGTGGCGATAGCGACCGCTTTTCTACGGCTGTTAACGCTCTGCCTACTCCGCAAGGGAGAAAGGCGTGATCTATGTATGTATAAAAGCCTGTTGAGAATAGCAACACGTCATTTCGAATGGGTGTCGTATGAAGGGACTCGGGTCTCGCGAGTTTATTAAATTTTCAGGCAATCTAACATTTTTATTCTGCTCGCTATTTCTTAGCATGAAGTGCGTCTATTGCCTAAAATTGTAATACACATGAAATACACTCGTGATTCCCTAGATAGTTGAAATGTCTCCGCAAATTTAGCAGAAATGATTGTTTGCAATCTGCCTAAATTAGGCTACTTATGATTACTTAGACGGCGGTCGTTACACAACCATGCCAGAAGCCAGCTATATGTACAAGGCGTTTAAATAAATTTGACACTATCTAAGTACACCACTGGGTCGTTGGACTACTTGGTGTACCACTCAAAAAGAAAGTAGAAAGTAGGGTAAACGCTTGACTTTGAATCTTTCGGTATCTAATCTTCGGTATAAAACTTGCTACCATTTTTCAACATACTATGCAGATGGCCTAAACTTAAACAATTTACATGAAACTCGCTGACCTTATAATTTCTTTCTCCGGGTCGTCCATGCCGAGCGGCTCCTTGAAGAAGGAGAAGTTGTCCAGAGTGAGGCCGGTGCCAGATAAGTGCTCTGCTACCTGCGGACAAACAATACACATTATGTATTTTTTTCCAAGTAAAAGTGTAAAAAATTCAAGCACATGTACATTTTTGTTTTTCATTTTTCAAGCTATGTTTCTTGGAGAAACTATTTCAAGTCTTGGTTCTGCTTTTTAAATACTTTGCACCAATTTTACATACTGTATATTTAGTTTATCCATAATACCATCATTTTGTATCTTGTTAGAAGACAGTATTCTTAAAACTGCCTCATTCCACCAAATCAACACGACCAATTTGATCGTTAGTTTTCTATAGTGTGTCTATTTTGTCAGCAGTTGGAACTCTCACCTCCCTAGTGGACCTGAGTTTCTTCCCTTGCGGCGTGTAGTAGTATATATCCGCGTATCTCTACGCGTTTTAAAAGGGACCATCTTTAATCTTGTTCATTGAAAATGGCTTTTATGACAGCCATTACACTACCTAGTTTAAAGTGTGTCCTTATAGCTGGGTCTCCATTGAACGAGCAGCCTCAGATGCTCACTGCCGCGCGCACATGCGGCGCAATGCGCGGTCGGTGTGGACGTGTTTCGCCTGAGCAGCTCATATTACAATTCTCATGCTCGGGCGAAAAACCGTCCACACCGACCGCGCATTGCGCCGCATGTGCGCGCGGCAGTGAGCATCTGAGGCTGCTCGTTCAATGGAGACCCAGGTGTTAGAAGACAGTATTCTTGAATATGACTCTTTCCACAAAATCAACATTACCAATTTGATAGACAGCTTTCTATAGTGTGTCTATATAGTCAGCACTCACCTCCCTAGTGGAGCGCAGTTTCTTCCCCTGCGGCGTGTAGTAGTATATATCGGCGTTCCTCCGGGAGTGCGCGTCGAGCGCGGCGCGGTACACCAGCTCGCGCTTCCAGCCTCGCTCGAGCGGCGCGCGCAGCAGCGGGGACGACATCTCGGTGGTGGCGCGCCGCCGGTTCGCGGGGGAACCAGCTGCTGATGTACCCTGGGAATGGAAAAACCAATATTTGGAGACTATGTTTTCATAGGGGTTGTTTTGTATAGTACGTAGTTATTTAAAAAAGAAAAGTTTATGTAAGGCGTAAGAATATTAGCTGAAAATATTTTAAGAGGTGAATCAGCCCACGAAACTGAACTTTCCCCATGAAACATAGGTTGAAATTTGAGGAAAATTTTTGGACCTCCCAATCTTCCTATACAAATTGCCTTGGTCATTCAGTAGTTTTGTATGGGAGGACCAAAATTTTTTTTAATATCTAACATGTTCCTCAGGAAAAATTGTTCAATTTCATAGATTGGTTCACCCCTTACAATATTTGCAGCGAATTTTTTTACACCCTGTATAAATCAATATCTATTGTCCTAGTTTGCATTTGACAAGTTTGCAAGATATTTAGTTATTTTTATAAACTTTTCCGGCCTTTCGGGTAAGTAGCCCTAAAGACTTGCGGTAAGAATGGCTTACTCCTCCAGGAAAATTTTTTAATGATAAAGATCTGATGTTGTGAAAAGTAAGTATACTTGTATTAACTAAACAATTACTATAAAATTAGGTTAGTGAAAGCAGGAATGTGCCATAAAAGAAGAAATAAAATCAGACTTATGATTCTAATGTCTTACCATATTCACAATCTGGACCGGCTAGACATAATAATAAAAAACAATAACATTAGTTTGTTGCACGGCAATTTAGTAGGAAGCTTTATTGCTATGTACTTGTTTTGTTGTTTCTTTAAAAGCCTATCTTAGCTTTGGATACCTTAAAGAAATCTCATTTCAGAGGTTAAAATCCATTTCGGGTTACTGATAAAAGCAAGTTAGTTAGTTATTAGGTAGTAGGTTAGATATTTCTATGGACCGGATTATACAATATGCAGGGTTTTAGGGACAGCCCTCCAAAAACTGATGGGGACAGCCCATGAAACTGAACAACTTCCCAAAACACAGTCTGCGTATCAGTATTTGGAGGGCTGTCCCATACACCCTGTATATGTATATGCGACATCTAAAGCCTGAAATATGCACAAAAACTGGCTAAATATGCAGGACCCGAATCAAAGTTATAGATATAAAAACAGAATTAAATAAAAATTCAAGCAGGACAATGAATAACATTTCTTCTGGTACATTCATTTGAATGTTATACTTTTTGAATGGTATACTTACATCGTTTGACAGAGCACCTTCTCCATCGGACCTTGAAGACAACGCTGATGAGGGCCTGGACCCGTCTGTGGAAATACATTTTGAATAAATAAACACTCCCTAAAAGGCGTTAAGGGTTTGGGAGATTATGGATCACAAAAATACAAACAGATCCTCAAATCTTGCTTCTACCATGAAACTGAACAACTTTTCCTTAGAAACATAGGTCGAAATATGAGAAAAATTAATTAATTTCGGAATTTTTCTTACTCATATACAAATAGGCTTGCAAATTTTTTTTTCATATTATGCTCCTTGGGGGGTTCACTCCTTTTTCTTATTTTCCTAAAGTGGATACAGATCATATGGTGTCGGGTTAGAACAGATCTCTCCATTATTATTGACGAGTATGTGGAGAAGCATCAAAAGCTCTAGCAAATGAAAGCTGAAGGCAACACCTTACACTTGCCTACATTCTGGGTAGCGATGACTATGGTGAACACTTTTCAGCCACATCTATCACATTATGTAAAGAAGCACTCACTTGTTTCAAATTTTAGTTGAGGGCTTGGGTCCTTTGGGTGAGTTATGTTTCTTTACATAATGAGCCGTAACTATCACATGTTTGGAGCCACCCTTAGGAGATGGCTTACCCCTCTGTCAGAATTCACAGCACATTTGCCTAGCAAGTTATATGAAACTCACAGTTGCCATTTTGTAAGTGGTTGTCAAGTTGTTGTAAAATATTTTGTGTGCTGTAGGTGTTCCCCCTCCCGCAAAAAGAATTTTTTTCTGTTCGGTAATTGACTGTTTACCACCTAATTGTGAAAGGGTGAATGTTCTAAGATCACATGTTGAGCATTCACATTATGTATGTATGCTGGAACACGGAATTGACGATGCAGAAGTATGCAGTTACCTGTATCTTGTCTTAGCCGCTTAGAAGCGCGCGGTATCGCCATGGCCACAACAGTTTTCAGTGGAGTATAACTTTGCTGCCCAGCTTCCACTTCAGCCTCTAAACGCTCTGTAAACAAAAATATTAATTAATTAATATTCATTAAAAAATCATAAAGTATTCTTATGTTCATAAAGTAGTCGGTTTAAATCCCGTAGCATCCCACAGGAACATTTCTTAGGGATAAGAACTGTCCTGTCTTAATCCAAGTTACCCTCTTTTTCGGTGCGAAATTTTACGGAAATAGGTTCAGTATTGTTAGCATGAAGGAACAACAAACATACAATATTATTATATTGTAACTTTCACATTTATAATATTAGTAGGATGTATAGAACTCTGATTAATACAAATCTACCTAAACTTACCTAAAACTCTACTGTAATCCATAGAAAGATCTTTTTCTTCAACAACCTCAAATCCTTTGAATTCTTCTTCAGGCAAAGCCGCATCGCCGAACCCTTTAAAATCTTCTCCACCATCACTAAAGGCCTCGGACGCTCTCCGTTTGATTCCTCGGTCCGTGCCATCCACCTGGTCTTCCATTGGCACATCTTCGACAACAGGTTCCGGTGAAGGTTTTGTGTTGGGCCTTTCTTCAGGATCATCAGTGGCTTCCGGAGGAGGTTCATCAATTATAGCCTGATCTTCTCCTTTGCTTTCTTCTTCTTTAACTGAAAAAGGATACACTTGAGTAAAATACAAAAAGTTCTATTTCACTAGTAATGTAGTATGCTCTAGTCAAGCACATTGTAATGAAATAAAGGGCAGTAATGAAGTAAAATATTTCAGGGTTACTAGTAGTTAATAGTCTCGCATTTTGTACTAAAATAAAATAAAGGGCATTAAAATATTTCAGGGTTTCTCTATCCAGTTGAACTATGCAGTTGTATTTCCATCCAGTTCTAACTTTCATACTCCTTCTATCATGTTGGACTCATAGTTGTCCAACTCATAGTTGTCCGAGGACAAAGAAGCTACTTGTCGGAATTAAACTATACATTCGCTCATTACACTCGCTCAAGGGTTTCAATGTGTATTCTACTTTAGGCAACATCTGTATTACATGAATAATCTGACAGGCCCTCAATATTTGTCAGATATGGCAATAGCAACCATATTTTACGGCCGCTTTACCTACCCTACAAAGGATAAAGGTGTGATATGTGTACACTCACTCATTTTGTACACAGTGAATATTTCCAAACTTCTCTATAAGTAACCAAATGAGTATTAAACATTCTGCTCGGAATTTCATACTCCAATCATATACAAGATGCAATACTTCATTTCTCTAAAGTAGTAATCCACTCTTCACGCTTTATCTATCAAATTGATCTCAGTGCAAATGGCAACAAGTAATTATATTCGAGGTACATGTAACTTACTAAATCTATCTTCAACGAGTAATGCAATAAATGAAAGTAAATCATAAATGCAACCATCTTGAATTCATATAAATCTGGTATTTGTAGTGCCTGAATTAGACTTGAACTGCACACGGCAACAACTAATTGGCCAAATACCAATGAAATACACACCGTAGATGTTCAACTCTGACTAAACCATAAAACTGTACTGCTAATCATTAATACAAATAGGAGAAAGTGTGAAATTGTAGACTAAAAGTGTGTAGAAAAGTAAAATGTTATCAAGATTCTAACCTATAGTTACGTGAAAGTTGACGTCTCCCTCTGCTGGTGGGGCCGATTCTTCGCCTTCCTGGGGTGCTGGTTCGCTCAGGGGCTCCGAGCTGGCGCCCTCCGCGTCAGCAGCGCCCGGCGCAGTATCGTCACCGTTCAGTTTAGCCTCTTCTCCCGTCGCATTATCAACGACCGCCATATCGTCCGACATTGTCAATTACACAAATATCTGTCACAGATTCACTGTCAGAGCACAAACGGACACATAACAAGGCGGTTACGACACTTTAGCAGCCTCCACTGCGATTTATCAACGTTTGTGCGCGTCACAGCGTAGATTTCCCGCTATATTTGTCGTGTAAAAAACTTTCGCTGTGCCAGCGTCAGACACATTTGCATATCGATATTGTTCAGTTCTATACGAGGTTCAATAAATATAATATGAAATAAACACGGAATTACATCGAAATGTAGTAGAAATAGGATAAAATTAACGTTATTTTACGTGCACATCATTTCCAAAAGAAAATGTCGCTCATAAATAACATCCGCCCGTGCGACGCCACTTTGGTTGTCTATGATCATTCACTCACAATTCTATTTTGTCTTTGTTGCTCATGTCACACTTTTTTGTCTCATTTGCTCGTCATATGAAAGAAAGAGAAAAGAAACTCAGCGGGGCGAGCGGACGGGCGGCAAAATCGCAAGCAAACTGCTTTTCATACCGCCATCTCTTGTTAAGTAGCTGAAGTTTTTAGTTTATTTATTCTGTAACAGATGGCGATCTAGTACAATTGATCTATAGATTCTACCATATAAAGCGATTATATTTAATGTATACATTTTATAGCTTTTACCATTAATTACTGGTAGTCGCCGAAGCGAAATAGAAATCTGCTACTATTATTCTATTAGCCACTTAAGTTTCTTGCTGAACGTATCCCTAATTAGGCCTGATGGAAGAGATTTCTTTTTAGAAATAAACGGACCTGTTGTCTATTGTTCCATTTGCTGTTTCCTGTGTATTTTATTGTGTACAGTAAACGATTAAGTAAATAAATAGAAATCTATTTCATGGTAATTTTAAGTAAATAAACAAAACGTGAGCGCTAAAATAAATTACGGCGGACAGGGGGCAGTCAGTGGAAAAAATACAATTATTGAGTGTCTGTGGATAATAGTATAAATTCAAAATAGATTTGTTTCAAATCGTAGTATTCATGTAGTATTCTGAATATATTCCCATCGCATGAACAAAGTTTCACTCGATAAACCTCATCGATAATAAATAAAAAAAAAACACAGTAAATGAAAAAGGCACTTATTTATATTTTATTTATGCTAAACATTTCATTTATTTTTATTCCGACCACCTTTCTTGGGAGCCTGTGGTTTGCCGAATGTTTTGCCTTTGGGCCCTTTGCCTCCCTTTGCGCCTTTAGGTCCCCCGGGGCCCTTTCCTTTCTTACCGAAGTTAAGCTTTCCTTTCTGCGCTTGGTTGGCGTCATAGCGAAGTTTCTTGGTATTTTGTCTGTAATGAAAAGAATATTGTGATTAGATACAGATTTGAAATAAATACATACATACATACACATATCACGCCTTTAACCCTTGCGGGGTAGACAGAGCGTTAACGATCGCAAAATTACGGTCGTTATCAACACGTCTGACAAGTAATCACTGTAGTGACAGATTGTCAGCCTGTCACCTAAAAGTTGTAATACACATGAAACCCTCGCGTCCGTTAGTTGCCTTTTACAACACCCGCGGGAAGAAATGGGATAATGCTAGGGATATTTATTTACTTTATTCTTACTTAACCTAATGTCCATTTTAACACCTACTGGGAGAAAAGCACTCAATGTATTTTCATAGACTGTCCCGATGGCGTAGCGGATAGTACCCCTGCTTTCTACGCCGAGGGTCGTGGGTTCGATCCCCACCGGACACAAGTATTTGATAAGTTAAATTTTCAAATATTTGTGTTGAGTCTGGGTGTTTTCTATGTATAATGTGTATTTATTTACAAAAGGAAGTATTTAAGTAATAATATCAGCTATTTAGTTCCCATAATACAAGCTTTGCTTAGTTTGGGGCTAGATGGCGCTGTGTGAATTGTCCAAGATAAGATATTTATTTATGTATTAGGGTGTTCCCCGTCAAATAGCAGCCCAAAAAGCATAAAGCCTGAGCTAGGGCTAACTATTTAAAACGAAAAGAAGAAAAATGACAATTCTAAATGTGTGTGTGTGTGTGTGTGTGTATGTTTTACCTAGAGGTGTCAGTGAGGTCTGCGGCGAAGTTGGACTGCTTTCGCTTCTGTTTGTGGGTGGTGTGGCGGCGGTCGGGCCTGGCGTCGTCGTCCTCCACCGCGCGGATGCGCTGCGGCTTCTTCTTGCGCTTGGCCATGCGGGACTGCAGCAGCGCCACCTGCGGGGAAGTAGAGAATGAATATAGAAATTCTCTAGATGACTGGGTCATTAATAAAATACAAGAGTAGTACGCTTTAAACAATTGTGATATATGTATCCCCTCAAAAACATTAATACATATATAAAAAATTCCAAGTCTCGCTACTGAGCTGTTCAACCGTAAAAAAGTATGAGATCCATTTGAAACCAAGTCGGCTATCGATTTGTTCATTCGCCACTTAAGAGATCTATCTAAATTAATTACGTAATTAGTTAATAAGCATTATTTTATAGTGGCCATATCAATATTTTCAATATATTTTAATGTTTACAATAAATTGAATGACTTAGCCATCGCACTAGAACAGAAGGTTAACGTGTAATACATATTAAAATTAATACATTCAGTGCGATTGCCAAGTCATTCAATTTATTGTAAACATTAAAATATATTGAAAATATTGATATGGTCACTATAAAATAATGCTTATTAACTAATTACGTAATTAATTTAGATAGATCTCTTAAGTGGCGAATGAACAAATCGATAGCCGACTTGGTTTCAAATGGATCTCATACCTTTTTACGGTTGAACAGCTCAGTAGCGAGACTTGGAATTTTTTATATATTAATTTTTTTGAGGGGATCTCATTACTTTTTGTAGGTAGTCTTCCTTTTTTTCTTTTGCGGCTCTATTTCTTGAGCCTCAGCCACGGTTTTTCTCATAGCCCACTCTCTATCTTTATGTGGTTTTCTCGGAATCTTTGTAGTAATGATTTTTGTCAAGTCTGGACGGTAAATACTTCTTAGTCTATTGTATTCACAAATTGCAGATTCTTGCGCTTTAATATTTCCAAAGTCTATGTTTATAAAATGTAAGCCGCCCAGACTTGTTACTCTTGATAGTGCTACATAAGCTTGACCAGATGTAAATACAGCTGAACCTATATCCACCAGCGCATTATTCAGACTGAGGCCTTGACTTTTATGTACGTATAGTTATAGCATAGGCTATACATATTGGAAACTGTTCGCGATGGACATTAAAATAGCGATAGCGTGTTTTAGAAACTAACAGCGACATCTGTGATTATTTTGCTGGACCAAAACAAAGTATTTTAGGAGCGACAGCAAAATATAACTTGGAAAACAGTACATTTCTATGGAATTACAAAGTTATTTATGCTATCGGTTTATCTAGAAAACTGCATTGAAATTGCTAGATTATTAAGTTTTTCCTTGATTTATACACTAAACCCAAATTATATTCCAAATTAGAAGTCTCTATATTTTGCTGGACCAAAACAAAGTATTTTAGGAGCGACAGCAAAATATAACATGGTAAACAGTACATTTCTATGGAATTACAAAGTTATTTATGCTATCGGTTTATCTAGAAAACTGCGTTGAAATTGCTAGATTTTTAAGTTTTTCCTTGATTTATACACTTAACCCAAATTATATTCCAAATTAGAAGTCTCTATGTCTGCTAGAAGTGCCTTAGAATTTTGATGATCGGTCAGTGAGTGAGTCAGTGACAAAATTAAGAACTTTGACTAGCTATAATTCCTAAACCACTGGTTCAAAGTGAACGAAATTTGAAATATACCATATCTACAGGGCTTTTGATTGATTCCTGAAGTTTCAAGTCTTTTGTTTTATCCACAAGAAAGTTATAAGGTGTTGAAAATGGCCTGAACCGCTTCGAGAAAAGGATGGTACGGCTGTGCCGCTTTCTAGCTCGACTTGGCGGGGGCACTGCCGTGCCCCCAGATGAAAGTAAGTGTTTTCATGACGTCATCTCTTTGTATTTTCATACAAAATATCGTTTAAGAAAGTAGTTCATTTGACTTGCCAGTCTCATCATGCCCATTCGTCCAGGGAATAGGCTGCTTCCGGTCGTTTGCGTATCCAATAAAGTAACGCCTTGCGCTGCGCTCGCTAATCCACCAGCTGAGCGATACATGTATTTATGGATAATTTATTAAACTTTTTTCGAAAATCTTCAACGTATGCCAACGCTTAATTTGAGGCGTTGAGGTAACCTAGTTAAATTCAAAAAAGACCTACAAAATATTTTCAATTAAATGTCAAACTAAGTTCAGTTTACAGTGGCCAAAATTATGAGCCAAAAGCAAAACGTTTTATTCCTTTAGATTTACAACAAATACTTGTAGAAGATTACCACGGCAGATTACTCATTGTTAAAAAGAGATAATTTATAAGACAATTTTCTCTTCTCAATTTTCTTTCTACATATGAAGTAATAAATAGTGTAACCTTTTCCATTTCCCTCCTGACGCGTTCCTCGGGCGTGTCCTTGGGCTTGTGCTTGGTGGGCTTCTTCCGTTTGCCCCCCTTCGGGTCCTCGTCGTCGTCGTCCGACCCGTCGTGCTTGCGTTTCTTGCCCTTGCCTTTCATTGGTTTATCTGATACAATTATGACAATTTTATTTGTAAACATTAAACTATACTTCTCATCAGACAAGTCGCGGCACTTTCGTTTTTATACATACATATATCACGCCTTTATCCCTTGCGGGGTAGGCAGAGCGTTAGCGGCCGTTAAAATACGGTCGCTATCGCCATGTCTGACAAATATTGAGGGCCGTTTGAGATAATTTGTGTATCACTGTAGTGACAGGTTGTCAGCGTGTCACCTAAAAATGGTAATACACATGAAACCCTCAAGTCCCTTTGTCGCCTCTTATGACACCCACACGGGAAAGAAGTGTGGTGATGCTATTCTAAGCCGGCATCACACGGCATTGGTTCGTTTTTATGATATGATGAAAAACTGTTTCGAATTTGGCACATTTTCATTATGACTTATATCCATAATTTTACTCAGCATTACACGATATCAGCGATTTATTCCAAAATAAACCCTGTTTTTAATATTGTGATTCGGACGAAACAAACTTGGAAGGTGTCCCGGATTTTTTATAAGAATAAAGTGTTTGAGAGAAAATACTAAACAAGAAAATTTGTGTGCAGTGAAGGTTAATTGTGTTATTTTTAACGAAATATGTATTAGATCAAACATGACTTTTTTTGTGGTTTGTCTTTTCAAAATAAAATAATTTTGCACACGTTATACATCAAAGCGATGTAAAATGGCTACCTTTCCCCGGAGCAACGAGAGTTAGTCGTTCCTTTTCCTCCCTCTTTTCTTTAGGGGTCTGGAACCACTCCCGCTGCCGCTTGGTCTCGAACTTGGGCCCTTCCTCCTCCTTCTTCAAGGTGCCTTCCAACTTCTCCGTCTGTTTGGACATCTTGTTCAGCTGTTTCTCCGCGTATTCCTCGTCGAGGATTAGTTCTGCGAATAAAAAAGTATATGTAATCTTATTTCACTTCATAGCTGAAACTGATCGACTTGGCTAGCAACAAACAAAAACTATTTTTATTTTTACTCGTATATTGGGCTAACTTAAAATAGACTACTAACATTTGCCATGACTCGAAAGTGAATCAAAGCGAAGCCATTTATTAAAATGTAATCTATCTTAGTTTCTTAGTTAGATTTATTGGCTGCAAGTAATCTCCATTCTTTTCCTATTGCGAGCCTTTGATTTTCGTTCATTACTACTATATTATACATACTAATCTCTAAGCTCAATTGACCAAATAACCATAGCTGCATAATTAACCAAGTAACTATACTTACATAACTGAACAAGTAACTATAGCTACATAATTAACCAAGTAACTAAGTAACTGTAGCAACAAAAGCAACTAGAACTAAATTTATTATAGGTATATCGTAGCATGTTGTACACGTCAACTGCCTCACTTTATGCCATCTCACTATCCTAGGTCTGCTGGAAGAGATTTATTTTTAGAAATAAGCTGACCTGTTGTGTATTGTTCTCAATGTTATGTCCTGTATGTTCTATTGTGTACAATAAACGGTTAAATAAAATAAAATAAATAAATACGTAGTCTATAATACTTACTTATTTCAGGCTCTAGCCTGGCCAGCCGGTCTCGATACTTGGCGACTATGTCGGGCGGCACCTGTCTTGATTTGACAGGCCGTCTCGCTCGCTTCACGATGGCCTTCACTAGTTGCCTCTCGTTCTCCCCCGCGAGAGACACCGACACCCCCGCGCGCCCCGCTCGCGCCGTACGACCAACCTGATGAAAACAATAAAATATCAGTCCGATCCGTTCTTCCCAGAACAACTCCTAAGCCCAGTCTCGCCCCAAGGGTGTGATTGGGCTGGTTGTTTGAACAACCAATCAATTATTTCCGGTTGAGCTTGAGCTCCCCACCAAGCCGACAGGCGTAGTTTTGATGGCCCCGGGGCCGTAACCGTAATGTCCATCACAAAAAAGATAAAAAATATCAATAAAATAAATATTTAAAAATAATATGTATGATGTGTATTATTGAAAACAATTTTCTGATGCATTCAATTGCCATGTTTTTTTTCATATAGGTAAGGTTATAAAATAGGAAAACAACATTTGGATCTGCCATACAAAATGTACCAACTTTTTTATATTTCGAAAAAATGTTTTAGACGAAAGTTCTTCAGTTTTATAAAATAGCAGCATGCATGATTAACAACGTATTTTTTTTATTTTATGTGTTTTTATAATATTATTTTAATTTCTGGCTAAGTACCAAACAATTTACTTACCACTGCTAAAGTAATAAATCAAGGATTTTTTTGTAGGAAAAAGGTCTACAATTCATCTACAATAAAGGTCTACAATATTGAAAATTTCACCCGTAACATGACTTACTTACCCTGTGAATATAATGTTCCAGTGTTGCCGGTAGCGTGAAGTTGAGTACAGTTTTAACCCCCGGTATGTCCAGCCCTCTCGCGGCCACGTCAATAGCTATAGAAACACATCATAACTACTAGAACACAAGTGAACTTACCCTGTGAATATAATGTTCCAGTGTTGCCGGTAGCGTGAAGTTGAGTACAGTTTTAACCCCCGGTATGTCCAGCCCTCTCGCGGCCACGTCAATAGCTATAGAAACACATCATAACTACTAGAACACAAGTGAACTTACCCTGTGAATATAATGTTCCAGTGTTGCCGGTAGCGTGAAGTTGAGTACAGTTTTAACCCCCGGTATGTCCAGCCCTCTCGCGGCCACGTCAATAGCTATAGAAACACATCATAACTACTAGAACACAAGTGAACTTACCCTGTGAATATAATGCTCTAGTGTTGCCGGCAGAGTAAAGTTAAGTACAGTTTTAACCCCCGGTATGTCCAGCCCTCTCGCGGCCACGTCAATAGCTATAGAAACACATCATAACTACTAGAACACAAGTGAACTTACCCTGTGAATATAATGTTCCAGTGTTGCCAGTAGCGTGAAGTTGAGTACAGTTTTAACCCCCGGTATGTCCAGCCCTCTCGCGGCCACGTCAATAGCTATAGAAACACATCATAACTACTAGAACACAAGTGAACTTACCCTGTGAATATAATGCTCTAGTGTTGCCGGCAGAGTAAAGTTAAGTACAGTTTTAACCCCCGGTATGTCCAGCCCTCTCGCGGCCACGTCGGTGGCCACCAGCACGTCGGCCTGCTCGTCCTTGAAGCGCTTCAGCGAGTCCAGCCGCTGGGGCTGGTTCAGCGCGCCGTGTAGTTCTGCCACCTAGAATATAGTGCGAAATAAGATGAAAGACTCAGGAAATATACAGTAGGACTGCAGATAATAATAGGTCATATGTTTTTTTAGATGTAAGCAGTACCTGTGTTAAGTTTATCCTGTAACGTTTTTTGTGTAGAATAAATGGTTAAATAACAAATAAAATTTAAAAGACAACTACTTATATAACAAGTCTGTAAAATATAAGATTATCCCTGTGACGTTTATGACATATAAGGTCCATTTTCCTTTGTTTTCTAGGAAAAAAAGACCTTATGCCATAGCATTTTCTACAACTATGGTGATACACATGTTTTCTGAAACAACCTTGGAAAACAATCCTCAAAAATGTCAGACGTGGCGATAGTGGCCGTATTTTTACGGCCGTTAACGCTCTGCCTACCCCGCAAGGGATAAAGGTGTGATATATGTATTTTCTCCAAGGTCACAAACGTCACAGGGATCATTCTATATTTTACAGACTATATAGATATAATTTTTATGTATTTCGAAACAAATACTAAGAAAAGTTGTTCGAATTCTCGTTTAAAACACGCACCAAAGTTTGTGTAATCAACACTAGACTCGCTGTATAAAAAGCAGAATAGAAGTAGAAATTGAACATAAACAGAAGAACAAAAATTTATATAAGGTGTAAAAATATTAGCTGCGAATGTTTTAAGGAGTGAACCAGTCAATGAAACTTAACAACTTAGAAACATAGGTCGAAATATGAAAAAAAAAATGGACCTCCCACACAAAAGTCCAGCCGACCAAATCAGTTTGTATGGGAGGACCAAAAAATTTTCTCAATTTTGTACCTATGTTTCTTGGGGAAAGTTGTTCAGTTTCATGGGCGGAATCATCCCTTAAAATACATAATTTTTTACACCTTATATTGTACGGTTTCTTACATATTTTGTTCGTTACCTTAACTCCCAATAGTCCTAAGGCTACGTGCAGGCGGTGCGCTTGCTTCTTGGTCTGCACGAAGATGACGGCGCGGTCGCGGAACGTGCGGCACACCAACGCTGCTAGGATCGCTTCCCGGTCTGATTCCCGCTCCTTTCGAATCCTTAGAGAGGAGATATCAAGTTTTATAACGACGTAATGAAATCTGGTGTCAGAGTTTTGACCCTAACCAGAATAGGTGCGTCTCTCCCGGCGCGCGCGGTATACGGGCGTGCCGCGGCCGATGTGGACATGCTTCGCCCGAGCATGAGCAATTGAGCATGCGCTACGTCACGCGAAACACGTCCACACCGACCGCGGTGGTGAGCATCTGAGGCTGCTCGGCCGGTGGAGACGCACTATTTCATAGATCGCAAGCACAGAGCTAAAATGTCATGAATTTCGCGTCAAGATTTTCTTGTCTGTGATCTACACTTTACATTTCTTTTTGGACAACGTTTATGGTACAGGAATGTCGAAGGACCTTATTAAACAAACTTTTATTTAATCGGTTACAGCCTTAACGTGCCCTCCGAAACACAGACTTACCTAACAAACGCCTGCCTCAAATTGAAAGCGACGTCTTTATTCGAATCCACAAACAGTTTGACAGGCTTATTTAAGGACACGGCTGCCAAATCTTTTACTTCCTCGTCTATTGTTTAGCTCAACACTAGCTGAACGTGCCCTTCGAAACACAGACTTACCTAACAAACTCCTGCCTCAGATTAAAAGCGACGTCCTTATTCGAATCCACGAACAGTTTGACAGGTTTATTTAAGGACACGGCTGCCAAATCTTTAACTTCCTCGCTCATGGTGGCTGAGAACAACATGGTCTGTCGTTTAGCGGAACATTGGCGGATGATCTCCTTCATCTGTTCAGCGAAGTATTCGTCTAACATCCTGTCAAATAAAAATATTAAAGATTTTACATGATTTTTATATATATTTCAATAGTCAAGATTTTTAGTGCCGTGTGATGCCGGCTTAGAATAGAATCACCCCACATCCTTCCCGCGGGTGTCGTAAGAGGCGACTAAGGGACTCGAGAGTATTGGTGTATTACAATTTTTAGGCGACAGGCTGACAACTTGTCACTAAAGTGATACATACATACATATAATCACGCCTCTTTCCCGGAGGGGTAGGCAGAGACTACATCCTTCCACTTGCTACGATCCTGACACACCTCTTTCGCTTCCTCAACATTCATCAGTCTTTTCATACAAGCTCGTCGGTTTAGGGTGCTCTTTACCTGACCTTTCTTTAGAACATCCCCGATTTGATCTAGGTACGTTCGTCTAGGTCTTCCCCTTGCAACGTTTCCATTCACACGCGCCATATAAACTTGTTTAGTTAATCTTCTTTCATTCATCCTCTCAACGTGACCAAACCATCTTAGCATTCCTTTCTCTATACCAGTCACAATATCTTCTTTTATACCACAACGTTCCCTTATCACGCTATTCTTTATCCTGTCACTCAATTTTACTCCAATCATACTCCTTAACGCTCTCATTTCTACTGCATTTATTCTACTTTCATGCTTTTTCTGCCATACGCAACTTTCACTCCCGTACATAAGTGTTGGAACTAGCACCCCTCTATGCACAGCCAGGCGTGCCTTATTCGACACTTTCTGGCTATTCATAAAGGCATGCAACGCCCCATTCACCATGTTGCCTGCATTCACCCTCCTTTTAATATCACTTTCACACTTTCCATCTGACGTAAACTTTGATCCCAAATATACAAACTCTTTCACTTGTTCTACTTTCTCCTCTTCTATCATAATATTACACTCTGTCATACCTACCTCTCTTTCAAAAACCATTGCTTTCGTCTTACTTACATTCACTTTCATTCCTTTCTTTTTCAAAGAATCATTCATAATATTTACCATCTCCTGCAACTCTTCAGCCGACGATGCAAGAATAACTTGATCATCAGCATAGAGAAGACATTTGACGAGTAACCCATTCATTCTCAAACCATATTCACACTCTTTCAAACCTGTCAAACAGCTGTCCATGAACAGATTGAACAGCCATGGAGACGCAACACATCCCTGTCTAACACCTTTCTCGATGTTAAACAGTTCGGTGAAGGCCCCGTTTATCCTGACACAAGCACTGGAATTTTCATACAAGGATTTCAGTGCTCGTATCAAAATTCTGCTCACCCCATGCACGGACAGTGCCGACCACAATTAATTCCTCACCACTCTATCATAGGCCTTTTCCAGATCCACGAAAGTGCAAAAAACCTTTTGGTTTTTAGCCAAAAACTTTTCGGCTATGCACCGCAAGGAAAAGACCTGATCCGTACATCCCATCCCCTTTCGAAATCCCGCTTGAGCATCCCAAACTTTTTCATCAGTCTCTTTCATTACTCTTTCAATCAGTACCTTTGCATACAATTTGCCGACGACGCTGAGGAGGCTTATACCGCGGTAATTTTTGCAGTCTAGCTGTGACCCTTTTCCTTTGAACAACGGCACTATTACAGCCTTACACCAATCGCTTGGCACTCGACCGCTTCTCCAACAAAGGTTAAAAAGGAGGTACAACTGACTAGCCACTACGCCTTCGCCAGCCTTCAGCATCTCAACCGACACTCTGTCATATCCTGCAGCCTTACCAGATTTCATGCTTTTTAGAGCTTTCACGATCTCATCCATTTCGATCTTACTTTCATTCTCATTATCGTCTACTTCTTCTGTGCTCACCTCTTGTACTAGATCTTCTTTTTCATACAAACTTTCAAAATATTCCTTCCATCTCTTCAACACGCATTCCTCACCTTTTATTACACTACCATTCTGGCTTCGAATCCTACTCAACTCGGAACATGTGGTATTACCTCGAGCTGTCCTAATGGATTTCCAGAAAACTTTCAAGTTTGTACGAAAGTTTTCTGATAGCCTCCTATCAAACTCATCTTTATTCTCGTCTTTCTTTCGTTCCACTGTCTTCTTTGCAACATTCTTTAAACAAGTAAAATTCTACTAATTCTTTATTCAAGTGATACACATGTCCTCAAAAAATGTCGGACGTGGAGATAGCGACCGTATTCTTACGGCCGTTACCGCTCTGCCTACCCCTCAAGGGATAAAGGCATTACATACGTATGTATGTCATATTTTACATAAATATATAAATCACGGCTATATCCGTGGCGGGGTAGACAGATTTTTATGGTAATCAAAATCGTGGGAAGCTACTAAACAGCACCCAATCATTAATGTAATCGTCAGTAAAAAGCAACATACAGTACACATAATATCCGTTGCTATCGTCACGTCTGACAAATATTGAGGGCCGTTTCAGACAATTGGTGTATCATTATAGTGACAGGTTGTCAACCTATCGCCTAAAATTGTAATACACATGAAATCCGGGTCTTTTTGTCTCTTAAGGAACAGATATAGTACGATGCTATTCTAAGCCGGCATATCACGGTTTAATATAAATAAGAGGATACAAATATATTATCTTTAATACCTACATAACATACAATGGTTAGCAAAGTTTTGAAGAAGCAGAAATAAGGCATGAAATGTACTGCCATACCTGTCAGCTTCATCCAACACCAGCACTTCAATCGAGTGTAAACTGAAGGACTGCGTGTTCCGCAAGTGGTCGATCAGACGACCCGGGGTAGCTATCACTATGTCCGGGTTTTGTCTCAGGATTGCATCCTACAAAAATATTCAGTTAAAGACTCAGAACTACCGCCATTCGCCGTACAGATAACAAATTGAACTGTATCTTAAACTATGGAAAAATACCATATTGTATTAACTCGATTAAATAAAGAATCCCGAAATGGCAACATCATTGTTTGCCTCTCTATCAAAATATATGACATATGAGCGGAATATCAACAATAATCATTTTCAGGGATCTTTTCTTTATTTAATATGTGAATAGTTTATTCGCGAAATTCTGTTTGCTTTTACCAGTCCAGTCCACATCTACTTTATTTAGTATACTATACTATTGTTTCACAATAAAATTGCTGGCTACTGAAAGTGCGTCACGCCGAAGACGCAAGGATGGTTTTTCCTCATTATAGGTGGCACACTCACTTGGTATTTGACGTCCAGTCCTCCAATGGACAGACCGACAGTCACTGACGTGTACTGGGCTAGTTGCCGCGTTACCTGGTGCACCTGACAACAACAGAATTTATAAGTAAACATTACAATTACATAATACAACTCAGATTTAACCAACTTTATGAAAAAACTGATAATTTGGCAAGGGTCAGACGAGGCGCTTGTAGCTTAGTAGCGGAGCTGTGGGACACTACCCTAAGTATCCTGGATTCAAGCCCCGGCCGACGATATTATTTTTTTCAGTTCCTTACCTTCATTCATAATAATAAAGATAAAAATTAAATATATATATACTTGAATTTATCAATTTAGCAAAAAAAATTCACCTGCGCGCCCAACTCTCTGGTGGGCACAAGAACCAGCACCCTGGTCACTCTGTCGCTGCCGGCCACCTTATACAGCAACCGTTCTAAGATCGGTAACATGTACGCTGCTGTCTTGCCGGTACCCGTCGCGGCGCACGCACAGAGGTCTTTACCTGGGGAAAATAAATGAATGGATAAAACTTATTATTCTTTCAACATAACAAAGATTCAGATTCAGAAATTACTACTGATTTCCACCCACCCAGCTGTGTCATCAAATGCTTGCAAATTTATTTTTACGGAATAAGATATTTGCCTCATTTTCCCACAGTGAAATGTAGGCAATGTTATTTTTATTTAAATAGGTCTTAGTACTTTTATTTTATTAATAGTTATAAATCTGAATTACAAATTATTACCAAAGAATAGCAGTGCTGTAATACCTGCTTTGTATTATAGAATATGCTGAGAGGGATACCTTTTTCAATGTACAACCTGTCCTTGTATTTAAGTTACTAATGTTATATACATGAAACATCATGTACTTTGAAATAAAGATTTCTATTCTCTTCTATTTATTATAATTACTTCATAACACTGCAAATCTATGTCCTGTTGTTAGAAAAAAGCTAAATGCTTACCTAGTAAAGCCACAGGTATAGTGCTAGCTTGTATAGGAGTGGGATGCACATAGTTTAAGGCACCGATAGCCTTCAGCAGCGGTCGGGAGAGGTTCATCATGTAGAACGACGCATTCTCATCATACGGTGGAGGCTCCTCAAAGAAATCAGAGTCATACTCTATTTGGACACCGTCCTTTTTCTCATCTGATTCTAGTTCCTGTAACAAAGGTTTGCTATCATAATTGTATGTAAAAAGAGCTGTCTTTTTACTGCTACCATTTTCTGAGGGGAAATGAAAATCCTTTGAGCCGGGTAGGCCTAAAGCGTACTGTGACTATGTCGCGGTACGACTAGGCAAAACGCGGAGTAGGTCTTTAGAGACATAGGTTAGCTGGCGACTAGGCAAAACGCGAAGAAGATCTTTCGCGATATAGGACTTAAGATACTATGGCCTATTGAGTAATGTTTATAACGAATAGGCTCCGAAACTACTCATACTGTAGTATCGAAATCTGTAGATTTGAAAAATGCTTTTACTATTTGAATCCTACATTATGACATCCCTGGTAATCTTAGGCCTCTTTTTGTTGCTTAAATTGAATTCTACGAAAAACGAGTAAATAGTAAGAAAGGTTGCACAAAATATCCTTCCATGCGTAGAGTTGCAGTTGGGAAGTTGCGCCATGTTCTGGAGTCACCCTGGCCATAATGCCTCGAGACCAAGGTGTTAGATCAGTGCATCCTACCAGGCACTAGTGGGCTGGTCACACCTGTCATAGAACCGACGGCCTTTGGAGTAAGCAGGAAGATTACATACAGGGTGTAAGGGACGGTGTAACGAAAACTTTGCCGGCGTGCTCAGACCATGAAACTGAACAAGACTTTCTATTGGGCCTATCTTGGTAAATGTGAATTTTTTTTCGACCTCTCATACAAAATTCCTGATCAGCTGATTGACTTTGTATGGGAACTCGAAAAAAACTTTTCGTTTCCCGACATAGCCGCCATAGAAAAAGTTGTTCAGTTTCATGGCCTGAGCAAGCCTGCAAAGTTTTCATTAGACAAGTAAAGATTTAGGCTGATACAGAATCAGCCCTAATGAGAAGTAAGCAAACTGATAATTAGTCCTAAGTATACCTAGTCATTCAGCTAACTTATTATGACATTTAGGCATAACGCGACATAGTCACAGTACGCTTTAGGTATACCCGGCTCAAAGGTTATAATATACAGAAAACAGTAAGTTTCTTTCTAATGGTGCAAGATTCATTTAAGCTTATTGCAGTTAAAGGATTTAAACAATCAAAATTATAAACATGAATTTACCATAATTAAAGTAATTTTATAATTTAGTGATTGTTACCTCTTATATGTCATATATCATAAAATAAAATAAAATTTGTTTTAGAAAATTTTCAGCACATTTTCAGTGAATATTGCAAGTTTACCAAAAGTTTTATACCTATTATGGCAAGTGTTTTAAAAAATTTGGTATTCAATAAAATAAATTAGTGTTTATGCACCCACCTGCTTTAACTTTTGTTTTTTTGAGAGCTTCTTATCCTTAGTTTTAATTTCATCCTTTTTGAGCTCATCATCTGATATTTCTAATTCATCAACATTGCCATCTGGAAAATTGAGAAAGCGAAAATTTCATGGTTTATGTATAATTTATGTGTATTTATGATTTATTATGATTTATTTATTTATTTAACAATTTATTGTACACAAGAAAATATATCACACAAATCATCTGAAAGGGCCCTCAATATATTTTGTCAGATGTGGCGATACCGATAGTGTTTATACACTACTCTGCTTACCCCGCAAGAGATAAAGGTGTGATATGTGAATGTCTGTATGTAGAAAATATATAAACACAGACAGGTAACAGGTACTGCTAATTTCTAAAGAAATCATGATAATATTTCAGGGAAAATAATAATAAACTCTAGAAAATAAAGTAAAACATAATAAAATAATGATTTATTTCTATTTACAATTAGCTAGTTTTCTTATTATTATTATTAGTTTCCTAGGTCATTAAAAAAATATAACAGTTGTACACTTAAAACTATTGTCCGAAAATACTGTGGACTTCATTCATAATTTTTTGAAATATTCTAAGTTTGAATTAATAAACAGAAAAATAATATAAAAGTGAGTGTTTTGACGCCATCCAAATACTTACGGTGTGATGTCATACTTACTTCTAGTTCTTCAAACAAAATACCGTTTTAGATTGTTTTAAACAGTAGCTCATATTTTGACCTGTCAGGAAACAAGTGTATTAAACTTTTTATTAGATTTATTTATATGTTTGTGCTTACGTTCATCCTCAACATCTGAGTCTGTGTCTACGTCCTCTGCGTTTCCATGGACCTTGACCTGAGCCCTCCTCTTGGCAATCTTCTCATCGATTGTCCGCTTCACATTTCTACGCACATACTTGTTTAAATCGTCCCAAGTGTTCTGCAGAGCAAAAAGAGCGAAAAAGATTAATTCATAGTCACTTTAATGATCACATAAACTGAAAAATAATACTATAAAAATGATGAAGTACTACCTTGTTGTACTCTTCCACAGATGATACAAACTGAAATTTTGGATTGAAGTCTGCCTTCCTTTTCACTTTTTGCTTCGATGGTTGATACTACAAACGAAAAATTGTGCTTTTATTATTAATTTTAGCTTGATTATACAGTAATTCAACGAAGTAATGCGAAATAAATACAACAAAACAACACGTTACGTTACGAACCTCAATTTCTTCGTCCGAATCTTCGGAGAAGTTCTCCACTTCCTCACCGTCGTTGATGGTTTTTATAAACCCGGGAAATCCCTCTATTTCCATCATGTTAAGGAACACTTACTTAGCAAACATAACACCCTGAAACTTTATAAAATCAAAACTTTGCTTGGTTTCTTTGAGGTTATCTTTCAAACTCACATGTAGTAATCACACTCCATTTCACGTAATAAGTTAACCGAGCGAGACATTCGTTACTAAAAAATAGTCTTGTTTCTTTACTAGAGTTGGCCAACGAAAGCTGGCTATCCAAAATCGCGGGAAATTCAAAAAAATTGAGAACGGTAACCCCATGTCAGGAACAACATAGAGTGAAATAATGTTTTTGATACTTTTTTTTTTTTTTTTTGTGTTATGGCACTAGTCTTAACTTTGTGCCAGGGTCAAGTTGTTTATATGGTAATAAAAGGTAGGGAAACTCAACGCGGAAAAGAAAGGAAATGTAAGGAAAAGTTGGGAATGTAAGGTAAAATTACGTAATAAAGATTTATAAACTTACATATACTAAAGCTTTATGTTATTAGATACAATAAAATATGACAAAATATTACAATATTTTAAAGGGCACAACAATAAACAAGTTATACGAGTTGGAAAAGGAACACGAAGGGACTGAAGTGACTCCATAAAGATGGAGCGATCATGAAGGTAACAGGAAAAGAAAATGTGGTCCAAATTACCAACATCATCTCCACACTCGCATATATTACTATTTACAATATGGAATCTCGCCAAGTGTGCCGGAGTACAAACGTGTCCTAGGCGCATTCTAATAAGAATCGATGTAACATTTTTGGACAACTTAGCTTTAAAAAACCACGGTTTAACAGAAATGGTAGGTTGAATACTAAAGTAATATTTCCCCTTTAATTGACCGCTCTCTGACCAAAGTTCATTCCAGGAGTCCCGGAGATAAACCCTGGGCAGAGTGACCAAGTCATGGCAATAAATTATGTACGGATATGTGTCACCATCCTGCACTGCTTCTTTAGCTAACTTGTCTGCTTTTTCATTCCCCGCTATGCCGCAATGACTAGGGATCCAACAAAATACAACTGACAATCCTTTAGACATACATAATTCAAGTTTTTTACGAATATCAAACAGAATTGGATAGTGTGGCTTCATTTTAAACGGGAACTTTTCTAATGCCTGCAGTGCACTTTTAGAATCTGAAAATACTACTGTCTTTTTAAAATTCGTCAACAAAACTAATTCTACCGCTCTAAGCAAAGCATAACATTCTCCAGTAAAAACTGATGATTCTGGAGGCAATTTCACTTTAACTGATAATTTTAGCTGGGCCAGGTAAACGCCCACACCAACATCATTATTATTTAAAATCTTAGATGCATCTGTAAATATATGATAAGAGCCTTCCCAGTCTTCGTTATCAATATTAGACAAGAAAGTTATGTTAGCATTATTATCATTTCTGTCTACACCCAAATCGTATCGGATGTTTGGCTGTATAAGCAAAGATTCGAAATTAGATTCAAATAGACTCAAGGAATGGGAACGGTAAACTTGATACTGAATAGATAAGAATTTGCGATAACTTTGGAGAAGACAAGGAACAGATTTGTGCCGCCAATAACGAGCTGTGGAGATTAATTCATTTAAGGAATGCAATTTTGAATGTAAGGGATGATTCGAAAACTGGAGGGATTTAAACAAAAACCTATCACTAAGATACTGACGTCTCAATTTCAACGGGGATTCACAGCATTCGACCTGTAATGCATTTATTGGACTAGATTTCATTGCCCCTGTGATTATTCTGAGGGCTTTAGATTGTATCAAATCTAGTTTCTTAAGACCAAGCACACTACCATTACCCAAAAGAAAAGTTCCGTAATCAAGTATAGACCGAATTAGTGCATTATATAAAAGTTTCATGGAGAAAGGGTGCGCTCCCCACCAAACTCCTGAAAGACAACGCAGAATATTAATTAAACGTTCGCATTTCTGGGTAACATACTCAAAGTGTGGCAAACCAGTAAGTTTGCTGTCTAATATCACGCCCAAAAATTTTGCACTTCCCTCAACCAGCAAAGCATGACAATCATACGTAACCAAAACAGGTGGAATTGATCGCATCCTTGAAAATACTACAACAGTACTCTTTGATACAGATAAATCAAGTCCATTAGAATCAAGCCAACACTTCAGCAAGTCCAGAGAAGAACTCAATGAAGTGGATGCTTGTTCCAAAGAACTATCTACAGTATATAAAAGCAGGTCATCCGCATATTGTAAAACATTACAAGAGTCGTTCAAAGTTGATTCCAAATCAAAGGTGTATATGTTATATAGAATCGGACTTAAAACGGAACCCTGTGGTAAACCTTTAGAAACAGTACGAGAAAATTTAGAATTATCATCTATAACTACTGAAATTATTCTTTGAGATAGTAAATTTATGATAAAATTTACCAATATCGTAGGCACATTAAGAGCCATCAGTTTTCTTTGAAGAATAGATATAATAACATTATCATATGCAGAACTTATATCCAAAAACGCCGCAACGACTGACTTATTACATGAAAAAGCTAAGTGAATATCTGTAGTCAATATACTTAAATTGTCTAGGGTAGATCTTGCTTTTCTAAAACCGTATTGACTCCCGGATAGTAAATTGTTATGTTCAATGTACCATTCCAAACGATTCTTAACTAGATGTTCAGCAACCTTAGCAATTACAGACGACAGAGCTATAGGTCTGAAAGATTTTGCATCATTTGCAGGTTTGTTGGGTTTTTTAATGGGAATCACTTCTTGAGATTTCCAAGATGAAGGAATACTACCAGACATCAAAACAGAGTTAATGATATTTAGATAATAATTTAAGGAAGTTTCGCCAAGGTGTATAAGAAATGAATATGGAATCCCATCATCTCCGGGAGATGAATCTCTCAAACTTGATAGAACTCCCTTCAATTCATACGTACTGAACAGTGAATCCAAAGAATATGAATTATTTGGTAAAGAGGAAAGCGGAAATTTGGTTAGATTTTCGGGAACGGTAGAAAGCGCTAAATTATCCAAAAAATCATCAATCACTGATGGAGGCAGTGCTAATGGAGAAAAATGATCACTAAACGCTGATCTAAATCGTCTAATATTACGCCAAACTTCTGACGGACATGTGGAAGGGGAGAGGCACAGAATGCTCTCCATCCCTCTTATTTTTTATTTTTAAGGAAATCTTGAGTTTCACGGATTGTATTGTTAAGTATATCTAAATTTTCATCAGACATATTCTCAGCATAAGCTTTTTCAGCATCTTTCCTGCTTTTTACAGCCTCAGAACATTGTCTATCCCACCAAGGCGGAAACGGAATTTTATTAGATGAAGTAGTTTTGACAGGAAATAACTGATCTGCTACCTCTATGACGCATCGAGCCAATGATTCTGAAGAAACACCTTCACTGCCTTCCAAAACTTCAGGTAATTCTGATATTTTTGCTTCTACGAGATTTTTAAATTTTATCCAATCCACATTATTAAGTTTATATTTTAGCCGAGGACTACGTTTCCGTGTAGTTGGACATTTAATAGGACATGATATTATAAGTGGGAAATGATCGCTTCCCAAAGTTGAAGGCAAAGTATTCCAAGTAAAAGTAGAAGCTAAATTAGGCGAACAAATTGATAAATCTACAGCACTTATATTTACATTTGGATTCGTACGCCTTGTTGGCGCACCAGTATTAAGTATGCATGAATTTCTATCATCTAAAATTTCCAACAATCGCTCTCCTTCAACATTCGTAACACCACTACCCCAAGACTGGTGATAGCAATTAAAATCACCCAAGACTACACATGGACTCGAAACATGGGCTAATATACTGTCCAATTCATTAAGAATATCTAAAGAAGAACGAGATAAATAAATTGAAACAAAATAAATATTTTGGAATTTTAAACCAACCATATTAATTATATCACTAAAAGCGTGAGGCCGAAAATTAATCTGTGTAAAAGGTAAGCTATTTTTTATGAGTATAGCTGCACCGCCATACCCGTCAGGTCTATCGTCGCGGAGACAGGTATAACCCGAAATGTTAAAAACATATTCAGGTTTTAACCAAGTTTCCACTAAAGCTAAAATTATAGGATTAAATTTATTAATTACATAGATAATGTCACTTTTTTTAGGTATTACGCTCCTGCAATTCCATTGGATTATTTTGGAATCCATTAGGAATGTCTTTTAAAATACGAATGAGATCAGTAATTGGGGCAACGTGGGACGGTTTCATAAGATTAAATTGAATCAATGTACTGATAAGGGCAAGAATGGTATTAATAATTGCATCGCATTTAGGGTCATTCTCTTTAGGAACAAAAGCACAACCATTTTGAACTTCAGGTATTTTGAACTCATTTAGCAACGCATTATGCGCTGCCCTATCATACCCCTCTTGGGTATTCACAGGAGAACGTGGCTTTTTGAAAATCGTTTTTTTGTAAGAAGTGCGAGGACTACTGTGGGAAATCTTTTCAGACTCATTATTTTGATTAGATATAAAGACATCAGCATATGACTTTGATGCAGGTGGAAAAAGTTTACTCGCCTCTGCGTACGATATACAACTATTCGCCATTCTTACTTTGATCTCTTTTTGTCGTATAAATTCAGGGCAAACTTTACTAGTAGCGTAGTGGAACCCACCACACATAACACATGAAGCAGAATCTTCTTCTCTGTCACAAGATTCCCCAGAGTGGTCTGCACCACATTTATAACACCTTGGTTTTGATGATCTACATAGGGCCTTAGTATGTCCGTACCTACAACAGTTAAAGCACTGAATTGTAGGGTAAGTGTAGACTTCTACGGGAAGGGCATTATAGCACATAGACAATCTTTTCGGTAGAACCTGACCATCAAATGTAATAACGACAGACTGAGATGGTTTCCAAGTAGTTTGACCATTTACTTGAACTTTATAATTCAATCTTCTAACCTTTAAGATTTTTCCACAACCTATGGGAGTGGAAATATTTTCAAATATTTCTTCCTCAGTCCAATCAGCTGGTACGCCACGTACCAGTCCCATTCGAGTAACATTAAAGGTTGGAATAATAGCCTTGAATTTATGCATGGTTAAAAGATCACTTTTGAGGAAGTCATTAGCATCTTTGAAGTTCGAAAAAGCAACGGCACAGCGGTTTCTGCCAATTCGTTTTACACTGCCAGGTACTATATTTTGGAAATTGTTCCTTTTTAAGAAGTTGCCGAATGCAATTGGGTGTAGGATGGTTGCACTATCAGGGGATTCAACTATTTTTTGAACGTGAATCAGGTAGGGTGACGCATCAGTCTGAACGTATTCACTGCGACCCACTTGGCGAGAGTCATGTTGACCCTTTTGAGAGTCATTTTGTTTAAAAGGATCACCCTGTTGTTGAGTATTGCCTGAAAATTCACCTTGAGGTGTCTTAGTGGTCTTAGTAGTGTCGGTAGATGTTTTGTCATTTGGAGCTTTCGGAACATAGGTAACTTTTTTCATCAAAATAGTGTTGTCCGTGTTACATTTACAATAACTATCGCCGAGAGGCTGTCCGTTCGTGTTTTTCTTTTTACGTTTTGAACATGTGCGACAAAGTCGAATGTAATTTGTTCGCTTGCGAGTACCTGACTTAGACGACACCGAGGCTACCGAGCCGTCAGTATCCATCTTACTATCATCTTCAGCATTAGATCCTACTATAGTAATACTAGCTCCTACGGGCAGGTTCAGGCCTTTAAAGAAGCCTGAACCCTCCCAAGGAGGGTCAGGGGGATCGTTCATATGAGATCAATATTTACAAGTTATATGTACAAAAACTTACCAAATTATTTACACAAATACAAATTTACACACTAAATATAAGAAATATCTACAATACCACACTTTCCGCAACGTTTTAACTATAAAAAATGAATTTTTATTTCACCAAAGCAAAAAATGAACCTCCTAGCCGAAAGTTTCCCGCGCTTTTCCTCTTGATACTTTTTATTATTTTTTATTTTACGGGCTATTAAAAATGGGAGCAAATTTTAATGTAAGAGGTAAGGTAAGGTAAAGTTAGGTTAGAGGTTCAGAGATAAGGTAAGGTGATAGGTAAGGCAAGTTGAGAGGTAAGGTGAGATGAGAGGCAAGGTAAGGTGAGAGGTAAGGTAAGGTAAGGTGGAAGGTAAGGTAAGATCAGAAGAAAGGTAAGGTGAGATGTAAGCTAAAGTAATTACTTCTGATTTTGCGTCGTAAAATTTTGTAGACCTATTGAACCATGGCAGATATTTTAACTGAAACAACTTTTTCTATTGAATAATTATTTATATTAATAATCAAAGTCCAGTCGCTACTGCAGGTATCACTATTTCCAACACTAATTATGAAATTTTCTAAATTTTCTTCTGTGATTCTATCTCGTTCTTGATATTTATTTTCTACATGAATGTCATGATCAGTCATTTTCTTCCAATCCTCTGGTGTAACACTTTCAAATGACTCTTTAATGAGTTTTTCAATAGTTTTCACTATTTCAGCAACTCCTGCATCATCCTCTAGATTTTCTGTAAATGAAATAAATAATATCAAACTTAAATACTTAGGTACAAATGGATGGAAAACATGTAAATAATTTTTACATATCTCATGCTCTGAAAGTAGGTCATTACTGACAAAAAACACGACCTGTAAGTTCAACTTACAGGCGAGGTTTTAAAACTAAGCCTGTAAGTAATTTTAAATATGGAACTAGAAAAAGAACCAATAGAATCGCGGCAATTAAAAAGTTAAAATCAATTTCTTCTTATTTTTTAATAGGAGTTGCGTCCAATTGGTTGTATACGATTTTAAATTTCGAACTGGCCGCTACGAATTGTGTTGCTTGAACGCAGGAATTATATTTTTAATCTGTATTTTTATAACCTCAATAAATGAGTTTGTCGAATTATTACTCAATATTACTATAGCAAAAGTAAAAATGACTAATATCTCTACGATCAGGAAAATGTCTACTTTATGTTAGGATACTTTTCTTTCATATTAATTCAATCTTTTTCAATCATAGAAAAAAAAGTTTAGTGGTGCAATTTGAATACCAGACGATACAATCATCATTTATGGATCGTTTTTTTTTGTATTTATCGCTTTATTTTACTCACTTTTTATTCGATATGTAAAGCAGTATACGTACCACGGATGTAACATCAATAACAACCTCGGAAAGGTACCGCCCTCGCTCCGCTTGGGCGTTAAAAAACCTCGGTTGTTATTGATAGCTTACATACCTCAGTACGTAATCTACTATTATTTGATATAAAAATGATAAGTATCGAAATTAATAAATCTTACTAACCTATGAAATCCATTACGCACGCAAACAATCCTGTTTTTGGTTGAATTCCGCCTCTTTCTGTTCTTGTTTTTCTTGAAATTTAGAAATCATACAAAATAAAAAATTTCGATTTTCACTTTTGATAGTTTTATTCATATTTATGACACATAAACTGAAAAATACGAACACAAACAATCACAACAAATTAAACAACGGCCATCTTGAGCATTTCACATTGACATAAAAGTTGCCATTTCAAAAGATTGCAATAATTCGATAGCCAGCTTTCGTTGGCCAAACTTCTATTATTTGTCGTTGTTGTAATAACAGTCACACACAATAAAAAGTCATTTTTTTTTTATTTACTAGTTGAAAATGTAATAAAACTGACAAAACACCTTAAAATGATGATCTAATGGACCTGCGTGAGAAGGAGCGAACTTTAGTTTAGAAATTAGTAATACACCTCCGCTACCGTCATATCGATTTGTTTTTGAACGAAACTCTAAATGTCAAAATTAGTGATGTCCATTTTTTCTTTATCGATAACATCATGAAATCTTCTCTACGCTACGTACGACGCAGGCAGGTTGCAGTAGAAATGAACTGTCAGTGCCACTAGCTGGCATTAAGTTGAGGTTAAATACAGCCCGATTGATTAGCTCCATCTACAATTTGATTGATTGTTGTTGTGGATTAGTTTCAAGTGAGATTTTTTGTGATTTATTATAGGTGTTTCTTACTTTCTATAAAAGTGTAATGGTGATTTTACGGGATTTTGATTGCTTAAACGCGCGTCGCGCGTATTCTAGTCCGTAGTTCACTAGTTCAGTGAAAATGAAAAGAAGACACTCAATTAAGAAATCACCGTTCACCCTGATGCGAAAGGGAATTATAACAAGGAAATAAGTATTAACTTACATCATTCATAATTTCCGGATGTTGGAAATCATTCTAAACAAGTTTTCAAAAAAATTACGCGGACGACGATGAACGGTAGTTTCACCATTTTATGTTGTGAGTCATCAGTATCGATATGATAAAAGATTTACAGCTACCGAACATCACTAAAGCGATCGGTTGCGTTCGTTTCGTATCGTGTCATGTCATCCATCACAGGTGTGTGATGCGGAAAAAATTGTTAAAATTCGCCGATAATTAACAGAAAATGGCAGACCAACAAATGGTTCACGATGATATTAAACTGTGAGTATTCAAAAAAATGTATACGACGCTATATGGAGCCGGGTTATGAAGAAATACACAGCGAAATTTAAAGTTGTTTGCGCGCAATCTGTTTTCAAGATTTTTCTGAAACCTTCGAAGTGTTTACAGTGTAAATTTCTTCAAAACTTCGCTATACGACTGGCAATAAAGAACAATAGTAATAGCGGTTGCTTGCTTGGTTAGAACTCTTATATTCTACCAACCCATGGCTGGTATTTACCTTGGAATTTTGTTGTTTGGATAGTCCTTCCACTGATAGTAATTAGGGGTTACGTCAGACAATTATGCACTTGTAGCGACCTCTGGTGGCTACAACATGAAGCTCACTCAAGTGGTTCACAAACATACAAGACGCAACAGGAGTTCTCAACTGTCATGTACCGAATATGTGGGTACATGTGGAAAAAGCCAGTCTGGTACTGTCAGGTGAGTACGCGCGTGCTCTCTCCCTATTTCAGTGGATTTCCGGGTTTATAATAGTGGCGACGAAGTGAAAATAAGTGAAAAACGTGTAAAAAGTGTGATTAAAAGATTGCATATATTTTTTTTGAAAAATAAAGTGAAATTCATGGTGTAAAATGGTAGTAAAATTTGGCGAATTTGATGTGGCACATGGCTGCTGGGAAAATTACGTGTCAAGGTTTGGTTTTTGTTTAGAGGTGAATGAAATTACAGAAGATGCTAAAAAGAAGGCAAATTTGTTGGCGGCATGTGGTCCAGATTTGTTTGATTTAGTATTATCTTTGATTGCCCCGAAGAAAATAAGTGAGGTTACCTACTCAACAATAAAATCACTTCTAGATAGTCATTTTCACCCCAAACCAAATGAAATCGTGGAATCATTCAAATTTCATACTCGTAACCAGGAACAAAATGAAAAAATAAGAGATTATATTGCTAGTTTAAGAAAACTGTCGATTCACTGCAACTTCTCAGATATTACGCGTACCCTCCGCGACCGATTAGTTTGTGGTATTATAGACAAAGATTTGCAACGGAAAATGTTACAAAAAAACGATTTAACTTTAGAATCAGCTTGTGAATTGGCTTTGTCTCATGAATCGGCCAACTGTGATGCTGATATTATTGTTTCAACACCCAGTGTAAGCAAACCAACTATGGAATTTGAGGAACCCATGGAAGTTAACACAATTTTGTACAGGAAAGGAGGAAAATTTACTCAAAAACAGTCATGTTTTCGCTGTGCAAAGCAACATAAAGGAGAGTGCAAGTTTAGGTGGGCGAAATGTAATTTTTGTGGTCGTACCGGGCACATTGAAGTAGCTTGTATGTCTAAAAATAAAAACAATGATAGTACATCTAAATCAAACTGTAATGGCCTATATGAAGTGCCCATCTATAATGTCAGTCAGGTTAGCATACCTGCATATAAAATGAATGTGACCCTGAATAATTGTCAAATTGAAATGGAAGTTGATTCAGGGTGCGCACTTACAGTATTAAGTGAACCGACTGCCAGACTCATATGGAACAGAAAATTACCAGAATTAAATGAGTGCACCATGGCTCTTAAAACATGGACAGATAGCAAACTACAGATTTTAGGGTCAACGGAGGTACCTGTAAATTGTAAAGGTATAGTCAGAGATTTACCAGTGATCATAGCGAAAGGTCATGGTCCTAGTCTTCTTGGAAGAAACTGGTTTAAGGATTTTGGTATACAAGTACAGGGAGTGAATTCTTTAAAAATTGATTCAGGAGACACAACTCAAATAATTGAAAAATTCAAAAATGTGTTCAAGGAAGGGCTAGGTAAATACACTGGTCCGGTAGTTAGTATCAAACCTAGGGAAGGGGCAGTTCCGAAGTTTCTAAAATGTAGGCCTATACCATTTGCTTTGAAAGAAAGAGTTAATAAAGAGATTGATAGACTGGTTGAAGAGGATGTATTGGAACCAATATCACATTCTGATTGGGCTACTCCGATTGTGCCTGTACTTAAACCCAATGGCAACATAAGACTTTGTGGTGACTACAGGTCAACAGTAAATATAGTGACTGACACAGATACATTCCCTCTACCTACAATTGATGAGGCTTTTACTCAATTACAAGGAGGTAAAATATTCACCAAAATTGATCTGGAACGAGCATATACACAGGTAGCTGTTGATGAGCCTACTTCCCAATTTCTTACATTGAACACACCAAAAGGACTTTACAAAGTAAAAAGATTAGCTTTTGGGGTAAAAGCAAGCCCAGGTATATTTCAACGGTTGATGTCATCGCTTTTAGCGGGGATTCCTGGAGTTGCTGTATTACTTGATGATATATTGGTGACGGGAACTAATATTAATCAACACAACAAAAGACTGAATACAGTTTTGCTAAAACTTCAGGAAGCTGGACTAACGGTCAACAAGAAAAAATGCAAGTTTGCATCGGAGAGTGTAACTTTCTTAGGATTTGTTATTGATGAATCAGGGATCCATCCTTGCACTGATAAAATTCAAGCAATTGAAAATACTCCAGCACCCCAAAATGTTAAAGAACTACAGGCATTTTTGGGCCTTTTGAATTTCTATGACCGATTTTTGCCTCATAAAGCTACAATAGCAGAACCCTTATATAAACTACTGAATAAAGGAATAAAATGGCAATGGAAGATGCAGCATCAGAATGCATTTGAAAAATTAAGGAAAATGTTGACAAGTAAGGATACACTTGTACATTATGACATAAAGAAGAAACTTATTCTTTCATGTGATGCATCCGAGTATGGACTGGGAACAGTATTAGAACATGAGATGGCAGATGGCAGTGTTAGACCCATCATGTTCGCGTCAAGGACAATGAATGTTCATGAACGAAATTATGCTCAGGTGGATAAAGAAGCAGCAGCTATAATGTTTGGCTTAAAGAAATTCCATCAGTTTATCAGCGGCAGGAAGGTGATTATCAGAACAGATCATAAACCTCTGCTAGGCTTATTTGATTCCAAAAGGCCAATACCAAATATCATTTCTCCAAGAATGTTAAGATGGGCTCTTCTGCTAAACTCTTATGATTATACAATTGAATATATTCAAGGGAAGATGTTAGGAAATGCTGATGCATTAAGTCGGTGGCCTTCAGTAGAAAAAAGTGAAGAAGAAACAGAATATTCAGGAGTGTTATTGATTGAAGAAACACCTCTGGAATTGGAGTTTTCAGCAGAAGAGGTTGCAAAACTTACAATCAAAGATCCTAAGCTGAGTAAAATTTTGTACTGGATACGTAATGGATGGCCAAAAGACGTAGAAAAGGAATACAAAATATATTGGCAAAAAAGAGAAGAACAAATTGTAAACAACGGCCATCTTGAGCATTTCACATTGACATAAAAGTTGCCATTTCAAAAGATTGCAATAATTCGATAGCCAGCTTTCGTTGGCCAAACTTCTATTATTTGTCGTTGTTGTAATAACAGTCACACACAATAAAAAGTCATTTTTTTTTTATTTACTAGTTGAAAATGTAATAAAACTGACAAAACACCTTAAAATGATGATCTAATGGACCTGCGTGAGAAGGAGCGAACTTTAGTTTAGAAATTAGTAATACACCTCCGCTACCGTCATATCGATTTGTTTTTGAACGAAACTCTAAATGTCAAAATTAGTGATGTCCATTTTTTCTTTATCGATAACATCATGAAATCTTCTCTACGCTACGTACGACGCAGGCAGGTTGCAGTAGAAATGAACTGTCAGTGCCACTAGCTGGCATTAAGTTGAGGTTAAATACAGCCCGATTGATTAGCTCCATCTACAATTTGATTGATTGTTGTTGTGGATTAGTTTCAAGTGAGATTTTTTGTGATTTATTATAGGTGTTTCTTACTTTCTATAAAAGTGTAATGGTGATTTTACGGGATTTTGATTGCTTAAACGCGCGTCGCGCGTATTCTAGTCCGTAGTTCACTAGTTCAGTGAAAATGAAAAGAAGACACTCAATTAAGAAATCACCGTTCACCCTGATGCGAAAGGGAATTATAACAAGGAAATAAGTATTAACTTACATCATTCATAATTTCCGGATGTTGGAAATCATTCTAAACAAGTTTTCAAAAAAATTACGCGGACGACGATGAACGGTAGTTTTACCATTTTATGTTGTGAGTCATCAGTATCGATATGATAAAAGATTTACAGCTACCGAACATCACTAAAGCGATCGGTTGCGTTCGTTTCGTATCGTGTCATGTCATCCATCACAGGTGTGTGATGCGGAAAAAATTGTTAAAATTCGCCGATAATTAACAGAAAATGGCAGACCAACAAATGGTTCACGATGATATTAAACTGTGAGTATTCAAAAAAATGTATACGACGCTATATGGAGCCGGGTTATGAAGAAATACACAGCGAAATTTAAAGTTGTTTGCGCGCAATCTGTTTTCAAGATTTTTCTGAAACCTTCGAAGTGTTTACAGTGTAAATTTCTTCAAAACTTCGCTATACGACTGGCAATAAAGAACAATAGTAATAGCGGTTGCTTGCTTGGTTAGAACTCTTATATTCTACCAACCCATGGCTGGTATTTACCTTGGAATTTTGTTGTTTGGATAGTCCTTCCACTGATAGTAATTAGGGGTTACGTCAGACAATTATGCACTTGTAGCGACCTCTGGTGGCTACAACATGAAGCTCACTCAAGTGGTTCACAAACATACAAGACGCAACAGGAGTTCTCAACATATCGGAGAGATGGCGCCACGTGACAGAACAATGGGCCTGAAACGCGGTATCGAAGTGTTCACCGCGCAACGCATATATACAACTTCCAATCCAATCCAGGTGGACCCGTCGGTCCCCTGGCCACAACACCCGGCCAGGCGGGTAGCTACCCTTTTCCCGACACCACCTGGATTCTTCCTGTCACCCGCCATATTGGTGACCCCTACATGAACTTCGCAGCCTTCAACCACGCATCCACCACTACAGCATGCAGCCAACTACTTCGTCATCAGCAACTATCACAGTCACAGCACAGGCGGCTTCACTGGTCTTCCTCATCATCCCGACTCACCGTGGACATTGGAACCAGGACCGGCAGCTTCACTGGTCTTCCATCATCATCCCGACTCACCGTGGACATTTAGAACCAACACTGCTTCGCCACGCCAGACTGCATCATCACGCTGCATGACGTCATCAGCCCCACTACGCTCGCTTACGGTATCGACCTCCGGTCTTGAGGGGGAGTACTGTAGCGACCTCTGGTGGCTACAACATGAAGCTCACTCAAGTGGTTCACAAACATACAAGACGCAACAGGAGTTCTCAACATATCGGAGAGATGGCGCCACGTGACAGAACAATGGGCCTGAAACGCGGTATCGAAGTGTTCACCGCGCAACGCATATATACAACTTCCAATCCAATCCAGGTGGACCCGTCGGTCCCCTGGCCACAACACCCGGCCAGGCGGCTAGCTACCCTTTTCCCGACACCACCTGGATTCTTCCTGTCACCCGCCATACACTGATATGAATTAATACAATCAGCCTGAACCAAGGTCTTGTGTATGTTTATTTCCCAAGGATTTTTCATTTTGGGACCATAATTTTTTCTGCTAATACCAGTAATAACAACATTGAAAAAGTTGATTGATACCCTATATAACCATTATTTTGAACATCATCATCATCATCTGCCTGCCCTTATCCCAATTTATTTGGGGTCGGCGCAACATGTCTTCCTCTTCCATTCATCTCTATCTGCAGTCAAATCTTCGTTTACACCTTTTTGGCTCATATCATCTTTTATACAATCCATCCAAACTTTTTTAGGCCTTCCTCTCCTTCTGCGTCCATCCACATTCATATTCATTACTTTCTTCGTCACATGATTTTCATCCCTCCTCATAACATGCCCATACCACGATAAACGACTAGCTCTCACCTTTTCTGTCACTGGCGCTACTTTCAAACTTCCTCTAATATACTCGTTCCTTATTTTATCCATCCTGGTCACACCGCACATCCATCTCAGCATTCTCATTTCAGCTACATGTACTCGCCTTTCATCCGTCACCTTTGTGGGCCAACACTCGGATCCATACATGACGACAGGTCTCACCACCGTCTTATAAATCATGCCCTTCAATTTGAGGGGCATTCGTGGATCGCACACTGTGCCCGTGACCTGTCGCCATTTCATCCATCCCGCATTTATCCTGTGCTTGATAGTCCGGTCTATCTCACCATCGCCCTGTATAAGTGAACCGAGGTACCGGAAGTCGGAGCAGACTGGCAAGGATATGTTATTAAGCGTTACCGGAACATAGCTAGAGAGACCGCCGAAATTGCAAAACATTTGTTCTGTCTTGGTTCTGCTGATTTTCAGGCCAACACTCTCTAGCTTTTCCCGCCAGTTTTCCAGTCTGCCCTGTACCTCTTGTCCACTTTCACCGACGAGCACAATGTCATCCGCGAACAGCATGCACCAGGGTGTCTCATCCTGTATTGCCGATGTCAGAGCATCCATTATTAACAGGAAGAGATAAGGACTCAGAGCCGACCCTTGGTGCAAGCCTACAGCCACACTGAACTCGTCGGTTGTACCAGCGGAAGACCGGACCTGTGTACTCGACTGGCTGTACATTGCACGTATCAAATCTACGTACTTCCCTGGCATACCTTTCTCTTTCAAAGCCCACCACAAAACCTCCCGGGGCACTCGATCGTATGCCTTTTCGAGATCGACGAACACCATGTGCAAGTTTTTTTGGGCACTTCTGTATTTTTCGCACAGTTGGCGAACCGCAAAGATGGCATCCATTGTTCCCCGACCCGGCATAAACCCGAACTGGTTTTCACTAATTTCACACTCTCCTCGCAATCGTCTCTCTATCACCTTCTCCCATACTTTAAACGTATGTGACATAAGCTTTATTCCTCGATAGTTGTTACAGTCCTGTACATCACCCTTGTTTTTATAGACAGGTACCAGCGTACTGTTACGCCATTCATCAGGGATCGCCACATTATGCAACAACTTATTGAAGAATAAAGCCAGCCACTTCCATCCATCCGCACTCAATAACATCCATATTTCAGCTGGTATACAATCTGGTCCTACAGCCTTTCCATTTTTCATACTTCTCACTGCCCTTTTTACTTCATCTACACTCACTTCATTCACCAAGCCTAAGTTACGCTGGACAAATTCTAGTTCTCCACTCCATACATTCTCTTCATTCATCAATTTTTCAAAATACTTCTTCCATCTCGCTTTCAACTGCTCGTTATCCACTAATACCTTTCCTGTTTCATCTTTCATACACTTCACATGCATTATATCTCTAGCACTCTTCTCTCTGTCTCTTGCCAATTTGTAGAGGTCCTTTTGGCCGCTAGGGCTAGCAAGGTTTTTATATAATTTATCTTGAACCTTGGCTCTTGCAATGGCTACAGCTTTTTTGGCGGCACGTTTGCAGGTGTTATAGGTCTCTCTTTTGGCGTCTTTCACACTCTCGCTTTCATTATCGACACTTTGCCACTCTTTGAACGCATTCTTCTTCTCTCTCAAAGCTGCTTGGACGTCTTCATTCCACCACCATGTATCCTTCTCGATGACACCCTTGCCTTTTGTTTCTCCAAGTACATTCTTCGCTACCATCCTTATACAGCCTGCCATTTCACTCCAACAATCATTCACTGACTTCCCTTCCATATCTCCCAATTCAATCATCTTGTCTACTACTTTCTTTCGAACATCCTCTGCCAACTCTTCTCTTTCCAATAAGTGCCATCTTATTTTGGGCTGGGACTGCGTTTTAATTCGGTTGGTTTGGACACACAATTTGATTTCCAGTAGTAGGAGTCTATGCTGAGAGACTACGGCTTCACCTGGCACTACCTTACAATCTATGACGCTCTTGAGGTTCTTTCTTCTAAGCAAGAAGTAGTCTATTTGCGTTTTATGGTTACCGCTTTTGTAAGTTATCAGGTGTTCATCTTTCTTCTGAAAATAGGTGTTAGCTATGGCTATATCAAATGCGCAAGCTGCCTGCAGTAAAGTCTCTCCATCATTATTCCTTGCACCAAATCCCCAACCTCCGTGAACTCTTTCATACCCCACATTCATTCTTCCTACATGCCCATTAAAATCACCTCCGATGTATATCTCTTCATTCATTGGTACCTCTATCATCACCGCATCAAATTCTTCCCAAAATTTCTCTTTCGTTCTGTCGTCACTTCCACTTTGTGGTGCATATACACTTACAATATTCAGTACCACACTTTCAAACATAACTTTCACTAGTATAATTCGATCATTCACACGTTTAACATCTGTCACACGCTCTTTCAAATCACTGTCTAATACTATTCCTACACCATTTCTCTTTCCATCACTTCCAGAATAATAAAACTTGTATCCTTCACCAATTTCTCTGGCCCTTGCACCCTTCCATTTCGTCTCTTGTAGGCACGCTATATTTATGCGTCTTCTTTTCAAAACATCTGCTAACTCCCTTCCTCTACCAGTCATCGTACCTACATTCCAACTCGCATACCTCAATCTCACTTCCCGAACTCGCTTCTTACGTCGCACCCGTCCGGGGAGATGCAACAACCCTTGTCCATTTCTCGCAGGAACCGGGTGCTGCCCCTGCGCGTCGCCTCGGGGGTACGCCCTAGTCCTATCGCGCAATCCATTTCTACCTAAATCCATGTTGCAGGTTGATTTGGCTTAATTTTACAACCGGCCGCCTGCCAGACGTCAACCCTCTTTGGGAATGCTGTTGTAGTGGATAAACCGCCACTATACGGTTGACCAAGGGAAGGGATAAGTGGGGGAAGGGAAAACAGGAGAGGAGTAGGAACTTATGACTTGGGGAAGGACAAAAGGAAAACGGATACTACTGCCTCGGGAGGCTAGGTTTAAGACAGTAGTTGCTCGGGAAGCCGGGGTCGCACACCCGTGATATCTTACCTAACTGCCGGACAAGCAGATGGGCAGAGTATCCCCTGACAGTTGGGCAGAGTATCCCCTGACAGTTTTTTATTATTTATTATTTTGAACTATTTTTAGTTTTTTATTATTTATTATTTTGAACTAACCATTATTTTGAACATAGAACTTTTAAAATTAATCTCATATTGATAAAGTATTTCTTTTCTTTTCTATCATACATACTTATATTGATGTACATTTACATTTGTAGTAGGTACATTCAATTATTGTGTGTTATTCATTAGACTTTGATTAGCATGAATTTAATCAACAACAGTTTACGTTGGGTCTCTATTTAATTTTCTAAGGTATTTATCAATAATTGACTAAAATGAGAAGTGATAAAAATATATTTTTCCTTTCTACTTTCATTACTTTTACATTCTTGCAAAATGAGTCAAATAGTTGCCAAGAATGTGATTATAAACTCTGATTTATGTATTGGATAAGGATTTTTGTTGGCCAGTGTTGCAAACAATGGAATACTTAGAGATATTTTTTTTTTTTTTTTGTTGTGTCGATCGGCTTTATTCATAGCATATATATAGAAATGAATTAAATAATAAGTACCTAGACTCAACTGTTATTGCTTTACTAGAATTACTTACATGAATTTTTTAAAAATATTTAATAAATTAGACACAAACAAATAAATTAGTTTGATAGAAGTGTAATATCACTAATAAGCTGCCACCTTAGAGCATTCATCCTGTGGAGTTGGTTACCAAACAATTACCAAACAAATTTTTCTGCAACTTTTTGCGGGAGAGGAGTTAAAAACATACACAACAATAGTTTTACAACAACTTGACAACCACATACAAAATGGCAACTGTCAGTTTCCTATAACATGCTGGGCTAATGGGCAGTGAATTCTGGCATAGGGGTAAGCCGAGCTGTGCCATCTCCTTAGGAGAATTCTCTAAGGCTGCCACAGCTTTCAATGGAAACTCATAAATTACGTTTATATATTTGTCCCCAGGTATACAACGTCGGACAAGTTCTACTTGGAGCCGACCATCAATCCATGCAAGATCATGGTCATAGACCGGGTCTCCGGGGTTGCCACTGTTGAAGGTATACATAAATACTTGTAAACTGCAGCAGTGTTTGTTCCATATTGTAATTCAAGATTACTTCAAAGCTTTTTGGCTTCAGTCAATCAATCGATCAATCAAAAAAATATTCAAGGTGGAAAATTAACATTTTACTTATTGATAGTCAAAAATTTGCAATTAGCTATCAGCTCATAAATAGTCACTGTCATAAAGAGAAATATACAAGACAAAATTTTCCCTTTTCCACAACAATTTTATGATCATAGTATAAATATGGCGCACATAAATAATAAAAAATAAAAATAAAGGCACTGCCTCGGATGGCTAGGCTGACCATGCAGCATGTAACTTAGTCCTGGTGGCAAGTATCTATAGTCTGTAAGTTTAGGTACTTATCTTTTTGTAAACAATCTTTGTATGAAAGTGACACTTCAGAACTGTCAGTTTAATACAAAGTTTGTTTACTAAAAGATAAGTACCTAAACTTACAGACTATAGGTTCTATTCGATTTTGTCTGTTAATAGTATAGTTTGCAAGTCTATTCCCTTTGCTTAGAAAATAGGTAGATATGATGGAAATTATGCTCCTAACGGTATTTTCGGATTTGACATTATTATGCCTAAATGTTGTGTGCTAAAAAAGTAGCTACCATTTGCCACTCCTAGTTTTAAATTCAAGCACCTATTATGTGTGCGTTAGTTTTTACAATAAATAATTGTTAATGGCTGTCTAGCATGAATACATTCAGCCTAAAATATAATCACTAGAATATGATAGGAAGATGGCAAAAAACAGAGTGCAAAGAAGTTGAACCTTGATAAATAAGTTGGTATCTAATGATTAGACAAATCTGCAATAGATACTAACTGGCGCAAGCAAAATCCTATACAAAATTATGGATATATGACTCTAATCCATTCCCTTATATCATTTCGCGTGACCATTGCATTCCTCATTCATTTGATGATCAGTAAGTGCGTGTAAAACCGGTATTTAGAGGTGTACAGGATGTAAAAAAAATTGCTGCTAATATTTTAAGGGGTGAACCTGAACCAGCCTACGATACTCAACCTAAGAAATATAGGTCTAAAAGTGATTACCGACGATATACGAAATTACCGACCGACCAAGTCAATTTGTATGGTAGGTCCACAAAAAATTCTTATATTTCGACCTATGTTTCTTGCAGTTCAATGGGCTGATTCTTCCCTTAAAATATTTTCAGATAATATTTTTACACCTTATATAGTAGCGCATGCGAAATTCAACTTCCTACACCTTGCGGTACCTTTTAAAAGTACGCCTCGACTTTCGTATGCCCACAGATGTGGAGTCGGTCCGCATCCCGATCCCGCCGAACGCTTACAAGCCGGTGTGCGGCTTCCTCGGCTCCATCCGGCTCATCTCCGGCCTGTATCTCGTCGTGGCCAAGTACAGGATACTGGTAAGACTATACCGCACCGAAAAGTATACTCTGACCCTATATCCTTTACCCAGTTTAGATATTAAGTTTTGAACAAAATTATATCAGATCTACGCAAATAATACGAAACTTTTGCTCTCGCAACCACGAGCGTTGCAACCCGCTTGAAACTTCGAGATAAATATCCGCGCTTTAAATCTAATATAAATTATTTATTTAAATTATTATTTTATTAAATATGTATGATTAAGCAAAACCCATCAAAACCTGCGAATATTTTCAGTAGTAAATTGAAAATTTACCGCCATTAAATAAACTTCAAGTTGCTACAACTCGCCGCTCAAACGACTTACGATTTTTACAACATATAAACTGTAAATCCATATATTTACCTATGTGTTTATTGTTTGATCTTCAGGTGGGCAAAATAAACGGTCACGACATCTACGAGTTGGCTGGTGTGGACATCATTCCCTACAGCCGCTCCAACACTCATCTCACTAACAAACAGGTAACTAAATACCAAATTTTTAAACATATTCCGTGTTAGATATACAAATGAAAGATGGCGACGGAAGTTAATAGCTGGGTCTCCATTGAACGAGCAGCCTCAGCGTTCAATGGAGACCCAGCTATTTATGAAGGGTTTGCTTCTTCAGCCCTTAGTGTTGTAATGGGCAGACAAGGCTGAGATAAATGGAACACTTACCAATACTGGTCTTAATTACCATGACGGACGCATAAAGCAACCGCTAGGTACTCAGCCCTACCGCTAAAGCTACACTTTGTTAAAGACTTATAAAAAAAAATAGAAACAATCCGGGACTTGAACTTGAAATCTTGGAGTACCGACCAACTGCCCTACCAACTGAGCTAACGGCGCATCGACTCCAAATCTCCAGTCTTATTATGATGCTCATCTCAATGCAACAATTTCCGAAGTATTTTTTATCTTTGTTTCCTTTTCAAAATTTGACTATCGTATTACATCTCCATGATATTTTTATAAGAGATTTTAATGCACTTACATTACAATGCTATATGGTTCTCATTTAATGAAAATAGGAAATTGAAAGGGTTCGATCCCTAGCTGATACTTGATATATTTTCCATTTCTTATTTTTATAATATGTGTATTTTATAACACAGATAGAAGACAACAAGACGTACGAGAGCATGCTACGCTACGCTCTAGAGACGCCTGGCATGTACTTCTCGTACGGGTACGACCTCACACACTCCACACAGCGACTCTACTCCGTCGCGCCGGACTTCCACAAGGTCACTTTTACATTTTACATACTACTACAGCCACCTCCATAGTCCACAGCTGGACATAGGCCTTCTCCAGGGGAGTATTGCCATCTCTCTTTTCGTGTGGGACCCCGAGTCGTACAACGACCCAATGAACCCGACAGCAACCGGGACCTACGACTTAAGGTGCCATCCGAAACACAGAACCATCTTACTTACGGACAATCGGGTGGTTCAGCCCGCAATGTCCTAACCAGACTGGAAACAAATTCACAAAGTGATAAATAACAACTTTGTGAGTGACCCACCGAGAATCGAACCCGGAACCTTCTGCGTCAAAGGCAGTCGCACTACCACTGCGCCACATCGGTCGTCAAATATTGCCATGCTCGCCACGTTTAGCAAGGTGTTGTAGATATTCACAAAGAAAGCTGCTACCCATTTCTTGGATTCAATTCTTAGTCACCTCTTACGACGGATAGAAATGAATGGGGGTGATGCTATTCTAAGCAGACATAATACGGCAAATTGTGTTGCCAAATCCCAATACAGGGTGTAAAAAATAGCTGTAACTGTTTTAAAGGGTGAACTACCCATGAAACTGAACAAGGTTCCCCAAGGAACATAGTTCGAATTATGAAAATAAATATTTGGACCTCCCATACAAAATTACCGACAGACCAAGTCAATTAGTATGGAGGTCGTAAAAATTTTCTCATATTTCGACCTATGTTCCTTGGGGAAAGTTTTTCAGTTTCATGGACTGATTCACCCCTTAAAATATGCAGCTAATATTTTTACACCTTATATAAAGAATTCCAAAAAAACCCGATTCGTTCGGTGCAGATAAGTTTTCGTTCACCTTAATAATAAGGAGTGATGCAATACAGTACATTTTAATAATAAATTGGATTCCCCAGACGGATCGTATCAAACGGCCCTCTATAATTGTCAGACGTAGCGATAGCGACCGTATCTTTACGGCCGTGAACGCTCTGCCTACCCCGAAAGGGATAAAGGCGTGATATATGTATGTATGTTTACAGATGTCTCTGCACTCGCGCGCGCACCCCAACTACCTGTGGAACGGTTTCCTGCTGCGCGACTACTCCGCGCCGCAGTTCGGCAACTTCGCGCTCCCGCTCATACAGGGCTGTATCCTTTTACATCAACACAGTTACAAAATTGTCTTTAGATCTGTCTGTCGTTCTTTTATGATCCCAATAATATATGTCAAAGTCATTGCCGAAATATGATACTGCCGAAATCGCCATAATGAAAACGCCATAAAACAAGACATTGTATTCGCTAGTTTCCTAGGTCATTAAAAAATATAACAGTTGTACGCTTAAAACTATTGGCCAAAAATACTACGGCCTTCTTTCATCATTTTTCGAAATATTCAAAGCTTGAATTAATAAACGGAAAAATAACATAAAAGTGTTTTGACGCCATCCAAATACTTACGGCGTGACGTCATACTACTAGTTCTTTAAACAAAATACCGTTTTAGATCGTTTTAAAAAGTAGCTCATTTGACCTGTCAGGAAACAAGCCTATTCTCCTTGCCTTATCCCGGTCTCTGTCGGGGTCGGCTACCTAACCTAGGAGATTTGACGTGGAAAGTTTTAACACAGAGCGACTGCCATCTGACCTCTGCAACGCGAAGGCTAACCTGGCCCGAATCCAAGGTTAAGGATGCATCTCCACTGAAGCGGGGCGGGGATTCGGGGATTTTGAGGCTCATGATTGGTCAATACATGCTGCGCTTAGCTTAGCTTAGCGCAGCCCCACTTCAATGGAGACGCACCCTTAGTCACATTCAAGTATCATCTGAATTCAAATTTCATTTGGATGTGGGTTTCATCACGATGTTTTTCTTTTACCGTAAGAGCAGTCGGTAAATGTACGTGAGTAAAACACATTGGTACATGTAGGGAACGAACTCGGGTCTCACGATTGTAAGACCGGTGAAAAATTATTATGCATTCATTCATTCTGGATCTGGATGGTTTTATGCGAAAATCTGCCACTTATTATGCTTGTATCACACGCTATAGTTAACCTTATCAATTCCCACATACTCTCAAAAATTCTTACATAATTTTGACTACAAAAACTTCAAGTAAAAAAAAATTAAAAACTGGTGGTTAGACTGACTTTCGTGCACGGAACGGAAAACGCGCAATTCCAAAATTGGGCTCCTTGATTAATTATTTAAAAAAATATATTTTTGAACACTCAAGTGATCCTTGACGAATCGGTACAGTCGTGTCCATCAACAAGGCGACGGTGAACGGGAACTCGATAACTTGGTCGGTGGTGTCCCGCCGCAGCGTCCACCGCGCCGGCACCAGGCACTTCATGAGAGGCGTCGACGCACAGGTAATATCATCATACATATATATCACGCCTTTAACCCTTTCGGGGTAGGCAGAGCGTTAACGGTCGTAAGAATACGGTCGCTATCGCCACGTCTGACATTTTTGAGGATTGTTTTCCAAGGTTGTCAGCCTGTCGCCAAAAAAATGTAACACACCAATATCCTCGAGTCCCTTAGTCGCCTCTTACGACACCCGCGGGAAGGATGTGGGGTGATGCTATCCTAAGCCGGCATCACACGGCATAATATATAATAATAAAACAGTATTATCAATCAGGGATAAAACAAATGCCTAACCTACTCAAAACAACCTTTCGTAATCATTCACTAAGGCTCTGCCTACTTTTCAAGGTATGAAAGCGTGATTCTAAGTATCTTTTATAAATGCTATTGCTAATTTCTAGGGTCACGTAGCGAACTTCGTAGAAACCGAGCAGATAATCGAAAAGATCGGCACCGGTCAGAAATCCTCGTTCGTTCAGACCCGGGGCTCGATCCCGCTATACTGGACGCAGTACCCCGACATGAGCTACAAGCCCAAGATGACCATATGCCACGAAGACCACGTGGATGCGTACACCAAGCACTTGAAGGACCAGCAGCAGAGATATGGCAACCAAGTGCTGCTTAACTTGGTGAGTACATCACTACATAGTATTTTATCTTTAAAATAAAACAACATAGACGTTGTCAATAGATTTTTGTATTTTTTACCAAATAAAACCAATAAATAACAAGAAAATCTAGTCAGATATTAATAAAGCAGATTAGCTTAAAAAATGATTGGGTTTAGATTTGTAATTAAACCAAAAATAATCAAAAGCCTTTCCAATATCTTTAACATAAGTATTGTCTCTACTTCTCTTTTATTCTTTTTATGGTATCTTATATTGTATTGTTTTATGTAATGCGTTATTTGCGGAAAATTAACGTGATTGACTCAGAGTTGGACATTTGAGAATTGGACAATCTGCGAATTGGACATTTTGAGAAGTTAAGCCATTTTGGACATTTTGTAAATTGGACATTTTGCTACAAGAGGGTCGTGATGGATGACCATAGTTTTCATTTTAAATTTAAAATTGTTTGTTCTTCATAATTTTCCCAGAGTATTGAGATAAAGAATATTACTTACTCAGCACATTATCATGTTTCCCAATTTTTTATGATTGGTCAATCACTATGTAATTTTTTTAGTGTAAATATTGAAAAAGTCGTTTACTCTAGAATTCCTCGTTCTGCTCGTGATTCAAAATAACGCCCTCGTTATTATATATTACTTTATTCCCTTGTCTTGTCTTCTGCGTCCTAGTCCTAAAATGAGCGGTAATTCCAGATCGACCAGCGCGGCAAGGAGGAGGCGTTGGAGCGCGGCTACCGCGCGGCGGTGGCGGCGGCCGCGCTGCCCGGCGTGCGCTACGAGCCCTTCGACTTCCACGCGGAGTGCCGCGCCATGCGCTACGACCGCCTGCACGTGCTCATAGACCGCATCTCACACGAGCAGGTGAGCACCGCGCCCCCGCGCGGAGCAGCGGCGCCGCGCTGCCCGGCGTGCGCTACGAGCCCTTCGACTTCCACGCGGAGTGCCGCGCCATGCGCTACGACCGCCTGCACGTGCTCATAGACCGCATCTCACACGAGCAGGTGAGCACCGCGCCCCCGCGCGGAGCAGCGGCGCCGCGCTGCCCGGCGTGCGCTACGAGCCCTTCGACTTCCACGCGGAGTGCCGCGCCATGCGCTACGACCGCCTGCACGTGCTCATAGACCGCATCTCACACGAGCAGGTGAGCACCGCGCCCCCGCGCGGAGCAGCGGCGCCGCGCTGCCCGGCGTGCGCTACGAGCCCTTCGACTTCCACGCGGAGTGCCGCGCCATGCGCTACGACCGCCTGCACGTGCTCATAGACCGCATCTCACACGAGCAGGTGAGCACCGCGCCCCCGCGCGGAGCAGCGGCGCCGCGCTGCCCGGCGTGCGCTACGAGCCCTTCGACTTCCACGCGGAGTGCCGCGCCATGCGCTACGACCGCCTGCACGTGCTCATAGACCGCATCTCACACGAGCAGGTGAGCACCGCGCCCCCGCGCGGAGCAGCGGCGCCGCGCTGCCCGGCGTGCGCTACGAGCCCTTTGACTTCCACGCGGAGTGCCGCGCCTTGCGCTACGACCGCCTGCACGTGCTCATAGACCGCATCTCACACGAGCAGGTGAGCACCGCGCCCCCGCGCGGAGCAGCGGCGCCGCGCTGCCCGGCGTGCGCTACGAGCCCTTCGACTTCCACGCGGAGTGCCGCGCCATGCGCTACGACCGCCTGCACGTGCTCATAGACCGCATCTCACACGAGCAGGTGAGCACCGCGCCCCCGCGCGGAGCAGCGGCGCCGCGCTGCCCGGCGTGCGCTACGAGCCCTTCGACTTCCACGCGGAGTGCCGCGCCATGCGCTACGACCGCCTGCACGTGCTCATAGACCGCATCTCACACGAGCAGGTGAGCACCGCACCCCCGCGCGGAGCAGCGCCGCCGCGCTGCCCGGCGTGCGCTACGAGCCCTTCGACTTCCACGCGGAGTGCCGCGCCATGCGCTACGACCGCCTGCACGTGCTCATAGACCGCATCTCACACGAGCAGGTGAGCACCGCACCCCCGCGCGGAGTAGCGGCGCCGCGCTGCCCGGCGTGCGCTACGAGCCCTTCGACTTCCACGCGGAGTGCCGCGCCATGCGCTACGACCGCCTGCACGTGCTCATAGACCGCATCTCACACGAGCAGGTGAGCACCGCGCCCCCGCGCGGAGCAGCGGCGCCGCGCTGCCCGGCGTGCGCTACGAGCCCTTCGACTTCCACGCGGAGTGCCGCGCCATGCGCTACGACCGCCTGCACGTGCTCATAGACCGCATCTCACACGAGCAGGTGAGCACCGCGCCCCCGCGCGGAGCAGCGCCGCCGCGCTGCCCGGCGTGCGCTACGAGCCCTTCGCCTTCCAAAAACGATGTCGAACGTAGCAAAAAACGTTTATTTCGACTCTACCTTCTCTTCAAATGATTGAAACGTGGATCTATTATAGTTGACAGGTAATATGCAATAGGAATCTATAGGGTATATCTATACTAAAATCCGATATCACCCTCAAATAATTATGGAACAACATAGCAAAAATCCTCTATTTTGACTCAACCTACCCTAACAATTGAGGCGTAATTATATTCATATGCTACGTTATCCACAGGAAGAATTCGGTTACTTCATGGCGCGCGGCGGCACGGTCATGCTGCAACAAACCGGCACCTTCCGCACCAACTGCATCGACTGCTTAGACCGCACCAACGTGGTGCAGTCCATGCTGGCGAGGAGACATCTCGAGGATACCTTCAAGCGGCTGGAGTGTTGCAAAGCGGACGAGAAAATCACCGCCTTGGATACACTGTTCAACTCGGTAAGTGGGTCTTATTGACACTTTTCGGGTGAAATTGGCAGTTTTCGGGTGATATTGACATTTTAGAGCTCAATTTGACACTGTTCGGAGAAAAATTAGCTAAAATTAGGAACAACATTATAATATTTGTCAGACTTAGCTTTAACGACCGTTTATGCTCCGCCTACCTTATAAATGACAAGGGCATGATGTATACGAATAACATAGCATCAAGAAAATAAACACTTATAGGGTGACGTTGACACTTTTCGGGTGATATTGCCACTTTTCGGGTGATATTGCCACTTTTCGGGTGATATTGACACTTTTCGGCTAATTTTGACATTATTGTGGTGACGTTGATACTTTTGGGGTGATATTGACACTTTTCGGCTAAGTTTGACACTATTGGGATGACGTTGACACTTTTCGGGGTTACTTTGGCACTTTTATATAGATAGGGTAAGCCGTAAGTGACTTTTCGAGAGAAAATGAGTATATTACCAACTGCATCGCTGCTTAGACCGAACCAACGTGGTGCAGTCCATGCTGGCGAGGAGACATCTCGAGGATACCTTCAAGCGGCTGGAGTGTTGCAAAGCGGACGAGAAAATTACCGCCTTCGATACACTGTTCAACTCGGTAAGTGGGTCTTATTGACACTTTTCGGGTGAAATTGGCAGTTTTCGGGTGATATTGACTCTTTTCGGGTGATATTGACATTTTAGAGCTCAATTTGACACTGTTCGGAGAAAAATTAGCTAAAATTAGGAACAACATTATAATATTTGTCAGACTTAGCTTTAACGACCGTTTATGCTCCGCCTACCTTATAAATGACAAGGGCATGATGTATACGAATAACATAGCATCAAGAAATCCCCCGTATCGACCCCCCGTGCAACGCGTGTCGCTGCTGACGCCGTCGTCGTCGGCTAAAGTGCCTACCTTATAATTTTAGTGTATTTATAGTAGTTATCTTAGTTACATTTATATTGTATAATTTTATTACTATGATATTTTTAGCGTATTTAAGTTTATTTTAACTGTATAGTATTATTCTTATTGTTATATTTATGTAGAACAAGTATGTTGGTTGAGTGTTTACCTAAGACACAAGAATTACTATTCTTAGTTTAGGAAATAATTTAGCCTCATAATTGTTTTGTATAGTTTTACCAATTAGTAATTATGTTTATTTATAATAAAGAATTTGAATTTGTAAGTGGAGCAGAGAGAAAAGTACTTTTTGGGGTCATACTGTCACTTTTGGGGTAATTTTGACACTATTGGGGTGACGTTGACACTTTTCGGGATGATATTGACATTATAGAGGTCAATTTGACGCTGTTCTGAGAAAAATTTGGTAAAATTGGAACAACGCTATAATATTTGTCAAACGTAGCCTTATTAATGTCCGTTGATGCTCCGCCTACCCTATAAAGGACAAGGGCGTGATGTATAGGAACAACGTAGCATCACGAAAATGAGTATATTAGCAACTGCATCGACTGCTTAGACCGGAACAACGTGGTGCAGTCCATGCTGGCGAGGAGACATCTCGAGGATACCTTCAAGCGGCTGGAGTGTTGCAAAGCGGACGAGGAAATTACCGCCTTCGATACACTGTTCAACTCGGTAAGTGGAGCAGATAAAAATAATAATTTCTGGGGTGATAATGACACTCTTGGGGCAGCATTGACACTTTCGAGGTAATTTTGGCACTACTGGGGTGACTTGGCACTTTCTGGGGTGATATTGACATTATAGAGGTCAATTTGACTGTTAGGAGAAAATTAACAACAGAAAAATGTTGGTCAGACGTTGCTATAATGACCGTTGATGCTTTGCCTACGCTATAAAATACGAAAGAGTGATGTATAGGAGCAACATAGCGTGACGAAAATGAGTATATTTCCAACTGCATCGATTGCTTAGACTTCCTTACAGTTGACTCGCCCGGCTGCTACATTTTGTATGGGAGGTCAAATTTTTCTTTTCATATTTTGACCATGTTTCTTGAGGAAAGTTGTTCAGTTTTATGGACTGATTCACCCCTTAAAATATTTGCAGCTAATATTTTTACACCTTATAAAGTTCTACACAATACAAATTATGCGCGAATTATGAAAAAATCCTTACTTAATTCGCAGGTATGGGCCGACCACGCGGACATGATATCCACGCAGTACTCGGGCACGGGCGCGCTCAAGACGGACTTCACGCGCACCGGCAAGCGAACATACATGGGCATGCTGCAGGACGGGCTGAACTCGCTCACGCGCTACTACAAGAACAACTTCGCCGATGGGTTCCGACAGGTACGTGTAAAATTCATGTTTATTTCTGTAAAATACAGGATGATCCCTGTGACGTTTGTGACCTTGGAGCAAATGCTTTGACATAAAATCCTGAAGCAGGGCTGGGTTAAGCTAAGCTAAGGGCGGCATGAATTGACCAATCATGAGCCTCAAAATCCACGAATCCCCGCCCCGCTTCAGTGGAGACGCACACTGATTGGTCAATTCATGCCCCGCTCAGCTCAGCTTAGCGCAGCCTCGCTTCAGTGGATACGCATCCTTAGTCTTTAAGCTAGTACAGAATCCGTTTATAATGGTAATGGCATTAATGGGAACTGACAAACACGTCGTTATAAGCGAACATCATTGTATCCAACCATTTTTCAAGAGTTTTGTATGAAAACTAAACTAGGTTACGTAAGTAATTACATCATAATAGGCGGTTGGTCAATTTATGCGGTGTCATAATAACCGTTATTATGTTATAATATCTTGCATGGAAAAACGCCTTATTTCCACGAGAAAACGAGTGAAGCAAACTAACCGCTGGACAGGTCTCAAATTCTTTAATATTGTTCCATTTTTCGTGTGATCAATTTGTGCCCATGCTGGGATACATGTCATAGTTAGGGAGTTATAAGCCTTAAAAGTTTAAAAAACCAGCTATTATTTCAAATACCCCCCCAATTGAGGGAGGTCCATGTCCAGCAGTGGACTGTTGTGGCTGTAGCAGAAATATTTTAAGGGGTGAATGTAGGTTGAAATACTATTGATAAAGAATTGTAATGTCCCAAACGACAAGTAAATTTGTACAGCGAGTTTTCATTTTTCGACAGTCCTTGAGTAAAGTGGTTCAGTTTCATGGGCCGATTCAATATTTTTACACCTTGTAAAATAACCATTTGCTTTCAGGACTCCATCGACCTGATCCTGGGTAAATACGTGGTTCAGGAGGGCGAGGGCCTTACCGTGCCCTGCCCGCTGCAGCGACACCACGACTGGAAGTACTATGTGGTAAGTATTTACGTTTTTAAAGGAACGGCGGTCGTTACACAACCATGTCAGAAGCCTGTTGAGAAGGCGGTTGAAAAATTCTGACACTAGGGCAACAGATAATATAATACTACTAAAGTAGTACAGATACCTAACGTTAGAGGAAGTTCGATTGCCCTAAAATGGCTATTTGGGCAGGCTATTTGATATGTCGACTTAGCGGGTGCGTTGCTAGCGACATCTAGCTTATTAATTGGATACTTCGTATTGACGTCATTTGTAATGGAAAATATTGCAAAAATGTGAATAATTTCGCATGTTTTCCGTCTCAAAACATCGTAAATATGGTATTTATAATTTTCCAATACTTTGTTTTTGTAAAGCTTTTATTCCAGTCTCTTAAGTTACATTCTCTACCCGTATCGCCATCATTTGTTTTTTTTTGACTAATTTCCTTTAATAAGGAATGAGACCCCATGACTAGGGTTCATCGGGTTGTTGGATGACTTGGTATCCCACTCGAAAAGAAAGAGAGAGAGAGAAAGGTACGTTACTCTGAAGTCGGCCCCCAATTCACAAACCAATTAAGTAAACATATATTAATATACTTCTCATCAAAAAATCCGGGACACGTTGCCAGTTCATGTTTAGTACGAATCACATTATTCAAAAAGTGTGTTTATTTTGGAATAAATATCTGTGGCCTATGCAACGAAACTACAGGTTACAATTCTACAGGTGGAATTCGATGTACATTGCGTAGCCAGTGGGACATTATAAAACCAGGATTTTTGACCCGCTACGCAATGTACATCGAATTTCACCTGTAGACTTGTAGCCTGTAGTTTCGAAAAACGAAGCAGAGGCATTGTTTGATAGTAAGTAAAATGAGGTTTATAAATCTTTTAGTAAGATAAGATTTAATAAGCGTTTTATTTAAATTAAACATGGAGATAGCATTTTCCTATCGATTTTAAGGATGATGAGCCACGCATAATTGTTAACGCATAACGCAGGGTTGCATAAAGCGGGGTATACAGGGTGTAAAAATATTAGCTGCAAATATTTTAAGGGGTGAATCAGCCCATGAAACTGAACAACTTTCCCCAAGAAACATAGGTCGAAATATGAGAATTTTTTTTAGACCTCCCATACGAATTGACTTGGTCGGTTGATTATTTTGTATCGTCCAAAATGATTTTTCATGATTCAACCTATGTTCCTTGAGGAAAGTTGTTCAGTTTCATGCGCTGATTCACCGCTTAAAATATTTGCAACTAATATTTTTACAAACTGTATGATGTATTTTAGTGATATTCGTACTATGCTAGCAATGTTATCTTCACAAAAGCTATAATATTGTTATGTTGTTTCAGCTGCCGTCAGTACTAGCGATATCGCTGGCCATGTTCATGTGGTCGTGTCTGTTCCCGCGCTCGTACAGCACCGGCGCGCTGCTGCAAGTGTTGCTGTGGGGCTCCGTCGCTGCCACGTCGCTCACCATCATATACAAGTAAGTATACTATACAATATATATACAAGTGCGTATACTATACACACATCAGTGGCGCCGAGTTTCTAAACTAACCGTCTGTATTCCAACTTGGTGGCTCGGTGTTGAACTATGTTAAGCTGAGAAGAACAACTAAGTTTAGGTACTTTTCTTCTTGTAAACAAACTTTGTATGAAAGTGACACCTCTGAACTGTCAGTTTCATACAGAACTTGTTTACAAAAAGATAAGTACCTAAACTTACAGACTATAATACGTTCTTTGCTAATACTAACCAAGCAGTGGTTCTTAACCTTTTAGTCCATTAACAAAACATACACGCCATGGACCACCCAGTTAGTCAACTGCGCGACTTCTCGGTAGAAAATGAGAGATGCTATTTTAAACCGGCATCACATAGCTAACGGACTTTTCACCCCTTGAAATATTAGCAGTAGATTTTTTACATTCGTATACATACATATATCACGCTTTTACCCCTTGCGGGGTAGGCAGAGCGCTAACGGCCGTAACAATACGGCCACTATCGCCACGTCAGACATTTTTGAGGATTGTTTTCCAAGGTTGTTTCAGAAAACATGTGTATCACTACAGTGACAGGTTGTCAGCCTGTCGCCTAAAAATTTTAATACACCAATACTCTCGAGTCCCTTAGTCACCTCTTACGACACCCGCGGGAAGGATGTGGGGTGATGCTATTCTAAGCCGGCATCACACGGCATGATTACCGACTATAACCCGTTTGTTGATGTATTCCAGGAACGGCAAGTTGTTCGTGGACTGGCCGCGGCTGGAGGCGGGGGGGGCGGCGGGGGCGGCGTCGCGCGGGGGGGCGCCGGCGCGGTTATGATAGACCAGCTGCATCTCGTCGTCGTCGTCTAGTCTCTAACCACCTACACTTCATTCGCTCAGATAGTGTCACGACCGGCGTAACTTGACCTTCATGATCGGTACACGCACCTACAGGCGCGAGGGATAGTTACGCTGGTCGCGACACGATCAGTGCCTCATGCAATGAAACTACAGGCTACAAGTCTACAGGTGCAATTCGATGTATATTACTTAGCCGATGGGACATTATAAAACCTGTTTTTTTATAACATCGAATTTCACCTGTAGACTTGTAGCTTGTAGTTTTGAAAAACGGGGCATAAGCTACACCTGCAACACGTCATGGGTGCGTACCGTTACGCGTCAAAAATTTTTACTTAAAGAGTTCAACACAATTGCGGCAAATATTTAGTGTCATATCGCGAGTTGACTGGTCACCAAATAAAGTACAATAGTTGTACGCTTAAAACCATTGACTCATAATACTACAGAGTGTATTCATAGTTTTTGGAAATATAGAATAAATAGAAAACTTATTGTGTAAGTGTTTTGGCGCCGTCCAAAATATTGTTTTAAAAAGTTGCTAATTTGACCAGGCATGTAGCCTATAGACTTGTGGAACTCTGACGTCATCAGAGAGCAGGATGGAAATATGAAGTTCACCTAAGTGTTACAAGGATAGATAGATTGTCGAGCGCAATCATTTGTTTTGACACGAAATATTTGCTGCATATTTTGGGCTGAACATTTTCGTCTGAATATTGTTTGACGCGCAATGTGCGCAACCCACATCATGAGATCAGCCTAGCAATGCGCCACTGGACATTCGCTTATTTGCCATACTCACCACGCTTGGCAGGCGGATTGGCGAGCAGTATTTACGTACATAATATCACGGTCCTTAAAACGTAACAGTCAAATGGGGAAAAATGAGACTAGCGGGTAACTTGGGACATGGTCGACACCAGCATCTATGAACCAGCTACAAGCCTATAACGATATATTTTTCAATTCAATTAGCCCTTATTTCGAACAAAATAGTATTTCTAGTTATAAAATTTGATTCATTTAGACATTTCATTTTAACATGCATTCATAAAATTCATTATTCAAATTAACAATAAATAATAATAAATAAATTCAACATGCAATTAATTTCATTATAAATTTCCTAATTTAATCAGTCTCTTTTCCTTTGTTCGCTTGTCTCATGACAAAGGCCTCCTCCATTTCTTTCCATAAATTTCTGTCCTTTGCTTTCCTTCTCCAAAGGTTTCCAGCTGTCTCTTTAAGTTCATCTTCCCATCTTTTTATTGGTCTTCCTCTCTTTCTCGCTCCATTTCGCGGGTACCACTCTGTCACGTCTTTGGTCCATTTTTCTATTTTCTCCCTCATCATGTGCCCTGTCCATCGCCACTTCATTGTTCTGATGTGTTTTGACACGTCTTTGACCTTGGTTCTTTTCCTGATGGTAGTTAATCTTGCTTTATCTTTCAGTTTTATATTCAGGATGCTCCTTTCCATACTATTTTGGCAGACTCTAATTTTTTCTATGTTGTTTTTTGTTAGTGACCATGTCTGGCAGCCATATGTTAGACACGGCAGAATGCATGAATTAAACAACTTACATTTGGCTGAGACAGGAAAGCATTTGTCTTTCATAACTTCCCTAAGCGACCAGTACCTTCTCCAGCCGGATGATATTCTCTGCTGTACCTCTTTATTCATTTGGTCTTTAGGGGAGATTGTTTGTCCCAGGTAGGTATACTCATCAACATAGTCGATTTTGCTGTTATCCACCAAGATTGGTATTTTGTTTCTGTTTGTCATTATTTTTGTTTTGCTCGTATTCATGGTTAGGCCTGTAATTCTGCTCTGTGTAGCTAGTTGCTGCAGCATTTCTTGTAAGTTTTCGGGAGTCTCAGATATTAATATTAGATCGTCTGCAAATCTTAGGTGATTGATTTTCTGACCATTTATGTTTATTCCGTACTCATCCCAATTAAGTTTTCTAAAGATATTTTCCAAGAGGGCTGAAAACAGTTTTGGAGAGAGTGGATCACCTTGGCGTACCCCTTTCTTAATGCGAAATGTTTCACCATCCCTTTCTAACCTTATTTTTGCGGTGCTATTTTCATAGATCTCCTTTATTATTCTTATGTATTTGTTACTTATGCCTTGCTTTTGGAGTGCTTCCCATAAACAAGCATGTTTGATTGAATCAAAAGCTTTGTTGTAGTCGACAAATCCAATGTAATAGTTCTTGTTATATTCATTGCATTTTTCTAAAAGTTGTTTGATTACATGGATGTGATCTATGGTAGAGAAATGTCTTCTAAAGCCTGCCTGTTCTATTGGCTGATTTTGGTCGAGTTGCTGTGTTATTCTGTTGAGAATGACTTTAGAGAACACCTTATAGAGATTAGACATAAGGCTGATTGGGCGGTAATTTCCTATTTGGTTCTTATCTCCTTTCTTATGTAACAGTATAATTGTTGACTGTGTCCACTGCTTAGGAATTTCTTCTTTTGTTAGGATTTCTTCGTACATAGTGGTAAGAGTTGGTACAATAACGTCCACTGCTTCTTTTAGGAGTTCATTGGAGATATTGTCCTCGCCTGGTGACTTGTCATTTTTTTGTGTCATTATAGCTCTTCGCACCTCACTAGATATGATTGGTGGAATTTCTTCATTTTCTGGTTCTATCAGGTAGGTTGAGCATGTCGTAGTATCCTTCTCATTGTATAGGTCTCTATAGTAGTCTGTAGCTGTATTAAGGATTGTTGTTCTGTTTGTGCTCGGCTTTCCTGTTTTGTCGACAATGTTTGGGATCCAATTTTTATCCTGTCTGAGTTCCTTTTGTGCTTTTTTAATTCCTCCAGTTCTTTCTATGTGTTTCGAGATAGTCTTTGTTCTTGCCTGTTTTCTGTGTTTTCTGATACTTTCGTTTATTGATTTGCTGATGTTTGCTATTTCTTTCTTATTCTTGGACCTGTTTGTCATCAGCTGTCTTCTTAATTCCAGTAATTTACGAGCTTCTGCACCTATGTTATCTTTTCTTGATTGTGTTGGTTTTATTTTTTTTGCAAAGTTCTTAAGTTCTTTTTCGATTTGGTTGTATTTATTCTGCAGGTTTGTTGCAGCCTATAACGATATAACTGGTTGATAAATGTAGAGTCCAAAGTTGTCAACCAGTTACAACGTTATAGCTGGTTCATAGATGCTGGTGTCGACCATGTCCCAAGTTAAACTCATTTTCTCCCATTTGACCGTAGGCTTAGTCCTTCCACATGTTACGATCCTGACACACCTCTTTCGTTTCCGCATTCCACATTCCATTACGTTTGCATATTTTCGAAAACTTGCAAAGTTTTCTACCGCAGACAGGATTTGAACCTGCTACTTTCGCTATTGTTACTGACGACGCCTCATCCACCTGGGCCCCAAGTCTGCTATTTTTTGTCATTGTAACGCCATCGAAACTCAGCTGTTATTCCATTGCCATTGTGATCTTTCTATACTTCAAACTGTTAGCAGACTACGAAACTACCAAAATCATCCAACTGAGATCCAATCGACATCTCAACTGAAACGATTTTCATTTAGCAGACTTAGGGCCCTGGGCTGCCGCAGCTCAATCGATGCCTACCAGCGTATCTTAGCCTGACTTTCGCCAATGCTCCACGTCTCATTTCTGCTCGCACTTTCATGCCAAAACAACCATTTTTGACACTGTTGCTCATTCGCTTAGATAGTGTCACGACCAGCTTAACTTGACCCAATGCTCGTTATACGCTCGTACGGGCGCGTACTGACAGTTACGCTGGTCGTTACACCATGTAAGCGAATGAAGTATATTACATTCAAACTGCGTATTTTTGTTGGAATTAAACTAAAAACATTTTGATGCATTGAAGATCTGAAATACGAAACCTTTCACTATCTCTGGTTGAAGATTTTGAAGTCTGTGTTTCGAAGTTTTCATAAAAAGAAAATACTTCAAAGGAAATAAACTACGGAACAAAATTCCAGCTTAAAAAACTGTTTGTTTTTCGAAACAAATCAAAAAGCTATAAGTATCTCGTTTCTTAGGAGTTTGACTCATGATATGGAGTATTTTATTTTCTTTTGATGGGATATTCGAATCTTACGGCTTTTTGTGAATTACGACGACTCGTTATCCCAAACAAAGAAAGGGAAACGACTGAAATAAAAGCATTTTCATGCATCTTTGAATGAATACTCTTATACGCATTTATGTCAATTTCAAGACTCATGATAATACAAAAGTATATGAAATGAAAGAAAGATAATATAACGAAACTTCATGCTAATATCATAATATTTATCTAACATAAATATTTTCATTTCAATATGAATTGGCATTTTATAAAAGTAAAAATAAAATGTTCCTTAAAAGTAGTTGAATGTTCTAAATAAATTTCATTCCTTCTTAGAAAATAATTTAAACATTGGTACAAATTGGATACGATTACAAATATTTTTCTAATTACTTTATTTTCGGTCCGTATTTAAGCACATAGGAATGTGTATTTATATACTGAATTCACATGGTGTAATAACACGGAGGAGAGTAACCAGTGAAGAACGCGTCGGTACGATTTTGTTCAAAACCAAACTCACTGGTTTTTGCGGGGGGAGAGGTAATTATCGCTAGACGCGATTGGCTTTCGCAATGACCGCATATTTTGTAGAGATGGGAAAAATAAATATGTAAAATTATATCGATATTTAATATCACCGTTTAATAAGTTTACTCATATTATGTGTAAGAAAATTTATTGAAACATGTGCATGCTAATATTAATATAGCGATATATGTATAAAAAAAAAAAATAAGCTCCTACTTACATTGTAATTTTAGGGTATGTATTGAAATAATTGTACCGAATTGGAAACGACCTGTTACGATCATTTTGGATGGTAGGGCTGGTTGGCGAGACGATGCTGGTCAGCAGACAGACAGACGGACATGACAAGATGATATATTGACCTACCTATTGATATTTTGTTCTGATTTCATAATAAATGAAATAGTTACAAATTGACTCGAGAGTGTTGGTGTATTTTTAGGCGATAGGCTGACAACCTGTCACTATAGTGATGTGATACACATATTTTCTGAAACAACCTTAGAAAACAAACATCAAAAATGTCATACGCGGCGATAGTGGCCGTATTCTTACCATTGGCCATTAACGCTCTGCCTACCCCGCAAGGGATAAAGGCGTGATATATGTATGTATGTATGTATGTTACAAATTGATATTCGACTAGCGCAAGATCTTTTATTTATAATAATGAAACACGAAGTTTTGGCGCGGGGGGAATGCGTCCGCGCCACTCCATATACCCCGAATGCATTCATTCATATAATATACATTGTAGGTAAGTTGTTAAGTACGTACATTAACATAATTCTTTTATGACGATCCCAGAATTATCGATAAAATCATTCTATACTTCTGAGAACAGTGGTATAGCACTAATACGAAGAAAGAGCCAGCCTACGTATGGACACACCCGTGCGTTAGAAAGAGATAGCAATGAAAGACATCAACGGGAGCGCATCAGAAATTATAAATATGGAATTATTTTTCATTAAAATGAAATTTTGAAAGAATCAAGCATAAAAATGTTTACCTATGAAATGTTATCCCGTCTTTTGCGGAACTTGATGTTGTACTACGCTTTCCACACCATTTCACTGCACAGGAAGGCATTCTTGATTACGTTTATACGCCAAAAAACGAAGCGCGGAACGTCCGTTCTTTCGCACAGTCTCAACCCGACTAATCAAAATTTTGATGCGTCAGCCTTATAAAGCATACATCAAGTGAGTGCGGTCGCCCCCGCATGCGTTCTCCACTGGTTATTGTCCTCCGTGTGTAATAAGAAAGGTACATACATTATTAGTTAAATTACTCACATTTTTCTCTTAGAATGAATTGGCATTTTTTTCTTGTTTTCAATATTTTGGTAAATATAGTTAGTTGAATAATTTCTGAATAATGGATAAAATTAATAGTGTGACAGTGAATATATTTCCCCATACAACGGTTAAATAGCATTTTAGGGTAAAAGGTTTTGGAGTAAAGTAAGGTTACGGTATATAATTTAAATCAACAACTTTGAGAACAAAACAATTCTTAGCATGACCAGTGATCATATTTTCCAGTTCATATTGCTGCTTAAATAAAGCATAAATTTATACTAAGGTCTTTGAAATGCAAATCTACGAGTTATAATAAGTAAATAAGTGATGTAATCGTTGTTGGTCTGATCTGCTGAATAAACCAATCTGAAACCATCAATTGATATTACAAACAAAATTACAAATAAGTTGGTAAATATTGTAACTAGTATTTACGGTGAAAATGTGTTGTAATTGTTATCCAACGTCAGTAATTTTTACCTGGTTTTTCAATTTTTATCTTTGTAACTTGAAGGGCAATTATTGAGAAGTGTTTTTGCTTCAATAGACACAAAACTCTAAATACAAAACGAATTTATATTGACAGCGAACTATAAACGTTAATTAGGTAGTAATACTTTGGTAAAAAAAACGACATACATACACAAAATCATGCCTAGATCCCTGACGGGGTAGGCAGAGCGTTAACGAAGATAAAATTACGGTCTTTATCGACAATGTTTGAGGCTCATTTCAGATTTAAAAAACCAAAACGTAGCTAACTGATATTAGGGGCTAGATGGCGCTCTGTGAGTTGTCCAGGATATGAATTTATTTATTATGCCTATGCCTACTTTCGATTTGACAATAGGTTATGTATGTAGGATATAAAAGTTTTCAATAGTTGCCTTTCCAAGTTTATTATGATATGACTAAGACGAGACACGAGATGTTTGTTATTATTTTACTTTGGAATTAACATTGTATTCACTCATCTTTTTCCTTTTATAGTAGGCAGCAGGACATAAAAACCACTTTTCGTGTATGTCAAGATTCAAAAATAAAGTATATATAAGGTTACATTTAATTAAGTAGAAATATTTCAGGGTGTGTTCTACTCATAAAACTGAACAACATTCGTCTGAAACGTTTTTTGAACCTCCCAAACAAAATGTATACCTACTTAAATGTAACCTTTTAACTAGTTTACAATATACCTACATACCTAGTACAAACCCTGACAACAGGGTTCATCAAAGTATTCTTCGTAATGGTGTTTTATGAAGAAGAAAAAAATTGACAGCTCCGGCAGTTATTGTTAAAATCCAACTGTTTTTTTTATGGTGCAAGATTGTAGATATTACTATATCTTAAAACTACATTGTTATTTCCAAAGTCAAATGCATTATTGTTAATATTACGTTTTTTATTATTTTGTGATTGTAACTACTTATTTAATTGAAATAAAATATTTAAATTAAAGAATTTACGACTTTTATTTAACCTATGTAAAAAAAATTGTTATTATCATCTTTTTTTCTTCTTTCTGAAGAAGATTTACATAGCAATAGTAATGGAAGGCAAGTTCTCCTACTCAACTATTCCTCAACTGAACTCACGAGAACTCATCAGGCCTGGCAGACAGGAACGCTTAGTATGGCGAGTGCAGATCACGCGAACGCACAAGGCCATTACTAGCCGTTTTATTTTAAGGTTTAGTTTATTTATACTAAGGTATAGTTTCATGGTCTATACAAAATGTATGAGCTGATTGTTCGGTTTCAGAAAGTAGTTCAGTTCCAGTGCCTCGTTTTTTTGAAACTACAGGCTACAATTCTACTGGTGAAATTCGATGTACATTGCGTAGCGGGTCAAAAATTCTGGTTTTATTATGTCCCACTGGCTACGCAATGTACACCGAATTTCACCTGTGGAATTGTAGCCTGTAGTTTCGTTGCATAGGCCACAGGGGCTTTGATTCGACCCTCAAAATATTTGTATGTACGTAAGTAATAACTTTATTGTACCAAACAAGAAATAGTAAAATAAAACACTTACATAAACTAATAGAATGTGTAGGCACAAAGGCGGACTTATCATATTAAGGGATATCTACAATACAATACAATACAATACAATACAAATGCTTTATTTGTACAAAACACTAAACAAAGAAAAGTACAATAAAAGAAAATTCGGTACAATTAGGCGGCCTTATTGCTGAGGTAGCAATTTCTACCAGGCAACCTTTTATTGGCAGGAAAAGTACGCAGGGTCAAGCGGGATAGTGCATATGTACGTACGAACTATACCTACATATACTAATAAACTATTTTACATACTAATGCACAAATTAAATTATAATAAACTAATATATACGGAAATATTTAATACAATAAACTAATACATAATTATATGGTAGAAGGATAGCAAAAAGAAAAAGTAAACTATCAGACAGCGAAGAGAAAAATAATTTAAACAGCAGTAATTATAGTAAATAGACTACTTATTCAAGCTAAGAGAGCTCAAAAAATGAGCTTTAATTCTCTCCTTGAAAGAGGCGAGTGACGGAGAGCGTTGGATGTGCTCTGGCAAAGAATTCCACAGCTTGATAGCTCGCACTGTGAAAGACTTTGCACAGAAATCGGTTTTATGAGAAGGAAGGTTGAGCCGAAGAGAATTGCTGGAACGCAGGTTGCGAGCCATCGTGGAGGAGTGGAAGATAAAACGCTCTTTGAGGTAAGGGGGAGTATGAGGAAGGAAAAGGACAGAGTAAAGAAGGGAGAGAATATGGCAGTCCCTCCTAAGGGATATGGGCAACCATCTAGGCTGGGACCTATAATCAGAGACATGGTCAAACTTCCGCAAACCGAAAATGAACCATAAGCAAAGATTTTGCAAACGCTCCAATTTGGTGAGTAGCTCGACTGTTAGGTCTGGGTAACACACGTCAGCCACACATCTACCAGTCAACCTTTGAGGAATCCAGAGGACAAGGTGTGCGCAGGTAAATTAGGGTACAAATTGATGACACGGTAAAATTACTAATAACATATATAACACCTACATGTAGATAAAATTGTAAAAATTGTGATATTTTTATATGCAACATTTTTTTACACTTGCATTTTGAACGCAAGTATTAAAAAATTTGAACGCATCTGTATTGATCTGTCATTGTCAAAACTGTCAACTGGACTGTATTCAAAATATAAAGTTCAGTTTTCCAATTGCATCTTGTAATCAATATATCAATATAATAATAAATAAAAGATAAATTTTAACGTAGATATAAGAAATCGCTTACATATGTACGAGATAATACAAAGACGTAAGCGTCGTGAGGACTCCCAAAAACGGCCCAAAATTAAACGTTGAACTCGACAACTCGCAGTCTCGACCGCCGTCAGACGTCTCCTTATTCTGGTATCGTATCTTCAAAACGCGTAATCCGTACCGCAGGCCGAGGTGAACGCGTATTTTATTTACTCTCCGATAAGATTTTCTAATAGATGCTTCGTAAATAAACTCCTTTTGAGATAAAAACATAGTGAATTGTCCTACCACGTGCGCAATGCGGGAAGTGAAGTCGGGGGGTTGAATGCGGACTTTCAGGGCGATGTGTGTTGGGGGGTGACTGTTTTTTGCGGATATCTGGCGCCGCTATGTCTGACGAGCCCGAGGCGAGGATGTGGGACGACGGGGGCTCCCGGGGAGCCTACTTCGAGTCAGCCTTCGCCTCCTCCGAGCACCTAGACAGGGCGCCACTGCTTGCTGATGTAAGTAAATAAAACAGTTCTTTTCTTTGTGACTAAACTGTTGGTAATAAATAGGTAATAAAGTTAGCCGTACTTTCTCTTATCAAAGGCAATAAATTATATTTTATTTTCATTTCCAAAGACCTTCCATCCTGTATAATATGGAGCAAATTCTATACAACACCAGCTGTTTTAATTTTTCATGTAGCAGTTACTTTTCAACAAACAGGTAAATACTTTAAAAATCGTAACCACAAGACAAACAAAAAAACTGTATTGACTATGAATACCTAATAACATTGTTGAATAACAGTACAAGGCAAACTAAAGGTTAGATACAATCTTATATAACTAAGTGGTTGCTTACCCAACCTAAACAATTTCCTATAGTCAATCTGGTCAGCCATTAAGCCATAGTTGGTTGCTAATTAATCTTAATTGAGATTGCTTCAACTAACCAGTTTACATGTTAACTTTTGTAAGACAGTCTCGTTGTACAATGACAAGTACTGTGAACTATTTATTCAAGTTGTGTAGGCTATAAATTATAAGGCTTTAAAGGTTTTCGGTCACTGATTGAAAAAAGCCTATTACAAGCCTAATACAAGGTTTGTTCTGTAATTTATTATGAATGATATTTATTTTTTATTTAAATAAACTTTAAATAAATAAAAAAATGATACATTGTTTTAATTCTATTTAAAAAAAAAATTAAAAAATTGTTAACTGGTGAAAGACAGCGGGGGAGGCTTTTGCCCAGCAGTGGGATCTGATAGGCTAATAACAGTAAATAAATTGGTTAATTAAGTAAAACAGAATAAAGCCTGAATATTTAAAAAAAAATAGAAATAGTAAAGGAAACAGACCTCAAAGAATGTGTATAAGTGCGAACCTCCATTTCTTGTCGGTTAATATGCCTAAAACCTTCTCTTAAGTCTGACAAATACTTTTCTGATAACGGCATCAAAATTGGTAAAGCCAAATGCAAGTTAATCATGGACAAACATACATACATACAGGTCAAACTGAGAACCTCCTTTGTTCCTCCTCCTTAAGTCAGTTAAAAAACTAAATAGAAATATCACAAATTACACCTTCAAAAGAAAGCCCAATGAATACATACATACATATATCGCGCCTTTACCTCTTGCGGGGTAGGCAGAGCGTTAACGGCCATATGAATACGGCCACTATCGCCACATCTGACTTTTAACTAATACCATCACTGTTTTCTTATTCACATTGTCAACAACTTAGACTATCAATGCAGTAACCTGCATAGATTTGCACAAATATGTATGCTTGATGATCAAACTAACACAACAATTTTTATAGTAATAAATAACAGTCCTATAAATTTTTGACATACATAATCTTATCTGCAATAATTCAAACTTTCAAGATAAAGATAAACGTAATAAACAACTTATCTCTTAGATTATTTATCAAACATGATAAATGAATAAGTAGGTACAAATATCTTGTAGACATGCTTCAAATCTATAACATTTATCTTTTTGACACATATAACATCCACACCATGAAATGTAACTTGTATCTACATATAAGGTGTTAAAGTAATAGCAACAAATATTTTAAGAGGAGAATCAGCCCATCAAACTGAACAACTTTACCCAGCCCCCAAGGAACATAAGACGAAATATTTTTAAAAAATTGGACTCAAAATCTTTACAGTCGTTTTTTTTACATCCTGTATATTGCAATAAATGTTTGTTGGGAGGAGTTCTAGATCAGAAGTAGGTACATGCAAAAAAAAGGAGAAGCAGATTTGATGAGTTTTTGAGCATTTGAAGTTATGATCAGCAAAACTTATAAAGTTGATAACCCATATTTTTTAGTGCTCATAAATTGAAATTTTTTAGAGAGTAGAAAGAAATACAGTCATACACAGACAGACCAGCATAATTAAAAGTGGAACAGAAGGTTCAAAATGATACAGAAAATAGATACTATAAACGAATTTATGTATTAGTGTAGATCAAACTATGCTCCATTTTAAAACTATATAGCCTTTGTTTTTGCAAATTAACTGTATCTATCATAATAACAAAACTATTACTGCAAGTGATTAAATGTTTAATGTTCTAGATACGGGTAGGAATATTGGAACAAATGATTTACATAATTATGCAAATGAACTGTCGATAAGAACGGCGACATGCAGAATATCGTGTTTAAATTGCGATATACAGGGTGAAAGTTAATAAAATATCAAGTCAGTAATAATATTCGGACCTTCCATGCAAAACATTTTTCGTCAATATTTCGACGATTTGGTCAATATTAATGTTTCTACTTTCTTCTTCTTCTTCTTCTTCTTCTTCAACCTATAGCGACCCAATTTCTACTTTATTTTATTGCAAATGGAAAAAAAAAATTGTTAGAATAAATTGGGTACCGACATCAATGAAGTCGCGGGCACAAACTAGAGTACCTAAACTAGTAATAATGTTTCTACTCATGTTTCTTTTCGTGCAGAGTAGTGTTCAGCTTGCGCTTGCATGAACTGTTTGTTCCCTCAGTATGTTAACATAGTATTTTTACACAATATAAATAAGTCTTCTTGCCAGACCAGTTTTTTCAGTAATCATCGGTCTGTATCCAGTACAGGCTACTCACTACATGAAATCTATTTTGTGCCGGGATTAAAATAGCGTCATCACATGGGTACCCGTGGGCGGGAGCGATAAACCAACGTAGACTCTCCTTTGTAGACTAAAGGAAATCTTTATGGTACATACTAGCGGCTGCGCCCGCTGCAACTCGTTTTAATAAGGATTTTTCCCGGCAAGTATTATACCTACATAAACACCTTCCTATTGAATCACTCTATCTATTAAAAAAACCTGCATCAAAATCCGTTGTGTGGTTTTAAAGATTTAAGCAAACATACAGACAGACGCGAAAAGCGACTATTATACTATGTAGTGATGGACAGCAGCATTCGTGAATGTGCAACATGTTGCACTGCGCTTGCGAGCCCGGTTGCTAAGGTATGGCAAACAAAACTAGAAGAGGCCCATGTCCAGCAGTGGACAGCTATGATATATATGTACACACCCTGTATTTAATTTACCAAACAATGTTCTCCAGTTCAATCTAGACCAGTTCTTGATTGATGTTTTAAGGCTAGTTAGTGACTTGCTATCGGCATAACTATCTCATTTCACGTATTAGGTACTTGGTTCGTTAAGATAGCGTTGATTTACGTAAGTAGCTGATGATCAGTGATCTTGTCACATAATAAACGCGCGTTGTAGGGGTTTTAAAAATGCTAAATAAGTATAACGGTGTCTATGTACTACCTACCTACCTAAGGTATGAATGAAGGTTTTATTAAAACTTCAGAGCATCCCTGTTTTTGAGAAACTTCGCTGCGGCTGAGAAATTAAAATACTTCAGAAAGAAATCTTTCTCGCAAACAATAAATTAGATACACCTAAGTGTGGCTAAAGATCGGTACTCTCCAATTCGCCTAAAGTTCTTCAACTCAACCTTTAAAATTATATGATTAATTGGCGTCCATAGGATACGACCACCTTTCATTAGGCGTGTACCTGCCTACTTAATACTCGTTATCCATAAATTAAAAATATTAATTTCTGGATTCATTCATGGTCTATAAGTATTCGGATTGCTCTCTCTTACACCTCATTGCCGTGTGATGCCGGCGTATCATAGCATCATCCCACCCATCCCATCCCATACCTTTCCCATAACTGTCGTAAAAAAAGCTTGTCAAAGATTTCATGTGTATTAATTTCATGGATTGTTGAACATATTTATTTACTAATTATTACAATTTTCGGCGACAGGTAGACAACACTACACTTAGTATAAGTTTAAAAGACAATAATACTATTTTTATTTATTTATTTATTTTGGCTACGTGGCGATAAAGACCGCATGTTCGCGGCCGTTGACACTGCCTACCCTGCAAGGGACTAAGGCGTGCTATATGTAGATTTGTAAGTGTAGGTATTACTTTTTCAATGTTAAAAATGGTACTACTCTCCACTTGCTCACCGAACCAAAAATTAACTCCGTTATTTCTTTTATCGGTATTCTGTGACAAATCGTTTGACGTCACTCATGCGGGCTTCAAAGCCGATATTGACCCGCAAAACGTAAATAACTCACTGACGCTGAATGGATAAAAATATGTTGATCGACATACTTTTTCAACAATAGAGCTTGAGTATTATTACTAGCCTGTAACGTCCCACTGCAGGGCAAAGGCCTCCCCGCCCTTTCTTAGCGATTTATTTATAATAATCATATTACATGGTATTTTAAAGGCTCTGGCTTTGAACCCACGCATGCCTCTAAAACACCGTTTCTATGGAACAGATATCCTATAAAATACCAACACAATAACAATAATTAGATGCCTTCGTAGTCTGGCTTCAAGATCCTGAAGTCCCTGGTTTGATTCTCAGGGGCACAGAGAGTTCACATTTCTCATTCTATCAGCTATTCAGAGTCTTCCCAGTTTAGACTAGGATAATAAAGGCTGTATCACCTGAAAACTTATCTAAAAGGAGGTCACGATAAACTATCTTTCCCTAGGGTCTCATCTCTAGCAGTAGACTGTGGTGGGTGGTGGTGTTTTCCCTTATGAGCTCGCTCTTCATCCTTTTGTTACATTACAGAAATACATAATTATATGATCTAGTCATAATCTCAAGCACTCACGTATAAATTCATCTTATACGACAGCGGCTAACCGCAGCCCTCTCAAGAGCTTAGTAGATAAGTTATTAAGTAGTGTAAGAGAGAAGTTTGAGATCTAACCAGCGGATTAGTTGAGTGGAAGGATTAAGGATAAGACGTAGGGACTTTGCTAATATACAACTAAAATGAGACCACAAAGACAAAGTAGATAGTATACTACGTGAGGAATTAGTGCCGTGGAAATGGCGCAATATCTTATACACCCCAAGTAAATTGCCAGCCAGACAAGGCGGCGCGCGAAGTTACATACCAGTCATTCATTCATTGTATGGGACACAGAAAGGAACACTAGTGATATTAAACTATTAACTAGTTAAATAGTAGGCCTCTGACTGGGTTTATTATTTAAGTAATCTGACAGCAAACTCGTGTTAAATCTTTTTTTGTGTGGGACACCGAGTCGTCCAACAACCCAATCAATTACAGCAACCGGGATAGCTTCCGTTATATGGTCATTTTATGGTTATTTCGTCATCCGAAACAAGGAACCATCTTTCTTACGGACTATCGGATGATTCAGCCAGAAACGTCCTAACCAACCGGGGAACAAATTCGCAAAGTACCTAAACAATTTTATTAATATTGTGTGTGATTGACCTATTGAGAATCGAACCCGGAACCATCTGCGTCACAGGCAGTCACACTACCATTGCGCCACATAATCGGTCGTAACGTGTCCTCCGAAGCACAGAGTTATCTTTTCTACGGATATAGATCAAGTTGTTCAGCCTGAAAAGTTCAATGTCTAAGAACAATCTCACAAAGTGGTAAGTTGTTTTTGTAGCGTAGGATTTACGGATTTTTATTAGCAACAATACATTGTGTTCAATCTCCGGAAACTGCGGAAGTTGCAACATAGAATAGAAGCACTATCGTAGGAGGGAGATAAGAGGTACATTTAAACGGTTTTTTCATCATAAAGCTAATGAAAGAAAGAAGAAAGAAAGAAAAATGTTTATTTGTTACCAATTGAAAACGAAATAAACAAGAGGGTAACAAAAAGGTATCCGCTCAGCTAATGCTTTAAGAGTAGGTACTTGTACAGCACTCTCTAAGCGCTGGTCTTCCGCGGAACCAGATTCACAATTTAAACAATTTCTTAACCATACACATACATACCTCCCATAGCATTATCTATATATATAGGTATTTATTATAAACACTTACCTGACACACTATTATTTATTTATTATGTAGGTAGATCACATTTTCTTAGCCGCCATTTATTTTTATTTCGAATGAATTCTCATTCCAGTGACTGCCCGGTTAACAACGACAACTTTGTCCTCAAAATCATTTTGCCAAGATATCATTTGGTCATAAAACAGACAAAATAGTAAAATCTGTTTCGTCGCGTCGTGTTAAGTGCTCTGTATAATTTTATTATCAGATTTACAAGAGATAAATTCCATTCGCCATGGTGGGTCGGTGGCGTGCCAAGATTGAGATGCCAAAAGATGTAAGTGAGCCAAGATTAACTAACTTGCTACTTATTTATTTCATTAGACAGTATGCTTTTTCAATTGTACTTTTCCGTGATATTCTGTGGCATTGCCTGTCCATTACTGTAATTCTTTATCTACTATTTTTGTCATTCTATACAATGATAATGATTAGGAAAGCACAGCTGTTCATTACCTATAGGTGATTTGGGATGTCTCTGTTCTACGTATATAATGTTTATCTCGCTTTAATCAACAAATCAATATATACTTATGTACCTACTTTATTTCCTTTAGTGTAAAAGTAGGCTGTTGGCGTGGTTAGGTTACATTTACATACTTACTGTCCACATATTGTTACAATAATCTAAAACACGTATTAATTAAAATATTCAAAAATGACCAAAAATTATTGCGCCGTGAGATTCGAGGTGGTAAGTAAAGAACAATAAAACAGTTTCGCAACACTTTGCTAAGTCGGTCAAGTACGTTGATAGCGACTGAGGACCAGCCACCACCGTGCTGAAGGATTGTTTCAGTCGTTTCTGCTTGTTTACCGAACCTCCCTTTATTTACACTCCTTCCTTTTGGCTCAGGCTAAAGGGGCATCCTCCCTGTTTCGAGCCCTATTGAGGTTTCAAGACGGGTACTCCGTGGGTACTCCATACAAGTGAGTTTGACGCCTTTGTGTATCAGATGAGGCAGTCGATTCATTTGTTATTAAGGAATGAAATATGGATGCTTCTTTCTTCGTTATTTTTATTTGCCTGTATAGGTAAAGGGCCCTTTTTGTTCATCGAAAAATTTAGTCTAAAAACTGGATGAAAATCGGCTTACGAATAGAAACACTTCAGACAAACAATACCTTAAATATTGCCTAACTACTATATTATTACTCGTTTAGCCATTATACGACCAAACAGTATTACTATGAGCAGTGTAGATACAAAACAAATTGTGGTTTAGAAGGTTAGATTACCTATCACCTGCCGTAAAAATAGTATCACATATTATACAGATTTAAATTGTGTTCATGGTTAGATTTTACAATTTTCTAACGTTAAATTCTAAAATTACTGATTACTCTAAGATTACTGGGCTTCATTCCACATATGAAAAGTTACAACTGAGTATTATTCTCGGCATCACCGTATCTAATCTCTACAAAATATATGCGTCATTTTTCTAAAAGCCACTTGTTAAAAAACGTTTCCTACCACATGTACTTACTGCCTCGTACGTTATACTGCTTCAGACATTTATTCAGACCCACTACGCTGGCATAGACGAAGGTACGAAAAAATGCATAAAGTATAAATACTTGATACCGGCTTCGGCATCACTCCATTTCTTCCCCGTGGGTGTCGTAAGAGGCGACTAAGGGACTCGAGGGTTTCACGTGTATTACAACCTATAGGCGCCAGACAACCTGTCACTATAGCGATACACAAATTATCTTAACCGACCCTCAATATTTGTCAGACGTGGCGATAGCGACCGTATTTTTGCGGTCGTTAACGCTCTGCCTACCCTGTAAGGGATAAAGACGTAATATAATGTATGTATGTAAAAATACTTTAGGTACCTACTTTAGAAGTTTTGAGTCAGCTGGAAGTGGTGAACAGTTGAAGTAAATAAATCTGCACCTACTTGCTTCAATCTAAGGAAACAATAGCACAACTAATTATGAAATAAGTACCCAAATGAACGTCCATATTTTGGCAGACAGACAACGCAAGGCACACACATACCTTCCTACCCAAATTTTGTTTGCTTTAGGTTTGTTTCGAAGGCGACACCGCTTTTGTGTGAAGAAAATTCCGTAATTACAGCCTTGAAATTTTCATGTCAATTATAATGATTTTACATAAATTTACATGTTCTCGTTGCTACGTACAACATAAGATAATACGCGAATGTAGACACTACGTGTTAAGCTGTATATTAATAAAAGAATATTAAAAAATATCGACTCAGGCCACAGAATAAATAATAATAGTACTGGTAGTACATACCCAGGCCGAAACTTGAATCGTGAAAAACCGTTCCATCGCTCACTTGCCTACCAGAGTTGGTACAGGCCGTACGGCGTTTGAAGTTGGATAAGTAACATAAAGAAGATATATTACTAAATATAATAGTATTAAATATATTACCAGCTGGTATTTGTTCTTTTTTAGATGGCGTGGTTAGTTTAAAATCAAGTAACTAAAACCTGTGAAATGATGTTTTTCAAAAATAAAACTTTCTAGGTAATTCGATTTATCGCCCCTGAAAACCTCCACATCATACGAAATTTCGTGAAATTCATTAAATTAGTTTCCGTTATTCAGAGTGTTAGGAATAGTACTAACGTCCTTTCAAGGGATGAATTAGCCTATGAAACTGGAAAACTTTCCCCAAAGAACATCGGTGGAAATATGAAAAAAAAAAAATTAACCTCTCATACAAAATGTACCAACCTGAGTCACTTTGTAAGTGAGGTCTAAATTTTTTTTTCATATTTCTACCTATGTTCGAATCGACCTATGAAAGAATCCTTGGGTAACCTGGGTAATCCTTTCATGGGCTGGTTCGTCCATTGACACGAAGTTAGTAATTTTCCTAACACCGTGTATACAATAAGGATTAATCTCTACGATAGAAAGTTTCCTGAAAGTCGCATAAATATGAGAGAATTATGGCGAGAAGATGAGATCTTTATACTTGGGATAATCTCGCGCCCGGCGCATTTCAAATGAGGGTTATTATGAAGTCTGTCCCGGCAACGTCCCACTTAGGTTAATAACTGGTTGCTGTGGTTGCTTAGGGGTAGGTATATTTACTTAAAAATTTCCTCTTGCATAAGTATATTGTGGATTTATTTTTTACCCACTTTCGGTTTCTCATTTAAAAAAAATCCATAACTATAACAAACTAAAAGAACTGAACAGAGCGATCTAATGTACAAACAAATATATCTATTCTCGTAAAGAGCACTATCGACGAATTACCCGATGAATCTAGAAAATAAATAAAAATTATTCATAACTGTTGAATGTAAACTTTATTACCTACATTGTTTTTTTAAGAAACATTCATTGTATTATTAAGAGGCTTTTCTTGTCGACTGTTTAGCTGCAAAAAACAAATGACTATCCGGGGTTTAGGCCTCTAACCGTAATAGGGAGGGGCCAGTTTAATGTGTCCTCCGAAGCACGGAACCATGTTTCTCAGAAATTCGAACCATGGACTCCGAACACATGTGAGTTGTGGTGAAGCAGTTACAAATAGCTCAACAGTGGAATAATATCTTGTAGTATTCAGTATTACGATTCAAGCAAAGTAGGTCATGTCATGTAGATCCAACATGACGTCTTAGAACTGAAATAAGACAAAGGAGTTCTTGCTTATGCCGTGTGATGCCGGCTTAGAAATGCCGTGTGATGCCGGCTTAGAATAGCATCACCCCATATCCTTCCCGCGGGTGTTGTAAGAGGCGACTAAGGGACTCGGAGAGTATTGGTGTATTACAATTTTTAGGCGACAGGCTGACAACCTGTCAATATAGTGATACATATGTTTTCTGAAAGAACCTTGGAAAGCAATCCTCAAAAATGTCAGACGTGGCGATAGCGACCGTATTCTTACGGCCGTTAACGCTTTGCCTACCCCGAAAGGGAAAAAAGCGTGATATATGTATGTATGTATTCAGTATTACGATCCAAGCAAAGTAGGTCATGTCATGTAGATCCAACAAGACGTCTTAGAACTGACATAAGACAAAGGAGTTCTTGCTTACAATATTTCGTTATGTCTGATGCAGTGTATTTATAGATTAATCATACAGTATTGCTTCTCTGTAGCATATTGCTACTACTACCGTAGCATAATGAGAATTAAAATAAATTGAGGGTGTTAAGAAAATAGCGGAAACTTCTCGTTGAATAAGATTATTCAATCCATGATTTTTTTGTTGAAGATACCATATACTGTTCAGTTTCATGGGATGACTGTTTACGCTATTGCCTTAACATCCTGCATGTAGCATATACACACAGCAAACAAATAAACTGTACAGAGGCAGGCAGGCATCTCAAATGGTGGTGATAAAATTTCTTAGTTAATGTACACTTAGTTAAAAACATTTGAGGAGCATTAAATTGTCTACTTAACGCAATTTATTTCATCAAGCTAGCATTCCTAGTTTTTTTTTAAAATATGTAATAGGCCCGCATCTCACCTGGTGCATCAAGAGTGCCATTTCACCTGGTGGTAAGTAGAGATGCAGACGAAGATGGTACATGCATAGTTTCCGAGATATTCGCTATTTTTCACATGACCCAAATTCATCGCTCTCGAGTGTAGTTTCAAAAGAAAATATAAAGAATATACAAATCAGTTCTCGTAAAGGAAGTCAATTCGTATTAAATTTTATTTTATGAATATCAATATTTTACTTGGAAATAAAATAAAAATATTTCAATTCGTTTCGAGTACCTACCCCTGTGCAGCTTATTTATACATACATATATCACGCCTTTATCCCTTGAGTGTAGGCACAGCGTTAACAGCCGTAAGACTACGGTCGCTATCGCCACGTCTGACATTTTTGAGAATTGTTTTCCAAGGTAGTTTCAGAAAACATGTGTATCACTATAGTGATAAGTTGTCAGCCTGTCGCCTAAAAATTGTAATACACTAATACTCTCGAGTACCTTAGTCGCCTCTTACGACACCCGCGGGAAGGATGTGGGGTGATGCTGTTCTAAGCCGGCATCACACGGCATTTTATTTTAAGAATATCATTATTTTACTTGGAAATGAAATAAAAATATTTCAATTTGTTTCGAGTACTTATTCTGTGTAGTTTATTTATAATCCTTCTTCTTTGCGAACGAACTAAATTTCTTTTGACCAGTATGTGGCCACATTAATAGCGTTCGGAGTGGCTGCCCATAGATCTTCTAGCGTACAGGAGTCAGGACACGCTGGGCATGTTAGCAGGTGAGACATGCTCTGAGGGACAGCGCATTTATAATCCAACTATACGGTTCCGTATGCTTGTTCCCAGGACGCGTACACGGAGGTGTCGGTGGGCGCGGGGGCGGAGGCCGAGCCCGAGCACTGCCACTGGAAGCTGCACAACGAGCCGCCCAGCGCCATCCCGCAGCTGCTTACCGCGCTCGTATTGTGCGGCCTCTTCATGGTGCGTATGATGACCGATGTGGCGCAGTGGTAGTGCGACTGCCTTTGACGCAGAAGGTTCCGGGTTCGATTCTCGGTGGGTCACTCACAAAGTTGGTATTTATCACTTTGCTAATTTGTTCCCAGTCTGGTCAGGACATTGCGGGCTGAACCACCCGATTGTCCGTAAGTAAGATGGTTCCGTGTTTCGGATGGCACGTTAAGCCGTAGTTCCCGGTTGCTGTCTATGATCACTTAACCGGCGGTCGTTACACAGCCATGTCAGAAGCCTGCTACTTGTAGAAAGCGGTTGAAAAATTCTGACACTAGTTCACTCGGTTCACTGGGTCCGTTGGATGACTTGGTGTCTCACACATAAAGAAGAAGATGGTGCGTATATCAATATCAGCTTATATTAGTCCACTGATAGATATAACCTCTCCAAGTAAATGCCATTAAACACGTTCCTCGTTAAGCCTTATCCAGTTTCTCCAGCCGTTTCTACGTAGTGACACAGAATAAATAATAGTAGGTAGTAGCGCAGTTGTGATTCGCAGTCCCCCTCCACTCAACTCCCAATTAATCAGATGTGTCTTTACAGCTTACTACTTACTAATAACTCATTTAGCATACGATTCTACATTTCTACGATTCTACACCCTTTCTATAGCTGACTCAACTACCTTTAAATTGTGAACCAGTGCGAGTGTCACCACGTCTCCTTATGTCATGATCATGACGCACTGATTGAAGACCTTTCTGTCTTTAGACTTTGTGGTTTTGATTATTCAAGGTAATCCAATTCTCAAATGTTCTCATCGTTCTCCTTGCCTTATCACGTTCTCTGTCGGATTCGGCTACCTAAACTAGGGGATTTGACGTGGAACCAAGTTTTTACATAGCGACTGCTCTTCACTTACTCTTACTGACTTACTCTGCAACCCGAAGGCTAACCTGGCCCGAATCCTAGGTTAAGTCACATATAAATATCATCTGAATTCAAATTTTATTTGAATGTGGGTTGCATCACGATGTTTTTCCTTCGCTGTCAGAGCAGTCGGTAAATGTGCGTGAGTAAAAACATATGCCGTGTGATGCCGGCTTAGAACAGCATCACCCTACATCCTTCCCGTGGGTGTCGTAAGAGGCGACGAAGGGACTCGAGAGTATTGGTGTATTACAATTTTTAGACGACAGGCTGATAACCTGTTACTATATTAATACACATGTTTTCGGAAACAACCTTGGAAAACAATTCTCAAAAATGTCAGACGTGGCGATAGCGACCGTTTCTTACAGCTGTTAACGGTCTGCCTACCCCGCAACGGATAAAGGCGCGATATATGTATGTATGTAAAAACATACTGGTATATGGCGGGGATCGGGCTCGAGTCTCACAATTGTAAGGCCACCGATGCCACGATTGTAAGGCCACCGACGCTCCAGATATCCTATTAGCTTATTTTTTGTGTGTTTTTGCAGCTATGCGAGCTGATCGGCGGTTACATGGCTGGCAGCCTGTCGGTGATGTCTGACGCGGCGCACATGCTGAGCGACTGCGGCGGGTTCGCGCTGGCGCTGCTCGCGTTCTACTGCGCTCGCCGGCAGCCCGACGTCACCATGTCGTACGGGTACAAGCGCGCCGGTTAGTACAAACAAAGAAAAAAAAATCATTTATTCAAAATTTGTGACAGGGTACACTCTAAAATGTAAAGACAATATCCATTAAGGTTTAGAGGCGACCATGGTGTAACTGTTGACACATCTGACCCGGCTAGTCAGAAGATGTGGGTTTGAGTCCCATCGGTGGCGTGATTTTTTTCCGCTTGTTTCGTTTGTATTAGCTGTCTAACAAAAAGTTTATATCAATATCTACTGTTTGATTAAAACACCAAGTATTCGAAATTACTATCTTGTGAGTATTTCTACAAAATAGTAAACATTCACAAATCAGAATAAGCTCCATCTCTCGTCAGCTTGTACATACGTAACGTTGTCAGTTCTACTACAAAGTCATAGGTGGCGTTGATGCTACTCGTAAGTAGTCAAGTAAGGAAAAAATATATGAACGAAACAAATGGTATACAAACCATACTCTACCGAGTAGCCAATGCTGGCAGTGGCGTCTCTTACTCAGCTGCGGCTGCATGTAACTTTACTTACTTTAATAGTACCTACTACAAAATATTTAGGTACCTACCTACCTAGATATTTTGTATGAATGCATTCTATATGGTGCCGTGTGACGCGCCGGCTTAGAATAGCATCACCCCACATCCTTCCCACGGGTGTCGTAAGAGGCGACTAAGGGACTTAAGAGAATTGGTGTATTACAATTTTTAGGCGACAGGCTGACAACCTGTCACTACAGTAATACACATGTTTCCTGAAACAACCTTGGAAAACAAGCCTCAAAAATGTCAGACGTGGCGATAGTGGCCGTATTCTTACGGCCGTTAACACTCTGCCTACCCCGCAAGGGACAAAGGCGTGATATATGTATGTATGTATGCATTCTATAACTAATTCTATCATTTTGAATGGCGTCAAAACACTTACTTTCATATTATTTTTCTGTTTATTAATTCAATCTTTCAATATTTCTAAAAACTATGAATGAAGTGTAGTATCAAAATACAATACAACTACTGTCAAATATCAACTATTGTCTACTGTCAACTATTGTCTCAAAAGACAATAGTTTTAAGCGTACTACTTTTGTATTTTATTAATTAGTCACGAAACTAGCGAATTATCTACTTTGGAAGAATTTTAATACAGAGCAGATAAAATAACCGACTTCATAAAAAGGAGCTTCTCAGTTTGACTTGTATGTAGGTATGTTTTGACCGCGATTATCTCACGTTTGGATGAACCAATTTTGATGCCGTTTCAGAAAAGTATTTGTCAGACATAGGAGAAGGTTTTAGGTACATTAACCAACAAAAAAATAGAGTACCGCACTTTTGCACGTTCCCTTTCAAAAAAATTATTTTATATTTTTTTGTTTCCAGAGGTGTTAGGCGCGATGGTGTCGGTGCTGCTGATCTGGATATTGACAGGCGTGTTCGTGTATGTGGCAGCTGTCAGACTCCACACCGGCGAGTACGACATCCAGCCGGACATGATGATGCTGGTGTCGGGGGCCGGCGTCGGCTTCAACGTCGTCTTGGCGCTGGTGCTGCACGGCTGCGCGTCAGACATCGGTGAGTGACGCGTGAGACTGTGGAGTGACGCGTCAAACTGTGGAGTAGTAGGTAAGACAGTAGAGTGACGCGTTGGACTGTTGAGTTATGCGTCGGCTTCCACGTGGTCTTGGCGCTGGTGCAGCACGGCTGCGCGTCAGACATCGGTGAGTGACGCGTCAGATTGTGGAGCGACGCGGCAGGCTGTGGAGTAATGCGTCAGACTGTTTAGTTATGTGTCAGAAATGATAATGCTGGTGTCAGGTGATGCGTCAGACATAATGATGCTGGTATGGGAGCCGGCGTCGGCTTCAACGTGGTCTTGGCGCTGGTGCTGCACGGTTGCGCGTCAGATATCGGTGAGTGACGCGTCAGACTGTTGAGTGATGCGACAGACAGCGATGAGTAAAGTTGACCCTTATACCCGTTGGTAATCTAATTTTCTGTTCTTGATTGTAATTTCCTTCTCTTTCAGCCCACCACCACAGTCACGGCGGCGCGGCGTGCACCCACTCTCACGCGCCGCAGGCCTCCGCCCCCGCGCCCGCGCCGCGGTTCCGCCTGTGGGGCCGGCGCAGCAGCCCCCACAAGAACGGGGCCGTCAACGGGGACTACAGCATGAAGGAAATGACGCCCGTGGCCACCGTGCAGCCGAACCAGACCAGGTACGCAGCCCTAGGCCTCCACCCCCTTTCGCCTGTAGAGATGCCGTTCTGCTAAGTGTTCGTGAAATAGAAATAGAATTAAAAATAATTTATTTGCAAGAATACTTGTTTCAACTGTCTGCCTGCTACAAATAATAATAATAATTAACCGGCCGGGCAGAGTGGAGCCGCAAGAGTTTTTCAACTCGAAGGGTGGAAGTGTTAAAGGCATAAAGCCGCGAGTAATGCTGAGGGGAGAAATCCCTGAACTTGAAAGCGCAGCACACCTCTCTACACCCTTAGCTACCCGTAGGGCAGCTTGTGACGAGCTGTTGGGGAGTAGCGACCCCACGGACCCGAGTACCCCGGGGAGTGCAGACTGGCCGTCTCCGGCTTGCCGGAGTGGACCCCAAGACCAGGACTCTCACCTTTGGCTTGCCTTAGTTGGCCGGTCGAAGTGGGGCCGCTAGAGTTCGAGCCTGTGTTCGGACTCGAGGGGTGGAAGTGAAACATGCGTAAGTCGCGAGTTGGTGCATGTTCTGGCCCTCGTCCAGGACCTCTGCGCAGAAAGCGGTGTACACCTCTCGACACCCCTCAGTCGCCCGCAACAGTGTTGCGTCCCAGGGCACCGCGCATCATGCGTAAAAGCCCTTTAGTGGAGGCCCACCTAGCGGGCGGCGAGTCACCGTCTGCCGAGATTATCAAGGTTGAGACATTTGATTTGGCAGGCGTCCCGTTGTCTCAACAATAGCCCAGCAACCGGTCCAGCAAATTCCTCCCCATAGCCCTAGTAATCCGACCCTCACCTGCAATAGTCCTTGCATCAGGCGTGTGCTGGCTCTGGGTGTACTCTGTAGTGCAGACAGAGCGAGTATGCGCTTGATGTACACATTACACACTTAGATTATTTGGTATAAAAAGGCCTCTGTGCTGTTGGCTTTGGCCCCACACATGCCTCAAAGGACCGGGTCCCTGTGGGCCCGTGATTCGAAAAGAATACCAACATAATAATAATAATACATGTCAATATATAATGAGATCTTAAATTAAATTTCAGTACCGTATTCTGCATGCGTAAAGCGTGCAATTAAAATTAAACTATAAATAAAATGTCAAGAAAGAAGGATCATGTCATATTATGATTATTAAATTACAGATTAAAACTAAACTATGAATAAAATTTCACAGAAGCTCTATGCAAATTCTTTAATCACAAGGGTCTAGTGGTTAGGATAGCGGTCTTACAGTCGTGCTTAGTCGTGAAACTCGATTTCGATCTCCGCCATGTACCAATGTGTTTTTACTCACGTAAATTTACCGACTGCTCTTACGGTGAAATAAAATTTGAATTCAGGTGATATTTGAATGTGACTTAACCTAAGGATTCGGGCTAGGTTAGCCTTCGGATTTCAGAGGTCAGATGGCAGTCGCTCTGTGTAAAAACTTGGTTCCACGTCAAATCCCCTAGGTTAGGTAGCCGACCCCGACAGAGAGCGGGATAAGGCGAGGAGAATGATGAAATGAAGAGCCTAACCACAAAAAAGTTAGACGCGAATTTCACGCGTGTTTAAAAGTATCTTTATACCAAACAGACGCTAGATACGTATTTAACTCGCGTTCAATCCAGCAGTGGACTTTTGTGCCTATGTTAGCCCCATTTGTCCCCACAAAATCTGTCCCTAGTGACAAATGGAAATAAAACATCCACAAAATCTGTCACTAGTGACAAGTGGGAAGAACAATTTGACCCACTCGCATTTGATGTACACTGCTCAGCCTAAATACCTTTAAAAACAATAAATTTAATACACCGCTAATCTATCTATTAAATTTTAATGGTACAGTGCTTAAATATAAATAATTTCATTGAACTGTGACTCGTTTTTCGAAACTACAGGCTACAATTCGATGTACATTGCATAGCGAGTCAAAAATTCTGGTTTTATAATGTCCCACCGGCTACGCAATGTACATCGAATTCCACCTGTAGAATTGTAGCCTGTAATTTTTATTACATACGCCACTGATGGCGCGAACAATGTACATCAAATGCGAGTGGAGACAAAGTGTTCCCAATTGTCACTGTTGAGACAGTTTTTTTTAAGGACAAATAGGCTTTTTCAAATTGCTGTAGAAGAAAAAAAAGCCCTAAGTGTTTACCTTATTCCTCGTGTTTTTGTTTGCAGGAACATAAACCTTCGCGCGGCGTTGATCCACGTGATAGGAGATCTCATACAGAGCTGCGGCGTGCTGCTAGCTTCTATTATTATTAAGTTTTATGTAAGTTCTCTATAGGGAATATTCATGTTTTTTTTGTCTTAAATTAATAGTTTACTACTTTTTAACGTAGAAAAAAATATTAATGGGCTTCAAAATACTCTAGATATTTTTAAAAATGAAATTTAAAACTTTAAAAAAATTTAAGCAGTTCTAACGCCGCCATTTTGCGTGACGTCACATGAAACGTCCAGTGGGTGTTTACTGTGGACTTTGAATACAATGTCGTGTCAGATGACGTCACATTTCGTTCGACCAATAGCGGCGCGTTTTGGAAGTTTGAATTTCGCTCCCTTATTTTGCACTTTTTGAATATTTTAGGGGTTTAAATAATAAGTAAATAAATAAAAATCCTTTTCATTATAATATTAAGATAATAAGTATTCGAGAAAATAATATTTTAGGCCATTTTAAATTTTATGCATATCCCCCCTATTGCCGTCACAAGACACGATCTCCCGCTTTCGCCATCCAGTCGCTACCAGCCGCTCTCTTTAAGTTATCAGTCCATCTGGCCGTAAGGCGTCCAACTCATTACATACTTACTTTATTTTACGGTAGGGTTTTCAAATACCCGGCCAATTTCGATACCCTGCTATCGGTTTCATTTTTTTGGTAGAATTGATAGATAATGGAGACACAAAGATGTATAAGTTTACTTATAATTAAGACGGCTGCCTCTTTAAAGATAATAAAGTTCTTCAGTATGGTGCACTAAAACGCCTATAATTTAATAATGCATTTCTTTTAAAATACGGTGTATAATTTTGTGTTTTTTAAAGTGTTTCTGTCTGTCTTATAAGCTATTTAGATGTTTGTTTGTTTGTTCCCAGCCGAGCGCGCAGTTCATTGACCCGGTGTGCACGTTTATATTTAGCATCATCGTGCTTCTAACCACCTCGAGGGTAGTCAGGGACGCGCTCAATATTTTCATGCAAGGCGTTCCTAAGGATTTCCGGTGAGTGTCACGAAGGACCCAAATCTGCTATATGAAAATCGTTTCAGTTGGAAAATAAAATGGTCTGCCGTCTGATTAATTAATTTACATAACAAATAATAAATTTTCTACTACATATATTTAATTATTTAAATATAAAATACAAACTGTCATGTCAAAACAAAAATAAAATACAAAAAATAAAAATTACAATTAATAAATTGTCACAAATATAAAAGTACACAATATAAAGGACATGAAAAATTGACTTTAATGTGTATTTTAATTGATTGTTGTATTTATTTTTTAATTAATGCATGTATAATTTTTTAGTTTTATTTTTGACTTCTTTATTATGTTAATTTCTATACAATGTACTATTGTTTTGAAATAAATTGAATTGAAATTGAAAACAAATATAAAAGGAAAAGTACACAACAGGGTCCCAAGTCTGCTATTTTTTTGCCATTGTAGCGCCACCGAAACTCAGCTGCCATTCCATTGCCATTGTGATTTTCTATACTTCATATTGTTAGCGTACGAAATGAGCGAAATCATCTGAGATCCAATTGATATCTAACAGAAACGATTTTCATTTTGCAGACTAAGGGCCCAGGTACTGTTAATTTCTATGTAATTATAATGTGTCTCAATATAATTCAAATGAAATTTAGTATCAGGTGAACTGGTAAGCTGGTTTGCATATGGATGGGTCTCAAATTCTCAATATGGTCTGAATGAGTCTATAGATATTATGTCAGTCTCAATATTTCGAAAATTTCATTTAGGTCTTACAAATAGTGTGTCCTATCCTATGTTCCGCTTTGTCCCCACAAAATCTGTCATCTGTCACTGGTGACTAATGGAAACAGTCCCATTCGCATTTGAAGGTACATCGCTCGCGCCACGCGTGCCTCGCGAGGCGCTGAGCTCGGCGCAGAAACGGCGACTTCTCATAATAGATGCAGTCAGGATCGTAGCAAGTGGAAAGACGTAGCCTCTGCCTACTCCTCTGGAAAAGAGGCGTGATTATACAGGGTGTAAAAAATTGTTGCAAATATTCTAAGGGGTGAACCAGCCCATGAAACTAAACAACTTTCCCAAAGGAACATAAGGTCGAAATATGAAAAAAAAAATTGAACTCCCATACAAAATTACCGACCGACCAAGTCTATTTGTGTCCAAAAAAAAACTCATATTTCGACCTCTCTTGGGGAAAGTTGTTTAGTTTCATGGACTGATTCACCCCTTAAAATATTTGCAACTACTATTTTTATATGTGTGTATGTATATGAGTGTGTGTGTGATTGTTTCAGGTACCGGGAATTGGTATTAGCGTTGTCGGGCATAGCGGGCGTGCGGCATGTCCACTCAGTCCACGCGTGGGCACTGTCCACGCACCACGTCGAGCTCACCGCGCACATCGGCATAGGTGAGATTATAAAAATACCGGCAATTTGAATACAAAAATAATTCAAGGAAACAATAAATACATAAGGTTGATTAGAAGAGATCCCTTGATGGGATAAGACCGCCTTTCTGCCTCCTGTTTTATTTCCTTGAATGCTTTTGCATATTATTTTGTGGTACAATTAAATTACATATTTATACAGTATTCCGTCGATACTTTAATAAGTCGCGAAATATGCCGTGTGATGCCGGCTTGGAATAGCTTCACCCCACATCCTTCCCGCGGGTGTCGTAAAAAAGGCGACTAAGGGACTCGAGGGTATTGGTGTATTAAAATTTTTAGGCGACGGCTGACAACCTGTCACTATAGTGATACACATGTTTTCCGAAACAACCTTGATGCCAATGATGATGATGTCCCTTATAGAATAGAAATCTTTATTTCAAATACATGAAGCAATACAATATTAGTAACTTAAATACTAGGCACAGGTTGTACATTGAAAAAGGTATCCCACTCAGCATATGCTATAATGCGAAGCAGGTATTACAGCGCTGGTATTCTGTGGTACCCATACGTGTCTTACACCCTGTGTTGCAGACGAGCTGACAGACCCGGAGCCGGTGCTGCTGCAGTGCCAGCGGCTGGCGCGCCAGTACGGCGCCGCGGCAGCCACCTTCCAGCTGGAGCGCCGCGCCGCGCACTGCCCGGTGTGCGCGCAGCCCGGCGCGCTGCCCTGACGCTGCGCCACGCTCGCGCGCTGACCAGGTACTAGCAGCAGCTGCAGCGCCGCGCACTGCCCGGTGTGCGCGCAGCCCGGCGCGCTGCCCTGACGCTGCGCTGCGCCACGCTCGCGCGCTGACCAGGTACTAGCAGCAGCTGTAGCACCGCGCACTGCCCGGTGTGCGCGCAGCCCGGCGCGCTGCCCTGACGCTGCGCCACGCTCGCGCGCTGACCAGGTACTAGCAGCAGCTGCAGCGCCGCGCACTGCCCGGTGTGCGCGCAGCCCGGCGCGCTGCCCTGACGCTGCGCTGCGCCACGCTCGCGCGCTGACCAGGTACTAGCAGCAGCTGCAGCGCCGCGCACTGCCCGGTGTGCGCGCAGCCCGGCGCGCTGCCCTGACGCTGCGCTGCGCCACGCTCGCGCGCTGACCAGGTACTAGCAGCAGCTGTAGCACCGCGCACTGCCCGGTGTGCGCGCAGCCCGGCGCGCTGCCCTGACGCTGCGCTGCGCCACGCTCGCGCGCTGACCAGGTACTAGCAGCAGCTGTAGCACCGCGCACTGCCCGGTGTGCGCGCAGCCCGGCGCGCTGCCCTGACGCTGCGCTGCGCCACGCTCGCGCGCTGACCAGGTACTAGCAGCAGCTGTAGCACCGCGCACTGCCCGGTGTGCGCGCAGCCCGGCGCGCTGCCCGGCGCGCTGCCCTGACGCTGCGCCACGCTCGCGCGCTGACCAGGTACAGTCGGTGATAGCTGTTACCTGACCCCCAGTGGTTTAAAATAAACATTCGAATACTCAAATCAGACTCAAAAGAAAAAAGCAATATACTTGTGTTGTAATGTGCTGGGAATCGAACTCGGCTCCTCGGTTATCATGAGCGCTTAACATACCGCTACACCAACTTCCCCGACAAACATAATGGTAAATTTTTGCATAGCCTTCTTCCACACCTTATTTTGCGTCTTTACTCATATTCTATCATATGTTTAAATGTGGGTAGGTAGATATTTTGATGCAAAAAGACTTGAATAAAATGAAATAAGATCAGTCTACGTTTCGGCAGTGACTATTTGCGTTATCAATTTGCATTTATTATTTGCATTCGGGTTGTTTCTTTCTATTTATTGGTCTTGTGAATCATGTCGTGGTTGACCGATTACCAAAAGTATAAGATTATATTTTTGCATGAAGAGAATACTCCCATTAAAAAGATTGCTCGTGATCTCAATATAGCGGTAAGTGGTTTCTATATAAGAACCGTTATTTACTATAATCTTATTTTATTTATTTATTTTACTATACATGAAGCTTATACATTTTTGCCTATTCTTAGTGCCATTAAACCTGAGGAAGGTTTGTATTGTGTAATTGTAATCGTTATCTTTTGTGTTGTAATTGTAATCTTTGTTGGGTATTGTTATTTATGCTATAAAAATAATATATAGTAATTAAAGTGATAAAAAATATTTATTTGTCCATTCTTTTTTACAGAGGAATACTGTAAAGCTTTGGATACGCCGTTACGGTGAAACAGGGAGTGTGCAGCGAAACCGGTCTGGACCAAAACCCATAATGTTTACTGATCAATCGGAGCGTCATCGGGCCATTGTTGCACGGCATCAGGAGCACCCATTTGCAACTACACTATCCACTGCAGTAAACCACGGAATTTCTGTGCAAACAGTTAGACATCATTTGCACGCCGCTGGATTTAAAACGTATAAACCAACCCGGAAGATTAAGTTATCACCTGCTCACCGCCAAGCAAGAGTTCAATTTGCACAAACCTATCTCAATTTTGATTGGATTAATAATGTTGTGATTTTCACAGACGAGAAGGTATTTAAATCTGATAAAGATGGGAAACAAATCTTATGGCGAAGGAAAGGACAACGATATGAAGAATCTTGCATGTTACCTTGTAGAACCAGTGGGAGAATTTCTTTAGGCTATTGGGGCTGGATGTCGTCCATGGGACCTGGTGAGCTGATAGAGGTGGGTGCACACTTTAATAGCCGTGAATATAGAGAAATACTCAGGGATGTTATGTTGCCATCAGTGCGTATCGCCTACCCAACACAAGAAATTTATTTTGTCCAAGATAATTGCTCTATCCATCGTGCACACATTGTTCGTCAATGGCTAGAGGAGCAAGAAGGCGTTCATGTCATAGATTGGCCTTCCAAAAGTCCCGACCTTAACCCCATAGAGAATTTATGGGGTCTGATGACCCTTAACTGGGACCCTTCTGAAGTGCGAAATAAAGAGAATTTGGCTGCAGTCGTAACATCAACCTGGGATTTCATGAGAGGACGTGAATACTGCTGGAACATGGTAAATGGTATGCCTGGTCGTCTGCAGCAAATCGTCGACAAATCAGGTGGATCGCTACGTTATTAAATACCATAAACTTAGGTAGATACCTAAGTAGTTTATTTGTCTGATGTAGTTTTATTTATCAGCATTATTTTGTATACAAAATGTTTAAATGTAAATACCTACCTGCTTAATCTATTAAATTTGATTTACATAATATTAGTAGTGATGTTATTGTTATATAATGAAATATAACATGTTGATTCACTGCATATTATTAACTGTATACAAGATTTTTATGAAGTAGTTTAATTCTATCAAAATAAGTCAACTACAATACAACTATAAGATATCCATCCAATTAAAGTATGCCTATTAGGCATATCAAGTAAGTAGGTATTTACTTTTAACAAAGTATCTGCTTATTTTGGTAATAAACTCTTTTTTTGCAAGATTTATTGATTTTTATTTATAAATATATTAAAATATATATTAGTATACCTCACAAACATTTATTTGATTTCAAAATAAAAACAAAATAAAATAACCCTAGTGAGTATCGAGCCATGTTCTTCGTTACTTATAATCTTTGCCCGACACTCTGGCCACTACACCACATCTACATGTCAATGAATTGTGAAATTAGGGGACACTTGCTAGACAAGCTAGTTGTAAACAAATAGGCTAAGCTGATAATCACCCGTATGCTCACAACATAAGGATGCGTTTCCCTGCTAAATATTAGCAAGCAGTATTCGGCTATTCACAGTTCAGTGGCGCCCTCTTCTGTTTATTTTTTAATCCAAACCACACTTATACCCGCAATTGAATATATTCTTTGTTACGATAACAATAAGAACGAAATTACCTACGAATCTACCAATTGTGCGAGGGGTCAGGTAACTCCTATAAGCCACTGTACTAGCAGCAGCTGCAGCACCGCGCACTGCCCGGTGTGCGCGCAGCCCGGCGCGCTGCCCTGACGCGGCGCCACGCTCGCGCGCTGACCAGGTACTAGCAGCAGCTGCAGCGCCGCGCACTGCCCGGTGTGCGCGCAGCCCGGCGCGCTGCCCTGACGCTGCGCCACGCTCGCGCGCTGACCAGGTACTAGCAGCAGCTGCAGCGCCGCGCACTGCCCGGTGTGCGCGCAGCCCGGCGCGCTGCCCTGACGCTGCGCCACGCTCGCGCGCTGACCAGGTACTAGCAGCAGCTGCAGCGCCGCGCACTGCCCGGTGTGCGCGCAGCCCGGCGCGCTGCCCTGACGCTGCGCCACGCTCGCGCGCTGACCAGGTACTAGCAGCAGCTGCAGCGCCGCGCACTGCCCGGTGTGCGTACAGCCCGGCGCGCTACCCTGACCAGGTGGGCACGCGTGTCACAGAGGTCTATTGTGCGTTGACAACTGACAACTTCATATTAAACCCGGAAAAGGGGTTCCCCGTTTGGCGCGTGTGACAAAGGTCTATCCTGCAGCCGACCTGGCTCCGCACGTATCGACACGTCGTTCCTGTGGAGTCAGCCAGGGAGGCCGAGAGGATGGCTCAAGTCCAGCCTGGCTAACATGCGTGCCACGACATATTTTGTCGTTTCATATCAATGTCACTACGGAAGAGTGCGTAACTTATTCGCAGTGAAGTTAGCCGCAGAAGACATATTACGGTGACATAATTTTATCGTAGCACGCATGTTAGCCATGTTGGGCAACTCTGCTTTCTCTATAACTTCACCCACGTCAGCCGCTGACATACATACACATATCACGCCTTTGTCCCTTGCGGGGTAGACAGGACGGTAACGATCGTATAATTACGGTCGTTATCGCCACGTCTAACAATATTTGAGGGTCGTTGCAGATAAGTCGTGTATCACTATAGTGACAGGTTGTCAGCCTGTCGCCTAAAATTGCAATACACATGAAACCCTCAAGTCGGCTTCTACGACACCCACGGGAAAAACCTGGGGTGATGCTATTCTAAGCCGGCATCACACAGCAAAAAAAAACTTTTTTATAATTATTTATTTATTGTTTTTAGATGGTCAGTCTGGAGTGGAATCGCACTAGTTGTCGATAACGAAGAAACAGGTACAGTACAAGATAGTTTCCTTCAAATAATGATGACTTACTTAAGATATTATTTGCATGTATAACATAATCAAATCACAGAACCTGCTTAGGCCATTCTATAATCGAATCAATAAAAAAGTTTAAATTTATGCTCTAGGGATTTTATGCGACTTTTGACTTACTAAGTATCCAAAAAAAACACCATTATATAAATTTGATTTTAAAAAAATGAAATTGGATCGAATTGAAATCAGTTCCTAGAATTACGTGAAAAAATATTAAGTCTGTACTAAATAGGTTCACGTAAAAGTTCATAAATTAACAGAAATGATTGCGATACGAGAAATCAACTCTGTTAGCTGAATATAGCGCTGTCATTTATCGTCATATTGGTTCAGAAAACGATAGGAAAATCTCAAGTCAGGTCATGTCTTATAATTGGACGCAAAATGCGTGTTAAAAACGATTACGACTAAATTGACTTGAATGGCAAAGAACCCGTTGACATTTTAAAAATGACTTGGATATCCTATCCTTTTCGGAATTAATTTGACGAAAAGTGACAGCGTTATTTTTAGCCATAGCCAGTTATGAGAACTATTATCTCGAATCGTGGCCATTAACTAATGCATAATAAACTTACGGTAACATTCTTAATAGTAAAGAATTATTTGAACATGAAGTACCAAGCACGAGAGGCGCTAGTAAGAAATTTATAATTGTAAATATTTTCTTTATTTTTGTATTCAGATAATAAATAAGTAATTTATAATTAGTAATTAGTGCCAATTTTATAAGACTAGTTAAATGACTCAATTTATTGTATTCGTTGATAAATGTATATTGGGCAGTTTTAAGATAATTATTTTTTAATGATTGACGACTTATTAACGATTGATGAATGAATGATTGATTTTATGAATGATTGATTAACGATTGATGATTGATTGATGTTGGACGACTCGGTGTCCCACACGAAAAGAAGAAGAAGAAGAAGAAGAAGAAGAATGATTGATATTGTACTAAATAAGGACATTTAGATAACTTAATTATAATCAAATGAAATAATATGCTGGAGTCTGTAAAATCTTCGTTATCCATTTTCGTTTGGCAATTCGTATGGCAATTTTTTTCTTTTTTTTTTTTTTTTTTAAATGTACAATATATTAAAATCAACACCAAAGTAAAAATCCCTGTCATTTTCTAATAAAATAAAATGTAAGAATTGTGATAAAAGTTCAACTAAATATGATGTCGCTATTTACACAGGGTTTCCTTACGTTGTTTGCTACAGTCGGGCTGTTTTAGAAAGCTCTTTTTGACAGCTATTAAATATTTACTAGAAAGGATGTGAATAAAGGAAAGTGCACCTTAATCCTGTAAAGGATAAAGGCGTGAGGTGTGTTACACTGGCCTCATACGTCCGTGACAGACGATTCAATCAGTGTCTGAGGCAAGAGCACAGACATTGCGTTGCCTGGGACGCAATTATGGTTGCCGCAGGGTTACCCAGGACCTGCGCCACCCTCTCAGCCTCCCTGGCTAACTCCACAGGAACGACGAGTCGATACGTGCGGAGCCAGCCCGGCTGACATGCTTGCCACGATATATTTTGTCGTTTCATATGCGTACAATGTCACTACGGAAGAATGCGTAACTTATTCGCAGTGAAGTTAGACGCAGAAGATATATTGCGGTGACCAAATGTTATCGTCGCACGCATGTTAGCCATGCAGGACGGCTGCAGGAGTCTACCGCACGATAGACCTCTGTCACACGCGCCAAACGTGGACCCGTTCCGGGTGTAATATGAAGTTGTCATTCTCCAGGACCGGTCTAGGGTCTGGATAATCCCTCGGTCGCCTCGTAAGAAACCCTTGGAAAGAGAGAGTGGTGCTATTCTACTCTGCCGACACCACATGGCTAAGTTACATAAATACATACATACATGTATCACGCCTTTATCGCTTGCAGGGTAGGCAGAGCGTTCACGCCCGTTAAAAACGGTCGCTATCGCCACGTCTGACAAATATTGAGGGCCGTTTGAGATAATTTGTGTATCATTATAGTGACAGGTTGTCAGCCTGTCGCCTAAAAATGATAATTACACATGAAACCCTCAAGTCCCTTGGTCGCCTCTTACGACACCCACGGGAAAGAAATGGGGTGATGCTATGCTAAGCCGGCATCACACGGCATGTTTGGCCAAGTTGTGTATGTGTATTGGATTTAACAGCCACCACACTGGGCTTATAAAGTGGCCCGACCTTGCGTGTGACTAGGTAAGGCACTGACCAAAAATGTTAACAGTATTAAAAGATAATAAGGTCATAGTAATATATTCGGTAAATTATTCAATTATTTATTATATAGCTATAAAAAATTGCGGTTGTAACTTACAGAAAAAGCTTAAAAATGTTACCAATAACAAAATAAAAAATATGATTATAAAAATATATTCTTAAGATTTTTCACTAGTTGTTATTGCATTAACATTTGAATAAAAATATTATACGAAGATGAAATATTGTGTTGTTACAAAGTATTTATAACTGAAGGTGAGTATGTTAATATAATAACTTTGATATTGTGTAGTGTTCGCTGATTAATTGTTGTTTTGTACGTAGATAGTTTTAGGATTCAAGTCTTTCTATTTTTGTGAATGTAATTAATAGTGACAGCGATCTCCGTCAGTAAGAATTAAGTAAGAACTTAATAAATGTATTGAGTTTTAATACGACATTTTAGACCTTTGACGCATTTCAGACCTTTTATCAGTGTCCATCAGGATGGCGGGTGTATAATATCGAAATAAATCAATAATAAATGTGTTAAATGTACACTAAATGTACGTATTTGTACTTAAGTATCCACGTCGTACATTTATTAGTTTATTAGAAATAACGATTTCAAAGTGAGCAGCCATTCTGACGCCAGGATGGCGGGTGTATTTTAAACGGATGAACCAAACCTGACTATTCATGTATCACATAAATGTACGAGAAATGTACGCATTGCCTTACATAACAAACACTATTTTACTATCAAATTAAGGTCCTTAAATAGGTTTCAAAAGTTAAATCTGCATGGCTAACATGCGTGCCACGACATATTTTGTCGTTTCATATGCGCACAATGTCACTTAGGAAGAATGCGTAACTAATTCGCAGTGAAGTTAGCTGCAGAATAATCTATCTAAAATTATTATTATAACTTTGATAAATAAAAAATTATGGATCTTTGAATTAAATACTTACTGAGTATGTGAAATTAGAAACAGTATGGTACCTACTTTGGTTTATTAAATTAATTCAAATATTATTATTATTATTAGTGATAATGATAAATTAAATCAAATACTTAGAATTTTGTGACATTTAAAGAATTTGATAATCAACTTATATCTATTATAATTAACGAGAGATATTTATGAGTGATTTCTATAGATCAGAGTTCTGATTTAACTTTTGATACCTATTTTAAGGCCTTATTTTGATGGTAAAATAGTGTTTTTTTATGTGAGGCGATGCGTACATTTCTCGTACATTTATTTGATACATGAATAGTCAGGTTTGGTTCATCTGTTTAAAATACACCCGCCATCCTGGCGTCAGAATGGCTGCTCACTTTGAAATCGATATTTCTAAGAAACCAATGAATGTACGACGCGAATACTTAAGTACAAATACGTACATTTAGTGTACATTTAACTCATTAATTATTGATTTATTTCGATATTATACACCCGCCATTCTGATGGACACTTTTATCAAACCATTTGTGGTGTCTATTCGAGTAGTGCATGTTGCAATCGGGCAAATTGATATTTACCAATTGTCACAAACGTTAAATTACTCTGATGGTATGTACCTACTCGTAGGTACCTGCACAGTAACTGAGGCTGCAACAAGATACCATATTACAGTTTATTTTGGAATATTATTATATGGTTTAAAAGGCGCTTGGAAGATATACACTCACAATTAAGTCGCATGTGTTTGTTTTCGTTTAATGGTCCTTAAAAGGGACATACATGACCATTAGTAAAAAATACATACTAACAGGGATGGCTGTCGTTATTAAACCCAAGTGGGCAACACTGAATAATGATAAGGTTTAGAATTATACTCTGTTCTACGAAACGAACTGCCAAAGAAAATCATTCGAGAGCACCTATTGGCAAATGCGCGTGACCGGCCCCAAGTCTGCTATTTTTTTGTCATTGTAACGCCATCGAAACTCAACTGTCATTCCATTGCCATTGTGATTTTCTATACTTCAAAATGTTAGCAGACTACGATATGACTGAAATCATCCAACTGTGAACCAATCGACATCCAACTTTAAATATTTTCATTTAGCAGACTTAGGGCCGCGTTCGTTACCTGCGTTTTGCGACGCCTTATGGAAAGGGAGAAAAAAATTCCTATTTGTCAAACTTGCGAAAGTTCGTAAGGCGCCGTCTTCTGACTAGTCGGGTCAGATGTGTTAACCGTTACACTACGGTCGGCTCTGACCCAGCCAGGCGGCGAAATTGTGATCCACTTGTTTCGTTCATATAATTTTTCCTTACTTGACTACTTACGATTCATTTTGATTAGTGCGAATGCAGGTGATTAGTGCAAGTGTTGAGTAGGCTGCAAAGTAAGAATATAAGAGAGTTATATTTTTTGCGGGTAAACTGCGAGTAGCCCCCCGTGCATTTCACTCGCACTGGCACTAATCAAAGTGGATACAGGCCTTAATTCCCGCTCGAGAGTGACAAGCAGAAAACACCTATTTGTCACTCAAACAGGGCCCCAAGTCTGCTATTTTTTGTCACTGTAACGCCATCGAAACTCAACTGCCATTCAATTGCCATTGTGATTTTTCTATACTTCAAACTGTTAGTAGACTACTAATTGACCGAAATCATCCAACTGAGATCCAATCGACATCCAACTAAAACGATTTTTAGTTAGCAGACTTAGGGCCCAGATGTCTTGTTTCGGTATGTGCTCAAATAATTATCATCGTGATAGAATCTAGTTAGGACTCCAATTAACACTTACTTCCCTTTTGTCTACTGTCCTTCAATATTAGTGGGTACCTACTTAATTATGTTAATTATCATTTTGACATTTGAGAAATATTTTCAGCTAGTTTGCTTACCACGTATCCGTCAACGATATCGCCAAATTGTAAAAACCAAAAAAATATAAAGAAATAATATGTATTGTGTTAGTAGAAATTGTAAGTCTGTAGGTTATTGTTTTATATATTTTGCAGTTAATTTGAAATGTGTTGTCCGTCCCTAATATTCGTGTATTCCAGTTTGTTGTAATTTATATAAAATCTGTAAGGAAAACTCACGGAAAAGTTTTTATTAATTCAGTTTTCTTTAACTCATATTCCCATAAAAAGTCACTTTTGGAGGGTCGAAAAAAATTTTTCATTTCCCAAAATAGCCTTCATATAAAAAGTTGTTCAGTTTCATGGTCTGAGCAAGCCTGCAAAGGTTTCGATACACCATCCCTTACACCCTTTATATCTACGTGATAATTTCTAGTAAATTGACATTGCAAGAACTAAGACCATATCTACCATAGAAATGCTCAGTAGCGAAAAAACCCCGTATTTATAGTTTTCGAACTCTTAATAAAATATTTAGGTCATCAGGATCTTCAAAAAATGCAGAACATGCATTAAATTCAGAATTATACAGGGTTAAGGAGACGGTGTAACAAAAACTTTGCAGGCGCGCTCAGACAATGAAACTGAACAACTTTCTATGGGGACTATGTTGGTAAACGTGATTTTTTTTAGAGCTTCCATACAAAATTTCCGATCAGCTGAGTAAGGCTGGTTTCAGAGCGACGCGTCTCGGCAGCGCTGCCCAGCCGCGCGCGCCTCGCATTACACGAGATTGTATGTAGCGTTTCATAGTGACGCGTCTTGGGCCGCGTCTCGGCCGCGCCGCGGTCGGATCTCCTTCGATTGCCAGTAGCGTCGACTTGCAATCTTTTAAGACGTCGTTGTTGCACTCTTTTCCATATAACGTATACAGCTAATATAGTGATTACGTTTGCTGGCATAATGATTCTCTGCACTCGACCGTACACCACAACGAAGCGCGCGCGTCTGAATGTCGTTTCACAGCGAACGCGCTGCCCAGGCGCGCGCCCGAGCCGCGCGCGCCTGGGCAGCGCTGCTGAGACGCGCCGCTCTGAAACCAGCCTAACTTTGTATGGGAACTCGAAAAAGTTTTTTTCGTTTTCCAACATAGCCGCCATAGAAAAAGTTGTTCAGTTTCATGGTTTGATCATGCCTGTAAAGTTTTCGTTACACCGTATCTTACACCCTGCATAAGTTCCTTTAGGGTTTTCAGTGAAGGATTGAACCATGCTTGAACGTACCGTGAGTGGTATGTACCAAAACTTATTTTTAGCCTGAAGGAGAGACCATGAAAAGGATTTATCAGAGAAGAGAAGAAAATACATATGATAAAACTGAACAAGACCTAAAAAAACTCGTAAAAATACTTCAGTCATAAAAATTATACCTATTTGGAAGTAATTAACACAATGAATTAATTATTTTTATTTTATGAATTTATAAAATTTGTCAAAATCTACTAAGTAGTGTTCAGCTGTACATTTGAGAATAAGAATGCACATAGATAACGTATGAACGTGGGTTTGGTAAGAACCGGCGGAGGCGAATTTTTTGAAAATTTTAATGACCATCGTATCTTGGTAAAATAAAGTTTCTTAGATAAAATTTCCTAAAATCAAATTTAATCTTCTTCGTTCTGAAAGGGCTATTTGACATTATGGGAAAGGGACATTTTGGGAAAGTGATATTTTGGGAAGGGGACAATCAGGGAAAGGAACATCCTGAGAAAGGGACATTTTGGAACCAGGGGACATTTTGCGAAAGGGACACTCTGCACCTAAACGTTTGAGCGTTTTGAGCATTTCAGGAGCTCAATTTCAGAATTGTACGTTTTCGTTTCATGCGAAAATTTGTAACTTTGAATGCTTGTATTACACGTTCTACTGTACTTATCGATTCCCACATCATGCCCTCAAAAATTAAAAATTCACACATATTTTTGACTATCAAAACATCAAGTAAAAGAAATTTAAAAACGTGTGGTTAGACCAGTCGTTTTAGACTTTCGTGCACGGAACCGAATACGATGGTTTTTCTCTCGAGTTAATGCTCGTGTTGGTAATTTTTAGATATATACGTAGTAAAGGCGTGATATATGTATGTATGTTTTGTTTGACATGATATCCGTAAACATGGAAATTGGTAATTAGATATGTTTCTAATTTCCGTTGTAAATTGTATCTTTCTTTGAAAATACAATATGTTTAACCATGTTAAATTTAATATCTTTCGCTACAGCCCAGTTCGGTTTAACACTATTTAACTTTTATTTAATAATTGCCTATAACACCTACTTACTTATTTTACCTATATGTAATAGGAATAATTGTGTACTTAAATATCAAAGTACGGTATGTCCAGTCTAAGTAAAAAATGGGAAATGACAAAAGTTTGTTTTTAAGTTAAAGGTTTATTTAATTCATGTTTTTTTTATTTAGGCTACTCGAGGTAGAGGTAAATGTTGAAGAAAATACACTAAAATAACAAATAAGTATCTGCTGATGCTAGAAAATAACGATAAATTTTGGACATACCGGACTTTGTTTATATACCAGCGTAACATGTCGGTTTTTGAAAAAACTTTTGATACAGTCTTTTTTCGGGCTTTGTCAGGATCCACCACGTGTATTTTGAAGTAATAATTGTCCATTTTAAACAAAGATATTTAATGAAAATTTCGACCGCAAAGTTAACCTCTCGCGCAAGATTGAGGAACTGGTAGCCATATTGGATGCCATCCTTTACTCTGATTGGCCGACGTGGACCTGCTTGAGTTTGATTTATACTTGTCAATGGACGTGCCGCCGTTTGAAAAAAAACTACTATTTTAACCGTTATTTTCATGAGGATTTACGTGACTTATCTCGTTTTGGATAAAACAGTCGTATACAGTTTTAAATTTGAAATTTGGCGCCATTCATAGTTCACTTTTGACCAGATGCGTGACTTACCGGAGTTTGTTATTTATCTACACAATTTATGTCGTCAGGTTTGTAGAGGCACGCAAACACGACAATAATAAAATTAGATACAACTTTTCGGATTTGTGTCTTAAAAAAACTATTCTTAAAATTTGGTTTTTTATGGTACGTTTACTTACACAATATATGTATGATTTGAACTTTAAAGGCCGAATATGATTATTCCCGCCTAATTGGAAAAGAAAAGTAAAGTTGTTCAGTTTACACCCTGAATGTGTCCTAGTATGGCAGAATTCTAGAATTACTTAGTAAGTACTTATTATTATGAGCCAGAAATACCCACTGCAGTGCCACCACAAAATTGGATGGAGATGGCGAGAGAAAATTGGAAGGAGAGGGATTCCTTTGCCATGCAGTCTTCTTCTTTTCGTGTGGGACACCGAGTCGTCCAACGGCCGAATGAACCCTAGTGTCAGAATTTTTAAACCGCCTTCTACAAGTAGCAGGCTTCTGACATGGTTACGTATCGACCGCCGTCTAAGTGATCATAGACAGCAACCGGGACCTACGGCTTAACGTGCCATCCGAAACACGGAACCATCTTACTTACGGACAATCGGGTTGTTCAGCCCGCAATGTCCTAACCAGACTGGGAACAAATTCACAAAGTGATAAATATCAACTTTGTGAGTGATCCACCGAGAATCGAACCCGGAACCTTCTGCATCAAAGGCAGTCGCACTACCATTGCGCCACACCGGTTGTCAATGCCCTGCAGTGGGAACTAGATGCTTATTACTAACAAAATATAAGTCATGACATGGGCTTTAACTGTCTCAAATACCTTACACTGACTGATCATGCATGTGGGATGGGACTGTCTGTAGGTATTTTTTAACTACTGCGCAGACTGTTTTTTGTATATAAAGCGTGCTAAGGATTCGGAGATTCATTCTTCCTTCCGTCGGGCATAGTAAGATAGATAACTAATCTCAAAAATGAAGTTCTTTGTGTTCGTAGTACTCATGGCTCTGGTAAGTGAAAAATAAGATATTTCTTTCTTTTTGATTTCTTTATTTTCTTGTCTCGTATACAACCCCAATTTCACTCATCGCAATAAAATATTTTATTTTTCATTTCTATCATTTTTATAATTTTATTCATGCAATTAAAATTCTTTAAAATTAATATTTTCATATAAGTGTTATATATGTATTTTATTTATTTATATTATTTTTTCGTACAACTATAATTCTTTGGATTAATATTTTTTTGGCCAAAATAAACCTGATTAACTCAAATAAAATCCTTTAAAATATTTTTAAGGAAAATCCTTTCAAACGATCTTATTTCTGTTTATTAGGTATTGGGTTTTACTATTCCTACATGTTTTCCATACATCCAGAATTACTCATCTAAAAACTAAAGTTTGTAAAATATATGATGATCCCTGTGACGTTCCTTTGTTTACTAGCAAAATGGACCTTATGTCATAGCATTTGCTCCAAGATCACAAACGTCACAGGGATCATCGTATATTTTACAGACTATAAGCACTAGAAGTGTTAAGACTTGTGGTTAAGAGTCTGCCTCAGACTAAGATTGTATTTGGGCAGAATTTTAAGTTTCCAGGTTTCCTAGAAGTAGGCAAAGTTTGACTTTATGAGTGGTTGTCGTGACTTTACTGTCCATTTACAAATGTGACCCGTTGGTAATGTACCGCGGTGGAACCAAATCACTTAATATGTTTATTAACATTGTTGTTACTGTTTTTACATTGCATTTTATGAGATAGAAACTAAATAAATGAACTTTATATTGATTTATTATTATTGAATTTTATGAATGACATTTATTTTTATAATTTTTATTAATTTTTTGAACCTGTTATGCGAGATAAACAAACTAAACCCCTCCGACTCTCTTTTATATTATACCAACCATGTTTAAATTTTAATATATACCTACATTAATTATTTTATATTTATATTTTATTTTACTATAGGTACCTACATTTATATTTTAATTTTTAATTTTTTTACAGGTAGCGGCAGTTTACTGCAGACCCCAAGAAGGTACTGTATTGTCTTTTGTTCAGTTCAGTTTGAATAAATAAAAGTTTTCTTTTATGACTCCAATGAACATATCTTTTTAGCCTGGTGGTTTCACCCGCTGCTTTCCATGGAACTATGTTTTTGAGCAAATTCGTAAGAAGTCACAAATATACATGTAAATTAAATTATTTGTTTTTCGCAGGACCCAATGCTCTGGACGGACTAAGGAAACTGTTCGGTAAGTTTAAGCTTAATAAATATTTATATAACAGCTGTAGATCCGAATGACTATAGAGGGCTTTACAGTGTGTAAGGAAAAGTATAGCATTCCTGACCACGCTTTTAAAGTAACTACAAAGATTAATAAAATGTTTTTCTTTACAAAATTTCAAATCTACGGGCTATCACACAGCGCAGTGTAAATATGTAGGCTAAAGATAATTTATTTGGGAAATGAGTGTGAGAGAGTGTTACAAAAAGCACTAACTTCCTTTCAAGGGATGAACCAGCCCACGAAACTGAACAACTTTCTTGCAAAAATAAAATTTCGGCCTCCCCATACAAATTAACTGGGTCGGTTGATAACTTTTAAAACATTTTCTGCATATTTTTATACACCCTGTATAAAAATATGCAGAAAATGTATATATAAACAAATTTTACTGAGGTGCCAATTGTGCCATCTACGAAATCAGAAAAATAACAGATCTTTCATATTTTTTCTTGGTAGGTTTTTTTTCTATGGAACAGTTGTTTTTTTTTTTTTATATATATGTAATAGGCCCGCATTTGTCTGCCATCTCACCTGGTGGTAAGTGGAGATGCAGACGAAGATGGTACATGCTTGCCTAGATAATGCCTATTCACTCTTGCCTTAAAAAGGCCCAAGTTATATTGTTCCGGAAAAAGATCCGCCGGCAGGGAATTCCACTCTTTAGCCGTACGCATGATAAAAGTTGAAGCGAAACGCTTAGTGCGGATCAGAGGTATATCTACAACATAAGGGTGGAACCCCAGTCGGCGCCTCGATCCCCGGAGATGGAATGGGGAAGGGGGTATCAGGTCGTGGAGTGATTGAGCACACTCTCCGAAATGTATCCTATAGAATACCGACATGCATGCTACTTTACGACGGTGCTCAAGGCTCTGCAACTTAGTCTCAACCAGTGCTTCGTCTGCTATGAGCTTCTCGTTCTCGTTAGTTGTATTGTATATTTAGTTTTGTGATTTTGTAAAAGTTATTCATCGCCATCAATTCGTACCGGTTGCATAATTATTATGTTAATTAGAATATCTATAGTGAAAGGCATGTAATTTCTTTTTTTTTTTCTTTACGCCCGTGACGAAATCAGCGGACAATATTTTATTGTTATAATATTACCTACACAGTAGATATATATATACAAAGGTGTAAAAAAATATTAGCTGCAAATGTTTTAAGGGGCGATGAACTAGTCCATGCAAAATTACCGTACAATTTTAAATTTTCCCTTCTATACAAGATTACCGATCACCTGAGTGACTTTGTATGGGAACTAAAAAAATCGTTTTCCAACAGAGCTCCCACAAAATTATCGATCGACCAAGTCAACTTGTATGCGAGGTCCAAAATTTTTTTTCATATTTCGACCTATGTTTCTTGGGACCTAGGTAGTTCAGTCTCATTGGTTGCTTCATCCCTTAAAATATTTGCAGCTAATATTTTTACACCTTATATAAAATTATATTATACCGTTTCATATTTAATTTGTTTCTAATTATCTGTTTGTTTCTGAACAGACGGAATCGGCGCAGCATTAAGAGCTCCCGGAGAAGTGCTCAGTGGCGACCCCAGCGGAGTCCTCGAAGGTGAGTTCTTATTTTAAAATATATTCCCAACTTTGCAAGTGAAGAAGAAGTGTCTTAAAAATAAAATTAGGGCAAAAGTATACACCTATATCTTTAGAACCGTAAAAAAACCTAATAAATAAAGAAACTACTAGAATTAACGTTTATCTTGACGAGCTAGTGTGCTGGCGTCGCGTCGTTGCCTCGATGCGGAGCGCTGGAAGATATCTTTTATTTTCTATATTGTTTTGTTCTTTTGTTTGTATGTTTTTTTTTTAATAAAAATACTCGTGACGAGTAGGAACACTCTGCAAAGTTAATGGGTAAAAAAAGTATCCTACAGTGAAAAGTTTCATACGACTCATGTTTTTTCTTTTCATTTCAGCTATCAATTCTATCTCTGACGGCGTACAAACCATCATCAGAAACGGACACTAATTTTGTCACGAGCACTTAATAAATATTTACTTATAAATTGAGTCGAGATATTATTCCTCTGGAAGTGCCTCTCCTATTATTATTGTCTACCTAAAAGGGACTAACCCTTGCGATAGGCCACGGAGGACAATAAGGTTATTGTCCTCCGTGCGATAGGCACATGAAAGTAAACCAAAAACTGACTTACTTATGTAAAAATGCACATAATTAAATTATCTTCTGGTTAATATGTAGGTAGGTATGTCCCTAAATAAAATATATTTTTTAAATTGTTGTATTTTATTAACATGATGAACGGATAATAAAGAATTATAATATTCACAAATCTATTGTTTTCGTAAAACGCATTTATGAGCGCGCTTTTTAGCTTAGTAGGTAGTACTAGTACCTAGTGTTTATTAATGAGTTTTTGGTACTAAACAAAAAATATACGTGTTGTATTACCTTACCTCACCAAGCATCACCAATCAATTTCTCGCGCTAACTTCACCTTATTCGCTGTCTGTGGCTCGTGCAGAGAAAGTACAACTACAATCTTACAGTTACAGGCGAAAATCTGCCTGTAGCGCACTTGTAGTTACAATTAACAGGTTACAGGCGCTTTATGAAGACACTTGTAATGTTACCTTCGCCAGTGGCCTATGCAACGAAGCTACAACTACAATCCTACAGGCAAAAAAGGTGGTAACATTGCGCCAAAATTATTAATTAAATAGCAACACTGATAAAAATTACAACTACAGGCATTTTATGAAGCAACCCTTTTAAAATTTTACAAGTTACAAGCTTCGACCAATATAATGTATAATGTAGATATGGCCATGCCTTGCGCATATAAACAGGTCTTTAAAAATGTGCCAAGACACAACTATATATAAACACGCGCACACAGCTACACACGTCTAATCATGTGAATATACGGTCAAAGTCAGAGATAGGGAGACGTACTTGCACTGTAGTGCGAACGTGATATCATTATGTCAGTGACTTTCGCTCTCTATGTTCGCGCCCTTTTACAGCAACTCGCTTCAATCGGGCACTTCACGCCAGCTTGCGCGTTTCGTATACAAATCGATCCAGCAGCGGTCGCATACGAAAAGCGCAACCTAGCAAAAAGCGCGCGCCTGAACCGCGTTGCTGTAACCATCCTTCAAACTCTAGTTAGGAAAAATAAAAGTAATTTCATAAGATAAAAGTGTCAGGGTATGCACCGCTCTCCCTCGCACAGTGATGCGACCTCTGTCTCGCTTGTCTTTGTATGTCATGGCCGCAGGCCTTGTGCTTCAATATATAATAAAATAGTGTCTAGAGAAAGTACTTTCATTACTAAAGAACCCACTAAACATGTTGTCAGAAGTGCGTAAATAGTCGTCGCCAAAAAATTATAAATAACTGCGCAAATAGTCGTCGCAAGAAAATTAGTTAAAATACACAAGTCGTCACGTCACGTCAAAAAGTCGCCATTTGAAGAAAAATGTCGGACGAAAAGTCCAATCCCATCAAGTCCGGGGGGCTCAAACCATTAAATATCCACTCCAATAATATGCCACTAGAATGGAAGAATTGGCTCACCTCATTAAAAATTTACTTAAGAGCAAACGTATTTGAGAAAAGCAGCGACACTAGGAAAGTTGCAATCTTGTTGCACCACATAGGAACAGACGCGCTTTGTATATTTTATTCATTTGGATTGGATATTGATACCGTAACTTACGATGACCAAGTTAAAAAATTGGGCAATTCCCCATAATTCGAGTCCCACTTTCTTCCACAAGTCAATGTCACCACCGAACGCCACAAACTATTCAACCGCAGACAAGGCGAGGATCAGGAGGACCAAGGACCTGAAAAATATCGCGAGCCTCGTCAACCTAAAACACACGCAAATTATGATTCATGTGCAACGGACACCATCACACGTGGTCCCAACCTGAACATCAAATATTCTTCTTACGGGCATCCAATTGTTAAGCCCCGAAGATATTTGGAATGATTTGTTAATTTTAATTTTTCTAGATGTGTTTATTATTTTGTACGAAACTGTCAATTCAATATTCAATTGTGTTTTGAAAAGGGGGATGTCAGGGTATGCACCGTTCTCCCTCGCACAGTGATGCGACCTCTTGTCTCGCTTGTCTTTGTACGTCATGGCCGCAGGCCTTGTGCTACAATCTATAATAAAAAAGTGTCTTGAGAAAGTACGGTCTTTCATTATTAAAGAACCCACTAAACAATAAGTTTTAAATATAATATTTTATAACTCTTTAACTAATAAGTAATTCCTGATGCTTGAATTATCTGATGCTTTATTTATGTTTGTTGAATTGTTGATACGCGGTTGATACACATTAACAAAGCACAAGACGGCGTTCTGATGAAAGTTTTGCGGATTGTAAACGACGGGTCTCACGTGTTTCTTGTAGGCGCGAAGACCGACTAACCGAGGTGAACACACCTGAGCTCACTTGGAGCGCATAAAAATACTTGTTCGATACGGCCCATCCATACCTACTTTATATTTACTACTACTACTTATATAAACTTTGAACGCACTTCACTTAGAGTCTAGCAAAGACTAAATATCTCTTCAAATTTGTAGGGGGCAACATATGTCTTGTCTCTAACCTAACCCAACCACCGGTCGGAAACACATCAACACTGATCTGTCCTCCGAGTGCAAAGGTCAAGACAAAAAGTTAGGGCGCCACTTCTTGGTGATAAAAAATATATCTACGTGATAATTTCTAGTTAATTGGCATTGCAAGAAATAAGATCAAATCTGCGATATAAATGTCCAGTAGCGAAAAAAACCCCGAATTGTTAGTTTTCAAACATTTAATAAAATATTTAGATCATTATTATCAAGATCTTCAAAAAATGCCTGCATTAAATTCAGAATTATGTAAGTTCCTTTGGGGTTTTTAGTGAAGGATTGAACCATTCTTTAACGTACCTTGAATGCTGTAAGCCAAAACTTACTTTCATAATGAAAGAGAGACCATAAAAAATGCATCAGAGGAGAAAATACATATGATAAAACTAAACAAAACGTAAAAAACTTTTGTGAGAAATACCTCAGTCATACAAATTATACCTATTTTGAAGTATTTAACACGGGTTTTTATTTTATGAATTTATAAAAATTTACTAAGTAGTGTTCAGGTAAATTTGGGAATGGGAATGCACATAGATAACGTACAAACGTGGGTTTGGTAGGAACCGGTGGGGGCGAATTTTTTGAAAATTTTAATGTACAACATGCGACTTAGTAAAATAAAAATTTTGTTAGATAAAATATCCTAAAATCAAATTTATTTTTCTTCGTTCTGAAAGGGCTATTTGAGATCGATGCTCATATTCTAAAATTTGCTACTTTGTATCACACGTTTTACTGTACTTATCGATTCCCACATACCCTCAAAAATTCACACATATTTTTGACAATCAAAACATTAAGGCGAGGAGTTGCTGCTCAAATCACGATTTCAGGGGGTGAGGCGGGGGGGGCCGCCCGCGCTCCCCGCGCTGAGACACATCATCTGGCGCTCGCACACTACGCACCCGTACGTCGTGTGTTTTATGGACATGACCGCAGTCCGACCACCTTTTAAATATATTTGAGCTTTATCCCGGCCCTGGAACTTTTACTTCTACCGTAAATTATTTTATTTTTGTGATACTGCGACGAAACGAAATATGAATGTGGGTAGATGGATGGACGCAGAAGAGGAGGAAGGCCTTAAAAGAACGTAATGGCTAGTTAAAACACACAAATTTAATTACAAAGGATGTTAGGATAAGTACTAAGCTCCTTTTATGACCCTGTCCTTGAAACTGAACAACTTTCCCTCTGGAACATAGGTCGAAATATGAAAAAAAAATCTAGCCGACCCGATTCAGATTCTGTAAAGTTAAAAAAAGTACGAATAGATTGTAAAAAAGATGATTATGAATCAAACGGTGTAAACAATTATTTCAATTTTGATAGAAAATGGTCGAAAGTCGGAAAATGTCCCAAGTCCAAAAATTTGAGTACGAAATTTCAGTTATATTTGCCATACGATGTACTGTTCTCAAGATATAATGCACTTTTAGTTTCCATTCGTTATTAATATTCAAAAATGATATTTAACTAAAATATTAAATGGCGTTTTGCATTGGAGTCCTCAGTCACGCCTGCTTCTTGCTATAGGTAGGTAAGGTACTTCATTGTTTTCTTTTGTTTATGCCGCCGGCTTAAGTGCCGACAACCGTCGACTTGGGCTGTACCCCGTGAAATACTAGAATTTACATCATGTATGTGGGATGATTTGTAAGATGAGACGAACAATGTAAGATGAAACGAATGGACAACTGAACGATAATTTTTTAACGTAAGCCGGATGTTAGATGAATTTCTGAAGTATGATGCTAGAACGGAAAAGCAATGTAGGTGAGTAAACGAGCGTGAAAGAGAGGGTGAACAGATACTTTTTAAATAGGATCACGGGCGAAAAAACCCGGGGAAATCTGAAGAAAATTCGAAAATTAACTTATTCTTTCTTCTATATCCACAGCCACAGAGAACTTAAAACTTCGCTGTAATAACATGGGCCTATGTTATTACAGCGAAAATAAAACTAAAAAGCTTACTAAAGACTTTAGTTAAGTGCTCCATCTCATATAAAACATAACCCTTTTTCCAAGCTGATCGGATAAAAAACAAAAAGATGCAATAAAGAATAGAAAAAAGTCCGCGTGACAGATAATTGCCATTCGCAAACGCCATTAAACATTTCAATATAATAACTTTTGCGAAAATTAAAAAGAATGCAAACTAAAAGTGAAAATACCTCAAAAACGGTGCAAAGTAGAGCAAAAATTACTCAGTTTCGGTACTCATATTTTAGGACTTGATTGATAATATTAAAATTAATATTTAGTCCACAATTGTCCTAAGCCTAGCCTCACTCACATGCGCTTTATTGAATTCCTACTTTTCTTGTTATTTATTTCACTACCTCATTTGTTCCAAATTCTCATTTGGTCTACTTTTACATTTAGTCAACTTCCTCATTTATTCTATTCCCTAAAAATATCTCGTCAAGCCCACAATTAGGGACTTTCTAGGGCCACAGACCACCTTTTTATTTTGTTCTGAAGAATATGTCAAGTGCCACGTTATTTTAAGGAAATATAGATGGTGCGCAACGGGATACTGGGTATTACTATAATATTATCTCTTTGATGGAAGCTTCAATATGAACATAAAAGTTCATACTCAGCTCCTAAACCGCACCATCTACTTAAACTTTTTATACTACTCTTACATAGAAAGCGCCATATTACCCTAAAAAACTTACAGTCTGGCATGCATAGTTTTCGATAACAAGATAACTCAGGTTTTAGTTTCACAGCTGTCACCTTAAATCAAGAATTCGTCAAAACATTCAACTATACCAAAGAAAGTAAAACTACTTTATTTCCGAAACTAAGGTTTTTTGTAGTTCGTGTTCGTGTAGGAGTAGTGTGTGTAGTGACATCTCGTGTTCATTCTCATAAACATTCATTCTCGTGTTCAACCCACGAGTCGTACGAGCGGAGTAAGCAGCAGTCAGCGATGTGTCAAAAGCGTGACAAAGAGCAGCGCAAAAATTTTGTAATTGTGAAGAAGCTGGTAAGACTGCTCTCTGATGTAGTTTTGTTTGTATGTCTGAATCCCATACCATCCCGACCACAGAACAGCGTATGGGTATCACAGGTTATATATACGTGGCTAGATCATGGCGTACGTAAGCAATATCGTCTTCAGACTTAAAAAATATCACTATTCGCTCCGTCCGAAGAGTTAACGCACAAAGAAAACAATATATTTGCGTGCGCGCATAAGACATCTCTGGTCTGTGGTTGACTGACCACCGACTGGATCTAATTTGGCACCGCTGTGTCGGTTTCTGTAATAAGTTCTTGGGGGAAAATTGTTTAGATAACCTGTCAACCAAGAGTTATCTTGAAAAGATAATAAGTATTAAAAATTACTTGGTACCTACTGTACAAACGTTACTCATGTTCAGAATGCACACTGTAAATATTTAAAAAGAATTACTAGTTATGTATCATTCCTTTCTTATTATAAGTAAAAAGGCTTGGTTAGACTTTTGCTTTTTATTATCTTATAGATAAAATGTCGTCTCTCGTCAAGGCTAGCTGGAGCGACAGCTACGATAAATTTTTGCTCGTCTCGCCAAAAGACGTAACCGACGTAATAATAAGCGCATACTTAAATTACGCCTTTTGGTGTCAGCCATAAAGTATTTTATCAAGCAATCTGTCCATGTCACTAACGTCATAAGTAAAATGAGCGACGTAATAATTACGAAAAAATATTTGTCAATTTTGCGGGAAATTTTGACACAGTACCGGCGCTGGCAAGAGCCATTTGGGTACTGGCGGGGTAGCGGGCGGTGCGGGATGTCATCGGGAGGTTGGTTTGTCGGCGAGAACCGTTCTAATTTTTGGAAAAAAATGATTTGTTGAATTAAAATCTGTACATTCACTAAAACCTAATAGAATAATTTATAGGACATTGAAATAGGAATATTCTACATCAAGAAAGTATATCAAAATAGTAGTCCAAATTACGATAAAATTGGTTTAAAAATATTTTTAATGCTCTTTTTGAGATTTTTTATATTAAAATATGTCAAACCGATCGAGTCATACGATAGTGTTACTACTAGATAATATCTTCGAGTATGTCATATATTTTTTTGAGGTCCTGGTAGCATCAGTAACAGGCTTAAAAAATGAATCGAAAGTAACGCTTTTCGTTGGCCTTCCTTCATAACAGCGTCTTAAGTATAAGAAATTTAAAAACGTGAGGTTAGACCAGTCGTTTTAGACTTTCGTGCACGGAACCGGATACGATGTCTTTTTCTCTCGAGTTAATGCTCGTGTTGGTCATTTCTACATGTCACGTTTTGTTTGATATGATATTCGTAAACATGGAAATTGGCAATTAGATATGTTTCTAATTTCCGTTGGAAATTGTATCTTTCTTTGAATGTTTAACCATGTTAAATTTAATATCGTTCGCTACAGCCCAGTTCGGTTTAACACTATTCAACTATTTTTCAATAAGGTACTAATTACCTATAACACCTACTTACTTATTTTACCTATATGTAAAAGGAATCATTTAAGTCGTCAGGTTTATAGAGGCACGCAAACACGACAACAATGAAATTACATACAACTTTTCGGCCCTGCCCCTTAAAAAAGGTTCTTATACTTCACTATTCTTAAAATTAGGTTTTTTATGGTACTTTAACAATATGTACGATTTTAACTTTAAGGCCGAATATGATTTTCCCGTCTAATTTGAAAAGAAAATTAAAGTTGTTCAGTTTACACCCTGAATATATCCTTGTATGGCAGAATTCTAGAACTATTCACTTATTATTATGAGCCAGAAATTCCCACTGCAGTGCCACCACAAAATTAGGTGGAGATGGCGAGGGAAAATTGGAAGGAGAGGGTTTCCTTTTCCCTGCAATGGGAACTACTTATTTCTAACAAAATATGAGACATACAGATATAGGTCTTAACTGTATCAAGTACCTTACACTGAATGATCATACACGTGGGATGGGACGGTCTGTAGGTATTTTTTAACTACTGCGCAGACTGTTTTTTGTACATAAAGCGTGCTAAGGATTCGGAGATTCATTCTTCCTTCCGTCGGGCATAGAAAGTTAGATAACTAATCTCAAAAATGAAGTTCTTCGTGTTCGTAGTACTCATGGCTCTGGTAAGTGAACAATAAGATATTTATTTCTTTTTCATATTTTCTTGTTTCATATACTATACCAATTTCATTCATCGCAATAAAATATTTTATTTTTAATAGGTATATATTTCTTTTTTATAATTTTTTCATGGCACTAAAATTCTTTAAAATTATTATTTTCATACATGTATTTGTCATACATGTATATGTTATTTATTTATATAATTTTTCCATTCAACTATAACTCTTTTCAAATTATTTTTGTAGTAAATAAATTATTATTTATATATTTTTTTTTATTCATTACCAAATATATATTTTTTATATTATTATATGGTACTTTTTTGGTCAAAAAAATACCTAATAAACTCAACTAAAATCTTTTAAAATAACTTGAAGGAAAAATCCTTTCAAACGATTTCATTTGTGTTAATTAGGTATTGGATTTTACTACTCCTACATGTGTTCCATACATCCGGAATGACTCATCTAAAAACAAAGGATTTAAAAGTGGTTAAGACTTAAGACAGAATGGAAGAAAAAACTACATACCTACATTTACCGCTGATGCAAATTGGCCAGAAACATATTCTAGTCTTATCCAGAAATTTTCAACACTGACCCTTGGATTTGGTCAGAATTTTAAGTTTCCAGGATTCCTAGAAGCTAACTAAATTATTATATCATTATATTTTTATTGATATTGTTGGTAATTACTATTTAACACTGCTTTATTATTTTTGTATTTTACATTATTTTCTCGACGATCACATTATGGAGGACATTATTTTATTTTCTATATGTGGGATAAACAAACTAAACCTCACCGACTCTCTTTTATATTATACCAACCATGTTTAAATTTTAATATTACTTTTTTTCATATTTATATTTTATTTTATTATACTTAGTTACTTTTATATTTTAATTGTAAATTCTTCCACAGGTAGCAGCAGTTTACTGCAAACCCCAAGAAGCGGTCAGCGGTGCGAGCGCTTCTAACAACGCTGGTACTATATTGTCTTTTGATCAGTTCAATTTAAATAAAAAAGTTTTTTTATGAATACACCCAGTATGACAATGAACATATTTTTTTACTAACTAACGTTTAGCCTGGTGGTTTCACCCGCTGTTTTCCGATTTTCCATGGAACTATGTTTTTGATCTAATTCGTAACAAGTTACAAACATAAGTACATGTCAATTATATGTTTTTCGCAGGACCCAATGCTCTGGACGGACTAAGGAAACTGTTTGGTAAGTTTAAGCTTGATAAATATTATATAACAGCTGTAGATCCGAGTGACTATAGAGGGCTTTACAATGTGTAAGGAAAAGTATGGCATTCCTGACCACGCGTTAAAGTAGCTACAAAGATTAATAAAATGTTTTTCTTTACAAAATTTCAAATCTACAGCGCAGTGTAAATATGTAGGCTAAAGAGAATTTATTCGTGAAATGGACTTAGATTGTCTTCCGCTGTACAGAGTGTAAGGAAAAGCACTAACTTTCTTTCAAGGGATAAACCAGCCTATTAAACTGAACAACTTTCCCCAAGGAACATAGCTTACATATAGATAATATTAGGAAAGGAAGTTAACCTCCCATACAAATTGACTGGGTCGGTTGGTAACTTTTAAAACATTTTCTGCATATTTTTATACACCCTGTATATAAACAAATTTTACTGAGGTGCCAATGGTGCCATCTACGAAATCATAAAAATAACAGCTCTTTCATATTTTTTCTTGGTAGGTTTTTTTTTCTATGGAACAGTTGTATATTTAATTTTGTGATTTTGTAAAAGTTATTCATCGCCATCAATTCGTACCTGTAGCATAATTTTTATGTTAATTAGATTATCTATAGTGAAAGGCATGTAATTTTTATTTTCTATACGCCCGTGACGAAATCAGCGGACAATATTTTATTGTTATAACATTACCTACACAGAAGATATATGTATAAGGTGTAAAAAAATATTAGCTGTAAATATTTTAAGGGGTGATGAACCAGTCCATACAAAATTACCGTACAATTTAAAAAAAATCCCTTCTATACAAATCACCGATCACCTGAGTGACTTTGTATTGGAACTCAAAAAACTTTTCTCGTGTCCTAACAGAGCCCCGTATAAATAAGATGATTTTACCTAGTTTAATATAAAATCATATTATGCCATTTCATATTTAATTTGTTTCTAATTATCTGTTTGTTTGTGAACAGACGGAATCGGCGCAGCATTGAGAGCTCCCGGAGAAGTGCTCAGTGGCGACCCCAGCGGAGTCCTCGAAGGTGAGTTCTTATTTTAAAATATATATCCAACTTTGCAAGTGAAAAAGAAGTGTCTTAAAATATAAAATTAGGGCAAAAGTATATACATACAGGACGCGGCAAACTTCTTGGCTATCATGCGAGGTGGTGGGGGCAAGTGCCGTCACGCGCTGCACTACCAAAGTTTGGACGGCAAAAGCGGGACGGCATTTGCCCCCACCACCTCGCGCGATAGCCCAGACGTTTGCCGGGTACTGTACCTTCACAACCTTAAAAAAGCTAAATAAATAAACTTCTTGAACATAACGTTCATCTTGACTTGCTGGCGTCGTTGCCTCGGTGCGGACTACTGGAAGATATTTTTTATTTTTATTAATGTTTTGTTCTTTTGTTTGTATGTACTTTTTTGTAAATAAATTATCTTGACGAATAGGAACACCCTGCAAAGTTAATGGGAAAAAAAAGTACCCCGCAGTAAAAAGTTTCATATGTTTTTTTCTTTTCATTTCAGCTATCAATTCTATCTCTGACGGCGTACAAACCATCATCAGAAGCGGACACTAATTTTGTCACGAGCACTTAATAAATATTTACTTATAAATGTAGTCGAGATATTATTCCTCTGGTAGTACCTCTTCAATTATTATTGTTTACCTAAAATTAATTCCCCTGCGATAGACAAGTGAAAAGAAAACCAAAAACGGACTTACTATACAGACTTACTTAGTCAGTGCACTTTGTATTGTGTTTCTGCTCGCGATTCTGATCAACTTTTACTACGGTGCCACTTTGAAAACAAAAATCAAAATAGGGTCCCATAGAAGAATTTCATACCTACTCGGCAAAAATGTATGAAACATACCCAGTACTTTTCAGTATTTCGCAATCCCATAGTAAAATTTGTTTGAAATAATGAATAGAAAACCCAACAAAGTGTGTGTACGGACTAAAAAATAACCCTGTAAGGATATTTTTTGGTAGTACTATTAAGTACTATACATGAAAATATGAAATGAAACTACAAAATAACTACATAATTATTAGAATAATTTATTATGTCATCTGAAAAGGCAAGTTTTATTAACACATATGTACACATAACATTAGCAGCATGGCCATCGTTTGTACAGTGAAGTATCACAACAGTGGATCAATTACTCTCGATTCTGGCAGCACTTTTCCATAGCTATTGTCTTACCAGTAAGTATATGAATTTTTATGAATAAGCCATAGAACGAATAGGAATTTTATTTTTATTCATTCGGTCATTTAGATTCTTAAGTTCCGTAAAATTGGAGAACATAGTGGATGGTTCTACGTAAAACGATGTGTACCCTTCAAAAGTGGGGCAAGATGTAGCATAGCATCTTAAGACAACGACCAATCCTCTGCCTCCTTACTTCACAAGCCCCGCCTTGTCACACCTTGCCCCTTCTTCTTTTCGTGTGGGACACCAAGTCGTCCAACGACCCGATGAACCCTAGTGTCAGAATTTTTCAACCGCCTTCTACGAGTAGCAGGCTTCTGACATGGTTGTGTAACGACCGCCGTCTAAGTGATCATAGACCTTGCCCCAACGTGGACACAGTAATTCAACCAGCAACTTCAAGGGAAAAGGTTCTAGAATGGTCTCTTTTTTGCTGTTGCAGTAGGCTGTTGGAAGGAATAGCTATGCAAATGTCCTGCCAAATTCAACGCTAATACATTTTTAAAGCTATCGTATTATATTTATCACTATTTCATATTCATTGTGTAGGTACATTTACACAGATCCATTTTCACACATACAGAGATCATACATCGCCAACATCGCTGCCTATCAAAACTTGTAAGGTAATGTTAAGGTTCAATCCGAACTGAAGTCTTACTATAAATGAAACCAATACGAGCGTTGGCTATGTACCTAGTATAATAGATACACTTCAATAATTCCAACAATGACATGCTCGAAATAGGTACCTATCATCAATCGGTAGTAAAATTAAGACCGTTTTGAACTTAAGATGAAATAGGTGCCATGATATTTTCGGGTTTTTCCTGGCTTCTCCATACACAAATCATATCACATTAAATATACTTTGCAAGCAGACAATCTAAGTAAAAAAAAATCGGTGGAAGCACCGTTTAAAACCTTAAAACAACAATTTTGTGTAGGTACTTATTTCATTTGAAGAAAACTAAAATGCTAAGAAATAGCTCATCTTTCAAACCAATACACACTGATTATTCACTAATTTCCTAAAACTTCAAACAATGAATTGTGCGAGAACACTGGTAAGCGTATTCAATTGATATTATTTATTTAAAAGCGTTCGCTTGAACTGCATCAGATGCTTTTAACATCGTACAAACAGCCTTTAACTTAACGGACTAAAAATACAATCCAGTAATAGTATAATACTTAGACATTATCTTTAGGTACACTACAAAGTATAATAAAACATTGTACCTATAACAATTAAAAAAAATGCAAATAAACACTGAATACAAAAATAAAACACGATAAACCAAAATCCAGGATAATCGAAATGTCAACATAATAAAAACCGTGTAATCTTAACTAGGCGATGAATTATTTTTTATCAGAGATTCATTGAAGAGTCACTTTGAAAATTTTCTACAAAAAACTATTTAAAATATGAGTTTATATTATGAATAAGTAATAAATTTAACTTAATCGAAGAACAAAAGTAATTCAATTATATTATGTAAAGAATTCGGTACCTATGTAGATATATTTTGCCGTCCACCCGTGTCCACACTGTGCACGGGAGTTTACTGCCAAAATAGGCTACAACAGCTATCTCCGGGCGCAATCTGATTAGTAGTCGAAGTGGTCGAAATCGGTTGGAGAAATCATCATCATCATATTTTGCAGTGGTTTACAAATCTTAATAAGTAAGGTAGGTAGGTATCTGCTCTGTGATATGAGGTAGAAATAGAAACAAACCCCTTCGAAATATTGAAGTATTCGAAGTAATCATTAAAAATATTTTTAATTACTTATTATTTTAATTATCACTTCGGTATTTCCTCCAGCATTAAAATTACTTTAACTTAAATTTATTTTATATTTAATACTAGAAAGCTTAATATAATAATACTGAGTAACGTAATAAATAAAAAAATATTAAGATAAATATGAAATGCAAAGCAAATCTTTGCTACGTTCCCAGTCATGGATTTCCATGTCATGTATAGTTTGGGAAATATAATAATATAATATGAACAAAACAAAGGATTTCGAGCCGACAAGATATATTATTATTCGCAAAACTATAATTCAAACAAACCGCAGCCGCCATTTTTATTAGTTTAATAAACGTTCCGTTTTATCCGTTTAATATTAGCTCTTACATACACCTTCCTTCAACACATTGCGTGCTGCATCGCGCCAAAAAAGTATCCATCAAAAAGGAATGGGACTTATGTGACTGTGTAAAACGAAACGTCATGCCGGAAAAGTTGAGTGAATCTTATTAAAACTAAAAAGCTAATTTTCTTAAGTCGTTGATTTTCGCAAATGTTTTTGACACTTTTTTATGGTATACTCTTTGTTATATATTTTTCTTTAAACCTGAGATTGGCCGATTGCGATAACAGTCACAGAAAAAAGAACACTAACTTTAAAAGCGGAAGTTTTAGTTCAAATGTAATTCAGCCTTGCAAAAAGATTGACTTTGTTTGAACCTAATGCTCTTTGAGTAAAAGTTTGCATCACATTTTATTGAAGACTTTCTTTACAACACGCCCTGAAGTATAATTCTAAGAGTTAGCTTTACAACAAATTGATAAAACATTAGGACTCAATTAGTTATGTTATATATTACATACTATTTATATATCTTCATTATAACAATAAAGCCTAGCATATTACAATAAGTTATTATTGCATATAATTGAAATTGTCTATTAACCTAATGAGAAGCAAGTCTCTATATCACAAGACTAAGCTGTGTTTTCACTTAGCTAAGGACAAAATAAAACCTACTAGCAGTTTTATTTCAAAACATTTCTATAGCGAAAGTGCTACCCTTAAAAAACACAAACGATACGATAGATCACGGATTGAGGAAGAAAACTGAACTAAATGGCGCCACTTTCGTCTTTCCTGTTATTGGTCGAAAAAGTGTCAATGTCAAAGTGCTTTTTTGAAAACCGCCCATTAGCTGGGTACCTAAAATGGTGCGACACTTTTGGCGATAGACACACTCTCGAAAAAGACGAAGCATCAAGCATTCTCAATCTACTTGGCTGTGCTTTGCTTGCCTTCTTCACTGTCTATCTATCTTTACACCATTATTTAATACCACCCACACCCAATACAATTTTTGAGACGTACAAAATACACATTCGGTACTTACTACACTACATATTAATATGCTTATTGCTTACATAGATAGGCATGTTATTTTATTGATATGTATACCTACCGTTCATTTCTAGTTTGTAGGGCACATCTTCGACTTTGTGACGTCATTACTATATCAGAAATTTTGTTAATATGCTTATAATTTAGATAGGTATACCTTTTTCTATTTGCTTGCACACAAAAGGTGCCTAATTGAGAGTAGACGGGGCAGCATACTTAATTATTTTTTTTAGCCTGCTCTGCTCCACGGCAAATTAATGAATAAAAAAGAACTCCTCAGAAATAAACGAGTTAACGAAAAAGGTTTATTTTTTTTACAATCCATTTCATTTTTCAGCATTTTATGAACAAAATTTAACTAATGAATGATTTTACTACGAAAGGACCATTTTATCAATACTACTCACCACACACCCTTGTAGAATACACCTATTCTGCTATCGTAGGTACTAGTTGCTGAGTAAAAACAATAAACACTGTACTTTATCATTGTAGGTACATACTTATAATTACCTAGAATTTTAATAATAATCATTCTTTTAACTTATGTAGTTACATGTACATGTTGAATATTAACATAAGTAGGTGATAGGTAGGTTATAGACATATTATGTATTTGCATTTTGTTTATTTTGAATTACAAACAAAACGCTAGATTACAATATATCTCGCTAAATTACAAACTCTCGAAATATTGTCAAACATACACCACGGATAACAATTAGGTAAACGTACAGGCCTATTTATTTACAAAATCAAAGGTTACGAAGTAAAATTATAATCATCATCTAGCGCTCTGATTGATCAGATCTGTCGGTCAAATGTCATATATACCGCGCCGCCATTTTCGTTTAACAGCTGAAAGTCATCATTTCATATAATTGATAAACGTAAACAAACAGTGTTTTAGGCATTCGTTTGAATACGTTTCGTAATTTTATAAGTTTCTTACAAAAAATCTGTGATCATGGCGCTTTACAATCCAGAACGCTTTTACAGGTTTACTTACTGATTTTGTTATATGTATAATTGTCTATCCAAAAATACTATACGTAATGAGTTAATTTCCAAAATGGTGTTTAAAATTCAGCAATATTTCGTCAGACCGTACTTAATGTAGAAAGATACATTGTAATACAACGTTGATTGTATTTTACAGTGACAGATTACATATTGTATTACCTAAATTATTAACATATGGCAAGAAAGTATTTTTCATAATCTAATTCCATTCTATTCCTATTTTTTTATCATGTTTATTAGTTCTTCACACTTAGGAATCCACTAATCATCAAAACAACTTGTTGCGAGTTTACACCAAACAATAAGTACACAAGTTGAGTGCTTCTTAAAAGATGTAAGAAGCATGTGCAGACACAGCTTGCGTAAGGAAAAATGTAATATTGATGTGTCCTTAAATGGGAAAAAACTTCCCTTATCGATCAGTAGATAATTTTGTTACCTTCTATTCTTCTTTTTCTGCAGTGCTACGCCTTTTCTCTCTACACGGCCGTCGGCCGCTGAACTTATGTCCATTCTATATTGAGATCTGTAACAGAAAAACATCTGTTACAGCAAATGACCACTAAAGACCTAAAACGAAGAATAATAAAAAACCAAAACGAGTTTTTAACGCTCTTGTATTTAATGTACCGTTGGTAAAGTAGAACAGAAAAAAGCCATTACTACCTATTTTTAAGTAGTTCTATTTTTTAAAAATATTTACATTCTTTTGTTTCATCATCATTCTTACTTTCAACATAAGTATCTGAAAAAATTGGTATTAAAAAACTAGCCTCCAACGGATAGGTCTTACCAGACGAAAAAGGAATGCAAATTCTAAGCAATAAGGCATCCGATTATGTTATATTCTGTGCAACGCCTAGGGCGTCTGCCACTTCAGCCCTTGCTGTACAGGCACCGCAGCCGCGATATGGTGACCCATGCCCGTGCCCTACTCCTCAACGCTGCTGGACTAGATCTCGCCGGTGATATTACATCGAGATAGATAAAGGAACCTCTTTCAAAGAAATCATTCAAAAAGAAAAAGAAATCGACAAGCTAGGTGTTGTAGCTTTCGGACAATTATTAAACTATCGTCTGATTAATCAACAAGTGACAAATGTGTGTTGTCGTGGCACCTCTTTTGAGGATATTGTTAAACAAGTAGCTGTAGGGAAATTCGACGAACACACTACTAACTATTATAATTATGATAGGAAATCATATTAGGTGTAGCGTAGGGCAAGGCAATATGTTGGAGGTATTGCCAGACCCCTCTTTCCCACTGGGCACTCTGGGCAAGTGCCCAGGGCCCCGTGATCAATAGGGGCCCCCTCGTCCCTGCCATATAAAACGATAACCGATTTTTATTGCCGAAAAACTTTTTTGATTCGAATACAACGAACCTAAATTACTGACTACAAATACTACAATACCAATTTGCTTACAGCTTTTGCATGTGCGAAGCTAATCTACTCCTACCCAAAAATTTGGCTATTTGATTTCCGCATGCTTAGATAAATTCAAATATATAAAAATACAATTCAATGGCATACTAAGTACGTAAAATTCTCTAAAAGTTATATGCATCATGTCTCGATTTCGGATGTGTTGTTCTCGAGATATTTAATCAACAAAATATAAAAAAGTTAATTTTTTGAATTCAAGAATCTTGCTCATCTACTTTCTTTGTTTATTCTAACGTATTAGTGTTCTGTCAAAGTCATAGGGGCCCCATTATCGTAATATGCCCAGAGCCTCCAATAAGTTAAAGACGGCTTTGGGTATTGCTATTGCTCCTTTTTTTTCGTGTGGGACACCGAATCGTCCAACGACCCGATGAATTTACACAATCACAAAGTGCAGGTTAATTTTACGCAATTTTCGAACGGTAAAACAGAAATTCAATGTGCACACCGTTATACTTATGATAAGAAATCTAACATTAGTCGTAGCGTGGTTGTTGCTGTTGCTCAATTAGCACAATCAGACAAAGTGCAGGTTGCTAAAAAGTTTATAACGTACATGGAGAGGCAATGGTTGAAGGAGTCATTTATTCCAGTATGGTGTGTTTTTGCGGAGACTCAGAACAACAAACTTTTTGGAAGGATGGCACCACAAATTGAATAGCGCGGTTGGCGAAAAATCTCATTTGAATTTGCTGCACTCACTGTAAGAAGACGCTTCTTTTTAGACATTTCGAAATCGTCAAATGGAAAATAATAACGAGAAACCAGGGGCAAAACGTAATGAAAAGTCCAAGCTCAAAGACGAATTCATACACGATTCACAAATTGAATTGGTAGGAGGCGATATTACCGTTGAACATTTTCTAGAAATGGTGCGAAGTAATGAATGGTAATTATTTATAGTAAAAGCAACAGGCCAGTGATTGAATATCTTAAAAAACTCAAGTCGGTAACTATTTTAACATAGTTTCTCTCTACGTATATTTTTAATAGAAGTTTATTATTTGTGATATGCATCACTGCAAAAGTAATAAATATGTTATTTGATTTATAGTTTAAATAATTTGTAAATAATTTTGATTTGTAGTATGTATGGTTTTGCGTAAACACATACTCTACAAATCAAATTATTACTAGTCGTGAGTTGATTTTTAACAGTTGTAACACGAAGTCGGTTTTCTGTAATGTAACTTGGTTCAAATGTAAGCATTTTTAAATGTTATTTTAATAGTTTAATGAAAATGTTTATCCCACCAATGCTCATTTTTAAAAGAATGAGGCATAATCCTGAATTAGCGGATGGTGCGCCTTTAGGCAGGATTGTGCATGTGTCTGAAAGTGGTTACATGAACTCAAGCCTTTTTGTAGAATGGCTGAAACATTTCATTAAAACAGTGAAGCCATCACCAGACAACAAAGTATTACTTCTTTTAGATGGTCATTCAACACATTCGAAAAACCTTGAAGCATTGTGCTTAGCAAAGACGAATGGAATAATAATGCTGCAACTCCCAGGGCATACCACAAATCGCATCCAGCCTCTAGACGTTTCTTTTTTTAAGCCCTTGAGTACATATTACATTCAGAGCACCGAAAAATGGCTAAGAACCAATCCTGGACGACAAGTTACACAATACCAAGTTGCAAAGTTATTTGCGGAAGCCTATGAAAGAGCAGCAGTAATTGGCAATATTGCAAATGGATTCAGGGCAAGCGGAGTTTGGCCCATAAACAGACATGTTTTTCCAGAGCACATGTTTGCGGTAGCAAACAATTTGCTAAATGCTGATCTTACCGACTCAACCGACGACAGCACATCGATGTTACTAGATTATACAGATTTTGAGACACAGGAAGATCCAGAAAACAAAGAAAATAAGAAACAGGAAGAAACTTATGCACGGCCATCTTCATCGAAGACAATAGATGTAGAAAACCAGAATGACAAAGAAAAGAAGAAACAGGAAGAAACTTATGCACGGCCATCTTCATCGAAGACAATAGATGTAGAAAACCAGAATGACAAAAAAAAGAAGAAACAGGAAGAAACTTATGCACAGCCATCTTCATCGAAGACAATAGATGTAGAAAAACAGAATGACAAAGAAAAGAAGAAACAGGAAGAAACTTATGCACGGCCATCTTAATCGGCCGCTAAATCGTACCAGTAATAGTACTTGAAAAAAACTACCATTTAACAATGTTAATTAAATAGTAAGAAACTGAGTTCGCTGTATATGGTAGCAAATATATTACACTTTGTTTTATGCTATCAATCATCTTTATAACGATCTTTATATACTTAAAATCTAAGCTCAAGTCAAAAGTGGTACGATTTATGCGACTCTCCCCTACAACTCTAAATCCGGAAATTTCCACCGTGCTTACGGAGGCGTAAAAACCGAGATAAACGGATTCAAACAAAGCAAGACCAGCTCGGAAAAGCTTTATCGGCCCTAGGTAAGGCAATGTCTGGACTGTTGAAGAAAAATCCTCATATACACGAGACACTTTTAAAACGCTAGGCCTTTTAGGTATTGTGGCGTGCATCCTCCTTGGTGAGCCATCAGGCTGGATGCACCCACTGACACGGCCCTGTTGACAGGCGCCGTGTGATTGTGTTTTGTTACGATGATTCGTTTTGTACGCCTTCCGCGGGCAGAGCGACAATTTGGCAAAATTTCTGATATTGTGAGTTGTAATGATTTGAGCATTATTATATTTAACTATTAACGGGGCTGTCCCTACGGCACCCGTTAAATTGGTGCCCCGACGTGATTAGACAATCGTTTAGCACGTGTACACGTCTTCGTCAGAGGTGCGAGAAGATTTAAGGTATCGCCACATCGACGCGGTGCGGCTGGGCAACGTTTTGTGTACCACCGCCGCCGCCCACGCGTGCGGCGCCTCTGCAAACGGCTGGTAGCCGCTGCAATTTCATCCGCTGCGATCGTCACTTCGACCCGCCTGCCGCCGACGCATTCGTCGCGCGGCTGCGATCATCGTGTTGCTGCGATCGTCGCGCGTCGTGCCGGCCGGAATCTTATAGTGCTGTTTATTTTGTGTGAATTTTTTTAGTGTGAGATTTTTAAGTTACGTTTTTTGTATGTTTTATTTCTTACTAGCTGGTACCCGCGACTTCGTTTCGCTGACTTAGTATTTTGGATGATAAAATAACCTTGTTTCCTTCACTAACGTCCTAAATTATACATGCTAATCTGGGCCCCTATTAGTGCTCCTTGTGGACTACGTCAGGAACACCAAACCTTCGAAGTCTATATGCCAGCAGAAACTACCCATCAAGCAGAACAACTTTTGCTTTCGTGCCATATCTTTATCTCGTATAGTTTAGGTGGGCTCCTGGTTGTGCACCTGGTGGTCTACATCAGGTACTCCAAACCTTCAAAGTCTATATGCCACCAGAAGCTACCCATCAAGTTAAACATTTTTTGCTTGGTGCCATGTCTGTATCTCCTATAGTTTAGGCGGGCTCCTGGTGGTGTACCTGGTGGTCTACTGAAGGTACTTCAGACCCTCGAGTGGTGAAAAAAAGTAGCCTATGTCCGTTCTCGGTATCTTACTAATCTCTGTGTGAAATTTCATGATGATCGGTTTAGTGGTTTGGCCGTGAAAGCGTAGCAGACAGACAGAGTTACTTTCGAATTTATAATATTAGTATGGATTAAGATTTATTTACTTTTACTTTTTCACATGTTTAGGGTGTGTTTTACGTTCACGTAATTTCACGTAAGTTGCAAATTTTATTCACGTAAACCTACTCTTTTTCCCTACACCACATCACGTAGAAACTTCTTTGTAGCTCTCATCTATCACATCACTCATTATCATACTGTTTTTATACATTACAATACCTGTACTCACAACCGTTTGTCCAGCGACGATGATAACAGCCGCCAAGTTGGTTCAGGGAAAAATCCAACTTTGGATGGTCTATTAGTGTCTTTTACAGAAGATCCTAGTGCGGACCCTGGTGCATCCACAACCACATTACATGAAAAGGCACCAAATTAAAATCATCAAACGAACAAAGGAAATAGACTTAGTTCTTGGTCTTCTGAGTCAGAAATCCTACTTCGTAACATTCTGAGTGCCCTGTTAGTTTTTTATCGCACAAATAACAAAACGATGCAATGAAATTACTTACGTCTGAGGACCTGTGAAATTGTTCACAAGTTGTAATTTAAGGTCACCTGATCTATTATTTTGCTTACAAACAGATGAAAGTAATCACAAAAACATTAAATTATTTCCATTAGTTGTTCAGTATTTCACTGTCAAAGAAGGAGTACAAAATAAACTAATAGATTTTTATGAAAACCCGGACGAGTCAGCTGATGGTATGTTTGATGCCATAAATGGGGCACTAGATGGTTGTCACTTTTACCATGTGTAGATAATATTCTTAGGAATTGGGATGCTTTGTATAATTATTTCACTAACTTAGGGGAAAGCTGCCCATGGCATATTCAAAACCTTCTAATGTTAAATAAACCGGAAATCCAAGGAGTAGAACAAGTATTACCTCCATATATGGCTAGCCACATTCTAAATATTTTTAATAAAACAATAAAATCCCTCGAAGGGAACAATGTAACCATTTTAGATATTTATGATATACTGGACCATTTTAAAAAAGAACTAAACTCCAGGAAAAATGATGCTTTCTTTGGAAATGAAACAAGGAAAATATTGAACAAGTTAGATCCTGCTACCACATAACAAAATTAAAAAAAAAAACATTCTGTTCGTGCAAAAATGATTGAATTGAATTAGATAAGTGGTTTGATTTTACTGAAGACAATTGGCTGAAAAGGCTCCAATTTGATGAATAATGAATGGGTAAAGTGCATAGAAAAGTTAGGCTATTCAGAGAAAATAGCAATTAGCATTGATGATCTGTACTCTGAGTTAAGAATTTTTTATGAATTATTGACCAAATTAACAGAGAATGAGGACTTCCAAATACAGAATACTAGCCAAAAGGATTTACTCCAGATTCGTCATCTTCTTTACTGGTCATTTTCAAAATTTGCCATATTCCAGATTCTTCATATTCCACATTCGTCATTCTATGTACATTCGCCTTCGTATATTATAATATACCTATATTCATAGTTATGGGTGGTACTCCATGGAAAGTAATAAGAACCTCTTTCATAGATATGAACCTCTTTAGATTTATAACCTGATGGCTATTATTCATTTATCATTCCGTTAATGTTATTGTCACTCGATTCATTATGGAATTGTGAAATTATTACATAATTTTATGAAATCTGAAAATAATGTCTGAACTACAACTAATTGCAAGCGAAAGAGGAAAAAAGCTGGTATTACTTTCTGGACACAAGTACAGTTTTCACAAAAAAAAAAACAAAATGGTACTGTTACTTGGAGATGCACAAGAAGAGGAGAGCGTTCCACTTCCATTACTTTAAATGAAAGTAATATAGTAATACGGGAGCCTAATCATGTATGTAGTCTAGAGTTTTTGAAGTTAGAAGCAGACAAATACTTTGATAAAATGAAAATAGCTGTTTCTCAAAAAATGGAACCAATACCGAAGGTATTTGAAAATATTGAGCAAGATTTTATAGAATTAAATGGAGCATATTCTTTGTCCCAGCTATCACCATGCAAAAACAAAAAAAGTACTTTATATAATATTAGAAACAGATCTCTAAATGTTCAAAAATGCACATATATCAACGTAAGCGATTTAATTATACCAGATAAGCTTTCCAAAGATTTTTTAATCTGCAATAACGGCGATGACGATATATTTTCATCGTGCATTGCGTTGGATTTGTTAATGAATTATGAAGAGTACTTTGGTGATAGAACTTTCAAAGTTGCACCCACCCCTTTCTGCCAGTTATTTAGTCTGCATGCTAATTTGGAGAAATCAAAGGAATGTGGAGCATTTGCTTCTGAGGAAGGCAGATATTACACTAAACTATGTACTAGGCTACCATTGCTACCTAAACAATTAATATCAGAGGCCTACTTGGCAATATCGCAATCTGCCTCAAACACCAGCTAAGGCTGTTTCACAATCATTTTGTGAATTTCTGGATGAACAAGATCACTAGTAATTTACTTTGTGTCGACGATGAACATTTCGCACCAATAATGCCGTTGAGGGTGGAATAATAGAATTAACCATAGAATAGCAAAAAAGAGTCTTTGTATCTGTTTATAAAAAAAAAATGAGAGAAGAAGCAAAACACCAAGATATGAAAATAAAAAAAAGTTTTTACATTCTAACCAAACACAGCGTCGGAGAACTAGACTTAAATAAAATTGAAAAACAAAGAGAAATCGTAGTAGATTTTGTAAATAAATAAACAGCTCTTGTGCAATGTCTTGGTTTCCTATGTGGTGTTTAGTTTTTTTTTCTGAAGTTGCGTTGTAATTTTATTTTCCAGAAGGTATTTTTATTTTAAAGGGGAGATATTTTTTTTTTCTCGTACTAAGTCCTGAATAAATTAGATTTAAACGAATAAATGGTTTTATTTGGAGAAAGCTAGCTAAAAGCTATTAAATTAACAAAGCATTGCACGAGAGATCTATAATATTTCGATTTTCAGCGACTGTATAATGAAGAGTGTGGAATATGACGAATCTGGAGTAAATCGTCAAAAGTGGCAACAGATTTTTCTTAATACGGACTCTGTTGATGATTATCTGTTGCCAAATTTGACCAAGATCATTTCGTACCTGTTGTCGATCCCGCCACTTCTGCATTTACAGAAAGTTATTTTTCCGTAATGAATGTGGCGAAAAGACCGCAACCGGGCATAATTTAAAAAACTTAATTAAAAACGAATTATTAATTAGCATTGTAACACCCTGCCCTCACCAGGATTAGTTTCACTACTGGACCACAGATGTCGCTGTTCGAGTAGCGTGGAATCCTACATCGCGGTGTTGAGATGTCGACGGCGAAACTATAAGATCCCGGCCGCCTACTTTGGTGTTGTCAGTTCACAATTCACAATCCGAAACTGTGGGCGCATTCGGCAATTACGTCCTCCGTGGAATAATTGACTGAGACCTCACTAAATAGGAAGATTTTGTTGAGTCGATACTATTAACTTTTGTAACCCTTTTTATAAAAACATCCGTGTCTGCATCCATTAATTTGGAACATTGTATGGATACGTTACTACTTAAATAAATCTTGTAAAACTCGAACCTCGCTTTTCATCTTCTACAGCATTAATTTAAATTTTGAATGAAAAGATGCCTTAGAGTTGTTTATAAAAGATATGGCCCATTGACTTCAGATGGTAGCTTAGCCAACTCTCACTTTACATATGAAGAGTGCAGCACCATTCTAGTACAGATATAAGCCATACTAAATTCACGCCCCGTCACTTCTTTCAGCTTATCCGAACTCCTGCCCACTTCCTGGTTGGACGTCCACTAACTGCACCACTACAACATGATCTAACCGAACAGAAGAGTACTGGCTAACCTCGCTATGATCAAATTGACCAAGCAAGACAGCCGTTTTGGAAACGCTAGGCTAAAGAATATACATCAGAACTTCAAGTCCGAAACAAATGGAAGCAAAATCATTCTAACTTAAAGCCTTCGGACTTGGTCTTGCTTGATTAAAGAAGATAATACTTCAAAAATGTGCTGGAAACTTGGTCGAGTTATAACAATCTGCCTCTGCGGGTATCAAAAGGAGATCATTCTATAAAATTGTGCCACTATATGCCTGAAGACACATTGGAATTGGAAGACAATCCTTCCAAGGCGGGCGGCCTATGTTAAAAGGCCATTCAATAAACTAAGCATTTATTCTACAACTACATCCAGTCAAACAAAACAACCGAAACAATAATAAATCACAACTTTGCTCTCCCAGCGCGGCCGATCTCTGTGGTAGTAGTAGAGTTTAGTTGACCGAAGCCGTAACCCCCCCCATCTCTCGAACTCTTTAATATTCGATCTTTGGTTGGATCAAGTAGGTAATCGCAACTTGAACATGAGCTTAAAACCATTAAATGGGATATCTTAGGAATATCCGAGGTAAAAAAAGAAGGAACAAAAATAATAGAGTATGAAGATTGTGTCCTTTTGTACCATGGTGTCAAAGAAGGCAGCAACGGAGTGGAATTTATGGTAAAAAGTGAGGGCCATGGATGCTATATCTTGATCATACGTAATAGTAGTGGCAAGTCAGTACACTCGGCCTGTACTAGGTAAATTTTCATACAAGCACTAAGCGGAGTGCACTAACTCCCCACTGTACCCGTTACGTGGCATCAAGACATATAAATTCCTACTACATCCGACATGAGACATAAAAACGTATCAATCCCTAATTTCCAATGAGTAAGAGGAAAGCTAGTATGCAAACCGACGCATCTCATCTTGCCAAGTGCTTCAAAAGTGCTCAAGATGAATTACTCTCTTTATATGACCCCGACAGTGCTGAGGCAGTGAAACTAGGTTCATGTAGTGCCTCTGTAATACAGAAACTCATGTCCAGAGTCACATACAAAGTATGAACATGATGGACAAAACAGAATCTAATACTTCTAATAACACCGATTGCGAATCACCAACTTTATTTGAAAACAATGTATCAATTTGCGATGTCACAAATGCTGTTCCAAAATACAAACAAATAGCCTGATAATGACTGCGTGGAACGTTTTCAAAAGAGAACATCAAGCAGAAAAAAGGATTCCACATACGAGGGGAGGTCAAAAAGTTCGCGGAATGGAGGGGTTGGCGGGGGTAGGGATGCTTGTCCAGGTACTCGCTAATTGAGTAACTCATTATTACTATAAATACCAAGTTTTAGCCTAATTGGGTCACTAGTCTTTGAGTTATCAACGATTAAACAAGTGAATCGGGAAGAAAGTTGGCAGTATGGAAAAAATTGAACATCGCGCCGTCATAAAGTTCCTCACCAAACAGGGAAAAACGCCGCAAACTGTTTTTCAAGATATGTTATCTGTTTACGGGGACTCTGCTCCTGGAAAAACTATGATTTACAAGTGGCATAATCTTTTCAAGCAAGGAAGGGAGTCAATTGAAGACGATCCCCGTTCTGGGCGGCCGATCGAGGCCACCACGCCGGAAATCATCGATAAAGTTGAGAAACTTGTATTGGAGGATGGCCGTTTGAAGAAGAAACAGCTTGCAGCATTAGTTGGTGTATCAGAAACTACCATTTTGAATATCCTTCATCAACATCTTGGTATGAGTAAAGTCTGCGCAAGATGGGTCCCGAGAATGCTCACGCCGTTTCAAAAGCGAGAGCGCGTCGACTGTTGCCGCGAGTTTTTGGACCGCTGTGGAGATCAAAAGGAAGAAATTATGTCCCGTATTGTGACTGGGGATGAAACTTGGGTTCATCATTATGAACCTGAGTCAAAGCAAGAGTCAATGCAATGGCAGAAAAAGGGCACTCCCCCTCCTAAGAAGTTTAAGGTGTCTCAATCGGCCGGAAAGATCATGGCGACAATATTTTGGGATTCTGAAGGCATTCTTCTGGTGGATTATAAAGATCGTGGCCTTTCCATAACGGGAGAGTACTACGCTTCCTTGTTAGATCGATTGAAGGAAGCGATTAAAGAAAAAAGGAGAGGAAAACTGACCAAAGGAGTGCTGCTTTTGCATGACAACGCGCCCGTGCACACCAGTCGTGTTGCGACCGCTGCCATTCACCGATGTGGTTTTGAACTACTGCGCCATCCACCCTACAGTCCAGACCTGGCCCCCAGCGACTATTATTTATTTCCAAAGATGAAAAAAGAGCTGCGTGGAAGAAAATTTAACGACGATGATGAGGTTAAGTCAGCGATTTCGGCTTATTTTGACGCACAAGATAAACAATTTTTTTTTAGACGGTATTAATAAGTTATTTGATAGATCCCATAAATCTATTCGAGTTAAGGGAGAATATATTGAAAAGGAAAAATAATTTCATGTTTAATTTCACCCTTCTTCCTTGTCATTCCGCGAACTTTTTGACCTCCCCTCGTAAATCAGATGAATCATTGTCAAAAGTTCAAACAAATTCAGCCATTGATACCAAATATATAACTCAAAATACAATAAGAAGTGGTGTTGACGTCGCCAAATTTGGCGCGTCTACGGTAACAAAAACAAAAATGTTGAAGCCAACATTAAGATCTAATGACATTGTTAACCTCGGTGCGTCTACTTCAAAAGAAAAAAACAAGCAGGTTTCACCATTACTGAAGCAAAGACAAACGAACTCGAAAAAACTAGGGGTCCAGAAAACAATTGAGTTAACATCGAGTCCATATAAAAATGATTTGGAAGAATCAATAAAGAAACGAGAAGTGTAAAAGCCAAAGATTAAACTTGAAGAAGAACCTGTCAAGAAGAAAGTTAAATGTAGAGATAGTAAAACCGATAAAAATAAAGATAAAAAGAAAGGCAAAAGGTCAACAAATATTTATTCTAATAAAAAATAATAATAAAAAGCTATAACTCAAAATAAAAAGAAAAGAAACTCAGTCAAAAGATCAGAGACTGAATCATCTGAAACCGAAGAGGAAATAATTTTGGATGATGATTCAGATGTGGAATTTGACGAAGAATACGATGACAATTATTGTTCTGTATGTAATTAGTATTACATTAATAAAAAGGACCCAAAGTTGATTGGATTGAGTGCATAAGATGCCGCTTAAGATTTGATAAACGTTCATAGAATCTGTTTTATTTAAGTTATAAACTTGCAATTTTTACTTTTAGAAAGCTAATGCCATGTAGAATAAGCTTAAATTAAAAAAAGGTAGGGTTTATGGGGTGACTTTTTAAGGAATTGTAAAATAAACGTAAAATTAATTTCCTTTTTTTTTTGGAAAGATAACTATTTTTTAAATAATTTGCATTGTTTACATGCCAAATAAGTATCAAAATAATTTTGCCCGCCTAGATCAAGCAAATACCTGTATGTGCGCTGGAGCTGACTGATTCAGAGCTAGAAAAAGCATGTAAAGAAAAGCTACTGAACTGTAGACTGGGTACGGTTGTGACATCTCGAATATTTTCGAAAGGGGTAGGGTGAGGGGTACAAGGGGAAAGACACGCGCACCGACCGTCCCGCCATGATTGCCAGCCTGACGCCGCACTCCGCGCGCGTTTTACGCCTACAAGAGACCCTATTGTGTTTTTTCAACCAAAAGTAAGTATTTTCGATTGTTTTCTCTGCAATATTGTTCGGTTATTACTGTACTTACCGTGTGTGACTGTTTACATAGGTGTTCGTTGTGTTTTAGGCATTATAATAAACGGATTCGTTTTCGTATAAGGCCACGTGTCGGCGACAGTTTAAATTTCAAAATGGGGGGGTGGGTACGGTTGTCACAATTTTTGTGGGTACGGTTGTAACAAAATTTTAAAATTTTCATTTTATTTTAGATGCCTAGAAAACGCGTAAGAAAAACGGAAAGAGACACATGCGACATCCAGCTGTACAGGGATGCGTACGACGAATTGAAAAAGGGTGTTTCTTTAAGACGAGCTGCAGAGCAGTATGGCATCAACTATATGTCCCTTTTGCGGTACCAACGAAAGAGGCATGCATCAAATGATGATGAACCTGAACAACAGCTGAACGTTCGCATGGGGTATGTAGCTCATAATCGAGTATTCAGTGAAGATCAAGAGCGAGAACTGGCAAAGTATCTCATTCGTTGCGCCGATATATATTTTGGCCTCTCCACAAATAAACGTACATATATCACGCCTTTATCTCTTGCGGGTTAGGCAGAGCGTTAACGGCCGTAAGAATACCGTCGCTATCGCCACGTCTGACACTTTTGAGGATTGCTTTCCAAAGTTGTTCCAGAAAACATGTGTATCACTATAGTGACAGGTTGTTAGCCTGTCGCCTAAAAATTGTAATACACCAATACCCTCGAGTCCCTTAGTCGCCTCTTACGACACCCGCGGGAAGGATGTGGGGTGATGCTATTCTAAGCCGGCATCACTCTCCACAAAGGAGGTAAGAAAGTTAGCATACGAATTTGCCGTGAAATACGATTTGCGGACTCCTCCTACTTGGATCGAAAAAGAAGAAGCTGGAGAAGAATGGTTTCGTTCATTTATGAAGAGGAATCGTGAATTATCTGTGCGCGCTGCTCAAGCTACAAGTCTTTCCAGAGCAACGAGTTTTAATCGCACCAATGTCGATGTTTTTTATGACAATCTAAAAATCATCATGGATCGCGATCACTTTGAACCTCAGGACATTTATAATGTCGACGAAACAGGTGTTACTACCGTGCAGAAACCTGACAGAGTGGTAGCAAGTCGTGGCACAAGACAGGTAGGCGCAGTTACCTCTGCTGAACGAGGAACTTTGGTCACACTGGCATTTGCAGCAAATGCATTGGGCAATGCGATTCCACCCATGTTTGTATTTCCCCGGATCAGATACCAAGACCATTTTGTGAGAGACGGGCCAGTGGGGTCTATTGGTACAGGTAATCCATCAGGGTGGATGCAAGATGATTCATTTGTTGTGTTTTTAAAGCATTTCCAGAAATACACGAATGCTTCCCCGTCCCATAAAGTATTGTTGGTATTAGATAACCATTCTTCACACATACACATCAATTCTATAGACTTCTGCAAAAATAACGGAATAGTATTACTGTCATTTCCGCCCCATTGTTCACACAAACTACAGCCTTTAGATCGATCTGTATATGGGCCTTTCAAAAAAGCCATCAATAGTGCCAGCGACGCCTGGATGCGAAACGATCCAGGCAAAACTATGACCATTTATGATATACCAAGTATTATCACTACTGCAATGCCACTTGCCCTTACTCAAGCGAATATCCAAGCCGGCTTTCGAAAGACAGGGATCTATCCGTTCAACCGGGATCTGTTCCAAGAAATTGATTTTGCTCCATCCTTCGTAACAGACAGGCCAGATCCCAATGCGACAGAAGAAGTGATCACTCGCAGTCAACATAATATCAGACTTGTCCCTGATGATGAAACCCCACTGCTATCATCTTCGTCATTGCTTGAGAATATAGCTTCATCTAGCGCAAACCAACCAGCTGATATCGAAAGAAGAAGCTCAGTCGAAGAAGCTGGTTTGCAGGCTCCGCCAATAAGTGAGGTTTCAGATTCAGCCGAGGGAATAGATCGGGTAGAGATTGAGCCTGGAGTGTTGATAAACAGTCAATTGTCTGCGTCACCCCAAATCCCTGAGCTACACGCTACAAAAACGCCACCCAGACAAAATTCTGTAGACGCTATTCAAGAGTCTTGCACTGTTACACCAAATTTGGAACCAAGGAACTCTCTTGGTAATGCTGCTTTTAGGCAACCAGAACCTCGCCCGTCTACAAGTTCTCAGTCTGCTTTCTCGCCTGAGGCATTACGGCCCTACCAAAAACTCCTCCCAGGAAGTTAGGAACCAGAGGACGCAAAACAAAAAAATCTGCAATCTATACAGACACTCCTGAAAAGGAAGCTATTAGAAAAGAGCATGAAGAACGACAAAAAAGATTGAAGAACACACAGACTAAGAAAAAAATACTTGAGGAGGAAAAGAGAAACAAAGGAAAGGGAAAAGGGAAAGGTAAAGGCAAGGCAAAGAAGAAGAAATTGAATACACCACCAGAATCATCAGAAGACGATGAATATTATTGTATTTTATGTTTAGGACCGTATTCTTCGAGTCGACCTGGACAGAAATGGTATACAATGCCAAGGAGGCTGTAAACTATGGTCTCATGAAGCCTGTACAAACGGAAGTAGATATTACGTGTGTCAAAACTGCAGTGACTCTGATTGACTAAGAGGATTATTTTTTATTTGATTAGCAATAATGGCTATTGTTTAATTATTACTTCGTTATTTTGAATGAAGACTAAGAATTTTTGTTACTTATTTATTGTGATTTACCATTAAAAATTTTAGAAACTGTTTAGAGTTTAGGTACTTAGAGACTTTTGTTAATTCATTTTAATTAATATCTAAGAAGTCATAAAAGACTGATTAAAAGTTGACGTGATGCATCTTAAGTCTGACTAACATAGAAAAATATGTTTTGATCACTGATTTTTTGTAGTTTACGAAGAAGAAAGTGTTATATGCTTAGGTACGAGAGAATTTTGTTGATTGTGTTTAAGTATTATCATAAAAATATCTAAAAAAAACTGCTCTAAAGTTAATTTTATGCATCTTAAGTCTGATTAAGCTTAGAAGAAATGTTTTTGTTAAAGATTTATTTAGCTTTCACTGAAGAAAACTAATTAAAACACTTGAATTATGTACAATGTTTGACTGTTACAACTGACCCCAATCACTGTTACAACCGCCCCTGGTATGGGTACGGTTGTAACAAACTGACTCTCTCATGATATCGATCCGTTACGGCTAAACTGTATTAGTTAGCTATCTATTTTTGATAAATATCTAAAGAAGGATATCTGAGCTTTAATATAAAATGCTTTACTCGTGGTTTATACGTAAAATGAGTGAGCTATGGGAAATCAAAGCAAAATTGTTACAACCGTACCCAGTCTACCCTACAAGTGAGTAGATCTGTTCTTATATCTAGACATGGCCAACAATAATGACTACTTCTTTACAAAGCAGCCAGAACACACAGGGGGCCAATCGCGCTATTTTACTATCCCAACGTAACGTTGACGATTTAGCTTCGATTTAGTTTTGGTTTGGATTTGGTTAATGTCAAAAAAGCTATCGCGGTAAATTTTCTGAACGTATAAATCGTTGCCGTTACCCAATCGAAACCAAACCACAACCGTTATGAACTTGCAATGAGTATTCTAAAATACTAAATAATATTTTTATAATCGATAATCGATTGTGCATGTCGCGTAGTGGGCAGCACTATTTAAGAGGTAAAAATGTCACGGTGTCAAAAATCGCGCTGAAACAGCTACCCAGTTGAACATTTTCTTGCTAGTATTTTTATATTTTTATTTTATTCTTCGTGCGTTTGAACTCCCGATTTGACGAAGATTTGCTGTAAGTACTTAATAAAATACATAAATAAACAAAGTGTATAATTACATTTAGAGGCTATCAAAATTATTCATGGTTATTGTGAATTTGTTTGTTACTTATGATTTGTGTTTTTATAGACCATGGAAGGGAGAAAAACTACCAGTGTGACTTTGCCGACGCAAATCGCGACCTAGCACTCGGCAAACTCCGCTCAAATGAGGCGCGGGCACAGTCGAACCGTCTATGGACCGCCTGCGCCACTAATCTTAACTGTGAGGGCCCATCCAGGACGCCCAAAGAGTGGACCAAGGTTAGTACTAATGAATACTAATGGTTATTACTAATAAATACCTAACGTAACTACTATTTATTAGAGATGCCACGAATAGTGAATTGGCCGAATACCGAATATTCGGCAACGCTGTCGGCCGAAGCGCCGAATATTCGGCCCGAAGTACATGCTTGGCGGGGGCGCGTAAGGTGGAATAAGACATGTCACAACCTGCTTTTCTCGTTGCGTTCGCGCGGCAGGCGACGACGGCGCGCGCGCGGGGCGGGGTGCAAGCAAACACTTGTTTGTTTTTGTTTCAATTGCGAGTAAATCGCGTCACGGAGCACTTCATTTTCAATTGTTTGTTCGTGAAAAGGCATATAAAATGACACCAGTTACTAAAAAATAGCCCATATGGGAATATTATAAGATTTATAATAAACTGGCCCAGTGTTTGTTATGTAGGCATCAAGATCTCAAGAGGCGGAGAAGGAAAGAAAGCAAGTAAGTAAAACGTTAGGTTAGTTTAATAGTTTCGAAATAGTTTTATTCACTTAATACGTTTACGTAGGTAGGTGGTCGTTCGTTTGTTAACTAGGTATGTTTTAAACTACGTACCTACTTACCTTGTTATTGTACTGTACCTATTATATTTTGCTACAAAAGAAAGGAGATCGATTTGCCCAAGTTGTTTTGGAAAAAGATTTATAAGAAATTATTTATATACCTATATTTATTTGATTTTCTATAAGATAGATAAGGGAAATAAACTAACTTATTTAATTATAATTAATTTAGTTTTTTTTTTATTTACAGCTACAACCTCTTTAAAAAACCATCTTAAAACCAAACATGCTGACCAATACGCTGCTTTAATACATGTTCCATCGCCAAGTGGCAACAACATGGGCGGTACTTCTACTTCTACCGATGCCAAGATGCCAGCAGAACCTGGAACGTCCAGATCAAAAGGAAACATCAGAAAGGAAATTGCTCTGGGACATTAATGATCCGAAATCAATAAAATATCATTACTTTATTGACGAAATGATTGCTTTGGACAACGAACTATTCTCACTTGTGGAACGAGTTGGATTTCAGAGACTTATGGCAAATGCCCCATTATAAAGCACCTGGTCGCACTTACATGACCGAGAAAATTGTTCCGGATATATACTATAGAATTTGTGCTAAAATAGAAGACAGCATTTCACAGGCAGCAGCATTATCAGTGACATCTGATATATGGACATGCCAGCATAATAACGAGAGCTTTCTGAGCTTCACTGCACACTGGATGGGATATCTCCAGAGTTCATTCTGGAACATGGCGTTTTGGCTATGAAATCATTTCCTGGATCACATTCTGGTATCAATATTGCAAAAGAACTTAATGCTATTACAGAAAGATGGAATATTCCTCAATCCAAGCTCCATTTACTTGTCCATGATAGTGGCTCTAATATGATAAAAGGTGTGCGAGATGCAGGATATGATTCAGGCAGGTGCTTTATTCATTCACTACATCGAGCTATATATAGATCAGTCGCTACAATCTCAACCAGAAGTACAACAGATGCTGCTGCAAGACGAATTGTTACCCATTTTAATCATTCTGGATTAGCAGAGCAGAAACTTAAATCTATTCAACAAGAACTTAACTTGGCAAACCACCAACTAGTACAAGATGTGAGCACACGCTGGAATTCTACGTATTATTTAATGGAGCGATTATTAGAACAAAAGCGAGCTGTCTCCTTGTACATAACAGATCATGAAACTTTAATGAATCTGACACATGCTCAATGGGAACTGTTGGAACAATGCATCAAACTCCTCAAACCATTCGAAGAAATAACAAAAATAACTAGCTCAGGTATCTCTTGCATCTCTGAAGTGATTCCACATGCAGTAACTTTATTAAAATATCTGGGAAAAACAGAGACAGCTGAGAAAGTGCCTAATTTAGTCACGATGAGATCTTCACTGCAGGCCGAGCTAGAAAGACGATTTAGCTTCGATGATAAAAACAAATATCTGGTTGCTACTTTTTTGGATGCTCGCTTTAAAACGAGTTTTCTAGGATTGGTTCAAGTAGAAAGAGCAAGACAAAAAATTCTCCTAGATGCTCTAAAAAAAAGTTGTGATGAACCAAGTAGTACTGATGACGATTCTTCTCCAGCGCGTAAGAAAAGAAACTTGAATGAAAATGATAGGACTGTTGAAATACACGACAGTTTCTGGAACTGCTTTGAAGAAGTCGCTACAGATAATATGCGAAATGCTAATGATGAGGAGGACGTGGAGAAGAATGCTGTGGCAAACGAATTGGATTTTTATTTGAAAACAGTTCGTCTAGATCGGAAGTCAGATCCTTACAAATGGTGGTCAGCAAACGAAAAACAATACCCGAACCTTTCGAAATTTGCAAAAGTTTATCTTTCTTCGCCTGGAAGTAGCGTTTATAGTGAGAGGTTATTTTCTGAAGCTGGTAACGTTTACGATGAAAAGCGCAATCGTTTGCTGCCAAAAAATGCTGAAAAGCTCGTTTTCATCTATCACAACTTACCACTAATTAATTTTAAGTACTAAAATGTTGTAATTTGGCAATAAATAAATAATTTTGAGTAAAACAACATGTCTTTTTTTTACATGATTTGCTATTCGGTATTCGGCCGAATAGTACGAACGAATAGCAAAAAAAGTGGCCGAATAGGCCGAATACCGAATAGTTGCCGAATATTCGTGGCATCTCTACTATTTATACAAACCGCAATATACTCCATTGTGTAGTTTCTCTGTTCATATCAGACTGACCGAGAAATGAGGAAAGTGACTTCATTTTATACAAAATGTGTACCTATTGAAAAATTTGGGCACCAGGGTTCATAGGGTTATTGGATGACTGGTTCACTGGTTTGTTACTTTTTAGGTGTGGAACGATATGAAGAGTAGGGTGAAGGGGAAATTAATAAGCCTCAACCTGTCTCAGCGTGGCACCGGAGGAGGGCCTATGTCAAATGTCACTCTGCACTGGATTTATATTATACACACAGACATTGGGCGCCTTCCATACATCACCCAAGATCCGTTTTTACAGGTACATATTATTCTATGCTGGCTTAGAATAACATCACTACCATTCGACCCATGGGAGTAGTAAAAAGCAACTTGGTGAATGTCCCACCTAGAATTAAATCTGTACCAAGCATCACAGTTGCACTACTAGTGCACCACTGCACACCTGTTCATACATATAAATAAAGTAAACTTACACATTGACTTTGTTTCAAGGTTATTAATTTACTGTTTCAGCTCAAATGAAGCCATCCAGTTGTGTTTGCCAGACCCATCAAGTCACTCACTGCTTGGCACTAACAGATGTTAACAAACCGATCACCACAGTTGCTGCGGCCTCCGCTGTCCCAGACCCCATCCCTCACTTCAATGCTGCATCATACACGGCAGCATCAGCGGCAGTGGAAATCACATACAACGTCAAGAATCCAAACTCAAGCTCAACACAAAGTAAGTCTTCCTTCTTCTTTTCTAGTAGGAAACCGGGTTGTCTAATGCCCCAATGAATCAATCAGCGGTGTGCTAGAGTTTTTCACTCACCTACTACAAGTTGCAGGCATCTGACATGGTTGCATAACAACCACCGTCTAAGCTGTCATAGACAGCAACTGTGGCCTATGGCTGAACATGCTAATCATGACATGTGTCTAGGTACATCTATTTGATATTTATATTTAGCAAAATATAAACACTAGATTACAATAATATATATTATTTTCTGTATATCTGTATTTTCTGTATGGAATATGATCAGAAATAGGCGACTTCTAACTGCAGGAAAATATTTCATATGTACTTGGGGTACCTACACTATTATTTATTTTGTCGACGTCGACGACCGATGTGGCGCAGTGGTAGTGCGACTGCCTTTAACGCAGAAGGTTCCGGGTTCGATTCTCGGTGGGTCACTCACAAAGTTGATATTTATCTCTTTGTGAATTTGTTCCCAGTCTGGTTAGGACATTGCGGGCTGAACCACCCGATTGTCCGTAAGTAAGATGGTTCCGTGTTTCGGATGGCACGTTAAGCCGTAGGTCCCGGTTGCTGTCTATGATCACTTAGACGGCGGTCGTTACACAACCATGTCAGAAGCCTGCTACTTGTAGAAGGCGGTTGAAAAATTCGTGACACTAGGGTTCATCGAGTCGTTAAACGACTCGGTGTCCCACACGAAAATGAATGATGATGATTTATTTTGTTTCAGGTATCATCATCTGATATGGAGCCCTATAGTGCCGTCGTTTCAATAGGCCATATTTGACAATTGTGACCTTCAGTACCCTTGTAACATTTTACCAGCGCTCAAATGAAAAAAAAAACTAGATATTTCACTCATTCTGTCCTTAGAATCATAAATATTTTGAAACAATATTCCAAGAAATCAAAAAATTTCGTCTGGAATTTGCCGTAGCAATTTAAAATTAACATAAATGTAAAATTTGAGCGACATTCAAATGTTACGTCGGTGAGTCAAACCGGCTAGTGATGTTACTGTGAGTAATAACCTATTATCCCAAATAACATTAAGTATTATTTTTTTTGCTTCTTTGGTAACAATTTATTTATTCATCTAGCAGTGAACTGTAATAGGTTGATCTGATCTGTAATATATTTTTTATCGCAATATTCATACTATGTAATGTACCTGTTTTGAAACGTACCATAATCTTAGGATATGTTGCAAAGCGGGCGCGCTTTCCATGTCCAATTTGCCATTGTTTGGAAGATTTATTACCTGCTTTGTTTTGAGATTTAGATGATAAGCAAATGCTTCGTTTTCATCATATAGTGACAGTTCGGCATGGCTGGTACTCTACAGCAGTCTACTAGTCATAATAGAGGGAAGACTTAAAATAGCCAAGCGCGTGAGTTGGTGGTGAAGTTAAGGGACTACTTCGAAAGAGAGTCCATGAATGGTGGACCTCTGCTACCTGTAACGCATCCCGTCGAACGCGTACCTGCTGCATTGGGAATAGGTGTCAAAACCGTTATCAGCATAGCCAAAGAAAAGTATGGTGCTTCTGGCAGTGAAGAAAATAAATTAAGATCACCAAAGAAAAGGAAAATAACAAAATATCCCGTCACTGGTGTTGATAACTTTGATGCTGATGCAATTCGGCAACACGTGTATAATTATTACACCAACAAGGAATACCCAACTCGGACCAAACTTTTACATTCCTTACGTGAAGCTAATTTATTTCATGGTGGCCGGACTGCTTTATCACAAGTTCTACATAAATTGGGGTTTCAATATAAAAAAGTCAACAAGAGAAAAGTGCTCATGGAGCGATATGACATCATTTTATTAAGAAACAGTTTTCTTAGAGAGGCGAAGAGGTTGGACTTAAAAAAAGTTATATTCTTAGATGAAACGTGGCTGAATGCCAACCACACGGTATCAAGTACCTGGACAGATGACACAGCACAATCAACATCAAAAGTCCCTACTGGAAAAGGTGGTCGCATAATAATATGCCATGCCAGTTCGGCAGAGAAGGGGTTTATAGAAGGTGGTCTGATGGCATTTGCGTCTAAAAGAACGTTAGATTACCATGAAGAAATGGACTCAGACAGATTCGAAAAATAATGGTTTCAGAACCTTCTGATCAGCCTAGAAGAGCCGTCGGTCATTTTAATGGACAATGCACCCTACCACTCGAGGCAAATAGACAGAGCACCAACTCAAAATAATAAAAAAACTGATTTCGTGGACTGGCTCCAGCGACACGGAATAGAAGCCGACCAAAGCATGCTGAAACCAGAGTTAGTGGGGCTGGTGAAACTCCACAAACCAGCACGATTACGATATGTGGTGGATGAAATGGCACTACAGTACGGCCATCGTGTGGTTCGACTACCGCCATACCATTGCCAGTACAATGCCATTGAATTGATTTGGGCACAGATAAAAGGTCGGTACCTATTTAGCTATCTATTTATATAGGGTCGCAGTCGATTTTTTATTACAAATAGATAGACAAATAACTGAATCACTTTTGTCCTCCAGCATTTTTTTAAAATTAATATGTACCTTATAAAAAACGGCTACTTATATTAATTTAAAAAAATGTCATGAGATGACGTGTTACAGTAATTTTTACAGCTGCGGATTAGATCAATATTAGTATATTATTGACTTTTTGTATTGTTATAGGTTACGCAGCTCGACACAATACTGAACCACCATTCACGACAGGAAAAATGATGAAACTTTTAAAAGAAGCATGTTCAAAAGTTACTAAAGATGACTGGGCCAACGTGGTGAAACACACTGAAAAAATTATCAATGAAAACTTTGACAGAGACGTGCGGATTGACAACTGTATAGATAATCAAATTATTATCAGATTGTCTGAAGACAGCACTAGTAGTGACGACGAAGAATCTTCGACTTCGTCGTCAGAAGAAGAGTAGATCTATAGATAACCCATAGATAAAGCGCCCGCCCATAAGTCGAAGTCTATTTTAAACTGTTGTATGCAATACATATTTTATTAATATATATATTTACTTATATAAGTGTTTTTTTTCTCACTTCAAATACGCATGTAATCAAAACAGGCGTAATACCTTGTAAAAATTAGAACAATTCCATAAACACCAAAATAAATTGTAAAGTAGCACAGAGTTTTTGTATAAAGAAACGTTATTTCAGAATAGGTCAGCGCCCTCTATACATCCCTTCATGTAAAAAGAGCGCTGGATGAATATTGCCTTCTCTTTCATACCTACTAACCTCTAGCTAGACATTATACATGACTCTTGAGAATAACTAGTAAACTTCCCATTCAATCACAAGTAACGGCTTGAAATACTAGCTACGTATGTTTGACGCTCATGTACATCACTATTTTCCTCAAGGTTACTGAAGGTCACAATTGTCAAATATGGCCTATTGAGGCTGGTTTCAGAGCGGCGCGTCTCAGCAGCGCTGCCCAGGCGCGCGCGGCTCGGGCGCGCTCCTGGGCAGCGCGTTCGCTGTGAAACGACATTCAGACGCGCGCGCTTCGTTGTGGTGTACGGTCGAGTGCAGAGAATCATTATGCCAGCAAACGCAATCACGATATTAGCTATATACGTTATATGGAAAAGAGTGCAACAACGACGTCTTAAAAGATTGCAAGTCGACGCTACTGGCAATCGAAGGAGATCCGACCGCGGCGCGGCCGAGACGCGGCCCAAGACGCGTCACTATGAAACGCTACATACAATCTAGTGTAATGCGAGGCGCGCGCGGCTGGGCAGCGCTGCCGAGACGGGTCGCTCTGAAACCAGCCTGAAACGACGGCACTTTAAGAGCTTAGCCTATAAGTTTAATAAGAAAAATTAAATAAATATAGTAGGCGCAATATATGTTTCTTTTATTTACAAAGTATTTCACTGCACCCCCAGCTAGACAGCCTTAATTCCCACTTGTAATCCCCCTTGTCGACCACCGGGATGGTCACTGTTCACCGATGGTCACCCACATGACCGTTGGGAATAGTTCATCACTTGAGGTGATTCTACTACTATAAGTTCATGCATATAATACGGATGAAATAAATCATCTGCAAATATTTTAAGGAGTGAACCAGTCTCATTGACTAAACAAGTTTCCCCTAAAAATACAGGGTGTCAGGAAAAGTACTAACTTCCTTACAAGGTATGAACCAGCCCATGAAACTGAACAACTTTTCCCTAGGAACAGATCGAATTTTTTGGATTTCTCACACTAAATGTATGTACTAACCGACTGAGTCAGTTTGTATGTGAGGTCCAAAATTTATTTTAATATTACCTATGTCTCTTGGGGAAAGTTGTTCAATTTCATGGGCTGGTTCATCCTTTAAAAGGAAGTCAGTACTTTTCCTAACACCATGTACCTATAGCCGTGTGATGCCGGTTTCGACACCCCATTTCTTCCCTGTGGGTGTCGTAAAAGGCGACTAAGGGACTCGAGGGTTTTATGTGTATCACAAGTTTTAGGCGACAGGCTGACAACCTGTCACTGTAGTGATACACAAATTATCTCAACCGGCCCTCAATATTTGTCAGACGTGGCGATAGCGACCGTATTTTTCCGGTTGTTAACGCTCTGCCTACCCCGCAAGGGATAAAGCTGTGATATATCGTCACCTCCAAGGTAAAGTAACGAATCTGCAAAAATCACTTTTTTCAGGAGAACCAAAAACGTCTTCTTTTTGAATTTTGAAATAGGCGCCATTCAATGTTGCCATAACCAAATGACTTTGTGTTTATAAAAAAGCAAGCCCAATGATATGATTTATACAAATATTTATTTTAACCTTTCGTATGCCCAAGCACGGATCCGTGACAGAGTAAGGACTGCCTAAGCACGGATCCGTGCCGCCTCTACCTTGCTCAGTATTTATTGAAATTTGAACTGTATAATAAAGGAATATGCTCTAAATTATGTTTTATTTGAAAACCTAATGAACGAATGAACCATAAACAACATTCACTTACTCAGTGACCCTTCAAAACCACTCGCAAAACTCATTCGAAAACTTACTTTCCTTAAAGTGCATCGACGTTTCGAAGCTTATTATAAATTTAAAGTTTTCGGCGTATAACTACCCAGAGGTGAGTAAAATTTGTTTATTTATTGTTTATTGATCAATAATCTACAGATATAGTTAAAAAAACGAATAAATTACGCTTTGTTTTCATTTACATATGCCGCCAAATCGTTGTACCTCCGTAACGGTTGTAGAGTAGGTTTCTTTACGATTATGTACTATCGTTAGACATATTATTTGTCATGATTGTCGTATATCATTTTGAAGAGAATTTTATAAACATTTCATTTTACACGGTTTTATAGGCCGTAAAATCAAAGTATCTTACAAAAACCGTTATTTTGTAAAACCTTTTCAAAACACACGCACACAAACACGTGTTGGTTTGTGTACGTATACGAGATCCGCCATGCTGTTTATAGAGGATGTGACTATTTTATCATATTACAATAAAGTTTCGAATTTCACAAAAATATATATGATGTTTTTTATTACTAAATGACATTTATTTTGGCATATTATATTGTATTTTTTTTAATCTGTCGTTTTATTTATTGTATAATCTGATAATTTTATTGTTCAGAAATAAATAAGATGGAAGATCCTAATGTGGATTCAATGGGGAATCCTTTGCTGGTGGCAATGGAGGTCGAGCGGACTCCACGCGGGAGCCTTCGACTACGAGACCAAGGGGTGGTTCTCGAGAGAAGTGCTTCAGGCCAACTCAGAGTACGATATCTTCATATTGGTATAAATATATATTTTTTTATAAATTTAGAGGATAAATGTAACTTTACATATTTATATTTCAGCCTTGGAGACCTCAAAACATTGACATGGATGACAATGTCGAAATTATCGACCAGCAGAGACCACGACGACGCAGTCTCTTTCAGGACGATGCTGGGGAAGATGTAAGTGATGGAGTATATATTCGTATAAATATATTTTTAAATAATATTCTTAAAAAAAAAAACATGATGATAATAACCGTAACTTGTGAATAAAAAACAGAAAAATAAAAATTATACTATATTTATATTTCAGCCTAGGACATCTCAAAATATGGAGGTAGATGAGGGTAATGTTCCGGAAGAGGCGGGCGATGATGTATGTATTCATGTTTTTTTTTATTATAGGTTAAAATACAAAAATCTTTAGCACGTCATTCTTTCTTGGTGTAATCTGTCATAAAATTATATTCACTTTGTGTATGTGTGTTTATGCAGTTTGACAAACTAACCTTTTACTAATCTATTAATTTTGAGCCTGATGGTCTGGTTGTGTTTGGTTTTGATTGTGGCTTTGCATGTAAAGGGTGAACTGGGAGAAGAATCCATTTTAGAAGCCCCGCTTGCCGCAGAGCTTGCACTGGACTCGGGGAGCGAAGTAGAAGAAGAGGAAGGACTCTCGCTTGAAGAGTTGTATGAAGCTCTTCAAGACGATGGCGATACTCCAGAGGACGATGAGTTCCCAGGGGAGCCGGCGCAGTGGACCAGTGATTTTACGTCGTTCACGGGCACCCGGGAGTCATTCCAAGAGCAGGCGGGTCCCAGAATTGAGGGGACAAGCCCGAGGGGCTTGTTCACTCAATTGTGGGATCAGCCTCTCATGGAGAAAATCTGTGAGGAAACGAATGCTTATGCCTGGGATGTAATAGCGCAAGCCTCTGAAACCGGGATTTCCGCCTATTCCAGGGTAAACCAATGGGTGGAAACCACGGTTTCAGAGGTTTACAGGCTAATATCAGTTATTATATTGATGAGCATGTGCTTGCGCGGTCGGGTCGACGAGTACTGGTGGACGGGTATACTGGGCATGCCGGATTTTCGAAAGCTGATGTCTAAAAATAGATTTATTCTTTTAATGCGTTTTCTACATTTCACGAACAATAATACATTGACAGAGGCCGGTGAGGACAGGAAAATTGCAAAAATCAAACCACTCATTGATTACCTGAATGAAAAGTTTTCTTCGGTATACCTGCCTCGCCAGGAATTATCGTTGGACGAATCGTTGCTGCTCTGGAAGGGGCACTTGAGCTGGGTCCAGTGCATCCGCACCAAAGCAGCACGATTCGGGATGAAAACATATGAACTGTGCGAGGCCGTAACCGGATATGTCCTGAATTTGATTTTATATTCAGGTAAAGGATCCACATCATCCGCACCAGTTCATGGCTTCACCTCTGCAACCGCTAAAATAGTTCTCAATTTAATGGCCAAATATCTACGCCGTGGATTTACTTTATTTATGGATAATTTTTATAATTCCATTTCATTGGCAAGGTTCTTAAAACACAATAAAACGGATGTCGTCGGCACATTAAACCGCAGAAGAACCGGTACGCCTGCCGATATCAAAAGTTTGCAGCCCAACCGAATGACCAGAGGGGCTGTGGAAAGTAGACACTGTGGTGATGTTTCCGTAGTTGCGTGGAAAGACGTGAAACTTGTCACCACAGTGTCTACCTACCACAACGCAGACATGGCCCCCGGTAGGCGTGCCGGACAAGACATTGATAAGCCAGAAGTGGTCCACGATTATAATAAATATATGGGAGGTGTAGACTCCAAGGACCAAAAACTGTCTGCATACCTTTTAGAAAGGAAACGTGGGCTGAAATGGTACATTAAAGTTTTTCGCAGACTCTTAAATATTTCCATACATAATGCTTATATTATATATTGCTCCAACATTGGCCAAGGCAGGAAACTTTCCCATCGACAATTCCGCTACAAATTAGCGGAAGAACTGGCCAGCAATTACGGCGCTAACGTTGCACCGCGATCAAGCAACAGAGGACAGCCCTGCGCTCGATTGGATAAATCCCTTGATCATTTTCCGGATCATGTGGAGGTATCCAATCGAGCGTCAAGCAAACAAGACCGCCACAAGCGAGCACGTTGCGTCGTTTGCTTGGCCAATGGCGAGCGGAAAATGTCGAACATAATTTGCAGCAGCTGCCAAGTCTTTCTCTGCGTTGGACAATGTTGGAGGAAGTACCATTCAAATGATAACATTTAGTATAATATATATATAATGTTATTAATTTTCCTTGAAATAAAACTTGTATTTAGTTGCTGAAACTGAAACAGAATTTTTATTTTTATTAAGTGAATATTTACAATAAAGTATTAAAACGAAATCAATTTACATACCTGAAACAGAAACTAGATTTCAAGCTATTATTTCTATTTAATTATTTCAACATTTTTTCTATATAGATAAAATCAATCGAATACAAATATGTCATTGTCAAAACAGTTGTACAGTTATGTCAAAGCACCAGAGATAATTCATAAAGCAAACTATAAATAACTAAAATGAGATTCTACCTCATTTACATCTCCCCCCCAACAACTAGAACATTTATATTACATTTACTTCTAATATTTTTGTCAATTTTATGTCTATCCATAAGTTTTAGCTTTGTTGTATGTACATATTCTTATTTCTATTCGGGTACTGAAACTAGTTTTGTAATATGAAACAAATTTGAGTTACATTTCTTATGCCCCGTATCTATTCTGTAAACAGATTTTGATAGTTTTTCTAAAATTTTGTAAGGTCCTATTTTCAATTCTTCCAATTTTCTCCTATTTAAACGATTTCCGTTCTCTACATAAACATAATCCCCTACTTCTAATTCACAATCTATTCTATTTCTATCAAACTGTTTCTTATTATAATTATGCGATTTTAAACTATTTTCTAGAGCCGTTTTCCTATCCTGCATTAATTTATTGTAAGTATTTTCCTCCTTTAATTCGTTTGGTACAACATCAATATTGGACCCATCTAATAAGTATTTTGGAGAAAATCCAGTCACAGTGTGCTCAGTCTCATTGTACCTATCAGTACATTCATGAGCAATAGTCGTCCAAGCCAGTTTATTGCCACTATCATTAATTCTACATCTTATTTTATTAACTAATGTTTGGTTTAGTCGCTCATTTAAACCATTTGAAAAAGGTGCATTTACAGCAGTAAAAATAATGGGTATGTTTTCATTGTCTAAAAAGTTTTTAAATTCTTTTGAATTTATACCCGGATATTGATCTGATAAAATCAAGCCAATTTGACCAATGTTTGATGCTCTTTTAATCAGTTTTATGAAATCACTTGCGTTTTGCGTTTTAGAAGTTAAAATGTAAGCATATCTTGTAAAATGATCCACCAGCAAATGCAAATAAGTTTTTGTAGACCGCGAGCCTCCAAATCCACCTATGGTGTCTATGGATACTATTTCAAAAGGGTATGTAGCAGGACCTAAGTGAGACAATACCCCAAGTTTACATTTCTGTCTGGATTTGTTTTTTATACATATCTCGCAATTTTCACATAATTTCTTGATGTTGTATGTTAAGTTTGTAGCAGTATAGAAAGGCATAATCTTATTTCTCATTTGTTGCATTCCTAAGTGACAATAATGGTAATGCACACTCTCTATAAGCTTTTTACTAAATTCTTCAGTCAGTACAATTTTTTCTTTTTTACCTATCGTCTTGTAGTATATAGAATCCTTTAAATTAATTTTATCCTTATTCTGTTTAATGTCTTCATTTGTTTTTTGATCATTTTGGATATCCACTAATCTAATTAAATTAACGATTCTCAGACTTTCCTCTTGATTTTCATTAGATTCCAGCACTGGATTTCTACTTAGACAGTCTGCTTCTAAATTGTATTTACCAGGTGAATAAAGAACTTCAAAATTAAATTGAGACAAATAGTATGTTAGGTCCCCAAGTTCTTCATCTGGTCTCGCCTTTATATTCATTTTTTCTAGAGGTTTGTGGTCAGTAAAAACCGTGAACCTTTTTCCTATCAGCCAGTGCTGCCAGTACTTTACTGCTTCCTTAATTGCTAAACATTCCAGATAAACAGCCTTTTTCTTTCTTTGAGCGTCATTCAGCTTTCTAGAAAAATATGCACAAGGCTTTTCTTCTCCATTTTGTTGTGGTTGTTTCATAACAGCGCCTACTCCTTGTAGACTAGCATCCGTATAAATATGTATTGGTAGATCTGGGTCAAAGATTGTTAAAATAGGTTTTGAACAAAGTAGCTTTTTTATTCTGTCAAAAGATTCTTGACATTCGAGAGTCCAATTAAATATTTGGCCTTTTCGTAGTAAATTATGTAGTGGATCTAAAATTAATGATAGATTGGGCACATATTTACCGTAGAAATTAATTTTACCTAAAAACTGCCTAACATTTTTTTGTGTTTTCGGTACCGGGAAATCTCTGATTGCTTTTAAGTTGTCTTTTAGTGGAGTTATTGTGTTGTTTTCTATTATGTGGCCTAAATATTTTACTGACTTTTGAGCGAAGTTACATTTAGAGAATTTCAACCTAAAACCTTCTTTCAAAATTGCCTCTAACAACATTGACAAATGTTGAATATGCTCCGGAAATGTTTTAGAAAATATCAAAATATCATCCATAAAATTAACGGTAAATCCTGCTAGTTTATGTTTCCTAATAATACTGCTTAAAATCCTCTGAAAAATGGCCGGAGAAGTTTTTAGGCCGAATGGTAAGCATGTCCATTGATAATGGCCCTCATGGGTTACAAACGCTGTTTTTTTCCTGTCTTCAACTCTTAGTGGAATAGACCAGAAAGCAGAGTTTATATCTAATGTTGAGAAGTACTTACAATTTCTGGTTTTTACCATTAAGTCTTCGATCAGCGGGAACGGCGATGATTGCGGTACCACAATCTTATTAAGGTCACGGAAATCAATGCACAACCTTGATTTTCTCCCTTCTTCTCTTTTAAAAGCCAATGTTACTGGAGCTGCAAACGGACTATAAGACTCCTCAATCAAGTTCCTTTCTAGTAATTTCGATATTTGCTGTTCTATTTCCTTTTTGTCTTCTATTGTACACCTATATGGTCTTTTGCTGCAGTATTTATCTATAAGTAAATCAATATGTGCTTCATAATCAGTGACTGTACCAATATCATATTTATCTTTTGCAAAAATTGAGCTATATCTATCTAGCTATATTATCTAGTTTTATAATGTTATTAATTTTCCTTGAAATAAAACTTGTATTTAGTTGCTGAAACTGAAACAGAATTTTTATTTTTATTAAGTGAATATTTACAATAAAGTATTAAAACGAAATCAATTTACATACCTGAAACAGAAACTAGATTTCAAGCTATTATTTCTATTTAATTATTTCAACATTTTTTCTATATAGATAAAATCAATCGAATACAAATATGTCATTGTCAAAACAGTTGTACAGTTATGTCAAAGCACCAGAGATAATTCATAAAGCAAACTATAAATAACTAAAATGAGATTCTACCTCATTTACATATATATTTACAGCATATACTATACAAAGCATATATTTTTATAGTATTATCTATATAATTATATTTTATACCTATTGAATTATATTATGTATATAAGTATTAGGTTTATTTACATTTTATTTTTATTAATATTTTCACTCACTCAGCTCACGTTTCCTGCTCCGTTATTTGCTCCTTGGAATCTACACCTAATATTTTAAAATATTTTTTAAAAAGAGCGATTGCTGTGGAGTTTCTTGTAAATTCTTCTCCCCAGAAGACGCCAAACTATGTAGTGAATTGACGCGCTTCGGTGTGATTACAAAAAACTTTGACGCGTGTTTAGACATTGTTTAAATTATTATTTCATACGATTTGACGTTGTCAAACGACTTAAACCATGTCTAACTTTTTTTGTAATAACACGGCGTTCAATAAGAATCCTGAAAAGATATATTTTGAATAAAAAATTTGAGTTTGAGTTTTATAGTGTATTGTGCACCAAATTCACGTAAGATGTGCTGCAATTGAATATAGGATATATAATTTCCTATACTGAATGGCTTAAATACCCGTTAATGTTGTTGTAAGTATATAGATAAACAAAATACAATTATATTAACTAATAATGTGCGGACCCGATGTTATTATTGTACATTTGACTAATTAAAAATATTGTAAGTTGCAAATTAAATTTGTTTTATTTTTACCACTGTCAATCCAATCGAATTATCTCCTTTATATAATAATTTTCATATAAATATAATGTATTAGACACGTTGTATTTTATGACACACAACACGATATCCTTTGAAATTCATTTATCTACTTCACAATTATTGTATCTTTTTTACAACCCACAAGACTAAAATATAATTTTATGACACACAAACACTATCCGTTTTATTTATTTTATCTATTTTATAACCCACACGAGAAAAATATATTTTTATAAAACACAAACACTGACCGTTTTATTTATTTATTTATTTTACAACTCTCACGACAAAATATATGTAATATGATTACACTATCGCCAAAATAGAGCTCCCTGTATAGTCGCACGGATCCGTGCTTAGGCAAATGAGGGTTCATTGCGGGAGCATGGATCCGTGCTTCGGCAAATGAGTGAAGAGTCACTTCACGCACACATATAAACAAAAATAAATAATGAGTTTATAGAAATCTGTTCAGTTATCGGTCTTTTTCTAAATATTTTACTTTTGTATGATGAAGTGAGTTACATGAGTAGAAACTTTAATTTTTCCTACTGGTCACACAGTCATTGTCATACAGTATAGACAATTCTATGAGCCACAAAGTATATTTGAAAAAATGGCTCCTTTTAGGGGGTTATGTTGTTATTTTCGCCTAAAAACTCATTTGTTTCAAAAAATTGATGTTGATAACTGTGTATAAGTGAATAAGGATATATTATTTACAATAATAAGTATTCGCAAGCCTGCAAATTTGAGTATACGTATATGTACTACGACTCGAAATAAGTTCGGTTCAAAACGAGTGCAAACTGGTCTAAAGTTGAACTTTGCATGTCGTTTTCAAAAGCAGTTTTTGAAATAAATTTACTCTAGAAACACAATATATTGCTTATAAAGTGATTGTGTAGTTAACCTAGTGCGGAGATAAATAAGGAAATAATGCACATTAGTAAGTTTTGTTCATGTATGAAACAAGAAAAAACTCCCGTCTTGGACCATAGCAAAGTTACGAAAATGGCAGATTCGCAAGTTTGAAACACAAATATCATTTTTAGGCGTGTTTTTTTTTACGAATATTCATATAAATAAAAACTATTTTATATGAAAGTATGGTTAAATTAAAACTTAATTACTTATTAACTATTTAGGTGGTAAGCTTTTAATTGCCACTGACTTTAAGTAATAGTAGCATATTAAAATGACTGGAAATTTGATTGAAATTGATCATTTGTTAGGGCCCTGAAAAGTCTACAGGGTATGATAGAGTATTGAGTTATACTGAAGGCAGGTATAGTTAATTGGCTTCATAGAGCATTTCACCGGGGATTGGTATTTGTTGCTCTCATTCTCTTTCACAGCGTTGAGGTGTCCGGAGAAGTCTAATACCGGAAGTTTGACTGCTAAGGTAAAGAAAAACGTAGCTAAATGTTTGGATCCCTTCTTCTTGGATAGTCTAGCCCATGGGCCACGCTCGCTTGAAAAGACCATCGAAGCCAAAATTTTTGAGAGGGACTTGTGTGGTGCTGTTCGCATTGTTACTTCCAGTGACGATATAGCTCGCCCGGGGCCTGAAACACTTAAGGCTCTCAAGGGTAAACACCCAGCCCCTTCGCGTCCACTTGCTTTTCCGTCTAAACCAGATGACTCCATACCTGCCCTATCTGTGGAAGCAGATGCCGTCTATCTAGCAATAGGTTCCATTAACAGTGGTTCATCGGGGGTTTAATATGGCATAAGACCCGTAACGGTTTTGGTTAAATACGCTGTCAAAAATTTGCGCGATACCGATGCACACCAAAAGTTCGAACGTTACGAAACGCTATATCAACGTAACTTCCAAAGAAAATTCGAAACGTTTCCGTTCAAGCAATTAGCGCGATACGAAAAGTGTGTAACGTAGCGTTTTTGGCTTCGGTTTGGTTTTGGTATTATCGTTCAACATTAGCGCGATTGGCCCCCAGTTCAATATGCTGTCTGTAGTTTGTCCGAGGTGCAGAATTATGTACTCTTCGGATAATTAGGTGATTCAGTTTGGAGTGTCCTAACCTAACTGTGGACAGTATATTTGATTATCTTTTTCATAAATTTTATTCTCATTGACATAATTTCAGATACAAAACTTGGATGAATTAATAGAGGACATACAAAAAAAAACAATTGGAAAACATGGTAATGAACATTACGAATATTATAGAAAGGATCGTAACATGGTAATGAACATTACGAATATTATAGAAAGGATCGTCTAACTGCATCACAATTTGGCATGGTAACATGATTCAATGGCTCCTAGACTGTACAAGATCACTTTGTGTGATAGTACAAGATCATTTTATCCCACCTACAATAAAATAAAGGAATAAATTTGGTCATTGTAACTAATAAAATTAACAATTTTAGGTTTGCAAACGAAGGAAAACCACGCCTTGTCACAATCACATGAAAGAAATATTATACAAGCAAGATTTTTCAAATGCTGATACAACATGTGGCCAAACCTATGAAAACGTTGCAATAAAGCTATTTAAAAAAAAACAAAACAAAATAGTTATTCCTTCTGGATTATTTATAGACCACGAGTATGGCTTTTTGGGAGCAAGTCCTGATGGTAACATTTTTTTTAATTATGTTCCAAACATTTTATTATGTACTACGTATTATGCATAGTTGATGATTTTGTTTGTGTCATGTTTTTAGGATTAGTAGTGGGAGAAAATGCGGTGGTCGAAGTGAAGTGTTTCCCATCACTAGCAAAAAAGGGCATCACCTTTGAAGACGCTGCCAAACGAAATAAAAATTTTCCTTTGAAGCTTGATTAAAATGGACAATTCATATTGGATCAGAAGCATAACTTTTACTACCAGGTATTTATGTTTTTTCTTTTATTTATTTTATTTTATATTTTAACATGCGTATCTTTTTTTACGGATATTCCCACATTGCAATTCTTGATTTCTGATGCAGTAACTTTGTACATTTATAGTATGCGTCAAATCGGGTAGTTATGATTTTTTGCAGACTTGTTTATGATGTTGGCCCAATGAATAATCCAAGTTTGTGACCTCGAGCGCCGAACGCAACTTTGTCAAAAATCGTAAAATCTGCGAAATAATAGTTTTTTTTTTTTAATTTTGGCGATCATAACTCTAAAGGACTAGTTTTTGAAAAATCTTTCTAAGACGTTTTGAAATTAGACTAAATTTGCTACAATATGATACTAGAAATACCTCTGTAGACCCAATAGTTTCTGAGATTAGGGCTTCCAAAGTTTATATATTTTTTCAAATTTCGCAATTTTTTGCGATTCTGTCATTTTGAATGAATTTTGACCCTGATTACTTACTATCGAAGCCCTGTACTTTTATGATCGGATGTTAAAAAAGAAAATGAGAAGTGTGAACGATGATGTTTAAGCTAAGCTATGAATAATGAAGTAAAAAAGATAGGTACAACAAAAGTTAATAAGTTTATTTGTTAGGAACGTGAGTAATATAAAAAAAAAAAAAATAGCCCTACTGGAAGGTCCCGGTTGAGGTTCGTCCGTATCTGGATCGAGGTATTGGAATGGCATATCCCCATCAGGGAATGGTGATAAATCGTCGACTGTCTTGTGTCCACAAGTCATCCTCCATTTCGACATCGGACAGTATGTAATGTGTATTACTGATGTAAGGACAAATTTTTACCTGATGGTATGTCCGCAAGGAGTGAAATCGAGCAGAGTCTCGTCTAGGAGGTAGCCTGGCTAAGGTAAAGCACTCAATGTCCGACAAAGCACCAATGTTCGACTGTAAAAAACTAAACACTTAAAAATAAGACTACCAAACGTTTTTGAACGCACCAAAACATTAAGCCATAGACAAGATGCATATACCTGTCATTGTGGATGACGTTTTCTACATTCGGTCATTTTGAACAAAATGGCGTAGGTGCAAACATCGACGGGCGGATAAATCTTTCGGAAATCCAGTTTTACTAGCGGAATCACTAAGGAGGAGGTTAGTGGCAAATATTGTCCATAACTTTTGTTTGGTTTTATTAACCGAGATTACTAATTATTTGTTTTATTGGGACTGAAATTCCATACTTTTTAGTATTTTTTCTGTAATGAAAGGTTATTTTGAGATGTCAAAACATACTTGTCGATCATTGGATATTTTTTCATCGAATGTTCTAATTATCGACAACTGTCGACTTTTATTTTTTTTTAATGTAGTGCTGTTCAATTCATAATTTACCTAAGTGTTTCAAGCACTTTAAAAATAAATATGTTATCTAGATCGTCAAACTGATTCCAATGATCGACAGCCGTGTCGATGATTGGGTATACCATACTTTCCAATAATCGACATAAGGTTTTTCTTTTGGCAGAAATGGCGCCTAAAAAAAATTACACGCCGTTACAAATGGCTAAAGCTATAGAAGCAGTCAAAGCAGGGGAAAAAATTGCAACTGCAGCAAACAAGTATGGTGTGCCCAGGATTACCTTATATGACAAAATTTCGGGTAAAACTCCAGTCGAATGTTCTATGGGCCCTGGTACGTATTTGTCTAAGGAAGAAGAGGCTATATTAGAAACATGGATACTTGACATGGCTGAAAAGCACATTCCTATTACCAGAGATGAATTGCTTGACAGTGTGCAACGCATTATCGCTGACCAAAACAGAAAAACGCCTTTTACTGACAATAGGCCAGGCAGGAAATGGTACAATCTTTTTCTGAATAGACATCCTGCAATTTCTGAGCGACCGGCTCAAAATTTAACAACGTCACGAGATGCAGTTACGGAAGAAAATTTAAAAAGTTGGTTTAAGGAAGTTGAATCATATATACAAGAAAACAATCTTAAAGAAGCTTCAGAAGACCCAAGGAGAATTTTCAACACAGACGAGAGCGCCTTCTATTTGTCTCCTAAAGCTGGGAAAGTTCTGGCAAAAAAAGGTGACAAACATATCTACCAATCATCTGGAGATGAAAAAGACAATTTAACTGTGTTGATTACAGGAAATGCTGCTGGACAATTAGCACCTACTATGGTAGTATTTGCCTATGAAAGAGTTCCATCTGCAATTTCATCTAAGTTTCCAGAAGAATGGTACATTGGACGCTCACCTAGTGGCTGGATGTGCGGAGCCACCTTTTTCGAATATATCGCGAATGAGTTCAATCCATGGTTGGAGCAGCAAAACATTCAGAAACCTGTTCTGTTTTTTTGGCCGGCCATAGGTCACACTAAACCCTGCATTTGTCAAATTTCTGTGCTGAAAACGGCATAGAGATCATAGCGTTATACCCAAACAGTACGCACATTCTCCAACCAATGGATCTTGCTGTATTTAGATTTAGACCATTGAAAATGTACTGGCGAAAAGCTGTCAAGGATTGGAAATTACAACACTTAGGACAAAATCGGCAAAAAGAAAATTTTGCTCTTGTCCTTAAAACAGTGTTGCAGAATATAACTGAGAGCTCAATTAAGAACGGATTTCGTGCTGGTGGGTTGTACCCTTTTGGCCCAGACTATGTAACTAAAATAAAAATTCGGTCCACACCACAAAGTTCAACATGAGAAATATTATAAAATGGGAGATCATGTAAACCATTGGCAATTGCTTTTTAAAAATGTTGAAGTTACTGGCATCAAGCACATGCAACTATAAAGAAAATGCAACCGTACGCAAACGTTAAAATATTTCTTTCACGTCAATGATAAAAAAGTACCGGTATGCAAGACATTTTTTTTAAATACTCTAAGTATTTCTGATACCACTGTATAAACAGCATTAGAAAAAATGACTGCTCAAGACTGCTTGATAGATTACCGTGGGGAACATACTAACCGTCCACACAACCTGCCACGGAAGAAACCGTCGTTAGCCACATTAAATTGTTCCCATCAGTAGAAGCGCACTACGTGAGAAAAGACTCGGTAAAGACTTATTTATCAAAGGATCTTAGTATTGCTTAAATGTACCGTATAAGAAATGGTTTGCCCAACAACAATTTGATGCTATAATGGCTACCGCCCGACAGTACAGGACAATATTTAACACCAAGTTTAATATGTCATTCTTCAAACCGAAAGAAGACTGCTGTTCGTTGTGTACACGGTACGAACAAGCCGAGCCACAAGAAAAAATCTCTTTAGAAGAAACTCATAGAAGACACATGAAAAGGAAAGACAGGGTACGCGAGATTAAAGACGATGAAAAACAAAATCCGGATGAAACTAAAACAATAGCTATTTTTGATTTAGAGAAGGTACTTTACATTCCTAAGTCAGAAGTGGGGGTATTTTATTACAAACGAAAATACGCCGTTTATAATTTTACGGTTTTTGATGCTATTCGAAAGCTAGGGTGCTGTTTCATGTGGCACCAGCAAATCGCAAAGAGAGGTACAATAGAGATAGGCAGTTGCTTGTTTCTGTTCTTAAAGAACGAACACGAGCGACAAATCGAAACTGTGTCTTTCTATCAGACCGGTGTCGTGGTCAAAATAAAAACCGATACTTATTTGCTCTGTACCTCTACGCAGCTATAAAATTCAATATGACGATAATTCATCGGTTTTTTGAAACAGGCCATAGCCTAAATGAGGGCGATTCCATGCATGCATGCATGGAGCGTGAGCTCAAAAACAAAGTTGTGTACACGCCAGATCAGATGTACACACATCAAAAAAAGTTTGTGATCACTTGGAAAAGTGGTAATATTTTTCATTGTGAAAGAATAAAACTCAATCACTTTTTATTTTTTGATTCCTTATTTAAAAATATGAAATTTAAATATAAACAATTTCGTAATTCAAATGTTTTTTTCATATAAAAAGACTATCAACCCTTGCTTGCTACCATTCAGAAATCTGACTTAGTCGCAAATTACGATATTTTCAATTTATTCACAACAAGTTTAGTTGGTAACGATGCCGAGAGGATTAACAGAAGTTTTACGAGCCAGAATCCTTACTTTAAGTGGAGAAGGCTATCCCACAAGGGAAATATCACGCAGAGTTAATGTATCCCAAGCCTGCGTGGTGACCACGTTGCAGAGGTATCGGGGCATAGAAGATTTAGCTAACCGACCTCGCAGTGGTCGCCCAACTGTGCTTACTGCAATTCAGAAGCGCTATATCAGATTACTGGCTGCCCGTGACACAACAATGAACGCTACTAAAATAAAAGCAGAACTGCGAGCTGCCACCGGTCGCGAAGTTAGCACCCAAACAATTAGAAATTGCTTACACCAAGCTGGATTACGAGCAAGGAGATCCTGGCGAGCACCTTTGAACTCACAGCAACGGAAACGGCGCAGATTGCGATGGGCTAGGCTCCGTCAAAATGAGGAAATTGAGGACGAAAGGATTTGGCAGAACTGCCTCTTTGTTGACGAAACCCGGATTAGTACGCATCCAGATAACCGACGTGTCCGTGTCTGGAGAAGACCAGGCGACTCTGAAAGGCAGAGAACTGCCACTGGAACCGTTCAGCAGGGCGGGAAATCGGTGTCCTTTTGGGCCGGTATAATGATTGGGGCTAGGACGCCCTTAATTCCGTATCAAGGCACCATGACTGGAGCTATGTATAAAATGATTGCAATCGATGGATACGTCAGACCATTCCGCATCAACCACGGGCGCCAATTCATAATGGTAGATGATAATGCGCCCGCACATCAGAAACGGATTAGTGGCAAAAAAAATGGAACAGCTAGAAAAATCACGTCGACAAGCCACAAGCGATCCATTTATCATTTATCATTTCTATGAAATTTTGGACGATACACTTACTGCTTTGAATTTGCATGACAAGCCAAATCAAATATTCAACTTAGATGAGACAAGCTTTTCTGCTGATCCCACACGCATCAAAGGAGTAACAGGCAAGGGACAAAAGGCTCATCGAATTATTCAGGTAATTATAAATATTCCTTAAAATGGTAGACATGGATCATGTTGTAAATTATTTAGGTTTGATGCACTTCTTATTTTATTTTCAGGGCTCCGGAAAAGATAACACAACAGTGCTGGGATGCGTTTCTGCAGGGGGAAGACTTTTGCCTCCATTGATAATTTTCAAGGGCCAAAATCTCTGGAACACATGGAAAGGCAAGAACGATATACCAAATACAACATACGTCGTCTTAGAGAATGGATGGATGTTATCTACAATTTTTAATATGTGGTTTGAAAAGTTCTGTCAATTAGTGACGGAGAGACCATTACTGGTCATATTTGATGGACATGTCACCCACCTGGATCCAGCTACGATTGCGTTGGCCGTTCGTGAAAATGTGGCTCTTTTAAAGCTGCCGCCACATACTACCGACGTATTGCAGCCGATGGATCGCAGTCTCTTCGGTCCCATCAAATACAAATGGAACGAACGTCTTATCGACTGGCAAAGGCTTAATCAAAGGTCTCTCACCAAATCGGAATTTTCTGATCTTTTGTGCGAAGTTTGGCGCGAGGGCTTATCTCAAGAGGTAATAAAGAATTCTTTTAAAGTCACAGGAATTCACCCAGTTAACAAGGATGCTTACCCAAAGGAACGTCTAGATCCAGTCAAGTTAGACAGATATTATAAACATCAAGCCTCTTCTGCGTCGGTCCCACATCCATTGAACGTATTTGAAGACTCCCCAGATGATAACGCCGATTGTGTTTCGCCTTCACTGTTAGAACCTGGACCGTCTGGAGCATCACACGACGTTAATCAAGAACAGGAAACTCATCCTACGGAAGATTTGATCGAAACGCCCAATAACGTTCAACCAGAAACGCCTTTGATTACGGCTCCTTCTAACAATAGTACTGATCCATGTTGCTCGTCGGCGTCGTTTGAATCATTGTTACTAAATAAGATAAAATATACAAAGCCAGCAACTGAAAAGAGGCGAAAAATTGATGGAAAAGGAAGACTTTTGACTAGTGAAGAGTATTTAAAAAGCATTGAAAATTTAGAAGCAAAGAAAAAGAAGATAATTAAACCAAAAAGGAAGACAGCTGAACCAAACAAGAAGATAACTGGACCAAAAAAGAAGAAACAGAGAACAAAGATAAGGGAATCTGATTCTGATACTGATATAGGAGAAGAAGTGCCTTATGCCGACGAAAGTGAAGTGGACAACATCAGTTTATCGGCAATAGCTGGAGAGGAACAAGATGAAGTGGTAGATGAATCCCACAAATATAACCATCTGATCGATCAACAAGACGTGGTGGATGATTTCCACAGAGGTAATGAACTGATCGACCAAGGCGACGCGGTGGATGAATCTTACAAAGAGAATGAGCTGATGGACCAAGATGACGTAGTAGATAAATCCGGCAATGATAATGACTTGATCGAAAAACATGAATTAGGAACCCAACCATCTGAAGTGGTATCTTTGGGAACCAAAAGATTGGACGAGAATCCACAAACCAGCGAGAATCTCACGAGAAAATCACTATGTGAATTTCAGGTTCAAGATAAAAATCAAGTAGTTGATCTCAAATATGGAATCGGTGATTTCATTCTTGTGGTTCATACAACTAAAAAGAAACAAATTTATTATATAGCAAGAATAGAAGAATCAAATGATGAGGAAAACTTGTCCGTTATTTACTTAAAGCGAACAAAAAAGATCTTCTTCGCCTATCCTGATACTCACATCATTTATTCTATACACAAATGCGAAATCGTCATGAAGTTGCCATTGCCGATGCAAAAAAACAAAAGAGGTGCCCTAATGTTCGATGTAGACCTTGAAAAGTATAATATTAAATAGATTTTTGATGTCTTACAATTGACCGCATATGGAAAGTTAAGATTTTATTAAATTTTTTTTTGACAATTTTCTAGTTCCTATTCATAATTGTGATCTCTATAACGTAGTCGTACAACTTTCTAGTTCATTATTTTTTATAATATTCTAATAACTAATAATTACATTCCAAAGACTTATTAAATAATACCTAAGCATAATGTATAACTTTTTATTTTTGGAAAAAAATATTCATAATAAAAGATATTTGAAACTTACATATACATATTGTATCATTTTTTCCCATTCTGTCTTAAATTTACCCAGCCGCTTTATAAATGTCTAAGCCATAGAAGTTGTTCACTGTCTTATTTTTAAACTCTGGTGTCTCATTTTTTCCCCATTGAAGCGGAAAAAAATGAAACACATATTTTGGGGGGAAAATGGACTATTTAGGGCACAAACTGGCAAACCGACAGCAATGCAAGATAGATTGTGTAGTATTGCCCAATACGAGTACTTCGCAGATGTTTTAAGACTTTTTTTCTTGGTTAAATTACAAAAGTTCTTATTTTTGTCTCATAATTACCCCACTTAACCCTAGGTAAATGAAAAGAATCGACAGGTTCTTAACATAGACACTGCTAAACTAATAGTAAAAGAAAATATAAAAATGTTGTGTGACATCTTATAGTCTGGCTGTATTGTCTTTCTGACTGGCTGCGTATTCTCTCCGGTAAAACGCGAGGATCTAAAGTTAGGCCATTCGATTGAAGTCCTTCTGAGAGGTACAGTGTCATTTTGAACAAATTCGGCGACATATTTTCAAATCAAACTATAACAATTATGTTATCAAAATGTGAAGAGTATTACCGAAAATATCGAAGCTCAAAGTCGTTCAAAACACATAAACACTGGTTAAATAGAGCTTTAACTGATACCTCTAAAATAGACAAAACCCCCGACGCTTCTCCTAGAACAAAACAGTTTTTGAATTTAAGTTCTCGTCAAAAATCCAGATCAGTAAGAAATCTCAGTAAGAGATCTCAAACGAACCAAAGTAACATCCGTGGTTAAAAATGTCATCGGAGAAGGCGACAAATTAGAATTAGCCAAAAAACTAAAAGAAAATAAATTTTCTATCATGACAGACGAGACAACGGACGTATCGTCGAACAAAACTTCTTGCGTCGTTGTCCGTTACTTTGACGAAGATGCGCAAAAGCTATGCAGTGCATTTTGGCAGCTGTACAAAGTTTTCAAAGAGAACGCTGATTCTGATGACATCCCGACAACAAACGCAGATAGTTTATTTCGGGCTTTAATCGAATCATTTACCTGCCGTGAAGTGCCACTGACAAATGCCATAGGGTTTGGCTCAGACGGATGTAACGTTATGATGGGTGACAACAACTCCGTAAAAACTATATTACAGAATGATCACCCTGGGATCACAATCACAAAGTGCGTTAGTCACTTAGCCCATTTTATGTGCCAGTGAATTTGGAACAAATAGCTCGAGATATATACAATTTTTTCAAGCACAGTGACAAACGATAGTTCGATTTACGAAACTTCCAGTCCTTTGCTGCCGTGGAGCCTCATAAGATACTAAAACTTCTCAGGACTTGATGGCTTTCCCTGTTAATAGTGGTTGAAAGGATATTAGAATAATGGGAAGCTTTGCGACTGTTTTTTATAAATTTCACAGCAAATCGTGCACACAAAGCTAGAGCGGACGTAAGAAACCGAACAATTTTCATTCTGGAAAAACTCAGTAACCCATTCTACAAACTTTATTTTAGTTTCCTAAAATAGTCGCTTCCTATATTTATCAGCTTCTATTTGGAATTTTAAAGCTAAAAAGTGGTAGTCAACAATCTACATGGGAAAATCCGTGAGCTCTACCAGGAAATCCTATTGCGGTATTTACGACATGAATATGTGATGAGGCCAAACCTGTCAGAAATTGACCTAGAAAGCCAGCAACATGAGCTCCATGACGCTGCGTTGTATTTCGGCGTCAAAGTGTACGACCTCATGAAACATCATGACGTACGAGTAGTAAGACGGCCTGCAGAAATTGCACAGTTTTATTCACACTGTAAACTTGTGTAACTTCTGTAAAGTTGCTGCAAAGGAAGTAAGAAAACGATACAACATGGATGATCCTGTTTTGTCGAAGCTACAAGTTTTTGACCCAAAATCGGCTCTCTCCCACGGCTTCAGGAACCATTTCCCGACACTGATGCCACTTATCGAGGTGGTCCCACGTATAATCGCACCTGACGATTACCTACGGTAAGAAACAATTAATTGACGATCAATGGAGAAGGTTGTCAAATGCAAAATCTCGGCATCCTGAAGGTTTGGCTGCAATAAGTGAGCCAGACAAGTTTTGGGCCCAGCTATTAAAAACTGACGTCTTTACCGAGCTAGCTCGATTTGCCTTATCTGCAGTCTTTGCAATATGGCAATGCTATAAATGATACTACTACGCATAAAGTTGAATTTATCTCACTCAATTTAAGTAAAGCTATTACAAAGAAAGATCAAAAGCTTGATATGGATGTTTCATTTAATTTGAGTCAATGCCTGTTGTTTTTCTTGATGACAATATGGTCCAGGAAGTTGTTATTGACGATTCACAGTCGAAAAACCATAAACAGAATAAAATAACTATTTCGAGGTAATAATTTTATCTGAAAAGCATATTGAGGAAAATATAAAACCAAAATCGAATTTGAGAATTGTAAGAAAAACAAGAGAAGAAAGGAAAAACACAGCGACAAAAAGTGATAGTTTACAAAGCTTGCGATTGCGACCTATTTCGTTAAAAGAGAATCTGAAAATATCTCTTAAAGTTGTTAAGATTAAGAATGAAAAGTTAGAAGATCTATGGGCGGCCACTCCGAACGCTATTAATGTGGCCACATACTGGTCAAAAGAAATTTGGTTCGTCTCGACTCGCAAAGAAGAAGAAGAAGAAGAATGAAAAACAAAGTACGCAAGCACTAAGTCAAAAGAATTACTGTAATAACAGCAAAGAGAGCTTTAAAATGTTGTCTGACAATGAGAACTAGACTTTAAGCTATTAATTTGATCGGAATATTAAAAAAAATGTGATACCTATCTAAATTTTTTAGTTTATACGTGAAGTTCCTTGTTTGATCTCAACATAGTAGGTAATATTAAAAAAAGTTTGAATACAACTAGATACTATTAAAAGGGTATTGTTTTTTTGATTAATTTGTATGTGATGTTTTGTTTCACTTACTTTTTAATAAAAAAATAACGAGTACCTATTTGTTTACGTTTTATACCTTGCAATAATCGTCGTCATTGTCTGGCAATGCATATTATAACACCCGAAAATACATATTTAAAATATTTTTGTGACAGCCCTAGTTACTTTGTCCTTCAACCCTTTTTTGACGGCCGCCGCTTAGTGGCTCTGCTTTCTGTATCGATGATAATAATGATGATTCCGTGATTTGGAAGACACATTACGCCTAGTTCGTGCCTAGTCGCTGTCCTTATGATTACTTAAATAGCGGTCGATCCGCAACCATGTCCATATATATACTGAAACTAGATTATTTCGGAGGAAAAGCATATATGAATATTTAAGATTTTTGTTATCAGGCAGCGAGCCGGAATCTGATTCCGACGAAGAAGACGGATTGGATGTGGGGCCGGTCATTCTATCCAGGGTGTATCAAGGGCTTCAAGATACATAGCTTGACGAGGTAGCAGTTGCGGATGTACCTCCTGTACCCGTTGTTCAAAGTGGAAAAAGTCATTCGGACGACGGCGCTGTTCGTCCGGATGACTTTTTCCACTTTGAATGGAGGAGTTTTCCTAATCCGCCTGTTCCTCAGGCTGAGAGAAGGGAACCCTTCAATCTAGTGGCGGGTCCGGTCGAACGGTGCGAAGATCCGTACAAAGTTTACGCATCAATTTGGGATGCGGTAATAATGGGTCGCATAGTTGAGGAAACCAACCGCTACGCGCAAGAGCTAGTTTCTAAAAAGATGGCTGATGGCACTTTGTGTGCGAGAAGCCGAATTTGTGACTGGAAAGATACGCACATAAACGAAATATTTACTTATTTTGGAATCGTACTTGCCATGGGCGTAATTATAAAATCTAGAATTGAGGAGTATTGGAACCCGAAGCAGGATATATTTTCTACTCTGGGTTTCAAAGCTCACATGACGCTAGCACGGTTCCAACTATTAAACACGTGTTTGCACTTTAATAATAACCAGGAGCTATCCCGTGAGCTTAGCTTTGCGGAGGCAAAGCTATTGAATTTGTGACTGGAAAGATACGCACATAAACGAAATATTTACTTATTTTGGAATCGTACTTGCCATGGGCGTAATTATCAAATCTAGAATTGAGGAGTATTGGAACCCGAAGCAGGATATATTTTCTACTCCGGGTTTCAAAGCTCACATGACGCTAGCACGGTTCCAACTATTAAACACGTGTTTGCACTTTAATAATAACCAGGAGCTATCCCGTGAGCTTAGCTTTGCGGAGGCAAAGCTCTTCAAAGTTGAGCCCATTGTGACACATTTAAATAATAAATTTCAAAACATGTACGTAATGCGCAAAATATTGCGTTAGACGAAAGCCTGTTGCAATGGAAAGGGTGGCTGAATATTAACCAATTTATTTCTAACAAGGCTACTAAAGTCGGCATCAAGACGTATGAGGTGTGCGAGTCACAGTCGGGGTATTTATGGAGATTTGAAGTCCATACCAGAAAAGACCCCAAGGAACATCAGACACCGCTAGATGGTTCAACATTGTGTTGGAACTTCTTCGTGGGCTGGAGAATATGGGGTATACTGTATGGATGGACAATTTTTATAATTCTCCGGCTTTGGCTCGCCAGCTCAAAGTTCTTGGGTTTGTTTGACGTTGTTGGCACGTTGCGAACAAACCGGCAGTTTGTTCCTCAACAGCTTAACGAGCTGACCAAAGCCAACATGCGAAAAGGCCAGAGCTCCGGTTTCACGTCTGGGGATGTAGATATAATGGTATGGCGGGATGAAAACCGTGTCGCCACCATTTCTACATAACATGGAAATGAGAACCGGACGTGTGGATAACGTGCCAAGCCATGCTTGATCATCGGTTATAACATTATGATGGGGGGCGTCGACAAGAAAGACCATAGGTTTAATTTTCTTATGCGGAAACTTAGATTTGACGATATGCAAACCAGAATAGAACGCGCAGCTTTCAATAATATGGCAGCTCTAAAAAACATGTTCGAGACTTTTGTTTCAAATTGCCAAAAGCATTACCAGCTTGGAGAATAATGTACTATCGACGAAATTCTGGAATCATTCAGAGGACTGTGTAAGTTCCGAGTTTACATGGCTAATAAGCCTGCCAAATATGGTGTAAAAATTTATGCCCTTGTGGACTCACGACTCAAACTCAACTCAACTGAAGGGCAGCTCAAAGTTGATAATTCTCCAAACGTACTTGTCAAAAGGTTTTCTCATTCTCAATACTGGCCGCAACATAACAATGGACAATTATTTTACCTCAATCCCTCTTGCAGACCAGCTTATAAATAAACACAGAACAACAATTGTTGGAACATTACGAAAAAGTAAGAGAGAAATTCCGCCACGCTTTTTAGTCACCAAAGATAGAGCTAAACCTAGCACTTTGTTTGGTTTTAATGAGAAAAAGGTATTGGTATCGTATGTACCCAAAAAGAGAACAAAAAAAAAATGTTCTTCTCATGTCAACTCTACATGATGATACCAAGATTGACGAAAGTAGCGGAGAAAAGGCGAAACCTGAAATCATAACTTTCTATAATAATAACAAAGGCGGTGTTGATGTAGTTACTACATCAACACCACCTTTTAGAAAAATCTAAGGACAATGGATTGACAAAATTAAAAAAGGCTATGAAATTATCAGAAAACGAAACTTTTCAAAAGACTTTGAAGAAGTTCACTGCAGCTGCAATGATATTCACAATGCTACAATTCCGGGTAATTGGAAAGCATAAGTTGGGACGACGGTTCAGCAAAGAGGTTAAAATTATGTCTTTGGCAATGTATTAACAGGGTCCTCGTGCCTACAGATGGATGAATTTTTTTTTGTTTTGCCATCTCCGTTGACCCTGAGCAAAATGGGTAATATATTTCAACAATTCAAGAAAAAAGCAAGAAAAATTAGCGCTCACGAAAAATTATGTGATAATAGTCGTGAAGTTCGACGACGTGGCTCTCAGTCCTCATTTTGATTACAGCAAAAGAAGAGATTCAGTTGTTGGGTTTGTTGACAATGGGACCAAAACAAGGAAAGAAATTGCTGATCATGCATTAGTGTTTATGATGAGGGGTATACAAAAAATATATATAAACAGCCTGTTGCCTACTCCTTCTGCTTACAAACAACACCACGAGAAGACTTAGTTATTCAAATAAAAATTATTATCAAAAAACTTAATTCGACTGGCTTCAAAGTAATAGCCACAGTCTGCGACCAAGGAGCCACAAACGTGAGCGCAATCAATTACCTCATAAATGAAACAAAGGCAGATTACTTACGGCAAATAGCAATTGAAACACGGAATGTTCGAAATAGATGGAGAAGTTATTCCTTTAAATGACGCACCACACCTTCTAAAAGGAATACGCAACAATTTGTTAAATAAACATTTAAATTGCAAAATCGACGGATCAGAAGAGACGGCAAAGTGGGAGCATATTATAAAATTATATAATCAAAACCAAGCTGGGTCAACTATACCAGGGCATAAGACCTAGAGTTTGGCCAACGAAAGCTGGCTATCGAATTATTGCAATCTTTTGAAACGGCAACTTTTATGTCAATGTCAAATGCTCAGACGGCCGTTGTTTACAATTTGTCGTGATTGTTTGTGTTCGTATTTTTCAGTTTGTGTCTTAAATATGAATAAAACTATCAAAAGTGAAAATCGAAAATTGTTATTTTGTATGACTTCTGAATTTCAAGAAAAACAAGAACAGAAAGAGGCGGAATTCAACCAAAAACAGGATTGTTTGCGTGCGTAATGGATTTCATAAGTTAGTAAGATTTATTGATTTCGATACTTACCTATCATTTTTATATCAATCAAAAATTATTTACATGTATTCCATCCATTTGTTCCTAAGTATTTAAGTTTGATATTATTTATTTTATTTACAGAAAATCTAGAGGATGTTGCAGGAGTTGCTGAAATATTGAAAACTATTGAAAAACTCATTAAAGAGTTATTTGAAAGTGTTACACCAGAGGATTGGAAGAAAATGACTGATCATGTCATTCATGATAAATATAAAGAACGAGATAGAATCACAGAAGAAAATTTAGAAAGTTTCATAATTAGTGTTGGAAATAGTTTAGAAAGTTTCATAATTAGTGTTGGAAATAGTGATACCTGCAGTAGCGACTCTGATGAATCTATGCATGTAGAGTTCTTGGATTTTTCTTGGACTTTGATTATTAACATAAATAATTATTCAATAGAAAAAGTTGTTTCAGTTAAAATATCTGTCATGGTTCAATAGGTCTACAAAATTTTACATCGCAAAATCAGAAGTAATTACTTTAACTTACATCTCACCTTACCTTACTTCTGATCTTACCTTACCTCTCAACTTGCCTTACCTATCACCTTACCTTATCTCTGAACCTTTAACCTAACTTTACCTTACCTTACCTCTTACATTAAAATTTTTGATATATGTACTTACAATCAGTTCCTTTACTCCCATTTTTAATAGCCCGTAAAATAAAAAACAATATAAAGTATCAAAAACATTATTTCACTCTATGTTGTTCATGACATGGGGTTACCGTCCTCAATTTTTTTGAATTTCCCGCGATTTTGGATAGCCAGCTTTCGTTGGCCAGACTCTATTGCCTAAGCTAACAGACATATCGCTCATCTAGTACTACAAGGGCGCAAATGTCAAAAAATGCAAAAATAAGTTAATGATGCCAAACTGTTCCAAAATGGTCAATACATATGGTACTACAAAGTCGTTTTAATAGTTCAACAAATGACGGAGAGATGGCGGTAGTGCCTCCGTTGCCTTGTTACAAAAATGGACTAACCCAGAGTGCAACGGCGCCATATTGGTCAGTTGCGCGGGGCTCCCCGTGACGGTCGGTCGTGTCTGAGTGCTACCGCGTCGTTTAGGTAATTGCGACTATCATTTTTTCGAACTCTAAGTACCAAAAGACGTAAATGTATTTTCTGCTTTCGTAGCACCAAAACAAAATCATTTATTGAGTGCAACAGGGCCGCAAATGTGTTTTATGTCTTGGTAACACCAAAACCATGTCCTTCATTGAGTGCAACAAGGCCGTAAATGTGTTTTATGTCTTAGTAACACCAAAACAAAGTCCTTCATTGAGAGTAACAGGGCTACAAATGCGTTTTAAGTCTTGGTGACATCAAAACTGAATCTATTCTCTAGTGCAACAGGGTCGAAAATGTATTTTATGCCTTGGTAACACCAAAACCAAAGCCTTCATTGAGAAGTACAGTGCCGTAAATGTATAAAATGTCTTCGTAAGTCCAAAACGAAATCCTTTATTGAGAGCTACAAAGCCAAAAATTTATTTTATGTCTCTGTATCACCAAAAAGAAAGAAATTTGGAGATCTTCAAGGCCGCAGTTGCATGTTACGTCTCCGTAGAATCAGTAAAATGTATTATTTTGTGAGCTAGAATGCCATTTATGTATATAGTGTCGGTGTTGAATTATGATCGCTCTGAAGTTTGAATGAACTAGACATGAAATCATTTACAGTCTACGTAGCACAAATTGCACTACTTAATCCACGCACGCTCATACGGCCGTTTATTATCAGACATCGTCTGCGGATTAACAGGGGCGTGGGGTGCGTGCGGGTTTAGCGGGCGGCGGAAGCGGGCAGCGGGGGGTGGCGTGTGATATTCCCGCTTGGTTTGGCGAACGCTTTTGCGCCATTACCATCGCAATCGCAGGCGCACCGCCGCTCCTACCCTTCACCCCACAGACACCCCGCTTCAGCAAATCTCGGACTTAAAAATACTTATTTGGCAGTTCGCGTGACTTGAACTTGACTATGCTAGCAAAGGAGAATGACAGATGCGCTTGTTTTGTGCCAGTACACCTCCAACCGCACACCTCTAAGTGCACCCCTCTCATTTGCTTTGATACCCTATCTCTGCTCCTAGGTAGAAAAAAATACGTTTTTGTTTTAAATAGGTAGGTACGTACTTGAATATTTTGTGTGTGTTTAGTGCTTTATCTAACTATCTATCTACTATCTTTGCTAGTAATTGTTTTTGTATTTATTTTTTCAGAACAAAAAGTGCATAAGTCTAGCTAGGTATTTTAAATAGTCATAAAATGGCGAGTAATCGTAATAGAAAAATGTTATCAAAAGCAATAAAAGGCCAAATTCCTGCTCCATTCTCTAAAAATATAGAGGAAAACCAATGCTCAGACCCTGAATCGGTTAGCAGCAAGCTATTAAACGCTGATGAAGAAACTGTGGATATAGAAATGTCTAACACAGTGAATGCGTCAGTTGACAAAACTAGCAAGTATTCGATGCCAGATATTGAAATCGATCTTGCTATTTCAAAGACACCTAAAAGGTTCAAGAAAAAAAATCGTAAGTAATATTAAATCTAGTACCTATAACCACTACTTGTGTATGTGTGTGTGTGTGTGTGTGTGTGTGTGTGTGTGTGTGTGTGTGTGTGTGAGTGTGTGTGTGTGTGTGTGTTTGTGTGCGTGTGTGTGTGTGTGCGTGTGTGTGTGTTTGTTTATTAACTCTATCTTAAGGACTTTGTTATGTTGCAGGAAAACGTTTGAAAATGTCTTCACCTAATGACAAGGTTCAAGATCTTAAGGAGTCGAAAGAAAAAAAGCAAAATGGTATTTCTATGACCCATGATATTAAAAACAGTCAGTTGAGCTCTACACCTTTTCAAAATGATACTGAAGATGGGTTAGGGGAAGATACTCCACCTGAAGAATGTAGTGCACTTCAAACCTGTGTTGAAACTCTTTCACAAAATTGTCTGGTAGATATCACTCTGGCCAGTGAAAGATCCGCAAATAAAGCTCGTAAGTTAATACTACTACTAATACTATAATAATAATATATTGTTATGAAATGGTAAATTTTATTCCAATTCATCAATTTCTTACCTTAGTGGTGGCTGTGTAATGTGTAGTGCGGTAACCTTTTTACTTTTCTGCGTGATCCTGGCCTGATATGGGAATAACTAATTTCTTGCGAAATATAAAACTAGTCAAAGACATTCACTAATTTTGTTTCTGTCTAGGAGTCGCCTTTCAATCCTGACACGTTTAATACTCTGCGTTGGTATGGTAACATAGTTTTTGATTTTTTTTACAGAAAGTAGTTTTGAGGCAGATTTGAAAGTTTGAACGCTGAAAACGTGGCACAAGTTGAAAGTCTCATGTCTTTATGTTGGGCAGCTGTGAAAGTTCATGCCGATTATTCGAAGTATTTCGAAGAAGAGCAAGATAGCTCTGATGGAAAAGATTTCACTGGAACAGACGACGATGAAGACTTTGTGCCAGGCAAGAATAGAAAACGTAAGCGGTTTGCATTAAGTATTGTATCAAGTTCATCAAGCAGTTCAGAATCTTCTGCATCATCTAGCTCTTCCAATTCCGATAAATCTTCCAGCTCATCGAAATCTGCTAAGAAGGGGAAAAAAAGGAAGAGAAATGTTGCACAGTGGAAGCGCAACCAAAGTAAACTTTTGAGAAATTCCGGTAAGCAGTATGTTTCACGTACGGGAAAAATTGTCGATGCCAGAGAGATGAAACCCCCTTGTTCACAAAGATGCCGATTATCTTGCGCACAAAAATTTACGACTGAGCAGAGGCAAAAGATTTTTGAGAACTATTGGGGTTTAGCTTCATGTGAAAGGCAACGTGATTTTTTGTCATCTTGTACGGCGGTTCTACAACTTCCTTTCCGTCGTTTGAAGACAAACGCTACAAAAGAAAGACGGCCTAACTGTTGCTTTTCTTTTCTACTGGATGGCAAGAATATTAGAGTGTGCAAAACATTTTTGATTAATACTTTGGGAATATCAGATAAAGTAATCCGTAACGTCACAAAAGCTAAAACTACTGGTACTGGTATCATTCCATCCGAAACCCGTGGAAAGCATCCGAAGCGTGTTCAAAATCCTGAAATCAAACAATCTGTGCGTGATCATATTAACTCCATTCCTCGAGTCGAAAGTCACTATCTCAGAGCGAACACTAGTCGCGAGTTTATAGATGGTGGTCTAACTATTGCCGAAATGTACAGAAAATACACAGAGAAAAGAAAGTCAGAAAATAAAGTTGCAGCAAAGTATGAATATTATGCTCATATTTTCAATACAGAGTTTAATATTTCCTTCTTTGTACCCAAGAAGGATCAATGCGACCGCTGTGAGGCATATAAAAATGCTAATGACGAAGAGAAGTTGTCCCTGAAAGAAGGCTACGATGAGCATCAGCGCCAGAAGAATCTAAGTCGTAAAGAAAAAGAAGCTGATATAAAAGACGACACCAAAATTGTTTGTATTTACGACTTACAAGCGGTTATGCCTGTTCCAATTGGAGAAGCTTCAGGTTTCTTTTACAGATTCAAGCTAAATTGCTACAACTTTACAGTAAGTTGGTTCTTTATTTATTGATTACTGAAAAATAGTGTTTTTTTGTTGTTTATTTTGTAGTGATAATAATAATATGCTTTTAGGTCACTGATGTCAAACATAAAATCACAACGTGCTACTTTTGGCATGAAGGTTTGGGCAACCGTGGATCGACCGAAATTGGATCGTGCGTTTACAAATTTTTAGAAAACGTTGCAGAGGTTTATCCGAACAGTGATATAATTTTTTGTTCTGACAACTGTTGTGGCCAGCAGAAAAATAAGTATGTCAATTCATGTTTTGAATACAGTATCAGTCTTTTGAAATTGTAGTTACATAGTTATCTGTATTACAGGTACATTCTGGCGATGTACTACTACGCCGTATCAACACTGAATCTCAACTCAGTAACTCATAAATTCCATATTCGAGGACATACACAGAACGAAGGGGATAATGCCCATTCTCTCATTGAGAAATCAATCAAAAGGGCTAAAAAATCGGGGCCGATTTATGTCAAAGCCAATACGTACAACTTATACGTAATGCAAAGAAAACTGGAGAGACCTTTAAAGTAGAAGAGCTCAACTACTTGACTTGAAGGCACTGGCTGAAGAAATAGCAATGAACTGTACTAAAACTAGAGACGACAAGACAATCAAACTAACGGAAGTCAAACAGATACGGTTTTTGAAGGACAGTGACACTTATGAGTACAAAACTTCGTTTGACGAAACAGAAGCTTGGACAAAAGTGCTGATCAAGCCTAAAACTGGGTCCGGACGTAGATCTGGGTCGGGATGTAGATCTGTCAGATCACGAAGAGACGACGCTATTCAAAACGTGACACTTAAACCCGCATATCATTCCATACTCCCAATCACAGAGCATAAGAAGAAAGATTTGTCATACTTGATAGAAAATCACGTTGTACCAGCACATTATAAGTATTTTTATGATTCACTTTTGTAAAATAGTCTGCTTAGGTAAGGCATACATTTTTCAAGTTTTTGTTTCTTTTGGAGAATAAGGTTTATTTTGTTACAATGTTTTTTTAGACAAGCGTTTTTTTGTTACGTTTCATTTATTTTGATTCTATTATTTGAGTTTTTTACTATTTGTAAGCTATTTTAGTTTGTAACCAACAAAACATTCTCATTAAGATTTTTTAAAATAAGCTTTATATTTGCTAGGTACGTAAAAATTTGATTCTACAAATTTAGTTCCTACTATTTTGTAAGTTACCTTGGTATAAAAACAACATTAAGTACATTAATTATTAATATTAATTTTATGATAAAGCTGTGATTAGCTATAAACTTGAAATGTTTTGAAAATTAATGTAAAGATAAAACTAATAAATGAATCTGTGATTTATTCAAAGGACTGTCAATATTATTTAGTAAGTAGTTAGTTTGTTACGTAAAATAATAAAAATGCAGCTGTGATTTACGTGCCATTCTTATATTAATTATTCAGTATTCATTTAAGCTGTAATTAAAGATTCTATTTCATTGAGTCAGTGTTTTAATCCAATTACACGAACCATCTGAAAGGGCCCTCAATATTTGTCAGACGTGGCGATAGCGACCGTATTTCTACGGCCGTTAAAGCTCTGCCTACCCCGCAAGGGATAAAGGCGTGATATGTGTATGTATGTATGTATGTATGTTTAATCTAATAAAATAAAGGCATAACTGACAAATTAAACCATTTTCGGTGCAACGGAGCCGCAACTGTATGTGTCAAACTACTTAAAGTAACTTTTTTTATTACTCACTTGATTATTTTAATTTTGTTTGTTTTTATAATTTACCTAAATAGCTAAACATCCAAAATATCCTGGTTGCACGTATAAATATTATTAAATGAATTTACAAATTCAAATTGAACTTTGAATAAATCTTTAAAACGCTCTCCTGCAAATTTTGTAAAATGTTAGTTACGCCTTCGTAGTACTAGATGAGCGAATGTCATCCCACAAAAAAAATTCAAAGACGAAGGAACGTATTATTTGGTAGAGGGCTCTTTACCATGTAGGTATAGTAACGTCATTCGAATAAGCCATATTTGACAGCTGTTATAATCATGTGCTACGACAAAAGGTCTATTTTTCTTTGTTGACATGTTTCTTAGTGTGGGTTTGGCAGCTGTCAAATATGGCTTATTCGAAAGACGGTACTATAATAAACAAGTATTTCGATACGTTTACGTTTAAAATTGAACTAAATTGATTGTTTTTTGTACGTATACTTATGAGTACTTATAAATAGTTCATGAATAAAATTTATACTGATTTTAGCAAATGACGAACATATATATTAAACGAGTGGGTTTTTTAAGTATTGTTGTTGAATAACTTGTGATGATTACTGTGGTTGATTCGGTACTTAAACTATTTCATTAATCCAGTTTGCTTCGAGGGTATAATTTGAATAATTCCCGAATTGCTAGAAAGAGAAAAAAAAAGGTCGAACGATCCGCCGGTCAAAAGGTCACTTGATGACTCCTGCGCAAGCACAGACATGTCAAAATTCTGGAGGCACCGGCTGCATTTTATTTCTCCAAAGATAAAATTCATTTTCGAAGGTAATTACATAGCTTATTACTCATTATCCTTAAAAAAATATCGTTGGTGTTTTAATGTTCAGATTGTGTGTAGATTTTAGAAGAACTTTACGTAAAAGTGCCTAAAATTGTCAAATGTTTTCGTTGTTTTACTAGTCAGTGTTTTGCAAATGGGTCTAGTGGGCAAAATGAAACCGGGCAAAACGAATCATCTATTTTTGTGAAATTTCCTTTCTTTTGAGCAACATTTAAGGCCAAAAGTGGAACAAACAACACCTTAAGTCGTAATTAGTACACTAGTTCAGGCAAGATTTGAATGAAGAATCGGTTTGTTGGAGTCGTTAAGTGAAAATAATTTCATTTGTTTTAGATGGTGCATAATTACGTTCGAAAAACCGATCGTGCCCCATGGTCTGAAATATCTTGAAAAAGGCTATGCGTGGAGCTCAAATAGGAACGATTTCTAGTGCAAGCAAGAAGTATGGAATCCCATTTGCTACGCTTTACAGACATTTAAATACAGGTTCATCTAGAAAGAAGCTTGGTCGTTTTGAAACAGTTTTCACAAGAAGCTGACCTGGTAGCTTATGTCAAGAAAATGGACTTCATTTTCTACGGCTTGACACGATCAGATTTTCTACAAGTCGTTGGAGTATTTGCAAAAAAAAAAAGATTGTGTTTTTTCTGGAAATATCGCAGAAAAAGGTTGATTCAAAAAATTTAGATCTAGACATCCTGAGCTGGTGCTACGAGCACCTGAGCCCACTTCAATTGCTAGAGTAAAAGGTTTCAACCGTGTTGGAGTTGAAAGATTTTATACCCAGTTGGAAAAGTCGTAGAAAAATACAACATTGTCCCTGAAATGATCTTTAATATAGATGAAACAGGAGTAACCACCACTTCTAACAGACCACCAAAAGTTTTGTTAACGTATGAAAAAAAGCAAGTGGGAGTTGTTTCAAGCAATGAAAGAGGAGTCTTGTCAACAATCGTCTGTTGCTGCAGTGTCATCGGTACATATATACCCCCTTGACACGGTGTGCCGCCTTGGGGGAAACATTTTATTTGTAAATTAGTAATAGATTTTATTTGAGATGAATAAATTAATAATCTAATATGGTGCAAAAAAATATGAAAAATTGATAGATAAATAGAGATGTAACACACTGAGACCACGTACAAGAAATGTGCGAAATCTAATACTTTTACTGCAGCTAAACTCAGCTATTTAGGCGTCTCCGAATAATGTTTAAAGTAAAGCATTTGGTTTTGTGACAGAAAGGCCTAAATATTACATACACCCTTCATTTTTAGATAGTTTCCTTATAACTTAGAAGCTAAAATGCTTAAGTTATACATACGCCCAGGGTAAAAAAACATAATTTTGTACTGCATTTCCGAGCCCTTCAGGTGTATAACAAAAATACGCCTTTATAACACCAAAAAGCTAAGACCCTATGGGTGTAATTAAATAAATAAATAACAAATATGTTTTACGTCTTAAAGAAATTTGAATAATCCGAGCTGTAAGGGCGTAACTCTGCTTTACGTCATTACTTGCCTAGCAATTGTCAACCATAATGGCTTAAAATCTGACCTTTTTAAAAAAACACTATATTTGAGTGATGTACAATGCAGCAATTAAATCTGTAAGCCAATTAACCTGTTAACAGATATATTGCCGACAATTTCACCTGATACGGCTTCTCATAATCGTTGTATTTTATAAATGGCACGGAAATTAAACTTAATTTTTGCTCTCCAGAAAAGTGACGAAAAACAACATACGCCCAGATAGTTCTATATAGAAGAATTATAAGTTTTATTTTTTATCAATTTATCGGGCTTAATCCCACTATGCTGAAACTATTGATTATTTCCTGGTCGTTGTCAAAACCGACAAAATATCTGGAATTCGATAAACGAAAGTCCACAGAAGGATCCGTTTGGAACCATTTTTTTCGGGCAGAATACGGTTAATCGGGCAAATGTAAATTATGCTCAAAAATTTTAAAAAGCCATGGTGGTGCAACAACAGGCTTCCATGTTCATTTGAAGTCAATTCATCTCATTGATTTGAAGGAAATAAGGATTCCTCGGAGTCACAAGCAAGATCCAGTACAGATAGCACAAGCACAGCTATGCCTACTGTACCACCAGCGAAAATAACACAAAGTCATGATGGACTTCGCAAAACCTTCTGCAGAAATGAAGGTAAAACTGTCGCTAATGGCTGCTTTAGATGGTTTGCCTTTGAGTAAATTTAAGATTTAAGATTACCTCACAAGATCTCCGTGACCTTTTTCATAAATGGCAATCTACCAGAATCTGGCAAAGCTATTAAAAAAATTGAGATGAATCAATTTGAAAAGCAAAAAACCCAACTTCGACAAAGTATTAAACAAGATACCGAAAAACGGTACTCCGTTACTTTCGACGAGTATACATCCGCTCGTAATAGAAGATATATGAACGTAAATTTACACTCTGTTCAAAGATAACTGCAAAACCTGGGACTTGTAAGAAGCTATCACCAGATACGTCTCCCGCATGGCATTCAATTACGACAGTGACCGATGTTCTGTACAAGAATGATTCCAACCAAAATTGATTAACCCAAAAAGCTCATTCAACTCTGCTGCGCAAAGATTCAAGACTTGATCTACAGATGTTCAATAATATAAGAACATTTATCTTCCGGCCATAGACTTAATAAATAAAAATCCTAGGAGTACCTACGCTATAGAAACGCAAAGCTTCTAGTAACGGAATACCCGTGGTATAACTTATTGTATGTATAAATGTATTGTGGTATTAATGGTGCTGGTGTTGACAAATATCGTATTTTGTGTCTGTGCCTTCGCTTGACCCTAACGAGATTACTTTTCCTTACCACACCACACCAGACATGCTATCTGCTCCCTTCCCACGCGCAGCACGGACATCGAGCTGTCTCGCTCGCACGTCCGCCGCAGCGCGTGGCCGCTCGCGCCGGCTAGTCCGATAAGGCTGAAAATTCGAGCCTTAGGGTTCAATTCTTCAGCCTCAAAAGCTCATTATTTGAGCCGTGTCGAGTCGATATTTGAGCCTTAGCCATCCTCCTTGAGCCGTATGGCTCGTCGTTTGAGACCTTCGTGTTTGTTCTGGCTTTCACTAAATAATTTTGACTATAGAGACGGTTTGCAATCTCTCTATTTGGACTAAACTAACATGTTTGGGCTAGTTCAATTCGAACTAATGATGTATCTCCTTTGCCCAGATAGCGACCAATTCGGCTATCAAGACGCTACGCGAGCTGTATGACGAGCCCTCTGGAGACGAAGTCCTGGCGAGAATTAAAATAGCAGCAGCCAATTTTCTACCTGAAGGCTGGGAGGACTGAAAAATTTGCGATGGTGTATAAGTGGAGGCAGAACCATGTCTTCTCAACAAATTGTGATTTTGCTTACCGGCGGTTGAGATAGCTAAAGCCTTTGACCCGGAAGCAACCTGTCTGCAGGAAAGACCATACCGAGACATGAAGGTGAAGATGCTGTCGTGGCCATTCTGTCGGGGTCTAATTTTGGACCCGCCTTCTTTGGCTATGAAGATAAGAGGTTCGGCACTCCATAGCGAATTTGTGAGACAATCGGCAAAAAGTGTTTGGGAGAAATTGCAAACGAGAAAAGAAGCATCGAAGGCCTTAGGTGGGCAAGTTTCAGATTCAGATCTTGAAGAGCCTGAAAAACCTTCTCGTTCACGCAGAAACTCTGACAGCCGCAAGGACGCACTGGAAAAAGAATCAAAGGCGACCAGAGCTCTCCTGCATGAAATTTTGGAGAAAATGGAGGGCAGACACATTGAAGATTCAAGTTCTGAGCAAGAAGAAGAGGGGGGGAGTGATTCGGAGAGCGCGGATGAACCATTCGAAAAACCTTCTTGGAGTCCCCCAAGAGACTCAAATTCTCTTGTGCTCGACTTCTCGCCCAGAACCAAGGAACAAGAACCATCGATTCCCGAACCAGATCCGGAAATAAGAAGTCAAGGGAAAAACTGTCAGCGGTTAGGTGATGTAGCTTGGAACAGGATTCGTTTCGTAGACGCACAGAAAAAATTACATGCTTCCCCTATGTTTGGAGCCCTATCGTTAAATCCTCAACTCAAGCATCTGTCTCCTTCAAATTCTTTCACGGATTATCTTGAAAAAACTGAAGGTTCTTATGGAACTATAACACATGGATTATTAATGCAAGGAGAGGCTTTCAGGAAAGGTGTTCTCAAAATAATTGAGGAATGCCCTGCTGCTCTTGTTGCTGTTAACAAAGTATTGGCCGACCGTTCAACGGAATTTCGTCAAGTTTCGGACCATTTGCTGCAATTCACTTGCGGTAAAATAGCGGAAGCCATAGAACTCAGGAGAAAAATGCTGGCTCCCATTAGTGAAAATGTGAGCCCATTATTGCACAAAATTCCGCCATCAGAAAACTGCTTATTTGACGAGGAGAAGCTTCAACAGAGCTATCGAAAACCCCAACTTCAAGCTTCGACGCATTTAGGAAGAAGCAGCTAAAAAGAAAATATTCGGCAGACCATCATCGCGATAAATCAGCACCTCCGATCAAAAGAGCTAAACCTCTAAAGAAGCCGAAAAAAGATCTTAAAATAAGTCAGGATCGCGCCCTCGATCGCTCTACTAAAGCTTCATCCTCAAAGAAGAAAACTCAGAAGGACCGTCGGTACCGTACGGGGCGACACTTTTGACAATCAGGATTGGGAAGCGGACCAGCTCAAAAGATATGTCAGGGCGTGGCAAGAAGCTTTTGCTCCAAAACATATAATAAACATGATTACGGGATATACCATTCCATTTGTACGGAAACCTCCAAACATTCCATTGTCAAGAGAGATATGTGTCAGAATGCAGACTAAATTTACTCAAGAGATGATGAAACATCGACAGACCAAAAAACATATCAAAATTGTGTCGTCACAAAAAATATCTGGTAATCTTCAAAATTTCTTAGTGAAGAAAGATAGCAGTGAAGAAAATGAGATCTCAAAAGCTGAATTGGTGTCAGTTTTCCACAACGTAACACATGGTTTAAGTTACAATAGTCTCGACTGTCAGATGAAACTAGCACCCGTTGTTTACCCTGACAGCAAGATTGCTGCTAAAATGTCTTGTGGACGCACGAAGGCTGCAGCGATTACACGAAATGTTCTCGCGCCATTTGCACAAGAACAAGTGGTTACTTAATTAAAGGATGCCGAATATTTTTCGGTAGGAAGTGATGTTTCTAATATTGGAAATATTAAAACGTTCCCATACGCTGTGCAATATTTCAATCCAGAGACAGGGATATCTAGAAAGCTGTTGGATTTTTATGAAGACCAACCAAGACTTTTTAAGTTGCAGTTTTGAAGTTTTACCAAGACAAAATATTTGAGAAAATAAAAACGGTGACAGAAGAAAATGATCTAAAATTGTCCCAGCTAACTGCTTACAGTGCAGACAATGCCTCTGTGAACTATGGAATTCGGTATTCCAGAAACTGAAAGAGACAAATGATCACCTGATAAAAGCCAATTGTAATTGTCATGTAATTAACAATTGCGTTAAATACGCACTTAAAGCTTTATCAGTGGATATCGAAGGCATTGTGATAAAAACATTTAATGAATTCAGTTCGTCATCAATGAAAACTGCGAAACTTAAAGATTGTTTTGAATTTGCAAGTATCGAGTACAAAGAGCTTCTTCGACATGTACCAACAAGGTGGTTATCTCTTATGCCTGCTTTAGACCGTTTACTGCACTGCTGGCCTGCTGTCAAACAGTATTTTTTGGTGAAAGGAGAAGACGACTGTCGAAAGGAAATCTGGGAATTTGTATCTAAAGGTATGACCAATTTCGAAACCAGTGAAGAAATAGACGAGTGTAAACAGGAAGGAATTTCAGAAGCCTATTTGTATTTCATACACAACGTAATGACCGAGTTTCAGACAGCAATTTTAGCGCTAGAAAGCAATGCGTGCAGTCACAGAATTTGATGATGTTATGAGAACTTTATTAGGCCACCTCAGAAACCGTTTGAATGACAAATTCTTCGGAAGCAAAAATAAAATATTATTAAAGAATGTATCCGACCATGACAAAAATCTTTTTAGTGTCGAAGCTTTTTAGTAAAAATTTTTTTAAAACTATCCATCCAATATTTGCAAGATCGCTATGATTTTTCTGATAATTCTTTATACAAGAAGCTCACTCTCTTGTCTTTGAAAAATGATGATATCCTTAAATGGGAAGAGATTTCAGAATTGCCTGAGTTGCTAAATATTTCTGATGCTATTGATAATGATGAGTTGTACTCTGATTACTGTTGCCTGAGAGAGGCGTTTCAACACCTACCTAAAGAAAAAAATATGTCTAACGACAAAATCTAGGCACATTTTTTTAAAAGATGTGATAAAAATGACTTAAAAAATTTAAAAAAAATGATGTCATTTGTTCTGTCAATTCCTGTAAGCAATGCTTACTGTGAGAGAGTCTTTAGCCTTCTGAATAGCTTGCGTACGAAGGAACGAAACCGCATGGCATTTGATCTAATTAAAGCCGAGCTAGTTATTCGACTAAATTTTGATTATAATTGCTCGAACTTTAAGTCATTTTTAAGCACACCACAAGGAATGAAATTAGTAGAGTCTGTGAAATCAAACACTAAGTATATGTGGCAACATAAAAAAAATTTAGATTTCATTACCAAAGTAAAAAAATTAAATTTTTAATTGGTGTTTTATTTATCCCGACAAAACCCCCGAAATCCCGAGATTTTGAAAATTTATCCAGAGATTTCAATTTTCTGATCTGGCAACCCTAGTCCCACACGAAAAGAGAGAATTCATTTTTTTTTGTGATCTCATGGAACACAATCATCATGGGACAAACTGATTTGCAAGGTGTCCGAATTGTTGCAGATATGCTGATAAAAGAGTTGAACCATAATAAAGGAAAAATTGCCATACTCACCACGCTGGGCAGGCGGATTGGCGAGCGCAGTGCACGATTTTCTAGATATTCGCAGGAAATGCCACCCACTGGTAGAAACAGGATCATGCTATATGGTATATGAAGCGACACACGGCGATGAAAGCTATGACAATATTAATAGAATTAGGTATTACCCTCGTAGGACAGAAAGACAATTCCGTGCGATGCAGTGTTGCCAAGGAAGTATCAAGCTGCCCACCAGAAGTGACCTCTAAAACCACCAGAAATCCACTAACAAAAATCGCATCAGTTAAAAAATCACTAAATTTAATAAAATCAATCACTAATCAATCACTAAAATTCATAATCAACTAATTTTTGTTTATCAATTTTATTTTGCTAAGTCATCATCTTAAGATGAATCGTTTTGTCCGGGTCAATAAATTCCACTAAACAAATGTACTAACCACTAAAAGCAAAATTTTTCCACTAAAAGGCAAGTCAAAACGTGATTCAAGTGATTCAGACAGCACAGCAGATGAAAGTGATCCCTCATTGTTCGTCCACTCGGTAGATGGAGACATAGACACCGAAGATTGGTTTGAAAAAGCAAGGCTATCCAACTCCATGACAGTTCACTTTGAATTGGACTCGGGAAGCCAATGCAATGTGTTGAGTAAGCAACTAGCACTAAAAGCCAACGCTAACATTACCCCTAGTACACACTGGTGCGATACCGAGCAACAAAGTACGTTCTCTGGGTTATCAGAATACGTAATGACCGAAACCATCCAATGGAGACTCAATCGACACACAACTTTTTTATTTCATTTAGCAGACTTGGTGCAATGGATGCTACGCCTTGATCACACGTAACCAGTAGTAGCAAGTCAGTATACTCGGCCTGTACTAGGTAAGTATTCATACAAGCACTAAGCGGAGTGCACTAACTCCCCAGTGTAGCCGTTACGTATCATCAAGGCATAAATTCCTACTACAAAGCTATTTCTTGCAGACATATTTTCGAAATATGATGGTATTTTCGCCTATGATGGGAGTGGACCGAGTTGGCTTTGGATCGGAAGAAGTGGAAGACCGCGGAGGAGGCCTTTGCACAGCAGTGGGATCTAGTAGGCTAACTATATTATAATAATATTTTCGAAAAAGAAACAAGACAGTTACTACCAATCAGCAAAGAATAAAGGCTGAAATTTTCCTAGTGACAAATTATGATAACCAAAGACGAGTGGTAACTATAGCTAAGTCTCTCTCTCTAACGAAGTAGTAACCAGATTAGATTCCGTCGAGACACAAGTGAACGCATCTCTTCATTGGTTATATGCCCATGTCAATCCAATTTTACCATGCAAGATAAGTATAATTTTGAAAAACATAACGTAGAAACTTGTATATTAACGAAAATTTTAAAGGCTTTCTCAAACAACGTTAGGAAAGTTCAAGCCAAGACCAAACAACAAAAATTATGTTAGATATAATGACAGAAGTAGTAAAAACAACTTTGCAAGTGGTTTCAACAACTAATACAAGTAACGCAATACCTATTTGCTGGGAACAAGTTTTGTTAAATTGTAATGCCTCGACTACGGATCTATCCGCGGATTTCGAGTGGCGTTTTATTCCCCCAGGTGCTCCAGGAATGGGCGGTTCATGGGAACGAATGGTACAGTAAAGACCGCACTGAAGGTACTCCTCAAGGAACGTGCTACGTTGGCTACACTATTAGAAGAAGTGGAAGCGCTGGTAACTAGACGCCCTATTACTCATGTGTCTAATGACCCAAATTACCCCGAAGCACTCACGCCCAAAAATTTTTTTTTGATTGGCGATTCTTCGACAGGGCCGGACATCGGTAAGTATGATAACTGACCTCTACCTACGAAAGATGTGGCGTGTCTCGCAAAGGTTGGTAGACATGTTTTGGAGCGGCTGGCTTAAGGTGTATCTCCCGACGCTGCTACCTCGTCAGAAGTGGACTGAGGAGAACAGATCCCTACAGGTGGGTGATTATGTCACATGGACGTAGAAGTTTAAAATGACTGCAGCTGCCCAATCACAGGCGGCCGTAGTCTTGTCTATGGCTTTTGACAGTTCTGTCAACGCTCAAAAATAGTATTTTTGTGGAAATAGAAGGTGCAAATATTTTAAGGGATGAATCAGCCCATGAAACTGAACAACTTTCCCCAAAAAACATATGTCGAAATATGAGAAATTTTTTTGGACCTCCCATAGAAATTGACTTGGTCGGTTGATAGTTTTGTATGGGAGGTCCAAATTTTTTTTTCATATTTCGACCTATGTTTCTTAGGGAAAGTTGTTCAGTTTCATGGGCTGGTTCACCCCTTAAAATATTTGCATCTAATTTATTTACACCCTGTATTGTTATTTTACAGTAGGTACTGGACGTTCAGCTGATGATGGGAGCAGATGAAAATAACAAAATCCCATCTTACTTTTAGAAAAAGGCGCATATGAGTACCCCCAAAATTTAATTAGGTTTAGAAACGGGGCAGATGAAAAAACAAAACTTTTGCACCGGCCCCCATTGTGCAGGTTCAGAAGTAAGGGCAGATAGAAACAAATAAAAATCTCCAGGAAAACATCAGCGACGCGATCTGCTCGTCTGATCTGCAGTATGTGAGCTACTGAGCTAAGTAACCACTGACCTGTTCAGTATCTTGAGTGGTTGTCCCTGGCGACGCCCGCCAGCCGCTCGCACACCGCCTCGAGCTGCGCGTCCAACATCAGCGACGCGATCTGCTCGTCTGATCTGCAGTGTGTGAGCTATTGAGCTAAGTAACCACTGACCTGTTCAGTATCTTGAGTGGTTGTCCCTGGCGACGCCCGCCAGCCGCTCGCACACCGCCTCGAGCTGCGCGTCCAACATCAGCGACGCGATCTGCTCGTCTGATCTGCAGTGTGTGAGCTATTGAGCTAAGTAACCACTGACCTGTTCAGTATCTTGAGTGGTTGTCCCTGGCGACGCCCGCCAGCCGCTCGCACACCGCCTCGAGCTGCGCGTCCAACATCAGCGACGCGATCTGCTCGTCTGATCTGCAGTGTGTGAGCTATTGAGCTAAGTAACCACTGACCTGTTCAGTATCTTGAGTGGTTGTCCCTGGCGACGCCCGCCAGCCGCTCGCACACCGCCTCGAGCTGCGCGTCCAACATCAGCGACGCGATCTGCTCGTCTGACAGCATCTCCATACTGACAAACAAACAGATTGTCACATTAATAACTTTTTTTAAAGAGAACCTACTTCAACGGACGTACGAAGTGTACACCGCCATTTTTTGTCAATAACCCTTTAAGGAGCAGAGCATGTCAATTTTTTTCATTCGTTAATCTATTGCGGGTAGTTAAAGTTCAATTTTAGGTGGTAACATTCTTCACATGGCATTATAAAGGATTAATACGCGTAAAACCTTCTCCTAAGTCTGGCAAATACTTTTTCTAAAAACCGCATCAAAATAGGTTCATCCGCACGCGAGATAATAGCGGACAAACACACATACACACAGGTCAAACTGAGAACCTCCTTTTTTTTAAAGTCGATTAAAAGTGTATGTTTAACGAATGTGTGTATGGTCTATTTTTAAAGTGTGTGAGTTGGGTAGAGCCAATGTGCGATGGTGTTGAAGAGCCAGTGTGCGATGGTGTTGATGTGCGATTTTGATGGTCTTGATGTGCGAGTTTGATGGTGTTGATGTGCGAGTTTGATGGTGTTGATGTGCGAGGTTGATGGTGTTGATGCGCGAGTTTGATGGTGTTGATGTGCGAGTTTGAAGGTGTTGATGTGCGAGTTTGATGGTGTTGATGTGCGAGTTTGATTGTGTTGATGTGCGAGTTGGATGGTGTTGATGTGAGAGTTGGATGGTGTTGATGTGCGAGTTTGATGGTGTTGATGTGCGAGGTTGATGGTGTTGATGTGCGAGTTTGATGGTGTTGATGTGCGAGTTTAATGGTGTTGATGTCCGAGTTTGGTAGTGTAGATGTATACACCTAAATTCGAGTATTATAAAATGAGAAAGACCAGTCGTTGCAAATTTCCGTACACGGAATTGGATTACATACACACCCATATCACAGCAGAGCAATAACGGCAGTTAAAATTCGATCGGCTTCGCCACGTTTGACAAATAATTGTGGGCATTTCAGATGATTTATGTATCACTGTAGCGTCATGTTGTCAGCTTATCGCTTTATTATTATTATTATTTTTAATAGTGTAGATGTACACACCTAAATGACCAGTGATGCTATTCTAAGCCGGAATCACACAGCTATATTACATTGTTTGAAAAATGCACCTTACCTGGCTAGACTGTCGGTGTCGGAGTACCGCTCGTCGCTGGCGGAGGAGCCCTCGCCGGCGGAGCGCGGGGAGTGCGCGCGGCGCGGCGTGCGCGGGGCCGACGCTGAGCCGCGCCGCTCGCCGAATAGAGACAGCCCTGTGGGGGAATAATGCTGTGACATACGGGGTGTAAGGGACAGCGTCCCGAATACTCATAGGGTGCAAGCAGGCCATGAAATTGAACAAGTTTCCCCTTAGAACATATGTCAGGAAACGTCAATAAATTTTTGGTTTCCCATAGTAAATGGAGTCATATGTTAAGTATGGTCCTAGGGGAAGTTGTTCAGTTTCATGGTCTGCTTGCACCCTATCAGTATTCGGGACGCTGTCCCTAACACACTGTACATACGGACATACATATATCACGCCTTTATCCCTTACGGGGTACGCAGAGCGCTAAAGGCCGCAAAAATACGGTCGATGTTGCCACGTCGGACAAATATAGAGGGCCTATATTTGTCAGACGTGGCAACTATAAATTCTAATTATAAAATTTGATTAGTTTAGACATTTAATTTTAACATGCAATCATAAAATTAATAATTCAAATGAGCATTAACAATAAATACATACATACATACACATATCACGCCTTTATCCCTTGCGGGGTAGGCAGAGCGATAACGATCGCAAAATTACGGTCGTTACCGCCACGTGTGACAACATTTGAGGGTTGCTGCAGATAAGTCGTGTATCACTATAGTGACAGGTTGTCAGCCTGTCGCCTAAAATTGCAATACACTTAAAACCCTCGAGTCTCTCAGTCGCCTCTTACGACACCCACGGGAAAGAAATGGGGTGATGCTTTTCTAAGCCGGCATCACACGGCACGGCAATAAATACATACATACATATAACACGCCTGTATCCCTTGCGGGGTAGGCAGAGCGATAGCGACCGTATTCTTACGGCCGTTAACGCTCTGCTTACCCTACAAGGGATAAAGGCGTGATACGTGTATGTATGTAGGTAGCCGACCCCGAGAACCTGATAAGGCAAGGAGAATGAGTGGAAGGCACTCCTAACCTTGGAACATTTCCTTCATCTTCTCCCCGGTGTCGTGTATGAGCACGTCCAGGCTCTGTCTCCTGCCCTTCTCCAGCTCGGCTCGGAGCGCGGCGCTGCGGTCCACCGTCCTGATGATGCGCCGCGGGGACGCTGCAGACACCTTCGACTCCATAGGGCTCGTAGGGGACAACTTCTCAGGGGTCGAACGGGGTCGTAACGAACATTTTTCGAAGCTTACCTGTAAAGAAAGAAGAAAGAAAATAAATTTATTTCGGTTCACACAACAACGAAGGAAAAATTTAAAATAATTGAATACCTATACTAGGAACATGTTGTATACCGAAAATGGACCTCATTCAGCATATGCTGTAGAGGAATAATAAATAAATAAATATCGTGGACAGTTCACACAGTGCCATCTAGCCCCAAAGTGCTGATCTTTGCAACTGGATCTCTGACTTCCTGAGGGGACGGTCGATACGAGTGGTCCTAGAGGGCCGCTCCTCGGACCAACAGGCCATAGATGCTGGAGTCCCTCAAGGATCAGTTCTGTCTGCAACACTATTTCTGCTGCATATCAACGACATGCTGACGCCCGACACCTTTGGGTACGCAGATGATAGCACGGTTGTTGACAGATACCTGTCCAGTGCAAAGGCCAGCAGTGAAACTACCCAGTCTTGTCGAGAGTCCATAGTCCAACATCTGAACTCTTCACTCAAGGCAATATCCGAGTGGGGTGATGCCAATTTAGTGAAGTTTAATGCAACAAAGACACAGGCTTGTCTATTCTCGACTAAACGGAGTCCCTTCACACTTACTCCGACTTTCCGAGATGTATCCATACCGATTTCTGACCACCTTGATCTTCTTGGCATGACTCTTACGTCAGACCTGAACTTTGGAGGCTACATAGAATCTTTGGCCACGACTGCAGCAAAAAAGCTTGGTATCCTCTCAAAGGTTAGGCGCTACTTTGCACCAGAACAGCTTCTACAACTATATCAAGCTCAAGTTCGATCTTGCATGGAGTATTGCTGCCACCTTTGAGATGGATCTGCCAAATACCAACTGGCCGCCTTAGACTCCATTGAAAAACGCGCCAAGAAGCTCATAGCAGACGAAGCACTGGTTGAGACTAAGTTGCAGAGCCTTGAGCACCGTCGCAATTTAGCATGCATGTCGGTATTCTATAGGATACATTTCGGAGAGTGTGCTCAATCACTCCACGACCTGATACCCCCTTCCCCATTCCATCTCCGGGGATCGAGGCGCCGACTGGGGTTCCACCCTTATGTTGTAGATATACCTCTGATCCGCACTAAGCGTTTCGCTTCAACTTTTATTTTGCGTACGGCTAGAGAGTGGAATTCCCTGCCGGCGGTTCTTTTTCCGGAACAATATAACTTGGGCCTTTTTAAGGCAAGAGTGAATAGGCATTATCTAGGCAAGCATGTACCATCTTCGTCTGTATCTCCACTTACCACCAGGTGAGATGGCAGACAAATGCGGGCCTATTACATATAAAGAAAAAAAAAAAAAAAAAAAAAAAAAAAAAGTAAGCACTTGTACTATGGGAACTAGATAGCTGTTACTTGTATGCTTTTAAATAATAACTTTTAAAAGAGAACCGACTTCAACGGATGTATAAATTGCGAACCTTCATTTATCTAAATCTAACAAACAATTTTCTGAAAACCCCATCTAAATCGGTTCAGCCAAACGCCAGATAATCTGAGAACCTCCTTTTTTTTGAAGTCGGATAATAATAAGTTAACTTTTTGGTATTTTTCAGATCAAAGCTAAGAGCTATGGAAAGGTTTATGCTTGGGATCTCGTTGATGGATAAACTAAGGATCGAGATAATCCGCCACAAGACCGTATCGGACATAGTTCGGAAGTGTAGCAATCTGTTGTGGCAGTGGGCTGGTTGGTATGCGGATTTTTGAGTAGAGGCATTTATCACTTTGTAAATTTGTTTCCAGTCTGGTTAGGTCATTCCGGGCTGAACCACCCGATTCTCCGTAAGAAAGATGACTCCGTGTTTCGGATGGCACGTTAAGCCGTAGGTCCCGGTTGCTGTCTATGGTTACTTAGACGGCGATCGTTACACAACCATGTCAGGAGCCTGCTACTTGTAGAAGGCGATTGAAAAATTCAGACACTAGCGTACATTGAGTCGTTAGACGACCCGGTGTTCCACACGAAAAGAGAGTAGAGAGAGGCCACGCCGCGGCAAGCGTACTGTTGGCCGCCCTTCGGCCAGATGGACCGATGACTTAAAGAGAGCGGCTGGAATATTTTAAAAAGGCGAGTTCAATTCATATCCAATTCGTGTTCTGTTGGTCTAGCGTACCACCTCTCTCTCCACGTAAAACGCCGATCTCACTCACTTCTTCTGGACTGGAGTCGAGGTCTATCTCGGTCCAGGTGTCGGGGTCGTGTGCGGGTCTCTGCGCGTCGCACGTGCGCCGCAGCCACTCTACCACGCTCGCGTCCGCGCTGCTGTCGCAAAGCTCCTCCAATTTATCGCTAGCTGTCGTGTTCGTGTCGCTGGCAGTGTCTGTTATCGTTGAGCGGTCTAGTTCTGTGGAAGTTAAACATGATTTAAAATCTGATCTGATTTGCGCTGGTTTGAAAAGATTTGTATAGCGACTCAAAAGAAACGAGACGAGGAACAAGTCACATATCAAAATAGCGGCGGTTTTCGTTTCAGTTATTATGTTACTGAACACGGAATACTAGTTGTTTCAAAAAAAGTATTGCGCAGAGCGTTGATACATTTCGAGCTTTAGGTGATACATTTGTTGCCTAACTTTTATTAAAAAACAATGTCCGTTTACAAATAAATTCTCCAGAGCGCAAATAACGCACTTAAAATACAAAACATATTCACATGAGCCAATAGTTACCCCCGTTCGTTCCATTCATGGCGGAATGCCGCCGCGAGCGGTGCTTGTGTATCTCGTCGGAGATCCGCTCCAGGTTCCTAAGCGCTGAAGAATACTGCTGCTTGGCTTCCGACACCTGCTCCTCGAGGGTTTGTATACGCGCCTTCTGGTTCTCTAGCGCCGCGTTGATGCGAGCTTTCTCTTCGAAGTATGGCCTGTAAGGAGTATTACTTAGGGCACCCGTAGATCAGGCAAATACTTAGCGAGTTCACCCTATAGGCTTGTTTCCTAACAGGTCAAATGAGCTACTTTTTAAAACGATCTAAAACGGTATTTTGTTTGAAGAACTAGAAGTATGACGTCACGCCGTAAGTATTTGGATGGCGTCAAAACACTTACTTTTATATTATTTTTCTGTTTATTAATTTGAACTTTGAATGTTTCGAAAAATGTAGACTGAAGTCCGTAGTAATTTTTGACAAAAGTTTTAAGCGTACAACTGTTTAATGTTTAATGAATGATATTTTTTAATGACCCAGGAAACTAGCGAATTGAGGTGGTAAACAGTCACGTACTGAACAAGCTTTTCTGCCTCTTTTTGCGGGGACGTAAACACACAAGGATAATTAAGGCAGAGGCGTAAGCCTAGGGCCCAAAGTCTGCTATTTTTTGTCCATGTAACGCCCATGGAAACTCAACTGTCATTCCATTGACATTGTGATTTTTCTATACTTTAAACTGTTAGCAGACTACAAAATGAACGAAATTATCTAACTGGGATAAAATCGACATCCACCTGAAATGATTTTCATTTAGCAGGCTTAAAGCCCAGCTTTTCCATCTCCTTAGGGAGAACGCTCTAAGGGCAAAGCGAGAGCCAGACAGAAAAGGAGCCAATACTTCACTGAGTGAATAAATCAAGGATTAGAATGACTTTCAATAAAACAATGTACAAGTCAAACAAATAGATTTTTGGTAGTAGTCCCGGAGTCAGTATAAATACGAAAACGATCTTATTTTTCATCTATTTGCGTAGGTACAAATAGATGAAAAATGAGAATGTTTACGTTTTCCTTATTTTCACGAAATAACTTGAAAATACTCGCTCTTTTTCTGTTTCACAATCAGTAGGAATGTATAGCAACGAACAGAGAATATTTCGCTTCGTGATGCCCATCACCAAGGAATTTGCCCATTATGTCTGCAGGATTTAGGTGGAATTTTCCGAGATCATTTATGTAATGGCTGCCTCTCTTACGTGACTTTTATGAGGACACTTATATGCTCAATTATTACATTTCGCGAATAGTTGGCGTACTATTTGCGTCTTTTATAAGGAATTTAGGACACCCACGTCTTTAATCACGGAATAGGCAGAGCGTCAACGTCCGTTAAAATAGGAAAAACGAACAAATATTTATTATTTGATTTGAGAGCAGTTTCAGAAATATTACTGACTTACATACATATATCACGCGTTTTCCATTGCGGGGTAGGCAGAGCGATAACGGTCGCAAAAAATACGATCATTATCGACAAGTCTGACAAATTTTGAAGGCCCTTTCAGGTGATTTGTGTATTCAGAAATATAGCTTTTAACTATAGTGACAAGTTGTCAGCCTGTCCTCAAAATCGTAGTATACATTAAACCTATTAGACCTTTAGTACAATATTTACAAATTAGTTACGTACATGTATGTTAATATTAGTATTACTATATTAAAAAAGCATGCATTAGCTAAAGTTAATAGAACAAAAACACATGCATAGAAAATAGTAAAGTACCAATATGTTACGTGCGCATCTCAGGGCAGCGTGCGTCCTGCGGAGGAAAATACGAGTGCAACTAAACTAAGCAAGGGAAACTCAAGCTTAGTATATTAGGTGTAAAAATATTAGCTGCAAATATTTTAAAGGGTGAATCAGCCCATGAAACTGTACCACTTTCCCCAAGCAACATAAGTCAAAATATACAAAAAAAAATTTGGACCTTCCATATAAAATTGGTATGAGAGATCCAATTTTTTTAAACATATTTCGACCTATGTTCCTTGGGAAAAGATGTTCAGTTTCATGGGTTGATTCACCCTTGAAATATTTGCAGCAATTTTTTTACACCCTGTATGAAGTCTAAAATAGTGTTTGCAGTTGGCATATACTTTAAAAAAAGAAAAATAAGAGATTTTTTGTACCAACTATGTTTTTATAGTATTTGGTCTGTTGATAAAACAGATTATTAAGAGGCGTCTCCTACAAATTAAGATTCTAACTTGTTGTATTTCTAAAAGCATTTTATTAAAAATCTTTGGATTGATCTAGATGTTAGCTTTACTATGTAAATAACTACACCAGTAAGTGGAAGTTTCAAGTAAATTTTTAGCAAAAATTAATAACTAAGAAGTAGTATTAAAAGCATCTACAAAATCTACATACCTATTTACAATATTTCGATAAATTTCAAGCATATGTCTATTGTCTAGTTAGCTTGGTATAAATAGTAAAAATGCAAATGATCGTCATACAAGATTCGAATTTGCTGCGCTTCGAATATTGAAGTGGACCACAAAAAAAATCTATATAATTTGAGCTACCAATCTAGCAAAAAAGAATTTTTAATAGGATCTGAGGAAAAAATTTTCATATTCCATTCAAAATGGGTCTTTTAGTCAGCATAATTAGTATGGGAAGGCCAAATATTTTTTTAAACATCTATCTTTTTTCGCTAGATTAGCAACTTAAAATTCTGAGAATCTAGAATTATCACTGGACCACTTATAGGCACTACCTCTAAGCTATTAAAAGCAGAGTTCACAACTTCGAATCTCGCTACGAAATAAAACTTGTGTCACACACACACACACACACAAAAGTTGATATTTATCACTTTGTGAATTTGTTCCCAGTCTGGTTAGGACATTGCGGGCTGAACCACCCGATTGTCAGTAAGTAAGATAGTTCCGTGATTCGGATGGCACGTTAAGCCTTAGGTCCCGGTTGCTGTCTATGATTACATAGACGGCGGTCGTTACACAACCATGGCAGAAGCCTGCTACTTGCAGAAGGCGCTTGAAAAAGTCTGGCGCTAGGGTTCATCGGGTCGTTGGACGACTCGGTGGAAAGAAGTACCTGGACTTAGTGATGTGTCGTTTGAGGCTGTTCTGCAGCTGCTGAACGAGCGCGGCGGCGGCGCGGTGCGACGCAGCCTTGGTGCGCTGCGTGGCCGTCGCCTGCGCGCGCTCGGCCTCTGCCTACACAATTTTATTGCCTATTATAAGGCCTGCCTATTACAATGTGGTGATAAGGGATGTTTTACAATTAAATACCAAACAAGTAAACAGTAGCTAAAGCCCATATTTATAAACCACACTCAACTCTAAGATCGATCTGGAGTGCAAATCTGAGATGCTGTTAATATGAACTGATATTTGTCAAAATCGCTCTCGAGATTGATCTCAAGAGTTGAGTGTGGTTTATAAATATGGGCCTAAAAGACCTATGAGGTTGGTTAAAAATCTGCATAACTATTTCATAAACTTTTTCTTTGGAAGTTGGGAAGATTGGAAGTTTGATTATGGAATAATTCTAGGTAAAGGGCAGTTTCAGTGCGCTTCGACATTTGGCTACATGTTTAGGAACAGCTTGACAAGCGATATGGAGCAACAAGGAACACTTGCGCATTGGTAAGAAACAATATCAGGCAACAAAATGTTACCAAGATTTTTCTAACTGAATTTATGCCACAAGAAACCCTAGAAAAACAGCACGGTCATACAGCAGCAGTTAGGTCATTGGCAAAATACGTCTCTATCAAGAGATGTGAAGCCATTAAAAAAACCTCTTACTGCCTTTGTTAACACACCGATAACTTACCTGATTAACTCTGTGAGTGGCATGGTTGAGCATTTCCTGCCACGCGGGGTCTAGAGTGACTCCTCCGGCCGAGCCCTCCGCTAGCCTCTGCAGCCCCTGCTCGGCAAGGAACACCATCTCTCGGGCGGCCGCGTGTGCACTATTCGCCTTGTCGTATGCGATAGTTGCCGTTTGGAGCTCTTGTGAGGTCTGGAACCAAAATGTGGAAATGGTTTATTTGCAACATCTCGATTTTGTTTGAACAACTTTTGATTGCAACATAGAAGCAATACAAAACCACTTAAAATGGAGAGTTCACTATAAAACTTGTAATAATAGCAGAGTTGTAATTTAATTATTAATTAATTATATTTTAAGATGCCTTTTATCAATGTGGCAACAATATAATGAACTTCTTACTGATAATACCTTAAAGAATATAAATATAATAATATTGTTAACAATAGGTACCCATACTTATTTGATATAAATCTTATTATGTTAAATTCAATTTATAAAATATTATAATACCTAGATGGTAAGTTATGTAGTAGTATTAGTACTCATTGAAAAAAAATACATTTTATTATTAGTTTAGCTCTTATTATATTGCTGTGTCCAGGGTGTCACATGATTACTCTTGAAACAACCTAAAGTGTATCTGTGATATTGCAATAAATGTTTGAAATTGAAATACTCTTTTAGCCAATGTGTGATTGCAAAGCTTTCAGTTGCAAGACTTGTTTTATTTTATTTATTTTTTATTTATTTATTAAACTTTATGCACTAAATGTGTACATGGGCGGACTTAATGCCAATGGCATTATCTACCAGTCTACCTTAGGGCATGTGGAAATGTACGGCAGGTGCAAAAAAAAAAAAACAAAAACACTTAAATACTAATATTCATGAAATAACATATATAAATCCTATACATACACTTAAATAATACATAAATATTACTTATACTGAATATAATATATAGACATAATATAATATATAGATTAGAATATATATATATATTTACCTCACATACGGCACTATGAAAATGTAAATGAATAAACTTCAGATCTACCTTCATATAATTTTGAAATAAATAAAAGGGACAAGTGACAAATATACCTACCCAATTCGGGGGTTCTATTTTGTTAAGATGACAGTAACGACCGCAAGTAATGCTCACGCAATTTGGTCTTAAAGACCTGTCGACTAGGGGCCTTCCTTAATTCGATGGGGATTTCGTTCCATAACGAAACCGCCTGAGACGAGAAGGAGTCACCAAGAAAACCAGTTCGGTGTATTTTGGGCGCTAACAAGAGATTATGCGATGAGCGGGTTTGGCGTTCGTGAGTGTCACAAAGATACTGGAAAAACTCCTTCAAATACGGAGGCGCATGGGGATCGTTGAGTATCGTGTAGAGAACACAGAGAAGCCGAACATTCCGCCGCTGCCGTATTGGGAGCCACTTCAGCTTGTTACGGTACTCCGAAACATGGTCAAATTTGCGCAGACCAAACACATACCTAATACACCAATTCATCAGTCTATCCAATTTGTTCAGAAGATCTGCATTTAAGTCCGCATAACATACATCGGCATAGTCTATTATTGGAATGACAAGCGACTGGACCAGTAATATTTTAGTGCTACTTGGTAAGAAGTTTTTAAGTCTAGACAATGAACGCAGCGACCATGTGACATGTGTTTTGTGAGAGTTTAGAAGGTTTCTTTCTGTCTAGCTGTTTTATCACACACAGACTGTCTGTTTTTGGATAAATAAATGATGATGATGAAGGAAAAACATCATGATGAAACCCACATCCAATTAAAATTTGAATTCAAATGAAAAAAATGTGGTTCCATGTCAAATCTTCTAAGTTAGGTAACCAATAGAGATAAGGATAAGGCAAGGAGAATGATGATGATGATATCAATTTAGAAATAGTAGGTTGCCCTTACAATATTAGCCCTAAACCTGGCTTCATAATACGGCCGGGCTTTGTGTACGCTGGTGCCAAGTTTCTTGGTAAGCTGCTGGATCCGGAGATGCCCCTCAGCCAGCAACCTTCGGAACGCCAGCCGGGCCTCGTCCAGCTCAACTTCCAGACGGTTGATCTCATCAGTGGCTGTATTCAGTCGCTCTAGCTCAATCTGAGAAAAATAATAGACTAGGTTACTGGTGGGGAACAGATAAAAGGAAAAAAGATAATACCCCATAATTCAAATTAGTTTAGGAAAGTGTAAATCAATTAAAATAAGGCCAAGGCTTGCAAAATACTTAGAAAAGTAGGTTAGAAAGAGAACAAACAAAAGAAAATTTCAAAACATGAAAATCACTAAACCAACTCCTATATCTCGCGGAATTCACGGTGTAATCATTTGCTAAGGATAAACAATAGCCATATTCATACATCACCCTTGGCCTTGTTTAGCTTGATTGAATAATATTGATTATTACCTGCACCCGAGGATCTAAAGCTTCCGAACTCTCCGCCCCGTCGTTCATTCTGCTTTCAATGAACGTGCATTTTCCTAGTAATTTACTACTTGCTCACAGCCTACGAAGGTTTCATTTATTGCATTGTACTTTTATTTAGTGCGGCATATCACAGTTCGGCTACAGCTTGCGCCTGTTACGAAAACACCGCAACGAAAATCACAGCATTTTTGCCGTATTCGTCCATCCAATCCATCCGTTGCATAAAATAAATTGACATGTATGAAATGAACGAATGAATGGTGAGAGTGAGACCAGATGAGACATGAAGCAGGCATAGACAAGAGTGAATTGAATGTAAGTAAATGATTGAATAGAATTGTACACTTCCGGTCAGACGCCATAGTGCCATCTAGTGGGGGTAAAAAAAAGCTTTTGACATTGACATAATAGTGCGTCATCGCTGCTCTCGACTTCAAATCTAAAATAAATAAAAATGGTATTTTGAATAACTTTTAGTGATATTATTTGCACCAGCATGCAGTGAAACTATTGATATATCTGTACATTTCAGGCAACTGAAGTTGAAGAGACTATCAAGCGCATCCAGGCTCACAAAGGTGTTATGGGAGTAATCGTCGTCAATCATGAAGGTTTGGTCGATTTTCCAGCTATTTTCATGATTATTTTGTGCAATTACGAAGAGTTTGATACATTTATTTGTGCGTGCTATAAGAGTCAAGAAGTCTGCTTGGTTCATAGGCCTAGAAAGTTAGAGTAGGTAGTCAGTTTGATCAATTCTTCTAGCTATTCCCATGGTAACCTCATTGATTATGCAGAGCTTCTTACCTTCATATATTCTCCTAATGAACCTATGTAAGAAATTATAGATTGTGTGAGTATTGATTTTCCATCATATTGTAATGTTTTAGGCATACCAATCAAGAGTTCCTTGGACAATGCAACTTCTGTTCTTTATTCCGGTCTGATTGGGCAACTCACCGAGAAAGCGAAGAATGTCGTACGCGAAATGGTAGGACTATTTGAACTACCTAGAAGTTTAATTCTCATTTTTTTTTAGCTGAAACTACTAAACCAATTCTTTTACATGTACACCTATCTAGAAAGAAACTTGCAGTAAATTTTGTCTAAGGAAAATGATATAGTTCTCATAAAAATATTCAACAACAGCTGTTGAGAATATTAAAATGGGAAATGGTTACTGCATGGCAGAATGCTAATATATACCTATAGTCTAGGTCAGCTCCAAATAATATAAAGTTTTATAGACAAGTCCTTAGAGCTAAAAAAACTTGTACATACTTACATATATCACGCCTTATCCCTTGTAGGGTAGGCAGAGTGTTAACGGTCGTAATAATACGGTCGCTATCGCCATGTCTGTCATTTTTGAGAATTGTTTTCCAAGGTAGTTTCAGAAAACGTGTATCACTATAGTGACAGGTTGTCAGCGTGTCTTCTAAAAATCATAATACACCAATACTCTCGAGTCCCTTATTCACCTCTTACGACACCCGCGGGAAGGATGTGGGGTGATGCTATTCTAAGCCGGCATCACACGGCATCAGTACATACTTTTGTGGTAAATTTATTAAATTTGGTTTATTAATTTGTTTCAGGATTCATCCAATGAGCTGACATTCCTTCGTGTGAGGAGTAGAAGACATGAAATCCTCATTGCACCAGATAGAGAGTTCATTCTTATAGTCATACAAAACACTTCAGATTAGCCAGATTTGGTATTCATAGTTATAAGTTTATTGTATGTGGCATACACTCAAAAGTGCAATTTGCTTGCTTGGCTGAAAGCAGTAGTATTCACTGCAGTTTTGTATTGGAAAATATCAGATTTTTAAATGTATCACAAGCACCTGTAGCAATGAAATTATTTCACCTCGCCAGTCTATAATTACTGTCCAAAAAGTAACATTTTGTAACAAGAAAGTTTAATTTTTTGAAGAATGTAATTTTATGTATTATTTCTTTATTTATCAAAGTATAATTTAAGGATAAGTGTAATGAAAAAGTTCATTTATTTATGATTTGTGTAAAGTTAATCAAACACTTGAAAAAATAAAACAAATTAACTTTTAGAAAAATATTTTATTTCATTGACAGACTTCATTTGGTATTCAATGAATGATGTCCACATTTTAATTCACCCACTAATATTATATCAACGCTCTGACCATCACATACCTCCAGTCATTTATTACTGTGCGTTTGGGTAGTCCAAGACTATAGGGAGCCTCACTATTACTTGATTGGATAAGGTGTATGTTGTGACCCAACATATTTTTGCATGACTGGAGGACTTTGATGGTCAAAACGAATAAGAGCTAGGTAACAAACTACAGTAATCCCACATCCCTACAAGCCAACACACTACTTACCCACTGCAGCAAGAAGTCGCCTTACGAAGCTGCAGCTCAGCTCAACCATAGAATGGTCTCCATTTTTATAATTATTGCATTTTATAGAATATATAAATTAGTGATTGTATCTTGATATGTTTTAGTCACTCACATTTTATTTGAGCTACATTTTGTCCTTGTTTGTTAGTGACATTTTGATACCACGTCATTTTCCAGAAGTGACTATGTGCAGGGACCTTTTGGACCTGCTACAGAATGCAGGTAATGAAGTGAGTAATTTTATTACATTCGAATCCTTTTGAGAACGTAGTATTTTGAAGAGCTATTGTAATTTTATGGACCCAGCTTCTTTTGTGATAGTTTGAATAGTTCAACAGAGTAGTTCTCTATTTAGAAATTCCAATAGTCAAGCACTGAATGTTATGCAGCATTTTCTCATAATGGGATTGGACTAGTTTTATTTCTGCAAGTTCTTTAGTTAATCTCAGTACTTACCGAAATTTCTTTGGGCGTGCAAATAAGCACAAATGTCTGCTTCAGAGCAACAAATATTGAAAAATTAAATTTCACATTAAATATTATTTATTTAAATCTTTTTTAAATTAGTTTTTGTCGTCGTTGCATAAAAATGTGGTTATTCATTATTTATCAATTACTTGTTGCTTGAAATATATTTTACCAACTTCGTTTTTGAGAAATTAAAGATCATGATTTACGTTTTAAAGATTATTTATTATACCATAGTCACACAAAGAAATGTAAGTAATACATTTATTTTAAAACATTCAACATGTTTCAACACCTAAAGGAGAATGAAGCTATTTTCATTTAATGTTTGAGTTTTATTTGTCCATTATTTTGTTATGTTTTAAGTTATTATTTAAGCTTCAAATCTCAGTGTAATATAATTAGTCAAAAGTTTTCTAAACTACATAAAGTGCTTTTACACAGGCAAAATCAAAACATGTTGAAAATATAGTTTATCTTCTATCCTTATTTTAAAAGACATAACTTATAAAAATTGTCTAATTTATGGAGAAAAGAAATATTTTGTCACTGAAACTATCTACTACACACAGTAACTAGTTTGAAGATTAATCATTTTGGAAAATATGCATTTTTTTTAAAGTACCTAAGTGTCCAAGACATTTTTGTGAAATAATTCCATTGTTATTAATTTTAAATTATTCAATCACCAAAAAATTACAATCATGTTATTGTAATTTTGACAAGGGTTAAATTTTTTTTTCAGAAACATAATGTTATATTATTTTGGTCCATAAAATTAACATGTTTAGTCAACTTAAAATAAATGTACTTAAAAGTTGCTTCTGGTTTTACACAATTAAAATTTTTGTTTTTATTATTCTGATATTTTTTTCCTTGGTTTTTGTTCCTTGTAGGTGTTTCGTTTTAGTAATTTCTTGATGTTTTCGAGTTTGTTTAGATCCAGAACAACTTTAAAAACTCACCTTACTGGGAACGTTTCTTGGTGACCATTCTGAAACATACAATTGTTCATATTAAATTATGAAAAAATACTGGCGTGGTTTGAAAATAAAACATAAGAAGCATTAACAAATATCAAATATCTTTTTCTTTTATTCTTTGTCTAAAATTTTAATTTTTAGGCACCAAGCAAATAAAAAGAAACACACAGGCGCGGCACATATTATGTGGTGTTATGATGATAAACAATGATTCATTTAAAATTTAGTTGAATAATGATTTTAATTCATGTCCAAATGCAGAGGCAAAACCTCCAAATCGTGAGAAAAATTGCCGTGATAGTTATAATAAATATTGTATGCAAATGTAGAAATCGATGATGGTTGCCATGAAGTGTTAAATCAATACAGAATGATCTTGATTGAACATTTGTTGTTGTTATAGATGGATGAGTTGAGAAGTCAAAGTATGCGATTAGTACATGCAAACCTGAATACCAGCTAACCTGTAGGACATCTTGTTTTAGTGGATTATTTAAAATTTGAGATGTGGGTAGACGAGACGGGCTGATTTACTTAGTCAGCATTTAATTGGACGACTCGATGTACCAAACGAAAAGAAAGAGTTAGAGAGAGCTTAGTAGTTTATTGTGGAGGACGAAACTCAGAAGACTTGTCACAAGACACTTGTGAGACCAACACATATTCCATCTGGACTATCCTATCCCAAACCTAGGATATACAATATACACAGGGTACTAACTTTCAAGGGATGAACCAGCCCATGAAACTGAACAACTTTCCCCAAGACACGTAGGTCGAAATTAAAAAAAAATTTGAATTCCCATACAATATTATCGACCAACCAAGTCAATTTATATAGGAGGTTCAAAAAGTTTCTCATATTTCCACCTATGTTCCTTAGGGAAAGTTGTTCAGTTTCATAGGCTGCTTCACTCCTTAAAATATTTGCAGCTAATATTTTTACACCCTGTATCTAGACTGCCAAAATGATGATGAGATAAATAGGTTTAGTCATGAGTTTGGCAGGCAAGGTAATACCTAAAAGTTAGTACCAAATCCCACCACACACCAAGTGACAAGGCACAGTGAGCAAGCGTAAGGGCGTATGCCGCGCCCGTGCACTAAAGGTTACCAACACAAGGTGCGCTACTTGGGCGGGCGCGCGTAGGGCGAGGCGCGCTGGTAGTGCTGCTGCTGGCGCGGCGCGGGGCCCCCGGGCCCGCCCCCCGGCCCCCGGCGGCTGCCCACGTCGCGCGCCGACGGCTTGAACTCCCTAGCGGGCGAGTCCTTGTAGTAAGGCTCTTCTTCGTAGTAGCGGTCGCTGCGCTCGTAGTAGAAGTCTGCGTCGGGCGCGGCGCGCGGCCCTCGCGGCTGCGTCGAGTAGCCCTGCGTTGAGTATCCCTGGATTAGGTAGCGATTAGTACGGACGGGGGTTTGCGATGATTAAATTTTATAGCCAAAGGCCGATTTACGCTTAAAAATAACAGCAGCAAATAGTAAATCTTTCAAAATGTGAGCGAAAGCAACCGTGTAAATGCGGCCTTGGAATAGCATCACCCCTCTAGCCATGAGTTCCGCAAAAAAATCGCAGCGTTCCCTGTGAATATCTACAACTCCTTGTACTATTCGCCAACCCATCTGCCAAACGTGGTGAATATGCCAATACCCCCCAATTAGGGGAGGCTCATGTCCAGCAGTGGATTTTTGTGGCTGTAGCAGTCGAAAAGTAGTCGGGGAGCACTGGTAGTTTCGAACTTTTACGACACTCACAATTCGAAATGGGGTGATGCTATACTGAGCCGGCACCACATGGATGAATGAACGAGAGGTTACCTGCGGCTCGGGCGCGTAGGGGTCTTCGTAGCCGCTGTAGGGCGTCTCTATGGCGCTGCGGGCGCGGTCCAATATGCTCATCACCTGTATTCAACAATAGTTACATTATTGTACATACATACATACATATATCACGCCTTTATCCCTTGCGGAGTAGGCAGAGCGTTAACGGCCGTAAGAATGCGGTAACTATTACCACGTCTGACATTTTTGAGGATTGTTTTAAAGGTTGTTTCAGAAAACATGTGTATCACTACAGTGACATGTTGTCAGCCTGTCGCCTAAAAATTGTAATACACCAATACTCTCGAGTCCCTCAGTCGCCGCTTACGACACAGACGGGAAGGATGTGGGGTGATGCTATTCTAAGCTGGCATCAAACGGCATATATTATTGTAGTATTCTATAATAAACCAATATCTGGTCGAATAATATTGAAAGTAAACAAGACCAGACTCTTGGCTGAGACTAGTATAAGTAGGGGTTTTCTTCCATTTGCGAGAAAACATCATAAATTCACATTTTAATCGTGATACATTTTGAAATACGCAAACAGCATGTATTGAAAATATTGAAATTTACTCCTTAAAATATTAATATTGAATAGCTGGGTCTCCATTGAACGAGCAGCGTCAGATGCTCACTGAGCGGTCGGTGTGGACGTGTTTCGCCTGAGCAGCGCATGTTAAAATTCTAATGCTCGCGTGAAACACGTCCACACCGACCGCGCATTGCGCCGCATGCTGCGCGCGGCAGTGAGCATTTGAGGCTGCTCGTTCAATGGAGACCCAGCTAATTGTAGGTGAATGTTTAGGGCGTATCTGATACCTTAGCCTTGCCGGGCATGGGGCGCTGCATGGGCGGTGCGTGCGCGTGGTGCGGCGCGGGCGGCATGCGCGGCGGCGCGCGGCCCGGCGGCCCGGGGCGCGGCGCGGGACCTGCAACAACCAACCAACGTATCAAGCGACGACCGATGTGGCGCAGTGGTAGTGCGACTGCCTTTGACACAGAAGGTCCCGGGTTCGATTCTCGGTGGGTCACTCATAAAGTTGATATTTATCACTTTGTGAATTTGTTCCCAGTCTGGTTAGGACATTGCGGGCTGAACCACCCGATTGTCCGTAAGTAAGATGGTTCCGTGTTTCGGTTGCACGTTAAGCCGTAGGTCCCGGTTGCTGTCTATGATCACTTAGCCGGCGGTCGTTACACAACCATGTCAGAAGCCTGCTACTTGTAGAAGGCGGTTGAAAAATTCTGACACTAGGGTACATCGGGTCGTTGAACGACTCGGTGTCCCACACGAAGAGAGAGGTATCAAGCACTCCGTCCAGTGTTGGAATTGAAAACGGCATGTGTGAATGTATTTAAGTAGTAGACCTGACACTAGGGTTCATCGAGTCATTGGATGATTCAATATCCCACTCGAAAAGAAGAAGTAGTAGAACGTATGATACACGTATAATAAATATGCTACATTCCTGACAGGTCAAATGAGATACATTTTAAAACAGATAGAGACAGATACAGTTTTTTGTATGAAGAACTGAAAGTATGACGTCACGCCGTAAGTATTTGGAAGGCGCCAAAACACTTAACTTTATATTATTTTTCAGCTTAAAACTTTAAATATTTCTAAAAATTATGAATGAAGTCCGTAGTATTTTTGGACAATAGTTTTAAGAGTATAACTTTATATTTTATTAATGACCCAGGAAACTAGTAAATTAGTAGCAGACTTGCGTATGCGAAAATTCAAAAATAGAGCTCCAACTAGGCCCTACAAACTCATAATGATAGTAAGCCACCTAGATAATGCAGCAATGATGTGTACATATTCTAAACTATGACTGAAAAACACATTGGCAATAACTGAGTCCGTTGCCTTTTGTCATAACGTAATGTAGTGTAGAAAAATATTTGTACCTAGTAATGTTTATGTGATGTGATAATATTTGAATGTGACTTCACCTAGGATTGGGGTCAGGTTAGCCTTCGGGTTGCAGAGGTCAGATGGCAGCAGGGCCGTCTTAGCACATTTGCCGCCTGTAGGCTATTCAAATTTTGCCGCCTCCTTAACCCATCCCATCCGGCTTCACCTCAGCCGTTTTTTTTTTGCCTGGCCTGAAGGTATAGTATTAGGTGGTCCCACCCACACCCATGCCGCAAACAGTCTTACATCTGAACCTGTCGTCGGTTCTCGTCGGATGTCGTTAATTGTATGCAGTTGTCGTCGTTTGTCATCGAACCGATGACTTGACGACAACTATATCCGTTTCTATGTCGTTAGGTTATGTTAGCTTAGTTGCTTTTTTTTTTGGGTATGTCTAACTTGCCTATTTTGGTAATAAATGCAAATTTTTCATTATAACTGGCGTACGCCACCTGTCTTTTTTTAGATTCTGTTACTAGCCTATCTACGAGGACAAGAAACGTATTTACGCGGTATGCGTCACTCGCAGTCATTATATTTTGATTTTCTAGTGTTTCGTCAAATTTTGTATTCCTTTTCGGCTGTCTCTTTCCCATGTCTTTACCGTATTGTTTGCATACGCTTAAGTCTATTGCTTCATATTAAAAATATTTGAAATTCTCGTTGGGATACAAAAAACTGACGCAGTGACTCATATTGATCAGCAACGGTTACCAAATCTACGGTGGAAGACTGAATTTGAACATTTACTTGATTTATTCTTTGCAAAAATTCATTCCACATTCCAACCATTACCGCCGTTTCCAGTTTTTCTACATTAAACAGTATAAACTTTATCTTTTGCGGGGTAGGAAGAGCGTTAAAAACCGCAAAAATACGGTCGCTATGGCCACGTCTGACATATTGAGGGCCGGTTAAGATCATGCATGCCATTATAATTAAAATGTGTGACCTGGTAAGATAGGTCCCTGGTAGGATAGGGATCGTTTGGTGACCGTGCACGCACTGTACAGGACGCCCCCGGGTGCCCCCCGCCCGCGCCCCTGCCCCCGCCCCTGCCGCGCGCCTCCCGCATCTGGCGGACAACCGGGGTAAGGTTATTTTACCATTCGTCAAGTTAATGCTTTTGATTCAAAATGAACTTTTTCGAAAATCATTTTAAGAGCAAATCTGGGCATCCTCAAGGGCATTCTGTACAATTATAAATACATATGACAAAAAAGTGGGTAAAATACAGGTGTAAAAAAAAATTCTGCAAATATTTTAAGGGGTGAATCAGCCCATGAAACTGAACAGCTTCACCTCTCATACAAAATTTCCAATCAAGCAAGTTAATTTGTATGGGAGGTCAAAAAAATCTCATATTTCGACCTATGTTTCTTGGGGAAAGTTGTTCAGTTTCAGGGACTGATTTACATCTTAAAATATTTGCAGCTAATATTTTTACGCCTTATATGAACTTACAAAAATTTAAAGGTAGGAGTTTAGTGTGAAGAAAACAAATAAAACTTCTCATATTTACAGTGTTAATCTGCAAGTCAACTGTAGTGGCAAGTTGACATAAACTATCTTAAGAAACTAAAAAAAACTGGGTTTAAGGGATGTTGTACTGAAAGCTTAGCAGGCAGGCTCTGATCTCTCTGATCACTGGCGTGAGAAAGAGAACGCCTATGCCCAGCAGTGGGCTGATGTTGATGATGAAATTGAAATGGACAAACCTCTGTCCATGATGTCCCTCATCTGGTTTTGCCGGATCATGTCGTTGGCGTCTGGTATGAGGTACTTCTTGACCTCAGCGAGGGCGTATGCGATCCTCGCGTGCGCCTCCGCGGGCGGCGCCAGCGCTGATATCTCTACGTGCAGCTCGTCTGATAGGTGTGCGTATTTCGGGTCCAGGGAATTGCGCAGTTCTTCCTCCTTTTGTCTGAAAAGATGTATTAATTACATACATACTGTGGAAATGCCACATCATAAAAACTATTACTGTCATCATTCATCATCATCAAAATGAGCTTGTGAAATATATGCTTTAGTGTTCCTGTCAATCATTGATAATCACATCTATCACTGCAGCAACTTATCTTTAGTATACATATAATTTACGTTAATACATCAATACCATTTTTTATTGGAAGAAATTATCACAGGGGCAGGAGTATTCTTCAATCATTATTATTATATTGTGTGCAACACTGGAGACCACGAAGGACTAAAGGGCAGGGCACACCAGCCTGCATATACATGCAAGTATACACGGCGTAATCACGCGCATGTGCTCTGCCTTTTAATAAACCTATTGTTATATAATTACTTCTTGTACTGTTTCTGTTGTCTTTGTTCTATTCTGTATCTATTATAAATTTAGTGCAATAACATACGTAAATACATACATATATCACGCCTTTATCCCCTGCGGGGTAGGCAGAGCGTTAACGGCCGTAAGAATGCGGTCGCTATCGCCACATCGGACATTTTTGAAGATTGTTTTCCAAAGAAGTTTCAGAAGACATGTGTATCACTCACTATACAGACAGGTCGTCAGCCTGTCACCTAAAAATTGTAATACAGCAATACTCTCAAGTCCCTTAATCGCTACTTACGACACCCGCGGGAAGGATGTGGGCTGATGCTTTTCTAAGCCGGCATTACATGGCAAATAAAGTATTTTGTTATGTTACCTGTCCCTCATGGATCCCCGGCCCAACACAGCCATTTTACACATGGTCTCCTCTTGCAAGTGCTTCATTGTGTTTCCTTTAGGCCCCAGCAGCTTTCCCACAAAATTGAACTGAAAACAAGCATAATTTTTAAAAATTTCACTGGAAATTTATTAATTCAAAGATATATTCTGCTCTAGCAGCCCGCTCACCAGTTGCGGCTCATAATAAATAATTTTCTCATGATAATAAGGTGTTAAGATGACGGCTTAGAATAGCATCACCCTACATCCTTCCCGCGGGTGTCTTATGAGGCGACTAAGGGACTCGAGAGTATATTACAATTTTTAGGCTATAAACCAACCTCAAAAATGTCAGATGTGGCGACAGTAGCCATATTCTTACGGCCGTTAATGCTCTGCCTACTCCGCAAGGAATAAAGGTGTGTTATATGTATGTTTTTTAATAAATGGACTGATTCAAGAGGAAGTTTTATATGTATAATACTTGCTGGGAAATAAGTTACAGCAGGTGCAGCTGCTAGTAAGAAGTAAAAAGAGTAGACATTGGCTGAAGTTGATGATGGCAGCACACAGCTCTTACCTTAGGGTGCTCCTTCAGAGGTACAAGGACTTTAACAGTGACCTTGACTGGCTTTTCCCTGTATACATCCAAATATTTGTGGTCTTTAGGTGGGATCCTGCCTGTGGTTTGCACTTTTGCCACCTCTGTAATTAATAGGAATATTTAGTAACTGTATTTATTATTTATTTTTTACCACAATGGATCTGCAAAGGTCGCAGTGGCTGTTGGTCTTCTCAGGACCAACCCCTGCTCTATCAAATAATAATAGTAACTGTAACTTGCACATATACAGAAAGGATGACCAATGTGGCTCAGTGGTAGTGCGACTGCCTTTAATGCAGAAGGTTCCGGATTCAATTCTTGGTGGGTCACTCATAAAGTTGATATTTATCACTTTGTGAATTTGTTCCCAGTCTGGTTAGGACATTGCGGGCTGAAACACCCGATTGTCTGTAAGTAAAATGGTTCCATGTTTCGGATGGCATGTTAAGCTGAAGATTCCAGTTGCTATCTATGATTTCTTAGACGGAGGTTGTTACACAAGCATGTCAGAAGCTTGCTGCTTGTAGAAGGCAGTTGAAAAATTCTGACTATAGGGTTCATTGGGTTGTCAAACCCACACGAAAAGAGAGGAGAGACAGAAAGGATTCCGAGCTGGCAACATTTGTTGCCCCTCAGTGATTATATTATTGTTATTATTATTATTATCATTAAATCAGGCAGGCAGTCGACTGATAGTGCCTGTATCCCGTTATTTATAATAAGATTTCATTTCATTAATTTTTATTTGTTTTTTATGTTTGTCTAGTTTATTTTTGAATATGTTGATGTTCGGGGCTGAGACTACCTCTTCTGGTAGCTTATTCCATTCCTTAACAACTCTGTTCGCAAAGAAGTTTTTGTGAGGAAGATTATGTGAAAGGCAAGTTTCCAGTTTTAGGTGGTGGCCTCTTAGACGGGTGTTAGTATCCATCTTAAACATGGATTGAAAGTTTTGGATGTTGTAGTGCCCATTTAAGATTTTGTAAGTTATATAAAAGTTCTTTAGCAATTACCAGCCCTGTACACTTCTGTCATAAAAAAGTAGTGGCATTCATAGTACATACATTAATATTATCTCCTTGTGAGAAAGGTCATTGAACCCTGGAACGGTTGCACCATGTTTACAGAGTAGAAATTTGTATGATTGCAAAGGACAACTGGAGAGTGGAAACTGGATTTTCACGCAGCCACCGGCATCATCGACTTCACGATAATAATCAATTTGGTTCAGATGGCGGTGTCATAAAGATGAAAAGATATGTTTACCTGAGTCAATAAGTTTGCAGGATATAGGGAATTTAGCGGAGTTGAGCTTGATTTTCTCTGCCAAAAGATCTCTCATGTATTCGCCGGCTTTTTCGTTCATTTTGGAACCATCCTCGCCATCTTGACCAGGCCCTGCGTCGTCCCCCTGGTCTAGGTCTTGGTTAGAATTACGCTTAAAATCACCACTATTGTAGCCATTCTTATCATATTTGTCTGCCATTTTATACTTATAACGCAATAACTAACACAATTGTCACGAAAAACTTGTAATTAAATCGTAAAAACTGCACAAATATACACTCAACGACGCGCGCTCGGCTCGACGACTGATTGAATGAATGAATGATTGATACATGTGGAATGAAATGAGTGGTATTGTTGTCTATGGCCAGTCAATAAATAATGCACGTTTGCGTTCAGTAACGATAGTTACTATACTTAGTTATTATTCTGTGGCTCAGTTTAACTTCCGGTGTGTTTTGATTGGTTGCCTTGGTTGGCTATTTTGAGTGTCGCCGCGTCTGTCATGAGATTTGTTTCAAAATTTTGACGAAGTTCAACGAAAACTCTACTAAAAGCGAAGATTAGAAGAAATTTAATTGAAAATGACCAATAATAAATGAGACAAACAGTCGAACCACAGGTAGAAATAAAGTACACTTTTATTAATCTATATTAATGCTAGTAAGTACGTAATAAACTTTATTATTATAATAAAATCTATTGTTTTTTTGCCATCTTTTTCGCTTTCATCCTAGCGCGCTGGACGACGACTGCTCCGAATTCTTTTTCAGGCACCATCATAATTTCATATTTTTTCGTATCGACACGTAGCACCATTATTTCATCGAACACATTCTATAACGAGAAAATTAATCATGAATATACAATCGGTGAGTAGTTCTCAAGCTATGTATCTCTTGCCCAAACCCCGTCGAGATTTTTCTGTACCACCACTGGTAGAGCGCCATCTTGCGGTAGTTTCTCCAAAAAACACCCATTGTTATGTAACTATAAAAAGGTTTTTTATAAAGTACTCGTGCAATATGCCAATGTGGGATTGAATTCGCCTTATTGATTTGGGGAAAAAATCACTTCTGTAGAGCTAGAGGCGCAACCCTAGCGTACAACTCACACTTTCACAACTTGAGTTCACAACTCGGACGTGGCGAAAAAACTGTAACTGTAAACTGCCAGGGATATAGGCGTGATTTGTATGTTTGTATGTATCACAACTCACCAAGTCTTTGACAGCGTCTCGAACAACTCGGCCCAGTGGATATAATTTTCTACCAAACTGTGTAGCGTTCACAACAGATATATTCGTGAACACTGGCTCACCTGTAGTAAAATAAGTATTTTTGATTTGATAAAACACGAAACCTATATAGTACTATTTCGAATTTTAGCATTTTCATTACGATTCATATATAAAACTCATTTTACTCATTATTACACGTTATTTATGATAGATTAATAATGAGAGATTTATTTGATTCGTACGAAACATTTACTTGCAACGTGTCCCGGCCTAGCCTAGCTGTATACGATGTAGCCACATTACATACATACATACCTACATAGGTACCTTTAATACATAGGTACTTTCTAAAATAACATGACCCCTTTTTCTGAGGCAGTCGGATAAAAAGATTTCAACTTCAGCAGTAAAATAAACACGAAAAAGTGATTTCGTAGTAAAATGTCTACGCGAGCTCTACGCCGTAGCAGTACGCTACTACTTATTTGTTTTGTAAATTTTAGAGGGTTTTATTTAGGTTTTTTAAATAAAATGTAAAGAATTTGATGATAATCGTATTTAGATATACATATTTACCTTGTTGATTAATTAGTATTACACTATCTACTGATTCATCGTCCACGATTCTGTCTATCACCGGGTTAATATTATTCATTGACGAAGTCTGCAATAAAAGGTGAAAAATGAAAAGAACACTCCACTTGCTTTTTCATACAAAACCAAACCTAAACTAGGTAAAAGTGAATAGTCTTACATTTAATGCCCGTATTTATACACCGCTCTCAACTCTGCGATCGATCTTGAGTGCGACTTTGTGATGCTGTTGGTATTGACTGACATTAGTCAAAATCGCTTTTGACATCGATCTCACAGTTGAGTGCGATTTATAAATATATCCCAGTGCCGTTAGACGTCAGTTTAGCAGCAATTTTCCTTAATGATTAATGGTGAGCCGAATTGAGTGAGTTTGTTTTTTCCTCTCACAATGTTCATCATGATTGGCCTCATTCGTCTGTGACAGACGGTTTAATCAGTCTCTGAGGCAAGACCACAGACACTGCGTTGCCTGGGAAGCAATTATGGAAAACGCAGGCTTGCCCAGGACCTGCGCCACCCTCTCGGCCTCCCTGGCTGATTCCACAGGAACGACGAGAGTTCATACATTTAGTCTGACTATCTGCTACTAGACAAACAATCCATTTCACATTCTCCCTAGCTCCTGCTTCTTGCACACAGGAGGACCTCTATAATAGTACCAACGAAAAGGTTATCGACGGAGCCATTTTCTGGGATTGAAGACTGTTCGCGAGGATAGTTGCCATTGATTTGAAAAGAGGAAAAACTGGAATCAATTTCTGAAACGTTCCTTTTCGTTTCATGCGAAAATCTACTGCTTATTATGCTTGTAACACACGTTCTACTTTACTTATTAACTAGCGACCAGTTCAATTTCCCGTAGGTTTTCTCCCCGGCAAGTATTATAGACCTTCTTACTGAATCACTCTATCTTATGAAAAAGATTGCATCGAAATTCATTATGTAGTTGAAAAAATTAAGCATACATACATAGAGACGCAAAAAGCGACTTTGCTTTATACTATGTAGTGATTCCCACATAGGTACACACCCTCAAAAATTCACACATATTTTTGACTAAAAAAATATCAAGTAAAAGAAATAAAAATTGTAGTCAGACCAGTCGTTTTGGGCTCTTGTTCACAGAACCGAAAAGGTTAGTTTTAGAAATTGAGCTCCGTTTACTTACCAATTGTATAAGCTGTTCGTCGTGCTTATCCTTTATCAAATTAGGAATAATTTTCATAGTCTCTTATTTATTTCCACTTAACGGAACAATTATAAAATTATGTTTCTCCAAGCTTTGTGTTATACTCGTTTAGGTATGTTTCTTGTCATCTGTTTACTTTATTTTATAATCGAGTTGGTCGTTCGTTATAGATTTCTTGGTTATTAATATCGATTTCCCACACGAAAAGAGAAAAGAATACGGTGGATATGGTATGTAAGGTTATGGTATCTATAGTTGTTGATAATTATTCGTTCATAGGTACATAATATCGTTGTACGTTAGTATATTAGTTTTTCTCTGTGATATTATTGTTTTACTCTGTCTGTTATCAGGCTGACAACCTGACATTATAGTGATACACGACATATCTGAAACGACCCTCAAATATTTGTCAGACTGGTGATAACCGCCGTAATTTTACGGTCATTGACACTCTGCCTACTCCGCCAGGGATACAGGCATGATTTGTGTATGTATGTATCTGTTATCAAAAATAATATAAAGTCGGAATTAATCATCTTTCTACACTTTACCATTCTCAATACCCATAAGTAATAAGGTATATAAGGTAATAAATAAAACGCAGTTTTGATTGCAGAATAGTTTAATAAAATGATAAGAAAAAGGCACACAGTTTTTATATTTAACAATAAAGAAACGTCAAATACTAGACTACTAGCTTTGGTTTTTGGAAAATAACGTAAAACGCTAAGAAAAGAAGAAAAAAGCTTTCCATTATGTCCATGTTACATTCGGTCGACTTCTTCAAAGTCTATTATTGTTGTTGTGATACTTAATAAAAGCGGTAATAGCTTCAAGTACACTGGCAGAGAACTCTTGAGGGCGCTCCAACGCCAGGAAATGCCCTCCAACAGAGAGTTCCTGGTTCTTCAAGAGGTTTGGGTACTTCATACGAATGGCCGCAGACGGTTGGTGAGACAGTTCGTATTTGCCCTGGGTCACCCAGGTTGGTACCTTGGTTGGGCGTCTGAAATACGAAATTATCTTATTTAGTCACAATCTTAGTACATCAGAGAATGTCTTTCTTAGATATATTGTAGGTATTTTCAGCGTAGGTGCCGCATGCCGATTTGCCGTGTGGTGCCGGCTTTGAATAGCATCACCCCAAAACTACCCGTGGTTGTCGTAAAAACCGACTTAGGGAAATTTACCAAGAGAATGGGCAGCAGCTTTTCCTGTGAATGTAACGTCTTACACTGTGCTCGCCAATCCGCTTTGAAAGCGTGGTGAGTATGGCAATACCCCCCAATAGGTGGAGGCCCAAGTCCAGTAGTGGACTGTTGTGTTAAAGTTATGCCAATTTGGTCTAGTAGTGGATTTCGGCGGAAATAGGTAAGTAAGAATAAGGGGGAGGGAACGCCTTAAAATTGTTACAAACCTTCTTACTTAATAGAACTCAAATCACTAGCATTAGCAGAATAAACACGAAAACTAAAACTGAAACTATTTATAACTCTACACTTGAAACAACAATTCAAGGTGTACCCCAAGGTAGCGTGCTAGGGCCTTTGCTTTTTCTCATATATATAAATGATATGCCTAAGTCCACAAATTATCCAATGATATTGTTTGCGGATGATTGTACAGTTACCTATCCTGACAAAAATGTAATAAATAATAGTATTTCCTCTACATTTCCTCTACATGGCTACAAAATAATAATTTGATTATAAATTTAGATAAAACGATGTTAATGAATTTTCATCAATTTAAGAATAGATCGGTATCGACTACAGTACAGTACAACGGTAAAAAAGTTAATGAAACTAAAACGGCAAAATTTCTTGGCATAATTATTGATAATAATTTGAAATGGCAATCCCATATAGAGTTTGTATGCAAAAAGGTCAACCAATTTTCTTATGCATTGTTTAAATTATATAAGGTGGTCAACCAAAAGGCTGTTTTGGCAGCATACCATGGCTATGTTGTCTCAAGACTTAGATTTGGTATAATTTTTTGGGGTAATGCAATTAATGTAATACAAGTACTTAAAGCACAAAAAAAAATGCATACGTGCCCTATGTGGTCTTAAGAGGCGGGATAGTTGTAGGACTTCTTTCAAACGACTAAAACTTTTGACTGTTCCTTCTCTATATATTTTTGAGGTTGTTCTATTTGTTAAACGACATCCGACACTATTTAATCATGTTTTAAGCGCACGTAGATGTGATCAGTTGCGAGTCATGCCACATAAAACAACGCTATGCCAGCAGAGTGTAATTACGATGGCACCAAAACTATATAATAAGTTACCTAGAAGTTTAAGGAATATAAATAATATTGACCAATTTAAAACTAGATTGTATAAGTTACTTGTAGATAAAATATATTATACTGTAAATGAATTTATTAATGACCAAGAATTAGGATAATGTTGAAATGTATAAACTATGACGTATTTATTTTACTTGACATTTGATTTATTTGTTTTTAATTGTATTTAGTTTGTTTTAATAGCATGTTATTATATTAATGTTTTGTATGCCTGTCGGCGGACCTCAGTGTACTCATTCTACATATGTACCACCTTTTATAACCTGTGTGTCACAATAAATAAATTGAATCTGAATCTGAATCCCACTAAACTGACCAAGACAGTGATAATCATTTGGCCTTTGTAATCATAAATCATAATCAATACCACGAAAACTTACGGCATAACTCCCAAAGCTGTATTTTTCTTATTCAGCGTCTCGGCGTATAACCGCAAGGAGGTGGTGATACTCCTGGTGGTCCAGTAGAACATCAGGTCGTCGATCATCTTCTCAGGGGCGAGGGTGGAGTTCAGGCCTCCGTCGTCCAAGAAGCGGTTTTCGGGGTTTACACCTGTGAAAAAGACTTGCTTTGCAAAAGGCCGTTCGTCGAGTTATGAACGAGGAATGAAGAAGGATATAGAGAAAATGCCTCATGCGTCTGCGACTGCAAATCTAACTAATATGGGTGTGTAGCGACCTCTGGTGGCTACAACGCGAAGCTCACTCAAGTGGCTCTCAAGTGATATACAACTTCCAATCCAATCCAGGAAGACCCGCCGGTCCTCTGGCCACATCACCTGGCCAGGCGGGTAGCTACACTTCTCCCGACACCACCTGGATATCTCCTGCCACCCGCCATAGGTGGTTGCGGTTTCATGTTTTAACTTTTTTCATCTATAGTAAATTTAGTTGAATGTGGAAGACATTTAAACGGTTGTTTACAAAGTTGAAGGACATTAAATTATGAAAGTACCACCATGAAAAGCGAACTCATGTGGTTTTTGCAGGTATTCGTGGTATGCCACTGTACAGGGATTAAATAAAAAACAAATTAAATAACAACTCACCTGTTGCGAACTTCTCCATAATGAAGGCTAAGAGACCAGCTGGAGAGTCCGTGAGGGCAACTCCTACAAAAAAACAACGGATTTATTATTCAAATCCTATGAACAGTCTCCTTTAATCTCATGAGGGTCAAAAGGAATGCCTTGCTTGATGCTACTCTCCGTTAGAAAGTCTGGTCCCAACAGCTTGCTTGCTCTTTGGGAGTGCTAGTAGCTTTTTGGGGTCCAGCCTAATCAGACCCTTAGATCTGACTGGCCTTGACAAAAGTATGCAAAAACAAAATAGAAAGTAACAATGAAATACAATAATTCGAATACTCACCAACGGATTCGGGCCTGGTAGCGGCCAAGTTGACGTAACCGGTTTCTTCAATAATGTAGGGGGCGTATTTTAGCAAGGGTACCAATGATGCTGGAGCGCCAGCAATCACTAGAGCCCAGTTACAATGGAAACCGAGGACTTCCTGAAAAATAAAAGGCCATGAATATTTTTTGGCAAGGCCGGATATTGCGAGGTGGTCCAAAGTAGTGATGGAGGGTCAGAAAGCGACGAGTCAGCGGACCACCAGTCAGACGGTCAGATCACATTTATCTGCTCTGCTGTATTAGGAGGAAGTTGGATGCGTGTGCCATAGGGTCAGAGAGAATGGCTGTTAGTTGACTGACTGACATTTGTCAAAACCGCTCTTGAGATCGGTCTCAGAGTTGAGTACGATTTATAAACGTGGACCTCAGATATAGCAATAGATAGAACAGGAAAATGAGCCAATCTTGTCAGAAGATGAGTTAACTGAACAACTTACGTCCTGGAATAAAGTAGTCATTGCAGAGGCAATAACGCCACCCCAGTCTCCTCCTTGGACGTAGAAGCGCTGGAAGCCAAGTCTGTTCATCAGGTTCTTCATGACAATTGCTATTTGGCTGTCACCCAGACCTGGACGAACAGCAGCCTGCAAAATAAAAAGATGAACGACTCAGAAATGTTAGTGAAGAGTATGTACTTAAATGTGAAACTGATATCATTCTGTTAGTAGCTATACTCTTTTCATCTGTGTCTATAAAAATCGTCATGAAAGAACGACGGTAGGGAAATTACGTATTCTACGATTTACTTGGTCATGATTAAGAGTATCATTCACAGACATGGCGCGCGCGAAATGCGTTTTTCAAATTTTATGTGCTGTCTCGACGCCCGCGCGGCAAGCACCCTAATGTGCGATAGGGACAGGAAGCAGGCTTCCTGAGAAATCGCCTCGAAAACCCGTTTCCCTACCCCTAAATTTTAACCAAATTCTATAATTTTGATCTTGATCGCTTAGGTATGAACTAAACTAGGTTTATACGTTTCGTTTTTGACCAAATTTTGTATAGTTTTGTAAGTAACCTCACTCAAACATGAAGATTTTTCAGTATCAAAAAAGCGTACTTTTGTGCTTCATTATTTCTGAAACTATAATATATATCAAAAAAATCAAAACGCATAAACCTAGTTTTTGTAAATTTAAATAAAATACCTGAAAACTAAAACAATTGGTTACCGGTAAGTATGATAAAAACGTTAACGCTTTTTGTATGAAAATTTCCAGTTGCACGATCCTCTTAAGTCGAAAAGGCTTAGTTCATTTTGGTAGTTATAGGCATAACTCACATCAGAGAATCCGAAGCCAGGTAGGCAAGGCGCCACGACCTCTATCACGAAGTCCCTGTCAGCAGAGTCAGCGGTGAGGATCGGGATCGCCTCGTAGAACTCGCGAATGGAGCCGGGCCAGCCATGCAGCAGTAGAAGCGGGACCACTTCCTTGTTGTTAGGATTCTGGAAAAGTATTAATTTTGGATCAGTGCTCTTTTCGATGGGAAATTTAAGGAAGAGAACACTCTTTGGTAGATGAAAGTACCTGATGTTTACAATTTGAAAGCCTCACATCGTTAACTACCTACAAAACAATATTTAAACGAGCCGTATCTGATCCGTGAGAAATCGTGTTTTCTATTCAAAGCACGTGCTCAATGTGTTTCTTTGCATATTAATGTGTTACGTCTAGCGCCTTTTATAGCAATTAGATCCATTAGATCACAACGTTTCGCTCAGACCAAAGTAGGCGTGAAATTTTTGTATTATATTTTTTTACGATACGATAAATAACACTTACTTGCGGCTTCACGTGTATGAAATGAATATCCAGACCCTGGATGTTAGTCTTGAACTGCGGGAACTGGTTGAGGAAGGTCTCCCTTTGCTTGAAGGGGTAATCCTTGGCCCAATACTGGAGCCACGCGTCTAACTGGTTAGTGTTGAAACCGTAGGAGAAACCTACTCCTTGTAGAGGCGGTTTGAATGACACGTGGTTTTGGAGACGGTTTCGGAGGTCTGTGATCATCTGTGGAAAGGTTGGAAAACAAGTCAAAAATTATGTTCAAATATCCGAACATAACTGCCTGACCAAAGTAGCAGCTGTAATCAGTCGACCAAAAGCAAAAAAAAAACCCTACGAGTTGTAGATTCTGGTTCAGTCTAGTGGTGGCATCTTATTACCACATTAAGGTAGAGGATTTTACAGGCTGATGTCAAATACTTTTAAGCGGGGTCAATATGAGAGCACTCAATTCCAGACCATATGTTAGATCTACCTCAGACTTCAGTGGATGAGGGTTAAATACGTACCGCATCATCAAATCGAATAGGATCTGGCCTGATGCTGTTGTCCACTTTGTCGCGGTTCTCTTCAGGGCCCCACCATTCGTCAGGGTTCAGGGTGTAAGGGCTGGAGTCTTTTGGGTTCAATGCGACTGAACTCAGTGTTTGTAGTACGGTTGATACCAGATTCGCCGCCCCAGTTACAGCTGAAAGAGAAATTGGATCTACAGGATATTCTATCGAGTGGGTTACAAGATAATGCTAGGTATTACCTACATGGACGTCTTCAAGCAACATATTGTATTTTTTAAAGAAGTGGTCGGAATGTTACCTAGTTGGTCAGCTCCTTTTATGGCTCCTCCAGCGAGATTCCCTATCCCTTGCACAGCGCCGCTTGCTGCGTCATTTATGCCACCTGCAACAGATTAAAAGAGAAATTTAAAATTTGGAACTGCATCCTCCTGGGCCACTATTGGTGCAAATCTGCAAGACTAGGACGTCAGTCTCATGTAATTCCAAATTCAAACCGTACTAAGGAAGGACATTTCCTTAGTCGAACTGCTAGACAAAACAGTTGCCTATTTCTCCAAGGGAATTCTTTCAGACTCTAGATACTATTTCATATTTTAGCGTAAGGACACTGATAGGATTTATAAACAGGTTTCCAAACTTACCAATTACATTTCCCACTCCTTTCACAGCGCCGCTCGCTACGTTTCCTATATCTCCCACAGCACCGGCTGCTAGATTGATTGCTGCACCTGTAATAAATTGTAATAAAAAGTATCTATACGGTTTTACATATTACGATGCACATCTTCTTCTTTGCGTGTCGCGGCGAATCAAATTCTTCCTGACCAATAAGTTGTCACAGAAACCCTTTGTTGTAAAAAACGAGTAGACTTTACTATGTGCCTGTGGGAAACTTCACATTGGCACGAGACAACGCTCCGGCATCGATGGGATCCAGAAGCGAGTGGAGTTGGAATGACAGTGTGTGGTGCGATGCGGTTTTCATATATCAAGTTCACAGGACCTCACTGGACAAGACTGGCACAGGACCGTGAGGATTGGCGCTGTAGAGAAGAGGCCTATACCCTGCAGAGGGTGGATGTGGGCTGAGAATGATGATGATGATGGTGATGAAAGGTAATTAAAACCAGATCACTGAAGTATAATGGCTAAGAGTGTCATCACCTTATCGCCATCCGTGAGTACCGTAAAAGGTGATTGTTGTAGCTGTGGAGGACATGATGAAGTCTTCTTTCTGGTTTAAGCCTCTGCTTTTTTTTACGTACCTGTTGTCTGTTCAACAGTGTTTTTAACTCCATTGGCCAATCCACCGACCGCTCTGCCCAGTCCACCCAATCCACCAAATAGTTGAGGTCTGCAAGACGCTACCTGCGGAAAACAAAATTGGTCAATAAGGAATGAACCATGTTCAGTGTTTGGTTCTATTTGAGATCATTTTTTTTTATAACGTTAGCCGTATCCGTAACGTAGCCCTTAGCTGATCTTGTCTTGACGATATTCTAAATGACAATGGTTTCGGTGGATACATTTTTGGAAAGATAGCTATGAGATGGTGTTGAAAGGAGAGGCTGGGAATCTTGCTAATGGATAAAGTCCGGAAAACGGAAAAGAACCGAAAGGGTATCAAACTAAAGTGGCAGTTCGCTGGCCACATCTGTCGTAGATCCGACGGACGGTGGAGTAAGTGGTTTCTCGAGTAGAGACCACGTCTCGGTAAGCGTACCGTTGGACACCCTCCGGTCAGATAGACCGATGATTTCAAGAGAGCGGCTGGTAGCGACTGGATGGCGTAAGCCGGAGATCGTGCATTGAGGCGTACCCTGGGGGATACCTACGTCCAGCAGTAGACTGCTATAGGATAATGTGACGATGATGACATTTTTCGTGGTAAGTACTTACCAGAGCCAGTAGAACTATAGTGATCTTCATTTTGGAGAGAAGACGGTTTTCGCTCCAATGAAGATGTGAATGATGTTGACAGTTCAGAATTCGCTTTATATACAAAAGTTGTACACTAACCGACACGAGCATTTAACGGTGGATTAGTAAAGGTGAACGGATGACTAATTTTGTAGAGATTTTGTACGATAGACACGCCCAAGTTATAGTAATATACAAGGTGGTACCTGACGATGGACTTTCCCAAAAGCGCTCTACAGGTCAAACTTAACAACTTTCTCCGAGAAACAGGTCACAACAAAATAAAAAAAAAACCTTTTGGTTCGTATGAGAGGTGCAATTTTAAAAGTAAATTGATAGACTTTCCCGAATTCCATAGGTTACATATTTTAAAAGCTCTATTTTTGAATTTTTATCATTTATTTATTTCTCAACTTACACTAAAAGACTATGGCTTACCCGTGTAAAATTTTATATAGCGTAACACTTTGTTCTTAAAAACCTAAATCCATCAAAGTACTCCTTGTAAGACGGATTTCTAGGTGGTGTTCTACAGATGCCTGAAATCTACTTTGGCATGCGCAAGTCTGTCACAAATTGTGCTCGTTTTACACGTTACATACATACATATATCACGCCTTTATCCCTTACGGGGTAGGCAGAGCGCTAACGGCCGTAAAAATACGGTCGCTGTCGCCACGTCCGACAAATATAGAGGGCCGTTTGATATCATTTTGTGTATCACTATGGTGTCAGGTTGTCAGCCTGTCGCCTAAAAGTTGTAATACACCTGAAACCCTCAAGTCCCTCAATCGCCTCTTACGACACCCACAGGTAGGAAATGGGGTGATGCTATTCTAAGCCGGCATCACACGGCACTCTAAGCCGGCATCACACGGCACACACGTTCGACTGAAATTATCCATTCACGCATACCCTGATAAAGTGACTCGTATCCATACTCTTAAATTGTGAAGTAGTTAGACCTGTCGTTGCGGAGTTCCGTACGCGGAATCAAGTTATGACTTTCAGATATTGAGATCTCTGAGTGTTTGAGATTCTCAAGAATATCATCATTTTATCATTTTATTACACGGATTACACCCATTATTATTATTACACAAATAAGGAAAATCATCGCAGAAAATGTATGATAATATATTTTTTCCTTGTGAGGTATTTGCATATGAATGAAAAATCTATTTGTTTTCTACGCAGGAAAACTTATAGTAGGTAATTACTTAGGTTGTAGGCGTTGAATTATAATATGAAAGTTGAATAATATCTACATCCATAAATCAATAATTTACAATTTCGATATTTATTATATATTTCATATATATTTAGATTACCAACATATATTTACAGTTGTATCTCCCAGAAAATGTACGAATTTTCACCTTTGTTTCATTATTTGGACTTCAAATTGTAACAGTTCAGCCCTGGGAGGCCCGGGAGACCTATAGAAGGCCTATAGAAGGTCTAGACCTCACATAGAAGTCTAGATGAAATGGCTCGTGATATAAATTTTAGCTGTGATCGTCTAGATAATTGTTAGGACCCTTATATACGTTGTGTTTTATAAGATATAGTAAACCAATAGTTCTTTTAAGCTGGTATATGGAATTCTTGGACTATGATAACTATTAGGTAGGCATTTGTTAGACAGGACAAGGTTGGACAACAGGGACGGACAAACGAGACCGATTAGAGCCCCCAATCCTCGCTCAACCGAATGGACCTCCGACCCAGCAACATCCAATATTTGACAAAATGCCTGCCCATGGATATTCTTACACAATCATGAATTATGCAAAAACACCCACAAGGAAGGAGTCAATTATCAAAACTGAACGCTGCCCAACAGGTCCCCTTGAAGATTTGGATTTGGATTTGGAGATTATTCTCCTGCTAAAAGATGTGTCATAACACTGACACTGTAGCGCTGAAGCAGCGCTACGGAAAAATGATCAGGATTTTGAACAGATTCAGATGTTCTTTAAGAACAAATATTAGATTTTGTATTAGTATAACCAGTCTTCATGACCAGCCAGAAGACACCAATGTGTCAGATGTATTATTATCAGTTGAATAATATAATTCCAACTGGAATCATTCAGTAGTAGTTTGTTGTTATTTTGACCTTTCAGGCCAGTATTCAATATAAAGACTGTACCAAACTTGCCCATACATTTATATGATTTCCATACGGAAGTTAAGGGTATGCATTTAGCAAATTAGTCCCTTTATAATGAGATCATTCCGCGAGCCAATAGTAGGTTGAGACGCTAATGCTAATCCCATTGTAAGATATAGATAGATGTGGCTAGTGCGAATATGAAACCCATAATTACCTCCTTTGGTCATATAAATGATTATAGGAACAGGATATCGTTACAGCCATATAGAATACTATAGGTAAGTATATTATATCAGGAGCGTTGGATAGCAGTTGTCATACATCATTCAATGACAATTAATTTGGTATGTGTTAACACACCGGTATTCTCAGGCAAGCCATGAGAGATTTTATAAAACAATAAAATAATTTAAGATGCATATTAACATCTGAAACCTGTTCTTAGACAGGAAACAAAGGATGGGAGATTTCTAATCTACCAGCCATATTTTTAGTATGATGAAAGTACTAAACTATAAAATAGTAAGCACAAGTAGGTGATAAATATAGTAGATTTTTAATCCACTGATGAACAAAGCCACTTTCCTTATGAACATATTTTGCTTATAAAGCAAAACAATAGGTAAGTATTAGTTGTAAATATTATTAATAGATACCACTGAGCAAAGCCCATGTAAGTAAAAGACACAAAGAGTATTTTCTCCTCAGTCGCCTTAGCAGCAAAGTTTTAATATGATAGTCCCAACAGGAACAAATCAAAACTGTAGATATAAAATAGTCCAGTGCAGGCACAGACCTGATATATTCTGGTAGAATAGAAGAGGTTAGGATAGGATCAGATTTAGGGTATGCCTACCTATATACCTATATTGAAACATCAGCAATTGCTTAGGCAGATTAATAAAAAAGATTTTGAAATATTTAGAAATTATGGTTGTTGGTTGCAGAATTAAGAAATGATAAGGTTTGCATGAAGAACTCAAACGGAACTGACAACAAAACAAAAGACATAGTTATAGCCTAAGAAAAGAAGCCTAACATTTCCAAATCTTGTCAATTTCTATAAAAAATATAAAATAGGTTGAACTAGTCTATTTTGTATAACCTAGACCTAGATATTTAGTCTAAAACTGTTTTCTTACCTAAAAATCTATAATTTATTAGTTACAATTGACAAGATTTAGAATAGCAAAACTTGTACTTATCTGGCGAGTCCCAGGAAACAGTATCTCTCGACAAAACTATCCAGAACAAACAGCTTCCACCCTCGCTGAATAGACCGGCAGCATCAGCACCCTCCAGCGACACAGCTGCTCCTCTTTCCTCATAACAAGACACCAGCACTAGGTACACCAAACTTCACCCGCGGATCAATCAGCTGACACGGCACGAACAGCTGATTGCGGACGAAGACCTTTCAGACTCACAGCACACTCACTAACTTTCTCACTTTACTTCGAAACCTTCTCACTTTATCCAGCGAGTTGTCTCGGTAAAATTAAACTTGCCTCCGACGGCCGTGCGACCGGCTTATATAGTCCTAAAATCGATCAATCTCGAAACATTTTCTCGAAAATTATTTTTCTTGAATTCTCCGGAACCTTCGCACACGCACACATACTTATAGAATTTTCTAAATAATTCTCCTACTCGACACCAGGCGTCGCTACTTTATATAATTTTCATTCATAAATACACACACATGCACACACACACACACACACACACACACGAATCCCACCTTCACAAACAATCGACCTAAATATGACTCCCAGCGCCATCTCTTATCCAGTTACCGAACCAATCCCGCTCCCATCAAAGACTAGGGTTGAGCCACTGTAGTATACTGGTACCATCTTTGGTACCAATTGACTTAATAGTATTAAGGTCAACAGATGTCGCTATATTTAAATTATAAGGGCCCGGATATCGTTTGTTATAATACCTCCATTTCATCTAGACTTCTATGTGAGGTCTAGACCTTCTATAGGCCTTCTATAGGTCTCCCGGGCCTCCCAGGGCTGAACTGTTACATTTGATGCGCAGTGACCAGGATAAGTGGTCCCAAATGTGGAATTCTTGGACATTTGGCTGGTTGGACAGGCTGTGGTGAAGAGTTTGCGAGGATTCGGTTGACCTTCTCACTGTTTTCACTGACGTTCACTTTTTGTTGTTGTTTTGGTTGTTGTGCACTTAGAAGGACAGGCGGGACGATTTAGGGCGCTTAGAAATAGCATACACGTCAATTTTTCGCTGAAAAACAAGAAATTGGATAGGTTTTACAAATATTTATGATCAAGACCGGGGTTCGTATGGTATGCGTTCATGAGATATTTTTCCATTGCGGTTTGTTGAAATGTCAGAATCAAAATTGGAAAATTTTAATGTCTGGAACGTTTGAATAAACTAAACTTATAAAATAACATTTTCTACGTAAATGTTGTAACATATTTGCTTATTTTTGTGTTACTTAGATTTGTTTTTCAATTAAATTAAACTAAACTTCGGTCGTAAAAATACCCGTATAGAATTACGAACGTACCCTTAGTACGGTCACAGATTAGTTAACATTGTTTCTTTTAATGAACGAGACAAAAGATGTTTAAATTGTAGCATAGTCTATGGTAAACACAATTCAGTTGTCGCTTTAATCGTACCAATAAAGCAGCACGAGATTTACCGCGAAATTCAAACCTACTTATACTAGGATTTTCCACAGACAAGAGAATATCGATTCATTAATAAGAATCGAAATCGAGTCAATAATTTTTATAGGGGTGAACAGTTTGTTAATAAATTAAATAATGCATTTATTTTGTTCTAGTAATCATAGTAGAAAGAAAATCGATAAAGGTCAAGTTCCATTCTTTGTAGTGGTTACAGAATAAATACTAGAGGGCGCGGAAAGATTTGAGGCCGAGTGGTTAACATGACGAAATTCGTTCAGGAATTTGATAGACGTGAACGTCTTACAAGTTAGAAACTGTAATATAATACGAATATGGTAGCATACCAATTATTCTGATGAATATTAATGTAACTTTCTAAAAAAATCGCTTATTGTATTTAATCTTTGCGTACTTTTCTACAAATGAAGATTATTACGAAAATTGAACAATTTCGATAACCGGTATTAATATTGAGTAGGTAGGTACAGCACTAAGTGATGGCTGAAGTTCGGAGTTCGCTCGTTGAAATTGCAATCGTTCATTGTTTTGATTTGTTATTTCGCGATTTTTCTATGAAAAGTATATCTTAATAACTGAAATAGTAAGTAATACTAATGGCAAAGCAAAGTTCAAACTCAGTTTACGTGTTCCTTTTGCTAGTACGTGTGCTTTTGTAAAAATATTCATCCATATAGTGTTTATGTCGCCAGTGTAGTGTAAATATGATAAAAATAGTGGTTTTAGTGAAAATATGTGAGAAGCAAGATGATACAGGCGTCACTTAGAACTCAGGTAACTTTTTATATGTTTTTAGGTAGATAAGTAGGTTATAATCTCTTACAAAACTTTGTTTGGTTCCAACTTTGAAATTGGATATTTGTCCCTTTTAAAACATAGATTCTGCATAAATCACTCTAAGAAACCGGTAAAAACGTGATTTGGTGTCAGTTTTGACTCCAAACAGTTAACTTTGCATATGAATCACTTGAGTTTTGAGTTTCAGGCATGATTCTAGTGTTCTTATGTTACGCCTATTTGAGGTCTATTGAAATTGCGTCATAACATTTATGAAACTTATTTGGCTGAGGACAGGTCATTTCATAAGTATTAATCTAATAATGAGACCGGGAAATTCACTATAAACCCAACAATACCTCAGGGATAACTTAGTGTCCCACAGGAAAGGAAAGAAGTAGTTACTTTGTCTGTACAAGCACTTAGATAATGATAAATTAGTGCAAATTATTATACATAATAAATTATGTCAGCTTTTAAACATTCAACAACGGGATCAGTATGACTATATGATTAAATCAATATGTCCGCTTATTTTGCAGATAATAAACATAGGTATGAATAGAACCACATATAGTTATATCAATATATTGTAGAAAGTAATTTGAATTGTGTTTGATAGAATATTCTCCACTTTTGCTTTATAGCCACAAATTTTGGTTAATAAATTTTGAATCTTATTCTGAGAGTATAGAGCAGATAGGTACCTATGTACACTAACAGTAGGATTAGAATAACATTAAGTCTAGGTATTTGTTTTACTATATTGGATCTATTATACACCATTGTTCACCAATAACGGATTAAGACATATAAAAGAAATCTAAAGTACTGGGGGGCGAGACTAATTCTTATGAATGCATACTATACTATGAAATATCAGCAATCATAATTTTTGTAGAGAATATTTGGGTCTAGTATACAGAATAAAATGCAAATTTGTAACATTTCCTTTTAATTTTAGGTGAGTACAAGGATATTCTAACAGAATTGTGCGGCTTTATAATGATGTGATCTGCGTTTAAACTATACTTAACTAAGAAAACCTAATACTCAGCGGTTGACTATATGCATACACATGTATACATGCGTATCGCGCCTTTGTCCTTTGCGGGGTGGGTGGAGTATTGGCGGTCTTGAGAGTGTGGTCGCCATCACCATATGTCTGACAGATATTTACAGCAGTGGATTGATGGTGATATGATAAGTGTATAAGGCTAAATTTGATGATGATGATTATGTGCATAAAGGCTGATGATGATGATGATGAGGATAAGAGCTGATGTGATAATGATGATAATCAATCAGTGACTTTAAATATATATTCTAAATTTTTTGTGTAAAAACAAAACTATCAGAAGCAAGTGTTCATAAATAATTTTAATAATTTTAAAATTTAAAATAGACTATTTTCATTTATTTCCTGCAGGTGAACTTATGGCCTAGGAGGTGGTGTTCTGATTGTGGTCTAGGAGTTAGGGTCTATCTATGGTCTGAGAGATATTTATTGAAGTTATGGTCTAAGAGATGGTAACTAAAGAGTTGAGGTTAGCTAGCGAAGACCTAGGAGGTAAAGATTTAGTCTAGAAGGTGGTGTCTATCTTGTGTTAGAGTTTTAAGTACCTACTTTTGTTACCAATTCGGTGTCTTTCATTATTTTGTGTTCGGATAGGCAATGTATAGGGGATGTTTTATTCCTTGAATGCATGATGTATGTGTTATGGTTTTGTAAAAACTAACTATAGTCTGACAGTTAGTGCCAATCTATAGTCTAGGAGTCAGTGGTCAAATTATAGTCTAAGGGGTAGAGACTATATATTGAGAGGAAGTACTTGTTTTATTTTTGTGTTTCAAATATTTATTTTCTAGTCTTTAATTAGTGAAATTATAGTCTAGGAGGTAGAGACTATAGGTTAGGAGGTAGTGCTCGTTTCATGTTGGTCTTCCAAATATCTATTTTCCGGATCAGTTTTTTTAGGATTTTCGTGAAATTATAGTCTAGGAGGTAGAGACTATGTCCCTAACATTATGGTTGTTATGGTTGCTTTATTTTGGTGTTTCAAATACTTAGTTGCCGGATTGGTCTTCTTGAGAATTTGATTCTATAAGGAATGTTTTTGTCACTTGAATGGGTGATAGATGTGTGAGTGGAATAGAGCGTAAGTTTGGTTGCTGCTTGAGGTTGATAATCTTACTTAACGGTGAACTCTGGTAACTTCTCCATTGGTAAATGAAGGGAAAATATTTATATTTTTAAAAAGTTTAATAGTGTGGGGGCGATGTTTAATTTATTTAATGCCTGAATTAAATGTTATCATATTATTAATTCAGCATATTAGCGTAAATCTTACATTACTGTGATTGTCTGTTCAATTTGTGAGTGTCATTGTATTCTGTTGGTTCTGTCATAACGTAAACTTGATTTACTGACATCCAGTTTTATCTCCATCCATGCTTGGTAATATAATTTTATTTTCTGTCCTAAGTCATTAAGTTATAATAAAATTATTATTTTTTATCAAAGGTTCACGATCAAATCACCTCACAACACTCTGTATTTACTTCAGCAGTGATACTACTGATATCATGACTTGTTAAGCACAATGACAAGTTAAGAGTGGGTGTTATCATTGTACGAGGTAATGCTGGAAGCAGAAATACTTTCAAAGTACCAATACAGACTTTATCACATTGGACCAGGTTGGTCTAGACATACAACAAATAACACGATTTGGTCAGAACTATTTTTTTATGATTTTTTGCTAATTCTATCAAGTGATGGATGTGAATAGGGCCTTTGATTTACTTATGTAATAAAATTCATTCAAATTTCTTCAATCGGGATCTTAGCTATCTTGAGTTAAGATCTGGTTTAAGCCAAATCATTCACTACTCTGTTATTACTGTGACAGATAATCGGTGAAGGGTGGGCTTTTTGGTTCAGCATCGAGTCTAACTTTCTGCTGATTCGCTGTTTATGGTGATACTGCAAACAATTACACTAAAGGAGTGGTACAGAGATGTATCACTCCGAACAAGTACCTTTACTGACTATACAAGGGGGTCATAATAGGTTAAACTGATGCCAAGCATTGGTTAATCTATCTGTGACACAAACTACATACAACAAACTACATATGGATTTGGTTTAAACTCTTAAATTTTTCTTTTTAAGTTTTGTGTAGTAGATAGGGCTTTCTAAAGTGAGACTTTGATTGGCATATGCAGATTGAACAGATTGTTCAGTTATAATTCTCTTGATTGCATTTGGCGTACCTTCATATTTGGCGTAGTGCTTGACTAATTGGCGTATTAATAAAAGGCATTTGGCGTAGTAAAAATGTTTCACTATTTAAGAAAAGCGTAGGATTTTTTTTAAATTAAATTACTTTGCATTTGGCGTAAATTGCATGATTGTTTTAAGCATTTGGCGTATTATATGATGTTGGCACTTTGTTCAAAAGCATTTGGCGTAAACATAATTAGCTTTCTGCGTAGGCTTCGATTTATAAAATTAGGAATTAGGAACATTTGGTTCAGGCATTATAAGGGCGAGGTTTATGGGGGCGAAGATTATGAGGTTAAGTGGGAGGTTTAGTGATTGTTTGAAATTTTTCTTCGATTTTGTTTCAAGAAACAAAAGCCTCATAAAAATTTGGGGGCGTATTATAACAAACGATATCCGGGCCCTTATAATTTAAATATAGCGACATCTGTTGACCTTAATACTATTAAGTCAATTGGTACCAAAGATGGTACCAGTATACTACAGTGGCTCAACCCTAGTCTTTGATGGGAGCGGGATTGGTTCGGTAACTGGATAAGAGATGGCGCTGGGAGTCATATTTAGGTCGATTGTTTGTGAAGGTGGGATTCGTGTGTGTGTGTGTGTGTGTGTGTGTGCATGTGTGTGTATTTATGAATGAAAATTATATAAAGTAGCGACGCCTGGTGTCGAGTAGGAGAATTATTTAGAAAATTCTATAAGTATGTGTGCGTGTGCGAAGGTTCCGGAGAATTCAAGAAAAATAATTTTCGAGAAAATGTTTCGAGATTGATCGATTTTAGGACTATATAAGCCGGTCGCACGGCCGTCGGAGGCAAGTTTAATTTTACCGAGACAACTCGCTGGATAAAGTGAGAAGGTTTCGAAGTAAAGTGAGAAAGTTAGTGAGTGTGCTGTGAGTCTGAAAGGTCTTCGTCCGCAATCAGCTGTTCGTGCCGTGTCAGCTGATTGATCCGCGGGTGAAGTTTGGTGTACCTAGTGCTGGTGTCTTGTTATGAGGAAAGAGGAGCAGCTGTGTCGCTGGAGGGTGCTGATGCTGCCGGTCTATTCAGCGAGGGTGGAAGCTGTTTGTTCTGGATAGTTTTGTCGAGAGATACTGTTTCCTGGGACTCGCCAGATAAGTACAAGTTTTGCTATTCTAAATCTTGTCAATTGTAACTAATAAATTATAGATTTTTAGGTAAGAAAACAGTTTTAGACTAAATATCTAGGTCTAGGTTATACAAAATAGACTAGTTCAACCTATTTTATATTTTTTATAGAAATTGACAAGATTTGGAAATGTTAGGCTTCTTTTCTTAGGCTATAACTATGTCTTTTGTTTTGTTGTCAGTTCCGTTTGAGTTCTTCATGCAAACCTTATCATTTCTTAATTCTGCAACCAACAACCATAATTTCTAAATATTTCAAAATCTTTTTTATTAATCTGCCTAAGCAATTGCTGATGTTTCAATATAGGTATATAGGTAGGCATACCCTAAATCTGATCCTATCCTAACCTCTTCTATTCTACCAGAATATATCAGGTCTGTGCCTGCACTGGACTATTTTATATCTACAGTTTTGATTTGTTCCTGTTGGGACTATCATATTAAAACTTTGCTGCTAAGGCGACTGAGGAGAAAATACTCTTTGTGTCTTTTACTTACATGGGCTTTGCTCAGTGGTATCTATTAATAATATTTACAACTAATACTTACCTATTGTTTTGCTTTATAAGCAAAATATGTTCATAAGGAAAGTGGCTTTGTTCATCAGTGGATTAAAAATCTACTATATTTATCACCTACTTGTGCTTACTATTTTATAGTTTAGTACTTTCATCATACTAAAAATATGGCTGGTAGATTAGAAATCTCCCATCCTTTGTTTCCTGTCTAAGAACAGGTTTCAGATGTTAATATGCATCTTAAATTATTTTATTGTTTTATAAAATCTCTCATGGCTTGCCTGAGAATACCGGTGTGTTAACACATACCAAATTAATTGTCATTGAATGATGTATGACAACTGCTATCCAACGCTCCTGATATAATATACTTACCTATAGTATTCTATATGGCTGTAACGATATCCTGTTCCTATAATCATTTATATGACCAAAGGAGGTAATTATGGGTTTCATATTCGCACTAGCCACATCTATCTATATCTTACAATGGGATTAGCATTAGCGTCTCAACCTACTATTGGCTCGCGGAATGATCTCATTATAAAGGGACTAATTTGCTAAATGCATACCCTTAACTTCCGTATGGAAATCATATAAATGTATGGGCAAGTTTGGTACAGTCTTTATATTGAATACTGGCCTGAAAGGTCAAAATAACAACAAACTACTACTGAATGATTCCAGTTGGAATTATATTATTCAACTGATAATAATACATCTGACACATTGGTGTCTTCTGGCTGGTCATGAAGACTGGTTATACTAATACAAAATCTAATATTTGTTCTTAAAGAACATCTGAATCTGTTCAAAATCCTGATCATTTTTCCGTAGCGCTGCTTCAGCGCTACAGTGTCAGTGTTATGACACATCTTTTAGCAGGAGAATAATCTCCAAATCCAAATCCAAATCTTCAAGGGGACCTGTTGGGCAGCGTTCAGTTTTGATAATTGACTCCTTCCTTGTGGGTGTTTTTGCATAATTCATGATTGTGTAAGAATATCCATGGGCAGGCATTTTGTCAAATATTGGATGTTGCTGGGTCGGAGGTCCATTCGGTTGAGCGAGGATTGGGGGCTCTAATCGGTCTCGTTTGTCCGTCCCTGTTGTCCAACCTTGTCCTGTCTAACAAATGCCTACCTAATAGTTATCATAGTCCAAGAATTCCATATACCAGCTTAAAAGAACTATTGGTTTACTATATCTTATAAAACACAACGTATATAAGGGTCCTAACAATTATCTAGACGATCACAGCTAAAATTTATATCACGAGCCATTTCATCTAGACTTCTATGTGAGGTCTAGACCTTCTATAGGCCTTCTATAGGTCTCCCGGGCCTCCCAGGGCTGAACTGTTACAAAATTTAAGTTTTTTTTAATAATAATAATTATTTATTTGGTCCATTTAACATAATAAGATTACCTATTTTAATTTTAAGCTAGTTTCTTACCACTAAGACTAGTTACTTACTATTATTAATCGTCAAAAAGGCCGCCTCGGGTCGTGCCTGATGGAAATATGTTCAACACGCAGGCGGCATTTCCTCGTTGGATCGCTAACGATATGTGCTGCACCAGGTATGACTCGGTACGATGTTCTGATCGGCGGATGCGCCTCCCTAATTCTGTATGTAATTATAAAAATAAAATACTCTACATGCATTCATATAATTTTCAATTCTGATCAACATTCAGGTTTCGAAATAGACGATTCGGTATAGGCATACACCAGGAACTCTATTTTTGAATTAACGCATGCAAAAGTCTGCTACAATTTGTGCTCGTATCAAAAAGATAGTGAATGTACAAATTAAAGAAGTCGTAGCAGAGTAGAACCTCTGCGTCCACATCCTTCATAAACCACCTGTCCTTTCACGAATCATTTCAAATTGGAAATTGGAATGTCGTCACACATTTTTCTGACTTTTTGACCCAGTCGCCATAAAATCAGCGAGCAACGAGGATCAAAAGAAACATATAAGTCAGTGATCTGTATGTGATTAGTTAGTAATTAATGATTTTAATGTAGTGCTCGGTATGTAACAAAGTGCACATGTGAAGTTACAGCGGACTTACGGAAGTTAGAGAGAACCCTATAAGTTACCTGTAAGCCTATGTTTTCCTTGTTGTGTTTCCATAGTTCATCCACCATTCCCTAATCATATAATAATCATAGTTTTAGGGTTTCTTTTCCCGTATTAAAATATTTCAAGTCGCAAGATCGTCTTTAATTTGTTTAATTTACAGTTTAAAGAATTAGTTATGCTTTAGATCTGCTTGCTATTGTTAATATTTATAAAGTTAATATTTTTAACTTCAGTTTTCCTGTTAGGTATTTGTCAAATTGTTTGTTTTTTAAAGTTTACTCATTTCTAGCTAAAATTTTCCTTATAGAAAGGTTTTTCCTGTTAGAAAATTTTCCAGTTAATAAATCACGCAGATATAGAAAGTAGGTCCTTTCTTTTTCCATTCTTCTTCTTCTGACCTCTCCAACTAGTGAAGGTTGCCAGTCAGCTCCGCATATTTCCTTCAATCTTTCGCAAGGTGAAAGAGTTCGGGAGAACTCGCGATTCCTGTCCATTCCCGTATGTTACGCAGCCATGATTTCTTTCCACGGCCTCTTATTCTTTTCCCAGCAACTTTTTCCGTAGAAAAATGTTCTTTTTTTCCATTTTATAATTATTTTTTAGACAATGAAATGCCCTGGGTATGCCCTTAGTAAGCCTTAATATAATTAAAAAAGGAATTATTTCTTTAGAACTACTCGGGAAGAAAACAGGGGAATACTTTTACGTATGAAAGGGACCAAAGCCTGAGGTCTCCGGTACTTATACTTTTATTTTTATTATTATTAGCCACTGTCGTCCCACTGCAGGGCAAAGGCCTTTTTTCCTTTCTTCCATTCTTCCCTATTTTGGGCCACCTCCATCCAATCCAATACTTTTATTATGCTGACTAAATAAAGTTTTAATTGCCTTAATACTTTTTACCAACATCGTTTCAAGTTTGGAAAAATCCAAAGCAGTTGTATAAAGACATGCTCTATGATTGAGTTTGTGAGATTTCAGGCGTGAGTGGACTTAGGGCGAGTAGATTCAGAAGCTTGGATCCACATGAGATCTGGGACCCAAGTCTACTATTTTTTGTCATATAACGCCATCGAAACTCAACTGTCATTCCATTGTCATTGTGATTTTTCTATACTTCAAACAGTTAGTAGACTACGAAATGACCGAAATCATCCAACTGAGATCCAATCGACATCCAACTGAAACGATTTTCATTTAGCAGACGTATGGCCCTGATGTGATAGGTAGGTACCTATAGTATCTTTTTCGTAGGGGAAGAAAGCTGTTGCTCAATTCAATTCAATGTAATACTCTCGTCTTGGTGACATTTTACATTTAAATGTTTTTGCTGGTGTTCTTTATAAAGTAATTGATTATTATGTTTTCCGACGCTTTGCCTTTAATGGATACCCATTCAGCATTCACATTTGTCTAATTCGGAGTGTTTTGATCGAGTGAGGTTCTATGCGAAAACTATTGGATGAATTTTAATAAGTATTATCTCTAAAAGGTTCTCGTATGGACACTAGTGAAGGTCCATGCCTGAATTCGAAATGAAGATGAAAATAACCTCGGTGACTTATTATGTACTTAAGTACTTAATCAAGGATTACCCTAATGGGTACAAGTAGCTTACCCTAGAGGAAGACACTCACAAGAACTGTCGCAAGACACTCGTGAGACCACAGGTTTGCATCCAAGAGTCCATTTGGACTCTATTCTATCTCTATTTCATTTCATTTCATTGCATTCATTTCATTTCATTTCTAAAAGGTTGTCTATGGACACGTCCATGCCTGATAATTCGAAATGAAGTTGAAACAACCTCGACGTTTCGTCTTCGGTATTTCGGTAGGTCTAGTTCTGTACTCATCGTTTCAGCTTAAATGAAATATTATTCGGTAACAGAAACTTTTTTTTACTAACTTCTAACTAAAAAGTTGTGTCTTAATTTAATGAGGTGTCCCGTACAACACTTTCGTGGATTGCTCCTGATCTTAATTTTTTGGTTGGAAAACAGAATCGCCGAAAATCCTAATAAACCTTGCTATTGCAACCACTAGCTCTTTTCTATACCTACATATACTCGTAATAAAACTAAAAAGCCAGTGTCCAGTAACCCTTTATATTTTCAAAAAACACTTCAATAGCATGTTTTTCGTGTGGGACACCGAATCGTCTAATGACCTGATGAATCGTTATAAATGCCACTAACCCAGAATCGAATTCATGCCGCGCGAACAACCTCGCGGGCACCAGCTTTTCAAAAATAAACGGTCAGTTGTGGTTGTTTTAAATGAATTTATTTACAATGTATAAATTACATTTTGTTATACAAAATTTGGTGGTGCCATGTCCAGCAGTGTCTTCTGTTGCTGTTGGTTACGCCGCCAAAGTTGAAGTTGTATTTAGGCGACCTGTAAAAAAAATGGGTAGGTATAAGTCAGCTAAATGGAAAATCTAAAAAGGGGCGATTTACGCTATAGTTATTTTTCTTTGGTACACTGAATCTCTGAATCTGCTTACAAATTGCAATTTTGATTTTTGATCTGAAATTTTTCATGCGTGGCAATTTATCTCAGTAATGATATGTCTGACACTTTTTGAGCTTGTGAAGAATATCATCTACATAATATCTCCAAATGGAGAATGCGAATTTGACTGAAATAGACGAATATTACTTTATGTACTCACAATTGACAATATGCTCAAAGACCAAAAAGTGTGTTGATCGCAGCAGTGTCCCCGGCTACCACTGAAAAAAAAGACAAGACAAAAAATCTATTAGGTACTTGATATTTTAATAATATTGATATAATAATATAACCACTACAAGTAAAGCAAAGTCGCTTTTCTTGTCTGGCCTTATACCTATGCTTAAATCTTTATAACTACAGATACAAAGAATTTGATGCAATTTTTAAATAGATAGAGTGAAAAAGGTATACTTGCCGGGAAAAAACTAACTCCACGGCCGCTATAATCTAATATTTATTTTTGGAATATGTGGCTGTCACCTATAGACCGACTAGCTTAGTTAGTATTCTTTGCCTATAGTCTAAGATTTTCTAGAAAAATCGGTTTAATTTTGAGAAATGAAAATCCCTACCGTAGACAAAAGTAATCCATTTCTTCTCTTTATCAAAAGTATTAAAAAAAAATTGGAAAACTGGGAACTCAGTGGCCCTACTCTCGTGTGATTGGTCAAGAAAGCCTGGTGACTCTTTATTGGTGTGGGTTTGTAGTGAATCATGGAGCTATCTGGAAAAAGCTAAAGTATTCTGAATCGACTAAAATTATCACCAACCTGAGCCGACTGCATCGCTAAAATGACTAGCAGCTGCTGTCAGATCTGAAAAAAATTAATACAATTCTTGCAAAATCGGGAAAAGTTTTTTTTTTATATGTAATAGACCCACATTTGTCTGCCATCACCTGGTGGTAAGTGGAGATGTAAAGATGAGACAATGGATGAGATATAGACGCGAGGCAGCATGTCCAGCCAAGTTCAAGCAGAAAACTGGCAGACTGCGCCGTGTGTTATATTACATGAACCATTTGGCATTCATAAATCAGAGTCTATATAGGTATTATACCTCAGCAATACTTACTAGAGGAAGCTAAAGAGTTGAGACCGGCCGATACGTCAGCAGCGGCTCCTGAAAATATTTTCAAACTTATATACATACATACATTCATATATTACGCCTTTATCCCTTACGGGGTAGGCAGGGCGTTAACGGCCCTAAAAATACGGTCACTATCGCCACATCTGACAAATATAGAGGGCCGTTTTAGATTATTTGTGTATCAGTATAGTGACAGGTTGTCTGCCTGTCGTCTAAAAGTTGTAATACACCTGAAACCCTCAAGTTATTAAGTAATTAAGTTAATAAGTATATTTTTTTTCATATTTCGAACTATTTTTCTTGGGGAAAGTTGTTCAGTTTCCTGGTCGGATTGAGGGTGTCTGAGGTTTTGCGTATTTGAAGTTACACCTTGTATAAGAATAATTTATTTGATAGTGCAGGGGTTGGTCCTATGAAGACCTGAGTATGAAGACCGACAGCCTCTGCGACCTTTGCAGATCTATTGTGGCATATAAGAATAACAGAAATAAAATTTAAAAAATGAACGAATGTATTACCAAGTTTACCAGCAGCTACCTGGCCAGCTGCCTTTGCGCCAGTAGCTGCGAAAGAACGTAGAAAATGTTTGAAATAAATCTAAATTCATAAAAAAATAATATATATATAGATTCCTTTGTCAGCGCCAAGTCTTCGGGACGCTGACTGACTACTATTCGGGGTAGATAGGGTATTATCATTATTTTGGCGCGAGCCAGTATTTATTTTGTGATTATATCACATAAAATAATAATAATTAAAAATTGCATAATGCTCTACCGCAAATAGGCTTTGAACCTAAAACTTTCGCTATAAGTACCAAAAAAGGTAAAAAGTCGCTAGTACTCGTAGAATAGCGAAAGTAGCGAAAGAAATCCTGCCTGCTGCGCTAGAAAATTTTGGAACTTTTCCTCTTTTCCTAGCCATAGCTAGAATTGTTTACCTAGCCAAGTGCGTGTCAAAAACTCCCAAACCCAAACCCACCAAAGGTTTCGTAGGCAAATACCAAAGAAGTTCTAAATTGCTTCGATTTAAAAAGGTTAACATACCTAATAATGAGCTCGCTGCTTGCAGCTTCGATTCAAGAACTTGACTACCGGCATCTAAAACAAATGCTAGTAAGTATGTAAGTAGATAAATAAAAATCTCTTTCGAATAAAAAATATACTGTCAGCAACTTAAATGGACATGATAATGGACCAACTTATTTATTTATTGTATAATAAAATAGGAAACAGCAAATGGAACAATAGAAGCTATTCGAAGCCGGCATCACACGGCAAATGTACCAAAAATAAAAATTCCCATAAGTTTATCCAGTGTAATTTCGATGAGTTGATGTGTGTCTGATTTGTTCTAGATACGATTTTTCGTAATACATGAGGGATGAGCGATAATCGGCACCAACTATTTTGTGCGAAAGGCCTTATTTCAAATTCCAAGTAGCTGTCGTTGCTTATCCCTATTGGTACTTAAAATAGCTATATTTTTGATGTTACTTACGCGCTATGCCTGACCCCATGATAGACGCTCCAGCTAAGTCACCAGCAACAACTGAAAATATAATAAAAAAAATATAAGGATCACGCCAACTTTTGTATGTATGCTCGTCCTATTTTCATCAATCTTGCATCATCACTTGCAGGCCTCGCAGGGGAGTGAAAGTTATACAGGATGTAAAAAAAATAGCTACAAAATATTTAAAGGGGTGAACCAGCCCATGAAACTGAACAACTTTTTCCAAGGAACATAGGTCGAAAGATGAAAAAAATATTAAACCTCTCATACAAAATCACCAACAGCCCAATTCAATTTGTGTGGTAGGTCCAAAAATATTCTCATATTTGTTGGGGAGAGTTGTTCAGTTTCATGGGCTGGCTTACCCCTTAAAATATTTGCAGCTAATATTTTTACACCCTATAATAGACTGTTAGTCTAATTATTGCTTTTCAATTTGTCATTAAAGATTATTTTATCAAGACAGAAGTTTTGGAGTTATCGAATCATAAAGTTGGGTTTCGAAAGACATAAAATTTCTGATTGGTGATCTTACCGTCTCCCACTGCATTGCCTACATTGCGTGCAGCCGCGGAGAAATCTGAAATAGATTTTTGGATCATATAAGAAACTCGTAGAAATTCCCACATAATAGCGGAATAGGGTTAACTATAACTATTAGGGCTAACGCGAAAGCACTGTATGTAAGTACTTACTTCCTGTTAGTACGTTTCCTACAGCTTGTTCAGCGTTCTTCACTGCCTCTGCAATAATAATGAACAATAAGAACAAATTATTATTTTAAATTTAAAGCTATTCAGAGATCAGAGAATTTGGCGCAACAAGCGGGATGCAATTAGTAAGGATAATTCTGAATCGTCGTAATTCGATTCAGTGCTCGGAAGTCCGCAACAACTGGCCTAACCACGCGTACCTTATATACATTTCTACTACTCAATGTTTTTATAGTCAAGGGTACGTGGGTATTTGTGAAATAGAACGTGAGATACAAGCATAATAATTAGCAGATTTTCGCATAAATCAAAAACGATCGTTTCAGAAATTGGGGCTCGAACAGGACGAAAAGAGTACAGAGGGTCTTTTGTTTTGCCCAGCAGTGGAACGATGCAGGCTAATTAAAAATAGGAAGTATAAGGTTATTGAAATAATTTTAATGTGACATATAAAAATATTCGATAAATTTAACCGTATTTTACGCGTTATCTGCCACAATGAGACTTTTTTGGACTGAAAGCAACACTACTCCGAACTAGGTGCCACTACTGTTGCCGCTTCTTCAGATTGAAGGATCATCTGTCAAGTTTAGCGCTTAATAAAAAAAATACTATTAGTCCTACTTATTTGAGATCACTGCTGAGCTTTTACATTCTCACGAGCGCCACCAACAAATAACAGATTGAAATTTACATTTAAATAATTAAACAGACTGACAGATCTAACGGGAAGGTGAACGTGTTGTTAACTCACCAAGTTTCCCGTGAACTACCGCTCCCGTACTTGCAACAGCTGCCCCTGAAAATATAAAAAAAAACAATAAATTTGGTATGCCCATTACAAAGATTGAAAGAAGTAATTCATCATAAACATAAATATCAAAATAGTACTTATACCCATACCCACTCTTGCAAAACTTTAAAATTTATCAAGTTTTATATCTATCTACACTCGTTTCATAATGCATGGATTTACAAATTCTAAAGCATTTACTACGAGTAGGTACTCTGCCTCTAAAATAGATTTATAAATAACTAGCGGCCTGCCCAGCGGTGATAAGATGTTTTCCCGATAAGTATTATACATAAAACCTTCCTTTGGATTTTAAGCCGGCATCACTATTATGCTTTTTTGGTTGTATGTATAACTCTACTCTTTGGTCTTATGTCTCTTGTGCGAGATAGGACCTAATGAAACCCTAACCGTCAGAGAGTTTCTTGTTCCTGGTGTTTAATATTCGCGAGACAGTCTTTTCTGAAACTCCTACTGCGGTTGCGGTCCGCCATCTTGCATTTGTAAACTTTTCCGGGTAACCAGCCACAGCTTCCTTTTTCATAAAATCGTAAACTCTCGCTATTATGTCCCTAGCCTGAATAAAGAGAGTTTTCGTAATTTTTTAATAGGCCACATTCTTGATAAGTCAAATGAGTTACTTTTTAAAACGATCTAGAACGATATTTTTAATGAAAAACTAAAAGTATCACGTCACGCTGTAAGTATTTGAATGGCGTGAAAACACTTACTTTTATTATTATTTTTCTGTTTAATAATGCAAACTTTCAATAATACGAAAAATTTTGAATAAAGTCCGTAGTATTTTTGGACAATAGTTTTAAGCGTACAACTCTAATTATTTTATAAATGACAACTAGCGAATTTCAGAACTCAAAAACTATTTTCAACGTATTTGCCTAAGTACTCACTTGTTTGAATAGAACGACGCGATCCGTTTTACGTATTCGACTTGGAACATCGTCTTTATTCTTGCGCGGTTTATTTCTTTTTCGCGCTTTGTTCTTGTCATCCCTTGTGGCGTCGCCATCTTTTTTTGGCGGCATTTTCAAATCGTATCGAGGGAACTCAGGTTTTGATAATTTTTGTGTCAATAAATTCACGAAAACGAGTGATATTAATGTAAATAATACTGTCCGTTGTGTTGTGAGCCGCGGTCGGCTCGCTACCAGTGTTTCCACTATAGCAATTTCATTCCCCCACGTCTCAATTTAGATTTCCCCTTCTCCGGACTTTTTTCCCCTCAAAAGTTATGTAGCTGTAGTTTTTAGTTTTGAAACCACACGCTACACCCAAAATAAGGCCTTTTTCTTGTATAGCTTGCTATATTAATATTATTCACACTAAATACGTCAACAAAATCATCTGCAAAATTTGACGACTTTGCTATTAGTATGCACATCACTAGCTTTCAATTTCAATTTTGGTAACACTTGTTCTATGGTCTATGGTGGTTGGTACGGTCTGTGGTACGGCGCTCGCTTCGCTCTTCGTCTTCGCTCCATTAATAGTTAAATACTTCAAGTAAACAAACAACTAGAAATATTTATTGTGACGGTACGGTTGTTTTAATGTGAAAAATGGATCGGTGGCTAAAAAATACTGCTGGTAGAAAATCGGTAAGTTTGTGTACAAGTAATGAAAAATGAGGTAGAAATACCACACCTTAAGTTTGTGCAATCCAATGCGACTGCAAGCGAATCTAAAAAAATTAGACTTAGCATGAATAAAGTATAACTAAACAATTCGTGTTTTATTTATAACCTAACCAAAAATATAATAGGAGGTGTATACTTAACTTTTATTCCAAGTCAGTTTACGCTGTCAGCGCATAAGTTTTATTTTAAGCCACAGAATGGAACTAACATTGATAGATAATGTCAAAATTCACCAATCACGTACCTAGCAGTTAGAGCCATTTTTTCTCATCTGGCAAGGTTTTATCTATGATTTCCCGCAATTTCCCCTCATACAGTCTTTCCCCTTTTCCTTCCCCTCTGGATCCTAATTTCCCCTAAAAAGGGGAACTTCCCCTCAATGTGGAAACACTGCTCGCTACTGGCGTGTATAGCCCCCCTCTCTGCCCCCTCAGTCCCTTGCGAGACCTGAGGGGAGGGACTTCGTGAATGCGAGAGCGCTAGTATTTTGGATCAGGAGGTCCCGCTCTTTCTATAGATTGTGTACACGTGTGGTGAGACTTCGCGGAATGCGGTGCTGTTGACCTCTAGGGGCTATGTTGTTGATTATCTTATCTGTGGTATATTTTAACCGACTTCGAAATGGAGGTTATCTATTTGACTGCATAGCAAGACGTGTGCAATGTTTAACCGAATACCGACTTTTCTTTTCATAGGGGATCGACTGGGAGCCGACTACAGAAATGCTTTTTTTGTTCTGGGGGCTGATCGTCTTTTATGCCGACATACATACATATATCACGCCTTCGTCCCTTGAGGGGTAGGCAGAGCGGTAACGGCTATAAGAATACATACGGTCGCTATTGCCACGTCTGTCATTTTTTGAGGATTGTTTTCCAAGGTTGTTTCAGAAAACATGTGTATCACTTTAGTGACAAGTTGTCAGCCTGTCGCCTAAAGATTGTAATACACCAATACTCTCGAGTCCCTTAGTCGCCTCTTACGACACCCGCGGGAAGGATGTGGGGTGGATGCTATTCTAAGCCGGCATCACACGGCATTTTATGCCGATACCAATGACAAAAGCCGATCGATTTTATATGGAAAAATTGCGTCACAATGGTTATGATATGAAGTCATTTATGAAGTGTAAAAATAGCAATGCAATGGAAGTTAGACAATCAGGGGGTATCAATTCATACTCATACATACACACCAGTAGTGGCGTTTGATAGAATAAGTTCGTGTTGTCGTCAGTAGTGTAGAAGTAGAATCACCCTGCCAAGCTTAGGTACGTAGGTACCTACTAACCAGTAATTAAATAAACGTACCTACTTAGTAATAAATAAATACCCCAGCATATATATATGTATATATATATATATAGGTACGTACCCAACAAGCTTCCAGCAGCTTTGGCATCGCCTTTAGCTAAAGTGCTGAGTACTCCACTGCTATTGTTTTTGGCTGTAAAATAAAATAATTTGTAAGTAGGACATGATTCATAGTCATTATTCTAACATACTTTTATTGCAATAAATTCTAAGTAATTATGCCCTTTGTCTGCTCGGGTCGGGTCGAGCAGACCAGGGTCCTAAAGAAGAGCAACTCCAGATTTAAACCCGGAACGGAGTCTCCGTCAGCGCGTGTGACAGTAGTCTATAGTGCGGCAGACTCTTGACCTGACCTGGCTCCGCACGTATTGACTCGTCGTTCGTTTGAGAGTGGCCTCCCTGGCCGAGAGGGTGGCGCAGGTCCTGGGCAAGCCTGCGGCAACCATAATTGCGTCCCAGGCAACGCCGTGTCTGTGCTCTTGCTTCAGACATTGTTTTAATTGTCTATCACAGGACGTATGCCAGTGATGTCCTTTGTATATATACTAAGCACCTATAGCACCCTATAGGTAGGTAGGTATCTACTTACTAGCTTCGTCCAGATCGTTAAAGGCGTCCAGCAAATGTCCTGAAATGGAGATTTAAAAAATGAGTATGTAGCTATAAAATCGGTCTTGTATTTTAGTTTGGCATTTTGGAAACAAGGTATATTTTTACAACTTATATTTCCGGCATTCGTTCGTCTTATCGGTGCCCCACATGGTTGAAGAATAGGCTTGTTTCTTAACAGGTCAATTGAGCTACTTTTTAAAACGATCTAAAACGGTATTTTGTATGAAGAATTAGTAGTATGACGTCACGCCCTGAGTATTTGGATGGCGTCAAAACACTTACTTCTATATTATTTTTCTGTTTATTAATTCAAACTTTGAATATTTCGAAAAATGATGAATGAAGTCCATAGTACTTTTGGACAATAGTTTTAAGCGTTCAACTGTTATATTTTTTTAATGACCCAGGAAACTACCCAATTGTCTATTTTTTCCAGTATACTTACGCGCAAATGTTGACAATCCTGCTCTATTGTTGTTTCTGCTCAAAAGCTCAGCCAGATCTGAAAAGTGAAACAACAAGAAAGTAAAATGAAGGCCTTTGTTTAGTGCGAGTGCGGGTGATTAGTAAAAATGTACTCGCAGTTCACTAGCAAAAAATTAAACTCTCTTCTATTCTTCTAACTTTGCATTGCAGCCTATTAAACACTTTTTACCCACGCATAATATGGAAACACAAAGCTGTAAAATAGTAGACTCAAATACGCAGTTCTTACATACACACACACATATCACGCCTATATCCCTGGCGGGGTAGGCAGAGCGTCAACAACCGTAAAACTACGGTCCTTATCGCCACTTCTGACAAATGTTTGAGGGTCGTTTCAGATAAGCCGTGCTATAGTGACAGGTTGTCACCCTGTCGCCTAAAATTGCAATACACATGAAACCCTTCTAGTCTAGTCCCTTAGTCGATTTCGACGACACCCACGGGAAAAAAGGGGGTGATGCTATTCTAAGCCGGCATCACACGGCACGCAGTTCTTACCTCTGAAAAATCCAGGTTCTGGTCTGCACGACGCGATAGCTACCTGCACCAAAGACGGAATGTATAAGTGAGGTTATACTACATAGTTAGGTACTTAGATTTTTCATTTTTGTGAAAGATTATCCGTTATTTTCAGTTGATATGTTTTATACAGGGTGTAAAAATATTAGCTGCAAATAATTTAAGGGATGAATCAGCCCATGAAACTGGACAACTTTCCCCAAGGAACATAGGTCGAAATATGAAAAAAATTTTTGGGCCTCTCATACAAAATTAGCAACCGCCCGACCAAGACTGTATGGGAGGTCCAAAAATTTTTGTCATATTTCGACCTATGTTTCTTGGGGAAAGTTGTTCAGTTTCATGGGCTGGTTCACCCCTTAAAGTATTTGCAGCAAAAAAACACACCCTTTATTTAACAGATATATACGTACAGTGTGTTTGGAAGACTGATGCATTCCTTTCAAGGGATGAACCAGCTCATGAAACAACAATTTTCTCCAAGGAACATGGGTCGGAAAATGATAAAAAAAATTTGGCCGACCCATACAAAATTACTGACTGACTAAGTCAATTTGTATGGGACGACCAAAATTTTGAGCTGAGTTCATCCCTTGAAAGGAAAGCATCAATCTTCCAAACACTCTGTATACATATACTCATCGAATAGGGTTGTGGATTGGCAGGTCAAATTAAGGTATTTTGTATGAAAATAGGAATGTATGACGTCATACATAGCTATTTTGGATGGCGTCAGAACACTTACTTTTACGTAAATTTTTCTGTTTTTTAATTCAAACTTTGTATGAAGCCCATAGTATTTTTGAACAATAGTTTTAAGCGTACCAATTTTATATTTTTCTTAATTACCCGTCCACATACATATATACATACATATATGACGCCTTTATCCCTTGCGGGGTAGGCAGAGCGTTAACGACCGCAAAAATACGGTCGCTTCGCTATCGCCACGTCTGACAAATATTGAGGGCCGGTTGAGGTAATTTGTGCATCACTATTAGTGAATTAGTGACAGGTTGTCAGCCGGTCGCCTAAAAGTTGTAATACACGTGAAACCCTTGAGTCCCTTAGTCGCCTCTTACGACACCCACGGGGAAGAAATGGAGTGATGCTATTCGAAGCCGGCATCACACGGAACAGCCCGTCCACAACCGAATTTAAGTATAAGCCGACATAATAAGGACAAAAATTGTTACGTACCACTGCCAAAAAGAATATCCAGGTCTTCATTTTTTTTTAAATATACGGTGTTTGATTACAAAAAAGTTAGACCCTCGTTTAAATAGTGTTGAAACTATTTTTCAAAACGATTTGACGTTGTCAAACGACTTTAACCGCGTCTAACTTTTTTTAATAACAATAACACGGATTCTTTCTACTTTTATTGGCACGTCTGTCCTAAAATTAATTTTTCGTGAATTTGCCAAGTCAGGGGACTTCAACCTATTTCTGTCAAAGGCCAAAACACCACCGGACTTCGGTAAAGCTTAATAGCTTTTTAACCATTGAAAATATTGTTTTCAAACAAAGAAATTCCGCAACTTAAAAATATATACGTAACTTAGACCTGCGTGAATGTAATTTTTTACTTTTTTTTTTACGAAAGGCCCGCCCAGTAGTGGCATCGTTTTCTCATAAGAACAAGCTGTTAACATAATATAATCCTTCCCTGGAATCGCTCTTTTATTAGGTACCAAAATCGTATCCAAAATTCAATACGTGTAGCTTTATACTATGACAGACAGACAGGAAGAGAAACGTCAGGTTGACAGCCTGTCGCGTAAACATTGTAATACACACACATTAAACCCTTAAATCCCAAGTGCTATACCTACTATATTATATATTACGATTTTCAAAAAACCGATCGTCATCGTGTTATTGAATTTATAAATTTCTATAATCTGATAGCATATAACAAAAATGTTTTCTAAAACAACCTTGGAAAACAATCCTCAAAAATGTCAGACGTGGCGATAGCGACCGTATTCTTACGGCCGTTAACGCTATACCCAGTAAAGGAAAAAGGCGTAATACATATATACATACATATATCACGCCTTTATGCCTTGCGGGGTAGGCAGAGCGTTAACAGCCGTAAGAATACAGTCGCTATCGCCACGTCTGACATTTTTGATGGTTGTTTTCCAAGGTTGTTTCAGAAAACATGTGTATCACTATAGTGACAGGTTGTCAGCCTGTCGCCTAAAAATTGTAATACACCAATACTCTAGAGTCCCTTAGTCGCCTCTTACGACATCCGCGGGAAGAATGTGGGGTGATGCTATTCTAAGCCGGCATCACACGGCATATTCTAAGCCGGCATCACACGGCAAGATTATATGTATGTATGTATGTATAATAAAAATATATTAGAGGACCGCGGGTTGAATACATCTGCTCCAAATATTGATATGGTTACATTGGTTACTTACGTTTAACAAGGTTTGTACATTTAAACAGGTGTTCAAAACAACAAATAAATTATACTGTTTTTCATTTGTCGAGGTGAATCGTTCTTTGTTAGCGCGTGTCATATTATGTATTGACGACATTATGTATAGGTATACGTATTTATGTGATGTAATGTCAAACAAGAAATACAAAGTAAGACGTAGGTAAATTTATCTAAAAAAAGATCGTGTAGGTACAAAGGCGGAGATATCAGTCAACTTTTGAGAAAAAATCTGGAGGACATTACCTTTACAGCTCTCAAGCTGACGATCGATGTGGCGCAGTGGTAGAGCGACTGCCTTTGACGCAGACGGTCCCGGGCTCGATTCTCGGTGGGTCACTCAGAGTTGATATCTATCACTTTGAGAATTTGTTCCCAGTCTGGTTAAGACATTGCTGGCTGAACCACCTGGTTGTCCGTAAGTAAAACGTTCCGTGTTGCGGATGGCACGTTAAGCCGTAGGTCCCGGTTGCTGTCTATGATCACTTAGACGGCGGTCGTTACACAACAATGTCAGAAGCCTGCTAATTGTAGAAGGCGGTTGAAAAATTCTGACATAAGGGTTCATCGGGTCGTTGGACGACTCGGTGGCCCACACGAAAAGAGAAGAGCGTTTTCAAACTAGACTTTAGTCAGTTGATCCACTATTAATCTTTGCATAAGGTTCATTTTCGGTTTGCGGAAGTTTGACCATGTCTCTGATTATTGGTCCCAGCTTAGATGGTTGCCCATATCCCTTAGGAGGGACTGCCATATTCTCTCCCTTCTTTACTCTGTCCTTTTCCTTCCTCATACTCCCCCTTACCTCAAAGAGCGTTTTATCTTCCACTCCTCCACGATGGCTCGCAACCTGCGTTCCAGCAATTCTCTTCGGCTCAACCTTCCTTCTCATAAAACCGATTTCTGTGCAAAGTCTTTCACAGTACGAGCTATCAAGCTGTGGAATTCTTTGCCAGAGCACATCCAACGCTCTCCGTCACTCGCCTCGTTCAAGGAGAGAATTGAAGCTCATTTTTTGAAGTAGTCTAACTATTTACTATAATTACATCTTTTTAAATTGTTTTTCTCTTTGCTGTCTGATAGTTTACTTTTTCTTTATGCTAGCCATATAATTATGTATTAGTTTATTGTATTAAATATTTCCGTATATATTAGTTTATTATAATTTAATTTGGGCATTAGTATGTAAAATAGTTTATTAGTATATGTAGGTATAGGTCGTACATATGCACTATCCCGCTTGACCCTGCGTACATTTCCTGTCAATTAAAAGTTGCCTGGTAGAAATTGCTACAATAACAATAAGGCCGCCTATATTGTACCGAATTTTATTTTATTGTACTTTTTCTTTGTTATGTGTTTTGTACAAATAAAGCATTTGTATTGTATTGTATTGTAATATCAAACCGGTGACGCTAGCTTGCATATTTTGCGTTTTACCAAATTAATTTCAAAAAGTGGATTGATATTATTAACATGATTTGAATATTGAAGACTCTGTGGTAGCATACCTAATCTTTTTTTTGTGTTTATGGCACTAGTTTACTTTGTGCCAATGTCAAGTAAAAATGCCTAAACTTAGGAAGCAACAGTTTTTCCAACTAATTATATTTTCATCAGTATTTCAAATAGGTAATGTAATTTTTATATACTACTTCGCTTTCTCAACGACCCAAAGTGAACCTTGGCTTCTATTCTATAGGTTTCGCCATTCTTTCCTGTTCTGAGCAGCTTTTCGCCAATCGGTTATTTGAAGAGCTCCCAGGTCTTTCTGGACTTTGTCAATCCATCGATACCTAGGACGCCCAATAGAACTGAACTGAGTATAGCTACTTTAAAACCAGCAAATATCACAGAATAAAAATAGTCAAATATGTTAGTAATGTTAAATTATTAACGTCGGGGTCCCAAACCTGCTATATTTTGTAACGCCATCGAAACTCAACTGTCATTCCATTGCCATTGTGATTTTCTATACTTCAAACTGTTAGCAGACTACGAAATGACCGAAATCATTCAACTGAGATCCAATCGATATCCAACTGAAACGACTTCCATTTAGTATATTCAGCAAACACACACACACAAACCACGCCTATATCCCTGGCGGGGTAGGCAGAGCATTAACGACCGTAAAATTACGGTCTTAATCGCCACGTCTGACATTATTTGAGGGTCGTTTCAGATAAGTCATGCATCACTAAAGTGACAGGTTGTCAGCCGGTGACCTAAAATTGCAATACACATGAACTCTCGAGTCCCTTAGTCGGCCAGTTGTCTAGAAAACATACCTTTTGAAGCTGTAGGGTAGAACGGGTGAATCTTAGGACGTAAATAAGAACGAACAAATAATTTTGCAGAATAAATATATTTATCACTTGTTGAAATTTAGTAATTAATTAACAAATGTTTATAATTTTCTTTTTCATTTAAATATTACAAAAATATTTGACAAAAATTTGATTGATTTTACTTATAGGTTTTCTACACTGGCAGCCATTTTGAGAAATTCTGAACATCTAGGTTGTCCATAAGTCATAGCGTTGCCGCAGATGTTTTCTTACCTGTAAACGAAACAAAACAGTAGTTTAGTTAAGCAACCTGTCATTTAATGGGTGGCATAAGCGCCTTTCTCCACTTATCCGGCAACCGCCCTTTGCCGGTCCGTGAATTTCCGATCCGATTTAGAAATCCATTACACTACTACATACTTTTCCATTCTTCCGGCATCCGGCATTTATCGATTTGGAAATTTTAGAAACCGAAATTTGGATTCTGACGGTCCGAAAGACGTAGACGACGTAATACGACGGTAGACGTACAAAAAGTATGCATATAAAAGGTACTCTTTGACGCTACCATGACCTCATTCTACTATCCGTCTTTTACCGCATAGGTGGAAAAGCGTCATCCGGCATTCGAATATTGTCCGAATGCTACTTCCGACATCCAGCAGCCGGACCGGATAAGTCGAGAAGCGCTGTAAGAATACGACTAAAAATATTTTTTCTTGTTTTTCCTATCGGGTCGGACACCCAATCGTCCAATAACCCAATGTTACCTTCTTACCTACTTTAATTAAGTATGAACAACTTACTTGTATTTAGAAAGTTTTCTTGACAATAGAACCAAGACCATCGCTGATACCATGGACGGCTGAAAAAAAGAAAAAAAACAATAAGTAATTTTATAGGTAGGTATATATGGTGTAGGTAGATAAAAATATTAGCAAATATTTTAAACTGGTTCACCCCTTAAAATATTTCCAGTTCCTGTAAAAAAATTAAATCGGAAAAGAGCGTTACTTTAAGCTTTATTGGCATTATGTTAATTTTCTTTAACTATGTATCCATAAGTTTTTAAAAAGTTAAAATTTTATCATGCTATCAAATAAAGTTAGAATTGGATTAGAAATAAAGGTGGCTCTCACACAAAACCGTGCTTTTTTATGGTCGGGGCTCGAGGACTTCGGGATCTCCGGAACTGTAGGTAGCTAGACATTTAAATTTTCGCAGAACATGGTATAAAATAATAAAAAACGGGATATAATAGAAGTGGCTCCCGTGCAACACATGTGATATTAATGTTAATCCCTCGTGCTCAAGTCCAACCGATGGCCGATTTATTACATACCTACATCTATCTATACGTATAAATAAAAACAGCTTACATACAGATATCACGCCTTTATATCCCTTGCGAGGCGGACAGAGCGTTACCGGGCGTAAAAATACGGTCGCTACCACCACGTGCTTAAATATTAAGGGCCCTTTCAGATGATGATTTGTAGGGATAGGTTGTCAGCCTATCGCCTAAAGTTGCAGTAATCCAGGGCACCAAGTCTGCTATTTTTTGTCATTGTAACGCCATCGAAACTCAACTATCATTCAATTGGCATTGTGATTTTTCTATACTTCAAACTGTTAGCAGACTACGGTATGACCGAAATCATCCAACTAAGAACCAATCGACATCCAACTGAAACGATTATCATTTAGCAGACTTAGGGCCCTGTTCCGTCCAATCCATGAAACTCTCGAGTCGCTTAGTCGCCTTTTACGACACCCGCGGGAAAGAAATGGGGTGATTCTATTCTAAGGTAAATAAACACTAACCAGATCCGACGGCATCACCGAGATCTCCATGGAGCAATTCTGAAACAGATCCTAAAAAGAAAAATACCACATTAAATTAAAACACTGGAAGACAAAACTTTTAGTGCTAAGGTCCGTATTTATAAATGGCACTCAGCTCTGAGATCGATCTCAAGAGCGGTTTTGACAAATATAAGTCAATATTAACAGCATCTCAAAGTCGCATCACTACGGGGTCACCAATTTAACGGGTGCCGAAGGACGACCCGTTAATAGTTATAAGTATGTATGAAGAAGGCTGCTGCATTGAAATGACACACGTGAGATAAGTTCAGAATTGCGTATTATAATGGGTCAAAATATTACAACTTAAAACTCCATTTGGACGCTCTCAGAAAGAGCTACTCTTTCTGAGAGCGTCCAAATCGAACGTCTAAACAAAACACGATCACACGGCGCCTGTCAACAGGCACGGTAATATTATCTATACAGTATCCTAACTCCATACAAACGGACGGCGCGCGAGCTATACCTACGCGCTCGGATCTCGGCATGCGCTCGGCATGCTAACAGTCGCGTGTGTACCGTGGTGACGAAAGGACGGTGTGCTGGTTTTTAACCGCGCGAATTTTCACTCAAAATATACTAGTTACTCGTATGACATTGTTTGATTGTTGACATTGTTTGACAAAGTTTGTAATTATATTTTATATTGTTACTAGGTATCAGTGCTAATTTAAAAAAAAGTTCTAAATTTACAATCTCAAAACTAGATAAAAACTCAAAGTAGGCAGATATGCAAATAAAACGCTGTAGGTAGGCGACACTCGGTGACAGTGACAGCCCTATCACATGCTTACGTACCGCGCGGCTGTAGGCACTTATTTCAAGGACACGGCCGAGTTACAATATTGTATAGATAATATTACCGTGCAACAGGGCCGTGTCAGTGCATCCAGCCTGATGGCTCACCAAGGAGGATGCACGCCACACACTCAAGATCGATCAAATATATGAGTTTATAAATACGAGCCTAAGTGATATATAAATATAAGTGCCGATCGATCATGATAAAAGTCTCTGTCTTCTGAAAATTGGGGAACACCAAATTTTAAAAACACTTCCCGCCGTGCTGTTAAAAATTATGAAGATTAGAAAAGAACTAGGTAGGCGAATTGAGAAACTTCACCATTTGATGTCGTACTTACAATCAAAATTGCTCCCGATATAACACATTTTTTTAAAGAAAGGATCCCGAACTGGGATCTTAGGGAATTACTTAATTTAATTGCGATTAAATTAAGCAGTTGTACTACTGCTGCAATATAATATACCTTTTTTGCATTATGTTTCTTTTAAAATTTAGTTTATAAATTAAAAATGGATAAGTTGTAATCCTAATTATAGAATCCATTGGGTATTTTCAATAAACAATTTTTTTTTTATTGGAATCGCAGTGTCATCCATAGAGTGCGGTTTTAGTATGGGGAGTGACTTAAGTGTTTAAACTTGGCATTGTTAAGTGAGCGACACAAATGTAATTTATTTTGCTCTGTGTTTGATCCGCTCATATTAGTATGGTGTACCAAGCTCTTCCAATTAGATGGCGTTAATTGTAAAATAACAACTCCCATAAAATTAATAAAAAGAATGGGCTTTAAAATTGAAACCTGTCGCTTCCAAATCACCTACTACGTAATTTCGTGAAAACTGTTGTGGACAGGTTTCCGAGGTTCCAATTGTATTGGCATAATATGTGAATATTTATATATATAGTTAGGAAGTTAGGTTACTTATAAATATAGGGTGTAAGAGACGGTGTAACGAAAACTTTGCAGGCGTGATCAGGCCATGAAACTGAACAACTTTTTCTATGGGGGCTATGTTGGTAAACATAAAAAAAGATCAGCTGACTGACTTTGTATGGAAACCCATACAAATCTTTTTTTATGTTTACCAACATAGCCCCCATAGAAAAAGTCGTTCAGTTTCATGGCCTGATCACGTCACACGATCAGTTTTCGGTACACCGTCCCCGTACACCCTGTATATTGCTTTTCTGAATTAGGAAGTAAGAAATTCAAATTTTCTCTTTACCTTGTTTACCAAGCAAACCTCCAACGATATGGTTAAGTCCGTGTCCAACTCCACCTGAATAAAACCGAAGATAGACAATAAAATTTGGACCCAAGAAATTAATAGGAAACCAGGATCCCACTGTGATGATGACTGAAAATGTGCCTCATGTCAACAGAGCTACAATTTTGTATCCGACCGTGTAGGAAATGTATACCATACATACATACATACATATATCACGCCTTTATCCCTTGCGGGGTAGGCAGGGCGTTAACGGCAGCAAGAACTCGGTCGCTATCGGCAGGTCTAACATTTTTCAGGATTGTTTTCCAAGGTTGTTTAAGAAAACATGTGTATCACTATAGTGACAGGTTATCGTTTGATGCCGGTTTAGAATAGCATCACCCCACATCCTTCCCACGGATGTCGTAAGATCGACTAAGGGACTCGAGAGTTTTGGTTACAATTTTTAGGCGACAGGCTGACAACCTATCACTATAGTGATACACATGTTTTCTGAAACAACCTTGGAAAACAATCCACAAAAATGTCAGACGTGGCGATAGTGACCGTAATCTTACGGCCGTTAACGCTCTGCCCACCCCGCAATGGATGAATGTTGTTAATGAGGAGGATATTACTATATTTATATAAAAGCTTTATAAACTCACCAACTAGTTTTCCAACTCCATTCAGTGTTTCATCTACTGCGTCGTCTACGGCTCCTGTGAAAGTTTGTGATAAAAATGTAAACATAAAAATAATTTGGGACACTAAAATTAAAAACACTGCTAGGTTGCAATGTATCTCCTTATGATCCCTTGAAATATTGTAGAATATGCACATTCAATACAATATAGAATATGAGGGGAAAAATGATAGAATTGATAGGACACCTGATACGGCATAACCAGTTATTTAAAACAATCGTTGAGGGCATGATTGAAGGAAGAAGAGGAAGGGGAAGACCAAGAAGGAGTTATTTAGATCAGATAAAGGAGAAAATAATGGTCACGTCGTACAGAGAAGTCAAGGAGAAGGCGGAGGACATAGAAAGCTGGCGGATACTCCACCGACAAGGGCAATGCCCTTAAATAAAAAAATGATGATGCACGCCGGAATTTGACGGCAGATCACAATGTAACGAATGAAAACTGTCTTTTTGTAGTAGAATGTATAATGCAATGTATTTACAATGGAATTTAGTAAAATATTTAATAAATACTTACCTACGACGCCCCCTACAACCTTGCCAAGTCCATGGGCCGCGTTACCGTGCAGAAGTCCTCCTACTCCCGCGGCAAGGTCATCTACAAACACAATATAAAAGCCTCAATATACCTCTATAAAATTCTAAGTACGTAATAATATTTTTGAAACATTTTGTCGTTGATATTTATAATATTTTACCTAGTGATGCCGGCATAGAATAGCATCACCCCAATTCTTCCCGCGGGTGTTGTAAGAGGCAACGAAGCGACTCGAGGGTTTCATGTGTATTACCACGTATTACAACTTTAGGAGGCTGACAACCTGTCACTACAGTGATACATGAATCATCTGAAGGGGCCCTCAATAATACTTGTCAGACGTGGCGATAGCGACCGTAATTTTACGATTGTTAACGCTCTGCCTACCCCACAAGGGATAACCCCGTAAATATTTATAAATTTACTAGTGGCCCGCCCAGCGGCTGCGCCCACTATAACGCGTTATCCCGTGGGAGTTTGATGATTTTCCGGCAAGTATTGTACATAAAAACCTTCCTATTCAATTATTCTAGCTGCTAAAAAAAATGCATCAAAATCCGTTGTAAAGTTTAAAAGATTTAAGCAAACATACATACATACAGACGCGAAAAGCGACTTTGCTTAGTACTATGTAGTGATAAGATTTTTCAATAAATAGTTTGTAATTTATTGGACCCAGTCAATTAGTATGAGGATCCGATTTTTTCGTATTTCCGATATTCTTTGTGGATTTTCATTAAGTTTCTTAGTCTGCTTCAACCCTTGTCGGAATTGTAAAGAATAACCGATAACACTGTATAATACGAGTATTACTAGGGTAGTCTAGCCAGTGCAAGTACTCTTTTAAAGAAGAAGTTAACAGTTGATTTCAGTGAGGATACCCACTCCACTGTAGGATCATTTGTGAAGTTGAAATGTTGTGATCATCGAGCAATACGGTCTTCCAGGACGTTGCGTTGTTCGAAGGCACTGCGGACCCACGATACGCCTGGTAGTATCGTGGGTCTTTTAAAATCAAACGATACCCCTGTTCGAAATGACCGTAGTGTTGCGGTGTGGAATGCGGAAATGCATTTGTCTCTTCTATGTATACTTATAACTAATGTCTTTATAGCTATAACGCATAATTATTCTCCGAACAGGCATACTGCGGAAGACTCGTTTGGCTTGTGGGTTGGATGTTTACCTGCGACATGTCCGACGGCTTTGCCGACTCCGTCTACAATAGTAGCAAGGGCTCCGCGGCCTCCATGCTTTCCGTAGGATCCGTCCGGGCGGATAAACTCTGGAAGAAAACTCGTGTTAGAAACAAATTTGTCTAAGTCGATCAGAAAGAGGATAACCTTAAAGAATGTCTGCAACTGCCTGCGTGTGACGCAATAAGCCCGGGTCCGGTTCCCGGTAGGACAATATTAACTTTGTGAATTAATACGTACATACATATATCACGCCTTTATCCCTTGCAGGGTAGGCAGAGCGTTAACGACCGCAAAAATACGGTCGCTATCGCCACGTCCGACAAATATTTAAAATTTTAATTGAATTTACTATTCTCAGTCTAAGTAACACATCGCAGGCTGCACCACCGTAAGAAAAATGGTACCGTGCTTTGGAGGGCACGATAAATAGTCAGTCGTAATTACAACTATGATAACTTAATCATCATCATCATAGCGTATGGCAATCCCTGCTTGGATGAGATCTCTATATCGAGGTTTTTTAGCCAGTTTTCTGCATCTGCGGTGAACCTGTGCAGCTCCGCCATACCACCGGGAAAGCAGCGTAACTTAATATCGACTGGTATCCTTCATGATATAAGGCGCTATCTATATTTACCTACATACGTAAAACGTGAGACATGATGAGACGCGCGTCTCATGAGTGTCGACGGCATTTTTTTATTTCACATTTTTTAAGGCAACGGTTTCGTGCGTTGCGTTGTCTCACTTCACGTTTCATGTTTTACGTCTCACGTGTGTAGACAGCGCCTCAGGAGAAGAATAAATGAAATTTTCTTACCAACATCGCCGTTGTAGCTGTTGCCATGTTCTGGCCGGATGAACTCTGGAATTGTAGCAAAAAAATATGTTAATCAATTGAACGCTGGGAGCTCTGCTTATTGTATGCATATTAATGTTCGTCTGAAGTCCTCAACACAAGGCTGACCATAATCATAATCATAAACTTTATTCGCTTTCATAAGGTAAAGTGCATTATGTTCTTACCAACATTGCTGTTGTAGCCATTGTCATCTTCTGGCTGGATGAACTCTGGAAGTTATAAAAAAAATGTATTAACCGATCGAACGCTGGGAGCTCCTGCATTATTGTAAGAGATACTTATTGTATGCATGTCAATGTTCGTCTCAAGTCCTCAATACAAGTCTGACCAAATAAAGTGTATTATGTTCTTACCAACATTGCCGTTTTTGCCTTTGCCCTCTTCTGGGTGGATGAACTCTGGAAGAATTAAGTTTGAGTTTTAATCGCTTGTATTAGAAATATATCAGTTTTTGTGGCGCGAATCGGTATGTATTTTATATCATGATATACAGGCTGTCCCATTATTAATGGATTAACCATTAACTGCGGAACCGGTCAATGATAAAAAAAAGAAGTTATCTTACTTACCAACATTGCTGTTTTTGCCCTTGCCTTCTTGTGGGCGGATGAACTCTGGAAGAATTAAATTTGACTATTAATCGCTTGTATTATAAATCAATCTGTATTTATGGTGCGAATTGGTATGTCGTGGTTTTTAATGGATCGAAATGGAATGGAGCGAAACCGGCCATTGAGAAGAAACAACTTCTCTAAGATTTTGAAATATGAGAAAGAACTCAGATTGCCCACAGAAAATGTATTACTGACAAAGTGAATTTATTTTGGCCGATCCAAAAAAATATTTTCATATTCAATGTCTAAGAAATGTTGTTGCATATCACTAGCTCATCCAGCAGTATATGGTTGATCTATTAATAACGGAAAACCCTGTACACAATACAAATTTGACCCTAATGTATAATTTTCTTACCAACTTGGTCGTTGTTCTTGTTGCCGTATTGACCGTTCTCTGGCTTGATGAATTCTGAAAGCATATATAGTTTGTGTTAGAAATAAGTTTATTTACCTATTTATTGTATAAATACCAATGTAAATTTCTCAATTTGTATAACATTTATTTACAAAACATACAAAACAGTAAAAAATCTCTAAATTCTCAGTACAAGTTTGACTATCATATTATTTTCTTACCAACTTGGTCGTTGTTCTTGTTGCCGTATTGACCGTTCTCTGGCTTGATGAATTCTGAAAGCATATATAGTTTGTGTTAGAAATAAGTTTATTTACCTATTTATTGTATAAATACCAATGTAAATTTCTCAATTTGTATAACATTTATTTACAAAACATACAAAACAGTAAAAATCTCTAAATTCTCAATACAAGTTTGACCATCATATTATTTTCTTACCAACTTGGTCGTTGTTCTTGTTGCCGTATTGACCGTTCTCTGGCTTGATGAATTCTGAAAGCATATATAGTTTTTGTTAGCAATAAGTTACCCGTTACGTGTATAAATACCAATGTATGTCTCAACTTCTCAATTTGTATAACATTTTTTTACAAAAACATACAAAACAATAAAAATCTATAAATACATACTCAATACAAGTTTGACCATCATATTATTTTCTTACCAACATTGCCGTTTTTGCCCTTGCCTTCTTGTGGTCGGATGAACTCTGAAAAAAATAGTTTGCTTGTGTTAAAAAACAATCCGCAGGTAATAAATAAGTAATGCAACGTTTCTGTTGCCGTATTGTAATGTATGTCAAGACAATATACGTCTTCATACAAGCTTGAACATCAAATTGACGTAAAGAATTTGCTTACCAACATCACCGCTGTTGCCGTTGCCTTTGTTTGGCCGGATGTACTCTGGAAGAGAATTGCTTGTGTTAGAAATAAATAAGTATAAATTGGTATGTTTTTATACGTAGGTATCAATATAAGTTTTGCCTTAATGTTGTATAATTTTCTCACCAACTTGGTCGTTGTTCTTGTTGCCGTATTGACCGTTCTCTGGCTTGATGAATTCTGAAAGCATATATAGTTTTTGTTAGCAATAAGCTACTCATTAAGTGTATAAATACCAATGTGCGTCTTAATTTCTCAATTTGTATAACATTTATTTATAAAAACATACAAAACAGTAAATATCTATAAATTCTCAGTACAAGTTTGACCATCATAATAATATTTTCTTACCAACATTGCCGTTTTTGCCCTTGCCTTCTTGTGGTCGGATGAACTCTGCAAGTAATAGTTTGATTGGGTTAAAAACAATTTGTAGGTAATAAATAAGTAATGGAGCGTTTCTGTTGCAATATTGTAATGTATGTCAAGTCAATATACTTCTCCATACAAGCTTGAACATTAAATTGACGTGAAGAATTTGCTTACCAACATCACCGCTGTTGCCGTTGCCTTTGTTTGGCCGGATGTACTCTGGAAGAGAATTGCTTGTGTTAGAAATAAATAAGTATAAATTGGTATGTTTTTATACGTAGGTATCAATATAAGTTTTGCCTTAATGTTGTATAATTTTCTCACCAACTTGGTCGTTGTTCTTGTTGCCGTATTGACCGTTCTCTGGCTTGATGAATTCTGAAAGCATATATAGTTTTTGTTAGCAATAAGCTACTCATTAAGTGTATAAATACCAATGTGCGTCTTAATTTCTCAATTTGTATAACATTTATTTATAAAAACATACAAAACAGTAAATATCTATAAATTCTCAGTACAAGTTTGACCATCATAATAATATTTTCTTACCAACATTGCCGTTTTTGCCCTTGCCTTCTTGTGGTCGGATGAACTCTGCAAGTAATAGTTTGATTGGGTTAAAAACAATTTGTAGGTAATAAATAAGTAATGGAGCGTTTCTGTTGCAATATTGTAATGTATGTCAAGTCAATATACTTCTCCATACAAGCTTGAACATTAAATTGACGTGAAGAATTTGCTTACCAACATCACCGCTGTTGCCGTTGCCTTTGTTTGGCCGGATGAACTCTGGAAGAGAATTGCTTGTGTTAGAAATAAATAAGTATTTATGGTATGAATTGGTATGAATTAGTGTATCGATAAGTATTTTTGGTATAAATTGGTATGTATCAATACAAGTTTGGCCGTAATGTTGTATAATTTTCTTACCAACTTGGTCGTTGTTCCTGTTTCCGTATTGACCGTTCTCTGGCTTGATAAATTCTGAAAGCATTTATAGTTTGTGTTAGCAATAAGAAAGAAAGAGAAAGAAAGAAAAATCATTTACTCAAAAATTGTGACAAGGTACACACTGAAATTAATATCTATTACACTTAAGAAAGAAAGAATACAAATAGAATTCAAACCTATTTTCTACATTAAGGTATACATCAGGGTACAGCAGTGAACAGGTCACGATTCAGCATAATTTCTATCTCAGCATGAGCTAGACGCTGTTTTTCAGACGAGCCTCTCGTCAATAAGATACTTATTTATTGTATAAATATCAATATATGTTACAATAAACATACAAAACAGTAAAAATCGATTAATTCTTATTACAAGTTTGACCATCATATTGTTTTCTTACCAACATTGCCGTTTTTGCCCTTGCCTTCTTGTGGTCGGATGGACTCTGAAAGAAATAGTTTGCTTGTGTTAAAAACAATGCGTAGGTAATAAATAAGAAATGGAGCGTCTCTGTTGCCGTATTGTAATGTATGTCAAGACAATATACGTCTCCATACAAGCTTGAACATGAAATTGACGTAAAGAATTTGCTTACCAACATCGCCGCTGTTGTCGTTGCCTTTGTTTGGCCGGATGAGCTCTGGAAGAGAATTGCTTACGTTAGAAATAAATAAGTATTTATGGTATGAATTGGTATGTTTGTCCTTAATTTATTATTACAAGTTTGGCCTTAATCCTACTAATATAATAAATGCAGAAAATTTGTAATATACAAATTTTGTACAAATGTTTCTTTGTTACTCCATTATACAAAAAATGGACCGTTTTTCATACAATTTGGCACACAGATAGAAGGTAACTTGGATTAACACATAAGTCAGTTGTTACCACGAAAAGGCCAGCGTGATATGTATGTATGATATCCTGAAAAAAAAATTTCATGTCTTACCAACTTGGTCGTTGTTCTTGTTGCCGTATTGACTGTTCTCTGGCTTAATGAATTCTGAAAGCATATATTAGTTTGTGTTAGCAATGTATTGTACGTCTCAACTTCTCAATTTGTATAAAATTTATTGACCAAAACATACAAAATAGTAAAAATCTATAAATACTCAATACAAGTTTGACCATCATATTAACATTTACTTACCAACATTGTCGTTTTTGCCCTTGCCTTCTTGTGGTCGGATGAACTCTGAAAGAAATAGTTTGCTTGTGTTAAAAAAACAATTCTTAGGTAATAAAAAAGTAATAAAGCGTTTCTGTTGCTATATTGTAATGTATATGTCAAGTCAATATACGTCTCCATTGGATACATTACTCAATATAACATTCACCATCTAACCTAACTAGTACTTATAGTTTTGATTGCCGTTTGTAGCCGTCTTGAAATTTGCCGTCTGATGTCGGGTTAGAATAGCATCATCTCCTGGGGTTAGAATAGCATCATCCCATATTTTTGCTGGGCGTGTCGACAGGCGTGACTAATGGATTAAGGCTTCATGTGCCATTTTAGGCGACAGGCTGACAGCCTGTCATTATGGTAATAATAAACAATCTTCTGAAATTACCTCACACTTTTGTCAGACGTGGCGTAAATGTCAGTTTTTACGTTCGTTTGTTTACACACTGCCTACCGCGAAAGGGATACAAACGTGGTATATTAAGTATTATCAGCCTGACGAAACTTCATATTAAAAAAAAAACTCAAAGAGTTCACGCTAAAATTTATGGCGTCGTTTATTGTCTCTTTCCTTTTATCCTGCTTCTTTGTCTAGCGCTGTCAGGCTGTCACACCACTAAACAATATGGCGGTTCTTGTCAAATTTGTTGATATCGCAGCATGGTTAATTAAAAGTTTTCAGTGAATAACGTGAAATATTGGTGACGAAACTTTAACATTTACAAATAATTTACATTGTGGTAATAAATTAATTACGATTGCATCTCAAGATGCACTATAAAAAGTGTGAAATTTGTGGATTGAAAGCCGGTCGACAATCGGGAGAAAAGCGAGTATTTTTGGCTCAGTTCCCATTATTTAAAAGGCGGTAAGTTATTTTGGTTATCATTTTATCAATTCTAAGTGATTTCGAAAGACTTTCTGTCATTTATTTTACGTATTTTATATCTGGGCTATCCTTGCAAATTTACCATAGAGATGGGTTAGGGTTGTATCGATAAAATTATCGATAGTTTATTTACGGGTCAGAGTATACTTTTCCAATAAGGCCTTTTTTATAACAATGCATTTGACAACTGCAAAACCTCATTTCTTCTAATTGTGTTCTGTTGTCTTCTGAAAAAATTTGATGGTTTTAACTTTTTGAATAAAATAAAAACTCACATTCTTCTTCATCTTAGGTCCAATAAAAAAAATGATTCATGCGAATTTGCGAACCCCTTAGAGTTTTTAATTGTATTTTATGCACTATAATGCAATTTTTTTTTGTGTTGTACACTTTCTAATAATGTACTATACTGTTTCAGATGCAGACAATGGGTAAAATTGACTGGTAAAGAAGATTTGGCATATGTGCCTATAGAAAAGTTACATTCTTTGAAGTATTTATGTGGAAATCATTTTACCAAAAAAGACTTCAATAGGAAGTTATCTAGGTTAAAACCTTCAGCTAAACCAAACTGTTTAGCGGACGTGATCTGGGCTGATCTACACAAGCAATCTTATTCGAGAGCAAAACCCAAGAAATGCAGTTTACATGGTTAAGGTACTACTGCTACTTGCTGAATTGAATAAAACTGAGTTTAATCGAAAACCGCGAAAAAACGACGTAGGTGTAGTGAGGTACTAGCCTGAGTAATGAACTTCCTTATTTGCAGTTGCAGAGTAGCCAACATTTCTGATCAGAAGACCACATACAGCAACTAAATAGACTATTGCACAAATCAACATTTACCAATAACAGCAAGTAGCAATTATTGTATCTGTCAGGTAAAAAAAGTTTCCTTGATAAAAAAAATTAGAAACTTTTATCATGTTTTTTAATAGACATTGCACTATAATACATTGGAAATATATGATTTGGCTGTTTTGAGATAAGGACTGATATTTAGTCGATACGATATTTTGTACATTGTACGATCTAGTCTATGTCATACCGACCCAGGTATAGGAAAAATAAATAAACCTATAAATTAAGAAAATTGAGTTTGTTTCTCATACACCTAATCTTTTTCAAAGGAGCAATTCCGCAAGATGGTGGTGTACTCCGCCATATTGCGAAACTGCTCCTTTGAAAAACGCCCATTGAAAACAGTCTAGGATATTCCAACGCTGTTTTTTTAAATATCGATATCGATATATTTATCATACCAGGGCATACCACATCTCTATTTTTCTGTCATGTTGGTAGCATTGTTACAATATTGTTAGAATGCTTATATTGGCTAGAGATTTTAGCGTGAACTTGAAAAAAAAACGTAATACGTAAGACCCAACTCTTAAAACGCTAGTTTTATTATATTCTCTTTGGTATTATTTTCTTACCAACTGCGCCGCCCTGGTTGATTATTTTTTTATCAGAAGATCGCCTCTTTTCATCAGATTCGCTGCTGTCAGATGATCCGCTTTCAGAAGAGTCGCTGCTTCTAGAAGAGTCGCTGCTGTCAGAAGATCCGCTTTCGGAACTCGAAGAGCCTTTTACGATTTTACGAACATTGCCATTGATTGAACCGGCAATATTGGCTAAATCATCCAGATCGTCCGACACGTCGACGTTAGGTCTGCAAGTAGCTGACGCTACCTGCAATGAGACATAAATTACTGTTAGAAGGGTAGGATCGTTAGACGACTCGGTGTCCCACTCGAAAAGAGAGAGAGGGAGGATTTGGATTTTCATAAAAACCATTCCGCTGTTTTCTACCCGAGTAATGTCTCTAGATCTAAAATTCTTTTGTCTATTACTTACATTAAGTGAATTAAAATAAGGATATTTCCGTGAACCTAGAACGATGAAGGAGAAGTAGCATTGTTTTGTGTTACAAGTCCAGGAAATATAACTGAGAAAGTATGGCCCAAGAAAACTTAAAAACGCCTGGGATATTAGTTGGTCAGCCTTGCTCTAGAAGCCTTATTACTCAGGAAGAAAACAGGGGATTAAGTTTGTAGGAAAAGGCTGAAAACCCGGTCGTCGGAACTATAATAAAGTGGTATTTTAAACTAGGTATTTATATAAGCGAAGTTTTTAGGAGTACAGGTAATATCCCGCTTTACGGGAGGGATGCGTTCTAGGGAAATTCGCGTAAAGCAAATTTCGCGCATAACGGGGTCTACTCAGATAGAGGTATAAAAATAATGAAATAGTTTTTGATGTGATTCCTTTTTTTGTCACTAAAATGGTTGTTCTGCCTCTATGCACTCATGACGTGCGCACAATCTCGTGTAGAATAGTATATTTTCTGTATGACCATCTAAGATGACGTACTACGTGAGTATATACGTCAATTCTTACCATATTTTTACGAATGTAAAACTCTGTCACTTGGCGGATTTTTGCAAATTAAACAAAGATGCATTTTCCTATCGATTTTAAAGATGATGAGGCACGCAGGCATATTTTTTGTATAAGTAGTCGGCATCACTATGGGCAAATATTACAAGCACTTGGGTCCCACCTAACGCGAAACGGGCTCGCGGTCGACCACGAAAACGATGGATGCCCACGCCAAAAACTGGATTGAGGTGGCTCAAGACAGGGATAAATGGAAGAAGGGGTTCATGCAGTGGGACACTTCACGCTCATAATAAAAATATAGTCGGCGTCGCGTAAACCGCACCGAATCCAAAACGGACTCACGTCAAGCGGGGTATTACTGTAATGTAAGAAACTTATTAAATTGAGTAGCATATTATGTACTACTACTAGTAATGTAGGTACTTACCAGAGCCAGGAGAACAATAGTAAAGGTCTTCATTTTAGATAGTGGATTGCTTTTTTCTCCACTACTGGTGATAAGAATGACTCTCTGAAGCTAGAACACGCTTTATATACTAGATAATATACTCTTCTGTACGTATCTAGACACTAGACAACTACAGAATAACAAGCTTTCGCGTGTAGCTAAGGTACTTAGTGCAATTGACGTCAATATTATAGAAATAGAAATCTTTATTTCAAAGTAACTTATAACATAAGTAACTTATATACTAGGCACAGTTTGTAGGTACTTTGAAAAGGGTATGCCACTCAGCATATGCCATAATACGCAGCAGGTATTACAGCGCTGGTATTCTATCAGCAAGATAGAAAATTCGCAAAAATCACAGTCGTAATCTCTCTTTTTGTGTGGGACACCGAGTCGTACAACGACCCAATGAACCCTAGTGCCAAAATTTTAGTCGTAATAAAATTGGCGGAAACCTATTTTACTTTATTGTATTTATCGCCAAATCGCAAACTAAATTTTAGTATTTATTTGTATACACAAGATCGTCATCAGAATCTCGGTTGTTTTGGTTCAGACTGACTGTAGTTATTGAATATTGTAGTAAACCTGTCCAGGTAAAAACAATACGTAAAGTATACTTTCAAGTAATTATTATCTAGGAAAGTCACATCACATCATTTTGAAATTATGTAAGTAAACCTCAACTGTAACAAATACCTCTCTAGAAAAATTATATAGACATTCAAAATATTATTTCCATGAATGTGAAAATTATGTTTGACATGGTGAATTTAACAATTTGCATTTTGGTTTAAAAACTAGTAAACTAATTATTCGGCTACTTAAAGAAGCCTCCACACTGTGAGTTAGCAGTATCAAACCTTTGTCGGATTCTGTAACATATGATATGACCATCGAAAACAGTATAAGTAATCTCATCTCATAGTATCGGCGTCATAGCCTGAATTACAGTTTCTGTATATTAATATCACCCCAGTCCATGGCACATCTATTGTCTTGCCCCGCGTGCCCAACTACCTGCACACGCGAGGACCTCTACAAAGCAACGGACAACGCTGTGCGTGTAGCTGAGTATTGGTCCAAATATATTTGAGCATCAGAATCGATTCGATAAGAAGAAGTTTATTTATTTCAATTTTCTATCGTAGTAGTTTATAATTTTCAAGCAATAGTTGGGTCCATTTACCAGTTAGTCGGATTTGTCTGTTAGAATAAAAAAAACGCGTGTTTTAATCTAATCAAAAGCCCCTTAGGCACCTAGAACTATGAAAGACAAGTAGCATTGTTTTGTGTTACAAGTCCAAGAAAAGAAACTAGGAAACATGACCCGGTGTCAAAGAAAACCTAAAATGTTGTCCGCCTGGAATATTCCTTGGCCATCTATAATCTATCTGTCAGTCGGCCATTTTGTATTCCTCTCTGGCAGTACCTGTACATCACGGAGGACAGTAACCAGTGGAGAACGCATGCGGGGGCGACCGCACTCACTTGATGTATGCTTTATAAAGCAGACGCAGCAAAATTTTGATTAGTCGGGTTGAGACTGTGCGAAAGAACGGACGTTCCGCGCTTCGTTTTTTGGCGTATAAACGTAAACAAGAATGCCTTCCTGTGCAGTGAAATGGTGTGGAAAGTGTAGTACAACATCAAGTTCCGCAAAAGACGGGATAACATTTCATAGGTAAACATTTTTATGCTTGATTCTTTCAAAATTTCATTTTAATGAAAAATAATTCCATATTTATAATTTCTGATGCGCTCCCGTTGATGTCTTTCATTGCTATCCCTTTCTAACGCACGGGTGTGTCCATACGTAGGCTGGCTCTTTCTTCGTATTAGTGCTATACCACTGTTCTCAGAAGTATAGAATGAATTCTGGGATCGTCATAAAAGAATTATGTTAATGTACGTACTTAACAACTTACCTACAATGTATATTATATGAATGAATGCATTCGGGGTATATGGAGTGGCGCGGACGCATTCCCCCCGCGCCAAAATTTCGTGTTTCATTATTATAAATAAAAGATCTTGCGCTAGTCGAATATCAATTTGTAACATACATACATACATACGTACATATATCACGCCTTTATCCCTTGCGGGGTAGGCAGAGCGTTAATGGCCAATGGTAAGAATACGGCCACTATCGCCGCGTATGACATTTTTGATGTTTGTTTTCTAAGGTTGTTTTAGAAAACATGTGTATCACATCACTATAGTGACAGGTTGTCAGCCTATCGCCTAAAAATACACCAACACTCTCGAGTCAATTTGTAACTATTTCATTTATTATGAAATCAGAACAAAATATCAATAGGTAGGTCAACATATCATCTTGTCATGTCCGTCTGTCTGTCCGCTGACCAGCATCGTCTCGCCAACCAGCCCTACCATCCAAAATGATCGTAACAGGTCGTTTCGAATTCGGTACAAATATTTCAATACATACCCTAAAATTACAATGTAAGTAGGTACTTATTATTATTTTTTATACATATATCGCTATATTAATATTAGCATGCACATGTTTAAATAAATTTTCTTACACATAATATGAGTAAACTTATTAAACGGTGATATAAAATATCGATATAATTTTACATATTTATTTTTCCCATCTCTACAAAATATGCGGTCATTGCGAAAGCCAATTGCGTCTAGCGATAATTACCTCTCCCCCCGCAAAAACCAGTGAGATTGGTTTTGAACAAAATCGTACCGACGCGTTCTCCACTGGTTACTCTCCTCCGTGCTGTACATGCTACAAAATATCCCAGTGGCAATTGAACAAAATACAGGGTTATCATTTAGTCAGTACGCAAACTTTGTAGGGTGAGTCTACTCATGATTCTGAACAACTTTTATTACGGGGCCACATGCGAAAAGACAAAAAAAAATTGGGTGTTCCATAGAAAAATTCATACCTACTCGGCAAAAATGTGTGGAGCACCCAATTTTTTATTTGCAATTTCGCAGGTGGCCCCATAGTGAAAGATGAGTATCATGAGTTGAAACACCCTTCAAAGTATCATACCAATATCGTTACTTACTCTTAAATTTTATATTGTTTTAATTTCACTTAGTTTCTTTAAATTAGTTTATATAAAAGTCTTCCTGATTATTAGGAATAAGTTAGTACTACTCTCTTTGAAACCACAATAATTAACAACTCTAATTATGCAATTGTAACGGTTGACTGGATTGTCACGTCACAGGTTCTTCCTAGTGTGAAGTCCGATTGGAATGATAGCATAAGAATGTTTTGTAATTTTTATTTGGTAAATAAAGTATTATTATTATTATTATTATTTGTAGTGTTTTTTATTTTATCTCTCCTTTTGGAGGTATTCTCCCAACCCACGGGCCTTAGCCAAGTGAGCTGGGGTCTGTGTTAAAGATGGATGTGACGGAAGACGTTAGGAATTTACGTGTGATACGGCAAGTGTTTAATATAGTAGCCTTTTGTAAGATATTAATCAATTGTATGGGGATATTTAATGTGTTTAAGTTAGTTTTTAGAGTTTTAGGGACTACGCCTGTTGAAGATAAGACTATAGGGACGATGTGTGTAGTGCGGGCTCGCCATTGTGTACCAATTTCTATTGAAAGATCTTGGTACTTTGTGAGTTTTTCGGTGATAGTAGTTTGTATGTTGTGTGTGTTCGGGATTGCAATGTCTATAATGTAAGCGGTTTTGTTAAGTTTATCATAAAGTGTGATGTCGGGCCGATTGAAGTGAATAGTCTTGTCGGTGAGAATAGTCCTATCCCAATAGAGTTTAAAATTTGAATCTTCCAGAACAGTAGGAGGTTTGTATTTATAGTAGGGCTCTTTTTTTTCTATAAATTTGAACTTGAATGCGAGATGCTGATGGATAATAGCTGCAACCTGGTCATGTCGATGCTTGTAGTCCGTTTGGACGAGACTCTTACATGCCCCTGTGATGTGCTGGATAGTTTCAGGTGCACTGTTACATCTTCTACAGTAATCATTTTGATGACCTAGGTCTTTTGTAATATATTTTCTATAATTACGGGTAGCTATTGTTTGGTCCTGTATAGCTAGCATGAACGCTTCAGTCTCGGGAAACAGTTCGCCTCTTCTAAGCCACGCGTTCGATGCGTCTTTATCGACATGTTCTTGGCTTAGATCGGCTCGGTGTCTCCCGTGTAGCGACTTCTGCGTCCAGCTTGCTATTTTCTGTTCTTTTGAAATCAATTGTTCGTTTGGCTGAGAGTTTCTGTCACTTAGATTTAACGGCGTAATTTTTAAGTCTGTGTCGGTTATATACTTATGCAAAGTTGAAGTTTCGGTTTTATTGTGGAAGTATTTTCGTAGTGTTGTAATCTGCTTATTGTGTAAATTTTGGATGTCTATTAGTCCCCTGCCCCCCTCATGACGAGGTAGGGTAAGTCGTTCCGTGCAGGATTTAGGATGGTGTTTTCTAAATTTCGTAAGGCTTGTGTTAATTATCCGTTGTAGCTTAACAAGATCGGTTTTAGACCAGCTGATAACACCAAAAGAGTAAGTCAGTAATGGGATAGCAAATGTGTTAATGGCTTTTATAATATTTTTGGAGTTGAGGTGAGTTTTTAATATTAAGTTAATCCTAGGTCTAAATTTCTTAGTTAATTGTATTTTTGTATCTTTATGATGTATTTGTCTCGATTGGTTAAATCCTAAGTATTTATACGCATCCTGTTCGTGCATTGATATAATTTGTTCTCCATTTTCTAGTACATATTCATTTTTTTGAAGTTTGCCTTTAACGACTGAGTGAATTTTGCACTTGTCTACCCCGAACTGCATCTGGATATCATTAGAAAACTGTTGAGTAACGTCTGCTAGTTTAAACAACTCTGATTTATCATTTGCATAAATTTTGATGTCGTCCATGTATAATAGGTGCGACAATAGGTAGTTTGAGTTATTAAAAGTCAAATTTAGTCCTACATGTGTATCATCCAGCAGTTTAGATAATGGGTTCAATGCCAAACAGAACCACAATGGGCTCAATGCATCCCCTTGAAAAATGCCTCTTTGTATTTTAATCGGTTCAGTAGTAAGAGTTATATTGTTTTGTTTGATGTTCAGCACGGTTTGCCATTTGCCCATTGTGGTCTCCAAAAAAGTTATTATTATTGGATGAATTTTATAAAGCGAAAGCACCTGTAGTAGCCAAGTATGTGGCACAGAATCATATGCTTTCCGGTAATCGACGTACATGGTATGAATATTTTTGTGTCGGTTTGAAGCCTGCTTCATCGCTATAGCATCGATGATCAGTTGTTCTTTACACCCTTGGCTTGCCTTCCTACAACCTTTTTGTTTTTCGGCCAGTATATTGTGTTCATCTAAGTGTTTATATATGGTTTCACTTACACATGCTGTTATTATTTTATAAATGGTTTGGAGGCAGGTAATCGGACGGTACTTAGCAGGGTTCTCTGTATCATCGTCTTTTGGCAGCATGTAGGTTTTTCCGTGAGTAATGTATCTAGGCATGGTATTAGGTGACTCTATAAACTTGTTGATATAGTTATGAATGTGTGGGTGGGTGCTCGTAAGTTTCTTGTACCAATAGTTATGAATGTTATCTGTGCCTGGTGATTTCCAATTATGTGCTCGATTAATTACCTGTTTAAATATTTCTAACTCTACGTGATCAAATACCATTTCCGATGCAGTCCCTTCACCAATATCTTTAATCCAGGCAGCGCTCGTATTGTGCTGTACTGGGTTTTCCCAAATATTTGCCCAATATTGGCGCATATGTTCTGGTAATGGAGTATTGTTAGGTGTATTTGAATTAATTTCGATCTGATTTTTTGACAAGTTACGGTAAAATATTTGCTCATTGTTTTTGAATTTAGAATTTTGTGACTTTCTGTCTGTACAGGTGAGGTATCGTCGTAGTCTGCTAGCGGCAACATTTAGTTTTTGTTTTAAAGTATCTAAAAACTCTGTCAGTTCTGTGTTAGCCTGTTCGAATGTTGCATGTGTGTGATATCTAACTTTTATGTTTTCAAGTGCTGTAAGAATTCTAGGACTATTATTACCCTGAATGAACTTTGTGAGGTGACTTATATCAGTTCTAAGTTTTGCTATTTTCTTCTCGAGTCTAATTTGCCACGAAGGTTTTCTTCGGCGCTGTGGCCTCTGATCATTACTACAAAGTACTTCTATTTTACTTCCATTACAGACAGCTGCTGTATACGCAGCTACATATATGAGTGTTTGAAGGTTCATGAACTCTATGTCTAAATTAAGGTGTTTCGGTAGAATTACCTTGTTAATAAAATCTACTATTGTGGCTAGTTTACGCGAAGTTTTCTGTTTTGGTATAAATGGTCTGCAAGTCGGTTCGGTATTTTTAAATCGATCTAAAGTTTCATTAAATGTTTTTTCAATTTTCTGTTTAACTTCTCCTTCCTGTTCCTGTTCAGGTCCTGAGGATCTCCTACCCCTTTCTATTACAGGTTCTTGTGTTCTATCATGACTATTAAGTGTTGTTTCATATTCTGTCTCGTTTTGTGCATCATTAATGTTGTCTGTTGGTTCTACGTTGTTGTTGTCATGGGTGTTGGTCATTGGGTTTTCATTTCTGGTTTGCATTTGTAGTTGCTCTTCTACTTCTCTTCTTATTTCTTCTAACCTATCTGCTGATATCATTCTATTAGCTATAATTACTCTTCTTTGGTCTGATATGCGTTGTTCGGAAAGAAACGAAAGATGCGGGTAATATGACAAGAATTTCTCATGTAACTTTTTCCTGTATGCCGTCAGATCCGTTTCATTACGAGTGACTTCGAAGTAACTTCTCATCACTGTTTCGTTCATATCCGACCAAATTAGTCTAGTCCTACGTATGTTATCAGCTTGTTGAGTAAAATTGTGTCCTGGGTCGTAGTTTGTTAGATATTCGGTCACTTCAGTCTTAATTTCGTCCAATGTGTTTTGAGATAGTAGTTTATTGTTTATAATAGCCCTACGTTGGTCGCCTAGTCTTTGTTTGGATGCGTTGTATTCTGGAAATTGTTGTGTGAAATCATTGTGTAGTGGATCTAGGTATCCTCGTGTAATTGTTCCTAGCCTTGAATGAATTAAATATGTGCGCCATATGAATCGGTTAACGTTTTCTGGCCATCTTTTTCGCGCACTTTGTCTAATTGTGGTGGGTGCAAGGTTGTCGGCGTTTGCCTCCTGCACAACATCCACAGACATGGGCGATCTGGTGGTCGATCGCTCATCCGCAAAAAGCGGAACATTGTCATTAAATATTAGCACGTCATCACTAAGCGTGCTTGTGGTTGACAAGATGGATGAACGTCTTGTCATGTACGATGGGCAAGTCGAAGGGATAGATGAGAACAGTGATGTCGTATCATCGCCCGAAGAATCAGCTGTAGCATCTTCGCCGTGAGCCCGCCTGTTCAACTCCCGGCGTTCGGCTGTAATATATTGTGTGACGGAAGCCCGCCTGCTCAACTCCTCGTCACCGGTGTCCCGCGAACTGAGGCACCCAGCACCGGCTCCAGGTGCGCCCCGGCGACCCCCGGGTAGCGACCGAAGATTATATTTTCTTAAACTTTGCTCCATAGGGGTTTGGGTTTGGGAGTAATTGGTTCAGAGAGGGTATACCCTAGATCTTGTTCGGTATTTAATTTACCCCTCGGGAATTTAGTCTAGGTTTTCAGACTGTAGTATCACCTCTCCTTAAGCCCCCCCACCGCGACAAGGTTTACTCCCTGGGGGGGTTATTATTATTATTATTATGTTGGTATTCTTTTCGAATCACGGGCCCACAGGGACCCGGTCCTTTGAGGCATGTGTGGGGCCAAAGCCAACAGCACAGAGGCCTTTTTATACCAAATAATCTAAGTGTGTAATGTGTACATCAAGCGCATACTCGCTCTGTCTGCACTACAGAGTACACCCAGAGCCAGCACACGCCTGATGCAAGGACTATTGCAGGTGAGGGTCGGATTACTAGGGCTATGGGGAGGAATTTGCTGGACCGGTTGCTGGGCTATTGTTGAGACAACGGGACGCCTGCCAAATCAAATGTCTCAACCTTGATAATCTCGGCAGACGGTGACTCGCCGCCCGCTAGGTGGGCCTCCACTAAAGGGCTTTTGCGCATGATGCGCGGTGCCCTGGGACGCAACACTGTTGCGGGCGACTGAGGGGTGTCGAGAGGTGTACACCGCTTTCTGCGCAGAGGTCCTGGACGAGGGCCAGAACATGCACCAACTCGCGACTTACGCATGTTTCACTTCCACCCCTCGAGTCCGAACACAGGCTCGAACTCTAGCGGCCCCACTTCGACCGGCCAACTAAGGCAAGCCAAAGGTGAGAGTCCTGGTCTTGGGGTCCACTCCGGCAAGCCGGAGACGGCCAGTCTGCACTCCCCGGGGTACTCGGGTCCGTGGGGTCGCTACTCCCCAACAGCTCGTCACAAGCTGCCCTACGGGTAGCTAAGGGTGTAGAGAGGTGTGCTGCGCTTTCAAGTTCAGGGATTTCTCCCCTCAGCATTACTCGCGGCTTTATGCCTTTAACACTTCCACCCTTCCGGATGAACTCTGGAAGAGAATTGCTTGTGTTAGAAATAAATAAGTATTTATGGTATGAATTGGTATGAATTAGTGTATCGATAAGTATTTTTGGTATAAATTGGTATGTATCAATACAAGTTTGGCCGTAATGTTGTATAATTTTCTTACCAACTTGGTCGTTGTTCCTGTTTCCGTATTGACCGTTCTCTGGCTTGATAAATTCTGAAAGCATTTATAGTTTGTGTTAGCAATAAGAAAGAAAGAGAAAGAAAGAAAAATCATTTACTCAAAAATTGTGACAAGGTACACACTGAAATTAATATCTATTACACTTAAGAAAGAAAGAATACAAATAGAATTCAAACCTATTTTCTACATTAAGGTATACATCAGGGTACAGCAGTGAACAGGTCACGATTCAGCATAATTTCTATCTCAGCATGAGCTAGACGCTGTTTTTCAGACGAGCCTCTCGTCAATAAGATACTTATTTATTGTATAAATATCAATATATGTTACAATAAACATACAAAACAGTAAAAATCGATTAATTCTTATTACAAGTTTGACCATCATATTGTTTTCTTACCAACATTGCCGTTTTTGCCCTTGCCTTCTTGTGGTCGGATGGACTCTGAAAGAAATAGTTTGCTTGTGTTAAAAACAATGCGTAGGTAATAAATAAGAAATGGAGCGTCTCTGTTGCCGTATTGTAATGTATGTCAAGACAATATACGTCTCCATACAAGCTTGAACATGAAATTGACGTAAAGAATTTGCTTACCAACATCGCCGCTGTTGTCGTTGCCTTTGTTTGGCCGGATGAGCTCTGGAAGAGAATTGCTTACGTTAGAAATAAATAAGTATTTATGGTATGAATTGGTATGTTTGTCCTTAATTTATTATTACAAGTTTGGCCTTAATCCTACTAATATAATAAATGCAGAAAATTTGTAATATACAAATTTTGTACAAATGTTTCTTTGTTACTCCATTATACAAAAAATGGACCGTTTTTCATACAATTTGGCACACAGATAGAAGGTAACTTGGATTAACACATAAGTCAGTTGTTACCACGAAAAGGCCAGCGTGATATGTATGTATGATATCCTGAAAAAAAAATTTCATGTCTTACCAACTTGGTCGTTGTTCTTGTTGCCGTATTGACTGTTCTCTGGCTTAATGAATTCTGAAAGCATATATTAGTTTGTGTTAGCAATGTATTGTACGTCTCAACTTCTCAATTTGTATAAAATTTATTGACCAAAACATACAAAATAGTAAAAATCTATAAATACTCAATACAAGTTTGACCATCATATTAACATTTACTTACCAACATTGTCGTTTTTGCCCTTGCCTTCTTGTGGTCGGATGAACTCTGAAAGAAATAGTTTGCTTGTGTTAAAAAAACAATTCTTAGGTAATAAAAAAGTAATAAAGCGTTTCTGTTGCTATATTGTAATGTATATGTCAAGTCAATATACGTCTCCATTGGATACATTACTCAATATAACATTCACCATCTAACCTAACTAGTACTTATAGTTTTGATTGCCGTTTGTAGCCGTCTTGAAATTTGCCGTCTGATGTCGGGTTAGAATAGCATCATCTCCTGGGGTTAGAATAGCATCATCCCATATTTTTGCTGGGCGTGTCGACAGGCGTGACTAATGGATTAAGGCTTCATGTGCCATTTTAGGCGACAGGCTGACAGCCTGTCATTATGGTAATAATAAACAATCTTCTGAAATTACCTCACACTTTTGTCAGACGTGGCGTAAATGTCAGTTTTTACGTTCGTTTGTTTACACACTGCCTACCGCGAAAGGGATACAAACGTGGTATATTAAGTATTATCAGCCTGACGAAACTTCATATTAAAAAAAAAACTCAAAGAGTTCACGCTAAAATTTATGGCGTCGTTTATTGTCTCTTTCCTTTTATCCTGCTTCTTTGTCTAGCGCTGTCAGGCTGTCACACCACTAAACAATATGGCGGTTCTTGTCAAATTTGTTGATATCGCAGCATGGTTAATTAAAAGTTTTCAGTGAATAACGTGAAATATTGGTGACGAAACTTTAACATTTACAAATAATTTACATTGTGGTAATAAATTAATTACGATTGCATCTCAAGATGCACTATAAAAAGTGTGAAATTTGTGGATTGAAAGCCGGTCGACAATCGGGAGAAAAGCGAGTATTTTTGGCTCAGTTCCCATTATTTAAAAGGCGGTAAGTTATTTTGGTTATCATTTTATCAATTCTAAGTGATTTCGAAAGACTTTCTGTCATTTATTTTACGTATTTTATATCTGGGCTATCCTTGCAAATTTACCATAGAGATGGGTTAGGGTTGTATCGATAAAATTATCGATAGTTTATTTACGGGTCAGAGTATACTTTTCCAATAAGGCCTTTTTTATAACAATGCATTTGACAACTGCAAAACCTCATTTCTTCTAATTGTGTTCTGTTGTCTTCTGAAAAAATTTGATGGTTTTAACTTTTTGAATAAAATAAAAACTCACATTCTTCTTCATCTTAGGTCCAATAAAAAAAATGATTCATGCGAATTTGCGAACCCCTTAGAGTTTTTAATTGTATTTTATGCACTATAATGCAATTTTTTTTTGTGTTGTACACTTTCTAATAATGTACTATACTGTTTCAGATGCAGACAATGGGTAAAATTGACTGGTAAAGAAGATTTGGCATATGTGCCTATAGAAAAGTTACATTCTTTGAAGTATTTATGTGGAAATCATTTTACCAAAAAAGACTTCAATAGGAAGTTATCTAGGTTAAAACCTTCAGCTAAACCAAACTGTTTAGCGGACGTGATCTGGGCTGATCTACACAAGCAATCTTATTCGAGAGCAAAACCCAAGAAATGCAGTTTACATGGTTAAGGTACTACTGCTACTTGCTGAATTGAATAAAACTGAGTTTAATCGAAAACCGCGAAAAAACGACGTAGGTGTAGTGAGGTACTAGCCTGAGTAATGAACTTCCTTATTTGCAGTTGCAGAGTAGCCAACATTTCTGATCAGAAGACCACATACAGCAACTAAATAGACTATTGCACAAATCAACATTTACCAATAACAGCAAGTAGCAATTATTGTATCTGTCAGGTAAAAAAAGTTTCCTTGATAAAAAAAATTAGAAACTTTTATCATGTTTTTTAATAGACATTGCACTATAATACATTGGAAATATATGATTTGGCTGTTTTGAGATAAGGACTGATATTTAGTCGATACGATATTTTGTACATTGTACGATCTAGTCTATGTCATACCGACCCAGGTATAGGAAAAATAAATAAACCTATAAATTAAGAAAATTGAGTTTGTTTCTCATACACCTAATCTTTTTCAAAGGAGCAATTCCGCAAGATGGTGGTGTACTCCGCCATATTGCGAAACTGCTCCTTTGAAAAACGCCCATTGAAAACAGTCTAGGATATTCCAACGCTGTTTTTTTAAATATCGATATCGATATATTTATCATACCAGGGCATACCACATCTCTATTTTTCTGTCATGTTGGTAGCATTGTTACAATATTGTTAGAATGCTTATATTGGCTAGAGATTTTAGCGTGAACTTGAAAAAAAAACGTAATACGTAAGACCCAACTCTTAAAACGCTAGTTTTATTATATTCTCTTTGGTATTATTTTCTTACCAACTGCGCCGCCCTGGTTGATTATTTTTTTATCAGAAGATCGCCTCTTTTCATCAGATTCGCTGCTGTCAGATGATCCGCTTTCAGAAGAGTCGCTGCTTCTAGAAGAGTCGCTGCTGTCAGAAGATCCGCTTTCGGAACTCGAAGAGCCTTTTACGATTTTACGAACATTGCCATTGATTGAACCGGCAATATTGGCTAAATCATCCAGATCGTCCGACACGTCGACGTTAGGTCTGCAAGTAGCTGACGCTACCTGCAATGAGACATAAATTACTGTTAGAAGGGTAGGATCGTTAGACGACTCGGTGTCCCACTCGAAAAGAGAGAGAGGGAGGATTTGGATTTTCATAAAAACCATTCCGCTGTTTTCTACCCGAGTAATGTCTCTAGATCTAAAATTCTTTTGTCTATTACTTACATTAAGTGAATTAAAATAAGGATATTTCCGTGAACCTAGAACGATGAAGGAGAAGTAGCATTGTTTTGTGTTACAAGTCCAGGAAATATAACTGAGAAAGTATGGCCCAAGAAAACTTAAAAACGCCTGGGATATTAGTTGGTCAGCCTTGCTCTAGAAGCCTTATTACTCAGGAAGAAAACAGGGGATTAAGTTTGTAGGAAAAGGCTGAAAACCCGGTCGTCGGAACTATAATAAAGTGGTATTTTAAACTAGGTATTTATATAAGCGAAGTTTTTAGGAGTACAGGTAATATCCCGCTTTACGGGAGGGATGCGTTCTAGGGAAATTCGCGTAAAGCAAATTTCGCGCATAACGGGGTCTACTCAGATAGAGGTATAAAAATAATGAAATAGTTTTTGATGTGATTCCTTTTTTTGTCACTAAAATGGTTGTTCTGCCTCTATGCACTCATGACGTGCGCACAATCTCGTGTAGAATAGTATATTTTCTGTATGACCATCTAAGATGACGTACTACGTGAGTATATACGTCAATTCTTACCATATTTTTACGAATGTAAAACTCTGTCACTTGGCGGATTTTTGCAAATTAAACAAAGATGCATTTTCCTATCGATTTTAAAGATGATGAGGCACGCAGGCATATTTTTTGTATAAGTAGTCGGCATCACTATGGGCAAATATTACAAGCACTTGGGTCCCACCTAACGCGAAACGGGCTCGCGGTCGACCACGAAAACGATGGATGCCCACGCCAAAAACTGGATTGAGGTGGCTCAAGACAGGGATAAATGGAAGAAGGGGTTCATGCAGTGGGACACTTCACGCTCATAATAAAAATATAGTCGGCGTCGCGTAAACCGCACCGAATCCAAAACGGACTCACGTCAAGCGGGGTATTACTGTAATGTAAGAAACTTATTAAATTGAGTAGCATATTATGTACTACTACTAGTAATGTAGGTACTTACCAGAGCCAGGAGAACAATAGTAAAGGTCTTCATTTTAGATAGTGGATTGCTTTTTTCTCCACTACTGGTGATAAGAATGACTCTCTGAAGCTAGAACACGCTTTATATACTAGATAATATACTCTTCTGTACGTATCTAGACACTAGACAACTACAGAATAACAAGCTTTCGCGTGTAGCTAAGGTACTTAGTGCAATTGACGTCAATATTATAGAAATAGAAATCTTTATTTCAAAGTAACTTATAACATAAGTAACTTATATACTAGGCACAGTTTGTAGGTACTTTGAAAAGGGTATGCCACTCAGCATATGCCATAATACGCAGCAGGTATTACAGCGCTGGTATTCTATCAGCAAGATAGAAAATTCGCAAAAATCACAGTCGTAATCTCTCTTTTTGTGTGGGACACCGAGTCGTACAACGACCCAATGAACCCTAGTGCCAAAATTTTAGTCGTAATAAAATTGGCGGAAACCTATTTTACTTTATTGTATTTATCGCCAAATCGCAAACTAAATTTTAGTATTTATTTGTATACACAAGATCGTCATCAGAATCTCGGTTGTTTTGGTTCAGACTGACTGTAGTTATTGAATATTGTAGTAAACCTGTCCAGGTAAAAACAATACGTAAAGTATACTTTCAAGTAATTATTATCTAGGAAAGTCACATCACATCATTTTGAAATTATGTAAGTAAACCTCAACTGTAACAAATACCTCTCTAGAAAAATTATATAGACATTCAAAATATTATTTCCATGAATGTGAAAATTATGTTTGACATGGTGAATTTAACAATTTGCATTTTGGTTTAAAAACTAGTAAACTAATTATTCGGCTACTTAAAGAAGCCTCCACACTGTGAGTTAGCAGTATCAAACCTTTGTCGGATTCTGTAACATATGATATGACCATCGAAAACAGTATAAGTAATCTCATCTCATAGTATCGGCGTCATAGCCTGAATTACAGTTTCTGTATATTAATATCACCCCAGTCCATGGCACATCTATTGTCTTGCCCCGCGTGCCCAACTACCTGCACACGCGAGGACCTCTACAAAGCAACGGACAACGCTGTGCGTGTAGCTGAGTATTGGTCCAAATATATTTGAGCATCAGAATCGATTCGATAAGAAGAAGTTTATTTATTTCAATTTTCTATCGTAGTAGTTTATAATTTTCAAGCAATAGTTGGGTCCATTTACCAGTTAGTCGGATTTGTCTGTTAGAATAAAAAAAACGCGTGTTTTAATCTAATCAAAAGCCCCTTAGGCACCTAGAACTATGAAAGACAAGTAGCATTGTTTTGTGTTACAAGTCCAAGAAAAGAAACTAGGAAACATGACCCGGTGTCAAAGAAAACCTAAAATGTTGTCCGCCTGGAATATTCCTTGGCCATCTATAATCTATCTGTCAGTCGGCCATTTTGTATTCCTCTCTGGCAGTACCTGTACATCACGGAGGACAGTAACCAGTGGAGAACGCATGCGGGGGCGACCGCACTCACTTGATGTATGCTTTATAAAGCAGACGCAGCAAAATTTTGATTAGTCGGGTTGAGACTGTGCGAAAGAACGGACGTTCCGCGCTTCGTTTTTTGGCGTATAAACGTAAACAAGAATGCCTTCCTGTGCAGTGAAATGGTGTGGAAAGTGTAGTACAACATCAAGTTCCGCAAAAGACGGGATAACATTTCATAGGTAAACATTTTTATGCTTGATTCTTTCAAAATTTCATTTTAATGAAAAATAATTCCATATTTATAATTTCTGATGCGCTCCCGTTGATGTCTTTCATTGCTATCCCTTTCTAACGCACGGGTGTGTCCATACGTAGGCTGGCTCTTTCTTCGTATTAGTGCTATACCACTGTTCTCAGAAGTATAGAATGAATTCTGGGATCGTCATAAAAGAATTATGTTAATGTACGTACTTAACAACTTACCTACAATGTATATTATATGAATGAATGCATTCGGGGTATATGGAGTGGCGCGGACGCATTCCCCCCGCGCCAAAATTTCGTGTTTCATTATTATAAATAAAAGATCTTGCGCTAGTCGAATATCAATTTGTAACATACATACATACATACGTACATATATCACGCCTTTATCCCTTGCGGGGTAGGCAGAGCGTTAATGGCCAATGGTAAGAATACGGCCACTATCGCCGCGTATGACATTTTTGATGTTTGTTTTCTAAGGTTGTTTTAGAAAACATGTGTATCACATCACTATAGTGACAGGTTGTCAGCCTATCGCCTAAAAATACACCAACACTCTCGAGTCAATTTGTAACTATTTCATTTATTATGAAATCAGAACAAAATATCAATAGGTAGGTCAACATATCATCTTGTCATGTCCGTCTGTCTGTCCGCTGACCAGCATCGTCTCGCCAACCAGCCCTACCATCCAAAATGATCGTAACAGGTCGTTTCGAATTCGGTACAAATATTTCAATACATACCCTAAAATTACAATGTAAGTAGGTACTTATTATTATTTTTTATACATATATCGCTATATTAATATTAGCATGCACATGTTTAAATAAATTTTCTTACACATAATATGAGTAAACTTATTAAACGGTGATATAAAATATCGATATAATTTTACATATTTATTTTTCCCATCTCTACAAAATATGCGGTCATTGCGAAAGCCAATTGCGTCTAGCGATAATTACCTCTCCCCCCGCAAAAACCAGTGAGATTGGTTTTGAACAAAATCGTACCGACGCGTTCTCCACTGGTTACTCTCCTCCGTGCTGTACATGCTACAAAATATCCCAGTGGCAATTGAACAAAATACAGGGTTATCATTTAGTCAGTACGCAAACTTTGTAGGGTGAGTCTACTCATGATTCTGAACAACTTTTATTACGGGGCCACATGCGAAAAGACAAAAAAAAATTGGGTGTTCCATAGAAAAATTCATACCTACTCGGCAAAAATGTGTGGAGCACCCAATTTTTTATTTGCAATTTCGCAGGTGGCCCCATAGTGAAAGATGAGTATCATGAGTTGAAACACCCTTCAAAGTATCATACCAATATCGTTACTTACTCTTAAATTTTATATTGTTTTAATTTCACTTAGTTTCTTTAAATTAGTTTATATAAAAGTCTTCCTGATTATTAGGAATAAGTTAGTACTACTCTCTTTGAAACCACAATAATTAACAACTCTAATTATGCAATTGTAACGGTTGACTGGATTGTCACGTCACAGGTTCTTCCTAGTGTGAAGTCCGATTGGAATGATAGCATAAGAATGTTTTGTAATTTTTATTTGGTAAATAAAGTATTATTATTATTATTATTATTTGTAGTGTTTTTTATTTTATCTCTCCTTTTGGAGGTATTCTCCCAACCCACGGGCCTTAGCCAAGTGAGCTGGGGTCTGTGTTAAAGATGGATGTGACGGAAGACGTTAGGAATTTACGTGTGATACGGCAAGTGTTTAATATAGTAGCCTTTTGTAAGATATTAATCAATTGTATGGGGATATTTAATGTGTTTAAGTTAGTTTTTAGAGTTTTAGGGACTACGCCTGTTGAAGATAAGACTATAGGGACGATGTGTGTAGTGCGGGCTCGCCATTGTGTACCAATTTCTATTGAAAGATCTTGGTACTTTGTGAGTTTTTCGGTGATAGTAGTTTGTATGTTGTGTGTGTTCGGGATTGCAATGTCTATAATGTAAGCGGTTTTGTTAAGTTTATCATAAAGTGTGATGTCGGGCCGATTGAAGTGAATAGTCTTGTCGGTGAGAATAGTCCTATCCCAATAGAGTTTAAAATTTGAATCTTCCAGAACAGTAGGAGGTTTGTATTTATAGTAGGGCTCTTTTTTTTCTATAAATTTGAACTTGAATGCGAGATGCTGATGGATAATAGCTGCAACCTGGTCATGTCGATGCTTGTAGTCCGTTTGGACGAGACTCTTACATGCCCCTGTGATGTGCTGGATAGTTTCAGGTGCACTGTTACATCTTCTACAGTAATCATTTTGATGACCTAGGTCTTTTGTAATATATTTTCTATAATTACGGGTAGCTATTGTTTGGTCCTGTATAGCTAGCATGAACGCTTCAGTCTCGGGAAACAGTTCGCCTCTTCTAAGCCACGCGTTCGATGCGTCTTTATCGACATGTTCTTGGCTTAGATCGGCTCGGTGTCTCCCGTGTAGCGACTTCTGCGTCCAGCTTGCTATTTTCTGTTCTTTTGAAATCAATTGTTCGTTTGGCTGAGAGTTTCTGTCACTTAGATTTAACGGCGTAATTTTTAAGTCTGTGTCGGTTATATACTTATGCAAAGTTGAAGTTTCGGTTTTATTGTGGAAGTATTTTCGTAGTGTTGTAATCTGCTTATTGTGTAAATTTTGGATGTCTATTAGTCCCCTGCCCCCCTCATGACGAGGTAGGGTAAGTCGTTCCGTGCAGGATTTAGGATGGTGTTTTCTAAATTTCGTAAGGCTTGTGTTAATTATCCGTTGTAGCTTAACAAGATCGGTTTTAGACCAGCTGATAACACCAAAAGAGTAAGTCAGTAATGGGATAGCAAATGTGTTAATGGCTTTTATAATATTTTTGGAGTTGAGGTGAGTTTTTAATATTAAGTTAATCCTAGGTCTAAATTTCTTAGTTAATTGTATTTTTGTATCTTTATGATGTATTTGTCTCGATTGGTTAAATCCTAAGTATTTATACGCATCCTGTTCGTGCATTGATATAATTTGTTCTCCATTTTCTAGTACATATTCATTTTTTTGAAGTTTGCCTTTAACGACTGAGTGAATTTTGCACTTGTCTACCCCGAACTGCATCTGGATATCATTAGAAAACTGTTGAGTAACGTCTGCTAGTTTAAACAACTCTGATTTATCATTTGCATAAATTTTGATGTCGTCCATGTATAATAGGTGCGACAATAGGTAGTTTGAGTTATTAAAAGTCAAATTTAGTCCTACATGTGTATCATCCAGCAGTTTAGATAATGGGTTCAATGCCAAACAGAACCACAATGGGCTCAATGCATCCCCTTGAAAAATGCCTCTTTGTATTTTAATCGGTTCAGTAGTAAGAGTTATATTGTTTTGTTTGATGTTCAGCACGGTTTGCCATTTGCCCATTGTGGTCTCCAAAAAAGTTATTATTATTGGATGAATTTTATAAAGCGAAAGCACCTGTAGTAGCCAAGTATGTGGCACAGAATCATATGCTTTCCGGTAATCGACGTACATGGTATGAATATTTTTGTGTCGGTTTGAAGCCTGCTTCATCGCTATAGCATCGATGATCAGTTGTTCTTTACACCCTTGGCTTGCCTTCCTACAACCTTTTTGTTTTTCGGCCAGTATATTGTGTTCATCTAAGTGTTTATATATGGTTTCACTTACACATGCTGTTATTATTTTATAAATGGTTTGGAGGCAGGTAATCGGACGGTACTTAGCAGGGTTCTCTGTATCATCGTCTTTTGGCAGCATGTAGGTTTTTCCGTGAGTAATGTATCTAGGCATGGTATTAGGTGACTCTATAAACTTGTTGATATAGTTATGAATGTGTGGGTGGGTGCTCGTAAGTTTCTTGTACCAATAGTTATGAATGTTATCTGTGCCTGGTGATTTCCAATTATGTGCTCGATTAATTACCTGTTTAAATATTTCTAACTCTACGTGATCAAATACCATTTCCGATGCAGTCCCTTCACCAATATCTTTAATCCAGGCAGCGCTCGTATTGTGCTGTACTGGGTTTTCCCAAATATTTGCCCAATATTGGCGCATATGTTCTGGTAATGGAGTATTGTTAGGTGTATTTGAATTAATTTCGATCTGATTTTTTGACAAGTTACGGTAAAATATTTGCTCATTGTTTTTGAATTTAGAATTTTGTGACTTTCTGTCTGTACAGGTGAGGTATCGTCGTAGTCTGCTAGCGGCAACATTTAGTTTTTGTTTTAAAGTATCTAAAAACTCTGTCAGTTCTGTGTTAGCCTGTTCGAATGTTGCATGTGTGTGATATCTAACTTTTATGTTTTCAAGTGCTGTAAGAATTCTAGGACTATTATTACCCTGAATGAACTTTGTGAGGTGACTTATATCAGTTCTAAGTTTTGCTATTTTCTTCTCGAGTCTAATTTGCCACGAAGGTTTTCTTCGGCGCTGTGGCCTCTGATCATTACTACAAAGTACTTCTATTTTACTTCCATTACAGACAGCTGCTGTATACGCAGCTACATATATGAGTGTTTGAAGGTTCATGAACTCTATGTCTAAATTAAGGTGTTTCGGTAGAATTACCTTGTTAATAAAATCTACTATTGTGGCTAGTTTACGCGAAGTTTTCTGTTTTGGTATAAATGGTCTGCAAGTCGGTTCGGTATTTTTAAATCGATCTAAAGTTTCATTAAATGTTTTTTCAATTTTCTGTTTAACTTCTCCTTCCTGTTCCTGTTCAGGTCCTGAGGATCTCCTACCCCTTTCTATTACAGGTTCTTGTGTTCTATCATGACTATTAAGTGTTGTTTCATATTCTGTCTCGTTTTGTGCATCATTAATGTTGTCTGTTGGTTCTACGTTGTTGTTGTCATGGGTGTTGGTCATTGGGTTTTCATTTCTGGTTTGCATTTGTAGTTGCTCTTCTACTTCTCTTCTTATTTCTTCTAACCTATCTGCTGATATCATTCTATTAGCTATAATTACTCTTCTTTGGTCTGATATGCGTTGTTCGGAAAGAAACGAAAGATGCGGGTAATATGACAAGAATTTCTCATGTAACTTTTTCCTGTATGCCGTCAGATCCGTTTCATTACGAGTGACTTCGAAGTAACTTCTCATCACTGTTTCGTTCATATCCGACCAAATTAGTCTAGTCCTACGTATGTTATCAGCTTGTTGAGTAAAATTGTGTCCTGGGTCGTAGTTTGTTAGATATTCGGTCACTTCAGTCTTAATTTCGTCCAATGTGTTTTGAGATAGTAGTTTATTGTTTATAATAGCCCTACGTTGGTCGCCTAGTCTTTGTTTGGATGCGTTGTATTCTGGAAATTGTTGTGTGAAATCATTGTGTAGTGGATCTAGGTATCCTCGTGTAATTGTTCCTAGCCTTGAATGAATTAAATATGTGCGCCATATGAATCGGTTAACGTTTTCTGGCCATCTTTTTCGCGCACTTTGTCTAATTGTGGTGGGTGCAAGGTTGTCGGCGTTTGCCTCCTGCACAACATCCACAGACATGGGCGATCTGGTGGTCGATCGCTCATCCGCAAAAAGCGGAACATTGTCATTAAATATTAGCACGTCATCACTAAGCGTGCTTGTGGTTGACAAGATGGATGAACGTCTTGTCATGTACGATGGGCAAGTCGAAGGGATAGATGAGAACAGTGATGTCGTATCATCGCCCGAAGAATCAGCTGTAGCATCTTCGCCGTGAGCCCGCCTGTTCAACTCCCGGCGTTCGGCTGTAATATATTGTGTGACGGAAGCCCGCCTGCTCAACTCCTCGTCACCGGTGTCCCGCGAACTGAGGCACCCAGCACCGGCTCCAGGTGCGCCCCGGCGACCCCCGGGTAGCGACCGAAGATTATATTTTCTTAAACTTTGCTCCATAGGGGTTTGGGTTTGGGAGTAATTGGTTCAGAGAGGGTATACCCTAGATCTTGTTCGGTATTTAATTTACCCCTCGGGAATTTAGTCTAGGTTTTCAGACTGTAGTATCACCTCTCCTTAAGCCCCCCCACCGCGACAAGGTTTACTCCCTGGGGGGGTTATTATTATTATTATTATGTTGGTATTCTTTTCGAATCACGGGCCCACAGGGACCCGGTCCTTTGAGGCATGTGTGGGGCCAAAGCCAACAGCACAGAGGCCTTTTTATACCAAATAATCTAAGTGTGTAATGTGTACATCAAGCGCATACTCGCTCTGTCTGCACTACAGAGTACACCCAGAGCCAGCACACGCCTGATGCAAGGACTATTGCAGGTGAGGGTCGGATTACTAGGGCTATGGGGAGGAATTTGCTGGACCGGTTGCTGGGCTATTGTTGAGACAACGGGACGCCTGCCAAATCAAATGTCTCAACCTTGATAATCTCGGCAGACGGTGACTCGCCGCCCGCTAGGTGGGCCTCCACTAAAGGGCTTTTGCGCATGATGCGCGGTGCCCTGGGACGCAACACTGTTGCGGGCGACTGAGGGGTGTCGAGAGGTGTACACCGCTTTCTGCGCAGAGGTCCTGGACGAGGGCCAGAACATGCACCAACTCGCGACTTACGCATGTTTCACTTCCACCCCTCGAGTCCGAACACAGGCTCGAACTCTAGCGGCCCCACTTCGACCGGCCAACTAAGGCAAGCCAAAGGTGAGAGTCCTGGTCTTGGGGTCCACTCCGGCAAGCCGGAGACGGCCAGTCTGCACTCCCCGGGGTACTCGGGTCCGTGGGGTCGCTACTCCCCAACAGCTCGTCACAAGCTGCCCTACGGGTAGCTAAGGGTGTAGAGAGGTGTGCTGCGCTTTCAAGTTCAGGGATTTCTCCCCTCAGCATTACTCGCGGCTTTATGCCTTTAACACTTCCACCCTTCGAGTTGAAAAACTCTTGCGACTCCACTCTGCCCGGCCGGTTAAGGCAAGACAAAGGCGGGCCCCATTCCGGGGAACCCAGGAGTACTTCGGGTCCGTGGTGGCGCTACTCACCAACAGCTTGCCAAAGCTGCCCTTATTATTAAAGTTTGCGTACTGACTAAAAAACAACCTTGTATTGTGTGTCGCTGGTATTACCTACTGCGGCACAAAAACACACCTTTACTTACCTGCTTCTTGGAAAAATACAAGCTGGTTTTTGTAAGATTTTCCTCCTGGTAAGTGTAAATTCTGGCGTAATTTCATGTAATTACAATACAATACAATCTCTGAATATATCTATGAAATTTGTTATTTTTGGAATGATTCAGCATTAAAATTAATTTACAAGGATTTTAAAAGTTGCGTGTAAATAGCCAGCACCACAGTAAGATGTACCGTCGTTTCAATAACTGTAAAACTTCGAATCATCTCAAAACAAAGACAATTTCCTACCGATTTGATTACTGATTTCACGAAGAATCATGCAGATCTGTTTAGGAGCAAGTTTAGAAAAATGCGACATACGAGGGGTGAACTGAAAATTGTGGGAATCAAGAAACTGATACAACTGTTATTGTGGAAAACATATTTATTGCTTTTCTAAGTATATTTCCATGAATTGGCGGCATTTTTCCATTCGATTGAACCAATTATTAAAGCACTCTTGCCATTCTGAAGTTGGGGCACTCAAAATGGCCATTTTGTAGGCATCTACAGCTTCTTCAGGTGATGAAAATCGTTGACCACGCAATTTATTTTTAATTTTTGGAAAAGTACAGAAATCATTACTCAGTGGCTCAGGGCTGTACGGCGGGTGGTCTTTACCACACAATAATTTAGTCTATACCACAAAAAACACACAAAAAAAGAGTCCCGTGCGACGTAAATACATGAATTATCTGTAAAAGCCCTCTATAGGTAGTATTTGTTAGACGCGACGATAGCGACCGTAATTTCACGGCTGTTGACGCTTTGCCTAGGCTATGTATGAGATCCCTCTCCTCCTGTCTACCTATCTGTTGATTATGGTATGTAGTTTATTTTAATATACTATATGTGTATTTACCGTGTGATGCCGGCTTAGAATAGCATCGCTCCATTTCTTACCCGTGGGTGTCATAAAAGCCGACTGAGGGACTAAGGGTTTCAGGTGTATTACAACTTTTAGGCGACAGGCTGACAACCTATCACTATGATACACGAATTATCTCAAACAGCCCTCAATATTTGTCAGACGTGGCGATAACGACCGAAATTTTACGGTCGTTGACGCTCTGCCTACCCCACCAGGGATATAGGTGTGATATATGTATGTGTATGTAGGTATATGTGTAATTTATATCAACTAAGGGACTCGAGGGTTTCATGTGAATTACAACTTTAGGCGGCATGCTGACAACCGGTCACTACAGTGATACACGAATCATTTATGGCCCTCCGTCAGACGTGGCGATAACGACAGTAATTTTACATACATACATACATAAATCACGCCTTTATCTCTTACGGGGTCGGCAGAGCGTTAGCGGCCGCAAAAATACGATCGCTATCGCCACGTCTGACAAATATAGAGGGCCGTTTGAGATAATTTGTGTATCACTATAGTGACAGGTTGTCAGCCTGTCGCCTAAAAGTTGTAATACACCTGAAACCCTCGAGTCCCTCAGTCGCCTCTCACGACACCCATGGGTAGGAAATGGGGTGATGCTATTCTAAGCCGGCATCACGCGGCATCGTAATTTTACGACTTGTCAATTTGGATTCTTTGGGTTGTTTGTTGTTCCATACACTATAAAATGCGCAAGTGAAACTGCGGGCAGACAGCTAGTAAAAAATAAAACAAATAAATAATTTTGCAAAATAAATCTATATTTTATCAGGTGTTGAAATTTAGCTTTAGTTACTATAATTAACAAATCATTTTTACATTTCGTTTATTAAATGTTAGATTTTTTTAAATCTATTTACGAACGCTGGGAGCCATTTTGAAGAATTCAGAACATTTTGATTTAGAATTTGTGTCGTTGGTTGAAAACTTAATACGTTGCATCAGGTGTCATCTAATCTGTGAACAAAACAAAAATTTTACTTCACACATACATACACATATCACGCCTTTATCCCATGTGGGGTAGGCAGAACGTTAACGATCGTAAAATTACAGTCGTTATCGCCACGGCTGACAAGTATTGAGGGTCCTTTCAGGTGATTCGTGTAAGGTTGTCAGCCTGTCGCCTATAAACGTAATACATATGAAACCCTTGAGTCCCTTAGTTGCCTTTTACAACACCCGCGGGAAGAAATGGGGTGATGCTATTCTAAGCCGGCATCGCACGACAATATTACTTCATGCTATTGCTAATAATATAATGGGAGCCATATTATATCTACGAATAAAAATATTTTTCTTTATTTCTCTTCTTTCGTGTAGGGTTTCGAGTCCCCGAAGTTTAATAGTTAGAATGACTTTCTTGTTGTAGTGTTGTTGATTTAAAAAGTATTATTCACAAAAGTGAGACATGTCTGGCTAAAAACAAAAATACACAAAAGCGCCAAGATCATCGCGAATACCATTGACGGCTATAAGTATAATATCAAAAGGAACATGCCAAATTTTGTTTGGATGCTTGTCCTGTTTTTCGTCAGTGCAATCACTACTTACAGGCCTCGCATTAAAGCTAAAGTTATTATACAGGGTGTAAAAATATTGGCTGCAAATATTTTACGGGTTGAAACAGCCCATGAAACAGAACAACTTTTATCAAGGAACATAGGTCGGAATATGAAAAAATAAATAAATTGGATCACCCATACAAAATTAGCAACCGACCAAGTCTTTTGTATGGGAGGTCCAAAAAATTTTCTCATGTTTTGACCTATGCTTCTTAGGGAAAGTTTCATGGGCTGATTCACCCCTAACATAGTTACATCTGATATGTTTACACCTTACCTATAAAGGGTGTAAGAAAATTTGCTGCAAATATTTTAAGAGGTGAACCAGCCAACTTTCCGTAAGAAACATAGGTCGAAATATGAAAAAAAATTTGGACCACCCATACAAAATTAGCAACCGACCAAGTCTTGATGGCAAGGCTGATTAACCCCTTAACATAGTTACAGCTAATATTTTCACACCATAATTAATTAAGTTTCAATAGCTGGTACCTGCGAACTTTGTTTTACTGGAATTACTTAAACTTTCAAATAAAATTTACGTATTTGTTTGGAAGAAGGCAACTTCTCTGCATAAAACTGCTTTTGAAACCACATTTCCCAAACCAAAGATCATCGGGTGATCAGTAGAAATATTATATTGAACGTAATTGCACGTTTAGAGAAATTAAATTAAGAATGCCTGAGAAACCAGGGTTCAGATTCCCGTGCCGAATGGTACCTGGTGCAGCGCATATCACTGGCAATACAGCGCGGAAACGCAGCCAGCGTTATGGGCACATTAGCTCCAGGTACCATTCGGGGCCGCCTGTTTGACTGAGGCTAAATTTAGCCATCTTGTTTGTTTTCTTTATTTCGACTATTGTATTGTATTTTGACATGTTTTATTTATGAAATAAATTTATACATTCCTGAAATTAAGAATGTGCATTAAATATTATTTACCTTGTTTCCCTTGTAGACCTTCACCGATGTGGGTAAGTCCGTTTCCAACTCCAACTAAGTAAAAATAAAGAAATTTTCATGAACTGAAGAACAATTTACTCTTACGAAATAATTTTGAGAAATGCGTAAAACCCTCCCATATTAAATCACGATCAGCTGTTTTTAAATATTCTCCAAAGAGGAAAGTCTTATAGTCTGTAAAATATTGAGTGATTCCTGTGACGATTTTTTTAAAATAATATTCTAGTCGCTGGATAGATGGCGCTGTGCTTACCATAAATAACGGGACGTAATATTTATTTTTTGCTTTTTTGAATGTTGGACTCTGACTCATTTGGAACAAAAGTGTCAGTGCATGGCAGACTGTCAGTGACTGTTGCAATGTTTTTTTTTAACTGTCACTTTCATACAAAGTGTGTTTACAAAAAGATAAGTACCTAAACTTACAGGCTATAGGAGCGAATTCTATAAAACAATACAAAGGAAAGTGGACCTTATGCATAGCTTTTTCTCCAAGGTCACAAACGTCACAGGAATCATCCTATATTTTGCAGACTATAGTTAGTGCAGGATATTACTCACCGTATGACCAACCCCTGGAGTATAGTATAAAAAAAAGTAATTATGATAATTCTCCGAATATTACTTATATTTTATAAAACTTTTCTAAACTCACCAGCTAGTTTTCCAACTCCATTTAAAGCTCCACCTACTGCGCCGTCTACGGCTCCTGTTCAGATAGAAAAAATAATTTAAGATACATACATACATATATCACGCCCTAATCCCTTGCGGGGTACGCAGAGCGTTAACAGCCGTAAGAATACGGTCGCTACCGCCACGTCTGACATTTTTGAGAATGTGTATCACTATAGTGACAGGTTGTCAGCCTGTCGCCTAAAAATTGTAATACACCAATACTCTCGAGTCCCTTAGTCGCCTCTTACGACACCCACGGGAAGGATTTGGGGTGATGCTATTCTAATATATTTTTATATATTTTTTGTATAGGTTGTAAAAGATTTAATAAATACTTACCCTTGACGCCCCCTACGACCTTGCCGAGTCCATGAGCCGCGCCTCCTGTAAAAGTTTTCAAGAATAAAAAAGTATATAAAATTATGTCATCGTAGAATAAAAAATAGATTGCATGAAATCCATCAAAATATTGTTAAATATTAATACTATTATCTATAAATTAGCCGTAATAGGCAATTTTCTTTTTTTTAATTAATATTCTAGTCAGTGGATAGATGGGGCTGTGCTTAGTAGGTTACCATAAATAGCGGGACGTAATATTTATTTTTAGTTTTTTTGAAACTTGGACTCTAACTCATTTGACTCATGGGACGAAAGTGTCAGTGCATGGCAGACTGTCAGTCAGTGTTGCAATGTTTTTTTAAATCTTTTGGCTTTAGAATCTACCTACACTAGAATCTAGTAACATAGTCAATTCAACGCTATCTATCGAGTTCTTGGACGTATTGGATTCCTATTGAATCAACTGATTATGATCAAATGTCTCAGATATTGTAAAATCTTTTTGTTAGCTGATTTATGTTCTCTGCAGATACCTCAATATGCTCCTGGCAACCTCTTTTCTATTGCTCAGAAATTGTTTACTTATACTTGGTTAACTCGAATGAGTGACCTAGTAAGTTGGGATTTCCAGCGCTATGAATCAAACTGTCAAAGTCTTGTAGGCCGTAATGCAAAATAATGCACACGGATCACAATTTAACGTATTATTTTAAGAGTTTTATAAACTCACCAACAAGTTTTCCAGCTCCATTCACAGCTCCACCTACTACATCGTGTACGGCTCCTGTGAAAGTTTTAGATAGAAAATAGCAGAATACGCACCTAAGGATGTAACATATATCATTGACGTTGCCTACATCCTGTAAGTTGAATTTACAGAGCAGGTTTTTGGTCAGTAATAGTAGATTACGTACTTAGGCATGTAACCTATCAATAACAACCGAGGTTTTTTAACCTTTCCGAGGTTGTAATTGATGTTACATCCGTGGTACGTATACTGCTTTACATATCGAATGAAAAGTGAGTAAAATAAAGCGATAAATACAAGAAAACGATCCATAAATGATGATTGTATCGTCTGGTATACAAATTGCACCACTAAACTTTTTTTTCTATGATTGAAAAATATTGAATTAATATGAAAGAAAAGTAGCCTAACATAAAGTAGATTTTTTTTTTTCGTAGGAATATTAGTAATTTTTACTTTTGTTATTGTAATATTGAGTAATAATTCGACAAACTCATTTATTGAGGTTATAAAAATACAGATTAAAAATATAATTCCTGCGTTCAAGCAACACAATTCGTATCGGCCAGTTCGAAATTTAAAATCGTATACAACTAATTGGATGTAACTCCTATTAAAAATAAGAAGAAATTGATTTTAACTTTTTAATTGCCGCGATTCTATTGGTTCTTTTTTTAATTCCAAATTTAAAATTACTTACAGGCTTAGTTTCAAAACCTTGCCTGTAAGTTGAACTTACAGGTCATGTTTTTTGTCAGTAATGATCTACTTTCAGAGCATGAGATATGTAATAACCTATTATCATAGCATAAGATATGTAAAATAATGAAATTCATTGTTAACATCATCCATTCTATGAAGAACAAGTTAATTACTATTTTCATGTTTTTTTTATGTTGGTAGTAAGTAAATGCTTACCCTTAACACCCCCCACCACGTTGCCGAGTCCATCTACCGTGCCTCCTGTAAAAGTTCTCAATAATAATAATAATGCTTTTAACGATGTGGTAACTTCAGCATCACAGAACATGGACCCCATCTCACTTGGCTAAGGCCCGTGGGTCAGCCAAATTTCTCTATATTATGGAGAGAAATTAAAAGAAAGATATATACAGGGTGTAAGAGACGGTGTCACGAAAACTTTACAGGCTTGATCAGACCATGTTGGTAAACGTGAAAAATTTTTCGACCATCCATACAAAATTCCTTATCAGCTGACTGACTTTGTAGGGAAACTCGAAATTTTTTTTTCGTTTCTGAACTGAACATAGCCGCCATAGAAAAAGTTGTTTAGTTTCGAGGTTTGATCACGCCTGAAAAATTTTCGTTACACCGTCTGTTACACTATGTATATGTTACAGTCAAAACTCATTGGCGGTCAAAACTACTTTTGACTGTTCAAATCAGTCAATATTGGTTTTGACCGATGTCGTCAGTCAAAACCAGTTTTGACTGATTTTGGCAGTCAAAAGTGGTTTTGACCAACGCTCTTGGTCAAAAGTAGTTTTGACTGACTTAAAGTTCAGACTATCGGTCAAAACTTATAAATAGTGTTGTTTGTTCGGTATGTCCTTTGGAAATACGGTTGAGGGGGCGTCGGGTCTACTCCAGGGTCTTGCGTCCCGAGGGCGCGCGGATTAGGCTTTAGCACAGCTACCTACCTACGTCAGTGATGTCGCTAATAGGCCGTCAGCACGCTCGCGCGCCGCGAACACGGATGTTCGTCCGTTCGAACCCCGCCGCCGCCCTTGAGCCGAAGAGGACCGTGTCACCTTTGGCTCCACCTACGTTGGGATCCCAACCGGACCTGGGCCCCAAGCCTCCATCACCCGTCGCAGCAGCGATAACCGCTGCTTTCGCCGGTGCTCCCCACTACCGGCTCTGCCTTCGCTCTCGCCGTCTCCACAACCACAGCGTGAGCCGAGTAAGAGGCAGCAGGCACTATTAGAATATTATTAGAAGTGCACCGCCGCACGGCACACAGCCCTGGACGCACTCAGGGAGAGTGTTGCAGCCGTGCAGGCGGGAGCGCTGACGCCCCAGCGCGCGAAAAAGCGCGTGTATGGATATGGGGGGGATCTTCCTTCTCCGCCTCACCAACCCTGCGGAGGACCCGCACGGTTCCGGCTATGAGGGTCACGCCGCCGCTGTTCATGCCATTGCTGGACAGCCGGTCGCCGTCGACGTCGAGCTTCGCTGCACCATCAGTATTACCGCGCTCCTACGCGTCTGCGCTGACGACTTCTCCGTCGCCAAAACCGCGCGTCACCCGCCCGATACCGTCCTTGCCCATTCAGGACGTGGGCAAGAAGACGACACCTCCACCCACGCCTACGCCTATGAAGCTGACGGGGTGCATGAAAAGGCCGCAACCGATAGTGGTTTATCTGCTTTCTGAATAGGGTCACCACTTGGGCAAGCTGAGACAAGAACTCGGCCATACGCCAAACGTGCGGCCCTATGGGCCCACAGGGTTTCGATTCCTGGCGAAAAGCGATCAGGAATTCTGTGTGTACCAGCGCTACCTAACCGCCCTGGAGGGCTCCGGACCCGAAATATCCTGGTTCGCTTTCGCACCCCCGAAGGAGCGGCCATTGAAGGTCGCTATTAGAGGCCTCCCCGTGAACAGCGACACGGAGGACATCAAGAAAAAGCTGACCACCCTAGGCTACGAGGTGGACTACGTGCGCTCCATCAAGGCTCGCAGAGGACGCCCAGGGTGCATCCACTTCGCACAGCTCATCCGCACGCCAAACCTCACCCCAGGCATCTACAACATCACAAAGCTGATGAAAATGCCGGCGTGAAGATCGAGGGATGGCGTGGCAAGAGAGACACTCCACAATGCTACCGCTGCCAGCAGTTCAGGCACAGCAGTAGGCACTCCCACCGCAAGCTGACATGTGTCGCCTGCGGCGGTAATCACGTCGCCTGGGACTGCAAGCACCCCCGTAAGTAGCCGGCCACCCGCGCAAACTGTGGAGGAGCGCACCCGGCCATCTACCTCGACTGCCCCGTACTGCGCCGTGAAGTACGGAACAGAAGAGCGGACACAGCGCCCCTAACGAAGCCCGTCGAACCGAAGAGGACGGAAGCGGCACCACAGGGAGAGACCAACGCGGCAGGATCTCTTATGACGGCCCCTAACGCCCCCGACGGAACGACGAAGAAGCGGAAGCCGAGGAGGCGGAGGAGGTGAGCATCGCCTCCGCCCCCTCTGAACGTGGAAGAGCCGGGCCAGCCACGTCATGAGCCACCCACGTGTCTGTTGGGAGTGGTCGGCGCCCCTTTGGGTGAACCTCAGGGGGAGAAGCCGAAGCCCCAACTGGCCCCGAGACAACAGACGCGACTATTTATGAGTTTTAACCGATAGTCTGAACTTTAAGTCAGTTAAAACTACTTTTGACCGAGAGCGTTGGTCAAAACCACTTTTGACTGCCAAAATCAGTCAAAACTGGTTTTGACTAACGACATCGGTCAAAACCAATATTGACTAATTTGAGCAGTCAAAAGTGGTTTTGACCGGCTATGAGTTTTGACTGTAACATATATAACGAGAATGTCATCGTAAAATTATAATTTTTAATTAAAAATTAAATTGGCGAAAGTATTTTTGCGGCCGTTAACGCTCTGTTTACCCCGCAAGGGATAAAGGCGATATATGTGTATGTATGTATGTAATTATATTTTAACAACAACCAGTAGTTGAATCAACTGGTTCTTGCTGTATATTGCCTCTATCTTGCTGCCCTCTTGTTTGGATTTCCCAGATGAATTTCCTCGACAGCTTGTTCCATGCCTCCACCGCTCTTTTGCTCAGAAAGTGCTTACTTTACTTGGTTAACTCGAATGACTGACCTCATAAGTTTGGACGAAGTCTTGCAGGTCGATCACGATTTAACGTATTATTTCAAAAGTATTATAAACTCACCAACTAGTTTTCCAGCCCCATTCACAGCTCCACCTACTGCGTCGTCTACGGCTCCTGTAAAAATTTATTATTGAATTCATTTTTTTTCTTAGTTATTTATTTTTTATTCAATTCATGATTTTTTTGTGGCAGTAATCAACTTAATAAATGCTTACCCTTAACGCCCCCTACGACGTTGCCGAGTCCATGAACCGCGCCTCCTGTAAAAGTTTTCAAGAATAAAAAAATGTATTAAAATTATGTAATCGTAAAATAAAAACAGTTTTATTATCTGTAAACAGGCAGCAGTTGAATCAACTGATTATGCCCGTAACTTTCTGTCTTCTTGTTTTGATTACTCAGATAAATTATATTTATTTGCTTTTTTTTTTGTTTTGTTTAACTCTAATGAAATGAGTGACCTCGTACGTTGGGATTCCCAGCGCGATGAAACAAACTGTCAAAGTCTTGATGGTCGTTATGCTAAATATGCACACGGATCACAATTTAACTCGTTTTTTAAACATTTCATAAACTCACCAACTAGTTTTCCAGCTCCATTCACAGCTCCACTTACTGCGTCGTCAACGGCTCCTGTGAAAGTTTTAGATAGAAAAAAAATTATGAAATTCATTTTTAATTAATTAATTTATTCATGATTTTCTGCCTACTTTGTCATCTTTTCATGATTTTATTTTTACTTCATTTTTATATCAGCAATAAAAGCTGTAATAAATACTTACCCTTGACGCCCCCTACGACATTGCCGAGTCCATGAACCGCGCCTCCTGTAAAATTTTTCAAGAATAAAAAATGCATAAAATTATGTAAATTTTTTTTTTAATAATAAAGATTAAATAAACTAAGTATTGTAAAATAAAAGCAGATTTATTATCTGTAAACAAGCAGCAAATGACTCAACTGATTATGCCCGTATCTTTCTGTCCTCTTGTTTGAATTTTTCAGATAGATTTTTATTTGTCTTTTTTTGTTTTGTTTAATTCTAATGAGATGAGTGACCTCGTACGTTGGGATTTCCAGCGCGATGAAACGAACTCTCCAAGTCTTGATGGTTGTTATGAAAAATATGCACACGGATCACAATTTAAAGTATTATGAACTCACCAACTAGTTTTCCAGCTCCATTCACAGCTCCACCTACTGCGTGGTCTACGGCTCCTGTGAAAGTTTTAGGTATAAAAATAATGAAATTTATTTGAATTACAAATTTATTATTGAATTCATTATTTTTCTTAGTGATTTATTTTTTATTCAATTCATGATTTTTTTGTGGCAGTAATCAACTTAATAAATGCTTACCCTTAACGCCCCCTACGACGTTGCCGAGTCCATGAAGCGCGCCTCCTGTAAAAGTTTTCAAGAATAAAAAAATGTGTAAAATTATATCATCGTAAAATAAAAACAGAATTATTATCTGTAAACCGTTGAAATAACTGATTATGTATCTGTATTCTGTATCTTTCTGTCCTGTTGTTTGGATTTCTCAGATAATTTTTAATTTGTGCAATTGTATGTTTTTGAACTTATTTATGGTCTCTGCAGATACCACATGCTCTGGCAGCTTGTTCTATACCTCTGCCGCTTTATTGCTCAGAAAGTGATTACTTTACTTGGTTAACTCTAATGAGTGACCTCGTAAGTTCGGATTTCTAGCACGATTAAACAAACTGTCAAAGTCTTGCAGTTCGTAATGAAAAATAAAATATGCACACTGGTCATAATTTAAAGTAATTTTTTAAAGTTTTATAAACTCACCAACTAGTTTTCCAGCTCCATTCACAGCTCCGCCTACTGCGCCGTCTACGGCTCCTGTTAGAGTGTTTAATATTAAAAAGTATGAAGTTCATTTTAATCGAATTATTTTCCTGATTATTATTATTAGCCACTGTCGTCCCACTGCAGGGTAAAGGCCTCCCTCCCTTACTTCCATTCTTCCCTATTTTGTGCCGTCTCCATCCAATTCCGGTCTTCCTGATTTTTATGTTAGTACTAAAAGATGTGCCGTGTGGTGTCGGTTTATAGTAGCGCAGTGGTCTTTTGTGGCTGAAGAAATAGTAAAAGATTTACAAAATACTTACCCTTAACACCCCCTACGACCTTGCCGAGTCCATCTACTGTGCCTGCTGTAAAAGTTTTCAATATTAATGAAATATATGCGTCAATGTTATCGTTAAATTAAATACAATCTGCAATCCATTAAAATGTTGTTAAATATGTCTGCGTTACATCAACTTATTATGCCTGTATACAATAAAATACAATGCATATGCTTTATTTTACAAAACAAAGAAAAGTAAAATGGGCAACTTGCTGTCCTCTTGTTTGTATTTCTCAGATATATTTTAATTTGTCCAATCTATTTTTAACTGACTTGTGTTCTCTGCAGACACCACCAAGTACGTACATGCTCTGGCAGCCTGTTACATGCCTCAACTGCTCTATTGCTCAGACAGTGCTTACTTTACTTGGTTAACTCTAATGAGCGACCTCGCAAGTTGGGGTTTCCATCGTAATGCAAAATATGCACACGGATTACAATTTAAGGTATTTTTTTAACGGTTTATAAACTCACCAACTAGTTTTCCAGCTCCATTCACAGCTCCACCTACTGCGTGGTCTACGGCTCCTGTGTGAAAGTGTTATATGAAAAATTAATCAATTTTAATTATTAATTTATTATTGATTTCATGTTTTTTTTTTTGTTCTTTATTATTATATTGGTAGCAAAAGATTGAATAAATGCTTACCTTTAACGCCCCCTACGACCTTGCCGAGTCCATCTGCCGCGCCTCCTGTAATAGTTTGAAAAAGGAATCACAATATTAAATTATAATATTGCTATAATAAATGCATATTGCAAGCCATCAAAATATTGTTAAAGACTATTATTATCTTTGAACAGGCATCAGTTCAATCAACTGATTATGTTAACTTTTTGTTAGAACGTCAAAACAAAACAACGAAAAAAGTGTAAAAAATTCACGCCACCGATGGGATTTGAACCCACCTCTTCTCACTTGCTGGATCACACGTGTTAACCGCCACACCACGGTCGGCTCTATCACGGGCAGCGTAACTGTGATCCACTTGATTTGTTCATAAATTTTTCGTTACTTGACTACTGACGAGTAGGTTGTAGCACCACCTATGGCTTTGTAGTGGAACTAGAATGATGATAAGATTTGCAGCGCGATGCAATTTAACTATTATTCTAAAACTGTTATTTACTCACCAACTAGTTTTCCAACTCCATTTACAGCACCACCTACTGCGCCGTCTACGGCTCCTGTTAACGGTGTTTAATATAAATTACTATTGGTTGATTGATATTTTCTTTTGTCTTTTTGTTGGTATTAAAAATGTACCGTATGGTGCCGGCTTAGAATAACATCACTCCATTTCTACCTGTCGGTGCCATAAAATGCGACTAAGGGATGAATCCATGGAACAGGCAGCAGTGTTTACTGTGAATATCAACAACGACCATTTCTTGCACTGCGCTCGACAATCCACCTGCCAAGCAAGTATAGCCTAGCCCACCAATTTGGGGGAGGCCTATGTCCAGCAGTGGACTGTTGTGGCTGTAGAAGTAGTAGTTGTAAAAGTTTTTGTAAATATTTACCCTTAACGCCTCCTACGACCTTGCCTAGTCCCTCTGCCGCACCTCCTGTAAAAGTTTTCAATAATAGTAAAAAATATATATGACAATGTCATCGTAAATTAAACGCAGATTACAATCCTTCGAAATATTGTTTAATATTATCAATCAATGTTCAATATTATCTGTAAACAGGCAACAGTTGAATGAACTGATTAGTGATTGACTGTAGCTTGCTGTCCTCTTGTTTGGATTTCTCTTTTTTTTTTTTATTTATTCATCTATTTTTTTACTGATACAATTTCGCTGCAGACACCACATGCTCAGGCAGCCTGTTCTATGTCTCCACTACTCTATTGCTGAGAAAGTGCTTACTTTACTTGGTTAACTCTAATGAGTGACCTCGTAATTTGGGATTTCCAGCGGTATGAAACAAACTGTCAAAGTCTTGCAGGTCGTAATGCAAAATATGCACACGGATTACAATTTAACGTATTTTTTTAAAACTGTTTATAAACTCACCAACTAGTTTTCCAGCTCCATTCACAGCTCCACCTACTGCGTCGTCTACGACTCCTGTAAAAGTTTTAGATAGATAAAACTATGAAATTCGTTCTTAGTCAATTAATAAGAATTTAGATGATATTTGAATTGACTTAACCTAGGATTCGGGCCAGGTTAGCCTTCGGGTTGCAGAAGTCAGATGGCAGTCGCTCTGTGTAAAAACTTGGTTTCATGTCAACTCCCCTAGGCTAGGTAGCCGACTCCGACAGAGAACGGGATAAGGCAAGGAGAATGAATGATGATGATAATTTATTAATGTTTTCATGATTTTTTTTCTACTTCATTGATATCCGCAATAAAATATTTAATAAATGCTTACCCTTAACGCCCCCTACGACCTTGCCGAGTCCATGAGCCGCGCCTCATGTAAAAAATTTCATGAATATAAAAATGTATGTAATTAGGTCATTGTAAAATAAAAACAGATTATTATCTGTAAACAGGACCTTAAAAGTCGTAAATTACTACTTGACAGGAAAAGTCGTAAATTACTACTTACCAAAACCTTCGTGTTCCCTACAGGCCAGCGTAACATCGCAGAATTTAAAAAATCACGCTTTAACTTAAGAGGGCTTGGCAGAGACGCACAGGCAAGACATTGAGCGTTTAGGACATTATGCGATTAGGCCATAATGCGTTTAGGAATTAGGTTATTTTGCGAGTAGGCTACACGGATCACAATTTAACGTATGATAAAAAATATAATTATATTATAAACTCACCAACTAGTTTTCCAGCTCCATTCACAGCTCCACCTACTACGTCATCTGCGGCTCCTATGAAAGTTTTAGATAAAAAATTATATGAAATTTAATTGAATTAAATTACTTTATTATTCTTTTGTGATATTTCGTCTTTTATTTTTATATTGGCAGTAAAAGATATAAAAAACACTTACCCTTGACACCCCCTACGACTTTGCCGAGTCCATGAACCGCGCCTCCTGTAAAAGGTTTCAAAAATAAAAGATGTATAAAATTATGTTATCGTAATATATAAAAAACCGCCAATCGGAGGCCCAAGACCGAAACGAGTGGCGCGAGAGAGGGGTGGCCTTTGCCCTGCAGTGGGACGCTGAAAAGGCTAATAATAAAACAGATTATAAAACAGATTTATTATCTGTAAACAGGACCTTAAAAGTCGTAAATTAATACTTAGAAAAATCTTCGTGTTGCCTATAGGCCAGTGTAGCCCACAGAGACCCATAGACAAGACATTTAGCGTTTAGGACATTATGCGATTGGGTCATAATGTGTTTAGGACATTATGCGTATAAGAGTTAAGTCTTTTTGCGAGTACGTCGTTTTGCGTTTAGGAATTAGGTCATTTTGCGACTAGACCACACGGATCACAATCTAACGTATGATAAAAAAATAATTATATTTTAAACTCACCAACTAGTTTTCCAGCTCCATTCACAGCTCCACCTACTACGTCATCTGCGGCTCCTGTGAAAGTTTTAGAAAAAAATATGAAATTCATTTGAATTCAATTTCTTTATTTTTCTTTCATGATATTTTGTCTTATTTATTTTTATATTAGCAGTAAAAGATATAAAAAAGCACTTACCCTTGACACCCCCTACGACCTTGCCGAGTCCATGAACCGCGCCTCCTGTATAAGGTTTCCAAAATAAAAAATGTATACAATCATGTTATCGTAAAATAAAAACAGATTTATTATCTGTAGACAGGCAGCCGTTGAATCAACTGATTATGCCTGTATCATTCTGTCCTCTTGTTTGGATTTCTCAAATAAATTTGTATTTGTCCAATCTATCTATTTTTTAACTGATTATTTGCAAATATCACTTGCTCTATCTGTTACATGCTTTCACCGCTCTATTACTCAGACAGTGCTTACTTTACCTGGTTTACTCAAATGCAATGAGTGACCTCGAAAGTTGGGATTTCTAGCGGGTCGTTATGCGAAATATGCACACATATTACAATTTTACGTATAATAAAATAAAATAAAAACTCACCAACTAGTTTTCCAGCTCCATTCACAGCTCCACCTACTACGTCGTCTACGGCTCCTGTGACAGTTTTTAATAAAATAAAAACATTGTAACGAAATATTGTCAAATATATACAAGGATCACAATTTAATTATTTCGTGACAGACTACAATATATTGAACTAAACTGTCAAAATTAAGCACGCGCAAAAGGCAATAGTAGGATGAAATATTTCGATAAATTAACTTATCTACATAGGCACATACGTAAATTAGGCCTCTTTCCCGAAATTAATTTATTTTGATCATTTTTAAAACGCACCACATTTGTGAATATCCTTTTTTACCTACTTAGAGAATTAATAAAACTTACCCTTGACGCCCCCTACAACGTTGCCGAGTCCTTCCACTCCAGCGGCGACGTCATCTGCCAAGAAATACAAACAAAGTTTTAAAAAAAAGAAAAAAAAAATTTTGCAGCTCCCATACAAAATGTTCCGGCTGACTGAGTCAATTTGTGAGGGGGGCCAACATTTTTTTTCATATTTCGACCTATGTTTCTTGGGGAAAGTTGTTCAGTTTCAAGGGCTGATTCACCCCTTAAAATATTTGTAGCTAATATTTTTACACCTTATACATACATAGTAGTAGGCAGGCAGGGTAGGCAGAGTGTTAACGGCCGTAAAAATACGGTCGCTATATCCGCTTCTGACCAATTAAAAGGCCGTTTGAGATAATTAATTTGTGTATCACTCACTATAGTGACGGGTTATCAGCCTGTCGCCTAAAAGCCTTCTTACGACACCCACGGGTAGAAAATCGGGTGATGCTATTCTAAGCCGGCATCACATGGCATCACACGGCCATAAATACATGGTCTAATTTTACAAATCTAAGTACCATAACTAATTTGTTTTGGAATAAATAGTCTGTTCAGTCGACAAGTACTTTACATACACACTCTACCTAGATTTGTTCTACGTCGCAGATGATTGGTGGGGCAGTCATTTCTTGGTAGGTACTCCTACTGTGAATTACAAGTCAACTTACGAAATTTTGTTTTGTCTTGTTACTAAATTTTTTGGTTTGTTTCAACCAATAAATAAATAAATTAAATAAATATCTTGGACAATTCACACAGCGCCATCTAGCCCCAAACTAAGCAAAGCTTGTACTATGGGAACTAAATAGCTGATATTATTACTTATATACTTTTTTGTAAATAAATACATATTATACATATGTAAGAGGATTCATGGGAGGAGGGTCATCATCAGGCCCTGTCATCCTGGCGTGGGTATTGAGCGAGGTCTTTTAAAGGAAATATATGACGAGATCCACAGATAATCGAATTATAATTAGCCTTCAACAATTAACATCAACTTATAAACGTAATTGGCACTGATTAATACGGATATAATCGAATGGCGTAGACAATCCGTCGATGCAACGACCGTCCCGTTCAAAAAGTGATGAACAACATGGCCGCCGCTGGTGACGTTCTGTCAGAGTGACATTTGATCTTCACTCTCGCCAAGATGTGTTTTTATTGAACATTGACGGCGCTAATGGTTCGCCGTCACGGCCGGACTGACATAAGCCCGTCCTCGGGCGCTCTTCTTTCTCGTTTTTTTTTCTCACATCCTGTAAAACAGAGAAATAAATACACGGTTACAATAACACAACCAAAGCTCGTCTATCCTGACATCACCAACGTTTAATGTTACAACAATGACAATAACTCAACACTTATGTCAATGGACCGGATGATTGGATGCCTACACCAATATCATAATCATAATCATAAACTTTAATAGCTTTCATGTGGTAAATACAGATATCCCTTCAACCATTAACCCAAAACTCTACAAGGACCGGATGAGTGTACCCTTTCGACTGTCAGTAAGACAGACCGGATGACACTATCCTTTCGACCTTGTCTCTAGGGCGCAGGACCGGACTAGTGTATCCCTTCGACTATCCACCACTGACAGACCGGATGACACCGCCCTTTCGACCTGACCCCGTTGGACCGGATAAGTGTGTCCCTTCGAACTTGAAAAGTATCAAGAACCGGACGACACCATCCTTTCGACCAACCTCAAAGGACCGGATAAGGTGTACCCCTACGACTGGCTATCATTGTATTGCAGACCGGATGACACCTTCCTTTCATCCTGACACCAGATAAGTGACCCCTTTCGAACTTGACAGCTATCAAGAACCGGGATACACTACACCACAACGTTATGAACCCAGACCTTGTCAAACCGACACTACCATTCTACCGCAATTAACATGAGAGCTAAGCACTTTCACAAATAAAGCAATTTTGAACAGAAATTACTTACTCTCCATCAACATGAACATCTGCGTTTATCTCAAATGTCATGACAGGATTTTCATCCTCGGATTCAGCTGAGAGCGTGTCTGAGTTAGCTGTGTCTGTCATACTGGTTCCTGTTAGACTATGAGTGCCAGCTGTCATCGTGTCAAAACTACAAATAGACATTGTGTCGTCATTATCATGATTGATCCTGTCAATTTCTGGTGCCGTCACGGTTATCTCTTCTTCATCATTAATTATGCTTGATGCAATTTGGACTAAACCTTCATGTCCCCGTGGTACTAATCGCAGACTATCATGAGCGTACTTTAAAATTCGGTTGCAACCATCGACACTACGCAGTTCGTATCTGTCATTTTCAAGAACGCGAGATATTACAAATGGCCCTCTGAATTTTCGGTCTAACTTGGTCTGATTGCGCTCAGAACTTTTAATGAATACGTAATCTCCTTGGGAAAATGGTTTTATGTTTGCTCGCCCGCGATTAAATCGTTCAGTGTCAGATCTTGCAGCGTTTTTTATATTCTGTGAAGCATCGTCACGAATAGAGCTTAAATCTAAGCGGGGTGTTGGCGACGACGCCACTGATATCTTAGCCAAGCCCAATGACTGTGCTTGAACACCAAACATCAATTCAGTTGGTGTATACTTTGTCACAGTAGACCTTGTGCTATTTAGAGCAAGCTGCACATTCCCCAACTCATCTCGCCATGTTTTGTTAGGGTCATTCTCTATAATGGTGAGCAGGCTTTTGAGCGTTCGCATCACTCTCTCCACCTGACCGTTGGCTCGGCTTGAGCCAGTTGCTATAAAGTGCAACTCAATGTTGTGTTCGGCACAAAAGCGTTTAAACTCCGAACTACTGTAGCAACGACCTTGGTCCGCCACTACACGTTTTGGTGCTCCAAATAAATAAACTGCTTTCTTTAATGCAGTAACTGCGCTAGCAGCATCTACGGACGTTGTGTGTTCCAAGAGCACGTACTTCGTAAAACCGTCTATTATAACCGAGCAATACTCTTTTTGGTCACTCTTCCCGCTCAGTTTCCCCGAAAAGTCTATGTGAATAGTGTGCCAAGGAGTTGACACTTTCGGTATCGAGTGCAGGCGAACTGCTTGAGCTCCAGATTGCCCTTTAGACGCTTTACACACAATACAAGAGTCCACGAATCGGCGGACACTCTTGGACATTTCTGGGAACCAATATTGTTCGTATAGTTTGTCGAGTGTCTTTTCACTACCTAAATGTTGAATTTCAGAGTGAACGTGGCTAATAAGCGTCCAGATTAGAGATCGAGGGACAATAGGGAGCCAAAGTGTCTTTTTGTTGCGGGAAACTTTACGATAAAGGATGCCATTTCTGACATCGTACGTTTGAGCCACGGTTTCTGGAAGGTTATTGCTGACACATTTAGAAATGAGATCTTGAATTTCTTTATCTCGTTTTTGCTCAGCTGACAGCCAACCTTCGTGCAGTTCAACATAATTGACCACCTTCGTTTTATTAGGATCGTCAACCTTTGTAACATCATCTTGTTGAACAGACGTGTTTGGATTTTCTGTCGCGAGATTCCTCGACAGGTAATCTGCGTGCTCCATACAACGGCCCTCTCGGTATATGATATCGAAGTCGTAGGCCTGTAAAATCGCCCACCATCTATGGACACGCGGCGTTAAGTCAGCCTTCGACTTCGATGCTTTCAATGAATTGCAGTCTGTATGAACTGTAAATTTACGGCCGTACAAGTAGTGGCGAAAGTGCTCGACCGCCCGTACGACTGCCAATGTCTCAAGCTCGTAAGAGTGGTAGCGAGACTCTACCTCAGTCGTACGGTGGCTGTAATAGGCCACTACATGCGGCATGTTGTCCTTCTTCTGAATGAGAATAGCACCATAGCCGTCCGAACTCGCGTCACAGTGAAGCTCTACCGGTAATTTAGAATCAAAAATGGTTAGGACTGGCTTTGATGTCAAAATCCCAATAATTTTTTGACGAATCTCTTCAAATCGGTCAGTCCACTTTATAGCACCTTTCAGCTTTGTCAAGGGGTACAATGGGCCCACGATACGTGTAAAGTCCGGTATAAATTTCCTAAAGTACGACGCAAGGCCAAGGAATTGTCGCACTTGCGTGGCACTATTGGGCGGAGAAGTCTCGGCCAAAGCTTGTATTTTTTGTGAATTAGGTCCTATCTGTCCTGCCTGTATAGCGTAACCTAAGTAATTGACCTGTCGTTTCATGAAAGTGCATTTTCGAAGGTTAATCGAAAAACCCGCTTTTGATAGCGCCTCAAGTACCTCATCTAAGCGCTTTAGACCCTCTTGTATATCCGCGGAATAACATAGAATGTCATCCATATAGACTAAGGGCTTCTCATTCAATCCCTTAAGTGCAGTGTTGATACACCTTTGATAGACTGAAGGTGCGTTACGAAGTCCGAAGGGCATTGCGAGATACTCGAACTGCCCCTCGGGAGTAACGAAGGCCGTCTTTTCCACAGACTCGGGATGAATTAAAATCTGGTGGAAACCAGCGGCCATATCCAGCGATGAGAAGAAATGAGCCCCCGCAAGCTGATCGATTTGATCCTCTATAAGTGGTAAGGGATAATGTTCAGGTTGTGTGTTAGCATTTAACTCGCGATAGTCAACACACATGCGATCAGTGTTGTCCTTCTTTTTTACAAGCAAAATTGGGCTCGCGAACGGAGACGAACTTTCGCGGATGACCCCAGCATCCAGTAATTCCTGAACCTTTTCCCTTACAACTTCTTTTTCAGAAGGAGCTAATCTATACGGTCTTCTTTGCACTATTTTGGAAGGGTCAATCAACTTAATTTCCATTTGACCAGTTTTTACGCGCTTAGTAGGTGTACCAACAACGAAACTGCCAGCATGTTTATTCAAAATACGAATAAGTTCCTCCCTATCTTTCCCTGTCAAATCCGTGTCTATTTGTCCCAAATCAATATTCCCTCCTAGCTCACACACGTTAACGCGCCGACGAAATGATACGGCATCGTCATCTACTTCCGCCCGCACCCCTTGTTTAAGAAGATCCCTACCAACCAAAGCAGGTGCTGAGATCGCGGTGTCAGGGACGATATGAAATAATAAGGTCCTAGGAATGTCGTCAATTTTTACATCACAATAAATTTGTGAATGACATTCGAGTAGCCCTCCCCCTATACCTGTCAAATGCACAAGGTCCCTGAACTTGGTACCCGATAGATTTTTGGCAACGCTCTCTCTGACTAATGAGCAAGATGAACCGTTATCAAAAAGGAATGATATTTTCTCACCAGATGACGACGTCAGGATACCTAGTGAACCGCTGTGTTCACAAACGTTGACTTTTTCCCTTAGAGGTTCACTGTTCTTCTTCTCCGGGCAGATGTTGGAGGTGTGGCCAGGCTTGCCACACGTGAAGCAGGACATGGAGTACTTCTTATCATCGAATCTTATTGCTTGTGTCTCTCCCAGTTTGGTTCCAGTGGCATCTTCGCGGCGCTTTCTGCACTCCGCCATTTTATGACCCACGTTCCCACACGAGTGACATCTTCCAGGGAACTTAGAATCGTTGACGCGCGGTCGCTTCGTATCCACATCGTTTGCATCGTAGCCTTCCGCTCTTCGCTTTAGGGAAATTCCACGTAAAACACGGAATAATTGTGTCTTTGTAGTGATATGGTTGGAATTCAACTCCCGTCTGATTAAGCCATCCTTACTACACAAAACGGATATCACGAAACCGGTGATAATTTCTTCTGGCATCTCAATTTTGGGTATTCTTTCAATCATGACCCATAATCGCAAAGCTGCTTCACTTGCAGTCTCTTTTGGTCCAATTTGGAACCTTAAAATCTCATCAAAATGGTCTTGCACAAGTCTAGGTCTCGCAAATCTGGCAATGAGAAATTCCTTCACTGAACTCCACTCAAGCTGGTCTAAATTCACTTTAGTAAGGCAAGCTGCCGCTCGCCCTTTCAAGGCATTCGTGAGTGCGAGTAACAGATCTACTCCTTGTACTTTCTTTTGCACAATAATCATTTCTGCGACGCGACACCAGCCTTCTATGTCGGCATCATGGTCGTCAGGATCAAATTTCAATAAATTTGTCGCACTCGAAGTCGATGTAGACTGCTGTGATGTCAAAATTCGAGATAACATACCCTCCATACTTTTTAAAATCAAATGTGCACTATCATCTGACGGCCGGTTTATCTCGGTTGACTGCTCTTTACGTCCCACTTCTGATGTAAGAGGATTCATGGGAGGAGGGTCATCATCAGGCCCTGTCATCCTGGCGTGGGTATTGAGCGAGGTCTTTTAAAGGAAATATATGACGAGATCCACAGATAATCGAATTATAATTAGCCTTCAACAATTAACATCAACTTATAAACGTAATTGGCACTGATTAATACGGATATAATCGAATGGCGTAGACAATCCGTCGATGCAACGACCGTCCCGTTCAAAAAGTGATGAACAACATGGCCGCCGCTGGTGACGTTCTGTCAGAGTGACATTTGATCTTCACTCTCGCCAAGATGTGTTTTTATTGAACATTGACGGCGCTAATGGTTCGCCGTCACATAGAAAACACCCAGACTCAACACAAATATTTGAAAATTTTACCTAACAAATACTTGTGTCCAGTGGGGATCGAACCCACGACCCTCGGCGTAGAAGGCAGGGGTACTATCCGCTACGCCATCGGGACAGTCAATGCCGGGATTGTATTGAATAACCAAGCATGACTCCTTTTAGGTTGAAAGTTTACCGGTTAAGTTTTAAAACCGGTATCACCATAAGTACATAAAGAGCGTTTCGTTACGGTTTGGCTCTACCGTAGCCCCGGTTTTATTCATAGAGCAAAATTAAAAGGGTTTCGCTTCAATCATACATACATACATACATAAATCACGCCTTCATCCCTTAGTAGGGTGGTCTTCAATCATAGAGGACTTTGTCCATTTTACACGCATTTATACAACAAACAAACAATCCGAAACCTGTCCGTCGCGCTGCCCGTTACGTAGCTTTTACAGTTTTGGCGTATACTGGTTTATTTAGGTTTTTGAATCGCTCACTTTCTCTGCTCAAAATGCTCCGAGCGAATTCAACAGAAAACCCTTTTAAAACCGGTGTATTTTAAATCGGTTTCAAGCTCTGGTACCTTTGATATGTCCGACGGCTTTGCCGAATCCGTGCGCAATATCAGCTAGTGGTCCACTGCCGCCATGTTTTCCTGATCCTTCTGGACGGATGAACTCTGCAAGCGTATTAGTCGAGTTAGAAAAATCAATCGCAATACTAATGCTGTTATTGTATGCTTGGCCAGAAACATACATACATACATATATCACGCCTTTATCCCTTGCGGGGTAGACTGAGCAGTAACGGCTGCAAGAATACGGCCACTACCGCCACGTCTGTCATTTTTGAGGATTGTTTTCTAAGGTTGTTTCAGAAAACATGTGTATCACAATAGTAATTGTAATACAGCAACACTCCCGAGTCCGTTAGCCGCCTCTTACGACACCCGCGGGAAGGATGTGGGGTGATGCTATTCTACGCCGGCATCACAACGGCACAGAAAGAGTAGAAATTAAATGAAATGGAACTAAAAATTTTGTATGAAAAATTGTTGCCGTAGTTAAACGATATCTGTCAGATTTGACAGATAGCGAACAAAGTGACGCCCTAATTTTTTATCTACTCGCTTTATGGTCAAGTTATTCTCAAGTCCAAGATTGATACATTTGAATTCAGTTATATGTACTTATATCAATAGTACATGACGATCGATATTATTGGACCGCCATTGTAACACCATTGACACTCAACTGCCATTCCAATGCTGATTCTGATTTTCTCTACTTCAAGCTGATATGTTACGAAACTACCAAAACCATTCAACTGACATGCTATCGAGAGGCAACTAAAACAATTTTTATTTAGCTTACTTCGTGTCCAGGTCTTATTCCCGGTAGGGTACTTGGTCGTTATAATTATAAAGTTATGAATTTGTTCATAAGCTGATAAAGTCATAGTAGGCTGGACCATCTGATTTCCGGCGAAAAAAAATGGTTCCGTGATTTGGAGGATACCGATACATACCGACGGTCCTGTCCTGATTGCAGCTATGAGAATTTAGACAGCAGTTTTATACAACCATGTCAGAGGCTTTTTAGTAGTAGTTTAATAACTCTGAAAGACACGGATTCGTCGTATACTTCTTTGACTCTGTTATGACATTTCTTACCAACTTCTCCATTGTATCTGTTGTCGTCATGTTCTGGCCGGATGAACTCTTAATTATCAAAAATCGAGCTATATTGTACATACACACATAGATATATCATGCTTTTAGGGCGTTTCTCCACTTATCCAGTCCGGCTGCCGGATGTCCGAAGTAGCTTTCCGCCAATATTCGAATAACGCTTTTCCACCTATCCGGTAAAATACGGACAGTAGAATGACGTCATGGTAGAGTTCAAAGAGTAACTTTTACATGCATACTTTTTGTACGTCTGTCACTTCGGGCCGTCAGAATCCAAATTTCGGTGTGGAAAATTCCCGGATCGATAAATTCCGGATGCCGGAAGAGTGGGAAAGCATACATAGTAGTGCAAAGGTTTCTAAACCAGATCGGTAATTGACGGATGCCGGATAAGTGGAGAAAAGCCCTTATCCCTTGCGGAGTAGTCGTCTGATAAACATGGAGGGCTCTTTCAGTATGTGAGATACCTATATCAATATACGTCTCAAGTTCTTAATACAAGTTTGACTATAATTAAGTGAGTGTATAATCTTCTTACCAACATCGGCGCTGTTGCCGTTGCCTTTGTGTGGTCGAATGAACTCTGGAAGAATAAAGTTTGTATATTATGTGGCAGTTGGCAAAAGTAGACCATTTTCTGATCGAGTAATATTGGAAGGATGAGACGAAGTCGAGGCCTTCCCAAGTGAACGAGTCCAGAAATAGCAATTTTGGCTGAGGCTATTTAATTTTTTTTTTCATTTACGAGGAAACATCACATATTCACAGTTTAATCGAGATAAATTGTGAAATACGCATGATTAGAAATATCATGCGTTGGATTTGCTTACTTCCATTGAATAATCAAAAAGAAAACGCGGCAAAATCGCATTCAGCCTTTACTGTACTTACAACTTCAAACCTTTCACGAAGTGTGAAGTTTAAAGAACCTTTTTTTGGGGCCAGGAGCCAGTACCAAAAAGTGGTATAGTATGAAATTTCATTATTGTTGTGTTTGCGTGCCTCTACAAACCTCACGATTTAAATGATTCGTTTTACATATCCTTTTTTAGAAATAATGACTCTATATACGAGCAAATGGAAGAAAAGTACCTATTTTATCGTACGAATGCAACTTGTAGAGGCTGCTGAAAAATTCTGACACGAGGGAGGGAGGTAGGTTCATTAGGTCGTTGGACGACTCAATGTCCCACACGAAGAGAGAGAGAGAGAGTACGAATTAGTTGATGTTGTATAATTTCCTTACCAACTTGCCCGTTGCTCTTGTTGCTGTGTTCTGGCTTGATGAACTCTGAAAGTATTTGGTTTTTCTTAGCAAAAAAATGTATGAAGCCATATAGATCGAAGCGATCTAATCTAATGAAATAAAATCCAATGAATTCTACACTTTTTTTCTTATATTGATACTTGACATTGAATTTAAATAATTTGCTGTAAGTACCTATAATATCACCAATTGACAAAACGTTATAACGTGATGACTATTTAATATCAAATGATATTATATTAGTATTATTGTAAAAAAAAACTTTGACGTAATAACAATAAGGTATGAGGTTTATTATGTACCTATCTTTGACGTAATAATAATAACATAAGGTATAAAGTTTATAAGTTGTACCTACTTATAAAATTTCGCATGCTAAACATAATTGTAATGCTCTATATAAGCGGGGTTCATACGCTCTTTCTTATATTGATACTTGACATTGAATTTAAATAATTTGCTGTAAGTACCTATAATATCACCAATTGACAAAACGTTATAACGTGATGACTATTTAATATCAAATGATATTATATTAGTATTATTGTAAAAAAAAACTTTGACGTAATAACAATAAGGTATGAGGTTTATAATGTACCTATCTTTGACGTAATAATAATAACATAAGGTATAAAGTTTATAAGTTGTACCTACTTATAAAATTTCGCATGCTAAACATAATTGTAATGCTCTATATAAGCGGGGTTCATACGCTCAGACTATGTAATTTTTTATACCTTTTTGTACTGTGCATGAAACCAATAAAAATTTAGTAGAGCATTAAAGTTCTACTGGCCCAGTGGGAACTGAAGGAGAAAAAAGTAATTGTGCTACAAATAAATAAGTACCTACTTATGGCCTTATATATGTAAATCGCTGCAATACAAAGATACGGGATTTACAGCGCCGACATATTCACCAATCAGTAGAAAATGGAGACCCTGCTAAAGTCTGGTCCTTTCTTAATAAACTAGGAGTTGGCAAACAACGGACACATGATCCAGTGAATAAGATTGATATCAACTCGCTAAACAAACATTTCTCTTCTTGCGCTGAAATTGATAACACTACTAAACTAACCACTCTGAATCATCTGTCTAGTCTGCCAACTCCTACTTTTCCATCTTTTGTCTTCCAGTCAATCGCCGCTGATGATGTTATGAAGAGCGTACAAGCCATTTCGTCGAATGCTGTCGGAAGTGACTGCATTAGCCGTGCTATGATCGTTCCTCTCCTTGAGATCCTCTCCCCAGTCATTTCCAACATCTTTAACAAATCCCTTTCCTCTGGTGTGTTTCCAACCGCTTGGAAGGAAGCACAAATTCTTCCTTTACCTAAAAAGCCTAATCCTAGTTCTCCTTCTGACTACCGTCCCATCTCAATCCTTCCATTTCTCTCCAAGGTCCTTGAAAGGTTAGTTCATCAACAGCTCACTTCTTTTCTTACTACAAACAACTTGCTGAACGCCTTTCAATCCGGTTTCCGCCCCGGTCATAGCACGACTAGTGCACTAGTCAATATTTCTGACGATATCCGTCTAGGAATGGAACAGCAAAATCTTACTGTGTTGACGTTACTCGATTTTAGTAACGCGTTTAATACAGTGGATTTCGACATTCTCCTCTCTATCTTACGTTCTCATAACCTATCTCCGGCGGTGATTGAATGGTTTCACAGTTACCTGTGCGGACGCCGGCAGCGCATACGCATTGAAGACACTTTCTCTGCGTGGTGCGACACAACTGCCGGTGTGCCGCAGGGTGGCGTACTTTCACCACTTCTGTTCTCCATTTTCATCAACTCTATAACAATTCCACTTACTTGTTCCTATCATTTGTATGCAGACGACCTCCAAATTTATACGCAAGCACCACTCTCTGGCCTTCCTGGCGCGATTGAGATCACTAACAGAGACCTGAAGAGCATTGCCGACTGGAGTCGATCCTATGGGTTGAAGGTGAACCCGGCCAAGACACAGACTATTATCATTGGTAGCTCTTGGTATGTATCTCGAATCGACTATGTTTCGCTGCCTATGGTTACCTTTGATGGTACTCCTATTCCATTTAGCAATAAAGTTAAAAACCTGGGCGTGATTTTTGATGATTGTCTCACATGGAAACCTCATGTGGCGGAAGTGAGCAGGAAGGTGTTTGCCGCGTACGGTTCGTTGAAAAGGCTCAAGAATCTTTTGCCGACCAAGACTAAAATTTCTTTAGCACATTCACTTCTACTACCAATACTGGATTATGCAGACGCTTCCTATCCTGACTTAACTGTTGAACTGCTGAATAAGCTCGAGCGTCTGCAGAATCTTTGTATTCGGTTCATCTTCGGTCTGCGGAAGTATGACCATGTTTCCTCGTACCGATCCCGGCTTCAGTGGTTGCCCATATCTCGCAGACGGGACTGCCATATCCTCTCCCTTCTTTTCTCCATCCTCTTCAATCCTAAATCTCCTCCCTACCTTAAACAGCGCTTCATCTTTCATTCCACGACCTTGCCTCGAAATTTACGCTCTAGTGAAAGTATGAGACTCAACCTTCCCCCGCACAGGACCGACTTCTACGCAGACTCTTTCACAGTGCGAGCGATCAAGCTGTGGAATTGTTTGCCTGAGGAGGTTCGTCGGGCCCCGTCCCTTGAAGCTTTCAAGATAAAAGTTAAAAATCATTATCTATCTGAAATTGTATAATTTTCTCTTATTTGGTATTTTTTTTTCTCTATTATTGTATTATCTATTATATCTGTTTCTTTCTTCGTATTGCACATTATCCTATCATCCATAGCTTAGATATGTATTAGTTTATTTTAATGTATTTATTAGTATATTAAGTTTTGTTTACAGAATTGTTTGTGTATTGTTATGTAAAATTGTTTATGTATTTTATTGTTATTTATTTAGTATGTACTATTAGGTAATATTTGCACTATCCCGCTTCCATAATCGCACTCTCTCTTTCACCCTAAGGTTGCCTGGTAGAGAATGCTACCTAGCATTAAGGCCACCTATTGTACTGTTTCCTTTATTTGTGTTTTCTACTTGTTGTTACTTTTTGTGCAATAAAGAATTTTGTTATGTTATGTTATGTTATGTCTCGCTATATAACGTTGACTATCAAGTATAATTTCAAGTCTTACCAACTGCGCCGCCCTGGTTGATTCTTTTCTTTTCAAAGAATCCTTTCTTTCCATCAGATTCACTGCTGTCAGAAGATCCGCTTTCAGAAGATTCGCTGCTATCAGAGGATCCGCTTTCAGAACTCGAAAAGCCTTTTACAAGTTTACCGACACTACCACCGATGGAAGCGGCAGCCTTGGCTGAACCAACCAGACCGTCCAACACGTCGACATTGGGTCTGCAAGTAGCCGATGCTACCTGCAAAAAGACAACAAAGTAAGTAAGTAAAAACACTTTATTGCACATTAAAAACACTAAAAGTACTCATAAATGAAAATAAGAAATCGAAATATTGACAAGCGTCTACCGCGTTCAACGTTTATTAAGATAATATAGCACTGTGAGTGCGGTAAATCCTAATAAATTGATACAACAAAGTACATTTAATATTATTATGCGATCTTGGATGAACATTGCCTTAACAGCCGCAACAGTCCACTTCTTGCTGGACATTGGTCCCCCCCTATTGCCATTATTGGCCATACTCACCACGCTTGCCAGGCGGATTGACAAGTGCAGTGTAAGATGTTATCACAGGTAACTGAATGCTCTTTTTTTTTTAATAGCCCATAATGTATCTCACTGCAGGGCAAAGGCCTCCCCTCTTTTTCGCCTCTTCTTCGTTCTCGCTCATGAGCCTCTGATGTCCATTGCTCGCAAAAATTGACAATTTCGTCCCGCCATCTTGTGCGTGGTCTACCTCGCCGTCGCCGGCGACCATCTTCCGGGATCCATTCTGTGGCCATCCTGGCCCATTCCGTGCCATGGGCCATGACTGGTCATTCCGTGGATAATTTATCCTTATGATTTTAACGACATTCACAGCCCACGGGAAGAATTAAGTTGATGCTATTTTAAGCCGGCATCACACGGCACAGAACGGCACGGCATTGCCTTTTCAAGAAGTGCATACAAATTCTGGTTTTGTTCTATAATTACGGGAAATTGAATCTCTTATAAATTGTAGTAAATAGTAATAATCTGCCAGCAATGTCCTAATCCTAACGAAACTGGGAACAATTAATTCATAAAATGGAAATCTTTGTGAGTGCCCCTGAGTGCCCCACCAAGAATTGAATCCGAAACCTTTGTACAGCAAGCACTATCACTACGCCATATCGGTCGTAGGAACTATAAAGTACTATTTTTAACTAGGTAATTGTAAGAAGATTGAATATTTTCTGTACCAATGTAGGATATCTATGAAAATGAGTAAATAATCTCAATAATGTAGGTTCTTACCAGAGCTAGGAGAACAATAGTAAAGGTCTTCATTTTAGATAGTGGATTGCTTCTTTCTCCTCTGCTGGCGATATGAATGACTCTGAAGCTAAAACGCGCTTTATATACCAAACAAATATTTTCTGTAGGTATCTAGACACTAAGCAGAACACATCCTAAATTATGTATTGCGAGTAACTAAGGTACTTAGTGCAATTGACGACAATATTCTATCGGCAGAATAGAAAACTCGCAAAAATACCCTGTCTTTCGATTAAGTACAACACAGAAGTAGTAAAATTAGCGGAAATCTATTTTACTTTATTGTATATGTTAGGTTAGGGATATAGGCGTGATTTGAGTGTGTGTGTGTTTGTGTAACTGTAACATAAATATTAGTTACAGTGATGATGATGATTTCTCCGACCGATTTCGGCCATGGCGACCACTTTGACTCCTAATCAGATCGGCGCTGATGCGCCCGGAGATGGCTATTGTAGCCAATTTTGGCAGAAAACTCCGTGCACAGAGTGGACACGTGAGTTTGCCATTTACATAATTATAGTTAATGGCGACGGGTGGACGGGCCTTCAGCTCATCGCGCTTAGCGTCGAGGTCTGCTTTACGCTGTTCCTCAAACTCGCGGACTTGCCTCTTAACCATCCCGCGCCATTCGGGACGCTGTGCTGCCAGACCCTCCCATTGAGTGGGCTCAATGTTGCATCTTTTCATGTGTCGTTTCTGAACATCTTTATATATAGTTACAGTATAAAGTACTTTATTGGTAAAACTTAAATATTTTACATGTCGAATGCAGTAAACTTATTCTAGTCACAAAATTATAAATTAAATTTTCTAAACCTCTGATATTTAATACAGTCAAAACTCTTAATCAGTCAATAAGGGTTTCATTGACACTTAAGCGCAGACTCATGGACATGTGCATTCTTCCCATCCTTACCTACGGACACCTTCAATTAATAAGGATATTGACCGATTTTATCGGTTAATAAGCTTATTGACTGGTTAAGGGTTTTGGCTGTAATATATATATCGCACTCTTAGTAAGACAACGACCGAATGCAAAATTGCTAACTTTTGGGAAACAGCAAAAATCTTTTTGGATTTTTGAAGCAAATAGTAAAATCACTATAAAATCATCACAAATAAAGATATTCAAAATCTATAAAAAGGTGTGTATACCTAAGAGTACCTTCTATTAGATTAAGTAAATCAAGTAAATGTTTGTTAGTCTATTATATATATATTTTTAGTTTTTTTCTTAAGTTTTGAGATCGGTCGTTGTCTTACAAAAATATTTTAAAAAATTGTGTCTGATCTACAAATAAGTCTATATCTTACTAAACTATTGAAGTACAGAGGTGACCAAATTTTTTTTCAGTCATTATATTACTTAAATTTAAGAAGAGAGTGTAAAATATTACTAAACGAGTCGTTATTTGACAAAAAATCCCACATATTTAGAGGCTTATGTCAAAATTTAGTACCAGAAGATGGTGATGATTTAGAGTAAACTGTTTTATAACTGGCAAAATAAATACTTATTATGAAAACTAAAGATGTTTGTTTATTGTCGTGTAAATAAAAACCATTTTTTTTGGGTTTTTTTAATATTTGGACGTATTTTCGCTGAAAGGACTCAATCCACAAAATTGACAAAAATGAACTAGTGTTACCAAAGAGGTTTATAGGGTCAGCTCTTTCATTCAGCAAAAAAGACTTACGATCTTCTTCTTCTTCTTTTCGTGTGGGACACCGAGTCGTCCAACAACCCGATAAACCCTAGTGTCAGAATTTTTCAACCGCCTTCTACAAGTAGCAGGCTTCTGACATGGTTGTGTAACGACCGCCATCTAAGTGATCATAGACAGCAACCGGGACCTACGGCTTAACGTGCTATCCAAAACACGGAACCATCTTACTTACGGACAATCGGGTGGTTCAGCCCGCAATGTCCTAACCAGACTGGGAACAAATTCACAAAGTGATAAATATCAACTTTGTGAGTTGACCCACCGAGAATCGAACCCGGAACCTTCTGCGTCAAAGGCAGTTGCACTACCACTGCGCCACATCGGTCGTCACTTACGATCAGACTAACCAAAGGCAGCGTTTTACATACAAAGTCGTTTCTCATTTATTCGGTTGCAGTGAAGGAGTTCAGCCAAAAAGACTCAAGCTGTCAGAGTCGTTTTAAATAAAACATTATTTGTAGAAACAGTGCAATTTTTTATTTTCTTAAAAACGACGCAACCAATTTAGGTCATTTCTCATAAATTGTATGTGGTCTATACAAGACGACGTTTCATTTAGCTGAAAAGACTCAAACTGTCTAAGTCAGTTCTGATAAATTCTACTTGAAGAAAACGGAAAAAATTCCATTCATCTGAAATAACTTTAAGGCCAGGATTCAGTGCTCAAATCACGATTTCAGGGGGTGAGGTGGGGGGGGCCGCCCGCGCTCCCCGCGCTCTGACACATCATCTGGCGCTCGCACACCACGCACCCGTACGTCGTGTGTTTTATAAACATGACCGCAGTCCGTCCACCTTTCAAGTATATTTGAGCTTTATCCCGGCCGTATCCCGAACTTTTACTTCTACTCGTGAATTATTATTATTTTGTGAAAATGCGTCGAAACGAATATGAATGTGGGTAGATGGATGGACGCAGAAGAGGAGGAAGGCCTAAAAAGACCGTAATGTCTAGTTAAAACACACACATTTAATTATAAAGAATGTTAGGATAAGTTCTAAGTTCCTTTTATGTACCTGTCTGTGCGGAATCGCACTTTTTTTGTATGATCTGTTGTATTTTTTATTACTTTTTATTTTGGACAAGATATTTTGACTCAGGGTCATTATAGTCGTGCTAGAGAAAGTTGTTTTTTTTATTCCACTAAAAATCAGGCTCCAGCTGATAAAGCAGCCAGCGGGACATATCGGCTCCGCCACACTGTCCTTGAAACTGAACAACTTTCCCCAAGGAACATAGGTCGAAATATGAAAAAAAATCTAGCCGACCCGTCTTACATTCTATAAAGTTAAAAAAAGTACGAATAGATTGTACAAAAGATGATTATGAATCAAAAAGGTGTAAACAAATATTTTAATGTTGATAGAAAATGGTCCAAAAATTTGAGTACCGAAATTCAGTTATATTTGCTCTACGATGTACTGGATTCAAGATATATGCACTTTTAGTTTCCATTCGTTTTTAATATTCAAAAATGATATTTTACTAAAATGTTAAATGGCGTTTTTCATTGGAGTCCTCTCTCACGCTTGCAACTTGCTATAGGTAGATACTTCATTGATTTTGTTTTGTTTATGCTGCCGGCTCAAGTGTCAACATCCGTCGACTTGGGATGTAGACCGTGAAATACTAGAATTTACGTCATGTATGTGGGATGATTTGTATGATGAGACGAACAACTGTAAGATGAAACGAATGGACAATTGAACGATAATTTTTGAACGTAAGACAAATATTAGATGAATTTCTGTACTATGATGCTAGAACGGAAAAGCAATATAGGTGAGTGAGTGAATGAGTGTGAAAGAGAGAGTGAACACTTTTCAAATAGTATCTTGGGCGAAAAAAACCCGTGGTTATCTGTGTAAAATCCGAAAATTTTGTTAAATATTCCTCCTTCTCCACAGCCACAGGGACCAGGACATGGGTCTATGTTATTACAGCAAATATAAAACTAAAAAGCTTACAAAAGATTTTAGTTAAGCGCTCCATCTCATATAAAACATAACCCTTTTTCCAAGCCGGTCGGATAAAAAATAAAAAAAAGCAATAAAGAATAGAAAAAAGTACGCGTGACATATAATTGGAACGCAAACGCCATGAAACATTTCAGCAAGTGATAATCTTAAAATTAAAATCGGGCCCGTATTTAGTCCACAATTGCCCTAGGCCTCGCCTCACTCACATGCGCATTATTCAAGGCCTACTTTTCTAGTTATTTATTTCACTACCTCATCTGTTCCAATTTCTCATTTAGTCTACTTTTACACTTGGTCAACTTCCTCATTTATTCGATTCCCTCTTTTAATCCACTTTCTCGGTTAGTCCAAGTTTTATTTGGTCCACTTTCTCATTTGGTCATTTTCCTCATTTATTGAAAGTATAAAAATATCTCGTCAAGCCCACAATTAGGGACTTTCTAGGGCCACAGGCCACTTTTTTATTTTGTGCTAAAGAATATGTCAAGTGCCACGTTATTTTAGGGAAATATAGATGGTGCGCAACGGGATACTGGTTATTACTATAATGTTATCTCTTTGATAAGCGTCAGTATGAACATAAAAGTTCATACCTAGCTCCTGAACCGCGCCATCTAATTTCACTGTTATACTACTCTTACATAGAAAGTGCCATATTACCCTAAAAAACTTATAGTCTGGCATGCATAGTTTTCGAGATTAATCCGGTTTTTAGTTTGACAGCTGTCACCTTAAATCAAGAATTCGTCAAAACATACAACAGAAAGCAAAACTACTTTATTTCCGAAACTAAGGTTGACTAAGAAATGACATCTCTGGTCTGTGGTTGAATGACCACCAACTGGATCTAATTTCGCACCGCTGTGTCGGTTTCTGTAATAAGTTCTTGCGGGAAAATTGTTCAGATGACCTGTCAAGCAAAGAGTTGTCTTGAAAAAAATTATTAAAAATTACTTGGTTAAAAATTAAAAATTACCTACTGTAAAAACGTTACTCATGTTCAGAATGCACCCTGTAAATATTTAGAGTGAATTACTAGTTATGTATCACTCCTTTCTTATTATAAGTAAAAAGACTTAGTTAGACTTCTGCTTTTGATTATCTTATAGATAAAATATCGTCTATCGTCAAGGCTAGCTGAAGCGACAGCTATGATAAATTTGTTGCTCGTCTCGCCAAAAGACGTAACCGACGCAATAATAAGCGCATACTTAAACTACGCCTTCTGGTGTCAGCAATAAAGTATTTTATAAATCAATCTGTCCATGTCACTAATGTCATAAGTAAAATGAGCGGCGTAATAATTACGAAAAAATATTTGTAATTTTTGTGGGAACTTTTGACACAGTACCGGCGCTGGCAAGAGCCATTTGGGTACTGGCGGGGTAGCGGGCGGTGCGGGATGTCATTGGGAGGTTGGTTTGTCGGCGAGAACCGTTCTAATTTTTGGAAAAAATTGATTTGTTGAATTAAAATCTGTTCATCTACTAAAACCTGATAGTGTTATTTTTAGGGCATTAAAAGAGGAATATTCTACATCAAGAAACTATATCAAAATAGTAGTCCAAGTTACGATAAAATTGGTTTGAAAATATTTTTAATGCTCTTTTTGAGATTTTTTTTATTAAAACATATCTAACCAATCGAGTCATACGATAGTGTTACTACTAGAGAATATCTTTGAGTATGTCATCTATTTTTTTGAGGTCTTGTTAGCATCAATAACAGGCTTAAAAACTGGATCGAAAGTAACGCTTTTCATCGGCCTTACTTCAGCAGAGCGCCTTAACTGTTTAATTCTTTTCTGATAAACCTGGTTATAGTTCTACTAAGGCCATTTTCGTTTTATATGAATTTATTTTGTTTCTTGCTACAAATTTTATTTAAAAAAAAAACACATTAGTAACAAGTAAAAAAAAAATCTTTACTATAAAAAAATTAAATATCCTTGAAGCACATGAAGGCTTCAAGTACAAATTGGTTAATCACATCAGCCTATAGCAGTCCATTGCTGGACCTATGTCCAGGCCTATTTCTCCTCCAAGGTACACCACAAGGCACGACACGAGCTACCGCTTTCGCCATTCAGTCGCTACCAGCTTTTCTCTTTCAATGGTCCATCTGGCCGGAGGACATGCAACGGTATGCTTACCAGGGCGTAGCGTGTAAGATCTAGAAAAAGATATCCTCCAGCGCATTGGTAAAAAGTCTGGGTGATGTAACGTCACCCTGTTATATACCCTGCTGGATGGGTCTTGTTTTCTGGTTTTGTACTTGGATGGACATCGTCGCCATTTTATATGGGTTTCACAGCACCTCTAAGTATCGCCAGTCGAGTTGGTATCGCTTACAGACTTGATGTCCATGCCTGCAGACTCGACTAGCCCAGGTTTCTCGTAGTCCACAAAAGCCAAACACAGCGGTTGGTTATATTCTTTTGACCTATGTATGACCTGCCGTACAGTATGGATGTGGTTAACAATGTTGAAGCCTTTACGAAACCCTACCTGCTCCGGTGGCTGAAAGACGTCAATTCTTGATGTCAGACGATTCGTTACGACTCTCGAGAAAGCATATAGACGTGGCGCATGCAGCAGTGTGATCGGCATATAGTTTTTGAGAAGCGTTTTATCTCCTTTTTTTAAAAACAAAGCCACGACATCACTGCTCCACGCCTTCCGGGTTGTCCCATTGGCTATCACGTGAGTTGGATAGCCTTTTCACCTCCGCAAGGACCAGTTTCCCACTAGCCTTTAGCAGCTCAGAGTCCACCCTGTCTTCCCCGGGAGCCTTTTTAGTTTGGGGCAAATTGGAGCAGAGAAGTGACCTCACCATGCGGCACATTCCAGCTTGAAGTTGATATTTATGGTGCCTCTTACAAGTCGGCGATCGCTTGTTATTAAGAAGATGACAGAGACATCCATATTATAAATATGTGTCTTGTAATCGTCATGATGAATAAAAAGCACAAATGTCAATCTTGTTCTTCGTCTTACCGTCAGAGCTCTTTCAGATCCACTGCTTGGGGTTGGGGCTTTTTCTGAAAAAAGGTGTTCATACAGACAAAACAGCCCTTGTCTGCTGAGGAAGTTGCATCTGGCCTCTCTGGTTTCAGCTCCCGTAGCCATGTCCCTAACATGATTCGCTGCCCTGTCCCATTTTGGCGTCGAAGTCCCCCATGACAACCGTTAGTGGGTTTCACTCGGTCGGTGCGTAGCCTTCGACACGCCGTCTTATAGGGCCTCATCTTTTTCGTCTAAGATGTTCGAACTCAGTGCATATACATGTACAACCTTGACAGAGTGTCTCTCGGCCAATTTCAGTACGAGGTAAGGTTAGCTACCCTGGTCAAGACGCAGCATATCTCCTTCACGTTATCAGTGTTGTCAGAAAGTACTTTGTTGACGAGGAATCCTATCCTACCCTAACCCCCATAAACAAGTTGGTTCTGTTTCAACTATTATCAAATCATTTTATATTAGTCCACTGAACTGACTGTGCCCGCTGAACGAAGACCTCCCCCAGGGTACAAGCTCCTGCTTTCGCTATCCAGTCGCTACTAGCTGCTCTCTTTCAGTCATAGGTCCATCTGGCCGGAGGGCGTCCAACGATACGCTTGCCAAGGCATGGTCTTCACTTGGGAACCCGCATACTCCACCAGCCGTCGGTTCTGACAACAACAGATGTGACCAGCCGACTGCCACTTCAGTTTGCTACTCTTTCGGACTATATCCATTACTTTGGTCTTTTTGCGGATAGTCTCATTCAGTAACCGCCTGTCCATTAGCGAGATCATTACTCATTTATTGTTCGGGGTAGTAATATGTTGCTTAAGATAACCTATAAAATACACTATACTCATCACCAATGATTTTATAGGTAGTGCGTAGAATTCGATTGAGCACATACCCGGCTAGTGACCACAAGCGTATAGATTTCTTGTGACTTATCTAAAATAGCTTGATCCAAATTAAAAAAAAACAATGACTTATTTCATAATACCTTGACACAAGTTAACTACAATTTTATAAAATATAGGCCTAAATATAAATGAGCCATCATTATTTAAATTTATTCAATGTAACATAGACCGAATTTGACTTCCAACACAGTTAATGTCAGATTTTCAAAAGAACATAGACTTAACTTTAACACTGTCAATGAGTCTGTACACAATGTAAGTAAAACAACGACTGAATACAAAATCAGTCAACTTAATCACAAACAGTTTTTGTAAGACAACGACGTATTTCAAAATCGGTCGTTCTCTTACTTAAGTATGTTCAATAAACTTATCCAAAGTCTAAGTGAAACAACGACGTATCCCGAAATCGGGCAATGTTCGACACAACCTCCGCTTGCGGTGGCCGGCGCAAGACTAAATCGGTCGTTGTCAGACGAATGAAGCAGGGGCGCGGGGATAGTAAGATAAAGACTCCTCTATTTTCTACCTTACTGTTAAGGGAAAAAGGTTGATTTTCTTTACACTACGTTATGAGACATGCTCTTTGCTGTCGATTTTTGCACTTAACTCAGTTTCGCCAATTTTTGATTTCGGTCGTTGTCTTATTAAGAGTGCGATATATCAATCACCAAATCGCATACCAGATTTTTAATCTAATTTATTTTTTATTTGCAGGATCATCATCAGATCCTGTCTTTTCTTATAGCCGTCTTGACTATTGTAATTGGATTTTGTAAACTATCTAGATAACTATAACTTCGGTTTGTAAAGTACCACCTATACGCGTATTATTTCGAATTTATGTGAACCTCAACTGTAACAAGCACCTTTCAAGAAAACCTAAGTTGAAAAATATTATTTCCACGAATATGTGAAAATAATGTATGACATGGTGAATTAAACAATTTGCAATTTACATTTTGTTTATAAGTAGAAACTTGTAAACAAATTATTTTGCTACATAAAGGAGTCCTCACACTGAGAGTTCGCAGTATCAAACCTTTGTCAGATGTTTTAACATTGTGACCTTCGAAATCCGGGCCCAGCCGTCATCTCATCGTTCATGGCCTGAATTATTGTTTATTTATTGACATTGTATACCACACTCACACACACACACACACACATAAATCACGCCTTTACCCCTAGCGGGGTAGGTCGTTATCGCCACATCTGACAATTTTTGAGGGTCGTTTCAGATAAGTACATTACAGTCAGTTTCAGTCGTTTACATTGTATACCATAGCAGTTTTAATTTAATTTCAGTTAAGATTCAGGAATTCTTATTCTTAGTTTAGGAATGTTTCACACATTAGTGGACCAATTTGTAGACGGAACCTATAGAAATTATCTTATCTCCACATAGTACATGACCCGATCCATGATTAGCCGACGCGACGTTACATGACATCTAAATCAGACCCATGGCAGCAGGGCGGCGAAGTTGTGCTAAGCATGAGTTATAAATAAGAACCACTACCCAGGAACTCGGCCGGAAGTTGGAAAAAAATGGTGATTTTCGGTTTTCCAATACTAAGATACTTATTATAAGTATCATGTGGTATCATAACGAAACTGATGGCAAAATTTAGCGCTACCCTATGTAGTAAGGAAAATAAACATAGGTCGGCCTGGTCTAAAATGCCTGGAAGTACCTGTACACTTGTACTGTAATGGTCAATTTTAACACCGTCTACCAAGTACTTCCGGCTATTTTAATTTTCTTTACTAGGTAAGCGCTAAATTTTGCCTTCAGTTTCGTTACGATACAACATGTCGTAAAAAGTAACTCAGCATTGGAAAAACGGAAATCACCATTTTTTTCCAAATTCCGGCGTAATTCCTGGGTGGTGGTGGTTCGTTCTGGATCGGTCCACTATATAAGGTGTAAAAATATTAGCTGCAAATATTTAAAGGCGTGAATCAGCCCATGAATCTCAACAACTTTCTCCAAGAAACATAGGTCGAAATATGAAAGAAATTTTTGGACCTCCCATACAAAATTTAGCAGCCGAGCGAGTCAACTGTATGGGACGCCCAATTTTTTTTTTCATATTTCGACCTATGTTTCTTGAGGAAAGTTGTTCAGTTGCATGGGCTGATTCACCCCTTAAAATATTAGCAGCAATTTTTTTTACACCCTGTATAAGACTGAGAAATGAGACGTCAGACAGCGCGACGCTCGAAATGCCTCAAGTCCAACGCGTTCGATCAGTGCTTCTTTCTGATGACGTACGGAACCGAGACGTGGAACCTGACAGTAAAACTGGCCCTTAGGTTACATGTCTCGATGTCAATCAGAGGCCTATGGAAAGATCCATGCTTGCGATCTCGCTGATAGATAGGGTCCGAAATGAGACTCCGTAAAAAGACCAAAGACTTCGGCTCATTACATCTGTCTAGGAACTAATGGCCGGTGGAGGGCGCGGGTTCGCGAGTGGTGACCACACCCCGGCAAGTGTACCGTTTGACTCCCTCCGGCCAGATGGACCGATGACTTTAGACCGGCTCTTAGCGACTGGATGGCGAAAGCGGGAGATCGTCCATTGTGGCGTACCCTGGGGGAATGCTAAAGGCTGATGTGATGAGGATCATGATGGGGTGTCTGAGGTTTTCCGTATTTATAGTTACACGTTGTATATACGAGTATATGGTATAAAATATTACATGGCAATAGAATTACGGTTGAGTGGTTGAGTGAGATACTCACTTATCTTATCTAGCCTTTGCCCACTGCTGGGCAAAGGCCTCCCTCCCTTTTTTCCACTGATCTCGATCCTGTGCCTCTTCATGCCAATTTTTATAAAACCCGTCCAGTTCGTCTCACCATCTGCGCCTGGGCCGCCCGCGACGACGTCTGTCGGTTCTTGGCTTCCAGTTGGTGGTGGTATAAGCCCACATACTCACTACGGCGCAAAAATACAAAGTAGGTATCAAAAATGCAGTGTCGGTATCTCGGTAACGAAATCGTCGTTTGCTTTCGTTGCCTACTCCTAAAAATAAAATGGTATTTTTTTCTGAAATTAACGCCTCTTGGAAAAATACAAGCTAGTTTTAGTACTAGCGGCCTGCCCAGCGGCTACGCCCGCTGCAACTAACTTTCCAGTGGGAATAAGATGTTTTCCTGGCAAGTATTATACATAAAAACCTTTCTCTTGAATCACTCTATCTATTAAAGAAAACTGCATTAAAATCCGTTGTGTACTTTTAAAGATTTAAGCAAACATACATACAGACAGACGCGAAAAGCAACTTTGCATTATACTATGTAGTGATTTTCCGCCCGAGCTTATTCCACTAAGTTTAAATTCTATTAATTAGTCATTATAACGCACCCTTAGCTTTTCCATATATAAATGTTGTTATTTTTGGAATATTACAGCATTAAAATTAATTTACAAGGATATTAAAAATAGCCTGTCAATAGCCAGCACCATAAGATGTAGGTATACCCTCTTTTCAATAACCGTAAAACTTCGAATTATCTCCAAACAACGAATAAGGAAATTCAAAACAAGGCAAGCGCTTACTGACCAGGTGCTCTTCAATTTCTAAAACGTTCGTTTTCGGTTCCGTGCACGAAAGTCCACCTCCGCCTAGTCTAACCACACGTTTGTAAATTTCTTTTACTTGATTTATTTATAGTCAAAATTATGTGTGAATGCTGAACATGTGATACAAGCATAATAAGTGGCGGATTTTCGCATGAAACGAAAACGAACATTTCAGAAATTGAGCTTCTGAAAATACAATGACATCTTTTAGAAATTGGTACGGACTCCACGAAGAGTCGCGCAGATCAGCTCAGGAGTAAGTTTATATCCATAAAATGCGACATAGGCTGAACCACAGAATAATAACTAGTACTGTACAATAGTTTTGTCTACAGCACAGTACCCGGCAACCGTGTGGGCTATCGTGCGAGGTGGTGGGGGCAAATACCGTCCCGCTTTTGCCGACCAAACTTTGGTAGTGCGGCGCGTGACGGCACTTGCCCCCACCACCTCGCATGATAGCCAAGAAGTTTGCCGAGTACCTACCACAAAAAAACACACAAAAAAGAGAGTCCCGCGCGACGTCTCTTGTTTATGACCACTTTATGACAGTCCCATCGAAATATATTACCAACTGTAGGTACCGAACAATGTCTGAAACATCTTTTTGAAATAAGAAAAAATTGAGAGCGCCCAAAATGTGTCTATCTGTGAGATACTCAGTATTTTGAAGGTTTCAGGCAAAAGTTGTTCAGTTTTATGGATGGAACTCACTCTGAAAATATTTTAACTTAAGGGAGAAGGTGGCAGCTTAGTATATAATTTACAAAACAGGATGTAGCTTTCAAAATAGTAGGATTTCTTAATATCTTTTTGGATGATGTTTTAGGTAGTTTATTTACTACTGTAGTACATACATACATACATATATCACGCCGTTATCCCTTGCGGGGCAGGCAGAGCGTTAACGGCCGTAAGAATACGGTCGCTATCGCCACGTCTGACATTATTGAGGATTGTTTTCCAAGGTTGTTTTTGAAAACATGTGTATCACTATAGTGACAGGTTGTTAGCCTGTCGCCTAAAAATTGTAATACACCAATACTCTCGTGTCCCTTAGTCGCCTCTTACGACACCCGCGGGAAGGATGTGTGGTGATGCTATTTTAAGCCGGCATCACACGGCATACTGTAGTGCTTCACAAAGAAGTGCTATGCCGGTTATCTTACAAGGAAGGAAGGCGTTCAAAGCTGCCCCATCGTGGGGTGGGTTTGAACAAGCCTGGGGCACCTCTGAACAAGTCGTTATTTCCTGCTCCTATAACATTTTTTGTAAGATTAATTATGCATAATTCTTGCAATTTTTTCCTGATATATTTATGAACATAAAGCTCAGAACAGTAAAATATATCATCATTCATCATTCTCCTTGCCTCTTTGTCATTAAATCAATTTAAAACAGATTAAGTTAAAATTATCTTCTAAGTGAAATATTTCTGTAATATAATTCGGTATAAATCTATAGTATTTTTGGATAGCTGATAAAGTTGTAATGTGGTTGGCCGTGTGCATGGCTGTTCTTGTTGCTATACTTTATGTAAGCCCACGTATAAGACGTAATGTAGGTATTTTGCTAATGGCCCTGCATGCGTTTGGCTGCATGCTTCGTACATGTGCTTAGTTTTACTCGTATTATTCTGACACTAGGGTTCATCAGGTCGTTGGACGACTCGGTGTCCCACACGAAAAGAGAGAGAGAGAGAGAGAGAGTGAACACCTGTAATTGGTTTATTAGTAAGATTTTGTATTTAATAATTTTTAATAATGATTTATTTATTTATTATTATTATTTATTTATCCCGTTCTCTATCGGGGTCGACTACCTAACCTAGGGTAGGTGACATGTAACCAAGTTTTTACACACACGCAGTAAAATACTACATATAATATCAGAACATAAAGCCTAGACTTTGTATGTTCAAATGTGCCCCTCAGAAATTGTTCAAAGCTGCCTCGACCATAACTTTTAGTTTTTTAATAGAAATTTTCCTTTAGGACCATTGGGACAACTGTCCCAAAAGGACAGCTTCCCAAATAGACAACCCACCAATTTTATTTCCCAATTTACCAACTTCCCAATTCACCAACTGTTATTTTGTGGTGTGTGTGTGTGTAGTATGTGTGTGTCGTGCGTGTGTGTTTGTGTGTGTGTGTGTATGTGTGTGTGTGTGTGTGTGTGTGTGTAGGTGTGTGTGTGTGTGTGTGTGTGTATACCGCCCGACCAAGTGAATTTGTATGGAAGGTCCAAAAAAAATTCTTATTGAATTTTGACTTAATGAATATTTCTTGGGAAAAGTTTTTCAGTTTCATAGGCTGATGCACTCCTTAGCTAATATTATTACACTTTATATATTTATTTGGTATTGATTCAAGAATTTTAAAAATCCGGGGCATTTTCTTAAATATGAATAAGGTCGAAAATTGCTTGCACCACTGCATTTGCTTTGCAATAGATAGTAGAGTCAAAAAATATGGTGCAAGCAATTTCTGACCTTATTGACACTTGTGAAATTAGAGTACAAATGGTAGTAATGGTCACGTTTCTGTTTTATTATATGAATTGATTGTACAGCAATAAGGCCGCCTTTGCATATTATGTTTGGTATTTGTATTAAGGAAAGTAGCCCTATACTTGATGTCAAAACTAAAGACCGAAGTAGACCAAATAGGAAGTTGTCCTTTTGGGAAATAGACCAAGTGGGAAAGTTGTCCTATTGGGAAGTAAGTAGGGTTATTTATTGGCACTGTTCTCCCACAGACACAGTGTGTGAAATGGTACAGTTATCCTATGGTCACCATCGAGTCCTTTAGTTGCCTCTTACGACACCCACGGCAAAGAAATGGGGTGACGCTATTCTAAGCCGGCATAACCATAGAATAAATAATTGTACTAGCATAACTCGGCAAAACTGGTTATACGTAGGTAAATATAAACAAAAACGAAAGATTTAGCAGAAGAAGTTTATTTATTAGAACTATTTCTTTCAATTGCTATTTATTTATGTATAACAAATATACAAAAAAATCATTGACAATGTTAGATTTTTTTCCAGACATCGGGTTTTTAGGCTAGGCAGCTATGAGCCACATGTTTCTTAAATTTTAACTACAGTAAATTTGTGAATTCCATATTTTTCAAGTTGGAAGATGCATCAGGTATTTCGTATCTGTGAACAAAACAATACATTTGAACAATACCATTCCCGTTCTCATTCGCTAACAGTTATAATTTAAGTATTTCGTAAAACATCAGATCTATAATTGGCACAGGATCATGAGGATTGGGGCTGTAGAGAAGAGATCTAATTCTACGTATATACCGTGCTGTGGGTGGATGTGGGCTGAGAATGATGATGACAACATACATATACAAATAACGCCTTTAATCCTTGCGGGGTAAGCAGAGCGTTAACGAGCGTAAAATAGGCTTGTTTCCTGACAGGTCAAATGAGCTACTTTTTAAAACGATTTAAAACGGTATTTTGTATGATGAACTAGAAATATGACGTCACGCTGAAGTATTTGGATATCATCAAAACATTTCATTTATATTATTTTTCTGTTTATTAATTCAAACTTTGAATATTTCGAAAAATGATGAATGAAGTCCGTAGTATTTTTGGACAATAGTTTTAAGCGTACAACTCTTATATTTTTTTAATGACCCAGGAAAGTAGCGAATTACGGTCGTTGACGCCACGTCTGACAGTATTGAGAGCTTGAAAAGGATCTATTACTATTAACTGATACATTTTTTAGCAGTTTCGTTTAGGTACATATAGTACCAGTAGCATTCTAACTTTCCCCTAAGGGTTCAGCTTTAACTGGTGTTTCTTAAAGGTTATAATAAAAACCAGCATAGCGTAAGAGCTATCCCTAGTGTCGGGTTTTCATACAAACGTATTCCACTGTTCATTTAAATAATTTATTAAAGGACATTACCCTTCTCGGTGTACTATCCGCGATCTTTTTCTGTCTTCCGTCTTGTCCTTGACTTCTCTGTACGGCGTGGCCATTATTTATGGTAAAGGGATAATGTAACACTGTAAAGTATAATAACTTACTTTGTTTCTTCTTCGGATTCTTTGATCAGTGTCCTTAAAGGGTGTGGTCGAGAATAGTGCTAACACCACCGTCGACTCCTACAAGGACTGAAAACGAAAACGTAAACAAATAAATAAATAAAATAAATAAATATCTTGGACAATTCACACAGCGCCATCTAGCCCCAAACTAAGCAAAGCTTGTACTATGGGAACTAATAGCTGATATTATTACTTATATACTTTTTTTGTAACTAAATACATATTATACATTGAAAACACCCAAACTCAACACAAATATTTGAAAATTTTACTTAATAAATACTTGTGTCCGGTGGGAATCGAACCCACGACCCTCAGCGTAGAAGGCAGAGGTACTATCCGCTACGCCATCGGGACAGTCAATAACGATCAAGCCAACTTTTGTTTTGGATGCTCGTCCTGTTTTTCATTAGATTTTCGTCACACTTGCAGGCCTCGCATCAAAGCCGAAGGTATATAATTATAGAGTTTAATTATTGCTTAATATTAAGAGCAGAGATTTTTTATGCAGCATAGTTCTGGAGTTATTGAATGTTAAATCGTGTTTTGTAGGTACCCCTAAAGGGGTCTCGCACGCGGTAATTAGGAAGGTAGTATGTACTTACGGCCACCGAGTCCATCACCAAGATTGCCACTTGCTAGTCCTGACACAACTGAAAATAAATAAGATTAGATTTTTATTGCATGCAACTTTCCCCATTTTACATACTATGTGCGGATCGCACACTTGAATATCGCAGCGGTCTGTCAGAGCCATACTAGAAACGTCACTCCCGATACTAAAACCGCAATCAACGAACCACACTGCGATAGCGCTGCATCAACAGCGGTTGAGCGGTTTTAGTATGGGAAGTGACATTTCTAGTATGGATCTGACAGACCGCTGCGATGTTTTAGCGAATTCTCTTAAAAGAAAGTAAGGCTACTTTTCCACCAGAGTTGTGCGAGGTAGCTAAGCGGTCTGCGAGGAAAAAATCCACCAATAGAATCCAGCTTCGTTTTCCTAGCCTCGCTCAGCTCAGCTCTGGTGGAAAGGGCTTTAGCGAAGCGAGATCATTAGCATACAAAACAAGCAAAAAATGTGGGCGAGGGTGCTGCGACGAATGTGTGGCCAGGCAGGAATGCTAGAAAAGTACTGCGAGGGACCTCCACTGTACCGCATATCCTCCGCTCACACATTTCTCAGCACTCGTACCGCACATTAATGCGCATTTGGCCGTGTGATGCCGGCTTAGAATAGCATCACCCCATTTCCTAACCGTGGGTGTCGTAAGAGGTGACTGACGGACTTGAGGGTTTCAGGTGTATTACAACTTTTAGGCGACAGGCTGACAACCTGTCACTATAGTGATACACAAATTATCTCAAACGGCCCTCTTTATTTGTCAGACGTGGCGATAGCGATCGTATTTTTACGGCCGTTAACGCTCTGCCTACCCAATAAGGGATAAAGGCGTGAGTTATGTATGTATGTTGACAGCTCCGCTAGGCAACCTCGCCGTATTTACCTCGTACAGCTCTTGTGGAAACCGCTACACATTACCACAGCACAGCTACTCATCTTCGTACGAGACATTTTACTCGCACGGCTCTGGTAGAAAAGCAGAATACTTACGTCCTCCTGGTCCTGCTACACCTCTCACGATTTTTCCAAGTCCATCTCCAACGCCACCTGTTTAACAAGCATAATTAAAATATGAAAAGAAAAACAACTGCGCGTGGTAGTTTCATGTGTGAACTCCCTGGCCGGACTACCATTTAGTGCTAACTTACTATTATTGTAAACACATGCTACATTATGTTTACCTTCATCTCTGACATAAATAGTCGTGAAATGCGTCTCCACTGAAGCGGGGCTGCGCTAAGCTGAGCTGAGCGGGGCATGAATTGACCAATCAGGGTGCGTCTCCTCTGAAGCGGGGCGGGGATTCGGGGATTTTGAGGCTCATGATTGGTCAATTCATGCCGCGCTTAGCTTAGCTTAGCACAGCCCTGCTTTAATGGAGACGCACCCTAAGATTAACTAGCACAAAAACATTTTAAGCGATCCGGTCAGGCCTGAAACGTTAGTTTTTGTGTCATGCGAAAATCTGCTACTATTTGCTTGTATCACACGTTCTACTTTACTTATCAATTCCCATATACCCTCAAAAATTCACACATATTTTCGACTATAAAAACATCAAGTAAAAGAAATTTAAAAGCGTTTAAGACCAGTCGTTTCGGACTTTCGTGCACGGAACCGAAAACGAACGTTACAGAAATTGAGCTCCAGAGAGTATTTCTGCAGCCGCTGGACCATCATCATCATCACATCTCCGAAACTTATTTATGAATCAGACTTTTTGAATTGATAAAATTTTATTTTCGTGTTTTTCGGATCTTATCATTATATGGATTAGATAGTCCTCGTTGGATCGCTAACGATATGTGCTGCACCAGGTATGACTCGGTACGGGGTTCTGATCGGCGGATGCGCCTCCCTAATTCAGTGACGAACGCCCGAGCCTCTGCACCCCAGGCACCGGTCACCTCCACCGCGAAGGACAAAAAATTATATTGCCCAAGGAGGTTTGCGTATTTTTGCCGTTTTTGGGAGGCCGCCCATTCAGCTGCCGATCGGGCCTCGCGGATGGAGCGCGGTAGGTGGGATGCGGCAAAAGTGCTGACACAGGTTGCATCCCAAACGAGGCACCGGCCTTTTTCCCATGGCACAAGATTATAATGATAAAATAATAATTATGCCAAAAGTCTACCTCAAGACATATTTGAAACAATACAAGTGATCCAGCTTGGGGAGTACTTTGCGTTTATTTATTTGTAAACCAAGAATATAAAACTTAATATGGTTGTATAAAGCTTTAAAAACTCACCAACTAGTTTTCTTAGTCCATTAGTAGCACCACCTACTATTGTGTTGAGTCCCTCTGCACAGACAAAATTAATGAAGGTTATAGTCTGAGAAATAAGTTAACAAGCGCAAAAAAGCAATGAAGTATTACTAAATAGAACAAAATTTTAAGAAAGTAAATACAACTTACTAGATACGCCTCCGATGAGGTCGCCCGAAGAAAGACCATCTGTAATATATTTTAGTTATTAAGATCCATGTTTATTGCCGTGTGATGCCGGCTTGGCATCACCCCATTTCTTCCTGCGGGTGTTGAAAAAGGCAACTAAGGGACTGGAGGGTTTCATATGTATTACAGTATTAGGCGACAGGCTGACAAGCTGTCTTTCTCTTTTCGTGTGGGGCACCGAGTCGTCCAACGATCCAGTGAACTTTTCAACCGCCTTCTACAAGAAGCAGGTTTCTGAGTTTCTGACACATGGCTAGTGACATTTCGTCAGTCACTACATTGATACTAGAATCATCTGAAAGGGCCCTCAATACTTGTCAGACGTGGCGATAACGATCGTTATTTTACGATCGTTAACGCTCTGCCTAGGAATAAAGGCGTGATTTGTGTATGTATGTACGTATATAATAAGATCCATACATGTAATGAACAGATTTCAACGTCCCTGACGGCGGGGTCGCGGAGGTCCCTCATTTGTGCCTCATTTTGGCAATTACCAGCTTGCACTGGGTAGATTCAGTCAGATCAGTTATTCCCAGAACAGAACAACTCTGGGCTGGATTGCCCTCGTTGTTTGAACAAACATTCAATTATTTTCGAGTGAGCCCTTGCTCCCCACCCAGCCGATAGGCGTAATTTTTATGGCTCCGAGGCCGAAAACGTAGAGTCAAACACAGAAAAAGGAAATGATTTCGATAATTTCTCACAATTACAAATCTACAACCAGGATAGTTTTGCTAGTGCCAATGAAGGTGCTAATCATTATAAAACCTTATATTATATGTATACGTTTGAATGTGTACCTACCAGTAATGTCTCCGACACCGTCGCCAACTCCTTTAAGAATGGTAGGAACAGCTGGGAGATGCCTTTTGCGGCCTCCAATGATTCCTCCAATAGCGCCTCCGGCACCTCCAGCGGCTCCTCCGGCTCCTCCAGCGGCTCCTCCGGCTCCTCCAGCGGCTCCTCCGGCTCCTCCAGCGGCCCCTCCAGCTCCTCCAGCGGCACCTCCGGCTCCTCCAGCACCACCGTCGTTACCGCCATTGCCATTTCCGGCTCCTCCGGCACCACCGTCGTTACCGCCATTGCCATTTCCGGCTCCTCCGGCACCACAGTCACCACCGTCGTTGTCGCCATTGCCGTTTCCGGCACCTCCGGCACCACCGTCGTTGTCGCTATTGCCATTTCCGGCACCTCCGGCACCACCGTCGTTACCGCCATTGCCATTTCCGGCTCCTCCGGCACCACCGTCACCACCGTCGTTGTCGCCATTGCCATTTCCGGCGCCTCCGGCACCACCGTTGTTGTCGCCATTGCCATTTCCGGCGCCTCCGGCACCACCGCCGTTGTTTCCGGAACCATCGCTACCATCGGCGCAGTCGCTCTCAAGGTGCTTTCTTACATCAGCGGATGATCTAAAATGACCTTCGAAATCTTTCACCAAGTTGGGTCTGCAAGAAGCTACGGCTACCTGCGTAAAAGAAAACAATGGCATATTGGCATATTATAGACTCAGAAGAACAGAATGTACTTGTTCGCATACATGAGCTTGAAGCTTTTTTGCTGAGATTAGTACTGAACTACGTATATGACATGCAACCTAATTTAATTCACGCGTTGTGTTATTTGTTCTTGATGAAATTCTATTTTAATAAATTATATCTCATTTATTTTTATGGTTAAGCAAGATGCTTTTATAATTAACTTGATTATTGACGCATTTGCTTGGTCATACTAGAGACCATTGCGAATGATTTCATTGAATTGAAACAAACATACATTATGCTGATTTTTATATTGAGCGACATTAGACAACCAGCAATGTAGGTATTTGTTATTTAATAGCAGCAATAGGTATAAATGCTGTTTTGTGTGAATTTCAACTGTATAATTTATTGTATTATGTATATTCGTTCGTAGTCTTCATAAGATAGATCCTTCATGAGATAGATATATACTTAAAAAATAAAAGAGTGAAATAAAGAATAGAGAATTTTAGAGAATGCTACCTAGCATTAGGGACGCCTTGTTGTACTGTTTCCTTTGTTTGTGTTTTCTACACGTTGTTCAATTTTGTGCAATAAAGAATTTTGTTATGTTATGTTATGTTAAAACCATCACAGATAAAATTGATTAAACAGCACGTTTTTTGAGAGAGCCTCTATTGAGTTTTAAAAATACGGCATCTGTAGAATTTCGACCTCTCTTATTTTGAGTAGTACAGGTAAATGGGGGAAAATGAGACTAGCAGGTAACTTGGGATATGGTCGAGACCAACATCTATGAACCAACTAAGTATAACGTTGTAACTGGTTGAAAACTTTGGCACTACATTTATCAACCATTTGTAACGTATAATAGGCTTATAGATGGTTCATAGATGCTTGTGTCAACCATGTCCAAAGTTACCCGCTAAAAAATGTGTGCTTCATACATTTTTGCCGAGTGGGTAAGAATTTTCCTATGGAACACCCAAATTTTATTTTGTCATTTCGCATGTGGCCCCATAATAAAGTTGTTCAGAATCATGAGTAGACTCACCATACAAAGTTTGCGTACTGACTAAAAAATAACCCTGTATGAACAACTTTTCTTTATAGTCTGTAAGTTTAGGTACTTATATTTTTGTGAACAAACTTTGTACGAAAGTGACACTTCTGAACTGTCAGTTTCATACAAAGTTTATTTACAAAAAGATAAGTACCTAAGCTTACAGACTATAGTAACTCTTTGAAATATGAAAAAACTCGAGAAATGACTTCTGTGAGCTCCTAAGAACTGCCTTTGCAAATATATATTTTTTTAATTCTGAAACGAATATATTATTATTTAAAATTAATATTTTTACTTTTATTGAATTTTGCTTCTCAGATTCTGATTTTACAATAATAATTGTTGTTTTCTAATATAAAAAAATAGATATTTTTTCAAATACCTTTTGTGATATATATCTAACTCATAAATTGTGAGAAAGTATAGTAGCATGATGAAGAAAACAAAAACTAACAAAAAAAATAGTAAGGAGAGTAGTAAAAAATTGGATATTAGATATGTTTGTTGTAGAAATAACTAGATTGAACAGTACTTACTAGAGCCAATAGAACTATGATTGTCTTCATTTTTGGAGAGTGGTAGCTGCTTCTTGCCCCAATGTACAGAATTGGTAAGAATGATTTTCAGTACCCCAAATCCGCTTTATATACTAAAAGAAAAGAGTAGATTACACGTGGCTTTAAGGTAAGCGGTACAATTAAGGCCTTTGTAAATATATATACGAGACGCCTTAAAGAGCGTTAGGCGCGGTTCAGCGGTCCGTCGTGCGTTAAGTTTGCGATCCACCTTACACAGTACAGATACTATAATATCTTATCGATAAAATATCGCTCGCTATACAATTTGTACTAATCATCGCTAACGGATAAAATATAATTATATATATTTATCTAGGAGGATACCTAGTGTGGCATTTTCGTACAAACGCTTTCCCCTGTTTTCTTCGCGACCAAAGACCTCTAGCCTAGAGAGTGAGTAGATAGTATTCTTTGTCAAGAGTAATTTACGAAAAAGTTTATGAAAAAGTTGTAGGTATGAAAAGGCTGAAAACCCGAAGCTATTCAGTATGTTCTTAGATTTAAAGCGATATAGGATTGACCTTATGATACACAATATATATTAACATTCTCTCTTAGGCAGTCCCAAGGAATAATCATTTAAAACATAGTGACAGCTTTTTAGAGCTTCTAGAAAAGTTAAATAGATACAGCCGAGGAAAGACAAAATTTTTAAAAAAGCGCATATCACGTCGCAGCTTTTTTACATTCAAAAATTAAAATTATTATATATATATATATGAGTAAGTAAGTGCTTAAGAGATATAATTTAACTTTCATACATAGTTAACGAATCATAAGTTCATAAGCATGTAGGTATCAAATTTTGTTTGTCATAATCATGACTTTCATATATTTTTATGAACGCATCACATGGTATAACATAACATAACATAACAAAATTCTTTATTGCACAAAAAAGTAACAACATGTAGAAAACACAAAAGAAACAGTACAATAAGGCGGCCTTAATGCTAGGTAGCATTCTCTACCAGGCAACCTTAGGGTAAAAGAGAGAGTGCGATTATGGAAGCGGGATAGTGCAAATATTACCTAATAGTAGATACTAAATAAATAACAATATAATACATAAACAATTTTACATAGCAATACTTAAAAAACTTAATATACTAATAAATACATTAAAATAAACTAATACATATCTAAGCTATGGATGATAGGATAATATGCAATACGAAGAAAGAAACAGATATTATAGATAATACAATATAGAAAAAATAATAACAAATAAGAGAAAATTATACAATTTCAGATAAATAATGGATTTTAACTCTTATCTTGAAAGCTTCAAGGGACGGGGCCCGACGAACCTCCTCAGGCAAACAATTCCACAGCTTGATCGCTCGCACTGTGAAAGAGTCTGCGTAGAAGTCGGTCCTGTGCGGGGGAAGGTTGAGTCTCATACTTTCACTAGATTATATATTTCCTGCACCGATATTTACTGCAAAAATATTGTATGTATGTGACAATAATTGTACTGGGATTTTTTCCGGTCTATCTTAATATATATCAAGGTTGGATGCCGTTTTTTTTAATATCTTTAAAATAAGGTTCCCTCATTTGTATCAAGTACCCTTAGCAAGTACCTTTCAGTAAAAAAACAAGTCTGTCAAATACTGTAAAATTTGCTCAGATGTTCTGATATATGCTTTATCATGCTACGGAAGAATTTGCAAGGAACCATGAAAGACAAATAAAGAATGTTATGTGTTTGTACGAAAAAACATCTGAGTAAATTTTGCGGTATTTGATCATCGTCGTAGCACGAGTGGCGAGGTATGGCGGACCGCACACTTGACGCACGACGGAATGCTAAAACATCGCAGCGGTCTGTCAGATCCATACTAGAAATTTCAATCCCCATACTAAAACCGCTCAACCGCTATCGACGCAGCGCTGTCGCTGTGTCGTTCGGCGAGTACGGTTTAGTATGGGGAGTAACGTTTCTAGTATGGATCTGACAGACCGCTGCGATATTTTAGCGCTACGTCGTGCGTCAAGTGTGCGATCCGCCTATAGTCACCTGCCTAAAGAGGTCCCTCTTGGGTTGTAAAAAAGCGATTGTGTTCTTTTAAATATGCTTTAATGAATTTGATATAAGTACGCTCTTTTCGTATATACCTAACTGTTATTTGCGTCGAAAAAAGTATTAGTAAGTAGGAATGGCCAATCCCGAACCGGGGCCAGGGCACAAGCCGGGACTACGATTATTGGCCATAATTTATATAAAAAAAAAACGGTCAAATGGGGGAAAATGAGACTAGCGGGTAACTTGGGACATGGTCGACCGACACCAGCATCTATGAACCAGCTATAAGCCTATAAAGTAATAACTGGTTAATAAATGTAGAGTCCAAAGTTTTCAACCACGTACAACGTTATAGCCATAGTCTGTAAGTTTAGGTACTTATCTTTTTATAAACAAGCTTTGTATGAAAGTGACTCTTCAGAACTTTCAGTTTAATACAAAGTTTGTTTACAAAAAGATAAGTACCTAAACTTACAGACTATAGTCTCATTTCCCCCCATTTGACTGTACGACAAAATAATTGTATGGAAGATATTTTTAGTGCCGGGTGATGCCGGCTTAGAATAGCATCACCCCATTTCTTCCCGCGGGTGTTGTAAGAGGCAACTAAGGTGCGAGGGTTTCATGTGTATTACAACTTTATGCGACTTGCTGACAACCTGTCACTACAATTCTACACGAATCATCTGAAAGGGCCCTCAATAATTGTCAGACGTGGCAATAATAACCATAATTTAACGATCGTTAAATAAAGGCGTGCTATTTGTGTGTTGTATGGAAGATATTTTAAACATACATTTGTCTTTAACTTTCTATAACTTTTCTCAAAATTACTGAAATAGTTTACGAGTAGATAAAACGCTTTGGGCGCATCGCACACTATGACGGACCGCTAAAATATCGCAGCGGTCTGTCAGATCCATACTAGAAATGTCAATCACCATACAAAAACCGCTCAACCGCTACTGACGCAGCGCTATCGTCCGTCAAGTACGGTTTTGGGCTCCCACACATATCTGCGAATTCGCATCGCATCGCAAATATCTACGAGCTCGCACGAATGCAACGCAAGAACATCCGATCTAATTCGCATCGCGCATTCTCACGATATTACGTCACACTTACTGTGCGAACGCTTTCAAGAAAATTAATGAAACTTCTTACAAACGTACCTACACACATATCACGCTTTTATGCTTGCGGAGCAGGCGGAGTACAAACGACCCTAAAATACGGTCGCTATTTCCCACGTCTGACAAATATTGCAGACCCTTTCGTATGATTCGTGTATCATTATAGTGACAGGTTGTCAGCCTAAAGTTATAATACCGTGAAACCCTCGAGTCCCTTAGTTGCCTCTATACACACGGCATTTTTTCTCAGTTTCGGGGATGGTTTAAAAAAATATTTTCTGGTTGTTCATAAACCCCATCCAAAGAGTTTGTATGTAAAATTTCGAGGACCTAGGTCGAGTGGTTTTTTTCAGTTTTTCTTGTGCGCTGATACGAGTACACAAGGTCTTCGGAAATCGCGCGTGACCTATTCATTACTGAAACACACCGCATGCCTCAGGATCGGGCGGAAACTTTATTGTGTGAAAGTCATCTGTTACGACCTCTACGGACGCTGGTCGGTGGCTTGCCGCTGGCCAGTGGACTGACAGACAGACAGACAGACATGACAAATTGACGAATGACAGTTTGATATAGTTCGAAAATAAAGATGGAAGCCTAGACACGGTTTTTATTTTACATCATCATAATGTACAAACAGTTCAAATGCCTGAACGACAATCAATTGATTTTTAAAACGATATTTTGTATGAAAATACGAAGAGATGACGGCATGTCTCTCTAGTTTTGATGGCGTCAAAATACTTTTAAATTATTTTTCTATTTGGTTATTACTTAATTCAAACTTTGAATATTTCGGAAAACTTTTTAATAAATGGAGTATGTAGTATCTTTGGACAATTAAACAATAAAAGCGTTCAACTTTAGTATTTTATTAATGACTCAGTCATATCTAGCGTATTATATGAAACGGTTCTCAATATTGGTCAGACGTAGCTATAGCGGCCGGTTTTTCGCGACCGTTTACGCTCTGCCTTTCCCGCAAGTAATGTATGTATGAAAATTAATAAAAATATGTAAATTAAATTAAATTATGGAATTTCTTGAAAACAGGGATTTTTATTACTTGCGCAAAAGACCATTGTCTTTTTTGACGTTGAACGTCGATTCCATTCAACGTGTTGACTTGGGAGTATTTCAAAATTTATTTGGCGTTAGTAAGTTTCGTCGTAAGTTCATTCACATCATTTTGACCATGAAGATTGCACATTTTGAACTATTTGTAGGGTCGGGAGTCCAACAGTTAACCACTCGGACACAGATAGTCAGGTCAACATCTCCGAAATGCGACGTTGCAGTCTTGTGCATTATGGAGCTATATTAGTGAGCTCAAGTTTTTTGTGAGAGAAAAGTGTTTCAAAATCGTCATCAAAAACAAAAAAAAAAATCGTAAGTATTTTTAATTTTTCTTCTTTCTGTTTAGTGTTACTTTTATAATTGACTAGCGGCCTGCCCCAGCGGCTGCCTCCGCTACAACTCGTTTTCCCGTGGGAATAAAGATTTTTTCCGGCAAGTAAGCACTTTCTCTTGAATCACTGTATCTATTTAAAAAACCTGCATCAGAAACCGAAGTGTAGTTTTACAGATTTAAGCAAACATACATACAGACAGACGTGAAAAGTGACTTTGCTTTATACTGTGTAGTGATATACTTCTGTTTTATCGTAACCATCCGAATTTTTATTAACAAAAAACAAGGCTCTAATTTTGTAACGACTTGTGTTATTAATCTTAAAAAAAGGGGGGTTAAATGTTTACGAAAGGCGGCTAAGTGAAAAACACCCCCCTCGTTAATAGTGTAGCTCGTTAGCCGTGTGATGCCGGCTTAGAATAGCATCACCCCACATCCTTCCCGCGGGTGTCGTAAGAGGCGACTAAGGGACTCGAGGGTATTGGTGTATTACAATTTTTAGGCGACAGGCTGACAACCTGTCACTATTAGTGATACACATGTTTTCTGGAACAACTTTAGCTAGCTAACCGGGTTTGTGAAGCAAATAACAGATAACCCCGGAGTAACTAGAGACAGAGTAATTTAAACTTTAGTGGATCAAAGAAGGCGACAATGTAAATCATAACATATCGAAAATAAACAAATTTTGTATAAAATTTACCAATTTTGCAAACAAAAAGTAACTATAAAACTTTAAAAACTTAAATAGGTACGTGAAATAGGTATTTCTAAGAAAAGAAAATAAAATTACCCCTGAATGTTGTAAAAGCCGACTCACAGATAATCGTCAGGGGACTGTTGTGGCTTTTAAGCTAAGGTGGCTAGGTAACCAAACTTGGAACATTCTCACAAAGTAATAATTGACATCGCCTATTCTAAATGCAGGGACTCTGAACAAAATGTTCAAAAATATTATAATCCTCCAAAACATTTTCATGTCAAGATTGGTAACACGAGCGATAAAGACAATAGAGCCAAGCTTTTTAATCTACACAACTCAAATTTCACGAATTCTACTTACTTAAATTTTTTGGTGGGATATCATTTCATTTTGTTAGAGGATCCCATATAAACTCATCCCCCCTGTTTTCTAAAGGGTAGAAAGTAATTGTTTAAAAAATCCTGATACACGTATTTTATTATTTCTAATTGTATGTCCGTATACCGCATCATATCTAACCTCTAGCATGAAATATCTAAAAAGTCTTTCTTATACATAACCATAACCAGGATGTGTGGCACCTATAATGAACTGGCGTCCACTAGTACTACCTTGGATATTTTTAATCCTAAACTCTTTAAGTTTAGAAATGACGTCAGAGCACTTCTAGCAAATAATTTATACATCCGATAATTGTCTACTTTATATTTCCATATGAATTGTATAAATAAATATAGATTTATAAAAAACTAACTTAGGTTAAACACAACTTACACCCCCTCCATTTTGCTTTATATAATTAGCTGCCTGTGCATACATGCTTTAGAGTTATAGTCTAGCTTAATTTTTTCCTTACTTATTGCACTTAAAATGACTGTAATTTGTTTTGTGTGCCTAATAAACAAAATAAAAAATAAATAAATGTAAACTTTCACACCCCCGATTTGCATACTAAACTTAATCCACCTACCAAGTTTTAGCTTTTTAGCACTTCAGGAAGTGCCTAAACATTTTGATTATTAGAAGTGAGTGAAATGGTGCCTAGTTTACGAACACAGGCATTCAAATAACATGAGCGATTTGCCATAAAGTTTTTCACAGGCGTATTCGGAATATGAAATAGTATTTCAACCATGGAAAAATCCGTATTATACAGGACGTAAAGAAATTAACTGCAAATACTTTAAGGGGTGAACCAGCACATGAAATAGAACAACTTTCCCAAGGAACAAAGGGTCGAAGTATGAAAAAAATTTTTGGACCTCGCATACATAATTACCGATCGACCAAGTCAATTTGCATGGGATGTTCAAAAAATTTTATCATATTTTGACCGATGTTCCTTGGAGAAAGTTGTTAAGTTTCACAGTCTGATTCATCCCTTAATATATTTGCAGGTAATATTTTTACACCTTATAAGCTAGTGTCGGTGGCCAAAGTGGTTAGGACACCAGTCTATCAATCGTAAGACCCGAGTTCAATCCCCGCCATGTACCTACCAATGTGTTTTTACTCACGGACATTTCCCGACTGCTCTTACGGTAAAGGAAAAACATCGTGATGAAACATTAAAAAATATATATTTCAGATGATATTTGAATGTGACTTAATCTAGGATCCGGGCCAGGTTAGACTTCGGGTTGCGGAGGTCAGATCACAGTTGTTCTGTGTAAAAAAAATCCTGGTTCCACGTCAAACCCCCTAGGTTAGGTATACGACCCCGACAGAGAACGGGATAAGTCTAGGGAATGATGATGATGATTTTAACACTTTATGTAGTAGAACCTAACCTCCTCTTCTTTATCAGCTGCCTCACTCGAGTAATTTTTAACCTTTTTTCACCTATACATAATTTAAAAGCCCGTCATCGAGGCCCCCACTTCGAAAAAGATATAGGTACTGGGGAAATACTGTTATAGTAAAAAGTGTTATTCCAACTCATACCGAGACTATCTACCTTCACACAAACAATTGTAGTGGAAACAGACCTATATAATGAAGAAACAGATGTTAATTAAAAAAATTAAAACTTATAATTTGTATTGTATATTTCTGTAACAATATTTAGCATGTCTAACATATAACACACACACTCAAATCACGCCTTTATCCCTTGCGGGGTAGGCACATCGTTAACAGTCTCAAAGTTACGGTCGTTATCGCCACGTCTGACAAGTATTGAGGGCACCTTCAGATGATTCGTGTATGACTGTAGCGACAGGTTGTCAGCCTGTTGCCTAGAGTTGTATACGTGCTAATACATATGAAACCCTCGAGTCCCTTAGTTGGTTCTTACAACACCCGCGGGAAGAATTGGGGTGATGCTATTCTATGCCGGCATCACACGGCAAACATATAATAAGAGTATTATTACCATCTATGAATTTAACGTAAAATTATAGAGCTTAAATAATTTCTTTGGCAATCAATACTAATATTTTAAGTTCAAAAATTGAAATATATAACTTTTATTTGCAACAGTTGGACAACTCGGTGACCCACACGAAAAGAAAGATTTGCAACAGTTCAAAACGGGGGCCTCGAAGCCGGAGGCGTGGAAGAACAGGGGCCTCAAGGCCGGGCCCATACATAGGGTACATCATCACATCATCCCATTGTAGTCTACTGCTGGCCGTTGGCCTTCCCCAGGGTTCGCCACAAGGCACGATCTGTTACCAGCCGCTCTCTTTAAGTCACCTGCACATCTGGTCGTGGCCCTCCAGGCTCGAAAACCCTCTTACTCCACCGATCATTAGTCTTACGATATCTATTGGCCGTCCATCCCACTTCCAGATCATATCCTTTACTTTGCTTTTCTGGCGGATTATCTCGTTCCAGACTCCATTATCGTATCCTCGTATCGATAATCGAGACCCTATCACAATCCTCTACATAGCTCTCTGAATGACAAGTAGCCGGTGGGCAAGTTTTACTGTCAGGTTCCACGTCTTAGCTCCGCAGGGCATGATTGGTAGGACGCATTGCTTGAACACCTTTGTCTTGAAGCATTGCGGCAAGCTTGATTTCAGAATATCAAGCAACTTCCCAAATGCTGTCCAGCCCAGCTCTTCCGATGATTTCAGCTTCCAAAAATTTGCCTTGCCAACTGAAATCCTGAGTTAACCTTTAAGACAACTTCATAGTCTACACCTTCAATGGAGACTGGCCCAGAATTCATTGAACATGACCTCGGTCTTGTCCCACTACTTCCCAAGTCCAACGCGCCTCAAAGTCACATTTACACTGGACAGCAAGTAGATGTCAGTACCAATTTATACCTACAGTAAATGCAAAAGAATAGGCACTTGTCGAATGCCACTGTCACTAACCCGCCCGCACCATCGAAAGAACAGGAAAAGCTGAACAAACAATATCCAAAATAGTAGTTACCTACTCAAAATTTTGGTTGTACTTATAGGTACTAAGTAATTTACACATCTAAAGAGTTTGCTGATAATATACCTCCATGTTACATTTTAAAAATGAATGTATTTTTTCATATTGACCTAGTTATTCGTATAAATTAATAAAAACACTAATGAAGATATTTACTGAAGACTAGGCTGTATGGTATTAAGACCTTTGCCTGTCGAACGGACAAAATTTTTTTAAAAAAAATTACCTAATTCTCGTATGTAATGTTATTAGTTATTATTAATAACTATTAATATATGTCATTCGATAACTTTTGCCGAAGACTTTCACACTTAGAGGTTAATTATACGCTCAACACAAAAGTATAAGAAATGTATGGGGTGTTTTTCTGATGACAGTTTCAAGTCAGTGCCTAAAATTTACACCAGAGGGCGTAGTGCTGTTCCAAAATTTTGACGTCTATCCCAATATGGCGGCAGCCACTATTGTGGCAAGTTCCGTTTCATGTATCTTCGTCACTAACAAATTAAGCTTACTATTGAAGGTCTTTTAAGCGCTAGCGAGACTTTCAATAATCTAAGAAATTAAGTAGGCGCAGTGGACGTCTTATGGCTGAAATGATAATGGTGATAATGACGAAATAAAGTAGTCTAGCAATCATATTAATGATAACATATCTTAGCTTCGAATTTTTTCTTCTCGAATTTTAATATCCCAAAAACGGTTCCTAGAAGTCTTCACTTCCAGTTATATTTCTTTCCATCATTTTATACTACAGGAACATTTTACAAGAGTACCTAGGTTTTTCCAGAAAAACTCTTATAAATTTTCAACAGAAACCCGAGGACCAGGCCGAGGCGAGCACTGAATTAGATTATGCATGCGTGCTTTTAGTTGTTTATATGTTTGCCAGAGATCAATACCTATTATCGCGTACATAACTAAGCATAAAAACTTTGCATATTCGCTTACTTGCTTGCATGCTTGCATACCAGCTTGCTTAATTGCTTGCTTACTTGCATGCATGTAAAATGTTTGGAAGTTTATATAGATAAAGGATATATTTGGAAAACGAAAAGGTATATTTATGATATTATAATATGGCTATGGTTACGTTGGTATCTCATTTATCTGGAATTTGATTCGACGGTGAAATAAAAAAAGGCCATTATTCTAGAATTGGAAAATCAGTACATTTTAGTCTTTTGCGGTAAATCTTTGAATTGGCCGTATTTAAGGATTTTTCCGCAACTTGTATCTAAGCGAGACAAAGAATTTAGCATACGCATTCAGCCATTCACCTTCGCTAAAATTAATACGTGCACCTGAGTAAATTTTGGAGAATATCAGCATGAAATCGTATGCAGATACCGAACCTATTTCGTCACTGAGCCATTTTGTATATAAAGCAAATTCAGGACCCACATATTCATTCTTATCAATATATTGTAAGTTGAAGTAGGTCAGAGAACTCCCCAAGATGAAGATCATCATTGTTTTAATGGCTGTGGTAAGTATCATTCATTGTAATTTTATTTTCTATGAATTTATTTTAATTATAATATTTTGTTTGCAAGTAATTTATTTTCTTGTAATATGACATAGGATAGGATTGATATTTTTCAATACAGGAAAACCTGGAAAACCTAGTGTGGCAGTCAGTGCACAACCATAATTTCTTTTTGGACTTTTTATTAAGTATTTTCTTTAATTTCTGCTAGCCTATTTAAAAATAATGATAATATAAAAACATATAGGTACCTATACATATTTTCACGTGTATAATCAACCGGTAACTCAACTTACGGTGGTATAATATCGTTTTGATTAAACATATAAATTAGAAATAAATATTAATAAAATAAAATGTGTTTTAACTTACATTATTATTAGAATAAATTTTGGTCCCATACAAAATTACCACACGGCCAAGTCAATTTGTATAGGTAGGAGGTAAAAAAAAATCTCATATTTCGACCTATGTTTCTTGGGGAAAGTTGAGCAGTTTCATGGGCTGATTCACCCCTTAAAATATTTGCAGCTAATATTTTTACACCTTATATAGGTACTAAGAGTATAACAAACAACACCGATATAAGCCTACACCTACTCATTTCTTTCTTATATTTTTCTCAGATGTCACTAGCTGCGTGCATGCCTAGTTTACTCGGCGGTGGTTTAAGTAGCGGCCTCGGCGTTGCTTCTGGTGCTGCCGGCGGATTAGCTGGCGGAGCTTCTGGTGCTGCCGGCGGATTAGCTGGCGGAGTTGGCGATGCAGCTGGCGGTGTAGCTGGCGATGCAAGCGGTGTAGCAGGCGATGCAAGCGGTGTAGCTGACGAAGCAAGCGGTGTAGCTGACGAAGCAAGCGGTGTAGCTGGCGATGCAAGCGGTGTAGCTGACGAAGCAAGCGGTGTAGCTGACGAAGCAAGCGGTGTAGCTGGCGATGCAAGCGGTGTAGCTGACGAAGCCAGTGGCACCATCAGTGGAGCTTCTGATCTTGCCGACTGCGACGATGTCAGCTCAAGTGCTGGAGGTGCTGTAAACGGCGGTGGAGCAGTCACCACCGTACTAAATGGAGCAAAAGACACTGTCAAACAGGCAACAGGTAATTTCACATTCCTATTCCATATTGAGCTAGGTTACCTTGACGATTTACTATTTTAAGTACTTTAATATCTTCTTAACATAAAAATATTTTTCACCAGGAGGTGTATCAAGTGGAGCTGGATCCATCATTGATGGTAAACTCAGTAAGTATCTATGTATTTATTAAACTGCTCCAAAATTATAACTGGTGGACTGAACGCAGAAATAAATGAGATTATTGACATTCTCTGGGAACACGGGGAGAAATATTTAAAAAATATATAAATTGCCGAGAGATGCCGGCGTAGAATAAGCATCTCTCCATTTCCTTCCCACAGGTGTCGTAAGCGGCAACTAAGTGACTTGATGGTTGTATCTGTATTACAAGGCGACCAGTAACTATAGTCAAACAGGACTTATCTGAAAAGGTCCTCAATATCTGTCTGTCGTGGTGTTTGCGACCGCACTTTTGCACGCCAGAAGATCCACGATACAACCGACGATACCCTCAGCAAATCGTGTTGTCATACGACCGTTATTGCTCTGGCTACCCTGCAAGGGATAAAGCCATAAATATGTAAATTGACTCGGTAATGGTCGACATCGAATGTCCAAATGTGTTGACCTCCGTTTTTTGTAGGTAAAGTTGTACATTTTGATGGCTGACTTACCCAAGTACCTATTGGATTTTTTATATTCGTTGTACCTAAATCTGTTTCGCAGTAATTTAAAAAAACAAAAATTCGTTCTTCTAGACGCCGTCAAAGACTTGTCTCACGGTGATGTTAGTGGTGCAGTCAAAGACAGTGAGTATAGCTTTATTTTACTATCCAAAACTTTAAAAATTGTACATTATGGCAGTAGCCAAAAAAGTCGAGGCCTTCCCAAGTACCTAAACGAGACCAGAAATGATTAGCATTTTGGCTGAGGTTAGTATAATGCTTATCTCCATTTGCGAGGAAACATCATAAATCTACATTTTAATATTGATTTATAAATTTTGAAATAGGTAGGCATGCGTTGGATTTGCTTCGTTTCATTAAAAAAAAAGCTCGTAAAAATCCCATTCAGCCTTTTTTAAACTTCAACCATAATTGTGTGTCTATCATAAGACACCTATTCCTGAAATGTGACGTTAAAGTACCTTTATTTTCGGGACTAGGTCCAAAAAGTGGTATGGACTTTAATTTTTGTCGTGTCTGCGTACCTCTGCCAACTTGGCGCCGTTAATGAGTCCATTTACGTATTTTTTTTTGAAATGACGACGCCTTTTGGGAAAACTGTCACTCCAGACAAAACTATCTATAAATTGTTTTCTGTTCAGTTTAATCAGTACCGGTCCACTCAAAATAACACACAAATAAAGTCTTGATTCCTTCGAATTATCTGTATAGAAGAGCTGACAAGGACAGCTCTTTTTTTCAGTGACAAATTAGCTGAAAATTTTGCATAATGGGACAGCAATACAATTTATCTAATAAATTAGTTCACTGTATTGTGATGCGATACTTTTTTCTTATTTCATTGTTTTGCTTATTTTACCATAAAGTATTTCAATTCCAGTATTGTTCATTAATTTTAAACGATACATTTTTCAGTGGTTGCCGGTGACGTAAAAGGGCTTCACCAAATCGTAGAGGGCGTTTCAGGTGAGTGCCCACCGACTAATAACTAGAAAGTGATGCCATCTTAAAACCCTTTTGTTCTCACTAGTTCCAAAAACAGCATCACATTCTTGCCATCTGTGGTTGTCTTACAAGATGACAAATGGAGGTCTAGAATGGACAGCAGCAATCCTGTGAGATACAACACTTGGCAGTGTGCTCAGCAACTCTTCTGCCAAGCGTAGTGAGTAGAGCATAGCATACATCTCTAATAGTGGGAGGCCCATGTCAGTGGACTTTCCTGACTGTTCAGTTTCTGTGATGCGTTGTATGTGATATGAAAATCACCCAAACGTGGGTTGTTATACCCAGCCAGGGCCCTAAGTCTGCTAAATGAAAATCGTTTCAGTTGGATGTTGATTGGATCTCAGTTGGATGATTTCGATCATTTCGTAGTCTGCTAACAGTTTGAAGTATAGAAAAAGCACAATGGCAATGCAATGACAGTTGAGTTTTGTTCGACTAGCATACTTTTTATTAAATACTTTGTACACTTTATGTTTTGACACTGTTTTAAATTTGCTTGAAGTTCTCCTTCGCTGTTATTCCTATCACTGTCTGCGACATCTGTTATACCAAAATAAATATCTTCACAAAATAATCTAGGCGGTTTATCATTTAGTGGAAGCTGTAACTCATTAGTTTCCACAAGTTTCGATGGCGTTACAATGACAAAAAATAGCAGACTTGGGACCCAGATGGTAAGTCTTCAAGTCAATGTTCGATACATGACGCCATCGTTCAGGAGACATAACGGTGACATAATAATATATTTTTATTTTCCTTAGGTGCTGTCAACACAGCAGTATCCAGTAAACTGGAAGCTGTAGGACAATTAGTTGGTAAGTTATAGTAGGGGATCAATATTATACGGTGTAAAAATATTAGCTGCCAATATTTTAAGGGCTGAATCAGCCCATGAAACAAAACAAATTTCCCCAAGGAACATAGGTCGAAATATGAAAAAAATTAGACCTCCCATACTAAGTTACCGACCGACAAAGTCAATTTGTATGGAAGGTCAAAAACAAATTCTCATATATCGACCTATGTTCCTTGTTCTCATGTTCATTGGGGAAAGTTGTTCAGTTTCTTGGGCTGATTCACCTCTTAAAGTATTTGCAGCTAGTGTTTTTACACCTTTTATTTATTGGCATATCGTATTACATAAAATAAAACTTACTTCCATTAAAAAGCTCGGTAAAGATCATTGTATGGCGGGATCTTAGATCATCAGAAATATTAGTCGGCGATGAAATCGACACTAAAATGCTAAAGAATACTAACTAACTATATATTAATACCTAATGATATCATGACAACTTTTGTTTGGATGCTCGTCCTATTTTTCATCAGTCCTGCGTCACACTTGTAGGAATCGCATCAAAGCCAAAGTTATATAATAATAGAGATTAAATATTGCTTATCATTTTAGCATAGGGAATTTTTGTGCAACATACTAGTTCTGGAGTTAATGAGTGTCAAAGTCGAGCACCGAAAGAGACAAAAGTGCTGACGTTTGGCGCTCTTTAGTGTATTTAGTTTTAAATACGTTATTTTTGGTAAGCAGTGTAGAAAAGGTTTACGCCTCAATATTTTTTTTTGTTAAAATCGGTAAACGTAGATTTTAAATTTTATTTTTATTAATTTTCCGGGTTTTGTGCAACAATTAACGTTGCTATTTTTAATTGAAATTGGCGATATTATATATCGCATTCATTTGTTTTGTTACGCAAGACACATGGTTAGCCCATGTATGGGCATTCTCGTTTAAATCTTAAAAATGTTAGTACGTAAATATTATTTACGGAGTGGCGGTGCGGTGTCGAGTTTGTTGATTTACTATTATTATTATTTTCTTTTTTTTAAACAGGTGGAGTTAAAACAGGAGTATCAGACGTCCTTGCTGGTAAACTAGGTAAATATTTAAAAGTAATTGAACAGTGATAGGAAAAGTACCAATCAAAACAAAGTTTTTTATCTAAATGCACTTCTTATAAAAAAATCCGAAACACCTTGCAAGTTTATGTTTCGTATTAATCACGTTATTTAACAAGTATGTTCATTTTTGAATTAATCTCTGATATCGTGTTATACTAAGTAAAGCAAGGATTAAAAATCTTAATGAAATTGTCTGAAATTTTAAATAGTTTTTATAGGTCTCGTGTTTTATCAAATCATTAAAAGCGAAAGTGTCCCGGTGTATATATATGTTACGGGCAATTTGATAAGTCCGGGCGCTATTAATACTGACCGGTCAGTATTAATAGTGCCCGACCTAATTGGGCAATGTGATTAAAACAGCACGTTTAATTACTTTTTCCGGTCAGTATGAATAGTTCCCACCCTTCCTTGGGCAAAGTAATAAAAATTAAGAATTGTAATGTTATTTTTTATTAAATGAAGTTAAACTTACATTATTTTAATGAAATTAATCTTACATAATATTCATTAAAGTAATCGATAAATTTGTACATGGGAATTAAAAAAACAAATAGTTATAAATGAAGTTAAACTTACATTATTTAAATGAAATTAAACTTACATAATTTTCATTAAAGTTATCGATAAAATTGAACATGGGAATTAAAAAACCAAATAGTTATAAATGTAATAAAATCAGTAGTTACCTACTATTTATGATAAAATTGATTGAATTTATCACATTGCCCGGTCCAAGTGATAAATTCATGCTTACTCTAAAGACTGATTTATTACATGGACCGCGGGCACTCGGGCACTATTAATAATGGCCGGTCCAAGTGATTAATTAATCACTTTGCCCGTCGTTTTTGGGCACTATTAATAATGACCGGTCAGTATTAATAGTGCCCGATTAATCACGATGCCCGTAACATATATACATACATACGTACATACATACATCAAGCCTTTATCCCTTGCGGGGTAGGCAGAGCGTTAACGACCATAAGAATACGGTCGCTACCGCCACGTCTGACATTTTTGAGGATTGATTTCCAAGGTTGTTCCAGAAAACATGTGTATCACTATAGTGACAGGTTGTCGCCTAAAAATTGTAATACACCAATACCCTCGAGTCCCTTAGTCGCCTCTTACGACACCCATGGGAAGGATGTGGGGTGATGCTATTCTAAGCCGGCATCACACGGCATATATATGATATATGATATATTTCTGATTGTTTTTTATTGTTGTGTAACTTTTTAGATTGTTTGTATTTTGTTTTTTTTTTGCTTTCAGGAGCTGTTAAAGACTTAACTCATGGAGACGTTGATGGAGCAGTTAATTCAAGTTAGTTTTTCTTACTTGTTTGCTTAATTTACGATACAAAAAAGAACTAAATACCAATCAGTCTACCAAAGTCCACCTGTGCTTAAATAATTTTTAACTATTTGGCAGTATAGCCTTACTACACTTACTACATTATGCTTTAACCGGAACAAAAATTAAAAAGTTAGATCTTAAGGAACGGTCAATGAGGGACTTTTTAGGACCACCGATCACTTAGGTATATAGTAGTAGTACAAGTAGTAGCGAGTAAGAGTAGTAGAGAGAGTACTGGCACTAAAGCTAATAATTCCCTATAAGGTGTAAAAATATTAGCTGCAAATATTTTAAGGGGTGAAGTGAATCAGCCCATAAGACTGATGAAGTTTCCTAAACAAACATAGGCCGAAACATGAGGATTTTTTTTTCGACCTCCCATGCTAATTGACTTGGTCGGTCGGTAACTTTGTATGGGAGTTCTAATTTTTTTCCATATTTCGGCTTATGTTCCTTGGGGAAATTTGTTCAGTTTCATGGGCTGATACACCCCTTAAAATATTTGCAGCTAATATTTTTACACCTTATAGCTTTAGTGCCTCTACCCTCTCTACTACTCTTACTCGCTACTACTTGTACTCTTACTCGGGGAAAAAACAGGGGAATATAGGTATACATACATATATCACGCCTCCATCCCTTGCGGGATAGGCAGAGCGATAATGGCCGTAAGAATACGGTCCCTATGGCCACGTCTGACATTTATTTATTACACATTGGTGATTACAAGTTTTAGCGATAGGCTGACAACCTGTCACTATAGTGATACACATGTTTTCTGAAACATTCTTGGAAAACAATCCTCATAAATGTCAGAGAGTATTGACTCTTGAGTCCCTTAGTCGCCTCATACGACCCCCGCGGGAAGGATGTGGGGTGATGCTATTCTAAGCCGGCATCGCACGGCAATACGTTTACGTTACACAGGGGAATACGTTTGTATCAAAATGCTGAAAACTCGAAGTGCCCAGGCGTTCTCTTAATATGTTTTTACTTTTTTCAGTGGTGGCTGGGGACACCAGTGGCCTGAATTCAATTCTTGGTAGCGCTCTTTGAAGACACAATGGCAATGTAAGTTTGTTATTTTGAAAATACCTGGTTGACCGAGCCCTGCTCAACTTTTCTATTAGTAAAAAGTAAGTAAGTAAGTAAAAACTCTTTATTACACACAAATAACAAAAATTTACAAAATATCTTAAAAACTAAAAGTAAGAGCGATCTCTTCCAGACAACCTTTAGGTAGAGGAGAACCGTGAAAAAAACAGAGTAGTATCGGTATTCAAGTAGGAAAAGAGGTTTAAATATATATTAATTATACCACTAATAATTATTATTGTTAATAATAATTTCTCTTTTTCGTGTGGGACACCCAGTCGTCCAACGACCCGATGAACCCTAGTGTCAGAATTTTTCAACCGCCTTCTACAAGTAGCAGGCTTCTGACATGGTTGTGTAACGACCGCCGTCTAAGTGATCATATACCTAATAAGATAGAATTATCTTCCCCAAAATTAATTAATGAAAATCGTTGGAGTCATAGCTATTTAAGTGTGTACTTAGGTACCTGTTTTTAGATATTGTATTTTCATTTACAGATTATCTCAACACTGCTGCGAGGTACACAAAACGCAAATTATTATTTAGTTTCTAGGTACTGATCCCATAACCTACTTCTAATTTCGATTTTTACAACAGTTTTGTATTTTTCTATTCTGAATATAGTTTTCTGCTGTTGAAATTATTTGTTTGTTTTATTGCTTTATAAAAACCCTCTAGCACCGGAGATGCTTCAATGACATCGTAAAATTACAAAAAATCTAGATTACACATACTCCTACTAGGTGTCCAGACGAAAAGAAAAAAGTAGCTACCTATGATTGGTACTAGCGAGTCCAGCGACATAAATCTGTGTCGACCGATGTGGCGCAGTGGTAGTGCGACTGCCTTTGACGCAGAAGGTTCCGGGTTCGATTCTCGGTGGGTCACTTACAAAGTTGATATTTATAACTTTGTAAATTTCTTCCCAGCTTGGTTAGGACATTGCGGGCTGAACCACCCGATTGTCCGTAAGATGGTACCGTGTTTCGGATAGCACGCTGAGCCGTAGGTCCCGGTTGCTGTCTATGATCACTTAGACGGCGGTCGTTACAAAACCATGTCAGAAGCCTGCTACTTGTAGAGGCAATTGAAAAATTCTGACACTAGGGTTTATCGAGTCCTTGGATGACTCGGTCCCACACGAAAAGAGAATCTGTGTCACTAGTAACATTAATGGTATTAATCGATGGTACCTACTAGTGACACCGCGGGACTTTTGACACTACAAAGTTAGATCAGACACTTACACTTGTGATTATGAATAACATTTTACACAAAGTGACCCTCAGTTTGTGTTGTGTTCTAGAGATGAGTCGGTAGGCATTTTTGCAATATCGAAACGGAACTATCCATACTCGATAAAGGGTTTTGAAACTTTTTATTTTTAATACTATGTATTGGGGATACCAGAAGCGGTATCGATATATACTTATGTCGTTTCGCGCGCACCGAGTGAACCGAGTTGCACCGATCGTTGCCGTACCGAGCCGATATCGTCAATAAATAGTTTCGCCCGATAAATAGTTGCAAATGCCGAATACCGTAATGTCGGTATTGCACCAATACATAGTTTTGAAAACTACATACACACACCTATCACGCCTTTATCCCTTGCGGGGCAGGCAGAGCGATAACGATCGCAAAATTACGGTTGTTATCGCCACGTCTGACAATATTTGAGGGTCGTTGCAGATAAGTCGTGTATCACTATAGTGACAGTCGTGTATCACTAAAACTACAATACACTTAAAACCCTCGAGTCCCTCAGTCGCCTCTTACAACACCCACGGGAAGAAATAGGGTGACGTTATTCTAAGCCGGTATCATACGGCACAGTGAAAACTATTTACAGTTTATAACGCCAACCTCTATGTGTTACTATTGTTACTATCTTGATTATCTGTAGCAACAAAACGGCTTATCCGAGTTGCTTCAAGGCTATCGGATATTTGTGATATCTTATCAACGCGTCGTCGCACCGCACCGGTCTTTGCGTAGAGCTTTACATTTATAGATTTTCCACTCATCAAATTTGAAATGACCAACCTGATGTGAATTACTGATCAGATCGCCCGTGGTCATTTTGAACCGACTTCAAAGAAAGGAGGTTCTCAGTTTGACCTGTATGTATGTATATCGGGAAACGTCCAAATGTTTTTGGTTTTCCATAGTAATTGCAGTCAGTTAGTTAATCGCGATTTTGTATGCAATGCAGTTCAGGGGTAAAGTGGTTCAGTTTCATGTTTTGCTAGCCCTATCAGTGTTCGGAGGGCTGTCCCTAACCTAGTATAATATGATTAGGATTCTGTTTTATAATCAATTCTGTACATTCTAAAGCGCAATCAATATCTTCATTCACACATCTACTTACTCAATTAGATAAATATTTATTTGTTGTGAGTATTCTAGGTACCAAATCCGCTAAATTGATTCAGTGGTTTGATGTTAGTGAAATGGACTGTTATAGAAATAGGATTATAAATTATGAAATTGTTTTATGTGTTTGGTGAATAATATATTTGTTTATATAAATTATGTTTATTTGGTGAATGTTTTTGTTGTCGCAGTGAATATCGTTTAGTAGTAGTGTAAATTGTGGTGTAAGAGTACTCAAATGTCGCAATGGCTAGTAATCTAAAAGGTAAGTTACCAGACAAAAAATGCAAGGACATACCTAACTTTTACAGAAACACAACTCAAATGCGCAAATGTGCATTTAAATTTTTTATAAATCTATATAATGTAGGTACATAAAGAGTGTCAGGTTGTAAGAGACCGGATTTTCAATAAGTACATGAAAGTGAAAAATTTTCCTCCAGGAATATGTTTTGTGTCATAGGCTTCCGTTCTTAAAACATTTTTGTACCCTAAGGACCATTCCTGCCTAAGGAAAAATCGTCGTCATTATTTGCGCCAGTACTTATTGGCTTTTCTCGCTTTCTACAGATACAACCATCAGCCTTAACCTTAATAGCCACAACCACTGTTGGACGTAGGCCTTCCCCTATCGGGAGGTATTGCTATACTCACCACGCTTCCCAAGCGCTGATTGGCGAGCGCATTGAAACATGTTAATTCACTGGGAACGCTGCTGCTATTCCATTCATAAATCCCTTAGTCACTTTTTACGATACCCGTGGATACAATTGGGGTAACGCTGTTTTAAGCCGGCATCACACGGCACACAGATAGATTCACACTCCTCCAAAACACCTTCCAAGTATTTCTTATTATCACCTCTACCAAAATAACATACGGAAACTCAGCGTTTATCTATGTAGGTTCCGTGTGATTCATAGATGAATCACCTAAAACTCTTCCATCGTAGTAGCTCAGACCGAGAATATATGAGAGGCAACCCTACGAGCAAGCAAAACATCATCGAAACACAAGTAACAACAAATTATCAGAACAAAGGTAATCTCTTATTATAGTATAAGGTGTAAAGATATTAGCTGCAAATATTTTAAGGGGGAATCAGCCCATGAAACTGAACAACTTTCCCTAAGGAACATAGGTTGAAATATGAGAATTTTTTTTCGACCTCTACTACAAATTGATTTGGTCGGTCGGTAATTTTGTATGGGAGGCTCAAACTTTTTTTCATATTTCAACCTATGTTTCCATTTATCCCTGTCTTGAGGGGAGGGAGGCCTTTGCCCTGCAGTGGGACACTTCAGGCTCATAATAATAATAATAATACCTATGTTAGTTGGGGAAAGTTGTTCAGTTTCATGGTCTGGTTCACACCTTAAAATATTTGCAGCTAATATTTTTACACCCTGTATAATATGTTAAAAATGGCCGTGTGAGTCCGGAAGAGTAGAATAGCACCACCCCCTCTCCTCTCGTGGGGGTCTTGAGAGTAACCTGACCCAAGCAGACCAGGGTCCTGGAGAAGGATAACTCCCCGTTTGAACAGGGTGTTCTTCAGGCGCGTGTGACAGGTCTATCGTGCGGTAGACCCCTGCGATCGAGCTGGCTCCGCACGTATCGACTCGTCGTTCCTGTGGAATCTGCCAGGGAGGCTGAGAGGGCGGCGCACTTTTTGGGCAGCGATGCGTTTTCCTTATTGCATCCCAATAATCGCAGTGTCTGTGGAGAGGAAACTCAGTCTTGCCTCTGTTACTGATTAAATCGTCTGCCAGAGACGTATTAGGTCAATAGTGATATGTTAAACAACCAATAACAAGGTTTGTCTTTTGGTTACAAGTAAATAGTGCACTGAAAACAAAAATATTTAAATAAAAAATAAAAGTGCGTATGTACAAAAAACTAAAGCGTATTTAAATAGCTACTTTCCTATCTGTAAATATTTAGATGCGCTTTATCACGTGCAAATTTTTTGTTGCTACCTACATTTTCTTGGCTTCACTCACGGGCTTCACTTTGTTTGTTAAGAATTCTGTGAAATACTTTCTGACTCTATGATGCTCTGAGCCTTGAAACCCTTCGCTCAGAAGGGTACATGGGTACAGAATCATAGATAAAATAGGTTAGGTAGGTTAGGTTAGGTTAGGTTATGTTAGATATTTAACATACTTATTACAGTACGTACAGTTTAGGAATTATAGTTTAAGTCGATTCGAATTGACGTTTCATAGTCGCAAAACTTTTAGGTACGAAATGCGTATTTTGCTTATTTTTTAATTATACAAACGCTAGTTACTGGTTATTATTCTGTGATTATACCTATTGGTTGAAAAATTCTCATAGAAAATAATATAAGATTTTGAGTTCGTAATACGCGTTGAACAAGTTTAATGTTTTGTTATAATACTTAACAGCTTGATTTTTGTACCTATGATTAATGCAAAAGTTAGTTAATAAATTATATACTAGGTATGATCTGCTTAGTTAAAAATCAACAATTCTCATTCTAAGTTTAGGTAGGAAGCAGAGCAGGAAGATATCTTTTAGCCTATTTGAACCGATTGCTTTAAGTACGTACGTGCGATAGATAAGTAGTCATAAATGATAGGTCTGCTACGTACATTTTACAATTAGTCTTTGACATCTTTTGTTTGTGTTCGTTATTAGGATCACTATGACAAAAAATGTTTGCTCGTCAGTCTAGTTTTCAAAATATTAAGATGAAGTGATTTTTGTTTTAAGATAGGTAACTATTAGATAACCTTAACATTGTGTACCTAAGTAGTGTGCTTGTTTTTAATCCCCACAAGAGTGAATATAAATTAAAAAAGACGTCAATTTGTTTTATACAAAGTTAGAATTTTAAAGTTTTTCGATATATGTGATTTAAAGAACTTTAATTGTACTTCTTAGGTTGGTTTGATGATTAAAGTTTTTTAAATACATGTCTATAGGCATGTGCAGTGATCTAATTAAAGTATAGGAAGGTATCTAATACCTAGCTCTTATATCTACAAATATAAGTAATTCTATGATCTACGCCTACAGTAAAACATAATTTAGTTACCTGGCACTTATTTTTTGCTACAATATTTATACAAGTGTCAAATAAAAACAGTGTATTCGCAAAAGTAATTTATGAACGAATTTGTATTGTGATGTAAATTTTATTATTATTATAGCATTTGTGACATGTCTATAAAAGGAATGATTACTAGGCTGATGAATTCGAAAGGCAAGTAAGTGTGTCAATACTTGGGGTTTTTGTAGTTGCTGTATGATGCCAGCTTAGAATATGGCATCATCCCATTTCTTTCTCCCAGGTGTTATAAAAGGCAACTAAGGGACTCGAGGGATTCATGGCTATTTCGATTTTAGGTGACAGGTTTACCTGTCACTATAGTGAGTTATTTGAAACGACCCTCAAACATTTGTCGGACGTGGCGATAACGTCCGTAATTTAACGCTCTGCCTACCCTGCCAGGGGATATAGGCGTGTCTTTTGTGGGTATGTGAGGAAATGACTGACAAAATAAGTGCCTCGCTTGCAGTCCATTTATCAGCCGTTGTGATAACGTAACGTAACGTTAAGGCTCTGCCTGTCACATAAGGGATAAAGTGTGATGTGCATGATGGCGTGAAAACTTAGGCGGTACGTTCTGTCTAAGAATACTACCACAAGTAGTGTGACGATCACTCAGAGTGTCTCGTAATCAGAGTGCCTCGCTTGGCCATTCATAATCATCACAGTGATTCGAAACCGTCTTTTTTACGAAGAGTCGCGCAATTTAGCCTACAACATTTTAACCAAACTGGAAACAAAGTCACAAAGTGATAAACTTTTAAATAAGTATTAAGTTGTGTGACCCTAAGAATCGAACACATCAGACCAGACCACTAGACCACAGAAGCGCTTGAGCTTTTTTTGAATAAAATTAACTTGGAACAACACAGTCTGTCGTTTGGTTTCGACCTGCATTGAATAAAAAAAAAACAATTGAAACCATAGAACAAAAAATATTTCTGCTGTTTGGAATGAAGATAAAATATTGTTACGCTTAAACGTGGAAAACCGATTAAATTCAGCTTCAATGTTACAGCAGGTGTTAAAACATAAGTTGCGTATTTAACATGCGCACACGCAGGTGTACATTCTGTTGAAACTGCGTAATTTGCGCGAAATCTACAAAACATAAAAGAAATAATTAATCATTGTTTGAAAAGTTCAACACGCAGTTTCTGTACCAGCTGTAATCTCCTTGATATTCTGTTCCAGATGTAGAAGCAGGAGTGGCAGTAGAGGACCAGTCTGAGGCTCAAGATACTCTCAGGCCACTGCTGGATCCACCCAGTGGTCTTGGCAATGGCTCCACCCGACCCCCTCTTCCAATCAGCTTGGGACCCTTCAACGCTGTTCAGTAAGTTAATTATGTGTCTGTGGTACCTAATGCCGTGTGATGCCGGCAATGCCGTGTGATGCCGGCTTAGAATAGCACCACCCCGTTTCTTCCCGCGGGTGTTGTAAAAAGTAACTAAGGGAGTCGAGGGTTTCATTTGTATTACAGTTTTAGGCGACAGGCTGATAACCTGTCACTACAGTGATACACAAACCTTCTGAAAAGGCCTTCAATGCTTGTCAGATGAGGCGATAACGACCGCAATTTTACGATCGTTAATGCCCTGCAAGGATAAAGGCGTGATTTATGTATGTATGTATGTATGTCTCTGTAGTTTGGTCATGTGGTAAAATCAGTGAAGATCAGAGTTTTGGTTTTCAATGTGATACACTTCTCATTGAAGAAATCGAGATACTCTCGTTTTTACAATTTGATAAAACAAGAAACCTATAACGATTTCGTATTTGGGACATTTTCATTATGATTTCTAAACTTCATTTTACGCTCCATCACACGGTAATGATCACATATTTATTCCAAAGTAAACACGCCTTTTAAATAATGTGATACGAGTACAAAATATAAACTTGCAAGATGTCCCGTATTTTGGAATGTCAGAAAACTTCTTGTTTGATCGTTAGGACAAAAACGTTCTTCATACGTAGCTAATTTCAGTTTCTGCAGATCATTATCTTATGAAAATTGTTTTTGTCTCACTTGCAGAAACTCAGCTTGGCGTCTGTATACACCATCAGAAGCTCAAACGGAGACCCCATCAGCTGATTCCACCGCAAACAACACACCCTTGGGAGAAGTACCTGAAGCCTGGCCAAAGAAATGGAGGAGGAGTGACCGGAGGCTGAGGAGGCTCAACACAGAGCTGCTGGAGGCTATTGAAGGGAGGAAAATCGAGGAAGTGGAAAGGTAATTTAGTATACTCTGCTGTCTCACCGAGCTGAAGACGTTCTTTACCTCCGAAATGAGTTCTCTCCACTGTTTGATAGTTGGTTACTTTACAATACTGGAACCAGGTGTTAATCAAACACAGCCTTGCTTATCTATATATGGTGTAGAAATATTAGCTGCAAATATTTTAAGAGGAGAATCTGACTATAAAACTGAACAACTTTTTCCAAGGAACATAGGTCGAATTTTGAGAATTTTTTTGGCCGTCTGTAGTTTTGGTATGGGAGGTACAAAATTCTTTTTCATATTTCGACTTATGCTCCTTAGCGAAAGTTGTTCAGTTTCGTGGGCTGGTTCACCCCTTAAAATATTTGCAGCAATTTTTTTTACATTCTGTATTAGGTTTTTCCACCCATTTCTTCAGGCTTCTCCACGCTGGGGCGAACCCCAACGCGACATGCCGCCTGGCTCTCGTGTCAGCAGCTCATTGCGCCGCTCTGTCTGGCGGAGACGCTCTGGCCTTACTCCTCAAGTTCGGAGCCGAGAAGCACAGGCTGGACAAGCTGGGCAGAACTCCCCTGCACCTCGCTGCCTGGGCTGGGAACGCTCAGCAGCTGGCGATGCTGCTGGATTTGCCTACAGGTGCAGTTACTCGCTCACTCCGTTCATACATACATATATTACGCCTTTATCCCTTGCGGGGTAGGCAGAGCATCAACAATTACCTTAAAATTACGGTCGTTATCGCCACGCCTGACAAATGTTTGAGGGTCGTTTCCGATAAGCCGTGCAGATATTATAGTGACAGATTGTCAGCTTGGCGCCTAAAATTGCAATACACATAAAACTTTAGTCCCTTAGTCGGTTTCTACGACACCCACGGGAAAGAAATGGGGTGATGCTATTAGTATAATTAGTAGGTAGTTAGTTAATAAGATTAAGTAAATTCCCTTGCATCTAACTAGGCTAGATTCTTGGCAGGTCAAATGAGCTACCTTTTAAAACGATCTAAAACGTTATTTTGTATGAAGAACTGGAAGTATGACGTCACGCCGTAAGTATTTGGATAGCGTCAAAACACTTTTATATTATTTTGCTGTTTATGAATTGAAACTTTAAATATTTCGAAAAGTTTTGAATGAAGTCCGTAATATTTTTGGATAGTAGTTTCAAATAGGGGAAAATGAGACTAACGGGTAACTTGGGACATGGTCGACACCAGCATATATGAACCAGCTATAAGCCTATAACATTATAACTGGTTTGATAAATATAGAGTCCAAAGTTTCAACCAGTTACAACGTTACATGTCCCAACTTACCCGCTAGTCTCATTTTCCCTCATTTGACCGGAAAACTTTAATATTTCATTAATAACCCAGGAAACTAGAGAATTGCATGGGAATGTTCAAATTGCAATGCACCTGTCTAGTCGGTATGGTTGCCGGGCAAGGGTCTAACGTAAGTAGACTGCTTAATAAATTGTAACAAACTGCTTAAGTCAATTTGGTAAAACAGAAAGTTGATACCTAGCAGTCATGCCCTGAGCTGCTTGCCTGAGCCCTATAGCTGGGCCCCAAGTCAGCTAACGCCATCGAAACTGAACTGTCATTCAATTGCCATTGTGGTTTTTCTATACTTTAAACTGTTAGCAGACTACGAAATGACCGAAATCATCCAACTGATATCCAATCGACAATCAACTTAAACGATTTTCATTTAGGAGACTTAAAGCCCTGTCGTATTGTAGGGTCATTGTATAAAATGTGCAGAAATAATCAAAGGTTGAACTGACAATACCAATTTATTAACGACCTACAAATCAACTATTTAAATTTCTTGCTTATTTCCTCATTACAACGATAAGGTGGAATTCAGGATCTGGTGCGACCACTGCCTCGGTCTTTCTGGAAACCATTCTCAATACGACGAGCTCATCCAACACGTCCTGTAAAAAATCACAAGTATTATACATACATACATATGTCACGCCTTTATCCCTTGCGGGGCAGGCAGAGCGTTAACGGCCGTAAGAATTCGGTCATGCAGCCTTCTCTATGATATGACTAGCGTAGGCTGGGTATGGTGGCTACAAAATTGCTTTGATTACCCATTCATTCACGAATCTTTTCCTGCCATGCCAGTACTTGGCGACGGGAATGACATAATCAGATTTATCAGTCGCCAAGGTCAGCTCTTTTTTACTACAAATGACCGGATCGCTCTTCCACTATGCATATAAACCACAAGTGAAGCATTTTACATGAAAGCTTGGACAACAAGCTGTTTTTCAGTGAATAAACGAACTTATCTATCTACATACATACATACACATATCACGCCTATATCCCTGGTGGGGTAGGCAGAGCGTCAACGACCGGAAAATTACGGTCGTTATCGCCACATCTGACAAATATTGAGGGCTGTTTGGGATAATTCGTGTATCACTATAGTGATAGGTTGTCAGCCTGTCGCCTAAAAGTTGTAATACACCTAAAACCCTAAGTCCCTCAGTCGGCTTTTACGTCACCCACGGGTATAAAATGGAATGATGCTACTTTAAGCCGGCGTCACACGGGAAATCTATCAACATTATTTTATGAATTTAGATCATATCCAGATACCTAAGTAGTACAGGTATTTGTACGACTTACAATTTCTTTGAGGGCATTGGATGCATGGTGTGACAGCATTCTCATATGGTTGGAGTAGGTGGCTGCTGTCAAGCTGTCTAGGGTTGTCGTCTCTGGGAAACCTGTATAAAACGAATAAATAAATAAATAAATATCGTGGACAATTCACACAGCGCCATCTAGCCCCAAACTAAGCAAAGCGTGTACTATGGGAACTAGATAGCTGATACTAATACATATATACTTTTTTTTGTAAATAAATACATATTATACATAGTAAACACCCAGACTCAACACAAATATTTGAAAATTGACTTAGCAAATATTTATGTCCGGTGGAGATCGAACCCACGACCCTCGGCGTAGAAGGCAGGCATACTATCCGCTACGCCATCGGGACAGTCTAAATAGTATAGCTACTTACTATTATTATATTATCATGCACGAAAAGCTCAAATATCTAAGATGAATCTAGTAATCATTATCTAGTAATTATGCATTCTCTAATCATTAAAACATGACGATTTTTTTTTTATCCAGACAGTTGGAGGCAATTTTGCGTATTATTTAATAAGTATTATTTAGAAAAAAAAACACCTTCGCAATTGATGATAATAGTTCCGACGACGTTGCCGTTCTCATTGATGCGATGCATGCAGTTTGTAGAATTAGTTCCCTAAAAAATAAGTATGTAATCAATGTGTAAGATCAGAAGCTGAGCAATTTTATGACCCATAAACCTGGAACTTTAGTGTACCAACCATGAGAGCAACCAGAAAATAGTTCTTTACCTAATCTTGACGACCGATGTGGCGCTGTGATAGGGCGACTGCCTGTGACACAGACCTGCCTTCGGTTGGTCACTCACAAAGTTGGTATTTATCACTTTGTAAATTTGTTCCTAGTCTGGTTAGGACATTGCGGGCTGAACCACCCGATTGTCCATAAGAAAGATGGTTCCGTGTTTCGGATGGCACGTTATGCCGTAGGTCCCAGTTGCTGTCTATGCTTACTTAGACGGCGGTCGTTACACAACCATGTCAGAAGCCTGCTACTTGAAGAAGGCGGTTGAAAAATTCTGACACTAGGGTTCACTGGGTCGTTGCACGACTTGGTGTCCCACACGTAAAGAAGACCTAATCTTCGTGCACTGCTCAGAGCAGGTACTAAGCCAACATTGTAAGAAAGGCTAAGCGTTGGCATAAGTACTTACCATATAATTCAGTGCGATCTCCATTATTTGATTGTAAACAGTTTAGCAAAACGGAAAACGCCTATAATGCAGACCGAAATCGGAAACTAAGCGTATACAAAATATTTTGTACTTGAAATGACAGTTTCTAAAGCGTAATCTCAGCGTGACAGCGCGATGAACAGAGATGTCAAATAATAGCCAGCATTTGACAAGAAAAGAGAGTTAATATTCTACTTCTAGCTAATATGACTATGACCCGCATTGATTAGCTTGTATTTTTCGTAGTAGTACTAATCACACAAGTTTGGACCGTTTGTACTACCAGTAGTAAAAATTGGTAGTACAGTACTACAAGATCCGGAGGGACTCAGACTCACACACTTCAACACTTCTAATCAAAGAAACCGGGACACTTTTTTTAAATGATTTGTTAAGTATTTTGAATATGAGAACTTCTCATTAAGATTTATAAACCTCATTTTAGTCACTATTCTATCAGTGATTCTATCACAAGATATCAGATAGATATATTTATTCCAATATAATCACACTTTTTAGCGTAATTCATCTTTTTAAAGTAAGAACGTATTTAACGTATTATTTCTCTGTAAAACTTAGATTAAGATCCTCTACACGCCCCTACACCAATCGGGAATTAGCACCCTTCCATGCATTGTCAAGAGTCACAGTCCCTACTAAAATATCAGTTAATACTGACACCATCTCATCTCAGGGTCGCCCTCAAGATTGAATTCAGAATTGAGTGCAGTTTATAAATACGGACCTACGACTACCTTCTATATAAAAAAAGGAAAAGGCCTTCGTTACATGCCCGACATTACTGTGATCCATGACCCATCCCATGACACTGTGTGGCTACGACAAAAACGATAATTTTTCAGATGTACAAGATCGCATGAATACTGACAGGATGTCACCAGACGCTGAGGAGGACGTAAAAAAGATGAACACGAAGACAAGAGATCTGGCGAACCTTCGTTCAAATTCGGGGGAGGTCAAGATGCTGCTGCCCAAGAACTGGAAGGACAACATAGACCACAATTGCAGAGATATCACTGGTAGTGTAAGTATGTTTTAAGCAGTACCAGAGTTCACACGTGGTTTATGCTAAATACATACATATATACATAAATCACGCCTGTATCCCAGATGGGGAAGGCAGAGCGTTAATGACGGTCGTTATCACCACGTCTGACAAATGTTTGAAGGTTGTTTTAGATAGTCGTGTATTACCATAGTGACAGGTTGTCAGCCTGTCGCCAAAAATTGCAATACACATGAAACCGTTGAGTCCCTTAGTCGGCTCCTACGACACCCAAGGGAAAAAATGGGGTGATGCTATTCTAAGCCGGCATCACACAGCACGGTTTACGCTACGGCTCTTCCATATCATCTTGTATTCGATTTGTCATACCTTCAAGGTCCTTTGTGGGCTATAATCGTTTTTAAAAAAGTGTCAGGCATAGGTATGTGCAGTCCCAGAATAAATATAAGTTGCTGTACAGGGCTTTTATAAAATAACGATTCGTTTGCTTTTGTTATACCACCAGATTCCGCTCATCCAGCCAGGCTGGACTCCTCTTCACGTGGCTGTCTCTTGTGCTCGGCTACGGTGCACCAGACTCCTGCTGGCTGCTGGAGCTGACCCCAACATTTGCGATGAAGCTGGACGCACGGCCCTCGACGTGGCCGGATCAGCTTATTATTACGAATATACTGTCGCAAATGACAAGTAAGTATTTGATTTTTGTGATATTGCAAGTGTGTTGAACGTTTCGCTTGTTTCAAACAATTTTATAGTAGGTTAATACTTGCCCACACAACAAAAGTTACTCTTTGCTCATGTACTGCCTAAGCAATACAAACAAGTCTTTGAAGAAACACCTTCCTGCTTCAGCACTATTTTTCTCTTAGTTATTTATCGGACTACCTAACTAGGAACCTACATAAGATAATAACAGCATATAATTTCCTCATAGGTTCACAGAAATCATCAAACTGCTGATTGAAGTCGGTGCCACATACAATACGATGAGAACTCGTGGTCTGAACAATGTGGATACTCCTCTGCACACTGCTGTGGAACTGGAGAACATGGACGCAATAAAGGCCTTGCTCGAAATGGGAGCTTCCATTGGGTGTCTGAATGCCGCTGGACAGACGCCGTTGCATGTGTGCGTGAAGAAAGAGCTGGAAGACCATCTTCAGGTAGAACGAATTTAAAAACAGTTGAATACCTGACTGTGTGATCTATAATCATGCTAAAAAATAGTAATTTTCCTTTCTTTTATAAATCATAAACTTTATTAGCTTTCATGTCGTGAAATACAGATCTTATAGTAAGGACACACATGAAACCCTGTAATGGACGTTCGCGGTAATGGACGTAAAAGGACCACTGGACGTATCAGGAACTGGACCTAAGTGACCGAAAGGGCACTGCTAAATAACTACTAAGTAGGTTTTTTATAGTTTAGTTACTCTTATTCTACTCTCTTTTCATAATAACTATGGATAGTCAACGATTTAGGTTCCTCTTAAATTGGCCTTATCAGGATGATAAAAAGGTTTCGTTGAAAATTGCAGGTTTTAGCTAACCACGGAACAAACGACGCGGATCCTCTGGCTGCGATGGTCGATGTCAAGGACCGGGAAGGCCACACTGTATTGCAGGCGGCCGTGGAAGCCGCCTGGGTTCCAGGAGTCTGCATCGCGCTGGAAGCTGGGGCCGATGTCACCATGAAGGTAGCGATAACTTCAGAAAAATCTTCATCATATTCATAATCTGCTGCCTTTTCTCCACAAACAAGGCTTGCTACGATTCTTTTAATTGTCTCTAGTAACCTTTTTTCATCTACTATCGAGATTATTAGGCCCGTATTTATAAATCGCACTCAAGTCTAATATCGATCTGAAGAGCGATTTTGATAAAAGTCGGTCAATACTAACAGCATCTCAAAGTCGCACTCAAGATCAATCAAGGAGTTGAGTGCGGTTTACAAACACAAGCCTTTATGTAGGTAGGGTTTCTTTAATTTGAATGATTTATTTATTGCTTTTTCTCTTTTTCATTACATTTATGAGCTGTATATAAGGTGTAAAAATATTAGCTGCAAATACTTTAAGGGTCACCCCTTAAAAAAATTTTTTGGACCTCCCATATAAATTGACTTGGTCGGGCGGCAGTTTTGTATGGGAGGTCCAAAATTTTTTGTCATATTTCGACCTATGTTCCTTGCGGAATGTTGTTCAGCTTCATGGGCTGATTCACCCCTTGAAATATTTGCAGCTAATATTTTTACACCTTGTATATCACGGTAGTAATATGCGAAGAGGTATATATAGTGAATAACATTGTGTATAATAATATGCACCTACGTATCCAGGTATGCAGTAAACTTACCAATACTAATTACTATTTATATATTTTTTAAATCGTACCGGAAAGAAAATAAGGTCAGTCAAATAATAATGTTACAATCATAGATTGTTACGAGGTAACAACTATTTAGTGAAAGTTTGATCTAATTTCAGGCAAACAATGGCGAAACCCCAGTCCACTCTGCCGCAGCACTTGGAGACATTGACGTACTAAGCGAGATCATAAGTGTCGCCAAGCAAAGAGATTTCATCGATTGTCAGAACGAAAATGGAGAAACTCCTCTTTTCAAAGCTATTTCCCACGGAAACTTGGAATGCCTACAAGCCTTGCTAGAAGAAGGTGCTTCAATAAAATTAACACTACCAGGCGATGTAAACGTACTACACGTAGCAGCTGATCATGCACACACAGACATTCTACGAGCATTATTGGAATTCAACGAAACTGTAGCACAAGCTATGATAAATGCTCTAACTGATGCAAGCAAACGAGGTTTAGGTGCGATACATTTTGCAGTTCTAAAGAATAGCATCGAATGTGTGGAACTGTTACTTTCTAAAAATGCTGATGTACGTCTAAGAACAACATCTAATCCACATAAAGCTTCTACACCACTGCATATAGCTGCTGTCAAAAATCATGTAGAAGTAGCAAAAGTTATAATGAAGTTTGATAAAACAACAATACATGAAGTAAATGGTAATGGCTGGTTTCCTTTACACGCAGCGGCACATCATGGCAGTCGAGATATCATTCAACTACTACTAAGCGAAGGTGCCGATTTATCTGGATACTCAGATGGACCTAAAAAGATCCGGAGAACAGCCATTGATATGATCATAAATAATTTGTCTAAACCAACTGATTTTTTGGAGGAAATTTTTGACAGTTACATTCAGACAAATTCCCAGAATTTGCAAGATCCGAATTGTACAATCACTGTCGACTATCGAATACTGATGCCGTCTGTTTGTGAAGTAGAACAAATGAAAGTGATACAGGCGCTGATGAAGACTGGAAACCACTATGGCCAGAGAAGACTGCTAGTGCATCCTTTGGTGGAAAGCTTCTTGTATTTGAAGTGGAAAGCATTGCTGCCATTCTTTTATACAATAATACTGCTGTACTCGTTTTTTGTGGGTTCTTTAACAATATTTGCTGTTTCTGTGTTCTTCTACAAAGACACTAATTCAGAACAGGAGAAACCAGTTTGGCTAAATTCAGATTTATGGGGATACGTGGTATATATGGCAATATTGTTACTTTTAGTTCAGGTATGGAAACATTAATTATCCTGTGGTCATTCTAATGTCACAATTCTTTAGTATATTAGGAAGTATACATGCTACCAATACTTTTTTGCTCTACAGGAGTTATTGTATATGAACGTGAAGAGTAGCAGATATTTACTGCAGATTGAAACCTGGATCAAGTTTGGGTCAATTGGATTAGCGACGATACTTCCGCCAGCCGTAAGTACTTATAATTCACAACAGAGTGCATTCTAAAGTCCAAATTGCAACAACCAAAAAATTGAAAATGTATCCAAGTAAGCTGATGAAACTATGATTAGAACGGTATGAGTAAAAATGATGACGGGAAGTATTATGATTACTAATCCGCCCGGTAACATACTTGGAGACATATTTAAAAAATCAAAACATCTTGCATAGCACGTGTCACCATTCTCTGTCTCTTTTTCGCGATATGCGCGGCCGGCAAAATTTTACGTCGGCTGCGCGCGGTGGGCGCTCGTGATTACGAACTAAAACGACGCTGACCGAACGTTGCTGAAGTGATGAGTGATGCGAGTGATGTCTGTAACTGATGCGTAATGCGTGATGTTGCATTACGTATCAAAGTGATATTACTTTTGTACTATTACACGCATTACCTACCCATGTCTAATGATTAGCTTATAAATTATTTCAACAACAGTCACAAAATGAAAGCTATGTGTAGGAAGATCAAGCGTAGGAAGCGGCGGGTGAATTTCCTATTTATTTATTTATTGAACTGTTTATTGCACACGAGAACACAGGACAATCACAGATAAAAAGCACCACAGGTACTACTTATTTACCTACCTATTTTTAGGTGATGATACAACAATGGTCGCAATCGGAGTGGCCTCGGCATGTGGCGACGGTGGCGCTGCTGTTAGCCTGGTTAGAGCTGATGTTCCTTCTATCCAGGTTCCCCAACTGGGGATACTATGTGCTCATGTTCGGCAAAGTCGCATCAAATGTTGTTAAGGTATAGCTACGTTGGATAAGTTTTTATTTTCCAAAAATCACTCTGAACGGCAAACCAAGCCGAATAAAATCACGTTGAACTTTGTGTGGAGACAGAATCGCTATATTTGTCGCTCAGTTGTCAACCAACTTAGCTAGGTAGTAGCACTGCTTGCCTACGAGTATAACGCAATTGAGCTCGGGTTCGAACCCGAATTTCAACATCTTCTTTTTCGGGTTTATTTTTGCTCATTTATTTTCACAAATATTTTATGGGTGTGCCCTCTACCGCCGAATCCCCCTATATACCAATTTTCATGAAAATCGTTGAAGACGTTTTTGAGATACTTGAATAAGTTGGCCTCCGATACGAGGTGATGACTCGGTCGACTGGTACCTACATTTTGTATGGGAAGTCCTAAAAATTTTCTCATTTTTCGATCTATGTTCCTCTAGAAAAGTTGTTCAGTTTCATGGGCTGGTTTACCTCTTAAAATATTTGCAGCTAATATTTTTACACCTTATGTTTCTTGTATTTGATAAATTATTGCCGAAAATATTATTTTATTCGTGATAACTATTCGCATAAAGGGAAGCTCGTTCTACAAAATATTTTTTTTTGTTCCAGATACTTCTCACCTTTGCATTTTTAGTAATCGGATTCACATTCAGCTTCATGATCCAGTTTAGATCTGAGATGCCTTTTAATGGGCCCTGGTCTGCGTTAGTCAAGACCGTGGTTATGATGACTTCAGAATTTGAATATGAAGGGCTATTCGATGAACAACACGAACAAAAGTTGGCATCCTCCATAAACATCATCAGGGTCATCTTCTTTATATTCTTAATCTTAGCTTCGGTTGTTTTGATGAATCTTTTAGTTGGTGTTGCTGTTAACGATATAAATGACCTTGAAATCCTTGGAAATATACGAAGGCTGGCCAAACAGGTGGAGTTTTTAGGTACTTTAGATACCCTCGTGTACAACCGCATATTCAGCACAATTCTGCCACGAAGGGTAAATAACAGAATCAGAACAAAGCGCAAAGTAATTGACGTGTTGACATTATGCCCCGGGAAGCCCCGGTGGCGGCATTCCAGGATCCTTTCCTCAAGCATAAGAGACTCTATTTTTGATAAAGCTGTGTGCCAAAAGAAGCAGCTAGACAGAGATATTGGTATGCAGAAGTTCCAGAAGCAAATCAATGAAATGTACGAAAATATAGTAGAACATAAGAACCAGAAAACCATTGAGTCTGCAGAAGCCTTTAAAAAGGAGGGTGTGATTTGCGAAAAACTAAGACAGAAAGAAATTAAAAAACATTTGAATGAAATAGACGACGGAATGACAGAGATGAGGAAGCAGATGATGATGTTTACCAAAGATACCAAATCACCTGTTGAAGAATTGAATGTTAAAATAGACCAAGTTTCTTTAGAAATTGAAGGTATCAAACTGTTTCTGAGTAGATTAGAGAGCAAGCTAGGATCTATTGGAAAGTAACCAGGTCTCAAATGCAGTGTTGTGATAGATGTAAGATAAAAGATTTTATTACAAAACATAAAGACAAAAAAATGTCTTTTACTTACTTGGTCATGCAGTTGCTCGAAAAGAAAGGTTTTGTAAAGGGATCTAGTTAACGATACAAACGAGTTTAAAGTGTGACAGCGCTCAGATGTGTATTCTCCGTCCAGTAGTGTAAACCTAACCTAACAATGGTCTCACAGAATACCAGCGCGGTAGATGGTATCTACTGCTGTCTGCCGCATATGCTGAGTGAGGTCCATTTTCGGTATTCATAACATGTTTCTAGTTTATGTACGTAATTGTTTTAAATTTTTCCTTACCGAAATAAATTTATTTTCTTTCTTTCTTTCTTTCTTTCTCTCATTTAAAATATTGATTCACACGGATCTCACAAAGCCCTACAACTTCTTCGAAGAAACTAGTAGTGTAGCATGCATAGTTAACGACATAAGCGAGATTAAAGTTTGCCAGCTGTTACATAAAATTTATATAAAACTGCACTGTGCTACAACTTCTTTATTGTAGGACTAGTGGGAGAAAAATGTCCCTCGAGTTCTACCGTAGGACTAATTAGTAGGACTACTCGGAACAAAGACGCGAGGACGCTATAATTTTTTTGTTATATAAGGTCCCATTTTATTAGGTACAAATATTTTAAAGGCATGTTCAGAAATATTATTAAAGATGTTTTATGTAAAACAAAAAGAAAATACACGTTAGTTTTCAAAATAAACGCTAAAAACATTTTCACTAAAATAAAAAAGTAAACGACCTGTACACAGCTTGCGTAGACGATTTTACTACGATTTGACTGTCATATATTTGACATCACATTTTATGAATGGAATGGATTGTAGGAGGTGGGGCGATGTACCGCCGCCATGATGAAAAATACTTATAAATTCGATTTAATTTGTTTGAAAAATTAAAAAAAAAAACTAGCGTATACATTTTTTTTTCACATAAAACATCTTTAATTATATTTCTGAACTTATCCTTAAAATATTTGTCTTAATAAAATAAGACCTTATATAGTATTTACTTACTACTAGTTTATGTCCTATTCTTGATTTTTTTTCATCTTCATACAAAGTTTTATTTGAATCTATTCAGCCGTTTTAGCGCCAATTCTTTACAAACACACACACACACACACACACATATAAATCCGCCTTTATAATAATAAGATTAAGTATATTCGCCGCATCGAAGCGCCTCTTGGGATCTATTCCTGAACTAATTATTTGGGCTAGTTGGGCGCGACTGAAAAACAGCATCTATTACTGTTGTGTTGCAATCATATGCTAAGGCGTGACCTATTAAATTATTCTGTGTTATTTTTTTGCGTAATCATTCCTATGTATATTTTAGTGTGTAAGGTGCCACAATGGTATGAATAAACTTATTTTCATTCCTTCTTTATTCTTTCTTTAGATTGTCTTGGCACTTGATTAATTCTTTTATAGTGAGCAGACATAAAACAATAAACAAGATTACTTTATAAACAATCACTTTTATTAGATAAACCTCTACAATACCTTAGTAAAATTAACTATAACTATAGATAATCTTCTAAACTACTTGTACATAATATATATATAACAAACTGAAACATTGTAATGTCAAACTCAGACCCAGTAGGTACCTACCTATAAATATATCTACTGGAAGTGACTATTAGAGTACGCTGGACTGCCCGACCTACGAGTCAACTCGAAGTGCTAGAGTTATATAATCTCAAAATAAGTAACATTACGTACCATTAATCTTCTTATCTTAATTAGCCTACATGATCCCACTGTATCGTATTCTTACGGCTGCTAACGCTCTGCCTACCCCGAAAGGGATAAAGGCGTGATATATGTATGTATATGTATGCCATCCCATTGCTGGGCAAAAGCCTCCCTCTCCTCTTTCCATCCAGTTCTGTCCTGGGCTTCCGCTACCATTAATAAGTAGGTACCATTTTTTATTTCCATGATTAGGTAAGATGATGGAATCCAAACATCACACAAGCCACCCCTAGGTAAGGGCTATATAATCGGGTTATGTAAGGTTAATTAAACTTAAAAACCTGTAGCGTAATACGTGTTGCAAAGTGGTGGTTTCCTTTTTATAATTTTTGCCGGCTCGCTAGTTTGGTTTGAGCCAGAGTCAACGACAGGACGCAAAGGCTTTGATAATGCAAAAGTTAGCCTGTCAGCACTGCTTATTGGAACCCTCCGACGTATCCTCTCGTCGTATGCAGTCCGCTTCGACTCTAAATATCTTACATGCTTAATTTTATTCTGAAGTTGCAAGAGGCTATCAGTCTTTGGAAGATAACGGTCCAAACTAGTCTCCACTTCAACAAAATCCGATGTTTCTGTGTCTATAATCTCGTTGCTGTCCAAAATCATCCCCAAGTTTATTTTCAAATGCGTGGCTCCATCCGTAAAATGTAAATAGACATGTGCTTGATCCAAAATTTTCAAGGAGAACTGATCATTAATTTTTAAATATTTCATTTTAATTTGAAATGTTTGAAAATTCTGATTTAAACTCATTTTCTTTGCTTTATCTTTGATGAATGTTTCGAATTCTATCTCAAGCATTTGTTCATGCACCGGTCGAGTATTGACTTTATCATCTCCAAGTGTCATAATAACTGGGTCTGGAGTGTCCAAACGCGTGTCCATCATGACTTGTTTCAGAACGGGGGGATCGTTAAGTGTATGCCATTTCCAACGATTTTTTGGACCTATTCCACGATCAAGAACTATTCCCTCTGTCTGATTGTACTTGATCCTGAAGAAATAAACTACGTGTAGGTATTAAATAACATCTGCCACAACACAACACCTGTACCTATTAGTTTGTATTGACCTTTGACTAGAATTTTCAGTAGGTATCTTATCCATGTGACGGACTTACTACTTATGAGATGAATAGAAACTGATAATGACGAAAAGGATCTGGAAGTTGTGAAGGTTAAAATAATTTTGATTATAGTACTTAAAATATAAATTTTGACAGATCCATACTAAGTAAACAAAGCAAAATAGACCTTATGTCATATCATTTGTCTGAAACTGACCGACGTCACAGGTATCAAGATATATTTTAAGCTCTACACAGGTCATCATCATTCTAAGCCCTTAACCACGCACTGCAGGGTATAGGCTTTCTCTCTACAGCGCCAATCCTCATGGTCCTGTGCCAGCCTTGTCCAGTAAGTTCCTGTGAACTTGGCGATATCGTCAGACCAACACGTCGGACCACGATATCGTCTGTAACTGCTTTTGTGACTTCATCTCGCCAAGTGTCCTGCCCACCTCCTCCGTAACCTCGTTATTCGCTCACCTACGTCCACGAATTTCGCTTTACGTCGAATTTCAATGTTTGGTACGCGATCAACGAGGGAGATACCTAGCATTGAATGGTCTATAGCTCTCTGTGCGACTTTAATTTTGTGCATGTTTTGCTTAGTGAGCGTCCATGTTTCGGCACCATAATAGGTGAGAAAAGGTAGAATACATTGGTTATATACTTTTGGTCTTCAGGCATTGTAGGAACTTTGACTTGAAGAAGTCGTAGAGCTTCCCAAACCCGGTCCAACCTAGTAAATAAATAAATAAATATACCGGACAATTCACACAGCGTAAGCTTACCTGTGCTTCTGTATCAAAGGACAAACGTTGTCCAAGATAGAGGTATCGCTGACTACCTCTAAGTATAGTGTCATTGCCTGCACAAATGTTAGGTAAGTATACGTTTAGAGCGATTCATCATGATCTTGGTCGTGGACATGTTCATCCTGAGTCCTATTTTTAGAGAAGCTTCAAACAGATCTTGGAGCATTTTAATTGGAAATCCAGGACACGTTCGGCGATAAGGGTTCGATAATCCGCAAAGAGATACGACATCCATACTCATTATTCAAATGACATTTTCAAGTATGTTGGTGAATTGTTTAGGCGAGAGGGTATCTTGTTGTCGGACACACCGGTCAATAAACAAAGTGTTGGTGTTTATATGATGCGCACCTGCATTGTCGCGGTCCAGTACAGCTCCCGGAGGATATCCACATATCGCTAGTCAATGCCGCAGCGAAGGAGAGAGTGAAACACGGCCCAGTGTTCGACACTGTCGAATGCCTTCTCGTACTCGGCGAAACACAAGGGTCGGTTGTGCTCCTGTCAGCTTGACAGCATGTGGTCCATAGTCGAATATACACTCCGAAAGCCAGTTTGTTGGACAAGTTGGTGCTCATCCATGTAAGTAGTTAGTCGGTGGCACAGGACTTTGGCGAAGAGCTTGTACTGAGCAGCCTAATGGGACGGTAATTTGTCAATTTCATCTTATTTCCCTTTTTAGGGAGGATCGTAACAATATCTTCCAAGAGCCAGGTATTAGACCCTGCGAAAGCACGTTTTTCAAGAGTTTCACGAGAACTTCCAGGACTGGCCTTCCACCTGCCTGAAACTCCACAGGCACCCCGTCCTCACCAGAAGATATTCGGCGTTTCATCCTACTGTGAGCGATTTTTTTAAACTATAGGTACCTTCCACCTACCTTATTTTTCCACCGTGATCAAACACCACACCACTGCCGAGATAGTCAAACATGGCAAGTACGGATACGGGTACGGTATGGCAAGGTATGCTCGATTCTCCGCTGCTGTATATCACGAACCTCTGTTGAGCATTCGCTTCTGCAAAAATAAACAAATATGATAGGGATATCAGATCAAGCATAGATCCTCCTATCAAATAATTTGCTAGTAAGGAATCTAGCCTAGTTAGATGCAAGGGAGTTTACTTAATCTTATTAACTACCTACTAGTACTAATAGTATCATCCCATTTCTTTCCCGTGAGTGTCGTAAGAGGCGACTGAGGGACTCGAGAGTTTTAAGTGTATTGCAATTTTAGGCGACAGGCTGGCAACCTGTCACTATAGTATTAATCTACTTATCTGAAAACAACCCTCAAATATTGTCAGACGTCGCGATAACGACCGTAATTATACGATCGTTGCTGTTCTGCCTACCCCGCGAGGGATAAAGGCGTGATTTATGTATGTATGTAATATGAAGGGAATAACCAGCTAATGGCTGTGCTAATGGTTCTATCAGAATAAATAAGCCTGCCATATTAATTTACCTGGATAAACAATCCTGTTCATCTCATCCTAATTTCATCCACAATTAGCCACTCATATCTAACCAGATAAATCAATATCTTAGTAGTATAAATTATTTTAGGTACATACATCACATGACGTTTGATGCCGGCTTAGAATAGCATCACCCCATGTCCTTCCCGCGGGTGTCGTAAGAGGCGACTAAGGGACTCGAGAGTATTGGTGAATTACAAACTTTAGACGACAGGCTGACAACCTGTCACTATAGTGATACACATGTTTTCTGAAACAACCTTGGAAAACAATCCTCAAAAATGTCAGACGTGGCGATAGTGGCCTTAATTTTACGGCCCCCAAGGAGCAAAATCAGTACTTGAAGAGAATACTTCAGGACTATCTTTTCTTGTACTTATAAGATACTTGTAGTATACTACTAGACTGGATTTGGGTGCAGTTATAGGAGCATGCTATTCTTATAACTATCTAATAGTATACTTGAGGAAGAGCAATTGCTCCCATAATGTTCTGAGCCAAGACATTTTTAAGTAAACGGAACGTCAGTTATTCTTATAGTATACTTGATGAAGCGCAATTGCTCCTATAATGTTCTGAGCCTAAACCATTATAAGTAAAAACACTCTAATAAGCATCTAGCGTAAATAATTTAGTAGAGCAATTTTGCTTATAATGCTCTAGTAATATACTTAGTCAAGAGTTTCAGGTACATTTTATAGCCTGTTTTTTTTTGTCATTTCGACTGTTTGGTTATTGCGGTGTGTGGTGATAAAACAAAAATATTAACATGTAAGTAATATTTCCTTTTATAATATGAGATGTAATTTGTAGTAACTGCATAACATATTAACACGTGTTAGTATAATGATTATACAGTGCGAACTCGCCGAGGAAGTCATTTTTATTGTAAATGTCTGCTTTGATTTAGTTAATTTTACAACGCGCTTTCAAAAAAAGCACAATGAGTATTTATTGAAAAATAATATTTCGGCAATTTTAACGTACATTCGCCATTTTATTTCAATGCTCTGCGTTGAGTATCTTATAGTCCAATTATAAGAACATTTGTACTTGTGGTAGTTTTAGTCAAGATAACTTGCCTGAACAAAATGGCTGATGTTTACTAATATAATGATTGATCTAGTATGTTATAGGGTTATTTGATCTTATATCATACTTATCCAAGCACTATTACACTTAAAAGAGTCTTGAATGAGACAGTCACGAGTATACGTTTATTTGATCTTATATCGTACTTATGTAAGTACTATTTTACTTAAAAGATTCTTGGTCAGCACTAATTTTACTTATAAAAGTCTTGAATAAGACAGTCATAAGAAAACTTATAATTATCTTAGCTAAGATTGTTATAAGATCATCTTTACTTACAAAATGCTACTATAAGCTTTCAGAACTTATAATTATCTTAGCTAAGAGCGTTACAGGATCTCCTTTGCTTACAAAATGCTACTTTGAGGTTTCAAGACTATTTCATCTTGCTGAAGGCAATTATAGGATCTATATTCCTATTAGTTGTTTATAAGATGGTCTTGTAGTAAACTATAAGACTAAAATATAAAACCCTATGCTCTTGAGTATATTAGTACTTGACTAAGACCAATATAAGATACATAGTCTGCACCAATGCCTTAATAAGAACATTATTAGCACAAGTAGCCTTATAATCTTTTGTTATAGGATTACTTTGCTTGTTGGGGCGTTAACGCTCTGCCTACCCCGCAAGGGATAAAGGCGTGATATATGTATGTATGTATGTATGTACATACATCACACATCTCAAAACTGATATTATAGCAACCTACTAACCTTCACAGTCGTAATAGTCAAGTGCAAGTTTTCCATTCTTATAGTAAAGGCGTCCACGCCCTGTTTCTTCAAACTCCGCCAATTTCTCTCCGGTGTCGTAATAAAGTATGCCCTTCTTCCTATTGTTATTGAACCAGTCGAACTCTGGGTTCGTAGGGCGAACTCTGTATATGTTCATCTAAAAGAGATTGTATTGTATTTTTAAATTAGGTTGTACATTGTAGATAGTAAGATCGTAGAGATTAGGTGCCGTGTGATGCCGGCTTAGAATAGCATCACCCCACATCCTTACCGCGGGTGTCGTAAGAGGCGACTAAGGGACTCCAGAGTAGTAGTGTATTACAATTCTTGGGCGACAGGCTGACAACCTGTCACTATAGTGATAAGCATGTTTTCTGAAACTACCTTGGAAAACAATCCTCAAAAATGTCAGACGTGGCGATAGCGGCCGTATTCTTATGGCCGTTAACGCTCTGCCTACCCTGCAAGGGATAAAGGCGTGATATATGTATGCATGTATCACAGTCATGTTAAGATGACTCAAGGATTTATTTGAAAAGATTGTGTTGTTGGTCAGGTGACCGTCGCCGATAGCTGTCGTAAGCTGTCGCAGGAAAAACGTCGCTAGTATGAGGAAGCTTCCAATTAACTTTTTTTTTTACTTACCTTGCGCACGACTTTTTCGGTAGGAAGAATTGTCCATCCTTTATTAATATAAGTTTGGTCAGACAGCGCATAACGCATAATCCCAGCATATTCTTCAGGCTGTAAAAATGTCTTTATGATTGGCTAGGCACGATATTTTTGTTGCATAATCGATCAAAACATACATATCTACGAATACTGATTGGGTTCCATTAGACCATGAAACTGAACAATTTCCCGCAAAAATATTATAAGAAACGTCAAAAAATGTCTTCCTAAAGTAGGTACTTAATGCTGTTTTGTGATTTTGTATGGGCGTCAAATTTTTTTTCGCTTATTGACATGTACCTACTATATACAACTAGGGAAAAGATGTTTAGTTTCATGCTCTGTATGAACCGTTTTTGGAGACCTGTCTTTTACACGCCGTAAATGTATTTCTTGTTTGTTTCAGTCCACGGAAGGTTACAAGGGTTTCGTAGCTAATGTGAGATACAATACAAGACGCCTAGCTAATCTACATGAGTTACAAAAATTACAAGCGATATTAGTTACACTTACATACACCGACCGACTTAATAAAAGCGTGTTAATAAAAAAGTGGGTGGCAGTCCTAAAACTGCCAGCGCTCAGCTCGGCTCGAGTTCGGTCGGTGTAGCGTACATTTTAGAAATTATTGGACATTTTCGGACATTTTGCTACTTAGATTGAAACAGTTTAGAGGATATTTTGCGACTTAGGTAGGATTTAGGATCAGGACATTATGCGACATAGGACATTTTATGACTTAGGACATTTGCGACTCAGAACATTTTGCGGCTATGGATAGTTTGTAATTTAGGACATTTGGAGTGCTTCATGTAGCTTCTTGGTGTTCAGCGTTGAGCGGATTTGGTCAGACCTCCTTGTTGGACTGCATCCCCTAGGCCGTTTATGATTGACTTTACCAGTGTTGATTAACTGTTCAAGATTGTGATCATCCTTCTGTGCTATATGCCCAAAAAATTCCAGAACCCCTCGCAGACAGATAATCGAGAGCCTTGTTTTGATGTTAATCTGGCGAAGAATTGACACGTTTGTTCGGAATGCAGTCCACGGAGATGGGCCGGTAACGTATATATGTCGCAGGGATTTAGTCAAAGACGTTATATTATAATTTCACTAGTGAAATTTTAATTACACTAATGATTGTCAATAACCACAGATTCGTATAATGTCACGGGCTTATGTCAGTGATATTGTAATTTCACTGGGCCGCAAAAGTGGTATTATAATAAATTTAGGTTTATTATGTGTTATGTTTGTGGATGGAGCCCCGCGTGATCTAATTGGTCAATAGAGTTAATCAGTCGCCATTTGCTCAGTTTGTAATGAAAGCGGACCAATCAGCGATCGGTCTGATAATCAAACGGCTTTCTCAAACCAGTGCTATTGTCAATATCACTGCCTTACAATTTCACTGTATCGGTCGAGTGAAATTATAATATCACTAAAAGTAGCCTGTTAAATTGTAAGTAATGCCAACGATTTACAATAAATCAGTGCAATTATAATGGCACTAGTGTAATTTCAATATCACGGCTTTTGTAGTATCCCTGCAACATATATATATTTTAATACTATAACAATATTTTATAATCCCCTCTCTTTTCGTGTGGGACACCAAGTCGTCCAACGACCCGATGAACCCTAGTGTCAGAATTTTTCAGTCGCCTTGTACAAGTAGCAGGCTTCTGACATGGTTGTGTAACGACCGCCGTCTAAGTGATCATAGACAGCAACCGGGACCTACGGCTTAAAGTGCCATCCGAAACACGGAACCATCTTACTTACGGACAATCGGGTGGTTCAGTCCGCAATGTCCTAACCAGACTGGGAACAAATTCACAAAGTAATAAATATCAACTTTGTGAGTGACCCACCGAGAATCGAACCCGGAACCATCTGCGTCAAAGGCAGTCGCGCTACCACTGCGCCACATTTAATACTTATCTATACTTATAAAATGTTTGTCCCCATTCATTCACAGACTCCCTGATACATCAACGCACAGCCTAAACTACTACAGCTAAAAACATGAAATTTGGGCAGTAGGTTCATTTTACTCCGAAAATATCTACTAAGAACTAATTATTTAAACAACCACTAAGGAGGTAAAAAAGCGGTTTAACGTTTGTATGAAAGTTTGCGGTCATTCAGCCGATTTATCTCACAATTCGATATTATAATATAGAAAAAGAATTGCACGTGTCTTAGCATTTTATGTATTTTTACCCCTAAAGGGGCAAAAAGAGGATTGAATGTTTGTATGGAACATCGCGTTTTTTAAATTCTATTTGTTTCAAAATTTGTTATTAGACTACTAAAATAAAATAATTGAACACGTGTTTCAGGGTTTTTAATTTTGAATCGGTAAAGGGGGTAAATTGGAGGTTTTAAATATTTGCATGTAATTCATTGTTCTTTGAAGGAATATGTTTCAAAATTTATGAGTAAAGCTAAAATCTTCGTAACGTGTTTTAAAGGGTTTTATTTTTAACCCCTGAAGGGGTGAAAAGGAGTTAAAAGAATGTATGAAAATTTTGAAACAAGACAAAAAAACTAGAGTAATTGAACACGTGTTTCAGGAGTTTTTTTGATTTTTAGCTCCTAATGGGGAAATTATATGAACGCGTGGTTCAAAGCAACGCAGTACTTTTTCTAATACACTGTGTAGTGACTGATACTTTTAAACTGACCAAAAATTATTCTATATGCAATGTACGCCAGAGTTTATAGATGAAGAAATAATATTCTAAATACGCATTACCAAAATGTAATTACCTCAGGTTCTTCTTCCAGATTTACTGATGATGGTGATGAATGAAACGTATTCTGTGCGTGAAATAGAATTGGCTGATTCCTAGGTTCCAGTATTTTAGGAATGTCTTTGACAATATGTGTGTTTAATATTTTTGGGTAAATTTGTTTCCTACGTAATAAACATGTTAAACTTTCTATATCTAGTTCTAATTCAGAATCAATAATCAAGGAGTCAATAGAATGTTGTCTTCTTCTTGAGGAAGCAATCTTATATTTTGCTCTATGCTTGCGAGTTAGTCTCTCTCTTTTATCTTTCTCTTTTACAAGTGTATGCATTATATTTTGGAGTGAAATATCTTGCCCCTGGTATTTATTTAATCCTACCCAAAACTTTTTTAGGTCACTTATATCTTTAATTTTTTCCTTTTTTTTATCCTTTTCTTCTAGTTCAGTATTTACAACATCGATTTTTAATAGATGATGTTCGGTTGCTTTTTCTACAGCCAAACCAAACAGTTTTTCAGCTTCTTTCCGTGCTTTGTCTCGATATTGCTCTTGTACTTCCTTCATTTGCGCCTGGGCATTCGCAAGAGCGTTATTGTTATCTTTCTCTTTTTTACCTTTGTCAGTAGGTAATGATTTGCCATTTTGTTCAGCATATTTATCCATTGTGGGTGGGGTGGGGGCAGCGCTGCGTTTTTGTCTGTAGACAACAACTTACCACCCCTATCTTTATCAAAAGGTAACGTTTTACCTTTGCGTTTGCTTTGTTTATTTTTCTTCTGTCGATTTCAATTTATTTTTATGAGTAGGTAAAGGTTTGTCTATGCTTTCGTTAACTTTGTCAGTGTGTAAAAGTTTGCCTTCTTCGTTGCCTTGTTTATCTACTGCTGGTGGGGGTGGTTCAGCGGGTGGTTGTTTCTCAATATTTTTACCTTTTTCCTTTCCTCCTGTTTCTTTGTTTTTAGGTAAAGTTTTACTCTTTTCTTTACCATCCATGTATTTGTCAGTAAGTAAATATTTACCATCTTTCGATTCAATTTGATTGTATTGTTTTTGCAATGTCACACCTTGTCACAAAGAGCATTTCAGATTTCACATGGTTTTGAAGTTTTGACATGGTGAAATGTAAAATGACACTGAATTTTAAGTTCGCTAGAGCAAGTATTTACTATTCATAACAACAGAATCTATAGGGCGGTAGACAGCATGTAGTCCTCTAGCGTGTGTGTTAGTGTGGTTAGCGCTAGATGGCGCTAGTACCTACTGAGGTAATCAAGCCGCCACTGCAGCCATTGCGAGTAGATGACACTCAAAAAGCTCTTTAAGCAACCGACGTCCCCGCCGGTGGGGTCGCGGAGGTCCCTCATTTGCGCCTCATTTTGGCAATTACCGGCACGTACCGGGTAGATTCAGTCCGATCCGTACTTCCCAGAACAATTCCTAAACTCAGTCTCGCCCCAAGGACGTGATTTTAAACAACCAATCAAATATTTCCGGTAAGCACGCGCTCCCCATCAAGCCGACAGGCGCAATTTTGATGGCCCCGGGGCCAAAAACTAAAAGACCATCAATACAAAAAGTACTGAGGAACAATTTTCGTGTAACACCATTTCTACCCATGTTTGATATCGTTGGATTTGTTGTGATGTCCTGAGTCAAAAACCGGAGGCGTCAAGAAATCATGTGGAGTTTATAAATCGGCCCTGATAGAGTAGGCAATTATAGCGCGGAGTAAGGCTACTTTTTTTCCTATGCTATTAGGTATCTACGCTACGTCAGTTACCTATCATAATCACATCATCACATGACGCTTGAAACAGCGTCGAAATATTCGGAACTCGAAACATAATGAATTCATCGGTAAGAACTCGTTAAAATCATAAAATAACTATGAATTGTATAAACAACCGCGATATTTTAAAACTTAGTAGCCCTATCTTCATCTCATTTACATCATCCTAACATTATTAGGATAATTTTCTAAACCGTGTCTCAAATCTATTTAGCTCTACCGGTCACTTTCAAAATAGAGAGCCGAATTCCTCAATAAAGATAGTAATTTATTATCATAGAGCAGGTAGTAATACAAGAAACTGCAACGATTGCCTTCGTTCCTTTTGTTTGAGTAAGGCCCAGTTCGCCACGGTATAATTTTTAAAATTCTTTGTTCCGGTTCACCACAATCTGAAGTTTCTGGAGTCAGAAAACCACTAACGAAAAATTAAAGATGTGACGGACCTAAATTATTATTTGATTAGGTACCGTCGAGTGTGACGAATCGAAACTCAGGTTAGCGATAAAAATAAATAACAACAAATGGTACAGCTGTACCACACCAATACTCCAATATTGTAATAAATATACCGTGTAATAAACGGTGTGATGCCCGCTTAAAATAGCACCAAGCCATTTTTTCCTATATATTTCCTATATTTTTTCCTATATAGGTATTTCCTAATATGGTTACTCTGTCATTGTGCGGTTTCACCAACAGTGGTGAAACAGCCCTGCTCCGTGGCAAACCAGGAATGAGTGCTTTGTTTGTTTACATTTTGTTGGGGTCTAACGTAGTGGCATGGCGTGCATGTTTGTGAGAGCCAGTGAATGGCCAATGTTTGCCGCATGCGCACGCGCCGCGTTCTCGCAACTTCAGCAACACATTTTGATTTTCGAACGTCGGTGTTTCTATTGCCTGTTATTAATTGGCCGTTTTGAATTGTAACTTCAGTTACGTACAAAAGTCAGTTTTTAAACTAGTGTTTCAGTGACAAAAGAAGTGAATAATAAAAAAGAGTTCTTTTTTTAAGTTGCTCAAAACATTAGCTAAAGTATTCCACCCAGTATTAATTCGTTAAAGGATATAAATTTCTTAATCTAAATATAACTTTAAAAACCCAAGTGCTCAAAGTGTTTGTCATTTTCTTAATCGTTGAACTTGAGTAGAATAATCTAGAATTTTCTGTGTTCAAGCTGTGGTTCTAAATTTATTCTACGTAAAGCTTTTACTGGTAAACTTACCTGGAGAAGGTACGAATGTATGATAATTATATTATATGAATGAATTTATCAAATGATTCGATTAAAGTAGGTATAGGATAGGTAGTTATATATTTATGTAAATACATAATATGTTTGAAGTTTTCAACTCTCAAATATGTTTAAAGGATGATAAACAATCACACGGATTAAAATCTTCTGCCTGAAATTTAAGTTTATATTAGTCATCCTGTCTTTTTTTTTCATTTTTTATATGTAATAGGCCCGCATTTGTCTGCCATCTCACCTGGTGGTAAGTGGAGATGCAGACGAAGATGGTACATGCTTGCCTAGATAATGCCTATTCACTCATTATCAAATCACATATCCGGGAATTCCAAAAAATTCTAATAATATATAGCCCATACTCAACACAAATATTTGAAAAGTGACTTAACAAGTATTTGTGTCCGGTGGGGATCGAACCCACGACCCTCGGCGTAGAAGGCAAGGGGTCATTCACATTTAAAACTACCCTTCCAAAAAAACTATACAATATTAAGCCTAAAAAAAGATTAGCGACCAATTTAGGTTAAAATCGCATATTGTTGTTTTATTCTTTTGAAATAAAGAAAATCGAAAAAAGGCTATGGGATCGATCTCAATTTAGTTATCAGCCGGAGGTCTTATGAACCATGATATAACTAACTAACCGAACCTAATTTCGTATCAGTTGAATTGTTCTGACCGCCGCGCCGTGAAGCTTGTCGGTAATTTATGCTGACATCTGTCATTATTCAAAAATCACAGTGATAGAGAAAATTTAAGACAGCTGCCTCACCCGGTTTTAAACCATGCGTAACATTTTTGTTATCTGTTTATTTTCAAAGTTTTTATGTAAAAAGGTACTGTGTTAATCATTAAAATATATTTAGTCAAAATTAACATGTAAGACATTCAAACCTACGTACCAAACTTGATGCCCTGACCTACTCGACTCATAATTTTTTTATTTTGCACGAATCCTTATAAATATTAATTTTGAGATAACGGATTTTTTGGCACCTGACAAAAATATTTTTTAGGTCTAGTTTGTTTTTGACCTTTTTTGTTGCTTGCTAACGCAACCGGAACTAACCAGTAATGCCATAATGTTTAAGCTAACCGGCTGTCTGTGTAGGTAAACATTCACTGCAACTATGATACATACACATATCACGCCTTTATCCTTTGCGGGGTAGGCAGAGCGTTAACGATCGTAAAAAAATATTTATACTACTATATATATAATATTTATACTATTTATACTACTGCAAAGGTATAATAATGCTTCTTTATGTGTATGTAGTATTTAATAATTAGTGGACTATCGAGTCAGAGACTATAGTAGATAGTGTATCCAGTTTTTCATTAAATCAACCTTTAATTTGACATTTATCAAAAATACAGAACTAATTCGGTTAGAGTCAGTATGATATTCGTATTTGAATTTAAATATAAAGTTGGCGATCAGCGAATATTCTGTGGTATCAAGATTGAGCTTGACGACCTCTGCTAAAGAATCTGATCAGCAGCCTGCAACCGGAATTAACCGGTAATGCCTCAAGCAAACCAATGTGTAAACATAAATTAATATGCTTGTAACCAAGAGGCTTTGAGTCGAGAGGAGATAGAACCATAAAACTATGTTGTAGCGTGTGTGTAACCCTGGCTTTCTTAGACGATGTCATAACGATGGTTGTCAATTTGACCCGTTGTAGATATATCTCAACAGAAATAAGTGTTGCGTTTAAAAAAAAAATCGTCTTCGGATCCGTTCGTCGTTCTTTTGTGATCCCAATAATAAATGTCAAAGTCATCGCCGAAACTTGATACTGGCAAAATCATAATGAAAACGCCATAAAATAAGAAATTGAATTGACTTAGAATTAATTATACTAGCGCGTTGTATGGATGTTGTTGCAGGCAATGTGTACGCATATTACGCGACAAAACGAAATTTTGTATTTTGACGCCGTCCAAACTTTAGAGACATGACGTCATCTATAAATATTTTCATACAAAATATCGTTTTAAAAAGTAGCTCATTTGCCTTGCCAGTCTTGCTAATTTGAGTAAGATTAAGAGTTTGCGTTTTTTATACTGGTCCGTTTTGAAAAAAAGAAAGTAGGTACGAAATCCCATGTAAAATATCTTAGCACCGTTACATAAATCATACGGTGTTTCCTGCAAATTACATCTATCCACTTTGTCCAGTTAAATTCAACGTATACGATTTGTAAATTACATTGATAGATAATAATTAACTACTACAGATGTTGTAATACTTTAGCATGCGATTGCTGATGCTATGTTGTTGCATCATACCTAGTGTTACGTCAGAAATGCAATAAAATAATCACTACTTTTACTTACACACCCTGTAGTAGAATAGATAAAGGTTTTTACATATCTCATGCTCTGAAAGTAGGTCATTACTGACAAAAAACACGACCTGTAAGTTCAACTTACAGGCGAGGTTTTAAAACTAAGCCTGTAAGTAATTTTAAATATGGAACTAGAAAAAGAACCAATAGAATCGCGGCAATTAAAAAGTTTAAATCAATTTATTTTTATTTTTAATAGGAGCTGCATCAAAATTTTTAAATTTCGAACTGGCCGCTATGAATTGTGTTGCTTGAACGCAGGAATTATATTTTTAATCTGTATTTTTATAACCTCAACAAATGAGTTTGTCGAATTATTACTCAATATTACAATAACAAAAGTAAAAATTACTAATATCCCTACGATCAGAAAAATGACTACTTTATGTTAGGATACTTTTCTTTCATATTAATTCATTATTTTTCAATCATAGAAAAAAAAGTTTAGTAGTGCAATTTGAATACCAGACGATACAATCATCTTTTATGGATCGTTTTCTTGTATTTATCGCTTTATTTTACTCACTTTTCATTCGATATGTAAAGCAGTATACGTACCACGGATGTAACATCAATAACAACCTCGGAAAGGTACCGCCCTCGCTCCGCTCGGGCGTTAAAAAACCTCGGTTGTTATTGATAGCTTACATACCTCAGTACGTAATCTAGTTATGCACCATGGACACCCTCATGTTATACAAGTTAGAGCCTGAAGTTTAGGCATCACATCGCAAGTACATGTTCATGTACTTGCAGGCAGCCGACGCTGCAATCCAGGAAGTCCACTGCATAGCGCCTTGTGTGGTCGTGCTGCTAGAGCCGGTAGTGACCCAGACGCTACGTTAGCATTTTAAGCCTAGCTTGTAAGATCCCAGTTGATTTCAATACAATAAATGTTCAGCCTCCGAATCGGCTGGACGTACCTAATTAAGCTCTCTTTAATTTTAATGTAGTTTTTAAAAAATAAAATAACGCTCCCCGAAAAATGACTGGCGCAGCCGTACGGATTTATTAAAAAGCTGCAAGTCTCGCGTTCGTGTAAATCCATAAACGGACAGTTCCGGAAAGTGATTTTAGTGCCAAAAACTGTACATCGAGTATCAAACTCTACTCAACCGCGTACGGTTTACAAGTGGTGCGAACTAGCGAACAGAGACAGTGTGTGCAGTTAATAATCCGTCGAACCAAATAAATTTGTCTACAAGGAGAGAGCAACATGAAAGTGATTGGCTGGTGAGTGAGACTTTTTCGCCTTCCTTTCCCTTTGTGTTTTATTATCTTGGGATCAAACCTCGCCCAATTTAATAAGTTATTTGGTTTCTTTAAGGAAAAGACTTCGTATCAAAATCTATGAAGATCTTTTAGTTAAGTAAATTTTAAATAAGACTTCGTATCAAAATCTATGAAGATCTTTTAGTTAAGTAAATTTAAATTGTAAGACACTGTATTAGTTAGGACTCTGTATAAAACTCTACAGTGTTCCTGTGATAAGCTCACGGCGTGTCTCGCCCATAGAATGTTATGACGGACATTCTATAAATAGAACTCGCTACTTATACTAACACGTGTTCTCTGTATCAAACTCTATAGAGTCACATTAGTTAAGATTTTTAACTTTTACATTTTTATTTTTGTGCGTTTAAGTTGTAAAAGCACTGTCGCTTACACTGTCGCTTATATAAACTTTTTACAACTTATACAATTTTTATACAACTTATAAAATTTTATAAAACTTTTACAAATTTTTATACATACTTTCTTTATATAACTTTTACAAACCTTTTACTTTAAAATGGAAGACCTAAATCTTATCCCCGGTGAAATGTTAAAACTTATTCCCCAGTTTAGTGGTGATAGACGTCAGCTAAACTTATATATACGTAAATGCGAATATATAATCGAACGTTTTCGTGGTAATGAATTTCAAGATCGGTATGTGTTCAATGCAGTAACAAGCCGCCTGATCGGTGACGCGTCCGCTCTTATCAGTGAACGCGAGGACCTCCAGACGTGGCCCGAGGTCAAGGCCTTGCTTATACAACATTTTGGAGATCCGCGCTCTGAAGAGTGCATAGCCATTGATTTAGAAACTTTAAAAATACGTCAAGGTGAAAGTTACGGTGATTTTTGTAAGAGAATTCAGTCTGTGCGTTCTAATTTATTTTCAAAACTCAACTTGATCGAAGACGCCAATCTTAGGCAGAGTAAATTAACTATATATAACCACACAGCTCTTAACGTTTTTCTGTATAACTTACCCGAGAAAATGGTGCGTATTGCTCGCCTACATCAACCCGCAACTTTAGAAGACGCTCTAAAAGTAATTTTAGAAGAAGTGAATTTCCTAGATCAGTATCACATGCGTAATAAGATGTCCTTACCTTCCACTTCTACTCAGAAAAATCAACAGCCTCAGCCCAGTACTAGTAATGCCGTTGTATCTCAGAACTTTGCTAGGCAACCAGCTTTCCAAGTTCAGAATCAGCCAAGGTTTAACTACCAAAACCAGCAATTTGGATATAGACCTAATTTTAGTCAAAATCAAAATCAGAACCAAAACCAGGGTGCCAATCCACGTAGTTTCAGATTTAACCCTCAGCAAAATAACTTTGGCTACAGACCCCCGAACTTTAATATCAATCGTCAACCTAACCAAATGCAGTTTGGCTACAGACCCCATGGCCTTCAGCCACAGCCGCCAATGCGACCTCAGCAATTTGGCATGCAGCAGCAGCAGCAACATAGTAACAATAACCGTAATATATCATATCCTAACGACGTATCTATGCGTACCGCACCTCAGCGCCGTACGGAACCCTTCCGTCTTCATGAACTTGAATTAAACGAATATGAGTCATGCGAACCGTACTACTATAACGAGTCTTATGAAGAGTACTATGATGAAAGTGCTTACCCAGATGAAACTTCCTATGCAGTTGAATGTCCCGATGAAACTCTACAGTCACAGCCTTCTGCTCATGAGCAACCTGAAAATTTTATCCTTGTCCCCAAGGACAAGAAATCCAAGTGATAAAAATTAATTGTGATAAAGAAAGACTTTTACGCTTACCTTATGTACATCTTCCTGAACTTGATGGAAACTTTATGATTGACACTGGCAGCATGAGATGTTTCATCCACCCTAGATTAGCCCACAAATACTTTGCAGAATATATAACCCATGAACCTTTCGAAGTGATTAGCACTCACGGCAAAAGTCAACACAGCGAAGTGATAGTGATACCTTTGCCCTCATCTTTTAACAGTGCTATGTTTCAAAAATTCTACGTTTACAACGTCGACTCTAACTACGATGGTTTATTAGGCGATGATCTGCTTCTCAGACTACGTGCTATAATAGACCTGAAAAGAATAATGTTGCATACTGATGATGTGTCTATTCCCATTTTTATTAATCGTGAAAACTATATACTAAACCTTCCAGCTCGATCTGAAGTCAGAGTCAAAATCCCCACTAATATGTACAAAGGTGATGGTATTCTAAATTACACAGAATTCGGAAACGGCGTACGCATGCCCTCTGCTATAGTTAACTGTATCAATGGATACGCTACCACTGTCATACAGAACACACTAGATGAAGAGATGGAACTGCAAATCCATAAGCCTTTCGAAATTGTACCTTACAGGCAGAATGTATGTGAAGTGAATGCTATGTTTGATCAGAATGACCTAGATGTAGATCAGTTACTAACCGAAAATTTACAGCGGTTAAGGCTCGACCACATGAACGAGGAAGAACGAATGGTCATTTCAAAATTATGCGAAGAATACAAAGATATTTTCTACTGTGAAAAAATTCCCCTTTCTTTTACCAACCATGTCAAGCATTTTATCAGAACCAAAAATGACGACCCAATTTACACAAAACCATATAGACAAGCCCCGGCTCAAGCCGAAGAAGTAAAACGACAGGTAGAGAAGCTATTACAAGACAATGTCATTCAGGAATCCCATTCTCCATGGAGTTCACCAGTCCATTTAGTCCCTAAAAAGACAGATGCCTCTGGAGCTCAGAAATTTAGAATGGTAATCGACTTTAGACGCTTAAACGAAATAACTATAGACGACAAATACCCTCTACCAAACATCACTGACTTATTTGACAAATTAGGAAAGAGTACATACTTTACTACCCTAGATCTAGCTAGTGGTTATCACCAAATAGAAGTTAACCCTGACGATACTCCAAAGACAGCCTTCAGTACACAGTTTGGGCATTATGAGTTCCTGAGAATGCCCTTTGGACTCAAAACAGCCCCCGCGACCTTTCAGCGCGCAATGGATAGCATCCTCCGCGGCCTGCAAGGCATTCATTGTCTCGTGTACTTGGACGACATAATAATCTTTTCATCAAGTCTCCAAGAACACGTACAAAAACTACGGACCGTATTTGATCGACTACGTGAAACAAACCTCAAAGTACAACTTGATAAGTCAGAGTTTTTACGAAAGGAGATTCTCTATCTCGGACACACAATAACAAAAGATGGACTCAAACCTAATGACGACAAAATCAAAGCTGTTTTAAATTTTCCGCTACCTAAAACGACAACCCAAATTAAAAGCTTCCTTGGTCTAGTTGGTTATTACCGACGCTTCATCAAAGACTTTGCTAAAGTAACTCAACCCCTGACTTCATGTTTAAAGAAACGTAACAAAATTATTATTGACCAAAAATACATTGACGCTTTTGAGAAATGCAAGGAACTATTAACTACCGCACCCCTATTACAATATCCAGACTTTGAGAAACCTTTTATACTAACAACTGATGCTTCCGCGGTAGCGATCGGCGCCGTTTTGTCCCAAGGTCCAGTTGGATCAGACAAACCTGTCGCCTATGCTAGTAGGACGCTCAGCGACACAGAATCCCGCTACAGCACTATAGAGCGAGAACTCTTAGCCATAGTTTGGGCAGTTCGACACTTCCGACCCTATCTCTACGGTCGACAGTTTTTCATTTATACAGACCATAGACCACTTGCTTGGCTCGATTCCCTAAAAGAGCCTAACTCAAAACTTACAAGATGGCGTTTACGACTTCAAGAGTTCAATTTCAAAATCATTTACAAAAATGGTAAACAGAACACCAACGCCGACGCTTTGTCACGAATACCTGTAAATGCTATCGACTCAGATTCCAACCCTGACCAAAAATCATTAGTAGTTAATGTAAGTGACACAAACTCTATAATCAGCATCCATAGCTCTACTTCCGATGCACCTGAAACATTAACCTTTAACAACGAAGACTCATGTACCATGCCCTTACCTTCTATATCCAGCAGCCGAACCCAAACAGCTCACTCTGGTGATGAACTAGAATCCCATGGCATCCCTATCCTTAGAGAAGCAATAGACACCAAACCAAACCAAATTATTGTATACACTTGGTTTAGAAATTCCTTCCAAGTAAAAGATCTGTCAAGGCCAAAGCAAAAAGTATTAGAGATTTTCATTCCTGAAAATAATGAGGAGTTAATCAAAAAGTTCTTATTAGAATATATAAAAAATAAAGGAAAGTACTTTATCTATTTCGAAACAGAAAACTTACGTAGAGACTTTGCAAAAGTAATAATCAATCTGTTTAAAAGCGGAACGGTAGAATTCTTTGAATGTACAGAGCGAGTGATTTTCGTGGAAGACGAAAGAGAACAAGAGGCCATTATTAGAAAACTTCACGAAGGCAAGACTTGCCACCGTGGTATAAAAGAGACAATAGTTAGAATCAGACGTAATTACTTTTGGCATAATATGCAAGAAACTGTTTCTGCAGTCCTCAATGACTGTGACCTTTGCCGAAAGATGAAATATGATAGAAAACCCATTAAACCTATGTGACAAGTAACTCAGACACAGGATGCTCCTTTTCAGGAAATTTTCATGGATCTTTTCACCATAGATGCTAAATACTACTTAACCCTGGTAGATGCCTTCAGCAAACTTGGACAGGCAATAGAAATTTCGAATCGATCTTCCCCAGAAGTAGTCCGCGCTCTTGTGAAGTACTTCTCTTTTTACGGTACCCCTCGAAAAATAAGTTGTGACCCCGGAGCCGAGTTCACCAATGAACTACTCAGGGAAATGCTAGCCTTCCATAAAGTAGAATTACACATAACCACCCCTAACAACCCTAATTCGACTGGTATAGTCGAGAGATTCCACTCTACCCTTATCGAAATTTATCGTTTAGCCAAATATGAGCAGAAATGTACCGACGCAGCATCTATTATGTCATACTCTATTATGGCCTACAACCACACAATTCATTCCGTTACAGGACTAACGCCTTTCGAGGTAGTGTTCGGGCACACAGACTCTACCACACTATTTAATGCAAACGTTAATCAGGCATACACACAACGTTTAGTAAAAGATCATGCTAAACGCACTAAATTCTTGTATAAATTCATATCCCAAAAGATGCAGCAAAATAAGGAAAAGATAAGAGAAAAGAAAGGTGGTGAAGCAGGCATAAATTTCTCTGACGGAGAAATAGTATTTGTAAAAGACGTAAATAAGAGAAAAAGCAAAGACAAGCCGAGGTATCGTAAGGCAAAGATAAAAGGAAAAGCTAAGCGAAATGTAATCCCCGTCTTGGTAGGAGCTAGGGAAACTAAAGCGCCCATTAAAAACATTAAACGTCCTCCACAGGTTTTACCTGGTCGTCCTGGCCCTAGTGACGAAGACGTCCCTAGGCCTTCAACTTAAAAAAAAAGGTTGAGAAAAATCCTGGCATCCTTCCAGTGAAGCAAGGACAGGCTTTCAAACAGCAAGATAGTTGGATTATAGTTAAAGTATTAGATGTAACAGACATAGAGAACGACCTTAATTTTAATATTGCTAGTTATGTTAATTTTAGTAGGTTAGTAGATGTTAATAAACCCTTTGAATATGAATTTAGAGGTGTGCGAGATCAAGTAGAGTTTCTTATGTATAATGCTTTAGAGAAATTTCAGCAACTTGTACCAAAAGTAAGATCCAAACGAGGCTTACTTAATCCCGTTGGCTCTATAATAAAACTATTAACCGGTAACCTTGACCATGAAGATGCAATGCGCTATGATCAACTCATTTCACAGTTACAAGGAAAACAACACCATGTTCAAAACAGAATGACTATAATCTCTACAATGTTGGATAGCTTAATAAATAGCACTGAAACCTTACATGAAAATACATTGATTTTAGATGAACGCCTGAAACGAATTGAAAGAATAGTCAAAAATATTGCAACGAAAGAAAGTAACTCTATTTACGCTACATATATACTAGGCATGTATGACATGTTCATAACTAACTTTCAGTCTATTTACATAACTCTCAGTGAAACTGAAACAGCTTTAGCTTTCAGTAAGGTATCAGTACTACATCAATCTATTGTGAACTCTACTGAACTCATGTTAATTTTAGATTTAATTTCATCTACTCATAGTTTAATGTACCCTGTATCTAAGAATAATTTAGTTAAGATAGAAAGAACCATGGTAGTTAAGGCTTATGTAAAAGGAAACCAAATAACTTACCTATTAGAAATTCCACTCACGGATAATGTTACTTACAGTTATTATAAGCTGTACCCTTTACCTATTTTATCAAAAAACGAAACGACCGTAATCATTCCTAAATACCCTTACCTTTTGGCGAAAGGTCCAAAATTCCTGCCACTCGCTAGCGCCTGTAGAGAAGCCGCTATCAACCAGTACTTATGCACAGAAGATAATATCATCCCATATCCAGAGCAAACCTGCGTAGAACAACTGATAAGGTTCCAGGAGAATCTCACACTCTGCACCCCTCACGTCGTGGACATAGAGGATGTTAAGCTGCAAAGAATCGGCCCTGTGAGTTGGATACTTTTCAGCAAGAACGTCGTGGTACTAACGAAGAAATGTTCTGAAGATGTTAGTAGAGAACCGCTACGAGGTACCTACGTCGTAGTCATTGATGAAAGCTGTGAGTTCTACATTGGAGCTACGAGACTAAGCAACTTCCGTTTTCCTTCCGAGAATCTGCAATATAGAGTCACCCCTGTCGTGTCTCTCCCAGAGCTGCGAGCAACCAACGCTACAGATGTCAGAACCAGCGTCGTGAACCTGAAAAACGTGAACTTGGACGATGTAAAACACTTGTCGTACATCCTGAAAAACGAACTGAACAGTGAAAATTCGAAAAGTGAAAGTGAAAGCGTGATAAGCGTACGAAGTGTTAGTTTAGCTACCATAGTTCTATATGTTCTTATAGTTATAGTTTTAATTTCGTTTATTCTATTTAGATATAAGTCAATGATTTTCTGTCATTGGCGAAATCATCAGGATCCTTCAGATGTCCCTGATAATTTCGCTCTTGGTGAGGGAGGAGTTATGCACCATGGACACCCTCATGTTATACAAGTTAGAGCCTGAAGTTTAGGCATCACATCGCAAGTACATGTTCATGTACTTGCAGGCAGCCGACGCTGCAATCCAGGAAGTCCACTGCATAGCGCCTTGTGTGGTCGTGCTGCTAGAGCCGGTAGTGACCCAGACGCTACGTTAGCATTTTAAGCCTAGCTTGTAAGATCCCAGTTGATTTCAATACAATAAATGTTCAGCCTCCGAATCGGCTGGACGTACCTAATTAAGCTCTCTTTAATTTTAATGTAGTTTTTAAAAAATAAAATAACGCTCCCCGAAAAATGACTATCTACTATTGTTTTGTTTGTTTATTAACAAGGACTTCTACCAAGCTACGGTAATTCTGCCAGTGTCAATGCTCAGATCTAGTGCTACTTTTTTATGGATGCTACGATTTCGGCCCCGGGGCTATCAAATGTGCGCCGGACGGCTTGGTGGGGAGCAGGGGCTCACCCGGAAATATTTGTATGGTTGTTTGAACTGGATTCAAAAGAGGCTGGGCTTAGGAGTTGTTCTTTAAAGAAAGGATCGGACTGAGGCACGCTGCTGCGTATGGCGTGATGACTCGAGTAATAATGATTAAGGAATAAGGAACACATGCCAGTCACAGGTATAAGTATCGTTACTCTGAAAAATCATTTTGATATTCTGTTCTGATCACCTATGGGAAACTTCGTTCTTTTCATTTCATTTTTATTATCATTTTTCGTTTCATTATTACTACCGATAAATGTAGAGTTAGTTCAATTGCAATCAAAAACTGACACATGGGTTAAACCCAAATTTAATGTATCTGCTCTACGACTCAGTGAATGACAATAAATATAGATTACGATATTTATACCATTATTTGATGCAAAAAGATAATATCGCTCTCGATCGATTGAGCTGTCAACTTAAATAAGTATGCAACAGATCTATAAGGCCGATCGATATCGCGCTGTCATTTTCATCGATATAATCTGGTTGTCAAGCCGCTGTGGACATCCCGCTAGTAATATTCTAAGTCTAGGACTTCCCTCATGGACACTCGGCTCAGACACTTGGACACGGACACCACTATAAGCCCATGGACACCGCTAACTCAGTGTTAGATCACCGTAGGATAGAGATATAGAGATGAGAGATTTTTAGGTAGTTAACTAGCTAGACTAAATAGTCTATAATATTTTTCTACGGCTATCACGAATCCTTGTACTGTAAGGATAGACCTTTCGTTACCAGCGGTTATATCACAATAATATTCTGAAAAAGTGTTTTTTTCATATAGCTAGGCAAGAACCAGCCTCCTATCTATACAATAAACATTATGTCTGCTGCACCCCGGTGAGCAACACTTAACAAACGAACCAAACCCTGGTAACAGAGTTTTTATATGGTTTTTATCTCCCGACGCATAATGTCCTTAATCCTAAAAATCTCGTAAACACACAATGACCTAAATTCATAATGTCCTAAACGCATAATGACTTAGACGCATAATGTCCTGTATGTATGTAATGGACTGATTCATAAAGATTTTCCCTGTAGACCTGTTAGATAGAGCTGTTAGTACCAGAGCCCTGAACTCTAGTTAACAAGTGGGTTCCGTATACGATACTATCAGCAGCACATCAATCGACCAATTAAATTGATCATCAGATATCTTCAAAGGAAGGTTTAATGTAAAATGCATGCCGAGAACATGCCGGGAACGTCTTATTCCTACGGGAAAACAATTAACAGCAGAACCTTTCGTTCCAAATGAGTCCGAGTCCAAGTTTCAAAAAAACAAAAAAAAAATATTAGAGTTCGCGCCGCGAAAGAAGTCCCGCGAAAAACGATTCAATAACCCTTAACCTGACGTCCATTGAAACTTTTTTCGCGGGACTTCTTTCGCGGCGTGGACTCTACGTTCCGTCTTTTGCGGTTACATACCACGCACAGCGCCATCTATTCAGCGACTAGAATAATAATTAAAAAAAGAATATTCCCTATTAGACCAAAATAGGTACTTATGTTTAAAATAGTGTAACCTACCCAGTTATGATGCGCAACCGCAACTTCGATTTTCTCCACACTTGTAGACTTAATAATAATTCACTTGTTTTGATAAAATTCATACGATTTGACTTGTGAAGTCTTTTCGCCCGCGAGATAACTCCATACTGTGCGCATTATGAAGGGGATAGTAATACAAGTCGCCCAATGCAGGCTTAATTTGAATAAGTGAGGATATAGCTCTAATCCTAGTTAATTGCGATTGCGGTGCCTTGCATTTGCACATTTGATGTCTTGCAGTCAGTGACCTAACACCTGCACCACGACCGACTTATTTGCAGCCACCACAGTAGCTCTGTGGCAAATTTCTGGTCAAAGTATATTTTGAGTCGTCGACACGAATGTATGTACGAGTGTATAGGCACTAGTTTCTTCTTCTAGAGTATTTAGTTTTTTTTTACTTTGTTTACAGGCACTGCAGCGAGAGCCACCCACAATCAGTTTCAGAAAATGCCCTAAGCACCCCGGTGAACAATGTACGCCCTGCTTCCGAAATGGGTGTTACGACTGTGCCATGGAGGCCTCGTCAACCAGTTCATCATGGCCACCATGGGTGAGAATTTTTTTTCAAATTACACACAAAAAGTATAGAAATCCTAAGTCCCAGCGTTGGATTGCTATTTTCATAACTGTCATTTTTTAAATTCAATTTGATGGTGTTGTGCACTTTTTATTTACTATATCAACACTACAAATAAGGTTGGCAAAAAACTCCTAAATTTAATGGTGTGAAATTTCAAACAGTAAGAAATTAAAAATTAAGTAGTTTTAGGCGTATAATTCAACCTTTCGGACCATCATTGTTATATAGTTGAAATTTCATAATGTAAGATTTAAATAATATGATAAATTTTGATAAATTTGGGTTGATATTATATTTATTATTCATAGATATATTTCATTTTTTTTCCTCCTGAGGACAGACTTCTCAAGAATTTAAACGTACATTTATTTTTTTCCCTGTGAAATATCCATTTAAATTTTGTTGACACCAACCATGATCACTAAAGTTTAATCGTAAGCACCGCTGATTGCGTGGGTATTCAGCTATTTATAGATATAGATAGATATTTTTTATATTGCGTGGGTCATCACATCATCATTCTCCTTGCCTTATCCCGTTCTCTGCATTCATATATATATATATATATATCTATATAAACATGGTTATTTTTTAGTCAGTACGCAAACTTTGCAGGGTGTTTCATGATTCTGAACAACTTTCACTATGGGGCCACTTGCGAAATCGCAGAAAAAAAAAATTGGGTGCTCCATACATTTTTGCCGAGTAGGTATGAATTTTTCTATGTGGTCCCATAATAAAAGTTGTTCAGAATCATGAGTAGACTCACCCTACTAACCCTAAGTTTGCGTACTGACTAAAAACATACATACATACATACATATATCACGCCTTTATCCCTTGCGGGGTAGGCAGAGCGTTAACAGCCGTAAGAATACGGTCGCTATCGCCACGTCTGACATTTTTGAGTATTGTTTTCTAAGATTGTTTCGGAAAACATGTGTATCACTATAGTGACAGGTTGTCAGCCTGTCGCCTAAAAATTGTAATACACCAATACTCTCGAGTCCCTTAGTCGCCTCTTACGACACCCACGGGAAGGATGTGGGGTGATGCTATTCTAAGCCAAAACTGACTAAAAAATAACCCTGTATATACATATATAGTGGGTATGTCTATGGACGGCCCCTAAGATGGTGACAAACAACATAAATTAATCATGTTAAAGCACATCGCTTGACATAGTATATTTATAAAGCATCTTTCCTGTGAAATTATTTAATAAGTCGTATCTTTTCAAAACAATAGACCACAAACCTTTATCTCCAATACGTAATCATGATTAAGTCATACGTCTATTGTTATTCAATACGACGTGAACGTTTATCTACCAAATTAAGCAACAATACAAGATTACCAAGTGACATTATTGGTAGCTATTCTGCAATATCTCCTTGCTTAAAATGCCGCTGTCATTTTCCGTCAAAAAATCCGTAAAATAGGCTAGGTACATTCCTGAAAGGTCAAATGAGCTACTTTTTAAAACGATGTAAACGGTATTTTGTATAAGAACTGAAAGTATGACGTCATGCCGTAAGTCAGGCGTCAAAACACACTCTCACACACACAAATCGCGCCTTTATCCTTTGCGGAGTAGGCAGAGCGTTAACGATCGTAAAATTACGGTCAATATTACAAGGTATTGAGGCCCCTTTCAGATGATTCGTGACATGACAGGTTGTCAGTCTGTCGCCTAAAATTGTATTACACATGAAACCCTCGAGTCCCTCAAAATACTTACTTTTATTCTTCCTTTCTGTTTATTAATTCAAATTTTGAATATTTCGCAAAACTGAATGAAGTTCGTAGTATTTTTGAACTTTTATATTTTATTAATGACCCAGGAAACTAGCGTATGGATAATAGGCGTGATGACTGGCATGTCAATAGTCACTTTTTTAAAATACATTTTGTATGCAAATACGGACTGATGACGTCATATCTCTCTATTTTGGATGGCGTTCAAACTCTTACTTTTATAATTGTTTATTAATTCAGACTTTAAATATTTCGAAAATTTATAAATGGAGAAAGGGAGGGAGGCCTTTGCCCTGCAGTGGGACGACAGTGGCTAATAATAATATACGAAACACACTACATGATCCACAAAACGCACCTGGTATACACTTGGCCTAGGCCCGTGCATACCAGTACACCGGTGAAAGCCAAGACAAACAAAATGTATTCCAAAAATAATAATAATAATAAATGGAGTCTGTAGTATTTTAGGACAAAACTTTTAAGCGTACAACTTTTGTATTTTAAGAATAACCTAGTCATCTAGCGAATTACCTCAAAATGCGCGTTATCTGTCAAAATATGCGACGATGGGAAAGATTTATTTTTGTTGCCGGAATATTTTGAAACACTTAAATCAGATGTGTATAAATATTTACATTTTGAACAGGTTTTCCTTATTTAGTATGAAATTACCTCACGCAAAGGGTCATTTTAGGTCAAATAAGGAGTTTAAAACGAGTAGGATTTCAATATTGGAATAGAACCAAACTTGGAAGAAACTTAGCTATCGGCGTTAGATATATTCATGTTTTTGTGTATAGGTCCATTCATATCCATTTATGTTATCCTAGTATCCTAAGCTCTGTGTGTTTACTTTTAGTGCAAGTACAAAATCTAGACGTATATATTCATTAAGAAAATTCGGCCTTCTCTGTACGTAGGTACGTGTTTTGATTTATTTACCTGTTTATTACAAGTAGGTCAGGACCAACAACTGGTTAGCAACTTGTCTATATTGAGAGCTCCGTAACAACAAGACGTATAATATAAACTTATAAGTACATGCAAATGTCACTGACACTTTCTGATGAATAGGCTTGGATAGGTATAGAAAGACAAAGATAGGAGATGATCGCAAACAAAATCTGTGTATAATTTTTAATATTTTTACGCGTTGTAGGTAGAGCTATCAGTCAAAATTAAGCGACCATAGGAAATTTTCTAGTCCGTTTTTAACTACCTAGATGGCGCTGAGCTAAACTTTTTAAAGACCGCAAAGTGACAACGCTATTTTGGTTTAAATATGTTATTAAATCGACACCAATACTTATCCATTATCCTATACAAAACATACCAATGACCTAGAAGAGAACTTCTGCGTTTCTCCATAATGACACTTCGACGTTTGCCTTTGAATGGAATGGTTTGAGTCGAATAGCTCGTGAGCCATGTACTGATTATATTTCTGCAATTGCAACACCATGGGCTCTTTTATAGCGGGCCAAGTGGTATGTTTACGCAATAAATAAGTTACATAGGTTATAACATAAAATATTTATATATAGAACTAGATATCTGCTTTGTAATTTCTTTTGCTGTTAAAAGGTTTAGGTGGTCGTTACAAGATGTCGCTGTAAGTTTTCTAAAACGCGACTTCAAAAGATGATAACGACAAAAGTCAAGGTTAAACGTCTAAATTTCACCCACGAAATGCACCAATAATCAGCTAATTCTGGTTTCTGGCCAAATATAAATAATTAACTGCAAATTTTAATATTTTAATAAAAATTCAAGTTCATCAAGTTGGCAATAAAAACAGAAGGGATAAATTACTGTACTTATAGTTTAGGAAATATTAAATAGTCGAATCGTCTCAAATAGTATTTCCGGGTCTATAAACCTACTTAGAAACAACTCCTAAGGAACATCTCCAAATCTTGATCTTAACATTTTATTTTATAGCGATAATATCTAAACGAGATAAAAAGAATACCAAATGCGCTCAAGAGTATTCTATATACGATTGCCTATTCACGGTCACTTCCTACGAGGAATAGTTCAGTTCAAAGAATGCTGCTTAATACAGTTTTACAACACAACTTCCGCAATACCTACTTAATGATCAATTGATTAAATGAGCGACCTATGGTAAAGGGTCTTGTCTTTTTTTACTGAAATTTAGACTATTAAACACAAGCCTTATGTTTGTTTTTTATCGCTTCATTTGTTCTATACGTATCTAAAAAAAAACTGCCATCTTGTACCTTAGCGATATTTTAAAAAACTAACTTTAAAACTATAGACAACAGATGCGTGCGCCGACCTACGGTAAATGATATTTTGCTCTATGTTTGGGACATTGCGTGGTTGACATCTTCGATTCAATAGAAGTCAAATTCATGGCAATGTTTCCAAGAAACTTCTTCGCAAACTTCCGGTAAGTATTGTGGATTTTGCTTACTTCCACCTGTGGTTAGCATTCCGCACAATGTTTACTAATAATTTCGTATAATACGTCTGGTTCTGGTTGTTATGAAGTCTTCCCAATTCTGATACCAGGATTCATTGAGTAGTTAGGCGACTTGAAAACTCACATGAGAAGGAAGAAAGAATTGGAGGGTACTTCACATCACACAACGCCTTTTCAAACGAGATATGTAAACATATGAATATCGCGAAACTTCTGGGCGTAACTTTCTATTCAAATTATAATGTTCATTATGTTTTGCATTCGATAGCGGATTCTTTACGTTATTTTATGAGCCCGGGTAGTTGTATGTACCGTAAACTAATCCTACTAGCTGCTAAAAGTGCCATGGACTTAATAAAATCTGCATGATATGAGTAGAATATAGAGCCAGCAGTTATAGAGCAAGCAGTTGGTTATGTATGGTAAAGAAGCCGTTTCAGTAAATTACCGAGGTGCAATTCAAGATCCTGACTAAATATGAGAGAGAGTACTCAGCAATGTTGTGAGAAAACAATTTATTTTCGGATAATATATTTTTCATTTGTAAATGTTTCTAATATGTGGTTTCTTAATTGTTATATGTATATGTATTTTGTTTTTAGTTAATAGAGCAATAAGCATACTTTTAAATTGAATAAAAAATTCTGCTACTAAGAGCGTTAGCATGTGCAGTCTCTAAGTAACAGACTATCAGGCAAGTTGTTTTTCCCGCCATCGTCCATTATTTCCATAATGGCTGCCCTTGGGCCACATGCATTCACCTTCACCTAGCAAATATGCCTCAAAACATACAAATCAAATACATTTGTTATCAGTCGTATTGTAGAATTCATTAATATAGGGTGCTTTAATATGGACCGATACCAATTCCCTTAACACAGGACTGGCTGGGGCGATAAGGAACATCTTTCCCCAAGGACCAAGGTCTAAATATGAAATAAAATACCATACAAAATATACCAGCCGACCACGTAAATTCGTATGGCAGATACAACATTATTTTTTTGTAATCCAACATAATATTACGTTCCTTGGGGAAAGGCAGCCCTACCTAAGCTTTCGGAGACTATTTGTGCTATAGCTACTTGTCAGACCAACTTGTTACACAACCATGTCAGAAGCCTGCTACTCGTAGAAGGCGGTTGAAAAATTCTGACACTAGGGTTCATCGGGTCGTTGGACGACTTGGTGTCCCACACGAAAAGAAGAAGAAGAAGAAGATAGCTACTTGTTCTAATAGTGAAATTTCGTCTTATTAGTAGAACTCTAAATCAGCTGCGAACACAAGTTGGCCGATGCAGGTTTAATCTAAATAAAAAAAAAGAAGAAGAAGTGGGGATATAGCTCGAACCCAACTTGCGACTGCTGCCTTGCAGACAATGCTACACTTGATATCTTCCAATCAGTGCCCTACCACCTGCACCTTGTCCGACTTATATGAAGCCACTGAAGGTGCCGTAGCAGTGGCAAACTTTTTGTCAAAGTATATTTGAATCATCGCCACGAAAGAAGAAGAAATCCTATATTTTAGTATCATCAAAGTAAATTTGTAAGACTTTTACTCATCGTAAGAATGCTGGCTTGATTAACAAGATTATGATATAAATCATTTTTACTGTGAACTTACTGTGAGGCTCAGATTGTTTGTCTTGGTCAAGCGTTCCCAACCTTTTTCATAATGCGAACCCTCACAAGTTTGTTTTAGTTTTGACACTTTGAAATTTATATAATACGAAGATAAAAATAAAATGTATGAATATACATGAACATTAATAAATAATAATAAATATACTAATTCTGCAACTACTCTAAATTGTTAAGCTGTCTCTGTAAAGGTAAAAGTTGCCTGGAAGAGATCGCTACAAGTGATAAGACCACCTTTGCTTACTTTTAGTTATAGTATATTGTGCCGTTTTGTGTTTTAATATTGTGTTTGTTGTAAGCAATAAAGAGTTTATGAATCTATCTATCTAATTTTCATCATGATCGTATCGCACGGCATTTCTCTGCGCTGGGTCCTACTATTGGGTTCAGATTCGTGTTAAGTAAAGCATTACGATAGTACACACTTTAGTAATCCCTTTGTAGTAATTTTTTAGTAATCCCTAAACTACATATTTTTTTCTGAGATTTTTTTTTCTGATAATACATATATTATTTAAAAATTTAATATAAATAATTTTAAAATAAAAGTTTTGACCAGTCTACACTACATACAGGACTTAAGTCCCTATCTTTGTGATGGTTTTTTTTTTTTTTTTTTTATATTTAATAGGCCCGCATTTGTCTGCCATCTCACCTGGTGGTAAGTGGAGATGCAGACGAAGATGGTACATGCTTGCCTAGATAATGCCTATTCACTCTTGCCTTAAAAAGGCCCAAGTTATATTAGTATGAATAGATACTGCAACATATTATCTCGACAATGCAAGAGTTTGGGAATTCCTTATCAAGGTAATCACACTTTCTGAAGCCTTATCTTTTTATCTAAATCCTGCATTTCTTCTCATGGTTAAAAGACGACTACTTGTTACTCAGTTTACGGTCGTAAATGAAAATTAAAAACATTTAAGAGAATAATATAGCAATGTGAGTGCATGCAATCCAAATAAATTAGTTTACTGACATGTTTGAACTGATAATGATTAGTTCGTGACAGCTATAATATTTAAATAATATTTCTCTGACTATACGTTAGAAGCTAAAGGTTAAGATTTTGAGTTAAATAAATTCTCTATAGTGATGGAATAATTTGTTTTTTTTTTTGATGTGTGACGAGTCGGGACTGTGACCAACTGGTATTACTAACTAACTCTTTAAACAATCATCAATAAATGAGGCTTTTGACCTTCTGCGTGACGTTAGATCGATTATCTAACAGAAGGTTTCGTGGGACAGGGAGTCGTGGTAAACACTCGTTTCAGAATTAAAAGGAGATATTTTTTGCCTGCTTCTACAGAATCATAATACCTACGTAGCTAGATCTTATTTTGATCGAACATATCTATACAGTTGATGCTCTAACATATTTTATAAAACGTAACATATAGAAGCAGTCAATAAAACTGTTACATAGTATTAATCAACAAACAAACCCCGGAAACCAAATGGCAATTGATATAAAATCATTATTATGTAATATTTCTTCCATGATTATTCCCAAATTAAGGAAATCATAGCCTGAGTCACAGAAGATTCCAGAAATAACTAAGCATAAACAGAGACATACACATGTAACTTTGAGATAAACCGATGGTTGGCACGCGAGCCGAGCGTGTCGTATCTCGGGGAAGTCGGCTAAGGGTTGACGTACATATTGCTAGCAATTAATGATAATGATACCTACGTCGTTAAATCCTACCAATATTATATATGCGATAGTTTGTATGTTTGTTTCTTTAATTGTTTCTAAAATTAATGAACCAATTTTCATGAAATTTGGCACACAGATAGAAAGTAATTTGGATTAAGACATAGGACAATTTTTATTCTCAAAAAATGTTCCGGTGGGATGTGATGCTACGGGATTAAAACTGACTTCCACGCGGATGGAGTCAGTGTATATATAAAACTAAAAACGTTCTGACAGTTATCCGTGAATAATAAATTAAAGTAAATTTTAATTATCAATATTTTTTATACTTTTTCCATGATAGGTAGGCATAAAATTTTCAAGTAACTTGAAAAAGTTACTGTGTTACTTTTGTCGTCTCTTCCATCGTTACCGCGGTTTAATTGTTAACTCGGCAATTAATCACGTATATTATCTTAATGCTATTACTTTTTTTTATAAATTGTTGCCAACCAGTTGATAACCCTGCAATTTACTTACTTAATCAATACTTACAAACCATGTGTCACAAACTTGACCTCTGGCATCTTTAGCAATCTAACAAATTTATCAATTGGAATCAGCGTTCTGCGTTTGCGCAGCTCTGTTATCAGTGGCATGTCAACGGTCACAATTAGTGATGGGCTAACCAAACATATTTCATTCACGGAACCGAATGTTCCACAATGTAAAAAGTTTGCTAAACTAAATATTCGGCCGAATGATTTGGCAGGAATTGATGTCCACATAAAAACAATTACAAGCTTTACATCATCATCATCATCATCATCATCATCATCATCATCATCATCATCATCATCATCATTCTCCTTGCCTTATCCCATTCTCTGTCGGGGTCGGCTACCTAACCCAGGGGATTTGACGTGGAACCAAGTTTTTACACAGAGCAACTGCCATCTGACCTCTGCAACCCGAAGACTAATCTGGCCTGAGTCCTAGGTTAAAGTCATAAACTTTACATGTTTACGAAAAGTTCGCGGATCCATAGGACCTCTCCGCTCGCTACCCATCTATCTTTTCTCATTAGAAAAATTTACAACATATTTAAAAAACTGCGCTGAGTTTACTGGAAAAAAAAGTATTGTTAGGGAAAAATGAGTTATAGCAGGCGCAGCCACTGGACATGCCACTGGTTATGTATAAAAACAAAACGGTTTTATTCGGTCAAAATATTCGGCATGCTGCCGAACATACCACATTCTTAACATAAACTGAATATTCGACCTGTCTCTAGTAAAAATTTATCGTTTCTCAATGGAAATAAGTTTGTTAGAAAATAATTTACTTTAGTATTTATCAGTTGCCTGCTTCTTCTTTTCGTGTGGGACACCGAGTCGTCCAATGACCCGACGAACCCTAATGTCAGAATTTTTTAACCGCCTTCTACATGTTGCAGGCTTCTGACATGGTTGTGTAACAGTTGCCTGCTGTTCTCATGCAAATATGAAAATTTATAAAAATGTAAGTATATTTACTTTAATCAAGAATATCTGGCAATCTTACTCAATAAAGCCTGGAAAAATAGGTGTACCTACTTCAAATTGCTAGTAATATAACTATTATCTATAGGTAGTTATTAAACTTTACTGCACCTAGGCAAATTAAAATATTATGACGTCAGTCGACGTAATTTAAAAATATGAGCTGTACTATCGAGAGAACCTCGTGCTACCCATTGAAGGAATCAATCTTTACTAATTAAGTTCAATTGATAATAAAAACACTATTAAGGTACACTAGGTATGACAACTTCCCATTGATGATGATCCCCATTTCGTGGGTGTCTGCCGTGTGATGCCGGCTTAGAAAAGCATCACCCTATTTCCTACACGTGGGTGTCGTAAGAGGCGACTCAGGGACTTGAGGGTTTCAGGTGTATTATAACTTTTAGGCGACAGATACAGATATACAAATTATCTCAAACAGCCTTCTATATTTGTCAGACGTGGCCATAGCGACCGTATTTTTACGGCCGTTAACGCGCTGTCTACGCCGTAAGGGATAAAGGCGTGATATATGTATGTACGTAGGTATGACAGGTTGACCTCTAATAGAGACTAGAAATACTGTTAATAGGCTTCAACTCGTAACTGTCTATTATTGCTGTTATGTAATAATTACGCGAACTAGCCACCTTATCTCTCTTAATTTAACTGTCAATAGATGGATTTTCTGATTGTTTGTATTAATGCCGTATAATGCCGGCTTAGAATAGCATCACTCCATTTTTTCACCACGCTTGATAGGCGGATTGGCGAGCAGAATGAAGGGTATTGTTTAACAAATGCTGTTGCCCAGTCCATAGTCCAGTCCATTCGATTCAATTCATGCTATTTTACTTTCTAAAGAACGCTTAAGCAAGTTTTCCAATAACGTATAAACTAAAAAATGCGTCATCTACAGACGATGCACGATTCTATACGCCCCTCAGTTGCTACCTAAGTTTAGGAAATATAATTTGAGCCGATTCGCCTTGACATTTCATAGTGGAATCGGCACCTAATCGGCAATCGGAACCTATTTCTACAAAATTATGATTCCTTCAAAATAGTGTACCGCGGTAAGAAACCGGTTTTGACATTTTCGACATTTTGGCTCACTACCTACGCCGCGTAGTACGTGTATGTTTAGCGAGAAGGGTGCTTGTCGTTGAAATATAATTGAAACTGATAGCTGACAGTGTGTGCCAGCTTTTATTGTGATAATGCACAGAAAATAGACAACTTAACAGCTAGTAATAATGATAATAATAACATGAATCAAATAGCAATTTCTATCTTGAGACGTAGCGCTAAACAGAATCTCGATCGTCAGTTGTCGTCTCTGTCAAGAGCCTCCTAATGTCAGTTTTTAGACTACTACATAATAAAAAGGTTAGCGCCTAAAAAGGTCGCTACATATGTATGGCACGCTTTATTTTCCCCAAGTTCGGGATTTCCCACGGAACCTACTTGTATCTCTGTATGCTTTATGCAAAAAATAACATAATACATACATACACGAATCACGCCTTTATCCTTAGCGGGGTAGGCAGAGCGTTAACGATCGTAAAACAACATAATGGTTGTAAATCGCTGTAAGAAAACTATTTTTTTGAGATAAGCAGTGCCTGTGGACGCACATTTTATTTATGTTTTGTCCTGTAAAATTTCTTGTGTTCAATAAATGGTAAATAAATAATGGTAACTGTTATATTTTTTATCCTTTTCTTTTGAAAGTGTAGTAACTAACGAACATTTTGATTGATCTCGATCTCTAATCTGGGGCCCGAATCTGTTGCAGCATTTTGACATATCGTGAAAGCGATATGCCCTATAAGGCTTCGGTTACGGTTTTTACCATATTGGGAACAGTCCATTACAGTTTTTGTTACCAAAATCATACTCAATTTGCTTAGAGCCAGCAATGTAGGACCTTATCGCAAGCTATAAACCGTAAATACGCGCGTTTAAAAAGTTGTCATCTAACTGCCAAAAAAAAGAATAAGTCAAAAAACGGTATGGGCCTATTCTGGCTTGATTTTGGCGTAATCGGAACTAAATCGTATACACCGTCCTTTTCAGTATTTATGACACCGGTAGAAACAGAAAACATTTCCGCATATTGGTTCTAATACCGGTCACTCATAGTTCTTTCCATTCATTCAATTTCCTGTCCTAAATTTTCTTCTGTCAGTTTTAGCTTTGTTTACTTTGCAATAAATTGTATTTGAGTATGTGAAAATTTGAAATATTCATTATATTTTATAAGTAATTGTTATATAAGAAATACACATGGGTTTCACGGACCACGGATACATACATACGTATTATAATATGTACGTGCGACGATGTCTGTGTCGATTGTTAAAATAGGTACAATTTTTTAAAAGTATTTTGCTTTAGTTTTTTACTTATATCCCCCTCATCCATTAACATGATGGAGTGTCATGCACAAATCGAACCCCGAAAAGTATACTCTGAGCGAAGGTTGGTACTATATTGAGCTAGAGCCTGATAAAGTGATAATGATAAGTCACCACGCTAGGATCGGTTCCGGAACAAAATATCAGTTACATTTTTTGATATAGAGGCAATTTGATGAAGTGACTGTCTTTCTCACTCTGTATGTATGTAATCATTGAAGCATTGCACCGATTCTTATTTTCTTTGCTTGAGAATCTTACTATGGCTTATAACCCATTATTGTCTCTACCAACTTCAGATATACCTACGCTATCAGCCTGCCTACCTTACAAGTAAAGATAGTAAAGGGAGTAAATTTTGTAAAGAAGAACTTCTCGATGAATAATTTGAAGATAAAATTTAGTAAATAAAACTAATAAAGGTAACTTAAAACTATACGATTAGAATTTCTGAGTAGGAGCACCTGGAGCTTCATTTCTGAAACGTCGTAATTCGATTCATGCTGTAATTTGTTTCCTTCTAATTATGCTTGTATCCCACATTCTACTTTACATATCAATACCCACATATCCTTATAAATTCACAGAAAGGTGAGAATTAAATCTTAGAGTAATAGAAATTATAATACATTGGACCAGTCGTTGCGGACTCCCATACACGGAATCAAAATAAGCAATTTATGAAAATCTTTAAATTCCAACTGATTTTGATACACACAACAGTCTAGCTAGCATAGTACAGTTACAGATCACAGCGGCAGATAGAAAAAGTAATAATATTAATTTCTGATTCCATTTTAGTTGTCATAAAGTGGCACGTGCGTTCTACCGATGAGGAAGAAGATTGTGCCGATTTCATTACCGAGTACCAGTTTAAACACAGGTGGTATGGATGGTATTCGCATTTAATCCACCACCACTGCAGCGAACGAAAAGCAGTGCTTCTTTTCAATTTAAAGGAGAAGCGGAATGCCTACTGAAAAAGATATCTCATCTAAAGCGTTTTTCGGCTGGAATTGCTACGTGAGGATGATGAGAGAAACCAGGAAGTAATAATAGATTTCGTCGCTGTTGACCAATCGTAGCATTTCCAGTAATCATCATCGTCGCAAACCTTGATTTACTTTGAAACTGTTTGTTTCCTGACGTGGTTTAATAATTCTTCACACATAATAATGTTATTTAGCGTTTGATCTCGTATTTTTTTTTCTATGATTGTTGGTAACCTGATGAAAATATTTTTTCCTATTAATTTTGTTATTCTGTGTAGTCTCCTATAGTATTCCTCGTAAAGTCCAGATGCTTTTTAAAAGGTATGTCGATCTATAGTGGTGCAAACATCACTTTATAAAGCAACCTTATAGCTATAAACTTGGGCATAGTGTTTATCCTTTAATTATGTAAAATTTTAAAGTACATATCTCGTCTATTAATATTTTGTAGTTCAAGCTAAGTAATTAACAAAGGGCTCTGCTGGAACTGCAAGTTTCTGGAAAAACGGTGAGCTTATAAGGTTAATTTTCCATTGTAGAATCATATCTTTTAAAAAGGCATTCGGGCCGCCGTTATATGAAAAATTCTCACGAACTCCTGAGCCTTACGAGGTTAAAGTCCTCCTATAGTAGCATCATAGATACTACAAACACTTGGGCTCCTAAAATTATGAGACTACGACAAGAACACGCATTTCGTTCTTTTCCTTTCTCTATCTATTCGTATGCTGCTGGCACAAGGACATTGTTATTTTGAAAAATAGATAACTATGAACAAATAGGCACCGAAATGAGCACTAAAAGTTTTAGAAACCCCTAAACGATATTCCTACATATTATAAAAATTCATAAAAAGCAATGAAATAACAGCTTGATGTGATACATATTATGATTCAATAGATGGCACTGTTAACATTTAAAACGCGATATCAAAATCAATCCTATTTTGAATTATGGTTTCCTTAGCCTACTACAAAGCCTATTATGCTTTAAACCATACTACCTCCTTATAATTTTGTTTAATTTGTCTGCCTGTGTTCGAAAATGTCTGACTCCAATTCCTTCGTTAGTTTTACACCTATGTAGTTTCATAAGAATAGTATTGAAGTAATTTTAGAACCGTCAGCAATAAAATAAAAAATGTTTGTTGAATCTTCCCTCATACATACAAGTGTTCAGACGACAGGAGCTACCAGTATTGTTAGTCGATAAGCAGCCTATTTTGTCACGAAGTTTTTTGTAACTTTATCATCTCGGTGAAGGTCGTTGATGGCGGAATCCCCTACTATATAGGGAGGGCTTCTTCTTTTCGTGTGGGACACCGAATCGTCCAACGACCCGATGAACCCTAGTGTCAGAATTTTTCAACCGCCTTCTACATGTAGCAGGCAATATAGGGAGGGCAATCAAGGCAAACGCCCTTCAACTCTCCGGTAAAATTGTTGAGTAGGAAAACAGATTTTATTTCAAACAGATTTTTTATTGGATCAATAACAGACTTTAGCCCAAATTAACTTTTACCAGCAGTTCTTAAAGTAACTTCTTTCAGAGAGCAGCAGATGTTTTCTTATATAAGTTTCTTATTATTGTATTTGAAGTACTTGCAATTAAAGCAATATTTTCATGTTTTGTAATAGGAACAGTGCCAGATGTTCTAAGATTCGCATTTATATATTTTTGAGGACATCGTTCTGCAATAAATAATTGAAGTTTGTTAATATTTGGTCAATATTCTCACTAATAATCTACTATCCAACAATATATTCAAGCATCTAACCCAGTAGTGATATTTGCTAGCGTTGCTAGCATAATTTTATATTTTTTGTAAATAGGTATAGATACATACAAAACACCCAGACTGGATACAAATATTTTAAAATTAACTTAACAAACATTTATGTCCTGTAAGGATCGAGCCCCCACCCAGGAGGAACCCAAGAGCGTCGGTGGGCAAGAGTTCAGGACACCGGTCTTACAATGTAAGAACCGAGTTAGATCGTCGCCATGTACTAATGTGTTTTTACTAACTGCTCTTTCGGTGAAGGAATAACATCGTGATGAAACCCATATTCAAATTAAATTTGAATTTAGATGATATTTGAATGTGGCCCGACCCTCGGCGTAGAATAGAAGGCAGGGGTACTATCGACTTATCCCGATAGCATAGTGAACCACTTCGGTGCTACACCATCGGACAATCTTCACAGCCAGTCAGTCAGCCCTATCATTATAAAATTCAGCACAAATTTATGGGTTACGGTAGCTTAGCTAGCAGTAGTAGCATTTTGCCATACTAAAGATAAATTTTCACAATTTAGTTTATTTTTTTTGTTTATGTTTTGATTTTTTTTAAATTTTGCAAGACGACAGCTCTATCAAAGACATCAACGTCAATCTTCCTTAGATTTCGTGACACGAAGTTACCAAAAAGTATAAGGAGGAAGTGTCTATGATTTGGCAGTCGTGTAAAAAGTTCTGTGGCCACGGTGGTGGCCCCGCCAAAGCGAGAAACGTGATAGTTTCCGATATACTAGACTGATCAAATTCTCGGGATATATTGTCAATAGTAATTTCATTAAACAGGCAAAGTTTCAGTTTTATAGCTCTTATCTTTTTATTATTTTAACGATGTCTAAAATCCGCCAATCCAATTTAGTCATTGACACACTGATGATCATCAAAATTTTTGAGTACTTCCTGAAGTGCCAGAAAGCTGAAATTCGTTATCGATTGTTTAATCGATGGGATGTTTATCCCATAAACCCCCCACAACCTTCCAAATTGAGGGGTTAAAGTTTTAATGAAACTTTCTAGGATTTTCATGCTAGAAGTTAGATATTTGGTATAAGGACATAATATAATACAGTACGCGAATCAGTATTTTATAAAATCACTCTACGCTCTACCCTCTAAGAAAAGGGGGGCGGAAGTGGTTCCCCTTCACTACAAAACCAATGAAATCCGACCAAAAACATTTAAATGCCAATTTCTTTTATAAACCCTACATATTTGTTAAATGTATGGTTTGCTGTTTCAGCAGAATGAAGACAATAACAATTTGACTGCGGAAATTAGACTAAATGCGCCTTTTCGAAGGAAGAAGTTTTTCTTCCGTTTGGCCAAGCCGTATATTTTAACTAAGATGTAGGTAAAGTTTGTAAGACAGTTGGTGTACTTAGGGTGCGTAGATTGAGAAGCTTGGCTCCATTTTGAGGTCTGATGTCTATTTGTTGCGCTTTGACTATATCTTGACATGAAAATGTTTTTGGTGGGATTTGTTTTTCATTATATCATAGGTTTGTTTAACGTTTAGCAACACGCTGGGACTGGAGGCCGTGTTTACCATGTTGACTATATCGACGTATCTATCAAGATTCTGGCTTACTTGATTTAGACCATAAAGAAAGTCCACTTTAACAAAAATAAAACAAAAACATATATTTTGATATCGCAAAGGGTAACTGGAAGAGATCTCTTAACGGGATAAATCCGCCTTTGCGCCTTTTATGTTTTACAATACTTAAATTTATAGTATTATCACCACGATTATGTTTGTTTTTACCTCGATATTTCGAATCGGTTTCACGCTCCATGGTCACGAGTAGACTGTTTTGGCGAATATTGTCATCCTGCTAGCGGCAAACCTATCTGTCTACTCTCTTTCTGATACATCGACTGCGATCCGTTCGGTTGCTCGTACCACTACTATCTTATGTTTCACTTATTTTATTGCTACTGTTAACTTCTGTGGTACAATAAAGTTATTACATTCTGCTACTGCTACAGCTACATCAGTCCATTGCTGGACATGAACCATACTCACCACGCTTGACAGTCGAATTGGTGAGCGCAGTGCAAGATTTTGTAGATATTCAGCGGAAATGCTGCTGCTCGTTCTTGGATTCATCCCTTAGTCGCCTTATACAACACCCACGGGCAGAAATGGATTGATGCTAATCTAAGGCGACAGCCGATGCTATTCGAACTTATTACCTCCATAATATAAAAATGGAAGCCGAAATCAGATTGTCGATCAACTAAACTATCCTACTCTTCTGCGGAGACTCAACATTCAAAGCTAAAGTTGTTCAACATAATGAGATGTTTTTGCAGAGCCATAGCAAACGAGCATCGTGTTGTTTAAAGTCTGAGAGCTCATCACTTCATAGTATAAAGCAAAATTCGCTTTGCGTGTCTGTTTATTTTAAAAGATAGAGTGATTCATGAGGAAGGTTTATATGTACAATATTGGCACAAAAACGACTACTTTCAACGGGAAAACGAGTTACAGCGGGCGGAGCGACTAGGCGGGTGGCTTGTCTTACCTAGAGATATCACTGCTGTGAATAGAATGTATAAAAATGTCTCAGTTCTGCGGAAAACGAGTAGAAGAAAACCGCCGCAAAATCCCTTACGTAGTCTTAAAGATCTCCTATAATGGAACCTTGGTAAATAAAAAGACATAGTTCCTACTCAATGGTATTCTTGACGTACAAACAGCTTTAGAAATAAATACATGTCGGGACTGAAGTTTGCACAATTTCAAGCAACACTATTTTTAGTTAAACATTGAACTTGGCTACCAACTTCTACATTTATGTTTGTGGTGGGACTATCTTTGTTTCAAAAAAGCCTTACTAATAACAATTCTCCTTGTTCAGTCGATCTTTTTTGTAAAAAAAATTGCCCAACACTTCGCCATATCGTTTTGGACCCCATCACTAAACGATATCGTTTTTTTGACATAAAATAGCTATTGCAGTGTATCTTATTTTGACGTAAGTTTATGCCAAAAATATGTCCTTATTCGGGTAAATCATTCAAAATTGAGTGAATGATATGAATTTTTTGACCTACGATTTCGAACACACAGACATATGCAAAAAAAAAAATTTGTATACATAGACTGCTATTAACCATATCTTTTTTTTGTTTACTACAAAACTATCAATGTACTGCTAATTCGGCGCGATTTGTCGTCAATTAGCCAGAAACCACCCATATGGTTTTCCATATCGTTTTTTGACGTATCGTTTTTCACACAGATTCGACCCCCTGGTCAAATTAAACGGTCCATGTACTAAACTATACTTGACGTGATGAAATAAAACGGACAAAACTTGGTGAAGGTCAATTTCATGTTTTTATTATCTTTGGTTATAATTAAAATTAATATATGCATGGAAAAAAGGTCCAGTGTTGTTTTATGGTTACCTGTCGTGACTTTTGAACAAATACTTAACGTTTACAAATACTAAATACCTAATTAAAGTTATCATATTATTATTATGGTACATACTAGCGACCCGCCCAGCGGCTGCGCTCGCTATAATTCTTTTTCACGTGGGAATAAGATGTTCTCTTGGCAGGTTTTATACATATAAACCTCCCTCTTGAACCAATATATCTTTTTTAAAACTGCATAAAAATACATTATGTAGTTATAAAGATTTAAGCATAAATACATACATACAGACGCGAAAAGTGACTTTGCTTTATACTGTGTAATGTAATGATTATTCATTTTATTTTTAAGTAAATATTTAACAGTAATTTTTTGTATTTAGTTATAGATTAGATTAGATTAGATTTATTTATTACACATTATCAAATTCATTATTACAAGTAAGCATATTACATTAAATAAAAATGTCAAAGGATAATATGTTCGTCAAGAAATATGAAATAAAATATATGTCAACTTATAATACAAAACAATACATTCAAATGTCAGTAAAGAGTATAGGAAATATAAAAAAACTTACGTCAGTAACAATATAAAAATAAGAAATAACAATGTCAAACAATGTACAAAAATAAGCAATTCAATCGAAATAAATATTAACAAAATAAAAATGTCACTACAAAACTTGTAGTCAATTAAAAACTAAAGCTAAGAAATTCCTTAATGTCATAAAATTCATTTTTCAGCAAAAGGTACTTTAGTTGGTGATAAAATGCTTCATCGTTTGTAATTTCCCTGAGACTGGTTGGCAGATGCTCGTAATAAATCGGACCAATTACTCGCGGATTTTTAGTGGCCATTTGGGTGCGGTGGGGCACACTGGCTAGTCTACCCGCGTTGCGCAGGGACCGTCCCGCACATCCACGACGATTGAACTGCGCGATGTTCTGGCGTACATATGTTATTATTTGCACTAAATAAAGACCAGTCATCGTCATAATATTCTTTCTCGCAAATTGGGACCGGCACGATTGACGGGGCTTCATATCTGCCATTATTCTAAGTGCACGCTTTTGTAATATGAATATTCTGTCTGAGTCTGTTGAGTCTCCCCACAAAATCAGACCATAATTCAAAAGCGACTGGAAGTGCGCAAAATACGTCTGTCTAAGGACAGCACCAGAAACTAATGGCTTTAGTTTTCGTAACGCAAAGCATGCGCTACTAAGCCTTTCGCAGAGTGATTGTATATGACACTTCCAGTTTATATTACAATCCAGATTAAATCCTAAGAATTTGCAAGAGTTGCACAACGGGATCGGACTATTTATTAAAAGTGGTCTTTCAATATGCATTGCTGAAAATAACATTAGATTTGACTTTTTTGCATTTAAAATAAGCCCATTTGCGGAAAACCACTCTTGCAGTCTGTCGTAGGTATTTTTTATTTTTACGTCTAACTGCTCATAAGTTCTTGCACTCACTATCACTGTCGTGTCGTCTGCAAAAAGAACAACTAAGCCGTCTGTAATGAAGTTGGACAAATCGTTAATGAATAGCAAAAACAGAGTATTTCCAAGTGCAGAGCCTTGTGGTATACCAATTGTTACATCACCTGCTTCAGATCTGTATTTGCGACCATCAACAGTGACCTCCACTAGCTGCTTGCGATCTTCTAAGAAGGATTTAAGCAACCCGTGGGCTTTGTCCTGAATACCATATAAAAATAGTTTATTTAAAAGAATGTCATTTTTAATTACGTCAAAAGCCTTAGTGAGGTCACAAAACACGCCAGCAGTTTTGTACCTGACATCAATGCCCGTCAGAATCGAGTCCACTACCTGATGTGCAGCATCAGTAGTGGACCGGCCCCTCCGGTACGCATATTGTCTGTCCGTCAGTAATTCATTAGTCTCGAGATGTTGCATTATACTAGTTGATAATATCGATTCAATTATTTTTGAGACGTTAGGTACAATCGATATAGGCCTATGATTCTCTACCTGGGTCCTATCTCCTTTTCCTTTGTACACAGGGCATACCCTGGTAGTTTTTAGTACGTCGGGGTATGTTCCCTCACTAAACATTTCATTGATTAGAATTACTAATATGTCAGCGAGGACTGGCCATATTGACATTATAATATTAATTGATATGTCATATATGTCTTGTGTCCCTGATTTGCTAAGCATGTTTTTTAATATCCTGTCGAGCCTGTCCCTATTTACAGTAGGTAGCGAAAATTTCGGCGGTTTTAATTCCTCCAGATACTGGTGAACCAAGGCATTAGCTTTATCTCTATCACAACTAATCGGTACATTAATGGCTGAAGTGAGGAAGTAATTATTAAAGCAATTAGGTATTTGATCTGGTTGTACTGTTAACCCCGCGTCTATGAGACCAATACCCTGTGATTTACTCTTGGTGGATATCTCCTCATTAACGATTTGCCACACTTCTTTTGACGGATTTTTTGCACATAATAGCCTATTGTCATTGTAAGTGCGACGGTCGCGTAGGCTTATTGATTTAATGAGAGATGCGTAATATTCTATGCAACTGTTGATAAGTGGGTCACTCGGGTGTTGGTGTTTTATGGTACAGAAATTGTCAAACCTATTTATATAACAAGCTAGTTCATCACTCATCCACGGAGCGCAGCTTTTCTTTTTCAAATGTAATTTACGCATATAATATATAGCAATTATATAATATATAACATATAATATAGCAAGATGAGATTAAATCTTGATCTCACAATTATATAACGTTGGCTGATAAAGCAGTAAAACAAAAATAAAGAAATAACTATCTCTCGTTTATTTAGACAACGATTAAAGAATATTAAACATGTGCTTCTGTATATTTGATCACTTTCAGTAATCGTGCAACTAATGTTAGACAATCTGATCCCAGCCTCCATAAACAGGTTTTAATCAATTACTTTTTTTCAGTTAAACTAGAAACATAAGCTACAGTCACATTTCGAACAGAAACACACACTCACATACATTCAAAATTACAAAAAATTAATCATCTTAACAGTAGAAAAATACAGACACGAGAAAGAGATTGACAAGATGGTCTTAATTTCAGTTAGTAAAAGCTTAAGTATGAGTTATCGTCCGCATGCTGCCCTCATGCTAGTAACGAATGTATGCATGCTGAGTTGTTGATGTTTACAAATCGGATCAGATCTTAGACTGGAATCTATATTTTAAGTAGTGAATCAGCCTATGAAACTAAACAACTTTTTCCAAGCAACATAGGTCGAAAAATATGAGAAAAATTTTTGAACCTCCCATAATAATTGTCTTGATCGGTTGGTAATTTTGTATCGGAGGTACTTTTTTCGTATTTCGACCTATGTTTCTTGTGGAAAGTTGTTCAGTTTCATGGGCTAGTTCATCCCTTAAAATATTTGCAGCTAATATTTCTACACTTTGTAGATTCTAGTCTTAGATCTGTTCCGATTTTTACATCCTGTATAACAACTGTGTTCTCTATGTGGACGGTTTCGTGTGACACAGGGATGTCCAACGACCCGATAATAATTACAATAACATTTATTTTCATTTTTTTTTATGTTTAGAAACGCGAAGTCCTCGTACTAAACCAAAAAAAAGTTCTTATAATTTGTTACTGGGGGATCGTACGGAAAAGTTCGAGAACCTCTGGGTCATCTTTTCACGATGAATATGAGTAAATGATAACCGGAATATAGCTAGTACGTTCCGCTCTCTAGATCAGTCCAATTAATATGATGATTCCCACTCATCTACATCAATTGCATAACGGCAATAAATCATCTATGTAGATTTGAGTCAGTCTAACAGGGTCATATTGTGATAGTTTATTGAAGCAACATTATTTTCTGCATGGATAGAACGTGAACAGATAAAAATTAATAAACATTATGCTATATGCCTGACAGGTCAAATGAGCTACTTTCTAAACGATCTAAAACGATATTTTGTACATTATGAACTACGACTTAGGTACTTACGTTTTAAATTTGGTTAAGGGCTCGGGCGGATGAAAGTATGACATGACGTCTTGCACTATTTTGGACCGCGTGAAAACACTTACTTTCATATTATTTTTCTGTTTAATAATTCAAACTGAATAATTCAATTAAACTATGAATGAAGTATTTTGAGACAAAAGTTTTACTATTAAACCCATAGCAATATAACTCGTCAAAAAGTTTTGATTCGCGAAATAATGCCGGGGTAAAAAATCTCATATTGCTCGTCTTGTACCATTCTGACAATAGTACCTAAGTACTTACTGTTTTTTGTTGAGATTAATCAATATTTAAGCTAACAACAAGCATCACGTGTTCGGTACCAGCTAGGTACCACAAATCCTGGCAAAACCATGGCTTGCATACAAATTAGTTGTTTTAGTTTTCATCCTTATATGGGACACTAGACTTTAATAGGCCGGGAGCTCAATTTCTGAATTGTACGGTTTCGGTTCCGTGCACGAAAGTGAAAAACGACTGGTCTAGCCACACCTTTTAAAATTTATTTTACTTGATGTCTTTATAGTCAAAGCTATACAGGATGTAAAAGCTGGTGTAACGAGAATTATGCAGGCGTGATCAGATCATGAAACTGAACAACACTTTCTATGGCGGCTAGCTAATGTCCCGTGTAAATGGTGTGAGTGACATACCTGGGTACCGAATCAGTTCTATCGTGGTACACTACGGATGTTTGAAACTGCTCATGGTTGAGCACAAAAACGGAAACTCAGTTGTCATAACTCGACACAGGCCATCACAGGCTGGCTCGTGGCTGGCTCGACTCGATGGCAAATGTCAAAACAAAAAGACAAAACCGGCCTGTCATTGGAGGGTTTCAATTGGTGTCGAGTGGAGGTTTGTCCCGATTTTTAGGTTTCTAGAGGAAAATTTCCATATATATCTTCTAGATCAAAATGCATTTTTTGAAAGAAATAATGTACACTTAAAAAAACGAAGCTTGTTTTCACCGATTCGCAATCGAGTAATCGCCTTAAAGATGCTTGTCACATGCATGGTAACAGGTGTACTTTATTTGACATCTCGTAGTGAATTTAATTGCTTTTCCCACGATTTTCCAGCGAGCGGAAACCCAGCGGAATTAAATCTATCGACCTTGTGGTTTTAAGTCGACTCCGGCTCAATTAAGCTCCATCCAACGATTTTTGTTTCCAAATTGCTGTGGGGACATTAAACTAATGACGTCACATATGTGCCTACTCACCTATGAACGCGTCAAAATTAGCAATGTTACTTGCGTGATGTCAGAATGGTTGGCTTTTTCAAACACTTCCCGTGGTACTCACACACGTCATATCATGGCTTTATCCCTTGCGGGGTTGACAGAGCGTTAATGACCTTAAGAACGCGGTCGCTATCGCCACGTTTGACAAACATTAAGAGCCGTTTCAGATTTAGATAATTCGTTAGTTTCCTGGGTCATTCATAAAATATAAAAAATGTACGTTTAAAACTACTATCCAAAAATACTAAGGACGTCATTCATATTTTTTTGAAATATTCAAAGTTTGAATTAATAAACAGCAAAATATTATAAAAGTAAGTGGTTTGATGCCATCCAAATACTTACGGCATGACGTCATACTTCCTTTTTTCATACAAAATACCGTTTGAGTTCGTATTAAAAAGTGGCACATTTGTGCTGTCAGGAATCTAGCCTTGCTATAGTGACAGGTAGTCAGTCTGTCACCTAAAACTGTAATACACATGAAACTCACTCAGTTCAAACGCGCAGCTGCGGATTCCTATTTCAACGTATCTGATTCAAAAGAATCAAGAAGGTACTTAAATTAATTACTTACTAATTAATGAGTCATTTGTATAATATCTAATTGTCAAGTATTACCATCATCATCCATCATCCACCATTCTTTGAAGTATGTTTGTTATATTGAGTAGGTACTTGAGATAAGTACCTACTCAATCAAAAGAAATTATTGTTTAAATTGTTATACTAGTGCTAAACACTCTTACAGTTTTTATCGGTAGGTACACGTGTTTTTCGAAGACTATAAAACGTGAACAAACATTGACTCAAAAAGGCTAAGATCAATTTATACTGGTTTTACGGTATACAGTCTGTAAGAGACGGTGGTGTAACGAAAACTTTACAGGCATGATCAGACCATGAAACTGAACAACTTTTTCTATGGGGGCTATTATGATAAACATAAAAAAATTTCGACCTTCCTTACGTGAAATTCCCGATCAGCTGACTGACTTTGTATGGAAACGCGAAAAAATTTTTTTGTTTCTCAACATAACCCCCATAGAATAAGTTGCTCAGTTTCACGGTCTGATCACGCCTGCAAAGTTTTCGTTACACCGTCTCTTATAAGAATAAAGAATAAGAAAATTTTTATTCAGTGACCATATAACTTAATTGCTTATAACTTATAACCATATAACTTAAAGAACAACCTTGCAAACTAGCATGTGTAAGGTGATTCAGAAGAAGATTTTTTAGATTTTTTTGTGAATTAAATATTTTGGTAAATAAATAAAATTCCTTATTATATTGTGTTATTATACGTGTAGTTAGTTTATATAAGATGTCTGTACCTACCTATGCATTTGATACAATTTTATTAAAATAACATACTTTTATAAAATTTGTAAACATTTATTATTTGGTCTATCACTTAAACAATCTTATTTCTACTACATCTATTATCTTAAATACCTATTCAATTTAATTCTTCGGTCTAACAATTAATACGATGAGACATCAATTCCAGGATCTCTTAATACATTAAGGCCAACGCCATCTCAAGCGTGCAATCATGATGCAAATGTACCATTGTTATTGAAAAACAATTACATAAACGTTTTTTATCGCCCTCCTATTAAAGAAAGCTGTAAAAACTAGGTACGTGAACTAAGCTAACGAATATAATGACTTTGTAACTTTGTTAGTACCTACCTATTACGTTTTTGTGTACAATAAATTGGAATATCACTATCATTACGTAGTAAGTATAAAGCAAAGTCGCTTTTCGCGTCTGCCTGTCTATAAGTATGTTTGCTTAAATCTTAAAAACTACACAACAGATTTTGATGCAGGTTTTTTTAAATAGATAGAGTGATTCAAGAGGAATGTTTTTATGTACGAAACTTGTCGGGAAAACTCCTTATTCCCACGGGAAAATTAGTTGTAACGGGCGCAGCCGCTGGGGCAGGCCGCTAGTATACGATATGGTCTGATGACGTTTGGCGGCAACCTCTCTAACGTCCGATATGCTGCGCCTGCGCATTTGTAGCGCATCTTCGACGAAAGCGTCTAAGTATCAGCAAGGAAAATCTTAATCCTAAGATTTAAGGTCTCTCTCTTTTTTCGTGTGAGACACCGAGTCCTTCAACTACCCAATGAACCCAAGTGTCAGAATTTTTCAACCACCTTCTACAAGTAGCAGGCTTCTGACATGGTTGTGTAACGACCGTCGCCTAAGTAATCATAGACAGCAACCGGGACCTACGGCTTAACGTGCCATCCGAAACACGGAACCATCTTTCTTACGGGAATTCGGGTGGTTCAGACCGCAGTGTCCTAACCAGACTGTGAACAAATTCACAAAGTGATTAATATAAACTTTGTGAGTGACCACCGAGAATCGAATCCGGAACCTACTGCGTCAAAGGCAGTCGCACTACCACATCACACACAATCATCTTCATCATCTCGTCACATCGGTCTATTTATGGTGTAAAAACTCTTACTTGCTTTGTTCAGTATAAAAACTAACCGCCGAATTCATTCCACCACTTTTCGCAATTTCGCATTTGTAGCGCATCCGCGACGAAAGCGTCTATCAGATGCAAAGAAATTTTTTTTCCCAAGATTTATGGTAAAAAGAGTTTGTGTCAACTTTGGTGCCTTTTATTCACCCTGACTTGCTCTGTTCAGAATAAAAATTAATCGCCGAATTCATGCCACCACTTTCGCATTTTCGCATTTGTAGCGCATACCTGACAAATGAAAGGCGTCTATCAGATACTGTTGTTGTGTTCCAACAAACTGTTGTTATAGTTTGGCGTATTTTAGATTAAGGAAACAAATGTAACTGTATTTTTTTAAATAAATGTTTTCTATCTAAAAAAAAGGATGCAAATAAAATCTTTTTACAAGATTTATGGTGGAAAGAGTTTGTGCCAACTTTGGTGCCTTTAACCCACTTGCTCTGTTCATGAATTCATGCCACCATTTTTCTTCCAGTGACAATCCCGGTGCTGAATTTCGGCATGGTGATGGGCTGGCAGTCACCCATGACGCCGCTACTCCAGTCAGAAGACGGACCAGCTCCGGAGCCTATCAGCGACGAGACCATATCCTGGATGGCGTCCCTGACTTTCCTCCCGCCGGTCTTCATTGGATGTCTGGTCGGGGACCTGGCTGATAGATGGGGCAGGAAGATTACCACTATGCTGACTACTTTGATGCTTGTTGTGAGTGTGTTTTTGTTTCATAATTTTGATTTCTTTTCTTTGGGCCTGCGGCTTTGAATAGCAAACTCATTTTACCTGAGTAAGAAGAAGGCCTATGCCCAACAATATTCTGTTGTGGCTTGATTGTAGAAGTACTCTAGTCAAAGCATTTAACCTTAAATATTACGACAGCTATCATGTACCTACGTCCAGGACCCCAAGTCTGCTATTTTTTTGTCATTGTAATGCCGTCGAAACTCAACTGTCATTTCATTGCCACTGTGATTTTCTATACTTCAAACTGTTAGCAGACTACGAAGTGACCGAAATCATTCAACTCAGATCCAATCGACATCCAACTGAAACGAAGAATGTAAATTCAGCATACTTAGGGCCCAGATTTGCAGATGGTTATTCGTTTACTTAATTTGTTTTATTTTGTGGTTGAATTCAGGTTTCTCGCGGTAAATGCCCTGTGTGAATACCATACACCTGCGACTTTTTCCTCGTAGGTACAATTTAGTGGTTGTTTGTAGGAAGTTTGTTTTAACCCGATGTTTATATTGCTGATATAAATTTTTCGCACTCTCTTTCTTATTGCTTTACTAATGTTTTGCTTTTGGTTGATACAATAAAATGGTATATTAAACATGAAATCGTAAGAACCTAAGGTTTCTTCTTAAGAGCGGAAATCTAAAACTACGACTTTCGGCGCATCGTGTCAGTGCTCAAATCACTGGTACATCGTCGTTCCCGTGTGATTTATTTGATTTGTTCAATAATGGAACTGGGATGTTTTGGCCCAGTTGTTCCATTGCCAAAAAAGTCGTCCCAAATATCAACCACCTATAAATGATGGTGCTTGCTCTCCCAACTTTTGGATTCAAATGTTAGTTCATAAAATTAGGATGGTCGTTCTTTGAGACGATTTTTTTGGCAATGGCACATCTTGGCCAAATAAGTCCCATTGGTTCTATCATGTTATATATAACTCAATGGAACAAATGGCATCAGGCAGTGTGGTGTGTTCTATCTCGATCTACTTCTTTTTTGTCGTTGAAAATTTTTGTTTTAACAACAGAGTAGGTGCGTGTCGTGACTTTTCTAGTCAATGGATTCTACATTTTTATATTGTGCTTCCTATAATGACAAGTTTTCTGTTTCCAGATCAGCTGGGTGATCATGATGTTCTCGTTGCGACCCTGGGCCCTCATCGTCTCCAGGATAGTGGCTGGCCTGGCTTGTGCAGGGTGCTACGTCGTCACTCCTCTCTATCTCAAAGAAGTTAGTATTGTGTTATGCTTTTAAAGGACTAACTCGCTCGATGCACACACACACACAAACACACACACACACACACACACATAAATCACGGCAACGATCGTAAAATAACGGCCGTTATCGCCACGTCTGACAAGTATTGAGGGCCCTTTCAGATGATTTATATACCACTGTAGTGACAGGTTGTCAGTCTGTCAAAAAATTGTAATATGCATGAAACCCTCGAGTCCCATAGTTTTCGTTTACAAAACCCGCGGGACGAAATGGGGTGATGCTATTCTAAGCCGGCATCACACGGCATATATAGGTAGATGTTACACGGCACGCTCTATAGGTTGTTTAAAATTAGGTTAGTTTTGAATTCAGCAACGAGCCCAATAGATGGTTGGTTACATACTTTAAGCGGTATGCTGAAAAGAATTTTGTACACCTGTGTAAATAAAAAGAAATACTAGTGCACAGAGTATTATTTCATCAAATACTTATAATGTTTTTCATAAAAATGAAAATTCACCCTGTAGGTACAGTAGTTAATCTTCACTGACATGTAACAAAATAAATCTTTTACCCAACAACTTTTTCCACAGATAGCTTCCGACAACATCAGAGGTGCTTTAGGCTCTCTCTTCGTACTCTCTCAGAACCTGGGCTACCTGGTTGTCTACATAGCCGGAGACATGATGTCCTTTGCGGCAGTCATGTGGCTGTGTACGGCTATACCGGTGCTTCATCTTGTGGCCTTCCTTCCAATGCCTGAGACTCCTGTGTTCCTGGTCAAACAAGGGAAATTAAAGGTATGAATGGGATGTAAGATAAGGCTGTGCTGTTTTTCATAGCATTCATTTAATACAGTTATACTGGTACTCCATCTTATGGGCTTTCTTCCAATGCCTGAGACTCCTGTGTTCCTGGTCAAACAAGGGAAATGAAAGGTAAGAATAAGCAGTAGGAAACGGCAGAGATATTTTTCACAGCATTTACATTTACGTGCTCTATTTTTTGTCCTTTTTTCCGACGGATGAGACTCATATACTCCTGGTAAAACGAGGAAAGCTACATATCTACTAGAAAAATTGGCAGTATCCTTCTCTTTCTTACGTTTAGAATCAGTAGTTACTACTCATGCAGGGTTTGGTTATGCTACGGTTATGCACTGGCAGAGCTTCTCCCTCCCTGATATACTCAAAGCCTGCAACTGCTATGTTCCTGGTAAAAGAAGCAATCAAAAATGTGTTTCTGGACTGTCTTCTACGGCAATAACCTTCTCGTTCCAACTGATGCTTGAAACTTATGTGTTCCTGGTAAGAAACAGGTAGCCTGGAGCCATCGGTCTCATTATCGGTCCAATATCTCGGTCTAAAGATGTCTACATCAAGCAGTGGGCCTATCATAGCTATATATAACGGTCAGACCTAGTAGGTATTGGTTCAAGAATAATACCTATTTATCCGTCTGTCGTACAGGAGGCGCGAGCAGCTCTGGCCTGGCTTCGGAACACTACGACCGATGACAAAGACCTGGAGGAAGCCGTCCAGCAGCTGGAGCGCGAGGAGGAGCTCGCCAAGAGTATGCAGAAGGCCACCTGGATGAGCATTGGTGAGTTGAGTATTAAACTGGCAGGCTTGGAAATAGTTTCCTCAGCGTTCTATACCTACCTATAACAGTTCACCTCTGGCGTGCACTATAGGCATGGGGTCTCATTCCCTACTAAAGGAAATTAGTCCAAAAATAGATGGCGATACGGGTAGGGAATGTAGCTTATGAGACTGGAATAAAAGCAAATTTACAAAAACAAGGTATTGGAAAATTATAAATACTTTATTTAAGATGTTTTGTGGCGGAAAACACGCGAATTATTCAAATTTTTGCAATATTTTTCAATACAAATGACGCCAATAAAAAGTATCCAATAAATAAGCTAGATGTCGCTAGCAACGCACGCGCTGAGTCGACATATCAAATAGCCCGCCAATAGCCGTCCTAGGGCAATCGAACTCCCTCTATGACGTTAGGTATCTGTACTACTCTAGTAGTATTATATTATCTGTGCTATAGGATATATTTTTGATTCTGTGGATGCTTAATATGAAGTTATTTTCATAAGCAATCTTGAAATCGTCTCTGTGAAATTCTAAAACGAGCTTTTCTTATTATTTTTCTTCTATTTCTATTACAAACGAAAACGTAGGTACTGACTGATGGACCTGCCTAATATGTCCCAAATACGTACCTAGCTATGATACAATCTCAGCCTTGGTAATTTCTACGACAAATGTACTTTTCCTTGAAGTAATCTAGCTTAAAAACCACAAAAGTGACACAGGGGCTTCCCCAAGTTTCATAATGCATTTGTCTTTTATCGATTGGACGGGTCGATCGTCGACTCGAGTTCCCACACCACGGAATAGTATATTTCATTACAAGTGCGGAAAGGCTGTCATTGCAACGAGTTCCGACAAATGTCTACCCGAGCCGAGCGAGATGTACTACGTATTTACATAAATCCTAATACATAATCTATTCTTTGTTTTTTTTTTTTGTAAAATTTCATGGTTGGTTTTTCTTTTTAAAAGACATTACTTTGACAGTTGGTAAAGAAAAAGCACGCGTGTGTAATAGTCAACATCCCGAACGCTATACGGGCCTGCAAATACGCCACTTTTTGGGCAACTGTATTAAAAAATAAATTGCACATACATTAGTTTCGATGCAGTATATTAAATCCTATCTATACTAAATCCTAGTCTTTTATATTAGGTATTTCCCAAGCCTCTCTCTAGCATTTTCCCGTTTTCTCAGGTAATTTGCAAGTTGGTAACTACTATTCGCTAAGAGCAGTATCTACCAACCGGTAAACAGATCTTACAATGTTATTTTTAGAGTTGTAATTAGGTATGAAGTCAGGCTTGACCAGTAAATGTTTTAGTAACACTGCTGTAAAAAAAGTTAAATTACGTATAACTTTTTTACAGACGTATTTTGAACGGCTCTACATTAAGATCCGTATTTATAAATCGTACTCAACTCTGAGATCGATCTCAAGAGCTATTTTGACAAATGTCAGTCAATTATAACAGCATCTGTAACTTGCACTCAAGACCGATTTCAGAGTTGAGTGCGGTTTATAATTAATACGGGCCTTAACTTTTAAATACAGCTCAGCTTTGGAACTCAATTTCTAAACCTGTAATGTCTAAAATCGTGAACGGAAGCCGGACTGGTTTATGTTATGTGTGAATATACAAAGTGTAAAAAATTAATTACTAATATTTTAAGGGGTGAACCAACCAATGAAACTGAACAACTTTTTTAAGGAACATATCCTACTACTATTATAAAGGCGAAAGTTTGTAAGTATGGATGTATGGATGTTTGTTACTCTTTCACGTAAAAACTACTGAATGGATTTGAATGAAACTTTACCTTTATATAGCTTATACATCAGAATAACACAATGTAGTTTATAGGAGCATACTGCAGTAGCTACCTATAGGCCTATGATTAGGGCTCTGCAGTGCTTAGTTACCGTATTTCTTACTTATTACTAGAAGACGGGACGAACCTGAAGTCCACGCGAACGAAGTCGCGGGCAAAAGCTAGTTTTTTCATATTCGGCTCATGTTCCTTAGGGAAAATTGTTTAGTTTCATGAGCTGGTTCACCCCTTAAAATATTTGCAGCAAATTTTTTGACACCGTGTCTTGTGCAGTATAACGCACAATCAGTAGCTGACTTTCGCATACAAAATTCAAGTCTGAGCTCTTTATTGACGACTAACATGTTCTCCTGTTATTTTTCACAAAGTGGCACTGCCAGAGATATCCCCGTATAAACATGTTCATGACTCAGCATTGACCACCTACAGGAAATAATGGCCGCATGAGGAAAATTTCTCCTGCCTTTTGAAACCGTTGCATGCTTCGAGCATTTATTTGCTGAGCTTTTATCCAGTCATGTGCAGGGATGAATTTAGAAACTCTTTTACCATATTTAAAAAATCGTAAGTTAGGAAATCTACGATTGGGCGGACAAACGCCTAAACCAAGATTAAAATGATAAATAAAGAGTGGATTCTTATAAATAAGGCGTGGATTCTTTTGAAATTAATAAGTCCATATACTTTCTGATTTGACCTTTTTTGAGTAGGCTCGTCTTACGGGCTGAAAATACGCTCAGATGAAACTGTCACACTCCAGTTTTTTTACACACTCTTTGATCACACTGTTTCTCAAATATATACAACCTCCTCCTTCTCACGTCGTATTCCTCATTACCGAGGGTCATCAAGGGAGAATCAGGTCTATCTTGTGTGTGACTATTTCGCCCACCTCTTCTATCCTTGGCTATGTGCATCGTGGAGATTGCTTTCGAGAGAAGAACAAATCTGATCAGACCATCTCACGGAACTATGGCCTCTTGCTCGCTTTCCATCAACCTTCCCGGTTACAATCGGTTGTACGAGGCTACTGCCGTCTTTCCTAGCTATATGCCTGAGGAATTCCAAAGTTCTGCGAACACAGGTCTTTGATAATCTGGTTTCTTTTGGTTAATTCTGGTTTAATATTAAGCTCGCTCAGTATGGAACTATGGACACATTAGCGCGGAATGCTTTCCAAGGGATCTGCAGCATTCTCCTCCAATACCACATTTCGGATGCATCTACACATTTTCACGATCAAATATCACATCGAGTAAAAATACATAAATGAAAATAATACTTAAATTATAATAAGGAATTTAAAAAAAACACTCAAGCGGAAAAATCTCAATAGGTAGGTAGGTAATGCCATTTTGCATCCATTCTATTTAGCTGTATTTTTTAAAATTAAAGCTATACCTATTTATGTGGGTCGGCTTTCTAACCTATATCATTTTCATCTGCAACTTCATTCCTTGTGGAATTTACCTACGTACTATGATCAACATGTATTTTCTTTCTTTTTTTGTCTTTCAATATTATTATCTCATTTCTGAGTTCCGGACTGTTCACGGAACCGCATATTCAACGTATGGTTATGGAGTGCGCGGAGTTTATTCTCAGTCTCCTGGTTATGTAAGGTACATTGTAGGCATAGATATTTTACTCTTTGAGGTAGGTACTGTATTATCAGTCAGTACTACGAATCACTAATATTATATGTCATAAAAAGGGTCAGTACCGTCCCGTGCTTTCATTTTTTTCCGCCTCAAAAGATGGCGTTGTCAGTTTAAATAACAACTCAAAACCAGATAAACCGTTTTTTGAAAAGTTTAACCTCTTGATTGATTTATTGCCCACAAAAAGCCCTACATACGAATTTTTGTGAAAATCGAGATCGTTTCCGAGATCCCCATTATAAATAATTAGACCTACATATTTACATTATTTCTCGTTATAAGATTTAATCTTCAATATCGATGATCAAAAATAATCGGAATCAAAATTCAAGTGAGTGCATATAACGAGTTCTTTTGCTTAACCTCCATAATACCTGTTTGAGATGTAGGATGTAAATACTGGTAAGGTAGGTACACACTGTTAATGCAGATACCTACAACACTTTGTGGCCAAAATCAACCAATAATACTTACAATGTCTCGCAAAAAATGGGGCCTTATGAGATCATCACGACAGTTATTATAATAAATGCAAATGACAATGATAAAAAATTACCTGACCTCGCCCGTAATAATATAACTAAGCAGTTAGTCGTTGCCGGATTTCTTTAAAGTGACAGGTTAAAAATAAATCACTTGTTTTCTTATCAAGCACTTAGGCCCCGGTCTCGCATTTTGCAGGCAGCAGCGGGGCGGCAGCGGCGGCGGTGCGCTCGACTTTTTTTCTAGGGAGTGCTCCGCTCGCTGTCCGTGCCCGCGCCTCTGTTTCCGAGAACCGGTCCATTTGAATATACGCAAAATAACCTGCCGCTGCCGCTCCGCTGCCCACAAAATTCGAAACAGAGGCCTTAAAGAACCTACTTACAACCGGATAAATCCAAATTGTCTCTACTTTTCCATATTTTGTTTGTATGTAGATACGTATTGACTATCAATCCTCTGGTCTCTGACATGGTTGTTGGTTGTTCCAGTGAAAGACAAGACCACCTTCAAAGCGTTTCGTATATCGCTGAACGTGATGCTGTCCCAAGAGACCTGCGGTTACCTGGTGGTCCTCATGTACGCCGGGTCCATCTTCGACCAGGCGGCCAAGTCCATAGGGCTGAAGCTGAGCCCTAACAAGCAGACCATCATCGTTGGAGCCATTCAACTGCTAGGCTCTATAGTGGCCAGTTGCATTGTGGAATCCACTGGAAGGAAGGTAAACAGTTTTATAAGTATTGAGACTTTTGAGTTGATATGAATGTGGATTGACGCAGATGGAGAGGAGGCCTAAAAAGTTTGGATGGATTGTATAAAAGATGGTTTGACTCAAAAAGGTGTAAACGAAGATTTGACAGCAGATAGAGATGAATGGAAGAGGAATACATGTAGCACCGACCCCAAATATATTTAGCAGGCAGATGATGATGAGTTGCTTCATCGAAATGTACCGTCTGGCGCTGGCGGTCGAGTAATATATGGTCCTGAAAAGAATTAACTTTTTCAGTATGTTAATATAATCCCAAAAATACCGAAAAAACATGCGATGCGTCTGTGATTTACCGAACCACTAACAAAAACGCTTTGAAGAAGTTTTGCGACCAGAAGACGAAAGTAACGGATATATATTTATTATCGTAGAGGACGAAACTCACAAGACGGTCGTAAGACCGATGCTTCGCAGATTTGCATCCAAGAGTCTATCTGGACTTTATTCGATAATAACTTTAACGGATATAGTCTGGAAGTTTTTCGTCGTTTTTTTTCGTCGTTTGCGACCATTGCGAGCAGACGTATCGTTAAGTTGCACCAAAATAATTCACATAGTTTTTAGATAAAAATACGCTTTGTGTGTACAGTGCATAAATTCTAGTTTTGTTCGAGTTCAATGGAGTAAAATTTTAATGGAATAAAGAAAATCAAATCGCTAAAAACGGATCTGGCCGCAGGAGGTCGCTACGCGTTTCTACGCTAGAAAGAAACAAGTGCTATTTTGTTCCCGCTCCCACTACTTAAACTACACTACTCATCGCACACGTCACAGCGTCAGCAGCAAAGTACCTGCAAGAGTAAATCACAATCAAGTCTACTTGAAGGAGCGTTTAGACTGCATTCGCTACTAGCACAACTACTAACTAGGAAATGAATGTACTTCGATCTCCTACAAGCTCAGTAATGGGTTCCCAATCTACCCCAGATCTATCTAAAGTTACAAATGATACGCCATTATATGAAAATGTAACTCAAAGGCAAAGTAAGAGAAAAACGCCGGACGATTGGGCATGTGAGTGCTCCGATGAACTGAAAACTGTGAAAGAGGAGGTGCAGAATATCTCCAAGCTACTTCAGGATTTTATTGGTGCCTCCAACATCAATACGACCAACATGTCTACGGCAATCTTAGAACTGAAAGGCCAAATATCTACAATGGAAAACTTTAATACACAATCAATGAACGCTATAAACAATAATATGATTGAAGTCAAGTCTCAAATCGCGCAAGTAAATTCAGCAATCACTGCCCTATCTGCCGAGCAGAAACAAATCAAATGTGATCTAAACCAACTCGAGAAGAAAGTGGCATCTGGCGAGGTAAAGCTGAAATCCATAGAATCTGACTTGGTGAAAATTCGTGAAACCCAACCTTCCGTCACCGGTAACTCTCAAACTGAACCTGAAGAAATATTGAAGGAACTTCAAGAACGCACCAAGAGGCAGAAAAATGTTATATTAGTTGGAATCCCAGAATCGTTATTAACTAATGCTGAAGAACGGCTGGTGAACGACACCAAGGAAGTTATGAACATCATTAACCCCCTTAAAAACATACCCGAACCGATCAAAATGTTCCGTATCGGTAAATACAGCCTGAACAAAGCTCGTGGAATAAAAATCTGTTTTGCTGAACAGGAGCACGCTAAAAATATGTTACGACACAATAAAGACTTGCCTAAAGGTATCAAAACTTACGCTGATTCAACACCAGCCCAACAAAAACTTATGAATGATCTTAAGGACGAACTGAAGCGCCGCACCGAAAACGGAGAGTGCAACCTTGTTATTAAATACATTAGAAATGTTCCCAGGATTGTGAGTGCGGAGTCAAAAAACTAGAGCAACCAAATAAACCCAGAACCACCGAACCTGTGACTTATCAAATTACTAGTAACTACGCGAATATACAAAACACAAAATCCTGCATGAACTTCTTGTACCGCAATGCACGCAGTATCAATAAGAAAAATTGATGAACTACTGTGCATACTACATGCAATCCCAAAAACGACACATCTGATTCTTATATCGGAAACATGGATAACATCGGAAGATCAAGCCCAAAAATGTAATTTACCAAACTACACGCACTACTTTAACTTCCGAACAGACAGAACAGGAGGCGGTGTTTCAGCGTATGTTCATAACGATCTGAAACACACCTTAATAGAATCTGTTTACTCTGGAGGGAACAATTTTCTGTGGGTCAAGCTGGAAAAATATGCGCTGGATGTTGGAGTCGTTTACAATCCGGGTGACAACAATTTCGATGACTTTGTAGAAACATTAGATACACAGATTCAACAACGAAAAAGAGCGCTTCTCTTTGGTGACTTCAATATAAATTTAATAGAGAAGACAGATAAACAGATAATCAAAAAGAAGCAAAAATATATCAACGTGATGAACGCAGCTGGTTATCAAATATTAAACAAAACTTCAAAGACATATTACACTAGAAAAACCCCTATAAAAACATCAATCTTAGACCACGTAGCCACAAATTTACGCAATGATACGTTCAACTTCGCCTTAATTGAGTCTTCCTTATCTGACCACCGACAGATTCACCTAACACTTAAAAAGTACCGACCTCCACCAAAGCAGCGAATCACTTATAGAGCAATTAACTATGACAACTTATATCAGGCAGCCGAAAAATCAAATTTTGAATTAAAGGATTTGGAAAAATTAACCCAATCACTTGGTGATCTTATTGAGAAAACTAAAGTTGAGAAGTCTAAAATCCTAAATCTGCCACAGGAGGACTGGATTGATAAAAAAGTAATCAAGGCTATAAATGAAAGAAACATATTATGGGCAGAACTCCAAAAGGATCCTGAAAATGACAAGCTTGAAGAGAGTTTCACTAAAGAGAAGAACATTGTGTCAAACCTTATAAAAACAACAAAAGACTCTTATTATTATAAAGAATTTACTAAGTGTTTGAGCGATCCAAAAAAGTTATGGAACCTCTTTAACTGCCCTTCCAATAACAAGTTAAAATCTAACTGCAGTATTCCTAAACTTATAGTGAGTTTGAAAACAATCACTGATCCCACAGAAGTATGTGGTGCATTTAATCAGTACTTTGCTTCAATTGGTTCTATACTGGCCAATCAAATACCTCCTCAACATCAGAACACTCAACCTATAAGTTTTACTCAAACAAATACAAATACACTAACTGTTCTACAACCAGCCACCTTAGACGAGATAACAAAATTAATTAACAACCTTGACCCTAATTCGAGCAATGGTATAGATGGTATTAGTACCAAAGCCTTGAAATGCATCAAAAACTTAATTGCCCCTAACTTAACGCATAAATCAATTATTACAAACTGGAATTTTCCCTCAATCACTAAAAATTGCTAAAGTTACCCCTATTTATAAGTCTGGCGATAAAACTGACCCCGGAAACTATAGGCCCATTTCGGTTTTACCTGTAATATCCAAGATACTCGAAAAAGTAATACACAAGCGTCTGGAAGGTCACTTAGAGTCAATTAACTTCATTACTGAACGTCAGTTTGGTTTTAGGACAATGAGTAACACCGTGGCTGCCACTGTCGATCTGGTCACCAAAATAAGGCAAAATATTGACATGAAAAAAATTGCTTTGGGTATATTTGTGGACTTAAAAAAAGCGTTCGACACGGTTAGCCACGAAATACTGCTTTGTAAGCTTCAAATGGCCGGTGTGAATGGAACAGCACTCAAAATGTTCCAATCATATCTGAGTGATCGCGAACAAATCGTAAAAATTAATGAACATCAAAGCACTCCACTACCAGTGACCTTTGGTGTTCCGCAAGGTTCTATTTTGGGCCCCTTGCTGTTTTCAGTATATATTAACAACATAGTGAATATAGGTCTCCAGGGACATATAACCTTGTACGCAGATGACACGTGTCTGTTCTATTTCGGGTCATCCATAGACGAAATCATTGACTCCGCCCAAAAAGATCTTAACTTGCTCTTCTCCTGGCTGCAGTCTAACCTTTTAACTATAAATATTTCCAAGACTTCTTATATTATCTTCAAAGCGAAAAATAAGCCTATACCACCTTACAAAGCATTAACACTAAACAATATACCCTTAGATAAAAAAAGCTCTGAAAGGTATTTAGGATTAATCCTAGATGAAAAACTGTCATGGAAACCACATATTGAAAGAATAAAAAAGAAACTGTCATCTCTAATGGGTTCTGTACGAAGGATAGCACGATGTATACCACGAAAACTCCGATTCCAAATATATAATTCTTTGATAAAATCTCACCTAATTTACCAGATTCAGTTATGGGGCAGCGCGAACAAAACTACTCTTTCGGACTTGCAAACTATACAAAACAAATTAATTAAAATACTCTTCCACTATCCTCATCTAACACCAACCACACAAATATACGAACAAACAAATTTAATGAAACTCAAACAATTATATACTTATCACACATGTATCCTCATTTGGAAAGTGCTAAATAAAAAAATACATACTTCAATTTCATTCGTCCAAACGAGGCATATAACTAAAAGATCCACGCGGCGTAGTAGCTACCTCATCTTACCAAAAATAAGAACGAACTATGGTAAACAAATGTTTACCTACGAAGGAGCTCAATTGTTTAACTTGTTACCCTCTAATATTAAAAAATCAAGTTCATTGAATGTGTTCAAACGCAAACTATCCCATCATATACTCGGTGTTTCTATCTAATTTTCTATTATATTTTCTATCGGTTATTAGCTTGTTATTGTGAAGAGGTGTTAATCGTGCAACTTAATAATACTGCTAAGCTAACGACAAAATATGTTAATTGTAAGTACATACTTATGTTCTCTTGTAAGTGACAATTTGTCTTTTTAATGAGAATAAATGATCTTTAAACCTAAGTTTAGCAAATTGAATTGGCACAGGGCAAGGCATTTGTCTTAGAACTAATGGAGGGAACAGGTTCTCCAATGGAGGCCACAATTCAGCAATCGTAGCATTTGACGGGCTTCGGTCGGATGACCTGAGGATTTTTTCGACGGCTGGTAGAGACTGTATGGCGAAAGCAAGAAATTGTGCCCTGTGGCGTACCCTGGCAAAGGCCTTCATCCAGAAACAAAAGGCAAATTTATGTAGGATGTAATTTTTCCGGTCTAATAAAAACATCACTCTCAAACATCATGACGTAATCCTTTACAGTGGTTGCTAGCAGGCACAGCCCTGGCAACTGGTGTCTCCATGTTGGCGCTGGGCTTATGGTTCTACGTGACCTCTTACGGCGTCTGGCTGCCGGGCTGGCTGCCAGTCTTCGCCATGTGTCTTTGCATCTTCGCTGCTGCTGCAGGGTACCAGCCGGTGCCTTACGTCATCACGTCCGAGCTGTTCTCTTTCCAAGTAAGTAGTGCCTTCTTTAATTGTTGTTAATGTTACACTCAAGTTACTGATGAGATGATCGTTGTTGGATAGTTTCATGCTATGGTTTTTTAAAAAATGCATTGAACATATTGTATGGCAGCTGAGGTGCTTTGAGAGTTCCAATAGAAACCTGGTTGACGCTATCAAAGCATGCTTAGACCAAATAAATTTGACGGCTTTTTGCTATGATCATGGCAACAAACATCAAAATGCTCTTAGATGGCCATCCAATTTTAATGGACTAAGACCAAGTCCAACATTTAATACAAAATACTTTGCCAAAGTAACTTAGTTCAAGCATACGTTAATAGTGTCAAAATCTCTAACTTTGTTAGTTCATAAATATGCTTACCGCTACGCTATGTAACTATTTTGTGAAATACAAAGTTTTCATTAGTCTCATTGCTTACTTTTCAGCACCGTGGAATGGTGACGTCCTTCGTGAGCAGCGTGGATGCCGCCAGCGACTTCCTCCAGACCAAGGCCTATGATCCCCTGCTCAAACTCCTGGGCATCCACTGGGTCTTCATCATGTTCTCGATCGTCTGCTTCATTGGTACCTTCTACACCATCATGTGGGTACCAGAGACGAAAGATCGGACAGTAGAAGAAATTTACGCGCTTCTAGAAGATGGTAGAAAAAAAGAGAAGAGGAAAGATATTGAAAAAGGGAAGGAAGAAAAGGAGATGAAAGAAGTTAGTCGATTATGAGTTTAAGTTTGTCTTCCTACGACCCAACGTCTTTCTACTGATCTCTGATTTAGGAACTGCGACTGCTCATCTTTCATATTTTCTACCATATACTCAAATGCTACCTATCAATTTGAAATAATAAAACATATCAGCTAAAGAAGATTTAGTGACAGGGATTAAAAAGGGAATGTTAAAGTGGCTTGGTCACGTTGAGAGAATGAATGAAAGTGAATTAACGAAAAAAATATATAAGGTGAGTGTTAGTAAAAACGTTGGAAGGGGAAGGCCGCGAGGAAGATACCCGGACCAAATCGGGGTTTTTTTCAAAAAAGGCCAGGTCAGAAGTACCCTAAACCGACGAGCGTGCATGAAAAGACTGATGAATGTAGAAGAAGCGAAAGAAGTATGCCAGGATCGTAGCAACTGGAAAGATATAGTCTCTGCCTACCCCTACGGGAAAGAAGCGTGATTTATGTATGTACTTTATAAATAATGAAGGTAGTAGGGTACTCCTACGAACCTTAGTACGTAGAAACCTGTATCTATTTTTTAAATATCTTTCTTTATATTTTTATCGCATAATAATGTTACAATTTAATTAAAAAACTGAAAAACCATTGAATTTATTCAAGTACCTTCTTATTTATACTGCACTAAATACGGTATTACAAAGAAAATCATAATTTAAACAAATATTCTAATAGTTTGTAAAAAAAAACTAGGTGCCTATGCTTACTGGTACTCGTACTTACAACCTTTCTGTATGTAACATTATTAAATATTTTAAGTAGTGAATGCTTATGAGAATGTGATATTATGTTATTAATATAAAGTAATATATTACAAAAATATAATATATTAGTTAATATTTTAATACAGAAAGATTGTTATTTATTTATTACTATGTGTAGAAAAAGTAAGGTACCTCTGTGTAGAGGTACCTAGAAATATGTGCAAAGTTTCCAAAATAATAATGTATAGTATAATAAAATAGTATAGTTACTTATGTAGGTAGTAGTATCAATAATTTTTAGTATTTTCTCCAGTGTCGTACCTAACCTACCTACATTTTGGGCAGCCCTAAGGTGGATCGCACACTTGACGCACGACGGAGCGATAAAATATTACAGCGGTCTGTCAAATCCATACTAGAAACGTCACTCCCCATACTAAAACCGCACTCGACGTACGACCCTGCGCTAGTGCTGCGTCGACAGTGATTGAGCGGTTTTAGTACGGGGATTGACATTTGTAGTATCGATCTGACAGACCGCTGCGATATTTTAGCGCTCCGTCGTGCGTTAAGTGTGCAATCCGCTTAATCTAATGACAGCGATATCCGGGCGGTAGACATGCGTGGGTACTCAGTCAGTAACCGATTACCAATTTGTATCAGACATGACGTACCCACGTACCGCGCGGATAGTCATCAAATTATTTTTTAAGTCAGGACGGCGCCATCTATTGACGTTCTTTTTAAATGATTGTTTAACTTCTGTTATACATGTGTTGTTTGGTTTCCGACTGTACAAAATTATTAATTTCGTCATTTTCTAACCATAAATGTTTTTTATTTTTAAATTCGATAAAGTGTGGTGATTCGCTGCGACAACGTTTGTATGGAGGGACATAGTTTTATTCTGATAGGTATAAAAAAAAATACAAACAAGATTGTTCAGTTTCACGGATAGAACATGTCCAGAAAGTTGATTCTGTCATCAACCAACCACACTGTACCTACCGTGTGCATTTTCCCAGAATGTGATATTTCATTAAAATATATAATGTACATTTTATCTAAATGTTGTTCTTTTTTATATAAAAACCTACTTAGATTTCAGTAACAACAAGTCTTTTCAGTTTATTACAAAATAAATAAAACAATGAATACCAACGTCGTAAAATAACACAAATCGATTTACTTAGTGATAAAACTAAACTGAAACCAAAAGTTTTAGTTATGTAGAGGTTTTAGAAATCTATGAAAACCGCATATATAAATTTGCGTACCTGTACAACAGATTTTTTTTGTAATGTTTTATCTTGTATTTTTGATTTTGTTATCACATAAAATTGTCTGTCTGCCCGAAGAAGAGACAACACATAAATGTAAGTTCTACATAAGTGCACTACTGCAGAAATGACCTACACTTCACTCAGCGGTTGCAGTCTCATCTTCCCTTTGGAATAAGTTTTTTCCTGACAAGAAGCTTTTCTTAATCTACGCCGTTCGTTGGATAGTTTTAAACTGTTATTAAAGATCTAATACAGACATAGGGACAGGCGCGGGACACGACTTTGGTTTATACGATGTAGCATGTTTTGCTCAAGAGAGAGACTGTAATTTTAAGTAACTGAAGAAGTTACATGCATTAGTTCTATCGTGATTGAACGGGGCACACTAAAAATATACTTATTTTTATACTTGAAAAAAAAAATGTATTGTCGAACGGGTACGATGTTTCCGGAGCCTATTAGGTAAGCCTTTTCTGTCGTGTGAGTCCCCAAGAGTCCAACAACCCGATAAACCCTGGTGTTAGAGATTTTAAACCACCTATTATAACATAATTTTGCCTACAAGGTAGCTACACACATGATCATTATGGCAGTGAATTTCTTGTTCAGCAACTAATCACGCTAGAGAATTGCCTAGTAGGTAAGTTACTTAATTAACAGCTTAATATAAGCTGGTGAATTGATGATGGATTGGGAATGGTTGGTAATCAAATCTTTTTTCTGATTTGGACCAAAGTTACCCCCCAAAGGGTTAAAGTAACCCGCAGTAACCGTTAGATTAAAAATTCCATGAAACAACATCAAGTACTAAAATTTGTAAATCTCGCTGTAGTCAACTTGAACTTGGACTTCGAAAATCAGAATGAAGATCCACCGAAAGACGTTCAAGAGGAAAACAGTACACGTGGAGACGACAAAGAAGGTGGAAATAAAGGGTTCAGACGTAGTTTCGGAGACAGTCTGCGCATTCGGCTAGATCCGGTCGCCAAACAATACTTGCGGATCAAAGGAGGCAATCTGTAATGTATAAGGAATATTTATTGATTATAATATTTATTTATTTAACGTTATGCACAACTGTACATTGGCGGACTTAACGCCAAAGGCATTATCTCCCAGTCTACCTTAGGGCATGTGGAAGAAGAGGGCAGGTGCAATAAAAGTATTGTAATTGTGGTAATCAGAAAGGTATGAAAATATAATATCTTTATATTTTTTTTATCTTTTTTGATATGTGTATGTTTATTATGGTCTAAGATCCCGCCATATAACGAGGTGAAGGTATGGCGGGATCCCCTACCATTATGAGAAGATGGCGTAAAAAACCTTCAGAGGCAGCGGATGAATGACAAATGTATCTATCTATCTAACACGAAATAAATTGTACAAAAATAAAGAAATGAAGACGATAATTAGAAAAAAACTGTTTTTGCTGTTAGATTACCCAGAGAACTTAGGAAGACTATTTGAAAGAAATTGAATAGAGTCCTATTACGGCCAAAACAATCTTAGATGTGGATACATAAACTAAATAAAAAAAATTGTGTAGGCACAAGCACAAATTAGAAAGGGATGCTTGTAGGCCTCGATATTACGTATGGCTTTTTCTTTCTCATCTCACATGAACATGACCTTTTTCTATTCGTTAATTTCCTGGGTCATTAATAAAATGTAAATGTTTCTATAGTTAACCCGGGTCACTCGTGATGATAAAAAAGTTTATGCTTAAAACTATTGTCAAAAAATACAAATACAAATAAAAGTAAAATATTAATTTTACCAAAAATTCAAAGTGAAGTGTTTTGACGCCATCCAAAATAGCAGCTTATTACGTCATACGATCGACAAGATGATTTTTCACACGGCGGCTGAATAACGTGAGTAAAACGACGTGACTCTCGCTTGACAGCTTGTGACGTCACTCATATGGCCATAGTGGGCGAACTAAGGAGGTGGCTCCACACGTTCATATTTTCATGTACCGTTTTAGATTGTTTTAAAAAGTAGGTCATTTGACTTACCCATCATGTTAAATCTGTATTTCATGGTGAACAGCTCTGACCTCCTGAACTACCCTTACATGGCAGCCATCATCATCAACGGCCGGCTGTGGTGCGCTGGCACCATCGTCGATGTCAACTGGGTTGTCACCGCAGCGCATTGCTTGAACTAGTAAGTTTTGACAGCAGCAGGTTAGGTGGATTGCACACTTGACGCACGACGGAGCGCAAAAATATCGCAGCGGTCTGTCAGATCGCAGAGAGACTAGAAACGTCACTCCCCATAATACTAAAACCGCACTCGGCGTACGACACTGCGATAGCGCTGCGTCGATAGCGATTTAACGGTTTTAGTATGGGGATTGACATTGCTAGTATGGATCTGACAGACCGCTACGATATTTTTGCGCTCCGTCATGCGTCAAGTGTGCGATCCGTCTTATACTTTCACATCCTGTGGGTATATATCAGCTAGTTGAATGATCAGAAACAAATTATAAGGTTCAAGTGAACTTAAGACAGATAACGGGATAAGTCAAGGAGAATGATGAAATAAATAAATAAATAAATAAATATCCTGGACAATTCACACAGCGCCATCTAGCCCCAAACTAAGCAAAGCTTGTACTATGGGAACTAGATAGCTGATACTAATACATATATACTTTTTTTTTGTAAATAAATACATATTATACATAGAAAACACCCAGACTCAACACAAATATTTGAAAATTGACTTAACTAATATTTGTGTCCGGTGGGGATCGAACCCACGACCCTCGGCGTAGAAGGCAGGCATACTATCCGCTACGCCATCGGGACAGTCAATAATTTCATATTCTTATTCCCACTCCTTATCTTCCATTCCGCGAATGTAAAAACTTTCCCGCGTACGTGGCCATAGCATCCGTATTTTTAAGGCTGTCAGTGCTCTACCTAACCTGCAAGAGATAAAGGCGTGATATATGTATGTAAGTATGTAAATAGAGTAAACTGGCTTGCGTCTGACTCCATCTTTTTCTGCGTTTCGTTTTCTCTTTATCCCGGGCGGTAGAAAACGATCGACACGACGAAGCAAAAAATCTTCGACAAAAAATGAATAGCAATATTTTCTCTAATATAATATACCTAACTACCTGCTTGAATTATCCTATGAACAGGGCGTGAAAGTTTGTATCAATTTAGTGACCATCAAGCAGCTGAAAGCCGAATTTAATAAATTTTAGCATAGCATCAAAATTAGCATAAGTATAGGTCAGAAAAGATGATATAAATATATCTATGACCAGTAAACGTATAATCTTGTCTTTGCACCTACTGAAAATATATTATTGTACCTAACCATTTGTTGTAAAGTTTATTTAATAAATAAATTACCTTACCTCTTATACAGGGTGTAAAAAAATAAGCTGCAAATATTTTAAGTGAATCGGCCCATGAAACTGAACAACTTTCCCAAAGGAAAATAGGTCGAAATATGAAAAAAAAATTTGGCCTCCCATACAGTTGACTCGCTCAGCTGCTACTTTTTGTATGGGAGGTCCAGAAATTTCTTTCATATTTCGACCTATGTTTCTTACGGAAAGTTGTTCAGTTTCATTGACTGGTTCACCTCTTAAATTATTTGCAGCTAATATTTTTACACCTTATATAGCTCTTACTGCAAATACTCATCTTACAGCGTTCTCCATGTATCCCCCATGAAAACATTATCAAGATATGTGAAGGTCCGCGTCGGGAGCTCTCGTGTGCACGAGGGTGGGCAGCTGGTGGAGGTCACTGGAGCCGTCCGCCACCCCAAGTTTGAGGAGGAACCAGTTCCTCATGCTGATGTAGCCTTGCTGAAGCTGGCTACCAATTTGGGTAAGAAGACGAACTGGTACAGAACATTTTAGCTGCCTGTTTCATCATCATCAGCCTATAGCAGTTCACTGCTGGACATGGGCATAGGCCTCCCCCAGGGTACGCCACAATGAACGATGCTTTCGCCATCCAGTCGCTACCAGCCGCTCTCTGTAAGTCATCGCTTTATCCGGCCGTTTAGATGTAAAATAAAATCTTAATGAGTTTTTACTAATAGTAAATCCTGTAACGCCGTAGCGTTGACGAAAAGAATAGCAATGACGAAAGAAACCATTTTATAATTCGAGAATGGGCAGGAGGTAGGGTACCTATTTGAACTATTTGAATAACTAAGTAATGAAATGAGTGTTTTTACTTATATTTAGGCACATTTGTTACCTTTTTTTTCTTTTTCTATGCTTGATTACCAAATATTTTAATTTGACTGCAGAGTTTGGCCCCTACGTGAATCTTATCAAGATCTACGAAGGCATGAAGGAACCATATGCACAGAGTTTCGTCGTAATCAGTGGATGGGGAGCCACTAGGGTACATATTTCCATATAACTTTATATAATATTTATATTTAATATTTTAATTTTTTGCCGTGTGCTGCCGGCATAGAATAGCGTCACCCCAATTCTTCTTGTGGGTGTTGTAAGAGGCAACTAAGGGGCTCGAGGGTTTCATGTGTATTACCACGTATTACAACTTTAGGCGACAGGCTGACAACCTGTCACTACAGTGATACACGAATCACCATAAAGGGCCCTCAATACTTGTCAGACGTGGGGATAACGACCGTAATTTTACGATCATTAACGCTCTGCCTACCCCGCAAGGGATAAAGGCGTGATTTGTGTAGTATGTATGTATGTAATTTTATATAAATGAGAAGGTCGATAAGTAGCTGTCTCGGACGCTCATTGTGAAACACATTCAGCCGATGGGATTTAATTTTGCAACAGTTTGCTTTGCTCCATGCAATAAGCTGAGCCTTGAGCGGTCTGGGCTTGATTATACTAACTTGCTGATCCGCAGGGCGCAGACACCGCCTTCCGCGACCACACGCCGGAGTTGCTGTCTGCTCGGCTGAAAGTGCGAACCCAGCACTACTGCATAGACGCGTACCAACTGGTCAACGGGTTCATGTTCACAGAAGACTTTTTCTGCGCATCGCTGCGGAACGGGACCAGGGATGCTTGTCTGGTTAGGAAGTTTATATCCCTTTCCATAGATAAACTTACAATGAAGTCATTTAACGCATTGACGCTTCGAGCAGCATGGTCTTTCGTCCTGTTCCAGTCTGGCACTGGAGTCCGTGTTGCTCGAAGCATTGACGCGACTTGCACTTGGTACCCTATACTTAGACTATACCTACCTAAATAGATTGTGCATTAAAACATTTATATAAACACTATTAAATTTCCCATACAAACTTAGCCACCCTCTTTAATCCCCAATGGGGGTGAATTTCGAAAAACCCTGAAATACGTGTTTCATCATTGGTACTAAAAAGCATTAATTCAAAGTTTCATGCAAAAACTTTCTTTTAACCTTTTTAGGGGTTGAATTTCCAAAAAATAATATGCCTATGTCCTTTTCATGAATGCAAACTATCTACATACCAAATTTCAGCAAAATCGATTGGGTGGTTTAGGCGTGAAAAGGTAACAGACAGACAGAGTTACTTCCGTATTTATAATATTAGTGTGGATAAACATAAAAGCAACATAGATAAAGAATAAAAGGTAAGGTAAAGTTATTGTTACGGACAGCGAGCCCCGCCCACCAAGGACAAGGGAGACAGGGATAGCAATAGTATCTTGTAGGAGATTAACGATTCCGAATTAGCATAGTTTTAATCGAGAATGACTAGATTTATATTCCTATTGGTTTCTATTGTTATTTTTTATAAGTCTCTATTGTATTCAAATGAAAGTTTCTGATTGGTGATAATATAAGATAGTTGATTGGTAGCGAAATAATGTAAGCCTTGTGAATGGGTAGGTGTTTAAGCTGATTTTATATAAATTACCGTAGTAGTCCAGTACAAACCAGTGGATTGGCCGCCTTGTCGCATACGCGCACGGAGTTTTGACGACTGCCCATAGATTCTGCCTACCCACGGTCGTCGCGTAGGGCTCTGTTGAGCACCCCGTAACCCCGGCCTCCCACCAGCGGGTCTCACCGGGGGGGGTACTCCAGGGTCTTGCGTCCCGTGGGCGGGCTACGCCTCGCGCGGACCAGGCTCAACCATTGCTGCCTAAACAAGACGCTCAAGATGCCGCCGCCTACTGGCCGCCCACCTGCACGGCGCACCCGGGTGTTCGTTCGTTCGAACCCGGGTGTCGCTATGCAACGCGTCATCGACGCCATGTCGCCGCTGATGACGCCCGCGCCTCCGCTGGCGCCGCCGGCGCCGTTGAGGACGCCCGCGCCCCCGCTGACGCCGCACACGCCGGGACCGTCCCAGGCACCCGCGCGTCCCGCTACCTCGCCGCGAGCGGCAGCCATCGTGGCTTCGTTCGCCGGCGCCCCACCGTTGCCACCGCTGCCTTCTTTGCTTGCGTCTCCTCCGCGCGAGTTGCAGACCAGCAAGAAGGAGCCAGCACGGCAAGCAGCCCTGAGAGCCCTCAGGGATAGTGCTTCAGCCGTGCAGGCAATCGTGCAGAAGCCGCCGCAGCGCGCCGCGAAACGCGCTCCCCCCTCCACCTCACCGACCCCGCCGAGGACCCGCACGGTTCCGGCTACGAGGGTCACGCCGCCGCTGTCCATGCCCTTGCTGGACAGCCCGACGCCGCCGACGTCGAGCGCCGCCGCTCCGTCCCCCACCTACGCGACCGTACTGACGACGCCTCCGTCACCGAAGCCGCGTACAACCCGCCCGACACCGCCCATGCCCACACAGGACACGGGCAAGAAGACTGCACCCACGCACGGCATGAAGCTGACGGGGTGTATGAAGAAGCCGCCGCCGATAGTGGTTGACCTGCTCCCTGAATGGGGCCGCCACTTCGGCAAGCTTAAGGAGGAGCTCGGCTTTGCGCCAAATGTGAGACCTTACGGGTCCACAGGGTTCAGATTCCTGGCGCGAACCGAAGAGGAATTCCGTGTGTACCAGCGCTACCTAACCGCGCTGGAGGGCACCGGCACCGGAATTTCCTGGTTCGCCTATGCACCCCCGAAGGAGCGACCGCTGAAGGTCGCTATTAGAGGCCTCCCGGTGAACACGGAACCGGAAGACATCGCGAAGGAGCTGACCACCCTGGGTTACGAGGTGGACTACGTGCGTCCGATCAAGGCGCGCGGAGGACGCCCAGGGTGCATATTCTTCGCACAGCTGACCCGCACGCCAAACCTCACCCCGGGTATCTACCACATCACAGAGATGATGTGTATGCCCGGCGTGAAGATTGAGGGATGGCGAGGCAAACAGGGACCGCCACAATGCCACCGCTGCCAGCAGTTCCGGCACAGCAGCAGACACTGCCATCGCAAGTTGGTATGTGTCATCTGCGGCGGCGAGCACGCCGCCCGGGACTGCCGACGCCCCCGCGAGCAGCCGGCCACCTGCGCAAACTGTGGCGGGGCACACCCCGCCAACCACACTGACTGCCCCGTACTGCGCCGTGAAGTACGGAACAAGAGAGCGGGTACAGCGCCTCTAACGTCGAAGCCCGTCGAGCCGAAGAGGACGGAAGCGGCACCGCAGGGAGAAACCAACGCGGCTGGTTCTCTCATGGCGGCCGCCAACGCCCCCGACGGAATAACGACGAAGAAGCGGAAGCCGAGGAGGCGGAGGAGGCGAGCATCGCCCCCGCCCCCTCAGGACGTGGAAGAGCCGGGCCAGCCACGTCAAGAGCCACCCACGGGTCCGCTGGGAGTGGTCGGCACCTCTTTGGGTGAACCTCAGAGGGAGAAGCCGAAGCCCCAGCCGGCCCCGAGACAAAAGAAGACACGAGCAGCCGTCCTAGAAGAGGACAGACAGGTCCTGATACTAGCTATCAGGACCCTCACTGATGTTTTGGCCGCGCTCCGTGAAGGCGAAGACGCGGCCCCCATCATAAGTTCTAGCCTCCAGCGCCTGATGTCGTCCTTCGGCGATGTCACGACCGCCATGGGCGGCCTGGAGGCTAAAGCTCTCAGATAGTCTGCTCAGGGTGGTGCTGTCAAGCACAGCCTGACGTGGCCGTCGCCTGTCCACATCCACTACTCCATGTCGAGTAGTTAGGATCGTGGGCACGCACAACGAGCCCTGGATAGCCCGGCACCCGCCGCTTACCCGGATTGACCGCTGCCTCGGGACCTCCTCACGAGGCAGCCTCCAGGATATGACCACCAGGGGACGAGCCGCCGCTGGCTGATGGGCACTAGCTGGGCCTCCCCCAATGGGGAATCACCCGGCTGGTACGACCTCGCCGCGGCGTGAAGTCCTCCTGGCACCCGGACGACCACCGCACTTGTCCAAGTGCCCCCCATCGCCCCGCCTGTTTTAGCAGGCGGCGATTCGAGCCCACGCCCAGGAGGCCGTTGCCTCGAAGGCGTCTCCCCGCCGGCTGCTGCGCAGCCGTCGAGAAGAGGACGAACTGTTACAAACCAGTTCAGTTCCCACCGTACTAGCGAATAGTAAGAAAAAGTGTAAATAAGTAGTGCAACCAGTGTAAAATAAAAAATATAGTCCATTGAATGAGGTTTTATTCCTGGCCCTCAACAAGTTTTGGTCCATCGAGCGCCGGATTGCTGCCTACGCTGAGCATCGCCGCTGGTGCCCATCGGGATCGCCCAGACGTCGCCGACCCGGATTCCTGCCGCTGCGCCGACCTTTTGGCAAGTCACCGTCGCCGCCGCCGCCGCCGCCGCCGCCGTCCAGTGCCAGCCTAGTGCCGACGCCGCTTCACCAAGCCGTCGGGACGGAAACCCGGCTGCCGACACTACGGAGAGGCCTGCCGCTGCCGCTTGCGGGACGCCCTTGACTGCCAGCACAGCCGCAGCAAGCCGTCGGGACGCCGCCTGAGTCCGCCGCCGCCACGAAATCGTGAAAACGCTGTCGACGCGACGCCCTTCACCGTCGTCGCCCAGCCCGGCCTGCCAACCTACAGCGAGGTCCCCGGCGGCCCACTGCCGCAGCCCACACCCAGCGGACGCCCGGCTGCCTCACGCCGCAGCCCGCACCCCGCTGTCGCCCGGCTGCCCCCTGCCGCAGCCCGCACCCCGCTGTCGCCCGGCTGCCCCCCGCCGCAGCCCGCACCCCGCTGTCGCCCGGCTGCCCCCTGCCGCAGCCCGCACCCCGCTGTCGCCCGGCTGCCCCCCGCCGCAGCCCGCACCCCGCTGTCGCCCGGCTGCCCCCTGCCGCAGCCCGCACCCCGTGGACGCCCGGCTGCCCCCCGCCGCAGCCCGCACCGCACCATCGCCCTGCGCCACCGCATCGCAGCTTGACCCGCAACGCAGCCGCTTATCCAGCCGACGCCAACGCGCCGTTGGAGCCTTTGCGAGCCTGCCCACCGATCGCCGCCGCTGTCCGGAGCCAGCCTAGTGCCGACGACGCCGCTTCACCTAGCCGTCGGGACGGAAGCCTAGGACTGCCGACGCTACGGACAACGCCGCACTACCGGGCCACCTGCGATCTGCCGCCGCGACGCCGCTGCAACCGCGCCACGTATACCGCCGCACTGCACCTGCAAGCACTAGGCAGTGATCCCGCGGTCACTACTTACAAGGGGCCGCTGCTACAAGAAAGCAGCCGCCAGGGAACTGACTCACCGTTTCAAGCTCTTCGACAGGAACCGCCACAGTCAACAAGGATGGTGCTGACGCGCCAAGGCAAGGCGATCGCCGACACGCCGGCCTCACCGTCAACCATCGTGGCCAGAACCCCTGCGACAGGACGAGCCAACGAAACGGGCTACGCTACCCAAAGCGAAGCTGGAACCGCATTGCCGCGACCCACTGGCCGACTGACACCGCCGGTACGACCTGCAACGGCGCCTGCGGACACAAGCGTTCGTCGCCCTCCTCGCTCCAGCTCACCTAACGGATCGCTGCGCTCTACGCTTACAACAGAGAGCGCTAGGCAACGACGCCAGCAGATAGCAGCGCAAATCCGTCTCAACGAACTTGAAGCGGACAACATTAGGAAGCTTCAAGAACTGCAAGCGATTGATGAAGAAATCGCCAGTCAACACTCAAGCCAACGTTCGAGTCAACGGTCAAGACCCGAGCTAGCTGAAGAAGAGTTCCAAGCCTGGCTTACGGAGAGGCGAAGAAAGCTGCTTGGCCCGCCCAAGGAACTCACCACCCCGGGACACAAGGGAGGTGTGCAAGCGGACCCACCAGCCATATCCAAGCGATTGGACTTCAGCCCCTTCTTTGACTCAAGACCGACACGTGGCGCCGAGTTAGAGCATCGACAAGTCCACAACGAAGACGTCGAACGTTACGTGACCACCCACTTCGGGGACAATGAGCGCCGTGACGCCGATCATCGCAACCGGGAGCGTGTCGAGGAAGGAGGCCGTCGAGACACATTGCCACCTCACGACGCCGAGCGCCGTGACGCCGATCGTCGCAACCGGGAGCGTGTCGAGGAAGGAGGCCGTCGAGAAATATCGCCACCTCACGACGCCGAGCGCCGCAACGCTGAGCGTCGCTACCCGAGCCGCGCCGATGAAGGGGACCGCCACAACGTGCCACTACCTCACGGCGCCGAGCGACGCTACAGTGGCGCAATCCCGAAGGACAGTGGCAGTGAAGGACGCCGGCGTAGAAGCCCTGACAAGCCCTACCGAGACGGCGACAGATACGACGACGACCGCGACTACCGACGACGCTCGCGCTCGCCAACGCCGTATCGCTCGAGGGAAAGAGGGATGGAGAGATTGGCCGAAGCAATGGTTATGCTGACTACGCATCGCCCGCCGCCACGTCAAGCACAAGAGCTACCTATATTCACCGGAGCGCCGGAGGAGTGGCTGCCGTTCAAAGCCGCCTACAGGGACTCTACTATCCTATACAAATATTCCCGGCCGGAGAATTTAGCACGACTGCGCTACAGCCTGCGAGGAGAGGCCCGCCAGGCTGTCTACTGCCTCATCTCAACAGCCAACGACCCGGAGATGATTATGCGGACGCTGGAGCAACGATTCGGACGACCCGAATACATCATCGATCGAGCCCTGGAGGACCTAGCCAGCCTGCCACGCCTAGGCAACTCATCGCACGACCTAAACCTGTTTGCGATCAAACTTCAAAACATCGTGTGCGTGCTAACAACGATCGACGACCAGGGATATCTGCGCAACCCGAAGCTAGCCCGCGAAGTCACCGCTAAGCTCACCCCGCACCTGCAGAGCCGATGGTGCGACTACGCTGAAGAGAAAGCAGATCGCAACCGCTCGCAGATCGAAGTCCTGTCGGAATTCCTCATGCGTGAAGCCGATCGCGCAGTCCGACACACCTACGACGGCGTAAGAAACTTCGCTACCGCACCCAGGAGAGCCGAGCCAGCACCACCACGCATGCAGCCACCGCGCACTCAGCTACCGCGCGCCCAGCCGCCGCGGTACGAGCGTCGCCCGCGCAATTCTGTCTTCGTGGCAACAGAGAAGAAGGAAGCACCAAAGAGCAAAAAAGAAGACGCTACGTGCCTGTGCTGCGGGGGCCCTCACGACGTGCCTTCATGCGAAAAATATCGGCGCATGGATATCAACGCCAAATGGCAGTGGGTCCGGGACGAGCGCATCTGCTTTAACTGCGTCAACAAGAAACACAGGCGTTTCCTATGCAAAAAAGGGAAATGCGGAAAGGATGGCTGTGTCCGACACCACCACCCATCGCTGCATGAGGACCGACCGACTGCACCGCCACAACCACGAAATGACGACACGCCTCAGGAAGACGCCGACGCAACTGTCATGACAGCTACAAGGGCCAATGAGAGAATCCTCCTGAAAATCTGCAAAGTCATCGTCAAGGGACCCACGGGGAAGGAGGTGCAGACACACGCGCTCTTGGACGAAGGCGCGACCCTCACCCTGATCAACAAGGACCTGGCAAGGAGAGTGGAAGCCGACGGACCCAAGCGAGGACTTCGAATCCACGGGATCGGCTCCATGCAGTACCAAGCAGCAAGCAAGAATGTCACCGTATCTGTGAGAGGACTACAGATGATCGACGAGCACCAGATACGCGCGCGCACTATCGATGAACTATCAACGGGACGGCAGACCGTGTCAAAGGAGTGCCTGCTGTTCAATCATCTAAAGGTGCTACGCGAGGACGAGGTCTGTTTCGAAGACGCCGTGCCAGAGCTTCTCATCGGTTTGGACAACTGGCACTTAGTAGTCAGTCAACGACTACTAGAGGGAAAGCCATCCGAACCAATCGCCGGACTTACTCGCCTGGGCTGGGTCATCCACGGCAGGATACCCTCCCTCACCGCCAGCAACGACGACACGGTCCTGCATCTACGGACCCACAACGACTCGACGAGCATCGGGACTGCAAGGGACGTCGTGCTCCACGACAAGGTGAAGGCCCACTTCCAAATAGAGGCAATGGGAGTGACCACCAAGGAGCGGGTTCCGAAAGACGACGCGCGTGCAGTCAAAATATTCGAGTCAACCATTAAGCCCATCGGAAACCAGTACGAAGTCGGACTACCATGGAAGACGGACGACATCGAGATGCCCCCGAGTTTCGAGATGGCGCTAAGGCGATTGAAGTCAATCGAAAGAAAAATCACCAAGTGTCCTGAGTTTGGAGAGAGATACGCTGCCCAGATAGCTGCCTTGAAGAAGAAGGGCTACGCAGAGGAGTGCCAGGACAACGAATGGGAAAGCAAACGAGCTTGGTGGCTGCCACACTTTGCAGTCACAAACCCAAACAAACCCGGAAAGGAGCGCCTGGTGTTCGACGCGGCCGCTACAAGCCAAGGAATGAGCTTGAACGACGCTCTTCTGGACGGCCCCGACCTGCTGCAGTCCCTACCCGGCATCTTATACCGCTTCAGGGAGAAGAAAGTGGCCATAGCAGCGGACATACGAGAGATGTTCCTCCAAGTCAAGATAAGGAAAGAGGACCAGCCAGCCCAACTGTTCCTGTGGAGGGACACGCCGAGCGACCCACCAAAACGTTACAAGATGACATCAATGATCTTCGGCGCAAGGAGCTCACCATTTCTCGCCCATAGTGTGCGAAACCACAATGCCGAGCTCCATAAGGCAGAGTTTCCGCGAGCCCACTACGCCATCACGAAGAGCCATTACATGGATGACCTAGTGGACAGCTACGCGACACCTGAAGAGGCCCAAGCAGTCGTCGAGGAGGTGCGCAAGGTGCACAAGAGCGCCAACTTCACAATAGCTAGCTGGACGTCAAACTACGAAAAAGTACTGCAAGACGTACCGATGGAGCTGCGCGCTGATGCAAGCCGTCGTGACCTGGGAGCCAGCGCACACGAGTTTGAAAAGACACTGGGCCTACGGTGGCACTCAGCCACGGACGAGCTGAGCTTCAACACCAGTTTGCCGAGAGTAAAGGAGGAGGTGAAGAAGAGAGAACGACCACCTACCAAAAGAGAAGCCCTGAGCATGGTCATGTCGATATTCGACCCGCTCGGGCTATTAAGCTTCTTCACCATACGCGCTAAGATCCAGCTTCAACGGGTCTGGCGCCTGAAGGTGGACTGGGACGAGCCGCTACCAAACGAGATAGCCAAGGATTTCGGCGACTGGACGGAAGCCCTGGAGGACATCACCAGCCTGCGCCTCCAGAGGTGTTACAATACGGGGGGAGCCTTCAGAGACCGGCAGCTCCACGTATTTTGCGACGCCAGCACCGAGGCCTTCGCAGCAGTAGCTTACTGGCGCCTTGAGGAAGAAGACGGCACCGTGAGAGTCGTCCTAGTGGCAGCCAAAGCACGGGTGGCGCCTCTCCGCGCGCAGAGCGTCCCACGGATGGAGCTGCAAGCAGCGCTATTGGGAGCGCGCTTGGCCACCGCCATCACCACTGAACATCGCGAGAAGCCCAGCAAAACTATATACTGGAGCGACTCCAAGACCGCACTACAATGGATACGCAACGATAATGCGAAACACACCCCCTTCGTCGCCCACCGCGTCACCGAGATCGCCGAGCTGACTAATACACGCGACTGGCGATGGATCCCGACAGACCAGAACGTGGCAGACGACGCGACCCGACCGAGTCGTGAAATGAAGACTGCGACCGACAGATGGTTCACCGGACCCAGCTTCCTGCGACTGAACGAGAAACACTGGCCTGAAGAAATCCACGTGGACGAGCATCCAGAGGAGGCCTACGTGCAACATGCAAGACTCTGCATCTCAAACGCCCTGCCTGACATCACGCGTTTCTCAAAGTACGAGCGCCTGATTAGAGCAACTGCGTACGTCCTTCTGTTCATCGACGCCTGCCGCAAAAGGACTCGAAAACTGAAGGTGCGGCATCTACGGGAGGCTGAGAAACTGTGGATAAAGAAGTCCCAAGAAGACGCCTACCCAGAGGAGCTGGACCTGCTGAAGAAGAAAGGCACCATCAGCAAAACCAGCAAACTATTCAAACTGGACCCGGCAATGGACGAAAAGGGCATCCTGAGGCTGCAAGGGAGGATCAACGCAGCCCCTAACATCTGCGAAGACATGAAGAGACCCATCATCCTGGACGGACGACATCCGTACACGCGACTACTGGTGGCACGAGAGCACGAGCGCGCCAATCACGCCAACAACGAGCGCGTGGTTAACGACTTGAGGCAGCGCTACTGGATCACCGGCCTGAGACCCACCGTACGAGCAGCAGCCAGAGAGTGCGGTCACTGTCGAGTCCGCAAGGCTGCACCCGTCGTCCCACCCCATGGCGACCTACCGATGGCTAGATTGCGGCCATTCACACGCGCCTTCACCTACACAGGCGTGGACTATTTCGGCCCCCTGATTGTCACAGTGGGTCGGAGACACGAGAAGCGCTGGGGAGCTATATTCACTTGCCTCTCCACACGCGCAATCCACATCGAGTTGGCCCACTCCTTATCGACCAACTCTGCAATACTGGCACTAAGACGGATGGCATCGAGAAGAGGATGGCCCAACACCATATGGAGCGACAACGCTACCAACTTCAAGGGCGCAGACGCCGAGCTACGCGCCGCCTACAAGCAATGGTTGCCAGCACTAAAGGACTACGCAGCCATCAAGAGGACAGAGTGGAAATTCATCGCTCCAGGAGCTCCAAACCAAGGGGGAGCATGGGAGCGCCTCATCCGCTCCATCAAGACGGCGCTCACTGCTACGCTTCACGAAAAATACCCGCGAGACGAGGTTCTCACCACTCTGCTCTGCGAGGCCGAGCACACCATCAACGGGAGGCCGCTCACTCACGTTCCAGTATCCAAGGACGACCCAGAGGCGCTGACGCCGAACCACTTCCTCATCGGGTCATCAAGCGGTCTACCCATCACCGGCAACTGCGAGCACGCTGGACGACACACGTGGAGGGCAACAATGGCACTGGCAGACGAGTTCTGGCGCCGATGGATCGCCGAGTATCTGCCAACCCTGACACCGAGAGGCGCCAGCCACGACGACTCCCGCATCATGAAGCCCGGAGACCTGGTCGTCGTGGTCGACGCCAACCTGCCTCGCAACGTGTGGCCACGCGGAGAAGTCATCCACACCTACCCTGGACCTGACGGCAAGGTGCGCTGCGTGGACGTCCGTACCAAAGGAGGAGTCTTCCAGCGACCAGTACGCAAGCTCGCCGTCCTGCCTGTCCAAGATGGCTCCGGAGACTTCGCCGGGGGGAGGATGTTACGGACAGCGAGCCCCGCCCACCAAGGACAAGGGAGACAGGGATAGCAATAGTATCTTGTAGGAGATTAACGATTCCGAATTAGCATAGTTTTAATCGAGAATGACTAGATTTATATTCCTATTGGTTTCTATTGTTATTTTTTATAAGTCTCTATTGTATTCAAATGAAAGTTTCTGATTGGTGATAATATAAGATAGTTGATTGGTAGCGAAATAATGTAAGCCTTGTGAATGGGTAGGTGTTTAAGCTGATTTTATATAAATTACCGTAGTAGTCCAGTACAAACCAGTTCAGTTCCCACCGTACTAGCGAATAGTAAGAAAAAGTGTAAATAAGTAGTGCAACCAGTGTAAAATAAAAAATACAGTCCATTGAATGAGGTTTTATTCCTGGCCCTCAACAGTTATCATTAGCCTGGCGGTGCTACGTGGCCCCAGTCTTGTAGCTCAGTGTAGTACTATGGTGTAGCATCAGATCAGGTCTTGGCTTGGTCTTGGTCTCCGTCGTTCGTAGTTCTTCTTTTCGTGTGGGACACCCAGTCGTCCAACGACCCAAGGAACCATAGTATCACAATTTTTTAACCGCGATCGATCGTAGTGATACTAATTTTTCATCTAAGGCTCATGATTATTATATTACCTTACCTACTCATTGGGTCGGAAAAAAGGACGGAAGACCATGTTGCTCGGATCTCAGAACTTAAACCTGGCTTTGGCTCGGATTGTTTTCTTTTTTGTTTATTTATTTATTTATTATTTAATAATATGGACTTCTACCGTAACTTCTACCGCTTCTACCCTATCTAGGGCAAGGAACATAATACCACAGAGAAAAACTAATATACTAACGTACAACAGAGAGTCAATCTCAGTACTATGATCGTTGCCACGATAACTCGCGCAAGAGCAGCGCCGGTGGCGCGAGCTCGGTACTAATATGCATTCTCACTTGTTTTCTTAACAGCGCTATAGATGGCGCTTGATGTCATTTGTTTTCTTAAGAGCGCAATAGATGGCGCTTGATAGACCAAGCGTATCGTCATAATTTGTATGAAAGTTTGTGGTCTTTGATGTGATTTGTTTCTAAATTTGTGATAAGACTAAGGACTTCAAAAAATAAATACGTATTTTCTAATCTTTAAACCACAAAAGGGGTATTTTTTTTTTAGTACATCCACTGGCTTTCTTAGGAAACCTCCTAAACCCCGATCGTCAGTCACATCAAAGTAGATATAGTCAGACAAATCATTTTTCATGACTTATTCAATGTCTGGCTTACTGACTCACTAATGACTGACTAGCCGACGGACTGATGGACTGACTTACTGATGACTGACAGACTGTCTAATGAGGCTGATTGACTTACTGATGACTGATTGAAACTTTTCCCTTTTGGGTGGTTTTCGCCCATTAACTGACATGCTGCTGCCCCTGATTTGCTCCTTAGCCAACTTAACAACAAATAAAACAAGCAGATCTTAAAAACCTCTTTATTTGTGTTTTAAAAATTTTAAATTTTGTTTTTCACTGTCCATTTTTTTTACTGTTTTGCAATTATCATATAATTTGACAGAAATCATTTTATCTAAATCCCAGTCTGGTTAGGACATTGCGGGCTGAACCACCCGATTGTCCGTAAGCAAGATGGTTCCGTGTTTCGGATGGCACGTTAAGCCGTAGGTCCCGGTTGCTGTCTATGATCACTTAGACGGCGGTCGTTACACAACCATGTCAGAAGCCTGCTACATGTAGAAGGCGGTTGAAAAATTCTGACACTAGGGTTCATCGGGTCGTTGGACGACTTGGTGTCCCACACGAAAAGAAAAATCTAAAATAAAAGTAACATGCTCGTTACAATCATGTGTCATTATCGACTATTATTTTCGTTAGTAATGTTAAAATCCGTTTTTTCACTTGATATTTACTTTTTAAATTGTTGAAAACATCGCAATAAATAGTCAGTCCTTGGTTGACTATTTGAAATAAAGCCTGAGTAGGTGCATTTAAATTCAGATCTTTATAAGAATAATTCCTATTAACTATCAGTAATCCAGAGGCAATGCGAGGGTCTTCGGTTTAGCAGGAACAGAGAGAACAGAATCCTAGGACAATGCTGGGGTCTTACAATTTTTTTTGACTAGATTTGTATGGCAAACTGTCGCACGATTACGACGGCCGGCGTAGCTTGCTATTTTCTTGCATAATAGCAAGTAGCGATTACACGTTACGATTTATCAGGCCTAATTCGGCATAGGTGCCATGTCACAGACTTGATTTTGAGATAAATTATGATATAGATGAGATAAATTACTTAAAGTTATGACTTATGACAACTCAGCTAATTACTCTATGAGTGTCACTGTGTCACATTAACATACAGTGACACCAACATTGTTGCCTGCCAGCAGCCCAGCAGTCAAAGAAGGAAAATACCCGAAACATTTCTATTTCAGCGCCATTTGTGTGCATGCTGAATAAACTTAGAACTGTGTTAGAACCCAATCAAAATGTTTCGTGTAGCAATTGCTAGATGTCAGTATAAACATTGAAAAATAATAATTAAAATACTATATTTTAACGATGTTATTGGTGAATATAACTTTAAAAGTCTTATAAAGGTACTATTTATGCAATGCAGTTAAAACAAATAAAAAAAATATGCAAATAATGTGTTCAATATTCCTAGCGATACCTGTACTGCCATCTATCGAAATTTTGTGTAAACTAATTCTGTAATGTATGGAATTAACCAGCCCTGATAATACTAACCTAGCGGTGAGATCTAGGGTAATTCTGCCAGTGTCAGTGAGATGAGAAGAGATTCCAGCGCATCAGCTGCGCCGGGTGGTGGCTGGTGGCCCCTGTAGGGTGTCCTTTTTAGTTGTCTCTCTGCCACTGAATTGTCAAAAATGTCAGTCTTATTTACTTCCTCCATGCTTCCTCTGTGCAGCTCTATGGTTGTTTTTCTTGCTGTTGGTTTTATTCTCGTTTTATTTTTCACATTTTTTCTCAAATTTCCATGCATTTCCAGAAGATCTATTCTCAGAGGCGAGCAGTCAGACAAATGTCTTGTAAGCTTAAGGAGGTGTTCTTGCTGGTCACGCTTGCCTCTTTGATAGTCACCGTATTATTTTTATTCACGTGGGTCTTGCATCGGAGATTCCATCGGCGTTTCTTGAGGAACTCTAACCGACGGACAATTAATAGACGTGCCTCATTGATACTCGTTCTGACCTTCCTGGCACATGCTGTGAATTCTTTGCGATTCAGAATTCTTTAAAAATGTGTATGTACCTACGCACTTACTAAAAGTCAATTCAAATTCTGGTCTTCCCTGAGTGTAGGTCCAATGAAATTGATCAAGCACGTATTAGAATTCCCGGCCAATACCTACTTTTACGCCTCATAGTAACTTGATGACGATGGAATCCTACACTAAAGTCAAAGGGGCTTTGCAAAAGAATTTTCAGGAGCACATCACGAGATTACCGATAATCGATTATCATTGGCAGAATACTACCGGTCGTCATTCATACTGTCTCCATTCACACGCCATCACATGCACCTGTTTTAATAATGTATTGTAATAAAGATCTCTCCAGCGACTGTATCATTCATAAGAATTACAATAACTATAAAACTGTTCGCGATATTTAACAACCTCAAACTCCTTTCCGCCTAGGCTAGTGAATGCAGCCTCCTTGTCTTGATAAGCCTGTCTCTCCACGATTATAAATCTCTTGTCTTGACAGGCATGGAAAATCGGTCCACTGATATAAATTTCTTATTGCAGTTCGATGCAGGTGCACCAGCTGTGCAAGAGAATCACCTTATGGGCATCATGAGTTTTGGCCCCGAGCGTTGCGGGCACGAATACCAGCCTGCTGTCTTCATCAAGGCATTTTATTTCAGGTAAATAGGTAAACTTATAGGCATGCATGGATATAGAAAGAAAAAATATAACATGGTTTTTATTTTAGAAAAACAGCCAAAAAACCAAACGCTGAAAACTGGGGTTCTAAGCACAGAGCCTATTACTGAAATAGTACAATTGATTGCAGGGACTTTGTAAAAGCCACGATATCATCTTACAAGTCGACAGGTGATCTGATTGAGGCCATGCAATCTCTTGATAACACACTCGTACCGCCAGTCCACCATGTAAGTCCATTTTGATTTTACATGCTTATGTGTACTAGTTCTCAACCAGGCACCAATCATGGACAAGTTTGGAGTCATCATCATTGGCCTCATACGCCTGTGACAGACGATCCAATCAGTGTTTGAGGCGAGAGCACAGACACTGCGTTACCGGGACACAACTATGGAAAACGCCTGCCAATGGTGAGTATGGTAATACCCCCCCAATTAAGGAGGGGCCCCTGTTCAGCAGTGGACTATTGTGGCTATTAAGTTAAGCTATATATTCGAACGAATGGATAGTTAGACAACCATCCACCCTTCTTGTTTTTTCTTGCAGATAGTTTTTGTTTTGTTTGATCCCATTTGAAAGATTTATGAACACAGTGCCAAAAATATTCCTGAGCCCTGGCATTCAGATCTTAACAAGTTTTTTGTTTGTTTCTAGTTCTATAACCATGATAAAGGAGCCGAGAATATGCATGAGTGGAATCAAGAAGAGGTCACCGTACCTGATGAGAAGCACGATTAACGCGTGAATAGAACACTTTACCTTTCTAAGTATAATATTGTTTCATTGAGCTAAATTGGTGTGTGTGTGTGTGTGTGTGTCGTTATCAGGAGGTAAAGTCACTGGCGGAGAAGTCTCGAAGAAGGAGAGAAATGAATGGCGGTTGCTCCACCGACAAGAGCATGGCTCTTAAATGGAAAAAAAGAGCTCTCTCTTCTCTTTTCGTGCGGAACACCGGGTCGTCCAACGACTCAATGTGCCCTAGTACCCCAGAAGAAGAGCTAAATTGGGTAGATGATAGTGTTAAAAAGAAGCAGAAATTTAGATAAGTAATCGAAAAATATTGGACGTGTTTTTGTTTAAAAAAATGTGTAATAATAAAACACAGGCTATGAGTAGGATTAAAGTTCAGAAGTGGGATGGGGGGGTCCCATAAGGGGTCCTGACGTCACTGCCATGTATAAATTGTTTGACAGCTTGAGATTGTTTTGACATAGTCGACCCCAAGTAGCAAAACTTATCAGCAATGTTCAAGGGAACGCCACTGAGCATGATATGTGGTACTTTTGCGACTTGAGCTAGCACTAGGTACTGTTTTTTTTTGCATCGATGGACATAAAGAACAGAACGCACGTAAGAACACTTATCGACAATGTTTTGAAGCTCACTTTGAGAATTAGAAACAACGGCTGCATACACTTTTACGCATTTAATCAGCTCGGATGTATTGCCATTAAAAACAACAAGTCCTTTCATGTTCTCGTGGAAGTGCCTTCCAAAAAAGGCACCCAATGTTTAAGAGTGCAATATAAAGTCCTTCACTGTTAACAGTGTCGAAGGTCTTGTTAAGGTCCACGAACGCCACAAACAGAGGTGTTCTCTGCTCTCTACATTTTTGTTTCAGTTGACGAAGTGTAAAGATCATATCTGTCGTGGAGCGTTGCAATTTGGGAATACACACAATCAGCAAGATTCGAGGGCCCCAAGTCTACTATTTTTGCCATTGTAACGCCATAGATCTGTCATTCAATTGAAACTCATCTGTCGCTCATCAGGCGAGCGTGGCTTATGTTGGCTTGCAGCACTGTAAGATGAGGCCAGGCCAAATCGCTCATCAGGCGAGCGTGGCCAACGTTAGCTTGCAGCACTGTAAGATGAGGCCAGGCCAAGTCGCTCATCAGGCGAGCGTGGCCAACGTTAGCTTACTGCACTGTAAGATGAAGTCAGGCCAAGTCGCTCATCAGGCGAGCGTGGCCAACGTTAGCTTGCAGCACTGTAAGATGAGGCCAGGCCAAGTCAATCATCAGTCAAGCGTGGTCAATGTTCGCTTCCAGCGCCCCAAGCAGCGGCAGCCACATACTTAGCCTGTGGGTGGGCAAAGTGGCAGGGGTATAGCCGTAGTTTGCTTGCGGCACTGCGAGCAGAGTCCAGACACGCCGCCGCTTATCAGAAGAGCGTAGCCGACGTTAACGGCCAATATTATCTTATTAAGCCATGTGAATTCGAATTTTATTGATTTGAATCACATTTACATTATTATACATTTATCTGAAATCAACCTCAAATATTTGTCAGCCGTGACAATATCCACCGTTTCCTACAGTTCTGCCTGCCCCGCAAGGGATGAAAGTGTGATATGTGAAGGTAAGTCAGTAAGTTTATATGAATTGATCTATTTCTGTGGTACTTTGCAATTTCCGTGGGCATCGAGCAGACACGGAAACCACTGAAATTTGCGCACGGAAACTGGAAACAAGAAATCTAAATAAATCACTATTAAAGTCACATAAGTTTTCTACTAGTATACTATAAGTGTACCAAAGGCCTATAATTATTATACATAGTATATATTTTTATCACTTGAGGAAACATTCTAAACCTGACCATGGAGATTCCAAAATTTCTGTCCGAATAGACTGAAATCGCGTATTTACATTTTTTGCGCGAAAACGTAGAAAGATGGCACACAACCGTTTTCACAGCGCATAAGCGCACAATTGATCTTTGCAGGGGAAGGGTTTACATTCGGCATATACTCGACAATGGAAGGTAGGAGCGCGAAAACAAAATGTCCTTGGAAATTGGTGTTTTCGCTTAGACAGAACTAGTTGGTAGCACATCTCATTAACTGTTAGGTTAAAAAATCAAATTTTCGTATTTTCTCGTAGGATAATTAAATCTTAACATATTCAGAACCCTTTTTCTTGTATGAGTCGTACAGGATTTTCCTGATAGATGATTATTTACTGTCAAAGCGGTTGTGGACAGGTCATGGTAATTGAGAATACGCTACTTATGGAATTTTCTCTTACAAACTAATAAATGTACAAACATTATTTATATGGCTTCATATTGATACATGTGTTTTATATTTCAAGAAAAATAATCGTAGTCATATCTGCAAAGCATCACCACGTTTTCAGCCGAGACGGGAAAAATTTTCGCTTGAGAAATCCAATCGTATATTCTTGCTCTTTTTAAAGGTATTAGATATAATTGGCATCTCGGAAATGGCTCTAACGATTTTCATAAAAATTCGTATATAGGGGGATTTTGTTCTGATATTAATACAGATTGCTGGCAAGGAGAACTCATTAAATGAAAACAATCGCTCAAATTCTGAATTTTAATATTGAAACGGAATATCAACGAATTTACACCGCGCGAACGATGTCGCGGGCACCAGCGCTAGTTCTTAAATAAAATCGTAACTATTCTCTAATTTTTTATAACTATCAGATCTTGCAAATAACAATTTACACGTAAAAGGACAAAATCTTCATTAAATTCGCCATACATTTTTATATGGCTGTCAGTGTTCAATAATCATACAGTGTGAGTCTTTAAAAAAGAGGGAATCTACTCTTGGGTTTCTTCAAGTTTCCTTTAATTATAATACAACGTTATTTCTCTGGGACATCTAAATAGACATTTGATCTCTGGGACATTGAGTTATTTTGTATTTTTTACATAGTATGTGTGTTTAAACTAAGCGTGTTATCAACGTGGAATAAAATAAGTCGTACTTATGAGTATAAATGTCCGAGAAATAACCGGAAACATAAAGAAAAAAATAGGTGCAGTTAGTCTCATTTTGACATGTGCACTTTATAAAGACTCACACTGTATTTATGCTTAATTAAAATACTTCAAATCATAAAATAAAACTGCATCGATAAATACAATTCCTAATACTTAGACAAGGCGACCAACATGAGGTAATAAAATGCCTTACAAAAATAATTGGCAACGTGCAACATCACCCCACTTGTACCCCACCAATATCTATACATGAAACCCTTGATATTTTAGACTAAAGGCTTTTATTACATTGATATTCTCAAATATTTTAACCGGAAGACTAAGACACCATCATACATAATAACGATAACGACCTTTTTCACAGCAGTTTACATTCACATACTCTGCCTATACCGAAAAGATAAAAAGGTTTCTAGGTACATATAAGCGAGAAGTGAGTACGTGATATTTCCCAAATTAAGCCATCTAAACACTGGGTGGAATAATACTATCCTTTTTTATTAAAGTATGTTCCTATTCCTATCGCCATACTTTTTACTCTCTCCAGATAAACTTTCTTTAAATATATATTTGGAAATAAAAACGGAATCAATATCTGCAGCGCGACCCCATAGAAATATGCCGTAGGACATAATAAATGCAAAAAGAATTGTTAAGCTGTATTGCATTTCTTTTACACGTTCATATTAATTTTCAATTTCTGAGATCCTATTATGTATCTACTTACATACAATTTAGAGCTTTGTACACATCCTAATTACTTATACTTTGTTGATTACATTTAGGTACCTACCTATCTTAATTTAATTTCACTTATTTATATTTTTACTCTATTAAGTTACATACTATATTGCTATTTACAATATATCACACAATTTCTTTTTAAAAATACAACTGCACTTTGAATTATAAAAACATAATTCCCATATCATAAGTATTCTTTTCAGAAAAATATGTCTCATCTTACGAAGTATGAACATTTCTGACATTATATTTTTCTTACAATATCTCAAGGGTACTTAAAAATGCGAATTCTGTGCATTATGATAAGATGATATAACTCGTTAGCTTTGCCACTTGACATTTCAGGCTGCTAGAGTCTAGATACTCTATAGTGCTCTTTTTCGCACGCTTTCGCTGTTTCACACACATACGTACGATGGTATGAAGACGTATTTTAATTGCAAAGTATCGAGTTCAAAATTTTACAAAGGCCCGACTAACATGGGTTTTGGTGTGATCCACCAAGAAGGACTCTTCAATCATTCAAATTCATTACTTTTTGCACGTCTGATTTCTCTGCTAATTTATTTCACTACGGCACAGCTTCCTCAGTTTCATTTTTCTTCTTCCTTCTCGAAAGCTTCTCATATATCTCCTCTACACTCTTTTGCCGCGTCTCCGGGAAATCAACCACAGTATAGAAACATGCGCAGAAGCACACTACGGCGAAGAAGAGGAACGTCCAGTGTATGCCGATGAGTTCACAGAGGTTGGTGAACCACTTCATCTGAACAAAGTTGCTTAGTTTTGCACAAATGTTGGCGAACGCTGACACTGTGCCGCGGAGCTGTAACAAAAGAAAGACTGAAGTGATTTTGCTTGAGTGATTAGCAAGGGTAACTAATGTTGCTCGCATCTGCTAGTGTTGGCATAAACAAGAAATTGATTTGTATAAGGTACAATCAACAGCACGCAAGTCAATTAGAAGAGAAAAGCCGTACCTGGAAGGTGAACAAATCTGTGATGATGATGTAAGAGATGGGCTGGAAACCTGCAGCGTCCGCGAAGATGGCCAGACACATGGCAAAGACGGGGAGCCAGCCCGGCAGCCATACACCAGCTGCTGTCAAGTAGAACCACGCTGCCAGGATTAACATTCCCACGCCCACCGCGAACGACGTGGATACTAAAAGGAGCTGGAATAAAACAGGTTTTATATTTAGCAGGATTAGCAAAATAGAGAGGAGGAGCGGGAATTAAATTGGCAATAAGGAGCATTCCCAGATGGTAAAAATTAAAGCCTTTGGAGCATGTGTCAGATTCTCAATATAAAGGACTAGCCATTCATAATGTTAAAGAAGCAAAGAGTCGTCGTAAGTTTGAGAAAATCATTCGAATCATCATTCGAAGACGCTTGAATAGTAGATATAGTATATTCTTTTTAAACTAAGTTTTGCTTCATATAGTTTCAGATGACTCTTTCTCACCTTCCTCCCAGTCTTCTCAACTATACAAGTAGCCACCGTCGATCCCAGCAGTTGAACCAGGCCAATCATCATGACTTGCTTGTTGGGACTTAGCTCTAAGTTGGTGGAAGCCGACGCCTCCTTGAAGACAAACCCGGCGTAGATCAAAACGATGAGATAACCGTCGAACTGCTGCGTGATCTTGATGACTAGGGTAATGATGAAGGCTCTGAAAGTTGGGCGGTCGTTGACTGAAAATAAAAAGAGGAATCCTTTTAGAACATCCATGTAGCTTGAGGGAGGGATTGAGGCATATAGTTTGACTGGCGTGGCGGCCATGCACACAAACAATGCTCTTAGTTCTCAAAGAATGATTTGTTGGAGAGTTATAGGAGCTAACATTAGTTAGCTAAATTCGTTAGTGTAATGACTCGTTTTTTTAGTAAGTATATGTGTTTTTCCTTTGGCGTTGGTGTGTGTAGGGGCTGACTCCAGGGTTGCAGAAATGAGGCGTATATTTAAATTTCAACGAATAAGCTTTATTAGGCTTCTTATAAAACATAGGGTGTTAACTAGGTAACGTTCGTATGATGAGTGTGAGCACAGAGCTCCAATAAGAAAGAAAAAATACAATTTGTATGGAAAGTAGTGCCATCTGTCGGTAAGTAGTAATAACACGACGTATTCTCAGTGCATACTGCACTTAGATCCTTAGATCATCTTCAAGCGTCTTCATGGGAAGTTACTGCAGAGCTGATGCGATAGATGTCGTCACTAACATCTTCCCCCGCCTTGAGAGGCTTGACTCTCAACAGGTTCTGAAGATTCCAGCTGCTCGTCTGCACCGGATTCCAGCTGCTCCTCTGTACCAGATTCCATGCTGACAGGGAGGGGGCAAATCTTGGAAAAAGCCCTCTGTATAATTCCAGTTGAAGTTCGTATATTGGCCACTCTAGCCACCCCATCTTGACCTGGGAACACAGACATAATTCTGCCCAAGCGCCACTTGAGAGGAGGTAAGTTGTCTTCTTTTATGAGGACCATAGTGTTAGGTTTGATGTCATCTCGATTGGTCTTCCACTTCACACGCTTTTGAAGTTCTGCCACATACTCCTTGGACCAGCGTTTCCAGAAATGTTGTCTCATTTGTTCCACTCTTTGGAAGCGCGATAGGCTGAGTAAAGGTTTTGATGTGACGTCATCTGATGCTGGTGCTGTAAGCGGCCGTCCCACCAAAAAGTGTCCAGGCGTCAGCGGTGAGAAATCGTTGGGGTCTGTGGACAGTGGACATAGAGGACGGGAATTCAAGACAGCTTCTATTTGCACTAAAACCGTACTGAATTCCTCATAAGTGAGGTTAGTATTCCCTACTACACGTTTAATGTGGTGTTTGCATGAGCGAACACCCCTTTCCCACAAACCGCCAAAATGTGGTGCCCCTGGTGGGTTAAAAATGAAATTTATTTGATTTTCAGAGGCATAGTTAATGATAGAATCTTTATTTTTGTTTATTAAATCCTGAAATTCTCTGGCTGCACCTATGAAATTGCGTCCCTGATCTGAATGAATTTCTTTAGGTTTTCCTCTCCGAGAAATAAATCTTTTCAATGCTAATATGTAGCTCTCAGATGACATACTAGTGACAAGTTCTAGGTGCAAAGCACGAGTAGAAAAACACACAAACAGACATACATAACTTTTGATCAACCTGGATCCTCTTCCGCGTTTATTCAAATAGAAAACTGGCCCAAAATTATCAACACCGCAGTATTCAAAACAATATCCAGATTCTAATCTCTGACTAGGTAATGGAGCCATAATAGGTTGAATAGTTTTACCTGACATACGTGTGCATGTTACACATTGCCGAACAGTCATTTTAGCCAAATTCCTGCCATTCAATGGCCACCAAGTTTCTCTTATATTTGCCAACATTAACTGGGGTCCTGAGTGTAAAAGGTTCAGGTGTTCCTGTTGAAACAAAAGTTTGGTAAAATGATGTTTCCCACACAATAATATGGGGTGTTTTTTATTGTAATCAAAGTCAGATCTGTATAAAATCCTACCACCTACTCGAATAATCAAGTTCTCATCCATAAATATATTTAAACTAGCAAGTGAACTAGATAATTTCAGTGGTAACTTGTTTAGTAAGCAATTATATACTAAAGGAAATGATTGTTTTTGTACAATTCTAGTAAGAACCAGCATAGCATTGTTGAGCTCTTTTGCTGATAAAGTGCCTGAGAGGCGTTCATTTACTTGTTTTTTAGCACGAATATTATAAATGAAGCGCATGACATAACCATAAACACGCTGAAGTCGTTTAAATGAAGAAAACTTAGTAAAATCAACACTTGACTCACTGTTTGATTTATCCGCTTGTGATGTGGTAGTAAACAATGAAAATTTCTCACTACATTTCGATTTCAACTCGGGTAAATCTACCTCTTTGTTGTGGAGGTATGAACTTGTGGTAAAATCTAGATCATGCAACATTGCTGGACCATGCCACCATGTATCACATTCGGATAAGTCATTTAGGTTTAGACCTCTAGACAGGATGTCAGCGGGGTTATGTTTACCATCTATATGCAAGAATATTGCATTACCTGCTAACTCGTTTATTTCCACAACGCGATTTGCTACAAACGTTTTGAGTAAATGTGGCGATGTTTTCATCCAACCAAGCACGATTGTCGAGTCCGACCACATGACGATTTTATCGAACTGCAGACGCAGGGCCTGCGTTATTTTGTGACACATTTTGGCACCAATTTGTAACCCCAATAATTCTAACCGGGGTACCGAAAGCGATTTTAAAGGGGAGACTCGTGTCTTGGAACACAGCAACATAACCTCAATCCGTCCGTCAGAATTGACAGTGCGAATATAGGCGCAAGACCCGTACGCGACTTCACTCGCGTCGGTAAAGAGATGCAACTCGATTTGTTGTGGACTTTGACCTACAACATGCCGTGGAATGCGAATGTTAGGTAAATTAGTTAGAGAATACAAAAATGTTTCCCATTCTTTCACCACACCACTGGGTAATGGGTCATCCCAGCCTACTTTACAGAGCCAAAGTTTTTGCAATAATATTTTAGCACTAATAACGGCAGGACTAAGCAAACCTATGGGGTCATAAATCTGAGATACGATTGAAAGAATTTCACGTTTAGTAACTCTGGCAAGACTAGTGTTCGCTAATTCTGAGGGGTTCAATAATTTAGAGGGTTCCGTTAATTTAGTGATAAAATGTAACTCGTCGGTTTTATTATTCCAGCCCAAGCCTAGGGTTTTACTGGAACAATTTTCACCTAATGCCAAATGTTTTATTTGGTCATTTTCTTGGATCACGTTTAAAGCAATGTCAGGCGAATTAAAAATCCATTTTCTTAATGGAAAACATCCCGAATTACACACCTCCGTAACTTTCCTACATAATTCTGACAGTTTATGTTTACAGTCGTGTCCCGTGATAAAATCATCGACATAGAAATCGTTTAAAAGTGCCTCTTTTACTTCTGCATCATCACACTCAAAAGCTAACTGACGCACGCAGCGAATACTGAGATAGGGTGCGGAGGCAGTCCCATACGTCACTGTATTGAGCTGATAGATGTTTACAGGCTCTGATGGTTTCTCATGCCACAGAATCAATTGAAGATTTCTAAATTCTTCCTGTATTAATATTTGCCTGAAAAACTTCTCGATATCTGAACAGGCTACATATCTGTATTGACGAAATCTAAGTAGGATCGAAAATAAGTCATTTTGCAGTGGTGGACCAGTCATTTGTATGTCATTAAGTGACTTGCCACTGGTAGTCGGTTGACTGGCATTAAACACTGATCTACACTTTGTAGTAAGATTATTCTCACGGAAAATACCATGGTGTGGTAAAATGTAATGAGGCGAATTAACATTTTCGATACGCGTCATATGTCCGAGATTTATGTATTCTTTCATAAAATTGTTATACATTTCCTTATGAAGTGGAGTTTTATCTAGCCTACGTTCCAGCGATATGAAGCGACTGTACGCAATATCATAACTATCACCGAGTGAATCTGGTGATTCTTTTAATGGCATTTGAACAGAGAATCGACCTTCTTCTGTTCTTTTATGAGTAGAAACGAATAAATCCTCACACGCGCGATCTTCGGGAGTAAGACATTGTTTGAGGGTACTGGGTAATTCCTCGATTTCCCAGAATCGTTTAAATTGATCATCTAATTCTTTAGACTGTACAAAATTACATTGTACTTGAGTGATGCGTTCATTATGTATGTTGTGGTTGTCCAGTGGACCAGCCACAATCCAGCCAAGTACAGTTTCTTTTAAATATGTGCCGCTAGACAAACGTATACTGCCTTTAAGGAAAAGATCCCAAAAGTAATAAATACCGATCAATATGTCTACTTCTGACGGGACATTGAAGGTCGGGTCAGCGAGCTGAACATTCTCGGGTATTGATAAAGCGTTTAAATTCTTAATTTCAGCAGGGTAATTGGCCGTTATTTCTGGTAAAATCAAACAAACAATCTTGTCAATATGATAATTTCCGTATAAAGATTTAAGTTGGATCTCACAAGTACGTTTAGATTCAGTAACCGAATTACCTACTCCAGCGATTTTACAAGTGGACTGTCTAGATGAAGCGTTTATTTTATTGCAAAACGAATTAGTGATTAAGCAATGCTCACTTCCACTGTCAAGCAAAACCCTAGCCCTATAGTATTTATTGTCACTACCTAGTACGTCTACTAACGCGGTAGATAACAGAGAAGTACCCAGTGTGTGTGCACTAATCAGACTGGTGACCTCATTGATTTGGATTTGCGATTCTTGAGTCAAGGTATGCAAGGCAGTTGAAGTATTGGTTTCAGTTGGCCCGTTAGGTGCCTGTAGCGGAACAGATGTTGATGCGCTGTTCTTACTACACTCATTATGCAGAATACTATTATGTTTTAAATAACACTGACGACAGGGACCAAAAAAACAGGTATCTGCCAAATGCCCATATCTCAGGCAGTTCCGACAGAGCTGCTTATTATCCACAAATTCTAATTTGTCTTTATCGTTTAAGTTCAAAAAAGCAGAACAAGTGTACAATGAATGTTTACCATTACACATTTGACAAGGCTTTACTCGCGTAGTGTCTTTCGACTTTTTAGTAGATATAAAACTGTGAGATTTTTGAAATGGTTTTTTAGCCATTTCTTGCACCATTTTTGGAGCTGAACTTGTTGAACTGTTAGCCTTAATCATCTCCAACATGTCTGCTCTGTCTTTTAAAAAATCAATTAAGTCTTGCAACTCTTGGCAATCTTTACTTGAATTTATTTTAAATTGTTCCCATTCTTTTTCCGTCACGGGATCCAATTTTGTGAGAATAATGTATATAATTAGGGTATCCCACGAATCTGTAGGTTGACCGAGTGATGTTAATGCGCGTAAATTCTTAAGAACAGTATCAATCAATTTTCGTAAATGCGAAGGGGTTTCTTTATTTATTGAGTGCATTGAAAACAGGGACTTGACATGGTTATGCACAAGCAACTTAGTATTGTTGTACCTATTCTCTAGTAACTCCCATGCCGTTTCGTAACTATCTGCCGAAAACTCGATTGATTTTATAACTTGTAATGCATTACCAGTAAGAGCTGAACGCAAATAATGAAATTTTTGAATGTCATCTAGCTTATCTGAGCTGTGAATCATGGATTGGAAAGAGTCTCTAAATTCGAGCCAATTATCATACGTGCCATCAAAAGTAGGTAGCGAGATAGTAGGCAACTTAATTAACGGAGTTGTCTCTTTTTCTGGCTTGCCCCTGCCACTAGCTACATCTTTACCAAGCAACAGATCAGCATCAGAAATTACCGTGTAATATGTTTCTTCGAATTTTTGACGTATTTCTAACTGACTTGGCAAATCCTCAACAGTAGTTAACTGGTCAACTTGATCCTGAATGGCATTAAATTCAGAGAACAAAGAAATAGCATGTTCTTTACGCAAATTTAACTCAATTAACTGTTTTTTATTTAGTTTTTTCTTAAGTGCAGTCAAAGTACCTACGTAATTTTGGAAAAACGTTAATCTGCCCTTAACTGTGCCTCGTTTTCTAGTTAATTCATTAATTAAGTCCTTCTTTTGTTCTTCACCCATAATGACGGTTTATAAGAAGAGGGTACTCACGGTTGGAACCACCACGCGGTGAAATGATGCGCACTGCTACGTGGAGCACACAGAAACTCACGGTACACCTTCAACCTACTAAAGAAAAACGGTTTTAGCATCAATAGAAACCACTGGAGAGGTTGGAAAAGGAACGATTTTCTTCAGACCCTTCACAGACGATGGTGATGACGTCGTCGTTTTCTTCAGCATCCGCTCGATGGACCAATGTTTTTCTTTGGCGCTGGTGTGTGTAGGGGCTGACTCCAGGGTTGCAGAAATGAGGCGTATATTTAAATTTCAACGAATAAGCTTTATTAGGCTTCTTATAAAACATAGGGTGTTAACTAGGTAACGTTCGTATGATGAGTGTGAGCACAGAGCTCCAATAAGAAAGAAAAAATACAATTTGTATGGAAAGTAGTGCCATCTGTCGGTAAGTAGTAATAACACGACGTATTCTCAGTGCATACTGCACTTAGATCCTTAGATCATCTTCAAGCGTCTTCATGGGAAGTTACTGCAGAGCTGATGCGATAGATGTCGTCACTAACAATATGCAATGCTAGCAATTCTCGATTCAATCGTAGTGATTTTGCGTTCCTTGACTTCTTGTTCTAAGTATTTGGTTCTGGCAGTAAATAAGGAAACTCACAAACTACTCCCCACGCTGACTTGGGATCAGCTTGAGTCTGTTTTTCAGTTTTGATAATCCTGTCCATCTCTGGCTCCAATGAGCTGTCCAGCACCTGAACTCCACGAAGCCATGCCAGGACAGATCTGGCTTCCTGAAAATAAATAAATTCGGGATTGAGTGGAAGATCAGATAAGGATAATTAAGGCTGCTTTTCTACCAGACCTGTGGGAGTAAAATGTCTTGTACGAGGATGCGTAGAGGAGCTGTCAAAATGCGCATTAATGTACGGTGTGAAAATGAGTCGTGAAATATGTAAGCGGGGGATATGCGGTGTAGTGGTTCTCACACCCCATTTCTAGCATTTCTCGCAACACATTCGTTGCAACACCGTTGCACTAATTTTTCGCTTATATTGTATGTAAAATGACGTCGCTTCGCTAAACCCTTTTCCACCAGAGCTGAACTGAGCGAGGCTAGCAAAATTAAGTGAATCTATTGATGGATTTTTCCCTCGCACACTGTTTAGCTACCTCGTACAGCTCTGCTGGAAAAACAGCCTTATGTTCTAGAGGGAGGTAGTGAGAGCCAGTGCTGCTCTTTCCTTCTCCTCCTTGAGTCGTTTATCCTCACTAGCGGCCCGCCCAGCGGCTGCGCCCGCTGCAACTCATTTTCCCGTGGGAATGAGATGTTTTCTCGGCAAGTATTATACATACAAACCTTCCTCTTGAATCACTCTATCTACTAAAAAACCTTCATCAAAATCCGTTGTGTAGTTTTCAAGATTTAAGCATACATACAGACAGACGCGAAAAGCGACTTTGCTTTATATTAAGTATGTAGTGATGTTGAGTGAGGGTCGTGACCTCGTCGAATAATTTTCTCGTGGATTAGGTGTGTAACGCCATTTTGCTCTATCCTCGGCGGTATGGATGGTTTCACAAACTATGGTGCCGAATGTTTGGCTTTTTATCCCTCTTTAAATTACGACACTAACATCAAGCTTCCCCTGCTTGACGAGGAACTCTGGGGTCTCCGGCATGGCCAGGAACAGGAAGAAGACCACAGTGGGCACGAGCAGGCCGCACCACAGCATCGACTGCACTGAGAGCAAGTCTGCGCCGACGTAGCTGGCCAGGTAGCCAATGTTTCTGGAATCAAAATAAGGATTTTTTGGTACTTATGTTGATGATCTAGTTTGATTGACTAAAAAATATTCCAAAATACACACACACACACAAATCAGTCCTATATCTCTGGCGGGGTAGGCAGAGCGCTAATGACCGTAAAATTACGGTCGTTATTGCCACATCTGACAAATATTTGAGGGTCGGATTAGATAAGTCGTGTATGACTATAGTGACAGGTTGTCAGCCAATCGCCTAAAATTGCAATACACATGAAACCCTCGAGTCCCTTAGTCGGTTTCTACGACATCCACGGGGAAGAAATGGGATGATGCTATTCTAATCCGGCATCACACGGCACAAAGAAGACCTTGGTTAAAGTCATGTTCTAAAATTTAAACTGTGTCCCCTTATATAAGGGGAGATCACCCCACTTGATCGCTCCCCTACAAAGACTGCCTACCCCACAGAGAGTTACCAACGTGACATGACGTTGTTTATCCCCAGGATGTGATCTTGACCCTCAAAACTTGTTTTATAAAGTTCCAACGCTTTTTATCGTATCGATCTAAAACTAATTAAAATACACAATAAAATAACAGTTTGGTATTTTTATTGTACCTAGCTACCCGAGTAAACAAAGAACCTGTTTTGTGACAAAAAATTAACGGCAAATTAATGCAATACCGCGATATCTAAGATTACATAACTTTGATTTGATTTCTCACGCTCCGTTTAACTTATCATTAGTATAGAGAATAATCTTTTTCGAATAGATATAAATAGGTATGAGTAAATAAAAATTTATAACTTTTTGCACCCTATGACATAGATACCTAACAGCAGTCCCTACCCTGAAAACCCATGGAAAATCCTTCTTACACTTTATCGCACAAAGTGTCATCGCCCCAGGGATTACTGAGACATTGCTACTAGCTATACTCCCTTTCTGTACTTTGGTTGTGGATAGGGTCATTTATAAAATATCAAAGTTGTACCAAAAATACTACGGACTTCATGAATTAATTTTATAAACGATTCTAAACAGAAAAATTACGTAAAAGTAAATGTTCTGACGCCATCCAAAATAGCAATGCTTGACGTCATACATACCTATTTTCATACAAAATACAGTTTTAGATCGTTTTAAAAAGTTTTGTGCCGTGTGATGCCGGCTTAGAATAGCATCACCCCACATCCTTCCCGTGGGTGTCGTAAGAGGCGACTAAGGGACTCAAGAGTATTGGTGTATTACAATTTTTAGGCGACAGGCTGACAACCTGTCACCATAGTAATACACATGTTTCCTGAAACAACCTTGGAAAACAATCCTCAAAATGTCAGACGTGGCGATAGTGGCTGTATTCTTACGGCCACTATCGCTCTGCCTACCCCACAAGGGATAAAGGCGTGATATATGTATGTATGTATGTATGTTAAAAAGTAGCTCATTTGACCTGCCAGTCCACAACCCTACTATACAGGGTGTTGGGGACAGCGTCCCGAATACTGATAGGGTGCAAGCAGACTAGGAAACTGAACAACTTTCCCCTGGCGATCGCGATCAGCTGACTGCGTTTACTATAGAAAGCAAAAAAAAAAATCTCGTTTCCTGACATACGTTCCTAGGGGAAAGTTGTTCAGTTTCATGGTCTGCTTGCACCCTATCAGTGTTCGGGACGCTGTCCTTAGACCCCGTATTACGCCTCACATGGATTACCCACCTGTTCAAAATAAGGAGGGACCCTAAAGCTCCTCGGAGGTCAATATCGCTGATCTCCTTCAGGTAGATAGGGAGGACGATGTAGCAGGCTGAGCACGGGATACCCGCTATCGCTCGCGCAAGTACAAGCGCCCACGGCTCCAAGCTTATCAGTTTGATCTGCCAATATACCTGCGGAAGAACATGGTATCAAAAATAAAGTAGGTAACTACCTACATAATATTCTAACGGTTGATGTTTGGTGGCTTAAAATAGCATCATCAATACCTATGGCGTGGGTATTGTCGTGGAGGTAATACTGGACTATACTAAACTAAAAATATCTAGTAGGTAAGTAAGACCGTTAGTAGAAAAAAAACTGGCTTGATTTCATAAAATGTGGCTTTTCAAAAAATTTTCCTACCAAAATGGCTTTGATTTCGGGATTAATAATAATTTATGTTTCGTAATATAGTTACTCACTAGATTTAATTTATTCCCCCAACGTTCTTATTCTCCTTGCCTTATCCCGTTCTCTGTTGGGGGCGGCTACCTACCTAACCTACCTATAATAGGGGATTTGACGGGAAACCAAGTTTTTACACAGAGAGACTGCCATCTGATATCTGCAACCCGAAGGCTAACCTATAAACCAGAATTTGAAGCAACATCGACAGATGGCGTTGCTTGGTATGCCTCTCTTCATGAATATTTTCTGTAGGTAAGGTTATATTTTCTGTAGCTCTGTTATAAAAGTAGACTTAGGGATGAATTCAGTTAATAGACGTCTTTACTAGGGGGAGGCTCGTGTCCAGCAGTGGGCTGTTTATGTAGCTGCCGATGTTGATCCTGTAAGTGCTAATCAAGAAACTGATATTCCCATATCTCCAATACAAATATGTATGTATTTACTCAAACGAGAATTAAAAAGGTAGGCAAACAAGGATAGTGAAAAACAATAAACAATACATCCATCACACGAAGTAATACCTTTGTTTGATGGATTCGGTTGATTTAACTACAAAAGCCAATTCAATACTGCTTGTAAGAAAACCATTTCTTAAAAGGTGTGCCGAGTATTTTTTATACCACTTTCACGGTTCGTAAGCGTCTATTGTATTGTGATGTGAATGAGGGCCACAGTCTGCTTTAGTTAAGAATATTGGGTGTGGAAGTAAATGTACGGAAGGAATTAATTAGGTTTAGTTAAAAAGATTTTTTAGAATAGGGAAGGGGAAACAAGACTATTCACAACAAGCTGTTTTGCACTGAAACCTGCCACCACCGCATACTTTGTATTTATTTAGCCAGATTTAGCCATAGGCCAGTTTTACAGCCGTGTGATGCCGGTTTAAAATAGCATCACCCCATCTCCAACCGTAAATGTCGTAAGGGATGAATCCAAGGAATGGATAGCAGCGTTCCCTGTGAATATCTTCAACAACTTGCATTGCGGTCACCAACCCGCCTGCCAAGCGTGGTGAGTATGGCAAATACATACCCCCAATAGGGTAAGGCCTACGACCAGCAGTGAACTTTGGTGGCTGTAGTAGTAGTAGAAAACTTTACAGCCAGAATCGTCATATCACCATTTTTATAAACAGTCATTACAGTCATATTGTTTCTTATCACCGGTCTGTCCTGCAGTTAATTGTCTATTCATTAATAACGGGACACCCCGTCCGCATACAAGGTTTAAACGTATAGATAAGATTAGTTTGATTGAATATTAATGAACTGTCCGACGGTCAAGTCTAATGATCTAGTCATTGGTAGCAGGTGACCGTATTACAACCAAGTACTGTCGGCAGCACATCCAGTTAACCGCCTATAAGATCAAGAGTTTCTGATAGAACTAGGTATTAAGAAAATCCTGCCTGAAGGCCTGAAGTCTGCTAAATGTAAATTGTATTCAGTTCCATGGTTTTGGTCGTTTCGTGAGGTACTCTGTGGCTAACAGTTTGAAGCGTTCGAAGTACCTATAGAAAATCACAGTGTCAATAGAATGACTGTTGATTGTCTTCAATAATGTAAGTTTAAGTTATCAAACACAATGCAGCAACCTTGAACCCCCTTCTCCAATATGACCGCTGGTATGGCTGAAAATAATGTTTACTTATCCACTGTAATGCCACCGATGCCACTGGGATATATACATTTTCTTCTTCTCGTGTGAGACAAGTGTCTCGCACCAAACGACCCGATGAAGTGTCAGGGTTTTTCAACCGCCTACTACTAGTAACAGGCCTTCAAACTATTATGAGAATATAAAACGACACAAAGTGTAGCAGGATCCCCTAAAAGACAAATCGAGGAGCTGCTGATTTATGTAGGTACTTACCAATCCACCAAGTATCTAACAAATGAGGACTGATAGTGTATTTTTAGAAATACTGACCGTGTTATCTAAACAGCTATTAGCTATTTTAGTTTAAAAATAAGTAATGGTTTTATTTACCTTCTCATGAATAAAGGGACATTTATGTAGTTAAGTAGATATTTTCACGTAGACCGGACTCTAACGTGGACTAGACACATCGACAAACTCTGCGGGCGCCTGAGCGGAGCTTGCTATGCAATAGGTCGTCTGAGCTCAATAATGCCGACTGAAGCTGTACGCACGTGTTATTACGCTACAGTGCAGTCGCTCCTCCAATACGGGCTTGAATTTTGGGGACGCGCTTCCGAATGGGAGCGTGTCTTCAGGTTGCAAAAACGAGCCGTAAGAGCGATTGCGCGAGTGGCGAGGGATGAGCCAGCTAAGCCGTACTTCATTGAGCTTGGAATAATGACGTTGCCGTCGTTGTTGGTACTCAATGTGGCGTTGCACGTCCGCTGCAACCTTCATTTGTATAACCGTTACGGCGACGTTAATAAACTGTACGTCACAAGACATGCTAACAGATTGTGTCCTGTGAAGCATCGTCTGACGAGGATGGGCAAAACGATGTATGTCATGGGTCCCTCGGTATATAATAGGCTGCCACAATTAATTGTTGCCGCACCTACAGACGAGTCTTTTAAAAACAAGTTAAAAACCTGGCTTGTCGAGAAGGCGTTTTATTCTTCCAAAGAATTCATATCCATGAAATTAACATGAAGTTGGACAAATTATATTTAAATTAATTTTATAATAAGTTTACATTTTTATGTAAATTGTATATTTATTACCCAAATGTTGACTTGTAAATCCATTTTATCAATAAAGATGTCTATGTCTATGTCTATTTAAGTTGTAGTCACTGGACTACAAATACTACTGGTAAAAATAATTTGATAAATTAGTTTGTTAATTTGTAAAAATGCTAAAAATACAAAGCTGTTTTGTGATTCAGACGACATGGTCAATAGGGACCCCAGGTCACATATGTGACCTAGGTGACATGTGACCCGGTGACGGATGTGACCGTGGTCATAGATATAACCAGGATATTTAGTTTGAGCTATCTATCATAATAATTAGATAGCTGTCATCTAAATTCAAGATGTTAATACGAGTACTCACAATCAAAGACAACGTTGTTATCAGCGTCATAACTTTCCTGCCATATCTGTCCGTGAGGTGTCCCATAGGCGCTCCGAATATGATGGCCGTTATGTACGTGACAGATGTCACCCAGGATATGTCTGAGGTGTCATATGTTGGTGTGTCCGCCTCCGGAGACTGCAGGATTGATATCATCGGTGACAACCAGCCTTGTACCATGCCGAAGCTGAGTAGTGGGATCGTAACTGGAAATGAAAGATAGCAGGTTAAAGCTTATGTTAAAGGCAAAACGATTCTATGTTAGGTTAGCCGTGTGGTCAGCTTTGCCTGTGGCCCGAGGCAGTGCTTTTGATTTTTTTTTTTTTTATCTCACTCGTGCCGCGTTTCTACTAGGAACATAAAATTGTTATAAAAAAGAGAAAATTGTGTCTGACAATTTTCTCTTTTTTACAATGACCAATTTTTTTGTGACAGTGTTGTATTGTAAAATCCTGGCTTTCTGAAAGCATTCGTTGTGAATCTACTTGGAAATGACCGACTGAATTTTTTTTTTTTAATTTTTTGCTTAGATTTTTTTTAAGTAGCCCCGTCGATGTCCCACTGCAGGGCAAAGGCCTCTCCTCTTTACCATGTTAGGCATTAGTCAATAAAAATTCTCATCAATTAATTAATTGATTAAAAAGTAACTGTGATTAATTCCAAAGACATGATAGACTTTTATTATTTCCCAGGTAGCATCTTACGTCTGTGACGTAAATAACACGTGCCATTTTGGTCGATTTAAGGTTGGTCCATTATTTGTCATAAAAGCACGTCTAATTTACGTAACATTAAGGTCAATTTGATGACGTCTCTTTACGGTGGTTAAAGTAACGTACTAATTACGTTAATTAATCAGCGTCCTACGTCCGTTAGCACATTACGTCCTGGTTACGTTTTTTAAGATCTTTCTTTTTACCTTATTCAGTAAGTGGTGCTTATCATTACACGTTAAAATCTGTCGTAATGATAGCTCTAGGGTTGCTAATTTCTTACTTTTAATTAGTTATTTTAAGAAATAAGTAATGTTTTAGAAAATTTTAAGAGATAAAAAATAAAATAATAAGACATGCGATATCATAATATATTTTATTTAAAAGTTTTCAGCATCAATTTAAATTTTATAAAAATTTACTACCTAATGCATGAGAGATAATTTAGGATTCTAATGGGAAGATAGTTTTTGAAACCGGTTCAGTATGTTCAGAAACTGGTATATGCTTAAAAATCATAATAGATGCAACCGACTTCAACATGTATTTAGAATATTCAAATTTTCGATATTTCATATCTCAAACTACTGAACCGATTTTGATGAAACTTATACTATTCCTTAAGTTGAACTATACACAAAGAAACAAAAAAAGAATAATCGCAATCGGCCTTTTGGTTTTTAGAAACAGGTGGACAAACATACATACAAACATGAATGAAATTTAGCACACATGTGCAGCAGTTAGAGGGTTAGAAGTTGGTAGAGATTAACATACTCAAAAATGGGCGATTCCAACAATATTACATACATATATAATATATACATATATTAAATTGATAACCCCCTTTTTTCTGTTTGAAGTCGGTTAATAAAATGAGGGTAGTGAAATGAAAACAATTTGTACAATTAATAATAAATATTTATTCATTGAGCATGTCAAAATCTAGGTATTCTGCTCCTAAGAACTCTTCAGAGTTGGTTGATGGGATGTACCTGAACAGGCATATCATTTCCATCTGACCACTCCGTGTCACTGGAAGAGCTCTCTTCCTCAACACATATTACTAACTGATCTATATTTTGATATAAGGTTCTGCCTCATTCATAATCATAATATTGAGATTCCATTTTTTTTACGTGCCGCAGCAACTCTTCCAATCATTTGAAAGCCTCCTCGGTGAGTTGTTTAATGTCCTTTCCACCGATGGTTTGGGCAGCGACTTTTCGTGTTTTTAACTGCTGGTACTCCTTTTTTAGTGTAAAAAAATGAACTTTTTGAATTTATTGAAGTTGCCTAACTCCTTTCTAGGCGGACCGCTTTTCGTTTTTTGGCAGGAACGCCACATTTTCCACCTGTCTTCTCACCATGTTCTACAATTCTTCGGATAGTGCTTACCGATTTGCCTGTAAAATAAAATTTACATTCAAGTATTAAATTTATAATGAAGTCTACTAAAAATTTTATGTAATAAAAAGAACAAGACATGTTATATTTATAACCTCAAAAGATTTTAAATGTAAATAAATATTCGATTTACATGCAGTAGAGCGGAATATAGGTAGGTTAAACTATATGGGTAATATTTGTTTTGGTTGAACTAATTAAATTAAGTATAACATCAAATTACCTTTGATATCATGCAGTTGTTCGTTAATAAACATCATCCGATTCCGTTAATAGTTTACCAGCTTGAAATTCTGCCAATCATCTCATGAATACTTTATATATAATTTCACGAGCTCCCTCATGAATAGTCCGGTTCATTATTTAAAGTAATTCACTAAAATTTTGCAAAAATCGATGCAATAACAAAAAAAAAGTAATCCATCTACTTGTAAATACAAGACATTGACATTATCTATCTGATGACGTTTGTGTCGGTGTTGCCATTAATATGATATAGTAGTTACTCAATAATTAATTTCTGCTCATTTTAGTATTTTGACCTATGTTTAAGGGGAAAAGTTTCATGAGTAGTTGTTCTCATTCGATTTTAAAAAATTAAAAAAATAAAAAGTAAAAAATACCATAGTCCTTTATTGTTGCAACATTTTTTGTGGTATAATTTGCGTAGATTTTATAACATGGCTGGTAGATTTTGGTATTACTTTTAGTAGATTTGTGTGATGGAAAAGTGGTCACACTGTTCCCGCCGTTTTCAAGACGCGTCTGTTTCTAGGTTTTTACCGGGTCGTTCGCCGCTATTTCATCATGGCGGTTGGGTATTGGTTATAATTTAATATTTCTTGTTTATTTGAGTGTTTGGTGCATAATTCTGATAGTGTTTTAAGCAATAAACTATTCTGAATGTAATCAGTAAATAGAAAATTGTAATTAATGCATATATTCCACATTGTGTAATAGTGACGAGCGGCCACCACGTGGTGCAGAAAATTATACTATCAAGTTTCTGTTACTACACATTTTTGCGCATCACAGCCCCTAGTCGTAAGACTAGGGTCTCCTGTGTTGTGGACTCTCCCTCGGCGTAATGCCACATTTTCATTACTTCACTTCGAGACTGGCGAAATCATAATGAAAACGCCATAACCAAGAAATAGAATAGAATAGGTTTTTACCGGTCTTTTATTTTTTGTGAAATGTTTGCCGTAATACAATTTTGCCCTGACGATGGTGGGACCGTCTCGGTAATAAATAAAAACTGGCTGACGCCCAGGGGTTGTGAAGTGTACTGGCCTCCAATAAAAGGAACCAAGGCCTTTGACAAATTTTTACATAACGGGAGCCTGACGCCTGATGAGAAATGGAAATTATACGGCGTGCAACGCGTGTTCTATGAAACAGGTAAGCTCGAATTTTTTTATCATATCCCTGTGTGGTTTGGTATCTTGATTGTCCGTAAGTAAGACGGTTCCGTGTTTCGGATGGCACGTTAAGCCGTAGGTCCCGGTTGCTGTCTATGATCACTTAGACGGCGGTCGTTACACAACCATGTCAGAAGCCTGCTACTTGTAGAAGGCGGTTGAAAAATTCTGACACTAGGGTTCATCGGGTCGTTGGACGACTCGGTGTCCCACACGAAAAGAAGAAGAATGAAATAGACTGGAAATGTGATACTAATTCCAATTTATTGCATCTTTTTTTTATTAAGCCTGTTGGTTTTTGGGTATTGCATGATTTTCTTTGTTTTTATGTTTAGATGATATAGAAAAAGCCAAGAAAAAATTAAAGTTGGCTGAGGAAACGTCTGACATACAGACACAGTCAGAGGCAGAACCTGAAGAACTTGTCAAAAGAAAACAGATACGCAATAAGTATGTATGAATGTTTGAATGTATGTATCTATGTTTGTGCTCACATTTCTCAAAAAACTATGTATAAGTTGGAATTGTATAAATCACATATATTTTTAAATTGCAGATATCTCCAAAAAATCTGTTGATTCTTCATCAATACTAGAAAGTAAATTATAATCCTATTAAAGATACCTATGTATTTTACTTTCTTAAAAATCTGAGATATATTTTTTATGTTAACAGATATTCCCAGTGGGTCTCAAAATATTTTGCAGCCAGATGATTCTTTATTAAACCTGAACCTATCCATACCAAGTAGTTTGGTGAAAGGTATGGTGTTATTTTATTTTTACTCTTTTTGCTTTATTTAAGAATATTTATTTTTACTTAGAAGTTATTTGTTCATGTTTATTCAATTTCTTTTTAACCTGACTTCAAAAAAGGAGGGTTATGTTATGAATTCAACCCTTATGTAGGTAACATTGATAGAATTTGGCATACATAATCTTTAAAGACTTCTAAACAAACATGCAAAATTTGATGAGTGTATGAATGTTTGAATGTATGTATCTATGTTTGTGCTCACATTTCTCAAAAACTATGTATAAGTCGGAACATTACAAATTCAGATTGACTATTGAGTATTGTTCAACTTAGGGTACAGTGCAAGATTTATCAAAATCGGTTCACTAGTTTTTTAGTGTCGAATTTTACACATTTGTACTATGTTTTGTCCATATGATCATTTCTTTTGTAGAAATAGAGCAGGAAGCTTTTGTATCCACTCCTACTCAATCAGCTGCGGACGGCCCTGCTCCAACAAGTCGTGCTCCAACATCGTGCTTGGGTTCACAAAGCTACGCGCGAGGATCATCGACCAATGACAGCGACTCGCGCGCGCTCGGTTATAGCACAAGAGGTATGCGCAGCTCTTGGAATCATAATAAATACCGTCTTTTGGTTATTTGATTCTTAAAGTAGGATTTTTTTTCATACTGCGCCGACCCCAAATGATGGGATAAGGTTAAGGGAATGGTGATGAAATTGATGAAGTAGGATTTTTTTGTATATTTTTTATGGGCTCCTTATACGGTACTGAAACACTCCTTGAGATATGGCTCGCAATTAAATTAACACCCTGTATAGATTGTACTATAGCTAGGATTCTGAATGGAAATTTATTGTGGATTTCAGATTTCACATCCAAAGTTACTAATTATGAATATAACACTATACGCACAAGCAGTGATGGCTCCGCTCCAGTATCTACTGGAACAATAGGTACTCCTTCATCTTTACATCTATACTATTTTTTTATAGAGTTTAAGATTTATAGATTTACTTTTTTTTATTTCCTTTCTTCAATAATTATTTTCAGGCTTCCAGGAGAAAATAATATCTCTACTGTCTTATATAAAAGTTCAAAATGAGCAAATAATATCGCTTTTGAAGGAAAAAAAGACTGGACATTCAATACCGGAATTTAAATTCCCCTTGAAATGTAAAGAGGAGCTGGAAACTACAGAATTGTTACTAAACGATTCAAAACATTATGAAGATCTGGTATGTAGCAACTGTCGCATCATATTTTTAATTTTAACTAATTTTAACAACCTTTAACATTTTGTTACTGATGGAGCACAGGCCTCCCCACCACAATTTTTTTAATTGAAAAGGTCGCTGTCTTTACCTAGTTCTTTCCATAGTAGCCTGACCTTTACAATTCTGAGTAAATATTTGAATTTTACAGGTTTCCTACTTAAAATCTCTAGGTGGAACAGGTACCACGAACCAGGTATCAAGGATCATGAAATTCATTATGACCGACAGTTTCGCAAAACAGTACAATTTTTATGGCAAACGATCGGACAAACACCCATTTTCGGAACTTCGTCTGCGCGATGCTGTTGTTGGTTAGTTATTTTTACTGTAATTATAAATAGTATCTAGCAACTGGCTAGAGGTAATAATCTCGTAAATAAGACTTATCCCACTTATTGGGAACTAGTATAACTACTATGGGACTGCGTACTTCCCACTAACCTTATAGTTCGCGTCATTAAAAAAAATCGCTAAAAGAAAGTCCGTTTTTGTGCAAACAATACTTCTCTCTACTTTCTTCTAGCGCTCTTTTTATACGACGCAACTAATACCTATGTAATTTTTTATCATGCATACAACTACTGAACCGATTTTGATGAAAATTGGCACCATAGTTGTTTAATTGCTGTTGTCAATCATGTAACTTGTGTGCATGTATGTTACTGAGGCACAAAGACAATTTGCCAATCAATCAAAAATTTACAAAAAAACATTAGATGAGGAAGCTAATGCGAAAAATACTTTCTGTACAGATGCTGTGAAGGCTGCTACTGGTTCCACGAGTAGACAAATAGAAGATATTATTAAAAACTGGCTTAAACACGCGCCACAACGGGAAAAGAAACAAGTGAAAAAGAATTAGATTATGTCAGCAATTGAAAAAACAGGTGTTAAGCGAAAAGCTGTAGTTGGGCAACGACAATTACTCAGACGTGTTAAAGAAGAGAAGTTAAAAGTATTGTCAGAAATCCAAACAAGCAACTCAGACGTAGATTGCAATTATGAAACTGTTAATTCAGAGCCTTCATGTAGTCAGTTACCATGTTTACCATCAACTGTATCCACATCAAATGTTTATAATGATAATAGTATTGATAGTGATTGTGAACCTTCTGTAAGTACAGAAGTTTCACAGATAGATAATGTGGATTGTGAACCATCTGTAAATACAGAAGTTTCACAGCCCACATTATCTGTGAATGAATATGTGTCTCAAGAAACTGAGAACAGTGACGTTGATTTAAAATCTCAGTTGAGACACTGGGCCACGGTTCAGCATAAAATCCCCCATAATGCTATAGATAGTCTTTTAAAGATTCTTTCTCCCATATGCCCTGAACTGCCAAAAGATAGCAGAACGTTATTGCAGACACCAAAGCATGTAGAAACATTATCTTTAGAATCTGGCGAATTAGTATACATTGGACTGCTTATTCAATTAAAAACTCAATTAAAATTACTTGGTCACACTGAGATTGACAAAAGAGAGATATTAATTTCTTTTAATGTAGACGGTCTTCCGTTATTTAAAAGTAGCAATGTACAACTTTGGCCTATATTAGGATTGATAAAAAACTATACCAATGCAGAACCTTTTGCTATCGCTATTTTTTAAATAAATTAGCAGTTCGCTTATGTAGCCGTTCAGTTTTGCAGATATCTGAAAAATTACTCTCTTGTCAAAAATCTATACCCATTGAATTTAACAGGCGACCTCGTAGTTTAAACGAACTAGCTCGCTGGAAGGCCACCGAATTCAGGCTATTTCTTCTATATCTTGGTCCATTTGTTTTAAAAGAGATACTACCAACTGCTCTCTATAAAAATTTTCTATTACTTCACTGTGCAATTACTATTCTTTGCTCTCAAAAGCACATCAATTCAATTGGTATAGATTTTGCACACGAACTATTGTTAATGTTTATAAAACATTCACAAAATGTGTATGGAACATCTTTTCTAATTTATAATGTTCACATGATGTGCCATGTATCTGACGATGTCCGAATTTATGGGGCCTTGGACAATTATTCTGCCTTTCCTTTTGAAAACTATTTAGGTAGTTTGAAAAAGCTTGTCAGGTCTCCTAAATACCCACTACAACAAATAGTTAAACGTCTGAGAGAGATTGAATTTTCATCATATCCCAAATGCAATGTTAAAGAAAATCTTTCTTTACCTTATGACAATTATTTGGGGCCAAACCTCAATGGGAACAATGTATACGAATTCTATAAAAAAGGTGTATGCAAAGATTTTCTCATTTATGTGTACGAATATCGTAAAAGTGATTGTTATTGTTTGACTAATAAAAATAAAATAATTGAGATTCATAGTATTATGAGACACATTATTGATAAAACCGTCTTTGTTTATGGCAAAGAATTCATAGAGTATAATTCTTTATATAACTATCCTTTTGATTCTGCTGGTCTTGACATCTTTATCTTATCTAATTTGACAGAGTTAAAAATGTTACCAATGGATGATATAGTTTGTAAGTGTGTTGTGTTGCCTAATAGCACTGACGACAATTTTATATGTTTTCCGATGATCCATTGTATTTTATGAATAGGTTATAAATCTACTGTTTGTGTAATTTTAGAAAATAAAGTATAGTTGTACGACCTTTATTCCCGCTGGCCACCCCCCCTGGCGGCCACCAGTTATTCCCAACGGCCCCCGCGGATCGGCCCCCGCGGGGGCCGTTGGGAATTTTTTGTCCCAACGGCCCCCGAAACTCTAAAAGTTTAAATTCGGGGGCCGTTGAGAAGAAAAATTCCCAACGGGCCCCGAAATTAAACTTTTAGAGTTTCGGGGGCCCCCGCGGGGGCCGTTGGGAATAACCGGCGGCCACCGGGGTGGCCAACTATTCCCGATGGCCACCCCCGTGGCCACCGGGCATAGTTGGCCACCCCCTTGCCACCCCATCCGCGGGTGATTCTAATAACGCAGATAAATTGTTCTTCATTGAATCATTTTAATTATAGGCTATTAAATTATTATCTAAATGAAACACGTAGGTATTTAGGCAGTTTTTTTAATTAAGTGATATAAAAAGATTGTACGATAAAAATCATCTTATTTACAATAATAACAAGATATAAATTTTAAAAATTATAGAATCATTCAGTAGAAGGATGATTATACTACTGATTAGTACATATTTGATTAGGTATTAAGTATTTTTTTAAATATCTATAATGTTTAAAATTTATATCTTGTTATTATTGTAAATAAGATGATTTTTATAGTACAATCTTTTTATATCACTTAATTTAAAAAAACTGCCTAAATACCTACGGTATGTGTTTCATTTAGATAATAATTTAATAGGCTATAATGAAAATGATTCAATGAAGAACAATTTATCTGCGTTATTAGAATCACCCGCGGATGGGGTGGCAAGGGGGTGGCCAACTATGCCCGGTGGCCACGGGGGTAGCCATCGGGAATAGTTGGCCACCCCGGTGGCCGCCAGGGGGGGTGGCCAGCGGGAATAAAGGTTGAAATTTGTTTTTAACAATAACTAAGTAAAATAAATGATTTTTATATTCAGGGTGTCCCTGAAATGGTAAAACGTCACACCGAGATAGAGTTGATCAAGCTCTACCTAACGCTAACATTAGTTCAGCGAAAATGTACGTTACTTTACTTACTAAATGTACGCTAACATTAGTTCAGCGAAAATGTAAGTTAAAGGCGTTTTAAAAAAAATCAGGATACATTGAAAACCCCAACTAACATATAAAATAAAAGTACATTTTCGCTGAATTAATGTTAGCGTTTTTGAATAGAGCTTGATCAACTCTATCTCGGTGCGACGTTTGATTCACCATTTCAGGGACACCCTGTCATATTAATAGAACTAGACTATATTTCGGTATAGATCTTTCTAGGGAACATGACAAAATTTCGGGATAAATAGTGCTTTAGGTATACTATAATCCAGGTTATAATCTGTATGCCAAATTTCAAATTGATTTATCATCATAATTATGTATTACTGTATCTTTTAGTATGTATCAATACATTTATTAATACCTGAAATAAAATATAGAGAACAATTTATCCCGAAACTATCCCTAGTGGCGCTATTTCGAATCATAGAATCCAGTTTATACTTTTAAAAAATTAAGAGCGGCAAAATTAACTTTTTTGTACTCAAAGTTAAATAGATCGTGGATTGACCCTGGATTCCAAGGTGAAAATAATCGAGAATTTTGTAAGGAAGTCCCAAAAGTTCTTTTATTTTTGAAAAATAAAATTATTGTATGTTTCTAAGAAATATATTCCTTATCACCTCCTAAGAGGATTCTCTGGATATATAGACTTTCTTAATAAATTTGATATTTTTTTCTTAATAAAATGTATATAAACTATATGGAGATTTTTTTCTTTATCAGCTCGGCTAAGTGCTAATTTTGGACACACCCTAAGGAGTGCCTTGTTCGTTTCTATTTAACGTCAGAAAGACGACATCTAGATGACGTCGTAGTCACGCTAAGAGAAGAACGTGCTAGGCACGTTTGATAGTTACGTTATTTTAACGTGAGAAAAATGACGTCGTAGTCACGTTAATAGAAGAACGTGCTAGGCACGTTTGATAGTTACGTTATTTTAACGTGAGAAAAAAGACGTCGTGGGGCTGTGACTTTCGCACGTCATTTTCTGGATATCTAGACGTTATCAGATGACGTCTCTCAAGTCTAAATTGACGAAAAATTCACGTCTTTATGACGTATAAATGCTACCTGGGTTGGTCTCGAATTCTAAGAATAACAATTATGATAAATATAGTTTTACACGTAATTTAGTTGTTGGTTCTATTTTTTTTTTTTACATTACTCTCCAGGGTGCTGGCCTTTCAAGTTGTCATTTTCTTTGATTTTAGACGTTATTTTATTATAATCCGTCATTTTTCATTCTAGGCATAAGTCGCATAGCATTACTCGTCCTTATCACATAAAAATGTTAAACTCGACAATAACGTTACTTGTATGTTTAAGATTGAAGTACGTACAGGTACTGAAGTTTACATGCTTACTGAAAACATACACACATACACATACATAGTACATACCAGTGTTGGGCAAATTGTAATTAACTACTAATTACAAAATTACAATTATTGTATGTAATTAAAATTACGAATTACTGATTATAAATCTTGAAAGTAATTTAGATTAACAATTACTTTGATGTAATTGTAATTAAAATTACTAAATTACTCAATTACATATGAACAAGGGCCATATAAATAACAACTATCAGGATATTTCAACTATGTGTTTATTACTAAATAATGAGCCAAACAAAACAATATGATTAAAATAGCGTAATTATATCACTTAGTTAAGGCCTTTGTCATAAAAACTACTATTTATTGCCCCAAACTAAGTAAAACTTCTATGGGAATTAGAAAGCTAATATTAATTCACAAATACTCTTTTTTTTAAAATACTTACTGGTGTATGAAAGATGCGTTCGATAGCTGAAGGCGCTGGTTTCAAGAAAATAATCTTTTGTGGACTGTATTATTTAGTTTAATGGCAGAGAAAAGAATGGGAGACTGTTATGACCTATTGCTCTTTTAGGTTTAGGAAAAGGGAATTCACTTACCACACCGACTGAATATGGCGGATCCTCGAACGGCGTCGCGGCTTGGGTGCCAGCGACGCTTTTATTTTTGCACTTCACAGTTTTATTCAGGTTTGGAAAACACTCGCGGCTATTATAGTTTGGATGTTTGCTTAAATTATGCGGTTATTAAATATTTATGTTCAATTTATAAACTTGCGAAAAATTGAGGCACGCGCACGCAGTAGCGATACACACACAACAGTCTTTTGTTTTTTCACGCAGCCGCGGGAGCGCCACGTTGAAATCCGAACACTTCCGAACGGTGACGATTGCTTCCGAGTCGGTGTGTGTGCGAGGGAAAAGGAAAGGATAGAGCAAAAGGCGGCAAAGGGTTACCTTGCTTACAGCCAAACCACTTACAATAGGTACATAGAAAACATCCAGACTCAACACAAATGTTTGAAATTTAACTTTCAAATACTTGTGCTGTGTGGGAATCGAACCCACGACCCTCGGCGTAGCAGGCAGGGCTTCTATCCAGTCCACTACGCCGTCAGGCCAGTCCACTGAATATTGATAGGGTGCATTCAGACCATGAACTGAACAAATTTCCCCTAGTACCTACTTAATATTATTCATTTTGTATGGGAGATTGAATATTTTCTGTTGTTGCCTGACATAATAATATGTTCCTAGGGAAAAGTTGTCCCCTATGAATATGTGGAAGGCTGTTCCATGCATTCCGTATTACTATAGCAAAGATCCATTCTATCATAGTACAAAATGTAATTGAGTAATTGAATTACGTATTATAATTACATAATTACATAATTGGAAAAATAATCGCGATTACTGGTAATTTCAATTACATGTAATTTGGATTGAATTAAATTGAATTAAAAGTAGTTAAATTATTAATCAAATTACAAAAGTAATTGATTGTGCCCAACACTGATACATACATACTGAAGACACAGACACAGAATGAAATAATCGTACTAAGGTGCCATAACGTTCGAATAGGCCATATTTGACAGATGTCAAAATCATGTCAATGCTATGACATAAGGTCTATTTTTCTTTGTTGACTTGTCCATTAGGATGGGTTTCACAACTGTCAAATATGGCCTATTCGATCGGCCATACTTTAGCTGAAGCTAAGCTTGAGTCTAATATCATGGTTACAAAAAAATGTGAGATACCTTCCAAAAAACGAAAAGGTAATAATAATATTCCTCCAAATACCAACCTAGACCCTGTTTTTCATGGAAGTGACTCATTCTCAAAGAAATTTGCAGAGATGTTTTGTAAAATAAAATCTCCCATTTAAAAAAGGCCTCTCTTCGTCAGATTATTTATTTTGCCATAAACCGTTTACATTCGGTCAAATTACTCTTGGATAGTCGGAGTTGGTTTTAATCTAATGTAAATATAAAAAAAATCCAGTAAACCTAGTTCGTAACAAACTCTCTACAGTCGCAACAATCATTTTAAAATAACCATTCCATGATTTAGTCCATGGCGTGTCACCAACTAATTCTCCGCTGAATTGAGAATCGAGATGCACAATTGAAAAGTAAGTAGTTTTCACTAGAATTTAGTTGCATTTTGCCCATTAACCACCTATTAGCTCAACTAGCAACGGTCGACATTGGTTTCTGATTGGTCGGTGACATGAAATCTGAATACATAATGGCTCTAGGTGAGTACCTGTCAGGATTTTAAATGCTTCGTGTACATTTTTTCACAACGACTTCTTAATGGCAGTTACTACTATAAGTAATTCTATGACTAGTACTATCCCTGTCTGCTAGGTCTTCCACTGTCCACCTTCTAAGTCCACTGCTGAACATGGGACTCCCTCTAATACGGGAGTACTTGCCACACTCACCACGCTTGGCAGGTGGATTGGCGAGCGTAGTGCAAGATTGTGTTGTATCAACAGCGAACGCTGCTGCCCATTTCCTTAGTTTTCATCTTCATCATCATCATTCATCCCTCAGTCGGTTTTTATGACATCCACGCACGGGTAGATATGGGCGATGCTATTTTAAACCGGCACCACATTGCCACTTCATAAAACATTTACTGAAATAATACGATGGTAGATGCGGTAACATATTATGTTCAAAAACTATCTAAAAATCTGCACAATTGATTTTGTTAACATAAAGAACCTCATCACGATTTTGTAAGCGGTCTCAGCAACACTTATACTGTAGGTAGTTAGTATCAGAAATTTTGTATTCATATGATATTCTCCATCAATTTCCTGGCAATAACTCTCACCATACGAGATTTCCATTTATTAACTTTATACTGAATTGATTGCGTTGGAACTATATATCAAACAGGAGCCTTTCCCAAACTACCTTGCTTGCGAATACGTAGTATGTATACAAGAACAACGGAATTCCGGTAAAGCATTTCCTATACGCATAGACTCCATTCACTTGTGTTGTGAATGCATGAAAGTAGGTATACTTACATATGCACCATGGTTACACATTGGTATAAGTAGGTAATTAAAAAATTAAGGAGTACGTGAACAAAAACGTGTTTTTAGTACGTACTTACTTGGTAAACAAACTTGTACCATTTTGCGCTTTTATTTCTGATTTTTTATAATGAATCAGACACACACACACACGCACACACCTACACACATTCATTATAGAAAAAATTAAAATCGCTCATTAAAACATACCCTTACATTAAGCCTTATAAATACTAGTTTTTAACTTTTAATTATTACTAAGTTGATAATTTTATATAAGCCCTCTCACCTATTTGCTATACCCTACAGTACAAAGGGTTTCATATGCTGGAAAATATGTACCTCCATCACCTCATGTACCATAAGATTCGCAATAAAGAATATGAATATGAATATGAAAGAAAAAAAGAGAAGAAAATTGCTGATAGCCTCATCACCTTGCCTTCGGTAGTATGTCAAGCGTTAGATTGACGCTTGATTGCCCCTTAGAACTATTAAAATGTAGGGTAGGGAGGTACACTTAATACATAATTTAGGCTGATTGAGCTTTTTTCATATTTTTAGTACACCTTATCAACAAAAATAAAATAAATTTAAAAAAGAGTAAAAAGAAACCATGAACCCCTAAACCATTTCATAAAGTCAAAAAGAAACCCTAAACAGAGCAAAAATTACTTTTGCGCCGCACACATGACATTTCTTGTCTGTGCCTTACTTTGTCCACTTATCTGGTAGTAATATTTCCGAAGATTATTTTTATACTACAAAGTATATATGAATGTGATATAATAATAATTACTTGATTACAATGCAACAAGTCCGTAATGTCGTTGACATTGGACCGGTTTGCAGGTACATTGGAGATTCTGCACCAGAAACCTGGTACGAATATTTGGTATTTGATACTAAAAGGGTCGGCGACTGCATAAGAATTTCAATATATTCCCAGGATACAACTTCTTTTGTATACCTACTAACTTACAACAATACATTTGCCCTTCGAATTTAAAACTTACCAAAAATTTGTTGAAGAGAGTTCCGTTAGTCTCGGAGATTACATTTCTTTTGCTCAATACACAAATTCTCTACACGTTCACAGACACAAATCGGCACCATGTTATGGAGAAGTTCTAGGTCTAGTCTAGATGCCAAAAGTGCACTTTTTCTCGAACTAAACCCAATGGCTAGAAGTTAGAACGTCTGTTCTAATTGTATAGTTGTGTGTTATGCACAAAAGTGCGGGTCTATCTTCCCACCCTACTTGCACTCCGAAACCCCAAATAATAAGATTGCCGATCTAAGTATATGCAGACTACAGCAGTTGTTGGGAGACAACATAACATGTATGGCTGCTCTAACAACGGACTAGTAAACCTTCTTCCTTGTCAATTGTAATGTAATATTGAGCATAATTTCTAGATATCTTATTGGGTTTTGCTCTGACCCACCTGAAAATAAGCTAGTGTAGGTACCTACTGCCGGAATCTTATCACAAAAATAATCTGGTACCTGGCGCCAACTGATATGCAGATCTGCAAGTTTTGCAACTTTCTCTATCTTAGACGCTTCTCGATGGCACGCCTATTTATAGACTAGCACATTATTCTAGTTACTTCTTCAATGAAAACAAGTTCGACGACATAAGTAGCCACGCTACTAAGTCACTAATAGCATAAATAAATCTTGAAAAATAATGCCACAACTCTTTTGATCTAAGCAGACATCGTTTTTCTATCAAAAATTATATAATTAAATTAACTATATAATTATTCGTTATGCGTATTTAGTCAAATACGCTATGAAAGAATAACGATGACTGCTTAGATCAACAGAGGTGTGGCATTATTTTTGCAGATTCAAATCTGTCCAAGAGGAGTTCTTGTTGGACAGATTTTCTTATAGACTTATGAACGTCCTCCGACCAGAGGAACGATGATAAGAAAGCAAAAACGGAATATAGTGCTATCGGGCCTTATGGCGGCGTATTTTAGAGACCTGTGTCCAGCGGTGGACTGCTAAGGTTGATGTGAATGTGTATAGTTATGCAGAAGTTTTCCTACTGTTATATGCTACTCGCAACTCGTAACTAGTCGCAGTTTAGCTCGTATCTCCGCAGATAGAAAGAAAAGAAAGAAAGAGAAATTATTTATTTGGCATAAATTGATCCCATCCCGAACCACATAACAGGTAACGTGAGTTTACTAACGTCTTTCCTACCTATCTACTTAGATAGATATATCCACCAGAGCAAAAACAAATAGGTACCTTGTTAATCGAGACTTGTTATTATGAACTGCAAAGGTCAAAGGCTACTCTCATAATGGATTTACCTATTTTCTTATAAAAATGTAACTAAATTATAATGCAGGTTTGTCATTTTGGGGTTCCTCACCCAAGGGGTTGGAAAGGGACGTACGGACGTACTAGGTCCACTACAAAAACTTCGTTGTTTGTTCTGTCAGCAGGCTGTAGTAGGAAAGCACCTAATCAAACAGATAGATAGATAGATAGATAAATGCTTTATTCATATTCCTGCATCACACACATTTACATTTTTAAGGAAATATAAAATTATAAAATTAAAATACATTTTAGTTCATCCCACACAAACATGTGTGCTGCAGTGATGTGAAAGGGCTAAAGCTCAGTGTATTTAGCCAGGAGGCAACACTGGTTTTCAGCCGTCGCCCGCGAGTTAAAGCGGGAAACAAAACCGAGCAGAAAATAAATGTTTGTAATCGGGTAGTGTAAAAATAAACTCCCGATACATAGAAAAAAAAAGAATTAATAAAAAAGAAACAATACCCAGAACAGTGTGTGCATTTTACAGTAAGTGTTGTGTGCCTACTCAAGTATCTTTTAGCTTTTTAAGCTGTGACGGTTATTGTAGTGCAGTGTATTTTCGCCATTCCAGACAACCATCCGGAATCTGCAGTTTGGTAACATTTAACAAATGTTTTTTATAGTGATTTTTAAATGAACCCTTGTAGCACATACTTCTTATTGGCGGTGGAATGTCGTTCCAGCACTTGGTTGCCTGAAACCGAAAACTACCCTCGAAAGCGACAGTCCGATGCAAATGACCAGCAAGGGGAGCACGTGTACTTCTAGCAAGATACCTATCATAGAAAGGTGAAAACTTAAGTTTACTGCGCAAGTATTCGGGTTTCCCAAATTGCATGACGTCAAACATAAGACTCGCTAGATGAAGCTGTCTACGGGACTTCATATTTAGCATACCAGCCTCATTCAGATATGGAGAAATATGGCTGCGTGGTGGTATTTTATAGCAGAACCGACAACATGCATTTTGAACTCGTTGCAGGAGGCGTTTTGATTTTTCTAATAGTCTTGGCCCGAAGACTATGTCACCATAGTTAAGTCTCGATAAAACCAGTGATTCGCATAAAGTAATTCGAACTTTTTCACTAAGAAGATCACGGACTTTGTACAGTACTTTCAGTCGGTACATGCTATTTTTTACGAGATTCAAAACATGTGATTCAAATCTAAGGTTACTGTCAAATAATATGCCTAAATTTCTGGTTTCATCTACACGCTCCACAATCTGCCCATTAATGTTTACAATCAGATTCAGACGCATCATCTTAGAAACCAGCTGAATTTTCTGTCAAAAAATGGTACTGAAAATAAGAATAAAATAAAAATGGTACTAAAAATAGAATATAGCTATCTAGCCACTGACAAGTGAAATGAGCTAATTTTTAAAACGACATTTTGTATGAAAATACCTACTGGGTGATGACGTCATATCTCGCTATTTTAGATGGCGGCGTCAATACACTTACTTTTATATTACGCAAAAACTGTAAATAGAGTCTGTACCTGGTATTTTTGGCCAATGTTTTAAGCGTACAACTTTTGCATTTTGTTAATGACCCAGTCATCTAGTAAATTTAATTTGAGGTGGCTCCCATCCATACAATAAACGTGATATTATTGCAATTTTCATAGATTTTGGTACTAAGGTTAGGGATGAAGATTTCGGTAGCTAATGGATGGCGAAAGCGGGAGATCGTTCACTGTGACGTACCCTAGGGTAGGCCTATGTCCAGCAGTGAACAGCTATAGGCTGATGTGATGATGATGATGATGATGATGATGATGATGGAACCCTTCGTGCGAGAGTCCGACATGCACTTGGCCGATTTGTATGTTATTTGCGAAGTAGGTAGAGGTAGGCCATTTTGTCGTAAAAGTTTGTACCTTGCATTCCATGCTTATCTACACGTCTAAGTATGATAGGGGTGTAGTGTAGGTATTAATGTGAACTTATAAAAACTAATACCTAGTTACTGGTATTTTTTTTTATTTCTGTTACTTTTCAAGTCCAGCTAACTCATGAAAACAAACTTAACAACTTTCCCTATGTACCTATGTGTATAGATAAGGTCTGATTATGAAAAGAAAATGCGACCTTCTTCAGAAAATCTGTCCATTGCAGTACCAATAAGTAATTTTGTAAGAAAAGGTTTTTTTTTCTAAATTTCAACTTATAGGTGTGTTCTTCCTAGGAAAGTGGATTTTTAATACAAATTTCCTGTCACGAAAAGAAAGACTTTCTTTTCGTGTTCATGTAGCAGGCTTCTGACATGGTTGTGTAACGACGGCCGTCTAAGTGATCATAGACAGCAACCGGGACCTACGGCTTAACATGCCATCCGAAACACGGAAACATCTTACTTACGGACAATCTGGTGGTTCATCTCGCAATGTCCTAACCAGTCTGGGAACACATTCACAAAGTTATATATATATAAACTTTGTGAGTGACCCACCGAGAATCGAACCCGGAACCTTCTGCGTCAAAGGCAGTCGCACTACCACTGCGCCACATCGGTCGTCAACCTAGTGATATTGCGAATTCTTTCCATCCTTTATTTATTAAGTTATTTCACTTATTGTAGAACCATGTCTAAAGAATCCACAAGCCGCTTTGTTAATTTCACAACGTTTTTTTTGTTTATATTTTGTTCATTAAAGCCTCTTTACTTACAGTTCGGTATTTTATGAAAGCAAATAATCTACCTACACTCGAAAATAATATATATTCTTTATTTAAATAATATTCTCATTCAAAGAAGATTAAAATAAACCAATGATACAACCTATTTGTTAATTATTAATTAAATTAAGTCGGCTACCTATCCTAATTTTTTAATCAATTAAACTATTTTGTAGATTGAGGAAATCATTTTAATAACATTATAAATGTATAAAACTATGTGTGATTCGTTTTTTTAGATAGCAAAACAGTTAAATAATGACTTGAAGTTTGGATAGGTTATATTATCTTATTATTATTAATGAAATGATCAATCATTACTTAATATAATAATTGTTTAGAGACATAATTAGGTACAGGGTGTACTAATATACAGGCTGTTAGGAAAAGTACTTCCTTTCAAGGGATGATCAGTTCATGAAGCTGAACAACTTTCCTCAAGGAACATAGGTCGAAGTATGAAAAAAAGATTTTTTGTCATTGTAACGCCATCGAAACTCGGCTGTCGTTCAATTGTCATTGTGATTTTTCAATACTTTTAACTGTTAGCAGACTACGAAATTACCGAAATCATCCAACTGAGATCCAATCGACATCCAACTGAAACGATTTGCATTTATCAGACTTAGGATTTACCAACCCTACATTGCCCAAAACTGACACTCGTTTGGAACTTCCTCTATTATAGAACTTATAGCCGTATCTTATAATAATATGACAGTTCTTTAACCCCCGTTCGAAGGCGAAATTTTCTACTTGTCAATCTCGAACGGTGGTTTAACACGTTGGGCGATAGAACCAGTAAACTCTTAGCATTTAATGGGAGTCACTACAAATATACTTGTAGTTGGCAGGCAACGTGTTAAGGACTGTCAAGCAAAACTTCTAGTAAGTGGAAGGCTGGTTTCAGAACGACGCGTCTCGGCAGCGCTGCCCAGCCGCGCGCGCCTCGCATTACACTAGATTGTATGTAGCGTTTGATAGTGACGCGTCTTGGGCCGCGTCTCGGCCGCGCCGCGGTCGGATCTCCTTCGATTGCCAGTAGCGTCGACTTGCAATCTTTTAAGACGTCGTTGTTGCACTCTTTTCCATATAACGTATATAGCTAATATAGTGATTACGTTTGCTGGCATAATGATTCTCTGTACTCGACCGTACACCACAACGAAGCGCGCGCGTCTGAATGTCGTTTCACAGCGAACGCGCTGCCCAGGCGCGCGCCCGAGCCGCGCGCGCCTGGACAGCGCTGCTGAGACGCGCCGCTCTGAAACCAGCCGAACATCTCGCACGCACTTCAGGATCCAGGATCACAGAGCAAAAATTGCATTCGTGTAGGGGTGCGCGCGCATGTCTTTTCTGGTCGGTGCAGGATGTACACTCATGTGTATAAGGTGTAAAAATATTAGCTGCAAATACTATAACGGGTAAATCAGCCCATGAAACTTAACAACTTTCCCCTAGGAACATAGGTCGAAATATGAGAAGATTTTTTGGACCTCCCAAACAAAATTACTTAGTCGGTCGGTAGTTTTGTTTGGGAGGTCCAAAACTTTTTGTCAAATTGCGACCTATGTTCCTTCTTAAAATATACTGCTGATTCACACCTTAAAATATTTTCAGCTAATATTTTTACATGTGTGTATTTTTTAAATAAAAGTGTGAACTATCTCATACAGACCCTTACATACATAGTTAGAATGCCAACGCGCGCGCTCGTGTGCACGTATACCGGCTGTAAAGGTACGCGGGCGGTGTGTACTAGCCTTTATCATGTCTGTTACTACGATTTTTGGAGCTAGACCACAGCTAGACTAATAAACTGCTTTTTGAAAAAATATGGGTAGATTTAAAATTGAAATCAAGATAAATAACGTTAATAAATAGGTACTCACTAAGAACAGCAAATAAATACTGATTAATCCGCGTCCCATTCTGCCACATCAACTTCGTAAGCAACAAATTCATTGTTATCACAGTTATTATCAAAATTCAAATTTTTAAAAAAGGAACCGTTAGTTCCTGCGCGCGCGCCGGTATCTCAGTGCGGACTGATCAACTGGCCAGATTTGTGACCGGTATGGCACGCGAGCAAGGTTGCTGCACAACTTTACGTAAATGGTAGGTGTAAACAAAATGTTTACCGGAACAAAACGTAAAAAATGCGACTGTTTACGATGTTCGACTGTTTGTCGCGAAGAAAAAAAATCGAATATCCGTAATGGTTATTTAACTGATTGTGCTAGTTTATGGTCGTGTAGGTACTATGCAAACAATATTAATTGATTGTATTATTATATTAATAGGTGCCTACTTTAACGCCAGTTTGGACACTATATGCCGTGTGATGCCGGCTTAGAATAGCATCACCCCACATCCTTCCCGCGGGTGTCGTAAGAGGCGACTAAGGGACTCGAGGGTACTGGTATATTACAATTTTTAGGCGACAGGCTGACAACCTGTCACTATAGTGATACACATGGTTTCTGAAATAACCTTGGAAAACAATCCTCAAAAATGTTAGACGTGGCGATAGCGACCGTATTTTTACGGCTGTTAACGCTCTGCCTACCCCGCAAGGGAAAAGGGCGTGATATATGTATGTATGTATAGGTACAAACACGGTCGCTATCGCCACATCTGACAAATATTTGAGGGTCGTTTCAGATAAGACGTATATCACTTTAGTGACAGGTTGTCTGCCAGTTGCCTAAAATTGCAATACATAAATGCTCGAGTCCCGCAGTCGCCTCTTACGACACCCACGGATAAGAAATGGAGTGATGCTATTCTAAGCCGGCATCACACGTTGTTTAATAATGATTGTTGTTTATCGGCAACTAGTTGTAGGTAACCTGCTCAATCCAGTCTTGCGCTCGTTCGTAGTAGTTCTACGGCTCGTAGCTCGTAGCGGTGGCACAGGGGTCCAACTTTTGAAACTTAGAAAGTGGCTTCTACGTATAACTTCTACAGTCCACCAAAATGGGGGGGTCTTGCCGTACTCACCACGCTTAGCAGGCGGATTGGCGAACGCAGTGCAAGATACTGTAAATATTCATAGGGAATACTGCTGCCCGTTCCATGGATTCATCTGGGACCCCAAGGGCGTGATTGGGCTGTTGTTTGAACAACAATTCAACAAAGCCGTCAGCCGTAGTTTTGATGGCCCGGGGCCAACAACACAGCATTTATAGTGGGATGGTACTCCACATGTCCCAGGTTTGGTTCCCGGTAGGCGCTTGCAATTTTGTCTAATTTATTTAATTTAAGTATGAGAATAAATAAATGGTACCCACTGTGCGTGCATTTAGCATTCACGTGTAGTAATCAAGACGATCGTATACGAATAAAACAAATGTAGGAAACTAATGTATTAATGAAACTGATATTATAAGTAGATAATATTTATGATTTTATTGCATCATCATATAGTTTTGAAGGTACCTAACATTTAAGTTTACAAAAATATCAATGTTATATAAAGTCTTAACACATCGTAGGTACATAACCAAACCTATTTGAACTGGTGAAATTTCCTTTCAAATGGAAAGTTTTGTGCGGGTTTTCTCAAAAGTAAAAAACAATAATTAAAAGTATTTCATTAAAAAGAGCTTAATAACTTCAAATATTATGTCCTACTATAATAATTCTGATGTTTAACTTTGGTGACGAAAAAGTTATCTTCTTCTTAAATTATTCCTATGTTATCAAGTAGAAAAATATTTTTTAGGTACTTAGTTTTCGGTTACTGGTTTCAAAATAATAATCAAGGTCATAAAACTACTTTTCATAAGTACCTACATGTTACAATTCTTTTAAAACGCTGAAAAACCTGTTCTTCGTGAGTTTTCTTGAAAACGGGAAACAATTTTCGTTTCAGAATTGTAAGAATTTCACTTAGTTTATATACTTATCTCTTATTAATCTAGAATTAATTACACAATTTGGAATACAAAATATGGGTACCGCAAACTTTTCGATACATCGTCCGTTACAATTTATTAGGATTTATTGCACTCACATTGCTACATTATCCTCATAAAATAAGAAATTGAAAAATTGATAAGCGTCGTCTGGAAATCCAACGCAGGTACATAGGGTACCGTCCTACTGCTCTGCCATTGAGCTATCGACGCACGGGTCAGCCTTCGTAAATTTCTCAATCTCTTGATGCTCGTCGACGACGTTAGCGACATCTAGTAGTAGTATTTTTTTCAAATTTTTCATGGCTTAGTACTTATTGCATAAAGATATTGAGAAATTGACGAAGGTTGACCGGTACGTAGATAGCTCAGTAGCAGAGCAGTGGGAAGGTACCCAATGTGCCCGGGTTCGATTCTCGGACGGCGCTTCTTAATTTTTCAATTTCTTTTTTTCGTCCTTTACCGGGTGTATAATAAAATGGATATTTTGACTATAAAATGATTTCGTGTTTGAAGCTACGCGAAAGATGTTTGTGAGGCAGCACTATCGTGTTTAGTAGAATAGTTTCAGCTGGCACCACCACTCCTGCGCCTGTGGACAAAATACATACATAAAATCACGCCTCTTTCTCGGAGGGGTAGGCAGGCACATAAGTAGTACATCCATACACTACTTTCGCTTATTGAATTATTGAAATTTTAATAACAAATCCTTTAGGAGAAAAAACATAAAAATACATGCATACATACACATATCCGTCCCCATCTTTTGCGGGGTAGGCCGAGCGTTTACGTCCGCAAAAACACGGTTGCTATAGCCACGTCCGACAAATATTGAGGATTCTCTAAGATGATTAGCGTATCACTGTAGCGACAGGTTGCCAGCCCGTCGCCTAAAAATTGTAATACACATGAAACCCTCGTACCTTAGTCACTTATTACGACACCCACGGGAAAGAAATGGGGTGATGATATTGATTTTATCTTACCTTAAAAAAGCCCTGTCAGTTTCCTTACTCCTCCAAAGTCTAACTGAATATAATATCCAGATTTTTAAGGATCCATTACAGCAGGGTGATGCCGTGTGATGCCGGCTTTGAATAGCATCACCCCATTTCATCCCGCGGGTGTTGTAAAAGGCAACTAAGGGACTCGAGGGTTTCATGTGTATTACAATTTTAGGCGACATGCTGACAACCTGTCACTATAGTGATACACAAGTCATCTGAACGGGCTCTCAATCCTTGTCAGACGTGGCGATAACGGCCGTAAGTTTACGATCGTTAACGCTCTGCCTACCCCGCAAGGGATAACGGCGTGATTTGTGTATGTGTATGTATGTATTAGAGGAGAGTTTCTTACCTAATATGGTGATAGACGGGTTCAACCGTCCATCGGTGTTGAAAAGCGGTTGGTTGTCCATCTTGGCGAAGGGTTTGTTGGGGTCAGGGTCTGATGGGGTTCCTTCTACCCTGGACCACTCACCCACTGACACGTCTTGGCCCACTGAAACCAGAAAATCAAACGTATATTCTTTAGAATGTTAAGAGGATTTTTTTTTCTTTTTTCGTGTGGGACACTAAGTCGTCCAACGACCCGATGAACCCTAGTGTCAGAATTTTTCAACCGCCTCCTACAAGTAGCAGGCTTCTGACATGGTTGTGTAACGACCGCCGTCTAAATGATCATAGACAGCAACCGGGACCTTCGGCTTAACGTGCCACCCGAAATAAGGAACCATCTTGCTTACGGACAATCGGGTGGTTCAGCCCGTAATGTCCTAACCAGACTGGGAACAAATTCACAAAGTGATAAATGTCAACTTTGTGAGTGACCCACCGAGAATCGAACCCGGAACCTTCTGCGTCAAAGGCAGTTACACTACCACTGCGCCACATCGGTCGTCAAAAACGTCGTTAAGAGGAATGTAACCATATTAGTTATCGATATCATGTTTGCCTATAATGGCTCTAAAAGAAGAATATTTGTCACTATTTACAGGAATGAGGTAAATACTAGGTCAGATACTTAATAAAATAGCAGATACTGATGATGATGATGATCTTGTAGCGACCTCTGGTGGCTACAACATGAAGCTCACTCAAGTGGTTCACAAGCATACAAGACGCAACAGGAGTTCTCAACATATCGGAGAGATGGCGCCACGTGACAGAACAATAGGCCTGAAACGCGGTATCGAAGTGTTCACCGCGCAACGCATATATACAACTTCTAATCCAATTCAGGAGGACCCGTCGGTCCCCTGGCCACAACACCCGGCCAGGCGGGTAGCTACCCTTTTCCCGACTCCACCTGGATTCATCCTGTCATCCGCCATAATCTCTCCGACCGATTTCGGCCATGGTGACCACTTTGACTCCTAATCAGATCGGCGCTGATGCGCCCGGAGATGGCTATTGTAGCCAATTTTGGCAGTAAACTCCCGTGCACAGAGTGGACACGTGAGTTTGCCATTTACATAATTATAGTTAATAGCGACGGTTGGACGGGCCTTCAGCTCATCGCGCTTAGCTTCGAGGTCTGCTTTAAGTTGTTCCACAAACTCGCGAACTTGCCTCTTAACCATCCCGCTCCATTCGGGACGCTGTGCTGCCAGACCCTCCCATTGAGTGGGCAGATACTATGTAGTCCTTCAAATAATAGGGAACCATTTCTAGTTTTGCACTTGATTGACTGCAGATATAGTACTTTTGTTGTATAGGTTGACAGAATATTGCTCTGCTTTTTTTGCCGTTCAGAGTGATCGTTTGAAAATAAAGCCTAGCTAAAATCGACTTATCCCCCCGAATCCCTCTATACATATACAAATTTTCATGAAAGTATTTGTTTCCTAGATCCCAATTATATGCAATAATTTTTGCTCATTTAAAGGTATTAGATAGATATGCGTATTTTTTAACAGAGGGGATGAGTAGTATACGTACCAACGGCATACATGACTAGTGCGTGATCATGGATAGTCGCATTGTTTAGTACTATGGACTCCTTCAGTCGTACACCGGCCTTTATTGTCACACCTGCACCGATTGAAACGTTTGGACCGATCTGGAAAAAGCAGATAAAATGGAAATAATAAATAATGTTTGACCCGGCAAGTCAAAAGACGTGGGTTCGCATCCCATCGGAGGCGTGAATTTTTTTCACTTGTTTTGTTTGTATTGACTTTGTAACATCATTAGTATCATTACCATTAACGACGTATATATCCTTGTGGGTAAACCAGCTCATGATATTGAATAACTTTCTCCAAAACGCACTATACAGTTCGTTACCGGCATTCACTTAAACAGGTGATTCTAGGCATGAACAACTTATAATACGGGAGCCATTTGCAAAATCTCGGAGCATGAAAAACTTGCCCCAAAAGGTTGTTCATATAGATGCCTGGAATCACCAGTTTGAATAAATACCCGCGTGCTGATACACTCTGTATGGAAATTGGAAAGAAACTTGCGCCTTCAAACAATACAAATAAAATCATTTGTTTCCGGTGCCGAGCCCCGTGTGAATGTGAGGCCATGTTTGGCAGGGTGGAGCAAGGTGTAGTATTGTAAAACATTGTCCCACCCTCTGCTACAACTTACTTCACCTGCTCCACACTTTCTCAGGCAGACTGTTACAGAATGTTGCAGAATACTAACGTATCGCCAGCTACAAACGCTACTTACCACAGCAGTAGGGTCGACCACGGCTGTAGGATGGAGGTAAACATCTGGCATGATCTGGCAACACGCTTTCTCAGGCAGACTGTCAGTATTGCCAGCTATCAGTACTACTTACCACAGCAGTAGGGTCGACCACGGCTGTAGGATGGAGGTAAACATCTGGCATGGTCTGGCAACACGCTTTCTCAGGCAGACTGTCAGTATTGCCAGCTATCAGTACTACTTACCACAGCAGTAGGGTCGACCACGGCTGTAGGAATGGAGGTAAACATCTGGCATGATCTGGCAACATACTTTCTCAGGCAGACTGTCAGTATTGCCAGCTATCAGTACTACTTACCACAGCAGTAGGGTCGACCACGGCTGTAGGATGGAGATAAACATCTGGCATGATCTGGCAACATACTTTCTCAGGCAGACTGTCAGTATTGCCAGCTATCAGTACTACTTACCACAGCAGTAGGGTCGACCACGGCTGTAGGATGGAGATAAACATCTGGCACGATCTGGCAACATACTTTCTCAGGCAGACTGTCAGTATTGCCAGCTATCAGTACTACTTACCACAGCAGTAGGGTCGACCACGGCTGTAGGATGGAGATAAACATCTGGCATGATCTGGCAACATACTTTCTCAGGCAGACTGTCAGTATTGCCAGCTATCAGTACTACTTACCACAGCAGTAGGGTCGACCACGGCTGTAGGATGGAGGTAAACATCTGGCATGATCTGGCAACATACTTTCTCAGGCAGACTGTCAGTATTGCCAGCTATCAGTACTACTTACCACAGCAGTAAGGTCGACCACGGCTGTAGGATGGAGGTAAACATCTGGCATGATCTGGCAACATACTTTCTCAGGCAGACTGTCAGTATTGCCAGCTATCAGTACTACTTACCACAGCAGTAGGGTCGACCACGGCTGTAGGATGGAGATAAACATCTGGCACGATCTGGCAACATACTTTCTCAGGCAGACTGTCAGTATTGCCAGCTATCAGTACTACTTACCACAGCAGTAGGGTCGACCACGGCTGTAGGATGGAGATAAACATCTGGCATGATCTGGCAACATACTTTCTCAGGCAGACTGTCAGTATTGCCAGCTATCAGTACTACTTACCACAGCAGTAGGGTCGACCACGGCTGTAGGATGGAGATAAACATCTGGCATGATCTGGCAACATACTTTCTCAGGCAGACTGTCAGTATTGCCAGCTATCAGTACTACTTACCACAGCAGTAGGGTCGACCACGGCTGTAGGATGGAGGTAAACATCTGGCATGATCTGGCAACACGATTTATCAGGCAGACTGTCAGTATTGCCAGCTATCAGTACTACTTACCACAGCAGTAGGGTCGACCACGGCTGTAGGATGGAGGTAAACATCTGGCATGATCTGGCAACACGATTTATCAGGCAGACTGTCAGTATTGCCAGCTATCAGTACTACTTACCACAGCAGTAGGGTCGACCAGGGCTGTAGGATGGAGATAAACATCTGGCATGATCTGGCAACATACTTTCTCAGGCAGACTGTCAGTATTGCCAGCTATCAGTACTACTTACCACAGCAGTAGGGTCGACCACGGCTGTAGGATGGAGGTAAACATCTGGCATGATCTGGCAACACGCTTTCTCAGGCAGACTGTCAGTATTGCCAGCTATCAGTACTACTTACCACAGCAGTAGGGTCGACCACGGCTGTAGGATGGAGGTAAACATCTGGCAACATACTTTCTCAGGCAGACTGTCAGTATTGCCAGCTATCAGTACTACTTACCACAGCAGTAGGGTCGACCACGGCTGTAGGATGGAGGTAAACATCTGGCATGATCTGGCAACACGCTTTCTCAGGCAGACTGTCAGTATTGCCAGCTATCAGTACTACTTACCACAGCAGTAGGGTCGACCACGGCTGTAGGATGGAGGTAAACATCTGGCATGATCTGGCAACACGCTTTCTCAGGTAGACTGTCAGTATTGCCAGCTATCAGCACTACTTACCACAGCAGTAGGGTCGACCACGGCTGTAGGATGGAGGTAAACATCTGGCATGATCTGGCAACACGCTTTCTCAGGTAGACTGTCCCGGTGAAGCTCCAAATAGTGTCTGTTGGCATATATTGCTGAACCGGCTGTTTTCACTTGCGCCCACCAGTTTGATACCTGGAAAGAAAATGTGCTATTAAACCATCGAAGTAGAGTAGAGATTGTTTCTTTCCAAAGAAATGTATTTTATCTAGTTGAGTATCATCTACTACTAAAACCACAACAGCTACAAAAGTCCGCAGCTGGACATGGGGCTCCCCAATTTGGGGGGTATATGCCAGCTTAGCAGGTAGATTGGCCAGCGTAGTATAATGTGTTGTATTCACAGGGAACGCTGCGGCCCACTCCCTGAATTCACCAGGGTTTATTAAAATTATGTTTTTTTTATTTATGACAGATTTTTTTGATATATTAAAAAAAAAAAAACAAATACATCATGACGTTTTTGATTTATTACTTTTTTTTGTTTTTACCTTATTCTACCAAAAATAAGGACCGTTTTAGAAATTTTGTTCATCACTATAGTGACAGGTTGTCAGCCTGTCGCCTAAAATTGTAATCGACATGAAATGTTTGAATTTCTTAGTCGGCACTTACGACACTCACAGGAACGTTCATTCTAAGCTATGATTATTTTATAATAATTATCAATTAGAAATAGTTTTAGGTAGACAGAGAATAGTTTAATAAAAACATAGCATTAATAAAATTAAATATAGTCAAAACTGCTCTATTTTACTTAAGTCTAATATTAATTTTGTAATAAATACCGAATTTGATTTAAGTAAAAAAAAACACTTGATTTAAATCGTGACAATCAACCCTGGAATTCACGACTTTTCACGACACTCACGGATAGAAATGAAGTGGTTGTATTCTAAGCCGGTCCCACACAATTTCAACTAGCAATTTATCTTCATTGGCTACCGAATAGTTCAAATCTTACCTGCAAAGCAAATAGCTTGTTGGTCCCGGCGAGCGGAGATAGCACATCTTGCTCCCACGACAGGTACCCGGGCTGGGCGCCATTTTGACAAGTTTCCCCGCCACTGGCGACAAAATACATTATCGTTATTATTTTACCATCAATGTCATCCACAACAGTCCAGTATTCGATATCGACGACTTCCTCGGTTGCCATAATTAAATATAGTGATGCTTGGGGGAGGCCAACGTCAAGCAGTGGACTCTTGTGGCTGTAGAAGTAGATGCTATTTTATCCAGATATTAATAAAATAAATAAAATAATAACGAACGTGCTTCGATTACACGCTTTCTAATCAGGTTCTTCAGCGTAAAACGATCATTAGAGACTTAGGAGTATACTTTGACGAAAAACTCACGTTTCGGTCTCACTATGAGTATATCGTTAACAAATGCACCCAACTTATTGTTTTTATTGCTCGCTCTACTAAGGACTTTAAAAATAAAAAAAACTTACTTGTGTCTTTATTGCTCGTTAGTCAGAAGTACCTTGGAGTACGCTTCAGTAATATGGTCACCCTACTACGAAATTCATAGTAATAAAATAGAACGTCTACAATCAAAATTTCTTAATCTGCTTCGTTTTAGACTACATTTAGGTCGTCAATTTATTTCGTATAATAGTCGCTTGAAAAAATTTGGCCTTAGCAAACTAGAAACTCGTCGTAAATGCTTAGACCTAGTCACACTCTACAAAATTGTCCACTCCCACATAGATTCTCCTCAGTTTCTCTCTTCTCTTAATTTCAACACTACTTATAGATCACGTAAACCTACATCCCGAATGTTTTCCCTTCAAATATTTAATAACAATACCTCATTTTATAACCCCATAACCAGGATGTGTCGCACCTATAATGAACTGGCGTCCACTAGTACTACCTTGGATACTTTTAATCCTAAACTCTTTAAATTTAGGAATGACGTCAGAGCACTTCTAGAAAATAATGTATACATCCAATAATTGTCTACCCTATATTTACATTTCAATTGTATAAACTAATAGATTTATAAAAAACTAACTTAGGTTAAACGCAACTAACACCCCCTCAATTTTGCCTTATATAACTAGCTGCCTGTGCATACATGTTTTAGAATTATAGTCCAGCTTAATTTTTTCCTTACTTATTGTACTTAAAATGACTGTAATTTGTTTTGTGTGCCTAATAAACAAAATAAATAAATAAATAAGAACGTGCATGGCGTGGGAATGCTATCTCAAAATGTTAAAAGCAAAAGAAAGAGAGAGAAACACCTGTAGAAAGCGTCCTGTTTCTTCTGCGTAGCCTCTGCCATAGTGTGGAATACATTAAGCGAGCTTATATATACTCCATAGTTGATCAATGTGGCCACATAACTGCTGAATATCTCTTCTTACACATACTGCTACTGTAACGCTATCTCAAAATGTTAAAAGCAAAAGAAAGAGAGAGAAATACCTGTAGAAAGCGTCCTGTTTCTTTTGCGCGGCCTCAGCCATAGTGTGGAACACATTTAGCGAGCACATGTACACTCCGCAGTTGATCAATGTGGACACATAACTGTCAGGTTTCTCTACGTAGTGGGTGACCGCTGAATCGTTGTTGCGAACCATGCAACCGTAGTGTACCGACTGTTGTCGAGTCGCTTCTGTGCCCATTATTGTTACCTGTAATTTAATAAATTATAAAATGTAAAAACACACATCATGCATTTTATCTCTTGCGTAAACGGCTAAGCGTAAATGGTCGTAAAAAAAACTTAAATATAAACGAAAATTATTCACAACATTTTTATTAGATGTGTTTGAACCTATTTGAACACACATCGGCTGGCATTAGAATGCAAAAATCAAGAGCCAAAACATTGATTAATTTATTTGAATTTCATGTGATTTCTCTCATTCTGAGGCAATCTGAATTAGAAAAAAGATTTCTGACCTAGAAAAACATGATGTAAAAATATCTGGAGAAAATGTGAAAGATAAGCAACAGAAAATTTTAGTATACAATATATCCTTAGGTTTTTGTACCATGTGAACATCCAAGGAAACTTCTGTATTTTAGAAGCTCGGCTAACATAGGCAACCATCCTTCTTGGTGCATAAAGATGCACCTTTAGAGAGCTTGTATCAAATACAAACATATACCCTAACGTTTTAAAAATGTAATGTAAAGGTACCTACCAAAGCAGAAGGTTTTTCTGCATGGAATGATGCCAGTTCTTTCAACGGAAAGTCAGCGCACACATCTCCATTGAGCAAGAAGAAGGCAGTCGGGTTGCCCGCTCGGACCTGGTCTCGGAAGTGGTACAAACCCCCACCAGTTCCCAGTGGAGTGAACTCTTGGAGGTACCTGCAATACAGGATGGATATATTTTATTTTGTATACTTACATACCGCTGTAATTTTATGACGCAGTAGTAACAGCTAGCCTGGACATTGGGCATGAAAAAATTTACTCCAAGCAGAACAGAGAAGACTAGGAGAGGCGTTATGGGCAATGGTGGGAAAAACCATGTTAACAAAGATAAAGAAGAGTGTATTGACTAGGAGTATTGAGTATTGTTTATCAATTTGCTAAGAAGAAGATTGACTATGGAAAAAAGGTTTGAGTAAAGTACAAAATAATAAATGAAAATATCAAAGCTCTAAACTACACAGCTTTCTAAGTTATTTATTTTATTTTAATACCTGATGATAACATGATATTCCTTCTGCATATCGGTAACAAACTGAGTCATTTGCGTAGTAGGATACGAGCCTATGATGAGTATCTCCTTGCATTCCTGCAACTTAGCGCAGGCTGCTATGTGGTGCTCAATGAGCGGCTTCCCGGCGATCGGGAACAGAGGCTTCGGGGTTTCCAGGGATAACGGACGGAACCGAGTACCTAGGAATAAATTTATATTTCAGACCTTTAATTGCAGTTTCCTTAATCATAAAAGTTTTTTAGATTCTTAAAGCTCTTTACACCACACCAGCCGCTAATAAAAAAAATTTCTTTGTAAAAGCAAGACCTATTTAGATACTAGAAAATGAGTTGGCTAAAATAGACAGCATACCTAATCTAAATTCTATTCAGGTATAGTTATCATTCTGGCAAGTATTGCAGAGTTACTATAATAATATATAATTCGTGAAGCACAATAATATTGAATGCGATAATAAACATTCTTCGTGACATCGTGTACTGTTATCACTGCTCGTATTTCTTGGAGTAGTTAGTCTTTTTATCATTAACAACAAAGTAAACATAACCTCAAAAGACAATATTGAAATTCATCGGAAAGGACCACTGTAAGATATTCTTGTTGAAACTCACGATACCTACACTTAATCACAGTTGAATAACATATAATTAATGCAAGTTATAACAATATTTAGCAATTTATATAAAATAAAACCGGTGACGTAGACACAGTATAGAAAAATACCTTTTTGGGGTCCTCCAATAAGAATTACAGCTTTCAGCATTTTTGTTTCACTTTGTTACACTATGCTTTATAAAATAATCAGGAAATGAAGAATATTTTAAAAGTATTTTAATAAATATCGCAAATGTTTACACCCCGTCTTTGCACAAAACAACACGTCAGAAAAGAAATGTCAATGTCAAACAAACCATGTTTCGTTCAGAAATCCAGGCAAAAAACTAAATTCGTTCAGAAAGTTATAGACTAGCAGCGCAAAGTTTAACACTTTTTATTCTGCTATGATTTGCCGATTTTCTCAAGAGAGAAAGTGGGCAAAACAATAAACCAAATTTTAAAGCGTATGAAAATCTTTATTTAAATTATTTAAGATCTGTCGGAATTGCCCCAAAACTTTTAAGAAATCGTCGAAAAAAATGTACCTACGTAGCAGTTACTCGTAAAAAATCTTTACGTTGCCTACCACAGGCTTTAAATATTGAACCAGGCTATCGGAACTACAACAGTATTTTATAAGAGTTTATTACAGGCAAATGACTAGGTACCTCGTCGAATCCTTAGCTTTGTTGTTTCGAACGCCTTGCCCTCAAATGACCTTCGAGTTCGAGTAAGGGTCGGTTCATTACATTACGGTGACGAGCGATTAACCTCGTACAATAAGGCACTTAGGAACTGAATTGAATTAGGAGTGAATATAGATAGTTAGTATTTGTAAAGCAAAACGGTTCAGGTTGGAATAGTATCGGCAGAACATCAAAGTACACCTAACTAAGGGATTAACTTATAGGTCATCAACTATATCTACCTACCAACTTTAAGTAGTATATATAGAATAGTAGGAAGATAAGACACTAGGGTAGGTACCGCACTTAAACAGAACCGAGCAAAAATGGTCATTTATACCTACTCAGGTAGGTACTTCCTTGCTAGAGGCAGTATAATCTTTTTTTATGATAAGTGAGGTATCAGTATTTAAAAAGAACGCGCTGCAATGCGTGTACTGTATGAACTTTTTTCCATAAAATATTTTTAGGGATCAGATGTAGGACTTTATTTAAAAAAATAATGCAATCATGAACAAATCTTTTATTTTTACAGAATTACAAAATAAATCCACTGAATTTACTGATTAAATAAAACACCAATTAATTATCAAAAAATGTGCAAAAACGAACCAACAAGTCGCGTCGAACACGATGTGAATCCTCCAAGCGCCACGAGCAAAATGCGGTTGCAACATGGCGGAACCCTTTTATATTAACGCGAAAACGCGCCTAACCTAAACCGGTAGTGACGTAGTGTGGATGACGTCTCGAATATCCTAACACGGCCTCTCCTGACTGGAGTCGTCCTCGACGACCTCTGACGGTGGTTGATGCTGCCCCTGTAACAGCGATGGCCCAGGCGCCAGTGACTGCGGTGGCCCAGGCGCTGGCAACAGCGATGGCCCGGGTGCCGGTGACCGCGATGGCCCAGGTGCGTCTCTCTGCGACTGAGCTGCGTCATCATCTGAACCATCACCGGAAAACACAAACAAAAAAGTTTGTAGCAATACATAAGCACTTCTAGTCACCTGTAAACATTCAGCCATCTGCACATCAAATCGAATGATTAACTGACTTCATCACTTAATTTTATTTTAAAAACATATCAAAGCAATTGGATGTAGAGGTGGCTGCACAAACAGAACAATAAAAATAAAAACAACCAAAATATTAACGTTTGGGCCCAGTTTCTTACTCATTAAAAGTTGGCTAGCTTTGAGGACAAACGTAGTCACTGTTGCCCGGCATCGGAACCTGTAGACAACAGACAGAAGGCGTCCCAACTGTCTGTATATCAGTCAGACGGAGGCATCGCTGAATCGCACGTCTGACACTCAGATGGAGGCATCTCTGAATCGCACATCTGATTCCAGATGGAGGCATCTCTGAATCGCACATCTGCACAGTAGGCTACATCCAACCAGAGAGCCCACTACATACTAGAGATTGAAGGTAGAGGGGTCTCTACATCATACATCTCATAGCAACAACATATAGGGTGAATAGTTAAGCTTGCCATGTCATTAAAAAAAGGGACATAATGTACAAGTATAAGCAAAAATAGTCAGTCAGTCATGTACGTAATAAATAAATAAGTAAGTAAATAAAAACAAATAAGTCATGGGGTAATTAGCGTTTAAAGGACATAATTTAAAACTTAAATTAAAATTCACGACAAACACAACCACACTCTATATCAACTTATAAAATCAACTCACTTTCAAAGAAGGCTGCACATGTTTCAGGGCACCATTCTCCACGCCATGGAACCATGTACTGGGCTGCCGCTTGTGTCGTCTTGCCATAAGACCCAGCCAGTAACTTCAGTTCATAGCGGTCGCTTGGCAGGATCTTGACCACTCTATATGGTCCCCTCATCCCTGGATCTAATTTCCCTGTAGACTGGGAATATTTAATTACAAAAACCAAATCGCCATTGTTAAATTTTCGAGGTGACTTGCGCTGTTGATTAACGGAAGCATCTTGTTGCGACTGGTTTTTTCTTAACAAATCACTTGCCCGTGCTCGGCATATCTCACGCCACGCTTCTCTATTAGGGTTAGAGTTATCAATAGCCACGTCACGAATCAGCCTTCGTAAAACTGGAGTTGTGGCGTCCGTCCCCACAAGTAAGTTAAGAGCGGATACCTGGGTGGTCTTCCGCTTGCTCATGTTGAGGACCAGCTGAAGTCGCCACAGTTGCTCCGACCAAGAGTCACCCTTGTGATTCGCTTCAATCCGAATCATATTTAGCACGGTTCGAACATACCGCTCGACTTGGCCGTTAGCGTGATGCATCTCGGGCGTTATGTAGTGGATGTTACAACCGAGTTCGGAAATAAATCGAGTAAATTCAGCAGATTCGAACATGCGTCCGCGATCAGTGACTAACAATTTTGGAACACCGAAAAGAGAAATAGCAGCAGTCATTGTTCGCTTGAGCTCGCCGACATCTTGCCTATATATTGGGTAAAGTAAGCAAAATTTCGTAAACGCATCTACCATAAGGAGAATAAATTTATACCCGTTTGACTCAGGTAAGGGGCCCAATGCATCTAAGTGTAGGGTATCAAAAGGAATATTGGGTTTTTCCCATGAAGTGATTGGCTGACGAGTAGCTCGCGGTACGCGTATTTTGGAAATGCACACAAGACAGTGTGCTATATACTTAGTGACAAACTGACGTAGGGCGGGAAACCAAAAGTGCTTTAGTATTAAATCGATTGTTTTTTCGGCACCGATGTGCTCATGCTCATCGTGAAATATTCTTAGTAAACTCAAGCGGTGTCCTTTTGGAATATAACAAAGCAGACGTACCGGTGTGAATCTAACTCACCATCACGCAACCTTTGCAACAGGTCCTGCGTTTCGTCATCCGCGGATTGAGCGATTTGAGCCCAATTACGCGGCCTAGTGATCAAATGAACTCGGGTGGACAAGTTGCGACTTAAATAGTCGGCATGTGACATCATAAGACCCTTCCTGTACTCAATGTCAAAATCAAAATCCTGGAGGTAGATCCACCATCTTGCGACGCGTGGAAGCAGATCCTTTTTCTTTTCCGTGGCCTTGAGAGCATTGCAATCAGTGATGACTTTAAATTTCAAACCAATCAAATAATGACGAAAATGTTCCAATGCCCTCACGACCGCAAGAGTTTCTAACTCATATGAATGGTATCTGCTTTCAGCGCCTTTAGTGGATCTACTAAAATACCCCACCACATGCTTTTTACCGTCAACCCGAGTTTGCATGAGAACAGCGCCATAGCCAAGGCTGCTGGCGTCTGTATGAAGCTCTGTTGAAAGAGCTGCTAGGTCAAATACCGAGAGAATGGGCTCGTTAATGAGGCAGGTTATTATCTCCTGTCGTGCTTGTTCCTGCTCCGATCCCCAGACGAATTTAACGTCCTTCTTTGTTAATCGTGCAATGCAAGCCGTTTTAGTTGCATAGTCTTTGATATACCGTCTAAAATAGCCTGCCAAGCCTAAAAACTGCCTGACTTGCTTAACGTTACTGGGGATCGGGGCATTAACCAAAGCTTCGACCTTGCGAGGGCTCGGCTTTACCTGACCTTGGCTAACAACGCGACCGAGGTATTCTACTTCCGTGGCTAAAAAAGAGCATTTGTTCAGGTTTATCGAGAAGCCTGCAGTAGTCAACGTCGTTAAAACCTCGCGGAGAAGATCGATACCTTCTTGAACGCTGTTACTCATCAAAAAAACGTCATCAACGTAAACCAGTACGTTCCCTGCCTCAATATGTTTGCGAAGTGTGTCGTTTATAATGCGCTGATAAACAATTGGCGCATTTGTCAAACCATAAGGCATTCGAAGGTATTCAAAGTGGCCCTCAGGAGTGACAAAGGCCGTTTTGTGGATTGACGTCTCATCGATCGGAATCTGGTGGAACCCCGTGGCCATGTCCAGACTTGAAAAATATTTAAAGTTACCTAAGCGATCGATGTGGTCGTCGATTAATGGTAAGGGGTACCGATCTCTTACCGTCAAACGGTTCAGCGCACGATAATCGACACACATACGGTCACTGCCATCCTTCTTTTTCACAAGGATGACAGGACTCGCATATTCCGAATTTGATTCACGAATTATGCCTTTTTCCTTGAGATCGTGCACTATATCACGGACTTTAAGTTTCTCTGGATGTGAAAGCCTATACGGTCGGTAAGCGACAGGCGTTTTATCCGCAACGTCTATACGCATTTTTCCTGTTTTTACTGTGGTGGTCGCGGTGCCTGATATCAAGTAATCGTCAAAATCCTTAATGACTTCCATTAATATTTCACGTTCTTTACCTATAAGGGGTGTATTAATTACAACCGGTTTCTCAGTCGCAACGGTATTAACATGGGCAATTATATCCTTATGCGTGATTATCTGCTTGTTTTTAGTTCGGATGAGTGTTATTCCGTCACGATTGAAAATATCGGTACCTATTATGATTGGAACTCCCATGCATGTGCCTGGAACGACAACAAAATCACTCTCAATCGAAATTTCTTCTAACTCGACCGTTAAAGTCACAAAGGATTGCGCTTCTACGGGGTTTTCGCCTACTCCTTTCAAAATAACTCGTGTCGGCTTTTTCTCATGTGCAAAATGCTTTAAAACGTCTGCTGAAATTAGAGAAACCCCTATGGCTCCACTATCGATGAGTGCATCCACAGGAACTCCCTGAATGACAGCTGTTACTAAATCGTTATTTTCGGAATCGCGAACTGAAAGCTCGGAGCAAAGGTTTACGTTCCTCCTGTTACGTGACTGTGACTTATCTTTTGCAAAGCAAGTATCTTCACTGTGACCGGGTTTTTTGCAAAAGGTACAAACGATTAAGTTGCCCGCGTTAATATTATTAGAAGAGGTTGAATCCGAATTATGAGCTTTTTGGTTATGTTTGAACAGATGATGTTCAGTTTTAGGCTTTTTTGGGCATGTGCTTTTTTTATGGCCGTTTTGGCCACAATTAAAACATTTAACGGGATTGAGCCTATTCGGTGTTAGACGTTTTCTGTTAGCAAACGCAGGAGAATCATTTTTAGTGCGGGTAGGTTTCGAATAAATGGACAAAAACGATACCAAGTTTTCGCTAGTCAAATTAGCATTTGATGCCGCCGCACAGACTTGTGGCTCAACTATACCTCTTATAGTTATCAACACCATCAAATTTTCACTGAGTCCCTTTACTATACGTAGCCGTAACAAAGTTCTACGCGCGTACTCGGAATACGAACTGTACTTCTCTGACGTAGTATTCATTACTTCGTAAAGAATGCTCGCGTAGTCAAGCTCTCGTGGACAAAGGGGTTTGAATTCACGAACGAAATTCGACCAAGTTCTATCATTTGTCACCCACTCGTTCAACCATGTACGTGCATCACCTTTCAGGCAACTAGATACGTGAGACAAACATTCTGAATCTTGCCAATTATTTGCGAGCCTAGCGCGGTCTACCTCCTCGCACCACGCATCGATATCATGGATAGCGGGGTCAAAGTTGGAAACAAAATAATTTTGGCTACGGGTAGAACGTAATGAGTTTATCGCGTCAGCTAATAATCGAGTATCACTTACGTTCGTCTCGCGATCGGACTGTGCCGAAGAAACATTTTCACTTGGTTTTGGCATACCTTGCGCCGTGCCCTCCGATACACACACACTTGGCACATCAGTGGAATGCAATTCATTCGGCACAGCCCGGTGCGCTGACTCATCGAGAAAAATGTTAGCGCTCGTGGCGGTAGGATTTGAACTTGAATAAACGGAACGAGTTCTATGACGTGATTTAGGGGGTGTTGTTTGACCATTGTTATCTGATTTTTAAATAGACGTAGCACAGTTATTTTCGAGTGTATTTAAACGTGTCAAAATCAGGTTTAACGTTTGTTGCATAAAATTACTACCACTTGGCAAGTCAGGTGTACGAGTACGTGAACGGTCACGCTGTCGAGACCGGCGCGAACGCGACCGATGACCGTCATCCCGTAATCGTGACCTACTGCGAGTATGGGACGTACGCACGCGCTCGTGTCGACGCGTCTTGCTGCGCGAAGTTCGTTGTCTACCCGACATTTTTGCCACACATTTAAATCACTTTGTACACACACAATAAAAAAATCACCACATTACAAAAAATATAATGGAAAAAAAAAGACTCAAAGGAATGGCAAAGAAAAGAAACTGGTGTTTTTTATTCAACTAATTAAATTGAAAATGACAAAGTTAGAAAGGCCTGATGGGCTTGAGTCATCCCACTTCTGATTTTAAGGATCAGATGTAGGACTTTATTTAAAAAAATAATGCAATCATGAACAAATCTTTTATTTTTACAGAATTACAAAATAAATCCACTGAATTTACTGATTAAATAAAACACCAATTAATTATCAAAAAATGTGCAAAAACGAACCAACAAGTCGCGTCGAACACGATGTGAATCCTCCAAGCGCCACGAGCAAAATGCGGTTGCAACATGGCGGAACCCTTTTATATTAACGCGAAAACGCGCCTAACCTAAACCGGTAGTGACGTAGTGTGGATGACGTCTCGAATATCCTAACAATATAATTATTACTAGTAGAGACCAATGACGATTGTTTAAAACAAACGCGTTGCGATCCGTGTCTAGAAACCTTTTTCCAAATAATATAAGGTGTAAAAATATTAGCCGCAAATATTTTAAGGCTTACAATTTTTCTTTTTTTTTTTTTCATATTTCGACCTATGTTCCTTGGGGAAAGTGGTTCAGTTTCACGGGCTGATTCACCCCTTAAAATATTTGCAGCAAATTTTTTTACACCCTGTAGAGACAAATGACGAGTATCTAAAATAACGCGTTGCGATCCGTGTCTAAGAACTTTTTCCAAGTTATAATATAAGTAAGTACCTAACCTACTAGGTACTGAAGTCCGAGTAACTACGCCGCTCCCAGCGCTCCAGACTAAACACTGCTCTCGCATTATATGAACAAGTGAAATCCATTTGAACAACTCGCAGGCTCATGTTGTTGTTATAAATGGGCATTTCTACGGCAGGAGTAAATTTTTATCACCTCCGTGTGCAATTTTATTTTTAACATTTTATTGACTTTATAATACTGGAAAATTAGGAAAAAAGAATAGAAACGTATTGATGCTTATTTGCCATCATTTGCTTCAGTAGATCCTGAAATAATTAAATTTTAATTTCGAGTGTTCACGGAGTTGAGAAATGTGTTCACGGAGTTGAGAATGCACGTTTGTTTTAAGATTTTCATGCACTCATTCAAAGTGATTTATTGTTTTTTAAATGAATAAACAACATAAGACGAATTTCTCCCCATTTCCACTTGCAGATTCTGAAATAATCGAATTTGAATATTGACTGTTCACGGAGTTTAAAAATTTGTTTACGGAGTTGAGAATTTTTAAAGTGTTATTGTATTAAATATCAGCCGATGGTGTAAAAGTTTAAATTCTTTGTTAATTCTGTATTTGTATTTTTTGAAGACAGTTGTGCGTGAAAATGATTTCTGATTTGGTTTTCGTGGATTGCTTTCATCAGTACTACTGTCAAAATTTTCACATACATACATACATATATCACGCCTTTATCCCTTGCGGGATAGGCAGAGCGTTAACGGCCGTAAGAATACGGTCGCCATCGCCACGTCTGACATTTTTGAGGATTGTTTTCGAAGGTTGTTTTAGAAAACATGTGTATCACTATAGTGACAGGTTGTCAGCCTGTCGCCTAAAAATTGTAATACACCAACACTCTCGAGTCCCATAGTCGCCTCTTACGACACCCGCGGGAAGGATGTGGGGCGATTCTATTCTAAGCCGGCATCACACGTCACAATTTTTGGTCATTTTAGATCTGAGTCTTTGGCTAATGGACGATTTAAGCGTACCCTGTTAATTTTAATGAAATAGGACTTGACCATCCGGAGGAGTCTGGTGCTGAGGAACAATGAGGAGTACGAGAAATATCCGAACAAGTGGATCATGCTGTTAAAAAGAAAATTTTTCAAAATTTCAGAATTCGAAAATAAAATGTTAATTTAGCTGGCATCACTCGGCAAATCTAAATGTCATAAAATATTGTCAAAACCAGTGGCATAGTTTAAACTACGACTGCTTTGCTTCAACACACTAGCAGTAAGTAGGTGTTACGTTATTTTCCAAAAATACACCTTTACAGCCACAACAGTTCACAGCTGGACATGAGCTTCCCTTATTGGGGAGGTATTGCCATGTTTTCCACGCATGGTAGGTAGATTGGCGAGTATCAAATACGATGTTGCATTCACAGGGAACGCTGCCAGCTATTTTCTTGATGATTAACTTTTAGCCGCCTCTTACGACACCTACAGGTAGAATTGGAGTGATGCTATTCTACGCCGGTACCACACGACATCATTCTAATCACAGTTTTATAAAAAACTTCAACTCCGTGAACAAAATTCTCAACTCCATGAACAAATGCACACGGAGTTCAGATTCTCGGAGTTGAGAAAAAGCTGGTTTCTTTGAAATTTCTCTCTCACAGTAAAACTTTGTGCAAATCCAATTTTACCTACGTATTGGTATACTATCGAGGCATAAATTACACAAAGTAACAACCTTTTAGCTCTTATAGTTTCAAAAATATTCATGATCCGGAGTTGAGAAATTACCCTGCACCAAAGACGAAGCAAAATTTCTTACCTTTGAAAATGGTAAATTCCGGCAGCATGTCTCAGATTCACTGCACTCGCCTACTCGGACGCAACTGGCAGTTTATGTGAATCGAATAATGGTGTGCATATCGCGCGTGTTTACAGATGTGCGTAAGAGTTTGTGAGTGATACCGAATTTAGTCATAAGCTCGGGACAAATATTTAAAGTAACATAAGTGGTACAAAATAAAACATTATAGACATCTTGGTAATAAATAAGCCTTTGTCATATATCTATATACATGTGAACATAGGAACATTATTATAAATTCCGGAAATTATCGAATTATGGACCAATTTAGTTTCAATTCCGCCAAAGGGACAGGCCTAAATCAGGTAAATTTGGTGTTTTTTTTTCATTTCGGTATATTTTTCAGAAGAAAGTAATATTAAATTAGTCATAATAATTATGCTCTCCAAATAGAACATACATTAAGGATTATGTGTTATTTTTTTGAGATTTTAGTTTATATGTTTAACACGATTTCTGGACCAGGACAAAAAAAACGGCGTCTCTGTAGAAATGCTCAAATACGTACACGCACAACTTATAGTAGGTACGAGCTGGATTACTATTACTAAGTACTGGATTACGGATATTTTTTTGGTAGAAAACATTCTTTTGAAGCGCTTTATTTTGGGTAGATTTATGTAGACCTTACTTCGGCCAAAAAACTTATTTAACGTGACATAAGGTAATAATGTTACGATTGGCCAAATCGTAGCCGTGTGATACCGGCTTAGAATAGCATTTCATTTCTTTCCGCGCCGCGCGGGTGTCGTATGAGGCGACTAAGGGACTCGAGGGTTTTATGTGTATTGCAATTTTAGGCGATAGGCTGACAACCTGTCACTACATTCTACACAAGTCATCTCAAAGAGCCCTCAGTATTTGTCAGACGTGGCGAATGCGACCATATTTTTACGGTCGTTAGCGCTGTGCCTACCCTGCAAAGGATAAAGGCGTGATATATTTATGTGTGTATAGCTTTTCTGCAGCTTAGTTAGGGATCATTTTGTTCAAATTGTTTCCTCAATTTTCTGTAGTTGAAGATAGTAGGAGGTCAACTAGAGACCCATATCGTAAAACAGGAAACAGACAAGAGAGATGTTAGTCACACGCGAGCGATGCAAATGTAATTTTTTCTCTGTGATAAAAAAGCATAAGTAAATTCGACTTCATTGCCCAAAACATCATTCTCTAAAAGCACACCAACCAAGCTTTTACGATTATTTTATTTGACAAAGCATAAAACGGTATGAAACGACGACGATTTTATTTTAGTTCCTGGAAAGCTACGTGAAAAACCATTGAGCCTTTTCACATACATGCCATAAAAACGATCTGAAGGTAACCCTTTATATTATTTTGTATTCCATTCCGAATTCGATAGGGCTCTCACCTACGTGTCGGGAATATGGGAATACTGAAATAGCTTACCTACATCATCAAAGTAGATACCCACAGCTACTTATAATATAAGTAATTTTTACCGGTGTTAAGAAAAGTACCGGAAACTTAGCAGGCGTGATCAGACCATAAAACTAGACAGTGGAAATGAAGATGCAATAAAGATCATAACGATCGCAGATCCATACCCTCTCTCTCTCTTCTCGTGTGTCACCGAGTCGTCCAACGACCTGATGAACCCTAGTGTCAGAATTTTACAACCGCCTTCTACATGTAACAGGCTTCTGACATGCTTGTGTAACGACCACCGTCTAAGTGATCATAGACAGCAACCGGGGCCTACGGCTTAACGTGCCATCCAAAACACGGGTCCATCTTACTTACGGGTGGTTCAGCCCGCAATGTCCTAACCAGACTGGGAACAAATTCACAAAGTGATAAAGATTAACTTTGTGAGTGACCCACCAAGAATCGAACCCGGAACCATCTGCGGTACAGTATATGACAGACAAAGAAATGCAAAAAGCGACCATTTTAAACAATCGTTTCGATGTGTGTTAATGGCAACCCTACCAGTAGTGGAGGATTTGTGTGCCTCCATTCATCAGATCCGAAAGTCGGTGTGCAGCAAAACTATTTGGAACGGGGATTTCTATTCATTTTCACTATGAAAGAGTTAGGGATGGCTTTGCCTGAGTAATTCATGCTCGAAATGAAAAACGAAAGGGATTTTGGGTTGGTTGCACCTAGTTTGTTAAAAAGTACTTGCCTACATAATCATACATAACATTATTATGAAGTTTGGGAACATTATGTAACATTAGTATGTAAATTATTATAACTATATCGTGTAAAATTTTAAAAATGGCGGTTAAAACAAATAGTCTAGGGTCCGTATTTAAAAATCGAATTCAAGTCTGAGATCGTTCTCAAGAGCGGTTTTGACAACTGTCAGTCAATACTAACAGCAACTCAAAGTCGTACTCAAGATCGATCTCAGAGTTGAGTACGGTTTATAAATACGGGCCTTAGTAAATAACTAGATCCTACAGTTCTCCGAATATCGATAGTACTTTCTCCGTAGAATGAATTCAGAGGTAAAATTTTGAGTTTCTAAGGCAGTCTGCCACTCCATAAAAATCACCATGGCTGCTAGTGATTTTGTATCAGAAGTCTTTTTTTTTTTCTATAAAATTTCCTTACATAGGTTTCTAAGAGAAACTTGTTCAGATTCATTGTCTGAATGCACCCTATGAATATTGGAGGGCTCTCTTCATTCTCTCCCAGAGCAGTGGGAGAGAATTTACTGAACAGTTTATTGTGCCACATGTGATGCCGTGTGATGCCGGCTTAGAAGAGCATCACCCCACATCCTACCCGTGGGTGTCGAAAGAGGCGACTAAGGTACTCGAGAGTATTGGTGTATTACAATTTTTAGGCGACAGGCTGACAACCTATCACTATAGTGATATACATGTTTTCTGAAACAACTTTGGAAAACAATCCTCAAAAATGTCAGACGTGGCGATAGCGACCGTATTCTTACGGCTGTTAACGCTCTGCCTACCCCGCAAGGGATAAAGGCGTGATATATGTATGTATGTTTATTATGCTCTCATTAAAACATAACATTTCACTTTTTTCCATTAGGTTCCTAGATAGGTACGCGAAATAATTCTTGAAAAGGAATATCGACTTTTTTAGATATTAATCTTAAGAAAAATCGTAAATACAAAGATTCCTTGTTGAAGATTGTTTTCTTTCATCTGGGAGTAGGTATTGTAAGCTCAAGCGAGTGGAAAATAGAAAAATTCTTCAGTCGGCAATGAAGATAAATCACCAAAAGATACGACGGGGTCCCTGGAGATTTGCATTGCTTTATAAAGGCGGTTCATCTTACACGCGCATCATTTTACGATATTCAGCCGGATCCGGTTTTCTGACAGCAAGAGTTGGTTTACGAAACTGCCATAATATAACGGGTTGCAGAGGTCAAATGGTAGTCGCTTTATGTAAAAACTTTGTTCCTTAGGTAGCCGACCACGACAGAGAAACGGGATAAGGCGAGGAGAATGATGAGTTTCTTCTTTTTTTTGATAGTCATTCGTTTTTTTTCTCCGCCAGTGACTTTACTTCCAATACGACACAACATTGACTTTCTCATTCAGCTATTGAAAGTAGCTTCTCCTAGATCATCCTCTTCTTCTTTTTACGTCTTCTTAAGAGTTTACGAAACTGATAATGCGCCCATAACGCATGGATCTGTCAGATTTTCTGGTTCCGCATGATCAAAACAACGCATAGGCTTGCGTTGTTCGATGCGTCTGTCAAATAATTGGGAACTGGCATACACTCTTTTCATCTAGGTACTTGAAAACAGGAACAAACTTGACAGGATATAAGGATATAACCAGCAACCATGCCAGCGACGTAGCGAGCGCCATAATCCAGACTCATGAGCCATACATACCACAGGTCATCAAAATCACATCAGCCGGCTACATGTCGGTGGTGCAAGTACCTATTATTTATTCTGTGGTTCAAGGTTTAAGTTTACCAAAACAAACAAACAAGGAAAGTCTGTCCAATTTAATACTGATTACTAAAACACCGTTTATTGTAAGGAAGTAATCTTTAGAATTTTCCTTAATGGTTGTTGGACTGTTTAGCTGGATCTCGAGGGATACACTTTTATTGTATTGAGTTTTATTAAAGCGATTTTAATTCTGTAGACTTTATTATTTAAAAGTGTCAAATAAGGCCGCGAAGAACCTACCTGGATCAAATCGGGGAGGTTTTGAAGAAAGATCAGGTCAGAAGTACCCTAAACCGCCGAGTGACACACACACACACAAGTGACGCCTTTATCCGTGGCGGTTTTAATTATCCCAAAAAAATGGATTAAAAAAAACTAGTGCCCTTTAATGTTGCCAACTTTTTGCCAAATAATATTGTCCATTAAACAAGAGAACTTCATCAAAAGTTTCACAATATGTGGCGTTATTAATGTTTGCTGAGCTCAGTACCTATTATAATAGCTGGTATAGAAAATTATCATTACTTATAGCGGCTCGCCCAGGACTTGCGCCCACTGCCAATCGTTTTCCCAGCTTGTATTGAACGAAGTATTGTATTATTTTATTTCTACAGGGTGTAAGGAAAATTACTAACTTATTTTTAAGGGGTAAACCAGCCCATGAAACTGTACAACTTTCCCCAAGAAACATATGATCAAAATGTTACAAACTGATCAATCGGTTGTTGGTACGTTTTATATAGGAGATACAAGCTATTTTTAATAACCCCCAGCTTGGTGCATCGAACACTTGACGCACGGAGCGCTAAAACATCGCAGCGGTCTGTCAGATCCATACTAAAAATGTCATCCCCATACTAGAACCGCTCAACCGCTGTTGACGCAGCGCTATCTCAGTGTCATCCATCGAGTGCGGTTTTAGTATGCGAAGTGATGTTTCTAGTATGGATCTGACAGATCACTGCGATGATGTTTTGGCACTTCGTCGTGCGTCAAGTGTGCGATCCGCCGAACATAATGTAGTAAAACATTTCCTTGGAAATAAACTTTTTTTTTTTTGTGTATGGCAACCCTAGTTTCAGGGGACATTTCTGCCAACATCCAGTGAGGATGAAATCAAATGAGCATGAAAATGAAATCAAATGGATATGTCATTCTCAGTATAAGTCAGAGCTCTCTATCTACCCTACAGTATTGGCTAGAATACCCATCCAAAATCCGCATAACTTTCAAAAGGTTTATTCCACTTCCAGTACAAAGTGAAGCGATAAAATTGATTGGGTTTGTATTGTGGACATCCATCGCTGCATACAACTAGCTGGTTCGTTAGTGCTCACAATAGACCTCGGATCAGATGAATACGTTATTCCACGCATGGTTCAGTGGAGATGGGAAATTTGCAACGAATCGTTATTTTGTTTGGTAACTATGGTAAAACTTACAGCATTAATAAAATCCCCAAATTCTTTGAATGGGAGCGTGGAGGAAAAGGCCTTCGAGCAACACGGCTTCCCACTGCTGAAACGGGACGAAAGACCTGCTCGAAGTTAAAAACGGATGCCCGACGCATGCATGCTGACACCTACGTTGTTTGACAAACGGATCCGTTACGCGAGTGTCTGCATTGATCTGCATCGTCAACTACTCTACTTCCTTCCTCCTTCCTGCCCCTTTATGATGCGCACAATATAGCGACTAATCTCGCGGGCGAGAAGACTTCACAAGTGTCAAATCGTATGGATTTTATCAAAACAAATGAATAATTTTGTCTACAATTGTAGAGGAAATCGAAGTTACGGTTGCACATCATAAATGGGCTGGAGGAGGGAGGAAGAAATGAGGACTACCCACATGGACTACCTTCTCTGCTACTCTACTACAAACCGGGCCTATGGATTTTGTCTATATGTCCATTCAGGTTTTGCGGTTTAAAGGGTTTAGTGTCCTATTTATTATGCTTTGAGCAGGCTGTGTTACTCGAAGTTATTATGTCGTCATATAAATAATAGTAAAATCCCTATGTATGTTTCATAAAGTCACAAAGAAGGATGAGATCATAGGTGAGATTCGTTTGCCGTGTGATGCCGGCTTAGAATAGCATCACCCCACATCCTTCCCGCGGGTGTCGTAGGAGGCGACTAAGGGACTTGAGGGTATTGGTGTATTACAATTTTTAGGCGACAGGCTGACAACCTGTCACTATAGTGATACACATGTTTTCTAAAACATCCTTGGAAAACAATCCTCAAAAATGTCAGACGTGGCGATAGCGACCGTATTCTTACGGCCGTTAACGCTCTGCCTACCCCGCAAGGGATAAAGGCGTGATATATGTATGTATGTAGGTGAGATTCGTCATGCGTCACTTATAGTTGAAGTTTGTTATCCTTATTTATCATCAATATCATGTTATCAATTTCTAAATATACAATCTTATCTATCAGTGAGAACTACTCCAGTTGCAGTATAAAAAACATACACGACCAGATCACTTAACTTATAGTTTTGAGAGAACACAGTATATTCACGACGACAGTCCTAAGTTTCTAACAAAACAAAAAGGTAAGCCTTATAGAAAGAGGCATTTCTTGCGAGTTTACGCTTGCCTGTTCCTGCCTGCCAAGCGCGGTTATATGGCAATACCCCCAAGCTAGAGTGGCTGAGACAAAAGAAATCGGTACACCGATAAAACTAAAACTCTTAAATCATTATTTACCTTTCAGATGAAGCCAATTCTACTACTATGTACACTGGCAGCGCTGGCTCTTTCTGAAGCTTCGGTGGTTCGCGCCCCTGCAACTCGAGCGAACTTGGTTTTAGGATATATTCAGTACGGCGATAGACTTCTAGCAAGGTATTTTTTTATTTTTATTACATAATTCGTCAATACATAGTTTAAATGAAGTCGCTTTTCGCCTTTCTCTGTCTGTCACTTCTCATGAACACCGTCAACGCCTTGATTAGCGGTTGATTTTTACATACATACATCACGCCTTCATCCCTTGCAGGCGTTAACGGCCGTAAGAATACGGTCGCTATCGCCACGTCTGACATTCTTGAGGATTGCTTTCCAAGGTTGTTCCAGAAAACATGTGTATCTCTATAGTGACAGGTTGTCAGCCTGTCGCCCAAATATTACGACACCCGCGGGAAGGATGTGGGGTGATGCTATTCTAGGCCGGCATATAAGCGGTTTTTTGCAGCTGTTATTAAGAGTAATCCAAAAAAGAGGTTTAAATACGAGTAATGTGTATTATACAGAACTATTTTTGAGTCAGTACGCATACTTTGTAAGGTGTTTCTGTAAACTCATGATTATAAACAATGTAGTTATATATAGGGCCATTTGTGAAATCGCATAAAAATATTTGGGTGTTCCATACATTTTTGAAGACTAGGTATTTTTTTTTATGACCAGGACCACCCAATAAACAAAGCTATACACCAATTTAGTTTTGCGATTTTGCAGACGTCCCCATGCTAAATGTTGTTTAGAATCATGAGTAGAAACACCCTAAAAAGTAGCAGACTAATAAATAACTAAACAACCTTGTATTACGGGAAAACAAGCGTTTCCATTTCTATTTTGCCAGTGTCAGTAAGTAAGGTTTCCAGCGTAGCTGCCAGACTACAGGACAAGACTAGACTGAGGATGTCTGGACGGCTCCCACAGTTGCGCCAAGTATTGGACAAAGTTTTCTTCCGTCTTTTTGTACATCCCACGTATATAACCAGCCAGCTATCGAACTTTTGTTTTACTTTTCGAGAAAGGTCAACTGAAAGACTGTCACACAGTGTGGGATGAGTTTCGATTTTTGATGATGGATCGTATTTTCGGCCATGTAGGGTACTTCATGTGGGTTGTTTAGTTATTTTTATCCGTCAAAATACAGTATAAATGAACGGTTTAAAGTATAATGTACGTGTACCTAGTCGTATAACGGGAAGTATGGCAAAGAACTACAAAAAAGTATGTTATCTTGATGAGGACAATAGAGAAAGCTCTGTTGCTTAAAACTCATACAACAGAATCTATCTAACTGCTGAATACACAAGTAATTTGATTTTTTGTTTTCAGGCAATATCTTGCGAAAGGAGCAATCCCAAACGCCGTACAGTATCAAGATTTAATTTACCGAGGGAACGTCACCACACGGATCAGTTCTATTCAAGCAATAGAAGTAAGTTTGCTTCTACCTACCACATAGATACACATATCACGACTGTATCCCTTGCAGGGTAAGCAGAGCGTTAACGGCCATAAAAATATAGCCACTGTCGCCATGTCTGACAAATATTGAGGGCCCTTTCAGATGATTCGTGTATCACCGTAGTAACAGGTTGATGTAGTAGACAGCCTGTCACCTAAAGTTGTAATAAAACACATGAAGCCCTCGAGTCCCTTAGTCGCCTCTTACAATACCAGTGGGAAGAAATGGCGTGATGCTATTCTAAGCCGCCATCCATCACACGGCAAAGCCGGCATCACACGGCAATATCCATTCTCTGGGTGAATTTATTACAATTTGGTACAATTAGCGGTGATGCTGTTTTAAATCGGCATCACACGGCGCAAAGAAACGGTTGATAGTTTAAGGCCAAATGAATTGTGTGTCCACAGGTGGGCAACCCGCAGTGGGCTAGCGCGAGGGTCGTGTCAGGCGGTATTGGCTGGAATACCGCCACGGTGCGCGTACAGTCCGCGCGCGGTTACGGGTACTACTATCAGATCGACATTTGGGGACGATAAGTTGTACTCATCTAATCGTTTTAAGTAAGAATATGATTAAAATTAGTAATAATTTATTTTGATGATAAAAAAAGTGGTTTCAGTCACGTTTCAACCCTCTCCTGCTGTCCTTCTGCCAAAGTCCAACCCATCCAAACTCAAACTCAAAAGTACAAGGTAACCAGACATACTGGACAGTATTTACCTAATGCATACGGAGTGTAAAAGACGGTCCCCTGAATACTGGCAGCTTAGGTACTGAAATGGTGAATTCAGATCTTTCGTGTTAAAAATTATCGTAGTTTGGTATGGGAGCTCGAATTTTTTGTCGTTTTCTGACATATTTCTTAGGGCATGATATGTATCTTATTCGAAAAGCTGTCTCTTTTGTAAACTAGTTTATTTTGTTCATAAAAGGATGTAGTGCTGAATAAGCAATGGATGGAGCGTAACCAGTGGAAATAGAATTCCTGTACGAGACAGGCGGAAAATTAACCGCTCAGCCTTTGAGCTTTGAGAGTGTGGAATTTTGGATTGACGGTGCACATGGACGCCAATTTGCCTTGTTTTTGCTTTTGTTAATAGAAGGTTTTGCTTTTGAAATGAAAAACTGCAATGATATACCTTTATTTCGCACGAAACGATTTGCTTTAACCTTCATCATGAGAGCAGCTAAGAAATGGAATACCCTGCTTTCGGATGTTTCCGGAACATTACAACTTGGGCTTTTTCAAGGCAGGAGTGTATATAGGTATTATCTAGGTAGGCATGTTCCATCATCGTCTGCATCGTCACTTACCATCAGGTGAGATAGTAGACAAATGCGGGCCTTCAAAAACCAATGCTGTTTGCGCAAAACCAATGCTGTCTGTCAGAGTTTGACGTTGATGTTTGTCCTAACTTATAAAGTGAATATCCTAGTTTATTAATATTTTAAAGTTTAAACGAATTAATACGGGATTCCTTGAGGCATTTGATATGTTTTATATAAGTAGACCCAGGATACCATGGAACTGCAAGTTTCCAGGATAACGGAGTGCTCGTAAGGTCCATTTTATTTTAAATAATCATACATTGTACGAGTAAAAGGCAGTTGGACCTTTATATTAAAGGTAGATTATGGAAAGCATTCCCGACCTTATGGGGTGGGCCTGGTTACTGTCCCCCGTGGGTGGGCCCATATTTAGCAGTAGACTTTTAAATTCTGATGATCAAGTCACCAATCAGTTGTCAAGGTGATGTAGGTAGGTAGGTCCCGGTTGCTTTCTATGATACTTACACGGCGGTCGTTTCGTTACACAGCACTTTTTTTTTCGGACGACTCGGTGTCCTACACAAAAAGAGAGAAAGAGTGTTTGAGTATAGGCAACCACTTTGAAAAAAAAGGCTGTGAACTGTAGTAGCCACTGAAGTTCAACTTAATGAAGTCTTTCAAACCTATAATGTTATTTTCAACTTTAGCTCATGTTAGTTTTTTAATCATATTTTCTTTACTAGACTCCATTTAAGTACAATGAAATGAGTAATGGTTCCCGCCAAAATGTCTGACTCGCAAAACATGGTGGATAGTAACAATGACTGGGGTCACTGAACTTTTGATAATTTAGTCTACGCAAGCGGTTGGTGCCGGCTTAGAATAGCATCGCCCCAATTGTACTCGTAAAGGTCGTAGGTAGTGAGTGACTAAGGGATTATAATAATTAATGGACTGGGCAGCAACATTCCCTGTGAATGCAATCTTTGAACTGTAATTCCCAATGATTTGGTGAGTATGGTAGAAAAGGGGAGGTCCATGTTGTAATTAATTCATTTTTAAAACCCATTGAGTTAACATTCCTTCAATGGTTAAGAATAGGTAACATACATACATACATATATCACGCCTTTATCCCTTGCGGGGTAGGCAGAGCGTTAACAGCCGTAAGAATACGGTCGCTATCGCCACGTCTGACATTTTTGAGTATTGTTTTCTAAGGTTGTTTCGGAAAACATGTGTATCACTATAGTGACAGGTCGTCAGCCTGTCGCCTAAAAATTGTAATACACCAATACTCTCGAGTCCCTTAGTCGCCTCTTACGACACTCACGGGAAGGATGTGGGGTGATGCTATTCTAAGCCCGCATCACACGGCAAACTTATTAATATAAAATAAACTTATTTATATAAGTTACTTATACTAGTATTAGTAAAGTAATTAAAAATACCTGTAAAAGTTGACAGGTGTTTAAAATAGCACTGATTTTGTTAATTTTATTCCTAGCTCCGAGTTTAATTTAGACTGAACTCGACGAATATAAAGTTTTCCGCGAAAATATTCTTGTGAAGGGAAACTTTTAATCGTTTTTATTCTGATAAACTCTGATAATGGACTTCAAGCGTTTCTCCACTTATCCGGCCCGGCTTCCGGATGTCGGAAGTAGCCTTTTGTCAATATTCGAAGGCCGGATAACGCTTTTCTACCTATCCGGTAAAATACGGACAGTAGAATGACGTCATGGTAGAGTTCAAAGAGTACCTTTTATATGCGTACTTTTCGTACGTCTGTCACTTCGGGCCGTCAGAATCCAAATTTCGGTTTGGAAAATTCCCGGATCGATAAATGCCGGATGCCGGAGGAGTGTGTGCAAAAGTTTCTAAACCGGATCGGTAATTGACGGACCGGCAATTGACGGATGCCGGATAAGTGGAGAAAGGCCCCTACATATATTTTATTCTGAACTCTTAAATTGGAATTACAGATTCAATTTTCTCTGCCAGAATAATTTGTTCCACGTATATTTCTTCGTTCTAACGCATTCGGTGGAGTTTTCCTTAGCTAGCGCCACAGGTGGGATTAAACAATGATCGTAAGTACCAAAGTATGAGTACAAAATGAAAAAAAAATCTAAAATTATTTCAAACACATGAAACTAACTACCTACTGACAAAAAAACCCATGGAATGCAAACTTGTATACAAGAACTACTAATTTTCTCGTGGGAACAACGTGTTTTTTCGGCAAGTATTATACTTACTAAGAAACCTTATTCTTGATTCATTTTGTCTATTACAAAAACTGCATAAAAAACCGTTAAATAATTTTAAAGATCTAAGCATACACACAGACAGACGTAAAAAGCGACTTTACTTTAATTTTTTTGTGTTTGTCCACTGGACAGGCAAAGGTCTTAATACCATACAGCCTAGTCTCAAACTATCTATGTTATTTTCCGTCTTTTTAAAGGCTACATTTATTTTATTTTATCTGTACACCAAGCCAAGCAAAGCTTGGTCATTCAGAACCGTTTAGCCACTTTCTGTCGGGAAATTCTGAACTTATCCTCTTTTAAACTCTTCACAAGCTTTTGTAAATTATAATATCTGTTTTGAGCTTTCTGTTTACTCTATGGTTGGCCGGTTGAGAATGCTGAGAGGCATTAGGCCCGCCATTTGCCCTTATGTGCAATAAAGTATAATAAAATAAAGTCCATATCCAGTTGTAGATATTTTATAATTTGAAGGTGGATACTTACTAATAATAACACATTTCCCTTCCTTTCATAGGCAACCGATGTGGCGCAATGGTACTGTGACTGACTGCCACGCAAAGGTTCCGGGTTTGGTTATCGGTGGGCCACTTACAAAGTAGATATTTATCACTTTGTGAATTTGTTCCTAGTCTGATTAAGTACATTCCAGGATGAACCACCTGATTATCCGTCAGAAAGATGGTCCCGTGTTTCGGACGGCACGTTTAGCCGTAGATCCCGTTTGCTGTCCATGATTGCTTAGACGGCGGTCGTTACATAACCGTATCAGAGGCTTGCTACTAGTAGGCTTGCTGCTGGCACCAGGTCGTTGGACAACTTGGTGTCCCACACGAAAATGAAGAAGATAGCACCTTTCCTTTGCTACCTAAAACAGGCACAAATCTCTAGGTACGACCTACCCTTGAATATTTTATTCCGTATAAATTATAACTCTTACATAATTGGTGTTCACAACTTGGCTGGAACTTTCTTTTACGAGAGGACTTCTTGTTCGGGACCTCTGGAGTCCAACTTGACCTTAAGCTAATTGACGAATAAAATAATAAGTTGCCGACTTCAAATACCGTTAGATTCTTTTAACGGCTATTGAGAAAGTTATTTGAATTAAGAACTTTGACGAGTACGATTATGTTCGTTCGTTTCCTTTTCATGATTTTTTTTTCGTATTATGCAAATACCGTGTGCCGGCTAAGAATAGCATCACCCCAATTCTATTCGTAGGGTCGTAAAAAGTGACTAAGGGATATTTATCCAGTGTATGGCCAGTAGTATTCCCGGTAAATTAGACATTTTGTACTGCGCTCGCCAATCCGCCTGCCAAGCGTGGTGAGTATGGTAATACCCCCCAATACGGGGAGGCCCATGTCTAGTAGTAGACTGTTGCAGCTGTTATGGTTAAGGTGTGAAAACAAATTATTCGAAAAAATATATGTTCTCAAATCAACCAAGAATAGGCTACAATCCTGACAGGTCAAATGAGCTACTTTTTACACACACAATATCACGCCTTTATCCCTCGCGGGGTAGGCAGAGCGTTAGCGGCCGCAAGAATACGGCCACTATCGCCACGTCTGACATTTTTGAGAATTGTTTTCTAAGGTTGTTTCAGAAAACATGTGTATCACTATAGTGACAGGTTGTCAGCCTGTCGCCTAAAAATTGTAATACACCAATACCCTCGAGTCCCTTAGTCGCCTCTTACGACACCCGCGGGAACTATATGGGGTGATGCTATTCTAAGCCGGCATCACACGGCAACTACTTTTATGACTAACTTTATCAGCTACTTTTTAAAACGATCTAAAACGGTATTTTGTATGAACAACTAAAAGTATGACATCACGTCGTCAGTATTTGGATGGCGTCTAAACACTTGTAATTTATTTTTCTATTTATTTATTCAAACTTTGCATATTTCGAAAAAATATTAATGAAGTCCGTACTAATTTTGGCCAATAGTTTTCAGCGTACAACTTTTATGTTTTATTAATGACCCAGGAAACTAACGAATTCTTGCTTAAAAAACATGCGCATACATATAACTTTATTATTATGATTATGGCCATATAATCTAATAAACCGGATGAGACTGCAAAATCCAGATGACTCCGTCTAAATCCGGACGGTTGGCAACCCTGGACGTATCTATCATTAATCTTGTGGATTCTTGCGTCTAGCCAACTGTCACTCGATGGCAACCTATGATTGATGATTTCGGTCGGGGATAAGACGCTATTTAATTAATCTTAATTGATTTTAGTAAACGGTAAACTTCCTAATTTATATAAAACAATGAAGGGAACATGGAAAGAAATTATAAGGCAAGGAGAATGATGGTTAAAGTCTATAAATCGCGGAAATCATTATTATAAAACGAGTCTTACTTTTTACATATACAAACAAACACATTAAGTAGTTATCACGTATTCCTTGCGGAGAAGGGAGAGATTTAGGGCCCTTTTAGAGGATTCGTGTATCACAGGTTGTCTAAAGTTGTAATACACATAAATCTTGAAGGCGCTTGCGGGAAAGATGGGGTGATGCTATTCCAAACCGGCATCACATTACTTTTCACGTGCAATATCACCTTTCCTCCCCATAACGGTAACGGTACAAGATAGATTTAGATTATATTCCATTATTATTCTCAGCACGTAGCAAACCGTAGCAGCGTAGCAGGCTACGCGCTACGGCGTAAAGGGCTCTCGTTAACATTGCTTTTTTACAAATGGCGTCCCTACAAAAAATACGGACCTGGGTTGAACGCACGTTTAAAAATATCTTCGTACTAAAACAAGAAACGCTAAACACACGTTTTTTTAAAAAAAGTCTTCTTATAAAATCTGGGGGCACGGCAGTGCCCCCGCCAAGTCGAGCTAGAAAGCGGCACAGCCGTACCATCCTTTTCTCGAAGTGGTTCAGGCCATTTTCAACACCTTATAACTTCCTTGTGGATAAAACAAAAGACATGAAACTTCAGGAATCAATCAAAAGCCCTGTAGATACGGTATATTTCAAATTTCGTTCACTTTGAACCAGTTGTTTAGGAATTATAGCTAGTCAAAGTTCTTAATTTTGTCACTGACTCACTCACTCACTGACCGATCATCAAAATTCTAAGGCACTTCTAGCAGACATAGAGACTTCTAATTTAGCATATAATTTGGGTTTAGTGTATAAATCAAGGAAAAACTTAAAAATCTAGCAATTTCAATGCAGTTTTCTAGATAAACCGATAGCATAAATAACTTTGTAATTCCATAGAAATGTACTGTTTACCAAGTTATATTTTGCTGTCGCTCCTAAAATACTTTGTTTTGGTCCAGCAAAATAATCACAGATGTCGCTGTTAGTTTATAAAACACGCTATCGTTTTGTTTTCGGGAAAAATATAAGGTGTCGACCGAAATTAATGTCACGGTACCTTTCGCCACCTCTCACTGGTAAGTGCTAATGGTAAGGAACTCAGTGAAAAATCGTCTAACCTGTTAGATTAGACTATAGTTCACCAGAGTTGTAACATTACTACAAAGATTCCGAGAAAACCACATAAAGATAGAGAGTGGGCTATGAGAAAAACCGTGGCTGAGGCTCAAGAAATAGAGCCGCAAAAGAAAAAAAGGAAGACTACCTACAAAAAGAAATGAGATCCCCTCAAAAACATTAATATAAAAAAAAAATCCAAGTCTCGCTACTGAGCTGTACAACCGTAAAAAGGTATGAGATCCATTTGAAACCAAGTCGGCTATCGATTTGTTCATTCCCCACTTAAGAGATCTATCTTAATTAATTACGTAATTAGTTAATAAGCATTATTTTATAGTGACCATATCAATATTTTCAATATATTTTAATGTTTACAATAAATTGAATGACTTGGCAATCGCACTGAATGTATTAATTTTAATATGTATTACACGTTAACCTTCTGTTTTAGTGCGATGGCTAAGTCATTCAATTTATTGTAAACATTAAAATAAATTTGAAAATATTGATATGGTCACTATAAAATAATGCTTATTAACTAATTACGTAATTAATTAAGATAGATCTCTTAAGTGGGGAATGAACAAATCGATAGCCGACTTGGTTTCAAATGGATCTCATACCTTTTACGGTTGTACAGCTCAGTAGCGAGACTTGTTTTTTTTTTATTATATATTAATGTTTTTGAGGGGATAATAGTTTTTCTACTAAATACTTAATAGCAGTTTCTTCTTCTTCTTCTTCTTAGCGAATCGATTCTGGCGCCCCAATATATTTCGACCAATACTCAGAGCTACACGCACAGCAGTTACTTATATCAAAAATGCAAAAAACACGAGTGGTAAAAAATATCACGTCATCCATCGCACATTTCTTCTTAGTTCTTACAATAAGGAGTCTATTCTCACTCGTGTGTCTACAAACTTGTGACAGTCTTTTACTTTCTACATGAGGATTTTTTGAGCTTTCTTGTTTGAGATTCTTGTTTGGATGCTCGTCCTGTTTTTCATTAGTCTTCGTCAGGACTCGCATCAAAGCCAAAGTAATATCATTTAACATTTTAGAATAGAAGATATTTTAATCAGGATAGAAGTTCTGGAGGTACTGAATGTTAAAGTTGGGCATCCAAACAGACAAAAGTGCTGAAATTTGGCTCTCTTTAGTGTATTTCGTTCTAAATTATTTTCTTTCTAAGTTATATTCGGTCAGCAGTGCAAAAAAGTTTAACACCTCAGTTAAATCTTTGGTTGAAATAAGGTTAAAATTTGATTAAGTAAAACCCACACATACAATCCAAACCCGCGTAGCCCACACGTTTCGCCAACGCATACAATTCGGTAGTTGACTGAGTCGTTAATAAAAAAACAAAAGTTCCTGTAAACATTGTCCAAAAATGGTACAAAAGTAAGTGTTCAGACGCCATCTAAAATAGCGTAATACGACGTCATACCCCTCTATGATGCGCACAGTGTAGAGACTAATCTCGCGGGCGAGAAGACTTCACAAGTGTCAAATCGTATAGATTTTATCAAACAAGTAAATAATTTTGTCTACAAGTGTAGAGAAATCCGAAGTTCCGATTGCGCATCATAACTGTAGCCCAGTTTTTTTTATATAAAATATACATAGTTTTACATCGTTCTAAATAACAGCTCATTTGACCTGTCAGTTATGTAGTCAATTGAACCCATCCATACACGTGCAGAACATTTGCACTAGTCTAAATCGCACAAGTGTGGAACGAAAACCCCACGCCCATCGACATTAGTCACGCATTGATACCTTTCGAGGTGACGAAATTCAAACGGGAAAAGGGTGCAGGTCGGAAGGCCATTTGAATACAAAAATTATGTTGGTCTTTGACACAGAGAGACGCCAAAAAGTCACTGTTTTTGTACAAGCAAACACACATCCCGTTACACACTCAAACCACCAATGTCATAGTGCACTTTCTGCGTAGATTTAGTCACTACATAGTACGAGCGCAAAGTCGCTTTTCGAGTCTGTCTGTATGTATGTTTGCTTAAATCTTCAAAACTACACAACGTATTTTGATGCAGATTATTTAATAGATAGAGTTCAAAGAAGAAGGTTTTTATGTGTAATACTTGCCGGGAAAACATCTGATTCCCACTGGAAAGCCGCTGGGCGGGCCGCTAGTTTATAATAAAATGTAAATGGCGCGTTCCAGGTACTCAATTATAAACTTTGAAAACGTCTTATAATTCGATGGAGCCGGCAGCATGCACCAAAAAACATGACTCATGCGGCGTTACAACTTACGTTAAAACTTGAAATGCTAGCAAGTGCGCGGAACGAGCGACAAAGAGGCACAATCGCCCTCCGCAATAGTATTTTCTTATGACACGTTCAACTATCGTCAATAAACCGACTTTTGGCGAATCGCACACTTGACGCACGACGGAGCCGAAAAATATCGCAGCGGTCTGTCAGAACCATACTAGAAACGTCACTGCCCATACTAAAACCGCACTCGACGGACGATACTGATACGAAGGAAATAGAAGAAGAATATCGTGAGACGAGACTGACGATATTCTTCTTCTATTTCCTTCATTCTTCAAAGGGCAATGACCAACGGTTGGCTTACATTCACCTAAAGGTCCCGGGTTCGATTCTCGGTAGGTCACTCACAAAAGTTGATATTTATCACTTTGTGAATTTGTTCCCAGTCTGGTTAGGGCATTGCGGGCTGAACCACCCAATTGTCCGTAACTAAGATGGTTCCGTGTTTCGAATGCCACGTTAAGCCGTAGGTCCCGGTTGCTATCTATGATTACTTAGATGCCGGTAGTTTCACAACCATATCAGAAGCCTGATACTTGTAGAAGGCGGTTGGAAAATTCTGACACTATGGTTCATCGGGTCGTTGGACGACTCGGTGTCCCATACGAAAAGAGATGATCCTAACTGGTCGGAAACAGCCGCAGACCGGGAAGCCTGGAAAGAGAGAGGGGAGGCCTTGCCCAGCAGTGGGACAGTGTAGGCTAAATTAATTAATTGTTTTTTTACAGCCTGTTTAATACATATTTCTATGTAAATGTACATATAGGTAACCCGTATGTACATGAAACACCAGAATATGTCGAGTCCTCACATTGATAGAGATTTTGTTAGGAAACTTTTATATCCTGTGACATATCTTCTTACTCTAATTTCATTTTTTCCCGACTGCCTCAGAAGAAGGGTTACCTTTTTAGAGAGTTTGTATGTATGTACAGTCGGTGAACATAACTCATGATAAATTCAGTTTATAAGGTTTCGATTTTCTTGTGATCGTACCAGCAAGCCGGATAAAAATGATGATTCACTTCAGTTAATGTTGCACTAGAAATGTAATATTTATTGGTGAAAAACGCAACAGTCACAAAATATCGCAACCATAATTTTTTTACTGTTTATGTCATGACTGTCATGAGTGACGCGGAGAGACTTTACGTATACATACATCCACATAACACAAATCACGCCAATATCCCTGGCGGGGTAGGCAGAGCGCTGACGACCGTAAAATTACGGCCATTAGTGCCACGTCTGATAAATGTTTAGGTGTCATTTCAGATGAGTTGTGTATCACTATAGTGACAGGTTGTCAGCCTGTCGCCTAAAATTGCAATAGACATGAAACGACCATAAAGTTGCAAGTGACTCGAGTCCCTTAGTCGGTTTTTACGACACCCATTGGAAAGAAAGGGGTGATGCTATTCTAAGCCGGCATCACACGGCAGACTTTACGTATGTGGGCAGAAATATTATTTTTCATAAGACTACAGACCAAACGGTTGCATTCTGACGTTGAAGCTAGATTTGTCTCAGTAGCGTGTGACACTGGGCTTAATTGAAATTATTACATAGTGTACAGCAAAGTCGCTTTACGCGTATGTATGTATGTATGTATGCTGAAATCTTTTTAATTACGCGACGGATTTTGATGCGGTTTTTTACCGGGAAATCTACTTTTCCCTACAGTAAAACGAGTTATAGCGGGCTAAGTGAGTCGCTAGATTTTCATAAACTCAAAATGGTGTATTTTAAACTAAAAATAGAACTTTGAAATTACCGCAGTCGGGCTAATGTTTTTTCAAATAATAAAACATGTTTCAGTACGAATAAAGCACACAATATCGAATCACGTATGAAAGCAGAAACAAATATCAGCAAATATCTACCGCAAATACAAAATCCACAGACCTATCATCTGTAGACGCCGTACTGTCAAAGCCAGCTCGAGTTGTTACCCCGGATCCAACTATGCTGGTTTTGTATACAGTTACCAGAAATATCCGATATAAAATGATCCCTCGAATAGTTGGCTCCCATAAAAGGCGAAAGGTGGATTGCACACTTGACGCACGACGGACCGCTAAAATATCGTAGCGGTCTGTCAGACCCATACTGTCGCAGCGTCGTCCGTCGAGTGCGGTTTTAGTATGAGGATTGACATTTCTAGTATGGATCTGACAGACCGCTGCGATATGCGTCGTGCGTTATGTGTGCGATCCACCTTAGTATAGAAAAAGGTCATCTGGAAGCTTCATAAACTCAAAATGGTCACACGGTCTTCGGTCACACGGTCTTCGGTCACACGGTCTTTCGGTCGGGTTGATTGTCTGTCATGCCGACAAAAGTTGATGAATTTTGTTTGAAGAAATTGCGCCACAATGGGCTTGAAGTGCTAAATCCGTATAGGCCTTATCTGTCAAAATGAAGCCGATTACGATGTCCATGAAAGTTATAACGTTTCTCATTTTGTAAATACGCTACTTATTTGTATTGTGTACACAGATTTGATAACAAAAGGAATCGGGTTGTAATTTGCGTCAAACTATAAAATTTCCATGATTCGAAGAATATTTTTTTGCTATCATTTTCCTCAGACAATTTTCTATACTTTTAGTTTTCCAAAAATATCAAGTTATCCAAGCGTTTGTTCTGATAGCTGTCTTACGCTAAATATTGATTTGAATACGTAAATATTGATTTGTATGTAACTTTTCTTTCGTGGAAGCCCAGTCTGTGTATGATATATCTTTGTTTCTATCGAAATTGTATCCATATTGAGTTAGGTGTTATTGTCGACATACAGCTTACATTAAGCGCCATATAACCGAACAAATAAAATCCTACAAATATTATAAATGCGAAGTTTGTATGTTTGTTTGTTTGTTACTCCTTCACGCTAAAACTGCTGAACCGATTTTCATGAAATTTGGCACACAGGTAGTAGTCCATTGAATGAGTGCCTCCAAAGGGGGTCTAGAGTGCGAGAGTTGGTAACGTAAGATGTTTCTTCGGAAACATGTCAAGAGTCCCTAGGTAATAAACATACTAAAACCCCCGGACACTAGGAGGAGCCCCGGAGTGGGGGGAGGGGGGGAAAGGGTCCATTTTTTCATTTTTCGCTTAAATCTCAAAAACGGTACATGTAAGAGAAAAACGTTCAAGGAAAAGTTGAAAGGCCATAAAATTATCTACAAGTTATACCTAAATCACTTTTTCATATATCCTACCGTTTCTGAGTTACACGCATTAAAAAATGATTTTGGCTCAAACAATTTTCCCAGACTACATACCCATGTTTATCACATCAATCGATCAAAAAATATTTCTTTCTTCCATAATACTCAAATGTGCAACTTGTGGCCGGTACTGTTAGATTGCTCTTGATTAGGTTTATCATTGGTAAAATAAACACATTCCTCCATGGAAGCCTTTAGGAGGAATCGATTGTCAAAATATTATATTAGGGCAGTTTTAGTTACTGAACTTGAACTATTTACTTTTTTCTTCCAAAAAAACTCAAAAGTGCAACTTGTGATCGGTACCGATAGATTGCTCATAATTAGGTCTATCATTGATAAAAATACTAGATTCCACCATGGAGGCGTTTAGGGGAAATTGAACTTTATAAAGGGTAATTACGATACCTGAACATTTTATTTTTTTTCTTCCAAAAAGCTCAAAAGTGCAACTGATGACCGGTACTGATAGATTGCTCTTAATTAGGTCTATCACTGGTAAAAAAATCACATTCCTCCGTGGAAGCCTTTAGGAGGAATTGATTGTCAAAATATTATATAAGGGTAGTTACGCAACTTGACCTTTTTATTTTTTTTCTTCCAAAAAGCTCAAAAGTGCAACTTGTGACCAGTACTGATAGATTGCTCTTCAATAGGTCTATAATTGGTTAAAAAAACACATTCCTCCATGGAAGCCTTTACGAGGTATCGATTGTCAAAATATTATATTAAGGTAGTTTAAGTTACTGAACTTGAACTATTTATTTTTTTATTCCAAAAAACTCAAAAGTTCAACTTGTGACCGGTACCGATAGATTGCTCATAATTAGACCTGATTATTAGCAATCTATCAGTACCGGTCACAAGTTGCACATTTGAGTTTTTTGGAAGAAAAAAATAAATAGTTCAAGTTCAGTAACTCAAACTACCTTAATATAATATTTTGACAATCGATTCCTCGTAAAGGCTTCCATGGAGAAATGTGTTTTTTTTACCAATTATAGACCTATTTTAGAGCAATCTATCAGTACTGGTCACAAGTTGCACTTTTGAGCTTTTTGGAAGAAAAAAAATAAAAAGGTCAAGTTGCGTAATTACCCTTATATAATATTTTGACAATCAATTCCTCCTAAAGGCTTCCACGGAGGAATGTGATTTTTTTACCAGTGATAGACCTAATTAAGAGCAATCTATCAGTACCGGTCACCAGTTGCACTTTTGAGTTTTTTGGAAGAAAAAAAATAAAATGTTCAGGTATCGTAATTACCCTTTATAAAGTTTAATTTCCCCTAAACGCCTCCATGGTGGAATCTAGTATTTTTATCAATGATAGACCTAATTATGAGCAATCTATCGGTACCGATCACAAGTTGCACTTTTGAGTTTTTTTGGAAGAAAAAAGTAAATAGTTCAAGTTCAGTAACTAAAACTGCCCTAATATAATATTTTGACAATCGATTCCTCCTAAAGGCTTCCATGGAGGAATGTGTTTATTTTACCAATGATAAACCTAATCAAGAGCAATCTAACAGTACCGGCCACAAGTTGCACATTTGAGTATTATGGAAGAAAGAAATATTTTTTGATCGATTGATGTGATAAACATGGGTATGTAGTCTGGGAAAATTGTTTGAGCCAAAATCATTTTTTAATGCGTGTAACTCAGAAACGGTAGGATATAGGAAAAAGTGATTTAGGTATAACTTGTAGATAATTTTATGGCCTTTCAACTTTTCCTTGAACGTTTTTCTCTTACATGTACCGTTTTTGAGATTTAAGCGAAAAATGAAAAAATGGACCCTTTCCCCCCCTCCCCCCACTCCGGGGCTCCTCCTAGTGTCCGGGGGTTTTAGTATGTTTATTACCTAGGGACTCTTGACATGTTTCCGAAGAAACATCTTACGTTACCAACTCTCGCACTCTAGAACTTTTTATTCAATGGACTATAGAGGATAACTTGGATTAACACATAGGATAGTTGTTATACCAATAAAACGATCGTGTGGGATGCTCCGGGATTCAAACAGACTTTCACGCGGGCGGAGCCGCGGGCACCCACTAGTAGTACAATAAAGGGATACACTAGTACATTCTTCTTATTTTTGTGTGCGACACCGAGTGGTACACCGAACCTATGAACCCTGTTTTCAGAGCTCTTTAAATCTAACAAGTAGCAGGCCTCTGCTAACACTCTGTATAAAATTCGCTAGATGACTGGGTCATTAATAAAATACAAAATTTGTACACTAAAACTACTGTCCAAAATACTACATAGTTACTCCATTTATAGTTTTTCGAAATATTCAATGCTTGTAATAATACATACATACATACATACATATATCACGCCTTAATCCCTTTTTGAGGATTGTTTTCCAAAGTTGTTTCAGAAAACATGTGTATCACTATTGTGACAGGTTGTCAGCCTGTCGCCTAAAAATTGTAATACACTAATACTCTCGAGTCCCTTAGTCGCCTCTTACGACACCCACGGGAAGGATGTGCGGTGATGCTATTCTAAGCCGTAGTTGTATTAATAAACAGGAAAATAATATACCTAGTAAGTGTTTTTTGCTACCAAAAAACTAGAAAGACATGACGTCATCTCTTCGTTCTTTCATACAAAATATCGTTTTAAAAAGTAGCTGATTTGACCTATCAGTCATCATTTCTCCAATGCTCACCCAACTAAACAAATGGTTTCGTAGAATACAGTCTTGCCGTGTGATGCCGGCTTAGAATAGCATCACCCCACATCCTTCCCGTGGGTGTCGTAAGAGGCGACTAAGGGACTCGAGAGTATTGGTGTATTACAATTTTTAGGCGACAGGTTGACAACCTGTCACTATAGTAATACACGTGTTTTCTGAAACAACCTTAGAAAACAATCCTCAAAAATGTCAGACGTGGCGATAGTGGCTGTATTTTTACGGCCACTATCGCTCTGCCTACCCCGCTAGGGAAAAGGCGTGATATATGTATGTATGTATGCAGTCTAGACTAATGTAATATTTTCAATACGGGATTTCGCTGTAAACGTTTTTTATTTTTCGTAAATAATATTTTTCGTAAGATGCCGGTAAAGAACAGCATCACCCCATCTTCACCCGCGAATGGTGTAAAAATCTACTCAAGAATGAATCCAATGCAATGGGTTGGAAGACATTTGAATAAGATGTAGCGACCTCTGGTGGCTACAACATGAAGCTCACTCAAGTGGTTCACAAGCATACAAGACGCAACAGGAGTTCTCAACAAATCGGAGAGATGGCGCCACATGACAGAACAATGGGCCTGAAATGCGGTATCGAAGTGTTCACCGCGCAACGCATATATACAACTTCTAATCCAATCCAGGTGGACCCGTCGGTCCCCTGGCCACAACACCCGGACAGGCGGGTAGCTACCCTTTTCCCACGGAGGACAGTAACCAGTGGAGAACGCATGCGGGGGCGACCGCACTCACTTGATGTATGCTTTATAAAGCATACATACATACATACATACATATATCACGCCTTTATCCCTTGCGGGGTAGGCAGAGCGTTAACAGCCGTAAGAATACGGTCGCTATCGCCACGTCTGACATTTTTAAGTATTGTTTTCTAAGGTTGTTTCGGAAAACATGTGTATCACTATAGTGACAGGTTGTCAGCCTGTCGCCTAAAAATTGTAATACACCAATACTCTCGAGTCCCTTAGTCGCCTCTTACGACACCCACGGCAGCAGCAAAATAAAGCAGACGCATCAAAATTTTGATTAGTCGGGTTGAGACTGTGCGAAAGAATGGACGTTCCGCGTTTCGTTTTTTGGCGTATAAACGTAAACAAGAATGCCTTCCTGTGCAGTGAAATGGTGTGGAAAGTGTAGTACAACATCAAGTTCCGCAAAAGACGGGATAACATTTCATAGGTAAACATTTTTATGCTTGATTCTTTCAAAATTTCATTTTAATGAAAAATAATTCCATATTTATAATTTCTGATGCGCTCCCGTTGATGTCTTTCATTGCTATCCCTTTCTAACGCACGGGTGTGTCCATACGTAGGCTGGCTCTTTCTTCGTATTAGTGCTATACCACTGTTCTCAGAAGTATAGAATGATTTTATCGATAATTCTGGGATCGTCATAAAATAATTATGTTAATGTACGTACTTAACAACTTACCTACAATGTATATTATATGAATGAATGCATTCGGGGTATATGGAGTGGCGCGGACGCATTCCCCCCGCGCCAAAATTTCGTGTTTCATTATTATAAATAAAAGATCTTGCGCTAGTCGAATATCAATTTGTAACATACATACATACATATATCACGCCTTTATCCCTTGCGGGGTAGGCAGAGCGTTAATGGCCAATGGTAAGAATACGGCCACTATCGCCGCGTATGACATTTTTGATGTTTGTTTTCTAAGGTTGTTTCAGAAAACATGTGTATCACTATAGTAACAGGTTGTCAGCCTATCGCCTAAAAATACACCAACAATCTCGAGTCAATTTGTAACTATTTCATTTATTATGAAATCAGAACAAAATATCAATAGGTAGGTCAATATATCATCTTGTCATGTCCGTCTGTCTGTCCGCTGACCAGCATCGTCTCGCCAACCAGCCCTACCATCCAAAATGATCGTAACAGGTCGTTTCCAATTCGGTACAATTATTTCAATACATACCCTAAAATTACAATGTAAGTAGGTACTTATTATTATTTTTTATACATATATCGCTATATTAATATTAGCATGCACATGTTTAAATAAATTTTCTTACACATAATATGAGTAAACTTATTAAACGGTGATATAAAATATCGATATAATTTTACATATTTATTTTTCCCATCTCTACAAAATATGCGGTCATTGCGAAAGCCAATTGCGTCTAGCGATAATTACCTCTCCCCCCGCAAAAACCAGTGAGCTTGGTTTTGAACAAAATCGTACCGACGCGTTCTCCACTGGTTACTCTCCTCCGTGCCTTTTCCCGACACCACCTGGATTCCTTCCTGTCACCCGCCATAAAGACTTTCCTTATAAAATGACTCGTGTTCTTAATATGTACCTAGTACCTATCTATTTATCTGTTTTTTAACTATTTAATTTCTATCAATGATCTTACAAAATCGACGCACGACGGAGCGCAACATCGCAGCGGTCTGTCAGATCCATACTAGAAATGTCAATCCCCATACTAAAACCGCTCAACAGCTGTTGACGCAGCGCTATCGCAGTGTCGTTTCTAGTATGGATCTGACAGACCGCTGCGATATTTTTGCGCTCCGTCGTGCGTCAAGAGCGCTATCCACCTATTGTCACAAACTCCAAGATATCAAGATGTGGCATTTGAGTTTGAAACTTTTGAAATACAATGTAATTAAAAAATAATGATGTAATGAATTTCGTTTGTTAAATCAATTTTGTTTGTTTTGGCCCGATGAACATCGGTTTTAGCCGGTATTTGATATCACTAAGCTGAAGCCCATTAATTTTACTGTAACAAGTGTAATAAAACCCGAGGGGCGGTTCATAGCCAACCCTCGACTGAGAAAGGGTAGGAAGGTACATAAAATCAACCTTTATTCCTGACTGGTTTGACTTAGACACCCATTTTCACCAGTTACAACGTCTCTCTTTTCGTGTGAGAGACCAAGTCGTTCAACAACCTGATGAACCTTAGAGTCAGAATTTTTTAACCTTCTTCTACGAGTAGCCGGCTTCTGACATGGTTGTGTAACGACCGCCGCCTAAGTGATCATAGACAGCAACAGGGATCTACGGCTTAACGTGCCATCCGAAACACGAAACCATCTTACTTACGGACAATCGGGTGGTTCAGCCCGCAATGTCCTAACCAGACTAGGAACATATTCACAAAGTGATAAATATCAACTTTTGTGAATGACCCACCGAGAATCGAACCCGGAACCTTCTGCGTCAGAGGCAGTTGCACTACCACTGCGCCATATCGGTCGCCGTTACACCGTGCTTGTGTATTATTAAAAATTTTCACATAATATGCTCGACTCGTCGTATTTCAATCGTTAAACGGAGGTTTCCGGCTTAGAATAGAATCACCCCATTTTTACCTGTAAAAGTCAAACGGGTAGCAACGTTTCCTGTGAATAGATATTGTAGATACAATACCTTGCAAGTCCGACCGTCTACCAAGCGTGGAGAATTTAGCCAATTTCCTCTAATTGGTGGAGACACATGACCAGCAGTCGACTGTTGCAGCTGTAGTTGTAGGTAGTATTAATATTTTGAATGATTTTTATATCATACTTGAACAATGATAGAATTCACGAGCAAACTTTACGTAGGTATGGTTTACACTAAAAGCCTCTGGTTAAGTTAAATAAATATTGCTTAGCTTTCAGCTCATCCATATTATCGCAACTAACACTAAAACTTGATTTAAAATTTGAAATTAATTGCCGTGTGATGCCGGCTTAGAATAGCATCACACAAATCCTTCCCTCGTAAGAGGCGACTAAGGGACTCGATAGTATTGGTGTATTACAATGTTTAGGCAACAGGCTGAAAACCTGTCACTATAGTAATACACATGTTTTCTGAAACAACCTTGGAAAACAATCCTCGAAAATGTCAGACGTGGCGATAGCGACTGTATTCTTACGGCCGTTAACGCTCTGCCTACCCCGCAAGGGATAAAGGCGTGATATATGTATGTATTTATGTAACACTAAAACTTTTGTATCTATTTATTGTCTTTTACATTACTCATGCCGCCAAGGTGAACAGCTGGTCTGAGTCTCAGATCGAGCTTAAAAGCTGAGATGGACTAGTGATAATTTTCCCAGTAATTTTCTATCTGAAAGCTCCCCTCAGTTGGCCTGTAGCCGCCGGGCCGTTTGGACGCACAACGCGCGTGGTGCGTCCCCTCGAGTCAACATTGTGAACAAATATACAAAATTCTATGTGAAAACTTGCTTTTGAAAGTTGAACAATTGTACAGTGCTCTCTAAAATACGAATTTCATTTTATTGGTGAGTAATTTTTAGCGATAAATTGTTCACTAGGGTCTACCTGTTGCTCGATGATTTTGAGGCAAAACAGAGGCCGTGTGAAAACAGTAATTTGCAAATTAGTGCGGTGATTTAAGTACGTTGCTGGAGATTTTTTAAATATAAATATTTATTGATTTATGAGGTTATTTGTGGGTGTTATTCTGACACGTGGGTAGGTAGGTAGCTGGTATATGTAGGCGTAATCGTGTCATATTGATCGCCAGTTTTTCCTCCCTCGGTCCTAATTTTATTGTCGCCGCAGGACATGAATTCGGCAATTGCGGACGGGCTGTAGTTGCGGTCCACTTGTTGCTGTTCCTTTGATATATTTTCTTCATTTTTTGTACTCATTCTTGTGCGGTTGATTCAAGAATAGTCGGGGTTTATTTTTTAAGTATATCAAGCATACCTTTCTTAACATTTTTCTTACATGACTGAAACAAATAAAAAATTAGAAATTAAAATTTGATTTGATTTTAACCCAAACAAATTCAATAAAATTCAATTATTAATGTAACACGAGATTTATTGATCTACAACATTATGGAAATAATTTCGACACATATTTCTTTTTGTTTATTATCATCATCAACGCTCATTTAATGAAATGCCCTTAAAAAGCGTACGTATTTAATTTAATACCGAATAAAACACTTCCCGTGTTCTTGCATAAATTCGCAGGCAATGATTAATCCCCGGTAGCCCGTATGGGAGAGGCGACGCTAGTACTTACAGCAGAAGTTGATGGTTCACAATTTGATTTGTATCTCCCATTAAAATATCCAGCCGACTGAGTCCATTTGTATGGGACGTCCAAATCTTTTTTCAGCTTTGGACCTTTCCTTTCCTTGAGGAAAGTTGTTCAGTTTCATAGACTGGTTCCCCCCTTAAAAAATTGTAGGTAACTTTTTACACCCTAAATGTGTACATTAAGGTCTAACTTACTATAAAGTGCGTATCTACCTATCCAAAAAGGCTTAACGCAGTGATCGAGCGAGTTTTTAAAAATCGTACCTGCCACTTAAGTGATAACAATCTTTAGTAATGGAGAGTGGTTCTAAACTAAAGAGCTTTTTAACGGCCTCGCCAAAAAGGTGGAAACAAAAGCGGAAAATTACGGGTTTTCAAACGGTCTCCAAAAAAAACTAGGCTATCATACTTACATTCATATATCAAACATTTATCCCTTGCGGGGTAGGCAGAGCATTAACGACCGTAAAAAAATATAGTCGCTATCGCCCCGTCTGACAAATTTTAAAGGCCGTTTCCGATAATTCACTATAATTCACAGGTTGTCAGCCTATCGCCGCAAAATTGTAATATACATGAAACCCTCGAGTCCCTTAGTCGCATCTTATGACACCCGCGGGAGATAAACGGGGTGATGCTATTCTAAGCCGACATCACACGGCGGATAATGTGGTTATTATTAGGTCTACGCGTTGTATGGTATACAAAGTACGAAAGATAAACGTATTTCCTGCAAAATAGACTCATGAATTTGAATTCGCAAGATGACTAGGTCATTAATAAAATACAAAAGTTGTACGGCAAAAACTATTGTTTAAAAATACTACAAACTCCATTCATGGTTCTTGGAAATATTCAAAGTATGAAATAATAAACAGAAAACGATTATTATAAAAGTAAATGTAGTGACGCCATCCAAAATCCAAAAGTGACGTCGTCATCAGTCAGTATTTTCATACAAAATATCGTTTTAAGGGGCTGACAAGAGCTAAAAACCGGTCCCATTCTGACAAATGTCAAACTGCGCGCGTGGGAACGGGACGGAATCTTGCCGATTCAATGATATTTTCGTATTTTCGATGATAACTCGGTCAAAAATAAGTAATTTGAAAATCAATAACAATATGTCGATAGAGTATTGTACGGCGCTCATTCTGATAATAAACACTTAATTATTGCGTGGGTTTTGTTCATGCAGTTTGCGATATAATAGATTTTTAGAGGTAACTTTACGATGTTTTTCTATCAAGCTAAATTACTAATATCATGTTTTGGAAACAATAGCACTACAGCAAATATCCTGAAGATTATGACCTTTTTTTTCATCAGTTTTTCTGCATTTTATCTAGGGTAGAAATCACTTATAAAAGTAGCTTTTAACTCTACTCAGCCCCTTAAAAAGTAGCTCATTTGACCTGCCAGTCATCATGTCTATTTTGAAATTGTGAGAGCATCGTGTAACCTTTTCTAAACCTATTTTGACGGATAGTGACAGCAAAGCACACCGCCACTTTTAGAAATAAGCTTCTAAAAAAAGTCACAAACGCACTATTATCGCGGTTTGTCTGTTATTTTTACATACATACATACATATATCACGCCTTTATCCCTTGCGGGGTAGGCAGAGCGTTAACAGCCGTAAGAATACGGTCGCTATCGCCACGTCTGACATTTTTGAGTATTGTTCTCTAAGGTTGTTTCGGAAAACATGTGTATCACTATAGTGACAGGTTGTCAGCCTGTCGCCTAAAAATTGTAATACACCAATACTCTCGAGTCCCTTAGTCGCCTCTTACGACACCCACGGGAAGGATGTGGGGTGATGCTATCCTAAGCCGGCATCACACGGCATTTATTGTTATTTTTAAGGTATACTATAAAAGATTAGTATACTCATATAAATAGTTCAAATCGAGTAATAGATCTGTATAGCGGTAGGTTATACACTGTTCAAATCCGGAATGACATAACGAAATTCCAACCGTTGTCCAGATTGGTATGGCTTTGAATAGCGGTAGCATTTCCATAAGCGCGCACTGGTTGTAATGTATGGGGCACGGCACACCGCTTGCGTGACCTACGCACCGCGCTACGTAACGCAAGCGTGTGCATGCTCCTACACATTACAACCGGTACGCGCGTGTACACGTGCACGCATACGAGCAGTATACGCAGCCAGTGTGCTCTGCCCTTTTAAGTTGATAGGAATTACCGAATCCGCCTTTACAGCGTTTCTCCACTGATCCGGTCCGGCTGCCGGATGTCGGAAGTAGCCTTCCGACAATATTCGAATGCCGGATGACGCTTTTCTAGTCTATCCGGTAAAAGATGGACAGTAGAATGACGTCATGGTAGAGTTCAATGAGTACCTTTAATATACCTTTACTTTTGGTACGTCTGTCAGTTCGGACTTCGGACCGTCAGAATCCAAATTTCGGTTTGGAAAAGCATGGATAGTAGTGTAATAGATTTCTAACCCGGGTCGAAAATTGACGGACCGGCATATGACAGATGCCGGATAAGTGGAGAAAGGCCCTTAAGATCGTGTATTTTCATTTTTAATTACATTTAGGTGCTTGTATATCACACCTTTCCCGTATATTTTTACACGAGACTCCCTTTGTTTATTGACAGCAAGGGCCACTTTACAAAGTACGAACACCACACTTGACAGACGCTGGTGCAAGAGAGATGTATAAGTGTAACAGACAAGGCAGCGCAAGTTTCTGCGATTTTCCTGCATCAGCATCAGTTTTTAGTACCTATGGGGAATGAGGTTTTTTGGACTGGTAGCAATACTAGTCCGAAAAAGGTGGCGCTTTTTGAGATTGAGGGATTATCGGTCAAGTTCAGTGTACAGTATTAATAAAAACTATCTATGCTGAGTTTTTCCTTTAATCGGAAAAGCGCCACCTATTTGGAACTAAACTATTCTATCTATCTAACCCCATTGGCTACCTTGCATCTGACAGACGCATGCCTTACGGATGCGCTAAAAAAGCGCAGCGTCGTGCGATAGATGTGGGATCCACCTTACCTACGGATTATCCATTCGGCATGTTTATTTTGGTTCGGCCGAGACGACAACAGGGGATCGATTGAAACAGCCTGGTGGTCCGGTAATCACATTTTCTGGATCATTTTTTTGACTGTCCCGATGGCGTAGCGGATAGTATACCTGCCTTCTACGCCGAGGGTCGTGGGTTCGATCCCCACCGAACACAAATATTTGTTAAGTCAATTTTCAAATAATTGTGTTGAGTCTGGGTGTTTTCTATGTATATAATATGTATTTATTTGCAAAAAAAAGTATACATGTATTAGTATCAGCTATCTAGTTTACACACAAGCTTTTCTTAGTTTGGGGCTAGATGGCGCTGTGTGAATTGTCCAGGATATTTATTTATTTATTTATCCCCACTTCAATTTGGGTTCGATTCTCGCAGAAATTGAAATTGACATCTTACAATATTGACATGCGATTCCAGACTACTTAATATTTTGGAAGTATTATGTACATACATACATACACATATCACGCCTTTATCCCTTCCGGGGTAGGCAGAGCGTTAACAATCGTTGAATTTCGGTCGTTATCGCCACGTCTGACAAGTATTGAGGGCCCTTTTCGATGATACATGTATCACTGTAGTGACAGGTTGTCAGCCTGTCGCCTAAAATTGTAATACACATGAAACCCTCGAGTCCCTTAGTTGCCTTTTACAACACCCACAGGAAGAAATGGGGTGATGCTATTTTAAACCGGCATCATACGGAAGTATTATGTGCCACTGCGAAAGTTGAAATCAGTTTTTACACTAGCAGATCTCTCTTTTCGTGTGGGACATCGAATTGTCCCATGAATCCCAGTGTCAGAATTTTTCAACCGCCTTCTACAAGTAGCAAGCTTTTCACATGGTTGTGTAACGACCGCCGTCTGAATAATCATAGACTGCAACCGGGACCTACAGCTTAGCGTGCATTCCGAAGCACGGAGCCATCTTTCTTACGGACAATCGGTTCAGCCCACAATGTCCTAACCAGACTGGGAGCAAATTCACAATCTTTGTGACTGACCCACCGAGGATCGAACCCGGAACCTTCTGCGTCAAAGAGAGTCGCACTACCACTGCGCTACATCGGTCGTCACTTTAGCAGATAATTTCAATGTCACGAGCAATATTTAAATGTTAGCTATAACGACTAAAAAGTGGTCATTGCCTAAACCTAGAGTTTCAGATTTCTGAGGCTTTCAATTTGTCTGTTCCCGAGAAGATACTTACATGGATGATTTCTCGGATGTTTATGCATACATACCTACATATATCACGCCTTTATTCCTTGCAGGGTAGGCAGAGCGTTAACAGCCGTACTGGCGCTCTCGTCACGTCTGACATTTTTTAAGGATTGTTTTAGAAGGTTGTTTTAGAAAACATGTGTAGATATCACTATAGTGTCAGGTTGTCAGCTTGTCGCCTAAAAATTGTAATACACCAATACTCTCGAGTCCCTTAGTCGCCTCTTACGACACCGACGGGAGGGATGTGGAGTGATGCTATTCTAAGGCGGCATCACACGGCATATGTTTATGGCCTGTCGAGAAATGAAAATTTTAAGAAAAAAATTGGCCCACCAGACTAAATAGCAAATATCGCCTCCACCTCTGTAAACCTATATTTATAAGTATAGTAATTTATAACTATATTTATAAATAATAGGTAAAGTATATTTGGTAATAAGTTATTCGGGAACCTTCCACCAGAAAGCTATTTGTTAGATGTCAATACTCAAACTCCGTCCGGTTAATTAATACCAAATTGTAATACAACATCAAAGACATTTTATATCTTTGCTGTTAGTGAAAGACATTGATGGAAAATTTGTATTATCCCACTTTCAGTATTGGAACGGAGCCTTTTACAATGATTGTTACTGTTCCGAATTTATGTTAGTTTTAAAGGTAAAGAAATGTTTAGGTTTGGAGAATAATGTACAACTTTATCTGATGTATGACTGGAAATTATAGTATAACGAATAAAATATAACGCAACGGACATCAAATGTGATTCACGCCTGAGGCATATAACCAAAATGAAAAACGTCCGCGTGTAAGAAATTTTTAAAATCCATTTAAACTGGACAAAAATGGAGAATGGAAAAGTTTTAGGGGTTTTAGTACTTACTACACAGCCAAAAGTGAGAATCAAACTTTTTTACCCGACTGCCTCAGAAGAAGGGTTATGATTTTCAAGGGTATGTATCTTAGTATGTATGCGGTTTAAGTATGGGAAATTGGGGAGTGACGTTTCTAGTATGGATCTGACAAACCGCTGCTGCGATATTTTAGCGGTCCGTCGTGCGTTAAGTGTGCGATGCGCCTTAAGCTCGCCGCCACCATATTTGAAAGACGAAATAATGTACATTCTCATGATCATGACACCGCACCATTTTTAGTAATGTGTAAGTGAATTACAGGACCCACCCTTCTTATAAGGGTTTTTCTTTAAAACACCAACCTGAATGGCCCATCTGCCCTTCTCATTTAGCGTTGTCATCAAACAGGCGGTAGACTCTTACACCTTTTGTCCCTATTTATGAAGAATGACCCTTTTGTACAATACCGTCCTTTGTTTTGTTTTAGCAAAGGCGGTTCAGTATAGGCGCACAAAATAGACCACAATTAGGGAGATGGCGCGCGGGGCGCCATTACAGATGGTTCACTTAGTACATTGGATGTAGGACGACTCGGTGTCCCACGCAGAAAAAGAAAAACTTAGTACTTCGCAAGCATTTTTCTGTATGTTTCAGAAAAATGCTTGTAAGCAACCTACAATTACAAGAATCTCGAGGTTGAGTACCTAGGTCGAAATATGAAAGAAATTTTTGGACCCATACAAAATGTAGCAGCCGAGTGAGTCAACCTGTATAGGAGGTTCACAATTTTTTTTCATATTTCGACCTTTGTTTCTTGGGGAAAGTTGTTCAGTTTCATGGGCTGATTCACCCCTTAAAATATTTGCATCTATTTTTTTTACACCCTGTATGATTCTGAGTTGACTTTAATACAAGACCTCTCTCACCAGAGTTTATCAAAACGTTGCATAATAAAAAAAGTCGTCGTGCGTGGCAACCTGAATCTTAGTGACTTGAGTACCTCCGAGATCCTTGAAAACGTAGGTTGCTTACATGCGCTAGAGAAAAATGCTTGCGAAGATTATGCGATACTAGAGAACGAGTTTCTTTGAGTTTTCATACAAACACTAAGAAAAACCAGTAAGTACAAGCAAGTTTGTTTCATTGTTGTTGAACTTGAATTCAAAGAAAAGTTCAAAAATTCAATTTGTTTCCATTTCAATGTTGTGCTGTCGATAGACTACCAAGTAACAGCCACGACACTCCATTGCTGGACCTGGGCCTTCCTTTATCGGGGAGGGTATAGCCATACTCACCTCACTTGGCATAGCAAGCTACTAGTTCCATAGTTCCATACTAGTTTCATTATAAAACAATCACTCTGTGGTCACGAAACGAGCATCTGGGCTTTTAATGACCAATAAACTGATTATTAGCGTGTAGCTGTAATGATCTCTCCGACCGATTTCGGCCATGGCGACCACTTTGACTCCTAATCAGATCGGCGCTGATGCGCCCGGAGATGGCTATTGTAGCCAATTTTGGCAGTAAACTCCCGTGCACAGAGTGGACACGTGAGTTTGCCATTTACATAATTATAGTTAATGGCGACGGGTGGACGGGCCTTCAGCTCATCGCGCTTAGCGTCGAGGTCTGCTTTACGCTGTTCCTCAAACTCGCGGACTTGCCTCTTAACCATCCCGCGCCATTCGGGACGCTGTGCTGCCAGACCCTCCCATTGAGTGGGCTCAATGTTGCATCTTTTCATGTGTCGTTTCTGAACATCTTTATATCTGAGGAGTTGTCCGCCATGCTTTCGCTTGCCCTCCTCTAGCTCAGAATAAAAGATGCGCTTCGCCACTCTCTCCTCCGACATCCGGGATACATGACCGCACCACCGTAGCTGACGGCGCATTAGATAGGCCTCAATGCCACCAACATTGGCTCGTCTCAGAACTTCGGTATTGCGCACTCGGTCGGACCATCTGATCTTCATGATGGTGCGAAGGCATTTTAGGTGGAAGCGATCCAGAGTGCGTATGTGGTGACGATACACACACCAAGTCTCGGAGGAGTATAGAAGGTTTGGCAGCACAATCGCCATATATACAGAGATTTTTGTGGCTAGCTTTAGGTCGTGCGAGCAGAAAACCTTGGAACACAACTTCCCAAATGCTGCAGCTGCAGCACTGATTCTGCTGTTGATCTCAGCATCAAGGTTACACTTAGATGTTATAGTGTTCCCCAGATAACGAAACTTATCAACCTGTTTCAGCATATCCTCACCAAGCATAATCGCCAGTGTCTCGCGACCATGCGAGTCTAAGGACATCACTTCCGTCTTTTTGACACTGATCTTCAGGCCGAATTTACAGCATGCTTGGTGAAAGACGGACATTAACTGTTGCAGGCCGTCTGGGGATTCTGCAAGAAAGCACAAGTCATCAGCATACATGATCTCAGTAATCAATGCATACGAGACTTTAGTGCGCGCCTTAAGTCTAGCCAGGTTAAAAAGACTGTCATCTGTGCGGAAACGGATGCGGACTCCTTGGGAAACAGTATTTAGGACTTCTTTGACTACAACTGCAAAGTACAAGGCGAACAGTGTGGGCGCTAGACTTCAACTGCCAAGCTATTTTAGGAGGGGTGATGATGAGGCCAGTTGACTCAGTGACGACGGACTAGGGAAAAGAGTAGCTACTTGCCTGGTAGAGTATTGTGACTAGGAGACCGATTGGTCCATACGGGGACATAATATTTGGAAGTTGTATTTAAAGCGATCTGCGGAAACACTTCGATACCGCGTTTTGATAATGATTTACTTATTTTTATTTATTTAATATTAATACATTGGGCCTTACCACAAAAAAATTAAACGATGTCGGCCGCGTGTTTAAAATAAAAGTCCGTACAAAAAAACGCTAGACGTGAGTTAGACACGCGTTCACTTCTAGTCTAACTTTTTTGAGGTAAGTATATGTTTTTCACAAAAATCGTCACGGTAGAGTCTTGACTCGTAGACAAGGAAATTACCAACGTAATAGAATATTACCAAGTAATAATGAGCTAATAATACCCACTAGCAATGTGGTTCCCTAAATACTCGATTTATGCGTCTACTCTGGCGCCTATGGAGGCGTATTTTAAAAACGCTAGAACTCCCAATTCGAATGCGCTAGTCTTGGACAAACGTTGAACTTTGCATTACTCCCTAATGAACCCGGGACAACTCGGTGTCCCACACGAAATGATAAGAGAGTTGAGTAGAATAGTGTGTGACACAATTAATTAAGAACAAATATTAATTATTAGGAAATGTGTGGACACCCATAAAAATGAAAAACTTTTGTCTAAAATATTTTATCAAAATATGACCTTTCATACAAAATGTACCACCAGCCGTACTTTGTGAGAATTGTAGTATAAGTAGTGTCCAAATTGAACACACACCACCCCTAAAATATTTGAACTTAAACGTAACCCTATATAAATAAATAAAACATTGCGGGCTGAACCACCCGATTGTCCGTAAGTAAGATGGTTCCGTGTTTCGGATGGCACGTTAAGCCGTAGTTGCTGTCTATGATCACTTAGACGGCGGTCGTTACACAACCATGTCAGAAGCCTGCTACTTGTAGAAGGCGGTTGAAAAATTCTGACACTAGGGTTCATCGGGTCGTTGGACGATTCGGTGTCTCACACGAAAAGAAGAATAAATAAAATAAATAAATATCCCGAACAATTCACACAGCGCCATCTAGCCCCAAACTAAGCAAAGCTTCTACTATGGGAACTAGATAGCTGATACTAATACATATATACTTTTTTTTTTGTAAATAAATACAAATTATACATAGAAAACACCCAGACTCAACACAAATATTTGGAAATTGACTTAACAAATATTTGTGTCCGGTGGGGATCGAACCCACGACCCTCGGCGTAGAAGGCAAGCATACTATCCGCTACGCCATCGGAATAGTCAATATATTCGAGAATCAATTTGAAATGCGAACCCGAGATCCCTGTTATTTCTAAAATACGCCTCCCAACGCCTGGCTGAATTTACTCTCTTGTGTTTATTTACTCACCTCTTATTACCAGCTTCTATTATTGCGCGAGGAGTGGGAGAGCTATAAATGACGTAAAATTCCTACATATTGTGTGATGTACAGAATAGCAACAAGCCAATGCCGTGTGATTCCGGCATAGTATAGCATCACCCCATTTCTTTCCCGTGGGTGTCGTAGAAACCGACTAAGGGACTGGGGGGTTTCAAGTGTATTGCAATTTTAGGCGACAGGCTGAACCTGTGATTACAGTGATGCACGGCTTATCTGAAACGAACCTCTAACATTTTTCAGACGTGGCGATAACGGCCATAATTTTACGGTCGTTAACGCTCTGCCTACCCCGCTAGGGATATAGGCGTGATATGCGTATGTATGTATCAACCTATTTATTTCCCGTAGAGGGCGCTAGGACTGACTGACAATGAGACGCACGTTTCCCGGGTGTAGACGGCATCTCTTCTGTTTAATTTTTTTTTTCTAAAACGGTTTCGAACCCTCGCGCATCGTTTGGCAGATTCTTGATTCTTTGCTATAGGTAGGACAGAAACTTGATAAGACAGAAGCTGGATTGGGCAGAATCGTGTTTTGGCAGAGTACAGTCAGGATGCTTGCTTGCTTATCGTGTGGGTTGTAAGACCTGCAGGTGAATATATATATATATATATATATATATATATATATATATATATATATAGGTGTGAGAATCAGGAAACAGATAATGTTAATAATTATGATGTAACCTCTTTAGTTTTATACGTTACATGTCGATTTAGCAGAAGATGATGAGGTAATTTTTTTACCATTGTTGTACATATTACCAGACAAGAAAGAAGAGACATTTAAAAGATTATTTTAAATTTTAAAGGATCAATTTTCAATTAATATTGAATATTACAAATGCGACTATGAGATAGCCGCAATTAACGGCGTGAAATCATGCTGCTTTACGACTCATGTCTTAGATAGCTGAGGTAACTAAATTTCTTGAACTAAAAGGTGATGGAGGAGACAAGGCCATATTTTTTTTTCTCGAGATAAAATCTTTATTCATATAAAATACAAACATGTCAAAATAAAATTACAAATCAAAAAAGAAATAATTAACAATAAAATATCTGGATTTTTACGTAAATAATAATAGTAAATGTATTTTTACACGTAAAGTTATTTAAGATAATATATATAATCATTTATCTTTCTTTTTACTGCCTTTTTTATTTACTTATTCATATATGTATTATATTTTTTACGTCCAGTGGACTTTATTATGGAATGTAATCTTTTATGCCAGAGAATTGTAATTGGTGTCTTTTCTCATCCACCCAGCTTACGAATTCCTTACCCTTTTTAACAGCTATTTTGACTGTTATAAGACAGTCGTACTCAGCTGTGTGGCGCTTAGAACCCAACGGTGGACTCCCGAAAACCTTTTCATACGCATGGTCCAACTTGAACTCGCATTTTTTTTCACCGACTCCCCAAGGAAAATCCCTTTCCGACAAGCTCTTAGCATAAGTTTTATTTTCAATAATATCGTAAAATGCGTGAAAACAATCGGTAAAACGCATATCGTCAAGGAAAGTGACGTTCAGTGGTCTACAAATAATTTTTAGGATTGGAAAGTCCCACCGCATGCCATTATATGCTATCAAACAGACGGGCTTGGGCATCGGGTCCAAGAAGTTGATGATCTGGTCAATATCTTCCCTACTGAAGATATCAGATGGTGGTGTTTCATTCTCTTGCTGGAGCTAAAACAGAACATGTGATATATTTGTACATGGAATGTAAAAAAAATTGCTGACAATAATGGCCAGTGTCTGAAATTAAGCTTTCGAAACAGCTGTTACGATTTTAAAAACCGTATTGTGAAAGGTAGGTATAATTATAACTAGGGACCGGATGATATGCAACATAAAAAACATGCAAACATGTACGAAGAATGTTTAAAATATGCATATATAAAAATCGCCAAATATCTGAAATTATAATGCAAGATCAAATTACAGGTTTTAAATATAAAAACAAAATATATTTTTTACAACGAACTCAACAATAGTTGAAAAACATTTCACCGCATTTTGACGATGGAAGAAACATTTTTTTTTTTTAGATTTAATACGTACTTAGGTAATCATGCGTAGTGAAAGAAAATAAAAAGTAAAAAAAGACGCACTGCGCTCGAAAAATATTGATAATGTGTTATAAATATGCATCAATCCTAACAAGATTAGAACTAAGAAAAATATACTATACTTAAGCAATGAAACTGGCTTTTGATCCCCTCTATTCAAAGAACTCTGCTGTGCGCCTAAAATAGGCCATTTAAGCCCTCCGGGTAATAATGAGATTTGAATTTAGAACATAAAAGTTTGCACCCAATGAAACGCAATTTTACTAGGGATACGAAACTTTTTTCTCTGTAATAACACACAACACACAAATCACGCCTTTATCCCTTGCGGGGTAGGCAGAGCGTTAACGATCGTAAAATTACGGTCGTTATCGCCACGTCTGACAAGTATTGAAGGCATCTTCAGATGATTCGTGTATCACTGTAGAGACAGGTTGTCAGCCTGTCGCCTAAAATTGTAATACGTGCTAACACACATGAAACCCTCGAGTCCCTTAGTTGGTTCTTACAACACCCACGGGAAGAATTGGGGTGATGATATTCTATACCGGCATCACACGGCAAATACTACTTAATATCTGACATTTTTCTCTGTAATACTACCTAATATCTGACATTTTATTGAGTATTTAACACCTAAACGTTTTGCCGTGTGATGCCGGCTTTGCCGTGTGATGCCGGCTTAGAATAGCATCACCCCACATCCTTCCCGCGGGTGTCGTAAGAGGCGACTAAGGGACTCGAGAGTATTGGTGTATTACAATTTTTAGGCGACAGGCTGACAACCTGTCACTATAGTGATACCCATGTTTTCTGAAACAACCTTGGAAAACTATCCTCAAAATGTCAGACGTGGCGATAGCGACCGTATTCTTACGGCCGTTAACGCTCTGCCTACCCCGCAAGGGATAAAGGCGTGATATATGTATGTATGTATGTATGTTTAACACCTAACATTTACCTCATTTCCAATAAAAAATTGAAATTTAAAAGGAATGTCCCAAATTTTATTTTTCTTAAGGCGCAATTTTGACAAGCAATGTTCATTCACCTAACAGCCTAGAATCCCTACCTACTGACACTGGCAGAATTACCCTTAACGGGTAGTGTTATTAAGAAATGAATGTAAATATTGACTTGCAAAATTTATTTGATGATATTTATTAGATGAAGTATGAAATAAACTGTGAGACGATAATAATGGACGTACATAGAGGTATTTGTTGTTTTTCTCATAAAGGGGATTAAAAGTAGTATGTATAACTCGGGCCTAATTATTTATCCTCGGGCCATGTACGAATCCCTCGCTTTACTCAGGATTCTACTCCAAAACCCTTCGTTCCTCTCGTGATTTAAAATAACGCCCTCGCCTTAAATATATCATTTCAGTCCCTTGTCATAAAAACTACTATTAATATGCAAATATGCAATTTCATATAATCCTGTCTCTATAACGTGCACTTGGAATACATTTTGGAATATTAAGAGTGTTAGGCCTCTTTCACACTCAACGTCCAACGCAGCGCATTTCTGACGTCCGTCAAACGGACGCTAAAATAACCAACGCTGAACCAATGCAGTGACAACGCACGACGCACGATCAAAATATCAGGCAAAATGCCGTCGTTTGGCACGACGCAGCCGCTAGCACTGCGCTAACGGATGCGTCGTCAAGCAACGCAGCGGTTGTGTGTTGGGACATCTGTCGAGTGCGGTTTTTGTATGGGGAGTGACGTTTCTAGAATAGATTTGTCAGACGGATCTAATAGCGCAGCGTTATTTTTGCGCTGCGTTGGACGTTGAGTGTGAAAGAGGCCTAACGTTTCAAATTGATCCTCCTTGAAACTAGTTGTTAATGTAGGTAGGTTTCTAATACAGACATACATAAATCACGCCTTACTCCCTAACGGGGTAGGCAGAGCTTTAACAGCCGCAAGAAATACGGCCGCTATTGCCACGCCTGTCATTTTTTGAGGATTGTTTTCAAGGTTGTTTCAGAAAACAGTCTATCACTGTAGTGACAGGTTGTCAGCCAGTCTCCTAAAATTTTTAATACACCTTATAAATATAAACACCTTATAATACACATTATAATACACGTGTTTCTTGATTCAACCTTATCTGTTCCTTGTCATACAATACCTGCCCTAGAAGATTGCTCTAAAATTCTTAACAGTACACATAAATTTAAAATCGCTAGCCTAAACATTAGAAGTCTTCAAAAAAACTTTGACGAGTTCCTTGTTGCATTAAAACGTACTAATATAGCATTCGACGTGATTGTACTTACCGAGTGTCATCTAGGTACATGCTCAAAAGTAAGGTCTATCCAAGGTTACTCTCACTATCATACATCTAACATAACAAACCAGGCAGGTGGCGTGGTTGTCTATGTCAAAAGCGAACTAAAATTTAACGTTACCGAACCTAGTATAGCTGAAGCCGATAGTTTAGCAGTAGAGATAGATAATTCTTTGGTCATTCTGTGTATTTACAGATCTCCATCTTTTTCCGATATTGATAATTTCCTGCTATCCTTGGAGTCGTTCTATAGGAATGGTATCAGGGAAAAGTTTGTTTTGGCTGGTGACATAAATATGGGTGGATATTTGAAAACGGTTCTTCAGGTCCCTTTCCTGGCAAATTGAACATTTTAGTTTAATGGTTTTTTTATCATTGCATAATAATGAAGGCCTATTGAAAAAGTTATTTACGAAAAAACACTTAAATTTAACCACAGGTTTCGTCAAAATACAATTCTGAAATTTGAGGTGCCAGTCAACGGGACATTTTGCGCCAGTAAAGGGACAAAGTAATTATTTTAACAAAATATATGAATAAAAGCTGTTCATCTTTTGCTTTTAACAAAGTAGAATAGAAGTAAAAGTTGCCGCAGCCTACCAGACTGACGCCCTGAAGCCTCAGTCTCAGATAATTTGCTCGTGCTTAAAACACGACACAGCTAGCCCGACATACGAAATGAAACAGTCACAGTGTTCGACAATCACAGTTGACAGGCGGGCGTATGTGATCTGTCGACCTCCGGAAGAAGGCTGTTTGTAAACAGCCGAAACGTAGACCCAATTCTCCACCAAACAATAGTAACGTAAGTCGCTTAAACTTAGGCCATAATGAAACAGCCAGCATGAGACAAGAAGAAACCACCGAAAAGATTATGACCTGAAAATTAACTGTGTTGTACATTCTGCTACTGAACAGACGAAGATAACCTTAAAGATGACGCAATCAGCCTAAGACATGCATGACTCAGATAGCCTTAGACACCACTAGGCAAGCAACCTAACACACGCCGCTGTATACATGAGACACGACGCTATCAGCTTCAGAGGCATTGCCATCAGACTGAGAAATAACGTAACTAACCTGAAACACGACGCAGTTACCTTAGAGACGACGTAATCAGCCTGAGACACGATGTACTCAGCTCAAAAGACGTCGCAACCAACCTGAGACATAACACAGCCATGCTGAGATACAATGCAGACAGCTGAAGAGACGTCGCAATCAACCTCAGACAACGCAGTAGGCTAAGCGACGTCGCAGTCAACTTTAGAGATGTCGAAGTCACCCTTAGTGAGACATAGCGCAGCCACCCTGAGATGCAACGCGGTTGCTTCAGAGACTTCGCTTAATGACCTTGAGTGAGATACAACGCAGCCAACCCGAGATGCAACGCAGTAAACTGAAGAGCCGTCTCAATTATTCTGTGACATGACGCAGCAACCCTGAGATACAACGTAGTTAGCTTAAGAGACGTCGCAATGAGCCTGAGTGAGACATGACGCAGCCACCCTTAGATACTCGTACAACGCAGTAGCTTAAGAGACGTCGCAATCAGTCTGAGACATTACGCAACCACCCTGAGATACAACGCAGTCAGCTAAGATACGTCGCAATGCGCCTGAGTGAGACGTATCGCAACCAACCTGAGATACAACGCACTCAGCTTAAGAGACGTCGCAGTCAGCCTAAGACATAACGCAACCACCCTGAAATACACCGCAGTCAGCTTAAGATACGTCGAAATTAACCTGAGACTTAACGCAGCCTCCCTGAGATACAACGCAATAGCTTAAGAGACGTCTATCAATCAGCCCGAGATATCGTGCAGCTACCCCGAGGCCTAACGCAGCCACACCTAAAGACATAAAGAAAATGTTTTTAAACTATGTCATCTGCACGAAAAACAATGCTGTTTACCAACTGGAAACCCTTAATCTAACTTACGGTACTCATGGGCAGACATGGGGTGGTGCTATTCTACACTGCAGGCACACCTTTACACAAAAATATTGCAAAAACAATCATTAAAATAACATTAGTCACTTGACTGGCATAAAATGTCACTTGACTGGCATAAAATGTCCCTTGACTGGGAAAAATGCCAGTCAAATGAAGCCAGTCAAGGGACGATTTTCTATGTTTTTAGTGATATATTGGTAAACCCTTGAATGTAATCAAAATTTTTAAACGAATCTTAAATCTCGCTTTATTATGCGACATGTTTTGTTCAGAACAAGTCCTCTGTAATAACTCTTTCATGAAGAAAACATGCACAGGAAAGGGACCTGGCGCGGGTGCAAAAATAGGATCTAAAAATTTAACGACTCCTATTTTGTTCTAGAAGTGCCAAGGAGCTACATGCTCCCTCTCCAGGGATGCAGAAGTAATCCTGGCAGAAGGCAGAAACAAGACCCAGCTCATAGTTCTTTTAGTTTCAGCGATTCAGTCGTTTTAGACCACGTATTCAGAAAACACAAAAACGTGTGACCAACACAAACTGTCACTTTTATCGGTATACGCAGTTAAATATTGTCCAATTAATAATTTTCCATAAATCTACATGATATAAGGATTATTATGATGGGTGAAAAGTTATATGATGTCCAGCTAGATAAAACTTTATACGTGTTTGAATTTCGCAATAGCTGAGTGTGACACGCGAAGAACGCGTGTTTTGGGCCCGATTTCAGGTTTCCGATTAAGTTTTAGTTAAACATATTTCATAATTTGTGGATGAAGTTTTACTTTCCAAATAGTCAATAAAACATTCTTTCGTGTGAATGATACTTAAAATCTGTAAGTGTTGTACACTTGAAGAAATTTACGTGTGACCGCAATTTTTAACTGCTCAAATTTTCACCCATATTAATATAATTGAAAATAGCACAAACACTAATATTAGTGAGCAAACCAAATCAAATAAGTACCTATGTCTCACTGCCGAACTTGGTTTACTTCCTGTAATAACTATGCCTACCCGACTTCAGAACTGCCTTGACCATATCTTCGTCAGCCCCACAGTAACAGCAACCGGAATAGTATGCGAAACTGCTCTTACCGATCACCATATGGTAATAGCTGGAATGGCAACGGCTTTTAAAAGGGAAAAGCCTAAGAGAACAGTTGTTAGGATCGATTATGAGTCTGTTGTTGCTGAACTAAATAATACGGACTGGTCTGATGTCCTTCTCGCAAGTGACGCTTCGTATGCTGCTAGCAAGTTTATGAACGTCCTCTGCGAAGTTAAAAGTAAAAACACTAAAACAAGTACTTTACGACGTTCAAAAGTAATACTGAAGGACTGGATCACTCCTGGTCTCATACGCTGTATGCGACACCGCGACTACCTTCACCAACAACATAGAAAATATCCCAAAGATGCAATCATAGAAAAGTCGTATAAAAGATTTCGAAACTTCCTAGGTGACCTTCTAAAACAATTAAAAACACAACATAACCAAGAAAACCTGGAAGCCAATTCCAATAATCCAGAAAAATTGTGGGAAACAATTTTCTCAGTATGTGATTTAGACCGGAATAAGAAACAAAACCTGGAATTACTCTCTGTTAAGGGAACTCCGACTGAATCGCTTTCAGTGACCAACGAATTCTTTTCGAATATAGGTAACTCTTTAGCTGGCAAAATATTGTCACGACTGAATACCACAGAGTCTCTCCTAGCAAAGGAAGTTAATATTCCAACGCACCCGAACTCATTTTTTATGTGTCCAACAGACGCTGACGAAGTCCTGTCAATCATCCGGCAGCTCAAAAGCGATAGCGCTTCTGGTCTGGACGGCATTGGAAATGATTTTGTTAAAAAAATATCTGGGGCAATTATAGAGCCACCCACTAGCATTATAAACCTAAGTTTATCTACAGGTGTTTTTCCGGAATGTTGGAAGACGGCTGCGGTTATCCCGATTCACAAGAGCGGATCTAAAACCGATCCAACGAACTATAGGCCTATTTCATTGCTACCTGCCTTCTCCAAGATTTTGGAAAGGGTAGTCAACAAGCGCCTCATGAATTTTATCGAATCGAACAACCTCTTGTCCCCCTTGCAGTTTGGCTTTCGTAGAAGTAAATCCACCGAGGATGCAGTATCTGTTTTACTTGAAACGATCTCTACTGCTCTAGATCGGAGAGAGTCATGCGCGGGGGTGTTCCTCGACCTCGCCAAGGCATTCGATACTGTTTCTCACGAAATTTTAATTAGAAAGTTGGAATGCTTTGGGGTAAGAGGAGAGGCCTTGGCTTGGTTCTCTAGTTATTTGTGCAACAGAAAGCAGTGCGTTATGTTGCATAGTCATAAAAGTCGGTTGTCCGTCGTTGCATCTGGCGTACCGCAAGGGAGCATCCTCGGCCCATCATTGTTTTTGATTTACATTAACGATATAACTAAATTGTTTGGGACTGAGGATTGCGTAGATGTGGTCTGCTATGCCGACGACACGGCCATAATATTTCGTGACAAATCGTGGTCTAAAGTCATAGAAAGAGCGGAAAAGGGAATGGCCAAGATAACCTCTTGGCTCGATGCTAATCTTTTGACTCTCAATACAGACAAAACGCACTACCTTTGCTTTCACAAAACGAAGTCGTCTGCTCCAAACCCATCCATCACATTAAAAGCTCACTCTTGCGCGGATAGTGGAAGGGATTCGTGCTCATGCACTCATCTTAAAAGAGCGGATTCCCTCAAATATCTTGGCCTAGTGTTGGATGAGAGACTGACGTTTATGAATCATATTGTAACACTTGCAGGTCGAGTACGAAAAATAATTTACATAATGAAACTTCTTCGGCAAGGTGCTAACATCCAAGTGCTCACCCTTGTTTATGTCGCTTTGTGTCAATCTCTACTTCTCTATTGCATAACAGCCTGGGGATCCGCAGCTAAAACCTTTTTGATACTTGCAGAGAGAGCACAAAGATCTGTATTAAAGGTCATGCTCCACAAATCTTTTCGCTTCCCAACGATATCGCTTTTTAGTGAGGCCAAAGTTCTGACAGTGCGCCAGCTATACATTCAGAAAGCAGTAATCTCCTACCACCGGACATACCTGAACCAAAATCAATCTGTGGCCCTTGCAAACCAACGACGCCTCAAGCTTAATACCACCATAGTACGCACAACATTTGCTCAAAGATTTAGGCTCTTTTTATTTCCTTATCTTTATAAAAAGTTAAATAAAATTTGTAAAATTTCACATTTAAGTACACGTGAAGCTAAATCGTGTATTCATAAATTTCTTCTCACACTTAGTTATGAAGACACTGAAAATCTTTTACATATTCTTAAATAATGTATATATAATTTTATGTATTTATTTATTTACTATATTTTTTATTTATTATATATTTTTATTTTATATATTTATTATATATCATTATTATTTTTTCTTGTTTATTTATTCGGTGCCAAACTGCTATTCAAATGTTTAAGTGCTTCTTCTTTATTGATTTATTTTGTAGCAACTCAAAAATGTTACCAATTGTATCCACTTCACTCGATTTCCTTGTGTTTAAAAATTATTGTTTGTATAACGTTTTCGGTCTCCTGCGATACAGGTACGCCTAGTGCAGGGTCCACTGCTACTCTGTTTATTATGTCTCTTGTGTTTTTGGTAATAAACATTTTTGAATTTTGAATTTTGAATTTGAATACAACTTTCGAAAACAATCCTTAAAAATGTCAGACGTTGCGATAGCGACCGTATTCTTACGTAACGGCCGTTTTAACGCTCTGCCTACCCCGCAAGGGATAAAGACGTGATATATGTATGTATGTATGTATAAATATAAAGAAATTAAATTAATTACCGGAATTACTCGAGCAGGTTCGTAGTACACGGTTAGTTTGCTTTCTTCCGGGATGTCCAGATCTCGGTTCAGAAGTTGTTCCCTTTGTCTTGCCACCAAACAAAGCTGAGTTACTACATTTCCTCTCACTTCTAAATCAAGAAATACATATGTTTTGATAAGTGACATTGTGCAGGCAGAATAATGCAATTTAATAGAATATTTGTGGGAAGCTGTGGTTTATATATGTGACCAACATGCATAATCTTATCACTGCACTCAACACAATTGCATTAACTGCATTTATGTATGCATATTTTATCTAATCATAAATAGTGCGACTGCCTGCGACGCAAAGGTTCCGGGTTCGATTTCCAGTGGGACACTCACAAAGTTTATACCTATTTTTATCACTTTTAGAATTTGTTTCTAGTCTGGTTAAGACATTGCAGGCTGAACCACTTTATTGTACGTCAGAAAGATGATTTCGGTTCTCGGAGGGCACATTTAGTATGTCAGAGGCCTTCTACTAGTAGGGTAGGTGATTGAAAAATTCCGACACCAGGGTTCAAGGGTTCTTCGAGTCATTGGACAACTCGGTGTCTTACACAAAAAGAGAGTTAGATAACCTGATAGCTTTATAAAACGCATGTAAATTTAATTTTTATCTTATGAGATTTTGCTCAGTACTTTATTCATGTAACATTTTTATAGTTGCCTAGCTGGTGCCCGCGAACTTCGTCTCCCCAATGTGCCAATAGAAGCAGAGTTTTTGTTTCTTGTTCCTACTATACAGGATATAAAAAAAAATTGTTGCAAATATTTCAAGGGGTGAACCCGCCCATGAAACAGAACATCTTTCCCCAAGGAGCATAGGTCGAAATGTGAGAAATTTTTTTGGACCACCCATACAAATTGGGTTAGGCGGTCGGTAGTTTTGTATGGGAGGTCCAAATTTTTTTTTCTTATTTCGACCTACGTTCTCTGGAGAAAATTGTTCAGGTTCATGGGATGATTCACCCCTTAAAATATTTACACCCCATATACAACAATCACAGCTTATTTTAAAGTAAGTATACCTACTACGTCTTTTTTCTGAGGTAATTTATCGGATTACTGAGGCAGAGAAATGCGGCTTAATCTAGGATTTTGGCTAGCCTTCGGATTGCAGAGGTCGGATAGCAGTCGCTCTGTGTAAAAACCTGGTTTCACGTCAAATCCCCTAGGTGGTAGATGACCCCGACAGAAAAATGGGATAAGGCAAGTAGAATGATGATTAATTTTTGAGGTCAGATAACTTGGGTATCTGACCATCCCCAGTATTCCCAAGCGTGAATAAGCGGTTACAACACTTCCGTTGCTTTGCAGCGCATGTAGGTGACATAGGCTCAGATCAGGATTACTCTTAAAGGAGAATGCCCATACATGGGCTAACCATGTGTCTTGCGTAACAAAACAAATGAATGTAATGTATAATATCGCCAATTTAAATGAAAAATAGCAACGTTAATTGTTGCACAAAACCCGGAAAATTAATAAAAATAAAATTGAAAATCTACGTTTACCTATTTTAACAAAAAAAAAAATACTGAGGTGTTAACCTTTTCTACACTGTAACGTATTTAGAACTATACACTAAAGAGCGCCAAACATCAGCACTTTTATCTCTTTCGATGCCCGACTTTGACACTCAATAACTCCAGAACTAGTATGTTGCATAAAAAATCCCTATGTTAAATAGATAAGCAATATTTAATCTCTATTATTATATAACTTTGGCTTTGATGCGATTCCTGCAAGTGTGACGCAAGACTGATGAAAAACAGGACGAGCATCCAAACAAAAGTTGTTATGATCCTTTGTAGGATTACTAATCAAATTACTTAGTAATATAGTTATCAACAAGAAACATTTTGCTTCACGTAAAATTAGTAGAAAATGGTTTCTTGTAAGTCCTTTCTATAAGGCTTGTCATTCAAAGCGCTAATTTTCGTAATAACCAAAATTTACGACGGGTCTTGCTTTGATGATGACAAAGAAAGACACAGGGAGGGATTAAGGTCCGACTCATCCGTTTCAGTGGGTATGATTATCTGACAACTGTCAAATTCGTAACAAAAATCTGTTGTTCTTTTCACGTTTATTTACGGACGTTTTCTCGACATTTAACATACAAATATACCTTCCTTATGAATCACTTTATCTATCAAAAAACTAACAGACATACAAATTTACTAAATGCTAAAGTGACTTCGTTACATAATCATCATCATAAAATGTGGCGGTAAAAAACTCAAAGATAAATAATGGTTCCGTGTTTCGGATGGCACGTTAAGCCGTAGGTATCGGTTGCTGTCTATGATTACTTAGACGGCGGTCGTAACACAACCATTTCAGAAGCCTACTACTTGTAGAAGGCGTACATTGGGTCGTTGGACGACCCGGTGTTCCACACTAAAAGAGAGAAGAAGACTATAAAATTTTACTCTTTCCTACGTTCAGCAATTTTACCAACGCTTAAGGCTACGTGTATCCGACTATTATTAATGCGAAAGTTTGTATGTTTGTTTGTTACCCTTACACGCAAAACTGCTGAACGGATTTACATTTTCACACACATACATTGTAACTAGTAACACATACGATGTATTTTATCCCCAAAAATTATTCCTGTGGGAGGAGCTTGTTCAAATTATAAAGTACGTCTAGGTAATAAACCTACAAAGATTATTTCATTATTTTGTCCAAAGATTTATTACCTACGTGTTCAATATTGGTTCAACAGGTAATCAAATCTGAATCCGTCCCCGCTGGATGGCAGGTGAAACCCGTCATTTAATCAAGTAAAAGCTTCGTTTTTGACGCGTCGAGTTATTCAACGAGGTGAACCGCACACACGCCGTGCGGTATTACGATCCGTAATGCGGATCGCACACTTAACGCACGACGGACCGCTATAATATCGCAGCGGTCTGTCAGATCCATACTAGAAACATCACTCCCCACACTAAAACCGCTAGCGCTGAGTTGAGAGCAGCTGAGCGGTTTTAGTATGGGGATTGACATTTTTGACAGACCGCTGGGATATTTTAGCGCTCCGTAGTGCGTCGAGTGTGCGATCCGTAACAGCCACCGAACAAATGAGAAACTGTGACAGCCACAATTTGAGGCGAAAGCGGGAGATCGTGCCTTGTGGATACCATAGCACACGATGCCGCATCGAATTGCGTTTGTCACAGTTTGTCACATGACTGCTGTCATGTCATCACGATGCGTGAGCATTTCGTTGTTGTAGTAAACTGAGGTATTGCACACGGCTTCAACGATTTTCACGATATTTTGTATGCGGTTTTCGTTTCCATAATTTTTATTTCTCCATTTATGGAAGTCCCTAAACTCTTTTCATCAAAAACCGAATTCTGCATAACAACGTAAGTTCATGCAGTGTGTGTAAGAACCGACTTTTTTCCTGGTGCTTTTTAAATTGCACTTTCAGCAATGTTTCATCCATTGCCGGGTGTGTTCGAGGTGTGTTCGGGGTGTGTTCAATTTCAGAGTGTATTCTACCCTGAAACTGAACATATTTTTCTAAATATGATAATAAACATTTCAACCTCCCATACAAATTGTACCAGCGGACTAGTCTCATGTTATGGAGGTAGTTAAATATTTTTCATATTTCGAAATAATGTTTAAGACGAAAGTCGTTCAGATCGATAAGAAGAATATACCTTGAAAATCTTTTGAACTAATATTTTTTTGAATTGTTTTTTAAACCTATTTGTACTTAATATATGTATTATTGGGGTTTTGAGTTTGAGCAGAAATGGATATTCAAATGCTCGTGACACGTTTTTTAGATAACGCCATACATACGGGACTTTATTGCCGTTTCATTGGGATTAAATTATTTATCTTTTTGATGGAAGTACGCATTGGTGACAAAATATGACAAATCTACATTAATGACAGGTAAAGTGATTGATATACAGGATGTAATGGATTTCAGGCGACAGGCTGACAATCTGTCACTATGGTAATTAATACACAGTCTTCTGAAATAACCCTCAAACTTTTGTTGGAGGTGGCGTTACTGACAGTTTTACGGCTGTTTACCCCACAAGGGATATAAGTGTGATAAATGTAATGGACAACCCTCCAAAAACTGTTTGATATAGGTATTGTTTTCTGACCATTTCTCTCTTTTCGTGTGGGATGCTTAGTAGTACAACGACCCAATCAACTCAGACAATAAAAATTAACAACTTTCGGTTACAAATTAAGTGTTTTAGGAAACTACAAAAATAGTTTGCCTTCTTTTAGCAAACGCAGTTAGCTGAGCGTGATTTTATATGACAGTTCGATTTTTAAAAGTTTCCAGATATATGTTGCTTGGGTAAAGTGGACAGCAGGGTGCATTGGGTCGTTGCACGACTCGTTGCCTCACAGGAAATGAAAGACCTTACACCCAAAATGATCTGAGACTATAAGTACTCAATTTTTTTTATCGATATAACGACCTTTACCTCACCTCTAGCACCTGTAGAGCTGTCGCCGACAAATTGAGAACAGCTGGTTGTTATTCTGACTTCTCTGCTATTGTATTTGATTGTATTGTATCCATAGATGCGAATTTAGTAACAAAAATTGATTTTTCAATATGTAATCAATTTTTATTAGTCACAAAAAAATTGTATATTATTTATAAACGATTTTTAATCAACTTAATCAAAATTTATCGATTTTTTAAATACTAGATTTTTTTATTGATAACTTGATTTTACGCAATTATTTTCTTATGTTAATATTAAATAAATAGTTTTCGCCACATAAAAAATACACTACTTCGAAACATGTTAACCATTTCAACTACCGCTACGCGTAACCCAAAAAAAAACAATTAATCAAGTTACATACACATACATACACACAAATATCACGCCTTTATCCCTTGTGGGGTAGACAGAACGTTAACGGCCGTAAAAATACGGTCGCTATCGTAACTTCCGACAAATATGTAGTGACAGGTTTTCAGCCTGTCGCCTAAAGCTGTAACATATGAAATCCTCGAGTCCCTTAGTCGCCTTTTACGACACCCGCGGGAAGAAACGGGGTGATGCTATTCTAAGCCAGGTTCACACGGCAACTTATTGTACTCGAAAAATTTAAAAATGATTTTGGATCAGTCGTTCAATTCAAATTGCATAACCGATTATTTTAACGTTTTGATTTCTCCGAATAATAATCGATTTTATAAATAATCGATTTTTATTCACATCCCTGATTGGACCCGCTTATATTGTATTGTTAGTCAGTCGCAAGCATTGTTACCTTTGTTAGGGTTGTAATGATGAATCTGAGATTACGTCAGAGAATGGGCACAGAGATCAGATTTATTAAGTTAACTAGCATCTTGCCTAGTGGCTGAAGCTAGTCATTTTTCCGTGGAAATTAGACATTTTACATACATACATACATACACAAATCACGCCCTTATCCCTCCCGGGGTAGGCAGAGCGTTAACAATCGCAAAATTACGGTCGTTATCGCCACGTCTGATAAGTATTGAGGGCCCTTTTTGATGATACATGCATAGCTGTAGTTACAGGTTGTCAGCCTGTCTATATCAGCCTCATACACCTTGTATATATTTCAAATAATACTCAGCCATAAAGGCATAGCCTCGGAGCTGGCATGGTTAACCACACGGCATGTTACTTTCGGAGCAACTAATACGAATATAATCTTACACGTTAAAGTTTCTTAAATTTTCAATTTTAGAATCCATTAAGTGGATTATTTTGCCAAACAAAAGGTGAAAAAGGAAAAGTTTTGAACGACGTGTATTGATTAGGTGTTGAAAGCTTAATTCATTTTCCAAGTTCTCGAACTTGTGGGATGCCCGTCTAAAAAATAAGATTATGTTCATAATTTTATGAGTACGGTATCAAGCGAATAGTCTCTTTTGTAACTAACAGCTATATACTTGTGGAAAATAAATAAATGAAATTAGTTGAAACTATTCCTTGTTCGGTATAATAAATTATAATAGTTATTATAGTAGTTTAGTTACCCTATATGAATAAAATGTGAAACTCCCTTACAAAATGTACCCCAGCTAAATGGAAAAACAAGTATGAAGCATCGTAAAAAAGCAACACCTTAGAATCTTATTAAAAAGAAACACTTCTTCTTCTTCTTCTTCTTTTCGTGTGGGACACCGAGTCGTCCAACGATCCGATGAACCCTAGTGTCAGAATTTTTCAACCGCCTTCTACAAGTAGCAGGCTTCTGACATGGTTGTGTATCGACCGCCGTCTAAGTGATCATAGACAGCAACCGGGACCTACGGCTTAACGTGCCATCCGAAACACGGAACCATCTTACTTACGGACAATCGGGTGGTTCAGCCCGCAATGTCCTAACCTGACTGGGAACAAATCCACAAAGTAATAAATATCAACTTTGTGATTGACCCACCGAGAATCGAACCCGGGACCTTCTGCGTCAAAGGCAGTCGCACTACCATTGCGCCACATCGGTCGTCAAAAGAAACACTTATGTATAGCGACTCTACCTTACTTCCTTCCCACTAGTCATAGCATTAAATTAGAACAGGCCCTAAAGAGAAACCATCTTGAAAGCTAATAAATAGAAGGATTGCGTTCACTTCGTATGGAAACAATTCCAACTGAATCAGTCTAATAACGGCGGTTTTATGCAGCTGCAGTCCGCAGTAGTTTTGAGAAATGGCGGAGCATATGTGATGGCGGCTATATAATCTCTCACGGAAGAGCGTCTTAAAAAGCATGAATACATAGGATGAAGATGATATTCAGATGATATTTCAATGTGACTTAACCTAGGATTCAAGCCAGGTTATCTTTCGGTTGCAGAGGTCAGCAGGCAGTCGCTCTGTGTAAAAACTTTCAAACAGTGACAAAACAGTTCGACATGATTGCTATTAGTATGACAGCAGTCATGTCACGATGCGTGTGCGTTTCACTTTTTTGCGTTGAATTGAGATATCTGACACGGCTCACTGTACATCATGACAGTTTACTAACCGCGCAGGTGGCTAATCGCTGAAGTAAGTTAAACACGCTAGTAGGCACGGAGCAAGTTGACGAATCGTGCCGGTTAGTGTGAGGAACAAGTTGGCTTACCGCGCAAATTTCGTATATAGGGTTTACGGGGCAACAAAATTATCAAAATCTTCTTATTTCAAAAACTTCTTTCACCCGGTTATGCCTCTTTTTTAAACTAACATCACTTCTATTGTGGTGTAAAAAATAAGCGACCTCGGTCTTATTCTATTAAAAGGGGCTATTAAGCGTGGGATATAGTTAAAGCCCCCATCTACGCTAGGTCAGGTTTCGCACCACCTGAGGATCCAGTTTCCAATCGAGCATAGAGCTTCAGTGGAAAAATATTTACTCGGTGTAACTTTCAGTTTGTCTATTAGGATCCCTTTTTTGCGAATCCATGAATAGAATCAAATTAAATTTGAAATCGTACACAATCATAACGCGTCTGAATACCTATACGAGTAGGTATGCTTATGGAATTGACTTTCGAGCAGAGTAAATCATGATTTGGAAAAAGGATCAAAATCAATCCAGTCTTTCAGAGATAGAGCTCAGGAGTCGTCCAACGACCCGATGAACCCTAGTGTCAGAGTTTTTCCACCGCCTTCTACATGTGCCGTCTAAGTGATCATAGACAGCAGCTGGGAACTACGGCTCAACCTGCCATCCGAAACACGGAACCATCTTACTTACGGATAATCGGGTGGTTCAGCCCGTAATACCCTAACCAGACTGGGAACAAATTCACAAAGTGATAAATACCAACTCTGTGAGTGACCCACCGAGAATCGAACCCGGAACCTTCGGCGTCAAAGGCGACTGCACTACCACTGCGCCACATCAGTTTAAAATAAAACTACTACTTATGCCTCATAATATATTCGTAAAATTGTTGGTATGGCTTTGGAAAAGTATTTAGTTGATTTTTCTACACTTTGAGCTGGTAATACTGGTTACTAACACATTTTAAAATAAATAAATAATTTAAAATCACTACCTACCTACTAAGAAATAAGTGTATATATCCGTAGTTATATACCTATCCCCTTGACCCTAATCTGAGATGCATTCTGCTTCGCTGGTCGCAACGGACCGTTCTGCAATAACTTTATGTCTTTATTCTCTTTGAGCCAGCTTTCAAAGTAAAACGATCAATTGTCTTATCAAATACAGATTATATCTACATTAATATCGTTCTTATCAAATACAGATAATATCTAGAGTAATATCGTTCTTATCAAATACAGATAATATCTACAGTAATATCGTTCTTATCAAATACAGATCCTGGAGTAATATCGTTGCAAAAAGTTCATTTTGAAGCGTTGTTTGTGCATTAAAAAAAAAGTAATAAAATGTCGTATGGTGCTGGATTAGAATAGCAACAACCCTTTTCGTGGATGTCGTGAAAGGCGACTAAGGGATAATAGCAGGGAACGAGCAGCAGCGTTACATACATACATATATCACGCCTTTGTCCCTTGCGGGGTAGGCAGAGCGTAACGGCTGTAAGAATACGGTCGCTATCGCCACGTCTGACGTTTTTGAGGATTGTTTTCCAAGGTTGTTTCAGAAAACATGTGTATCACTATAGTGACAGGTTGTCAGCCTGTCGCCTACAAATTGTAATACACCAATACTCTCGAGTCCCTTAGTCGCCTCTTACGACACCCGCGGGTAGGATATGGGGTGATGCTATTCTAAGCCGGCATCATCAGCAGCAGCGTTCCCTGTGAATATCTACAATATCTTGCACTGCGCTTGCCAACGCACCTGCCAAGCGTGGTGAGTATGGCAACGCTCCCTGATAGGGGGAGGCCTTGTCCAGCAGTGGACTGTTTTGACTGTTTAGCTAGGTTAGGTCAGTCTTAAGTCTTAACTTAGCAGCGGAAACTTTAGTAGCGCAAAAGGTTATCAAACTTTTCGCCTTATCTAAACTGCTGTATTACATACAATTCTTTCTAAATATTGTACTCTTAATTAAGTGTCGGGGTTTTTTTGCTTGCGGTATTTATAACAGAATTTTAGATTTTTTTTTTTATATATGTAATAGGCCCGCATTTGTCTGCCATCTCACCTGGTGGTAAGTGGAGATGCAGACGAAGATGGTACATGCTTGCCTAGATAATGCCTATTCACTCTTGCCTTAAAAAGGCCCAAGTTATATTGTTCCGGAAAAAGATCCGCCGGCAGGGAATTCCACTCTTTATATATGAAATATATAGTAGGGATAAGGCAAGGAGAATGATGATGATATATGAAATATATATGAAATATGACTCTTTAAATATGAAATCACTACATACCATACTCCGCCCGCTGTAACTCATTTTCCCGTGTGAATCAGTTGTTTTCCCAGCAAATCTATAACAAATAAACCTTTCTCTTGAATAATTATATCTACTAAAAGAAGTTGTATCAAAATCCGTTGTGTAGTTTTAAAGATTTAAGCAAACATACATACAGCTTTTCGCGCCTTTGCTTTATAATGTGTATTGTTTTTTGTTACGGCCGTTGGTGCTCTGCCTACCCCTCAAGGGATAAGGGCGTGATATATGTATGTATGATTTTTGTTATAAGTTTCAGTAACTTTTATTTGCTTTGCATTTCGTAGTTTAATATCGCATGAAATGCTTGCTTCCTAGAAAAGCATCTACAAAGGTGGACTTCAATGATGCAAATATGAATACGAGTCTTTCAAAGTGACTTTTATGAAAAACAAATAAAACTTTCTGTGCAAGTAAAGGGAATGGAAGAATATTTTCATTTCCGTAAATATACTAATTCAACTACTATTTTTCAAGTACACGAGTGAGCTGGCAAGTCATACAATACAATACAAATGCTTTATTTATACAAAACACATAACAAAGTAAAGTACAACAAAAGAAAATTCGGTACAATATAGGCGACCTTATTGCTGATGTAGCAATTTCTACCAGGCAACCTTTCATCATGTCATGTCATCATGGTAGGTTCAAGAACCTTCTTGAATAATAAATAAAATACAAAAGTTGTGTGCTATTTTATCTGTACCACTAGGGTCACTGTATTTGTCTGTGACACTAGGGTTCATCGGGTCGTTGGACGACTCGGTGTCCCACACGAAATGAGAGATCTATACCACAGACCTGAGATGTTATGTGCGCCACAAATGTCATTTTTGCTTATGTGTACATACCGAAAGAAGGTACATAACCTACTTAGACCTGTATCTAAATTCTCAACAGAGAAGTATTAATAGTTTCTTAGACGTCATCATTAATAGAGAAATATGATTTCATATTTGGGATATAAAAATGTCGTGTCTAAAAAACGCTCAATTAACTTTGATATGTCAGTCAAATAGCAAAACTGACAACCGATGTGGCGCAGTGGTAGTGCGACTGCCTTTGACCCAAAAGGTTCCGGGTTCGATTCTCGGTGGGTCACTCACAAAGTTGATATTTATCACTTTGTGAATTTGTTCCCAGTCTGGTTAAGACATTGCGGGCTGAACCACCCGATTGTCCGTAAGTAAGATGGTTCCGTGTTTCGAATAGCACGTTAAGCCGTAGGTCTCGGTTGCTGTCTATGATCACTTAGACGGCGGTCGTTACACAACCATGTCAGGAGCCTGCTAAGAAGGCGGTTGAACAATTCTGACACTAGGGTTCATCGGGTCGCTGGACGATTCGGTGTCCCACACGAAAAAAAAATAGCACAACTTTATATTGCCGTGGAATTTGTGGCAATTTCAGTAGTTTCCCTTGTAATAAATTCACATTTCCTCAATATTTTAGAAGTAGAACTATTTATAGTAGAATGAAGAACTTTGCCGACTGACGCTGGTCTAAAAGTATTCCTCGAGAATCGAGTCGAAAACTTATCAAAAACCAACTCAAGGAATGCAAAGTAAGGCGGATCGCATACTTGACGCACGACGGAGCGCTAAAATATCGCAGCGGGCTGTCAGATCCATACTAGAAATGTCAATCCCTATACTAAAACCGCTCAACCGCTATCGCTGTTTTAGTATGGGGAGTGACGTTTCTAGTATGGATAAGACAGACCGCTGCGATGTTTTAGCGCTCCGTCGTGCGTCTAGTATGCGATACGCCTAAACGTAGGTCATACGAGTACCTTCTCGTAGCCCTTGTAGACACGATTTCGTAGCCGTAGCCCTTCGTAGCGGGTACCGTAAAAGGCAAGGCTACTATATACTAAATTATTGTCTATGACTGTGATAACGGTTGTTGAGATTGTCGTCGATACACAACCATGTCATAGGCGTTTAAAAACTCTGACGCCAGAATTATCGGGTCATTAGTTGTATAATACATACATACATACATATATCACGCCTTTATCCCTTGCGGGGTAGGCAGAGCGTTAACGGCCGTAAGAATACGACCACTATCGCCACGTCTGACGTTTTTGAGGATTATTTTCTAAGTTTGTTTCAGAAAACATGTGTATTACTATAGTGATAGGTATAAGTAATAATAATATAGTATTTTAATGAAGAATTTGAAGTAAGGGCGCAGTAAAATTTCTGTTTCTTTTTTTTATAAAAGTGGCCTGTAGATTATGATTAAAACATTTTCAATGGATTGTCCAATTTGCGGTTTAACAAGTAAAGTGTAAGGTTGCAAAATTCGCTGAGGGCATACTCTTGTAGACCCTTTGCCATCTCAGGAGTCGAGGGTCCTTGAGGATTTGCAGTCCTGTTTTGGAGGTCAAGAGTGCTGGTTAGAGTATTTATACAAGGTGTAAAAAAAAAATTGCTGCAAATATTTTAAAGGGTGAATCAGCCTATGAAACTGAACAAATTTCCCCTAGGAACATAGGTCGAAATATGAAAAAATTTTTGGACCTCCCATACTTGACTCGCTCGGCCGCTACATTTTGTATGGAAGGCCCAATTTTTTTTTTCATATTTCGACCTATGTTTATTGGGGAAAGTTGTTCAGTTTCATGGGCTGATTCACTCCTTTAAATATTTGCAGCTAATATTTTTACACCTTATATAAGTCTTGCGTCGCACGCGCCGACCACCGCACGCGTCACCCGGACGTTCGTTACCTATCGTGCGGCGGAAAGCCGCTATCACTATCAGAGTAAAATGGCTTCTCAAATTTTGAAATGTGCTAGTTGTAATGTGGTGATCAATGAGGTGCTGGCTTTTATTTGTAACAAGCTAGATGTGATGAACGAACAGAGCATTAGTCAGATCTGTGTTAGTGCTTTTGATGAAACGGAGATATTGGCTGCTAAAAATTTGTTGTTTGAGTCAATTTCGGCAACGAAGCGTAAAAAGATAAGAAGACGACAAGGAAAAACATTACGGGATATTGATGACATCATCTGCGTGCTTAAGGAAACTGACCCGGAGATTATTCCTACTTTCGTGGCACGGGACTTGCATAAACTGCCGCCGGTAGTTTTTGACCATGTAGATGTGACCCGACTATTGAAAGACTTATTGACATTAAGATGTGAAATGCAACGCATATCTGATGAATATGCTACTGTGAAGGAGTTAAAGGAATTGCGGCAGGAAATTGAATCCCTTAAAAATGCCTCGATTGTCAACAATTTCGCTCGGAATGTTACCGTTAAACGAGGAGGTGGATGTGCAAGGCTCTCGAGTTTTGAGTACGAAAGCGGCCCCTCAGCTTTGTACCCAAATTTTGGTTTAGAGACAGAGGGTAGTATAGAGAAACCGCTTCATGTTTCTAACGGTCCCAGCGCGGCCGCAGCCGATCACAGCGTCATCGCTAGCTTGCCGACGTCGCCCCCCATCCCCGCGTCGCCTCCGCCACTGCCGCCCGTGCAGGCACCGATACCCCCGCCGCCCCCACCTCAGCGATCTGTGCCAGTGACGAATCATCCAACACCGACCCTATCTCGACCGTCGTCATCGGTGTCGTCACAGACAACAACTACTACTAAGGCCGCGATACACACGGCCCACAAGAATGACGATAACGGCGTACAATATGCAAAGGGAAGAAAAAGTTACTCTAATGTTGCACAGGAAGGAGAATGGAAGACTCAAAATCCGAGAAGAAGAAGACCTCAAAATCAAAACCGCTTCGTGGGAAAATCAAGGAAGGCTACGGTTAGTGCTGACTCTAAATTCAAGGCGGCGGAAAATAAGGTACCGATTTATATTTATAATGTGGCGAAGGATGCGACCGTGTGTGCCATTACTACCTATGTTAAAAGCAAGACTAGTATTGACGTAAAGGTGGAAAAGATGAGCATGAAATTAATGAAAGATTATGACGCTTATAAAGTATTTGTCCCCAAACATAAAAAAAATTTATTTTTGACAGACGATTTCTGGCCGGATGGGGTTATATATCGTCCATTTGTGGAGTTTGGTAACCGGAAGTCGAATAATACTTCCGATCGTGGAATAGTTAATTGAATATTTAATTTAATTTGATTATGACAAGTAAAACAAATAAAATAATAACTTTTAACTGCAAAAATGTGATGAGGTCAGTGGAATGCGTGAGAAAACTTTGTCGCTCGGCGAGTATCGTGGCCCTGCAAGAGACGTGGCTGCTTCCTCACGATTTGCCTTTCCTAGGAAGTATAGATTGTTCATTCTCCTTTACGGGAAAATCCGCTGTGGATACATCTGAAGGAGTCCTAACTGGGAGGCCGTACGGCGGAGTCGCACTGCTATGGAGAAAGTCTGCGTTTCGTTCGGTGTCTGTGATTCAGTGTCGTAGTGTGCGTCTAGCGGCGATTAAGGTAGAACTGGGCGACGAGCGTTCGATTCTAGTGTTATCAGTGTACATGCCTACAAATAAAAGTGATAACCTACCAATGTTTACGGAATGTCTAGGTGAAATTAGTGCCATAATAGAGAGTAATGACGTAGCTTCGGTATTTATACTCGGGGATTTTAATGCGAATCCGGGCAGTCTATTTGGTAGTGAATTGCTAGACTTTTGTGCGGAGCAAGCGTGGACGTGTGTGGACATGGATCTGTTACCCAGTGACTCTCATACGTTCGTGAGCGATGCGCATGGTACACAATCTTGGTTAGATCATTGCGTAATAACTAGTGCTGCTCGCCCGTCTGTGCTCAGCGTATCCATTGTTTATGGTACCTATTGGTCAGACCATTACCCGGTTTCAATAGAATGTGATTTTGACGTTGTCCTGCCTAAACGTTTTGTATCTAATGTAACTTGTAATAAGGTCAAATGGGGGGAAAGGGATCAAAGTCAAATAAAAAAATATCATGATTATTGTAACTCAAAATTGAAAGAACTGGATTTTCCTACAGAATTTCAACACTGTGCTGACAGATTATGTAATAGTGAGTCACACAAATTAATTTTGAAGAGCATGTATGTTCAAATTGTGAAAGTATTGACTAAGGGCGCGGAATTAAGTTATAACTGTAATATGCATAAACGGAAGCACAGTAGGTATGTACCGGGTTGGAATAAACATGTAAGTGGGGCTCACGCGGAGGCTCGCCTTTGTTACCAGACGTGGCTTTTATATGGTAAACCTAAGTCAGGATATATTTATGATAAGATGCGTGAATCTCGAAAGCTATTTAAATCTAGATTAAAATATTGTCAAAGTAATAGAGACCAGATTAAAATGGATAACATTGCAAAACATCATAAAAACAGAAACTTTAATAAATTTTGGAAATCTACAAATAAATTAAATTTAAAGCAGAGTCTTCCGGTGAGTGTAGGTAACGCTCATGATCCACGCGAAATTGCATGTTTGTTCCAGCGGTATTTTAAGGTGGAGTCCCCGCTCGGCCCGGCGGGACAGGTGCTTGATTCTGAGTGTCAGCAGGGAGACTTATGCGTTAGGTTCTCAGCCAAAGAGGTGGCTCGCATAATTAAAACCATGGTGAGAGGTAAGTCTCCTGGTCATGACGACCTTAGCATCGAGCACTTGAAATACGCCGGTGTGCATCTGCCAAGAGTCCTCGCCATGTTCTTCAGCTTGTGCGTAAGTCATAATTACCTTCCTGATGATCTCATGTACACAGTTGTAGTACCTATACTGAAGAACAAAACGGGTGACGCGGCGGATGTGTCTAACTACAGGCCTATCTCGCTCGCTACTGTGATAGCCAAGGTGCTGGACAGGCTGCTTGACCAACAGTTAGAGAAGCATTTACAATTACATGACGCCCAGTTTGGCTTTACGCCTGGCTTGTCAACAGAGACTGCTATCCTATGTCTCAAGCAGACTGTTCAGTACTATACGGCTAGAAATACTCCTGTGTTTGCTTGTTACCTAGATCTCTCCAAAGCGTTTGATTTAGTAAATTACGATAAGATGTGGAGCAAGCTGCGCAGTGAGTCACGGGTGCCGGGTGAGATAGTATCGATGTTTAGGTATTGGTACGGCCACCAAAGGAACAGTGTAAGGTGGGCAGGGGTGCATTCAGACGTGTACGGGTTGGAGTGCGGGGTGAGGCAGGGGGGGTTGACCTCGCCACGCCTCTTCAACCTGTACATGAATCAGCTGATCGGCGAGCTCAGCAGCGCTAATGTAGGTTACTCTATAGGCGGGGTGCCTATAAACAATATTAGCTACGCGGACGACATGGTACTGCTGAGCCCGTCGGTTGGTGGACTGCGGAAGCTCCTGCGCATCTGTGAGACATATGCTGAGGCTCATGGGCTCAGATATAACCCTAAAAAGAGTGAGTATATGATATTTAAATCTGGTACCAAGTGCTACTCATCCCCATTACCTATCAGTCTTTGTGGTGCGACCTTAAACAGGGTAAATAAATTTAAATATCTGGGTCACTGGGTCACAGATGATTTGCGTGATAATGAGGATATCGAGAGGGAGCGCAGGGCGCTTTCTGTCCGGTGTAATATGCTGGCTCACAGGTTTGCTCGTTGTACAGAAGCAGTAAAAGTGACATTATTTAAAGCTTACTGTCAGTCCTTCTATACGTGCAGCCTGTGGACCAGCTTTACGCAGCGGGCATACAGCGCCCTGCGCGTCCAGTATAATAATGCGTTCAGGGTGCTGTTGGGGCTGCCAAGGTTTTGCAGCGCATCCACAATGTTCGCGCAGGCGCAAACTGATGACTTCTATGGAATCATTAGGAAGCGGAGTGCCTCGCTGATGCAGCGATTCCGAGGCAGCACAAACAGCATTCTGTGCGCATTGGCCGAGAGGTGGGACTCACCAATGCTTCAAAGGTGGATGCAATTGCATGTTAGCTCATCGCCTTTTATAAAGTAATTTCATATCTCAAATTCAATTTAATTCATATGATTTTGTCATTTTTGGTTTTTAATTTTTAAATTTAATGACATCTTTTAATTCAATTCAATTTACTTTGTTAGATATTGTCATTTTTGGCTTTTAATTTAATTTTATTTTTAATGTTTTTTACTCATGAATTATGGACATTGTCTGAAATAAATGATTTTTAATTTAATTTTTAATTTTAATTTAATAAGGAGCGGCCAAAGCCAGGCTTACCCCTCTGCCTGAATTCTAACCTATTTGACCAGTGCGTTATATGAAACTGACAGTTGCCATTTTGTATGTAGTGGTCAAGTTGTTTTAAAAGTTATCGTTGTGTGCTGTACGTGTTTACCTCCCCTCCCGCAAAAAGTAGCCGAAAAATGTTGGTAATGCACTGCATCTCGCCTCCTCATATGAATGCTCTAAGGTCTTGAGAGAAGCTACACAGGAAAAGTTGACAATTAGGCGGGTTTAACACATACACACATCACGCTTTTATCCCTAACTGGGTAGGCACAGAGTCAACGACCGTAGAAATATGGTTGTTATCGCCACGTCGTCTGAGATTTATTGAGCGCTACTCCACTCAAAAACAAAGTGAAAGAGAGATGGTGTTTCAGTAATGTTTGTCACTTTAGTGACAGGTTGTCAGCCTATAAAAAACAAAAGTAAAATAAAGGTGGAGAAAGTAAAATGGATACCTACCTACTTAGGCGCATCGCAAACCTGACGCCCGTTGGTGCAAAAGAGATAGGTATGAAACTTGGCTTAAGCCTTCTCTTTCCTCCACTTCATGTTCTATACCTGGCTATAATCTTTTCCGTAACGATCGTGTTGGTGTGGTTGGTGGAGGAGTTGGTATATATCTCCGTAGTACTATTCCTGCCACTGTTCTCAGTACTTCCCCTTCTCCGTATACTGGGTCAATTGAGTACCTTTTCCTGGAGATTGTTCTTAATCACAAGAAGGTATTTTTAGGTGTTGTTTACAGCCATAATGATAGGGTTGATTATTTTAGTACACTTTCATCTCAACTTGAAACTTACAGCACACTATATGATCACCTCATTGTCATGGGTGATTTAAATACCTGCCTTGAAAAGAACGATCCAATCTCCAAGTCCAGAGCATTTAAACTTACTTCTCTTGTCTCTTCTCTTAGCTTGCACATTCTTCCACTATCTCCAACTCATCATTTTCCCAATTGTAGACCATCTCTTATTGATATCATAATTACTTCCAAACCTAATTCTGTTTTGTCTCATGGGCAAATGACTGCTCCATTTTCTTATCATGATCTTATATTTCTGGCCTATAAAGTGCGTCCTCCCAAAGTTAAAAAGCAAGTTACTCTTCAACGTAACTTTCGCAACATCAGTCTGGATCGCTTAAGGGAGGATGTTAGAAAAATTGACTGGTCTCCAGTACTATCAACTGATAGTGCTGACGCCAAGGTTTCCGCATTTAATTTTATTCTCAATAATTTATACGATACTCATGCGCCTGTTCGCCCCGTGCGGGTTAGGCATGCACCAGCTCCTTGGCTGACTGATGCAATTAGGCGAGTTATGTCTAAACGGGATAGGGCTAAGAGTAGGCTTAAGAAGGATCCAACTGATTCAAATTTAGCTGCCTATAAAAAACTACGCAACATTTGCAACAGGATGTGTAGGGATGCTAAACGCCGCTATATTCATTCCTCACTAGATTCTTTGTCCCAAGCTCAAACTTGGAAATTTCTTACGTCCCTAGGTGTGGGCAAGACGACGAACACTGCCATAGGTGCCGTGGACTTAAACTCTCTTAACAATCATTTTTCAACTCCACCAGTTATACTTGATGACGCTACTAGGTCTACTGCTCTTTCTTACCTATCAAATCTTGCCCCACCAGACTGCCTTCCGTTTAATTTCCGGTCGGTCGCTGAGGAGGATGTTAAAAAGAGCATCCTATCCATCTCTACAAAGGCTGTAGGTGAGGATAGCATTAGTCTTAATATGCTCACTCCTGTGTTGAGTGACATTGTACCAATCATCACACATATTATAAACTTTTCTCTGATGGTCAATGTCTTTCCTACAGCATGGAAAAAGGCTTTTGTTATTCCTCTACCGAAAACCTCAAACCCTACCTCTCTTTCCCAGTTTCGTCCTATCTCTATCCTTCCTGTTCTTTCCAAGGTCCTCGAGAGTGTTGCTCATAAGCAGCTCTACTCCTTTCTGGTCAACAACAACCTCCTTTGTCCTTTCCAATCCGGATTCCGTCCCTCACACAGTACAGTTAGTGCCCTGCTGAATGTCACAGAGGATATTCGCATGGCGATGGACAATACGAAGCTCACAATTGTCACACTACTGGACTTCAGCAGTGCATTTAACTCTGTGGACTTCGACATCCTTTTAGCTTCCCTCCGCTCTAATAACATTTCCTCTTCTGCGATCGACTGGTTTCATTCTTACCTTCATGGTCGTCAGCAGTATGTGAAGACCAATGATGGTTCATCTGATTGGTCTAACCTAACTGCTGGTGTACCACAAGGCGGTGTGCTATCTCCTTTACTTTTTTCAGTTTTTATTAATAACATCTCACGAGTCATCTCTTCTCCCTACCACCTGTATGCAGATGATCTACAAATTTATAGACACTTCTCTCTTCTCGAAGTATCCCAAGCTATTGACGCTATAAATAAAGACTTGGCGTCGGTTCAAACTTGGGCTAAAACCTTTGGGCTTCTCGTGAATCCGAGCAAATCGCAAGCTTTAATCATTGGTAGCAGTAGGTTAAGGTGTAGGCTTGATCCTCTTAGCACTCCACTTGTCTATTATGACGGCATATGTATCCCGTATACTGACAAGGCTAAGAATTTGGGTGTCATATTTGACTGTAATCTTTCTTGGGTATCCCACATTAACGACGTGAGCAGGCGCATGCACTATTCCTTTCACTCTCTTAAGCGACTCCAGAACTTTCTTCCATTCAAAACTAAAATCATGCTTGCACAAGCACTTCTTCTTCCTATTCTTGACTATGCTGATGTCTGTTATCTGGATGCGACGGAAGAATTACTCAATAAGCTTGAGCGACTACAAAACCTCGCTATTAGATTTATTTTTGGACTTCGTAAGTTCGATCATGTCTCGGAATTTCGTGCTCAGCTTAAGTGGCTTCCAATTCGTCTTCGCCGCGATATGCACATCCTATCCACTCTCTACAACATCCTTCACAATCCTGCCACTCCCGACTATCTCCGCAATCGTTTCCATTCCCTTCCTCCACATCCTCACCCTAGGCGCGCCCGCATCAATAAGATGTTGGTGTGTCCTAGAGCGAACACTAAATTCCTTTTTAACTCTTTTTCTGTAAGAGCTGTACAGCTATGGAATAATCTCCCTATGTTTATACAGGACAGTCCCTCCATTTCTACATTCAAAAATCGTGTAAAAGAGCACTTTATTTCCCTACAACCTTGATATGTTTATGTATTTGTTTGATATAAGTATTGGTATTCTATTTATGTGGATTAAATAAGTATATTTATTTAAGTAGGTATGTACGTTATATTATTTTATAGCATTAGTTATTTATTTAGTTTTCATGTAGTTTCTTTTATTGCCTAATTGCCCCAAAATTTTAGATTCTCTCACAACACATGGGTTGGCTGGAAGAGATCTCTCATTTAGAGATAAGCCCGCCTTTGCAACAATTTTTCTTGTAATTATTTGCCATACTGTTTATGCAATAAAGAATATATAATTAGGTATATATTAGCGTTATAAGTTCAATAGAGACAGATGTCATCGCAAGTTTTTGCGTTACTCCTGCACCAACGTTGGTTGGTTGGTCGGTTGGTGTAAGGGGAATTTCAATATCAACAGAAGCATGCGTTACGAATGCGCTTAAAATGCGTCAACGGACGTCAAGTGAGGTTTAATTGACTGTCCCGATGGCGTAGCGGATAGTACCCCTGCCTTCTACGCCGAGGGTCGTGGGTTCGATCCCCACCGGACACAAATATTTGTTAAGTGAAATTTTCAAATATTTGTGTTGAGTCTCGGTGTTTTCTATGTATAATATGTATTTATTTACAAAAAAAGTATATAAGTAATAATATCAGCTATCTAGTTCCCATAGTACAAGCTTTGCTTGGTTTGGGGCTAGATGGCGCTGTGTGAATTGTCCAAGATATTAATCCAATTTGTGTGAAAACCACCGTATCGAAACCTTTTCATAACTCTGTTCAACTACAAATGAACCACATAAACTAATTAACCTAGTTGGTATGTTTATAATTGTACGAAATCGTGAAAGTGACGACCGATGTGGCGCAGTGGTAGTGCGACTGCCTTTGACGCAGAAGTTCCCGGGTTCGATTCTCGGTGGGTCACTCACAAAGTTGATATTTATCTCTTTGTGAATTTGTTCCCAGTCTGGTTAGGACATTGCGGGCTGAACCATCCGATTGTCCGTAAGTAAGATGGTTCCGTGTTTCGGATGGCACGTTAAGCCGTAGGTCCCGGTTACTGTCTATGATTACTTAGACGGCGGTCGTTACACAACCATGTCAGAAGCCTGCTACTTGTAGAAGGCGGTTGAAAAATTCTGACACTAGGGTTCATCGGATCGTTAGAAGACTCGGTGTCCCACACGAAAAGAAGAAGAAGAAGATGAAAGTGTAGACAGGTACTTATTGGGTTGCTCGTTGGTATTTCATCATGGCGGTTTTGTCTTGGATATAATTTGATTTTTCTTGTTCGTTTGCGTGTTTGGTGAATAATCCTGATAGTGTTTTAAGCAACAAACGATTCTAAAAGTGAATATTAAATAGAAAATTGTTATTAATACAATATCCGGCATTGTGTAATAGTGACGAGCAGAAAAATTTACTATCAAGTTTCTGTTACTAGCTACATAATTTTGCGCATCACAGCCCCAAGTCGTCAGACTAGGGTCTCCTGTGTTGTGGACTCTCCCTCAATCAAATGGTCCGCCACTTGGTGTTACTTCTACGTAGCGATATACACTTCGAGATTGGCAAAATACGTCTCTAGATATAGATGTGAACGCCATACTTCAAAATATAATAGAATAGGTACTTATTCAGGAAAGTAGGAATTTGAGAATATTTAAAAATTTTAACGTTAAATAGATCAAAGCGTAGTTTTTTGAGATGCCATCATCTTTGACCTTTACGTCTGTGCCAGACGATTTTAAAGGTAAACTTTAAAAATTCAAATAAGTACTTAAAAGGTACTTACTAAGCCGTGCTCCAGTAGGAAAAGTCTCGATATACAGGGTGTAAAAATATTAGCTGCACATATTTTAAGGGGGGAATCAGCCCATGAAATTGAAAAACTTTCCCCAAAGAACATAGGTCAAAGTATGAAAAAATATTTTGGACCTCCTATACAAAACAATCGACCGACCAACTCAATTTGTATGGGAGGTCCCAAAAATTTTTCATAATTCGACATATGTGATATGTTTCCTGGGGAACGTTGTTCAGTTTCAGGGGCTGATTCACTCCTTAAAATATTTGCAGCTGTTTTTACATCCTGTATAAGTAAGTACGAAGGTGTCTCATATCATAGCCTACCTATATCGCAAGCTAAGCGCTTCGACTAGACAAACTGAGCTACGGTTTCCCAGAGACAAAGTTTGTATTGAGTCTGTATGTATCTGCCCGGTATTGCTTCCCGACAAGCCAATTACTTACACGGGGCTGCATTTTGTATCTTTTTCAGATAGTTTCATAGATTTCTGTTTGTTCGGTTGATAATTTTGTATGGGAGGTCGAAATTTTCTTTCATATTTCGACCTGTTTCTTGGGGAAAGTTGTTCAGTTTCATGAGTTGATTCACCCCTTAAAATATTTGCAGCTAATATTTTTACACCTTATACGTATGTATTTGTGTATACAAATCACGCCTTTGTCCCTCGCGCGGTAGGCAGGGTCTTAACAACCTTAAAATACGGTCATTATCACCACGTGTGACAAATTATTGAGGGTTGTTTCACTAAAAAGTAGTGAATCACTATAGTGACAGGTTGCCCTCGAGTCCCTGTCGCCTCTTACGACACCCACGGGCAAGAAATGGGGTGATACTATTCGAAGCCGGCATCACACGGCATCGTACTTACTTATTGCTAGTCAATACCTAGGTATGTCAAACCTATGAGTATGTACGTCTTCTCAACATCACGTATACGGCATTACCTGTTGTGTGATGTGTAAAAGGCGACTAATGGATCCAGGGAATGGGCAACAGTGTTCCTTTGCATATCTACAACAGCTTGCACTGCCTGCCAAGCGTGGTGAGTATGGCAAATACTATCAATATTAGGGGGAGACCCATGTCCAGCAGTGGACTTTTGTGGCTGTTGTAGTTGTAGAAAACTGAAACTGAAAAAAATGTATTATCATACAAAAATCGGTCTATGGATATTAATTCGATATTATTCACGTGGGTCTATGTAAAAGGATCAAAAGGAAAGATGAGAATTTGATGGTACCTACTCAAACTAAGTTTTATGTTTGTGTCCAAGTTTAGAAGCAGTGTCTAATGGACCAATCAGTGTGCCCAGAAGTTTGTCCGTAGTTCCTAGTAACCTATACCTCGGCTCGTGTGGGTAGATATAAATTAGGTTAGCTACACTGGACTGAAACTTATGCTACAGTCAGGTGAAGACTGGGTTACGCAGTTTGGATTTTCGAGCGTTCTTATGCCCTTATAAACGAGGCCAATAGGGAATTTTCTCTTATTTTCTTTTTTTCTAGTCGCTGAAAAGATGGCGCTGTGCTTGGTATGTTAGGCTAGAACCTACGGAACGTAATATATTTTTTTGTTTTTTTTTTTTTTAAACTTAAACGCAGACGAGTGGGACTCATTTGGAACGAAAGTATCAGTCAGTGTTGTATAGTTTTTATATTAGTGTTTTGGCTATGGGTTCTAGTAACCTAGTGTTTTCTTTATTCTCAAAAAGAGAGCCTCCAATTTTACAATTACATGGTTAAGACTGTAAACACAACTTAATAGATATGTGTGCCATTTAATGTCCGGCTCAATAGCATCACCCCGTTTCTTTAGAGGTTCAATAGAGGGTTTCATATTTTGTAGGGTAGCCTAGGGCCTGCCAAATTGTATATTTAGAATAGGAGCACTTCTGGGCAGGTTTCTGGGTGGTTTACTGTCCAGGGGGTCCGGCTAACTATACGCATGTAACACAACATTTTCTCTTGGCATGAACGATGTTATTTTATTTACCACCTAACGTTACAAGTTGTTTGGTTAGCTTGGCCAGCCCCGAGGCAGTGCTTTAGGGGCTAGTTTAAAGTTTAAAGTCCACCTGAGCCGCGTTTACACTAGGTTCATAAAATTGTTATTGTAAAAATTGTTAATTTTTGACCATCAAAAAGCTAAATGTAAAATTTACTACTTTGAATAAATAATTTGAATTTGAATTTTGAATTTTGTATTACATAGGTGTCATTTATTGTAAAACGGTCTCAGATTACCCCGCATGTGACGAAGGCGTGATACGTGTATGTTAGGGATAGGTACCGATGTAAGTATATGTAGAAAATCATACCATACACTTATCGTGTGTTGAGTGGTTAGATAAATGTATTGATCGTTAGAACATACGTTATCGCAGATGGACAATCAATAAGTACCTAGTAATACCAACCAAGGTCCTTTTAATATAGCTTGAGTGTCTAATAAGGAAATCAATAGGTATAGATTGATCACGTATGCCATAGTGGTTCGCATACGTAATGTTATTTTGATGAATTTGCAGCAAGAAAAGGCTTGACTCAATATTAGAAGGTTATTATTTTTGAGTTAATTTTCGGTTTACATGATTAAAGTGTGAGGTGCGCGCGCACAGGCTAAGGTGGGGGAGACGACTGGCTAGCGGGGCTCGCCGCCGCAGTGACTCGATACAAAACTGCTGACAAAACACAACGTGACTATAGTCTATAAGTTTAGGTACTTATCTTTTTGTAAACAAACGTTGTATGAAAGTGACACTTCAGAACTGTCAGTTGTTTACAAAAAGATAAGTACCTAAACTTACAGACTATAGGTCCCTACACATATTTTAAGGAGTGAATCAGCCCCTCAAACTGAACAACTTTCCCAAAGAGGCGTATGTCAAAATATGAGAATTTTTTTGGACCTCCCATACAAATTTACTTGGTCCGTTCGTAATTTTGTATGGAAGGTCCAAAACTTTTTTTCATATTTTGGTCTATGTTCCTTGGAGAAAATTTTCCAGTTTCATTGGCTGATTCACCACTTAAAACATTTGCAGCAATTTTTTTTACATCCTGTAATAATAATAGAAATATGACAAATCGCGTGGAAAGCCAAGATACGTGATTAATCTCTCCGACCGCTTTCGGCCATGCGGCGACCATTTTGACTCCTAATCCAATTCTACTGCAATAATTAATGGCAAAACGTGGACGAGCCTCGAAAAAAAAGGTATTTTTGTATCTAAATGTACAAAGGCGTGATATGTGTGTGTGTGTGTGTGTACACCAGCTTCTTTACCGACAGCCCAGTAGACTGAAGTCAGCTAAATCGCAAGTAGCTATAGATAACGAGTTTGCGAATATCCTACCGAAAAGATGCTAAAAACGATACCCCCCCAATTAAGGAAAAAGTATAGACTCCCTTTAAATTCATTGAAAACGTGGAAGGAAATGCCTCGGTTTTTTTGCCAACCAGTCACTTATTATTATTATTCACTGTATTATTATTATTATTCACTATATTATTATATTTATTATATTATTATTCACGGGTTCTTAAAAATGCCAGAGCCCATCAAGGAATTTTCTTTTCTTCACGGCCATCACAGAATTAAGAACATTTTGAGAGTATCTGTTAACTGCCTCCGTGGTATAGTAATCTAAGCGTTGATCTGAAGGTTCCTGATTCGATTTTTGAAGAAATATTATTTTAATGTTTAACAATTCTAACAAAAAAGTACATACATATATAATATATCACGGTACGAGCGTTAACGGCCGTAAGAATACGGTCTCTATCACCACATCTGACATTTTTGAGGATTGTTTGCCATGGTTGTCTCAGTAAACATGTGTATCACTATAGTGACACGATGTCAGCCTGTCGCCTAAAAATTGTAATACACCAATACTCTCGAGTCTTTTAGGCGCGTCTTACGGCACCCACGGGAAGGATGCGGGCGGGGTGATGCTATTCTAAGCCGGCATCACACGGCAAGTATGGCAAAAAAGTATTCTCTGAATATTTAGTTATCGACAATGTTAACAAACACAGAGCTAAGGCGAGTCGTCACTTAACGCACGACGGAGCGCTAAAACATCGCAGCGGTCTGTCAGATCCATACGAGAAATGTCACTCCTAATTTTAAAACCGCTAAACAGCTGTCGACGCTGCGGTAACGCTGCGCTCGTCGAGTGCGGTTTTAGTATGGGGATGGGGAGTGACATTTTTAGTATGGATCTGATAGACCGCAATATTTTAGCACTCCGTCGTGCATTAAGTATGCGACTCGCCTAATGTAAAAAATATTACGAGAGGTCAATTACTTAGACAACAACTTGATTCAATATTGTATCCAAAAATAAACTTTTATAATCAAAATCGTGGTAACGCCTGACCTCCTAAAACTATATTCAATTTCTGGTACCCTTTATAATAATTTATCCTCTATTTCTGAAATAGGAAAAACTGAATTATGGAAAATATCTATCAAAAGTCATGGGTGACCCTTGACCATCGGAAACCAATAAACTGGCGATCTCCGGTAGGTAGAGGGACCTCTAAAGAATCTGACCTTTTATATATTTGCCTTTAAAAGAGCATGCCATATAATAATGTCCACTGAAATGATATGGATCGTCGAGACTTTTATTATACTTACTTTATATCACGCGTTTATTCCTTGTGGGGTAGGCAGAGCCTTGACGATCGTAGATAAACCGCTATCGCCATGTCGACTGACAATTATTTCTTTTCAGCGTGTATCACTATAGTGAAAGATTGTCAGCCACTCGTCTAAAAATTCTAATAGACGTGGAAAACTCGAGAACTAAATCATACGACACCCGCGGGAAAGAAACGAGTCGATGTTATTCCAAACCGATATCACACGGCATACGGATTTTTCTTAAAGAAATTTCTTTTAGCTAACCGAACAAGGTGAGATTTCCTTTTTGTTATCTCAAAATTTAAATCTTTAGACTTCATATGTACAATATGACGTGATAAAGATATCATTGAATTTAAGAATTTATTTAATATTTTCAGAAATAATTTATTACATTTTAAACTTTACTCCCAAATATGACATAAAATTTTCTCTGTAAGTTGTCATATGTCATAATTATTAAATTAACAAATTATACCTATTTTTGGAATAGTTTTTTTGACTTTGTCAAACGATTATTACATTTTTTAAACAACTTCAAAAAAGGAGGGTGGTTCTCAGTTCGACTTGTATGTTTGTATAATGTACCTATGTTTGTCCGCGATTATCTCGCGTTTGAATGAACCGGTTTAGATGTGGTTTTCAGAAAAGTATTTTTCCGATTAATTTGTGTAATAACTTAGTTCCACGTCAAATCTCCTAGGTAGGTAGCCGACCCCGACAGAGAACGGGATAAGGCAATTAGTTTATCTCTTTCTATTACAAATCCTTGGACGTTGGACGACTCGGTGTCCCACATGAAAAGAGAGAGAGCTAGACTTCCTAAGCATATTATAAGTTCTCTCACATGAAACGCGTTTGACTTCGCATACATTGATTTAAATTCTAGAAAGATTAAAATTTTAAAAGTACGTAAATACACTACTCATATAAAAATCCGGGACACGATTTGTGTTATTTTTTGTAATAAATCTCAGATATCGTGTCAAAATCTTAGAATATCACAAATTAGAAATAATTTTCTATACATTTCGTGTTTTATTAAACCCGTTTTAGAAAGTGTCCCGAAGAGAAGTGTAGTTTGCGTGGAATATGCGCAGAATGAGGTCAGTCGCGACAGTACATCCTAAAACTAATTACTAAAACTAGCAACCACAACCAATTAACTAGCATTAAGCTAACATAGTGCATCAAACAACGACGCGGACCACTTCAATCAATCGCACTGATTACTATGTTTTGCGGTTCCGGCATTTACCTTAGTGAGTAGGTACAAGCCGCCCACCCAGTACTGCACCCGCTGTAAACTCATTTTACCTTGATAATAAGTTGTGATGTATTATGTACTGATGTTATACTACATAACTGATATTCGTAGCATTTTATGTGAATAAATTACAATGGAACTAGTAATACGAACCAGTTACACTAGTTCCATTGCCTAGTTCAATGGAACAAATGAGACAAAAAGTTACATTAGTTCCATCATGGAACTGTTCAGTGGAACTAGTGAGAACAAAGGGTTTTTCCGGCAAGTATTATACATAAAAACCTTTAATCACTCTATCTTCTTTAAAACTACACAACGAATTTTGATGCAGTTTTTATAAAAGATAGAGTAATTCAAGCGGAGAGACATTTTATGTATTAACTTGCCGGGAAAACATCTTATTCTTAAGGGAAAACGAAATGCAGTGGGCGCAGCCGCTGGTCGAGCCGCTAGTTTTGAATAATCTAATTCGCAAGAAACACAAACTTGCAAGGCGTCCCGGACTTTTTGATGAGAAGTGTAATAGCAGATTTCCGTATGCTAAAATTAAAAATTCGAATGATGATATGCGAAGCCGGCAACACACGGGATTCACGCTTCTTTGTGGCACAAAACGCCGATTTCCGATCCATCACGCATTAGGTTTTTGTGTACGATACCTCCCCTGATTGAAACTATCCATCTTCATGACGGCTGATCGACTTTTTGCCGTATCTTTTTGTGTACAGTAATAATTGTACATATACCGTTTTTGGCACGTTTTCGATTAGGTACAAAAATGTGTAAAATAGTAACTGTTTTTGCGTACTGGGTCAAATTTCGAATTCAAATTTCAATCGTTTATTTCTAAGTAAATTCACAACGAATGCTTTCAGAAAGTCAGGAATTTACAATACAATACTGTCGCTAAAAAATAAATAAAGTAGCCATACAACTATTGACAATTAGTTAACAATTTTTTGTTCCTAGTTGAAACGTGGCACGAGTGGGATAAAAAAAATAAAGGCACTGCCTCGGGGCCGACCAGGTTGACCACACAGCATGTATATTACGGGTTAGTTTAGGATTTAACGCTCTGCCTACCTAGCCAGGAATATAGGCGTGATTTGTGTATGTTATTTTGTAAGGTGCTCCTACTCATGATTCTGAACAGTCGGTATTCTATAGGATGCATTTCGGAGAGTGTACACAATCACTTCACGACCTCATACCTTCATCCCCATTCTATCTCCGGGGCATGCGTCGCTGACTGAGGTTCCGTCCTTATGTTGTTGAGATACCTTTATTTCGCACAAAGCGATTTGCTTCAACCTTCATCATGTGAGCAGCTAATGAATGGAATGCCCAGCCGGCGGATCTGTTTCCGGAACATTATTACTTGAGCCTTTTCAAGTGCAGAGTGAATAGGCGTTAGGTATCTAGGCAAGCATGCTCCATCATCGTCTGCATCGTCATACCATCAGATGACATAGTAGACGTAATGCGCAGAAAAATATGTGTGTAACCCTGTATGTCCTAATTGTGATTTCTTTTTTTTGTACCGTCTTGAACCTTTTTAAGATTGGCAAAACTCGATCTATGGCAATTCAAATTGTATATTAAAAATATTTTATCAGAAAAAATGACATAACCAATCCGTAGTCCAAACAACTTTTTCTATAGAACCTAAAGATATAAAAAAAATCGGCCTCTTATATAATCCCGACTAGCTGACTGACTTTCTATGAAAATTTGTTCTTTTTATCAAACATAGACTTCATAGTGAAACTCTCCATCACGCTTACATTTTTTTAAAACTCCAACTCGTCCATAGATACATATGCCTATGTCCCTTGCGGGGTAGGCATTGTATAAATGGCCATATAAACAGCCATTTACGCCACGTCTGACAAGAGGGTAATTTCAGAAGACTGTGTATTATCATAGTGACAGGTTGTCAACTTATAGCTTTAAATTGCAATACACATCAAGCTTCAAATCTTTAGTCGTCTTTTACGACACCCATGGGAAAGATATGGGGTGATGCTATTCAAAGCCGGCATCACACGGCATCTGAAGCTATGATAGGAAACGTGAAAATTTTTTCGACCTCCCATACAAAATTCCCGATCAGTTGAATGACTGTATGGAAACTCGAAAAAAAATTTTCGTTTCCCAAGGTAGAAAAAGTTATTCTGTTTCATGAACTGGTCCACCGCCTAATATTTGCAGTTGATTTTTTTTACAACTCGAGTACCTACCTACCTACTGTTGATACCTACCATATTTAAACTTCTGGTTCAAATTATACAAAGGCAATGAAATGTCTTACACAGATGTTACATTACAAAGTTAGAAGCATATTCAAATTAACAAACGTATCGTACAAGTCACTTGAATTATTAATTAACATATGACGACCGGTATGGCGCAGAGGTAGTGCTGCCTTTGACGCAGAAGGTTCCGGGTTCGATTCTCGGTGGGTCACTCACGAAGTTGATATTTATCACTTTGTGAATTTGTTCCCAGTCTGGTTAGGACATTGCGAGCTGAACCACCCGATTTTCCGTAAGAAAGATGGTTCCGTGTTTCGGATGGCACGTTAAGCCGTAGGTCCCGGTTGCTGTCTATGATCACTTAGACAGCGGTCGTTACACAACCATGTCAGAAGCCTGCTACTTGTAGAAGGCGGTTGAGAGATTCTGACACTAGGGTTCACTGGGTCGTTGCACGACTCGGTGTCCCACACGAGAAGAGAATTAACATACTCGTAGATACAGGGTATTAGAATAGGTAAAAAACTTGATGTGAGAGTGTGTGTGTTTGTGTGTGTGTGTTACAAAAATTACTGTGGTTCTTTATGAGAGAAACCAGCGCATGGAACTGTTCACCTTTTTTTTATTTATTTATTTAACTTCATACACAACTATACATTGGCAGACTTAACACCAAAGGCGTTATCTCCCAGTCTACCTTAGGGCATGTGAAAAGAACAGGGCAATCCCCAAGGGATATACCAAGGACCAAATAATAAAAAAATGAGAGACTTCCCGTTCAAATAACTTCAACCTTAACAGCTGGAAGAGACCACTGCTGGACATAGGCCATCCCCTATTGGGGGTACTTTGCCATACTCGCCACGTTTGCCAGGCGAATTGGCAAGCGCAGAGCAAGATCTACAGGGAACGCTATTGCCCTTTTTCCTTTTATTATCCCTTAGTCCCTTTCGTAGAACTGGGGTAATGCTATTCTAAGCCGGCATCACACATTCTTATAGTTACTTAAAGTAATTTCGACCTAATTTGGTCTTCCTAAAAGAATATCGTAAATGAGGTGTAAAAATATTAGCTGCAAATATTTAAAGGGGTGAATCACCCCATGAAACTGAACAACTTTTTCCAAGAAACATAGGTCGTAATATCAGAAAACTTTTTGGATTTCCCATACAAGTTGGCTGTAATTTTTTATGGGAGGCCAAAATTTTTTTATATTTCGACCTATGTTCCTTGAGGAAAGTTATTCAGTTTCATGAGCTGGTTCATCCTTGGTTCGCTATCGCAGTGTCGTCCGTCGAGTGCGGTTTTAGTATGGGGAGTGACGTATTTAGTATAGATCTGACAGAACGCTGCGATATTTTTGCTCTCCGTCGTGCGTTAAGTGTGCGATCTGCCTTATACTTTTCGTAGTATATACTGACTGAGGGAAATATAAAAGACTCTGTATCGCAGGAATCTTAACATTGTCGCATGCATGATAATGTCATTCTCGTCTAAATTAAGTTGTGTCCCGTCAAATTTTAATTCCGCGTCATAACATGGTTTGACATTCGACCCAAATTGCATATGAAAAAGAGATGTCACTCCCTAGGGCCTGTATAAGGTGTAAAAATACTGGGTGTAAAAATATTAGTTGCAAATATTTTAAGAGGTGATCCAACCCATGAAACTGAACAACATTTCCCTAGGAACATAGATCAAAATATTTAAAGAAAAAAATACCGCCCATACAAAATTTCCAACCGATTGAGTCAATTTGTATGGGAGGTCCAAAATATTTTCTCTTATTTCGGCCTGTTTCTTTGGGAAAGTTCTTCAGTTTCATTCATGAGCTGATTCACCCCTTAAAATATTCGCAGCGAATTTTTTTACACCCTGTATATTCTATTTTCGTGTGGGACACCGACTCGTCCAACGATCCAATGAACCCTAGTATCAGTTATTTTAACTGTAGGTACATCTCCAGTCTTCACAAGTTTTATATAATAAAATAAATCTTTTCTCATCACTAAAGTTAAATAAACCTATCGAGTAATTCCTTACTTAAAGGTGGATCGCACACTTAACGCACGACGACGGAGAGCTAAAACATCGCAGCGTTCTATTCTATCAGATCCATACTAGAAATATCAATCCCATACTAAAACCGCTCAACCGCTGTTGACGCAGCGCTATCGCAGCGTCGTCCGTCGAGTGCAGTTTTAGTATGGGGAGTGACGTTTCTAAAATGGATCTGACAGACCGCTGCGATATTTTAGCGTTCCGTCGTCGTTAAGTGTGCAATTCACCTTAGCTTAAATGTAGGTACGTCTCCAGTCTTAAGTTTTAAATTAAGTAGGTAGTAAGTAAATAGGTTAGAATATAATATATTGTGACGTCCACTGTGTCACAGGGGTAAGTCTGAGAGTGAAACAACACTAATATATTGGAATAGGCTGTGAGCGCACGTCCGGCTCGCTTGACTGTCAGATGACAAGTGTCATACCCTCCGGCCGTGCGCCCACAGATTAAACATTTTATTTGCATACCGTCACACCTTTCCCCTTTTAACAAATTTAGACCTTGTACATACTCCATATCAATAAACAGGTAATAATCATCTATACACAAAATTCATTAACTAGATTAATCAGGACTAGGGAATGCAATTCCACAAGTGCATCTCCGTCCCAATATTTGCATTCCCTAATCAGGGCGTAAAGTAAGTTTTGAACTTATTTGGATTTTAAAAATTAAATATTTTCATCTTAACAGCATTTAATAATCAGAGTCACTATAATACCACTTCAAACACTCTAAGCTTAAGCATGTTTAATGCCTACAGTTCTATAGAAAATATTAATGTCAGCAATTTATACTGGACTGCACAAACTTAATCTGTCTACCAAAATGATCAATGTCATCACAATAACTTTCACTTTACATTAAAGTTTTTAAATGTCATTCAAATTTCCTGTTCCTTTCCTTTCCTTTTCTAACAAATAAGTTTTCAATTTCCGAAAACATATAAAATCTTGTAACAGTAATATTTAATTATCGATAACCTTTGTTCCGCAGTCCACATTGAATTTTAAATATTTCTTTAGGCCTTTGACGTGATCTTTAAATTTAATACAAATTTGATTAAAAATCTTCTCTTATTACATTAACAATACAACACTTTGTTATCACTTCCAAGTAAAAATACTTTAAAGAAGTCGTGCTCATATACATGAGAGACTAGTAGTAAGTTTATCTCGTTACATGTATCACTAATTCTTTTAATTTTATTACTGTTCCAATAAAATAATTACTGCAGCTATACATCTTATTTTTAAATATAAATTCATAGTAATTAAGTTTATTATTAAATAAAGATAGTACCATTGTCACCTTAGCTTACTTATTATCGAGTATCGGAAATTTTGCCATGGGTAGAAACGAACCTACCGTTTAAGTTTTTAAATACGCTAATGTAGGTAGAAATTGTTACAAGAAGGACATTGAATCTATTTTGTATTTTCATCATCCTGTCCTGTACAACAACTTTTACCTGAAGTTCTGACTATAAAATATTTTATCGGAATTATTTAACATATTAAAATAACCTGTTAGTAATAACATAACAGTTTTGTACGATGTACATGATATTTATTATTTCATAATTTAAGTTTTGCTTAGTCTAGATCATGCACAACATTGGACTTTGATGTTGGCCTAGATTGTTAGATGCAACGACATACGGCCATGCGTAACATCTTACATTTTAAGTAGTTTTTAAACTAGTGTTCAATAATACGTGGAACCAAATCGGACCATTACATTTTCATTTATCCCGGTTGATCCCGTGATCACTCATTTTGCATCTTTTACATATTTTTGCATCTATGTTGAACGTGTAGCTGCATTTACACTCAACAAGTTTCTTGTTCAAATGTAATCAATAGTTGATTACGCACCCAGGCATGCAACCCATCAACAACAACCGAGGCTTCCAACGCCCAAGCGGAGCGAGGGCGGTACCTTTCCGAAGTTGTTAACGATGTTACATCCGCGGCATGTGCACCGCCTTACATATCGAATGAAAAGCGATAAATACAAGAAAACGATCCATAAATGATGATTGTATCGTCTGGTACTCAAAATGCACCACAAAACTTTAATTTTTATGATTGAAGAACATTGAATTAATGTGAAAGAAAAGTATCCCAACATAAAGCAGAAATTTCCCTGACCGTAGGGATATTAGTAATTTTTACCTTTGCCACTGTAATACTGAGCAACAATTTGACAAACTCATCTATTGAGGTCACAAAAATACAGATAAAAATACAATATCTGGCGTCAAGCAACGCAATTCGCAGCGGCCAGTTCGAAACTTAAAATCGCACACAACCAATTGGATGCAATGCAACTCCTATTAAAAATAAGAAGAAATTTACTTTAACTCTTTATCTGTCGCGATTCCACCGGCTCCCCCTCCAGTTCCATATTCAAAATTACTAACAGGCCCAGTTTCAAAACATCGCCTGCAAGCCGAACCCACAGGTCGGGTTCCCCGTCAGCAACGACCCACTTTCAGAGCATGAGATATGTAAAGATATTTTATTACATTGGCTACTTAGTAATATTTTGAGATTCCCAATTTTTGTTTTATTCTTTGCTAAATCAGAGCAAAATTTTTTGTAAAAATCCCTCCGGAAAGGTGTACCTATTAGGTTTCTTTTTTATACAAGGTTTGTCTAACAGACTGTAACAAAAGCTTCTTTCGCCATTGAAATGAATTTTACATGAAACTCAAAACAAAGCTTTGTCATATGAATCCTTTTTTTTTTCATGCTAGACTTTTATTATTCTTGATTGATATTTTAACATAAAGTGCATTTAACTTTAAAGTTCGTGCTATTTGAATTGTCTTTTTCCTTGGTCTGTTGATACACGGAAATTTCTGATCCATACCCAATCAGTTTCTATCATATCATAGCTCTTTATTATTTTCAGTAGATACCCATTAAATTGTAAGAACTGACAATACTACTTTGGCTAGGGATCTTTAGTTTACACTTGGTTGTATAATGAGGTATTGTATAATTCTCCTCTTATATTGTTTTGATTTTCTCAACTTTTTTTTTCTGGAACGATCACGAATGGCAGTTGTCAACAAAGCCCGTCGTTTGATAACTACCAAACCCACATGAGTTATTTTTCAGAACAATATGACTCACAGCAATAACTCTTTGTTAGTACCAACTGACACATATTACGTCAGTTTACTACTCTTTAGTACCAACTGATTTCGCTATACAGTTTACTACTTATCGATTTTTCAGAGCAATATGACTTACAGCAATAACTCTTTGTTAGTACCAACTGACAGATTGGTCAGTTTACTACTCTTTAGTACCAACTAATTTCGCTATACAGTTTACTACTTATCGATTTTTCAGAGCAATATGACTCACAGCAATAACTCTTTGTTAGTACCAACTGACAGATTGGTCAGTTTACTACTCTTTAGTACCAACTGATTTCGCTATACAGTTTACTACTTATCGATTTTTCAGAGCAATATGACTCACAGCAATAACTCTTTGTTAGTACCAACTGACACATTGGTCAGTTTACTACTCTTTAGTACCAACTGACACATACGTCAGTTTACTATTTATTGATTTCGTAAACATCAGACATACATCTGTAAGATTACAGATTTTAATGTGTTTTTTAAATTACTATTATTGTGTTTGTATTCTTTTCGAATCATAGGCCCACAGAGACTTGGTCCTTTGAGGCATGTGTGGGGCCGAAGCCAACAGCACAGAGGCTTTTTTTTACCATATTTATTACTTTTTCTTTTTAGTACTAACCGACATTGTCGGTTTACTACTTGTCATGATGTTTACTACTTATTAGCACCAACCAACAAAGTGTCAGTTTGCTACTGTACTCTTTTTAATTCCGATAAATTCTGTTATACATACATGACTGCTTAAATTTGAATAAGATGATCAGAATCACTTTTGCTACGGAAGCATAATGTTTGTATGACCTCCCAGTTAGCACGTAATACAATTAAATTAACCCCCATAAATAATAGAACAGCAAAATATTATCAACCTGATGAGAAAACTCCATGTCGTCAATGCTCCTTTATTTATTTAAAGTCATTGTAACAAAATAGGAACAATTTTACCCAAAAACTACAAAAAAATCGCAAAAGGTTCTCGCTATAAACTTAGTAGCTACATACGTACAAAGTACTATATGGGTACCTATGTACTTAGCTTTCGTTAATATATACCATTAATTTATTTACTTGCACGATTTTTTGTTTATAATAATGTCACAGTCTCGTATCGGCAGCCAGACAGTTAACCCGTGTTTGACGACGCATCGTGTGGTTCCAGTTATCGTCAACCTTTTTCTCGTTGTTAAGCAACTTATTTCTGCTTCTAATTTAATATGATCTGTGCTAAGTGTGGTAAACCGATGAATGATGGACCGCAGTGTGCTGGATGCAAAGGGCATTTCGACTTTACGTGTGCGAACATCAGGGAAGCTGCATATAAAGGCCTTAAATCCGCCCAAAAATCAGCATGGAAGTGCCCAACATGCAGATCGGTCGCATCCCCGGGCGATAGTGCAAAGTCTGGAGAGCCAGTCACGCTCGAAGATGTCCTCAAGGAAGTGCGGAACCTAAAACTTCAACTCAAAGGTATGCCAACACTCATTGAAGACGTCAAAACCCTGAAGACAGACCTAGCCGCTTTAAAGAGCTCCTTTGACTTTGATTCCGCTAGATTTGATGAGTTCCATAACCGTATCAGCAAACTGGAGGATAAGATCCCAGAAATTGAGCAGCTGACAGTCAAGGTTGATTCTTCAATGAAAATAGTATCCGAGTTGAAGAGAGAGCTTGCGTCTAAAGAGCAATGGTCAAGACTTAGCAATATTGAGATTAAAGGCATCCCTCAAAAAAAGGATGAAAATCTTTTTTCGATTGTCAAATCTCTGGGTGATAAAATTGGCTACGACCTTCCAAAATCTCAGATCAATTATATAGCGAGAGTTCCAACTTACAAACCAACAGAAAAGAATATTATAATGAGTTTTATAAACAGATATGTCAAAGAGGAGTTCATTGCCGCAGCACGTGCGGTAAAAGACCTATCCGCTCGTGATATTGGTTACGCGGACAGCAACCAGCGTATATTTCTCAATGACCATCTTACTCCCGATTTGAAGGCTCTACTCACCAAGGTTAAGAATACAGCAAAAGACCGAAACTATCTTTATGTGTGGGTCAGATACTCCAAAATACATGTGCGAAAAAATGACACCTCTCATGTAATAATTATATCTAAGGAAAATGATTTAAACAAGATTATTTAATCAACTTTATATCATGTTGTAATTTTTCTGGAATATTTTGTTTACATATTGATTACTTACGCTCAAAAATGTTTTGCACCTCTGGCTCTGACGTACTGCTATTGTCTCGCTGCTTTTGTATTTTAAAAGGTCTACAAATCGGTCGACCGGTGATGCACTCCTTACCGATAGCTATTATCCTTTTTACACTCATATTGTACCATGCTATTTGCTTGCTCGCTCGCACCCGCTTATATCACAAATTAACGTTATTTTTGCTGTTTAGCGTTGCTCGTTTTATCATTTCTAAACAACTTACTTTTGCAAGTTTATCAAATTATTACTACTCATGTTTGGACGATAATATGTTGCTTATTTTGAGATTATTACTTACATTTCATAATGCTTGGATTTGATGATAACCTTAATATCTATTACCAAAATGTTCGCGGGCTGAGAACAAAAACTTCCGAGTTTTATCGTAATCTTTGTTTAAGTGATTATCATATAATTTTATTGACTGAAACTTGGCTTCTGGAAGGTATTAATAATATGGAAATGTTTGATGACCGTTTTGTGGTTTGGAGGCGGGACCGTGATTATGCTCGTACACAGCAAACCCGCGGAGGTGGTGTTTTGATAGCTACTCACAGAGATCTTAAGTGTACACCACAACCTAGTTTTTCATCTACCGCCGAGGACTATTGGGTGACCATCTCACTTTTTGATAGCGGACTAAAGAAGGCTATAACACTTCACATTTGCATCTTGTACTTATGTAATCAAAACCTAGGAAGCTCATTTTCTGACCAACTTACTAATTTCTTAAATAACTTAGATTATCTTATAAGCACAAATCCTAATGATAAATTCCTAATAGTGGGTGATTTCAATCTCAGCGGTATTAAATGGGTTGCTACGTCCAGTTACTTCTCCCCAGTGGGAAATAATACGTCCGACGAAAATCTATTAGTCGATGAATTAAATAGTCTCGGTCTGTTCCAATTCAATGGTATTTTAAATAGTCAGGGTAGAATACTTGATTTGGTGTTGTCCAATGATAGTCAAGTGGTAATTGGTTGTGAAAATGTGGACAACCCTCTTGTACCTATCGATGTGCTACACGGAGCGCTTTGTATAAAAACTCAATTTAATTCTATCGCACCACTTTCTTCTGCTCCTAGAACTAGATTTCTTTTTAATAAGGCGGACTACGATGCGATCAACCTTGAGCTCCAACGGATTGATTGGGTGGCTGAATTCCAATCGAGAACTCTAGAAGAATGTATAGATTACTTTTATTGTGTTTTCCATAACCTAAAAAATAAATATGTTCCATCTAAGACTTGTAATAATCGTCGGTTTCCGGTTTGGTACACGCCGTCATTGAAAAAGGTACTAAAGGAGCAATACAAGTATTACCGTAAGTATAAAATATATAACAATGGTGGAGTAGGCATTATTATGAAATTATTGCGTGACAGAGCCAAGAGCTTAGAAAGTAAGTGTTATGCTAACTATATTGCTGCAGTTGAGGATTCAATTGTTAAAAACCCTAAACATTTTTGGAGTTTTAGTAATTCTAAGTCTAAGTCATCGGTGATGCCTAGTAGTCTGACTTATAATAATCAAATTGTTAATACAGGTGATGCCATATGTAGTGCATTCTCTGATTACTTTCAATCGAACTTTTTAGCTCCAAGTTGCAACCAAGTACCCTCGGTCTCGCTTCCCTCAGCCACAACAACAACAATTACTCCCACAGTGTCCGATGTCTCCGGGATAAGTATCAATGATAGCCAGATAGTTAAACTTCTCCAAGGGTTAGACCCAAGTAAGTCAGCTGGCCCAGATCATTTACCGGCTATATTCCTTATTAACTGTGCGAAAGCAGTTGCGACTCCCGTATCCCTGTTATTCCGCAGATCTCTGTCTGAGTGTAGGGTGCCTAATATATGGAAGTCTGCGTTCATAACGCCCGTTCATAAGAAAGGCAGTAGGACGGAAGTCACTAATTACCGGCCTATTTCGAAGCTTTGTATACTCTCAAAGGTTTTTGAAAAAATAATACGTACGCAAGTATACTCCGGCATCAGGCACTCGTTACATGATTTCCAACACGGTTTTCTTCCAGGGCGTTCAACTGTAACTAATCTTCTTCTATTTAATGACTATCTTACAGATCTCATGGACAAAGGCTATCAGGTTGACACCATATACACAGACTACAGTAAGGCATTCGACAGAATTAATCATAATCGCCTGTTAGTTAAATTAGAGCTTGTTGGCATAAGCGGAGATCTGCTTAGGTGGTTTGCCTCGTATATAGAAAATCGCACGCAGGCTGTGGTAATCAATAATTACATCTCTAGTTGGGTTCGGGTACCAAGCGGCGTTCCGCAAGGATCCTTGCTGGGGCCCCTGCTTTTTGTCATTTTTGTCAATGATATCAATCACTGCTTACATAACTCTAAAGTATTATGTTTTGCTGACGACATGAAGATATTTACAGCTGTATCGACACTTACTGATGCATACTGTCTACAAGAAGATATCACTAGGCTAGCTGACTATTGCGCTGATAATCATCTAGATCTTAATCCATTAAAATGCTCAGTAGTGACATACAGTCGCAAACGTAATGTTATTTATTATAATTATCAAATCAACGGGCATACCCTACCTAGAGAAAATTTGGTTCGTGATTTAGGTGTTATTCACGACTCTAAACTACTATTTGACAAACATATTGAAAATATAATAGCTAAATCGCATAGGGCTTTGGGTTTTGTGATGCGTACTGCTAGGGACTTCAAGCAGCTTAAAACATTAAAAGTGTTATATTGTTCGTATGTAAGGAGCTCCTTGGAGTACGCTTCCCAGGTTTGGAGCCCTAGGTATGACATTTACACCACACGTATAGAACGGATCCAAAGAAAATTTGTTAAACATATGTGTTTTCGCATAAAATTTCAATACCATACCAATGAGTATCACAACCTGTGTAGGAAATTCCATCTGTTACCTCTGGAGACGCGTCGTAATGTTGCTGATACAGTTTTTCTCCTAAAAATAACTAACAATTCAGTCGATTGTCCAGATCTTTTGAGTAAGTTGAACATTAAAGTGCCTCGGTCATATCGTCATAAAATACCATTGGCCTTATCATCCGCGTCTACTAATTATAGGCAAAATAGTTTCTTGTACCGAGCGAGCAGCAAATTTAATGAACTTTTTTCTAAACTAGATCTAGATCTATTTAATACGAGTGCGGCAACAGCGAGACGTCTTATCAGTACCCTATTCTTTAATAATGAGTAGGTAAGCAATATTTTAATAGTGTTTTGGTTGAAATGTTGTTTGTTTTTTTTTAAATTAATTGTCAATCAGTTTCTGTTAACTGCCGATATGTTATAATTTATAACTTGTTTCTATTAGTGAGAAACCATAAATGGCTTTCTGTGTTTATTATAAGATCTATTTAAGATATTGTAAGCTGAGGTTTTTCCTAAAATACATAAATAAATAAATAAATAAATAAATAAATAATTTTGTATTGACGAAAACTATTTCAAACCTCGTTAACTATGTAGGTACCAAAATATCAAAGTTATAGCTCCTATTTTAATTAGGTATAACACGCACGTACAAAATTTATCGGAATGACAAAACCGTGGCAAAATAAAGCAAGGCATTATTTTATTAGACCCAATGTCTACTTATTCATTGCTATTACCAGCTAGTACATAGATAAGTAGGTAGATTACTTTACCTATATACTGGCTTAATACTGAGATTTATTTACTTCTTTAATCCTCTAATCATAGCGCTGGCACGGGTTTTTCAAGAACCTTTTTCCGATTCTTCTTCTTCATTTTTTTTTTTCTTTTTTTTAACTGCCGGATGGTACCTCAAATGTCCTAACAAGACTGGAAGCAAATTCAGAAAGTGATATATCACCCCGTGACTGCCTCATTGTTAATCGGACCCGCAACTTTTGCTATGCAAGCAGCTCCAGCGCTACTGCTGCGCTATATCGACCGTCTATAGAAAGAAAATATAGAAACGGGTTATGTTTAAAAAGTTACTTTCACGAGCTGTAGCCCAACGGCTAACGGGTGTTTGTATTTAAATGAGTTGTACGATTTGACTGATTCTGATTCGACCACCAACTTTATAAGTTGCCGCGTGATGCACACGATTCATCTGGAATGGCCCCCAATAGGTATTCGTCAGACGTGTTGATAGCGACCGTATCTTCACGGTCGTTGACGCTCTGCCCACTCTTCAAGGGACAAAGGCGCGATATAATGTGTGTATGTATGTATAAGTTAAAAATATAACTTTTGGATTACAACAGTTGGGTTTCTGTTTTTAATAATTATTTTCAAATACCGGTTATCCACCAACCTATTTCTCAAATTAGTTTGGTTGTTATCTAGCAAACCTTTTTGCCGTGTCCATCAGAATGGCGGGTGTATAATATCGAAATAAATCAATAATAAATGTGTTAAATGTACACTAAATGTACGTATTTGTACTTAAGTATCCGCGTCGTACATTCATTGGTTTCTGAGAAATAACGATTTCAAAGTGAGCAGCCATTCTGACGCCAGGATGGCGGGTGTATTTTAAACGGATGAACCAAACCTGACTGTTCATGTATCAAATAAATGTACGAGAAATGTACGCATCGCCTCACATAACAAACACTATTTTACTCTAAAAAAGGCCCTTAAGTAGGTATCAAAAGTTAAATCTGTATGGCTAACATGCGTGCCGCGACACTGTCGTTTCATATGCGCATGTCACTACGGAAGAATGTACACATTCTTCCGTAGTGACAGTAAGTAATTCGCAGTAAAGTTAGCTGCAGAAGAATCTACCTGAAAATATTATTATAATTTTGATAAATAAAAAAATATGGAATCCTGATCTTTGGATTAAATACTACTTACTAAGTATGTGAAATTTTCTGTATTGTGAAAGTTTCTTAAAATAATTCAAATTATTAGTGACTAGTGATATTCGATGAATTTGATAATTAAATTATATCTTTTACAATTTACGAGATATACTTATGAGTAATTTCTATAGATCAGAGTTCTGATTTAACTTTTGGTACCTATTTAAGGGCCTTATTTTGATAGTAAAATAGTGTTTGTTATGTGAGGCGATGCGTACATTTCTCGTACATTTATTTGATACATGAACAGTCAGGTTTGGTTCATCCGTTTAAAATACACCCGCCATCCTGGCGTCAGAATGGCTGCTCACTTTGAAATCGATATTTCTCAGAAACCAATGAATGTACGACGCGGATACTTAAGTACAAATACGTACATTTAGTGTACATTTAACACATTTATTATTGATTTTTTTCGATACTATACACCCGCCATTCTGATGGACACTTTTTGCCGATTATTTAAAGACAGAATTATTTTCAAATACCGGTTATCCACCAACCTATTTCTCAAATTAGTTTGGTTGTTATCTGGCAACCCTTTCTGCCGATTATTTATAGACAGGTACCAAAGTTCACGCCACCGATGGGACTCGAACCCACATCTTCTGACTAACCGGGTCAGATGTGTTAACCGTTACACCACGGTCGCTCTAACCCAGGCGGCGAAATCGTGATCCACTTGTTTCGTTCATATATTTTTCCTTACTTGACCACTTAATAGTGGCATCAGCGCCGCCTATGACTTTGCAGTAGGACTATACGTACATAGTCACATAACTGACAACATTACGTCTGTACAAGTTGACGAGAGGTGGAGCTTTTTCCGATTTGTGAACCGCTTGTTTCGTTTGTATTAGCTTTTTAACAAAAATTTAATATCGATATCTAGTGTTTGATTAAACACTAAGTATTCGAAATTACTATTTTGTGGATATTTCTACAAATAGTAAACATTCAGGTACAGTCTCAAGCAGAGAAAACGGACCCCTCTCTTTATAAATGGAGCCAGACAACATCTCTGTTGCCTGGCGCCATCTGGCGTTAAGTTACTGCACCGCCGCCATCGTATCGTTTGTTTGTCACAAACTTGTTTTTCGAATTCATCCAAGCCTTGGGTATTGCTAGGATAAATAGATAGAATTCAAGAAACTTGGTGAAAAAACAATAAAATACGAAAAACACATTTTGGTCACAAGATTTGAACCTAGACTCTTTCGTTCTCGAGCCTTACCGCTAAACCACTGCGCCACCGAGCTCTTGCTAAGAGTGGCGAAAATTCCCTTCTACTTCATATTGTGCATGACGTCACAGTAATCTTTCTTGATGTGTCGAACTCTTAGTAATTATATGAGGGTAGGCAAAATTTATAAAATGTTAAACTTAATTTCTGGTGTTTCGTTGTGACATTATCGACCAATCACCACTCACTGCTCGTGTTGTGATGTTTCCTACATGTTGCCATAGATGTCGTCACTGGGGGGGGTCCGTTTTCTCTGCTTGCGACCGTACCAAAGTGCTCTGTGATAGATATTATATGCGGATCCGTAATTTTACGGTAATTTTTATGTAGGTTCACAATTTTTCAGTTTCGACACCGATTTCGTTACGTTTGGGTCAAATTTGCTTTATATATTTAAAGTCTCACTCTTGTCAATTTCAGAAAGAAGTAGATAAAGAATAGTGAGGTATTAGGTAAAACTACAACCGTTCTTGTTGAATAGTTCGCCAGAACCAAACAAAATAATGTTTTATGTGTCGGGTGCATTACAATTCACATATCTACATTACGGGTAGCTGTCCGTCACTTTTTATGTTATTATATGCCTAAATTTATCATGATACGAACGAATCAATGTTTAGGCGTGGATTGATTTCTAGGCAAGACAGATAATAAGAAGCAGAGTACCTGATACACGTCACCGCATCAAGTTGCGGCTGCCGCAGGTTGCCCTGGATGGCATTTGTCGGAAACCACAACATCGACTGGCTCTTAGGTACTTATCGCATAACGGCGCGGCGCCACACTGTTTAGGCTATGCAACTGGATGATGATATAATCACAAACATTGTATACCTACTTGTTGCTGAAGCTCATTTAATTACTAACAGACTTCTTTGGCTTTGGGTGGCCTACGTAGCCATAATCAACGTGTAGCTGACACTTGATATTCAGGTACTTACTTGTCGATACTTGGTTGATTCTTGTTACCTTTTAGGTAAAACTAAATTATTTTTAGAGAACTAATATATGACCGCTTTTATTTAAAAAGTTTTTTTTTTTTTTTAACGTAACGTAATGCTTTTTGTTGCCAAACCGTTTTGTACCCAATTAACCTAGGTACTTATTTACTCGCTACTACACTGTACTGATTTTCATTGCAACTTGATGTTCAGCTGATGTTAGAAATAATAAGGGCTATTGCAAAAGAAGGTGCTTGTAACGCGCGGATTCTGTGCGGTTTATTAGATATTTATAGCGAGTATAATTGTTATGCACCAAAACACACCACTGAGAAATATTTTCAACGCATTTGTTTACTTTTTCCAACCTCCTTTCCCTTCTTTCAATTGACAAAGGACTTACCCATAGCTCGTCGCCATGTGTGACGTCCACTGTGTCACAGGGGTAAGTCTGAGAGTGAAACAACACTAATATATTGGAATAGGCTGTGAGCGCACGTCCGGCTCGCTTGACTGTCAGATGACAAGTGTCATACCCTCCGGCCGTGCGCCCACAGATTAAACATTTTATTTGCATACCGTCACATATATGTTTTTAACTATTTGCGCAAATGATAATAATAAGTATGTTCTCAATAAAATTGAAATTGTCAAATATTTAAGTGTTCATTGTAAAAGTAGGGATCTCTCAAATTGCTACACCTTTGCAGGGTGTCACATATGTACTGGATATTTATCACTACCAACTTGTATAATAATTTACTTGTGACATGCAATAATTGAAACATGAAATATTTTCTCATCACTAAAGTTAAATAAACCTATCGAGTAATTCCTTACTCAAACTCGTATCATAATATAGTATTATATTCGTTTGCACATACACTTGATCGTTTGTAAACAGGGAGTTTTACTTCAATATTTGCTACCTATAAAGTTTCACTCGCTTGTACCCACAGAGCAGTTACATAGAAGAGATGGCGTATGACGTTTTCTATAAGAAATAGGCTACATATTCCATTAAGGGGCTGAGTAGAGCTAAAAGCTACTTTTATAAGTGATTTCTACCCTAGATAAAATGCAGAAAAACTGTCGAAAAAAAAGGTAATAATCTTCAGGATATTTGCTGTAGTGTTATTGTTTCCAAAACATGATATTAGTAATTTAGCTTGATAGAAAAACATCGTAAAGTTACCTCTTAAAATCTATTATATCGCAAACTGTATGAACAAAACCCACGCAATAATTAAGTGTTTATTATCAGAATGAGCGCCTTACAATAGTCTATCGACATATTGTTTTTGATTTTCAAATTACTTATTTTTGACCGAGTTATCATCGAAAATACGAAAATATCATTGAATTGGCAAGATTCCGTCCCGTTCGCACGCGCGCAGTTTGACATTTGTCAGAAAGGGACCGGTTTTTAGCTCGTGTCAGCCCCTTAACAAAATGAATCCCTACACCTTATGTCCTATATTGCGATTATAAGGTGTACAAATATTAGCTGCAAATACTTTATGGGGTGAATCAGCCCATGAAACTGAACAACTTTCCCCAAGGAACATAGGTCGAAATATTAAAAATATTTTGAACCTACCATATAAATTGACTTGGTCGGTTCGTAATTTTCTACGGGAGGGCCAAATTTTTTTTCATATTTCGACCTATGTCTCTTAGGGAAAGTTGTTCAGTTTCATGGGCTGGTTTACCACTTAAAATATTTGCAGCAAATTTTTTTACACCCTGTATAAATTAAATATGAAAGAAATTTAAGGACTTTCCCATACAAAATGTAGCAGCCGAGCGAGTTAACTGTATGGAAGGTCGAAATTTTTTTTCATATTTCGACCTATGTTTCTTGGGGAAAGTTGATCAGTTTCATGGGCTGATTCACCCCTTAAAATATTTGCAGCTAATATTTTTATACCTTATATTTTTGAATAGAGAGAAAGCTATGGAAACATTTTATTGATCGGCATTATTCGGCAAACATACGAGTAGGGAGCTGTTACGTGTTGCACCCTTTACTTATAATTTTGCACTTTACACACGACGAAGCGCTAAAATATCGCTACGGTCTGTCAGATCCGTACTAGAAATGTCTATCCCCATACTAAAACCGCTCAACTGCTGTCGACGCAGCGCTATCGCAGTGTCGTAGTATGGATCTGACAGACCGCTGCGATATTTTTGCGCTCCGTCGTGCGTCAAGTGTGCGATTCGCCTAAGTGCCTACACAAAAATAAAAAAAATCGTGTTTGAAAACCCCGCAGGCGATATTTCGTACAAAAAATATACTTTCTACAGCCGAAAACGAGTTCACAACAGCCTCAATATTTGTATACGTGCCATTTCTATCTAATATATATTACATAACACTTTCCCGCCAACAGCGATCGTTACGGCATACATTACGGCCTAACCAGACTGGGAACAAATTCACAAACTGATAAATATCAACATTGTGAGGGACCCACCGAGAATCGAACCCGGAACCTGCGTCAAAGGCAGTCGCACTACCACTGCGCCACATCGGCTGTTACGACTGTTATCTCGTATTCATTATTATCTAGCGGCCCGCCCAGCGGCTGCGCCCGCTGCAATTCATTTTCCCGTAGGAATAAGATGTTTTCCCGGCAAGTATTATGCATAAACGCCCTTCTCTTCAATCATTTTATTTATTAAAAAGTGCTTTCTCAAAATCCGTTGCATAGTTTTAAAGATTTATTCACACATACAGACGCGAAAAGCAACCATGATTTATACTATGTAGTGAATAGTGGGCGCCCGCGGCTCCCCCCGCGGGGAAATCGATGACAACTGTCTCATGTGTTAATCCAATTACCTTCTATCGGTGTGCCAAATTTCATGGAAATCGGTTTATTAGTTTTATCGTGAAGGAGTCACAAACAAACAAACATATAAACTTTCACATTTATAATATTGACAGGATCTTCTCATCTGTCGAAAATTAGTTCACTGCTGCAAGAATGCTCCTTCAAGGATACGCCATAACGCATAATCGCACGTTTTCGTCATCTAGTCGATCACACCTTTGGTAATACCAGTCGCGCTCTTTATGGCATCATCCATACCAGAAATATCACTCACCCACCTCACCCCCTAAAACTACTCAACCACTGTCGACGCATCTGCTTCAAATCAACGCAGCGTTGTCGACAGTGGTTAAGCATTTTCAGTATGGGGATTGACGTTTCTAGTATGGATCTTCAGTCCGATCAGTTCTCCTCAGTCCGATCAGTTCTCCTCAGAACAACTCCTAAGCCCAGTCTCGCCCCAAAAGGGCCACCAAATATTTCCGGGTGAGTGCTCCCCACCAAGCCGACAGGCGTAGTTTTGATGGCCGAAAACGTGGTGTCCAAAAAAAAAAGAAAGAATGGATCTGTCAGAGCGCTGAGTGAGGAAGGCTTCATTATCACTAGTTCTATTGCACAGTTCCATGATGGAACTAATGGCTACATTTGACACTTCATTTAACAAGCCGAACGATAGAACACGTGAGAGAAAATAGCCCTCCAATCGAGAATCCATCTACTCTTTTATGTTCTATGGTAGATGTGACTAGCCAAATACCACTTCAATTTTATTACACTTCTACTCATACTTCTAGTACTTTGTTATTTCGGATAATCTGAGCCATAAAAAGCCAGCAATGCACGTCAAATCGGGCCTCGTTTGCAGGGTAGCGTAGTACTTAGTTGAGCTTTTTACTGAGTAAACATGTGCGTTTGTTTTGTTTGGCTAGTGGCTTAGCCCCTGATCTCAATGGAGCTGAAAAAGGAATTGGGGGCTGTTTTTTTAAGAGACTATCTTACATAGAGTAAACATAAATAGCTATATAGGGTGTAAAAATATTAGCTAAAGTAAAAATATTATTTTAAGGGGTGAATCAGCCCATGAAACTGAACAACTTTTCCCAAGAAACATAGTTCGAAATAATAAAAAAAGTTTGGATTTCCCATACAAAACTACCGACCAAATAAACCAATTTGTATGCGAAAATTTCTCATATTTCGACCTATGTTCCTTAGGGAAAGTTGTTCAGTTTCATAGGCTGGTTCACCCCTTAAAATATTTGCTGCAAATTTTTGTACACCCTGTATTATAAGTATTATGTTGAGAATGTTTTGATGGCTTGTTCAGCCAGACGTACGTGTGTAAGCTAGTTGTGTCGGATAAATACTTTTTTTTGGAAACAGATACATTTATACATTAGCTGGTGCTCGCGAACTTCGTTTCGCCGACTCATATAACCAAAAACTTTGTAATGTTAGCTGATCCTTCGTAAAACTTCGTTTCGCTTAATTTATGTAATTAAAAACCCTGTTAAATAGTAAAATTTTACTATTTAACAGGGTTTCCTTCAATGTACATACAGGCTATGTATGCACTTTAACATTTGAATTTTTTTTAATTACTTTTTTACATATTTTAACGAAAATTCCGCCAGTCAATAAAACTGCGACCCTCAATAAAAAGTCTCACATTGGGTCGTGACCGCGAACGAATCAATCCTCACATTAATAATGTATTCATTCCACGAACAGTCCACCCATCCAAAATTTCACTCAGATTAACAGGAATATTGAATCGACTCCTGGGTCAGTTAATAAAGTCTGTTTTTGAAGAATTTTAGGTATTTGATTTGATCATCGTTAAAAAAACATTACGTTTTCACGAGAAATAACAAAAGTTCTCCCTTTTCCTCTTTCCCTCAATACTGAGGATCGCGATCGCTTGAAATATGGAAAAATGGGAGAAAAATGTCTCTGAAACTAAAAAAAAAACAATTTAGACTTTACCACAATATTTTATTGAAGACCATTGAAGAGTAAAAAAGAAGACAAGGTTATTCCTTGAATTGAACCTGTCATGAATTCAAATAATGAAAAGTAATAAAATACTTGCCCGCCTTATCCGGCCAGTGGCCGCATTGGCCAGTGTTGGTCAACAAAAGAAAGCTATATCTAGTTTGGCGGAATTGTAAGTATGTGTCAAAAGTGTTATTTTTTATTTATGTCTCCATTCCGAGTGGTTGTAGAAGGTATGGACAGCTCGCTGCATGCTACCTACCACCCACCGCAATCCTCACACTGTCCGACCATCTGCCGTGTGATGCCGGCTTAGAATAGCATCACCCTATTTCTTTCCCGTGGGTGTCGTAGAAGCCGACTAAGGCGAGGGTTTCATGTGTATTGCAATTTTAGGCGACAGGCTGACAACCTGTCACTGTAGGGATACATGACTTATCTGAACCGACCCTCAAACATTGTCAGATGTGGCGATAAAGACCGTAATTTTACGGTCGTTTACGATCTTTTGCGGTCGTTAGCGCTCTGCCTACCCCGCCTGGGATATAGGCGTGATTTGTGTGTGTGTGTGTGTGTCCACGCAACTCAAAATTATTTATTTCTCCAATCTATGCTTTGATTATCGCACAATATGTCCAAAGAAGGCGAGTTTACGTTTGTTGCAGATTGTGGAGTCGCTTCGTGATGTAAGAGGCCCATTTTTTTCATATAATAAAAGTGTTTCATACGAAAGTTGTACTGCTTTATGACTAGAACACATCCTGAAAATATTTGTACTTAATAACCTATCTATTGGGTAGGAGTGGCGCAGGACAGGGATCAGTGGAGGAAGCTCGTTTTCGACTTTCGGTGGCCAACATCCATTTCGGGCCAAAACCAGAGAAGTTAGTTAGTTCCTTAAAGTTATTTTTATTTTATTTAAACACTTGGAACACTCATAAGCCCAATGGAGTAAACATAGAGTTTCACCAAGCGCCGAAAATCGCAAGTATTAACTGTATTAACTATAGTTCCATTAATAAACAGAAATTCCGCGTGTAAACTACCTAGCTAGATTACCCGCCTAACTACATACATATAGTTATTTGGTTGGTCATTTACTGTTGATACGCTTTTAATGTTACTTAAACATCAATCACGTAAAATGAGGTCAAAATTACCACTATCTTTAAATCAATGTCATCGAAAGTTAGCCCTTCGTATTCATTAGTGTATCGTTTGAAGATCCACAGACACACATTCCTAAATTCCGATACAAAATGTATTGGTATTTCTATTACAGCTGAGAGACAGTTGGGATGCGATGTTATGAAATGAAGGAGATATCGTTAATAAGAGATTGAGGGTTCTATATATTTTGGTTATTCTTAAAAATTGTTTGAATGATCAGTATCAGTTGATCTGTTCAATATTGTGAGTTTAGGATAGGTCTCGCTATAGTATTACTTTTACTACCTAAATACAAAGAGTGTTTGTTACATTATCAACTGAACAGCTAGCCTATCACAGCTTTGCTGGGGGCTTCCTACGTAAATATGTTATGTGGATGAATTTATGTCAAGCGAATTATGGACTGTATAAAATAAATGAGTTTTCTTTTAGTAATATTGTAGCTCTATATTTAGTTATCAGAAATATATCTATTTACTAGATGCCTAAAGAAACCGTCAGTCAGGTTAGATATTGAAATTTTATTTACATAACATTAGAAAAAATACCGTCTGATTGGCTGTGTGATGCCGGCTTAGAATAGCATTAGCCCTTTTCTTCCCGCGGGTGTTGTAAGAGGCAACTATAGGACTCAAGGGTTTCATGTGTATTACTTTAGGCGACAGGCTCACAACCTGTCACTACTGTGATACACGAATCATCTGAAAGAGCCCTCAATACTTGTCAGACGTGGCGATAACGATCGTAATTTTAACGGTCGTTATTGCTATGCCTACCCGGAAAGGGATAAAGGCGTGATTTATGTATGTATGTATGTAGAAAAATACACACAATGTAAAATAAATGTGCAATTTTGAATCTGAAACGTGTGCACTAAAATAACAACATGCGTCAGACGCATAGCTCCGTAAATGACATTTTGATCAGCCGACCAATAGAGAAACACCATTTTGAAAATAGAACACAGCTAGCGCGACAAAACTGCGCTTGACATGTTTTTACAACGGATATGTGATTTTTTTTTACATTCAGTTAAAGTTTACAATAAAAATAGCGAAAGGGCATTGCCTATAAACATGTTAAACCTAAAAACAAGTATGATCAACATGGTAAGAATGTCAAGGTATATATCGACTAAAAAAAATCATCATAACATCAATAGCCACACCACTGAACTGCTAGTATTGAGCATACAAATACCTAAAATAGAGAAAAGTCGTTATAGTGATCTAGACAAAAAATGCACCATCGCAGTATTTTTAACAGGCTAACCTGGGTTTCCTACTTTTTGTTGATCGGCTTTTACAAGTCTACAAGAATACCATTTTCTAGTTGAGAACCTTATAGTTAACCCTCCAAACACTTCTCCTTCTAAGATTTCAAGATGGTCCTAGGACTTTACTCGTACTTACGTAGTTCTTGTAGTCTTTGTTTTATTTGTTCAAAAGGCTTCCACTATAATTTATTCTTAGCTCAAAACGTTCACAAAAGGATTGTCTTTTTGTTTCGAGTAAAAAGGGAAGATTAAATTTTACATCAAAGAACTTTAAGGTTATATATAATATTAAAATATTTTTATCCTAAAAGTAGAATTTAAGCAGAAGATAAGATAATCCTATTGTTGTCGCGGGACTCTTTAATAATATCATCAGTCCTTCGTCAAAATGTCAATGTAAGTTAAAAGTTAGATGGTTCCCATTTCGATCTAATTCGGGTTCGAATAAAGGAACTTTAGTTTGGTTCGGCACTCACCAACGTATAGTTCAGTCGCGGAATTTTATCGAATAACAACAGTTTATGAAAGCAACCATACAAATAACAGCCTTTGACAGCCGAAATTCGATGCATGATATTCGATTTTTCTATGGGATGGAGTAGTTATAGGCGGATCGCACACTTGACACACGACGGAGCGCAAAAACATCGCAGCGGTCTGTCAGATCCATACTAGAAACGTCACTGCCCATACTAAAACCGTTCAACCGTTGTCGACGCAGCGCTATCGCAGTGTCTTTCGTCGAGTGCGGTTTTAGTTCGGGCAGTGACGGCTTTAGTATGGCTCTGACAGACCACTGTGATATTTTAGCGATACGCCATATTAGCGGCAAAACGCCAAAATCGCATGTGTGTGAACCCTGTCACTATGACAGCTTATGTTAAAATACATAAAAAAATATTTGATGTCATACACTTGTCACAATCCGAAAGTACGTGACTACAATAAAATTGTTGATTACTATTTTAAAGTGAAAACAATTTTAACTTACGTAGTTTAACTAAACTCGTTAAAACTTCTATGCTGCTTACATTTTAATACATTATTAAGCTGTATGTATTTCGATTTTCACGTTCAAATACATATGTTTATATGTTCAAATAGATTTAAACGTTCAAAACTTATCTTTACAAAAGGATATAAAGTTTTGAATTTGTTATAGATCTGAGTTGTTTTCAATTAATGTAATAATAGTAAGTCATTACAAATAATTAATTTAGAGATGAAAATATACATAAATAGATGTATTCTACTTGAGTATCTAACCACGTTTCATTTATTTATATTACCTTATTAAGGTGATAATGACATATTTTTTGCGAAGTGACTTATTATACAATTTTTGTGACTGCAAAGATAAAAAAATGGTTTGACCCTTCATACCTAGTACCTACCTAATTTTAATCTATTTATGTATCAAAAATATGCCAAATATAAATTAATCAGATATCTATCTTGACGGTCCAAACTGGCGATTTTTTAACGATTATTATTTTTGTTCCAGGTACAAAAGTGAATGTGAAATGAGTGCGCAGTGTTGAAGTGATTGAACATGGCAGTGAACAGCCCCGGCGGATACCCCCCGGTATCCCCCAAACCGCACACCCCCAAGAGCCCCCGGCACTTCGTCTTCCCCCAAAAATCCCCTTCCATCGCCTCCAGCACCTCTTCCTCAGGCTATTACACTCCTCAATCCGGCTGCAGCTATGACAAGCACCAGCCTCCAAAGTCACCTATAGCTCATGGACACAGAAGCCCCATGAGTCCAAGACACTTCAATTTCCCCCAAAAATCTCCTTCGGGAAGATCTAGCCCGAGCGTCGATCGCGTGCCCCACGGCCTACACTATTCCACATCTCTAAAACATAGTCGGCGTGAAAAGTCACGCTCGCCTAAACCCCCTCCAGTCCACATACACACGAACCCTGGATATGTGTCTCCCAACCGCGCTAGGAAGATGTACGGGTCTACCTCCACAGTGAGCTCACCGAGACTTGTAACGTCGCCGAGTATAGTGTCCAGTCATACTGACGATTCCATGGACGCAATGCCTGGGACGCCCTCAGGCACAGTCAACGACGCTGACGACGAAATGACGACGACGTCATCGCGGGTCTGTCGGAAGTCGACGTCTGACTTGACGGATATGACGGACGACACGCCGGTGACTCGGTCGACGAGCGTGAGCCGGCCGTGCTCTCCGATGCGCCGGGGGTCTATGAAGGGGGGTCTGGCGTATTTGGCGAGTCGGAGGGGATCACGCGAGTCCACGATATCAAATTGTGACTCTGTGGAAGACATCGGGCCTCTCAACTTCCAGAATACGATGCGAGGGAGGCAGAGGCGGACTTCTAACTTCCTTGAGCTACCAGGTAATCCCTAGAAGGCAATTAGATATCTAGGTAATTTAGTTGAAACCAAGGTGAGACAAAACATTGTTTCAGAAATAATATGCACAGTGAAAACGTGCCACACACAAAGAAATGACGAGCGAGTATGTATCATTATCATACTCAATAACCTCAATCCGTCCGTTGCACACAATTCAAAAGCACACTTGTTAGTTACAGCTCGAAATGCATTATTCGTCGTCCTTTGGGTGCAACAAGATCTGTCATTTTGACATAATGATACCTACGTCGTTGATATTTGTGACAGCCACCATACAAATGATAATTTCTGACAGCCGCAATTTGATGCCGGATCCAGAAAACATCGTAAAATCATGCGGTATAACCAGGAAGGTTTGCCGTGTTACCCCAATTCTTCCCGTGGGTGTCGTATATGGCGATTAAGGGATAATCATCACGGGAATGGGCAGCAGCGTTCCCTGTGAATGCAACGTCTTGCACTGCGCCCACCAATCCGCCTGCCAAGCGTGGTAAGTATGGCAATACCCCCCAATAAAGGGAGGCACATCTCTTGTAATGGACCATTGTGACTGTAAAGTAAGTAAAGTATAACCAGGAATCAAATATCACCTTATCATTAAAATTCCAAAAGAGAGAAATATCGAGATTTCCTATCTCGTTTCTTATACTTATTTCAGAAGAAAAGAGAAAATGTCAGAAATAGTACAAATTTCTTAAGGAAATCTGCTACCTGAAAGGAAACTAGAGTATGAATTTAATGTGCAAATAAAGAATATTGTGACCTAGTTCTGAGTTCTGCTTCATTGCATTCACAGCATTCACAAATTAAATACACAGAGATAAGGCATAAAATAAGTTGCATTTCGTATTCATAAGTTGCAACTTATGTAAAACCTTTGAAGCCGTTAGTGAATTCAAAGTTATTTAATTTCTGGAGGAAATAAAAGACTGTACTCGTATATTCCTCAATAGGAGGTTTTCTTTTTAAGGATTGAAAAATACTAGTATTCCAAAAACTCGATAGATGGCGTTAAACCGACTATGATACTTGATTTTAGTGTAGATACCAAAGCTAAAAGATTAAAAAAACATTGCAATACTGACTAACAGTCTGGCATGCACTGACACTTTTCAAATGAGTCCGAGTCCCAGTTTAAAAAAAAAAACGAAAACTAAATATTACGTTCCATTTTCTCAGTAACATACTAAGCACAGCGCCATCTATCCAGCGACTAGAAGAGTAAAAAAAAAAGAAAATTCCCTATTTGAAAAGATTGAAAGGCCTGGGTATGAAAAGTCTGTGAATAACTTTTCTGAAAAAAACGTGTTGGACAGTTATGACAGGTGCCACTTTTAATTTGACCTCACTCGCGGTAACTATTTACTGTACTATAGATAATGCAGGCGCACAGAAGGAACACTCACAATTTATTTTATTTTTGCGATTGCCAATATGGCACTTTCTATGTAGGAGTAGTATAAAAGTGAATATAGATGGCACGGTTCAGTGGCTAGGTATGAACTTTTTTGTTCATGCTGACTTTCCGATCAAAAAGATAACATAGTAAGTACTCAGTAGCCCGTTGCACGCCACCAATTTTTTACTTAAAATGACGTGACACTTGACGCACACTTCAGAACAAATACGTAAAAAGTTCCTAATCGTTACGTAGCTAGCAAATATTAGACACTTACATAAATAAATAACAACTTTTTAATGCACTTTTATACAAACTAGTGTATAAAACGGGTGATACTTAAATAACAATCGCCCACCGTAGAGAAACACTTTAAGATCGGGATTTTTTTTCTAGTCGCTGGATAGATGGCGCTGTACTTGGCACGTTACTGCAAATAACGGAACGTAGCATATTTTTATTTTTTTGGAACTTGGACTTTGATCCATTTGGAATGAAAGTGTAAGTGCGTGTCAGACCGTCAGTCAGTGTCGCAGTGTTTTTTTAATCTTTAGGCTTTGTAGTCTAGTAACAGAGTCAATTTAACGCCATCTACAGAGTTCTTGGTATATTCCTTATTTGGTTCTTAAAAATCCGACCTCTTTTTCAACCGATTCTTTTACAGAGGGACTCCACGGGAAGTCTGACAAAGACATCAATTAAACGACAAATAGAAATGGCAAAAGTAGGCTTTGATCTTCCATGACTTTGATCTTAGATCTATTAAGGCTTTGAAGGCAAAAAAAAAATAACTTTCTGAAATTGAAGTTAAACGTTAGACTAGTGCCGTTTCCAAACTGGAAAAAATGCTCTGGCTAAACGCGCGGTCATCTGGAAACCAAAGTATCAATTAGGGACATTTTAGGTCCACAGATCACTTATATACTTGGTCTGAAGTAAATGTCCAGGACCACGTTATTTAAGAAAATATAGATGGCGCGCAACGGGTTGCTGATTATCACTATAATGTTATCTCTTTGGTCGGCCCGTCAGTATGCGCTAATGTTCATACCTATCCCCTGAACCACGCCATCTTTATTTCGTTTCATGTTTCCTGTTGTTTTTTGTCGTGTGATGCCGGCTTAGAATAGCACCACCCCATTTCTTTCCGTGGGTGTCGTAGGAGCCACTAAGGGATTCGAGGGTTTCATGTGCATTGTAATTTTAGGCGACAGGCTGACAACTATAGTGATACTAAGACTAACTAAACATTTGTCAGACGTGGCGGTAACGTCCGTAATTTTACAGTCATTGACACTCTGCCTACCCCGCCAGGGATGCAGGCGTGATTTGTGTTTGTGTGTACTCCCACATAGAAACGGCAAAGATTATTTTAGACACGCCAAGTTGTATCGTAGTGAAGACGGAGCGAGATATCAATGATGGCGGAAAGTTTTTTTATACAAAAATAAAAAAATAGCACAGAAAGGACTTATTGTAAAAGTCCCGAGACGAAATCTTTATTCACAATCAATACTTATAAAGTTAAAGAGAAACATTGAATTATACATCGGAAAGTCTTTGGTAAGACAAACTTTTCTCATCTTTTTAAAAAGTTGGTGAATCGGTCCTTTTTCAAAGTTGGTACAAGCATCAAGTTCAATCATCCATTAGAGGGGTCAACCTGTTCTGGTTTTATGCTAATAACTGTATAGAGGACCATTTATGTCGATCTCCTAACAAGGTATCTGAAAGTGCTGCTCATAGTATATCTACAAGTATCTAGAAGTAATATTTTTCAATACTTTTTTTGTGTTATTTATGGCAATAGAATTTCTTTATACATACATATATCACGCCTTAATCCCTTGCGGGGTAGGCAGAGCGATAGTAGCCGTAACAATACAGCTACTATCGCCACGTCTGACATTTTTGAGGATTGTTTTCCAAGGTTGTTTCAGAAAACATGTGTATTACTATAGTGACAGGTTGTCAGCCTGTCGCCTAAAAATTGTAATACACCAATTCTCTCGAGTCCCTTAGTCGCTTCTTACGACACCCGTGGGAAGGATGTGGGGTGATGCTATTCTAAGCCGGCATCAAACGGCACAATTCAATTTCTTTATGCCAATGACAAGTTTGTTTTATATAATAAAGCTAAGGAAACTTTTCGCGAATATTACATTAAACTACGCACATTAAAGTAAGTAAAGATTAGTTGGTGATTCAGGTCTTTGGTAAATATAAATTACGTAGGTACGCAACATATAGGGAAATATTATATCATGTCATATTTTGTATGACACTTCGGTTCTGAAATACATAGTGAAAAAATGACATTCTGCGCACTCATGACATGACATGACTCCCTGGCCTGTGCTCCAACCTCGCATACAAAATTACCGACTGACCAAGGCAATTCGTTTGGGAGATCCAATACATTTTCTCATATTTTGACCTAGGTATGTTTCTTGGCGAAAGTTGTTCAGTTTCATCAGCTGATTCACCCCTTAAAATATTCGCACCTAATATTTTTACAGCTTATGCAGGACCTAGGGAGTGACACCTCTTTTTTCAAAGCCTTTCATATTTTACATATGCAATTTTGGTCGAATGTGAAACCATGCCGTGTGATGCCGGCTTAGAATTGCATCACCCCATTTCTTTCCCGTGGGTGTCGTAAGAGGCGACCAAGGGACTTGAGGGTTTCATGTGTATTACGATTTTTAGGCGACAGGCTGACAACCTGTCACTATAGTGATACACAAGTTATCTCAAACGGCCCTCAATATTTGTCAATGTGGCGATAGCGACCGTATTTTTACGGTCGTTAACGCTCTGCCTACCCCGCAAGGGATAAAGGCGTGATATATGTATGTATGTATGTATGAAACCATGTTATCATGCGGAATTGAATTTGACGGGACACAACTTAATTTAGACGAGAATGACATTATCATGCGACAATGTTAAGATTCCTGTGATACAGAGTCTTTTATATTTCCTTCAGTCAGTATATACTACGAAAAGTATAAGGCAGATCGCACACTTAACGCACGACGGAGAGCAAAAATATCACAGCGGTCTGTCAGATCTATACTAAATACGTCACTCCCCATACTAAAACCGCACTCGACGGATGACACTGCGATAGCGCTGCGTCGAGAGCAATGCTACCGCTACGATATTTTTGCGCTTCGTCGTGCGTCAAGTGAGCGATCTGCCTTACCTTAATTTCATAACACCCAGAACTCCAAGCGTAAATAAAACTTACGTATGTAGGCCTAGTAAAAAGCAGTTTACTTACTAACTTGTCAATGTTTAAGTTCAAGAAACACCCTATATAAACAATAAACTGGTCCCGTTCGGAAACTTCATTATTGCGAAATTTCCATAACCACGAGCTCTGGATCTTTGAAAGGTATACGCGTCATTTTAGTCCCCAATGTTTTAGGGATGCCAGAATGGGCTTAAAGGATTCTGTAGTTTTTTGTGATGATATATATATATATATATATATATATATAGGATGGTCAGTTGTACCATACCACTTAAGGTACCAGGCAGCAAAGTGTTAAGTGTTAATATATTTATATTTATGACAGAATTGGCCAGGTATATTGATAAAATTCAAAATTCAGCTGCGCAAATTGCCGTAGGTTATATAGCCTAACCTAAACCAGTATAATCGTCATTTTAAAAGGCTCAGTTTCCATCACGGCACAAACTCCAAAGTAAAAACTACTAATGTAAAAATACAAAAGAAAAACTAGCGATAATATAATAAATTAGTCTGTTAAAAATTTACTCCGGGAGAATTTGTTTAGTTCATACTTTACCCGTGTAATGCCGGCTTAGAATAGCATCACCCCACATCATTCCCGCGGGTGTCGTATGAGGCGACTAAGGGACTCGAGAGTATTGGTGTATTACAATTTTTAGGCGACAGGCTGACAACCTGTAACTATAGTGATACACATATTTTTTTCTGAAACAACCTTGAAAAACAATCCTAAAAAAAGTCAGACGTGGCGATAGCGACCGTATTATTACGGCCGTTAACGCTCTGCCTACCCCGCAAGGGATAAAGGCGTGATATGTGTATGTATGTAGGTATGTATGTATGTTTACCCAATATACCCAACATGACTGAAATGAAACATTACACAAGATCAATTTTCGGAACCTGGCAACACTGTCGTGGCTTTGAAGCTATTTGGCTTCAATGTTTATTCATGGCTTGTCTTTGACTTGAGGTTATTATTACAAACAGGTCGTAATCGATTGATATGGCTTGTATGTACGTTCAGACTATATGCCAGGCTTATATTTTATGACTATTGTATCTACCATAATTTGTTCATATTTTTGACAAAAATAAAACATACAATTACGGAACATTAGCTATAACTACAACTTTGTTTTTATGTGCAGGCTAAAATAGAGTACCTAACATAACTAAGTACGCCTTACCTATTTGATAAAAATAAAATCAATATCATTGTTCCGATCTTTGTTGCATTTTCCTCTCTCAGCTCGCAAAAGAATTTGTGCTTGTTGTGCAGTGGCGTCAAATTATTCTTACATCGGCTTCAGTTTTTAAAAAAATCTTCTATTATTAAATCAAATTAAAAACGAAGTGGATACCACGCCTTGGCAAGCGTACCTTTGGACGTCATCCGGCCCGATAGACCGATGACTTAAAGAGAGCGGCTGGTAGTGACTGGATGGCGAAACCGAGAGATCGTGCCCTGTGGCGTACCCTGGGGGAGGGCTAGGTTCAGCTGTAGACTGTAATAGGCTGATGTGATGATGAAATTAAAAAACCTAATATGTATTACATTTCATACATACATACATACATATATCACGCCTCCCTTGAGGGGTAGGCAGAGCGTTAACGGCCGTAAGAATACGGTAGCTATCGCCACGTCTAAGGTTGTTTCAGATAACATGTGTATCACTATAGTGACAGGTTGTCAGCCATTCGCCTAAAAAATGTAATACATCAATGCTCTCGAGTCCCTTAGCCGCCTCTTACGACACCCGCGGGAAGGATGTGGGGCGTGGGGTAGGCTATTCTAAGCCGGCATCACACGGCATACATTTCATGTAGTTACTTAAATACTAGATTGATCCTATCCTTGTCGCTTCTAAATTCGCCAACATTTCACAGTGGTGGAGCACTCCCGGCCCAGGGTGTGTTCCCTGCCGGAGAAGCCGTACAACCCTCGGATCTCGGACGACCTCTACCGGCTGCGAACCTTCTCCATCACCACCAAGGGTGGCGTGGTCAACTGCGGAGACTCTATCTGCAACCGCCGCAGCCGATCCAACACTTCTGTCAATTCTACCAATAGCAGGTCAGAGGTTTTTGATTATAACACAAAAATTGGTGTAAAGAAATTTGCTGCAAATATTCTAAGGGGTGAATCAACCCATGAAATTGAACAACTTTCCCTAAGGAACATAGGTCGAAATTTGAAAAATAATTTTGGACCTCCCATACAAAATTACCAACCGACCAAGTCAATTTGTATGGGAGGTCTTAAAAAAATTTCATATTTCGACCTACGTTTCTTAGGGAAAGTTGTTCAGTTTCATATGCTGGTTCACCCCTTAAATATTTGCTGCTAATATTTTTACACCTTATATTGGACACCCGTTAAGGCGGAACCGATTACTAACGAGTGTAGTTTGAGGCCGGAAGAAGAGCAGCTGAGGGCATCATAGAGATCAAGACACATACATACATACATATATCTCACCTCTATCCCTTGAGGGGTGGGCAGAGCGGTAACGGCCGTATGAATACGGTTGCTATTGCCACGTCTGACATTTTTGAGGATTGTTTTCCAAGTGTATCACTATAGTGACAAGTTGTCAGCCTGTCGCCTAAAATTGTAATACACCAATACTCTCGAGTCCCTAGTTGCCTCTTACGACACCCGCGGGAAGTATGTGGGGTGATGCTATTCTAAGCCGGCATCACTCGGCACCCATACACATATTATCACACACACATGGCATCAATAACTTGTAGGTAGTGCTTTATTATACTACACCTGCAAGATTAAAAAATAGAAATACAAGTGTACTAAAACCGGAACAGTTTAAAAATTGCATGAAAATACTTCCAAATCAATTCCGCACATTACAGTTTTTTTAAATTTATACATCGTACAAAGTAAAAGAAATAAGTCAAAAGTGATTTATATGGATTATTGCCTCCCACTAATTTGAAACGTGAACAATGACACACGTTCCTCTCTACGTTTCATTATGCTATAGGACATTTTCTAGTAGGTGTTGAAAGAGTTTTACATGGACGTCTTTTCCCAGCGGTTGAAATGGTATACCTAGCTTCTAATAATATATAGTAGATGAAAAAATAAATCAGTTAATTTGCTTTTCGTGTGGGACATCGAGCCGTCCAAAGACCCGATGAACCCTAGTGTCAGAATTTTTCGACCGCCTTCTACAAGTAGCAGGCTTCTGACATAGTTGTGTAACGACTGCCGTCATAGACAGGAACCGGGACCTACGGCTTAACATGCCATCCGAAACACAGACCATCTTACATACGGACAATCGGGTGGTTCAGTCTGCAATGTCCTAACCAGACTGGGAACAAATTCACTCAAATTAAGTGATAAATATAAACTTTGTGGGTGACCCACCGAGAATCGAACCCGGAACCTTCTGCGTCAAAGGCAGATGCACTACAATTACGCCACATCAGCCGTCGTAACATGCTTTGTCTTGAAAGAGATAACATAAGACAATTAATTTGTCTACCTAACACTGCAACGGTACCGAAATCTGAAATAAGAAAAAGAAAAATAACGATCATAATTGAAAAACTTTTGGACAAGATCCAAGGATCTGTTGTGTTCGAAAGTTATTATTTCTATATAAAGAACGCTTGATGAGTGTGGAAATTAAATTGAAACTCCATGAATTTTCATTTTATCATCATATACCCAATTAGTTCTCAAACAGATAGGCGGATCGCACATCACACACTTAACGCACGACAGACCGCTAAAATATCGCAGCGGTCTGTCAGATCCATACTAGTACACCCCATACTAAAACCGCACTCGCCGGACGACGCTGAGATAGCTGTTTTAGTATGGGGATTGACATTTCTAGTATGGATCTGACAAACCGCTGCGATATTTTTGCGCTCCGTTGTGCGTCAAATGAGCGCTCCGCCGTAGACATTGGTTAGTGAAGTCAGCAACCTTCTGTGACTCTCCTAAACATTTTGTGGCTACGTCGATACAGTCTAAAATTTGCCCTTAATTTAAGGCCACTTTACGGTACAGCTGTTTCTCTTGAAATTCCCTGAATAACTATTACTAAGGTATTTTTTTTTTCAGAATCTCATCAATCTATCCCTTTAATTCTTCTAATTATAGCAGCTTCTTCTAATAGCAGAAATAAAAAACATAGAATAGTGGGATGGAACCGGCATGTTAAAGATGCACACACGCAGGCCCGGTGCAGATACGAATCATGGCTTCTGCACGGTATGCCCAAGTCCGGATCTGTCTATGACGAAATGTGCAACTCTCATAGGGTGTTCAAAAGCAGGCTTAAGTGGTGTCAAAAACATCAGGAGCAAATAAAGCTAGATATTATCTCGTCTCATCACGCGGCTAAGATTTTCAGTAAATTTTGGAAAGACACAAATAAACTAAATTTAAAGCCGAATCTGCCTGTTAGTGTGGGAGATGCTAATGAGCCCCTGAAAATAGCAAATATGTTTGTTGAGCACTTTAGCGTAGAGCCACCACTTGGGCACTCAGTGCGGAAGGTCGATGAAGGGCCTTGTCGGGACTCTGATCTGGTTAGTTTTTCTGCTAAACAAGTTGCCAAGGTTTTGCGTTCTATCAATATCAATCAATCAATATCAATATACAGGGTGTAAGGGACGATGTAACGAAAACTTTGCAGGCGTGTTCAGACCATGAAACTGAACAATTTTTTTATATGGGGGCTCTGTTGGGAAACGAAAAAATTTTTTCGACCTTCGATACAAAAATCCCGATCAGCCGAGTGACTTTGTATGGGAACTCGAAAAAAATTTTTTGTTTCCCAACATTGCCCTAATAGAAAACGTTGTTCAGTTTCATGGTCTGATCACGCCTGCAAAGTTTTCGTTTCACCGTCTCTTACACCCTGTATAAAGATCGCTTGATGAATGTGGAAATTTAATTGAAACTTCATGAATTTTCGTTTTATTGTCATGCCCAAAGGCGCAAGTTGGCACACCGCGCATACTCATCTCTAGACTGTCTCTGAGAGAGGTAGACGTTGGTTAGTAGAGTCAGCAACCTCCTGTGACTCTCCTAAACATTTTGTATCCAGTCTAAAATTAGCCCTTAATTTAAGGCCACTTTAAGGTACATCGGTTACTCTTGAAATTCCCTGAATAACTAAATTTGCAAACCTACCCGTAGCTAAGGTATTTTTTTTCTCAGACAATCTATCCTTTAGGAGATCAATATATAAGGTGTAAAAATATTAACTGTAAATATTTTAAAGGCTGAATCAGCCCATGAAACTGAACAACTTTTCCCAAGGAACATAGGTCGAAATATGAAAAAATAAGTTGGACCTCCCATACAAGACTACCAACTGACCAAGTCAATTCGTATGGGAGGTCCAAGAATTTTTCTCATATTTCGACCTGTGTTTCTTAATAATAATAAATATTTGCAGCTAATTTTTTTACACCCTGTATGCAGGATTTCTTGTAAAATTGTATGAGCAATCAGTTCGAGTCGATCCTTAAAAAAGGTAAATTGATGTATTGCTGATATAGTACACGTTAGAATCAAATTGCACACGGAAAAGAACCGGACGAAGAAAATGCACAGCTACCTGTGTGCTTCTTTGGCTTTTATTATAAACGTGAAACTATTTTCTATTGTGCCACATCTCGGTTTCGCTAACTTCCGAGAAATTGCCGGAGACAGTTTTCTAAGAAAAGCTAGGTAACTATCCGGCTTTCGGTGGCTCCTACATCTAACGCACAACGCTGCGCATTTTTAGCGCATCACAAAGCAAAGAAATTTCGAATTCCCCATACAAAAACCGACGTTGGCGGATCGCACACTTAACGCACGACGGACCGCTTAAATATCGCAGCGGTCTGTCAGATCCATACTAGAAATGACAATCCCCATACTAAAACCGCTCAGCCGCACTCGACGCAGCGCTATCGCAGCGTCGTCCGTCAAGTGCGATAAAATCTAGGATTTACATTTTTAGTATGGATCTGACAGACCGCTGCGATATTTTAGCGGTCCGTCGTGTGCGATCCGCCGTTGATGCAGTAACCTGCGTGCTGGGTCATAGGGCAGATAGCCCTGATTGAGAAAAAAACCTTCCTTTTTTACATACATACACACATATATCACGCTTTTATCCCTTGCGGGGTAGGCAGAGCGTTAACGGCCGTAATAATACGGTCGCTATCGTCACGTCTGACATTTTTTAGGGATTGTTTTCCAAGATTGTTTCATAAAATATGTGTATCACTATAGTGACAGGATGTCAGCCTGTCGCCTAAAAATTGTAATACACCAATACTCTCGAGTCCCTTAGTCGCCTCTTACTACACCTGCGGGAAGGATGCGGGGTGATGCTATTCTAAGCCGGCATCACACCTTCCCTTTTTATGGCGGTGAAAATAACGTTCCTTTCGTATTTATCACTTTTTCTAACAGCTGTTTCATCAGATTGTAGTAGATTTGTGCCTGATTGCTGGGTGGCGTGCTGGCCTGACCTACATGCAGGTAGACAGCTGATGTGGCCATAGACTTTTAGCATAGAGACATGGTATGGAAAAAAGATTATGTACACGGTATTCTTTTTTCTTTTTCGCATTTTTGCGGAACAGGCGACAGTCCAAGGTGATTTCCTCAACGTACACCGAACGCCGCGAGTTTTTTTTAGTGTCACAGGATGTCCTTTGTCTGACTGTCAAATATCTCAATCAAGTGTCTTAATAGCCTTTGTTGCAGAAGGAGTCATACATACGATTCGCGATCGCGTTCAACCGTCGGTTTCGGTTGCCGTCTTTCTATAGATTTGATGCCGGGTAAATGGGTCGTTCGTTTAAAAAGAAAAAATATTTAAAACTACTGGGAGCCCGAGGAACCGCCCACTAGGAGGTCAATTTTAATCCCTTAGCATCCTACAGCTACATTTTTCAGGATAACAGCAATACTATATGTTAATCCAAGTTACCCTCTATTTAAGTGCTAAAATTTCATAAAAATTGGTTCAGTAGTTTTAGCGTGAAGGAGTAAGAAACAAACAAACATCAAACTTTCACATTGAAACTAAAATAAGTAGTAGGATTTATTAATGCTCATGTCCAGCAGTGGATTTTTGTGGCTGTCTGGCTGTTGATACAAAAAGCCAAGTCTGAATACTAACGGGTGAATACGGTCTGTGGGCACGACACGGCGTGAACAGTAAGGTGCGTGTTCTATCTATCCAAGATAAAGATGTTATATAGACTTTTCGATTGGGGTGAATGTACTGACTATGACTATGTTTGTTTACCTTGGAGACGGGGATCAATTTGTCGAAAGTTAGAATTAAAGTCTTTCATTTTGTACAAAAGTTTAATAGAATTATTAAACTAAAATGTCTTCAAATATCATGCTGATACAAAACAGTCAAAGTACTGAATACTGTTAAGATGCTCTACAATGCATCTCAAGAACAATAGCTGACTATTCGGGTAGCTGTTAATATTATTTGCTATTACCAATAATATGGAACGAATTTTGCAGTAAATGATAATGCATTCTGGCACGTAGGTATAGATAGGTGGTAGAGCAACTTATGCTGCATATAAAATATAAATCTTATCAATGTGTGTGATCTCTTTCCTTTCAGATTCAAATACAGGACGAATAAAATAAAATTGACAGAAATAGGTTTCCTACAAAGTAGATACGATCGCAAAACTTCAAATTACCTATCACAGCCGATTATTACCATAATATCTTGAATAGGTAAAATTTTCCTGACCCCGAATATTAGAACGGAACTATTAGGAGCTAATCGTGATTAATACAGAAAGTCAAGGTACAAGTAAGGTAGGCTATATAGTAGGAAAAACTCATTACTTTAATAACAATACCGTCTTTTTTGTTTATCTAGAACAGAAAAGAAAAGAAAAAAAAATTAACAAATTCTTTGAGTGAGTATTTCACAACCGAATGTCATGCTTTGTTGTTTAACTATGTCTGTAACAGTTAATACATATTGTGAGTGCAGTGAATTTTAGTGATCTCATGTTACAAAGAAAATAAAAGAAAATACGAGAACATAAAGACTTCAGTTCAGTTACTCAGAACAAAAGTTTAATAAACTTGGATATAGACAGATAGTTTAACCAGACTGACATATATTTATCTGGTTGTAAAAATCGGAGGCAATCCCGTGCACTGGATAATATTGAGTTTCTGGCATTTACCCACACTATACAAATGTAATGACTAACTGCGATAACCGCAATTTGATGCGGCGACGAATGCTATGACATCCGGTTTTCGTATCAGATTTCGTAAACTCTTTCCATTGTTTCAAAAATCTGATCAGACACTAGAAACTCAAGTCACAGTACGCTTTAGGTGTGGGTACAACTAAACGTTCAGCCGGGTGGCTGAAAGGCGTGTAAGAACCGCCTTACTTCGGTTTTAAAGTCACCTTACTGTTACTAAAATAATCGGGCCCTAACACCGATGCCTCTAACAATGATTTGGTAGCCACAATGAGAACATAATGCCAAAGGGTGGTCGGGCTTAATGACTGCGGGGACCATTGGGACCATTCACGATTGTCAGGGGCGACCAATCTACGTGACTTATTGGGCCGCTTCCTTTGGAATGCTTAATATATGGAACGTTTTAGGTACGACGGTGATAGTGTACAAAAGGGAACGTTGTAATGTATTACAACTGTACTAAATCGAAGCTTTGTTTTAAATCTTTGAAAGTGCATATATTATTTTCTTTCAAACCTTTACTATTGATTAGAGCTAATGGCAGTATATTATGTACCTAGTTTATTCTTTTAAAACTGTAATCGAAACTTTTAGAACGATAATATATAATTTGTAAGACTCTAATAAAGTTTAAAATAATTCGAATAAAAAAGTAATAGGAAACTAGTGCTGGTAGTACTTTATGCAAATAAAATGCCTTTTCAATCCTATTACTTCCATAAAATAGAGCAAATAGTGCAATAAAGTTAAAAAGTAACCTAAATTCTAAAGTAAGTGCCGTCGATAAAGTTCGACCTTTGCATGCCGATAAAATAAAATGAAACAAATAAAAGTCGAAGCACAGTAGCACGAAATTGAGCAGTAAAACGAGCTACACGCGGTGATGGTGAAGTTACTATAACATTATTTATTATTCAGGCATCTTAAGATAAATATGGTATCTCCACCTTGTGTGACGCCCTTAAGTGAATGGGCTGAAGAGTTGAGAAACGATGCTATTAACTCTCGTAACTGAATTTTAAAGCACAGACTAGTAGTAGTAGTATGTTTAACAAACATTGTTTATATGAAGATAAGAAATAAGTTTTTGTTAGCCAGTTACGTACTATTGGTATACCCGTAAGTAAACGTATTCAATATTCTCAGGAAGCTCAGAAACAAAATTGAGTTTTTTTCTATAATCGGCTTGTATTATGTTTAACTATTTAAGCTTTTTTTATGTGAGTAATATTTCTCTATATAAACTACTGCTGTAACTCTTTACTGTGGTTGTTTATTGCCGCCCGCGCCGCGTGGAATTGACCACCCCTGGCGTAACGGCGGATTCGGAAGTTAACTTGTACCCATTATTCGTCAAATAGAAACAAATTACTTTTGGTTAACAAATCGAATAATGTCAAGGTCCTAAAATCTACTGCTAGTAGTAGGCGTTTGAAAGACTCTGACACCAGAGTTCATCGGGCCGTTGGACGACTGGTGACTCGAAAAAGAAGTGATTGTCAACAAAGTCACAAGCGTACATTGCTACGCCGTAGCAATTGTTGTAGGGTTGACAATTTGACAAGCTTGACATACTAAAACGCTCCACCGCTGTCGACGAAGCTGCGTCAAAATAACGCGCATCCAGAACGCATGCATCTGTTAGATGTTAGGAACTTTCAAATTCCCCTAATAAAAACTGACGTTGACGCAGCACTAACGGATAAACTTGCGTTGTTTGACAGACTCATGCATTGGCGATTCACTGAAGTAGGCTAGATACGCGAGTAGGCACAGAGCGAGTTGGCGAATCGCGCCGGTCAGCGTAAGGAGCAAGCATACTCTTAAAAACCAGCATAACCTTAATGTTACAAGGATACAACAACTTAATAATAGGGTACATTAATCATCGTGAGTGAAACTCCGGGATCAGCCTCGTTTCTGTTTCCTTACATTGTTCCCTCTCCAACAAAGAAATATAATTACATATTCGCTGATACAATAGCGTGCAATAATTATAATCGCGTGTATGTGAGGATGTTTGCGGAAAAGATATAGGGTGTTACGAAATCTCGTTCTTTTAGAGGGTTGAACAATCATATTAAATTGAATAAATTTAGCCTAAGAAAATATAAGAAACACTTTTTTAATGTATTGTTAAATCTTTTGTCTAAAAATACTACTTACTCCATACATCGTTTTCAAAACACTTATTCAAAGTTAGAAATTTTTGATATAATGGTAATTGTTTTGAAGCCATCCAAAATATTAAAATGTGACGTCAAATTCCAGTATTTTCTTGCGGTCGTTACAAAAAGTAGTTCATTTAACATGTGACTCAATTAACTCTACAAACTGGAAGGAACTTAAAAAAATTACCGTAGCTTAGCTTATCAGCCGAAATGTAGTAATTAGAACTTATCTGTCCTAGGCGAGGAACACACTTGACGCACGATGGAGCGCAAAAATATCGCAGCGGTCTGTCAGATCCATACTAGAAATGTTAATCCCCATACTAAAACCGCTCAACCGCAGCGCTATCGCAGTGTCAATTGTCGAGTGCGGTTTTAGTATGGGGAGTGACGTTTATGGATATGACAGACCGCTGCGTCAAGTGTGTTTCTCGCCTTAGATCAAGTCGGACTTCTTTTGTTTCATCCGTCAATGAAAGGCGTAATTTTCAATTGCAAATTTTTATTTTATGTTTACATAAGTCTTCAGTGATTATTTTGGATAGTATTTTAATCAGTGAAGAGCCCTTATTGCAAATATTAAATCAATAATTGAAGTTGAAAAGTTTTCTCCACATTTCCGGATGGCATCAGGAGGAGGCCCTTGGATCTTGTAGATGACACTATAATCCTCTGCAGGAACCACCACCCGGCGCAGCTGCGCTGGAATCCTATACTACTGACACTGGCAGAATTACCCTTAATGGGTAGAAGTCCATATTATTAAATAATAAATAAAAAAAATTGATCAAGTCTAGAATATCCAGATGTCCGGATCCATTATTTTATTTGACCAAACAAAAAAGCAAATCCTTTCGCAGCGAAAGTTTCAGCTTGATGCGTTACGGCTGCGCTAAAAACGTTCAACTACGGACGTCAAATGTGGGAACCGCCTTAATAGGTCCTTACGTCAAGTTAGCGTAATCTTGCCTTGGCATTTTAACAGGAAATGAACCCAGCGACTGCCATCAAGATCTTGACGCATTTCCTGCCTCACAGACAGACGGTCAAACTGAAATCTAGATAACAGAGATAGGAGTAGAGATAGACAAAGTTCAGTTAATGAAAGAAGTTTGGCAGAGTTAGAGCTATCCGCAAAGTTATTACATACTTTTCCCACAATAAGATCTCAAAGTATATTTTGCACAAAGTTTTGCGAAATCAATTTTGGTAGATTTATGGAACTAAGCAACTCATATTGACGTTCGTAAAATGTAATAAAAACGATGATTATATTTGTATCTGTGTATACGGCAGCGTTCTCTATGAATACAACATTTTGAACTGCGCTTGCCGATCCGTCTGCAATGAATGGTGAGTATGACACTTTTCAATAGGGACCGACAAGTCCAGCAATGGACTCTTGTAGCTGTTGATGTAGCAAAACAATCGCTGAAGCTCATATTTTTGGACTAGTACGTTCCTTGCGAAAATTTGCTACTGCTTATGCTTTTAACGTGCGGTTAGACCAGCCGTAGTGTGATGCCGGCAAAGAATACCATCACCCCAATTCTTCCCGCGGGTGTTGTAAGTGGCAACTAAGGGACTCGAGGGTTTCATGTGTTTTAGGCGACAGGGTGACAGCCTGTCACTACAGTGATACACGTATCATCTGAAGGACGTGGCGATAACGACTGTAATTTTACGATCGTTAACGCTCTGCCTACCCCGCAAGGAACAAATGCGTGATTTGTGTATGTATGTATGTTAGACCAGCCGTTGCGGACTGCCATGCGCGGAATCGAATTACGACGTTTCAGAAGTAGAGCTCCAGTACTCAGCTACACGCACATCCCTTACAATAAATAACCTGTACCTAGGTAGTTATTATACTTGCCAACTAATAAGTAGTAGATGAAACGAGTCACCAAAATAGTTCTAGAACTATTTGCTTGGAACGGTATTTAATGTTCGCACCCACGCGTCATTTAGCCCTATTTTAGCTATAATTTGAGGTGAATATGAGTAATCTAACGTTCTATATCTTCTCTTTTCGTGTGGGACACCGAGGCGTCCAACGACCCGATGAACCCTAGTGTCAGAATTTTTCAACCGCCTTCTACAAGTAGCTGGCTTCTGACATGGTTGTGTAACGACCGCCGTCTAAGTGATCATAGACAGCAACCGGCTTAACGTGCCATCCGAAACACGGAACCATCTTACTTGCGGACAATCGGGCGGTTCAGCCCGCAATGTCCTAACCAGACTGGGAACAAATTCACAAAGTGATAAATATCAACTTTTGTGAGTGACCCACCGAGAATCGAACCCGGAACCTTCTGCGTCAAAGGCAGTCGCACTACCATTGCGCCACATCGGTCGTCAACGTTCTATAGAAACTAATTCGTTATTTTATTACTCTCTTAAGACCCACCCGGCTGATTAGAGAGCCGTCTAGTGGTTTCACACACACACACAAATCACGCCTTTATCCCTTGCGGGGTAGGCAGAGCGTTACCGATCGTAAAATTGCGATAGTTAGCGCCACGTATGACAAGTAGTGAGAGCCCTTTCAGATGATTCGTGTATCACTGTAGTGACAGGTTGTCAGCCTGTCGCCTAGAGTTGTATACGTGCTAATACACATGAAACCCTCGAGTCCCTTAGTTGGTTCTTACAACACCCGCGGGAAGAATTGGGGTGATGCTATTCTATGCCGGCATCACGGCCGGTCTCACCCACTCTTATTAATTTTGCCGTGAGAAAAACGCTATTCCCCGCGGTAAAAAGAAGCCTTTTACCTGCACATGAGTAATCACCATTTCTAACCGAAAACTGACTGGTTTCTTCTGTTAGTACAGTCGGATTATGAATGAGCTACTCAGGCGTACTCCAGACGAATTAAAATATTTTTACTGCCAAGTAAAATATTGATATTACATACATTCATACATACATCACGCCCTTATCCCCTGCGGAGTAGGCAGAGCGTTAACAGCCGGAAGAATACGGTCGCTATCGCCACGTCTGACATTTTTGAGGATTGTTTTCCAAGGTTGTATCAGAAAACATGTGTATCACTATAGTGACAGGTTGGCAGCCTGTCACCTAAAAACTGTAACACACAAAAACCCTCGAGTCCCTTAGTCGCCTCTTACGACACCCGCGGAAAGGGTATGGGGTGATGCTATTCTAAGCCGGCATCACACGGCGATATTATTGATATTCTTAAAAATAAATTCTATTGTCAACATCATAGACACCACTGATAACGTTGTGTGTATGGTGGAGTGCTGGTCGTATCTGGGGGCACGGCAGTGCCCCCGCCAAGTCGAGCTAGAAAGCAGCACAGCTGTACCATCCTTTTCGCGAAGCGGTTCAGGCCATTTTCAACACCTTATAACTTTCTTGTGGATAAAACAAAAGACTTGAAACTTCAGGAATCAATCAAAAGCCCTGTAGATACGGTATATTTCAAATTTCGTTCACTTTGAACCAGTGGTTTAGGAATTATAGCTAGTCAAAGTTCTTAATTTTGTCACTGACTGACTCGCTCACTCACTGACCGATCATCAAAATTCTAAGGCACTTCTAGCAGACATAGAGACTTCTAATTTAGAATATAATTTGGGTTTAGTGTACAAATAAAGGAAAAATTTAAAAATCTAGCAATTTCAATGCAGTTTTCTAGATAAACCGATAGCATAAATAACTTTGTAATTCCATAGAAATGTACTGTTTACCAAGTTATATTTTGCTGTCGCTCCTAAAATAATTTGTTTTGGTCCAGCAAAATAATCACAGATGTCGCTGTTAGTTTCTAAAACACGCTATCGTTTTTCGCGAATAGTTTCCAATATGTATAGCCTATGCTATAACTATACATAAAAGTCAAGGCCTCAGTCTGAATAATGCGCTGATGGATATAGGTTCAGCTGTATTTACATCTGGTCAAGCTTATGTAGCACTATCAAGAGTAACAAGTCTGGGTGGCTTACATTTTATAAACATAGACTTTGGAAGTATTAAAGCGCAAGAATCCGCAATTTGTGAATACAATAGACTAAGAAGCATTTACCGTCCAGACTTGACAAAAATCATTACTACAAAGATTCCGAGAAAACCACATAAAGATAGAGAGTGGGCTATGAGAAAAACCGTGGCTGAGGCTCAAGAAATAGAGCCGCAAAAGAAAAAAAGGAAGACTACCTACAAAAAGAAATGAGATCCCCTCAAAAACATTAATATTTAAAAAAATTCCAAGTCTCGCTACTGAGCTGTTCAACCGTAAAAAGGTATGAGATCCATTTGAAACCAAGTCGGCTATCGATTTGTTCATTCCCTACTTAAGAGATCATCTTAATTAATTACGTAACTAGTTAATAAGCATTATTTTATAGTGACCATATCAATATTTTCAATATATTTTAATGTTTACAATAAATTAAATGACTTGGCAACCTGTCACTACAGTGATACACAAATCATCTGAAGGGGCCCTCAATACTTGTTAGACGTGGGGATAACAACCATAATTTTGCGATCGTTAACGCTCTGCCTACCCCACAAGGGATAAAGGCGTGATTTGAGTATGTGTATTTAGTAAATAATAAAGCCAATCGACTAAGTTAATTTGATGAGAGGTCCAAAAATGCATTAATATTTTCAAGTTTCCTTCTTCAGAAAAGCTGCAGTTTCAGTAATTGGTTCAGACCTTAAAATATTTGCAAAGGAAACAGACCCAAAGAACAACTAAAGGAAAGAGTTTAAATTCAGTTCATCGTGGCATTCTTAGCGTGTCGATGGCAGACACTACACCGTCGTAGCCCAGAACTTGGCCACATTAACAGCGCTGTGGCATTGACCGTGTGATGCCGGCTTAGAATAGCATCACCCCACATCCTTCCTGCGGGTGTCGTAAGAGGCGACTAAGGGACTCGAGGGTATTGGTGTAATATATTTTTTAGGCGACAGGCTGACACCCTGTCACTATAGTGATACACATGTTTTCTGAAACAACCTTGGAAAACAATCCTCAGAAAGGTCAAAAGCGGCGATAGTGACCGTATTATTACGGCCATTGACTCTCTGCCAACCCTGCAAGGGATAATGGCGTGATATATGTATGTATGTATGTATATTTAGATTCGTTTGCGGCACCCCTGTGCAGCTTATTCTTTTGGATCGCACGACGGAGCGCAAAATTATCGCAGTGGTCTGTCACATCCATACTAGAAACGTCACTCCCCAGACGTCAACGTCAAACCACACTCGACGGCCGACACTGCGATAGCGCTGCGTCAACAGCGGTATTTTTGCGCTTCGTCATGCGTCAAGTGTGCGATCCGCCTTTCGTGCAACTTTTTTGTAATAGCACAGTCGCCAAGTCTATGTAACAACTTTTAGAACCTTTCCTGTAATTCAGTAGGCTACACTAAAATAGTACATTATGGCAGTAGCAAAAAACCGACCAATTCCTGGTCAAGTAACATTGTAAGGACGAGACGAAGTTTAGGCCTTGCCAAGTGTACGAGACCAGAAATTAGCATTTTGGCTGAGGCTAGTATAACGCTTTTCTTCCATTAGCGAAGAAAGAAAGAAAGAAACATCATAAATCCACAATTGCCAAACTTACGACTTAAACGAGCCGATTTTGGTATTCTTTGTTAAAAATAATGCCTCCGTTTACGAGCAAATGGAAGAAAAATCTGTTCTTGCTCACTCTAATCCACTTGTTCGACAATAATTTGACTTCCTAGGTAGTTATTTGGTAGGTACTATCAACAACAAATCAACCTACTCCTTAAAGGTATCAACAAGTATTAGTTTTTATACGACTACTAAAAGCAACCAGTATTAGTAGAGCCCTCAGGTGGTTAGATTGATGTGCTACTGATGTACCCCATCAGGATAAGTGCGGTAGCGGAAATGTATTCTTGCGCTGGCCACCTGCGTATTAAGGGTCTGAAATGAAGATATATAGGAAACCATTCCAAAGGCCAAAGGGAACATTTTCCTGCATTGTTGGTCGGGTAATAAATTGAGTATAGATACGGTATACCCTGAAAATTCCCTGAACGGCCATCAACTAACATTTTGGCCTTATCAATATCGAAAGTCTATTATATAAAATATGAAAACGGTAATTTCGTACTTATCTAGGACCTTTGAATATTTGTTCTGGGGGATCGCACACTAGACGCACGACGGACTGCTAAAATATCACAGCGTTCTGTCAGATCCATACTTGAAATGTTAGCCACCATACTAAAATCGCTCAACCGCTGTTGACGCAGCGCTATCGCAGTGCCATCAGTCGAGTGCGGTTTTAGTATGGCGAGTGACGTTTCTAGTATGGACCTGACAGACATCTGTGATATTTTAGCGGTCCGTCGTGCGTTTACTGTGCGATGTGCCAAGGACTCATCGAATGGGTATTATGGAGCACTGGGGTATTGGAATTTGAAACCGTTCTCCAACAATCGATTCAACTTTGAATCGTTCTCCGACAGAACAGTACACATATGAATGTTTCTTCAACATAATCTTCCAACGATCAACTTTTCGCCAACATTACATTTTGCCGGCGAAAAGTTCGCCACAGAATTGTTCGGAAATGAATATTTAGACAACGAACACCTCGCCGTAGTAATGGTTCTTCAACGAACGTTTCGCCGACAAATTTTTCGCTGGAGTAACAGTTCAGCACCTTTTTCCGCTGGAGTAACAGGTAAGTTCCTGACAGAAATGCCTTTTTATAGACCCAGCCTTTGACAGGTACCTGATATTTTTTTGGGATAAGATAGTTTTCTTAAAAAAATTCTCTATTCTATTGTAATAAATTATCTTTATTATATATTTAAAAATCGGGTTTGATTGATTTTATAGCCACAATCTTTCTCCTATACAAAATGAACATCAATATTTGTTTATTTAATCGATAAATATTGTAAATAATAATATTATTTAAGTGATACTTTCACTGGACTATATAAAAACGGAGGATGTTCTGTCCATTATATCATAAATTCCCTTTTCTCTATCCCGTCCCTACTTCCCATCCCGCCTTAAATTGTTAGAGTAAATGAGTTCACCACAGCTATAATATTTTCGCTTATTTTTTTTTTGTTTTATTTTTACTTAACATTTTAATTATATTATTCAAAATTTCGGAAATTTGCATGAATGTCAAAATTTTAATTTTTCAAATGCTCACCATAATGCTTGTACAAACGTGCTCAAAGGTTTCCCGCGATACAGGTTAGCCTAGTGCGGGGACCCGGTAATTTTGTATTTTGTACTGTTCTTTTTGGTAAATAAACTATTTTTTGTATTTTTGTATATAATTAATTAAATGATAACAAAATGACCGACAACATAATTAAGAAAAATCGTCGCGTTAATAAAGAATCGTACCTATAAATTAATGTTATGGCGTCACGTCGTCATATAAAAAAATAAGTAATTTACAAAATAAAATTAAGAGCGATTAATTACAATAGAATAGAGAAAATTTTAAAGAAAAACTATCTTATCTCAAAAAAATATCAGGTACCTGTCAAAGGCTGGGTCTAAAAAAAGGCATCTCTGTCAGGAACTTACCTGTGCTGAACTGTTACTCCGGCGAAAAATTTGTCGGCGAAACGTTCGTTGAAGAACCATTACTACGGCGAGGTGTTCGTTGTCTAAATATTCATTTCCAAACAATTCTGTGGCGAACTTTTCGCCGGCAAAATGTAATGTTGGCGAAAAGTTGATCGTTGGAAGATTATGTTGAAGAAACATTCATATGTGTACTGTTCTGTCGGAGAACGATTCAAAGTTGAATCGATTGTCGGAGAACGGTTTCAAATTCAGTTGACCCTTTGATGGTTAGAACAGCATCGCCCCATTTCTTAAGAATCTGAATTTGAAAATATATGCATCCAGTTCTGAGAAACGCCATACTATATGTTGATGATGATGGCCCCATTTCCTGTAGTTACGTAAAAGGTAACTCATCACACAAATTAACAGCTAATCCAGCAGTGTTTATGGAAGCGAACAACGCCATCTCACGGATTAGTATCTCCAAAAACCGCCTATCGTGCAGCGCGTATGAGAATCACCGGGATTTATCCCGTTTTATCCCGGTACTTATTTGCATTGCCTGTTACGAGTAATTAACTTAAAGTCACGTCGTCAAAGAGCCGTGAAAGTCACGACCTTTGATCAAAAGGCCTAAGAAATAAGGAAAAATAAAAGTTATTACCCGGCAATAAGGAGCAAATTACAACGACATAAAACGCGAAATATAAAAGAGAAAAACGCTCGGTCGGATATCGTAAATGCGAGAAAAAAGACGTTTCCTACCAGCTGTTTACGCATAAATCGAGTTACAGCCATTTTGATACGGCTGTAAGCGATTCGCTGATTTTCTTTTAATCTCTCACACTTATCACGCCTTTATCCCTTAGGTAGGCTATCGCTACGTCTGACAAATATTAAGGGCCGATTCAGATGATTCGTGTATCACTGTAGCGACAGGTTGTCAGCCTGTCCGCCCGACGTAAATTATATTTACACACAAACACACACACGTATCTCTATCCCTTACGGGGTAGCAGAGCGTTATCGGCCCTAAAAAAAGTTGTAATACACCTGAAACCCTCAAGGCTTCAAGTCGCCTCTTACGACAACTCACGGGTAAGAAATGGGGTGATGCTATTCTACGCCGGCATCACACGGCATTAAAATATATTTTATTTTTGTTTTATTCCGCAGCAGTGGTCTAAGTTTCTAAATCATACTTTTCTTAAAGGATTTATTGCTCGTTGCAAGTGCTTTTCCTTGCATTTGTTCAAGATATATTTTCTTGTAACTTGGATGCAAGTTTTATGTACTTACAGTGAAAATTCTCATTCATGGAAATCGCATTTTCAATATCGTATTTTCATCATATTATATATATAATTTTTGTGTGGGACACCGAGTAGTCCAACGACTCGATGGCCCTAGTGTCAGAAGTTTTCAAACGCCTTCTACAAGTAGCAGGCTGTAGAAGGCTGTTGAACATGGTTGTGTAACGACTGCCGTCTAAGTGATCATAGACAGCAACCAGGACCTACGGCTTAATGTGCCATCCGAAACACGGAACCATCTTACTATGAGGTGGTTCAGCCCGCAATGTCCTAACCAGACTGGGAACAAATTCACAAAGTGATAACTATCAATTTTGTGAGTGACCCACCGAGAATCGAACCCGGGACCTTCTGCGAACCAGATACTTTTATCTGTTAATACCCTAGGTAACACATTTTTGTACAGTCTATTTTTGTTATTAAACTAATATACCATGGGAATAGTAGTTCATAACCAAATTATTATATTTTTTTACTTCATCTATTGTGTCCTTATCCAACCATATATATCGCTATGATCGCTCGTATCAATATTTCTACTTTCCATTAACTAAAGGTAAGCCCACAAAGTAAGCCGATATCTTAATAGCACTAAAATATTTCAGAAGACCGAAATACAGTAAAAGTATTCCGGTGATTACAGAGTAAACGACCTAAATAAATATTTTTACGAAACGCTTTGAAGATGCCAATTATTATTTTTCCTTTGGAAAAACTGATGCTTTTTTCTTTGGTTAACGAGGGTACCTTTACCAGTCAAAAGTCTAGCTTTCTGGAGTCTGGTTCATTAAGTTCATTACCTACATTATATAACCAAAATTAAGCTTCAGGAAATTTATTATTACCACGACTTATTCATAATTGCAATATGTTTTGTTTCCATACTTTCATACAGTTTTTGTTACGTGTTATGAAAAAGTCCTTCGTTATTGTTACAAATGTTTTCTGAAACAACCTTGAAAAACAATCCTCAAAAAAGTCAGACGCTCTGCCTGCCCCGCAAGGGGTAAAGGCGTGATATATGTATGTGTATGTATGTATGTTATTGTTAAGGGCTGAGAGCGAAATTGAATATTTTTCTTCAACGAACAACATAATTGTTTCTACCATCCTTGGCGGATCCCACACCGGAGCGCTAAAACATCGCAGTGGTCTGTCAGTATCATACTAGAAATGTCAATACCAATAGACCACTCAACCACTGTCGACGCAGCGTCGTCAGTCAAGTGCGGTTTTAGTATGGATCTAACAGACCGCTGCCGCTGCGATATTTTAACGCCCCGTTGTGCAATAAGTGTGCGATCCGCCTTATGTTACGAATTACATCGCTGTCTGGCGAGTCTAGAACAAAGTTGTGTGTGTGTGGGTGTCTAGACAACTTTATTTTGAATGTAAATAAAATAAGAGCTTTAATTTAACTTTGTAGGCGGATCGCACACTTGACGCACGACGGAGCGCAAAATTATCGCAGCAGTAAACTAGAAACGTCACTCCCCATACTAAAACCGCACTCGACGGACGACACTGTGATAGCGCTGCGTCGACAGCGGTTGAGCGGTTTTAATATGGTTATTGACATTTCTAGTATGGACCGCTGCGATGTTTTAGTGCTCCGTCGTGCGTCAAGTGTGCGATCCGCCGTAGCTAGCGGCCGCGGCGGCGGCGTATTTGCCGTTGGATTCTGCATTGTTTCCTTTAGGGCTAAAAAATACATACAGAGTGTAAAAAAATAGTTTTAATGGGCTGGTTCACCCCTTAAAATATTTGCAGTTAATATTTTTACACCTTATACATACATACTTGCACATATCACGCCTGTATCCTTTGCGGGGTAAGAAGGGGGTTTATATAAAAACACGGCGCCGCGTCTGACAAATATTGAAGACTCTTTCAGATGATTTGTGTATCACTGTAGTGACAGGTTGTCAGCCTGCCGCCCACAGTTGTAAGGCACATTTAATCGCTTCTTACGATATCCACCGGAAAGAAAAAGTGAAGCTATTCTATAGTGATGTTGTCATAGTACAAACAAGCTTTGTTTAGATTGGGGCTAGATGGTGCTGAATTGTCCAGGATATCTATTTTTTTAGCCGGCATCATAAGAAAATACTATAATCCTACTGGCTGAAATACAAAATGCAATTCCAAAGCAAAATGCATTGGTTGGGTAGTTAATATAACTATATATTATGATGGAAAAAAGAGAGGTTCTAAGTAAAATCATTTGGCGGGTCGCTGGTTGAAAATAACGAGGAAAAGTTCAACACTAAATTACAAAGTTTGTATACTTGACAGGCGGTATTTTCTATTTTTATTGCGCTGTAACTCATTTTCCCCTGAGAATAAGTTGTTCACCCTACAATTTTTCGCGTGATTTTATCCTGATACACACATACATACATATAACCACACCTCTTTCCCGAAGGGGTAGGCAGAGACTACATCCTTCCACTTGTTTCGCTTCCTCCACATTCATCAGCCTTTTCATACTTGCTAGTCGGTTTAGGGTACTCTTCACCAGACCTTTCTTTAGAAAGTCCCTGATTTGATCTAGGTACGTTCGTCTAGGTCGTCCCTAGACGAACCTTTACATACATACATAAATACATATATCACGCCTTTATCCCTTGCGGGGTACGCAGAGCGTTAACGGCCGTAAGAATACGGTCGCTATCGTCACGTCTGACATTTTCGAGGATTGTTTTCCAAGGTTGTTTCAGAAAACATGTGTATCACTTGGTATAGTGACACGTTGTCAGCCTGTCGCCTAAAAATTGTGATACACCAATACTCTCGAGTCCCTTTGTCGGCTCTTACGACACCCACGGGAAGGATGTGGGGTAAAGCTGTTCTAAGACGGCATCACACAGCATGTAATCAAAATTGAACAATTCAGAAATTGAGCTCTGTAAAATCCGCATTGTAATGAACTTAACATAACAAAATTCTTTATTGCACAAAAAAGTAATAACATGTAGAAAACACAAACAAAGGAAACAGTACAATAAGGCGGCCTTAATGCTAGGTAGCATTCTCTACCAGGCAACCATAGGGTGAAAGAGAGAGTGCGATTATGGAAACGGGATAGTGCAAACATTACCTAATAGTACATACTACATATTATGTTACATTTATGTTGTAAACCCGTGATACTAATCCACACATTATTGTTGACAGGGCATCTGACCGGTCCCCTTTCGACGGCTCATGCTGCTCAGGGTACCGGCCCGTGGACTCCGCCAGCTTGACCACTCCTGACGAGGATGAACTGGAACCGGTATGATAGCTTATGATAACCACTTAGATAAGCGCAGCAACTCGTGCTCCCGATAAACTTCTTCGAAGTTTGGGAGCGTTATATACAACATGTGTAATGTTTCCTTGTAAGAGAATAAATAAATAAATAATAATAATAATAATAGCTAAAAAACCATATGGTACCATACCATACAGTGGATACCATATACCACTATACCATACAGTGAATACCATGTACCACTATACCATATAGTGGATTTTTAGAAAACTTCACATAGTTAAGGCGCTTCGTACACTTAACGCACGACGGACCGCTAATATATCGCAGCGGTCTGTCAGATGCATACTAGAAATGTCAATCCCTATACTAAAACAGCACTCAAGGGACGAAGCTGCGATAGCGCTGCAACGCCAGCGGTTGAGCGGTTTTAGTATGGAGATTGACATTTATAGTATGGATCTGACAAAACGCTGCGATATTTTAGCGATCCGTCGTGCGTTAAGTGTGTGATCCATCTTAGAGTAAATATTTGTGCCTGAAGAGTCAATACAAGATCGAAACAGTTTTTAGTATAATATCAATTTGTTGATATCAACGTAAAAATACCTTTTTGGGTTTGCGGTGCTCATTTAGGCCAAAGGCGTTTCCCTCTCTTACTATTTGTTACTGCGCATTTTCAGCGGATCCTTGACACATGCGTCTGTAGGAAACAAAGAAATTTCGAATTCCCCTAACATAACTTGGACAGAGGAGCAACGCATCAGTCTCTTTTACACTTATTATGGTAGATGCAATATTATATACCTATCTTTTTTCCACCAATTTTACACCAGATGTGAGACTAAGGATCTCAGACTAAGTGAAGATGTATTTTTACCAACAGGTACCAAAATACAGAGTGGTTTTGTTAGGCGACAGCGGCGTGGGCAAGACGGCGCTCGTGTCGCAATTCATGACGTCAGAATACATGAACACGTACGACGCCAGTTTGGGTGAGTACCAGGACATCATAGAATGCTTGGAGATAATCAGGCCAAGTATAATGTAGATAGATATCTTTTTATAAGTAGTAATGCTTGCAGCTTTTGTTTTCTTTAGCTCCCGTATCTACATAGTTTCAGACGCATCGCAGACACACAACGATGACAACAAGACGATAAAGTACAATCTAATTCAGTCATACAATTCAGTTTTAGTCATATATTTTTGATAGGTAGGCACCACAGAGCAGATACAATAGTATTGTATCTGCTTGCTCTGTGGTAGGTATTATCTCCTTCTCTTTTTGGGTAGGATACCGAGTCGTCTAACGACCCGGTACTTGCGAATACTTTTGATGCGAAGCGAATTTCCAATGTTGTGCCGTGAAAGCCGGTCTTAGCCGACACTAGACGCTATGTTTGTGTAATTTGTACCTACCGTAAAGCACCGCTAAGCATGATGAGTTAAAGGCCCGTCCACCCGTCGCCATTTACTATAATTATGTAAATGGCAAACTCACGTGTCCACACTGTGCACGGGAGTTTACTGCCGAAATTGGCTACAATAGCCATCTCCGGGCGCATCAGCGCCAATCTGATTAGGAGTCGAAGTGATCGCCATGACCGAAATCGGTCGGAGAGATCATCATCAAGTACCTACCTAATGTTAACACACTTGGTCTTGATAAGATGTTTTTAGAAACTTTTTTCCATTCGGTTCGAGAGGGCGTCAAAACTTTACAAAACAAAGTTATCTTATGATTTCGTTAAAACTTCTTTAAAAAGCTATAACTTATCTTTTATAATTGTACCTACAACTTATGCCTTATTTTTCTGCTTAATATCTTGCTTGCTTGCTAAATCCATTTTTCTATTTCTTTTATTTTTGTTTTATTTTATACTCTTCTTACCTACCTTGCTACATGTTTGTATCACTAGATAAACAGTATGGAACATTACCTGATCAATCGCTTGTCTGGAGTGGAGGCCTGGTGACCTAAAATACAGGTATTTTTATACCCAGTTTAGGCGCCAGCCTCACACACCTAGTACCTGCAAACTGAGCTCTGTATAATGTGCCTACTTCCTTTGAAAATGTACTATGTTGTGAGGAAATAAAAACATTTTTATTTATTTTTTTATTTATAATAATAAACAGATGATATTTTTTCTGTTTAATTTTTATGAATTTATTTTACATCAAGACAGATGAGTTTCAACTGATTAAATAAATAACTTTCAGCATATTTTTTTATGCGTGTAATCTGTGTGAGCAAAATGCTCCCGAATATTTATTGAGCAATTCAAATTTGTAAAGGTACCTCGCGCGCCGTGTGGATACTATATCGACGGGTTCCGGGCTATTTGTATTAACCGCCATTTTTGAAACTTTACACCAGAGCAATTTAAAGTTTAAATTTTCAGAAAAAAAATCATAAATTTGGCAAATCGCGTTATTTATTAAAAGCAAAAACAAAATCTGTTTCTGTTACAAATTATTTATAATCTGATTAATGTTTTTTTCGGATATTCTTATTTTTAATGAAAATAAATGTCGGTTAATACAATATGACCCACATTTCACTTTTTTTTGTTCCAGGCTAAATGACTTAACCGCCTGAGATAATGGGTTTTTGTTCCAGGCTAAATGACTTTACCGCCTGAGATTATGGTTTTTTGTTCCAGGCTAAATGACTCAACCGCCTAGATTTATTAATACATGTTCCAAGCTAGTACCTAGAATTGAAAATACTAGCTCTAAGTACTTGCTTTTACCAAAAAGTTATTCATATTTTAATCCTAAGCTAATAAATTTAAATACCATATCTTAAACTGATAAATATGGCTAAAAATATGACTACATTTGTTTATTCGACTTATTGTATTAAGCGACATTTGACATGAATTTTACTAAGAGGCTAACTGTTTTAAGCGACATTTCTATATATTTATAAGATCAGGCTAAATGGTTGAACGTATGCACCCTGTAAATTATTGTTCCAGGCAAAAAGGTTTAAACGACTGTGTGGTCATTTGGTAGTGAGCTTAAGTACACAAGCCTTATATTTGTCAATATTTTGTGCCGGTTCATACATTGCACTTCGAAATAGGCCCAAAAAATACGGTTGTATTAAGCGACATTTTTTTGCTCCGATCATCACCAAACCGAGCTCAAACGACGCAGAAAAATTCGCTGAGTCCAAATATGTATAAAAGTCCGTATCCCAAAAAATGGCGGTTAATACAAATAGCCCGGAACCCCTCGATATAAAGTCTTATTTTATTAAGTACAAATATTTTAAGGGTAAGTTCAGAAATATAATATAATAATAAATATAATAAATGTTTTTTTATTCAGGCAAAAGACCCATTGTACAAAAGTACCTTAAAACTAAGTAGAATAATATTTATACAATATAATAAAATATATACAATAGAATAAAACATATAAAATAGCACGTAATCGTAATCGTTATAAAATTTTAAATAATTATAAAATTATAAAATGAGAATTCATTTCTTGTTTGCGTCCCTGTGCATCGTGATCCAATGCCTTATCATGGGACTTGTCACGTCTCTAGTCAGGAGCTGAAGAATACTGTTACCAGAACTGCGCAGTCGCTCCCAGAAGGAAGCTGTACGCGTCCTCATAACCGCAAAGAAGTCGGGCATCCCCGCCTCCGCGAACATGCCGGCCGCGCTGCAGTATCTAGGCAACTTCATAAGGATGCGGTATATATAATTAAAGATGTTTTATTTAAAAAACAAAAAAATGTACACGCTAGTTTTTTTTTTCATTATTTAAACAAATTCAATCGAATTGATAAGTAGCATCCTATGTATGATCCCATTGGCATATGTATGACATGTGATGTCAAATATATGACAGTCAAACGTAAATAGTAAAATAGTCCACGTGGACTACGCAAGCTGTGTACAGGTCATTTACTTTTATTTATTTATGGTGAACATGTTTTTGGCGTTTATTTTGAAAACCAGCGTGTATTATCTTTTCGTTTCTACATAAAACATCTTTAATTATATTTCTGAACATGCCTCTAAAATATTTGTACTTAATAAAATAGGACCTTATATATAAAATGTATATTGTGTTTATATATCTATGTTCTAGTGGGTGCCCGCGGCTCCGCCCGCGTGAAATCTCGTAGCATCCCACAGGATCATTTTTCGGGATAACAACCGTCCTATGTGTTAATCCAAGTTACCCTCTATCTGTGCGCCAAATTTCAAGAAAATCGGTTCAGTAGTTTTAGCGTGAAGGAGTTACAAACAAACATACAAACTTTCACATCTTATAATATTAGTAGGACACTAGGACGTGGTATATCGAACCAACGACCCTCGACATAGGCAGCCAGCGCACTACCCACTACTGCAGGAAAGCCAATTGCCGCTCCTATTCACGTGACAATGACAAGCGCCCGACGTATTGCCAGCGGGACGCGGCCTGTCATTTCCAACTGACGTCACTTAGTTACCGCCCATTGTGGGCGCGTCACTCGCGTCACTGGCGTCACTGGCGTCACTACATGGATGACAGTGACGCGCGCACAAAAGTGCGTCGGCTTCAGTGAGCACATTCAACCGAGAATACGACTGAGTTTTTTGTGAACGCCATTTCTGGGACGTCAATATTGTTCCGGACAATTTCCCTTTGCAAATACAGATTGTTAGGAAATGTATGTGTAAGGCATTTTCAGCACTTAACGCAAAACGCAGCGCTAAAATAACGCATCCGTAACGCAGCGGTCTGTCAGATCCATTATAGGAACGTCAATACCCATACTAAAACAGCTCAACCGCTGTCGACGAATCTACGATATTTTGCCGCATATGCGTTATACTGACGTATTTGAGCGCTGCGTTGTGTGTTAAGTGTGAAAAAGGCCATAGCTTTCCTTCTGAGGTTGAAACCTTACTTACTAACTAAACATTTTACTCCAATAAATATAATACGACATTTGTGCCTAATAAACAACTTTTATCAAAACAAAATGGCCTACACCAAACTCGTAGCCAAATTGTAGCACTATCGTAGCAAATAGTTTCGTAGCGCTACGCGACGTTGTCTACATACTTTCGTACACAAACCTACATACTTACCTTTTAAGATTAAAAAAACAACATTGAAACAAAGTTAATATGCCATCAAAGAGTTTTAGCGAAATTTGTCATATTTATACTGCGTTCTCGTCAATTTGAGTTATTAAATCACATCTAATTATTATTGGTAAGTGGCACTCGAGTTCTTCTTATTTTCTGACAAACCCAATATGAAATTTTTATTTAAAATGGTTTGCTTTCCAAATAAATAATCTATCTCTCACGATTTTAACTTTATCAAATTATGCCCGTAGGTGTCGTTAAAATCGACTAAGGGATTAAATAATATCCAGGGAATGTACAGCAGCGTTCCCTGTGAGAAACATGTTTCACTGCGCTAGCCGATCCGCCTGCCAAGCGTGGTGAGGATGGCCATACCCCCGATAGCAGGAGATCCATGTCCAGCAGTGGACTGTCGTGGCCGTTAAGGTGAAGGTTATTTTATTTCACAATAAGGCGGATAGCACACTTCACGCACGACGGAGCGCAAAAATATCGCAGCGGTCTGTCAGATCCATACTAGAAATGTCATTCCCCATACTAAACCCGCTCAACCGCTGTTGACGCAGCGTAATCGCGGTGTCGTCCGTCGAGTGCGGTTTTAGTATGGGGAGTGACGTTTCTAGTAAGCATCAGACAGACCGCTGCGATATTTTTGCGCTCCGTCGTGCGACAAGTGTGCAATCCGTCTTAGATATTAATGTTTAGTATTTTGTAATGTCCACAAGGTAGTAACTTCGAGTCCTTAGTATAAAACATCATGATATATCGGTACAGCAACCGTAGTAATAAATTAATTTGACCAAACTTACGACCAGGGTCCATTAGCCAAAGTCTTACAAAGTAATTTAGGGAAAAATATAAAGCGAATATAAAGCGAGATAAGTTATGAGGGTAAAAGAGGACAACCCATGGAGTTGTTGTTTATAATTTTAGCTGTGGATGGTTGGATACGGTACTCTGTACCAAAATACATACACATATCACGCCTATATCCCTTGCGGGGTAGGCAGAGCGTAAAGAGATTATTCGTGTGTCACTATAGTGCCATGTTGTCAGCCTGCCGCCTAAAAGTTGTAATACACCTGAAACCCTCTAGTCCCTCAGCAAAACATTGCAGCCAAATTACTAAAAATGAATATCTTTAGCGCTTTACACACGATTATCGTACTATAATATTTTTATCTTAAGATGTGCCTATAAAAAAGATAATTATTTTCACCTTTAGTGATGGTCCGTAAAAAATTTGTAGTGAGCGATATATTTTTATGTAAAAGTATTAAAAGTACAGCCTGGCAAAAAAGTGTTTGGAACGGAATAAAATGGAAATAAAAATTTTGTATGAAAAATTGTTGCCATACTTACGCGTTATATGTCAGATTTGACAGATCGCGAATAAAGTGACGCCCTCATTTTTTCTTTACTCTTTTTTGCCAACTGTATCTGCTATGTGATGCCGGCTTAGAATAGCATCACCCCATTTCATCCCGCGGTTGTTGTAGAAGGCAACTAAGGGACTCGAGGGTTTCATGTGTATTACAATTTTAGGCGACAGGCTGACAACCTGTCACTACAGTGATACACAAATCATCTGAAAGGGCCCTCAGTACTTGTCAGACGTGGCGATAACGATGGTAAGTTTACGATCGTTAACGCTCTGCCTACCCCGCATGGGATAAATGCGTGATTTATGTATGTATGTATGTATGTAAGTATTATCAAGTGGTTAGGTTAGGTTACAATGTTTTACTGACGTACATTTACTGACTGCTCATACGATGAAGGAAAAACATCTTAATGAAACCCACATTCAAATAAAATTTAAATTCAGATGATATTTGAATGTGACTTAACATAGGATTTGAGCCAGGTTAACCTTCGGGTTGCAGAGGTTAGATGGCAGTGTGTAAAACCTTGGTTCCAAGTTAAATCCCCTAGGTTAGGTAGCCGACCCCGACAGCGAACGGGATAAAGCAAGGAGAATGATGATTATTGTACCTTCACCGATTGTGATGCGCTTTAGACGGTGTTTACACGCACTTCATTACTTTTTCAAAATTTATTGCATAAAGGTTACGAAATCTCATACAAAGCATGGCTAACAACATACATATATTATATCACGCCCTTATCCCTTGCGGGGTAGGCAGAGCGTCAACGGCCGTAAGAATACGGTCGGTATGGCCACGTCTGACAATTTTGAGGATTGTTTTCCAAGGTTGTTCCAGAAAATATGTGTATCACTATAGTGACAGGTTGACAGCCTGTCGCCTATAAATTGTAATACACCAATATGGCAAACAAACCGCATCAAATTTTGACATATCGTCTGCTGCATGTTCAAATTGCTTGTCGACCGGTCATTAATATAATATAAAAGTTATACACTTTAAAGCAGTGTCCAAAAACACTACGGACTTCATTCATAATTTTTCTAAATATTCACTTTGAATTAAATAACAGGAAAAGTACATAAATGTGGTCTAACGCCATTCAAAAATAGCACTGTATGACGTCATGCATTGCTATTTTCATACAATATACCGTTTTAGATCGTTTTAAAAAGTAGCTTATTTGACCTGCCAGTCCACAAACGCTCACGCTACCTACAAAAAGTCTTTAGGGGCTGAGTAGAGCTAAAAGCTACTTTTATAAGTGATTTCTACCCTAGATAAAATGCAGAAAAAGTGACGAAAAAAAAAGGTAATAATCTTCAGGATATTTGCTGTAGTGCTATTGTTTCCAAAACATGATATTAGTAATTTAGCTTGATAGAAAAACATCGTAAAGTTACCTCTAAAAATCTATTATATCGCAAACTGTACGCACAAAACCCACGCAATAATTAAGTGTTTATTATCAGAATGAGCGCCTTACAATACTCTATCGACATATTGTTTTTGATTTTCAAATTACTTATTTTAGACCGAGTTATCATCGAAAATACGAAAATATCATTGAATCGGCAAGATTCCGTCCCGTTCGCACGCGCGCAGTTTGACATTTGTCAGAAAGGGACCGGTTTTTAGCTCTTGTCAGCCCCTTAAAGATCACAAAGCCATCTTCCGACTCACGCGAAAACTTACTTCATGTCTGTTCCCGTAACTTCTGTTAAAGATACATATATACATACGTGAACAAAATGTTTCTTGTTTGTTTGTCTTTGTAAACTATCCCTCCGCGGGAATCAAACCCACGTACAACTAACTAGGGATGCAAAATTTATTCTTCTTCTTTTTTGTGTTGACTACCGACGTCTTTCGACGACGCAAACTTTATCAAACCAGCGATATCGATAGACAGGGTGTAAAAAAATTAGCTGCAAATATTTTAAGGGGTGAACCAGCCCATGAAACTGAACAACTTTTTCTGAGGAACATAGGTAGAAATATAAAAAAAAATTTTGGTCCTCCCATACAAAATTACCAACGTACCAAGTCAACTTGTATGTGAGGTCCAAAAAACTTTCTCATATTTCGATCTGTTTCTTGGGGAAAGTTCCATGGGCTGATTGACCACTTAAAATATTTGCAGCTAATATTTTTACACCTTATATTATTTCTTTATATCATTTTTGTTCTTTATTTCAACTCACATTAAAATATATATATTATTTTTAAAATTAACGATTATTAAATACATTAAAATACATTATTAAAATTTTGTCTAAATCAATATGTCGATGTATCTCTTATGATTGATTCTTCGATAACGGATATTTTTGGGCGTCGACATATCGATGTTTATCATTCGATATATCGTTACATCCCTACATACAACACCTCTGTCTACATGCTATGGACATTTGGAACTGTCCACTTGCCGCCCCCGGCCGCACCCTCGTCAGCTGTCTTGTAGGGAACCAGCTTTTACCAATAATCCGGTTTTTTATCTTCGATAACCTTTTCAAGACTATAATGGATTGTGTTTTAGTCGATTTCTTTATTTACTACTGTTTTTTACTTACTTATATGTTAGCTAAAATGTACTATAGTAAGTTCCAGTTCGATTGTGTATTTTGGAACTAGTGCACTGACATAATAAAAAATACTAGTAAATACTCTTTATTGCACACAAAACAACAATAACATAACAAATTTCGCTGGCCCAATGAGGCAGCCTTAATGCTTAAGAAGCATTATCTTCCAGGCAACCTTACAAATATATTAGGACACCTTTAATTTCATTTTCATAGAATCCGAAATAGCGCTATTAAAAAATTTAAAATTTTCTGGGTTCGTTCGTATCGTATGAAATATGAGAAACTCGCGCGAACAACTTTTGACGCAACAATGTCACATTAAATGACGTCAGATGTGTATCGAGCCTCACATAGTATGACTTTTTGTCAAAGTTTTGTTGTGCCACTCAAATATGAGCCAATTTTGGCAGCTGTCCAACCCACACTTAGACTAGGGAAATAACTACGTCATAAGTCCCATCAGCAAAGAAAATATCCCTAATTATAACATTAGCCTGATTTTGACAGCTGTCAAATATTATCCTTATTCGAGCGTTGATCTGTAATCCTATCCATAAGAACCCATCTGCAAATAGTGGGTCTTAAAGTTGTCTAACTCCCCTTACCACGTGTTTGCTGAGAGTTTGCGGTACAATTTCCTAAATCCCTACTAAGGCGGATCGCACACTTGACGCACGACGGAGCGCTAAAACATCGCAGCGGTCTGATCCATACTAGAAATGTCAATCCCAAAACCGCTTAACCGCTGTTGACGCAGAGCTATCGCAGTGTCGTCCGTCGAGTGCGGTTTTAGTATGGGGAGTGACGTTTCTACTATGGATCTGACATACCGCTGCGATATTTTAGCGCTCCGTCGTGCGTCAACTGTGCGATCCGCCTTACCGGGTCTAATTTCCTGCCATACGATACCGCACAACGTGTGGGAGGTAAATTATTTCATTCACATGTACTATCGCCTACAGATTTCGCGTATCAACTTATAGTGGTTATTCTTAGTGATTGTATGAAAAACTAGTTTAAATAGATTCCTTAAATGGTTAGATTGATGTGCTGGCCATCAGTCTCAACATTTCATGAACAAAAACTCTAAGGTTGCATTTTTTAAAGAATTTTATAAAACCTCTAATTATTTTTTTATATAAATTATGACTTTTCCAGAGTCAGAGATAAATAATATTATTTGAGATACCAGTATACCATATTTTCGGTACACTATAATCCGATTATTATTTATACTATATTCATATCGTACATAAATTTATCACGCCTTCATCCCTTGCGGGGTAGGCTGAGAGTTAACGGCCGTAACAATACGGTCCCTATCACTATCGCTACGTGTGACAAATATTGAGGGTCGTTTCAGGTAATTCGTGACAGGTTGTCAACCTCATGAAAACCTCAAGTATCTAAGTCGCCTCTAACGACACCCGCGGGAAGGAAATGAGGTGATGCTATTCTAAGCCAGCATCACACGGCATACCAATATCCCATAATATTGACACTGGCCAAATCACAATGAAAACGCCAATATACAAGAAACTGAACTGAACGTATCCCATATTTAAGCAGAAGTTCGATTATAAGTTGCATGTGTACATATAACGATAGGGGCATAAAACAACACGACCAACATTGCCCGAGGGATAGCAAGTTGAATGTTTGAGTGGGGGCTTAGCCGAGCTCAGAGCATGCGATGCCACAGAGACCAAGTAAAATATATAAAGAGTATAAATATTAGCTGCAAATATTTAAAGGGGCGAATCCGTCCATGAAACGGAACAACTTTCCCTAAGGAACATAGGTCGAAATATGGAAAAAAAATTGGGCTCCCCATACAATTTGCGGCGGATACATTGTGTATGGCACGTCCAAAATATTTTTTATATTTCGACCTGTTTCTTGGGGAAAGTTGTTCAGTTTAATGAGCTGGTTTACCCCTTAAAATATTTGCAGCGAATTTTTTTACACCCTGTATTTCGTGACTGATCACAAAAGAACAATGTTTTGAGTACAAAATTGTACCTCTCTGTTTTCCCTACATAGTTAAGTTATTATTCGTTGTTTTCGTCAATTGAAATAACATACATAGTACATACATATATCACGCCTTTATCCCTTGCGGGGTAGGCAGAGCGTTAACGGCCGTAAAAATACGGCCACTATCGCCACGTCTGACATTTTTGAGGATTGTTTTCCAAGGTTGTTTCAAAAAACATGTGTATTACTATAGTGACAGGTTGTCAGCCTGTCGCCTAAAAATTGTAATACACCAATACCCTCGAGTCCCTTAGTCGCCTCTTACGACACCCGCGGGAAGGATATGGGGTGATGCTATTCTAAGCCGGCATCACACGGCACTAATTGAAATAAGGTCTTGAATAAATGACTGTGTCGTAAGAATATAGGGAATGGGCGAAAGCGTTCCCTGGAAATACAACACCTTGCACTGTCAATGCGCTTGCCAAACGTGGTGGTTATAGCATGTCCAGCTGTGGACTGTTGTGGCTGTTGTTGTGTAGTTTATAGCGATAGAACCGATTTATTACATAGAAAGTGAGAAAGTAATCGCGACTGCTTACGAAGTTATATTGTAATACTTCTCTTTCTCGGTATACTACTCTACGTACTTATCACACATTTCTGTGTTTGCATGTTACACTGTTACTGATTAGTTCACTGAACTAACACTACTCGAAATGAGGCACTAAGCACGTGTAACATTGTGTAACAGTGAAATGCAATTTCCAGCACGCAAGTGGACGAAATAGCAGGTTTACAAAGCTTAAAGGCTCTAGGCGACTAGTTGACAACCTGGCTGAATAGAATAGCACCATCCCATCTCTTCCCGTGTGGGTCGTAACGACCGAGGGAGAAAGCCGACCCGAGCAAACCAGGGACCTGGGGAAAGACAACTCCACATTGAAACGAACGAACGAATGAACCGGGTCTCAGTCAGGCTCGTATCTACAGAGGTCTATCGTGCGGTAGACTCTTGCAGCCGACGTGGCTCCACTCGTATTGACTCGTCGTATCGTGAACTCAGCCACGGAGGCCTAGAGGTGGTTTTCAAAGAACTTTCCCTAACGAACATAGGTCGAAATAGTTTGGCAAATGAAATATAAAATAAAATTTTGACCCATATTTCTTGGGGAAAGTTGTTCAGTTTCATGGGCTGATTCACCCCTAAAAATTTGCAGCTAATATTTTTACACCTTATTAAGATGTTTTTTTTTTCTCGTTGTCTCTGCCTCGTCCTTTTTCTCTGTGCCAATAAAACTGTCGCACGGTTGGCGTTAATTGCGCTTGTTAACTACCAACTTTAATATTACTACTTTGTATACCTAATTAGGCGCCTCTTATGCTCACCGCATGTATTTGCGGTGATTTACCGGATCTGGTTGTCAGGTGAAAAGAATTCAGGGAATCACAATAAACCATGGCGACCATCGCCGGGGTACTAAACGTCAGATCTACTCATTTCATTTAAAACTATTCTTGTTTCTACATACACTTTCCTTCTACGTAACTGTTGTACGATGTTTGTCTCACCCATGTCTTCGATTTTGCCTGCAATAATATATTAGATTTTCATTCCGTTTAAGTCACACTGACAGTTGCATCTTTTCTCCCCAAGGGAGGAAAGTGTTTTCTATGGATTTTTGTCTCCGCTAATTTGAAACATGGACAATGAGTCACGTTCCTTTCTACGTTTCATTACCTAAGTTATAAGGCATTTTGTATGTAGATGTAGTATAAAACATATTCTTTAACCCTTAACAGCTATAAAAGTTCACTATTGCCATACTCACCACGATCAATAGGCGGATTGGTGAGCGCAGTGCAAGATGTTGCATTCACAGGGAACTCTACTGCCTATTCCCTTGATGATTAGCCTTTAGTCGGTTTTTATGACACTCACGGGTAGATTTGGGGTGATGCTATTATAAGCCGGTATACCATGGCAAAAAATATAACACATTTTTTTCTATCATAATTATTTTATGCCACAATGAAAGGGTGTGGACCTCGGGACCACATGTCTTGGAATTTATCGAACTAAGCTTGTTAATAATTTCAATTGAATGTTTCAAGTTTCAAGATAAATTTGATCTTGCATTTTCAACAACTTATCGCAAATTACATTTTCTCAAATTATTTAGACGAACATTTTCAATCAATTGTCAAGCAGATACTATTCTAAACAATTTTAATAAGTAATTTTAAAATTGTTAAAGACAGACTTGTCAGAAGTAAATTCTGATTATATCTGATTAAACTCAAAATAAGTAATAAAGCACAAATTGGACATGAAATTGAAAACAGCACTGCAAATAAAAACCACATTGTAGAGAAAATACTTTAAAGCTGCCTCTTTTTTGATAAAATATAATATTGATATATATATGTTTTCTGGAACAACCTTGGAAAACAATCCTCTAAAATGTCAGACGTGGCGAAAGCGACCGTTTTCTTACGGCCGTTAACGTTCTGCCTACCCCGCAAGGGATAAAGGCGTGATATATGTATGTATGTATGTTGATATAAAATAGTTATTGCATGTGTAAACTGGAAATAAAAACTAATGATAGAGCCAATAATTTATTACACGCAGGTAGTGTATCTAAGTTGTATGACAACGAAATACTAAATCCGAAAAAAATAGGATACCCATCACCATCAATGTTACTTATTTCAAATGAGATAATAAACAAAAAAACGTTAATGGTCTGCCTACCCCGCAGGGATAAAGGTGAGATTTTTGTATTTATGAATTAATAGAAAATAGCAGAAATTTATCCTTGTCTAGTGCACAGCAAAACTTAAATATGAACATTACAACCTCGAATATATCTAACTAGCGGCCTGCTCCAGCGAGTGCGCCCGCTGGAACTCATTTTCCCGTGGGAATGAGGATTTTACCGGCAAGTATTATACATAAAAACCTTCCTCTTAAATCACTCTATCCATTAAAAAAATCTTGCATCAAAATCAGGTGTGTAATTTTAAAGATTTAAGCAAACGTACATACAGAGACACGAAAAGCGACTTTGCTTTATACTAATTATTGATTATTTCAATACCTGGTCGCATTATGTTAATCTTTAGTTAGATACTGTAAATGCTATTTGTAGAGACCCATTTTCATTTGTAAATTATATATATTTTCATTTTTATTGCAATATACCAAATACAGGGATAGAGAGGTGTAGGCAGACCTAGACGCACTTACTTTATAAAATGGAAAAAGGTCAATGTGGTGTCGTACCAAGGCAAGGCATTAGCAGAGAAGAGGGAAGATTGGAAGTTACTCCACCGACAAGAGTTTGACTCTTGAATTTGAAGAGAGAGCAAAAACGTGATTTCATGCATGTGTTGTAAAATATAAGAGCTATTGATTGACATTCTACGCAGCAAGAGTCAATTCTGGTTTATTCTTCAATATGTTTAATTTATTTCGTAGTTTAGGCGGATCGCACACGTAATGCACAATTGAGCGCTAAAACATAGCAGCGGTCTATCAGATCTATACTAGAAACGTCACTCCCCATACTAAAACTCGACAGCGGTTGAGCGGTTTAAGTATGGGGATTGACATTTCTAGTATGGATCTGAGAGAACGCTGCTGTGATATTTTAGCGCTCCGTTGTGCGTTAAGTGTGCGATCCGCCTTAGCTTTAGCTGTTCTTCTGTATCAGCTTAATTTCTTAAGACAAATGCTCATTAGTTAAGTAGTTCTAGTTTATTCTACGCTTCGCTATTGCTTGTTCAAAGTTGGAATTCACCTGCGTTATTTTATTTAAACGCACAATTCAAATTATTTGGATATGTAAACTTGCGTGAAAAATCTTGGAATGTCGAATCACAATTTTATCATTCGAAATTTTGCTACTAGTCATATATTCTTCTCATTAAATCGCTGAATATCTGAATTCTGATAGTTCAAATAGATAATAATATTGTCATAATATTGTATACAACAATATCAAGACCAAATCTTCCCGCAGCAGGTGAATTCGGACCCAGTCATTGTAAGGTCATAATATTTTAAAATTTGTTGTAAATATTTGTAGGATGACTGGAAATATAAAATTTATTTTTTGGATCTAACAGGGCACCAAGTCTGCTATTTTTTGTCATTGTAACGCCATCGAACCTCAACTGCCATTCCATTGCCATTGTGATTTTTCTATACTTGAAATTGTTAGCAGACTACGAAATGACCGAAATCATTCAACTGGGATACAATCGACATCCAACTGAAACGATTTTCAATTAGCAGACTTAGAGCCCTCGCACTTTTCTTAGACTTTTAGTATGAGAGGTACAAAGTAGAACTCCTCTTAAAAATATTTACATTGAATTTACATTACCGCGATTTTTTCATTAGATACTAGAGTGCTAGCTAATCGCTGACTTTTGTATAAATAACGACTTCTTTTTGCTTGCTCGCGGCTGGCAGCTAAACGCGGTAAGTTCTCTATTTGCACTACAACCCCTAATGCGACAGGTGTCAAAATTGTTACACGCATTTTCTTATTCTGTTCAAGGACCTTTTCAAACCTGAGTGGTATTACGTACGTGGATACGCGATATTCTGATTTGTACAAATTGGCTACTTGAATGACAGGTTTAAGACTACCAAAAGCTACACATTGTGTGAAACTATTGTAATATGTGTGACGTCACATTACACTTTTTAAGGAAGGCGGTAAAACAGTAACTGCTATTTTAATTATTGTAAAAAAATTCTCATCGTAAACATTTCGAAAATGAATTAGTAGGATAATAGTTTTCCCAATACAACTTTCGAATAATATTATTTACCATATTATCAAGTACCGAATTTGTAACGCGATTTAATACCGTTATCCAAGTACCCATCCGGATACCGCTATAGTTTGAAAAGGCCCACTGGTATTTCTACCTAATATTTATTTTATCTTGCATGAGCATTTTATTAAAAAAGCACTTTATTCATTGTGTTATATCAAAGGCGGATCGCACACTTAACGCACGACTAAGCGCTAAAATATCGCAGTGGTCTGTCAGATCCATCAGAAACCGCACTCGACGGACGACGCTGCGATAGCGCTGCGTCAACAGCGGTTGAGCGGTTTTAGTGACGTGATTGACGTTTCTAGTCTGGATCTGACAGACCGCTGCAATGTTTTAGCGCCCCGTCGTGCGTTAAGCGTGCGATCCGCCAAATGTTTTAACATTCTGTAAATATTGAAAGGAAAATATTGCTTTAATAGATGAATAAATATAACTTACTTGGATCATCATGACAGCGACGTTTTCCATTTGAAAACATTTCCTATAATTGCTTCTATGTTTTCGTTCAAAATAATGTTTGATGTTTATGTTTGAGTAAACAATATTTTCATCATTCCAACCAATTTTACTTTCATGTCTCACATTTTTACAAGATAGATGTTTTATTTTAGAGAACATAATATTTATTTTTCGATATTGCTTTCGTAATAAGCTCTTTTAAGAAAATATAGTAGTCGATAAACAATTTTCTATTGATTGTGTGTGCAACTGGGTATTTCTCTCTCTATAACGTCCATGAACTCCCATCATTATTTTTACGTGACAACGTTTTATATTTCGATGGAGCTGGCTGCACGCACTTAAAACCATGACTTTTGCGGTGTTACCTCGCTCTCAGGCGTTCCGTTCTTGAAGTGCAACCGAGAGCGCGGACAAGCGACAAAAAGGCATTTCATCAGTATTTTCTTATGTCATTATCATGTTCAACTATCGTCAGTAAACCGACTTTACAGACAACCGTGTTTTTTTAATTTACCTTATTATTACTGAGTCCCAGTCTAGTCGTCCAAGGTCCCTGTCTACCAATGATTTTTTTTAATCACGTGTCTCAATACACCTTTAAATTGATGCCTCACCTTGTGTCGTCCAAAAAGCAATTTTGTTGATCACGCGTGTGCTAGACGCCAGCCCTGATTGGCTGGACACAAATAGTCGCAGAGAAAGATGGATTGTGATTTGTTGCAGATGACGAGTTTGGGGAGAAGTCGGTGTCAGTGCTGCTGGATGGTGAGGAGTCGGAGATGATCTTCATTGATCATCCTAGTGCTGAGATGTCGGTTAGTGCTAACCATATCAACACAATTATTATGTCTGTAATTTTATACCTACTACCTGTAATGATGAACAACTAAACTGAACAATATTGAAATTAAAAAATTGAACAATTTTGATCACGCAGCAGTCAATTTAACATTTCAATCGATAAGAGTAGGTATGCTTTCTTATAAAAACGGTAAAAGAAATAGACCGAATAAGCTCATTCAAGGGTCGTCAAAAAAGTTTACTTCAATATTTTATCGCAGCAAACCTTAAAAATACTGTCCTCTGTTCCAAACAGGTGGAAAACATGTTATCGACGTACGAGCCCCATGCCTGCGTGATTGTTTACTCTGTGGTGGCCAAAGGTTCCCTGCAACGGGCGTCAGAACTCCTAGCCTACCTTGCCCGGGAGCAGTTTACAGTGGATAGAACCGTGGTCTTAGTGGGAAATAAAGCTGACCTGGCGAGGGCGAGACAAGTTTCCACCAATGGTAAGCTCATGATTCCTTTAGGTCTATTCCATGATGGCTATTTGCTACAGCAGATAGAACCGTGGTGTAAGGGAAATAAAGCTGACCTGGCGAGGGCGAGACAAGCTTCCGCCAATGAAAAGCTAATGATTTCTTTAGCTTTATTTTATGAAGGCTATTTGCTACACTGGGCATCAAAACTCCTGACATATCTTGCCTGGGAGCAACTTGCGGTAGACCGGACTGTCGTGTTGGTTGAGAAGAAAGCTGATCTGAAGCGAGACAAGTTACCACCAATGGTAAGCTCTTAACTCCTTTATTTTATAAACGGTATTTGCTACAGTGTGCATCAAAACTTCTTACCCAGCACCAAATTACAACAGATCGGACTGTTGAGCTGGTAGAGAATTCTATCGAACGCAAGATAAGGTTTGCCAACCATCACAGTAGCTCGCTCTGTTAGACTTATTCACATGCTTACCCATCGGGTAATAAAGTTACTTGTAATTTTCCTCCTAACACTTAGCTGTGATATACTCAAACATATTTTGACTGTCCTTTCTACGTTGAGGGTCGTGGGTTCTATCCCCACTAGACATTTGTTTCAAATATTTCTGTCAAGTCTGGATGTCCTCTATATCCAATTATATATTTACAAAATAAATGTACCTATATAAGTTATAGTATCAGCTATCTAGATCCCATCATACAAGCTTTGCTTAGTTTAGACCTAGATGGCCCTCTGTGAATTGTCCAGGATATTTTTTATAAAAGTTACTTGTGATTTACCTCTTAGCAAATCGATCAGTTATATCCGTTCTTTAACCAGAGGGCAAAGCGCTGGCCACGTCGAAGGACTGCAAGTTCATCGAGACATCATCAGGGATCCAGCACAACGTGGACGAGCTGCTGGTGGGCATCCTGAAGCAGATCCGCCTCAAGGAAAGCCGCGGGAAGAAGCAAGCGAAGAAGGTGGGCAAGGTGAGGTCTTACAGCATTTCTCCACTTATCCAGTCCGGCTGCCGGATGTTGGAAGTAGCCTTCCGACAATATTCGAATGCCGGATGAGGCTTTAAAACGCTCTGGTAAAAGACGGGCAGTAGAATGACGTCATAGTAGAGTTCAAAGAGTACCTTTTATATGCATACTTTTTGTACGTATGTCACTTCGGACCGTCAGAAAATTCCCGGATCGATAAATGCCGGATGCCGGAAGAGTGGAAAAGCATGTATAGTAGTGTAATAGATTTCTAAATCGGATCGGACCGGCAAATGACGGATGCCGGATAAGTGGAGAAAGGCTCTTAGAACTAAACACCGACGTTCGACCTGAGAAACAGACAGACAGACAGAATCACTCACAATAAAACATATCAAATACATTAAGGGGTGAATCAGCTCATGAAACTGAACAACTTTCCCCAAGAAACTTAGGTCGAAATATTAAAAAAAAGTTTGGGCCTCCCATACAAAATTATCAACCGACCAATTTGTATGGGAGCACCAAAATTATTTATTCATATTTCGACCTATGTTTCTTTGGGAAAGTTGTTCAGTTTCATGGGCTGATGCACCCAATAAAATAATTGCAGCTAATATTTTTACACTTTATATGTAAACGAAACAAATACTTACTCTAAATAATCAGATTTTCATCCCGGATTTTTCTTTCCATCCGCTAAACAATTCGATATCAATTCCCATCATGTCAAGATCGACGTTAAAATAAATATTGTAGCGTTTGCAACACAGCTCGCAATAACTGCGTTATAAAATGTTGCAACCTAACCGCGACAGGTAAGTAACCGAGCTGACTCGGTTATAAAAATAAAATTATGTTGCAAACCCCGCTACGCCGCATTAAATTAATTTGTCCGTAGCGGTTTGCTACGGAATTTGCTACGCGTTTTTCACTGCACATTTTTTTCTCTCCGTTTTAAAAGTTCGACTTTTATTTGTTTCATTCAAACTTTTCGGTTAAATAATTGTTGCCAGACGATCTTGTTTTCGTACTTTTTAATTGTTTCGTTTCATTTCAACTCAAAATATTTTTATATTGTAACAAATTTAAAAACTAAAAGCGTTTTTAATGTTATAAAATTTAGCCTTAAAACTTGACTAAGAAGACACACTTTTAGCAATATAGCTACTTACTTTATTAATATAAATGGATTTTCATACGGACGGCTTGACTTTCCGATGTTAGCCAGATCCGGTTTTCTAACCAAATAAAAAAGCAGATTCCATGCTAAAACTGGTTATCATTGCACGAATTTAGGTTGTCATTTGTAGGACGGTTGCTATCACAAATCGCAATGTCATTCGTTGTGAGTGCGACTCACCAAACTTTTGATTTCCGGAAGCCAAAGTAGCCAAACTTCCTCGTAATTTGTAATTTGGACGTACAACAGTCTGTACCACAAACCAAATAGACAAAAGACCAGTGGTCTTTGCAACGAAACTACAGGCTACAATTATACAGGTGAAATTCGATGTACATTGCGTAACCGGTGGGACAATATAAAACCAGGAATTTTGACCCCCTACGCAATGTACATCGAATTTCGCCTGTAGAATTGTAGCCTGTAGTTTCGAAAAACGAGGCACAGCTTTTACCTAAGTACAGTGTCTTCGCGTCACTCATGAACAATCCAAAATTTAAGGTTGCGATTTTTTGAAAATGTTGCGTTTTTCAGAAACAATTATTACTTTTTTAGGTGCAGTAACTTCTGGTGAACGTGCATCATTAAAATTATCGGGCTTGTTGGCAACGATCACAAAAATATCGAAGCCTTAAAAATTTAATTTGTCATGAGTAAAGAGCACCGTCTGTACCATGAATGTAGAGTTTTGTAACTTTATGTTACAAAGTTAATTAAAAAAATTACTATCTTGTGGACAATTTCTTCAGAATAGTAAACATTCACAATAAAAAAGACTTGCTTCCACGTCAAATCCCTTAGGTTAGGTAGCCGACCCTAACAAGGAACGGGAAAGGCAACGAGAATGATGAGTAAACATCCACAATAGTTCTGACATCACTGATTCAGTTCAAGTTAATGCCCGTTTTAGGTGACGGTATGCTCCCCTCACCCCCGCGCGCTAGCTTCACCCGATTTCTTATAGAAAACATTATACGCCATCTCTTCTATACATCTTCTATGTCCCTATTCTTCATTGACGATGGTGGCGTAAGTTACATGCTGTGTGGTCAGCCTGGCCAGCCCCGAGACAGTGCTTTTAATTTATTTTTATCCCACTCGTGCCGCGTTTCTACTAGGAACATAAAATTGTTTTAAAAAGGAGAAAATTGTGCTTGACAATTGTGCTTTTTTACAATGACTAGTTTATTTAAATAGTGACAGCTTGTATTGTAAATTCCTAACTTTCTAAAAGCATTCGTTGTGAATCTACTTGGAAATAAACGATTCAAATCTGAAAATCTACTCTGTGGTCTATGCAGATCAATTGGAAGTCCCAAAGTCCCCCTCCCTTTCCTCTCCCACTTGGTAAATCCCAAAGCTCGATTCAGAGGACTTTTCGGCTTAGCTTTGATGACGTCATCGATTCACAAGCCAGGTACTTAGCGAAGCAAAAACAAGAGTGCTTCCCAAATATTTGAGATTGTACGAATATTTACCCGGCCAGAGTCGGCCACAAGTGTATTTTCAATATTATGAAACGTATCGATAAAATTAATTAGGTCAACGAGGTTAGGAGTGTGGTAGTTTTGATACAGACAAAAGCTCTTGATAAATTTAATGAATAAACATTGTTTGTTCTAATTGCTTCAATGTTTTTGATAACAAAATTGATTGATATGGGACCTCCTCTTGAATGGGGCTATTGTCCAGACAAAATAAAAATGGCTAAACGTAACAAAAAATTATGGCCGCCCCCACAATTGCCTAACGCCGAGCGCACGCTTAATACCCAATGTGGGGGTAGCCTATATTATGATGGCAAAATCTATTCTTGAGATTTTGTCCTATAAATCTTTTCCTCCTTGAACTTATTTTTAAATTAACGTCAGACGTGCAAACCGTGTGTAGCGGTTAACACGGCAAGCCAGAAGACGTGGGTTCAAATCCCAGCGGAATTTCTTCCACTTGTTTCGTTTGTACTTTGTAACAAAATGTTAACATCAATATCTAGTGTTTGATTAAAAACTCTAACTATTCGAATTACTATCTTGTGAACATTTCAAAAAATAGTGAACATTGCTTCATATTATTGAAACGTTTGTTTCTTCACCAGGAATCATCGAAGCCTGCAAAACTGGCCAGCTCACGCACCCACATCTCGCTGAGCATAGCTCGCGAGCTGCTGCAGAAGATCTGCATCAACGACATCTCCAAGTCGAAGTCCTGCGAGAACTTGCACGTCCTCTAACTCTATGCAGCCCTAGTACTTTTTACGAAACCTACAGCGTAGCACGAGATTTTTTAAATTCCTTTGAAGGGTCATTGATTTGACCCCAGATTTTTCGAGGCCAGATGCGAGTAAAAGGTACTTTCAGCAACACTTCAAGCTACCCCCATTTTAGAGCGATCAACTTATACTAGTTTTTATGTAGTTGATATAAAGGACCAGTATAGATTGATCTTCTAACTCGGCATTTTCTGATAGAACAAATATCACGAAGGTTAAGCAGGTTGCAGTATGCGGGAGAATCCTGAGACTATGTCTATCAAAGCAAAAAAATATCTGCTTCAACAATATCTTCAAGCCAAAAGCCTTTAACTTACAAAAACCTACGCGTGCTTCTATGAAACCCTGGTACACAATCTTAACAGTTTCAGATTCGGGTAGGCTAGATTACTAAAAATTTAAGTTTAATCATAATATTGCAAACGTGTTTATTTTCTATTTAGAATGAGATGTTAAATGATTTCAAGAGTTTTGGAGTGTGATAACTAGATAGATGGTTCAACTGGGTGGTTGAAAATATAGTACCTAAGTGTGTTTAGGTTAGAGAAATGTTCCTGATATATCGATTTATATTTCTTTTCGAATTCTTTATTATTTTTAGTATCATAAGAAGTACAAAAATATTTGGAAATATTCTACAATTTCTGTTTTGATCAGAGTTCCTACATATCTGCAAACAGTACCTCTTATAATTGTGTAGAGAAAATTAAGAGGTTGATAAGAGAGTACTGATGTTGAACATGAGTCATTCAACATTCTCCAAGGGCTTGATATTTTTGTATTTACGTGACAGTCTCTCTACAGTCAAAAAAATAATTTTATTACTTATCAAGAACCTTTGCATGTTTGATGAAAAACAATTTGAGGTTGTTCTTATACTTCTAAGTCATCAAACTTGGCGTATTTCCAAGTTGGTCCAAATGACCGTTGAATGGGGTCGCGACCCCGTCGTAAGGCGGCTTAATCAACGATTACACTACCTGATAGACGCCTACAGTAAAGCGGCCATTTTAATAAGCGAAAATTTTAGTAAGCTTTATCAGCTATTTCCATACTTTTTACTTGATTCTGCAAGTAGCTGGTGAATACTAAAATCGCTAGTTTGAATAAGTACACGCGTACAGGTAACGCACTGTAGCGAACCGTAATAAGCAAATAAACAAACCAACAAGCTATAGTATACGTGCCGGAGGCAGTGAGATGAATGCAAGTTCATTTGACAACAGTTTACGCGAATTGCTCTTTTACCGGACGTTATCGCGGTACGTGACAGCCACCAAATATGAATGACATTTTGTGACAGGAGCGATTTTGATGTGGCGACGTATGCCATGCGATTGTATTTTCCTTCCGTCTGACAAACAGATCTGAGCAAAACCGCTCAATGACCCGCCTTGTGCATTAACTTATAAAACACCACTGATCAAAGCGCGCAATCTTACTTCAGATCAGTTACCATACGAATCTGATATGTCTTATCAGAAAGTCTTCGCCCATAGAGTGCCGCCTAGTAGGCTGTGTGGTCGATGCGCTGAGTAATATGGCGTAATTTGGAACGACACAACACTGAACATTAGTCACCGGAACACCTCGTTTCAGCTGATGTAGGTATACGAGTTATTTCTTTTTTTATCACTACAGAGGATAAAGCAAAGTTTTTAAGGTTTTATTACAAAGACATAAGCGGATCGCACACTTTTCAACGGAGCGATCAAATATCGTAGCGGTCGGTTCAATCTATACTAGAAATGTCAATGTCCATCCTAAAACCATAAAAAAACTCATGTTATAGTATGGGGATTGACGTTTCTAGTATGGACCTGACAGACCGCTACGATATTTTAACGCTCCTTTAAGTTAAATGTGGGAAAGGCCATAGTCGAATTCGTTTCCCTGACCTAGATTTGGATCGTTATAAAACTTGTAAAGTGTGTCATTTTATTATTATCTCGTTTACTTTTAAAATTAAATTTTAAGCTCGGAAGTAACTTTCGGAATTTATATTCAAACTTCGGAAACAGATTTACGTCTACAGTTTCCGAAAGTAAAATTATTTGTAACAAACATTTAAGAGGTTATAAAACAAGGAAATAACACTGTTTTCTTAAAAGTTGGGAGTTCTTTCTTTATCCTATTAAAATATAAAATACACTTTGTTAATAAAATTATCTAATACATACCTTTTGAAAATATATAAGCCGTTCTCTCTCACGCTTAACGCGCAACGCAGCGCCAAAATAACGCTGAGTAACTCATGCGTCTGTCATATATATACTAGAAACGTCAACCCCCACACTAAAGCCGCTGTTGACTCGTGCTAGCACAGCGTCGTGCGTTGGACCTGCCTGCGTCAACAGCGGTTGTAGTATGCGGAAAGCGCTGCGTTATGCGTGAAGAGTGAGAATTAACTGTTCGCAATGTCCTACGTCAAAGAAAAATTTTATACTGTCATTTATTTTACATAATTTACACTTTGTCGTTGTCCTGTAAATATGAAATAAAAGAAACTAGTAAAGTTTCTATAGATAACCTATTTTTACCTACTAATAAGTGTTGAATCCTTATCAATTCCATAGTTAGTAGTAGAAAGAATAAATTGTTAATGTTAAGATGTTAAGCTGTGCTTTAAAACTTTGAATGCGATATTTCTGATGTTGACTTAAATGAAGATAAAATACTATTTTCGATCTTGTTTGCTTAGTATACATTTATATAAAGATATAAATCAATATCATAAATTGAAAATACCTATGACACATACAGCTTTAAATAGAAGCTATTCTAAAATAATTTGATCGGATAATGTTGAAACAATGAATTTAAATTCAGAACAGTATTCTGTGGAGAATATTAAGTATCGCAAATGGGGTGTAAAAATATACCATGGCGTACATTATTAGGTACTGGGAATCATAATTTGGTTAGACAAATACAAATTTTTGTAGATTATATTATCGAAAGTGAATAACTGAACTAATAAGGTAAAAGTTTTTAAAAGTAATACTTTTTTTGTTTGAGGACGACCTTTTAATGCAATTGCCGTTTAATTCAGTCGTAAATATGTAGGTACTTTGTTTATGAGCACAAAACTAACACACAGAATATATTATGTATGAAGTTCTAGTTCTGAGATACCATTATGACATTGTCCTTCTCAAAACAATAGCTAAATCAGAATGTAATGAAAAAGCCGGTTGCCTGTAATGTCGGTTTACTGATTAGAGTTGAACGTGACAACGTCATAAGAAAATACTAATGGAATGGTTGTATTTTACAAAAGAAAATTTGAATTGTTTGATAGATATACGCTGCCGAACGTGGAGGCCGATTGTGCCTCTTTGTCGCTCATTTCGCGCTCTCGCTTACACTTCAAGCCTTAAATGGAACGCCCCAGAGTGAGGTGACGCCGCATGAGTCATGTTTTTTGGTGCGTTCAGCCGACACCATCGAATTATAAGACGTTGTCACGTCAAAATTGGGATAATAAATATTGCACTATTTATGGTTTTGTTGTCTTGGGTTTATTTAAATACCTGGTAAAATTAAAATATATATATAATATGTACCTAATTGTAAGGAAATATATCATATAATAAATGTCAGTATTAAGTAATCAGAGATACGCTTGTTTATGTATAGTAAGTGTATACTATATTACGTCTTGTAATCGTGTTACTATTAGATAACTATTTATATTATATTTTTCTAAAAAAAAAACTTTCTACGACTTTTACATGAACTGTTTTACAAAAAGAATATTGTGTTACTATTTTAGCAATTATCGTGTTGATCCTGAAGTTGTTACTACTTTTAATACTAAAATAGTAGCACAATATTTTTTCTAGTAGTATTTTTATATTTGAATTAAGACAAATCTTTTGTATTTCTAAGACTTTCTGCGACTAAACATACTGTTTACGATTAGTTTGTAGTTTTTTTTAAGTACACCTTTATTTTATAAGGCTCGAAACTCACTTGTTAGAACGTCAGTCACGATATCTTTGTTTTGTATAAAATATGACAGCTTCAACGGAAAATATTTGACGTATTCGTATGCGGGACTGAACTTCGTGCATTGTAAGTCTGGACCCTTAAATAGAAAACAAATATGTTAGAATAATTGGTTGTGCTATTAACGTTATTTATTATTATTTAGATATTCTTTTCTTTACAAGAAGAGAAAAATTATTATTATTATTAGCCTATCAGATTCCACTGCTATTAACGTAAAAAAATAAAATTTTCGGAAGATCAAAAAGATTCCACGTATAGTTAGGCGCATCGCACACATGACGCACGACGGACCGCTAAAATATCGCAGCGGTCTGTCATGTAATATTTAATCTTCCCTTTTTAGTCGAAACAAAAAGACAATCCTTTTGTGAACGTTTAGAACTAAGAATAAATTATAGTGGAAACCTTTTGAACAAATAAAACAAAGCCTGAAGAACTACGTAAGTTGTACGAGTAAAGTCCTAGGACGCTCTTGAAATCTTAGAAGTAGAAGTGTGTATAGGATTAACTTAGGCGAATCGCACACTTGACGCACGACGGAGCGCAAAAATATCGCAGCGGTCTGTCAGATCCATACTAGAAACTTCACTCCCCATATTAAAACCGCACTCGACGGACGACGCTGCGATAGCGCTGCGTCGACAGCGGTTGAGCGGTTTTAGATGGGGATTGACATTTTAGTATGGATCTGACAGACCGCTGCGATATTTTAGCGGTCCGCCATGCGTTAAGTGTGCGATCCACCTTAAGTACTGAAATAACATTATGAAAAAAGTTTAATTTCCTATATAATTTGTCATTTCATGATATGATGTGCAAGTCGATAAACGTCCTAACACAACTGCACATAGGTAAGAACATCGCTTACAAAATATTTTGATGTCTAATTTAGTCAAAAATTCCAAAACTATATAGATATCTTATACGTACGCACGTGAGTTTCGAACCTAAGGTACAGAGTAAAGCAAAATTAGCAAAAAAACAGAAATCTGTATATAACGTCTCAATTTTTACCGTAGTAAAAAGCTGTGACTTCTGTAATAATAATTTCTTTACATGTTAAGTAGTTATTACGATTTGCAAACGAGACTCAAACTGGAAATATTAGACCCAAAACTTTCTCGCACTTAGCTATACAGTTAATGCAAATATTTTAACGTTTAAACAAGTACGTGGAACTGAACAACTTTCCCGAAAGGTCGAAATAGGAAAAAATATTTAACCTCTCATACACAACTGTGTGTCCATGTCAGAAGCCCGCTACTTGTAAAAGGTGGTTGAAAAATTCTTACACTAGGGTTCATCGGGTCGTTAGATGACTCGGTGCCCCACACAAAAAGAGAGAGAGCCGATCGAGTCAATTTGTTTTGGAGGACCTTTTTTCAGGCCAAAGTAGTTCAATTTCAAAGTTTAAAATATTTGCAGTTCATTTTTTTACACCATACGGAGTGTAAGAGACAGCATCCCTTAGTAAATGCAGTCAGCTGATTGCGATTTTGTATGGGAGGCCGAATTTTTTTTGTCGTTTCCTGACATATGTTCCTAGGGGAAAGTCGTTCAGTTTCATGGTTTGCTTGCACCCTATCAGTATTCGGGACGTTGTCCCTTACACCCCGTATACTAGTTGGTTTTCTCTGACTATACGTAGGTAATTAAGTTCATTGTAATGCCAATGAGTAATTTCCCCTTTAAATTATGTGGCATTGTGGGTAAGCGTAGTCCTTTAATCAAATTTCAAGTGAAATTATAGCCTTTTCGTATAAAATCGTTACTGAAAAACGGTAATGGAGTCGGGTCTCGGTGGTTTTGACAGTAATTAATTTGATGGTCGGGTAATACCTATCAACAGTAAGATCGTCCTCACACTTGACCCACAGCGCAGCGCTAAAATAACGCTGCGTAACGCATACGTCTGTCAGGTCCATACTAGAAACGTCACCCCCATACGAAAACCGCTATTGACGCATGTACAACACACAACCGCTGTGTGGGAATGATGTTTCTTGTATGGAAACTAACAGACGCATGCGTTACGCAGCTTTATTTTAGCGCTGCGTTGTGCAATAAGTGTGCGAATGTATGAATGAGTATGATATGATGACAACATGTACCTAACCTAGCTACCGGTTTTTCATACATTTAAGAAAGCATAACAGTGACAGTCGCAATTTGTGACGTGACGTGTGTAATTGTTTTCGTCAAAAAATTGGATTCGGCACCTACACTGTATCCATATGGGTCGTAAGAAAGCCGCATTACTAGTATTATAAATATTATTAATAATCGAACACGGCTCAAGCGTTTTTCATAAAATTCGTACGTTTGCGTTCCGGTACATTCGGCACCTCGAAATAATTCTGCAAGTAAGTACCAACATTTTTCCGAGAGAATTTCCAAGATCGCACACACGGAGCGCTAAAATAACGCATCCGTAACGCAGCGGTCAGTCAGATCCATACTAGAAATGTCAGTCCCCATACTAAAATCGCTCAACCGCTGTCGACGGATGCGTTACGACTGCGTTATTTTGACGGATGCGTCAACAGCGGTTGAGCGGGTTTTAGTATAGGAGTTGACGTTTCTAGTATGGATCTGACAGACCGCTGCGTCCGTCGTGCATTAAGTGTGCGATCGGAATTGACGTTTTTAGTATGGATCTGGCGTTACGGATGTGTTATTTTACCGGAGCGTTGTGCATTAATTGTGAAATCCGCCTTAGTACAGGACGGGTTTTCTAGTTAATAAGTCCCGAAATGATTAAACCCTTTACCTTTTTTTACAAAGTTTCATCTCAGCGAGCGGGGGCAGGTAAATAAATTATTAACAAGCCGGTATGGAGGCAGTCTGCGGGTTAGCTCATTTGTAAAGGGGAACAAAATACTTTTTCCTCAAAGTAAATTGTTCATAACGAGTCGTGATGTTGAGTTGTAGATGTTACCTGAATTACTTTTTGTGGAAAAACGTTTACACATGTATATTTATTTTTGATTGTACATTTACGTACACAATTTTATATCTTGCAGGGTGTAGGCGGATCGCACAACGGAGCGCAAAATATCGCAGCGGTCAATCAGACCCATACTAGAAATGTCACTCCCCATACTAAAACCGCACTCGACGGATCACGCTGCGATAGCGCTGCGTCAACAGCGGTTTTGCGGTTTTAGTATGCGGATTGACATTTTCTAATATGGATCTGACAGACCGCTGCGTTCTTTTAGCGCTCCATCGTGCGTCAAGTGTGCGATCCGCCTTAAGTTTATTATAGTCAACTCTATTCGAAGGTAATAGCATTGGTCATTTCAGAAAGTCGTGTAATATCACTATAGAGTCCGCGCCGCGAAAAAAGTCCCGCGAAAAAAATTGAATTGACCCTTATGGACGTCAGATTAAGGGTCATTGAAACGTTTTTCGCGGGACTTCTTTGTCGGCGCGAACTCTAGTTAAATATTTGTTATTTCCAGTGCGAGTCTCGTTTGTTTCCTCCTAAACTTTCCAAGTCTGAGCTTGTTTTATAAGTGTTTAGCATAAGCTGTTGTGTTACCGACGATGTTGTATACCAAATAGTATTTGTGTCTCAAATTTGGATCGATGTTTTCAACAGTTCAACTATGTGTCATTCAAATAGTTGCAAATAAAATATTATGGATTCTGGCTGTTGTTTTTTTTTTTATATTTGAAAAGTGAATATAATACCAAGGCGGATCGCGCGCACTTGACGCACGACGGAGCGCAAAAATATCGCAGCGGTCTGTGAGATCCATACTAGAAATGTCAATCCCCATACTAAAACCGCTCAACCGCTGTCATCGCAGCGCTATCGCAGTGTCGTGCTTCGAGTGCGGTTTTAGTATGGGGAGTGACGTTTCTAGTATAGATCTGACAGACCGCTGTGATATTTTTGCGCTCCTCCGTGAGTCAAGTGTGCGATCCGCCGCACCTGTAATGACCAATTCTGGTCTTGTATGTCCGTGACAGACGATTCAATCAGGCAAGACCACAGACACTGCGTTACCTGGGACGCAATTATGGAAAGCACAGAGTTGCCCGGGACCTGCGCCACCCTATCAGCCTTACTGGCTAATTCCACAGGAACGACGAGTCGAGAGTGCGGAGCCAGGTTGGCTGCAGGTGGGGTGAAGCTATTTTACTTTGCCGCCATCACACGGCAAAGAACTTTATTCCTAGTACAAAAATGTACTAGCAAATGATTCTTAAGGCACTCCAGATTGAATTTTTTATACCTATTGAATGTTTTAATTGATTACTGTACGGTGCACTTGAGTAAGTTGTTAGATCCTTAGGCTGGTTTCAGAGCGACGCGTCTCGGCAGCGCTGCCCAGCCGCGCGCGCCTCGCATTACACTAGATTGTATGTAGCGTTTCATAGTGACGCGTCTTGGGCCGCGTCTCAGCCGCGCCGCGGTCGGATCTCCTTCGATTGCCAGTAGCGTCGACTTGCAATCTTTTAAGACGTCGTTGTTGCACTCTTTTCCAAATAACGTATATAGCTAATATAGTGATTACGTTTGCTGGCATAATGATTCTCTGCACTCGATCGTACACCACAACGAAGCGCGCGCGTCTGAATGTCGTTTCACAGCGAACGCGCTGCCCAGGCGCACGCCCGAGCCGCGCGCGCCTCGCATTACACTAGATTGTATGTAGCGTTTCATAGTGACGCGTCTTGGGCCGCGTCTCGGCCGCGCCGCGGTCGGATCTCCTTCGATTGCCAGTAGCGTCGACTTGCAATCTTTTAAGACGTTGTTGTTGCACTCTTTTCCATGTAACGTATATAGCTAACATAGTGATTACGTTTGCTGGCATAATGATTCTCTGCACTCGACCGTACACCACAACGAAGCGCGCGCGTCTGAATGTCGTTTCACAGCGAACGCGCTCGCTGCCCAGACGCGCGCCCGAGCAGCGCTGCTGAGACGCGCCGCTCTGAAACCAGCCTTAGATGTGTAAATCGAGATGCTGCTGACAGTACCTACCAACAATTTTTCTCGTTCTTATCCTCATTACCCCTTAACGGCCTCGACAATACACTGCCGGACATAGTCCTCCCCTATCCGGGGGCAATATTATACTCAACACGCTTGGCACTATTAGCGAACGATTTATTTCTTTAAAGTTCTACAAAATATCTAGGTATACTGTAGAGCGTCGGTGGCCAAGTGGTTAGGACACCGGTCTTACAATCCTAAGACCCGAGTTCGATCCCCACCATATACCAATGTGTCTTTACCCACGTACGTTTACCGACTGCTGTTACGGTTAAGGAAAAACATCGTGATGAAACCCCCATTCAAATAAAATTTTAATTCAGATGATATTTGAATGTGACTTAACCTAGGATTCGGACCAGGTTAGCCCAGGTTTGCAGAAGTCAAATAGCAGTCGCTTTGTGTAAAAACTTGGTTCCACGTGAAATCCCCTAGGTTAGGTAGCCAACCCCGATAGAGAACGGGATAAGGCAAGGAGAATGATAAGAGCAGGCATACTATATCAGCGTGGCTCTTCAAATAGCTATCTCTGAAATCGGACCATTTATTCGAGAGCCTATTACAAACTATTAAGACTACTAATGGGTACTATTTCAAATACTCTGTTCACGTTTATTTAAGCTAATTGGTTTACTTAAGGTTATCCAATAGTAAATACCTAGTATTTGAATTGATTAACGTTTCGTTCCAGTCGTTAATCCTTGTTCTATTAACTCGTAGATTGAAAGTCTTGCGTAAAAATTATTTAAAAAAATTAAACCGACTTTTTAGTGAAAAATCATCTAACCCATATACTAAGTTAAAAAGTATCCGATTTTTTAGTTTAGTTAGGTCTGTAAGCTATGGAAAATATTGAAATCTATCCATCAGCAGTTTGTGAAAAGTGCTAGGACAAACTCACATACGTAAGTACAAACATAAAAGAATATGCTCAATCAATTAATTTATTATGCAATTTTAAAGTGAAAAAGGTACATAAAATTAAAGCACCTTAAAAACAAACTTAACTTCGAGGTTATTTTACAATCCACACTCGGTAATCCTGAGGCGTGGGTAGGCAGTAATTAATTCAATGTGTAATTTAATTATGCACTATGGGCTGCATTTGGTCCAAGCTCCATATAAAAATGGTAAATATCTTTTGCATACTTTCTCAGAAACCTAGGACTAACATGGAAAAATATTTTTAAATTCTATCTAGGTAAGGCCTTTTTCACATTCATAACGCGGCGGTCCGTCAGATCCATACTAGAAACGTCAATCCCGATACAAGAACTGCTCAACCACTGTCGACACAGCTGCGTTATTTTATCGCATCTGCGTTATTTAGGTGCACCTGAGTCGATAGCGGATAGTGGATTTATTATCTATGTGTGTATATATTATATAATATGTGGGTGTTTAAAAAGTTCTAAGTAGATAGATAAGTACATCTTAAATTGATTATCTCCTTCGCAAATTCGGTAAGAAGCTCGTAAATACCAAACAAAACAATTTGATCGTTTAGATAAACAGTCCACGAGGAACTGTAGTTCGGCGCTTGACAATAGAAAACTCTTAAGGAAAATGTAATGGACACTTGCTTGTCCGTTTAACGAGATTTTGCGAGGGATAAAAGACTGTAATAATAAGCCTTACGATGCTTACGTAAACCCTTACGAGCTTAGAATTTTTTTTTACACGATTGGATCCAAGAAAAATAGGGTATTTTCAAGAATAACTATCATAGTAGCATCCGATAACGACCGATGTGGCGCAGTGGTAATGCCACGCAAAGGTTTCGGTTTCAATTCTCGGTAGGACACTCACAAAGTTGATATTTATCGCTTTGTGAATTTGTTCCCAGTCTGGTTAAGACATTGCAGGCTGAACCACCTCACCTGATTGTCCGTAAGAAAGATGGTCCCGTGTTTCGGAGGGCGCGTTGATCCGTAGATCTTGGTTGCTGTCCATGATCACTTAGACGGCGATCGTTACTCAACCACGTCAGAGGCCTGCTACTATCATAGTGGATGTCCACTTTCTTGGGAATGTTCAGTGCTACAGACCAAAGTAGTAATGCACGCGCACTGCGCCCATCATCATAACTTCTCTGCTTTTTGTTAGTTCAGTGCTATGGGCAATACACAACGTAGGAACTATCACCAGCACATCATCGTTCACATTTAAGTGACCAACTTATAGTGGTTTTTCGTACACTTACAAGGAAAACCCAGTTTCAATCAATTTGTACCCTCTTTTCTGTCACGCGCCGGGAGCCGGACGATTAAAAAGTGGCGCTTCTGTCGCGTGCCGGGAGCCGGACGATTTGTCGAGAATCGTGCGCGCTTATTTTACGTTTTACAAAGAGATTGTTATTAGCTTTTTAAAGCGAGAGGAAAGCGCAGACGATGAATTTGACTGTATGCTAGTAATTTCAGAGCAAACCGTTTGCCTAACATTCTATTTAAAAAATCTTGATTGAAATCTATAGTTTCAATGGCCCCATACTATATAGTATGAAATTGGTGAAATTTGACACTGCAAAATTAATGCAAAAATTCGCAAAAATTTGATATTACACGAACAGTAGTGGAATATTGTGGTATGTTTAATAGTTCAGTCAGATTAATATTCTAATAAGAAACTAACACGATTCCAATTAGATTCGGAGAAATAAACCAAAGATTGCAACAATGTTACTTCCGAACCCCTGTCTGCCGCGTGCGTCGATAGGGGTAGGGGGCGCAGCGGCGTGACACATCAGAGGTACAGTTGATCTGTTGAATGGCTGGCGAAAGTTTAAGGTAATTTAGCGTAAGCTGCGCACAGCCCCGATCTAATGGTAAAAGTCGGTACGTTGCTACGACGCCTACTACGGCGTAACTTATTTGTAGCTATTGCTACGTCTCCGTAGGCGTTGCGTTGCTCGAGGACTATAAAAAAACACAAAAAAATAAGTAATGAATTTATTTATTTATTGGTCTCACCGTTTATTGTAAACAATAGAACACAATGGACATAACATTGAGAACAATACACAACAGGTCAGCATTAAGTAATTCAGTAACCGTACTGTGAAGAGGGAAAATAATCTTTAAAAAATTGCTGTTGCGACTGTGAAAATTGTTCGTTACTCGTATATAATAAAACTGTGTGCACTCCTAATAATGATCAAGTCTTATGAGACACATGTTGACACAACATAATATCAATATTTTTTTTTATTTTAAGAATTTACATTCCAATGGATTCAACATCTTTTTATAAAGTAAAAAAACATATCTTTAAATTCGGCGTTGGGAAAAATTAAACCCTGGCTTTACAGGAAGCCCATGAAAACCCTTGAATAGCACAAGCCCGTTTTGCTAGTTAATAAGACCGGAGCTGATTAAACCCTTCGCCTTCTTACAAGGTTTCCTTTTTAGCGAAAGTAGATAATTAGCTCTCGATTCGAACGGTACACTTTCTTAGCTAATTCTTTGCTATTTTTGTACTTTTCTTGCTGGCTACCCAGAACCAACGGTTTGGTTAAAAAAACGTAAAAAAAAACTAACGTAACTAAAAACGTAACAAAAGCAGGATCTAAGGATTAATAAACAACAGAGAAGATAGAACCGGCAATTCGCAGTAAATACTTTTCGTCATTTTGTAAGTCTGTCTTGCGAAATTGCCGTGTGATGCCGGCTTAAAATAGCATCACCCTATTCCTTCCCGCGGGTGTTGTAAGAGGCAACTAAGGGTTTCATGTGTATTACGACTTTAGGCGACAGGCTGTCAGACGTGACGATAACGACCGTAATTTTACGATCGTTGACGCTCTGCCTACCCCGCAAGGTATAGGATAAAGGTGTGAGTAGTGTATGTATGTGTAAGTATGTAATTCTGACCCTAGGATTCATTAGATAGTCGGACGAATCGACGTCCCACATGAAAAGAGGGAGTATTCGCTGATGAAATGTTCCATCTGAATCAAGATTCCTGCGGGTAAGCTTTTTCTAAAGGGAATCTTTATCTTTAAGAAAATTGTAACGAGTCATGTCATAATGCTGACTTGAAGATGTTACGTAAAAGACACGTTGTAAAAAGTTAATTAGTTCTATATTTTTACTTCCTTCTTTTCGTCAGCTATGTTTATTTATTTATTTAGCCGTTTATTGTACACAATAATGAGGTGTAGGAACATACACCGCAGTGTCGTGCCGGCCTAAATATTTCTAGCCATGGGTATCGTAAAACGCGTCTAAGGGAAGAATCGATCAAAATATACCGGACATTTCAATAGAGGTGTAATTTTTTTTAATATTTCGAGCTGTGTTCTTTAGAGAAGGTTGTTTTGTTCAATGGGTGATTTGGTCAAGTAAAATATGCCTATATTATGGGCCAACTAGGTAGCTGACCCCGACGGAGAACGGGATAAGGCAAGGAGAATGATGATGTAGGCAAAAATCTTTAAGCTTTACATTGTGACTCAGGTTGGAGCCACTTTTCTATAGATATCTTCAATAGTGCTCTAGACATGTTCGTTCGATCCTGAGAAGTTCTCATAATGGCTTCCATCATTAATTAGCTCAATTAATCTGTTCCTGTCTCGACTGTTCCTATCGCCGACGTGACTTGGAGATCGGCGAGCGCAGTGACTGATGGATCACCCCATCCATCTCACGGAGATTGCTGAACGAATTACACACACATTTACACTATTCTTCAAGAGTCATTGTTTCTCTTCTAAGGGCTATTTCAGGGTCTGACAACCTATTTGGCTTACATTGCGCTATACTTAGGCGGATCGCACACTTGACGCACGACAGAACGCTAAAATATCACAGCGGTCTGTCAGATCCATACTAGAAACGTCACTCCCCATACCAAAACCGCACTCGACAGACGACACTGCGATAGCGCTGATTGACTTTCTAGTATGGATCTGTCAGACCGCTGCGATGTTTTAGCGCTCCTTCGTACGTCAAGTGTCATATCACGCCTTTATCCCTTGCGGGGTAGGCAGATCGTTAACGATCGTAAAAATACGGCCGCTATCGCCACTTATGACAAATATTGAGGGCCCTATCAGATGATTCATGTATCACATTTGAAGAAAGCGGACTGTAGGGCTCGTAGTTAGGATCAAACCAAGATTTCTTCAGGATATCATTTATTTTCCTACTTCATACACAATTACAACGTCATGCTTGACCTAGGGTAAACAATGGAAGGCTTACAAAATACAACCTATTTGCTCACAACAACAGTAGAGACAGGTTGTCAGCCTGTTGCCTAAAGGTTTAATACGCAGAAACAAGGCAGAAACCCTCGAGTCCCCTAGTTGCCTCTTACGACACCCTCGGGAAAGAAATGGAGTGGTGCTTTTCTAAGCCGGCAGCACACGGCTTTGCGCTATAGCTTGATTTTTTTTATTGTAATGACTTAACAATGACCATACATCATCACATCAGCCTACACAAGTCCACTGCTGGACGTAGGCCTCCCCCAGTATACGCCACAAGGCATGATCTCCCGTCTTCGCCATCCAGTCCTTACCAGCTGATGTCCATACGATGACCAGTATTGACCTTGACCAGCAATGTATTCCAAATCATGTGTCAGGGCAGGGTAAGGGCAGCCCTCGTTCTGTGATTCCTTCGCTGGTAATCTATCGTTTATATAATGATTAATATTACTTATTCTTCTTCTTATTACTTATTATCTAGCGGCGGACCAAGCGCTATTCTGAGGGAAAGGTAGTCGCAATCCAGGCGACCGTTTACAGACATAAGCGACGCGAGGGTTTCGTATGAGAACTATCGCAATTCCGGCGACAGACTGTTAAGGTGATCCGTTACGTCTTGCTAAGCTACACAACGCCAATAGATGGAGCTACTGCTGCATATAACACAGTTATTTTTTTTACGTTATAAATACAATCTATAAAATTACTAAAACGTTATTTGCGACAATTACTGTCACTATAGTTGTACACAGTATTTCTGAAACGGCCCTAAAATATTTATCTATTTAACAATTTATTGAACACAAGTAAATACAAAAGGACATGACACAAAAACACAGGTACAACAGGCACTGTTTATTTCTAAAGATATGTCGGGCGTGGCAATAACAACGTTGATAGAGCGCCTACCCCTTAAGGGATAAAGCAGTGATGTGTGTTTACTGCCAGACTTCCATAGTTTAACCTATACGATTCCATTGATTGTGGTCTGCTATGAAAATCTCTTATCATCTTCAATTTCTCCATCAAATATCCCCAAACTTTATGGAGTTGTACTTACTTTTTCTTCGGAGCTCTGTTCGTAAGATATTGTTGGAAGATTTTCAACTCACTGTCCTATTTTCCACTTTCCTAAAACTTGGATAAAAGATTATGGAAGTGGTATCACTGCAAACAAAAAATAATCTAAACACAAACTTACGACCAAGAGCCTTAGAGCATTCACCCTATGGAGGTGGTAAACAGTCAATTACCCAACTTTTTCTGCCACTTTTTGCGGAAGGGGAGGTAAACACGTACAGCACACATTTACAACAACTTGACAACCACATTGACAACAAAACAACAACGGGATAAAAGCAAGGAGAATGACACATTACCTACTGTATACTCAAGCTTCATGGGTATCCTTATTGACACAAAATAAGTTCCGCTACCCACATAACGCATGTATTCTTCTCAGGTTTGACTAGGGCTTAAGGTTACAGATAGATGCTGGTAATGCTCTTTAGACAGCTAGAATAGTTTCATGTTTCCATGTAACTAGTATGAACACGTATGTAACTCAGCTTTCTGGGCTTCATTCCTTTCTTTGGGATGCCTTTTCTATCATTACCTTGGTCCCTTGGTCTAAGCCTGCGGTAACTGGTTTCCGTCACTTCTCGTTATATCTGTCCCTCGGGCGGGAATTACAAGATGGGCTCTAGGGTTGGAAAGTTTTTTTATTTTGTTGGAAAACTGGAGTCGTTTCAATTGTTCTTTGCAGTATTTCAAAACTTTGTTATGCATTTTTCTGTAGTAACACTTTAGTGGTGGGTGTTCGACTGGTTGAAAGGAATAAAAATGAACAGTAAATTTCAAGTTGGTTTTTATTCTATTTGCAGTTTCCAAATATGTATGTATGTAAGTGCCACATTTCGACATAGGCTAAGAAAGTTCATTTTATTCGTCTGTGTATATACAGGGTGTTAGGGACAGCGTCCCGAATACTGATAGGGTGCAAGCAGACCATGAAGCTGAACAACTTCCCCTAGGAACATATGTCAGGAAACGACAAAAAAATTTCGACCTCCCATACAAAATCGCGATCAGCTGACTGCATTTACTATGGGAAACCAAAAATTTTTTGACCTCTCCTGACATGAATGTTCCTAGGGGAAAGTTGTTCAGTTTCATGGTCTGCTTGCACCCTATCAGTATTCGGGACGCTGTCCCTTACACTCTGTATATTTATATGTGTGTATACTGTATTTATGTATTCAATATCCATGATTTCAGTTAGAGGTAGGCAGCTAAATAAACCATAATCATTTTTAGTATAGCCAGCTTCTTCATTTGTATTAGTTATTGGTTTTCATCCAGATAGAGTGGCAATGTTAGCACATATCATGAAGGCAAGTGGGAGCGAGGCAAAGATAGAGAGAGATAAGTGGAAAACGGAAGAAAGGAGGAGGAGGAGAGGCTTTTGCCTAGCACTGCAATACCATAGACTGATTGATAATAATATCACTTTTATCTGTTGTACCTATAACTATAAAATCTTTCACAATGGGTACTTCCGTAGAGAACTTCCTAATACCTATCGTAAGGGTCATTCTCTCATCCTTTCTCGATGGCGATAAAAGTACCCTTATCGGCCCGGCCAGTGAGGCCCGAGATGTTACATTCCGGATTACATATACCCTATAAACATACATACATACGTGTCAGAACAAGGGTCCGGTGGATAATCTTAGGGCCCTCGTAAAGGCGATACGATTCAGTAGCGACCATCAGCACCCCATCGAGATCTATATGAAGGATCAACTAGTAATGATCCTATATATTTTTAACGAATGACTAAGTACTAAAAGTTGGTCTTTTTACATTGCAAATTGAGGTGCTTGATAGGTAGCTATAGGGCGGTGCCGAATGAGGTACTTTCCCAAATACACTAATTTATACAGGTCAAACTGAAGAACTTCTCCATGATCTAACTGTCAATGAATAAAAAAGATCGGGTCTCCCATTCAAAAAACACAGCTGACTGAGCAATTTTTAATAGAAGATGTTTTTTTTTACTTGTTCCTTGGAAAAAGTCGTTCATTTTGACCTGCAGAGCTTACCGTTTGCGAGAAAGCCCATCGTTCGGAACCGCCCTGCATTCAAGAATTTGAAATTGAATTTAAAATTCAAGAAATTGCAGAGCAAGCTGCTAGATTTTTCTAGCTGTTACGAAACCCAGCCACCTTTGGAAACCGGTCTGTCTAAACAGAAAATGAAAGAAACTACGTGTGTAAAAAAATTAGGAAGGAACATATAGGTCGATCATGAAAAAAAAAATTTGACCCCCCACACAAAATGTACCGGCCGACCAAGTCAATTTGCATAGGGGCCATTAAATCACCTTATAAGGTGTAAAAATATTAGCTACAAATATTTGAAGGGGTGAACCAGCCCATGAAACTGAACAACTACATACCAACCTGGGACCTACCTGGGAGGTCCAAACATTTTTGTCATATTTCAACCTATGTTCCTTGGGGAAAGTTGTTCAGTTTCATGGTCTGGGTCACCCTTTTTTTATAAACTGTATTTATAACAACACATACCCTGTGTTGTGTAGGGGTAGGTATGTATGTTTCGTACAACATCACCAAGCCGAAAATCCAACCCAAATAATTTGGCTATATTTAGACTTAGGATCAACATGATCAAGTCGACATGCGTAATCCTTCGCGTCAAGGTCTTACGGATTCCGGGCATAAGCTTCTATAATAATTGTGTTCGTTCAATTGGTTGTTCTACCAAAAAGCAAAGTAGTAGAATACAATACTTATACTTAGGAAGGACGTGTAATGCCGGCTTAGAGTAGCATCACCCCATTTCTTACTCGTGGGTGTCGTAAAAGCCGACTAAGGAACTCGAAGGTTTCACGTGTATTGCAATGTTAGGCGACAAGCTGATATTATAGTGATTATATGTACATGGCTTATCTGAAACGCTTCTTAAATATTGTTAGACGTAGCGACAATGACCTTAATTTTATGGTCGTTAACGCTCTGCCTACCCCGCCAGGGATCTAGGCGTGATGTGTGTATGTATGTAATTATACGGGTGCGATTTGAACACAGGAGTGGTATCAATTGTATCAAGTCAAATCAATACAAGTTCTAGTAATTTTACGGCATTTGAGCATTCATCGTAGTAGCGTATGCAACGGGTCGTCGGATGACACGGTGTCCCACAGAAAAAAATTACAGAGTTGGACTTCTAAAAATAAGCTTTCAGAAACATTATTTTCAAATACATTTAGGATTTAAAGATTTCAATCGTTTATTTCCAAATAGATTCACAACGAATACTATATTTTAAAAAAACCACAAAACTATAATTGAATAAATGAACTATTCATTGTAAAAAAAAAAAACAGAAATATTCCTAGTGGAAACGCGGCACGAGTGGGATAAAATAAAAATAATGGAACTGCCTCGGGGCTGGCCAGGCTGACCACACAGCATGTAACTTACGCCGCCACCACCAATGTATGTAACCAAATTAAAGTAAAGATTGAAAAAATATATACATGATACAATTTTTAGGCGACAGGCTGACAACCTGTCACTATAGTGATACACATGTTTTCTGAAACAACCTTGGAAAACAATCCTCAAAAATGACAGATGTGGCGATAGCGACCGTATTCTTACGGTCGGTTCTTAAGCACTGCCTACCCCGCAAGGGATAAAGGCGTGATATATATAATGTATGTATGTTACATGTCAATCAGCCGTTGTCCCAAAACATGGAAAATCAAAGCGCGAACTCATTACCATGACCCTGGTTTATATTAACTACCAAACTCGTTGGCATTTTCATAAAAAACAAGCCATAGCCAGGCGTCAGGTGTAAACCGTTTAACGCAATAAAAAATATAATCTCAATCCCAGCCGCTACCCTCTAGCTTTAATTAAAAAATTTACGCGGCAAAAATAGGGAAAAGTACATAAAGGCGCACGTCCAGTTACTTTTTCGAAAGTACGTACTACAAAGATATACTTTCACGAGTATGTATGTATGTATGTAATCACTTTATTACTTACTTACTTCGCTGGCTCAGCGACCCGAAGTGGATCTTTACCTCCGACATTAAAGTGCGCCATTCTTCTCTATTTTGTGCCAAGTCTGACCAGTCGGACACTTCCAGCTCTTTCAGGTTTTGGCGACTTTATTGTACCATAAAAATTTACAAAAGCATTAAAATAAATAAAACATAAGAGGGCATCCCATTAAGGGATCTCTTCCAGTCAACCTTTGAGATACTCAGAGGATATGTTACGAGTATTTGCAGGTAAACCACGGCACTTTAAACGAGTATTAATTTAATTACATGATATTTTTTCTTGAAAAGACACTTGACATAACAGAGCGTATGACTTAATAGATTCTTTGAGTCAATTTGTATGGGAGGACCAAATTTTTTTTTCATATTTCGACCTATGTTCCATGGGGAAAGTTGTTCAGTTTCATGAGCTGGTTCATCCCTTGAAAGGAATGCATCAATTTACCGGTCACCCTGTATATGACACAGTAGGTACCTAACTATTGGCCAAGATACACTTCCATAATTTCACAGGCAACGATTGAGCCGCAGCTGTCAGGGTGTTAAAGACGTCTCTAGTACTATATAAAACTCAATGGTTTGAATCCTGCCTGCGGCAAAAAATTCAATTAATTTTGGAAACACTAGCCCCTTTATGATGCGCACAGTATAAAGACTTATCTCGCGGGCGAGAAGACTTCACAAGTGTCAAATCGTATAGATTTTATAAAAACAAGTGAATAATGTAGAGTAAATCGAAGTCGCGGTTGCTCATCATAACTGGGTAGGTATTTTTACCTAATTATGTCGTAGTGTAGTTCTATATCTACTAGAAATGTTGCCTTGAGTACCTTCTAACAGTTTTTTACGTGGGCATATGGGTTCAAACCATAATCTAAATCTTTGATTGAAATCTTTATTTAACTTCAAAGTACATTACATATACAAATCTTATTCTTACATAAAACTTGATTAAGTATAAAAAGGGATGAAAAAGTATGTTCACATTTTCCGATCCGTTGCTAAGTAAAAGATTACGTTTACGCATTCTGTAACCACAAGGACTCAGAACATTTGTATAAGACTTCAGTTGAGTAACTTAATCTCCTGTACTTGACAAGCAACAGCTACCACGCAACCTTATCGTTAAATAATTTGCCGACTGAAGAATCCTCCGTACCGAGATTAGTCTCTTACGGACCCCTGAAACCTTTCAGACGAGTCTTTCAGTGAAATTAAATTTTCAGGGCACAATGTGAAAATCCTTTGGCTTACGCTTTAGAATGCTGGAAGTGACACAAAAAATAATTAAATCAAATTACCAAGAAAGTATGTTATTAATTGTTATTAGGGTCAGGTGGGGTAAATATAAGACAAAAATATGACTTTAGTATTTAAGGTATGAAAAAACAGCTCATAACGTCTGCAAAAGCATTCGTATTGTGCAATGCCACACTATCTATCTTGCGTTACCGTCGGTTTGCCATTTTTCCTTAATACTATACTTTGTGTCTCATATTTTACCGCTACTACTAAAAAAAAGTCGAGATTATTATACAAATCAACTATCGATATTTTATTCCAGTTGGACTATTATTTAGAGCACTTATATTCCAGTAGTAAAGTAAGTACACATCAAATCCTTATACCTCAAATTTGCATTAGATACTCAAGTAGGATTCTACCTTCCTATCGTTAATCTAAGGCTCCTACATTTATAGTGCATAGTAATAGAGACTCCCGGATCTATTTCTAGACTGCCTCAAGCCGAGAGTGAAATCGCGTTAAGTATATAGGCTATCGCATGCTACATCACAGTTTGCATCTTCAATAACCAAACCGAGTGTGAAAAGAGTTTTTGTTTCTTTAGTCTTGTTTGTTCGGAGAAACCCTGAAATATTTCTTTGGCTGCTTTATTCCAATAACAGACTTTCCATCTCAGTATCCACAAAGAAAGCGGCTGGTAGCGAATGGATGGCAAAGCGGGAGATCACGATATAGGCGGATCGCACACTTGACGCACGACGGAGCGCAAAAATATCAGCGGTCTGTCAGATCCACACTAGAAATTTCAATCCCCATACTAAAACCACTCAACCGCTGTCAACGCAGCGCTATCGCAGTGTCGTCCATCGAGTGCGGTTTTAGTATGGGGAGTGACGTTTCTAGTATGGATCTGACAAACCGCTGTGATTTTTTTCGCTTTGTCGTGCGTCAAGTGTGCGATCCGCCAGGCTAATGTGATGATGACGATCTTTGTAAATAATGTATTGACGCGTTATTAATAATACTCTGTTGTCTTATCCAGTGTTTTAAGTACGAGTATATCTGTGTACGATCGGGTGAAGTTTTTAATATCGTCGTGATGGTTTGTTTACACCCGGCGAGCGAGCATTGTACTCGTACTTTAATAATTACTCTTTGTATGAGACTGTACGACAGGATATTGTGTGAGATTTCATTAATTAAATCTGAACTTATATTATTTTCTATTATCTACGGTTTTAATGCCGTGTGATGCCGGCTTAGAATAGCATCACCCCACATCCTTTCCGCGGGTGCCGTAAGAGGCGCCTAAGGGACTCGAGAGTATTGGTCTATTACAATTTTAGGCGACATACTGACATCGCGTTACTATACCTAGTGATACACATGTTTACTGAAACAACCATGGAAAACAATCCTCAAAAATGTCAGATGTGGCGATAGAGATCGTATTCTTACGGCCGTTAACGCTCTGCCTACCCCGCGAGGGATAAAAGCGTGATATATGTATGTATGTATGTTAATTTATTACATTTTTACGAACCAAGTAATGTTCTAATAAATCATGTTATAGATAAGAGACTTACAATGTATTTACTGGCTTAAAATACTTTTAAGTTAAGTGATACTGTAATACTGACGTGCTAGATGTAAAGTTCTTTGTTAAATACCTATTTATTTCGAACGTTGGAAATTTAAAAAACCGATTTCAGAAGTGTACTAAGCAGGTATGAATTGATTTGAGAAATTGGAATGAGTAAGCTAAGAAAAGCGTCCTGAAGCCAGGCTGTACTTATTGTCTATTCCAATCATAGGAAAACAAAGCAATATTGAAGGAAAAAGACGTAAAAAACATGAATTCCATTCGCCCGGACGCCGTTGAAAGAGAATTGTTTAATTTCTTGGAAATTCCGCTTTGGCGCCTTATTCTTTTGGGTGGTTTTCGTCACAGATTTTGAATTAAATTGCTTTAAATATTGGTTTCCACGTGGTGCCTGCTTAGAATCTATCTCATTCCTACCCGTGGGTGTCATAAAAGACGGCTAAGGGATGAATCCAGCGAATGGTTTAGCTAGTGAATATTACACCTTGCACTGTGCTCGCCAAGCCGCTTGGCAAGCGTGGCGTGACGTGTATGTGTATCACGTGTAATTTTCCGCCAATATGAGATTTAGATCCTAGGATTATTGTGGCCTAGGCTGTAGCTGTTGATATTGTGAATTTTGTTAACTTATACTTTGTTGGAGAGACTATATCCTGGGAAACCCGAACAAACAGCCGTCAAATCTATGCTGATACTGTGGTTGACTTGGCTACAGATTTTCTCTGTATAAAATATCTAAATATGTTTTATGATAAATGTTTTTTTTACAATATGACAGAATCTGTCCTCTAAACTCCTCTACATCAGCAAATAAGGGTGTGCGTATGTAAAGGCCCAAATTTTTATTTAGAATACGCGGCCAAGGCCCGATTACCAGCTCGTGTGAAAAAGAGCGCATTAGCATTTATTTACCGTCTTTTATACTTGTTGCTCGGACTTGGAGAAGAAGGGACGCGGAAAAAAGGTTTTTGCATATGAATAAAAGTTTATCTCGGACTTTTACTCCGCTGCGGGCTTTAATAAAAAATAATGAGATTGGAAAGCGATACCGACAGTGCTAGGGTCAGCGCATACCGAGCGGAAAAATCACATAAAATTACATAAATACAATTTTAATTTATTTTATTTTACATATATCACGCCTTTATCCCTTGCGGGGTAGGCAGAGCGTAAGAATACGGTCGCTATTGCCACGTCTGACATTTTTGAGGATTGTTTTCCAAGGTTGTTTCAGAAAACTTGTGTAAACATAGTCACAGGCTGTCAGCCTGTCGCCTAAAAATTTTTATACACCAATACTTTCGAGTCCCTTAGTCGCCTGATACGACACCCGCGGGAAGGATGTGGGGTGATGCTATTCTGAGCCGGCATCACACGGCACCCAGGGCGTCTAACTATACGGGGTGTAAAGAAATTTACAAATAGCAAAGTTGCTAAGTTTTTATAATAACCTTCAGTTCTTCAAAATCTATCAACGAATTATAGATAAAGTACGTAGGGCAACACTTCGTTTGGATAACAAAAAGTGACGTCACGTCGTCAATGGCAAAAATAGCAAAAAATCTGTCTATAATAGGTATCCGAGAATAGAAGTCAATTTTATCAGTAGTTTATTTTTATATGATATAGATATAGGTATTACGTAGGTGTACCTACCTACCGTAGTATGCTTATTTATTATTATTATAGCCACCGTATTTTTACGGCCGTTGCAGCTCTGCCTACCTCGCATGGGATAAAGGCGAGATATGTGTATGTATGTATTCGTATCTTATCTTATACCTAGCGCAGCGACCAAAAATGCATTGATTTTATTTTTTTCCATACAATTATGATCTCACTATGGAAAGAAAGCAGTTGTTTTATAATATGTTGTAATACAAAAGTAAGTTGCCGTGTGATGCCGGCAGAGAATAGCATCACCCCAATTCTTCCCGCGAGTGTTGTAAGAGGCAACTAAGGGACTCGAGGGTTTCATGTGTACTACCACGTATTACAACTTTAGGCGACAGGCTGACAACCTGTCACTACAGTGATACACGAATCATCTGAAGGGGCCCTCAATACTTGTCAAACGTGGCGATAACAACCGTAATTTTACGATCGTTAACGCTCTGCCTGCCCCGCAAGGGATAAAGGCGTGATTTGTGTATGTGTATACAAAAATTATTTCATGGAAACGAGAAAAAATACTAAATAAAGCTAGTCGTTTTAACGTTAATACCCTGGATTATCATTTGACGTGAGGCATTACGCGGTGTCTGTGTAAGTAACATGTCCATCAATGTGGGATCACATTGGATTTCTGATATTGCGGATCGAATCACAATCTAAATATTTTTCGGGTGTATTTTGGACGAAAATCACTTTCGTCTATCTTTGCGGTGGTGGGCAGAACACCTATCTATTTGTACCCCTTGACCAGCGTATTAAATATCACTATCACTACATAGCATAAAGCTAAGTCGCTTCTCGCGTTTGTCTGTATGTATGTTTGCTAAATTCTTTAAAATTACACATCAGATTTCGATGCAGGTTGTTTTAATAGATAGAGTGATTCAAGAGGAAGCTTTTTATGTGTAATACTTGCCGGAAAAAATCTGTATTCCCACGGGAAAATGAGTTGCAGCGGGCGCAGCCGCTGGGGCAGGATATTTCTCCATGTGGTGCTGTAGAATAGCATCACGCCAAATCTACCCGTAGGTGTCGTAAAAAGTGGCTAAGAGTATGAGATTATTGTTAAGATGATTGATTATTATTATTCTTTTAAGATTATTGTTGTGCCCTACAGGGTCCACATGAGATGCATTTTAATTTATAAAATCTTTTTTTACCGTGTGGTTTAATAATAAACACTTTGAACTTTGAACTTATGTCCCTAATTGACGATTGCATCAAGAGAATGAGCAGCAGCGTTCCCTGTGAATGCAACTGAACTGAACTGTAAATGCTCTGTGCAATTTTTAGCAGAACACCCAGTAAAACTCTTTAAAACCGGTATATTTTAAACCGGTTTCAAGCCCTGTACTGGATATAAGCCGATATGGGTACGAGCACGTAAGTTAGGTATGAAACGTAAACAGAATTTTGACGAAACTCTATTCACCCTTTTACCTTCAAACCCGAGTAGCTACCCTTTCATCCAAAGTAACTAGATACAAACTCCTTTATTAAGTTACTTTCCCCGCAGGGGTATAGAAAGCAAAGAATTATCTATTAAGGTGAGGTCGACCGCATTCATGCTCATGTTTTCCACGAAACGAACTGACGTCACAGTAAATTGATCGCGATCAGTAGGATCACTTCAAGGGTTGTGGACTGGCAGGTCAAATGAGCTTCTTTTTGAAACGATCTAAAACGGTATTTCGTATCAAAACAGCAATTTTAGACGGCGTCAGAACACTTATGTAATTTTATTAATGGCCCAGTGCACAACCAAATTATACGTTTGTACGGAATGGAGGTGCATGGACAGTATTGGACTGTACAGTATGATAGCTGGGTATATATCAGTACTCCGAAAAATTTTAGCGCGTGAAGTCAATTTACAACGGAATATTAATCTACACTGATATACCTACTGATACACTCCATATCCAGCATTATTTGAGCTACTAAGCGCCCTAATCATGATTATTCATGAGGCAGCGAACGTCCGACAAGTGCAAAATGGAAGTAATTAGTTACTAAAATAGATGAAGGAAAATTAAGGCCCCAAAGAAATCAAAGCAAAGCGGTAAGAACATAAAGTGCCATTTTAATTTAAACGCCGCATTTTCAATAGCAAAGTGAACGTCAATTTTCTTAGAGTTATGTCGACATTGGCTGAAATGATCGAAAGTTCTGTGTAATTTTAGAAATTCAGCTAGATTTTAATATAAATACGGCTTATTTTTAAGTCATAGTTTCGAATTGATCAGTTGGCGTGCCATAATCAAGCGACTACTATTATCTGCATAGGAGATCGGCAAAGACCAAAACTAAACCTACTTGCCCTGCTGCCTGTTACTGTTACTGTTACTGTGAACAGCTTTCAAATTAAGCTATATAGACCGCAACGAGAAATACGTGAGATGGTCCCTAATATACGGATCAGTGCAAAAGATTGGGGTAGTATTTTAAAGTAAAGATGCTTAGGAATAATTAGTAAATATATTTAATAGGTAAGATAATATTTTAAAGTAATTTTTGTCAACAGACGTTGTGCAAAGCTAATTCTCATACGATAAATGCAACTAGAAAAATTCATTTCATTGTTTCTTTTTGATTGAAGTTCTTGCTACGTGGTTATTCTTACACAACAATAATAATATTTTTCCATACATGGATGAGTTTCATGGCAATCGAAAAAGAAATTAAACAGAACCTATAATGCCAAAACATTACAAAACCATTTGACGGAAATTTCATTGGTTTGGACTAAAACGTGGGGCATCGAAAAAGAATCGACCTGCCAAAACCTTACAAAATCATTTTACGGAATCATTAAATTACTAAAACTTAGGGCTTCTTCGTTACACCATTGGGTTTTTCCGTTACTTCATCTGGTTTGACGTAACCCTGCAGGAAGGTCGGCGTGGCGTCCACACACTGCGTGGAGTTGTCTTTGTAGCAATGCTCAGCAATCAGCACCTGTCCATCACACTCGCACATGTAGCACTCGTCGCTGATGTGACCATGTTTCTTACACTCGTAACGAGTGTGTTCGTGTTGCACCACTATTGGTATAGCCGTTGCGTTTGCCGTTGAGTTCATTGCTGTCTGGTTCGTTTTAACGGGTTCATGATTGTTGTTCAGTACCGCTTGGTTCGCTATAACGGGTTCATGCTTGTTGTTGAGTGCCGTTTGGTTCGCTATAACGGGTTCACGATTGTTGTTCAGTACCGTTTGGTTCGCTATAACCGGTTCATGATTGTTGTTCAGTACTGTTTGGTTCGTTTTCACGGGTTCATGACGGTTTTCAGTTGTGTTTTCAGTTTTTTTGTCTTTGGCAGTAGAATTGTCTGAAAGAAATTTGTTGTATTAGATCTCCAATGTCCAGCAGTGGACTGTTGTGGCTAAAGTAGTTGAAGTGGAAGCAACGGCAGGTCAACCGAATAATAGCACTTAACTCACCTTTTTCTGTTCTTCTGCCCATTGGCACATAGTCGATTCCAGGGAAAATCTGCTCGCAGTAAACGCCTTTGGGCATCGGCCTGCAGAAGAATCTCATATCGCCACGCAACGGGCAAACGCACTGCTTGCATCTAGGAACAATTTGAAAGGTTGTATTTAGTCATTTTACTATACTTACCAATAAAAGTTTGGAAACAGAGGATAATGAAAAGAGCGAAAATGTACATCAAAACTGCTCGAGCACATGTCTTTTATAATTACTGAATTTCAATCATAGTGGAAACCAGCTTCTCAAAAATATGCAGACCAAGGTTTTAACTTATCGGGAATCTGACGTTCAAAAAATTCAACTGGATGAGAATGCAACTTTATGGTCCGGAAGGACTCGTAGGAGTAGGTACACTTCTCATTAGTTGTGTACGTATATTGACGACTGTGCAATTCTCATTACAGCGTAACACTTAATTTTCAGACAAACTTACAGTTAATGTGTCTCTAACACAAAGGATATCACCAGAAAATTTATTCAAAAGTACACTCCTTTTTCTCCAGCATGATATTGTATTTTGATGAGCTTGCAATTGTCTCTGCAATTAGTTAAACTTAAGGGTAGTGTTTGTCAGAAGAGAAAACATCTTACCCCACAATGTATGTAGACCCTGGGGTACATTCTTTTCTCTTAAGAGCGGTGGTGTAGTTGACCGTTGTGCAATCTTCACGACGACTGCTCAGCTTACGATAGCGAGTCACTCTATAGCTCACAGGCGACTCTTGGCTGTTGAAGACCTACCAAATAAACGAAAACGAACAAATTGCTCGGGCGCACTATGTATTGTATTAAATTAATTGTATTAAAAATTGTATTAAAGCCATCTTCCGACTCACGCGAAAACTTACTTCATGTCTGTTCCCGTCGTCAATTTCTTGTTTGTCTTCGTCACAAAAAAGAGGCGAGCATATCGCGTAGCTCCTCATGCCCATATCAGGGCACACGCACAGCTCGCATCCATGGAAATATTCCTCGCCAGGAAAACAGTGGTCTAACTTTCTCGTCTCGTCTTCAGTGATTTGGTTGCCAAGAAGACTCTCTGAAAGCTGGAAGATTTTGTTCCACGGAACAGTGTCACAGATGTGGGAGGTGCAGGCTCTTTCAGCTATGTTCCCATTGGGCGGACACACGCAGACGTTACACTCGGTGCTGAACAACTGACCGGGAATACAACCGTCGGACCTTAGGAGGCTCTTCTCGCAGGCGTTTTTAGTGCATTTTGCAACGTTCTTTATCCCGTCTCGTGGACATAAGCATATGTTACAGTCTACTTCATAGTACGTCAACGGCTCACATACAAAGTTCTCGTCATTGTTATTTTGTTCTTGCTGAGTCGAGTTTTGAGACTTCGAAACCGATTCACAATTATTTTTTGTACATATTCGACTTTCCATTGTACCATTTTCTGGACAAATGCAGAAATTACATTCCACGTTTGAAATGGACCCAGGCTTACAAGTGCTTTTAACCGATTTCGCAGTATTTAAATTATTAAATTTTTGAATAATTCCTTTAGATTCACAATCATCGTATGTACACCAATTAGGATCAATTTTTCCATTCTTTGAACAGTAACATGTATTACAATCAAATTCTACAAAAGTACTCGGTTCACACGTACTATTGAAATCTATATCTATATGATAATGTGTCTTATTTCTTAAATTCGCAATGTTAATGTTTGGAGACTTACAAAAATTTACATTGCTAATACCAGTCTCAGGGCACAAGCAATACTTTTCTTTATCCAAGTACACTGTTTGAGGGTTGCATAGTTCACCATTCTCATTGCTTTCTATAACTTTTGTATCTATAATATTGTCAATATTTGGTGAGACAACAACATTTTCAAGTACTTTCAGCTTACTCGAAAGAGTACATGTTTTAGAGCAGAATTCTTCGTATGTGGTGCCGTTGCGTGAACAAAAACACTCCGTACAAAGTGTGGCTACTTCTCCTTTTATACACGTTTCCCCATCGTGGTCATGGCGCACCCTTTCTGTCCCCAGACACTCATGTTTAAGACACGTTTTTTCATCAATTTTCCCGTTGTTGTCGCACTCGCAATACACACACTTTGGCTTTGTAAATGTATAAGGCGTACAGTTCATCTGTTTCATTCTCAAGCTCCGAATAGGTTCAAATCCTAAATGTTGAGCACAGGTTACGTTTGTGCATAGCTTATTGTCAGATATACCGGTTTCGGGACAAAAGCATACGTTACAATCTTTTCTGTAGATAGACTTAGGTTTACATCGATGAGGGATTTGAGGTTGCTGTCCCACGCAAGTCTTTACGCATTTGTCAGATCTGAAATGCCCTTCGTCTGAACATAAACAATGTAGACAAGAGAACAGATACATGACTGTGGGTATACAATTGGTCTTCTTGAAAATCATTTCAGAGAGTGAAGGTTCTTTAAATAAGGTACAAGAGGTATCAGTCGCACAGTGGGATTCTGACGATTTTCCTGTGGCTGGACAGATGCAGATGTTGCATTTGAAGTAGTAAGTTCTATAAGGGTTGCACCAGGGCATTACGGTGGTCAAACTTTCGTGTAAATTTGGGTGTGATTTGTGACTTGAGCAGACGGCGTCTTCGGTGCAGGTGAGCTGTCCATTCTCCAGGCAGACGCAGCGGTTGCAGCCTTGGAAGACGACTTGTCCGGGCGTGCATATGCGTTGGTTTGTCTGGCGCCTCACTGGCTCATAGCAGTCCGGCTCAAGCCAGTGCCCGAGGTTGCTACAATGGCATATCTTACCGTTCAGAACCGACTGAGAGTTTGGGAAACACACACCTGTGAATAGAATTTTCAATGTATTTATTTCAACCGAGATGTAGAAAATTGAAACAAGTGACGCAAGCAAGGCAGAAGAATGGGATACTTACGAGAAGCACAAGTTTTGTACGGAAACCGTGTTAATAAAATAAGAAATGTCACCTTCATAAACATAATTTAAACTAAAGTAGATAAATAAGCAAATTCTCTTATATTATTTATTCTAGAAAGCTAATTTCATGCATCGGTTACGTTTAAGATATTAAAATTTTATTTCTCGACTGCTGTTGTATTAATTTTAGTCCTTTAGCTATAAAGCGTATTGACGTCAATCTTTGAATTAATCTTCGGAATCAATAATGCAGAACGCCATTCGTTTCTTTATCAGCAAAAAATAACGAGTTAAAAAATGAATAAAATGTTTTGGAATTCTAGAAACTATGATAATTGATCGCTGGCATAACACGGTCAATGACCCAGCGATGCCAGCTCAGAATAGCATCAGCCTATTTCTACACGTGGGTGGCGTAAAAGGAACAATTCTCACATTTAGCTAACACTGAACACGGATCAACTTAACTCACGACTGCTCTGCTCTTCTTTCTTTGTCGTGTGGAACACAGAGTTTTCCACTGACCCAAGAAAACCCGGTGTCAGAATTTTTCAACCGCCTACTACAAGTAGCAGGTACTTACATGGTTGTGTAACGACCGCCGTCTAATTAGGTAGGTAACTTATAGACAGCAACTGGGACCTATGGCATGGTTCAACGGGCCCTCCGAAACACGAAACCATATTTCTTATGGACAATCAAGTGGTTCAGCCTGCAATGTCCTAACTAGACTGGTAACAAATTCACAAAGTGATAAATATCAAGTTTGTGAGAGGCCCACCGAGAATTGAACCTAGAACTTTCTGCGTCACACTACCACTGCGCCACATAATGTCGTCAATGGGAATCTTTCTTTTTGTTTGTTTAGTTCTTAGTAGACAGCACTCGGAGCGAATTATATGGTGCAATTTCTCATACATAGGGGTAACAAACTAACTTATGAAGAAAAAAAACATTGTTTATTTATGATAATAATAAAGCACTCAAAAGAGGCAACTAATAGTTTTTTATTGTACACTGAACTTGACAGGTAATCCCTCAATCACCAGCGCCATTTATTTGAGACAAGTATTGTTATTATTAGCCCAAAAATCCTCACTAGTATCTCTATCTGCTCTATAAAGCTGTCTAGGTATACGAGTAACAAGAGTTAGTCACCCTCGAAAGGCAACAGGTGTGTTTTCGAGAATTGTATCTAGTTCACCCCTTCTACGTAAGCATAACATACACATACCCCCCAATATACCTACAGGGTGGCCTAAGCAGTGACGTACATAGAAAAAATACGGATGCCTTGTAGTAAGGGCTATCTGACTGAATCATCCGAGTTGACGGCCGATGTGGCGCAGTGGTAGTGGGACTACCTTTAACGCAGAACGTTCCGGGTTCGATTCTCAGTGGGTCACACACAAAGTTGATGTTTATCACTTTGTAAATTTGTTCCCAGTCTGGTTAGGACATTGCGGGCTGAACCACCCGATTGTCTGTAAGTAAGATGGTTCCGTGTTTCGGATGGCACGTTAAGCCGTAGGTCACAGTTGCTGTCTATGATTACTTAGACGGCGGTCGTTACACAATCATGTCAGAAACCTGCTATTTGTAGAAGGCGGTTGAAAAATTCTGACACTAGGGTTCATCGGGTCGTTGGACGACTCGGTGTCCCACACGAAAAGAGGAGAGAGATCCGAGTTCAAGTTATTCAACTTCTAAAGTCGTATTTAAAACTACGTGATAAGAATTTACTGCTTTTTTCGTGTGTAAATAAAAGTCAAATCATGAAGCGTAACTCACGCTTTCAAAATGTCCGCTCAACAAAATTTTTACGAAAGTAAAAAAAGGAAAAATGCATGCCAGTCGGTGTTTTCCAACACGGCTATAAAAGTTGAATTTTGTTTACAATAATCATCTATAAAAGTCGAATAACTCGGAAGCTATAATCTTCTTCGTCGTGTCAATGGATCATTATATTTTTGATTGCCAGTATTTGGCGACCGTAATGGCGTTCTCCGTTGCTTGGATCAGCTCCTCCCTGCTGGAAGCTATAATAATCGCGGAATATACAAGTGGATGAGTAAGGGGTAAGTCGGATACTTCTCACTTCAAGGAATTCGAATTTAGTCTTTGGACGTCATTCATTGGGCGACCCTGTATATAAGTGTCAATTTGTCTACAACCACCCCTTCTTACCCCCCGCTTGCGCACTCGAAAATTCTCGACTTGAGACTTTGTACAATCTTTATATTATCATGACTATTCATGCCGGCTTAGAATAGCATCACCCCATTTATTTCCTGTGGGCGTCGTAAGTGACTAGGGGACTCGAGGACTCGATAGTTTGTGTTACAAATTTTTGGCGAAAAGCTGGCTACCTGTCACTATAGTTATACAAGAATTATAGGAATACGCATGCATCGGCTCAAATTATATTTCCTAAACTATTACGACTAGGTATATGAGAAAAGATTTATTAAACAAGATTTTTTTTCTATGATTACATACATACATACATAAATCACGCCTTCATCCCTTACGGGGTAGGCAGAGCGTTAACGGCCGTAAAAATACGATCGCTATCGCCACGTCTGACAAATATAAAGGGCCGTTTGAGATAATTTGTGTATCACAATAGTGACAGGTTGTCAGCCTGTCGCCTAAAAGTTGTAATACACCTGAAACCCTCAAGTCCCTCAGTCGCCTCTTACGACACCCACGGGTAGGAAATGGGGTGATGCTATTCTAAGCCGGCATCACACGGCAAAGCCGGCATTACACGGCAAGTTCTATGATTAGGTACTCGAAATCTTAATTCATTTTCCAACATAGTCTCTATGGTGTAAAAATTGGTTAAGTTTCATGATCTGGGCCCTAAGTCTGCTAAATAAAAATCATTTCAGTTGGATGACAATCGGATCTCAGTTGGATGATTTTGGTAGTTTCGTAGCCTGCTAACAGTTTGAAGTATAGAAAAATCACAATGGCAATTGAATGACAGTTGAGTTTCGATGGCGTTACAATGACAAAAAATAGCAGACTTGGGGCCCTGACCTGACACCCTTACCAGATAAAGCTAAACCCTTTTAACGTTCACAACTGGCGATACTCCTGAAACCTACCTGATAGAGGAAAGGACGAAAATATCCAGAGCATACATAATTCATGCGGCGTTTTGGTACAGGTTCGCCGCGCCGAGGCGGCAGGTGTCCGCCCACGTACTTACATTTTAGTAATTATGCATATCCATAAATTGAGTTTTGGCGTCTCTCGAATTCTCGATACGTAAACGACAATAGTAAAGTTAATTGGGAGATTGATAACCTTTAATAATAAATAGGAAGGTAGGTATCTACTGCTAATTTTACAGGTACTGCCCACTGTGGCAAACGCGCTTTACCTATCATAAAGATGAAAGAATTCGTCCCGTTCCGTTTAGACGATCGCATCATGTTTTTCGAGAGTACCTAACATACATACATACACAAATCACGCCTATATCGCGGTAGGCAGAGCGTTAACGACAGTAAAATTACGGTCGTTATCGCCACGTCTAAAAATGCTTGAGGATCGTTTCAGATTATTCGTGTATGACTATAGTGACAGGTCAGCCTGTCGCCTAAAATTGCAATACACATGAAACCCTCAAATCCCTTAGTCGGCGTCTACGACACCCGCGGGAAAGAAATGGGGTGATGCTATTCTTAGCCGGCATCACACGGCAGTAGAGTACCTAAGTATGTAGGTATTGAAGTGCGTATGGATAATGCGGACAAGTAAATAGGGGGACCTTTTCAAGGGTCAAACATTTTTTATTCTCAAGTAACGTAAGTAGGTTACTTTTTTGTGCGGAAAATATTTTTTTGTTTTTTCAAAGGGGGAAACTAGTAGCCTGCAGTAGCAGTCATCTATCTTTTAAAATACTACTACATAAATTCTTACTGCATCTATGTACTTCTTTCTTTTTCGAGTGGGACACCGAGTCGTCCAACGACCCGATAAACCCTGATGTCTGAGTTTTTCAACAGCCTACTACTAGTACCAGGCCTCTAAAGTGGTTGAGTAAGTTATCATAGACAGCAACCGGGACCTACGGCTTAACGTGCCCTCCGAAACACGGAACCATCTTTCTTACTGACAATCAGGTGATTCAGCCTGCAATGTCCTAAGCAGAGTGGGAACAAATTCAAAAAGTGATAAATATCAACTTTGTGAGTGACCCACCGAGAATCGAACCCGGAACCTTTGCATGGCAGGCAGTCGCATTACCACCGAGCCACATCTGTCGTCAACTAAGAACATCTACTAAGAACTTCTTTCTACTAAAGGGTATGTAACTTTCTTAAAATGTTCTCAGCTCCGTGGTTTCTGTAGTACTCTGAAGCGGCACTTACGGGTGGACATGCATCAGACTAATGATCGAAGTCTGATGCAGGGAGCAGCTGCCTGTTGCTACTACATCTAATTATGTGTTCACACTTCGGCTCTTAGAGCATGGCTACGTAGACATCGAGGGTCGATATATTAGATACATTCCTGTAATAAATAGCAAGAGCGTCGGTGGCCAAGTGGTCAGGACACCGGTCTTACAATCGTGAGACCTGAGTTCGATCCCCGCAATGAACCAATGTGTTTTTACTCACGTACATTTACCGACTGCTCTTACGGTGAAAGAAAAACATTGTGAGGAAACCCACATTCAAATAAAATTTTAATTCAGATTATATTTGAATGTGACTTAACTTAGAATTTGGGCCAGTTTAGCCTTCCGGTTGCAGGTCAAATGGCAGTACCTCTGCCTAAAAACTTGGTTCCACGTCAAATCCCCTAGGTTACGCAGCCAACCCCGACAGAGAACGGGATAAGGCAAGGAGAATAAATAATGACGTACCTCCAATGTAAGTGTTATACGCGGCAAAGTTCAAACTGTCCAACCATAGAGTCTAACCCATCCTGAGCTAGATTATATTTAAGAAGAATAGACATCTAGAGTGAATAGGCATCTTCTGGGCAAGCTCGCTCCACTGAAGATTCCATCTCTGCTCTAGGGTAAGATTGGAGTCAAGAGTAAGCCCATCACAGATTAAAAAAAATAAAAAAAAGTGTGTGATGCCGGCTTAGAATAGCATCACCCCACATCCTTTCCGTGGGTGTCGTAAGAGGCGACTAAGGGACTCGAGAGTATTGGTGTATTACAATTTTTAGGCGACAGGCTGACAACCTGTCACTATAGTAATGCACATGTGTTCTGAAACAACCTTGGAAAACAATCCTCAAAAACGTCAGACGTGGCGATTGCGACCGTATTCTTACGGCCGTTGGCGCTCTGCCTACCCCGCAAGGGATAGAGGCGTGATATATGTATAAAAAAAAAACCCGTAATTAGCTTAGAATATCATCACTGCATTTCTGCCCGCAAGTGCCTAGTACCTACCTAAGTTAGGTAATGCCCAAATACCGTAATCAGAAGGCAACAGGTGAACCTGGATTACGAGATTACGCGCCACCTAGCTTATAGGCTTACGGGGTTCCAAACTAAATTACGACTACGGTTTGATAAACATATTGCTGGATTTTGGCGATATGGTAACCTATGCTATTATGAATTCGGTTGTGGACTGGGCCAATAATAAAATATAAAAGTTGTACGTTTTAAACCATTGTCCAAAAATACTACGGGCTTCATTCATAACTTTTCAAAATATTCAAAGTTTGAATTAATAAACAGAAAAATTACATAAAAGTAAGTGTTCTGACGCCATTCAAAATAGCAATGTATGACGTCATACATTTCTATTTCTATACAAATTACAGTTTTAGATCGTTTTAAAATAGAATAGAAAAAAAAATATTTGCATAAGATTTTAGGTAAGTACATTACAGGTATTATTATATTTTATTAGTCCCTTTCAAAATTTACCATAAAAAGGCGTGCAATCATTGATAAGTCACAACAGTAAACATTTTTCAAATAATTCATTAATTTCTTTAGGTATTGCAAAGTCAAAAAATTTAAAATTACAATTTAATAAAATACAAAAAGTCAATACTATTTTAGTCCAGATAAATTAACAGCACAATACAGTCACATCACACAAAAAGTTGTTCATTTGACCTGCCCGTGCACAATCCCATTGTACTTACATCCTTTCGGCTTTACGGTTTAACGCACCCTCCAACGCATTGAGAATTTTTTTCATACACACTAAAAACTGAAATTCAATCGACTGAAAGTGAAGTTGCAATTTTTTTTTATATTATTTTTAGGTCTTTTTTTCCATGAGTGTTTCGTCTGCAGAAAATCAAATGTATTTTCTACAGCAGTAGCTTCACGTATTGGTGTAAAATAGGGAATCGGTTTTAACATGGAAATATTATGGTTAAAAAGTAAAACTGTTTGATGAAAACTTTTTAAAATAAAACATGACCGTCAGACTGTTCTCTTACCAAAAACATATAAAAAACAGATATAAACATAAAATCGCTTTATTTCTCACCCATCACTTAAACAATAAATCTCATACCACCAGCATATCACCATACAAACTGTACAATACAAATCCATTTTCATAATTGGTGTCATAGCTATGATGTATACCCTAACATAGGTACCTGTCCTGGGCCCCAAGTCTGCTATTTTTTTGTAGTTGTTTCGCCATCGAAACCCAACTGTCATTCTGTTGCCATTGTGGTTTTTCTATACTTCAAACTGTTAGCAAGCAGACTACGAAATGACCGAAATCATCTAATTGCAACGATTTTTATTTAGCAGACTTAGGACCCTGGTCTTGTATATTACCTTCGTAACGTGGTATTATAAAAGTATGCAACTGTCTAAATATAGGTACTTTTAGGTACCAAAAACCTCTAGTTCTCACTTGTTTTAGTTGTTTTTTTTATAATGTAGAGTGACTAAGCACTGTCCGGTATTTAACACTAGAGCATAATTTCTGTCAGCTTGAAAATAAAACGTTCATCAACTTTTATTTATTTTACAGATTCACAAAAAAATTATATAAATCTAGCTAGGTTTTCTAATTTTTGTATTGTCTTACAGTATATAATGTCATATTCAATTTGCTTATAAAACGTGCAATTTATTGTTTATCAACTAAAAGAAGTTTTGAGTTGCTGATAAGCAAGCAATGATTCAACATTCCAGAGCAACAGAGGCTACGTTTTACCATGGGAAAATGTCTAGTATATAAGGGAAACGTTTAGCAGTAGGTGAAACTGTTGTGTATAATGAAACACTATAAACACAGCATTTAAGTAAACCTATTATTGAATGCAAATATATGATTCGTATTAACCATAATAATCATTAATATAGCTCTCACAAGCAAATCATACCTTTTTTTAATAGGTCAAAGTTTAGCTGAAATAAAACTACACTGATTTTGAATGAATGATTTTTTTGCATGAGTATCATTGACTGTATCTATTTAAAAATTTGTAAATAAATCTAATAACTGCATCTATCTCGACCGAGGCACGTCCACACTGAACGCATGCCGCGCTACGCGGTGAGCACCTGAGGCTGCTTGGCCGGTGTAGGCGCAGCTAAGTATTTTTTAAGATTATCGTTAATTCGCGAATCGTTCGTGAATTTTGTACGTTCAAAAGGGAAATTTGTTGATATCACCTTGTAAACAGTTGACAATAAAGACCAAAGCACACCGGCCTGCGTATGGAGCTCGTATGCATGCACGTATACACGCATACGTGCACGCATCAACAATATACGCGCGTAATCACATGCAGGAAAGCGGTGTGCCGTCTCTCATACAATCCTATACTGTGTTATTATTTAGTCAGTACACAAACTTTATAGAGTGTTTCTACACATGATTCTGAACAACTTTTAGTATGGGGCCGCCAGCTCTAATTCATTGAAGTCTATTGAACTCAATCTATTGAAGATATATCTTATTAACAAGTAGAATTACATTTCCTTTCTTCCTTTTGCACGCAAACAACAGGAGCAGCTTTATTTCTCTACATTACTTCACTAGCTACTTAACTTACCGATGTAAATACACTGTTCATAACACTTGCAACACTGAACCTCACACTCCGGGGATGAGTCCCGGTTTCCGTCCCGGCCACGCCTCCTTGGCGTACTTCTTGCGTTTCGGCTCGCTGGACGGACCCGCGTCTTCTGGCGCTGCGGGGAGAGAAATACATGAATTAGAAGCTGTATTATGAATAAAAATCACTTTCAAGTGGTCTGATGATAAATTGCGATGGTGACAGGGTAAAAAACAAGCAAATCCACTTAGTCTGTAGATTATTGGTGAGCAGGTGGGTCTCCATTGAACGAGCAGCCTCAGATGCTCACTGCCGCGCGCAGCATGTGGCGCATTGCGCGGTCGGTGTGGATGGTTTGTCGCCCGAGCATGAGAATTTTAACATGCGCTGCTCAGGCGAAACACGTCCACACCGACCGCGCATGCTGCGCGCGGCAGTGAGCATCTGAGGCTGCTCGTTCAATTGAGACCCACCTGTTCACCGATGTTCGTTTGGTATCAAAATGGCGGCTCAGAGATGCGTCAAAACACGTCCAAATAGCGGCGAATTTATGGTAGCCACCTGAGTATGCTCGGGCGGTGTGGACGCACCTATTTTGTTTTTTGGGGCATTTGGTTAATTCCAAAGGCTATTATATAAATATATGAAAATATTACCTATTAAAATATTATATATTGCCGTGTGATGCCGGCTTAGAATGGCATCACCCCTTATCCTTCCCGCGGGTGTCGTAAGAGGCGACTAAGGGACTCGAGGGTATTGGTGTATTACAATTTTTAGGCGACAGGCTGACAACCTGTCACTATAGTGATACACATGTTTTCTAAAACAACCTTGGAAAACAATCCTCAAAAATGTCATACGTGGCGATAGCAACCGTATTCTTACGGCCGTTAACGCTCTGCCTACCCCGCAAGGGATAAAGGCGTGATATATGTATGTATGTATGAAAATATTACCTGTGTGTGGTAGCGGTGGATGTATGTTGAGATGTGGCTCGGGACCTTCCAATTCGACGTCCGGCGCAGGATTAGGCAGGGACAGGCCCAGTCTAGAATACAATAAGTGCACTTCGTTTTAAAAGTCAATCAAAGCAAATAATACTAATTATATCTACGTGCTACTAAAGTCAAGAATGCACGACAGTTAATAATCAACAACTATTTATTGTGAACCTATATACTATACCTATATGTGCACCCGCTGTAACTCATTTTCCCGTGGGTATTAGTTGTTTTCTATGCAAGTATTTATACATAACACGATACTTTACATTATTTATTTATATTATAAATCTTCCACTTGAATTAGTCTCTCTATTACAAAAAATTGCATCAAGATCTGTTGTGTAGTTTTAAAGATTTAAGCATACATACATAAAATATATAGGGACAAAGCGGGAAGCAACTTCACTTTTTACAATGTGATGACTATATTTCTAACAAAGTTTCATGTAGTGTTTAAACATAAACAAGTCTCACTCTTTTGTTCACTATATTATCAAATAATACGTTGACTTGTGCCACAGAATAACTATTCTGCCAAGCTAAATAATAGCTTGGGTCGTTGGACGACTCGGTGTCCCACACGAAAAGAAGAAGAAGAAGAATAATAGCTGAAAGGCACAGACATCTGTCTATTTTTCTCCCCTTTTTATTAGAATATGTACTTGTTAAGTGTAACAGCCAAAAAGCATTATAAGGCATCCAACAAAACATGTGACAACCTAGGATTCAGGCCAGATAAGCGTTCGGTTTGCAGAGGTCAGATGGCAATAGCTCTGTGTAAATTCTTGGTTCCACGTCAAATCCCCTAGGGTAGGTAGCCGACCCCGACAGAGAACGGGATAAGGCAAGCAGAATGATGGTACGATTGCCTATATTTCGGATGTTTTTCAGAATTTAAAAACGTGAACTTACCTGGCCCCAATAAGGCTGAGATGCGAGCTGGGCGCTGGTAAATCTGAATAAAGATTGGTCCCGCGCGAGATCTCTTGTAGTCGCAGTGAGTGGTGGTGCGAATCTAAGGAAAAAGATATAAGTTATTAATATAAATATAATTATATTAGGCAGTTTTAAGGACTCCTAAGTTCATATGTGTTGCCATCGCTACTTATAGTATGCGCTTTTGCACTTCTCCTTTTAGTGTACATCATACTATCCCACGTAAAAAACTACAGAAATTCGGCAAAAATACTAAAAATGATCTAGAATAGGCGACTAAAATATGGGAGGAAAAGTTCTACAATCATGCCCAAACCTAGATTTTCCTTTACGTGTGGGACACTTAGTCGTCCAACGATCTAATGAACCCTAGTATCAGAATTTTTAAACCGCCTTCTACAAGTAGCAGGCTACTGACATGGTTGTGTAATGACCGCCCTGTCTAAGTAGTCATAGACAGCAACAGGGACCTACGCTACGGCTTAACGTGCCATCCGAAAAAGGGAACCATCTTTCTTACGGACACAGATTTCATACCTAGATAGATGAGTTGGAAAGCTCGAGACTGGCGAGCAGGGGTTGGAAAGCGTAAGATTAGAATAGAGATATTAGAAAGACTTATTTTTACACTCACTACAAAGAAACTCAAGCCATATACTCTGCTATAGTTATCTATAGCCTGCAATTTAAGTTTCTTCGTCAGAGTATTCGCGTTGGGCACTAAAGTAGACTTGGGTAGGAAAGTTCTAGAGTGGTACTCACTATTATCTATGGCCTGAAGTTTCAGCTTCTTCGTGGGCGTAATTCGCATTGGGCACTATAGTACACTTGGGTAGGAAAGTTCTAGAGTGGTACTCACTATCATCCATGGCCTGTAGTTTAAGCTTTTTCGTGGGCGTATACGCGTTAGGCACTATAGTAGACTTGGGTAAGAAAGTTCTGTAGTAGTACTCACTGTTATCTATAGCCTGCAATTTGAGTTTCTTCGTCAGAGTATTCGCGTTAAGCACTATAGTAGACTTGGGTAGGAAAATTCTAGAGTGGTACTCACTGTCAACTATGGCCTGAAGTTTCAGCTTCTTCGTAGGCGTATTTGCGTTGAGCACGCGTTGGGCACACGATGGGCACTCGTTGGGCACTCGTTGGGCACTATAGTAGACTTGGGTAGGAAAGTTCTAGAGTGGTACTCACTATCATCCATGGCCTGTAGTTTCAGCTTCTTCGTTGGCGTATTTGCATTGGGCACTATAGTAGACTTGACCAGATTCCTGAACCGTCCGATCGTGGGGTCAATGTCCTCCGGGTTGATGATATCTACTTCCTCATTGAAGGACACGTTCCGTTTTTGTTTCTTGGGCACACCGGCGGGCATTGATGCGGACCGTTTTGTGCCAGTTGGGGGCTGGAAACGTAGAAGAATCGAGATAAGACGCCAGAAAATTTTTGATATAAGAATAATTTTATTAATATGCTTGATGCTAGTATTTACATATAAAGTTTAACTATATAACAGTACTTATATATTACAATTTACCCTGAACTAGGATTACCCTATTATATGTTATTGATATTAATTTTATATTCATGTGATATAAATTTATTATAAATATGTCATTCTTCTGTGACGTTTGGTGCCGGCTTCGAATAGCATCACCCTATCTACCCGTGGTTGTAGTAAAAAGCGACTAAGGTATTATGATCGTGAAAGGAATGGGCAGCAGCGTTCCCCGTGAATGCAACATCTTACACAGCGCCCGCCTGCCAATCTCCTGCTAACCGTGATGATACCCCAATATGCGCAGGTCCATCTTCAGCAGTGGAATCTTGTGACTGTTACGGTAAAACACATTTTTATCCTGCTTTCAGATGCTGCAAGTTTGGCGCAAAATTGCAGCACATTTTGTGTTATTTTTGTTTCATTTTTCGTTGCATATTGTGCGCACGCACCCTAGTTTACAAACTTTAGTTTAGATAGATTAGTTTAAATATATAAATGAGCACTTTATTGCTTACAAAATTTAGATTATTTACATTTAGATACAGATCTGTACAGAAAACTATAACTTAAAGTAAGCAAAGGCGGCCAGAGTAAAACTTTCTGAGTATAACAATGAATGACAAAGTCTTCATAGCCAATCAATAAATATGGGATGAAATTAAGTTGCTTTTTGCACCACAAGGTAACTCCAAACAACGGAATTTGCTGTGCATTTTAAAAAAATAAATAGAATGATTCAATGGGAAAGTTTATAATTATGAAAAACATGTGATTAGCATTACTATTTATTATCAACTTACTTTCATAACATCAGTTCCGTCATCTGTAGAGATTCCCAACATTGAAATTCTTCTATTGTGTGCTGTGTTGAATTCGGTTAAGTTCTGAAAAAAAAAACAAATATTTCAAGTTGTGTTATCTATTTCTTATACCGGACGAGCAGCCTCAGGTGCTCACGACCACTCGCTGCGCATGCTCGGGTGAGGCAAATTAGGCTCTATGTGGACGGGTTTTTGACGGGCCTTTAGGCCGCTATTTTGCCGACTACGTTTGGTTAGGACCGCGCGCACTCGCCCGAGCACGAGCGATGCCCTATGCGAAAAACGTCCACACCAACGCTGCTGCAGCCTGAGGCTGCTAAGTACCTAATGGTACTTGACAAGCAGTTTAAAAGCATACAATTTAAAACCATCCTTTATTTACAGGAATGCCAACACCCAACAGTGTATTTTTACAAGTATAACGAGAAATTTACAAGTTTGTTTGTTACGAAGTTTTTACAAGTTTGTCATGTTGATAATGCCGAGATGCTGGCTTAGAATACCCTCACACCATATCTTCCCACAGGTGTCGTACGAGGCGACTAAGGAACTCGAGGCTTTACAACTTTAGGCGACAGGCTGACAACCTGTCAATATAGTGATACACATGTTTTCTGAAATAACCTTGGAAAACAATCCTCAAAAATGTCAGACGTGGCGACAGTGACCGTATTTTTACGGCCGTTAAGGCTCTGCCTACCCCGCAAGGGATTAAGGCGTGATATATGTATGTATGTATGTTAAGGAATACTAACATCTAGTTCAGTCTGTGTCTCAGGCAGCCCCAGCAAGGCGCCCTCCACCTCTGTATTGGGCAGATCCTCCATGATGCCGCGCGAGTTGCCTGTCGGACGCTCTCTGCAATGTATGGCACGAATTTATGAGAAAAAATGAGAGGTTACAAGTTATATGGAAAAAAAAGGTTTTTGATGCATAGTGGTTTCATTTAGGTTAGGTATACTACAAGTAAACAATTAGTAACTGATCTTAGGATTGGGAAAAATTAATAACATTGAGTACATGATAAATTAGGATCATGATTAACCATGATTGACTGTTCTGGGTTGTGTTACAAGCACACAACCCAGAACCTTTCACATTTCTTCTTTTTTGTTATTTTGTTTTCTAATACATGTATGAACCAACCTTGTCAGAGGCCTACTAGAAGTGGCAGTTGAAAAACTCTGACACCAAGGTTCACTGGGTTGTTGGACGACTTGGTGACCCACACAAAAAAATCTTAGATAGATATGCTTTCAAAAAGATGATCTATAAAATCCCAAACAATAATTACCTCTTTTTGTATTTTGATTTCATGTTACAAACCTAATAATGTAGTTCCTAGTGGAAGCTCCGAAATGGAAGTTTGAGTCGATGGGCAGCTGCGTTGGCTTGTTGGCCTCCAGACGCATCTGACCAATGTATGTGCCATGAGCTGAAAAAAAAAATGTATTTATTTACGAACCTTTAGAAAATGATTTTCATGTTTTATACCTACTTGGGCTATGAGAATCTTTCAAACGCATGGTCCAAGTATGTTTCAAACATATAGTCCAAGTATGTTTCTAACTATAGTCCAAGTATAACATACCAAATTATGAGTCACTCAGAATTAAAATGAATTCAGTCCAATAATTCTTTTTTCAAGCAATAGCAATATGCCCAAGTAATGTAGTTGATAAAAATTATTGTATTTAGATCATTATGTGCTTACAAAAACACTTAATGTAGTCTAGTTGGCTTAATGAACATTTTATCTTCGAGAGAAAATAAATAGATGTCAGATGTGGTGATAACGACCATAATTTTACGGTTGTTGATGCTCTGACTACTCCGCCAGGGATATAGTCGTGATACGTGTATGTATGTATGTAGAAAACGAGTAATTGAAGATTTCTATGAAGCTTTTTCAATCAAAGACAGCAAAACAACACTTACTGCTGCCCAGGTCGACTAAGAACGACCTGTTCAAGTGTTTATGATATACCAGCGCGGCGTGCACTCGCGAGCAGCTGGCGTGATCTATGCAGAAGTCGTTCATCTGCGGGTTCCTTCCGAACAAGTAGCATTTCTTCTCATCTATCATCAGCTTCTGAATCAACTTGTCGCCTTTCAACACGTCCAGGTGCAGCCCGGTAGGCGGCTTGCCAGCCCTGCATGAACAAACGTAAATATAGCTAGCAGCTTGAGATCTCTTACTTGTGTATCTTTCTCGATAAATTATGGAAATAGTAACATTTTCGTGGGAAAATCTAATAGTTCGGTATTATTCCCGTATTTTCACGGTATTGTATAGAGATAAACAAGTAAAATCACGAAATAGCACAAGCAAGATCAGCCCATGACTGATCATACCAAAATGGTTAGCAGTAACCTAAGATAAACATAAAAATATTACCAGCTAGGCACTTCATAATGATTCGCCATTATGTATGGTGATTCCTTTATTCAAGGAGAAGCGTGCAGGAACACAACTAAGTTTTAAAACATGATATTTTTCGAGATTTTTCCAAATAAAGACCGCCGCATTCCACTCTATACTGAAAGCAATCTGTTTGACAATTTACTTTTTTTTAATCACATCACAGATTAAATAAACTAGAGTCGCTTCGGCAATTTTGTAATCGATCGATTTATTAAGAATTGCGTATTGCCAAAAAAGCTTGATTCCAATCTGTAAATAAGAAAAAAGGAAGTCAGACTGTCAATCAATCAAATCAAATTATGTTTGGGGTTTCGTTTGATATTATTTAGGTGTTTTTAGTAATGATAATACGAGTAAAAGTATAGAAAATGGTCTCTAGCGAAGAAGAAAATGAGGCGAAAGCCGGTGATACGGTAGAATGGGATGTGGACATGGATATTCAGTTGTTTTACGCTATGGCGAATCACAAGCCGGTAGGGATCAATAAACACTTTCAAATGGCTTGTATTTGGGAGAAACTTTCAAATTCCACCGCAAAGGAAATTTCTACGCATGGTTTGTTGTTTTTACGTCCTATATAAGTTAGAAGCCTACCGATAAAAAGAATGCAAGTATTGTAGCTAGTGGAAGCACATAGTCCCTGCCTACCCACCCGGGATAAAGGCGTGATTATTGTATGTTTGTCGATAAAACGATTGAATCAGAGTTAACTTATTTGAGCGGCCCTTTTATGTGCGCTCTAAATTTTAATATTTTAATAATACCAGGGTGCTCAAAGTTTGAGTTAAAACATCAATTTACAATATCAACTTCATAAATCTTTATTTAGCTATAAATATTTACCAAAGTATACATTTTTTTCTTTAGATATATGGAAGCACTTGGAGACTCTCTATGATTTATCAATGTTAGATGATACTGAACCCATACCATTCCCCAATCACGAACAACCGTTTAGTTTGCCGGAGAGTGAATTTGGGACTTTAATGAAGCAAAAATTTAAAGAAGCCGTGCCAGTAGAAGAAGCACCACAGTGTGAAGGTAACCGCATACTAAAACTATATATTTATGCCTTATGCGAGTTTTTTGCCATGTTTAAAACAATAATATAACTCCTACCTAACATTATGATAATTTACATTATGACCAAAATTTTAATTTCTGTTGTGCTTTAATTTTTTTTCATGCTTGTAAATATAAATGAACTCTTCAATTTAGATGTTCGGAGCCCATCGCCTAAGGTCAAGACCCCTAAAAGCGGTTCTAGGGGCACTGCATCTAAAGATAGTACACCTAAAGGTAGCAGTACTTACATTTTCATTTGGTATTATTGGTTCTTTTTATTTACTTGTTCTGATTTGATAAAATTATTATAGCCAAAATTTATTTTATCATTTAATTTGAAGTGACATGTATCAGTGATTGTTATGTATGTGTATTGTATTAATTTATAGCCAAAAGGTAAATGAAATAATTAGAACTTGTTATTCCAAAACAATTTTTTTGTATTGTTGTCTATTTGAATACTTAAAGGTGTAATTTGTTTATGTATTTAAATTTTATTATTTGTTTATAGGTGATGGTAAAAGTATTAAATAGATGATGACTTGATTATCTAGATGAAGTTTTGTGTAGCTTGATTTTGTGTATCAGTAATACCTACTGTGTAGGTAGTATATATTTTAAGTTTACTGCATTTATTTATGGTGATCCCACTTTCTGAAAACAAGGATTATATACTTTTAATAGCACAAACTTTTATGAAAAGTATTTTTATATGATGAGTTTTATATTTTGTAGCCCCAGCTCCAGCTACATCAAGTCAGCGCAAGGATAGTGTAACTGCTGTATCAACCAAGACGCGAAAAGAAAGTGGAAGCTCACATGCTTCTACTGACACACCCAGCGTCAAATCTGAGAAGGATTATGGTAAGATATATATGTATAATAACTGTATTAGAATAATGTCCCTGGACTAAACAAACCGCATTCTAGCCCAAACCTATTGATGTTGACTGATATTTGTTTTTAGGAAACAACCAGAAATTGAAAAGATGTAATTATGAATAGGTATTGCTTTTTTTTTTGCAGATCGCAGAAGAGATTCTCGTGACTCAAATGCGTCCGGCCCACGCGAGAGTTCTAGCAGCAAAAAATCCACATCACAGAAAGAGAAAAAATCTAGAAGTTCAGTTACACGTAAGCAATAGTGCTTTATATTGTTATGGGTTCATTTACAGGTTCTGTCAATATCAATACCATCAATAGGGTACACTTTTCGCATAAACCGTGGGCTGTAGCAGCAGCGGCTCACCACTTGTGTTTTTGTATGATATTAAGTCCACCGCGGCATGATTAAAAATAAACCTGCCGTACAGCCCTAAGCACGTTAAGCACGTAGGTCCCGGTTGCTGTCTATAATCACAGCAGTCGTTACACAACCATGTTAGAAGCCTGCTACTTGTAGAAGGCGGTTGAAAAATTCTGACACTAGGGTTCATCGGGTCGTTGGACGACTCGGTGTCCCACACGAAAAAAGAGAGAGAGAGCCCTAAGCTTTGACATAAGTAAAGTTTATGAATACCCTTGTATTTTAAACCAATATTTTTTTATTCCTAGCATGGGATTCGCCATTACTAGACGAAGACAGTGGCCGACGAGGAAGACGCCGCGCCAATACATCCACGCCGCCCGCCACAACACCAGCAAAGCGACGCCGCACTTGACATCAGCCTTCCAACTCTTACCACCAGTTCTTCTGACACTCACGCCGCCCCTGGTGGGGGTCTAGACCCCCTGTGTGTGGGCGTGACCGAAGTGCTGTGAATGTGTTGTTTTATAAATAAAATTGTAAATGTATGAAAGTTAGAATGTGTTTGAAGTCTGGACTTTCATTCATACTTTTTGCATGTTAAATTTTTTTCTATTCAAAGACTGTAGATGCTGTAGATAGATGGTTCTATATTTAGAAATACTTTATCCAACGTTACTTGTATACTAAGTACATACACTGATATAGAATAAGATTCCTTACTTGATGGATTCTAAAATAGAAAAAATACATAAATGTAATTTCAATAAAAAAGGTTTCGAAACCACTGGCTATTGGTAGACCTAAGCCACTGAAGTATGTTATCCTCATGTTATCTTATTGACTGACTGCTATGCAATTTCAATAAACTTTTAACTGTAAAATTATCTCTGAATTTATCTTTCTATCCTCTTGATGTAAGTGATATACAAATTATAAACCAAATTAACCTGTAGGAGATTTGAGGGTATGGCCCACTTTATCCACTGAGTGAGAATTATACCATTAATGGTTATAGTGGCTCAAATTTTCCCACAATGCTCATTAAATTTTTTAGTTAAACACACTGGGTGTCCATCAGAATGGCGGGTGTATAATATCGAAATAAATCAACAATTAATGAGTTAAATGTACACTAAATGTACGTATTTGTACTTAAGTTAAGTATTCGCGTCGTTCATTCATTGGTTTATTAGAAATATCGATTTCAAAGTGAGCAGCCATTCTGACGCCAGGATGGCGGGTGTATTTAAACGAATGAACCAAATCTGACTATTCATGTATCAAATAAATGTACGAGAAATGTACGCATCGCCTCACATAAAAAAAAACACTATTTTACCATCAAAATAAGGCCTTTAAATAGGTATCAAAAGTTAAATCAGAACTCTGATCTATAGAAATCACTCATAAATATCTCTCGTTAATTATAATAGATATAATTTGATTATCAAATTCTTTAAATGTCACAAAATTCTAAGTATTTGATTTAATTTATCATTATCACTATATATATTTGAATTAATTTAATAAACCAAATAAAAGGTACCATACTGTTTCTAATTTCACAAATTATATCTATTATAATTAACGAGAGATATTTATGAGTGATTTCTATAGATCAGAGTTCTGATTTAACTTTTGTAACCTATTTAAAGGCCTTATATTGATAGTAAAATAGTGTTTTTTTATGTGAGGCGATGCGTACATTTCTCGTACATTTATTTGATACATGAATAGTCAGGTTTGGTTATTCCGTTTAAAATACACCCGCCATCCTGGCGTCAGAATGGCTGCTCACTTTGAAATCGTTATTTCAAATAAACTAATAAATGTACGACGTGGATACTTAAGTACAAATACGTACATTTAACACATCTATTATTGATTTATTTCGATATTATACACCCGCCATCCTGATGGACACCACACTGGGAACTGGTTCTGGACACCCTTAGCTTCTAACATTGTTCATTAAAATTGGAAAAAAATATTGGGACACTCCGTACATAATGCTCTATTAGTCAGTATTATTAGTATAGGACAGGTCTGATTTTTTTTTCATTAATATTAATAAAAAACCAGATTGGTAGCTAAGGGTGTCTAGAATCCAGATTTTATTTCTTTGGACCACTTAAACAGGGACACCCTGTATACTAACATATTATAAAAAGAAGAGTTAGTGGCTTTTTTTCCTGTATAACCAAAATAATGAATGGGTAAATGGGACTGTTTTGAGGGAAAAAGGATGGCCCAATATTAGAAAGTCGGAAATTTAGTCTTCAAGGTTGGACCATCAATGTTTTTATTACATGACTGCCCAACCAAAAAAAGTGTGTAATGTTTTTATAATGCTTTTAAATGAACCAAGAAAGAAAACTAAGATTTAAAAACATATTTTTATTACTAAATTATCTGAATTTAGTGGTACATAAAATATAATAGTAAATACATTAGGGGATGTTTGCAAGATAGTCTTTAACATGAGCGGGCTCCAGCCGACGGAACCCACTTGCATCACAAATGCCAACTTCAATATTGTCTGCAGTCATCTGTCCCTCGAAGCCTTCCTTGAGGGTCAGGATAGCAGTGTGAACTGCATCATCTAACTCCAGATCCTCTGTGTATCGCTTTTCCAAGAAAGTCTTGCCGTTGTTGAAATTCTTGCCCATAGCAGTGCCCTTCCACGCGAAGTACGCTCCCGAGGGATCGCACTGGAATAAGTAGGGGCGGTCGTTGTCCCAGCCGCAGATCAGTAAAGAGACGCCGAACGGCCGCACACCACCAGACTGCGTGTACTCCTGCATGACGGTCGCCACACGCTGCACCAGCTGAGCGGTCGGAATGGGCTCCTGGTACATCAGGTAATACTGCTGCGCCATCTTCCTAGCTTGAGCCACCAGCAGCCGGTAATCGGGACCCATACCAGAATACACCATCCCAATGTGGCCTGTGATCATCTCTACCTTGTTAACACTGTGCTCATCGTACAGGATACTCTTGTGCTTGTTCTCAGTTGCAATCACGACACCGTTCGAGGCTTTTATACCCACGGACGTCCCGCCGGCAGCTACGGCGGCTAAGGCATATTCGATTTGCACTAGCTTCCCCGACGGGCTGAAGGTTGTAAGTGAAAAACTATAGCGTTCAGACGCCATGGTTTTTAGGTCACGTCTTTTATCTAAGAATACACTGTAGTTTTAGCATTTATTTCACTTCGGTTCGACGATTACAATGCAAAAGCGGTGGATGGAACAAGATCTGTCATTACCTTGCGTTTTTAGCGCATGGCATGGCAGTATTATAACCGATTTTGATAACCGGTAATCGATGAATCGATTTCATTTTACACTCGAATCATACAAACCGGGATCCTTGTACAACACTATAACTGTCAAAGGTTGTGCTTTTTTATATATTTTTTTAACGTTCCTATTTTTAGTGAAAGAGACGATGCTGTACAAAGTTAACAGCTATTTCTTCTTGCGTATACCATTACTCACAGAAGTAAGAATAAAAAACGCAATTATCACAACAATCTCAAAGTGTAAAGTGTGATTTTGTGGCGTAACTATTTATTTTGTCTTGAAAAAGTATATTATCGCCATGGCTTTGCCAGCAGCGCAGCCCGCAGAAGTGCTGCGAGCTTGGCAGAAGGACGACCTATATGAGAAACAGCTAGCAGAATCTTTGGCACGTTTGATGCCCTCACATCACGCCCCAAAGGCAGCCCCCTTATCATCTGTGCTTTACAAATCATTTACTACCTTGAAGGACCTTCAAACTCTCGGAGAAGAGTATTCAGGGATAGTGCAAGTCGATGAATCGTACCACAACCTACCTTCATATTACAGTCGCCTGTTGAGCATACTTTTATCAGCATTTGGTGAGAATTTAACTAGAAAAATACTTCGTAATTCCGAAAAGGCCATCGAGCAGAACACGTCACTCAAACCTGAAGCACAACATACTTTTCTGATTGTATTAAAAGCGATGAACAGCATGGTGCCTCAAATTGAAAGTATTCATCGAGCATTGAGCTACATCAACGGTGGTCCAGTACAGATTGGTAAAACCGTGACTGGAATAGATTATGTCCATGTGAGACCTGCAGCAGCTGCATATTATGCCCATTTACGACTTTTAGGCATAGTTACCTTATTGCATGCTTTTATATCTTGCGGTCAAAGTGTCTATCAGGCTAAGAAGCATATTGATCAACTGAGAGACTTTCCCAATGATGTCGATAGCAACCGGTCATGTGTGGCTTGCTTGGATGAGATGCTACAGCCCTGTGTATTACATTGTGGACATATCTTTTGTATGAATTGCTGCTATGGAGCTTTGGAGACTTGTGCACTCTGTAGAACTCCATTTACTAAAAACACTGTGGTACCTTTGATGAATTATTACCCTGGACAATCTTGAATTTATGCACTGATGACAAAATGAGATAAAAATATACTATACACATAAGACACTTATCAGCAGTGTTCATTATTTGTCTGATCAGAATAGTCATGTGATTGAATTGTAGGAATTTATCGAATTGTCTTAGGCCCATATTTATAGACTTAAAGCTTTTACACTCAACTCTATGCTGTCAGTATTGACTAACATTTGTCAAAATCACTCTTTTGAGATCGAATTCACAAGTTGAGTGTGACATAAAAATATGGCCCTTAAAGGGTCATGTACATACATTGTTATTTATATTTGAAATTTTATTCCAAAGAAATTAAAGTTAAGATGGGGGAAGTGATATTGAAATAAACTTTATGTTACACAAATACTTTTATTTTATTAAACATTAAATAAAGAAAAGTAACAGGAACCTAAGCATGGAACATTTTGTGATGTGGGTCCCGTAGTTCTTTTATAACATACACAAGACTTAAGTATTCTAGGCATTAGCAACAATTAACTTACATATTTTAAAGCAATACACATAATAAATGCAAAATATCAGAAATATGAACCAATTTTCTGAGAACATTTGAGCTCATATGTAGAAAATACAAGGTGGTGTGTATATATTAGGTGTTATAAATACTAATTGCCCTAAACATAGTTAATCATCACTATTTTAAAATTATAAAGATCCAACACTATACTATGAAGTACATAGCATTATCCAAGCACAAGTTTATTCAACGCGCAAGAGCTCAACATCAAAGATCAGTGTGGAATTTGGTGGAATTACACCAGGGTGTCCCTTAGAGCCATATGCGAAGTCAGGGGAACATGTGAGTCTTGCACGCTCACCAACAGACATCTGCAAAACACGAACAAAATAAGTTAGAACACATCCGAACACATTTGAAGCTGCACTATTTCTCAAGAAACATTCATTTTGAACATGACCAGTGAGTCAGTAAACTGAAATTAAGGGTTGCAGTGCACGTAACGAGACTGCCATACAATTTTTTTTTTTCATAGTTTGAATGAAGAGCTTACTTTAGCTAATCCCTGGTCCCATCCCTTGATAACATCTCCTTTGCCAAGGGTGAATTTGAAAGGCTGACCGCGGTCTCGCGACGAATCGAACTTCTTCCCGTTCGACAGGGTTCCTGTGTAGTGGACCACTACAGTCTGTCCCGCTTTCGGGTATGTGGATCCTGAAAACAAAAATAGATTTTTAGGTGTTTGTAAAAACGCCGCCTATTTTTAGGTTATGCGATGACATGATAATAATACTAACCGTTTCCAGGTGAAAGAGTCTCAACATCAACGCCCATTATGATTAAATAATATTGAATTTCAGTTACGAAAGGAAATGTGAAGAATTATTGAGAAAAACAAACGAAAAGCGTTTACGTCGACACGTTTTTTCGACAAGTGTCAAAAATTTATAGAGTTGCCTGCCTGCACCTTTTGACTAAATCAATCGATTATAGTATTTTTCTTCGTTACAGCAGGGGTGGTTTCAAAAAATAATAAACAACATGTTTGTCTATGATTTCGGAAAGGACCAATCACGACGTAGCATTACATAAACATTCAAAATGGCTGCCTGACATTAAAAAACAGTTGAAATTGAAACTTCACCAGCGAATTATTTGCAATTTTTATACTTTTTAGTTATTTTTGAAGATATTTCGTAAAATAAAAATAACATTTTTGGCTTTATTTTACACAACGGGAAATTTTGTGCGTAATTTTTGAGAAATTTCTAGTTTTGATGACAACAAACATGGAAGTGGATAGCTGTGATGCATTGAATAATAACTCTGGCGACAGTAGTAAATTTGGCCATTTGAAGGCTTTTGTGAACGCAGCTCGTGAATTTGAGGCTACACACAGCGAGACTGCTGTGAATTTGATGACACGCTACCTCGGAGTGAGTTGATACACTCGTGTTCTTTTCTCCCCCCAATGGCTTTGTTTTTACGTATCATTTTCGTTGTTTTTAGCTAATAGCATCGTCATGTGACCTATCGATCTTCTCGCCTGGCCGGTCGGAGGTGTGTGCGTTCTTCAGCTCCCTGTGGAGGGTGATGTCTGATGGCAGGGGACCTCACTGGGCTGGTATTGCTGTGCTCAGTCGAGCTTGTATCGAACCAAGTGCAAGACATGCCCTCACTCACACTTACAAGTGAGTATATTCAAATTCTTCTGAATACCTTTATTTGTAAGCTATTATTGTAACATTGGCAATCTGAATCCTATTGTGTGGGACACCAAATCAACATATAAAAACTATATACAGGAAAGGTGTTTATGTCAGCTATCCATCACATCCCATTGACCCATCATTAACGGGACACCCGATATAAGAAGAGAATCTTTTCATCAAGTCTTCAGCCTCTTACTTCTGAGCTTTGAAGACCCATTCTTTTCTCTTAGATAAATTTATAGTAATTTGAAATGAGTATTTTTTCTTTTACAGGTTTATGCCAATTTTGGCTAGACTGCTTTCTGACTCCATATCAAATGACAAGAAAATCAAACTACTTTCAGTCATGCAGGTAATACATACATACACAAATCACGCCTTTATCCCTAGCGGGGTAGGCAGAGCGTTAGCGATCGCAAAATTACGCAAAATATTGTCATGCAGGTAACATCTAACTAAATCTAGTACTATCATCATCTTTTTCTTTCTATTTGATGGAAAGTACCTATTCATTAAATCCAATATTCCCATAACATAATATTAGTTTTCATAAACAATATTTCCAGGACATTTCATATGGGATAAAAATCAGTTGGCAGGAGTCCTACTTGAGCACTTTAATGAAAACCCTAACGGACTTCATTATGCAACAAATGTCTGATCCACAACTGCGCACCATTGGGCACAAATCTCTGACTGTGTTAGTCAATGTTTGCTATGGGAATTTACCAGCAATCTATGCACTCATGAGGACTGTCGATACAAAAGAGTTTGTGGTGTACCTTGTCAGTTTGAAGGTAAGAAAAATATATCATCATCTATATAAAAATTTAATTAAATATCTGTATTCCCATGAGTATAGGAAATTTTCCCATGTTAAAATTTTGTTGATCTTACTTAAGAAATGTTCTGTTACTGTAAAAATCTCTAGAGCTACTTACTGACTCTGAAGGCAATCAGTTACATGTTTTTCCTCTTTATGCATGCTATTTTGTGAAGATATGCTTCCAAATTATATGCAGCAAGGAAATACAGGGTGTAAAAAAATTTGCTACAAATATTTTAAGGGGTCAACCAGCCTATTTATTTAATCGTATGGCGTATACATGAAACTGAACAACTCTCTCCAAGAAACATAGTATGAAAAAAGGTTTTGGACCTCCCATACAAAATTATCAACCCACCCAGTCAATTTGTATGGGAGATCCAAAAAAACTCAGATTTCGACCTATGTTTGGGGGAAGTTGTTCAGTTTCATGGGCTGATTCACCCCTTAAATTATTTGCAGCGAATATTTTCACATTATATATTTCATTGTCTTCTTTCAGGAAGGAGGCTATGGTGGTGTGGAAGTATGCAGACTCCTGCTGTGTCTTTCGGGAGCGACGCGGGGCTCGGCCGCGACAAGGCAACCAGATGTTCACAGCTACTTGAACTGCACCATGAAGACTTTCCTCAAAGCTGTGCTGTTAGTATACATACAGTTTTACAATCGTTAAATGAAAGTAAGAAATTGAAAAATTTACAAGCGTCGACCGGGAATCGAACCGGGGCCATGGCAGTGGCCTCAGGACCACACTGGCGTTATCTTTGTAATTATACAATACAGATTTTTAAAAACCAAAAATGTGTGTCCAATAGTTTACATACTAAAAGGATTTCCTTATTTTTTACCCTGTCATTTAACCCAAATTGATAAAGATATACTTCTCATAGAAAAATCCGGGACACCTTGCAAGTTTATGTTTCTTACGAATCACATTATTTAAAAAGTGTGATTATTTTTAAATGTCTGATATTGTGTGACAGTAAGTACAATGAAGCTTATAAATCGTAATGAAAATGACCCACGTTCCAAATAGTTTTGTATAGGTTCCATGCTTTATCAAATCATAATAGTGTCTCGATTTTTCTGATGAGAAGTGTATACGGGGTGTAAGGGACAGCGTCCCGAATACTGGTAGGGTGCAAGCAGACCATGAAACTGAACAACTTTCCCCTAGGAACATATGTCAGGAAACATCAAAAAAATGTTGGTTTTCCATAGTAAATGCAATTAGCTGATCGCGATTTTGTATGGGAGAACGAAAATATTTTGTCGTTTCCTGAGATATGTTCCTAGGGGAAAGTTATTCAGTTTCATAGTCTGCTTGCACCCTATCAGTATTCGGGACGTTGTCCCTAACATCCTGTATTCTTTTTTCCAGCGAAAAAGACGAGACTCAGCTATTGCACGCGTACACATTCCTGAACGACCTGTGTACAGACAGCAACCTGCGTGGCATGGCGCTGTCCTACCCGCACTTCGGAAACACTCTGCAGGACACTCTCAAGGTAACACTCATAAGCTGGGCGTCCATTGAACGAGCAGCCGCAGATGCTCACTGCCGCGCGCAGCATGCGGCGCAATGCGCGGTCGGTGTGGACGGTTTTTCGCCCGAGCATGAGAATTTTAACATGCGCTGCTCAGGCGAAACACGTCAGGCAGAGCGTTAACGAACGTAAAATTGCGGTCGTTATCGCTACGTCTGACCAGTATTGAGGGCCCCTTCAGATGATTCGTGTATCACTGTAGTGACAGGTTGTCAGCCTGTCGCCTAAAGTTGTAATACGCGGTAATACACATGAAACCCTCGAGTGCCTAACAGTCATATTCATATCAAATCACATTTGTAGACTGCACTCAACTCTGAGATCGATCTTGATTGCGACTCTGAGATGCAGTTATTATTGTCTGACATTTGTCGAAATCGCTCCTGAGATGAATCTCAGAGTTGAGTGTGATTTATAAATAGGTGCGTCTCCATAGAGCGAGTAGCCTCAGATGATCACCGCCGCGCTCGGCATGCAGACGTGCTGCGGTCGGTGTGGACGTGTTTCGCATGAGGTAGCGCATGCTCAATTGCACTATGCCTAGTAAGGATCTTAGATTCTTGAAACAATGTGAGCGGTTGCTCCTATATATTGCCTGGAAGATCTCTCTACAAAATAAATGCGCCGCCTTTTTATACTTTGCGTTTCATCCTTGATGTCTACTTTTCGTCTGAGTGATACTTTCACGACCGATATTAAACTGTCTCCATATCATACCTACACATAGTTATCTCTGAAAAACTCTAGCACAATATTGAATTTCAAACTCCACAGGAAGTAGACGTATTATTCCACGGGATTCCGGACGACAAGGTGGAACCAGAAACCAGCCACAACTGCCTCCGGAATATACTCAAGTTCCTCACTGTACTTATCGGATTAGGTATGTTGCAAATTAAAAGTAGGCAATCTGAACAATACTTATTGCTTCTACTTTAGTATTTATATACATACCTACTTATGTACGATTAGAAAACTACATTTATGAATGGTAAGGTATGTTAGTATCGATATAAATATACAGGGTGTAAGAGACGGTATAACGATAACTTTGCAGGCGTGATCAGACCATGAAACTGAACAACTTTTCTATAGAGGCTATGTTGGGAAACGAAAAAAATTTTTGGAGTTTCCATACAAAGTCAGTCAGCTGATCGGGAATTTTGTATGGAAGGTCGAAAAAAAATTCGCATTTACCAACATAGCCCCCATAGAAAAAGTTGTTTAGTTTCATGGTCTGATTACGCCTGCAAAGTTTTCGTTACACCGTCCCTTACACCCTGTATAGAATATTACAGATTTTATCTTTTATTTTAGCTTTTTATGTTCACTAGCGGGTTGCAGCCACAGGTAATCGTATTCCCGCGGGAATAACATTTCCCGACATGTATTATCTTGCATGGATGTATAACTTTTCTGTCTTTTTCTAAACCAAAAATCGTTGACTATATTTTCTACATAATACAGATTTATACGCGCTACGCGTGCACCACCCGCACCTGATCTGCCTGTGTATGAAGGCGACCACCATGTGTCTGCCTGAAGCTTTGGAACTGTTCGCCGCAGTCGTCTCGCAGTATAAAGGTGAGCCTCGCATTATTGCCCCTTTTCAGCCCGATCCGTTCTTGTCAGTTCACAATATTGATACACATTTCACACACACGCGTTTAGGGTACTTCTGACCTGACCTTTCATTAAAACGTCCCCGATTTGGTCCAGGTAGGTTTTTCGCCGCCTTCCCCTTCCAACATAATAAAATAACTAATAACATGTCTGTATGTTTGTATTTCCAGACGAAGGGCGTCTGCCTGCGGAGGTGTTGTCGGTGCTGGGCGACGGGCTGCCGGCGCTGCTGGTGCCGCCCGCGCTCGAGCCGGGCAAGTCCGGCCTGCAGTGGGTACGACATTGATACATAACTGTTACATGCACATATGTTTTGACGGTGTATCATTAAATGCGCAAAATCTGATAATAGTTGGTTCAGAATCACGAGCAAAATCGATTAACACCTTTTAACCGTAGGTAATTTTATTGAAATATATTTATTATTTGTGTACACATTGCACGCGCGGCTATACCTACCTACAGACTCCTTATCAGACCGTGATCGCAGATATAAGGAACGGCCGGAATCGCCATAAAAACTACATCAGCGCAATAAATATGTAAAACATAATATTTTCTTATTATTCTTTCTTGATTTAGGTTAATTAAATTTGAAATCAGTTGGGTAGTTTGAGCCTTTGCACATTTAAAGTTACACGTGTATAAAAAAAATCCGAGACAACTTGCATGTTTTCCTACGAATAACATTATATAAAAATTGTGTTTATTTTGGAATAAATGTCTGATATCGTGTAATAATGACTAGATGAAGTTCATAAATCATAATCAAAGTTTCCAAATACGATTTTTTTTTTAATAAAAAACTTCGCATTTATAATATTAGTAGGATCATTAAGTGTATTTTTCCTTGTCGTATTCCAGTTGCAAGCCGTGGGTGCGCTATGTGATCAACAAGAGATGGTGGAGCGCGTGGTCGCCGAAGTCACGCCGGACACGTTTGAGGACACACTGTATAGTGTACTGCACTATACGTCACAGGTAAGACAGGCTAGATGGCTAAATATATAGCTAATTAGTCCGATATAGATTAATGAAAAATATTGTATACGTATTTCTACGGTCGTGAACGCTCTGCCTAACCCGCAAGGGATAAAGGCGTGATTATATTTATATGTATGTATTTTTTCTTTGTCATCTAAACAAATTATTACGAAGGGATAAGAATTTCACAGTTGTAATCGCGCGTGACGTCACGCCTATGTAGGATTTTTACGATTTTTATCTTACTTATTATTTTTAGATTTTTTAAAACAAAAAATACGCGTCCAATATTTTCCAAGACCGGTCTTGAGGTTACACCGTTAATACTAAATGGATGGATGTTATGGACTAAATGGATTTGCTTATTTTTTACCCAGTCTTTTTTTTTATTAGCCTGTTCAGTGCCCCACTGCAGAGCAATGACTTCCCTTTCTCGCGCCACCCGTCTCGGTCTTTGACCTCCATTTATTATTTTTGGAGTATGGTTTTCTAAACTGATCTCTCCACTTCCGCGAGGCTAGCCTCGACGACGGCGACCATCCTGTGACACCCACTCTGTTGTTAATTTATCCTGTCATCTACTCAACCCGTTCAGTTGTGGACTGGGTCATTAATAAAATATAAAAGTTGTAATACTATTGTCCAAAAATACTACGGACTTCATCCATAATTTTTCGAAATATTGAAAGTTTGAATTGACAAACAAATAAAATACTTACAAGTAGGTGTTCTAACACCATCTAAAATAGCAATTAACGACGTCGCACATTCCTATTTAATCTATTTAATACAAAACACCGTTTTGTTTCGTTAAAGTAGCTATTTTATCATAGTTCTCGCTCTGCCTACCCCGCAAGAGATATAGGGGTGATTTGTATATTAAAAAGTAGGTCATTTGACCTGCCAATCCACAACCCTATTATAATGATGCATTTGTCTATTCCCAGCTGGGTACGGTAGGCGCGGACCAAGCTCAGCAAGCGGTAGTGCTGGGTTGTCGGGTCGCGCTCGCATTGGCGCCCGTCAGGCATTGGGACGCCGCGCTAAACAGACTACTGGCCCATCACCAGGTAACTAGCTATACAGGGTGTAAAATATTAGCTGCAAATATTCTAAGGGGTGAAGCAGCCCATAAAACTTCAACTATCGTCAAGGAGTTCGAAATATCAAAAAATTTTGGTGCTCTCATATACAATTACCGACAGATCAATTTGTATGGGAAGTCCAAAAATATTTTATATATTTCGACCTTATGTTGCTTGGAACAAGTTGTTCAGTTTCATAGGCTGATTCTAATATTTTTACACCCTATATGTATACAGACTACTTACTCTAGAAAACATTGATAACTGTTTGGTGTGCAGGTGCGCAAGTTGCTGTGCGCTGGTCTGACGAGCAGCAACGGGCCGCGGCGCCGCCTCATCCTGCAACTCGTCAAGCACCACTGCTTCCCCTCCGACCAAATGAACAAGGTATATTACATTCGCATATTATGACTTAACCTAGGATTCGGGCCAGGTTAGCCGTGTGATGCCGGCTTAGAATAGCATCACCCCATTTCCTACCTGACAACCTGTCACTAAAGTGGTATACAAATGATCTCAAACGGCCCTCTATAATATTTGTCAGACGTAGCGATAGCGACCGTATTTTTACGGCTGTTAACGCTCTGCCTACCCCGTAAGCGACAAGGGCGTGATATATGTATGTCTGTTAGCCTTCGGGTTGCAGAGGTCAGATGGCAGTGTGTAAAAACTTGGTTCCACGTCAAATCCCCTAGTAGGTTAGGTAGCCGACCCCGACAGAGAACGGGATAAGGCAATCATGATTATGATTTATAAACAAGGATAGAACGATATTATGAGCGAATATAAGTGTCAGATTTTTCCAACTTCGGAGTGTGAGAACAGTTGCTTGGAGTTGTAACAAAATATGTCCAATGTCGTTCGTATGGAAAGTTCAAGATTCTGACTACGTATAATATTTTTAGAGCAAAACCAAGAAGATGATACTATTAATTAATAAATTTTCTACGACTTTTGGAAATTTTGATTTTTATCCCACTGTCAAATTATATAATGTATTTGCTGGTACGGCAATAATAAAAGTCCATATAGACTTGCATTGCACGTCTCGACGTTACAACCGATTTTAAAACGTTCACGTCTAGCGCTATGGACTATTCATTATGGCTATTCATAATTTGAAACAATTTTCCCTCCAGGTGTTCGGCGAGAGTCTCCAGCTGTCGGAAGCGTCGTCCGACTGCAGCCTGGGCGAGTGCTCGGAGGCGGAGTCGGCGTGGACGGCGGCGCCGCGCCTCGCGCCCGCGCAGGAGCACGCCATCGACGCGCTCATTACTAAGCTCAACAACGCGCTGCTAGAAAACAGGGTAGCGTATCACACGTATATCGACTGTCCCGATGGCGTAGCGGGTAGTATGCCTGCCTTCTACGCCGAGGGTCGTGGGTTCGATCCCCACCGGACACAAATATTTGTTAAGTCAATTTTCAAATACATATTTGTGTTGAGTCTGGGTGTTTTCTATGTATAATATGTATTTATTTACAAAGAAAAGTATATATGTATTAGTATCAGCTATCTAGTTCCCATAGTACAAGCTTTGCTTAGTTTGGGGCTAGATGGCGCTGTGTGAATAGTCCAGGATATTTATTTATTTATAACTAACATACATAAATAACTTTAGGATAATCTGAAAAACAGCAGCCTTGCTGAGACTGTTGCTTTTCATCCTCTTTTTTGTAAATATGTCGTGTTTTGGATGAATAAATGTCTTATTATTATTATTATTACATATAGAGAGTGTATCAATACCAAGGTTTATAAATACGAAGGTTTATACAGGATGTAAAAATATATAATTACAGTTGAATTGCTCGGCTGCTATATTTTGTATCCAAATTTTTTTTTTTCATATTTTGACCTTTGTTCTTTGGGTAAGGCTGTTCAGTTTCATGGACTGGTTCACACCTTAAAATTTTTTTTAGCTTATATTTTACATCTTATACATCCCGGGAAATGTCTTATAGTTGTTTGTCGGTCCGTCTGTCATGCCTAAACCACACAAAAGATTTTTAAATCCAACAACAAAAACAACTCTATATATATTTAAAGAGCGAACCAGTCCATAAAACTGGACAACTTTCTCGAAAGAACCCTGGTCCAAAAAAAAAATTGTGCTCTCATACGAGTAACTCGGTCGACTGGTACATTTTGATGCTTTTGTTGTTGGACTGAGCTGGCGCCCCTCAACGTTATTTTCACATGAATTGGCTGTTCCAGTTTTCAGACGTGGCGACATCTAGCGTGATGGAACTATACAGCTACAAGATCACGTGCCTCGAACAGCGGCTACATTCGCACTCGGTCGCGCTACAGGTATACAACAAACCATTTGTATAGATACATCACGCCTCTATGCCTTACGGGATAGGCAGAGCGTCAACAGCCGCAAAAATACGGTCGTCGTCGCCACAATTTACACATGAAACCTGAGTCGCTTAATACCTATTACGACACCCTCGGGAAAAAAGGATTGATGCTATTCTATTCATATCTTTCGTGTGGGTGTCGTAAGATGCGACTAAGGTATTTGAGGCTTTATGTGTATTGTCACTATGATGGTACACACTCTTCAGAAATAACCCTCGAACTTTTCTCGGACGTGGCGTAAATGCCATTTTTTACGGCCGTTTATGCTCTGTCTACCCCCGCAAGTGCTACAGGCGTCATGTATGTATGTATGCTATTCTAAGCCCTCATCACATTGAAATAGCTACACTTAACAGAGCACCGATCCCCGACCGATTCATAGTAGCTAGTAAAAAAAAAAACGCATTGGCAGTTTAAATCCGTTACTTGGACCCTGATTTTCTAAGCAAAATTGGTTTTAGTATCATGACATGAGTATTCCTATAATTATTGGCAACTATTCTAAATCACGCTGATTTTCTAAGCAAAGTTAGTTTTAGTATCATGTGTAATCTTGCATTGAATATCTTTTCTAAATATTCGCATCGTGGACTATTTTTTCCCCAGGGAGCGACTGAACAAATGGCGTCCCTACAACACTCGCTTGCGATGGCCCAAGCAGCGACCACACATCAACACGAGGTTCTATACGCCACGCAGACACAGAACGAAAAGTAAGAGACCAACTTACTCTGGTTAATTTAAAATATTTGTATATAAAACCATTATAGATTGATCCGTTGACTACCTATATTTCATAGTTATGAGCTAATTGTGATATGTGACTCACGCTCGTAGTGATAAGAAAACACGGCTGATATGAAAGATTTCATTCAAACGCTCTATTCCTAGAGATACGTGCCGCCTTTACTGCCTCGTTATCTAAAATTACCTTCTCTCAATCCATACGTACGCTAAATTCGACACTTCGTATATCAGCATCGGTGGTTCAGTGGTAGAATGCTCGCCTGCCACGCGGGCGGCCCGGGTTCGATTCCCGGCCGATGCAGTAATCTTTTTGCTTTTTTTGTCTTAAGCTTTTTTTTATTTGTTTCTTTTTGAATTATTTTCGATTATTTAATAATTAAACATTAATACTGTTTTTTTTGTATATGTCCCTAAAGTCTAGTTTTGAAAGTTTTTGATAATACAGAGTTTATTTCTTAGAGATGAAGAATAATGATTTCTTTTTCCAGTTTTATTACGGATAATAAGCCATTTGTTCCGTTTAGCGCACTTTTTGTATATTTCTAACCCATAGTACACAACCTGTGAATATAGCCAATATTTTAAGCAATACCAACAGACGCTTTGGTGAAACGGAGTTACGCTTATAAGTTTACGATTGACACTCGTGATAATAGGGTTTTGGACTGGCAGGTCAAATGCACTACTTTTTAAAACGATCTAAAACAGCATTTTGTTTGAAAATAGCAATGTATGACGTCATTATTATTGCTATTTTGAATGGCATCAGAACACTTGCTTTTATGTAATATTTCGAAAAATTATGGACGAAGTCCGTAGTATTTTTAAGCAATGGTTTTTAGTGTATAACTTTCATATTTTATTAATGACCCAGTCCACAACCTAATTATACGCACGTTAAGCCGTAGGTTCCGGTTGCTGTCCATGATCACTTAGACGGCGGTCGTTAACAACCACGTCAGAAACCTGCTACTCGTAAAATGCTTTTGAAAAATTCGGACACTAGGGTTCATCGGGTCGTTAGATGACCACACGAAAAGAAAGAAAGACCGAATTATACAGGGTGTAAAAATAACACAGGTCGAAATATGAGAAAATTTTTGCACCTCGCATGCAAATTAATTCGGTTGGTGATTTGGTTTGGGAGATCCAAATTTCTTTTTTTCATATTTCGACCTGTGTTCCTATCCTTGGGCCAAGTTGTTCAGTTTCATGGGCTGGTTCGCCCCTTAAAATATTTGCAGCTAACATTTTTACACGTTACATTCCTTTATAGTATTTCAAAACATTTTACATTTTGCATAATTTCAGGCACAAAAAAGCCATAGAGCAGCTCCACAAGCAGCTGGAAGACGCCGAGGCAACAATGCGCGGGTTCCGCGTGAAGATAGCGGCCGAGCGCGTCGACAAGGAGAACCAGAAGGAGCTCTTCCAGAAAGAGTGCCGCCAGCAGATTACTGTGAGTCCCTCTCATACTATACGATACATTCCAGCAGCCATAGAGCAGCCACAAGCAGCTGGAAGACGCCGAGGCAACAATGCGCGGGTTCCGCGTGAAGATAGCGGCCGAGCGCGTCGACAAGGAGAACCAGAAGGAGCTCTTCCAGAAAGAGTGCCGCCAGCAGATTACTGTGAGTCCCTCTCATACTATACGATACATTCCAGCAGCCATAGAGCAGCCACAAGCAGCTGGAAGACGCCGAGGCAACAATGCGCGGGTTCCGCGTGAAGATAGCGGCCGAGCGCGTCGACAAGGAGAACCAGAAGGAGCTCTTCCAGAAAGAGTGCCGCCAGCAGATTGCTGTGAGTCCCTCTCATACTGTACGATACATTCCAGCAGCCATAGAGGAGCCACAAGCAGCTGGAAGACGCCGAGGCAACAATGCGCGGGTTCCGCGTGAAGATAGCGGCCGAGCGCGTCGACAAGGAGAACCAGAAGGAGCTCTTCCAGAAAGAGTGCCGCCAGCAGATTGCTGTGAGTCCCTCTCATACTGTACAATACATTCCAGCAGCCATAGAGCGTTCCATTAAATTAAATAGAAAAATGCTGTGGTGCCGGAATAGCATCAACCCATTTCTTTTCCGTGAGTGTCATAACAGGCGACTAAGGGACTCAAGGGTTTTATGTGTATTGTAATTTGAGACACTGTCAAAGTTGATATTTATCACTTAGTGAATTTGTTCCCAGTCTGGTTAGGACATTGCGGGCTGAACCACCCGATTGTCCGTAAGTAAGATGTTTCCGTGTTTCGGATGGCACGTTAAGCCGTAGGTCCGGGTTGCTGTCTTGATTACTTAGACGGCGGTCGTTACACAACCAGGGCCGTCTTAGCACATTTGCCGCCAGTAGGCTATTCAAATTTTGCCGCCCCCTCAACCCACCCCATCCGGCTTCACCTCAGCCGTTTTTTTTTTGGCCTGGCCTGAAGGTATAGTATTAGGTGGTCCCACCCACTCCTATGTCGCAAACAGTCTTACATCCGAACCTGTCGTCGGTTCTCGTCGGATGCCGTCAATTGTATGCGGTTGTCGTCGTTTGTCGTCGAACCGATGACTTGACGACAAATACAAATAAATAAAAATGTCGCAGACTGTTTTCGACATGGGTGTAAGACGACCAATATTATTACATATAACACAATAACAATGATAAAATAACCACCAAAATAAAAATGGAATAGGTTAATTTTTACACGACTGCCGAACCAAAAAAAGGAGTGTAATATTTTTGGGTTTCATGTATGTATGTATGTATGTATTTATGTGCATTTCTTTAAAGGACTGTAACAGTTACAGTGTAACTCGATAATGACTGAACAGATTCGAATGTGAACTGTTTGAGAATAATCCTTGTAGCAGCCTGAGTGACATAGGCTAGGTTTTGCCTTAGAAAACATAATGATAACATTTGCCGTGTGATGCCGGCTTAGAATAGCATCACCCCACATCCTTCCCGCGGGTGTCGTAAGAGGCGACCAAGGGACTCGAGGGTGTTTGTGTATTACAATTTTTAGGCGACAGGCTGACAACCTGTCACTATAGTGATACACATGTTTTCTGGAACAACCTTGGAAAACAATCCTCAAAAACGTCAGACGTGGCGATAGCGACCGTATTGTTACGGCCGTTAACGCTCTGCCTACCCCGCAAGGGATAAAGGCGTGATATATGTATGTATGATAGCAAGAAAATTATAAATTTTTCTCAGATAGAAACAACCGAATGGATCTCCATATAAAACTCTTTCAGACCTTCATGTCCCAAAATCAATTGACGGTTATGTCATGGAGTGAGTTGACGTCTTGTATTACGTCTAAAATGTCCCGTCCCCCGGCCACGGCCCGCGCTTTTATTAGGGTTATGATTTCAGCCAGAAACTTTTATTTTTTTGGCGAATTTTGCCGCCCCCCAGAATCTGCCGCCCTAGGCTTAAGCCTACTCAGCCTAGTGGATAAGCCAGGGCTGTACACAACCATGTCAGAAGTCTGCTACTTGTAGAAGGCGGTTGAAAAATTCTGACACTAGGGTTCTTCGGGTCGTTGGATGAAAAGAGAAAGAGAAAGATTTGAGGCGATAGGCTGACAATCTGTCACTACGGTGATACACAAATCATCTGAAAGAGCCCTCAATATTTGTCAGCCGTGGCGATTGCGATTTCACGTTCTTAGCGCTCTGTCTACCCCGCAATAGAAAAATAACCTTTTTAAAAATGAAAGTGACTTTTACATTTCTATTTCATTTCAGAACATGGAAAACGAGTTTAAATTAAGAGAGCGAGAAATGGAGGACAAGCTTCGACAAGCAGAAGCGGAAACGAAATCGCTACAGAAAAAACTCGAGCAACAGGTACGATCTTTTCTTCTGCCTTTCATCAAACTTCCAATGTGTTTATACCGACTGCTCTTACGGTGAAGAAAAAACATAGTGAAGAAAACCCCCATACAAGTAAATTCTGAATTCAGATGATATATGAATGTGACTTAACCTAGGATTCGGGCCAGGTTAGCCTTCGGGTCGCGGAGGTCAGATGGCAGTCGCTCTGTTAAAACTTGGTTCCACATCAAATCCCCTAGGTTGTTAGGTAGCCGACCCCGACAGAGAACGGGGCAAGTCAAGGAGAATGATGATCAAACTTCCAAACGGATAAAAAAAATCGTTTACATTGAGTGTCTTAGATCCTCGTGATCCAGTAACACAGCTTATATATATATATATATTCTTTATTGCATAAATAGTATATAAAATTAATAAAAAAAAATTGCCGCAGAGGCGAGCTTGTGTCTTAATGAGAGATCTCTTCCAGCCAACCCATGTGTTGTGAGAGAGTGTGAATTAAAGATCCAAAATATTTTGTAAAACAAAAAGAAAATCTAAAAGTTTCTGTTATACGAGTTAGATCAGGCGTTTTTAATGATTTTGTTTTCTTATAGACAAGCAAAAACCAAGAGTTGGCGGGCGTACTAATCAAGTTTGAGGAGCGAGTGAAGTCGCGCGACAAAAGACTGGACGAAGCTTCCGCTAACGAACTAGCGCTCAAGAGAGAATTGGAGCATAAGGACACGGTAATACACTTCATCATCATGATTTCAGCCATTAAGACGTCCACTAATGAACATAGGCCTATCCTAAAGAACCAGGGTTACATTCTTGAGGGTAATATACTTGAACCTTGATAAGTATTATGAACCTGTAGCAGGCCACTGCTGGACGTAGGCCTCCTACAGGGTACGCCACAAGGCACGATCTCCCGCCATCCAATCGCTACCAGCCGTTCTTTAAATTATCTATCCATCTGGACGGAGGGCGCCCTACGCTACGCTTATCGAGGCTTCCTCGAGAATCCGCCTACTCCACCGTCCATAGGACCAGCTCACTGCTATTTCAATTCCATGTTTTAAATTACATGTTTACTTACAATGTAGATAAATATTAAAATAATTCGTAAATCACGTGTGCCGTGTGATGCCGGCTTAGAATAGCATCACCCCATTTCTTTCCCTTGGGTGTCGTAAGAGGCGACTAAGGGACTTAAGGGCTTCATGTGTATTACATCTTTTAGGCGACAGGCTGACAACCTGTCACTATAGTGGTACACAGACTATCTCAACCGGCCCTCAATATTTGTCAGACGTGGCGATAGCAATCGTATTTTTGCGGTCGATAACGCTCTGCCTAGTGCCTACCCCGCAAGGGATAAAGGTGTGATATATGTATGTATGTAAATCACGTACACACGGCAAAGAAATAGGTGTGTTCCAAACGAATTTAATTATTACACTTCCAAATAAAAAGATTATGGAAATCAGTTCTCGTAAAGGAAGTAATTTTGTACTAGAATTATTTTAAATGGAACTAAAAAAACTGTTAATTTGGACTGCCCCTGTGTTGCTTATTCATAAAAGACTGTACCTATGTAACAGCACATAATTTACCTTATTACCCTTCGTCCACAGACAATAAAGCAACTAGAAAAGACAGTGTTGGAGAGAGAGAACAGGCTGTACCAGCTGAACACGCAGATAGAAGAGATGAAACGAGTGCAAGAGATGGTGGCCAAGCTCATGAGCAAGGGCGCCGCGCAGAACAATCCCAATAGCTAACACAGGTAAGATGCATGATGTATGTTTCGCACAATGACTACTCTTCGCAGAATGTCTCTGTAGCAGAATTTTCTGACGTAGAATGTCCGTTTGGCACAATATCTCTTTCGTTTATACGATTATTCTCAAAATAGTAGACGAGACTTTTTGCGAAACGATTATGCGTTGTAGTTGATTTTTTCTACATTTTTAACAATACAAAGTGTAAAAAAAATTGCTGCAAATATTTTGAGGGGTGAATCAGGTCAAAATATGAAATAAAGATTTGGACCTTCCATACAGTTGACTCGCTAAGATATTACATTTTGTATGGGAGGAGGTCCAAAAACTTCTTTCATATTTCATATTCCTAAAAAAATATTAGCTGCAAATATTTTAAGGGGAGAATCAGCCCATGAACCTGAACTACTTTCCTTGGGGAAAGTTTTTCAGTTTCGTGGACTGACTCATCCCTTAAAATATTTGCAGCAATTTTTTTTCACCCTGTATATGGTATGTACTGATCTTCGCATTTGAATAGTGTCTAGTCAGTGGCATATTAACTTCGGATTCATACGATAAATTAGATTTACCGCCACGTGTTTGCTACTCGTTTTACGGTCAAATAAACAGTATGTTACCTACAAACATATACTATTTACGCAAAAATAATAGGGGTGCTATAGTGTGTAAGTACTGAAGTTATGATATAACTTGATGATATAAGTACCGAAGCATCGAAATTTTATTTCCTTAGAATTAGTTGTAAATCTGTATGCTATCCAAAATTAAAAGTCAAAACTCGTTTTGTTTTAGGTACTGCAGATAAAATCGACTTTCAATGGAATGTATGCCCTCCTACGCCACAATAGAATATATTTTTATACTGAACATGTTCTTATTGCGTACATGAATGTATGAAGTGATAATGATATAATAATGTGTCTAAAATTGATGTTGTATAGTTTTTTTTAAACTTCAACTTTGACAAATAAAATGTGATAAATTATCTGATCGTAAAGAATTTTTATTACGAATTAATAATCCAGACTTATGACAACACTTTTCTGTTCCACGCACATAATCTGTGACGTAGAAAGAGCATTTAGAATTGTCAAAAAATGCGTTATGATGGTGTTCTATAACGTTTTCCTAGTGTTCAAGAATCTAAATAAACAGACCAGGCAGTTTACAAGCTTTACTATTCTTTGATACTATTGACGCTGACTTAAAAAAACACTTACCATTCTTAAGAGGGTGGGCGTACCGGGTCCAGGCTAGTCAAATCAATGTTTTGACAAATAGTAATCCAGTTAAAAAAGAAATTGGGAACATCAAATACTTGATACTATTTTCGTATTCGTACAAAACAGACGTCTCCTAACTTTCAGATTTACAAAAATAGCCTCTCCACAGCCTCCAAAGTTGCTAAGGTCACACGTCAACCTTGACTGGCTCGAACAAGCGGCACATATTTTTAGGATACTGTCTAACTCCGTATTCAGAAGGGCAAACCCGGATCAGACCCTGGCGGAAATAGCCCAGACTGTTTGACCCACAGTGTAACCTTCCGCGGGGTAGTCAAGTTCATATTCCATTCTGTGAATAGTAACTTAGGAGTGTAAAAATATCTGAAAATAATTTACCTACTAAACAACCCTGGAAACATACGCAATATAGATGTACAGGGTGTTAGGAAAAGTACTAACATCCTTTCAACGTATGAACCAGCCTATAAAACTGAACAACTTTCCCCATGGAACATAGGTTGAAATATGAGAACATTTTAGACCTCCCATACAAAATTTACTAACCGAGTCAGTTTATATGTGGTGCCCAAATTTTTTTTTTTATAATTAGACCTATGTTCCTTAAAGAAAGTTGTTCAGTTTCATGGTTCACTCCTTAAAAGGAAGTTAATACTTTTCATAACCCTGTATTTTTTTAGATTTTGTAGGGATGCGTCATGTTTTGTCTCCATGGGGTGTCTCGCTTAAATCAGACTTGCCTATTTTTTTTCCTTTTATAATTTCATAATACAACATTCATAATTATATTCCCATCTCTTTTAAACGGTGCTCTATCTAAAAATTACAACAAATATTATAACCAAATAAATGCGGGTTGTACTAAACCGTATAATGCAAACTTTTGTTTCAAATTGTGTAAATTCGTTGCGGCCATGACACTGCCAAATCTGGGCTGTCTGCTCCGCTTAGAGACGGAACAGCCTCCGGCCGTACGAGGTACGGTCAGGAAAAAACATACAAAAAACGTTTTGCAAAAATACGGTTTATGAAAAGCTGGGTCTCCATTGAACGAGCAGCCTCAGATGCTCACTACCGCCCGCAGCATGCGGCGCAATGCGCGGTCGGTGTGGACGGTTTTTCGCCCGAGCATGAGAATTTTAAAATGCGCTGCTCAGGCGAAACACGTCCACATCAACAGCGCAATGCGCCGCATGCTGCGCGCGATACTGAGCATCTGAGGCTGCTCGTTCAATGGAGACCCAAAGAAGTTCGACGCTGGCACCCGAGCTTGTTATAACTTGTTATACTTCTTTATGAATAGAACGAAGTTATCCAGATGATACTTCGATTTGTTTAGTGTTTTTATTTGATGTGTATTTTGAAGTTTCAGTAATGATATCTGTCAAATCTTGCGTCATTGTGCATTTTTGGGTTATTATATAGATAAATAAAATCTTTTTTACTTACAAAGTACCCATTATAAAGCATAACAACAATACAGAAAATCCTAAACTTAAGATAAGCAATGGCGGCTTTATTACACGAATACTTATAGTTTTTTTGCTGACGCTACAACAGTTCGCGTAAGCGCCGCGGCTGTCTGCAGTTCAAGGCCGCGACGACTCTCCTCTACAACACTAATAGCACCAGCCCACCACTAGGTATATCTAAAAATACACTAGTATGGTGTAGGTTAAGATTCAGCCTCAAACTGATTTCTCGAAGTTGGAAGGTTGAGCTCTAGTTAATTTTGTTTGACTTAGTAGAGCTTGACGAACTTCTTATACTAAAGTAAATCAAAAGGGTGATATAATTTGGCGTCGTTTTCTGTAATTTATACAGGGTGTAAGAGACGGTGTAACGAAAACTTTGCAGGCGTGATCGGACCATGACACTGAACAACTTTTTCTGGGGGGGTTATGTTGAGAAACGAAAAAAAATTTTCGAATTCTAATACAAAGTCAGTCAGCTGATCGGGAATTTTGTATGAAGGGTCGAAAACTTTTTTTACGTGCACCATCATAGCCCCCATAGAAAAAGTTCTTCAGCTTCATGGTCTGATCACGCCTGCAAAGTTTTCGTTACACCGTCTTTTATAACACTTTGAGTACCTACCTTTGAAAGCCGTCGTATTTCGTAAATTAACAATTATATTAAAGAGCTTCTTTAAAGGGGCTATCTCTTTATTTTGTAATCTAATGTTTAGTAATAAAAAACCAGCATAATTAATTGTAGGTATCTATTTATTGATTTCAATGCAATATTAAGTCTCGATGAAGTGAGTGAAGTACGATTCATTAGATAACAGTCAAATAAAATCTTTAGTAGCAATAACATTGTACTTAGTACGAACAATAACGTCGACTTGACAAGATAACAGAGAATGCCCGAACATACTACATTTGTAACAATTTAATTTTATGCTACATATAACATTTTATACACGAGTTGTTTTTTAGTACTTGAACAATATTTTCGTAACTTTTGCTTACTTTTCGTTTCATTACCTTTTTATAACATTCTGCGTTAACTTGTCAAGTTTATCACAAGATATTTTATTTCCCATTAAATTAGAGAATTATAATAACTTGTAATACTTAATACTTATGACACAATTTAGGTTATAATTAACTAATCAGATTTCAGAAAATTGCATTTTGTAAGAATTAATAGTTACATAACATGATAACATGCTTATTTTTATTTTAAATTAAATAACGAGCTTTTACTTCTAGATACCTAATAAATAACATAAGGGAATACTAGTTAGGTAAAGATTTTCAAACAAAGTTTGGACCCATGGAAATTATATATCGAGTTAAAAAAAGATTATTCAGAAGTCTATGGAGACTTTTTAAGCCATGTACAATCGCTGAGAAATATTTGTAATTTTTAAAAAGATAAAACTTTTTCAAGCGACAGAACAGAACGGAGGTATAGACTATTTTTAATATTTTATTATTAGTTAAATAAAATAAATAAGACAATATCTAAAACTATTATAAAGATTATAAAACTGCAATCACAAATTTACATTTCAGTGTTGTTCAAAAACGTATTGCTATACACATATCCGTCATTCGTTCCGTACAGAAATTGTGCCTCAAACATTTGAAACGCAAAACAGTGAAACGAACTATTTTAGAAATCATTCGAAAATTGATAAAAAAAGGGCGGAAGTGCCTTACCATAATGATCATGAATCATAATTTTTCACTATTTTTGAAATTGTGCCTCTATAGTCTGTAAGTTTAGGTACTTATCTTTTTGTAAACAAACTTTGTATGAAAGTGACACTTCAGAACTGTCAGTTTAATACAAAGTTTGTTTAAAAAAAGATAAGTACCTAAACTTACACACTATAGGCAGAACTTAGTTCATTTATGTTTGACTAGGTAGCTGGAAAAATCCTGCAAGCGAAAATTGTCCATGCTTCAGGCACAAATTCTGTCAATAGACTACGCTGCCAGCAATACATCACTCTGTCATTATCATTAACGTAACACGGAACATCGATAAGGCAAAAATCACAATCTGTGCGCTCACAACTGTCACTCAAGCTTGCTCCGTAAACAAAAAGCTCTCGGCGCCCCAGGGCATTGAAAAATCACGTTTTTTAGAGTATTTATTGGTTGAACGTCTACCTATCCTAAATAGGTCGGTAATTCATCAAAATAAAATATATCGAATATACCGAATTTGTATGTACAAATTCAGGAAAACACGTAAATGAAACAATTGCGACATTTGATTGTTAACCAATACAGGATGAAAATTATCTACAGTTTTCGCTGTTTAGATATTAAAAAAATATATATGAATTTAGTAGGGGTACAGGGTATACTAACTTCCTTTCAAGAATGATGAACGAGGCCCTGAAACTGGACAACTGTCCCCAATGTTTATAGTTGGAAATATGAAAAATAATTGGACCTCCCATACAAAATGTACTAAGCCAACTGAGTCAGTTTGTATGTGACGTCCAAAAATTGTTTTCATATATCGACCTATGTTTCTTGGGGAAGTTCTTCAGTTTCATGGGATGTTTATCCCTTGAAAGGAAGTTAGTACTTTTCCTAACACCCTTTGCCGATTCACGCTGCTAATGTTCATTAATTACGTTATTCGGGATAAAAAAGAAAAATTATTATTAGCCACTGGGGGGTGTCCACATTTTACCGTTCAGCATCCTATAGCACTTGTTATAACTGTGTAGCGACTACTTAAGAACTATATTAAAACAAGGGATTTCTTGGTGTCGTTTTTGCATAAATATTTCTAATTTACTTTGGGTACCTATAGTTGTCGGTTTTAGTAGCGTAATCGGGCGCGTAGTAGCTCATCTTACGTTGGTTTTAAGCAGAAAACTCCAAGTAGCTTGACCTCTTCGTACTTTATCAAAATTGACTATTCGAAGTCCAAGCAACGCTAGTCACACACATAACTTTTCTCTTTAACCAGCGTAAGCTGAGTCACTACGCTAGGCTTTGCTATTTTAATATTTTTCTTTTTGTACCCAAAGTCTATTAAACAATAAAAACCTACTTTAAATGGATTCGCTATTAACAATACTACGAAGGGAATTACGGGAACCGATACGAAAAGAGAGGCTCTAAAAAACGGTGAGACAACTCTTTCCACAAGTGTAGAAAACGTTCGAAATTCAGGGGGTGTATTTTTGACTTATAACCACTCGTATTATACTTTCAAGTCGCTATTCGAATATATTCATATTTCATGTACGTACAGCTACGCAGTGCCTTTGGAATATATTCATGTGTAATACAAAGTGTTTAAACCCCTTAGGAGACACGCTATAGTACATTGGTAGGTACATTATCCCGATTAAAAATCGTAATTTTTGTAATCCTTCACAAGGATTGATTGCAGGTTTTAGTAGAAATTACTGTTAATGTAGAAAGTAACACCGATTTCAAGAGCCAAACCTTCTCACACTAATCTAATATGAAACGATTTATAAGTACGACGCTTTTGGCACTTAGGTCTTTGGTTTATTCTTAGCTTAGATTCGGACTCTCGCTTATTTACAGATTTCGAAGAACTTGATTTTAATACTCAAATGCCACAATGTCACACGTAGTAGATCTACTTTTGCTGGGTACAAAGCAAATGTCTCTGCTTCCAGCGTAATTTGAGCTACACGTGTCAGGAGGCGTAGTTTGAATCGGGAATTGATTTCGAATTTACTAGTCTACCAAAGTCAACCACACGATTGCATTCACACTTGACATTAATTAGTGTAGTAAAAATTGCGATACGAATGGTTAATCGGAATTCTGATTCAAAAATTTGCATTTAGTTCGTATTTCGCTTGGTGTTCAAATAAAGATGTCGATTTTCTTAAAAAACCCAACATAAACTAACCCAATACCAGATTAGATAACAATTTCCCTTTAATTTTTTTTATTTCTCGAATTTCAGCAAGGCATTTGAGTATTAAAACGAATTTTACAATATTTTGAAGTACGCTTTCAGTAAAATCGAATTTTTCTTACATTTTACAAATGTTAATCAAACTTGCGATCTAGTTTTTGGAAGAGTGCTTAGATTTTACTTACGGTTAAAGAGGTATTTCACTAAGTATCAATTATTAAATATTATTGCTATTTTTAGTTCCTTTTAAAATTCAATGATGATTTCAAACTCTCTAAGATTATTAATGCACTAAATTTTACTAAATTCAAAACTTGTCTAGTTATTCAAAATTTATTATTCTTTATTAAAATACTTTAACGTAGTTACTATTGGTCTTTAATAAGATTGTATTTTAAATACTAATTCAATGAGTTAATGAAGTGACTAGAGGCATGCAAAACTTTAAATGGAAGTGAGCAATTTTGTATTAAGATTTATTTTTAAACGGATCTTAAAAAGTATTCTAGATTCTCTATGGCAAATAGATTTAAAAAACATTTTTATTACCAAACCTTTGAGTACCTAATTATTTCTGCTTAACCTTTAGAAATCTAAAATACGTTTTAAGATACGCCATGATTATACAAGTCTAAATCGGAAATATTTTTACGTCATCTGTACAATTATTTGTCATTTAGAAATTACACTTTACCACTTTTGAACGCGATGTATATTTTTAATTTACTCCACCAAAATTCTGACCAATCACCTGGTTTGCTGATCACGTCATCGCTCTAAGGATTAGACAATAGCGTATTGCATGTACTGTACAAAATTTCGAGCGAATTTCACTGTATTTCTTAGAAGTTAGTAATTTGTATCGATCAGTAGATTTTTTACTTTTACTTCATATTGGTTTCTTGGTTACTTCTTTCACACAACCATACTGGTATATTAGCTTAAATTTTCGTATAATCTAATCATCCATTACACTACTCAATCAATTAAATTAGGTTTTCATAACTTCTAAATTATAACTTATATACTTGTTGAAACAAGGTGACATTCACGTTTCAGATTGTCAGAGAGTCAGATTAATATTTTGTTCATTAAGTACAAAGTCTTCTTTGGATAAATTAAAAACTACATCAGTTTGACTCAGATTGAAGTGTAAAGGATATCTGACATAACATTAACTATACCTATAGGACCATACCATTAAAGCTAGACACGCGTTGAGCGTTTTTTCGTTATGGAGATTGAAACACGCGTACAACGCGCGTCTAACTGTTTTGCTGAAAGGCCCAAGTCTAAGTTACTACTTAAATCACAAATTATATTGACTAGAGAACTTATATTCAATTCCTTAATTTTATCGTATAGTAAATGAAAATTCATGTCAATATAGAAATGAATGTGAACTCATGACATGACAGAATATTATACAAATTGATCAATGAATTTAATACATGCGAAGTTAAATCAATTTAAAATTATCTTAACTTTTCTAGTGTGGTTCATAGTTACAATTTATAAGAAAAATTAAGTTTAGCAATGCATTTTCGTTATAATGCTAAATAATTAACATTTCGTTAATTCATGTCAACATGTCTTAAAATGAAGGAGGTGCACTTACACCTTTTTTTAACAATTTCACATTCTCTGTATTGACTGGCACTCAAACGCTCAATAAAAATCATTTAGAATGTTGCGTTAATTTTGTAATTTTGTCTTTTCTATAACTTTCAATCAGGACGTTTACCAAGCTGGCTTATTGAATAAATCGTTTAGGTAAATAAATCTCGTTTCACATCACATCAGCCTATAGCAGTCCTTTGCTGGCACAAGGGATGATGTCCCGCTTTCGCCATCCAGTCGCTATCAGTCACCCTCCGGCCAGATAAACCGATGACTTAAAGAGAAATGTCCTGTAGTCTTATAAATTTAGACAACAGAACAGTTCTAGTAAATGAAATAGAGGCAGCAAGTAATATGTAGGTACGCTTTCCAAAATATGAACACCTATAAACCCTAATATTTAAACAAACAACCCAATATTTTACGGGTTTGGGACTGTATTATGCTGAGTTAGAATAATATAGTTTTTGACAAACAAAATCGTAAAAGGCAGGTATTTAATAAAAATTTTAGAGTCCCAGTGAATTTTAAGTTACACTGCGCTGTCAAAATCGCCTGCTATTACATATGCCCAGCAGTGGACTGTAACAGTGCCTCTAAATTCAATTTTCAAATCGAGCACTCGTACTAAATACTAAACAACATTATATCACAAAGTTCACGATTGAAGAGCAGTCCACTCGTTGGCAGTAGACGTGTTAAGGATATGGGGAAACTTGTACTACGGGTTCTCTTGCAGACAGTTGCGTTACCTCCTAGTTTGTGCTGGTTCTCTAGTACATTTCTACCTGGAAGAAAAAAAAATGAAATATCAGCTACGAACATACTACGAAAACCTACGGCGTGGAGGGTCAGCGTTTAAAGTCTACAGACATACATACTACGAAACATCTACGACGTAGAGAGAGGGTCTACGTTTAAAGTATAAATACGTAGTCGGTCCCAAAGTTCTGTCACTGGCATATTATTTTTGAATTTAGAACACGAATTTGGAAAAGTTTTATTGCATTCCGTTTTTGAATGTTTGACAATTATTTTAAAACAATAAATGATCATTTGGCGCGATTTTTCACGATGGAGTGGACTTTGAAAGAAAACCGAATAGCAGTTTTGGCGTTGCATCGCTGTGGGCACTCGCCGAGTACCATTTTCAAGTTGCTCAAAAAATTGAAAATAACGCTTAGGTTTGTGTATCGTACTATAAGTAGGTACACTGAAGTCTCTAGTGTTGAGGACAAGAAAAGAACTGGCCGGCCTCGCTCCGCAAGAACACCAGCAGTGATCAAAGCGATCAAGGAGCGCATACGAAGAAATCCTGTCCGAAAACAGAAACTTATGGCTTTGCAGATTAAGGTTAGTAGAAAAACAGTCAAAAAGGTTTTAAACGAAGACCTTAAGCTGCGAGCATACAAAAAAAAGAGTGGGCACTTACTTAATGCCCGTTTAAAAGAAATTAGACTCAAAATATCCCGGGTGTTGTTAAAACGGTACGCGAAAAACCGGCACCGCGATATACTTTTTACAGACGAAAAAATTTTTGATATAGAAGAAAAGTATAATAAACAAAACGATAGAGTGTACGCTACCAGCTCTGAAGGAGCAGGAAACAAAGTTCCGCGGGTGCAACATGGGCATCATCCCTCTTCAGTCATGGTCTGGTTAGGAGTCTCCTACTATGGGCCAACTGAGGTTCATTTTTGCGAAAAGGGGGTCAAAACCAGTGCAAAAGTGTACCAAGAGACGGTTTTGGATCGGTACCTCAAAGACCTGCCCAACACACTATTTTCAGGACATCACTTTGTGTTCCAGCAGGATTCTGCGCCCGCTCACAAAGCCAAGACCACTCAAGCCTGGTTTGAACGTCAAAACATTGACTTTATAAGACACGAAGATTGGCCTTCATCCAGTCCGGACCTTAATCCTCTGGACTATAAAATTTGGCAGGTCTTAGAGAGCAAGGTCTGTGCTAAGCCCCATAAAAATTTGGAGAGCCTGAAGTCAGCCATAGTTAAAGCAGTCGCTGAAATCGACATGGATATGGTGCGTGCTGCGATAGACGACTGGCCGCCGCGGTTGAAGGCCGTTATTAAAAGCAAGGGAGGTCATTTCGAATAGTTTTATGTTATTTTGATTCTTCGATAATTGTATTTTTAATTGATATATACATTTTTAAAAACGGATTGGTACTTTTTATTTTATCAGTATTTTCATATATGACAGAACTTTGGGACCGACTACGTACATCTGAAACAGTTGTTCAGGAGTTACCAGGCCAGCAGAACTATCTAAGAGTACAACTCTTCTTCCTTATACAAGTATAGCCAGCCAGCCTTCATCTCCTGGGGCACCTGTTGCCTGAACTAGTCGTCCAAAAGTTACCAGGCCAGCAGAACTCGCCAAGAGTACAATTCCTCATCCCTTCACGTGTCTCAGTCAAGGTTGCCGCCGGTGCGCAGGTCGGCCTTCGTCTTCTGTGGCAGCTGTTTCCTATAGCTGTCATCCAGGAGTTACCAGGCCAGCAGAACTCACCAAGAGTACAACTCCTCGTCCCTCCACGTGTCTCAGTCGAGGTTGCCGCCGTTGCGCAGGCCGGCTTTCGTCTCTGGCGGCACCTGTTTCTTGAAACAATCATCTAGGAACCCCGACATGGTTCGGTAGAGGTGTTTCTTCACGCCCTCCAGGCTGTGACCCTCGTCGGGATAAATCTGTTGGATAAAAATAAGGAATGAGCAATGCCCTGCTGAGTAAACATGAGTCTTAGCTATCCTCATATCTTTTAACTTTTTTTAGATTTGCATAATCGTATTGACCACAATAGGCACCACGGATCACATGCCTTGGATTGATTGAGAGCGTGTGATCTGTTGTGCCAATGTATATTTCAATCCTGCCGTTCACAGAAATGTTCTTTGACAGAAAAATAACATGTATTCTCTTCTCTCTGAAAGAACTCTATGAAATGGCATGGTTCGCGTCTCTCTTACCTGCTGTCTAAACATGCTGCCCTGATCGGCCAGCGACCGGGCGAAGGCCATCGTCTGCTAGACGTGGACGTTGTCGTCCGCAGTCCCCTGAATCAGCAGCAGCATCTCGTCGTGAAGAGCTGGAGCCTGCTTGGTGACATCTCTTACCTGCTGCCTGAACATGCTGCCCTGGTCGGCCAGCGACCGGGCGAGGGCCATCGTCTGCTGGACGTGGACGTTGTCATCCGCAGTGCCGTGGATCAGCAGCAGCATCTTGTCGTGAAGAGCTGGAGCCTGCTTGGGACGTCTCTTACCTGCTGCCTGAACATGCTGCCCTGGTCGGCCAGCGACCGGGCGAGTGCCATCGTCTGCTGGACGTGGACGTTGTCGTCCGCTGTTCCGTGGATCAGCAGCAGCATCTTGTCGTGAAGAGCTGGAGCCTGCTTGGTGACGTCAGCCTCCGCGTAGCCGCGGTAGTTGCCCGTCGCGTTTGGGAAGCCCATATAGCGCTCCGCGTACGCTGAAGCTGTGGGTTGGAACAAGTCGTTGAAATTAGAGTTATACTATTTAAAAGAGAGTACCTAGTGCTGGATTTCTAGTTTCATCATGTGCATGCTTAGTTTGGATTTTAGTTGATCGGGATTTTAGAAAGCAATAGTATTTATCACAAAAAAATATCGCAGTTGTTTACACTATTCAATGAATCCGTCGGTAAGAACCCGTTAAAATAATAACAATAAATAAATATTCTATTTACGTACATATTTGAGGTTGAACACTTGTAATTACTAGGACTACAGCTGCAATCAGGAGGTGGATTTACTGTCGCATCGCCTGGGATAGCGTGCTTTGAAGAGGTTCAGGGTATTCGCAAGTACCAGAATCACAGGAACAATCAAGAGGTCGAGCTTACCGTAGTACCGCCAGCGCACGATGGGTGTGATGGCGATCCCACAGTGGAACACGTTGAGCGGGCTGGCGAGTGCAAGCGCGGCGAGAAACCCGCCGTGAGCGCGACCCCACACAGCCACCCGGCGCGCGTCTATGAAGTGCAGGGAATCCCGCAGGTACCTGGTGGAGATCACAGGATAAGCAAAAAATAAGGTTATCTACAAAACGACTTTCAACATTGCTATGTTCAAACCTTCAAAATAGAAATCTATCCTGCAGTTTCAGGGTGTCCACCGAAACTAGAGTTCCATCTTCTTTCCTCCCATCCATGTTTTTCAACAGCTAGTCATACTGCGCTTTGCTATCTGGTTGCTCGTTAACTAAATACTCACTCAGCTACTTCAAGCTGGTCCTTCAGCTCGACGGTGCCTAACCGCCGGTGCAGCGTGTGATGCGCGCCTAGTCCCCTGCCCCCCGCTCCCCGCGCGTCTACTGAAGCCAGCACTGCGCCCGCGCCGGCTGCCAGGGATCCCCAGTCCAACACCCACTGCTCCGTCACCAGCTGCGTTCCTGGTGCTCCGTGCCTGCACATAGAGGTTTTCATCATCATGATTTGAATTCTTGATTGAAATGAATCGCAACAATGGACCATACCAAGAATAAGAGAATGGACCATACCATGATGATGATGATGATCTCTCCGACCGATTTCGGCCATGGCGACCACTTTGACTCCTAATCAGATCGGCGCTGATGCGCCCGGAGATGGCTATTGTAGCCAATTTTGGCAGTAAACTCCCGTGTACAGAGTGGACACGTGAGTTTGCCATTTACATAATTATAGTTAATGGCGACGGGTGGACGGGCCTTCAGCTCATCGCGCTTAGCGTCGAGGTCTGCTTTACGCTGTTCCTCAAACTCGCGGACTTGCCTCTTAACCATCCCGCGCCATTCGGGACGCTGTGCTGCCAGACCCTCCCATTGAGTGGGCTCAATGTTGCATCTTTTCATGTGTCGTTTCTGAACATCTTTATATCTGAGGAGTTGTCCGCCATGCTTTCGCTTGCCCTCCTCTAGCTCAGAATAAAAGATGCGCTTCGCCACTCTCTCCTCCGACATCCGGGATACATGACCGCACCACCGTAGCTGACGACGCATTAGATAGGCCTCAATGCCACCAACATTGGCTCGTCTCAGAACTTCGGTATTGCGCACTCGGTCGGACCATCTGATCTTCATGATGGTGCGAAGGCATTTTAGGTGGAAGCGATCCAGAGTGCGTATGTGGTGACGATACACACACCAAGTCTCGGAGGAGTATAGAAGGTTTGGCAGCACAATCGCCATATATACTGAGATTTTTGTGGCTAGCTTTAGGTCGTGCGAGCAGAAAACCTTGGAACACAACTTCCCAAATGCTGCAGCTGCAGCACTGATTCTGCTGTTGATCTCAGCATCAAGGTTACACTTAGATGTTATAGTGTTCCCCAGATAACGAAACTTATCAACCTGTTTCAGCATATCCTCACCAAGCATAATCGCCAGTGTCTCGCGACCATGCGAGTCTAAGGACATCACTTCCGTCTTTTTGACACTGATCTTCAGGCCGAATTTACAGCATGCTTGGTGAAAAACGGACATTAGCTGTTGCAGGCCGTCTGGGGATTCTGCAAGAAAGCACAAGTCATCAGCATACATGATCTCAGTAATCAATGCATACGAGACTTTAGTGCGCGCCTTAAGTCTAGCCAGGTTAAAAAGACTGCCATCTGTGCGGAAACGGATGCGGACTCCTTGGGAAACAGTATTTAGGACTTCTTTGACTACAACTGCAAAGTACAAGGCGAACAGTGTGGGCGCTAGAACACACCCTTGTTTCACCCCACAGGTGACGGGGAAGAAATCAGACTGTTCACCGTCTACAGAGACGCAGCACTGCATGTCGTCATGCAGGAGTCTTAGGAGTCGCACATACTTTTCTGTGCACCCTAACTTTCCTAGCACCATCCAGAGAGCTTCGCGAGGCACACTGTCGAATGCTTTCTCTAAATCAACAAAGCAGAGGTACAACTGGCGACCTTGTTCTCTACTTTTTTCTTGTAGTTGACGCACCGAGAAAATAGCTTCACATGTACCTCGGTCAGGTCGGAAGCCGAACTGGGTTTCGGGCAGAATTTTTTCCGACAAATCTTTGAGGCGGTTCAGTAAAACTCTGGCAAAGACTTTTCCAGGGACTGACAGCAATGAAATACCGCGATAAGAGTTACAGTCAGAACGGTCACCCTTGTTCTTGTAGAGGGCACAAATGCGAGACACTTTGAAGTCCTCAGGGACCCTCTCCTCCTCCCACATTCGAACGAAAAGTTTCCATACCGACGTGTGCAACTCCGTACCACCATATTTAAGTAGTTCACCCGGTATAAGGTCAATGCCAACCGCCCGGTTATTATGCTGCTGTCTGATGGCAGTAACAACCTCGTCGCATGACAGGGGCTCGTCCAGCTCCGTGGCTAACGGGAGTTGAGGCATTAAACTGATATGATGCAGATCAGCTGATCGATCTACGTTGAGCAAGTTGTGAAAATGCTCAGCCAGACCATACCATATATAGTGATTCAAGAAGGTTTTTATGCATAATACTTGCTGGGAAAACATCTTATTTCCACGGCAAAATGAGTTGCAACGGGCGCAGCCACTGGGCGGGCCGCTAGTAAATTCATAAAGCGTTTTTTTTACTCTCTTTTGTTCCAATGAATTATAATAACGGGCTTAGTAGAGATAAGCGGTATTTGTCAAATACGTGTCCAACTTTTAATTGATGTTTTCTCTTTCTATTTGCATTAAAATGGACCCCACGGCTCAAGTTTTAAAAGGGGATTAAATATAAAATGATATCCTGTCGACGGTATGAGTCCTTTCTAGTCTGAAAGAGGCTGTCCTGAATAAATGATTAGGGGTCGGGGAGGTCGGTGCTGAACCTGACCTAGAAGATAAAAGTAAGGTAGATTTCGATAGTTTTCAGTACTTAATAAAATTCATTTCTGCGTCTGCGTGGCCGTAGAAAATAGTATCATCTTACTTGCAAACATTACCATAAAATGACTTTGCAATTGTAAATTTTTTTTAATCATGACATTTTGAATGCTACTACCATTAATTAGTTCGTCTTCATAGATAGATAATTTGTGGCTAACATGTCGATTTGCACCCCCATCCTGTGTGGGATATTACGCACGGATCATAACGTGCCGTGTGATGCTGGCTTAGAATAACATCACCCCATTTCTTCCCACGGGTATCGTAAGAGGCGACTAAGGGAGGCTTTATGTGTATTACAACTTGGGCGAGAGGCTGACAACCTGACACTGCGGTGATACATTAATCATCTGAAAGGGCCCTCAATATTTGTCAGACGTCGCGATAGCGGCTGTATTTTTGTGGCCGTTAACGCTCTGCCTAGATCGCAAGGTATAAAGGCGTGATATGTGTATGTGTGTATCATAACGTGCGATTGCGATCTCTGCCTGTGAGTCTCTGAGATTTCAAGATGAGCGTTTTTCAGTTTGCATCGTCACATAACAACACGTGATAAACAAATGCCCGCCTATTCTACAAAACAGTCAGCATTTCAGAATCCCTGTAGCCTGTATAATAGACGCCCGAGCCGAGTGACCGATCGCATTCCGATTACGAATATTACAAGCACGCGGGCCGCATCACAATATTCTTGACCGTTCCACACAACTTTCTATACCACTACACGTACACTACTGCTTTTATTTGCCGCGGCTATTCAAGCTTTAGAAGCGATAGAACAATGAATAGTTTCAAGCAGGTTGAAGAGATATGGCTTTCGGTGATCGACGCGCGCGCTGCATCACAAAGTGTTCGACCACTCCACACAATTTTTCAACACAGGTACTTACACATTCATTTCTACTTTTGTATAACGTGGATATTCCAGCTTAAGAATCAATGTAGCAATGAATAGCTTTACTCGGGTTGAAAGAGTGTAAAAGACAATAGGCTTTCGTCGCTCATCGTTTACAGGAAACGAATCGGAGTGGAGTACTATTGAAAAGGCCTGTGATGTGACGAACAAAGCTATCTGCTTACATTTTTAGTTAAAAGTTTCTAAAAATCAGTTTCAATCACAGCCACAACAGTCCACTGCTGGACATGGGCCTCCCTTTATTGGAGGGTACTGCCATATTCACCGCGCTTGGCAGGCAGATTGGCGAGCGCAGTGTAAGGTGTTGCATTAGCAGGGAACACTGCCGTCCATTCCCTTCATTAATGATTAACCCTAAGTCGGTTGTTATGATGTCCACGGGTAGAATTGGGGTGAAGCTATTCTAAGCCGGCACCACACGGCACACGATCTCATTTCAATTGTTTTGAAATAGAAGTAGAACACATTTTATCCTGTCATCTCATCGCCAGGAGAGATCTCTTCCAAATATTTAGGAAAGGGGAAAAACGAAAAAGCGAAAAGAAAGGATTACTAAGTAAAACAACGTTTTCAGCTTGCGTCGTTTTGACTCAGAAAGGAATACAGAACACTCCATTGTAATGTTGTCTCATGGGAAATGATTCGTACCTTACCTACATGATTTATGGATTTTACTAGTACTTACTCGCACTAACGTGACTGAGTATTATATTGTGATAGACGGAAAGATAGACTACGCACATTAGTGCTGGTCGAATTAAGGAAAAAAAAAACTTAAAATAATGGGAAATAAAAGGTTTGTATTTTGAAGTAAGTTTCGCGGACTGGCGGTCCGCTTATATGTTTGTACTCGTACTAGACTACGAGTATACTACGCGTCTACGCCGGCTACGATGTCGTAGCATTTTTGTAGCAAATAGACTAATAGAGGTCTTAAGGATTATGTTATCCTGGTATTTAAGTCTGCAACAGCAGCTGGTACTTAGTGACCTCGTGCTCTCTAAGACCTGGGAGGTAGCAGCAGTCTAACTCTAGTCGCGTTACTGCTGAACAGCTGGACTGAGCAGTACTGCTATCCTGGTACTTACACCTTCATCAGCAGCTGGTATTTAGTGTCCTCGTGCTCTCTAAGACCTGGAGGTAGCAGCAGTCTAACTCTAGTCGCGTTACTGCTGGACAGCTGGACTGAGCAGTACTTCTATCCTGGTACTTACACCTTCATCAGCAGCGGGTACTTCGTGACCTCGTCTTCTCTTAGACCTGGAGGCAGCAGCAGGCGAACTCTGGCTGCGTTACCGCTGGACAGCTGGACTGAGAACGTCCGAGGAGTCGGCAGGGCTATCGCTGCTAACCGCTCCTAAACAGAAATGCAAGTTTTTATTATTATTTTATGTACATATATCACGCCTTTATCCCTTGCGGTGTAGGCAGAGCGTTAACGGCCGCAAGAATACGGTTGCTATCGCCACGTCTGACATTTTTGAGAATTGTTTTCTAAGGTTGTTTCAGAAAACATGTGTATCAGTATAGTGACAGGTTGTCAGCCTGTCGCCCAAAAATTGTAATACACCAATACTCTCGAGTCCCTTAGTCGCCTCTTACGACACCCGCGGGAAGGATGTGGGGTGATGCTATTCTAAGCCGGCATCACACGGCATTTATTTACTGTATTACATTATTTTATGTTATTTACTGTATACGTATTACGAGTATGTATAGCAGGTCAGACAAGCCTTGATGTATAAAGTACACTTTTGAAAACAGCAACTGCAGGCCCAGTACACTAACTAAACAAAATTTTAAAAAAAGTTTAATCTGACAGGACAGACAAAGCCTACAATCCTTTTCCCGTTTTAAAATTTATCGATCAAAATATGCTTCATGGAAAGACTACTTTTTCGCGGTTTTGGTCAGCAACGAACAAATCAGGTGTGTCTCGATTTATCATAATATCTATGATTGCCTAAGATTACGTAAACAGTAATAAGAAGTTCTGTTTTATTCTTGATTAAACAGAGTAAAATTTATACCTATACTGTGAATTTTAATAGACTCATATTTTCAGTCGTAAACTCATTGCTTACTGAGCAGTATCATGCAACGACCCTGAAGACAAAATGGCCGGATCCATCCATGTATATCTAATGAGAGATCTCTAAATATTCATATACCTAACATCAAAAACTTATTATGTAGAGACTCTGCTTGGATCAAATTGTAAAGGCTTATGTAGCGTCATCTATAGCAAACGAAAACCACAAATGAAGTTACCTATGTGGTCTACCACTGTCTACACTTGGAACCCCAGCCAGACGATTTAGATGGACCAGGAGCTCTAGTTTTGAATCTGCGCATATATAAATCGACTTCCTACTAGTTGTGCTTGTATCACACGTCTAACTAATCTTATCGTTTTACACATACCCTTGACCATAAAACATCGAGTAATCGGAAAAATACGTGTGGTTACTCCAGCTGTTGCAAACTCCCGTGCATGGAATCGAATTACAACTTTTCAGAAAGCTTCAGGAAAGTCATCAATGAGGATGACTCGTCATGCGCTTGCCCCCCACACGAATGACAAAATATGAAATATACTTATGACATTTTTGCTTTGTGAGACTGTGATTCAGTAAAACGGTTACTCTTTTATTCTTTGATGAATTATTATAGGTCTTACTGTGGGAACACAGCGCGCCGAGACCAATTTTTCATCTAAGATTGTGTATTATTGTTTGTTTACTAATTTTAGATAGTCACGCATTATTCCGTGCGTAGGCACGATTAATTCATATTTTAAGTAAGTTAGTTGTCGTAGGTCTGTATTTCTTTCTGTACTTACCTACTATAAGATAGGCAAATTAAACAATCGGTTCAAGACATTAGATTCTTTCCAAATGAATATTGAGCCGGTTACATAATCAAGTCGGATGATTACGTTTTATACGATTAATAATGGGATGACAAAAAGATAAGCGTGTCTATAGGATTACAAGTCTTTGTTGTTGGTACCTACCTACATAACGAAGAGATCGCATTCTATCTCACGCGGAACACTTATTCCTTGCGACAGCAATACCCTTTGTAATTATTTCCAAGTCAGATAATGGCATTAGACAAGCCTTGAGATAATTAAGTGTCGCGGAAATCATCTTATTTCAGCTACATAATTAAGATTGAAGGGAAGTATGCTTGAAACTGGAAAGCACTCGATTTTTCTTGTAAAATAGGTATCACTTGAAAGTGAGCTCATTAATTTGTGCAGCAGAATGGTTTTCACTTCCGGGTGCTCTACTGTGTAAAGAATATGGAGTATAATGCTCACTGAAATGTTAAGACGCAATTCTAGCCAAGATTTCACTACCTACTGCTACTGCTATCCTGGTACAGTCGGTGCACAAAACTCGTGTAATATTCAAATAGGGTTTCGAGTTTATGGGATCGTTGGCGACGTCTTTTAAAAACAACATTTGTACAATTCATTTAGTAAAAAAATGCATGTGAAAAGTACAAATTACTAAAGACTGATAGATGGCACTTTGGTTATTCACTGAGAGAACGATTTCACCTGTAAATATTGTATTTATTGGTCATAAAATGTGTGATCATTTAAATGCTACTTTCTACAGCTAAAAAGATCGCTGATTCGTGAAGGTGGCGATGGTCCAGGTCCTTACTCTAGCTGTTTATGGAAGCAGCTCACCTTGACTGCAGTGTTGTTCTCTAGATGCGCGATCAGTCTAGGTTCTGGAAGCGCTGTTCTGTGTAGGCTGGCGGTGGGCACTCCAGGTCCAAGGCACTCCAGCACGAAGTATGCTGATGACGGACTGAAGTGTGCATCGTGGTATAGGCACGGCAGGTTTTGAGGTAAAGCTTCTGTGAGAGGAAAGACAGGTTAATTTAGATTGTGGGGAGGAGAATACTAATAAAGAAAACTTTAGATTGTAACTGTTTATACGTAGCTGATTGCTCTCCCCGATTATGACTTTGTCTGGATAGGTTTGCTATTGACGAGACGATAAGATAGTAGGAGTAACCCCTATAATGCCAAAGTTTCTTCAATGATTACAATCTTATCAGGTATGATATTTTCAATGTATGCAAGGAGCGTTATGCCGTATGGTGTCGGCCCACAATAGCATCACCCCAATTCTACCCGTGGTTGTCATAAAAACCGACTAAGGGATAATCATCAAGGCAATGGGCAGAAGCGTACTCTATGAATGCAAAATCTTGAACTGCGCTCTAGCCAATCCGCCTGCCAACCAAGGTGAGCATGGCAATACCCGGATATGAGGGCCATGTCCAGCACTTCCAGCAGACGCCTGTTGTGGCTGTTTAAGGTTAATGTAGTATCATCAGACGTTTTTCGCTCACCAGGCTGTTTCGTCTTCTTCTTCTTCGAAGGCGCCGGCGACGTCGGGATCTCCTCATCCATCCACTCGGAGTCCCAGGTGCTGTCCCCGGAGGAGGCCAGGCTCCCGTAGTACTCCAGATTGATCGAGGGCAAAGGCTGCGTTTCAAGCCCAGGTGGGTTATGCTGTCAGAGAATTTAGTGTCAAAGCCTTGCATTGTGGAGGTGGGAGTGTGGGTGTAGGAAAGGAAAGGGGAGGTTGTGACGCTGTTTTTTGAAGACTGTGTTTTGTACTTTCTATAACAGTGGTTGTTTTAAAAAGCTGATGGAATGGTGTGGTGTAAAAATAAAGTGAATTCGGTGACTTTAATAAATGGTGTAGGAAATAAAATGCTTTTAGTCGTAAACGAATAGAGTTATAACAAAAGTTTGGAAGAACACAGTGCACTAAATAGCGTGACCTAATTCTTGTGTTTGATAATCTAATCTAAAATTTGTGTTTGATCATTTTATTTCTGCGACATTTAAGATGTTAGGGAGCCAGAAATAACTTAACCTATATATACTTTAATTTCTTGTTAAAAACACACTCATCACAAATAAAAAACTAATCGAGGTAAGAGTGTGTTCGGTAGTTTAAAAGTAGAGATATTTTTGTGCATACTTTTGTAGCTATATAGGTAGCGGAAAGGCGGTAGATTCGGTAGACAACTATTTCAGAGGCTTTTTAGAATTTGTTTTAGTCGGGTCTTTAGATAGATGATAGGTCTCGCTGGTCGGGTCATTCGCCGACTCGGTATTCCTTAAGGCCATCCTCTAGGACAAGGCTTACCTGCGTGTTACAAGTGACGCAATAAGGCAACTTCTGCGGCGAGCCTGCCCGCGGCGCCTCAGACGACACTCTGTATAGATGCTGCTGCCCTGGTTTTCCTTCTGGTATACCCAGGTAATATCTGAAAATAGGAGACTATTTAGAAAACGGAGGCTCTACAAATTACGTATAGTACCTACACATCCTTCAGGTGCATAATATCACACTGGAAGACCTTCCTTCGTTATTTTCTACAAATGACTCTATTAGTAAGTACTTATACACTACGTCAAAGGATCTAAAAAAGGCAATCAAAAATGGTTGGTGGTTCAAAGTAAATTCCGTATTTCTCAGGTAGGTATTAGCGGGATCAGCTACTGAACCAGGTCAAGTGATTTGATTTTTTAAGATAATGATCAATTAATTTTTTAAGTATAAAGTGACTTTCGTTTGAGCGTCTGTACTTGTCAAACAAAAAGGATAGGTATTCGTAACAACCCGAAAAAATAGGTCAAGTAGGTACTCATCAAACTGAATGACTTGCCCAAGTTTCCCATAGCATCATACATTAGATAGGTCCGATGCAAACATACATTTTAAAACAGTTATTAGGGCGTTTTTGAATAGGATGTTTAATCATTGTTTAAGTTAAATCGATCTATGTTTCTAGGGAATACTAAAAACGTTGTAGAACCTGATACGAACTCCACCCACACACTCTAAAATCTAATAGTACATATACACCTACTACTAGCCACTACCACTACTAAGGCTACAGAAACAGCCAGAAGGCAGAATTTTCTGAACAATGTGAACGAATGAAAAGCAACAGACAATCATCTGCTCCCTAAGCATGAGTAAGCGTTAACGAAATTAAACCTTATTTTGCCGTCGACGTGGATTGATTACTAGCGGTCTTTATTATTCCTGGGCTCGTACTGTTGCTAGGCAATTTCAGGCAAATTTCAGTACCTAGCTTAGGTTTTAGGTTTTTGGATGTAATGAATAATAAACGACTTCATTTCATACTTATTTTAAACAAGTTTTCTGAGCTTACACTTTGCTTGAACTGCAAATACCTTCCTTTCGACATTTTAATTAGGTAGGTATTTTGTTTTAACCAATCCCACATAGCAGCAAAGCTCACTCTTCCCTAAAGTACCAGGCGCCCATAAACTCACATGTGCTGATTTGCATGGTCCCATGCCAGCAGCTTCACAGCGTCGAAGCTGCCGTGCGTCAGAGGCAGCGCCCTCTGACCGTGCGCCATGTGTTCTGCTCTGACCACGTGCCGGAACAACCCTGCTGGCCCGTCCCTGATGGGAGCCAGGGTTACTAGAGCTCCACCACCGGCAGACCAGAGGGGTGAAGGAGCTGACTCCACCCAGCCGTCTGAACTTGATATCCGGTACACCTGGGAAGAAAGATTTGGAATGGCCGTTAGCTGAAACTTCTTTCAGTCATAGAGACCTAAACATAAATTGAAGAATGCTTTTGTGAGGCACGCATTCTGAATTTGAGTACCTAGAGAAGTAAGTAGAATTTACTTTATATTAAAATGTCAAGCAGCTTACCTCCTGACAGACCCATAATGGGCTCTTGCAGACTGACACTACTGACAGGTTCTGAAACCTGGTCAGCCACACCACGCACACCTCTGTGAGAGACACCCATTGCGCACTTGAGAAGTAGAAGTCCCTGTTGGCAAAAAATTGACGTTGTATTGTAAATGTCTGTCTGTCTTCTCATAAGTTTTTGGTAGAAAAAAGAGGAACAGAGAGATTGTTGGATGGAATTTATCTAGATGGCCTGACCACCAAAATAAGGCACCATCTTAGAAGTCCAACCTCGTTATAGGAAGTTAGAAGTCGGCGGATGGCATATGAGGATCGGGCATAAGTATATTTGTTCTATTTTGGATCAACTTTCTAGAATGGGTCACTGGCAAATTCTTGAAAAATGTTTGATGAAAAACGCTTATAAATTATTTATTTACTCTTTCTTTCATATACGCGTCGTGTTCGCAAGGACAAACACATTTTACAAATTCCCGGACTTTTTCCTGCCTAGTCCTGTATTCCCAGTAGGATCCCTCGGACAGATCCTTCGTTATTTTCCGCACATGTATCTTCCTCACTCAGTTTTACTTAATCAGACCCTAAGGACATGTGTAGGTATTTTTTGTATTAAAGTGTACTATCGAAATCAGCTTAATTAAGTGATGGGATCATCTTAGCTGTTATTTTGAGTACCTATAGGTTCATCTTTGGAAATGCTTTGAAAGAACATCCCTTTACGCAATCGACAGTTATTATAAAAAACAACTGTTTTCAAACTAAAACACTTTACTATATTTTTCTGAACGTTTTCCTCAATGTTTTAACAGTTTACTTGTCTTTTTTTTGCGTGTACTTATAGAGGCTTTTCTTTTACCCTAAAGCGTTTTTCTCGATATTTGTATTTGGTACCATTTTTACAATGGGCGGATAATGTTAGATAAAGCGAATCTTCTAGTACGATACTTTCCCACTACGGACTTTTCGCTAAAACTTCCGTATTTCAAGTTATTTATACTTATTTCCCAAATATAAAAATCACCGCTAGAAATCGAACCAATATATTTCCGGTCTAATGTATTTCCGGTGCCTTAAAACTTCCGGTTGCTGACTAAAAGAAATACGTTCACGTCACTCGTTCCCTTTTGACGAAGGACCAACAGCGCAATTTCGCATTTATGTAACTCTAGTGTTCTGCTTAATGGGACCCAGGGGTTGCGTTGACCCTCTGGCCATTACTCTTAGCTGTGCGTATGGAGAAAGCCTCTTTGCACAATACACATTGTTGTTTGTGAAAGAGTAAACAAACAGTGGGTCTTTTTATAGTAGGTTTTCACTTTTCAGTACGTGAAAGACTGATTCCACTAAACTTTTCATTAGTATAGTATCTCATTGCTAACGAGGTGTCTGGGGTTTCAAAAGAGGTGTCTGGGGATTCAAAAAACTTTTGTCTACATTTCGAAAAATGAGACATAAACCCTTTCATGGATATGAAATTTTACGAATTCCCGTTTCACCACTAAAATTGAAACGTTAACGTAAAAACTGTCTCTCCCAATTGCTAAAATTCCTGCAAGCTTCAAGATTTACCTGCTATTTCAGTTGCCAAATATTTGACCAAAAATATAACTGCGGAAAAGATTACTTACATAATACTTTCAAAAAAGACTCTGTATACCAGTAAGCGTTCTACAACATGTTTATTTTGGATTAGGACGAGTCTGTTGGTAAGTGATTCGCCCGCTCCGTTCCACGCGACTGTTTGCCTACTCCGCTTATAAAGTGAATGTCGAGCAATTTGCTTGCGTGGCGAAAGTCAAGCAATTTTGGCAGTCGGCAGTTACTTTTGCTGCATATCTGAGTAAGCTCTTCCCGTGGAGTTTAATTATAAGATTAGAGGAAATAAGTATGAGATAAGGATATGTGTTGTGTAGATATATCTTCTTATGTAGATATATGTCTTCCTATACCTAGAATCTAGATACCCGAACTTTTTATTTAAATGTTTTGTTAATGCTTAGTATGGATTGGTATAGTTATATCTAAAAAAAATATTTATCAAGTAGTTACTTGCCGTGTGATACCAGCTTAGAATAGCAGCAGCCCATTTCCTTCTCGTGGGTGTCGTTAGGGTAATTAGAGGGTAACATGTGTATTGCAATTTAAGGATGACAAGCTCTTACTACGGTGTTATTATTATTTATTGAAAAAGGATCATCAACATCATTATGTTTCTAAATGACTCTAAATATTTGTCTGACGTGGCGTAAATGTCTGTTTACTCTCTGCCTACCCTCGAAGGTATATGAGCGTGATGTATGTATGTAGTTCTTTCATCAGCGGTCGATGTAAGATGTTTTGTTCGTACAAGATTGCTAACTACGGCCTATTATCTACTAACGTGAGGGTCCCGTCATGAATAAATGTTTATCGGAACAATACTAAATTGTCTGTGATTATGTATTTGATTGCTTACCCCTCCTCAAAGATAGATTGGGGCGAAGTCGGCGGTTGACCCGTATGTGCCCGAGGCCTGGGGTCACTATGTTTGTGATTTCCTGGTACAGATCTATTTAATATCGGCATGAATTTGATTACTTACCCTTCCTCAAGGATGGATTTAGCCGTTGTTAGGCGGTAGATCCGTAATCGTATGTGTCTGGGATCAACATTAGTATGTAAGACAGGATGTAAAAAATCAACTGCAAACATTTTAAGAAGTTGACCAGTCCATAAAACTTAGCAACTTTCTCAAAGGGACATAGGTCGAGACATGAAAAATCCCTATACAAAATGAGTTGGCCGGCCTACCAGTTTGTGTGAGACGGCCAAATATTTTTTTCATATTTCGTCCTATTCTGGGAAAAGTTGTTCTGTTTCTTGGACTGGTTCAAATAGTTGCAGTTGATTTTTTTACACCTTAGATAATGCCGACTACAACGGTCAACGTGAAAGTTGCGTTGTTGGTGATTGGTTTTAAGGTACGTCACGCTTCTGATCTCCTGGTACTTTTAAATTTAGTTCAATAGTGGTTCTTACCCTTCTTCAAGGATGGCTTTGGGCGGCGTGAGGCGGTTGATCCGTATGTGCCTAGGGTCAGCTATGTCTGCGATAGTTAGCGTGAACGTCGGGTTGTTGGTGCCGGGTTTCGGGTACCTCACGCTTCTGATCTCCGGGTACGTCTAAACAAAAATTTGTAGGTTTATTTTCAAACAAATGAAGTATCTCAAAGAGGACCATTTGAACAACCAGAATGAAGGTCCTCAAACGTGTGTGCAGCAGACGTAAGTATAAAAGAAGAAAGAAAGAAGAACATAGGTACGTTTCTATAGTTTTGGGTGCAGTTATAGAATTCACAAAAACTGTGGTGTCGGTCGCTAACCTGCTACACCAATTTGAGTTATAATCTCAACAAGTAAGTACCGCCGCCCATAATGAAAATCTCGTCAATCTTGACCACATGTACACGATTACAAATTTAGAATATACCTTCGTTGGATCATCTGTATCCAGCGAGGTGCCGTACCACGGGTACTTCTGTTCATGCACCAGGCTGTCGTTGAAGCTGGCATACAGCATCATGTGGCCATCTGCAGACATCCATAGCGCCTGTCGCGATTTCAGGATCTCTTCTGTAGACAAGTAAAAAAGTTTTTATGTTTCGAACACACTTTCATTCATAACTATGTTAACCATGTAGGCAAATATTTATGTTTGTATGTATGTATAGAATATTCTATCAAACTGATGCTCGTTCGGGAATACAGCCTTTTTGGCCCTTTAACACGAGGCATCGCCATTAAGATGGAAGAACGGGTTGGACCTCTGGACTCAAACATCTCATCTCTGGACATGCATTCGAGAAGGATAATATGTATTTTTCCATCTTGCATTTCAATTCCTTTTTTTAATTCTCATTGAACACCTAAGGAGCCAACTGGCCTCGTGCCCAAACATTTTCACAAAATCTATTCCAAAGAATTGAAATGTTAACTCTTACTTTTCACTCTTTTTTAACTACGTAACTCGCAGTTAAAGTCATTCATGATCATAATATGCCACACATTTGAGCCAACACTGAAATAGACAGGTCGTATATCTCTGAGTTGCAGTTGAGTGTGACAGCTCCTCGAATTGCAACGATATGAGATATGAAATTAACCGCGCGTATGTGGAGCAAGGGCTGACGTCACGCGGCAGGGTTGCCACAACGAGAAAGTGAAAATAGCGCACAACATAACATAATAAAATTCTTTATTGAACTACAAACAAAATTCTTTATTGCCGTGTGATGCCGGCTTAGAATAGCATCACCCCATTTCTTCCCACGGGTGTTGTAAAAGGCAACTAAGGGGCTCGAGAGTTTCATGTCTATTACAATTTTAAATACATAAAATAAATAAAATTTTAGGCGACAGGCTGACAACCTTTCACTACAGTGATATATGAATCATCTGAAAGGGCCCTCAATACTTGTCACCTCAGACGTGGCGAAAACGACCGTAATTTTACGATTGTTAACGCTCCGCTTACCCCGGAAGGGATAAAGGCATGATTTGTGTATGTACGTACTACAAACATAATAGATAATTACAGCAGTAGAAAACACAAACAACAGAAACAGTACAAACAAGGCGGTCTACTAGGCGGGGTACATTTTGTTCCATGTACTGATTTCTTCAAATTTCTAGTGAGAAAAATGAGTTTTTTAGAAGAAAGGGCTTTTTCTTCTTACTACACCAATCATCAAAGTTTTGTACTATCAGCAGGTGGTTGCTGTCTATGATTACTTAGACGGCGGTCGTTACACAGACACCCTGTCGACAGACAGGCTCGACGCAGGGTTTCATTTGGTCGTTGTACAACTCGGTATCCCACACGAAAAGAAGAAGCAACGCAAGGGATCAACCTATTCTGGTTTTCCTTATAACCCGTATGAACAACCAGTTAACTTAATCCCTTTAAGAGGTAGGTTAATTTACTGCTATTATACCATTCACTATTATCGAGATCCTGTTTTAACAATAACGTATGGATAAATCATTACCTTTCCAATCATACTGAGCTCTTGAGCATTTATTTATTAACAAATATTCCCGATATAACCCTAATGCATTGGATGCACATTGCAGCCACTTGCAGTTCTGCGTCAATGCGCCATGCGCCGTGCCAATGATGTACAGGGGGCTCTAACCTTTGCTAAATAATCATACACACATCACGCTTCCATCCCTTGTGGGGTAAATAGAGCATTTACTTAAATGCGTCGGAAACATGTTTTAGGGCCGTTTCAGTAAAATCGTGTATCACTGTAGTGACAGGTTGTCACCCTATCGCCTAAAATTTTAATACACATAAAACTATCGAGACCCGTATTCGCGTCTTACGACACCCACGGGAAAGTGGGTGTCGTAGTGTCAGATGTAGCGATAGTGACCGCATTTTTACGGCCGTTAAAGCTCTGCCTACCCCGCAAGGGGTATATGTATATGGATGTATATAGGTAGATTCCTTAAATGCATAGGATGATGTTATTAAGTTAGATTCAATGCAAATCTTGAAAACAAAACAAGATTTTAAAAAATTGTCAGTCGACCAACCTGTATAAGAAATACTCGTAAGTTTACTACTGTCCCGTCTAATAATATCAGCTGTATATTTCTCAGCTGTTCAGTAAAATGTGGTCGGTCACTGACACCCGTCTGATCTCATGATACCCTGGTAGGTATATCTGATCCCAATGGGTTTATAAATAGGTACCTACGTATTTCAATATTGCGAAATGCCTGACACATCCTTTCATATATCACAATTTTAACGCTACGAAGAGCACACGCTTGTAAATTAAGATTCAAATATCTACCAATATCTAGTAGTAAAGTAGTATCTAGATTTAAGTATTATGTTAGGTAAGTATAGATGTCGGCATCATCCAAGAACGAGAAAACACAACTTTTTTAAAAAGAGAATCAACTTCAACGGACGTAGAAAGTGCGAACCTTCCTTTTTTTGTCGGTTAATGCTTAAAACCTCCTAATTCTGACAATCATTTTTCTGAAAACTGCATCAAAACGGTTCATCCAAACGCGAGATAATCGCGGACAAACTTACATACATACAGGTCAAACTGAGAATATCCTTTTTTTTAAGTCGTTTAAAAAAGTATTACACATCATGAAATGTAAGCAAAAAGAGGTGTATCTTTTTTACTGAGCTACGTACGGATCCAAATATTTAGAGTGACTCAGTTATATCAGAGCAAAATGGGCATGATCCTCCCAAACTATACCACCATATTTCAACCCGGCTAAAAGCTGGCCCCAATGAATAACGATCGAAAATATTTTATGGCGTTTTTGCCATTTATCTTCGGAACCCTTGAATAAATTTGGAAGTAAGTGAAATAGAGAGAATCTGGTTCTGTGGTCTATTGGTGTGACCGTTCGCCTTAGGATCGAGAGGTCCCAAGTTCATGCGTCATGTTTCTAGTTCCCAGATTGGCTAGGACATTGCAATTAAGGGCTGAAATACCTTTCCCGCAAGAAGATAGTTCCGTGCTTCAGAGGGCACGTTAATCTCGCTCGGTGGCTGTTTGTGTGTGATAACTTACAAGGCGGTCCTTAAACAACCATTAGGTCGTTGTTTGACTCGGTGTCCCACACGTCAGAATTAGTAGAACAGTTATGTCGTTAAGTGCACTTCTGGGCATTTTTTATGACTTGTTTGTGACAACTTTTCGATTTTATGGACATTTTGTCATCATCAGTTTACTAGTTCGGTTGATCGGGTCGTTGGACGACTCGATGTCCCACACGAACAGAAGAAGTCAGAGCAATGTTAAATGCTGTAAGGTTAACCTAGCTGCCTCCGAGGCAGTGCCTTTATGTTTCACATCCATCTCCTTAGATAAGGATAACGTAAACCGGTTATATCCGGTTCTCGTCTTTATCCACACTTCTTGCGGGTGTGAAGGGCGAATAGCATTTTTTTATAGAGCATACGGGCTGGCAGTACCGAGAAGCAGTAAAATCACAAAAATCAATACTTAGGTAGCAGGTTAGCATTGTTTAAAGCACAGAAAAATTGTTGTCTATCAGAAAATTATCTACACAACAACAACACAACACAAATCACGTCTATATCCCTCCCTGGCGGGGTAGGCAGAGCGTTAACAACCGTAAAATTACGGTTTTTATCGTCACGTCTGACAATGTTTGAGGATCGTTTCAGATACGTCTCGTGTATCACTATACCTACTGACGGGTTGTCAGCCTGTCGTCGCCTAAAAATAGCACTACACATGAAACCCTCGAGTCCCTTAGTCGGCTTCTACGGCACCCAAGGGAAAGAAAATTATCTATCGTACGTAAACCCTAGGTATACCTACTTTTCTCTATCTACCTATTACACCTGCTATGGTCCGAATGTAGGTCACTGCCTCATTGCAAGCAACAGGTCAAACAAAATATAACCTTATCTAAAAGTGTTTACACAGGCAAGTAGGAACATGAAATTGGTGAGACGTGGGTGAGGTTTAGAATACCCCTTTTCAAACCGTGGGTGTCGTAAAAACTGACTAAGGGGTAATCATCAACGGAACGGGCAGCAGCAGTTCCTGCGATTGCAACATCTTTTACTGCACTCGCTAATCCACCTGCCAAGCGTGGTTAGTATGGCAATACCGAAAGGGAGAGGCCCATGTCCAGCAGAGGACTGTTGTGACTGAAGGCTGAGGTTAATAGGTCTCCGGTATCCAAAAGTGATCAAAGGATCATGCCCAGTCTTTTATTTGTATGCTCGTCCTGTTTTTCATCAGTCTTGCGTCCTCACTGGCAGGTCTTGCATCAAAGCCAAAGTTATATAATTATACAGTTTAATTATTGCTTTATCATTTTAGAACAGCTAATATCTCAATCAGGATAGAAGTTCTGGAGTTATTGAGTGTTAAAGTTGGTCATCCAAAGAGACGAGAAGTTTGGCTGTCCTTAGTGTATTTCGTTCTAAATTCGTTATATTCGGTAAGCAGTGTAAAAAATGTTCAGACCTCAGTAAAAATGGACGACGGTACATTGTTTTAATGTTTTATATAAGTTCACTGTTTTATGCAACAACTGACGTTGCTATCCGTTATTTAAGTTGACCATATTACCTATATATTTCTATTTTTGCATCCATTGGTTTTGTGACGCAAGACACATTGTGAGCCCATGTGTGGGTATTGTCCATTGTTACAAAAATAATTTGTGGCGTATTTCAACAACATATAAGTCCTATTTGTTCACCAGATATTTTCACTGGGCCCATACTGGGTAGACCGCAAAACGTGAAATAATTCATTAAACCCATTTTTTGTACAACAGTATCTCATCCTGTCCGTATAAGCTTTCCGGTGCTTCTCATAATGGCCTATTTAAATGATAATTTTTCACAACGGATCGGGTTTTTCCCCCACGCTCGTCTGAAGGGCATCTCGCTGAATCTGTTAACTGAAAACGGTTATTTAGGGCTCTTTACATAATGGGTAAAAACGGGGCGTTTCGAATTAGGTAAGCAAAGTGTGATAGAGTGAAAATATCCACAGATGATGCATACCAGTCGAGGAATTAACAAATATACATAATGAAGAATACTGCAAACATTCTGTTGGCTCTTATATACAAAAAAGGTCAAACGATTTTTTAAAGTCCGACTAACACCTGGCTGGTTTTTTAATTCTCATCACTGCTTTTCAGACGGAATAGTTAAATACAATTTCTATTTTTACTTTCTTTTGTGTTTTGAAAGCCCGTTTTTGGTTAAGTTTGGGTGTATAACTTTGTCTTATTCACTGTGGTTCTTAGTCGCACCGCATGATTTTGCAAAAGAAATCTAATAATGACTAAACCTAATATTTACTAAACTACGATTTTTTTAAAGCATTAATCATACATTTCGTTATTATGATGACTTTCAAACGATATTGTACCTACTGCATTAATCATTGTGAAAAATGGTTTTCAGTAAGTAAGTAAAAACAATTTCGGGAAACTTACAATAAATTAGCGTAAGATCTCCAAAGAAGGGCAAGCGGGTAGAATTAATTAGGTATTGAAAAACAATTGTGTTTACAAAATGATTAATGACTTTTTTAAGTAGGGCCTTGAACTAAGTAAAAGTACTAACTTCTTACGTATATTAATATTGTGTGGTAATGGTAAGAATTAAACTTTCGTAGCTACGTCTACTTTGACCTAGTCAACTAGTTATACAACAAGGAGTATAGGTACCATACATAGATGAGTATGGCATCTTACGACCTACTTGATACTACGTAATCCAGATCGAAACTTTAACTAAATAAGTTTGTGTCTGTATAATTATTTATAAATTACCCTACTAATTAATTATTTTATGAGTTACTCCGAAGTGTGTAGGAAGTTCTTACTAGGAACATACAAAACGCTAAACTAAACTACTACAATAGCCACAAAAGTCCAGATATGGGTCCTATCAGGGGTATTGCTATGTTCACCATGCTGGGCAGGCGGGTTGACAAGCGCAGTGCAATGTGTTAAAGATATTCACAGGAAACGCTGCAGCCTATTCCTTTCTTTCTTTCTTTCCGCGTGGGACACCGCGTCGTCCAACGACCAGCCTATTCCCTGAATTCATCACTTAGCCACCTTATATGACACCCACTGGTAGAAATGGGGTGATGCTTTTCTAAACCAGCATCGACTGAACTGCTGAAGTATTAAACAAATTATTCGATTATTGATGACCCGCCATACTGGAAATCTCGCCAAGTTGACTTGTTAGGCAGAGTTGCACAACTTCCGGTGGAAGTTCGTTAGTTTTGCGACCACTGGCTAACGCGATTAGTTCTGTTGTCACAGTTTTGATTTGCAGGGGCGCCAAATCATCGCTAACTTGGCTTAAGCGAGTTAATTAAGTTACACGAGTGATTTGTTTCCGAATCACGATAATCTTTCTTTTTCTTTAGCTACACTACATATCTGCTTCATGTGTACCTCTATAATTCCGAATTTCAGATCGCAAACATACGAACCATTGTGTTAATTAAAATTTTCTTTTTTTATCATAGTATCCACAATTGTCAGCGTTGTCTTCGAACCGACAAGCAAGGTGGACTGAAGATATGATAGAGTCTATCTAAACAACTTTCCTGGAGAAACACCGAAATATGAGATAATATTTTGGATCCCCCATACCAAATTATAGGCGGCTGGTAGAGATTGGATCGCGAAAAGATAGGCTACGCCTAAGGCATACCCTGAAGGCTTTTGTCCTAAAGTGGACTGCAATAAATTTGAGTTACCATAGAAAGTCAGCTGATCAAGAGTTTTGAATAACTAACTAACTAAAAACTAACTTGTCTGGCTCAGTGACCCGAAATGGATCTTAGCCTCCAAAACGAGCTTCCTCCACTGATCCCTGTCCTGCGCCACCTCCACCCAATTATTGACTTGGAGATGGCCCAGGTCAGCTCCCACCATATCTATCTAGCGGTACCTGGGGCGCTCGACAGGACGACGTCTGAATGAAGTTTTGGATGGGAAGGCGAAATTTTTTCTCGACTACAATAGATAAAGTTTCAGTTTTGTGGTTCGATAATGTCTGAAAAGTTTCTGGTACACGGCCCATACACCCCAATTTCTGAAACACATAATGTGAAATTTCTTCACGTTGTTTTTAGGTACTTTTTCTTTCTCGCAACTGTTACAGTTGCTCGAAGTGTGCACTGAACCATCCCTTTATTGAAAACTCGGTCGATACTTATCACATTTCTGCGCGAGATTGATTGGAATTGAAGCGACGTGATGTCACCAGAGACGATGTAGGTGACGCAACATGTATAAAGGGTGACACAGAAACGAGTTAAGTACTTTTAAAAAATTAAGTAAATGCATTAAGTTTATCCCTTGCAGGGTAGGCAGAGCGATAGTGGCTGTAAGAATACAACCACTATCGCCACGTCTGACATTTTTGAGGATTGTTTTCCAAGGTTGTTTCAGAAAACATTTATATCACTATAGTGACAGGTTGTCAGCCTGTCGCCTAAAATTGTAATACACACTCTCGAGTCCCTTAGTCGCCTCTTACGACACCCACGTAAAGGATGTGGGGTGATGCTATTCTAAGCCGGCATCACACGGCACCGTCATTAAGTAAATGTACGCTATTAATTAAAGAAGGGGGAGGCCCATGTCCAGCAGTGGACTGTTGTGGCTGTAGAAGTAGTAGTAGATGGTTCCGTGGGGTCCAAAATTATGTCGAAACACGGGACGAGGCGGCAAGCAGCTCATTAAGGTATAAATCTAAAAGTTGGCAGTCAAGCAGAGTATCTAATGCTGCCAGCCTTTTAAGCACTACGCCTCAATAATACCCGTAGATTACTTCTGAGAAATACTTAGTACACTTATGCAGTCATTAAAGTAAAAATTATAATAACAACTAATTTTATAAAATAGCTTCTATCATAGCCCACCCCGAATAGTACCTGCAAAAGTGCCTAAAAAGTACTTAGTATTGAAAACTACAAGCTAGGTACATTTATCTTTAGTAAAAAGAAGGCTAAATTGAACTGGAATATAGTAAGCTTTCGGGATGCAGAGGTCAGATGACAGTCGCACTTCACACGTCATATCCCCTAAGTTAGGTAGCCGACCGCGACAAAGAACGGGTTATGGCATGGAAAATGACGATGAAACTGGAATAAATGAATCCTCTTTATACAAATTCTTTACACGACAAAACAGCAGCTACGAACATAAAATCAAGCACCAAATAATAAAATATTGTCTGCGGCAGAGCAGAAAAACGTTAAAGTCTGGCAGGGTTCCCGAGCCTGGCCAAATGGACCAGGGAGGTCGTTAAGATAAAGCCTGCCTGTTTTACTTGCAGCTGCCTGCTCATGATGGCAGCTATTTCTTCTAGATATGGGCATGGCTGAATTCTAACAACAAATTCGCTAGTTTCCTGGGTCATTAATAAAATATAAAAGTTTGTGTACGCTTAAAGCTATTGTCCAAAAATACTACGGACTTCATTCGTAAACAAGTAAATTTTTTAGGATTTAATAAACTTTCGCAAAGAAAAAAACATGCAATTTCTTGCAATAAACTGTTCTACTAGCACGCTTAGTATTCGAGTCGGAGGAGTTTGTGACGCGACGACGCTTTTCAATTTTGTGAAAAGGCTAGCCAGGCTAGCCAGAATCCAATTTCTTTTGTATTGCAATTCGTATAACTTGAGAGTAATTTGCCGTGCAAGGTATTTCAAGACCCTTACAAGAATTCGCTATGACGGCTTATACAAAAAATACGAGTAGGTAGGTACATTCCGAGCAGCCTTATATTTATCTATAGGTACTTATCGAAGAAAAAGAAAAAAATCTTTTCTACTTAGTGCCTGTAGCTAAACGCTAGCCTTCGCAGCAATTTAAAACTTCATTTCTACATCTTACCTACAGACATACTTTTACCTATCTAGCTAGCACTATTACAAAAAACTTAAATGGTACGCTAGTTCAAAATACTTATGATAAATAATGGTTTTAGATTGCAGGATATACAAGTTATGCGAATAGTTTCATGCATACAATATTAACTATTGTATTTTAAAGACGTCGACAACAGATGTCGCTGTATGTTTCCTAGAACGCGATAGCTGTTTATTATAGTCAAATAGTAGCTAAAAAATTGGTAGTTCAGGACTTGAAAACTAAATTCGCACGCACAAAAATTGCTAAACAAATAGTCGGTTTTATCTCCCCTGAATATTTCCATTCAACAAGCACTAGAACTGGGAATTCTCCAGTCCACTTTGCTAACAAGTCACGTCACTAGCTATTCTATACGCCATTTTATACTCGTGAAAAGGGGTTTCTCGCGTGGCTAGTACCTATGTGGTGCAGCGCGCGCATACTTCTAGTAGTTTCTATGTGTGATGAAATGAGGCTTTAAATTTATGAGTGTTTTTACTCGCTGTGTACCATACATTGGTATACGTTAAAGCCAACCACACAGCATGTAATACCTATTTTAATTTTACAGCATGTGGAACTGTTAGTAGGCAGGCATCGTCTTGTTTGTAGGCGTGATCAAACCATAAAACTGAATATCATTCCCCCAAAGTTACTTAACTATTTTCCATAGTTATTTGCAGATCTAGTAAAAGATCAGTATCATTCAATGGCCTCGCAGTTTTTGCAAAAAGCGCCGACTTTTAATTTATGGTTTTTATTCCAAGCAATTACACTTGACGAGAAGCAATTTTACGAGCAGTTTTTGTAAGCATTTCAGCTATAGCAAGCGGTACCTATAAACTTCTCTCGGCCGGAAAATTAAATCGCCATGTCGTGTACAACAGTATTGTTGAAAACTGTCCCCTTATTTTTAGATACGACGGCTTGATTAGAATGCGGGAAACGTGATGAGACAATCGTTTTGTTGTTTAGACATGTGAAATGTTGTCGGCATGTCAGTCGATGTCAAAGCTGTAAGTACATACTTTTGTAGTTATACCACCATATCCATATCTTAACAAAGTTAAGCTCCCTTTCGCATCAAGGAAACCTTTGTTTCAGTTCAAGCTTTTAAAAACGTTATGCTTTGGATACATCTTCCGGTTATCATTGACAATTTAAAGCGCAGGACTTTAAATCAGTTGGAAGAAGATTAGCATAGTCTTCATAGTGTCTGTGGCTGTATCGTGTAGTTTTTGCGCTTCAACAGCTATACGTTACCTACCTCAAGCATTTCAATCGAAAACATGTTGTAACTATCTGCATTGGCTGCTTTCCTGGTAAAAGGCCGTCTAGCCACTGCGCTCTCCAGCGCAGTAGTATTTTTAGAGATTTACTAAGTTTAATCTCCACATACGTGACACATGCCTTCGTACAACCAATCAGGCACTCAGGTGTATATCGTCCCGGGGACCCCGTTGTCTATCACCCGGTACCCTGTCGAGGATCTAGGACCTGTTCGGTTGAATATGTAGTTGTCTTTGATGGTGACCAGCCTGTGGCCTACTAGTCAACAACTTCACGCAACGGCTGCTTTCTTGGTAGAAGGCCACCCTCGCGCTGCGCATTTTTAGAGGTTCTATAGCTTTTCAAAGTTCCTAACATTGTTTACACGTACCTTCATACAACCAATCAGGCACTCCGTTGTATATAGTCCCGGGAACCCCGTTGTCAGTCACCCGGTACCCTGTCGAGGACCTGGGCGCTGGTCTGTAGAAGATGTCGTTGTCCTTGACCGTGACCAGCCCGTGACCCTTGGGGGTCCACATGGCGAGCAGCAGCTGTGGACCCTCGGTGATCACGCCGTTCACCTCGTCGGGTAAAGGCGTGAGCGGGTACGATTCTCTGCAAGAGAAAATGGTCTTTAAGATAACGGAAAAATACTATGATGGGGGCATTGCGTCTGGGACAGTTGAATGAAATATGACAACTGCTTAGTGCAGAAATTCTTTGATGTCACATTCATATCATAATATTCAAACAATATAAAATGCTCCTAATTAATTTAGGTGACGAACACTTTGCATTGTTTGTACATTACGCTACACCATAGAGAAAAAATGACATTCGCGTCGTCTGCTATGATCTGTGCACTACACATAACATAGATTTAGTTGTTGTCTGTTGCATGTGATAACTTACTTACAAGTAAAGAATACATCCGCAAAAAAAAAAACAAATATATAATTTTATTTTGCCTTTGGTTCTCGAAACGCTATTATCTAGTTTTCTGGGCAAAGCCAAGCCGGAGTTTCGTTACATTACTAAGACTTATATATAGTAGAAAAGACAGCGCTATCCTACGAGTACCTCTTACATCTTAGATGCAGCGACGATATAGCGTAATTTACATAAAAGCGTGTTGAAAAGTGGCAACACTCTATGTTATTAGGTTAGAATATATTTATATCGAAATCTAGAGAAAGTTCTTCTTCTTTTTGTATAGGTCACTGAGTCCACGAACGACCCTGGAGTACTACCGCTTACTAAGTACTACCAAAAGGTCAATCATTTGAAAGGAACTTTATTTTCATAAGGTCTAAACAGAAGAAGTCAGTTACTACAGTTTTCTCTGTAAAACAAAGCATAAAACTTTTTTTTAAGTCGGTTACCAAGCGGTAAAGTTCCTCGGCTGCATGCACGCCTGGTATTTCCATAACGCGAGTTTGTAGAGTGTCCGCGACGACACGGGCTAATGATATGCGGAGAGCAGACAGTTTTAGGAGTTATGTAGAGCAAAGTATGAAAGGAAGTAGAGGAGTTTTGTTTTGCGGGCCGCGGCACATTTACACACACATACATAGGGGCCGCTTTAGTGAAAGCACATTTAATTTTGTGATTACATTCTTCCTCTTCTCTTCGTGTAACAATCGAGTTGTCCAAAGACCCGATGAACCCTGCTAGCAGTTTTTCAACCACCTAATACTACAAGTAGGCCTCTGATAAGATTGTGCAAACCGTGATTCTCTTACCAATTCCGACCTAACCCTACAAAGTTAATGTTTGATGTTATGGTACTATTTAAAATACCAATAACCATAACTGCTTTCTACGTCATTTCCTGTATTATGAATAATAAATGATTTTGTATATTTGCCGACTATTTCCAACTGAAGTCAATTCCATACGACATGCGATCACGCACGCGTTGATCGATGGGTTTGATAACTTGCCACTAAAATGGCGGTTACTCTGCACTCTTTTTAATAGGTACTTAGGTACATAATTAGGGATAATTTAATATAAAAAATTGTTAATGAACGAGATGGGTCAATTCAATTCAATTTCTTGTTCTTTTATACATACACTTTTTTATCTTTTTTGGGGTTTGTCCATTGGACAGGCAAAAGTTTTAAAATCATACAGTCTAGTCTTATGATTTCGCCAGTGTCGAGTTTCGGCAGAATCGGTGTCCAAATATGATAAAGTCAAAAAATGCATTTAAAATACAGAGACATCTCCTGATGATCCTAAAGAGTTTGCAGATTAACAAAATAATATTCTTACATTTTTGATTACGTTATAATGCAATTTTTACTGGTTACTTCTCAAAACCTTTTGAATTCTAACAATGCACGTATGGTTTAAATTGGCCAGTAATACCCTCAGTCTATGCTTAAACGGGCGTTAACATTTTTTCAATACCATGCTTGAATGAAAAGTGGTTCTCCGCACAATACTGGCTTTGTTCCCGATTCAACCTCGCAACTATACTTTTTTTGGTGTTACTATTCTCTTATTGAATAATATTAAATCTAGTTTGGATCCTTTTCTAAACTGGCGGAAAGTGATAGCAATATGTACCTATCTAAAACATGGTAGATAGCCGTATTGTTGCCTTGTAATAACTATTACGCAGTGGCCACCGCAGTGCCTCATAACCATAACAAAACAACAGGCTATAAGTGTACAACCAAAACCCTTAGTAAACTGCGTAGCTGATTTAAGGGGGTCATAATGGCTAACAGAACAGGCTATCGGATTTTGTCTCTAAACTTGTAGCTGTAGTTTGAAAATATTGGGCACTGGTGACACGAGCAGCTGCTAGTAGACCAGTAACGACCATTTCTTTAGGACTTCAGGTGACATAGTATGTAAAAGGCTAAGTTACACAAAACTTACCGCAATGACCCAATTCATTCACGCTATATCAAACAATATCCTAAAAACATGCAATATTCTCGGAGCAGGCCGTGTCCAGCTATGGACTGTTGTGGCATGCTGTGTGGTCAGCCTGGCCAGTCCCGAGGCAGCGCCTTTATTTTTTTATCCCACTCGTTTCTACTGGGAACATAAAACTGTTATAAAAAGGGAAAATTGTGTTGACAATTTTCTAATTTTTACAATGACTAATTTATTGTATTGTAACTTACCTAGTTACCTACTGACATTCTAATAGCATTCGTTGTGAATCTACTCGGAAATAAACGATTGAAATCTTAAAATTTGTGGCTGTCGAAGAACACAGATGCACTAGGATCTAACAAGGACTCCCTGATCCAACAATTTTAGAACCATAAAAAGCCTGCGGGTCAAAACAGTCTAAACTCTCTCCAGTTGAGTTGAGTGCCGAACCTTATTGCTCTTTTATAGACCCAGTTGAAGGGTTTTACTACCAAGAACAGAGAAAACCGGCATTATTCAGTGCCTTTCAGTGGTTCCCAGAAACGGTTATGACGCCTTACAAACTTTTGTACGAACGAATATAATACGTACCTTTCTACTTATTGATTTTCACGACCTCAAATTCACAACAATCTTACATATAGTTAATTATGGTCTGAATAATAAAACATCAAGATTCTCCGCAATTTAGAAGTAAATTGTTGTGTTGAATTTGGTGATGATGATGTGGCGCAGTGCTAGTGCGACTGCCTCGGTGTTCGATTCTCGGTGGGTCACTAGCAAAGTTAATATTTATCATATCACTGTGATTTTCTTCCCAGTCTGGTTAGGCCATTATGGGCTAAACCACCCGATTGTCCGTAAGAAAGATGGGTCCGTGTTTCGGTTCGCACGTTAAGCTGTAGGTCCCGGTTTCGTTATAAAACCGAATGTCCGAAGCCTCTTGTAGAATGCGGTTAAAAATTCTGACACTAGAGTTCATTGGGTCGTTGGACGACTCAGTGTCCCACACGAAAAAACAAAACTATGTAAAACTATTAATATGATATCTATTAATAAGAGGCAATATATTAATTCTAACGTAATTAAATAATTACTTACATTCAACAACAACGTAGGTATTTTTAAACAGTTAATTATACCATGAATGAATTATTTACACATGAACATTTTAGTTAGTTAGTTACTTACAATCACAAAAGTAAATTAAATTTACAACAAAAGTAGTCGTCATACAATTTGGACAATAGTTTCATCGTTGGTATTATTCTACTCCGGCTGTCTGTACCAACAGACCGTCGCGTTCAGAGATAAAGTTTAAATTAAATTCAACTAGTTATAAATATTATCTCTGTCGCAATGGTTACTTCCTGTGTATTTCGGATTGTACACATACATTCATATATCACGCCTTTATCCCTTGCGGGGTAGGCAGAGCGTTACGGCCGTAATAATACAGTCGCTATCGCCACGTTTGACAAATATTGAAGACCCTATCAGATGATTCGTGTATCACTGTAGAGTCAGCCTGTCGCCTAAAGTTGTAATACACATTAAACCCTCGAGTACCTTAGTCGCTTCCTACGACAACCACGGGAAAGAATTGGGGTGATGCTATTCTAAGCCGGCATTACACAGCAATTGTCTTTATAACAGTAATCGTTTAGGCATTATTGGGTAGGTTATACCGCGTGTTATCGTCTTCGAATAGCATCACTCCATTACTACCGTAATGCGGGTGTCGTAAAAGGCGACTAAGTGATGGATTCAGGGATACACCTTACACTGTGCTCGCCAATTCGCCTGCCACGCGTGGCGAGAATGGCAATACATATCGATCGCCGCTTCAAGACGAGCATCACGAGATCGAGAAATTGACCTTCGTCAACCGGTGCGTCGGTAGCTCAGGGGTTAGAGCAGGGGGCCGGTACCATACGCGTCCCGGGTTCGATTCCCGGTCGACGCTTGTCAATTTTTCGATTTCTTATTTTCATTTCTGAGAATGGCAATACGCCCCTTCTTGGTGGACGGTTATGTCCAGCAGTGGACTGTTGTGGCTGTAGTAATTATAGTAGGTAGGTTAGGTTAGGTATTTCCGATATCCAATTTGGCTGCTACATCAAATGTGGTATGGCGTGGTATGCCATAGCGGTTGAGTTGGTATGCAATGTTGATGCAGTCGGTATGCCGTACCAAGATATGTAAGGTTACATTTATTAAGTCCTACAAATATTTTGACGGTGTGGTCTAGTCAACTCCTAAAACTGAACAACTATTGTAAAGAAAATTTTACTAGAAAGAATATATAAAAAATTTGGACCTCACATTTATTTGATTGTTATTTAAGTACATACATACACATATCATTCCTTTATCCCGTATGGAGTAGGCAGAACATTAATGCTGTCGCTATGTCTGACAATTATTTAAGGGTCGTTTCAAGAAAATTGTGTGACTGTCACAATAGCGTCGGATTGTCAGCTTGAGGCCTAAAACACGTGAAGGCCTCAAGTCCTTCACTCGCTTTTTACAACCCCACGGAAAGAAACGGGGTGATGCTTTTCTAAGCCGGCATTATGCGGCATCGGCAGCACACGGCATATTTATCCTATCTATGTAAATAATAACGTGAGGTCGGTATTCCTAAACGTAGGTACTAAGTAGGTAGTACGTTCGTGTGCAATTTCGTGCCAAAATTTTAATAACTTTGGAACTTTGTATGCTATCTTATTACGAGTGCGACAGGTTTGTGGCTTAAGGCAGATTAGTTGACTGTAAAGTTAAATTAGTTAACTTTTAACTAACAATGGCTTGTTTACACATTGCGTGTTAGTTTTATGTACTTATTATTATATGAATCTTTCCTTGGTTTGGTTTACAAAAATGATAAAAACTATAAAAGGAGTAAACAACATTATTGAATACTAGCGGCTTACCCAGCGGTTCCGCCCGCTGTAACTAATTTTCCCGTAGGAATAAAAAGTTTTCCTGGCAAGTATAATATAAACTTTCCTCTTGAATCACTCTAGGTATCTATTAGAAAAACCGCATCTAAGTTGAGTAGTTTTAGAGCATTTAAGCAAGCATACCCAAATACATACAAACTTGAAAACGACTTTGTTTTATACTATGTAGTGACGAAGTATTGGAAGTGTAACTTGGTTCCACGTTAAATCCCCTAGGTTAGGTAGCCGACCCCGACAGAGAAACGGGATAAGGCAAGGAGAATGATGATGATGACGAAGTAGTGTACGAAGTATGACAAAGCAAATGAAAATTTGCCTACACATTTTGTAAGGAAGGTCCGAAAGTTATTCTATACCAGGTAAACATACTTTTCTAACAATATTGATTCATTCAAAAAGGCAAAAAACTTTAGTAATAAAAGTGAATACCACATGCGGATTTTGCTGAAACTTATAACAAAAGGCATTCAAAAGCAGACGGGTCGGGTTAGGTGAGTAAAATCCAAACGAGTTAAATAATCAAACCATATTGTAGTTGCCAGATCCAGTTGCCTAGATTTTCAACACACACACACAAATCACGCCTTTATCCCTTGCGGGGTAGGCAGAACGGTCGCAAAGTTACGGTCGGTCTAGATTTTTAATATAACGTTTAACCCTGCAGCGGGACATCGAACAGTCTACGTACAAAAACGTTTTTCCACTGTACTGGACTCCCCAAACAAAGGAATAATATGGAAAGAAAAGTCAGAAAATAGTGCTCTACCGAAAAGAGCCAAAATGTAGAAGAAGAAGAAAGTCGAGGCCAACTGTAAGGCGAGGAACACACTTGACGCACGACGGAGCGCAAAAATATCGCAGCGGTCTGTCAGATCCATACTAGAAATGTCAATCCTCACACTAAAACCGCTCAACCGCTGTTGAAACAGCAGCGCTATCACAATGTCATCCGTCGAGTGCGGTTTTAGTATGGGGAGTGACGTTTCTAGTATGGATCTGACAAACCGCTGGGATATTTTTGCGCTCCGTCGTGCGTCTAGAATGTTCCTCGCCTAACTGTTATTTATCAGTAAGCTTATGTTTTCCGCTTTTAAAGAAATCGGTGAGAAACACGGTTTTATGTCATTTTTTGAGTAGGTTTAATTTTCATTTAGCTCGAAGCCTTCACCAATTTTTTTTCATTGCAAATCTAGAGCATGCTGAAAACAGTTATGTTACGTAATGACCCGACCGACGATTTACTTAACCATCCTTATACATGTAGTATGAATCACCTTTTTCCTTTATCAAGTACCTTGATCTTATTAATTATTTATTTAATTTGAATATTATGAGTTCACACCATGTTTTAAAGTAAATGAATACCTTTTCTCAAGCATAAGGACTGGAACTTAAGTAGAAAATCGAAGCTAAGATAATGTTTTCAGGACAATTCAATTTCCCGTTCACGTAAACCGTAAAATCCTGTTGCGTTTTATCATCCCAGAATTTCCGCTTTCGACTGCAAAGATTTTTTCAGACTGGCAACCCTGATCCTACGTGGCAAAGGTAAAATTAATGTTAAAACACTTTTTGAGAGATGAAAGAAAAGTGAAAAAGTTAGTGTATGTATTGACCAATGATACAAGTTCATATATTATACAAGGTCATAATCAAAAGATAGATATTCATAGCTCACGTCGCCGCACTGTCACACGATGTTACATACCGCATTATAATGCAGTGCGTTTATTCCCTATCATATATGTATATTCTCAAAATTTTTTATCAAAGATATTACTGAAACAGCGATGTCCCAGTTGCAGAAAATTTGGCGGGATCGGAATATCTCGCGTAAAACCAAGATACAGCTGGTACGGACGCTCGTGTTCTCAATTTTCTTGTACTGCTCCGAAACGTGGACAATAAAATCAGCCGACAGGAAACGCATAGATGCTTTTGAGATGTGGTGCTGGCGTAAAATGTTAGGCGTGTCTTGGACTGAACATCGCACCAACGTGTCAGTACTCAAGGAGGTTGGAGTTACCACTACGCTCTCGACAACTTGTCACCGGAGAATTCTTGAATTCTTCGGACACATCGCCAAAAAGACTGGAGGCAATCTGGAAAGGCTGATGATTACTGGGTCGGTGGAAGGAAAGAGAGGAAGAGGCCGCAGTCCAACGCGCTGGTCCGACCAGATCAGCAAGCCACTATCCATCCAAGTCCATGATGCTTTAGAAGCCACAAGAGGCATGGAGGTCTATCATCCAGGACAAAGTTATCCGTGGAGAAAGTCACGACTCTCAGCAGGAGGAGGATTACTGAAATAGCCCTCAAATATTTGTCAGACGTGGCGATAGGGACCGCATTTTTGCGGCCGTTTACTCATGGCCAGCCCGCAAGCGAAAAAAATTCGTGTGTGTGTGTGTGTGTGTGTAATATTGATACATATCGTTAAAATTTTACGACTGAATTTGCATCTGATTACGAATTTCCTGTGGAGTTTTTTAAACTTTCTAGCGGTCAGTTTAGTAACTCCGACCCTCATCATCACGGTTGTTTGCAACTCAACCCTTGGCATTAATTATTAAAGTTAAATCAAGCAAGTTTCGCCAACAAGGGTCAAACGGGGAGTTTTTCACCAACCTACCTCTAAATGTGGATGCTCGGCTGGACTACATTTTAAGAAATATCTAAGCATACTTAGCAAAAAATTGTAGCAACTTTTTGTATCGAAAATTGTGATGTGTTCCCGTTGTTGCCAAGATCTGTGTCCCAGAAAAGTAGGGTGAGGTTTGGTAGGCTGGGGCAAGGTATGTCCAACCCTCTCTGCCACAACTTACCACTCCCTCCACCAGCCCTGCCTTGTCACACCTTGCCCCATCCTGTCAAACCTTGCCCCATTATCCTGGCCTCAAATAATTATTTATTAAAAGAAAATTCAGGTTCTGATTTTGGGGAGAAGAAAGTATATAAGAAGGATTGTTTATTACTGTTTTGAACATTTTCAATGGTGTTTTAGGTTATCAAAATACCACACAGCACAGTACATAAATTCTATCACGATTTGATCCTAAATAGAAACTGGTAAAATGGAAAATACATACATATATCATGCCTTTATCCCTTGCAGGGTAGGCAGAGCGTTAACGGCCGTAAAAATACGGCCACTATCGTCACGTCTCACATTTTTTTGAAATCTGTATTTTACTAAAATGGAAAATATTGTAGTAAAATACAGTCAGACTCAAATCACATAATAAAAAAGTCAGTCTAATGAGTGAGTCCCCTCGCAAATTGGCATCTAAATTAATACTCGTACCTTGTCTAGACGTTACTCATATAAATTAAGATTAACCTCTCGAATATCAAGGAGCTCGCTGAGGGTTAATTTTAAATTGTAAGAAAATCTTTCATTGTTAGAAATTTTGAGAAAATCTTAGAACAAATTAAGATTGATATTTCAAAAAGATCATCAATCAGTTAATTGCTCAAGATTGATGGAATGTTCAGTCAACCATCAACATAAACGTTTGTTGAAAGATCTTTCAAGCGTTTGATGCTAATTATTTTACATTTTATCTCGAAAAGTAAAGCAAGTTAAGGGACAAAGGCGTAATCTATGTATGTATGTTGTATGTAAAGCACGTTATAAGCTCAATAAAGGTATGTCAACATTTTTACAAGTTTAAATGAACATTGACACGGTTACAACAGATGAACCTGCTACGTAAACGGATGCGTCTGCCAAATAACGCACTTTCATCCATTGGTGCCGCGTCAACGTAAGTTTTTTGTAAGGGGAATTTGAAATTTCCTTTTATCTGACAGACGCATGCGTTACAGATACGCTAAAAATGCGCAACGTTGTACGTGAGACGTGGGATTCGCCATGGATTGGTTTTCTAAATGGGTAAATTACAGCTGTTAGTACAAATTGAGCCCCGGGAGCAGCCGATCAAGAGATTGTCAATCTCCAGATTGCTCGCGGCGGGAAATTACCTCGGTAAAACCATTAGCAGAAATTAAGCGGCGTCTTCATCCCATTTTACAATTAAAATAGTAGATTCCACCGTATTGCACCGACTTTGCTCTGATTTGAAAACTTTTGTTTATAAAATATAGCCCTTGTTCATATCATAAGTTGTTCAAATTCGAGTACTGGTTTATCCTTGGAGTAATTAATATTCTGCATTTTTTTGCATTCTTATAGAGATTTTGTCACAGACGTGATTAAAAAATTTCAATTTCGAATTTACAATTACACCGATTACTGTAAAAAACATCCAGTTTGTATAACTTTAAGGTTTCTTTTCAGTTATTTCGTAATTTCATTTACTCAAGATACTCGTATGTACGTTATAAAAACAAATTTTAATTCCAAAAACATTTGATTCTAAATTGATCAAGATACAAATCAGAAGTTGAAAGCTTTTAAACGAGTTTTGATGGTAGCTTTTAGTCTGACATGAATGGTAAAGTGGTTTTTACGGGACTAATAGTAGGTAGTTAGAGAAATAATTTCAGTGAAACAAACGACGCCACATCAACAAGTATTAGATATAGCAACTTTATTCACTTGGACAGAGAAGAAGACAAATGAAGAAGTGTTGGCACTCGTTGCGAAGGACCGTTGTCTTCTCAAGACCATTAAGAATCGAAGAGGGAAGATGATTGGCCACTTGCTACGACACGACAACTTTATAAAGATCATCATTGAAGGGAAGGGAGAAGGAAGGAGAGGAAGAGGCCGACCTAGACGCACTTCACCCAAATAAGGGAAAAAGTCAATGTCGAGTCGTATCAAGAGGTAAAATCACTGGAGGAGAGAAGAGAAGAATGGAAATTACTCCACCGACAAGAGACCATTTCCTAAGTTTGAAGTAGAACTTTATTCTGATTGTCTGTTACTTTTGTCGAAGAATACATACATATATAGGTCGGTTTAGTTCTAATAGAAGTTACCCTAACTATTCTACTATAATGCGATGTTATTTTATGCCTATGGTAGGTATTTATTATCAAAACCATAGATGAAAACACGTGTAATAAGAGTCTATATGTAAATAAGCTATATGGATCATTTTAGTACCCACGTATTACATTACTTAATGAAATTGCGGCTTCTGGGACCTTGGGGTCCCAGCGGATCCCCGATATGTCCTCGGCGAGGGTTCCGGCGTTGTGTTATAGGGCCCTGTTTAATTTGGGAACGGTGTAACGTGTCAGTGTGTTGAACTATGTAGCTGGCTGGTAGCTATTAATATCGTGGGAGGGACAATAAGGAATGGAAAGTAGGGCATAGGCTCAGTCATATACATATTTATGTCGTAGTCGTGTAGGTCTGCTTTCATCGTCAAATGAAAAAACCCCTTATCAGTTATTTATTGGTTTCATACAGCAAGGGAAACTGGCGTGATTTGTGTATGTATATTTGTATACAGTTTGTTTTTTTTTTAAGTAAGTATATATTTTATATATTTTTTAAGCGATTTTCAAATAAATTCTTATGGAATTTATTACATTTGGACTCTTCTGCTAATTTTTACACAGAAATATTTAAAAAAAACTTTAAAAAAATATAAAAAATACCTACGACCAAAAATTATGAAGTTCATCAATAATTCATGTGTATAATTATGTTTTTGCACCGACTTTGCAACAGAGTACTGAATAAAACACTGTATTTCGTATTTATCCTCGCCATCCTATAAATAACATTAGGCGGATCGCTCACTTGACGCACGACGGAGCGCAAAAATATCGCAGCGGTCTGTCAGATCCATACTAGAAACATCACTCCCCATACTAAAACCGCACTCGACGGACGACATTGCGATAGCGCTGCGTCAACAGCGGTTGAGTGGTTTTAGTATGGAGATTGACATTTCTAGTATGGATCTGACAGATCGCTGAGATCTTTTAGCGCTCCGTCATGAGTCAAGTGTGCGATCCGCCTAAGAGGCAGAAAAGTTTCTAGATCATTTCGCTCATGTCACATATACCCTCAGGGGGCATATCGTGTTTCATGGCTCATGGCAAGGGGCTATGCGTAGAAAAAACTTATGAATAAGAAATAAATCGACCATACTCCAGTACCGCGCCTTCGTGACGGAGTTATAAAGTACCAGGGCGGCATAGATCGCTCGTTGTTCATAAAAAACAAGACTTATGAATTTATGATTTTTGTTCCTTGACATGACCTTAAACAACTTTCCACAAGAATCGTAAATATAAGATAAACTAAGAAAAAAACTAAGGCGTACAGGATCTGTAGCCGATTAATGTGTGTAAGCTACATTTCTTGGGGATAGTTGTTCAGTTTCATAAGCAGAAAAAACGTTTCAAAGTTGCGTCGCTCGTTATCGGCTTCAACTGTCAAAATCAAACCGGTGAAAGCTAGACATCAGCGCGCCGGTCCACTATTTGAAACAAATGTTCCGTATACTTTTTATAAAAACATGGTATGATTTGTTTTTCAGAGATATAACAGATCCTATGATGCCGGTTTAGATTAGCATCAGTCAATTTCTTTCCCGTGGGTGTCGTTAGAAGCGACTAAGGGACTCGAAGGGTTTCATGTGTATTGCAACTTTAGGCGGCAGGCTGACAACCTGTCGCTATAGTGATACACAAGTTATCTAAAACGAGCCTCAATATTTGTCAAACGCGGCGATAACGACCATCATTTTATGGTTGCTAACGCTCTGCCTACCCCGCGAGGGTTAAAGGCGTGATTTGTGTGTGTGTGTATGATATAAGAGTACCAGGCTATCATACTCACGTGGTAAGTATGTCGTACACGGTGTAGCGGGCGAGGCACGAGTATCTGTAGATCTTGTGAACATTTTGCGCGAGCAGCAGAAACCGTCGGTCTGCTGACAGAGAGAAGAATGCCGGTTCTAGCACCCTCTGAAACAAAAAACCCAACAGATAAATACCATATAACCTTGTTAGAAGAAAAAAGAATATCAGAAGAAAACTCCAATTTTGAAAGCGAAAAACATTCAACACGTACGCTGTGCTAACATTCACACAGCTTATTTAGCACGTTTAGTGGCAGACGAGTATACTCGTAACATTTTTTCTTGTCTCACTACAAGTACATTTAGTTGGCAGTGAACGTTTTAGACAACTTCTCCTACTACTACTAAAGCCACAACAGTACATAGGCTCCCCCAAGTGGAAGGGTATTTATTGCCATACTCACGACGTATGGCAGGCGGATTAGCGAGCGCAATGCAAAGTTCACAGGGAACACTGCTGCCACCCTGGATTCTTCCCTTAGTCGCCTTATACAATACCTAAGGTTAAAAATACGATATCAAATGGAACAAGCGCTGTCTGAATAAACTGCTCTCCCATTCGAATGATGAATGAATATGACATACTTGAACCCTGTTTTTTCTTGAGATATAGTAAATCGACATTTCGAGTAACCATTTTTTTGAAAATGTTACATATTGATGTGCCAATCATCTGTCAAGTTCAGTGCATAATAAAAAATAACTATTACGCCGATCTATGGAAAATCACAGTTGAGCTTTTACATCACTCGCACGAGCGCCATCTATTAGGAAGAAACAGATTTTAAAAATCCCATTTCAATAACAAAACAATAGTTACCAGTGCTGGCACAACACTATTTAGTATTTGCAAAAATCTAAAAAAAAAAACAGACTTTATACAAAATATAGGCTTTTCGTCAATCGCCTCCGAGGCTGCCCTGAAAATTACGTAAACGACGAAACGACCGATCGAGGAAGCAATTTGCGAGTGCCATCTCTTACTGCTACTACGCTACGCAACTGTTGATTTGATATACATTGCCGCTTGGTAAAGAATCTGTACTTACTAATCCTTAAACCAACCCGAACACAGGGCCCCAAGTATGCTATTTTTTGTCATTGTAACGCTATCGAAACTCAACTCTCATTCAATTGCCATTGTGATTTTTCTATACTTCAAACTGTTAGCAGACTACGAAATAATCGAAATCATCCAACTGAGATCCAATCGACATCCAACTGAAAAGATTTTCATTTAGCAGAGTTAGGGCCCTGGTCGGCCACTGTAAGAAAAACAGTGGTGGAGCGATTCTAATAGTTCATCCAGCTCCTGTGGCGCCACCCAATAAATGCTCGCTAGAGGACCTTGGGATGCCACCAATGAGGCTGTATGCGTGGCTACACACTGGTCTAAGCATATTTGAAGCCATCGAGACGCAAGAAGAAGAAGAATCGGCAAGTAAAAATTCTTTCTCATGTTTTAAGGTAGACTAAGAGATAAGTTTGCCCTTGTACAAATGCACATAAAGTTAAATAAATCAATAACTTTTATAATGATGAACAGCAACAATTTGACTTGTACATATCACTTCTAGACGAGGAATACACTTGACGCACGACGGAACGCAAAAATATCGCAGCGGTCTGTTCCATACTAGAAATGTCACTCCCCATACGAAAACCGCACTCGACGGATGACACTGCGATAGCGCTGCGTCAACATTTCTAGTATGGATATGATAGACCGCTGCGATATTTGTCGTGCGTCAAGTGTGGCTACAAATGGTCCTACCTTTCTCTTATTCACTTCTAAAAAGAGAGCGACGTTATTATAAGCAATGAAGGGTAAACTAAGCTACAATTCGTCGCCGCTTGATGAGAATAATAATGATGATATGGACAGATTAAATTATTGTCTCTTGTGTACATTTTGATTTATCTTTTTATAAAATGTAGTTTAACACAGCTCGTTCCAAATTGGAATGGAACTTTTCCTCCTGTGTTCGATCTTATATCTATTTCAATTGTATCAAACTCTCTACGCATGACTGGTACATAATGTGGCGGTGAAAAAATATGCATTTTGTTTGATCCATACACATATTTAACTGGATCTAATGATGTTATTCTTAATAAAGGACACATGACGTCTCCAACCATCTGAGGTTCTACAATATCACAATATATGTATAACTGTGATGGTAATCCGAGGTATAAATTAGCTGGAAACTTTCCAGTTGTTTTTGTAGCAATGTTTGTATTAGGGTCAAATCCAAGCTGAAGACTTAAGATAGGGGAAAACCTTAAAGCTATAAGGTTATTCATATCACCTGTGAGTGAAACCAATTTTGTTAATTTATCATGTCTTAATTTGAAGCTTTCTCTCGAATTCAGTGCTGTTATAACATCGTTAATGTTTTCATAACTAGACGTAGGTATGTGACTCTTGTATGTTACTGTACTGAGTTCTTCTTGGTCGGGAACTTTCATGCGTTTGGTGATATACATTATATTATTATTATCCTGAACAGTAAACATAGTGCAAGGATACTGAAATTCAACTAATCCTACCGACCATTCTCCATCCAACTTTATTGATTTTGGTAATTTTGTGGAGAAGTTGGTGGTTTTGTTATTTGGAAAATATGAGAACGAGCTATTACTGGGTAAAGTTAAGTAAAAGTTTTCGCCTTTCATGATTTTTCTAAATCTGATACTAAAACCCAACTATTGAATTTATCAGGATAACCTTTCCACTTCACTAATAGTTCTTTTCTGCGACCTGAATAGCGGGCGCGCAGTATTTTATCTATTTTATACAAAGCAGTGGGGTCGTATGTCACTTTCTGTAGTTCTTTTTCATAAAAAGTCCCAGTAACAATTTCTCCCTGTAAATCTTTTATTGTGTAAACAACAAAGGGTGATCTGTCTATAATCGATGTTATTAAAAATATTTCATCACTCCAATTGGTTTCATAACCTTTTTGAAAAATATGTTTGTACTTAGTTATTCTTACATGATCTCCAACTTTAAACTTAGGTTTGGCTTTAATTTTCGTAGCATCTTCATTTTTTCTCTCATACAAGTTGCGCCAAACTGTCATAATGTTATCAAAGTTTACGTCGCAAGGGCGCATTTTAATACTTCTGTGAAAGCTATTATTGTAGGAATTAAGTAAATCTTGCAAAATATCTATATATCGATACGTATTATTATGAGTAAAATATTTCCACATTTTCATTTTAAGTGTACGTTGGAATCTTTCAACTATGCTTGCTTTGATATCAGGATTATTGGTGGTGTAATAGTTTATACCGTTACATTTAAGAAAAGATTGGACGTCTTTTGCTATAAATTCAGTACCTTTATCGGATTGTAAATGTCTCGGAGTGGCTTTAGCTTCCGAGAATATATCTTTAAAATTTTCTTTTATAGTGGCAGAGTCTTTCTTTTTTATAGGTCTAGCAAAAGCATACTTACTAAAAACATCAATTACGCATAAAATATACTTGAAACCATCGTTATATTCACTGTAACTCCGCATATCACTTAAATCGGCTTGCCAAAGTTCATTAAAATTTGATAGAATGTACTTGTTTCTCGGGAACCGACGACGAACTGGTTTATGTAGGGTGTACGTTTCTTGAGATTCCAACCATTTCTTTGTTTCTTCTTTAGTCATTTTATTTTTCATAGCTGCAGTCAATTTACTGAGACTGCTGTATCCAGCTGGGTGGGATACATCGTAGTAAATATTACGAATTTCTAGTAAGGGGTCCATTTTTCCCAATTAATTCTTTTAGCGGGTTGTGCTTTATTTTGACTGCGACTACTGCCAGCTAATGTTGGTGTGCTGAAATTATCAGGAGTACTGTTTGCTTTCTCTCTTGTTGTTCCAGCACTAGCTGGACTCTGGGACAAAACTCTTATGTATGTGGCTCTTTTAGGATTGCCAATATAAGTTAAGGGGACTGATAGATCTTTGAGTACATAAGCAAAATCTGCCCAACCGCTCGGTGAACTGTTTTTTAGAGGTCTTAAGATATCATTCAATAAGTCGACGATATTACTTCTATGCACTTCTTTATTGCGAACGAACACAGTGCCTTTTTCATTCCAGAAAATTTTATCTTTGTTCTTCAAAAGTATATCTATCAAAAGTTCACCTTTCAATTTGTATGTCTTTGGAATAAAAGCAAGCAACTCTGATTTTGTATAACCATTATAGGTTGCTTCAGTAGATGTCTCTTTGTCATCTGGAGCTTTTTCTGACTTAACTGTTTCTTTTATTTCATTTTCCTTTTCATCAAAAGGTATTATAGGTATTTGTAATGGTTTTCGGTCTTCTCCAATGAAATGTAGATATCTCTGCAATGTTTGCAAATATAGTGCCCACTTTTCCCTGTCATCTATTTTAGTTTTTATTACTTTATGCATTTCCTCATCTAAACGTGACAAATTTTTAGTGCCTGCATTATCTAATTTTAGTCTATCTATGACCTCAGGCTCAATAAGTATCATTTTTTTTGTGTTTTCCATCTTTATTTTATAATTGAACCTAGCAATGCGCTAAGAACAGACCCTAGAATAATAGGTAAAAACGCTCCACCTCTTTGTACTAAAATTTGTTTCCTTGTTTTGTTTGTCCCTTTCGAAACAATTTTCCTCAAAAGATCTTTATGTTTTCTTAATTTACGTGTAGATTTTTTATCCAAGTGCACTTTTCCTTTTAACACATTGAAAATACACTCGGTTATACAGTGGATTTCATCATCTCCACAATTTTTTAACAATGCTTCTCTATACTTTGGTTTTAATGTCAATAATGCTTTTAATAAATCTTTATGAGACGTAATTCTTTTAATCATTTTTTAAACACTAAAACTTCACTTTATATTCTATTTATAATATTAACTAAACAGCATCAGTAGAAACAAAGCAGTTGAATTTGCATATGTTAAATACAGATTCGCTATTTTCTTTTATGGGAATCTTTCCTTTAAAAACGTTTATTATACACTCGCATATTTGCCTTATTTCATCATCATTACAACATTCTAACAAGGCTTCACGATATTGTTCTTTTAATATACTTAAAGCTCTTAAAATATTATTCGTATTAGACGTTTCTACTTCAGACATTATTTGAAACTGACAGAAATTATTTGTTGTGCATCATATTTATACCCCTTTTTTGGTACATAAATTGTACAATGCCCATCGAATGGAAAAACTTTACTTTTAAAGCGACATATTTCATTTGTATTTTGTTTAAGATCAATGAAAAGATATCCATGAGCATTTTTTGTTGCATCCTTGTAAGCTTCTTCAACAAATTTGCTATTTTCCGGAAAAACCTGACGAGCTAAATGTCTTATCTGTGTTCTATCTCGCGGGTTTTTAAAATAAATGATGTAACTTGAATTCAAAGAAATATCTCTTTGCCCTTTCCCTTGATGAAATATATTTTGTGTTATGTAAAATACACTGAGATTCCTGTGATGGCTTCCTTTTGTAAAAATATCAACTATTCTACCATCTGACTCTCTCATAAGATCATCAATTATGAGTAGTCTTGGAAATTTTCCATCGAACATACTCAAATCAGGAATACCTTGATTGTAATTCACATTGTTTAAATTATATAATGGTTGCATTTCATCATAGCACCATATAATTTCATAAAAATCTTCACTGCATATTTCATTACAATGATTTAAAAAACTTGTTACAAATTTTGATTTTCCGCAGCTGCTTGGACCTGCCACTATTGCAGTAAACGGGTGGATGAAATGAATCATAATGACGTGTAATTGTCGTGTGACAGTGTTAAGGAATGGAGAATAAAAAATAAGTTCATCGTTATATAGTTAGAGCATTTTATTCTTGGTAAATTAAACAGTAGATAATTAAAAATGAATATAACTTTAAACTAATGTAAACACATTAAACTTAAAAGGTACAAATTTATACACACTTAAATACAAATTATTCTTGTTTATTCTATATAATATTATTTCTTAAACTATAATGACCCCAAGCTAAAGTGTCTGTTGAATTCGCTGAAATGTACCGTTTTGTATCATTATACGACAGACTAACTTTATTTATTTTTTGTGTGAATATTACATGTTTTATCGATCGAAACCGATACATTTCAGCCAATTGTGTTTTTTTATCAAATAGACATGATCTGTAATTATCCATTTTTAACTTTTTGGTAACATTTTTATTTATTCCTTTTGCTTTTGCTATGATTGTATTTTCTACCTGCATGGCGTACATTTTTGAACGCAACCCAACAAATTCCGTAAATATTTTGCCATTGTGTTCGTCTTTGAAACACCCAATTTTCTTCTTATTTACTTGTGGAAAATAAAATCGGTTATCAACAGGATAGTCAGATGTATCAAAATATTTTTCTAGATCCGGTTTAATATCGGAATAAAAGTCTTCTGTAAAAATTTGATAAATCAAACTATCTGTGTCGGTATACAACAGTTTTATTTTATCGTTATACTTCTTTTTCATGTAATCATAATGAAAATCAAACATCAAAGTTTTTGATATATCAAGTATACACAAACCTAAATAAATAGGTTTGTTGTACAGTAATTTGGTTTTGTTTAATTGTACAGCTACTAAATTATCAGAAAAAATTGATAAGCTATGAAATTCAGGACGAGCTATCAGACTTTGAGCCCCTTGTACCTTACCATTATTTTCCCAATGAGTGACTAACTTAACGTTCACTCTTTTTTCAATGTTTTCCATAGTCTTACCAAATATTGAGTTATTCATTAGTTTGTAAAAATCCTTCTCAAAATCGGATTTAGCTTGTTTTCGTAATTGAGTATTTAAATCAATGTAGTTTGCTAACCACGGACTCTGCTGGAATTGAAGTACTCGGTGAACTTTAACGAGCTTCATCCCCTTTTCTAAACATTGAATTAGGTTTCTATAATGTAGAACATATTTTCTTTTATTATTTAAATTCGGTACTAATTTTGATGAATTGCTATTATTAGTTTTAATATTTTCTGGACAAAAGGGGAGATCGGAATGCATATCATGCAAATGATCTGGATAGTCCAAGTCTACTTCTAATATATATCCTATGTCTGAAGTAGGAGAAACATTATAATTTATGTTTTTGTCGACCCACTTAAAATCACCATATGGTAGGTACTGAGACATAGCCCAACCATATAAATTGTTAGCGTCTAAATAAAGCAAATAAGATATTTCAGTTTTGTCGTTAAAGTTTCGCATGTATTTATTGTTGGCTTTAGCATAGCGATTACTACACACTGAGACACCTCCTCTTATACCCGATTTTATAAACGCCACCATATCAAAATCAGTTAAAAGATCTAATTCAATTTTGGTACATTTTAACATTGCATCCCAACTAAGACCAGGGGCTGTATAATAATGTGCAGGATCTAAACCATACGTTTTCATGCACACATCTCGAAAGTTTTCAAAAACATCAGCTAAAAGTAATACATCAGTTTTTAAATATAAATTCGCATAATCTAACATATTTTTACATTGAAAATAGTTCCACACATCTTGAGCTCTACTATAATCTTCATCGGTAACATTGCAATCATTTAAAGAACTATAAAATTCAGACTGTTTGGGTAACGATGTTACTTTCAGTGAATCATATGATGACATAAATTCATATGGAAATATGCCTTTTTGAATCAATCGCCCAAAGCTTTCTTCGTTAGGTACTTGTTTTCGTAACTCCCTGAGCTGTTCTTTTTTTAAATTCTTAGATAAACTATCTAAACTACATGGCATGAACTTATACGAATCCAAAAACCGTAAATGAACCTCATGTCCATTCACTTTTAACTTTTTTGTAAAAGAAATGTATTTTTCTTTATTTTGTGGTATAATATCAATATCTCCTTCTTTTATATTCAACGCATGCACTATAAAGTGAGCATCATAGTTGCTCAAGTTGTGTAGTAAAACCGGAACAAATTTAGGAGCTCTAAATTTTGAACTGCATAAGGAATGTGCCACTCCTCTAAATAAACCCGTATGCCAATCAAAATATTTTATTGAATCTGCATTTAAGTCTTTTGCACAAATGTAACAAGTTTTTGTTTGAATAATGTCTGCCTCTTGCCAATCTTTAAGCGGCAATGGTTTCTTTTGAAAACTATTTCTTTTATGAATCTCACACACGTCTTTGTACATATTATTCATTAAACTTTCAGCATAGTCAGGACCTGTATATGTCTTATATGTTGATAAACTGTCATCATAAGAACACTTGATATAATAACCATAGCTAAACATTTCATGTTCTTGCATGTTTCGTGTAAAAGACTTTGAACTGTCTGGATCGCAAGCAGCAATGGGTTTAAGAAAAGCTTCCGTATCTGCATATATTACAAATGGTACTTTCATTTGTCTTTGGTATTTGTCAAAACATATTTTATTTGTAGATTCATCTTTTCCAAACCAATTTTTTTTAGTTTGCAACGGACTAGGTAATGTTGTGCAAACATGTCTGCAGTCAAATTTTTGGTGGTTATCCAGTCTCTCTCTAGATGTAAAATGTAATAAACACCCGTCGCAAATGAAAACCGCATGAGCTTTACTCGATAACTGATTGCTAACTAAGCGAGACAAATTTTTTATGAAACAATAATGACCATTACTACCATTTGATATGTATAATAAGTTGATATGTTTTTCTTGTTTATTTTTACTAAAATAAAGTGGGCCCACTACTGAATTCCTTTTTGATATTTCATCGTACTCTAATCCAAAAACATTTATACTAATGTGATTGTTTTCCTCAACCTTGACCATGTCCTTTATCTTAACTGGAAATGGAACATTATCGAAATTGAGCTTGTTTTGATATTTGTAATACGATGAAACCCTATCTTTGTGATCCTCCACTGGGTATAAGGCCGAAAGTAAAGCCCACTTTAAACATTCATGGTCATTATTCTTTACATTAATGACTGCTTTTTTGTTTCGGATGTCTTTCGGTAATACAATATAAGTGGAACCTTGAAGAGGATTAAATTTATTCACATTCATTTCTAAATGTTTCACTAATTTAAAGGACCACCCGCTGTCTTTTTTTTCAAATTCACCCATTTTAGTAGAAATTGTTTCACACAATATTTTGAAATATGGCTCTAAATCATCACCCATGCATATGTTAAAATTTGAGGTTTGAAAATCAAACGTATTGAGCAAATTTTTTGTTTCCTGAACAAATTCAGCATGAATGATATAATTTATTTTTATGGATGTTAGTTCTTTCAGGTTTTCATTTATTAATGTGGAAATTGTATCTTTGACTGACTCGAAAAATTGAATAGGTGTTTGTAAAGTTTCATGGGTTTCATTTGGTAAAGGTGAAGTAATTTGATACGTTATTACTCTACAACCAAATGCAGTATTGATTACAGTCACATTATCATGTCTACTTAATTTTAAAACCTTACTTTTATGAGATGAGCTTCGAGTGTGGTTGGAAAAGTATCTTCGACTCACCATTACTTCACAAATGTCACATTTTATCATATGATTAGCGGAGTATTCCGTTTTTGATGATGATGGTCCAGGACCAGCTTCCATATGAGATTTGCCAATTGTGTCATCATCATCTGGTGATTTCCTCTTCTGCCCTCTTCCAGTTTGCACTGCGTTCCTACATAATAAAGAAAATTTTAGAACAACCATACGTTATTATACAAAATCATGTTTTTTTAAGATACAGTTTTAAAACAACTTACAATAGCTGCTGTTCCATGTTGGATGCAATTTCACATAACTCAGCGTCATTTTCAGATGATAAACTATTGATTGGTACGTTTAACGCGTTCTCATAATTTTTGTTCAACACATCAAATTGTTCTAACACTTCACTGTTAAAGAAATCACAAAACTCAAAGTCATGTTCACTATTTTGCGACTCCATAATGTCGTTGTAGCGAATGCCGAACCGATCGAATAACTGAACCGAGCTCAGCCCTATTGCTGACTGCCTGACGAAGCTTGACATCACTCGCTTATGTATTGAAGTCGCCACGCCACTATTGTTGTATCCATCCCTAGTTTAACCCATTGTTAGCGGTGCGTAATACAGTAATAAAAATAAAATCTAGTGTTCGTGAACGTTGTAAATATGGGTCAGGTAGAAAGGGAAGTTGCTGTGTTGTTGAGTGGCGTGGTATTTAGGTACTGTTTTTTCTGTTTTAGATGACTGAGAATTATGAAATTAGTTATCGAAAAAGTATTTTTTACAGTCTTGTGATTGCGAGACGTTCTTCGTGATATCGTATATTAATTCCTTGCTGCGGTCGTAAATATTGTCCGTGACCTTTGTGTAGTATTTAGCACGAAAATCGGCTATTTTCCACTGGTTGTTTGACGACACCTTGGCTAATTTCTTGAGATCGTAGACTTCTACTTTAATTAGATGTGTGGCGTTTGCTGCGTCATCGGTATTCGACGATATGTAGGATACACCGCCGTTTCGAGCCATCCCAACTGTTGAAGATTGCGTTTTCTTTTGCTTTTTGATTTTGGGTGTGTCGAAAAATTGATCGATAGCATTATCGCTGCCCGCCCGTTTTAGTGATTTTTGATCGGGTTCGACAATAGTAAATGCAGTTTCATCATCACTTGATGCAGCGAAATAATAATTCTTGAATGTGTTTGGTAGGTCATCAACGTTTATTCCCGAACCCTAAAACAAAACAGACATATATATTATGCGTTATTAACGGGAACTATGCTGTAATAAAATTTACTTAAATAACAATCAAAAATATTACTTCATACACATCACATCAACATGTACTAGTCCTCAATCGAATATATTACTTATCAATACATACAATGCAATTTATACGGCATAAATACAAAGTATTTCTCCCGAGAGTATGTAAGTAAGTATAACATACACATGTACCAGTCCTTTGACGAACGTAGGCCTCGTAATTTTCGTAACATACATGTCAGATAAATACAAACAGTGTTGAACAAAAATGAGAGAAATAAATATAACGATTCTTACCTCCATTTTTCCTATGCAGCTAGCTGTAGACCGAGACATGATGTTAGGTTAGGTTAGGTTAAACTTTCACAACGAACACGAACACTAGATTTGATTTTTAATACTATATCACGCACTCCAAATCAAGTTGTGGAGTACAGACAAGCTTGTTCCGCTTTTATAACGAAACCACGACAAACAGGGGTATTTTTTTTCAATATCGTTAACCACCACCCACCGTGGATACTTGTCTCGACGAGTTTAATTTTTGAGAAAGTTCGCTTTGTTAGATAAATGTTGGGGCGGAAGACACCGTTATAAAAAAGTTAGTCTTTACAATCACAAGACAATAAGCACATTTCAAAATTTATCTCTAAATATTATAAATACACAGCAGGCGGCATCGTCAAAAGGAAACAAGGGTCTTTACAACTTAATTTTATTACATAGTGGGTTTTACTATTAGCGAACAATACAAATATTGAAAAAGTCGGCAAGGCAAAGATTTGTATTTACGGCTGAACCATTGTTCACAATACAGTAGGCTCAACGTGTCGAAACTTGCTTGTTGGTGTACAGAAACACAACAGTGGTAGGTATGAACTTTATAAATGGTAGGTATAAGTTAAATTGATGGTGATATAAAAATATTATGAATAATCATACGTATTGATTTACTTACGCTTTACTGCCTAAGAAGTATCTATTGGTACCATGAATTGACAAAATGCATGTATGAAATGAAAAGATTATATGAGCCGCGACCTATATCAAATTCAGCCACGAATTAAAGTATCATTGATATAATGAACTCAAAAATTGGAGAAGTAAAAATGGATTTCATACAACAAACCATGAATTCCAACAAGAATTCTAATATGACAAACCAACAAGAACGCGAATTGACCGCGACTTAATTTTATATGAAGCACGAAATAATTCGAAATCAAACCGCGGAACCGCGGATTAATTTGATACCAACCGCGGATTAATTTGATATCGACCGCGGATGAATTTGATATCGACCGCGGATTAATTTAATTACATACGCGGATTAAGTTGATATAAAACCGCGGATTAATTTGATATAAAACCGCCAATTAAAAGCATATGTGACGAGCTTTTTGCAGACACCGACAAAACCACCCTAAAGGGGCTTTTCGGGTGGTCTAGAACCGGCGAATAGTATCTACTCACATGAAACCCTCGAGTCCCTTACTTGCCTTTTACAACACCCACGGGAAGAAATTGGGTGATGCTATTCTAAAGCCGGCATCACACGGCACTGTTCAAAAATATCGTTTGTTAATCACACACACACACACTCACTCAAAGATATTTCACACATTTTTTAGGCAGAGCGTTAATCGCAAAAATACAGCCGTTACAAAAAATTGAGGACAGTCTCTGAAATGTCGTGATCACTATTAGTGACAGTTTGTCTGCATATCGCCTGAAATTGTAAAACACATGAAATTTTGTCGCTTTTTGCGACACCCTCAGGACAGAAATGGGACGATGCTATTCAAAATTTCTAAGCCTTAAAAATATAAAATAATTTTCTATTCATACATACATTAATACAAAACCTACTTAATACACAACCTACCGGAACATTTTTATTTCCATTTGCCTGGGAAGTAACATCTGGGCCTATTTTTTGGCAACATTTTCCGGACGAATAAAGGTTTGGAACTTTTTATATTTGTACTCCAGGATGGTACGTACATTATGAAGTTTGAACGCCCTCAATATTAAAGAGAGGTCTCTTTTCGTGTGGGACACCAATTCGTTTCACGACCCGATGAATATCTTTTGATATCTTTACCAAGACACAATTTTACTATGGCTTCCAAGAAATACTACATATAAACTAAAATAAAATTAATGCAATATATTGATGCTGTTTTCAAAATTGAATATTTTAGTTATTCAAACTTCTTCTTTATACTGATTTTTATTTATCTAGTGATGGTAGAGAAATGATTCGTTTAGATTTCCATGTGTACAGTTTGTAGTAAGGTGTTATAATATGTCATGAACACAATATACTGGTGCAAACATATTAACATAAATAAAGTACGAATATGTTCCTAGCGCCCTATAAACCTAGTTGTGAACGTGTAAGTACAGTGCCTTTTTATACCTAAAAATGGTTTAAAAAGGGTACGAGATTGAGATAAAAATAATCTTGTCAAGTGCACGAATATGTATATTGTACATAAAAATAAACCATCCGATAAATTACAATCTTTAGCGGTGCGGTCCATTAACGCGTGTCGAACTTTTTACGGCCGTAAACGTAGTTAACGGCACCCGTAAACTGAATTTAATATGGCCGTAAACAAAATTATACGACGACGAGTCAAAAATGGAGCGAGTTGTAACTAAACTATACTCACAAATTGAGTCAAGTTTGCCACAACATACCCAATTACTTACGTATATAGTCTAGGAAATATCATTTGAGCCAATGAACGATTATCTCTAAAAGATTGTTTTCTTTTGTGTAAGTCTTTTGTTCTATTGTGGGCACATAAAAAAGTCGTTAAGATTCGGCTTAAATTATATTTCTCAGACTAATTATAAAAGAATACTAATTATAGCCACTCGCTCATGTAGACGGACGGTCGATGAGGCGCAGTGGTAGGGGACTGCCCGCGGTGTAAGGATTCCTTACTTTACTTTTATGAGATGAGCTTCGAGTGTGGTTGGAAAAGTATCTTCGACTCACCATTACTTCACAAATGTCACATTTTATCATATGATTAGCGGAGTATTCCGTTTTTGATGATGATGGTCCAGGACCAGCTTCCATATGAGATTTGCCAATTGTGTCATCATCATCTGGTGATTTCCTCTTCTGCCCTCTTCCAGTTTGCACTGCGTTCCTACATAATAAAGAAAATTTTAGAACAACCATACGTTATTATACAAAATCATGTTTTTTTAAGATACAGTTTTAAAACAACTTACAATAGCTGCTGTTCCATGTTGGATGCAATTTCACATAACTCAGCGTCATTTTCAGATGATAAACTATTGATTGGTACGTTTAACGCGTTCTCATAATTTTTGTTCAACACATCAAATTGTTCTAACACTTCACTGTTAAAGAAATCACAAAACTCAAAGTCATGTTCACTATTTTGCGACTCCATAATGTCGTTGTAGCGAATGCCGAACCGATCGAATAACTGAACCGAGCTCAGCCCTATTGCTGACTGCCTGACGAAGCTTGACATCACTCGCTTATGTATTGAAGTCGCCACGCCACTATTGTTGTATCCATCCCTAGTTTAACCCATTGTTAGCGGTGCGTAATACAGTAATAAAAATAAAATCTAGTGTTCGTGAACGTTGTAAATATGGGTCAGGTAGAAAGGGAAGTTGCTGTGTTGTTGAGTGGCGTGGTATTTAGGTACTGTTTTTTCTGTTTTAGATGACTGAGAATTATGAAATTAGTTATCGAAAAAGTATTTTTTACAGTCTTGTGATTGCGAGACGTTCTTCGTGATATCGTATATTAATTCCTTGCTGCGGTCGTAAATATTGTCCGTGACCTTTGTGTAGTATTTAGCACGAAAATCGGCTATTTTCCACTGGTTGTTTGACGACACCTTGGCTAATTTCTTGAGATCGTAGACTTCTACTTTAATTAGATGTGTGGCGTTTGCTGCGTCATCGGTATTCGACGATATGTAGGATACACCGCCGTTTCGAGCCATCCCAACTGTTGAAGATTGCGTTTTCTTTTGCTTTTTGATTTTGGGTGTGTCGAAAAATTGATCGATAGCATTATCGCTGCCCGCCCGTTTTAGTGATTTTTGATCGGGTTCGACAATAGTAAATGCAGTTTCATCATCACTTGATGCAGCGAAATAATAATTCTTGAATGTGTTTGGTAGGTCATCAACGTTTATTCCCGAACCCTAAAACAAAACAGACATATATATTATGCGTTATTAACGGGAACTATGCTGTAATAAAATTTACTTAAATAACAATCAAAAATATTACTTCATACACATCACATCAACATGTACTAGTCCTCAATCGAATATATTACTTATCAATACATACAATGCAATTTATACGGCATAAATACAAAGTATTTCTCCCGAGAGTATGTAAGTAAGTATAACATACACATGTACCAGTCCTTTGACGAACGTAGGCCTCGTAATTTTCGTAACATACATGTCAGATAAATACAAACAGTGTTGAACAAAAATGAGAGAAATAAATATAACGATTCTTACCTCCATTTTTCCTATGCAGCTAGCTGTAGACCGAGACATGATGTTAGGTTAGGTTAGGTTAAACTTTCACAACGAACACGAACACTAGATTTGATTTTTAATACTATATCACGCACTCCAAATCAAGTTGTGGAGTACAGACAAGCTTGTTCCGCTTTTATAACGAAACCACGACAAACAGGGGTATTTTTTTTCAATATCGTTAACCACCACCCACCGTGGATACTTGTCTCGACGAGTTTAATTTTTGAGAAAGTTCGCTTTGTTAGATAAATGTTGGGGCGGAAGACACCGTTATAAAAAAGTTAGTCTTTACAATCACAAGACAATAAGCACATTTCAAAATTTATCTCTAAATATTATAAATACACAGCAGGCGGCATCGTCAAAAGGAAACAAGGGTCTTTACAACTTAATTTTATTACATAGTGGGTTTTACTATTAGCGAACAATACAAATATTGAAAAAGTCGGCAAGGCAAAGATTTGTATTTACGGCTGAACCATTGTTCACAATACAGTAGGCTCAACGTGTCGAAACTTGCTTGTTGGTGTACAGAAACACAACAGTGGTAGGTATGAACTTTATAAATGGTAGGTATAAGTTAAATTGATGGTGATATAAAAATATTATGAATAATCATACGTATTGATTTACTTACGCTTTACTGCCTAAGAAGTATCTATTGGTACCATGAATTGACAAAATGCATGTATGAAATGAAAAGATTATATGAGCCGCGACCTATATCAAATTCAGCCACGAATTAAAGTATCATTGATATAATGAACTCAAAAATTGGAGAAGTAAAAATGGATTTCATACAACAAACCATGAATTCCAACAAGAATTCTAATATGACAAACCAACAAGAACGCGAATTGACCGCGACTTAATTTTATATGAAGCACGAAATAATTCGAAATCAAACCGCGGAACCGCGGATTAATTTGATACCAACCGCGGATTAATTTGATATCGACCGCGGATGAATTTGATATCGACCGCGGATTAATTTAATTACATACGCGGATTAAGTTGATATAAAACCGCGGATTAATTTGATATAAAACCGCCAATTAAAAGCATATGTGACGAGCTTTTTGCAGACACCGACAAAACCACCCTAAAGGGGCTTTTCGGGTGGTCTAGAACCGGCGAATAGTATCTACTCACATGAAACCCTCGAGTCCCTTACTTGCCTTTTACAACACCCACGGGAAGAAATTGGGTGATGCTATTCTAAAGCCGGCATCACACGGCACTGTTCAAAAATATCGTTTGTTAATCACACACACACACACTCACTCAAAGATATTTCACACATTTTTTAGGCAGAGCGTTAATCGCAAAAATACAGCCGTTACAAAAAATTGAGGACAGTCTCTGAAATGTCGTGATCACTTTTTGCGACACCCTCAGGACAGAAATGGGACGATGCTATTCAAAATTTCTAAGCCTTAAAAATATAAAATAATTTTCTATTCATACATACATTAATACAAAACCTACTTAATACACAACCTACCGGAACATTTTTATTTCCATTTGCCTGGGAAGTAACATCTGGGCCTATTTTTTGGCAACATTTTCCGGACGAATAAAGGTTTGGAACTTTTTATATTTGTACTCCAGGATGGTACGTACATTATGAAGTTTGAACGCCCTCAATATTAAAGAGAGGTCTCTTTTCGTGTGGGACACCAATTCGTTTCACGACCCGATGAATATCTTTTGATATCTTTACCAAGACACAATTTTACTATGGCTTCCAAGAAATACTACATATAAACTAAAATAAAATTAATGCAATATATTGATGCTGTTTTCAAAATTGAATATTTTAGTTATTCAAACTTCTTCTTTATACTGATTTTTATTTATCTAGTGATGGTAGAGAAATGATTCGTTTAGATTTCCATGTGTACAGTTTGTAGTAAGGTGTTATAATATGTCATGAACACAATATACTGGTGCAAACATATTAACATAAATAAAGTACGAATATGTTCCTAGCGCCCTATAAACCTAGTTGTGAACGTGTAAGTACAGTGCCTTTTTATACCTAAAAATGGTTTAAAAAGGGTACGAGATTGAGATAAAAATAATCTTGTCAAGTGCACGAATATGTATATTGTACATAAAAATAAACCATCCGATAAATTACAATCTTTAGCGGTGCGGTCCATTAACGCGTGTCGAACTTTTTACGGCCGTAAACGTAGTTAACGGCACCCGTAAACTGAATTTAATATGGCCGTAAACAAAATTATACGACGACGAGTCAAAAATGGAGCGAGTTGTAACTAAACTATACTCACAAATTGAGTCAAGTTTGCCACAACATACCCAATTACTTACGTATATAGTCTAGGAAATATCATTTGAGCCAATGAACGATTATCTCTAAAAGATTGTTTTCTTTTGTGTAAGTCTTTTGTTCTATTGTGGGCACATAAAAAAGTCGTTAAGATTCGGCTTAAATTATATTTCTCAGACTAATTATAAAAGAATACTAATTATAGCCACTCGCTCATGTAGACGGACGGTCGATGAGGCGCAGTGGTAGGGGACTGCCCGCGGTGTAAGGATTCCGGGTTCAATTCCCGGTGTGGCACTAACTGTGTGTGGTATAAAACAAGTCACATGCCAAGCAGCGCGTTTATTAGTTACGCTAGTTCTAGCAAAAAAACCTGAACTAGAACACAATGAGAATTTATTAATTTGTTGGTTTAGTTCCTAGTAGGTGGCGTTCGTGCGAATGATGTTACAACTCTGCACTGATTCTCATAGACAAAGATAAAAGTTTTTTTTATTATGAATTGAAATTGAATAAAGCGCCAACACCGCCATCTAGTTCGAACTGATCTTGCTGTAACTCCAAAAATCCTCATTTACTCCTCAAATCCTCATCCTCACTAGTATCGGTTTCGTGTACCTACTTGTACCGTGTTTGTTGACCTAACAAAATACCAAGGAAGGAACAGTGTCCTAATTACGGATAAAAGGCACAATTAAATAATTTTGACGTAACAAAATTGAGCCATCACCATCACTACCTTGCGCTTCAGGTGTCTAATTGATAACACTCAGAACAAAAAGTAAGGAATAAAAATACAGGGTTATTTTTTAGTCAGCCCCACACTTTATAGGATGTTTCTACTCTTCTTCTTCTTCATGTCAATGGCCGAACTATATCTTTTCCTGCCAGTACTTGGCGACGGCCAAGTTTTTTTCTTTAAATCTTTGTAATTACCTAATATCCATCCGAAGTTTGATTCGATACTTTAGACACAAGAAAGAAAACGGGAGAACTTCTTACTTAGACGAAAAACTAAACCTCCTTTAGACACAAGAGAACAGGAAAACTTACTTAGAAGAAAAACTGAACCTCCCTCAACTGGGGGGTAAGCTGGAAGTTCCTGCTTCTGTATTACCTAAAGTTGGTATAAAAGCAAGTGCAGCGAGTAAAAAGGTGTTTAAAACTTCCAACTATTCGTCGGGAAGTTTGCCTTGATGGACCTCGCACCTTTTTCCTTTGACGTAACAGAGAAGAGAGAGAACTATTCAATTAAAATCTTTTCAAAGTAGCGTTACTTTTAAATAACTGATTCAGTGTAAACAAAATAGTTATATGTATATTACAATTTTTAAGCGACAGGCTGACAACCTGTCACTACAGTGATACATGTATCATCGAAATACTTGTCAGACCTGGCGGTAACGGCCGTAATTTTACGATTGTTAACGCTCTGCCTACCCCGAAAGGGATAAAGGCGTGATTTGTGTATGTATGTATGTGTAATTAGTTATATATTTTTTAGTAGGTATTCATTACTACTTACCGTCTGGTATACCCACTACGTATGCGTTTTTCAATCAGTTTAAAGTCTTAATACAGCTAAGAACTCAGAAATAATGTAGCTTTATAAAGAGTGAAACTCTACATATGTAACATCGGTAATTTTCTTTTGATTCCGATGACACACAGTATAATCATGTATAATATAATATCTTTCTCCTTTATTTTAATGGTGTGTCAAAAAACCAACAGACAACTAAAAGTAATACGATCTCCTCATACACGCGAAATAAACCTGCTTTATTTACTGAACTGACGGACATACATAAACATTTAAATTACTTAAGTCAAACGAAACGTTGTCTAAGCACCACACCGTTTTGTATACAGCTATAGTGCTTTCACGTTAGCATGGCAATAGCGATCGTTGACATTTACTACCACTGTACTCGTATTTTAGCTAGCGATATATCGTTTTCCTCAGTAAATGTATACGATATGAATATCTCTAGAGATTATAAGTATATACTCTATTGGCTTATATATATAAATATATATGTATATATAAGTCAAGCTTCTGCAGTGAACTTGGATTCTATCCCTGTACTCTAGCGATAATCATATCGTTAACATTTACTGAGGAAAACGATATATCGCTTCCTAAAATACGAGTACAGTGGTAGTTAATGTCAACGATCGCTATTGCCGTGCTAACGTGAAAACACTGTCTCGAAAGGTCGTTTCAAAAGGAGTCGATGCTACTCAAGATCTAGAACCTAATGACTCTAAACCGGCATTTTCCTAACAATCGATCTGAACGACCCACTTACACGGGACTTGAGGGTAAAACAGTGTCTCAAGATCTGAAACACGGTCTCGAGATTAGCCAACAGCGACTAAGAACTGTGGCTCAGTTTAATTACTTCTCAGATTATCTGGGGGTCGGCAGATGGCATAGATTTTATCATTTCATGATTAATGTTTTTTGCAGGACGATCCAAGAGGAGGGGAAACTAAACCGGTCTTCACCTCTAATACACACAGTTTTCACCTCAAATAATTACATATTAGAATACTTCTGTCTTTATAAGGTGTAAAAATATTAGCTGCAAATATTTTAAGGGGTGCACTAGCCCATGAAACTGAACAATTTTCCCCAAGGAACATAGGCCGAAATATTTTAAAAAAATTTTGGACATCCCATACAAAATTACCAACAGACCAAGTCAATTTGTATGGAAAGGTCCAAAAATTTTTTTTATAGTTTGACTTATGTTCCTTGCGAAGAGTGGTTGTTTTATGGGCTGGTTCATCCCTTAAAATATTTGCAGCTAATATTTTTACACCCTGTATAAATCGGCTCACAGAAAAACATAACGAAAAATCAGCTCACGCCTCGGCCGTGTTGGTCATAATACTGATACGTTGAATGAATGAATGAATGAATGAATGAATGAATGAATGATAATTTATTTGCAAGAAATATGGTACAAAAGATCTTATTCTAAAAATATAAATTTGTCCTAACATATTTCACCTGTTTCAGGCATGCAAACATAATTGAATTTTTGATTTAATCTTTATACAATGTCATACTTTCAAATAAAATTGTTGTCAATAAATTAAATATTAAAAAAGAAGCTCAATGTCAAAAAATCAAAATAAATATAACTAATTCAATGTCAATAACTATTAAAAATAAAAATCTGTAGGTAATAATAAAATCATCACAAAATGTCAATAGAATTCATAGAACTAGTACATTATTACATTTTCTACATATACATAGAGATAGAGAGGACTAATATTAAAATTTATATGAAAGAAATTCTCGGACGTCATAAAAACAATTCGTTACAAGGAAATTATACAACCATTTCTTAAATAAAGTAGTAGGTAGCTGTTTTACATCACTAGGCAATGAATTGTATACTTTAACGCACATATTATAGCTATTTCTTGCATAGCAACTAGTTTTATGCGCCCCACCGTGTAATCGGTGAGGATATCGGGTGGCAAATGTGAAAGTTTTTTCCTGAAAGAAGTGCCTATTTTTAACTACAAACATACACAACTCGAAAATATACAGAGAAGGTAGAGTAAGTATATTTAGTGAATTGAAAAGAGGTTGACAGCTTTCAAGCGGACCAACATTGCACATTGCTCTTACGCACTTCTTCTGCAAAATGAAAACGCGATTTATCTCCACAGAGTTACCCCACATGACAAGGCCATAACGTAGAGCCGAACACACATATCCATGGTAGGCAATCAAAGCCGTTTTTTGGTCACAGATGTTTCTACAGCAGCGTTTTTGCAGCAACTACAACAACAGCAACTAGTGCTGAAGGCGATGGTCGCACTTTCGAATCCAGTTGGCTATTTGCTAGATTACTATACCTACTTCCATATACTTTAAATTGATCTAGGAAATGGGCAGCAGCGTTCCACATGTTGCTCTGTATTCGCCAATCTGCTTGCCAATCGTGTGGTGGGTATGGCAATACATACACACATACATATATCACGCCTTTTCCCTTGCGGGGTAGGCAGAGCGATAACGGCCGTATGAATACGATCGCTATCGCCACGTCTGACATTTTTTTGAGCATTGTTTTCCAAGGTTGTTTCAGAAAACATGTGAATCACTATAGTGACAGGTTGTCAGCTTATCGCCTAAAAATTGTAATACACCAATCTCTTGAGTCCCTTAGTCGCCTTTTACGACACCCGCGGCAAGGATGTGGGGTGATGGCAATACAATAGAAGGAAAGGAGACTTATGTCTAACAGCAGCAGTGGACTGTCGTGAATGTTGAAGTTGTACATGCAAGCAGACAAAATTTTATTCAATAAAAAGAATCTATTTCGAAATCAGTCAAGTATAATTTTCTCGCAAAAGTTTTCTCCGAACCGTACGATTCACTTCGCTACCTCGACAAAGTGCAACAGTGTGCAATTTTTTTATTTGACGACGTCGGTCTACATTTGATATTACTTTACTTATTTGCTGGATGTTTTCTCAGCTCGTCGTCTGCGAGGGTAAATTTCCACAGGGAATTTAGACTGTGTTAGAGAACATTATTTGAAACGACTCGGCATTTAATCTACAGTTTGCCACAAACGCAGAAAATGGAGAAAAACTTGAGATCCCCGAGGAACAAAGTGAGGTATTCGGTACTCAATACAAAGTGAGAACAAATAAATGGTATTTAGATGAAATCGAAGACGTTGAATTATGCTAAAAGATAGGAAAAAGTTTGCACAGAGAGATATCTAAAATTACGTCGGAAAGTAATATGGTGACACTAACTACGAGTAGTATTCGGCAGACTAAAAGTTTAGTAGTAATATAAGCTTAAAACAAATTTTTTGCATACTCTATTTGTAACGTATTGTAATGATACGTAATCGAATGCGAAAGTTTGGTATGTTTGTTTGTTTGTTACTCTTTCACGCTAAAACTACTGAACCGATTTTCATAAAATTTGACACACAGATAGAAGGTAACTTGGATTAACATTACGCATAGGACAGTTGTTATCCCGAATAAATGTGAGATCCTACGGGATTTAAACCGACATCCACGCGGGCGGAGCCGCGGGCGTCCACTAGTACTAAATAAATATCCGAACCTAAGTTAAAGTGGCCTATCACGCTCCTAAATCAACACAGATCGATGCGCCAATTATTGAAATGGAATTCAGTGTTAGTTCAAGATTAGTACAGATTGAAGTAACTTTATACCGAGAAATAAAATGACTAAAAACATTAAAACTGAGTTCTTAATTTTAATTGTAACTACTCGAATGAAACGAGCTTGTCCCTGCTATCTCTGTGTACCTTAAAGTTATAGGTCGTTTGAGGGATAAGTGTCCTTCACGATAAGCAAGTATTAATAGTGGTACTAGATTAATTTATCAATTGACCGAATCTTCCTAAAATAATAAGGTAACAAATACAAGACCACATCAGTCTGGAAGTACATTAAACTGGAGTGTATAGTGGACTGACCACTCAACCGACCGACCAAGCTAATTTGTACGGGAGGTAGAAAGAATTTTCTCATATTCCGACCTATGTTCCTAAGGAAAAGTTGTTCAGTTTAGTTGGCTGAATCAGCCCTTGAAATATTTGCAGCTAATATTTTCACATGCCGTGTTTATTATGCCGTGTGATGCCGGCTTAGAATAGCATCACCCCATATCCTTCCCGCAGGTGTCGTAAGAGGCGACGAAGGGACTCGAGAGTATTGGTGTATTACAATATTTAGGCGACAGGCTGACAACCTGTCACTATAGTGATACACATGTTTTCTGAAACAACCTTGGAAAACAATCCTCAAAAATGTCAGACGTGGCAATAGTGGCCGTATTTTTACGGCTGTTAGCGCTCTGCCTACCCCGCAAGGGATAAAGGCGTGATATGTGCATGTATGTATTTTTACACCTTATATGTATTCTATGGTCATACCGACTTCCACGTTTTCGTGTATTTGGTTGTCAAACAATCTTAGATTCGGAAAAGTAAGAAGATTATCTCATGTAATCTTTTTATTCGTAATCATCCGGCTTCACCCCTTACAGATGAAGTGACGTCTTAAGATGGTAAGAGCATTACGAAACCGGGCTAATCTGGGATCACATTACAAATTAAAATGTCGTTTCAGATTGCAGGAGAAGAGAACATCAAACTGAAGTATTATACAAAGGTGTAAAAAATTTGCTGCAAATATTTTAAGGGGTGAATCAGCCCATGAAACTGGACAACTTTCCCCAAGGAACATAGGTCGAAATATGAAAAAAAATAGATTCCCCATACAAAGTTACCGACCGACCAAGTCAATTTGTATGGGAGGTCCAAAATTTTTTTTATATTCAGTCCTGTATATTCAGTCTTCTTTTTCGAATCACGTGTAACAAATTCAAATTTTATTCGACCAGCATTTGGTAATATTAACTTATTAAATTCTAGATAGAATGTCTAGAACCGGGCACGAGCCAGAGCATAGATTCAGTAGCTTGCTAAGTCTCGTAATACCGACCGATGAAAAAATTTACGAGATACTAGGCAGGTATAGGTTTTAAAAATATGTAAAAATTATTAGCAGTAGCAGCTTATCTCTTTGCATTGTATGGTTGTATCTACCAAAATTCTGAAGAAGCGAACTTACGAAAGTGGTGTTGGGCATCAATGTCTTGGAAGACTGGTTGGCTGCGAACATGAGGCTGATCCCGCCCCACGCGTCGCGGTAGATGAACTCGTCACCTGCGAACAAACAAACAAACATGTCACACCGGGATTCCTCATTAGCGCCTCATTTTGGCAAATACCGGCACATACCGGGTAGATTCAATCCGATCCGTTCTTCCCAGAACAGCTCCTATGCCCTGTCTCGCCCCAAAAGGGAGTGATTGGGCTGGTTGTTTGAACAACCAACCAATTAATTCCGGGTGAGACCTCGCTCCAAGCCGTCCGGCGTAGTTTAGGTGGCCCCGAGTCCGTTAACATATAGACCAACACAAAAAAAACCGGGATGTGAAAAAGGTGCAGATATTTTAAGGGGTAAACGAGCTCATGAAACTGAATTATGGAAAAAAAATATTATACACAATTACCAACAGACCAAGTCAATTTGTGTGGGAGGTCCAACAAATTTTCTCGTATTTCGACCCATGTTTTCATGGAAAAAGTTGTTCAGTTTCATGGGCTAGTTCACCCTTTAAAATATTTGCAGCTATTTTTTTACGCCCTGTATGTAATGTAGGTAGAAACAGAGTTCAAATCTGCTACCTCTTATTAGTTGTTAGTACTACTGATGCCCTCACTTCCGTGCCAGTGGGCGTTATCAGCCATGACAGCCACAAAAGTCCACTGCTGAACATGGGTCTCCCCTATTGGGGGGTATTGTCATACTCGCCGCATTACCTGCCTTCGGCGAATTTCGCAGAGTATTTTGATGTTATTTAGCACTTTAACAGACTTTTTGTTCAGTTTGTGAATTAAAAAGAAAACAAAACAATACTTATATAGTCTTTGGCATCGAAAAGCAAAATAGCTCTGAAAATGTCGGCCATCGAAAACACTCCTCGTAATAAATTCCAGCTAGCCTATTTTCTTTAGTAAATTAGTTCTGCTAACAGAGTGAACGCTTTCTATTGAACGCGCTAAATCGATTTAGGGGCAAAGTCTGCTTCAGTGGCGCCGATCAGTGAAAAAAAATTGCCTCAATACACAATAACTTGGGAAACCGAATTATCGACAATCACTAGCCACAAAGATTTTTTTGAATCAAGAAAGCCATGTTAAAACTTAAACTTTTTGCTTTAACTTATGTATCATTTTTTCTTCTTTTTCTTTGCGTGTCGCGGCGAAACATTTTCTGATCAATAAGTTGCCACATTGACGGCCGATGGAGAGGCTGCTCAAAGGTCCATTACTTTTAAATAATCTTTGTAATTAGTTATTGTTGTTATGTGATACACCATATCCTGGCGGGGTAGGCAGAGCGTTAACGATCGTAATATTACGGTCGTTATCGCCACGTCTGACTATATATAGATTAAGGGTCGTTTCAGATAAGTCGTGTATCACTATAGTGACAAGTTGTCAGCCTGTTGCCTAAAATTGCAATACACATGAAACCCTCGAGTCCTTAGTCGGCTTCTACGACACCCACAGGAAAGAAATGGGGTGATGTTATTCTAAGCGTGTTCATGCAGTCGAATATTTTCCTATTTGGCAGCGCCACTAGTCTGAAGTTAAACCTTAACTTTTTAAATAAATTGTGAGTGGACTCGATAGCTAGCTAATCGGGTTTGAGGTATAAAATATTAAATACAATCAATAGAAGCCTGTTCCAGTAGTCTAGTGGGCTTAGTGCCCTGAGGACTCAACGGTTAGGTCAATGAGTTTGATTCCTGGGGCCAGTCAAAAATCATCGGAACAAAATCAAACAAAATCGTGTCAATCGTGTATACTGAATAAGTCAAATGTGTGAAGAGCCTTGCTTGGTTCCGAAAACTAGGAAGGGCCCTTTATAATAATAATAATACTTTTATTGCCATAACACATAAACATTACTAAAAACAAATATTTTTACAAATTCATTATATTATGGCAAAAGGCAACAGGCTCAGTTTTTGCCAAAGTGTTGCACGAAACAACACTGTTGACACTGGTTTTCAACCAAAAAAAAAACAATCCAAAACAGTATTTTTTCGAGGGTAGGCAAACAAAAGTAAAAAAACTAGAACTACAATTCTTATACACGTAAAAACCTTCCTTTTGAATCATTCTATATATTAAAAATGTATCAAAATCCGTTGTGTAGTTTTAAAGATTTATGCAAACATACATACATACAGTTATACATACATTATACTAAAAGCGACTTTGCTTTATACCTATGTAGTAATTTGTACATTATTTAGGTCTGCCAACAAAGTAGCAAAATTAGTTTTATTTGTTTTTTTATATCGCGGTTTCTATAAAACTATCCAGCTGCATTTCTATTCACTCGCATCTATCGGAAACTTTTTACCGCGCTTGCCAATTAAAAGTTATACTCGTAGTAAACAAGAAATTCGTAGTGGAAAAATACTTATTGGACTGGAATCTGACCTAGAACTAAGTTAACCAAATTAAGACGAACACACACACACACACACACACACACACACACACACACACACACTGAAACATACACACAGACACTGAAACACACACACAGACACTGAAACACACACACACACACACAAGGCGCACACACGATTTCTGAAGATTGGGATTTCTTGGATGGGATTTCGTAATCTCTTTTCGTCATAAGTGCGGAAACGAACCGTTTATACACACACGCACACACATCACGCCTTTATACCTTGCGGGGTAGGCGCTCACGGCCGTAATATACGGTCGTTATCGCCACGACTAATATTGAGGCCTCTTTCAGATGATTCGTGTATCACTGTAGTGACTGGTTGCCAGCTAGTCGCCTTAAGTTGTAATACACACACATGAAACCCTTGAATCCCTTAGCCGCCTCATACGACACCCGCGGGAAGGATATGGGGTGATGCTATTCTAAGCCGGCGTCACACGGCTTAATTAATTTAATCATTTAAGCCAATCCCAATACGAACTCGTGCCACGGGAAGTGCTAAAAGCTTGTCAATTTGGACCAATCAGCGTTCGAGCTAATTCTAACGGGCCGGTGATTGGTTGCGGTTGATTACGTGCCAGTTTAGGGTCCTCGAACGACTTTAGTACGAATTTAGAGTTATCCAGTAGTACATCTAATGCGGCATTACCTTTATAATATTTAATTTACCATACATACATATATCACGCCTTTATCCCTTGCAGGGTAGGCAGAGCGCTAACGGCCGTAAAATAACGGTCGCCGATACCACGTCTGACCAATTGAGGGCTGTTTCAGATGATTCGTGCATATTACTATAGTGAGAGGTTGTCAGCCTGTCGCCTAAAAAATGTAACACACATGAATTTAACTCAAATTAAATATTAAAAAGGTAGTGCCCCACATCTATCTATCTATCTATTTTCTATCTGTCTATCTATTTTATCTATCTATATCTTTACATAAAATAAGACTGTAGAAAGCCGGTGTCCGGTAGCCATGTATAGTTTTCTAAAGAACATACCGATGATAGCGTGTTTTAGAAAACTAACAGCGACATCTATTGTGTATATATTTTTTTTCATACTAATCTCCAAAGCTAAACGACAAATTTAAATGAATCCTTTTGTGATGTATAGCTACTAGCCTGGTCAATATTAAGGTTACTTTCTATCATAGGGAAATCACTCATTCCTACGGGAAAATACGATCAAATTAGCGGCATACAACCAGAACTGTTTGTCGTTCTGTCTGTGGGATTTTCCACGCTAATCTCCGTAACTACTGGATGGATTTGAATGAATCTTTTTATGGTATAATAGCGGCCTGCCCCAGCAGCTGCGCCCGCTGCAACTCATTTTCCCGTGGGAACAAGGATTTTTCCCCGACAAGTATCATACATAAAGACCTTCCTCTTGAAACACTTTATCTATTAAAAAAACCTGCATCAAAATACGTTGTGTAGTTTTAAAGATTTAAGCAAACATACATACAGGCAGACGCGAAAAGCGACTTTGCTTTATACTATGTAGTGATAGCAAATATGCGATGATCTCATGATCGATTTCGACAAGTCAGTCAATACAAAAGACATCTCAAACTCGTACTCAAGATCGATCTCAAGTCAGAGTTGAGTCCAGTTTATAAATACGGGTCTTAGAAGGTATTTAGTTCTTGTTTTACAAGTCCGATATAGTAGTTCAAACTCAGTTCACGTACCTATAAAGAACGTGACAGAACTGAGATGCAGTTGACTTAAACATCCTAAGATAAACTGGCTTACGATGTTCAACCAATCAGTACGACCAGAACTTTCGCCCGCTACGGACTGGGCACATACACAAACCACGCCTTCATCCCTCGCAGGGTAGGCAGAGCGTTAGCGACCGCAAAATTGTAGACGTTTTCGCCACGTCTGGTAAATATTTGAGCTGTTTCAGATAATTCGTGTATCACTATAGCGACAGGTTGTCAGTCTGTCACCTAAAATTGCAATACACAAAGATAGCGCCGATCTGATTAGGAGTCAAAGTGTTTGCCATGGCCTAAATCGGACGGAGAGATATTTGTAAAACAGTGTATGTATGCAACTGCATGAGCATTAGAATGCTCGAGTCAAATGATTATCACATTCTTATGTCCAAGACAGTTGTATAAACTTAAATTACCTGTTAGTTACTAAGTAAGTTTTTCCCCTAGAGGCGCTAGCCTGTCATCTGTCCATATTATGTCCGCATACAATGTCAACTGAACAGGCTGTAAAAAAAATTGCTGCAAATATTTTGAGGGGTGAATCAGCCCATGAAACTGAACAACTTTCCCTAAGGAACATGTGTAGAAATATGAAAAAAATTTTTGGGCCTCCCTTTCTAGTTGGCCAGGTGGCTTGGCAATTTTGTATGAGAGACCTAAAAATGATTTTCATATTTTGACCTATGTTCCATGGGGAAAGTTGTACAGTTTCTCGGACTCATTCTTTTTCAAACTGAACAACTTTCCCCAAAGAACATAGGGCGAAATATGAAAAAAAGTTATGGACCTCCCATACAATGTTACCAACCAAGTCAATTTGTATGAGAGGTCCTAAAAAGATTCTCATATTTCGACTTATGTTGTTCAGTTTCATGGGCTGATTAACCCATTAAAATATTTGCAGCTAATATTTTTACACCTTATATAATTAGACATTAGAATGCTCGTGTCAAATTATCACATTCCAGGACAGTTGCATAAACTTCAATTACCTGGTAGTTACTAAGTAAGTTGTCCCCTAAAGGACTGGCCTGTCGTCTCTCCGTACTATGTCCGCATACAATGTCTGCTATATAGAGTGTAAAAAAAAAACTGCAAATATTTTCAGGGGTGAATCGGCCCATGAAACTGAACAACTTTCCCCAAGGATATGTTCCTTAAACGGTCGAAATTTGAAAAAAAATTTGGAACACCCGCACAAAATTACCAAACGACTAAGTGAATTTGTATGGGAGGACCAAAACCTTTTTCATATTTCGCCCTACATTTCTTGGGGAAAAATGTTCAGTTTCCCGGGCTGATTCACTCTTTAAAATATTTGCAGCTAATATTTTTACATCTTATATAATTGGGTATCAGAATGCTCGTGTCAAATTATCACATTCCAAGACAGTTGCATAAACTTTAATTACCTGATAGTTACTACTAAGTAAGTTGTCCCTAGAGGGCTGGCCCGTCGTCTCTCCGTACTATGTCCGCACACAATGTCTGCATTCCGTTTGATTGGACTTCCGTTCGCAACTTTGACTTCCAGGCTATTGGATTTACTTATTTGCCGAGAGAATGTTGTGGCTTTCAGCTGTTGTGTGATATTATACATCGCCTTGTGATGCCGGATCGAAATAGCATCACCACATTTATTTCCCGTGGGTGTTGAAGAAGCCGACTAAGGGACTCGAGGGTTTCTTCATGTGTATTGCAATTTTAGGCGACAGGCTGACAACCCGTGATACGTACGACATCTGAAACGACCCTCAAACATTTGTCAGACGTGGCTATAACGACCGTAATATTACGGTTGTTGACGCTCTGCCTACCCCTCCAGGGATATAGGCGTGATTGTGTATATATGTGTATTTGTATTTATTAAATATAATTTAAAAACTCATTTATTACACCATGCGATGCGATGACTAGATCCAAATATGCGTTATTGTTTTTACTAGGTGTTTCTGTGACAACCCAAAAAGACTTTTGGGTTTTGTTTCAGAAAACATGTGTATCACTATAGCGACAGGTTGTCAGCCTGTCGCCTAAAAATTTTAATACACCAATTCTCTCGAGTCCCTTTGTCGCCTCTTACAACACCCGCGGGAAGGATGTGGGGTGATGCTATTCTAAGCCAGCATCACACGGTACACAACCGTAATATTACCAGGGATATAGGCATGATTTGTGTATGTATGTGTGATGCCGGATCGGAATCGCATCACTCCATTTAGTTCCTGTGGTTATCATAACAGGCGAGAGACTCGAGCGGCGAACATTGTCATGCAATATGCCGTATTGTATAAATACATACATATATCACGCCTTAATACCTTGCGGAGTATGCAGAGCGTCAACGACCGCAAGAATACGGTCGCTATCACCATATCTGACATTTTTGAGGATTGTTTTCCAAGGTTGTTTCAGAAAACACGTGTATCACTATAGCGACAGGTTGTTAGCCTGTCGCCTAAAAATTCTAATACACCAATACTCTCGAGTCCCTTAGTCGCCTCTTACGACATCCGCGGGAAGGATGTGGGGTGATGCTATTCTAAGCCGGCATCTAATGCTCTCGACTCGAGGGGTGAACATTGTCATGCAACATGCCGTGTTGTATACTAACATGGAAAGCCAATTTGATGGAATAATACGATAACATTTCAATGTTTATTGACAACATGGAATCACTTACTATGCTATATAGGATGTAAAAAAATCTGTATAAATATTTTAAGGGATGAATCAGCTCATGAAACTAAACAACTTTCCCCAAGGAACATTCGAGGTCTGAAAAAAGCTTTGGACCCATTTAGTATGTGACGTCCTTTTTTTATAGTTTGACCTATGTTCCATGGGGAAATTGTTCAGTTTCATTGGTTGATTCTCCCCTTAAAATATTTGCCGATAATATACCCATTCGCACCAAGTTTAAAAGATCGTACCTATTATTTGTTTATTGTATTCATGTAAAGTTCATTTAATTTATTTATTAGAAGCAGCACCTCAATTCACATATTTAAGGGATCTACCCACATTTTGAGAGTAACCGGAAGGTGATCAACAGATGCGCGTTGCTGCCGTTTAGAACCCGCGCACATCACGCGTATGACCCGCGTACGTCTAATCTGAATCCGCCATGATTGTTTTTCGAAAAAAATATTAAAGATTTCCCTATTCAGCCCTGTGTAAATAATTACCTACAAGGAAATCCCCCAGTTAGCTCCACGCATCGTTAACTCCAGTTCGCCGAGTTAAAAACAAGAGGCGGGGAGTTTTTAAACCGGCACTTTATTTTTAGAAAAATGTGGAACAGTTTTTAGGCCAAACATGTTGTGCTCTGAAAAGTTTCTGAAAAACCACAGTTTTTTGTACCTTCAATTTATTTTGTTTTTGCTGTGTACACTCTTCGCTTCCGCATAACTAATATCTGTAGTCATTCTGTAGCAGTTCAAGTAAGATCATTATTTTGTATTTTGACGTGACAAAGTCCTATTATTCAATGGAGCCGGTGGCAAATCGGGGTAACCACGAATCCGATAAAAAATACACTACAAATATTTTACGGGGAGAATCCAGCGAGAATTGATGTCGAATGTATGTTAACATATGAAAAAAAATAGACGGGACTGACTCATTTTGTATGGAAGGTCCAAAATTTTATAATATTTCGAGCTTTATTCTTGGGGAAAAAAAGTGTTCAGTTTCATGGACTGGTTAACCTCTTAAAATTCTGTAGTTGATTTTCTTTACACCTGTATTATAAAAAGATGTCAGATGCCCAGTTTACCGAGTGTTGGTACTAGGAGCACAAAAGTAAGTGGAGTTTTAAAGAAGTAATTTCGAAGTAGATACTCGAATCCTCGTTACCTTTAACTGAAGCACTGAACTGGGAGCACAGAAGGGCATAAAGATAGTTAATGTTTTAGACGCGGTACATTAGGACTGCAATGACCCGACACCTTCTATTTGGGTAGATATAGCCTGCCTAGTATAGTAAGTATCGCATAATATGCCCCCTCCGACCGGAGAATTCATGCGGCGGATCCCAGCAGCGACACGAATGTCATTTTTGCTCTGTGAGTACCCCCAATATAGAGGACCATGTCCAAAAGGCGATGGCCTTGTTGGTAGACGGATTTATTGCCAAGTTTTTACTTTGATATTAACCTACATCAGAACCTCTAAGCATAACCTCCTCCTTATAGTTCGTTTTTTTTCAGCTTGTCCCAGTTAGGTTCCTTGCACACTGCAAAACGAAGATACTATAACGAAGGAATTGAAAGCGAAATATTTTTATCGGCGTTTCAAATTTTATCATCTATTTTATCGTAAACCGATACGGCAGACCATCAAAATGCGATCTCCAATCTAAGTGCTTCTTCAATTAATAAATTAATTGTTTCTTTAGATTAATTGAATAAGTTTTGTCTGGTACATATCTCGGGGGAGTTTTACGTCCAGCTGTGAACAGAGCTATATCCTAAAGAGTCCGTAACGACTGATCTAACCACACGTTTTTAAGTTTCTACTACTCGATGTTTTTATAGTCAAGGATATGTGGGAAACTTTAAGAAAAGGAGAACGTGTCTTACAAGTATAATAAGTAGCAGATTTTCGCATGAAACGAAAACGAACGGTTTAGAAATTGACTCCTTGGGCCTCCTTGTCCCAGTACTTCGAGAATGTGTCAAACTTTAAAAAAGCTGTATAAAAATTGAAAATTGCGACTCAAATAAACATATTGAACTTCATTAGTCGGTAAAAACAGCAGCTTAAGTGCTCTTAAGAGCAGAGTTTGATAAGAGAACGAAGGGCAAAAAAGTCTCTCAGAAGACCTTTGCAAACACAATCTCAACTACTAAATTCAACTAAAACTGCACTTAAAACTTTACGATGGGAATATGATGTCCATTGCGGGCAGCTGTTGAAACCCTCGAGATTTCTTCAAGCGCGGCCACCAGTGGATTGCTATCTCATAAATAAACCGTAAGTGGTGAAGTTTGGTCGTTATCGCAGTTATTATAGTTGTTAGGGACAATTGCTTGTTTGTTTGAATAGTCTAGGTATAGGTACTTGGTTTGACGTCAATGTAGACAGGCGTATTTCTGCTAGCCGTGTGATGCCGGCTTAGAATAGCATCACCCCATTTCTTCCCGCGGGTGTTGTAAGAGGCAACTAAGGGACTCGAGGGTTTCATGCGTATTACAATTTTAGGGGACAGGCTGACAACCTGTCACTACAGTGATACATGTATCATCGAAAAGGGCCCTCAATACTTGTTAGATGTGGCGATAACGACCGTAATTTTACGATTATTAACGCTCTGCCTACCCCGGAAGGGATAAAGGCGTGATTTGTGTATGTGTATGTATTTCTGCTAAAGTCGATCGGGGCTATTTTGTCAAATGGCTTTACAATTATGTACACTATTAAAACATACAGTCAATCGAACAACTTTTGAAAATCAGAAACTTGGAAATGGATAATTCCGGAAATGCGTTCAAAATGACCATGAATTTATTGATCTAGCTATGTGTAATTTGCAAAAATCACCTTTTACCAATTTTACCCACAAAATATTTATTTCATATTTATTTATTAGCATTAATGTACAATAGTCGCAACAACATTGAAAACGGTGGCAATAATAGAGCTAATGTTCTTTATCTATTTAAAATTGATTTATATTTAAAATTCATAGGCAAAATACACAAAAATTCATTATGACGCCGAAAGTTTGTTTCTTAATCACAACACAATCGATATTGGCCAATCGAACTTGTAACCAGTGGCTACGTCGTAGCGTTAAGCTACGAATGAACTACGGTTCGTAGCCAAGGTCGCTTAAAAGTTAGAATAGAACGGAGTTTATCAACTTCGTATTAGTATTACCAAACTTAAAACAAATAATTCATTTTATTGGTATTTCGTTTTATTTGTTTAAAGTTTGATAACCCTTTTACGGTATTGGTTTATGAAATTAAAATAAGTCAGCCCTTTCTATTCGAACTGGAAGAGTAAGTAAAACTCGTTCATTCAACAATTGGGCTTTTTCCTGTCAAAGTGAAGATTAGATTGTAAAATTAGGCAAATGACACCATAGCTTAAGGTCCTTGACCTGATAAAGCTACTATCGCGGCATCAAGAAAAGACTTCACTCTTTTTCTTATAAGAAACAAGAAAAAAATTGAAAATTTTTAAAAAATTCGAAAATGGTAAGTCTAGACATCTATGTACAAACATTAAGGTATAAATTTTATTGTAATTTGGGTATGTTAATTATTATCTACATAGCCCGGAAAGAGTTTGAAAATTTGATGATTTTTGTATCTACTCCAACCGAATTTTCCATTTTCCAAAATAGTATAAAGCAAAGTCGCTTCGTGTATGTATGTTTGCTTAAATATTTAAAATTACACAATGGATTTTAAATATATGGAGTGATTCAAGAGGAAGGTTTTTATGTATAACACTTTCCGGGAAAACATCTTATTCCCACGGGAATATGAATTGCAGCGGGCGCAGCCGCTGGGCGGGCCGCTAGTTTTAAATAGAAATAACTTTAACTGGTGTACCAGAACTCTACGTAATAAAGTTTTTATTTGAGCAGTAAAGAAATGACGCAGAATTGTTCGCCAAATAGTTTCAGCGACTGAATTACCGCCAGGAACACTTTAGTGAGATGTTAAGTGAATGTGATTGACGAGTAGAAAGCGGATTTATTTAGCGTCCGCGTTGACACACACACACACACAAATCACGTCTTTATCCCTGGCGGGGTAGGCAGAGCGTTAACGACCGTTATCGCCACGTCTGACAAATGTTTGAGGGTCGTTTCAGATAAGTCGTGTATTACTATAGTGACAGGTTGTCAGGCTTTCGCCTAAAATTGAAATTCGCATGAAACCCTCGAGTCCCTTGATCGGCTTTTACGACACCCACGGGAAAGAAATGGGGTGATGTCATTCTGAGCCGTCTGCGTGGAAGTCTGTTTAAATCCCGTAACATTCCACAGGAAAGACTTGCACAGGAATATTTTTTCGGGATAACAACTATCCTACGAGTTAATCCAAGTTATCTTCTAGCAGTGTCCAAATTTTCATAAAAATCGGTTCAGTAGTTTTAGCGTGAAGGAGTAACAAACAAACAAAGAGACATACTAACTTTCGAATTCATAATATTAACTAGTGGGCGCCTGCGGCTCCGCCTGCGTGGAAGTCGGTTGGTCTGTTAATCCCACGGTCATAACTACCACCACTATTTATTGAAACAAATAATAATAATTTGCAACCGAACAAGTGGTCTCACACTTCCGTTTATCCTACATCGCAGTTGGCAATACCTTCTTCTCATAACGTTTTATTTCCGTCCTTATTGTTTCCCGGTTCAGCTGCCGGGTTGCCGGGTTGACTTTATTCCCGGCTGATAGAAACCGAGCTGTTACATGATCACTTGCTTACTACAGTTTAGGAAAAAGCAGTATGGAACGTTTATGCTGCACCTAAACGTTAAGCCATAATATAATCCCAACAAATCGCTTTCATACCTAGGGGAGAAAAGATGCAAATTATCATAATAAATTTACGTAAAATAAAACTTGGGGTTCCTTTCTTTCCGCGTGATCATTGTACTATTCCACAGTTTTATGTGCACGGTACGAGGAAGGATTAGTTTTTTTCTACTTCTAAGCCCGCTGCTGGACATGGGCCTCCCCCAATTGGGGGAATTGGCATACTCACCACGCTGGGCAGGGGGATTAGCGAGCGAGACTAAATTTCTACAGCGCTGCCCGTTCCCTGGATTCATTCCTTTCTCCTTATTTACAACACACACGGGCAGCAATGGGGTGATGCTATTCTAAGCCGGCACCACACGGCCTGGTTTTTTAGTTTAGTTCGTAGTTTGTAACTAATCAAATCTTTAACTAGGTGCTGCACAGATTCAAGAAACGCCTGAATTTTAATACCAAGAACGTATTTAATATCAAGAACGTAGTGACATTACCTACTGCCTTTGTCTTATGCACTTTGACTGTGGTCTGTCACTTTTTTACTACCCAACTTTACGGGCGACAAGTCATGTTTACCAATCGGGACATCTTGCACGAATTTCCGGGTTTCCTTGGGCCCTGGTAGGTATACAGTTTTATGGACAGATATAGCCTAAGACGAGGAACACACTTGACGCACGACGGAGCGCTAAAACATCGCAGCGGTCTATAAGATCCATACTAGAAATGCCAATCCCCATACTAAAACCGCTCAACCGCTGTTGACGCAGCGCTATCGCAGAGTCGTCCATCGAGTGTGGTTTTAGTAGCTTAATAAGAAAATTATGTGTATAATAAATTGAAGTTACTTAAGTACATAAGATTCAGATCTACATACACTACACTGTACTACACTACAGAGTCTCTAAGTAGAGTAGACATGCAAATCACGTCGCAGCGCGCGCGTGTGCGTGTGTGTGTGTGTGTGTGCGTGTGTGTGTGCGTGTGTGTGTGTGTGTGTGTGTGTGTGTGTGTGTGTGTGTGTGTGTGTGTGTGTGTGTGTGTGTGTGTGTGTGTGTGACATTGTGTGTATGTAAATGAAGTTTTAACGTGAAAAGTTGTATGCACAGTATTTGATAGTATGCAGCTAACTTTGTGTGAACTGCGGCTCATAGTCGGGTGAGAAAGCCGGTTAAATCCGATAATATGCAAAGTTTAATAAAGACTGCTAGAGGATACTACTTATATAGTATATTAGCGGCCTGCAACTCATTTTCCTGTGGGAATGAGATGTTTTCCCGGAAAGTAATAAACATAAAAACCTTTCTCTTGAATCACTCTATCTATTGAAAAAACTGCATCGAAATCAGTTGTGTAGTTTTAAAGCTTTAGGCAAACATACATACAGACAGACGCGAAAAGCGACTTTACGTTATACCATTTAGTTGTCGACAACTGGCTGGAGCCTGCATCTTTTTTATCTATGTTTTTTGATATTTTTGATACCTCATGTCGTCATTGTAAAAGTCAGTCCAATACATCATTGCCACTCCTAGAAACGTGGTTTTATTTTCCCAACTTATACAGTTCACAGCAGTGAATGTGCAAAAATATAATTTTTACCCTTTAAAATATTTGCAGCAATTTTTTTCCACTCTGTATTAATGTCAGTCTACTACTGGACATGGGCCTTTCCCTATTGGGAGGGAATTGCCATACTCACCACGCTTAGCAGGCGCAATGGCGGGTGTAAGATGTTGCATTCACAGGAAACGCTGCTGCCCATTCTATTGATGATTATTCCTCTTTTTGCGACACCCACGGGTATAATTCTAAGCTAGCACAACAGGGCATGAATGTTATTGCTTTATTAGAACTTCAGCAGCTGGTGGACCGAGCTTGCTCGACTTTTGTTTTTTACTTTGTTAATAAAAAAATAACCACAAACAATGGAAGAATGAACGTTTTTTTTAAAGTGGAACCTACGTAGATTGATTTATCGCCCCGATAAACCTTACACACAAAACTGTGTGAAAATTGTTGGAGCCGTTTCCGAGATCCCGATTATTGCTCGTCTATAATATAATATTAATCGATATATAAAATAAAAAAGACTCGTTCTCTCACTACCACTACTACTAAAGATAAACTTTTACGACGAACAAAGTGCTAAATTCAGTGGCTCTAAACAGTTCTTCTAGAGTATAAACTATAAAATAAACGCTTAAAGGATGAGATACCTAGCCACGAAAGTGGTTTATGTGGCAAAATAACTCACGGTTAGCGATCTTTGCAAGTCATACCAGGTAGGTTTATGATGTGTATCAGGAGATAGATTTTCTCTACACTTTTATTCGAAAATTCTTCACTTGACAAAACTCATACGATTTGATTCGTATGAAGTCTACTCGCGCGCGAGATAAGTCTCTGCGGGGCGCGTCTAAGCCTATGGCGGAACGCACACTTGGCGCATGATGGAGCGCTAAAATATTGCAACGGTCTGTCAGATCCATACAAGAAACGTCACTTCCCATACTAAAACCGCACTCGACGGATGACACTGCGATAGCGCTGCGTCAACAGCGGTTGAGCGGTTTTATTATGGGGATTGACATTTCTAGTATGGTTCTGACAGAACGCTGCTGCGATGTTTTAGAGCTCCGTCGTGCGTCAAGTGTGCGATTCGCCTAAGCTGTAGGTATTTTTGCTGCTACTACCACCAAATAGGATATCTGACGTTCCTACTGCATTAACAACGGTTACGTTTTTCTGACTATACTAATAAGCTGTTTCTTTTATGTCTGCCCGTGTCATAAGTTTGAGATCTAAGTTCAGTCCTAATTACTTTTTGGAAATAGGCATAAATAACATCTTCAACCCCCTTCTATAATAACAGCCAGCCTAAATTTGAAAATTATGATTACTATTATATTTTTTAGAAACTGAATAGTTGATTCTAAAAAACAATACTTAAGTCCAATATTGGTACAGAATGATATGTCTGAAAAAAAAGCAGAGAATGTGTGCTGTTTTGAAAGTATTTGATCGTACAAAATCATTAAAAAAAGTGATTTTAATCACTACATAAAATCTTTCATTTGTTACTTAAATGAGGATCGGAAGAATGCACTTTACACCGACTGATACCCAACATAGCGTATTATTACTGCCCACATAACCGTTATAAAACAGATAGAAAGATTTTACGGCTGACTTCAACACAAAGCCGCTGCAGCGCTGGATTCTTGGTCGATCGCGTCTGAATCCAGCTTTCATAGAACACAGCTTTCGCTGTAAAAGCTTAAATTTTTAGTTCTTTAATCTATTTTTTCTTTCCATTATATTTTCTTTTATCGTGTGACGTGAACATGGTAGCTGAACCATTACATTACGTTACTTCACTCAAATAAAACGTCATCAAAATATCAACGTTTTTACACAAATACTACGTCGGGAACACAAGCTAAAACCACGCCTTTATCCCTTGCGGCTACCCCGCTAAAATCACGCCTTTATCCCTTGCGGGGTAGACAAAAATACGGTTGCTATTGCCACGTCTGACGCCCTTTCAGATGATCCGTGTGAAGACCACTTTTGCCTTCAATATTTAAGTTTTGATAAATATTTAAGTGTCAAAGACATGGAACGAAATCACAGAGCAAAAATGACATTTGTATCGCTCTAGGGGCGGCGATGTCATCTCTTCTTTGTGAATGAAATGAAATATTAGTACAAAGAGGTACCAATTTTGGACTATTACTCGAGTTTTAGAACTTAATACTCTTTGGAGTTAAACGTATTAAAAAATTAAAAAAACGAGTGGAACGTGTCAGTAAGGAACGTTCGTAAGCGTATTTTAATTGCAAAGTAGGACGTGGACCGAAATTAAAAAAAAAACAAGATGGAGAGGCGGTATTTTACTAATGCACTGCATGTGGATATTTTACTTTACACGTTTAATAATAATCTACGTATATATACATAATATGCGTGCATGCATATCACGATTTTCTCCTTTGAGGGGTAGGCAGAGCGTTAACGGTAATTAAAATACGATGCGACCACCATGTTTGACAAATATCCTTTCGGATGATTCATGTATCACTGTAGTGACAGGATGTCAGCCTGTCACCTTAAGTGGTAATACACATGAAACCCTCGAGTCCCTTGGTTGCCTCTTACGACACCCACGTATAAGTCGGCATCACACGAAAAGTATTCATTACAGTAATGATCTAAGTTGTAGTATATATTATATTATGTAGTGTAATCATTTCACTTAGAAGGCGGTCGTTACACAACCATATCCGAGGCTATTAGTAGTAGTAGGTGGTTGAAAAACTCTGACACCAAGGTCGTTAGACTCACGTGATAGAGAAAGTCTACTCGTATATTAGCATAACTAGATAAAGTTGAAAACATGATAATACTGTGACACTTTGATTGTTACAGTACCTAGGTAGTCAGGACAAAATTACATCAAATATGTAATATTCTGATTAAATATTGTCGAACTTATTTTTTTAAATACATACGTATATCACGCCTTTATCCCTTGCGGGGTAGGCAGGGCGTTAACAGCCGTAAGAATACGGCCGCTATCGCCACGTATGACATTTGTGAGGCTGACAACCTGTCACTACAGTGATACACATGTTTGAAAACAATTTCCAAGATTGTTTCAGAAAACATGTGTATCACTGTAGTGACAGGTTACAATTTCCAAGATTGTTTCAGAAAACATGTGTATCACTGTAGTGACAGGTTGTCAGCCGGTCGTCTAAGAAACCAATACTCTCGAGTCCCTTAGTTGCCTCTTACGACACCCGCGGGAAGGATGTGGGGTGATGCTATTCTAAGCCGGCATCACACGGCATATTTTGTAAATACGTTATCCTATCTACCTTAACAGAATTAAAGCAAGGTCAAAGTTAAAACAGGGCAAAGTTTGTGACACTTGCCTGCAAATAATGCGTTCTCAACCGTTGGTAAAAATCGGAGGGAATTATAAAACAGGTAATAAAGTAGACCCCAAGCCGCTACGGTCAGGCATAATGACGCCATTTTGGAAATTGAATCACCCGCGATACCAGTGAACTACCTTCCTTCTTGACACGGGGTCAAAAGTAAACTGATGGAACTCAAAGTTTTCAACTACCCTCTTACAGCGACTAATGTTGTCTCAACCTGTTTAAAACTACGATAAAGATCAATTGAAATTGATAGATTTATAGTTCGCAACACAAGGAAAAGCATATAAACATACATATATCACGCCCTTGTCCCTTGCGGGGCAGGCAGAGCTTTGACGACCGCATAAATACGGTCGCTATCGCCACGTCTGACAAATACATACATACACATACATATATCACGCCTTTATCACTTGCGGGGTAGGCAGAGCGTTAACAGTCGTAAGAATACGGCCGCTATCGCCACGTCTGACATTTTTGAGAATTGTTTTCCAAGGATGTTTAAGAAAACATGAGTATCACTATAGTGACAGGTTGTCAGCCCGTCGCCTAAAAGTTGTAATACAAGTGAAATTCTCGAGTCCCTTAGTCGCCTCCCACGACACCCGGGGAAGAAATTGGATGATGCTATTCGAAGCCAGCATCACACGGCATAAGCATAGAACAGGACAAAACACATAAACAATACAGAGAATTATTTTATTTGATTTCGCTGAAGCAATAACGAATACAAATTGCAGCCAACCGAAAATATAAATACGCAACGTATTTTTAAACGAACATCACTTAAATCAAACAAAAGAAAGAAATCCCGAATACGTAATTGCGTTATTGTTTGCTCGAAAAGTCCTAAAAGCCTTTTATTTGCCCACAAGAAATTAATTACAAAAGCTCCATCATAATGACTACGTGCTAAACAAAAGATATTTTAATTACACAAACAACAACAAGTAATTTTCCCATACATACCTACAATGGATTTTTGCACACGCGCTGCACAGTACAGGGTTATTTTTTTGTAAGTACACACACTTTGTAGGGTGTTTTTCTCATGATTCTGAACAACTTTTAGTATGGGGCCACCTGCAAAATCGCAAAAAATGGGGTGTTTCATAGAAAAATTGATATGCACTCGGCAAAAATTTATCCTTGACTTGACTAAAAAATATCCTTGCCGTGTAAAAAAAATTAGTATTATAAATGACAACCCGAAAGAAGATTAACTTACTATGAAAATGAACAACTTTCCCCTAGGAATGTATCGAATATACTAACTCTCAGGACCTATACACTGAAATATGGAACACATATTGGACCACTCATAATAAACCAATCAGCTGACCAGCGAAGCTGAACAGCCTAATTCTTCGTTCATATTTCGACATATTGGGAATTTTGTTCTATTTAATGAGTATCATGATTGACCGTTTTGATACATACTGCATGCATCTTGTGGTGTCACATAACTTTTTAATGTGGTTTCATACAAGTCTTTTAGTCATTATGTGAAGATTTTCAACTTACTTGTTTTTGTATAAGTCATACTTGTTGTTCGTTTAATAATAGTATTTTAGTCAATAACACCGTACCAACAAAATACCGTAAAATTGTGGTACACGTGCAAAAACCGCCCTCTCTTACACAACTCCACCGCACCATTAAACTGTCACGCTGTCAGGTCAAAAACAAAATTAATGTACAAAAAGTAAGTGAATTTATGGCCTTAAACTGACGAAGGAATTAGCAAAGTTGCGGACAGTAGGCTCTGCGTGTTATTTATTAAAAGGAAGAGCTGCTGGAATATTTATGAGGAAAAATGTGGCTTTAAGAAGAGAGCTAGAGATGCTTGGAGGGATATTACGATTAAATATTTGATTTTAGTCTCCCGATGACTGAGATTTTGGATATTACTCAAGTTCGTTTCGTCGTAAAATTCAGAACTCGGCATAACAGGTTTCAGAGCTTTTTATTAGTATTATATTTCCTCGCTTCATCCTTCAGATATAAAGTTAACCAGGTAGTTCTTTTAGCCTACAAGGCAACAACGCACGAATTTTAAGAGATTTAAAACATCGATTTTGAATCGATAAACCGACAAAATCGACATTTGCCTCCCTATGGTAACACACCCTTCGGTGCGCGTCACTAATCTCACCATTCTTTTTTCGTGCGAGGCAACGCGCACACGCGCTCCGTTTCTTAATTCAAATCCAAAATGTCGAAACGGACCGCACAAGAACAAATTTTGCATTACAAACGTAAACTAAAAAAGTTAGAAGAAAGTGAAAAGCTCAGGCTTTTAGAAGCGTTAAACACGCAACCAAGTGATAATATTGCGAATCCGCAACAAAGTGAAAACGTAAAGGGTAAGTACCCACATTTACTTTTATGCGCATCTGCGCTTTTATGGCGTGCCGATTTCGTGAAAAATACCTATTATCACAATTTCCGCAACGCAAAATCTTGGATTCGACCTTTGTACATACATACATTTGATCGACCGTGGGTCATCATGACATCCTTGCATAACAAAACACAGGATTCAAGACGAACCTATGTTACATGTGTGCAATTTATAACATATTATGATTATCACTCAATAGTTTCTGAGAACTCTGTTAATTGAATTCGCATAACAAAACATACGGTTCAAGAAGAACGTATGTTAAATGTGTGCAATATATTCGCTTATGGCTGGTCCAAGCGAACTCATTTTACTCACAATCCGTCTTTCTTTTTCTAGAAAAAGACGATAATGCTTCGGCACAAGCTGTGGCTACAGATAATAATGGTCAGACTAGTACGCCACGCGAGATGACAAGTGAAGGATCCCCGTCGACCGACCAAGCTGTACAAGATCAGACGCCTGATCATGGCGCAAAACAACCCGCCGCGGCGCCGACGCCTGGCGAGATGGCGCCACCATCGCCGCCATCGCCGCTACCACATACAGATGACCTGGAAGCCGAAACGGCTAATGACACTGAGTTGGAAACTTCCAATCAAGAGAACCCGACGCTCCCGGATTTAGACTCCGAGTTGCTAAAGGCTTTAGGGGACCCTACAGATGATCTACCGAAATTCGGTCCAAACATTCACCCGAATTTGGCTGAACGCTGGCAACCTTTACTACGCAAAGGTTTATCGCAAGAATCGAAGGAAAAATTACTTAAATAATATTTAATTCCCGAAAATTGCCCCCTCCTTCAAGCCCCCAAACTCAATCCGGAAATCGCAGCCGCTGCGTTCGACGTCGTACGCCATCGTGATAAAAAATTAGAAGTTACACAACAGCAACTAGGTGTCGGAATTAGTGCAATCAATAAGGCCCTGACAATGTTGCTCACATGCGAAGACAAGGTGTCCGCTATTAAACATATCAGCGACGGATGCCGTATTTTGACAGACTTGCATTTTCTAAATACCCAAGCTCGCATAAAATTGGTTACACCAAATTTAGCCAAACCTTTTTTGAGTATTATTCAGGACAGCGAGCGAGATGAAACCTTATTTGGGAAAAGTTTACCGGACAAGATTAAAGCTTCAAAAGCCATAGAAAAGCAGGGATCACAGATCAAAAAACCTGCTCCTAATCCCAAGAATTACCCAACTGCAGGCCCATCATCGACGGTTTCCCGCGCGAATCAATATCAGGGAAACTGGCAAGGCCCCCCGCGCTACCCGTCGAACAGGGGGGGGCGAGGACAGAGGAGACCGGGGACTGTAGGCCCAGTCCGCAGGCAGGCCCCTCCACCACAGAGCCGTCCAGCAGGGCAGAGCAAATCGCGTGCTGCGGCGCAGCGATAGACCAGGTACATGCAGGTAGAATACAACTATATTACAATTGTTGGCGTAGGATAACAACTAATCCCGTGGTGCAAAATTGGATAAGTAATGGATACTCCATTCCTTTCTTATCAGAAGTTCATCAGAGTTTTATACCGCATCAAACTTGGTCAGCCGCAGATAAATTTGACATGAATTTAGCAATTCAGAATCTATTAAACTTGGGCGCGATTTCTACTTGTACACCTACTCAAGGTGAATTCATATCGAAAATATTTTTGGCCCCAAAACCAAATGGAACAAAACGTTTCATTTTAAATTTAAAATCCTTAAACAAATTCGTCGCGAGTTCTCACTTCAAAATGGAAGATTATAGGACAGCCTGTCGACTTATCCCAAAAGACGGTTTTCTCGCTACAATTGACCTAAAAGAAGCGTACCTCCTTATTCCAATTCAGGTTTCGGACCGAAAATATCTTCGGTTCCATTTTGAAGACGAGAACTCACAAACAATCACCTACCAATTTAACGCCATGCCTTACGGATTGTCTGCCGCTCCGAGAACATTCACAAAAATCATGAAAGAAGTTGTGGCTTACTTAAGATCGAAAGGGTTCATGTCAGTAGTATACTTAGACGATATATTGTGCATAGGCAGCGACTATAGCAATTGCTTGCAAAATGTTACAGAAACTGTTAAATTACTCGAATGCTTGGGATTTATCATAAATTATGAAAAAAGTTTACTTAAGCCACAACAGTCATGTAAATTTCTCGGATTCATTCTTAATTCAACAGACATGACAATTTCATTACCTACTGAAAAACGAAATAAAATCGCGCAGTTGGTTAATAAATTTTCACTTTTACCTACATGCACCATAAGAGAATTTTCCCAGCTTATAGGATGCCTGGTTGCTGCGTGCCCCGCAGCAAAATACGGATGGTTGTATACCAAAATTTTAGAGCGACAAAAATATTTGGCATTACAAAGAAACCAAAATTACGAAACTAAAATTAAACTGTCTGACGTAATTTTAAATGATCTTAATTGGTGGAAGGAAAACATTTCACTATGTTCTTCCTCGATGAATATTTCGGAATTTAGGCTCGAAATTTATTCAGACGCGTCCCGAGTCGGCTGGGGATCATATTGCAACGGTACACGTACACATGGTGCTTGGAAAAACTGCGAAAAAGAATTCCATATAAATTACCTGGAATTACTGGCTGCCTTTTTAGCTATCAAATATTTTGCTAGTGACAAAAACAACTGCGCAATATTATTACGTATTGACAATACAACCGCTATCAGTTACATCAACCGAATGGGGGGAGTACAATTTCCTCACTTGAATGACCTATCTAGGCAAATTTGGCAGTGGTGCGAGGCGCGGAGAATTTGGCTTTTCGCGTCGTATATTAATACGAAAGATAACGTAGAAGCAGATGAGGAATCTCGCAGAATTAACCCAGACACAGAATGGGAGTTACCAGACTCATGTTTTCAACGAGCCATTGAACGGTTCGGTGAACCAGAACTAGATCTCTTCGCTTCTCGCGCCAACGCCAAATGTAGTCATTACGTATCATGGAAAAAAGACCCAGACGCAATTCGCGTCGATGCCTTTACTTTTAACTGGAAAGGAACCTTTTTCTATGCATTTCCCCCATTCTCGCTTTTACTGAAATGCTTACAAAAAATTATCCATGATAAAGCTACAGGAATAATTATATTTCCGTATTGGCCGTCGCAAGCTTGGTTCCCATTACTGAAATCATTGTCGGTAACTGAAATAATTTATTTTGAACCTAAAGAACACCATATTTGTTCCAATTCCAGGAACGAGAACCGACTGCACCAGCTTACCCTGGGTGCCGTAGTGCTCTCCGGTTCGCGTTCGAGCGGCGCGGAGTCCCAAAGGTAGCATGGGAACTTATGCTCGCATCCTTGTCGGATAACACCATTCAGCAATACAATGTAACGCTTAAACTTTGGTGGGCATACTGTCTTTCTAATAATCGTGACGTTTTAGAAACTTCTGTCCCCCTTGTGCTGTCATTTCTTACAGAACAGTTCCATAAGGGAGCTGCATATGGCTCGTTAAATAGCCATAGATCAGCTTTGGTTTTATTTTTAGGGGATAGTAGTCTTAGTTCAAACGAATCTATAAAACGTCTCCTAAAAGGGGCGTTTAGACTAAGACCGAACTTACCCAAATATAAGCATACTTGGGATCCCCAAAAGGTTCTGGACTATATTGCTGATTGGTATCCTAACCCTGATTTAAATTTAGAAAAAATCACTAAAAAATTAGTAATTTTATTGGCCATATGCACAGCACAAAGAGTGCAAACCCTATCTCTAATCAAAATCGATAATATTTTGATATCTAATGACGGTATACGGATCTTAATTACCGATTTAATAAAAACCTCAGCAGCAGGTAGGGAGCAACCATCGCTATTTCTACCCTACTTCACAGAAAGGCCCAGCATATGTCCCGCCACTGCATTACGGGACTATCTTTCTGTAACGAAAGATATGAGACCTGAAAATGTCAAAAACCTCTTAATGACTGTGAAGCGCCCCCACAAGGCCGCGACAGCACAGTCCATAAGCAGGTGGATAAAACAGGTTCTGGGCGAATGTGGTGTAGATGTGACAGCGTTCAGCGCGCACAGCACGAGACACGCTGCCACATCCGCTGCTGCTGCTGCAGGCGTTAGCGTTGATTTAATTAGAAAAACCGCAGGCTGGACCAGCCGATCCGAAACGTTTGCAAAATTTTATCACCGTCAAATAATTACAGAAGATATATTCGCAAGAAATGTTTGTCGGATGTCGAAATAATTAAAAAATCATTTTCGAATATTAATAAGTCAATAATTAGATTATAAGATTATTGTTTCATACGTAAAAATAATAATTATAACGGTTGTAAAACAAAGGTTGACTTAGATATACCTAGCTTTAAAGGTATAAATACCTAATTATTGTTAAACTATACGTAACATAAGTAGATTATGTTTTCTTTAATGAGAAGTTATCACTTAAAATCTGTTAAAGTTGTAATTAATAAATATCAAATTTTCTTTAAATACGTATTGTTTACTCTTCTATCGCAAAACTTCATCTCTGAACATCTACCTGGTTAACTTTATATCTGAAGGATGAAGCGAGGAAATATAATATGTGATCAAACGAACTTCTAGAAGCGAAGTTCGATCAATATTATATGAGTCGCTTCATCCGAAGATATAAACACCCGCCCTCCCAGTAAACCCCAGATGTAAGTTTTGCGCAAAAAATAAAATCTCTAAAAGAAATGATGAGATTAGTGACGCGCACCGAAGGGTGTGTTACCATAGGGAGGCAAATGTCGATTTTGTCGGTTTATCGATTCAAAATCGATGTTTTAAATCTCTTAAAATTCGTGCGTTGTTGCCTTGTAGGCTAAAAGAACTACCTGGTTAACTTTATATCTTCGGATGAAGCGACTCATATAATATTGATCGAACTTCGCTTCTAGAAGTTCGTTTGATCACATATTATATTAGCCTAGATAGTCTGTTGGAATAAGGAGTACCTTATAAAAACACAAAATATAAAACCTACCAACCAAAATTATTACTCCATAAAATTATTACGCATAAAATTTTACTTTACTGTTTTCGTTTGTTTCGCCAAAAAGATTTAATAAGCTGAGATTTGTGTATTTAATATTTTCACCTAATTGAAATTTATTAGGGAAGGCTGTTTCTTTAGTCTTGATTTCTTGACCAGTCAACACCTACGACACTTGCCGGCTTATGTGGCACTGACTCTCTTTAGAAACTGCTTGTCATTGCCCAAGCTGGTGTATGTATACAATGAGAACGTCTCCAACGTGGCTGTTTTCCAACGATGTCAAGTTACTGGACGACAGCCTCAAACTCATGCTGGAGGATGTAGACCTCAATGACAGTCAGTGGCTATAGGCCTCTGTTCAATTAATTATTGAACGAAAATCTTTTTTTTTAGTTGGTATATTTTTACAGTTGTCTATGGCAACACTTCTTCTGTGTGTGTTGTGGTCCTTCTGACAATAATAAAGTTTTTAGTGAGTGATTTCCGGAGTTTGTGAGGATTTTTGTGTCGAAAACACACGACGCATCCACACGGCGTTGCGGGATATTGCAACCATTTGCAAAAATATCGCTAGAAACCATCAGGAAGCTGCATATACTGCGATATCTATCTATAATAGATATCACAAGAAGAAAACCGTCAGGCGATTACGTGATTTCATCCGTTTTTGGGCCGTCTATACCGGTTCAACAAGAAAAAACTGCGGCCATTTGCGCAGTCTTTTGTTTTAGAATCTACAGCACGTCACGGCGGTGTACGTTTTCTGACCATATACAGGAATGTGATGAAGACTAAGCCTAATTTTTCTATAAAAATTAGTGAAGATTGAGTTTTCGAAGGTATAATCACGCTACGAGTTGTTCGTCGGTTTTACCTACCTACTGCGTGGCGAGTTCATTCACCCTACGTCGGCATCATATAGCGGCCATATTGTGAGCGGGCAGTCGGTACAACAGTGCCTGCGAGCGAGACGGCTGAGACGACAGACGGAACGTGTTCATCGATCGATAAAACAGTAGGGAATCGTGCGTTTTTCGTTCGGTCTCGATCGCGAGTGAATGAGGTAGGGCATAGATGACAGCTGTTATCTTATCAGCGTTTGACACTTCAACATAAACAATAACAGTGCTCCGTGTTTTTACGAGTTTTTGCAGTTTTTAGTGGCAATAAACTGAACTTTTGCTGTGCCAAATAGTCTGGTTGCGGCTATCAAGATGGCAAACGACCCGGACATTAGTCGTTTGCGTTCAAAGCGTGGATGTTACAAAGGAGCCATCACACGTATAGAAACCTTTGTAAACAGTGAGGGTTTCTCTGCGGCAGGTGAGATTATGCTGCAGGAGCGAAGGAACAAGCTCATGAGTGCGTTTAAGGACTATGAGGAGGTAAATGCTGACATTTTATTCTTAGATCCCAATGATGTTGAGGATATTGAGTCTGTAGAGGAAAAGTATTTTAAAGTGCTTACTAAGCTGAACCAGTCCTTGAAGGATTTGAAAGAGAAAGAAACCAAAAAACCGGTTATTGAAAGTTCTTCATCAAAATTGCCTACCATTGACATCCCTTCTTTCGATGGGAAGGATTTTACAAAATTTAAACCCTTCATGGACATGTTCAATGCTATGATTGACACAAATAGGTCTTTGACTGATGTTCAAAAGCTTTTTTACTTAAGAAAGTATTTAACTGCGGATGCGTTAGGGGTCATAATAAATTTACCCGTTGTAAACGAGTCTTATGCTGAAGCGCTGACCTTGCTTAAGAAAAGATATGATAATAAGGCAAGATTAATTTCAAACCGCATTAATATTATTTTGGAGTTACCTCCAATTCAAAAAGGAACAGCTTCAGCATTACGCTCGTTGATTTCAGATGTCCAGCAACAGCTACATGCTTTAAAAAATCTTGGGGAAAATGTTCATGAATGGGATAGGCTATTGATATCCATTCTCTCTAAGAAACTTGATTTATTTACCAATAGAGCATACCACCTCGATAGAGTAGACCTTGATAAGCTCCCAACCATGGATGAATTTATTTCATTTTTGGAGAAGCGTGCTAAAGCATTAGAAGATAGTTCACCTATGATGAACAAGGAGGGTTTTAACAATCCCAAAAATGTAAAAGCAACCTATGTTGTTACAAATAAGGATACAAAGAGCTTGTGTGATTTTTGTAAAAAGCAGAGTCACCCTATGTTTGTTTGTCCAGCTTTTAAATTGGCACCGGTAGACGGCAGACTCAAATTTATAAAAGACACAAATAGATGTTCAATTTGTTTAAATTCACACCCCAACATCAAATGCCGATATGCGTTTAAGTGTAGGCAGTGCAAGCAAAAATCACATAATACTCTTCTGCATCATGATGATAAGCAATTCGAGGAAGTAGCCTTGTGCTCCAACCAAGGTGACAATAATATGAGGCAGCTTCCCTCGGTCAAAGTGAAGCTCATTGACAAGTATGGTCGTGAGGTTTATTGTAAGGCCCTGCTTGACAATTGTAGTGAGGGATGTTTTATAAAAAAGTCCTTGGTGGACAAGTTGAAGCTCGATGTCTTTGACAAAAATACAACCGTGATAGGGATTGGTAATAAGCCGACTCAAGTTAAAAGGGCTGTAGATGTTTCAGTCTATTCATGCACCCACAATGTAAAGTTTGATGTCAATTGCCAGGTTGTTAATGATGTGACTTCCAAAATGCCCCATGAATATTTTGATACATCAAACTTGGATATTCCAGAAGATTTAGTTCTTGCTGACGTGAACTTCAACGTCCCTTCTGAGATATCCATTTTGCTAGATGCGAAGGTGTACTTCCAGAGTTTATTGAACGGGCTTATAAAATTAAAATGCGGTCTGGTCTTACAAAGTACCCTGTTCGGTTACATTGTAGGTGGTGCAAGGGAGTCTAAACAACCCCAGAATGGTAATATTATTTTCTCTAATTTTGTGGGGTGTCACAATGAAAACCAATTAGATAAAACTATGAAACATGATAATGTTAATTTCAAAGTAGGTGATTTAGTCATTGTGAAATTGAGCAATGTAGCACCTATGAAATGGCCCATGGGGCATATTGTAAAAGTTTTGCCTGGCCCGGATGGTAAAATAAAGAGTGGCACATGTAAAAGTAAAGGATATAGTTTGTGTTAGTTCCTACAGAACCTTATGTCCTTTACCTTTTTATTTTGTTATTTTAAAAGAGGTTCTTGAGTAGTTTTATAAAAATATATATTATTTACTTGAGTTAACTAAAATTTTATACTTAGGTACATAGTATCTTTCTTTTGTAAGATAGAGATATGTAAGTCAATTTACGAAAGGTTATTGTAACAGTTAACATAAAATTTCTTTTTGTTTTCACAAGTGAACACAGACTGTTAGGGTCATACATCTTAAATGTATTAAAATAGAACTATAAAATGAAATGCAGATTTTGTAATTATTACTATGTTTACTTCTATAAAGGTACTAGTATACTATCTGCCTAAATTGTAAAACTAAGTATTAGAAAAACTGAGGATTATAAAAATTGTTAATTTTTTTCAAAATTTAGAAATTTGTAGAGTTGTGGGCTTGATTGTTAAATAAGTTTCGTTCTATTAGTTATCTTTGCCGCCGCCCAACTCTGTTCAATTAATTATTGAACGAAAATCTTTTTTTTTTAGTTGGTATATTTTTACAGTTGTCTATGGCAACACTTCTTCTGTCTATACAGTTCGAGTCACAATGCCTATGCATTTATAAATTAAATAAATCCATATTTATTTAATTAAACACATTTGTATTATTTAACAGCCTCCCTGCCAGTGCGTCACGGCGGTCTGGGTATCCGAAGAATGGCTGACGCTGGCGTCCCAGCCTTCTTGGCCTCGTCCTACGGAGTGATTAAGCTCGTCACTAGAATTTTAAATCACCAAGGTGGCAGCGTAATAACTTTCGCGGATGAGGCTTTGACGTGCTGGACAGTGCCTTGCACCCTCGAACCCCCGGGGCTAAGCCGCGTTGACGGGAAGCGACCTGACGGGCTCACACTTGTGCCATGGGAAAAAGGCCGGTGCCTCGTTTGGGATGCAACCTGTGTCAGCACTTTTGCCGCATCCCACCTACCGCGCTCCATCCGCGAGGCCCGATCGGCAGCTGAATGGGCGGCCTCCCAAAAACGGCTAAAATACGCAAACCTCCTTGGGCAAAATAATTTTTTGCCCTTCGCGGTGGAGGTGACCGGTGCCTGGGGTGCAGAGGCTCGGGCGTTCGTCACTGAATTAGGGAGGCGCATCCGCCGATCAGAACCCCGTACCGAGTCATACCTGGTGCAGCACATATCGTTAGCGATCCAACGAGGAAATGCCGCCTGCGTGTTGAACACATTTCCACCAGGCACGACCCGAGGCGGCCTTTTTGACGATTAATCTTAGTGGTAAGAAACTAGTTTTATTATGTTAAATTCAAATTCAAATTCTTTATTATTTCTTGAATATTTTGGACAACAAAATATTTCTTAGTACCAAATAGTTAGAGTATTATTTTTTAAGGGGTTCCTACACAATTAGAAGGCTGTTAAAATTCTGACACTAGGGTTCATTGGGTTGGGTCGCCCATGATTCGGTGTCCGACACGAAAAAGAAAAGAAATGTAAAGGTGAAAAGAAGTAGGCATCATAGTCAAACAATAAATGTACATAGGTTAGGTATATCATAGAATTTTACGGTAACGCAGTCATAACGCACGAGATTCAATTCTGAAAATACCAGTTACCTAGCAGTTTATATTCCGGTGGAAAGTTCATTCGACTCTACATGCAAGAGGATTCTACTATGCTGGTCTGTCAAAGTTGTTTTAAATCATTCATTATTCACGTAATTTCATGATTAATCGCTACCAGCGTTTCAGAAAATTCTACCTCAATATTATTTTTCGATGTATTTTAAAAGCACAAAATATAGCATTTCAGCGAGAAAATAATTCCTTTTCTAATAACACCACGAATTCCAATCCAATACGTGTAGCAAACGCTGCAAAATACCAGGAACGCATATTTCTCCAGGGAGTGACTGTGAGAGGCTATTGCGAAGAAACATCGACGGCCAGGGAAACGTATGGGCACTACCTTTAAAAGCAAAGCCCAATTGCTTTGGATGTAAGCGAGATTTATTTGTATTCCATAAAACAAAGGAGGAGATTGTAGGGATGTTTAATTCAAGTTTATGAGACTCTACGTCGAAACTTGCTTTCTTGGTGTCACAACTTTACTCGATAAAATAGAGCTCGCAATAAACAATCAACAAATAGTCCAAGTTTCGACAGCAGAATTGGAACAACAAAGCAGAATGTTTCAAAGTACCAGGGCTTATGAAACACGAAAAGTTGAGTTGTCACGTCGGTGACAACCGCAGCGAGCTCATCTGCGGCCATTGTGACGCGTTTGTGCGCTTTGGCTTGTTATTTTGTCGGGCTTTGTAAACTTGCGGCCGTAGGTAGGTTAGAATGCCATGATGATAAGTACGTATGACAAAGGAGAATGCCCATACCTGGGCTAAAATGCGTGTTGCGTAACAACAAATCCATGCCATATCGTCATTTTTAATGAAGAATTGCAACGTTAATTTTTCCACAAAATAGGGAAACTAATTAAATATAAAAAAATCTACCGTTGTCAATTTAAACCAAAAATTTGACTGAGATTCGTACCTCTTTTTCACTTACCGAAGATAACGAATTTTAAATGAAATACACTAAAAAAAATCAAACATCACTACTTTTGTCTCTTTTAAGGCTCAACTTTCACATTCAATAACTCTCAAACTTCTGATAAAATAATATTCAGTTACAAAATGTGAAGTAATATTTACACTCTTTAATCATATAATGACTGATGAAAACCAGGACGAACATCCCATACACGGAAGGCATGATCCTTTTGACTTATGACAAAAAATAAACTGCCAGTACTGCCACAAGAACGAAATCTATGGATAGCCTACACTAACTTATGAAACACTGGATGCCACATCATGCGGTAACCACTACGAACTCATCTGTTGCATCTGAGCTTTAGACTCAGAGAGAGCATCGAAAACCTAGAAAGCAGCTCAACTTTGTCCGTTGAATTTGTAGAACAGGCTATGAAGTTAAACCACTGACAATTTTATTCTTTTGTGTATTTTTTTAGAAACAACGCAGGCTTATGTTTGAATGTACCAGGGCTTATGAAACACGAAGAGTTATGTTGTCACGTCGCGCAATGACCGCCCGAGCACATCTGCAGCTGTGACATGTTTCATGTTTGTTGAATGTTTTGTGGCGCGTTACCAACTTTGTGTAATGAATTGTTGTACTAAAGAAGAGATTTAGAAATTATGATACTACCTACAATACTTTTAGGTTACCGCAGTGAATCATAAGAAAAAATATTATACCGCATTATGGATCATCATTAAAATTTATCTCGTGAAACATAAGCATCGTGAATTTCAACACAAAAAGCAGCCGTATTCCCGCATTTAAATACACATCACGTATTTTGTATGTATGTAAGAGCAACACTCCACAAGTCAGCCATATGCCGCAGTCCCAAGAGAGCTTGGCGCGAAAACTACTCCTATAAATCCACCGCTGCGGATATTATGAACTCCTGGTAGCGTTGATTAAAATACTCCACCGCGCTATTTACCCGGAGTGTGGTAAATTGCATGCGGGAAACTTGGAGTTGCTGTAGTGGAGTATTTGCAATTGATCTTTGAAGAGTCCGCATTTCTGTGACAAAGATCTTTCATTAAGTATTTCTTCAATGCAAAGTCGATCTTACTCTCAGTTTAAATGAAATTGCATTTCCCGTAGGTTTCATTTGTGACTATAGAACGATGCGCTGTTTTTGCAATGTCCGAACCGGATGACAACCTGAATGGGACTCAGTTAGCCACTTTTAATAGGCCACCGAACGTCGAACATCGGACGTTGATAACAGGGAGGGAAACTTTGGAAAATTGGTTCCAGAAAAATAATCTTTTGAACGTTGGCAAAATGATACTGTGGGGTTATGGTAGGGTCAATCAAGTTGTTCGATTGAGTTTCGATTCGTACACAAAAAGGAATGCAATACCAACACATTTTTTATATTTTAGCTATTTGATGAAGTGTGTTTTCCTAATTAGTTTATTTGTAATTAGTTTTATTCCATTTAGCTAACTACTTGTCTATGAAACACAAACTATGAGATACTGGTGCTTTTGAAATGTGGTACATACGTTCAGGGGTTTCTAAACTATGCGTGGTGTTACAATATTCAAGGTTAGGAAAAAATGCGAAAACTCTAAAACACAGACATAACTTTCTACTAAGTGAACTAAATAATATGTATACACAAAGGTTACTTAAAAAACCAGACTCAGTGAAAATAATTCTCAAGCAACAAAAAAAGTTACTGAATAAAAAGTACCAGGCGATTATAAACAACGAAGAGATGCAAATCTTAGCTTTCTCAGAATACGCAAATTCACGCAATGCGTAATGAATACAAGATACGATGCGGGTTTCTTGTTTTCACTTCCATATCTTTGCATTTCAGCGCTGAAATTCCAGCTTACGTCGTGAATAAGTTATGTGGAAAACATACTTAAAAACGACTTTGCTTTGCTTTCTAGGAATGTAGGTATTTTAAAAGTCTATCATCAAACAAAGTACCCAATTTAAATATTTATATAATTATAATTGTAAAATTAAATTACGAAGTAGCATCATTAGAACGGTCCCATTTAAACGCTAAATACGTTTAACAAACTTTGCACAGGATAAACTAATGTCATTAGTGAAATTATCTGAGTCCCGGGACGAGCTAAAATGAGGACGTCACATGCAGACAGCAGATAAAGTCACAACACACGGATACATAAGACAAACAGAAACACTTTACTTATTACTGCTGAAAAGAAGCTTTACACGACAAAACATATTCAATACAATAATTATAACTGGCACAAATGCGAACTTAATATTGCAATATCGTTTAGACACCTTTGAACACAAGAAGGAACAAATGAAAGTATTTATGGGGCAATACACCAAATGGGACCGACCGATTTGTCTTTGGCTACGTTATGTACTGAAACTGTCTTCTTCTTCTATCGCGTGGGACCGATAACCGAGTCAACGAAGGACCCGATGAACAGGCTATGTACAGTATGTCATAGCTCTTTAACGATCTTCTAAAATGGGGACATTACAAGCAGACTACAGATAAGTCAGACAGCGACGCGTCTGGTTGTGAGATGTGACGTTTGGGACGCTTTTAGTCATGCTCTTTACTGTAAATACAGTTACACAATTCTACGACGGTGGCGGCTGCCACAAATCATCCAGATACGTCCAATTTTGTAGGTGTTGTCACGTTTTGTAGGTACTGCAGATACACTTATACTATGTATACAGTTATTTTTATGTACCTACATATAGCACGTACCTAGCAGCATAGCAGCTCAAAGTTGTTTTACTGAGCTTATAATATGAAAACAATAAATTCATACAAAACTTTATAAAAATTTTTAAACACACGACCGAGTTCAATGTAACTGTAATACCTACTACCTATTTATTATAACAATAACAGTTCCTGCGACAAAGTGGCTGTATTTTGGCTTCGGGCTAAAAATCCATTAACGTAAGTAAGTAAAAAAACAGCCTTTCAAGTTTGTTTTTGACATTTTCAATTAGGGCACATCTGTTTAATAACATAGGGCAATCAAGCTGCGAAAATAATTAAAACTTTGAATGAAATTTCATATGAATAAGGCCAAGTTGGGCGCCAAGAAGGAAAATCTGGAACTAAATAGAGCTATTCTCAACGGTGCCAGTTTCTTGTAATACGTCAAACACAGTTTTTTGTCTCTTCGTCACTTGAATCTAGTGAGCTCCTAAATAATTGCAACTGCTAACGTGCATTTAAAAACACAGAATCATTATGAACAATCAGTACAGACTCTCTGTTTTGATTGATTTTATCCATTGATACTAATAAAATAATCTCTTGGCTTTTAAAACCAACGAACAGCACCAGAAACGAAAACCTAAGTCACAAACCATGATAATACCTATACACGATTTTATGGCACAGGTAGAAACGTATCCTATCTATCAGCTATTGTGACTGGAGGTTAACGGCTTAGTTTTCTATAATTTTATATTTGTTTTAACTTAAAAAAATAATTAAAACTTGGTACGGAATTTCATATGAACGAGCCCCTTGCTGGGCGCCAATTAAGGGGCCGCGTGGCAACGCGAGATTAATGAGCAAATTACAGGCTCGATAAATCACGCACGCTTATAATTGCGACGCGATATAATACACAATGTGTACGCTGAGTGGGAAAACTTGGTTACGTATGTAATAGCTTATACAGGGTATTCTAACTAACTATTAAGATACCCTTTGCCCTTATGCCGTGTGATGCCGGCTTAGAATAGCATCACCCTGGAAACAATCACCTTGAAAAACAATCCTCAAAAATGACAGACGCAGCGATAGGGACCGTATTCTTACGGCCGTTAACGCTCTGCCTACCCTGCAAGGGATAAGGGCATGATATATGTAGGTGTGTAGGTGAGATACCTTTTCCCGAAAAAACATATCTGGTTGCCTAGATAGTTAGCTCACATTTTTTCCTTTTACTTCATGCTATAATTTTGAATAAATCATTTAATAAAAATAATTAACTCGACTGGTTAAAGGTAAAATATACCCAAAACTCTGTTTTTTTTTTGAGAGAGTAAATTGACTTTTTGCAAACCTTAAACAGTGATGTGCCAATGCAGATAAACGTTGTAATCAAATTATCAACATGGAATGGATTACTTTCTACCAATTATCAAGTGCCCAGTCAGTATTTATTTTATCAAATTGACAATTGCAATGCATGAGCATAATAAATTATAGGTAAATCGATTATACATAGGACGCCTTTATCCCACAGCTGATCCGAAATTAAACGTATTCAGCAAAAAAATATAAAAAAATACGGAAAGACGCATTTTCTTTATCGTTTGTGGATTCTGTATACCACACGACATGATGATGATTAACTGGGCATCCTGTTTGCTGGGCGCCAATTAGAGCAGGCGTATCTCAGCACTATGATGACGTCACCGCGAGATTAATGTGCGAATACCGACGCCGATAAATCACATGCGCTTATAATGGCTTTATAATGATCGCGCAAGACATCATGATTTTAAATGGGAAAACTATTCACAAAGTATGTCTACCGACCCAAGTTTACTTGGTAGAGATAGATATTAGATAGGATGTCACCAACTGTTTCTACATTTGTAACTTTCATCTTCTAATATTCTTTTTTGTACAATAAATTATCTAGTTGCTATATTACGCCATGTTGTTCTCGAGTAGTACACTTAATAATACTAAAGTTTACGACAAGTCAATTCAAATCAGGTCCCATGTTGGGCGCCAACTAACAATTCTTGGCATAGGTAAACAACGCTCCTAATATATTTGCAAAAATGGCGTCACTACATGAGACGAACGATGAAATTACCGTCGATAAATCAAACGTGAACGTAATAACGCAACATTACATTACATGTGGCGCCATCTCCCCCACCTGCGCGGGAAGGAAACAACATACTTTATTTAAGTATGCAAAGTGACATAAATAAAGTTAAGATTGAGTTATATCAAGCCATGGAGGAAAAATACTAATTTGTTTACCTGACCTATTACTACCCGAAATTAAACTTTTTAGTTTGGGATTGACTCCTACAACCAAGCACATAACACAAACAAAGGTAAAAAAACTGACTAAACGCACCAAATATATTGTTTTTCTTTTTGGTGACAAATTACAATCTACAACGGGTGTAAATTGATGCGGTGACGTGTGACATGTTATCTAATTTCTATGCGATCTCGTCAATAATTTCATAAACTCCTGTCCTATCGTCAAAAACTTGACCTACAACCTGACCCAGAAAATCGTGTAATGAGTGTGGTAACAGTCCGTAGAACAGAACAAAACTCTTCGTGGCGATGTTTGAAAAACTTTATTTTAAAAATGTAGTCGAATATGAAAAACTACTTAAAATTTCCATCTATTAAGTTACCAATTTACATATTAAGTTAAGAATACATTTAAGTGATTCACATGCAATGCACAGCTCATTATGTTACTCCAAACTTTTATGAAATAAAACTCCACATTTGCATATAGTAGGTAGCATAAAATCTCGCGTGTTTTGTGGAAAACAACAAAGCTACTCGTCTAAATACATTAACTTTGGCAAAGTCAAAAGTCGCGTTGAAACAACAGCAAACAGGTTTTATTTCAAAAATACAAGAGTATCTAACTAAGGTAGAATTAAAATCTACCAACTTTGTATACATTCTGTGTGTTTATTAATGACGAAACTTTAATTTCTTTTTTAGTCACTAATTTGCTAATATCATAGATTTAGATGCATTATAGGACTGTTGATTTCATAAACATTTAATAAAATATTTTCGACGTTTCACACAAATGACATTCAACTAGTACTTAAGTATATAATTTTTTTTACATAAAATGTGACTTAAGATATATGACAAGCTTAAATAGAATGTATTGTTGGAAAAGCAAAAACTTTATTAATAAAGTTGTCATAAATACTGAATCATGTAGCATATTATATTTCAATAAGATTTCCCAAATCCATTGCTCAAATAGAATCGGTTACAGTAAAACTCTAGCCAAATCCTTACCTTTTTGGTCCACTATTTTTTTGGTAATGGGCATTTCAAAGACCTAGTAGACATCAAAGATTGGTGCTTCTCTCACAGGTAGAGTATAAATGCTGCTTTTTACGTAAATGGAACCTCCATTACTTTTAAAAACACTTTTTGCCGAAAAAAATATTTTACCCTAAAACGGTAATTTACTTCAGAGATTGATTTTCAAAGGCGCACGTCGATAAGTTATTATTATTATTACAAGACCGTTGCACCGGGAAGAGTCGTAGGCTGCTAAGATTGGTAATAGCTTTTACAGTAAGTTCATGATGACAAATAGAGTAAGTACATTTTTGCTTCGAGGTCGGTGACAGAATGATTGTGAGAATCGAGTTAAGTGGCGGATATAGGGGGATACAACATTGATCCGCCAAATTCAAATATTTGCATAAATAGTAGACGAAATGTCTCTTCTTTTTTGCACCTTACATCTTTAGAAGGAGAATAATCTCTTATTTCTTTTTGCTTCATGATATTGTGTTGGGTCTGGTAAGTTCTCTTTTATTGTAAGACTGGTCAGACTGACGTAGTAGACGACACATATACAGGCTTATAAGGAGGTGAAGTTAAAAGAAAATTTTCAATCTGTAGCTATATTTTATAGACTTTTAGTACCTTTTCAAACTAAATAAATAAATCAACACTTATAAAACGCCGTCAAAACTTGAATGGAGTGCTGTTTACAAAACTGTTAGGGAATTTATCGAAGCAAAACTTTTTAATGAGGATTAAACTTTGAAAAGTGGAACCCAATTATCTCGTCAAGCCATCAACGCGGAAATTTGATGATCTACGAAAAACAGGACGGAAATAGATATACGGGGTCTTAAATCTGGCTTCCACTGGCAAATGTGCTCACTACACACATAAGAGTTGACTGCACTAGTCATAAAATTGATTTCAAGGAACTCAAACTCATAAAGCCATTGTCATAGCTCGTTATTGCCCATGTCCATATTGAGTCGACATGGTAAGAGAAAGCGCTGGAAAATGTAAAAGCCGAAACCGGAGACAAAGAATTTTTAAAAATAACTTGTTGTCATCTATCTGACATATCGATGACTCCCAAGTGGATCATTGTCGAATTTGTAGACTCCGTCGAAACAGGTTCCCAACACGGAACGGAATGGCCACGGAATAAGCTTAATCGACCTGCTGCTGAAAAGGCGGATCGCACACTTGACGCACGACGGAGCGCTAAAACATCGCAGCGGTCTGTCAGATCCATACTAGAAACGTCACTCACCATACTAAAACCGCACTCGACAGACGACAGTGCGATAGCGCTGCGTCGACAGCGGTTGAGCGGTTTTAGTATGGGGATTGACATTTTAGTTTGGATCTGACAGACCGCTGCGATGTTTTAGCGATCCGTCGTCCGTTAAGTGTGCGATTTGCCGAAGTTCTATTGGCAGCAAACCCTTTAAGATGCTGTGGAGCAGCTTATTGCGAGCAGCTTATTGTTTCAGTAAATTTTAAGCCACAATTTGCTTTTACCGAGTGGAAACGCAGTTGAAATCTGGCAAACCATTGATTTTTGCTATGGCGGTGCAGATAGGTTTGTAGTTTTTAAGTCCTATTTATATTTTGACGTTATTGACGTTAAAAAAGGGTCCATTTCTAAGGTGCATCGCACACTTAACGCACGACGGACCGCTAAAATATCACAGCGGTCTGTCAGATCCATACTATGTAGAAACGTCACTCCCATACTAAAACCGCACTCGACGGACGACACTGCGTTAGCGCTGCGTCAACAGCGGTTGAGCAGTTCTGGTATTAGGATTGACATTTCTAGTATGGATCTGACAGACTGCTGAGATATTTTAGCGCTCCGTCGTGCGTTAAGTGTGCGACCCGCCTAATGGCTTTCCTCAATTAAAAAAACAAATATTTTTCGTATCTACTAGTTTTTGAAGAGTAAAATACAAAGATCAAATCAAAACCCTTTTATGGTTAGGTATCTACGTACCTACTTTATATCTGGATGATACTCGATGTTATCGCAAAATAGTTAGGTTTGTTCCTGTCTCTAATTCTACCTTCACCTATAGTGTTTGCGGAAAGTCATGCCGTTCCCGGCTGCTTGAGGGTGTCTGAGGTTTGGCACATTTAGCGTTACACGTTGTATAGCGAAAAATCTTGCCTTAGACACTAATAAAATCGTCTGTCACAGACGTACGAGGCCAATAGGCCAATGATGATGAGTACTAATGATTCCTATGAAGTACCGAAGCCCCTTTATAAGACCATTACCTTTATAAACAACTCTGAAAGCATTTTGCTGAGCCGCACTTTTCATTCGCATTCCGCAGATAATCTAAAATGGCCGGTAATACTAGCAAGTACCTATTGTTTGTCAAACTAATAGAAACTATTACATTATGAAATATTGACTGTCTGGATATCCTTATGGAGTACCCCTGCCTGCACTATGCTGAGGGCCGTGGGTTCGATCCCCATAATAATCAAATATTTCCGTCAGTCGTGGCGATACCGATCGTATTTTTACGGCCGTTAACGCTCTGCCTACCCCGCAAGAGATAAAGGCGTGATTTGTGTGTGTATGTATTTCCCCAAATGTTTGTCAGAAGTGGCGACAGCAATCGTAATTTTATCGACATTAGCGCTCTGCATACTCAACGAGGAATAAAAGCGTGTAAAAATGTATGCCTGTGTACAAGTCATTTCCATTTTTAGTTCTCCCTACGTCAAAAAGATAAGTAGGTTTTCAAGCGAAAAATCCCTATTTCACACCTAAAATATTTGCGCCTCACAATTTATAGACATTTTCAAATAACCGCGGGCTCAGTGTTGCCAAGTACATCGTAAAATTTCCTGAATATTCTTAAAAGCGCGCACACAAAAATTCAACGTAAAGGGGAAACGTGACTTCCTACTTTCTCGCTTTAGGCGGATCGCACGCTTGACGCACGACGGATCGCAAAAATATCGCAACTGTCTGTCAGACAGATCCATACTAGAAACCGCTGTTGAGGCAGCGCTATCGCAGTGTCGTCCGTCGATTTTAGTATGGGGAGTGACGTTTCTTGTATGGACCTGACAGACCGCTGCGATATTATTGTGCTCTGTCGTGCGTCAAGTGTGCGATTCGCCTTAATTTGTTGACTGCACAACAAGATATCGCACCTACTCTGTCTCCCACAGATAAATGATTAGGTAAGCATGATACAAGGTACAGTCGGTGTAAGAAACTTATAACCATCTGATAAAGTTGCGGGTTTTGTGAATTTTAGCCCAAAGACGTACCTAAGAATTTACGTTGCACGAGTGAACAATGGACATTGCTGCATTGGAAATAGAATAGTTGATAATGGCGTCGCAAAAAATCACAACTTTGTAATTTTATTTTTTACCTGATGACTGCCACAAAACAGGGATATGTTTTTCGAATAAAGAATAATTTATTTATTTTTACGGACTACAGCCCAATCGGCTAGGCGTTACGTATCACGGTGTCGCAAGATTAGTCCCAGCAGCGCAAGTGGCACTGGCTATCATAAATCCAAAATGGCGGATTTAAAACCCAAATTAAATCACCTGACAGTTCAAATGAGGTACTTTTTAAAACGATCTAAAACGATACTTTGTATAAAAAACTGAAAGTATGACGTCACTCCATTTCGGTGGCGTCAAAACACTTACTTTTATATTATTTTTCTCTTATTAGAAAAATTCACTAGGAAACTAGCGAATTTATTTGTTTATGAGTTTCCTTCCCTGACTGTAACAGAAGTAAAGTACACTCAGACACAAAAGTAAATGACGTTCCTTTGTCATATACGAAATAGCTGCAACCAGTCTTCCTCTTACGCTTGCTGTTTTAGCTTTATTCCATCCCATGCAGAGTAATATTTTTAGAGAGCTACTTTAGATATTATGTTTTAGGTTTATTGCTTGCATGTAGAATTTTCTGAAATAACCGTAATGTTAAAATCTTGAGGCTACCTCCGTGAGAACTCAATCGTAAATCGTTTATTTTGGGTAGTAAAACTATACAGGGTGTAAAAATATTAGCTGCACATATTTTAAAGGGTGTATCAGCCCATGAAACTGAACAATTTTCCCCAAGAAACATTGGTCGAAATATAACAAAAAATTTGGACCTCCCGTACAAAAAATACCGATTTATCAAGTCAATTTGTATGGGAGGCCCTAATATTTTTTTCAAATTTCGTTGTTCAGTTTCATGGGCTGATTCACCCCTTAAAGTATTTGCACAAAAAGCCTGTTCTTACACCAATCGTTTAGGAGTTGTGTGGTCTGTTGTTTTTCCACGAGAACCGCCCAAAAGAGCGAAAATGACCAAAGAGACAACTCACCAGAAATCCACGAACCATTCCACCTCCTCGGCACCAGGTCCGGATTGAGGAGGTCCTGGATCTTCAGCCGGCGGCCCTTGACGCGAGGCCCCTCGTCCGGCGGGGTCAGCAGCACCACGCTGGTCACAATGAGCGCCAGAACCAGCACGATCACCAGGAGTGCTATGAGGATCCCGCGCCAGTTGCGCTGCTCCTTTGTGCCCACCACCAGCTTCTGGAGACAACGGGTCAGGGTCAGTGTGGTTCAGAGATTTTAAACCTTATAAGTAGCACTTATTTTTTGTTTTTCATAGGTTCGGAACTTTTGTGGTAGATGGTAACACCACTCCCAAAGTCTCGCCTAATTATGCCTTATTTTTTTGATTAGTCATAAATAATATTGCCGTGTGATGCCGGCTTAGAATAGCATCACCCCACATCCTTCCCGCGACTAAGGGACTCGAAGGTATTGGTGTATTACAACTTTTAGGCGACAGGCTGACAACCTGTACTATAGTGATACAAATGTTTTCTGGAACAACCTTGGAAAACAATCCTCAAAAATGACAGACGTGGCGATAGCGACCGTATTCTTACGGCCGTTAACGCTCTGCCTACCCCGCAAGGGATAAAGGCGTGATATATGTATGTATGTCAAAAATATGTCAATATTCAGTTACTTCTTATTGGCGCGTTCAAGTCACAGTCGCGCCTACTTCCTTTCCTCCTAGTTATGGCAATCTGCTTCGTTTGTAGAAAACAAGATAACGGTAAAAAAATATCACTGAAGCTAGATGTTTATCTACCCACACATCCAAATATGGAAATCTCGCTCAAGTATAAAATATTTTCTGTCAGTTTCATGAATTAACTAAATCAATTTAAGCGACCGAAAGCGAAGCGAGCGAAAATGCAAATCAGAGGAATAATGCCGATTCCTCGAAAATGAAATACTGAGAAGAATGAAATATGTAAAATCGCAAATTACCTCTTTGGTTTCAAATGTTACCTTCAAAATGGGTTTGGAAATTAGGGAAATGTCTGCCCGGGTGGCGTTAGTACAAACCGGACTAAAGGGGACTGTCTGTGCTGTAGTCGGGATGGAACATTAAATTATGCTAAAAGGCGACTACAACACAGACATCATCGGTTAATGATCAATGTCAATTTAACTATTGTAATTGTTATTATTTTAAAAATTACGTAATGATGTTTTAATGATAAATTATAGTTTAATGATATTATAATGATAAATATTAATGATTGGCATAATGAATAATTAATGAAATGATTAATGATAATTTTAATGATAAATCACACTTAAATGATTAATGATAAATGATACTTTTAATGATTAATGAAATTTTAATGATAAATACAAAAGCCACTCAAGCTCAAACTTAGGTTTGTTAGGCACAACCTATCCTAACCTGGCGTCAACGCCAGGTTAGGTTAGGTTAGAACTGCGTCCACACACAACGCACGATTCGAGCGAGCGGAGCGAGCGTGCCCCAGCAGGGGCCGGCATGTGCCAGAACGGACACAGGGTATTTCAAAACTAATATAATTGCGAAGAGGCTGGTATGAGTGCTCTGTGTTGTAGTCGGGTTTGTACGTCCGAACTCTGTACCAACCAGACTACAACACAGAGTATGGATGTCTGTGTTGTAGTCGGGTTTGTATTTACGCGCCTGGGTGACCTTTTCGTCCGGTCTGTTACGAATGTTGACTCACATCACAAACCGACGTATAAGCAAATCATGCGTGAACCGTGTCGTCCATTAATTCAGTTTGCAACTCCTGTATGATGGATGTTCTGTTTCCGACCCACAATCGTGGGTAGGTAATCTCACAATAAATAAATATATTATTACCTTACGTCACAAATAATAGTAACTAAGTAGCTACAGTACGCGCGCGAGTTGATGACCATCTTGAAATATGCGCCTCTTATGTCAGTAAGTAAGACGGTGCATAATTTTAGCACGCGAACTGTACAAAGTAGTTATAGTTTGCAGTATAGAAAGTATTGTATATTCATTACACGTCATAGCTTGGCCTTTTTTGACAAAGAATCAGACGATTGCTAACACCGTGCCAATGCAGGAAGGGACCTATTCATCAAAGTCCAAACGTATTGGCTATTTCGCTTGCTATATCGAAGATTTCCACGCCTGTTTCTATTATTGCTTTTTGTTCAATTCGCTATGAGTATGTTGTCCTAATAAATCAAATACTGTACCGAGATACGCGGAAGCAGCCGATACATCATAGGGGCGCTCCAGTCGCGGCGGTTATAACCCTTCCATTTAATACCGCTCGTGTGGGGTATTGGAGATTGATATTGGAAACTATCGGTCATTCTTTGGGACTGGGGGTCGAATCTGTGTGAAAAACGATACGTCAAAAAACGATATGGAAAACCATATGGGTGGTTTCTGGCTAATTGACGACAAATCGCGCCGAATTAGCAGTACATTGATAGTTTTGTAGTAAACAAAAAAAAGATATGGTTAATAGCAGTCTATGTATACAATTTTTTTTTTTGCATATGTCTGTGTGTTCGAAATCGTAGGTCAAAAAATTCATATCATTCACTCAATTTTGAATGATTTACCCGAATAAGGACATATTTTTGGCATAAACTTACGTCAAAATAAGATACACTGCAATAGCTATTTTATGTCAAAAAAACGATATCGTTTAGTGATGGGGTCCAAAACGATATGGCGAAGTGTTGGGCAATTTTTTTTACAAAAAAGATCGACTGAACAAGGAGAATTGTTATTAGTAAGGCTTTTTTGAAACAAAGATAGTCCCACCACAAACATAAATGTAGAAGTTGGTAGCCAAGTTCAATGTTTAACTAAAAATAGTGTTGCTTGAAAATGGGTGCAAACTTCAGTCCCGACATGTATTTATTTCTAAAGCTGTTTGTACGTCAAGAATACCATTGAGTAGGAACTATGTCTTTTTATTTACCAAGGTTCCATTATACGAGATCTTTAAGACTACGTAAGGGATTTTGCGGCGGTTTTCTTCTACTCGTTTTCCGCAGAACTGAGACATTTTTATACATTCTATTCACAGCAGTGATATCTCTAGGTAAGACAAGCCACCCGCCTAGTCGCTCCGCCCGCTGTAACTCGTTTTCCCGTTGAAAGTAGTCGTTTTTGTGCCAATATTGTACATATAAACCTTCCTCATGAATCACTCTATCTTTTAAAATAAACAGACACGTAAAGCGAATTTTGTTTTATACTATGAAGTGATGAGCTCTCAGACTTTAAACAACACGATGCTCGTTTGCTATGGATCTGCAAAAACATCTCATTACGTTAAACAACTTTAGCTTTGAATGTTGAGTCTCCGCAGAAGAGTAGGATAGTTTAGTTGATCGACAATCTGATTTCGGCTTCCATTTTTATATTATGGAGGTAATAAGTTCGAATAACATCGGCTGTCGCCTTAGATTAGCATCAATCCATTTCTGCCCGTGGGTGTTGTATAAGGCGACTAAGGGATGAATCCAAGAACGAGCAGCAGCGTTTCCGCTGAATATCTACAAAATCTTGCACTGCGCTCACCAATTCGACTGTCAAGCGTGGTGAGTATGGTTCATGTCCAGCAATGGACTGATGTAGCTGTAGCAGTAGCAGAATGTAATAACTTTATTGTACCACAGAAGTTAACAGTAGCAATAAAATAAGTGAAACATAAGATAGTAGTGGTACGAGCAACCGAACGGATCGCAGTCGATGTATCAGAAAGAGGGTAGACAGATAGGTTTGCCGCTAGCAGGATGACAATATTCGCCAAAACAGTCTACTCGTGACCATGGAGCGTGAAACCGATTCGAAATATCGAGGTAAAAACAAACATAATCGTGGTGATAATCCTGTTAATACTATTAATTTAAGTATTGTAAAACATAAAAGGCGCAAAGGCGGATTTATCCCGTTAAGAGATCTCTTCCAGTTACCCTTTGCGATATCAAAATATATGTTTTTGTTTTATTTTTGTTAAAGTGGACTTTCTTTATGGTCTAAATCAGATACTCCAGAATCTTGATAGATACGTCGATATAGTCAACATGGTAAACACGGCCTCCAGTCCCGGCGTGTTGCTAAACGTTAAACAAACCTATGATATAACGAAAAACAAATCCCACCAAAAACATTTTCATGTCAAGATATAGTTAAAGCGCAACAAATAGACATCAGACCTCAAAATAGAGCCAAGCTGCTCAATCTACGCACCCTAAGTACACTAACTGTCTTACAAACTTTACCTACATCTTAGTTAAAATATACGGCTTGGCCAAACGGACGAAAAACTTCTTCCTTCGAAAAGGCGCATTTAGTCTAATTTCCGCAGTCAAATTGTTATTGTCTTCATTCTGCTGAAACAGCAAAATTAACATTTAACTAATATGTAGGGTTTATAAAAGAAATTGGCATTTAAATGTTTTTGGTCGGATTTCATTGGTTTTGTAGTGAAGGGGAACCACTTCCGCCCCCCTTTTCTTAGAGGGTAGAGCGTAGAGTGATTTTATAAAATACTGATTCGCGTACTGTATTATATTATGTCCTTATACCAAATATCTAACTTCTAGCATGAAAATCGTAGAAAGTTTCATTAAAACTTTAACCCCTCAATTTGGAAGGTTGTGGGGGGTTTATGGGATAAACATCACATCGATTAAACAATCGATAACGAATTTCAGCTTTCTGGCACTTCAGGAAGTACTCAAAAATTTTGATGATCATCAGTGTGTCAATGACTAAATTGGATTGGCGGATTTTAGACATCGTTAAAATACTAAAAAGATAAGAGCTATAAAACTGAAACTTTGCCTGTTTAATGAAATTGCTATTGACAATATATCCCGAGAATTTGATCAGTCTAATATATCGGAAACTATCACGTTCTCGCTTTGGCGGGGCCACCACCGTGGCCACAGAACTTTTTACACGACTGCCAAATCATAGACACTTCCTCCTTATACTTTTTGGTAACTTCGTGTCACGAAATCTAAGGAAGATTGACGTTGATGTCTTTGATAGAGCTGTCGTCTTGCATAATGTCTAAAAAATCAAAACATAAACAAAAAAAATAAACTAAATTGTGAAAATTTATCTTTAGTATGGCAAAATGCTACTACTGCTAGCTAAGCTACCGTAACCCATAAATTTGTGCTGAATTTTATAATGATAGGGCTGACTGACTGGCTGTGAAGATTGTCCGATGGTGTAGCACCGAAGGGGTTCACTATGCTATCGGGATAAGTCGATAGTACCCCTGCCTTCTATTCTACGCCGAGGGTCGGGCCACATTCAAATATCATCTAAATTCAAATTTAATTTGAATATGGGTTTCATCACGATGTTATTCCTTCAACGAAAGAGCAGTTAGTAAAAATACATTAGTACATGGCGACGATCTAACTCGGTTCTTACATTGTAAGACCGGTGTCCTGAACTCTTGCCCACCGACGCTCTTGGGTTCCTCCTGGGTGGGGGCTCGATCCTTACAGGACATAAATGTTTGTTATGTTAATTCTAAAATATTTGTATCCAGTCTGGGTGTTTTGTATGTATCTATACCTATTTACAAAAAATATAAAATTATGCTAGCAACGCTAGCAAATATCACTACTGGGTTAGATGCTTGAATATATTGTTGGATAGTAAATTATTAGTGAGAATATTGACCAAATATTAACAAACTTCAATTATTTATTGCAGAACGATGTCCTCAAAAAAATATATAAATGCGAATCTTAGAACATCTGACACTGTTCCTATTACAAAACATGAAAATATTGCTTTAATTGCAAGTACTTCAAATACAATAATAAGAAACTTATATAAGAAAACATCTGCTGCTCTCTGAAAGAAGTTACTTTAAGAACTGCTGGTAAAAGTTTATTTGGGCTAAAGTCTGTTATTGATCCAATAAAAAATCTGTTTGAAATAAAATCTGTTTTCCTACTCAACAATTTCACCGGAGAGTTGAAGGGCGTTTGCCTTGATTGCCCTCCCTATATAGTAGGGGATTCCGCCATCAACGACCTTCACCGAGATGATAAAGTTACAAAAAACTTCGAGACAAAATAGGCTGCTTATCGACTAACAATACTGGTAGCTCCTGTCGTCTGAACACTTGTATGTATGAGGGAAGATTCAACAAACATTTTTTATTTTATTGCTGACGGTTCTAAAATTACTTCAATACTATTCTTATGAAACTACATAGGTGTAAAACTAACGAAGGAATTGGAGTCGGACATTTTCGAACACAGGCAGACAAATTAAACAAAATTATAAGGAGGTAGTATGGTATATAGCATAATAGGCTTTGTAGTAGGCTAAGGAAACCATAATTCTAAATAGGATTGATTTTGATATCGCGTTTTAAATGTTAACAGTGCCATCTATTGAATCATAATATGTATCACATCATGCTGTTATTTCATTGCTTTTTATGAATTTTTATAATATGTAGGAATATCGTTTAGGGGTTTCTAAAACTTTTAGTGCTCATTTCGGTGCCTATTTGTTCATAGTTATCTATTTTTCAAAATAACAATGTCCTTGTGCCAGCAGCATACGAATAGATAGAGAAAGGAAAAGAACGAAATGCGTGTTCTTTTCGTAGTCTCATAATTTTAGGAGCCCAAGTGTTTGTAGTATCTATGATGCTACTATAGGAGGACTTTAACCTCGTAAGGCTCAGGAGTTCGTGAGAATTTTTCATATAACGGCCCGAATGCCTTTTTAAAAGGTATGATTCTACAATGGAAAATTAACCTTATAAGCTCACCGTTTTTCCAGAAACTTGCAGTTCCAGCAGAGCCCTTTGTTAATTACTTAGTTTGAATAACAAAATATTAATAGACGAGATATGTACTTAAAAATTTTACATAATTAAAGGATAAACACTATGCCCAAGTTTATAGCTATAAGGTTGCTTTATAAAGTGATGTTTGCACCACTATAGATCGACATACCTTTTAAAAAGCATCTGGACTTTACGAGGAATACTATAGGAGACTACACAGAATAACAAAATTAATAGGAAAAAATATTTTCATCAGGTTACCAACAATCATAGAAAAAAAAATACAAGATCAAACGCTAAATAACATTATTATGTGTGAAGAATTATTAAACCACGTCAGGAAACAAACAGTTTCAAAGTAAATCAAGGTTTGCGACGATGATGATTACTGGAAATGCTACGATTGGTCAACAGCGACGAAATCTATTATTACTTCCTGGTTTCTCTTATCATCCTCACGTAGCAATTCCAGCCGAAAAACGCTTTAGATGAGATATCTTTTTCAGTAGGCATTCCGCTTCTCCTTTAAATTGAAAAGAAGCACTGCTTTTCGTTCGCTGCAGTGGTGGTGGATTAAATGCGAATACCATCCATACCACCTGTGTTTAAACTGGTACTCGGTAATGAAATCGGCACAATCTTCTTCCTCATCGGTAGAACGCACGTGCCACTTTATGACAACTAAAATGGAATCAGAAATTAATATTATTACTTTGTTCTTTTTTCTATCTGCCGCTGTGATCTGTAACTGTACTATGCTAGCTAGACTGTTGTGTGTATCAAAATCAGTTGGTACTGTGATAGAATTTAAAGATTTTCATAAATTGCTTATTTTGATTCCGTGTATGGGAGTCCGCAACGACTGGTCCAATGTATTATAATTTCTATTACTCTAAGATTTAATTCTCACCTTTCTGTGAATTTATAAGGGTATGTGTATTGATATATAAAGTAGAATGTGGGATACAAGCATAATTAGAAGGAAACAAATTACAGCATGAATCGAATTACGACGTTTCAGAAATGGAGCTCCAGGTGCTCCTACTCAGAAATTCTAATCGTATAGTTTTAAGTTACCTTTATTAGTTTTATTTACTAAATTTTATCTTCAAATTATTCATCGAGAAGTTCTCCTTTACAAAATTTACTCCCTTTACTATCTTTACTTGTAAGGTAGGCAGGCCGATAGCGTAGGTATATCTGAAGTTGGTAGAGACAATAATGGGTTATAAGCCATAGTAAGATTCTCAAGCAAAGAAAATAAGAATCGGTGCAATGCTTCAATGATTACATACATACAGAGTGAGAAAGACAGTCACTTCATCAAATTGCCACTATATCAAAAAATGTAACTGATATTTTGTTCCGGAACCGATCCTAGCGTGGTGACTTATCATTATCACTTTATCAGGCTCTAGCTCAATATAGTACCAACCTTCGCTCAGAGTATACTTTTCGGGATTCGATTTGTGCATGACACTCCATCATGTTAATGGATGAGGGGGATATAAGTAAAAAACTGAAGCAAAATACTATTTAAAAATTGTACCTATTTTAACAATCGACACAGACATCGTCGCACGTACATATTATATTACGTATGTATGTATCCGTGGTCCGTGAAACCCATGTGTATTTCTTATATAACAATTACTTATAAAATATAATGAATATTTCGAATTTTCACATACTCAAATACAATTTATTGCAAAGTAAACAAAGCTAAAACTGACAGAAGAAAATTTAGGACAGGAAATTGAATGAATGGAAAGAACTATGAATGACCGGTATTAGAACCAATATGCGGAAATGTTTTCTGTTTCTACCGGTGTCATAAATACTGAAAAGGACGGTGTATACGATTTGGTTCCGATTACGCCAAAATCAAGCCAGAATAGGCCCATACCGTTTTTTGACTTATTCTTTTTTTTGGCAGTTAGATGACAACTTTTTAAACGCGCGTATTTACGGTTTATAGCTTGCGATAAGGTCCTACATTGCTGGCTCTAAGCAAATTGAGTATGATTTTGGTAACAAAAACTGTAATGGACTGTTCCCAATATGGTAAAAACCGTAACCGAAGCCTTATAGGGCATATCGCTTTCACGATATGTCAAAATGCTGCAACAGATTCGGGCCCCTGGACTGTGGTGAAAGCTATAAAAACAGTGCATTAAAAGTTTTATTATTAGTTACTACCGGAATACTAACCTATAGCTACACTGGCGACCCTCTTAGCGGTTACCAATAGTTTTGTAGGATTCTTGGGAAAAAGAGGTTTTCCGGACATTTAGGTATTTTATAAACTTTCTTCTTGAACTGCTATAAATAACTATTAAAAACGCATTAAATCCTGGTTAGGGAGGACTTAACTGTTTTCCTAAATGACAGACAGACAGACAGAGAAACGAAAAAAGCGACTTTATTTTATACTAGTTATGATACTGATAGGCTTTGCCCTTTGCCACTTTGCCCAGCAGTGGGATCTGATAGGCTGATAATAATAATAATAATGGGCCGGAGATTCCATAAGATACCAACACAATAATGATACTTATATTGAAAAGCAACAATTATTTACTTACTTAACATTTTAGATTTTTTCTTTTCACGGTAAAGCTCCTGTCTGCTAAATCGTTTCAGTTGCGTGTCGATAGCGTTTCAGCTGGATGGTTTTGATCGTTTTGCATAGGTAGGTACTGCTAACAGTTAAAAGTACCTATAGATAATAAATAGATAAAAAAAAAATTGTGAATGTTTTGTTCAAACGTCTGTGTGTACAAAGTGACCCTTATAGAGAGATTGAGAATGTAAATAAGTTTTAGTTATCATCGTAACAAAATCGGTTCCAAAATAAAATATACTTAGATAAACAAAAATCAGTTTTCCTGACTCCATCTCTGGCGTCTATTGTATGATATTTATACATATTGAGGCAACCACACTGACCAGTGGATTCGTATTGTACATATTCGTTGTGGTATTGTGTAATCGGAAAATGTAACAGTCATGTATTGGGAAAATCAATTTGATTTTTTTTTTCCTTGAAGGGCAACTCCACATTAAACCCGGAACGGGGTCTCCGTCAGACGCATGTGACAGATGTCTATCGAGCGACAGACCCCTGCAGCCAACCTAGCTCCGCACGTATCGACTCGTCGTTCCTGTGGAGTCAGCCAGGGACGCCGAGAGGGTGGCGCAGGTCCTGGGCAACCCTGCGTTTTCCATACGTGGCGATAGCGCTCGTAGTTTTACGCTCTATGCCTGCAAGTACGTATGTTCTGACGCGATGTTGTACGTTGACCTTACTTATCAGTTATTGGTAGAGGTAAGTATCCCGACGGCGCCGCCGGCGACAGTACCTACAGATTAAAGGGGAGATATATCCTATATCGGGTCTTTTAAGGTGACTGATCTGTGATTTCGAAGACGGGAAATTGTGGTGATCAGTTTGTAAGAAATCGACATTTAAGGCTCGAAAGGGAGATGCACGACGTTTCTATTTGTCTTCGGCGAGAAGACAAATAGAAACGTTAGGATATTTTAATCCGATTTGCCGATATTGTTGGCTAGTCGATCAGCTCAAAAGACGTTTTCGGATAGGGTTGGATAGTCCTATCTAAGTCCTGCTTTCCTGTCTGACTGGCATCATCATTACAAACAAAACTTTACCATGATTAGTACTGAATTCTGCTGGTAAATACAGAATCACATTAATCTTATTTTTTTAACCATGACCTCCTTTTCACATATATTACAAAATATTCAGAATTAAATATAGGTCATCATATTACAAAAAAAAAAATTCATGCAGAGAGCACGTGGCCTGGAAAACGTAAATCTCGTCAAATAAATCCCCTCAGATTAGTTCATTGCCCACACGTATTCGCGCTCGGAATTAAATTACAAGGCTTGAATGATTAAGCTCTGCGATTTGATGAACTCCTAGTACATAAAACCTAGAAAATCGTAAATTAGTAGAATAAAAAAATTGGCATTCACACTCAGACCCTTCTCCCTTGTGGAGTAGACAGAACACTTACGACCACAAAAATGTTTGCGATATCGCCACGTCTGACAAATATGTAGGTTTATACCCATTTGAAGACCGTATTCATTATTATTAACTAGTACCAAATACTTTTCGCATAACACATGTATGAATGAAACCCTCAAGTCTTGGTCGCCTCTTACGACACCCTCGAGAAAAAATGGCTTGATGCTATTCTAAGCTACGGTCATTGAATTAAATAAGTGAAAGAATATGTCATGTACCGAAGCCAAATGAACTGAAAAACGGAAATCCCCACAGATTACTTCATTACACCTACACATCGCGCGCGGAATTAAATTACATGGGTTGATTGATTGAGCTCCACGATTTGATGAACTCCTGGTACTTAAGTAATCCTTTTTGGCCGATTTTTCTGTCTAGTTGGGAATGGACATATTTTGATTAGAGACGATTATCGACGAAGAGTATCAACGTCTCAAGTCACATAATACCTATACATACGTGTAAGGATATTATATTGTTACTAAGTTTGTCAGAATAATGTTAATAGGTATTTCGTTAGGTCACCTTGGCTGGTTTGAGGTACCTACCTAAGTAGTGTATATATGTATTTACAAGACTTTATCCACGTGACTCCGGTTTGTTGAATCTACTTAGTGTTCTTTTTCAATGTTTTGTTGTTTTATATCTACATAAATGGTTTAGGTAAAGTTGTTTACGTATAAAATATTAATGGCGGAATCCGTTACAAGTCGTCCAAAAGTTGCATCTTAAATTAATGTCATTACAATTCATACTTATGATGCCTTCCGGATTATACATAAATATTAATGATATTTAAATCTTGCCGTGAATGAATTTTTAAAATTTCCGCATTCAAATTGTGTAGATAAAGTAAGATTATGGCTGTTCAGCAGTTTCCTTGCGACTTCTTAAACGGGTCATCATATTGTGACGGGGTTCGAATCTTGTCCATTAAATTGATGAGTCACGATGTTTTACGATGGCGGATGGCGGTGGATGAATGAGAGCGATGCTGGTAGAAAGATGATTCTACTTAAGAACAAATGTTTCTGAATTGGTAACATTATGTTGACCAAAGTAAGACTGACGTGACTACGTAAATAGGAATCTTTGTGTTTCATTTTGTATGAAATACCAAATTGCCGAACGACTCGATAGACCCTGGCGACCAGTTTTACCTAGTAGGCCTGTCACTAATTCATCTAAGTAAGTTATCTTATAGCTACCGACAGACGGCATCCATAACATACATAACAGGCAAGGTACTTAAATTAAAGTGAGTGTATACAGTAGGCTTGGAAGCAACCATACAATAAACATGAAATGCTCAAAAAGCAACGCTGGAATCAAAACAGTATATCGTAGGGTATTTATTAGAGTTATAGGGTATTTTTCACCATCATGATCTGCCTGCTCTTATCCCAATTCATTTGGGGTCGGTGTTACAGGTCTTCTTCATAGCAGCATCTGCTCTGCAGTCATATCCTCATTTAAGCCTTTTTTGTTCTTGTCGTCTTTTACACACATTTATAGGTTATTTTATAGGACTAAATTTACCCAACGTTTATGCAAAACGAATTACATACTAAATCGAAAAATTCTTCCTATATTCGTACTTATCTGGATAAAGGATCTAAACTTAATTCATATTCTATCCCGCATGTAGCCAGAGGGCTCTGTCGGCGCGACCTAAGCAAATACCTTCTCATATTAAATTTCGCTTAACCGTCCCGAACCCGAACAAAATCTTTAAATGACTAGGGATGACAATATGTAATCTAAAGTGTAAAGAAAGACAGTGAATATAATCCAAGTTACAGATTTTTGTATAGTAAGTATGCGATATACTAAACTAACAAAAGTTGCATATTCAATCTGAGTTTGAGAACGGAAAGGAAGACCGTGTTTAAAGCTTATGGCTTATGCCTCTGAACTTAGGTACACACTCTTAAAAAAGTTCAATAAATAACTACTTTTGATTGTGAGCTTATGTATGTATGTAAGTTATTTTTTTGCAAAATTGAAATTACAAAAAAGACACGTTTCTCTGGGCTACCTAAGGCTTGTAGATCAAATAGAAGGAGCAATATAAAAACCTTTATAAAACGAGTTGCAGCGAGTAACTATAGTTACTTGTAGTAGTCTTTGTTATTGCTCTAGGTAAATATTCTTCTTCTTTCTTAACTCTTGTTGGTGGTATTCTAGAAACCGAAAATAAAAAAAAGGAAAAGACATGAAAATTTAAGTTTTGACAAACAAAATCTGAATAGTCATCCATCATTATCTCTTTTACACTTTTGGCATTTTTCGCTCGAGGTAGATTATGCATAAAAGTGTACGTGTATTCTAATTGATATTCTATTGATAAATTTATCTGATATTACCTGGCGCATCACTACCAAGACCTCATACTCCTGAAAAAGTGTCGCGTCATGACGCTAATAACGAGTTAGGCTGAATAGAAGCCCTATCACTGATTTCCCTCGGTAATCTCCTCTCGATTATTCATGGTATTGACAGCATGTATAGAAATCAATGTAGGTAGTGAATGTATCACCTCAATCAAACAATGAATGCGATTTACGCAAAACAAAATACTATAACATTTAGAGCATGTGCGTCCCATTCATTCATTATTCAATAATATTTCAATATTTGTCTGTCTTCAGGAACCGGGGACGACTGCTTAACGTGCCCTCTAAAGCATTGAACCATATTTATTCTCAGACAATCAGCTAGATCGGCCTGCACTATAACCACGGTTTCTGTAATGTGACTATAACACTGGGAACAAATTAGCAAAGTGCTTTATAAACTTTGTGAGTGTCCCATTTGGATTCAAACCCGGAGTCCTTGTGCCGCAGCCAGTCACACCACCACTGCGCTACAACGGCCGTAGGTACCTTAGAACTGTTTAATTTAGTTTACAGAGCAATCGTCTTATGGAGAAATATAAACGCTCTCTGTATTTTTATCTTGAATTGTAGCAAAACCCCTTCCTATAGCTATGAGCTTTTATATCTCCATCGCTTTAGGGGACATTTGGGCCCAAAATATGATATGTCTCTCTCAAGAAAATGGAGGACACTGGAATGGCCACTTGGCCAAATGGACCATTATATAAATAAGCACCCTTGTTATAAGATTGCTCTTCAGACCATAACATCTTCATGGAATAGAGGAATAAATAGAACATTTTAAGATGTCTATTATAAATTGCTGATAAGTACTCTCAGTTGCATTGTAGCGTAGCACAAGATTGTAGGTATGTTACTGGCAAAACTCACCTTTGTCTACTCATCTATCTACTTTTAAAGCAAATTAATTCTGGGAAGTGATTTTGTTACCAATATCTCATTTGTACCTATAGATCTCATTTCTCATTAGTTACAAAATCATTAGATAATTTTAGACTTATGAATGAATCAAAGAGAAATCGAGGGCCTAAACAATGTACCTTTCAGCACTAAAAATTTACAATGAAGAAATAAATAGAAACTTTAAAAAACAATTTTCGTTCATGAAACGTACAATGCAGCGTTACCAGGGTGTCAGAGCCATTTCGGAAGTCGAAATGGGATACTTGTTAGGATAACGCGCCATTACGCCTCGTATGGCCATCATGATAGTCACCAGGCGCACAGAATGTTGCAGAATATCGGACGTGCTATGTTTGCAAATGGAAATGGGTGGGATTCCATTTTTAGCCGAAAGCAGGGTAATGATTTTAGTTTGTTATTTTTCGAGACCAGAATGAAAAAATATCCAATGTACCTATAGATTTTTTTGTTGTATTAACAGCTTTAGGATAAATTGTCCTTAAAACTTGGTAAAAGCTTCTAACAGCCGTTCAAATAAAAAAATCTTCGGACAACTTTCCCGGTCGAAAAAGGTCTGACCTTTTCCACCGTAGCTACTGAAACAACCAACAAAACACAGCGGTTGATATCGGCAAAACATTTGCTGGATGCTCCGAAATGGTACACAAAATGGGTAAACTGTTGATTCATCGATTCGAGAAAGTGCTGGAAGTTTTATCCATGCTCTTTTAGAAGAAATCGCAGTACAGACTATAGACAAATACACTAGTAACATTTTGTAATCCTACATGTTGTTTATGTGTTTTTTGACATAGCGTGATGTGAGTATGATTGAATGATTAAGTACCTAGCTCTGAGACAGCCAATCATAACGATACTAAAAGAGAAATAAACATAGGAATGTGACCCTATATCATTGTATATTCCCGAGTTTGATTGCATTCACAGGGATCAAGCCAGATTTTACGGAGCTAGGTTTCAATCAATTCTCTGGCCAATCTACACAGTACAACTTACCTTACCTACCCAGTATAGATAGATATTATATTTACAGTACTGATGTATAGCTACGTAGATACTAGATACAGCCGACCCTGTCTGCATCACGCTAGAACACGCTTCAGCGATTCCCGCGCTAAAAATACAAGGCGGGTAGAATTTGGCGCCCGACAAGGGACCGCCCGCCTGGATCGCTCAAGGCAATTGTTTTCACCTATTGAGTGTGCAGGTAGGGAGGAGGAATTATGTGCCTACTAGCTGTTTGTATAGCCTTTTACGGTTCTTTACCTGTTGGGTTGGGTTTGAACACTGTCTCTTGAAAGATACTTTGACTTGGTGGCAATTTATAAGAAAAATACTATTCTAGGTGTGATTTTAGAGTTTTCTTTTCTGTATAACATTGTACTTAAAATTGTCACAATCACTACCAATATATTTTATAATTAATATTTAATATAAATTGATAGTAGCTCACGACACCCGCGGAAAGAAATGAAGTGATGCTATTCTAAGCCTGCATCACACGGCAAGGGATCAATCTGCCGATTATTTATATAACGCGTCTATACACGTCCGCTATAGTTGATAGGTACTCTATAGTACCAACACCTATTTATATTCCCTTTAATTAATGCAACTATAGGTTCTGCTGAAAGTACATACGTCTTTTTGTAGCGAATAAAAAAGCTTTCACGAACTAATACAACAATAAGTTATACCAAGACATCAGAAACTTGGAAGCAGTTTGAATACGAGTAAACTTGCCCCGAGGGAGACCGCCTTTGCAGGAGAGCGGATACGAATTGCGAGATTGTTTTTCAATATCGGTAAAATTGAATACTGTATACGGTATCAACTAGTGAATTTGGGAGCAATGGTTTGTAAGTCTGTAAAGTAACGTCTAAAATAGTAATAAGAGGTTCTTAACGCGATTAACTTTTTTTTAAAATAATGTTGCAGAACGCCCAGAAGCTCAATTTCTGAAAAGTCGTTATTCGCTTGGGTGCGGAAATCTGCTATTGACTAGGTAATATAGCTACTAGTTTAGACTGGTCGTTGCGGACTTCCGTGTTCGGAAGCGAATCACGACTTACCAGAAATACAGCTTAAGTTGTTCCCAAAATCAATTTTTCCGTAATAATGGCATAGGAGCCACAGGATGGTCGCCGTCGTCGAGGCCGGCCTCGCAGAAGATGGAGAGATGACCTGGAAGCTTTCCTCCAAAACTGGCCATCGGAGGCCCGAGATCGAGACGAGTGGCGCGAGAGAGGGGAGGCCTTTGCCCTGCAGTGGGACGCTGAACAGGCTATAAAAAAAATGGCATAGGTAATATGGCTCTCGACAGTTACATAAACTGTGCCGTAATATTAGACAATTCGGTTGTGGACTAGGCCATTAATAAAATAGAAAAGTTGTAGGCTTACAACTCCAAGAATAGCACGGACTTCATTCATAACTTTTCAAAATGTTCAAAGTTTGAATAAATAAACAGAAACATTACATAAAAGAAAGTGTTCTGAGGCCACCCAAAATAGCAACGTATGACGTCATACATTCCTATTTTCATACAAAATACCGTTTTAAATCGTTTTAAAAAGTAGTTCATTTGGCCTGACAGCCCACACACTTATTCCTACCCTGTTTGAATATTTTAGATGTTATATAGGTAACCAACAAAGTTTAAAAGTATGGTTAAAAAAAATCTGCTTCCTTCGTCAACGCCATCATACTCACCAATATTTAGACACCTGGCTATACTATCTACTACTTATATGGGTATGTAGTTTTACTTACTCATCAAGGTCAAATATTTTCGCCTGTCATTACCTATATCTGACCATAAATCAACCTTCGATGAATCCAACCCGTAGGTACCTATAGAAATTGTAAGCCCTTCGGCGTATTCAGGACCTTTTGAATGGACAAGGTTTAATACCTTTCTCTACTCACTCCTTGAGGGTGAGTGGCAACCTCCGATTAAAACACAATTCCTAGAAAATCCCTTTGATCAAAAATCCAATTCCAATCCAAAAATCCAATTTCTAGAAAGTCCCAATTTATTAAGACATTTTAATTAAAATAAATATGGGGACCCGGTTTTACACTTAACGCACAATGCAGCGCTAAAATAACGCTGTAGACGCTTACGAAACCCACGGGTAGAATTAGGGTGACGTTACCCTAAGCTGTAAGCCAGTACCACACTCCTTAATTCACGAACAGACATCGAAATTCATCATATAAATACCTGCCTCGGTCGCGCTTCGAAGCCACGACCCTCGCTATCAAAGAAAAGAAGGAAAACAAACCATTTGAACAATTTGTTACTCCGTGCAAAACTCAATCAGCCTTCATTCAGACAATGGAGACAAACAAAAAAGACGACAACACAGAAAATTTTGGAAAAATGCCAGCGAATATCCAACCCAACTAACTCAAGACAGAGAGACAAAAGGATGAAAATAACTAAATCAATATTTTTGTTTACATTCAGGATTGTCTTGACTCTTGACCTGTTGTGACAAAAACCATGAATAAGATTTTTTTTTTCCTTTAGACGCGAGGTCCAAATGTAGCATTTACACGTATCACATTTGAATCTTTAGCGTTTTTGTTAACTAAGTATACCTAGTAGTTTATATTTCACCAAAATTGATCCAGTATTTTCAAAGATATAGGAAGCGTTATATTTACCACGCTTTTTAAACCCGTACTGACTGAAGGTAATTTGTAATTAAATGTAAAGGTTTGACGTTTATCGTAACCACAGGTCAGAAATGTAATTCGCGCACAGTAGCGAGCGATGCAAATGTAATTTCTGCTCTGTGCATGATGAGCATGTATATGTATAATTTTCATTTTCTACACCATAGATAGGTTGATGACTTTTTAAAATTGCTGTATGTTGTATCCACATACTTGCGCTACTCTAAAGAACACAAGAAGTGACATGTTTAGTTGCCTTTGCGCATTAATAATTTTAGTTTTCCTGTTATGTGTTTGTGTTTTGAATGTGCAATAAAGTTATTTTTCGTGATGCACTCTACATTTTTGGCCCCGGGGCCATCAAAACTACGCCTGTCGGTTTGGTGGGAAGCACGTGCTCACCCGGAAACAATTGATTTCTTTTCAAACAACCGGCCCAATCACGCTCTTGCAATAAAGTGTTTTTACTTACTTACATATTTATCGTTCAACAAGACTTTAGTTAAAAAAAATTTCGTTACCTAAATAAATACAAGACACACACACACACACATCACGCCTCTATCCCTTGCGGGGTAGGCAGAGCGTTAACGGCCGCAAGAATACGGTCGCTATCGCCACTTCTGACATTTTTGAGGATTGTTGTTTTCGAAGGTTGTTTCAGAAAACATGTGTATCACTATAGTGACAGGTTGTCAGCCTGTCGCCTAAAAAAATGTAATACACCAATACTCTCGAGTCCCCTAGTCGCCACTTACGACACCCGCGGGAAGGATATGGGGTGATGCTATTCTAAGCCGGCATCACACGGCATAAATAAATAAATAAATACAAGTTCCCTCAAAATTCCTGACTAATTCTGATTACCTTGTAGTTAGTACCTTGTAGTTATTTCCTCACGTGCAACTTTTAGTTACATAAATGTTTTACCTTCGGTATGAGCCGCCATATTGAGTTGTTGACACAACATTCGCCGAGAGAGCAAAACATCCTGCTGATTTCGAAGCTTAATAGAGCAGGGAAAGATTAGACATGTCCTTTTATTATTCAAAACCATTTACTTAGAAAATACACTCAAAAAATATTTCACTCGGAACCAATGGAATACAGGAAAAATAGGTGTGTAAATAATTCTTCTGACAGAAAGTTGAAAACCACTGTGTAGTTATCTACCTTTATTTTCTTAAGTAGCATAAAGCACAGAGTATACTTTTGGAGCGGGTAGTATTGTATTCTTTGCTTTTAGTCCCATGGATACTTATGAGCACAGAACAATTAAAGTATTTTATGGTCGCTGCGAAATATTGTTAAGGGGCTGAGTAGAGCTAAAAGCTACTTTTATAAGTGATTTCTACCCTAGATAAAATGCAGAAAAACTGACGAAAAAAAAAGGTAATAATCTTCAGGATATTTGCTGTAGTGCTATTGTTTCCAAAACATGATATTAGTAATTTAACTTGATAGAAAAACATCGTAAAGTTACTTCTAAAAATCTATTATATCGCAAACTGTACGAACAAAACCCACGCAATAATTAAGTGTTTATTATCAGAATGAGCGCCTTACAATACTCTATCGACATATTGTTTTTGATTTTTAAATTACTTATTTTAGACCGAGTTATCATCGAAAATACGAAAATATCATTGAATCGGCAAGATTCCGTCCCGTTCGCACGCGCGCAGTTTGACATTTGTCAGAAAGGGACCGGTTTTTAGCTCTTGTCAGCCCCTTAAGAGGTTGTATTCTTTCATAGCTACCAATTTATGTCTAGCCGTTACGATGGACGCAGTGGAGCATGCCTTGTATTTTCAATATCGCTTTATATTGTCACGATATTGCTTTTTGTTATAAGTTCAAGCCTGAGTGCTCTGTTACCAAGTCTCTTTGACATGATACTTACCTTACCTATTTTATGCAGCATCGATCGTTTCGCGGAGAGTTTAGTGCTAGCAATATTACCCCCTAATATACCCCCTTACGGGCTGAATTTCTAAAAATCCTTTCTTAGCGAATGCATGATGCAAGCATGTAACTAGCTGCATGCCAAATTACAACCTGATTAGTTCAGTAGTTTAGGCTGTGCGTTGATACATGAGTCAGTCACCTTTTTGTTTTATATATATATAATATATTAACAGCAAATATTTGAAGACGTGAATCAGCCCATGAAACTGAATAGCGTTCCCCAAGATACATTGATCGGAATACGAAAAAATTTTTGGACCTCCCATACAAAATGTAGCAGCCGAGCGAGTCAACTGTATGGGACCAAATTTTTTTTTTTACTATTTCGACCTATGTTTCTTGGGGAAAGTTATTCAGTTTCATGGGCTGGTTCACCTCTCAAAATATTTGCAGCTAATATTTTTACACCTGTATATTGATAACGCAGTATTGTTGTCAAAAGTCTTATAATTTATGTCTGTTTGTAAGTTTTGCTATAAGCGTCAGATAGAATTAGTTTTAACAACAATGTCGTAAAAATATCACTCCAGTTTGATTCGGTAGATAAGTATAATCCGATTTTTTTAAGAAAGGATCCCGAATTGGCAATGTTATTGTTTGTCTCTCTATGAAAATATATGACATATGAGCGGGATGACAATAACAATGTTCCCTTTTCGGGGTCTTTTGTTTAAAAACCTGATTATAGCTATATTCGTATAAATTTTACGCTGTCCACTCTACCGATACTAAGCTCTACTTTAACAGTAAAAGGCAAGCCGAACTCGCCATGCTTATCGACTATTGCCAAACAAATGCAATAAACAAAAAACCGTTCAAAATTTTTTACTCTTAATTATTCTCAGTCACGAGTCACAGGCCAAAATGTGGAGGTATTTCTTACTACTGCTGGCGGTCTCGGCGAAGATCTGGGGGAAGATCGAAAGCGAACAAGACGACAAAGAGAATGAGAACGACGACCAGGATACGGGCGAATCAGGTACGTTGCGTTTCCCACGCTTGACGTCCGTTGCTGCGTATTTTTCGGTGCATCCGGTGAATCCGTCTGTCAGACGCAAGGAAATTTCGGATTCCCTTACAATAAACGGGCGCGCGGGCGTATGAAATACGCATGAGCTTGCTTTATTCGATACGATAGTCAAAGTTATCAGGATAGCAACGCAATGGAGAGAATCGAAAATCGTCATCATTTTCATGAGGTTTTTGGTGAGATCCCATTGTTCCCAAGATCCGTGTCTCTAAAACAGTGGGGCAAGGTTTGGAAGAGAGGGTTGGACAATGTTTTACCATGCTTCATCTTGCCCACTGGGGAGCCTGCCAAACATTGCCCCACTTTTTGGGGACACAGATCTTGGCGATAACGGGAACACGCCAGACTTTGTGGATGGAATGGATGTGGAAGTGCAAGAGCACTACAACACGGGCCTTTTTCCCGCCAGGCAGAAGCTCGTATTACTTTGTGTTTTCGCCTGAAATGCCTGAATAGCTTGGAACGCATTCAGTTTCACAATTTCCGGGTATAAAAGTAAGTTTCACCTCTACTTAGTTAGGGGCTAGATGGCGCTGTGTAAAGTGTCTTGGATATTTATTTATTTATTTATTATTTACTTCTTTTCAGCAAAACTTCACCTGATATTTGCTACATGCACATTTATAATGCATGAGAACATTTAGGGTCTAGAAAGGTCTGTAAATTTGTTCGACCCTCGTAAAGTCGCGCCCAATTCTAAGAAAACTCCATTTAATCCTAACCCTGTACGTGAGATTTTTACAAAATGCTAGGAAAATAGAAACACAAGGGAATTTGAAAACATTGCTAGCAATTTAGACGAAGGTTTCGATTATGTTGTGGTTTGTGATGGTAGGAGGTAAAAAGCACCCTACGCGCCGTCTCTCTAAATAATGATGGTAGAAGCAGGAAGGTTATCCTAAAATTTTGTACTTTAATTTGTTTATACTTTATACTGTGTATAAAGGTTTGGTTGATATTCTAGAAAATGATAACCCTCCTATTCGTTTTACCGTAGACATACATAAATCACGCCTTTATCCCTTACGGGGTAGGCAGAGCGTTAACGGCCGTAAAAATACGATCGCTATCGCCACGTCTGACAAATATAGAGGGCCGTTTGAGATAATTTGTGTATCACTATAGTGTCAGGTTGTCAGCCTGTCGCCTAAAAGTTGTAATACACCTGAAACCCTCAAGTCCCTCAGTCGCCTCTTACAACACCCACGGGTAGGAAATGGGGTGATGCTATTCTAAGCCGGCATCACACGACATTGCTATTCTAAGCCGGCATCACACGGTGTTTTACCGTAGACGGGTAATAATAAACAGGGATTGAGAAAACGTCTTTTATACATACATACACAAATCACGCCTTTATCCCTTGCTTTGTAGACAGAGCGTTAACGATCGTAAAATTACGGTCGTTATCGCCACGTCTGACAAGTGCGTCTTTTATGCCAACGGGAAAACGATTACAAGCGGGTGCAACTACTAGACGGACTGCTACTATTTTTAAAAGAAGCCAACCCGAAGTAGGAACACTAGGCACAATTTAGCAACGATTGACAGTAAAAGGTGTCTGCATGTACCGTGAACTACCCACATGTCACTCGCTCCACCCTATACCTACATTGAGGGTAGAATCTGGGACAAAGTGACATATAGGCGGCAATCGGCGGACCGATCTATTCGGTTTATTGACTTGGAATCCTGGCTTATAGGAGTTATAGCATCTATAGCAGTTAAGAGCGCTTATAGCATCTAACCGCAGATTAATAACCTCCATCGGTTATAGGACGTGTTTCTGTCGGGCTTGGGTTACACTGATAAGGTGATAAAAGCATTGATTCTACTAATAGGTACATATTCCAAAATGGCTTCGTGGTTTACCTTCACTACAAAGTATAAAGCAAAGTCCCTTTTCGCGTCTGTTTGTATGTATGTTGGCTCAAATCTTTAAAACTACGCAACGGATTTTGATGCAGCTTTAAAAGATAGAGTGTTTCAAGAGGAAGGTTTTTATGATAATACTTGCCGGGAAAATATCTTATTTGATAATCCAATTCTGGACATGGCCTCACCCTATTGCCATAATCATCACGCTTGGCAGGCGGATTGGCGAGCGCAGTGCAAAATGTTTAATTTACGGGGAACCCTGCTGCCCAGTTGCCCATTACATGGATACTACTACACCCATAGGTAGAATTAAAGTGTTTTACTCTAAGCCGGCATCACATGGCTTCGTGTATTATTTTCCATGGTTTCCCGTTTCGGATGGCACGTTAAGCCGTAGGTCCCCGTTGCTGTCTATAATTACTCAGACGGCGGTCGTGACACAAACATGTCAGAAGCCTGCTACTTGTAGAACGCGGTTAAAAATTGGTTCATCGGGTAGTCTAACCGATGTTGAAAAAAAATATATAACCAATAACGTAGGGCGCTTGCGTAAGAATATTTTGCATTCTATGTAAAATTAATACTGAAACTCTACTATCGATCGCATCAACCAAACTAAGCTTGTCTGCAAAAGCCTGTCTCTGTTAAAGTGGAGACAGTTGATAGGTTTATCGTCTACAAGACAGCAGCGAAATTGGATACAAACTTTAAATTGAATTGTGAGCAACGGGAAGGAGCTGTTTATAGGAACAAGTATGTATCAGTTTCTATTGTTACAAACGCTACTACTATAACAGTGGCAACAGTCCACTGCTGGACATGGGTCTCCTCACCACCACGCTTGGTTGGCGGATTGGCGAGCGCAGTGCAAGGTATTGTAAATATTCGCAGAAACTGCTGCTGTCCATTCCTAGGATTCGCCACTTTAGACACCCACGAGTAGAAGTGTTCCAGTGGAAATAATTTTTGTTGGCACACAATGGATACACCCCAGTCAAAGAAACTGAACAACTTTTGGCAAGAAATATACGCACAGTATGAAAAAACATGTCGTATTACTTGACTACCAAAATTTTATAACATTTTAAGGTGTTTAGGTACAATAAAAAAAAACTAAATCTATATTCTTTTGTCGCAATATCCTGGTTGGTCAGTTGCTAGTAAACGAAAGTCGCGGGTTTCCTGCCTGTGGTGAAATTTGCTAGTCTTCCAAAAATTACAATCGCATATTTCGGGCTGAGTTCATCTTCTTTGAATTTACTACCCGCATTTATTCCCCCTGAGTGAGCAGACACCAAAACTATTCGACAATAGTTATCCGGCCGATATTGCGTATCCCAGAGCCAGCCACAATGGCATGTCACTGATAACGCCGCCCCAGGCCCAGTGCCTGCCAAATTTATTTTAAGAACCCCACACTACCACTGGACAACGCTCCGATATAGCTCATTCGCTTAGATAGTGTTACGACTTGCGCAGCTTGACCTCCATGCGCCATACACGCACGTACGGGCGCGTACTGACAGTTACGCTGGTCGTGACACTATGTACACGAATAAAGTATACTCCGGTGACAGCTTGACGGCCCTTATTCGCTCATGTCCTGCTCTGGCAACCGTTGCTCGCCTCAGTCCGATCCATTCTTTTCAAACAACTCTCAAAAGTTGTGATCTTCTGGTTGAGCTCGCTTGCCACTAAATAGACAGATGTGTTGGATTTGACAGCACCGGAGCCATAACTGTAGAGTTACTGGAGCCCCGCACAGAGATGAGGCGTTAGTATGTGATACTGAGCGGTTTTTCGATATAAATTAATATTTTACAACAAAAGTCCGAATCACCGCACACTGAAGCGGTGTAATGTGGAATTCGCCTATCGCCGCTCTGGGCCTAGTGATAGGCAAACTTGCTGTTTATGTTAGGTATAGTACTCGTATTGTTGTACTGATTCGATTGTTGCTGAGTCTAGGCTCAGCGGCTGCCAGACTTCTTGTTTGTGGATTAAATCAACTGTTTCTTGCCACGAGATTAACAACTGCAGGATACTTTCAGTTGATACAGTGCAGTTTGAGTAGTTCATAATTTTCATTAAATTTGTGGAAGTAAATTTTAAAAGGTAGTCGGGCCTTTATCTCAGAAAAGCTTATAGACTGTGCGTTACGAGCTTAAAATAATTATCATTAAATAGAAACTATTTTACTTTCAATATACATACTTAAAGAAATATATTTCAATTATCCTGGGAAAAAACCCTCAAAACATTGTCAATGGACGCTAAGACACATTCTAAAAAGTAAAATATTCAGTAAGCGTGTTCTCGTAATATACAAAAACAATGGTTTTATTTTCAAAGAAGAGAGCTTCATATCCTGTACAAAAGTGTAATAAGTACAATAAATCTGCCCGTCCTAATTTGTTTCCCCAGCATAAGGCCTCGGTGTTGAATTTGCCGGCAGCGGCGACGGCGCGGCAGCAGCGGGATCTTTTGCATACTCACATTCAAAAAGACCGGTTCTCGGAAACAGTGGCACGGGAGCGGGCAACGAGCAGCGCACTCCCTAGAAAAAAAAGCGAGCACGCCGCCGCCGCTGCCGCCCCGCTGTACGCAAAATACGAGACCGGGGCCTAAGTAGGATATTTTCGTGGAGTAAAGTTGCTTACGTTTAGCCCTATCTACATCTTGCCAATTTCCTGCCATTCTTGCTTGTGAGTTCTGACACACTCAGTGTTGCCCTACGAAATAACTCCGAGGGTTTGTTATTCACACATGTCAGGAGGAATAGAAAGACTTATCGGAAAACCTACAATGTTTATGATGTATTTTGCGAAGAAAAATAAAATGTGATAAATAATTCAGTTGTACCTTATATTCTCTCCAACCTTCGCTTAGAATTTACAAGAAAGAAAATTTAAACGATTCCATTCTACTACTACGACAGCCACAATTAGGGGGTATTCAAAACCAAAAATGGTGGCGATAGCGATCGTATTCTTGCGGCCGTTAACGCTCTGCCTAGCCCGAAAGGGATAAAGGCGTGATATATGTATGAATGTATTTCTGGTTTGTTTTTCAGACGATCAAGACGACGAGGAAGCGCAGAGGATCGGAGCCGCGGTCACCCAGATAAACAAACACCCCTACGCTGCTAGTCTACTAGAAAACAACACGTACATCTGCAGCGCCATCATACTCAACACTTGGTGGATGATGACAGAGTCCAAATGCTTCAAAACGTGAGTAACTTGCCTTCTTGGTAGGTATACAGGGTGTTAGGGACAGCGTCCCGAATACTGAAAGGGTGGAAGCAGACCATGAAACTCAACAACTCTTCCCTAGGAACATATGTCAGGAAACGACAAAAAAATTTCAACCTCCCATACAAAATCGCGATCAGCTAACTGCATTTACTATGGGAAACCAAAAATTTTTTGACGTTTCCTGACATATGTTCCTAGGGAAAAGTTTTTCAGTTTCATGGTATGCTAGCACCCTATCAGTATTCGGGACGCTGTCCCTTACACCCCGTATTTGCCAGATATTTTTATCTTCCACCTGATCTTATACGATTTAAGCATGATTTTCTCCTTCACTTGATCTAACTTCTTTTTAGACTTTTTTTTCCTCTATATCCATGGATCTTTCCCTCGATCATTCTCTCTCCTTCTCTTCTGTTCTTTCCTTTTGTGTCTGTAACTTCATCCAATTCAAAATGCTTTTTAAGAAGCGTTTTAAAACTAGAGTATGAATGAATGAGTTCGTTTTAGAACCCGTTATCATCACTAGCTACCCATGCTAGCTACATCCAACGGATACCCAATTCCTGATAAAAAAACATAAGACAAAGAACCGTAATCTGCCGATTTTTATCTGAAACTTATTTCCTATACAACGGCTACTTGAATTCAGAGATCTGATATCTTCACAATCCGCTCGTAGATGCCATAAGGTCTAAACGTCCAGAAGGGAAGTCCGACGCAGGTAGTCAAAAGCGATAGGGAGAATAAGAAATTTTTTAGCCCTATCGTACTTTGTGTCCTTTGTCAGAAGCTTTGTAGGCCTTTTTAGGCAAGCGATGATACTTAGAAAGAGGACTTTATAGCTAAGGCGGATCGCACACTTGAGGCACGACGGAGCGCAAAAATATCGCAGCGGTCAGCGGTCCGACAGATCCATACCAGAAACGTCACTCCCCATACTAAAACCGTACTCGACGGATGACACTGCGATAGCGCTGCGATGACAGCGGTTGAGCGGTTTTAGTATGGTGATTGACATTTCTAGTATGGATCTGACAGACTGCTGCGATATTTTTGCGGTCCGTCGTGCTTCAAATGTATCCCTTTAAAGCTTACCTTTGAAAAGTATAATGTCATCATGTTTCTCCTAAAATTCACACAATTAATGACAAATGATGTGAATCACGGCGACTATATTGGGTTCAATTTATATTGTGTTCGGTAAATCGCTTCGCTCGCAATATGAACCAAGTTCCGAATTCTTGACTTAATACCGGAATTTTTTTTCAAAATTTCAAATTTCAAATTTCAATCGTTTATTTTCCAAGTAGATTCACAACGAACGCTTTCAGAAAGTCAAAAATTTACAATACAATACTGTCGCTAAAAATAAATTAGTCATTGTAAAAAAGAGAAAATTGTCAGACACAATTTTCTCTTTTTTATAACAATTTTATGTTCCTAGTAGAAACGCGGCACAGGTCTTTCCCCGGAAAAGGTCTTTCCTTTTTCTAATTTCATGCAAACCTTTTGTTCCTTGTCCTTTGTATAAGGACGACAGAATTTCTCGGTAGAAAAAGGATCTATTAAATAGAATGTGGATAGATTGAGTGACACTATAGTAACTTGTATAATGTAGTATCTAATGTATTTCATTATCAATCAATTTATCTTCGTACAGGTAATTAAAAATAAAAATTAAAAGGGATCAACTTATAATGATTTTTAATACAGCTTACAGTATCATTTCATTCTCCCTGCCTTATCCCGTTCTCTGTCTGGGTCGGCTGTCTAACCTAGGTGATTTGACATGGAACCACGTTTTTAAATTTTTACATAGAGCTGCCATCTGACCTTTGTAACCCGAAGGCTAACCCGGCCCGAATCCTACGTTAAGTCACATTCATTCATACATTTAATACGGCTTACAATAAAATCCAGTAAAGGTTGATCCTTAAAACAAGCGAAGGTATGATATGCTTTATGGTCCCATCATGATGGGCTTCCGCATCGGGTAATTTAATTTTCTTTTTCCCAATAAGTTAAAGTACTATGTCTAATACTTTTAGGGTTAGTCTAATGATTACGAGTAGATTTAACTCTTATCTGACACGCTAGAATGGACTCCTGGTGTGGCACACCCTACGAGTACGTAAACTCTGCTTCCTTTCTTTCTTTTCGTGTAGGACACCGAGTCGTCCAACGACCTAATGAACTCTGCTTGTTCCAGGGCTGTGGTATCATCGTACGTCAACCACAGGAACCTCAAGAACTACACAGTCAGGGTTGGCAGCACTTACAACAACAAAGAGGGATTGATCGTTAAGGTGGGTTGCGCGGAGGATTGCAAGATAGAATAACATCACACCAATATCTCCCCTAATCAGCAGCTGTAAGAAGCTCATGTGTCTGGCAACTACAGCAGTGGACTGTGGTGGCTCTTCTTCTTCTAGTGTCAATGTACGTTTCCCAACGCTATACAAGAATTTAATATCAAATTAGTGACTGCCAGTGCTTGGCTACAGCTACTGCTGCTGGGCTGGCCGCATTGAGGTCCTCTTGTGTGCAGTTAACGGGGAGGTTTGAGCAAACAAGCAGGTGAGACGTGGTTTGCAGGTGGCTCTTGAATATAATGAATATGATGATACAGATATGTATCGTCAAATATTTTAAAAACATCGGGGCCCCAAATCTGCTAATTTTTGTCATTGCAACGCCATCGAAACTCAACTGTCATTCCATTTGCCATTCTGATTATCTATGCTTCAAACTGTTAGCAGACTGTTAAACTATCAAAACCAACCAACGGACATGTGATCGAGACGTAACTGGAACGATTTTTATTGAGCAGACTTCGGCACCTGTTAATTTAAATCCTGAATGCAGTAGGTAGGGACAAATCGCATCAACTAGGCCGTAAAACCTACTTTTATTCCCTAAAAGAAAACTCATTATTAAGTATATCTAACCAATAAACAAAGTCGGTGTTCGTGGGCGGGAGAATTTATGGTGTTTTTCTTCTTCTGCGAGATGAAGTCGAACTCGACTCTCGCAACGACATTTCTTATTTATTGTGATGTGAATAGGACAATGCGTGAATAACAAGGAGCCAGGCCGATAAGGAAATCGAGATTCAAGGGCACCGAACGATTTTCCAGTTTTTTTTTGGATTCGGCTTTGTCATGAAATTAATTTACTAATTACGAATGACTTCACGAATACTCATACAAAAAAGAAAACAAAACTAAGTATATGGAAAAGGGCGCCGCGCCGGTCATATAGCGACTGTCATTCATTTTTGTGATCCGTGGCTTAGATGAATATGGAGCTTTTGGCAAAAGACTTGCTAATACATGACCAGAAACCTAAACTTCGACATGCGCTACTCCGACAAAATACATGTTCCTCATTATGCTACTTCGACAATAGACGTGTACGTTACCACTGAAATAAGGCTTGACTGAATTTAAAGACAGTAGAATTTAGACGTAATTTAATTTGGACAATACTGTATTTATTTGAGAGGAATACTCCAAGCTTATTGCCAGGCAAAACCTAAACGCACCAATAAATATTCACTCTACTTTGACTTTGGCACGAACTTTTCTATCACAGCACAGTCACATGAACATGAGGGATGGGCTTTTTTGAGCCGATTTAGTTCCTATAGTTTCCTTTGTTTAGTAGGAAAATGGATCTTATGTCATAGCATCATCCAAGGTCACAAATGTCACAGGGATCATCCTATATTTTACAGACTATACATACATACATACATATATCACGCCTTACGGGGTAGGCAGAGCGTAAACGGCCGTTAAAAATACGGTCACTATCGCCACGTTTGACAAATATAGAAGGCCGTTTGAGATAATTTGTGTATCACTATAGTGACAAGTAGTCAGCCTGTCGCCTAAAAATTGTAATACACATAAACCCTCAAGTCCTTTAGTCGCCTCTTACGACACCCACGGGTAGAAAATGGGGTGACGCTATTCGAAGCCAGCATCACACGGCAACAGACTATGCATTCGCATTTTTTTTTTTCTAAAAGCAATAGTATCATTTCTCCACAAAGTGTCTATTCTACAAATACGGGATGTGAACGATGGCCACTCCGGCGCGGGTCACAAAATTTTACGACTACCCGCAGAGAAGACGACGTGAGGATTTCTTCACGCCCCACAGTAACATGTAATGTACCACACTAGGCGGCTTTAGGCTTGCCGACACGTTGTCAATAGGATACCATCATCTTATAACAAATCTTGTGCTTTTTTTAGTACTTCTAGTTTTAATTTGATTATTCCTTAAGGGCAGACTTCTGTCCATTAGTCCATTAAAATCAATTGTATTTTCCTTACTGCCAGAGAGTGATGAGAAAACGACTACATTGCATCTGCAATTTGGGTTCGTTGTTTGTATAAGATAAATACATCTTCACTGAATTTGTCAAGAGATTATGCGAAGACTAGTAGATAGTGTACCTATCTATCCCTATACTGAAATAAGTATGTCAAAGGGTATGTCGTCGCTCACAATCAAAAAATAATATTATGCAGATGATGCATTTTATAAAAAAAGGAGTCATTCAACATACATACCCAGTAAATAAAATATGATCAGATATGGCATATTTAGGCTGAGTATTTCCGTTGATATCGAGTCGGTGTATGTAAAATCTGGAATCCGTGGGATGTGTCGCATCCCGCAAGCAGGCGAGTTGAATTACAGTAATCACATTCCTGCAAACGGTTCCCGTTCCCACCCGGAATCTTCGAGAACTTATTTAACTTTGAGAAATGTTTTTGCGGGGGGGAAAAAGACCTACAAGCTTCCATGAAATGACTGAGAATTTACAGGAACGAAAGAAGCGAAAGAGGTATGCAATGTATTATAGCAAGAATGCAAGACTGTAGGTTCTATGTTTGTTGCAAAAACTCTGACGCAAATCTCAATGCTTATAAATATGATAGAATTTTACCCGCTGGTTTTTCCTTTCCGCAGATTTCAACTTTACTCAACAACTTCGACTTGAAAGTCTCAATAATGAAGTTGAGTACTCCGCTGGAGTTCAACAGTCGAGTGCAGAGCGCAAAGTTGCCAGAGTATGATCAAGAGACCACCATGGGGTACCTTGCAACCATCATAGCTTGGACACCAGATGGGGTACGTTTATCCTATGTAGTCTAGGAGAAAGACAGAGGGCTCAATTCACCCACAATATAGACACTACACATGCATCTCTTAGCGTGGCAAAGACAAGTATATTCACTAGGCTATTGGGCATGTTGATCTAATAATTTTGCCAGGATTAAGGAGAAACAGCAATATACACCATTGATACTGCACAGCATGATATTACCCAACACTGTATTGTACAACATGATAATATGCTAGTCGTGTTGACAAAGTAACAGCGCAACTGGGTAGTTTTCTGCTCCCAAATTTGTAATAGTTTTGACGACAACTTATATATATTTCTTTCTAGCACATGCGAATAGTGAACGCGCCGCTGATTGACACGTCAATATGTGACGGCTACACGAAACTGTTGCCGGAACACCTGATCTGCGTGGGCGGCGTCCAGGATATCAACCGGAAGTTCTGCAGGGTGAGATACCTTAACTTTCATAGCCACAACACAACAGTCCATCTATTAAGATTTTTGATGCACTCACAGAACAACATTTCTCTCATGAAATGAGAATAAGGAATTGAAAGAAGACAAGCGTCGACCGGAAATCGAACCCGGGCACGTGGGGTACCGTCCCACTGCTCTTCCACTGAACTATCGACGCACCGGTTGACCTTCATCACTCAATCTATTGATGCTCGTCCCGAACACACAACAGTGCACTGCTGGTCATGGGCTCCCCTTATCGGGTTATTGCCATACTCAATACGCTTTGCAGGCGGATTGGCGAGCGCAGTACAAAACGCTGCTTCCCATTCTCTTGATGAATATACCCAGGTCGTTTTTTATAACACCCACTGGAAAAATTGGAGTGATGTTATTCTAAACGGGCACCACACACGGCACAGTATTAGAGAACATATAACACCAGAAAAAGGATTTGTCGCGAAATACAGATGAGCCGTGGTTGGTAACTCAGTGGAAAGAAGCGTTGCTAGGACTAATAGCGAAAGTCACATATTCGAATCTAATCTGCGTGCGGTGTAATTTTACTGCTATCTCTTCTTCTTCTTATATTTAAGAGTTCATTGCTCTTGTTGGTGGAGCATCCGCCAGATGTTTCTATCCTCTATTTATCTTTGTTTTACAGAAAGACAACGGCGGCGCTGTCATCCAAAACAACACACTGATCGGAGTATCGTCTTTCCTACACCCTTGTGCCACTTACACGAGAGCACACGCCTTCCCCAAGGTCTCTAGCTTCGCAAGGTGGCTGGACTCAGTCATCTGGGACGACAACAATCGGCCGACTACACCACCACCACATCCTACAACACCTACAGCCAAACATCCAGCAAGCGTCACCAGTTACTCAGAAGACAGCACTTCTGTGTACCCAGACCCTCGCAAGTTCATGTTGACGTTACCATTTGATCCTATTAATGTTCCTCTTGAACCTTCAGGAGACAACTCGGTCCTTCCCCGTATGAGTCTGTACGAAGCTTACTTGCGGAGCAAAGCACGGTCGAAGACTTCAACCACTTCAAAGCCGAAGGTTATCAAACCATTTCTAAAAGCCAATAAAGAAAAGCAAAACGCGATGGAAATGTTGAGGAGGGAAAATCAGGAACGCACACTAAGAATGATGTATTCGGCAAAACGGTTTGGCTACAGCGGTTTACAGGGCTACAACGTGAATTAATAATCTTAAATTAATGAATTAAAATAATAAACTAGGCGCTCTTTTTTTAAATAAAATACCTAAAAACATTAAGAAAAGCTTTTTGTCTTACTTTTCAGCCCATAAGTAGGTAACAGTCTAAATTGTACTAAGAGACTGTCACAAATTGTGCAAGTAAAAGCCACTAATTTAAAACACACACAATAGCTATATCACGTGGTGAGTTGGGTGGCATTTTTAGCTGCACAGAATTACATGAAGGTTTTGGTTTCCACATCAACTTTATTACTCGAAGCTGGGAGGTTGCGGTTGATGCAGTTTTGACGCAGCTAAAAAATATGTATTATCATATTCAAATCTATGTTCCTTAAGGAAACTTGTGTCTACGTATATAACCAGCCCGTTTTGAGATTTCAGTATCGCTCACTTGGTAAACTCCTGGATGCAAAAAATCAGTTAAACATATTTTAAAGGGTGGACCAGTCCATGAAACTGTACAACTTTTCCCAAGGAACATGGGTCGAAATATGATAATATTTTTGGACCTCTAATACAAAATGTACCATCTATGGTATAAAGCATAGTTGCTTTCTCGATCTATGTTCCTTTGGAAATATCCAACTAATATTTTTGCACCTTATTATGAAATAACAAACAGGGTTTTGGTGAAACTGAGAACAAAAGAGGGTATAATTTGCGCCATTGCCTCCCTATTTTCGCACGAACTATTCACATTAAAAGTGTTCTGGTGTTACGGATACAGTATAAAAGGATAAGGGAAGTGGAAATAGTTATTATTTGCCAAGAATATAACAGTCTCTTATAATAATAAATAATACACATACACATATCACGCCGTTATCCCTTGCGGGGTAGGCAGAGCAATAACGGCCGTTAAGGCGAAATCGGCTCAGAAACCGTCGCGAGAAGGTAAAATAGTGTTCGGAATTTGCTAAACCATTTCTTGAAATCTCAATAAAATGAAATGATATTAATTTTAGTAGTACTTTAAGATATTTGCTACAAAACTATGGGGCCCGAAACACGATCTAATAAAATTGCCTCGATAGAAAAAAATCGCAAAGTAGGCTCTGATTTTGCGTTTTCCGGCCACTTTTTACACTAAAAAGCTGAACGATTTGATTGTTATCCAATATTTCATAATTTATTTTGTGTCTTCTTTTTCCTTATTATATGTGTTATCAACGTATGGCGTCAGTTTTCTGATTTTTTCGTTAAAATTAATTAAAAAAGAACACAAACGCAATAGTGTGTTGGGTTTGCGCAAGAGCATGCCCACTTCCACCGCGCCCGCGTCCCCTCAGTCGGCCGCCGAGCCTCGTCGGAAGCAGACACGTACAACTTTTTTCTAGCAACGTCGTGTTTACGAAACTTAGTTAGCGGGGAAGAATAATGCCTAATAAAAGAAAAAAAGACGACGCTTTCCAAGCGTGCCTATAAAAAACAAAGGATTAGTAACTTGAAAGGGTAAGTACCTATAAAAATCATTGCTTGCGTAAAGTAGTTCTCACTAATGTTTTCGTATTCTAGCGATGTATTTTTTTGAAAGTAGGGTAGAAGTACAGTGCAAGGACTAGATTTTTTTTATGGTAAAAATACAATTATATCCATATAAATTTGCTGCAAATATTCTAAGGCATCCATGAAAATGAAAAACGTTTCCTCAGAAACACAGGACAAAATAAAAAAACAAGATAAAAAAATTGTCCTCCCTTACAAAATTTGTTGGCTGGTACGCCCGTCGCCGCCCAGTTTTTTGTATGGGAGGAAAAAAGTTGTTGTGTTTCGACTTCTGTTTTTTTGGAAATCTTTTTTAGTTTCATGGACTGATTTACCCCTCAAAATATTTGTAGTAATTTAAATTTTTACATACTGTATTGTAGTACCCCCCAATAGGGGGCGGCCCATTACCAGCAGTAGATTGTTGTGGCTGTTATGGTATGGTATGGTATTTTGCCTTCCTGTGCCTCGCGGTTATACCTACGGGGCAACGCTATCTATCTTATTTACAAAATTAGTGTGGATGGATAAATACCGGTTTAGCGCGAATTAGATTCGTGCGAGGAGGGTTCCGTACAACCTTGTTTTGTACTTCAAAAAATAATTTCACATAAATCAATACGTCACTGGCGAGTTCCGAAAAAGCAAATGTATATTTTTAATCATAACAAATTATTATCAGCAGGTGACCATGGATAATCGTGGGGTTTGATAGCATCCTTTATAGTTTTCGTAAATGTGGTAAGAAAAATAAGGGTAAGAATGCTTTGCCTGGATAAACGCATTTTAGCTTGGCTTTGGGATCGGGATCATACCTACTCGTCGGATTACTAGACATTATCCATTATTCATCATCATCATCATTAACAGCCTATTGTAGTCCACTGCTGGACATAGGCCTCTCCTAAAGCACGCCACTGAACCCAGTCTTCGGCTTTACTTCTCCAGTCACTGCCCGCAGCTTTGCGTATGTCGTCGCTCCACCTTGCCACAGGGCGTCCTACGCTACGTTTGCCGATACGCGGTCTCCACTCAAGGACCAGCTTACCCCAGCGGTTATCGGTCCTTCGGCAGATATGACCAGCCCACTGCCACTTCAGCTTGCTAATAAGTTGAGCTATGTCGGTCACTCTAGTTCTCTGTCGAATTACTTCGTTTCGGATACGATCCCTTAGAGAAACCCCGAGCATAGCTCTCTCCATAGCTCGCTGAGCGACTTTCAGTTGATGGACCAGTCGTACCGTGAGTGTCCACGTTTCGGCTCCGTATGTCATGACAGGTAGGACGCACTGGTTGAAGACTTTCGTCTTAAGGCATTGCGGTATTGGCGACGAAAAGACTCGACGGAGTTTTCCGAATGCTGCCCAACCCAGCTGTATTCTTCTCTGGACTTCCTTCTCAAGGTTGTTTCTACCTAGTTGGAGCGTTTGCCCTAGGTAGACATACTGTTGAACAACTTCGAGTTGGATTCCATTTACGGCAATCGGTTCCGGATCAACGTGTTCGTTGAACATGACTTTGGTTTTATCCAAATTCATCCGGAGACCGATGCGGCGAGAAGAATCAGCTAGGTCATCCACCAGTCGTTGTAGGTCTTGCAGCGTTTCTGCCATAATGACGATGTCGTCTGCAAATCGTAAGTGAGAGATGTACTTGCCGTTTATATTAATACCACGACCTTTCCAGTCCAGCGTCTTAAACATATCCTCCAGAGCGTTAGTGAACAGTTTCGGGGATATGACGTCCCCCTGTCTCACTCCTCGATGGAGATGGATAGGTTTAGTCTGCTGGTCCTGTACTTGTACGGTCATTGTGGCGGCTTCATACAGACATCTCATCACTTCGATGTATCGCCAGTCGACTTGGCAACGCTGCAAAGACTCCAGAACAGACCAGGTTTCGATGGAGTCGAAAGCTTTCTCATAGTCCACAAACGCTAAGCACAGGGGCCGATTGTACTCTTGAGACTTCTGTACAATCTGCCGTACCGTGTGAATGTGGTCTATGGTGCTATAACCCCTTCGAAACCCGCCCTGCTCGGGAGGCTGAAACTCATCGAGTCTTCGCGCAAGACGGTTCGTGATGACCCTGGAGAACAGTTTGTAAACATGGCTCAAAAGCCAAATGGGGCGGTAGTTCTTCAATAGGGTTTTGTCTCCTTTTTTGAAGAACAGTACCACCATGCTTCTGTGCCATGCCTGCGGAGTTCTCCCATGGAAGAGAACGGAGTTAAAGAGCTGTTGGAGCTGTTCCAATAAGGGAGTTCCTCCAGCTTTTAGGAGCTCTGTCGTGATCCCGTCCTCCCCTGGGGCTTTTCCATTTTTTAACTGTTTCAGGGCCATTTCGATCTCGTCTCGGCTGATCTCGGGCAGGTCCTCGGTGAAGTGGCGTGTGAGGGTGGCTCTGCAATCCTCAGTATCGGGTACGGGCTTTGAAGCTTGCGAGGCGTAGAGCTTGCCATAGAAGTCTTCCACTTCCGACAGAACCTCCGGCTTGGATGCGACGACTTCCCCAGATTCAGTTGTCAGCTTCGTCAGGTGGCTCCTACCCAAAGGCCGTGCGAACACCTTTGGTCCCCGATTCTGCTCCATTGATTTTTCAATCAAGAGCGTGTTTGCGGATCGGAGATCACGTCGCACGAGCCTCTGGATGGTTTTGTTGCGCTCTTGACTTTTCGTCGAAGCTGACAATGGGTCTGTACGTCTCTCTTCCATTAAGCTGAGAGTTTCCGTCGAAAGTTTGGACTTTTTGCTCTTAAGTCTAATCTCGCAGAACTTCATCCCTTCATCCCTGTTCGACACACTTGATATCTCTACAACGTTGGCACAGAGAACCTTATTAACCAGAAATCCGACGCCACCTTGGGAGGGCTGATCTCCTCGGTAATACAGAAGATGGCCCGATCCCAGAGTTATGGTGTCCTCCCCCACTCTTCGGACTTCACATAACCCTAGAATGTGCCACCTTATGTGCTTCAGCTCCTCTTCTAATTGCGCCAGGTGTTCGTCCAGTCGTAACGTGCGTCCATTGAACGTAGCCAGGGTCAGTTTGGGTTGGCGGCCGATCGTGACCCGGTGATTCTTAGCACCCCCTGACCCGCCGTTACCATGACCGCCGCCTTGGCCAGGAATAGCGGGGCGGCCGGGGACTGGGGGCCTTGGTCCGATGGCTTGTTTCATGAGGGTTTGCCTTTAAAAGATAATCGCCCCGCCAGGCGTGCGTCTTGGCGATCGCAGGACGCAGCTCTTCGCACCGGTGATGCTGCTGCCCATCACCGGTCTGTGGCATTTAGCTACGCCATCATTTCGAAATGGTTATACCGCCATTTGTCGGTCGCCAGAGCCTCGTTCGCTGTTCGGCAGGATGCACCGCGGGCAGGTGAGGTTGGCTTGGAGCATTGAGCTGGTGTTTGTGCCCCCTTACACCCCATCCATTATTATTCTTCCTATACCCAACTAACTATGCGCGGTTTTAAAACAATAAGTAAGTCGATACATAGGTATTATCATTATGTAGAACTAAATTTTGCTGCATTAAAAAATAAAATAACGTCCTGGTACGAAACATTTATAATATTACATAAAAATTTACTACATATCGATAATACAAAATAGTTCTACTATTAGTACGTTTACCCTAAACCTCTCGCCTATACCGTCAAGTCGTGCGCGGGAGCCTGCGCTACGCTGCGCTTGCTATTTCCCCGTACCCCCGCGCCTGCTCCTCCCGCGCGCTGCTTCACCCCCTCATTAGCTCGGCTTCCTCGGACTGATTTCGCCTTAAAATACGGTCGCTATTGCCACGTTTGACATTTTTGAGGATTGTTTTCCAAGGTTGTTTCAGAAAACATGTGTATCACTATAGTGACAGGTTGTCAGCCTGTCGCCTCAAAATTGTAATACACCAATACTCTCGAGTCCGTTAGTCGCCTCTTACGACACCCGCGGGAAGGAGGTGGGGTGATGTTATTCTAAGCCGGCATCACACGGCATAATAAATAATTACAAGAGAAAATATCGTCTTTTGAAGAATAGTCACGGTGTTAGATAGATAGCCACATCATGAAAGATTGACGCTGCTGTATAGAAAAACGTTTATATGAAGTGAGTAGGCAACTAGGATGGTGATGTTAATTTTTGGTACAAAGAAACAAACAAAATAATGTTAGAATGAGATATTTATTTACACTAGTAACATCAAATAAACATGTATGTAGCGACATCTGTTTTACAAATATTGTTACTTATTATCTATGGTATAACCGAATAAATTCCTTCTGTCATCGGATGCGTAACAAAGAGAACGTCGTTTTATTAGGTTATGGGCCCAGTATGCCCTATAGTTAATTTAAATTGTTTTAATTAGCTGGATTAGGCACGGGAGTAAAAATAAACAGTGCTGAAAGTGAAAATTAACAGAAATGGCGTCGAACTCATTTTTGGCTAGTGTACCCAAGTTAAAAGGGCGCGAGAACTACCATGAGTGGGCTTTTGCAGCGGAGAATATGCTAGTTTTGGAGGGCATGCTGTCATGCATCAAGGAAGAAAAAGATGCTACTCCATTAACAGGACAGGCAGCAGCCACGGCAGCCGCCGAGGACGCAAAAGCGAAAGCCAAGTTAATTTTGACCGTTGACCCGTCACTGTACGTACACATCAGAGAAGCCTCAAGTGCCCAAGATTTGTGGCAGAAATTGCAAGCAATGTTCGATGATTCTGGTTTTGCAAGAAAAATAAGTCTATTACGTAATCTTATCTCGATTCGTCTAGATACTTGCAATTCAATGACTACCTACATCACGCAACTTATTGAGACTGCCCAGAAATTATCAGGAACAGGATTTAAAGTGGACGACAAGTGGATTGGCTGTTTAATGCTGGCAGGATTACCAGAAAAATATTTCCCAATGATAATGGCGATAGAACATTCTGGAATCGCCATTACATCAGATGTTGTGAAGACAAAGCTAATTGATTTAGCAGGTAACGATTCCGAAGCCGGGAGCGCATTTCTCAGCAGAGGTCAGCACAGTCGACGTTTTTCTCATGTTGGCAATAGTAACGGCAACATCAAGAAAAATGACAGATCAAGTCATCATGGCGGCGGATTGTATATGTCTCAGACGAACGCAAACAAACCCGACAAGAGTCATATTACGTGCCATCGGTGTGGAAACACAGGCCATTATAAAAATCAGTGTAGTGTACAGAAGAATACACAACAAAACAAGAAGACACACGCGTTTTCCGCAGTTTTCCTAAACGGAAATTATAGTAAAGAGGATTTTTACTTAGATAGCGGCGCGAGTTGTCACATGACGACAGATGTAAACAAAGTGCAAAATGCAAGTTTTTCGCCAAGTGTGAGCGAGATTATGGCAGCAAATGGAAGTTCCATGGCAGTACAGTGCTCGGGCGATGTGCAAATAGTGACTATCACTCCAGATTGCAAGTTTGAGGTTACTTTGAAAGACTGTTTATGTGTACCTAACCTCGCAACGAACTTGATAATCTTGATATCAATGAGTCAACTACACAAATCAGGAAACAGAGTGAGGTTTTTACCTGATCGTTGCAATGTTTACAATCGAAACAAAGAATTAGTGGCTGTGGCGTTCGAGACAGATGGCGTTTACAAATTGGACATTGAGAGATTACAATGTTTGTTTACACCTTCATCAGAGGTCAGTAGTGAAATATGGCACAGAAGATTAGGCCATTTGAACATAAACGACCAGGAAAAGATGAAGAATGGAGCAGTAACGGGTATATCATACAAAGATAAGTCAGTGATCAACAAGGGGACTTGCACCGTGTGTTGTGAAGGGAAGCAGTTTCGATCACCTTTTGGGCAGACAGGGACGAGAAGCAGCCAGCCTCTAGATACCGTCCATGCTGATGTCTGTGGACCAATGGAGGCAAACTCGATCGGCGGAGCAAGGTATTTCCTCATATTTGTTGATGACTTTACACGTATGGTATTTGTTTACTTTCTCAAAGCAAAAAGTGAAGTATTCAAGTATTTTAAGGAATTTAAATCTATGGTAGAAAACCAGCAAGACAGAAAAATCAAAATATTCAGGACTGATAATGGTTTAGAGTTTTGTAGTACAGAATTTGAGAACTACTTAAAAGAAGCAGGCATTATTCACCAAAAAACTAATGCCTACACCCCAGAGCAGAATGGTTTGAGTGAGCGAACTAACAGAACCATTGTTGAGCGAGCTCGGTGCTTATTATTTGATGCAGGATTAGATAAGATGTTTTGGGCAGAAGCGACAAATACTGCTGTCTATCTTAAGAATAGGTCCTGTGCATCAGGTTTAGATAATAAAACTCCGTATGAGCTCTGGCATTATAAGAAACCAGATTTAAGCCATGTCAGAATATTTGGTAGTCAAGTGATGGTGCATATTCCTAAGGAGAAGCGGCTTAAGTGGGATACTAAGTCGAAAAAGTACATTCTAGTTGGTTTTTCGGAGAACGTTAAAGGCTACAGAATCTATGATCCCGTGAAGAGATGTGTCACAACTAGCAGAGATGTAGTTATCCAGGAGAACACAAAGAGAAACTGTACAAATGATTCAGTTGTTACAGTTTCAGTTGGGGATAGTGTTCAGGATAGTATCCAAACAGATGAGTCAGACACAGGCAGAGTAATTAAGAGTAGAGAGGAAGAGATAAAAGAAGAAGGTCTAGATATTTCTTCAGAATCTGAGTACCTTAATGCCGAGACTGATTTGGATTCTACATTACAGCAAAGTGAAGATGTAGAGGATGATGAGCCAGGATTACCGGAACCACCGGAACCAGTATCAGCACCAGATGAAGCAGCACCACAGTCACCAGGACCGCAAGATCCATTAGTCAAACGAGTGAGGAAGCAGCCAGAGCGGTATGGGTTTTCAAATCTATGCACGTCGAGTCCAGAAGTCAGCAGTGATCCCAGCAGTATTTGCGAGGCTCTGGAGAGTCCAGACCGTGACAGCTGGATCGAGGCGATGAGGGACGAGTTGCAAGCATTCGAGGACAATGATGCGTGGGTACCAGTGGATGCGTTACCTTCGGATAAGACTCTAGTGCAGTGCAAGTGGGTGTTTAAAAAGAAAGTCAATAGTGATAACAGTGTGCGGTATAGAGCGTGGTTAGTGGCAAAAGGTTTCACGCAGAGACCAGGAATTGACTATGAAGAGACTTTTTCACCTGTAGTCAGACATTCTACACTAAAACTGTTATTTGCACTGTCTGTACAGTTAAATTTAGATATCACTCATCTAGATGTGAAAACAGCTTTTTTAAATGGTTATCTCAAAGAAGACATTTATATGGTTCAGCCTGACATAAATTGTGACAAAAAGAAAAAGGTTATTGTAAAATTAAACAAAGCAATTTATGGGTTGAAACAGTCATCTAGGTCTTGGTATGAGAGAGTTGAGCAATGTTTATGTGAGCTAGGTTTCAAAAAGAGTAAATTAGAGCCATGTATTTTCACAAAGATAAATGATGAAGTTAAAATAATTATTGCATTGTATGTTGATGATTTCTTTGTATTTTCTAGCTGCAATAATAAAATAGAGACTGAAAATGTAATTTCCGTGTTGAGTTCTAACTTCAAGATAAAGAATTTAGGACAGGTTCAACAATGTTTAGGTATGAGAGTCAGAATTGATAGAAAATCTAATGTTGTTACTATAGATCAGGAACAGTATGTAGAGCAATTGCTTGAGAAATTTAATATGTCAAATTGTAAAGTTGCTAGTACTCCAATGGAATGTAAACTTGATATTGATAAGTCTGAAACTTGTGATGATAGTATTCCATACCAACAGTTGATTGGAAGTCTTATGTACTTGTCAGTTCTCACTAGACCAGATATATCTTATTCTGTAAGCTTTCTCAGCCAATTTAATAAATGTCATACTAATGTACATTGGAACTATGCGAAGAGAATTCTTAGATATTTAAAGAAAACTAAGCATTATTGTTTGAAGTATGTAAAGGGGAAAGCTGAAATAGTTGGTTATGTTGACAGTGACTGGGCAAGTAATATTATTGATCGTAGATCTTATACTGGATACTGCTTTGTAATGTCAGGTTCAGCTATCTCCTGGGAGAGTAGAAAGCAAAGGACGGTAGCGATGTCCAGCATGGAGGCTGAGTACATGTCAATAGCAGAGGCATGTAAAGAAGCAATTTATTTGAGATCTTTGCTATATGAACTGACTGGTAACTTATGTACTGTGCGATTATGTAATGATAGTCAGAGTGCACAGAAGTTGGTGGCAAATTATGCTTGTAATAGAAAGAGTAAACATATTGATATTCGTTATCATTTTATCAAAGATGTTGTTAAAGATAAAATAGTTAATTTGGAATATTTGCCAACAACTGCTATGCCAGCTGATGTACTGACTAAAGCTTTGATTCCCATGAAGCATTATAAGTGTATAAAGGGATTAGGGGTTAGTCAGATGGAGATGGTAGAGCATTAAAATAAAAATTGTTATTAATTTTGTAGAGATGTTTCGTTTATTTGCTGTAGTTGGGGTGTTAGAATGAGATATTTATTTACACTAGTAACATCAAATAAACATGTATGTAGCGACATCTGTTTTACAAATATTGTTACTTATTATCTATGGTATAACCGAATAAATTCCTTCTGTCATCGGATGCGTAACAAAGAGAACGTCGTTTTATTAAATAAGTGCAAAAATTCCCGCCACCGATGGGATTTAAAACCACGTCTCTTATGACTTGCTGGGTTAAACGTGTTTACCGCTACACGCTATGATAGTGATGTTGTCGATGATGAATATGAGCGTATATCTCACCTCGTCATCGAAGTCCGGGTCAGCCATGGTCTACTGGGTTCCGAGGGTCCAGACGTCACGAGATCGATCGCCGCGCGCGCATCACTCACTCACTCCGATACAATCATCTGGAAACAAGAAGAAAATAATGTTATTTTTTTTAAGTGAAGATTCAAAAGTAAAGCTTCTCATTGAAAAAAGTAATTTTTCTATCTGGACCCCAAGTCTGCTATTTATGTGTCATTGTAACGCCATCAAAACTCAACTGTCATTCCATTGTCATTGTGATTTTCTATACTTTAAATTGTTAGCAGACTACGAAATGACCGAAATCATCCAACTGAGATCCAATCGACATCCAACTGAAAAAAAAAACATTTAGCAGATATAGGGCACAGGTGTTAAGTTGAAATTTTGACGTTTTTGATAAATTGGCACTCCCATGATACTCCAAGCGATTAAATACATTTCCTTGGAAAAAAACTTTTTCAGCTCAGCGCCATATATGTAGTATATACATACTTGAAGTTTGCCTAAAAAGTTTCCAAAATTGGCTACTGCAGCCACACGATCGCGCGGACCAACGAGACGCCAGCTGCTGAGCCTCGAAATCGGCTCGGACAGATATTATTATTATTAAAAATAATCTCTCTTTGTTCTTGTTTCGTTCCTGATTTGAATACAGACATGTCCAAACGCGGAATAAATAAAAAAAGCTTCCCCGAGTTCTGATTTCATTATGGAAATAGATTCTTCTCATGAACCAGTAGGTACTGAAAAATAAATTTAATGGATCCACGAATGATTAATTTGCTTGTAAGAAAGTTTTTTACGAAAAGTACCTATTGACACTTTTAGGCCCTGTCCACACAGCCAATCCCACGCGAATTTGTTGTGTAATACATTGAATTAATATATAATATTCAAGAAAAGTTCATGACTTGATAAAAAATATACCTCGAGCGCGAATAAGAACACGTGAAAAAACCGCAACTTATGATTTTATATCGCACCGGACTATTGTCCGGTGTAGGTTGCAGTATGTGCAGTTCGCATCAGCCACAACAATACAAAAACCATACATGTTGGACGGTCTGCCCCAAATACTCATCACGCTTGGCAGGCGGATTGGCGAGCGCAGTGCAAGATATTGTACCTAGATATTCACAGGGAACGCTGCTGCCCGTTCCATGGATTCAACCCTTCTTGGTCGCCTTTTACGACACCCACGGGTAGAAATGTACATACATACATAAATCACGCCTTTATCCCTGGTGGGGTAGACAAAGCGTTCTTCTTCTTAGATTTAAGAGCCCAGATCTTGTCGGTGGACTAACCGCCATTCTATTCGTCTCTCCGCCAGTGATTTGACCTCCTGATACGACACGACATTAACTTTTTCTTTTATTTGGTCAAAGTAATTTCGCCTTGGTCGACCTCGGTCTCTTCTGCCTTCTACTTTCCCTTCAATGATGTTCTTCAGGAAATTATCGTGTCGTATCAGGTGTCCTATCATCTTGCAAAGGCAAAGCGTTAACGACCGTAAAATTACGGCCGTTATCGCCACGTCAGACAAATGTTTGAGGGTTGTATCAGATAAGTCGTGTATCACTATAGTAACAGGTTGTCAGCCTCTCGCCTAAAATTGCAACACACATGAAACCCTCGAGTCCCTTAGTTGGCTTCTACGACACCCACAGGAAAGAGACGAGGTGATGCTATTCTAAGCCGGCATCACACGGAACGGGTAGAAATGTGGCGATGCTATTCTAAATCGGCATCACGCGACGGTACTAAGGTTCAGTCAGCCATAATAGGATGAATAAAAGATTTGTAATGTCACTATCTGAGGAAGGTGACGGCTTAAATCGTTGACTTTGAATAATTCATGTTACCTGTCTCTTTCTGACATGTGCACCTGGCATAACACCATCCTTCTCATACCTCAGCAGGGGTAGACTAAATTCTTTTGTTCGTGTATTGTACGTTGTAGGTTATCCTAAGTCTTGTTTAGAGTACAAAAGTATAGTATTTCTGGCTGGATTAACCTGTATTATGTACCTACTATTACAGCAACAACAGTCCACTGTTGGACATGGGCATCCGCCAATTGGGGGGCATTGCAATAGTCACCACGCTTGCCAGGCGGATTGGCGAGCGCAGTGCAAGATTTTGTAGATAGGGAGCGGGCACCAGCGATTCATCGCTTAGTCGCCACCCACGGGCAGAAACGGGGTGATGCTATTCTAATCCGATAGCACACGGTAGGTATATTTGTATGTGTCTTAATAATAGAATCAGTCAGTAATACAAATTACAGGAAACTGCGTTGTTTCGAAATTAAATAAGTTTTGTATCTAGCTAGATGTAGTGGCGTAGAGGGCCGTAGCTCGTAGCTATTTCGTAGCTGTTGTAGCAGTCTACTACGGGGGGCCTCAGGACACATTCCAACATTTGCGCACGCGCATCAAACGAGATTATTGCGTTTTACAGCCACTGCACAAAAAATTACAGTCGAAAGACGTAATAACGGTGGGTGTAGAGGCAATATTTCATGATTTCCGACCCGTATTTCTATGGAAGCATATTATGTTCTAAGGTTACATTCTGTGTGGTTAACCTGGCCAGCCACAGCAGTGCTTAATTTTTTATTTCACCCGAGCCGCGTTTATACAAGGAAAGGAACATACAAAAATGTTATAAAAAGGAAAAACTGTGTCTTACAGTTTTGTCTTTATTACAATGACTAATCCATTTAAGTATGCAATGTATTTGCACTTGACATTTAAAAAGTACTAATTGTGAATCTATTATCTATTTGGAAATAAAACTTTCGAATCCTAATTCTTATTTAATCCAAAAGACCTCCCTTCCTGGGAATTTATCGAATTTCTCTAATAGTATGACTGATATCCGTACAATTTTGCGGATGACAGTTATCGTGTGTCGAGGGATGAGAAGTGAGCGATCATCAAGAAACTTGCACCGATTCGAACGGGTTGTGTCTTGGCCGAGTGCCAGCCGAGTGGATCTAGCCAATGTACTATCAGCAGTACATCGAACTACATATACATACATATCACGTCTTTATCCCTTGAGGAGTAAGCAGAACTATCCTACCTTTTTATGGGATCAACATAAACAACTAAACAGAATACACCTTATTTGACTTCATTACACAACCGACCCTAAAAACTGAATAACTTTCCCCATTAAACATGTCAAAACACAGTTTTTAGACCTCCTGATTCCCATACAAAATAAAATGTAACAGCCATAGTATAAATGAAAATCGCTTCTCGCGTCTGTTTGTCTGTACGTATGAACGCTTCGACCTTTAAAATTGCACAACGGATTCTCATGCAGTTTTTTAATAGACTCAAGAGAAAAATTTAGGTATGGCATGTTCTCATTGATGAGGGAACTGGTGAGTGGCACCAAAAAACTCATTGATCTGAAGATAATATATTTTTCTCAATTTTTTTATTGGAAGTATAGACCTTTAATTCCTTAAGCAAAGTCGCAAAATGGTTCTAATTATTACAGATATTTTTAAATGTTTTTTTAAAACGACGTTCTCTCGATTCCGTAGGTGGTGTCCAACCCTACTTTACAAAGCGAAACCAAAATAAGTTCTGTGTTTTGTTCAAACTTGCATAAGTTTATTTACATATTGTTGCATAGTGATTTTAAGTATCTTATGGTGCCAGTTTAACGTCATTAATTCATTCTTTTACCATAGATAATTCCGTTTAAACATTGGTGTCACAAACTACTCTCATATCCGAACGCACCCTTTATGGTGCTTGTCAATCTTTGACAGTTAGAGTAAGACATAAGATAACCCTGCCTGCACGTTACCTTAGTCGCCTCCCAGGACCTGAACGAGGCAGGCACGTTGCAAATTCAAGAAAATCCGCTTAAGAAGGTAAGTCATTTCAGATCCGTAATTTTGTTTCATGATTTTGTCATAACTTTAATTGCGATTTTCTCTTATCATGTGTAAATATAAGTTTTCATTTTAATGCAATATGATGTACCACTGCTAAATGAAGGTCATTGTGTGTAACAATCGTAGTTGCTTGCTTTAAGTTTGCCACAAAGCTAAAAAATATGCTTTGGTTATCAGATCCCTCATATCAGATCCATCACTTTCCGTCATCGTGGCAATGACGGATCTGATAAGGTGATGATGGAATTAAGAGAATCGATATATGTGGGACTTAGTCGGTGCCCACAGTTGGGCAGTTCGTATAACTAAACTTTTTTCTGCGCAAAATATATCTTTGGGATCGTGTATGTACTTGTGGGAGGTAGAAATGAATATTATTTTTTAGCCATACTTATATTATAAATTCCAAAGTAACTTTGTCTGTCAGTCTGTCTGTCTGCGACGCTTTCACGGCCAAACCACTGAACCGATCATCATGAAGTTTCACACAGAGATTAGTAAGATACTGAGAACGAACATAGGCTTCTTCTTGTCACCACTCGAGGGTCTGAAGTATATTAAGTAGACCACCAGGTACATCACCAGGAGTCCACCTAAAGTATTGGAGATACAGATATGGTACTAAAGCAGAAGTTGTTCAGCTTGATAGGTAGCTTCTACTGGCCTATATAGTTTGAAGGTTTGAAGTACCTGATGTAGACTACCAGGTGCACCACGAGGAGCCCACCTAAACTGTAGGAGATACAGATAAGGCACCAATGTAAAAGTTGTTCAGCTTGATGGGTAGCTTCTGTTGGCATATATACCTGGAAGGTTTAGAATACCTGAAGTAGACCACCAGGTGCACCACCAAGAGCCCACCTAAACTGTAGGAGATACAGATATGGTATTAAAGCAGAAGTTGTTCAGCTTGATAGGTAGCTTCTGCTGGCCTATATAGTTTGAAGGTTTGGAGTACCTGATGTAGACTACCAGATGCACCACAAGGAGCCCACCTAAACTGTGGGAGATACCGATATGGCACCAAAGTAAAAGTTGTTCAGCTTGATAGGTAGCTTTTGCTTGCATATACACTTCAACGGTTTGGAGTTCCCGTAGTAGGCCACCAGGTGCACTACCAGGAGTCCACCTAAACTAGTTGAGATACAGATATGGCACCAAAGCAAAAGTTGTTCAGCTTGATGGGTAGCTTCTGTTGGCATATAAACTTGGAAGGTTTAGAATACCTGAAGTAGACCACCAGGTGCACCATCAAGAACCCACCTAAACTGTAGGAGATACAGATATGGTATTACAGCAGAAATTGTTCCGCTTGATAGGTAGCTTCTGCTGGCCTATATAGTTTGAAGGTTTGGAGTACCTGATGTAGACTACCAGATGCACCACAAGGAGCCCACCTAAACTGTAGGAGATACAGATTTGGCACCAAAGCAAAAGTTGTTCAACTTGATGAGCCCCTTATGCTGGAAAATAGACATCAAAGGTTACGAGTATCTGATGTAGACCACCAGGAGCACCACCAGAAGCGCAACCAAACAAAAGGAGATACAAATATGGCACAAAGCCAAACTTGTTTGGTATGATGGGCCGCTTCTGTTGACAAACTGAACTGTACGAGATACAGATATGGCACCAAATCAAAAGTTGTTACCAAAAGTTGTTGAGTTTGATGAACCACTTTTGTTGGCAAATAGAAGTTGATGGCCTGACTGAACTACCAAATTTAGACCACCAGGAACAACACCTGTGGTCAATCTTTCATTTGATAAATGTGGTTGCTACAACAGTTAATCTAGATAGATACTGTTTTAGTCCCAAAGTATGTCAATTTTAGGATACGGTTGGGAAATACGTTCCTTTATTATTTCAATATATTAAGTCAGCGAAACGAAGACGCGGGTACTAGCTAGTTACTTACGTATATATTAAAGTGGTGTAGGTCTGTTTAATTATAAAATATACAGTTTAAACATTTGGTTAAAAAACATAAAATACAGATATTTCAAGCTACAACAAAATATTAAAATTTAAATAAGCATAAAATCTTTAATTTAATTTTATATACATTTCCTTACATATTTACATCTATATATTTATATTTTATTAAATACAAGCGTACGAAAGCCACGTCCGACACAAACACTATGACATTTTATCAGATCCGACACCGAAATAGTGGGCATATTTATCAGATCCGTCACCTAGACAGTGGGACTCAATTTTCTGTATGAAAATCAAATTATAACTCAAAACAGATTTGTAATATTTCTTTACAACACAAAACTTAATGTGTATGTATATATACTTCTTGTCAATACTTATAAAAAAGGCCACTAGAATTAAATTTGTAAGTTTCCGTCATAAACCGAAATCAGTTCTCTTGATTCCATCACAGCAAATAGTGGGCTAGCTATAACTTTGTAATTATTCGTCCAAAAAGTGGGCCTTTCACATAATTTTATCTGTATTCCTCTAAAGAATGACCCCATGTCCCCAAAATACCAAAAATTTCAATTTGAAAAATGATGACGGAATTATCAAGAGAACGCGTTTCGAAGAGAACAAGCCGTATAATATTTGACACTTTTCTCTAAAATTGGCAGTCGGAGGCCCATGAGACCTATGCCCTGCAGTAGGACATTACACAGGCTACATTTAAAAAAAATGCCGAAAAACAATATATTCCCACGGGAAAATGAATTACAGCGGGTGCAATCGGGCCGCTAGTAGTGAAAAACTCCACAATAAAAAAAAACACTCGTAATAGTCGTCTTACGTTGCTACGAATACTCCAATATGTCATTTGGTTAAACTGTGAAACGGTATTCCACTGTGCTTGGTTCAAGTCCCGATCACAGATGAAATTGTTCGATATCTTATTTCACGGAAATAATAGAAGCACTAGGTGGTTAAAAAACTCTGACACCAGGCTTTATCCAGTCGTTGGACGATTCGTTGTCCCACACGAGAAGAAGTGCAAAACTTCTAATGGATTATATTCAATGAGTCGACTACCTACACAGATAAAACCCCTCTCGTAAAACGTTTTTCCTTGTAAGATAAATCACACAGTCCTTATCTGGCGGGAGCTCCAACTATTCATAGAAAAACTTCCACTAACTCCTATTTCTTACGAAAGTTATATTAAATTGAGATTCTTGCGAAAATAATACAATGCTCGGAAAAGTACGAAAAAATGTTCTTATTATTACCCCATATCTCTACGCGGTTGTCGTAAAAGCCCAAGTTTTTCTGTAAGTTACATACATCAACAACCCAGTTCACTGCTGGACAAAGGCAAGGGCCAGATGGAAGGTATTCGCCATATTCATCATGTTTAGTAGATAAATTGACGTAACGCAAAGTGATGTACCTGGGCATTTCTACAGAGACGCCGTTTTTTTTGTCCTGGTCCAGAAATCGTGTTAAACATATAAACTAAAATCTCAAAAAAATAACACATAATCCTTAATGTATGTACTACTCGGAGAGCATAATTATTATGACTAATTTAATCATTCTTTCTTCTGAAAAAAATACCGAATTGAAAAAAAAACACCAAATTTACCTGATTTAGGCCTGTCCCTTTGGCGGAATTGAATCTAAATTGGTCCATAATTCGAAAATTTCCGGAATTTATAATAATGTTCCTATGTTCACATGTATATAGATGTATGACAAAGGTTTATTTATTACCAAGATGGCTATAATGTTTTATTTTGTACCACTTATGTCACTTTAAATATTTGTCCCGAGCTTATGACTTAATTCGGTATCACTCACAAACTCTTACGCACATCTGTAAATACGCGCGATTTGCACATCTTTATCCGATTCACATAAACTGCCAGTTGCGTCCGAGTAGGCGAGTGCAGTGAACCTGTGACATGCTGCCGGGATTTACCATTTTCAAAGATAAGAAATTTTACTTCGTCTTTGGTGCAGGGTAATTTCTCAACTCCGGATCATAAATATTTTTGAAACTATAAGAGCTAAAAGGTTGTTACTTTGTGTAATTTGTGCCTCGATAGTATACCAATACGTAGGTAAAATTGAATTTGCACAAAGTTATACTGTGAGAGAGAAATTTCAAAGAAACCAGCTTTTTCTCAACTCCGGGAATCTGAACTCCGTGTGCATTTGTTCACGGAGTTGAGAATTTTGTTCACGGAGTTGAGGTTTTTTATAAAACTGTGATTAGAATGATGTCGTGTGGTACCGGCGTAGAATAGCATCACTCCAATTCTACCTGTAGGTGTCGTAAGAGGCGACTAAGAAACTAGGTCGAGAGATGATTAACGACGATTAACTCTTGTTATTTCTAAACTCCGTGAACAGTCAAAATTGAAATTCGATTATTTCAGAATCTGCAAGAGGAAATGGGGAGAAATTTATCTTATTTTGTTTATTCATTAAAAAAACAACAAACGTGCACTCTCAACTCCGTGAACACTCGAAATTAAAATTGAATTATTTCAGAATCTACTGAAGCAAATGATGGCAAATAAATTAAATATATTTCTATATTTTTTTCCTATTTTTTCAGTATAATAAAGTCAATAAAATGTTAAGAGTAAAATTGCACACGGAGGTGAGAAAAATTTACTCCTGCCGTAGAAATGCCCACCTACATATTCGCAAGGAACGCTGTTGCCTATTCCCTGGATTCATCCTATATTCTCGCGTTTTATGATACCCACGGGTCGGAAATAGGTTTATTCTATTTTGAGACCGGCAATAAAATCTGGTAAAAAGCAGAGGGAAATCAGGCTAGTTGTCAAATAATTCGCAAAACCCATTACCAGAACACATCAGCAAATTGGTAGTAAGGAAGAGCATGACATAGATGAGCAGCCAATATTTACCGAGAGAATCCATCCTCAGCAAATATACCATCCCCGCTTGCTGTCACCCTAGCATTATTTATCACATTCACCCTTCTATTATTATCGAGTCGTTCATTGACTTGATGATGTCTCACAGAAGAAGAATGCGAATTTAGTAGAATAGGCTTGTTTCCTGACAGGTCAAATGAGCTACTTTTAAAAACTATTTAAAACGGTATTTTGTATGAAGCATAAATTAGAAGTATGACGCCACGCCGTAAGAATTTGGATGGCGTCAAAACACTTACTTTTATATTATTTGCTGTTAATTAATTAAAAAATTTATATATTCCGAAAAATTATGAATGAAGTCCGTAGTATTTTTGGACAATAGTTTTAAGCGTCCAACTGTTATATTTTTTTAATGACCCAGGAAGCTAGCGTGGGGCAATTTAGACAGCGGCGTAAGTATTTTTCTATCTGACAGTCTCGTTCCTTTTTATAATTAAACTATAACATGACGTTACGTACCAATGCATAGTAGGTGCTGCCCCCAACATTCAAAATTTCATAAGTCGATGTAAAAGTAATGATGATTTTTTTGGCTAGTAGGTGACGTTGTTGACATTTTTTTATATTGAGGGATGATCTGCCAAGTTCAGTGCACAAAAATAACTATTACCTAGTCTAAACTATGGGAAATCGCTACTGAGCTTTTAAATCATTCGCATGATCGCCACCTACTAGGAACTAAACAAACAGATTTAAAAAATTACGATTAGGTATCAAAAATCCGCTGGTTGAATTTGAAGTACGGATACCTACTGACATTAGGATGTAAGAACAGTACTAACTTCTTTCTTTCACGGGATAAACCAGCCCATGAAACTGAACAACTTTTCCAAGGAACAAAGGTGGATATATTTTTTAGAAATCCATCCTAAATGCAGTAAGTAACCGACTGAGTTAGTTTGTATGGGAGGTCCAAAAATTTTTTTCATAATTCAACCTACGTTCCTTGGGGAAAGTTGTTCAGTTTCATGGGCTGGTTAATCCCTTGAATGGAAGGTACTACTAGTTAGTTGTTACTTTTCCTAACACCCTGTATTGTCCTTAGTGTCTAGTCTAGAGTGCAGACAATTGATTATAATAATTAGTCGATAATGAATAACGATTATTAGTTTAAACTACCCGCATTCTCTATCGCCCCTTTAGCTGGATAGCTCTAGGGACCCCTAAGAATTCATATTCATTACTCCGGGATTATACTTGTAAATAAGTTTTGTGGAGCTTAGCCCGAGCTTGGCTGTAATTCGTGAGGAACATTGCTTAGGGAAAGCATCTCAACCGACTCTAAAAAATAGATAAATAGAGGTTCCTAATTCGTGAAAACCAAAGGGGTAAAATCAAATTCTTAATTGTTGATTAAACATATCAACAATAGCTAAAAACTTATACAAAACAATTATTAGGCTAACCTATTTCCTAAACGAAGTCTAATAATTACTGTTTACTGTACGAAGCTCAATTTATGAAATGTCGTAATTCGATAAATCGAGCTAATATTTCAAACATACACATATTTGTACAATTGGTGACAATAATTTTCATAGTTTTTCAGCAAATATTGCAAAGGGTGAACCAGCCCATGGAGCTGAACAACTTTCCCCAACTTTCCACATAGGTCGAAATCGAAATGTGAGAAAAAGTTTTGGGCTCCCATACAAAATTACCACACAACCAAGTCAATTTGTACAGGAGGTAAAAAAATATCTCATATTTCGACCTCTGTTTTTTAGGGAAAGTTGTTCAGTTTCATGGGCTCATTCACCCCTTAGAATATTTGCAGCATTTATTTTTATACCTTATATAGCTTTGACAACGTTGGTTGGTGCCAAAGTCACAAATGGGCAATATACGCTTACCTTGGGATTAACGTACCTTTCAAAGCACTAAAAACGTTTCTCAAAGCCAGCAAACAAGCTAAGCCAGGGAAGTTGGTTTCGGAACAAAAACGTAGTCAACAATACAACTAAACTTCTCCGACCCAAACACCTTGCGTAGTTACATTTAGCTGATTGTTTTTATCGGGTGTCGAACCCGAAATAGACACAGCTGTTTGTAGGCCACGAGACTGCGTATTTAGACAATCAATCAGCTCAGACTTTTAGAATAAATACACCTATAGGGTTATTTTTTACTCAGTACACATACATACATAAATACATACATATATCACTTTCTCCCTTGCGGGGTAGGCAAAGTTTTAACGGCCGGAAAGTAATACAGCCGCTATTGCCACAACTCACCTTTTTTGAGGATTGTTTTCTGAGGTTGTTTCAGAAAACACGTGTATACCTATAGTGACAGGTTGTCAGCCTGTCGCCTAAAAATTGTAATACACCAATACTCTCGAGTCCCTTAGCCGCCTCTTACGATGCTATTCTAAGCCGGCATCGCACGGCATCACACTCACACACACACACAAATCACGCTTTTACTCTTTGCGGGGTAGGCAGAACGTTAACGATCGTAAAATTACGGTTGTTATCGCCACGTCTGACACGTACATATTGAAGGCCCTTTCAGATGATTCGTGTATCACTGTAGTGACAAGTTGTCTACCTGTTGCCTAAAATAGTAATACAGATGAAACCCTCGAAGAATAAATACACCTATAATTAAAGTTTGCCGTGTGACACCGGCTTTGATATCATCACCCCATTCCTTACCCGCGGGTGTCGTAAGGGGCGGCTCTGCCTACCCCGCAAGGGTTAAAGACGTAGTGTGTGTGTGTGTGTGTGTGTGTGTGTGTGTGTGTGTGTGTGTGTGTGTGTGTGTGTGTGTGTGTCTTGTGTATGTGTGTGTGTGTGTGTGTGTGTGTGTGTATGTGTATGTGTATGTGTGTATGTGTGTGTGCGTGCGTGCGTGCGTGCGTGCGTGCGTGCGTGCGTACGTGTATCAAATTTTGACCTGACAGTCAAGTACCAACTGTAAAAATTAAACCGACTTCACAGTGGCGAAACACAATCAAAATCAGATAAAAATCGAGTGCAGTCGTTAACTCTCAACCGTTCGATGCGATGACGAATTGTTTTCGAATAAAATATCGGTTTATTTTTCTGCACCGCTGAAAACCGGGACGCAGTTTGAAAATAGAAAAACAAATTTAAATTCAACCGTCACAAAATAAACTGAAAATGATTAAGCGGTAAGTGAAAACAAACATGCAATGTGACAATGACAGTTTTGCTACCGTTTAGGGCCAACCATTACCGGTTATTCATAGTTATTGTAGGTATGAAAAATCTGTATAAGTTTGATCAGAAGAGGATCTCTAAATATCTAATGGAGCCCACAATCGTTTCAAAATAAATAACTCGATGAAGAGCGTCGGTGGCCAAGTGGTTAGGATACCGGACTTACAATCGTGAGACCCGAGTTCGATCCCCACCATGTACCATTTGTGTTTTACGCATGTTGTGTTTGTTGTGAGTAATCACTTGCTTTTACCGACTATTCTTACGGTGAAGGAACAACACCGTAATGAAACCCACATTCAAATAATATTTGAATTCTGATGATATTTGAATGTTCCTTACCTTACCTAGGATTCGGGCCAGGTTAGCTTTCGGATTGCAGAGGACAGATGGCAGTCGCCCTGTGTAAAAACTTGGTTCACGTCAAATCCTCAAGGCTAGGTAGCCGACCCCGACAGAGAAGGGGGATAAGGCAAGGAGAATGATGATGAACAACTTGATCAAAACGTAGTTTATCAAAAATTACGGAATTGGATAAAATGCATTTTCATTGTGTTACGATTTTTTAAGTGTTGAGGGCAGCACATACTTAACTGGGAAGTGGATGTGATTCTCATAGTACAACAAAGCTTCTTACAATTTATAGCAACCTAGTAAAACGTCGGCGGTCGTTTTTCACACGTCGCTTTCCTGTGACGAGAAGCAATTACTGCGGCGCACTTTGAAGCTTAAAAGATCTTTACAATTTCTGCTACCCTGGTACTCGGAGGGGTCAAGCAGTTTCCTTTTTATATTTTCCGTCTGGAAAACGTGTTTAAAGCGGAAAAATATGAATACAATTTTCCCCATCAGTCCATTATTTTTAATAACGCAACAGCTTTTTGTGGGATTAGGTGCAAATGGACTTTTTCTGCGGCCGTGTATGCTCTGCCTACCCCTTAAAAGATGCATGTATGCAACAGTCCATTGCTAAACATAGACTTCCTCTATTGCGTTGTATTCTGACCAATTTTTACATATTCACTTTGTTTGACAGGCGCGTCTCGCTGGTCAAGTTCAAGATGTCATATCCCCAGGGAACGCTACTGCCCATTCCCTGAATTCATCCCGTTAATACATTAATTCCGCTGTAATTCGTCTCGTATCCTAAGGTAAGAAAAATTGAAGTAAAAATGGTTATAACTTATCGAAACCAATTGCAAGTACCAATTCGAAATAAATGGTTCCATATATTTCGAATTTGTTCTTGCAATTCGAAAAGAACTTTCAGGAAAGGATCCACGTATATTTACTTCGAAAGGTAATTTTACACTTTAATTTCATTTCAATTCATTTTGCAAATTTATGTTATATATTTTATCTAAGTATATACATTTAATAAGACTGTAGAAAGCCGGAGTCCAGTAGCCATATATAGTTTTCCAATAGCATGTTTTAGAAAAATCAAAATTCCCTTACATTACACCCCGTATAAAACGAAGCATTCCCTATTTTCGTGTGGGACACCGAGTCGTCCAATGACTGGATAAACCGTTATTTTATACAGCGCGAACGACGTCGCGGGCGCCAGCTAGTAAATAAATAATTATAAAAAGTGGCGAAATTGACGTTTTTACGCCCCGCCCGCTTACGCTTTGCCTACCCCGCAAGATTTGATGTATGTATGTATTTAAAATCAAAATACCTACTCAAGGAAAACGGGTGCAATTTTTTTTTAAAGGAATAGTTTGTCCGGCGTAGTTTTGCAAACGTGTTTTCTACTTGTTTCAAGTTTCTTTAATTAAATATTTCAGTGTGTCTGATTTCCACAATACATTTTCAAAAGACACGTGTATCTAGGGGACGCCAGCTGGATATTTCTTTATTTAATTCGAAAGTTAAAACGGGAACTGAAGGGTCTTATGAAAACGCTCAAAAGGAAACGGCAGCGGACGTAGACTACGATATGAAAAATCGTCTTTGTTTAAAAATGTACGAGTAGGCTTACATTTCCCAACGAGCCTTCTTTATACCTTTGTACACTCAGAAAAAGCTACGTCATCAAAAACTAATGTTTAAGCAAGCTCACCTGTTCGCCCCGCTGTGTGCAAACACCTTATTTTTATTTTTTATTAATACCCCTGTTGTTTTCCCCCTGCCACTTGATCCTTAGCACTGTCACAACCTAGTTTCATTTTTAATGGGACACTATTTTAAAACAATCGTTTACGATTCTCGTTTGTAAACGTTTGAATTTGGAACGAAATTACGGTGCTTTTAATACAGGTTCGATTCGAATTCGACTGGGTGTCCCGGAGTGAGGTTTGCTGTTTGATTCGATCGCGACCCGGCGTTCGGCTCGGTAAGCCGCGACACACTGAGAGCTGGGCTGCCTGCCGCCCGCACCCGGCGCTTTTCTTTCGGGGCTGCCAGCTGAGAAAACTAATTTCCATTAAGCTTTTCGTCGGATAGCATTAGAAATGTGAAGTCCGTACATACGCGATGTTATGAGTGCTTTGATCTGTACTCAGTAGTTTTGTTTACGTTCGCGGTGAGTGACAGACATTGTTTCATAATAATTTTAATGGTGTTGTCTGTTTATTTAGATTTGGAATCTATTCTTGTGGTACTGACGTTAAGGATTTCAACATGTGCTCTATAATCAATTTTGAAGGAGTACATACCTAGTTACATACTATTTTTTTCATGTTGCTTTTCATTAGGTAGCGTTTCATGGGCATGAGATTTTAGTATGTGACATAATAGGTTTTATTCCTATTATTTGTTTGTTCAAACGTTGTGACTCCAAAACTTACAATCAGAACTATTTCCACTTTGATCATGGGTTAACAATAAATGCAGGGTATCAGGAAAAGTTCAGTGTTCCATTGAATGACGCGTTATATAGGTTCACCGTTGAAATAATAAGTCATAATAAGCTAGTATATATATATTTTTTAACTTTTTATTAAAGTTATTTAGCCCTACAACACCTTAAACCTTAAAAAAATTAAGTCAAGTATAAGCTCGGACAACTTTGTACCTACGTTGTAACTAGCGTCTTTGACTATTACAACGCTTTGTCGCGTTCTGAACTAGGTTTGGAGATTTTAATAAACTGGTTTCTGTAAAAACATATTTTATTCTATCCACAGAGCTCGCGGTTTAAAGGAACGAAGTACATTTCCTGACACCCTATATAATGTTTTAATTTTTATTACTGCTGTATCACTTTCTGTACAACATAGAGCATTGTTTATTCTAATCTCTCTTATAAATTATAATGAAATCGAAAAATTTACAAGCGTATTATGTTCCGATTTCTTATTTTCATCTATGAGAGTAATATTATAGCACTGTGAATGCGGTAAATCCCAATAAATTTGTATATACTTACAACAAAATATATAATAACTTTCGCAGGTAGAGCGGCGCCATAACAGCTTAAATTACCCCACATCCGGGGAGATTTCCCCGCTTTCCTCGCGACCCCGAATCCTTTGTGCGGTCCACAAACTGTGGGCATACCTTCAGGCCGTTTTCCATTGTGTTTTGTCTTTCTCTACCTCATGAAATACGCAATAAAGCTGTCTTTGTCGCACGTAAGTTGTGGGAAACTAATAAAGTGAATTAACCTGCTTTGTTGAGCTCAGTGAATTTTTAAACGGCGGTCAGTCAACGTAGGGTAGTTTATTAAAACATAGTTTTAGCATTTATGATGGTTTCATGATAGAAAGGGTAAGAGGCTTAGTTTGTAATAGGAGCCCTTCCGGGCGGTTTTTCCGACGGCTGCTGGACTAAGCTACTGCCACAGAATAAATAATAGTACCTACTTGGTAAGCATACATTAACGATGTTGTATGCTGGCATAGAATAGCATCACCCCAACTATTCCCACGGGTGTTGTAAGAAACAACTCTGGGACTCGAAGGTTTCATGTATATTAATTACCACGTAGTACAACTTTAGGCGACGACAGGCTGACATCCTGTCACTACAGTGATGCACGAATCATCTGAAGGGGCCTTCAATACATGTTAGACGTGGCGATAATGACCGTAATTTTACGATCGTTAACGCTCTGCCTACCCCGCAAGGAAAGGCCTGATTTGTGTATGTATGACATGTATGTGTGTATTTGTGTGCTGGCTGTGAGACCGGTTCTGGGGAAGGACAACTCCACATTAAACCCGAAACGGGGTCTCCGTCAGGCGCGTGTGACAGAGGTCTATAGTGCGGTAGACTCCTGTAGCCGACCTGGCTCCGCACGTATCGACTCGTCGTTCCTGTGGAGTCAGCCATGGAGGCCGAGAGGGTGCCTGGGCAACCCTACGTTTTCCATAATTGCGTCCCAGGCAACGCGGTGTCTGTGCTCTTGCCTCAGACGCTGATTGAATCGTCTGTCACGGACGTATGAGGCCAGTGAGTGTATGATGCCGTGAGGTTAACTTGACTGCCCCCGAGCCATTGTCCAAATTACGAACACTATAACAAAATGTTCAATCAATAAACTTTCAAATATGCGTTTAATTTGTTCTGTGTTTTCGTCGGTTAGGCTCTACAATACTATCTAGGTAACTATTTACAATTCGGGTTCAATTTCCATGCAAATGTATGTAAAACCCTTTTGTTTTGTTTCGAGGCCTCCATTTAATCAAACCTCTGATAAATATATTTCGTGGGAGAGCTACTAGTATTCAAAGTTTAGTTTTCTCTGTAACGGATGTAAAATTACCTCGAAAATTACTGTAAGGTGCCAGCCACATCGTCTGACAAATATACAGACCAAACGTATTTTTTTATCTGTGCAGTACACAAATATTTGAGCGCCTTTTCAGAGCAATCGTATATCACTTTAGCGCCAGGTTTTCAAACTGTCTTCTAAAACTTTAATACCAGCACATATATAAATATATAAATAAGTCCCTCAGTCGCCTCTTTAAGACACGGTCGGATAAAAATAGGGCGATGCTTTTCTAAGCCAGCATCACACTGGCTGACCCGGCTCAGCTATAACGCGGTATAGCCACACCTGTGGGCCCGTGATATTGCGCTCGTTTACATAATCGCAACCCGCAATTAGCCAGCGGACTGACCGGGATACAGTTACACTGGATGAGGCTCAAACAATTGATACCTACCTTATTTTCTTAAATATTAAAATATAATTTACATTTAATACATACATACATACATCACGCGTTTATCCGTTGCGGGGTAGGCAGAGCGTTAGCAGCGGTAACAGCCGTAAGAATACGGTCGCTATCATTCGTCTGACATTTTTGAGGATTGTTTTCCAAGGTTGTTTCAGAAAACATGTGTATCACTATAGTGACAGGTTGTCAGCCTGTCGCCTAAAAATTGTAATACACCAATGCTCTCGAGTCCCTTAGTCGCCTTTTACGACACCCGCGGGAAGGATCCATATCCTTCCCCTTCATCCCATGGTGATGCTTAGAATACTTAGAATACTAAGCCGGCATCACACGGCACCGAATAGGCTGATTACCTGTCACTAATAGTGATACACATGTTTTCTAAAACAACCTTGGAAAATAATCCTCAAAAATGTCAGACGTGGCGATAGCGACCGGTTAACGCTCTGCCTACCCCGCAGGGGATAAAGGCGTGATATATGTATGTATGCATATGTATGTAAAATACTCGAATATTTAATTTGCTATTTTTGTATAAATTAAATTAGTATTATTATATTTTCCTACAATGTATAGTATACGCCATACGATTAAATAAATTAGCTGCAAATATTTTAAGGGGTGAATCAGCCCACGAAACTGAACAACTTTCCGCAAATAATAAATACATCAATATACGAATAAACTGATTTTGTATTGTAGAGACTTTAGTCGCTTTCTGAAAAACTAAGTCCATGTAGGTACGAATCCCTTCCATAACAGTACCTGCCTACAAATGCAAAGAGACTTCGTGGGCCGTATTAATAGAATAACCCAGGTGTTTACACAGTGCAATTAGAATTTCAATTACGTCTGTAATATTAGCAACTCGTAACAATTTGCCGTGTGTTGCCGGTTTCGAATAGTTTCACCCCATTTCTTACCCGTGGGTGTCGTAAGAGGCGACTAAGGGATTCGAGGGCTTCATGTGTATTACAACTTTTAGGCGAGAGGCTGACAACCTGTCACTATAGTGATACACAAAATTATCTTAAACGGCCCTCTATATTGTCAGACGTGGCGACATCGACCGTATTTTTGCGGCCGTTAGCGCTCTCCCTACCCCGTAAGGGATAAGGGCGTGATATAATATACAGGGTGACCGGTAAATGGATGCATTCCTTTCAAGGGATGAACCAGCTCATGAAACTGAACAACTTTCCCCATGGAACATAGGTCGAACAATGAAAAAAAAATTTGGCCCACCCATACAAAATTACCGACCGACTAAGTCAATTTGTATGGGAGGACCAAAATTTTTTTTTCATATTTCGACCTATGTTCCATGGGGAAAGTTGTTCAGTTTCATGAGCTGGTTCATCCCTTGAAAGGAATGCATCCATTTACCGGTCACCCTATATACATACATGCATAGGTACATCATAAGTACATATTATTTACCTATGCATGTATGTACGTAAGAATTACTAAATACATCACTGACCTCTATAATAAATTAAATTGCTTGCTAGATAGAAATTTCGTCACTTCTGAACCCTGATGTCAGAGTTTTAAGTAATATCCTAGGTCTTTCAAATGAATCAATACCATAAATTATAAATAAATCCCACTTTGCGTTTTTTCTGTCTGTCTCACGCAACCGATTTTGGTGCGGTTTTTTAGATATGTCTTTTATATTCAAGAAGTGAAGGAATAAGGAATTCATACCGGAAAAACGGACACGAAACCCTAAACTAGCTACTTCTACAGCCACGAAAGTCATGCTGGACATGGGCCTCCCCCATTGCGGATTGGCGAGCGCAGTGCAAGAAATTGTAGATATTCACAGCGAACTCTGCTACCCTTTTCCTGGATTCATCCCTTTAGCCGCGTTTTACGACACCCACAGTCAGAAATGGGGTGATGCTATTCTACGCCGGCACCACACGGCATAAACCGTACTACCTACTTCATAAAATTTAACTTGATTTCTGTGACGGCTGTCAGTTTCAAGCAAATGCTATGACATAAGGTCCATTATCCTTTATTTACTTCTATTTTAGTATGGATCAGTCGAACGTCACAGTTATCAATCAAGCTTCTTCTTCTTCTTCTTCTTTCATGTGGGACACCAAGTCGTCTAACGACCCGATGAACCCTAGTGTCAGAATTTTTCAACCGCCTTCTACAAGTAGCAGGCTTCTGACATGGTTGTGTAACGACCGCCGTCTAAGTGATCATAGACAGCAACCGGGACCTACGGCTTAACGTGCCAATCAAGCTATATTTTATAAACTAAAGTAAGAAGCGACTGAGGGATTTGAGGGTTTCAGGTATATTACAACTTTTAGGCGACAGGCTGACAACCTGTCACTAGATACACAAAATTATCTCAAACGGCCCTCTATATTTGTCAGACGTAGCGACATCGACCGTATTTTTGCGGTCTTTAGCGCTCTGCCTACCCCGTAAGGGGTAAAGGCGTGATATACATATATCACACATGTGTATAGCTAAGTGTATGAAACTCTCAACAACCTATGAGCTAGACCTCAGCTAGTATTTACTTAAATAAAATCCACACTGATCTATCTCCCCCGTTAAGCCCTTTTCTCAACCCTAATATTACTAGACATGATAAATGTTCAGTCTGATAGATTCAATATAAATAGCCTCTTGTAAGATGAAAGCCCAACATTTTTACTTCGGATAGATCACTGACTTGAAATTAGCTGTGGACTGGTTGTTGCTACAATATTCACTCATTCAAAATCGCCATTTTGTCGCTGGCAATCAAGGAAAGCAAATACGAAAGTACCCGGAGCTAAATAAATTTAGTTCCGAAGGCGCCACTTCTTTTCGACGACCGATGTGGCGCCGTGGTAGTGCGACTGCCTCTGACGCAGAAGGTCCCGGGTTCGATTCTCGGTGGGTCACTCACAAAGTTGATATTTATCACTTTGTGAATTTGTTCCCAGTCTGGTTAGGATATTGCGGGCTGAACCACCCGATTGTCCGTAAGTAAGATGGTTTCGTGTTTCGGATGGCACGTTAAGCCGTAGATCCCGGTTGCTGTCTATGATCACTTAGAGGGCGGTCGTTACGCAACCATGTCAGAAGCCTGCTACTTACTTGTAGAAGGCGGTTGAAAAGTTCTGACACTAGGGTTCATCGGGTCGTTGGACGACTCGGTGTCCCACACGAAAAGAAGAAGAAGGCGCCACTGTGGCGCTGCCAGTCAAGGAAAGCAAATGCGAAAGTACGCGGTACTCTCGTAGGTGGCGCTTCAATTAGGGCCGCAAAACAAAGCTGTCATTTGTATGGGACAGCCTATCCAGAGCGTAGATAACTTCATATCAATGGGATACAGGCTATGAGACGCGATTTCATTTAAATCTTGTTTAGCTGAGTTCCTACTGTTTGTTCTCTATCAAGTTTTACTGAAAAAACATCTAGCAGTAGAATTTTTTAAACGTGTGGACTTTCGTGCACGGAACCGAATTACGACGTTTCAGAAATAGCGCTCCCACTACGAGTATCGTTGCGGACCTCCGTGCACAAAAATCACAGTTTCAAAAACTAAGTCACAATCTAACCCATATCAAAAAAATGATAAGAACAAACTCACATCACATGGTAGTGGTTTCTCGGGGGCGAACAGGCCATATTCATGATTGAACGAGTCCCGGCGCGGTCCATCCATCATCAGAACAGAATATCTAACCAACCAGCGGCAGCGACCTTGAGCCCTCCGGGTGCCTAAAAGTTTAAATAGGTACAACTTTACAAAAAAATATTGTCAAACATTGTGTTGTACGCAGTACTACGCACAGTAGAGATGGGCGTTGAATAAACGGACTAGTTAAATCAACCGTCTACGTACAATCAACGCGTAGACGGTTATTCGTTAAATCGTCGACTAGTTGAATTCGTAAACGGCTAAAACACTAGTCCATGCGTTCGTATTTAACCTACAACGATAGTTCGACGCATCAACTTAACCGTATAATAATTTGAACGGTTGTACAAATGTGAACCTAATTTCATTGACAGTTAGGTGATATTTCAGTGCATGCGATAGAGTGACAGACATGATGTCTTTTTTGTGAGAGAAAGAGAGAGCGCGCAAACAATCTGAGTCAGCAAAGTTTTGGTTATTAGCGGCTAATTTGAGCGGGAAAAAGTATTGTTTCTTTCTTTTGACCCTTTTTGGGCCTCATTGATTGATTTATTGTATTCAGTTTGTGACGAGTTACGCTCAAGGTCAGAGGCTAGAGCAGATTTCGGTCGGTGTGCAATTAAATTGTTGAAATATTATTGATTATTAGAGAAATGTTTGTAAATTATTGCGCAAATAGGTGTATATTATTGTACTACACGAAAGAACTATTCGTGATGATATCTATTTCTATTTCGTAATTCAGCCAGTCCTAAGCCTGGAAAAGTATGAAGGGAAGATCAAACTGATTGACAGTTTAGTTTAGTTATAAGTGAAATCACGTTTACAGTAGAAACGCGCTCCGTTAAGCCGTTTGTTAAGCGTAACAACGTCTAATGAGTAACGTCAACCTTAAGAAGTTGACACTTCAACTAGTCGACAAATTCAACTAGTTAATCTACTAGTCCATCAACGAAATAAAACGGTCTAGTTTCGTTGATGAAAAAAATATCAACGACCCATCTCTAACGCACAGGTTGTACACATATGTAGATGTAGGTAGAGAGACAACGTTACCAGTGGGCTTCGAAACAATAAGATGTTTAGCGACTCGTCTATTTGGGCAATTTCAAAAAAAATTGTACACTTTCGAAAAAGTGGTCGACATAATTTATGTTGATATAATGACATTTTGTTTTTGAAAAATAGAATCTGCAATTAATAATGTATCTAAATATAATATTTGTTTTGTAATTTATTCAGTATTTTAAGAGTTATTCAGTAAAATAGGAATACAGGTCATTATGGTCAATCAGTTTTGTTACCACCTTTGAAGCATGTTATCTCACAAAATAAAATTAAACCTAGTTATTTTATATGTTTTTCGATTACTTTGTTAATTCAACTATCTTAAAAAATTGTAAAATGGTCCAAAAGTCTTTATTTTTTTTCAGTGAAGCAATAAATAGGTCCGTTTCGTTACCCTGGTCACCAAACCAGATCATATTTTCTTTTTTTTACAACAATGCGTTATAAAATTGTAACAAAAATTATTTAAACTGATAAATTTACATAACAGTTTTATAAAATAATACGGAAAACAATTAAAATCGGAATAAAAATATCAAAAATACGCCAATACCTGTAACCAAAGTAACAAAATGGACAGTCACAAAATTGTAAGGGTAGGGTTACACGGCGCATACTTATTGGGAATAAACTAGTATAACGTACCATTGTTCATTGAATTCATATTGAGTATTTGTTACTGGTTTTAGGTAGAGTTAACATCCACAAAAATTGTAATAATATAATTAATTTGAAAATTCTTTACGTTTTGATTTTATTTTATAAATGAATGAGATTTATCTTATTATTTCTCTTATGTTATATTTTATTTATGTTTGTAATACATGTTGTTATTTTAAAAACTAATGTTTGTCGAGTTAATCAATACATATCTTTATGAGCTTTTACCGAACTATTATTTTAATTCGGCACTGAAAGTCCGTATATATATTTAAAAAGATCACTTAAAATGAGAACTGGAACAAAGCTAAACAAAAAAAACTACAATAAAACAGTAACAAGCCTTTATCTAAAATATCTTATTTTTATTATCGAGCACTTAAAATAAACAAAATAATATATATTATTTACAATTGGCACCATGTAAACTCAGCTTTACGCTGTCAGTTTTGTTACTTTGCCTGTCAGCGTATAGGTTACCAACAAAATGGGTAACAAAATGGAGGTAACATCGGGCTCCGAATTTGGATTAAAATATCAGTAAAAATCGACAAAAACACATTTAGTTTATCAAATTTTGAACACTTAATCTTTATAATTTATTGAAAATTTAAAACACGCGCTTAATAGCATGCCATAAAGTGATCAAGAACTACAGTGGTAACTAACCCGACAAATTTTCTGAATCTTCCGTACGCACCTCGACTTGCACGTCTCACGATCCCGTTGTAAATGGCAGAGCCACATTAAAGTGGCCTATGGCTAGACGATTCAATAATGTTACTATTTTTTAAGAAAACCTACCAACATCTTTAATATTTTTATTGTAAATCAAGGTAACAAAACTGACGTTTCGTGACTGGACAAAATTGGGGACAATATTCAAAAATTATTATAAATTCTATTTCAACATATTTAAAGTTTAAAATCCCTTATTCCGGAAGCATAAAGCATTGCCATTCTAAAAAATATAAAATGTATGGGGGTCTTCTTGGAAGAATATAATTAAATTCAACCGTCTTTTTCGCTAACTGTGGTGGGGACAGCCAAAAAACTGGTTCGTCCTGGGGTATATTATTTAATATAAATTAAACTATAAATGATAGCACGAAATGTTTAATGTTAAATAGCAGACTTTAAACTATATTTTTGGGGAAAAATAAATAAAAAGTACAAACAATTAAGATAACACCTTTAAAAAAATACGCAATGTGGGGGACAGGTAAAAATCTGGAGGTACAATTTTTTTTGAAATTGCCCATTTCCGTGTACCGTTTCAGTTCAAAAATGCTATCTGACCTATGCTACGGACGCTACGGAACGGATCCTACGGCCCTACATCTACTTTCTAGTTGCTACAAACGCATCATACCTTCGAGATCTTCGAGATCATACGATGTTTTCATACAGCGTCATCTATCGCTGAAATAAGTAAATATTGAAAGGCAAAAGCAAAAAAAAACCGACGCAAAATAAATAATATTACTTTCTCTGTTTATCACAAATAATTAAATGAAACAACGAATCATTGACATTTTGAACATTTGCTATCAATGGAACACACAAAATGACGTCATTTCCGGTCTAGCTACAGAGTTGCCAACTGCTCTTAAATGGTGTTTAGTTTGATAAAAAAAAAACCTTAATTGAAAATAACAAATGCTAAGTAAATTCAATGAAACTTATGAAACTTTCTCCAGTAGGCAGCATTGAAACCAGCGACTTTCGCCATTAGTAGGGACTACCGACGCCTGTGCCATGAAAGAGCGAGAGCGTCAGCTTAAATAGAAAAATCTGTATTATTAAAAAAAGACTTGAACCGAATACACATAAGTGGGCAAACGCCCTAAACGCCCTTGCCCTGTGGGTATGAGTAAATATTTTTCAGAGCAGATGAAAAGGACACCGGCAGCCATTCTCTCTTTAAAAAATTTGATATTATTATGGTTTACGGAGGCGGCTGGATTATAATTTAGCGATGTTACCTAGTTATTTTATGGTGACATTAATGTAAACTAATCATCATCTAGTATTTTATCTAACCGTTTACATATCTACATGTTTATTCTAGCTTTAATTTTACTGCCTTATTATTCTCATATTTCTTTTTTTCTACTATTTTTATGTGTTTGTATAAAGAAAACGTTTAATACTTTAAAAAACATTAAATAAATTAATTGATACAAATTATTGATAAAGTAATATCAATGGGCATGATGACCGGCAGGTAGAATGAGCTACTTTTTGAAATGATAGTTTATATGAAAATACGAAGAGATGACGTCATGTCTGTCTACTTTGGCTGGCGTTAAAACACATAAGAAGAAGAACTTTTTATATTATTTTTCTGTTCAAACTGAATATTTCGAAAAACTATAAAGTATGTAGTATTTTTGGACAATAGTTTTAAGCGTATTACTTTTGTATTTTATTAACGACCCAGTCATCTAGCGAATTATGATGATACTAAATAAATATAATAAATGGAGCGTCGGTGGCCAAGTGGATAGGACACCGGTCTTACAATCGTGAGACCAGAGTTCGATCCCCGCCATGTACCAATGTGTTTTTACTCACGTACATTTACCGACTGCTCTTACGGTGAAGGAAAAACATCGTGATGAAACCCACATTCAAATAAAATTTGAAATCAAATGATATTTGAATGTGACTTAACCTAGGATTCGGGCCAGGTTAGCCTTCGGGTTGCAGAGGTCAGATGGCAGTCGCTCTGTGTAAAAACTTGGTTCCACGTCAAATCCCCTAGGTTAGGTAGCCGACCCCGACAGAGAACGGGATAAGGCAAGGAGAATGATGACTAAATAAATATAATATTATTAAAATCTGCTACTACCCTGTGAGAGAGTTGGCAACTTTGTCTGTGGCTGTGGCGCCACCGCCGCCATTTTGTGATTGTGGTTCATGCTTGTCTATTCTAAAAATTTTCAAGACAGTATTTATGGCAAGGTCCGTAGATAATTTTTCTCTTTGGATATCTTATTGTGCTCTCTGCTCTATTTATTTGACAGTCAAAACAATGTTTTTGTATAATTTTGTGTATTTTCCAGGTTTTTCCTGGGCGAAATGTGATAATGCTGGTTTGGTAAAATGGGTGAAATGGAATCGTGGGCAAACCTGTGCCGTTGCTGCTTGTCGCCGGATTCGGAGGTTTCCATATTGGACGGAGTGAATAATGTGAAGGAGAAATTCCTGGAGATTACCACCGTGGAGGTACTATTCGTCTTTTTTTGAAAGAAAACTTCACTGAAAACATAAAAATTCGATAAAATTAAACTGTCAAGGCAAGTCCTTCTGTCATTCTGGCAGTTCTTGCACCTAACGAGCTTCTGTTTTATTACTTTAAAATAGCCTAGGCAGGAAATAGCATAATTATCATCCAGAATCCATAAAAAGTCGTTATATACTTAGGTACTAGTCGTCTGCTGCGCTATCTATTCATTTTTAGGTTAGCTCTCAATACCATTTGCACAGTGCTTACAATCTTGTAATAAAAATACCTATTTTATGCAACCTCTGATGCTTGCGTACTATATTAAAGTCTACTCATTTTACATAATTGTTTTATTAATTTCAGGTGGATGAAAGTGATGGTTTGCCACAAAAACTGTGCAACGACTGCTTTAGCATCATGACGTCCGCTTACCAGTTCAGAAGACAGTGCATCAAGATGGACACAGAGCTCAAACTCCAACTGGAAGCACTGCTGCAGCAAAACAAGGAAAATGAAGAGGCAATGGAAGAACAAGATAGTCAAGGGACGGTGTCCGACAGCGACGACATTGCCAACAATCCTATGAAACAGCTTGAGGCTATCATCAAAAAAGAACCCACAGATAGTGATGATGATTACTACTATGTTCTAGTCATTGATGATCCAAAAGATAAAGATGGCAAAGAGAATGCTGAAAAAACACAAGAAATACAAGATGTAACTGAGACAACAGATGTATTAGATATCATAGACAAAACAGAATCAACTCAAAAAGAAAACGGAACTACTAATGTAAAATCGGAACCAAATGACATTACTATTCATGAAGAGCCTGTACAAGAACACCAAGAAATCAGTCAACCAAGTCAAACATTTGAAAATTCATATGATTCATTCCTCATGTCAAACACAAAAGTTCCAATAAATGTACCAGCAACTATCCTCGAAAATGAGGAGGAGAGTCAAGAGACGGATGATCACCACTTTGATCATGCAATGGATATGGATGCAACTCATGACAGCAACTCGCAGGAACAAGACTACACTCTAGCTTTACAAGGAGCTGACAGAGACATAGAAGAAGTTATAACAGGAGAACTAGATGGAACCATACAGTTGCAAGATAAAAACAATAGCATCATAAAAATTCTTACCACGGCTGGGCCTAACGGAACTATCCTTCTTAAAGACAGTAATGGTGTTCAATACCTCACCACTGATACTCAGCTTATCACTACAAACACTGGAGAAGATGGCGACGGGTTGAACCAAGAAGAAGTCATCTTCTGTGAGGGTGACGAATCTCAATTCAAAATTCTAAACTGTGATGGGTCAGAATTGGTCATTGAATATGCTGACGGTGATCAAATTGCTACAGTTCTTCAGCAAGAAGATGGCACATTTTTATGTGATTGCGGTGAACAGTTTGCTGACTTAGGAGAGTACGAGAAACACCAGTACAGGCATAATCCTGCTGGTGAACATTTGTGCAACTTGTGTGGCAAAGGATTTGAAACATCTAAGATTCTGATCGGGCACATGCTTTTGCATAGCAGCGGCAACAGCTCCGTCATTGCTTGCCCGTTCTGCGAGCAGCTCATAAGAAGAAATGCATTGACTCAGCATATTAAGTATAGTCACAATAATGTCAAACCCGAATGCAATATTTGTTTCAAGACTTTTGCCAATCCCAACAATCTAAAACGGCACCAAATGATTCACACAGGACAACGGGAGTTTGAGTGTGAGATCTGCCTAAAAAGGTTCCACCAAAAGATTACAATGCAAACACACAGATTGACTCATTTGAATCCATTTTCTTGCAACCAATGTGACCAGACCTTTGAGAGCAAAGCTAGCATGCAGCTGCATAAAGAGTCTGACAGCTGCAGCAGATCTAAGAGGAAGAAAGTTAGAGATGAATTGCTGAAGACTATCAAACAAGAGATCACTACCAATCTTGGAAAGCTCTTAGGCTATGCCTGCTCGTTATGCAAAAAGATGTTCTCATTAGAATCTGCCCTAGAACAGCATGTTGAAGTAACACACATGTTAGATCCATCAGAACTACTGTGTTCTGAATGTGGAGAAGTGTTACCCTCAAAGCAAGATATGCAGGCTCACATCATGACACATAAGAATTACAAACAGAAGCATCTGAAACGGTTTGAATGCAAAATCTGTGGTAAAGGATGTTCGAGCCAGGCAATGCTGTTGATGCATGAAAGGGTCCATACAAACGAGCGTCCGTTCCCGTGTGCTCTCTGCTCATTACGGTTCAAGACGAAAACTCATCTCCGCACGCACCAACTCACTCACACTAGAGAAAAGAAGTTTGGTTGTTCCGTCTGCATGAAGTTCTTTGCCCTGAAGGGAAACCTGGTGGTCCACTTGAGAACCCACACTGGAGAACGCCCATACTCTTGTACTATATGTGGCGAATCTTTCATAGATTCCAAATATCTGAAAAAGCATAAGCTTAAAAAGCACGCCATTGAAAATATTCCCTGGAATCAGTACTAGACATACCTAATTTGATTTCATAATTTTTGACAGATCAGATTTAGTTTAGAATTTGGTTTTGGACTGGGTCATGAAAAAAATTTAAATACAGATTTAATTCATCCTTTTTTTAAATATTCAAAGTTTAATGAATTAATAAACAGAAAAATTACACAAATATAAGTGTTCTGATGCTATCCAAATTAGCAATTAATGACGTCATACATTACTATTTACATACAAAATACTGTTTTACATTGTTTTAAAAAGTAGCTTATTGGACCTGCCAGTCCACAACCCTAATTTTTATCTATTTATCTTATTGAGCAACTGTAACATTTTTTTATTATTATATCCAAAGGACCTTGTAGTAGAAAAAATCTGCCAAAAGATATGCGATGAATTGATGTATTTTAAGTTAATTTTAGTTTTTTTTTCATCACAGGATATATTTACTTATTTTACTTGTCACATTTAATTTACTTATGTGTTAGAGAAAATTATGTTCAGCTCAAACAGAATTTGATTGTGTTTAATTTAAGGGTTTATTTATTTTAGTTTATTGTATGGGAGCTGACTTTTGTATCAAAGTAAATCACCTGTAACGAAATATGTACGTATATTTCGTATTCCCAAAAGGATATAGGCAATTTTTATTTTCTTTAAAAATCTTCTGTTTTTTATTGCCTTTCGCATAATATAATAATTAGTTGTAAGTATGCTATTGATATATATCTGTAATCAAGTAAATTGTAGATTGTTCTGCAATTTTACCTAATAAATCTGTTTAACAAATAATTTATTCATTTTTCTTTACTACCGAGCGAAATGAACGGAACAGACAGCATCGTTCCCAGGGTGAATCCTTCCTCTCTTTTGGCAATACTTCCCGACAGGGGGAGGCCCATGTCCAGCAGTGGACGGTTGCCATTGGATTTTATCACGATATGAAATCGGGTTACATTGTGAAAAGCGCAAAAGGTACCCACTTGGTCTAGTTTAGCTACTCAATGATAGATGTCACTTAAAAAAGTACTGCTATGCAACAACAGATGGCGCTAATAGTCACAAAATGTGAACGTGGACTGAAAATTGCTATTTATAAATCAATTTATAGGCGCTGCCTTGATCCATAGACTTATAAATAGCCCTGATCATCATTCATCCATCACTATATCGACGGGTTCCGGACAATTTGTATTAACCGCCATTTTATTAACACTTCATTTGTATTAACACCAGAGCAGTTTAAAAGTTTCAGAAAAAAAATCATAACTATAACAAATCGCATTATTTTATCATAACAAAGAAAATTTCTGTTCCTGTTACTCATTATCTATAATTTGATTAATATTTTTTTCTGATATTCCTCTTTTTAACGAAAATATATGGCGCTTAATACAAAGTGATCCAAAATTTTAATTTTTTTGTTCCAGGCTAAATGACTTAACCGCCTGAGATAATGGGTTTTTGTTCCAGGCTAAATGACTTTACCGCCTGAGGTTATGGTTTTTTGTTCCAGGCTAAATGACTCAACCGCCTAGATTTATTAATACATGTTCCAAGCTAGTACCTAGAATTGAAAATACTAGCTCTACTTGCTTTTACCAAAAAGTTATTCATATTTTAATCCTAAGCTTCTTCTTCTTCTTTTCGTGTGGGTCACCGAGTCGTCCAACGACCCGATGAACCCTAGTGTCAGAATTTTTCAACCGCCTTCTACAAGTAGCAGGCTTCTGACATGGTTGTGTAACGACCGCCGTCTAAGTGATCATAGACAGCAACCGGGACCTACGGCTTAACGTGCCATCCGAAACACGGAACCATCTTACTTACGGACAATTGGGTGGTTCAGCCCGCAATGTCCTAACCAGACTGGGAACAAATTCACACAGTGATAAATATCAACTTTGTGAGTGACCCACCGAGAATCGAACCCGGGACCTTCTGCGTCAAAGGCAGTCGCACTACCACTGCGCCACATCGGTCGTCAGCTATCCTAAGCTGATATATTTAAATACCATATCTTGAACTGATAAATATGGCTAAAATATGACTACATTTGTTTATTCGACTTATTGTATTAAGCAACATTTGACATGAATTTTACTAAGAGGCTAACTATTTTAAGCGACATTTCTATACTATATTTATAAGGTCAGGCAGGTCAGGCTAAATGGTTGAACGTATGCACCTTGTAAATTATTGTTCCAGGCAAAGAGGTTTAAACGACTGTGTGGTCATTTGATAGAGAGCTTAAGTACACAAGCCTTAAATTTGTCAATATTTTGTGCCGGTTCATACATTGCACTTCGAAATAGGCCCAAAAAACACGGTTGTATTAAGCGACATTTTTTTGCTCCGATCATCACCAAACCGAGCTCAAACGACGCAGAAAAATTCGCTGAGTCCAAATATGTATAAAAGTCCGTATCCCAAAAAATGGCGGTTAATACAAATAGCCCGGAACCCCTCGATATAATTCATGAAGCCGATGGTCGGTTTCTTCGATTTATTAGTTTTTAAGTTTTTAAGAGATAAGATAGGTATCAGATTTAAAAAAATCTCATCATAATACTGATCATTGATTAAGAGGCAAAGTAAAAAGTGCATTTTGTAGCACTAATTCTGGATTTAACAGTCATAAAAGGTAATCTTTATGAGAACGGGCAGCAGCGTTCCCTATGAACTGTGAATGCAACATCTTGAACTGCGCTCGGCAATCCGCCTATAGAACGTGGTGAAAACCTATTAGCAATACCCCCGATAAGGGGAAGCCCATTTCCAGCGGTGAATTACTGTAGCTGTCGAGTTAGCTACCGTGAATAAACCTCAAACAGAAAAAAATGTGATGATGGGCAGGCCAAGCTGCATATTAATGATAAGGTTCAAAAGATCTGCGAGCCTCCAACAAGCCCCGTGACGTGTGTCATGTGCTGGGGTCATATGCAATGGACTACACGCAAAGGACTCATGAAGTCAGAGGTTTGGTAAACCGAAGAGTCACTCTATTAGGAATTCAGTATTCTGAGGAGTTTCTTCCGCTACATAGCAACCTAAAAAAGCAAATTATTGTTCGCAAAACCGGAAAACTGAACAAAACGGTACGTCTGTGGGTTATTTCAATCAGGTGATCAGAATACTCAGGAGCCGAAATGGTCCATACAGCGCAGCATCCGCCGCGGCCACGGAGATGACAGTAAATGCTCCTACATTACTAGAGCAGCAGAACTTTGAAGAGTTCTACGCCTACCTACCATAGAATCGTGCGCGCGAGCACGCAACGCAAGCGCGCGCGACGAGCGTGAGCTCAATTTCTGAAACGTTCGTTGTCGTTTCATGCGAAAATCTGCTGCTTATTATGCTTGTATCTCGCGTTCTACTTTAATTATCGATTCCCACATACATATTTGAGTGAATTTTTACTGCATAATAACAACAACTAATGACCAGATTAGATCTGGGTAGTTAAGGAATGTGCTTAACTTACATGACCATTTAATTTCATCTACTCTTAGCAGCGTCATCTGCCGGCAGTGGTGGGCATGGCGTGATACACAGTTGAGAGTTAATTTCGGGCACAGAGAAAAACTAATATACTAACGTACATGTTTCGGGTGGTGCCGTCTGAAGCAAACGCCTACCAGCTCATGCATGCCTGGTGATTGGCAGCCAACCGTCAGAAAGTAACGTAGGGGCGTCGTCGTCTGGCCGTGCTGTGTCGGCTGTAGAGACTGCCCACAGGTCATGTGCGCCTTGTACCTGGCAGCCGAGCAGCAGCATGGGATGTTGTCATGTTGATGTTGTTTGTTGGTGCCTTTTGTTTATGAAGCGAGCTTCATTCATCTGTTTTTTTAAAGTACCTATGTAATGCAATGTAATGTAACGCACAGCACAAAACTATTGTGTTTGTGTCGCGCGCCTCGCGCGCGTCGCTCTCTTGATGACTTCTCTGTTCTTATTAAATAATGAATTAATTACTAGGTAGGATGGATGAACGTAACTGGTACTTAACTACGCTACAAGACTGGTCACGGTTATAAATATAAGTTTTGTTCGTTTGCGAGTTGTTGTCTACAAGGGTAACACCACCCCAAAACATTATTTGCTTCCGACGATACACGCCAATTTGTGGCTCTGCCTCATGGCTCAAGCTCTTGTATTACCTGCTGTACATAGGGGGTATGTAAAGCATGACACCTTCGAACCCCCAAATGAACACCGAAATGCCGCCAATGTCTACTAAACTAACCCTGCCTGACCGATAGGTAAATCACCATGCGTGCAAGCAGACTCCATTTTCATATTTTGATGAACGCATTGCGCACGCACGCACGCCGCATTGCTTATAATAGATAGAATGGAACTTCTCGTAATTATGCACTCCTAGTACTTCATAAAGTTTCAAAATCGCAAACCTCGTAAGTGCATGGACTGACTGCCAAGCCAAATAAGCTTTCTTAATCGCAAACTTTTTGTATTAATGCGGTCCTAGTACCCACGCTGGTTTTGTCGATTCGTTTATCACGTCTCGCGTCTCGCGCAACTCGCGCGAGATACGGTACGGGATCGGACTATTTGCGAACGATATGCGGAGGCTCCTTCGAATTTATTCGTGTTTCTCACTTTTATGTACTAGGAAAGTATACTAAGCTAAGCGCACCATGAGCACAGACTGTGCACCGACCGCGACGTTTAAACTTTCGCGGTATCTACTTTTCATACCCATGTGTTCCTGGTACTCTCTCTGGTTTTGTCTATTCGTTGTCGCGCGCGCCTCGAGTGCGCCTCGCTCGAGTAGTGCAGTGCGCGAGGAGACTGCGAGAAGATTGTTATTTTGTCTGTCACTACCTACACTACTACCGTGACCGTAGTTTTTGCTGTCCGCGGAGGATGTCGCTGTCGTCGTCGTGCGGCGCAAATGAATACCAAATATTAAGTTAAGTTCAATCAGCAAAAAATATGTTATAATAAATAGCCTTACCTTATTACACCTAACTAGGTACATTGATTTAAAAAAAAACTTACTTCCGTTTTACTGATAATTCCGAAATAACCAAGTTTAATCTTAGTCATCATTGGCCTCATTTCAATCGGTGTAGGATCTGAGGCAAGAGCACAGACATTGCTTTGCCTGGGGCGCCATTATGGAAAACCCAGGTTTAAGCTACTCTCTTGACCTCCTTGGCTGATTGCACAGGATTTTCATTGTAAGTAAAAGGGTTCATCAACACGATAAATTATGAGCTCTGCTAGTCAAACTGGTAGGACTCTCGTCATAAATACCACTTTGGTTCCACTACCAACCACCTCATTCGACTAACCTATGTACCCCTAGTACCCGATGGCGCGAGCTGAAATCACGGCACGGGGCTTGGCTACGTACGGGCGCGTTGAGCGCGTTGTGTGGATGACTTTTTCAATTTATAAGTTCCTGGTACATCGTGACGCAACAAAATCGGAAAACCTCGTAAGTGCATGCACGCGCTCGGTAATAGAAGTTTGGATGATCACAGTAAACTATGCCCACTAACTATGTCGCCAATAATATATACATATATCACGCCTTTATCCCTTGCAGGGTAGGCAGAGCGTTCACGGCCGTAAGAATACGGTCGCTATCGCTTCGTCTGACAAATATTGAGGGTCATTTTCAGAAGATTCGTGTATCGCTGTGCTGTGTTGTCAACCTGTCGCCTTAAGTATTTATAGAATAGTATGATGGGATGGGACGCCCGGGACGGAATACCACATGATAGATATATCGTGTTACTCTTCGAAGATCATGTGGGCAACTGAGCAGGGCATCACAGGCACAGGTGGGCATGATTATATTATTGGGCTATTTCATGCCGGTAACGTAGATAGGTAGGTGTAATAGGGGGGGGCTTTTTTTCATGCTAAAGCTTTTTGAGTCTTTCTTTTTGGTTCTTGACACTCACTTCACTTCAAGGTTTAATTCGCTTGCTAAAAAATCGCATTGCTTTGTTCGCAATCGCAACCATACACACACAACACTTCCATTTGGACTCAGCATGGAGCCTGCGGCTGTAAAAAATTGCTTTGCCTAGCTATTTTTTAGTTTGATAACTAGGCGTTTGTTGAAGTCTTTTTTTATTACTCTCATGATTTTTATTTGGCTTTCAAACTGCTTTTTTGTTAGAAAGTAATGGCAGCGTAATTTATTCTCATTGAAATCAATGATACTCGTAGCCTTAACAGCTTTGCTTGGGTCTTCGTGGCATAAATTCGTGGTTTGGGATCTATTGACCAGATGTCACTGCTAGTAGGTAGAAGCGCCATCTAACTTTTTATTGCGTTACTAATTTAACTTCATTCTTTGTTAGTGATTGTTGTGAGGAAAAAACTTCCCACATAGTAGTTTGCATTCATGTTGCCCTGGTTCTAAGTCGACCTAATGAAGCATCGATTTGAAAGTGATCGAGATTGGTTCGATTCGTTAGTTTCAGATTTTGTTTGACTAGAATGAAAAAAAAACATAACAAGCAGCGTTTTGATGACTTTGATATTATTTATTTTTATGTGATTAAAGAGTTTTTTTTAATTTTAATATCGTTTTATGTGGCTGAATTCAAAAGTCTGAACACTCGTAAAGAAGACAGATTGCTTCGGTTTAGTAGGTATTAGGATAATCTAATTCTAAGGACTAAATAAATTTCCACTAATAGAACTGATATATCTGTATTTTTTTTAGTACTTGTTTACCTACTTTACAAACATTTTATCTTTATCGCTCGCTAATCGATACAACAGCAAATCGATCCACAATACTTGAGAACCGATGATCGTCGTCGAATCTAAACAAAAAAAAACCTTGATCCAAAATCATGGCTAACGTGTTCATCAAGTTCGCAGGGCCGCAGAAGAACCTAGAAGTTCTTTTTCTTTATCAGTCACAGTCACAGATACACGCCCCCAAAATTTGGAACTGTGTCACACCATGTAAAAAAAAATATACCTTGATAGTAACGCAATAAAGTTCAAAGTCAAAGCACCAAATGTACCTACTTGCGCATGCGGCGATTTTGTGGTGTTTAATTTTGATACCGCCTACTGACAAGATGTTGAAATTTCATTGAATGCCGGTTTCGTATAGATCGCGTAATAACTATGACAAGTAAGAACCGAATGCTTTTAAAACATTTCCATGTGCACCAAACATCGAATCAACTACACAAACACAATGCATGCGGGCCTGACCTCGCTTGCCGCGTTTTACCTCCATGAGTTTCATGTTCGCCTGGTAAGACGCGCACATTTCGCGCAAGAGTGCCGGCGCGCGCGCATGAAACTCGTGCGCGATGCGCGCGCGCAGCTTATCATTCCAATTCAAAGATGTCGTAAGTGTCTGCTTATGTTATTCCATAAACGACTATATGAGTACATAAAATAAAGTTGAGATTCCCGAACGATACAATTTTTGATAAGCATGTTTGTTACGATTGCAGTTTGCGCGGACGGGTCGCAACGTGCGCAGCTGCGCGCGCACGCCTCTTTCAAGTGAAGTGATGGCGGCAGCGGTGGGTTTTTTAATCGACCGCCTTTGAAGAAAACGAGCCTCTTTTATGGCCGCCTTTTGATGATGCACCACTTGCACCGCACTGGCCCGGCCAAGAAGCAATGGACTTGTTTTATATTCAACTAGCGGTCCGTCAGCGGATTCACCGCAACTCATTTTCTTGCGTGAATATATGTTTTCCTGGCATGTTTTCTTCCATATAAACCTTCCTCTAGAATCACGATATCTATTGACAAAAACTGAGTCAAACAAAATCCGTTGTGTAGTAAATGTAGTTTTAAGTTCTAGGCATACATACAGACTTAGGGACAGACGCGAAGTGACTTTGCCATGTACTACGTAGTGAGTGACTCGATGAGAAGGTGCATAGGAGCCAAGTCCTCCGTCGGACGTGCGCTACATTCCACAGCCATCCTTTTCCGATGTCCTTGGTGGCTGAGCTATTTTAATGGTTGGTCTCTCTAGTCGTCTGAATTTAAAATGCTATTTTCAATGTACTTGTGAGAAATGTCTTGTACTGTTAAGGGTTTGCCATTAAGAGTGATTTTAAAATGCAATAATGGTTAATTTTACCTAGATCGTAGCAAATCGATCGCGTTGATGTCTTTTGCATAGATTACGTATATTATATCATTGCGTGGCTGCATAATGAAATACAGTTTTATGTCAATAAATAAAAAAATATACATATAGGGATTTTGATGCGTTTACAGTGCTTATATTATCCTGAAATATTTAAATAAGAAATTGATAAAAAAATACTTGCAAGCGTCGACCTGGAATCGAACCCGGGCACATGAGGTACCGTCTCACTGCTCTGCCACTGAGTTACTCACACACTGACTATTTTTCAATCTCTTGATGCTCGCCTGGCAGCGACGACAAGCGACATCTATTCTAACTATCTAGTACAAAGCAAAGCAGTGCAGTGGGTGGGGTGGGACGGTACCTACGGTGTGTACGGACGGTTGACGGTACTATGTGCCCAGGTTAGATTCCCAGCCGACGCTTGTCATTCTTTCATTTTCTTATTTTCATTTTTGTTATAGACATACATTCATACACATATCACGCCTATATCCCTGGCGGGGTAGGCAGAGCTTCAACAACCGTGAAATTAATTACGATTGTTATCGCCAAGTCTGACAAATGTTTGTGGGTCGTTTATGATAAACCGTGAGTTACTATAGTGACAGGTTGTCAGCCTGCCGCCTAAAATTGCAATACTCATGAAACCCTCTAGTCCCTTAGTCGGTTTCTACGACACCCACGGGAAATAAATGGGATGATGCTATTCTAAGCCGGCATCACAGCCGGCATCTGTTGATACGACTGCATAAGTGGCGATGTATTGTCTCCGTAGACCCATCTCCTTAGATTTTGGAAGTTTTCAGTCATCTGCAAACATCAGCCGTCATTCCACGTCATTCATTATCTGTCGCTGGCGAGCGAGACCTTCAATAATCTAATAGGGTATGTAATGTTTACTTTAGTCCATGATATTGAATGCGAATAACTAACTTTCTGTCCGAACATAAATTAGTGCGATTTTATTCATACTCCCATACAAATACAACTTGACGAGTTCGGTTGGTGGTGCATTTTGAATGACGAATCCTTTTTCATATTTCGACCTATGTTCCCTGGGAAAAGTTATTTCCTTAGATTATTAAAGGCTTGCTGACGCTCGGCTGACCTTTCGTGGAGTGGTTCTATCCATAAATTATTTGCAGTTGTTTTGGTCATCGTTGACCTCATAATAGGTGTAGGTAATGTTTATAAAGCAGTTACGGGGTCGCCGGCACCCACTGATCTTCGTCTCGCCCACAATGCGACGGAGGAGTTTTGGTTTCACCAACCGCGCGATACTTCGAGTTTTGCCTACCTCACTTACCACGGTAAGTGAATCTCAATCATTTTTATTTTAGTTAGAGATCTCTTTTAGCTTCCTTACCCAATATTTAGTTATACTGTCACAAACCCATAAAAATAAACTTCAGCATCAAAACAGAAGCAACAGCGAAAATTACAAGCAGTTTAGTAAGCAGAGTATTCTAAATGTAGGAGTAAGTCATCTACCTACAGTCTACAACAGCAGAGCACAAAAAGCAACGCATATGCACACACACGCCGATTTGCGAGGCTAATAAACCGCAGCACTAATCCCTTTGTAAACTGCACTGCACCCGGTCGACGGCGCATGTTGTATCTACGGAGAGCTGCGCGCTCTGCCCTCCGAACAATGGGTTTACGCGTTATCTGGAAGGACGGGCTCCGGGCAAGTGCGAGCATTATCGCGCGGGGCCTGCGCTGCGGCCGATCGCCCTGATTGTTTTGTGGGCAATTAGCGTTCGGCCCGACGGCCCGTCTCGTCGCCTCGCACGTGCCGGCGGCCCGGCCCGCCACCAGACGCCGCCGATGCCAGTATTGCCAGCCCAGTGAGTGCTCAGTATACCGCGCGCGCCCCACGCGAGCGGCCGTCTATACGACCCGTATCGATTCGCTCCGCTCCGGACGCGACGAAACTCCGCGGGACGAACGCGATCCCCTCCCAGACGTGGATCGTCTGCGCTCGGTACTTTTTCAACTTCACCTTCAATTTTGAAACTTTTCAGACTCCTGACACCTGTTGCCAGTTGTCGCACTTTATTAGATCGCCTAACCCATTCGAATTCACTTCACTTTTCCAACTTTATTGGTTTCTTATCAGACAATTGCTTAGATTAACCAATCGTCAAGTTCTCGGAAACTGCGTCGAGAATTTAATCAAAACTCACGTTACTTGAAAGAGTTTTTGAGAAACAGAAATCAGTCACATTCATTACGGTCTCAACGCTGCTATGTCAATCAGACATAATAAATAAGATAAAGGGCGAGCGACATTTTCTTTCAGCGGCACCCCGCCGCCGCCGTCGGAAAGTTCCCTCTATAGAAAGTCTTTAGGACGCCGCGCCCGAAGTTCGCAGTCAAAACTTCTCCTTCGAAGTTGTACGCACGGGACTTGGAACTTTTCAGTTATCCAACTTTTCTTGAAAACAATTCGACGAGTTCCAGAACGTAACAGTCTCACGAAAACAAAAGTACCGAGCTGCAGATGTAAACGTTGACGTGTTTTATTACAGGACTAATTAAAAGTAACGTTTATGAACATGGAAGTTAAAGTAAAACTCTTGGATTGTAAAACCTGTAAATAGTGAAGTGACAGCTCTCAAAATGGCTGCTGCCATGATATCAGACCGTGGACTCCGCAAAAAGTTGACACAGGAAGCGATCCCGGAAAAAACACCTCGGAAGCCTTCCAAACGCAAGTCGACACCAAGCAGTTCGAAGGCCGATAAGAAAAATGAACAAAACAATAACAAAAGGCCTAAAGTACAGACTGGTGATCCTAAATTAGATTTGTTTACTACTTACCAGCCGTGGGTAATTTCAACTTACGGCGATCTCGCCAAAACAAAAACTATAACATTGAAAAAGTATGCCAGGATCCTCCGCACTTTGCGTGGGGAGGAATGTAACAGTTCCGACAGTTCAAAGTTCCGCTTTTGGGTGAAAGCAAAGGGGTTCCACGTCGGCAAGCCACCTGGATACGACGCGAAGCCTGCAGATGGTATCGTGTGCAGATACAGCGTGGTGGACGCAGACGGGTGCGCCAGGGGGCCAGATGGTCAAGAGATATACACCGGTTCTCAGAATGATCCTCCGCTGTACATTCCGACGCCACCATTAAAGGTAAGTTAAAAAAAGATGCTTGTGTTGTCATCATTCTCGGGTAGGTACTTAAATTGCAATTTGCATGTGTCTCTGAGAAACTAATTTTACTATTTGAACGCACGAGTTGAGCAAATAAACTCGACTCGTCCGCCTCTTGTCTTCTCCGACATAAACAGGTGATTTCGGTTGCTAAAACACCAAGCGGACATAACGTTTGAAGAGATATAGTTAGATATCATCGTCATTTTAGCGCGAACGGCGATATCGCGCGAATTTGGCGGGCGTTAAAAAACAACCAACTTGCGCATGCGATGCGACGGACGACGCGAGCAGGAGGGAAGGATACAAACGCAACGAATCATCGAAGTAAATAAAGCCTTGACCTGATTACAATAATCGCGAATCTTGAATATCATCGGGGTTTCTTTCGCGTGAAGGAACAGAGATCAAAGAACAGGTGAAGTGTGCCACCACAGTACCAGGCACGCATGATAGTTGAGGAGACTAGCGCGGCTGCGGCGGCGTCATTATCGTTAGTGCGGTACACGGTCATTCATCACGGATGCGGCGGCGGCGGCTCGGCGTCGGTGGCCGCTGTGGGTTGTGAGTTGTGGTGCTTCTGATTTCTACCGGTTTGACGTCGTTTATAAAGCCTCCAAGTAAGTAAGCCTCGCTAACTTGATCTCGTGAAGCTCGTTTATGTGATAGAATTTAAATGTTGAGCAATGAATGAGCATCTAATTCTGCTAATATATCTAGTATGCCTATCGGGACCACTAACTTCAAATCATTTGAATCCATTCTGTCCAAAGCCCCGCTATATAAGACAAAGTAAAGTAAATAATGTACTAGATAAACTGAGACAGTCACTATCTCAGGAAACAGCTGACTACAGTCACAGCATCACTGGGAAAACATAAACTCGTAGTGGTTGCTCTATAATTGCACTTACAATGATAGCGTATCGTAGTCGGTTCGGTATATTGAATCAAGCGTTGCCAGCAATATTTGATGATCCTGCTGCTGACTGTCGATATTGCTTTAATTTGGGGGCATGCCGCTGGTTCAAACTAATGGACCGGCAAAATTGCTTTGTCGACATTTTAGGGACTTACGGCCGAATATTGCCAATGCATCTGGCTGGCTGCATGTGCGCTACCATTACTAGAAGTTATTATTATTATTTTGCTAGAATTAGTAACTAATTTCAATATAAAAAGGATTTTTAGTATGAAAGAACGTAACCGGTTTTATACTACTTTTCATTGGAGAGTATTTTCCAGCTAAAATCCTGAAGCTTGCGAATTACTTGCAGACAAAAGCACTGCAGTGAAGTGAAACTCGCAACGCCGTCTGAGCGAGACTGTTTCGTGTTGATCCCAGTTTCCAGTGCTCAGGCAGGACTACATTATACCTATACCTATACAAGGCAACTCTACTCGAGATTCCATAGCCGGTATTTAACCGGCTGCTTTTTATAGTGTGGGTTAAAATGCTGAGAAACGATCTGATAAATTCTGGTGACAGAGTTTTCAAACCGCTAATTACAAATAAGTACCATTCCTACTTCTGTGATTACAACTTATGTGACTTTGTGAGTCTCTGAATTTTTTGCCTTACACACAGGAGGCTATCCCAAGCACCCAACTATCTTACTTACGAACAATCAAAACGTTCAGCCTGCAATATCCTACCACACGCGAGGAACGTTGTATGTTCTTCCAGACAGAGAATCGAACCGATATTCTCTGTATCCTGAACCAACGGTGATTATTAAAGCCGAGTTGACACTATCAAAGAATGTTTGGAAAAGACTTGGTGGATAAAGTCCAATTTTACTTTCATGATTGGAGGGTCATCCAAATGCACATTATTCGCGTTGCCTTGACCGAAGCAGTATTCAAAAAGGTCGTCGATTTGATCCAAGCATGCTTTGAAAGTGTCAAGCCGGCTACAACATGCGTAGGTACAAACAAGGCAACTGTATTCAAGTTTCCATAGCCGGTGTCGGCTGGCTGCCGGCCGCTTGCCGCGCCGGCTGGCTGTGGGCCGCTCATTTATTATTAGCGGGCCGGCCTGCAAGCTCATGTTTATTAAAGAGCGGAGCCGCCCGCGTTCAGCTCTCACCTGAGCCCCGTCTGATATTAATATTTCGAACAGTCGCCGTGTTGTTGAACTTACCGTCTTTAGTGGATTCGGTTTAGTTTGCATCTTTCTATAGATTTATGAGATTGGTAACGTTTGAAGGATCAATTTTACTGTATCCTTGACTCCACTTTTATTCCTGTAAATCTCAATAACATTGTTCGTAGCCCATTTTCGCTTTTTCATGCATTCCTTGAATTCAACGTTTTTGGGTGATTCTAGTTCTTACTTGTCGCCAATAACTTGTAATTCGCGATGGCTTGCTGCAATGCCTTTCTCAAACTATTTAATTGAATAAAGTAGGTTGTAAAGGTTCCTTTGGCCTCTTACTGGTTTCTATCGGGGCTATTAAGTCTTGCTCTTCTCATCAAATTAAACCCGTTTCCTAAGAGAACTTCAATAGGAAGTAACAAAGAAAACGCGATGAGTATCAATTTGCAGCACTGATGCAAATTCAGCTCCGTCTGTCAGTTCAGTTCAGCAACAATATTTAAGCGTATCAATTTCAGTTACACAGACAACATGAATTTTCAGTTTCTGTTTTCAATTTCGTTGTTATCCGCATCCAATGGTTGCTGGCAGCAACAGAATTCCAAAAAACCTTTCAAATCCCCCAGTAGCCAACAAAAAAGGCAGATAGCCGCGGGGAAACATAAAAGCGGCACTTGCGGAACATTTCACCGATATCTATGCGCGCATGACATCGGCGACGCGGTGTGAAATTTTAAACAAACGTTCGCATTCAATTTATATTCGACGGGCGATGCGTCGGGCTTGGGCTGCGGCGGAGTGGCGCTCGGCAAAAACGAGTGGAGTTGAACAATGGGTCGGTGTAGCCACCCGCGCCGTGCGACCGCCTCCGACCCCTCGGTGACGCATCGGGCGTGGAGAATGAGGGACACGACACGTCTACAAATTATAGTCTTGTCGAGACACGCTAATGAGACCCGAAAAATTGATGATGTTTTTCTTGGGCTTGGTTTAGAAGTGCTAGTGACAGACGACGAGTTACATTACACGACACCTCTCTACAAATTGTAGCTTTATAACGACTCGCTAATGAGACTAAAAAAACCTATTTACTTACTTGCCTGTCAATAAAATTCTAATGACCCTAGCTGTTGCAGAAAGTTAGACCGAAGTAGAGCACTAGCACCATAAAAGATGAGTTATTTTATTACGATAATAAGCAATATTGATTATGATTAGACCTACGAGTTCAATATTACTGTTATTCATTGCATTCTAATTCCGGTATACTTACTTACAAGCTAATGGAATGCATGATGGATAATATGCTAAAGTTCTAGATCGTGACATGACTTCACGAAACAAAAGCTTTTCGTTACTAATCAATCACCCTCACACAGCCTGCAAATGATAATAGGTTACCTACAATCAACAGTTGATTGATTCTCACGGTATCCTAACACATTTCGGTCATGATAAGTTGTGACCTGTCATTAAATGATATGGAACCGCTCGCGTGACGTCCCGATCGTGCTTGAACGTGTGTGACCCCTACAGCCAGTCGCCGCCGATCCGATACGCGGCCGATAAGAGTCGATCGATGCCACTCGCCTTGTTCAACGCATCGCACCGTTGACGCTAACCATTTGCACGCTATGCTGCCCTGGTCATTAGTATCGAAAATATCGATGATTTTCTTCGATTGGAGATGTAACCAACCATTGCTGGTACGCTATTCGATATACCGTAATCGATAATTTAGATGATTACGTCGATGACATGTCGTTTATAGGCCAAGATACTTTAGCTCACAACAAGGATTCAAGCAAAGCCATAAATAAAGTCTACGCCAAAACACGATCTCGAGGATTTACGATTCAAAAGGTGGAGATTAAAAATGAAATATTCAAACTTTGCAAAGCCAATGATATAGTGAAACCGCACAGGTATAATTCATCACGCAATCGGTCGGGTCGGGCGCGCGGGTGACACGCTTGATTAAAATGAATGCTCGGCCGCCACCTCGCCGTTTTTACCTGCGCTCGAATTAAACGCTTGTTAGCTGTGACATTTTACATTCCTAGAATTTATGGCTTCCTAATCCTTCTGCTTTCTGGTAATTAAGACAAATCTGTTAGCTTAATGAGGTTCGTAATTCTTTGAGGGGTGGCTTTCAATCGATTTGCGGATTTGTTCATCTAGTGATCTAGTAGATAATTAAATTAAATCCAAGCTCATCCTTTTAAGTTAATGTGTAATTATTTCCTACCATTATATGAGATGCTATTCGTGCAGTTCATACATTACAAGTGTTCCCGTAATAAGGTAGGCAGGCTGAGGCAGAGCGGTTATTAGAGGCATAACGCCATCAAACCGTGCCACTCCAGACGCGGCAACCCGGCAAAAATAAAAACACGGGCAGCCAACAACGGATGCAACCGTCGTCGCGGCAATTAAATTATTCCGCGTCATCACACCGCGAGCCGGGGCGCGCCGAGCAAGCTGAACCGCGCCGCATACATCCACGTCAAATAAAACAAAAATTGCTTCTAAACTCAGCAATATCTGCACTTTGCTGACTCAAAACTGAACAAAAAGCCGCAGTAAAAATTGTGCTTACTATCTTGAAATGTTTTGTAAGTTTTAAAGAATAGGTTGACACGTCGTTTTAAAATCATGAATCGTGCTCATGTTTTTCTACAATGTTGCAAATAGGCACAGGTATGCAAGAATCTTAATATTCATTTATGTCAATTAATCTTAACTAAAGAGGCGCGAAAGAGGGGAGGCCTTTGCCCTGCAGTGGGACATCGAACAGGCTACATAAAAAAAAAAATCTTAATTAATCTTTACGAATATCATAGTTAATATCATAATTATTGGCCTATGCTTTGCCTTTAGGACATACTGAGTGTGTGCTAAAATAAACTACAGTAAGAAGAACATAAATTTTGTCATGTCTCATTAAATGTTCAACAGGCTCCCCTTTCTTTTAAACTTCACAAGCAACATCGAGTAATCGCCAACTACATCGTTACTTCACCCGTCAAACGTCCACGGACTTTATAATCCGGGTGGGATCGGCCATTGTAAAAATTACGCCATAAATCCGGCCCGGGCCGCTCCCGACGACGGCTGGCCGGCGAGCGGGCGGCCGACGCGAGCCTCGTCGTAAATTACAGCTGGAATGGCACAGGCGGGGGAATGGCGGCGCGACATCACAAAGGCGCGGCGAAAAAATATAGATAAGCCAGCGGATGGCGCGTACTCGTATGTGTAATCGGACGGCTGGTGTGAAGACTGGTTTATTTATTGATGCCTACACTCTCGGTATTGATGGGCTCGCTCGGTGCACGGTTTTAGATGTGTCTGTGAATCCGTTTGTGCAGTTGGCTGCCGTAATTTAACGTGCTGACTGCAGCATGGTTGATTTGATATACGTCAGTGGATATACTTCGCTGATATACGCTAATAAAGTCTGAAGTAGAATATGCGGTCGGAATCCTACGCAACTCAACCAGTTTGCCGCACAAATCATCTGCGAGTGCACAATAACTACTCGCAGAAGCGAAGAAATATCATCGTGAGGAACGCTGGCCATTAAAATGAAATCCACTGACCGGTACAACCTGTGTGGGACGCGGAAGGTTGCATGATGAAGATGGTCGTGCGACAAAAACCCGGTCCGCAATCGCATTGCGGGCGTTCGCCTGGCGGCAGAGTACCGGGCTGGCATAGCCGCGCGGAGATAAGTAATTCTGCCGCGCCGAGAGGGGGAGGCGGGCGGCGAGGTGAGGGGGGAGGGGGTAAATGCCCGCGCGGCGGCGGCGGGTAATTGGTTCGCGCCGCCCGAGGCGAGCCCGTAGTATCGCGCTTTAGCGACGGCGCCCTCCGGTGTCGGGCGCGCATAGCATATCTGTAGAGTCGAAACCGGTCTTGAAAATTTGGATATTTTTTTACATTTGTCTCGTATTTTGGTTTTGTTAACAGCAAATCTTCCATAGTCTGGGAATAAGTTAACAGCAAGCTGTATTTCTTTTTTTAAATACAGCCAATAATGAATCATTAGCCAGTTATTTAACAGATGATCCTGGTCACGGCACCAAAATGTAACACTTTCTATGATATGCCATCGTTAGAATCTTATTGCACTTTCAAAACACAATATTGTACGTGACATCCCAAAATTATTATTGTGAATCTACTTGGAAATAAAAACATTGGTCTTATTTCTGACTTTGACAATTACATTACAGGAGAACCTAAACAAAAATGCGCAGAAGTCGCCTTAACGCTGAAACTGATCACTAAAAGACAGTATTGTATATATCTGCCTATAGTACTGCATTGTTGGATGTAGGTCTCCCTCGGGACCTCAGCGTTTTCGCCATCCAGTCTCGTCATAGGATTGATCATACGGTGAAAAAATCATAAACTTAAAATAAACTGTGGCCGACTCCACAGCTCTCCGGGCGGCTGTTTGTCATGCTACCGCGAAGTTATAGCTATGTCATGCGGCCACCGGCGCGCCACTTTATACATCCGACGGCGCTACCGCCCGCCACGAGCTACCTACATCTATACACCCATAGCTACCTACATGCACGCCTGTATTGAGTGCGCCGCCAGGTAAGGCGTGTTGAAGTTTTGTACTTATACGTGTGTAGGAGCTGGGAGCTCGGTTGACAAACACGATTCTGTCACGTCATTATTTCTGCTAACAACTCCGACTTGCTTTGCTTGCGGTACATATTTAGAGGTTTTATAAGAGTCAAACTGAAGATTGATGATTTGGTTACAAGCGGATTACATGTGATTTATACAATTGCAATTCTACGCAAAGTTTTAAAGAAAAGGATAAAATAAATAACGTCATTACTAATTTACTCTCCGATACAATTCATGACGAGGATACTACTAAAGATGGAGAGAAAACGAGTCCCGAAGATTAGTGGTCCGCCTGCGGTGGCCAATAACGGGCACAACAGAGCTCCCCCTAGTAATGAAACAAAACAGAGCACCGGCCCACGGCCACTACCACGTTTAGGCGGTTTAATGCCAGCCTACTGTCCTTAATGAAATTTCTCACGAAAATGCTCCTGTTTCCAGAATTGGGAGAATACCTGCAAGCAATATTATTGGCAAACAATTTGGAAGCCTAATGAGGATAATACGGATAATAGTATATTTTAAAATACCAACGCTAAAATGGTAACACAGCTATTTTTATAAAAATACGAATCATCAAAAGGCAAAAAGCCTGTAACTTTTTCTATTCAGGAAAAGTATCATTGTTACTACTGCTATTTCTTCATATACATTACTTAGTGAAGAAGTCGACAAGCGCTGCATTGCTGCAATTTTGAGTTCGTTTTCGTAACATTTCCTTGAGGCAGACCTAGCTGCAAAACTATTCCAAGCGAAATGAAAGCAATCTTAAAATAACTTGAAAGAAATTTATGTAATTGCTGAACACGCTTTTAAACAGAAATCAATTTGCACCCCTTTCAGGCTTGACTTGAACCAGAATTCGTCGATTATTATAATGGAAAAACCTCCAAAATTCTCGCGCCAACAGGGCGTGTTGTTTTAGGATGGAAGGGTGACGTAGAGGGATTTTTACGAAAAAGGGAGGAAAGAAGTCTTTGTCTTCAGTAACAAGAGGGCTCAGACGGCTTGAGAGCGCTACGTGCCTGTTTTAAAGGGCCAAGGCGCGGCGGATCATGGCCTATATGAACATGGGGATTATATCGCTGCGAATTTTCGGATATAAGAAGGAGATAAGGAGGGATAATTTAAGCAAGTTGCATTACATACTTGGTTATCAAACAAAAGTGGTTCCTAAAAGGATATCATAATAATGAGTGAGTAATGTGATTTTGATAAAGAGAAGAGGAATCAAGAAAACGATCAGGAAACAGAAAGAACGAGAGTCAAAATTAAACTAGATTCCGATTATGACTACCTATCCCGAAACTTCAATCTCTTATTGCTTTCATTTCTCATTTCTATACATACATACATATATCACGTCTTTATCCCTGACGGGGTAGGCAGATTAGAGGGCCGTTTGAGATGATTTATGTATCAATATAGTGACAGGTTGTTAGCCTGTCGCCTTAAAGTTGTAATACACCTGAAATCCTGAAGTCCCTCAGTCGCCTCTTACGACACCCATGGGTAGGCAATTGGGTGATGCTATTCTAAGTCGGCTTCACACGGCAAAACAAATAAGAAAGTGCCGATATTAATCATAGTACACACAAATGAAGAAACTAGGCACAAGACGAACAGTACAACAATATTGTAGTAGAACTAGCAGAAACCTGGCTGATTACCGGCGGGGTATATTTGGAGAGCGGCGGCCGCGGCGGGGCGCATGAAATACGGCGCGCGGTGTCGACGAGTGTGCCATGTGTCACGATACACGACCCGCCCGGCGAGTAGAGTGCCAACCATCGATACTGTGAACATATTATCGATACAGTTTTTGAGAGAATTGTTTTAGAAACAGAATATGGTCGAACTAACGAAAAGCTGGCTGATTACTGGCGGGTATATTTGGACGCATGAAATACGGCGAGCGGTGTCGACGAGTGTGCCATGTGTCACGAAACACGACCCGCCCGACCCGTAGAGTACCGACCATCGATAATATTATCGATAGTGTCTTTGAGACAATTATTTTAGAAACTAAATTTGATAGAACTAACGAAAAACAGGATGATTACTAGCGGGTATAAATTTAGAGAGGAGCCGGCGGCGGCCGGCGAGGCGCGTGAAATACGGCGCGCGTGTCGTCCAGTGTGCTATGTATCACGATAGACCAACCATCTCCTACAAAAATCAAATATCGATAGTGTTTGAGGAAATAACTATTCAAGAAACTCGGTAAAGACCTACATAGACGACTAGCTCATTATCTACTCGGGAGTATTTTAGAGATAAAGAATTTTATGTTTGAGCAGCATGCTTGGCAGAAAAGAACTGAAAATGCATAGCAGGGTATAAAAGGAGTAAAAATGTAAAATATTTCGCTACAGGGTGCAGTTGTGGGGTTAGATTAGGCTGAAAGGCGCCATTTTGGTTCTTTGGTTGAAATGATGGGGGACAAAAGTTATCAGCTGACGCTCGGTTCAATCAAACCAAACCTTTCCATCCACATCGATAAAACCTGCAACGGCGCAACCCTATCCACGTGCTACCCTCGCATGCAATCAGCCGAGGCGAGCCGAGGCGACGCCACTCAGCGCGGCTCGTAAACGTTATCGGGCGCGCCGTAAAAATGCGACGCGGAGCCGCGCGAACGTGCCGCCGCGCCCGGCAACTGAGTCCTACCCAGTGAGGCGCGTTCGCTTTTTGAATTTTTGAATGTTTAATTTTTTAGTGGCCTGTAATTTTATGATGAATGCTTTATTTGAAACAACACGTAAAACACCTCTATCTTCGCGTACAGAGAGCCCTACACAATCAAGCGAGTCAGTTTTAAATCTGAATTGAAATGAAGAAGGATGATATTATACTAAATAAGAAAGGCTCTAACACCAGAGCTCTATGGTTCAATGTACGTAGAACTAAAATAAAAGCATTGCAGCTACAGCTCTAAATTTGAACTTTTATCTGGAAAGTAGGCAGTGTATCTAAAAACCATCCCTTGTTTTTATCATGTAAGAAACTGTTGTGGATCTCTTTACATAGCATTCCATCTGAATAACTTTCCTCGAAACCCATCAGCTCGAAATCTACGGATTTCTAATTTGGCCCCTCATTTCTGAGTCGTGACGTGGGCCGAGCGAGGCCCGCAGGCAAATTCTCACCCCAATTAAAGAGGGCTATCAGATGTCTTCGCTGTCCTGAACAGACATCGGCCTTACTTACCTAGAATTGTGATGTGACCTGATTATTTATGGTTTTATCTATCATCCGGGCTAGGATCATGTTTTGCTAAAAAACTTCCAAGTAAAAAACTATCAACCACAAATGACAAACTATTCTCAACAAAACAATTACCTTGGTAAGGTCTACCAGTTATGTCAATCTCTTGAGACTTTCAGTCTAAGCCCGCAGTCAAAATTCTGACCCTGATTATTGCTATTACATATTCCCGGTAATATCTTGAAGCAATCTCGCCCTTACCTACCTGAACCTCTTACGTATCTGCTCATAACAACATAATAATTCTTTTATGTCTTGCTTAAACCATAATAGTTTGACTTGCTCATGTTATTACTTTTACTGTTCTAGTAGATAGTTACTTGTTTACTTTTACAAAAAGTTTAAATCGACATCTTCTAGATTCGGTTTCATTTACAAATAGGTACCTTCATGTTGCTTTCCGTCGTATCAAAGTTACAAAGAAATTATTCCACTGGAGATAGAGAGAGAAGCATTGTTATGACAGGTAGTAGAAGATCAAAGCGAGTAGCTATCTAGGACAAGTCGAATTTCTATGAAGCAGTGATTTTACTGGCATTCAAGTCTGTTTGGATCATTCAAACTTTCAGTTCCAGAGAATTGAAAAAGGAAATCATTTTGGAAAAGGGACACTTTGAGAAAGATAATTTCCGAGACTGGAGCGTTTTAGGACAACAATTTATTATGTGAGAAGTTCTTCGTCGTGTCAAAGGATCATACTTATATTTTCGATTGCCAGTATTTGGCTACCGCAAGATTTAAGAAGTGCATTCTGAACAGTTCTCCCAATAACACAAAAGAAGGGTCGATACTTATCACCCTTGGCAGAGCAAAGACAAGACAGCCTGCTCCCAATACTTATTTAGTTGTTTTATCACCTTGTCCCAAACAATTCTCCTGTCGCCTATCAGTGTTATCCCCAGAAGGGCCGAACCCGGAACACCGATGTCGCGTCTCGTTTTTCCTCGGGCCCATTTAATTTAATTTCCCGATGCGTCCTCCCTCTTTATTGGGTTCTCTTCAGACTTCGGCTTGCAGCGCAAATGAGGAGACATTGTGTTAAACGCGTTGACCTGTTTATTTGCGAATCTATTGAGAGAGCTCTCCAATAAGGCAGATTTAGAAACACTATTGATTTTGAAACTCTGAACATCTTAGTTACTTGCATATTATGGACTTTTTATACTTTGTAAATGGATTATTTGTTTTGAGGCTACCAGAAAGTGCTCTCTGTCTGCACAAACAAAGCCATGTGGCCCAGACAGTACTGACGCCGCAACTTTTGAAGGTTTGAGAAATGAGACCCGCAACTGCCGAGTAAAATGTCTGTGCCAAACTTCTGTGGAGTGATTTGCTTTAATTTTAAACATTACTCCAACTCCCGCCATCTCGCGACATTGTTTCCCGGATCGTTTGTCTCCAATATTTCCTTGAGGTCAAAAAGGTATGATACACTGCAGTCAATATCTAGGATATTTTCCGCTCCCCTTTCGCGGGCGATAAAAATGACGACATTATCGGGACCCCCGGCAATAAATCCGGTATTGGACGTCCCTGGCCGCGGGATACGGGATCCTTAGTCCCGGGACGCGAGCCGCATCCCAGGGGTCAGGCGTTATCAAGTTATCAATTGACGGCGGCGCCATATGGCGAAGCGAGGTTTAGGTTGACGCTGTGCTAAAAACTATTTTTCTCTTTCTTATTCTTTTCTCTGGATTAATCTGGAAAGTTTTTGTAAAAGTATGATACGAGCTGATACATAGGCGACCGTGTTGATTGATTACAAATAAGTAGGAGTTTTTCGCGGATCCTCTTCTTACAACATATCCTATTCCATACAATTACAAACATCTGAAGGTTAGGCACACAGAAATAGAAACTTAAAAACAAGCACTTCCATTTGCTCGTAAAGAGGTGAAAATGCAAAGCAGGCGGCGGAACGTTGGCGAAAAGCGCGCTTTTAGCCTCCGTGTGGCTCATTTTGAAACTGCGGACTCGTGCGTGTCTCGCTAATCCACTTTTAGTTTAGATTAATGTGCCCCCGCATACGTACGGCCCTGGTCGCCCCGCACGGTCGCGCTCCAAATACGTAATTAGGTGTTTTTGCGACACCAGGATTTTTGGACATAAGCTGCGGTCGCTATTATATACGTATAATGTGTGGTAAAGGGGATGATCCACTTCGGATATTATTCATTGGCTTTGCCTGCTCGTTTCTTAAACTGATGATTACGTTCGAACATTGTTTCTTTATAAAATAGGTAAATGTAACGTTATATTATATGTTTTCTGTTTCAGGTAAACAAATTCCATCGATTTCACCCTCGTCCATCATCGTTACTTGCATCTTCTGTGAAGGTATGAGGCATGCAAATCAAATTACTCGAACTCTCGACAGCAGGCAATATTCGAGATTCAAATTCAATATCGCTCGCGAATAACGGAAAATACCGGGCGCGCTGCATTAGAAAAATCTCGTCGAAATATCAGGGTTACATAACAGAGTAGGTAAGTTAGGAGTCTCGTAGCGGACGCGGCGCGGCTTCCGGAGCGCTTCCCTCGGAAATAGGGCCCGTTCCGCCCGGCCCGTGTCTAATGGCGCATACTGCTCTAATGTCGTGCCACCCTGGTACCGCCGCTCGTTAGCCCCTGCTTACCCCGGTGCGATTTTTGCCGCCCTCGGGGCTTCTTAGTTTTCCTTTGAAAGTTTGTGTTGTGACCGAGCGTATTTTGGGCTGCGCTCGCTGCGGTACCTACAAAATACCTCACTCTATTTAATTTATACTGGAACTAAAAATCTTTGCAATTTTAGCCATTCTTGAAGCAAGCATAGGAAGCTTTGTTTAAAAACAGATGAACAAAAACCGCCTTGAAAGACTCATACTTCACTAAGCAGCTACCTACTTACTACCTTGACTATTAATTACCAACACAAAGTTTATGTTAGGTATATTCCTTCCCTTCTGATAGATTGTTGATTCAGAACCATCCTACGCACACGCCACTTCACAATTCACAATATCAAATATGACGGGATGTTGAAGTAATATCCCAGTAAGCATACGCCGTGGCGCGGGTCGGAATTGACAACGCTTGGTGCGGGGCTCGGAGGCGCCATTTCGCGGCTTCGGCTTCGTAATGAGGGTGACAGTTGCCTGGCCCTTTGACGAGCCGCCTGCCTACGACACCGGCACTACTTGGTGCTTAGGTATTGATGCTCGTAGGCCTTTGACGATACGCGTGCCGCCAAGTCATGAGCCCTTAGTACTTGATACTCGGAAAACGATTCATTCCTGAACAAAGAACGAGCTATTTTTATCACACATAACAAATAAAGTCCTTATAACTTGACTAGCAGAAAAACGTGTTCCGGTCGTAGTATAGTATCTCTCTCTAATAAGATCAGCGCAAACAACCGGGCTGGAACAAAACAAACTTCCTTTTTGGCAAACAGACGGTGCGCTTGGCAATCGCCTCACGAGATGCGATAGTGCTAATGTTTGTCTTGGCCTACAAATTAGTCTGGCGGGCCATCGAGTTTGGACGTGGGGCTGCTGGAGCGTGTTTAGGTCCAATTTCGCGGTACCTACGATCCCTAGAAGGTCCACATCCACGGAAGGATATTAGGTCCGTTGGATGTTACCGGAAGAAGAACTTTTAGAATATTCATGCCCAGTACCTATTTGTTATTTTAATTAGATAAGTGAAAATATAATATAAAATAGTATTTTAATTAAAACTTATTTTTGCTGCAAATCAAAACAACTAATCGTAAAAGAGTATAATAATGCCTATGTGTGAATCTAAAAGACCAACAACTGGTACCAGAATTTGACTACATTCTTACGAACAGAACAATAAAGTTCAAAATAGTTACCTACGTCAGTAAAGCCGGACGATTTGTTTCGAAAGCTACTGAAGCTTTTGAACATATTTTAAACGTTAGAGCTTTATCTTATGAAGTTTCTTGACTGTTAGCCGACATAACGCCTTGAAAAATATCGGTGCTAGCTTTTTTGCCAGCAAGAAATGAGTTGTTCCAATATGGCACTTTCTATGTAGGAGTAGTATAAAAGTGAATATACACACATCAAAAAAAGTTTGTGATCAGTAGCAAAAGCAGGTGTATTTTATGAAATATAAATTATTTATAGAAAGTGTTTATATTTTATGTCTTTATAATGAAAATGCACTAAGTAAATTAAAAAAAACATTATTCATTATTTATTTTTTTAAAACAAAAGTTAAGACATGCAATTTTAGCTGAAATTTGATGTAATGAAAAAATTTAATTAAGGAAAAATAAATAAATTTATTACGAAAAGATTAATAGTTAGTATAAAATGACTCCTCCTCTGGCTCGCACACATGCGGAAACCCTTCTGGGCATGCTAAGAATTAAGTTATCCAGCATTTCTTGTGGTAACCTGTCCCACTCTTCAATAGCAGCTGCCCTGATTTCTGCCACTGTTTGAGGAGGTGGCTGACGATTCCAAACAGATCGCTTAAGAGCGTCCCACGCATGCTCGATCGGGTTTAAGTCAGGTGAGCCGGCAGGCCAGTCAAACCGGGTGATGTCGTATTGCTGGAGAGCAGCATCAACACGTCCGTTTCGATGTGCGGGCGCATTATCATCTACCATTATGAATTGGCGCCCGTGGTTGATGCGGAATGGTCTGACGTATCCATCGATTGCAATCATTTTATACATAGCTCCAGTCATGGTGCCTTGATACGGAATTAAGGGCGTCCTAGCCCAAATCATTATACCGGCCCAAAAGGACACCGATTTCCCGCCCTGCTGAACGGTTCCAGTGGCAGTTCTCTGCCTTTCAGAGTCTCCTGATCTTCTCCAGACACGGACACGTCGGTTATCTGGATGCGTACTAATCCGCGTTTCGTCAACAAAGAGGCAGTTCTGCCAAATGCTTTCGTCCTCAATTTCTTCACTTTGACGGAGCCTAGCCCATCGCAATCTGCGCCGTTTTCGTTGCTGTGAGTTCAAAGGTTCTCGCCAGGATCTCCTTGCTCGTAATCCAGCTTGGTGTAAGCAATTTCTAATTGTTTGGGTGCTAACTTCGCGACCGGTGGCAGCTCGCAGTTCTGCTTTTATTTTAGTAGCGTTCATTGTTGGGTCACGGGCAGCCAGTAATCTAAATAGCGCTTCTGAATTGCAGTAAGCACAGTTGGGCGACCACTGCGAGGTCGGTCAGCTAAATCTTCCATGCCCCGATATCTCTGCAACGTGGTCACCACGCAGGCTTGGGATACATTAACTCTGCGTGATATTTGCCTCGTGGAATAGCCTTCTCCACTTAAAGTTAGGATTCTGGCTAGTAAAACTTCTGTTAATCCTCTCGGCATCGTTACCAACTAAACTTGTTGAGAATAAATTGAAAATATCGTAATTTGCGACTAAGTCAGATTTCTGAATGGTAGCAAGCAAGGGTTGATAGTCTTTTTATATGAAAAAAACATTTGAATTACGAAATTGTTTATATTTAAATTTCATATTTTTAAATAAGGAATCAAAAAATAAAAAGTGATTGAGTTTTATTCTTTCACAATAAAAAATATTACCACTTTTCCAAGTGATCACAAACTTTTTTTGATGTGTGTAGATGGCGCGGTTTAGGAGCTAGGTATAAATTTTTTTGTTTATACTGACGGTCCTATCAAAGATAACATTATATAATAACCTACTCAGTAAACTGTTGCACGCCATCTATATTTTCTTAAAATAGCGTGACAATTGACGTACCTATACTTCAGAACAAATATATTAGTGATCTGTGGCCCTAGAAAGTCCCTAATTGTAGGCATCACCGCAATGTTGTCAATGCTTTGATATTTTGTTTTTAATGTAATCACTCATACCAGCACATCTATAATTGAAAACGCTGTGAGATTGTCGTAATATATATATTTTTTTAAATTGTAATAAAAATATTCAATGTATCAAGAGGGGTAGGCTATAGTACAGCCCGTCAGCACTCGACAAGCGCGACGCAAGCCGGGTGCGGCGGCGGCAGCCCGGGCGCGGTGGCTGCGCGCCTACTGTACTCCACTGTATACCGGTGGTACATAGCGCTATGTGCCGAGCTTTGCGGGCTGTGTACTTTATTATATGATCTCGGCAACGGTGCAGCTGAAATTTCACCCTGATATCACGTAGCACATACTAGCATTTCATGGAAGCACAATATTGTAGAGCAGAAAAATTAAATAATGAGAGCATCGATAGTATTATTAAATAATATAGAATAGAGTAAATAAGATAAAATTTCAAAGAGGTCCTCATCATCCTTAGCCAGCACCTACTTACAAATACCTACATCCTACAAATTAATCTGCTTCGATAATATATTCTGTGCCTAGGTTCCGCAATACAATAAACCTTTCTCAAATATAATAGAAACCAGTTGACGCCGACATCAACAGATATACCCCAGAATATAATTCCATATTCAAGTTATTGTTCATAAAAGTGCGTGACAAAACGGAGGGTGAGTGCTCCTTCACTAGGTATTGCCACTTATAATGCAAAATTGAAGGGGCTTAGTAACCATAGTTACAACGTTAAACCGATTATTATAATGGTATTATATTAGATGAGTGCACGGTCAATTTACAATGATGTGACTGTGGATAAAAATTGAATATTTTCACGGTGAAATGAAATCTCGAATCAGCATAGTATGTTAATAATCTTAATAAGGTTTAATATTGAAGATTAACTGTGTTACAACAATGTAAGAGACTCTAATATTACTTCTTCTTCTTCTTCTACTAAAACAAAAAAATACCTGAGTCTTTTTTGAATTGCATAAAAAGTTTATAGTAGGTATACATTGACGATATTTTCAGTACTATCTATCATACATGGACGATATTGTCCTTTAAAACAAGAATAGTGCTTTGTCTTCAGTCAATGTCGTACATGACTAACGCAGGAACGTTTCCAAAATTCGCCGTCCTTCTCCCCTAATGAGACCACATTACCGATACACGTACAGTTTATATCTAACCATCATTATACAGATGTCAAGCCGGTTCGCGTTGCGTCAGTGCACGCGAGCACGTCTATCTACGGCGCTGTAGCTTCACCAACTTCTGGAAACGCTTCAGTATGGCCAAAAGCAACCTTATGCAGTTGTGATACAGTATCGTTGGGTGGGAGTTCAGGTTTGTCGTTTGTGTGATAGGTGCCGGCGAGGCCAGATAAATATCGCTCTATACTCATCGCGCCGCTTTGAAACGACGCGGCCAGTAATTTTCTCGCGTTGGTCTTCTGTATTTATCATTACGACGTCGGCGGCGCTTTGTTCGTTTTGTCGCGGTATTGAGAGGTGAATTGTAAGGATTTCTTGTGCGGGTTCTAATTGTGTGGTTGGCGCGCGGGCTTGTTAGTATGCATTGTAGCGAGCAGCCGATTGGGCCTTTATTTTGCGGCTGGCTTTATCATTCATTACTTTATAGGAAAATTTCAAAATGTCATCATAGTTTCAGTACGACTCATGTAAAAAGCATTTAAGTAGCTCCGAAAAACTTCATCAGATTCCACGAATCAAGAATAATGGAGCCGTCAATTTACGAAAAGTAAAAGCAAATAGCACTATTCAAATTAACGTTACATAGAAGAGCACATTTTATCTGCTAGTTTAATGCAGTAATACTGAGAAAGTAATTGAAAATGAAGAGCATTTCTAGCAACTCTGTGGGTTTTCAAGCATTTATTTCGGAAGCGTGGATTTTCTGTTGTAGATATGTTAAGCTCAGATTCAGATTTTTTAATCAGCGTAAACGACATCGTCAATATTAAATAATAAAAACATTTCTAACACAGATTAATATAAAGTTCAATCTCAAATGTACTTAAAACTGGATTACAAATAAAACAATTTCTTATTGTAAAAGAGGACCTTCAATAAAAAATCTAATTTGTTACTAAAAGTGTATTTAAACATCTTTATGGTGCTTCTTTCTTTATTCATAAACTCAGTCACACTTCAGTATTAAGTAGAAAACATTATAATTGCTACAAGAAAGACTTTGCCCAAATGAACCATCTCCCGCTTTCGCCATCCAGTCGCTTTCTTTATTGTTCCATCTACTTTTCTACTTGTCATTGGTCCATCTACTTTGAACATCCACATCATCGGTAAATCTCCTTTTAGTGCCTTCTTTTTATAATGTCCTAAGAAGTGTATTTTATTCCGAGCCTGCTGACCCTCGTAGTATAGTAAATTGACTCCATCTTTCAATAACCGAACCACACTTTTCGTAGTCAAACTCTACACTCACCTCCAGAACATCTTCTAATCTAACTTACCCCCTCCTGCCTTCATCAGCTAGTAAACACATGCTCACGGCGGCTCGAGCTTCAACTCAAGAGCCACCAGTAGCTGTCTATCTACGTCTATATCTACATCTATATATACGTCTATATCGACATCTATATCTACGTCTATATTATTATATAGGTCTATATCTACATCTGTCTGTAGGTAGTGCACCTGTAGATGTAATAATATAAGGTGTAAAAATATTAGCGGCAAATATTTTCAGTGGCGAATCAGCTTATGAAACTGAACAACTTTCCCCAAGAAACATAGGTCGAAATACGAAAAAAAATTTGGGCTCCCCATACAAAATTACCGTCCAACCAAGTCAATTTGTATGGGAGGTCCAAAAATTTTTCTCATATTGCGACCTATATTCCTTGGTAAACATTATTTAGTTTCATGGACTGATTCAACCCTTAAAATATTTCCAGCAAACTTTTTTACACTCTGTATTGTCTGTATGTACAGTACCCGTAGGTAATATAAACATTAAACACACTTAAAGTAATTTGCCTTCCCTTTCGCAGTTGCCTTGTCTTGCTATCCCACGGATATCATGATTTGGCTTACGGACTTCTGTTTACATATTTCAGACAGTTTGCTTCATAAGCGGCATACTATTCGACATTCGTTGCATTGCATTTTCGTATAGAAATCGTATCAGCTAAATCTACTTTTTAATCACGTTCAAATTGTTGTCCCTAGAATTGTATTAGAACTATCTATGCTAATTCAAATATTGTAATTCAGGTAAAATCTAAACAGTGTAAAGTAATTACAAGGTTCAAATGGTTCCCGCTTCCCGCCATTTCTAATCGGAGGGTCCATTACGACGACACGCGTCGCGCCCACTCCCTCCAAGGATCACGACATGCGTGCGCTGTACGTCGATGTTCCAGATTTGAATTTTAAATGTTCTGGTTCTCGGTTGTAATTTTTTGTATTTACCAGCCGATAAATATCGGGACGTACGGCAATGACATATGATTTGTGATGATTTTAAAACTCTGAAGCTGAAGTATACTCAAACATAAATTTAAAAAGCTAATAAAAATTAAAGCATATGCCAAAACATCATCAAGATAGGTACCTAAGTACTTAAAAAGTCCTTTAACAATTTGACCATAAAGAAGTTAAGCACCTACGAGTAGAGGTTATAATGATAGAGGTCAGAAAATGTCGATAATGTCACATAATATCGCCCGAAAATCTAAAGACGCATCGATACCAGATAAAGTAATCCCTCGGCAAATGTTAAAGGTGTTGGCGAATTGCGAATGTCTGTGTGCGGCCGAGAGCCGAGCCGCCCGGCCGGCGGGTGCCGGCGGCCACAAATCTTCCGTTTCACTCGGGCCCAGCCTCCGCGCGGTGCGAAGAGGAAACAGCACGCTCCACAGCACGCGGCTGCGTGGTCCGGCTACTCCCGAAATAGGCTGCCCCCCGCGCGGGGCGGCCCAAGCCCATCGACGTGCTTTTAGTATGCTGCGCGCGTGCGAACCGCCCGCACCCTTCTACGCTCCTGGTACTTTTAATCGTAAACACGCGAATTTGCATTCATAATAAAAATACAAACGTAATCGGCCAATAGCATGCTGTAAACGACGATGGTGACCATACTAGCCAACCCGAAATGGAGTGAAGATCTTACCATTCAGATGATAATCGAATACGAGAAACGCGAATATCTTTGGAACCCCGTATCGGAACATTACAAGAATAAGAAAATAAGGGAGCAAGGATACGTGGAGATAATCAATGCGTTAAATCTAGTTGATGTTACAGTAAAGGAATTGAAAAATAAGATAAAAAATATCCGGTCGTCGTACAGCGTCGAACTGAAGAAGATTCGCGCGGCTCGGAAGGCTGGCGCGCATGCGTACCGGCCGAGCGTCACGTGGTTCGAACACGCAGACAGGTTTCTGCGGGCGATCGTCACACCGAGCTCCGTAAGTGTATTTGTTTACAATGCTTGTGTTTACACATGCGCTGTAATGCCTTAACCTTGACAATGAACTTTTTTTGCGTAGGTGGACAACAGTTTGCTCGAGATGCCAGCTGCGAGCGACGACAGCGACGTTGTGCAGGATTTAAGCGAGAGGAAGTCTCCAGAGAAGAAAAGTCCGAGAAAGCGTCGCAGCTCGAATCGTTCGTCAACGCCTTACGTGTTGAACACGCCGTCTCCGCGTCCAAGTACGCCATTCGGATTGAATCAGGCAGCCGGAGGGCCATTCGGGATCCTCCCGGCGTCAACGTCCGCGCCATTCCTCAACCCCCCCGTGGGGATCGCGACGCCGCTCACTACCTCACTCGCCACCATTTATCCGGTGCCGGCGAAACAAAAGAAAGGAAACTACGACGACAGAAACGGCGAGTCGGACACGCCGCAAGATCTCAGCCAGCATTCAAACTTGGAAAACGGGAACGAGAATGAATTTGAGATGTTCGGAAAACTGATTGCGAGTCAGCTAAGGAAGTTGCCTTTGAGTCTCGCTTTAGATACTCAATTGAAAATACAGACTTTGGTGAATGCGGCGAGAATCCAAGCTGTTTATCAGCAGTACAGTTACGCTGGACCATCTCAGGAAACTTTGTCTGTTCAAGCGCTGTCGAATGGAATTTTGGCCAGCATGGCTTCTCAGAGCAGCTACGCAGTTCGTGGCATTAGAAATGACTCTCCCGAAGACATGAGCAGAGATTTAAAGACGGAATATTGTATGGGATCAGAAACGGAAGACTAAGAGAGAAAAACGAGGGATACTTGAAAGGACAAACGCCCTTTAAGTTGCTCATTTGCAAAATCGATTACATTGCTCTGACTTTGTGTCATTGGATAAGTAATTTACGTTTGCTCATCGTGTTACCATTATAAATGTATCTAAATGTTTATGACTTGATGTACGTAGTTGATATTAAAGATATTGATACATATTATATTGAAATAATCCGAGTTGCAGGTAGTATAGTAAATGCAGATGATATAACAGTACAAATATATAAAAAATATACAGATGAGCTCATAATATACAATACAAGCAACATTAATCGTTCGGAAACTAGTCAGTAAAATTTTGGATGTTTTAGATCTCGATGTATTTGGCTGTGGTAGTTAATTTTATTTCATTTAATAAGTATTTATATAAAAGACAAGTAACTAAGTATTCCTTCAAAATTTCTTTAGACTGATGGATAAATTTTCCAATTGTGTATTTCTCAACTTTACGAATTTATGTGTGATAGAACTTCTTGTAGAAAGTGTTATAAATGTGTCTAATCATAAGAAACAATTGCATGCTAAATATAAGGACGAAATACCTCAAAATATAGATAGTTACTATCTGGATGTTTATCCGGAACTATATTACCCGTTAATCGATGTGCCAGAACTAGATTTAAAAACAGAATGTGATTTATTGAAAATAAATATTTTATAAATGTGGTGAGTTATGGTTTTCTTATTGCGTTGGTGTTCTTGACGTGTTCAGGAGTTATAGAAGGCATTAAGGCTGGGTTCAAACAAGTTGTCTCGCGTATCGAGCTAGACGGGCCCGGAACTCCGCCTGTAGGGAGGCAGAACTTCGCTTCAGCAGCCCCTGTTGGTCATTAATCCTTTTAGTACGTTGCCTGCCTTAGTAACTTTGCAGAGATTTGTTAAAGAAGTGTCGAATACGATCTAATATAGATTCGCTTAATATGTTTTGCAGTTGTGTACGACCTGATTTATGTATCTTGCTCTTTTTTTTTCTTATACGTTTATTCTTTCATTTTGCTTTCCTTTTTTTCGTTCTACGACCTAATGAAGCCGTTTCTGTTCGTTCATTTTATATTGTGCACTTCCCAATAGCAAATAAAAAAACTGTGCTTATATGAATAAGCATTCCATTCATTGCATTCAAAAAGAGGGCTATTTCGTTCCGTCCCAAACTCTTCATATTTCGTGAGGGGTAGCGCTGCAAAGTTCTTTCGCTCGAGCGAGCACGACGAGTCATTAATCCTCTTAAGCCGTCGACTCGACTACATCTCCCGTCTTATGCCACCCTGGTACTTGTGCAGAGATTTCGTCAGATCTTTGATCTCTTTATGGCTCGGGCCGTGGGCTCGGGTCATTTTTTGTTTTTTTTTTGTTATCTATCCAATGTTTTGAGACTTCAGTAAATATGCCTGTTTGGTAATTATTTTATACCTTGTTGATCTGATATAACCTACCTACTTACCTACTTATTTATTCTTGTTCGCATTAGATATTTACATGTTGTATGATGCTTTTTATAATACTTATACATTTTTTGGCCTGTCAAGGTGCTGGTATATAATTCACCGTTCTTTCCGTGTATAAAATTTAATGAAAGCACAGTTGAGATCTTTATAAAATATCACAGACTAGAGGATTGAAGTGATCAGCGATACGTACGAATGATATTTGCTCTGTGTGAAGTATATCGATTCTGTTACCAATATCTAATCGCATTACTTTACAAAGTTTTCTAGTTCACCGTTCGTGAATATTTGATATGCATTTACGAAACACGGGCCGCCAGGATCTGAATTCCGCTATTTTAAAAACGCCTCAGTAGCGTCTCGATAACGTGTCAGTTGAATCTTGGATGGTTTTTGTAGTTCCGTTTTCCGTTATTGAAATAAATATCACAGTGGCAATAGAATGACAGTTTAGAATGAAATAATTACAGTAAAACCGTAGGTTTGGCATTACAGTAACTAAAAAGCTGTCTTACAGGCTGGGCCCAATATGCTCTGTTTGTGAAACCTATTGCACATGTGGAGTGGAAGTCTGCTACTAATTCGTGCTTGTATCACGCGTGCTACTTACTACTATACCCTTAATATTGACATTTTCAATTACCTAGTAGAAAAGATACGAGTAGTTCCTTCTTCTAGTAGGAGTAGGACTTCCGTACGTACATAATTCAGTTATCGTCGATTCAGAATCTGAGCTTCTGTTCGCTCGCTAGCACGCTTCGCTTCCTTCCACCCACTCCTGTATAAGCCGCTTCGCCCCGGCTTTTAATTTACGATCGCAACAACAAGTTATTGATTGCTCACTGCTCGCGTTGACGGCTGAACTGAACACCAGTTACTATATAAAGGATGTTTTAGTTTAGTTCGGGATACGCGCGGAATATACGCGCGGCTTTTCCGGGAAGCGCTGAAAGTTGGATGGTGCAATTCGTTTTACTCACTGACTGGTTCGTGGAAAAAGGTTATTTACACTGATATCTGGGTGCACTTCCTAACTGCATACATAAAAGGAACAACGTATGCCTTACGTGTGCTGAACTGAAAGAAATTTAAACATTTTTTGGACCCACCATACATAGTTACATTGACTCTATCGTAAATTTTATAAGGTAGAATCTACCAAGTCCAAAAATGAGTTAACACTGGTTAAGGAACCCCCCCAAAACGCATGCATTTGATTTTTTATCACGCACTTTAGGCACCTTCATGGTTTTTTGAATAACATTCGTACATTCAGTCATCTAGTGTCCAATGTCCATAGCCAACACCTATCCTATGTCATTTTCTATCGGTCCATTAGTTTCACAGCAGGTCCCGCTAATGTAGAGGTTGTATAGAACATCTGATACGTAGATGCACCTATGTGGACGATGTGATGTCCGCGATAGCGCTGCAAATGAGTTTATAATTTCTGTCGCAATGTCATATCTTGATCGTTATGTTTGTTTGTACACATAGGTAGTTAGCTATTACATTGTGTGTTAAGAAATAGTTACCTATACTATATGTATCTAGTGTATAGTTTTCTCGTAGAGAAGATTTCGCGTTAGAAAAGAATGCAAAAATATATTACCTACCAAAACTATTATTATTGTTTCTACTTAATTCAATTCGATTATTATTTTTATTTCTTTTATTATTAGTTTCGTTCGACTCATTCGTCCCACATACACGATAACAGAAAAAAGAGTATTTCGACTCTACTTTTTAAATTTCTTCAATAGTTTTCATTGTTTGAGCTCCGAGTACGTAGGTACTTACTACGTTTTGTTAGAGATTTAAATTCATCTATTGTCCTCTCTCGCCATGATGCAACCACATATATTTCCCCCTGTTATTTTCTATTCTCTATTTCAAGCTCCTAAATTCTGCAGTCTTTTATTAAATTTTCTTTATACCCTCAACTGGGCCCCGGAGAGATGAAACTCGCCGCAAACCCCGCGCGGGCTTGCGGGACGTGTCAAAGCTGGTGTTAAAGTGCGAAAGGGATGCAAGATCGTGTGACGGGGGAGTAGGAGAGGGAGGGACGTAGCCTGTGGCTAGCGGGCCGGCCGGTAGCTACCCGCGTATCGCGGTCGCTTTACGGCGGGAGAACGGATTTGATACTTGGGTTAAGGAAGGGGCTTATTTTATTTTTTTACCTATAGTAGGTATAGCTTGACCATAGAGAGTATTATGAAAAATGAGGGCGCCAATTTCTTCGCGATCTGCCAGATCTGACAGATAACGCTTAACTATGGCAACAATTTTTCATACAAAATTTCAGTTCCATTTTATTTTATTTCTACCCTTTCTGGCTAAGCTATATATGTGATTTTATTCTGATCATTGTCTACCCTATTATTGTCATGAATAAAGAAAAATGCTTTCATATAGTGTTTAAGACCCTATTGCATAGCATTTTTTTAGCTTATAAGAAATTTTATACGGTCATAAATAATAGATTATGTATTTTAAAAAATTGTAGGGTTGCTTTGACGAATATATATACTAACTTAAAAGAGTAACCCAAATAAATTAAATAAAAAAAATACCCTTAACCCTAAACGCCCTAAATAAGACTAGGAAGAATTGCTCCAGACTTTTTCTTCTTCTTTATTATATTGCACAAAGAAATGTTAAAATTTTGATTTGTTTACATAGCTCTACTTACCTATAAAAAAATTGTGCATTCTTATAATAACGTGACCCTTAACTTGACTGAATGATAAGCTGATACGTACCTCGTCATTATCTCAAACTCGTTTCTGCATGAGAGTAAATATCCATGCAAGGTCGGAAGATTACCTGCCTGTCCTTTTTAATCATAAAGACCTCTTGGCGTTGTTGTAATCTTAGTACTCCTAGTCAAGCATTTGTCTACGAAACGTCGTCTACGAATCAATTAGCTCCTCGTAGAATGTTTATTTTATAAGTCTGTGACTGACAATGTGACAATACGAATAATTGAGCAAGATGAAAACATTTTTTGGATTCTAACTACAGGAGTAGGTACCAGGAGTAGAATAGAAAAATAAGTTAGTAAGTATATATAGGGACAATTTTTGGTATAGGGACAATCTGCAATAGACTATTATACAAAAAAGTGAAAAAGAAAAATGACTATAGCGCCTACAAACGTATAAATTGACTATGCACAACAGACAGATACAATACCTCGTAATCCAATATTCGCTGACGTTCCTTTATTCCAGCGTTCACGTCGCGCATATACAAAAATAAATATAAAAGTGCTCTCCGCGCTAGTTTACACTGCTCTTTGCAATAATTGGCGATGCGCGGTCGGCGGCGCGATAAGGGATTACGACCCGGCCGGGCGAGGGGGCCGCCGCCGCCGCCCGCCTGTCGCAGGGCTGGCACGCGTTTAGCTCTTTGTCTTCGGAACGGCGTTTAATATTTATATAAATGGAATGAAGCGCATTCGAGCGCAGTGCAGACAGACATATTTTTCGTTACCTTGCACTAAAAGCCCGTTAATGCTAATAATGATAACCGAAAAAGTAGTCTGCTGGCGGGCTGAGCTGAACTGGTCATTTTATTTACATTTCCTTAACCTATGTCGGTTGTTCAGTTGTTCAATTTTGATGAATTCCCGAGTGAAATTAAAAATAAGTTAGTTATTATGATCACTATAATGTATAGATAGCGACAAGCATAATCTGAGTGGACTGCATCTGCACAACGTGTGCTCATCCTTTAGAACAGGTCTGGGTAATATCTTTCCCACATAACTTCTCTGCATCGCCCCTAGACCCCCCTGTCGCCGGCCTGCCCTGCTGGCTTTTTTCCCGCGCGCTTGCACTTGCGAAGTGGGCCGCCGCCGCCGCCGCCTCCACCGCGTATATTCAATTATGAATTAAGATATGAGCCGACGTTGCCTCTCTCTTGCAAGACGTAGTATTTGCTGCTTGCCTGGTACTTACATAGCCGGCTGGTAGGTGCTTGAAAAAAAACAAAAAGGCTCGTCTTTTAACTTATTTGGCAAGACATTGGTAATGCAGAGCTCGTATCTCTGATCTTACATTTTTAACACTGCAGTAAGATATTTTTCTTAACTTGTCTTTATAACCTTCTGGAAACATCAGCATTTTAAGTGTTTATTTCTTGGAAAGTCTGCATCGTTACTACTTTAGACAGACGTGACAAAAGGGTGCCTTAACTCATTCTAATCAGATTTATAATTGTTTTGCTTCAAGAAATCGGTCTGGGGTCTGGGTTCGCATAAAAACAAGCACGAAAATAAATGTACCGGAACGTCCGTCAAGTCAAGATATGAAGGGCGTCGAGTCTAAGCCGAAATGTTTAATCCGTGGCACGAACTCAACCCACATAAACACGAGATTCAGAAAAACAGAAAAAAGAAGAAAGTCCCACTCCCCATCTTATAGAATATTTAAACTATTGGGTCAAGTCAAAGTAAAGCTCTTTTGGCTTGCGAAATTGTGCAGTCCCGAAACTGTCTTTTAGGGTCGGCATCAAAGATTAAGGTACGGGAGATTTCTTGTAAAAATAATTCAATCAGAAGTTGCATAAGAGACACTCTACGAATTTACTGATCTAATGAAATGACACTAAACCAATGCCCTACACTAACTGCCTTGGTGGGCCTAACAAACAGAAAGGGTTGGGTTTGCGAAAAGCGCCGTCTGGCTCATAAAAAACGCTCATTCAGTTCAGACCGGCCACCGAGCAGTAAAGAAGTGGTTCTCAATCAGATGCAGACTAAGCGAGCGGTGTCGGCAACTGGAATTTTAAATAAGGACTTATCTGACGCTGCCAAGCAAGATTCAAGTTTGAAGCACTTTTTTCCGAAGCTTAGTACTGGTTGGCGTGACTTGGTAGCGTATAATTTGAAGTGTATTTGCTAACAAGATGGAAATTCAGAAAGATGGAGATCATTGCTTTAAAGGAGTAAGTTTTCGGAAATATGTTTCAATATGAAGAAGCTATTAACATTCTTAACGAAACTAGATACAAAACAAACGTCACAAAGACTTTGATGATAGTTTGGGTTGTAGATAACAAAGTGTTTTTACTCGAGTTTTTATTTTCGTGAGTATTTAGATTGATATTGGTGCAAATAATGTAGTTTAGTTTTGGGACGTGACTGTAACCGGGCAAAATTAAATTTTCAATGATATGGTTTGCCACTGACAGCGAAAAATAATCTTCAATGAAGCACTTTAGCGTAAACAAAAGGGGGTAGCAGTTTAATGTTTCAAACAAAGCATGGACGTGCTAAATGAGGGTAGCTCTCAGCTATCTAGAGGCGGGCGATGGCAGCAGGCACCGATAGAGCCATAACGAAACACAAAGCGAAGCGCCCGGACAGAAACCAGTCCGGGCAAATTAAATATGTAGGAGGCAGCGCTCGCACCCACGCGCCTCAGGGCTGCTGCCTCACCGCCATGCCAGCAATTTCTATTTCATCCTTGTTATTTTTTGCGGCTATGTCCACGTTTAAAGTAATAGGAGTGGGTATAAGCATTTCAGCTTTATGTTGATTGTACGTACGTAACAAGGTTCTTCCTCCGCCTTATGTATTACCAAAGTGTATTACAGTCAGCTCCTTTGCTTTTACAGACTACCTACAGAATGCGGCTTCTTTTCGTGTTACACCAGGATACCCAACGGCCTGATCAACCATGTGTGATCAATGCCTTCGAAATAACTATTAAATAACATGACATACATATTAGTAGAAGCAGCGGTGTCGGCATCAATGCTCGTTTGTCTATCAGTTAGCTCGTCGTGAAAACGCTCCCTTATTATCTCGGCGTTGACAAACACATTTTCACACCTCACTCAGCTTCTTGTTAGGGTCTCGTAAATCGTTCGCTTTATGTTGGTTGAATTTATTATCTACATCAATCTTTAACTTTTAAACTGTTAGAGATGCGTAAAAACATTTGTCTATCAATTACCAATTTTATTAATGATGCTTAGTTTAGTGAACTTAAGTGCATGATTGACGGCTCAGTTTTAAGGTAGGTAATCATTTGCATTGTTATTGTCGTGTTTTATTTATAACTTACCTACTGATGCGTGTGATGGTTACCTGCTATTGATATTCTTGTCTTAAACGATTTTGTAGTTCGTGATTTGAAATAGGTACCTAAATCATCAATTAAATTGCTTGATTTTCTATTTTATTTAACTATTTACATAATATTTGCAATAAAATAGGTATTAGGTTAAAAATATACTTTTATGTTCATCCCTACGGTTGAAGCGAGCCCGGCGCGCGGCGTCATTAGAGCCGGCGTTAGCGACCCGGTCGGCCGCCAGACATTTTTTATGCAGCCTGCGGCGCGCGCCCGCCGCTTTTTCAACACGCCCGCGCCGCCATGTTGCCGACACGACTAATAAATGGACGGGCCGCGTCCTGACGAGGAATTACGTTTGTATAACGCGTTATATTATGACTGGCTGGGGGCTTTCGGGTGCTCTATTTCATTAGACCAATCTAGCCTTGTCAGATTTTTATTCAAACTTCGAAATGGATAACAAATGGTTGAACTGCAAGTTTCTACTTCAGTGATTAGCAATAGCTCATGGCAAACATGGTCCTCTTCGTCATTATTGCTGAAATCTCTGATGAAAACTTTCTTTCGTCTAAAAATTTTTAAGTAAGTAAGTATTTATTTCATAATCTGAGTGTAAGATTTTGTAATAAAATATCCAGTTATCTCATGATGATAGAAAGCTTATATTTAAAATAGATCATTAACGTACATTGTCTGCACAAAACAATACGATTTGACAATCAATCAAACAAGTAGTGAAGTGAGAAACTTGATAAGGTAATTAATTACATGTTCAAAGTGAACACCGCTTTCGATAGAGCACGAAACACCCAAGAGCTCATCAGCACAATAATAACTGGAATTATTATTCAAAAACGCATTAAGTATCATCCAACCACTCAATTATTATAAAGAACAAGAAGCAACAAGGGCATAAAAACGATCATTAATATCAGAATTATCATCGACGGAGCTCCTTAGTCACTAATGTTGAAACTCATTAATCCGGAATACTTACCGCCTGCCTTAACGACTATGCGCCGCGAAATATGGAAAATGTTGGGAAGTATTTCTTATTTTCTGTCGCTGTTTGTTACCTTCTTATGTTTCATCCGTTCTAAATTGCGATTTTGAAAGATCATCGACGTAGGTATATAAGTACTCGCCAAATCTGTGAAAATTATAAACTCAATAATGGTTCCGTTCTATTTGTTAGCCATTTAGGTCTAAAACCAACAATAACGTACCTTTCAACACAGAAATGTGTGTGTGAATACTGCTATTAATAAGTACCAAAATCGATTCGCTTAGAAGAATATGCGTTTATAGAAGGAAAAAAACTACCTGAGTACCATACACTAGCAACTGTAACTCAGTCACATCACATACACGACACTATACGCAGCTACGCAACTTCGCATCGGTTATAGACGGCTGACCCCATCGCGAAGGTTCGCGCGGCGGCGGCGGCGTGACAAAAGAATACAAAGAGCAGCCTGCACCCGGCCCCGCGGATGTGGCTTGCGTCGTGTCATTCCGCGGCAGTGGCGCAACTATTGGTGGCTGTACTAAGGACTGAGGGCCTTAAAACTTGGGATAGGGCTCACTCGGTCCACATAGAAAACAGTATCGGTTATAGACGACTTTATGCGGATAAGGATAAGTACGGCTTGAGTTGTGTTGGGACGGAAGGTGCTACTTTCGGTGGCTATACTTGCTGAGGGTGGTCTCGGTCGTTAGGACTATATAGACGACCTGAAATTGCGGTCAATTTGGGAGAAAGTTTCGTAATTTGTTACTATTATTAACGAAAAATGGTATCATAATCATAAAGTTTTACAAACTTAACTTCATTTTGTGCAGCCAGCTACTTCTACTGTATAAAGTGCGACCTAGAAAATTGCGATCACTACTTTTAGCTTAAAATTGCGATGGTACCTAACCTAACCAGCGCACGGCGGCGTTTGAAATGTCTGTTCATTCGAATCAGCTTCATGTTTTCTCTTTTATTTAGGTTTTTGTAATATTTGTCGAGAATTTACCGCAGGGCCTCCGCCTGATTACGTCCCTAGAAGGCACGACAGGCAGGCGACGGGCTGACCCTCCCGATGTGGGCTGTCGGCTGTTAAGCCGTTGTATGTAGCTCTACCTACTTACTACTTGTATTATGTGGGTTGAGTGCGCTGGAGACTATACGGGTGTATTATTATCGTTTGTGAGGAGCACGGTGTGTTGAACGTATTTTTGATTTTGAGAGTCTTTGCTTCGATAGCAGCAGGTTTTTTAATTCGTTATATGTATTCGTCATTTAGCAAAAACTCTAACTTCAGCCAGCCACCAATGTCCACTACAGTTAATCAGTTCACTAGCAAAACTCCCTCTTAATTCCATTAAAACCTTGATTAACTACCATCATTACGAGAGAAAATCGCACCGATTAAACAACCCAACAAATATTCGCACACTCCTCCGAATTACCGGGGCATCATAAATCAAAGTATCAAGACATGCGGGGCGCGCCAGCCATTAAACCGGGTCGGTGACAAGGTGACGCTCCGACTCTCGCCCACTGCGCGCCGCAGGGCGATTCGGGCGAGATAAGCCGTCGGTATACCACCACATAATACGACTCGGCGGGACTGCAATGTGTTTATTCACGATTTTCTTGGGGGAATTACGCAGAACTTTTGTTTGATAAGAATGTTTTTAAGTTTTTAGGCTAAAAATAATTCATGATAAGATAAGTAAGGATCCATTTCGCGACCACTAGAAGTCAAGTAAGTGTAAGCTGCTCTGTCTGATGCTGCTAGAGCTGAATCATCAAGTGAGTCGGAGTACCAGGCAAGCATAAATCAAAGAGCCTACCAAACGGATTGTTGATCAGGGTGACGACGCTGGCCTACAGCGGCGCAGGGCCTTCAAAGCAACACAGAACACACGTAGGTTAACGTTCATAGGTCAATCAATCAATCAATTCTTTGTACGATTATGTTATGACTACTAACAGGTACACTTATACAAAAAAGGTAGAGTGTAAATAATTGGATGTACCTACCTAGTTAATTATTTATTTTATTTGTATTTGGAAGATTTACAGACAAATTTCAACTGTAAAACAAAGAGGATAGAATATTACAATGCTATTAACAAATCTCTTAAGCATTAACTAGCTTAGCCTCGGTCGGAATGTACGGCGATTTTAAATGAAAAATAAAATAGAAAAAGTTACAGGTACTGCTGCTATCTTGACTTGGCGAAACCACCACTACAACTATGAAGAAGGTACCTACCTATTATAGTTACAAAATTTGGATTGGGCTGATCTTCTGATTGATAGGCTTCGGCTGATAAACTCCATTATTACCTATTGATGTTCATGATAAGAGTTTAGATTAGTCCTCCTTTTTGTTTCGGGGCGCAAATATCCACCCATAGATTATTTAGTTCACCAAAGGCCTAAAATAATCGCAGAGATAATCCAACTCGGCTCAATGAAGAACTTCGTGATTTATCTTCCCTCTTAACAAACAGTATAGGTAGGTACACAAAGTAGAATATCTCCCGTAGCTGGTGCACTACACGTGTTGAGATCCCGTCAAGCGATGCTCCCCCGTGCCGTGTCTTGCCTCCCTCGCTCAATATTTGAACACCTCGGTGTTATAGATCCCTGGTACTCTGTATAGCTGCTTGGTCGGGCACGTGCTTCATAATTCTACGGGAATATTGGAACTAAACTTTGATGTCGCCTAGTTACCTTCTTTCCGTCTTCGAAAGGTTGCCTGGACAAAATTGCTTCCCGTAAAGTTGTAATCGCCTGTGTAATCCTTTCGTATTTTGGTTTGTAGCGTTTCGGCGTTTTTCAGATACAACTTAAGCATTCTTTGCACCATCAATATAGCAAAATTTCTGTTTGTGGTCTCTCTTTGTATTGTGATTTTCATTCACGATTCGTAATTGTCAGATTCATCCTAAACAAATTTAATGTTCATCAGCCTCTCATGAACTTCAGCCTATGTAGTTGGTGCAGACTTTTATTTACCTGTAAATCACCAAGCCCATTAATCTGACCAATCTGGCGAATTCCACATCTAATCTGTTGGGCAACTTGGAGCAAGTTAAAGCGATGCTGTGTAACTGCGATCTGAACTTGTATTTGAAAATTTTGAAATGGGTGGGAACGCATGTGGCCCGCGACGTAGATACCCAACCTACTGTTGGATGGTATCTGGGTGACTCTTAGATCCAAGAAATCATTGTCACCTGTGGGGTCAACTTGCCACCGCCAAAACTTATGTTGATGAATGCGTGATGAATGCAGCTCGTGAACCAGAAGCAATCAAACTGAAACAAACACTATCAAAATCGAAATGTTCTTACGCAAGAAATCTGACTTTTTCAGACGTCAGACATTTCTGTCTTGCCAAAAGTAAAGTGCTGCATATAGGTAATTCGTAATCGTATGATAGCTATAAATGTCGCCGAAAGAACGTGACCGAGAAAGAGTATAGCTTCATTTTATCATGCAGTAAGACTGCTTGATATATTGCGGTTGGACTGAGTACGGTGTCAGATGTTATATGCGAAATTACACTTATGTGCGAAATTATTATGGTGTGCAAGATAAAATTTAGTTCTTTGTTTCGTAGGATAACTAATTCATGTAAATATGAACCTATGTATCGCTCAATCAAGTCAAAAACGGATAAATCGGTGCCAAGGTCGTTTTCTTTACGGAACTATATGGAAGGCTACAAGAGCAACATAAGTATATCAGAGGCTTCATTATACAGTTAGTGGCGGATGGCGGAGACGCGGAGAGCTAAGAAAAGTTCCTGCGCTAAGTGGTTCACTGAGCCGCGAGCCGGGGATTCCGCTCATTCTTTGTTGGATAAAGTCTCAAGCCAAAGTTCGTCCGGCTTGCCGCTAAACATCGCTTCTTTACGGCCAGTATTTCATCACATCATGAGTAACGTTTTCGCGGTAAATAGTTTTGGTTTTATGCGGTCCTAGTGCGTGTGGTGTGGGTATGACGCAAGTTTAGGTTCGTCGTACAAAACCTATCTTGAACGAATCCAACTAAAAAAGTCACTGTTGGCAATACCTACATGACAAACAAGGGATTTTAGGCCATTTGCTTAAACTTGTGTCGTGGACATGTTTATTTCATTTCATGATTATATTCCACCTCGATCCCACCCAACACACGTCCACACCCTTACAATACAATGAAATTGTTAAATGTTCTTTGAAAGCCAAGAACTTAATGAAATGTAAGTACTTACCTAATTAAATTATTGCGACGTTTATCACATTCAACTACTGCTGGCTAATGATGTTTTCCTAGTAGATGTAGTGTATTGTGACGTAAGTCACATCGGAGAATATTCATTAGATAATGATAAGATAACGATAAGTGACTTTCGTAAAATGACATAATTTTTTATGTATGTTTATGCACATTTTTAAGTTTGATAGTATACAGGAAGGCATATAAAGATTTCTCGCCAACCCTAAAGGAAACCTGTAGAAATGAACGTTGGAAAATGTAACAGCAAAGCCTCTGCCGAGATTTATCCCAATACTTCAAACCAAACCTCGCCCGGGGCGCTCTCACGAGAGCCGCGCTACCGAGCTACCAAGCTACCGTACCGGAGCCGCCTCGCCAAAGGATTTGAATTCGCTCGCTCAAACTACTATTGCGAATTATGTCGTCCTGGTAGATGCAATGTACTTGTGACGTAAGTTACATTGGTGAAATAGAAATAGCAAACGAATTGCGACCGAACGACACTAAACGAGAATTATAAACAAATCACAAACTGTTACCGAAATGCGAAACGGCAAAAACCTTAAACAAATCCCTGCAACTGACACTTTATCAACATACACTTTTCAAAAATCGGAAGTCGGGCCCTGGTACCAAAATATTTTTCATTTCGTTCTCTAGTTTTCCAGAAGCGCCGAACCGCAATCTGTTTCCGGCAGTAGGGCCTAGTAACTGTGTTGATTACGCTCCCAGAGTCCCGCCCGGCATCCGCCCGGGTATGTTCGAGTCCCGGATATTGCGGGAGGGACGGATTTTTGCCGCTAAGCTTACACCGTACTTTGCCATAGTGATCTGAGAGACGGCTGCTCGGGCACGTTCTCGATACCTTTGAGATGTTTCGATCTCGAAATATGATTTAAAAAAATTCTTAAACCAAAGCAAAAAAACAAGCGAAGTTACGTCTTCGTTTTACATTGCAGCCACAAAATGAAACGTAGACATGAATCACGTTCTCGCGCGTATAGAGCGGCGAGGTAATGAGCGAGTCGTCATTATAACTAAATCATGTAGAGCAATGCCGTCGCTAAGTGGACACAATAGTTCAACCCCTTCGTGCTCATGTATACCTAGTACCGTAGCCCCGCACGGAATGGAGGTTAGCTGTTTTAGTGAAATTTTCTGGTGAGAAAGAAACTCGAGGGAAACGATAGTTTATCGCAGGAAATAACTCGCCTCTATCTCGCCTCAGAACTCACAGCGCTTACGTCTGTTTTTGTCATTCATTTATTTACATAGAACTCCCAAAATATTTAGGGAAGGGAGACACATACTTTTTTATATACTTACCCGACACAATAACACGAAATATGACCCACCGCCCCGCGTAACATAAGTCCGCCCATACTCATCAGGCGGTGAAGATAAGGCTAACAACATTAATCGTAGCTTCAAGCCTCCCCCCTAATTTTTCCCGCCACCACGTCGACGCCCAAGGGGGACACTTGGCTGCTAACTAACGGTTGAGCTTAATCACGAGAGAATATTGTACTGCGTCACACTGTCACCACTTGGGCGTGTTCTGGCATAGGAGTGGCATGCCGCGCCTAGAGAGCATGCCGGGCGAGTCCCAAGCATATCTTGACGCTTTTATAAAATCAGGTTTGGTCTACCGGGTGGGCCATATTCTGAACCTACGTTGACGACTTGTTAAGTTTCAAGTTTAAAATGTAAAACGAGAAGCTCTCCAAAAAGCGTTTTTAGGAGCCTATTCATCACTTCACCTGTGCATATAATTATAATCAAATTCAAAGGCTTCAAACGTCAATCGATCATGTTTCAGGAAGCTGTCGATAATATCAATTCGCCGAATGCCACGCGAGGAACCGCAGGCCGTGTTTGCTGATATGAGCAGTCGGTGTGCCGGGGTGTGGCAAACACATATCGCTCTATCACTTTCGGCCCGTTTCTGCGGAGTAGGAAGCAAATACTGTAATTAGTTTCGTAATAGCCTCAGCAATTTTGCATGCGTAGCTTTTGTTACACGCATTACCTGCACGAAGTCTGCTAAATTAGTTTGATATAACGCCTCCAGTATTCATTGGATTCTAGGCGACTCGACAAAGTTGGACAAAATTTAAAGAAGTAGCTAGCAAGAAAAGAGGATCTTGGATAAATTCCATGATTGTATTAGCTTCCCCTCCAAGTCCCAAAATCTGAATTCAAAATAAAAAATCTCAATTCAACAAAGTACTACGCTCCAGGAAACCTAACCAGGAGCCCATAGCCGTAATGGCGTTCGTCTCCGCGTCCTTTGGCAGTTGGCGCCCGAACGCCGAATGCCGTACGCCACCCCGCTCATTATCCGACCCCTGCGCTTGATTGATTAATTCGTTCGCGCGCTCGGCACGATAACCGCCCCGTTTAGCTTGTTATCACGCTCCACACCTATTTCGGAGGTTGCTAGGACGGGAGATTGAGATGCCTAGCTCCTAACCTTTTCGAGGGATCTTGTGTGGTGTTCATTTATTGTAAGGGTTCCTTTTTATGCATCTTGTCTATTACGGAATCTTCAGCATAGATTATGTACCTATGCGGTGGGTTATTTACGTTATTTATCAGTCTACGCTTTTTATCTAGCCGCTGGAAAATATGTCTTTCAAAATGACAACTTATCGGAATATTTTTATTCCTACAAAGTCGTATTCTGGAGACTACTTACGAACTTGCAATATCAAATCACCAAGAGTAGATTATCCACAGACCTGAGATATAGTGCTCTCTAAGAGTATACATATATTGTGAGAGGATAAAACTTATTTGAAGAGATTTTAAGAATGTTATTTGTTGTTTGTTACAGGTAAATGGCTGATGTTAAATAGGTAGTATGATCATCTCATCGTAAGAAGATAGTACTTCAATATCACATATTCTTCCTGGTATCAAAATCCTCCGAGATAGACTTTAGGATCTCATAACCGAAAATGCAAAATACGGCTATTACTTTTTACTAGGACAGCAGTCAACGATAGAAGCTTTTCATCACAGTCAGTATTCGGTATCTGGTGATGGCCCATAAAGTCGGTTTAACAATTCAGCATCGTAAACCAAAACGCGACCGCGACGCCAGCCGTAAATAACGTGTATAAAGATGTTTTCGCGTCGAATTACAAGGGGAATGCTACCGGAACGAGTTCCTATTTTACAGGACGACTTATCTTCCCCACGCCTTATAACAATCAGAGGACATTCGTCTCTTCGTGTTCTTTTAAGTACTACTACCGGCCCTCGTTCAATATCTTTTCCAAGCAATTACTACTAAGTTGGCAAGGGACAATTTCTGCGAGCATAAACAACGCCTCCGGCAGATTGCGTGTACGAAAAGGGCTTGCGTAGTTCGGAAAATTATTAGCAATTGATTTGATGATGGTGATCTGCGATGGCAGCAATTGTTTGCGGCTGTCAGAATCCTCGCTCACTAGTCAATCAAACAAATTGTTCTCCCAAATGCACCGGGGAGGAGGAGTGTCGTGGAGCTAATTAGGGTCGCGTCGAGAATCGCGTGCAAGCTCGGTGCAGGCGCGACAGCCCGGCCCGCGCCGCCCTTCGTAATTGCAGACCGCCAGTAATTTATGGCCTCCTGTTACCACCGTGCGGCAAATGTCGCTAGCGTTTTTGCACCGTTGATTTTGCGGGGAAAGTGTTTTTCTTGTTTCATTGCTCGCATGCGAAAGGCTATGTGTGGGCTTTCTAAGTGGAGCCGAGAGAGTTATGGTTACAGCGCAGGCCACTCATTAATCTTCGGAGTGCAGTTCTGGCTTTTTCATAAAGGCGCATGCAATTTGAGCGATGATTGATGAGCTCGTGAAATGTTTGCATTTTAGAAACAAACACTATTTTGAGCGTCTCATTTTCTCCCTGCATTCAGAGGCAACATCTATAATGTTGGCAACACGTAGCGAGGCGGGCGTGGGGTAGCGCGGCGGGCGATAAATAGTGGTGGAATTAAATAAAGCGAGGATGAAGGATGGTGGCCTCGTCTCGCAGACGAGACGCATTGTTCCCGGCGCCGACGTGTTCCACCGTCCCGCCGTACCACCGGACACGAATGCAATTAGGTGACTTCCACTTTAAACGTGAGACAAATTGCAGTAGCGGGAGAGAACTCCAACTCATCAGTCAGGCGGGGGCGACACGGCCAGACTGTTCTGAAATACATTACACTTGATGTTTGAGCGCTGTTGCTGGGTCGCTACGCAAACTAGGAAGCACTTAGAGATAACAAGCGTAGCTGGGACATTTTGAGAAATCGATAGTTTGGTGGACGCGACAACCTTAAGAAAAAGTCGGTAGTTTAGACCAAAAGTCGTGTCGGCAGTTATCAATATAACTCACACACATTAGAATGGAACCGATTCATACCAGTTTACCATCCAAGGCAAAGCCATAGGGTTTGCCAGTGAGTCTACTAACACTGAAGCGATGGTAGGCTCCTTTAGAATGTTCCCTGGCTTGAGATACGATTTTCCTACCATTGGGATTTCGCACAAAATTGCTATGTCCGTAATTGTGAATAAAAACTTTTTGGGTAAACAGCTCACTTCAAACTCGACACTCTCGCTCTACTAGCTGGTCAAGACCAAACACTGGACTAAATGCTCAACGTATTTACAAGTTTCTGAATCTATCTGTTGTTTAGAATTCGTACAATACCTAGACGAAGCCAGGATAGCGGATGAGCGTCATACAGGGAGAGCGAGTCAAAAGCTCTCATACAGACGCTTCTCTCAACAAGTTCTCTGGGATCAACTTGCTCAATAAACTCAGTTATACGGCTATACATAAAATAGCAGTCTATTGATCATCCTGTTGTGGCTATAACTTTAAGATCAGGTGCAGAATTTATCTCTTCACTCTTCAAGTATCATACGCTTTTCGTTCGTAAAACGTGTATACCAACTCGTACTTAGCCAACCTGTTCTATTAATATATAGCTGTTTTTTAATAGCTGTATGGAAAAGCAGTAAACAGGTTTATTTAGACCCCCATGGGGTGACCCCTCCAACTCAAGCTGTTTGCCGATGCGATATTGAACATTCTGAAAAAAAAACATGTATACGAGGAATCTAGATATTAAAAATGCGTCCCAGGCAACGCAGTGTCTGTGGAGAGGAAACTTCACCCATGTCATGCGGCTACGGCTTATAAAGCCATGAAAAGTCTTGCCTCAGACACAATAAATCGTCTGTCACAGGCGTATAAGGCCAATAGATGATACCTACTTCAAAAAGTTTATGATCATGTCTGTTCATTCGTTTGTGAAAACTCGTTCAAAAATGCTGCTTCAAACCACTTCGTAGCACAGTAGTCGCGGGTTTTACGGCAAATCGAATCTACACTAGGTTGACTGGATGCTACCGAGTCCCGCATCAACGTACATCACTGGGCTGGTGGTCCTCAAACTTGTTTTAAATGTGGCTCCTTAACCTTAACCTTAACAGCTACAACAGTTCACTGCTGGACATGGGCCTCCTCCTATCGGAGGGTGTTGCCAAGCTTAGCTTAAATCTCAGGGAACACTGCATCCCATTCCCAGGATAAGTTATCCCTTAGTCGCTTTTTAAGACCACCCTCGGGTTGAATTGAATTTCAATACAATACAAATATGCTTCATTGCACAAAAGGACAAAATATTACAAAAAATAGTAAAAGACAAAATAAAGTGGCCAAATCTTTGTTCAAAAATCACTCCAACTAAAAGCCAAACAGGAAGGCTTGATAAAAGTACGTGCTGGAATCATACTAACACTTTCAAGTTCTCTTCCACCCACAATGAACCAGTGGGTCACGATGCACAGTTTGAGAACGGCTACACCCCAGTACTTATTACTAGCGGTTTATAGCCCCGGGCCATTTGAGCTGACCATCAAATAGGTACTTCATGTCGATGCTTCGGCGCTGAACGACGACTTTTGTGGCGTTCTCGCTGACTGTAAAACTGAAATCTATACTTCACAATCTTATGTGGGTGTGTTTTGATATTTGGATGGATGGTTTGTAGCTACTCCGCTCCCTCCTCCGTCGTCACTCGGCCAACTGGCCTCATCATCACTGAAAAGGTACGTTGAATGACAACATTAGCACGTCTTTAAGAACGTAAAGGTATTTCTCCAGTAGTAATTACCTACGTTGACGGAACTGCCTTCGAACGCACGTGATTTTACCTAACTTAGATTCCTTAAAGTGGCATGTGGTGGCATCTCTTCCACTGAACGTTGTTTTTTTGTGTACGGGAAACATTTAATAGCAAAATCACCGCATTTTGTTTCTGCATTTTCATCTATAGAACTTGCGTGGGTCGTTCTACAGGACGCCGTCCAGTAAGGCGCACCAAGTACCGCTGGAGAGTCGTGGTAGAGGATGACCTGTGCGATCTTCGTGTCAGCAATTGGCTCGAGAGAGTACGTTTTGGAGACCGAGATCCTCTTTCTGTCGCTGAGTCAGCGGAGTTAGTTATTTTCATCTTTAGAAACTCGACGCTGGCAGCAATACTTCACGTTACGTCCCGTGTACGTACAGTAGAGTTCTCTGTAATAAATAAGAGTGATATATAGCTACCAAAACATAGGTATATAGCTGTGATGGAGTGTACTGTAGACAGAATCACCTGGTCTCGCGTTTTACGATACGACAGGCACTGCTGTGTCGGCCGCCACTTCTACGTTTAGAGATGGGACTGTATTTTGGGGCAATGCTGTCGATATTTCAATGGTATTATGTAATCCTCTTCCTCGTCGACCGTGGTAGTGAGCGCACGTCTCTCGTGTTGATCGGAGCTATAACCAGTGTTCAAGACCTCTCGCTTACGGAGACATACCAAGCTATCGGTGTCTCGCACGATTGGACGCCTGAGTGCCTTTCACTTTTTTCGGCCAACGACGCAAGACCTATCATTTGTAAGTGATACTTACTTTACAACGTCTCTAATTAATTTGGATCATCACAAAATCGGTCCCTCCTTCTTGCACATACACCAATAAGACATAAGGTGTCTCCCCTCGGGGGTTTTGAGAGAGAGATCGATATATTGCCGCTGAGTACCCACTGCATCTGATTCGAACCAGTCGACTTAGTACAGATCATAACAACAAACCTACTTTTACGGCCCACGTCTATTGCTACGAAATCTACGCGTTTGCTACGAGCGATCAACTGTCGACTAATCAATTTATTTACGCACTATGGCTGATGACCGTATGAACGCTAATATATTGGGACAAAATAGTAATGATATGTCAATTTGCCTCTCCGATGGGGCTGATCAGTCCCGTGACCCAACGCCTCAAGACCAGTCGTCGCCTAACTATGTCACACAGCGTCAACGCCCCCTTGAAACAGACATTCAGTCTCAATTCCAAGAGTTTAAAGAAGAGATAAGGAAACTATTAACTTGTTTCTCAACATCTAACAAGGCAGATATCTCTGAGATCAAGGAAACTTTACACGCGATTCAGATATCAAACCAAAATATTGAGGAATCCATTGCCTCTATACGATCACAGCAGGAAGATTTCGACCATAGACTCGCTCTTTTGGAAACCCATGCGAAGGAAGATAATGAATACATTCTACTACTTGAGCATAAAGTGGAAGATCTGCAGATGGAAAATCGGAAAGCTAATTTTGAAATAAAAAATGTACCGAAAAAGGAAAAGGAGAGTAAGGAAGAGTTGATTGAAATGGTGCAATGCCTTTCAAAAAATATTGATTGTGAAGTCTCAAGATCAGACATTAAGGATATCTACCGGGTGCGTGGAAAGAATTCGAAATATTCACAAAATACTCCAATAGTAGTAGAAACAAACTCTGTATTGTTAAAGACAGATTTTATTAAAAAGGCAAAGGCATTCAATATCAAGAATAAGAACAAATTACGCGCTTTACACCTAGGATTCAAAACTAATGAGGATACCCCAGTATTTCTCTCAGAACATCTGACTGCTAGAGCTGCTAGACTTCACTTTTTAGCCCGTGATCTTGCCCGATCAAAGAACTATAAATTTTGCTGTTAACTAATTATATTGTGTATGCCACGACATGTCAGCTGAATCAGAATGATGGGGTAGTGATATATGTAAAAAAAACATTGAGACATAAAGTAAAAGAAGTTAAATTATCCCAAGCATCCTGCCTTCAACTAGATATTCTCAATAATATTATTATGGGTATATACAGATCACCCTCATACACTAATGCCGACAATTTTGTGAATTCCTTAAGCCTTCACCTTGACTGTCTGAATTCTGCTAATAAATGTATAATTCTAACAGGTGACATTAATATAAATATCGCGCCTAAAGCTTCTGAGCCGTCCCACGAGTATAAAAATAGAGTCAATTATTTAAACACACTTTCTTTGTATGGTATACTTGCTGGTCATACTCTACCAACCAGAGGCATAAACTGTTTGGATCATTTTATGTTAAAATTAAATAAAACTAAATTACATGCATCCATTGCAGTTCTGCAAACAACTGTAACGGATCATGAATCTATTTTCTTAACTATATCTAAAATAAAACATAACACAATCTCAGTTAAGTCAAAAAAGACGATTAATTTTGAAAAAGCCCTAGAGGATCTTAAAACTAAACATTTGGAAGAATTATTATTATGTGATGACCCTAATTCAGTATTAGACCAACTTATTTATACATTGTCTAATACCATCAATGAGAATACTGTGATTACTAACATCCCTAACAAATTCCGCATATTAAAGCCGTGGATGACACCGGGATTGCTGCGCTGCATAAGAAATCGTAACAAATTACAAAAAGAATTTAAATGTGATCCACATAACAATATACTTAAAATTACTTACACAAGATACAGAAATTACTGTAATAAATTAATAAAAAAGACAAAAAGGAAATATGATAGAGAATTAATAACAAATTCAATTAAAAATAATAAAACTTTATGGAAATCAATCAAAACGATAACCTATACTAGTAAAGTCAACGGAACCAACTCAGAATTGCTTAATTTAAAAACGCACCCTAAAGATTCTGCTAACTTCATTAACTCATTTTTTGCCAATGTAGGGAAAGAACTTGCTCAAAAAATAGACACCAATTTGCATGACCGTGACGTATACCTTCAAAACTTACCCTCACAAACTGAGTGCCTAGTCTTACTTCCCACTGATCACGAAGAGGTAAATAATATACTGACGATGCTAAAACCTAACAGTGCTCCTGGTTGGGACAATGTACCAACATCTTTTCTTATACTGTCTAAGCCAATTACCGTCCCAATCATAACACACCTCGTTAATTTATGCTTCAGTCAAGGAATTTTCCCGGAGCCTTTAAAATGTGCAGTTATAACACCTGTGTATAAGGGAGGGGACAGAGATAATGTCAGTAACTACAGGCCTATTTCGGTTCTCCCAGCGATCTCGAAACTTGTAGAAAAGCTATTAAATAAAAGATTACTTGACTATCTTGATAAATTCAACCTGTTATCACCTTTTCAGTTTGGATTTAGACAGGGTAGATCTACGGAGGATGCTGTGTACGAGCTAAGTTCGCTGGTGACTGAACAGCTAGATAGATCTAATAAATGCTTGGCTGTATTTATTGATCTTAGGAAGGCCTTCGATACTGTCTCCGTCCCCATCCTTACACACAAGCTCGAAAAAATTGGGGTTCGTGGTACACCTCTTCTTTTGTTTAAAGATTATTTATGTAGACGGAAACAAAGAGTTAAGATTGACTCGTACCTAAGTAATGACGCAGATATATCATACGGCGTGCCACAGGGTAGCGTTTTGGGTCCCACCCTTTTCCTCATTTACATTAATGATCTTTGTAATCTTAAAGTGGAAAACGCTAAGATTCTATCGTACGCCGATGATACCGCAGTTGTTTTCTCGGGTGAGTCTTGGGAGGAAGTAAAGAGAGCAACAGAACGGGGTTTAATGAAAATTGATAAATGGTTACGTGATAACATTCTTACATTAAACACTGACAAAACAAATTACATTTGTTTCAGCAAATATAACGACAAGCAATGTAAAAACATGCCAATAAAAATTCACTGCTGTAATATTTTAGATAATTGCAACTGTCCTACAATCCAGAATGTCAAACAGACCAAATATCTGGGTGTCATTGTGGACCAGAGACTCTCTTGGTATCCGCAGCTTGAGTATGTTACACAAAGACTTCGTAAGTTAAACTGGATATTCAAAACCCTAAGGTACGTGGTACCAGGACGAGTCAATGGCCCACGAAACCCCGTTGGTAGAGATATCTTAAAAGACATATATATTTCGCTGGCGCAATCTGTAATATCATACTGCATACCTATTTGGGGCGGTGCTGCTAAAACCAGGTTTTTAGAACTCGAACGCGCTCAGCGCTGTTTAATTAAAATTATGTATTTTAAGAAAATGAGATACTCCACGGAAGCATTGTACAGTACCTATCAGTTACTCTCTGTCAGAAAGCTATATGTCTTAAACACTGTACTCAGAAAACATAAATCGCTTCCGTTCGACCCAAATGTAAATGTCAACAAGCGACGTACGGATATTGTAGCCAAGGTTCCTAGTACTAAGTCTACTTTCGCAAAAAGACAGTATGATAGACGTTCTGCCATTCTATTTAATAAACTGCATAAGGAACTACAAATTTATAATATATCGTATTATGAAAGTAAGAGATTAATTACAAACTGGATATTAAAAAAAAGCTATGAGGACATTGAAAATTTGTTAGACGAAAATTAAATAATTGTATTGCTAAACGCAAACACACTGGCACACATACACACACACAGACACACACACACACACACACACACACACACACACATACACACACACACACACACACACACACACACACACACACACACACACACACACACACACACACACACACACACACACACACACACACACACACACACTAATACTAACACTGATTAGCACGGGGATATGCGCGCACACCGCACTTGTACTGCTACTTTCATTTGTTTACTTTTAAAATATTAGTTAATAAGTTGTTTTGGCCTATTAGTGTAACAAATTATGATTAGATTAAGGAAGAGCGGTGTCTCCTAACACAGGCAACTTCAGCTTAAAAGGAGACACCAGCCACTAACTAAAATGTAAACTTAAGTTACAGTAATAAATATTTTTGATTTTTTGATTTTTTTTTTGATATTACTATTAATATTATGTTCTTGTGAAAACAAAAATTTGGCTGGGTAGGGTCTCTAAACAAGATTTTTCTTAGTTTGCTGGTTCATATTCCAATGGTTGATTCTTCAACTTACGGTAAATTACGATCTATTCTACGAAGTATAAGATTATAGTTGGCGTAAGTTATCTATATTAGATAACCTGATGTGCAGTGCACGGGAAGCTGTCAGTCCTTACTCCTCCTAACTTAGATGTTAGATGACAGTCGTTCAACCTTGCCAGGGACCCTAGTTTCCTAGTTGGTGGTAAAAGAAGGTCGTTATCAAGTTTCATCAGGTAATCATCGCCTCTGCGTCCCATCATAAATGAATAAAGGTTCTAAACTTGTCCTATTAGAAATACGAAGGTTCCAAAAATCCATATCGATAAGACACACCACGACCCCGGCCCAAAGAGAAGCACCCTCGACCGGGTCCCGGGCGCGATGGAATTAAATCGCACGCACGACACTTCCGCCCACTTCCCCCACCCTTATCACCCCCCCTCCCCCCACAGGGCTGACAGATCGGTTCTTTTTCGAGAGGAGAGACGTGTTGAAGACACTCGTGGTGTTACTGATGAGATCTTTAACGCTTACGAGGCGTAGATAGCTAGGTACCTACAGATCTACTTGAAATCTACTCGCGAAAAGAAGAAGTGTTATAATAAGTTTTGAAAAAGATAGTATTGCTGCAAGGTAACATAATTTTACCTCCTTTAGTCCATCAATTAACAGTTTCTCATTCATCAGTGTCATCAAATGCGAGTATTTTTTTATAGCAACTTTATAAATACATATGTTCCGATCTATGCCATCCATTTGAACTCTAGTATAAGTACCTATATTAAGTTTCTTACATTCTCTTTTTGTCGAACGGGACACCGATATGACAACCCGAATACCCTGGCGACAAAGTAAATAAGCCTCTGCCTACTAGGCCTCTGTCATGGTTGTGTAACGACCGCCATTAGGTGGAAACCCTAAAGTGCACCCCTGTTGTGAGGTGAGTGAAACAGTTCATGACTGAAGCCGACACGGTAACTGAAGCTGGGAACACCCTGTGTACCCGCCACTTACTTTACCCTTCTGCAATCCTGGTATAATATGCAAAATTATTAAGTGCTTCGGATGCCACATTGCTGGTACCAGACGGTACCTCACTACTATTCGAACTGTAATACAGCTCATTATTGGTCACTGCGTTTGATTTCTGACAATAGAAGACGGCCGTGAAGGAGTGGTTTACACATTGTTCAAAGATCCCGTTCATTCAACAATGAGCGAAGAGAACTTTGTCCCAAACTTAACTTAGTTCGACTCCTGTTATCTGATATTACGGAGTATGCCATAGACGGTTCCCTATATATTTGCATAAAAATATTAGGCATAACATAGGTTGGCACAATATACATTGAACTAATGATACTTACGCATAAAAATAGTAGGCATAACACGTTAAGCATAATTTAATAACCTAACCTAACCTAACCTCTATGAAAAAATTGTTAGACCCAAATAAACTGATAATGCCAAGATAAATATTATGCGAAAAAATGTTTATGGCAAAGATATAATAGGGGAAAAAGAATTATGCGTAACATGTTATGCCAAAACATATTAGTGGAAAAAACATTATGCTAACGAAAGGGATCCCGCCATAGACTTATTATACCTAATAGGAGTTTACTAAATCAACTTTATCCTTTTTCTTAAGCTGAGTCTATCAATCGCGGATCGATCGATTGTCACGGCCTACCAGGACTGCAGAATCGGCGGAAATGTAAAACTTCCAATAAAAAACTACTTATGCAACGTCATTCGAGTAGATATAAATCACGTTTGCATAGCGTAAGCTGATAGGAATACACAGCGACACAGCGAGACACGCTGAATCGATTAATTAATCTCATTATTTGAGATCACAGGATGACTTTGTTCAGATTTCGATGGCATTCATTCCAGAATATGCGAAAGCAAACAGTTTTATTCCCAACCCGTCCATCATGTGAGAAAATGCTATTAATGCTATAATGACCGCACACTCTAGGGAACATAAAACCAGACCTATCGCTACCACCATATATTTCGCAACGTTTTACGAGGAGTGCGACTGCGGTTACCCGTTCGCTTCGATGCGGGAGGCTCCACAACTGCACTCGCATGGTCGCACACTGCCAGGCTTTGTATGCCGGCCTGGTACATTCATACGCTCGAATAAATGGTTTATGGAGGCTTTTGCTGGCCGTGGAAAAAAGTCATACACATTATATAGTATAATCAATGTGCATCACAACCTCTCTCCTACCAATCACTATTTACTACAGCTGTACGCCCAGCTTTACATATTTATTATCATGAAACTGTAATTGAGAACTTGTTAAATTTAAAAAAAATATGCCGAAGGAAAAGGATCTGAAGAAGTCATCGAGATAAATCCAAAGAGCGGACTTTATCAGCCACCCTATTTATAACCACAAATAGTGATCACACCTACGATTCGGGGCACGTTTAAAGGCCACCGTCTAATCCGGCGACCCTCACACTTGACAGGTAAAAATGGCCATCACAAAGCCTTATCCCTTATGAGGGTTGATGACTACTTTTTACGGCGATTTGGACCGAACAGCGACTTTGTTGTGTGGAGGAGCCCGATTACGCCGTATTATACGTAATTTGATGCTCATTACGATCGCGGTGCAAGGCATGCAAGGCTGTTAGCAACGGCCTTTGGTTGGCAGTGTTATAATTTTGCTGGGAAATTATAAGTCAGTTATCGATTTAGTATGAGGGTTGCTAACTTTGATTGATTCATTTTCCTTCTTTTAGTAGGTACATCTACGAGTTCAGCTTAATATTATCTTCTTTTCATGGCGTAAAGCGTCCCGTTTGATCCAAAAGTGTAACTTGCGTTTGCGTTCAGCCATGATCAGCGAATACCCGCGGGCTGGTTATGTTTGCCTGGTGAGTTTGCCAGTGCGCTCTTTTGGTGAGCGCTGTTTGCCTTCCTCCCGTTTCCGCTAGCTGAAATATTGCAGCTTCATAACTTTATGAGCGCCTATTGAAAGCGCCTTGTTGGGACTTGATTTCACTGGACTACCGAAATCGTTTTTTTTAGACATTTCACGGACTAAACAGCCGGTTTTACCTCGACATAAATAGGTACAAAAAACTTAGGATAGGAGAAATTCAAGAAGCAATAGAAAAGTTAGGTTTTTATTGGCATTCTTTTATGTCCTTGAGCTCGAACTTAAAACCTGTATGGACACACGGAACTCCACAAAATTCCTTCAGAGAAGTATGCAAGGCATCAAAGAGCTGCAGGCACTATACGGGTATGAAGCACATCTTAACTTTCTTGCCGGAGCAGGCACAAGACTGCGGGCTAAGTGCGGAGGCGAGTTCACTTCCCGGCTAAGTCGTCTGCATGGACATGTCTGAAGTTGGCTGTAATATATTTTTCAGTTCGGTGATTTCTTTGCACGTGAAAATTTTCTTGTGAGGAAGTCTTTTACTGATACTGACATGCACCATGCGAGTTTGAATGAGATTTTTGCGATAGGTTCGCTCTAAGTTTTAGAATCAGATGTTGCTGAGACGGCAGAGCAGAGCAGAGGTGAGAAAGCACGGAGCTCAACAAATAAGAAGTGGCAACATTTATTATGCCATTCCATAACTGCTATACCTAATGCTAATCATGACTAGACTACAAATAACACATACATACAAACTCAACTGAAAACAGACCAGAAGTGCCCCTGGCTCCACAAGTAGCGACTAGCGACCAGTAGAAAGTACCAGGGCGTGATGAATGGCGACAGGGCGACTCCGCAGCTGATGTCAAGTGCGGACGTCGGGGTGCCATAGATAGCCTTGTATTGCCAGACTCGTCAAAGACTTCAAGAACAGCTTGAGAAAAGTTTTGGCCTTGTTGCAAATGTTACGTAGATGATATGATACAGTCGATAAGACTTCTGCTGCCACTGACTCTACAAGTAGCGACAAGTAGAAAGTACCAGGGCGTGATAAATGGCGACAGGGCGACTCCGCAGCTGATGTCAAGTGCGGACGTCGGGGTGCCATAGACAGCCTTGTATTGCCAGACTCGTCAAAGACTTCAAGAACAGCCTGAGAAAAGTGTTAGCTTCGTGTCCACGGACAATAAAATTTTTCGTAAGTAAATAACAGTTTAAAAGACTCCTGTGTCACTGGATCAACTCTATCGCGAGTTAAACAAATGCTTGCTTAACTTTTAACAGATGATCCAATGTGACAGTGTCTGTCTCATTAAGCTACGAAACAATTCCTTCAGACACGCATCTAAGTCGCTAAAAAGTCTTCTTGTGGAATCACATTGTTAAACATTCTTAAGCATAGATATTCAATAAAGAGATTATTGAGATCAGTGTTCTTAAGGCACCTGACAAAAAGTCTTCTATTTTAGTTTTTTTTTCAATTAAATAGGTGCATTTTCAGATATAATAATCTGGCAACACAACAGAAGCGGGACATACGGGACGGGTGGTACGTGCGGGTGGAGGGGGGTGGGGTGATGCCGAGAGCGGGACCTGCCTAACGACGACTGATTAATCGCGCGAGAAGCGAGACGCCACTTGCTAGGGTTGGGACTCCGGGTTCTTTTGGTATCGATAATTTTACTTTTAAATTATCTTGAAGTAAGGGCGGTGGGGAGATGCCGAGAGCGGGACATGCTTAACAACGACTGCTTACTCGCGCAAGAAGCGAGACGTCACCTAGTCCTTGTAATAATCGATACTTTTTGTTTTAAATAACCTTATGGTTCAGCTTGATGGTGGATAATGTGGGAGCGATGAAATTTTTATCTTATTTTGAAATAACTCCGATATTATAAATAATTTTTAATATCTTTTGAATTAAAAATAGCTAAAAACCACCTTAAGCATGATAATTGTCATGAAGCGGCATCCATTTAGTTAGGAGCTACGTGTTGCAAAAATTACGATGAAATGAGAAACTACTTTTTTGGGTGTTTTTTTATAAGTATATCGATATTATCAACCACACCCCATCCCTACTGGCGATGATGGTGCTCTATATGCCAGCCCAGGGCTTGGCACAACTGCGACTCTAGGAGTGTGAGGTCCTGTCGTAAAGTTATCGATATCGATATTATCGACTACACCCCATCCCTACTGGCGATGAGGGATGGTGCTCTATATGCCAGCCCAGGGCTTGGAACAACTGCGTCTCGAGGAGTGCGAGGTCCTGTCTTATTTATGATAAATGTCCCCGCAGCAAGGTTTTCTAGGATAACGTATGGACCCTGTAACCAGGGCCCCAAGTACACGCTAGTATGCAGGGTGAAAAAAAATTGCTGCATATATTTACGGGCTGATCCTGTCCATGAAACTGAACAACTTTCCCCAAGAAACATAGGTTGAAATATGAAAAAAATGTTTGGCCCTCCCAAATTCTTTGTCATATTTCGACCTATGTTCCTTGGGGAAAGTTGTTCAGTTTAATGGGCTGGTTCACCTCTTGCAGCGAATTTTTTTAGACCCTGTATTTTAAGTCTATGGCCCCAAGTTTGCTATTTTTTTGTCATCGTAAAACCATCAAAACTTAACTGTCATTCCATTTTCTACACTCAAACCTTCTAGACTTATAATTATAATAATCATACTTCCTATATAAGTTATTCTATGCTTCAAACTGTTAGCAGAATACGGAACGACCAAAGCCATCCAACTGACATGCAATGGAGTACCAAGGCATAAAAAAATCTTAAACCGCAAAACTGCAATAAAATCGAACTTTCTTTTTACAGCAAAGTTCGGGGAAATATCAGGGTTTAATTTTCTATTATATTTCTAAAATATAAACACGAAACTTCCTATGAAAAAACTGAGAGATGACGTCATACCTTAGTATTCTGAATAGCGTCAAAACACTTACTTTTAAATTGTTTTTTTATTTCAAACTTTTATTATTCCGAAGTACCATAAATGTGGAGTCTGTACTATTTCTAAACAATACTTATAAGCGTTCAGCTTTTGGATTTTATTTATGATCCAGTCATCTAGCAAACTTTAGTCGCAAATTGAAAACGACGAAAGCAGTCCAACAACTTCGCTGCAACCGTACGCGTGTCTGTAACCGTTTGAGACCCTTGAAATTGAGTAAAATATTTCTTTCACTCGAACTCCAGACGATTCACACAGGAAGCGGGAAGTAGAAAGCGGGCGGGGGGTACTAGGGGGGCAGGAAACGGGAAAGGCGCAAACAGTGGGGGGCTTCCGGTAGCCGGCTACGAGCTACGAGGCGGCTACGGGACCGATAACGTGCTACGCAGCTGTCGCGCTACGGAGCTACGGGAAATGTTGGATTGATGCCTATTCTGTGTTGATGCTCTGTCATTTCTTATTAAACCCTATAGTTATTGATATTAGCAGAATAGTTTACAGTAACCAAGCTAATTTCAAGCGATAATATCCAAATAGAGGACCAGCAGTGGGTAAGTATGTGGCACTAGCGTGCCACCACAAACCAATGAAAGACGGTCTTGATGACTTGAAATATTTATTACAGGAAAAGAAACCCTAAAACAATATTATTATATGATTAGGGAATGGTAGATGAACTATAGAAACATAACAAGGAAAACATAGGCTTATAGCTACCTTATCGGGTTTTTTCTAACTTTCGTACTCCGTTGTAACTTCCCATGCGCACTTTGTTACATACCGAGCACTACATTGAAATCATTAGTTACTAACTAATCACATACAGATCACTGGGTTATGTTTCTTTTGATCCTCGTTGTTTGCTGATTTTATCGCGACTGGGTCAAAAAGTCTGAAAAATGTGTGACGACATTCCAATTTCCAATTTGAAATGATTCGTGAAAGGACAGGTGGTTTATAGATGTGGACGCAGAGGTTCTACTCTGCTACAAGTATATCCTGTGTACCGGTAAAATCTCAACATTCATGGCATGAAACCGGAACTCTTAGCTTTTCATGACGCCCTGTCCCGAATTCCCGACTTGCTTACTGGGACCTCCCGATGCGACAGTCACCTCTCCTTTGCGTTCTGATGTCCTAGTGTAGATATCCACACTACTGCAGTAAGGCCACTTGCACACAATGTAAACAGCCCACAGCTGGACATGGGCATCCCCCTTTCGTCCGTATTGGCATACTCTCGAAGCTTGGCAGGCGGATTGGCGAGCGCAGTACAAGATGCTACGCATTCCCTTGATCGGGTTAGATTTTGTGTGATGCAATTCTAAGTCGGCATCGGCACCTTATGGCACAAATGCAGAATGTAAAAACAATGCAAATACATAATAATCGAGAGATAGGTGGTAGATTTCTACATTACATTTTAAACTCGGGTAGTTCGTCAACTGGATGTCCGACGCGATAGATGAAGAATACATAGCTAATAAAAAAATTGTTAACACTTGATAATTGGCATTACAAAATCTTTTGGCTTATCAATCTTTGACTGATTTCAAGACTTATAAAAAACCAAATAAACCAAGTGCAGGAAATCTTACTAGACAGGACTGGACCGAGGCCACCTATTGCCGTGGCGACACACTGATCCCCTGGATACCACCTCCAGCCACTAGATCTTCATCACGAGAGCAGGATAGTTCAAGTGGTTGCAATTTATTATAGGGAATTCAATAAAAACTGAGTATGATGACAGTTTTAAGTGGTTTTAGTTTAAAAATAGATGTGAAACACTTTATTGTTCACAATAAAATATATAACACTAGAAAGGAAAAAACAACAATAATACAAGCTGAGGCGGACTTGCCGCTTGAAGAGATCTCTTCCTGACAACTCAGCACACTAAAAGTAAAAACGAAACGACAGGTTCCGAAATTTCTATCACTCGATGTTTTTATAGTCAAGGGTATGTATGAATTTTCTAGGATATGTTATGTAGGAATAAAGTAAGTTAAGTAAATAGGAACGTGTGATACAAGCATAATAAGTAGCAGATTTTCGGATAGAACAAATTAATACTAACGTTTCAGAAATCGAGGTCCTGACTTATCTAATGTAATTTCAAAAATACGTACCGCTCTAGCGTCGGTTGCGTGGGACGTACGTAACGAGTGGCTGAGCGGGTGTAATGGGCCCTGCAATTACTGCCCCCACAATTACGCCCTAGTGACGGGCCTGGCTCAAGTCTTTTCTAGGCGGCGTGAAAAAAAAGCGTCCTGACTGAATTGAATCCATACTTTAATACCGTAGGTAAAAATAGTTCTATAACAAACAAGTTTAGTCGAATTAACATCTTGAGAGATCTTACTTTAGATAATATCACCTATGTCATGACACTCATGATGACCATATCCTTACCTCAACATCGCGGTAAAACAAATCATTCCCAAGAGTAAATTCAAACAAGTACTTTATTCTTCTTCAAACAAAATACCGTTTTAAAAAGTAGCTCATTTGACCTGTCAGGAAACAAGCCTATATTATGTATTGTACTTAAATTCATCGACTAACTAATGTAATATCTTTCCATCTTCAATCCCATCCCTTCGAAATTCAAGTCTCGGCGGTAGACGGTTTCGCGCCAAATAAAAATAAATGGCGCGAAATATCGTCGTGGAAGCGGGCATCGCTGGCTGCTGACGCGGTTCGGTTATCTCGCTTAGTTCTTAAGGGAAGCCAACTTTTTAATTTCCTGCTCTCCGCGTATTTAGTAAGTAAATACAGTAAAAAAAGTGATTTAAACGCAATCAAACAAAAGAAAAATTGAGTCCAATCTTGGACTAGTTTGGTGGAACTATGTAGATTAGGAAGTTTAATTGTAGCCACATAATTAAGGGGTGTTCAAATAATATAATATTAGATTAGACGGGCGCACATAGCACTTCGGTGTTGGTACATTAAGAAATTAGGGGTACAGTACAACGCTCTGCCTACCCCGCAAGGGATAAAGACGCGATAAATGTATGTATGTACAGTTAAAAAATATCCTTTCGAAAACAAAAAACTAAAATTTCGTTGTGGCTCGAAAATTATTGATAATTTTTACCTCTATTTCACTGCGCTATTTCATTGTTAAAAATTCTCGTTTTAATAAAATAGGTAGGTACTCGTTACTAAAAATAACGGTGATCGATCTCTTCCAGGTAAAATATCTTCGTAGAACTTGCTACGGGCTACACGGTGTAGGCACCGCGTAGCGCGTGCGTAGGCGTAGCATTGGCAGTCAATATGTTAAGAATACCCTTGAGTCCAATATACAGGCGTAAAAAAAAAACTTTTTGGATCTCCCATACAAATTGATTTGGTCGGTTGCTAATTTTGTTTGAGAGATCAATTTTTTTTCATATTTCGACCCATGTTCCTTAGGGAAAGTTGTTCAGTTTCATGGGCAGTCAATATTTGCAGCATTTTTTTTTACACTAGTTGCTGTATTTGAAAATTTGTTGTATTGTATCACCAGTACCTCCGGTAACCGATGACGCAGTGGTAGTGCGACTGCCTTTGACACATAAGGTTCCGGGTTCGATTCTGAGTGGGTCACTCACAAAGTTGATATTTATCACTTTATGAATTTTGTTCCCAGTCTGGTTGGTGGCTGAACCACCAGTGGAACCACCCGATTGTCCGTAAGAATAATGGTTCTGTGTTTCGGATGGCACGTTAAGCCATAGGTTCCGGTTTACTTATAGATTACTTAGACTGCGGTCGTTAAACAACCATGTCAGAAGCCTGCTACTTCTAGAAGGCGGTCGAAAAGTTCTTCGCGGCCTTCCCCTTCCAACATTTCCTCTAACACTCGCCTTGTATATCTCTTTCGTTAATCTACTTTCATTTATTCTCTCAACATGACCAAACCACTTTAGCATTCCCTTTTTAATCCCTGTCACTATATCTTCTTTTACGCCACAACGTTCTCTTACACTATTCCGTATCCTATCTATCATTTAATTTTACACCAATCATGCAAAAATAATGTTGTTATATTCGCTGGACAAAGTGGACTACAATCGTGCTACAAACAAACCTAGGAGAATTAATTTGCATTGAATCTGACTATGTATAAATAATAAGAATGTTGTGAACTTAGGTGAATGATATGTCTCTCTACTTGTGAATTTATATTTAGGTACATTACTCTTATCAATTTTTATCACCATCCATCATACCAACAAAACAACTATTTACGTGACTATACTACTAGCGCCATCTACCAAAGCTAGCGGAACCTTGTGAGCGGCCGAGCGGGACCCGAGTAGCTGTAAGTGTAACGTCTCCTGCAATATTATGCGCGCCTGGTACTTCGCAGCGCAGTTACGCTATTTGACGGGGTAAAACGGGACGGCCAGAGTGAGCCAGCCAGCCAGTCAGTTGGCGCCGGGCCGGATTGAATTTCTCTTTTTTAATTTGTTTTGACTTGACTTGACACCAGGCTTCGTCGGGTCGTTCAACGACTTAAGTCCCAAACGACTAGACCATGCTTATTTTATTTAGTAATTCATTACACAATTAAATTCTCTCCAGTCAGTCTCACAGGTTAGCTCAGCCGGAGAAAAATTTATCATTTTTAGAAATAAAATAATGAAAAATAACTCTCACTAATGAAATAAACATAATGTAAACCACAATGTAAACGATTCAATGCCGTTCCATATAAGTATTGTTATCAAGCATTATACAGGGTGACTGGAAAATTGATGCATTCCTTTCAAGGGATGAACCAGCTCATGAAACTGAACAACTTTCCTTGAAAGGAATGCATCAGTCTTCCAGTCAACCTGTATAAGTCTTATTATTTGAATTGACTGAGTATTACTTGCTTTTTTTTTGTTGGGAAAACGTGCTTTGAAGAATAATTAAACCTAGATCGCCGTAAATCACTTGCGTACAAACTTCGTATACGGTACGTATTTTTAAACAAAATCCGTTACCACATTTATCGGCGACCTAACTTTGAGTGCCACCAGGCCACCAGCGCCATCTATTGGAAGTATTTGGAAGCTGGAGGAACCGTGTTACTGGCCCGTCCTCCTATTTTATGCGTGCCTGGTACTTGGCAGCGCTCCTACGCTATTTTGACGGGGTAAGATGGGACGGTCCGGCGGCGGCGCCTACGGCTCGTTTCGAGTTGAAACTTCAACAACGTGGTTTCAAGCGCTAAAAAATCTATTCCTACGGGAAAGTGATTGATTAGCAGCGCAGCGAGTGAAACCGCTGGCGGGTTGCTAGTAAAATATAAACTAGAAATCCTCATTTCCAGTCGTTTATAGTTCATTTTATTAAATCATAAGTCGCTGACTAGAAATCTATCTGTTGATAACTTCAACGTCACGGTACGGAACGAGCCGGGAGGCCGTGTTGCTCGAAGGTCGATAACGATGTTAATTATAAAATGTTATGTTGATTAATGAAGACTTTCTGCCATAGCCCTATAAAATAAAACGTGACAGGTGAGAAATTGGCCACTTTCGACTATTACGGATTGTGACAAGATTATTGTGTTCAAATGCGAAATTAAACCTACTCGCTAGATCGCTGTAAACCACTTGCGTACTATTACTAATTGTCATAAAGTTGTATAAGAGCCGTTTCTGATTTAATAAAAAGTTTATTTTGGTGGACATTCGGGTCCGTATTTTGTTTATAAACAATAAAATTAGCTATCACGTTTATCGGCGACCACAGAGATAATGAAAGGCATCTGATATCTATGTCGGCGACCTAACTTTGAGTGCCACCAGCGCCATCTATTGTAAGTATTTGTAAGCTGGAGGAACCGTGCTACCGGCTCGTCCTTCTATTTTATGCGTGCCTGGTACTTGGCAGCGCTCTTACGCTATTTTGACGGGGTAAGATGGGACGGTCCGGCGACGAGACGTATCTCGTTACCAGTTGAAACTGGAAATTCATAACTGGAAATTGATCATTGAAAAAACTATTCCCACGGGAAAGTGATTTGATTAGCAGCGCAGCGAATGAAACCGCTGGCGGGTTGCTATTGCTATAAACTAGAAATCCTCACTTCCAGTCTTTTCTAGTTCATTTAAATCATAAGTCGCTAGAAATCTATATATTAGTAACCTATCATTGTCACGTCAGGCCACTGGCTTAGCGGTTGCTTGCGGCGATTTGGGCGATCAGGCATCGCAAAATCGTAACTAGGTATAATAGAATCAAGCCTGCATCTGAGTCAAAATGGTCAAAATATTTGTGTCGGAATCCGAATTACGTGCCGAGTCATATCTCAGCGTACTACTAACTATTATGTAATCTGTGGCTCGGCGGTGCGCGGGATTTTAAGTTTATGTGCTTGATTTGGCTCCATTCGTTTATGTACGCCTGGTACTTTGCAGCAAAATAGCAGCCGTGTGACGGCACAGGTGAGGCGGTGACAGGGACACTAGTTCCCAACACCATTACCATGTTTTCGTGCTTCAGAGAGCATGGCCGTGCGGACTAAAAACTCACACTAGAGTTATCAATAGGTCGTTAATAGTATCAGAGCCACACATGACAAGAAAAGTTACAGTTGGCTTTTTTATTTACTTGTATTCGTTTTATATGGGACTATTTAGGTAGTTACATAAGCAAGACTGTGCCCAAGGCTATCTTACTCTTCTTTTCCTGTATTTATTTACGAAATTTTATAATTCACCGTTTCCGAGATTCTTAAATGGGCTTACCTACTTCAGTTGTTATCGTTAGGGATAATGTTAATGATAATACCGTCTCGTTAGCAATGTAATTAAATACAAAACTCTGCCTATAATCGCAGGAGGCGAACGGAATATTAGTTATCTTATCAGAGAACGATTTTAAAAGAACTCAGCGTTGAAAAGGAAAATGGTAGTTATAGAAAACACATTTTGGAAGGAAGAAGAACAGAACAGAAGTAAAAATCGAGTGCTCAAAACAAAAAACAAAACATAGAGATGTTTCTTATGTACGCATGCGAAACTCCGCTTGTCTAGTATCTTCTTGTTCTAGTTGTCTTGAGTAGTAGAACGTGTGAATTAAAAGCACGATAAGCCGGTTATTGCTTTCGAAAATTCAGAAATAGAGCTCCTGAGCCTGACTTTATTTTGTGTTGAGGATTCGTTTTTGGCCCCGGGGCTATCAAAACTACGCTTGGTGGGGAGCAAGAGCTCTCTCTGCCTGTGCCGCTCTGATATAGTTCAATTAGCATCCAGCCGCCATTACCGGACGCGCTGGGGCGCCGGTAATCACTGGCCGGCATCCCAACGGACCGGACGGACGGTCGCCATGGGACAGGCCAGGCAGCTGCTCTGATTGTTTGATTTGAGTGTTTTTTGAGCAAATTTCGAGGAGAAACAATGAATGAAAAGTAGGCAAATCATGTCTCACCAAAAACGTTAGGCTATTATCAATAAAACCTAACTCATTTTAAACAAAAATTAAGTAAGTATACTGAATACTCAGCATTTCATTGATATTTATCTTATCTTATTAGACTACGTGATCCTACTGCTGGGCAAAGGCCTCCTCCTTCTTCCTCTTCTCATTCCATCTAGTTCTACATAATATTTATAATAAAAGTTGGTAAACATTACGTTACGATAATTTAGCGCCATCTGTTACTTATAAATAGAACCAATTTTTACTCCCGCCCTCTATGGCTGAGTATTAAGAACCAGTCTAGTACTGCTACTCCACAACAGGTGGCATTAGTGTATTGAAAATTAAGGTTCACTCAATGGGTACATGATGGGTACACCATAAAAAACAAAAATGTGAATAGTTATTTATTTAAAAAAATATTCCATGTGAATAAAATATAAAAATGGATTTTATTTTGTTCCAGAATGCGCCTACCCAAGAACCAGTGTACCGGAAAGTGGCAATAGTTGAAAACTTCTTCGACATCATCTACACTGTTCATGTTGAGCTGGAAGGCAGACCCGGCAAACACGCTGGACAAAAACGAACTTATAGAACTGTAAGTTCTTGTGTGGTATTTATTTCACTAACATAACCCTGTTTTACACTAGAGGTAGACATAGTAGTAGTCAACGCATATTTTATAGGAAAGAAATTGCAAAAACTGCCATCTATCGCATTCTGTACGAACTTTTGAAGTTCAATTCGTTGCTTGAGTGGAGCGTGCGTACGGTGCCTAGATGCCACTGGCAAGAATCAGTACGTAAGCAAGTCGACAGATGGCTCTGCCAATCAGTTTTTGGTTTTTAAATAATCTTGTATGGTCATCTGACGGTTTTGTTAGAAAGATTGCTCTACTTGACTTTTAATTTTATTCTAATAAAAGTTTACGAAGTGCAAACTTCGCGATTGCTTTTTATTTTCATCTGCAGATGCAGAATCGCTTATAGTAGGTACGTTATATATCGCCTTTAACCAGTCATGTCGTTTTTCTAACTACCTACTTCTTCTTTTCTTCTGATCATTGAACCAATTTTGAAACAATCACTTTACTCGTGGGTCTCGTAAAAGGTGACTACTGGGTGAAACCAGAGAATGGGCAGCAGCGTTCCCTGTTAATGTCAGTAACACCTTGCACTGCGCTCGCTTATCCGCCTGCCAAGCGTACATGTCCAGCAGTGGACTGTTGTGGCGGTAGTAGTAGACATCCCGCGACCGAACAATAAGCAACGAATTTTCCCGCGCGATCGTAATGAATTTGTTTGATTTTACAGATCACGGAGACTTACGCGTTCTTGCCACGAGAGGCCGTCACACGCTTTTTGACCGGATGCGCGGAATGTGCCCGGCGCCCGCGCAGCGCCTCCCCGCCGCCCCTCCCGACCCCCTCTCCTTCACCCACGAGACACCCCTACCTCCCCTTCATACCTCATTGCGCCGACTACTCCAGAAACTGGGAGTCAGAGATTGACGCAGCCCACTCCAACTTCCCTTATGAAAAATTCGACTACACAGAACTACAGCCCGTGAAAAAAGCCGAGACCCCAAAACCCGAAACGGAGGAGCCTGAACCTACTTACATAGAACTCACTTCGAAGAAAGTCAACGGGTTTGACGCTCCGACACCTGTTTACAGTAGAAATTCCCCTGTAGAGCCACCTTTCAGAGAAGAAGAACCAGTCAGAACTGACCCTGAGATAGACAAGGACGAAAACAGCCTCATAGACGTAGAAGAAGTAAAGAATGATAGTCCAGTACCGATCGTGCCAGAAGAAAGCAAGAAAGCAGAAGAAAGCGAAAAGGAAAGTACCAGGACAAAAGAAACAGCAGGAGTAGAGAACAAGACTGAAGTTAAGAAGTACAATCCTTTAGACGTGGCGAATTTGACGTCGAAAGATCCGCCTAAATCCAAGTCTCCGCCGAGGAAAAAGCTGTTGCCAACTGGCTCGGAGTTTCCCACTACCTTCGGAAGGTTCCCCAGGCCTTGGAGACCAGACGGAGGGCTGTATTATGCTGGAGAGGAGATGGACTACAGCATCCCTATCACCACAGCCTATCTCAAGCACATGAGGAGCATGACGTATCAGGATCGCATGGATGTGGACAATAAGGTAAAAATTTATACTTTAAAACTCTCTTTTTTGCTTTTTGTAGTCGGGCAACTATTAACAACAACGCAACGAATACTTTTTTTATAAACTTCTATTTCTATGGTGTCTCTGCACTTTTTACTGGTGTCAAATTAGGTACCTGTCTTGGATTGTCAAAACATGGTCAATCAAAACCACAGAGTACCTTTTTTAATATATATAGTCATATGTTATTTAATATGTTAAACTGTGTTATTGGCTATTAAAGTTTTTAAGCTAAAATTGTAATAACCGAATATGTGCTGTTGAGTTTGCGAAATAAATAATAAAAAAAAACCAAGATTTTTGACGGCTCAGAATATATTTTTGTATTTTGATACCAGTGAAATCATTACACAAAACTAGTGGAAACGCTACAAAAGCTAGCAAATGGTATTCTCTCTCACCGATTAAATATCAAAATATTATCTGGCTAAAGAATGGATTAGTCTTAGTGCAAGAAAATGTAAGTATACGTACTGCTTATCTAATACAGTAGAAAACTATTGAATATGATTTCGATCGCTATATGTTATTTCGTAGCATCTTGCTACAGCTTACTTATGTATGATGCGCGTCTACAATGTATGTCTTGGGCAGTGAAGGTGTAAACCTATGTAATAAAGCAGTAATTCTTTAGGCAAGGTCCAATCCAAGCGACCGCGTATAAAACTATCCGCGTTGTTTGAGCATCAAAGTATGCCATGGGCAGTGGAGGTGTAAATCTATGTAATAAAGCAGTAATCCTGGAGGCCCGGTCGCCAGGCGCCGCAAGTGGCCGCGTATAAAACTACCCGCGTTATTAACAGCGCTGGACGAAAGAGGGTGGCCAGTGATGTAGTCTCACTGGATGTGGCATAGGAAACTAGCGAGCAGAAGCTAAATTTTTAATCGTTCGTTTTTGTTTCTTGCGAAAATCTTTTACTTTTTATCACACGCTTGTATCACAAGTTTTACCTCACATATAGATTAACACATACCCTCAAAAAATCACACCATTGACTATAAAACCATCGAATAGTAGAAATTTAAATACGTGCGGTTAGGCCAGTCGTTAGGAACATCCGTGCACGGAATCGAATTACGACGTTTCAGAAATTGACTCTCAGGTTGGATTAAAAAATATTTAAGTATACCAAACAAATTCCGCTATCAGCACAAAGAGGAAAGCTTTTTTGTGTATGTAGACGATATTCTCTGAATCTACTGAACAGATTCCCAAAATTCTTACCTTTGGACCTCAGTATTCACGCAAAAAAAATAAGCCTTCATTGGATAGCTAAAACATTTTTGCTTATTGCTTATCGCGAGAAAATGGCCTTTTCTCATATTTCACGGCCTGCTTTATTCATAACATTATTTGTAAAAATATATAGTAATTAGACTACACTTTGTTTGAAAGGTAAAGCGACCGTATTCTTGCGGCTGTTAACGCTCTGCCTACCCCGCAAGGGATAAAGGCGTGATATACTATGTATGTATGTATGTTGTTTGAAAGGTCTAAACTACTTTACGTCTTAAAAATACGAGCTCTACATTGTCTTACGAGTATCTAGTTCCTTTTTACATCTGCGCGCCTAGTACCCGAGAAAAAGGGGGTAGGGTCGAATATCCCACAAGGGGGGCTGCGATGGACTGAAGGAGCCCCAATCAATCTTACAAGTCGCAGCGGAGCACCGGGGGGGCACAAGGGGGCCCCGGCGCTCTTTCGGGGGTCGAAGGGACTGTACCCTCTTACGGACGGGCCCTTGCTGACCCTTGTACACTACACGCGCAAAAGGTCGCACGTAAACTTTTTGCTAGCCGCATTAACGTTTTATGTTGGGTGTATTTAGTCGGGTTTATGGAGGAAATGGGACAAAGTTGGAGTGAAGCTTAGTCTCTAGATCTATATTTTTTGTAGACTTTTCTTTAAAAATCACTTAAGTCTAGTAGAATTTTACGCCGCCTATTACCTACTTGCATTCGAGAAAATAGTTGCTTGAATAATATGCAATTTTACTGTATTTTGTATTGCAGTGTAGTAAACCGTTCAAGAAGTACCCTAAACGAATACAAACAACAGTATTTTACGTAGTTATATTATAATAAATAGCTATATACGGTAGTTTCTATATAAAACATAGATATTCCATAATTCTGACTTTAAATTGTAACTTTATCCAGCTGTCAAACACACACCTATATAATATGTTCTTAAATAAATGCCAAAGAAAACTCAGCTCTAATAATATCCAACTCCACCGTCAAGAAACGTCCACAAAGCACTAGGAGACCAACAAAAAGCGTCATCAGAAAATGTACTTGCCCACTTCTCCGGCGGGCTTCGGTTTTTGTGTCTTGTCTAATGCTGTGACGCCCCCTCAGCTGATGAAACCTCTGCCCCCTACCTCCTGTCCCCCCCTGCCGCCCCGAGCGAGAAAAATGAGTTAGAAAAGATGCGGCCGCCGATTATGGCGTGACGGTGAGCCGCCTAGCTCGCCCGGTCGCCCTTTGTGCGAGCATTCGTCTGAATCAATCGTCGTGGTACCTACGTGTCAGATGGCGTGACGCTTTAGGGTCATGCGAGCCTGGTACTTGGCTGTGTTTGAACAAAGGAGTTTAAACAACGTGATTCTATTTATTATTTTATTTATTTATTTAACAGTTTAACAGTTTACTTAACCTAGGATTCGGGCCAGGTTAGCCTTCGGGTTGCAGAGGTCAGATGGCAGTCGCTCTGTGTAAAAAACTTGGTTCCACGTCAAATCCCCTAGGTTAGGTAGCCGACCCCGACAGAGAACGGGATAAGGCAAGGAGAATGATGATGATTTATTTAACAGTTTATTGCACACAATATAAAATACAGGGCAATCTATTTCTATTCTATTTCAGCCTATTGCAGTCCACTGCTGGACGTAGGCCTCCCCCAAGGAACGCCATAGGGCACGATCTCCCGTTTTTGCCATCCAGTCGCTACCAGCCGCCTTTTTCAAGTCATCGGTCCATCTGGCCGGAGGGCGTCCAACGCTACGCTTGCCGAGGCGTGGTCTCCACTCGAGAACCCGCTTACTCCACCGTCCGTCGGTTCTACGACAAATGTGGCCAGCCCACTGCCACTTCAGCTTGCTACACTTCCAGACTATGTCCGTCACTTTGGTCTTTTTTCGGATGGCCTCATTCCGGACTTTATCCATTATAGAGATACCAAGCATAGACCTTTCCATAGCTCTCTGAGTGACATGTAGCCGGTGGGCCAGTTTTACTGTCAAGTTCCACGTCTCAGCTCCGTAGGTCATGACTGGTAGGACGCATTGATCGAACACCTTGGTCTTGAGGCATTGTGGCAAAGATGATTCGAGGATGTGACGCAGCTTTCCAAATGCTACCCAGCCAAGCTGCACTCTTCTGGTGATTTCAGCCTCAAAGTTGTCTCTTCCCATCTGCAAAGTCTGCCCAAGGTACACGTATTTCTGGACAACTTCAAGGACTACACCTTCGACGGAGACCGGCTCGGGGATTATGTGTTGATTGAACATGACCTTCGTCTTATCCAAGTTCATCCCAAGTCCAACACGTCTCGAGGCAGAGTTAAGACTAGATAGCATTTTTTGCAGGTCCTGCAGCGATTCGGCCATTATGACTATGTCGTCGGCAAAGCGGAGATGCGTGAGACTTTCGCCGTTGACGTTGATGCCCAGTCCATCCCACTGTAGAGTTTTGAAGACATCCTCCAATGCGTTAGTGAATAGTTTCGGGGATATAACGTCACCCTGTCTTACACCACGGAGCAGTTGGATGGGTCTTGTATAATGGTTTTGTACTTGAACGGACATCGTAGCCATTTGATAGAGGCTTCTCAGCACCTCCACATACCGCCAGTCGACTTGACAGCGCTGCAAGGACTCCAAAACAGCCCAGGTTTCGATAGAGTCGAAGGCTTTTTCGTAGTCCACAAAAGCCATACACAGTGGTTGGTTGTACTCCTCTGTCTTCTGTATAACCTGCCTTACAGTATGGATGTGGTCCACGGTACTGAAGCCCTTGCGAAACCCGGCCTGTTCCGGTGGCTGAAAGGCGTCAAATCTTGATGCCAAACGATTCGTGACGACTCTCGAGAACAGCTTATAGACGTGGCTCAGAAGTGTGATCGGCCTATAATTTTTGAGAAGCGTTTTGTCTCCTTTTTTGAAAAACAATGCCACTACACCTCTGCTCCACGCCTTCGGGGTTGTCCCATTGGCTATTACAGAGTTAAAAAGCCTTTTCAGCTCCTCAAGGACAGGTTTTCCACCGGCCTTAAGTAGCTCAGAGGCCACTCCGTCTTCCCCGGGAGCCTTCCCATTCTTAAGCTGTCTGAGAGCCGCCGCGATTTCGTCTATATCTACGTCCGGGAGATCTTCTGTAAAGTGGCGGGAGAGAGGAGCTCTTGGGTCTGGGGTCGCATCAGGTGGAGGCTTTTTCGCATGCGAGGCATACAGATTTCCATAGAAGTCCTCAATTTCAGCGAGAATCTCTGGAACCGATGTGACAGTTACACCATTCGAGGTAGTTAGCTTTGCCAGATGACTCCTTCCCAGTGTCTTGGTAAAAACTTTCGACCCTCGGTTTTTCTCAATCGCCTCCTTTACGAGTCGAGTGTTGTAGCTTCGGAGGTCGCGTCTTACCGTACTTCGGATCTTTTTGTTAAGTAACTGGGGATCTGGCAATGCATCCTCTGGTGTTTCCCGCCTAATTCGCATCAGTTCCAGGGCCTCGCTTGAAAGTTTGGACTTCTTGTCTGTTCGCCTTTTACGAAAATGCTTCGTCCCCACTTCGCGAATAGCCCCAACTATGCTCTCTAGGTCCTCGTCAACGTTTGCCGGGGTCTCCAGGGCAGCGAATCGATTTTTTAGTTCAAGTTGGAACTCCTCATGTCCGGCTTGGGGCAGATTGGGACGGAGAACTTGCTTCACCATGCGGTTTCTTTCTAGCTTGAAGTTGATATTTAGGGTGCCTCTTACTAGTCGGTGATCACTTCCGGTATTGAACCTATTGATCACTGAGACATCCCTAAATATATGCCGTTTATCCGTCATGATGAAGTGCAATCAGATTTAGATAAAAAACACAACAGGTTATTTCTAAAAAGAAATCTCTGCATTCTAATACACTTTTGTAGGCATTGAAAGAAAAAATACTGAGAATAAAATATAAATTGCTAACATTCTTTACAGAAACAAAACTAACAGTATATCTGTACCTCTATCTACAAATATGCATAATCGAATGAATTTCTAATTAAAATTGAGAAAGCTGGGGGACATCAGTAGTTATTAGATTCACCAAGGATTCACCCCAAAATGACGTCATAAATGATGTAATTCTTAGTCACCTTTTATTTGACTCCTGCAAGACCATCAAGGGTGTTTCATGCTCTGCATTTGTGAAGTCTAATCTACTAAAAATACAGGGTGTAAAAAAAATTGCTGCAAATATTTTAAGGGGTGAATCAGCCCATGAAACTGAACAACTTTCCCTAAGAAACATAGGTCGAAATATGAGAAAATTATTGGACCTCCCATACAAATTGACTTGCTCGGTCAGTAACTTTGTATGGGAGGTCCAAAATATTTTTCCATATTTCTACCTATGTTCCTTTGGGAAAGTTGTTCAGTTTTATGGGCCGGTTCACCCCTTAAAACATTTGTAGCAATTTTTTTACACCCTGTATAGTAATACATACATACATACATATATGTGTTTAGTAGTAAATGCCCTTTTTTCTTAAAACTGAGTTATGACACCCTCATACCGTATAGCAAGTACATGCACGGTCGACCTTGAACGGACCCCGTGGCATAATTAAGTTTGGACCCCATACTTCGATCACTCGGTTTCATTTTGGGGTCGATTTGAATCTAGCTGTCAGAGGGTGGTTTTATATTTCGAAATGGGCGTCTCGATTTGCTATGTATGATTTTTTTAGGCTCAAAGACAATTTATTTCTCATTAAAAACACAAACGTGCCTTGTGATGCCGGCTTAGAATAGCATCACCCCGTTCCTTTCCCGTGAGTGTCGTAAGAGGCGACTGAGGGACTCGAGGGTTTTAAGTGTATTGCAATTTTAGGCGGCAGGCTGACAACCTGTCAATATAGTGATATACGACTTATCTGCAACGGCCCTCAAATATTGTCAGACGTGGCGATAAAGAACGTAATTTTGCGATCGTTATCGCTCTGCCTACCCGGCAAGGGATAAAGGCCTGATATGTGTATGTATGTATGTATGTGTAGTAAACCTTCACGCTTCAGCTACGACCCGTCTACGATAGTGTACGTCGTCGAATTGAATACAATTTGTTGTTGACGTTGCAATAGCTATCATTGATAGTGTACGTAGAGTCAGCGGGTAGCTCGTAAACAATTAGGACAAACAAATAAGAAATATAGTCTTACACGCATGATCTTAAGCGAAATGTAGCTTGATGAAGTAACAGATCTGCGAATAATCCCTTTTACGGTGACATGTCTTCTATAACACCGGCTCAAGTGAATTCGTTTCGCTGTGTACACTAATTCTGTTTTTGCGGCGTTGCGTGTAGACACCTCGTGCTTGCGAGTTACTAGGAGCTGAAACTAGGCGAGGAGGTGGGTGGAATAACTCCCTTCTTCCATGTGTGGTGAATTTACCGAGGCGCCCTGCTGGCGGCGGGCAAAGCGACTAATTCCGTTAAAATTCTCCGTTCTATGCTTGCCTGGTAGCGACGCGACGGTAAGTAGGGTAAATGACAGCAGGGTGGCGGTACCCATGCCACCCCCATGGCACACGAGGGTTTTAACTCGGGTTTTATTTGCGACTAGCTTGGCCCCGACTTGGCACGCAGAATGGTACAGTAGGTGGTGTTGTATGTTCTAAAAGTGAATTACTTAACATGTTAGCAGCTGACCTCCATTAACAGTTGAAATAGAAGCAATCTGATTTAGTTTTCTGAATTTACAATGTAGCGAAAAACTACTAAAGTACGAGTAGCTCTGTGATCAGAGATTACGAAGTATCATACTTCAATACATGACAATAGTATAAGATGAAGTCGCTTTTCGCGTTTCACTGTTTATCTGTCATGGACACCGCTAATTCCTCCTAAACCTTGCAATGGATTTTGATGGGGTTTATCTGATAGATAGAGCGATTTAAAAATAAGGTTTATGTGTAAAATACGTCTTATTCCCACGGGAACATTATTTGCAGCGGATGCAACTGATGGGTGGACTGCTTATCTCTTATAAATGCATTTAGTAACATCCAGTACCTGCTGTTTGGAAAGTTTTGTTTCAATCTTATAGTTGAGTCCCTCCCGAACGACAAATTCATGTTATTTTTAGGCGTCTAATAGACAAATCTACTACCAAAGCTACTGCTAAAAGTTTATGACACCCTAGTTCTGATAGAATACCATCACTTTAAAAAAACTAAGGCACAACATAACATAATTCGAGGTAGGTTCAATAAATGTTTTAAGGGTACGTAAATCATGACTAAAGGCCGACCTCACTAGACCCGCGCTAGTAGCTCGTAGACTAGTGAAAATGCTCAGACACAGAACATAGGACAAAATGATAGAACTAACAATTAAATTCTTGCTTGTATGAATTATTGCAGATTCGAAAAAAATACGATGTGTATGCACATCAGGTTTAATTGTAAATAGTCTAGTGAGAAAAGTGACTATGCCATATTCAACCAAAAACCTGTCAATATTACAAAATCCCATGGGCCTTATTACTACATGAAGTAAGACGCATTTTGAACGCCAAGACGCCAATTTGTGAAAAATTTTACACAAAAGAACAGAAGTTGATTATCTATGTATGTGTCCCTAGTACATCTTATCCCTCATCCACTGTTTCCGCCCTCTGCGCGCCTGGTAGCGTGCCTGCGAGCCGGGCCACCCGCGGGAGCCCTACGCTCCCCATATAATCTGCACTGACAGCGTCGCACCGCTCCCTGCTCTACTTATACCCCGCTTATGTTCTCTTGGTATCCCCCTAACGTATCTTATTTAATATTCTCCTGGTACTTGATAAGATTTGATGCGGTTTCCGGAATTTGACACAACAAGTATTTTCAACGATATTAAATCATTCAAAACAACTTGTTTAATGTGTTTTAGTACGTACCTACTTATTTTTCGAAGTCTTAATTTAACATTCTGAACATTCATCCTATATGTCTATTGTGATAAGAAATTGGATGTAATTTGTTCGTTCAAATAAATCACAAAATTGGCGCAGCATCGACTGCTAATCGAATGGCTGCGAGTGAGTGAGTGAATGAATGAATGAGTTTAATGACAGAAGACAGAAAAAAAGCCCTACACTATGGTAAGATCTGTGCATATGAGTACGACATTTTTTAAAAAGGATATATACATGAACAATTAAAATCTAAATAAAACAAAAAAAAAATATAAATATTTACAAAACTAAAATCTAAAACCTAAGACTAAAACTAATCAAAAATCCCGCCCCGCAGCGTACCTGTTGCGAATGTACCCATCACTCCAGCAGCGTTGCCGCGCTGGATGGCCAACGAAATGTGCTGGATGAGGTACGCTCCGGAGCGAGGATCACAGCCGCGGTCCCGTAGGCGGCGTCCTAATTCGCACGCAAACTTCTTAGCCTCCTTGGCCCATGGGCCACCGGTTTCAACCGCAAACGGTATAAAAATGTAATTTGACGATAGCTCCGAATACTTTAGGTGCTTTTGGGCAGCAGCGTATTCCGCTGCGGAGCCTGCCTCCCTTGTCGTCTTGGGTAGGTGGGATGCTGCAAAAGTACTGACGCAGGTGGCGTCCCACAGCAGAGAGCGTCTTTTTTCCCACGGGACAAGGGAGAGGCCGTCCGGTCGTTTTCCATCCGTCCGACAAAGGCCTGGAGGATCCAGCGCGCACGGAATATTGGCTGATACCAAGGCACGGCGAATTATATCATTTAGTGCGTGGTGCCTTGGAAACCTTCCAGCGCACTTTACACAGCTGAGGCCGTGATGGCCAGAAGCATCGACAGCGGCTCCACAGGGACATATGTGCGGCTCGCATATACGGCAACCTAACCGTAAGGCCACTGCCACACGCAAACTGTCGTTGTCAAGGTGCGTGCCAAGTTGGGGAGAAGGCAGTGCCTGTAGCCATGCACCTGACTCAGAGCAGGTTGCCGCCTTAATGCGGGCTAGGTCTGAGCCCGAATGAGATTCGATCAACTCCGACAGAATGAACTTTGAACGCAGATCGTCCCAGGCTCTCTGTAACTCAGGTTTTGCCGGAGGATAAAACGTAAACAATTTCTGGTTGATTTAGGCGCCTACGCCGTAGCATCTCGTAGACCGTTTCGTAGCTTACGGCTATTTTCGGCAGTATAGATACTTATTTTTCGTAAAATATGAACTATTCTCGTACCTCAAATACACATAATCGTTTGTTCTAACTTGTAATAATAAACCGCATACTACAACTTTGGACCCCGCAAAGAACAAAGCTGGCATTAGAGAGGCTTCTGTCTATAAAGTTTTCACGTGGACTGCAATAAGACCATTAACCTGATGACCTCCTGTTTGCCCCTGCTGACCTGGTACACCAAACTTTAAGAATACCATGCCACTAGCCAGTTTGAGGAGGCAAAGAAAATAAAATAAGATAAAAAATACGAAATGGATCTCGCAAGACTTGCCAACATTTCTTGGCATCTCAAGGGACGCAGATTTTTAGTCCCAAGTAGATTTTAAAAGAAAGTAGATAGTCCAATAGAACACTGGCGCTGCATATGCCTTTGATCTTTTAAAGAATAGCATTAAATAACACTACAATATTGTAACGTGTTTTAGACCTTAACTTTCTGTGTGTTCTTTTCATTAACAAGCGGTACTCCGAGTCGACGAACGATCCGATGAATTTGTTGTAGAGTTTTTCAACCACTCTCTTCTACTACTAGTAGAAGTAGACATTTGACGTGGCTTTTTGCTTATTTTTAGCCACGTATCCCTCCATAGTTTTCCCAGCGCAGTCCGTTAGTTTGATAGACGTGGTAGAAACTTTTTCTCGGCTACCTACCCCCCGCGAGCGAAGGCAGGGGGTTTCTATTAAATAATCATTTTGGGCGCCGCGTGTAGGTACGCCGCTGACTATTCCATTACACATAACTACGTACGAAATAGAGCCTCGTCATTTATGTTAGCCTAGTACACATATATGAAATAACAATTGCATTTTCAAAAAATAGAAATAATACTTTCTATAACACTTTCATGATTTTCGGATTACTTGAAAGCAGGTAGTGTGAATGATCTACTAACTACTGCCTCAAAAAAATCTTCCCAAAATCGGCATCATGATGACATGATAAGGGATTATAAATGGCAGTTGTATAAAGTTCTATTATGTCGTGATATCTTTAAACAAAAACTTTTTTTTTTAAATCACTCTGTATTCTTATTTTTCCTGTAAAGTATTAAGTAGAAGTTACTTTTTAAATCACATAAAAATTTCTGAAAGTGTCTGGATGGAACTCATTCAATCAAAACAGGTAGACGCGACTCAAACGTGTGTTCAAAAACAACTAGACCTGCGTTCAACACGTGTCGAACTACCCTACTTGTGTGCAACTTAATTCTACCATATTTTAGAAATTTTCATACCACATTCCAAGATGCCCTTTTGTATAGGTACATTCAAAACTATTCTTCAAATAACAGTCAGGTAGAAGGTGCTAAGCCTTGAAGCGTTTTCTTTCTGATCAATATCGTTGGGTCGCGCGTGGGCAGGACCTTAGATCTCTTCGCAGAGTTGACACAAAAATTTTTAGATAAAACTTTCTTCATAAAATATGTCACCTTTCCTTTGAACTACGGTAGACCTTTTAAGACTTTCATTATGTCGTCTAAATAGAACACTAAAAGATGAACGTTAATTGCTACAGAAAAATATAACAAAGAGTGTAACACCCACTTACAGGGTGGTGCCTATCGAGTCATACTGAGGGCTTAGAGCGAAATATTTGCAGAGAGAATCTTACGAATAACCTTGTTGAACTAAGCAACCGTAATGAAATTGGGCTACCAAATTAAATCTTTAGGAAAAAGGCTTAATGGCGATTTTTGCTTTACAAAACAAATAAAATAAAAGTAATATATTTTAAAACAAATTATAACCAACAATAAAAATGCAAACATAAACGACACGTCGCTATCAGTCTTAAAGGTGGCTAAGTCACATGTAAATGCACAAACACACGTTTTTCCTAACACAGATTTAAAAATCTTTCATTATCGTAAACTGATGTTTTATTTCGTGTTTTTGTAAATTTCGGTATTTTTACACGACTGCCTAACAAAAAAAGAGTGTAATGTTTTTTTGTGAATTCACTTGCAAAAAGTCTGGTTGTGACGAGTTCTCTTGGCTTCAATTTTTCTTTTCGCAATTCAACTTTCTTTTCTCTGAGACTGAGGGCTAAAGCGAAGGCGCCCGACTGCCCCCATAGGGGGCCCCCTTGTACCTCTGGGGCCCCAGTGGGAGGGACGAAACCTCTTAATTATTGTCACATATGAATTATTTTGATATTGACGCGTGCGTCTGGAACTCGTTAGTGTAGGGCCCCTTTTTTGAGCTCCTACTAGTATGGGGCCCTCTTTGTGCCCTCAAAGAGATGTAGTTTGTCAGTTGAATTTTGTTTCCTTTGCTTAGTTAAGGCATTCGGCACGGTAGTGTCATCGCCAAGTTTAATGAGGAAATTAATTTTGTAGGTGGACTTCTTCGCATCAATCTGACAGTTTTTGTTTTTATTTGTAGTAAAATTTATTTATTGTATGAAACGCGGCAAAAAAAAAACAATAAATTTATAAGTTTAATTTTAAATGTAAACGCAATCAACACTCAACACACTAATAAATCAAGTTTCTTAAGCCCATACTTATAAATCGCACTCAACTCTGAGATCGATCTTGAGTGCGACTTTGAGATGCTGTTAGTAGAGACTGACTGAGTGCGATTTATGATTGCGGACATTAGTGTGTTGAGTGTGTTAGGAATATGGAATAAAAAAAAGCTATTTAAACACTCATTCTCATTTTTGATTTCAAAATTAAGTATTTTAAAGTGGTCAAAATAATTTTAAAAATAAATACATAGTTTTATTTGCATAAGGTCACCAAAAGCAATTCCATATGATGTACCCGGGGTACTTCAATTAGCGCTGGCAAGTCGGGCCCGAAACGGCACCAACGTAATAATCCCACCTGATAGTAGTACCAACTTTAATTTCCAAATTCACCTGTCGCTTATGTAATTCCCCCATACATGCGCCCTCTGGCCACCAGGGGGTCTAATGTAAGGCAGAGGGGGGAAGCGACGAAAAGGAAAGGGTGGCTACGAGCAATTTTTTTCTGATTTTTTCCCCTTCGTCCTTTTTTCCCCGATAATACCCTAATGGTCGCTCGCTTCCTTTTCGGCGGATTTTTTCGGCGGCGAAGATCGAGACTCGAGACGTATTTTTTACTCGCTCGTAATTTCCTCGTTTCCTTTCCGAATGAAAAATAAACGGTCCATTCTTTTATTGACACCCGAATTCGGCCCCCGGACCGCGCTTTTTTAATTGTCAAATTATTTGAATTGCAATCTAGTTTCGGAGTAAAAGCTGGAATTAAATTTGCAATACAGACGGTAGTTGGAACCTAGTAAAACATTAATTTTGCTTCTAAATCGATAAATTTCGTTGCCGGTACCGCCCTGCATAATGCATGCAGCGAAAAAGTAAGGAAAATGGAGAAAAATCGGGGAAATGTTCCCCCTCGTCGGGGATCCTTGGGTACCACCTACCAGGCCGGCAGCAGCGCGCGGAGGTTAGGACGTCCGCTGCTAAGATTAATACGGTAGTTCGCCCGCCCGACGCCGCCGCGGCTTTCATTAAAAATACGGGACCCTGATGGGTTAGTCGTCGGCTCGTATTTACTGCACATAGCTGATGTTGAAAGTAAAGGCTAGCCTTTACTTTGCATCTATTTATGTTTGCTCTACTCTAAAAGACAAAGAAAATGTAGAAAGGTATAGCTGCATATATATTGTTTTGATTTACTATAAATGAAAAAAAACGGTTAGTATTTAAGAGAGATTGGTAGATAATATTATGTATGTGATGTTATGTAAATTGTTTCATTGCATTTTGGTGAAGATTATTTTTTTTATTCTATTTTATCGTCGATGACTCAAATACATCTTCTATTGTGAAGCGTTATGTTTATACTTCACAGCCTTTTATGGGTCCTGATTGCTCCTGCTCCTGATTGATCCAAAGCTATTGTTTTGGGTCTGAGTTGTCTTTTTCATTTACTTCACTTTAGTTGCATGTGGCAATTTTATCTTGGATGATCACCGTGTATGGTACTGTAAATAAGTTGTCCAACTAAAAAGTTGACCTAATTTCTTAATCAGTCACGCTTGAAACTGCTCTTGTGTACTTGTAGCTTAATTTTCTTTTCCGTGCATCAGGAACCCAGAACAAAAACAGTTTAATTTCCTATTGCACTTAATAGGAGAACATAAGTAATCGGGCAAAACAACGCACATATCCGTTCGCCCGGAGTTTGCATGCAGCGTAGTTATTATTTCTTAGCTCCTAACACCCCTGTCCCCCTGGTGGTACGGCCTAACTACTAAGCGGGTTCCGAGCTGTTTGCAGGCAAAAAGTACGCCCCCCTCGCTTACGCTTTTAAACCTCAAGCGTCCAAGAGCGGGAATATGAAATTTTCGAAATGATAAAGCTGGTAAATAATAACTGCTAGTACGCCGGGCACGCCGGCCGTCTAATGTACTGAGTGCAGAAAAGTTTCTTAGAACATAGAAATATTGTTTAGGAGTTTCTTAAATGATTTATATTATAGTGGGGACCTATTTAATTTTTATCGTAATGACGAAACATTACAAAAAATAGAACTTGGCTAAATGTACCACAGTGTACAAAATTTTAATATGAATTGTGCATTTTTGTGATGTCTGTTTAAAATGTGGGTTGGCAATATCTCTTATAAAATGTCATCATGTCGCGCCCTTATCTCTTGCGGGGAAATCGCTTTTTCTATTCTGGCAAAATTTCAAGCAACTGATTGTTATTTTTCAGTTACTGGTTCGAATTGAATTATATGAATGAATTTATATCGCCTTCACGTGACCCTGGGATAACTGTTTCGGGTTACGGTCAAACCTAGCAAGATATCATAAGGGTCCTTTTAATATCCGAAAAATATATCGTTTTTTGCGGCCATTACCAGGGCAGCAAGCAGCGGCGGGGTTCGTGTGTCTGGTTCCACATTTCCCGCTCGCAAGTGAGGGCCGCCCCCTCCCACCCTCTGGACTCCTGATACACCCCCGCTTTTTATTCCTTCCTGCCCGTCGAAAGTAATCAATTTGCGACTTAATTAATTAGGAAAAAAGCGACGCCCGTTAGAGATGATGCTGGGTTGGGTATTGTTGTAGTTTACTTCGGTGCGTCTGTGACACCCTGGTTGCATTTTTTTTTACTGACTACCGCTAATTTATAACCAGAAGATGCACTTTCCAGAAATTTTCTTTTCTTTCCAGTCTTTAATTTCAAGAAGTTGTCTTACGTTTTTTTACTTCTTCTTAGCGTGTCGATGGCAGACACTACACCGTCGTAGCCCAGAACTTGGCCACATTAACAGCGCTGGCAGACGCTGTCATAAGGTCGTCCTTTGTGCAGGTGTTGGGGCACGCCGGACACGATATTAGGTGGTGCATCGTTTGGACTGCACCACACAAACAGCTTACGTCGGCACCCTCCAAGAAGCCCCACTTGGCCATGTTTTCCTTGCTCCGGCCAGTTTGGGTCCGAAGTTTTTTTACTTATCGTAGCTTATTATTTTCAAATAGTAACTCGTAGTAAGTCGCTACGTACGTTCCTATGAACTGTAAGGGATAGATCGTTATACAGTCCGTTTATCAACTTACAGGCACTTTTATGCACCGAGAAATCAAGAAAATAAAAACAAATAGGTAGTAAGTGGCTAATATAGTTTAGGAAGCCGATTTGAACCCTGCCAGGCATCAAAGCTTTGTCCTTTCCAACGAGAACCCAAAGGTTACTACCAGGTTGCAGAGACATGTATAAATTATGACTAAAATTATATTTCGCAGGGCCGCCCATCCTCATTGCAAAACGAATAATATTACATAATATCAGCCCGTTTCATTGTGTAAATTGAAAATTCATCATGCAAAATATCGGGCTGAACGGAAATCCAATTCATAATTACAGAACCGATTGTAATATGCATTTTAATGATTTGTACCCATGAGAAAAGTATCCTTATAATTAGTAACATTATGTGCCATTATTTATTAAAATATATGTGATACAACATTGCAAATGTTTTCAAACCAATTCCGCATCAATTAATTTGTGAAAAAAACAACAAATTGCTATCATTCAATCTATATACTACATTACAAACTAAGCGTATTTACTAACGTGTCTTATTCTGTCGTATCTCATTTTTGACAATGTTGAAAGCAATATTATTAACTTGGCATGTACACTGCCGTGCCACAAAATTATATCACAACCCACTTTTGAATGAAATGTACTTATGAGGTAGTCAGATATTTTCAACGCCTTTGTTGCTGAAAAGGAATGCATGTTAATCCGTCCCTGTCCTCAACCCCGCCTCGTGAGTGTTGACTAAACACGAATCTTCTCGAACGCTTTAATCACTGGATCCGACTCTGTGATCGCTGGATCAAATAACGCCGTCAGCGCTTACAAACATGTTAATTTGCTGGCGTATAATGCGACCCAATTTCGCCCCGTTTCTACCCACTAGTGGGTAGTTGGGTAGTTTACGCACTGGCAGCTACAAATACTTTTCCTTTAGTTTCGTTTTGGGCGATCGTCGTTATCTAGTTAGCCGGGGTCGACGAGGGTCCGAAGGGTAAAGTACCAGGCCGGCATACGTATGTAGGAGATCGCGTGAGCCCCGCCACCGACTATTTATAAACGCGAATGTATGAGGGATTGTCCGCGGGTCCATGCTACCAATTAGGATGTTATGATATTATTATCCAGGCTCTTTGCGTGTTTTCCCTTCGAATAAGTCTGGGAACATACCTGCTGAGGTAATTACTTGACATCAAATACACGGTCATTTGACAGCTACCAGTAATGAAAGAGTACACGTTTGAAATTGTCTGTGAACCTAACATGATTTGTTCTTTTTCTAAGGCCGCGTTCGCATTATGCATGAAACTAGTTTCCCAAGCTCACCAAAGTCAGCAAAATAAAACGTTCAGACGCAGATATATTACTAAAACGACATCCACCGCGATTCATACTTCACTCTAGCCTATCCCACCCTTATAAATTTTACCTTAAAAATCCGCAAATTCGGGGTAGAGGCACGGCCGCTGGACCTTTCCCAAAAAGGGTCTCCCGAAAGGGATTTGCCTTGGGATCGGGCATTCGGCCCTACACTTATACAAAATGTCCAATATGGGCGGCTACCCTCGGGGTCCAAACGTACCTAGACCCTAAACAAAGAAGTTTGCCTCTGCGATGCTAGTACGATAGTGGTCCTTTGTGTGATAAGTTTATCTCCTGCCCCAATATGCTTGCCTGGTGTCCTGACACCGCGTTTTCCTCATCCTGTGACACGTTTGCTATTTTGGAGTTTGTGCTGAGACCACGGTTACAAAATATGCTATGCTAACTTAATTATCATATCTACCGATTAAAAATCAACTTCAAAAAAATTAAATAACTGACTTTATAAAACGTGTTAAAGTACGAATCTAAATTTTTTTGTCGATTAATATATGGCTTCTCCTAAATCTGACAAATACTTTTCTGAACATCGCATCAAAATCGGTTCATCCAAACGCAAGTAAGTTAAAAATATTATATACTATTGACAGTATTTCATATTCTGTAATTTAAGCATAATATTATATCATATCTGTAGGGGTTCCTATTAAAAACTATAATAAAAAATACTATCGTCATCTCTCAATTAATTCACATAATGTCTTTTAGGAAGCCTTTAGGTTAGCACATCCCTTACGTTACGTAGCGTATGTATCATCGGCAGCACAATTTATAATTTAAGGATATCACCAATTTATACAGGGTTATTTAATAGTCAATACAAAAACTTTGTAGGGTGTTTCTGCTCATGATTCTGAACAACTTTTACTATGGAGTCACCTGCGAAATCGCAAAAGAAATTTTGGGTGTTCCCTAGAAAAATTCATACCTACTCGGCAAAAATGCATGTAGCACCCTTTTTTTTGCGATTTCGCAGATGGCCCTGTAGTAAAAGTTGTTCAGAATCATGAGCAGAAACACCCTGCAAAGTTTGTGAACTGACTAAAAAATTGCCTTGTATGTAGTATTTAATCTTAATTACTTTTGGAAGGACTAGAATAAGTCGATTTCTTTTAATGGTAACTCGAGGTGCTGGAGCACCATATGAATTTCCGCATGCGGAAGTCTGCTACTCATTTTGTTTGTATTTAACGGAAAACTTCGCTATTTTGTCTAAGAAAAAAATACTTGTTTCGTTGCCCCTAATCGTAGCTTTCATAAAAATATTAATTTATTACAAAATGTAAAAAAGTTGATGCAAATAATTTTTTTAACGGATGAACCAGCCCATGAAACTGAACAACTTGCCCCAACACAACTCTAGTTTAAGTTAGTAGAAATTACCAAACTGCCACCAATGACTGCCGTGTGAGTTGTGACATTTGTTTTCGGTTAATTATTTTAATTTATCTATTTAAATGTGTCTTTATCAGTAATATTATTTATATTTTCAGGTAAGCACAAAAACAAATAAACAGAAAGTCTGTAAGTAACTCATTTTATATCACTAACCAAACAAATATGATACAAAACTCCAAAGTGATTGAAGAAATATTTCTTAAGGGCAAGCTTTATACCACACTCGTCAAATGGTCATACAAAGGCATTTCATTAAGGGCCGGCGTAGGGGTCGCCAAGGGCCCCACACTGGGCGCCAACGCACACACACGGGGCCCCACTATACGTAGCTACGCCTAGAAAAAGTTATAATAACATTAATGTAGGTTCTTTTGACAGCTCGCCCAGTTGTTAGCAGCCCTGCGCTTCTGTATCTTGTCATAATCTTTAGGGGTGGCTAGTGTCGATAGGTATTTCTTTCGATAAATTGTCCTGTGCATTGTGTTATATCAGATAAAATGAACAAAACTATTCAAGATATAAAATGACACATGAAACCGACCCACATTCCCGTAATATATACTTAATCAGAGTTTTTCTGTTTCATGGTCACTTGAATTAAGTCACTTTGTTAAATATTATAATAAGTGTAACATATTCGTTAAAAGCTACGTGGTTTTTTTATAATGATAGATAAATTGATATATTTTATATCTTAGTAGGGATACATTTCAAAAAAAGCTATCTTAATAACTTTAAACCTTAGTTCAAACCGAACCTTTGTTTAATCAATATCTAACAAAAACCATTGTTTGGTTTGCATGTTTCTTTCCACGCAAAGAAATTACGATGTGTTATTTCCAATAATTCCACGTGAATCAATGACCTTTCATCTTGATCGTTCGCACCATTGCACCTCTTACATTTCCAAACTCAATCCTCATTAGAGAGCAACATTTTCTAAAAATGGAGTATCGAGTCCATCGACTGCGCCCCGCCCGAGGCACCGCATCACTAATTACGGCAGACGGCGGCGCCGGGTCGAGGGTACGGTACGGACGGTCCTCACTGAATTTTTTCCCCCCCGACCCCACAGGAAGGGGGGTTTCCTGTCCCTAGTCCCTACCCTTCTTAACATTTCCCTGGCTCCGAGGCACAGAAGACGCCGCCACCGCACCGCTTATATGAATCCCTGGTACCTACACGGGTTATATACTTTTTTGGGGTCGGGTAGACCCTTTGGTCCCTCGAGTTAGGGACCTATATATCCCCATTTCGGACCGTTTTGACCTTTCCAGGGTTAGCTTTGTTTTGCGATGTATAAAAGTTTAGGGGTTAGTATGTACCTTTTATGAAATGCGGCTTTGCAACTATTTCGTTTTGATATGGTTAGCCGGAGGATTATTTTCAACTCGGTTTGGGTACGCTTTGAACCATATCAGTGATTTATACATAGAGATAAATTGAATCTCTTTGCTTATAAACGTAACTTTTGACCCCTCGTTTGTATTTTGATATCTTTGTTTAAAATGAAAACGTAATCAAAAGCACCTCAAGAATCTAGGGATTTAAAAATTCAGTAAGTAGGTATATAAATACTGTTAATAATAGGGTAACATAGTAAAATCGAGATATTGACGACAGATGTGGCGCACTGGTTGTGCGACTGCCTTTGACGCAGAAGGTTCAGGGTTCGATTCTCGGTGGGTCACTCACAAAATTGATATTTATATTATTATCATATTTCCATAATCAAAGAATACATATTTATTAAAATGTAACTGATGCATTATAGGTACAAAAAACTTGATACTAAACTTAGGTACACTAAACTTTTGCCGACTTAAAATACTAGATATGATAATAAAAAAGAATATAAAAGAAAATAAAAAAGATATGTAAATAAAAAAGTGTTTAACTTCATTCAATGTTAATTTTTACGTGTCCTAAGTTGGACTGGTAAATATTGCCGTTGGCATTAAGTCCACCCGTGTAAACATTGGGACATAAGCGTAATTTGTGTATGTAAACATTAGTAAATAAATAGATGTTATTCTATTATATATTAGTAGGATGGATATTTTAAATCTTTTCAGCGGTAAGTAATCCTTCAGCCACCTGACTGATGCTAACTTTATGTAACTTTTTAGCCGCGGTATCCGAAGCTCGATTAATTTTATCAACGCGTGGTTCAAGTCACGGGAGTTTAGAAATTAGCATATTTTTGGATGTACTTAGTTCAAATTGATTTTGGTATTCTTAAAAATAAAATCTTCATGGTGGTAAACTTCTTCTTCTTTTCGTGTGGGACACCGAGTCGTCCAACGACTCGAACAACTTAACCGTGGTAAACTAGCCTAAGAAACTGAACAACTTTATAAAATATATATTTTTGACCTCCCATTCATGTTCGTGCAACTTGTTTTGATAAGTAAAGATATTTTTTGTTATTATTTTTAATTTTAAATGTGTCACCACATGCTGCGGTCCAATTTATTTTTCCTTTTCACTCCAACTTCTTGTGGAAAGAAAGTTGAGTTTTGAGTTTGAGTTTTTTGAGCTGAGTTAGGTTAGTTAAGTTAGATTACCTGTTGAAATAGAGCCATACATTTCCATTAGCTTGTCGTAGGTTCTTGCGCTATATATACATACATCATGCATGTCATTTTGATGACTATCGCTGAGCGGTTTCACGTTAAATGTAAACCAATGTCCATAATGGTTTACGCTCGTCACATATTGGTGTAGCTAAGCTTCATGTTAATTTCACTAGGAGAACATGAAGCGTAGAAGCCATAATCGTAAAGTTCTCCTAAGCGAACGAATATGCGAGGCTCTACCTAATTTCATCACTAGCGTGCCGCCCTAAGATCGCACTACAGCGGCGCGCCGTACCCGTCCCTTAAGTGCCTCTGTCACGGCAAAAGCCGAACAAAGTAAGGCCTTACCTACCCTGCCTTGAGCACGAATAGCCGCCCCGCGTCGGGGCAAACTTTGATACCCCAAAACCGCCCCCCCTTCATGCCACCCTGGTACCCGAGCCCACCCACTATGGGCTTTGAGGACGTCTTTGCGAAGTTTAGCGGTACCCCAAAATTCAAGTTGGCCTCGCCCGATTACGAGTTGGCAATATCTTGGAAATTTTCTGCTACCCTGGTGGTGGGGCCCCGGCTTCAGCCAGATCAAACATTCCAGAGTTTACGTAACATTGAAAAACAAAAGTTTTCGAGTTTACTTTGTGGGAGTTGTGGGCCAAGTTAACAACGGACTCATAAATTACCTGCAAAATATCTGAAACAAACTGACAGCTATATAGAAAACGATCCCCGGTTTATCTACCTGCGTAAAGAGATGCGAAATATTTAAAATTATGCTGTTTTTTACATATATACATACATAAATCACGCCTTTATCCCTTACGGGGTAGACAGAGCGTTAACGGCCGTAAATAAACGATCGCTATCGCCACGTCTGACAAATGCTGTTTTTTCGTGTCTATTAATTCAAAGTAATACCAATAGTGTCGCTGTCGATTGTCGACTGCCGAATACAACTTGCGGTTGCCAAATTCCAAGATTTTCCACTTTATTTTATACAAAATTTAAAAATGATTATACATGTTGTAAAAAAAAATTGCTGCAAACATTTTAAGGGCTGAACCAGCCCATGAAACTAAACAACGTTCCTCAAGGAATATAAGTCGAAAAACGAAAAAAAATTGGACCCATACAAAGTTACAAAATTGCCGACCGATAAGTCAACTTGTATGAGAGGTCCAAAAATTTTTTTCATATATCGAATCGAAGTATGCTTGGGGAAAGTTCAATTATAATAGCGCTGTCTTCATCAAATAGGTTAAAAAAATATTAGTTAAGGATGTTTGTGACTCTCGCGACAAAAATTTTTTGATCGCTTGATTCTTTACTCTTCTTTTGCGAATCCGATTCGCACTTGGCCGACGTTTTTTGAATAACATGGAATAACTACGAAACTAAATTTTTGAGCCAAATATACAGAAGTCTATGCTCATTGATGCACATAGCAATCGAAAATGAAATTGCAATACAAAATCAATGTATACTGATAAGGCTAGTGTCACACGTGCAACTTTGTATGTAAGCTAGTGTAAAGTATTGATTGAGTTGGACTTGTTTACGATTGAAAAGTTTGTTTATGAGTTTAGTTTCAAAATTGGAAGATATCTGCTATCTAATTAATAGTTTTCAATATCAACATGGAAAAAAAAAGGTCTCGTTATTGTGAAAACTATACAAAATTAGAGAGATGGCGCAAGAGACCTATATTGTGCTAATCACGCCTTAAAGATGCCAGGAGGAATAGCTATATAGCATTAAGACCACCTTGTTTTCTGTTTCTTTTGTTTGTGTTTAATACTATTGTACTTATTAAGGGTTTCGTTCCCGTTTCCCGAGAAATACATCAATCCCAGCCGCGGGAAATTTTTGAATATTCCCGGGAAGTTTATATTGTTGCTTGTTTGCTTTATCACTTTTCGAAATTGTTAGATCCGACCATTTAGTGCCATAAACAATTTTTTAATGTTATACCATCATCAGCCCAAGCATCCTCATACAATGAGGTAGCAACCTACTCTAGTTTTCCTTACAATTCTTATGTAAAACTAGTGTTGGCTGATCCTCGAAATGTATTAGCCTGATGATATCTCCGTAGCACTTCACGAGTCATTTCGAACGACAAAGAAAACATTATTATCCCATTCTAAGAATGAGCCATCCAAGGTGTAAATTATTAACTAGAAATAGTCCAACTGATGTAGTTTTGATGGAGGTATAATATTATGATGAGTATGCCTTGATCCTAAATTTAAAGAACGTAATATAGGTACAAGATTATTATACCTCGGTCTTTATTTTTGTTTCTTTCATGACACAAAAAGAAAAATAATGTATCGTTACTAACTGTTCGAAACTCTTTAAATACCAGAGTTCCATAGCTCGGCAGGAGGTGCGATAAATTCCTAGTAAATAACCAAAGTAATACTGGAAGAGGAATTACCGCCTGCCCGGTGCTAGCGGGTAAGGCAACCGGATATTTCTTTTAGCTGTCCAAAGAACCCCCCGGTCATAATGCCCTCGTGGAGGCGGGGGGGCAGATATAAAGATACAGGCCCCCCACTTATCCCAGGACCATACCCGGTCCTTTTGCTTTTATGGGGGGTGTGTATAAAACCGAATCGCCCGGTTTTAGCTGTGCTAGACGGTTACGAGCGAGCCCGCCAGCGGTCGCATTATGCCGAAACGAGACGCTATATCTGATGTGGGTATGCCTCCCTGGTACTTAGATACAATGTTCGCCTACGACTTTGGCCGTTTATTAGTTCTCTGGATGACCGTGGTCAATAAAACGGGGAATGGGGCCCGTTTATGATTACAATTCGTGATAATAAACAAGGAAATCTGATAAGACTGTAGCGGATCTTGGAGGGTGTTTGTGTAGTCTTACTTCTGTATAACATTATCTAACATTTGTAACACAGGGTTTATCAGTTCATACAGCGAATGTGTGAAAAAGCGACCGACCAGCCTAATAAAATATGTTGAATATAAAATAAGAAAAGCTTAACTACTAAGTTACTCCCTTCAAGAAAAAATTGTTCTAAATTTCCTAGGTAACTTATTTTTGGAATTGCGTAAAACTAGCAACATATTCCTACTTTTTTATTTAATTTTCTTTTTTATGAAAAATCTCGTACACCGTTTCGTAACATCGCTATCATCTCATATTCTTCCACTCTTGCTTCCACTACTCAATAATCGTACTCGGAACATGGAATGTCAAAAATCAAATTCTCGAAATGTTACTTCGAAATGTTACACTTCGTTTATTTTTAACTGTTTCATTAACCTGAAGTTACTCATAATTAGGGATCAACTTAAAATAGATAAACTGTATCAGTACCTAGAGCTTATAGGGACATGGCGGTTCTTCTTGCTAGAAAAACGACACCAAATTTGCAAAAGAAAATGCATAAAAGACGCCAAGTCTTAATAATACCAAGGCAGCATAACCGTGCAATATGTAGAAATTAATCAGTACCAATATGTGCGTCATAATTTTCGGTTAGATCGTTATGGTTTTACTATCGTTAGCGAGAGCGTACGGTACCCAGCGAGAAGGGGGTTCTGTCGTGATATTAATTTGGAGTGTTTATTACCAGGGTGACATGAGAAGACGGAGACGGCTCGGCTAAGGGGCTATTCTGTACTGTAATCGAAATCTATGTCTCGTCTCCTAGTTGGATATGTAATTGACAATGAACTTCAGAGTGGAATATTCTGCTGACTTAAACGAAAATATCTTCTAAAAGTAAATACTCATTTCGCCAGATCTTTATATATATCTAAATCGTCATTTACGGATTTTCCATTTTAACTTATTTACAGTTTCAATTCGACTTGTGATTCAAATCTAATAGCAATGTTACTTAAATTCTATAGGTAGAAGTAAAGTCACGGTAGGGTAAGATGTTTCGATGAAAAGTTTCGATAAACACTTTACAAAAGGAACAACTCAACAGGTCAGAATATCTGTGAAATATAACAACTTCAGAAGCAAACGAAGTTAAGACTTCTCTGTCATAGGATTTATTTAACTTCTTTCCTGTATGCGTAAACAAAGGGTATATTAATAGACTTTCAGAAATTACTATAAAATTATTCTAATATTTGAGAGTGGGGGCGCGGTGCTATGGGGCCCCTGTTCGCTTGGGGGAGGGGGGGAAGCCGTATAAAAACGACAATTTCCTCTAAACGCCGCGCCCGCGCTGCGCCTGTGCCTCGCCCTCTTCTAATTAACTGCTCGCGGTTATGTCGCCCTGGTACCCCTGGTAGGGCGCCGCTCGTTTATCTAGCTATTTTTCAAAGGAATGCACGTAATTATGTCAAAATTACTTACATGCAACTGCCTAAAATAATGGATGAGTGTTCTTACCCGTCAGTCATCAGAAGGAATAAAAGACTCGCATAAGGAACTGTCATTGTTGCTTCCAAGATGGTTTCAAAGCATTTCCAGTCAACAAAATGAACACATTCAGTCAGTGGGCTATACCTATCCTTAATATAGTGATATAAACGTCTTATAAACTTAGCGCTGTTAACATGATAGTTGCTGTTCTTTGCTACGGCGTAGCACTCGCGTAGCTTTCCGTAGAAAGTGACTACGAGGAGCCAAAAACCTTTCAAATCTCCGTATTCGGGATATTCGGTCAAATCATCCGCATAAGTAGAATCTTTAAAAGTTGGGTAATAATAAAATGTTTAAAATTGTGTCATGAATGGTGGTTGTAAATACCTAAGAACCTTAAACCTAACTTTAACAGTCACAACAAAGGCCACTGCTGGACATGGCCCTCGATACTCACTACACCACGCTTGGCAGGCGGATTGGCGAGCGCAGTTTAAGATATTGCATTCACTGCAAACACTGCTGCCCATTCCCTTAATAATTATCCCAGTCACATATAACGACACCTATTGGATGAATTGGGATGATGCTATTCTCAGCCGGCATCACACAGCAAGGGAACAATGTTACGCAAAGCTATAGACTACACATCACAATTGTATACCCCTATATAGTATCAGAACATAAGCTTCCAATTTCTGAGCCCCCTGTATACTGAGCTACGTATCTTGCACGTCAGGGCACCCTGTGTAACCCTGCGTCTTATGCCCTATATACAATATGTAGGCAATATGTACATAGAACTATAGGTATAGGTACTGTGTATGTTATAGCTTATAGTACTATAGGTACCGGTAAGTTTAGTTGACGTTGTAGGCAAATGGAGGAAATGTGGAGTTCTAAAAGTGTCTATACTTTGCTCATTATTTTCGTTGTTCGTGATTGTGTAACGTCCGCTGATAAGTAATCAGAGACAGTAACCGGGATCATCTGTTTCACGTGCTCTTTGGAGCACGAAGCTTGCTTACGGCAGGGCATAAGATGTGCTAAAGAAACCCCTAGGAAAACATTCCGGACAACATTTTTTTTTTACTTTTTATGGTAAAGACGCCTCGTGTTTTAAGCCCGTACTTATAAACCTCACTCAACTCTAAGATCGATCTTGAGTGCGACTTTGAGATGCTGTTAGTATTGTGCTTGAGATCAATCTCAGATCTCAGAGTTGAGTGCGATTTATAACTACCGACCTTTGTAGGTGGACAATTTTTGTCGTATCCTATCCTGCCTGATTTTTTACTCGTAAATTAAATTTGTTCAGTTCGGTCTGCATGAACCCTATCTAAATTCGGAGAGCTGTTTTAAGGGATAGGATGTCTTAAACAAAGTGTAAATCGTATTAAACAGGGTGTAAAATCTTACATTAAAAAATCTGTTGTCTCTAATGTCGGTTAACTGACGTAACAACGTCATAAGAAAATACTGATGGAATGGCCTTTACCGCACTCTTTAAAAGAAAATTTTAATTTGATTTGTTTGTGATAGATATACGTTGCCGAATACGGAGGCCGATTGTGCCTTTTTGTCGCTTGTTCCGCGATCTCGCTTGCACTTCAAGCCTTAAATAAAACGCCTCAGAGCGAGGTAACGCCGCACGAATCATGTTTTTTTGGTGCGTGCAGCCGGCTCCATCAAATCATAAGATGTTGTCACATTAACATACATATAATCGTGCCTCTTGTCACGGTAAAAAAACCAAAATTGAAAATTTCCTGCAACACGCGAGCAAAGAGCGAAAGCGATGTACACTAATATAGATATGTACCATAAGTGATCTGGTTTCGAATAATTAGGCATTGAGTTCAATTAATGTGTTCGCGAGATGGCAACACTGCATTATCATCAACCTACCAGCCAAAAGGACTGGTATCCAGGCTAGAAAACCTTACAAAACAGAAAAAAACAATCTACCCTTAAGATCTAGGGGTTTGTGTAAAAAAATTGATCCGTGCTTCGTAGGGCATTTCTATTAGCCTTCGGTCTCGGTTGTTGTCTATGATTACTTAGACGGCAGTCGTTTCACAATCATAATATATCAGAAGCCTGCTATAGTAGTAGGCTGTGAAAAGTCTAACACCAGAGTTAATCAGAACGTTCGACTTTGTATCCCGTGGTTACATCAAAAGCACTGTTAAGATTCTTTTTTTTCCATAGTTTGAATAAAATTAGAGAGCAAAAGTATTTTTATAGTTTTTCCTACCTAGTTTTATTCACAATATGAAATAAAAGAATTTTAAAAGTCTTTGTTGGCTTACTTTTAAGGCCGTAATCGCTCTGCCTACCCCGCAAGCGATAAAAGCGTGATATTATGTATGTATAGAGAAGCATACTATGTATGCAAAACAACATTTGAAGTTACTATTCAAATCGTATTAAGGACCAGCTTTTCTTGATTCCTTAAATGAGTAGTTGTTAAATTACTGTTACCCTGTCATATTTGAACCCACACACACACACACACACAAATCACGCCTTTATCCCTTGCGGGGTAGGCAGAGCGATAACGATAGCAAAATTACGATCGTTATCGCCACGTCTAACAATATTTGAGGGTCGTTGCAGATAAGTCGTGTATCACTATAGTGACAGGTTGTCAGCCTGTCGCCTAAAATTGCAATACAGTTAAAACCCTCGAGTCCTTCAGTCGCCTTTTACGACACCCGCGGGAAAGAAATGGGGTGATGCTATTCTAAGCCGGCATCACACGGCATATTTGAACCCGTTATGACAGTTTCAAGCTGCCTCCGACGCGGTTGCAACTGTAGTAATAGCTACATTAACTCACGTCCAGAGAGCTTTTATACATTTTCCGAGTAATTACTCAACAACGTTTTGCAGGTTGAATTTTGGCGATATTTACTCATATTCAGTTTATACGCGGCCCAAAAACTACCAAACAATTTATCGAACACAGCAAATCCATCTACGGTTGGGAGCAGGGCTGCCACGAGCCGCATTTATACTAGGAAAATAAAATTGTTATAAAAAGGAGAAAGGGAGGAGGAGAGGAGGTCGTTTTTAAAATTGTTATTGTTATCGTTTTTTTACAATAACTAATTTATTCAGAATCCATATGAATCTACTTAGAAATTAATCTTTAAAAAATGTTTTACTATACTATACTACGCTTTTTTTTTGTATTAATTACCTCTGTAACTATTATATACGCTGCCATATCTGACACTGGGGTTCATCGGGTCGTTGCACGACTCAGTGGCCCACATGAAAAAATAATAATATAGTATTGAAAATCTCTTTTATTTTTCTAATGCTAAATATGTGTTATGATTCATTATCTCTGAACTATCAGCACGCCCAGCGGTTGTTCCCGCTGCTAATCGCTTTTCCATGAGTTAAAGACGTTTTATTGGCATATATGATACATTAAAAAAAAACTATTGAATCACTCAATCTATAATAGATAACTGAATCAAAATCCTTTGTGATTAAAAGGAGTTAGTAATGTTTATGACAGACAGACAGACAAATAGCGACTGCATTTTATGTATTGAGAACTCTAGCTAGATAAAACTAACTCTAGATAAAAGTAGCTCTTCGAGTTATCCACTTTTCAAACAATTTACAAGAACAAGTAGTTACTAATGGAGCAATTTCATTATTTATCTAATTTGTTACTTATAATAATCATGACAATATTCCCTATATTTTTGATGAAGTAGCAACCCTGACCGAGTGGCTGTATACACACACCTACGCGGCTATATGTCTATATGTACTTGTCAATGTGTGTCCCTGGCCTATGTACCGCGTATTGATTTTGTATGTATGTGCCTGTATGTAATTATATAATTACTGTGACAGTAATCAGCTACGCATTGCTAAATTGATTTCGGGTAAGTGTATTCTGATCTCCTAGTCATTAACTTGCTTATAAGTGTATCAAACTTGGATAATGCTCTCCTAGTATCAAGTAAGTTATGACGTTTTTAGGAATATAGAGTTAGAAATGTCATTTTTCTATTTCAGTAAAAAGTTAAATAATTGTCTACATTTCTATGATATTTAATATTAACTTCACCTAAAATAGTTTTTGTTTAGAAATTAATTCACTCGCCCTTAATGTACTTTGGTATTTTTTTATCTTAAAAAATACATACATACATGTATCACGTGTTTCTCCCTTGCGGGGTAGGCAGAGCTTTAACGGCCGCAAAAAAATACAGCCGCTATTGCCACGTCTGACATTTTAAAGGATTGCTTTCTAAGGTTGTTTCTGAAAACACATGTATCATATAGTGACAGGTTGTAAGTCTATCACCTAAACTTTGTAATGCACCAATACTCTCGAATCTTAAAAAATGTTGGCCCTATTTCGAATATTCTTTGACTAGTTAAGACTAAGGAGTCATGACAAAATAGTATCAAAATCAGTTCAGTCAGTAGAGTTTCCAGGATAGCTATATTACTTTTGAATCGTTTTAACTGAATTACCAAAAAAATGTAGATTTTATTTTTCCTAAACTATGACTTTGTTAGACAAAGTATGAAGTTTGACTAACGAACTAATTTTTAAGCTGAAGAGCAGTGTAATAAATGGCATAGGCAAGATATGCATCTACAATTTGATCCAACTTCATAGAAAACACATTGTAAGAATTCATAAAATTATTCAGCAAGTGCCTCTTCTAAATTATAGAGAAGACCAAAGTGCAGCGAACACGTTCCAACGGTCGCCAAGTCGCCCGGTGTTAGAACTAATAGCTAATATGTAGAGCAAGGTGCAGTTTTTTTGCCATCGATTGTCCCGACATCAGAATGTGCGTGTGGCTGAGTGTCATTGATGCATTTCGGTGTGGGGCGGGGGGGTAGGGGAGCCGGGGGGCTGGCCACGCGCCTCCGAACGCACCTCGCGCCCGCGGCCGGCTACCGAGCCTCCGACCAACTCTACCAGCCAGTGTGCGTCCTCACGCCGACCAGAGCCGACGCACGCCGCGCCTAAACCACAACTTCGACGCGTTCGCGATCTTATCATTTATCAGTAAAATTCGAATTTCGAAGCCGGCCGGTCCGAAAGGTTTGTTTCTCGTCACGCTTCCGTTCCAAACTCAAATTAAACCGGATATTTTCAGTGTTTTTTCACGTTCTCATTCTGTTCTTCGAGTTTCTTGCAGTTTTTTGCAGTGCTATGCAATTTTGCATCAGAAACGGATAGACCGATGAGTAAGTGCCTTGGCATTGCTGCGTGGTGACTGCAAAAAATGCAATTAGTCCCCATCTATGTAGGTTGTCGTGTCTAAGTTTCCTTTGTCACGACCGTTGAAGTAAGACAAGGCATTGTTTTAGTGAATTTATTAGCCTAGTCGCTCTTAGAATGACCATAGTTGTTTCCTAGTATAAGTTTTCCTTCTGGCTTTTTTAGTCTGTTGTAAACATGACCGAATGACCGATATTTTCAGCGCTTTTTTGTAACTAAAGTTATATCTAAGCATGTTTTACTAATGTATCACAAACACGTCCAACTTACATAAAGCTACCAGGAGTGCAAACTATCGAAGAAGTGGAAGTACATGATGGCGCATTGAACGCCGTGAAGTTTGAAAGTAATTTTGAAGAGCAAGCGCGCGTCGAACTAATCAAATCGTCCACGGTGCTTACTTCGCCGGCACTGATAAGAGCGCGCCGGCTAATGTAGAGCTATGTTGCTCTGGTAACAATCCATTTTTTTACGTTGTTTTTTTCACGATAAGTGACCTAGTTTTACGAGCGTAAGAGCATTTTTAATAAGAACCAGCGTAGGATGTTCAAAGGAATACATACAAGTCTAGTCTCTGTTGGTAGTTTGAAGTAAAGATATTACAATATCCGAGAATAAAATGGATGAAACATCAATTTAATTTACTTACTATTAAGTTTCATCTTTAACTCTTCATCAATTGCAACAGGATTAAGAATTATGATTTTTATGATGAATTAAAATAAAACAATAAAGTGAATAAGTAAAACAATTCCAAATTACATTTCAATAAAAACAGAATTAAAGGTTAAACAAACTTACCTAAAGTGAAGTTTGACCATAATTATACGAGCCGCTGCATCCGAAGAGATTTACATAATTCACCAAGTAGTCCACTTCTCAATGTACCAGGCACCGAACACAATTTTTAGAGCTAAAACGCTAAAAAATAGGAATTAAAACGAACTGCATAGTCCCTATGAGCGGGGGGTGCGCTTGCGCGCCCCCACCTCCCCGTCACTGCCGCCGGCCCTGCGCGCCTGACGTTCGTCATTTCTTCAGAGAAATATTTCACAAAAAAGTTAGGTATACTAGGGCACAATAGACGTAGTCTATATTATTGGGTTAGGGCGGGTTTGTAAATCTCTTCGGATGCAGCGGCTCGTATAATTATGGTCAAACTTCACTTTAGGTAAGTTTGTTTAACCTTTAATTATACTTCGCCGCTGCATCCTCGAGATTTACATAATTCACCAAGTAGATGTTCAGAGTCTTTTTTGGGAAATAGTATAAATCGAAACAAACATAATTATGACAAATGATATTGTTTTTCTTTATTCATGCAAAATTTGATATTTTAATAATCTCTCTAGCTAGAGGTACTAGCTGTATACACAGCTTCCGCAAATACATTATCATTGTTATTGATTGTTAATGGCCGGTTATAAAATTTTCCGAACACTAAAGAATTGCCAGACCAACCTGCGGTTTTCTTAATCAATTCTATAGAGACGCCGCTACGACCAGCCGCTGAAGTCGCAGCGTGGCGAGTGCTATGAGCCGAGAACACAGCTGTGTCAATCCCACTTTCAGAAAGCACCTGCTTAATCCACCGGCTGATCGTAGAAGCACTAGCACTGTGAACAGGTTTTTTGATAGTAAGTACTAATTTATCACACTGAGTACCCTGTCTTAACGCTTGGGTTAAGTTAATGTAAGAAGTCAAGGTTTTAGCTGGGCATATTTGTTTCTTATCATGGAAGAATGGTAAAATAAGGCGAGGCATAGGCCTGTCAGGAGCTGAGGTCTTGATTATATCGTCAACTAGTATCTCAATATTTGAGTCACTGTTAACTTTAATATTGGTAAGTTTTATTAACGATAACGTCTGCACACGTTGTGCCGTTGACAACGCGAGCAGAGTTACTAACTTTTTAGTTAAATGTTCTAGAGAAATTTCTTCATTTGGATACCAGTTGCCGAGAAAATCAAGAACTTTATTAGTATCCCATGTAGATTCATACTTAGGGAAACAAGGTCTTATTTTATATACTCCTTTAAGGAATCTGTTGACACTACTGTCAGTACTAATGCATTTTCCTAAGATTAATGCCAGCCCTGACCTACAAGTATTTAGGGTAGAATAACTAGCTCCAGAATTAAATTCTTGTGTAAGAAAATTCAAAACCGTCGGTATTGGTACTGCGTAATAATCACTTACGTTATTAGAATTACAGAAACTCCACCATTTTTTATAGACAACATTGTACTGTTTTAAAGAATTTGGGGATAGTGAAGCGATCATAATTTCTACAGTTTCTGGGGCTAGAGATTGTTTTGAAAACGCTTGCCTGATAAAAGGCATGACACCAGGGTAAGGCTGCGCCAAAGAGGGTGTTGTGTCCTGAAAGGAGACAAAAGCAGATCACAACTAGGTGATAAATATATGGGTTTGGAGGTCTGAAGAGCGACAAACAGGGGAAACCATGGTTGGCTCGGCCAGTACGGAACGACCATAATACCAGAGGCTTGCTCGTCGATGATTTTTCTTAAACATTTCAAAATCAATGAAAACGGTGGAAACAAATAGAAGAAGTATTTATTCCATTTCAGGGTAAATGCATCAATGTTGAATGCTTGGGGGTCTCGTTTCCAAGAAACATACTTCGGACATTTATTGTTCAAGCGCGATGCGAAAAGGTCTATATTTGGATGCCCAAATGTCTTTACAATTCTTTTGAATGCTAGTCTTGATAATTCCCATTCAGTATCCACATTGGTGCATCTGGATTCTTGATCGGCTTCTACGTTTTCCTTCGATTTTATATATGAAGCAAACACTAAAACCTGGCGCTCTTCACACCACTGCCAAATATCCCTTGTGATGTCGTTTAAGTGAGGATATTGCACTCCTCCCATCCTATTTATGTACGATACAGCGGTTGTGTTGTCAATCCTAAGTAAAATTTCTTTATTACATAATTTACCCGCGAAACATTTAAGTCCTATGAAGGCTGCCTTCAGTTCTAAAAAATTTATGTGATTTTTGGCTTCACTTGGACTCCAAAACCCTCTAGAGCGCTCTCCTTCACAAGCTATTCCCCAGCCAGTGAGGGACGAATCAGAATATATCTCTAACGCGTAGCTAGCCTGCCGAATAGGGTTGACAGAGGTCATAATGTGATTTTTCCACCAGTCAAAATCTGATTGTAAATAAGATTTCAATGTCATTAAACTGTCATAATCATCATTGGAATCTAGGAGTGCAAGATATTTCTCTCTTTCAAACCTTTTGGTGTAAAGCCAGCCATAATCTATGGCAGGACAGGCAGATGTTAGTAGGCCTAAAAACATTGCAAAATCCCTAATAGTCAATGATGTTTTCTTTGAAATATTCTCAGTCTTAGTGAGAATATTTAGCCTTTTCTTGTCAGTTAATTTTAACACCATATCAACTGAATTTAATTCAAAGCCTAAATATTTTTTATTTTGACTGGGGGTCAAATCACTCTTAGAGTAGTTTATTACAAATCCTAACTTAAACAAAATATTGACAGTTTCAGTTACTTTCTGAAAGCAGCCTGCGTAGGTATCATCAATACATAACCAGTCGTCTAGATAGACCACCAGTAAATGACCTTTATTTCTTAAATAAGTAGCAACCGGTTTCAAAAGCTTTGTAAAAACGAATGGGGCTGAGCAAAGACCAAATGGAAGGCACTGAAATTCATAGAGCTGGCCTTGAAACTTAAACCGTAAAAACTTTTTACTTATTGGATGAATCGGTATCAAAAAATATGCATCCTTGAGGTCAATGTTTGCCATATAATTATACCGGGAAAGAAGCTTAGAAGCCGTTCTTATGTCTTCCATTTTAAAATGCTTAGCATCAATAAATTTATTTAATGCTTTAAGATTGAGTATGAAGCGGAATGACCCATCAGGTTTAGGAGTAAGAAATATTTTAGAAACAAACTGACCAGGTGCGTATGCACATTTGACTATAGCTCCAGAATACAATAATTTGTTAATTTCTAGTTGAATATTTGCAGCCTCTTCATGGGAAAAACAAGAGTTAACAGGTTCATTAGCTTGTACTACTGCACAATTAAAGGGTATTTTATATCCCGTAACATATTCTAAAATAACTGGATCTTTAGTAATTGATTTCCAAGCATTAATGAAATATTGTAGCCTGCCGGCGTGAACATTTACCTCCATTAGGTTTTCCTGGTCGACTTGTTGTTCGTCTTCGCTGTCGGGTAGCGATCGTTCGCCGCCCGTTGAGATCTGGATGCTTGAGTCGGGTACCGACTCCTGTTCCCACCCGTCCTCGGCAAGTCTCTCGACGCTCGCTGTCTGGGTGGGCCCCTCGCGTTTCCCTGACGCGGTGTACGGTTCGGATTCGGACGGTAGAATGAGGTCGATGGCTGTGGTTCCGTTGCCTTTATCTGAAGACCAGATTTTTCAGCTGTCTTTGATGCTTTTATTTTGTCACCCAGGTTTTCTCCAAACAAAAACGAATCTCTTTTGACGTTGTCAACAATGTTGTTGAAATTCTTACCCAAACAATAAGAGGTAAGCTTTCTTCTGGATAGTGTATTCTGGAAATGTAAATCCAACAGAATCTGCCCAGTTTCTGATATCTTTTTTATGATATCTGTCTTTGCCATATCACCCTCAATTAATGTTGACATTAAGTTTGTTAAAGACGCTATGCCTAAGCCAAGGTGGTTCTGAGCTTTTTCGAACCGCTTGTCTCTTTTTCTTCCAGGTTCACTACAAACTGCTGATATTTCAGGGTTTAGCTTTGGAGCCTTAAGAAGTTGGAAATTTTCAGGGATATGAATACTTTCAAACAAAGTCTGTCTTGTGTCTTTACTCAATCCTTCAGTTATTATTTTCCCCCAGCGTTTAGAGATTTCTTCCCTGATTTTTGGGCCAAAAACTTCATCTTTTTCTTTTGACTCACCCAAAGCTTCTAGGATATCCTGAGGTAGTTGAGGTGGCTGCTCAGCCTGTTCATCTGGACCATTAGGGTTACAGGCGGAAGCCTCAACACGGTCAGGTACGGGCGGCGGCGAGCGCGGCGGCGGCGGCGGCGGCGAGCGCGCTCGTGGTGACAATCGCAGTCGCGGTGACAATCGCGGCCGCGACGCCGTTGAACCATTGTTGGGGCAAACGACCACCGAAGAAAGTCTTTCTCGCTCTGTATCGGAATAATCCGAGTCTGAGTATTCGCCACCTTCCGTATAATTATCCGGGTCATCAGATTCATAGTCTGTAATAGATCACATGAATACTGTCACACTTACTACCCTTGACGGAGGGAAGCCGTTACGTCAGCGACTGCAGTCATGCTGTAGCTCTGAATGACTCAGCATTCACGTATATGGAAAGCACGGATTACAATCATAGTTGTAATTCTATGTGCACGTCAAGAAAGTACCTACTGACTGCACTCGAGTTACAGCTCTTATTTACTTTCGTAAATATCTTACTTATTGACTGCAATCTATTGGTTACAGTTCTAAAGTAGAAAGTCACGCGACATACAATCAACTTGCAGTTCTATTGAACTACAAAACAACAACACGATCGTAGGTACCTATTAGGTACGAAGGTATCTTCTAGCTATCTAGGTAAGTCGGTACGCAACTTATTTCTTTCCAAAATGTTGTTTACAACTTACAAGACGAATATAAGAATGCATTCATCATTTCGTGTAGGTACGAACCTATATAACTTCTGTAAAAGCTGAAATCTTTTATTAAGTAACCGTTATAGGTAAAAAGTGTAACTAGTAGGCAAGTAAAATAACTTTAAAATAGCACTAATTTGTTCTTTCCGTCAGCAAAAGACACCAAGACAAGGCAAATGTGAAATACCGAAAATAGAGGGTATTTAACGAAAAACATATCAAGGGTTATATGATACTCGAATTCTGTCGTAATGTCTTTTAAACAAGTACACGTTTCTTACTCATAGTTAAGCATAATTATTGTTTGTACTCACATTCATCATTGTAGTATGGTGGATAATAATATTTTTGTCGTTCGATATGGCGTTCCAAACGCCGTATCTTTTTGTGTAACTCGTCCGTATCCCTATCTTTGCGGTGTCGTTTCCGCTTTCCCATCACGGATTCACTGGAAATTCACTCACTGATGCTACAATACGACGATAAAAAACTTATTTCACTTTAACTTTTTCTATATTATTGAAAATAAATAGTAAAAAACACACTAGGTGCGGAACGATGTTTCGATGCCTGCACAAAAAAAGCGAATGACGAACGTCAGGCGCGCAGGGCCGGCGGCAGTGACGGGGAGGTGGGGGCGCGCAAGCGCACCCCCCGCTCATAGGGACTATGCAGTTCGTTTTAATTCCTATTTTTTAGCGTTTTAGCTCTAAAAATTGTGTTCGGTGCCTGGTACATTGAGAAGTGGACTACTTGGTGAATTATGTAAATCTCGAGGATGCAGCGGCGAAGTATAATAAATATTATTGAAGTTTGTTAATCTTACCAAACAGTATTTTTCGTTTAAATCAGCTTCCGCTTTTATTCACAATCCATATTAGAAAAATAAACGCTCTGCTTAAGGGATAAATATGCGTGATGTAAGTTCTACATTAAAAGATGTAATGATAAAAGTAATAATTCATCATCAGGTTCTACTATCGTCAGCACATTAGCTTACCCAATTAAGGGATCAATTTTTACTTGTTTTTCTTAGTATATGTATGAAAAACCAATATAAGTTGGTCCATTAAATGCTGCTTGCTCGCAACAGTACCTCATCATTCTCTTTGCTGTTCTCTGTCGAGGTCGGCTACCAAACCTAGGGGATGTGACCTGGAACCAAGTTTTTGCACAGAGCGACTGTCATCCGAGCTCTGCAACCAGAAGGCTAAACTGGCCCGAATCCTAGGTTAAGTCACATTCAAATATCATCTGAATTAAAATTTTCTTTGATTGTGGGTTTCATCACCACGTTTTCCTTTCACCGTAAGAGCAGTCGGTATATGTACGAGAGTAAAAACACATTGTTAAATGACGGGGATCAAACTCTGGTCTCACGATTGTAAGACCGGTGTCCTAAACACTTGGCCACCGACGCTCTAGGGCTCGCAATAGTACCTACGGAACTACAAACATAGATTACCTACAACTATACCTAGGCAAAGTATACAATTGTAGAGAACCACAAACGACACTATACTTAATCCCTCGCCCACGGTAAAGTGGCCGTTCAGAGAAGGCCACGGCAAAAATATGTCACATACATAGGCACATATTACGTAGTGTGCAATCAGACTTTTTGCAAAAAAAAGTCCTACCCCGCAATGCTCTGACAATAAGTTCTCAGAAACCGTTACACTGGTAATGAGGGGACCCTACTAGAGATGGGACCGTATCAAGAGTACTACCATAGTACTAAAGTATCCTGAGAAGTAACATATTATGGAGTAACGAAATACTTTTGCCTGTAATCCATAAAATTTAACTTGTTGCCTGTGACGTCTATCTGTTTAGGCCAAATGCTATGACATAAGGTCCATTTTCCTTTGTTTACTTATGGTTTAGTATGGATCTGTCAAACGTCACAGATTTAAAGCTATATTTTATAAACTATAGTATCTTTCTTAGCTGCATTATTATTACAGCTACACTATTATTATTATATTTATATAAACTATATTTAACTTTAGTTTTTACAATAGGTATTTCATAAAACTAATTTATTATAAAATAAAAATTCAAAAAGAAAAATAAACATTAAAGCCATGCAAAAAAATGTAAACTGTCAAGCCAGCAGTTTTTTGATGAAATGCATTTTTGCAATACTGCACAAGTAAGAACAAAAACAAATTGTTTTTCTTTTTGTTGTACGTACAGTTCAAATTCCATGTCAACATTTTAAATACATGAGTAAACTTTATGTACTATTGCATTTATTTAACAATTTACTAACCGACTTCAAAAAAGAAGGTTCTCAATTTGTCCTGTATATATGTTTGTCCGCGATTATCTCCCGTTAGGCTGAACCGATTTTGATGCGGTTTTCAGCAAAGTATTGTCAGACTCTGAAGAAGGTTTTAGGCATATTAACCGTCAAAATAATTCAGGTTCGCAGTTTTAAACATTCTTTGAAGGGACAATATTTTACACAAGAGATGCATAAATGACACGAGAAACACTCTTACAACAGCCCTTGCTTATTTCTAAAGCAAGTTGTGTTTTTCTTATTCGAAAAAACTTTTAAACCAGACAGATAAAAAACTCCTGGAACAGAAAAATATCAAGTTGCTATTTCTGTTATCTGTAGGTACTATCTCTAGACCGGCCCCCTCATTCAAAGGTGGTAGATATAAAATGAGAAAAATAGAGTGAACCGACTCCGTGAGCTGACCGACCATTGCTCATTCACATACCGGTCGTTTCGCATTTTAATAGTTACAGCATTTACGTATGGGCTAAGGTATGGTGAGATTATGGTGCAGTAATACCATAGACAAGAATGGTAATTGCTCCACCGACAAGAGCATGGCTCCTAAGTTTGATGATGATTGATGGATACCATAAGGCGATAAGGCCGCCTTTGCTTACTTTTAGTTATAGTTTTTTTGTACCGTTTTGAGTTTTAATATTGTGTTTGTTGTAAGCAATAAAGAGTTTATCTATCTATCTACCATACAACATCAATAGGTTTCAAATAGATGCTTGAAGCAACAGATAATTTTGAGATTGGTGGTAGAGCGGCAAGTAAAGTAATAATGTAAAATATTACACGTCGCCTTTGAAAAGTAGTTGTTATTTGAAATTGAAAATATATTTAAAAAACTATTGATAGGTCTCGCTGAATAATCAAAGTACGTTAAATTGTAATATTGTTTTCAAATAGAACTATGTGAATGGTTTATACTTAAAACAGCCTTCAAATTACTAGACATTTAAGTGCCATGCTACCAGGATAGCATAATTGCATAAATTAATTCCCAAAAGACCGTATAAATCCATCATAGTCAGTCTTCGCAGAGTCGTTCTACCAGGCGATCATAAAAAGCACGCTTTATGCCACTGGCCACTGCCACCGTGCCGAAAGCCATTAAACTGGCCATGTTGTTATCAGTAAAAAAGAAAATAGGCGAAGTGCATTGACCGAAAGAGGACCTACAAGAACCGCGAATGTTCGTTTAATCCACAGTATTTTTCAGCTCAAAACTGTAAACTGACTAATAGGAGAGTTTCTTCTGATGACATGCAGTGCCTATGAATAACATAGTGTACGTAATTCTATGCTGTGTTGAAAAATATTCAATATTCTCAATATAGCGGCTACCATACTTTTGTCACAGGTTCCGTTTCACGTTATATTGAAACCAGTTTACGTTGATCCTTCAAATTGATTATAATCATCCGTGTGCTCGCGCTTTCGCTTATCGCTGGACCTCTTTGCGATTTGATCTGCCATATCCGTCGCTGTTATACTCTCCTGGTATTTTTCTATTATACTATAACAGCCATAACAGTCCACTGCTGGATATGGGTCTCGCCCTACAAGGGGGATTTGCCATACTCATCACGCTTGACAGGCGCATTGGCGAGCGCAGTGCAAGGTGTTGTATTTACAGAGAACGCTGCTGCCCATTCCCTGGACTCATCCCTTACTCGGTGTTTACGACACCCGCGGGTATATATGGGGTGAAGCTATTCTAAGCCGGCACCACATGGTATTTTTCAGTAGGTAATGTTGAAAACAGTTCCGTGTGATGCCGGCTTAGAGTGCCGTATGATGCCGGCTTAGAATAGCATCACTCCGTTTCCTACCTGTGGGTGTCGTAAGAGGCGACTTGAGGATTTCAGGTGTACTACAACTTTTAGGCGACAGGCTGACACCCTGTCACTATAGTGATACACAAAATGATCTCAAACGGCCCTCTATATTTGTCAGACGTGGCGACAGCGACCGTATTTTTACGGCCGCTAGCGCTCTGCCTACCCCGTAAGGGATAAAGGCGTGATATATGTTTATATGTATGTATGTTTAAAACATTATTTTTGTTTTGTCTGACTGAAGTAAGTCACTTTAATTTAATTAGGTGCTTATACCAAATGATAAAGATACTATACCTACTAATAAATTGTAATCTGAAATCTTAACATCAAAGGCGGTAAATTCTTTTGACGAAAAAACACATAGATCTCTGTTCTCTACCGCACCTCATCCTTTTTTAACCAACTTCCAAAAACAGGTTATTCATGCGGTTCAGAAGATCCGTATATCTGGTATTTGGTATTTTTATTGTAAAGTCGGTTAATTATTTTTTCAATTACGTCTAGTAAATTCGGATGGGTACCAATAAAAGAATCACACGGTAACTTGGTTGAATTAGGTAAAATGTAAACATACCTAACTCCTATTATGTTCGAAACATAATGAAAACCTGTTAACAATTACTATCTATTCAATTGCAACCCTTATTTTCTATTTTTGTAAGTCGGTCAAGTTTCATAGAACGTGTAAAAAAATTACATATAGCAACCCTTGGGTTACGTCAATAGGCATGAAGACTGGCAGGCCAAATGAGCTACTTTTTAAAACGATATTTTGTACGAAAATACGAAGAGATGACGTCATATCTTTCTATTTTGGCTGGTGTCAAAACACTTACTTTTATATAATTTTTCTGTTTATTAATTCAAATTTTGAATATTTCGAAAAACTATAAATGGAGTATGTAGTATTTTTGGACAATAGTTTTAAGCAAACTACTTCTGTATTTTATTAATGACCCAGTCATCTAGCAAATTGATTACTCATGTTTGACTGACGTCCTTTAAGTTTTAATAGTAAAATTTTGGGGTCAGGCTATACTGGTTAAACTTAAGAAATGTATCAAAATCTACTATAAGTTGGTCCTTCCAATGAGTAATTCTCCTCCCGAACTTTACAATCAAGCTATAAATTCAGTTGTGTTCAATTTAAGAGAACAGCTTACACTGGTTATACCTAATAATAATATGGAAAACTAATATAAGTTGGTCCCTCAAGTACCATACACTAAAGCAAACAATGCAGTCCATTGAAAAGTGTGCTCAAACAAGGGGGGAGTATAAAAAAAATGGGTTATTTTTTCGAAAATGAACCGTTCGCGGAGAACTGACCTCGTGCAACGCATGGGGCGATGGGGTGGCACTTGGGTGGGGTGGTTCTTACACGTAGGACATAGTATTGCGGTATCTAGCAGTTTTTTTTTTTGCGGTTTTTCGTCAAAAGAAGCTTGTAGCGACTGGATGACGCAGACGGGAGGTTGTACTTTGTACTTTATCTCTCTCTCTCTTTTCGTGAGGGACACCGAGTTGTCCATCGACCCGATGAACCCTAGTACTTATCGGTTATATTGAGAAAATGAGTTTGTACGTAATCGCCAAGTAATCGCATAGAAACGAGGAATCTTGACATTCATGCGGCGGTTTGCTAGATGTCAAAATCCGCTACATCAAGTGGCACGTGTGCGATCCATCTTAGGATGGCCACCCTTCTTGGTACGGTCGCTGGGCTAGACTAGTGTACACAGTGTACACTACAACACACTTATACATCATGCCTAATGTTTGTTTAAAAATTTGATTCCTTTTTCAAAAATGAACCGGTAGAGAACTGACCTAGTGCATCTACCCTGCTTAGTACAGTCACTGGTTTAGGCTTGTGTATAGTCAATGCAGGAAACTAGATTTGTAGATTTTTGTGACTGTAGGTACTCCTTACAGCTCGTCATTACAATTTATAATACAGCGAACTTTAGTTGGCTTTATAAGCTTGCCTGGTAGAGAATGCTACTTAGCATTAAGGCCGCCTTGTAGTACAGTTTCTGTTGTTTGTGTTTTCGACTGCTGTATTTACTATTAAAAACTAAACAGCGAAAGTCGACCGCCTACCCTCAAAGACAATTTCTAGTATTTGCTTCATGCTGTTTTTCAGCAAAATAGCACGCTATTAACTACCTTCAGGGTTTCAGTTGTACACCAACTTAAGTCTGTCGACCGTACAGCCTACAAATAATTAAGTAGGTATTTGATTTATGCTGATTTTTTATGAAATAAAACGCTATCATCTACATTCAAGATGTTCTAGTAATACGTGGAAATGTAAATACGAAAGAGCAGTCCATTTTTTCTTTGCATCTCTCTTTATTAGCATTTTTTCATTGGTGCCCTTTTTATTGTTGAAGGTAAGTTATCATATTAATTTGATTCGTTTTAATAATGTGATCGTGAGCATTACAAAAATTTGGTTTGGACTTTGTAACAGTTTTTACACTTAGGTAGTAACACAAGAATATTCGTTTCATTAGTATGAAAAACACTTAAGTGTTGGTACTGAAGGCTCTACTTTAGGTATTCCTAATTTATTTATTATAAAAATCGGTCATTCGGTCACTTCGTTTATAAAATATTTAGATATTTTGGTAAATAAGTTAATTATGTAGGTATTTACTATTTATTTAAGGAGCTGAAGCGTGACAAAAGCAAATCTTCATAAATAATTTTCCAATCATAGGAGAGCTGAAGAATTAACTCCAGAACGAAGATGAGTGTGAAAAACTAAATCTCCGACAGACTTTTTTATCACCAAAGACTGTGCTGTGCAATTTACCAAAAAAACAGATTCAAGATGGCCGCCAAGAGGAAAGCTGGCGCTCTACTGCAACACGTTCTGCCAAAGGTAACTCTTCGCATTCTTATTTCTGCGCTCCTAGTAGATACCATCAGACAGATCCTGTGCCTGTGTGTTATCTTCCAAAATACCAAGACCTCGAAATAATCTACAGTGAAACCGCTTCGTAGGTCAGATAAAAATGGCCGGCATAACCCTGAGTACGCAACGATGGCACTTTTAAAATGATACGGTCAGTCTATAGCGCAGTAAAGATGGTATATAATTAAAGGAATTTGTAATGAAACGACTCCCATGGTTACTAATATTAAGCAGCCAATTCGAGATGTCCTTTGCTCGGTCTTATTTGATATTGGTGACGGAGGCGTTGAGACGTAGTCGGGTATTAGACGCAGCCAGGGTTACCGAACCAAAAAATGAAATATCGGTAGTTGTAGAGTCATCCAATTGATAGAATTCGGTAGAATCCTATTTTTGCTTAAAGAACTGCTTGTCTGGTTTCTTTGATTGTATTTCGAAAATGACAATTGTGGAAATAACAGAAATTGTGATAAATGCTTAGAAGTAAATTAAGATACCTAACTACATTGTAAATTGTAACAGACTCGACTTTATATCGCTTCACGTAAAAGTATGAAAACGTTCTTCACATGCTTAAAGTAATTCATATTCTTTGTGAAACTCAGTATATTATACTAAAATCGTTAGATCGGTAGGTAATCTTCCGATTTCTCTGTTGGCGCGGTAACCCTGGCGCATCGAAATTGGCGCCAAAGTCAGTTTTCCCGCCGCGGGCGGTTCGCCTTGCAAAATGGCGGAGTCTCGAATGACACGCAGCGACGACGTACGCTAGATTACGATGGATAAGCGATAAGCTTCGCTGGTTTACTGTATTTTTTGCTGTTAACAACAGAAAGGTTTATTTATAAAAGTGTTTCAAAGAAAATAAGTAACGTATGCTATTATTACATTACCTACTCTAAGTAGGTAGAGATCAGAAAACTTATTTTAGCTCAGCTTAACACAACACCATAATTTTTAAACCATACTTTTTCGATCCTTCTTTTTAAACGTTAATTTTAATATGCCTACATAGGTAATGCATTGCATGTTTTTTTAAATTTTGTTTTACCTACCTGTTTTCCTGTGGGAATATATGTTATACCTATAAAACTCCTAACGAATCATTCTATTTTTTACAAACAACTATATCAAAATCCGTTGCGTGGTTAGGGAATAGTAAGGGGTGTCCATGACATATAGACATACATAGAAATGCAAAAAGCGACTTAATGCTAAGTACTGAAGAGAAAATAAGGTAAGAAGTAAATTAAATCATTAAAAAATCTATTAGGTAATTCAATAAAGATATCCATACAATGCTAGCTAGCAGTGACCAATGAGGCGCCGGACGGCCTTGCGACCGCTACCTAGGTACCCTTACACGCGCACCTAGACCTAAACCTAGCTCTTAGGTATCTAGTATTACCTACTCGGCTAGGCTAAAATGCTTGCCAACACAAATGTGCTTGGTTTACTTAGGTATTTACCCGACTGACTTAAAAGGATGGTTATGTTTTTCGAAATGTTAAAAATTTGAATTCATAAGCAGAAATATAATATAAAATTAAGTGTTTTGACTCCAGCCAAAGTAGAGAAACATGACTCTTCGTATTTTCCATATATTTTCTTTCATATAAAATATTGTATTAAAAAGTAGCTGATTTGACCTGCCCGTCATTATGCCCATTATAATGATTAAGTATCAACTTTTTTATCACATTAGCAACTTTAATTCCCTTTAAATGTTTCATTATGAATCTATGGAAAACCATTCTTATTTTGATCCCTCTAATAATACAGTGAATATGATAGTAGTTTGTATTCTTAGATGCAATCTTACCTACATCTGAGGATGTAGAATGTATATCCAACTTCAACCAACATTCCTTTCCCAGTAAGTTGAGTTTTTAACCATACTTGGCACTTGGCACAGAACCATCTACGACATTGAGGTATTCGAGTGAATCAAGGGCCGCTTTGTCCGCTAGTGAGCCTATGTCATGTAACTACCTACTAAGCATTTATGAATCCTTAGTAACTAGTACTAATTCTACTGCTTTTACACCAAGAACCCTGATTACAGAGTTCGTAGTGTATCATCAAAATAGTACAAAGGAAACCGCTTTTTACATTTCTCAGTCTGTATATCTGTCAGTCATGGACACCGCTTACTTCTTCTAAACTGCGCAACGGATACTGATGTAGTTTTTTTTTAATTAACATAACATAACATAACAAAATTCTTTATTGCACAAAAAAGTAACAACATGTAGAAAACACAAAAGAAACAGTACAATAAGGCGGCCTTAATGCTAGGTAGCATTCTCTACCAGGCAACCTTAGGGTAAAAGAGAGAGTGCGATTATGGAAGCGGGATAGTGCAAATATTACCTAATAGTAGATACTAAATAAATAACAATATAATACATAAACAATTTTACATAGCAATTTTAATTAAGAGTGTGATTCAAGATATGTTTGTTTATATGTATAATACTTGACGGAAAGTGTTATTCCCGGTTAACAGTAGGTACATACATACATACACAGATCACGCCTGTATCCCTGGTGGGGTAGGCAGAGCGTTAACGACAGTAAAATTACAGTCGCGACACGTCTGACGAATGTTTGAGGGTAGTTTCAGATAAGTCGTGTATCATTATAGTGACAGGTTGTCAGCCTGTCGCCTAAAATTGCAATACACATGAAACCTTCAAGTCCTTAGTCGGCTTCTACGATACCCACAGGGAGGAAATGGAGTGATGCTATTCTAAGCCGGCATCACGCGGCAGGTACAACCGTAGGTACAGCCGATACTAATTTGTATCTTCGCTATCAAAAAGACCACTTTCTCACTGACTACCAGGATACAGAAAGACAAAATTTATTAGAATTTCCCGAAGATTTAGAAGACTACCGCTCTATAATTTTTTTGGTATGAAAAGAACTTTGAATTCTAAAGTACCTACTTAATACTTATTGACCAAAGTCAGCTAGTTTATACTTACCTACTAATACTATTTACTAGCTACGTACCAGCTTGTTCTTTACTATAGTTATAGCTAGTTAGACTAGGCCATGAAACGAGACCTAGGCTTAGGACTTAGGACATAAGCCGTCAAGCTGTCTTGCACGTAACACAAGGAATGCCTAATCTAGGGCCGGTCGAACGTACTTGGTTCAAACCTGTTAGTTCCACTGTCAATCTTACTTACCTATTAATAATACTTATTATGTCATTTTAAACATAATAAAATGGCTGTGTGATGCCGGCTTAGAATAGCATCATCCCATTTCTTCCCGCGGGTGTAGTAAAAGGCCTCGAGGATTTTATGTGTATTACAATTTTAGGCGACAGGCTGACAACCTGTCACTGCAGTGATACACGAATCATCTGAAAAGGCCCTCAATACTTGTCAGACGTGGCGATAACGCCCGTAAGAGTCCCCAGACACAGCACTGTCCAAAGAATTAAAGCAATTTAAATTTTACTGCCGCCTCTGATGCACTGCCTAACCCTAGCCAACCCGTAAGAGATAAAGGTGTGATGTGTGTATTAAAGTGTGTATGTATTTTACTGAATCTACATTATTCAAGTCAGGCGCCCCGGCGCAGCCTGCATTCCGCCATTTTGCATGTCATCGTGGTCTTAAACTTACTTGAACTTAAACCTCTGATTCAAGGTTCGGCAAACCTAAACCCAGTTGATATAAAATTAGATCTACCAGGACTTCATAATAATGCTGGAGCTTACCCGTACACATGGGACACCACCGATTAAATCCTTACATTATTCAAGTCAGGCGCCTGCGCAGCCTGTATTCCGCCATTTTGCATGTCATGCCCCGATTCAAGGTTTGGCAGGCCGTCTTGCTGGCGGCCACGAGAATTATCAAGATTAGAAAACACAGTACGTATGGCTGCATATTTGATGTGCTTGGATACGACAAAGTAGATACCTTCATAGAGAACACTTAGAAAGGGAAAATTTTATCATACCTACTCTGCTGGGCATATATGTTAAGTAGTTTAAAAAAGGTGAAATCCGTACACGAGTAGAATTCGAGTTACATTATCTACCCGTTCTTTACTTACAGTTTGTTTATATACATTTTCTCTGTATGGTTAGTAAACTTTACATAAAGTAACTACCACAGAATAAAATAATAGTACTAGCATGTACTACTTATCTATACTTACGATATTTTATGAATCAGCTGATTCCATAACCAAAACCCACATACGACAGAGCACTTACCCTACTTGCGCTGCCCACATGAACTAAATCCATTAACAAAAATTACACACACAACAAGAAACGACCGTCGCACTTATCATAGAACATCAACGAAGCACACACTAATTCCATTTTCACCCCCAATTTATATCTGTCACTTCTGCTGCCCTGGTAGGAGCGCGTAAAAATATTGTTTTTACTTATCCCCTAGGGGTGGGGGATAGGGGGGAGGTAATTACTTGAGCAGCCGTCTGGCAGCTCTGGGGGGCAGAAATTACTACGGAGAGGCCTGCCCAAGCTGGCGAGGTTTTTGTAGATGACATGGTGTTTTTCTTAATCTGTGGATAGGCTAGGTTTAGGACGGGTACCCAGGGCGTCCATTAGCTAAAACTACTTTAAGTTGATCCCTTAAATTAAGTCTCTTGTGATGATGTAGATTAAAATAAATATGAGCGAGCAGTATAGCAGCTAAGTGGCAATACGAAAATGTAACGTGAAAAGAAACGCACGGCAACCAGGCTAACATAAATCGGAAAAACTCCCTCGTGAAAAATGTAGCGATATTTGAGAGGCAAGTTTTCGTGTGACCCCTTTGCTTGTAGTAGCGCCAGCGGTGACCTTGACCCGGCGGCGAGACGAGTGCAAGCCGACGGGAGCTGAAAATGTGAGCATTTTTTGCAGAATTGAAAAATCACTCGTACCTCGTAACCTTTTGGAGTGATACATTCCCTTATATTTTGATCCAATTAATGACATAGCTAAATCGTGGCACATTGATCCAAAATCATGTCTTATTTCATTACTCATTGATGTGATGTGATGAATGGAATCACTGTCGTCAACATTGTTTTCTCTGTTAAACATTATTATTTGACAGTAAGACGATAAAGGTTGTTTGCCGTTGAAGTGAGGAAAATAAGGAATTATACTTAGATTTTCAACCAAAAGAAAGGACTCTTTTTCGTCATAAATTATTTAAGGAGTTTTTAAAATATTAGATTTTTTTTGCTCGGTGCTTGTAGCATACCTCTCCTTTATGATGCGCACAGTATAGAGACTTATCTCGCGGGCGAGAAGACTTCACAAGTGTCAAATCGTATGGATTTTATCCAAACAAGTGAATAATTTTGATTACAAGTGTAGAGAAAATCGAAGTCGCGGTTGCGCATCATAACTGGGCTAGATTTAAGAATGTCGCTTACACTGTTTACTTATTTATACGTAGGTACATGTTTACGAGAAACCTTATTTCCTATTTCCGCGCCACCGTGCAAACGAAATCATGAAAACGTGTACAGGTGCGTGAATTTAACAACGTTTATAAATCCACTACTAGGGGAGCAGAAGGCGCGAGACGGTATCTTATCTAAAGCCGTAGAGTAAGAGGTTTGTAGAAGACTCACTGTTCTATTTTCAAAACTGACAAAGTTGGTGTCCTATTGCTACTGTGATTACCTGTATTTCAGTTGTTGGGCAAATTAACTGGTGCAGTAGTATCGAAAGAAAATGAATCATTTTCCTCACGACGCATAATGTCTTAAACGCACCATGACCTAAACGCATAATAATAACCTAAACGCATAATGACCTTAACGCATAATGACATAAACGTATATTGCCCTAAACGCATAATGAATGATTTCGGCATAGCAAATGATAGAGATATCAAGTGTATTTCGTTTTCGCCCTGTTTATTTCCTTGAAAAAGCTTTCTTCTTCTTCTATCGTTTGATAGATCACGCTTCAAAGAGCGCGCCGTTGGAGACACGAGACGCCGACTTGTAACCGCTGCCAATGTGGACAGCATCCTCCTCTTGGCATCGTAATCCTCATTACTGAGGGCCGTTTGTGTTTCCCTGGATGGGAAACATATTTTCTGTTTCACAATGTTTTTCCATCGCTGCATTCCCTGCTTGTCTTTAGCGACATAGAGCGCAACGTCCAGCTTGGCCTACAGTGCCGAGCATATTTGGTCAGACCATCTAAATGTAGTTGTAGGTACTGCGACTGCATCTTTGTCGTTTGCCATTGACTTTCCCAGTGCACAGCGTAGACGTTACATGAAAATCAAATAGTAATTAATATACAGGTGCTTAAAAATCCAGTACTGGGGGAGCAGCAGGCGCAAGGAAGTATCTATACCTACACAGGCTTTCTCAGTAGATCACGCTTCAAAGAGCGCGCCGCTGGAGGCACGAGGCGCCGACTTGTAACCGCTGCTACGCATGCCTCCCTGATATCGCTGTGCACAGCATAGAGATTTGTTCTACATTCTACATTATATTAAGGTTTAGAAAGAGAAAAATACTCCGAAATATCCCTTAATTTAAGATCGGTAGCAGAAGCTTTCGAAGTAGAGTAAAAGTAAGCTACCTATATACGTAGTTATTGGAATCAGTTCAAACCAGTTGCCACAGACCACAATACTAACGATGTTGCGCTGTACATTCCGCCTTTTACTCCTGTAACTATGAAGCTTTGTGAAATACGCGTTGCTTCCCGTCGTACACGCGACCCCCATTTGGTTTTTCGAGGTCGGCCCCCTCTCGTAATGCGAGTATCTGCGTCGCTGAGTATACCTCCTCCTGTGCTCACCTACCCTGGTACTTGTGCCTGGTGGATACGCGGTTTGTGCCTAGTTTCTCTGCCATGTTACATCATTGTTAATTAATTTGGCGGTGTACTTACTTGGTTTTACTTTACTGAATTTGAGAAAATTCGGCGTTATCTCGTTTTATTTCGAATCTTGGTAACCTAAACCGAAACGGGACGGAAAACCATGTTGCTTGAAGTATGGATAGCACATCACCAACTATTCTTACTTTTTCTTTCTCCTTTTCAATATTTCTACTTTTTTTTATAGTAAACAAAACAACTTTTCGGACAAAATATCAACTTACTGGCATGTTATAAAATATTAATACCGATATTTCTTTTTCTTTCAGCAGAACAGAGTATATGCAAAAGCAAAAATTGCTTATTAATAACTGAATGAAGAACTCAGAGTCTAGCAGTTAATTAAAAGCGCCGAAGCATTTGATGTTATTTTTTCTTTTTTTTTTCATGTTTTCCTCCACGTGGCAGTCTTATCATAAAGCTGAGTGGGTTGGAGCGATCTTGAACACTCGTATTATACAGGGTGCTATTAAAAGCACTACGCTCCTTGTAAGGGGTGAATCAGGTCAAGAAACTGAACAACTTTCCCTAAGGAACGTATGTCGAAATAACCAAATTAATTAGAATTTTCTAGAATTATACTGTCAACCCACGGAATAATTTTGTTTTGGAGGTACAGTTTTTTTTAAATTTTCGGGCTATGTTCCTTAGCTAAAATTTTTCTGTTTTACGTCCTGATTAGCCCCTTTAACTAACACTAGTACTTTTTCTAACAACCTGTATTACATAGATCAAAATAACGGTCTCTAATTACCTTGTTCTTTTACAAGGTACAAAATAAGGTGACATTTTTGTCCCCTGTGGCGTTCTGAAACAAACAATCTAATTCGTAGACACTTTTGCGTCCAATGGTTGCGTCTACGTACCCACCACAAACCTATGTTTGTTCAAATGTAATAAATCAGTTGAGTATATATATGTCAGCCTAGCAACTCAAGCATTGAAAATAAGTAAGCAAAAAGTACGGTCCCAACCCAACACGGTCAGTGTTGGGTTGGGACCGTACTTTTGGCCTAGTAACGTCACAGACCTACAATTTTATGTCATTTTTGACGAGCTGTGTGTGTCGATGATTTTAACTATAAATCAAATATTTACGTTTTGTCTGTGAGGTAAAAGAAAGTCACACATTTTATATATTACATTAGCTATTCATACTGCACAGGTACCTACTTGTAATAAGGAGCCAAGTCTAGTTTTCCTTGGAGGTTTAAATCGTGTACCGACTCTAAGGATTCCTGGAATCACCCTTTTCAAACTCTGTGGCTGGACCTGATTTAGGGTGTTGACGTGGATCTATAGGAATTTTTAAAAATCTTAAGCCAATTTTCATTTTATGACGGCTTTGTATTTCATGAGAAGTCATTATACTTGCTTTTGGACGATCTATCTAGGATTATTTGTCAATACTCCAAGTCCAGATTAGTCCAATGAAAAAATATTACTACTAAAAATCCATTCAAAAGATTCTAATCCATTATAAGGTGTGAATCAGCCCTTGAAACTGAAACACTTTCCCCAAGAAACATAGGTCGAAATATGAGAATTTTTTTTCGACCTCCCATACAAATTGACTTCGTCGATCGGTAACCCTGTACATTACTGATCTGATCAATGAATAGTAACACCTTGGCGGTAAAAATGCTATATCAATGGTCACTTTATCTGTGAAAGTACCTTCAAGTACAGTTCCGAGTAGACTTTTTGCTAGCCTGGACATTTTACACGGAACAAAGAACTATTTTACATAGAAGAGCAAAGCACTGCCTACGGCGCGCAAGCTCCTTTCAAGTTTGGACCTACTGTATTAGCCTTAGAACTGTTACATATATTGTATGGACATAGCCATGTTTTTTGGAAATTATTTTGCTTGAGCGGAAAAGTAACTTTCATGTTTTTTGTAGAGCTTTGCTACGACGTAGCAAACGCAGCTAGTATATTTTGTATTACAAAACATTTGTTTTTTTTTACTATTATCAATTCTCGGCAGAATTGAATACACAGTCGTTTGTAAAGCTTCGTCCTTTGTCCGCAAGATGCCTCATTGGTGACGAAACTCGTTATTTTTGCTTATTGCTTATGCAGCCGTAACCGTAATCGTCATTGTGCATTGATGACGGGTCGCGTCCGGCCCGGTAAATCAATGCCGCTTATGTACGAAGTCATCGCTTATGTACCTATGTACTCCTGGTACATAGCGAGCTGTACGTGTATAGTGGGTATGCGTGTACGTAGATAATCTCGTCATAGCTCGCACCCGTTATGGTATTACTCTGTGTGGGTGTAGGGGGGTAGGGAGGGCCCGCGAGTGCCGCAGGGGGGCGCTGTCCGCTTTAAAAATACTGGGGCGTTAGCAAAACTACCGAGCCAGCAGAACAGCGAAGCCGTTTGCGTTGAAAGATCGCGAAGACTTCCACTTGCAGCCCGCCCCTGCGCCCCTGGTCGAGACGGGCAAAAAGTTCTCAAAATGGCGAGTGAAAAAAGTCAAGCTCCGATGTAGCTATTAAGCGCGCCAGCGAAAAACGTTTTTGGCTCATGAAGTTACAATAGACGAGAGTTGAATCACAATGTTAAGTCATATCACATAGGTAGGTAGGTACCTTTTAACTTCATTCCGTCTGAAGAAAAAATAAGACTATTCGGTTCGAATGCAACTATTATTATCAAAAGAATCGTCAATATGTCGTCATCTTGTCATGTCCGCCTGTTTGTCTGTCCGTTAGCCAGCCCTATTTTCCAAAAAGGTACGGCTTTACCTGCTTTTGCAAGGGATTGTTTTCTAATGTTTAGTAACTTTGCTGGTACTCAGCAACCTATTAAATATGTTAGCACTTTTTCTAAATAATGTCCATTATAACGACAGCTAATAACAAGAAAGCCACACTTTCAACAAGCTCGCCTTAAAAAAGTCGCGGTCATTAGAAACTCGCGTAGTCTTATTAGAACTTAATAAGCATGATGATAAGGATGTGATGCGCTCCTCATTATGAAAGATATCGATAACAGGCTTCATGGAGCGTTAGAAATACACACACATTCATATCACGCCTATATCCCTGGCGGGGTAGGCAGAGCGTTAACGACAGTCGTTACGCCACGTCTGACAAATGGAGCGTTATAGGTTAATGCAAATGTCATTTAAGGGAGGAATTAGAATGCGAGCTTCTTTGTATTACAAAAGATTATGAGATTATGACAATAGTTCGGCGCGATGCATACATTTTACTATCTACACATAAAATTCATAAAAAAAAGTGCGATTTCAAGTTCGCACAATAATTACAATAAAAAAATACATCCTGGGTGTAATTTTTTTTCATTTGTCTGAATAAATAGACGCCAAATTCTTTTCATTTCTCCATTTCCTCATAAAACTGAATGCTTAATGCAAAGTCATTATATTTAATTTAAAATCTGAAAGCATAATAGTTAGAAAACAAAGTTTAGATATTTTTAGACGATGCACGCATAAAGCAGGTAAATATTAATAATACATACATACATATATCACGCCTTTATCCCTCGCTTAACGGCCGTAAGAATACTGTCGCTATCGCTACGTCTGACATTTTTGAGGATTGTTTTCCAAGGTTGTTTCCGAAAACATGTGTATCACTAAGACAGTTTGTCAGCCTGTCGCCTAAAAATTGTAATACACCAATACTCTCGAGTCCCTTAGTCGCCTCTTACGACACCCGCGGGAAGGATATGTAGTGATGCTATTATAAACCTGCATAACACGGCATAATAATAATACAACTAGTTTTTTTTTTGGAATCCGAACATTATGAGATGAGTGTAGATAAATGTATTTTGTTGGTATTTACGCGTCGGGCGGGCGCGGGGTGGTGCCGCGGGGGCGCCGCGGGGGCGCCACGGGCCACGGGCGTCATCGCGCCCCTCGCGTGGGTATTTAATGATTATACGCTGACTGCCACCTGATTGCCCGCACTGGGCACAGTCGATGATTGCCGGATATCGATAGAATTCGCCAGATGACCGGGTCTATACACCAAGAATTCGAAATTACTATCTTGTCGATATTTCTACAAAATAGTAAACATTCATTTTAAATACAAAACTATTGTCCAAAAATACTACATACTGTAGTACACATTATTACTACTATATACTACACATTATTATACACGTTACTATACTACATACATTTATAGTTTTTCCAAATATTCAAAGTTAGAATTAATAAACAAAAAAATAATATAAAAGTAAGTGTTTTGACGCCAGCCAAACTAGAAAGACATGACGTCATCTCTTCGTATTTTCATACAAAATATCGTTTTAAAAAGTACGTCATTTGACATGCCAGTCATCATGCGCTTTGTTGAGGCACTGTTGTTATCTAGAATTACTTAGAAATGGATAAGGCAAAGGATATTATAACACCGTGCCGTGTGATGCCGGCTTAGAATAGCATCACCCCACATCCTTCCCGTGGGTGTCGTAAGAGGCGACTAAGGGACTCAAGAGTATTGGTGTATTAAAATTTTTAAGCGACAGGCTGACAACCTGTCACTATAGTAATACACATGTTTCCTGAAACAACCTTGGAAAACAATCCTCAAAATGTCAGACGTGGCAATAGTGGCTGTATTCATACGGCCACTATCGCTCTGCCTACCCCACAAGGGATAAAGGCGTGATATGTGTATGTATGTATGTATATTATAACACCGTAATCTCAATCATCATTATTCGAATCTTAAAAAACTATAACTTAGATTTTATTCATTATTCATAGAAGCTTGATGAAAATAATTATAAACAATACCTACATGAGAGATTAGTTGTATTCTAAGAGAGGGTTCTCCAGGGAAATGAATACGAAATTAAAGTAAATAAGAAATTAGCTTTAAACACAAATAACAATTTGAAATCACTATTACTAGTAGCAGGCGTCTGACATGGTTGTGTAAACCGCCCGCCCTCTACATTAGACTGCAGCCGGGAGCTACGACTTAACGTGCTCTCCGAATTTCGGAACCATCTTGTTACGGACAATCTGGTGGTTCAGCCTGCAAGGTCCTTACCAGACTAGGAGCAAGTTCAAAAAGAGATAAACATAATATCAACTTTGTAAATGTGGCATCGAGAATCGAACCCGTAACCTCTGCGTGGCAGGCAGTCGCACTACCACTGCGCCACATCGGTCGTCAATGCCGCTTTCACTACTAAACTAAGGTATGGCCGTTTGTATAGGCCATATCTGACATCTGTCAAAAGGAGATGTCAACAAAGAAAAATAAACCTTATGGCATAGCGTTAACACGATTTTAACACCTGTCAAATATGGCCTATTCGAACGTCCATACTTAGTGAGGGATTTTTTTCTTAGCACAAAGAGGACGCGTAACAAAACTATCGACAAGCCGTAAACTATCATCGATACCGCGGGGCGGTGTCACATCGAGATCACTCGCGGGGAGGCACTACACCGCGGGGGGGTCGGGGGGGTACATAACACAGCCCATGTATCAGTACATGGGCCGCACATACCGGGGGTACGTCCCGAAATTTTGCAGTTATTTTGTATCGAAAACTAGGTTATTTCGCGATTCAGCCCGCAATGTGTGCATATGTATATGTATGTATGTAGCCTTTGTGCGGGACGGCCATGATTGACTCGGAATAATTCGAATTTATTGTAACTGGCCAGGTACCAGATGGATTCCATATTCGAAATTTAAATTCATTGTACATACCATGCGCACACAAAGAGCACGCAACGTTCAAAACCTCACATTTTTGCTTTGCTCTCTCTCTCTCTTCGTGGGGGACACCGAGACGTCCAACGACCCGATGAACCTTGGTGTCAGAGTTTTTCAACCGCCTACTACTAGTAGCAGGCCTCTGACATGGTTGAGTAACACAGTAAGTAAGTGCGCTAAAATACGCTGAAAGTACGTACGGTCAAGGAAACATGTAGTCTCTACCTACTTCTTTGGGAATGAGGCGTGATTTATACGTATGTATGAAGCATGGTCAAACTCAGACTGGGTTAAATAGTTTGGACTTTGAACCGTTCTTATACCGAGGAACGTCTTATCCGGATGAGAGCTTACTGGTACCTACATACTTAGCTCTCTTCTCTTTTCGTGTGGAACACCGGGTCGTCCAACGACTCAATGTACCGTGTCTGAATTTTTCAACCGCCTTCTACAAGTAGCAAGCTTCTGACATGGTTGTGTAACGACCGCCGTCTAAGTAATCATAGACAGCAACCGGAACCTACGGCTTAACGTGCCATCTGAAACACGGAACCATCTTTCTTACGGACAATCGGGTGGTTCAGCCCACAATGTCCTAACAAGACTGGGAACAAATTCACAAAGTGATAAATATCAACTTTGTGAGTGACCCATCGAGAATCGAACTCAGAACCTTCTGCGTCGGGCAGGCGCACTACCACTGCGCCATATCGGTCAGCACTTAGCTAAGATTATCACTAAAATGTGTATCACGTTTACATATTGTATACAACGTCTACTAAAACATATTTTCTATTCTATTCTATATGAGTATTATGTTGATCCCTTCGGTGCGTCCCAGTTGTCCCCAAGATCCGCGTCCCCAAAAAAGTGGGGCAAGGTATAGTTATTTATTTTAAAAAATGCTGTATAATAGAGAATAAAAGCATGATAATTATTGTATATGTATATAATAGCACAAATAGCATCACCCCATTACTTTCCTGCGGGTGTCATAAGAGGCGACAGGCTGACAACCTGTCATTATAGTGATACACGAATTATCGGAAACAGCCCTCAATATTTTGTTAGACGTGGTGTTAGCGACCGTATTTTTACGGCCGTTAGCGCTCTGCCTACCCCGCAAGGGATAAAGGCGTGCTATATGTACATAGTTTATACGCATTTGCAAAGAACTTAAAGTTGTCAAACGCTTTAAGTTTTTAATCGGTCTTCAGGCGTAGATCAATTTAAATGGGTCAATCCACCTGCTAACACAACCTCTTCCACTTCGCCGGTCGGGTAATCTGAAATTATTCATCTGTCAACCTTTAGTTTGATGACAAACTGCTTAACCGCCGCACCGCAGTCACTACACGCGTCCGTGCACTAGTGTTGGCCAACTATCGATAGTTGGTACTGCTATCGATAGTTTTCATTTAAAAAATCCTATACAATGGATACTTTCGATAACACTGTCCCGAAGGAGTAGCGGATAGTAGTTCTGCCTTTTACGCCGAGGGTCGTGGGTTCGATCCCCAAAGGTCACAAATATTTGTTAAGTCTTTTCAAATATTTGTCTTTAGTCTAGGTGTTTTCTATGTATAAGATGTTTTTATTTATGACAAAAAAAGTATATAAGTATTAGTATCGATATCTAGTTCCCATAGTACAAGCTATTCTTAATTTTGACCTGGATGGTGCTGTGTGAATTGTCCAGGATATTTTATTTATTATTTATAAGTATCGATGGTTCAAAATGTCTATACTAATGAAAGGTGCAATACTATCTATGAATAATATCCACATAGTATCGTGGCTCATGATTAAAAAACAATAATCGATAGTATCGCGTCTTATTACTATGGCGTCGATAAGCCGTCGGTCCCGGTTGCTGTCTATGATAGATAACTTAGATAGCGCTCGTTACACAACCATGTCAGAGGCCTGCTACTAGTAGTAGTAGGGACAAAAACTCGTGCCAATAGCGTCCATCGGGTCAAGGCGACTTGGTGTAGGAAAAGAAGAAGATATAATCGATAGTTAGTGGTTTCTTATTCGTTTTTATTTATTTTTATGTTTTGTTCCATAGGGATAAAGGCGTGATATATGTATGTATGTATGTTCCATTATTCTGTATGTTTTTACCGATAGTTGAACGATAGCCTAAACTATCGATTATCGATATCGATTAGTCCACTATGTAGTAGCAACACTACCATGCAACTTACCTGTCATTGATGTGCAATTAATTGTAGACCAAATTGCAATGAACTTGGGATTAGTTTTAGTGTGACGAACTGCGGGTAGTGCCTAACCAAGCGTACATTGCTGGAAAGCTAGATTAATTTGAATTTATTCAATGTTTAGCAATTAAATCAAGAAATCTGAATAAAATTAGTAACATAGGTAGGTATGGACTTTCTATACAACTACTACTATTCAAGTAAGACTAACTTTTTGTTGAAAACTTAAATAAAATCGTAAAACTTCAACTATCGTAAAACGAAAAGACTAGCAAGTTTTTCCAGAAAGATTTCTGCATTGTTACAAGAATAATCCAAAACAAAATATTTGCTGCGTCTAGAATTGCCAGCAGTCTACTCAAAAACTAAGTCAAATAGTAACTACACGGTTCCTAATAGCCATTTTACCCTACTAGCGAGCACTCGCTGCTATTATCTATAAAAAAAACAGCATCGAAATCCGTTTCCTGGAATAGGAGAAGCGGCGTCTATGACAGGCAAGAATTGTCCTTTTTTACATTTTAGCCAGTATAATACAGATTCACTAGGTACTTGTAAATTCAGACAATTACTGAAAGACGTAATGCTATCTTAATATTCAGGTATGAGCATATCTATACATACCTAAGGTTGGTAGGTACTTTAAACGCAGGCTATAACTATCTAAACGTCTTGTGTGTACCAGGCTGCCATACATAGGTGAAGGGTCAACGGATATTTAGTGTCCGCATCTGCTATGCGGTCCTTACCCACCGCCCTAAGACGGTCGATATCTGCCTCGTCACCCCCTCACGGGCATGTGCACCTGGTACTTAGTTTCAAATAGCATGGCAAATTACTACCTAAAATTATTATTATCAAGCCCTTATATCAAGGGTGACAGTTTTCTCTTTAAACTGTGTAATTTAACCCTTAATCGACTGTTTCTACGATATACAATTAAGAACTGACATGTATTTCTGTTTTTCGATTAGCCAATAATTTAAAACAAATTGGCAACATTAGCTCGCAAAATTTATGAAAAGCTAAACTGTTCTTTATCTAGGTCACACAATCGATACGATTGCGTAGGTTCCACACAAAATTAAAACACTGCACATTATAAAGAATGCGCTTAGGTACGAATTTCGACACAAAACAAATAAAAGCGCAACAATACAATACAAGGGTCATAGTTTCCATATTATGCATATTTTTTTTGTTTACCTCAAAACGTGATACATGTAGATTGTAGGTGTCTAAATACATAAAACGCAAAGATGGCTGACTGAACTACCAATGCACAGCCTAAACTACTTGACTAATCGAGCTTGAATTTGACATGCACATAGCCACTATAATGTAGATAGATATCCGCTTAGAAACATACATACATACATATATCACGCCTTTATCCCTTGCGGGGTAGGCAGAGCGATAGTTGCCGTAAGAATACAGCCACTATCGCCACGTCTGACATTTTTGAGGATTGTTTTCCAAGGTTGTTTCAGAAAACATGTGTATTACTATAGTGACAGGTTGTCAGCCTGTCGCCTAAAAATTGTAATACACCAGTTCTCTCGAGTCCCTTAGTCGCCTCTTACGACACCCGCGGGAAGGATGTGGGGTGATGCTATTCTAAGCCGGCATCACACGGCTTAAAAACAGTTTTTAGAAATTCATATTCTAAGGGGGTAAAACAGGGATGAAAGTATGTATGAAACTTTTATTCCTTCGATTTACTGTACATACCGATTTGCTTCAAACTTCGCAATATGGGAAAACTTAAGAAATTATGAACGTTTTGTAGCGTTTTTCGAAAAGTAACCCTTCAGGCAAGAAAGGGGATGACAGAGCATAGCATACGTGTCATTATGTGATGCTAGTGATGATTATGCCTACGAGTTCTATTTTAATAGTTACAAATAAGTAAAACTTCCCTACATTCGGGCAGCAAGCAACGATTCCCACTTTACATTCAATCCGAGAGTGAGGGTGATATGGATGACGTTTGTGTTTGTATTGAAGCCACCTGTTGGACGAAAATCTTCGTGTTTTCGTAAGGCGCGGGAAACGTGAATCGGGGAGCGGTAAAATGCCGCGATTGTCTCTCAACAATTTTGACCAAAATTTTATGCAAAACGAATTATCAGTACTTAGTATAAAGCAAAGTCGCCATTCGCGTCTGTATGTATGCTTAAATATTTTAAACGACACAACAGATTTTGATGCAGGTTTTTTAATAGAGCGATTGATTCAAGAGGAAGGTTTATATTTATAGTACTTTTCAGGAAAACATCCTATTCCCACGGGAAAATGAGTTAGGTACAGCAGGTCGCTAATGCTTTTATAGTAGTCACGCTTTGCGTGTCATTATTCTTTATTTTCGTGTGGGACACTAAGTCGTCTAACGATCCGATGAACCCTAACAAATTTTATTCATAACAATAAAAAATATCAGGTAATTCGTAATTTGAATATTCTGAATTTATCCTTCCTGAACGCCTATCATGCGCGTGTCAAACCATAACATGGATACTACACGTATAACTCATTTAAGAAAATAAGAAAAATACAAACTTAATATTTTAATTTATAGTTTCACTACTCAGGATCTGCCTACCGATAGACTAACCTACCGATTGGCTAACCTAACTTTCATGGACATCGTAATCGGCTTCACTTTGACAGTTAAAGGCCATACGGACTCTACTTTGGCACAAATCCATCTTGATGCAATTTTACAAACAAAATGCTTCGGCTTTTTTTATCGGTATCGGACAATTAATCCCCAGTAACTTCCTGCAACATTTTAGCGCTCTTCACCAAATATTTGTATACGTGTGCGTTTCACACACAACAACAGTCCACGTTTCAAAGGGATTCGTCTCCATTCATACGTTTGATGGTCGGACACTATGCGACACCGATTCCGAGTCGGTCTCGCTTTTATTAAGCAAACTTATTGCTACGTCATGCTGACCTGGTATTTTTGGAACTGGGATAGCTTAATAACAACCCTTTGTGATTTAGATTACGTGTATCTTTACGTTTTAGCACACCCTTTTTAGGGTTTCGTAGTCTCCTACAAACCCCTATCGTTTAAGGTCCGTATTTATAAATCGCACTCAACCCTGAGCTATTTTGACAAATATCAGTCAATATTAACGACATCTTAATTTGCACTCGAGATCGATCTGAGATTTGAGTGCGGTTTATAAATACGGGCCTTAAAACAGGAAGGTAGGGGATAATACCATTCTCATGTGAGTTTTTAATGGGACGTAGTTTCGCAGTAAGGACCCAAGCCACATCAGGTCACTTTTGAGTTATGAGCTTTTGAAGTTTGGATTGGTATTCTTCAGGATAATCGTATTCATGGTTTTTTATTCTGTTGTATATCAATGACAAAATAAGTTTACATTGTATTTTTAAAAAAATTATTGCAGTTTTGATAAGCGTGTCTCTTCTATTTTAAAAAAAGGAGGGTTGAGTCCTTTCTGATAAATTGGTATTATTAAGTGAAAGGTAACAAAAAATATTTCACGATAACGATCCAGAATATTACTTGTAAAGTATCGCCGCCCGAATATGCCCTATTTGACAGCTGTCAAAACCATACTAAAGGACATCTCGACAAAGAAAAGTTATAGCATTAACAGGATTTTGACAGCTGTCAAATATTGCCTAAAATTCGTTTTTGTTTGCCTCATGACCAAGTCGTTCGATCAGTGCGTCTTACCAGTCATGACATAGGTACGGGCCGGAGACGTGGAAACTGACAGTTTAACTGGCCCAACTGCTACATGTTACTTAGAGAGCTACGGAAAAGGATCTCGCCAATGGACAGGCGGTTCGGAATGAGACTATCCGCAAAAAGACCAAAGTAATGGATATAGTCCGAAAGAGTAGCAAACTGAAGTGGCAGTCGGCTGGTCACATCTGTTTTTGTCAGAACCGACGGCGGTGGAGTATGCGGGTTCCTAAGTGGAGATCACGCCTTGGCAAGCGTATCGTTGGACGTCCTCCGGCCAGATGGACCTATGACAGAAAGAGAGCAGCTGGTAGCCATTGGATAGCGAAAGCGGGAGTTTGTACCCTGGGGGAGGTCTACGTTCAGCGGGCACAGTCAGTTCAGTGGACTGCTATAAAATAATTTGATGATGCTTGAACCAGAATCAATTTGTTTATGAGGGTTAGGGTAGGATAGGATTCCTCGTCAACAAAGTACTTTCTGACAACACTGACAACGTGAAGGAGATCTGCTGCGTCTTGACCAGGGTAGCTTACCTCGTACTGAAATTGACCGAGAGACACTCTGTCAAGGTTGTACTTGTATATGCAATGAGTTCAAACATCTCAGACGAAGAAGTGGAGGCCCTATAAGACGGCGTATCGAAGGCTACGCACCGACCGAGTGAAACCCACTAACGGTTGTCATGGGGGACTTCAACGCCAAAATGGGACAAGGTGGCGAATCACCTTAGGAACATGGCTATGGGAGCTGAAACCAGAGAGGCCAAATGCTGGTCAGCAGACAAGGGCTGTTTTGTCTGTGTGAACACCTTTTTTCAGAAAAAGCCCCGGCCCCAAGCAGTGGATCCGAAAGACCTCTGACGGTAAGACGAAGAACAGGATTGACATTTGTGCTTTTTATTCATCATGACGATTAAAAGACACATATTTATGGAACTCTCTGTCATCTTCTTAATAACAGAAGCGATCACCGACTTGTCAGAGGCAACATAAATATCAACTTCAAGCGGGAATGTGCCGCATGATAAGGCCACTTCTCTGCTCCAATTTGCCCCAAACTAAAAAGACTCCCGATATATAGAAGATAGGGTGGACTCTGAGCTGCTAAAGGCTACTGGGAAACTGGTCCTTGTGGAGCTGAAAAGGCTATCCAACTCCAGTGATAGCCAATGGGACAACCCGGAAGGCGTGGAGCAGTGATGTCGTGGATTTGTTTTTCAAAAAAGGAGATAAAACGCTTCTCAAAAACTACATGCCGTTCACACTGCTGCATGCAGCTTTCTCGAGAGTCATAACGAATCGTCTGGCATCAAGAGTTGACGCCTTTCAGCCACCGGAGCAGGTAGGGTTTCGTAAAGGCTTCAACATCTTAACCACATCCATACTGTACGGCAGGTCATACATAGGTCAAAAGAGTATAACCAACCGCTGTGTTTGGCTTTTGTGGACTATGAGAAACCTGAGCTGGGCGAGTCTGCAGGAAGGACATCAAGTCTGCAAGCGATGCCAACTGAGAAACCCATATAAAATGGCGACGATGTCCATTTAAGTACAAAACCAGAAACAAGACCCACCCAGCAGGGTGTATGACAGGGTGACGTTACATCACCCAGACTTTTTACCAATGCGCTGGAGGATATCTTACACGGGGGTGGACGGGCTATCAACGTCAACGTCAACCTCATACATCTCCGCTTTGTCGACGACATCTTCTTAATGGCTGCATCGCAGCAGGTCTTGCAAAAAAATCTGTCAAGTCTAATCACTGTGTCGAGACGTTTCGGATGGTCTCGGGATGAAATTGGACAAGGCAAAGATCTACTAATGGTTTTTTTTTTAAATAAAATTTGTAGCAAGAAACAAAATAAAGTCCATACGTATGGATCGAAAATGGCCTTAGTAGAACTATAACCAATTTATCAGAAAAGAATTAAACAGTTTAAGTTATTTCAGATGCATGGAATTTTTTTCTTGTTTTATTCAAGTAGAATTTATCAGAACTGACCTAGACAGTTTGAGTCTTTTCAGCTAAATGAAACGTCGTCTTGTATAAACCACATACAAATTATGAGAAATGACCTAAATTGGTTGAGTCGTTTTTGAGAAATAAACAATTGCACTATTTCTACAAATAATGTTTTATTTAAAACGACTCAGACAGCTTGAGTCTTTTTGGTTGAACTTTTTCACTGCATCCGAATAAATGAGAAACGACTTAGTATGTAAAACGCTGCCTTTGGCTTGTCTGATCGTAAGTCTTTTTTGCCGAGTGAAAGAGCTGACCCTAAAAACCTCTTTGGTAACACTAACTCATTTTTGACAATTTTGTGGATTGAGTCTTTTCTGCGAAACTACGTCCTGATTCTTTGTTTTCAATCAATCAGATTGGCATTAGGATTAGTCTGTCTAACTTTCGAAGAACAATCCTAACATAACTAGAACATGTCAATAATGTTGAAACGATAATGTTTCTACCACGCTGTAAAGAAAGCTTCGCCTCATAATTTCATGTTAGCCTGATAAAAATTAAAAACCCGCAGCAGCTGCGGCCCTAATAACTAGCCTGCATGCCATCCGGGGTACCAGGGAGCTAGCACGCTGCACGTACATGCACCATGCTATATTTAGCGGTTGTCCATTTGAAGCACTATCGATTTGTGTCCGCGGCCGGTGCAATGACCCGCGGCGGCCCGTGTTTCGCTAATTTATTAATTATTTTAATTATTACGAATATATGGTGCCCTGGTTACATTTTGACAGTGCTCGATCGATCTGGTTTCAGGGGAGATCAAATAGTAATTTTTATTTACTCGCCATAGCAAGAAAAACTGTTGATGATCATGACGATGTCAAGTTTCTAGTTTTAAAATCTGATTCAGGTTTTTTTTTGTTTCAGGATAATTTGACACCAGACCCCGGAGACATGACGGACGACGACAATTTTCCTAGTAAGTTTACATCATTCCGTTTATTTATAAAGTTCAATCAAATTATAACAGCCACTTGCATCAAATCAACATCTCATGTTGGTATTTTATGTGTCACAAATTGGCTAAAAAACACTGGCATAAAATACCGACTACCGATTGGCTATTTTTAAAACAAATTGTTGTGTTCTAAAGTTCTAAATTTGAAATTAATTGGGGAATGATCTGGTGCAGGTCAGGGCTACGCGAAAGACGCTGAGAAGTTGAAAATGATGTTGCTAGCATGGAATTACCACAGCCAGACACAAGGTAAATTTTACAAAATTTTATGTGTGGACTTTTTTCTTATACATAGATATTATTTGTGATGGATTTGCGTTTGGCCCCTACCTCTAGCTGGTATTAGCAAAATAAATTGAGAATAGTTTTACGTTAAAACGGTTTTTATACTCACAACCCAAGAATTGGTAACACAATGGTGTCGATTCGATAATAATACTTAGCTAAAAATTGGGATGTTACTTTCCTGTAAATAGATTAAGATAAGGTTTATACATTGCTCAGTCCTCTTAGCCATTTCATGTTTTAAAATGTCAATGGTTTATTTTCTATTTTCTAAGTTTCCTTTATATAGTGGCCATCTCTTTAATCGTCGCTGAATTTTAACAGATAAAATAAATTCCATTAGCGATTGCCTATACCCTATTATACAAGCCTATTCACCTGAAAGTGACAACATCAGTTTTTAGCTAAAAGAATTTTGGGATCGACATTAATGATTATTTTAGGTGAACTAATGAAGGCGCATTGCATAGACATACAAAAATGATACGTTTAAAAAAATGCAGTAACCTTGCACAAAATATAAATAAATAGCACGCATCACAAAATGCTTTTTAAACCATATTAATATGCATTTTTGCAAGTGTCTTGTCAAAGAGTTCGTTAGTCAGCGTGCATATTTTGCCGCGGAGTTATTTTTATAGCGAAGCCTTATCGAGAGAGCGGACAAGTGGGCATGCCAGAGGCGCGGACGTTCCTCAAATTATTTATAGGGGAGGCTTGCCCGCGTTGACATTTAGAGGCAGATGCGCCTGCCCGGCAAGTGCACCTTCATTAATTCCTGCCACCTTGGTAACTAAATACCTGTGTGAGGGAAGAATTATAGTTCGTTGACTCTTAAACTAAGCTGAATTGGCATTCGACAGTAAAATGTGGAACAAATGCCTATTCTTTGTAATGATAAATTGATTATGCTGATCATTCACAATGTATAGGATTGTACTGGATAAATAAAATATCCACAAACGCAAAACCTATGCGTATCGTATGCACCACATGAACAGACATTTGACAAGGCTATTAAAAGTCACTGCATGGCACCAAACTGGTTCTCTATTCCTGGATTGAGGCCCGTCCCGCCCGTTCGACTTGTACTGCACAAGAGCTCCTGTCCAATTTTGTATTCCTGGTACCTAGCTAATGTTTTTCTTAAAAACTAGTTCTTACATCTCATTATTCTCTTATTTTGAATTCCTTTTACCGAATTACTCCTATTTTTTTTTACAATACTCTCTTATAAAAAATCTATAGACCAAAAACTGTGTAGCAATTCAAATAGCAAAATAATTTTTAGACAAAGCAGTTCCCAAATTCTCGAACTCTAAGAAACACGCTGCATCTAAGTTTCTGATCTCCTTGTACTTGCAGGTGGTCGCAATGGCGAAGTGACAGACACCGGCACTGACAGCATGGCTGACCTCTGGGCCTCGTATCACAGTGCTCTGGGTTTGGGAAGCAAACCCCCCAAAGCACCCACTCCTATGAATACAGGACACTCGGTGAGTTTTAAGGTTGCGCAGCGTTTCATTTTATTATAATGTATAACTTTAAAAGTGGTTTTAATATTTCGAAATGGTGCTTTGACAAGCAAAGAACAGCAAAGGAATTCGTTTCAACCCAAAAGAAGGCCAATATTAAGCGCACATAAATAACACATGAATTACTACTAGCTCGATTTATGTATGAAAATTCAAGGCGATCTACCAAGTAATATACCATATTGTGCGTCAAGTATATTAAGCATAATTTATAGGTGTCCAAAAAGTCATGTCTAAGTACCTATCAAATTATTTATATCTTTAATTTCCCAGAGTCCCATCCATGTGGGTTCGATTACGCCTGGAGTAGAACCAGCTTCTACCCACGACGAGACTTCATCATCAGACCGCACCAAGGATGACGATGACGCAGGAGCCTCTGATGATGACAGCGACGACAGAGTGGACCCTCAGCATCACGACCCTGAACGGCTGAAGGCTTTTAATGTAAGTTGTTCATGTTGTGAAAGTGAGTCTGATTTTCGCGGGTTCCATATCGCCCGTATTTTATGCAGATTGTCCACAGGCATTGACAAATACAGGGCGTAAGGGACAGCCCTCCAAAGGGCTGTCAATGATGATTCACTATAATGCAATATTCCAAAAAGACGTATTAGGTCTAGCTTTCAAACGACCTCCCAAAACTTCTTTTTTTTTTCTTGTGTGGGAAACCTATTTGAGAAACGACAAGGTATTTCAAATCTGATGAAATTTTATGCAACTTCCAGATGTTCGTGCGCCTATTCGTAGACGAAAACCTGGACAGGATAGTTCCAATCTCCAAGCAGCCTAAGGAGAAGATCCAGGCCATCATAGACTCTTGCACCAGGCAGTTCCCGGAGTTCGCCGAGCGGGCCCGCAAGCGGATTAGGACGTACCTGAAGAGTTGCAGGCGGAATAAGAAGGTTCGAGGAGATGGGCCGGCCACTGGCAACGGCAGTGCCTCAGGAGCAGGCAATGCTTGGGACACTGCGGTGAGGGTTCGATCAGATAAAATAATTTTGAGCTACTTTTTTATACTCTTTCATGGTTTTATAACATGTAGGTCATCCATGGTTTTATACCGAGTAGCCGAATGATAAACACCTGCTCAAAAGTTTAACGCCAGTCCATAAAAATCAAAACCTAAGAACGTGGTTGGCTCGCAATATGGATGGACTTAGTGCCGTGGTAGACATTTCCTCAAAAAATACTACCTTGATACAAGAATGATTTCACTACGCGCTGCAAAAGGCAGAGCCCATTCTGTATTTCAAAGAGGACGTCGAGAACAAATTTGTCTTATGCGTCTGACAACCTAGCTATGTCTGACAATCGTGTGTGCACGTGGGTACGCCCCCGTCGCCGTCTCACCGTCTCGTTAGCATCCGCCGTTCGCCGGCATCACCCACGCAGCATTAACTCATTATAGCTGAGATTCACTGATGCTTATTATGGCATCAACGTCTATTTCTTTTCACGTTGCGATATGTTTGCCTTCTTTTACGAATTGTCTGGATTAATATCCCTCAAAAGATTTTGGAATTTCACTTTTAGTCGATTAGGTCTATTCCTGATTGTGATGTTCTTAGGAATATGTAGTTCTTAGGGAAGTTAAAACACCTATTCTACTGCCATGTTATTTATGCCCTAAACCTCAATATACCAAGGAACAGTAGTTTTAAACTATGTACAATTCATAAATCGTAAAATTTCTATTCCTTGGTACATTGTGCCTGAACTGCAATGTTTGGCTGCAGGTGCGACCGACGCCCGCGCATCTAACGTCAGTACAAGCGGAACACATTCTTGCGCAGGCCTGCGAGAACGAGAGCCTCAACGCCAAGCGGATGAGGCTGGGCCTGGATCCCGTCAGCCAGCCCATGCCGAGCGTCCCTACTCCTATGGTACGTGTTTAGATATGACAAAAGACAAGCGGAACACATTTCCCTACGAGCGAATGCCTAAACTCTACTTCAAGATGCGACACAGACACCCCTGCCCCTTACATACATCTCAGCTTCCCAGTCATTTATAAGTATCCCTACCCCAGTCGGGTGCTAAACCTACACATTGCAGCCTATCAGGTGCCAAAATACAGGTCAAAATACAGAAAACTAATGTAATTTAGCAGGAAGATCGGTGATCATGGCAATGCGCAATTTTAGTTAGCAATTGCAATTCTTACAGGCAATTGACACATCAGCAACATCCGCAGTAGCGTCATCATTCCTGAGCCTCTACAGCGGCGCCATCAGCAGCCCAGCGTCTACTCCAGCCACCAACACGTCCACCACTTCGACCCTGGCTGCAGCAAGCCACAGCAAGGTCGCAGCCGACACCACCAGGCCTTCAGCCAGCCCTACTCTGGAGAACTCATTGCTTAACAATAACAATCTCAAGCTGGACAATGCCAATGGCAACGCTGGAAGCAAGACTGCCAGGTTTGTTATACTAGGATAACATAAAAGTTCAGTAGCAAAGCAGTAGTTTTATCAAAGCTGATACCACAAGACCTTCAGCTTATCCCACTCTGGAGACCTCATGGCTCAACAATATCAATCTCAATCGCAACGCTGGAAGCAAGACTGTCAGATATGTTATACTAGGAAAGCAAGAACAACAGAAGTCAACAGCAAGGTTGCCGCCGCCGATACAACCAGGTCGTCATCCAGTGTCTGTGGCCTAAAAGTAAAAATAGAGACTTTCCAACAATTGAACCATTTCCGAAATATATTTTTTAAACTAGCTCTAGGCTTCCTTACATTCGTTGCATTTTGTTCCAGTCCTGCTTCATCGCCAGCTCCTCTGTTCAGACCAACATTCCCGACCACATTCGGAACACCACAAACATTCGGCAGGCAAAGGTTTGTTAAACTTTTATAACCACTAATTCTATAAACGCAGTAATCATTATTAGAATTCAGATTTTACGCGTTGTCGTCAAAACAATCAATAGATAAATGACGCTTTCTGAAAAAGTACTACATATTAGAATCTTTTGCTTACGGTTTTCCGACGGTCAATACCTAGTCAGGAGAAACTTTGAATTTGGTGTTTTGTTTTCAGCACCAGCACAAATCCGGCTACAGCTCTCTCCAGCAGTGCCCTGCTCTCAACTCTATCAGCTCTTCCGCCTACAGGTACCTTTATCTACCTGCATAGTCTTTAAAACTAAATATTTTCACACTTCCTGTCGTTCTTTATTACAAACTACTTTCTATAAGAAACATGACCCTGTGGTTACAGAGATTTTCACCTGCGCAAATACTGAGTTGAATTAGCACTGGTCCAAAAAATATGAATCTATCAACATTATGTTTGTTTTCAGGCGTGAACGCAGCAATGGCGGCGTACCAGAGCGCGCTGCTGTCCGCGATGGCTGCGCAGACGCACACCTTCCCCAACAGCCTGGCCGGTGAGTGGTTTGGTGGGATCCAACTTTCATTACTATTTTCAATACTAAAAGCAATATGCCCCCAAAAGTCAGTTTACTCGGCGGTGGCAGCTTTTTTCTGCGAGACTTTTTCAAAATAACAAAAATTTTACAGAACAAAAGGCAAAACTGATTCAAACGTATTAATCGTAGTAATAAATTTTGTATTGTCCAATTTTTATAACACTTTTGGAACGTTGTTCAGTTTCAAGAGCCAAATAGTTGTTCTTGCTATAGGCCACTATTCCGTCAAATGCCGAGCTACCATTCTTCGCATAATCCTAATTTGTTGGTTGGTTTATCTCAGTGTAGCTTCCATTATGTGTAGTGTAGGTATTTTGAAATGGAGCGTGTTCTACATGAAAAGGGTAAAAGAGGGCGCGCAGTGTATAACTCAATTATTTCATCATAACATGACGAGCGCTCGTCAATGTATTGTGTTGATACTGAACTGTCATTTGAACGTGAAACGAGGAGCACGACCTTAGGGCTGATCTAATGATGTCCTGCCTATTCCAGCGCCCACGGACCTGTCTCTGAAGAACCCTCCGACGTCCAGCTCTCTGCACGGCACTTCCACCGTCTCCTCGCTGACTGGAACCACTACAGCATCACAGGCCAAGACTCCGCTGCTGTCTCACAAGCTGTCCGGCGCAGAAGTTGGCGCCGTACGGCAATTGATCACTGGTAACTACAAACATATCTTTGCAATGTGATGCCGGCTTAGTAAACTCACCCTATAGGGGCATCTATGTAAAATCTTGTAACTAAAGTTGTAAGAAGACTCGGTGTCCCACACGAAAAGAGAAAAGAGAGACTAAAGTAAATTAATGAACTAAAGCTGAAACGACACAACACAAAGTTACGAAATGTAACTGTGAAGCCGGTTAAATTTATTGTGTACTGCAGGATAAAGATGTTTTTGTGTGCATATCTTTAAAAAACTATGATAAATCCTCTTGATTACCGGAGAGACGACGCGCTGTGTAATTACTAACAACCTTCCCTCCTCCAAAAAAATTACCTTCCAGCTGATTTTAAATTTGTTGTCCTATACGATATTTCATATTTTCTCCAGTTTTCTTATAATAATTATTTTTCCAGGTTACCGCGAGTCCGCAGCCTTCCTCCTCCGTTCGGCAGACGAGCTCGAGGCACTCCTGATAAACCAACCCTAGGAGTCAGCGAAACCCTCTCTACAAGACCTGTTTGGCTTCAAATTCGGATATTTCTAAAAGGAGAGTTCGCCGATCTGTGACGTGGAAAGGTCAACGGGTCTTATGAGTTGCGTATTTGTTGTAGTTTTGGAGAACAATTATTCTTTGAGTGTCTATGAGACACTATGAGTGTCTCAGTTACGTGTTATGTATGTGGATGATGTTGTGATGTGTGATGCTGTTAGAAATCAGAGTGTGATTGACAGACATAATTATGATAATTTCATAATACAAAAAATTATGTAATCATCCTCACATTCAGACATCTATTTATTTAACGATTGATATTGATAATCAATTGCGGATTAAGTATATTATTTCCATGTGCGTATTAATAATCTGCATCTGATTTTTCTAGTAGCGCCAATGTTGTCATAATGTTTGAATTTTGAAATGGTGGATTTTCGGAAAGAGTACAGAAGTAAGAATAAACAACAAGATATGTACAATTTGTGTATAAGACTTTTTTGTTGTTAAATGTAAACTTCAAAAAACTTGTCACAAGGAGTTAAGCATTTCCGGATTTCTGTTTCTGTGAATGAGTGACTGAAGATTTTCCGATATTTACGTAGGATGCTTGAATTTTATCTTGTATGGTGCTTGTTTGCGTGTCAGATCTAAAAACTTCTATGCCAATCTGTATTTTTGAAAACTTTCTTCAGAATCCTTCGATGTAAACTGTCCAGTTTAGTAGGTACGTATTTAGTAAGAAGCACTAAGTCCAATAATGTCTATTTCGGCGATCGTACAAAGCTGCCATATTGTAAAAATGCCACTTTAGTGTTGCCATTTGAAACTCGATGGAAGAGTACAAAAATATTTTGTGTATATTAGATGTAAGAAAAAAATCAGGGAGATTTTAGCGTTAGGTTTAAATTAAAAAAAAAAAACTTCTTGCCTGGGTTTCATTCTAGTGTAGTTACGTGCTGACCAATCACACGCTCGCAAGAAATTGATGACGTTATCACGGCGGCATGTGATTGGTTGTAACAAATAACGAGCCACGATTGGCTAGCTAGGGGTTTGCCAAACTAGAATGATGATTGGTGCAAAATTTAATTATTAGGATATCTATTTCATCGAATAATATGCTTGAAATAAACTTATTGGAGGTTTATTAGTAAGAAGAACATCATTTGTCTTACAAAATAAACTTACACGTTACAGAGTTAAATATTTTAGATCTTACGGCATTTTAGATTGTAAGAAGCACGAATTTATTTGTTTTGTATTATAATAGTGGTCATGTAGTAGTTTTTTAAATATGATTTAATATATTTCTAATTTAACGCATCTTTATTTAACGATAAGAAATTTCGAACCGTCTCCATATTGGCGTCATCTTAATGATAATAACTGTTTTTTTCTTGTATACAAGTTGCAATGCCAGCATAAGTGTTATGTTCAATAGTTGCTTTGCTCAATAATATAAAAGTTTCATGTTCAACTAATATTATATTCGTTACCATAGATTATATTATGGCCAAGTACTTATTACGTAGGTTATCATAATGTTAGATTTTACTGCTTGTGTACAAATAAGGATTCACTTCTGTAAGTGAAAAACACACTATCTAAAGAATTGAACTTTTGTAAGTTCAATACTTTGTATGGTGTGATTTCTGATTTTATTATCTTCGACGGGGCTTAAAACGCCTTATAGGTAATGTTGTGAATTCCCCAATTTAACTACAATAGCGATGTCACTTTCTGGTAAACAGGTTTAGAAAAGGACAGTAGATAGGCATCTTTGGTTAATCTTTTAATCGTGTCATGTTGAAAAAAATCAATGGTTTCTTCGCCATTTTGCATAGGTATTTCTTTTGTGTCTAGTCGCCATTTCATTAAACATCGCTTAATTTTGACAGATAACGCGTAAAATACGTAAAATTATAAACAATTTTATTCGATCACCTTGTATCCTTGTCTAAGCGTCTTTAACAGAAAGTGACAGCGCTAGTATAGTTAAAAGACTTATCGAATTGTCACCAATATTCTAATTAAACACTGTTGTAATACTTGTTTTGTATGTAATCTATGTATTAACATGGCCAGTCTTATTCAGTGTTTGAATAACCGCACCCACATCTTTGTTAGTAAGGTTTTAAGCAGAACATTTAAAATACAATAGTTAAATAATAATATAAACGCTTATTTCGTTGCTATACATTATACGGCCTTGGACATCTTCGGTATCTGTTGACACCACAGGTGTACACATAAAGAGCAAGCATTTTGTCTATGTATACCTCTTTCTACAGCGATATAAGATGATCCAAAGAGTATTTAACCACTTACTACAGCTTCAGTGCTACAGCTGAATAAGAAAATGGCTTGGTTGCCTTGATAAATTTCATAAATTTTTCTTTGAAATCTAAGCTGGTTACACCAAATAATTCACCTTCATGGTTTAGTACAGACTGAAAATCACAGATTTCTTAGCCTAGTGTTTAAATGACTTTTGTAAAAAAAACGCCATGGCATAAATCACTGAGGGACGTGACTTTTCTAGGCTATTTTCTTCTGTCGTGCAGGCTACCAAGGCGACGAACAAAAATTTTTGAATAAAAAAACGTTTCACAGAAAAAAGTTATATGATTTTTGCTGTAATTTTTTCTGTTTCCAAAGATGGCGCAGATGTCCAAGAGCTGTCATTGTCAATAGTTTTCCACTTTGCCAGTTTTCTCAATAGAATAACAGCTTTACAGCAAATTTTAAATCAAATTGTAAATCCGCTTTTGAACATTAAAATTGCCAAAGAAATTATTATGATTATAAAATCGACGTAAGTTCGTGGGATTGAATTTTACTTTTAACTAGTTATTCAAGTACATTGTTATTATGATTATTTCTTTAGGTTGGTTTTAAGTTTATTGAAAGTCATTCCAATATTTTTCTAAAAAAAAATGTCATCATCGGTGTGATACGGCGCAGTAGTCATTGTAAATGGAAAAAATTGTAAAAAGTATCTTTAGAATATTATAAAAACGTTGATTAGAAATATTCAAATATGTGAAAGTTGATGTTGGGGTAACGAAAAAAACGAATAGGGTGGTAATACGTTGAGAAAATGAATTTGTTAGACATTAAAATATATTATTATTAGAGATGTATAAATGGTTTACAATTTATTATTATGCATTAGTTTGAGAGAAATTACAAAAATGGAGAAAAATACAAAATGGCGATTGTTACTATTAACGATATGAGAATTTAGTTATAATTTTGCAATTTCAAAATGTGAGTTTTACAATTTTGAAAAAGAAAATATTAAATATGCTCATATACATAGTTTTTTGTGTTTTATTTATATCTTTTAAATAAGGAAACCATTAGTTAATATAGTTAAATATTTATTTAAATCTTATTTTTAATGATTTTTGTGACATACAGAACTTAACTAATCCAGACCTTACCTGAAACATAAAATAATATAATAATGATACTGATTGAAGTAACGAAAATCTTTGTGTAGTTGTAAAATTTCCTGACACACACACACACACACACACACAAAAATCACGACTTTATCCGTGTGGGTAGGCAGAGCGTTAACGATCGTTGAACTACGGTCGTTATCGCCGCGTCTGACAAGTATTAAGGGACCTTCAGATGATTCGTATACCACTGTAGTGACAGGTTGTCAGCCTGTCGCCTACAGTTGTAATACGTGGTAATACATATGAAACCCTCGAGTCCCTTAGTTGCCTCTTACAACACCCGCGGGAAGAATTGGGGTGATGCTATTGTATGCCGACATCACACGGCAATCCAAATTCAAGTTGGCAAATTCCCTGACGATCCAGCTATAAGCAAGCCAGGCTAAGTTAGTTTGGACTTTGGACCGTTCTCATGCCGCTCGCATACGACTTGCATATTTTGAGGTCTCATTATTGGACCAAAAAAAAGGCTAGGTAGGTTATTAGCTCAATAATTGACAATCGCGTCACAATAAATACTACACCGTAGCTCGTGGACTGAATTCGTTACTTCTTAAAATGCCGATTTATGACGATAATGGTGGTGCTAATAATAATGATGATGATACATACATACATACATACATACATACATATATCACGCCTTTATCCCTTGCGGGGTAGGCAGAGCGTTAACAGTCGTAAGAATACGGCCGCTATCGCCACGTCTGACATTTTTGAGAATTGTTTTCCAAGGATGTTTGAGAAAACATGTGTATCACTATAGTGACAGGTTGTCAGCTTGTCGCCTAAAAACTATAATACACCAATACTCTCGAATCCCTTAGTCGCCTCTTACGACACCCACGGGAAGGATGTGGGGTGATGCTATTCTAAGCCGCCATCACACGGCTGATGATGATAATGATGCTAATACATAGTTGTGCGAAGCGGAATCTGTCAAAGAAGTGACTCAAGCGTTCTTCCGACATTATGTACACAGTGCCGTTGATGATGATGCTAATAATGATGATGATGCAGCGAATAATGACAATGATGACGATAATGATACTTATAATGTTGTGAAACTGTATCTGAATCACTTCGCTATCCCACTCGGTGTTCGGGGATGTTAGGCGCGTGTGAGAAGGGGAATCTGTCGAAGAAGTGGCTCAAGCGTTCTTCCGACATCATGTAGACAGTGCTGTTATAATGATACTAATAATGATGATGATGCTGCAAATAATGATGATGATGCTGGTAATAATGAAGATGATGCTGGTAATAATGATGATGATGCTGCTAATAATGAAGATGATGCTGGTAATAATGATGATGTTGCGTGCGTGTGCGAAGGGGAATCTGTCTAAGGGACTTAAGCGTTCTTCCGACATCATGTAGACAGTTCCGTTGATGACGATGATGCTAATAATGATTATGATGATGATAAAAATAATGATGATCATGATGCTGATAATGATGATGATGCTGCTAATAATGACGATGATGCTGCTAATAACGACAATAACGATACTCACTCCGCTAATGCACTCTGTGTTTGGAGATGTTGCGCGCGTGTGCGAAGGGGAATCTGTCTAAGAAGGGACTCGGGCGTTCTTCCGACATCATGTAGACAGTTCCATTGATGATGATGATGCTAATAATGATTATTATGATGCTGATAATGATGATGATGCTGCTAATAATGATAATTATGCTGCTAATAATGATAATTATGCTGCTAATAATGACGATGATGCTGCCAATAACGACGATGATGCTGCTAATAACGACGATAATGATACTCACTCCGCTAATGCACTCTGTGTTTGGTGATGTTGCGCGCGTGTGCGAAGGGGAATCTGTCTAAGAAGGGACTTAGACGTTCTTCCGACATCATGTAGACAGTTCCGTTGATGATGAAGTCCATGTTGGACATCGAGGCAGTGTACGTGAACATCGCAGGGAAGCGCTCCGTGCCGCACCTAGACGTGAAGACATTTTATATCATACTGGGCGCCTGTGGAAGTCGGTTTTAATCCCACAGTATCCCACAGGAACATATTTTCGGGGTAGCAACAGTTCTAAATGTTAATCCAAGGTACCTGCACTCTATCTATGTGCCAAATTTCATGAAAATACATACACGTACATATATCACGCTTTATCCCCTGCGGGTAGGCAGAGCGTTAACGGACGTAAGATATGGTCGCAATCGCCATGTCCAACAAATATTGAGGGCGCTATCAGCTGATTCGATTAGTATAGTAACAGGTTGTCAGCATATCGCCTATAGTTGTAATACACGTGAAACCCTCGAGTCCCTTAGTCGCCTCTTACGACACCCGCGGGAAAGATATGGTGATGCTACTCTATACCGGCATCATGAAAATGGTTCAGTAGTTTTAGCGTGAAGGACTAACAAACATACAAACTTTCATATTTATAAAATAAATATAAAATCTATATCTGTTAATGTTAGGAATATGATACTTAAGATTGAAACTAATTGATATTTTACGCATGTGCGAAAGAAATGTTTTGCGAATTTAAAAACATTTTTGACTGCTCGGAAAAAAATACAAAATTCTAAGAAAAAATGCCATTTAAATCGGAAAGCCCAAGAACCCTAGAAACTCACAATTTCCTTATCCCCCAAGAAGCCAGACCCCAAAGCACTCCGTCGCTCACTGCCGGTGCTCCTGTGTCCCTCTGAAAATAAGTAAAGTTAATATTAAAAGTTAGTCAGCAGAGATCTTCTTCTTATATTATCAACCAACGAAAAGATTAACCTAATGTGTAGCGACCGCTTTCGAAGAAATATCAAGTTATATTAGAGATTTAAGATAGAGTCTGAAGGCACCACATTCCAAATCACTCTTTGGCCAACCAACGATTTAATCAACGCCGATTTATTTTATCGGGTTGTTCGACGACTTGGTGCCCCACACGCAAAGAGAGAGAGTCCATGCTGTCTAAAGACCAAACTGAGACCATCAAAAATGAGAACCGTGACCCAAGAAGTATATACAGTGGCGCAGTAAACTGGACCAATAAGGAAAGGGGACCAAAAAGCAAAGTGGACCAATGCAATGCTAAGTGGATCCAAAAGGAAATAGAATTAATGAGGTAAATGGATATAGGAGGAAAGTTGCACTAAATTCTGGTAAAGAGGTTTATTTGGGACTTCTTCTCGTGTGGGTCACCGAGTTGTCCAACGACCCGATGAACCTTGGAGTTACTCTAACTCTAACAAGATTTGCAACCGCCTAAGTAGGTACTACGAACTAGTAGCAGGCATCAGACATGGGAGTATGGTTAATTGAGTCGTTCATCGAATCGGTTTCACACGATATAACGATGATAAAGCAAGCGAAACTACCAGGATAGCATAATCAAACGCGGCTTACCGTGCAAGGCGCACGGCGACCAAGCTGTTCCAAGCAGATGAAATTCTCTGTGACCATGACGCCGTATCGCATGGTGACATTATTGCACCGGTCCCTGTTCGTCAGACGAGCATGGAACACCTGGAGTGTCATTCCCCGCTTTTCGTACACTCCATCACGCTGCACACAAAACAGAACCAATTAAAACCGTTACTGAGTCATTAGAGTAGCGCAGTGGGGCGATGTCAAAGGGTTATTTCTAAGTAGCAGTTATCTATCAGGAAGGTTCATCATCATTATTTCAGCCATAAAACGTCTACTGCTGAACATAGGCCTTCCCTAAAGATGCCACCTTGTCCAAATCGGAGCGGCCTGCATCCAACATTTCCCCGCGGACGGGGCCGTCCTGCGCCTGCCGGTACGTGGTCTCCACTGGAGAACTCTTCTGCTCCACTGGTTATCGGTCCTTCGAGCAATGTGGTCTGCCCATTGCCACTTTACTGACTCTCTTAGCTATGTGGGTTACCTTGGTTCGTCTACGGTTACTGAGTGTCTTTCAAGGTGTGATTGATCTGAACAAGGAACGAGTATATAATTTGTTTTAACGTATTCAGTGATCTTTTAAATAGGTGGACTACTGGGCCCTAAGTCTGCTAAATAAAAATCGTTTCAGTTGGATGTCGATTGGATCTCAGATGATGATTCTATTAGTTTCGTAGTCTGCTAACAGTTTGAAGTATAGAAAACCACAATGACAATGGAATGACAGTTGAATTTCGATGGCGTTACAATAGCAAAAAATAGCAGACTTGGGGCCCAGAGTTAAACGGCTACTTACCCTGTCTGAACCCCAGCTGGTAACCCAGGCATCCTCAAAGACCGGTGTCATCATTCGGTTCGGCAGATCCACAGCATGGCACGAGTGAGAGAATCTGTATGAAAAATCATGCATAGTCGGTTAGTCATACATAAGCCGCACATTCAAATGAAAAAGTAGTATTGATGAAGTACATCGAAAAAATACACTTCTCATCCGAGAAATCGGGACATTTTCGTTTTTAAGATTTGATAAAACATGAAACCTATAAAAATTATTTCGAATTTGGGAAATTTTAGTTAAGATTATTGATCTAATTTTTTTTACTCACTATTACACGTATTTGGTCATTTATTCCAAAATAAACATACTGTTAAAATAATGTGATTCGTACTAGACATAGACTTGCAAGGTATCCCGTTTTTTATGAGAAATAGAGATAGATATATGTTCGAGGTAAGTAACTGCTGTAAATAATTTCCAATTTTTACCTTGGAAGTGTCAGGCTCGTTTAGCTCGTATGTGCCACAGTATGGCGTCTTATGTTCAAATGTAGATCTCACTTCGCTCGTAAATGTACATTTGGTTTATGACAGTGTGGCTACTCGTATCTATTCTTTTTAAATGTGTCTTCTTATTTTTAAATGTGAAACGTCCATGTTTGTCGCACTGTGCCTATAGTGGGGCGCTGTTGTAGGGTAGTCAAGCTTCGTCTTTTTTATCTTCTTCGTTAGTCAAATCAATGGCAAGTAACAGGAATACACAGTAATTTGGTCTCTTGATGATTCTTCTTTTTTCAAAGTTATATTGTAAACTATTGTCCAATACCCCACTAATGTAGTCTAAAGTAGTGACCTGTCAGTAAAGTAGCGGATTATATCATATATGATGTTGTTCTGAAGCTGCACCGATCCTGCAGTGAGTACATAAGGGACAATGATACAACTACTTACTTGATAGTCTCCGAGGTGAGCAGCAAGGCGATGTCGAAGTCGGGACCCTTGCGTATGCTCCACAGCGGATGCTTGAGGACTTCGGAGATGCCCACCAGCTGCCCGCCGTGGCTCACGTGGCGCGACCCGGCGCGGATCATCATGCGGCTCATGCGGTCTGACCTGTTCGAACACAGAAAATATTTTTAAAAATTAGCATTTATGGGAATTATGATTCTCCTTGCCTTATTCCGTTTTTCTGTCGGGGTCGGGTACCTAACGTAGGGGATTTGACGTGGAACCAAGTTTTTCCACGGAGCGACTGTCACCTGATCTCTGCAACGTGAAGGCTAACCTGGCCCGATTTATTTGAATCATCACCACGATAGGTTGGGTTTCATCACGATGTTCTTCTTCACCGTAAGAGCCGTCGGTAAATGTACGTGAGTAAATAAATGTCTTTGTTGTGAAATAGTCTGAAATATTGAGATGGGACATTCTGAATCTTTGCAAGTGATATAGTCTGCAAGTTTAGGTACTTATCTTTTTGTAAACAAACATTGTATGAAACTGACAGTTCAAAAGTGTCACTTTCATCCAAAGTTTGTTTACAAAAAGATAAGTACCTAAACTTACAGACTATAGAAGTGGATAGGAATTCATCAGGTTAGGTAGGCAAGGTACATTTTATGAATACAGGCTCCATCATATCGCACATAACATAGCGTGTTAACATTTCGTGATTCTTTATATGTGCTTAGGTTCCAATTATTATAAACACTAAACTTTATCGACACAAATAAAACAAAGTAATAAAATAAACAAGTATAAAAGCGACTCACTTCCAAACGCAGTTAGCAGTGGTGACCACGAGCCGTTGGTTCAGTAGGGCTCCTGCACACCAATGCTCATCATCCTTCTGGATAGACACCACGTACGGGAAATTCTCTATCAGGGCGTCTCTCGCGGCTATCAGGCGTCGAGAAGGCCCCTCCAGGTCTAAAGGATATAGGAATACGTTTACTGCTATGTCTGGTTTTGGTACTGCAGGTCGAGTTAATCTAAGGAATCGACGAAAAACCGCTTGTTAAGGTTAGCGTTCAGCTAAATGGTAACGTTTTAGTTATGTTCATATGTGTATTCATACTGTTTTTCTACCTATCATGGGGTTATAAGAAAATATGCAAAATGTATAGCTAGCCAGCAGTAAATGTTGATCCCTTAGTGGTAACTGGGCCTGCAAGTGTACCTGAAGGATTTAAATAAAACTATTTGAAACTTTTTAATATTTTATTTAATTTAAGGTATTGAACAATATCTAGTGTTTACCTTTCTTTCCACCTTTCCTTGCCCCTTTCTTACTCTTAGGAGCACCCTTGTTCTTATTTTTATTGCTGGTTTTGGAAGCCGAGCGCTTGCCGGGCTTTTTCCCCATTTTCCGAGATGGCACCTTAATCTTCGGACGACCTAATTTCTTAGATTTCTTACCTCGTTGACGTCCACCACCAGACCGTCTAGACTTTGCAACTTTAGGTTGAACAGCGTCTTCGGTACCCTTTTTCGCATCTCCACTCGTGGCAACTGACTTTTCCTCTTTAACTTCTTTCACTTCTGTCTTTTTGTCTTCTTCAGCTTTGTCTTTCGGAGTTTCATCGGGCGAGCGTTTCTTTCTGTCGTGGGTCGGGTTCCAGAAATCGGGCAGCACCTTTTTGACTCTGAGTTTCGGCGGGTCCTCGTCGTGATGATCGGCGGTGAAGAACAAACTGCTGGGAACGTCATGTCCATGGACGAATGGAGGGAACACGGTGTACCCACTATTTTGAGTTTGCGCTTTAGTTCGCGGTTCGTCATACGACCATCGATCGGCAAAGATCGACGACACGCCAGTTTTCTCGGCAACAGTCCCTGCTTTAGAAACTCGTTTGTTTATCAATTTAGGGCCGTTTATGAAACGCTCTTTCTTCACGTGGTACAAATCTTTGGCCAACGGTTGCTTGTTGAATACATTGTCGGCGATCACAAAATTTTCTAACAGAATAAAGGTACAAAACAGCAGCAAAGTTGCTGTCATTGCAGCGAGATCAATAGTAACGTCGAAAATAAATCGAAATGCTAGTTTATGTTTGTTTTATGTATTTTTCATGGCTTTTATGAATTGCACGATAAGTTTTCGATTGAATTGAAGAAATAGTTTACATTTTACTTCATATTATTTTATTTGACCTTCAGTGCTTACAGGATATATTAGTTATAGGTTGTTGTTAATGTTTTAAGATCACAACTTACCATGTAAATATTCACTACATAAATAATAGGTACTAATTATTGTTCTCATTATACTCGTAAAATATCTTTACAATGATCAAAGTGGGTGAATACTGAATAGATAGTAAAATGTACCAACTACCAGAGAACCACTTGTTCCGAAGAGGAGCTCTCTTGGTAGGCAGCCCTTAATAACATGATCACGCTTTTACTAGCAGTACTCGGGCACTAAGTCTCTAAGAGCTTATCTTTTAATAGCAAGATCCTCAAGTATGCAGAGCTCTCGATAATTTGACCACGCTTTTACCAGCAGTACCAGGACAGCATTATTCTCGAGGAGCTATCTTTTTATTTATACGTAGTTTTTTTATACGTAGCCAGTTGTACTACTAGCTGGTGCAGTATGATCTTGCCAACCGGAGGCTCCACTGACGGCAGAGGTCTCGATAGCCTGAGCCCGCTTGTACCCGCAGTACCAGGAAAGAACTAGTCTCGAGGAGTTATCTTCTTATACGTGGCCAGTTGCACGGCGAGCTGGTGCAGTATGATCTTGCCAACTGGAGCTTCCACTGACGGCAGAGGTCTCGGTAGCCTGACCCCGCTTGTTCCAGAAGTACCAAGGCAGCATTAGTCTCTACGAGCTATCTTCTTATAGGTGGCCAGTTGCACGGCGAGCTGATGCAGTATGATCTTGCTGGCCGGAGCTTCCTCTGACGGCAGAGGTCTCGATAGTCTGACCCCGCTTTTACCAACAGGACCAGGGCAACATTAGTCTCTAGGAGCTATCTTCTTGTACGTGGCCAGTTGCACGGCGAACTGGTGCAGTATGATCTTGCCAACCGGAGTTTCCACTGACGGCAGAGGTCTCGATAGCCTGACCCCGCTTGTACCAGAAGTACCAAGGCAGCATTAGTCTCTTGGAGCTATCTTCTTATAGGTGGCCAGTTGCACGGCAAGCTGATGCAGTATGATCTTGCCCGCCGGAGCTTCCTCAGCTGGCAAAGCTCTTGATAATCTGACGACACGGCCACACTCACGAACAAAGTATTCTAGCTCGTTTTCTAATTGCCGACTGTCACCTGAAATTAAAACATTTCATAATTACAATACTTTTACATATCTCATGCTCTGAAAGTAGGTCATTACTGTCAATAAACACGACCTGTAAGTTCAACTTACAGGCGAGGTTTTGAAACTAAGCCTGTAAGTAATTTTAAATATAGAACCAGAAAAAGAACCAATAGAATCGCGACAATTAAAAAGTTAAAATCAGTTTCTTCTTATTTTTAATAGGAGATTTTAAATTTCGAACTGGCCGCTAAGAATGGTGTTGCTTGAACGCGAAATTATATTTTTAATCTGTATTTTTATATCCTCAATAAATGAATTTGTCGAATTATTACTCAATATTACAATAACAAAAGTAAAAATTACTAATATTCCTACGATCAAAAAAATTTCTACTTTATGTTAGGCTACTTTTCTTTCATATTAATTCAATATTTTTCAATCATAGAAAAAAAAATTTAGTGGTGCAATTTGAATACCAGACGATACAATCATCATTTATGGATCGTTTTCTTGTATTTATCGCTTTATTTTACTCACTTTTCATTCGATATGTAAAGCAGTATACGTACCACGGATGTAACATCAATAACAACCTCGGAAAGGTACCGCCCTCGCTCCCTCGGTTGTCATTGATAGGTTACATGCCTAAGTACGTAATCTACTATAGCGTACTCAATGGGAGGGACTGGCAGCACATCGCCCCGAATGGCGCGGGATGGTTAAGAAGCAAGTCCGCGAGTTCGAGGAACAGCGTAAAGCAGACCTCGACGCCAAACGCAATGAGTTAAAGGCCCGTCCACCCGTCGCCATTAATTACAATTACGAGTCCACACTGAGCACGGGAGTTTACTGCCAAAATTGGCTATAATAGCCATCACCGGGCGTATCAGCGCTGATGTGATTAGGAGCCGAAGTGATCGCCATGGCCGAAATCGGTTAGAGAGATCATCATCATCATCACTATAGCGGGAATGATCATTACACATTTTTTTGCCACTATCAATCTAGTGTATTCTAATCATTTCTATTTGTCTTCCAAAGTTTTCGGCAAACTGCGTGTTAGACTGACCTTGCCCCATCCTGGCTGTGGCCGGCTGTAAGCACTTATTGCTCAGGCGAGCCAGCTGTGACCGCTCAGAGCTGAACGCCTCGTCCAAGTCAAACAACTCCAGGGGTGGAGGAGGTGGCTCGCGGAACGTTGGCGGGAACACCTGGAACACGTACTTCTTGTGTGAAAGTAGCAAGCTTCAGATACTTTGGCAAGGCCTGGAGGAAAACTTTATTATTATGTTCGTTGTACAAGAAGGTTACATCCTTTGTGGATCCTGTTAACTGGCCAAAATAGGAAGGTACTTATGACTAACTTTAATATACAGGGTTTAAGTGACGGTGTACTTTGCAGGCGAGTTTAAATAAGAAATAAGAAATATTAATAAATATTAATATATAAGAAATATTTATATAAATTAAGACCATGAAACTGAACAACTTTTTCTATGGAAGCTATGTTGGTAAAAGTAAAAAAAAATTCGACCTTCCATACAAAATTCCCGATCAACTGACTGACTTTGTATGGAAACTCGAAAAAATTTTTTCATTTCCCAACATAGCCCCCATAGGAAAAGTTGTTCAGTTTCATGGTTTGATCACGCCTGCAAAGTTTTCGTTACACCGTCTCTTACACCATGTAGGTACTTGTTGCGGAAGCAACATCAGCAATTCCTACACGTTTGTCACGTAGAGAGCTAGCTACAGATATCACCTCTCTACGTGATTTGCGTCATTGTAAGATTAGTATATAAGCCATAGTTTAAGATCAATAAATGTGCATTAACCATGGAGTGATCGTCTCAATAACTCTCCCCCACGAGTATCGTTTTTATCGCTAAAGTGGTGACCCCGCAAGGAACATGGCAGCCTTCAGTGATGGCCACGCTGCTGCGCTGTCTACCTCAAGAATTTGGAGTCAACATACTCATCAGTTCGCATCATAGTCGTCACGACGTCACGGGCTACGGCGGGATCAAGAAAACCTTCAACGCTGAAGACGCGGTTTCATCGCAGCAATTTTATACGCACCGCCCTTAGCTGAAAGTTTGTTTCTTCGCCTACCGACGCGGCACACTGCTACTGATCCACAACACTTCGTCGACGCACCCGAAGTTTTGGACTCTGCACGGTTGAAATAGCAGCTACGCGCCCTGCTCCAGCGCACCGAAGTTTGCTCGCCTGCATTCACTGCCAGCCGCACGACGCACGATGAACACGATGACGACACAACAATGAACTACGCAATGTCGCCTGTCTGATTTTATTTCATCGACTGTCACTCCAATGCACCACTTCAGACAGAAATCTACTTACTCAACAACAACAGAAGAAGGAAAGGTATCGCCTGCTTACCAATAGTCGTCACATACTGCACCGCACACTCGCTGTAAAATTCACATGCTGCAATCGCTACGTTTCACTCCCGTCACAGAACCTACATATCGTCGAAATCTACAAATTATGAAGAATTGTGAAGAAATTATTATCGTCGCAAGCGCACCGCACTTCCCTGACACAGCGCCGCCGCCACTTGAAATTGCGTAGTCATGTTTACTACAGCAAAAGGCGGACAGTCAGCTGAGATTTAACTCGCCCTAATTGAAAAGGAGCTGGAGTATTTTCGCTCGTCCACGGTCCGGACTGGAGCACGCCAAGATACGAGGACGAAACTTTCCCTCAGTATCATTTTATTAAGCAACGCGACGCATCCATAATGACAATGAAATATGCAGCAAGGTCAATGTTACTACTACTACTCCAAGAAATTAATGCAAGTTGGCAAAACACGGAGTCACGGCAAATCTGCTTGATCAGCGACGCTTTCCAATCGACGACGGCGGCGAGTCAATTCAGCACGTACCTACCTACATGTTTTTGTTAGGTTATTTTTATCTTCTTATGGAGTCGTAATATTTTTGAGTTTTTCCTTCAAAAGGGGGGAGTACTGTTGCGGAAGCAACATCAGCAATTCCTACACGTTTGTCACGTAGAGAGCTAGCTACAGATATCACCTCTCTACGTGATTTGCGTCATTGTAAGATTAGTATATAAGCCATAGTTTAAGATCAATAAATGTGCATTAACCATGGAGTGATCGTCTCAATAACTCTCCCCCCCCTAGTACCGTTTTTATCGCTAAAGTACTTATGAAAAAGTTAACTACTTACGGCCAACTTCAAGGGCGGGAAAGGAGTTTCAAACTGAGGCGCTATCAGCCTCAAAGGTTCGTGCTTCACTCCTATGGCGTCATATAGACCTAGTACATCTGGCACTGAAACAAGGCATTACTCTGATAATAAGTGAGTAGGTACTGCGCTTGCCGATCCCCTTGATAAGCGTGATGAGTGAGTACGGCAAATACTTCTCAAAATGGGGAGGCTAAAGTTCAGCAGAGGACAGTTAAGGATGTCGTTAATGTTGATGAGGGAGTTTATCCGACTAAGGGACTCGAGGGTTTCATGTGTATTGGAATTTTAGGCGACAGGCTTAGAACCTGTCATATAGACAGGTTGTTAGCTATAGTGATACACGGCTTATCTGAACGACCCTCAAACATTTGTCAGACGTGGGATATGCCTGCCCCGTTAGGGATATAGGCGTGATATGTATTTATGTCATCACAATACAAAAGAAACTTACATTGGCCTAAGTTAAGAGAGAACAGCCTCCAAGTAAACAAAGCATGTGGATGTAAGGGTGTCAGTCTCGGAGGTGGCGCCGTCGCGGGCTCGGGCAGTGGCACACTGCTCAGCCACATCATGTCTCCGAGGGTTCTGTACTCGTTTATCTGCAACACCGGGAATCCATTCAGGAAATGGCTCAATGGTGTCGGTTCGAATGAGCATGGTTTTAAGGCATATATTAGTACATTGATCACGCGGTGAGAGAGGAACCGATTGCCAACGAGGGTGTAGTTTGAGGCCCGAAGCGCAGCTGATTTCTTAAATCTTATTTCATTACACCTCTACTTGAAAGCCGTGTGATGCTTAGACTAACATCACCCCATTTCTCCCCGTGGGTGTCTAAGGGACTCGAGGATTTCATGTGTATTACAACTTTGGGCGACAGGCTGACAACCTGTCACTATAGTGATACGCAAATTATCTCAATATATGTCAGACGTGGCTATAGCGACCGTATTTTTACGGCCGTTAACTCTCTGTCTACCCCGCGAGAGATAAAGGCCAGTTAGTACGAGGGCACCATTAGTTTTGAAGAGCTGTTATTTGCATCTTAATGCCTACTTACATCAGGATCCTCAGCATCGACCGGGTTGAGGTGCAGCTCCGTCAACCCGCTGAGGTAGTTGAAGACTAGCTCCCTGATAAGGTCGTTGCACTCGCTCTCCAAGTACTGGTCAGCGAAGAAGTAGCCTGATCCTATCACGAACAGCTTCCCTGGAAATACCAGAGTCATGACTAGGATAAATGACATCACTTTATATCTCGACTTTATCCCGTGCGGTGTAAGGTAGTAAAAGTGTTGAGGGCCGTAAAAACATGGCCGCTACAGAAAAACCGAATAAGGTATATAGGTTTTATAGTGACAGGTTGTCACCCATGGTGAAGCCTAAGATACACATCATAGCCTTGAGTCCCATAATCGTTGCCTACGACGAAAAGAAATGGGGTGATGGTGTTAGGAAACAAGTCTAATTTAAATTAGCATGACCAGAAAAAAGGCATCATACAATACAAACCTCCACTCTTATCCGAAGTGTAGAGAGCCGCTACTGGTCGCTTGACGGGGTAGCATACGTCACTGCTGGACAAGATGGCCGCCGCTGGTTTCTTCACAGTCAGTGTCGCTCCATAGGGATACACAAAGTTCGGAGTTGCTGGTTCTTCCCTAAAAACAGGTGTAAATTAAGCTTTAAGTACAGGCAAGCTCAGGCTTATGGCCGGTGGAGCAGGAGAGTTCTTGAGTGGAGACCACGTATCGGCAGGCGCAGCTTATTACGGCCCCCGCGAGACGGACAAAAGATCTGATCAAATCCGGGGGAAATATAGGCCGTTTGTAATCGGATAAGGTGGAATGAAATGGAAGAAATCTTTAGGGGTGACCTATGTACAGCAGTAGACCTACGTCCTAAGGCTGATAACGACGATGATATGATGATGATGGATGACGACGTTAGGCTAGGTTAGACTTTGACTTACTTATGCAGCATACATTGGCACTATGAGTCTAACCGGGATGTGCGCTTGCCTGCACAATACTTAGACAGTCTTATATAAAGAAGATAGGAAATGGTCAAGTTTCGAGACCACGTCATCTAATTCTGAGCTCTGTATTGTGTATCATGTATGTGTCGTATCATGCACAATCTTTTATCAATGTCATACTGAGATAGGTAAGAAAGAAATTACAGGTTTTTAACAATTGTACCTAGGAAATAACTTACTTACATGTAATCATCAGATTCACTCGAATAGTTCGGCATTTTCATGATGTATTTCAGCACAGCTCGGTTCAAGATGCCGTTCGAGATGTGGCACTCTTTCGGATGATAGAACTTGTGGTATTTCGCTCGTATTACGCAGTCTAAAAAAGTCAAAATATTAATCAACTGATTACTGCATTGCATCAAAACAATAGCAGGTAATTTTGTTTCAAATGTTTAACTCAATATTAAATACGAAGCTTCGTAGCAATATGCTTGTGGACTCGCAAGTCAAATGAGCAACATTTTAAAACGTTCTAAAACGGTATTCTGTATTAAAATAGCAATGTGTGACGGCATACATTGCTATTTTGAATAGCATCAGAATACTTACTTTTATGTAATTTTTCTGTTAAATATTAAACTTTGAATATTTTGAAAAAGAATGAATAAAGTATGAAGAATTTTTGGATAATAGTTTTAAGCGTGCAGCTTTCATATTTTATTAATGACCCAGTCCATAACCAAATTCCGTTTTCATTCATCTCCAACTTCTTTCTGGCTCCTCTAAAACTCTTCAATATGGTCATGTAATGTCACAACACACGCTCTTCACTTCTGTACCTACACGTTATGTAGCCCTGGGATGATGACTATCTACATCAGCTTACCATTATTGACTACAACCCCGTATTCTTCCAAGAAGAAGTTGATATTGGTGTTCATGCGCTCCTCGCCCCCGTCAGCCATAGCCACCAGGACTGAATCCCCTCGTTCCACCATACTCTTCATGCACGCTAGCTCATCATCTGTGTACACGTTCTGTGGTCCTGGTATCACGAGGATCTTCACGTCTTGCAGAATGTTTGGGGATAGCTCTTCGCGGTTTCTGAACGCACATGATACGAAGTTAGTAAATGTTAACGTGTTTAACCCGCGCAGGTTGTGGCGAGAAAATGTAACACGGACTATGTGGCAGGGTATGACATATCCGAATTTTAAATTGCCTATATTTTATTTAATAAATACCAAATAACATATTGTTTTAATATTAATAGCTAGTGGGATATATTAGTATTATAATAAATAAATGTTAAATAATATATTACTATATCTTTATATTTAAATATAGAAATAACAAGTCCGGGTCATTTTAGGCACTGATTAATAGGCGCTTCACTTACAAGCTTAAAAAAAATAGAAAAAAATGAAATCTTAAAAAACTCCAAAAATAAACAGAAACGAACATAAAATAAGATATAAAAAAGAACCTTACATGGTTGCAAAAAAATATAACACCTTATTAATATGAATCAGTATCACGTATTTACGTAACCGAAAGCACTTTGTACACGATTATCTCCGACGCTGGTTGTTGTCACACTACAATCACGTAAATAGCCTATTTCACACACCTTTAGTTGCAGCTACATGGAGCGACAAGAAAAAATTACGGTAGTTTACAAAAATATTTGCAGATAAGCAACAGTCTGGGTATGACATACCCTGCCACATTCTTGGCGGGTTAACAACATTAATTTGATGTACCTAATTTTCCCACGCAAGTTCATACTTAATTATCACAGTTTTCAAAAAGTACTACCTTTTGGCGGGCTTATTATACATATGTAAAAGTAGTTACTTTTAAGTAATTAGTAATATTAATCAATTTGTAGAAAAAAACTGCAAATATTTTATGGGGTGAATCTATGTTTCTTGGGAAAAGTTGTTCAGTTTCATGGGCTGACTCACCCCTTGAAATATTTGCAGTTAATATGTTTACATCATCACTCAATAGTATAAAGCAAAGTCGCTTTCCGCGTCTGTCTGTATATATGCTTCAATTCTTAAAACTACACAACGGATTTTGATGCAGCTTTTTTAATAGGTAAGAGTGATTCAAGAGGAATGTTTTTATGTATAATACTTGCCGGGAAAAATCCTTATTCCCACGGGAAAATGAGTTGCAGCTGGCGCAGCCGCTGGGGCAGGCCGCTAGTATATTATTATAAGTATTATAACCATAGACTTATAATATACTTCGTTATAACTATTACAACCATTAGTACATCATACTTCAATGATTTGCCGTGTGATGTCGGCATAGAATAGCATCACCATAGCTCTTCCCGCGGGTGTTGTAAGAGGCAACTATGGGACTCGAGGGTTTCAAGTGTATTACCTCGTATTACAACTTTAGGCGACAGGCTGACAACCTATCACTACAGTGATACAAGATTCATCTGAAGGGGCCCTCAATACTTGTTAGACGTGGCGATAACGACCGTTATTTTACGATCGTTCACGCTCTGCCTACCCCGCAAGGGATAAAGGCGTGATATGTGTATGTGTATGTATGATTACAACTCACATCATAACTTTCCAAGTGGTCTTCAGCTTGCGATGCAGCATCTTGTAGTTCTCATTTATCTTGAACAAGTTGTTCTTGGAGACGTCGAACAATATCGTGTTTACTAAGGACTTCATTTTTAACTATTTCACGTGTATTTTCCCTGTAAATTCAATATATTAGAAGAAATGTTTAAAATGGTCTATATTTGCACTTTGATACACAACTTACAGATCACTATATTATATATTTTACTAATGTTGTTGTATTGACTGTTGCTAAGCAACCGTCAGGTAGGTGGAAATATCTACACTCAAAGAGGCGGAAGTGTCACGTCATGCAAGGAGTTTTTAAGCTTAGGCGGGAAGCGAAAATCTCTGACACCGGGGTTCATCGGGTCGTTAGACACCAAACAAAACTGCATGGTATGGTACACACTGATAACGTAATCAAATCTAGGAATGGGAAAAAAAAACAATATTTAGAATGTAGAGCCCATATTATTAAACCACATGTTTTTTAAATGCGTACAATATATGCCTACGCCTTTTGTTTTTTATGTCTATGTTTTTTACATGTTTTTCATAGACTTATAATAACGTGTTTTTTAATGCTGAAGAAATATCTGTATACTAGGAAGTTAAGGTTATTTTTTAATCAGTACACAAACTTTGTGGGGTGTTTCTACTAATGATTCTGAACAACTTTTACTATGAGGCGACCTGCGAAATCGTAAAAAATATATTTTTGCCGAGTAGGTCTGAATTTTTCTATGCAACACCCAATATATTTTTGCGATTTTGCAGGTGGCCCTGTAAAAGCTGTTCAGAATCAGAAGTAGAAACACCCTACAAATTATGTGTACTGATTAAAGAAATTGCTCTGCATTTAATAAAGACTGCTCCCAGTTGCACCAATTTAATATGAAAATGTTTAATATGAAAAGGGTAGATAGAATACGCAGTATAAACACTTGAAAGTACATACGAATCTTTTATTTAGTAATTAAATTTTTAATTCACAACACACTAAAAACAATACTTAATTATACAAACTTCTTCTTCTTATCGTGTCGATGGCTAATTTAAATTTTATGTGCCCAATTATACTAACTCTCTCTTTTCGTGTGGGACACCGAGTCGTCCAACGACCCGATGAACCCTAGTGTCAGAATTTAACTAACTAACTAATCATGTAGATTTAATTTAATCAGTTGTTAGTTCTGCAAATTTCGACTATCGCCACGTCTGACATTTTTGAGGATTGTTTTCCAGGGTTGTTTCAGAAAACATGTGTATTACTATAGTGACAGGTTGTCAGCCTGTCGCCTAAAAATTGTAATACACCAATACTCTCGAGCCCCTTAGTCGCATCTTACGACACCCGCGGGAAGGATGTGGGGTGATGCTATTCTAAGCCGGCATCACACGGCGGTTCCACGGCATCCAGGTTTCATAGATAGACGAAACCCCTAACTGTTGGTATTTATAACCCACTTATTGCCTACGTTTTTTTCACAGAATCTATCTGTAGTCAGAGCACACGTCTTATGTGACACTTGTTTGCTAACGGCTAAAAGCGCAGTGACGATATGTCGCTGGTAAATCACAAAATCAAAACATCTGAATTCTTTTTGCACACATTGATAAATTCAATTGTTTTTAAAAATATTATGGACCTGGATGGACCTGCGTAGAGTAAAGGATCCTAAGCTCTAGGAAATCAACTAGAAATATTTTTATTGGGTGAACAAGTCCACGAAACTCAACAACTTTTCTGTAGGTATATGAGGTAGGTAGGTTTTGTGTAGGTAGTTAGACTGAAATATGAAATAAAAATTGCGCTACCATAAAACATTACATTTTGTTGTTATGTTAATTGTTTATATGTAATGTAACTAATAATTTATTATTATTATTGTACACATAAAGAACACAAATTATTACAAAAAATAAAAATAAACTACATTTTGGTACCAGAATAGTTTCTGGCATTAGAATACTATGAACATCTATGGTAAGGAATTTGCGTTATTTCATTACGTAAACGTGTTATCGCATAACAATATAAATACTTTCCATATCAAAAAATATCCAGTTACAGTACCATACCTAATAATGTTATTCCTAAAAGCCAGTTAGTCATTTGATAAATCGTCCAACTTTTCCGGTTTGCCTACAACTCGTTGAGTAACGACAGCCCGTGGTTGAGGTTATGTTGTGTTCGGCAGTAGGCCGAGGGATCCCCACGTGACAGCACGCATCATCAGGCCACTCATTACCGACCAAATAAATACGAACATTTTGACACAATGTTAAGATAAACTCTACTTCAAAAATACCACAGTGAAAAAACAGTGCCTTGTTGCCAAAAATATTCGTAACGCTACTTGACCTTCCAAAAATAACCTAAAAAGTTTAGTGTTTATTTTTTAATTATATTGTAAGATTTCATTGTGCGATGGATAAGCATAAGCAGCGGAAGGATGGTACTGCTGTCCGGCAGATTCTGACGGCCCTGTTGGGTGAGTGAAAGTGAGAAAGTGACTACAAAGTATAATTACGGACATCTTTATTTATAGTTGAAGAGCAGGCTGCGTCAAAAGACGTGCCATTTGACGAACAACGAAACTACGTGAATATTGTTTGTTATTGTTTTTTTATTTTGTTTATTGTTATTCGAAGATTGTTCTTGTATTATGTAAATCGGATAAATGAATATAATACTATACTACTATAGTGAATAAAATTTACTTTAAAATTTAATTAAAATTAAAAATAATTTATTTCTGACAAGGTCCATAACTTACATAATTTATCAAAACAATATAAGAACATGAAATAATAATCATAAGAATTACAATAAAAATTAAAGCGTATTCACAACGTTGTACTTAGTGATTATAAAAAAAAACTATACATACTAAGACCCGAATTAATAAACCGCACTCAACTCTGAGATCGATTTCAAGACAAATGTCAGTCAGTACTAATGGCATCTCAAAATAGCACTTAAGATCGATCTCAGAGTTGAGTGCGGTTTATTACGAAATCATACGCCTCCAGACGAAGCCAGCCCTTCGGCTATCACTGATTGATTGGCGATAAAAATAAAATGGACAACAAGTGTCACATTGTAATAATGTGTTAGTATTGGTGTTGACGCAGTGGTAGTGCGACTGCCTTTAACGCTGAAGGTTCCGGGTTCGATTCTCGGTGGGTCACTCACAAAATTGATATTTATCACTTTAATGAGAATTTGTTCCCGGTCTGGTTAGGACTTAGCGGGCTGAACCACCCGATTGTCCGCAAGTAAAATGGTTCCGTGTTGCAGATGGCACGTTAAGCCGTAGGTCCCGGTTGCTATCTATGATCACTTAGACGGCGGTCGTTACACAACCATGTACAAGTAGCAGGCTGCTACTTGTAGAAGGCAGTTGAAAAATTCTGACACTAGAGTTCATCGGGTCGTTGGACGACTTGGCGTCCCACATGAAAAGAGAGGAAGAGATTGGTATTCAGTTTGTTATGACGACATGACACAGCTATAAGAATACTGTGGGATACTAGGATACCGTAAAACTTAAAAAAAAAACTATTTAGTATTATTACAAATGCTTATATTTTTACCGAATGGTTTTTAACAAACAAATAAACGTTTCGATTATGCATCAACTGGGAGAAACCTAGCCTAGTTCAGATAGCATGAGGTACCATAAAAGCATAAAAGTATATAAGGTGTAAAAAATAGCTGCAAATTTTTTATGGTGTGAATCAGCCCATGAAACTGAACAACTTTCGTAAAGGAACATAGGTCGAATAATGAAAGAATTTTTTGGACCTCCCATACAAAATGTAGCCGAGCGAGTCAACTGTATGGGAGGTTCAAAATTGAAAAGTATGAAACAAGCGTCCCGTCGCTTCTTCAGCTACGTTCCCCATCATAAAGACCCCATCCAACCTCGCGTCTTGAACGCCGTCCCAGCAGGTCCTTTCGGATGATGATGATAGAATCCCCCAAGCCGCCACTGCAGCCATTGGGAGTGCATCACACTCCACAATTAAGCTCCTCAAGCAACCGACGTCCCCGCCAGCGGGGTCGCGGAGGTCCCTCATTTGCGCCTCATTTTGGCAATAAGCGGCATGTACCGGGTAGATTCAGTCCGATCCGTTCTTCCCAGAACAACTCCTAAGCCCAGTCTCGCCCCAAGGACGTGATTGGGCTGGTTGTTTGAACAACCATTCAATCACTTCCGGGTGAGCCCTCGCTCTCCACCAAGCAGTCACGCGTAGTTTTGATGGCCACAGGGCCACAAACATAGAGCCAACACAAAAAAAAGTCAAGTCAACCATTGAGTCTACCGTCGCTACTGATACGGCCGGGCAGATTAGATAGGTAAAGAAATATTAAGAATACTTAAATTATAAACACCGTGTGATTCCGGCTTACAATAGCATCACCCCATATCTTTCCCGTGGGTGTCGCAAGAGGCCACTTAGGGATTAAGTCTGACGTGTGTTGGAATTTTAGGCGTCAGGCTGACAATCTGTCGCTATGGTAATACAGTCTTCTTTTGTCAGAGGTGGCGGTGACGCCGGTGACCGTTTTTACGAGCTGTTTACAGTCTGCCTACCCCGCAAGAGATATAGACGTAATGTATGTATGCATGTGTAAATTATAAAAAACTTTACACAACGTGATCAAATTAAGATTTTATTTATACTCTACATTTTATCTAGCGTATTCAACTACACAATGGCATGAACATTTTCGTTAAGATAAAACAGTTGAGCTAGATATTACGTAAAAAAAAATAATAATAATACATATATATATATATATATATATATATATATATATATCACGTCTTTATCCCTTGCGGGGTAGGCAGAGCGTTAACGGCCGTGAGAATACGGTCGCTGTCGCTTCGTCTGACACTTTTGAGGATTGTTTTCCAAGCTTGTTTCAGAAAACATGTGTATCACTATAGTAACAGGTTGTCAGCCTGTCGCCTAAAAAATTTTATAAACCAATACTTTCGAGTCCCTTAGCCGCCTCTTACGACACCCACGGGAAGGCTGTGGGGTGATGCTATTCTAAGCCGGCATCACACGGCAAAAATAATAATAAGTGAACCAAACCCACGAATACAAGTTCTCAAACAGCATCAAATCACAATCGTCAACGGTACGCAATGTTTTGGCCTTCCTAACGTAAAGAATTGACGACATTAGGGTCGTTTTACAGCAAATTGCTCTACCAGGGTTCATGTCGGAGCGATGTTGTTAATCTCATACTTACTCCTAAAAATTTTGAATTTGCTAAAACACAATTTTTCCGGGTGATGGTGTTTTGACGACCGATGTGGCGCAGTGGTAGTGCGACTGCCTTTGACGCAGAAGGTTCCGGGTTCGATTCTCGGTGGGTCACTCACAAAGTTGATATTTATCACTTTGTGAATTTGTTCCCAGTCTGGTTAGGACATTGCGGGCTGAACCACCCGATTGTCCGTAAGTAAGATGGTTCCGTGTTTCGTATAGCACGTTAAGCCGTAGGTCCCGGTTGCTGTCTATGATCACTTAGACGGCGGTCGTTACACAACCATGTCAGAAGCCTGCTACTTGTAGTAGGCGGTTGAACAATTCTGACACTAGGGTTCATCGGGTCGTTTGACGACTCGGTGTCCCACACGAAAAAGAAAAAAAGAAAGAATGGTGTTTCGCGGGGTAGATAAAAATAGTGGCACCCCATTTCATTTCATTACGATACAACCAGGGAACGGGCATCAGTGATCCTTGTGAATGCAATATCTTGCACTGCGTCGTCCCGCCTGCCAACTAGTCAAGAATGTAGTAAACGATAATTCAACTCGTACTGCAACTTAGCTTGGCATTTGGTAAATAGATAATCGTAGCGCAGTCAGAAGGCAAATAAGGGTTTTCTTGTGTAACTGCCGATTACTAGAAACATGTTAGACGGCGGATCGCACACTTAACGCACGAGAGAGCACTAAAATATCGCAGCGGTCTGTCAGGTCCAGTCAGACCCATACTATACGTAGAAACGTCACTCCCCAACCGCACTAGACGGACGACGTTGCGCTAGCCATGGCGCTAGCGCCTGCGACGACATCGGTTGAGCAGTTTTAATATTGGGATTGACATTTCTAGTATGGATCTGACAGACCACTGCGATGTTTTAGTGTCCGTCGTGCGTTAAGTGTGCGATCCGCCGAACTGGAGCTCAATTTCTGAAACGTGCGGTTTCGTTTCATGCGGAAATCTGCTACTTATTATGCTTGTAACACACGTTCTACTTATAAAGTCCCACATACCCACAAAAATTCACACATATTTTTAATATAAAACATCAAGTAGATAAAAGAAATTGAAATAAGTTTGGATAGACCAGCCGTTTTGGACTTTCGCACACGGAACCGAAAACGAACGTTTCAGAGATTGAGCTCCTGGCCTTATTTTACGTACCTACATTAGAAGTGGTTAATTAAGGAAACCCATAATAAGTATCTCATTAGTTAGGTACAGTCAAGTTCAGATCGACTTTGGATCGTTTTTATTTCGCGTCCTTATTGGACGATCGATGGAAGTATCTACTTTTAGGACTAGCTTGCCTGATCAATGTACAAAATTTTACCTCTATCATGCACAGCCATGAATTAGGATAGCTCAATTTTTAAAAACTCTTTTACCGATCTAAATAAAGCATTTTTTCCAGCCACAATACCAACCTTCACATACGGCATCCAAATCGGCTGGTTGTCCCCCATGAAGCCACTCTTGGAAAACCCCCCGCCACCAGCGCTGGCCATATCTCCCGGAGTCATATCCTGGCTGGCTGCCAGCTTCCCCCTGGCTGCCATACTGGGGATCCCGTTCTTCAGCCACAGCTCAGATAGGATTGGTAGGAAGATCTGTATTGTGGTCATCTCCATTTTAAGTTGCGTAAGTATTGTTCTTGGATGAGTTTTCTTTTGGCGCTAAGTCCGCAGATTTCGCGCCCAGATATGTGAAGATAAAGAAAAAAAATAGGAGTCGAAACAAGATGTTGCAAAACTAGACCGTATTAGATTGGTCCATGGTATTGGTCTTATTGCCACTTTAAACAAATCGTCATATCAAAATTCTTCCGAAAGAGATGTTAGTAACGTTGCATTGCTCAAAAGTCTATATCCGAAGATTCAGATAAACTAAATCTTTCTCTTATTTCTAACTGCTTTGATATAGCCGTGTGGTGCCGGCAGAGAAGAATAGCATCACCCCATCTTTCCCATGGGGTCGCAAGAAGCGACCGAGGGAACCCGATCGGAGCAGACCAGGGCCTGTGAGATAGCAAATAAGAAACCAACACCACAATACAAGGCGTAATAGAACTGCCTTAAAACCACCAGCTTCTTTCACAGATATCCTGGACCATAAAGCTGACCACACTGTCTCCAGGGGCGTTAATCACAGCGCGCGTGGTGGGGGGTTTAGCTGCTGGGGGGTGTTTTGTGGTCATCCCCGCTTATATCAAGGTACGAGTATAAGTAAGGCCTTGAAATTGTATTGTAATAACGCCTTAAGGGTGCGTCTTCACTGAGGCGGGGCTGTGCTAAGCTGTGCTGAGCGGGGCATGAATTGCCCAATCAGGGTGCATCTCCACTGAAGCGGGGAGGACGTTCGGGGATTTTGAGGCCCATGATTGGTCAATTCATGCCGCGCTTAGCTTAACTTAGCGCAGTCCCGCTTGAATGGACACGCACCCTAATGAAACTAAGAGCACCGGACAGGAATGCGGCCGCCTTTTTTTCTTTAACTGTGTGGACTTTGTTCTTTCTACCTATTAAGTTACCATTCCTCTCTATTTTCTAGGAAGTATCGGAGGATTCAATGCGGGGCGCGCTCGCCTCGCTCACCATGACAGTCTGCAAACTAGGAGTCATATTTGTGTATGCTGTTGGAATGGTTAGTATTTCTACATACATAAATACATATATCACGCCTTTATCCCTTACGGGGTAGGCAGAGCGTTAACAGCCGTAAAAATACGGTTGCTTTCGCCACGTCTGACAAATATAGAGGGCCGTTTGAGATAATTTGTGTATCACTATAGTGACAGGTTGTCAGCCTGTCGCCTAAAAGTTGTAATACACCCTCAATTCCCTCAGTCGCCTCTTATGACACCCACGGGTAAGAAATGGGGTGATGCTATTCTGAGCCGGCATCACACGGCAATCGGATTCAAAAGCTATAATGCCCAGTTGGGGGCTAAGTTGGCGGGGGTGGTAGAAAGAACTAAGAGGATGAGGCATTTTAGCAAACAAAAAACGAGTAGCAGCGATACCAGCCGCTAGTTTTTTAAGAATATGTTTATTCCCTAAAGGCGACATCGTACGTGGGCAATCAGTCGGTGTACCTGGCGGTCTCAGCAGCCCACGTGCTAGCCTTCTGCTTCATGCCGGAGTCGCCCAACTACCTGCTCAAGATCGGGAAAGAGAAGGTAAAAATATGAAAATACCTCCCACTTCGTCAAGTCAATGGTATAACAGTATCTGGACTCTTGTGGCTATGGCTGGCGTTCAAAAAAATAGGGTGAACCAGCCCATGAAACTAAACAACTTTCCCCAAAGAACATAAGAAATATGAAAAAAGAAATTATCAAAAAATACAAAATTGCCGATTAAGTCAACTTTTGTGGGCGGTCCAAAAAATTCTCAAATTTCGACCTACATTTCTTGGGGAAAATTGTGCAGTTTCACGGGCTGATTCCCCATTAAAATATTTTTACACCTTATAAACGGGATAAGGCGAGGAGAATGATGATGATTTATTTCAGAAAGCTGCACAAACCATAGCGTGGTTGCGCGGCGTGCCTAGGAGCCACGAGCGGGTCTCCGAGGAGATGAGGAAGCTGAAGGAGGAGCAGCGCAAGTACGAAGCCTTGCCTAAGGTGACTCTGCTGACTGTGGGTAATGTCTTGGCTGGAACCATCTACATCTTCCACTCACAATACAAACAGACAACCTGCTTTGACGATTCGTGGTCACTACAGTCACGGACAGTAGAATTAAATATCGGACAATGGAAAATCGATAATTTGAGATACTTGACCAAATGATGTTCGTGCACACGTACGTTCCTTGGGAAAAGTTCAGTTCAGTTTTGTTCAGTTCCATGGGCTGATTCACTCGTTAAAAAATTTGCACTTTAATATCTAGCCTAACAAAGAAGAAGAAGCTTGATTCCTGTGACGTTTGTGACCTTGTAACAAATGTTATGACATAAGGTTCATTTTCCTAGTAAAAAAAGGAAACGCAATCACGCACAAACGTCACAGGCACCTATCAAATAAAATTTAAAAAAATATACGTCATCCCACTGCTGGCCAAAGTCCTCCCTTTTCGTAGGATAAATAAGATAAATCTATCCTCGTCACACTTAGGTGAATTTCATATTTCTATCCTGCTCTGAAATGAGGCCAAACCTCTTCACGTCTTTTGATGCCAAAATTTTGCTACAGAGTTGAAATTTTCGGCTGTAAATTTTCGTTTGAATATTTTTTTGTTTGGAATTCTCTATTCTATGATATACAGGGTGTAAAAGACGGTGTAACGAAAACTTTGCAGGCGTGATCAGACCATGACACTGAACAACTTTTACTATGGGGGCTATGTTGGGAAACGAAAAATTTTTTTACAGTTCTCATACAAAGTCACTCAGCTGATCGGGAATTTTGTATGGGAGTTTGAAAAAATATTCACGTTTCCCAGCATACAAAAAGTTGTTCAGTTTCATGGTCTAAGCACGCCTGCAAAGTTTTCGTAACACCGTCTCTTACACCCTGTATAATTAAACTTTTTATATTTTATGGTGTTAGTGCATGTACGCAAATAATATCTACTTGGCCATAAAAGTATTAACTATGATTAATTAGCGCCTGATATAAGCTAGAGTAATAATAATCTAACCTATTTCTAAAGATTCGCTCATCTCTTTGTTAATAAGTTTATTACCGACTAATTATGTGCAAATATAACTATAAGATTCAAATACATACAGAGATTACAGAGAGAGCAATTACTATAAGTTAATCTCACGCTAAATCAAAGTGAATGACTGATTACCATAAAATCATAAAAAGATTACAAAAACAAATGAAGATTCTGGTTATTACATGTCGTGTATGAGATGTCATACCTAGAGCACTTACGTAAAGTTATCTATACCATAATTTTTATACAGATAGACTAAACTGACAGCTAAGAATGCCCTTTTTGTTTTAAAATGTTGTCATCATAAGTCTAGTGTTGTGGTTTGACTCATTTATTTTATTCATTGAACTGTTGTGAGATGAATTCTGGATGTAGTTATTTTTAAATAAATATGCATAATAAATACTTGACTTTCGGTCACGTAAAATAGTATACGTTACTTTACGTTTATACGCAACAAGTTTAGTTTAAAGAAATCAACAATGAATAATATTGTAAGTAATTTAAAATGTAATGTTGAATAAATTGGCATTGGTGGTTGTACGAATATTCCTTGCCCTTATAAATCCAATTTCTGTTATATTTTCTTGTTGCGTTGTGTTGCACTCTTTTCTGCGACTTCTTTCTACTGGCCAGTTGGTGTGAACCTTGACAGACAGACGAGACAGACATTGACTTGACTTGACCAAGAGGACGATCGACGGACGGAAACTGACCAATTTATTAATGGAAATTTAAATTAACCTAATTTATTTTCAAAAAGATTCAACCATAATCTTTGAATCATATAACTTGATCATTCAGGGCACAACACTATTTTTTTATTACTTTTAAATACAATAGCGTGGCAACACTGGCAACCCACCAAATGTCAATTTAGTCTATCTGGATAAAAATCATGGTTTACTAATCATCTACATAAGGAAGGCAAGGCACAACTTAACATGAATCATTTACTTTCTTTCACCCAAGAATATGTATGATATCTTGGGTGAAAATCTAAATAACTAAGTAAGGAAAACTAACGAAATCTAAAGCTTAAGGCGGATCGCACACTTGACGCACGACGGAGCGCAATAATATCGCAGCGGTCTGTCAGATCCATACTAGAAATGTCAATCCCCATATTTAAACCGCTCAACCGCTGTTGTCGCAGCGCTATCTCAGTGTCGTCCGTCGAGTGCGGTTTTAGAATGGGGAGTGACGTTTCTATTATGGATCTGAGAGACCGCTGCAAGTTTTGCGCTCCGTCGTGCATTAAATAAAATAAATAAATAAAATAAAAATTCTTTATTTCAGGGCATTAAGTGTGCGATCCGCCTTACATGCGAATGTCTGCCCAACTAACCTGCTGCCATCTGTTGTCCGCAGTGCACGACCCAGCGATCTTCGCGGCGGTGCGGATGACTCTCACGCTGATGGGCATGCAGACTCTCTCCGGCGGCTTCGCGCTCATGAACTTCGCAGGTTAGTAACAAAAAGGTCGAAAACTTTTGACATCCTTCCCGCGGGTGTCGTAAGAGGCGACTATGGGACTCGAGAGTATTGGTGTACCTATTACAATTTTAGGCGACAGGGTGACAACCAGTCACTGTAGTGATACACGTGTTTTCTGAAACAACCTTGGAAAACAATCCTCAAAAATGTCAAAAGTGGCGTTAGCTAACGTATTCTTACGGCCGTTAACGCTCTGCCTACCCCGCAAGGGGTAAAGGCGTAATATGTGTATGTATGTATGTATGTATTAAATACTTATTCGCCTTCGCAGGAGATATCTTCAAGCGCGCTGGCGCTACGTGGAGCCCCAACACGCTGGCGCTCTGCATGGGGTCGCTGCAACTTGCTGGGTCGTTCTTCACAACTATGTCTATTGAGAAGTTCGGCAGAAAGGTGTGTCGCACAGAACTGAAACTTAACCTCTCCTTGTAAATGACGACTGAATGTTTTTTATGGACTCTACGTTTTTGGCCCCGGGGCCATCAAAACTACGCCTGTCGGCTTGGTGTGGCGCACGTGCTCTCCCAGAAATATTTGATTGGCTGTTCTGGGAAGAACGGATCGGAATGAATTTACTCGGTACGTGCCGGTAAATGCCAAAAGGAGGTGCAAATGAGGGACCTCCGCGACCCCGCCGGCGGAGACGTCCGTTGCTTGAGGAGCTTGTGGAGATGACGACCGATGTGGCGCAGTGGTATTGCGACTGCCTTTGACGCAGAAGGTTCCGAGTTAGATTCTCGGTGGGTCACTCACAAAGTTGATATTTATCACTTTGTGAATAGTCAGAAGCCTGCTACTTGTAGAAAGCGGTTGATAAATTTCTGACTCCCAAGATTGACCGGGTCGTTGGTGGGCGACTCGGTGTTCCACACGAAAAGAGGGAGATAGAGACTAAAACGTTTAAAGGTATCACAGAGAAACGACAGTCTGAGCAATACTATCAAAAACAAAATTTTGACGGGTTTGCTTTGCTCGCTATATGTGGTATTCTTCCGTTTCCGGTTGCAATACAATATGTCGGGCTTGCTTCGCTATCATACTAAGTCATTTGAAATATCGAGCTCGCTTTTCTGGCCCTTCCGGGCAACATGAAGATTCGTGCTGTGCTCGCTACGCTCGTTCGACGCATGAATGTGGACTATTGTGCGATCTGAAAATGGATCCACTCTGCGTCATGCACGGCATAATCTGCTAGACTGAAGCAAATTCGCTAGTTTCCTGGGTCATTAAAAAAATAAAACAGTTGTACGCTTAAAACTCTTGTCCAAAAATACTACGGACTTCATTCATCATTTTTCGAAATACTCTAAGGTTGAATTTATAAACAGAAAAATAATATAAAAGTAAGAGTTTTGACGCCATCCAAATACTTACGGCGTGACGTCATACTTCTAGTTCTTCAAACACCGTTCTAGATAGTTTTAAAAAGTAGCTCATTTGACCTGTCAGGAAACAAGCCTATTGAGGGCTTAACTTGCCGTTTACCTCTCCTCAGATCCCCCTGGCGCTGAGTTCGCTGCTGATGTCGGCGTGCATGTTCGTGCTGGCGACGTGCTTCTTGCTGGAGGTGGCCGCGAGCTGGCCGCGCGTCGTTGCGTTGTGCGTCGCGCTCTTCGCGTACGGCGTCGGTCTCGCGCCCGTTCCTATGGTCATCATGGCTGAGGTGTTCCCTTATCAGGTAATGTCAAGTATTCTAGCTTTGCCTGCATCGTGTAGTATTCCTAAGGCACAGTGTTGCTGGTTTTGCTCGGATTTCGAATAGTGACTGAGACGCTATGTGACTGCAAATATTTTACGAAGTTAATCAGCCCATGAAACTAAACAACTTTCTGCAAGAAACATAGGTCGAAACATGAGAAAAATTTTTAGACCTCCCATAGAAACTCACTTGGTCGGTTGGTAATTTTGTATGGGAAGTCCAATTTTTTTTCAAATTTCGACCTATGTTCCTAGGGGAAAGTTGTTCAGTTTCATAGGCTGATTCACCGCGTAAATATTTGCAGCTAATATTTTTACACTTTATATATGTCGCTGTCTCCATAAATCCATCATAAGACCTCTTGTCCACAGTACCGCGCGAAGATGGCGGGCGTGTCCATGTCTTTCTCCTTCTTCTGTAGCTCCATGACGGTGCTGTTCTACACGCCGGTCGCCAACTGGCTCGGCCCACACGCAGTCTTTTTCACCTTCGGCGCGGTCACGCTGTTCGGCGTGCTCTACACCGTGCTGTGGGTGCCCGAGACCAAAGGCAAGAGCCTACCAGAGATACAGGAGTTTTGGAAGAAAGCCCCTGAGCCTGTTTTTGTATAGCATTGTACGAGGCGCTTCAAGGTTCGGATGCATTTATGCAAACGGAAGAATAACAGATACCACAATGTATTTAATTGTAGGTTTTGAATGTGCGATAGTTCAGACAAAGAATGAACGAAGTAATATAACTGGACTGGGCCCCAAGACTGCTATTTTTTGTCATTGTAACGCCATCGTAACTCAGCTGTCATTCAATTGCCATTGTGCTTTTTCTATACTTTATACCTATGAAATGACGGAAATCATCCGACTGAGATCCAATCGACATCCAACTGAAACGATTTTCATTTAGCAGACTTAGGGCCCTGTTTCGAGTCTAGGCGGTGCTGGTTCGTATGGATAACATTTGTGTGCAACAATATATATATGTATACGTACTACGTATTACGTAGTATAAGTGCGGCATTATTGCCAACAACATATCATATTTTCAATGACTTCTGAAAAATTGTCTTATACAAACACATTGAACACACTCCAAAACGAAAAAAAGTGTACAAACGTTGCTATACTTGCCTTTTGCAACGTATGTAGGTATAATGAAAATCCTATCGTACGACAATGCTGATGCGTCGGGACGAAAAATATCGAACCAATTCAAATCAAACCGAAAATGCAATTATGAGCTATTATTAGTAGATTACGTACTGAGGTATGTAAGCTATCAATAACAACCGAGGTTTTTTAACGCCCGAGCGGAGCGAGGTCGGTACCTTTCCGAGGTTGTTATTGATGTTACATCCGTGGTACGTATACTGCTTTACATATCGAATGAAAAGTAAGTAAAACAAAGCGATAAATACAAAAAACGATCCATAAATGATGATTGTATCGGCTGGTATTCAAGTTGCACCACGAAACTATTTTTTCTATGATTGAAAAATATTGAATTAATATTAAAGAAAAGTATCCTAACATAAAGTACACAATTTTTTGATCGTGGGGATATTAGTCATTTTTACTTTTGTTATTGTAATATTGAGTAATAATTCGACAAACTCATTTGTTGAGGTTATAAAAATACAGATTAAAAATATAATTCCTGCTTTCAAGCAACGCAATTCGTAGCGGCCAGTTCGAAATTTAAAATCGTATACAACTAATTGATGCAACTCCTATTAAAAATAAGAAGAAATTGATTTTAACTTTTTAATTGCCGCGATTCTATTGGTTCTTTTTATAGTTCCATATTTAAAATTACTTACAGGCTTAGTTTTAAAACCTCGCCTGTAAGTTGAACTTACAGGTCGTGTTTTTTGTCAGTAATGACCTACTTTCAGAGCATGAGATATGTAAACTAATTTTACACGAGGATTTGCAGGGTCTCTTTGCAACATGTAGTATAAAAATACTCCAGTATATTTTAGGTTTAAGATTAAAATATCATAGGCTAAGTACTTATTTTAAGCGCGATTATTATATTTCTATTCTATCTACGTATTTTTATATTTACAAAGTATAAAGCTGTGTGATGGTAGTAATATTTTGTATGAATGTTATTATTTTATACAAATGTTAAACTTGTATTAAATTAGTTTATATGAGGTATTGGTTTCATTTTTTCTTGTGTGGTTTTGGCTAAATAGTGCGTTCAGTAGCAAATGACAAGTTCACAAATTGTCCACTTTGAAAAACGTCCAATCCGCGGAATGTCCGATTATCAATCACTCACGCAAATAATAGGAAAGACTTCACTATTTTTGGTTTAATTACAAAACTTTTCGGAAATTTTATTTAGAATTTGATCTTTTTTACTAATATCATTGATTTTTGCAATAAATGTAAAAATCGTAGTATCGACTCTTACTTATATCTTAAAAAGATACAAGTATTTGTACAATGGAAATTTTACTAACTGGACATTTTGCGAATTGGGACATTTTACAAATCTTTGAATTGGACACTACGCGAATAGGACATTTTGCTCCTGAAGGAAATAGTGGATCGCAGTAAAATGCATATTATTATGTATTTATTATTTATTTCAATACATAACTACAGAGAATCACCACTGCGGCAGTGGCGCCGCCCGCTATAGTTTTTGGTACACTTAACGCAATAGTTGATAAAATTAACCCTAGCATCATCTCATCGCTACGGACAATACCTCGGGAAACATTGTATTTAAGGCGTGGGTTTTCCCATGGGAAAAAATCACAAATTATTCTTTCCAACTTTCCGAGCTGTTTTGACAGTTATGTTGGCTTAGGAAAAGTAATGTTGTTTGAAAATGTTTATATTTGACAAGGTCCATTGTCGAGTTGTTTTCAGTCAGAAATTGCAACCGCAATAGTATATTTCATATAGTTAGGAACTTATAAGGACCCTTATTAGTTAACGTGAGTATCTATCTACGCTACGACTACTAGATTATGTTTTTTTTATTCAATGTTTCTCAGAAGTAGTGTCTGTGGCCAGCCCGTAGGCAAAAAGGGATCACTCGAAACACAGTCGCAACCTTACATACCATTCCCTTCACTAAATATCAGTCAGAATGCCTACGAGCTATCGTTTCACCTATTAAGTATAACATTTGATACAATTTACCGATTTTTCTCGTAAAGTCATAATTAATTCAGTAAGTAATGATTTTTATTCGTGATTGAACTTGAGTAAAATTATTCATGATTTAATTTAATGCCCACAACTATTTGATCACATTTTCCTCATCAAGATAACAATTTTACGCCAATAAGGTAAATTGTATCAAATGCATAAAGCCCTCCAATTGAGGTCACATCCAAATTATACAAATAAAATTAACGTTAACACAGAATTTTAAAAAGTAACTGCAAATATTTTAAGTGGTGAACCAGCCCATGAAACTGAACAACTTTTCTCGTGAAACATAGGTCGAAATACGAAATAATATTTCGGACCCCCCCTATACAAGCTGACTCGATCGTCTGGTGTATGTTTTGTATGGGAGGTCCAAAAATATTTACCATATTTCAACCTATGTTCCTTAGGGAAAGTTGTTCAGTTCCATGAACTGGTCTAACCCTTAAAATATTTGCAGTTAATATTTTTGCATCCTGTATAAAAGGGAACTTAGTCGACCAGCCGGAATCAAACTACAACTAAATCAACGCAAACAAAATAAAGACTTAAAATTAAACTCTATATTACAGACTCGTCTCTAAAACTAGGTTTTTATGTCGGTGATATAAAAGTTGAAATTGGCGTGATATTCTTTTATAAATAAAATAAAAACAAAAAAATCTGCATGTTATTTTACTTATACAATGCTTAAGGAAATTGTTTTATATAATCAATCTTCTCTGTCCGGCAGTATTATTTTTATCACACGCCAACCTAGCGCAAACTCAAAATGTTCGATGAAAATTGGAAAATGCATACAAAAATATTCTTTTGACAGGTAAGGATAAGATTCTTAAGAAAAATAAAAAATGGCGATATCTTCTATTGCAAAATTAAACAGAATGTATTAATACTGTTTTATTTTGATACATATTGAGTTTGCAACGATAAAACAAAGTAAAACAGGTTATTTTTCAATTCATTATTGATTTTAGAAATAACCGATGAATACAAAAACACCATATTTGCACATGGTTTTTCACTTTTCAAATTCCATAACACTTGTTTCTTTCAAGCTCTCGTAATCTTATACATAATTTTAGGATTTCTTAATAGTTATCCACGTCGTATTCGCCAAGTCAAATCTGACTTAGTCACGGGATGATATCTAGCTTTCCAAGTTAAAAATAACTTATTTCATTACAGTACTGCCAAATTAATCAGTGAATGTGAGGCAGTTACATATGAGGATTTACGAACTCAGATATTACATTGAGCGGTTGTAAGAACATCACATATTTAGTAGTATCCCATCATCATAACTCAAGGTGTATTTTTCAATCAGTAGAAAAAGGATTTCGTGTGCTTAAAAAAATACACCTCCCTTTCCTTTTTTTACCAGTCTTCGAATACGCGCAACAACTTACGAGTGGGACTTTCTATTTTGAGACTCATTTATGCAATTGATATTTTTCGTGTAAGATGTAAGTAAGATATCCGGACTTTTCCATCATTTAGGAAGAGGCTTATTTCATGGAAATAACTTACACATAGATAGTCATATATGCAACGACTCTTGTATTGTGTTAACTATGGTCTTAGCGTGAAAATCATAATGTTTCACTGGGCAATGATTTAACACAACTTTTGTTACTTGACAAGTTCAAGTATATAATTTTTATTATTATACAAAACATTTGTATTCAGACACAGCAGTCTGATTATATGAGCTTCATTGGCAAATCAGATATCGACCAGAGTTTTTAGTATTATGTTTCTGAAAAAATATTACTGGCCTTGTGAGTAAGATTGTAAAACTTAATTTTTTACTTTATTTTATTTTCGATAATCGTTGGTAATCCAGAAAATCATTACACATAATCATAAATAAGTCATCAAGGCATGACAACGATACGTCAACAGGCTACGATTCTTGGCTATGACTGTAGTTATTAGATGACATTATTACGACTGGACTATACCTTTCAACTTCAATCCGATTAGAATTTTAATGACAATATAACCTAAAGCACTTGATGACAATACGCACTTGATCGATATCCACTTAGCCGCTGCACTGAACTTGCGATCACTTATGAGGTCCTGGTATCACGGGGTAACACAGTCTACTAAGGAACATGTAAGATGTCTTGGTTTTATCCGGTGTATTACGCACATACAACGCAAAGCTTAGAAAAAAACATTACTGACAAAAAATAACTTAATTTTTTTCTTGCAAAGTTAATACTAACGAAACAAGTAGAAAAAATGCACGCCACCGATAGGATTCGAACCGACGTCTTTGGAAAAGCCAGGTCAGACGTGTTAGACGTTACACCACGGTTGGCTCCCAGGCGGCGAAATTGTCGACCACTTGTTTCGTTCATATACTTTTATCAAGCAAAATATTCTTTCCTTCCATATTCTACAGGAATTTGTCAATTTAACCCATTTGTTTGTTATATGGCTTCTACCTACACGGAAAATTCCACCAGTGCCTAGGAAAGATTTTAATACATCTTAAACTGGCGGACAAAATGGATCTATAAGACCAACAGACCGACTAAATTTCAAAAATGCGCTTTACATCTCATCCAAGGAAATTTCCTTTCATTCAATTAAATGAAACTACAGTAGATTCATGTTATATGACCATTAACCTTTTTGGCGTGCTTTTTCATACCGTTTCCAAAAGCTCAAGACATCTGACTGTTCGCCCTATATCATGCCCTCCTTGAGGTGGGGAGTGGTTGGAGAGTGGGGTGATGCCCTCACTCCTCGCTGATGCTGCGTTGCTTGGCTGCGGGCTCGTCGTCCGTCAGCTCGGTCTCCGGGGGCTGCTCCAGCCCTGGCAGTTGGATCTGCGTGTCTGACGCCTCAGCCGGCTGCAATGACCAAGTATTGGGTAAGGAATGTTCTCGAATATCAGCCTCAGATGCTGACTGCCGCGCGCAGCATGCGGCGCAAGGCGCGGTCGGTGTGGACGGTTTTTCGCTAGAGCATGAGGATTTTAACATGCGCTGCTCAGGCGAAACACGTCCACACCGACCGCGCAATGCGCCGCATGCTGCGCGCGGCAGTGAGCATCTGAGGCTGCTCGTTTAATGGAGACCTAGCTAATGAGATTTTACTTCGAATGAGAACTAAGGATGGTGAAAAGAAACAACTTTCCCGACAAACATAGATTCAAATTAAATGGTCACTAATTTTCATGAGAGCTAAACCTCGCTTTTTGACCCTATTTCAATCTATTTTTGAAGGCAGTTGTTCCATATTCCCAAAGTGTACTTTTTTGAATTTTTGTCATAGAAGAAGAACAAGAAAATAAAACATAATATTCCATCTGAGGTAAAATAAGTAAGGTTTTGGAGGTATAAATCTCAGGCTATCAAACTACAACATTACTAAATACAACAAACATAATAAATCATAAACAAAGTGATGGTTCCGTGTTTCGGATGGCACGTTAAGCCGTAGGTCTTGGTTGCTGTCTATGATTACTTAGATGACGGTCTTAACACAACCATGTCAAAGCCTGCTACTTGAAGGCGTTTGAAAAATTCTGACACTAGGGTTCATCGGGTCGTTGGACGACTTGGTGTCCTACATGAAAAGAGAAGAGAACAAAGTGATATAAATTCCTTTCGGAACCATTAGGATAAAAATTGAAACCATAAAGACAAAAACAAAGAGTGTAACAATAAAATCATGCTCGACATGCAGACATAGTTGTGAGTAGCGTTACCTTAGCATCAATGCTCCCGGAGCGTCCAATGATAAGCTTGGAACAATACAAGTGCACTTGTAGCAGACAGTTGATACATACAACATATGGCGTATGACGTTTTCTAAAGTAGTTTCGCGTTAGCATGACAATAGCGATCGTTGACATTAACTACCACTGTACTTGTATTTTAGAAATCGATGTATCGCTTTCCTCAGTAAATGTTAACGATATGATTATCGCTAGAGTATAGGGATACATTCCAAGTTCACTGCAGAGGCTTGGCTTGTATCCCTGTACTCTAGGGATATTCATATCGTATACATTTACTGAGTAAAACGATATATCGCTATCTAAAGTACGAGTACAGTGATAGTTACGTCAACGATCGCTATTGCCATGCTAACGCGAAAATACTATATAAGAATTTGAGTGAAGCTAGCGAGAGGGGGTGAGGGGAACACCGGCTGTACCGCCAACCAATAGCGAGTAGTACTTGAACTAGAGTTTGTGACGTCATGACTACATTGGTGGTACGGTCAGCAAAGGAGTAAGGTGTACAGGGGTGCTCCAAACGAATTCAAATATTATTGCTCCAAATGAAAATATAAAAATTACGGAAATCAGTTCTCGTAAAGTATGTCATTTTGTATTAAAATTTATTTGTAGAAATTCAAAATTTTACTTGGAAATAAAAATATTTTAATTCGTTTGGAGTACCCCTGCTAACCTATCTCCATTGCCGACTGTACCTAGGCAAGATTGCTTACGGCCAGTCTTCTTTGTACTGTGTGACAGTTAAGAATGCAAACTTATCCGCACCGAAAGAACAGAACAAACCGAATTTTAGAATTCTTTCCGGTCAACTGCGGCAAAGCCCTCTGGGGGCGTCTCGGTCGAAAACCGTCAACTGCGACAACGCCCCCTCGGGGCGTCGGCGCTTACAGCTTATTTTACCGCCTTTAATTTATTCTACACTGAAATTAGCTGATAATGAATGAAAGAAATGGACTCAGAATTAATTAAGGATTGATAAAATAGCAACATTTCGCATTCGCCCATTGACAATTACTTTAAATTCATCACTAAAGTAGACCTAAAGATGCACCATATTTCTTGGCGGCCGCGCGAATATCAATATTTACGCATGCTCGTCCTAATTGAGTGTTTTCACTAAATAACTTTAAAATTATGTTTGGCCATGCGAAATAAAAAAGCTTTTCTAAAAATAATTGTTTTATTCAATAGATATATTGTTCCAAACACAAAAACCCGGGTAAAAAAAAAAACCTGCTACTTTAGCTAAAGATTGACAGAATCTTATAGCCGCTCGTGTTTATATTATTCAACAACGATGTAGCCTGCTTTATTACGAACTCAACGATATATGAACCGACACTTATCGCTCTCTAGTTTCGTAGAAATGTTTGTTTATGTTACGCAACTCGAGTCAAGTGGCCGCCACCCGCCGCGCGCCCCCCAGATGCGTCACTTATCGCTCAAGGGCGTCCCCAGGAGAGCGGATATGACACATAACACACAGATGGGAACAGTAGGAAGATAATGCAGGTGGATAAAACGATAGAATAGGTGGTCACAAACGCTAGATAGGTGAGCTAGTACAAAATTAGTAGGTTAGTCAGACGTAAGGTGAACAAGTAACTCGGCTAGTAGACGAGTAAAACACGGTTAACACACTATAGACAGGTAACGTTCGTTAAGGAAAAAAAACATAAATATAGACCAGAAATATATACCGTGTTACCCTCAAGGTAACATACAAATTATTATTATACAAGGGTTAAAAAAAAATTGCTGCAAATATTTTAATTATTATTATTAAACCATTTATTGTACACAATATAACACAAAGGACATAACATTAAGAACAATACACAACAGGTCAGCTTATTTCTAAAAAGAAATCTCTTCCAGCAGACCTAGGGTAGTGAGATGGCATAAAGTGAGGCAGTTGACGTGTACAACATACTAATATACCTATAATAATTTATAAAACAAATATTTTAGAAACAATACCTACTTATATAAATAATATACCTACACTACATAATAATACCTATATTTATATACGTACATATATACACCATAAATATATATACCTATAAATTAATTTGGGAGAGAAAGATAATGCTCTTTTATATGCAAATATTTTAAGGGGTGAACCAGCCCATGAAACTAAAAAACTTTCCACGAGGAACGGCCGATATACGAAAAAAATTTTAACATCCCATACAAAATTAAATTACCAACTGACCAAGTCATTTTGTATGAGAAGTCAAAAAAAAAAAAAATATTTTGACCTATGTTTCTTTGAGAAAGTTGTTCAGTTTCATGAGCTGAATCACCCCTTAAATATTTGAAGCTAATATTTTTACTCCTTATATTGTGTAGTGTAGAGCATTAACCCAGCAGTGCGAACAAACGAACAATCTATTGCAAGGTATGACAAACACCCCCCATAGCGCCGGTGTCCAGCAGTGGACAGATGTGAGTGGACATGTGGGGTTGAACAAGCAATAATTACACAAACGAACAATCAGTAAGAGTGCGTGGTATGACAAACACGCCCAATAGTGCCGGTGTCCAGCAGTGGACTGATGTGGGTGCGGAAGCAACATCAGCAATTCCTACACGTTTGTCACGTAGAGAGCTAGCTGCAGATATCACCTCCCTACGTGATTTACGTCATTGTAATATTAGTATATAAGCCATAGTTTAAGATCAATAAATGTGCATTAACCATGGAGTGATCTTCTCAATAACTCTCCCCCGACGTGATCATCTATCGCTAAACGGGGTATGACAAACAACGCCAATAGTGCCCATGTCCAGCAGTGGACTGACGTGGGCGTGTGGTTTACTGACCTCGCACTCGTTGGAGCCCTCGTTGCTGACGGGGCGGGGTCTCTTCTTGCCGCCCTTCGCCGCCGTGATCGCCTCCGCCTGCTCGGGCGCGCGCTTCGGCTGGAACTGAACACAAACGAACACATATTGAAAAATAATGAAAAACAAAATGGTACTTTATTATATTTCTACATCTTACATAAACAAAAAAAAAAAACCATTCCCTGTACTAAAAATTTTTAGGCAACCCATACGCAAATAGCTAGCTTCGTTTCGCTAACTTAATCTCTTTTCGTGTGGGACACCAAGTCGTCGAACGACCCGATGAACCCTAGTGTCAGAATTTTTCAACCGCCTTCTACAAGTAACAGGCTTCTGACATGGTTGAGTAACGACTGCCGTGTAAGTGATCATAGACAGCAACCAGGACCTACGGCTTAACGTGCCATCTGAAACACGGAACCATCTTACTTACGGAAAATCGGGTGGTCCAGCCCGCAATATCCTAACCAGACTGGGAACATATTCACAAAGTGATAAATATTAACTTTGTGAGTGACCAACCGAGGGTCGAACCCTGAACCTTCTGTGTTAAAGGCAGTCGCACTACCATTGCGCCACATCGGTCGTCTAAGTAAAGGTGAGCGCAAACTTATCCGCACCGAACGAACTGAGCGAACCGTACAAAACTAAAAATTGTGATACACCAATCAATACTCTCGAGTCCCTTAGTCGCCTCTTACGACACTCGCGGAAAGGATGTCGGGTGATGCTATCCTAAGCCGGCATTATAACAAAATAGGCGAACGAACAGGCGAATCTTTAGGGGAACCCATCAGTGGTTCGCCTACTGACCTGTAGCGCGGGCGGCAGGAACACCCTCGTGTTGACGAAGTACTCGTTCTGCGGCGCGAAGTACATGGTGGGGATGCGCGTGTCGGCGGGGAACTCGCGCAGCTCGAAGCGCGACGACCGCGTCCAGATCACCGACATCGCCAGGTCGCACACCGCCCACATTTTCTACAAATTATAGCAATTGCAAGTTAAACATTTATATCATTTACTTGCATTATAACTACATACACGGTGTCAAAATATTAGCTGCAAATATTTTAAGGGGTGAGCCAGCCCAAGAAACTGAAAAACTTTCCCCAAGGAACATAGGTCGTAATAAGAAAAAAAATAAACCAATAGACCAAGTCAATTTGTATGGGAGGTCCAAAAAAATTTCTCATATTTCGACCTATGTTTCTTGGGGAAAGTTGTTCAGTTTAATGGGCTGGTTCACCCCTTAAAATATTTGCGGTTATTTTGTTTACACCTTATATAAAGTAATAAATTACGAAAGTAGTCATGTGTTGTGTGTAGACCCCTTTCGGGGGCAGGGTATGTGTGGCACGCTGTGTTATGTATAGCCCCTTCAGGACAGGATATGATACACTGTGTTATGTATAGCCCCTTCAGGACAGGATATGATACACTGTGTTATGTATAGCCCCTTCAGGACAGGATATGATACACTGTGTTATGTATAGCCCCTTCAGGACAGGATATGATACACTGTGTTATGTGTAGCTCCCTTCAGGACAGGATATGACACACTGTGTTATGTGTAGCTCCCTTCAGGACAGGATATGATACACTGTGTTATGTGTAGCTCCCTTCTGGACAGGATATGATACACTGTGTTATGTATAGCCCCTTCAGGACAGGATATGATACACTGTGTTATGTATAGCCCCTTCAGGACAGGATATGATACACTGTGTTATGTGTAGCTCCCTTCAGGACAGGATATGATACACTGTGTTATGTATAGCCCCTTCAGGACAGGATATGATACACTGTGTTATGTATAGCCCCTTCAGGACAGGATATGATACACTGTGTTATGTGTAGCTCCCTTCAGGACAGGATATGACACACTGTGTTATGTGTAGCTCCCTTCAGGACAGGATATGATACACTGTGTTATGTGTAGCTCCCTTCAGGACAGGATATGATACACTGTGTTATGTGTAGCTCCCTTCAGGACAGGATATGATACACTGTGTTATGTGTAGCTCCCTTCAGGACAGGATATGACACACTGTGTTATGTGTAGCTCCCTTCTGGACAGGATATGACACACTGTGTTATGTGTAGCTCCCTTCTGGACAGGATATGACACGATGTGTCATGTGTAGCCCTCTTCAGGACAGGATATGACACACTGTGTTATGTATAACCCCCTTCGAGACAGGATATGACACACTAAGTCGTATTTCAAGGGAAACGACCAAGTTAGTTGAATAGTATTTGCTATGCTGTATACTGACATAGTTGACGCTGTCATCGGTCTCGTTGAGCGCGTCCTTGTGGTTCTTCATGCGCTCCACGAGCGTCTTGTAGAAGCCGTAGCAGTACAGGTCGTTGCGCGTGATCAGCGGCTCCAGGATGAACCAGAGACACTGCTTCACGATCTGACACACTGTGTTATGTGTAGCCCCTTCAGGACAGGATATGACACGCTGTGTTATGTGTAGCCCCTTTAGGATATGACCCACTGTGTTATGTGTAGCCCCCTTCGAGACAGGATATGACACGCTGTGTTATGTGTAGCCCCCTTCGAGACAGGATATGACACGCTGTGTTATGTGTAGCCCCTTCAGGACAGGATATGACACGCTGTGTATGTGTAGTCCCCTTCAGGACAGGATAGGACACGCTGTGTTATGTGTAGCCCCTTCAGGACAGGATATGACACGCTGTGTATGTGTAGCCCCTTCAGGACAGGATATGACACTCTGTGTTATGTGTAGTCCCCTTCAGGACAGGATATAACACACTGTGTTATGTATAACCCCCTTTAGGACAGGTTATGACACGCTGTGTTATGTATAGCCCCTGTCGGGGGCAGGGTATGTGTGACACAGAGTCGCCTTTCAAGGACAACTACTAAGTTAGATAAATAGTATTTGCTATGCTATATACTGACATAGTTGACGCTGTCATCGGTCTCGTTGAGCGCGTCCTTGTGGTTCTTCATGCGCTCCACGAGCGTCTTGTAGAAGCCGTAGCAGTACAGGTCGTTGCGCGTGATCAGCGGCTCCAGGATGAACCAGAGACACTGCTTCACGATCTGCAAGGAAACAAAATATCATAATAATAATAATATTCTTTTATGCACACAAAAACAACAATAACATAACCAACAGAGAAATTTTAATGATCCAATGAGGCGGCCTTAATGCTAAAGTAGCATTCTCTTCCAGGCTACCTTTAGGCGAAAAAGAAATTGCGATAGGTTTATCATCTATAGAAAGATAGAAAAGGCATTACCACAAAGAAACTTAACGCGATATCTTGCTCTGCGCACCAAACCTTCAGCCATCGGTAAATATTAAACTTTTTTTTATTGTTTTTTTTTCAACGCACCAATTAAATTTTTAACCCCCCGTTGATGGCCTTTGATGGCCCCGGGACCAAAAACGTAGAGTCCATCAAAATATAAAAAGAAAATTAGCATAGTTTCAGAATGCTCGGCGCTTAGTTATAACACTTTAAACAAGGCACTTTCATGACGTATGTTTGGTTGGTACCTTCAGCTGGTTGACGTCGTCGTACTTGGTGAAGGCGGGGTCGTGGGTCAGCACCGGCACGGCGAACACCAGCATGTAGTCCGGCAGGATGTGCGGCAGCTGGGCCACGGCGCGCTCCACTGGAATAACACATAATCATAATCATTTATTGTTAGTCATTACAGGTAGAAGATCCCAGTTTAATACAATATTTTGCATCTCTGCAATGTACCTTGCAGCATACGAAAAATACATACATACACACAAATCACGTATACATCCCTTAGGCAGAGCGTTAGGATGTTTTAATACAATAAAATGAAAATAGAAAACGCTTTGAGTGCATTAAAATGACTTTCCCTTCCTTTAGTCCCCTGCGTTACCCTGGGTTCCCAACGTTACACTCGGTCCCCTGCGTTACCTTTGGTCCCCTGCGTGATGTTCCGTATGTACTCCCTACGTCTGACGACATCAGCCAGCATGTACTGCCGGATCGCGGCGCGCACTCGCCGGTCCGGCTCGCGGCCGCCCAGCGCGTACATCCCCATGAAGTCTAGCGGCAGGCATTTGTTGGGAATGCCCTGGAAAAGATAACAATACGTTAACTTTCTAAAGGATAAGAGGTCTCCACTGAAGCGGGGCGGGGATTTTGAGGCTCGTGATTGGTCAATTCATGTCGCGCTTAGCTTAGCTTAGCTTAGCGCAGCCCCGCTTCAATGGAGACGCACCGTAAGAGTCGCAAAACGTCTCTTAAGTTTTCTCAACACGTCTTTTTCTCAAAAAGCCCCTCCCTAAAATGTACTCATCTCATAATAACGTCCAGGGCTTAATTTCTAAAGCATTTATTTTCGATTCATGCCAAAATCTGCAACAACAGGGTGTTAAAAAAATTACTGCAAATATTTCAAGGTGAATCAGCCCATGAAACTGAACAACATTCATTCGGTATATATACGGAAAACCTTACAGATGACGTTGACATGGAGAGGGAGCGCAGGGCGCTGTCGGTTAGGTGTAATATGTTGGCCCGCAGGTTTGCACGGTGCTCGCATGAGGTGAAAATCACTTTACTTAAGACATACTGTCAAACCCTATACACGTGCAACCTGTGGAGCAATTATACTAAAAAAGCCTATAGCGCCTTGCGCATCCAGTACAACAACGCTTTTAGGAGACTGATGGGGCTGCCCCGACATTGTAGCGCCTCGGGAATGTTTGCAGCGGGACGAACAGATGGCTTTCATGCTGTCATACGCAAGCGGGTGGCTTCCCTACTGACCAGAGTACGGGGCAGCGCCAACACTCTCTTAAAAGTCATTTCTGACAGGATGGACAGCCCAATTCTGAAACATTGGATGTCCATCCATGTCATGGAAAATGAAAATTTTAAGTTTTACTAACTTAGTTTTTAAGTTTCTTACTAACACTATGGACTTGTGTTGTCTGAAATAAATATTTTTCATTTCATATATCTAGAGAGAGAGAGAGAGAGGTCGCATTTGTACATCTTTTTTTATGTTTTTATTAACATTTTACCTTTGAAAGTCCTTTGTGTAACTTCGCCGCGAAAGCTTCTCTGACTTGAGGTACTTCATCCTAAAACAAAAAAAATATGCTGTGTAATTTTAGCTTAGAATCATTTTATTTCGTTCCCGCGGGTGTCGCAAGAGGTGACTAAGGGGCTCGAGGGTTTCATGTGCATTACAACTTTAGGCGACAGGCTGACAACCTGTCACTACAGTGATACACGAATCATCTGAAAGGGCCCTCAATACTTGTCAAACATGGTGATAACACTGTAATTTTAAGATCGTTAGCGCTCTGCCTACCCCGCAAGGGAAAAAGGCGTGATTTGTCTGTATGTATGTGTGTACAACTCTAGGCGATACAGTAGTCGGAATGATCGTCATGTATTTGTCCTGGGTACTGGTTTTAGGTCAGTTGATGTTTTGCTGCACGGGAGAAATGAATGATTGTGTATCTCTTTTTGACTGCAAACAGTTTTAAAATCTAACTGATCCCTATACTGGGTGTAAAAATATTAGCTGCAATTACATTAAGGAGTGAATCAGCCCATGAAACTGATCAACTTTCCCTAAGAAACACAGGTCGAAATATGAGAAAATTTGTTGGACCATACAAATTGACTTGCTCGGTATTTTTGTATGGTAGGTTTATTTTCTCTTACATATTTCGACCTATGTTCCTTAGGGAATGTTACACAGTTTCATGGGCTGGTTCACCCCTTAAGATATTTGCAGCTGATATTTTTACACGCTGTATTAGTGTTTCGTAATGGTGGTATAGCTTACAATCATGAGATGTGACAGGTTGTAGAACTGGTCGGCGGTGAACTGGTCGCCGACGCCCTTCTGCTCGCAGATCTTGAGCATGGCGGCGCCCGCGCCCAGCCGCAGCCACGCCATCTCCGCCTTCGACAGCTGGTTTTGCTGAAAAACAGAAAGAATAAATGGAAATTATTCTTTTTTACACAGTAGTAAAACATCACAGAGTATGCGGTACATGATGATGTGCAAAACACGATACGCATTTAATCAAATAACACCTTTTTACATAACACCAATTAACTTGATTAGGTGCGTTTCCACCGGGCGAGCAGCCTCAGATGTTGTGCCGCGGCCGGTGTGGACGTGTTTCGCGTGACGTAGCGCATGCTCAAATGTTCATGTTCTGGCGAAACACGTCGGTAAGCATCTGAGGTTCCTCGCCTGGTATAGACGCTCACCAATATCTTATTTTGTAATAAATTGAAAGCAATGCGTGTGATGATAAAAAAAAACTATTAATAAAAAAAATTGAAATTAAATATTTTTTCTATTATAATTAATTCTTCTTTACTTATAAAAATAGGAGCAGCCCCCTTTCTTTTTTGATTTCATCTTTCTTCAGCCCCAGCAGCCATCTTGTCATACACTTGAGTCCCTCCAGCTTGCACTTGGTTTCCTCAGGTAATCCTTCATTAGCACCTCTTAACTTATGGTATCCTAGTAGCTTGACTCATGAAACTACTCACTTGTAAAAGGTCCCCTTTATGCACAATGAAGGCGTTCAACATTCTGAAGGTCTTCTGCGCTGATAGCTCGTCCTTCTTCAGCCCCAGCAGCCACCTGGCCATACACTTGAGTCCCTCCAGCTTGCACCTGGTTTCCTCTGGTAATTCCTCCTCTGTGCACCAGTCGCCGGTGGGCGCGTTGGCGCCGCCGCCACCCTCGCGGACTAACAGCTCTTTCACTATCTGCAACGGGATAAACATTGTTTGAGTGTAAGAAAAAGGCAAGAACTATAGAATAAAATGTCTATTCGTGTTTAAAAGTTAAAAAAAAACGAAAGATTTTTTTACTAAAATTTACAGCTCCAATTTGAAAGCAAACTTCCAAATCTTAGATACCACAGATAGTGTTCCACTAGAACTACCAGGTATAAAAATAATTTGATTTGCGACTAAAACGACATTACTAGTCGCAAACAGAAAAAAACAAAATGCAAAATATCATAGTTGCTAAATGTCAGTGATGCAAAACTAATAACATAAAATTTCAAAAACGTGTAACGTCATAACTAGATTCACATCACAGCCTTAAAATAAAAGCCTTTAAAAAGCCTATCGAATAGGTTTTGCGGAGATACGAATAGAGAAAGTAAACCCAAAGGTAAAACCTAAGTCCACCCAGCCGAGCAGCCTCAGCTCACCGCCTCGCCTGAGGCAGCGCATGCTGATGCTCGGGTGAGCGCGCGAACCGGGCTAAACGGCGTCCACAATATGGCGGCCCAAAGGCGCGTCAAAAAACCTTCACACACGAATAGGCTAGATTCCTGACAGGTCAAATGATCTACTTTTTAAAACGATCTAAAACGGTATTTTATATGAAGAACTGGGATTATGACGTCACGCCGTAAGTATTTGAATGGCGTCAAAACACTTACTTTTATATTATGTTTCTATTTATTATTTCAAACTTCGAAAAACTATGAATGAAGTCCGTAGTATTTGTGTTTTTTTTAGTGATAGATTTTTGTGCCGTTTTGTGTTTTAATATTGTTTCTTATAAGCAATAAAGAGCTTATCTATTTTTGGATAGTTGTTTTAAATGTACAACTTTTATATTTTATTAATGACCCAGGAAACTGGCGAATTTGCCTCATCCGAGCATGCACCGCTGACAACCTGAGGCTGCTCGGGCGGTATGTACGCACCTACTCATTAGCCCTTGAAAGGCTTACCGGTATAGTCCGTGGTTCCACTCTTCTTTTTTCGTGTGGGACACCGAGTCGTCCAACGACCCAATGAACCCTAGCGTTAGAATTTTTCAACCGCCTCTATCTACAAGTAGCATGCTTCTAACATAATTGTGTAACAACAGCCGTCTAAGTGATAATAGACAGCAACCGGGACCTACTGCTCGGAACCATCTTACTTACGGACAATCGCAATGTCCTAACCAGACAGAGAACAAATTCACAAAGTAATAAATATCAACTTTGTGAGTGACCCACCGATAATCAAACCCGGAACCTGCGTCAAAGGGCAGTCGCGCTACCACTGCGCCACATCGGTCGTCACCTGGTTTGACTTACCTTCCTAGACACGATGTTCTTGATCTGTACGGGGAAGTTATCAGGCAGGTTGTGCGCGATGTGGCCCAGCGTGACGATGGCGGTGCGGTAGTGCTCCGACGCTGGGTTCAGGGTGGATTTCAGCGTCTCCAGGATCTCCGTGAAGATAGCCGTGCGCTGCTCCGGCACGTTCACGTACAGGCATCTGGAGATAAGGAATTAGTGTGATTGAGTGAGCAGCGGTAGCCCAGATGGCGAAAGTGGTTGGTTCAAATCCAGCATGATGATAAAATTTTGCAAGCTTTCAAAAATTGTATACCTAACACGGGAAATGTTTTAAAATTAAACCAAGTGTTTAAGATGATTTTATTTTGAAACATAACTTTGGTCACTATCACTACACTTGGCAGACAAGTTTGTCAAACTTTAGTGTGGTATCGTAATGCTGCTGCTATTCGTTCCCTGTTTATGACTAATTGATAACTTAGATCAACCCTCATATAAACCACATCAGCAACCTTCTAATTACGAGCTACACAGTAGGCAAGTTAAAACCTCTGACACCAAGGGTTCGTCGTATCGACGGTGGACTCATCAGACAACACGTGAATTGAATACGATCTCACCTCACAGCATTCTTAACTTGCTTGGCAGTACGGACTTCACCGTACGCCTACGTAGAGTCTTCTTCTTCTTTTCGTGTGGGACACCGAGTCGTCCTACGACCCGATGAACCCTAGTGTCAGAATTTTTCAACCGCCTCCTACAAGTAGTAGGCTTCTGACATGGTTGTGTAACGACCGCCGTCTAAGTGATCATAGACAGCAACCGGGACCTACGGCTTAACGTGCCATCCGAAACACGGAACCATCTTACTTACGGACAATCGGGTGGTTCAGCCCGCAATGTCCTAACCAGACTGGGAACAAATTCACAAAGTGATAGATATCAACTTTGTGAGTGACCCACCGAGAATCGAACCCGGGACCTTCTGCGTCAAAGGCAGTCGCACTACCACTGCGCCACATCGGTCGTCAAGGTCGTCATACGTAGAGTTAAAACCTCTGACACCAGGGTTCACGACTCATCAGACAACACCTGAATTGCAAATGATCTCACCTGACGGCATTCTTTGCTTGCTTGGCGGTACCGACTTCAGCGTACGCCTTACAGAGTGTCGTCAGTTTCGGGAACAGGGAGGGACACGCTTCATCTGGAAAAAAAGAGAAAAAAATACACTTTACATATCTCATGCTCTGAAAGTAGGTCATTACTGATAAAAAACACGACCTGTAAGTTCAACTTACAGGCGAGGTTTTAAAACTAAGCCTGTAAGTAATTTTAAATATGGAACTAGAAAAAGAACCAATAGAATCGCGGCAATTAAAAAGTTAAAATCAATTCTTCTTCTTTACATATTCATATCATATACGAATTGTGTTGCTTGAACGCAGGAATTATATTTTTAATCTGTATTTTTATAACCTCAATAAATGAGTTTGTCGAATTATTACTCAATATTACAATGACAAAAGTAAAAATGACTAATATCTCTACGATCAGAAAAATGTCTACCTACTTTATGTTAGGATACTTTTCTTTCATATTAATTCAATATTTTTCAATCATAGAAAAAAAGTTTAGTGGTGCAATTTGAATACCAGACGATACAATCATCATTTATGGATCGTTTTCTTGTATTTATCGCTTTATTTTACTCACTTTTCATTCGATATGTAAAGCAGTATACGTACCACGGATGTAACATCAATAACAACCTCGGAAAGGTTAAAAAACCTCGGTTGTTATTGATAGGTTACATGCCTAAGTACGTAATCTACTATTAACTACGTGAACAACAGAACTTCAAGTCTGCTATTTTTTCGTCATGGTAACGCCATCGAAACTCAACTGTCATTCTATTGCCATTGGGATTTTATTTACTTCTAAAGACTTTACTGCAGACTACTTAATAACCGAAATCATGCAACTGAGATCCAATCGACATCCAACTGCAACAATTTTCTTTTAGCAGTCTTAGAGCCCAGTCTGTTTTTTGTCATTACTGGGCTTGGACGAAATAACCACTGGACGCGAAACGATGTCATTTCACCCTTTACCCCTCTAGCCACAAACCCTGAAATTTTGCCAAAGTTATCTAACCGCAACCGTCAGTGTCGCTTCAGTGCTACAAGAGAAAAGATCGCTTTAAAAATGGTGAAATGTGCTGTATTGCTTTGTAAAAACTATAGCTATTGTACAAGCAATATTTCTTTTCACTCGTAACTATATTTTTGTCCTGTATTTTGTGTTATTTACGTAGAAAATTAATAAAATATGCAAGACTGGATCGTATAATACGACACAATAAAAAAGGTCATATTTTATAGAACATTTCAACCAATATTTGATCGTACTCTAATTAGTCGGTTATTATCAGTCATTTTTTCATTCGTTCAACAATTACATTCAGTCTAGTGCTATTCTACTTTCGATGAAGGATATCGATAAAAATAATAGTAAAGTCTATTTTATTTAAAAGTGACATAAAATGCAAACAAACCATTTGCTATAACCTCGTCGATAGATTTTGCCTTATTTCATTGAAACCTCACGTTATAACTGTGTTGCAAGTACGTAGGTACACATTTCGCTTTCTTATGGGTGTTCATAATAAAAAATATATATATATATAGCTTACCATCATCGACGCATCGTGAAATTAGGTTTTTTCAAGATAAGCAAATCCAATCGGTGCTGCTAGCGTATTTCAAAATTTATTACAATTAAAATGTGGATTTATAATGTTTTCTCGCAAATGAAACGGAACAACGACGTAGCACAGTGGTAGTGCGACTGCCTGCAACGCAGCAGGTTCCGGGTTCGATTCCCGGTAGGTCACTCACAAAGTTGATATTTGTCACTTTCTAAATTTATTCCCAGTCTGGTTAAGACATTGCGGACTGAACCACCTGATTGTCCGCAAGAAATATGGTTATGTATTTCGTATATCACGTTAGGTTAGGCCGCAGGTCCCGGTTGCTATCTATAAATGGCGGTCGTTATACAACCATGTCTGAAGCCTGCTACTTGTAAAAGGCGGTTGAAAAATTCTGACACTAAGGTTCATTGGGTCGTTGGACGACTCGGTGACCCACACGAAGAAAGAAAGAAACTTGGGAAGGCCTTGACTTCGTCTCATCCTTCCAATATTACTCGACCAGAAATTGATTCATTCTTGTCTATTGTCATAACGTACGATTTTATCCGGCATGAAAGTGTTTCTATTTTAAGCTGACATCACAGTATTAAAGGTCCATTTTTTTAACACTTAACGTTTTACATGTACTTACCTGTTATATGTTTTTTTAGGAATAAGCTGATCAAAAACTTCATTCAATCATTCATTCGTTGTCGATTATCGACTATGCTACAGCACTGTCTTTGACTTACTTCATAAACCGGAAAAAATCAAAACTGTCAGAAGTAAAGAGATGATGATGCAATACGTGTACATTTCAATTTGGAAGAATAATATTTGTCCTTTCCTCCCTCCCCCCCAATATTGGTTGAATGAGTTTTCAAACAAATTCGATACGTTTCGCGTCCAGTGGTTATTTCGTCCAAGTTACTGGGTCTTTCGGAATCATTACTGGGCCCTACCCTGAACTATTTTGGTGTTCAGCTTGTTGAAAGCAGCTAATATTATTAATGCTGTGTAATGATAGTAATGTTGTCGGCCTAGCCAGCCCCGAGGCAGTGCCTTTATTTATATATTTTTTTATCCCACCTTTACCGCGTTTTCTACTAGGACTTTAAAATTGTTATAAAAAAGATAAAATTGTGTTTTAGAATTTTATTTTTTGCGAGCATGAAATGGTACAACTTTCCCCTAGGAACGTATGTCAGGAAACGTCAAAAAATTATTGGATTCCTATAGTAAATGCAGTCAGCTGATCGCGATTTTGTATGGGAGGTCGATTTTTTTTGTCGTTTCCTGATATATGTTCCTAGGGGAAAGTTGTTCAGTTTCGTGGTCTGCTTGCACCCTATCAGTGTTCGGGACACTGTCCCTTGCATCTCGTATAGTGATAATATTGTATGTGACGTGACATTTTAAAAGTATTCTTTATGAATCTACCTTTTTAATTTTGGTACTCCACTGTCATCCATCTGTCCACTGTCTGGGCTGTCAGCTGGTGAGCCCCGGGGAGATGCAGGTGTCGGTACTCACTGAGCGGCCTGTACTTCCCGAGGAAGGTGAGCGCGGCCAGGATGTGCGGCGCCACTGCCTCATCATCAGCTCCAGCAGGGCTGTCAGCTGCTGAGCCCTGGGGGGATGCAGGTGTCGGTACTCACTGAGCGGCCGGTACTTCCCGAGGAAGGTGAGCGCGGCCAGGATGTGCGGCGCCACTGCCTCATCATCAGCTCCAGCAGGGCTGTCAGCTGCTGAGCCCCGGGGGGATGCAGGTGTCGGTACTCACTGAGCGGCCTGTACTTCCCGAGGAAGGTGAGCGCGGCCAGGATGTGCGGCGCCACTGCCTCATCATCAGCTCCAGCAGGGCTGTCAGCTGCTGAGCCCTGGGGGGATGCAGGTGTCGGTACTCACTGAGCGGCCGGTACTTCCCGAGGAAGGTGAGCGCGGCCAGGATGTGCGGCGCCACTGCCTCATCATCCAGCTCCAGCAGGGCTGTCAGCTGGCTGAGCCCCGGGGGGATGCAGGTGTCGGTACTCACTGAGCGGCCTGTACTTCCCGAGGAAGGTGAGCGCGGCCAGGATGTGCGGCGCCACTGCCTCATCATCAGCTCCAGCAGGGCTGTCAGCTGCTGAGCCCTGGGGGGATGCAGGTGTCGGTACTCACTGAGCGGCCGGTACTTCCCGAGGAAGGTGAGCGCGGCCAGGATGTGCGGCGCCACTGCCTCATCATCCAGCTCCAGCAGGGCTGTCAGCTGGCTGAGCCCCGGGGGGATGCAGGTGTCGGTACTCACTGAGCGGCCTGTACTTCCCGAGGAAGGTGAGCGCGGCCAGGATGTGCGGCGCCACTGCCTCATCATCCAGCTCCAGCAGGGCTGTCAGCTTGTTGAGTACGTCCTCGTGCAAGAAGTGCGCGGGGAACACGAACGATAGCATCACGAGTAGCTTCAGCCCGCGCTCCGCGGCGGTCTTTATGTCTGTGCCTGGGGAAAGAAAGTAGCTTTTAGTATTCAGTCATACAAATATTTTACGTTATTAGATCGCTTTTTTAAAGCACTTTTTTTAACAACAAACGCAGTTATAGAACTCTGGTACCGGAGTTCATTTGATCATCGGACAACTTATGTTCCGTCTCTCTCTTTCTTTTCGTGTGGAACGCCAAATCGTCCATCGACCCGATGAACCCTAATGTCAGAATTTTTCAACCGCCTTCTACAAGTAGCAGGCTTCTGACATGGTTGTGTAACGACCGCCGTCTAACTAATCATAGACAGCAACCGGGACCTATGGCTTAACGTGCCATCCGAAACACGGAACCATCTTACTTACGGACAATCAAGTGGTTCAGCCCGCAATGCCCTAACCAGACTGGGAACAAATTCACAAAGTGATAAATATCAACTTTATAAGTGACCCACCGAGAATCGAACCCAGAACCATCTATGCCGGGCCTTTTATGTGCCGTGAGATACCCGCTTAGAATAGCATCACCCTATTTCTTTCCCGTGGGTGTCGTAGAAGCCGACTAAGGGACTGGTTCGTATTCGCATTCGCATTAGCGAATATGGGCCACAGATATTCGCATTCGAATACTTGAAATTAAACATTCATTACATGACTACAACCTAGTACATGCTAGTAAATACGGGAAATCCCTTAGTGAATGCTTACCACACTCGTGTGCTATGGTGGGGTCTCCCTTCACCGCGCTCTGCACATAGCCCACGAGGATCAGCAAGGAGTCGTGGTCGATCATCACCGAGGAGACTCGTTCTAGTAGCATCTTCACCGTGTTGTAGTAGAGGTTCGTCATCACCGGCTGTCCGAGCTTCTTCAGGACTGCCGACTGGAAGGAAAAAAACTATTTTAAGAATGATGTACACTTAAATAAAATAAGCGATGGAAAAATAGTGACTGACAAGAGATATACAACGTGTAACATTAAATGCGCAAAACCTCAGACAATCTCAAGCAGCCCATGAAACTGAACAACTTTCCCCAAGAAGCATAGGTCGAAATGTCAGAAAAATATTTATACCTCCCATACAAAATTACCGACCGACCACATCAATTTCTAGTTGTTCAGTTTCATGGGCTGCTTGAGATTGTCTGAGTTTTTGCTCATCTAACATTACACGTTGTATAAGGCGAGTATTAGTGGAAATGTTGGAAGGGGAAGGCCGCGAAGAACCTACCTGGACCAAATCGGGGACGCTTTAAAGAAAGGTCAGGTCAGAAGTACCCTAAACCGACGAGCGTGTATGACAAGACTGATGAATGTAGAAGAAGCGAAAGAAGTATGCCAAGATCTTTGCAAGTGAAAGGAAATAGTCTCTGCCTACCCCAACGGGAAAGAGGCGTGATTTATGTATGTATGTGCGTGTGATGCCGGCTTAGAATAACATCACCCTATTTCACTTGAGGGTTTCATGTGTATTACAATTTTAGGCGACAGGCTGACAACCTGTCACTGCAGTGATACACGAATCATCTGAAAGGGCCCTCAATACTTGTCGGACGTGGCGATAGCGACCATACTTTTTACGACCATTTACGCACTGCCTACCCCGCAAGGGATAAAGGCGTGATTTGTGTATGTATGTGCAATGTGCATGTAAATTATTTTCATTCGAAATTCAAATATCATTAATAGTAGATTACGTACTTAGGCATGTAACCAATCAATAACAACCGAGGTTTTTTAACGCCCGAGCGGAGCGAGGGCGGTACCTTTCCGAGGTTGTTATTGATGTTACATCCGTGGTACGTATAGTGCTTTACATATCGAATGAAAAGTGAGTAAAATAAAGCGATAAATACAAGAAAACGATTCATAAAAGATGATTGTATCGACTGGTATTCAAATTGCACTATTAAACTTTTTTTTCTATGATTGAAATAGTAGATTACGTACTTAGGTATGTAAGTGATCAATAACAACCGAGGTTTTTTAACGCCCGAGCGGAGCGAGGGCGGTACCTTTCCGAGGTTGTTATTGATGTTACATCCGTGGTACGTATACTGCTTTACATATCGAATGAAAAGTGAGTAAAATAAAGCGATAAATACAAGAAAACGATCCATAAATGATGATTGTATCGTCTGCTATTCAAATTGCACCACTAAACTTTTTTTTCTATGATTGAAAAATATTGAATTAATATGAAAGAAAAGTATCCTAACATAAAGTAGACATTTTTCTGATCGTAGGGATATTAGTCATTTTTACTTTTGTCATTGTAATATTGAGTAATAATTCGACAAACTCATTTATTGAGGTTATAAAAATACAGATTAAAAATATAATTCCTGCGTTCAAGCAACACAATTCGTAGCGGCCAGTTCGAAATTTAAAATCGTATACAACTAATTGGATGCAACTCCTATTAAAAAGAAGAAGAAATTGATTTTAACTTTTTAATTGCCGCGATTCTATTGGTTCTTTTTCTAGTTCCATATTTAAAATTACTTACAGGCTTAGTTTTAAAACCTCGCCTGTAAGTTGCACTTACAGGTCGTGTTTTTTGTCAGTAATGACCTACTTTCAGAGCATGAGATATGTAAAATCTTGAATTCATATGAAAGAAAAGTATCCTAACATAAAGTAGACATTTTTCTGATCGTAGGGATATTAGTCATTTTTACTTTTGTTATTGTAATATTGAGTAATAATTCGACAAACTCATTTGTTGAGGTTATATACAGATTAAAAATATAATTCCTGCGTTCAAGCAACACAATTCATAGCGGCCAGTTCGAAATTTAAAAATTTTGATGCAGCTCCTATTAAAAATAAGAAGAAATTGATTTTAACTTTTTAATTGCCGCGATTCTATTGGTTCTTTTTCTAGTTCCATATTTAAAATTACTTACAGGTTTAGTTTTAAAACCTCGCCTGTAAGTTGAACTTACAGGTCGTGTTTTTTGTCAGTAATGACCTACTTTCAGAGCATGAGATATGTAAAAGAAATTTTCCTAACGACAAGTGGTTTCGACCTTTTTGTACTCACAGTAGTTTTAACGCAGATGTCGCAGGAGACGTTTGGGTTGAGTATGGTCTCCATGCCCTGTAGCACCTCCGGCGCCTGCTTCATGTGGTTGGAGAACTTGTTGAGGAACTCCTGCGCCTTCACAGACTCCGGGAGGAACTTCGAGCTGATGTGCAGCACCTGGGAAAAAAAAAGGTTCACCTATTATGATGGTTTTATTACTTCTTGGATTTACTCCAGATGCGTCATCTTAGTAACTGGTTTTTTTCAAAACTTGTCATATTCCAGATTCGTCATATCCCACACTCGTCATTATACAGTTGCCGAAATATTATAGACCTCTCATGCAATGCTTTGTTAATAGCTTTTAGCTAGCTTTCTCGAAATAAAACCATTTATTTGTTTAAATCCAATTAATTCAGGACAAAATACGAGAAAAAAGTTTGTTTTCTTCACTTTAAAATAAATATGAAAGAGGTTTTTATCACTCTCTATGGAGTACCTATAACTATGAATATAGGTAGGTATATTATAACTTATGAAGGCAAATGTACATAGCATGACGAGTGTGGAATATGAAGAATCTGGAATATGGCAAATTTTGAAAATGACCAGTTACGAGGATGACGAATTTGAAATAAATCACTTTTTGCATATTTGGTAGACTTTGGCTGTCATCGTTTCGGCAGTTTACGACAGCCAAAACAAAAAATAATAAAGTATCTGCTTGATGTACGTCACAACAAATTATTTGGTACAAAAAGGCGTCTGTTGGCTTTGGCCCCACACACCTCAAAGTACCGGGTTCATGTGAGCCCGAGATTCGAAAACGTACCAACTTAATTAAAAAATATAATAATTAATAGGTTCACGGTAAAAAGTAGCCTATATTTCTTATTTCTGATTATATATCATTTTTATACACAGGATGTAAAAAAATTTGCTGCAAATACTTTAAGGGGTGAACCAGCCCATGAAACTAAACAACTTTCCCCAAGGAACATAGGTCGAAATGTGAAAAAAAATTTGGACCTCCTATAGAGTTGACTCGCTCGGCTGCTACATTTTGTACGGGAGGCCCAAAAAATTTTTACATATTTCGACCTATGTTTCTTGGGGAAAGTTGTTCAGTTTCATGGAGGGGGTCACCGGTTAAAATATTTGCAGCTAATATTTTTACACCTTATATTAGATTATATGATATTATATGAACGTCGGTGGCCAAGTGGACAGGACAACAGTCTTACAATCGTGAGACCCGAGTTCGATCCCCGCCATGTACCAATGTGTTTTTTTTAGGTACCAGACCCCGTCAGAGATCGGGATAAGGCAAGGAGAATGAAATTTGTAGTTTCACTTACCTTAGCAATAAGTTCCTTCTGCACCGCCGGTGTGGGAGGCTTCCTGTGCAGCTCGATCCACTCCGCCACCGTCCTTAGAAAAATACAAATATATTAATCATCAAATATTACCTACATTTGCCGTGTGATGCCGGCTTAGAATAGCATCACCCCGTGGGTGTCGTAAGAGGCGCCTGAGGGACTTGAGGATTTCAGGTGTATTACAACTTTTAGGCGACAGGCTGACAAGCTGTCACTAAAGTGATACACAAATTATCTCAAACGGCCCTCCATATTTGTCAGACGTGGTGATAGCGATCGTACTTTTACGGCCATTAGCGCTCTGCCTACCCCCTGTCGGGATAAAGGCGTGATTTATGTATGTATGTTAATCATCAAATATTACCTACATTTCTTAGTATTATCTATCATATAAAAACTTATACACAAATTCCTATTATATTATTTTTAATCAGAAAATAAACCAAACCATTTTTGATATAGCTTCTAACAGTAATGGAGGTAAATAAAGGCAGGGACGTATGGGTTTCAAGTGTTTTACAATTTTAGACGACAGGCTGACAACCTGTCGCTATAGTGTAGTGCTATACGATTTTTCTGAAACGCTTTCCAAATATTTGTCAGACGTAATAGTAACATAGTAACGGCTGTAATTTTACAGCCGTTGTCACTCTGCATACCCCACAAATTATAAAGACGTGATGTGTATCTATTGGAACGTAAAGCTTACCTTCTAACTGCAAGCTGGTGTTTCTGTAGTTCTATGAACGCCTTGGTCGCATTGTCATCCACATTGGACATTAGAAAGTATAACTTCTTCATACGAATAGCAGGAGGCAAAGTGTATGGGACTAGGGATGTGTTTAGTAGACGTTCGACCAGTAAACGGTCTTCTAAAGCTGTCATGTAGTAGCCGTGTAATATTTTGTCTTTGATCCATTGGACGGCTTTCTCCGTAGCCGGCGGCACGCTTTCTTCTGTCAGGAATTTCTTGTAAATCATAGCTAGACCTGACATCGCTTCTTTACGGATTTTGAACTTTTTGTCCAAAGTTCTTTCGCGTACGAAATGTAGCAAGTCTTCGGATTCGGCTACCGCTTGGAAGTCTCTTTGAGCTGTGGCGATGATGGCCATGACGACTTCGTATCGCACTTGTTCGTGAGCGTCGTGTTGGCGCATTTTTAACGTCTCAGTGATGTCTTTACGCAAGTCCGGATGGTGCACTAGGAAATGCATGCAGTACTGGACGCATTTGATTCTGACTGAGACTGATATATCGTTGAATCTGCCGAGGAAGGCTCGCCACAGGGCGGGGTACTGCTTGGCGAGCTCTGACCCTGGTTCTGAAAACATCCTGGCGAGTAAGGCGACTCCGCTGAGTCTCTCTTGGAACTGCGCGGACTTGAGTTTGCACTCGAGTTGCGGCAACACGGCCACGAGTATGGAGGGGCATATCTGGTTGAGTTCGTAAATGAGTTCGTACACTTTTGAGAATATAACGAGGTCCTGTTCTTCTTTGCCGAGGATTAGTACGTGGTTGAAAAACTGTAGAAGAAAAAAAATTAAATTAATTTAGTCACTCTCTCTCTTCGTGTGGGACAATGAGTCGTCTAACGACAAATTGAACCCTAGTGTCAGAATTTTTCAACCACCTCTACAAGTAGCAGGCTTCTAACAGGCTTATGTAACGCTCGCTGTCTAAATAATCATAGACAGCCACCGGGACCTACGGCTTAACGTCCCATCCGAAACACGGAATTATCTTTCTTACGGACAATCGAGTGGTTCAGTCCGCAATGTCCTAATCAGACTGCGAACAAATTCACAAAGTGATACCAACTTGGTCGGTTGGTTGGTCGGATGATTGGTTACGTGGTTGGTTAGTTGGTCGGTTGATTGGTTGCTTGGTCGGTCGGTCTGTCGGTCGGTCTGTCGGTCGGTCTGTCGGTCGGTTGCTCGGTCGTATGGTCGGTAGGCGGTCGGTCGGTCGGTCGGTCGGTCGTTCGGTGGGTTGGTCGGTTGATTAGTCGGTCGGTCGGTCGGTCGGTCGGTCGGTCGGTCGGTCGTTCGGTGGGTTGGTCGGTTGATTAGTCGGTCGGTCGGTCGGTGGGTTGGTTGGTCGGTGGGTTGGTTAGTTGGTCGGTCGGTCGGTCGGTCGGTCGTTCGGTGGGTTGGTCAGTTGATTAGTCGGTCGGTCGGTCGGTCGGTCGGTCGTTCGGTGGGTTGGTCGGTTGATTAGTCGGTCGGTCGGTCGGTGGGTTGGTTGGTCGGTGGGTTGGTTAGTTGGTCGGTCGGTCGGTCGGTCGGTTGGTGGGTTGGCTGGTCGGCACACTCACCGCTTGTATGTAGGGCTCGAGGGTCTCGCTGGTCTTCACCACCAGCTCCTTGGCCAGCGCGTAGGCGTGCTTGTGCTCCCTCTTGTTGGGCTCCACCAGGTTCATCAGGATCACGTTCAGCAGCTCGTTGGAGACCACGTCCGACTCCGTGATCAGCGGACACAGAATGTCCAGCATGAAGGATTTCACTTTGGATGAGTGCTCCGTGCTGGGGACAAACATTTCATTTTGATGGTTGCCGCTTTGTTTTTCTTATCATATTTAATATTATATTTTATTTATCAGTAGGAAGAAATTTACAAGATTCTCTTTAAGAAAGTCACATGATGAAATGTAAAATTCTAGCCATAAATATAGTGTCCATTTTGATATGCTTTGTCTTGTAATGCAAGGCCCCTCAATTCTTGTCAGACGTGGCGATAACGACAGAAATTTTACGATCGTTAACGCTCTGCCTACCCCGCAAGGGATAAAGGCGTGATTTGTGTGTGTATGTGTGTGTTGTCTTGTAATGTTTCTTGTGTAAATGATAAAATAAATAATTAATAATAATCGTGTGGGTTTTGGAATTGAAGTGTTTGTAACATATTGTTGTTTACACCACAACCACAAGGGAAAACATAAGATAATAAATGAAACCAAAAACTAGAAAACTCTAAAAGTGGCGTTATTTATTAATCCTAAGCAGTCATATATATCCAGAAACCTGACCACTTCTTTTTTCTGGGTAACTTCTTTTTTCACGACACCTGGACACCTCCTGTCACCCGCCATAGTAAACACGCCACTTAGTAGAGTATTATAGCTAGACTCACTTGACAATCTTGAACATGAGCGAGAAGAGCGCGCAGAAGATCTCCTGGCAGTCCTCCAGCTCGAAGCACATGTTGAAGGACTTGACGTACGCCAGGTTCTCAAGCAGATAGAAGTAGCGCTTGAACGCCGGGTCCTTCGGGTCGCGCAGCCCTTGCAGCTGGTTGATCAGGAACAGGAATATTGTCTTCACCTGGAGACGGGGAAACATACCATTACCTTACATTGAATCACTATAGGCTTGTGGACTGGATCATTCGTAAAATATAAAAGTTGTACGATGGATAATACGGATTTCATTAATAATATTTCGAAATGTTCAAAGTTTGAACAAACAGAAAATTATATAAAAGTGTGTAGGTTATTTTCTAAGTGATACTTCATACTTTCAATTTTTCATAAAAATACCATAATTTCATTTTTAAAAATAGCTCATTTGACCCTTCAGGAATGTAGAAATGACATTTCCTTTCATAGTAAAAATAGACTAGAATTGATGCATTTTTCACAGGAACATTCACATTTAAATGAAATCAAAACGAAAATGTTTCTACGCGTTCTTCCTTTATTAGATTTTCTCCATACTAAAATCATATTTTTTCTCCATACTAAAATCAACATATGCCTGGTGGTACATGGTCTCCAATCGAGAACTTAATTAATACATATATTAAGGGAATATGATAAAACGTTATTTTTGGTGCTTACTTGTTCATGATCTTTGTAAGGCGCCTCCGGGGCGTAGACTCTCAGCACGTCGGCGATGCAGCACGCTATCAGCAGCTGAACCTGAATGATTGGAACAGAGATACATTTTACCATACCCAAAGTAAAATTTATTGTACAAAGTGTCAGGTAAAAGGAAAATAGCGGGATAATAAGAAGATTTATATATTTAACGGTTTATTTTACTAAGGAAACAACAAATGGAACAATAGACAACAGGTCAGCTTATTTCTAAAAATAAATCTCTTCCATCAGACCTCGGATAGTGAGATAGCATAAAGTGGAAGGGAAAATTCTTAGGATTGTGTTATCTATTTAAAATTTTTAAAAGTAAGGATTCCATTACAGTGATAATTTAAAACTCAAAAAATTTTAATGTTTACATCAAAAATGAGATTTGGCGCTATTTACCAAACATTTGTTCTTATTTTATGTAAGCTGGCTGCAACTCATTTTCCCGTGGGAATAAGTTGTTTTCCTGTCAAGTATTACACACATATACCTTCCTCTTGAATCATTGTAGTATGCAATTAAAAAAACTGCATAAAAATCCGTTGTGTAATTATAAAGGTTTAAGCATACATATCCAAAAATACAAACGTGCGGGCAGACGCGAAAAGCGACTTTGCTTTAATATGTACAAGGTGTAAAAATATTACCTGCAAATATTTTAAGGGGTGAACCAGCCCAAGAAACTGAACAACTTTCGCCAAGGAACATATCTCGAATTATGAAAAAAATTTTTAACCTCCCATACAAAATTACTAACCAACCAAGTCAATTTGTATGGGAGGTCCAAAAATTTTTTTCATAATTCGAGATATGTTTCTTGGGAAAAGTTTTTCAGTTTCATAAGCTGATTCGTCCTCTAAAATATTTGTAGCTTATAGTTTTACTAGTCTGGTTCCGATTAAAAAGTTTTCATGTGGACAAAGTGAAAGCTATCCGTACCTCCGGCCATTTGTAGACCCCTGTGGAGGTCTGTAATCTTGACCCCAAACAAGTTGTGGCCTTCCTCAGAGTGGCCCGACTTGAAGAGGTCATTTAAGCGAAAAGGGTTGCCACAATAGATTTGCAAAGGTTGCAGTGGCTGTTGTTCTTCTTAGTACCAACCCCTGTTTTATCAAATAATAATAATAAAATCCGTACCTCGCGCGAGTGGTGCGTCAGGAAGAATTCGTCGGCCAGATGCAGCGCCAGCGGGATGTACTGCTGGTACATGCCCTCATCCTGGCCCAGACCCTGGAGCGTGTGGGCTAATGCCTGGGGAAACAAAAACCTTGTATTAACAAACAAGCATAATTATTAAAATACAGAAAACCCAACTTTAGAATTTATGACATTTGAATATAGCCAGTGCTATTGTACTGCTCAGACAAATGGGGGACTTTCTAGAGCCACAGATAACTCACATATTTGTTCTGAAACATCCAGGGCCGTGTTAATAGGTGGGTGTCCACTCCATTGAACAAGCAGCCTCAGATGCTCACCGCTGCGCGCAGCATGCGACGCATTGCGCGACCGGTATGGACGGTTTTTCGCCCTAGCATGAGAATTTTAACATGCACTGCTGCTCAGGCGAAACACATCCACACCGACCGCGCAATGCGCCGCATGCTGCGCGCGGCAGTGAGCATCTGAGGCTGCTCGTTCAATGGAGACCTAGCTATTTAAGAAAATATTGATGGCACGCCCCACATTACTGGGTATTACTATAACATTATCTCTGATGGGACTTTCGACTCGAAGGATTGGACTGTAAGCATGCACTCAAAAGTTTAAACATAGCGCTTAATCTGCGCCATCTATATTTCTTTTTATACTACTCTTACCTACATAGATAGTGCCTTATTTAACAAAACATCATGTCAACATCCACCTAGTAAACCGAGAGAAAGAATTCACTAATCCACAATCCACATACACACTTCCGAAAAACATTATCCTTTTCCTGAGACACTTGGGTAAAAAGGAGTTTATCAAGGCTGAGTGATATTAAATGCACATGGCGTAACTTGATACGTTACGTTACTACTATGCTACTGTATGTATGCATTTTTCCTGGTAACAACTGTCTGCATGGAGTGTAGACTATACCTAGATCTAAAGAATGGTTGTTTAAATGGGGTCATATTTGACAGCTGTAAAATCATGCTAATGCTATGACTTATGGTATATTTTTCTTTGATGACATGTCCTTTAGTATGGGTTTGACAGCTGTCAGATATAGCTTATTCGAACAGCCATACTTTACTGCAGTTATCCATCTAATTCTTTTGTTTCTTCAATAAAAGTATTACAAAATGTAAAAACTTAGATTATGACTGCAAAGGTAATAAGATTAGCACAGTATGTAGAGTTCATTGATATATATTTTACACATCTATACATGTGTGGTATACAAAAAAACAATATTTACATACTAATGTAAGCTTGATGATTACAGATGACTCATATTGTATCACTTCCTCTCCAAAATAATAAAATTACCATTACAAATTGCGTTAATAATAGACAAACACATGTAATCTAAAATATATAGGTCATTTCAGCGTAGTCTATTTTTATGCTAAAAATATCACAAGCAAAATATACAAGTTTTGAGTAGAATGTATACACTCATGTGATAACTATACACACAGAACAAAAATGACATTTGTGGCGGTCAGGGAGGCAAGTACATGAAGTAGGGACAGCAAAACAGTTTTCCTTTTCTTATAATATTCAGTTCTTATCGACTTATACCTACTTCGTATTATGGCATATGCTGAGTGGGATACCTTTTTCAAAGTACAACCTGTGCCTAGTATGTAAGTTACTTATGTTTTACGAGTATTGTTTCATGTACTTTGAAATAAATACTTATTAGGTATACTTTTTACTTCTATTTCTACTTATTCAGCCAGGTAACATTTAAGACTGGAGTTTGGCTCAATAAAACAGTATTTTCATATCGAGCTGACAGCTCTCAAAACCTATAAAAAGTCAGTTTATATTTTTATTTGCAGAGGCCACTCTTTTCCTAAATTTGATTTATAGTAGTCCATTTCTTAAGGGCACCATCATTGTTTAAAATTTAAGACCTACAGAAGTTACAGTTAGTTGATGGCATCTAGATTTAAAAGAAAAGTTGCCTTCTCTAGTCAGATAAAGAGAGGAACCAAGTATGAGTTTCTAAAAGTAATACTCAAAGGCAAAATTCCTGGCAGAAGGGCGCAATGCGGGCCTAAGAAAAATGAATAGATGACATCCAACATTGGACCAGACTTCATTACTACCAGTCAAAAAGAGTGGCGCAAGACCGCAAGGGTTACTAAATGCTGACCTACTTGAATTTGAAGATGGCACCCCATGATGATGATGAAAAGTTACAAGACACAAACCTTGAGTCTGCGAACCAGCTCATCAGGTCCTAGGTCATCGGTTATAGGCCGGCAGCCTTGCGGGTACACTATTTCCGCCATGCTGCCAATCTGGAAACAAACACAATGGAATATATTAAAAAACAACAGGCTAGAAAAACATCAATAGTGTAGTGATATAATATCTGCATCACAATGTTTTGCTTGTGTATCAAGAATATAAAATAAAGAAATAATTTCAATATCAATATGGCTTTTTATTTATTTTTTTCTTGAGCCAGACATGTCCTACTGCAGGGCAAAGCCTCGCTTTCTTTCCTCCACTTTTCCATATCCTGGGCCGCCACCATCTAGTTTTACTAACTAAACAAAATAATGTGCCTTGTAGTGCTAATATAGCTTGACACCTGTGTTTACTGCTCTTTTATAATGGATCAGTCAAACGTCACAAATATTAAACTAAATTTTACAGAGTATAGTATGACTGCAATGTGCATAAGTATCAACACTTATCTTCTTTTGTTTGCTAGGACATTTTAGATTCATTTTGCAAAATTATTATTATTATTATAGATGAAGAACTAAATCTCTAGATCAGTCTGGATAACAAACAAGACATACTATAGTGTATTACATTTCATAGTACCGATTTGTATTCCAAAACACACAGCTCTGAATGCTGTCGTTATAATCAACATCTATAACCTATTTCAAACATCCTGTATTAGGCCTGAAAGTTGGCAAACATACGACGATCGGCAAACATATCGCTCAAAAATCACTCTGTATAACTGAAAACAATATCACTGTAGTGCATTATCTAGATTAAAGGCTATATTTCAAGCTGATACAGAAGAAATCAAGTGCAAATATGGATTGATGTAAGTAACACGGCGTTTGAGCTATAACGCTACAGAGAATCCTATGGCAGGTCAGTGTATGACGAACAACCAAACATCAGCAAATTTCTAGGTTAATCCACGTCGAATACATTAAATATAAACAAAATACGAACAATTAGCACGTAAACAACAAGTAAATAGCCTGCGATTGTGAGTAATGGCCAAAATACGTACAAGAACACATAGACGTGGTCCTCAGCTACTGATGTTTACAAATCCACCGCGGCACTCGTATCACACGCTAGCCGTCACAGAAACAACATAATAATCACATTAAAATATCACTAAACGACAAGATGCACAAGAAAGTAAATGTCTCAGGCTTCTAAATACATAGAAAAAATTATAACAAATTCAGTCAAACTGTGTGGACGCCAAACTGCGGGAAAAACTGTTGTGAAGTTAGCAACAGATCGGTAGCCCAAGGTCATTCTATAGTCTATGGATTTTACGTGTCACTTCTCTTTTGTCTATGCCTTAAATATGTGTCAGTATTCAAGCGCTCAATGATATTTTAGAAAGAAGTAGCGCTATACGTTTCTCTTAGAGTGCCACCTGTTGCTTTTTAGCTGTACTTGCTCTAATCATGTCACAAAAACGTTATGATATCACGGAAATAAAACGTAAATTAGAACGAGTGGAACTATTATTTTTACCAATATCTACATTAGTACCTACTATTATTTCTTCTGTGAAATGACATGCTATCTGCTACTGCCTCTTGCAAAGCACGTTTAAAAACGCGCAAAACTGTAAAAAACTATAACAGACGAGTGACTTTTCGAAATCCTGAACATCCTTTCTCAACACTAGTTACACTAACGGCAAACTATCTAGGATAAAGGGTAAATAAATATGGCCAGATATTTAGCAATAAGTAATTTATTTGGAAGCCTTATCTATTGTTTTAATATTTTACAAAAATAAACACTAGGTGACAGTAAATTCCTAGTGAACAGCGAAAATCAAAACAATCAGTAAATTGTTGAGCGAGTGCTACTTGTATCACAAAACAAAATACATAATTTTCAGCAGTAATATTGTTCGATTTGCTGTTTCCTTTGTATTTTATTGTGTACAAGAAACGGTTAAGTAAACATAAAATAACAATAAGCAGCAGTTAATTTGTCATTTTTCTGAAGACAATGAAAACTGAACATTTGAAATACAAAACACTAAAATTATACCGTACATTTTCACGCCGACTTTTTTGTCAATTAAATGTAAATATCAACTTATATCAATTAGCGAAGACAATCTGAAGCAGAATGGTAACGTGACACCACCAACGGCTGCCACTAGCTCACTAGTTACTAAACTCTGTTTTTAGAAAGATTAAATTTGACATTTTGGGTTGCATTTTTTTTTACAAATCAATTCCAGTACCGGTAACTGCTGTTATCCAAATGGTAATTTTCGGTAAAGCTCGTGCGAATGATGTCAAAGCTGAACAGTGATTTTCATTATTTGGTATAAAGTTATTTTTCTGATGCACAGATTTTGACAGATGATTGGCATGCCACTTAACATTTGCAAAGAAATTGGCAACCCAATATGACAATTTACTCACTCACAAAGCGAATATAATTATAGAATGGTTTTACAAAGCAAAACTTTCGAAGACCGAAATGAGTATTCACAGTTGTGCAATTGTTAGGTGCTAAAAATAACTAAAACGTTTTTTTGAGATCTGCCTTACAATATAGATTCAAGATTCAAGATTCAATCGTTTATTTCCAAGTAGATTCACAATGAATGCTTTTAGAATGTCATAGAGTTAAATTACAATACGGTCACTGAATAAGTGAATTAGTCATAGTAACAATAACAATTTTATGTTCCTAATAGAATCGCGGCACGAGTGGGATAAAAAAAAAAGGCACTGCCTCGGGGCTGGTCAGGCTGACCACACAGCATGTAACTTACGTCACCACCATCAATTTAATCAATCAAATTAAAAGCAATATTTAAAAAAAAAGCATGTTACATGCTAATCAGCCGGACCCCCCGAACAGGAAAACCACCCAAAAACCTGCTCAGAAGTGCTTCTAATCTCAATTTACAATTTGTACCTATAGAATAGGCCCTAGGCTACCCTAGCTAAGTTTTATAAATATATATATTATTACCCCAAAAAATCGGCTACACTAAATTAAAATAAAATAAAAGTATTATTTAGTTATATATTATATAGTTGTCAAACCAAACCTAAACGGTGAACTAACGATTTAAATATTTTTTTTTTAATTTATGAAATATACCATCATTGATTGGAATCAGTAACTACATATTAAAATAACAGGGTCTCACACCAGTCTTTACAGCTACATATAAACAAGATTAACCAAAGAAGGCTAAATTCATGTAGCTAAAAACTGAAAAGCTGAAAACATTCACCGTAATTGATTACACTATCTGTAAGCAAGTTTCAGCAAACAAACAGAAAGTCTATTATAGTTACAACTATAGTTTATAAAATATAGCTTGATACCTGTTTACGTTTGACACATCCATACTAAAAGAGAAACAAAGGAAAATCGATCGCATTTGCCCAAAACTGACAGAAGTCACAGGTATCAAGCTAAATTTTATAAAGTATATTAAGTGGCTTTATCATCAATAACAGTTCTAATATACTTCAATCTAATTTTTAATCTAGTTCAAGCTTTCTGAAAGAGCCGGCCGTGGAATGTACATCTTGAGTTATGTCGTTTTTCTCAAGAGCGTGCAAATCCACGCACATTTCGTCTAGAGCCAACAAATCCTCTCGATATTTGAGCAAATTCTTTTTCAATTCTTCAATCATATCTTTCAGTGGAACAGTGCCACCGTATTCTTTAGGCAAAATCGCAGGATCCACATGTTTCACTAGATCTTCAGAAGTACGGTGAAACTGAAAAAAAAAATGCAATACGTGAACAGATACGTAGTAAGGTTATTTTATTTGTAATGTTGGTAGTATAGTGAAGTGAGCGTTATTATAAAGTTGGTTTGTTATGTTGCATTGGTATCGTTAAGCGTTCTGATTGGACAAAATGTATAGTGGCATTACCGGGAAAATTTAAAAAAGTATACTTTTTTTTAAAGAAAGGAGGATTGATTAGATAGGCCTAAAAATATTATGCCTTCGACAAATTCTAGGTATTGAAATCTTACCATTACGCGATCTTTGAGTTTATCGCTGAGTAGAGATACAGCAAACTCGAAGAATCTAACTCCATAAGCAGGAATGTTAACGAAGTGGGTCCGTTTGTGACGCATCGGGGTAGAATTCTGTAAACAAGTTTTTTTCATAAGAATGATGGCTACCAGTTTTTACAAAAAAGTAGTAAAAAGTATAGATTAATCTTTGGAGAGATTTTTTAACATTGCATTCATTGTATCACCTCATTATTTCCCGAGGAAGTCGTACGTCACTAAAATTTGTTTAGTCCGATCCGTTCTTTCCAGAAGAACTCCTCAAAGGTTGACTAGAAGAGACCCTTTAATGGGATAATTCCTCTTATGTTTTCTTTCTTTTAATGCTTTTGTAAATTTTTGCCGTGTGATGCCGGCTTAGAATAGCATCACCCCTTATCCTTCCCGCGGGTGTTGTAAGAGGCGACTAAGGGATTCGAGAGTATTGGTGTATTACAATTTTTAGGCGACAGGCTTACAACCTGTCACTATAGTGATACATATGTTTTCTGAAACAACTTTGGAAAACAATCCTCAAAAATGTCAGACGTGGCGATTGTGACCATATTCTTATGGCCGTTAACGCTCTGTCTACCCCGCAAGGGATAAAGGCGTGATATATGTATGTATGTAAATTTTATTGGTACAATAAAGTATGTAACATACATACTTACTCCTAAGCCATAAGAGCTCCTAAGCTCAGTGTCGCCCCAAGCATTACTGGGCAAGTTTTCAACAACCATACAAACTATTTTCGGGTGAGCCCTTGCTCCCCCAAGCTGACCGGCATAGTTTCGATGGCCTTTGATCATTTGTGTATCACTATAGTGACAGGTTGTCAGCCTGTAGCCTAAGAGTTGTAATACACATGAAGACCCTCAGTCGCCTCTTAAGACCACGGGTAAGAAATGGGGTGATGCTATTCTGAGCTGGCATCACACGGCATGCCTGCTCCACAAGGGATGTATTACCTGTATGCAGTTGAGCATGACGCGCACATCGGTGAGCGACCAGAGACTGACGTGCGGCATGGTCATCCCGCCTTCGTCATTGACGTGCGAGTAGCCCAGCAGTTGCGACCGGGGCTCATCAAGCAGCAGTTCCACGATCATCGAGTGGACGCGCGCCATCACGTTGCTGTCGTACACGTGCGGGTCGAAACGACCTGCCAACATAACAACACAAACTTTTTTGAAAAGGGAACAGTCAGTTCTTTATGAACGAACGTGTGAAAGCGTGAACCTCCATTTTCTGTCAGCTCAATTTTTTATAAAAAAACAGCCTTAGAAGAACGCATGAAAGAGTCCATCCATTTTTTGTCGGTTAATATGCCTAAAACCTTCTCCTAAGTCTGATAAATACTTTGAAAACTGCATCAATATCGGCTCAGCCAAACGCGAGATTATAACGGACAAACATACACGTATACATACATGACAAACTGAGTAATGGAAGGTCCAATTTTTTTTCATATTTCGACCTATGTTCCTTAGGGAGAGTTGTTCAGTTTCATGGGCTGGGTCACCCTTTGAAATATTTGCAGCAAATTTTTTTACACCCTGTATTTGAATGTGACTTAGCCTAGGATTTGGGCCAGGTTAGCCTTCGGGTTGCAGAGGTCAGATGGCAGTCGCTCTGTGTCAAATCTTGGTTCCACGCTATAGTTCCACGTCAAATCACGGTTAGGTAGCCGACCCCGATAAAGAAGCGGGATAATGCATGGAGAATAAAAGAGTTACCACGTCCACATCAAAACAGCAAGCAAGCAATCTTACCCATACAAGATAGCACGACCCTCCTTCCCTCACTATCCCTCTTCGGCAGCGGAACCAGGTACCCCGCATCAATAATGGCTGCTATCTTCGGGTCCAGAGGGTCCAGCTTCTGGAACCAGTGAGGGTACATCTGCCGGATGGTCAGATACCGCTCCAGCATGGAACACGCCTGGGGGATGGAGTACTTCTTGGTGCGGAGGAAGCGAAGTAAGAATGGAGCGTCTGTGGAGAGAAAGGAGTTTGTTTCATGTAGTGCTGTAGTAAAAACTGTCTAAGACAAACAGATTCCGTGCGCAGTTAGTCACCTAACGGAATGTATAGGTGGTAGATGGTATGTTTGTGGGTAAAAATCACAAAGACTGAATAAAACCCACACATCATAATATCTGTTTCTTCTTTTTAGTTTTTAGTTTACTATTCCACTAAAATCTGCCGGAACAACTTGAGCATATGGAGGAAATTTGTTGCGGCCCTATGCTCCACGAGGAGCTAAAGGATCAATCATCCTTCCACACTGCCATAAGTAAATGGGCATGTCCATGTTTCTGCATGCTTGTCATATGGATGTGCTCAGAATGGGTAGATATAACATAACCAACGAAAGAAACGTAATTTTTCTTCTTTGTGCTTTTCTCCCATTAGGTGTTAATATCCGGACATTAGGACAGGAGGTGAAGTCACTGGCGGAGAAAAGAAATGAATGGCGGTTGCTCCACCGACAAGAGCATGGCTTTTAAATGAAGAAGATAAGGTTAAGCAAGAATAAAAAAAAATCGTCATAGAAGACAGAGAATAATTGTGGTCAAGATACGATATTTCTGAATATTCTAAGAACGTAACGACAAAGGCTATTTTTAAAGAAGCTTTCGCAAACTAGTATTTTTTATGCATAACGAACGCAGGTAGACAGTGGTTCCTACGATCGTGATCGGAATACCTAATAAATACGACAATGATCGGTCATGCCGTCCGCATAGCGAATGCTTACGAGACCTCTTATTTTTATGATCATACGCGGGCGGTGACTACAACTGCCTAGGAATTGAATCTCTCACTCCTCTTTTCGTGTAGGACACCGAGTCTTCCAACGACCCGGTGAACCCTAGTGTAAGAATTTTTCAAGCGCCTTCTACATGTAGCAGGCAGGTGATCATAGACAGCAACCGGGACCTACGGCTTAACGTGCCATCCGCAACACGGAACCATCTTACTTACGGACAATCGGGTGGTTCAGCCCGCAATGTCCTAACCAGACTGGGAACAAATTCACAAAGTGATAAATATCAACTTTGTGAGTGACCCACCGAGAATCGAACCCGGAACCTTCTGAGTCCAAGGCAGTCGCACTACCACTGCGCCGTGTTAGTCGTCGGAATTGTCATTTTTTATAGTCATTCATTTTTCTTCCGTCTCGTCGTTCCGCGAAGATTCGGCTCAAATTATATTTCCTAAACCAACGAGGATGTGGGTAGTCAACAACAACGGCTACAGACATTCGTCAACATCAAACTCATAGCAGTTAAGTTCCTCTCGCACTGTCATCAAACTCATAGCAGTTAAGTTGCTCTCACACTGTCTGTGGGCACCCAACATACGGCGATTATTGGCTAAATGGAATGTATTTAAGAGCGGTCCAGTCTAACAATTTCTTTCATAACTCTTTAGATTCTTCTTAAGGGTAAATATAAAATTTACTACTTTAAATAAATAATTTGACTTTGACTTTGAATTCTATTCTCTTGCGCATACCACATAGAATACAAAGTCGTTACTTCTTTAAAAGGCAGGCTATGTATAGATGATTATAGATTCTTACCAATTACAAACGTGTGCAAATTGTACACATTAGGTATCGACATACAACTTCGTCATTCACACCGTGGAAATGCCTCATGCTTAGTAAATAGAACCGACTACCCATAATGATGATACTTTATGTATGAATACATACATATATCACGCCTTTATCCCTTGCGGGGTAGGTAGAGCGTTAACGGCTGTAAGAATACGGTCCCCATCGCCCCGTCTCATATTTTTGAACTTGACAACGAATCGCTGCGTGACCGCAGCGAAGATCGACCGCAAATGCAGACGGCCGCATCGTGCACGACACTGCACGACCAGCCAAGCATACGTCGGAATGGTGCCTATGACGACCACCGGCACTACGACGACACCCGAAAATACCGCCCTGAAGCTTCCGCTGCCGTACCTAAATCCAATATTGAAAATAATATGTGCAAATTTATGGCGAGACAGACAACAGCGAAAGACCTCCCGCCATTTTCAGGAGCACCACAAGATTGGCCCCTATTCTACAGCCAATTCGTCGAGAGCAGTGCCCTTTGTGAGTACAGTGACGGTGAGAATGTCGCACGACTGGCTAAGTGCCTCCGAGGTGAGGCTCGAGAATCTGTGAGTGCATTACTGACGAGTGCTTCGAATGTACGTAGAATCATAGAAACACTCAAACTACGTTTCGGGAGACCCGATATGATAATCGAAACTCTCATAGCCAAACTCAAAAGTCAGCCCAATATACGCCACGATGACATAAGCCAACTGACAAAATATGCCACTGACATTCAAAACATTGTGGCAATAATGTTTTCAACAGAGCAATATGAACATCTTAGAAACCCAACGCTGGTTAAAGAAATACTATCGAAATTACCATCGACCTTGAAGTATCAGTGGGGTCTAGAAAAGATGCGACGAGGCATGACCTCCGCCTCGTTAGAAGAAGTATCAGAGTGGCTGATGGACGTGGCAAAAGCGACGGCGGAGTTCATTCCCATTGCCTCGACGTCGACGCATATTACGACTAGCAAATATCAAAGCTCAGACCACCGACCGCCGCGACCGCCGCGACCGCCGCTACCCTTCAGATACACATCACCAAAGACCCCCACCGTTTTAACGACTCACGTGAGTAAATCCGTGTGCGAGATGTGCCAAGCCGACCACGACCTCGAAAAATGCCCGAAATTTATAGAAAAATCGACTGACGAACGGTGGAAGTTTGTGACAGAGACCAGACTATGCTTTTCTTGCTTCTCCCCGAAGCACCAAATAAGAGAGTGTGGAAAAAGAACTCCCTGTAAAAACTGCAATCGCGCACACCACAAGCTGCTTCATGCTGAGCCACTGCATCCTCATGACGTCGCGACGACCACTACCGTGCCAGACGTGCCCGTCGGGAACGTAAGACTGCTGAAGGTGGTACCAGTCGTCGTGCAAGGACCTAAGCGAGACGTAGACGTACTGGCACTGCTGGACGAGGGTGCCACGCTGTCCCTTGTCGACTCGTCGGTGCTGGAGCGCGCCGGCATCACCGGCCCTACCGCCCCACTCTACCTACGTGGCGCGCACGGTATGGTCACGAAGGTGCCGAACTCTAAGACCGTGGAGATGGAGATTCGCGCGAAAAATAATGAAATATTTAAGTTACTTGAAGTGCGATCTGTAGACAACTTGCAATTGCCTATTCACTCTGTAAATTTCGATAAGCATGTAGATAGATATCCCTTTTTGAAAGAGTTTATAGACATACCCATTTACAATGAAAGACCGCTGCTATTACTTGGACTTGACAACCTGGACTTGATTGTGTCACGAAAGGTTTACACTGGACCTACTAATGGACCCGTTGTATCAGAGACAAAGCTAGGCCGTGTAATACACGGCAAACTGACTACAGACATGACACCGACCGACCGTGACGTTTTACACACATGTGACGTTTTCCACCTGTGTTCGTGCGACACTTTGACCGATTTAGTACGCGAGTTTTACAAAATTGAGTCGTTTGGACTAAAACCGACACTGTCCGACACTCCTCGCTCCCGCGATGACCTAAAAGCATATGACATCATGAAGTCTACCACGCGCTACCTCGAGGACCGAGAGCGATGGGAGACAGGTTTATTATGGCGTGAAAACTCGACCCGGTTACCTAGTAGCTATGACCAAGCTTATGTTAGACTACAGGGTATTAAACGTAAAATGACTAAAATGCCCGACTTTGCACTGAAGTATAATGAAAAAATAGATGACTATATTAAGAAAGGTTACGCCTCAAAGCTGTTACCAGAGGAGGCGAGTTGCAGGTCACCCAGGACCTGGTACCTGCCCCACTTCGCGGTTTTTAATCCGAATAAGCCGAACAAACTAAGATTTGTTTTAGACTGTGCTGCCAAGTCGAACGGTAAGTCACTAAATGATTTTTTATATCCAGGGCCGGACTACTTGAACTCGCTCCCGGGTATTTTACTACAATTTAGAAGTCATCGCTATGCAGTAATAGGCGATATACAGGAGATGTTCCACCAGGTGCTGATGATAGAAGAGGACAGGGACGCGCTTCGTTTTCTCTGGGGAAATGACGAGTACCGTATGAACGTTATGGTGTTTGGTGCCGTGTGCTCGCCTGCCTCTGCACAGTATGTGAAGAACGTGAATGCTGAGAGATTCAACGAGTCGCATCCACGCGCAGTAGAAGCCATCGTTCACCGCCATTATATGGACGATTTTATAGACTCTGTAGACTCTGAGGATCAGGCAGTGCAGCTGGTTGAAGACGTCATTCACATCCATAAGACAGGCGGCTTCAACATGACAAGTCTGGTAAGTAACTCGAAAGAAGTTCTTCGCCGTTTTCCCGACAAGGTCTCTGCGGCAGGTGAGCGGATTCTCCAGGACATCACAGATCAACCTGAAAGAGTACTGGGTACTCATTGGAGCCCGGAAGATGACAATTTTGTCTTCAATCTGAAAATGGCCAACGTAAGCGACGATCTCAAGTCTGGTTCTAAGCGCCCCACAAAACGAGAAATTCTAAAGGTAACTATGTCGGTTTTTGACCCCCTAGGCTTCTTGCTTTTCGTTGTGATGGGAGCGCGAATATTACTCCAGGACACTTGGAGGTCTAAGCTAGGCTGGGACGACGAGATCGACGCGGGGCTGCACGAGCGTTGGTCAAGGTGGCTAGACCGACTACGACGCGCCACTGCTATAAGGGTGCCGCGTTGGTTCTTAACGAAAAATTCTGACCCTACCCAACCAGTTGAAATACATGTTTTTTGTGACGCCAGTTCAAGAGCTTATGCAAGCTTAGCGTACATTAGGTCAGTGTGTAGTGATAGTTGCCACTTAGTGTTAGCGATGGCCAGGGGACGAGTCGCACCATTGAAGGTACTGAGTATTCCTAGACTGGAGTTACAGGCGGCGGTTCTGGGGGTACGTTTGGCGGCGACGCTGAAAAAGTTCTTAGATCTCCCTGTCAGTCGTATCGTTTACTGGACCGACTCCAAGACTGTCCTCAGTTGGATATCTTCAGACTCTGGGCGTTTTAAACCCTTCGTCGCTCACAGGGTAAGCGAAATCACCGAGGCGACAGAGCCGTCTGACTGGAGGTGGGTACCGACTCATTTAAATAACGCCGACTTTGCCACTAGGGAAGATTTACCAGACGACGTGTACTCGCGCTGGCTGCATGGTCCCGAATTTCTGCGCTGCGATGAAAATTCGTGGCCCAAGGCTGACGGAAACCCACAGACTAACTTAGATATAGACGACCCAGAGGTTAAACGCATTCACTTACTTATTGACGAAACTATCTTTTGTGACGTTTTGCCCGATGACAGCCGATTTTCTAACTATTGGCGACTAGTTCGAACCACAGCTTGGATACTGCGTTTTCAACATAATTTGACCAACAAAGATGACAGACGATATGGTGAGTTACTACCCTGTGAGGTTCGTAAAGCTGAGACTTTGCTTATAAGAAGGAGCCAAGCTAGAAACTTCAAGCGTGACATTATGCGTCTAAAAGCATCAAGATCACTGGAATCTGACAGTGATTTACTCCAATTGACCCCGTTAGTCGACTCTGATGGGATAGTCAGAATAAAAGGGAGACTCGATTCAGCTGACACAGACTACGACGTAAAATATCCAATAATTTTACACCCTAATGACCGCTTTACTAAACTACTCATTGACCAATACCACCGTGAAGCTAGTCACGTTGGTAAAGAGCAGGTCCTGAGTAGCTTGCGACAAAGATTTTGGATCATCAGAGGTCGATCGGCAGTTAAAGCGGCGTGGCGAGACTGCCAGTTCTGCAAGAACCGACGCGCTAAGCCGACACCACCTTTGATGGGCCAAATTCCGACTATTCGACTGACTAGTAACTGCAAAGTATTTTCAGTGACAGGACTCGACTATTTCGGACCAATGTCCGTCAAAATCGGACGTCGAGTTGAAAAACGATATGGAGCCCTATTCACGTGCATGACGGTAAGGGCTGTTCATATTGAGATTGTAGCAGACTTGACAACCAGCTCGGCTATAATGGCTCTACGTCGTTTTATAAACAGACGCGGGGCTCCCCGAGAGATTTGGTCAGACAACGCGACCACCTTTCGAGGAGCAGCGACTGAACTTAAGAATGCAGTGCGTGACTTAGATGAGACAAGACTTAGACAATTTTACACAAAACGATACATCGACTGGAAGTTTATATGCCCCAATGCACCCCACCATGGTGGGTGTTGGGAGAGACTAGTTCGATCGGTCAAGACATCTCTTCGACTGACATTGAAAGATCGGACCCCGACTGAGCAGATTTTGCAGACTTTACTGACCGAGACCGAGTTTATGATCAACCAACGACCTTTGACTCACTTGTCGCTCGATGCAAGCGATAAACCAGCCCTGACTCCTAATGATTTTATATTTGGAGTCAGGACTGTGGTGACGTACCCGAGTGGTAACTTTGACGACGCTGACATGCTCCGAAACTCATGGAGACAGTCACAGCGACTTTCAGACTTAGTCTGGCAACGATGGATTCGGGAGTACTTGCCAGACTTGACAAGACGAACCCGATGGTTCCGGGCAGCGGAACCGCTAAAAAGAGATGACTTAGTCATCATTTGCGACAATGACCATGACCGCAACCTTTGGGTTCGGGGCATAATCGCCGACGTGCTCCCGGGTCGTGACGGACAAGTTAGGGTTGCCGATGTAAGGACATCGACAGGGACGTATAGGCGACCAGTGACAAAATTAGCGAAACTTGACGTGACTAGGACATAAAATATTTACAAACTTGACTTAACTGGGACCAATACAACACAACATAACTAGCCCGACAGGCCATTGACTAACTGACGACAGACTGGTCTAACAGGTCACCGACCGACTGGCTTGACAGGCCGATGACTGGCTCGACAGGCCGATGACTGACTTGACTTGACCTGACTTGACTGACTTGACTTGACTTGACTTGACTTGACTTGACTTGACTTGACTTGAATTGACTTGACTTGACTTGACTTGACTTGACCTGACTTCACTGACTTGACTTGACTGACTTGACCTGACTGACCTGCCTTTAGTATTGGCTTACCAATACTGGAGGTGGGGATGTTACGACCTCTACGGACGCTGGTCGGTAGCTTGTCGCTGGCCAGTGGACTGACAGACAGACAGACTGACAGGACAAATTGACGGATGACGTTTTTGATTATTTTTTGGAAAATAAAGATGGAAATTGAAGCTTAGACACGGTTTTTATTCTACATATATCTACATTCAATACCTACTGTCCGTTAATTTAAATTATTTATAGCAAATACTTTTAGTGATAAGAATGGTGTTGGTTCAGCTGCATTGATACCTTGGCATTTTGTAAATAATTTAAGGAACTCTTTATAGGTACATGCTTGAGTCATCCGAGCAAGCGATGTCAACCTTGAAACGGAGATCGCGCACTTGACGCACGACGGAGCGCTAAAACATCGCAGCGGTCTGTCAGATCCATACTAGAAATGTCAATCTCCATACTAAAACCGCTCAACCGCTGTCGACGCAGCGCTATCGCAGTTTCGTCCGTCGAGTGCGGGTTTAGGATGGGGAGGAGTGACGTTCCTGACAGACCGCTGCGATATTTTTGCGCTCCGTCGTACGTTAAGTGTGCGATCCGCCTACATGCTTAAGTCATGTCAACCTTGAAACGGACCTTAAATTCCCCGGAACACGTTTCAAAAGTTGCAGTTTGCAGCTTTACAATGCATGCAACCTAGCTTAGGTTCACCTTGCCTCTTTTATTTTACAATACGAAGAAAGAAAAACCATTCCTACTTAAATAAAAATAATAAGCTTTTGGATCATCCGAACATGGTATCAAAGATTTTCCTTAGCATAAAATTCTGTGACTGAATATTCCTTTATACGAAGGTACGTTCCGTCTTTTCTGCTTCCGTCTAAATATAAGAGTGGTCAATCTGGTTTACGTAAGTATTATTACAATTTGGTTTACTTATTCGCAACTGTGGTCAACAGGCTGACAACCTGTCACTACAGTGATACACGAATCATCTGAAGTGAAGGGGCCCTCAATACTTGTCAGACGTGGCGATAACGACCGTAAGTTTACGATCTTTATCAAGGCGCGATTTGTGTATGTTAGTTATATTATATATATATATTATATATATATTTTACGAAGACCACTTACCAGTCCTACACTTTCTGATGGCGGGATGCTTCTCAATAAAATGCCTCATCTGCGCCAAGGCCTGTTCCCTCAGAGCTGGTTCTTCCCGCAGCTCGATCCTGGCCCTCTCTCGAAGCTCCGGAGGCAGGTCCCCGGTCTCCCGCTCGTTGGCTTCCAGGATCTGCAGCCGCTCATCATCAGTCATCCTGGGAGACTCGGAGATATCCGGCTTTGGTTCGTGTTGGCGGCATTCTTCGGGCTGCAGGACTGAAGTCGCCATTTTCGGTTATCTGAGAAAAGCAGAAATTGTTTTGTAAGTATTATCTTTGATGACGAATTAGCTGCACTGACAAAAAACTAAAATTGTCAAAAAAGTAGCGTAGGTCTAATAATGACGCCAAATTAATGGGGAGAAAGCGCATATTTTATGCAATTTTAATGACTACCGGTCTTACGTATAATTACTTAGATCAGTCTGTTTGACGCATAAGGTTCTGGGTTCGATTCTCACAAAGTTGATATTTATCACTTTGTGAATTTATTTCCAGTCTGCATTGGAACATTACGGGCTAAACCACCCGAAAAGTTTTCGTTACACCGTCTCTTACACCCTGTATAAGTCCTAAACATTAGTAACATACCAAAACTTTAACTTTGTATTTGTCTTTGTAATTTCATAGACATTATATGTATTTTCTTAATTTTTTTTAAATAAAAAATCATGACCTGAAACACCCTAATAATTTTCTGAAGCTTACAATGAGAAGGTTGAGTCTAGGCCAATACAGTTCAATATTAAAGTAGGTATCAAACAAAAAATACGTAATTTTTGTATGATGACATAAATAAGGATGGCCTAGAGACGTTATTATAAGCCGCACATCGACCTCAAACTAATATTGCAACAGCAATACGGCTGGTCAATCAGAGGCACTTGTAAATTAAGATTGATGTAACATTGACAAAAACCGCTTACAACTGTAACCCACTGTGACCACGCTTGCTACAACTTTAGCAAAAGTGGCGTTTTCGTCAAGACTACCCACTACCGACAAGGCCCTATTTCGCATACATTGCTAGTTACCGTACGGGCGTCACAACTATATATTTAAGATAACGAGCAACGTATGCCAAATTGGGAGTTAGAGCAAGTGTAATAACCGTTATACTTTGTATACTAATCCAACGCGCCCCTGAACGGCTGACCTGCTGAGCAAGAAACCAGCACTACTGTTATCTAACGCACGCAACGATGCGCCGGCGCACGCACGGGCCCGCAACACGCGCTCACTAATGCACATCGCTTGAGTTCAATACCAGTTAATTTGACAAGGTAACTAAGTAATTGTAATTATTACTTGTTTTTATCGCTACTGTTTCATGCTTGCATAAATTTATGTGGATACGATTTGGCCCAAAACTTTACAGTAGAATAAGTTGTTTGGCATAAGTTGAAAATGAGTTTGAAGAAAGTCAAAAATGTTGATGAATGTCGGTGATAATTATTAGTTGTTTTTATCGCTGCTGTTTCCTCCTTGCATAATTGATGTGGATGCTACTGACAGTAAAATAAGTTGTTTGACATAAGTTAAAAATGAGTTAGAAGACAAAAATGTTGATGAATGTCGGTGATTCTCGGCTGCAGTTGCTGTTTTATTTTTTGCGTGTTTAAATCTATTATTTACTATCTTTTGATTATGCGAAGAGCCTAGGCATAAAAGTAATTGTTTTTAGCCTTCGTATAGTCTAGTTTCGAAGATTGCGTGTAAGTTACACGTTAAATAATCATGCTGTTGCCCCAATAAATTTTCTAGCTCAAACTAATGCGAATTTTAATTTAATTACACAAAAAAAAATCCAATTTTAGGTAGCATTATTCATTTACATGAATACTTAACGTAATACATCAGTGATTCTATGATTGGCCGATTCATTAACAGTGGCAATGGTGTTAGATCCATCACGTAACAGTCCATGAACAAGTAGGACAGAACGGTAGCACAATCACCGCCTGTCAGACACATGGGGTATCAAAATCGGTCAAGTGTACCACGTAAGTCAAATATAGCGTGTTTGCAACAGAAGATTGATGTGACACAGTGGTAGTGCATCTGTCTGTTATGCAAATGTCCCGAGTTCGTTACCCAGTCTCGCGAATATTTTAATTATCTACACTTGATATTTAAAGACACGATCCAACATTATTATTGACATCCCGCTCATTGCCAATTCTGGATCGTTTCTTTATCTTTATCTGTATATTATATAATATTTTATTTTCTTTTTTCATTTCCATTTCCATGCATGGCTCCCTTATATATATTTTAAGTTGGACTCCGCTCCAGCTTCCCCTCGTAATTTAAAAAAAATTACGACCGTTGCAGACACGCAGACATTTATCATCTTTTTGACTTGCGTCAAACTTGTACCTATTAAATATTGTCAAGTTGCCAATAAGTATGCAGTGTGGGAGCTGCTTTAGAGCTAAATGTCACCAAAATGTAGAATTAACCTATTTGGCCGATGCAAACAAAACGAACAATAATTTAAATTACAACGTAAACAATAAAAATCGTGATTGAATTTCCATTACTAAATTGGTTGTTGGGACACAACATGTTCAATGACTATGAAACGTGTCGTGTGGAAACACAACCGAAATAAAAGTTGAGCAACAGACGAGAGCGAAACGACAATCGATAGCATTTCGAGAGTCTAGCTTGTGGTTAGGCTGAATCGAAAACTGACTTCCGAGACATAGAATTATCGAGTTTTGTATGGAAACTTTAAATCTCATTTTAAGTAGAAACCTACCTAAGTATCTGGGGGCACGGCAGTGCCCCCGCCAAGTCGAGCTAAAAAGCGGCACAGCCGTACCATCCTTTTCTCGAAGCGGTTCAGGCCATTTTCAACACCTTATAACTTTCTTGTGGATAAAACAAAAGACTTGAAACTTCAGGAATCAATCAAAAGCCCTGTAGATACAGTATATTTCAAATTTCGTTCACTTTGAACCAGTGGTTTAGGAATTATAGCTAGTCAAAGTTCTTAATTTTGTCACTGACTGACTGACTGACTGACTGACTGACTGACTCACTCACTCACTGACCGATCATCAAAATTCTAAGGCACTTCTAGCAGACATAGAGACTTCTAATTTAGAATATAATTTTGGTTTAGTGTATAAATCAAGGAAAAACTTAAAAATCTAGCAATTTCAATGCAGTTTTCTAGATAAACCGATAGCATAAATAACTTTGTAATTCCATAGAAATGTACTGTTTACCAAGTTATATTTTGCTGTCGCTCCTAAAATACTTTGTTTTGGTCCAGCAAAATAATCACAGATGTCGCTGTTAGTTCCTAAAACTTCCTGAACAGTTTCCAATATGTATAGCCTATGCTATAACTATACATAAAAGTCAAGGCCTCAGTCTGAATAATGCGCTGATGGATATAGGTTCAGCTGTATTTACATCTTATCAAGCTTATGTAACACTATCAAGAGTAACTATTCTGGGCGGCCTACATTTTATAAACATAGACTTTGGAAGTATTAAAGCGCAAGAATCCGCAATTTGTGAATACAATAGACTAAGAAGCATTTACCGTCCAGACTTGACAAAAATCATTACTACAAAGATTCCGAGAAAACCACATAAAGATAGAGAGTGGGCTATGAGAAAAACCGTGGCTGAGGCTCAAGAAATAGAGCCGCAAAAGAAAAAAAGGAAGACTACCTACAAAAAAAAAAGAGAGCCCCTCAAAAACATTAATATATAAATAAAACCAAGTCTCGCTACTTGATATGTATTACACGTTAACCTTCTGTTCTAGTGCGATGGCTAAGTCATTCAATTTATTGTAAACATTAAAATATATTGAAAATATTGATATGGTCACTATAAAATAATGCTTATTAACTAATTACGTAATTAATTAAGATAGATCTCTTAAGTGGGGAATGAACAAATCGATAGCCGACTTGGTTTCAAATGGATCTCATACCTTTTTACGGTTGAACAGCTCAGTAGCGAGACTTGGTTTTTTTTTATATATTAATGTTTTTGAGGGGATATTTATTTCAACATAGGTTAACTTTCATCGTACCTTTGACATACCTATGGCTTTGTTATTCCTTCTTTGGTTAGAATGCGCTAGATGACAGAGTTATTAATAAAATACATAAGTTGTATGCCTAAAACTATTGCGCAAAAATACTACATACTAAATTTATAGTTTTTGGAAATATTCAAAGTTTGAATTAATTAACAGAAAAATAATATAAAAGTAAGTGTTTTGATGCCAGCCAAACTAGAGAGACATGACGTCATCTCTTCGTATTTTCATACAAAATATGGTTTTAAAAAGTAGCTCATTTGACCTACCGGTCATCATGCCTATTGCATGATTGTTGACTCCCGATATATTTTCTTTCTTTTCTCTCTCTCTTTTCGTGTGGGACACCGAGTCGTCCAACGACCCGATGAACCCTTTCTTTTCTAATACTGTATAACATTACAAGTTTCATGTTTGCATACTTATGGTAGGTATGCTAAATAAATACCTTCTCACTAGGTAAGTCAATTAACTCTTATTGGCGTGTGTATACCGAAGGCAAATCCCGCCCAACCACACGATAGTAATATTACCGTGACGATAGGTGTATATGGGCACGCAACTGCTAATATTCCAATGTTGACTCTACTAATATAACAGATTGATTCGTAGGTCGTCCATGTATGTAGGTATTACGAGTAATTTTTTGCATGTCAAAGTGTCGAAAATCTTTTTCAATGTAGTATAAAACACTCACTATTTGAAGGTAATATACAGTTTAAGAGCAACACAGCTTTTCTAAGTGGAAATGTTTACGTATACATTTAATAATTAACCTACTTACATACTTATTCTGACCTAATAGGGAATTTTCTTTAATTTTTTATTATTATTATTCTAGTCGCCTGGATAGATGGCGCTGTGCTTGGTATGTGTATGGCAAGACACGGAACGTAATATTCAATTCTTTTTTTAACTTGGACTCGGACTTATTTGGAACTATAGTGTCAGTGCATACTAGACTGTCAGTCTAGGCAGTCATTGCAATTTTTTTTATTTATCTTTTGGCTTTGAAACCTACGCCCAGACTACACCTTGGTGTGAAACCCAGACCCCGTTAGTCTTAATTTCCAAAAAACTTCTACCTCCGCTAATCAGATTTTTACATAATAGACAAATGTCACAAAACTGGTTGTGATGGCAGCCGCGTGTGAGCCGCCCTTGAAATGTACTTTCGCTTCGCTTTCCAAGTTGACACGCATTTCGCGAGGTTCAAGTTTGCGATGAGAATTCGCTATATTGTTTTATATGTTGTTCGCTTTATATTATTTGCGACTTTGAGAATCTGTTACAAGACTACAAAACATTACGAAGGAAATTCGGTTTGGACTGGGTCATTAATAATTAATAAAAATTATACGATTAAAACTATTGTCCAAAAATACAAAGGACTACGTCCATCTTTTTTCAAGATATTCAAAGTTCGATTTAATAATAGAAAAAAACATAAACAATCTTCTTACGCCATCCAAAATAGCAATGTATGAGACGTCATTGCCATTTTCATACAAAATACCGTTTAAGATCGTTTAAAAAAGTAGCTTATTTGACCTGCCAATACCCTATTAGGTAGGTACCTACAATGTATACTCTTTCGTTCTTCATACATTGCTATTTTTTATGTGGTTTTTTAAATAAAATAGAAAATTTATCTGTCATCTGTCATTATTTTTTTAATAGCGTCAAACACGGTTTCTTTTCAAATCATTTTGACACCGTATTTCAGCTGCAGTTGACGACTTTTGTCCACAAGCAGTGTGAGAGCACCTTTATTGAAGTATAAAGTAACAAATTGCGTAGGTTTCTTAATCTCAGAATCCAGAATATTCTGTAGATATCTACCAGAAAACCAGAGGCATGTTTTCGCAAACCGAGTTTTCTTCGAAACGGTAGTTTGGCAACATCCGGTGCTTAGAGCGAGTGAGTTGCACCATCAGGCCCTGGACACACATTGGACTGGTTTGCTGACACATGGCATCATCACGTCTTGAGGTCTCTCCGCCTGCTTAGGCGGATCACACACTTGACTCACGGCGGAGCATTCTATAAACGTCACTCCTCATACCGCACTCGACGGACGACACTGCGACAGCGCTGCCATGACAGCGGTTGAGCGGTTTTAGTATGGGGATTGACGTTTGTAGTATGGATCTGACAGATCGCTGCGATATTATAGCGGCGCCAAGTGTGCGATCCGCCTTAGAGCGAGTGGGTTGCCCCATCAGGCCCTGGAGACCCATTGGACTGGTTTTCTGGCACATCACATGGCATCATCACGCCGTGTGGCCTCTCCGCCTGCTTGGCGGGTTTGTTCAAAATTACCAGAGAGTGCACATTTGCGACACTGTTTTGCAATAATATGCGGCATAGAATAGCATCAGCACACGTCTCTTCCGAGATTGTCGTAAGAGGCGACTTAGGGATTTGAGAGTATAGGCGGGAGATAGGCTGACAACCTGTCACTATAGTGATACACATTTCTGAAACAACCTTGGAAAACAATCCTCAAAAAAAACGTCAAACGCGGCGACAGCGACCGTATTCTTACGGCCGTTAACGCTCTGCATACCCCGCAAGGGATAAAGGCGTGATATGTATGTATGTTTTGCAATAGATGAATGTTTGCACAGATTGCTTGCATTTTCAATTAGAGTTAGTTAATATTATAAATGCGAAAGTTTGTGTTTTTGTTTGTTACTCCTTTACGCAAAAACTGCTGAACCGATTGTCATAAAAGGCACACCGATAGAGGGTAAATTGGATTAACACATAGGATAGTTGCTTTCTTTAAAAAAATGTCTTGTGGGATACTACAGGATCAACACCGACTTTCAATCGGGCGGAGCTGCGGGCGCGCTCACTAGTAATACAAAATATGTTGCACAAAACAATCGTAGGTAGGTACCTACTGTTTGAACCAGTTTCAAACACAGTTAATATGTAATATTCACACTTTCAAACTTAGTGAAATTTTTGGGTGTTGTACTAGGATGTACTACTAGAAAGCCCTCCGGCCGTTTTGGCAACCAAGTTTCGCAACCAGTTGTTGAAAAAGAATTAACATTCTTGTTACGCAACTAGTTGCCTAAAAAGAAATTTTATTCCTGTTTCACATCTAGTTGCCAAAGAAGAATAGTGCTTTCTGGTTTAATATTTAGTCTACATATTAATAAAAGGCAAATATCAAAAACAAAACAATTATTATTACTACTAGTATACAAAACACAAAGTTACTGTTTTCTCAACTAAATCACTAATATTAATATTAATATTATCTTTTAATCATTATTCTCTTTTTAATACTCTTGTAGTTATTTTCAGGGATTTCGCTTTTTTCCACCAGCAGCGATTGAAATGATAGTAGCAGCCTTTAAAGATGATTTCAGGAAATGTTTGCTGAAAGGCATTTATAGCAGCTACCTCAAAATCGAGTGTAATTTTAGCTGGTTGGAAATCAGAAATCTGCTTCTTGATCAATTTCAGTAACAATTTATAAGTTACTGTTTTCTTGTTTGGTAGAAGGGCATAAAATATAGGGGTAATTATGTGAGTTTTATCATCATATTCGTGTATCGTGTACAATTGAAGGAACCTGGTTGCGAAACTCCAGTAATATAAACGCTAGTTGTGAAACAGGAATATAATTTCTTTTTAGGCAACTAGTTGCGTAACAAGAATGTTAATTCTTTTTCAACAACTGGTTGCGAAACTTGGTTGCCAAAACGGCCGGAGGGCTAGAAAGTACCTACCTACTAAAGTTAGTGACCTTACATGTTACAATCTGTAAACTATAGGATGAGCCCTGTAACATTTGTGACTTAGGATCAAATACTATGACATAAGGTCCATTTTACTTTGTTTACTAGCAAAATGGACCTTATGTCCTAACATTAGCTCCAAGGTCACAAACGTCACAGGGATCATCCTATATTTTACAGACTTGTAAAAAGTAAAAATAGACTTACATTCCTGCGGATCACATTTCGGAGTTTCCAAAAAATCGGGTATCAAGCACAACCGCGGGCCGGGCGCGTCGCACCATGCACCTCGGGTGAATGCGACCGTGCCCGCCCGGACAATGCTCTCATCCAAAAGGGACCGTTAGCTCCCAAAATTGCGACATACGATGCACGATGCAAGTACTTACTTATATGAGGTGTAAAAATATTAGCTGCAAATATTTGAAGGGGCGAATCAGCCCATGAAACTGACACACTTTTCTCCAAGAATAAGTCGAAATATTAAAAAAAAATTTGGACCGCCCATAAAAAATTTGCAACAGACCAAGTCAATTTGTACGGGAGGTCTAAATACTTAATTTTCTTTCATATTGCGAGCTATGTTTACTGTGAAAAGTTGATCAGAAAAACTTTTCTCCAACAATCATAAGTCGAAATATGAAAAAGAATTAGACCTCCCATACAAAATGTAGCAGCCAACCGTATGGGAGGTCCAAAAATATCTTCATATTTCGACCTATGTTTCTTGGGGAAGGTTGTTTAGTTTCATGTGCTGGTTCACCACTTAAAATATTTCCAGGTATTTTTTTAAACCCTGTATAACTTACTTTGTACAAGTGACTGAGTATCTACAGGCGGGTTTATTTTATTGGACGCAGAAAGTCATCATTGGCTTCATACATCTTCTGTGACAGACGATTGACGGAATCCGCAGACACTCGATAGCTCTCGTGGCGACAGCGACCGTATTTTTGCGGTCGTTAACGCTCTGCCTACCGCGCAATGGATAAAAGCGTGATATATGTCTGTTTATTTATCATTCTGATCAATAGCTAAATGTAATATTAACTTTAACGCATTGCATTAACATGGCGGGGTCTGACATAACTTTCCTACTCACCATGACTTACGTAAAATGCTGCAGGTTATTTTTCTAAATGTAGGTCTGATACCTCAAAAAGATTAGAAATATTTAATTATTTATGTACTCGCGAAGTTTCAATGTGTAAGCAAATAGCGCACATTTTGGGTTTGAATTTTGAGAGAGTCAAAATTTTTTCTTGATCTTTTGAGATGGAAATTACTTTTTTTCTAATATCTTATCATCTAGAGTGGAGTCACCTCAAGAGTCTTACTAATTAGATATCTAGGTAGGTTCAATCAAGTACCATCACGCTGTAAGTTCAATCAAGTATTATAGGTAAAAATGTTCAAAGCCTCAACAGTATATATTATTTATAACTAGAAAAAGCCACCATCGATCGCTGTTAGGCCCATTCTAATAGAAGAAATCACTACAAAGAAAAATAGACCTTATGTCGTAACATTTACATGATTTTGACAGCTTCCAAATATGCTGGCTTATTGTTGCTTCGATATTCTAACTTTTAGATTTAGATAGGTTTAATTTTTCTATAAACACCCTGTACATACTGTATGCCATGCGAAATTCAGGGTGATTAAAAAAGTAGAGCTGTTCCGCGAGTTTTGTAGGGTCAACGCACCAATCGCGGACCGTTACCCCAAACCTGTGCTGCGCCCAAACCCGAACGCGTCCTGTGGGACCTGTCGCCGATCAAGTACCCGAAACTAAGTAGGAACCTACTTACTTTGTTGCTATACCGCGAGGAAAATACACAATATTGACTCGTAATAAAATATGAATAATAATAATTGACTTATTTATTTAACATTTGACTTTTTCAATAAAAGTTCCGAAAATTGTCTTTATAAACACGGGATTTTCTAGAAACCTATTATGTAAAAAATTATAACTTCTTTTACATCTAGTCAAATATACAGTTTGTCTGAAAAACGTAACTATAAAATGCGCGCCCGTAAGTTCGTGTAGGTATCGAGCATGACGGTCAAGTTACGTTGGTCATGTCATGACACTATCTGAGCGAATGCCTTTCCTGTACTTTGCACCACACAACACCAACCTACCTGTTCAAAGGATCTATTTATACGGGATTCTTTTAATAAATATGAAAAACCACGTATCCATGTATGTGAAAAATATGTGATCGAATCAGAAACGAGACGATTACGAGCCAAGGTAACCTTAAATAGCTAAGAGAGTCAGTAAGCTGAAGTGACAATGGACAGGCAGGCCACATTGCTCGAAGAACCGATAACCGGTGAAGCAGAGTTCTCGAGTGGAGACCACGTACCGGCAGGCGCAGCGAGGACGGCCCCCGTGTGATGGACAGGCGATCTGGTCAAGTCCGCGGGGAAATGCTGGATGTAGGCCGCTTCTAATCGGAAAAGGTGGAAATAATTAGGGGAGGCCTATGTTCAGCCGTGTACGTCCTTTAGCTGAAATGATGATGATGAAGATGGTGATGAAAAACAATGTAACTTGGTCTCTTCAATGGTAGGTGCTGCCTATAATGTACCGTCGTCAGTATTCATAGTTTCCAATTTGATATCCTGGTTAAATAATGGCAGACTGCGCAAGTGCAATAAAACGCAATTATTGATGACTTCGCAAAGGTCAACAACTCAATAACAAAGCTATATAATAAACTAGCTGGTACCCGCGACTTCGTTTCGCTGACTTAGTATTTTAGATGATAAAATAACCTTGTTTCCTTCACTAACGTCCTAAATTATACATGCTAATCTGGGCTCCTATTAGTGCTCCTTGTGGACTACGTGAGGAACACCAAACCTTATAAGTCTATATTCCAGCAGAAACTACCCATCAAGCAGAACAACTTTTGCTTTCGTGCCATATCTTTATCTCGTATAGTTTAGATGGGCTCCTGGTTGTGCACCTGGTGGTCTACATCAGGTACTCCAAACCTTCAAAGTCTATATGCCACCAGAAGCTACCCATCAAGTTAAACATTTTTTGCTTGGTGCCATGTCTGTATCTCCTATAGTTTAGGCGGGCTCCTGGTGGTGTACCTGGTGGTCTACTGAAGGTACTTCAGACCCTCGAGTGGTGAAAAAAAGTAGCCTATGTCCGTTCTCGGTATCTTACTAATCTCTGTGTGAAATTTCATGATGATCGGTTCAGTGGTTTGGCCGTGAAAGCGTAGCAGACAGACAGAGTTACTTTCGAATTTATAATATTAGTATGGAGTATGGATTAGGGCGTAGTTAGTACTGACAAAAGTAACAATAGAACTACATCGAACTATTCCTCTGTCATGTCTGTTTTAGGCCATCCGCAAACGTACCTACCACACGTGCCGCAAGTTATTTGCGGTTATTTCACAGCCAGTTAACAGATGACAGCTTGTGACTTCTGTTTGGTGGCCACAAATGGGAAACTTTCTATAACTTCAAGTGTAGGTAGTAGGTACATAGATGGCGCTGAGTGATACTGCATGCCATCTGGTTTAGATAGGAATTCTCTTATCTTATCTTATTCTCTTATCAAGACGGCGGAGCGCGAGGCGCCTATGCGGCAGCTGGAATCGTGTATGATTCTTCATGTGGTCATACAACTTTTATCGGCAATGACGCTGGATCGGAAAAATACCGCAAAATGGCGCGGCATGTATGAGAACTACCTTTGTTTATCGTTGAACGACCGCTACAGAATACATACCAGCTATTAAATTAACAATGTCCACTTAGGCACGACTAATAAAGTTATACTTTGAATCCCTGGTGCCTCATTGTCTCTCTATTTGGATGATCAGGTAGGTATATACCAGGAAGAATGTTTACTACACCTACGAATGATGAATAAAGACGTAAGTTTTAAAAAAATTATTTAGCCTAAGTAAATGTCTTATTAAATGTGAATTTAGCTTTGCACAAAACCTACGATTTAAATATTACAGATGTAGTTAAAGTGGCGGATCGCACACTTGACGCACGACGAAGCGCAAAAATATCGCAGCAGTCTATCAGATCCATGCTAGAAATGTCAATCCCCATACTAAAACCGCTCAACCGCTGTCGACGCAGCGCTATCGCAGTGTCGTCCGTCGAGTGCAGTTTTAGTATAGGGAGCGACTAAGTATGGATCTGACAGACCGCTGCGATATTTTTGCGCTCCGTCGTGCGACAAGTGTGCGATCCGCCACACAAACAATAGTTTCTATTCTAATTTATAAAAACTTAGGACTCCATTCCATTTACCAAAGTCATTAGACCGAATTAACTAATAGTGAATTGCACTTCAGTTGTCTGATGTCATTGCTAGTATATGGTTAGTCAACACACTCAACACGCCTACAATATCTATCACCTTCCTAGTTGATTACCCATCTACAGACAATCCCATCAATTTTAATTAACTAGCAACTACTAAATCACGCCAGTGCACCAGCCGGTTCTAAGCAGTTTAGACAACAGTAAAAACCGTGAGTCAGCTCGGGCGCCCCCATTCTGCTCTGCTGGGCAAGATGCAAGACTTTCACTGTGCGAATCCAACTATAGCACTGATGGACTAACTCTTGGTCCGGTATTGGATGGTGCATCTGTCAGAGCCCAGTCCCAATCATGAACCCTGATATACACCGTGTTTCGGAAGAAATGCATTATATATTGGAGACGTTATTTAAGGCATCGTCCTGAACAATTTTTTTCTGTGGGATTACTGGACAAGAGCTGGGAAACGGGAAAATTCATGATCATGATCACCGATACCTTACTTTGTATGGGTGGTCGAAATTTTTTCCGTTTTCCAGCACTGGTCATAGGGAAAGTTGTTCAGTGTGGTGCCCTAAATAACGTCCCCAGTTTAATGCATTTTCTCCGAAACACGGAGCTGATGATTTAACTTGCCATTGACTCGTTTCTAAAATACTGAATAAAATAACGTGCTAGATACGAGTAAATAATAGAGTGTGACAGCCAGTTTAATACGGGCTAGCTTTCGTGGTTCAGCCAATGAAACTTACAGAACTCTTGTTTCTCCAATTTTTACGAAAATAATTAAAAGTGGTGGTTATTCTTGTCGTTCCTAAGAAACAGGTTTTTATACTGTTTTTATATCTTCTTCTTGGAAGGGGAAGGCTGTGAAGAACCTACCTGGACTAAATTGGAGACGTTTTTAAGAACGGTTAAGTCATAAGTACCCTAAACCGACAAGCGTGCATGCAAAGTAGAAGAAGTGAAAGAAGTATGCTAGGATCGTAACAAGAGGAAGAAAATAGTCTCTACCTACCCCAACGAGAAAGAGGCGTGATTTACGTATATTTGTTTAATATCTTCTGATATTGCTACCGGTGTTGCATCTCACTTGGCGCCAACGCTGACCTACCTAGTGGTAATTTCCAAGATGGCGTAACTGCTTGGCGGCAAAAGGGCCTCAAACTCGGTTAGTCTGACTGACCACAGCAGCTTTACGTAACGTTCCTGTCTTCGAGAACCAGGTTTCGCAAGCTGTCGTCGTGTGTTGGAATTAGAATTCCTGCTTAGCGTGTGCTGGCAACTACATATTACATTCATCAACAGTCGCTGACATTCGTCGATACCCATTTTTGACATTCTTCAAACACTCGCAGTACTTTTTTTTGTCATTTGTCAAAAAACTTCCTCAGTCCATAACTAAGGTCCATAAAGTTTTGTTGTTTGTTGCTTCTTTGTGAGCTTCTTTGACATTAAAATACTGATTTTTAGATGTCATATTCGTCAAAGTACATACATTGAAGTTTCCTATGGGAAGCTGATTTTTTAAAATAAATTTTAGTGTTTGACGCATAGATAAAGCTTTTCCAGCTTTTCTGATGAATTTCATCATTGTCTACTCCTTCGTCCATTCATATATAAAAATTTAAATGACTTAAATAGGTTGGCAACGGGAAACACCTGCTACAGAGCTAATAATTTATGCAAATATTTGACAATCATGTCAAACATAAACCTGGTTCGGCATATGGAAACTAGAAAAACTGGTCCTATATCATAATAAATTTGCAGACAAACAGTAGGTTTTATCTCCATTCTTCCTTTAATAAACCAAACCAACCTGAATCTGATGGACGGATTCGGATGAGTTTTTTTTTAGTAGGTATATACAGGGTGTAAGAGACGAGACCATGAAACTGAACAACCTTTTCTATGGGGGCTATGTTGGGAAACGTGAATTTTTTTTTCGACCTCCCATACAAAATTCCCCATCTGCTGACTGACTTTGTATGGGAACTCAAAAAAAAAAAATTCGTTTCCCTTCATAGCCCCCATAGTAAAAGTTGTTTAGTTTCATGGTCTGATCACGCCTGCAAAGTTATCGTTACACCGTCTCTTACACCCTGTATAGCTTCTTTCTGCAGAGACAATTCTGCTAGTGTCAAGATTAGAATTATTGTCTCTTTAGAGATCAAGGACAAACCGGACAAACGAAAGTATGTATGTTAGCATAACAACAGTTTTCTCTGCCTAAGATAACAACAGATCTATGCAAAACTATTACGCGACTAGCTATTGTCAATATTCTTTGCTTTTAGGTAAAATATTCCGCCGAAGCCACAGATCCTACGCATGATCAATTCCGATCATCATCTCATCTCATCAGTCATCATGCGCCCAACACTAGTGACATTTTTTATCTGTGGCCGAAGCCATTTCAAAATTCAAAATAAGTTGTAAAGTTCACTTTATCTTATCTACTCGTATCAGTAAAAAGGCGTTTGTAAAGATATTTCGTGCCATAGGTAACATTATTTAGGCTATAAGTAACTAAGGTCCGTATTTATAAATGAAACTCAACTCTGAGATCGATCTCAAGAGCGGTTTTGACAAATGTCAGTCAATACTAACAGCATCTCATAAGTCGCACTCAAGATCGATCGAAGAGTTGAGAGCGGTTTATAAATACGAGCCCAAGTAGGAACATCATCGTCAATGGCCTCGAATGTTTGCTACTGAGCAGTGACGACACTGTCCTAAAGCGCAGTGGATAATCCAATAAACAATAAAGACGTCTATACACGGCGAACTATGTCAGTGCGTCTGTGACGTCTGTCTGTCGCATCAATCAGGTGGATACGGTCACCCTTGCGCCGAAATTGCGCAACCCAGGGTGTTCAAGGTGATTCGGCTCTTCATCCAATCATAGGTCCGTATTTATAAATCGCACTCAACTCTGAGATCGATCTCAAGAGCGATTTTGACAAATGTCAGTCAATACTAACAGCATCTCAAAGTCGCACTCAAGATCGAAGAGCGGTTTATAAATACGGACCATAGTGTAGGTTACGTAGGATACCTACGTACAATTTTGAACTTTAATATTTATTAGTTCTCCAGGTACCGCTGGAGAGACGTCGTAGAGGCTAACCTGCGCAATCTTTGTGTCAGCATTTGGCAGGAGATCGTGCAGGATAGGAATCAGTGTAGATGGCTCGTTTCGGAGGCCAAGATCCTCTTTGGGTCGCTGAGCCAACGGAGTTAGATGTTAGATACGTGTACGTGCATGGGTAGGTACCTACTACGTGGATACGAATACGGCCAACTTCTTCCAGACAGAAACACGCTGTATAACATAGGAACTTATAGCATTTGACAATTGTCATCTCGAAAGTTGGTAGGTAACTAGGTGTTTTACTGAAGAGATTGGTTTACGACGGGTACGTCGACCCTGCTGTAAAATCATTTTCCGAAGTTTGAAACCATCACCTCCGATGAAAAAAGAAAAGTTTACATTTTAGCGAGACAAAAAAGACGATTTCGAACAGGCCAAAAAACCGCACAAAAATAGACGCACTTTCGAGTGAGCAATTCAAATTCTTGGGCACTTTCGTTCGCCCGCCAATGCATTTTTTCTCATCGAATTCGGACTTTCTCTTTCAAAGGTGTTAGTTAGATATAAACAGAATAGAAATGACATAATAGATGCAAAATATTGAATTTTGGCGTGGTTTCGGCCAAATTCCTGGTGCTTATTCTTCTGATTCTTGGTTACTTCTCCGAGCAAATATGCTAAATGAAAATCGTTTCAGTTGCATGTCAATTGGATTGGATCTCAGTTGTAGTCTGCTAAATTTACTGAAATTTACCTAGGTATTTACTGAAAAATGTCGGATCTGGCAATAGCGACCGTATTCTTACGGCCGTTAACGCTCTGCCTACCCCGCAAGGGATAAAAGCGTGATATATGTATGTACGTATGTATTTACTGAAAATGGCGCGCGGCGAATGCCACTAACTGTGCATTGGCCCTTAGAATAATTATTCGTCATTATAAGTGGTCTTTATTTATGCAGTAGCCAAATGAGTTGTGCTGGCCTCAATTATCTCGCATATTGTGGTATTGTACAGAAAAGTTGTGAACCTTTGCGGAGGGCCTTGGCAATAAAGGTCATCTTTCTTTTAACTTGTTGGACCTTCTGCAGGTTATACAAGTAGGTGCTACAGTAAATGTGTATTCGAAAAGTACCTACATATCTAGATAATATATACACACTGGTTAGGTTGTCTGTCAGAAAGTTATTGAAGTCTTCGTGGAGTTTTCCCGCAGAATGGAGAAACGTCTTCTCTTACGAGGGTGAAAACTTCCTAAAATAATTACAAGCCGTTTTTAAAGAACGACAGAACGTATAAAATTAAAAATTATGATAAACTAATCAATTATATAACATTAAGTAGTACAAAAGCATAGTACATATCTGTTTATTTTCGTTATATCAAAATAAGTATTTTTATAAGAACAACGAAATGTATAAAATAAAAAATAGATAAAGTTTTCCTATGTTAGTAGGTAGTATGTCTCAAATTGTCTCCAACAAAAGTATAGTAGGTACATATCAGTTTTTTTTTCCGTTTCAAATAAGTATTTACATATTTTCGTCATAATTTCAGTTAGTGTACCTACTCAAAAATAAAACTGAAGTTGAGACAGACCCGATAACTTTCTTCAGTTTCTGAACATTCCAAAACTTTCACGAGTTAAAAAATTGAATTTTATTAGTTTCTTAATTTGGTAAGTAACGAAAATAAACTATCTAGAAATAAAATCTCTAAGTACCTATTCTTTGGTATTACCTACCTACTTCTATGTACATCCGATTTAAAATTAGTATGTTAAACACAAACAAAAAATGCGTTTCTTTCTTTCTATGCACACATTCTAAGATTGTATTAAATATGTAAAACTTACCGCTCAAAAACTTTCCAATCCCAAAAACAAGAGCGCAGAGAAAAACTCTTTAAACACTTGTAAAACTCGTTGAACAAAATTCCAAAGGAATTTTTCACTCAATATCGGTCACACAAAGACTGTACTACTAGAAGTTGTAGGCGAAGTGCGGAACCCACTTCGTCGAGTGTCGAAGCAACACTAAACTAGATACTAACAGAATGAAACGACCACAACTAGTGAATGTAACTTTGAGGTATATTGACGCTGTTATACGCTGCTCTATAGAAATTTTGTACAAAAACGGCGATGTATAACGCTCTTGGGTGTGAGAGTTTTTGGCTAGATAGTGACAAATAGCGTAGGAAGCTGTTTACCATACATTACTAGCCTTAAATCGCAGGAATTAATTTAATTTCTCTATAAACAAGTAGTGTACTGAAATACGGGGCACTAAAAACATACTATTTTTGTAGTTTTTACCTAGCTTTTATTTTTAAATCCACTATAAAACGCAATTCTACATTTTAATTGTAATTAAATAAGTAATAAAACATCACAAATTTTGAATTTATGTTAATTTATAAAATCTTCATGGTTTAAATTGGACCTCTAGCTAATCTACACACGGTCTGACTTCGAAAGAAACACAACACCTACCCTACCCATTTTTTGGGGGTGATATTATTTTAGCCCCGGAGCTATCAAACCTACGCTGCGTCTGTCTATTCGGTTGGGAACAAGGGCTTACAGTGGATCCAGTCCAGTTCCAAGTTCTGGGCTAAGTTGATCGTAGCCAAAATGAAAAAGAAAGAAAGAAAGAAAAAATGTTTATTTGTTACTATTCCAATAGGTACGTACACAACAAAACATTCGGTAACAAAAAGGTCCTCGCTCAGCAAAATTTTTAGAAGTGCCTACAGACTCCCAACGCTAGTTTTCCGCGGAACCAAATAGCAACACAAGATGGATGATAGAAAATAATAATATTCTCTTAAAATTGATTGACGTAGTAGGTTTTGTAGATTGTCTTAGATTAAGGTTTATTTATTATAATTTGACATGTTTGTTATAAATAAATAAATTTTCACTTAAAATGTGTTTGGTTGATAGGTCTGACAAGATCAGGCGGTAGAGAGCGCGCAACCGGTTCTCATTGGTTCATCTCGTCCGATTTCAACTTTCTTTGACCTCGATTCGTCGCGGCCCCGGCTATATTTTCGTAATTCCGTATTTGTAGCATGCTCCCCGCAGCATATGGCCTTATGGACTAAAATGGTGATAGAGATAAATAAAAACAGTAGGTACCATACCTAAAGGTTAAAAAAAATCTTAGTTGCGCCGTGTAATTTTTACCCACTTAACTCAAATTTCAAGTTCAATTTAATTACCTTACGACAGATAAACATTTGAAGCTAGGTAGTTAGGTAGGTACGTTCAATCGTAGGTTCCTATTGTGTTTTTGATAACTAAGTTAAATAGTTGCTGCATCAAAGGGCACGTCTTAAAAAGGTAATAAAGAGATGGGGGTGTGCGGTTCAAAAGTTTAGGTTTTCTGATTATATTGAACCATGGTTGTACCCATCATGCTCTACTTTTAGGAATCAGTCCAGCCAGCATAGTAGAGTTAAAAAATGCAGCCTATCTCTGCCACAAAATCTATTGCATTTTATGCCTCCATTTTCTTTTGCCTCTATTAATACTCTATTCTATCATTATTATGGCTGGTTTCAGAGCGGCGCGTCTCAGCAGCGCTGCCCAGGCGCGCGCGGCTCGGGCGCGCGCCTGGGCAGCGCGTTCGCTGTGAAACGACATTCAGACGCGCGCGCTTCGTTGTGGTGTACGGTCGAATGCAGAGAATCATTATGCCAGCAAACGTAATCACTATATTAGCTATATACGTTATATGGAAAAGAGTGCAACAACGACGTCTTAAAAGATTGCAAGTCGACGCTACTGGCAATCGAAGGAGATCCGACCGCGGCGCGGCCGAGACGCGGCCCAAGACGCGTCACTATGAAACGCTACATACAATCTAGTGTAATGCGAGGCGCGCGCGGCTGGGCAGCGCTGCCGAGACGCGTCGCTCTGAAACCAGCCTATTTGTGATTCTATCATTGAGCAAGCAAATCATCTCGAACAAAACTCTACCAAAAAAATATATTGCAAGAACTCTATTTTATTTGGTGCAGAAATGCTAGTATCCAAAACTTTATTAAAAAAAAAAAAACAAAATGACATCCATCAATGTTGCCATATCGTTTTGACAACATCTGCAAAGTGAAACAATCAAACAAAGCAAACTTTTTTGATTGTTTGCTAATTTTGAACAACTTATATTGTAGCAATATTATTATTGTACTTATATATAATTAAGAAATACTTCTGTTTTAGTCTGAGGTCGGTATGTGTATTGCAAGAGTCCGGCCCGGCGGCGAAGTATTTAAATTTATACAGAAATCTACACGAATTTGTAAATAGCAACACTGATGAAACGTCAAGCTTGTGACTGGTCATCGACGGACGAATCGTGGAATAGGCGCATTTCCATTAATTGGTGATTGGAGATCTCCAAATATTGCTCTGATTATTGGTTGCAGTTGTTCTATTACCTTTGGACGCGGTTATAAATTCTTTATTTTGTTGTTGTTGTGATATTTCGTTGCGAACTGTAATAAATACCTTGGAGTTTCAGTGGCGTAGTTCCGAGGTCGAACGAAACAAAATGTCGGTGTGTTTCTTCGTGCCCACGTAAGTTTTCAACTGAATTCATTATCAGTAGCTGTAGGTATTAGTTCGGTACAGTTTTACCTAAACTTTATTGATAACGCAAACCGAATTTCCAATTTAATACAACAAAATCACTGCTGCTGCGTAAGCAGTTCTTTCATTGTGACGGAAACTACCAATTTAATTTTAGGTATCACCCGGCGTCACTAACTTCATCTAACACAAAAACTTTTTACAATCTTTTTTATTCTAAATTCCATGAAGAGTATACTCTGACCGAATACAAGTTACACTGTGAATAGGTACATTAAAAAAGTATATATCTACCTATCTCTTGGTGAATACATTATCATTCATTACCCTGATTTAGAGTAGGTATGATTAGGTTATCCCCTGGGTGCTTTTAAGTAACATCCAACTCAATTAATTCTAATAAAAATAAGGTCATAAAGTATGATTGTATTATAATTGTCAAAAATTTTTTTAACTAAAAAGTTATTTAATTTAGTAATTATAAGACACCTACACATTTTACAGTATTGCCTTATCTTATAAATTTTCTTATCACCATGCATATCCAAAACACAGCCTTCACAATAATATTCATTCGTCATTATAGTGAGCAGGCCGGTACATCAGCTGAGGACCAAGACCAGGACCTGTTAGCCACCGATGAGTCAGCCCAGGACTCCTCGCAGCAGACGCTTCAGCAGTTCTGGCAGAATGTCACCGATGACATCAAGAAAGTCAATTCTGTGAGTCCTTACTGCTAAACTAATTATTGTGCACAATAAAAACACAAAGGACTAATAGATGTGTTCCCAGTGTCCTCAAGACCGTGTCTTCCATGACTGGGGACAATAACAATTAAAAAAAATACTTATTTCTTATAAAAAGAAATCTTTACCAGTAGACTGGGGTAATGAGATATCATAAAGTGAGGCAGATAATTGTATTAAGCTTTACCTTTTTTTAATTTGTTTTGCATGTCTAGTTTACGATGCTGATCAGGATATCTTTGAAGCTACTGACGAAAGTGAAATAAATCAGACTTTTTTATCCATTTGAAACCAAATATTGAGTATTGTGTACATAAATTGCACAAAAGATAAAACACAGTACAGTAGCAAAATAAGTGCTACTTAGAGAACTCCATACATTACATCAACTCCAATATTTTTACCACAATATTTCAATTGTCTTAGGGAAAGTTATTGACTTTCTTGACAATTCTTTAACTAAATAAATCAAACTCTATTCAGGAAGACTTCAAGACCCAAGCATTGCCGCTGGCTCGCATCAAGAAGATCATGAAGCTGGACGAGGAAGTGAAGATGATATCAGCCGAGGCACCCGTGATGTTCGCCAAGGCTGCGGAGATCTTCATTCACGAGCTGACGCTGCGCGCCTGGCAGCACACAGAGGAAAATAAGAGGAGAACTCTACAGGTATTTTGAGGATTTTGGACTTAGATAAAAGCTAGTGGGCGCTTGCGGCTCCGCCCGCGTAATAGTGAACCAGATATGATAATGTTTTCGGGATAACAACATTATTATGTGTTACTTCAAGTTACCCTCTATCTGTGTACCTGTATCCATTTTATTTATGTTCTATCAAAGAATAAATAATAGTACTAGCATGTTTTGTCATTTCTTGTGTAGGTGCAGTAAATGGTTAAATTAAAAAAGAAGTTAAAAATATTCAGGACCCTGATTCTCTTACTATTTAGCCATGGTAAATCAACTGTCATTTTATGCCCACTGTGACATCCTACGCTTTAAACAAAACGACCAAAATCAGAATGGTTAAGAGATTTTCCTGTGAAATAAAATACTTAACACTACTTTCCCTAACCCCCTAACGCCAACAGATGAACGCCCATGTCCAGCTGTGACTCAAAAGCCAGAACTAGCTACCCCATTAGAGATAAAGGCGATAAAGGCGTGATTTTTATTATCACATCAGCGAATTTCTTACTGATAATTATTGTTTACAATATGGACTGATACTTATTTGATATAAATTTTATTTTGTTAAATCCATACTTAATATTATAAATTCGAAAGTAACTCTGTCTGTCTGCTACGCTTTCACGGCCAAACCACTGAACCGATCATCATGAAATTTCACACAGAGATTAGTAAGATACCGAGAACGGACATAGGCTACTTTTTTTCACCACTCGAGGGTCTGAAGTACCTTCAGTAGACCACCAGGTACACCACCAGGAGCCCGCCTAAACTATAGGTGATACAGACATGGCACCAAGCAAAAAATGTTTAACTTGATGGTTAGCTTCTGGTGGCATATAGACTTTGAAGGTTTGGAGTACCTGATGTAGACCACCAGGTGCACAACCAGGAGCCCACCTAAACTATACGAGATAAAAATATAGCACGAAAGCAAAAGTTGTTCTGCTTGATGGGTAGTTTCTGCTGGCATATAGACGTTTGGTGTTCCTGACGTAGTCTACAAGGAGCACTAATAGGAGCCCAGATTAGCATGTATAATTTAGGACGTTAGTGAAGGAAACAAGGTTATTTTGTCATCTAAAATACTAAGTCAGCGAAACGAAGTCGCGGGTACCAGCTAGTTCAATTTAAATTTCAATTCAATTTTGTTAAACACCCCCCGGTGTGTCACATGGATACCCTTAAGATAATATGAAGTGTATAATGTGATATTGCAATAAATGTTTTAAATTGAAATTGTTTGTAATATTAATTCCAGCGGAACGACATAGCGATGGCGATCTCAAAGTCGGACCAGTTTGATTTCCTGATCGACATAGTGCCGCGCCACGAGGTGAAGCCCTCCAAGCCGCGCGAGGACCTGCCCAGACCCACTATCGCCACGGAGCAAGTGACGGTAAGATGACGCTGTCATTCCTGTGTAGTGCCGCGCCACGAGGTGAAGCCCTCCAAGCCGCGCGAGGACCTGCCCAGACCCACTATCGCCACGGAGCAAGTGACGGTAAGATGACGCTGTCATTCCTGTGTAGTGCCGTGCCACGAGGTGAAGCCCTCCAAGCCGCGCGAGGACCTGCCCAGACCCACTATCGCCACGGAGCAAGTGACGGTAAGATGACGCTGTCATTCCTGTGTAGTGCCGCGCCACGAGGTGAAGCCCTCCAAGCCGCGCGAGGACCTGCCCAGACCCACTATCGCCACGGAGCAAGTGACGGTAAGATGACGCTGTCATTCCTGTGTAGTGCCGCGCCACGAGGTGAAGCCCTCCAAGCCGCGCGAGGACCTGCCCAGACCCACTATCGCCACGGAGCAAGTGACGGTAAGATGACGCTGTCATTCCTGTGTAGTGCCGCGCCACGAGGTGAAGCCCTCCAAGCCGCGCGAGGACCTGCCCAGACCCACTATCGCCACGGAGCAAGTGACGGTAAGATGACGCTGTCATTCCTGTGTAGTGCCGCGCCTGTAGGTGAAGCCCTCCAAGCCGCGCGACGACCTGCCCAGACCTATCATCAACACGGAGCAAGTGACGGTAAGATGACGCTGTCATTGCTGTGTAGTGCCGCGCCACGGAACAAGTGACGGTAATAGATGTCGCTCCCACTTTCAGAAAAACATGAATGAGGATATTTTGGTCTGATAGCAACACAACCTCCCATAAAAATTAACTTGGTCGGTTGGTAATTTGATAATAATATTTTTTTCGTATTTCGACCTGTGTTCCTTGGGGAAAGTTGTTCAGTTTCATGAGCTGGTTCACCCCTTAAAATATTCGCTGTTAATTTTTTTTTACACCCTGTATATTTTTACGTTGCTCAATTTTCAGATAACGCAGCCGCAAACCGCAACTGTGCAGACAGGACAACAACAGTACATCATACCTTGTAACCAAATCATACAAGTAAGTAAGCAAATATAAACAAAAACGTCATTTTGTATAAAAATGTTTGCAGTGTGATGCCGGCTTAGAATAGCATCACCACAATAGGAGGTTTCCTTGTTGAGAATTAAAAAAAAAACTGCTATTCCAAGAACTCGATAAATGGCGTTGAACTACTTAAGTTATTAGACTCTAGTGTAGATTCCAAAGCCAAAAATATTTTAAAAAAACCATTGCAACACTGACAGTCTGGCACGAACTGATACTTTCGTTCCAAATGAGTCCGAGTCCAAGTTTCAAAAAAACCAAAAATAAATATTACGTTAATATACCAAGTTTTGCGGTAATATACCAAGCACAGCGCCATCTATCCAGCGACTAGAATAATAATAAAAAATCCCTATTCTTTCCGCGGGTGTTGTAAGAGGCAACTAAGGGACTCAATACTTGTCAGACGTGCCGATAATGACCGTAAATTTACAAACGTTGACGCTCTGCCTACCTCGCAAGGGATAAAGGCATGATTTGGGTGTGTGTATATTGAAATATGACGTCAGGTTTGACTATTATGAATGAAATCAAAACAATAATTTGAATATTTTTAAAACACAATGGGCTAGTATTTTAGACAATAATTTTCACAATGTAACTTTAGTTTTTAATTATACCTACTGTCAATGTCAACGCTGAGATCGATCTTGATTGCGACTTTGAGACGCTGTTAGTATTGACTGACATTTGTCAAAATCGCTCTTGAGACCTATCTCAAAAGTTGAGTGCGATTTATAAATACGGACCTTAAAACAGTAAATTGTTACTCGGTTGCAGCAAGCGAGCACTTCAGCGCAGCAACCCAGCGCATCCAGCAACGTTACCGTGCAGCAACCTGTCACAATCATGCAGCAACTCGTCACAGCCAACGGAGAGGTGCAGCAACTACCGGTAACATTCACATGTCGTAGCAGCAACCTGTCACAATCATGCAGCAACCTGTCACAATCATGCAGCAACTCGTCACAGCCAACGGAGAGGTGCAGCAACTACCGGTAACATTCACATGTCGTAGCAGCAACCTGTCACAATCATGCAGCAACCTGTCACAATCATGCAGCAACTCGTCACAGCCAACGGAGAGGTGCAGCAACTACCGGTAACATTCACATGTCGTAGCAGCAACCTGTCACAATCATGCAGCAACCTGTCACAATCATGCAGCAACTCGTCACAGCCAACGGAGAGGTGCAGCAACTACCGGTAACATTCACATGTCGTTGTAGCAACCTGTCACAATCATGCAACAACTTGTCACAATCATGCAGCAACCTGTCACATCACAATCATGCAGCAACTCGTCACAGCCACGGTTTCCCGCGCGGGCCAGATTTGGCAAAACACATATAGCTTGGCCAGAAAGAGTAGAAATTAAATAAAATGGAACTAAAAATTTTGTATGAAAAATATTTGCCATAGTTAAGCGTTATCTGTCAGATTTTTACAGATCGCGAAGAAAGTGGCACCCTCATTTTTTATCTACTCTTTATGGTCAAGCTATAGTCTGCAGTCAACCGCGCCGCGGATTCGGCAAACGAACACGATGACACCTTGCCATATTACACCTACCTAGGCACTATGCGCCTTCTAAATCTGGACGGATAATAATGGAGGGCTTGGAAACTAAATTTATTTCGTTGTCGTTTTCCAGATCCAGCTGTCACAGGCCCAGCTGAACATGATCCGGCTGCAGGTGCAGAACAACCCCTCGCAGCCCATCATCATACAAGCGCAGCAGCAGGCGCCGCAGATCATACAGGTATACTAGATTTGATAAATAATACTAGATGTATAATCTAAGTTATTTCATTTATTTAGTTTTAAGGGGCTAGTTTTAAGTTTTTAGTCGACATGAGCCGCGTTTACGCTAGGTTCATAAAATTGTTGTAAGAAATAGAAAGATGTATTTATCCTACATTTTTTTGTTTTTTACAATGACTAATATCTGACAATCAAAAGTTAAATGTAAAATTTACTACTTTGAATAAATGATTTGAGTTTGAGATAGCCCTCCATTTCCTAAGCTCCCACCAAACAGCTTTGGGAGAAGGAGGTGACTAAAAACAGCGTTGCGTACAGCCTGACTGGTTCTACGCAACACTAAGCTGAGTCACGTCCTATTGTTTATGTACTAAAATTATTGTTTATGTTCTAGAATTAGATAATGTCATTTGTCAATTTCCTAAATTGTTCATAAGCAATAAACAGATTTTTTATTTGTTTATTTAAATATTTCATCTAAATTAATATAAATGGCGCTGGCACTTATACAGAGTGTAAGAGACGGTGTAACGAAAACTTTGCAGTCGTTATCAGACCATAAAACTGAACAACTTTTTCTATAAGGGGCTTTATTTTTTCGAGTTCCCGTGCCAAGTTAGTCAGCTGATCGGGAATTTTGTATGGAAGGCCGTTTTTTTACGTTTACCAACATAGACCCCATAGAAAAAGTTGTTCAGTTTCAGTGGCCTGATCACGCCCGCAAAGTTTTCATTACACCCGTCTCTTACATCCTGTAAATAAGATGTAAAAATATTAGCTTCAAATATTTTAAGGAGCGAATCAGCCCATGAAACTGTACAACTTTTCCCAAGAAACGGTCGAAATATTAAAAAATGTTTTTAAACCTCCCATAGAACTTGACTTGGTCGGATAGTAATTTTGTATGGGAGGTCAACATATTTATTTTCATATTTCGACCTATGTTCCTTAGGGAAATGGGCTGGTTCACCCCTTAAAATATTTGCAGCTCATATTTTTAAACCTTATAAATATCAATGATTTGATAAATATGGCATCCCTACTTATACAGGTCTAAGCCCTTATCAACATAGTCAGTATCGTCTATACATGTATGTATGTTCTGCAGGTGTCGTCACAGGCGCAGCACCAGCCGCAGCAGCAGGTGTTCCTGCAGGTGGCCAGCCAGGACGACTCCTAACCAACCAGATCACACCAGAACTAATACCTACCACTGAGAAACTCGAGCGAGACATTGCAGTTTGATAAGCGAGTCGAATAACTAACTTGTCTGGCTCAGTGACCCGATGGATCTTGGCCTCCGAAACGAGCTTCCTCCACTGATCCCTGTCCTGCGCCAGCTCCACCCAGTTATTGGCTTGGAGATGGCCCAGGTCAGCTTCCACCATATCGAGTCGAATACGTTTTTAAAAATATCTTCACACAAAAAACGCTACGACACGCGTCTAACTGTTTTGTAGTAAGGCCCAATAAACGAAACTTTGGTTCTTAGAGCATTCATTCAATATGGAGATACTTACCAGTCTGCCAGAGTTCATGCCCATTTGCCCAGCACGTTATATAAAACTGACAGTTGCCATTTTGTATGTAGTCGTCAAGTAGTTGTAAAATTATCGTTGGGCTTACCTCCCCTCCCGCAAAAAGTGGCAGAAAAATATGTTCGGTAACTGACTGTTTACCACGTCCGTAGGTTGTATGCTCTAAGCTTTGGTATCTTGATTGTGGTCCACATATATTCGGCGCTTTAGAATCTCGACCGAAGCAGCCCCGCGTGGACGTTATTTTTACATGACTGCCTAACTTAAAAAAGGAGCGTAATTTTTGATGAATTTAATTTTGATGTTTAGCCCCTTTGGCATTTGTTTTGGAGATATTACAGTCAGTGAGAACGACAGGAATAACGTAATCATGTCAACAGGCCACAGCAGCTTGTGACAGGTTGTCTATAGAATACCAGTCGTTTCCTAACATTGAAGATAGAACACCATCACTAGCAATATTAAGTCTTCAAGTATTGCTTGTGATAGTGATCTTAATCTACATTCAATACAATCATGAAATTTGATAGGGAGACTGCAATAGGCTAGATTCCTGACAGGTCATATGAGATACTTTTTAAAACGATCTAAAACGGTAATTTGTATGAAGAAAACGATCTAAAACGATAATTTGTATGAAGAACTGGAAGTACGACGTCACGCCTAAGTATTTGGATGGCGTCAAAACACTTATTTTATTTTTCTGTTTATCAATTCAAACTTTGATTATTTCGAAAAATTATGGAGTCCGTAGTATTTTTGGATAGTAGTTTAAATGTACAACTTTTATATTTTTATGAATGATCCAGGAAACTAGCGAATTCTCGACATTGTAAGTATTCTTAGTTTGATAGGGAAGTCTCCCTAAAGTATCGCTTTTGGCATACGCTAAATACACTTCTCATCAGGGAAATCGAGACACTTTCGTTTTTATGATTTATAAACTATTATGAATTTGGGACATGTTTATTATGAATTTATAAACCTCATTTTACTCGATACTACACGACATCAGACATTACACTTTAAATAATGTGATTCGTACGAAACATAACCTAGCAAGATGTTCCGGATTTTTTGATGAGTATAGTAGGTATATGATAAGTTAGGTTAAGTGAGTGAGTCTCTTTTGGGATATTATGTAAAGAATTTGACTGTTACAATTTTATTATGTGTAAATAGATATTAGAAATATAAGTGTTTTCATTACAGACTGTTGTTTTTATTGCGTTAAGATAAAGATATTAAACCAATCAACAATAATACCAAAAAGTATGAATTCAAAACATTTATTAAACAATTGTTTTTCTTACAAATAAAACATATTTCATATTTACAAAACAATAATGCATTAACACTAATAAAATTTTAATCAAGTAACAGAAATTAGACTACATTATTAACGAAAACAGTGGGAAATAAAATTATTAACAATCACTTTAATTTACGTAAAATGGCTTAAAATATTATTATTGAAAACAAGTTAAAATAGAAGTAAGTAAAGTTAACAATTATATTAATTTCAGTTCCAGTACCCATCAATGGAAATCCTTAAGAGATTAATATATTTATTTAAAATAACTATAGTATAAAAAGTATCAATTCATAAACCTAACTAAAGTGTATAACATACAGCCCCGTATTAAGCTAGTACTAAATTTCAAGTCAAGACATTAGTTTTTTTTTTTTTTGCTTATCGCAGGCTGGCACAGGAACTAAAGTGCCAGCACCAGTTTTTAGTACGAAAATAATTTTTAGATGTTGAATGAGTTTAATGGAGATCAATTTACAACTGCGCCTTTGAATCTGTAATACGAATCTTGAGAAATGAGTGCAGATTAAACGTTTTTCGACTTATGTTCCTTCGTAAAACGTGAAGCCCGAGTTCGATCCCTGCAATGTATAAATGTGTTTTTACTCACGTACATTTGCCGACTGCTCTTACGGTGAAGGGAAACATCGTCATGAAACCCGCATTCGAATAAAATTTGAATTCAGATAATAATGTAACTTAACCTAGGATTCGGGCAGGTTAGCCTTCTAGCGGAAGTTGCAGTGCAATAATTTGTATGGGAACCGTTTAAAAGTTGATTAAGCGCTGAAACTTTGCATAGCTGTTCCTTAGGTAGTCTGGAGTGGATTGAGCCCGGGAGGCATCGGGAGGCACCCCGCGGGTAGCGGGGGGAGGACGGAGAAGTATGATTCCGGCGCATTCCTTTGTTAGGGATATATCTCTCGAACTATACATACTAGGGCAAGTGTGGTATTATTTTCGGATAACTTAAGGACGTAGAATCCATTTATGGAACAAAAATTTGGCCTTTCAATATAAAAAATTGAAGTTATTTGACAATTCCCTAATAGCTGAACTTTATTTTTTCACTTAAGTGTCGTTCTATACAAAATTTTGAAAGGTATCACTATAAAAGATAATATGATTGGAAAGCCACCTTTACCAGGATTCCAAAAATATCACCATCATTGACGTTCTACAGCGGTAACTGACCATAAATGTGTTTAATTGGGGTAGAGTACATACATACATATATCACGCCTTTATCCCTTGCGGGGTAAGCAGAGCGTTAACAGCCGTAAGAATACGGTCGCTATCGCCACGTCTGACATTTTTGAGTATTGTTTTCTAAGGTTGTTTCGGAAAACATGTGTATCACTATAGTGACAGGTTGTCAGCCTGTCGCCTAAAAATTGTAATACACCAATACTCTCGAGTCCCTTAGTCGCCTCTTACGACACCCACGGGAAGGATGTGGGGTGATGCTATTCTATGCCGGCATCACACGGCATAGAGTACATGAAGCGAAATATTTTAACTTTTATCGGGTATTCGTTGTTAATTCTATCGCCTCTGCCATAGTTTTAATCCTGTTCAATTAAATCGTAAAAAATAATTTAACACGTTCATCATCATATCGTATGGCCATCCCTGCTCGGATCAAACGTCAATATCAAGGGTTTTTAGCCAGCTTTCTGCATCAGGAGTATACTTGTGTAACTCGGCTATGCCACCAGGAAAACGGCGAAGTGGACATTCATTCACAACATGGGATAAGGTCTGGTCAGATGCTCCGCAGTCGCATTTTGGTGACTCCTTTAAACCCCATTTGTGAAGGTGGTGATTTGTTTTCCCGTGGTTGGTCCTAAACCGGTTTAGCCGAGTCCAAGTTTTCCGGCTGGCGTCAAAACCAGGCAGTTTTATCGTGGGATCTGGTACCAAACCCGAGTTTATACTCTCGAAAAGGCTCCATTCCGATCGCCATGCCTCATTTATGGAGATCTTCTGTTGAATACGCTCGTCAGTCCAAATGGGTGATCTTGACGGCAGACGGGAAACAGGAAGGTCGTCTAAGGTGTTCCTTATGGGCATGGGGCCGGAGCGGTTTAGCTGAGAGCATTTCTCCCATTCTTTTGCAGTTGCCGCACATCTGCGTAGCGCTTGCGGAGGTATATGTGCTAGGACGGGCAGCCATGGGAGTGGAGTGGATTTGATAACTCCCGTAATCAGGCGCATAGCCTCGTTGAGCTGGGTATCGACCTTGTGTACGTGTGCACTGCGACTCCATACGGGCGCGCAGTACTCAGCTGTTGAGTACACAAGCGCTAGGGCAGATGTACGGAGGACTGGTGCAGATGCGCCCCAGCTTGTGCCTGGCAGCCTTCGACTGATGTTAATCCTTGATTTCACCTTTTGTTTGACATTCTCTAGGTTTTGTTTGAATGTAAGTGAGCGGTCAAGTGTGACTCCAAGGTATTTTGGTGTGTAGTTGTGTTTTAGATTTACACCACGGAACATGACATTTAGTTTTCTTTTGGCAAGGCAGTTCGTGAGATGGAAGGATGAGACTTCGGTCTTAGTAGGATTTGGGTGCAGACGCCACTGGGTGTAGTAGTCAGTCATGGTGTTAAGATCTTCTGCCAGTGCCTGTTCTCCCTCTTTAAAACTCCGCGACTGATAGGCTAGTGCAAGGTCATCAGCATATGCGAACTTGAAAGATCTTGTGTCTGGCATGTCGCGAGTGTAGATGTTGAAAAGAAGGGGGGGCCAGTACCGATCCCTGGGGAAGTCCATTTTTGATGAGGTGATAGCGGCTGCAGTCTTCACCAAGATGAACTTTTATATACCGCGGGCCAAGCAGAGCTTTGAGGAGGCGTAAGGTCGTACGACAGGGGATAACTTCACAGACTTTGCTCAGCAGCCCGTCTAACCAGACTGTATCGTAGGCCGCGCTTAGATCAACGAAGGCTACTGAGGTCTTTAGGCCCCGTTGATAACCAGCCTCGATGTAAGAGGTCAGAGCAAGAGCTTGGTCTGCGCAGCTTCTATTTTCCCTGAATCCAGCCTGTTCTGGTGGTATTGCTGCATCTACAGTGGGATATATTCTGCTATACAAAATTCTTTCCAACAGTTTATATGTGACGGAAAGAAGAGAGATGGGTCTGTAGCTGGATGCTTCGTCAGGTGATTTTCCCGGTTTCAATAAGGCGATAACCTTTGCGAACCTAAAGGCTGATGGAATAGTACCAGATTCAATAATTCTGTCGAAGAACACTTTTACGTTTAACACGTTCACTGCGGCAAGAGGCCTTTTCAGCCCACGGTGTGTTGTTCTTGCAGTGCGGCTATAATATACTATTACAGTGTGTCTAAGGACTAGTGCGACAAGCTTAAGGGAGTGATTGCTTGGATCATTACCTTTTAGATTATGAAAATTTGACCTTCGTAAAATTATAATTGATTTATTAATTACTTGGAATACCTACTTAATTTATTATGTTTCAGATCCAGTAAATGCTCGTCAGTCAACGAATGTCGTAAATACCTATTTACAAAAAAAGACCGGCAAATTGAGCACCTCCCACCAACAAAAGCCGCTTTACACCAGCACTTCTTAAGGGCTGTATATCAAGGCGTGCACGTATGGGGGCAAATGGCACCAGTTCAAAGCCTACCCTGTCCTGTTAACTGGGGATGGGTAAAAGTAGGGGACAACTGGCAGCCAAAGTGGACGGAGTTGCCCATTGCTGCCGATGCATGCCTTGAAATGGTTAGGTGTAAATGTAAAAAACAGCGCGGTACGAGGTGCAGTTGCCGGAGTCGACAGTTAAAGTGCTCAAATTTGTGCTTATGTAATGGCACCTGTTACACAAATACATAATTCTTCTTGTTTGGGTCTATTATTTTAGTTACTAATAGATAGACTTATATGTTTGTACAGTAGGTACAATAAAGCGTAATTGATAGCTTGTGCAATTACTATTATACGTACTTGTGGAATTGGACGCTTAGTTCTCGAGATGTTGTGTTTATGTGTGTGAAGCTTGGGGCCTGAGGGGTTAACTTATATTTCCTACAGTACCTAGTTTTTCCGTAATCTGAGCTAATAGCATAATTGCCATCTTTTAGATATCCATTTGACGACGAATAGTCAAGAAGGTAAGTGCCGAACGCTTTGCACCACTCGGCCTTGCATTGAACATATTTTTTTTTCATACAGTTTTTAGTGCAAATTTCCAACAAAAGTTATATTTTTGTGATTCTAATAAATGTGGCTTTCAGAATATATTTTTTTCATACTGATACCTTTTATGGTTAAATAGTAAATCACAGTTATGTAAATAAAATTAAATCACGAATTATTGTTTTTTTTTAAATACTCCGTTTTTTTGTTAGGAAAGTTAAAAATTTGGTTTCAGAAATAGATTCATCGTCCTCGAGTTATCCGAAAATAATACCACACGTGCCATAGTACCTATAGTTTAAGAGATATGGGTGTCAAAGTGGAGCGCGGCACATTCAAACTTCCTCCCCCTCCCCCCGCCACCCGCGCGGTGCCTCTCGATGCCTCCCGGTCTTAATCTACTCGAGATGACCTAAGCAACAACTGTGCCAAGTTTCAGCCCTTAATCAGATTTAAAACGGTTAATAGCACTGCATACTGAGCTATTCGGGTTGCAGAGGTCAGATAGCAGTCGCTCTGTGTTAAAAACTTGGTCCCACGTCGAATCTCCTAGGTTAGGTAGCCGACCCCGAGAACGGGATAGAACGGGATAAGGCAAGGAGAATGATGTTGGTAAAACGGGTTTATAGTTTACCCGTGGTTTATTACTTGAATTATATTACCAGTATGCAGGGCGTTAAAAAAAAGACGTAAAAATTTTAGCTGCAAATACTTTAAGCGGTGAACCAGCCCATGAAGCTGAACAAATTTCCCCTCAGAACAGGTCAAAATACGAAAAAAACATTTGGACCTCCCATACATAATTATCGCTCAACCAAGTCAATTTGTATGGGAGGTCCAAAAATTTTTCTCGTATTTCGACCATGTTTCTTGGGGAAAGTTTCACGGACTGATTCACCCCTTAAAATATTTGCAGCTGCTATTTTTACACCTTATATTTATTTAGACCTGGTTCCGCTGTGCTGCCAGGTGCTGCTGCACGGCCAGCGCGTCCTGCTGCAGCAGCAGCACCATGGCGCGCTTCTGCTGCACCTGCACCAGCACGTGTACTCACAGATGGTTCCCCTGTGCTGCCAGGTGCTGCTGCACGGCCAGCGCGTCCTGCTGCAGCAGCAGCACCATGGCGCGCTTCTGCTGCACCTGCACCAGCACGTGTACTCACAGCTGGTTCCCCTGTGCTGCCAGGTGCTGCTGCACGGCCAGCGCGTCCTGCTGCAGCAGCAGCACCATGGCGCGCTTCTGCTGCACCTCTCGCTGCAGGATCTCGCCAGCTCGCCGCAGGAACCAGGACGTGTACTGGCTCTCGCGCTCTTCCGCTCTGAAACATGGAACAAGTTTTATCTAATCACTATACTACTAACATACAAGATTCCTGGTCAGCTGACTGACTCTGTTTGGGAAAAAAAATCCGTTTCCCAACATAGCACCCATAGAAAAAAACTGTTTAGTTTCATGGTCTGATCACGCCTGCAAAGTTTTCGTTACACCGTCTCTTACACCCTGTATAAGGTGTAAAAATATTAGCTGCAAATATTTTAAGGAGTGAACCAGTCCATAAAACTGAACAACTTTCCCTAAGAAACATAGGTCGAAATACAAAATGAAGCAGCCTAGCGAGTCTAAACTGTATGGGGATCCAAAATTTTATGTTATTTCACCACTTAAAATATTTGCAGCATATTTTTTTACACCCTGTATAGTCTTAGACTATCACTACATTACATAGTATAAAGCAAACTCGCTTCCTGCGTCTGTCCCTATGTCTGTATGATGGATGTATAATGATGGATTAAATAATTTGTTTTTTGTATAGAATGCAGTTTAAAGTAAATTGTGCGTTTGAAATAAGATAATTCTGAATTTATATCTATAGCGAGTGTCACGCGCGCTGCTGAGGCGAATCTAACGGCGCTTAATATTTCAACATCGACCCAGCCGTTTGGGCTGTAGCCCACATAATTCTTACATATCCACACATACTCTTGAAAAACATAGCCCTCCTGAAACGACGAGAGATCACATCTTTTCACGTGACGCGAATTTAAAACTATTATTGTACAAAACGGATCAACATATACTGGCTATAGTATAGAACAAAATAAACCTACGTACGTCCTCAGTAACTTGAGCGACATACGTGATATAAACGTACATAAACAGAACAAGAAACGTATCGAATGATAATATTAGAAATCAGCAATAACTTTAGACACCATTCATCGGGTCATAAATCGACTTTATGCCCAACGAATGAATCAGAATTAACGGGGGGGACGGCGCGAACGCAGTCCCCACTACCAAAAATTACGCACCCAAGTTATCCACATTAGGGATAATCGCAGGGGTCAACCCAACCGCAGTGCAATGGAAAGGCCTCGCCCTGGGGGAACCGCCTTCTTGATCACGGTATCCCCTGTGCCAGGTAAGTATGAATTCAAACGCCGCTCGCCGAGTATAAGTAGTTTCGAGGAAGACATCTCAACACCGCGTTGTAGGATTTCGCGTCAACCTAACAGCGACATCTGTATTTTCTTCTTAGTACTATCTATCAGTTCAATTTTGTCGTGTTTGTTAATGATAATCCAAATAATGTTAATATTTAAGGATTTAATAATTATTATTCAAAGTTATTTGACATAATATCTAGAGGCAAAAGGCTATAAAATAAGAACAAGCATGTTTTTACAAAGTTAAAGTTGCGGTTAAGCGCGGCGCTAGTGTACAAAGATAAAGTAGTTCACGCATACTACGATACTACTAGTACGTATTTTAGACGTCAGCGCGAATAAGTTTGTCATCCATACTATCCATACTAATATTATAAATTCGAAAGTAACTCTGTCTGTCTGCTACGCTTTCACGGCCAAACCACTGAACCGATCATCATGAAATTTCACACAGAGATTAGTAAGATACCGAGAACGGACATAGGCTACTTTTTTTCACCACTCGAGGGTCTGAAGTACCTTCAGTAGACCACCAGGTACACCACCAGGAGCCCGCCTAAACTATAGGAGATACAGACATGGCACCAAGCAAAAAATGTTCAACTGGATGGGTAGCTTCTGGTGGCATATAGACTTTGAAGGTTTGGAGTACCTGATGTAGACCACCAGGTGCACAACCAGGAGCCCACCTAAACTATACGAGATAAAGATATGGCACGAAAGCAAAAGTTGTTCTGCTTGATGGGTAGTTTCTGCTGGCATATAGACTTATAAGGTTTGGTGTTCCTGACGTAGTCCACAAGGAGCACTAATAGGAGCCCTAGTAATATAACCTCTTTTGGTTAGTAAGTTATTACTGTAGTGATTAGTTATGTATGATTACTAAATTCAAGGACATTATAGCCATGATTATAGCATAGTATAAAGAATTATACTTTGATTAAAGGAACAGAATTAGTTTTATGATTATTAGGTTTACACAATACATGTAGATTTGATACGTGCAATGTACAGTCAGTCGAGTACACAGGTCCGGTCTTCCGCTGGTACAACCGACGAGTTCAGTGTGGCTGTAGGCTTGCACCAAGGGTCGGCTCTGAGTCCTTATCTCTTCCTGTTAATAATGGATGCCCTGACATCGGCAATACAGGATGAGACACCCTGGTGCATGCTGTTCGCGGATGACATTGTGCTCGTCGGTGAAAGTGGACAAGAGGTACAGGGCAGACTGGAAAAATGGCGGGAAAAGCTGGAGAGTGTTGGCCTGAAAATCAGCAGAACCAAGACAGAACAAATGTTTTGCGATTTCGGCGGTCTCTCCAGCTATGTTCCGGTAACGCTCAATAACATATCCTTGCCAGTCTGCTCCGACTTCCGGTACCTCGGTTCACTTATACAGGATGATGGTGAGATAGACCGGACGGAGAAGAAGAAGATCAAGCACAGGATAAATGCGGGATGGATGAAATGGCGACAGGTCACGGGCACAGTGTGCGATCCACGGATGCCCCTCAAATTGAAGGGCAAGATTTATAAGACGGTGGTGAGACCTGTCGTCATGTATGGATCTGAGTGTTGGCCCACAAAGGTGACGGATGAAAGACGTGTACATGTAGCTGAAATGAGAATGCTGAGATGGATGTGCGGTGTGACCAGGATGGATAAAATAAGGAACGGTATTGTGGAGCGACCTCCTTAGTCCGCCACTATGGCCTGGCCACACGTGACGTCACAAATAAAAAGTCGCGTCACCTGTCTTGTCACTTAGTTGCGAAAAATCATCTTCTTGTCGAGAGTATATAAAATCATTTATTTATTATTTAAGTGCTGTGCTCATTCATTGTACCCCACATAAGTGGTGACCCCGAGTGGGATTACCGGCACCACCAATACGCACCATCCCCGAAAATCCCGGAACAAAAAATTATGGCCAGCGAAAATCCGACAGGGCCGCACTCAGGCACCGTGACCCCCCAAGGAGCCCTCTGCAAAGTCGAAATAAAAGTGCCGGAATTCTGGGCAGACCGCCCCGCCGTATGGTCCAAAGAAATGGAAGCGCAGTACGTACTCGAAATGGCAAAGCAAATCGCCGAACTCGCAAAATGTATCGCTGAACTGTCGTCAAGGGAGCACCCCAACCCTCGTCGCCGATCAACATCACGGCACAGAAATCACTTACATTCACGTGGAAGACCAAGCCCCAACCCGCGATCTTGTTGGTACCACCGCAAATTCGGACAGAAAGCCAATAAATGCGAAGGATTGCCATGTAAACAACACAATGTATCGGAAAACGCATCGGGCAGCCGGAAGTAGCGGCTAGCGACTGCCCCCGTTCACCCGGCCGCTTGTTCATCACAGACAGAAGATCCAAGATACGCTACCTCGTAGACACTGGATCCGATCTGTGCGTCATCCCACGCTCGATGAGAAGGGGCCACGTTGCTCCAACGGATTACCACCTGTACGCGGCTAACGGAACAACCATCCAAACCTACGGTTTTGCTCATCTCTGCCTGGACTTAGGCTTACGCCGTGACTTCTCCTGGAGATTTGTGGTTGCAAACGTCACCAAACCGATCATTGGCATCGACTTCCTCGCCCATTTCCACTTACTGGTCGACCCTCGATACCATCGCCTGGTTGACGGACTCACTTCACTCACCACACCTGCAGAACCTGTCAAACCTTCAGAATCTGTTCACTCCGTCAAAATTAGTCAGCAATCCGAAAACATCTCATCTTACCAAGCGATCTTGAACGAATTCCCGAATATCATGCGCCCATCCGGAACACCCAAAGCTTGCCCGCATCAGACCATGCACTACATCAAAACGACACCAGGCCCTCCCGTCTCGTGCAAACCACGACGCCTGGCTCCGGACAAGCTGAACATCGCGAAGCACGAATTCGAAGAGATGGTCAAGAACGGTACTGCACGCCCATCCGATAGCCCATGGTCCTCTCCACTACACCTCGTACCAAAGAAGGACAACAGCTGGAGACCATGTGGAGATTATCGTCGCCTGAACGCACGCACAATACCCGACAAATATCCCATCAAACACATTCACGACTTCAACGCAAACTTAGCCGGATCCACCATCTTTTCCAAGATCGACCTTGTGAAGGCGTATAACCAGATCCCCGTCTATGACCCAGATATCCCGAAGACCGCCATTTCTACGCCCTTCGGACTTTTCGAGTTCCCTATGATGACTTTCGGCCTTCGGAACGCGGCACAAACGTTCCAACGCTTCATCGATGAAGTCACTAGGGGTCTCGACTTCTGCTACGGCTACCTGGACGACATCCTGATATTCTCACCAGACCGCCAGGCTCACGAAGCCCACCTACGTCAACTTTTCAAACGCCTCGACAATTACGGCATGGTGATCAACGCCGCCAAGTGCGAGTTTGGAGTACACGAGATAACCTTCCTTGGATACCACGTGTCAGAGAAAGGCATCACACCCTTAGAGCATAGGATCGAAGCCATCAAGAGTTTCCCGGAACCGAAAACAGTGAAAGAACTCCGGAGATTCCTCGGAATGTTCAACTTCTACCACCGCTTCATTCCACATTCCGCAAAGCTTCAAGCTCCTCTCAACGAGCTACTCAAGGGTGCACGCAAAAACTCACAGCCTGTTAAGTTCTCAGAAACAGAGCGACAAGCCTTTGAGGCATGCAAAGAAGGCTTATGCCAAGCTGCCATGCTTGCACACCCGGACTGCAACGCGAAAATAGCACTGGTCACTGACGCTTCAGATTCAGCCATTGGAGGAGTACTACAACAATACCAAAACAACTCATGGCAACCGTTATCCTTTTTCTCCCGCAAACTGACACCGGCGCAGAAAAAGTACAGCCCGTATGACCGAGAGCTCCTTGCCATCTACAAATCCATCCAGTACTTCCGTCACATGCTCGAAGCCCGTCCATTCAGAATCTACACCGATCACAAGCCCTTAACTCATGCCTTCAAAATCAACAAAGATCACTGTTCTCCACGCCAATTCAGATATCTCGATTACATCGCTCAATTCTCCACAGACATCCATCACATCTCTGGCAAAGATAACGTAGTCGCCGACACACTCTCCCGGATTGACGAAGTTAATGCCATAGATTACGATGCACTTGCCAAAGCACAGAGCACTGATGATGAACTGTCCCAACTCTTGCAAGGCGAAAGTTCCCTGAAAATCAAGAAAATCAACGTGACCGGTAGCAACTTACCCATCTACTGCGACGTGAGCACATCTTCACCAAGACCCTTCATCACTAAATCGCTGAGATACCAGGTGTTTAACGCATTTCACTCTTTGAGTCACCCTGGAGCGAACGCAACCGCACAGCTCATAGCTCAACGGTTCGTTTGGCCCGGCATACGCAAGGACTGCCGAGAATGGGCCAAAAACTGTATAGCTTGCCAGCGATCAAAAGTAACCCGACACGTCTCATCACCAACTGGCACATACTCCCTACCTCCTGCAAGATTTCTTCACATCCACATCGATCTGGTCGGTCCACTTCCCATCTCAAACGGATATCGTTATGCCCTCACAGCCATCGATAGATTCACGCGCTGGCCTGAGGTTATACCGCTGACCGACATGTCCGCTGAATCCACAGCCAAAGGCCTTGTAGCCGGCTGGATTTCGCGCTACGGATGTCCTGCAACCATCACCACAGACAGAGGCAGACAATTCGAGTCCAACCTGTTCAAAGCCCTGACGGCATTAACCGGTTCGCAGCATAAGACAACGACGGCATACCATCCTGCCTGCAATGGCATCATAGAGCGTTTCCACCGCCAACTAAAGTCGTCGATCATGTGTCACGCTGATCAGAACTGGACCGAGTCTCTTCCACTAGTATTGCTTGGAATACGCAGTGCCTGGAAGCATGACTTGCAAGCGTCACCGGCAGAACTGCTGTACGGAGAGCCACTACGCCTCCCAAACGAGTTTTTCAACACACAACAAGACGCCCTGCCTGACCCGTCAGACTACGTCACCCGGTTACGTGCCCTAACAGCCAAACTAAAGCCAACGTCAGCTTCCCACCACGACAAGAAGTCCATCTTTGTATTCAAGGACTTGGCTACCTCAGAGTTCGTTTTCCTCAGAGACGACGCGGTCAGAAAACCGCTACAGCCCATTTACACTGGCCCACACAAAGTTTTGGAAAGAGGCACAAAAGCGTACAAAATTCAAGTTAACAACAGGACAACAACAGTTTCCATCGACAGACTCAAGCCCGCATATATCTTGACAGATACAAACAGCGGCGACGCAAACCCTACATCCACATCTTCTCCACCCGCCAACACCCTGAAGACCACAACAACAAAATCCGGACGTCGAGTCAAGTTTACCAATTTTTATCGCCCGTAGTAACGGTCTCGGGGGGGGAATAATGTGGAGCGACCTCCTTAGTCCGCCACTATGGCCTGGCCACACGTGACGTCACAAATAAAAAGTCGCGTCACCTGTCTTGTCACTTAGTTGCGAAAAATCATCTTCTTGTCGAGAGTATATAAAATCATTTATTTATTATTTAAGTGCTGTGCTCATTCATTGTACCCCACAGTATATTAGATTAGTATTATTAGGCCGTGTGATGCCGGCTTAGAAGGCCGTGTGATGCCGGCTTAGAATAGCATCACCCCACATCCTTCCCGTGGGTGTCGTAAGAGGCGACTAAGGGACTCGAGAGTATTGGTGTATTACAATTTTTAGGCGACAGGCTGACAACCTGTCACTATAGTGATACACATGTTTTCCGAAACAACCTTAGAAAACAATACTCAAAAATGTCAGACGTGGCGATAGCGACCGTATTCTTACGGCTGTTAACGCTCTGCCTACCCCGCAAGGGATAAAGGCGTGATATATGTATGTATGTATGTAGTATATTAGAGGAAGTTTGAAAGTAGCGCCAGTGACAGAAAGGATGAGAGCTAGTCGTTTATCGTGGTATGGGCATGTTATGAGGAGGGATGAAAATCATGTGACGAAGAAAGTAATGAATATGAATGTGGATGGACGCAGAAGGAGAGGAAGGCCTAAAAAAGTTTGGATGGATTGTATAAAAGATGATATGAGTCAAAAAGGTGTAAACGAAGATTTGACTGAAGATAGAGATGAATGGAAGAGGAAGACATGTTGCGCCGACCCCAAATAAATTGGGATAAGGGCAGGCAGATGATGTCTGATAGGTTTACACTACGGTTTACACAATACTAGTATTTATGTCTTTTATAAAATTTAGCTTTAATTAAGGTGGTTTTCCACCGGCAGAGCGAGACGAGGCGTGACGAGGATTGAATTGAAATTTGTATGAGAAATTTTCAATTCAATCCTAGCGCATCTTCGGTGGAAAAGGTAAGGATTGACGAGGATGTGCGAGACTTGAATTGAAATATTAGTTTGTGTAAAAATGAACCGTATTGCTTCCGTCATAGAGTATAAATTAACTCTGCAACAGAAACATGCTTCTCAACAGCGAATGAGATGATACAAGCTATTTCTACTAGAGGTCACTGTCAACTCAAAGTACGTAGGTGGTTCGTGACGTAGATGGTTGCACGGCACTTTTATTTTCATGGAGTACCCACTTTTTGATATTTCATTTTTACGCGGAGCCAGTACTTTTTTACAACAAAGTAAAATAATAAAATAAGTGGACATGGAAGACACCGAGAAATTTATTGAAAGTGTTAAAAAAATATCCGTGTATATGGAATGTTCACTTGCATTCCTACAAATGCACAACAGCGAGCTCGTGATTGACATTAATGTCAATCGCGAGCTCGCGCGTGATCGCGCTTGCAATTAATGCCAATTTTTAGTGGAAAAGGGCCTGTACGATTTCAATTCACGCCATGCCGCGTCTCGTCTCGCTCTGCCGGTGGAAAACCACCTTTAGCGACCCGGCAGAAAAACTCTGACACCAGGGTTCATTTGGTCGTGTGGTGACTCAGCCCACGAAACTGAAATATGAAAAAATAAATTTGGGCCTCCTATGGGCCAAGTCAAATTGTACGAGAGGTCCAAAAAATGTTCTCATATTATGGCCTATGTTTCTTGGCGAAAGTTGTTAAGTTTCATGAGCTGATTCACCCCTTAAAATATCTGCAGCTAATTTTTTTTACACCCTGTATGTATGTATGCAAACAACGAACAATAATACTTACTGCCGGTCGACCCGCTCGAACTCCCGGTCCAGCGCTCGCGCGATGTGAGTTAGCGCGCTGTTGAGCTGCGTGACGGCCGCCTCGAGCACGCTAGTGGCAGCCGCGCGGACCTGCTTCTGCCGGTCTTCCTTCATAGCCTCTGCCTTCTGCCGAGCCTCCGTGAAGAGCGTCATGAAACTGAGAAAAAAACAGTTAGCTGGGTCTCCATTGAACGAGCAGCCTCAGATGCTCACTGCCGCGCGCAGCATGCGGCGCAATGCGCGGTCAGCGTGGACGGTTTTTCGCCCGAGCATGAGAATTTTAGCATGCGCTGCTCAGGCGAAACACGTCCACACCGACCGCGCAATGCGCCGCATGCTGCGCGCGGCAGTGAGCATCTGAGGCTGCTCGTTCAATGGAGACCCAACTGTTGAAAAAACTACGTACCTAATCTCAAGCTAATGATGTGTTTTTGTATTTTCTTACTAACTATGACGTTTGAAACTTTTATAAAAAAAGGAAACTTTTCACACTTCATGAAAAAGGTCATCATTTATATGATTTACCAACTATTATTTCATCATTCTCCTTGCCTTATCCCGTTGGGATGGGCTGATTCACCCCTTAACCTTAAAATATTTGCTGCTAATATTTTTAATCTGACAATTTTTTGTCTGTCGTAGATACTTACTTTTTAGTAGTATTTTGATGAATTTCGGGTAAAGTAGTTTCAATTTTCTCCAAGACATTTTGCAAAACATCTTTGGAAGCGTCGAATTTGTCCACTGCAATAAGAAACAATTATATTAAAAAATTGTTTTTGAGAAAGAAATACTCAAGTAAATATATGTTACAACAAATTACCTTTAGGAGAAGCCGAAATATTCCTCAACCAATCTTCTACATTAGAGCTCTGTTTGCTTTTAGGAATATAATTAACATCAGGTTGGGAGCTTTCTCTGCTACGAGATATATCAATAAGTTCAACTCGTAACTCTTTTTCTTGCTTTCTCTTTTTCAATACATCTATAGTTTTATCTTCAAAGTCTTTATCAAGTTTCCTCTTCCTACTTTTTCTTTTCAAAGTTTTGGGAGTTGAATCTTTAGATGGCGCTCTAGATAAAGGAGTGGACTCACGAGTGGATCGCAAGTAATACTTCTTTGGTGCAGATTCAATTTCGACCTCCTGAGTGTCCATAGTTTCATCTTTGTCTGAGGAAATATTGAAAACCCTACGCCCTTTTTTAGTATTTGGTATAAAATCGTCAAAACGTATCGGAGATATTTGAGATTTTCGATTTTTAACCACTCTTGGGCTCGCCTCAAGGGTTTCTTGAGACTTTTCTGCAGCCACATAGCTGGATACTGTACTCTCTTTGGGAATAACTTTCTTTGATGTTCGCAATTTACTATTTTTAGCCAGCTTCGGGGTCGATTCTTGGCTTTCTTGAGTTTTTTTAGTTTCTAAACTAGATTTTTCCGACGTGTCCTTTGCTAACTTAGAACCTCTACGTAGAGTATCTTTCTTTTGAGCAGATTTAAAACTAGTTTCTGGCGTAGTTTTTGCTGTCGACATATATTTTGATAATTCCTTAGACGATAGTTTTTCGATATATACAGATGGAGCACTTTTGCTAATTTGAGAAGAGCTATCAGTGTCACGTCGAGAAGGAAGCATTTCTTCTATGACATACTTGTGACCTGCGACTTTGTTTCCTTTTTCGGGTATAAATCCGAAAAGAGGCTCCGTTTCTGTATCACTGTCTTCTTCTTCTTCTTGTGACGTTTTAGCTTTTAATTTTTTATCAATTGTTTTACTTTCTCCGGATTCTTTGCTGTTGAACACCTTATTGCTCAATTCAATATAGTATTCTTTGGTAAGAGGGTCCATATCCTGAATTTCACGCGGCGATATGTTCTTTTCAAGTAGTTTTGGGCTCGGAGGGAGTTCGTTTGCATCTCCATGCCCAGTAATACCGTCACTAGACATAGACTTTTCAGACTTTTCGTCACTACCTGCTGTAATGTTAATTATTTCTGTGTTTTGATTTATTTCACTTTTATCAATTTTAGCGTTGGTATCGGGTTGCGTGTCTAAACAAATTATCTCATCGTAGTTAATTTCATCAATTTGGGATTTAGTTTTAGATTTTTGTGACTCTTCAATCTGATGTCGTTCTAGTTTAATTTTTAATATGGTTGCAGTATTATCTTTTTTAGTCGTAGAAGTATCGGCGGAGCCATCGCATTGACTCTTGCGTTTAAGTCGCAGCCTGCTTGAGTGAGGTTTGTATTTTGAACTCACACTGGTCTTGGACATTCGATCTGAATGTATAGTGTCGTCTATGATATCAACCTCACTGTTTTCTTTATTCTCAACATCAGAGTTTTTGAGACGATTCTTTTTGTATGTGCTAGAACCAGCATTACTAAATATTTTGGCCATTTCTTCGGTAATGTTCATATTGGGACTGGAGTTAGGTTTTTCATTCTCTGAGAGCATGTTTTGAGTTGTTGTCGTGTCGTTTAATGCGTCAGGTCCTTCTTTGTACATCTTTTGTAGTTTTCGTACAACATTGGTTGTTATGGAGTCGTCTTTATTGTCTGCGCCAATTTCAGTTTCGATCACAAGTCCCGGTAAAGGACTTACTGTTCTATCGTCATCATCTTTAGTAAAGGCAATAAGTTTGGTTACTACTTCTGTATCTTTAGCAGCTTTCTTATCTGATTTAGTACATTTTGTAGGTTTCTTTTCGATTTGTTTCTTAGCATGCTTTATTTCCCTTTTATTAACTTCTTTTTCAGGTTCTTTATCTGAAATATATTTTTCGTTTATTTCTTTGCAGGAAACTTTTTCGTAAATATTTTGCTTTTGTGCCACCTTTTCTTTGCAATCTTCGACATCAATATTGGCGTTTTCATCTGAAATAACTTCCAGCTCTGGTGGTTTTATAATTGGCTCCTGTTCTTTAACATTATTCTCAACAGTGGCTTCAACAAATGACGTGTTTAATTCTTCTGGAGGAGCTTCTCTCATCTTTTCGTCGACTAAATCTGTTGGTCGATCAAATTTTAGTTCTGGAGAAGCAGTTTTACCTTTCAACTGTTTTCGTCGAGGTGCTCTTTTGCGCTGGACAGGCTTCTCAGTTTTATTAGCAGAATCAGCATCATTGCAATCTTTTGCCTTTTTAGGTGGTTTCCTAGGACGGCCGCGACGAGTGGACATAATAGAAGTACTACTACCGATAGTGGTTGTGCTAGTACGTTTCTGAACCTCTATTTTCTTCTGTTTAAAATCTTCATCTTCGCTGTCGCTAGTGAAATTGAAAATAGCTATGTCTTTATCGGATTTTTTGTCTACCAAAATTATTTTCTCATTTTCGTGCACCTCAACGTTATCTTTAAGTTTTTCAAATACATCGTTAAGATGCTTGGTTTTCGGAGAAGCCGCTAATTCTTTGTTCATCGATTTTCTTGCGCGAATCCTTCTGTATTTTTTACGTTCGATTTCAATTTCTTTATAGCATGATGTTGGCGGTTTGGGTGTGATTTGTTTTTTAGTTTTCAATTCTGACAACGCAGTATCAGATTCACTATCACTCGGTAGTTTATCAGGGTTATTGCTTGTATCCTCGATGTTAGCTGCCTCAAAAGGCATCTCATCGTCTTTAGGAGAATATAACTTGCGTTTTCTCTTTTCGCTTGCGTCACGACAAATCGGCGTTTTTGTAGTAGAAGTTTTCGCAGCAAGAGGTGTCTTCATTTGTCCTTCATTAATTCTGTTAACAGTATCCTCAATATCAGCAACCTCAAATTGTATCTCATCATCTTTAGGGGAGTAAAGCTTGCGTTTACGTTTTGCACTTGCGTTACGAGAAAGCGGCGTTTTTGATGTATCGGTGGTAATTTTCGCAGCAATAGGCGTTTTTACTGGTCCTTCATTTATTTGATCATCGATAATCTCTTTCGAATAAGATGTTGCTGTTTTATTATCGGAAGTAATCTCTTTGGAATAAGCTGTTGTTGTTTTATTATCGGAAGTAATCTCTTTCGAATAAGCTGTAGTTGTTTTATTATCGGAAATAATCTCTTTCGAATAAGATGTAGTTGTTTTATTGGCTTCATTTTCACTGTTGACTTCAAGAATGGTAGACATCTTCGATACAGGTTCTAGCTTCAATTTTCCTTTGGCTTTAGTCTGAGCTTTTTGGTTTTTAGCCGGATATTTAAGTTTGATCGCTTGCTTTCCCTTCGATTTAGTATTCTTTACAGGTTTTTTAGCTTTTTTAGTTTTCGTATCGTCTGTATAAGTGTCCTTTTCTTCGAGAGATTTTTCTTTAGTCTTCCTATTTTTTGTCATGTTCACCAATATTTCAGTATCTGCACCGTCTTTGTCCAAATATTCAGTACATTTCTCGAAGTCACTGCAAACTTTGTCTACAATATCGTTGAGGCATTCAACGATATCCAGATCTGGTAATTCCTCATTTCTAATAATATCATAGTTTTTATCTACTCCTTGTATCATTAAGAAATCTTCACTGGACGAAGAGCTAGACTCGTTAATTTTTTTGGCTAGCGAGGGACTCAAAAAGCTGTCTACCATTTGATTTTCAGCAAAATGTTGGGTGAAAAACTCTTCAACTTCATTATTCTTGCTCGAAGTTTCATCAGATGTTGCCGTCTCTTGCCTTTTTTGTTGATTTTTCTTTCTAACACCGACAAAGGAGATTGGAGGTTCAGGTTGTTCTGTGTTGGACTCGTCCGAAGTAGATTTGCTCACGATCTTTTTGTTCGGAATCTTTGCTTTGACATTAATAGTTGGTTCAATAACTGAAGTGTTGGACTCATCTGAAGTCGATTTGAGGACAACCTTACTAGCGGAGGTTGTTGATTCTTTTCTAGTTTTCTTTACAGATTCGCATTTAGATTCATCCGAAGTAGATTTTCTTCTATTATTATTGGAAGATTTTCTTCTAATATTTTTAATTCCAGCAGGATTAGCTCTAGTCGTCGGCCCCGTATATTGGGTTTCTTCTATTGTCTCACTGTCTAGGATCACTTGTTCCTGTGACTTTCCGTTTTCTGTGTTAATGCCGCTGTCGGGTTGGCGATCTTTATCAGCTGTAGCCTGCAAAGCTTCCTGTAGGAGCAACTCTGTCAGATTATCCGTTGTGATATCTTTATCCTTGGGTAGACGTTCTATAGCCGCGTCGATGACTGAATTGTCAGCGGATCCGAGAGTGGCACAGAACAGAAGGCTGACGTTTCTTTCGCTTGGTTTATCCTGCACGTACTTGTCACTTTGCGAGCCTTTGCTGCTTCTATGTTCCACGTTCTGGATATCATCTAATACTGTACTTCTAGTAGTTTCTGTGTCACTCTTGGCTTTATTAGTATTGCGTTGGGCGTGGGCAGTGGGGACGGCGCAGCGGTACAGTTTAAGAGTTTTGTTGCTGTCCCAGCTGCTGGTGGGCTCGCTCGCTTCGCTAACTACGGACAAGTCAGGTCGCGCACACACGCTCACGGGCTCTTTGGTGAATTCGTAGTAAGGTAGGTTTCTAAGTTTGTCGGGTAACTGAAAAGTTAAAAATGCTTATTAAACTGGATCGCGGAGAACGCAAACATACTTTACAAATCTAAGTTATTATATTATTTTAAGAGGAATTAAAATAACTGATTACACGATCCTTTAACATGGATTTTATATTTATTTCGTTAATTTTTAAATTATGTGTTAGACTTATATTTTCTTTAACTTTGTATTATAGTGCCTTTAAAGCTGTGATTTGTTTGACTTTTATTTTACTATTGTAGAACTTTGACATTGTTATATGTTTTTAATTTTTATTTTTTGACGATCGCATTATCCTCTGACATTTTTATTTAGTTTTAGCACTGTAACTATGAATTTGATAATGTGAAATAAATGAATCAAATCTAATCTATGGGGTTTTAAAGTGTATAATTCCCACAGCTACGTATTGTTACCAAAACAAATATAAACTTGCAATAACATATCTCACCTGTGCTAATGATCCTGTTGATGTGCTAGAGGGCGACTTCAAATTCGAGAACCTTTTCCCCCACGACACGAATCCTGCAAAATTACATATATAAAATCAAACTATTCGTAAAATGGCCAAGTGATTGCCGGATGTTAGTAGTATCAAAAGGAATCTATATAAAGGGTGTTAGGAAAAGTACTGACTTCCTTTCAAGGGGTGAACCAGCCTATTAAACTGAACAACTTTCCCCATGGGTCGAAAGGTGAAAAAAAAATTTGGACCTCACATACAATATGACTCAGCCAGTTTTTTGAATGGGAGGTCAAGTTTTTATTTTTCATATTTCAACCTATGTTCTTTGGAGAAAGTTGCAGAAATACATACCAACTTTTGGCGGACGGCGCTTCTCCTTTGGAGGGTTCACGTGAGAAAACCGCGGATTGTGGTCCTACAACAACATTTCATATTCGTACAATATAAATACAACATCATACAAAATGTCAACAAACACCGGTTTATGTATTAGGGAAATACCGTATAACATCTAGTAAGTGGTTTTATACAGAATCTCACTCAAAACATAACCACAACTTCCGAACAGTTAGAAGTGCTAGTTATCAAAAAACATTTTACTAGAATCATGTCTGTCAAAATCATGTTAATGGTCTATTTTCCTTTGCTGACATGTGTTTTTGTATGGGTTTGACAGCTGTCAAATATGGCCTATTCGAACGACGTAGGTTCGAGCGACCGCGTGGTAGTAGACTTTGTAAACGCTCCCGTTTCGCGTACCGCGTTCTTAACGTGTGGCTGCAGCTTTATAATTTCCTACTTTTACTATGGTTTACTATAGAAAATAAAATCGGCTGAAATCACTCTGAAACCCCCTTAATGGACGTGCACCGATGTGCGCTTACGAATGGAAATGTAGTATACTTTGTGTTATATAAATAACTACCTCCATTATTGTGTCAATATACAAACAGGATTATGCTATAATGAAGGTAGTTTTCTTTAAAACAAAGTAAACAACATTTCCAATTCGTAAGCGAATTCGTGGCTATAAAAAAAAATATATTATTACATATTTCTTTATTTAATAAACAAATAGGAACACTTGTATGAAAAAGAATAGAATATAAACTTGTTATCGACAGCTGATAAATTATTTATTGAGACGCATAATCAATATGAGTTATACATACATACACAAATCACGCCTTTATCCCTTGCGGTTTTAGGCAGAGCTGAGGCACGTCTGAGAAGTATTGAGGGCCCTTTCAGATGATTCGTGTATCACTGTAGTGACAGGTTGTCAGCCTGTCACCTAAAATTGCAATACCCATGACCCCTTCGAGCCCCTTAGTCGGCTTCTACAACATCCACGGAAAAGAAATGGGGTGATGCTATTCTAAGCCGAGATCACACGGTAATGATAACATTTCTTTATAACACGATAGTTTTAGAGAAAGGATCCTTAATTGGCAACATTATTGTTTGCCGTGTGATGCCGGCTTAGAATAGCATCACCCCATATCCTTCCCGCGGGTGTCGTAAGAGGCGACTAAGGGACTCGAGGGTATTGGTGTATTACAATTTTTAGGCGACAGGCTGACAACCTGTCACTATAGTGATACACATGTTTTCTGGAACAACCTTGGAAAACAATCCTCAAAAATGTCAGACGTGGCGATAGCGACCGTTTTCTTACGGCCGCTAACGCTCTGCCTACCCCGCAAGGGATAAAGGCGTGTTATATGTATGTATGTATGTATTGTTTGTCTCTCTATCGAAATATATGATATATGACCGGGATGACAACAATAATGTTGCCTTTTCGAGACCTTTCTTTAAAAAATCGTGTTATACTTATTATACTATAGTATACTGACTATTGACTGTCCCGATGGCGAAGCGGATAGTAACCCTGCCTTCTACACCGAGGGTCGTGGGTTCGATCCCCACCGGACACAAATATTTGTTAAGTAAAATTTTCAAATATTTGTGTTGAGTCTGGGTGTTTTCTATGTATAATATGTATTTATTTGCAAAAAAGTATATAAGTAATAATATCAGCTATTTAGTTCCCATTGTACAAGCTTTGCTTAGTTTGGGGCTAGGTGGCGCTGTTTGAATTGTCCAAGATATAATAATAGGGCAGCTTTGGCCAGCTGTTGGTGAGTAGCGCCACCACGGACCCGAAGTACTCCTGGGTTCCCGGAATGGGGCCCGCCTTTGTCTTGCCTTAACCGGCCGGGCAGAGTGGAGTCGCAAGAGTTTCTCAACTCGAAGGGTGGAAGTGTTAAAGGCATAAAGCCGCGAGTAATGCTGACGGGAGGAATCCCTGAATATGAAAGCGCAGCACACCTCTCTACACTCTTAGCTACCCGTAGGGCAGCTTGTGACGAGCTGTTGGGGAGTAGCGACCCCACGGACCCGAGTACCCCCGAGAGTGCAGACTGGCCGTCTCCGGCTCGCTGGAGTGGACCCCAAGGCCAGGACTCTCACCTTTGGCTTGCCCTAATTGGCCGGTCAGAGTGGGGCCGCTAGAGTTCGAGCCTGTGTTCGGACTCGAGGGGTGGAAGTGAAACATGCGTAAGTCGCGAGTTGGTGCATGTTCTGGCCCTCGTCCAGGACCTCTGCGCAGAAAGCGGTGTACACCTCTCGACACCCCTCAGTCGCCCGCACCAGTGTTGCGTCCCAGGGCACCGCGCATCATGCGCAAAAGCCCTTTAGCGGAGGCTCACCTAGCGGGCGGCGAGTCACCGTCTGCCGAGATTATCAAGATTGGGACATTTGATTTGGCAGGCGTCCCGTTGTCTCAATCAATAGCCCAGCAACCGGTCCAGCAAATTCCTCCCCATAGCCCTAGTAATCCGACCCTCACCTGCAATAGTCCTTGCATCAGGCGTGTGCTGGCTCTGGGTGTACTCTGTAGTGCAGACAGAGCGAGTATGCGAATGATGCACACATCACACAATTAGATTATTTGGAATAAAAAAGGCCTCTGTGCTGTTGGCTTCGGCCCCACACATGCCTCAAAGGACCGGGCCCCTGTGGGCCCGAGATTCAAAAAGATTTCCAACATAATAATAATAATAAGGCCCGTGTTGTAGAGTGAATACCTTCTACTAAAAGAAGAGAAAAAGAAAATAAACAATAATTAATAATAATACTTACCACCATACTATTCTTTCGTTGCACAGCCTCCACTGTCGGGGGTGACAGCGGCACGTTGTTAACATCCAGCAACACCTACAATAAAACACATCAATTAATGTTTTATTATGTACCGACGACGACTGATGTGGCGTAGTGGTAGTGCGACTGCCTTTGACGCAGAAGGTTCCGGGTTCGATTCTCGGTGGGTCACTCACAACTCACAAAGTTGATATTTATCACTTTGTGAATTTCTTCCCAGTCTGGTTAAGTCATTGTGAGCTGAACCACTCGTAAGTAAGATGGTTTAGTATAGTGACAGGTTGTCAGCCTGTCGCCTAAAAATTGTAATACACCAATACTCTCGATTACCGTAGTTACCTTTTGATTGACTATGGAAGGTCGATTTTTTTTACCTGGTATTTATCCTGGAAGACGTTCCTAAGCGCGCGGTCGACTCTGGGGATGTTGGTGCGGGAACTCAGCACCGCCCTCACGTCGTGCGGCGCGGTGAACAGGTCCCCGCCGCCCCCCCCGCCCCCGCCGCCCCCCCCGCCCCCGGGCACCACCAGCGGGGGCGACACGGTGTACACTGACAACGTCACTTCTGTAGATTCTCTGGACAAACGCACAAACGTAATTAGGTAAATGTTGGTCCTCCCATACAAATTGACTTAGTCGGTCGGTAATTTTGTATGGGTGGGCCAATTTCTTTTTTCATTTTTCGACCTTTGTTCCATGGGGAAAGTTGTTCAGTTTCATGAGCTGGTTCATCCCTTGAAAGGAATGCATCAATTTTCCAGTCACCCTGTATAATAGCTTATACAACAAATAATAATATTGTTAATTATATAATATACAGGGTGTAGAAAATTTGACTGCAAATACTTTAAGGGGTGAACCAGCCCATGAAACTGAAGAACTTTCCCCAAGGCACATATGTCGAAAAAAGAAAAAAAAATTGGACCTCCCATACTAAATTACCAACCGACCAGGTCAATTTGTATGGGAGGTCCAACATTTTTTTTCATATTTTAGACCTATGTTCCTTAGGGAAAGTTGTTCAGTTTCATGTTTTAAGCGTGGTGCGTATGGCAATACCCCCCTATGGGCATGATGACTGGCAGGTCAAATAAGCTACTTTTTAAAGCGATATTTTGTATGAAAATACGAATAGATGACGTCATGTCTCTGTAGTTTCGATGGCGTCAAAACACTTGCTATCATATTATTTTTCTGTATTTTAATTCAAGCATTGAATATTTCGAAATTAATATAAGTGTCTTGTCGCCATCCAAATACTTACGGCGTGACGTCATACTTCTAATTCTTCAAACAAAATACCGTTTTAAAAGTAGCTAATTTGACCTGTCAGGAAACAAGCCTTTTGGGAGACGCCCAAATTCAGCAACGGAGTGTTGTAGCTGTAGAACAAGAAGCTATTGTAGTTTTTTCATAGACCTTTTCTAGAGCCTCCAGCAGTTGTTGACACACACCTGGACAGCTGGACCAGCTCGGCATGGTGCGCGCTGATGAGCAGGGCGCCGCAGGAGCAGGGGTCGCGCACTCCCAGAGCCTCCAGCAGTTGTTGACACACACCTGGACAGCTGGACCAGCTCGGCATGGTGCGCGCTGATGAGCAGGGCGCCGCAGGAGCAGGGGTCGCGCACTCCCAGAGCCTCCAGCAGTTGTTGACACACACCTGGACAGCTGGACCAGCTCGGCATGGTGCGCGCTGATGAGCAGGGCGCCGCAGGAGCAGGGGTCGCGCACTCCCAGAGCCTCCAGCAGTTGTTGACACACACCTGGACAGCTGGACCAGCTCGGCATGGTGCGCGCTGATGAGCAGGGCGCCGCAGGAGCAGGGGTCGCGCACTCCCAGAGCCTCCAGCAGTTGTTGACACACACCTGGACAGCTGGACCAGCTCGGCATGGTGCGCGCTGATGAGCAGGGCGCCGCAGGAGCAGGGGTCGCGCACTCCCAGAGCCTCCAGCAGTTGGGGCTCCAGCAGTACACTCAGGGCGTCGCTGCCCGTGTTTATGTCGAGCCAGGTCTGACGCCGCTCCTCACCCTGGACATAAAAAAGCATGATTAAATTAAATTACATTTAAAAGATGTTGGTGGTCTTATTTGCAATAAAATAAAAATAACAGAAAGAAAAAGTAAGAAATAAAAGAAAGAAAAGAAAAGTAAACGTACATACACATATCACGACTTACCTAATACCTTCAGAGGCAGAGCATTGTAACGGTCATAAAACTACGATGTTGATTTTTTTTTTTTTTTTTTTTTCCAAAAATATTTTACATAATTTGTGTTGAGATTTCCCAGTAAGTAGTCTATTTGACACTTGTGTTGGGAATATCTCGCACTTCCCATATCGGATACCTTATAATATAACACTTTTAAATAACTAACGTTTTAGTAATAAGTACAAAAATTTGATGGACGAAAAAACATCCTAGCTTATATTATAAATATCCAATAAATATATATAAAATAATAAATAGTATGTTAATATATAATAATATGTAAAAAGTGTGTAAATAAAATAATATATGTATAATGTGTGTAAATAAATAGTTATAAAACATAAATTAAATAAATGTATGAATAAATACTGTAAGTGCGTATTAGTTTGTATATTATGAGTGAGTGTATGTAGTATTATCATTATCATTTGATTGTTTTATATTTTTCGTGGTTGCTTACTCGAGAGAAAAGATCGTCGTTACTAGGTTAGATAATTCTTCTTAACAAATCCTCAGTTTCATCATACGAGAGTGTTTTCAACCACTTTGTCAAAGTATTTTTACACGTGTAAGAAATCATGGGGTAAATGTTTATTTTTCCGTTTATTTTATTATATAGGTAACGTGATTGACAGGTATATTGTCTTTGAGCGAAAGTAGTGCGAACCGGGTTGGCTTTTATAACAATATCACGTCGTCTTTTACTTTGCTGCGTATTTTTATCATAAGGTAATGATTTATGGTAATTTAAAACAAGATTTAGAATATAAAGCCGCCTAACTGATAGCAAGTCGCTGATATTGTACAGGGTGTCCGTCGGGAACCTATACGGTTTGAAGTACATCACTTTAATAAGTGATCTCTGCGCACGTTCAAGCTCTATAAGTTTAGTTTTGCATGCACCACCCCACACCGGAATACAATATGTTATGACAGATTGTGCTAAAGCAATATAAATTTGATTACACAGTTTTTTACTTACTACATGTCTGAGTGATTTAAAGATCCAGATTAGTTTTCTTGTTCTGTTCATTATGAGCTCAAGATGTAAATGCCAGTTTAGACTTTGATCAATTATGACCCCCAAGTATTTAGTACTTTTAACTTTTTCTATTGGCGGACAATTACAAGCCTGTCGATCTGGCTCAAGACAGTCATGGATTTTTATTTCAAAATCTGGCTTGGGTTGAGATCTTATATTTGGCGAGAAGCAAATGTAGTTTGTTTTTTGAATGTTCAGAGTAAGAAGGTTATCTGTAAGCCAGGCAAATACTTTTTTCAGACCCAGAATTGCCTTCCTTTGAACTATATCCCAGGACTTCCCAGTAAAAACTATGGCCGTGTCGTCCGCATAAGAGAATATCCTTCCCCCAACGCCTTCAAGGTTACACAGCTCATTAATATATATTAAAAAGAGCGTTGGGCCAAGGACACTCCCCTGCGGCACACCGTATGTCACGTTACATTCGTCGCTGAGGTATTTATCTATTTTTACTTTTTGTGTTCTGTCTTGAAGGTAGCTAGCAAATAAAGATAATGCAGTATCTCTTATGCCAATACTCTCCAACCTGTTCACAAGAATAGGGACAGAAACTGTATCAAAAGCCTTTTTCAGGTCAAGGAAGATAGTTATACATTTGTTACCCTCGTCTATTTCTCTGACAATCATGGAAGTAAGGTCTAGAATAGCATCCTGGGTTGATAAGCCTTTCCTGAAACCGTATTGGGAGTTAGATAAGATTTTGAATTTATTTAAGTAGTTTATCAACCTGGTGTTAAGGAGCTTTTCAATGATTTTAGAGAATGAGTTTAATACCGAAATAGGCCTGTAGTTGTTCACGTCAGTTCTGTCCCCACTCTTGTAAACAGGGGTGATAATGGATCGTTTGAGAGAGATTGGGAAGACACCCGAGCTGAAGCAGAGATTACACAAGGTGGAGATCATGGGGCTCAGAAAGTCTTTCGCAATTTTTAGAAATTTTGTAGGTATCCCATCCCAACCAGAGGCGCTCTCCGAGTCCATGGACATGAGTACTTTATTAACTTCATGGGGAGTGGTGTCAAACAGTACAAATGATGATAAATGGTAACTTGTATTGTGAGATGATTGTTGCGGAGAGAGCGAGCGGGAGGAACGATTAAGGATATTATCTGCTAAGTTTTTACCAACGTTGGTAAAAAAGTTATTTGTGTGATTAACGGAGTTAAGTGGAGATGAAGTTACATTTAAGAGATCTATATTGGGTGTTTTCGATGGTTTATATTGTGTTATTTCATTCAAAGCTGGCCAGAGTTTCCTAGGATTTTTTGCGGATTTTTTAATATTATTTTTATTATATAGTCTTTTTTGTTTCTTGATTAAGTTACAGCAGAAATTCCTAAATCTCCTATAAGTTATTTTTAAGATTTGGTTGTGGGGGTTTAATTTTAGTTTCATTTGCATATTATTTCTTAGCCTTATACACCTTAGAACTCCAGGTGTTATCCACGGCTTTAGTATTTTTCTGCTGGCTGAAACTAAGATTTGCTTAGAATTTGAGAGGATAACTGATCTGACCAAACATATAAGAGCATTAGAGAAAACATCTGGGTCACTATAAATATTAAAATGGGTTACGTCTGTAGTAATAAGAGTGCTATAGGCACTATCATAATTAATGATCGTTTTGTACTTACTAGTTATGCTTTGTATGCATGTATGTGATATATTCAGAGTGACAAGGTTATGGTCCGTGATTGTCGTATTAAGTACTGTTATGGAAGCAGAGTTATGTAGCTTATCCAATTTCAAAAATACGTGGTCCAGGCAACTATCCTCTCTAGTAGGTAGCATATGCCCAGGCAATAGGCCGTATGTTGATAGGCCATTTAAGTATTGAAGCCTATTTCTACGCTCTTGTGCAGATTCTCTGGGAGACGTAATTAAGTTTATATTTAAATCTCCAAGTAGGAGAATGTTTTTATGGGTTGCCATAGTGTCTAAGTGTTCTTGTAAAGACTCTGTGAAAGTACTGGCATTTAGGTGAGAGGGCGAACGGTATATTCCTAGTATAGCAAAGTTATTCATAATTATTTGGAGTCCGGAAGCATTTGATAATTTAAGTTCGGATATTTTAACTTGATGCTTGCTATGAATATACACCACGACACCATCGTTCTGATTTAATTGAACTAGTGTTTGATATGAAGTATAGTTTTTTAAGTATGGTACTTTCTTATTATTATTTAACCTACATTCAGTAAGGATTAGAATGTCTATATCGTATAATAGCTGCGATAAAGTGACTTGTAGGTCATCAAAGTTTTTATATATACTTCGGATGTTTTGCGTAATAACAGTAAGTTTATTTCTTGAGCTAAGTGTTTGTTTATTTAAATCCAGAATGCTAAGCTTATTTGACTCAGCCATGCTGATGTGGTCTATTACTTCCAACGATTGGAGACTATCCATTATCTATACTTATATGGTGCACGTCGTCGTCGCGAGAGTGGTTGTGACAATTAAACTGGTTCAAGTAAGTTGACGTATGTAATTTGAAAATAATAGGCAGGTAGTACATTAGACAATATTTCATGTTTCTTATCGGTAAGTGTGAGTGTGAGGCGTTGAAGTTAAGTGTGCTCGGATTTGAAAGTTTGCATGATGGAAAATATATAACCATATATGTATAGTTAGATAGATTTGTAGTTTTGTGATACTGACGGGTTGAAAATTGTTTTGTGTGTTGTAAATAATATATCATTTTATTGAGGTTAATAAATAAATAAGAGAAAATTGATAATTTTGTAAGTTTATTAAAGTGTGTAAATGTTAGGTAGTGTATATTTGTATTGCAGTGGGTTTTGTGTGTGTGTGAGGGATGTAGTTTTACGTTCCAGTTTACATAAGCAACGAAACTTAACTTAAAAAGAAGAAAAAAATAAAAATATGAAAACATGATAAAACATAAACACTGGGACAGTCATATTTCTTGTATAAGATGTTGTACTTGAGCCTCGTTTTGTATTACGATGATTTTTGACTCATCATTTTTCCTTACGAATACCCTTCCAAACGACGTCCAGCAGTACTTGTATTATTGTAGTGACAGATTGCATTGTTAGTCATTTAGACTCGGACGAAGGACAATCATTGACTCTGTATGAATGTACTTTTGTATTGCAAATGAACAAATGTATTTTTTTTATGTTTTATAACTTTTTTTTTGCCGTGTGATGCCGGTTTAGCATCACCTCATTTGTTTTCCTCGGGTGTCGTACGAGTCTACTAAGGGAGAAAAGAGGAAAAAGAGAGAGAGAGGCTACTAAGGGACTCCACAACCAGTGCCAACAATTCTTCATTTGTCTTCTGCCAGTCCACAACCCTACCTATTAAAAAACTTACAGAAATGATGACTACACTGCCGACCGAAAGCTTCCTGCATATGACCGAGGTCACCATTTCATTGGTGACATTGTGACAGTTGAGGAAATCCCTGGCATCCTGAAACAAAACGTTGTGCTTGAAATAAGAGGCAAGTTCAGCAGCGTTCCTTGCGAACGTGAGTTTACCGCAGCGAACTGCGTCGGCAGGTGCCCGCACGTCGACATTGTCATTGCTGGTCTGATGCTGGGAAAAGAGAAACATACCTGGTAGAAGTTCATCCAGGTCCTGTTGAGGAAGACATCCACAGCCCCCTGGGGATAAAGGTGCGGCAGCAGCCACCGGGCGGCGGCGTCGCGGCGCGCGGCGGGCTCGTGGCGCGGCTGCAGCCAGCGCAGCAGGCTCTCCAGCGCGGCGAACTGCGTCGGCAGGTGCCCGCACGTCGCCATTATCGTTGACAGCCTGATGCTGTACATAAATACATACATACATGTTTTTGTTGTTTTGTTCTTGTGTGCAATAAGAATAATAACTTTATTTGCCAGAATACAGTAATGAGTTAAATATGAAGAATATTTTTTTTATTATACATATATCACGCCTTTATCCCTTGCGGGGTAGGCACAGCGTTAACGGCCGTTAAAATACGTCTACACGTACGTATACGTATACACGTCTGACAAATATTGAAGGCCGTTTGAGATAATTTGTGTATCACTATAGTAACAGGTAGTCAGCCACTCGCCTAAAATGGTAATACACATGAAACCCTTAAGTCCCTTAGTCGCCTCTTACGACACCCGCAGGAAGAAATGGGGTGATGATATTCTAAGCCGACATCACACGGCTGGAAACAAATATTACACAATTCAAAAATTTAATTAAAATTAAGAAAGTAAATGCCAAATACACTTCGCCTAATTCCATTTCTCACTGCTAAGTCTGCTGTAAGAAATTTCTTTTTTAGAGATAAGCAGTGCCTGTTGTGTCCATTTTATTTATGTGTTGTCCTGTAAAATTTCTTGTGTACAATAAATGGTAAATAAGTAAATTAAACATTTAGGTAGGTACCACAATATTTATTTTATTTATATATTTAACAATTGTACACAAGTATATACAATAAGACATGACACAATAAACAGGTACAACAGGCACTGCTTATTTCTAAAGAAATTTCTTTCATTAGACCTAAGAAATTTGTAATTTATTTTTTTAGATAGAAAATTGAATTCAGTTTCCATGGGGTACATGAAAATTCAAAGGCTGAATCTACAAGAAAGTAAACTTATCATACATTTTCATACAAACTTAAAATTCTGCTCAAAATGAGTATGCTCATTGGCTAACTTAACTCTTTTTAAGAAGGTATAACATTACTCAAATTAATTGTTATATAGGTAAGTATTACCTTCTTGTTAAAAAATTTACAACACTTGAAAACATGCCACAGATGTAAATTATCCCAGAAAAGTTTAACAGTTTACTATAAAAATATACATATAATATATACAACAGGTACTACATATTGCTAAAAATAAATCTCTTCCGGCAGACCTATAGTAATAGGATAGCATAAGGGAAGGCTAATAAATAATGCATGTGCCCGCATTCCCCATCAAGCCATCCAGCATAGTTCTGGTGGCCCCAAAACATAGTGACCATCAAAAACAATGTTTTAATTTAAAAATCCTTCTAGCACTTACAAATAAGGTTCAAGCTGTGCCCTCAACGCCAGCCTGACCTCTCGGGTGGCCTCAGCACAGAACAAGTTGAATGTGTGGAGTATTTCATATCTTTGATGCACGTCTGGTTTGCCGCTGGTGGCCAGGTCCAGCATTGACTCGGCTAACTCTTCAACCATGTGGGTGCTGAGTCGGTGGTCTTTCTGTCTTACCTCCTGTAATATAAAAACATACACATACATGCATTCACTCCTATATCCCTTGCAGGGCAGGCAGAGTGTTAATGACCGTAAAGTTATGGTCTTTGTCACCAGATCTGAGGGTTTCAGATAAGTCATGTATCACTATAGTGACAGGTTGTCAGCCTGTCGCCTAAATATACAATAAAACCCTTAGTCGGCTTCTACAACACCCAAGAGAAAGAAATGTGGTGATGCTATTCTAAGCCAGCATCACACGGTACAATGGGAAAAAAACGATACACATCAACTTTAGTCCTCAACCTACAAGCCTACAAAAATAAGTAGATCACACCAAGTCAGCTTATTGTTTATAAGAAATTATTTACCTTGATAAAGTTAAGAATTTGCCTAAGAAACGTCCACCAATGCACATGGTGTGATATGAGATGCTTCCTCATAGCATCTAGCCAATACCGGATTGTTTCCACCACCTCTGCACCAAGTAACCCCCACGTTTTAGACGCTGAGGAGCTAAGTATTCGCTCCAAGAGCCGGATTGCGGCGCCATTTCCATCGCACTTGTTGAAATACTGCAATTTATACAATGTTTTAAATGCTCGTAAATCCCTTACAAATAGAAAGTCGCTGAAGTAGAAAAGCTTACCTCAATCTCCAATGATCGAATCTTTTTCAAACATATCAGCGTCGACATATTGAAAGGAATTTCCGTAGTTTTGAGAACATTATTCAGGTTTTGTGTCAATTCAATATAGTCATTCAGATTCACTATACGGTTTATTTGTTTATGAAGTTCCATTATTCCACTTCTTATCACTATTTTCAGAAAATTCGTAAATTCATTTCAGAAAACGATGCTTATTTGATAGTTTTTTTCATTTTTTCCCGCGGAAGGAACAGAACAGAACACGAACTTTTGAACAATAGGGTTGCCTAGATAATGGAACTAGTATTTACCCAGTACCTATTATGTGTGTACTAGTGTAACGGACTTGCCTTAAATTATGATATGGACATCATTAAAATAAAAGAAAATTAATTGAACTATGAAAATATATTTCCTAATAGTTTATCCTAGCGTCGTCTCGTCAGCGATGTGAAAAATTGTGATCCCTTCGTTCGTAATACTATGGGTGTGATTGTTTTTTTCTTGTGGTCGTCGGCCGGCGTGCTGAAAATCGCGCACACTTCTCTCGGGTGGGACTAAACTATACTAAACTTAGTGGGTAGCGAGCTTTGAGGTAGCGTTACGTTATAATAAATAAGTTCTCGCTTCACTAGTGAAACTACGCGTATAACTCTTATTTATCGGTGTTGTATTGTAGCTAATTTATGTTTACGTATTGGGTTCGTGTCTGCAATATCAAATTTTAAAACACTTCCCGTGTTAGGTAGGGATTTAAGATATTGATATGTCAAGGAAAGGTTTCATGGGTTTAATTGGCAAAATGTAAATTTATGATGTAAAATAGATTTGTAGGTGCCCACGTCACGCTACAACATACATACCTACATGTACATCGACTGCAAGCGCGAAAACCTTCGTGAGCGCAAAGGCAAGGCGATAGAAGCGCTACCTACAAGCATTTCGCCGTGCACATACCTAAGTCAGAACCTACGCGTTCCGCCGGCCGCGCTCGTAGTGCTTGCTTGTAGATAGTAGCTGTAGTAATGCTTCATGATAGTGCGCAGTACTGTGTATAGGTGTAGCAGATCGATCTTCGCTTGCTTGCTCGCACGCCCAGTAGGTATACTCGCTGCTTGAATGTGACGTCACACGCGTAGGTTCTGACTTAGGTATGTGCACGGCGAAATGCTTGTAGGTAGCGCTTCTATCGCCTTGCCTTTGCGCTCACGTAGGTTTTCGCGCTTGCAGTCGATGTACATGTAGGTATGTATGTTGTAGCGTGACGTAGGCACCTACAGATTAAAGGGGTAATGTAGAAACATTCAGAAGGTTAATAACATAAGTTTCGTTAAGTTTTAGTAAGAATATTAGATCAGTAGGTTCCTATTTATTTGAACAAGAGGACCCCTTCGATGGATCAGGCCTTGTATTGTATACAATACGCAGAGATATAAGTTACACTTCTCTATCACCCATATCTATTGTTGGGAAGGCAGACTTTAAATGACAGTAAAAATACAGTCACTATCGTCACGTCTGACAAATTTTGTCGGTCTGGCCAGACAATTCATGTATTACTATTCAATTTGTGTTGTGACAGGTTGTGTGTCAGCCTGTCGTCGCTTAATTATTATACCTACACATGATGGAACGCACCAGTTCCTTAGTCGCCTCTTATGACACCTGTAGGAAACAAATGGGGGATGCCATTAACATGATAATTACTTTTGATGACTATAAAAGAGGGAAGAAAATTGTATTGTATTCGGTAGAGTTACATACTATTAGATATTCTGTGCTCGAATTGTACTCGTAAAGAATTACCGTCACATCACTAAGTCCCATGTTTGCAACATCACGATATGATATTGTACATGCGCGTTTTCGTTTTGATTTGCCACTTTTTCACAAAGGATTTTTATTAATACATTTTTCACAACGATGAGCGTTGCAAAAGTTATTATTATTTGAAATCAAAATATTAAAGATATAAAAAAATAAAATGATAAAGGTGATTCGCAGAAATTTTTGGATAATATAATTAACGACAAGCCTGCAACAACAAAACGTTTAGTAACGATTTATTATACGACAAAACCATATTAGGTACAGTAGTGAGTGCCCTTTCTTACTCTTGTACGATTCTAATACTGACTGGCTATCCTTATCTCTTTTTAAAACCGTTCATCTTCATTTTGTTACTTAATAATTGCGAAGGTTGGCACTGTTGGCAGCATTGAAATTCAATTTGACGGAGCTTGTCTCGCTGAAGGCTGAACTGAGTAATTTTCGCAGAATTTTGTCGATTTTATAGAGTGCGGGCGGTGATAGGGCTGCAAACATGCCATATTAATTAAGTGCAAGATGAAACTGCCTCCTACGTCCGCGTATCAAAGTCTGGCGTTACGTTATCAGTCCGTTCAGTGTTATGGTCGCGTCGTAGCATAGCGCACGGCTTCTCGCTATTCGAATCTCGTCGATATTATGTGGCCCATAAGAAGAATACACCCGAGAATCGTACAATTATGATGCCCATGGTGTATACCGTTTACGGTTTTGCCATATTCTTTATGACCGCCTGGGTGGTTCTGTGGTTGATCCATATAATGGCCCTCTCGTATTCTAAGTGGAAGCTGCATCGGACCGTGGACCGGTCTCCGCCGGAGCAGCCTTACCCCGGCGTGTCGATCATCAAGCCGCTCACCGGCGTCGACCCGAACCTCTTCTCCAACTTGGAGACGTTCTTCACTCTGGACTATCCTACGTACGAAATCCTGTTCTGCGTGGAGAGCGAGCAAGACCCGGCTGTGATGTTAGTGAATAGTCTGATACACAAGTATCCGGCGGTGGAGGCGCGGCTGTTTATCGGCGGGATGCACGTCGGGGTGAATCCTAAGATAAATAATATGCAGCCGGCGTGGGTGGAGGCGCGGCACCCGCTCGTGCTGGTGAGCGACGCGGGGATCCGCATGCGAGACGACGCGCTGCTCGACATGGTGCAGCACATGCGGCCCGACTGCGGCATCGTGCACCAGATGCCGTTCGTCTGCGACGCGGAAGGCTTCGCCGCCGTCTACGAGAAAGTGTTTTTTGGCACGGCGCAAGCCCGCATGTACCTCAGCGCGGACTTGCTGGGCATCAATTGTCATGTGGGCATGTCCTCGCTGGTTCGCAAAGCCGCGCTAGAGGAGGTGGGCGGACTGGCCGCGTTCGGGGACTACCTCGCGGAGGACTACTTCATGGCGCAGAAGGTGGTGGAGCGCGGGTGGAAGATGCGCGTGGCGTCGCAGACGGCGCTGCAGAACTCGGGCGCGCGGTCGGTGGGCGCGCTGCAGGCGCGGCTCACGCGCTGGGCGCGGCTGCGCATCGCCATGGTGCCCACGACGGTGCTGCTGGAGCCGCTGAGCGAGTGCCTGCCGCTGGGCGCGGGCGCCGCCTGGGCCTCCGGCGTGCTCCTCAATGCGGAACCCCTCCCTTTCTTCCTAGTGCATGTGTTAGTGTGGTTTCTATCCGACTGGCTTATGCTGCGTTCAGTACAAAATGGTTCCCCACCGTTTACAAAAGTGCAGTTTCTGTTAGGCTGGGTGTGGAGTGAGCTGTGTGCTCCGTTTGTGTTGCTAATCGCTCTCCTGAACCCGGAGATTGCGTGGCGGACTCGGTGCTACCGGCTGGACTGGGGCGGCCGTGCCCACGAACTCAAACCAAAGCTCAAGTTCTGAGCACACCCCGTTCCATAATGTTAAAGCTTTAATTTGAAGCGGTTTACCTTGTAAACTGCAGTGTGATTTGGCATGGATGATCTGTTAGTCATTTAGTTTTTTGCTACTTTTACTATTTTGTACTAAACTTAATTTACTACAGTATCATTTTGAAAGATGGATACTCTTGTTTTAGAAAGAATTGTACAATTTTTTATTGCTACAGCCATTTAATTTTTGATAGTCTGGTACTATCAAAAACAATTTAGCTATAAGTGAAAATGTTGTAAAACATAACAATATATTTTTGATTTTTTTGCTAACTATACAACTTTTGCTACTCTTGTGATGAATAAGCACTATCTGTCATCTTATCAACATGTGTTTCCGATTTGTTTTGATGTAATTTTTATCATGCATACATAATCCCTTAATCATTGTCCTACTTATTTAATCATTTAATGTACACAAAAACAAAAATAGAATTTTTTGATCTGCATATTGAACTATTAGCTGCATACACACTGCCCAAGCAGCCTCAGGTGCTCACCGTCTCGCGTGGCATGTGTCATAAGCAAGTCCACACATGGACTAATTTGCCTCACCCGAGCATGCGCAACACAGGTGAGCACCTGATGCTTGGGTGGTGTGTAGTTATTGATGATGAAAGATGATGTTATCCTCTTATTAAGGACAAAGTGCTTGAAGCAGACTTCCACTACTGCAATAACATGAATCAGACTTATCTATGTGTAAGTGCCTACTTACGCTGATAGTAGAGTATTTCTACTTGAAATCATGAGTCATTTATTTGTATTACAAAATAATCATACCAGTGTAGAAAACCCTGATAACAATTTATATGGTGGATGCCCAGTAATATGAATATTGGTTATTAATAATTGGCTATTTAAATGTTTGAATCAGTAAAATGTATCATACTGTACTGTTTGTATATTACATATGAATGTATAATAATAATGAGTGAGATATGGTTTTGGAAATGTATAATATTATATGAAAAGTCAAATACTCTTTTGCAATATTACCAATTTTTATTGTGATGTACAGGAAATATATGTAAGAGATGTCTTGATTTAGTAGCTAACATTAGAAAGACAAACTTCTCATATTACAACCACATCATAATGATATGTTATACTTTTGTGAACTAGGTAGAAAGGAAACCAAATCTCATTGCAAATGTATGCATTTCATCTTAGAATTTTATTACCGCTGCATAATATGTTAATGCACATACATGTAAAGGAATTTACATTTCTTATCTACTATAATTTTTTATTTTTCGTTAGAAAGTTATTTCAAAGTTGACTATTTTAAGTCAGTTTTAAAGTTACTTTTTAAACCTAGTTGATTTGGGACCTTTGGACTCAAATCATGTATAAATTGTAAAGTTGTGAATGGTGGTACATACTACATACATAGAACCTACAAATAAACATACAGTTCTAAAATTGGGACCAAAAGCCAAGTAGATTATTTTATGACTGGTAACATTCTACATGAAATTAATACTACACTTACACAAACAAAACATACATGTATGTATAATAGTATAGGTACATAGTATATGTACTTTGGCATGTTTACTTACATTATTTTGTCTTCACTACCTATATAATATGGATGGAAAACCTACCTATGTGTATATAGTTAATGAATAAGTAACATTTTGTATCAAAGAATGTTTGTAGTAGGTATGTAAATACCTATATAGTTTTTAAACTGACTGTGAGGTCTTCTAAGGGTATGTTTTAAAGTAATTTTTATATTTTTGTTAAACAATATATTTTAAATTTATTTAGGTATTCAAGAAAGAAGGTGTAACCCCGATCTTGCTTGATACAAGATAGATACTTATTTTCAAAGTACAAAATGTGGTGTTATGTACAAATTTATGTATTGGAATAAAACCAATGCTAGTCAAAATAATAACTAAGTATTATGAACATTTATATATGATAAATATTATCATAAATAGTGTAGGATAATAATGTCTTATCCTTAGAAGATCTCGCCTTGTGAGTCCAAAGGTACTGTACTAGTTTCTCGTATATTCTTGCCACTTATTTCTTCTGAGTTTTTTTTTTCATACTTGTAAACATATTATTATAGGTGCTTAGTATATTTATATTTATAAATCTTCTCCTTTTGATGCATGTAAGATTCCACTCATTTTAATTAATAAGTAGGTACTTAGGTAATTTTTTTATGTCAATTCAATGATTTTTATGTCCTTATCCTTACCATAAAATCATACAAATATAGTGCTAGTTTACAATTTTGGTCCAAACAAACATGTATTTTTTACAACTTCGATAAATTTTAATATATAAAGATTTGCGAATAAAGAAAGACTCTGTAAAATGGCGACGGTTACCTAAGTGTGAGGGAGAAAGCATGAACGTCTGGTATGTGTAAGAACCCCAGTGCGAGAGAGAGAGAGAAAGCATGACAATCGGCAGCCATTTTGAGAGCCTGTTTTTATTTTGTTACATGAATGGCTGCAAGGTGGAATAGATTTCCAGCAGTAGTAAACTTACAAGTTTGTTTGGACTAGCCAGGTCAGGAGCTCTATTTCTGAATTGTACGTTTTCGGTTACATGCACGAAAGTCTAAAACGACTTGTCTAACCACACGTTTTTAAATTTATTTTATTTGATGATTTGATAGTCAAAAATATGTGTGAATTTTTGAGGGTATGTGGGAATTGACAAGTAAAGTAGAATGTGTGAGACGATACAAGCATTCAAAGTAGCAGATCTTCGCATACTAGAGCGTACGTTTCAGAAATAGAAGTCCTGGACCATAGTTGTATGATTGTACGGTACGTTTTATGTACGATGTAGATAAAACCAAACACGCTGGCGTGTTTTAAGAGTAACACAACAAAAAAATACCAAATTGCTTAAACTACTTGGCCTAGTTTGTGCTACTGTCATTTGCAATTTATATTGTAATTTAATTAGTTAATTACTAAAAACAAGCATGTTTTCTTAATAATTTGAATTGAACATACATTTATGAACAGCTTATAAAGAAAGGAAAAGTAAATTTAATAAAAGAGCGTTCAATGCTTCGAAAATTTAGTCTTTTGTTTTTCTGAACAATGATTACTTTTCCCTAGAAAATAAAAACCTTACATACATGAACATTTTATGAATCTTAACATGAACCCATGAGATAAAATAGGTGTACGGTGCCGACCCGACGCGACGACCCTTCGACGACGCGACGACGACGAAGGAAGGGTTCCTTAAACTTTGCGACGTGACGGAAAACTCCTGAAAAATTAAAAAAAGAAATTTAGAAGGCGCCTAGCCAAGGAAGCTGTAATATGGCAAGGTGTCGTCGAGTTCGTACGGGTTAAATAGGCACGTCCGCGGACCGGTTGACCGCAGCCCACGTCCTTTCTGATGATGACGATAGCATCACCCAAGCCGCCACTGCAGCCATTGCGAATAGATCACACTCCACAAGCTCCTCAAGCAACCGACGACGTCCCCGCCGGCGGGGTCGCGGAGGTCCCTCATTTGCGCCTGACTTTGGAAATTACCGGCAGATACCGGGTAGACTAAGTCCGATCCGTTCTTCCCAGAACAACCCAATCAATTATTTCCGGGTGAGCACGTGCTTCCCACCAAGCCGACAGGCGTAGTTTTGATGGCCCCAGGGCCAGAACGTAGAGTCTATAAAAATACGAAAACCTAGCGCAAACTATGTGTTTTGCCAAATCTGGCCCGCGCGGGAAGCCGCGTAAGGCAGCGTTGGGCCTTATCCCACCCGTTATTTCACGTCACAAGCAAACAAATTTGTTCGGTTCATTACATGTTATTCGGTTTTGTAGCGCTGTAACAAAACGATCGCATTATGCTTTTACTTATCATAATAATACCCGCATTCCCCAAAGAGATAGTTGGTAAGTTATATGCGGAAAACTAGAATCGAATCATACCTAATTGTGATATATTTATAACCGCGGGCAGGCATAGAAACACAAGTTGCGTCATCTATTCAGTGCCAGTGCAATTGTTCTTAAAACCTACACTCATTTCAGAATCTGCTTTTCTACGTCATCTGATCGGAAAAATAACTAACAAAAACCTGGCACGCCAATCGGACACGAAGAGTTCCATACATACATACATACATATAGTCTGGAAGTTTAGGTACTTATATTTTTGTAAACAAACTTTGTACGAAAGTGACACTTCTGAACTGTCAGTTTCATACAAAGTATGTTTACAAAAAGATAAGTACCTAAACTTACAGACTTTAAAGACTTAATTTTTCATAATATTGCAAGAATTGCCAGTGTCGGATTCGCGCACGAATATTTTACATAAAAATAAACTTTTTTTAGAGAACTGCCTTTAAAGGATGTGTAAAAGTGCGATGCCGTGTGATGCCGGCTTAGAATAGCATCACCCCACATCCTTCCCGCGGGTGTCGTAAGAGGCGACTAAGGGACTCGAGGGTATTGGTGTATTACAACTTTTAGGCGACAGGCTGACAACCTGTCACTATAGTGATACACATGTTTTATGAAACAACCTTGGAAAACAATCCTCAAAAATGTCAGACGTGGCGATAGCGACCGCATTTTTACGGCCGTTAAGGCTCTGCCTACCCCGCAAGGGATAAAGGCGTGATATATGTATGTATGTATGTGTAAAAGTGCGAACATCCCTCGTATGGAAAAATGCGTGATAGTTTAGGTACTTAGCAAAACTTGCATTGCAACGATAAGTACCTCTATTTAGGTACTCACTTTTAAAATGGGCTGAATAATATTAGGTACCTAGTCAGACAAATATTTTTCTGAAAACCGCATTCTTCTTCCTTCGTGTGGGACACAAGTCTTCCAACGACCCAATGAACCCTAGTGTCAGGATTTTTCAACCGCCTTATACAAGTAGCAAGCTTCTGACATGGTTGTGTAACGACCGCCGTCTTAGTAATCACAGACAGCATCCGGCCGGGCCCTACGGTTTAACGTGCCATCTGAAACACGGAACCGTCTTTCTTACGGTGGTTCAGCCCGCAATGTTCCAACTTGACTGGGAATCAATTCACAAATAAATATCAAGTCGCACTACCACTGCGCCACATCATCGGTAGTCTCGGATCGTCAAACCGTATTTAAAATTGATTCTACCAAACGCGAAATAATCGCGGACAAACATGCACACTTGAAGAACGATGGAGCGGAAAAATATCGTAGCGGTCTGTCAGATAGGTATATACTACAAACGTCACTCCCCGTACTAAAACCGCACTCGACGGACGACACTGCCACAGCGCTGCGTCGACAGCGCTTAAGCGGTTTTAGTAGGTATGGATCTGACAGACCGCTGCGATATTTTTGCGCTCCGTCGTGCGTCAAGTGTGCAATCCGCCACAGTGAAACTGCCTTTTTTTAAGTCTGTTAAAAATTTGCAAAAAGATAAGGCACGTTTGTTGTGTGGGAGCCCCTGTCAGGTCATTCGTTTTTTTCTGCTTAGTATTTGTTCATAATTTTTCGCTATTTTTGTATGCAAACTTCAAACAAGTCTGACAGGCAGGATGCAAAAAATGTCAGCGAAGCAAGGCCAAGGCAATGCTTTGTCTGTCTGTGACTGTGTGTGGGTATTTATTGCTAAGATTTTTGCACAAGATACTTACAGGAGATGATATTACATCAATTAAAAACTAAGTAAGTGAAACAATAATATAAATAAAATAAAATGTTTTGAAAATAGCACATTATGGCAGTAGCCAAAAAATGGACCAATTTCTAGTCGAGTAATATTGGAAGGACCATGGTCTGTAAAATATAAAGTCGGGGGCTTCCCCATTAGTCTGTAAAATATAGGATGATCCCTGTGACGTTTTTGAGGTTTGGACTTACTTACGTAAATGCGTGGCAAATCACATTTAGCCCTTTAAACTTCAATTAAAATTGTAATTTTAAATAATCTATAAATCACCATAATATTCACCATGTTTGATGTTCAAGGAACTTTTTGTCTGGACAAGTCCCTAAATGTACTTATGTATCCATGGAATTTCATTTTAGTCGTGTCTGCGTTTCTGCAAAAAAAAAATGGAATATTTAAGCCTTTTACGAGCAAATAGAAGAAAATATTAACTATTTTATTACAGTTGGTGAGGTGGCCTATTAATGGTGTTAATCATAGATAACATTGGTAAATATGGCTCGTTATCATTATGATGATGTCATGCTTCCTTGAAGGGGGAAGAGGCAGGTAGGTACAAAATATTTCATATATTTTTTTTTTATATATATAATAGGCCCGCATTTGTCTGCCATCTCACCTGGTGGTAAGTGTAGATGCAGACGAAGGTGGTACATGCTTGCCTAGATAATGCCTATTCACTCTTGCCTTAAAAAGGCCCAAGTTATATTGTTCCGGAAAAAGATCCGCCGGCAGGGAATTCCACTCTTTAGCCGTACGCATGATAAAAGTTGAAGCGAAACGCTTAGTGCGGATCAGAGGTATATCTACAACATAAGGGTGGAACCCCAGTCGGCGCCTCGATCCCCGGAGATGGAATGGGGAAGGGGGTATCAGGTCGTGGAGTGATTGAGCACACTCTCCGAAATGTATCCTATAAAATACCGACATGCATGCTACTTTACGACGGTGTTCAAGGCTCTGCAACTTATTTTCAACCAGTGCTTCGTCTGCTATGAGCTTCTTGGCGCGTTTTTCAATGGAGTCTAAGGCGGCCAGTTGGTATTTGGCAGATCCATCCCAAAGGTGGCAGCAATACTCCATGCAAGATCGAACTTGAGCTTGATATAGTTGTAGAAGCTGTTCTGGTGCAAAGTAGCGCCTAACCTTTGAGAGGATACCAAGCTTTTTTGCTGCAGTCGTGGCCAAAGATTCTATGTAGCGTCCAAAGTTCAGGTCTGACGTAAGAGTCATGCCAAGAAGATCAAGGTGGTCAGAAATCAGTATGGATACATCTCGGAAAGTCGGAGTAAGTGTGAAGGGACTCCGTTTAGTCGAGAATAGACAAGCCTGTGTCTTTGTTGCATTAAACTTCACTAAATTGGCATCACCCCACTCGGATATTGCCTTGAGTGAAGAGTTCAGATGTTGGACTATGGACTCTCGACAAGACTGGGTGGTTTCACTGCTGGCCCTTGCACTGGACAGGTATATGTCAACAACCGTGCTATCATCTGCGTACCCAAAGGTGTCGGGCGTCAGCATGTCGTTGATATGCAGCAGAAATAGTGTTGCAGACAGAACTGATCCTTGAGGGACTCCAGCATCTATGGCCTGTTGGTCCGAGGAGCGGCCCTCTAGGACCACTCGTATCGACCGTCCCCTCAGGAAGTCAGAGATCCAGTTGCAAAGATCAGCAGGTAGTCCGTAGGCGGGCAGCTTGCTAATAAGGCTTGCGTGCCAGACCCTGTCAAATGCCTTTGAGATATCTAGAGACACAGCGAGGGCTTCGCCTATTTACCTATCTAGGTACAAAATCTTGAAAATTCAACGTTTAAAAATACGCAAATCGTGTTTTGGGATTCCCATGATACACTTTAATGCGGGCTGTGCGTGCCGGTTGCTCTTATTTTATTAAGTAGACGTATGTCTTTGTAGCTACAGTTACAGTTTTTCCTAAGTGAAATTGGAAAAATACGTTAGCGTCTCGCTCCGGTAACAAAAATACAAACAAAGTCATCAAATGACAAAAATTGAACTGCGAGGGCATTAGTGAAAGAATTTTCCATTTTCTCGACCAAATATTCTTGATAAAGCAAAGTAGTTCTGGAGCTCAATTTTTTAATTTATTTTTTTAGTCACATTCGGAAGTCCTTATCCATTTTATACTCGAATTTATTTGTCTAAATGTTGTGGTGGAAATTGGAATCGATTAGGGCATACATGTGTGAATGGATTTGAGTACCTAATAGAGCGAGCGAACTACGATACAAGCACAATTTTCTAGTAGCAGCCGTAAATTCAAAAATGAGCTCCTGAAAGGGCCGCGAATAGTCGACGAGAAACACATTCAACGCACAACGGTCCGCTTTTCTCGTCCGTCAAACGAACGCTGAAATAGCGCAGGCACAGCGAATATCCGCCTAATAATGGTTTGTTTACAATAACCGACTTGGTTGCCCTTAAACAGGTGTAGAGCATGTGTGTGGACATGCAAGCAATCGCTAATACAAAAACAATAGCTACTTTAACCAATATAGGACGGGCCAAATCTAACGTTAACCAAAGATACGGTACTATCAGTCGCATCATCTAAAAATAAAAAAATAGTATTAGGGACTTTGTATAGTTTCATGAGGTGGTTATAAGTGCTTAAAATACTGGTTTATTTAATAGTCAGTACACAAACTTTTCTGCTCATGATTCTGGCAACTTTTACTATGTCGATTTCGCAGGCCCCATAGTAAAAGTTGTTCAGAATCATAATAACCCAGTAAATATTACCTGTGACGTTTGTCAGCTTCGGGCAAATGCTATGGCAGAAAGTTGTTCAGTTTCATGGTCTTATACAGCCAGGGCCCCAAGTCTGCTATTTTTTGTAACTGCGCCATCGGAACTCAACTGTCATTCCATTGCCATTGTAGTTTTCTATACTTCAAACTGTTAGCAGACTACGAAACTACTAAAATTTTCCAACTGAGATCCAATCGACATCCAACTGAAGAAACGCTTTTCATTTAGCAAATTTAGGGCCCTGAAAAGTTTTCGGTACCCTGTCCCTTGATACCTTCGCCATGTCTGTAGTGTTTTGAGTCATCACTTACATGACGCCACTATGATTGGTTTTCGCCCGTGAGTGTAGGTAGTAAGGAAGACGGTTGCCCCACACTAGACGTCCGCTGCTGCGCATTTTTCGCGCGTCCTGTGTGTGGCCTATGCAACGAAACTACAGGCTACAACTCTACAAGTGAAATTTGATGAACATTGCGTTACCGATACCTTAGGCGCTATCTTCACACATATGAGACGTAAGACGAGAGACGTGAGAAAAGGCAATTGGCAATGAGACGTCACTCACGCACGTCTTATGTAGTCACAGCGCCTGCAGCGCGCATGCATGAGTCAGATGCTTGCATGAACAACGAAATTGCCTTGCTTCTGACAGACGCATGAGTTATGGATGCGCTAAAAATGCGCAGCAACGGGCTTCAAGCGTGAAAACCGCCTAATACTACTACTTACTCGCTAAATTATTTACAATATCGGTCTGTCACACACGACGCTCGATACATACATACAAATAGAGGGCAGAGGGCAAAATTTTATAGATAGACAGTTAGTTGTAGGTTGGAATGTGTCATTATTGCCTTTACTTGCCATTTCGGTTCAGAGACCTAATACCTAATAGACATACTTACCTTACAATGTAACGAAAAATAGGAGGTTTTCTTTTTGAGAATTAAATAAAGACTAGTATTCCAAGTACTCGATAGATGACGTTGAACTGACTATGCATGTTACTACATTCCAAAGCCCAGACTAAAAAAAACATTGCAACACAGACACAGCAACACTGACTGACAGTCTGGTATGGTAGATAGAACATAGAACGCACTGACACTTTCGTTCCAAATGAGTCCGAATCAAAGTAAAAAAAAAATATGACGTTCCGTTCTTTTCGGTAACATACCAAGCACAGCGCAATCTATTCAGCAACTAGAATAAATATTAAAAAAACAATTAAGAAAATTCCCTATTAGCCCTTAAATACTTGTCAGACGAGACAAGTGTAGTTTAGGCCGTTGCCGTTCTGCCTAACCTGCAAGGGATGAAAGCGTGAAGTTTATAACGAACAAAAGTAGAAAACATTAGAGCAAAGTGATCACGGTCACCTTTTCACAACACACTTTATTAGACCTAAGACCTTGATTCGCGCAGAATCAAGCGATAGCGCCGAATTAGACCGGCTATATATTTTAATCAAACCTGCATTCCATCCACGGCTTGCTATTCCGTTGCTAAGGCCTGTATCTGAGATCGATCTTGATTTGAGATGTCATTAGGTATATATAGGCCTGAAAGTCAATATCGCTCTTGAGATCGATCTCAGAGTTGAGTGCGGTTAATACAGGACTAAGAATGGTATGACCACGTGTAGACGTCTATAGTCTGTAAAATATAGGTGATTCCTGTGACGTTTGTGACCTTGGAGCAAATGCTATGACGTAATGTCGATTTTCCTAGTAAACAAAGGCCTTTGTCATCATCATAGCCTTTGCTCCAAGGTCACAAACGTCACAGGGATCATCATCATCCTATATTTTACAAACTATAAACGCGCGGGAAGGTTAGGCACTCGTTTACATTTATAGCCACAACTTCAGCACTTCAGCTCACTGGACATGGGCCTTCCCCTATTGGGTGTATTGCCATACTCACTAATACTCACATTATTTAATTTTTAATGACTAATGTATTGCTGTGTTTGGTAACAAATAAAAATTTTTCTTTCTTGTGTTTAATGCTTGGCAGACGTGACGTTGATGTAGGGTGTAGTATGTAGGTAAGTTAAGTATGTATATTCACAGGAAATGCTGGCTGCCCCTTCCTAGTAAATTCGTCCCTGGCGGATTGCACAACGCTGCGCTAAAATAGCGCGTCCGTAACGCAGCAGCAGCGGTCTGTCAGATCCTTACTAGAAACATACTAAAACCGCTCAACCGCTGTTGACGCATCCGTCAAAATAACGCAGCCGCGCATCCGTGGACTGCGATTGAGCAGTTTTAGTGTGGGAATTGACGTTTCAAGTATGTATCTGATATACCGCTGCGTTACGGATGCGTTATTTTAGCGCTCCGTTGTGCGTTAAGAGTGCGGTCCGTCTTATTTCGCCTTTTTCGGCACCCACGAGTAAAACTGGGGTGACCCGGGTGACGTTATGGTAAGCCGGCACTATACGTATACGGCTAGCAGAATAGAACGACATCAGAATAAATGGTTTTCAGTAAATCCGGGTGGATATTGTCCGATCTTCTCGGTCACCTCAGGGAGGAGTTCGCAACACGAATGAAGTCCCGCGAAAAACGTTTCAATGACCCTTAGTGTGTAAACACACCATGCCGAACCTACGCCGCCGAAGTTCGGCGCAATTACGCTAGCAATGTTATTTGAATGAAGGATGACACACTGAGCCGAATTTACGTCGCGTTACAGCGTACAGCCGAACATCAGTCGGGCGTATATTCGGCGGCGATTCGGCGATACGGCAACACATTATACGCGACCGAAGTTCGGTTCGATTGGCGACGAAGCAATTGACGGGCAATTGCTATTACTGTAAAATAGTTCATTTTTCGGGTTTCGCACCTCTAAAATAATAAAAACAGTCTGTCCGACAGTGTAGGTGACACGACACGACGCCATGACAGCGCTCGAAACACTAAAATATACACCCGAAGTTGCGCAGCTGAACTTATGCCGCGTAAGTTCGGCGCTAATGGTGTGTCATATCCGCTGAATACGTCGGAACGTAAAATCAGCCGCCGAACCTCGGCCGCGTAACTTCGGCATAGTGTGTTGAGACACTTAATCTGCTGACGGGTCATCCATAAGGGTCATTTCAACTTTTTTCGCGGGATTTCTTTAGCGGCGCGGACTCTATAGTCTGTAAGTTTAGGTACCTATCTTTTTGTAAACAAACTTTGTATGAAAGTGACATGTCAGAACTGTCAGTTTAATACAAAGTTTGTTTACAAAAAGATAAGTACCTAAACTTACAGACTATAGTTGTGTGCCAGAAAATATTGTTGCTTTTTGTACGGCAAAGTATTCCAATCAGTAGTAGGTCCTAGGTAGGTAGGTAAGGCAACTCACTACAGGTAAGGGGGGCACGATTCTTAAGTATATAAATAGTCAAACTACTAAAAATAATGTAGGAAACAAAAACAGTTGTCAGTGTCTTTGTAGTAGGTACAGGATGTTATGATTTGTAGTCGGGACTTTTTCTCGAGTTTACTTTATAGAAATAAATATGTACCTACGTATGAAGTATGGATTTCGATTGTAGGTAAGTATTTCTTTAGGAATAAGCGCGGTAAGCCAACTTGCTCTTTTCGCAAACCAGCGCGATTCGCCAACTCGCTCTCTGCCTACTGTAAATGAAGTTTTTCACGAGAAGTTACTTGTATTGGGTTAATTAGGAACTAGACAGTTTACCTAAGCTACCTTGGGTTTGTTTAGGCAGTATACTAACTCTCACACCGTTGCCCCTAATTGCAGACTCGTAAACAATATAATCATGTGTTAACAAGACCAAAATACTTCCTCTGTACAATTAGTGCGCTCATGAAATGCTGTTTAGAAGCAACTGACGAAGTTAGCGAGCCCGGGCTAATTAATTACCTACAGACAGACGCGGATTGACCCAAGCAATTGCTTAGGGCATCACGGGTTGGGGGCACCAAAAGAAGCACATTTTTTTTCGTATAAATATTTTTACTCTAACGTAACTTTGCTATAAGGGCAAGAGGGGCACGCAACTCTGGTTCCCCCGCTGCCTTTCTCTAATTTTAACGTGAAATGTTGAGCTCGCTTCGCTCGCAAGACGTGTTCTTTTTTCGTTTCGGTACTGAACTCTTTTACTGCAGCATTTACCTGGCTGCTGCTTGCAAAACACCAGTTTTAACATGAAAATGTCGAGCTCGCTTCACTCGCAATAAATAATAGGTTATCTGTCAGTGTAGCATCTTTTATGCTCTCTCTGAGTGTTACTTGCACCGCACCAGTTTTTACGTGAAAACTCATGCTCGCTTCCTTCGCATTACTTTTTTGTGAGTGTTGCGTCTTTTTCGCCCTCTTTGATTGTTGCTGTTCTGAGTCCATCACATCGGTTTTAACATGAAGTGTCGAGCTTGCTTCGCTCGCTATACGTTTTATGCCGTACAGCATCGTTTTCACTTTCCCTTCCCACACCACACTAGTTTCACCAACTTTTGAGATGGGGTTTTTAATTTTGACACACGTTCTCCACAAATGGGCTGGCTGACTTCGAAAATGTTCGGATTTCTAGGGCCCTAAGTCTGCTAAATGAAAATCGTTTCAGTTGGATGTCGACTGGATCTCAGTTGGATGATTTCGGTCATTTCGTAGTCTGCTAACAGTTTGAAGTATAGAAAAATCACAATGGCAATGGAATGACACTTGAGATTCGATGGCGTTTCTATGACAAAAAATAGCAGACTTGGGTCCCAGTTAGAAATATTGAAAAATCACAATGGCAATGGAATGACAGTTGAGTTTTGATAGCGTTACAGTGACAAAAAATAGCAGACTTGGGGCCCTGAACTGAACCGTCGTGTCCCGGAAAGGAAAGCGACTTACTTTTTGGGACTGGTGATATACTATGAACGCGGGAAGCGACTTCGCTTTATGCGATGAATGGGTGTGTTCCTGTTGTCCCCAGGATCCGTGTCCCCAAAAAAAGTGGGGCAAGGTTTGGCAGGATGGGGTAAGGTGTAGCATGGTAAGAGATTGCCCAACCCTCTCTCCCACTACCCACCACTCTTACTCCACCAGCCCTGCCTTGGCACACCCACACCTTGCCGCCCCCGCCCTGCTAAACCTTGCCCCACTTTTTTTGGGACACGGATCTTGGGGACAACGAGAACACACAAAGAACACTTAATCGTAAGAAGGTACATAAAACGGCAATACAAACTTACTTTCCTTATCATGTTCGTAAACATTGTCAAGGTGAGAATGTCTCGCGCGGTGGCCGCCATTGTGTACCTATAGTTAACTGAACTCGTTTTCCCTTTGTTTATTCCGATCATGTCGTAGGACGAAATATGAAAAAAATTTTGGACCTCGCATACAATCCAACTTAGTCGATTCACAGTTGTTACATTTTGTATGGGAGGATTTATTTTTTCGTATTTCTATGTATTAGTATTGGTCCACGGTATTAGGTATTTCGTATACCTATGTTTCTTGGAGAAATCTGGCGATGCTATTCTGGCGGCGACTAAGGGACTCGAGAGTATTAGAATTTTTAGGCGACAGGCTGACAACTTCTCACTATAGTGATATACATGTTTTCTGAAACAACCTTGGAAAACAATCCTCAGAAATGTCAGACGTGGCGATAGCGACCGTATTCAAACGGCTGTTAACGCTCTGCCTACCCCGCAAGGGATAAAGGATTGATATAGTTATACGTATGTATGTGTTGTGTATATCACCTCGACCTTGATACCCATTTCGGGTCACTGAGCCAGAGAAGTTAGTTTGTTAGTTAGTTGATACCGCAGGAAAGAAATATCTAGGCGGTATCACACGATAACAATAAAATACTCAGTCTGTTAGAGTATGTAACTCGATAGCCAGACGAGTTTGCCTTCGGTTCTAATTCTAACTTCTGACTTCCTTCCTTCATAGTTACCACACGCATACCTAAACTGAATGTCGAGGTAAAAAATATAAAGAGTGTAAGGGACGGTGTAACGAAAACTTTGCAGGCGTGATTAGACCATGAAACTGAATAACTTTTTCTATGGGGGCTATTGTGGGAACTGAAAAAATTCTTTCCGACCTCCCATACAAAATTCCTCACTGATCGGGAATTATGTATGGAAGGTCGAAAAAGAAATTCACGTTTACCAACATAGCCCCCATAGAAAGAGTGATTCATTTCATGGTCTGATTACATCCTGTATGTATAACTAATTAGTGTCGAAATTCCATATAATTGACCTGTAGAACCCCGTGCCACCCACTTGACGCGTCTAATATACACGTACCTACACAAGAATTAATTTATCTGGAATGTAAGGTTTGCGTAATACAACTTGCTTTCTTGTCACATGAGCATAGAACACAGGCATACAAATAGTAAGCCTGCATTACATACAACCGCTCGAATATTAGCCATATTTGGCAGCTGTCAAAATCATGTTAATGCTATGACGTATAACATAACACGATTTTTTAAAGGATTCTTATTGTTTGTCTCTCTATCAACCACAAAATGAAATTGAGTGGGATGTCAACAATAAAGATATTTCCCACTGACACTGGCAGAATTACCCTTGACAGGGTAGAAGTCCATATAATTAAATAAAAAATAATGCTTTTTTAAATAGGTATAGTGGGGCCAATTCTGGCGCGCACCGTCTAAAGCTAAAGCTAAAACTAATTCCTAAATTTTACGCGGATTTTAATCTTAGCTAAACCATTTGCTATTCCAAAACTCTCATCAAACTAAATTTAGAAAGCGTTTTAACACTCGCTAAGTTGTCTATGGTTGGCTAAGTGCTAAGTTATATATTATGTGTTACCATTTTAAAAATCAGGTTACCGAATAAATAAATGATATCGATTTTAATTTCATAGTTTATTAATTTTTATGATTAAATAATACTTTTTTATGATCTTACTCTCGTTTTTATATTTATTTTATTGTAATTATCAAGTTTCCCTCCATATTTTCCATAATTTTCGCGGCATTTGAAAATTTACTGCTATCTGTGCTATATTTTTTTTAAAGTGGTCAGGAAATTGCTGTCATGACATGACATGACTTCTTTCGCGGCGTGAACTCCAGCTAGAGTCCACCATAGTTTGTGTATTGTTTTGTTTGTGTGGTAGACAGAAGTCAAAGAAGTAAATTTGCGCCGCAATGGACGCATCTGCACCGCCTCGAAAGAGGTGCAGCAAAGCGCAGCAGGCGATGCTTGCCGAGTATATGCATCCCAACATGGGATTAGCCCGTGGTAAGTATGATTGCGTACTGAAACTATAATTATAGTAGTAATATAATTGAATTTTACCTAATTTGTAACATGGTTATATGTTATACATATAATTCTTCTGTTCTTTCAGGAAACACCGCTAGCCCAGAAGTTGCAGCTTTTTAGGCGGGTGTGGCAAGTAATTTAAATTGTTCAGGGTGTCGAAGGACAGTTGTGGAGTGGCAAAGCGTAAGTTTCTATTATATCAATAATACTTGTTATATACTAGCTGACTGCCCCGCAGTTTCACCCAGGTCCCACGGTAAACTATAGTCATAGTTAGTTTTAAGATCTAAGCATACAACAAGACATTAATAAATTTGTTCATGATTTTTCATATTTATCTTTTTCAAATTCCAGATTTGGACACAGTGGGTACAAAAAGTGAAGGCGAAGTACAGGAAGTACAGGAAGAACTGGAGGGGGTCCGGCTACTGTGAAGCCATTAACTGATATAGAGCTAAAAGTGTTGGAGGTGGCCGGCAGAGCATCAGTTGATGGCTTTGCTAACTTAGAAACCCCTTTGGTAAGCTAACAATCTTGTAGATATTCAATTATCTCATAATGGTAGTGGTTAATGAAAAATCACGTCGGAGGCTTTAAGGCAGTTTCGAGACTGTCACCACGACTTGTGAGGTTGACCAACTTTACCGTCCACTCGCTAAGATAAAGATCTCATATTGTATTAAGTCTAAATTTGTTTTGTTAATCAATGCATTTATGTTATAAATATTTTGTATTACAGAAATGATTAAGATATATTTGTTACATTCTAGGTTCCCTCTGCACCTATCACAGAAGATGCAGCTGCGGATGCACTGCCTGTACCGGTCCAGCCTCTATCTGCACCCACGCAGGGCCCAATTCGGCATACACCAGTTCCGGAGCCATAACAACCAGATGTCCAGCGTGCAGATGCTCTTCTATCTTCCAACCCAGGTCCATTCCGATTGTTAGGTACCAGTACTAGACTTAGTACTGATATTCAGCAGTCGAGGTCACATACCCATCATAATCACCTCAAAGAACCAGACAAGACGTCAGCGAATCCGACCAGCTCACTTGTTAGCTTGAGCATTAGACTAATGACCAGTAGAAACAATGAATGGTTCCGGTCCACAATGGCATAAGCTGCTGACGCCTTGGCCGCTGCCATCCGGGATGCAGGTCAAACAATTGCAGTAATACTGACAACAGTACGGGTGAAAATTGAGGAGAATTTCGATGATGTTGTTACATTAATTTAAAATGTGTGTCATATCATAACTAATATTTTAGATTATAACCTATTGATTTTTTTATGTCTGAATACTAGATTATCACAGGTTGATAATTTTTTCATGTGATTATTAGATTAAGTATAATGTGATGATTATTATTAGGTAGTGTTCTGTGATTATTAGTTTCTTATGTGTCTTGATTATGCTTAGCATGGCAAAATTGTATTGTTAAAACTTGAAATTATAACTAACAATAGTTTCAGTTCTTATAATTGTTGATTATTTTATTTCTATAGTCTGATTAGATTATAACATGTTGATTTATGTAAGGAATATTGTTACTCCCTACTTTTAAACATAGTTGTAGTCACAGCATGACGTTATAACTGGTTGAAAACTTTGGACTCTACGTTTATCAACAAGTCAGAACATAATTGGCTTATAGCTGGTGCATAGATGCTGGTGTCAACAATGTCCTAAGTTACCCGCTAGTCATTTTCCCCCATTTGACTGTACCTATGAATGTGATATGACAAGAAAACTGCTATGCTGTCCCAGCTCATTAGATCACATTCTCAAAATGTTATTTGTTACCTCCGACACAAAAAGAGGGGAGTTATAAGTTGATGTGTGTCTGTGGCATCGTAGCTCCTAAATGGATGAACGGATTTCGATTCTGTTTTTTGTTTGTCTGGAGAGTGTTAGCTATGTTTCCAAAATATTGGACCTGCCGTTTGAAAGATATGAGTGAAACCAGGGATGAAAAATATATTTCTTTGAAATATACCTATATACAGGGTGACTGGAAAATTGATGCATTCCTTTCAAGGGATAAACCAGCTCATGAAACTGAACAACTTTCCCCATGGAACATAGGTCGAAATATGAAAAAATATTTTGGTCCTCCCATACAAATTGACTTAGTCGTCGGTCGGTAATTTTGTATGGGTGGGCCAAATTTTTTTTTCATTTTTCGACCTATGTTCCATGGGGAAAGTTGTTCAGTTTCATGAGCTGGTTCCCTTGAAAGGAATGCATCAATTTTCCAGTCACCCTGTATATATGTTGGGTATCAAATGAAAGGTATAAATAACGTATACATCACGATTACGATCACCATTAAGCAAGTTTTATCAAATGGGTTTAGAAGTTATTAAGTTATTGCACTTCAAACCATTTCAAATTGACGTATTTACATACAGTTTAATTTTAAGCGGCACGTCTGGAGGTCCCGGCTAAAATTAGCGATGACAGTTCTAATTTCATCCTAAAGTGACCATCCTTCTATAAATATTCAAGAATGAAGTACTCGCTAAAGACGAGGCTGTATGGTCTTAAGACCTATGCCTGTCCAGAATGGACGAAAGAACAAAAAAGTGGCCACCCTATGAGTAAAATTAGCGATGACAGTTCTTATTTCTTCCTAAAATGGCCATCCTAGAATAGCTTTTGAGCCGCTAAGTCTAAATTGAGTTTAAAATTTAAAATTAGAAACGTCATATTCAATTTAGTCTTGTCATTTGATTTTGACAGATATTTTAGAATAACAAAGGTGTTTAGGGGCTGTCAACTAAAGCTAATTATATTTAGCGGCCACTCAGAATTAGCCCCGATGTTAATGTTTTTTTTTAACCAAATTGTAAAAAAAGGCTCAAGTACAAAAGCGTAACATTGCCATTTAGCACAATATGATGACAGATGGCAACATATTATTATTATTAGCTACTGTCGTCCCACTGCAGGGCAAAGGCCTCCCTCCCAAAAAGGAAGGTATTTGCCGTGTGATGCCGGCTTAGAATAGCATCACCCCATATCGTTCCCGCGGGTGTCGTAAGAGGCGACTAAGGGACTCGAGGGTATTGGTGTATTACAATTTTTAGGCGACAGGCTGACAACCTGTCACTACAGTAATACACATGTTTTCTGAAACAAATTTGGAAAGCAATCCTCAAAAATGTCAGACGTAGTAATAGCGATCGTATTCTTACGGCCGTTAACGCTCTGCCTACCCCGCAAGGGATAAAGGCGTGATATATGTATGTATGTATATAAGTCGCGATAATCTTAACATAACATAACATAACAAAATTCTTTATTGCACAAAATTTAACAACATGAAGAAAACACAAACAAAGGAAACAGTACAACAGGCGGCCTTAATGCTAGGTAGCATTCTCTACCAGGCAACCTTAGGGTGAAAGAGAGAGTGCGACTATGGAAGCGGGATAGTGCAAATATTACCTACTACATAAATAAATAATAATTGAATACATATACAATTTTACATATGAATACACAAATAATTCTGTATACAAAATATAATATACTAATAAATACATTAATATAAACTAATACATATCTAAGCTATGGATGACAGGATAATATGCATTACGAAGAAAGAAAGGATAACAGTTAATTGAGTATAGATATAATAGATAATACATTGTAGAGAAATAAAAAATACAACAAATAAGAGAAAATTATTCAACTTCAGATAAGTAGTGGTTTTTAACCCTTATCTTGAAAATTTCAAGGGAGTTTCAAGTTTGAAGGGGATAATCTTCTATCCTGTCTAAATCTATTCAACTGAAAGTCCTCTTTTTAGTTAGCGTTATTGTAACGGTAATCTGTGGCCTATGCAACGAAACTACAGGCTACAATTCTAAAGGTGAAATTCGATGTACATTGTGTAGCCGGTGGAACATGAAAAACCGGGATTTATGACCCGCTACGCAATGTACATCGAATTTCACCTGTAGAATTGTAGCCTGTAGTATCGAAAAACGAGGCACTGGAATCGAGACTAATGTTATAATGGAAGTTCTACAAGGCCTATTCCCATCCTTGGACTTCGAAATATAATAAAGACTTCATAATGGGATTCTAGACTTTTAAAAATAATAAAAAATAGGGTTAAACTCAACAAGGTTCAATGAAATCATAACTACAGCGTACGGGTATGAAATCCTTTATTTTTTGGTATTTTTGAGACACTTTCCTCTGTACCCACAATTTACAAAAGAAATAACTGTAGATCACATTGGCTAAAACTTCTGCATATATTGTCAACAAAATATGTAACATACTTCGCTACACTGCTGACAATTTATGAGAATAATATTTTTTTGGCTGACTGTAGAGAAATTGGTAAGGAATTATTTTTTCTTTATATATGAACATTCTTGTAGTTATGTAGTATAAATAAAAAAAGTACAATCGAAAACATCAAAAATCCAACACTCTCTACAAAGTAGCCAAACGTCAAGCTAAGGGTTGTTCCCATTGACACAAATATCCATTCCCTTCAAACCATAGTTTATTATTATTTATTATTGTTTTTATAAAAAAAATATCGAGAGCAAGGAAAGCTTAATCCGAGATTAGGAACAGATTTTGAATTCAAAAGGAACGTGCTAGGGGCATAACAAGAGGCACACATTTTGTGCATAATCAACCTCGAGCTATCATTATCAATTTTACGTCAATAACAGCGCCATACGAGCCAAATAAATTGAGAATTTATGTAATTCGTTGTGAATATGATACATTAAAAATTGTAGTAGATAAACCTTTCATCAAAAAATATTAGTTATAATGCGGTATGGATTTTAAAAGTACGGTACCTATGAATAGAAATAGGATTCACGGGTTGATAAAAATACAGGCAAATGATGATTGGCGAATGGTCGTCACACGATGAAAAATATTGCACGCAAATATTTTTAAATGTTTCATTACTCACAACAAATAACACGTAGGCAGATAATTAAATTACTATTGATCCAAACGATTCAAGCTCGTGACTCTTCATGATATGATAAGGTTTACAATTTTCCTTCCTATAAAGAACATTCTTTTAGTTTCTTGTTTAACTATTACACGGTAGTAAAAAAACAGTAATATGACTTGTGTTTTATGTGGTAAAAGAGCACATTTTAACGACATAGTAAAGAAATACGATAATAAACTCACAAATGATCGCAGTATTCAGCGGTTAAGTAGTTTTATTACAAGTATAAGGATAATAAAATAGCGATAAAACACGTAAACGGCTAAATTATGTTTGATTTTTCATACTAGTTTACATTATTGCTCGATGAACAAGAGATTGAACACATTTTGATAAGGGAACACATTAATATAAGTGCGTGATATTTTGGCCAATCACATCCAAGTAATGCCCTTCAACCTGTGTTTTTCACTGAATGTATTGAACTCATAAAGTGTACTTATTTGAGATAGCTTGAACTTTACTATCTGTACTAATTATGAGGTCAAACCCAGTGCGAAACATGAAAACTTTCATCTAATACTCATTATTTAACATTCAACAAGTGTACCTTCAACAATTTCTATACAACACGATAGGAATAAATAAAAAATATTGGCTATTTCTTTACGACATTAGCTGGCATCCAACACTAAGCAGTAAATTCTTAAAAACTGATATTATGTACATATTGTTTAATAAAAAAGTAAGACTGTTTATTCTTCGTATTATGCTTGATTGATAAATTGTTGCTACTTAAATTATAGACCATTACTGTGTGGGTCTCGTCTAAGCACTAATTATAAACGTGGAAAAGATTTCGGAAGCGAATTGCACACATCTGAGTTCAGTAATTTGGGACTTACTTTACAAGATTTTATAGTTTAATGGAGTTAGTCGAGTTTGCCACTGCAGGATGGATTACTCTGGAGTGAATTCTCGGAAACGTATGTCCAACGAGTCACCCTAAGCTAGGGTGAATTCTTGGACAAACTTCCGATTTCCATGTCACAAAGAAATTAAAGAAAACAATTAGTGTGAGATTTACTTCCGGAGTCTTCTCCTAATGTATCACTAAATGCATAATATAACGCTACTACACGTATAATATACAGACTATAGTTATATTATACGATCTTATTTACGTCAGCCTTTTAGATGTATCCAATTGTTAGCGCACTTTCGCGAAACGAGAGTGACCCGATGTGCGTTTAGATTTTTTCTTTATTTTTCTGGATTTATTCTATGGTAAAATTTTGCAGGCTGACATTTCTACTGTTAAATTGGTGAATCAGCTTGCATTTGTTGGTTTATATAAACCAATTTACTTAGTAACTATGTAGTTATTTTTAAACTGAAATGACGACAGCGTATTAAATAACTATTCTATTCAAGAGTTGATAATTATGTTACTGGTTGTATGTAGGTGAATAACGTAGGAGATTACTTTTAAATATGTGGATATTAGATAGGTAGTGTAAGAAACTTTTTTTTGAAATTTTTAGGGGCGATAAATCTGAGATTGGCTCGGTGAACCAGGTTCTTATTTATTATTATTGCACAAGGTGACCCTGATAACAGACACAGAAATACTCCCATTGACGCATTTATTGAGTAACTCAATTTTTCTAATTGACTCAACCCCATGACCCGAAGTTGCTGTAACTAATTTGATGAAATTATGCAACGGGTCCTGGTAAACGGGGCTGATTCACCAATCTACGCAGCACATACAAACATTATGAATCAAGTGACGCGATACAGGCCGCGGCGAGACGAACGTAAGCTAATCATATAAAATATACCTACTCGGAATTCTTTACGCAGACTTGAACAGATAAAATATTCACCAGAAAAAAATTATTAATTTAAAAAACGGTAAATGTTAAAAAAACTAAATTTTCATTAAATTTACTTGCATGATAAGGTCTTTTAAACCATGTATGTATATCAAAATGAAAACAAATATTGCATCGAACTGCGTTTTATCCCTAACACAAAATAGCTAATTGTGCAATTCTGCAAAATGATGATTTTTCAAATATTGTCAAAAAGTTAAAAAATATATATAAAAACTGCATAAGAACACCGAGTGCAGCGTACGCTACCTTACAATTAGTAATTTTTATTGTATTTGTCAATTTTTTACTTTTTTTTTGTTGTATGGCACCACAGCCACTAAAATTCTCAAGACACACACACGTGACGTAATTGTGCAATAAATTAAATAAAAATAACTATTGAGTTGCTCCTCACGTTGTGATGGGTCAATAAATATAACTCGATCAAATAAAGAAAGATCCCAAAATGACAACATTATTGTAAGTATGTCTCTAGCAAAATATTATAAATGAGGGAGAAGTCAACAAAAATGTTGCCATCTCAGGATCCTTTCTGTACGTGTTATAAAACGATATTTTTGTCTTTCATTTTAAATGTAGCAAATGGAAACAACCTGCGAAGCAATTCAGCAGTTCAATCAATAACAATCTCTAACACCAAAACTAAAGGTTGATAATGCGTTGTACTGTCACAATTAGCCTCCAAGCATTTTAGGGCCTTACCATAAAAATGTTAGACGCACATTGACCGCGTGTCTAGTTTATTCTGCATACAGATGTTTTTTTAAACACGCTCTCGACTCGTGTCTAACTTTTTCGTGATAAGACCCTTACTGTTTATTTATTATTTAAAATTTAAGCTCATTCAATATTTATGAAGCTCTCAAAAGGTTAAAAGCCACAATGATCATTGCAAATAAGTTCTTTCTTTGTTTATTATTATATATTTGATTATTCCCAATTTGTTTGTAATATAAATAAACCTTGGAGTTGAAATAAAGTACTTATTATTGTTCAGAATAAAAAAAGGCTAATTTGTGACTAACCCAATTCAGTGTAACAAACATACATACACACGTCATTATAATTAGACTACCTACAATAATCGAATATCGAAAATATTATTTTTATGGTCAAGCATTGAAAGCCTTCACTTCTTACATTTCTAATTTTCACATTATTACTACAAACTTGAATTTCTGAGCGATATAATTAGTAAAAAAACCTTAAGTAGATAATATAATGTCATAAACCATAATAATATAACATGCATGACTTCCAACTCATAATTTATTTTTTTACGATTTATGGTAATATATCATAAATATTATAAAATGTACAAATAGAAAAGGTGTCGAAGCGAATAAGTACAAAACAAAATTAAGGGTTTAAGGGACAGCAAGATCTTTTTTTTATAAATAAGATTTTTTTTATCTCTATTCTGTATCTATTTCTTAACAGCAAGAAATATGTCTTTGTTTTGTTTGCACTTAAATCAATAATAAAATAAATAGTAAGTAAAGAAGCTTCTATTAAAATTAGCTTAAACATGCATATTTTTCAATTGTAAAAATATCGTCAAAATAAATAAAAAATCAATGGCTTATTTATAGATTCATGCATGATTGATAATTCATTAAGTTTATCATTAAATAAGCATAGATCAGCAGCTGGCAGAGAAAAAAAACACAACTTTATATAAAAGAATGAATAAGCATTTTTGCACTGCGCATAAATAACATAATTACAAATCAGTATAGACTGTATATATTTGTGTAATTATGATAATTGTTTAACACAGTTCTCAATGCATTCGAAAAAAAAAGAAAAATGCACTGTTGATTTTACCATAGTTAGTTCGAAACTTTTCTTTGTTTTCTTAACTTTTTGCTATTCGACTCTATTAAACCCACTTATGGTCTATGAATATGTCATGCAGTTATGATGAAATATATATGTGTAATTCATATGTAAATAAAAGATATATATAAAAAGGTAGGTATGCAATATTTTTCCCTGCCAGCTTCTGCCTACGAGTGAATACATACTAAACTCTGAGGCACAGCTACTCTCCTACTTAAGGTGCGCGTAATGCGTCAAAAATAGTTCAAACAAAAATGTTTCAACACGAAATTTGGCATCAATTGACGCGTGGAGCTCTGACGTCATTGGAGAGCACGACAGAAATATGAAATTCACTTAAGAGTGACAAGATAAATCATCAATATCAATCCTACAAACTTATTTATGATGTGAAAATATTGCTGCACATTTTGTGCTGAACATTTTCGTTTGAATATTTTTGGCCTCATAATGTGCGCGCCAACTACTTATACATAAAACTACATACACAAAACATCAATGGCATTCCGTGGTGCTTTTTTGAGAAAAATATTTTTTGCACATTTTTTCACCTTTCATTCAATCAAACTGACATTCCGAAAATTATCTCATAGTTAGAAAAAATACATCGATTTGTCGTGTTCTAGTTTCACGTAACTTTTTTTACTTCAAAAAATATTTACAACAGTTTATTTTCTATTCATGATTTCGAAATTTTGTGTCCACAATAAAAGTTACACATTCAGAACACATTTTGACTATTTTAAAACTGTCCACTTAAATGTACTTGTTTTTACGTTCTTTTTTTATTTAATATTTATTTTTTATCAATTACCGTCCATCGCAGGTAAAGAATTAAATAAAACTTACACACCTTGAGATCTGTCACTCACTTAACTTTTTTTTAAGTTTTTTTTTTCACAGTTTTTATCACATTTTTTTAAAATACTGTTTTATCTTAGGTGCTCGAAGTGGGGCGGTAAGTCGCGGGCGTGTGGTACTGTATTTCGTATGGTATTTGTGTCTGTGTGACAGGTTGCCTGGGGTGTCACACTAGTGGAGGTTTTTTTTTAACGGAGACAGCTGAATTAGTTCAGGACGTGTACTTGCCTTTCTTTGGGGACACCTGTAACAACAATGCTGGGCGTAAAGACTTCAGACCCCGTTGGGTGTGAGTACGACTCGCACTTGCCCGGTTTTAGACCTTATTTTTATTTTAAAAAGTTGTATGAAGAAGAACCGTCTCACACAAAGTGACTTACCGACGCATTTAGTATAAAAGATAATTCGTTCAATGTCATACTATCACAAAAAATACAAGATAAAGGAGTTATAGAAAAACTTGAAAAAATCAACGCATTCAGATATTTAGCGAAAACTTTTTTGACTGGACCTTGTTGTAAATCACTTTTATTTTTTACATCCCTATTCGGGGGCACGGCAGTGCGGCCAAGTTGGGCAAAAAGCACCATTACTTTCTCATAGCTGTTTTGGCTACTTTTGACTCCGCGTATACTCTTTTTAGATTTCAAATGAGGCCCAGTCAAAAAAAAATCGCTAAATATCTGAATGCGTTGAAATGTTTTCAAGTATTCAAATAAACTCATACTCTAACCGGGCAAGTGCGAGTCGTACTCGCACCCTTACATTTTACATAGAAATAAGTATAAATAGGCTTGTTTCCTGACAGGTCAAATGAGCTACTTTTTAAAACAATCTAAAACGGTAATTTGTTTGAAGAACTAGAAGTATGACGTCACGGCGTAAGTATTTGGATGGCGTCAAAACACTTACTTTTAGGCTGGTTTCAGAGCGGCGCGTCTCAGCAGCGCTGCTCGGGCGCGCGTCTGGGCAGCGAGCGCGTTCGCTGTGAAACGACATTCAGACGCGCGCGCTTCGTTGTGGTGTACGGTCGAGTGCAGAGAATCATTATGCCAGCAAACGTAATCACTATATTAGCTATATACGTTACATGGAAAAGAGTGCAACAACGACGTCTAAAAAGATTGCAAGTCGACGCTACTGGCAATCGAAGGAGATCCGACCGCGGCGCGGCCGAGACGCGGCCCAAGACGCGTCACTATGAAACGCTACATACAATCTAGTGTAATGCGAGGCGCGCGCGGCTGGGCAGCGCTGCCGAGACGCGTCGCTCTGAAACCAGCCTTATATTATTTTTCTGTTTATTAATTCAAACTTTGAATATTTCGAAAAATTATGAATGAAGTCCGTAGTATTTTTGGACAATAGTTTTAAGCGTACAATTGTTATATTTTTTTCAATGGCCCTGGAAACTAGCTAATTAGCAAGTGAATTACCTGTGGACGTCACGCGACTGAGCTGAGGGGGTTGTATTGCGCGCGGGTGCCCTCCGGCTGGTACAGAGTGATCGACGCTATGTAGTTGTTCGACATCACCTACGAACAAATACATACATACTCATAACAAACATAATCATTGAACACAAAAAATATATAACACACTGAGGGACTGTCCAAGACCACGTGACACGACCAAGGCTACAGCTGTAAGGTGGTCCAGATGTTTTGATATAAATATATAATTGTTATTGTTTTGAGTCTGCGTTTGCTCTGCTAACCTTATATTCCAACAGAATCGGCTCAAATTATATTTCATAAACTACACACTTTAAAAATTATTTTTGTATATGCATCAATACATAGTATAAAGCAAAGTCGCTTTTCGCGTCTGTCTGTATGGATGCTTAAATCGAGCGAGTTGGTCCACCAGCGAATTGGTCCACCAGCGAGTTGGCCCACCAGCGAGTTGGTCCACCATCGAGTTGGTGCACCAGCGAGTTGGTCCAGCAGCGAGTTGGTCCACCAGCGAGTTGGTCCACCAGCGAGTTGGTGCACCAGCGAGTTGGTGCACCAGCGAGTTGGTTCACCAGCGAGTTGGTCCACCAGCGAGATGGTCCACCAGCGAGTTGGTCCACCAGCGAGTTGGTCCACCAGCGAGTTGGTCCACCAGCGAGTTGGTCCACCAGCGAGTTGGTCCACCAGCGAATTGGTCCACCAGCGAGTTGGCCCACCAGCGAGTTGGTCCACCATCGAGTTGGTGCACCAGCGAGTTGGTCCAGCAGCGAGTTGGTCCACCAGCGAGTTGGTCCACCAGCGAGTTGGTGCACCAGCGAGTTGGTGCACCAGCGAGTTGGTCCACCAGCGAGTTGGTCCACCAGCGAGTTGGTACACCAGCGAGTTGGTACACCAGCGAGTTGGTCCACCAGCGAGTTGGTCCACCAGCGAGTTGGTGCACCAGCGAGTTGGTCCACCAGCGAGTTGGTCCACCAGCGAGTTGGTTCACCAGCGAGTTGGTCCACCAGCGAGTTGGTCCACCAGCGAGTTGGTCCACCAGCGAGTTGGTCCACCAGCGAGTTGGTCCACCAGCGAGTTGGTCCACCAGCGAGTTGGTCCACCAGCGAATTGGTCCACCAGCGAGTTGGCCCACCAGCGAGTTGGTCCACCATCGAGTTGGTGCACCAGCGAGTTGGTCCAGCAGCGAGTTGGTCCACCAGCGAGTTGGTCCACCAGCGAGTTGGTGCACCAGCGAGTTGGTGCACCAGCGAGTTGGTCCACCAGCGAGTTGGTCCACCATCGAGTTGGTTCACCAGCGAGTTGGTCCACCAGCGAGTTGGTGCACCAGCGAGTTGGTCCACCAGCGAGTTGGTCCACCAGCGAGTTGGTCCACCAGCGAGTTGGTCCACCAGCGAGTTTGTCCACCAGCGAGTTGGTCCACCAGCGAGTTGGACCACCAGCGAGTTGGTCCACCAGCGAGTTCTTAAACTATACACACATCGCACGCTCCACCTGTCAGACTTACCTCGAAGATCATGTCCTGGTAGCCGTAGCAGAAGGTGCCACGCTCCACCTGTCAGACTTACCTCGAAGATCATGTCCTGGTAGCCGTAGCAGAAGGTGCCACGCTCCACCTGTCAGACTTACCTCGAAGATCATGTCCTGGTAGCCGTAGCAGAAGGTGCCACGCTCCACCTGTCAGGCTTACCTCGAAGATCATGTCCTGGAAGCCGTAGCAGAAGGTGCCACGCTCCACCTGTCAGGCTTACCTCGAAGATCATGTCCTGGAAGCCGTAGCAGAAGGTGCCACGCTCCACCTGTCAGGCTTACCTCGAAGATCATGTCCTGGTAGCCGTAGCAGAAGGTGCTGCCGAAGGGGTTGGTGGTGTTGGTGCTGGACGCGCGGTTCAGCACGACGGGGCGCTCGCACACGCGCAGCGCGCGCTGCACCACCTCCCACTTGGAGAACGCCGTGATGGCCACGGCGCCGCCGCGGTCCACCAGCGAGTTCGGGTCGCATCTGCAGACAAACAGACACAAACAAACTAGATCGATTCCTCGCCCCCGAATAGCCCTATATACGAATTTTCAAGCTAAGCTACGTATATAAGCTAAGTCTTATTTCCCAGAAATAATTTTAAACAGAAAATATCCAAATTAACGCGGTCCGTATACAGGGGGTAAAGGACGGTGTAATGAAAACCTTGCAGGCGTGCTCAGACCATGAAGCAGAACAACTTTTTCTATGGGAGCTATGTAGGTAAACGTGAATTTTTTTTGACCTTTCGTACGAAATTCTCGATCAGTTGAGTAACTTTGTATGGGAACCCGAATTTTTTTTTTTTATTCCCGACATAGCGGCCATAGGAAAAGTTGTTCAGTTTCATGGTCTGAGCACGCCTGCAAAGTTTTCGTTACACCGTCCCTTACACCCCGTTTATTGGTATTCGCATTCACCGTCACATGGTTTTATCGAGTTTGGAATAATTACTAGTTTAACATGCTGATATTAGATAGTGTAAGAAGAAGTCAACAAAGTACTAGTAATTTAAAATACAACGGTGGACAAGATAATGACGATTTCTTTTTTCTGATGGTCTCTACGTTTATGGCCCCTTCAAAACTACGCCTGTCGGCTTGATGGGGAGCGCGTGCTCATCCGGAAATAATTGATTGGTTGTTCAAAGAACCCAACTGCCCTAGGGGCGAGCTGGGCTTAGGAGTTGTTCTGAATCTAACCGGTATGTGCCAGTAATTGCCAAAATGAGGCGCAAATGAGGGACCTCCGCGACCCCGCCGGCGGTGACGTCGGTTGTTTGAGGAGGTCGGTTGCTTGAGGAGGACGGGTGCTTGTGGAGGTCGGGTGCTTGAGGAGGTCGGGTGCTTGAGGAGGTCGGGTGCTTGAGGTCGGTTGTTTGAGGAGGTCGGTTGCTTGAGGAGGTCGGGTGCTTGAGGTCGGTTGTTTGAGGAGGTCGGTTGCTTGAGGAGGTCGGGTGCTTGAGGAGGTCGGGTGGTTGTGGAGGTCGGGTGCTTGAGAAGATCGGGTGCTTGAGGTCGGGTGCTTGAGGAGGTCGGTTGCTTGAGGAGGTCGGGTGCTTGAGGAGGTCGGGTGCTTGAGGAGGTCGGGTGCTTGAGGAGGTCGGGTGTTTGAGGAGGTCGGGTGCTTGAGGAGGTCGGGTGCTTGAGGAGGTCGGTTGTTTGAGGAGGTCGGTTGTTTGAGGAGGTCGGGTGCTTGAGGAGGTCGGATGCTTGAGGAGGTCGGTTGTTTGAGGAGGTCGGGTGCTTGAGGAGGTCGGGTGCTTGAGGAGGTCGGTTGTTTGAGGAGGTCGGGTGCTTGAGGAGGTCGGATGCTTGAGGAGGTCGGTTGTTTGAGGAGGTCGGGTGCTTGAGGAGGTCGGGTGCTTGAGGAGGTCGGGTGCTTGAGGAGGTCGGGTGCTTGAGGAGGTCGGGTGCTTGAGGAGGTCGGGTGCTTGAGGAGGTCGGGTGCTTGAGGAGGTCGGTTGTTTGAGGAGGTCGGTTGTTTGAGGAGGTCGGGTGCTTGAGGAGGTCGGATGCTTGAGGAGGTCGGTTGTTTGAGGAGGTCGGGTGCTTGAGGAGGTCGTGTGCTTGAGGAGGTCGGTTGTTTGAGGAGGTCGGGTGCTTGAGGAGGTCGGGTGCTTGAGGAGGTCGGGTGCTTGAGGAGGTCGGGTGCTTGAGGAGGTCGGGTGCTTGAGGAGGTCGGGTGCTTGAGGAGGTCGGGTGCTTGAGGAGGTCGGTTGTTTGAGGAGGTCGGTTGTTTGAGGAGGTCGGGTGCTTGAGGAGGTCGTGTGCTTGAGGAGGTCGGTTGTTTGAGGAGGTCGGGTGCTTGAGGAGGTCGTGTGCTTGAGGAGGTCGGTTGTTTGAGGAGGTCGGGTGCTTGAGGAGGTCGGGTGCTTGAGGAGGTCGGTTGCTTAAAGAATAATGACGATGACGCATGTATGATATACTAACTTGTCGGGCTGCACGTGTAGCTCGAACTCGCAGCGGTGGTATGTGTTGAAGTTGTAGTGTCCCGGGTAGTTGGTGTGCAATACGAACTTCTTAACCTGGTGCGTGCGCGCGTCGAATAACACATCCTGGAAATTATACAAATTTGATTCAGTTATATTAATCAATCAATCAATTTATTAATCAATTTCAAAGTACAAAAAGATACAAGAAATTAAAGCACCTTAACAAACTTAGCTTATATGGCAACAACATGAGCTTATTTTACAACCCTCACTAGGTAATCCTAGGTAATTTTGTATTCTATTCCTCTTAACTATGCAAGATGTAAAAGAATCAACAATAAATATTTTTAGATTAAAATTCAGGGCGATTATATATAAAAAAAAATGAATCTCAGATACTTCATTCGCTTACATAATGTCTCGACACGACCATTGTAACTGTCAGTTGTCAACTGCTACTGTTTACATATATAATTATTTGTGGCCGCGACACTATCTAAGGGAATGAGCTATACAAAATGTACCAACCGTCCGAGTTAGTTTGTATGGGACCACCAATTTTAATATTAGCTATGTGGAATATTTTAATATTAGGTGTAAAAATATTAGCTGCAAATACTTGATGGGGTGAATCAGCCCATGAAACTGAGCAACTTTCCCCAAGAATAGGTAGGATATGAATATATAGGTCGAAATATGAAATAAAATTTTGTAACTCCCATACAAAATGTAGGAGCCGAGCGAGTCAACTCTATAGGAGGTCAATTTTTTTTTTCATATTTCGAGCTGTTCGACCTTGGGGAAAGTAGTTCAGTTTCATGGGCTGTTTCGCCCCTTAAAATATTTGCAGTTAATTTTTTTGCACCCTGTATATGTCTAAGTATGTTTCTAGGGGAAAGTTGTTTAAAGGTAAACCCTACCTCACCTCAAAATATTTACACTTATTACTTACACCTTGTAGTGAAAAAAAAACAATCGTTTGTATAAAAAGTTCCTGTTAGTATAGGTAAAGTTATGTTCACATATCGTTTTCTTTTATACTAGTGCGCAAGATCGATTGTATCTTTGCCAGACGAGTTCCATATTTCCGTCGTTGCCTATAATTAGAGCAGCATTTAGACTTTACGACTAAGCTTTTGCTTTATGTATGTAATCAATGTATACTCTGTTGGTAACCTAATAAATAAAATAAAATATTTCTAGACAATTTTTATATGCTTACCAATCCCAAAGTGAAGTAGTGAAGTAGTGGAAGCCCGGTGGATCCTCATCCTGTCATCAGCCTTGTAATACAGCCGCTGCGGGGTGTCTAGGGCGCTAGGGCACTTCTATTTCTAAATGTTCTCTTAACAAGGTACCAAGATACCTGCGTAAGTAGCGATAGCGGCACAGGAAGGTACAGGTTGCGATACCTAAGCGACATTTATGGTTGCCAACCGAGTCTCATATTACAAGTTTGGTCTTACCAATCCTAAAGTGAAGTAGTTGAAGAAGTAATCGCTGGCGGGCGGAGGGCGGCGGCGTGAGGAAGCTCGGTGGATCCTCATCTTGTCATCAGCCTTGTAATACAGGCGCTGCGGCGCGCCTAGGGCTCTGGCAACGGACTGGCAGGAGTCCCCGAACCGAACCACGCGGCACACGTTCACTTGCACCAGTTCTAGCGATCTGCTGGTGCCTGGAATGGAGAATTGGTGATAAGAAACTATTAAAAGTCAGATTAGTTTTGCATTAAGCCTTCTCTGCATATAAGTGTCATAAAGGCGGTTAAGAGGTAAATCAAGACAATGAACGGAAGAGGTCCAAGCCAAAGAACCAAAAGGGGCTTACACACAACAGCTCACTGCACGCCCGACCCACCCCCAAAGAGGGCTTACACACAACATCTCACCGCACGCCCCATCTGCCCCCAAAGTGGGCTTACACACAGCAGCTCACCGCACGCCCGACCCACCCCCAAAGAGGGCTTACACACAACATCTCACCGCACGCCCCATCTGCCCCCAAAGTGGGCTTACACACAGCAGCTCACCGCACGCCCCATCTGCCCCCAAAGGGGGCTTACACACTACAGCTCACCGCACGCCCCACCTGCCCCAAAGTGGGCTTACACACAACAGCTCGCCGCACGCCCCACCTGCCCCCAAAGGGGGCTCACACACAACAGCTCACCGCACGCCCCACCTGCCCCAAAGGGGGCTTACACACAACAGCTCGCCGCACGCCCCACCTGCCCCCAAAGGGGACTCACACACAACAGCTCACCGCACGCCCCACCTGCCCCAAAGGGGGCTTACACACAACAGCTCGCCGCACGCCCCACCTGCCCCCAAAGGGGACTCACACACAACAGCTCACCGCACGCCCCACCTGCCCCCAAAGGGGGCCTACACACAACAGCTCACCGCACGCCTCACCTGCCCCAAAGGGGGCTTACACAACAGCTCGCCGCACGCCCGACCCACCCCCAAAGGGGGCTTACACACAACAGCTCACCGCACGCCCGACCCACCCCCAAAGGGGGCTTACACACAACAGCTCACCGCACGCCCCACCCGCCTCTTAAGGGGGTTACAAGGGGACTACAAGAGGGGGTTACCTTGTGTGAACATGTGCAACCGAAGCCCCTGCGTGCTGTGCGCGTCGCGCAGCACGGTGGCGCGCCGTAAGTGCAGCTGGTGTCGCACACACGACAGCGGCAGCGACGGCAGCGGCGTCGCTATGCTGCCGGTTCCCGTCTGCGTAGTATTGCTAGACTGCAAATGGTAACAATATCTTGTAAAATTTTATTATTATTAATGTACACATCACACAATAAGATTATTTAAAATAAAAAAAAGGCCTCTGTGCTGTTGGCTTCGGTCCCACACATGCCTTAAAGGACCGGGTCCCTGTGAGCCCGTGATTTGAAAAGAACTCCAACATAATAATAATATTTAATTTATTTTCATGCGACATCGACCATCAAAGCTGGGAGAAGCTTGCTGATGAAAGGGACGAATGGCGAAAGCAAGTATTCGATGGGCGTCTCTGATCTCGCTAATAAAAGGCAAAAATACACCTAAACATGCATGTGCCGGTCTCTAATTTCACCTTCACCTGTAGAGCATGCGGGAAGTTATGCCGCTCCCGCATCGGCTTATAGCCATGAAAAGTCTTGCCTCAGACATTGATTAAATCGTCTGTCACAGACGTATCAGACCAATGATGATGATATTTTGATACAAAATATCGTTTTAAAAGTAGTTCATTAGAGTTATTAGAGTTGCCAGTCGTCATGCTCTTCTTATAAGTTGTTCAGTTTCTTGGTCTGAAAACACTGGATGTTTGGAGGGCTGTTCTTTACACACAAATAAGCAAATCACGCCTATATCGCTGGCGGGGTAGGCAGAGCGTTAACGACCGTAAAATTACGGCCATTATCGCCACGTCTGACAAATGTTTTAGGGTCGTTTCAGATAAGTCGTGTACCACTATAGTGACAGGTTGTCAGCCTGTCGCCTAAAATTGCAATACACATAAAATCCTCGAGTCCCTTAGTCGGCTTCTACGACACCACAGATAATATAATACTACTGGTGTACTACAGATACCTAACGTCATAGAAGGAATTCAATTGCCCTATAAGATGGCTATTGGCAGGCTATTTTTGATATGACGACTCAGCGCGTGCGTTGCTAGCGACATCTAGGTTATTTACTGGACACTTCGTATTGACGTCATTTGTTTTGAAAAATATTGCAAGAATGTGAATAATTTCGCATGTTTTCCGTCTCAAAACATCTTGTATAATGTATTTATAATTTTCCAATACTTTGTTTTTGTAAATTTGCCTTTATTTCGCTACCCGTATCGCCATCTATTGATTTTTTTTTGGACTAATTTCCTTTAGTAAGGAATGAGACCCCATGACGACACCCACTGGAAAAAATGGGGTGATGCTAATCTAAGCCGGCATGACACGGCTACACCGTTTATAATGAGGATGAGAGGCTGACCTGATGCTGAGATCCGTAGTAGATGGTGGTGCGCGAGACGACGGGCGAGCCGCCGTTGGGGAACTGGAGCGAGCCCAGTCCGTGCGCGTACCCCGGCTGGAACATACAACAATCAATATATATACAGACAGTGACACACTTTGCGCACCCCTAGGTCATCATGACATTACCCACGTGGTTGTATAAGGTTTAAAAATGTTAGCTGCAAATATTTTAAGGGGTGAATCAGCCCATGAAACTGATTTTTTTCACACCCTGTATAAATACATATATCCAGGACAATTCACACAGCACCATCTACGTAGGCCCAAACTAAGCAACATTGAGCGTACAATTTTTGTATTTGATTAATGACGCAGTCCACGACCGAATCGACAATTTAATGATCTTTTCTTGTATTTGGGCAATTTCAAAAAAAATTGTACCCTTTCGAAAAAGTGGTCGACATAATTTATGTTGATATAATGACAATTTTTTTTGAAAAATAGAATCTGCATTTAATAATGTATCTAAATATAATGTTTGTTTTGTAATTTATTCAGTATTTTAAGAGATATTCAGTAAAATAGGAATACAGGTCATTATGGTCAGTCAGTTTTGTTACCACCTTTGAAGCATGTTATCTCACAAAATAAAGTTAAACCTAGTTATTTTATATGTTTTTCGATTACTTTGTTTATTCAACTATCTTAAAAAAATTTTAAAATGGTCCAAAAGTCTTTATTTTTTTCAGTGAAGCAAAAAATAGGTCCGTTTGGTTACCCTGGTCACCAAACCAGATCATATTTTCATTTTTTTACAACAATGCGTTATAAAATTGTAACAAATATTATTTGACCTGATAAATTTACATTAAAGTTTTATAAAATAATACGAAAAACAATTAAAATCCTACTAAAAATATCAAAAATACGCAAATAACTGTAACCAAAGTAACAAAATGGACAGTCACAAAATTGTAAGGTTAGGGTTACACGCCGCATACTTATTGGGAATAAATTAGTATAACGTGCCATTGTTCATTGTATTTATATTGAGTATTCGTTACTGATTTTAGGTAGAGTTAACATCCAAAAAAATTCTAATAATATAGTTAATTTGAAAATTCTTTACGTTTTGATTTTATTTAATAAATGAATGATATTTATTTTATTATTTCAATACACATCTTTATGAGCTTTTACCGAACTATTATTTTAATTTGGCACTGAAAGTCCGTATATATATTTAGAAAGATCACTTAAAAAGAAAACTGGAACATAACCAAACAAAAAAAACTAAAATAAAACAGTAACAAGCCTTTATCTAAAATATCTTATTTTTATTATCGAGCACCTTAAATAAACAAAATAATATATTATTTACAATTGGCACCATGTAAACTCAGCTTTAGCTGTCAGTTTTGTTACTTTGCCTGTCAGCATATAGGTTACCAGCAAAATGGGTAACAAAATGGAGGTAACATCGGACTCCGAATTTGGATTAAAATATCAGTAAAAATCGCCAAAAAACATTTAGTTTATCAAATTTTGAACACTTAATCTTCATAATTTATTGAAAATTGAAAACACGCGCTTAATAGCATGCCATAAAGTGTTCAAGAACTACAGTGGTAACTAACCCGACAAATTTTCTGAAACTTTCGTACGCACCTCGACTTGCACGTCTCACGATCCCGTTGCAAATGGCAGAGCCACAGTAAAATGGCCTATGGCTAGACGATTAAATAATGTTACTATTTTCAAGAAAACCTACCAATATCTTTAATATTTTTTATTATAAATCAAGGTAACAAAACTGACGTTTCGTGACTGGACAAAATTGGGGACAATATTAAAAAATTATTATAAATTCTATTTCAACATATTTAAAGTTTGAAATCCCTTATTTCGGAAGCATAAAGCATTGCCATTCTAAAAAATATAAAATGTGTGGGGGTCTTCTTGGAAGAATATAATTAAATTCAACCGTCTTTTTCGCTAACTGTGGTGGGGACAGCCAAAAAACTGGTTCGCCCTGGGGTATATTATTTAATATAAATTAAACTATAAATGATAGCACGAAATATTTAATGTTAAATAGCAGACTTTAAACTATATTTTTGGGGAAATATAAATAAAAAGTACAAACAATTAAGATAACACCTTTAAAAAAATACGCAATGTGGGGGACAGGTAAAAATCAGGATGTACAATTTTTTTTGAAATTGCCCATTTTATTAATAATGAATGTGTGTGTTTACTAGCCAGCGTCTGTTATTGTGTGTGTGTGCGAGTGTGTGTGTGTGGCGTGCGTGCGTGTGTGTGTGTGTGTGTGTGTGTGTGTGTGTGTGTGTGTGTGTGTGTGTGTGTGTGTGTGTGTGTGTGTGTGTGTGCGCGTGTACTTGAGAGTGTGCGTGCGTGCGTGTGCTCGTTTGCGTGCGTGCGTGTGCTCGTTTGCGTGCATGCGTGTGTGAGTGTGTGCCAATGTGCGTGTGTTTGTTTGCGCGCGTGTGTGCGTGCGCGTTTGCGTGCGTGAGTGCGCGTGCGTTCGTGTGTGTGCGTGTGTGTGTGTGTGTGTGTGTGTGTGCGCGTACGTGCGTGCGTGCTCTTGCGTGTGTGTGCGTGCGAACCTCGAACTTGCTGTCGACGGGGAAGTAAAAGGACAGCCCTCGGAAGTTGAGCGCGAACAGATGTCGCTGCGAGTCGTACAGGCCGGGGTGCGTCGCGCCGAAGCAGTGCTCGATCTGCTCGATAGATGGCGTTATCTCCTCCGAGTTGAAGCACATCCCGCTGGAAAAAATATCTTTCTTAAAAAGGGTACAGACTTCAAGTGCGAACCTCTATTTCTTATCAGTTAATATGCCTCAAACCTTCTCCTAAGTCTGACAAATACTTCGCTGAAAACCGCATCAAAATCGGTTCAGACAAACGCGAGATAATCGTGGACAGACATACATACAGGTCAAACTGAGAACCTAGTTTTTGCTTTTTGTAACTTATTGACATTCTAAAGTATTCGTTGTGAATTTACTTGGAAATAAACGATTGAAATCTGAAATCTTGAAAAATCTGAAAGAAATAAATTACTATAGTATTTTCGCGTTAGTTGATATTAACTACCACTGTACTCGTATTTTAGAAAGAGATGTATCCTTTTCCTCAGTAAATGTTAACGATATGATTATCGCTAGAGTATAGGGATACAATCCAAGTTCACTGCAGAGGCTTGGCTTGTATCCCTGTACTCTAGAGATATTCATATTGTATACATTTACTGAGGAAAGCGATATATCGCTATCTAAAGTACGAGTACAGTGGTAGCTATGTCAACGATCGCTATTGCCATGCTAACGCGAAAATACTATAGAATTGTGGTGTCAACAAGTGGATACTCATACATACATACATATATCACGCCTTTAACCCCCGCGAGGTATGCAGAGCGTTAACGCCAGTAAGAATACGGTCTGACATTTTTGAGGATTATTTTCCAAGGTTGTTTCAGAAAACATGTGCATTACTATAGTGGCAGGTTGTCAGCCTGTCGCCTAAAAATTGTAATACGCCAATACCTACTCTCGAGTCCCTTAGTCGCCTCATACGACACCCGCGGGAAGGATGTGGGGTGATGCTATTCTAAGCCGGCATCACACGGCAAACGGCACGGAGTGGATACTCACCTATACCTAAGTTTAACTAGTTTCATGTTGTATATCTCTATGATCTTGAGCCGCTGCGCCACCGGGTCGAATATTAACCGGACGCCATCTTGCGGCATATTTATTACTAAATCCACGGATAGTGGGTTCTGTAACAATAAGAACGGATTTTAATCAGAGAGGTTACGGATATGAAGTTTCGGTTATGGATTCGGATACGTATAAGAAGAAATATAATTCTAAATTCGGATACGGATAATGAAAATATATAATTCCGAATTCGGATATTAAATTATTTCGGATTATCCGTAAGTTTCGGCTAGTTCCGGTTACGGATATTACCTAGAAACAACAATTTTCTTAAAATTTATTGCACTAAGTGTAAGAATGTAAATTTTGCAAAGTGCTATGACACTATAGAAAAGACCAAACAATGAACAACCAGTCAAGATTCAATTGATATATAATTTGATCCTTACCTGATCACTATAAAGTACTTGGACGCCCCGTATCGTCCCCACTTGACTCTGTATTATGGCAACAGATTGAGAAAAATGCATCCCTGTAACAAACAAACACATTTTGTTAAATAACGAATAAAAAGAAAATATAAATGCTCATTATATTCTAACCAGCGGCCTGCCCCAGCGGCTGCGCCCGCTGCAACTCATTTTCCCGTGGGAATAAAGATTTTTCCCAGAAAGTATAATACATAAAAACCTTCCTCTTGAATCACTCAATCTATTAAAAAAACTTGCATCAAAATCCGTTGTTTAGTTTCAAAGATTTAAGCATACATACAGACAGACGCGAAAAGTGACTTTGCTTTATACTATGTAATGACTACACCGTACGCTACGCCGTAATCGTAAAAAGTGCCTAAGAGACAAATCGAGGGAAGGGTAGTAGGAAGAGGCGCATGTCCAGCAGTGGACTTTCGTGTAGTAGTACAATAGTTTTGATCTAAAGAATGTACTGCGCTCGCCGGTCCGCTTATTAGCGACGGACATTGACTCGACTATCCTTCTTCATATTATAAAAGCTAAAGTTTGTATGTTTGTTTGTTACTCCTTCACGCTAAAACTGCTGAACCGATTTTCATGAAATTTAGCACACAGATAGAGAAAGGGTAACTTGGATTAATAGGACAGTTGTTAGCCCCAAAAAATGTTGTGGGATGCTACGGGCTTAAAACCGACTTCCACACGGGCTAAGCCGCGGGCGCCCGCTAGTAATATTTTATACATTAATTTTCTTTTACTATTTGATCACTGCAAAAGACTAACCATTTGTATGATTCTACAGGGTGTAAGAGACGGTGTAATGAAAACTTTGCAGGCGTGATCAGACCATGAAAATGAACAACTTCTTCTATGGGGCTATGTTGAGAAACGAAATTTTTTTTCGAGTTCCCATACAAAGTTAGTTAGCTGATCGGGAATTTTGTACGAAAGATCGAAAAAATTTTTTCGTTACCCAACATAGCCCCCATATAAAAGTTGTCCAGTTTCATGGTCTGAGCACGCCTGCAACGTTTTCGTTACACCGTCCCTTACACCCTGTATTTTCTAAATAATTTTTCCCCGATATGATATACCTAAAGTAAGTCTATTATTTTCCTATCGTGTGGGAAACCGAGTCAATGACCGACCTGATACACCCTGGTGGCTGTCAGAGTTTAAAGTAAAAAATTATCAGTATATCATCACTACAAAGTATAAAGCTGTCTTTATTTTTTATGTATGTATGCTTATCTTTTACTCGAAGGATTTTCATGCAGTTCTTTTTTTATAGACAGAGTTATTCAAGAGGAAGGTTTATATTGTGTAAAGATATATAACACATGCCAGGAAATTGTCATTCTAACGAGAAAACGGCTCGGAGCGGGTGCAACCGCTGGGCCACTAGTCACTAAAAAAGTTAGACGTCTGTTTACGTTTTCGAACAAGCGATAAAAAACAAAACAAATATTTACTACAACACAAAATTCCATAACAATCCTTGATATTACGTAAAGAGAACGCACACGAGGCGGTTAGAACTACCAACATAAAAACAAAAACATGACTATCTAATCTTGCCAATGTCATCGCTTGGAAATTCACGATCAGAAATCCGCAATCAACAGTTGCCGAGGTGATTCACCCGTCAGATAGTAAAACTACGCAACCCACGTAATGCCCATTGATACGCCCGTCTGGGCAAGGTTTGTGTACAATCGAGAGACTTAGATAATCAGATAGTTTTTTTTATCGTTCTTGATGTTGTGTGAGGGGTTCCCGAATTAAACGTCACGGAACTCTAGAATTAAATACTTGAAAATCGAAATAGAAAGCTGACAATGATTGTAAATTGATTAATTTTTGTTACTTAACTTAGTCTACCATACAAAAAAAGATACCTGCAGCTCTATTTTTGAATTTTTGCATGCGGAAATCTGCTAGTAATGGGTGCTCTTTCTGTGTTCGTGTGGAACACCGAGTCGTCCAACGACTCAATGTACTCTAGTGTCTGAATTTTTCAACCGCCTTCTACAAGTAGTAGGCTTCTGACATGGTTGTGTAACGACCGCCGTCTAAGTAATCATAGACAGCAACCGGGACCTACGGCTTAACGTGCCATCCGAAACACGGAACCATCTTACTTACGGACAATCGGGTGGTTCAGCCCGCAATGTCCTGTTTGAAATAACCTCTGAAAACAATCCTCAAAAATATCAGACGTGGCGAAAGTGAACGTAATTTTACGGTCGTTAACGCTCTGCTTACCCCGCGATGGATAACGGCATGATTTGTGTATGTATGTGTTTGTTATATCTGATAGGCAGAATAATAATGAAAATGGCCTGAAGATGATTTATCACCGAGGCATAAATAAACATACATACATACATATATCACGCCTTTATCCCTTGCGGGGTAGGCAGAGCGTTAACGGCCGTAAGAATACGGTCGCCATCTCTACGTCTGACATTTTTGAGGATTGTTTTCCAAGGTGGTTTCAGAAAACATGGGTATCACTATAGTGACAGGTTGTCAGCTGTCGCCTAAAAATTGTAATACACCAATACCCTCGAGTCCCTTAGTCGCCTCTTACGACACCCGCGGGAAGGATGTGGAGTGATGCTATTCTATGCCGGCATCACACGGCTATCTTACGACACCCGCGGGAAGGATGTGGGGTGATGCTATTCTATGCCGGCATCACACGGCTATCTTACGACACCCGCGGGAAGGATGTGGAGTGATGCTATTCTATGCCGGCATCACACGGCTATCTTACGACACCCGCGGGAAGGATGTGGGGTGATGCTATTCTATGCCGGCATCACACGGCTAAATAAACCTGTATAAAAATACTATCCGGCCGACCGCCTTTGATAATACGATAACGTAAACAGTCGAAATACTATTTACGCAAAATTCCTTTCATAACAACGTAATAGTTACGAATAATATTTTCGCAACATCGCCGAATGCCGACGTAGGTACATAATTTTGTTTATCAGAATAACTTGTGCGTGTTTTTCTGCAAATTTTTGAGTGAACGATAAAAGCAACATGTTGTTTTATATAAGGTAAATGTTTTAAGTGATGAATCAGCCCATGAAACTGAACAACTTTCACCAAGAAACATACAGGGTGTAAAAAAATTTGCACCTCCCATACAATTTAACTTGGTTGGTCATTTTGTATGAGAGTTCCAAATTTTTTTTCGTATTTCGACATATGTTCCATGGGGAAAATTGTTCAGTTTCATGAGCTGGGTCACCCTCACCCCTTAATATATTTGCAGCTAATTTTTTTACACCCTGTATACACATAAGAAAATACATATAGATGACATGCAACGGGCTACTGACTGAGTATTTAGCTATATACCTACTACTCTTTGATCTGACCGTCTGTATGCACTTAAATAACCGCGCCATCTACATACATACATATATCACGCCTTTATCCCTTGCGAGGTAGGCAGAGCGTTAACGGCCGTAAGGATACGGTCGCTATCGCCACGTCTGATATTTTTGAGGAATGTTTTCTAAGGTTGTTTCAGAAAACATGGGTATCACTATAGTGACAAGTTGTCAGCCTATCGCCTAAAAATTGTAATACACCAACACCCTCGAATTCCTTAGTCGTCTCTTTTACACCCGCGGGAAGGATGTGGGGTGATGCTATTCTAAGCCGGCATCTATATTCTCTATTGTACTACTCCTAGGTACATGGAATGTGTCATACACCCTGTATGTTCTGTGATTACTGAAAAGCCGTAAACGCGAACTAGAAGCAAAATAGGTACCCACTTCACTGAACATAATATCTTAAGAACGTTCCTGAGGGCGCCTGGTTTTTAGCCTTTTTATACAAACGTTTTCCTGTGTTTTCTTCCCGGGCAATAATTATTTTTATAAGTAGCAATAAAATAATATATATTCTTAGTACCTCAACATAGCTCATGACGAAATCGTGACCGTTTCAGATTAACTCAATTGAATATTAAATTACTACAATACATTATTATAAAATTTCGGTTTTAATACTTTTTCTGAAAATATTATTAACACCAAGTTTGATCATGAGATGCCATTTCAAAGTTAAGGGCCAAACTGCAATTTAAGAATCTGAATCGCAAATTCGTAAAGGTGAATGTAATGAAATTAACTGGCTCATAATAATTTTTAAATTACTTGGATCGTGGGTAGCTAATTTACAATGACGTCACTAGAATTTTCGAAGCTACTAGAAAAAATATTTATTTATACATACATATACGTACATACATATATCACGCCTTTATCCCTTGCGGGGTAGGCAGAGCGCTAACAGCCGTAAGAATACGGCCGCTATCGCCACGTCTGACATTTGTGAGGATTGTTTTCCAAGGTTGTTTCAGAAAACATGTGTATCACTATAGTGACAGGTTGTCAGCCTGTCGCCTAAAAATTGTAATACACCAATACCCTCGAGTCCCTTAGTCGCCTCTTACGACACCCACGGGAAGGATGTGGGGTGATGCTATTCTAAGCCGCACACACGGCATTATATTTATTTATTACTTTCAGATTCATGATACCAAGCGTTGCGTGTGATGCCGGATTAGAATAGGAGGTATTTGTTTAATACCAACACAATAATTTATTACGATGCATGACATGATACATACATATATTACTTTGATAAAAATGATCACACACACACACACACACACACACACACACACACACACAAATCACGCCTTTATCCCTTGCGGGGTAGGCAGAGCGTTAACGGTCGCAAAGTTACGGTCGTTATCGCCACGTCTGACAAGTATTGAGGGCACCTTCAGATGATTCGTGTATCACTGTAGTGACAGGTTGTCAGCCTGTCGCCTAAAGTTGTATACGTGCTAATACACATGAAACCCTCGAGTCCCTTAGTTGATTCTTACAACACCCGCGGGAAGGATTGGGGTGATGCTATTCTATCACACGACAATGATCACAATACAACAATTCAATTCCAGCTTTATTTTACTAACCGCTTGGCTGATAAACGGTGCACGTGGGAAACCAACTTATCAATGCAGTAAAAATAAATTATAACAAACTATTTTGTTTTATTTTCTTGCACATGTGACTGAAAATGTAACTTTGTTCGTCGGTTTTGAGTTGAATGACTGATTTCTTTGTTCTTAGTGGTGGTAATAAGTAAAATATAAGGTTAAAAGGTTTATTTTTTATTTAATTGGACTGCTAATAATGAAATTATTATTTCAGTATTGATAACATATTGCAGCCTTGATCATCTGATCGTATGTAAGTAACAGGCATGAAGTGTGTTATGCTGTTAGTCTTGGTTAGAATGTCTTATTTATTAGAATGTCTTATATTTAGTATGTATTTTATAATATATATTTATTGTTATTTATATCTGTAGTTGTATGTAATATTTTAGTTATATTTCGTATGTATTGCCTGTTATTATCTGTAAATAGAAATCATCTCGTATTCATAGTTATTGTGCATGTCTCATCCGCCTTTCGCCAAATGCCATTTCTCTCCTGTAGGTCTGCTGTAAGAAATTTCTTTTTTAGAGATAAGCAGTGCCTGTTGTGTCCATTTTATTTATGTTTTGTCCTGTAAAATTTCTTGTGTACAATAAATGGTAAATAAATGTCTAGTTAACCACTACTTTATGTCCACATTATACTAACAACGGGCGGAAACTTCGCCTAAACATGCATGTGCCAGTCTCTTATGGGGAGAAGAACTCAAAGCTTATTCCAGATGGCAGCAGCAGCAACTGTGCCTAAATGCACCAATGAGAAGTAACTGAACTTTGACATTGACACATTTTTGCCCCGTCACAGAAAAAAGGCAGTTGAGGGTGGCGACAGTAGTGGGGCCATCTTAGTTCTCAATTTCCTGCCTCATTCCAGCTTCACTTGGTGAGCTTGTCGCAAAAGTCTTGCCTCAGGTACTGATTAATTTGACAGTCACAGACATGATGATGACCACATCAAATATGCCTAGTAAACTAAATGAAGTACATGTCTGTTAAAAGCAGACATTGGATCATTATAATCTTCCTATCTTATACTAAAATTCATTCTTTTGCCGTGTGATGCCGGCATAGAATAGCATCACCCCATTCCCTGCCCGTGGGAGTCGTAAAAGGTGACTGAGGGAATTGAGGGTTACAAGTGTATTACAATTTTTAGGCGACAGGCTGACAACCTGTCACTATAGTGATACACATGTTTTCTGGAATAACTTTGGAAAACAATCCTCAAAAATGACAGACGTGGCGATAGCGACCGTATTGTTACGGCGGTTAACGCTCTGCCTACCCCGCAAGGGATAAAGGCGTGATATATGCTATGCTTAAATACTAAAATTAATGAATAGGTACACAGTTATTATTTAGAATTGATGAAGTATTTCTACTTTAAGCTACCAGTAAATCTAAGCTGTTATAAAAATTTTACAATATGAACACAGGTAAAAATGGAGGTCAGACATAAAATGTCTGATATACCCTCATTCTGCATTGTTTAGTTACAGTAGATTATTTTGTGACTAAAATAATGGAAATAGGGCAAAAAGCTTTCATAGAGAGGAGGTGATCACCTGTCTGCAAGCCACCCATACATGCTGCTTTGCAAACACTACATAGTATAAAGCAAAGTCTCTTTTCGCATCTGTCTGTATGTATACTTAAATCTTTAAAACTAGACAACAGATTTTGATGCAGGTTTTTTTAATAGATAGGGTGATTCAAGAGAAAGGTTTTTATGTATAATACTTGCCGGGAAAATGTCTTATTGAAAAAATGAGTTGGGAAAATGAGTTGCAGCGGGTGCAACCGGTTAAGTAATTTAAAATGGCTGTTAACGATTTTGCATTGGTTTTGTTTTACACAGAATGATACATTGATAACAGTATTGTTTTCATTAGTTATTGTACTTATTATTGACCGGTCACTGACATCCGGGTCTGAACTATATATTTTTTTATTTACCTAATGAGTAACAGACACCTTCCATTACGATTTGAATAAAACCAGGTCAACCGTAAGCACATAGCGCTTCGCCCTTGCTAACCAACAAGTATGTCCCTACATAAACAACTAACCCAAGCCAAAACAGCATCAAACGAAATCAGCGACGAAAAATCATGAATAGGTACACATGAAAACAACGCATCTTACGATTTCACGGTCAAGTATAGCGGACGACGAAAAAAATAAACACACAGTAAAACAAAGAGGCGCCCATGACATTTTGAGGGTAAAAAATCAATGTAGTCACCTCCTAACCGGAGTATTTCTAACGGAACATCTCGTTTATAGAACGCTTTCCGTCCTGCAGGATGCAAAACGAAAATTGCGTAAGCCAGATCCGTAGAAATACAACGCAAATTATTGACGTAAGGTATAAACATGTAAAGGCTCACCTAGCACAAATTCCCACGTATCGCAGCCCAGGGATCGCTCAGGAATTATTTCCAGGTCCAACATTGTGTAGTGCACACTCAATTCTCACTAAATTAACTAGCTTTCACTTTAAAAAACAGTTTTTTAACGCTAAAATCCGATATTACGCTGCGTTTCTTTGTTTGCCAACTTTAGTTTTCAACCATTTTGTATTTTGTCAGAGGAACTGTCATTACAAACAGCTGATTGTGTTTTGCCAGGGCCAGCCGCAGGACGTCGTTAAAATAAGTACGTAAATACGCGCATTTGTTGCTTACCGTACCTAGTTACTATTATTTTTCTGGTGGCCTAAATACATTGCGTCATTGGATAATAGAAGCCGTGTGATTAAATTCGCTAGATGACTGGGTCATTAATAAAATATAAAAGTAATACGCTTAAAACTATTATCCAAAAATATACATATACACAGAAAAATAATATAAAATTAATGTTTTGACGCCAGCCAAATTGACAATTGATTGACGAGACGATTGATTGAGAGACATGACGTCATTTGACCTGCCAGTCATCATGCCCATTATAGATAGGATGTGTAAATGGCGGCGGCGGTGGTTACCCAAGCAAGTGTTATGTAAGAGCCTCAGTGGGAGAGAGAAAGCATAACAAACGGCCGCTATTTACAGATCCTTTATTTAATAGGCGATTAATCAAAGGAAAATGGACCTATATCGAGCATTTGTTTCAAGGTCACAAACGTCACAGGGCTCAAAAGACTTAAATAGAACGGTTAGAAGCTGCCGAGTCGATCGATCGATTGTATCGATTGCGAATCTTTTGAAACATAAACGTGCTAAAGGGTATCTTCTCAAGAACAAATTCAAGGTACTCAACATGGTTAAAGCTGAAATTAAACCTTTGAATACCCGAAAATGGCCTATGTTTCAAAGAAAGGTACAAATTGTCTTTTCATTTTGTACAACATCCGGTTAGTACGGTGTAACGTCACCGGTATTTTCGCCGTCGTTATAACCGGATTCTACTGTACCTAGCTCATCAATTATTAAAATGAATGAATGACGAACAATTCCTTTTTTTAGACCTTCAGACAGAACTATGAAAATATTTCCATATTGAAGAAAGGCTGTGTCTATTGATCACCAGACCCTTTTCACAAGGGTGATTTTGGCGGAGATTTCTCGGTTGAACGCAAAGTTATTATAATAATCATTAATATCATATTTTTATAAGTAGTTTCTGTATTATATTGCTCTTAGTACTGCCCTGTCCTGCCATAATGACGCATGCGTACCAACCGTGAAAGAAAAAAGTAATGTTGCATGCACTGTTTTATAGACATCTCTGTCGCACTAGAGCAAAACGATATCTCTCATCTCACTTCCATCAACAGTTTGTGCTTTTGCTCTGTCTTGCTTGTGTAAAGTCCGTACGTGTATCTCTCTCTTTCAGACTTGTTTATTGATAAATTGGAGCGAAAACGATGTGTATTCGTAACGTTATTTTGCTAGTCCATTGCTTGTTTCTGCTATACTTTGGTATTCTAACTCATTAACAAACCGTAGTGAATAGCGTCTGTTTTAACTATTACATACGACGAAATATATTTTCTTTCATATATACTACTTTATCCCTGAATAATTTTCGCGATAGACGTGTAGCTAGTCTGCGAAATGCGACTGAAATAAATATTCTAGAATGACGATAAAAATTAAATAGGAAAGTATCTAATCTTTAAGCATTGTTGTAGGTACATAATACAAAGATTACTTTTCCCGCCATACCAAAAGATGACCTTGAACGGCCTAAACGTGTTTACCTACTCCTACGCTTTTCGCTACGTATGACATTGTGTAACTATGTTTATTTACCTTGTATCTAAATAGATTTCTTTTACTAGACTATTTCGAACTTTACGTAAATGATATTTAGATAGGTGGGTACTCAGATATCACACTGTGGACGCGTGCTTGTATGACCATCAGAGCATGCCCTCCAAAGCACGTATATTACATTTTTTAAGCTTTGGTAGTCAAGGTGGTTGACTGTAAACTTTCCTATATTTATTTATTTATTTATATTTATTTATTCGTACAATTTAGGACAAATACATTTTCTTATTTTGTTAAATAGACGTAGGTAGTTTGAAACATCAGAATAGTGAGGTAGGCAATCGATGACAGAACTCTCAATCTGGGCCCTAGTCTGCTAAATGAAAATCGTTTCATGTCGATTGAATCTCAGTTGGATGATTTTAGTAGTTTCGTAGTCTGCTAACAGTTTAAAGTAAAGAAAATCAAAATGGCAATTGAATGACAGTTGAGTTTCGATGGCGTTACAATGACGAAAAATAGCAGACTTGGGGCCCAGATCATCTGATTCATATGGTAATCTCTCTAATAAAAGGCAAAAACGACACCTAAAATGCATGTGACGGTTGGTAATTCCACCTTTACCTGAAGTGTGCGCGAAAAGTCATGCCGCTCCCGCATTGACTTAAAGCCACGAAAAGTCTTGCCTGACACTGATTAAATCATCTGTCACAGACGTACGAGGCCAATGATGGTGAGTCCAAGACAGAGACCAACTACTAGTATGGTAAAAACTCGGTCGTTTGTCGTCTCAGTGTCCCAATACGACAGAAAAGTACCTAACTATGAATTAATTCAAGTTTTAAGATGTATTATCTGTGGTCTCTGTCACTCAATTCTCGAATTGCCTCGTGCAATCTAATACATGTATCATTATGTGTAATAATACATAAATCACGCCTTTTTACCTTGCGGGTTAGGCAGAGTGTTAACTGCCGTGCGAATACGGTCGCTATCGCCACGTTTGACACATATTGAGGGCCGTTTCGGATAATTCGTTTATCACTATCGTAACAAGTTGTCGCCTAAAAATTGTACACATGAAACCCTCGAGTCCCTTAGTTGCTTCTTACGACACCCGTGGGAAACAAATGGGGTGATGCTATTCGAAGTCAGCACCACACGGCGGTCTCATAAATAAAACACGTAATTAATTAATTAATACTAGTTTAATTTAATTTATTACTTATCAGTCCTTTTTCTTATGTTTAGACTTTTTATGCTTAGATTTATGTTTTTTATTCTTTTTCTTCTTCTTAGTTTTTACTTCTTTAACGTCCACCCAAGAGTCGGAACTTGATGACGAAATTTCGTGAATATCTTCGTTTCTTTTAGATTTGGTTCTAAATATTGGTTTAAAGTCGGCAACTTGAGGTTCCGTTTCTAGTCGCTTTTGTATATTTTCAGGTATTTTCGGTCCGTATAGATCTTGTTCATTGGTTTGTCCTCTTTCTTCGTTAGTAGCCGAAGTATTGCCATCCTTTTCGGGTTGACTTTGTTCTGGTTTTTTGGCGTTAGTATTTGTTCTCCAAGAGTTGATTTCGTCGAAGTCTATATTAGCAAATATGCCTCGAGCCGGCGAAGTGTTACGCTCCACGTTCTTAGGCACATCAACAAAATCTTCAAAGTTTATTTCCTTGATTTTATCATCATCCTTCTTAGGAATTTCCTCTTCTTCGCTATCACTTAGGAAAATAGATTTGTAAAGATCCATTTTGTCGAATTTCTCAATAGTATCAGTAACTTGAACTCCTTCATTTTTGTTTTGTAAATCTTTTTCGGATTCTTTCAAAAACAGTTCTGCAACAGTCATTCTTTTGTTGGATCCCGCGTCTTCACTCGTGGAAGGCAATGGGTTGTCGACTGTTGAGCTTGAGGCTTGTCTATTTTCATTGGAAGTGTTGGCTAGAGGTTTCTTGTGTGTAATTTCGGTGGGCATAGACTTGGAGCCACCGAAAGTGGTCTGTTCTTTGGCGAAACTCTCTTTGTTATGAACTGATGTTTCTAGATACGAGAATATTGAGTACGACACTTTTGGCTTTTCTGCTTTTTCTGGCGCCGCTCTGAAACAAAAAAAATGAAAGATTTTTTGGGCTGATAGCAAAACTTGTCTGTACTAGATGGCGCTATTATAGTTTACAGATTGATGGATCATCTGTCAAGTTCAGTGCACAATAAAAAACTATAGGGGGTACCTATTGGGATTTTAATGCGCTCAAAATGCTTTATTATTCTGTTAAATGAAAACAAGCTATTTCTTAACTCACTTTTAAAATAATCTGATTTGTACGAAACATAAACTTGCAAGATGTCCCTGATTTTTTGATTTATTTATATTTATTTATTTATATTTATTTATTCATACAATTTTACAACATGTGTTACAAAAACTTGGCATCATTAAACCTAGTTCGGTTTGTCTTGATGCTGCACAAACCTCTAATTTCTTAAATACTTAAACAAACTAGTCTATTACAACTTATTTATAATGTTTATCGATGCAGTGTATAGGTACCTATGTTGTCCTGCCGCACGGCGGCCTACATCAATAGCAGTAGGTACAGCGCAAGCGCTCAGCGCCAATAGTGCCATGCCAATACAAAACCGGTTGCGCTGCGAACATATACAGGTTGCTCCTTCCTATCACGCTTGCTTATGGTTAGGGTTTGAACTATATTATCATTAATAAAAATAGTGGACATCTTAATATATTTTTGATAACAAATAATTCTTTATTTTAAAGTGAATATTTCTTTCTGTTAAGCTTTCCCTTAATTCTAAGGGAAGCTCGTTTATTAACCTAGGTAATAGGTAATCTAATGATCGCTTGCCGTAAAAATTATACGCCCGAATTATATTCAACTGTTTATTCGAGATTTGACGAGTTACTTTTGTTCCGGTTTTGAAATTGTCGCCGAATTGGAAGTAGCTTTCTTTTAATAAAATTGACTTAATTTTAAGATGGATGGGTAGAATTTTGGTAAATTTAAATATTTCATTTTCAACGTCCTTGAATGCTTTTTTAGTTCTATACGGAATAATTTGTTTTAACATTCTCAGTTGCAAGTTATAAATTCGATCGATGTACGTTTTAAATGTTCGACCATAGCTACTGAGACCGTATTCAATGATACTTTCAGCTAGGGCGACGTGAATCTGGAGTCTCATTCGATAAGGCACTTTTCGTTTAACCAAAAACGTTTTGGCCATTATAGCTCGTAGTTTAGTACAAACGTTATCAATATGAGGACCCCAGTTGAATCGATCGTCAATAATAAGGCCCAGGTAAGTATGTTGAGATACTTTTTCCAACTGCTCGCAGTGACACTGAACTGTTGAACTATGTAAACAAATATGATCATGTGCAACTATTTTTATTTCCTCTGTAGTGTAAATGTGACTTGAGTGCACATGAAGTAACTTTGTTTTACTCGCGTTTAGAACAAGCCCTGCGTCATGAGACCATTTACTTAAAAGCGTGAAGTCATGTTGCAAGTTCGATATTGCAACCTTCACATCTCTATTAGCCGATACTAGACAAGTATCATCTGCATACTGGTAAATAGTACAGTTTTTGATAATATTGTTCAGGTCGTTAACGTACGCTAAGTAATGTAAGGGTCCCAAGACAGAACCTTGCGCTGTACCGACAGTGACTTCTGTCAAGTCACTGTAAGTGTTGCCAACTTTAACACAGCACGAACGGTCCCTTAAGTAGTCTCCACACCATTCCAGTAGGGGCCCACGTATCCCCGTATCATCTAATTTACTCAAGAGTGTATTGTGTCTCAACGTGTCGAATGCTTTGCTGTAGTCAATAAAAACCATCAGGACGTGCTGTTTATCTTCGAGACATTTGTTCACATGATCAGTAAAACTTGACAGCAACTGGGTAGTACTTTTATTTTTCTGAAATCCGTACTGGTTTTTTGATAGAATTTCGTTTTTAGCATAGAAATCTTGAATTTCGTTACCTACGTATTTTTCAAAAATTTTATCTAGCAATGGCAATATAGTGATTGGCCTATAATTGCTAAATTCTAACTTAGATCCTTTTTTAAAGATTGGCCTGACTATACCCGTTTTAAGTTCAGTTGGATATTTACCAGATTGAATGCTCTTATTAATTAAACACGCGATGGCATTAGCAATTCTATCAGCTATACTTTTGACATCTATTGGCCGTATACCGTCCATACCTGATGATTTATTGGTTTTGATGTTTTTTATAATTTTATGAACATTTGATTCATCCGCTTTTTTAAATTTCATGGACAAAATACTGGGTTTTCTATAATCTGAAGGCTGAAGTAAGGGTTTTTCACATTTCGGCAGTGTGTCCAGTACAGATTTGGTAAACCCTTTTGCAAAGCCGTTAGCAATACATTTTTCATCGACGGAATTTCGCTTCATCGCCTTTAATATCACTTCATCCAACGATTCTGATATTCTACCAGTCAACGTATTTAGAATTTTCCAGACTTTTTTGGGGTCATCTATATTGTTATTAATTAAATTTTTGTAATAATTATTTCTATGTTTTTCTACAATTTTGTTTGAATTATTTCGCAATTTGTGGTATTCTAATAATAAAACTTTATTTGTGCTATCATTTTTTAGTTGCAAAAGCTTAGTATCCTTTTTACGGATTGCGTTATTTACTCTTTTGTTTACCCATCCTTCTCTATTACGATGTGAATTACTTAATTTAACTTTATATTTGGCCTGTTCGTAGCTGGCATCAAAATTAGTTGTTATGTATTTGTGTATTTCAATAGGACATGACATAGAATAAGTAGGACTCCAATCAATACTATGTAACTTTTCCTGCAATAATTTACGATTGAATCGCCATGTGTAAGTTGGAACATCCTGTACAGTCCGGGAGCTAACACAGGTGACCGCAGTCACGCGGTGGTCAGCCAGTACTGTTCCGAGCGCTGCGCAGAATACGTCATGCATACGGGATCTCACAAATATGTGATCAATACATGTTTTAGTTACTTTATCCATACGCTTTTCTATTCTCGTGTAGTCAGTTATTCCACACGAAAACCCGTGCTCGTACATAAGGTTCAAATATCTGTCCCGTATGCATTCCGTAGACTTAATATTTATGTTGACATCACCCAGTGCGATCATGTCAAGTGTATGATATTTGCGTAATATTGGTTTTAATTCTATCAGAAACGATTCTTTATTTAGGCGTGGTGGTCTATAAAGTGCACACAAATTGACACGGTACCCGCTTTGGGTGGTAATTTCGCTTATGAGACATTCAAAGTGAATTGTTGTTTTTTGAATTATTGTGACATTGTGGTTCCGGCGCACGTACATAATTATGCCGCCACCTTTATTATGTATGCGTAAATTTGTGTGCATTTGATACCCACTTATGGAAAAAAGTGAACTTAGGGAGTCTGTGATATTTACCTCGGTCAGTACAATAACATCAACTGATTGGTTTGAAGTATGGATAATTTGTTCGACTTTAGCAAAGTTTTTGATAATTGACCTAATATTTACGTGCAATACTGTGAAGTTACAGTTATGCTTTGGAATATGTTTAGAGTAGTCCACAAAATCTATACAGTCATATACTTCTGTTATATTATCTGAAATAGGAATATTAGACATACTAAAACTGAAAAAGTTTACCAATTATTACTAATATAGGTTTTTAGGCGGCAAGCTTCTCGTCTTCCAGCAAATTTTCGATATCACACTCATTGCGTAAAACAAAGGTTTTGGTTTAAGGTACTTCTGACCTGACCTGTCTTTAAAACGTCCCCGATTTGATCCAGGTAGGTTCTTCATTTCTTAGGTACCTACTATGTATTTATTGATTTGGTCACAGATAATATAATACTAGTCGAGTAGTGCAGATATCTAACGTCATAGAGGGAGTTCGATTGCCCTAAGATGGCTATTGGCGGGCTATTTGATATGTCGACTCAGCGCGTGCGTTGCTAGCGACATCTAGGTTATTTACTGGATACTTCCTATTTATGTCTTTTGTATAGAAAAATATTGTAAAATGTGAATGTGTTTTCCGTCTCAAAACAACTTAAATAATGTATTTATAATTCTCCAATACTCTGTTTCTGTAAATTTGCCTTTATTCAGACTTTTAAGTTACATTCGCTACCCGTATCGCCATCTATTGTTTTTTTTTGGTCTTATTTACTTTAGTAAGGAATGAGACCCCATGATTTCATGACAAACCTGTTGACCCCAGGGTCTGGCACATTGAATCTCTTGCAGACGAGCGGCTCTGGTCTCCACACGGTGGAAGTCCTGGTCATCACTCCGTATACCCCCTTCTCAGCTGCCTCCATTTGCTCCTAGAAAAATAATATACAGGGTGTAAGAGACGGTGCAACGAAAACTTTGCAGGCGTAATCAGACCGTGAAACTTAACAGCTTTTTTAACAGTGAATTTTTTTCGACCTTCCATACAAAATTCCCGATCAGCTGAGTGACTTTTTCCCTGAATAATGACCCCTATAGTCTGTAAAATATAGGATAATTCCTGTGACGTTTGTAACCTTGGAGCAAATGCTATGACATAAGGTCCATTTTCCTAGTAAACAAAAGAAAATGGACCATAGGTCATAGCATTTGCTCCAAGGTCACAAACGTCTCAGGGATCATCCTATATTTTACAGACTAAAGTCGGTTTTTACGACACCCACGAGTAGAATTCGGTTATGGACTGGGTCATAAATAAAATATGAAATTTCTACGCATAAAACTATTGTCTAAAAATACTACGGACTTGAATCATAATTTTTTAAAATATTTATAGTTTGAATTAATAAACAGAAAAATTATATAAAAGTAAGTGTTCGACGCCACCCAAAATAGCAATGCATGACGTGATACATTCCTATTTTCAGAAAAAAAACCTTTTTAGATGGCTTTAAAAAGTAGCTCATATAATCTGCCCGTCCACAGCCCTATGGGGGACTAGTGTGATGCTCTTTTCTAAGCCGGCATCGCACGACATATTTTGGTTCTATAGAATGTAGTAAAAGTTTATTTAACTTAAACAAATAATTATGAGCATTATTGTAGTATATTATTGTACCTTGACGACCCATCGGTGGTATTTATCACTTTGTGAATTTGTTCCCAGTCTGGTTAGGACATTGCGGGCTGAACCACCCGATTGTCCGTAAGAAAGATGGTTCCGTGTTTCGGATAGCACGTTAAGCCGTAGGTCCCAGTTGCTATGATTACTTAAACGGCGGTCGTTACCCGACCATGTCAGAAGCCTGCTGCTTGTAGAAGGCGGTTGAAAAATTCTGACACTAGGGTTCATTGGGTCGTTGGACGACTTGGTGACCCACATGGAAAGAGAGAGATTGTACCTTGGTAGCTAAACCATAGTTGTTTCTGCTCTTGGCGACGGCAAATAAAGGGTTAGTTGCGCCGTCGTCGGGCTCCGACGCGTGTGTGAACCTGAAAATAAATAAGTAAAATACTTTGGTCCACGGGCATAGCCAGGTTTTGGTATCGGGTTGGGGTTCAAAAAAATTGTTGTAGCCGTCAATGGTGGCTAGGGGTTTTGAAATAAAAGCGAATATTTGTATTAAAATTACTTTTATTTTTTGTATTTATATTGGTACAGAAGAAATCCGTGTCGCTCACCAAGATGGCTGGCAAGAGAGGCGGCGAGCGAGCAGTGCAGTGCAGATTAAGACATAATAATAGGTTAAGGCAGAACATAGGTGGCGTTAACAAAAATGAAAATACCAATAGTACATAACTTTGTGTTGGTTAGCATCTTTTAAATCAACATATCGTAAGCACAATGTGACTTGCTTAATGCGCGCGCGCAAGTCTGTCGTCTCGGCAGCGAGAATCTCAAGGGGCGGTACAGATATCTTGACGACTGAAGTAGCGCAGTGGTAGTGCGACTGCCTTTGACGCAGAAGGTTCCCGGTTCGATTCTCGGTGGGTCACTCACGAAGTTGATATTTATCACTTTGTGAATTTGTTCCCAGTCTGGTTAGGACACTGCGGACTGAAACACCCGATTGTCTGTAAGAAAGATGGTTCCGTGTTTCGGATGTCACGTTAAGCCGTAGGTCCCGGTTGCTGTCTATGATCACTTAGACGGCGGTCGTTACACAACGATGTCAGAAGCCTGGTACTTGTAGAAGGCGGTTGAAAAATTCTGACACTAGGGTTCATCGGGTCGTTGGAACGACTCGGTGTCCCACACGACAAAAGAAGAGATATCTTGAGCAAACTCTTGGGCATGTTCAACATGCTCTGTGTGCAAAACAGGCACAAAAGCACATGTATCGCCAACGAAGCGAGCTCGACTTTTCACGCTACAAACGGGCGAGGGGCACAAACACTAACCGGGGGTGCAATACAGGCACAAAAGCACATGTATCGCAAGCGAAGCGATCTTCATTTTTCATCCTGCAAACGTTTGCTGCTAAGCATTATGATATGTACTCTATATGGGCTGAGCAAGGAAGGGGAACTTTTCGGGGGCTGGCTACGCCTGTGTTTTGGTGCGTATTTATAAATCGCCCTCAACTCTGAGATCGATCTCAAAAGCGATTTTGACAAATGTCAGTAAAAGGCGCACTCAATATCCATCTCATAGTTGAGTGCGGTTTATAAATACGGGCCTTGGTGTATTTTGACCACAGCTGAGTCGTTAACGAATATGTTGTGTTCCCGTTGTACTAAACTTCCTATTAAAGGGTTTAGTCAAGCTAATACAATATATACATTATACAGGGTGTAAGGGACGCGGTAAAGAAAACTTTGCAGGCGTGCTCAGACCTTGAAACTGAACAACTTTTTCTATGGGGGCTATGCTGGTAAACGTGAATTTTTTTCGATCGATACAAAATTCCGAACAGCTGAGTGACTTTGTATGAGAACTTGAAAATTTTTTTCGTTTCCCAACATAGCCGCCATAGAAAAAATTGTTCAGTTTCATGGTCTGATCACGCCTGCAGAGTTTTCGTTACACCGTTCCTTACCCCCTGTACAAAACTGTGTGCATAATAGTAGATTACGTACTTAGGCATGTAACCATCAATAACAACCGAGGTTTTTTAACGCCCGAGCGGAGCGAGGGCGGTACCTTTCCGAGGTTGTTATTGATGTTACATACGTGGTACGTATACTGCTTTACATATCGCATGAAAAGTGAGTAAAATAAAGCGATAAATACAAAAAACGATCCATAAATTATGATTGTATCGTCTGGTATTCAAATTGCACCACGAAACTTTTTTTTTCCATGATTGAAAAATATTGAATTAATATGAAAGAAAAGTATCCTAACATAAAGTAGACATTTTTTTGATCGTAGGGATATTAGTCATTTTTACTTTTGTTATTGTAATATTGAATAATAATTAGACAAACTCATTTATTGAGGTTATAAAAATACAGATTAAAAGTATAATTCCTGCGTTCAAGCAACACAATTCGTAGCGGCCAGTTCGAAATTTAAAATCGTATACAACTAATTGGATGCAACTCCTATTAAAAATAAGAAGAAATTGATTTTAACTTTTTAATTGTCGCGATTCTACTGGTTCTTTTTCTAGTTCCATATTTAAAATTACTTACAGGCTTAGTTTGAAAACCTCTCCTGTAAGTTGAACTTACAGGTCGTGTTTTTTGTCAGTACTGACCTACTTTCAGAGCATGAGATATGTAAAAACATTAAAAACTATCTACTTTCGAAATATTTGTATGTTGCTGTAGTTACATACCTGTCCCCCATTTCGCCTGTCAAAGGCCGATACAACTTGGCTGCCTGCTCGAACTCCACCATCTCCCTGTCCCGCTCCCACTCATTCAATCTGTCCATCTCGCTGTCTCTTTCTTGCGTGAAGGCTTGCCTATCTTTAACGAACTTCTCGTATCTCTGTTGCTTTTGAGGATTATTTGCGAAAGGTTTGAAGACTTTGTTAATTTCTTTTCCGGAGTCTTTTATTGATATGAAATCTAATTCTTTTGGTTCTGAATTATCAGATTTGTCTTTATTTTCTGTGCTTGATGTGAAGTTGACGTTTCGTCCGAGTAGTTTGGCGATCGGGTCGTTTTGTATGGCAGGCGTGGATTGTATGGGCTCTTCTTGTATGGGTTTTGGAGCTGTTTCGCCAAGAAGCGCCCCGCGCGCCTCTGCTGTCAGTTCGTGTCGGCCTAGACCTGTAAAATTGTAATATTACTAGTAAATGAACAGTTTGATATTAAAGGGGTAAATAGCACGAGAAATGGGACCAAATAACGGGACGAAGTTGATATTTATCACTTTGTGAATCTGTTCCCAGTATTTCTAGGGAATTGCGGGCATCTATCCGCTTTTATACTGATTACTTTCTTGTTATTCCTTCCTTCTCATTACATGCCCATAAAAGGAACTAATTTTATCTGTCATTCGTTGGATACTTTCAAACTCTCCTTAATAATTTACTAAAGTATAGCCGTTCGAATAGGCCATATTTGACGGCTGTCAAACCTGTACACAAGGACGTGTCAACAAAGAAAAATAGCCCTTACGTCACAGCGTTATCATGATTTTGACAGATAGATAGAGAAATTGACAGGGAACGCTGCTGCCCATTCCCTGGATCCATCTTTTGGCTCCTTTTAACTGCATCCACGAGTAGAAATGGGATGATGCTATATTAATGCCAACGCCACACAGTACATCTTCTTTTCGTGTGGGACACCAAATCGTCCAATGACCCGTACTAATATGACTACTACTGTAGTAGCCCCAACAGTCCATTGTTAGACAGGGCCTTCCCTTACTAGGATCATCATCCTCCTTGCCTTATCCCGTTCTCTGTCGAGGTCGGCTACCTAACCTAGGGGATTTGACGTGGGGTTTTATTTACACAGAACGTCTGCCATCTGAGCTCTGCAACCCGAAGGCTAACCTGGCCCGAATCCTAGGTTAAGTCACATTCAAATATCATCCAGATTCAAATATTATTTTTATCACGATGTTTTTCCCTCACCGTAAGGGAGTCGGTAAATGTACGTGAGTAAAAATACTGGGGATAAGGAGGCTATTTGCCATACTCACCACACTTGGCGGGCGGATTGGCGAGCGCAGCGCAAGCTGATGTATTCAGACAACGATGCTGCCCATTCCTTGGATTCATCCCTTGATCCGTTTTAACGACACCCACGAGGAGACATGGGGTGATGCTATTCTAAGCCGGCACCACACGGCAATATAATATGCCTACTGATACCACACCGCACAGCCATCGGAACAATATCATCCCAGCTATTTTTTTAAATTCGATTCATATATAGATATGTACAGTACCTTATACCTACTTATCATTTTTGTATTTCAATTCATATAATTCATTACATTCACTTCAAAATATTTCTTCCGTCACCTTATAGACAGGAAAATAAAGAGAAATGACGCTTTTCTTTTAAAAAGCCATTTATTTACTTTAAAAATATATAATAATAATAGTAATACGGCTGTAAAGATTTTGTACTGCAATTAAACTGTTGAAAACTTTTATCAGAAAATACTAACTAGGTATAGCTGTTTTGGGCTAAGTTAACTTAAGCTAAGTTTAAGTACCTGAAACTATGTGGGTACGTTACTAACGAAAACATTAATAATTTAACATACACACATACATATATCACGCCTTTATCCCTTGCGGGGTAGGCAGAGCGTTAACGGTCGTAAGAATACGGTCGCTATCGCCACGTCTGACATTTTTGAGGATTGTTTTCCAAGGTTGTTCCAGAAAACATGTGTATTACTATAGTGACAGGTTGTCAGCCTGTCGCCTAAAGATTGTAATACACCAATACCCTCGAGTCTCTTAGTCGCCTCTTACGACACCCGCGGGAAGGATGTGGGGTGATGCTATTCTAAGCCGGCATTACACGGCGGGTTAATAATTTAATGTACTTTTATTGTAATAAAATAATACAGTAGAATATGTTTATTTAATCGCTGTCTAATTTAGTCGTGGGCAAGATCTAAGGCTTTGTCTGCAAGCCATCTACCGACGAAACTTCCAGCCATACCAGACAGGGTGCCGCTGCCGATAGCGCCCACCACCGCGCCGATTGGGGCCCCCACCACCGCCCCCACGGGGCCCAGCGCACTGCCGGCTAGGGCCCCCACTTGTGCCCCACCCCACGCCCCGACGGCGCCGCCCCCCGCCCCGGCGCTCCAACCACCAGCCACCCCCGAAGCGGTCTTGATAAATTTAACTGGCACATTCAGATCCCTTGTACGTCTCACGTCCTTTAGGAGTTCCTCAAGGTGTTTCATCGTCGCTCTGATTTCCTTTACCTTCTTTGAATCAGTTTCGCTTCTGAGTTTCTTTTTCAATTCAGCAATGGCTTTCTCTAACTCTTCGATTATCTCGTTTGCGTGTTCCCTGATGTAGAGATCATCATTGAAAGCGCAGCCGAGTCGCCAAGCGTCGACCGCTACGGCGGCGACCGTCAAAGTGACTCCTGCATATTTGATGGTCTTATTGATAGCTTCGGCAGACTCGATTACTCCTGCTGGCACTTCTACGTGAGGATTGCGCGCGCTAGGACGACCCTTAGGGTCGATATTGATATGAGGATTGGCTCCCGAATTATGCCCAGTGTCGAAACGTATTGTTGGTGCGCCTGCAAGTTTAATTATGATTTAAGAATAAAATTTTACTAGTGACACGATAAAAAAGATTTGCTAAAGAAACGAATGCAAATATTTTAAGGCGTGTACCAGTTCATGGAACTGAAAAACGTTCCTTGGGGACTTTTCATGTTTCATAGGCTGGTTCACCCCTTAAAATATTTCCAGCATTTTTTTTACAACTGAAAATATTTTCAGACTCCGGTCTTGAATTTAGCGGGCAGCTACCCGCAGCGGCGGCGGCGCGCTCACAATTTTTTTCCAGGGAGTGCACAGCTCGTTGCCCGCTCCCGCGCGCTGTTTCCGAGAACGGGTCTATTTTTAATGTCTGCAAAAGATCCTGCCGCTGCCCGTAAAATTCGAGACCATAACTTTAGGAGTGGTCAAAATTACCAACCGACAAAGTCAATTCACATAGGACGTCCAATAAATATCTTATATATCGACCTACGATTCTTGGCGAAAGTTCAGTTTCATGGGCTGATTCACCCCTTAAAATATTTGCAGTTAATCTTTTTACACCTTATATACCTATAGATGGACGTAATGGAAGCAGTGTTGAGTTTGATTATTAATGTTCTAGATGCAAACAAAACATTAAATCCACGAATTTTCCTTATAGTTTTGAGAGCGTGTAACATCGCCTACCGACAGGTTTTCCATTTTTCACTTTGCCCAAGTTCATATCCCGAATGCCAGCCACTGTCTCCCTGTTGAGATGCGCGTCGGGGATCCTGGTGAACCGCGTTTGCAAGAATTCCCCGGCGCGCCCTCCGCGCAACGCGTCGCCGGCCGGGTCCTTGCCGTCGTCGTCTTTGCCAGGGATTTCGATTTTGTCGGACATTTCGATATTTTATAGTTTAACTTCAGTTCTGTAATATAACAGGTATGAATTTTTCTTGAGTGCAATAAATAGTTAAATAAAAAATATATATTTTTTTAAAGTAATCAATAAAAATCAACCAATCCTGCCCTAACTGCCCAAACTCATGCACGCTTGAAGACCTCCAGGAAGCAAACTCTAGAGGCATTTCCGTGGCTAAGCACTGGGAAAAGGTTATTTACCTAAGTTGTTACCATCTTGAATTCGACTAGATGAAGAATATGAATCACTAGATCACTGGCCTCATACGTCCGTCACAGACGATTCAATCAGTGTCTGAGGCAAGAGGCCAGACACTGCGTTGCCTGGGACTCAATTATGAAAAACGCAGGGTTGTCCAGGACCTGCGCCACTCTCTCGGCCTCCCTGGCTGACTCCGCAGGAACGACGAGTCGATACGTTGGCTGACCTCTGACGGAGCCCCGTTCCGAGTTAATGTGGAGCTGTCCTTCTCTGAGACCGGTCTGGGGTCTAGTTAATCCATCTCTCGTTTCGTAAGACCCCCACGGTAAAAAAGGGGGTGGTGCTATTCTAACTACACCACGCGGCTAAGGAATCAATAACCATTAATTTGACTAATGTTATTTTTTATTAATAATATCTCACATGCCAATTGCGTCTCAAAATGAAATTGTTATTAACTGTACTTACCGCTGTCTGATTGGATTTACAATATTGGGTATCATTTGTCTTGCGCAGATGATATGAGAAGATTATGGCCCTATGAAATGAGACACAATAAGCTTTATGTACATACACAACTTCCTATATCATTTATTGTAATATATAATTATTTAATATTAATATAAACACCTATTTTCATAGCGCTCTAAATATATTTAAAAAACTATGTGGTTTATTACTATGTATTACATACTTATTATCAATCTGAACTTAGATATAAACATATAGTTAAACCCATTTATTAAAGAAACATTACGAGACACAGAAAATAATGGATAAATAACAGGACAGACACTAACTAAACATAGAAAACAAAACATGCAGTATGCACTCTGTTATATCAATAAACTATCTAAACCATAATTTTTATTCAGATAGACTAAATTGACATTAGGTGGGTTGTCACGTAATTGTATTTAAAAACAATAAAAAAAATAGTGTTGTACCCCGAAAGATCAAGTTATATGATTCAGAGATAGTCATTGAATCTTTACGAACATAATTTAGTTAATTCCAATTTTCGTTAAAAATTGGCCTAAAAGACAAACATACTACTTTCTTTGTAACAAACTAACTTAACATTTATTTCCTGTCTGCACAGACAACAATAAGTTTTTGTTGTTATCGTCAGAAGATTACATTTTATTTACCAGGTTCACCACAGCAGCGAAGTAAGTTGTAAAGTTTGTTTACCATATGGGTTAATGTTACAGTCTTTTAAAAAAATAAGGCCATTCTTGGCTGTCAATTTAGTCTATCTGGGTAAAAATTATAGTTTAAACTATATATCATTAACGCGACTACTTATTGTTGACGTCCTGCTTATATAGCATCGACTTAATAAAAAAAGATGCACACTATTCTTGTGCCATTTTGGGTCATTTTCTTTCAAGTGATTTTAATTATTTACTTGGGTTTGCATTTAGTAATTGAGTAACATATTTTGAATTTCTTATTTTCATTTAACTTTTGAAGTATGTGCGTAATACAGAAACAATACAAAATCTGTTCATTATACAATTCTACTACACTACCAAATTCATAGAACATCGAAACTAAAATGTTACAGAAAATTAATAATCTTTCTTTCTTTTCGTGTGGGACACCAAGTCGTTCAACGATCCGATGAACCCTAGTGTCAGAATTTTTCAACCGCCTTCTACAAGTAGCAGGCTTCCGACATGCCGGGACCTACGGCTTAACGTGCCAGCCGAAATACGGAACCATCTTACTTACGGACAATCGGGTGGTTCAGCCCGCAATGTTCTAACCAGACTGGTAACAAGTTCACAAAGAGATAAATATCAACTTTGCGAGTGACCCACCGAGAATCGAACTCGGAACCTTCTGCGTCAAAGGCGTAGTGCGACACTACCATTGCGCCACATCGGTCGTCAACACAGAAAATTAATAAAAGCAAATAGTATAATGAAATTTCTTGGAAAGGATGTTTCGGTTAGGGTTGAACCACAAGATCTCTATGCCGTCATACATAGCCGGAGAAGCGACGGCCTCGTGGCATAAGACTGGCATTTCACTGAACGCAGACGGGGTCACCTTACGGACATCAACGACCACGTCTTCTTTGCTGGTGCTGCTTTTTGGAGCTATTAGGAACCACAAGTTTCCGTAGACGAATTCGGGGCTAGTGGCGAGATCCTCGGCCACAGCAAGCGGCATCTCTTTCAGCAACGTGGCATGGTGTTGCACACGTGACTGCGGGTGCGGCGTGAAGGATACGATTTCAGTTGCATTGTTCGTTACGTAGCTGTGTTCAGATGTAGCAACGTCGTCCGAAATAAGGTCCATTAATTTGTCTTGCTTGGTAACTACGATCACATCTCGTCCGTGAAGTATATCGCCAACTATTTTCTTATAGCTTGCTTCGATCTCGTCCTCATCGCAAGAACTGTTAGATTTGAATGAAATCACCATCTGTTGTTTGTCTGTTGACATGTGTCGAATTGTATAGTTTGTTTCTGAATACCGGTCGCTGCTGCACATTTTGTTTGGGTATGCTAAAAATAAAAATTAGACAGCGTACTTCACATTTTTGACCGGCTTCAAAAAAAGGATATTCTCAGTTTGACCTGTATGTATGTTTGTCCGTGATTATTTCGCGTTTGGATTAACCGATTTTGATGCGGTTTTCAGAAAAGTATTTGTCAGACTTAGGAGAAGATTTAAGGTAAATAAAAAAAACTCGCACTTTTATACGTCCTCTGAAGTCGGTTCTCTTTTAAAAAAGTTGTCAAATATGCAAGTTCGTTCATAGCGGTTGATGTGAATGAATTAGTTTGGGAAGTGCCACAAGGATAACTCACAAGCGTCAGAGATTGAAACCATCCGCGGAGTAAAAATTACGAGTGCGCTGACTCTAAAGGCGGGTTCAAACCTAGGCGGGCTATGCGCGTGAAGAACGCGTATTAAGAAGATCGTGTTGGTGGAAATTTTCATACAAAAAACGTTAACGTTTTTAACATACTTAGCGGTAACCAATTGTTTTGATTTTTAGGTATTTTATTTAAATTCACAAAAGCTAGGTTTATACGTTATTATAGTTTCAAAAATAATGAGGCACAAAAGTACACTTTTTTGATACTGAAAAATCTTTATGTTTGAGTGAGGTTACTTACAAAACTGAACATAATTTGGTCAAAAACGAAACGTATAAACCTAGTTCAGTTTATACCTAAGCGATCAAAACCATAATTATAGAATTTGGTTGAAATTTAGGGGTAGGGAAACGTTAACGCCCGTACCCCGATTTTAGTCTGTTTTCGAGGCGATTTCTCTGGAAGCCTGCTACCTGTCCCTATCGCACATTACGGTGCTTGCCGCGCGGGAGTCAAGATAGCACATAAAATTAGAAAAACGCATTTCGCGCGCGTCATGTCTGTGAATGATAGTCTTAATTAATATAAACTCACTAGTCGGCTTACATGATCCCAAACCAGCTACTTACGCGACAGTGGTACTACACGCGCACAACACGCGCTTTGCACGCGTACGTACGATTCAACCCTAACCCGCGGAGACAAAGAAACTATTGTGTTACAACAGAATAAACAGTACTAGCGTAGTATTACTGGCTACGCTGGACGAATACATACTTCCGATCTCGATAACGTCAGCTGGGTCAATAAATAAATTGACAAATGACAACGATATCATTGCTACATACATGCACATACACAATTACAATCTTTAGGCGACAGGCTGACAACCTGTCACTATAGTGATACACGTGTTGTCTGAAACAACCTTGGAAACAATCCTCAAAAATGACAGACGTGGCGATAGTGACCGTATTCTTACGGCCGTTAACGATCTGCCTACCCCGCAAGGGATAAAGGCGTGATATATGTATGTATGCACATACACAAATTACGCCTGGATCCTTCGCGAGGTAGGCACAGCCTTAACGACCGTAAAGGTACGGTCGCTACGCCCCGTCTGAAAAATACAGGGTGTAAAAAAATTGCTGCAAATATTTGAAGGGTGAGCCCATGAAACTGAACAACTTTTCCCAAGGAACGTAGGTTGACATATGTAAAAAAAATTTGGACCTCTCAAACAAAATTACCGACGAATCAGGTCAATTTGTATGGGAGGTCCAAAAAAAATTTTCATATTTTGACCTATGTTTCTTAGGAAAAGTTGTTCAGTTTGATGGGCTGATTCACCCCTTAAAGGATTTGCAGCTAATATTTTTACACCTTATATTTGATGGTCGTTTCTGATAAGTCATGCATCACTACTTCTTATCTTCGTGTAAGACCGGTGTGTACTATATACTGTAGTCTCTAATATATATCGTCCAACAACCCAGTATATATGCATGCATCACTAATATAATATCAGCAGTGACAGGTTGTCACACGTCAAACCTTCGAATTCCTTAGTCGCATCGTACGACACCTGCGGGAAAGAAATGATGTGATGCTATATAAGCCATTACACGGCAAACATCATTGTTTATTTATTTATTTTAGAAAAATCGCGAACTCTTAAAGCCGTGGTCTACGAGGGTAATAATATCTGGATATAATAATGTATACTAAGCGCAAAACAAGACATTACAATTCACGGTGAAATTAAGTTGAAAAGCAGTTAGAGTATTGTGCAAAGGCAAATGATTTTACAATCGAAAACTGTACTTACAATTCTCTTAGGAAATAAACCGGCTGGGTTGTAAATTTATATGTTTAAAATGAACAATTTGAACCCAGGGACTCTTGTGAATATCGCATTCGACGCACGCGTCTCCTATCAAAAGTCCAAAGCTAATGCAAAAGCAAATGGTCGGTCGTATTGCGCTTGCGCTGAATCTAGGGATGTTATCAATGTAAAATGTTACGGATTCGGATACGTATATTGAAAAAGCCGTGCGATGCCAGCTTACAATAGCATCACCCCACATCCTTCCCGCGGGTGTCTAGGGGACTCGAGAGTATTGGTGTATTACAATTTTTAGGCGACAGGCTGACAACCTGTCACTATAGTGACACACATGTTTTCTGAAACAACCTTAGAAAAAAATGACAGACGTGGCGATAGCGACCGTATTCTTACGGCCGTTAACGCTCTGCCTACCCCGCAAGTGATAAAGGCGTGATGTATGTATGTATGTATGTATACATCGTTTCCTGACATAATGTTCCTAGGGGAAAGTTGTTCAGTTTCATGGTCTGCTTGCACCCTAACAGTATTCGGGACGCTGTCCCTTACACCCCGTATTGAAATCATAATACCGGATTCGGTTACAGATATGATAATATTTCGTGATCATCTGAATTGAAGGTGATGCACCCTGGACCTTTCGTCTTCGGTACTTCAGCATTCATCACTTAACGGCTTAATTACCGACTTAGTTTGCCGTGTGATGCCGGCTTAGAATAGCATCATCCATCCCATATCATTCTTGTGGGTGTCGTAAGAGGCTACCAAGGGATTTGAGGCTTGATGTGTATTGCAATTTTAGGCGACGTGCTGACAACCTGTCCCTGCGGTAATAGTCTTCTGAAATTACCCTCAAACTTTTGTCGGACGTGGCTTAAATGACCGTTTTTACGGTTGATTACGCTCTGCCTACCCCGAAAGGGAAATAGGTGTGATTAATGTATGTACGTATGTATGTAGTTACAAAAAATTGCCCTGTAATGACCATTAGTGGCTAATCGTAGACGATGAAACTCACAAGAGTTGTCGCAAGGCACTGGTGAGATCGATGCCTCGCAGATTTGCATTTATAGTCCATACCTATCCTATAACACTCCGGGTTATCTGAAAAGAATTATTGAACTAAAAAACAGAAAAACAAATAACGCCGAAGAAGTAGATAAAACACAATCGGTTAGTGAGTGACAATAGTAATGGTACGAGCAACCGAACGGAACGCAGTCGACGCATCAGAAAGAGGGTAGACAGATATGTTTGCCCTTGGCAAGATGACAACATTTGCCAAAACAGTCTACTCGTGACCATGGAGCGTGTAACCGATTCGCAATATCGAGGTAAAAACAAACATAATCGTGGTGATAATCCCGTTAATACTATTAATTTAAGTGTTGTGAACAAGTTTGCCGTGTGATGCTGGTTTAGAATAGCATCACCCCTTTCTTTCCCATTGGTGTCGTGAAAACCGACTAAGGGATTCGAGGGTTTCATGTATATTGCAATTTTAGGCGACAGGCTGACAACCTGTCACTATAGTGATACACGACTCATCTGAAACGACCCTCAAACATTTGTCAGACGTGGCGATAATGACCGTAATTTTACGGTCGTCAGCGCTCTGCCTACCCCGCCAGGGATATAGGCGTGATTTGTGTTTATGTATGTATGTGTTGTGAACAACCACGAAAATCTGAAAACTTTATGAATACCGTTCTTTTTCGGATATCCACTAGTTTCGGTTACGGTTACGGAGCTTCACAACATCCCTGGTCGATTAGTCATCATGTATTCCGATAAGTTCTGCATTATTTGCACTTCATTCTATTTTTAGCCGACCTTAAACAAACAAATGGGAAGAAGGAGGTTCTCAATTAATCACGTATGCAATTTTATTGTTATGTTTTAATTCACGACCGTAATTTTACGATCGTTGAAGCTCTGCCTACCTCGCAAGGCGTGGTTTGTGTGCGTGTGTGTTTGAATTCACACATGACACATCGTTATCGCGGGTTGGTTATAAGTAACTAGTTATCTTAAATTATTGTTTTGATGCCATCCAAAATAGTGTAATACAAACATGCCCCGTGCCTTTATCCCTTGTGGGTTAGGCAGTGTAATATGACGTCATACAATATTTTCATACAAAACGACGTTTTAAGTCGTCTTAAAAAGTACAGAGGAGGATCTACCTATGGGCTTAATGGGCTTCAACTGCCCAGTGAGTACGGGGTGACCCCAGCCCCTGCTAAAAAAAAAATGGGCCAAAAAAGCAATCGCAAGGTTGGCAACCCGTGTCTGTGACTATCAAACGCAACGGGGAATTCCCTGCCGCCGCCGCGCCCATATTCGATTTATTTTATAGCGGGCGAGTGGGCGGGTGAGCCAGTATTACCAACTTAGTGGATTTTCTATTAAATCTGGTGGTTTTGGCTTGCCTTTTAACGAGTGGCAAGTGCATTTGTTTAGTAAAATTTATTGGCACAAGAATAATACCATTCGAAGAAGTGACGTTGATAGTTCGTACGAAAACGACTCGGGGTCTGAAGATGACTTAATAATACAAATGATTTTTGTTACATAATGTATAATTTTGATGTTATTTCTCATAATAAATGTATTTTTAAACATATCTCGCTGAGACACGATAGTAACCGAGTTCACGATTTAGGAACAATGTGTTTTTTTTAATTAACATAAAACTTCTACTTGCCGTGTGATGTTGGATTAAAATAGCATCACCCCATTTCCCGTGGGTGTCGTAAAAGGCGACTAAGGGACTCGAGGGTTTCATTGTGTATTGCCATATTAGGCGACAGGCTGACAACTTGCCACTATAGTAATACACGACATCGAAAACGATCCTCAAATACTTGTCAAAGGAGATTAACGATCTTAATTTTGCGTGCGTTAACGCTCTGCCTACCCCGCGAGGGATAAAGGCGAGGTGTGTGTGTGTGTGTGTGTGTGTGTGTGTGTGTGTGCGTGCGTGCGTGCGTGCGTGTGTGTGTGTGTCAATGATAGTAACACTTCAGATTACAAGATTATACAATCCTGTGGCGGGCGGCTATCAATGCGATTTATACAGGAAACTATTCAAAGATAAACATGGCAACTCGAGCTCGTAATAAAACATTAGGTACGAGTACCTAAGTGCGTCAATCACTACTCACATAGTATAAAGCAAAGTCGCTTTTCGCGTCTGCACGTATGAATGCTTAAATCTTTAAAACTATGCAACGATGTTTGATGCAGTTTTTTTTATGGATAGAAAGAGTAGGTATTTGAATGGTAAACACTTGTACTGTTTCACAATTTCAATTTATTTATTTATCCGACCGGTTTCGCTTCACAGCATCATCAGGGGTACATTTAAGATAAGTATATATAATTTATTTACACATTATTATACACATCGCAAAATTATAAAAAAGTGCAATAATATTCCGCAAAATATCAACAATCTTATTGTTAAGTCGGTAGGAAAAGGATAGAATGATTCAAGAGGCAGGTTTATGTGTATAATACTTGCCTCTAACAACTTATTCCTAATGGGAAAATGAGTTAGAGCGGGCAGAGCCGCTGGGCGAGCCGCTAGTTTATAATAATAACAAAGTCAGTAGAGTACCTGCATTGTGTAAGTGGTGTTCGACTTAATCCATAGATATGTAAAGTAGGTATGAAATGTAGGTATTTTAATTTTATTTCCACAGATAAGCACAGAGCACACCACCTGCGTATGCAGCTCGTATACGGTGTGCCCTGCTTTTAACTCATCCTCCTTACCTTATGCCTAGGAAATTTGTTCAAAGTTTTACACAGAGCGACTGCCATCTAACCTCTTCAACCCGAAGGCTAACCTGGCCCGAATCCTAGGTTAAGTCACATTCAAATATCATCTGAATTCAAATTTTATTTTAATGTGGTTTTTATCACGATGTTTTTCCTTCACCGTAAGAGCAGTCGGTAAATGTACGTGAGTAAAAACACATTGCGGGGATCAAACTCGGGTCTCACGACTGTAAGACCGGTGTCCGAACCACACTCTTAGCTGTAGCGTGAAAACAAGAATATTGTGTCTCTTATTTTGTGACAAATAAATTATTAAAAATATAACTAATTGCGTTAATAAATTATTGTAACGTCTTGCACTGCGCTCGCCAATCCGACTCCAAGCGTGTTGAGTAAGGCAATACCCCCCAATACGGTGAGGGCCATGTCCAGCAGTGGACTGTTGTTTTTGTAAATACATACCTTGGTAGTCACGCGTTAAATCCGGTGGGGGGTAGCTAGAGACTGAAGGGAAACTTACCTTGGTCCCTTTGAGGTGCGTCAGTAGGTTCAAATCTGGTCCGTCTCGCACCCGCGGGGAGGGGGGAGTAGTCACGCGGTAGAGCCGGTGGGGGGTAGCTAGCCACTGACGGCAACGGCTTGGTGGATTTCACGAAGCCTTCTAGCACCTGCAAAAGGTTAAATTGGCATCATCATCTCGATTGCCGTGTGTGTGGCTTAAAAAAGCATCACCACATTTTTTCCTGCGGGTATTGTAAGACGCAACTACGACACCCGCAGTTTTGTATTACAACTTTAGGCGACAGGGTGACACTCTGTCATTACAGAGATACACGAATCAACTCAATACTCTATATCGCTGTGAGTGTAGTGTGACGTCCAGCGCTATAGAAAGTTTTAGTCTGTAAAATATAGGATGGTCCCTGTGACGTTTGTGACCTTGGAGCAAATGCTATGACATAAGGTCCACTTTCCCTTGTTTACTAGAAAAATGGACCTAAGTCATGCATTTGCTTCAAGTTTACAAACGTCGCAGGGATCATCCTATATTTTACAGTTTCTTTGTGGGTCACTCAATGTATTGTCAAAAAGCTATGACTTACATTACTTTCTCTTCTAACTGGGTGTTTTTTCTCTCTATGGCCGGTCTGCCCAACGCCAAGAGCACACCGGCTCCGTATGCGTTGCGTATCCAGCTCACTTCCGTAGTGACGCGCGTGATCACGTCCGTACACCCCTGCCACACCGGGTTACGGACGTGGTTACGCAGGTTACGCGCGTAGCTACGGATGCGAGCTGCAAGGGTCTGTTGCGTACCAACTGTCATATCCAAAAGGTGTGACATCTAACAGGGAATCTCATAGAATACAACGTCATCACTGCACGCAGAGTACGCAACCTGTTTGTCTTTTGGCAGCTGTACGGCGTAACTACGGCGTAACCCTACAATGCGTGCAGCACGCAACGGATACGAATCACAGGCAGTGTGCCGTATCTCATACAGTCCCATACATTACAACGTCATAAATACATGCGTAACTACGGATGAGAGCTGGATACGCAACGGATACGGAGCCGGTGTGCCCCGCCCTCATATAACTTCAGTCGCAAGGTGTAAAAATATTAGCTGCAGATATTTTAACAGAAGTATTAGTCCATAAAACTGAATAACTTTCCCCAAGAAACATAGGTCGAATAATAAAAAAATTTTTGCACCTCCCATACAAAATTACCAACCGAATATGTCAATTTGTATGGGAGGTCCAAAAATTATTCTCAGATGTCGACCTGTTTCTTGGGGAATGTTGTTCAGTTTCATGGGCTGATTCACCCCATAAAATATTAGCAGCTAATATTTTTACACCTTATGTATGTCTTCATCGTCTGCGTCCCTGTATTTATTTGATTGATTGTCAAAAAACTCCTCATCATTGGCCTCACACGTCTGTGACAGACGATTTAATCAGTGTCTGAGGCAAGACTTTTCGTGGCTATATAAGCCAATGCGGGAGCGGCATGACTTTCCGCACGCTCTACAAATGAAGGTGGTATTATAGACTGGAACATGCATGTTTAGGTGTCGTTTTTGCCTTTTGTTGGCGAGACCAGAGAACCAGGCGTCGTCGTGAGACTTACGCCCATCGTATACACGCTTTCGCCATTCGTCCCTATCCTCAGCAAGCTTCTCCCAGCTTTGATGGTCGATGTCAAACGCAGCCATATCCTGCTTGGCGCAATCTTTGAAACGCAGCATGGGTCTTCCAACCCCTCTTTTGGCGTTAGCTACGGCACCAAGCAGGACACGCCGCGGTAGACGCGAAGGTTCCATTCGGTGCACATGCCCTAGCCACCGCAAGCGTCTCTGCTTGAGCAGGGCGGTAAAGCTAGGCAGCTGTGCAATTTCTAGAACTCGCTCGTTTGTGACTCTGTCCTGCCAGGTTATATGCAAAAAACTATGACTTACATTACTTTCTCTTCTAACTGGGTGGTTTTTCTCTCTATGGCCGGTCTGCCCAACTCGAAGTCGTAACGCCAAATATCTTCAGGCGCGTCAACGCCACATATCTTCTCCCTGTATTTGATTGATGAATTGTCAAAAAGACTTACATTACTTTCTCTTCTAACTGGTTGGTTTTTTTTCTCTATGGCCGGTCCGCCCAACGCGAAGTCGTAATGTGACATGTCTTCGGTCGCGTAGATGTCATCGTCGTCCGCCTCGAACGCGCCAACGCCGAACGCCTGCCCACGGATTGACACCTGTAATCATACGCGGGCCGTAAGACTATGAAACTGAACAACTTCTTTTATGGGTTTCTTTAGCTATGAGCCGCGTTTACACAAGGTTCATAAAATTGTTGTAAGAAATAGAAAAATGTACTTATCCTATATTTTTCTCTTTTTTTACAATGACTAATACTTTACCATCAAAAAGATAAATGTAAAATTTACTACTTGGAATAAATGATTTGAGTTTGAGTTTATGTTGGGAAACGAAAAAATACAAAGTTGCTATGGGAACCCGAACTTTTGTTATCGCGTCCCATCGTAGCCTATATTAAGTTGTTCAGTTTCATGGTCTAATCATGTCTGTAAGGTTTTTGCTACACCGTCCCTTACATACATACATATATCACGCCTTTATCCATTGCGGGGTAGGCAAAGCGTTAACGAGCGCAAAAATACGATCGCTATCACCACGTTTGATTAATATTGAGGGCCGGTTGAGATAATTTGTTTATCACTATAGTGACAGGTTATCAGCCTGTCATCTCATAGTTGTAATACACATGAAACCCTCGAGTCCCTTAGTCGCCTCTTACGACACGCACGGAAAAGAATTAGGGTGATGCTATTCGAAGCCGGCATCATACGGGACAAACAAACAAAACAAGACAAAAGTGCAAAATAATACAAAATTTCAGAGCCAGTCATTTTTTATACATTATAATAGCCCCTATAGAAAAAGTTGATCAGTTTCATGGTCTGATCACGCCTGCAAAGTTTTCGTTACACCGTCTCTAACACCCTGAGTCAAGTCTGCTATTTTTTGTCATTGTAGCGCCATCGAAACTTAACTGTCATTCCATTGCCATTGTGATTTTTCTAGGCTTCAGACTACGAAACTACCAAAATCATCAAACTGAGATCCCATCGACATCCAAATGAAACAATCTTCTGTTAGTAAACTTAGGGCCCCGTATGTATGTATGGTATGTATGTGTGTGTGTGTGTGTGTGTGTGTGTGTGTGTGTGTGTGTGTGTGTGTGTGTCTGTCTGTGTGTGTGTGTGTGTGTGTGTGTGTGTGTGTGTGTGTGTGTGTGTGTGTGTGTGTGTGTGTGTGTGTGTGGGTGTGTGTGTGTGTGTGTGTGTGTGTGTGTGTGTGTGTGTCTGTCTGTGTGTGTGTGTGTGTGTATGTCTCTGTGTGTCTGTCTGTGTGTGCATGTCTGTGTGTGTGTGTGTGTACGTGTGTGCGTGCGTGCATGCGTGCGTGCATGCGTGCGTGTGTGTGTGGCCTCACCGTCTTCCCCTTGTCCCTCATGAGCAGGTGGCTGGAGGCGTGGGGCGCGTTGCCCAGCACTGGGCGCCGGCTCAGCCCGCTGTACCCCAGCCCAAACCGGTCGCTCTTGTGCGCAAGCACGTAGGGCTCATAGTCGTCCGGCGCGAACAGAGTCTCGTATTCGAACTCAGAGTCCGAGCTCTCCGGGGATTGGGTTTCTTTTTCCTGCAAATGATTAAGTGAAAATGAGTGTGACTATGGCAATATAATAATATTAATTATCCTGGACAATTCACACAGCGCCATCTATTCCCAAACTAAGCAAAGTTTGTACTATGGGAACTAAATAGCTGATACTAATACATAAATGCTTTTTTTGTAAATAAATACATATTATACATAGAAAACGCCCAGACTCAACACAAATATTTGTAAATTGAATGAACAAATATTTGTGTCCGGTGGGGATCGAACCCACGACCCTCGGCGTAGAAGGCAGGCATACTATCCGCTACGCCATCCGGACAGTCAATAACTAATAACTTGTGGGGTACCTGCTGGATGATGATTGTGGTTGACGTAATGAAAGTTCCGTCAGGCGATTATATTCACATATATTTGATCGTATGGTCTTGTGAGTTATGTACAAAGAATGAGCACTTGTGTGAAGGAAACTGGAGAAATGATTAGAAATTATACAGGGTGTAAAAAAAATTGCTGCAAATATTTTAAGGAGTGAATCAGCCCATGAAACTGATGAATTTTCCCCAAGAAACATAGGTCGTAATATTTTAAAAAATTATGGACCTCTCATACAAAATTAACGACCGACCAAGTCAATTTGTATGGGAGGTCCAAAAATTTATTTCATATTTCGACCTATGTTTCTTGAGAAAAGTTGTTCAGTTTCAAGGCCTGGTTCAATATTCATAAGTAAACTTAAAAAACTGCTTCTTGATCTGGCGTGTTAGGTACAGTGTGAATGAGTTTTTAGAATTAAGAACGAATTAATATTAACACTGATCAGCAATAATTTTTAGAAAATTTTTAGATTAATTATGATAGAATTTTTTATTTTAGAATTTATGATAGAATTTTAGATAAATTATGTTGTTTTTAATGTACACTTAGGTACTTATGTGTATCAAATAATTAACTATTTATTATTATTTCATAAGTTTTGACGTAGCCTGTTTGATGTCAAAAAAAAAAAAGTTTTGACATGTAAAATTTTATTTATTTTATCAATAAAAGACTGAATACTGAATACTGGTTCACCCCTCAAAATATTTGCAGCTAATATTTTTACACCTTATTATGTACAATCGACAAGATTGGCAGCGGGCAGCAGCGTTCCCTGTGAATATCTACAATATCTTGCACTGCGCTCGCCAATCCGCCTGCCTAGCGTGGCGATTAGGGCAATATTCCTCTTTTGAGGGAGGCCCATGTTCAGCAGTGGGCTGTTGTGGCTATTGTAATAGCAGTAGCAAGGGTTTAACTGTTTATTGCACACAAGATAAAACATAGGACACCACATTTAGATAAAAAACACAACAGGTACTACTTATTTCTAAAAATAAATCTCTTCCAGCAGTCCTACGGTAGAGAGATAGCATAAGGTGAGGCTGATGATCGTGCACAATATTTAATAGGTACTAAATGCGGTATTTAAAAATAATACATAAACTAAAATATTAAAGGAGAATGCCCATACGTGGGCTAACCATGTGTCTTGCGTACAAAACAAATAAATGCAATATATAATATCGCCAATTTCAATGACAAATAGCAACGTTAACTGTTGCACAAAACCCGGAAAACTTATAAAAATAAAATTGAAAATCTACGTTTACCTATTTTAACAAAAATAAATCTTTTCTACACTGCTTACCGAAAATAACGTATTTAGAACTAAATACACTAAAGAGCGCCAAACATCAGCACTTTTGTCTCTTTCGATGCCCGACTTTGACACTCAATAACTCCAGCAGTAGTATGTTGCATAAAAATTCCCTATGTTAAAATGATAAGCAATATTTAATCTCTATTATTATATAACTTTGGCTTTGATGCGATTCCTGCAAGTGTGACGCAAGACTAAGGAAAAACAGGACGAGCATCCAAACAAAAGTTGCTAGATCCTTTACATAATACATACGTACATACATATATCACGCCTTTATCCCTTGCGGGGTAGGCAGAGCGTTAACAGCCGTAAGAATACGGTCGATATTGCCACGTCTGACATTTTTGAGGATTGTTTTCCAAGGTTGTTTCAGAGAACATGTGTACCACTATAGTGACAGGTTGTCAGCCTGTCCTTTACATAATTATACTGATATACTACAAGGTTATTCACCTGTCTCAACTCCGGCGGCATATAGCACCCGTACACCTTGTGTTGTTGTGTTGCCTTCCTCTTCTCTCTCTTGCTGACTCTTTCCCCCGCGCCCTGGCCTGGTCTCCAGCCCATGGCGCGCAACATCTTCACGGCGGCTGTCTCGTGCACTGCTCGCACTAGCTGCTCCAATACTGGTTCGCCTGTGTAAGCAAAGTACTATGTATTGGTAGGTATACGGGGTGTAAAAAAAATTGCTGCTAATATTTTAAGGGGTGAATCAGCCCATGATACTGAATGACTGTCCTCAAGGAACATAGGTCGAAATATGAAAAAATTTGGACCTCCTATAGAGTTGACATTTTGTATGGGAGGTCCAAAAATTTCTTTCATATTTCGACCTATGTTCCTTGGGGAAAGTTGTTCAGTTTCATGGACTGGTTCACCCCTTAAAATATTTGCAGCTAATATTTTTACACCTTATATTGTGTGCGGCTGGCTATGGCTAAATAACGTATGGCCGTTCGAATAGGCCATATTTGAGAGGTGTCAATCCCATCTACAGGACATGTCAACAAAGAAGTCGTCAGACGGTCTCCTGTGTTGCGGACTCTCCCTTAACCAAATGGTCCGCCACTTGGTGATACTTCTACGTAATAATATACAGGGTGTAAAAAAAATTGCTGCAAATATTTTAAGGGATTAACCAGCCCATGAAACTGAACAACTTTCCCCAAAGAACATAGGTCAAGTCACATTCAAATGTCATCTGAATTAATTTGAATATGGGTTTAATCACGATGTCTTTCCTGCACCGTAAGAGCAGTCGGTAAATGTACATAAGTAGGTAAAAACACATTTTTACATGGCGGGGATCGAACTCGGGTCTCACGATTGTAACACCGGTGTCCTAACCATTTGGCCACCGACGCTCCTGAGTTTGAGAGATCATCATCACTAAATACCAATAATATTACCAGGAATGGGTCCGTCATGGAAGCGCCCCGGTCTCGGCCGCTTGCGTCCGGAGAACTCGCCGTGCGTCTGCAGGCTGCGCGGCGCGATACCGAACTCACTCCGGTCTTCATCGTCCATGAAGTCTTCCGGCCTTTGACTCTGAAATAATTAGGTAATTATAATTTATTAACAGTGCAAGCTGGACATGATTGTCTTCTTCTTTTCGTGTAGGACACCGAGTCGTCCAACGACCTGATGGACCCTAGTGTCAGAATTTTTCAACCGCCTTCTACAAGTAGCAGGCTTCTGACATGGTTGTGTAACGACCGCCGTCTAAGTGATCATAGACAGCAACCGGGACCTACGGCTTAACGTGCCATCCGAAACACGGAACCATCTTACTTACGGACAATCGGGTGGTTCAGCCCGCAATGTCCTAACCAGACTGGGAACAAATTCACTAAGTGACAAATATCAACTTTGTGAGTGACCCACCGAGAATCGAACCCGGGACCTTCTGCTTCAAAGGCAGTCGCACTACCATTGCGCCAAATCGGTCGTCACATGATTGTGATACCTACTTTGTAAAATAGGGCCATCTTATAATAGGTGCGCTTCCATCGGGCGAGCAGGGGCCTATCCTATAACCGTGACAATTTGACAAATTTGACAGTTTTTGACAATATTGTCGCATTGTAACTACAAGTGCTGTACTATAAACGCGACAAATTTGTAAAATTGTCACGGTTATGGGATAGGCCCTATGCTTACCGCCGCGCGCGGCATGCGGCGCAAATCGCGACCGGTGTAGACGTGTTTCGCCTGAGCATGAGCAATTGAGCATGCACTACACCACGCGAAGCACATCCACACCGGCCGCGGCACTGTTGTGAAGGTAAAGGAAAAAAAGATTTTTGAATGCCAGTCCATGTCCAGCAGTGGACTGTTGATGATGATGATATGCTAAAAACTAAGTAATATTACCCGTATAAATAAATATCCGGACAATTCACTTAGCGACCTCTAGCCTAAGTAAAGCTTGTACTAGAGAAACTAGATAGCTGATATTAAAACTTATACACTTTTTTTGTAAATACATACATACATGCATATATCACGCCTTTATCCCTTGCGGGGTAGGCAAAGCGTTAACGGCCGTAAGAATACGGTCGCTATCGCCACATCTCACATTTTTGAGTATTGTTTTGAAGGTTATTTCAGAAAACATGTGTATCACTATAGTGACAGGTTGTCAGCTTGTCGCCTAAAATTTGTAATATACCAATACTCTCGAATCCCTGAGTCGTTACGACACTCAAGCGAAGGATGTGGGGTGATGCTATTCACCCTGTAAATAAATACATAATTTTATACATATTCTTACAGATTTTTGTGCTTTCTCAGCCCTGGAGCTCTTAAACGCAGCAGGAGTCCATCCCTCAGCCGTGCCAACTGTGTTCTGGAAGCCAGCGGAGAAGCCTCCCGTGAAGGCACCATGGAACCTCCTCCTGCCGTGGTCATCCACTGCATACTGATCAGTCGGTTGTTGGAACTTTTTCTTAGAGGAAATCTCATCTGTAAGCCAATATTTTATTTAGAATTGGCGGGTGGCGCCTGCATGGAATTCGGTTTTAATATTCATCCCGTGGCATCCCACAGCAACTTTTTTTCAGGATAAAAACTATCTTATGTGTTAATCTAAGTTAACCCCTATGTGAGTGCCAAATTTCATGAAAATCAATTCAGTAGTTTTTGTGTAAAGGATTAACAAACAACATACAAACTATCGCATTTATAATATTAGTATGATTTTCGATCTGAAATTGCTTATTAAATAATATAACAGCAGGAACATTAGTGAAGAATTTGGTTGTCTTTGAATTTTATCCTACTAGCATTATAAATGCCAAAGTTAGTCTTATTTGTTTATTTATTTGTTACTCCTTCACACTAAAACTACTTACCAGATTTTCATTAAATTTGGCACACAGATAGAGGAATAACTTGGATTAACACATAGGGCATGTTTTATACCGAAATATTACACATGATTCCTTAAAAATGTTAATAGCTGGGTCCCCATTAAACGAGCTGCTCGTTCAATCGAGAGCCAGCTAATGGTGTCTTTAGACAGAGCGGAACCTAGTCAAGCGCTAGCGAGAATCAAGAAGTCGAAATCTAATTCAATCAAATTCAACAATCAATCTAATCAGCATTATAAACAAAAGATGTGCAATGCAAAGGTTCTGGGTTTTAATTACCAGTGGACCACTCACTTTGTGAATTTATTTCTAGTGTGGATAAGACATTGCCAGAGAAAAAATGCTGGATAATTATCAAAATGTGCCTTGTGCTAGGTCCGACAAGACAGCAGCTATAAGGTAAGTACATGAGCAAGCTAAACGTATAATTTACTTCTTTGAATAAATAATTTTAATTTGTGTTGTCCTGTGCTCAACCTACCTTCTTCGTAAGGCTCCAGCGGCGTCCCGTAACGAATGACGTTCTCGTCCTCGGAGTCTGAACTCATTTTACTTGACCAATGACAATGCAGTCAGAGGCGTTTTAGTTTTCACCAAGCAAGATAAAATAACAAATAAAAACCTATTTTAATTTTTACTGAACATAACAAAACATAACCTCAAACTCATTTTTTTTATGAGGTTTTCTAGCCTGGATACATACATACTAGTCCTCTTGTCAAAACGGAACGGTGTTGCCGCGATCTAATTTAAATTTTCCCTAACCCATTCTAACATTCGTCTACAAATAAGCTTTTTCAAAATCCTTTAAAACATGTTTTAATTCAAAAACACTTTCATTAAATTTAGCGACAAATCAAATCACTGTAACGGCATTAATTAAAGAAAGGATCTATAAATGTCGGCGGTTACCTAAGTGTGCGGTAGAAAGCATGAACGCTGGGCATATGGCAGACAGAGCCTCAGTAGGAAAGAGATAATATGACGATCAGCCACCTTTCTTTTAAAAATCGGGTTCTACTAAAACTCATTATATGTGTATAAAAATATATGGGGTCAGAATAGATTCCATGAATCATCCTACAAAAATATACTATATCTTGCCGCAAAGAACGAAGATTTCTTTTAAACCGCAATGTGTTTCTTCGAAGTAATTCACAAAAAATAGATAAAAAATATTCTTCAAAAATTATCACTGTTAAAAATATTAAAAATTACCTAAATCTAGGAAAAATATCCTTGTTTGGTAACACTAAACTAATGTTTTTAAAATTTGACAACTGATAGATGCAAATAAAATTGTTGCATACAGCCTTTGCCTTGCTTGAAAAATATTTTTATTTTACTTACTTTGATTTTGCCTGCTACCACTACCACCCTGTGTTTAGATATTATGGGTGAATGTGGTTAAGTGGTTGGTATGAGGTATGGGCATGGTATGGGTACAAGCTGAGCTGCATCCTCAAGTTTTTGATTCAAATAGTACTTTCTCGGATCCTTCCTCACCAACTCACTCACAGCTCAAGCCCCTTGAGGAAGTAGATGATCGTTGTGTTAGTCATGTTTATGTTTATATCAATGGTTTATATTGTTCTAGGTACTCTTTTTAAAGTAGTTAGAAGCACGGAACAGAACGGGATCAAACTTCTTGCATAGAATCTGGCAATATTAAAACAAGAAAATATTTTGTACATAAATGCTGTATTTTAACATAAGAATGTAAAATATCTGCAAAAATTGTAGATATTGGAAAAACAAATATTTCCATACAAAAAAAAAACAATATCACAGTTCAAACAAATTGAGATTTCAAACTCAATACTGACATGTTAACAGAGAATGTTCAGATTATTTTCATACTAGCTGGTACCTACCTTAAAAATAACCTTATTGCCACACCAGCATCCTAAAATGTACTTGTCCTTGGAGTAATACCCATCATAATATGTATTAACTGTTGTTGCAACCCCATTTCTTGAACCAAAAATGGAGCACAGAAGTACTCCTGGTGGTCTACATTCGGAAATCCAGACCTCCAATGTCTATCCAATGTCTGTTGTGTCTATACCATAACCTTTAATGTTTATATGCCAGCAAAAGCTACCCATCAAGCTGAGCAACACCTGCTTCGGTTCCATATCTGTATCTCCTATAGTTTGGGTGGGCTCCTGGTGGTGAAACTGGTGGTCTACATCATGTACTCCAAACCTTCGAAAAGTATATGCCAGCAGAAGCAACCCACCAAGTTAAACAACTTTTGCTTTGGTGCCATATCTGTGTCTCCAATAGTTTAGGAGGGCTCCTGGTGGTGCACCTAGTGGTCTACTTTCGGTACTCCAGACCCTCAAATGGAGACAAAAAGTCGCCTATGTCCGTTCCCGGTATCTAAGTAATTTCTGTGTGAAATTTCATGACGATCGGTTCGGTGGTTTGGCCGTGAAATCGTAACTGACAGACAGAGTTACTTTCAAATTTATAAATATGGATTTGAGCCATTTTCAAATCAATCACTAACTTATTAAATTGCTCATTATGAGATACAAAATTACGATGAACAGTGAGCTAAAGGCCAAAAGTATTGAGCATTCTTAGACTACATCAACTATCTAGGATTAACTATCTTCAAAGCACCTTACTGGTCAAAGTGGTACTGGTCTTACTGACCAGCATGGCAGTTGGTGGTGACTTAATTCATTTCATTACTGACTCTGGTAACCAAGTAACAATATTCTGTACTTGAAAATATGGCCATATCATTTAATTTTTTTTCTTGATAATTTTCCCAAGGGCTATTTTTTATTATCACCTCACAGCTTTAGGCTTTTCTTTCATTACTAACTCAGTCAAATATTGCTGAAGCAATGTCCCTGCTTTCAACCTATCAGTTCCTTTCAGGCAATCCTTGAACATTAATGACAAATGTGCCCAAGGTTTAAAATCTGGTGGTGCAGGATATAAGAACGGATGATCGTCTCCAGCCAAAATGTGGCATGCAGAGAAAATGTTGTGGTCACTAAGGTGATGTGTGCAAATGTTGCCGATTGAAAATTCGTTTGCAGCTTGTGATTCGTCTCTGGAGTCTCGCTGGTACCAGTTTGGAAGGTCCGATTTTGGTGATATGTTTTTGTCTAAGATTATCATGTCTTCTAAATCTACAATTGTCACATCATCTTTTTCATTCACAACAATGTTGTCGGTTGCCCAGTCCATCAGGTAGAAGCGGAATCTGGAAAGGAAAATAACTTACAATATTATACTCTTATTCATATATAATGAATGCATTCTGATTCTGTTTAAATAAAATGTTTAAAATAATCAAATGTTTTATACTTGGAAATTGATATTATAATGTGTGTTTTATAGCAGCAAATGTAAACAATAATTTGCAATCTTTAACTATATATTATTGTTCCTTTCTTTTTTATGTTTGTAATATTTCTCACCTATCATGTTTGTATGTGAAGTCCATGGCTGCATCTATCAAGTTCTTGGCCACAGTGAGTTTCCGATGCCAGTCCATATTGTAGAGACCAGTCAACGGCTCTCCCTCAAAAGCCACTACTTCCAACCGTCCACAGACACCGCCGAATGCTGGCACGGGCCAGCCTTTGGTTTTGGGAATGACCTAAAAACCAATAATTAAGAATTAGGAATTGACATATAATAATGTGACGTAAATTATGAATTAAACTTATTGTAGATCTTGCTCCTAGTTTTGATTGATATGGTGTAATTTGATTGTAATACTTTGTTAAAAAACACATTTTACAAAATTATAACAAGAGATAAAAAAAGCAGTTTCATTTACCTGAATAACAATAGGTTCAGGATTAATACTCAACATAGTCCAAACATTGATCAAATCAGACTTGTAGTTTTTAGTAACTTTACTAGCCGCTAAACCTGCTAGCGCTGGGAGTATGAAATCATGAATACCAAATGCATATGGGCAGTAGATCAAGCCCTTTCGAGGCTGCAGATTTGGCTCAGTAAAGTTGTACTGAACTAGGTTTTCAATCTTTTTATTTACATTGACTGCTTTCAACAAATCTATTGGTTTACAGTTTGGTTTGAAGCCCCACTGCTTGCATAGATTCAAGTCAAAGTCTCTCAACTCAGAATTATGAGCTAGTTTCTTTAGTATAACTTTACGGTTTGATTTTGTATATCCGTAATAAATATTTTTAGCGTTGAAGAGCAAAGTTTCCAAGCGATGATTTTCGAGGAGGATCTGGTCAGAATAGAGCTCAGGGCACACGCTGACCCCGTAGCACGCTGGGCACTTGTTCAAGTCCGTGAGATGCATAACTCTAGGTATTTTCATATTGTCACAAACTAATACTGTTACGAAAAATGAGATTCCGAAAACAATGGCCAGGATTATAACCCGTTGCCAGAAGCGGCCGCGCACCATCATATTTACTAACATGAGTCTAGATAATTTGAATCTTCTAGGAAAAAACTTCACCATAGAAATTATTGGTTTTTTACAGAATTATGAAAACAATTTATTATTTATGTCATGAACAGTACTTTGGCTTTTTTTGCAATAAATTTTCGTTTGTCTGTCAATCAAACAAACACAATCATGTCAGAAAGAAACCATTCCATACAAATCATAGCGTTCCTTCTCTTTCTGACAATACAATCTCGGCTGGTTTCTGCCAACATACCTGTCGTACTTGAGCCTCCCGGACTAAGTCGCTCAGACGGTAAGAGACCCGACGGTCTAACGTTGGTCCCTTGGCAGAAGGGCAAGAACTTGGTCTGGGACGCTACGTGTGTCAGCACGACTGCGGCTTGTCACCTTAGTCGCACATCACGCGTGGCTGGTGCAGCGGCCGAAACCGCAGCAAAGAAAAAGCACGAGAAGTACAGGGAACTCGCCGCGTACACCTTCATCCCCGTAGCGGTGGAGACGCTGGGCCCCTGGGGCTCTGAAGCTAAGAACTTTGTGCGGGAGATTGGCCGCCGTCTTAGAGAGAGGGGCGCAGACCCCCGCTCAGGTTCGTTCCTGGCACAAAGCATTTCTCTAGCCGTACAACGGGGCAACGCGGCCAGTATATTAGGCTCCTTTGCGCCGGGAACGATCCGGGGTGAGTTTATAGTAGACAGGGTAGGTTAAGTTTTTGTTTAGTTTTATTTTATATTTTGTTTTGTTGTTATGTTTTATGCTGTGGATTTTATTTTGTTTTTACACTTGTTTTTTTTACACTGAATAAAATATTTTATCCATCTCGTATTTTATTGTACAAAAAATCTACGTGACATTGACATATGCGTTCCATTTCAAATAGTGCTAATTTTGTATATGAAAAGGACAGCTTTATACAAAATTTCTTTGCATTAGTAAAGGGTAGCAATATTGAAAACTAAAATTTTAATGAAACGCAGTTAGTATTGTTGATCGATGTCTTGTGTGGATACTGGATTGCTGACGATTTTATTAACAATAAAATTAAAACAAATCAGAATTAGCTATTTCAAAGCGATGTAGAAAAAGTTGTGCCTAGATAGATTATTATTTATTCACAGTATTAAGTTTTTGTGTGACGGAAGTATTACTTAGGATATCAGCTGGTGAAGTTGGTGCAAACTTGGTGCTCTCAAGATGGATTTAATGTGGTTTATAAAGCATAACTACACGGCGACTTGGTACGACATTATAGGTAAGTGGTACTTACGATCTACACCTTCGTAACTTAGCGGAACTATGTCTCCTAACCCAGTTTTTCAATTGCTATTTCTGTTGTTCTAAAGTACCTGTGTATAGGTAGTATGGTTAGGTATTGATTTGCATTGTTTGCAGATTATTGTTATCTTAATCTCTATGCATCAATTACAATTAGCCTTGGTAATTAGAAAAATTAGAACATTTGGTAAAGAAAAGTTCTCTCTTAAATTATTACCATTTCTTTAATTGAATTACTCTGCTTTTTCCTGAACTAAGTAGGTAACTCGTATCGCCAGCCGTATGGCCATGGTTAAGTTCAGTGTAAAGAGTCAAGGAAAAAAACCATTAACAAGTTTTTTTACAATTCAAGTGTGGTATAATGTATTTTCTAATTCTGCTGTGACTCCAATTGGAATTAAACTTTTGTCCTCCTGTCATCTAACATATTTTACCTGCCTCTGATTCTATCTTATTTTTTTTAGAAAAAAGGAACCATGAATCTATTAAAAGACAATCTGCAACAAAAAATAAACATGTTTTCGAAACCAGTTTTTTGTATCACAAAGGTCAAGGCTTTTATGTATATTTCTTGCTTATGTCAAGTTTTAAATGATTTATTAGAATTTCAATTGAAATTTTATAGTTTTGTATGACTATTATGTAAATTATAAAACATTTTATTGCAGATTGTTATTACTAAGAAGAGAATGCAACTTATTCATTATAACTTCAACAGTGAAAACATCTAACTTATTTGTTTTCTTGTAATTATGCTTTGCTATGACATCTCTGATTATGTCATGAACTAGCCCATGACAGTGAACAACTTTCGCAAAGAAACAAAGGTGCCCAAAATTTACTTGGTTGGTTGGTAATTTTGTATGAGAGGTCCATTTTTTTTACATATTTCGACCTATGTTGTGGGCAAAGTTGTTCAGCTTCATGGACTGTTTGACCCCTTAAAATATTTGCAGCAATTTTTTTTACACCCTGTATGTGTATGAAAGTGTATGTGTGTTTATTTAGAACCAGCAATAAATCTGAATATTTTAAGATTTTCCAACTGTTTCATACCCTGTAGAGTGTAGACAATTGCCATTATAACTGACAGGTCAAATGAGCCACTTTTTAAAGTGATATTTTGTATTCTTGTGGCTGTTAACGCTCTGCCTACCCCGCAAGGGATAAAGGCGTGATATGTGTATGTGTGTGTGTGTGTGTATTTTGTATGAAAATATGCATAAATTACGTCATATCTCTAGTTTCGATGGCGTCAAAACACTTCTTTTTATATTATTTTGTTGTTTATTCATTCAAACTTTCAATATTTAGAATAACTATAAATTGAGTGTGTAGTACATATACACATAACACGCCTATATCCCTGGCGGGGTAGGCAGAGCGTCAACAACTGCAAAATTACGGTTGTTATCGCCACGTCTGACAAATGTTGAGTATGTAGTATTTTTGGATAATAGTTTTAAGCGTACATCCTTTGTATTTTATTTATGACTCATACATTCTAGCGAATTAAGTGCAATAACTGACTTACAACACCTACATGATAGCGAGCGACATATGTTTTTGCAAATAAAATTGTTCAAAGGGCAAAGCACACTGCCTGCACCACATATGCGCACATGATGACGCGCGTACGATATACCTGTATATTATACCTGTTGTAAGTATGATGCCGGCTTAGAATAGCATCACCCCATTTCTTCCCGCGGGTGTTGTAATAGGCAACTACGGGACTCAAGGGTTTCATATGTGTTACAACTTTAAAGGACAGGCTGACAACCTGTCACTATAGTGATACACGAATCATCTGAAAGGGCCCTCAATACTTGTCAGACGTGGCGAGAAAGACCGCAATTTCACGATCGTTAACGCTTTGCCTACTCCGCAAGGGACAAAGGCGTGATTTATGTATGTATGCAAGTATAAAGGGCCAAGCATACCGCCTGCGTATGTAGTTCGTATGAGTGCACATGCACACGCGCGTACCGGTTGTAATGTGTTTGGGATTGTACGGGAGACGGGACACCGCTTGCGTTGCGTAGGTTTATCAATATCGGTCTTGAGTTCGATCTCAGACCTGAGTGCGGTTTATTAATACGGGCCTTACTTAGATGACGAATGATGATCACTATAAACACTAATGTCAATGACAACCAGTTCTGCATACGTCACGCTACTAAACGTAGCTCGTCCGAAAAACCGTAATAGCTGTAATAATTAACCTATCACTGACATTACCATCTCGAACATTCGTCATCATACCTGATCAATAATAATAGTGTCTCTATGGCCACCGTCTTACAAGGAGTACCATTAGCTATTGTGTTGCGCCTGCGTTGCTGTAGGTATGCCAATAGGGTAGATCACAAAAAAAATACAAATTAAGTTCAAGTTCAAGTTCAAGTTCTTTATTGCATAGCCAAATTCACATATAAAGATGATACAAATGACACCCTGTTAGTTAGGGTACAGCAACATAGAGAGAGCACATTATACTTTTCTTACTCTACATAATATATATTTATTTATATATTTTAAGAATCAATGGAAATTTAACATATTTAATAACTATGTTAATTCTATAAATGAAAACTTAATTTAATTTGATTTTATGTGTGCATTTTTGTCCGCGATTATCTCGAAACTGGGTGAACCGATTTTGATGCGGTTTTCAGAAAAGTATTTGTCAGACTTAAGGAAAAGTATTTGTAGTTTGTAGCATAGCAGTGTGGTCAAGATCTCCCACTTCTGAACTTTGATCATCATCATCAGCATTGGTCTTGTCTTATACGTTTGCGACAGACGATTGATCAGTGTCTGAGGCAAGTCTTTTATCCGCGTGACGCTGGTGAAGTTTCCTCTCCACGGACACTGCGTTGCCTGGGACGCAACTATCATAGTCATAAACTTAGGCCGACGGCACATCTCTATCTGTCTTGAGACAGTGTCGTCTATGGTGTGCGGCCGGTCTTACTTTTAATAGTGTTTGCATTTTTAAATGATGTTTTTGTCATTAATTGTAGTATCAATTTGGAAAATTCGTGGATTTACTGTTTTGTTTGCATCTAGAACATTAATAATGAAACTCATCAATGCTTCCATTACGTCCATCTATTGGTATATACACATTTTATACATACATGCATACATACATATAATTACGCCTCTTTCCCCGAGGGGTAGGCAGAGAGTGCTACGATCCTGACACACCTCTTTCGCTTCCTCAACATTCATCAGACTTTTCAAACATGCTCGTCGGTTTAGCGTACTCTTCACCTGACCATTCTTTAGAACGTCCCCGATTTGATATATTTGATATGATTTGATCTTGATAGGTACGTTCGTCTTGGTCTTCCCCTTCCAACATTTTAATTATACATTTTATTAGGATTTTTAATGCGCTCGCAGTGCTTTATTAAAAAATTGAAATCGTTTGGGGGTTGAACCGGGACGGTACCTACCCCAAAAGTGTCTCGGGTTCAATACGAGGGCGACGCTTGTCATACTTTCAATTCCTTATTTTCTTTTATGTACCCACTAGTAGGCGCCTGCGGCTCCGCCCGCGTGGAAGTCGGTTTTGATCCCGTGACCCGTAGCAACCCACAGGAACAGTTTATCGGGATAGCAACTATCCTATGTGTTAATCCAAGTTACCCTCTATCTGTTTGCCAAATTTCATGAAAATTGGTTCAGTAGTTTTGCGTGACGCAGTAACATACAAATAAACAAACACACAAACTTAATTATACAAACATAATATTAGTAGGATGTTTATTGGAAAACCTATTAATAAATAATGCAGCTTGAACGAAGCTAAATAAAAAAATATGTGAGATATTTCGCGTTTTTAACGTTAAATCTAATTCCGTTTAAAAAAATACAGTGGTCTTTGGTAGTTAGGTAGGCTAGCAATAACAACTACTTAATGAGTCTCAGTAATCTTACCTTATAATTTATTTCGTTCTTGTTCGTTATTATGGTTGAAAACCATATTATTCTAGTGCTCTGAAGTACTGGTGATTATAAGTTACAATGGCTATAGATTAGTTTTTGTTAGTTTTTTAGTAGTATCATAATTCGGGTTGAACAACCTGACTTTTTTTATATTTTAGGCTTCTTTTAGTTATGAATTAAGATGTGCGTTGCCGGCTTAAAAAGCACCATGTGATGCCGGCTTAGAATAGCATCACCCCATTTCTTCCACCGGGTGTCGTAAAAGGCAACTAAGGGACTTGAAGGTTTCATGTGTATTACAATTTTAGGTGACAGGCTGGCAACCTGTCACACAGGTGATACATGTATCATCGATAAGGGCCATCAATACTTGATTTGTGTGTGTGTGTGTGTGTGTGTGTGTGTGTGTGTGTGTGTGTGTGTGTGTGTGTGTGTGAAGCTAAAGTTTTACCCCGCTCTCCCAAAATTCATTTGTATGGCCATTCATACTTACGAAAAGTACACGATAAAACTACGATTCAAATGTAGGTATTAATGATTATGTAATCACAACTTTAACCCGAATTTCTTATAAACGAATGATAACTGACTGAAACTTTCCTTATCATATAAACGTTGTTAGATAGATAGTTTCTATGTTAAGTCGTTACAGACGAGCTATTTCCTCCAGAATATAAATCTATTTCATCTTGAACACCAATAAACTGATTTTGATGAAACTTTTTGCGTACCCTAGTCTTGGCAATACCAATAATAAAGTCTTCATCACTTGCACAGAATTAGGAAGATAACATTTGTGGAATGATTTTATTTATTTTAAATTTATTGCATTTATATTAGGTAAAACGGGCTTAATACAACATGACGTTCTCTACCAGCCAACCAGGGTGTAAACGGAAAACAGAGGTCATTACTTCTTTAAGTTTATTTCATCAGAATGTGTCTCTAGTGGCCCGCCCAGAGGCTGCGCCCACTGTAACTCATTTTTACAGTAAATTTATACATTTTACAGTAATTTTTTAAATACATAATATGTCGGCGAAGACTACTGGCTGAATAGAAACTCCTTGGCAGTATGGCGACCATACTACCTTTGCCTTTCTCGTACGGAAAACAAAAATGAAAGTGAGATTTGTAAGAACTGTCAAACTAGTAGCGTCTTGGTGAATTGTATCGAATTGAATATGTGAGAAAATCATGTAATAATGTGATAATAATAGTGTAACAAATATGAAAAGACAATACAAGATGATAGTTGAACAGCTCCGTCGTTTTCTTAACAAAATCCCCGCTAAATATGGCGAATCCTGACTGGACGCCTACATTTACTTACATATATACCTGTCTATCGATAATACATACACAATTCCGATAGAACATTTCCTCAGTTAATTTTTAGCTATTCTTGTCATTTTCTAAAATTAGCAAATAAAAAGAGTCAGAAAATCTCGTTCATTCAAGCATTTCCTCCTACTAAAGCTAAAACACATTTTCTTTTCAAATAAGGCGAAATAAGAGAGTTTAATATAGTATTTCTTTTGTAAGCTCATAGCTATGTCTTCGATAAAAACGTAGCATAAGGAAACAAAATGACACCTGTGTGTAGATTTCCTATTTTTAGCTTTGGAAGTGTCCAGCCAGAATTGGTGCCCGTTTTGCAAGTAAGCAAAAACATAAAAGCAGGTCATTTCTTACTTAAATATTTAGTGTTTTTCGACTTTGGCGCGTAGTGGTCGTAAATATTGATCATCGAATCACTACTATCTTGTTTACGTGTTATCAGTGGTTATCTTTAAGTAAATTTCAAATACCTAGCCAAAGGATTGACGGATTAAACAGTCGTCGACCTGATGTTTACGTGTGTGATATTAGAATAAGATATATTATAAATTATGCAGATTAAATTTAGCTATCTAGCTATGTGACTTTTGCTACTAGGCACATCGGTTTTTGTTTTTTAATTCGCTAAAATTCTCGTGGTAGTAGCCCATGTAGACGTCTCTACATAAGCCGTTTATAAAATATACAAAACCTTAGTGAAAAAAACATGTACATCGACATACCAAGTCTGCCGGTTGGTCGCTTCAAATAGATAACTTGGTAGGGTCATTACATGTCGCCAGCAGTTTACAGGCTGCTTCATTCTCACACGGACCGCGCGGCCAATCAAACGCGTCGACACATACGTTATTTTTCAAATTATCATGTATTTTTACAATCAATTGCATGCGTAGAGTGGGTGCAAGTGGCAGGCCTATCTCCCGGGGTTATCAGTCGTGCATTTTGGTAGTTTTTCCACCGTTCTCGGCTATTGGAGGATGGGTGACGAGCAGTGCAACGCGAGGACCGTCAAAGCATACATGATGAGTGATCTGCTGAAGAGGTTCGATGTGGACGCCACCAACGATGTCGTCAAGATCTTTATTGCTGTTGCTGGTTTCTACGTGGGATTGTTTTATCGTATGTATTGTATTTTTTTTGTTGAAATCTCTACCTACTTAGATGTTTAGACGATTGGAAGATCGCTCTTATCGATCCTAGTGGCCACTCAATTTTTTCAGGGTCTATCGGTCTCCTAGTGGGCTATATCTATTGAGCCCAAGGTCCAAGGTCCAGTCGCCGTACGAGAAAATTGCCAAAAAAATGTGATAAAGGGTGTTCGGGAAAAAGCTTGCCGTGGTGTAACTCGGCTAACGAAACTTAAGAAATTACTATTTTTACCACATTGGGAAAGTCGCAGTTTTTGTTATTTTTTAAATACAAAACAAACATTGCCAAATTTTCCTGTGGGAAATAATATTTATACCTACTTAGATTTTTTTTTGCGTTTAAGGCTTTTCGCTCAATTATAGTCTTACGTTAATGCCCTACTAAAATCTTGCCCATTTTTAAAATATTTTTCCCTTGCTACCGTATATTATAAAAAAGTCCTTAATTTAAAAAGTTCGTTGTTGCTCTGACTACTACATAAGGCAACAAGCGTGTTTATACATACCTAGGTATAATTTTAATATATTTTATACATGGTTACTGATACACCTGTCACTTAGGCATCTGATGGTATATCCATCCATGTGAATAGGGTTGATGCTAGCAATTTATACTTAAAGGTTAAAAATGTGAAAATATTTTAAGTGAGGAGTCTACGAGAGTAATTTTGTATTGAAGGAACATTTTTGCATTTGGTATTGTGTTAGATTTTTCAGGTTCAAGGTAGCGTCCTAGTACTTAACGTTGCTGTCTACGATCACTAAGACGGCGGTCGTTACAACCATGTCAGAAGCCTACTACTTGTAGAAGGTGGTTGAAAAATTCTGACACTAGGGTTCATCGGGTCGTTGGACGTATCGGTGTCCCACACGAAGAGAAAGAGACTTAACGTACGCAATACCTACATAGAAGTTAAAATCAAATCTTCAGTAATGATAAGATTAGATCCATAAAAAAATATAATGATCACTTCATAACAAAACCGGAGAAAATAAGTTCATTAGGTTACGTAGCCGATAAAGTCTGTCAATAAAAGAGTAAACCATGATTTTTATCCAGATAGACTAAATTGACATTTGGTCGGTTGACACGTTATTGTATTTAAAAGTAATAAAAAAATAGTGTTGTGCCCTGAATGATCAAGTTATATGATTCAAAGATTATGATTGAATCTTTTTGAAAATAAATAAGGTTAATTTAAATTTCCATTAATAAATTGGTCAGTTTCCGTCCGTCGATCGTCCTCTTGGTCAAGTCAAGTCAATGTCTGTCTCGTCTGTCTGTCAAGGTTCACACCAACCGGCTAGTAGAAAGAAGTCGCAGAAAAGAGTGCAACACAACGCAACAAGAAAATATAACAGAAATTGGATTTATAAGCGCAAGGAATATTCGTACAACCACCAATGCCAATTTATTCAACATTACATTTTAAATTACTTACAATATTATTCATTGTTGATTTCTTTAAACTAAACTTGTTGCGTATAAACGTAAAGTAACGTATACTATTTTACGTGACCGAAAGTCAAGTATTTATTATGCATATTTATTTAAAAATAACTACATCCAGAATTCATTTCACAACAGTTCAATGAATAAAATAAATGAGTCAAACCACAACACTAGACTTATGATGACAACATTTTAAAACAAAAAGGACATTCTTAGCTGTCAGTTTAGTCTATCTATAAAAATTATGGTATAGGTACTTATTAGCCAAGGTTTTTTTATACCACGCTTATTTTGCTAATTTAAAGCTGACTATAAGATACTTATGTTAACTTAGGTCAACAATAACACTAAAAAATCGCTATAATTTCGCGCAATATTACAGAGCTCATCATTCCCATACTTGTAAAGAGCAACCCTGCACTCACAGCATAATTACTACCACTAGGTACTCTGTGTTTTTTGCTAATTTAACATACCTTACTTACCTTAAGAATGTCGATAGCATCCCATGATCCCGTTTATAAACACACTGTCCTGCCTACTGACCACCTGACTTGCCCACTTGCCTGGCCAGACATGCCACAAAAACGAGTATGGAAAAGCTAAATAACCTACAATTTTGTAATAATACAGTACGGAATGGACGTTACAAGTAATGCACTAGATCGTGTGAATAACAATATACAGGATGTAAAAAAAAATTGCTGCAAATATTTTAAGGGGCGATCCAGCCCATGGATCTGAACAACTTTCCCGAAGGAACATAGGTAAAAATTTTAAAAAAAATTTTGGACCTCCCATACAAAATTACCGACTGACCAAGTCAATTTGTATGGGAGGTCCAAAAAATTTTCTTATATTTCGACCTATGTTCCTTAGGGAAAGTTGTTCAGTTTCATGGGCTGGTTCACCCCTTAAAATATTTCTGGGTCATATTTTTACACCTTATAAACGACCAATTATTAGAAATGACCAATTCGGAATCTGCATGAGTACTACGTAAGTGCGAAACATGTTTGCTTAAAATTATTGTCCAAAAATATTAACTATTCTCGTTCAAAGTTATCCAACATATGCAAAGTTACAATTATTACCTAAACCAAAAAACATTTCAAACATTTTTTTATTTTGACGTGATGATTCACAAAGATAGTGACGTCATAAATTAGTAGATTCGTTTGTAAATAGTATAGTTTTAAAAGGAAGCTCATTTGAATAGTAAGCAAGATGTAACTAGCGAATTTAGATTAACAAAAATAGAGAAAATTTCCTACACCTAACTATGTGAGTGAAAATTACTGTAGTCGAGTTGAATAATTTAGTATGTAAATTTAGTATAAACCTTATAATATGGTGAAAAAAGCACCGTCAAAATCGTTTGCGTGGTTTAGAAGGATTTAACATTACAGACAGACGGACAAAGCTTTAAAACTTTGTTCTATGCTATGTATATATTGATGATATAACAAGTTCTCTCCCAGTGACCGGTCACTTATGATAAGGTTAATTTCCATTAAAAACATCACGTAGATATCTATCTGCTATCTCCTATTCAGTCACATTTCGATGAATTACTAGCGGCCCGCCCAGCGGCTGCACCCGTTGCTGTTTTCCTGTGAGTATAAGACGTTTTACCGGCAAGTATTACACATGTAAAACATCCTCTTAAGGGGCTGACACGAGCTAAAAACCGGTCCCTTTCTGACAAATGTCAAACTTCGCGCGTGCGAACGGGACGGAATCTTGCCGATTCAATGATATTTTCGTATTTTCGATGATAACTCGGTCAAAAATAAGTAATTTGAAAATCAAAAACAATATTATGTCGATAGAGTATTGTAAGGCGCTCATTCTGATAATAAACACTTAATTATTGCGTGGGTTTTGTTCGTACAGTTTGCGATATAATAGATTTTTAGAGGTAACTTTACGATGTTTTTCTATCAAGCTAAATTACTAATATCATGTTTTGGAAACAATAACACTACAGCAAATATCCTGAAGATTATTACTTTTTTTTTTCGTCAGTTTTTCTGCATTTTATCTATAGTCCATTGAATGAGTGCCTCCAAAGGGGGTCTAGAGTGCGAGAGTTGGTAACGTAAGATGTTTCTTCGGAAACATGTCAAGAGTCCCTAGGTAATAAACATACTAAAACCCCCGGACACTAGGAGGAGCCCCGGAGTGGGGGGAGGGGGGGAAAGGGTCCATTTTTTCATTTTTCCCTTAAATCTCAAAAACGGTACAAGTTAGAGAAAAACGTTCAAGGAAAAGTTGAAAGGCCATTAAATTATCTACAAGTTATACCTAAATCACTTTTTCCTATATCCTACCGTTTCTGAGTTACACGCATTAAAAAATGATTTTGGCTCAAACAATTTTCCCATACTACATACCCATGTTTATCACATCAATCGATCAAAAAATATTTCTTTCTTCCATAAAACTCAAATGTGCAACTTGTGACCGGTACTGATAGATTGCTCTTGATTAGGTCTATCATTGGTAAAATAAACACATTCCTCCATGGAAGCCTTTAGGAGGAATCGATTGTCAAAATATTATATTAGGGTAGTTTTAGTTACTGAACTTGAACTATTTATTTTTTTCTTCCAAAAAAACTCAAAAGTGCAACTTGTGACCGGTACCGATAGATTGCTCATAATTAGGTCTATCATTGATAAAAATACTAGATTCCACCATGTAGGCGTTTAGGGGAAATTGAACTTTATAAGGGTAATTACGATACCTGAACATTTTATTTTTTTTCTTCCAAAAAGCTCAAAAGTGCAACTTGTGACCGGTACTGATAGATTGCTCTTAATTATGTCTATCATTGGTAAAAAAAACACATTCCTCCATGGAAGCCTTTAGGAGGAATTGATTGTCAAAATATTATATTAAGGTAATATTTTGACAATCAATTCCTCCTAAAGGCTTGTGATTGGAATGTGATTTTTTTACCAATGATAGAGCTAATTATGAGCAATCTATCGGTACCGGTCACAAGTTGCACTATTGAGTTTTTTGGAAGAAAAAAATAAATAGTTCAAGTTCAGTAACTAAAACTACCCTAATATAATATTTTGACAATCGATTCCTCCTAAAGGCTTCCATGGAGGAATGTGTTTATTTTACCAATTATAGACCTAATCAAGAGCAATCTATCAGTACTGGTCACAAGTTGCACATTTGAGTTTTATGGAAGAAAGAAATATTTTTTGATCGATTGATGTGATAAACATGGGTATGTAGTATGGGAAAATTGTTTGAGCCAAAATCATTTTTTAATGCGTGTAACTCATAAACGGTAGGATATAGGAAAAAGTGATTTAGGTATAACTTGTAGATAATTTTATGGCCTTTCAACTTTTCCTTGAACGTTTTTCTCTAACTTGTACCGTTTTTGAGATTTAAGGGAAAAATGAAAAAATGGACCCTTTCCCCCCCTCCCCCCACTCCGGGGCTCCTCCTAGTGTCCGGGGGTTTTAGTATGTTTATTACCTAGGGACTCTTGACATGTTTCCGAAGAAACATCTTACGTTACCAACTCTCGCACTCTAGAACTTTTTATTCAATGGACTACTAGGGTAGAAATCACTTATAAAAGTAGCTTTTAGCTCTACTCAGCCCCTTAAATCAATCTATCTATTACAAAAAGTGCATCAGCATCCGTTGTGTAGTTTTAAAGATTTAAGCATACATTCATACGCAAAAAGCGACTGTGCTTTATACTATGTGGTGATAGTGATGCAGTTTCAAGTCAGTCCGCCTGTACGGGCCCGCCACCTACTGGTTAAGTCAACGTGTAATCTTCTGTCATTTGCACATTATTCATAGTCAAGTGTAACGGGACCTTAAACTGCTATGCGACATGCAATTTTAGTGCATTTATTGAAGTTTTTTAAAAAAGGTAGTTTATCCTGTGGACCTTATCATTATCGGCAATAAAAGTTTTTTATGACAACAGTATAAAAATGAGTTTTAACGGGCGGAGTAACTAGTTTAAAATAAAATGACATTTGGCTCTTAGATTGCAGTTAATACAAGATAAAAAACATTACGGATAGGTACATATAGGATGTAATTTTACAGTGACCGATACTAAAAAACTCAGGATTACAAACAATTTTTCCCGAGGAACATAGGCCGAAATATGACCCCGAACAATTTTTCCCGTGGAACATAGGCCGAATTTGGACCTCCACACAAAATGTACCAACCGACATTTTGAATGGGAGGACTTGAATATTTTGTCATATTTCAACCTATGTTCCTAACGGATATTTGTTCAATGTGGCTGCTTTAGCTCATAAAATATTTTCAGTTATATTTTTTACATATTTTAAGCATTCCGTCTGAATAGACCTTAAGTGCACTAGTTCGGTAGCTGTATTAGCCTTTACGCGTCCATTAACGGCAAAAATGCACCTGCAGTTTTTACAATGATGCACTTTACTTTAATGCAATTCACTCTAAGGAAAGTGTAGTAAATACTTTGCCATTTTCATGCATTTTAGCCTAATTAGCTATAATTTTAGACCTTATTCAAAGATTGAATTAATAATCAGAAAATTGATATAAAAGTAAATGTTCTGACGCCGTCCAAAATAGCAATGTATGACGTCATTTTCTATTTACATACAAAATACCGTTTTAGATCGTTTTAAAGAGTAGTTAATTTGACCTGTCAGTCCACTAGCCTATTGTTTGCATGTACAAACAAATACGTCAGTAGTCAGCACTCACTCGTCAATGATGATGATGATGATGATGATGATGATCAATAATATCATAATTAATATAATAATAATATCATAATTAGCCGTGTGATGCCGGCTTAGAATAGCATCACCCCACATCCTTCCCGTGGGTGTCGTAAGAGGCGACTAAGGGACTCGAGGGTATTGGTGTATTACAATTTTTAGGCGACAGGCTGACAACCTGTCACTATAGTAATACACATGTTTTCTGAAACAACCTCGGAAAACAATTCTTTAAAATGTCAGACGTGGCGATAGCGACCGTATTCTTACGACCGTTAACGCTCTGCCTACCCCGCAAGGGATAAAGGCGTGATGTATGTAATGTATGTATGTATGTAATATCATAATTAACTTAGTTGACGTCATTAACCCGGTCGTCATAGACATCACGACGTCTTCATTTTAAAGTCGCGTTTGAGATTAATTACGCCCGTATTTATTAACCGCACTCAACTCTGAGATCGATCTTGAGTGCGACTTTTGAGATACTGATAGTATTAACTGACAATTGGCAATATTGCTCTTGAGATCGATCTCAGAGTTGAGAGCGATTTATAAATACGGACCTAAGTGTCGACCAAAATCCTAAAATAATTAGTTAAAAATACTTTTTTTGTACGACTCGGTGTCCAACACGAAAACTCGGGGTCTCTCTCTCTTTTCGTATGGATCATCGAGTCGTCCAACAACCCAATGGAGGGTCCAATGGTATCAGAAATTTTTAACCGTCTTCTACAAGTAGCAGGCTTCTGACATAGATGTGTAACGACCGCCGCCGTCTTACTATAGTCTGTAAAATATAGGATGATCCCTCTGATGTTAGTGACAAACGTCACAAGGATCATCCTATATTTTACAGACTATAACCATAGACAGTAACCGGAATATATCCGAAATACGGAACTATCTTTCGTACGGACTATCGGGTGGTTCAGACCGTAATGTCCTAACCAGACAGAACAAATTCACAATGTGATGATAAATATCAACTTGGTGAGTAACCCACCTAGAATCGAACCCGGAACCTTTTGCGTCACATAGGTCATCCGTGTCTAAAAATACAGTGAAGTAAGAAGTAATTTTGACCCGCAAATACATTATTTGCAAATTATGTAGATAAATAAAGGACTAAGGGATTCGGAGAGTATCGGTGTATTACAATTTTAGGCGACAGGCTGACAACCTGTCACTATAGCGATACACATGTTTTCGGAAACAATTCTCAAAAATGTCAGACGTGGCGATAGCGACCGTATTCTTACGGCTGTTAACGCTCTGCCTACCCCGCAAGGGATAAAGGCGTGATATATGTATGTAGATACATAGGCAGGTACTTACCCAGTTGTCTCCATCTTATTACTCATTCAATACGACACGAATACATTGTTTACATATTTTACCCAGTTAAAGTCCCGCTTCAGATCGAAGTACAGAATGAGTCATTTTTGGTTCCAAACATACCTTGTGCGTTTATGTAAATTCAGGACAGGTCCTGTTTCAACCAAACTTGCGGTTCGATGTATCAAATTTTACTACGCGTCTATATCAATAAGCCACCACAGGTAACGGCATAATGTAATTACCATGAGTGAGACGTCTTAAAAAGTATTTCGGCGTTTAGTTGTAGTAATCGTCTAGACATAGGTTTATCATTCAGATATGGGATCCCGCTGAGTGTAGACAGTGTTTTCCAGGCCTGTCCATACACGCATACATACGGCTCGAAGGACCTTTATGTAAGGGGGTCCAATCCTATTGGCACTGTTACCTACAACATTGACAATCTTTTAGTTATCTACTTATTCTACTTATTGTAAATAACACGCACTTTCACTGGTAAAACTGAACTCAACATTATTTCCACTTAGGGTCTTATGTACAATTTCGGTAAACAAAACGATAGCGCCTTCTATAAATACACTAACGCCACCTGTCGGTGTCGGTTTGTTAACACATACATAGTCCATACCATAGATAGACAGCTATGTTTACGGGTTTACTTAGCTAGGAGGCTGTCTCTCGCTATACTTTCCGATCCCCACTTCAGAACCTTCCGATTTCTTAAGGCTATGTGCAACTCAAGTTCAATACACCAATACCTCGCCGTACTTCGTGATAATGATAAATATTGTAATGTAAAGAATCTGTTAATTATGCACTTTTAATGATCCACTCGAACTTGTTTGTAGTTCAATGCTAAGTCGGTTGTTATTATTACTTATTACCGGTTTCAGCGGAAAAGTGTTAGGTAATGTTATACACCTCGTTTTCGAGTACATACATAAATTGGTTCGGTCGGCTGGTAAAATGTGTGTAGTATGACATACTTTCATTTTGTATAACAGGTCCAATTTCTGTTTTTGTAATTTGACCTATATTCCTTGGGAACTCGAGGGACTCGAGGCTTTCATGTGTATTACAACTTTAAGCGACAGGCTAACAACCTGTCACTATAGTGATACACGAATCATCTGAAAGAGCCCGCAATATTTGTCAGACGTGGCGATAACGACCGTTTTTACGGCCGTTTACGCTCTGCCTACCCCGCAAGGGATAAAGGCGTGATATGTGTATGTATGTTCCTTGGGGATTCTTTTTGTTTCATGGAATGGTTCATCACCACGTCACCTCTTAATTTTTTTACATACATATATAAATCACGTCTTTATCCCTTACGGGGTAGGCAGAGCGTTAACGGCCCTAAAAATACAATCGCTATCGCCACGTCTGACAAATATCGAGGGCCGTTTGAGATAATTTGTGTATCACTACAGTGACAGGTTGTCAGCCTGTCGCCTAAAAGTTGTAATACACCTGAAACCCTCAAGTCCCTCAGTCGCCCCTTACGACACCCACGGGTAGGAAATGGGGTGGCCCATGGCAATTATTTTTGTTATAAACTAAAAAACAAACGGTTCGTTCAGAAATGAACCCTAGTGTGGTTATAGCAATTTTAGGCGACAGACTCACTATGATATCAACAATATCTGAAACAAATATTTTGTCAGACGTGGCGACGTGCCGCTCTGCCTACCCTATGGGCTAAAGGCGTGGTGCATGTTTAGTCCATTGAATGAGTGCCTCCAAAGGGGGTCTAGAGTGCGAGAGTTGGTAACGTAAGATGTTTCTTCGGAAACATGTCAAGAGTCCCTAGGTAATAAACATACTAAAACCCCCGGACACTAGGAGGAGCCCCGGAGTGGGGGGAGGGGGGGAAAGGGTCCATTTTTTCATTTTTCGCTTAAATCTCAAAAACGGTACATGTTAGAGAAAAACGTTCAAGGAAAAGTTGAAAGGCCATAAAATTATCTACAAGTTATACCTAAATCACTTTTTCCTATATCCTACCGTTTCTGAGTTACACGCATTAAAAAATGATTTTGGCTCAAACAATTTTCCCATACTACATACCCATGTTTATCACATCAATCGATCAAAAAATATTTCTTTCTTCCATAAAACTCAAATGTGCAACTTGTGACCGGTACTGATAGATTGCTCTTGATTAGGTCTATCATTTGTAAAATAAACACATTCCTCCATGGAAGCCTTTAGGAGGAATCGATTGTCAAAATATTATATTAGGGTAGTTTTAGTTACTGAACTTGAACTATTTATTTTTTTCTCCCAAAAAAACTCAAAAGTGCAACTTGTGACCGGTACCGATAGATTGCTCATAATTAGGTCTATCATTGATAAAAATACTAGATTCCACCATGGAGGCGTTTAGAGGAAATTGAACTTTATAAGGGTAATTACGATACCTGAACATTTTATTTTTTTTCTTCCAAAAAGCTCAAAAGTGCAACTTGTGACCATTACTGATAGATTGCTCTTAATTATGTCTATCATTGGTAAAAAAAACACATTCCTCCATGGAAGCCTTTAGGAGGAATTGATTGTCAAAATATTATATTAGGGTAGTTACGCAACTTGACCTTTTTATTTTTTTTCTTCCAAAAAGCTCAAAAGTGCAACTTGTGACCGGTACTGATAGATTGCTCTTAATTAGGTCTATAATTGGTAAAAAAAACACATTCCTCCATGGAAGCCTTTACGAGGAATCGATTGTCAAAATATTATATTAAGGTAGTTTGAGTTACTGAACTTGAACGATTTATTTTTTTCTTCCAAAAAACTCAAAAGTGCAACTTGTGACCATTACTGATAGATTGCTCTTAATTATGTCTATCATTGGTAAAAAAAACACATTCCTCCATGGAAGCCTTTAGGAGGAATTGATTGTCAAAATATTATATTAGGGTAGTTACGCAACTTGACCTTTTTATTTTTTTTCTTCCAAAAAGCTCAAAAGTGCAACTTGTGACCGGTACTGATAGATTGCTCTTAATTAGGTCTATAATTGGTAAAAAAAACACATTCCTCCATGGAAGCCTTTACGAGGAATCGATTGTCAAAATATTATATTAAGGTAGTTTGAGTTACTGAACTTGAACGATTTATTTTTTTCTTCCAAAAAACTCAAAAGTGCAACTTGTGACCAGTACCGATAGATTGCTCATAATTAGGTCTATCACTGATAAAAAAACCAGATTCCACCAAGTTTTTTGGAAGAAAAAAATAAATAGTTCAAGTTCAGTAACTACCCTAATATAATATTTTGACAATCGATTCCTCCTAAAGGCTTCCATGGAGGAATGTGTTTATTTTACCAATGATAGACCTAATCAAGAGCAATCTATCAGTACCGGTCACAAGTTGCACATTTGAGTTTTATGGAAGCAAGAAATATTTTTTGATCGATTGATGTGATAAACATGGGTATGTAGTATGGGAAAATTGTTTGAGCCAAAATCATTTTTTAATGCGTGTAACTCAGAAACGGTAGGATATAGGAAAAAGTGATTTAGGTATAACTTGTAGATAATTTTATGGCCTTTCAACTTTTCCTTGGACGTTTTTCTCTAATATGTACCGTTTTTGAGATTTAAGCGAAAAATGAAAAAATGGACCCTTTTCCCCCCTCCCCCCACTCCGGGGCTCCTCCTAGTGTCCGGGGGTTGTAGTATGTTTATTACCTAGAGACTCTTGACATGTTTCCGAAGAAACATCTTACGTTACCAACTCTCGCACTCTAGAACTTTTTATTCAATGGACTATGTTAATTTTCAATTTACTTCTGAAAAAGGCGCACTGATATATACGTAGGTTGCTTTAGAGACAGATATTGGAAATGTTCCTCAAGATCTGGTGAGATAAACCTTATGACCATTTCGCCCCTAGATAAAATAAAAATGTTTATGATTCATGAATAGAGCGTCGGTGGCCAAATGGTTACGATACCGGTCTTACAATCGTGAGACACGGGTTCGATCCCCGCCATGTACGAATGTGTTTATACTCACGTAAGTACGTTTACCGACTCGGCTCTTACGGTGAAGGAAAATCATCGTGATGAAAGTCATATTCAAATGAAATTTGAATTCAGATGATAATCAATGTGACTTAACCTAGGATTCTGGCCAGGTTAGCCTTCGTGTTGCAGAGGTCAGATAGCAGTGGCTTTGGGGAAAAACTTGGTTGCTCGTCAAATCCCCTAGGTTAGATAGCCGACCTCGACAGAGAACGGGATAAGGCAAGGAGAATGATGATATTGATGACAAGGTTAGGTAGGCGACCCTGGCAGAGAACGGGATAAGGCGAGGAGAATGATGATGATTCTTGAATACGGCGGCATAGTACGAGAGCCGCCTTGAAAATATCTACCGATTACAATGTCGTTGCTAGATCAAGCTGTTTTGTCCTCTTATCGGAAGAGTTACCAAAATATACTTGATTATTTTATCACTTAACAAAATGATTATGGTTTTTTAAAATAACAGCCCCCACAATCTCTAAGTAAAAGTTCGCAATGTGACTTCTTAGTATGTGTTTCAGAATTTTGTTTGCGAACTTATAAGGGGTAGTTTTTATTCAGTAACTCAGTGTTTTTACTCATGATAAAAACAGCTGGGTGTTTCATGCATTTTTGCCGAGTTGGTATGAATATTTCTACGGAACACCCTTTTTTTCTGTACCTGCTGACTAAAATATAACCCTGTATACTACACTAAAAGAAATACACTCGTAAAAAAAATCATACGTTAGTCAATACTCAGTGAATCACTGTTTAATATTATTATGTTTATGTTTGAACCATGTTGGTTCTGGAGTGGAAACCAATGTGCTTACACTACACAACGGGTTTCGATGCAGCTTTTTTAGTAGATGGATTGCTTTAAGAGGAAGGTTTATACCTATGTATAATAGAATTAAATGCCGAGAAATGTCTTATTCTTACATGAAAACGATTCGTGACCGCTAGTAAAAAAAAAGAAAATTTTGTAATAATTTTATCTGCAGTAGAGAGACCATATTATTATATACAACGATTCTATAGTATTTACTTTGATCATGAATTACCTCCCTACCCCGCAAAGTATAAAGGCGTGAAATGTATATATACGATTATATGGCACATCATCTGGTGTCCACTCCAGAACATAAATAATAACCTGAATCTAGTGACCAACTGCTGTAATTACCACCTTAATTAGGCCAGTAAACCAAACAGGTTGATAATGAAAATATAATTAAACAGTTATATAAGTTTACGCGGATTTGTTAGATAATTTGTCAGAGCGTTTAGGGTCGCGTAAATCCGTATAACTAAGTAATGAGGTAACTTGTTCGTTTAATGAATAAGAAAGTAATGCCGTGTGATGCCGGATAAGAACAGCATCACCCAATTTCTTTTCCGCGGGTTTCGTGCGAGGCGACTAATCGAGGTTTTTTGTGTAATACAACTTTAGGCGACAGACTGACAACTGTTCTTTTAGTGATACACGAATCTTATGAAAGAATCAATATTTATCAGACGTGGCGATATCGACCGTATTTTTATGGCCGTTTTCTCTCTGCCTATCCCGCAAGGGTTAAAGGCGTGGTATGCTTGTGTGTGTGAAAGAAAGTAAGTGCAAATTTATTAGAATGACTTTATTGCAGCAAAATAAATAAAGCAAGTTACAAGAACGAACATCTGTAATAAAATGCGCGAAGGTGGCCTCATCCTTCAATTTATCGTTTTCACTTTCTCGATTCTTCTCAGTTATCTAAAAATTATATTTGTTGAATCATAAAAAAACAATAATGTTTTTTAACGCTACGAGCATCCTTACATCCGCTGGATATGTTATCGGCCATTGTTTATAAATTCATCGAGTCATGAACTTGCGGGTTGAAGGACAGTCCACTGTCGCCAAATGGATGTGGGCACAAGCACAAGCAAAACTAGGTTTGCACGTGGCTTTACTTTGTTTTTGAAAGCTTCGTTTGGCTCCTAGCCTATAAGGCTACTTTCTAAATTAAAAAATCAATTTATTCTCTACAATAAAGAGCCATTTCCCTTTCTTCCCGCGGGTGTTGTAAAAGGCAACGACGGGACTCTAGGGTTTCATGTGTATTACAATTTTAGGCGACAGGCTGACAACCTGTCTCTACAGTGATACACGAATCATCTGAAAGGGCCCTCAATACTTGTCAGACAAAGACCGTAATTTTGCGATCGTTAACGCTCTGCCTACCCCGCAAGGGACAAAGGCGTGATTTATGTATGTACGTATATAGAGCCGCAATTTCAATCTGAAAACATATCGGGAAAGAGCCCTGTTAGGTTTCCAGACCATACTCTTTCTTCTTTTTGTGCAAGATACCGAATCTTCCAACGACCCTTTAGTGTCGTTCTTGCTATATATATCGAGTTAAAATTTGTAAGCATAAAACGACGTGCTCACTTCACTCGCTGTACCTGTCAGTTTCTACGCTCGGGAAACTGTGTCCATGTTGATTTGCATCGTGAAAACTTGATCGGACTTATTTTTTTTTATCCGTTAATGAAAGACGTAATTTTCAATTGCAAATTTTTATTTTATATTTACTGGAGTCTTCAGTGCTTATTTTCGATATCAATGAAGTGCCCGTATTGTAAACATTGAATGAAGAATTGAAGTTGAAGATTTTTCACCACATTTCCGGATGGTATCAAGAGGAGCCCTTCAGATCCTGTAGATGACACTATCACCCTACAGGAGTCACCGTCCGGCGCAGCTGCTGCGCTGGAATCTTTTCTCACTGACACTGGCAGAATTACCCTAGATAGGGTAGAAGTCCATATAATTAAATAATAATAATAAAAAAAAAACTTGATCTTGCTTCGCTCGCGGTACGAGCAAGTTACCGTATTTGTGTCGTTAAAAGCCTTATGATGATAATAAACAAAATGTACGGTGAAATGGCGTAGCGGATAGTACTCCTGCCTTCTACGCCTAGGGTCGTGGGCTCGATCCCCACAGGACACAAATATTTGTCTTGTGTACAAATATAAGTCTTTTCAAATATTTGTGTTTAGTCTGGGTGTTTTCTTTGTCCATTATGTATTTATTTACAAGAAAAAAGCATATTATGTATTATTATCAGCTATCTAGTTCAAATATTTCAAGCTATGCTTAGTTTGGGCCTAGATGGTGCTGTGTGAATTGTCCAGGATATTTATTTATTTATTTAAATCTTGAGCTCGCTCAGTTTGCGTCCCTCGAATATTCCTCATCTTGCCCGTGGTATTGTCTTGTCATGTTCAACGTTTGTCGTCAGCAAAGGTTTCGTCGTTTTCCCGTGGTCAACAGCGACTCTAATAATTACTCACCTAACACCACAAACATTTTGTTTAAACAGACAAACATTCAAACTTTAAAGAAACAATTAAGCTGTTTTTCTTTCTTTTAGTATTGTTTTTTTTATAAGATGAAATGATAATGTTTATTTTTAAATGCTTAACTATAACTACCTACATTTAGGTTACTTATCACTTGAAAGACAGGGCCTTGTTATAAGAAAAAAAAAACACTTTTTACTAGGGTTAAATTTGTCTAGGTATATTTTGAAGCAAATGCTATGATATAAGGTCCATTTTCCTTTGTTTACTAGAAAAATGAAATGAACCTTATTTCGCATTTCGCAAAGTCACCGACGTCACAGAGATCATCCTATATTTTACAGACTATAGTTAACCTTTTGTTACTTTTCTATCATAAAAATAATTTTTTACACTACATAATATTTATAGTAATCATTTAGCCTGGTCTAGGTAATAATAGGTATAGTTAGTATGCTTTGATAGTCTCAGGTAAACAAGTATTCGCTAGGTAACACAGGTAACCAAGTCAATAAAAACAATATTGGAATAAGAGATAAGGGCTACTTAGTAACTGCATTTAATTAATTTTATTTGCTTGCAAATATAGATAACATATAACTTAATTTTTTAAATAAATATTCCCCAAAGTGCAACGTTTTTGTTGACATGACATCTTGCTCATATGTCATACATTTATACATATAAAAACGTTCGTCCTCATTCATTCACTGACTCACTGATTCATCAACGCATAGCCTACACTACTACTGCTAAAAACATGAAATTGGGGCAGTAGATTTATTTTACTCCAAAACACATCTACTAAGAACGGATTTTTAAAGCTAAGGTCTAAGGTTTGATTGAAACTTTGTGGTGCGCATATTTTTATTCAAATTGTATCAAAATTTATTTTATAAGTCTAAAATCAAAATTTGTTATTAGACGAAATGGGGCGAAGCCGTATGAAGCAGCTGATGCCTACCACGGCAATAATGACGCAAAACTGCTTCAAATTATTCTTGATCTCTGATCCCAATTCTTTTCTAGTCAGCTTATTATTGCCATAATCGTATTATTACAGTTATTCCCACTTACATTTAAACCGTGTTCCAAGGTGGCAGAGATTAATAATGTTTACTGCACGAGTTTTTAATCCTTTTTGCTCTTATTTATTGGTTTATTTTTAGTTTTTTGTCCTGTAGTGCCGGCTAAGAATAGCTGAGCATTTATACATGTTCGAAAAGTACGAACTTCATTTCAAGGGATGAACCAGCCCATGAAAATTTTCCCCAAAGAACATAGGTCGACTCACTTACCTACAAACTGACTCGGTTGGTATTTTTTGTACGGGAGTTCCAAATTTTTTTCAAATTTCGACCTATGTTCCTTGGGGAAAGTTGTTCAGTTTCATGGGCTGGTTCATCCCTTGAAAGAAAGATAGTACTTTTCCTGTATACTACTGTATAAGGTGAACGCAAACTTATCCGCACCTACCGAACCGATTTTTTTAGAATTCTTTATGTAAAATCCTATGAAGCCTCGCAATCCTATGAACGATTCGGTTCGGACAACTGTACTAGGTTTCATAGAATTTCATACAAGGAATTCTAAAATTAGGTTCGTTCGGTTCGTTCGATGCGGATAAGTGTGCGTTCACCTTAAGTTTGCGTTCACCTTTGATCAGCGGTTTCTCCTGTTATTATAAATGACATAATTTTCCTCTTATATTTTCCATTGAACAGCTCATCGACATAATAAATTGAGTCAGATCCTGTCCCAGTGATAGATGTCAGAGGGTATCAGGAAATTACGAATATTGCAATCAACATTATCTTAACTGCGGCAATAACAATTATTCTGTCTCCTTAGACACACTGTTGTTGCAGAAGCAACCCCGTTGCAAGTAGAGTGAAGTCATAGGAACTGGTCTCACAGTGTTATTAACCGACGAAAATAATCAAAGAAGAAGATTCTCAATTCATTGCATTTTTTTTATTAGGGATATCATAACTTTTTAAGCATTCGCTATTTATTTCGCCGTCATCATTTTATTCCACCGTCTGTTATGTAACCCACCCGAGCAACTATTAACTAGACTTATGTGATGAGTACGTAATATTTTGTTCATAAATGTTACAAATGTTGTTGTTATTAAAATCTTGATTTAATTGTTTATTTTGAACTAGCGACCCGCCCAGCGGCTCCGCCTGCTGTAACTATTTTTCCCGTGAGAACAAGTTGTTTTAGCGGCAAGTATTATCAATATAAACCTTCCTCTTAAATTACTCTATCTATTTTAAAAACTGCATCAAAATCCGTTGTGTAGTTTAAAAGATTTAAGCAAACATACATACATATTACATACATACAGACGCGAAAAGCGACTTCGCTTTATACTATGTAGTGACGTTAAATTAAACTCCTCTATATTTCGAAGTGTCATGATCATAAACTGTTTGTAAAATAGAGTTTTATTTTTTACATATATTATCTTCACGTCTTTTGTTGTGTACGCCTCCCTCTGTAACATTTCTTTACTCGAGTATGTCTCGCACTCTATCGGCGTGCTAATAAATGTTATAAGCTCTGTTAGATAAAAGTTAAGCTAGATCATGATCTATAATTGCTCAATAACTCAAAATAGGAAATTTATTACGTGATTTGAAAACATCTCACTTTATCATTGTCAGACGTGGCATAACGACCGTAATTTTACTGTCGATAACGCTCTGCCTCCCCGCTAGGGATAGAAGCGTGATTTGTGTATGTGTATGTATGTTATATCACTTTATCATCCAAAGGATACATGCTGCTCTCTCTCTCTCTATTTTTTCGTGTGGGACACCGAGTCGTCCACCGATCCGATGAACCCTAGTGTTAGAATTTTTCAACCGCCTTCTACAACCGACTTCTGAAATGGTTGTGTAACGACCGCCGTCTAAGTGATCATAGACAGCAAACAGGACCTACGACTGCTGATAGTAATAGGAAATGCTAGAAGTGAGAAAAAGGACCCTCTAAAAAGAGAAGAGCGATTCAAATCTTTCGAACTTAAAGATGCACATCGCTAGTTTCACTCCGTAACTTTTTGCTATCTTTGGAAAGTGTTGAAAAGTTTTGAGAACTTTGAGGTGTGTTTAGCTCATAGTAGTGGAGGGAATTACGGATCGCTCCCATACTAAACCCATTTTTTTTTTGTGGAGCAATGAGCTTCATCTCATATGTTCCTTGAGTAATTATAAGCATTTCTAGTCCGGGAGACAATAAAAAAGTTCAGTCTGGTCGGGGAGGGGGGGGTACAAAGATGGCCGCCGCCCGTCATCTTAAAAAAAGTATTTTTTCGTTCCGGTGGCTACTATGGCAAGATTGGTATCATTTTCGTATAAACCAAAGACGTAAAATTCATTTCTGATATGAGGATTTTAAAATTCCAAAGTAATATTACAAATAAAACGTAAAAAGGTGAAAATTTAGGTTGCAGATTTTTGTTTTGAGAGCTAATAACTTTTGTATAGTAACAAAAAAATCCTAATAAAAAATATTATAATAAAGCGTAATTCATGCAGATTTTATAAATATATAGTTTTTGCTACATCTTCATACAAAAAGGTGCTGAAAAAAATTATAACCGCAGTGGTGTATGCGCGCGTACTCATGTCGCATTCGCGGAGGGAATTACGGATTTAACATTTTTTGTTTTTTGGCGCTATGAATTTCATTTTATATGTTCCTTGAGTAATTCTAAACATTTCTAGTCCGGGAGACAATAAAAAGGTTCAGTCTGGTCGGGTAGGGGGGGGTACCAAGATGGCCGACACCCGTAATCTTAAAAAAAATCTTTACTCGTCTTGTTGGCTACTAGGGCAAGATTCGTATCATTTTCGTATAATCCAAAGACGTTAAATTCATTTCTGATATTAGGTTTTTAAAATTTTATAGTAATATTATCAAATAAAACGTAAAAAAGGTTCTTAAAAATTTAGGTTGCAGATTTTTGCTTTGAGAGCTCATAACTTTTGTATAGTGACAAAAACATCCAAATAAAAAATACTGTTATAATGCGTAGTTTATGCAGATTTCGAGAATATTCACATGTAATATGTTCTATTGTAAAAATATTGTGAAATAAATAAATTACTGCAACCCAGAAGGGTAACTTTACTTGCGTTAGGCGGAATTTATCTTGCAAAATGGTCGAGTAGGTTCATAATACTCGTGTACCTTATGTTAAAGTGATGATGATGATGATGATGATGATCTCTCCGACCGATTTCGGTCATGGCGACCACTTTGACTCCTAATCAGATCGGCGCTGCTGCGCCCGGAGATGGCTATTGTAGCCAATTTTGGCAGTAAACTCCCGTGTACAGTGTGGACATGTGAGTTTGCCACTTACATAATTATAGTTAATGGCGACGGGTGGGCGGGCCTTCAGCTCATCGCGCTTAGCGTCGAGGTCTGCTTTACGCTGTTCCTCAAACTCGCGGTCTTGCCTCTTAACCATCCCGCGCCATTCGGGGCGCTGTACTGCCAGACCCTCCCATTGAGTGGGCTCAATGTTGAATCTTTTCAGTGTCGTTTCTGAACATCGTTACATCTGAGGAGTTGTCCGCTATGCTTTTGCTTGCCCTTTTCTAGCTCAGAATAAAAGATGCGCTTCGCCACTCTCTCCTCCGATATCCGGGATACATGACCGCACCACCGAAGCTGACGACGCATCAGATAGGCCTCAATGCCACCAACATTGGCTCGTCTCAGAACTTCGGTATTGCGCACTCGGTCGGACCATCTGATCTCCATGATGGTGCGAAGGCATTTTAGGTGGAAGCGATCCAGAGTGCGTATGTGGTTACGATACACACACCAAGTCTCGGAGGAGTATAGAAGGTTTGGCAGCACAATCGCCATATATACAGAGATTTTTGTGGCTAGCTTTAGGTCGTGCGAGCAGAAAACCTTGGAACACAACTTCTCAAATGCTGCAGCTGCAGCACTGATTCTGCTGTTGATCTCAGCATCAAGGTTACACTTAGATGTTATAGTGTTCCCCAGATAACGAAACTCATAAACCTGTTTCAGCATATCCTCACCAAGCATAATCACCAGTGTCTCGCGACCATGCGAGCCTAAGGACATCACTTCCGTCTTTTTGACACTGTCTTCAGGCCGAATTTACAGCATGCTTGGTGAAAAACGGACATAAGCTGTTGCAGGCCGTCTGGGGATTCTGCAAGAAAGCACAAGTCATCAGCATACATGATCTTAGTAATCAATGCATACGAGACTTTAGTGAGCGCCTTAAGTCTAGCCAGGTCAAAAAGACTGCCATCTGCTGAAACGGATGCGGACTCCTTGGGAAACAGTATTTAGGACTTCTTTGACTACAACTGCAAAGTATAAGGCGAACAGTGTGGGCGCTAGAACACACCATTGTTTCACCCCACAGGTGACGGGGAAGAAATCAGACTGTTCACCGTCTACGGAGACGCAGCACTGCCAGTCGTCATGAAAATTAAAGAAAATTAAAGTGCACAGAATTATGCCTGTGTGCCGGAAACTGCGCTCATTAAATTAAATTATAATAATGTATAGAAAGTGTTTTACGTGCCATCATCAAATGAATTATTAAGTAAGTAATACGTAAACATAGATAGATACACGAGTATTATGAACCTACTCGACCATTTTGCAAGATAAATTCCACCTAACGCAAGTAAAGTTACCCTTCTGCGCTGCAGTAATTTATTTATTTCACAATATTTTTACAATAGAAAACTATTACATGCGAATATTCTCGAAATCTGCATAAACTACGCATTATTACAGTAAGTACTTTTTATTTGGACATTTTTGTCACTATACAAAAGTTATAAGCTCTCAAAGCAAAAATCTGCAACCTAAATTTTTACCTTTTTTACGTTTTATTGATAATATTACTAAGGAATTTTAAAAACCTAATATCAGAAATGAATTTTACGTCTTTGGATTATACGAAAATGATACCAATCTTGCCCTAGTAGCCAACAAGACGAGTAGAGATTTTTTTTAAAGATGACGGGTGTCGGCCATCTTGGTACCCCCCCTACCCGACCAGACTGAACTTTTTTATTGTCTCCCGGACTAGAAACGTTTAGAATTACTCAAGGAACATAATAAGATGAAATTCATAGCGCCAAAAAAAATATAGTTAAATCCGTAATTCCCTCCGCGAATGCGGCATGAGTACGCGCGCATACACCACTGCGGTTATATTTTTTTTTAGCATCTTTTTGTATAAAGATGTAGCAAAACCTATATATTTATAAAATCTGCATGAGTTACGCTTTATTCTTATATTTTTTATTAGGAGTTTTTTGTTACTATACAAAAGTTATTAGCTCTCAAAGCAAAAATCTGCAACCTAAATTTTCACCTTTTTACGTTTCATTTGTAATATTACTATGGAATTTTAAAATTCTTATGTCAGAAATGAATTCTACGTCTTTAGTTTATACGAAAATGATACCAATCTTGCCATAGTAGCCACCGGAACGAAAAAAGATTTTTTTAAAAGATGACGGGTGGCGGCCATCTTTGTACCCCCCCCTCCCCGACCAGACTGAACTTTTTTATTGTCTCCCGGACTAGAAATGCTTAGAATTACTCAAGGAACATATAAGATGAAGCTCATTGCTCCACAAAAAAAATTTTAGTTAAATCCGTAATTCCCTCCACTATAGGAATGGTACCCTTGGTTTAAAAAAAAGACTTGAATTTGATTCTAATGGTATCTTTCTGAACTTCAATACAGGGTGAAAAAAAAATTGCTGCAAATATTTTAAAGGGTGAACCAGCCCATGAACCTGAACAACTTTCCCCAAGAAACGTAAGTTGAAATATGAAAAAAAATTTTGGACATCCCATTAAAAATTACCAACCGATCAAGTCAATTTGTATGGGAGGTCCAAAAATTTTCTGATATTTCGACCTATGTTTCGAGGAAAGTTGTTCAGTTTCACGGGCTGATTGTACGCCTAAAATATTTGCAGCAACTATTTTAATCAGCTCATACCATATTGTTTCAGAAATCAGTGTATCACTATTACTTATTACTGATGCCAGTATTGCTGATTCTGGCATCTTACTGCGACATATCTATTGCACCGACTCCGGGTCACCGTCTGCCCGCCGTCTGCGCGTGCGCACGCGGCCGTCACGCCACCTTTTTCACGCTAGTCTTTATCATCAGCTATTTATGTAGCTAACAACGTCTTAATTTAGGCGCGTGTTTGATACGTGGGCCCTAAGTCTGCTAACAGTTTGAAGTATAGAAAAATCACAGTAGCAATTGAATGACAGTTGAGTTTCGATGGCGTTACAATGATAAAAAATAACAAACTTAGGGCCCTGTTTGTCTGCAAAATTGTTGACGACCTGTGACCATAATAAACTGCCGAATAATATGTATTTTATGGAGTAAACCATTATTAAAATTTATTATTTTGACAACCATGACCTACGTGTCTTATCTATACAGGGTGCTACCGGCAGGCGGGCATTTATTCAAGTTATTAGGTACGGAACCATCACCCAAATAACAAAAAAAAATCCTCATTTTCATATCACAACCTTATACTATAACTAGTCTAGAAAAAAATATCAAACAGCTAGTTTATTTCTTCGCGATTTCGCAGATGGTCCCATAATAAAAGTTGTTCATTCATAGATATCTAAAATCACTAGTTTGAATAAATACCTTTGATAACCCACTACATTGAAACCCAGATTACATTGCAACCTAAGAGGATTGTGCAGCTGGAAATTTTCATACAAAAAGCGTTAACGTTTTTATCATACTTGCCGGTAACCAATTGTTTTAATTTTTAGGTATTTTATTTAAATTCACAAAAACTAGGTTTATGCGTTTTTATTTTTTTGATATATATTATAGTTTCAGAAATAATGAGGCACAAAAGTACACTTTTTTGATACTGAAAAATCTTCATGTTTGAGTGAGGTTACTTACAAAACTATACAAAATTTGGGCAAAAACGAAACGTATCAACCTAGTTTAGTTCATATATAAGCGATCAAGACCAAAATTATAGAATTTGGTTAAAGTTTAGGGGTAGGGAAACGTTAACGCCCGCACTCCGATTTTACTCTGTTTTTGAGGCGATTTCTCAGGAAGCCTGCTACCTGTCCCTATCGCACATTAGGGTGCTTGTCGCGCGGGCGTCGAGACAGCACATAAAATTTGAAAAACGCATTTCGCGCGCGCCATGTCTGTGAATGATACTCTGTCTGCTAAATGTAAATCGTTTCAGATGGATGTCGATTAGATCTCAGTTGGATGATTTCGGTCATTTCGTAGTCTGCTAACAGTTTGAAGTATAGAAAATCACAATGGCAATGGAAAGACAGTTGAGTTTCGTTGGCGTTACAACGACAAAAAAATAGTAGACTTGGGGCCCTGGTACTGGTCAAGTTAAAATAGTTACCTACAAACAAGTGGATCTCATCATGCGTGCATCACACATTAATTGCCTTTTTCTAGATAGATGTGAGTTGTCAAAATATTATCCGTGATAGCGGACAGTCATCTCCGTCTCTTAATTAAGAACACCTAGTTAAATAATTAACCAATTTGATAAAGTTCATCGACTTTGTAAATCAATAACTCTTCTTAATCAATTTTTTGCATCCGGTTGAGATTTGTAGGTTTTATGCTTCTATACATACATACATACATAAATCACACCTCTTTCCCGTTGGGGTAGGCAGGGACTATTTCCTTCCAATTGCTACGATCCTGGCATACTTCTTTCGCTTCTTCTACATTCACCAGTCTTTTCATGCACGCCCGTCGGTTTAGGGTACTTCTGATCTGACCTTTCTTCTTCTTCTTTTTGCTTCTATGGTCTTATGATACCTACTTAAATGTATTTTTTTAGATATTATAGGCAACAGGCATGGTTAGATTAGTCATGATTAGGCAGGCAGCGCGGCAATGCAATTTTGAGAAGCAGCCACAAAAGTAGGTGAATGAAAAAAGAAAGGTTTAATGAATGGTATATAAACAGGTGATTGGGGTAGGAGCAGATACTATTTCCTTCCACTTGCATAGATCCTGGCATACTTCTTTCGTTTCTTCTACATTTATCAGTCTTTTCATGGACGCAGATCTTGGCATACTTCTTTCGTTTCTTCTACATTTATCAGTCTTTTCATGGACGCAGATCTTGGCATACTTCTTTCGCTTCTTCCAACACTTCCTCTAACACTTTGTATAGTAACAAGTTTTAGGTATTTACAGGTAGGTATCACTCATTGAGAGTATAGAAAATATACCTATAGAAAGTGATATGATAACGAGTTATATCCTATGACCTGTCACCCCGGATATCACATCGTGGAAACGCAAGCGTATGCGCATTGAGCGCTTTTACAGGGGGTTCTAGACGGAAAGGCTTGTAGCGGAAAATTCTACGACGTAACTTGGTTTGAACTAGTAGAGCGAGTAGTTGTAGTAGTTAGTATTCTTCGCCCTTAGAGATTTCAATCTATGGATGCGGTAAACAATTTCTCTGCCGCTCTGCGGGAGGGGAGATAAACACGTACATCACACAACAACTTGACAACCACATACAAAAACAACTGTCAGTTTCATATAACGTACTGGGCAAATGGAAGACGGCAAATGGGCAATGAATTCTGGCAGAGGGGTAAGCCCAGCTTTACCATCTCCATAGGTTGAATGCTCCAAGTCTACTAAGTCTTCGCCCCTCCGAGGTCGAGCCAGGGGACTTAGCACAAAGAAGGACTTTTTTGCTAAATCTGCTTATATTTCGAAAACGATACGTTGTACGAAATTTTGTTGTACTAAACAAGGATAATAATTCAATTCTCTAGACATGTTTGGTCTTGAAAGCTGTTTAGATACTTCAAAATCACAAATATTTATAATAACACTTAAATTAATAGTATTAACGGAATTATCACCACGATTATGTTTGTTTATACGTCGATATTTCGAAGTGGTTACACGCTCCATGGTCACGAGTAGACTGTTTCGTCAAAACTTATACGAGTAGTACGTATAGTCAAGGCAAAGAAAAAAAAAAGTTAAGGCAAAGCGGTGTCCATTACCTATAGGTACCTACTTACTGTGTATTGATTACGATTCTAAACAATACAACAAACCCCAACTTTTAACAGAAGTTTATTTTTTATTTCACGATAATAAAGTTACGTTATATTCTTAGCAAGGTCAGCTTATCATACATAATATGGCATTGAAGATTATCCTAAGTAGGTCCCATCCCCATGTGACCCCTCGCGTGATGATCCCCGACCCCCAGACAGCGACCAGCCAGACTCACCCGGATGCCGCCCACTGCACCATTTAAATATATATAGAACAAAACAAATAATTGCTCGTATTTTTTTATTCTTCTACAATATCAGCGTACATCCTGCGTGTAGATAGGGTCTGTTAGGACTTTGGTTTTTACTAAGTTGACTGTGGTTATGGTTGTAATTCATAGGTATTTAGTACCTATGTATTTTATGAAGTATTAAATGAATCGAAGGTACTTCTTACAGGCACTTTATTGTTATTAGCTAAAGTACATGGTATAAAAATATTAAGTGCAATTATTTTAATGGGTGAATCAGCCCATGAAACTGCACAACTTTCCCCAAGATAAATAAGGTCGAAATATGAGAAATTTTTTGGACACCCATATAAACTGACTTGATCATTTACTAATTTTGTATGAGAGGTTCAAAAAATATTCTCATATAGTTCAGTTTCATGGGCTGTTCCACCCCTTAAAGTATTAGCAGCTAATATTTTTACACCGTTTAAATTACTTTAAAAATGATGAATTTGACAGCATTTATTGACATCAGTATTGTCTTTGCCCGCAGTGGAATACGTGGACACAGAATACAGCCTCTGGCTGACGTGGTTCCTGACCCCAGTGATCGTGACCTTCCTGCTGCCAGCTGTCATCATCATGCTCATCTACGTCAGCAGCATCATCTACTATCTCTTCAGGCTCTACAGGAGGTATCTACACTACACTTATTAGAAATTATTAAAAACTAATCAGTTTATACCTACCTATGCCCATGACTGGTTGGAGGAGGCCCAGGATAGGGAAAAGTGGAGGAAAGAGAGGGAGGCCTTTGCCCTGCAGTGGGACGTGTCTGGCTCAAAAATAAATAAATAATAATCAGTTTTCAATGAGTTAACTGAATAATTAATTGGTTTTAATTTTTTGAACTGTTAGCTCTACATGCAGGGTGTAAAAATATTAGCTGCAAATATTTTAAGGGGTGAACTAGCCATTGAAACTGAACAACTTTCACTAAGGAACATAGGTCGAAATATGAAAAAACATTTGGGCCTCCCATACCCCTCCGGACGACTTTGACACTTTCTAAAGCTTGGCCCTTTTTAAACTTGGCACTTTCCTAACTCGTCTCTTTTTTAACTCGCCATTATTCTTACTCAAATTCGCCATTTTCTTAACTTGGTACTTTCCTAACTCGTCTCTTTTTCAACTCGGCATTTCTAATTGTCTAATTCGCATTGAAACGAAAACAGGTCGTTCTCCGATAAGTCGCAGAATGTCCCCGGACATATTGCGAACGGGAATTTTTTTTTACCGCGTGGAAAAAGCGTTTCGCGAATGGGACATTCTGCGACTAATCGTCGTTCTCAGGTATAAATTAACTACAGATAGTACCTATCCGGACTTCGTAGTTAGTTAGTTTTCTAACACACAATTTGTAGGGTTCCATAGCCAAAATGGTAAAAAACGGAACCCTTATAATTTTATTTATTATTTTGTATCATCATCAGCGTCTTTTGACGTCCACTGCAGGACATACATTTTTTTTAATTTTAAGTAAATGGCGAGTTAAAAAAGAGACGAGTTAGGAAAGATTCAAGATAAGGAAAGAGACGAGCTAGGAAAGATTCAAGATAAGAAATGAGACGAGTTAGGAAAGTGCCAAGTTTAAAAAGGGCCAAGCTTAAGAAAGTGTCAAAGTAGGAAAGTGCCAAGTTTAAAAAGGGCCAAGCTTAAGAAAGTGTCAAAGTCGTCCGGAGGGTCCCATACAGTTGACTTGCTCGGCTGCTACATTTTGTATGGGAGGTCCAAAAAATTTATTTCATATGTCGACCTATGTTCCTTAGGTAAAGTTGTTCAGTTTCATGGGCTGATTCACCCCTTAAAATGTTTGCAGCAAATATTTTACACCTTAAATGTAGGTAAGTAGTTAACATGTAGTTAACTATTTGTTGCCTCTCCTGTTCAAAGGCTCTGTCAGTCTGTATAACGGTTTTACAAAGCAGAATAAATACAGTCAAATGGTGGAAAATGAGATAAGCGGGTATCTTGGGACATGGTCGACACCAGCATCTATGAACCAGCTAAAAGCCTATAACTAGTTGATAAATGTATATTCCAAAATTTTCAACGAGTTACAACTTTATAGCTGGTTCATAGATGCTGGTGTCGACCATGTCCCAAGTTACCCGCTAGTCTCATTTTCCCCCATTTGACGTTACCCAGAGGTGACAACAAAATCACCCCAATCTGGTTTCTTTTTTTGGCATTGCGCGTTATGGCTGACATAATTTATTCACGCTGTTTTTGCGAGCATTCTATATTTCGGTCAATGTATGTATATTTTTGTAATATATGCGTTAATTAGTAAGTAATCACCGAGCTAAACCCCTCCGATAAACTCTGTCTACATATACATACAAACAGATGCGTGATGAAACTTCCTGCACACGGGTCCATCACGCGAGTAGCATACCTAAAGATTGTAACGTAGCGACGCAGATTCTCACACATATTTGTGACTATAAAAACATAAGTAAAAGAAATTTAGAAACATGTGATTAGACGAGTCTTTTTGGACTTTCGTGCACGGAACCGCAAACTAACATTTCAGAAATTGAACTCCTGCTCCGACTCCTCCATATATTTTTAACGGTACCTCTTTTGACACCCCGATCTTTACTTTGGGACATAGTTGAGACGGTAAAAATTCGGCTAATTCTAGTCATTGTGTAACAATATCAAATTAAAATCTTTCGACTATGAACGAAGACTTGGTAAATATTTGTTAATGAACTTCAAGAATCGAGTTGAAGATATTAATTTACCTTTATAGTTATAACATTAAAGTGTTTTTAATGTAGCTTTCTTATAACAACTTACTACTTAAATGATAAAACATGTAGCGTGTAGCTAAGGGAAGCTATTTTTCCGCCAACAAACTGTTATACAGTTTAACAGACTGTTATTGTAAATTAAGTATAATTGCTACCGCTATGAGATGTCGTGCCGTGTGATGCCGGCTTAGAATAGCATCACCCCACATCCTTCCCGCGGGTGTCGTAAGAGGCGACTAAGGGACTCGAGAGTATTGGTGTATTATAATTTTTAGGCCACAGGCTGACAACTTGTCACTATAGTAATACACATGTTTACTGAAACTAGCTTGGAAAACAATCCTCAAAAAATGTCAGACGTGGCGATAGCGACCGTATTCTTACAGCCGTTACCGCTCTACCTACCCTGCAAGGAATAAAAGCGTGATATATGTTTCTTATTACAACTTACTTACTACTTACTTAACTTCAGTGAAAAAGCATGTAACTAAGGGGAGCTATTTTTCTGCCAACAGAAACTGTAACTTTTATGAGATTTATTTTTATGTTAGCCTTAATTTTTTCCTGATGCCACGTATGTTACTTCCAGAATGCGCGCGGTGGACGGCGTGCCGTACGACTGGAGGCAGGCGGGTCGGCTCGCTGTCTGCGCGCTCTGGGACGCCCACGGCTGGCTGTGGCATGGTATGTTATAAACCATCATACAAGAATGCGCGCGGTGGACGGCGTGCCGTACGACTGGAGGCAGGCGGGTCGGCTCGCTGTCTGCGCGCTCTGGGACGCCCACGGCTGGCTGTGGCATGGTATGTTATAAACCATCATACAAGAATGCGCGCGGTGGACGGCGTGCCGTACGACTGGAGGCAGGCGGGTCGGCTCGCTGTCTGCGCGCTCTGGGACGCCCACGGCTGGCTGTGGCATGGTATGTTATAAACCATCATACAAGAATGCGCGCGGTGGACGGCGTGCCGTACGACTGGACGCAGGCGGGTCGGCTCGCTGTCTGCGCGCTCTGGGACGCCCACGGCTGGCTGTGGCATGGTATGTTATAAACCATCATACAAGAATGCGCGCGGTGGACGGCGTGCCGTACGACTGGAGGCAGGCGGGTCGGCTCGCTGTCTGCGCGCTCTGGGACGCCCACGGCTGGCTGTGGCATGGTATGTTATAAACCATCATACAAGAATGCGCGCGGTGGACGGCGTGCCGTACGACTGGAGGCAGGCGGGTCGGCTCGCTGTCTGCGCGCTCTGGGACGCCCACGGCTGGCTGTGGCATGGTATGTTATAAACCATCATACAAGAATGCGCGCGGTGGACGGCGTGCCGTACGACTGGAGGCAGGCGGGTCGGCTCGCTGTCTGCGCACTCTGGGACGCCCACGGCTGGCTGTGGCATGGTATGTTATAAACCATCATACAAGAATGCGCGCGGTGGACGGCGTGCCGTACGACTGGCGGCAGGCGGGTCGGCTCGCTGTCTGCGCGCTCTGGGACGCCCACGGCTGGCTGTGGCATGGTATGTTATAAACCATCATACAAGAATGCGCGCGGTGGACGGCGTGCCGTACGACTGGAGGCAGGCGGGTCGGCTCGCTGTCTGCGCGCTCTGGGACGCCCACGGCTGGCTGTGGCATGGTATGTTATAAACCATCATACAAGAATGCGCGCGGTGGACGGCGTGCCGTACGACTGGAGGCAGGCGGGTCGGCTCGCTGTCTGCGCGCTCTGGGACGCCCACGGCTGGCTGTGGCATGGTATGTTATAAACCATCATACAAGAATGCGCGCGGTGGACGGCGTGCCGTACGACTGGAGGCAGGCGGGTCGGCTCGCTGTCTGCGCGCTCTGGGACGCCCACGGCTGGCTGTGGCATGGTATGTTGTACACCACCATACTCTGGTTATACCTGATCTATATCTATATCTGGTTATACCTGAATAGGTGCGTACACACCGGCCGAGCATCCTCAGATGCTCACCGCTGCGTGCAGCATGCGGCGCAATGCGCAGTCGGTGTAGACGGTTTTTCGACCGAGCATGAGACCTTTAGTACGCGCTGCTCAGGCGAAACACTTCCACACCGACCGCGCAATGGCGATGAGCATCTGAGGCTGCTCGGCCGGCGTGTACGCATCCATTAGAATAGGGCATTGCAGACAGAATCAATGATTCCTTGTTTCGAAAGGTATTTTTGTTATCGTTGGTCCTGCTATTTTGACTTGACTAAGGAGGATTACGCATTCCAAAAGTAGGTATTGCATGTATGTCGGTCGACCCTTCAACCCAAACGATCGGGCGGACGTTAACTTGAGATGTGTCGTCAGTATCGTCTCGGCATCGCGAGTGACATTGGCTCTGTTTTTTTTTAAATGGTTATGGTCAACCTTGGCTATGTTGAAATGGCCGATTTGAAACGCTAATTAAAACTTTTAAGTTACCCATAGGTGGCCAATAGGCTTTCAGAAAGCTCTTACCTCTCTTCTGTAGAGCAGTTTGGACGCTCATCGTAATAATATATGATTTTTGTTTTTAAATTGCAGGTTACGAGGTGCGTGGCTTGGAGAACGTGCCGACGGATGGCCCGTTCCTAGTGATCTACTACCACGGCGCGCTGCCCATAGATATGTACTACTTCGTGGCGCGAATGCTCATACACAGACGCCAGCACATACACACAGTTGCCGATAGATTCATGTTCAAAATACCCGGTATGTACACTCCTAATCTTCTAATCTCTCTTTTTTCGTGTGGGACACCGAGTCGTCCAACGACCCAGTGAACCCTAGTGTCAGAATTTTTCAACCGCCTTCTACAAGTAGCAGGCTTCTGACATGGTTGTGTATTGTAACGGTCGTCGTCTAAATAATCATAGACAGCAACCGGGACCTATGGCTTAACGTGCCATCCGAAAAACGGAACCATCTTACTTACGGACAATCGGGTGGTTCAGCCCGCAATGCCCTAACCAGACAGGGAAAAAATTCACAAAGTGATAAATATCAACTTTGTGATTGACCCACCGAGAATCGAACTCGGAACCTTCTGCGTCTAAGGCAGTCGCATTACCAATGCGCCACATCGGTCAATCTCTTCTAATGTATGATAGGATACGGAATAGTGTAATAAGAGAACGTTGTGGCGTAAAAGGAGATATAGTGACAGTGATTGAAAAGGGAATGCTGAAGTGGTTTGGTCATGTTGAGAGAATGAATGAAAGGGGATTAACGAAAGAGATATATAAGGCGAGTGTTAGTGAAAATGTTGGAAGGGGAAGGCCGCGAAGTACCTACCTGGACCGAATCGGGGACGATTTAAAGACAGGTCAGGTCAGAAGTACCCTAAACCGACGAGCGTGCATGAAAAGACTGATGAATGTAGAAGAAGCGAAAGAAGTGTGCCAGGATCTTTGCAAGTGGAAGGAAATAGTCTCTGCCTACACCAACGGGAAAGAGGCGTGGTTTATGTATGTATGTAATCTTCTATTGTAGATACACAAAATTTTTGACATATTATTTAGTTGTTAAGCCGTAGGTCCCGGTTGCTGTCTATGATTACTTAGGCGGCGGTCGTTACACAACCATGTCAAAAGCCTGCTACTTGTAAAAGGCGGTTGAAAAATTTTGACACTAGGGTTAACTGGGTCGTTGGACGACTCGGTGTCCCACACGAAAAGAGAGAGATTTAGTTGCTTGATTGAAAAATGATTTAAATAAAAAAATCACTTGATTCAAATCATGGTAAACAATTTTTATTTAAATCAATGAACCGTGGTTGCAGGGTGGTCGAGCCTTCTGGAGGGGCTGTGCGTGATCCCCGGGACGGTGCAGACGTGCGCGGGGGTGCTGCGCAACGGGAACCCCCTCGCCATCTCCCCCGGCGGGGTCTACGAGGCGCAGTTCGGGGACCACTGCTACAGGCTCAACTGGAAGAACCGGGTCGGGTTCGCTAAAGTCGCTCAGGAGGCTAAAGTTGTAAGTAACAAATCCTTTTTTTTTATATAAAAAGGTGTAAAAATACTAGCTGCAAGTATTTTAAGGAGTCAACCAGAACAGTCCACTGCAGCAGCTGGACATGGGCTTTCCAAAAATGGGTGGTTGTTGCTCACCACGCTTGGCAGGCAGACAGCGCAAGTAACTGATAGCGTTTATTAATAGTAGCTATTAAATCTATATTGTATCCCCTTGTATCTTGTACTCGGGAGGCTAAACTGGTAAGAAAGCCAAATTTTTGGTAAACGTATTTAATTATTCACGTTGATTCATGATGTGTTTTGCAATTCTTAATGGATACATGAAAGAAGGACCTTTTATTTAGTTTCCTAACCATAGAGTAAGGCTTATACAGACTGCGTCTTGTTCGCAGCCCATAATCCCGATGTTCACGCAAAACGTCCGCGAGGCGTTCCGCACGGTGGGGTGGCTGCGAGGCATCTGCTTGAGGATATACGCCGCCACCAGGGTGCCGCTGGCGCCCGTGTACGGGGGGTTCCCCGTCAAACTCATCACGCACCTCGGCGCGCCCATAGCGCACGACCCCGCGTTGACGCCGGAACAGCTGCAGTTGAAGGTAGGTAGTAACTATTGCAACTGGAGGTGGTAACTATTGAAGATGAGGGTAGGTGGTAACAATTGAAGATGAAGGCGGTAACAATTGCAACTGAAGATGGTAACAAATTGCAACTGAAGGTGGTAACAATTGCAACTGAAGGTGGTAACAATTGCAACTGAAACAATTGCAGCTGAAGGTAGGTGGTAACAATTGCAACTGAAGGTAGGTAGGTGAGATAAATATCAAACTTCTGTGTGTCCCACCGCGAATCGAATCCGGAACCTTTGCGTGGCAGCAGTCGCACTACCACCACGGTCGTCGGTCAGTAAAGAAAACAACTATTACCTAATAATATTTTCTATTTATTACATAGTATAAAGCTTTTCGCGTCTGTCTGTATGTGTGTTTGCTTAAATCTAATGCTTCACAACGGATTTTGATGAAAGTTTTTTTAATAGAAAGAGTGATTAATGAGGAAGGTTTTTATGCATATTACTTGCCGGGAAAAATCGTTATTCCCACGGGAAAATAAGTTGCAGCGGGCGCAGCCGCTGGGGCAGGCCGCTAGTATTTTATATTTGACAATTTACATTGTAATGTTACTATGGGTATCTTGCCTAAAACAAACAAATTATAATTAAATTTAATAATGTTCTAAACAAACGCTAAAATGAATCATTGGTTTCAGGTGGCGCGCGCAATAGAAGACTTAGTGGAAGAACACCAAAGACTGCCTGGTAGCATTCTCTTAGCTCTTATAGAACGATTTTACGAGATGCCCAAACCCAAGAGAAAAGCCGTCAGCAACGAGAAAAGAGACTCTTACACCAACGGCAAGTGCCACAACGGCATCACACGTATTGACAGTGAGATCATCGACAATGTACCTATTAGTAAAACTAGCGACAAAAACACTAGCGATAAAATCATCGAAAACGGCAACAACGTTAAAAACACAGTTGTCAATAGTGAAATTATCGATCGCGCGAAAAACGAAAATACTAGTGACAAATCTATTGACTGTAATGACAAAATTATTGAACATGTCGACAAATTAATAGTAGATGCGAAAGAAAAAGTAAAAAATGTGATAAGTGACAATGGCAAGTTGAAAGTGTCGTAATAAGTGATATCTGTGTGAGACTAAGTGTGTAAGGCATGATCTGATGAAGATGAAGTTGTGGGAAGATCAGTAAAGGCTGAAGCGGCTTCAAAATCAAAACAATTTTCAATAAACTATGCTTAAAGTTTTGCTTCAGGCGTAGAATCAAGTTTTAAGAAACCGGTACGAGGTTGAGAATATTTTTATACTTTATTTTAACTATTTGACAAAATCAATTGAAACGCAAGTCCAAAACGCCTCGTCAAGTAATTTTATCAACAAAATAATTTATAATGATAGTACAAAATTTATAGTCATGTTCAGCTTAAACTATATATATAGTCTATAAAATTTAGGATGGTCCCTGTGACGTTTGTGACCTTAGAGCCAATGCTATGACATAAGTTCCATTTTCTTTTGTTTAGTAGGAAAATGGAACTTATGTCATAGCATTTGCGTCAAGGTCACAAAAGTCACAGGGATCATCCTATATTTTACAGACTATAATATAACCATCTCCATATATGTTACCGTAAAATTACATACAAAGCTAGATTACAATATATCTCTCTAAATTACAATCCGTCGAAATATTGTCCAATGTGAACGCGGATAATGATTGAGCGAGATTAATCTTCTGAAAAATAATTCAGAAGATTAATCTCGCGTTATAAATTATTTTACGGTCACAGATATTACACAGTCCTTGTTGATAGATAAATAAATAGGTATCTATGAATTTGAATATAACAAACAACATATGCATTTATGAGCATGTTTATGAAGATTCGAATTTCAGGATAAATAGTGTTAGGATTGGGGTTTGGGGTGGTGTAGTGTCTAACTACGATTTACAACTGGAGAATAATTTACTCTGTTTTATGAGTCAGCATTATTCCTCTCTGCTTATTATTACGTACCAAACCCTTCATAAATGACTCGATATTTAGATTTAGAATACTCTCAAATATATTTTAGCAATTTAATGAAATAATTAGCTGCTATTTTCAGCTCCTACAATTCAAAATACCTCTAGCTAAACATTTAAATATTTATCTGATGTGATAGATTGGGTTTGATGTGAAATGAATACAATATTGTACCATTTTGGTATATGGTATTTGGTACCTTCACGTTATTTTGATAAGTAGCGTATTTTAAGTAAAATGTGTTAATTCTTTATGATTCTAATATTTTATTTATTAAAATACTTTTTTATAATTACTTTTAAACCATTCCGTTTAAATTTGTAATAACTTTTCTTATCACTTAATAAGTCTTATTACAAAAATATGTTTTGTGTAACTAATTTAATTATTGTGATACTTACTGAAATTAATTTTTTATATGAATTTGTGATTTTAATTGAAAGTTTTCTTGTAATATTACGTTTGAACATATTATTGTGGTTTAACCATTGTTGCAAAATAGTGACGTTTATTATTATTCATGAAAATGAACAATATTTCTTATATAAACATATATTTCGGGAGTTGCATCTTTAAGAATTTGTGTAACAAAGAATTTTATTAATAGGAGACTTTAGAATTGGTAGTCTGACAGGCTTAACAATTTTTTAAGTACGTTACACAACTATAATAAATCCAATTATTTATTTCTAGGTAAATTTTGCTGTATCCTAATAAGTAGGGATCTTAAAATTGTAATTCGTCAGATACGCCGATCAGTAGGCGTCTATTATTATTTATTTATGGTATCCTTATAATACTTTTAGAAATATTAGTTATTTCTAAATTAGTAGTAATTCTGTAGTGAGCTTTGCTATATCAAAGCGTCTCTATTGTACCATTTACTCTACAAGATGTAACTAAAAGGATAAAAACGTGGCAAAAGTTGTAAAAATCTAAAACCAAGGGACCATTTGTGTTCTGCAAAATAAAGTAAAATTGCATATTTTGTTACTATTTTCATATCGAGCCGAAAATAGAAAAACCTGAAACCAAGGATTTGCGTTTAGCAAAGTATTGAAAGTAAAAATTGCATATTATTTTTCCCTGTAAAAACTAAGTTGAATTAATTTTTACAATGATAAATGATGGATGATGTTTATGACGAGTTGATGACTAATATATCCTTTTTGTTACATGTTGTAATAATATCCCATCCAATTACCCTACATACAAAATTGCATTTAGATGTATCAATATGTAGAATATTAAAATGACATTATTTTTAATGTTTTTAATAGATTGTGCTTACGTTTAGCTATGTAAGTAGTACCTAAGGTGCCAGAGTTTTATACCAAAATTTGATCTATTTGCTTTATGAATAGGAAGCATGTATAGTTTAGGAAATATTATTTGAGCAGATTCGCCTTGACATTTCATAGTTGAATCGGCTCAAATTATATTTCCTAAACTATACGTTTTTATGTCTACTTAATTTGCAAATGAAATACTTAAAATAATATTTTCAAATATATTGAAGTTTTTTTTTATCCCATGGTTGTTTTTTGAAGTACAAACAGAACAATTTATGTTTTGTTCAAGGATTTGGCAAATAATCAAACAAAAGTTAACATTCAATTGTTTATTTTCATTCTTTAAATGATTATAAAAGTCTTATTTTAAATAACATTAAAATTATTTCAATTTCTTAAAACTAATTTACAAATTATCTATGAAAAAAATTCAGTCCATTTCTTACAATAATTCAAGCAAGTTTACAAGAATATGTAGGCGATGAGGTATTCATTCTTGTAAACTTGTCGCCCTAGCCGCCGTCATGGGCGTCATGGCGGACGTATATACTATGAACAGGAGGAGATTCGGAAGGAACATTTCCCCCGTAAATAGAATACAAAGGTGAACGCACACTTATTCGCATCGCGCAGATTTGTCCGAACCGAATCGGTCGATTCCGGCAAAAGTGCGAGGTTTCACAGGATTTAATATAAAGGATTCTAAAAACTTAGGTTCGTTCGATTCGTTCGTTGGGGATAAGTTTGCGTTCACCTTAATCAGCGCGTTTAAAGATCGATCGCCATCCGAGAATGGCGGCCGGATGTCATTCTCTCAGACGATATTTGTCTATACTCGCAGACCGCGGTAGTGCAAGCAAAATAAATTATCAGTATGTTATAGGTGGCGTGTTTATTGTGCGCAGTGTTGGCGTTTAAGTGGAGAAATCTGTCGTTGAATGTCAAAACTGCGCAGGCGAAGCAAAGTTTCGAAGTGATACCCGATGACAATCTATTCTGCTGCCACTACCGGATGTAGCGGCCGCCATTTACAGATCCTTTCTTATAAAATAATAGTGATAATTTGTAAAATATTATTCCTAGGAATTCATAATTGAATTGAAACATTTTATTATTAAATGAAAAAATACACATTGCAATATAATTATAATGTGAGGTCAAAATGGTTAAAATAACAATTAAAATGTCAGTCAGCTACTGATTGAGGCTTGCAACGAGCATTCTCTCCCAACTTAGACCTAATTTGTACTTATAAGAAGTCGTACTGATTGACGTCGTCAAACTGGTGTCCTTGCGTGTTGGGCCGCGGGCCGCCGCCGCCCGGCCGGTACTGCGGCTGCTGCACAGAACATAACCAACCAGTCACAATCATGAACAGGCAGAATCATGAATAGATAATGTAATCTCACCTTCATAACAGATTATAAGATTTTATACAATTTCACAAGTTAATATGTAATACCCTAGTTACAGTGCTTTCATGGTAGCATGGCAATAGCAATCGTTGACATTTAGTATGCCGTGTGATGCCGGCTTAGAATAGCATCACCCCATTTCCTACCTTTGGGTGTCGTAAGAGGCGACTGAGGGACTTGAGGGTTTCAGGTGTATTACAACTTTTAGGCGACAGGCTGACAGCCTGTTACTATAGTGATACACAAAATGATCTCAAACGGCCCTCTATATTTGTCAGACGTGGCGACAGCGACCGTATTTTTGCGGCCGTTAGCGCTCTGCCTACCCCGTAAGGGATAAAGGCGTGATATATGTATGTATGTATGTATGTATGTATGTGACATTTAGTACCACTGTACTCGTACTTTAGATAGCGATATATCGTTTACTTCAGTAAATATAAACGATAAGATTATCTCTGAGTACAGGGATACAAGCCAAGTTTAGATTCGTGTATACTCAAGCGATATTCATATCGTAAACATTTACAGAGGAAAACTATATATCGTTATCTAAAATACGAATACAGTGGTAGTGGTGTCAACGATCGCTATTGCCATGCTAACGCGAAAGCACTATATCTTTGGGAAATTGCACAATAGTACATGGGCCGACCCATTTTATGTGACGTAGGTTAATCATGGATCGGCCCATGTACTACAAATAATTCATTCGCTCCGAACGCCATCGACTAGGAACTAGACGAACAAAAAAAACATTCCCATTAAAGCTAGTGCAAGATCTATTACAAAAGTGAAATAGAAGAGATGGAAATGAAAGATGAGATGGTAAGATAAAAGATCATGCAAAAGAAAAAGAATTAGGATCCATGCGCCTATAACGAATAATGCATTTTTTTTAATTGTGTATTGAGACAATTTATAATACAGGGTGTAAGAAACGGTGTAACGAAAACTTTTTCTATAGGGGCTATGTTAAAAAGTTGTTTAGTTTCATGGTCTGTCACGCCTGCAAAGTTTTCGTTACACCCTGTATACAAAAACAAACATTAAATTTCAATGATTTTATGGAAATGTCGTTATGTGCGCGTAGACAGCGAGTAGGGACCATCAAACAGACTTACTTTTTATGAATTATTACTATTATTTTCATATTTATTTAAATTTCTTGCTCTTTGGAGCAGCATATAATCATAAGTTAAGATCAGCAGCCACTGAGTGATGTATAGTCTGTACGTTTAGGTACTTATCTTTTTGCAAACAAACTTTGTATGAAAGTGACACTTCTGAACTGTCAGTTTCATACAGTATTTGTTTACAAAAAGATAAGTACCTAAACTTACAGACTATAACAGTATGTAAAGCCTTAGGTTAAAGCTCGTGTTTATTCACAAGTTCACTTGTGGAAAGTGATTGTTCATCAGTGTAAAAGTATTTATGAAAAATTTCCGATAGTATTGAATTTTTTTTAATTTTCCTAGAAACATAACCAAAAGTATAGTTCCAAATTCCCTTACAATAAAAATCGATCAGCTGATCGGCGTTTCTGATCTTCGGATTTTTAATAAATTGTCTTTCTTTATTGTTTTCACCAAGAAACGTATTTTTTTTCAAGTGAGAGTCTCTCGACCATTACATACATGTAAAGTTGTTCGGTAAAGTTGTTGTTGTCCGGTTGTAAAAAAAATTGCTGCAAATATTTTAAGGGGTGAACCAGCCCATGAAACTGAACAACTTTCCCCAAAGAGTAAAGGTCGAATTATGAAAAATATTTTAGACCTCTCATACAAAAGGGAGGTCCATATTTTTTTTCATATTTCGACCATGTTCCTTGGGGAAAGTTGTTCAGTTTCATGGGCTGATTCACCCCTTAAAATATTTACAGCATTTTTTTTCACACCCTGATAAAAGTAATAAGTCGTTAATGGTCCCTAAGCGTTAGTAACAGAAGGAGCAAGCATTACTTGTGCAGTGCAAGTGAGAGGGCGGTGTGCGTGCGAGCGGGACGGCGCGCATGAGCCTGTCTCGCTCTCACATGTGCGGGCGGGGCCCCCCGCGGGGACCCTGTTGTTGTTGTTGTTGTTGCAACTGTTGTTGTTGTTGCTGTTGTTGTTGTAACTGCTGTTGCTGCTAGAATTTACACGGAAATGATCGAGATGCCAAAGAGAGTACTACATGTAGTTGCAGGTACTTCATAAACGCTTGGAACTTTTAATGTGCTACGCAATACAAAAAAAAAAAACTGGCAATAAAATCGATTGTGCAATACGGTTACATTTTATCTACTTTTTTTTTGTACAGACAATGTATTCTGTTATATACATTTAGCCGTCTTATTCGGCGCTTTTGCATTGATTTAAAAAATCAAAGCACTTAATTTAAAACTTTAATTTCGTTCACCTATTTATTCAAATACAGGGTGTTAAAAAAAGGCTGCAAATATTTTAAGGGGTGAATCAGCCCATGAAACTAAACAACTTTCCCCAAAAAACAGCTCGAAATATTAAAAGTCAATTTGTATGAGAGGCCCAAAATTTTTTCTCTAATATAATTTGCAGCTAATATTTTTACACCTTATATAAGAAGAGGGTTTTCTTTTGTTTTGCAGTAAGATTCTATAAAAAAACCTAAAAGATGCACAACTGCAGTTCCAAACGCTACAAACTTTACTAATAATTTCTTGCGAGTTACAGAATAATTATATACAAATTAGTGGCAAAGAATGGCAGGCGAAGGCAATGAGAAGGCGCTAGATACAAATGAGAATTAGTAATGAAACAATGAAAGGATTGTTTACAAGGGAAATGAGAGAAATTACGATAAAAGTAGTAAAATTGTATGAGGAGAGAAGCTTCTACGTAGTATTAACAACATACATATATATACATACATATATCACGCCTTTATCCCTTGCGGGGTAGGCAGAGCGTTAACAGCCGTAAGAATACGGTCGCTATCGCCACGTCTGACATTTTTGAGGATTGTTTTCCAAAGTTGTTTCAGAAAACATGTGTATCACTATAGTGACAGGTTGTCAGCCTGTCGCCTAAAAATTGTAATACACTAATACTCTCGAGTCCCTTAGTCGCCTCTTACGACACCCACGGGAAGGATGTGGGGTGATGCTATTCTAAGCCGGCATCACACGGCAAGTATTAATATGTCGGTAAGTATTAACAAACCTACAAGTAAACCGTTTTTTAGAGATAGTAAATTGAAATTTAGAGTTGTAATTTTTTTGCAAATCCTAAATAGTGATGTGCCAATCATCTGTCAAGTTAAGTGTATAATAAAAAATAACTATTACGGCGATCTATGGAAAATTATTGCTGAGCTTTACACCATTCGCACGAGCGCCATCTACTAAGAACTGACAGAAACAAATCCAAAATTTTCCATTTGGATAACCAGTTACTGGTACCGGCACATTAGTATTTAAGATTAACAAAAAGAATGGCAACACAAAATGTCAATTATTTTTATGTCTAAAAAAACATGAGTTTAAATAGTACAACTATTTACTTATAGTCTTTGTCAAGTTGTTACAGTAGGGAATTTTCTTTTTCTTTACTAATATTCTAATGGCTGAATAGATGGCGCTTTGCTTTGTATGTTACCACAAAGAACGGAACGTATTATGTTCTTTTGTTTTTTTATAACTTGGACTCGGAGTCATTTGGAACGAAAGTGTCAGTGCATGCCAGACTGTCAGTCAGTGTTGCAATTTTTTTTTAATCTTTTGTCTTGCAATCTACACTGGAATCTAGTAACATAGTCAGTCCAACGCCATCTATTGGGTTCTTGGAATACTAGTTTTTTTTAAATTCTCAATAAAAACCTCTTATATGCTGTCTTAGGAGCCACAACCAAACACATTGCAAATCTACGTGGTGTTAGACGTACCTGCTGCAGCAAGTGTCGCAGTCCCGGGTTCGATGGCATCATAGGGCGCATGAGGCGCGCGGCGTGCTGGCCCGGGGGCGCGCCGCCCACGCCCACGCCCGCGCTGGGCCCGCCCACGCCCACGCCCACGCGCGCGCCCAGCTGCTGCTGCAGCTGCTGCTGGAGCTGGTGTTTACGCTGCTGCTCGCGTTGTTGTTGCTCCTGAAATGTCATTTTCGCGTTGCGTAAAAATAAAAATACGTTTGCTATCGCCACATATGACATACAGGTTGTAAAAAATATTAGTTGCAAATTTTTTAAGGAATGAACAAGCCCATGAAACTGAACAACTTTCCCCAAGGAACATAGGTTGAAATATTAAAAAAAATTTAGACCTCCCATTCAAAAACCTTATAATTATATCGACCGACGAAAGTTGTTCAGTTTGATGGACTGTAAATCAGTCCTTAAAATATTTGCAGCGATTTTTTCACACCCTGTATATTTGAGGGTGATTTCATAAATATTGTATATCACTATAATGACAGGTTGTCAGCCCATTGCCTAATTGCCCTCAGTCACCTCTGACGATAGTGTTACGCTATTGTAAAGTGGCAACACACGACATGAATTGACAAGTAACCAGGGAAGGTACAAGAATTAATGAAAAATACAGATATTTACAGACTCTAACTCAATTTCATATGTGCAACGGTGAATGAACTTTAAAAGTGACACAAGAAAGAGAAATGTACAGCCAGAAGGACTAGTATCCAGGCTACAAAACCCTACAAAAATTTACATACATACATACATATATCACGCCTTTATCCCTTGCGGGGTAGGAACAGCGTTAACAGCCGTAAGAATATGGTCGCTATCGCCACGTCTGACATTTTTGGGGATTGTTTTCTAAGGTTGTTTCAGAAAACATGTGTATCACTACAGTGACAGGTTGTCAGCCTGTCGCCTAAAAATTTTAATAAACCAATACTCTAGAGTCCCTTAGTCGCCTCTTACGACACCCGCAGGAAGGATGTTGGGTGATGCTATTCTAAGCCGGCATCACACGGCACACACAATTAATGAAAAATGCAGATATTTATAGACTCTTATTCAACTTCATATGTGCAACGGTGAATGAACTTTAAAAGTGACACAAGAAAGAGAAGTGTACAGCCAAAAGGACTAGTATCCAGGCTAGAAAACATTACAAAAAAAATGACAAGTATAATGACCTCCATCTGCTTGTAGGTGAGCTCCTGCTGCTGCGCGGCCTGCAGGTGCGACATGATGTCCATCTGAGACTTGAACTGCGCCTCCTGGAAGTGGAACGACTACTTCACTCATACACACCGTATAGTTAACTATTATACTAACTACACTATTCATCATTTAATGTTGCATTGGGTAAAGTAATAATTTAGCAGTGATTTGTATTTTTACAAAACGTATTATTTTTTGATTGTGCCATGAAATACCTTTTGTGTTTATCATAAAGTTAGTAGCAATTTGCTAGATGACTGGGTCATTAATAAAATACAAAAAATTGACTCGTAAAACTATTGTCCAAAAATACTACATACCCCATTTATAGTTTTCCGAAATTTTCAAAGATTGAATTAATCAACAGAAAATTATTATAAAGTAAGTGTTTTGACACCATCGAAACTAGAGAGACATGACGTCATCTCTTCGTATTTTCATAAAAAAATATCGTTTTAAAAAGTAGTTCATTTGAGCTGCCAGTCGTCATCATCATGCCTTTCTCTGATACTCTCTACAGGGGTACATACACAACATTAAGAGGATCGTGTTGCTGGAAATTTTCATACAAAAAGCGTTAACGTTTTTATTATTCTTACCGGTAATCAATTGTTTTGATTTTTAGGTATTTTATTTAAATCCACAAAAACTAGGTTTATACGTTTTATTTTTTTTTATATATATTATAGTTTTAGAAATAATGAGGCACAAATGTACGCTTTATTGGTACTGAAAAATCTTTATGTTTGAGTGGGGTTCCTTACAAATTTGTACAAAATTTGGTCGAAAACGAAACGTATAAACCTAGTTCAGTTTATATCCAAGCGATCAAGACCAAAATTATAGAATTTGGTTGAAATTTAGGGGTAAAGAAACGTTAACGCCCGTACCTCTTTTTTACTGTTTCGAGGCAGTTTCTCAGGAAGCCTGCTACCTGTCCCTATCGCACATTACGGTGCTTGCCGTGCGGGAGTCGAGGCAGCACAAACAATTTGAAAAACGTATTTCGCGCGCGCCATGTCTGTGAATGATAGTCTTAAGGTGAGGTTCTAAAGCGCATGCCGCTGCATATGCTCACCTGCTGGTACGCCGCCTCCAGCGTCTGCTGCAGGTTCTGGATGCGCTCCAGGTTCTGCTGGCGCGCCGCCTCCAGCCCGCCCAGCGGTTACACTGCATGACGCTGCATATGCTCACCTGCTGGTGCGCCGCCTCCAGCGTCTGCTGCAGGTTCTGGATGCGCTCCAGGTTCTGCTGGCGCGCCGCCTCCAGCCCGCCCAGCGGTTACACTGCATGACGCTGCATATGCTCACCTGCTGGTGCGCCGCCTCCAGCGTCTGCTGCAGGTTCTGGATGCGCTCCAGGTTCTGCTGGCGCGCCGCCTCCAGCCCGCCCAGCGGTTACACTGCATGACGCTGCATATGCTCACCTGCTGGTGCGCCGCCTCCAGCGTCTGCTGCAGGTTCTGGATGCGCTCCAGGTTCTGCTGGTGCGCCGCCTCCAGCCCGCCCAGCGGTTACACTGCATGACGCTGCATATGCTCACCTGCTGGTGCGCCGCCTCCAGCGTCTGCTGCAGGTTCTGGATGCGCTCCAGGTTCTGCTGGCGCGCCGCCTCCAGCCCGCCCAGCGGTTACACTGCATGACGCTGCATATGCTCACCTGCTGGTGCGCCGCCTCCAGCGTCTGCTGCAGGTTCTGGATGCGCTCCAGGTTCTGCTGGCGCGCCGCCTCCAGCCCGCCCAGCGGTTACACTGCATGACGCTGCATATGCTCACCTGCTGGTGCGCCGCCTCCAGCGTCTGCTGCAGGTTCTGGATGCGCTCCAGGTTCTGCTGGCGCGCCGCCTCCAGCCCGCCCAGCGGTTACACTGCATGACGCTGCATATGCTCACCTGCTGGTGCGCCGCCTCCAGCGTCTGCTGCAGGTTCTGGATGCGCTCCAGGTTCTGCTGGCGCGCCGCCTCCAGCCCGCCCAGCGGTTACACTGCATGACGCTGCATATGCTCACCTGCTGGTGCGCCGCCTCCAGCGTCTGCTGCAGGTTCTGGATGCGCTCCAGGTTCTGCTGGCGCGCCGCCTCCAGCCCGCCCAGCGGTTACACTGCATGACGCTGCATATGCTCACCTGCTGGTGCGCCGCCTCCAGCGTCTGCTGCAGGTTCTGGATGCGCTCCAGGTTCTGCTGGCGCGCCGCCTCCAGCCCGCCCAGCGGTTACACTGCATGACGCTGCATATGCTCACCTGCTGGTGCGCCGCCTCCAGCGTCTGCTGCAGGTTCTGGATGCGCTCCAGGTTCTGCTGGCGCGCCGCCTCCAGCCCGCCCAGCGGTTACACTGCATGACGCTGCATATGCTCACCTGCTGGTGCGCCGCCTCCAGCGTCTGCTGCAGGTTCTGGATGCGCTCCAGGTTCTGCTGGCGCGCCGCCTCCAGCCCGCCCAGCGGTTACACTGCATGACGCTGCATATGCTCACCTGCTGGTGCGCCGCCTCCAGCGTCTGCTGCAGGTTCTGGATGCGCTCCAGGTTCTGCTGGCGCGCCGCCTCCAGCCCGCCCAGCGGTTACACTGCATGACGCTGCATATGCTCACCTGCTGGTGCGCCGCCTCCAGCGTCTGCTGCAGGTTCTGGATGCGCTCCAGGTTCTGCTGGCGCGCCGCCTCCAGCCCGCCCAGCGGTTTTTGCTGCTGCATACCGCCCTGCATGCTTGATCCGGCTCCCATCATCATACCCTGCACATACATACATATCGTCACCGCGCAGTGAAAACCACGCATAACGGAAAACCATAATTTTTCAGGAGGCACAAAAACTGTCTGGTGAAAAAAAAATGTATGAAGAGAAGAGACAAATACTGTTGTTTTATTACAAATAAATGACTATTATAAGGTGTAAAAATATTAGCTGCAAATATTTGAAGGGGTGAATCAGCCCATGAAACTGAACAACTTTCCCTAAGAAACATATTTCGAAATATGAGAAAAATATTTGACCTCCCATACAAAATTGCCATCCGATCTAGTCAACTTGTATGTTAGGTCTAAAAAACTCATATTTCGACCTACGTTCCTTGGGCAAAATTGTTCAGTATCATGGGCTGATGATTCACCCCTTATTACATTATGTAAAGTATGAATAATGAGAACGCAAACATTTTAAGGGGTGAATCAGCCCATGAAACGGAATAATTTTCCCCGAGAAACATAGGTCGAAATATGAGTTTTTTTTTACTTCCCTATATAAATTGACTTGGTCGGTAGGTAATAATCAGTGTTGGGCACAATCAATTACTTTTGTAATTTGATTAATAATTTAACTACTTTTAATTCAATTTCATTCAATCCAAATTACATGTAATTGAAATTACCAGTAATCGCGATTATTTTTCCAATTATGTAATTATGTAATTATAATACGTAATTCAATTACTCAATTACATTTTGTACTATGATAGAATGGATCTTTGCTATAGTAATACGGAATGCATGGAACAGCCTTCCACATATTATTCATAGGGGACAACTTTTCCCTAGGAACATATTATTATGTCAGGCAACAACAGAAAATATTCAATCTCCCATACAAAATGAAATATATTAAGTAGGTACTAGGGGAAATTTGTTCAGTTCATGGTCTGAATGCACCCTATCAATATTCAGAGGACTGGCCTGATGGCGTAGTGGACTGGATAGAAGCCCTGCCTGCTACGCCGAGGGTCGTGGGTTCGATTATTTATATGGCCCTTGTTCATATGTAATTGAGTAATTTAGTAATTTTAATTACAATTACATCAAAGTAATTGTTAATCTAAATTACTTTCAAGATTTATAATCAGTAATTCGTAATTTTAATTACATACAATAATTGTAATTTTGTAATTAGTAGTTAATTACAATTTGCCCAACACTGGTAACAATGTTTGGGAGGTCAAAATTTTTTTTCATTCATCGTCGGAAAAGTTGGAAAATCGGAAAGTTGTTCAGTTTCATGGGCTGATTCACCCCTTAAAATATTTGCAGCTTATATTTTTACACCTTACATAAACAATACCTTTGTAATTCGGTGAAATTTGGGGCGATTTGAGTGTAGTTTCAGTCAATATTACCTGCGGGTGTTGTTGCTGCCCCATGGGTTGGCTGGGGCCCAGGCCGCCCATCTGCCCCATCCCGCCAGAACCGACGCCGCTTTGACCGACGCCGCCCGACATGCCCGCCGACGCCATGGCGCTGGAGCCGCCTGGAAATCATACTAATCTTGACCAACTTAACAATTAAACCAGGAGCTCAATTTCTGAATGTACATTTTCGGTTCCGTGCACGAAAGTGTGAAACGACTTGTCTAGCCGCAAGTTTTTTAATTTCTTTTACTTAATGTTTTTATGGTCAAAAATATAAGGACCTACCCACCGACATTCCTAACAAAGTTGATTGATTTAAATAGCTAATCTCCGACAGTGAAATGAAACGTGATTTTAAAAGTTAGTGTTGTCTGGGACGAACGGATCGGACTGAATCTGCCCGGTATGTGCCGGTAATTGTCAAAATGAGACGCAAATGAGGGACCTCCGCGCCCCTGCCGGCGGGCCACCCCGCTGTCACGGGTGTTGATCGAGTCGTTCGTTGACTCGGTGTCCCACAACAAGAGAAGGAAGTATACCTGTCATAGTGCTAGTAGGCATGCTCTGCGCCATGGTGCCGGGGGCGGCGCCGGGCGGCAATTGCTTGTTGATTATTTGAGTGATTTTCTGTTGTTGAATCACCTGTACAAAAAATTACTTACTGTGTACTTCATAAAATTTAGCTTGATACCTGTGACGTCTGTCAGTTTTGGGCAAATTGTATGACATGCCATCAGGTAGGTCAATCATCAAAGGTCCATTTTCCTTTCGTTTACTTATTTTTTAGTATGACTCTGTCAAGTTAAAATATACAGTTGTTATATTTACATGTGGGAACGATAAGGTTCGATATGTCAAATGAAAACATTATCGCAGGTATAAACCTTGCAACCTGTACTGTAGTGACTGAATGAGTATTGATTGAGGTTAGCAATGTGCCGTTTCCGAAAATATAGAAATATAAGGTGTAAAAATATTAGCTGCAAATATTTTAAGGGGTGAATCAGCTCATGACACTGAACAACTTTCCCCAAAAAACATAGGTCGAAATATGAAAACAAAAAAATGCACCTCCCATATACAGTTGACTCGCTCGGCTGCTACATTTTGTATGGAGGTCCAAACTTTTTTCCATTTTTCGACCTATGTCCCTTGGGGAAAGTTGTTCAGTGTCATGAGCTTGATTCACCCCTTAAAATATTTGCAGCGAATTTTCTACACTCTGTATAAATGACACCGACCTTTCTCAACCTGTCGACAAAAGTGGCCTGGTTGTTCGGTATGAAGCCGAGATAGGCCTTCTTGTCCGGGGTATAGAGGAGAATCAGGACCTTGATATCGCACGCCGGCGGTGATGAGAAGTGTACACAGCCAGCCTGCAAACAACAACATTTATGTGAATAAAATTTATAACTAATGAGAACTTGCGGCCTGCCTCAGCGGCTGCGCCCGCTGCAACTCCTTTTCCCCGTAACTATTATACATAAAACCTTCCTCTTTGATCATTCATTAATAAAAACTCCATTAAAAGATTTTATGTAGTTTTTAAGATTTAAGCAAACATACAGACAGACGCGAAAAGCGACTTTGCTTTATACTATGTAGTGATTAGGCCAATAACAGTAGTTCACTGATTATATCATGAACTAAATCGGAGTAGGTATCCATGATACTCATATAAACTATAATTTTTATCCAGATAGACTAAACTGACAGCCAAGAATGGCCTTATTTTTTTTAAATGTTGCAAGCATTATTTTAGTGTTGTGGTTTGACTCATTCAATTTATTTATTGAACTGTTGGGAGATCATTCCTCGATGTAGTTATTTTTGTAAATAAATATGCATAATAAGTACATTCTTTTCTACGCCAGATTTTTGAAAATGGGTAGGTAGGTCAAATAGAAGACTGCAACATTAACCCATATGGTAAACAAACTTTACAACTTACTTCGCTGTGGTGAACCTGGTAAATAAATTGTAATCCTCTGACGATAACAACAAAAACTTATTGTTGTCTGGTCAGACAGGAAATAAATGTGAAGTTAGTTTGTAACAAACAAAGTAGTATGTTTGTCTTTTAGGCCAATTTCTTAACGCAAATTGAAATGAACTAAATTATTTTCAAAAAGACTCATTGACTATCTTTGAATCATATAGGTTGATCATTCGGGGTACAACACTATTTTTTTATTATTTTTAAATACAATAACGTGGCAACCCACCAAATGTCAATTTAGTCTATCTGGATAAAAATTATAGTTAAGAGAATGGAGCAAGACCAGTGCCCCATGCAATGAAACTACATGCTACAAGTCTACAGGTGGAATTCGATCTACATTACGTAGCCGATGGGACATTATAAAGCTAGGATTTTGACCCGCTACGCAATGTACATCGAATTTCACCTGTAGACTTGTAGCCTGTACATACATACATACATACATATATCACGCCTTTATCCCTTGCGGGGTAGGCAGAGCGTTAACGGCTGTAAGAATACGCCCACTATCACTATACGTCTGTCATTTTTTGGGGATTGTTTTCCAAGGTAGGGTTCGGGCCAGGTTAGTCTTCGGGTTGCAGAGCTCAGATGGCAGTCGCTCTGTGTAAAAACTTGGTTCCACGTCAAATCCCCTAGGTTAGGTAGCCGACCCCGACAGAGAACGGGATCAGGCAAGGAGAATGTATGTATGTGTTTTCCAAGGTTGTTTCAGAAAACATGTGTATCACTATAGTAACAGGTTGTCAGCCTATCGCCTAAAAATTGTAACACACTAATACTCCCGAGTCCCTTAGTCGCCTCTTTCGACACCCGCGGGAAGGATGTGGGGAGATGAGCTATTCTAAGCCGGCATTACACGGGTAAGTAGCCTGTAAGTAGGAAAAACTTGTCACAGTAATGTAAATAAAGGCGGTATACTCACAAACCCGTTGACCATGACTTTAGTGAGGCTGTCGAGCGCCTCGTTGGGCTGCAGGTGGAACAACACCGACTTACTGTCTTTCAAATACTGCCCACCTATGTTGCTGGGAAACAAAACAAAATTAACTTGACTACTCCTTCTTATCTTGTTTTAAGGCTGGTTTCAGAGCGGCGCGTCTCAGCAGCGCGTTCGCTATGAAACGACATTCAGACGCGCGCGCTTCGTTGTGGTGTACGGTCGAGTGCAGAGAATCATTATGCACGCAAACGTAATCACTATATTAGCTATATACGTTATATGGAAAAGAGTGCAACAACGACGTCTTAAAAGATTTCAAGTCGACGCTACTGGTAATCGAAGGAGATCCGACCGCGGCGCGGCCGAGACGCGGCCCAAGACGCGTCACTATGAAACGCTACATACAATCTAGTGTAATGCGAGACGCGCGCGGCTGGGCAGCGCTGCCGAGACGCGTCGCTCTGAAACCAGCCTAAGTTGTTTATCAAAAATACTTTACGAAATACTATACAGTGTGTAAAAAATTTAGCTGCAAACATTTTAAGGGGTGAACTAGCCCATGAAACTAAACCACTTTTCCCAAGGAACATAGGTCGAAATATGTAAAAAAAATTATGGACCTCCCATACAAAATTACCGCCCGACCAAGCCAATTTGTATGGGAGGTCCAAAAAATTTTCACACATGTCGACCTATATTTCTTGGGAAAACTAGTTCAGTTTTGTGGGCTGATTATACGGTGTAAAATATTAGCTGCAAATATTTTAGGTGAATCAGCCCATCAAACTGAACAACTTTTCCCAAGAAATATGAAATATGAAAAAAAAACGTGCTTCCCATAATTGGCTTGGTTGGCAGGTACATTTTGTAAGGGAGGTACACTTTTTTTTCATATTTCGACCTATGTTACTTGGGGAAAAATGTTCCGTTTCATGGGCTGGTTTACCCCTTAAATTTTTTTACACCCTGTATAATACAGATTCACTTTGTTTTAACCTCAAGGGAATCGATCTCCGTACCTCCGGCTGGAGAACTGAATGAACAGATGTAACGTGGCGCAATGTTAATGCGACTGCCTTTGACGCAGAAGGTTCCGGGTTCGATTCTCGGTGGGTCATTCACTAAGTTGATAGTTATCACTTTGTTAATTTGTTCCCAGTCTGGTTAGGACATTGCGGGCTGAACCACCCGATTGTCCGTAAGTAAGATGGTCCCGTGTTTCGGATGGCACGTTAAGCCATAGGTCCCGGTTGCTGTCTATGATCACTTAGACGGCAGTCGTTACACAACCATGTCAGAAGCCTGCTACTTGTAGAAGGCGGCTGAAAAATTCTGACACTAGGGTTCATTGGGTCGTTGGACGACTCGGTGTCACACGAAAAAGAAGAGAGAGTTACCTGATGAGCTGCTTGGGCATCAGCTGCATCAGCAACTTATTCGGCCAGGTGTCAGCTTTAAGTTCTGGCTCGATATCTTTAGAGTTTGCAGATACCTGTCATAAGAAAAACATTGTAATCATTTTTCAAAATCGAACACGAATTGACACATTAAATAAAAATATTCTGGACAATTCACACAGCGCCATCTAGCCCCAAACTAAGCAAAGCTTGCACTATAGGAACTAGATAGCTGATACCAATACTTACATACTTCTTTTTTGTAAATAAATACATATGTATAATAATAATACATAAATAAATAAATACATAGAAAACACCCAGACTCTGCACAAATATTTGTGTCCGGTGGGGATCGAACCCACGACCCTCAACGTAAAAGGCAGGGGTACTATCCGCTACGCCATCGAGACAGTCAATTCGGATTGTAAGGAAGTTTATAGATACATATTACTTTTCTGACTATATTTTTTTTTGTTTGGATCGGTTGATTCATTCGCTTATTGTTGAAAATCAAATAATTCGTTAATGGATATTTATCTTATGTTTTTAGATTTTCGCAGTTGTTCACAACACTTAAATTGATAGTATTAAAGAGATTATTGCCACAATTATCTTAGCTCCACATTGTCGGTCAATTTATGGAAAATGGTACGTAGATAACGTTTTTTGTACGGGGATTCTGGATTCCTTTAGTAAATGCAGTCGGTTGATCGCGATTTTGTATGGGAGGACGAAATTTTTTTGTCGTTTCCTGACATAATTATGTTCCTAGAGGAAAGTTGTTCAGTTTCATTGTCTGCTTGCACCCTATCAGTATTCGGGACGCTGTCCCTAACATCCTGTATATTAAGAGTAAAAAAAGAGGAAGGGGTTAATGACTAATTGAAACGCAGTCAACGCATCAGAAAGAGGGTAGACAGATACGTTTGCCCTTAGCAAGATGACAACATTCGCCATAACAGTCTACTCGTGACCATTGAGCGTGTAACCGCTTCGAAATATCGAGGTAAAAATAAACATAATCCTGGTGATAATCTCGTTAATACTATTAATTTAAGTGATTATGTATCTTGACGGATCTGTATTTCTAGATTGTTTGTTAATTTATCAATTGGATCAACTCTGGACCTCTCCAGCCCCTCACCTGGCATGGCAGAAGTCGGGTGACCTTCTGCTGGTCTCCCGGGGCTTTCCCCTTCTCCATCCACTCCAACACCCCGCCCCAGATGTAAGACACTCACTCCAGAGCTCTCCAGCCCCTCACCTGGCAAGGCAGAAGTCGGGTGACCTTCTGCTGGTCTCCCGGGGCTTTCCCCTTCTCCATCCACTCCAGCACCCCGCTCCAGATGTAAGACACTCACTCTAGAGCTCTCCAGCCCCTCACCTGGCAAGGCAGAAGTCGGGTGACCTTCTGCTGGTCTCCCGGGGCTTTCCCCTTCTCCATCCACTCCAGCACCCCGCTCCAGATGTAGGCGCGCTGTGGGGGCACGGGCGCAGCCGGTGATGTTGACGGCCCGGGCTGCGCCAGCATGCTCGGCAGACGCTGGGGGAAATGATAAGTTGAAAATAATACCAACGTTAGCTTGGCAATAGCGATCGTTGATAATTGCTACAACTGTACTAGTAATTTATTTAGCGATATATCGTTTACCTCAGTAAATAGAATAGAAATCTTTATTTCAAAGTACATGAAGCAATACAACATAAGTAACTTAAATACAAGGCACTGGGTTGTACATTGAAAAAGGTATCCCACTCAGCATATGCTATACGAAGCAGGTATTACAGCGCTGGTATTCTGTGGTACCCATGCGTGCTTTCGCACTGATCGAGACAAAGCAACACTATTAAATATATACTATATGAATATGGTTTGTGTATAGGAATACGGCGGCGGGTAGGAGGGAGCGGCGCGCTGTTACCTGAGCGGGCGGCGGGTAGGAGGGAGCGGCGCGCTGTTACCTGAGCGGGCGGCGGGTAGGAGGGAGCGGCGCGCTGTTACCTGAGCGGGCGGCGGGTATGAGGGAGCGGCGCGCTGTTACCTGAGCGGGCGGCGGGTAGGAGGGAGCGGCGCGCTGTTACCTGAGCGGGCGGCGGGTAGGAGGGAGTGGCGCGCTGTTACCTGAGCGGGCGGCGGGTAGGAGGGAGCGGCGCGCTGTTACCTGAGCGGGCGGCGGGTAGGAGGGAGCGGCGCGCTGTTACCTGAGCGGGCGGCGGGTAGGAGGGAGCGGCGCGCTGTTACCTGAGCGGGCGGCGGGTAGGAGGGAGCGGCGCGCTGTTACCTGAGCGGGCGGCGGGTAGGAGGGCTGCGCGAGCTGCGTCAACAGCGCGGAGTTGGCGCCGTACAGCGGCTGGCGGGGCGGCGGCGCCAGCCAGTTGCTGCGCGGAGTCTGCGCGCGAGGGAACGGCGGCGCCGGCGGACGGGGCGCGGGCGGAGCGCCGCGGCCGCCACTACGTAACAAACACGACAAAATATTACAATAAAAACGATATTAAATGAAATAAAATAACGAATCGATAATGACGATCGTAATGCCATCCTTTACGACAACTAATTTCCATAATATTTGTATTTTCATCTGGATCTACGTATGATACAGGGTGTAAAAAAAATTGCTACAAATATTTTAAGGGGTGACCTCCCATGCTAATTGACTTGATCGGTTGGTAATTTTGTATGGGAGGTCCAAATTTTTTTCCATATTTCGACCTATGTTCCTTGGGGAAAATTGTTTAGTTTCATGGGCTGGTTCAGCCCTTTCAATATTTGCAGCAAATTTTTTACACCCTCAATTATAAACCCAGTAGCTAGATGTACTCACCCGTACACATCTGTTTGTACTTCAGGCGCGGGAGGCGGCGCGGGGCTCGGCGGGCGCTCCTTGAGACTGAAGCCACGGAGCAGCACCATATGTCTCGTATCCTAAGTAAAATACCAATATCAAACTTATTATTCAAAGGAGTAAATTTTACCACCCTTCCCGCGGGTGTCGTAAGTGGGGGATACGAGGGTATTGGTGTATTACAATTTTGAGGCTACAGGCTGACAACTAGGGAATGCAATCTCGTGCGAGATTTCCACCTAGCGAGATCTCGCGAGACTAGAAAAGCAGTCTCGCGAGATCTCGTAAATTACAAAGATTGGGCAAATTGCACTAAAAATATACGAAAATGCTTGTTTTAAAAACTAGCAATAGACATGATATGTAACTTACTTACGAGTAGGTATCTAATCAGTTCAGTTAAAAGTCTTTAAATATTGGTAACAATAATAATCAAGTAATTCAGCCTTTTGCAGTAAGAATTAGGTCTTATCACTAACTATTTTTAGTGGAAACAGTTTAAAAGTACTATTTACACGTTGTTCCGTCGCTTTTGTCAATCTTGTTATCTCGCGAGATCTCTTTCGAAATTTTACGAGATTCAATCTCGTAAAATATGGCCAAGATCTCGGCGAGACGAGATTGCATTCCGTACTGACAACCTGTCACTATAGTAATACACATGTTTTCTGGAACAACCTTGGAAAACAATCCTTAAAAAATGTCAGACGTGGCGATAGCGACCGTATTCTTACGGCCGTTAACGCTCTGCCTACCCCGCAAGGGATAAAGGCGTGATATACAGGGTGTAAGAGACGGTGAAACGAAAACTTTGCAGGCGTGATCAGACCATGGAACTGAACAACTTTTTATATGGGGGCTTTGTTAGGAAACGAAAATTTTTTTTCGAGTTTCCATACAAAGTCAGTGAGCTGACTGGGTTTTATACCTATGGAAGTCAAAAAAACAGCTTTTAGTTTCCCAGCATAGCCCCCATACAAAAAGTTGTTCAGTTTCATGGTCTGAGCACGCCTGCAAATTTTCGTTACACCGTCTCTTACACCCTCTAGGTATGTACCTATGTATTCTTAAAAACATGCGAAGCAGATCTTTTTGGGTATCTGGTCTCACCTTAGCGTAGTTGCGGGGCTGGTGCTGCGCGTGCCCTTCCGGGCAGGCCTGCTCGTAGAGCGCCGCAAACGCGGGCACGCGCCGCGGGCAGAACACCGAGAACAACGCGCCGCGCTTGCTCAGTGCGCGCGCGCATTCTTCCGGTGTCACTAGCGCGTCTGCAACAAAAACATACTTTACATATCTCATGCTCTGAAAGTAGGTCATTACTGACAAAAAACACGACCTGTAAGTTCAACTTACAGGCGAGGTTTTGAAACTAAGCCTGTAAGTAATTTTAAATATGGAACTAGAAAAAGAACCAATAGAATCGCGGCAATTAAAAAGTTAAAATCAATTTCTTCTTATTTTTAATAGGAGTTGCATCAATTAGTAGATACGATTTTAAATTTCGAACTGGCCGCTACGAATTGTGTTGCTTGAACGCAGGAATTATATTTTTAATCTGTATTTTTATAATCTCAACAAATGAGTTTGTCGAATTATTACTCAATATTACAATAACAAAAGTAAAAATTACTAATATCCCTACGATCAGAAAAATGTCTACTTTACGTTAGGATACTTTTCTTTCATATTAATTCAATATTTTTCAACCATAGAAAAAAAAGTTTAGTGGTGCAATTTGAATAGCAGACAATACAATCATCATTTATGGATCGTTTTTTGTATTTATCGCTTTATTTTACTCACTTTTCATTCGATATGTAAAGTAGTATACGTACCACGGATGTAACATCAATAACAACCTCGGAAAGGTACCGCCCTCGCTCCGCTCGGGCGTTAAAAAACCTCGGTTGTGATTGATAGGTTACATGCCTAAGTACGTAATCTACTATTACATATCTCATGCTCTGAAAGTAGGTCATTACTGACAAAAAACACGACCTGTAAGTTCAACTTACAGGCGAGGTTTTCAAACTAAGCCTGTAAGTAATTTTAAATACGGAACTGGAAAAAGAACCAATAGAATCGCGGCAATTAAAATGTTAAAATCAATTTCTTCTTATTTTTAAAAGGAGTTGCATCCAACTAGTTGTATACGATTTTAAATTTCGAACTGGCCGGTACGAATTGTGTTTGCTTGATTGAACGCAGGAATTATATTTTTAATCGGTATTTTTATAACCTCAACAAATAAGTTTGTGGAATCATTAGTCAATATTACAATAACAAAAGTAAAAATTACTAATATCCCTACGATTACAAAAATGTAATGTAATGTAATGTAAAGTAAAGTATATGTTAGAATAATTTTCTTTCATATTAATTCAATATTTTTTACTCGGGAGATCACTTCTGACCGCGTTCGGGTTCGGACGTGTCCACAGCTGCAGACAGAACGTTCCGCTCTCTCCTAAAACTCAAATAATTGTTTTACTATCCATTGTTCTCGCCGCCCGTCACCGCGCGCCGGCCGAGGCGAACAGCCCTTAGGAAGTGTTCGTATCCATCGCGACCGCGAAGTGTAAAAACCTCATACCACCGTTTCAAAGTGTTTATGTGAGCGAACTCAAAATACCATACATAGGACATTACGTGAATCCGCGATCCCGACCGCCGTACTTTACTGCACGCAATTTGCACATAGTGCGAAGACATCGGAGGCCTCAACGGAAGGGACTGCAGTACTTAGCTACAAAACTGCCGTGACTTAGACACCAACTACGCTACCTATCAAGCTGCAACCAAACCCGGTGAGCCAGTTCCAATTAAACGACACCTATATAATTTTTTTCTACAACACACAGTTGATACACCATTCGGTTAACCAGAGTACATAGTCAGCCAAAGGTGCCAATGATTCTCTACACAGGTACCTTCTTAAGGTAGAATTTAACGCAGAATAAGATAAAATAGGTGGACCAATATAAATCGTCAACAACAACACCTCTATAGCAGCCTGATAAGTTTTACAGATACCTTAAACAGCCTTCACGACGTAAACCGGACCAATAAACTTTACTACAAACCATCCACACACGAACCCAGAGGAGAAACTTCTAACCACACGTTCACATAGAATTATATACTTACTTACAAAATATAATCCTCTACAAACCATAGAACTTATCTAACCTAGAAGGCAATAGAAAACACTCGGGTATCTATTTTGACATCCCACCCCAAACAGATTAGGTACAAATCTCCCCTCAACACCCTAATATCAAATCACACCTATTCTATTTTATTATTTTAAAACCTTACCACGACTTAAAGCCTAACAAAACCTAAAGTAATAGCAATCATCTTACAAAAACGGTGGTACAATCGCTAACTTACAACTCAACACCCACTGTAGCAAAATACCTCGTTAATACCTACCTATGTACAGTAGACTAGGCATCACAGGCCTTGTTAAGCATTAAATAACCTCATCAAAGTACCCAAACGCACATTTTACAAACATAAAAAGACAAAAGACCTACGTATATAACAGTGTGGGAACCTTAGTATCTTCCGCATAACTACTAAAACTACTAAAAGGCCCGTTTCTTCCAGTCATTATTTTCACCTTACAACACCACGCAAAAATTACCCAACTATTGTTGCCTATTGCCCCGAAGGATATTTCCCACCGACTGTTAAACTCATTTTTACACATCTGGCAAATAAAAACAATCACAAAAAGAAACAAACCCATAGAAACCAAACAAAACAAAACACCCAGGCCTATTAAAATGAATCCCGAACAACTGACAAAAAACCTTCGTCACCCCACAAAACAAAACCCTTCAGCTGCAACTAATAAAGACATTAACCGATGGAAATTGCCTATACCATTCAATAACGCAACAAATAAACGACTTACTTGGTCTTACATTCAATCACCAAATTGTTAGAAACGACCTTGTAAAATGCGTATCCGAAAACCGCCACAGACTCCGCATTAGTCTAGCGCTAATGAATTCCGCCCGTGATGCACAAGACAGTAGTGTTTTAAATATCCCACTAGAAATAATTATTGACAAATACATCCAGCTACAATTCAAAACCGGCATATGGGGCGGAGAAGAGATACTCATAGCAGCTGCTGAGTACTTCCACATCAACCTCATCGTGTATTGTGAAATGATCACCCCGCAAGGAATCATCAAACAACACATAGTGAAATACACCCCCGAAGAAGAAGAAGCTTCTTACTCTATATCCCTTTTTTACTCAAACCAACACTACAGCAGCATTAGTATGATTCAAGAAATCCAACAGGATGATGACCACGCACCAAAAACACAAACATTGCATAACGCAACACTAACTCCTAATGATGCCTCAAACACAAACCTGACTAACATATGCCCTGACTCCACTGTACTAACGGACTGCTCATCAGTGGATCCATCACCTAGTGACTACGCAGACGATACAGGATACAGACTGTTAACAGCTTAAGGTGCCCACACGTCGAGGACTTTTTCAGGCACGAGCATCAGAATTGCAACCTGGAACGTAAGAGGAGCTGCAACTCCGACCAAACAAGACAACACAATAGACAAAATTCTATACGAAAAAGGTATTGATATTGCATGTATCCAAGAGTCACACATGAAAGAGGGAAAGCATTTTTCCAAACATTATGTATGGCATCTTACGGGATCAAATAAACATCGGGGTTTAGGAATTCTAATTAAAAAAGACTACGGTTTAGTCCTAACCCCCCCGCTTACATACACTAACCTCATGGCGCTAAACATCTTAAAACAAGACGACTGTAATATTTTTGTTGTAAATGCACACACACAAAACCTTACATCTCAAGCCACAAACCACTTTGCCCACCTACTCACACTTTTGAAAAAACAACCAAAAGGCTCAACACTGATAATACTGGGGGACCTAAACTCTCACATAGGACGCCTTGACGTTACAGGATTGAAAACAAAAAAACTCACTAGCGATAACTTATTTCACGAAACTTCTAACAGCAACGGGGAAATCCTTATTGATATAATCGGACGAGAAAAACTCCGATCGATACCTCTTTCGGGCGTCCATGCTGTAAAGTAACCTGGCTGACGAAAACGAAGGCGTCTCAAATCGACCACATTCTCACTTCAGCAAAGCAAATCCCTTTTCTCTCAAAAATCACAGGAGAACTCTACGCAGGGGTATCTCACCACAAAATAATATCAGCTAACAAAGTAAAACAACGCCTCATCAAGACAACACACCAACAAAAAAGAAATTCCAATCAGAAACATGAAAATTGGACTGATTTTAATTACAAACATCTAAATACGAAAGCCTAAAAGAGAAAGACACTCGCACAAAGTTCAATCAAGAAATACGTAATAGTCTGGCCAAACTCAATTTGTCAAGCGATGAACTGCTTCCCTGGGATTTATTACTTGAAATTATTAAATTAGCTGGCAAAACCACCCTAACGTGGGAACCCATCAGATCAAAGGAGCATAGAAAAGCACTAGCCGCCCTCCAACAAGCGAAATTCAAGCTACACAAAAACCCCTCGGACCCGTTGAATAAAGAAAAGTTTTAAAAATGCAGGAGAACGCTCCAAAATATCATAAATAAAGAAGAAGAGGATCAATTCAAGGATTGCCTAGAGAACTTGGGCCCTCTACACTCTTTACAAAGAATGAAAATAACTTACGATTTCTACAGAAAACACAAACAAAAAACTAAAAGAAACCTAAAGCAACGGTTTATTCCAATGTCAAAATGGGAGGACGAACTCGAGAAAAGTAGAGGCCCATCTATTCAACTACATCCTGTAGAAAAGGAGGATGACCTTGGAGATGACCCGTCTGAGGATGACATCAGGAAAATTATCTCTAGGATGCGTAACGGAACAGCCCCAGGTGTAGACCAAATCGTCATCGACCTGATCAAAAGGATACCGGATGAGCTATTCGAACATCTCCACAAGCATATCTGCCTGGCATGGCGTAAAAATATCATTCCCTCATCTTGGACACAAACCATCCAAGTTCCAATACCTAAAGTAAAGCCGACTAAAACAACTAGCGACTACAGAAGAATTTCAATATGCTGCACCGCCTACAGGATATACGCAAAATTCCTACTAGGAAAACTTGACGATTCATTGGAATCCATAGGCAGCTACCAGGCTGCATTCCTAAACAGTAGATCCACCGATGATCATATTTATACGATTCGCAGAATCATTGACGAAAATTGGAGAGAAGGAACCACGACATACGCAATGGCACTAGACATCGAGAAAGCCTTTGATACAGTGGACCTAAATGCCCTCAAATATATTCTCACCACCAGGACCAACAAGACTCTAACAAATAGAATAATCAAAGCATGTATGAATGAACCTACATGCATAAAATGGTTTGGCCAACAAAGTGCTTTCATTACAAAAGGTAAAGGAGTAAAAGAAGGCTGCCCTCTTTCCCCGCGACTATTCACCCTTGTCATAGGCGAGGTTCTTAAAACTTGAGAAGAAGAGGAACCGAGTTTTACTCTAAACCAAAATGATAAAATTACCCTCCCAATAATACTTTCATTCGCGGACGACGTTATAATATTATCGAACAACCTTAACAACTTAGAAACAATATTTACAAAATTAAAACATTTGTTCGAAACAGTCGGCCTCAAAATAAATAGCACGAAAACAAAAATTCTAATTAGAGACCCATCAAACCCCCATCAAAGGCAATTCATACAAATGGCTGGAATAAATATAGCACCAGCCCCAGAAATTAAATACCTAGGTACCTACATCTCTGCTGGACACAGCAGGAAAAGTACAATAAACGCCCGTTGCAACCAAGGCATGAAGAATTCCAAAGCTTCGCTACCATTCATTAAAAAGACCAAAATGGATTGGCAAACAGTTCGTCTCCTATACAAAATGGTGATTGAACCTACAATCACTTACGGACTGAAAGCAGCAGCTTTAACAAAAGCCAACAGATCCAAGCTGACGCGTTACGAACGACTGATACTCACTGAAATGCTTAGCTTATGTAAAAACCCGCCGCAAAACAGGACCATTGCCGATGTGCTGGAAGGAAAAACAATCACCAAACGAATTAAATTCCTCCGGCTATGCTATTATGGACATATCCAAAGACGCACACAACCCCACCTTCTACATGCAGCAACCAACTACAAAGCCAGCAAACTAAAAACAGGAAGCCCAATATTCACGTGGTTGGATTCCATCCAACATGACATGGCATACTATAATAAAAGCAGAACGGAATGGAATGAGCTCGCACCAGACAGGAGCGCAATTGGAGCAGCGGCAAAAGAAATACATATTTGATTCGAACGAGACGGATAGCGAAAACGAAGAGGACCCCTCCAACTCACTGACGAGGGTTCAACGGCAAATTCCCTCCACAAGGACAACACGAAAATCATCAACGCTCACTTCCTCATCGAATTTCCCTTCACTCCCTTTATCCTAGTCTGGCTACGGCAGACGCTGGGCTGGATCTGATCGATGGAATCGCGGTTCATCGATCTCCTGTCCTACTCCCTCGAGCGTGTCTCTTCTCAACATATTGCGCCCCCTGGTTTATCCGGCTTGTCCGGGTCAGGCTTGCTCCTGGCTGGGTGAGGTGCCCATCATCATCATCATCATATTAATTCAATATTTTTTACTCGTAGAAAAAAAAGTTTAGTGATGCAATTTGCGTACTAGACGATACAATCAACATTTATGGATCGTTTTCTTGTATTTATCGCTTTATTTTACTCACTTTTCATTCGATATGTAAAAAAGATGAAAAAGGGAAGAAGTCAACGGAATATAACGAAATCAAATTGACAGAAGGCGATAGTGTAATTGATAAATACTACGAAAAAAGAACTACTTCGGCGCATCAAGTGATGATGAAGCTGACAACGCCTTAACTATCGTTGATTCCGATCAAAAATCGCCAAAACGGGCGGGCAGCGATAATGCTATATATAAATTTTTCGACACCCCCAAAATCAAAAAACATAAGAAAGCGCCATCTTCGACAGTTGGGGTGGCTCGAAACGGCGGCGTTTCCTACATATCATCAAGTGTCAACGATGCCGCAAACGCGACACATTTAATTAAAGTGGAAGTCTACGATCTTAAGAAACTAGCCAAGGTGTCGACAAACGACCAGTGGAAGTTCGCAGAAGTTCGTGCTAAATACTACACAAATGCTGATCGAAAAAATATTAGCGAGAATACTGTATGCGCCGTTTTTGACCTTCAAGCTGTTATGCAATGCCCCGCTGGTAATGCCTCATCGTTTTATTATAAATCGAAATTGAATTGCTTTAATTTAACCGTAGTAGAGCTGGACAAACCGGATAAACACGAAAGAAAAGACGACTACTGTGTTTATAAAGATGTGCATTGTTATTTCTGGGATGAAACTCAAGGAAAAAAGGGGCTAATAAAATAGGTTCTTGTCTGTTTGAAAAGCGGTATTATTATTTAAAATCCGTTGATGCAAAATCTGTTGGAAAAGCGGTAGACGTGATAGTATATTCAGATAACTGCGCGGGGCAAAACAAAAATAAATTTTTAGCGAGTTTATTCTCTTTTGCGGTTATTTATTTTCAGAATATTAAAACAATAACGCACAAATTTCTTATACAGGGTCACACACAAAACGTAGGCGATAACGCTCACAGTTTTATTGAGAAAGAAGTGAAACGAAATTTAAAGTCTGATCCAATTTTTACCCCATCGCAATATGTCGCTCTTATAAAAAGTGCAAAAAAAACCGGAACTCCATTTCTGGTCCACGAAATTGACCATAGTTTTTTTCTTGATTTAAAAGACTTGCAAGATCAGTGGGGCTATAATTTTAACGAAAACGAAAACAAGGAAAATGTTGCCTGGTGCGATATAAAGTGTTTGTAGTATCAAGAAGAAGATCCGTTTACAATTTATTACAGAACAAGCTACAAAGAAACCGAGTACAAAAAAATTTTGCTTCGAAATAAAAGAAAGAAAATGAAAAGTCTATTAGAAGTCGAGGTACAAAAAGTCTATTCTTACAAATTAGATCTCAGTGCTAATAAAAAAAAGATCTCAAAGAACTCATTATTAAAATTCCATACCAAATTGCTATGCCAATTATTATAATAGTATTCTAGACTAGATATTTAAGCTAGAGGTTGATTTATGATAAGCTATTTTGTTAGTTATTCTGTTCCTATTCTAATAACACCTAAGTAAAATTCAAATGAAAAGTTAATAAGAAAAGATAGGAGAGTAGGATATTACTGTAGTAGAAGTTAAGTTTAATTTTTATTTTGTTTTTGGCAGTTTCTGCATAACATTTTGTTTGTGTTAAGTTAAAGCTATTTCTTTGATTATTCTGTTCCTATTCTAATAGTACCTTAGTAAAATTCCAACAGAAAGTTAAAAAAATATAGAAGGGTAAGATAATATTGTAGTAGATGTTAAGTTTTATTTTTATTCTGTTTTTGGCAGTTTCTGCATAACAGTTAAGTTTTTGTTAAAATTTACAAAGTTTTGCTATGAATATTTTAGAAACAACTTTAATTTTGTAGTATTATGTCAACTGTGATTGATTTATTACCTCTCTAGTTCCTATACTAATTATATAACAGTGCGACTGAGTAAATTAATAAAAAGACTGATTGACATATTTTATCTTCTGTTTCATTCTAAGCTTGTTCTAAGTCATTACACACACCTGCTTAAAAATAATAAAGTGCCCTTATTTTAAAGAACCCCTAGTAATGTTACTGATTTTAATAATAAATTGACCTAATTTTTAAAAAGTCAACTCAAGTCAACAAGTGTTTTGCAATAAACTGTCCGAAAATAGACTAGTTTAAAAAAAAGGTAAATAGTCCAATAAATTATGACTCTAATGGCAATTTTTTGCATTTGTTACATATTTAAATAATCAATACATAAGATATCACAAGAAACATACTAGTAGATTAAAAAAACAAGAAGTTAACGGAGATTTAATTTTTGTACTATTGTTCTTGTCACAGTATTTTGCTGATTCCCTAAAGTTATAATTTTTGGATTCGGTCACTTTATTATTAAGGGTGCGATATGTACACTAAAGGCTGAAATAAAGGCGTAAATATACGGGTTTTCTTCGAAATATCCAAAACATCAAACTCGGGACTAATTCATATTGATTTCTCAGAGAATTATAATTGCAAATATGCGAAAGAAGTTCAGAGTGCACACTTTGATGAATCTAAGCCACAACTCAGCCTTCATACCAGTGTATTTTACTATAAATCTACAAGTGACGAAGAGAATGGAACCGTTCATCACAAATCATTCTGTACAATATCTTTGAACACTCAACATGACCCAGTCTTGATCTGCGTTCACATGAAGCCGGTTATTGACCAAATTAAACCGTTGCCCCTGAAATGAAAACCATTCACTTTTTGAGTAATGGCCCCACAACCCAGTATAGAAACAAGAAAATGTTTTTGTTAATGGTCGAACACATAAGCGCAGAACTCAATGTTGAAGAACTGACTTTGCACTACAGCGAAAGCGGACATGGAAAAGGAGCGCCGGATTGAGTTGGTGGATGCCTAAAACGAGAAGCTGATTCTCATGTTGCTCATGGATGGCATTTTGAACCCTCAAGATTTTGTTAACTGTTTACAAGAACGCGTCAAAAACACCAATGTTATCAACATGATAACAACGCTTGCAACAAGGCACAATAAAACCATTCAAAGGCACTATGCGGATTCATCAACTAACCTGGAGTAGACAGCATCCAAATGTGATTCATGCTAGAAGGTTAAGCTGCGTGGAGTGTTCAGCAGATGCAATATGTCGCCATTACGAGATAGGACAGATTCCAGTTACAGCTCCTTTTTACAACAATAACCCAAAAAGGTTTTCCTCGCCGCCGTGAAGACTTAGTTAAAAGCGTCAAAGATTTTCTGGACAAGGATCCTAGAGAAAATCAATTTATTGAAAATACTCCAGATGAAGGTTGGTATAAGCTGTTCATGAAAAGACACCCTGAAATAACTGAACGGACATCCGAAGCTGTGACATCGGCAAGTTCAAAAATATACGAAAGACAGATAAGAAACTGGTATAAACAATTGAGGACTATATGAAAGAAAACAACTTAATGCATATTTTTAATGAGCCTTCAAGAATATTGAATGGCGATGAGACGAACTTTGTATTATGTCTAAAAAATACTAAAGTGCTTGCACCTAAAGGCGCAAAATATGTCTATGAAGTCGATCACGCTCAGGCTAAATGCTGTGTGACAGTAATGTTCACTTTTTCAGCAGACGGAAAAGTAACGCCGCCAATGATAATTTTCCCACTAAAAAAATTCGTCAAGAAATTCGGCGTTCAGTACCTGAAGAATGGGGCATAGGACTTTCTGATAATGGATGAATGCAAGCAGCCACGTTTTTTCAATATGTCAAGAATGTTCTTCATCCTGCATTGGATGGTGTAGAATTTCCGGTGATTTTATTTGTCGATGGTCACAAAAGTCACACAACTCTGGAAATGTCTCGGCTCTGCCATAATTTAGGCATTATTTTGGTAGCCTAATATCCAAACGCTACTAGGATCCTACAACCTGCTTATGTAGCTGCAATTAGACCAGTAAAGACTTTATGGCGAAAGGCGGTACTAGAATGGCGAATAAAGAATATGTCAAAGACGTTGCTAAAGTTGGACGTGGGACCTATATTACAGGTCTTGATACCGAAAATTAAAGCAGACACTATAAAAAATGGTTTTCGCGCCACAGGATTGTGCCCTTTCAACCTGTCGATTACAAATGTTTAATACGATCTAAAGAAACTGATCAACATGGTCCAACAACATCAAACAGTTCTTCGATTGTTATGACCCAAGAACAATTTCACAAAATAATTGTGAAACTGTTCAAAAGTCTCTATTATTAATTAAAAAATAAAAATAACCAAAGTTATAATAATGGCTTATAAAAACGAAGCCAAATTAGAACAGCTTCGTGCAGTATACGAAGCAAAAAGCACTTTATTTGGAGCCTTTTCTGGTAAGTCAAAAGCGCAAATCTTATGATTAGGTAGATGTTTTAATATGTTTTATCTGTTAAAATGTAAGCCATACTTTTCATTTTAGATACGCTGACCAAAGATGTTAAAAGATTAAAATGGACAGAGCTCCACAATTTGGTTCAGGCCAGGTTTGGTACCACCGAATAAATCGTACAAATTTACGAGGGACACTTTGGCAGAGCATGCGTAAAACTGCAGTTGAGTACTACAATGCAAATTTTTTAAACACTGATTTAATAGTGGCAATTTATTTTATATACCTACGATACATTAAATGTTTATTTGTAACCAACATTTATTTATACATACATACATACATACATATATCACGCCTTTATCCCTTGCGGGGTAGGCAGAGCGTTAACAGCCGTAAGAATACGGTCGCTATCGCCACGTCTGACATTTTTAGTATTGTTTTCTAAGGTTGTTTCGGAAAACATGTGTATCACTATAGTGACAGGTTGTCAGCCTTACAACATTTATTTATTTTAGAATAAAAGGGATAACACAGCCGCCAAACCGGTTCAGGTCAAACAATTTTTACCAAAATCGATAAGGTTGTGTAAAAGGGATAACACAGCCGCCAAACCGGTTCAGGTCAAACAATTTTTACCAAAATCGATAAGGTTGTGTAAAAGGGATAACACAGCCGCCAAACCGGTTCAGATCAAACAATTTTTACCAAAATCGATAAGGTTGTGTAAAAGGGATAACACAGCCGCCAAACCGGTTCAGGACAATTTTTTTTACCAAAATCGATAAGGCTGTGTATGATATAAGGTCAACCGGGGGGGGGGGGGGGAAATGTCCATGGGGTAAAAGCGGCAATTAGCAATTTCTCAAAAACTATCCAATTTGCAACAACTTCAGCTATAAAGAGGTAATAGATTGAACTTAATTCGCATCTTAAATTAGACACAGAGGGTGCTGTACGTCGGAAATTTTGAGATATCGACCATTTTCTAAATCAGTTGATCGTGAGCAAGTGGAGGGAGGAGCGAGAGGTAAGTGCGTTCAATCCATTAAAATCCATGGTATTTGTTTGATTTCCTATTGGATTTTGTACTCCAAGTACGAAAGTATAGTATTGCTCGTCTAAACACGTAGTTATTTTGATGCTAAACGTCCTAATTTTAGAGATATGAAAGTTTAAAATTGTAGGTAATGTAAAAAAAATTGGGGAAAATGCGTCTACTTTTTTTGGGTAATTGCGTCTGTGTGCTGCATTTACCCCTATGCCAGGGGTACTCAACTCTTTCATGGATGTATTTTTTCATCAACTTTTTTTAACTGTCTCCATGGTCTTATGGTCTGAGCCATGGGCTTTCAATCCCGAATCCTGGGTTTTATTAACCTCAGGTATCATCATCGGGGCGATTAACTTGAAAACAGAAAAGATAAATACATTTTATGGATAAAGATCTTATGTTGACAAAATAGTTTCTTCTTATCGTAGAATATAGGACGATCCGGAAATATATTTTTTTGGAACCTATATTCTGTTCCGATTCTGTTTATAGTGTAAATTATGAGATATGTTTTGTAGTTTTAAAGGGGTTAGTGAAAGTAATAGCTATGACGTTAAAAATATCGCGTTTCATAGTTTTTTCACTTTGGGTCCTTTGACATTGAATTGACGTTGCATCAATCGATTTGTAACAAAAATATTGCGCTTAATCTTGCTGACAAAAATATCAAATTAAACTTGGTAGACAATAATATGCGTCCACCTACTTTTAAAACACATTATAAATTCATTCAGTATGTTCAAAAACTCGTTCAGTGATTCAAATGACAACTCGTCTTCAAATCACTTACGAACTTTTACGTGGAAGTTCTCTTTAAATATAAAACATTCTAAACTCAATCCTTCGTGCACATGTTCTTCGATACTGATGTAATTTTCATTCATAATTTCACTACATGAAAAATGCAAGAAAGAAAGTTTTCAAGGGATGTAAAAAATTAAGGGGTGATTTAATTGCTGAGATTCATTCACCCGAGTATCTCAGATACAGAGAGTTTGCCAATAAAAAATGGCTTTGCAATCCTAGCGATTCCCTTTTACGGTGCGTATCAGAACTGCAGGATTATAATAAAGAACATAATTAAAGCAAATTTAGAAAAAACGAATTTGCGAGAGTTAATTTAAAACTATGATTTTATATGTATAGATTTCAATTACATTTCTTGCGAAAAACATAAAGATGGTTTTGTAGAAGCTCCGTAAGAGAAGCTTAATGTGAATTAATGTTGTTAATTTGAAAATTTTTGTGAAAATTTTGAAAAAGGAGGGGAATATTGTAGGGGCACATGTTTGTGTCACGTTTAGCTTTGTCAGCATCTAGCTAGACACGTCCAGCCGAGCCCGGCGCGGGAACGCCAGTCGTCGCTCGCCCGCCATACAATTCGAATATCAAAATGTAACCATTAGAAAATAAGTATTGCGCAATACAATGGTCTCAAGACATATCCTGGACTTCTTTATTTATCATTCCACATAGACAAGACATGTCCTTCAACAGTTTGATTGAATTTCTCATGAAGTTATCCTGCAGATTTTTATCTACAACTATTGTAAAGAAATTAATAAAATATTATGCTTAGATTCATAGAAAATTTAGGTCCAAAATTCCACAAGATGCTTTTATATTGACACATTGCAACATTATGTCAGCGAGAAGAAACAAAGCAAACAGTAAAAGGAAGATGACCACAAAATATTACATAATTAATAATAAAGGATTAATGATACCAGTTTGCTTTAGAACGTTTCTTGATGCACTGGCAATAAAAAGGACAGAGTAAAGGGTGTTCTTGGGAGATTTTACAATAGTGGCGCCAATCATCCTACAGAAAATAGAGGCAGTGATCGTAAAAGCGAAATTTATGAAGCAAAGAAATTGTCCGTCCAATGATTTATCGAAGAGTTCAAAGACGAAGAGAGTCATTACTGCCGATCCAAAACACGAAGACTATACTAACCGTCTGGTCTTAACATACGCAAAATGTGGGAATGTACAATAATGAGCGCGACAATGAATTGAAAGTCAAGCAAGGTTTTTTTCGCAAAATATTTAATCCCAACTACAACATTGGTTTCGGTAATCCAAGATCTGATGTGTGTTCCACCTGCATTTGTTTGCAAGAGCGAATCCGGCCAAAAAAGTAGAAACTATAACGGAAAAAAGAATTCCTAGATTGAAATATGTATAAAGCATTTTACAAGCTTTTGTGAGAAGAGAACGAAAATATGAAAACAATAAGCTTTGATTGCCAGAAAAATGAAGCGTTACCTAAACTGCCAGACTTAGACTACCATTTCGCAATTGTAGAAGGAAACTTTAAGCCCAAACTCGATAAAGCTAATGTCCACTCCACTCATATCACTGGAACAAAATCGTTCACAAGAAAGGAGGAAACGAAATAATTGGTGTTCTGTATAATTTTTTACTGAACACAACATTTGACGAGAAAATTAAAACCCTAAGGGTGATTTGTGATGGTTGTTCAGGCCAGAACAAAAATACTGGGATGGTAGTAGCTATGCTAGGAAAATGGCTATATTCAGAAGCTCCACGACTTGTCAAAAAAATTTAGTTAATTTTTCCTGTGGTCGGCCATTCTTGCTTGGCAACTATTAGTTTGTGGTTAGGCATCCACTATAAACATAGTTCCAGAACAGCGTTTTTTTTTTTGGGATTATCGTTTTGTTTCGTGAAATCTACGTAATATTTTGTTCAAAGTTGTGTTATTAAAGCTTATCAAAGATGAAGAAGTGTGTTTTTGTGACGTTTGTGACCTTGAAGCAAATGCTATGACATAAGGTCCATTACCCTAATAAACAAAGAGATTTTTTTTAAATATAGGATGATCTCCGTGGCGTTTGCGACCTTGAAGTAAATGCTATGACGTAAGTTCCATTTTCCTTGGCTTACTACGAAAATGGACCCTATGTCATAGCATTTACTCCAAGGTCACATACGTCACAGGGATCATCTTATTAGAGATGGGCGTTGAATAAACGGACTAGTTAAATCAACCGTTTACGTACAATCAACGCGTAGACGGTTATTCGTTAAATCGTCGACTAGTTGAATTCGTAAACGGCTAAAACACTAGTCCATGCATTCGTATTTAACCTACAACGATAGTTCGACGCATCAACTTAACCATATAATAATTTGAACGGTTGTACAAATGTGAACCTAATTTCATTGTCAGTTAGGTGATATTTCAGTGCATGCGATAGAGTGACAGACATGATGTCTTTTTTGTGAGTGCGAAAGAGAGAGCGCGCAAACAATCTGAGTCAGCAAAGTTTTGGTTATTAGCGGCTAATTTGAGCGGGAAAAAGTATTGTTTCTTTCTTTGACCCTTTTTGGGCCCCATTGATTGATTTATTGTATTCAGTTTGTGACGAGTTACGCTCAAGGTCAGAGGCTAGAGTAGATTTCGGTCGGTGTGCAATTAAATTGTTGAAATATTATTGATTATTAGAGAAATGTTTGTAAATTATTGCGCAAATAGGTGTATATTATTGTACTACACGAAAGAACTATTCGTGATGATATCTATTTCTATTTCGTAATTCAGCCAGTTCTAAGCCTGGAAAAGTATGAAGGGAAGATCAAACTGATTGACAGTTTAGTTTAGTTATAAGTGAAATCACGTTTACAGTAGAAACGCGCTCCGTTAAGCGTAACAACGTCTAATGAGTAACGTCAACCAAGAAGTTGACACGTCAACTAGTCGACAAATTCAACTAGTTAATCTACTAGTCCATCAACGAAATAAAACGGTCTAGTTTCGTTGATGAAAAAAACGTCAACGACCCATCTCTACATCCTATATTTTACAGACTATTGGTCATTATTAAAAATCCCATACAAAGTAGTAAATTTTAAGATTGACTACCCCCCGTTTCTTTGTCTACAAAATTTCCAATGTAAAAAAAATAGAGTATAGAAGTTAATAATACTCTTTGATGAGACTTCAAAATACTATGAACACTGAGTCGGAACGTAAGAGTCATAAGAGTACATTAGGGTGGACCGCCAAAATTTTTTCTTATTTTTAATATCGAATACCACCATAGTAGTAATAGATTGGAGGATTTTACACTTCACGTGGAACAATTAATATTTGGCGGTTTGCTCTCGTGCGCGCTACGAACTACCGATCTTTTGAGGTTATATTTTCCTTTCTGTCCATATTCCCTTATTTTTGCTGTGATTTGCTATTAAAGTGTATTCTATTTACTTGTTCAGTTATAATATAATATATTAGTATCGTTAAGTTTTATATTACGATGCCCTCATAGGGCTATTATGCTTTTTATTATTATATTATAATGGTGGGCAATGAGCCCATCCCACAGGACTTCCCTCCGGCAAGCCGTCCGGACTCAGGTAGTACGAATTTGAATATGGAAGTCGACAACAGCTCCAAATTCTGGGAGAAAGCGCCCTCCGCTGAGGAAAGTAAGTCCAAAAAGTCGAACTCATCAGAAGTACATGCGTCGGTTTCTAAAATTTACAAACACCCTAATTTCGAAAGTGGGTCAGGAAAATATAGTGATGATGATGATGATAAAAGTCCCTTTGTTGTCCACGTGTTTTACAAATACTCAAGCTCAGACTTGTCTCTTTTCCCTAAACCTCTCATACTAGGTCTTAGGCAGAGATGGGCGTAATCGATTACTTTTGTAATCAGATTAATAATCTGATTGAAAGTAATAATTATTAAGCCAATCATGATTACTTTTAATCCTGGACTACAGTTAATCATGATTAAATGTAATCGCAATCAAGACTACAGTAGTTATTAATCAAAATTACATGATTAAATAAATATTAGAATGTTAAAATACAAAAGTAACTTTTTTAGATGTTGACTCTTGATCTCAGACTTATTAAAATAAACACTCCACAACCCTGCACTACTTAAATTGTAAGGTCTAAAAGCAAGGTGCATTGGTATTCGAAGGATGAAAAAATCAGATTTGTGGCGTGCATCCTCCTTGGTGAGCCACCAGGCTGGATGCACCCATTGACACGGCCCTATTGACAGGCGCCGTGTGATGGTGTTTTGTTTTGGTACATTCGATTTGGACGCTTTCTGGAAGAACTACGTTTTGACTACATTTGAATTCTAATATTTTTGACCAATTATTATACGCAATTCTATATTCTCACGTGTGTCATTTCTCTGCGGCAGCCTTCTACGACATACATACATTTAACTATTAACGGGGCTGTCCCTACGGCACCCGTTAAATTGGTGACCACTGACGGTCACCGTGCATCGGTGACAATCGTCTTGCACGTGTACACGTCTTCGTCGGAGGCGCGCGAAGATCTGATGTGTCGGAACGAGTGAGTTGGTCGGCTCCCCATCTTCTTCTGCGCCATCCACTGATCCAGCAGATTTCGTTTCTCAGTTTCGAGCAGTTATGGCCGAATTGAGTCCCGTCCCTGCTTCGCGACACGGTAGCAAGAACGTCTTTCTTTTCAAAGATCTCGACTCTTGCTCGCATGTTTTCCTACGGGTAGATTGCGTCAAACCGCCTCTAGCGTCACCGTGTTCGGGACCTCACCCTGTTGTTAGTCGCACGGACAAAACTTTTACCGTTATCGTCGGTAACAGGACAACAGTTGTGAGTATAGATCGTGTTAAACCAGCTTACATTGATTCTCACTCTCAACCATCATCTCATACTTCTGACATACCGACTGAATCGACTCCTGCCATTATGACTCCTTTCATTACTCGACCTCATTCTAACATTGCACATTCATCAAATTCAGCCCCGTCTGTTGATAACTATCAGTTACCAACTATTCAGTGTAACAAATGCCTCCATTACGGACATTTAATTGACCAATTGCACTAAGCTCGTAGCTAGGTTACTCTAGAATATTTCCAAATATCGCTCGAAAAGTTTTATTTGAGTTATGCTTGATAAAATATGAAAAAAGGGTCTAAAAATAGCCAAACCAAATATCCCAATAGCAGCGATATTTGGAAAAGCATGTTTCAAAATATATATCTTCAAAACTGTTTACAATAGAGGTATAGCAGTAAGAGTGATCAAAAGAACTTTAATAGAACTACAAGAAATGCTTATGTTCACTTAGTTCGTTCATTGTTCTTTTATTAAACACATGATTCAGCAAAAAATGTTTCAAATAGCCTCGTTGTACGGTATCTACTAATTTTCTTGGTATCCCTCAATTCTGCCAAACTCTGCCAGTTTTGTAAATCGACAGCATAAATCTGCCACAGGTAAAATTATGGAGCCAAATCTGCCAAAATGGTAGAAATGTGCCACAAATGGTCACGCTGCCGGGCTAAGAATATTCAATGTTCCGAAGTTGAACTTCGCGGCTAATGACTATGTATGCTGAGATGATTGTATGGAGTGAGTCACAAGTAACGTCTCCTCCAATGGTGAATCATGTCAGTGACAACGAATTGGCAGAGATGGTTGCATCAAAATCAGACAGTAATATATTGGAGATTTTAGATTATCCCTGTCACACACAAGCAGTAGAGCGATGTGTAAAAATGGTTACTGAGGCATCGATAAAATGGCTGGTGAAAATGCCAGAGAAGGATTGATTCGTTCTAAACTTAAATCCCGTGCAATTGTGCCATTTTTTTAAACGAAAAGTAGTTTTAAAATACTTAAACGCACATAATAATTCACGGAACTTCTCACGATTTTTCGCCTAATGCAACTTTCTGCAGGTTATATTCTGTATGTTTTCCTGCAGAAAGGAGCAATTTTCCTGCAATAGAATCTAACCCCAAGAATATCAGCGCAGAAACAATTTAATTAGCTCTTAATAATCCGTAAACAAAAAAAAGTAGGTTCCAACAATGGCTAATTATTTATTTCATGTTGTGATGAACCTTGCTGCAGCCGCGGTGCGCGCTACAATCGTACTCAGTGGATGGATCGATGGTCCGACTTTTCGGGAGTGGTTTTTAGCAATATTTTTTCCGCATGAAAAACATCAGATTTATATGCCTTGTTCTAAACTCTACACATCTATGCCAGCCTTTGGATGTTGGTTTCTTTCGACCAATGAAAACAGCGTGGAGGAAGGTGCTTAACTTGGAAATCAAGGAACCCAAAAATTTGTACTGTTGCAAAAGATACTTTTCCAAGTCTTTTAAAAAAAGGTTTGATTCAAATGGATGAAGTTGCTAGCAAGAACGAAAACGATTCACTTTCCAACAACAGTTCAGCAATATCACGCAATTTGATCAGCAGCTTTGAAACTACCGGAATTTATCCGTGGAAGAAAGATAGAGTGCTGATCTTATTGCTACGTGATGAAACTGAAGCAGATGCTCCGGTCAGAGATGTTTTGGTGTCTTATTTAAAAGACCAACGGTATGGTAGTGAAGCTGTGCCAGCAAAGAAAAAGAGGCCTAGATTACACGTTGTACCTGGTAAAAGCGTGGGAACAGCTGATTCTGAAGAGTCAAAACAGGATGAAATTGAAGACAGAGCCGAACAAGAGACTATAGATAACGATAAGGAAAACGAAGTCCATTCACCACAGTTGGATGTCGAAAAAGCGGGGCCGTCTAACGAGGACGAAATAGACGTCTGGTGTGGAAAAGTGTGCAAAATTAAGACGTAATCCGGTTAAAAAAAGACGCAGTGCCGTGTATAGACATTAGAACGGTTAAAGAATGAACAACGTAAATTAGCCATAAGTGAAAGTGCTCAAACACAAAAACATTTATTAACTGTACATCATTTTCTAATTTTGATGAATTATTGAAAAGTTTGACGAATCGTCATGTGAGTGGATGGTGTCAGTTTAAAAGTGATGGCAAACTAGTATTTGATATAATTTCTGCACGTGACGAGCCTACTTTTTCTCTATCTGCAACAGTGGATCAAGATTTGTAGCTTTGGCTATTTAGAAATGGAAAGTATGAGGTAAAATATCTTAAAGGAAAAAAATATCCCGTTCCAATTTATAATAGAATTGAATTAGAAGACATTTTAGAAAGTCTTTTAATATAACACAACGATAATATGAACATAAACAGCACGAACGATAAAGTGGACAGGACAACGCTCCAACTTTAATACAAATGCTTTCAAAAAACGATGGCCAAAGTTTAGACAAAAAGTTTAGGAAAAAACTTACAGTTAAAATTACTCGCTTTAAACAAAAAGATATTCGACGGATTTTTTAATAATTTGCAGCATATTATACACCATATCTCCCCATGCTTATGGTTATCTGCGTAGTACAAATTTAATTACAATGCCATGTCCAAATACCTTAAATAAAATATGTGCAAATCTTAACTGCGATCCCGCAAAAGAACAAGTAGATGCTGGCTTTTTGTGCTATTTGAAGCAAAAATTGCATTTATTGAATGATAAACACAAAATCTTTGTTTTAATGTTAGACGAAGTTTATCTCAAACCTTACTTTGACTACAAAGGAGATAATATTGTGAAACATATGATTCAAGTTCAGCAGCTAGAACTGCTCATGGCTTAAAAAGTCAACACAAACAATTAACAAAATCTTATTTTACCTATTTGATTCCGGTCACATATTAAAGTTTATCAGAAATAATTGGATTAAATACCAACTGACCAAACTGATCAAAAGTTAATTTATCCAGATTACATTTTTTTTTATTTAGCTGCTGATTTCTCAGTTTTAAAATTACTGCATGATGCCGAATGTAATAACTTGGTGAAAGTTGGTTACGGTTTAAACTTTAAATCAATAAACGCTTCGCAATTTAAACATCAGAACGTCAAATTAGCTTTAAATATTTTTAATGGATTACTAATAGAAGGCATAAGACAATTCGGCAATATCAAAGAAATACGTCACTATGAAAGTCCAGCCAACTTTATAGAAATAATTTTGAAATTGTGAATTAAGTTATTTAGGAATATCGTAGGTAAATGTAAAAACGTTGTATAAAAATATCTGTCTCAATAACACACTAATGGAACCCCTCGCACCTGAGCGTGAAAATTTTAAATATTTAGAACACTGCCTGGTATGGCTAGATTTTTAAAAAATCACTTCACCCTACCAGCTCAAAATTAAGCAACGAAACGTATTTAGCGTTTTCTCATACGATCTATGGATTAATTGTACTTACTAGATACTGCACTACACTGAAAAAAGTATTTTACAAAACTGGTTTAGTTAACTGACAAATAGCTAAACTTCGATAACCAACAAACAAATTTGTAAACAAAAAAACAAAAAATTTGCTTATTGATCCACTGATTTTGTAGCATTTAAAAAAAAAACAGTTATTTCAGATGGTTGTAAGCTACTAAAGTTTATGTTACGTAATATCACATTCAGTTTCGGCGCTTGGTTACAAAATATGTTTTGCTATAATCGAACAAACTTGTGCTTTACAGTTGACCTAACTAAAGCTATTTTTTAATCGATTTTGTTCAATGTTCCAACTCCACAACAAGTTTGTTTCGAGCTGTAAAGTATTGTTATGACTAGGTGTTGTAAATTTACTATAAACAAACAAAAAAATGATTGAGTCCAACTTATAGAGAGAGAGAGAGAGAGAGAGAGACTGGGTACATTTGATCCCTAGGGGAGACTTGGTAACCTTTAATAATAATTCTACCACATGCGTAATCGGTTTTTAAATTGGCAACACTTGTTTGTTTATGGCAAGGTTAACTTTCTGTCATAATTTTCGTTGGACAAATGTCAGTAGTTTGCAAATGGCCGGCAACCGAAAATTTCTATGGTAGTTTATTTAATATTTGGTAAGTTTTAACACGATATATTTTATAAAAAGTGATAGATAACCTTTTTAAAGATGTATACATCTTTTGAAGCATATTTTTTCCTGTGGTTTGACGCTTGTCGTTATGAAATGGGCATTTTCAAAAAAAATTGCACCCCTCACTTTTCGGCTGTCCCATAGTTTTAAAGTGAAATTGTGCATTCTTATGAATGTTACATTAAGGTTTTGTTCAACTGAGTCTAACAAGATATATTATAATTTTGTTTTTAATATAGCTAATTGTTTCATTACATTTAATTGTTTAAATAACGACAATTAAACATCTTAATAGCTGCCATTTTGGCCTGTCCCAGTGCGTCTCTGCCTCGATTATGCCGAATTTCCGGAAATATTTCCTACCAACATACTATACCAAACGATGTGTGCCGATTATATGATATTATTTCCGTCACGTAAACTTAAATTTATAAATTAAACTCTATTGATTCAAACGTAAAGTCGCTTTTTCCACAAAAGTCAAATTTTGAGCCGGCCGGACATGTCAGTAAGGTGACGGCCCAAATCGTGTTTCATTTTCTACCAGACAGATTAATTTATTTAAAATAGCGACATTATCCATAAACAATCATCCTCCATTTTGTAAATCAGTCAGTTTGTCAAAGTTCTTGCTGTGAAAAGGTTATATTACTTGTGCCAGCGGCTGATCACGTTTTTTAAGTCAGGTTTGGAGCATTTTTTCTCTTACATCTAGTTAAGTCTGAATCTGCATTCATGTTCATTTGATTTAGACGTAATTAATAATCGTTTCTATCAGTTTTAAGACAGACATATAGCCTTATTTTGGTCAGAATATTTTTTTGTTTTATTGTACGTGTATAAATGTGACGTCAGTTTAGTGACGAATCATGTCGTCACATATATGTCGGACAGATAAAGTCACCAAACTGACCTATAAGGCTTGGGCTACATAGCAGTCAAGGTTAATAGTACATGCTTGTACATCTATACATATAATAAAACAGTAAAACCAGTGTGTCTGTGCATTGAATATATTTACGAAAAATTGATCGAGGGCGATGTTAACATAGTATTAGAACACATTTCATTTTTTTTTAATTTTTTGTTCGCGGGTACCAGCTAGTATCAAAATGGCAAACGATCGATATTCTTGAAAGTGTGGTATATTTTTCAGATAGTACTTTGATTATGTAATATTGGTTACGAGCTCTAAAAAAATAACAAAAATTTTAGATATCATTATTCGTTTCCAAGACAACTTCAATCGTTTGCTGCGGGACTATGAATGGACATTTAAACCTTTATGAGTGTGTTCGTGTTTATGTTCATGTTATTTTCTGGTATAGAGAGAGATTAAAATAAATTCGTCCGGGAAAATTTGAAGGACTACTATTTTTTTTTTTTATGTTAGTAGTATCTTACGTGAATTATTATTGAACGCTTTCTAGGATGTGGCCAACAGTTTTGGAGATTCTATCCTGTCTTGTGGCATCGTATAAATCCAGGATATTTGAAAATCATCACCTTTGTAAAAAACTGAAAATAAAAATGTTATTTTTTATGGTCCTTGTTTCATTTCTGCATTAAATTAAAAGGAAGCTCTAAGTTTTGCGTAGCCTTTGTATGATTTTTTCATTCATAAATGAGCTTTTTAAGTTATCTTTTTTGTAGTACTTATTTTTTTTTTCTTTTCATTTCCCTCCTTATTTCTGCTTCATGTCCGCTGTGAGCTCACACGTCTTTTTTCTTAGATTTAATCTCATCCGATTTTGCGTTCTTTGTCTTTCAAATTGTTGCTGACGATTTTGTTTTTAATCTCCCTCTTTAAATTTTTCGAAGTTTTCTAAAAAGTGCGTATATTTTTGAGATGGTATTTTGCCCGTCAAATTATTCAACAAAACTTTATTCGTTTGCATTATCAGTTTTTCAAGAAAACGTCTTGTATGCCGCGCATCTATGAATGAAAATTTGGAACTTGATTGTAGTTTGTTATTTTCAGGTAGTAAAAACAAAGTGCACCATGCCACTTACTGGTGCAGAAAGGACAAGAACATATAGAGAGAGATTAAGACAAACACGTCCACAAGAATTTGAACGACAAAGAAAAAAAAATCTGGATCAGATACAATCTAAAAAAAAGAAAATTTCTGAGCTCACTCCAGAAGAAGCGGAAATAAGGGGACAAAATGGAAAGAAGAAAAAAGACTAAGTAGAAAAAAACAAAAGAAAGCTAAGGAACCTGAGGTAGTTGATAGTGCCCCACAACCTGAGACAGCACAGCAAAAAAACTTAGAAACATTATTGACGAATGAAAAATTCATACAAAGACTACGTAAAAAACTGAAGTTCCTTGTTAGTAAATGTAGAAACTATACAGGAACTATAGAAAACCTTAAGAGAAACAATGAAAAATATCGTAAACGATACCAAAGACTGAAACAAAAAACAGATAAACAAATTGAAGACTTAATTTCAACGATCATGAAAATGAAAGCCAGGCAAGAAATTTTGGAAAATACAATGAAAACCACGTACCAAAATTGCACCAATACAAGAGAAAAGCGGGTTCTTAAAAATTTGGCTCTAAACTCTGCAAACAAAAGCATGGTGTCAAGAATGCTAGGTCTCAGCGTCAAAGCAAGAATAAAGCGAAAGAAGTTTAAACGTCATGACATGACCAGAAATAACAAAGTTTTACACAAGAGATGACGTGAGTCGTAATACTGCTGGAAAAAAAGAAGTTCGCACAAAAAAAAAAGATAAAGTTCAGATTCGATATTTGCTAGATACGCTAGTGAATACTTTCCGGAAGTACAAAGCTGAAAATGGTCGATTCGGTTTTACTACATTTTTTAAACACAAGCCGTTTTATGTATTATCTCCGGGCTTGTCTTCAAGATCTACTTGCTTGTGTATAAAACACAGCAATTTTGGATTTCTCCATGATGCAATGGTAAAATGGGGTTTGATCACTGGTAGTATACAAAATGCTTTAAGCCAAGTCTCATGTGACTCGAACAACTATGATTGCATGTGGAGCAAATGTGATATATGCAAGGACAAGAAAGTACACTACCACCAAAAAGACGAAGAAGAACTAAAGCAGGAAGTTACATGGTTACGTTGGGAGAGACAAGATCATACTTACAAGAAGAAGGACGGACAAGATATGAAAGAAATTGCAACAAAAAGAATGGCAAAAGTAACAAAAAAGGGAACACTCAATGACTTGAAAAATGAGTATGAAAGAGAGTTGGTATTAATTAAGAAACACTATTTCAACATGAAGCATCAGCAAACTCAATATCAAAAGGCAGTATCAGAGCTTAAAGAGAATGAAGTGTTGATAGTTTGTGATTTCTCCGAAAATTATCAAGCGAAACTTGCTGAACAATGCCAGTCTATGCATTATGGGGCATCGAATCTTCAAATATGTCTCCACACGGGAATGGTATTTTGGAAAAACCGATCTCAGTCATTCTGTACGCTGTCAGACAATACTAGCCACCAACCACCAGCGATTTGGGCACACTTGATACCCATTCTGGACATGGTAAAGCGTGAATCTCCTGAAACTACGGTAATACACTTCTACTCGGACGGGCCTTCTGCACAGTATCGCCAGAAAAACAATTTTTATTTACTGGTTTACTACACAAAATTATACCAGCTGCAATATACCACCTGGTCATTTTACGAATCCGGCCACGGCAAAAACGTAGCTGATGGGATAGGAGGCAGTATCAAACGTACTCTAGACAGAAAAGTTTGCAGTGGTAACGAGAAGATACCTGTTCTAAAGGGCACAATGCAATTACACCAAATAATGACCAGCCTCGACAGAGATTCCAACACGATACAATTTAGAGATGTGGGCTGTTTTTGTGGTGATTTCCGAGGTCTATGCACTTGCTTTGCGAAATTGCATTCCGTAATATCCAATGCGCCTAACTTGCCTACAACTTAAAAAAAATCAACGGAAACCGCCTTGGATAACTTGCCTTTACTTCGGCTTTCAACCTCCAAATCAACAAGGAAATCCACGGATACGGAAAGCACCAAGGATAATTCACCATCAATACGGCCCCCAACCTTCAAATCAAAGGGAAGTGCCACGTATACAGAAAGCACCAAGGATAATTTACCATCAATACGGCCCCCAACCTCCAAATCAAAGGGAAGTGCCACGGATACGAAAAGCATTAAGAATAATTTACCCAAAATACGACCACAAACTTCTAAATCAATGGTTAGTGTCCCGGGTTCTGAAAGTATCGAGGATAATTTGCCCGCATTGCGGCCAGCAACCTTCGAGGATAATTTGCCCGCATTGCGGCCAGCAACATCCAAGTCTAAGCAAAGAGCCACGGGGACGGAAAGCCCCAAGGATATTTTAACGGGATGTAGCACAGATAATTTTTCCATAACTTGGCCTTCAACTTCAAACAAAGGAACGGAAAGTGCCACTGAAAATTGACCATTAAAATCTGCGGGAGTTGCTATAGAGAGCTCCATAGGAAATGAAGATCAAGCTAATGAGTTTCCGCGGCTTGGATTTTCAAAGGAAATTCATAATGTCGAAGATAATTTTGACTTGGACACTATTGATGCATCTGATTTGATCTTTCTAGCTAAAGACGCTCAAAACCCACCACCGATTGTCATCACTGAACATTCCCCAGAAAGTGCGGTATCTGATACTGAGAAACTTTTACGTGGGAATGCCAGTACTGACATGTTTGATATGAATGAAGATGCTCAAAACCCACCACCGGTCATGATCATTGATCATGATCTAGAAAACGCGATATCTGATACTGAGAAAAATTTAAGCGGGAGTAGCAGTGCTGACATCTTTGATATAAATAAAGATAGTCCAAACCTGCCACCGGTCATCATTACTGATTATAGGCAAGAAACCGCGGTATCTGATACCGAGAAACATTTACGTGGGAGTGCTAGTGCTGACATGCTTGAAAAAAATGTGAACGCATCTGATCCTTTGGTTGTGGTCGATAAAAAGTGTTTAAATATCCAAGTCAAAAAAGAAAATTCCAGCCAAAAAGACAATTACTTTGTAGACCCAAAAAAAAGGTTCTAAAATTACCACAAGACAAGATAAATTCTCCAAAACTACTTACCAAAGCCACAGAAAAACGTATCCCTAAAAAGCGTTCCATAATAATTCAAGAAGATATTACCCTCCAGCCGCCAGAGCCTTCTTCATCTAAGAATAAAATACCGAAGAAGAATAGCTTTGTCAAATATGAAGGCAGACAAAAATGTAAAAATAATAATCTTGATAAAGTAAAATGTCGTACATGCCGTTCTTCCATATTTGGCGAAAAGGCGAAATGTATTTTATGCAAAAACTGGTTTTGTTCTGAATGCACAGAAGGTTCTGCAAACTCTGACTTTATTTGCGAATCTTGTTTAAAAGGTAGGTATAGTACACTATAATATTAATATTTTACGTCTTCGTCTTTTTTGAAATATTGTTAGGCGCTTTATTAAATACATTCGTTTTATTTCAGATTGATTACCAAGTTACGCAACGAATTCGACTCGAAAATTGTTATATTCTATGACGTGGATAAAGTACTTAATAGGCAGGACTTGGAGCAGTTTCACACAGATGACGTTGTAGTGATAATTAAACAACAACCTTAAACAAGCTAAAAATAAGTATACCTCCGAAATTGGATGAACGAGTTCTAGAAAGTTTAGAACTAAAAGTAAAATCTTTTCCTGAAAAAGCCAAGTACTGTACGATTTGTATAGATGAAATGACTCTGTAACGAAACTTATACTACGATAGTAAAACAGATGAAGTCATAGGTTTTCATAATATTAACGGAAAAGTGACTCCGGAAATTGCCAGCAATGCGTATGTGGTGATGCTTCAAGGAATTTACGTTAAATGGAAGCAACCATTAGCATACGCACTACTTGCCAGTGCACGTCATTACGAAGAATTAGATACATGGTTAGAAGAAGTTATAACAAAACTCTCCGGAATTGGAATCGACGTAAAAGCTATAACCACTGACCAAGGCTCAAATTTCGACAAATTTGCCAAAGAGGTGAAAGGAGTGTCAGCCGAAAAACCATTTTTTATGTATAATGAGAAGAAAATCTATTATATTTTTGACGTGCCACACCTAATCAAATGTTTACGGAATAATTTATTAACAAGTGACTTCTATTGTGACGGTAAAAGAATATCTTGGGATTTTATAAAACAACTTTACGACGACCAAAAAGAAAAAAACTTAAGACTTATACCAAAAATAACTGAGTGTCACATTGAACCCAACAACTTTAAAAAATTGCGAGTGAAGTATACCGTTCAAATCTTAAGCCACACTGTGTCTGCAGCACTCCACACATACATCGATTTGGGAAAATTACCAGAAGAAGCTAGATCCACTGCCAACTTTATCGAGTCAATGAACAACCTTTTTGATGTTTTGAATTCTAGTCGGGTGAAAGTTAAAAATAAATTTAAAACTGCATTCAAACTCACTGACGCTCAAGAAAAAGTTTTGGTTGAAGCTCAAAATATGTTTGCAACGATTAAAGCCATAAATAAAAGAACTGGAAAAGATAACACAAAACATATGAAATCTTTCGTTAATTTTCAAATAAGTATACAGGCAATCAAAATGTTGTTCAAACACCTAAAAGAAATCGGATTTGAGTATATATTTACGAGAAGACTAAATCAAGATGTTTTGGAGAACTTCTTTGGCTTGATAAGACAGCAAGGTGGCTCTTGCACAGAACCAACGCCGATCCAGTTTCGAAGGGCCTTTTCTAAGTTGTTTTTTTGTAGTATGTTAAAAAACTCGCCCGATGCTAATTGTGAACTTGATATATGCCAAATTCTTTTGAAAGCTGAAGATATGATGAAATTGAGAGTCATGAGCGCAAAAAGCCATGAGACATTATGTAGGTCTGCAGTATATTTGGAGGGTGAAACAGTCGACATAGATTTACCAGAAGAAAATGCATTGACCTATGTTACGGGATACCAAATGTTTAAATAAGCACAAGTGTGTAAACTTAAGCAAAGTTTTGAAAACTGTTCCTGAGTTGGGGGAGACAAATTTGTTTACCCGTTATAAAGCATTCAACAAGAATTCTTCATTCTACGGAAGTTTAAAAATGCCCCCAAAAGATTTTATAGACTATATACAAAACTTAGAATCAAGTTTCACCCAGAACTTTGAAAAAGTAATTCAAGCAAATCTTTATAATTTATTCGGAACTATTACTGCACAAGTACCTTGTTCGTGTTTTCCAACCGAATATCTCTTAAAATTGTTTACCAGACTGCGTATATATGCCACATTGAAATTTAATAACCGTCATTTTAAAGATTCAAAGAAAGAAATTAAGAAATATGTAAAAGTAAGACATCTATGATAAAAATCTATGATCAATATAAATATTTTTTAATTTCTATTCCGCCCTAACCCTACCCTACCTACCCCTACCTAAAGTTTGATCAAAATCGGTTAAGAAACAACCGTATTAGAATTTCCTGCCTACCCCCTAAGTGAGGTGGTGTGATTTTATGCCTATGTGTTATCCTGAGCCTTAAGCTACCTATATACCAAATTTCGTTGTAATCGGTTTAGTAGTACTTGCGTGAAAGAGTAACAAACATCCTTCCATAAATACACCCATGCATACATACATACATCCACACATACATACATACACACTCACAAACTTTCGCCTTTATAATAGTATTAGGATCATTGCAAAAGAGATCAGTTAAGTAATAGATTAATTTATTAGTGAGGTAACAATGATATAATTATTATGTTTCTTCCGAAACAAAAACAATTCCGGATATTTTTACACATACATAAGATCTATTATTCTTTGGTCTTCTGAAGTGTAATGAAGAAAATGTCTTTTATTTTATTACTTCACTAAATTAAATATTCGGCAATAATCGTATAGCATACACAATTATGCATCTAGCTCTTAGACTACATGTACGTACTCGGAGCTGCCGGCTGCGCTTGCCCGCCGAAAGTAGGAGTAAACGCTCGTGCTGTGCGCTAGATGGCGTAAGTAGTTTCTCGAAGCACTCGAAGTAACCAACCCTAGTCCGCGGCTTTTTCAATACGTATAACCACGTCTAACTTATTATGAACCGTAGTACAGTGAATTAAGGCCCATATTTCCTCAAAAAAATTTAGAAGGTATCTAAATGACCACGTGCTCGACTGGAACGCGAGCTAAATTAAATCATATTGTCTATCAGATTGAGTACATATTACTTTGAAAACCGTTGGGAAGTAAAGATTCTGTAACGCTAGTTACTAGTTAGTATTCTGTGGCAATGTAGGTGTGTTCCTAACGTCAAAGATCATATTATTATCTATCAAAACAATGTGCGTGTGTGCGTTGGAGCACAGAATACATATACGTAGTTGGAGGAGTTTAATGTCGCGTTCCGAAACTCGCGTTTCTTTTCGGCACGCGAGATAAAATGCATCAGTTTCCACGTCATTACATCAGTCAAACAAAAATCGCGTTACCAACAGTGTTTTATTATTTTTAATATCGAAATTTACTTTTAAATCCTTTTTTATGTTTTATTTATTTTTTATTCACAACGCCCTATCACCAGGCTGACGGTTCTGTTCAGGAGAATATTTTTAAATACGTAGACAAAAAAACTGCCACATTACAAATCTTTTTGACAGGACTAAGTCTGTCGGGTCAGCTAGTAGTCAATGAAAGTACCAAAGAGCCATCGTCGACCGACTTCGCAGTTGACTTTGATGAGATCATAAATATTAACCTGACTCCAATAGAAGAAAAAGAAAAAGACCCGCGAAAAATAGCACCCCTGCAATATATACATACATACATACATACATACATACATACATACATACATATATATATCACGCCTTTATCCCTTGCGGGGTAGGCAGAGCGTTAACGGCCGTGAGAATACGGTCGCTATCGCCACGTCTGACATTTTAGAGGATTTTTTTCCAAGGCAGTTTCAGAAAACATGTGTACTTATCACTATAGTGACAGGTTGTCAGCCTGTCGCCTAAAATACTCTCGAGTCCCTTAGTCGCCTCTTACGCCACCCGCGGGAAGGTTGTGGGGTGATGCTATTCTAAGCCGGCATCACACGGCAAACTATAATAAAAAGAGGATGGAACAACACAGATTCAAGACCGGAATGCAAACGTTAATTCAAAACCAGGAAGAAATCAAAAAGGAACTGTTTGTCGGAATGGACGCCGACCAAATTGCGAAATTGACTGAAAATGTCAATAAGAAACCTCAAATGTTACCCGCAACCACGCGGACTATGGGATTCGGATGCAATATATAAGCGGTTATTTTTTAAAGAAAGCCCATTGTTATGCTTCTATGCTTGTACCCAGCTAGTCAGTCGCTCCGAACCTTTCGCCGCCGCTACTTGTGTTTCTCATAACAACATTGTCAGTTTCTCCTTACGTTTCACGCGCAAACTTTGTGGTCACCATGCCGCGTATAACTGATTTCCCTCCGGCACACATTGCCGATATGCATTATTATTATGGTATGCATCGAGGGAGTGCTAGAGGTGCTTGTGCAGCTTATCGAGCTACATTTCCAAATCGACGTCCCGTGCCAACACCCCGTATTTTCCAAGAAGTGCATAGAAGACTGGCTATCACCGGACTGCACCCTGGGATTGCCGCGAACCAGGTGTCGTCATCGATGTGGCTATCGAAGAAGCCATTTTAGATGACTTGTTTCGGGACCCAACAACCAGCACAAGACGTTTGGCGTTGCGTCATGGCGTGTCCCAAAAATCGGTTTGGCGCATCTTGAAAAAGGCAGGGTTGCATCCATATCACTATCAAAGGGTGCAGCACCTACACGAAGATGTGGATTGGCGTGCAAGATGCGTTATGTCTACATGGATTTTAAGCAAAACTAGACAGAATCCGGAGTTCCCGAAATTGATTCTGTGGTCAGATGAAGCTCAATTCACAAGAGACGGCATCGTGAATTGTAGAAATTTGCATCAATGGTGCCCCAAAGGTCAAAACCCTAAATTAAAAAGGGCGTCGACTTTTCAAGTGAAATTTTCTGTAAATGTGTGGGCCGCTATGATAGACGACATTTTGATTGGTCCTATAATACTACCAAGGACTTTGACAGCCGAGAGATTCCTCGAACTCTTAAGAGACGAACTGCCGATACTGTTGGAGGAAGTGCCACTCTTAACTCGGCGAAGGATGTTGCTTCAAATGGACGGATGTCCCGCCCATTACGCGACGATCGTCAGAAATTTTCTAAATGGAAATTATCCTCGTCGCTGGATCGGACGACAAGGACCAGTTGGGTGGCCGGCGCGTTCGCCCGATCTCACCCCGCTGGATTACTTTTTATGGGGGACAATGAAGCAGAGAGTCTACAGCAGCCCCATTAATACCGAAGCGGAACTTCAAACAAGAATTCTGCAGGTTGCTAATGACATCAGAAATGATCCTGAAATGATCAGAAGGGCAACGCAGCAAATTGTGCTTCGCGCTACAATGTGTCTGCTGCAACGTGGAGACAATTTTGAAAATTTTATGCATTAGGTCATGATATTTTTAATTAGATTTCAGAATAATAATTGATTATGCAGAAAAAATACCTTTGTTTCAATTATTATCCAATTAACAGTTAAATGATAAATAAAAATAAACAATGGTGTGGGGCAAAACAATACGCCTCGCAGGCGCATGGACACTTTTATAAACGCTCATAGAATCTGTTTTATTTAAGTTATAAACTTGCAATTTTTACTTTTAGAAAGCTAATGCCATGTAGAATAAGCTTAAATTAAAAAAAGGTAGGGTTTATGGGGTGACTTTTTAAGGAATTGTAAAATAAACGTAAAATTAATGACATAAAACGAGATTTTCTTCAAGTTTGTATTAATTATAAATTTACAACGTTTTTTCTCTGGGATATTTTTACTTCATGAGTACGGCTTATCATTACAAAATTTATTCCACTCTGATAGCACACTTAGTTTAATAATTATGACGAGTTATCTAAATGGGGTCAACAGGTGCGACTCGAAATCTTTAAAAAACCATAAAAAATTCAAATATTTTTTTTTTAGTTTGCAGTTTCACTGATTTTGATATGTACACTTTATGAACACTCACGCTGTATATAGCTATAGATGTATTTATATATATTATGTAGTTAGTTTCTACTAAGTGCTTGAGAGGGCGCTACTTACGCATTGCCAGTTTTGGCAGCTGAGATAGGTTTCTATACCCCTATACGAGTATATATTAAAGTACTCTGTGCTAATATCCTTACCATACTGACATATTTATGAGGCTACTGCGCTCGGTCAGCATGCAAGAAATTCAACTGCGAAATATGTTCAAAATTCTTAGTTCTCGATAAAATTATTAATGCAGGTAGTAACTCCTAAGACTACAGTATGATCAAAAACATAGAAAGAGGCAGTTTATGTTATCCACATTTTGATGTAGTAAACATTATTTTGTTATGTATGTTCCTATAAATAAATTTATAAGCAGCCGAGAGACAGAGCAAAAACTGCTAAAATGTACGAACCAAAGACAGTACATAGTAACATTAAAATCGAAGCTTGTGGTCTACCACAGTGACACTTTGTTCAGTAATTTTATACAGGGTATAAAAAAAAATTGCTGCTAATATTTTAAGGGGTGAAGCAACCCATGAAACTTAATAAAAAGACATGATATAGGTAAATGAATTTATATCATGCCTTTTTATTAAATTTGTCTCGATTTCATGCCAAATCTTACGATTACCAAGCATTTTTTTGGAACCTTGTGATCACAAGGGGGAATCGGAGCATCATGGAATTCATTGCCGAGGAGACGAACAAGTATTCCGAACAATCCATTGCAGTATTGCAATAAATCACCAAAATGTTTTCAATTATACGGGGTGTAAGGGACAGCGTCCCGAATACTGATACGGTGCAAGCAGACCATGAAACTGAACAACTTTCCCTTAGGAACATATGTCAGGAAACGTGAATTTTTTTTTGGATTTTCATAGTAAATGCAGTCGGCTGATCGCGATTTTGTATGGGAGGTCGAAATTGTATGTAAAGTTGTTCAGTTTCGTGGTCTTCTTGCACCCTATCAGATCGGGACGCTGTTCCTAACACCTTGTGTAGATAAAGTGGATGCTTTGGGGGAGCTAGGACTTGACCAACTTCTGCCTAGGAAAAGTAACATTAACCTACGGAATATTCGGAATGCGTTTGAATTTTATTCGGCTCTAGAATTTCGAGAGCGTTTTTGGTTTTACAAAGAAAAGGTGCAAGATTATGTTCCGCCGTTGATTTCCTTTTTAACAATTCTATTCGCAATGGTCGCGATGATAACCAATACCTGCTGAATTGCAAATGGCGCTATTACGCCACAGGCTCATTTCAAATAATATGCGGCGATTTAGAGTTCGTTTTTCAGCCTTCGGTAATCAGTATTATCAAAAACATATCGGCTCAACTTGCAGCTCAAGCTGCGAATAAATTAGTTTTCCCAGAAAACTTGGGCAATGTAGCGTGTGAGGTTAAAAGCGCACAAAGTCGCTATCCCAGCCTGAAAAACATAATTGGGGCCATCAACTTTACGCACATCAAAATCAATGATTTTTTGAAAATCAATTTGAAAATTTCAAAATTTTCAAAAAATCACTGATTTTGTTGTGCCATGTATACCATGGACCAAAATATTGCATTAGATGCGAGCCTTATTAGCAGTGGAACGGTTGGTTGAAAATCAACCAGTTCATTGGCAATAAGGCGGCCAAAGTTGTTGTCTAGACTTACGATATGTGTGAATCGCAAATTACACGTAGTTATACGCCAAGAAATAAAGACTGTCTAGATCTAGAGCAAAGGATGCCGTAGGTGCTTCTACGATCAACATTGTGCTGCATCGTCTTCGTGGACTTCAAAGGTTGGGATATACGGTGTGGATGGATATAACTTCTCTAATTTCCCAGTTTTGTCTCGCCAACTCAAAAGTTCTCGGCTTTGACGTAGCAGGTACACAACGTACCAACCGCCAGTTCATTGCCCAAGAGCTAACTAACTTGACCAAAGGTGATATTTAAAAAGTCAGATTTGATTTACATCCCGTGATTTCGATATCATCATGTGGCGCGATATAAATAGCGTCGCTACAACATCTAAATATCACGGGAACGCAACTAGCATCGTTGACAACGTAGTGAAACCGTGCCTCATCCTGGATTTCAACATCATGGCGGGCGGTGTCGCCAAAAAAGACCAACTTTTGTCGATGTACCCCTTCAAAAGGAAACGTACAACAATCTGGTACAAAAATAAATTCAAAAGATTGCTGAACGTGGACACACGTTTAACTCGTTTATAAAGGGAACGAGACGGAGCATGATATGTGGTGCTTCTGCGCCTTGAGCTAGCACTTTTGGTTTGCCCAATTCTCTGGCCCCCAATATCACCGGATTGCTTTGACAACTGAAGACGAGCTTCGCCAGAGGATCCGGATGTCCATAGAACAGATAAATTCGAAAGGTTATGCACGTCGTGTAAAACGATCTTTTATCAATAGATGACAGGGAATAGATAATAAAATAAACATTACCTTTCAATAGCTAGATCTATACGATCGGGTTCGTACACATAAGAAAATACGAATCCCGACGGTTTTGTACATTATGTAATTTTTTTATTGGATATAGTGGTTTTGACTCTGTTAAATAAGTTCTGGCGAGTTCTTTCTTTGTTGGTTTTTCCCACTCATAGGTTTGGCCTTAACAACCAACAAGGGTTCTAGGGAGACAAATTCTTGAATCCCTAGATCATCATCATTAGATTAAACTCACTTTTAATAAATTGGATTTATCCATTTTCATTTTAGCTCTCGTAATCTGTCTATTACTGATCACCCTCTCCTTAAATAATCATTCAGATAATTCAAACTCACACTAATTTAATCATATTGACAGTTCAATATAAAACATAATAATGACGTACATTTTACAACCTAGATCACATTTGAACTTGCATAAGAGCGGTCGCGGTTCATCAACTGCTAACGTAGAATACTATAACATATAGCGAACCAGAGAAGTTGTATTTTAATCCAACACAGTAGAGCTGTTAAGTTTGTTCGAGACCGGTGCTAAATAGCTCGGTAACAGGAAGGTATTCCTAATTACCATATACGGGACTGAGATTCCCTCATGACATGATCACGAATACACAATAGGCTATATGACTGCAAGTGAAATGAGCTAAACCACTTACTGTTAATTATTATTTTTCTGTCATTTAATACAAACTTTAAATAATTCAAGGAACTATAAAAAAAGCCCGTGATATTTTTGGACAATAGTTGAACATACAACGATTGTATTTTATTCTTGACCCTTCTAGCGTATTATTTTCAAGCAATACTATGATTGCAATGGAAATTTGGAATGATCTTTTGGGAATTATGAATAAACTAGTCTAAGTTTACAGAATAGTACTATCAACATTGACGTTGTAACGAAACTTTACGAATCTCTGATTACTTATGTCAATACCGCACGCAATAACTTTGATCAGTACGAAACGGCTGCTACAGGGCGATTCCGCTATAGACGATTTTTAAAATAATTTTTTTAAACTCATTATTTGTTACTCTATTTTATATCAATACAAAGAAAAATGTTCAAATTTTATTATACAAGTTATTTTTATATTTATTTCTACAAATTTAAAACTTTGGCGCGCTCGAAAACATTACTATTCAGTAAAATGGTAGAAACTACAAAATGGTATCTGGCAACAATGCCGCCAAATAGCTGTCAAAAATTGTGTTGAGGTTATATTTTACCGCGAAACTAGTTAAGGAGATATTACTTCATTCTTTTGTGGTGAAAAATGTAAGTAATTTTTATTATTTTCTAAGCATTCTTGCCTGCAATATGCCTAGCTGCAGTTTGTTGCACCCGCGATGAAAAACATACAAAAGTTTGTGTAATTTACTGACATTAAATGCTTTCGTTTTCAAACTTTGTAAAAGTAAGAAGAAATCGAAAAGCAGCCTATTGCCGTGATTTTGAGGAAATAATCTTAACTACAGTGATATAAGCACTGACTAAAATCGGTTGCACCCGCGATCGTGATGATGGATGGCGGCTGCAACTTTTTGGCTACTATCTCTATAGTACTTGATTTATCCTACATTTTAGTGTTTTGTTATGCTTTAAACAATCAGCATATGCTGAGCATGATTATCTGCTTTGAATCTAGCTTATTGCTCTCTTTTTCATAGAAATATCGAGGAAGATGGCAGGAGAAAGAAAGAAAGAGACTGCTTCACAGAAATATAGGCGTAAGTTGAAAGAGAATCCTGAACTTTACTCTGCCCATCTCAGGCGAGAAAAAGAACGCGATTCAAAACGAAGGGAAGAAATGAAAAGAAAGATGGAGTCAGATGAAGATTTAAAGATATTAGCTAGAATAAAGTCAAAAGAAAGAATGCAAGCCACTAGAAAACGTCGTAGAGAAGAAATAATTAAGCAGACAAGTACTACTGGTTACAGCTATCCGCGTACATTGGGTAAAGCTGTGGCTAAAGTGAAACGTACCCTACCTGCAAGTCCCACTAAAGCAGTTGAGGTTGTAAAACAAATTGCTGCACAATATAACGTTGCTATATCTGACAAAAGTTATATTCCTACAGCGGGACCTCGAAAACTAACGGACGAAGTGCAGCAACAGATTTCTGATTTCTATTGTAGAGATGATATAAGCAGACAAATGCCGGGGATAAAAGATGTGAAGACAGTAAAATCTAAAACAGGAACGAAGTCACGAATCCAGAAGCGAACTATGGTTATGAGCATCCGAGAAGCCTTCGCTCTTTTCAAAGAGGCATATCCCGAAATATCTATAGGCAAGACAGTTTTTTATAAAGAGCGACCAGCTTACGCTTTGCCAATCGGTGATACTCCGCATGATGTTTGCGTATGTACATTGCACTCAAATTACATCAATCTTCTTGAAGCTATTTCAAAACATGCGACAGACTTTCCCAAAACACACAAAGAACTTCTGAAAAAGGTGTCATGTAGCGTAGATAGCGAAGACTGTATGACCAACGCTTGTGATGTATGCAAAGAATCCAGCATTTGGGATATCACTCTAGATTCTAATCCAACTGTCAAATGGCAGGCCTGGATCTTTCAAAATCAAAGACCGAAACAGGTTGTTATTAGCAAACCTTTTAATGAAGCTCTTGAAGAACTACACGACTGCACCGAAAAGTTCAAAACCCATTGCTTTGTGAAACATGTTCAATCCGAATACTTTCAAAATGCAAAGAATGATCTGGCAAGTACGGAGGCAGTTGTACAAATAGACTTTGCTGAGAATTACTCTCTCATCAGTCAAGATGAAATACAATCAGCACATTGGTCTCATGCCCAAGTCACACTTTTTACATGCTGTACGTATTTGGACAGCTAACAAACTCCATTCAGTGGCCATAATAAGTGATGAATTAAGCCACAGTAAATATGCTGTGTATGTCTTTCTTCAGAAAATATTTGAGTACATCAAGTCGATCTCTGCGAGCATTGTGTCGATTTATATCTTCAGCGATAACTGCGCCGCTCAATTTAAAAATCGATATGTGATGGCAAGCATGAATGATTTTAAAGAAGATGGCTTCAATCACCTCGAATGGAACTTTTTCGCTGCCTCACATGGCAAAGGTGCCGTCGATGGAATCGGTGGTATTGTCAAAAGATCGGTGTGGGTTGCTGTAAAAGCCCGGAAAGCTATAATCAACAATGCCCAAGAATTTTACAAGTTGGCACAAAGACTCTCTGAAAACATCTTCTTTATATTCGTAGCAAAAGAAGTTGTTCAAGAAAAGAAGGCCATATTGGATGCCGAATGGGAAGGATTGAAGAATATACCAGGTATTCAATCAAAACATTTCTTCAAACCTGAAGATGCCAGCATTTCCGTGGCGCGAACATCTTTGTCCCCTCTGAAAAGCACATTTGATTTGTATAGTTAAAAGTTTAAGTCTTTTCAACCTCTTCTGTTTCACAAATTATAAATGTTTCACAATTAACAGATTTTTGAGTTTTTCTTACATGATCTGCAAAGCTAGGGCCAAATTTGTTGCACCCGCAACAAGCCTTTGATCCTTCGTACTAGCTATTGAATTACCTCTTTTATTTTATTTAGTATATAATAGAATAAAATGCGTTTATTATGTAGGTCTTCAAAGCATACTTTTAATAAATATGTTTTTTATTTTAACGCTATGTCAATTTAAATGCATCAAAATGTTGCACCCGCGATAATGGAATCGCCCTACAGAAAAAAAATCCATATGCTGATTACAAAGATACTTTTGAAAGAAAAAGTTCTCGCAGCACAAGCATCACTTTTTTTGAAGGATCATCAGAGGAGACGCAGTAGTGCGGCAAGGAAAAGTTCCGTGTAGATACTTTCATTCCCATAATTGACACATGACACAATACAAACTTAAAAAACGTTCGGTAGCATACCAAGAAATAGATAATCGATTTAGTTTTGTTTGTCAGTTAACAACAATGGAATCTGGTGAGTTGACCAAAAAATGCAATGAGACATCAATGTGCCTGGATCCATCCAAAACAAAAGATGTTGGAAAAATCAACAAACCTTGCTCGAGAACAACTTATGGAAGTGGAAAAGAAAATACCACCGTGTTGGCTGGCGCGAACGCCAGTGGCAAGAAGTTGCCGCCTACAATTGTTCTCAAAGGCAAAGGTTAGGTACCTTTGAATTTGAGAACAACTTGGGTACCCAAATAAATCTTTCTTTCTTTTAGGGCACACTGTAAGCAAGGCGTGGGTCGACATGAACGTAAAGACGCCGAGACAAGCCTTCCTCGAGGGTCTGACAACGGGAAAAGCTCCTACTGGAAAAGGAAGACGCCTTATAATAAGCCACATTGGTAGCGAGGAAGGCTTTTTGGATGGGGGTCTGCTGATGTTCGAGTCAAAAATGGACTTCAGCGACTATCATAATGAAATAAACGCGGAACATTTTGAAGAGTGACTGGAGAATATTTTGCCGAAATTAAAACATGATTCTATTTTGGTATAGATAAAGGGAGCATTATCTATTACCAAAATAGACCACACGCGAAAGTTAGAAAAGAACCCTACTACGGCTTGGCGCAAAGCACAAATACAAGAATGGCTGACCTAACCTGAATCTCTTTAAGTCTAGAGTGAATAGGCATCTTCTGGGCAAGCTCGCTCCACCGTAGATCCCATCTCTGCTCAAGGGTAAGATTAGGGTCAAGAGTAAGCCCATCATATATATAAAAAAAAAATCAAAGAATCAGTCACGAGTTTGGATCTTTGAAAATGAAGTGAAGCCAACCAAAGTTGTTTGGTCATGAAGCGTTGCCAGGAAAATGGTGGCCACGTTTGTCTTCAAAACTGGCCATGTTGCAACTATTCCTCTTGAAGGGCAAAGAACAGTTACTGCGGAGTGGTATGTCAACACTTGTTTGCCAGCTGTCTTCTGGGAACTCCGTAAAACAACTGCAACCGCCGCATCATCCTCCACCACGATAATGCGAGCTCGCACACCGCCCACAAAACAAAAGAGTTTTTGGAACGTGAAAATATTGAATTATTGGACCACACGCCGTACAGCCCTGACCTGAGCCCCAATGACTTCTGTACTTTTCCAAAAACTAAAAATAAATTGCGTGGTCAACGATTTTCGTCACCTGAAGAAGCCTACAAAATGGCCATTTTGAGTGCCCCAACTTCAGAATGGCAAGAGTGCTTTAATAATTGGTTCCATCGAATGGAAAAATGTCGCTAATTCACGGGAATATACTTCGAAAAGCAATAAATATGTTTTCCACAATAACAGTTGTATCAGTTTCTTGATTCCCACAATTTTCAGTTCACCCCTCGTATTCTACCTCTAGACAACACAAGAACGACTACCATCACCACTATTAATTAATTTTTATCGACTCGAGAATGACATCCATGTCGTTAGGCCGCCACACAGACAGATCTTTTCTTCATTAAATAAAGTTAACACCTTTAATTGCGTATTTAGTTCAATTACCAATCTGACCTAAGACCAGGGCCCTAAGTCTGCTAAATGAAAATCGTTTCAGTTGGATGTCGATTGCATCTCAGTTGGAAGATTTCGGTCATTTCGTAGTCTGCTAACAGTTTGAAGTACAGAAAAATCACAATGGCAATTGAATGACAGTTGAGTTCCGATGGTGTTACAATGATAAAAAATAACAGACTTGGGGCCCAGTGCAGCCGGAGCGAAATATCCTGATTGCACGAAACGCGAAAGTGACCAGTCAGTGTAATAGGTGTGTACTCGCCAGTTTTTCATGCAAGCACTCGCCCGAGTGTGCAGACTAGCCACTCTGCTCGTTACGTGTGACCAGGGCATATAAAGAAAGCAAAGAACTAACAAACAGGGCCCCAAATCTGCTATTTTTTGTCATTGTAACGTCAATGGAACTCAACTGTCATTCTATTGCCATTGTGATTTTCTATACTTCAAACTGTTAGCAGACTACGATATGGGCGAAATCATCCAACTGAGATCCAAACGACATCCAACTGAAACGATTTTCATTTAGCAGACTTAGGGCGCTGCTTTGTTTCCTGATAATTCGTGACAATGTAGCATCGCAAAATGATGCCGTATATTGCCCTAACATAAAAATTATTACCTACCTACTTTCAAACGGTTTTTTTCTGACGATTAAATATTTCCCGGAAAAGTATACTTTGACCTTTTAGTATTTTCGGATTCAGAGTGTGGGTATGTAATTCTTCGTTCATGTTTTAACAAGGTAGGATGAATCAAATCTACCTTTTAAAATAACACCAAGACAATAACAATAATACCTACCTACCAATCACAATAAGTCCTTACCACCTGAGATAATTTTAGAAGTAAATTTAACAAAACTAAACCCACCTTTCGAGAATAGAAAGATGATTGTTTCAAAATTAAACTAAGAAGTAGGGGCAGCGCTCAACGAAAATGGCAAAAAGACAGATGCCCTCATAAAATTACGACACAAACAAATAAGCACTGCTCTTTCCTGCCTTGTACAGGGACTACAGCATTGTGTCAATAATATTATGAATTCAAAATAAGCCATTATCAAGAAACTGAATGAATCTTCACGACTATTACGTGATGCAATGTATTTAGATACAAGAGGAAGAACCCTTGTATTGCGTCCATTAATAAAAACCTTAAAGGTTCTCTGCAGGAAAAAGAACCTAACGAGTTTCTTTTTGGTGATAAACTGACGAACAAGATAAAGAGAGCAAAAGCAGTACAAAAGTCAGGAAAAGAAATGAAGACTTTCAATGATGATAACAAACAAAGGAAGAAACCTGACCTAGAGAAAAAGAAGTCTTTAAACTGGAGGGACTCCTCAGAGGTCGCAGATCAGAAAAGGGGGAAGTCAAGTGTGTTGAAAATTTGTGATGGAGGGGCAACAGCAGACCAGCCTCAGCAGAAGAAAAAATACGACAAGAAACCTCCTCATAAGCGTTAAATCAGGTAGGGAAACTACCTATTGACTAGCTATTGAGCTGTGTAAATCTAGTGATGGTCAGTTAGTTCTGTTCACCAGTGTTTATTATTAAAAACCTAACGGATCTTAAATAAGGTGCAAAAATATTAGATGCAAATATTTTAAGGGGTGAACCAGTCCATGAAACTGAACAACTTTCCCCAAGAAAGATAGGTCGAACATGAAAAAGATTTTGGCCTCCCATACAAATTGACTGGTCGGCCGGTACATTTTGTATGGGAGTTCCGTTTTTTTTTTTCATATTTCGACCTATGTTTCTTGAGGAAAGTTGTTCAGTTTCATGGACTGGTTCAACCCTTAAAATATTTGCAGCAATTTTTTTTACACCCTGTATATTTATTCTGAATAAGAAGAGGCTCAATACTTTCGTCCAGACTGACATTTTAATCTTGAAGATTATAGAACAGCATGTAAGCTGATACAACCTGGTGATTTACTAGCATCTTTGGACCTAAAAGATGCCTATTACATGATCAATATTCATGAGGAACATAGGAAATCCTTTTTTGTAGGAAAATTTTACCAGTTTAACGTTCTTCTACTAAAATAAACGTATTTTCTTTCTTTCTTTCTTTCTTTCTTCCTTTTGGTCTGTGTACAGCGCCTCTCACATTCACAGAGATTATTGACACCAGAAGAAAAAAATTAAATAAAATGACCTGAGAGAAACAACTTTTAGACACAACACACGCAAGTTCGTCATATGCTTCTCATGTTAAGTATTCCGCTCTTTTCAAGTTAAAAGGTAATCAGAGGTAAATAAGCTTCCTAAGTAGGTACAAGTCAATATGTAAAAATGTATCATAGGTACATATTATTGTGAACTTATGACGATATCTGCGAGCCAAACATAATCAGTCAAAATTGCACTGAAATTAATGTTTTCTTATTCTTAAATTAACGTAGGACATGTCGGGACTAATCATAATCTAACCTATAAAGTCTGTAAAATATAGGATGATCCCTGTGACGTTTGTGACCTTGTAGCAAATGCTATGACATTTTATTAGTAAACATTTTATTAGTGACAAGGTCCATTTTATTAGTAAACAAAGGAAAATGGACCTTATGTCATAGCATTTGCTCCAAGGTCACAAACCTCACAAGGATCATCCTATATTTTACAGACTTTAACATAGTGGATAGGTCCACGCACCCCTCCCTGGTCTCCCCCCGTAGATGGAGTAGGGTGGAGTGCAGCACACAGCAGAACTCCTTCAAGCAAGCTAGGGCGTGATCCAGCTAAGGTTTTGTTAGTCTATGGACCCTCTAGAAACAAGACGCATAAACCGGTTGAATACCTGGAAGAACGCCAAAATCTGGATGATCAGACCTAACGAAAAAAGGATCACTAAATGAAGGCGCTACCACTTACCAACCTAACAATAAACACTTAAAAACCTGCTTATGGACTCTGTCTCTCTTCGTGTGGATCACTTACACGGCGGTCGTGACACAACCATGTCAGAAGCCTGCTACGTGTAGAGGCGGTTGAAAAATTCTGACACTAGGTTTCATAGGGTCGTTGACTCGGTGTCCCACACGAAAAGAGAAGTAGAGAGTCCCTAATAAGAAAAAAGAAGTTACTAACCTGGTGGAGCTATGCCGCCCCCGTAGGCGGAGTAGGGAGGGGATGTGCCCACCAGCACCACGTGGTTCGGCACATCTTGACGCAGCTCGTTCATGCATTCCAGAACGGTGTTCAGCGCCTCCGCCACGCAAGCATAGGCCTCGCAGTGTCCGCCTATGAACCTGAAATATCGACGACTGTCAATAACAATAATTAACCCGATTTATGCCGTGTACTGCCGGCTTAGAGCAAGATCACCCTCGGGTGTCGTAAGAGGCGACTAAGGGACTCGAGAGTATTGATGTATTACATTTTTTAGGCGACAACCTGTCACTATAGTGATACACAAAATGTTTTACTAAAAGAACCTTGGAAAACAATCCTCAAAAATGACAGACGTGGCGATAGCGACCATATTCTTACGGCCGTTAATGCTTTGCCTACCCCGTAAGGGATAAAGGCGTAATATATGTATGTATGTTTTAAAGAAAGGATCTGTAAATGGCGGCCAACCGTCATGCTTTCTCTTTCCCACTGAGGCTCTTGACATATACCAGGCGCTCAAGCTTTCTCCCTCACACTTAAATAACCGCCGCCATTTACGATCCTTTTTTTAATATGCCGTTATGCTTATACCTACCACCCACAATCACAATAAGTACTACCTAAACTAAGTTTAAGGCCGGGCGCAAACATCAGGTTTTCCCATTCTGTTGTTCCCATTCTGGGTTCATTGTTTTCAGATCAGGTTTTCAGATCCAGTTTCCTGAATGCTATGTTTTCATACAAAATGTTCTAGCTACTGCACACACCGCAAATCGAACCAAGTGTGTGCGGTAACACATTCTGGTAAAAATTTAAATGTATCAGTGTTGTCAGGACCACTCCTGATACTTATTGATACTTTGATACAACTTTGATACTTATTGTTCTTACAGATTTTTAAAAATATAAAATACGTGTCTAAGATTATCCAATAATCTAAATTATGAGCTTAATCGTTGGCTTAATCTAAGCACTGGTTAAAGGTTGTTTAACTTGTTAGTTGTTAACATCGGCCGGAAGAAGAATGGATTTCTTATTTGTATACCTTGTCATACCTAATGTAATTATTGCGAAAATAACATAATCCCGTAAATACTAATAATTTAAGTGTTGTGAACAACCGCAATAATCTCAAAACATAAACTTAATTTGTATTTGTTAATAGGTGCGTATCCACAGGGCGAGCAGCCTCAGATGCTCACAGCCGCGCGCGGCATGCGTGCGTGCCGTGGTCGGTCTGGACGTGTTTCACGTGAGATAGTGCATTCTCAATTGCACATGCTCGGGCGAATCACGTCCACACCGACCGCGGCGTTTGAGCATCTGAGGCTGCTCGGTCTTTGGAGATGTACCTAATTAGGTGGTTCTCGGTCATTGCGCGATCGGTGTGGACGTGTTTCGCCTGAGCAGCGCATGTTACAATTCTCATGCTCGGGCGAAAAACCGTCCACACCGACCGCGCATTGCGCCGCATGCTGCGCGCGGCAGTGAGCATCTGAGGCTGCTCGTTCAATGGAGACCCAGCTACTATGGAAGTCTATCGTAGCTTATTGTACTTACTGCATCTTGTCAATTTGTTCGAGAACAATCTGCGGGCTGTTGAAGGGCCCTTGAACTCCCACTGGCAGCCCTGGAGCGCTATCTGCAGATAGGTATGTGACAATAGCGTATGTGCACCCACCGCTGCTACCTTCTTCCAAGGGGCCACCATTGAAATACCTGTATAAGGGCAAGAAATGTAAGTTAGTTACGAAATATAACAAACATAATTTATAGTCTGTAAGTTTAGGTACTTATCTTTTTGTAAACAAACTTTGTATTAAACTGACAGTTCTGAAGTGTCACTTTCACACAAAGTGTGTTTACAGAAAGATACCTAAACTTACAGACTATAAACAAACAATGAATCAAGAGAAGAGATTGAATAGACTAACTATGATCCATACAAGAAATGTCAAATACCTTAGACCATGTGGTATCTATTTGTGTCTACACAAATTTATTACTCCTTATTGAAGGTACATGTTAATATCTGTATATATGTGATTTTAGTATAAATAGAGGTGCAATTTCTTTAATAAATCAGTCCCCCACAGGATTGACCTCACTTGACCGGCCAGCTGAGCAGGCCCGATTCACTCTGGTCAAGCTCGCCGGCTGTAACGGGATTTTTCTATTCTTTGCCACCTGCTAGAAGGGGCTCGCTGGGCTTCCCTGGGATGGTCCAGGGTCCCACCTGGTGTGCGCCTCGCCGGTGGCACGCTCAGACCGAGTCGGTGTTTGTTTCTGTCCAGCCACACTTGGTCCTAATCTGACTTTTTCAGGCGGTGGTTTAGTGTTTCCTACACCAGCCACGAGTTAGAGACTACTCCCAGGCGGCATAGCCTCGATGGTGTCTCCCCATGAGGATGTGTCATGTCAGACTACTATGGCTAATAAATCAGTCTGCAGCTTGACTCAATAGCAAAACCAACTCTTTCATTTTATGACCCAGCTTGACGCACTACCTAAATTGGTGACCCTGATGTGATATGAACATGCAACCTTCTTACTAACCATGGTGAGTTATGCAAATACCCTCCATTGTGCCTCAGAAAAGTGGCTGCTGAAGAAGGCTAAAATGCAATGTACAATGCCCTGGCTGGTGACGCACCTATCAGATAAAAACACACATACACAAATCACGCCTATATCCCTGGCGGGGTAGGAAGAGCGCTGACGACCGTAAAATTACGATCATTATCGCCACGTCTGACAAATGTTTGAGGGTCATTTCAGATGAGTTGTGTATCACTATAGAGACAGGTTGTCAGCCTGTCGCCTAAAATTGCAATACACATGAAACCCTCGAGTCCCTTAGTCGGTTTCTACGACACCCTTGGGAAAGAAAGAGGTAATGCTTTTCTAAGCCGGCATCACACGAAAAAGCCGCATCACCCATCAGGATAGAACGTAGTTACTACTATGTGATTGGGGTATAAAGTAGCCCAAAAGCTAAAAAGGTTAGCAATATCCGCGCAGTATGTCGGTAACAACATAATAAATGAGTTCCGCTACCCTCATGACTCGCGGCTTCGCTCAGGTTTTGCCTCATGTTTTAGGAATTACCTACACACAAGTCGAAATTAAAAAATACGCCCAGTGATAAAGCTAAGTGAATATATACGGAAATGTATACTTACTCTAGAGTAGGAACTATGTAATGTGTTCTCATCTCACTGAAATAAGCCCCATTTGCGGCGTTAGCTTCGATGACGAATATTACTTCAGCCTGGATGGGAGTCTCTGGTGCCATTTTTGCCATGACTGCGATTTTTCATTTTCTTCATAAAATGTTTATTTTCATATCGTTTTCACCTCTTGCTCTTTTATTTCATGAATTCGAGACTCTTGTGTTGTCGGCGAGCAAGTCCTCGACTGTCGACGTTTGCGTCCTTTTTTCAGTGTTGCCAAGAAGTGACCTCTAAAACCACCAGATCCAGAAATCCACTAACAAAAATCGCATAAGTTAAAAAATCGCTAAATTTTCCACTAAAATTCTTTTTTTGAAAACTTTTACACATCAATTCAATTTATTTTTAGTAATTCGGTGAGAGTATACTTCTCATCAAAATAAAAACTATTGTGTTCGCCTTGTGTCGCGTGGCTTAGCGAAAATAAAACAAACTTTTAAAGATACATTTATTGGAGAAATAACATTAAAAATTACACATTATGTAACAAAAATAATAAAATTATATTATTTAATTTTGTTTAGATGAGTCGTTTTTCATCCGAACCATCATCGTGAGTCTTTCGCTTGGTATGTACGACTCTGGTGTCAATAAATTCCCCTAAACAAATTCACTAAAATTAAAATTTGTCCACTTTAAAGGCAAGCCAAAGAAAGAAAGAAAAAAAGGCTATCTTTGATGGATGCCTTAAATGGTTTAAATTTTTAACACTGCCTTAAATAAAACCATGTCTAAAATGAGTGCCTAAAATATTTTTTGTAAGAACGCTGTATATTTCTATTTCAAAAAAAAATTATTTCTTTATATTTTTAAAAATAAATAATTATATGCTTTAATCATGGCATGTGGCAGCCCCGGCCAGTTTAAAAAAAAATACTTGTAGGTAGTCAAGAGTGAGACAAGTAGAAGAAAGAATGAATTCAATGAATGACACTATGAAGTCTGTAAATTAAAGATGATCCTTGTGACGTTTATGACCTTGGAGCAAAATGCTAAAACATAAGATCCATTTTCCTTTGTTAACTAAGAATTCATTCATTCATTTCATCAAATTGTCTGCAGGGTGACCATTTGTGGAAGATTTCTGCTATCTGGACAGATTTGGCTCCAAAATTTTACCTCTGGCAGATTATGATGACGATTTACAAAACTGGCAGATTTTGGGAGAATTGAAGGATCCCAAGAAAAGTAGTAATAATATTAGCCTATAATGATGCTCACTTAAAAATGAAATTATTTTTCGTTTCAAAATTATGTGCAATATTATTAAACAAACATATCTCCGCCATCACAAACACTAAAGAGAACATAAAGGAACATGGAGTTTGTGTTTTCTTCAAACCAAGTAAAGTAATGATGAAAAACGCAGAAGAAAAAGAAGCCAATGTTGTACATAAAGACGAGTTAATGATAAATTTATTGTTAGTAAAACTGTAAAATTTGTATTTTTCATCAAAGACTCTCTCCACCTCAAAGAAAAACTCCTTAGAATACGCTTTCCAGGAAGGCAGATTTTAAGCAGTTTTTTTCGTCAAGTTGGGCAGATTTTTGGCTAGTAGTGTGGTGGTGTGTCAGCGTGGCTGTGTGGCAGATTTCCCACTTTTGAGACGGTCACCCTGATTGTCTGTAATTTTTTGGTGAGCGCAAGTAAGCAATTTTTACGCACTTTGCTTTGATCAAATCTCTTGAATTCGTTTATCTTAAACGCAGTAAATATCGTTTTATTCACTCAGAAATTGATTTTATATCAAGATTCCGATAAATTTTGTGTGTGTGGACATTTCAGTTGTGAATAAAACATGGAGAGAACTTTACGCTGCAGTCGTGTTTTGAGCCGGTATATTCGAAAGCCCCTTGGCGTTGCCGGTTTCAAAAATTTAGCTACGATTCCTATCGATGATGCCAGCCAGGACCTGCTAAATGCATTTAACCAAGACATTAAGGCTGGTAAGTGCGTTTTATGTTTCTAAACTAACCCCTAACCTACGCCGTTTTTTTTATTATTTTGAAAGTACTAACAGTTTTCTTAGTTATCTTGCATACTACAGGTTTGTGTTATCAGATTGTACTTGATTGTACTCTATCATTCTCTATCTCATTGCCTTAAGAGTTGATGTTTTAAATTTTTACAGTAAAGTAGAAGCATCTAGATTGATTTGACGAAGCTAATGTAGTGACGATTCATTTGCGCGATTTGCGCAGTATTGGCAAGATCTTCTGAATTATCCAAGCAAAGAGATAAAGTCATGCTAATAGGTCTTTATACTGGTCTGATGCTCGAATTTCAATTGCTCTGTATGCAATTAAAAGAAAATGTCCTGAAATGCTTAGCAATATAAAAATTGCTGTCCTCATCTGAAGAAAATAATTAAGAACTTGAAATTGAAATTTGTAGAAGGTCATTGTTTTTCTTCAGAAAGACCCACACTGAATATTTGTCATGGTTGGAGTTTACCATTCGGGGCCCTAGGCGCTGGACTTAAAAAAAACTTGAGTTGTTTTTTTTTTCACAAATCATTTTTTAATTTTTCTAAGTGTTGGGGGGCCTAATACAAACAGTTTTTGTCCTTGGCAATTTTAGTCTTGCACGCACCTAGACTGAGATATAGGTCCTTGAAGTTTTCGGTCTAGACTTTCGAGGACCTATATCTTGGTCTAGGTGCGTCCTTACCCAAAATTGCCAAGGACAAAAAGTGTTTGTATTAGGCCCCCCAAATAAGTAAGAAATATTTAAATTCATGTTTTCTCCACGTTTTTAGGGCCCCCAAGCATATACTCCGACTCCACTTTACCGCCCCGAAAATTATACTTTGACCTTTTTCTTTTTACGGCCTGACACTGTTTTCACGGAAAGGTTAAAAAAGGCCCAATGCTAATGTACAATAAACAACAACTCATTATAGGTAAAAACAGCTTTCTTATGATTTTTTTGTAATAACTTTTAGAAATCATGTAACTTTAACTTATTAATAATAATAATATACATACATGCACAAATCACGCCTGTATCCCTGGCGGGGTATATTAATATTAATATAAATAAAATAAAAATAGCCATTATTTCTCTGAACTTACTTTCATACATGCATTTTTTGATATTTTATGATTCTTTCATTTCATTACATTATATTATATATTATTACACATTCCAATAGATAAATTAAAATACATTACAGTTAATTAAAATATTTCACTAAAAACTTAAGAATAACAAAAAAAAAACTAATTTTCTGGTTTCAGTGCTTTTGGCAAAGGCCTCCTTTTAACTCTTTCCAGTGCGCTTCGGTCTAGTGCCACTCTAGTCCAATACGACCCCAGAGTCTGGCGAATTTCGTCTTCACATTGTCTTAGGGGTCTGCCACATTTCTTTTTTGCATCTTGGGGGTACCAGAGAGTAATCTGCTTTGACCATTTCTGTTGGTTGATTCGAGTCAGTATTTCTTGGACTTTGTTTTTCTGTCTGATTTCAGAGTTGCAGATTTTGTCTTTAACCTTCATTCCCAACGTACTCCTCTCCATTCTCCGTTGACGTACTGCTAGTTTTTCTCTGTGCTGCATGGTGAGGGCCCATGTCTCGCAGCCATAAGTGATACTTGGCAGAATGCCTTTAGTGAAGGTTTTACTTTTGATATTTATACCTAAGCCTTTGCTCTTCATGATTTCCTTGAGAGGCCAGTATTGTTTAACCATATGCTATTCTCTTATCTACCTCCTTTGACATTTGGTCTTCAGGGGAAATTATTTGCTCAAGATAAACATACTCACTGACATATTTGAATGGGGTCCTTAGATTTATGTCCACCGCTTGTTAGTTGGTCATAACTTTTGTCTTTTTTGGATTTATTTCCAGTCCTACTTCTTTACTTCTTTGTGCTAACTGTGGTCTTGTTCTTGTCGGATTAGGTCATCTGCAAACCGAAGATGATTAAGGTGTTTTCCATCTATATTCAGACCAAGTTTCTCCCATCTTATTAATATACTTTTTGTTAATACTACCGGAAAGTTTACATATTATCTACTAGACATTTAAGGGTTAATTATTACTTCCAAGTTCCAGTAGACTCGTGGACCTTAAACTCTGTTAACAATAATTACTAAATTATTTAAAATTAACTTAAACAACGTCTTTTTCTTCTCCTTAGCCTTATCCCATCCCCCTGGGGTCGGCTTTTCTTGTCTGTCTTTTCCTTACGTTAAAGAAGTAGGTAAATCGGCCAATATACAGGGTGTAAAAAAAATTGTTGCAAATATTTTAAGGGGTGAATCAGCTCATCAAGCTGAACAACAGTCCCGAAAAAAACATAGGTCGGAACATGAAAAAAAATTTGGGCGTCCCATACAACATTACCAACCAACATTGTCAATTTGTATGGGAGGTCCAAAAAATTTTCTCATATTTTGAGCTCATATGAGCTGATTCACCTTTTAAAATATTTGCAGCTAATATTTTTACACCTTAAATGTAAAAACCAAGGGTATGTTTATGCAGGTGGAGTGGTACCTGTCTTCCGGAGGGCTTTACTGTTCCCCAACCGAGTGGCCGTCCAGGATGAGACCGGCGCCTTCACATACTCGGGCCTGTATCAAGCTGCGCTCGAACTTAGCAGGGAAATCTCCAAGCAATTGCGTAAGTTCTTACACTATATATTATTATTAACTTTTATCACAGTCTAAATAGCAGCCAAGCCGTTCCATTGGTGATGCCAGCTCTATCTCATTTTGTGAAATAGGAGCACTGGCACCGACGCATTCAGGAATAGCTGGGTCTCCATTGAATGAGCAGACTCAGATGCTCACTGCCGCGCGAAGCATGCGGCGCATTGCGCGGTCGGTGTAGACGTGTTTCCCCTGAGCAGCGCATGTTAAATTCTTATGCTTGGGAGAAAAATCGTCCACGCCGACCGCGCATTGCGCCGCATCTGAGGCTGCTCGTTCAATGGAGACCCAGCTAATCAACCATAATTTTGGTGGGAATCAAGCTTTCTTTCTCTTAATTACCTACTTCACAACCTTAGTTGCATTTTGCTCTCGGTTTTTACACTGACATATCTGTCTTTTTGAATGTTTACAGCCATGCCCAAGCCAACTTTGCGTAAAAATACTAACCAAGACAATGTCCCATACAAAATAATGTAGAACATGTCATGTTCTTCATCTTTTCGTTGGGCATACCGAGTCGGTTGTCCAACCCCAATGTACCCTATATAGTCTATAAAACATAGGATGATCCTAGTAAACAAAGGAAAATGGACCTTATGTCATAGCATTTTCTCCAAGGTCACAAACGTCACAGTGATCATTCTACATTTTACAGACTATAGTGTCAGAATGAATGAAGTTCCTGCCCCATAGTATGAAAATACAAGCAACAAGTTTACGGTTAAAAATTAGATGGACTTTGCGTAACCGGTGGGTCATTATAAGACCATCTTAGTACCTGACACCTATGTGATACTTAAAGAACACTAGATATATGTTTATTCAGTTATTTTTTAATCTTGTTTTTTGTTTGATACTTCTATCTACGAAGACAATAATATCTTGTCGCTCAGTAAGATCATATCTCGACAGATAGGTACTTATAAATAATGTATTATCACCATGATTCTGTGTTGCCAACAACTCCGAGACTGATGTCAAATTCAAATTCTTTTATTAATAAATAAACATAATTACTAATAGGTAAAACGATACAAAACAATTTATGAGGCTAACTTAACTATTTCCTAAACTAAGAATAGTTATTCCTGTGTACGTACTCCCTTACTCTTTTTTGCACTCATTATTTAATTTAATTTCTCAATTTTAATTTAATTTCTCTCTCTGTGTCATTTCGCTAAGTTTTGTAACACTCAGCGCTTTTAAAATGCCACGACTTTTCTTAGCTGAGGTTTGATTGCAGAGCAGGATTTTCAGTGGCACTTTTTGATGCAGGTGCTTGTATTGGCGGAATTACCTAGGATAGTCATGCTAAAATGGAATCAATTTGTGTTACCTACCAATCTTTCTATTCATCTAAGTCTCTCTCTTTTCGTGTGGGAGACCGAGTCGTCCAACGACGCAATGAACCTGTAGCGACCTCTGGTGGCTACAACATGAAGCTCACTCAAGTGGTTCACAAGCATACAAGACGCAACAGGAGTTCTCAACATATCAGAGAGATGGCGCCACGTGACAGAACAATGGGCCTGAAACGCGGTATCGAAGTGTTCACCGCGCAACGCATGTATACAACTTCCAATCCAATCCAGGTGGACCCGTCGGTCCCCTGGCCACAACACCCGGCCAGGCGGGTAGCTACCCTTTTCCTGACACCACCTGGATTCCTCCTGTCACCCGCCATAAACCCTAGTGTCAGATTTTTCAATCGACTTCTACAAGTAACAGACTTTTGACATGGTTTTGTAACGACCGCCGTCTAAGTAATCATAGACAGCAACCGAAGCACGGAACCATCTTTCTTACGGACAATCGGGTACTCAATGTACGACTCAATGTACTCTAGTGTCTGAATTTTTCAACCGCCTTCTACAAGTAGCAGGCTTCTGACATGGTTGTGTAACTACCGCCGTCTAAGCAATCACAGACAGTAACAGGGACCTACGGCTTAGCGTGCAATCCGAAACACGGAACCATCTTTCTTACGGACAATCGGGTGGTTCAGCCCGCAATGTCCTAACCAGACTGGGAACCAATTCACGAAGTGATAAATATCAACTTTGTGAGTGACCCATCGAGAATCGAACCCGAAACTACTGCGCCACATCGGTCGTCATTCATCTAAGTGCAACTGATTCATATGAAGGTTGCCTGTAGGTTATTTTTATAAGATTAGTGAGTGACTGAAACAATGTATAACAATGTATTTGTTTCAGTAGGAGAGTCGCGGCAGGTGATTGCCTACATGAGCAACAATGACGCCGTCCACATAGTCACACAATGGGCGATCTGGATGACTGGCAATATTGGTATGATATCATACATACATACATACATATATCACGCCTTTATCCCTTGCGGGGTAGGCAGAGCGTTAACGACCGTAGGAACACGGTCGCTATCGCCACGTCTGACATTTTTGAGGATTGTTTTCCAAGGTTGTTTCGGAAAACATGTGTATCACTATAGTGACAGGTTGTCAGCCTGTCGCCTAAAAATTGTAATACACCAATACCCTCGAATCCCTTAGTCGCCTCTTACGACACCCGCGGGAAGGATGTGGGGTGATGCTATTCTAAGCCGGCATCACACGGTATGATATCACTGCATAGTATAAAGCAAAATCGCTTTTCGCGTCTGTCTGTATGTACGTTTGCTTAAATCTTAACTACATAATAGACTTTGATGCAGGTTTTTAAATCAAATTTCTTATGTAGTTTTAAAGATTTAAGCAAACATACATACAGACAGACGCGAAAAACTTGCCGGGGAAAATCCTTATTCCGACGGGAAAATGAGTTTCAGCAGGACCACGAGTTCATACTATGTTTCTTTTCTATGGATATCTGCAGCCCCAGCAGCTGGCTATTGGTCGAACGTAACTTCTCGGAAGTGGCACTAAGCTGGCCACGTTGCTCGAAGGACCCATAGCTGGGCTCTCTTTTAGTGTGGGACACCGAGTCGCCCAACGACCCGATGAACCCTAGTGTCAGAATTTTTCAACCGCCTTCTACAAGTAGCAGGCTTCTGACATGGTTGTGTAACGACTGCCGTCTAAGTGATCATAGACAGCAACCAGGACCTACGGCTTCGAGGCTACCGGTTTTCGAGTGGAGACCACGCACCGGCAGGCGCAGCTTGAGACGGACAGACGATCAGCATGGCTAACATGCGTGCCACGATAAAATTTTGACACCTCAATATGTAAACTGCGGCTAACTTCACTGCGAATAAGTTACGCATTCTTTCGTAGTGACTTTGTAGTCATATGAAACGACAAAATATATCGTGGCACGCATGTTAGCCAGGCTGGTTAATTACGTGGGGAAATGCTGGATGCAGGCCGCTTCTAATCGAATATACATATCACGCCTCTATCCCTTGCGGGGTAGGCAGAGCGTTAACGGCCGTAAAAATCGGACAAGGTGGAAATTTTAGGATGGCCTATGTCAACAGTGGACGTCTTATGGCTGAAATGATGATGATGAACTACTCCACTTATGAGTTTTTAAAATTGTATTCAGTCAATAAATCTGTTTTGTTGTAGCTCTGCCTCTGACGTCTATACATCCACCGGACATGCTCAAATACTACATCAATGACAGTCACGCCGCATTGTTGATATGCTCTCCGGAACACGAGAAAACTTTAGGACCCGTCGCTAAAGAAACGAAGAGGTCAGTAAATTTATCAAGTCAAGTAGTTAAGTACAAAGCCACCCACTTATTTTAAAATTTTATACACGTGCCTAAATAGCGCAAAATAGTCAAAATCACAAATGCTGATCACTAGTTTGCTAGTAGTTTAAATTCATCATCATTTATTTAAGGGCATTGCCCTTGTCGGTGGAGTATCCGCCAGCTTACTCTGTCCTCCGCCTTCTCCTTGACTTTTCTGTACGACGTGACCATTATTTTCTCCTATGCCTTCCCGTTCCTCTTCTTCTTTCAATATTGCCTTCAACGATTGTTTTAAATAACTGGTCATGCCGTATCAGGTGTCCTACCATTTTCCCCCTCTTATGTTCTATTGTATCGAGTAGCGTTCTTTGTTCCCCTACTAGTTGGAGTACTTCGTTACAACGTAGTTTAACATACGTAAAATATTAGCTTAGTAAAATGTAAAAATATTAGCTGCAAATATTTTAAGGGGTGAACCAGCCCATGAAACTGAACAACTTTCCCCAAGGAACAAAGGTCGAAATATGAAATAATGTATGAATTTGGACCTGACATACAAAATTACCAATCAACCAAGTCAATTTGTATGGGATGTCCAAAAATTTTTCCTATATTTCGACCTGTGCTACATACATACATACATACATATATCACGCCTTTATCCCTTGCGGGGTAGGCAGAGCGTTAACGGCCGTAAAAATAAGGCCACTATCGCCACGTCTGACATTTTTGAGGATTGTTTTCCAAGGTTGTTTCAGAAAACATGTGTATCACTATAGTGACAGGTTGTCAGCCTGTCGCCTAAAATTTGTAATACACCAATACTCTCGAGTCCCTTAGTCGCCTTTTACGACACCCACGGGAAGGACATGGGGTGATGCTATTCTAAGCCGGCATCAAACGGCAAACGGCGACCTGTGCTTCTTGGAGAAAGTTGTTCAGTTTTATCGGCTGAGTCACCCCTTAAAATATTTGCAGCTAATATTTTTACACCTTATAGATATACATAATTTGAAGTTTAATATTAACCAATACGTTTACCAGGAAACTGCTAATCACAAGTAAAGACAAAAATGCGGCAAGTGAGTCGTATCCCGACGACGCGAGACGAGAAACTCCAGGCAAGACTAATCAGTGGTACGGGGAAAACGATGCGCTGATTATATACACAAGTGGTGAGAAAATACATTTACATATTGTAATTGAAAATTGTAGCTGAAAATATGAAAAAAAATCTCCTCCCATACTAAGTATATTACCGATCGACCAAGTCGATTTGTACGGGAAAAAAAAATATTATCATATTTCGGCCTATGCTTCTTGGGGAAAGTTGTTCAGTTTCATGGCCTGGTTCACCCCGTACACTATTTGCAGCTAATATTTTTACATCTTATATAATATGGGGTGTTAGGGACAGCGTACCGAATACTGATATAGTGCAAGCAGACCATGAAACTGAACAACTTTCCCCTAGGATTATATGTTAGGAAACGACAAAAAAATTTCGACCTCCCATACCAAATCGCTATCAGCCGACTGCATTTACTATGGGAATTCAAAAATGTTTTGACGCTTCCTGACATATTTTTCTAAGGGAAAGTTGTTAAGTTTCATGGTCTGCTTGCACTATATCAGTATTTGGCACGCAGTCCCTTACACCCCGTACATAACATATTGTATTCCTAAAAATAAATATGATAACAGTATCTAGTAGTAGTTTGACCTTATCCGAGCCCAAACAAATAATTCATATTTGTACGTATATTATTCTTTATATGTATTTTATTTTATTTTAAGTACCTACTATTTGATGTACTATAATGGTTTTTTTGCCTTTAATTAAAATCTTATTATTATTACACATTATGATACTTTCTAGTTATTCTTTTCAAATAAATACTCTTTCTTAGAATAGCACCACCCCACTCCTTTCCCGTGGGTGTCGTAAGAGCCGACTAAGGGACTCGAGGGTTTCATGTGTATTGTAATTTTGGGCGTCAGACTGACAACCTGTTACTATAGTGATGCACGACCTATCTTAAACGACCCTCAAACATTTGTGTGACGTGGCGCTAACGACCGTAATTTTACGGTCGCTAACGCTCTGCCTACCCCGTCAGGGATATGGGCGTGTTTTGTGTGTGTAAAATACTCTTTCTCTTGCCCTTTCTACAATTTGTATCACTCTGTTCAGGAACTACCAGCAATCCCAAAGGCGTGGTATGGACGCACAGCATGCTGGCGACCCAGATCGCGTCCCTCCACGCCGCGTGGCAGTACAGCGCCAACGATGTGGTGCTACACACATTGCCTTTGCACCACGTTCATGGGCAACTCAATTCTGTCAACGCGTCTCTGGCCGCTGGAGCACGGTAAGGCTTCTTTTAAATTTAAATACTTGGGGCATCTGGTTATCGCTTACCAGTGACCTAAAAGATGATGTCGACTTGGACAGAGAGCGCAGAGCCTTAGCGGTCCGAGGAAATACGCCGGCTCGCAGATTTGCCATTTCCACATTTGTCAAATGTACAAGAGAAGTGTAGCCGTGTGATGCCGGCTTAGAATAGCATCACCCCACATCCTTCCCACGGGTGTCGTAAGAGGCGACTAAGGGACTCGAGGATATTGGTGTATTACAATTTTTAGGCGACAGGCTGACAACCTGTCACTATAGTGATACACATGTTTTCTGACACAACCTTGGAAATCAATCCTCAAAAATGTCAGACGTGGCGATAGCGACCGTATTCTTATGGTCGTTAACGCACTGCCTACCCCGCAAGGGATAAAGGCGTGATATATGTATGTATATGTACAAGAGAATTGAAACTAACTCTATTCGTATTGTCAATCTTTCTACGCAAGCGGTCTGTGGGTGCGGTATACCAATCGTTCATGCTCGGCTCTGCGTGTTCTGTATAATAACATGTTCAGGCTGCTGCCGGGACTTCCGCGGCGCTGCAGCGCCCCGGGAATGTTCGCGGAGGCTCGTGTTGACGACTTCCACGCAATCGTGCGAAAAAGAGCGGTGTCAATGCTGCAGCGTACGCGCTCCGGTCACAACAGCATTCTGAGCATGATATCAGAAAGGCTGGACAGTCCTATAGTTCAGCACTGGATCGCCGTAGCAACGGGCAATTACAGATACGCATATGATGTTATCTAACTACCATAGTTTTTAAGGTCAAAGTGTACTAACAAAAATAAGGAGAAATCTGAAATAAATGAATTATTATTACTTAACATTCTGATGAATCAAAGTAAAGTTAAAAAGCGCGTCATTACGATAGTGTTTGGGTAATAGGTACTCATCATTCTATTTGCCTAATCCCGTTCTCTTTTGGGATCGGCTATCTAACCTAGTAGATTTGATGTGGAACCAAGTTTTTACACAGAGCGACTGTCATCTGACCTATGCAACCCGAAGGCTAACCTGGCACCAATCCTAGTCTATTCACTAGTCACATTCAAATATCATTTGAATGTTGGTTTCATCACGATGTTTTCCGTTCACCGTAAGGGTAGTCGTCAATGTATGTATGTAAAATGGTGGTGGGAATCAAACTCGGGTCTCATGATTCTAAGACCGGTGCCCTAACCACTTGGCCACTGACGCTCCTGTTGAGTAATAAGTACTATAGAAGTATAATTTCCCTCTCTCAGCCTCCGAATGCTACCATCCTTCACAACGCCCGCGGTTTGGTCTCGCCTTATAAACATGGAGCCGAAAGACGATGCCAAAGTGACTGTGTTCCACGGAGTGCCGGCGATGTATGCGCGGCTGGCGGCTGACCACGCGCGGATGTTCCCAGACCCGAAGACCGCGCAGTACGTGAAGCAGACGCTGTCGAAGATGCGGCTCATGTGCGCCGGGTCTGCGCCGCTGCCTGAGACGCTGTTCCTCAAATGGGAGGAGGTAGGTGGCTAGATTATAATGCTGATTTCATTTATATGTGTATGCACGTTTCCCTTTATACGAGGTGTGTTTTTTAGTGTTGGTCTTTACAATGTTAGCCCCGGGGCCATCAAATCTACGCCTGTCGGCTTGGTGGGGAGCACGAGCTCACCCGGAAATAATTGATAGGTTGTTCAAACGACCAGCCCAATCACGCCCTTGGGGCGAGACTGGGCTTAGGAGTTGTTCTGGGAAGAACGGATCGGACTGATTTATACGGGGTATAAGCTAAATGTACAAGAGAAGTGAAACTAACACTATTCCGAGCGTATTGTCAATCTTTCTACGCAAGCGGTCTGTGGGTGCGGTATACCAATCGTTCATGCTCGGCTCTGCGTGTTCTGTATAATAACATGTTCAGGCTGCTGCCGGGACTTCCGCGGCGCTGCAGCGCCCGGGAATGTTCGCGGAGGCTCGTGTTGACGATTTCCACGCAATCATGCGAAAAAGAGCGGTATCAATGCTGCGGCGTACGCGCTCCGGTCACAACAGCATTCTGAGCATGATATCAGAAAGGTTGGACAGCCCTATAGTTCAGCACTGGATCGCGGTAGCAACGGGCAACTACAAATACGCATAAGATTTTATTTAACTAACATAGTTTTTAAGGTCAAATTGTACTAACAAAAATATGGAGAAATCTGAAATAAATGAATTATTATTATATCATTATATAAGGGACGGTGTAACGAAAACTTTGCAGGCGTGCTCAGACCATGAAACTGCACAACTTTTTGTATGGGGGCTATGTCGGGAAACGAAAAATTTTTTCGAGTTCCCATTCAAAGTCACTCAGTTGATCGGGAATTTTGTATGGAAAGTCGAAAAAAAAATTCCCGTTTCCCAACATAGCCCCCATTACACCGTCCCTTACACCCTGTATTTCGCTACGATCCAGACTTCGAACATATTCTTAAGATTAGTTTCTTTAAAGCTTTCTTTAAGCTCCTCGTGTGGCTAAGCTGATTTTGATAAAAATTCTGGTTCTGTGGTGGAACTGGTTCAACAATTGCATCAATGCTATTTTTTTTTACTACCACGTTACATATGTAGCTGTAATGTGGTAATGTCGCCGTTTTCTTACAGGTTTGATCATTTGTATGATCGGGATCGTCGAAATTTACCATGGATTCGTATTTCTTTATTTATTTGCTACTTTGCTCGCGTAAAGTCGGTAAATATTTGTGTTAATAATGTTACAAGCACTGTTTTCTGATATTGACAAAAATTATAAAACAGTTTTTGATTGCTCGTGAAATTGAATAAAACAATCTGCTTCTTTCTGTGCGTTGTATATACTCGTAAAAGCCTGTTTGGGACTCACTTCTCCAAGCAGTCTGGTAATCCTCGCCAAGGACCATTATCCTTGTGGACGTCTTTAGGGTTGGTCGTTGGCGAGAATCACCAGCTGCTACAGGACTGCTTGGAGAGCTGACTCTCATCAGGCTACGTAGAGCTGTCCTTGTGAGAAACAGTCTTAAGTTTATTCCAGCTTTTTTTAAGTCTTTGTCCTTGTGCTTTCTTTATTGACGCTGCAAAACACGCTCGAAGAGGCAACTAGAACTTAATCTTTTAAAGTTGGAAGCGGTAGTCGGATGATATCAAAGGTATTTCTGGGTAGTTAGTTTCACCTTTTCTACACCCAGTAGTAAGATAAGTTTTTTTTTACTTAATGCCAGTATTTACATTATGAACTTAAATTACATTTACTAAGGGTAATCAGCCATCGCTTTGACTACTTCCTCATACTTGCAGTCCTTTGGCTTCTTCGGGCTACAAAGGTTGACCTTGAGGTCGTAACCAGCCTCGCCGATGACCGAAATTAACATAGGCAATTTATGTTCATCTTTTGTACCATTCACTAAAAATACATTTCGATCCGGTCTTTATAATTCTTCCAATTCCCGTTCTCCATATCATAGCAATCCAATTTCCCTACACTCTTTGCCATTTTAATTTCTTGTCGCCAGTTTTACGTATTAGGAATAATACACCGCTCAACTTATTTTGCCATTTTTATTGACTGGCTCTGCCTAGACAACCGAAAAGACAGACGGCGTCAACATGTCACACATACATCCATAAATTACATTAAAGTACTTAAAAATTACAACTTAAACTAAACAAGGTTTACCCTGGCCTGTATCTCAGGCAGACAAGGTCCAAATTATAAGCCTATTCCAGCTATTGTAGTGTTTGGCCTGCAAAGACATGCACTAAAAGAAAAATAGATAATCTTTTAAAGCCGGAAGGGGTAGTGGGATGGAATCAGTGGTATTTTTGGGACGAAGTCAGTTTCCCCTGTTCCACATCCAGTAATTATAAGTCTATTCCGGCTATTTTGAATGATTGCCCTTGTGCTTTATTTATTGTCGTTGCAAAACATACTCTAAACGGAAACCAGGTAATCTTTTAGGCCAGTATAAATAAACCGCATTAAACTCTGAGATCGATCTGAGTATAAATCCACTGATTTGGCTTTTAAGTGATCTACATTTAATGTTAATACAGAAGATCTTCTTGTCAAAAGTGGCTTAATTAAGGCCGGTGAAATGTCTTTTAGGTAAAGTCGGCGTAACATCAAATGATTGGTATTGGCTTTATAAATAATCTGACTGTTTATGCCCGCAATATTCAAAAAGGAAAAAATAGCCTCATTGGCCATCTTCGCGTCATTCTTCCCGCAGAATATTCTTCCTTCATCTGATCTACTACATCAACACCACCTTCGTTTTTATTATAGAAAGTTTTGATTTCGGGTTTCGCCTTTTCTCCGGTACTTTCGTCAATCTTGTCATCATCATGTAGAGTTGACATGAGAAGAAATTTTTTTTTGTTTTCTTTTCTACTCAAAAGCTTGACCTTGACAAGTGCATAGTTCGTAAAATATTGAAAAAAAAAAAACTACCAACGGCGGCAAAATGCTCATAGCGCGCCCACCCTAGGGCGCCCTATTTTTATTATCAAATAACCTTTTTTGTAAAATAAAACTGAACAAGCCTTTTTAAACAATACTTTAATAATATTTTAATAATTAAGTTGACTTCTAATAAATAATGAGGTTAAATGTCTCAAGGTTCAGCTTAAGTATTCGTTTTCGACACGATAAGATATTGAAGCTCAATCTCAAGAAAACAAAGAAAATTTACAAATTTAATCGTAAGTAACTTTGTTTAGATTACCTAATTACGGAATACAAAACCAAACATTGTCTGACTGATATAGTTTATAAAAAATAAAAATATTAATAATTCAACTTTATTATAAATCATAAATAAATAACTTGATTACCTAATATTTGGCATAACTACCATTTGCATCTATAAAGTTTTCAATGCCGTGGCATTGAAGCGACCATTTCCAAGCAAATGTTGGTTCCCCTTAAACCCTCCCACACTTCATGGCAGTGAGACTCTAATTCTTCCTTTCGTCTTTCATTACGCATATCCCATCTTTGCACCATTAAGCCCCATTGGCTTTCTATAGGATTTAGCTCTGGGGATTTAGCTGGCCGGTTTATAACATTTATTTGTGGATTTTCACCTAACCACTCATTCACTATGTGAGCACGATCGACGGGGCAGTTGTCTTGGATAAATGTAAAACTTGGCACGTCTTCAGCTGGGTACACACTTCGCACTGTTAGCATATTATTTTCCAAGATGTGCACTTAATTAGCAGCAGTTGCACGCTCTGAAGGTTGTGTTACCAGCTCACCAGGTCCAGCTGCTGACATTCAACCGCATAAATTCAGAGTGATTCGATCCGACTCCTTGTTTGGAAGAACATTTTTTTCATCATATCGGGTCCCATTTTTTCTCCATAAATGCATTCGACGATGTTGTAGTGACATGTTTTTTCATCAGTAAAAATCGTAGTATTTTCCCAATCAAAATTTAAATATTGTCTCGTAAATGCTAGTCTGTTTTTTTTATGCTCCTCTGATAAGCTTGGCTTTTTTGCTGGCTTGCGATGGTGTATGCCATGCTTATGTAGAACTCGACGGACTGTTCTAGCGGAAGTATCAAACTTCACAGCAAAGACGCTCGTAAAAATCCATTATGTTGATAAGCTTCAACCATTTCTCTCTGCAAGGCTTCGTTAATGAGGAGCGGGCGACCAGGGCGCGGTCGAGCAACGACACTACCCTCTTCTTCAAAACGAGTCACCCAACGTTTGACTGTTCTCCACTAAAACAAAACAAACGAGCAATATGTCGCAGTGGTAGCAATATTTATTTTTTATGCGTATCAATAAGCATTTATTTGTTTCTTTTCCAATAATACAGGCCTAAAAATATTAAAAAATTGTAAATTTAGTGTATAAAAAGAATTTACACAATATCTATATTTTCAGAAGAAAACTTACCATGCCTGACGGAGAGCTAAAATCATAACCATAAGATCGTTTAGGCCAGCCCCCATCCACATACAGTGTTACGTATGGTATACCATTTTCATCAAAATTTCCTTTTTCTATGGCAATAGCCTTTTCTCGTTCTCCATTTTTATGTATCTCCTCACTTACATCTTCTTTCCAAACATCCCCTAATAATTTTTCTAGGTCACGAAATTTGTATATCCATCAAGTTTGTGATGTGTGCAGCCTGTGTATAATAGCTGCCAGCAGTTAAATGTTCCCCAAACGAATGCTTTGTTAAATTTTTCTTCTTTTTCATTGCAGTATCTTAATTCTTTACTGCACATACTGCATTGGAAAGTAAACATGCTGTTGAAGCCGTCTGTCTACTCGTCAACAAATATTATACTGCTACCTCCTCATTGCGAACGGTGTCTTTCAAGTTTGTATGCCCACTGAAGGACGTGTGAAAGGTCAACAATAGTTTGTTGAAATAAAAGATCACTTTCAGAAATTAAACTTTGCAATATCATTTATTGCTTGGATAAGCTGCATGAAAGGATCTACTATCTATGATAAGGATCTATTTCAATGTACCGTGTATGCTTGTAAATAATATATCTTTATCTGTTTTTCATTCCTTTCCACTGATACCAAATATTCCACAATCCATTACCAAAGTTTTCGGGATGGTTATAATTTGTCTTTCCTAAAATAAGTTTTTACAACCTCCCACTGGGATGGGACTCTATACGTTGTGTATGACTCCCATCAGGGGCAACAAACGGATTATCGGGGTCAGAGTGGTTCACTTTTTTGTGAAAAAACCCGTGTTGCCCCAAACAATCGTATAAGTGGCCGCTCTACGTATAATTATACGGCGTTTCGTGAACAAAAGGTTTCCTTTGGCAGGTGTAATTTGTAGGTCTACAGGACTGATTTAAGAAGGGGGGCCACCTGGATTTCCCTTGCAGGTGCTGGGGGAGGGGGGGGGGGGGGCAGTTTGCACCCGCTGCGCTTCAAATAAAAAAATATAACTAATACATTTATGGATACAATGGCGTGTTTGGTATCATTTTCGCATAAGAAGAGTACGAGGAATCTGTTTTTAGGGTCATTTTAAGACACTTTCATACAAAAAGTCTATAATTTTGATAAAAAAATAAAAGTTCAACATCAATTTTTTTTTCATTAATTTTTAACTTCAAAATAAGATTCGATTTGTGATTAAAAAAAATAGTCATATTAAGCTCCTATTATCTAGTTTTTAAAAATATATACATTGCATATACTTATTTAACAGAATGTATCCAAAAAAAAATGCCATGACAATCGAGTGACGAAATTAAAATATTTCACTCGACTCACACGGCATATTTATAAGTTAAATTTAGTTTTTCTCTACATTACCAAGGAAACCATAAACACGAACAGATTTTGAAATCAATTGGGTAGAATATTCTGAACTCAACAATTATGTCAGCCGCGAAATTCTTATTTACTGTTTTTGTTTAAGAACATTTTTTGTTATTTTTTGAAAATAAATTACCATCTCGTACGTTGGAATTTAAAGATACTGAATAAAATAATGATAAAATACTAAATCAATTATATTTTACATTTATTATAACATTACGAAATTAGAAAGCACACTCTATATTACAGTGTTACGAAATTGTTTAAAAAACTTTCACAGGTCTTCGCATTCCTCCGGAAGGCCTTGCTGACTAGGGAACTGTAACAAAAATGATAATATGTATAGTCTCTGTAATACTATATTCTACAATAATAAAGTTATCTAACAACATAAATATGTAGGTATACCTGAAATTAGCGGAGTACCTTTTACAGCTCTTAGTCTTCGATGAGGGCCTCGCGGTCTATTGCACTGAAACAAAATAGAAATAATTATTGTACCTATACAAAGTCAATAATAGTAAGTTTAGTACACAAACGTATTTGAAAACATAAATATACCTGGTATTATCACAGTTTCCGTAGCAGGTCTTACACAGCAGTGTGCATGGCATTCCCTCTCGTCTGCAAGAACATCGGCCTCTGCAGCTGTTCTTGCATCCACACTTCACCAGCTCACGTGCCGCTTCCCAGATACAGGGCTGGATTGTCCATAAGGGCTGCCATTCTCCTTCAATTTGGGTCCATCCCCAGTCAGCTGGGGAGGGGATAACGCCTGAGGGGTCTAGAGCTTGTCCCCAGATGAAGCCTGCTTGATAGGCTGCCCTCAATGTGTGCATTTTTAGAGCATCCCTCGTAGGGGGGATACTTTGCAAGGACTTATTTTTAGAAAATAAAATCTTGCGGGCTTCATTTACCGAATGAATTTCGGTTTCACCACAGTATAACATGATGACGTACTTTTCTATCATTTTCATTAAATCATCTGTAACTTCTTTCAATGGATTTGAAAGTGCTCTGAAAGCCGATGTGGTTTCGAGACATTGCTGTCACGCCTTCCAGGTCAATGTTTTGCCTTTTGAATAGAAAGCAGAAACGGTGTCACAGCCTGTGAAGGCATGGTATCCTCTCATAGCTTCTGCTCTATCTTCTCCCAGATCCAGTGCCAAGTCATGTGCAGGTATGTAGTTGTGATGTTTCCCCGTACCGAAAGAAATCCAGAGCTCATGAAGACCTAACTGCTTAAGGGCGAAGAAATAAGATATGGCAATTATGACGACGTCGGAATCAACGGTGTGTATTACAATTCTTGTTGCTCCATTGATAACCATATCCTTTGCGTGCAGAATAATGCGGCCATCAGCCTCCTCGGAATTCACACTAAGCCCTCCTAACAGCGTCTCCGTTGGTTTTGATGACTTTATTGTAGGACCGATATTGGTCACTATATGCACTCCAATGATCTCTTGAAGCACGTAGCATCCGATCAGCTTGAAGAGTTCCTCTTTATTCTGAGCATTTTTCAGGAAGTCAGACCAATTGCCTGGTAACTTGTAGTCTTCCTGTACTTGTCGACGAGCTCCTTGGCCTCTGTTGTCACGGACCTGTTTCTTCAGAGACTTACTAGAGTACAGGTCCCAGACGATGTCAACTCTCCTTGCCTCCGTGTTCTCTGTGGTGTTCATGATACACTGATGGAACTCCTTGCGGCAGTACTGTCCAAATGTCTTGGAGCTACGTGGAGGATGGCTGTGAACGAGGGCAGCTCCATCAAAAATATTTCTATTGCAGGATTCGGGGGGAGTATAGTTTTCAATCCTCTTTCTCAAAACCATAACGATATCAGACTTTTGGCACGCGCGCATAGTTCCCATAGATGATAAAGATGGCGGGCAAGTCTGATTTTCGTAAGAAAGGAAGACATCTAGGTCCAAATGTCTATTCTGACTAGAAATTAATAGTTTTGAGAAGAGACTTATGTCACACTTAAGAGCCTTGACGGATTCAAGTTGTTTTGAATTTTTGGGCTTCTTGAGAGTAGCGAAAATTCTTGTTTTAACTTTTTTTATGGGTTCAAATATTGTAGAAGTCTTTTTAATCAGCCTTTCTTCAACGAATGTCCTATACAAAACCTTGCCATTTTGCTCCAGAGCGGTTAAAGTGCAAACAGTATCGTTGTCTACGATTGTTCTTGTATCTATTGCAATTAAATCAGTTGTTTGTTCCTGAAAAGGATTGCCAAACTCATGAAAACTTGCTTGGACTGCATGAACTTGTCGCAGAAATGTTTTCTGGAACGCAGGATATTGTTCATGATGAAGCTCTTGGGAAGATTTATTAGCCTTGGTAAACTCTTCCAGGAGGCGGCATATTTCTGGTCCGGCTAGCATCCAACGTCGTAAGGCTGTGGGATCTTGGGTAAGACCAATAGCACCTCCATCGCCTTTGACAATGGCATTATGTTGCTCATGTGCTTGGTCTACAGCAATCGCAGAGAACGGCTTTTGAGTTTTTCGAAGTGCAAAGTTTCCATTACAAAATTCAGCGTGGACGTCTGGAACACTCGTTGGCAATGATTCCAAGTCAGCTACATGAACAGATAGCCAACGAGCGTAGTTTTGGTGGTCAAATAGGAAAAACCAGGGCAGCATTTGCTTCAAGCACTCACGGAATAAACTGTATTTTCCTTCTCGCAGTGACCGCACAAACGACAGAAGAAGAATTTCTAAATTGAGTAAGGTCAACCAGAACCTAAACATAGGTATTTTAGTGGTTTGTTCATTTACCCAACTCTCAAAAGAAACATCAGGAGAATTGGCAGTATGAGCTTGAGCTACAAGCATGTAGAGAGCTGCGGCGGTAATTTCGTGGGCAGTCCTACTTTTTTTGACATGAGAAACCTTTAAAATAGCTTCTGCAGATCCCCGCGTAGCCAATCCTGCGTTTACAGCAACGTTTATCCATCCGCATCCCTCCATGTACTGTCCGATGACTCCAAGAAATGCCTTCTCTATATGGAAAGGAGCAAACATCATGACAAATTTGTCTTCTCCGTATAAGTCTGGCCAGTTCCATTGAATTAGTTTACCAATAGTATACAGTGGTTGATCTCCGTACATAACTGGTGTTTGAAGTGGGTTGAGGTGCTGTGTTATATTTTTAACCTTTTGAACGCCAATGACCACTATAGTTGCTAAACGCTCGCGTACATACGACGCCACTGACGACTAAAGTAGTCCAAATTTACCTATTTTTATAACTTAAATTCTGTCTTGTTTAAGACACCGGGCTGCTTGCCGATAAGTTTTTACCATCTTCATATTTTTCTATGCTTGGCGTCGGGGGTGTGCCGACGTAAAAAAACTCTGGCGTGCAAAAGGTTAATAATATTCATTCCGTGCCTCACCATGGATATAGAAGTTGACTCTTCAAAGAAAAGTGGCAGCAGCGAACAGACGGCGCAATATAAATCTTTTGTACTTGCTTGCTGCTTACTTGCATGATAAGCAGCCCAAGACCAATTACCACCATCTTCGTGATTACTGCAATGGAGGACGTGATCAAGCCACTCGAGTTCTGTATCATATCGCAAAGATTCTGTAGGTAGCATTAGTGATAAACTTGGTACGTTTCTATCAGGAATTTTTGGCTTCGTTTGAGCAAGAAACACGTTTGGTACGGTTGCAAAAGACTCTGGTAAATGAGGAACATCTACAGTTTGAGGTCCGGAGTCATTGTAGGAAGATTGGAAACATCTGTGTGCGCCTGGCCGGTCAATTGACGGTGTTTGAAAAACAGATATACTTGTTCCATGAAAAGAACCTATTGACGTGTTGCTGGATGGATTGTGGTCTATATTGTCATAGGCACCAATAGTGAACACACCTCGCAAAAGATTACTCGGACATAGTATTTTTTCCTCTTCTGCACGATTTATATTAAGGTGGCACAATGCCGATGTCACCTCGCTGACCCGTTTTGACGACACAGATAAGCCACGGCTGTGCAAATCATCAATGACTGTTCTACTTCGAGTACGACCGTAAGCGTCAAGAGCTGTGTAGAGTGGCAGCGGGGGTTCCTGTTCTCTGTTATGACGAATAACATCCCCTTTTGGTGCTCGATTCTTGTAATTAAATAATACGAGCTGTGCTATGGCCAGAGCTGGCTCAGTAGCCTTGCACTCTGCAGGTGACCATGTTCCATACACAATCATATTTACAGATGCTAAAAGAAGAGAAGGAACTGAGGATTTTTGGCAGTCTTGGTCGAACGTGCCTTTAAAACTGGTTTTCCATTTAAACATTTCCTTCCTGAGAGCTGTACAAAATCTAGCGAATGCTATAGCGTCTTGACTTATATCATCTGAGTGTGCATTTGCTAATAAATCAGTAGATTTGCACACTAACTGGTACTCCTTGGATGGACGGTGAACTAGCAGTTGTGGGAACTCGTCCATGATGCTTTCACGAAGAGTAGTTGAACGAACATCTGGAAGCTCGCATTCAGGAATGCTAAGCAGCTGTGCCAGTCGTTTTTTGTACATTGTAGTTAATGCGCTCATTGGGAACACAACATCATAATTTTCGCTTTCCATCTGATCCTGCATATATGACACAAGTTCTGCGAAAGCTATGGCCTCGCATACAGAAGTTTCACTACAAGAACTGCCTTTTCTGCACCTGTTTCTTAGGTTTTGGAGGCATTTATGATGATATCTTGCCTCTGAAGCTACCAAATCCCTTGTCTGTAACATTCCAATAAGACGCGCATCCATAACGTTCCTTTCTTGTATGCGATTAAGGTACAAGAAAGGATGTGAAATGAGAAGATTTTTGGTTAAACTTCAAAATCGCAATTTATTTAAAGAAAATTGCGCGCGAGTTAGGTGTGAGAAGGTTTGGTGAAGTCTGACGTGGTGGCGGCGCGGCCGCCGGTTGGAGCGCCCTCCGCCCGCGCCCCGCGCGTGCCCCTGCTTGGTCGTAGACATCCTGGGGGGCCGTTGGAAGAAGCTGAAGAGACAGTAGCGCCGTCGTCACCCTGGCTCGAAGTTGCTTCCAACAATTCTTCATGTGGCAGAAGGCACACTCTGTTCAGTGCTCGTCGCTCGATGCCTCTGAACGTGGTAAAGTCGGCTACCCGGCTAATTCCATCCTTGCCAGGGTATAATTTATGCACTCGCCCTATTCTCCATTTCATGGGCGGCATATTTTCTTCCTTGAAGACGACCATCGATCCTTCCTTGATCTGATCAGATGGCAATCGCCATTTTGTTCTCTTTTGGAGTTCTGAAAGGTACTCATTATGCCATCTCTTCCAGAAACTCTCTCTTAAGGCTTCAATTATGTGGTATCTTGTTTTTATTTTCTTCTGTGAGGCAGCAGGAGGCGATGGCAATGCCGTCAACGGGCGACCAATCAGGAAGTGTCCTGGTGATAGAGGAGAGAAGTCGTTGGGGTCACAAGATAAAGGAGTAAGGGGTCGGGAGTTGAGGACAGCTTCTATTTGTGCGCAAAGCGTACTCAACTCCTCGAACGTCAAACTAGCATTACCTATAGTTCGTTTTAGGTGAAACTTAACGCTTTTAATACCGGCTTCCCATAAACCACCGAAAGTAGGGGAATAGGGTGGATTGAAAATAAACGTTACGCCCTCCTCTGCCGTATAGTCATATATCGAATTAAGGCTTGCTTGCAATGCTCTGTTTAATTCATTATTGGCACCTACAAAATTAGTTGCATTATCGCAAAATATCTTATGCGGTTTTCCTCGACGTGAAATAAATCTGCGGAAACATGAAATAAAGGCGTTGGTACTAAGATCACTAACAACCTCTAAATGAACTGCTTTTGTGCAAAAACAGACGAATAGGCATATATAACATTTGGAAATGCGATTACCGCGGCCGATTTTAGATGAAATAAGGAAAGGACCAGCGAAATCAGTCCCAGTGAGTTCAAAAGGATAACTTTGTGTTACTCTAGTGGACGGAAGCTGGCCCATCATAGGATCCATAGTTTTGCCTCGAAATCTTGTGCATACAACACACTGGCGTACCACTTTACGGGCAAGGGTCCTCCCCCCCAGAGGCCAAAACTGATCCCGGAAACTAGCCAGGAGGAGCTGAGGGCCAGCGTGCAATGAACGTAAGTGCTCGGCTCGCATTAGCAGCTTTGTAAAGTAATGCTTTCCATCAAGTAGTATTGGATGCTTCTGGTCAAAATTTAAGTCACTGTGGTCGAGCCGACCACCTACGCGCAAAATGGAGTTTTTGTCAAGAAATGGAGACAACTGTACTAAATGAGATGAGGTAAGTGTCTTTTTATTTTTTATTAGGTTTATTTCAGGGTTAAACGAATCGACTTGTGCTGTTTTAATCAAATAGGTAAAAGATGTATTTAGCTCGATTTTCTTAAGTGGTCCAGTATATTTATTATTTTTGTTCTTACAGTTGTAAATAAATCTGTGTACATAGGCAAATATTCTTTTTAATTTTAATGAACTTGAGTATTCTTCAAAATTAATAAATTTTGTACTCTCTTCTTTTTTAGATTTAGTTAAGGTAGGCAAGGCTTTTGTTTCAGGTAAAATATTTTTTACGTTAGGGTTTTCAGGCCATTCTGATTCATTTGTATTCTTTAAGAACTCAGGACCTTCCCACCACATGGAGCAATTAAGGAGTTGACCCGGTTCTACGCCTCGGGATGACATATCAGCAGGATTAAGATTAGTAGGAATGTGCCGCCAGGAATCTGTCTCCGTCAGATCATGAATTTCATTTACTCGATTGCAAACAAACGTTTTAAGATTTTTAATTTGCGTTTTTATCCATCCCAAAACGATGGTGGAATCGGACCAAAAGACTTTTTTGTTTATAGTACAACGGAGAGATTCACTTACTTTTGCAACTAGACGAGCACCCAGTAAGGCTGCTGATAGCTCAAGCCGAGGAATAGTAAGGGTTTTAAGTGGTGCGACTCGGGTCTTTGCACAAAGCAGGTTAACAGTCACGTGACCATTATGCTCTGCACGCACGTAAACACACGCGGCATATGCATCCTGCGATGCGTCAACGAAGCAATGGAGCTCACAAGTGGTGTAAATCGAAGGTAGTATGTGCCTTGGTATCGACACTGAACGTAATGTGTGCAAATTGTAGCTAGTTTTTTGCCATATTTTTTTAATGTCCTCTGGTACTGGGTCATCCCAACTCAATTTCTGTAGCCACAACTTTTGCAACAATATTTTCAGTGTTATAGTACAGGCACTTAGTAATCCAAGTGGATCAAAAATCTTACAAGTTTCTGATAATATAATGCGTTTTGTGACGTTATCAGGATTATCGTTTACATTGATAGAAAAATTCAAAGTATCAGTGTCGGGAGACCATGATACACCTAGCACACTCGAATGTTTATGTAAATCAAGAGGATTTGTGAGGGTAGATTTCGAGAATATTTGAGGACAATTAGTACGAAATTTATGTAGTGGAAAACATGCAGAGTTCAGCCTGTCTACTACATTTTTAAGGATGTATGCTAACTCCGTTTCACTATCTGCTCCTGTCAGCAGATCGTCTATGTAAAAATCTTTTTTGATAACTTCAGCAATAATGGGATCTGAACATTCGTGAGCTAGCTGCAAGAGACAACGCGTACTTAGGAAAGGCGCTGATGCTGTTCCATAAGTTACTGTGTTTAACCTTAGAACTTCAAGTGGTTTAGAGGCGTCATCTCTCCACAAAATCAATTGTAGGTTACGTTGTGGTTCTTGAATTTCGATCTGGCGATACATTTTTTGTATGTCACCAGTTAGTACAAATTGATGTTGCCGGAATCTAATTAAAATGTTAAATAAGTCATCTTGAACTACAGGTCCAACACACTGTATATCATTTAGGGATTTCTTCGACGCAGTTTTTGCAGCTGCGTCAAAGACTACTCGGGTTTTAGTTGTTTCGCTGCCTTCACGAAAAACTGCGAAATGAGGAATGTAATTTCCGTATTCAGGTTTAGTAATTCTTGTTAGGTGACCTAAGGCTCTGTATTCATTTATAAATGAACAATATTTATCTTTAAGTTCAGGATTTTTATCCAGCTTTTTTTCTAAATTATAGAAACGTTTAGCAGACATATTGTATGAGTCACCTAGTGCAGTTTCAGGTGTTTCCATTAGAGGCATAAGAACGGAAAATCTGCCACTAGGTAAACGTTTTGTATTTTTAAGAAAATGTTCCTCACAAAATTCTTCATCAGATGTGGTTTGAAGTTTTGAAGAAGGGAGCTCTTCGATTTCCCAAAATTTTGTTAGGTTTTCATTTATTTGCTTTGTAAAATTACAATGAATTTTGTGGTGAACTTTATTAGTTTTTTTCGTTACTACGTCCGGCGAGTATCCAGCCTAAAGTAGTGTTTTGAAGGATGGGCATGTTAGGACCCAGCGAAATCTGTTCAGGTATTAAGATATCGTAAAATATTTCAGCACCCAACAAAATATCTACGTCTGCCGGGCTGAAGAATTTAGGATCAGCAAATTGCATGTCATTAGGTATATTAAGTTTTCCTACATCAAGGGGAAAATTAGGTAACTGGCCAGTGACTTCCGGCACTACCAAACAATTTAGGTGTGTATTGAATTTATTTAATAATGAACTGATTTTAACGTCACAGCTCTCTGTTATGGGAAGTTGCATGTTATTTACGCCCGATATAATTAAGGTATCGGAATCACGACTAACTAAACCCATTTTATTTTTCAGCGATTGCGTCATAAGACACGACTGACTCCCTCCGTCTAATACGGCGCGAGCAATGTAGGTATTTTTATTTTCAGGATCGGTAATCTTTACTAAAGCAGTACCAAGGAGCACCTGTCCGGTGGTAAGTACGGATAAAGAAACAGGTGCGGTATTTATATCATTATTAGGTTTTTTATCTTCATGGAGCATGGTATTATGTTTTAGGTTACATAATCGGCAGGTCCCTAATTTACAATAGGAAGCCTCGTGACCTCTGCGCAGACAGTTTGTACAGAGGGCTAATTTTAGGACTTCACCCATCCTTTTTTCAGGAGACAGGTTTTTAAAAACATTACAATCAATTATTCTGTGAGACTGACTGCATAGAGGGCAAGATATAATTCCTGTTGATTTTTGATGTTTGGTTACAAAAGTTTTCGAAATTTTATTGTTAGAATTAGGAAATGAATGTTTATGCTCAAGTGTGTTATTTTTATTATGAGGGCTGCCCCTATTTTCAAGTTTTTCAGAGCGATTAGCCTGCACAGTTTCAAGAACGTCGGCTCTGTTGCGCAAAAATTCAAGGAATTCACTTAATTCTGGTAAATCGGATAAATTGTTTCTGTGTTCTTCCCATTTACCACTAGAAATGGGATCTAATTTTGAGGACACCATGTATATGATGATAGTATCCCATGTGTCTACTGATTCACCAAGGCTAGACAAAGCTCTTAAATTTTTTGTAACAATATCCACCAAGTAACGTAAAGCTCGGTGAGATTCTTTCGCAATAGGTTCAATTTTAAATAATGCTTTTAAGTGATTATTTGTCAAAACTTTTTTATTATTGTAACGTTGACAAAGTAATTCCCATGCTACATTATAATTCTTGGCCGTGAAATCTATTGACTTTATAACCAAGGCGGCGCTCCCTTGTAATGACGAACGTAGGTAATGAAATTTATTTATGTTGGGCATTCCCTCTCGGTTATGTATCAAAGATTCAAAAGTGTCGCGATATTCCAGCCACATAAAGTAATTGCCGTCAAAAGTAGGTAATTTTATGATAGGTAATTTAATGTTAAAGTCATCATTATGTGAACAACCTTCTTCGCGTCTCGAGTTACTATTAGGATATAATTTAATTAAGGCCTGCGCACTGGCAATAGACGAATAGAATTTACTTTCTGTCAATTCTCGTTCCTGTATTTGTGCATCAAGAACCGAACACATAATTTCTATCCTTGTTTGGCATTTTTCAAACTCAGTAAACAACTCCTGTACTTTCATGACTCGCAGATTTAATTCATCAATTTGCAAATTTGTTATTTCACCGATATCAATTTCTTTTAATGTTGAAACATATTTTATAAAAACCGTTAATCGACCTCGAATCGAACCGCGTTGACTAACAAGTTCTTTAAATTCTTTAGTTTCTTCCGCCATTTTTAACTTGAATTAGGTATAAAATATTAAAAACACAACAAAGTAATGACAAAAATAGGCCAATAAATGAAGTAAACAAAGTAAATGTGCATCAAACCAGTTACAAATCCGTTGCGTTGAATAACAGCAGAGCGGCGCGTAGGTAGCTCGGCAGAGGAGCGCAGTAATGCAGGGTAGGTATAAGCGGCATACGGCACACCTCGTTTGCTACCCCGGCACGCGTAGCGTAGTCTAACAGCACCGGCACCCTGGAATGTTCGGCCGATATTTTTTAACTATACGCTTATGTATGTATTTTAAAGAACTATGTACTTAATCGGGAACAGATGATTATATAAGATTTATAATGATAAGCTAATGATATGAAAGGACAAAAGATAGGTAATTATGTTGTAATAAGACGTGGCAATTAAAAGGCTTTTATAGAAATAAAATTATGGAAGTGATTTTATAAGAAAGCTGCATAAAAGCAAAGTATGGGAGTGGCAATGACATACGCTTTTAAATTAAGAAAGCGAAATATTACCTATCGTAAAAAAATAATGCAATGCCATTTATGCAAATAAGCCGTTATTTTCGAAATTATAGTACAAAAACCGTTAGCTTTATGCACACGATGTAGGTATGTACAGGTAAAGTAACTGATCGTAAAGCAACGTGCGAAATACACACACACAAATCACGCCTCCATCCCTTGCGGGGTAGGCAGAGCGTTAACGGTCGCAAAGTTACGGTCGTTATCGCCACGTCTGACAAACACCTTCAGAGTCCCTCGTAACCTTCGAGTCCCTTAGTTGGTTCTTACAACACCCGCGGGAAGACTTGGGGTGATGCTATTCTATGCCGGCATCACACGGCAAATACAGCTGATTTTAGGAATATAATGCTTTAAAAATTGAAAGTGAGGTATGAAATATGTATTCTAAAAGTATGAAGTAGCAGTAGGTTTATGGAAAGTAAAGTGATTTTTTAGGTATTAACCGTGTAATGCAATGATGCCGAATTTCGAGCAAAGTAAGACTTTTGAACACAAATAAAAGGGGAATTCAGACTAGTAAAGGAAAGGAACACTGGTACTGCCCTTATTTCCAAGCCACGTCGAGCCTCCTGCACGGGTACAAAGTCCAAGCGGTCAAAATTTCTTTGTTCGGCGAACACGTTGTACCGGCGTAACTTCCTCTTGTGTTCTCGAAGCTTCTGTCCAAATATTGCTTGATACGACGTCCTGTCGTGGTCGCCACTTTCTTGTATGCGATTAAGGTACAAGAAAGGATGTGAAATGAGAAGATTTTTGGTTAAACTTCAAAATCGCAATTTATTTAAAGAAAATTGCGCGCGAGTTAGGTGTGAGAAGGTTTGGTGAAGTCTGACGTGGTGGCGGCGCGGCCGCCGGTTGGAGCGCCCTCCGCCCGCGCCCCGCGCGTGCCCCTGCTTGGTCGTAGACATATACTTGTTCCATGAAAAGAACCTATTGACGTGTTGCTGGATGGATTGTGGTCTATATTGTCATAGGCACCAATAGTGAACACACCTCGCAAAAGATTACTCGGACATAGTATTTTTTCCTCTTCTGCACGATTTATATTAAGGTGGCACAATGCCGATGTCACCTCGCTGACCCGTTTTGACGACACAGATAAGCCACGGCTGTGCAAATCATCAATGACTGTTCTACTTCGAGTACGACCGTAAGCGTCAAGAGCTGTGTAGAGTGGCAGCGGGGGTTCCTGTTCTCTGTTATGACGAATAACATCCCCTTTTGGTGCTCGATTCTTGTAATTAAATAATACGAGCTGTGCTATGGCCAGAGCTGGCTCAGTAGCCTTGCACTCTGCAGGTGACCATGTTCCATACACAATCATATTTACAGATGCTAAAAGAAGAGAAGGAACTGAGGATTTTTGGCAGTCTTGGTCGAACGTGCCTTTAAAACTGGTTTTCCATTTAAACATTTCCTTCCTGAGAGCTGTACAAAATCTAGCGAATGCTATAGCGTCTTGACTTATATCATCTGAGTGTGCATTTGCTAATAAATCAGTAGATTTGCACACTAACTGGTACTCCTTGGATGGACGGTGAACTAGCAGTTGTGGGAACTCGTCCATGATGCTTTCACGAAGAGTAGTTGAACGAACATCTGGAAGCTCGCATTCAGGAATGCTAAGCAGCTGTGCCAGTCGTTTTTTGTACATTGTAGTTAATGCGCTCATTGGGAACACAACATCATAATTTTCGCTTTCCATCTGATCCTGCATATATGACACAAGTTCTGCGAAAGCTATGGCCTCGCATACAGAAGTTTCACTACAAGAACTGCCTTTTCTGCACCTGTTTCTTAGGTTTTGGAGGCATTTATGATGATATCTTGCCTCTGAAGCTACCAAATCCCTTGTCTGTAACATTCCAATAAGACGCGCATCCATAACGTTCTTAGCCCATTCTTTTACTCTTTCACTTAGCTGCAGAGTAGTGACTAAATGAAGTTTGTTATTCCGCTTTTCCGGCAAAGTGCAAAGAAAGCAAACTTTCTCTACACTGACCTCTACAGGTGGTACGGAAGATCTAGTTAATCGACTGCTTTCAGCATCTTGGGCCCTTGCATCGAATCTTTTCTGTGCTCGCGAAAGTTTCGTGTTCTTATATTTTAGCCTACAAGACTTGTGCCATTTTGCTTCATGAATATTTAGAGTAGCAGCAATCCCCAAACCTTCAAGATTCAAGATTCAAGATTCAAGATTCAATCGTTTATTTCCAAGTAGATTCACAATGAATACTTTTAGAATGTCAGAGAGTTACAATACAATAATGTCACTGAATAAATGAATGAGTCATTGTAAACAATAACAATTTTCAGTTCCTAATAGAATCGCGGACGAGTGGGATAAAAATAAAAAAATAAAAAAAATAATAAAGGCACTGCCTCGGGGCTGGCCAGGCTGACCACACATCATGTAACTTACATCACCACCATCAATTAATGAAATCAGTTAAATTAAAGACAAAATATTTAAAAAATGCTTGTTACATGCTAATCAGCCGGACCCCCTGAACAGGAAAACCACCCAAAAACCTGCTCAGAAGTGCTCCTAATCTCAATTTACAATTTGTACCTATAGAATAGGCCCTAAGCTACCCTAGCTAAGTTTTATAATTATATATATATTATTAGCCCAAAAGACGGCTACGCTAAAATAAAATAAAAGTATTACAGTAGATAATTCTAACTGTTTCGTCTTCCTTACTAATTATGCCAATTGTAAATTCCATGCACGTCCCGATCTGGTATTAAAAATGACTGCATGTTTCTTGTGCTGCGCTGGAATTTCAGAGGACCATGCCTCCTTGTCATTAACATAATCATCTAACTTATAATAAGCTTTATAACATAATGTTCTCTTAATAATAGATTTAAATTTACTTTCAGATAAACATAATATATTTTCCGGTATTTTGTTATAGTATCGTATACTTAAACCTTCAAATGAAGTCCTTACTTTAGCTAGTCTATACGTGGGTTGATCTAATTTATTTTTACTCCTTATATTACGATTATGTCTTTCATGATTTCTTGTGAACGTATGAATATTCTTTCTGACATACATGATATTTTCATAAATATATTGACACGGCACAGTCATAATATTAATTTCCTTAAACAGTTCTCTGAGAGAATCACGACTGCCAAGTTTATAAATTGCTCTAATGGCCCTTTTTTGAAGAATAAATATTGTTTCAATATCAGCGGCGCGGCCCCACAGCAAAATTCCATAGGACATAATGCTGTGAAAATTACTAAAGTAAACAAGTCGTGCAGTTGCAACATCTGTAATTTCTCTAATTTTACGTACCGCATAGGCAGCTGAGCTTAATCTACCCGATAAAGATGTAATATGAGGGCCCCATTGGAGCTTTGAGTCAAGAGTAATCCCTAAGAAAACTGTGCTGGTACTAAACTCCAATTTTTCATTATTAAGTGCAACATAGTTATTCAAAGAATGTACTACATTTGGCAAAGTGAATAATACACATTTAGTTTTTTTCGCATTTAGAACTAAATTGTTTGCAGTAAACCAAGTATGAATTTGCCCAAGAGTGTGATTTACTTCGTCATAATTATGCGCTCGTCTATCAACCTTAAATGTAAGGGATGTGTCATCAGCAAATAAAACAATTTTGGACAAATTCTCTACCATGTAAGGCAAATCATTAATGTAAATTAAAAATAAAAATGGACCTAATATAGAACCTTGCGGTACACCAATTTCAACACTAGATCCCTGTGATTTGGTGCCGTTTACTTGTACCTTTTGCGTTCTATTATCTAAATACGAATTCAGAAATTTCAGAGCTGCGTTTCGAATACCGTAGTGTTCTAATTTTACCAATAAAGTTTCATGATCTACGCAATCAAATGCCTTGGAAAGATCACAAAAAACACCAATGGCGTCCTTTGATTCTTCCCAAGCGTTAAATACATGTTTGACCAGAGCAACACCAGCATCTGTGGTACTACGTCCCTTTGTAAAACCGAATTGCTGGTTGTGTAACAAGTTGTTGCTATTAAAATGGGACAGCATTTGATTGAGTATGATCTTTTCAAAGACTTTGCTGAGTACTGGCAGAATAGATACAGGCCTATAATTACTGGGATCTTGTTTGTCGCCAGCTTTAAACAGCGGAACTACCTTGCTATCTTTCATTAAATCGGGAAAGATGCCATGTTCAATACATTCATTGAAAATATCTGCCAAGTATGGTGCCAATATATCAATCATTGACTTACAAACTTTAACTGACATTCCCCATAAATCTTCGGTGCTCTTAACTTTAATGTCTTTAAAAGTTTTTAAAATACACTGGGGACTCACAGGAGTAAATTTAAATTCTGAATTGCAAGCATCTACATTTTGTTTAAGCAAGGAAGATGAAATTGAAGGTGAAGAATCTAATGCCTCAGTCGTTTTTAGTGGTATATTTGTGAAGAATGTTTCAAATTCCTGCGCTACATCGGAATTTGCACTAATCATTCCATTGTCAGTATTAAGTGAAAAGTTATTTTCGCGTGGCTTAGTTTTACCTGTTTCGCTATTAATAACTTTCCAGACAGCTTTTATTTTATTGTCTGAAGACTTTATCTTATTTGTAATAAAATTGGCTTTAGCAATTAAACAAGCTGTCTTAAAGATTTTAGAATATTTTTTTACCAGCTCATTAAAACTTTCATAATTAGTGATGTTTCTAAGCTCATAAAGTTCAAAAAGCCTATCTCTGCTAATCCTAAGACCTTTGGTAGCCCAATCACTAAACTTAAATTTCGTACTAATTTCTTTTGTATCTATTTTAAAAATTAATTCAAATTCTTCGCTCACTAAATTAAAGAGGTCTTGGTATACATTATTTGGATTTTCAAAGTTATAATTATAAACTGGCAGTTTTTCCATTAAAACGTTTCGGTATTTTTCCAACCTATTACCAGTGATGCGCCTAGTTTCTATCTTAATTGTTTTAATATCATTTTTGAACGGGAATATTACGCATTGACATCTGTGGCCAGATTGAAGAGAATTTACAATACATTTTTCTACAGGCTCACAATCACTGAATACATTATCAATACACTTAGCAGAAGTAGGCGTCACACGAGTTGGTTCAAAAAATACATGAGACAAATTAAAAGATTTAAAAAGTCCTAAAAATTTATCGCTGAGTGCATTTTTTTCTAGAATGTCTACATTAAAGTCTCCAGAAACAATAACATGTTTATTTGTTTTTGTGACTAATTTTAGTACATCTTCTAGTACTTCTAGCAGTGTGGTAAAATTTTTAGCTATTGGTGGTCTGTATACGCATACTATAACATGACTTTCCAGCTCAACACAAGATAATTCAGTACAACTCTCAACCGACAGTCCGACCACATCCTTACGTTCTTTAAATTTTATTTCTAATGAGTATTAAACAGCCTCCATGGATCGCGGATTTTCGGTTGAAAGAGCTGGCTATACAGTAATTTTCATAATTTAACAAAATGTCATGATCTTTTTGGAAGTGCTCTGTAAAACAGACTACATCGTAATTATGCTTCTCCAAGAACAATTCAATTTCTAATATTTTGCTGGAAAAGCCCTGAATGTTTTGATGTAAAACTTGTAGTTGATTTTGCTTTTCCTTTGTCTTAGGCTGAGTGCAGGAAGACCCCGGATTGCCTATGCTATTTACACCAGTCAAAGAGGGGTTTTCCTTTGTCTTAAAATCTAGTTTAAATTACTAATACTACCACTACTAACTAATATAGAAGGTGACACAAATTTTGTGTCAATTATATTATATGCTAACAAAGTAGCTACTTGTTTCTTATAGTAATCCGACAGGTACATAGTATCCTGAGTCAAAATAAATCTGTGAATAAAATTAGTCCTACGACTAATGTTGGAATGATTTCCTATCATAATTATAATGGTAGTGTGCTTATCGAATTTCCCTACAGCTACTTTTTTAACAATATTCTCAAAAGAGGAGTCTGGACAACACACATTTGTCACTTGTTGATCAATAATACGATTATTTAATAATTGGCCAAAACCTACACCTAGCTTGTCTGAATAAATTAGAGTCTTTTTAAATGGTTTCTCTGCGGGGTGGTCCTTTGGCAACCTAGATACACCGTCACTGTCATGACCTGGTCCATCGTGGGGTCGAGAAGTAGGGCACGGGCATGGGTCACATCGCCGCAGCTTCGGGGTTCGGACATTTGGGGCTGTGGTGCTAGACGCCCCAGAAATACGCGATGCGGCGTCCAGAGTGAGCGGCGCTCCCGCCTTCCTCCCGATCCCTATGGTGGGGGTAGCAGTTGAGACTGCAGGTTGCACGTCGCTGTCGATTCCCGGTGCTTCACGTGTCACCGCGTCCTGCTGCACGGCGGGGACAGGAGCACGTGAAGCACCCCTGCCACGTCCGCCGCGGCGCCCTCCACGTCGTGTTCGCCTGGTGGGCGCGTCAGCAACAGCAGGTAGCGCCAGCACGTCAGTCGCGGCAGTTGGTGCGGACGCGTCAGTCGCGGCAGGTGGTGTGGGCGCGTCAATCGCGGCAGGTGGCGCGGGCGCGTCAGTCTCGGCTGGTGATGCGGTAGCGTCAGTCGCGGCCGGTGGTGGTGTAGGCGCGTAGGGTGCGGCAGGTGGTGCGGGTACATGTTGCACAACTGGTGCAGCTGTCGCATCCGGCGAGACGGATGAGGAAGGCTCGCCAGGCAAGTCACGTGCAGGTCTCGCAGCAGTCACGACAGCTAAGGACGATGTGACATGTGTTCCACCTAGAGCCAGGGTCAACTCATCATCTTCCATCAGCAGGTCCAGCAGCTCAGTGTTTTGTTGCTGCAGTTCAAGTAGTTGTGACGTTAAGGTAGATAGTTGCTCATGTTCTCTACGGCTCACTGCATACTTAGTTGTGATGTGAGCGAGCTGTGTCTGTAGATTATTAATATACAACTCGCTGCTTGTGTGCAATCTATCTGACACTGCAATTTGCACTGTCTGTTTCTTGATTGTAGACTCTGCTTGATGGTAATCTACATGCATGTCTCTAATTTTCAGTTTCAAATCCTTGATTTCTTTTAATAAATTAAGTCTTTTAATTCTGTTTGGTTGCTGTTTTTGAAACAATCTTAGTAATTTGAGGTTATGCCTAGTTTTTCTTATAAATTTGTTCAGTCTTAAGTATTTCTTTATTTTATTGCCTTTAGTCAAAATTGTGTGGCGAACTGTACTAATGTCCTGCACTTCCATTTCATGGCGTAGGGAAACACTAAATCTATTCTCTCTATCTTCCTTCTCATTGTGTAGATCCGCTAACTGCTTGTTAGCTTCGTCCAGCTGTTGCTCTAAAAATCTGCACCGATCTTGGGCAGAGTTCAGGCTAGTGGATATATTAATATGGTCAAGCTCCAGAGATTTTAATAATTCACATTGTTGGTCAATCCCCGCTTGTGATTCTGCACATTGTGTACGCAGGGTAACAACACTCTCGCGCAGCTGGGAGTTTTTGGATTTTGTCTGTTTCATCTCAAGGTCAATTTCATCTCGTTCCGATAGAAGATCCTTCATCCAACTCATCAAAATGCTTCATAGAGCCCAGTTCACCTATTTGCTTGAATGCACACAAATTATCTGCCAATGTACTATAGCCACTTAGAGTTTTCGAACTGTCTTTATTACGGCCCGGACATAGGAGATTTTCTTCGCTTTTATCTTGACAAATACAACACTTAGACCAATCGACACTAAATTTCTTGGTTGATAAAGTAGCAGGCTTAACAACCACTAGTTTTTTAGTCCGCTTTTTTTTCATTTTTCAACGAAAGCACTAGTTTTGCGACGCGGAGCAGACGAACGTGGGCTTACGCGACCAGTTGCTAACCTGTACTGACATGCCTGTGACGTGACCTCGATCGATCGTTGCGCGGGCGGCGGCGGACAGCTCGCCCCGCCCCCTCCGCCCGGCACACGAGATTGAGCGCGTGAGAAGCACATCACTCGATTGCTGCTCAATGGTCACGGCATTTTTTGTGTACAAATTGTTAAATAAGTATATGCAATGTATATATTTTTGAAAACTAGATAAAATGACCTTATTATCACTATTTTTTTTATCACAATATCGATCTGTTTTAGAAGTTAAATATTAATAATAATAATAATAAAAAAATCTACTTTTATTTTTTATCGAAATTATAGACTTTTGTATGAAAGTGTCTTAAAATTACCCTAAAAGCAGATTTCCCGTACTCTTCTTATGCGAAAACGATACAAAACACGCCATTGTATCCATAAATATATCAGTTATAATTTTTTATTTGAAGCGCGGCGGGTGCAAACTCCCCCCCCCCCCCCCCTCCCCCCAGCACCTGCAAGGGAAATCCATGGTGGCCCCCCTTCTTAAATCAATCCTGTAGACCTACAGATTACACCTGCCAAAGGAAACCATTTGTTCACGAAACGCCGTATTTTGCGTTTTTATGTCGTGTAGGATTGCCGCTGTATGGCGTACGCCTTCCAACAGTCGGTATGGATGGTGGTGCCATCTGCCACATGCTTTTTTATCAGGGGCACCAACACCTCTACCGACCTTATATTTTCCGGGCACACCTCCAATCTTAGGCCCTCTGTCCCATCTTCAGGAGTAGCCCTCGACTCGCCTTCCTATAACAACAATAAATAAAGTTGCAGTTGAAAACAAAATTGAAAACACAACATAATATGGATATAGGTAATAAATTTGAAATATTCCACATTACCTTTATTGTATTTTCTTTTGCCAAACTTTGATTCGTCAATTTGGACTATGTCGCCTGGCAAGCCAATTTTTCCCACAAACTCTTGCTTTGCGAGCTGGTATATGACGACAGTCTCTCGACAGTAACTATAGTAGTCGGAGACTTGCCATGGATATACATCCCACTATGGGATAAGTGAGCCGGTGAGCAAAACAATACATAAGGTGGAAGATTGTGGGCATTTCTAATTCCACGTTCTCAAACCAGGTGCCCTTGCCTCGGGATACCCTGGATCGGACTCGGCAGTTCCCTTTGTTGCACACAAAGGAGCCCACATTTTTGTTTTGGCCATATTCCACTTTCATGGGAATCCTGTGGTGGCTGCACTCCTTTGTGGCAGGGATTAATTAGCCTGTGGGCAATCGAAAACTGGACACAGAGTTCTCTTATGGCAGTTGTGCAATCTTCTAAAATTGTCTATTTTCCCAATTTCCTGAGCGCACTAACGCCTGCGCACGTACGGCACGTTATCGTCGTATACCTCAGCGAAGTCTACTGCTGAGTCCGGCAGTGTTGCCAACTCTGCATTTGGAAATAGAGCTAGCAGGCAACGGAAAAAAGCGAAAAAGGAGCTGATTGTTTTACTAAAAAGAGCTAAATAAAAAAGTACTGATTTGAATACAATATTTTAATAAAATTACGAAATTTTAATTTAAGCTTAAGAAAATGTCATGTCTTAAGTGCGCGAGCAGTCTTTTTATTTTCTTTGTTTGCTTCCTTTTGTTTTAAATATCTGTCTTTTCTCTTTTTTTTTCTAATTCTAACAATTCTGGATCATTCTTTATTTGCGCATACCGCCGTTTTTTAGCTACTTTCTGAGCCAGTCTTCTTTTGATTATATCTTCACTACTTTTTTTTATTTATGTGGCATTTCTAAGTATATTTTTTAAAATAGTTAATTACTGATTTCTTATTTGTAAGGCTGTAGACGCTTGTTATTATTGATTTTAAATGTGAGGACCTGAAAGAAGGAATGACAAAATTATATTAAATTTAAGGTAAGTTACATTTTTTGACTAATTTCTAATAGATAATTATTACTTTGTATAATTCAATTTAGAATTTCGCTGGATTATACGCAGTGTAATTTAGGAAAAGAAACATTTGACAAACTAAACTGACTACTCTTACTACTGGAGATCTACGAACTATATTTGAACATATACTATTTATGTACCAATTTATATCAATACGATAAAACGGCTATAATTTAGATTTTACACTAACTACTTAATCTTCCGTAACATAACTCACAAAAATTATTAATTAAGTACTTCTAACTGATTCCATCGATAATAATTGTTTCCCCATTGTTAACAATATTGTACGGTCGCATGCAGAGAAAACGGACCCCCCCCAGTGACGACATCTATGGCAACATGTAGGAAACATCACAACACGAGCAGTGAGTGGTGATTGGTCGATAATGTCACAATGTCGTAAGTTCAGCGACATTCTATTGGTGCTTTTAGTCAAAGTCGTAACTAGCAGCGCCATCTGCGTCAGTTTCCTTCATATTTTTATCTTCATATTGCGAAAACACTTTGAGTATTTCACACAAATCGTGTGACAGACAGATAGCCTAGTGGTTAAGAAATGGGTGCTCGTGAATGATGATACTGGTTCGAATCCCTACTTCTGTGCCTTTTTTTTATGTCACATATTTTTGATTTTAATTTTGTTTTCGTTTTAATAAAATTATTTTGAATATCAAGGTCACATTAAATAACATTGATAGAAAATGGTAGAAAAACAAAAAAGACTGATTAGTAACTTTATTCAAAAACAAGTTTCAGTTTACATATTTACGATAATTCTAAATTAAAATACATCGTTATTTATTATACAGATTGTAATATTTCCAATCACTTGTCTATGACTTTTTACGAGAGAACAAACATGTTATCCAAGATAACAATTTTACGTCTCAAGTAAAAATTAAAAAAAACACAAAAATCCGTGGAGCCAAATGATTTTTTAAAGCACCGCATTTAGTTACGGAGGGGGTAACCGTCCATTTCAATGACGTCCTGTAATCGGCTAGGCATACTATCTAATAAATTAGAACAGATATTGCTACGCCGCATTAACTCCCATGTCCTTTTAACTTCTTGTTGCAAACTTTCAACGTTTCTTATTTCACTGGTATCCCAGTTCAAAACCATTTGGCCCCATAGATTTTCTATAGGATTTAGATCCGGACTTTTAGCAGGCAAATTTATGGTAGTTATATCATTTTGTGATGACAGCCACTCCATAACAATTCCCGAGCGATGTATCGAGCAATTATCTTGCACAAAATAAATTTGCCCTTCTGGATATATTGCACGAACTGATGGCAACATGACGTCCCTTAATATTTGTAAATACAGTTGAGCTGTCATGCGGCCGCCAACTTCAGTCAACTCTCCAGGTATAATGGACATCCAACCCCAATAACCTGGAAATAAAAATAATTAAATATAATAACTTGCCAAAATAACAAGTTCAAACCTATACTTGTGTAAGATAACTAAAAAAAAGTTTATTTTTAAATATTATGTAAATAAAATACCTTAATTACTTAAATAAATTCTGCTACTACTGAAATAATGAATTATTAAAACAAAAATGAATAAATTATGATAAATATGCTCACCTAAGGATATTCTGCCACTGGTTCTTAGCGGTAAAACATTTTGTGGATTATAACGCTGTCCTCGCCTTCTCCACAGTATCTTTCGTCCATCTTTGTCCGATTTAAAACATTTTTCGTCGGTAAATATTACTATATTCTTCTTCCAATCGAAATTCAAATACTCCCTCGCGAATCTTACTCTAGCTTGACGGTGAGCCTCGGTAAGTTTAATTTTTTTAGCTGGTCTGTAATTATGGATCCCCGCAGCATGTAAATGTCTCCGCACAGTATCCAACGAAATCCCAAACAACTGTGCAGTTGATCTCGTGGTCTTGAAGGACTTATTGGTATGGAGTCTTACAATTTCACGGTGACCATACGTTTCATCAGTATAAGCCACTGGTCGCGGACCCTGTCTTTCACATTTTACATCACCAGTTTCCTGGTATCTTTTTATCCATCGACGAACTGTGTTTCTCTGTAAAAATAAAAGCAATTTATTCCGTGAACTAATCCCAACCCTATTATCAAACGAATTAAAATATAAGTATCGCTTATAAAAATAGTAGCAAAACTTACCGCTACTCCCAGTTCTCGAGCGATACTCTTAATGCCTCGATTTTGTTCAAAAAGCACAATAATCTTAGCTTTCAAAAAAACCGATAATCGAGCCATAGTTGTTAGTTTATAATCCAAAAACTATCCGAAACAGAATGCACACGTAAGCGGTAGCGAAGCTAGCTTGTGAACAAAGCGAAACACCAGAAATTAAGTTTAACATTTTATAAATTTTGCCTACCCTCATATAATTACTAAGAGTTCAACACATCAAGAAAGATTACTGTGACGTCATGCACAATATGAAGTAGAAGGGAATTTTCGCCACTCTTAGCAAGAGCTCGGTGGCGCAGTGGTTTAGCGGTAAGGCTCGAGAACGAAAGAGTCTAGGTTCAAATCTTGTGACCAAAATGTGTTTTTCGTATTTTATTGTTTTTTCACCAAGTTTCTTGAATTCTATCTATTTATCCTAGCAATACCCAAGGCTTGGATGAATTCGAAAAACAAGTTTGTGACAAACAAACGATACGATGGCGGCGGTGCAGTAACTTAACGCCAGATGGCGCCAGGCAACAGAGATGTTGTCTGGCTCCATTTATAAAGAGAGGGGTCCGTTTTCTCTGCTTGAGACTGTACATAGCTATGATTTGCTCCGTTTCATTGCTCTCTGTTGCAATATTGACACTATCATATCGATGTTCATAGTTCGACTCATAATCTCTGTATAATTTTAACCCAGTTGTAGAAGTTTCTTCCAAATGAAAGATGGTATGAAGTACTTGATGATTATATTACGGTAAAAATACAAAAGGTTTAGGTTAAAGTTGTCGCGAGTGCATCGATAGATGGAATGAATGAATGCCGAGCAGTGCGGCGAATCGAGGCACGTCGGCGGCGGGGTGCGGGGTGCGGAAGGCAGAGCAGCTCCAGCTCTAGTCCTTGTTTAGTATGAACAACAGGCTTTACAAAAACGAACGAATAAACTCCACTAACCGAATAACAGAGACAGCTAGCGATTTCTTAACGTATGCAGAAAAGAGACCGGTATAGCACCGATGCAACAATAAGTTACAGGAAATCCCCGATGCAACACTTCATAGTGATACAGTGTTCCTATTTTATTTCATTTTTTGGCCTGGATACTTGCATTTTGGATTACAATTTTACAGAATATTTAAAAAAAAATGGTTTTCTGCTGAAATCTACTAAGCGATCCTGTTTTCCTACTAAAAATACAATTAAATTATGAGACTTGTGGTGTGCCCATCACTAAACCGCGCATCACTACGGCGAGCGAGGGGACGCAGCGTCGCGCGCGGGGCGGTCAACCCGAACCGGCTCCCAGGCGGTCCAGCGCCCGCGCAGCAGTCGTCCAAACGCCATCCGAGCACCTACACGTCGCTTTCGCTCAAATTCGCTCGCGCTTAATTACGATAATTTCATATCATAACTTCATCTCACTATCGCTGTAATTTCTATCATATTCTTGCTTCATTCTTCCGCCTTCTGCTGTGCTTTATAAACTGTATAAATTTCCGTTTCGAACAATAAACATTTTTGTTAATTTAAAGAGCTGTTTAACATTTCATATAGCCCAAGTAAGCTTTAGACTACTAAATCATCATTCTCTTTGTCTCAAATTAAACAAAAAAGTAGAAATCTACTAAAAGTGGTCACAATGAATACAAACAGTGTTTCCTTGCACCCCTCCCGGCCCGGCGCGCGCGCCGTCGCCATCGCCTGCCGCGCGAGTGAACGCAACGAGAAAAACAGGTTGTGGCATGTCTTATTCCAGCTGACACGCCCCCGCCAAGCACGTACTTCGGGCCGAATATTCGGCGCGCTTCGGCCGACAGCGTTGCCGAATATTCGGTATTCGGCCAATTCACTATTCGTGGCATCTCTACTTAGGACTGTCAACCTAGGTCAGTTAAGTTAATTTAATTGTGCAAATTGCTACTACAAATTAATCATTTACCTCCAAAAGCAGTCACCTAATAATAATTGTCCTAGGTTGCGTTGGCGTATTTAAAAATCTTGGTATTTATATTGGTTGAATGTACACTATTTACATCTCCCATCTTTCCTTACTTTATAGATTATTAATGTACACTATTTATATTACGGTATTTTCCTTTTCTTAAATAGGTACATTACTATTTAAATAGCATGAAACGCCATTTCTTAAGACATACGTTTACGGAGCATTGCAATTTATTGCTAACCGTTTTGAAACTTTTTTGGTCGTGAGCCGACGTCTTTTTCCGTAATAATACCCGCCTTGGAAAAAAATCGTTCACAAGGCACGGACGTGGCCACGACATGGAGTCGTTCGAAAGCTAACTGATTGCAAGTATTTATCAACTTCTATTATAGCCGCTGCTGTCCAGTGTGGAATTTTACCTCAATCGCGGTCGCCTATATTTTATCGTTGCCACGACATGGAGTCGTTCGAAAGCTAACTGATGTAGATGTGGATAAATGCGCCGTCTTTCATGCCACCAAGTTAGGGGATTCCCTTGAATGCGTGGTAGCATCGGCTCTTGCAAGTATTTATCAACTTCTATTATAGCCGCTGCTGTCCAGTGTGGAATTTTACCTCAATCGCGGTCGCCTATATTTTATCGTGGCCACGACATGGAGTCGTTCGAAAGCTAACTGATGTAGATGTGGATAAATGCGCCGTCTTTCATGCCACCAAGTTAGGGGATTCCCTTGAATGCGTGGCAGCATCGGCTCTTGCAAGTATTTATCAACTTCTATTATAGCCGCTTCTGTCCAGTGTGGAATTATTACTCAATCGCGGTCGCCTATATTTTATCCGTCCATCGTATAGATCCAAATCAGTAATAAAACATTTGTAAAGGAAGCATGACTTTTTTATGTTTAGTTTTAAAGTTATTAAATAAGATGCTGACGTCAGCAAAAAACAATATTATTTCTTTTTTCCAAAATAACAACATTATATACTCTATTTCATTTTTTACTATTGTAACGATATAATACCTAACTCCATACGAGGTTTAAGTGTTGTATCTACGACGAAAAGAAACAGCATTTTTTTCTATTTACACTAAATTTTGTTTATCTTCATAATCCTTTGTATTCCAAATTCGGATTTAAATGCAAAACATGCACACTGCATTTATATACATCACACAAAAAATATTAAACACGTAAACAGTGGGACTTGGGAGATATTACATTTCTAAAGTTCCCATATATGTTTCTATGGAAATAGGGTTGTCAAATTTCAAACACGTATTTTCAGTTTATACTCAAATAATAAAAAAAAAAATATGCAAATAAATTAAACAATATTTTATTGTTTATGCTACTTCTAAATTAAGTTCATCGATTACAATCAAACATGCAAAATACTTTTATTAGTGTAGATTCTCGTTAATTTTCCTCCGAAGACACTGTAATTTCTTCAGATCTTAACATTTTCATTAGCGTCATAATCGGTTTTTTCTATTGAATCTTGTACTAGTTCTCTATGATTTAGATCATTAATTTATGATGGTTTTAAAAGCGAGAGGATTTTTTCGAAAAGCACCAAACGCTTATATTTTTTTTAGGATTTCGAAATGAAAACATGGATAAAAACGGATCTGACGATTCTAAAGCGCGGTGAAATAGGTCAAGCACAGTTGTCTTCCGGTTTAATTTTCTCGTATGGTGCTCTCTATCATAACGCCAGAACTTATTGCGTGATTCTGAAGCTTGCTCACTAAGCATACCAATTGGTAAAGGGCTAGATTTTAAGATTTGGCTTCCATGAAATATTTTGTGCTATGTAACAGGCATATGGAACCACTCGTACTTTTCTACATACTTTGCAGCCAAATTCGAACAAAATTGCTGAAACTTTTCGGGATCTATTTCGAAACCACTTGGCAGTGCTACTAATATAACATGCAAATCGTCTACAAGTCACTCTTCTATGCCTAGAATGTTCGCAAATGTTTTTCGATGTAAATCCGATAGTGCAGTGCGGGCTGTATTTCCGTCGTTGGATGTTCCTGAATTTGGACGGACCACATCGATTACCAAAGACATTTTGGCGTAAATTTCAGCTTAGATCCTTTTTTTCCTCTCCTGAACAACCTCGGCCTCTATAGATTTTTGTGAAATCCTCCATTTTTGCACTGCTGGGTCGTTTTTGTATCCTAAATGGAGTAGGAATTCAAAAATTCTTATCCAAGCGTGTAATGGGCTCAACTCATGTTTTAGTGCTTCCGGATTAACTGGCCTCGGAGATCTGTAATTTCTTCTACTTTGTCTAGTGAGATTTTCATTTCGTTCCGTACTTGGTCTGGCAGCTCTATTGGTCCCTGTATTTTCCTGGTTTGGTTTATGTGATGCCGGCTTAGAATAGCATCACCCCACATCCTTCCCACGGGTGTCGTAAGAGGCGACTAAGGGACTCGAGGGTATTGGTGTATTACAATTTTTAGGCGACAGGCTGACAACCTGTCACTATAGTGATACACATGTTTTCTGGAACAACCTTGGAAATCAATCCTCAAAAATGTCAGACGTGGCGATAGCGACCGTATTCTTATGGTCGTTAACGCTCTGCCTACCCCGCAAGGGATAAAGGCGTGATATATGTATGTATGTATGTATGGTTTATGTTCTTTCTGGAATGTTTATTCATTAGAACGTTTAGCTTTGCTCTTACTATGCGGTGATCTGTTTTACGTCCTTATGTGACTAAGAAGAGAAGACATATAGACCTAATTATATAACCGATCATCTGCCCCGTGCTTTTTAAGTGTTATGTGGGCGTAACTTTTACAACTTTTATTGGTTTCTCTTCATTTCTGACGACAGGCAATTCTTCGGGGAGGTTATTGGCCAATCGACCAGCACGAATCAGTTTTAATTCTTTGAAATGTTCTTGATCAAAACTAGGTTTCTCTCTTTTAAATTGCCACATGACAGTATTTGAAATTTTAAACTCTTCTTGCTCTGTATTCTTTTTCCGCAGTACGAACGGGCCACTTCCTTTTTTGGTTTTTGAATAACAATCCTTAAAATCTTTTTGAGTCATTTCAGTAACATCAAATGTATTTTTACCTGCACAGCTCCTCAAAAACTGAGCCCAATCTCTAGGCACTGCGATTTCCATTGTTGAGAGATTTTTCTTTTTTCTTTCGATTATAGAGTGCACGTGGTCTACTTCCATAGTATGTGTATGGCCCATTAATAAAAAATTATGGCTCATTGTTTTTAAATGGGTTTGTGTTGAATTTGATTCTAAAATCTGTTCATTTTGTTCAAAGTTTTCACGCTGTTCAGTAAGTAATTTAATTTAAACTAAAGTACTTAACTTTTCAAGTACTACAAAAAATCTAATCAGTCACAACTTAACTAGGTACTCAAGTTCTGAAAAGAATCTAATTAAACTAAAACTAAACTTCTGTGGTTAAATAAAACATATTATAACAATCGAATAACAGTAGTTATGAAAGTACGGAAAGGCAAAGTTATTTAGTCTGAAAATGGCTTCTCAAGAAACACATCATGTCAAGAGTTTCATCTGACAGACGGCTTCTGATTTTGCATGCCAAGTATTCTGCTGCTGAAAAAGCTCGTTCTGCTTCCACACTTGTGGGAACCACAGTTGAGAGGCAGTTACGTGCGAAGCTTAAAAGCTCCCCTCGTACTCCACCAGCTTCATACAAATTCATTTCTTTCTTTTTTTAAAGGTTCTAACGGGTTCGTTGTTGAATTGCGAGCTGTAGGCTGTTTTAGTTTTTGAAGCTTTTCGTGAAGTGTGATATTTTTTTCCGCGGAGACGGCAGAAAGAGTCACCGTAGTGTCTTCAATATAGAATCCTTCATCGTGGTCTTGTACACCATCGACGTCTTGTGCTTTAACATCGACGTCTTGTGCTTCAACATCGACATTCTGTGTCTGTGAGTTATTATAATAATTGTACTGTGTTAGTGCAATTTTTCCACAAGTTTTTAAATTCCTTTTCGGATAGTGGTCTTCTGGGATATCTAGAAAGTTTCGTCTTGTGCATACTCTTCCAAATCGTTTTCGTATTGGGCAAAGTTTCTTAAATATAACAATTTTGATGTTATACGTGTGCGGCGCTCAGTTATATGGATCCTTAAGGATTCGGTCAGTTTTTTTGCCAATGGCGTAGACTGTTCTTCCAGCTCGCGTTTCATGAATCTCAAAGTAGTTTCAGCGGTTTTTAGGTCAGAATCTCGGTGACATAATACTTCAACGGCGAGTTTGACAGAATCGAATATTCGCTCTAAGTTTGTCAAAACTGTATACTCTTCTGCACTCAAAGAATATTCTAAATCAGCGCCAAGACCTAAGTCAATTAAAGCCTTACTGACGCATAATTTGACTTTATTGAATGTCGATATCATGTCAGCAAGGCTGTCGATATCATGCCAGCAAGGCTGTCGATATCATGCCAGCAAGGCTGTCGATATCATGTCACCATGTCTTAAAATCGAGATGAAGCTGTAGGTTTTTGTCAATTCTTGATTAATGTACATTTGTAGAAGGTCGTTTTTTGTTGGAGAATTCTTAAAGAGGTTGACCAGCTTTCTGACTTTTTTACTGATACTTGCGAAGATACTGTGTCCAGGTCTACTTCATTAGTAGGAAAATAATAATAACAAAAACATCATCTTCATCATCAGGCTTTGTTTCTGTTTCCTCTCCTAGCAAGTGCGGGATATCATCTATTTCATCGTCAACTGGCCCTTTTTCGAAATTCTACAATTGAAAGTAATAAATTACTTACTAAGTTACTACCTATGTATCTTCAAGCTCGCATATTAATTTCAATTAGTATGCGAGCTTTTAATCATACGCAGGGTATGGTTTAATGTACTATTACGCGTATTATCGCAAATTGAACGTCTACACCAAATGCATGGAATATCATCGCGATCTTCTAAAATTTCTCATATATGAAAATAAATAATTGAAAAAAGAAAGTGAAATTAATTATTTTTTTGTTCAAAGCCAAGCTCCACTTGTCTCCTGCCATGTTTGTCTGTTTTATATCGGGTACAATAGGTTTCTTAAATCCATTACCCATTACGCGTCTATACGGGGTGTAAGAAACTTGAAAGAAACGGGGTGTAACAGGGACGGTGTAACGAAAACTTTGCAGGCGTGATCAGACCATAAAACTCAACAACTTTTTCTATGGGGGCTATGTTGGTAAACGAAAAAATTTTTTCGAGTTCCCATACAAAGTCAAAGTCAGCTGATCGGAAATTTTGTATGGAAGGTCGAAAATATTTTTTCGTTTTTCAACATAGCCCTCATATAAAAAGTTGTTCTGTTTCATGGTCTCAGCACTCCTGCAAAGTTTTCGTTAGACCGTCCCTTACACCCTGTATAATGTTTGTTCATGTTTCCATCGCATAAGCAGAGCTGTGTAATACTGTGTATTTCCATTTGTCGCAAATTGAACGTCCACACCCAATGCATAGGTAGATTTAATAAACTTTGTTGAACTCGTGTGTTTCGTGTGTTTTTGTAAACGATAAAGATAGGTATTCTCTTGTTATTAACAATCACTCCATTTCTAATTGTTGTCTGTTTTTTTCCTTTATACTTGTGTTGATTTTTACCCTGGTTCGTTCTTTCAATTCTACACATTATTAGAAGAAGAGCGTCTTGATCTTTTCTACAAGAATGTGCATAAAAATTCCGAAGTATCTTTTGCAAGTGGGACATCGCCACGCTTTTGCATTGTAGTGATGATGGTCTGTCGTGATCACATGTGCGTTCTGGTAAATATTTAGTTGTGTACCTGAAGAACCAAAAAATTATAAAATTTTATACAATACAGGGAAATCAAATAAAATATATGGAACGCAATTAAATGTAAGTAAGACGAAAGCAAAGTACGAGTTTAAAGTGGAACATTATGTATGATAGAAGAAAACACAATGATAACATTTGGAAAAGCTGGTGTTAAACGGACAAACATCCCACTCTGACGGGAAAACGGGTAAATAGCAGCGGGTGAAACCACTGGGCGAGCCGCTAGTGTAAAATATAGGAACTGCCGTGCCCCCAGATAAATTATAACGATATTTCTCAATAGTAATGTACTATCCATGTTTTTGGATAATTTTAATGGTTCTCTACATGTTTCTATATTATTATGTCTAAATATCGTACAAAATGCAATTTGTAAAATAAAATTTGAATCAAAAGGAAATGTACCTATCAACCCTATGGAAGTAAAAGACACCACAGTTACCTTAGTTTTTTTGACACGTTTTTCTTCCACGTTTCGGTGTTCCGGCTTCTTTTTCGTGCGGAATTCGTTGTCACAGGTGTTGGATTAAGCTCCATTATCAAAATGAGGTTTATTTCGTGGCAAAACACAAATAAATCAATAAAAACTCACGACATAGGTTCCCACAAAAATGCACAATCCGCCATTTTCGCTGTCGCCAATTTTACGTTTCCTCTTAGGTGGTCTTGAATACAAAGTCGCGTAGTGATCATTGATCTCAAATTTGTCTCTGTAGTTTTGCATGAGAAAATTACATGAAAGAATATCAAACTGTTTGAATCATTTTTACACAGTAAACAATATCTGTAGTCTTTCCTTGTAAAACGTCGTTTACGGCAAAAATGTTGGAAAAAGTCTTTAAAAAAAGTTTACCTCGAACTCTTTCAAATTGAATAAAAATGCAGTTATTTGTTGCAATGTGTCCCCATCCCAATTATTATCAGCGTTTTACTGCATGTCCTCAAATAGATCCACCAGCTGAGTACGCTCGCTATGAATTGCGTTAACTGAGCGAGAGTGGTAAGTCCATCGGGTTTTGGCAACACGAGGCTATTTTTTCGTATCTGCGAACTCTTGATAGTGCGCCATGCGCTTGGTACCCCCATGAAAAAAGTTAGCTAACGATTTTATGGTACTTAAAAAAACGCTTAGTTTCAGAAATACGTTCAAAAGTCTTGGAAAGTATTAAACTTAAAATAAGCGCTGAACATCAAACATATAAAGCGAGCGGACATTTTAGCTGTACCAAAGCGTGAACGCCATTTAAATCTGATGATAAAACTGCCGCGCCATCGTATGTTTGTGCAATGAATTTTGACTAGCAATCATATTCGTCCAATATCTTTAAAATCGTGGAAGTCAAAGTAGCAGCGGTCCGATCAGAGCTGACATCTACGTACTTAATAAACCTATCGACTACTTCGATATCGAATTGACAAAATACCAAGAATGAAAACTAGCTGTTCTCTGCCACTAACATCATGCGTTACGTACACCATTACGGCAACGAAATCGGACTCTAATTTCGCGTTTCATTGTATCATTCATTCATTATACAGAAGCAACGCTGGAGACCAGTGCCTCGTTTTTCGAAACTACAGGCTACAATTCTACAGGTGAAATTCGATGTACATTGCGTAGCGGGTAAATTATCCTGTTTTTATAATGTCCCACCGGCTACGCAATGTACATCGAATTTCACCTGTAGAATTGTAGCCTGTAGTTTCGTTGCATAGGCCACTGATCACTTTGTGTTAGATTTGACAGACCCGTAAACGAACTAGTCGCGTTTTCAAAATGAGTCTCTAATACACCGTCGTATTTTGCTAGTAAATTGACAAGCTCTATAATTACCTCTGTTAAAACTACTCTAAAACTGTAAAATAATACTGAATGTATCAAAATCACATTTTTTTTTAATACAAGAGTTTTACCAAAAACAAATCTAAAAAAATAAATAAAACATTCTCCAGATATCAAGTCTTACATTTATGACATTGACGAATATCAGAAATTCGTTCTTCATTGCAAACTTGGCAATACCAGGCGCATTTTTGGTTTTATTGGTTTTGTTATCTTTACTAATGACATTTCTTGTCTTTCCTTTGTCCTGTATACAAATTTTCTATTATTCTTTTAACATTTTTCGGCCTTGGTAATTTCATGGACTTTTTATTGTTTCTTTTTGTTTTTTCCTAGTTTTTCATTCCTTTTATCTTTAGCAGTGCTGAATAAATGTTTTGTATTTTTTGTCTAAAATAATTTAAAGCTTTACGTCTTGGTTTGCTCTTAATATTTGCATAATTGGGTGTTGGAATTTAACATATAACAGATGTTTCAGCAGATTTTTTAATTCTGGAAAGTGGAATGTCAAAGTATCAGCCAAGTCGTTCCGGAACTGCAATTGGGTTGAAGGTTTGGAATTGCCCATACTATTATTTACAGTATTCTTGTAAATAATGTATGAGTTGACAATAGAGGCATCTAATAGGTAATAGAATATTTTCATCCACCATCTCATGATTTTCCACTCCACAGAGTATGATGACATAAGCTGGTCGAAGCGGTCTACATTGCCCATACATTTATTATAATCAGATATAATTTTAGGACACACAATTGACTCCTTCAATCCCTGTTTGTTGGTTCTTTGTACGGTTTCCATTTCAGCAGGGGAATGCATGTTAGATGCCGTAACTACAGACTTGGTTCCACGGTCAAGCCATTTTGAGACAGATACAGAACCATCCATTACACTGTCAAAGTCTCCAGTATTCAATGTCTTGTCATCTTTTAGTTTATGTTTAGGATAATGTTTCCTATTTGTCTGAAGCGTTCCACATGCAAATAGCTTTCTTTTCAATAATTCCTTTATAAGGATAAGTGATGTAAAAACCGGTCAAAGAATAAACAGTACCCAAGCCCTATGAACATATTGCTCAATTCAATTACTACTCTTTCTCCCAGTTCATATTCTGTGCAATTTTTCTTTTTCCCTTCATAGATCTCCATACTAATCATATAACCAGTGACAGCGCAGCAAATGACCTAAACTTTGAATCCTCTTTTAGTAGGTTTATTCGGCATATACTGCCTCATAGTAGATCGACCCTTGAATGCAATCATACTTTCATCAATGCTTAGGAAACGACTCGGTGAATATGCTGTTCTAAATGAATCTGCCAGAGACTTTATGTAAGCGATCAAATTCTGGGTCAGTCCGACTACTCATAGTACTATTAACATTCAGGTGCAGATGTCTCAAAATCTTCAGGAATCTCTTCAACGGCATAACTTTGACTATTCTTTCAACTCTGAAGTTAGGATTTTTGCTCCAATATAGTCGTATAGCAGGTAACTGGTGAGAGCCCATAATTATCAATACACCAAAAAATGCCGCAAGCTCATCTTGGTATTAATTTCAATTCAAATCCAAGTGTACTGGCATACCTATTACTCTCTTGCACTATCATAGCCATTACCTCCACTGTGAAGAAGACCTGGAATATTTTCAGGGGCTGTGATATATCCACTTCAACATTTATGCCTCCTCCATACTCATTGAATTTATGTTCTTTGAACTCAGGCGGCTGCCTGTAACGGGTTTGAAAGTTGAAAGCTTCGTCGTTTGCCCTTGATCAAAGTCCACCCCTTGTACGTACACGTCCTTGAGCTCTCCTAGTTCCTCGCCCTCTCCTAGTTCCTCGCCTGTTACTCCCTATATTTTCAGGTTCCTCCTCTTCCTCATCACTGCTAGATGCACTTTGGATGGAACTGGCCCCATTGGTAGGTTTAGGACTAACTGACCTAAATCCACCCCTTGTACATACACGTCCTCGCCCTCTCCTAGTACCTTGCCCAAACCCCCTGCCCCTATTACTTCTTCTATTTTCAGGTTCCTTAACTTCCTCATCAGATGCACTTTGGTTGGAACTGGCCCTATCAGCAGGTTTAGGACTACCTGAATTGTCTACAACAGGTAAGTTTGATACAGGTACCGTTTCTGCAGGTTTTGATGGCATCAACTGGACTGGCGCATCATCAGCATCCTCATCACCCCCGATGTCGGAATTTTCAGCTTGTTCATCTGTGATACCTTCAAAAAGATTCTCCCAGTCAGATTCATCAAGTTGCTCCAATTCATTTACAGTACGCGCGGCGAGAGTTTGGCTTTGACCTTCGGGTGGAGGGGATTACTGCGCATGGGTACTGTCACGCACACAATACTTTTCCTTTTTTATTTACCAGGCTGGATATTTGAGTGGGTCAAAATTCATGTACAGTGGTAATAATGCTGGAAAATAATACGAAATAGATAAACTTCTTCATTTATTAAAACTATTGATTATTTTACTTATATAAAATGTTTATTTCCTTTTAAAGTTTACAGAGACAGCGATGAAAATTCTAAATAATTGTTTTTTAATAAAATTATTTATTCCAAGATACATGTAGAATTGGTACATACAAACAAAACTTAAAATAATTATTAAATACAAAAGTTAACATTAAAAAAAGTCTTAGCAGCACTGCCGTGTCAAACCATTAGATTGTAACTTCGGATTTTAAGTTTTGAGACAATTTTTTCAGTTTTTTGATGGTTTTGATGTGTTTTCTTAAGATATTTGTTACAAATTTAAGTTGTGCAGTATTTACAAGTCAAGACCTTTCTGGCCATCAAAAAAAATAAAAATACTAAAATCATAAACCCTACTGAGATATTTTAATTATATTGTTTTGTCTCGATGACTCTTAAAAGATCCGTGCTATTTGTAACGACATAACACTGTACTGTATATTACAGTGTTTTGACCCAACGCAACCTGCCAGAAGTTAGCAGGCTGTGGCCTATTCTATACAGGAAAGGATTTCTGCATATTAAACAAGTGACAATAAGCATTAAATGAAACAGTATTATTTAATTACTTAAATTTTTATTTTGAATTGAAGCATTTTTAATAAAAATCAGTAACGTAATAGTTGAAAAAGTAAAAACTAAAATTAACTAACGTAACGTGTATTTCTTCTCCCAATTTAAATGAATAGTATCATAAAGATCAGGTACATCAGAAACCACTAAATTCTCGTGAAAGCCTCTACGTGATATGGGCATATTTTTGCAAAGAGAAATCAAATCTTTCTTCTTCACTTCGCTTATACCCCTCGGTTGCTGCTTTATTTTATTTTATTTTATAGGTTTACCAACATTACACATATTGTTACATTACAGGGTATAGATATTCCAAAGATCTTATTCTAATATGTATAACAGTTACAGATAAACACAGCGTTCTTAAAACAACATACCTGCTTAATCTATAGGAATTGAATAACATAATTAAATTATGTAACACTTAGGTGGATCGCACACTTGACACTTATTTAATAGTGAGATCATTCATTAGTCTTAAGTTCGGTGATATTAATCTTGCGCTTAAACTTAGGTAACGTGTCACTAAAAATATCGATTTCAGGGTGTTTACAGTTGTATTCATTAAAAGTTCTACATATTCTAACAATCGGAGCATTTAATCCTATGTTGGTTCGGCAATATGGAATGTGGAGTAGTTTTGTAACTTTGTGTCGTGGATATTTAAAAGGAACTGTCAGTGATATTTGTGGATTGGTGGATGTCTATGGAGTCTGTGAAGTTGTTCATTAGTTTGTATGAAAAGGTTAAGTCATGCATGGTTCGGCGTAATTTGAGGCTGTTAAGTTTAAAAAATGATAAGCGATCATTGTAAGGTCTACGATGTGAAATTCCTGAAGAGTGAAACGCTAAGTGTCTGGTAAAGGCGCGTTGAATCGATTCGATACGTTGAGATTGATTGCTGTATATGGGGTTCCAAATAGTACTGGCAAATTCAAGATGACTACGTACTAGAGCATTAAATAATATTATCTTGGTCTTTGGCTGCTTAAACGAAATCGAATTTCGTCTTAAAAATCCAAGCATTTGGGCTGATTTTTTCACGACGGAGTCAACGTGAGAATTGAAGGTGAGTTTATTATCTAGTATAATTCCTAGATCTCGTATTTCGCTTACTTCCTTTAGTGGTACGGTGTCGAGTGTGTTGTGCTGCTCTTTTAAAATACCATCCAAGAGGTCATCACAATCGTCTTCGATGCGCTGCTGCAATTCCTTTTGTACCTTTTTCTTCATAAAATATATTTCTCTGAATTCGCCATCATAATCATTTTTTGCAAAGATTGGCAGTTTTCCTCTCCTAAACTCTATAACTTTCAATTTTTGCAAGTTCCATTCTTTTGGAAAAGAAACCTTTGCATCATTTGTGAACATGAACATGTCACTGTGTGTTATTACATCAACTTCCATATTCTTGCGGGATTTTTTGATCACGTTAACAAAATCGTTAAAATCGTGCACTTCAACAGCTGATTTAAGCTTATTGGTAATGGCAGCGTGAACAGTATCTGCTGCCATATAAGTGTGCCCAGGCTCGAAGTATTCTAAAGTAATTTTCTCGATACAGGTTTGCTTATCATTTATTACTCTTGCTAAAGCCGATAGCAATGTTTGGTTTTTGTTTTGGGAATTGCAATTATCCAAGTAAAAGTTGACGTGTTTAGAGTCTCTGCAATATTTTCTCAGAAAGTAAACGTAAGTTGTAGCCACATTATGGGCCTTTCTGCCACTTTCTCCCTCATGCCAGACTATGCAAACAGCTTGTTTGTTTTTACCAGGAGGCACGAAAGATTCGTTGAATAAGACGAGCTTTCTTGAGAAGTAATAATCTTTCGTTACTAAAATGGGCATGCAAATAGCTTTTTGCATGTCGACTGTGTAAAGCTTCTCTTCATCTCCAGAATCACACCTTTCTTGCACTATTTTCATGTCTCTTCTAGATTTCCTTTTGTTATCTAAATGTTGCTATTCAAATTCTGAATCAGCTAAAGGTTTAACGCCTTCTATGAAATCACCGCATGGTCCAGTGGGGCTGCCGCGACACGAAATTGTGCAACGTCTTTTGCTTGTTGAGGGTCCGGGTTCAGGGCTTCCTCGGTCGCAGTTGTCATCATCATCATCTCCATAACCATCATCAGAATCATCGTCTTCGGAACTATCATCGACGCAAATTATAAATTGCTCGGTAAGTAAATCAAATTTGCCGTGTGATGCCGGCTTAGAATAGCATCACCCCACATCCTTCCCGCGGGTGGCGTAAGAGGCGACTAAGGGACTCGAGAGTATTGGTGTATTGCAATTTTTAGGCGACAGGCTGACAACCTGTCACTATAGTGATACACATGTTTTCTGAAACTACCTTGGAAAAAAATCCTCTAAAATGTCAGACGTGGCGATAGCGACCGTATTCTCAAGGCCGTTAACGCTCTGCCTACCCCGCAAGGGATAAAGGCGTGATATATGTATGTATGTAGTAACTCAACTACATGGTCACTCTTGACGTAGTCTTCTTCTATATCTTTTACCTTTTTTCATATTTTTCCTCATTCCTGGGCACCCATTAAGGATATTTTTTCTTTGATAAGTTTGGTACATTCTTGTAAATTCCATTTAACATTTTTGCTAGCTACATATTGTTTAATAGTAGCCCATGCCATTTCTATGTGGTTGAGGTCTGGATGGTAAGGCGGTAATCTCAATATGCTATGTTTTGCTTCTGCTCTTCTCTTTTCGTGTGGGACACCGAGCCGTCCAACGACCCGATGAACCCTAGTGTCAGAATTTTTCAACCGCCTTCTACAAGTAGCAGGCTTCTGACATGGTTGTGTAACGACCGCCGTCTAAGTGATCATAGACAGCAACCGGGACCTACGGCTTAACGTGTCATCCGAAACACGGAACCATCTTACTTACGGACAATCGGGTGGTTCAGCCCGCAGTCCTAACCAGACTGGGAACAAATTCACAAAGTGATAAATATCAACTTTGTGAGTGACCCACCGAGAATCGAACCCGGAACCTTCTGCGTCTAAGGCAGTCGCATTACCACTGCGCCACATCGGTCGTCGGTTGCTTCTGCTAAAATTTTGTCTATTGAAAAAGTTTTAAATCTTTCTTTATTAGTTTTTATCAAGTTGTACAATTGTGGCTTGAGCATTGTTGAATCATATTGTATGCCTTTATCAGTTAGCCAATTCTGCATATCGGCTTTTTTGGTATTGGAGAACGGTGCTAAATCCCACTGTTTATTGTGGTATGAGGCGTTGTCGATAACCACTACAGAATTGGGTGGTAGGTTGGGAATTAATTGTGTCCTAAGCCATTTTTAATTCATGTTGTCGTGATAGTCCCCTGTTTTGGTGCCGGCTTTAAAAGTTATTAAAGCATTTGGTATAAACCCAGCTTCAGATCCTGCGTGGACTATCATGACTTGTTGTCCTTTAGAAATGGGTTTTTTTAGTCCTTCCGTAGGGCCATCGCTCCAGGCTTTGGTTGTTGAGTGCGATGAATCTGATTCATCTGTGTAAACAATGGGTCTTCCTTCTTGTCGATATTTTCTTATTTTACTTAAATATTCAATGCTTTGTAGTCGGATATTCGATGTTTCTATTAATAATTTACGGTTATTTTCTGTTTTTTTCCAGCGAAATCCTAACTCCTTTACAATTACACGAAGACTTGTTTCTGACCCTTTAAAGTTTATATCTTCCTCAAGTTTCTTTTTAGTTTCCCAATGGTGGGAAGCTCTTTATTCATCTTGTGAAAATTGTGTATACATCTTTTTATAACACCTTGGTCAAAATTATCAATATTCGTAACTGGTTTTACTCTGGGACGTTTTTTTCCAGGTGTTCTGAAAGTAATTAGCAAATCGGAACTCTTGGCTTGATTATATTATATATATAGATATTTTTTACAGTGCCAATTGAAGTTTTAGTGGCCTCCGATGTCCGTTTTTGAATTTTAGCTAATTTAATGACTACACAATTTAATTTAGAAACAGTTTCCGTTTTCATTACCTATATAGTCTGTATAGTTTGGTTATTCTCCGACTGACTGAGTAAAGAAGCAACTTCCTCAATATGACTTCGAATTTGCTTCCGGCGCCATCTTGGAAAATTCACATACCAACAATTGTATCAAGCTGGACCCAACATATCACACGCACAATTGTGAGGGTCACAATTGTATCATACTGGGCCCTTCCTCTCCTACGTACAATTTACAGTTGCATCATGATATTAGAGCTAATGCTCAAATTTTTACGTTTTTCTAAATCAAAACGACAATAAATAAAAAAATATTAAAAGTTAAAATTTTTATTAAAGTTACAAACACAACATTGTTCTACTTTTCCATTATTAATAATCAACAAAGGCTTTGAAATTAACTGCTACATGAAATGAGATCAATTTTCTCTTAGTTTAATAATAATAATTATCTAAATTCAGTCTTTGTAGTGAAAATCAAAGAAACAGTTTCGGTCTTTCTTAAGGCACAAGTAAATGTCACACTTTGAGCAGCGACAGCGACTACGACTACTGCAACTAGGAGCACGACAGCCACGAGGCTGCTTCAGAGTGTCGAAGACTGGCCAGTGGTTAAATCCGTCGTACTGTCGGTCAACTGTGGGAAGAGACCTCACTTTGTATTTGAAACTGGAAGGCATATCAGCAAATTCCAGGTCTTCCGCTGGTCTCTTTCTTGGAAGACCATTTAGAAGATGGTCACTTATAGACAACCGGAACGCCAGCAAATCCATGACGGCTTTAGATTTACGTTTATCGTCTTTGCAGTCATTTCGGTATTCAAACCAAGAGTCTACAATAGCCAGGTCGAACATGTGGGTGATGACCTTCACAGGCCACTTTCTAGATTTACGCCATGTGCGATAAGTCTGCAGCATCTGGTCACAAATATCTACACCTCCCATGAAAGCACGGAGGACAGTAACCAGTGGAGAACGCGTCGGTACGATTTTGTTCAAAACCAAGCTCACTGGTTTTTGCGGGGGGAGAGGTAATTATCGCTAGACGCAATTGGCTTTCGCAATGACCGCATATTTTGTAGAGATAGGAAAAATAAATATGTAAAATTATATCGATATTTTATATCACCGTTCAATAAGTTTACTCATATTATGTGATTGAAATTTATTGAAACATGTGCATGCTAATATTAATATAGCGATATATGTGTATAAAAAATAGTGCAGGTCTGTGATGTCAAACTACACTTAATTAGGTATTTTTTATCAAATTTCAGCCGAATTTATCGCATACCTAATTTGGTCCAAATACGGAAAATTAGTAAAAGGTGTAAACTTGAAAAACTCTAATAAGATGTTGTTGACTGACGACATTCAAGCATAAAATACACGTAAATTTCTAGTGCAACACAAGAAATCTTTGAAATAAACCACAATATATAATTACAATTAGCATGTAACATACCTTTTATTGTTAATTTATCACTTTTACGCAGAAAAATACGATGTTCAATATCGACGAGCTGTCACCACAACCGCTTTTTAGGATGCGTTCAAAAAACATTTACGTTTTGTTTACAAATGACGGGTCAGCCAAAAAAACCATAAGGTTGTAAATAAATTCCAACAATACGTGTGATTACGTGAGATAAATTCCAACAAATGGCTTGTGTTCAGCCATTTTATTTCCTATGGATTAGCGATCGCTTAAGCGACCGATTTAGGCTAAAGAGCGCTAAAGGGTTAAAGGAGTTTATTGTCTTGTATTTGTAAAGTTAACCTTTTTTATAGAACGGCGTCTTCCCCCAACAGTTTGTGTAACAAAGCAAACTTTCTCGATAGGTACTTAAACACGTCGAGACACGCGAAAATACCACGCGAGTGGTGGCATTGAAAAAATATTTTCAGTCTCTCATTTTCTTTCTTTTTGTAATCAGGTTCTTGCTGTTTTTTTTTTCGCGGTACTTCCTCACCCGTTCCGCACTAGTGCGTGGTTTCGAAGATTCCTTAAACTTTTACCTTACCAAACACCAATTATGCGTCACGTGCTTGACAATGTATATATCAGTCCTATTCACCAATTTTAAGTGCAATAATAGCAATCATTCCACCCAAAATTATAGTTTACCTTACGTGCTGTTTAGGCGATATAGTTAATTTTTCCCACAACTCTCAATAAAGCATCAAAATAATTAAAACAGTGAAAATGTCACGTGCCTGACAAGTGTCACTTAAGAGTGTTTGCAGCCTTATATTTTTTCTCACACCTTTTTAAAGCTGTAAGTATTTATGAGTTTGATAAATGCCTTCTTCAGAATAATCTTTAAAGAATATAATGCTGTGAAAAAGGTCAATTAACGTTATTATTGAAAAAGACACAAGATACCAATTTTATAGGACATACAATTGATTAACTATGGCAATATGTATTTCTTTTTTGAAAATAATAATGCGTTATTCAGTTCAGTGTTGCCAACTCGGATTTGGAAAAAGGCGTAGGCCAGATTAGAAAATTACGTAGAATTAGTAAAAGTTGCTTAAGAAAATTTCGTAGATCTACGTATTGATTTTTCTAAGTGAAATTTAGAGTTCTAGCGTAGGTAAAGCTGAATAAAACAAGTTTATAATAGTGAAATTTATTTTAAATGAATGAACAAATCCTTTCAATTTTCTTTCATAGTATACAATACATATATTTATTAAAATTTTGGAGATGTTCCTGCGACGGCTCGCGGTTAATTTTTAAGCCACTTTTAGTGAAAAGTAAGCCAGTTAGCGTATCAGTGGATAGTCTGTTTCTGATATTAGTTTTCATCAAATTGATCGCAGAAAACAGACGCTCAAAATTTGCACTGCTGTGAGGCAATGTCAACATATTTTGAGTAAATTGGGACAGTAAGGGAAACATTTGGGACGAATCGCTTTTTTGATTTTTGAGATGTGACGCCAAAATTCATCTGGTTTGATAAGATCCTGTTGAAATGGAAAAGTTGTATTTCTTAGAGTTCTCCATTCGCGATCTAATTCGGTCAAATCTGTAGGACATAATCCTGAAAACAAATCATTAATTGAAAACTAAGTAAACTGAAGCACACTCAACTCATATATAAAATATTTAAGCATTTTACCTGGAAACATTTGCCCTAAATGAGCTATAGTTTGTACAGAACGTTTTAAATTTGGGTCCAGCAATGTGTCAGGGTTTAGAAATCTCATATTCTTTAGCCTTTGTCTTTGTACATCTTCTGACTAAAAAAAGCAACAAAGGGCACACACAAACCGTGTTTCCCTTTGTTGCTTTTTTTAACCCAACCTGAATACTTTTTGTCATTTTCCCGCAAGTGAGAATATTTTTGTTCATAATGCAGCTTTCTTTTTTTAGTGGGAGTAACACTTTGCTGACTTCGCTCTTCTTCACTGTCATTGCTGCTTAGTTCCATAATTGCATTCAATGATTCAATTAAAACTTATCAGGAACCTAAAAAGAAATCGAACAAACAAAACGTGTCGGTCGCAGAACAGGAATATTTTAAGAGGTTATGTTTTACTTTTTAAAAACGTGAACGAGACGTTTCGTTTTACACAGTCACTTTTAGCACGGCATGACAGGTTGCGTCGCGATGTAGCGTGGAGAGTGGAGGGAGAGTGGCGGCGTGGCGCCTAGATAAGTGACGGCATGAAACGGAACGCACGTTGACATTGTTTTTTTCTCGAAAGTAACGGAATTTGGACCTATTCAGCCTAAAGTGTTATTAATTACATAGTTTGTACATTTTTATAGAAAATACGTAGATTTTGAGACTGAAATACGTAGACTTTCAAAAAAGGCCTCAAATACCTAGATCTACGTAAAAAGACGTAGATCTGGCAACGCTGATTCAGTTGAAACTATTCTTAAATTCACGTTGGGACTTGTACTATAATTAGGAAAGAAGTTAATTTATTTTTTCTTTAAATTGATTAGGCTACAAAAGTTCAAATTTTTCGTGGAATGCCCCTAATTCAAGATAGAACAAAACTTAATTTCAATTTTTTGAATATGTGTCAAAATTTGAGATCATCAAGAATTTCACGCGACGCTTACCAGATTCCTAGATGAACATCACTCCCGAATACGAGTGCTGTACTTCCTGTAGAAAAGTGTGTTGACAGCACTTCTTAAAAAGAACAGACCGAGATTTTAACCTCGAATTTGCCATGAACCAACAATTTTTCCTAGACATGTTTATATTGTACCAAGATCGCTAATTTTGTAAACCAAGTTACCAAGATCCCTTTAGAAAGTCCCCTAGACCAAAATTAGGCCTCCTGGCCAATAAATTATAACGAAATTACACAAAACACAAGATGCGTCTGTATCTCAAAACGCCATCCAAACGAAAAAAAACGTTGCCTGCCTCAAACTCAAAAAATACCGAACCTCTATTAAAATTACGAATTTGCCTATTTGGTAGTCAGTCCTAAAGAAAACAACTGAAGCCCTAAATATTGTTATAATTCAATACTTAAGATATCACTTAGACACGTTTCCACGGGAAGGCCATATTTCCTGTGATTTACTACATAAACATACAAAAAATAATTTACATACCATTTATTTATTTACCAACGACTGTCTACCAGATTTTATCAAGTAAAACCTGTTAAGAAAATTCACAAAACTAATTTTTTTTTCGTTTTACATCACTTCAATAATTACACAAAACCAACGAAAACCGAACTGACGGCAACACCATACCTTTTTTATTGGCATGAATACAAGACAATTCAGCCTTTTCTCGAACTGGACTCCAAGCAATTTAGCCTGTGTCCTACAGCGTTACAGGGGCAATAAACACGAGATTTGAGGTATCCCCACAAGAAAAAATCGCATGGCGTCAGATCTGGTGACCTGGGCGGCCAGTCAATAATGTCACCAAAGCTGCTTATTAATTTCCCGCGAAAAGCTTGTCTCATTTTGGCCATGGAGATCCTAGCGGTATGTGCTGTTGCCTCATTCCTGCTGGAAATGTGTTCTGTTATTGTATGCAATGTGACGATGCAACTCCGGGATGAAAAAAGTGTCCATCTTAAGGCAGTATCTTTCTGCTGTCACTGTTTCACGGTTTCCAAAAAAATAAGGGTCGATTATGCCGTTAGCGGAAATCGCGCACCAAACTGTCGTCTTGGGTCTGTGGTGCTTTTGATGCACTTCTCTGGGGTTGCTGTCGCTCCAGTAGCGCATATTCTGTTTATTTACGTACCCTCCAATGTGAAAATACGCCTCGTCGCTAAAAAAGATGTTTCCTAAACGAGTTGGTGTCGGAAAACGCTCAAGAATGAGCTGGGCATAATTTTTCCTACTAACATAGTCCTCTCCTTTCAATTGTTGGATAATTTGAAGCTTATAAGGATGAAAGCTTGATTTGCTTTTTCAAAATTTTGTGAACGTGACGTCTTTTTGATGCCTGTTGATGCTGCGATCTTCCGGACAGATTTATGATGATTTTGCATAATTTCTCTCCTTACGCGATTGATGTTTTCCGGAGACTGTACAGAAGTGGAAGGCCCAGGTCGAGGTTGATTTATGACTGCTTCGATTTCTCTGAACTTCCGTACCCACGTCAAAATCAACTGATTCGATGGTCCTTCTTTTATTCTCCGGATATGAAAGCCTGAACAAAAACGTCGCCTCGCTATAGTCACAGAATTGCCGTTTGTGAGGTAAGCCTCTACCGCGAAAGCGCGATGCGCTCCTGTCCAGTGATTCATGGCTACTGAATCATCCGCAACACTCATGCGTTGATTGCTGCCCCGCTTCCCCCGCCCCCACCACTCTGACTCGCACAAACTTCATGCAAAGTGTAAAATCTGCCGGCGGACACCCTGTATGTCAGAATCATCAACTTGCTGTCCTCTTCCGTACAGTTTGTCTTAAATAAAAATTGTTTAAAAAACATAACGAATACAGGAAATAGTAGTAACTGAATAGTAAAAGAATAAAAATAACTTTTGACAATTGAAACCAAGGAAAATCTAGCATGAAATTTTGCAAAAAGTACAATATCCTTTTAAATAAATAATCCCCTCTACTACATCACTACAATGTAGGTAAGTTGTAGTGTGTATGACATGGTATAGAATGGCATAACATCTTGTCTTAGCTTGACATAATGGGGCTTAAATAGAAAGTCCAAAATCTTCGAAAAAGGTGGCATATTGACGAAATTCAAATAGATAAATTTGCAATTTTTGCCTATTAACCGCACCACAGCAGTAGGCAATAGCTTATCATTTGCCTGTGAAGTGTTAGTCATCACCACCGTGTTATCTACCTTGGTATGGTTTGAGCTGGACGACATTTTTGTAGTTCTATCTTCAGCCTCAGTAGAGGATGCAATGAAGCTTACACTTTCTTGTACAGCATTATGCACTAACGTATTATGTTTCTCATGGCAAGTCTTACAGGACAAGCGGCGCAGTGTACATTTTCCCCTGTGATCCCCCATGCATAAAATACATAATTGTTTGTTATTCAAGAACCTATATCTATCCTGATCTGTCAGCAACTTGAATTGAGCACATTCATAAAGTTTATGTGGCTGTTGACAATACTTACAGGAAAGCTCCTTTACCGCTGACACCAAGCTAGCCTTGCCAGACTTTACAGACTTCTCTGGAGCGGGGACAGCTGAAGGCAGCTTTTCACTGGCCGAGTTCTCCATGGCGACTGCTCGCTTTTCTATGAAATCAACAAACTCAGACAGTTCCGGCAAATCTTTTTCCTCTCTCTCTAAGTGAAATCCCCTGTTGGTGTAGGCATCCACCTTCCTAGATAATATATTTACTAGAAGGACGTCCCAATGTTCCACAGGCAATGACAGGTTTTTTAGAGCAGCTGTATGTTGATTCACTCGGGACACAAAAGACCTTAGATTCTGTGAGGTGCATTTTGTAAAGGCTGGCAAGTCGAGCAGGCAGGCTATGTGGTGATTAACAATCATAGGCACGTTATTGTAACGTTTTTCAAGCAACTCAATAGCTGATAAATAATTTTCATTAGGGGAGTCCGGGAGACTTGAACCGCTTTTTACTTAAAAAATCATAAATTCTGATCAGTAATATTGAAAGCCTTAAGGTCTACACCATCTGAAAGCCTTACTATTTAGCTAAGATTTCGCACTGTTTTCAAAACAACATGTGCAAGTAAAAGACGGAAAAGTAAGTTTTAACGAAAAATGGGTTATGGCTCAACTCTCCCCAATGGGCGGGACGCTTGCCCATAGGGTGCGGGACACTTGCCCATAGGGTGCGGGACACTTGCCCATACTATTTTGGTGAGGGAAAATGTAGTAAATAAAGCTTTTTAAAGATTCGTTTTTAATTATTTGGATGCATATAACAATAGCATGAATACTTTTATTCACCTTCTAAACAGTTCAGCAAAATTAATGAACAAAATGTTTCATTAAGTTAAGTTTTATCAACTAGATACGAATCTTGAAATAAATTCTAATTATATAAATCAACAAAACTATTAAAAGTAATTTTTCAACTTACAGTTACAACTTAGAATTGCAATCAGTCTTAAATTTTTTTAATATGGCACATGAAAATCACAATAAGTTTATTAACAGAACCTTTAGTTAAATTTTAATTTATTTGCTGGTTAAATTTGAGAGCAATCGTGACAAATAAACTCCTCAACGTCATTTTTAGTAAGGCCGACACATAACTCATGGACATACCTACGGCAAGAAACACAAACGACGCATATCCATGATCTCATCAGATTGGCAGACAAAGCAAAACCAAGATTCATCTTGTTTCTGTTCCCAATCATCGTCATTACAACTTTCATCGTAGGGGATGTTATCTTCTTCTGACTCTGTTTCACTCTCAGATTTCTGAATTATGCGTTTCTTCAATATTTGTCTCTTGCCTGATCCTTTCACGCTTTTACCTTTTTCTTTTGTATTCTTCTTCGTATTTTCCTTCGAGTTTGACCCACATTCGTCTTGAAGAACTTTACGCTTTGCATTATTAACTTTTTGCCTCTTTGCTTGCGATCTCTTCTTTCCGTAAAGTTTTTTGGATACACCTGAGCTTTGGTTTGCTACTCTTGCTTTTTTCTTGCGTTTATCTCTATTCTCACCATCGTCAGTTACAGTTAAAGAACCTGATGGATCAGTTTCTTTTTGACAATCACTGTCATCTTTTTCTGGAGTCTGCGTCAATATTTTGGTTTTCCCTGGTTGCCGGCCTCTACGCACAGACTTCCTTGGCAATGCTTTTGGGAAGGGCCTTATTACTTCTGGACTAATTGTATTAAAAGTATTTGTCTTTAATAGTTGAAATTGGGACGTTGATGGGTGAAGAGTTTTATTTGAAACTTGCTCATCTACCTCCAAACTTTTTTGATTTATGGCTGAAATTTCACATAAATTTGTTTTAGTGATATTGGAAGCTTTTTCCCAACCCCTAGCCATCAAAAAACCATAGAAAGGAGAATCTTTTTTAAGATAAAGGAAATCTACTAAATTAAAACATAGTTCGGATAGTGACGGTATTTGACGACCTCCAGAATCATTTGAAGCAGCAATCGGATCTTTGACTATCTCTTTCGGGTTAGAAATATCAAAGGGTTCATCATCCAGTAGAGGTACTGGTAAATTGGATTTCACACTTAAGGGTTCAAGAAAATTTAGATTTTCGTTTGGCTTGATCTTTTTCTTTGGACGTCCACGAATTTTTGGAGGCTCAGATTCAGATTTATCCTGAGAGGCTGGCAGTATCACAATGTCTTCAGAAACGTTTTCTTGGTTTACAGGTAACGGATGGGGAACTGCTTGGTGTTCTTCTTCATTATCAAGTGTGAAAACTAATTCGAGTTCTGCATGAACTTGTCCAGTGCTAGTTGATGCTTCTTCGCTAGGTAATTCTCTGTCAGTTACTGCAGAACACAAAAAGTCATCTTCCTCAAAAACATCTGGATTAAATGGGTGTATACCAGTTTTTCGGAATCCGCTGAGTATATTTGCCTGGCTGAAAGACTGTGACATAATTGATTTTATGAATCCAGGTATATTGTAAATGGTAACTGTCTTGCCTGGATTAGACAACATCCAATTGCTCATTGCGGTGTTGTACCTTGATTTAAATGACGCATAAACTGAAACGTCCAAGGGCTGCAATTTGCTACTGCAATGAGGTGGTAGTGTTAGTAGAGTGATGCCGTTATCTTTAGCAAAGCGTACTGCTGCAGCACTTACATGGCTTTCATGATTATCGAGCAAAAGAAGCACATGGTTATCTTTAGAGGCATGCGAGTATTTAGCAAAATGCTCCAAGAACTTCACAAAGCTTGCTGCTGTCATCCATCCAGAAGGATAAGCATCACCAGAAGATCCCTCTGGGCCTTCGGCAACAAAAATACACTCGAGAGCGATAAATTAGGGTCATGGGAAAAATATCAAATATCTCGGAAACTAAGAACGCTAGATTAATGAAATAAATTGCATTAAGTAGACAATTTAATGCTCCTTAAATGGCTGAAATAAAATTTCTTAGTTAATTTAAGGATATGCCATAAAACAATACAAACTGAAAAAGGGAGACATTCGGAGATTTAACTACGAGGCTACTTCAATCGTTTATACTTTTCTGTTGTTTAAATGAATATGCAAACCATGTTAATAATGTTGAATATTTCCTATTCAAGCTGTATGAATGTCATTTACACCTGTATATTGCACCAGAATACTCACAATGCTGGAAACCGGCTGGGGTCAGGTTAATACTACCGGGGCAGTCAGTATACCGTCGCTAACAGTCCAAAATGTTCTCGGACGTTATGAGAAAACCAGCTGTAACTTATGCAGACTAAGAGCAGGCAGAACCAGGTGGATCACAATAATAAAAAATCGATACTTGTAGAAAACTATGCGTCGTTGTCGCTTTCTTACAGGATTTGAACCCATTTATCAGTTAGGACGGCTTGGAGGAAGTAAGCCAAATTCATGGAAAAGGAAGACGACAATTTGTTGAAGGTAACCTGAAACCACATAGACCTGCAAACATCAAAATACCTTCATAAATGTGTGCACAGCAAACAAAATAAGAAATCTGAAAAAAATCACTCAGCGATTGCAAAAACACCTTTCAGTCTCGCACGGCCAAACGCGTATGTTTACACTCAAAATGGCGGATTGGTCGTGATTGGTGCGTTACGCGCGTTCATTTTTATACCGCGCGTCCTACCTTGGCGCCAAATTTTAAAAGTTATTAAGAGTGGTGCAAGTCTCCCATATGGGCAAGTCTCCCGGTTTCCCCCTAAGGGATAGGTGTTTAATTATGTCAAGTGCCTCACCATGCAAGTATGAACGCAAATAGTATAGCCTTAAATATGTTTATGAAAGGGATAAAATCCTCTATATTCTTGCCATCAAATGACTTTATATCAATAGGGGGCAATTTTTTGAATGAACCCTCAGACGAACCATTACTGCCAGGTTCTTTTTGACGTTTACGTATCTTGCTATCCAATAATGCTAAACATTTTAAATACTTACGTTCGTATTCCTCATAATCTTCCTGATCGTCAGGTTTTTTGAACAAAATATCTTTGTTTAGTGTTTCATATTCGGTGAAAACCTGGGTTGTACGCTCACGCTTGTTCACTAATATCTCAAGCGTGGCTTTAGTGAACTCCTCAGAGATACAATACTTTTCCATACGAGTTAACGCTGACTTCAAATATCCCCGATCGCTAATAAGCCGGGCCAAAACTTCGGCATCGGCAGCCATTGCGATAAAACAAAGCTGCAGAGAAATAATACGATCCGATAAAACAATGACACAACGCTAGAAAACAAAACAACACCACATTTGATGCAACAAGCCAATCTCCCCCTTACCGTTAACTGTTTCTATTGTGTACTACACAGTTTTGTGACAAAATATGTACAATTTGTCCGTATCACTATTCAATACAATCAAACGAGTAAAATCCAACTCAACATGGCGTCCAAGTTGGTAAGATACGCAAACACACGGCACGGCACGGCAGATGACAGCGTTGACACGAAGAGACAGGTCGTTCTCAGTCGGTGTTATTCGGGACCACTCGGAAGGGGTCAGCTATCATCGATCGCCTTCGATTGGTTCCGACAATCAAGATTTGATACTATTGGCCAGCCTCTAGTAATCACGTGACGATCTTGCGTTCGGATACACTTATCAATGCAATAATTCAGAGGCCAACCTAAGAATATCGGAAGTGACGCACACGATGACCCTTTCACCTTCACAGGTATCTCGTAGGTAAAATACCTCTGCGAGACCGCAGCAAAGATGCCTACTCACTGATTTGTAGGTTATTGCAGCAATCCTGAAGCTTGATTCAAACCTTTAAACCGCTCACGAAGACTGATGGTGAGATAAATGTTCACTTTTTTGAACGCTTAGGTATATCAAAGCGCAGCAGCCCGACGCAAATCTTCAAATCACAACAGTCGATATGGCACGAAACTGTTTTTTTCTTAATTTGAAGACGCTCACTGAACTATTTGAAGCTTGCACTTTCTTGAAATTTTAACAACAGCTTTTCTTCTTCACCGTAGAAGGGTAGGCATAGGCACCACCAAGACAAAGCCGCCGGGACTATATCTTCCCACCGGTTTTTTCTGCTTCGAAGGACCATTTCATGTCTACTACGAGGACATGAATAACAGAAACCATGAGAATAACTTTCTTCACAGTTTATTTAGGTTTTTTTCTTATTCTAGGTTACATCGTAACACACACCATTCACCGATTCCCCGACTGCTACCTAGAGCGGAAGTCTAAAAACGTTATGTTCGGATATGCATCGAACAACTTTCGAAAATTTGTGGCATTCATGTCTCCATGGTAATCACCGGTCTTGGAATGCGACTTGAACATCAATATCGCATTAGGTACAAAGCCATTGCGACTGCCAGCATGTACAATTATACGTAGTCGGTCCCAAAGTTCTGTCATATATGAAAATACTGATAAAATAAAAAGTACCAATCCGTTTTTAAAAATTTATATATCAATTAAAAATACAATCATCGAAGAATCAAAATAACATAAAACTATTCGAAATGACCTCCCTTGCTTTTAACAACGGCCTTCAACCGCGGCGGCCAGTCGTCTATCGCAGCACGCACCATATCCATGTCGATTTCAGCGACTGCTTTAACTATGGCTGACTTCAGACTCTCCAAATTTTTATGGGGCTTAGCACAGACCTTGCTCTCTAAGACCTGCCAAATTTTATAGTCCAGAGGATTAAGGTCCGGACTGGAGGAAGGCCAATCTTCGTGTCTTATAAACTCAATGTTTTGACGTTCAAACCAGGCTTGAGTGGTCCTGGCTTTGTGAGCGGGCGCAGAATCCTGCTGGAATACAAAGTGATGTCCTGAAAATAGTGTGTTGGGCAGGTCTTTGACGTACCGATCCAAAACCGTCTCTTGGTACACTTTTGCGCTGGTTTTGACCCCCTTTTCGCAAAAATGAACCTCAGTTGGCCCATAGTAGGAGACTCCTAACCAGACCATGACTGAAGAGGGATGATGCCCATGTTGCACCCGCGGAACTTTGTTTCCTGCTTCTTCAGAGCTGGTAGCGTACACTCTATCGTTTTGTTTATTATACTTTTCTTCTATATCAAAAATTTTTTCGTCTGTAAAAAGTATATCGCGGTGACGGTTTTTCGCGTACCGTTTTAACAACACCCGAGATCTTTTGAGTCTAATTTCTTTTAAACGGGCATTAAGTAAGTGCCCACTCTTTTTTTTGTATGCTCGCAGCTTAAGGTCTTCGTTTAAAACCTTTTTGACTGTTTTTCTACTAACCTTCATCTGCAAAGCCATAAGTTTCTGTTTTCGGACAGGATTTCTTCGTATGCGCTCCTTGATCGCTTTGATCACTGCTGGTGTTCTGGCGGAGCGAGGCCGGCCAGTTCTTTTCTTGTCCTCAACACTAGAGACTTCAGTGTACCTAGTTATAGTACGATACCCAAACCTAAGCGTTATTTTCAATTTTTTGAGCAACTTGAAAATGGTACTCGGCGAGTGCCCACAGCGATGCAACGCCAAAGCTATTCGGTTTTCTTTCAAAGTCCACTCCATCGTGAAAAATCGCGCCAAATGATTATTTATTGTTTTAAAATAATTGTTAAACATTCAAAAACGGAATGCAATAAAACTTTTCCAAATCCGTGTTCTAAATTCAAAAATGCCAGTGACAGAACTTTGGGACCGACTACGTAATTCGAGGCCCTTTACCGATGTTTTGCATAGCCCCGCGTTCTGCATCAGACTGCCAGCATTTTCGCGTCACGTGATTTTGATTCACGTAGGTTTCATCAAGGAAAATTATTGACTTACCCTCTCTGCGGTATTTTTTAATGTCTCTGATGTAATGCCACCGCAGGCGCATTATGTCGTGACGTTCAATTAATAGTTTCCTCTTTGACTGGCATGTTAAATATTTGAAACCAAGCCTACGAATTGTCCGTCTCAAGTATTCACGTGAGAAATGAAGTATATTTTCTTGTTTCAATTCCGCATTCAACTTTTTCAAAGATGGGATACATTTTTTGACAGTATACCACTGTGTAATTTTTCTTCGTATGACACCTTCCGTAAAATTATCGATTTCAATCCTTTTTTTAGGAAAACGGTTTTTCTGTGGTGACTTAAAAGAAGCTGTGCTGCCTTGTGCTTCCATTGATCTCGCATCCTTTATTATTTTTTTAACGCTGGTTTCTGATAAACCGGTGGCTTCAGCAACCGTTTTCGACAAATTAATATCTTTCGCATATTCGGCCGACGTTGGATCATGTTTTCGTCTTTCGAAAAATCTATAAACTTTATATACAACTTCCTTGACTTGTCTTGAGATAACTTTACTCATCCTCAGATCTTAATCTCGTGTGCGTCGAACTCAAAGTAGTACGGAATAGCAAGCACGTGTTGCCGCTGCGACTGCGCGGCCGCGACTTCCGTATTTGACGCGCGCATGCACGTGTTTCCCTTCCCCGCTACTCGATCCGCCACCCGCTGACATCCTGGGTAACTCGCCCCCGCCTACGTCTCTCACCCCGCAGGAAGGTCGCGCACGAAGTTGTCGATCTATAGTAAGTCATGATCATGACCATGTTCTGGTACAGTCCTGGAGGAGAAAAAAGGTGAATTGAAAACTTTCAAGCTAACAAACTATGGCGAATTTTTATCGTTTTCGTTGGGTGTGGCAGATACAGCATTTGAGTTGACTTCAGAAGCAGATGGGTTTTCTTCTAAGTCTTGTTCGGGCAAAGGAAGTGGTGCAGCAGGTGAAATTTCGTTTTCTATGCATTGAGGATTTGGTCTAGAAATATTTTATTGTTCTTTGGATATGCCATACATACATACATTATATCACGCCTTTATCCCTTGCGGGGTAGGCAGAGCGTTAACAGCCGCAAGAATACGATCACTATCGCCACGTCTGACATTTTTGAGGATTGTTTCCCATGGTTGTTTCAGAAAACATGTGTATCACTATAGTGACAGGTTGTCAGCCGGTCGCCTAAAAATTTTAATACACCAATACTCTCGAGTCCCTTAGTCGCCTCTTACGACACCTGCGGGAAGGATATGGGGTGATGCTATTCTAAGCCGGCATCACACGGCATATATGCCAGGTGGTGTAATTATAGTTTTCTCGGACACAACAAGCAGAGGACAATCTTCTCTTGCTATGAGGGGATCAATACAATTTTGGTTTATATTGTGTGGAGGCAAATAATCAGAGTAATGTCGTCATTCACGTAAATAACAGCAGAAATCCTCTTAATTGAAGAAAGTGTTCTTGTCTCCGTTGAAGCTTCACTGTGAGATTGTTGAAATGGTAGTTTCCGGTGGATTTACAGGCTGCAATGTGGATCCTGAATTTGATCTATCATCACTGGAATCATCGGTTACAATGTTCTCAGTGTTTGTAGTTCGGCCAAGAAATCGGCACCTGTAAAGACGTCTTATGGCCAGATACCACACTTGCGAAAGCCATTTATAAACAGAACTATGTGAAGTATAATGTGTCTAAAATGATTTGTTGATATGACACTCAGTTCTTAAAGCCATCAGAACTCATTTTAATTTGGCAAGAATAACTTGTTCGTTATGTTGACAACTAATGCGTTCATTCCCTATAATTTCTTAAATCCAGGCAGTGTCGACGTACTGGACCTAAAGTTACCCTGAGGTTTGTTAGGATCACTCTATTTATTATTGACTCTAATACTTTTACTTATCAGAAGGAATGTATTTTTTTTGTGAATTAAATCCAGAAAAAGGTAATGCACTTAAAGTTTATTGGCACACACGTTAGACATGTTAACGGGTTTTAAATTCCTGATAATACTTTGCAATTTATAAACGTAACTGTCACAATCCAGGTGTCCCTTATATATTTTTTTGAGTTATCGAAACGCACACCTTCTGCTTTTTTTCTAGTTATTTATAAATACTCAAATACCAAATTTTATATTCATACGTTAACATTCATCCCCGCCGAGTTGACCTTGAAGTTTTCAAAATTAACAGATTTGGCTGTAAAACAGACGTGGTGTTAGGTGGCAAAAACATAACTTCCACTTGCAGATCCCGCGGCGAAACAAATGCCAAAGGATGCCCAGTAGCGTCATATAAAAGCAACAAAGCTTTTGGGGGGTAATCAGTTTTGATTGCAGTACGCTCTAACATCTGGGCAAAAGCTGTTTTTAAACCAGTCCGCAAACACTCCTTGTGTTACCCAAGTTTTTCGGTTTGATCCCCACACAACAGGTAAACTATCTTTATCCATACCACGCATAACACGAGGTGACCTGTCCTTTGCGGCTTTAAAGTCACTTGCTTGCAATTAAATTATTTATTGGCACACCATGGTGCCTGCAAAATGATACGAGTGAGAGAGATTGCCAACCCAAAAATTACTTATGTCATGAACAATAAGTTCCAGCGGGCTGATTGTCTAACTCTGATCGGTATCGTTTTCGGCTTCATTTTGACAGTTCAAGCCAATCGGGCCGCCATTTTGTGTAATTTTTGACACTTGAAAGCGATCGATCGGCTTGGCAATTTGAAGACGATAACGATCAAACTTGAAACCAATCGAACGAATGAAACTGGGTAATTTGACGTTAATTCGTATTGTCTATCGCCGATGACAGCTAAAAACGAAGACGATACCAATTGGCTAATGTCATTTGAAACCGACAGCCTTGGAGTTACCGTAATCAAAGTATAAATCAAATTATTCTCTAATTTTTCAAGTTAGAAGTTAGGGCAGAAGCTATTATGCTTGCGGTTGCTAAAGAGCAGTGCCTTCTACGGCAGCTGAGAGTCAACTAGCGAATTTAAGGACTGGACACAGGACCTCTGACACGACTATTTACAAGTCATTTTCGGCTGCGAGGGTCGAAGTTTCAAGTCCTCTGCGAGGGCTTTATACCTCCCCTGCCAACAGCACAGCGCTCCGTGTGCGTCCGGAGACAAAAGTAAGTAAGTACCTACCTCATTGGATCAGTCTAATTTATGACTAACTTACTGTTTTCCGCGGCTTTGCTAGCGTGCACGCAGGAAGTTGAGCTGTGTATTTAAATAAGATTAAAATAATATGGTAGATGCGTTGATATTCATTTGAACTAATAGTTGGTTTACTAACTAAAATTTATATTTTGTTATAGATTCATGCAGTAGATCGGATTTCCTGGACTATTGACTGCATCCATGTCGCCATCATTCGCCCAGCAGAGTATGAAGAGGCTGACTACAACCATAAACATTACCACTCAATAAATAAGAGCCATGACACAATGAAGCACATGATGTGCTTTAAAATTGCCCGGTGAAATCTTATAGAGGGAGGGGGCTTGCCAATGATAATGGACAGATGATAAGTGTAAGCAAGACCATTTATCACATACACACATTCTTATTACTAAAATTTTTTGTATCATCAGTCATACTTAGGAAGTTTTAATGTAAGTATTTTTATTTTTCAGGTGACTCCGGATATACACCCACACGGATTGGATGATGACTTTAATGTGAAATAAAATGAAAGTAAGGAGTGTAAATGTGAAATGCAATATTCGAGATATGGGTGCAAAGCTAGAACAAACATTTGAATCCATCAATGCAGATGATTGGCAAAAGTGAGCTGAACACATTAAAAAATCAGAAAGACAGACAGCAAGACCATTTATTAGATAACATGGAACCTTTTATGTATAAATCTATGCCATAATATATGCTCCAACAATATTAATGAAATTTAACAATTTAAATTTAATTAAAAATAATATTAAAGTAAATTATTACCATCCATGTAGTTTTTATTTCCTATCATTACAATCCTTTACATAACTTCATTAATAATTTCACCAAAGTGCTACCTTTGTTTCCATCTACCACCATCACGGCTGCCCCTGCGGTGGCAGACATTGCAATTGGCCACCACCGAGGCAGATTGCAATGTCTGCCATCACTTAGGAGGCTTATTCTACTAGTACAATAATGATGGGAGCATGGCAGATAGGAATAAATGTCTGGGACTATTAAATACTAGCTGGTGCCCGCGGCTCCGCGGTGCGCGTGGATGCCGGTTTTAAAAATCATCCCATAGCATGGCATGCCACAAGAACATTTTTCTGTCTGCCGTGTAATATTCATCTCCACTCTTCTGGGGCAATTTTAAAAAAACAACATTATTGAAAATGAAATACACTAAGGATTTTTTTTTAAATCATGCCATAGTAAATAGCAAAGTTGCTTTTCACTCTGTCTTTAAGCATGTTTAAATCTAACTACACAACGGATGTCAATGCAGTTTTCTAATAAATAGAGTTACTCAAAAGGCAAGTTTATATGTATATAAATAAATAAACTCCCACAGGAAAATTAGTTACAGCAGCGGGCAGAACCACACCATATAAGATTTATGGCAAAACACAGAAAAATAAGTACCTTTAACACACACTTCTTCAAACTTATGAGTTGGACTCTTGTCAGAGAAGTAATTTCCATTCTTCCCTTCCTTCCGCCAGAGATTTTACATAACACATTTGATACAACACAACACAACATTGACTTTTCTTCTTTTTTGGGTGAAGTAAGTGCTTTTAGTTTAGAGTGTTCCTCTACTTCCTTCTACTTTCCCTTCAATAATGTTCTTTATAAAGTTGTCGTGTCGTAGCAAGTGGCCAATCGTGTTCCTTCTTCGATTCTCAATGCTCCTCTAAACACAAATATTGCAACGATCCTCCGCAACGAGTACCAACACTTCTTCATTTGTTTTCTTCTCTGTCCAACTGTTTGCAACTCGACCGACTAAGACCGCTAAATCGCATCGTTTGCGCTCTGATACTAAATTCCTCGCTGGCATTGTTTTCAATCACACGATTTTACGATGATGAAATAGTTGTTGTATCGTTATCATATCAACATTATTTCCACTTGTGTATTTACTTCTTCATGGAATTAGAATTACAAAGGCGTTTTTTAGTATAAAAACAAATACTATACCCCGTGCCATAATAAACAAAACAGACATCCAGTGTTGCCAACGAAGAATCAAGCTGCCCACCACAAGCGATGGTTAGAGTATACTTTTCGGGGCGGTAAGGGGCAATTGGTAAAGTATATACGTGGGGGCCCTATGAATCGTCTTGGGAAAACATTCCTTTTTTTTTAATAATTTACTTAGTAACGTTTTGGCCAAAAATATGTTTCTCGTATAGAGAGTGCTAAGACAAACACTTTTTGTAACTAGCAACTTTAGGCTAGTACGCACCTAAGCCGAGATATAATAGACCCTTGAAGTTTAAGGCCTAGAACTTTTAAGGAGAAATATCTCGGTTTAGGTGCGTCTTAGGCCAAACTGCCATGGACAAAAAGTGTTTGTATAAGGCCTAGGCCCCTCTACACGACAAAAATATAAAAAGGCCTAATATAGACACCTTTTGTCCTCAGCAATTTTGCACTAAGGCGCATCTAGGCCGAGATACATGCCCTCAAAGTTCTAGCCCCAAAACTTCAAGGGTCTATATCTCGGCCTAGATGTATCCTAGGCAAAAATTGCCCAGAACAAAAAAAAAATTGTAATAAGCCTCTCTACACAACAAAAATGTAAAAAAATATTTTCGTAGATAAAAATCACCAATTTTTTATTCAAATGTTTTGCCCTCACATTTTTTGGAGAAATAACATTAATATTACACATATTGTAACAAAAATAATGAAACTCACCATAAGCCATACCATAATACATTTCACTAAACAAGTCCACTAATCACTAAAATCAATATTTGTACGCTAAAAGGGAAGCCTAAGCTCCCAGATTTGGTGGAAAATCTACTAAGTTGGCAACAATACGCCAATGCGTTTCGATATTCCATTTTTATAAAAACAATTATTTGTGTGGAATACAACAAACATGCAATTTAAAAATTTCATATATGATTTTTATATTAAGGAACATTAAATATGTAATTATAAAAGCCATTAATAGAAAAAAATAAAAAATAAAATATTAGTTTTACTGGGCCAAACTTGTAGAAACGAAACGCAAGAAGAATGACTATCACAACTCAGTTTCATTCATTCCCAAACCGATAACGACGAAAACTGTTGACAATTCCTCGCAATCAAGCCGATCGCGATGCCATCGCGATCAGCTTCAAGATGATTGCGATCCCGATCAGAGTTAGACAATCAGCCTGCAGGTAATCATCGCGAATAATAGTTTTTTAAGCTCTTGGTGATAAATTTGTAACAGGTCTGCAACTTTGGGGTCACTCAAGTTATTATGAATGAAATTTGTGTCTGTTTCGATTAAGGTTGGGTTAATGATTTTCCAGTTGTCTCTAAATTTTTTAAATAACGGTATATCAGGACTGCTTGTAACTTGGTGAATTTTTGATTCAAACACGCCTATCAAGACTAGTTTATAAACACGGTGACGGCAAGCAAGAAGCAGTAACTCACTGTTTAATCTTTGTTCAAAAAGAACACAAGCGCCATTTAAATGGCCCTTATTAGATGCAGTCGTGTCACAGCACATTATTTGGGCTTTATCATCAAGATTAGGAGTTCAACTTTCCTAGTCAGCCCACTGTCTTTAAAAGCACTTGTCAAATTGTCCCATACTTTTGCGTTTGCAGCATCTTGAATATGAACGAATAATATTGGATCAAGTAACAGAATCAACTTTGATTTGGCTTTTGTGTCATTCAGGATACTTTTTTGATCCGTCGTGGGCACTGTTGTAACGTAATCAAAATTTCAATTACAGATTTTAACAAAATACAAATTTTCTAGTTGCAAATAGGCCTTGACATCAAAACTCCAAGATGCCCAATTTTCACGTACTCAACTTTCCAATAGACATCGAGTTATTGGTCATATTATTTTCGCTCATTTATTATAGAATAATATGAGTATAATAGCTGAATTGAGCTGAAAAACAAAACACACTCGTTCGCGGCTGCGGTAACTAGAAGTAGAGACCATAATTAAAGATAGTAGTTTGAGAACTGATGATACCGTGTTTCGACCAGTGCTGTACGTATCGATAAAAGAAGACCGTTTTCCACCCCGAAGGGAAAAAAACGAGTATTTTAAGTCTTGCCGAGGCTTGACCGGAGTAAGCTCTTGCCGGCTCTTCGGAATAAGGTACTGACGAAACCGCGCGCCTGCCGTCGCCCCCCGCGCGGGGGAGGGAGGGTGTGCCACCACACCACGGTGTGTGACGCCGGAGAATCGCGCCAGGCTGACTGGACGAGTTCTACATCGCTCTGATCTAAATCTGCTATGAGCTCACCCCAACCCGTATCCTCCAAACTTTCAACGGGGGATGGTTGATGGAGAGGTCCACTATAGACCTGTTGATATCCCCAATCTGAAAAGGAGCTTCTAGAGCCCGTCTTTTCAAGTCGCCTCTCCAAAACACAGTTTCCCATCGAGGCACCATCAACAAGTAAGTCCCTGATGCTTGGTTGAGGTGTCGAAGCACCCTGGGTATCAGAGGCGGGGGAGGGAATACCCACGCCAGATCGTAATGCCAAGTCCGACTGAACGCATTGATGAACTCTGCCTGGGCGTCCCATGCCTCTGGCGACGCATAAACAGCAACCACTTTCGACTGATTTGTGGCAAACAGGTCTATCTGCGGCACGCCCCACTTTGCAAACACTTTGGTCGTCACACTGCTCGTAGCATGCCAGTCTGGAAGACGCATTTGCCTCGACAGACAGTCGGCTATGGAGTTGTATCGGCCTGGTAAATAGAAGGCCTGAAGAACCAATCTCAAACTGTTCGCAAGCAATAGGATCATTTCTGCTTCCTCTAGCAGCGTTAAAGATCTCGTTCCTCGACACGACCGTCTTGTTGTCGGATTGAACCATGACTGATTTGTTTACCACTAACTCCTGAAATCTTTCTAGAGCTATATGAACCGTGGCTCCTTCCGGTTTATGTGCCACGCCGCCTGCTAGGTAGTCTATTTCCCCGACAAATGATGATCGCCCAACTGAATCCCCCCAGCCTTCGTCGGAGGCGTTGGTTGAGAGAAATACCGTAGGTTCGGGAGTGAAGATCCTTCGATTGCTCGATTGGGAATGGAAAACAACTTGTTGGGCTGACTTTTGGGCAATTTCAGACTGGCTCTCTGAATATGTCCGGTGTGCAGACGACCTAGCGGAGTGACTAAAGCTGCAAAACCTAGACGACCTACTAGAGCAGTTCCCGACCGCCATGACCACCGACCCTCTCGTAAGAGCTTCTTTAAATCGACCACCAGTCGGAGAACTTTCTCTAAGGGAAGTTTCTTCTCGTTGGCGAATGTGTCCCAATCTATGCCTAGAAACACTATCTTTCTTGTAGGACGCAGGATAGATTTCTGCAGGTTGACGCACCAATCCAAGCCTTGCAGAATGCTGACAGCATACCTCATCTGGTTTTCTAGACAAACTGGGTCCTGGTGGGAAAAAAGAAAATCGTCTAGATACACGTGAACTCGAAGGCCTCTTGTTCTCAGGTAACCTGCTTCCCATTTGGTGACGTGAGCGAAGACTAACGGCGCGCTGGATAGACCAAAAGGAAGGGGTGTCATTTGAAACAGATTGTTTGCTTAACCAAAGGCTAGAAAACGACGGTGACTCTGTTTGATAGGAATGTGGAAGTAGGTTTGACTTATGTCTAGTTTCCCGAGAGAATCGCCGTACTGGAGAAAGTCGGGAACTCGGGCTTGGTTTATTAGACGAAACTTTTGGGGTTTAGGTAATAATTTAGACAGCGTAAATCTAATATTTGCCTTACTTTTCCGTTGGATTTTGGAATCAGAAACATTCGAGACAAAAATCCCGTCGGATGATGGCATCTTTCTATCACCCCTTGAGAGTAGAGTTGTCTCACCTCTCTGGTCATAGCAAACGAGGTTTTTGTCGCGAATCTTTTAGGTTTTCTTGTAGAGGTATGGAGGGCGGTTTCGAGACAAAGGGTATCGTATAGCCCGAAATTATTCTTAGAACTACTTTTCGGGCTCCTATCAGCTCCCATTGAGGCAAGAACCTTTGCAGCTGCCCTCCTTGAACATTGTCAATATGGCCTATTAGATTTTCAAAGTTTCTTGTCGTTTTCATTTCCATGATGTCTCTTTCTTTGGTTCGGCTTGGACTGTTTCCGCGTAGATGTGGAAGGATGTGCCGTATATTGGTTAGAGGGTCGTGATCTCACATGCTTCCGGCCCCTGGCATGCGGGGCTGGTTTACGAAAGGTCTTAGAGGACGAGGATGTATTTTTATCCGCAGTCTTTGTATTTTTATCCGCAGCGTTTGCTGCTGAAATACGTCCCACTTTTCGCTGTCAAACGGCTACCGGATGTAATTTTAATGATTCGTGGTGTATCTCCGTGTGTAGAACGCTCGGGGTGTCTCTTTATCCTTGTAAAACTTAGTTAGAAGCTTTCTTAGTTCTTCCAATGTTGCACCAGGAGAAAAGGTTATGTTTTCATCAGTTAAAACTTTTTGCACTTCTTCCTTTGTACATAACTAAATGAAAGTTCTTTTGCCGGATTTTACAAACGCTACTTTCTCTTCTGAACTGAGTTCTGTCCCCGACATGTAACTGTTTTTACAAGTTATTCCCAATAATTTCGATTATTTGCGCCTTTGCAGCCAACACAAGCCAATTTCACGTTTTTTTGACACTGACGACTTTTTTTCCGGGCCTGGATACAAGTTATGGCCAAATGTCAAATCAAAAATATTAAGATGGTGTCCCTTTGAAATTTTACTGCAATATATTGCTAGCTTCACTATTCATGAATTAGCACTCATTTTAATAATAATACTAATAATAAGCCCCCTACAAATCTAACATCACGTCCGGCACGACCATCTATTGCCACGTGGGGGGCGGACACTGGCAGCTCTTAGCTTCTAACTCACCAGTGACCAACGGTGCGCTAGTTAAAAAGCGATATGCGACTCCGAAATAGAGTAGTTCCTCAAGTGGGTCCTCGCCCACAGGTGAGGGAATCCCACCCCGTTCCTTCGGGTTCGGGCTGCCCCATCGTATTTGAGGGGGGCGACATATCGCTTTCTGCCCAGTCACTGACTGCTGCAGACACTAAATCAAAAACTACTGAATCACGGCCATCATCACCTATATCTTCCACTCATAGCTTATTCCCTTCACCAAATTCTTCTCCTAATCCGTTTGAATATGCCGTTAACTCGCGGTCACCCACAGTCAGTCCTACGTCAGTAGATGTTGAGCAGGAGGCATATAGCCTAGAACCTGCTCCCACTATTGGCAAGAAGCGTGCGCGAACACATTTTGATGCGGAAATGAACATATTTATATGGCGCACGTATCTTACTATAACAAAACTAGAAAAACACACTAAAAAATTTATAGACCCGCTACACGTAAAATTTTGCGAAGCATTCCCTAACGTTAACATAACAAAACAAAAAATTGCGGCCCAAAGAAGGGATATAGTCAATAAAAAACTACTATCAGAAGACCTTATGGACAGTATAAAACAAGAAGTACTATCGTGTGTTTAGAGGGATGAGTAATACTAATGAGTGAAACGACCATTCGGTATCATGACAGATGTATTACTGATTGATGTCCTAATACAATGGAGCATCTAACTTACTACCTATCTACATAATATCTAGCGCCTACTACACACCTCACCTTCGGCGATAGAGAAAAAAAAAATGATTACTTGTATATCATTTTTTTTTTTTTTTAAGTTAGGCAAATTAACTCTACGAATTGATTACAAAAAAAAAAAATAACAATTAGATTTTATGGCATCTAATTTTCTACTAATTGGTTATAAGTAATTCTCAGAATCTTTTCTGTAAAGTAATAAAAATGATCAATTAGAAAATTGATTACACTAAGTACTCTTACCACAAACATTATATTCAACTTTTTAAAAAAAGTATATATTGTTATTTATTATTATAATTTCCTAACAAACATAATATTTTCATGACCTGCGCAGGTACATTCATTCTAATTAAGTTGTATATAATTTCGTATTATTTTTATGCACTATTACTATCTTATTATTCTTTTTTACCTTAACATTGGAGTCTAAATCCTCGATAACAGTAAATGGACCATCATACAATTGATCTAATTTACTGCCTGTCTCATTCTTGATTAGTATAAGATCATTTGGCATGTAGACAATAGGGTTGACATATTTGTCATAATATGCTTTTCTTTTTTCCTTTCTACGAATCAGGTTATTTCTTGCATCTCTATGTGCAACCTGCAATCGGTACTTTAACTCTAAAGCATAGTTATCCGGATTGTAAAGCGGTTCTACTTCGTTACATAAATTACTGGGTACATCACATGTTCTACCAAATACTAGTTCAAAGGGGGTATAATTAGTTTCAGTGTGTACAGTATTATTATAACTGAAACTCCAAAAAGGCAACCAATAACTCCATGTGTCCTGACGGTTTTCACAGTAAGTTCGCAAAAATGCAGCCATGTGTTTGTGAGAGTTTTCGAGTGCACCTATTGATTGATGATGATAAGGAGTGGATGTTAATTTTTCTATTTGCAATAATTTACATACTTCAGTCATAACACTAGAAACAAATTCGGAACCTTTATCGGTAGCAATTTTCTCTGGTATTCCGAAACGTAGTATGAAGTTATTGACAAAGGATTTTGCAATTGTAACTGTTTCTTTATTTTTTAACGGATATACCTGTAAAAACTTGCTCAACTCGCATTGCAGAGTCAGCACATAGCAGTACCCTTCCTCATCACGCGGTAATGGACCAACCACGTCCAAGAACACTTTTTGTAACGCATACGTTGAAGTTGTTGTGATAGTCATTTGCTGTTTTATTGGTCGCGAATATTTCATTCTTTGACACTTAGTACATTTATTTACTAACTCCTTAACGTCCTTTTCAAGGCCTGGCCAGTAATATTTTCTTTGAATATTATTAATCATTCTTCTGATTCCAACATGTCCGCTAGTCGGTAGCATGTGGTAATCTTTTAAAATCATAATTTTTTCGTCTTCATCTGTGATTCTTTTTATTCCTCTTAATATACAAATTTGCGGACCGGTCCACACTTCTCGACTTTTTACTTCATTACATATTTCTTTCATAATACTTTCATTATTTTCTTTTTTAAGTATGCATACTTTACTTATTTTATATTCGTTACAAAAATCAGCCAACTTCGTCACAAAATCGTCTCGCGAGTATTGTGCTCTATATTGGAGATTTACGTATATTATTTTTTCTTTTTCATCATAAATAAAACACTCATTGTATATTGATTTTCTTCCTAAGCTTTTTAATTTATTTACTGTCTCTCCTTCCATCCAAATCATCTCAACATAATCACTAGGTTTTCTTAATAATTCCACAACTTTCGGTTGATCAGACCAATCGTTGGTAGCATTACTAAGATCCTGTGTTCCTTTCTGTGTGCTTTCCATTCGTTTCCTCTGTGCTCTCGTTGTCACATACACCTCATGCTCACTCATGCTTTTTAAATCTTCTGACGATATAATTATTCTAGACAAAGCATCGGCTATTACATTAGTTTCTCCCTTAATGTATTTAATATCAAAGTCATATTCTTCCAAAGTTAAACGAAACCTTAACAATCTGCTCGAAGGATCTCTCATTCCAAATAAATAAATGAGAGGTTTATGATCGGTTAGAATAGTGAACTTTCTACCGAATAAATACGGTCGGAAGTATTTCACGGCCCACACAATAGCTACAAGTTCCTTTTGAATTGTTGGATAATTTCTCTCGGCTTTATTTAACGGTCTACTTGCATAAGCCACTGGTTTCATATTGCTATTACAAAGTACACAACCAACAGAAACTAAGGATGCATCCGTCTGAAGCACGAACTCGTTATTTTCCGAGAAATCAGGATACTGTAGTATTGGCGGCGATATTAAAGTAGTTTTTAGTTTTTGAAAAGACTGTTCACAGTCGGAAGTCCAAAGAAACGGTTCATATTTCCTAGTTAATTTATTTAAAGGTGCAGTAATTTCTGCGAAGTTTGGAATGAATTTACGATAGTAGTTTGAAAATGCGATGAAACGCTTGACCTCGTCAGCAGTTTTTGGTGTAGGATATTTTTTCAAAACTTCGACTTTCATAGGATCTGGCGATATGCCGTCCGCAGAGACGACATGTCCCAAATAGAGAATTTCCTTTTTAAGGAATTGACATTTTCGCGGGTTTAACTTGAGGTTCACTTTTCTAAGCCTTTCTAAAACATCCATTAAATTTTTATTATGTATATCTAATGATCGGCCAAAACAAATTAAATCGTCCAGATAAATGAAACATTTTTCGTAATTTAGTCCTGCCATAGCAATTGTCATTGCGCGAGAAAAACTACTTGGTGAAGTTTTGAGACCCATCGGCAGTCTTGTCATTTGATATTGTCCGGATGGTGTTGTAAAAGATGTGTATTTTCTATCTTCTTTTTCCAATTCTAACTGGTAATAGCCTGAGCTTAAGTCTAAATGACTAAAGTACATTGCTCCGGAAAGAGAATCAAGGATATCAGTAATATTCGGAAGTGGAAATTTGTCATCTAAAATTCGTTCATTTAGTTTTCGAAAGTCAATTACCAATCTCCACTTTTTTGAATTATTTTCTGACTTTTTTGGAACAAGAAGAATTGGACTCGACCAATTACTTCGAGTTTCTTCTATTATATTTTCCTCTAACATTTTGTTCACCTGTTTTTCTAACTCATTTTTCTGAAAATGTGGAAATCTATATGGTTTGACATAAACCGGTGTAGCGTCCGGTTTTAACTTAATTTCTGCTTTACTAACATTTGATACTGTCAATTTATCTCCATCAATGTGAAAAACATCGCAATATTTTGCACAAATATTTTGGGTTGATTCTTTTTCCTCTGTATTTAAATGTTCTAAGTTCAGCTCCTTAAATAATTTCCTGATCCTTTCTGGCTTTTTCTCATCCCTTCCAAACGCACATTCAGCATAACCTGTCAAATCTTCCGTTTCTGGCTTGAAGTTATAAATATAAACATCACTATCTCTCGTATTTATTATCTGTACAGGTATTTTCCCTTGCTTTGGATGTACTATACTGCTACCTAAGAAAACTCCGTTACAAAGTTCTTTTGATAATACAACACATTCCTTAATTTCCTCCGTCTCTAACCAATAAACTTTCTCACACCTAGCTGGTATATGCAATTTCCATTCCAGATCTACTTCTGTAAATTTCATCGGAATCTCAACGTGACACCGTTCCTTTCCTGTCAACGACAAAGTTTTGTATTCGTAATCAATACGACAATCATATTTTAAAAGGAAATCTTCTCCGATTATGCCGCTACGCGAACAGCTCATATCTTCTAGAACATAAAACTTGTGTACAAATTTCTGACCTTGTATGGAAAAATTTAAATAAACATAGCCTAATGTTTCTGTTCGACCACCTATGCCGTTGATGCGAACCTTATGTGATTGGATTGGAATGTTGCATCGGCTAACAACTTCATATTTCACGAGACTTATAGAAGCTCCTGAATCTATCAGCCAATTACAATTTGAATTATTTATAGGTATATCTACATAGTTACTGCAATTATTGTTAAAAACGCTATTTACGAAAAAACTCTTCTGCCTCGGCATTAGACGTATTAATAGGAAAATTCATCCCCTGTACAAAATGTACACCCCGAGCACGCCCATAAGGCCTACCTCTAGAAAAGGGTCTATTTGGGCGGCCGTGGTATGAATTCTGACTGTACCTGTAGTTATTATTCTTTGTCGCGTAATTAAAATTCCTGTTTGGCACATTTTTATAGGAAAAATTACGATGTTGATTTGAAGGATAACCAGATCTTCCGGCACCCCTGAAACTTCGGCCACGAGTTGGGAAATGTTTCCCGTAGGCTGAAAAATTACTTCGCTTACCTGTTCCACGGTGACCATAATAGACAGATCCCTCGCTCTCCATGCGATTACTTGAAAGCTCTTCGTCTTTTGCGGCTCTAATTACGTCCTTTAGAGTGGAGTAGTTGCGGGCAGCTAAAATGACGCTCAATTGGCGATTTCTCAATCCGTTAGTGAAACTTTTTATTGCTGTTTTTTCATTAATTGGTGACAATACCTCAATTGTTTTTTCAACACCTTCGGCCTGAGAAATCGTCAAGTTGACAAACATATCTTCTAGTTTTTTACCGAATTCGTCTATAGTGTCTGATGACTGTTTTGCATTAATTAATTGAAGCTGGATGGTGTTACTAGATTTTTTAGTGAGCAAGTGTACTTTCATATCATGAATTAATTCGGCACACGAGTCGTAACTCTTTTCGAGGCGCATTTTAGCGCTCACTGATAACCGCGTCTTCAAAACAAAGTTAATGAGATTAACCTTTGAACTATCCTCAATCATAGATTCGTATAATGTGATGGCATCAATGAGGTTTTTGGTTACCTCTTCGTCCCCATTCATTATTGGCAGCAAAGAAGTTGCTGTTTTTAATTCAAACTTCTCCATTTTCGGTTCAGTAGTTTCTGGTCTTTTACACAATTCTTGTATTTTTACATAAAATTGTATGATTTGGTCATAAACATTATCTGCATCGTCATCGTCTAATTCTTTAAAAATTACTTCACATTTTTCAAAAATTCGTGTTGCTTCTGCTAACTTATTTTCTGCTACTTTACCTATAAATCTAGCTTGACCTCTATTTACTAGGACATTCTTAATTTTCTTCAATTCCTCCAAAAGTTTTAAAAATGTCTCCATTCCTTATACTAAACAAAAGTAATAGAAAAAGTACCATACCGTCACGCAGCGTAGTGAATGTCGGCCTTATACGTACATTGGAATGCAAACCTGGCAGGGTCGCCATATCGTGTGTTTAGAGGGATGAGTAATACTAATGAGTGAAACGACCATTCGGTATCATGACAGATGTATTACTGATTGATGTCCTAATACAATGGAGCATCTAACTTACTACCTATCTACATAATATCTAGCGCCTACTACACACCTCAGTACAACGCTCAATAAACACAGTTACACCGAACACCCAACCTATAATGTTAAATCAGATCCCATGTAATAATGGCGTCAGCAATAACAGTAGTGGTATACCAAACCATTCTGAAAGTCAATCCCAAACATCTTCTACTGACATAAGTTCTAGTTCATGTGCGGATTATTCCAACGTTTTGTCAGTAATGAGGCCTGCAACCACTAAAGCAGGAAAAAGCAGAGAGAGAATGATTTGGTCTGATCAGATAAATAGAGACCTACTTAAATGCTATTATGTAGTAACTAATTGTGAAACAAATTTAACAAGCTACCGACCATTAACACACCAAAAATTTATTGAAATGCACCCAGAACTCCACTTTATCGGTGAACAAAGGCTAGCTGACCAAATTAGGGTAATAAACCGGAACAATAGAATACAACCAGATGAACGTGAAGCAATAAAGCGCCAAGCACACGCAGAGTCACAAACATCTTCGAATGCAGATAGAGATAGGCAAACATACCTAACATATGCTGATGCTACACGTAACCATTCCGATACAACAACCGAAACCCAAAACTCACAAGAAAGTAATACCTTAATAACAGTAAATGAGAATAGTGAAACAACTAAAAACTCTCAGAGTAATTTAACAACATCCAGAGAAACTATGAATCAAAACCAAACTCTCGAAATAGAAACAATATTTGCCGAAGCGTTTAATTATTTTATAAACATAGAACCAACTAATCGAACTTTCATACCAAAACAGCGAGCATAAAAAAAATTGGCTATAATAGTAGATGAAATAAACACAAATATTTTACCTAAATATGTTCAAATAGATTCGGAGTTCAATACACTACAAACAGCTGTGTACACTGCTGCGTGGACGGCAGCAAAACTTAATGGTGCTAAATTAAAAATTCCTCCACCTCAGATTAATTACAATAGACGGAAAACGCGGATACCAAGATGGCAAAAACGAATAGAAAAGAGGATCGAGGCCTTACGGGCTAACATAGGACGGCTAACGCAATATATAAATGGAAATAGGAGCGAGAAAGTCACCACACACGTGCAGGCAATTTTAAGACAATATAAAATTCATACCTTACATGAAGAGCCTAACCACACAATCTCAGAGTTTTTAGACACACTAAGGCAAAAATTGACCGTAGCCAGCAGTCGCCTTAAGCGTTACAAAAGTTGCACACTCAGAAAAACACAAAATAACAAATTTGAAACGAATGAAAAGCAGTTCTATAGAGTCCTTAAGACTTCGACGACCAACCACACAAATTGTGATGAAAATAACAGCGACAACACACGTAATTCACCTCCTACAGAAGAGCTACACGGGTTTTGGTCACACTTATGGGAGAATCCTAAGACACATAACGTAGACGCGGAATGGATAAATGACGAAAAAAATAGGGTCATAAACACTGAACCGATGAACTACGAATATATCCCGATAGACATTTTCCAAATGGTCATAAGTAAATTACACAATTGGAAATCACCTGGCTCAGATAATATCCACAACTATTGGCTTAAAAAACTTACCTACATCCACCCTTTTTTACATAATTATATCAACAAATTCATAAAAGACCCCACAATAATGCCTAAATATATCACTGATGGAATAACATACATGCTACCCAAAAAACAGAACGACCTGGCGAACCCAGCAAATTATAGGCCTATTACTTGCCTACAAACAATATATAAAGTTATAACATCTTGCATTGCAACCATCAATAGTATTCTAGCTTATAACAATAGTATTCTTACAGAGCAGCAGAAGGGGTGCCGAAAATTTAGCCAAGGATGCAAAGAGCAATTACTAATAGATTCAGTCATACTTAGGCAAGTCCAGCAAAGGAAAAAAGACTTATTCACAATTAGAGATGGGTAACCACCCGGGTAAAAACCCGCGCTTGGGTAATAACCCGGTTTTAACCCATTTCAATCCACCCAAAGCACCCGATGACTGGGTAAAAACAGACGTAAAATTTTAAATGATTTATTACCAAAATAAGATGAAAAATAAAAAGATGCAAGGGCAAATGTTAAATATAATCATAGTTTAAGTATGATAAGAACACAATACCTGTTTTTATTATTCCTAATGACATAAAACATGTAATAAAAATGAAAAGGTGAGTTTGCTTCGAATGAATTTGTTCCACTGCTACACATTAGTCGAAATTATTTTTCAAGAATATAAAAATATTGATTAGGAATCTGCCATTATAATTAAACATTAATACAAAACCGACATTCAAATGTTAGGTACGTCGGTGAACCTTTAAGGCCTAGTGATGTTACAATCAGTAATAGCTTAGTATCCAAAATAATATTAAGTGATCGGTTGTTTTTTGCTTTCTTGTTGACCATTTATATTTATCAAAATATTTATAGATACTTCTTTAAAATGCAACATATTCTTAGAAAAGGTTTCTAACACCCCGAAGAAAGGCGTAAAAAGGTATGTACAAGCACATAATAAAAAATAGTACCTAGCACAAGTCCAATTTCTTATTGTTCGGATGATTTACTACTTGCTTTGTTTGCATTTGGTTTTATCTGGAGATTTTGACGATTCGCAAACGTGTTTTTTACCTACAATTGCTTCGATCCCCCGAGTCTGGAGGAAATCAAAGGTCATAGCCTTTCCAAAGCCCGGAAAACCAACAGACAGTCCCAAAAACTTCAGGCCTATCTCACTCTTGTGCCACACATATAAACTTTTTGAGAGACTAGTGTTGTCCCGCTTAACAGGCTTCATTGACCCCAAATTGATCCCAGAACAAGCGGGTTTCAGACCGGCCAAGTCTTGCAGCAGCCAGACACTGAAACTGACGCAACACATCGAGGATGGTTTTGAACTGAGGAAGGTAACCGGTGCTGTATTCGTAGATCTGTCCCCAGCCTACGATACAGTAAATCTTAAGCGGCTGTTAAGGAAAGTGGAGACGATGACAGGCGACCTTAAATTCGTCTCAATTCTTCGAGAACTTCTCCATAACCACCGTTTTCAGGTGCATCTTCTTCAGGACAAAAGTCGTTGGAGGTCGCAAAAGAACGGACTGCCTCAAGGCAGCGTTCTTGCCCCGTTGCTCTTCAACATATACACTAACGACCAACCATCCTGTCCAGACACGTGCCGCTTTCTATACGCCGACGACAGTTTTGAGGAGGTTGAGGTGAACTTATCTGAGGCTTTGAAGGACTTAAGCAAATACTATAGAGAAAATTCACTAAAACCCAACCCATCAAAAACTGAGTCCTGCGTTTTCCATCTCCGCAACAGTCAAGCAGATCGTAGGCTCAATATTGAGTCCGAGATATTTGGGCATTACTCTGCATAGGTCACTTACCTTCAGTAAGAACTTCCAAAATATAAAAATGAAGGTGTTCGCTCGGAATAACCTTTTACAGCGCCTTACTTCTACTGGATGGGGAGCAACACCTCATGTTCTGCGAACTTCTGGGCTGGCGTTATCCTTTTCTGCAGGTGAGTACGCAAGCCCTGTGTGGAGTCGTTCAGCCCATGCAAAGCTAGTGGATACAGCCTTAAATGAGACTTGCCGGATCATAACTGGTTATCTGAAACCGACCCCGGTTAGACAGCTATACCCACTGGCTGGTATGGCGCCTCCAGCTGTTCGCAGGACTATGGCTAGCTCCCTTGAAAGAGCAAGGATGAAGTCAGATGCACGGCACCCTTTACACGACCACATCCCAGTGCCACAACGGTTGAAAAGTCGTAAAAACTTTGTAAAGTGCGTGCCTCCTCTTTGCACCGACCTCAAACAAGCGAGGTGCAAACTTTGGCAGGAAAAGGTAACCCTACCAGCTCCTTTCGTCCCTATCGCTAAAAGCTTGCCGCCTGGTCATAAATTACCTTGGCCGGTTTGGAAGTCCCTGAATAGACTTCGGACCCAAACTGGCCGGAGCAAGGAAAACATGGCCAAGTGGGGCTTCTTGGAGGGTGCTGACGTAAGCTGTTTGTGTGGTCCGGTCCAAACGATGCACCACCTAATATCGTGTCCGGCGTGCCCCAACACCTGCACAAAGGACGATCTTATGACAGCGTCTGCCAGCGCTGTCAATGTGGCCAAGTTTAGTGTCTGCCATCGACACGCTAAGAAGAACCAACAATTGTTTTCCAGGTAAAAGTCATCAGCGCAAGCCTTTTAACAATTGATATGCTTTTGTATTGTTGTATTTTTGACTTAAGCGGTACCTTTAAAAAGCACTGCCACTATGTTTCAAGACAATGTTGTTCGAGTAGTGCGTCCTACCAATCATGATCATGACATACGGAGTTGAGAATCGAGCAATAAAACATGTCACTCAGAGAGCTTTGGAAAGGTCTATGGTCGCAATCTCGCTATTAAATAAAGTTATAATAAAAAAGCAGATACTAGGTTATGCGGTACCTTAGCTAAAATGACCCATCTCTAGTAAACTTATGTATGTTTGAATGACTGCAAATATAAGATGCTCTAAATGAAAATAATTTTTAGTAGCCAAAATGACCTTTTCACGCACATGCCCAGCGCCTAAAGCTTATTTAATCAAGCGGGTGATTTTTGTTATGATTGTTATTAGCCATTTTTACTATAAAGAAAGAAATAATTAGAAAGCTGTGAAATACTAATTGTATTCTTTTAGATTTGCTTGGAATAAAAACCATTTTTTAATTATTTTTTACTTATGCTGTTTTCACCCATCAATTTGGGTAATAATGGGTTAAAACCGGGTGATTTGGGTAAAAACCGGGTTTTTACCCGGGGGGGTTGAATGGGTTTTTACCCGCTACCCATCTCTATTCACAATGTACATAGATTATAAAAAAAGCATACGATTCTGTTCCCCACTCTTGGTTAGTTGAAATTTTAAAAATATACAAAATTCACTCAACAATAACTTTATTTTTACAAAATATTATGATGCACTGGACTACTAAACTTAGGCTTAGCATAAACGGAGTAAATACAGAAACAGACAGTATCAAAATACAGCGAGGAATATTCCAGGGAGACGCACTTAGTCCGTTGTGGTTCTGTCTTGCCCTTAACCCTTTATCGAATTCATTAAATGCTAGTAATACAGGTTACCTACTTCAGTATTGTAATCATGAGCATGACACAGAGCGAGATGCCGATGTACAAAAATACTATCTCAATCACCTTATGTATATGGATGATATCAAATTATATTCTTCCCAAATAGACGACCTCTACCAATTAGCTGAAATAACATAAAAGTTCTCACAGGATATAAACATGGAATTTGGCATCGATAAGTGTAAAATCAATTCAGTAAGGGCAGGAGAGAAACACGAACACTATTACGAATTACAAACTGGAGACAAGATCGAATCTATAGAACAAAATGCAACTTATAAATATCTGGGTTATGCCCAATCAAAGCAAATCCATTACAAGGAAGTAAAAAATACATTGACACAAGAATACAGACATAGACTTAATACCATAATGCGCACGTATTTACACTCAAAGAATACCACCAAAGCTATTAACACATACGCTATCCCGGTTCTAACTTACTCATTTGGTGTCATCAATTGGACAAAATCAGAATTGTTAAACTTGCAACGTCTCATTAACACTACGATGACTAAGAATAGGAAACATCATCCCAGGTCCTGCGTCCAGCGGCTCACGCTACCTAGAACTGATGGGGGCAGAGGCCTCATTGATATTACAAACCTGCACAATAAACAGATATCTAGTCTCAGAACATATTTTTACAATAAAACAGCTTCTTCCACCTTACATAAAGCAATAGTACGAAACGACCAAAAACTAACGCCGCTCAATTTACAAAATAATTCAGTGCAAAGAAATGAAATACAGACGGACAGACAGACAAAAACTGATGAATGGTCACGAAAAACACTACATGGACGACACTACCGCGATTTGAGCCATCCTAACGTCGACAAGACAGCGTCGAACGAATGGCTCGATCGAGGGCAGTTATTCCCAGAAACTGAAGGATTTATCATGGCCATTCAAGACCAAGTTATTGAAACCCGAAATTATCAGAAATTTATCATGAAAGTACCTAATACAGTAGATAGATGCCGCAGGTGTAACAGTGCAGCTGAAACCATCCAGCATATTACCGGTGCCTGTAAAGCAATTGTGCAGACGGATTATAAGTACAGACACGATCAAGTGGCCAATATCATCCACCAAAAACTTGCATTAAAATACAAACTGATCACAGCACCAGCTACAGCTTATTACAAATATACTCCCGACAGTGTACTGGAAAATAGTGTGTACAAAATGTATTTTGACAGAGCTATACTCACTGACAAAACCACGCATTTCAATAGGCCAGACATCACTTTTGTAGATAAAGAAAATAAAATAGCCCAGCTTATAGACATAGCCATCCCCAATACCCATAATCTACAACATACCATAGCAGAAAAACTGTCAAAATACATTGACCTTAAAAATGAAATAAAACAAATGTGGAACCATCAAAAAGTTACAATAATACCAATAGTACTATCAACCACTGGTGTCATCCCGAAGCAACTGAAACAATCATTAGACTCACTAGCCCTACCAAGTAAAACAACAATATTAATGCAAAAAGCTGTCATTCTAAATACATGCCGAATAGTTAGAACATTCTTAGATACCGATGCTACCTCCAACACAGAAATATCAAATAATAACAGCACAAATATTAATGGTGCACACTTGGCTTAGGCCCGTGTGCATCGTAACACCGGCAACAGTAGTAGCCGAGCCTAGAAAAAGGAAAAGAAAAATAATAATAATACATTCTTTTATTGCACACAAAACAAAAATTACATAAAAAACAAACATAGAGAAATTTTGATGGGCCAATAAGGCGGCCTTAATGCTAAAGTAGCATTCTCTTCCAGGCAACCATTTTATCAGTTTTCACTGCAAAACAAAGTCACAACTGTTTGTTTTATTACTTATTTTGCACTTTTTTGTTCAATGACTCGTCGTCGGATCTATTGGAATTAAACGCTTAGAATTAATTAATCAAGGATTTATTTTCCAATACTAGCAATAGGAGGGTAGTTGTGTATCAAACACCAACATACAACATACAAGCTAATATTCCGAAAGGTCACATACATACGATCAGCGTTTAGCAAAAGTATAAAAGTGCGAAGCGGATGAAAGTATGAGCTTCTCAAAAGCAAGACTTGAAGAATAAAGCGAATAATTAAGAAGTATGCAGCGTAAATGAAAAGCTTAGTGTAATTAACTAAATGCTACGGATGCAAAATTTAACATACTATACAAGTAACGTAGACTTACGTTCCGTGCTACGGAAGCAAATCTGAATCTGAAACGGACTTATATTAAACGGGAATATGAGCTTTCGTCTTTTGCTTTGTCTTCTTTCCTATTCCTTTACCCTTTCCTAATGTCTTATTTTATGTTGCAGGACCCCCATCTCTGCTTCTTCTTCACATACGCTTCTTCCAGCTACTACCTCCAGCTTCTTTTTGCTTTTTGGTTCTATAATGTTCATAGTCCCGAACCTCATTTTTTTTAGCAAATTCATAAAAGAGTTGCCAATAGCGTCCTCGTCGGTTTCATTTTTGGGCAGTCTTTCCAAAAGTACGTTGACGTCTAGAGACCAAAACCAGTTTTTCGAAATCCGGCTTTTACGTTTTTTTCTGAATTCTCAGAATGTTTGTCTACCAATAATTTTAATAGACGACGAAAACAGCCTTTCGGAATCGTTGATAAATGACCTTACATCGGTCATCTTCCATTTATTGAGTATATGTCTCCAAGCTGTTTTCATTGGCCGAAAAAACGCCACGTCTAAAGGCTGCGTTAAATGTGTGGAGTGGCCGAAAGGAACACAAAATGTATGTCGTTTTCTTTACAAAGACTAATGAGGTGTGCTAAACTAATGAGATGTGACGACAAATTATCGCCACTGAGAACTTGTTTAACCGGCCTGTTTAGAGACATTGGTATAACTAACGTTTTTATCCAATCGGAGAAAATTTTACCGTCAAACCAACCGGCGCTCCAAGAAGCTCGGAGGGTCTTTCTTTCATACTTGCGAGACATAATCTGTAAGAATAACATCAAAATATTGCTTTTGTGTAGTTTTGATTTCGGGGCGTTTTAAAAAATGTATATTGCAGGGTATATTGCAGTGGCGAAGGGTGAGATTTTTACGAAGGTAAGCCGGAGCAAAAAACACTTACCTACCCTGTGATGAACTGTTAGGAATTTTTGATAGTCTTCAAAGAATAAGGCCCCACTTTCACCATATATGAAAGGACTGATATCTTAATTAACAGTGTATTCAAGTATGATAAAAGTGGCTTTGAAAAAAGCCTTTTATGACTAACACTTCACTTCCTACACACTATTTTTACCGAATCACGCACGTTGAACTTCACAGAAAGAAACTGTTCAGTCACACCACCTCACCATCAGCTCCTGGGGTCGGTCCTGCATCGGCACTTTTGTTACGGAACGATAGACGCTGTTGTATGCGTTTAAACATGTCCGCCTGTATCTCTTTACGAATCCACTATTGGTGAATGGTGAACCTTTCTATATCTTTTGCATCCTGCAAAAATAACGAAGGCCCCAACAATCACGAAGAGGCAAATCACTAGAATCTGGTTGGTGTTCTCGACGTCTCGTGATGACGCCGTCGCTGCTGCTGCATTGCCCGCACCGTTTTGGGCAATTATAATCTCCTTTTCTTCAACTTTTGATTGTTGTTTTCCCATTGTTGAAGTAGTTCAAACAATTTCCTTGCAAAATTTTGGCTTCCGCTATTAGTGTCCAAACACGTGCAATTGCGTCGCTAAAGAAGACGAATGACGCCATGGTGCACATGCACATACCGTTTTTGCTGACCCGGCTTACCAAGAACTCCGCGCGCTCGGCCACTCGATAGCGCGCGGACCTGGCTTGGTCGCCATGTACTATGGTAGCTGTGTAGGGTATGTGTATGGGAGTTAAAGGAAACGTCCGACTTGAGTGAAGTGTTGTTTATTACTAATTTACCTATCCTAACACATTCATGATGCACGTAATGCATGAACCATTTACTACTACTCTACACGTGCTCCAAATCCTTGTTAAAACTTGCATGCTTGTTAAAAGTAAGGCAGCCAAACATAAACTATAAATTTAACAAAAAGGCAAAACAAAATTTAATCATGAATATAGGTATAAGTATAAGGTCACGGCATCTAATTCTGCGAGCAGTGAGGTGGCGCCGGTAGCGGCAGGATCTTATGCATGTAATCAAATGGTCAAACGAGGGCGCGGGTGCGGTAATTCTTGAGTGAAGTATATTTTAGTATACCGCTCTTTGCCGGTGCCAGCGCCGCTTCTGCGCCGCTTGTCTCGTGGTGGATCGGCCATATGATAAAGCATAAAATTCTGCTGCTGCCGCGCCCCAAAATTGGAGATCGAGATCTTACTACTAAAGAAAACAATACCTATTATTTGTATTCTAAAGCAATGCGTCGGTTCTTTTTGACAAAAATAGACAAAATTTTGCTGTAAAAGTTTTCATTTTAATAAAAATAAATAAAATAAAATTTCTTTATTTCAGACTTTTACATCCATAGCTTAGGTTTCATAACACTTAATTATAATGAATTTAAATTATATTATTACAAAATTACAGGTACGGGTTTATAATATGCATGTTTTGGTGCACATTTGTCCAGTGCATCAAGAAGGGGCTGTCAAGTCTATCAGCAACCATGCTCAGGATGCCGTTGGCACTTCCCCGCAATCTTTGCAGCGTTGCCGCGCATCGTTTGCGGATCATCGCGTGGAAGTCATCGACATGAGCATCCGCAAACATGCCCGACGCACTGCAATATCGCGGCAGCCCCAACAGCATCCTGAAGGCATTGTTGTATTGGACACGTAAAGAGTTCCACGATTTTTTACAATAATTTGTCCAAAGGCTACATGTATAGAGTGATGTACAGTATGCCCTGAACAGCGTTATCTTGACCTGAGCAGAACAGTATCTAAATCTTTGAACAATCATATTTGCCCTGACTGCCAACGCTCTGCGCTCTCTATCTATATCCATGTCATCACTCAAATCCTCGAGTCACTATATGACCTAAGTATTTGAAAGACTTTACCCGTATTAATGGAATACCATTCAAAGTAATGTCGGGTACTTGTGAGGGACACTTTTTGCCAGCTTTGAATACCATATATTCATTCTTTTTTGTATTGTATTTCAAACCATGAGTGGCAGCATATTCCTCACAAATACCCAGCAACTTCCTTAGTCCACTAACCGAGGGGCTGAGGAGAACCATGTCATCGGCATAGCTTAAATTATTAACACATATGCCGTCTATGTGACATCCAACATGAGTTCTGCTCAGCTCCTCGATCAGATCGTTTACATAAACATTAAAAAGAGTTGGGGAAGTCAACCCACCTTGCCTTACCCCGCACTTTAAGCTATACATTTCTGATGTGGCATTGCCCCACTTTACCATATTTGTTTGGTTTGTATACCAGTATTTAAAAATTCGAATTATTTCTTTAGGTATGTTACATTTTTCAAGTTTATTCCATAGTATGTCATATTGTACTAGGTCAAAAGCCTTCGAGAGATCTAAATAGCACGCATAAAGTGGAGTTTTTCTAGATGTATAATATTGGACAGTGTTTTTCAGAATTAAAATAACATTTTCAGTAGAAAGCCCTGACCTGAAACCAAACTGGGCATCGTTTATTTTCACATATTTACGTAGTTTCTTGTTTATAAGACTATCAAATACCTTGGCAGTAGTTGTGGCTAAGGAAATGATAGGTCTGTAATTTGATTTGGCAGAAATATCTCCCGTTTTGTTTTTTACAATAGGGACAACCAATGTTTTAGTAAGTTCAGATGGTAGGTATGAATGTCTAATACAAAATGTGAACAACATTGACAAAAGACGCGGAAGGTGTGGACCCGCATTATTGAAAGTGCTCAATGCTTAAACCATCATGGCCCGGTGACTTGCCTCGCTTCATTTTCTTTATTGCTTTAGCTATTTGCTTTGCTGAGAAGCTGATGGTTTCGCCACCCTCCACGACAGTCTCAGCACTGAACCCCCCCTCACAACTGGCAGACTCTGGCACAACTGCAAAATGATCCATAAAAAGATTTGCAATTTCCACTTGAGCTGTGACACCCTCAATGCTCACGGGAAGATTTGATAAGCAAATTCTTTTCGATGGACATTATAGCCAAATCAGATAATCTTTGCTCTTTTTGGCTATTTCGCACGTATGTGTGGATGCGTTTGAGAGCTGAGAATGACCTTCCAGCTGAGGCTACTGAAATTGGGAGTGACAGCAACAAACTGCAAAGAGTTAAAACTTGAGGAAATATGTCACCTAGACACGAGTTTTTCAGGTGCAAATATAACTCGTACGAGTCAAATTTATTTAGAGATGTAGATTCAAACAAGACCTTAAGTTCGTTTTTCAATGTAGTGTAATCGAAAATTTCTGGAAAATTTGACATTAAGCATGAAACTTTTTCGGAGGGGAATGACTGTTTGTACAAAGTGTACTTCGTTTTATTTAGTAAATCAATAAATGAAAGTTGTAAAAAGGATGTGTATCTTTGTGCTATCTGATTGGAAATCCATTTTTCGATAGACTCTATCTCTCGTTTGGCAACTTCAATATCAACTTGTCTGCTCTGAAGCAGAGCGAAAAGAATGTCGGTTTTTGCAAAGATTTCTGAGAAAACATGCAGGAAAAAGCAAAATTGCATATCTGTCAGTTTTTGTACTAGGCATTCAGACATTGAAACCGATTCGCTATCCCATGTGTCCGATGATTCTAAAATTGTATTTAATGTTTCAATCATGTCTGGTCTGCAATTGCAAATAACATTTATTATCCGCGAATGATAATGCCATCTGGTTTCCGCGACTCCGGGTAGGCGGCGATCAGCAATTTCTTTCAAAAGATTCGATCGCTTCGAAGATTTATTAAAGAAGCGTACGATGCTATTAATATGACCAAAAAAGGCTTTTAATTCCGGGACAAGTTCCAATGAGCGACTTAAGACCAAATTTAAAACGTGATCGTAACATGGCACGAATACCGCCATCGGACAAGTTTCGCGACATTACAGCAGCACCATCGTATGACTGACCTACTAGTTTTTCTTTGCAAGAGTACTCGTCCAGAATATTTAGTAGCAAATTGGATAGAACGTCGGCATTGCGACCACTACTAACGTCATAAAAACCCAGAAAACGCTCTTCTATTCCACTACTGGACAAATACCGTAATATGACAGTTAATTGTTCCCTATGACTGACGTCTGGCGTTTCGTCAATCATAGCTGCGACGAATTTGGCAGCATTTATTTCAGATTTAATCTCGTCACGCATAGCTGTAGCGATACAGTGGATTAAATCATTTTGAATATCGCTTGAGAGGCCAGAAAAAGCTGGATTTTGCAAGGAGGAACACTGCTCTAAATGTGAATCGAGAACTGAATCATATTTGCACAAATACTTTAGGGTTTCAATATAATTCCTTCGGTTGTCTGATTCTGATCCCTCATTGTGACCACGTAACGGTAATTCTTGCTTTCCCGAAAGAATAATCGTGTCAATAAAGCGTTTCATTAACTCGCGATTACGATCAACTTTTCTGTTGTGAACTTCAAAAGTATTTGAAAGCGAAGTTTCAATTCTAGTTTTGCCAAAATCATGAAGTAACAAGCAGCTGCGAATGTGCTTTTCAGTAGAAACATGTGTTTTGGCTGAATTTGATAGGTTATTAATATCTGAAAAGCCTGTGTTACTCCACACTGAATTCGAATCGGAAAACAATAAACAAGGAAAGCAAAACATCTTGTTCCTCTTGCAACTTCCCGTCATCCATGTATATTTTTCGTAAAATGACGTATGGAAATGTTTAAAAAAACCATCTCTTCGCTTGCAATCGATGGTCATGTTCGGGAGAGCACGGCCTGACTGGATGACATGCTTTTTGTTCTCAAAAGAAAGTCTAGAGAAAGAGGTTTCATCTTTTAACAAGAAGTCTGTCGAACAGCACTCTATGTGAATTAACGCCATAATGGCGAATGAAACTCACCGAGAATTTCGTAATGTGTAATAATTTTAATGCGTAAAACTCACAAACACTAACAACAAGTAAATTAGGAAGAAAAGACCACAAAAATCTAAAAAAACATCGAGCACACACTTGGAAAACAAGAGAGCAACGCCATATTTTAAACAACATAAAAATTCCGCGCCTCTATCGGGAAGTCCATGGCAAAAATGTGAACGGAAAGTTGTGCGCAAGTGAGTGCCCAAAATATAGTAGTGTAAAGTCTAAAATCGTGTGATTCCATGCGACAACAGCGCTGCGTCCCGCGGCTCGTATTTCATACAGCATTTACTCATTCATTCATTCATTCATGTTTACATTCTGGTACTTAGAGTTCGCGCCACGAAAGAAGTCCCGCGAAAAATGTTTCAATGACGACAATGACCCTTAATCTGATGAGTGTAAGGGTCATTTAAACTTTCACGGGACTTCTTCTTTCGCGACACGGACTCTTAAGAGTTTGCATTACACATCAAATCAATTTCCTAGTCCACTGCTGCTCTTATTTAATGTATTTATCACAACTAGGACGCACAGCAGCCATGCATGATTTATCGAATTTCTAGAGTCGCACTGATGAGCACGGGCATATTTTGTGTCTCGCTCACGCGTATAAGTCAGAAAGAGAAAGGATTTGCCTGCGTCCGACTTGTTTTAGATTACTGTCGCTAATGCGTATGCGCGAGTTACCGAAATAGCGATATATGGCGCGGGAGTAACCAATAAGTGCGAAAAGACAAAGTATATTGAAATGAACAATAATTACGGGTATTGGCTAGCTATTGAAAAAGGGTATGCCGATGGAGATCGACCTATAGTGACTATTGCAATGGAGTAAGGTTGAAGTTTGAATAAATAAAATGCTATTTATTTTGCATTTGTTTAAAACTTTGGTACAAAATTATGATGTTTGGCAGGCCTTACGTAAAAATACCTATACTAAGTAAAAGTAGATCGAGATGAGAGTGTGGATTTGTAGTGAACCCTTCGCCACTGGTATATTGTCAAATTCGATTTTTAATACGCCCCACCGAGGGGAAGTGCATATTCTCAAGGTTATAACGCCAAGCGCGATCGCGAAACAAAGTGGATTTATATGTATTTACGACAATACAGGTCAATTTGATACAACTAAAATAACAAACAATATACAAAAAATGTTTGCAAATTGTTCTGACGCCAAAATGCTACTTTTATCGATATTTTTGCAACCTCCGAAACGAATCACGCGTGCACGTCAGCCATCTTGAGAGGCGACTGACAGGTATGTTAATAGGTTATTTGACTGATTTTGGAAAACAGTTGTAAATAATTCCGTAAAGCATAATAAACACACTACATTAATATTTCCGTAGAACGTGCAGTATTTTCAACAAAAATTAATGTTAAAGTTTAAATTATGAAATTGGCGCTCAAAACGCTGTCTTTGTAATGGCGGACGCCATATGATTCGAGTGACGTCACATGCTAGTAAACAAGGCAACAACAAGGTGCAGAAGCTTCGATCTTTCGCGTTTTTCTTATTTATCTGTGAATTTATAGGACAAAATGTCTTATAAATGGTGTGTAGTACCACAATGTAAAACAATTCATTAAGAAATCCAGAAAAAGTGTTTAGTCAGTTCCAATGAATGCTAAAAGACGAAATAAGTGATCCTACAAGTATTTCATCGCATACAAATGTGTTTATGTGTGAAGATTGTCTTGCAGATATGTAAAACAAAAGCAAGGACAGTGACTTAAAGAGATTTAGTACATCATTGTTTATTCACAAGTGACCAAAGCAAGTGACAACATAACCTAAAATGCGATTTTGCAAAACTTGTACACAAAGTGCTAAATGCTTTATAGTTCTGATTATATAATTTCTTAGGTACTTACACAGCTGTTTTAACGTTTTTTAGTTCTGGAGCATAATCATCTGCTTTATTTTTGAAGAATAATGCGACCATAAACGCATCTACTTCGGGAAGTTTCTGTTGTCGGCTTACACAATATGTTCGTCCATAATGAAGTTAAAAACTATTAATAATGTCACTGACTCAATAAAAAGATCTCAAATTAACTCGAGAATAAACAAATCAATGGTAAAACTAGGTAAATAATAGTAAATACACACAACGTAACACAGGGTATGGCGGCGTTTATGTAGAACCGCCTTATGGGCGGTTAGAATGCCTCATGTGTCTTGATGTTTTTCAGGTGGATCTCGTAGTAAAAACAACTGCACTTCAATATATGGTTTGTTTATTGTCTTTTTCAGTACAAACACGCATCTTAGAACTTATATTATTGTGAAGGAACGACAATATTCAACAAAAGTATAAATCTACAACATCGCGCGTGTTACCATCGTTCTCTTCTCTCTCTTTAGTTTAAAAACCCTGTTTACGAAGCATGCTCTAAGAGTGATGTTTAAGGAGATAGCTTATGTTAAGACAAGGTTAAGATAATAATAGTTTACAACAACTCGGCCATCCTTTAAACAACAAGTCCCTTTGTTGGATAACATTAAACAAAAGTAATTTAAGACAAAACATAATAAAATCTGTCTACAAAAATAAAATCTAGCGAGAATACAATAACAATTTTTCAATTTGTACCTACATATCACAGCAATTAACCCTTAGCTGCACTTTTTAAGTACAATAGTAATCTAAATACTATCTTTGGCACTGCATGACACAGCTTAAAGTATATCTAGATACTATAACTAATACGTATTCATATTCATAACGGGGAATGAAATTCACTTTCATGACATTGGTCAGACTTATAACAATTTAACATCACATCAAATATATCTACTAAACTTATCATGCAGTAATTTTCATAAGAGACCTTTTATGGCCCTGGCCAATCTCACATGACAATAAACAACGTTGATCTGTGATATGATCTTTGACCCATGACATCAGTCTGCTTCATGAGAAAATTAAATAAAACTGATATATGTCACAGTCATCGACGACCCATGACATTGGTCAGGCTCATGACAAAAATTCACATGTATCGACTAGACCCATGACGTTGGTCAGCCTCATGACATAATTAAACTAATAAGACTCGACTAGACCCATGACGTTGGTCAGCCTCATGACAAAACTAAACTAATAATACTGGACTAGACCCATGACGTTGGTCAGCCTCATGACAAAACTAAACTAATAAGACTCGACTAGACCCATGACGTTGGCCAGCCTCATGACAAAACTAAACTAATAGACTGAACTGCACCCATGACGTTGGTCAGCTTCATGACTAAATTAAACGGATGCATGGTAGAACCAGTGATTTGACACATGACATTGGTCAGCTAATTAAATGAAACAAAGTCAAACTTAAGTAACATAGAATTAAGAACATCTACTCATTGTCGTCTTCTTCAGGTATGTCAGTGTTTACATTTACGAACATATTGTTTACTTTTATAGGTAATTTAAATTTAATACTAGTACCCTTTCCTCCCGTCACTTGCATCACACTCTTACTTTAAGTGTCATCAGTGGTTTGCTTAACTTTTGGACAATTAGCTGCCAGATGCCCTCTTAAAAAACAAGACGAACATTGAACCTTTGGCTTTGGGCACTGGAAGAAAACATGACCACTTTCATTGCAATTATAACAAATAGTAGGTTTTTGCTGCGGGGTTGCATTATTATTTTTCGTATTATTAGTTAAGTTACTACTATTTTGGCTGAAACATTTATCTTTATCTTTACGAGAATCTATTATATTTTTATTATCTAGGTTAATTTTAACAGATTTTAAAAATTTGTGTACTTGTTCAGGGTTTGAAAATTGAGCACTCTGTCCCCCAACCCTAACATTGCGATCATCAATACCTGCCAGCAGACAATCCAATGCGCGACTGCCAGTGATCTCACATCTATTTAAAAGATTCATTTTGTTATAAAAATATATATCTAGGGACTAGGGATTGCAATCCAGCGGCGTTTTCAATCCAGCTGGATTCTTGCTGGATTGACCTGAATCCAGCTGGATCCAGCGCGGATCCAGCAAAATTTGGAATTTAAATAAAAATACGACATTTTTAAGACGTTTTTTTAATTTATACTTTTTACGACAAACTATGAAATCTTTCACTCATTTGGTGTTATCTTATATCAATTCGCTTTGGTTTCTTAATCATTTGAGATCAAAAGAATCAACTTAACATTAAATAACATATTATAGCCTCATAAATAACATTTGAGATAATGCTTCTAAGTAAGCAATATCTTATTACGTTTATATTTAATGATAGGACGGCTAATCAGTAACAATCAGTCTTACCAATTCTTTTTAAATTAACTACAAAAAAGTATCGTAATAATAATAATACTATTTTAATCTGCAATCTATTGTTTGTATCAAAAGAAGTTCCGAAATAATCTTCCCCGCAGTCATAAATATACCTATGTTATGAAAATTGAAAGCTGGGTAATTAGGCATTCTAAAATCTGACGACAAGAATAAAGACTATTTCTTTTTTTGAATCCTCTGGAAGTAAGACCTTAGAAAACAAATTTTATCTATAGTCTTATCTCCCAACCTGCTTCGCACGGAACTGCATATGTAGCCGGCTGCTGAGAATGCTCTTTCGGCCTCTACACTGGTCGGTTTTAGCGTCATTAAATAGTCATAAACCATAGATAAATGTTCACCTCGCACTCCTTCGGTCTCATAAACGGACATTTCTTTTTTCAGGACCTTTTCGTAATCTATTTCACCACTTTTCTTTTGTTTATTAAAGTTCTCTTTCTCTCTTTTAAGTTCCATCTCAAGCTCTTGCTCTAAAGTCATTTTCACTGGTTCTGGATCATCATCTGGACCGTCCTCTTCTAACTCCATGATATCTTCTTGCACCGGCTCTGCAATATTTTGTTTATTTACACGTTTTAACAAAGTTTTCATCTCCTGACGCATCGCATTCTTTTTTGGCATAGGAAAATATCCAGGATTTTTTACTGCTTCTTCGTATTTTTTTGGATTTTTCAAGTACACTAACGTACCAGTAACTTCGGAGAGGCGCCGTTCTGCGATTCTGTTGCGTAGTGCTTCAGCTAGCTCGGTGCTAAGGGTAGTGCCCTGGCTATATAGCTTGTCTAAGACAAATTTCAGGGTTGTGTCGGCAGTTATCAATGTGGACTCTCTCCTGCAAAGAGCTACTACAGCCAGTTTCAACGGTTGAAGGCTGACGATCAACTCATTGATTATTAACCATTCATCGCTCGAAAATTTTACTTCGGAACCGACGTCTATCAATGCTTTATCGATGCAAACTTTTAGGTTGTAGAAACGTTCCAGCATACTGAGCAAACTGTTCCATCGTGTGCGGCAATCAAGAATTAGACTTAGTTCTTTACCTTTCTCTTCTTTGACGTATTTTTGCAAAAATAAATCATCTTTGGTGGGTGATTTTTTGAAAAGTTTTACAACTTTGCGTACTTTCATGAGCAGTTCGCTGTATCGTGGGATTAATTCAACAGAGTCCACTAATGTTGGTTCGACTGTAACTGCCAATCCATCGTTCATCTCTGTCTCTAAGTCTTCATCGTCTTCGCATTCGTCATTTTCATCTGGTGCTGCTTGTTCTACTTCCTTGTGAGGTTTCTTCTTGTATAGCACGTCCACCACAGCCAACTGGACACCATGAGCGTGGCACAATTGTTGATACAAAGGCAAAAGTTTTCCAACTTTTACCATTACGGACGCGCCATCGGTAGTCATACCAATGGTATCGGTTTCCATCACTAAGCCGAAAATATTCAGCCTTTCTGACACTAATTCAATGCAGTGTTCGGCAGTGCAGGAGCCGTGAATTCTTATCAACCCTAAATTGAAATGTTTATCATCATGGTGCAAGTTGAGATTTATGTATCTGTGATTTTTTTGGGAGGTCCACTCGTCAAAACTCAATGAGAATCTTTGCCCTTTTTGTTTTAAATTAGTGAATTCTTTGATGAAATCCGCTTGAACATTCTCTGCATATCTGTAAATGATCGCTCTTATGGTATTCGGAGAAGTCGGCAATTGAAATCCTGATTTTGCGAATAACAATCTCAAGCCGGATGATGTACAAAATGTACTTAGACTAAAGCCATCTTTACACACCATCCTAGTGACCAAACCGTCCATAGAATTTTCTTTTTCAAAGTAGGAATCAATAGTCTTCTTGGTCTTCTTGCTCGGAACTACTTCCTGATAATCTTCATTTTTTGAAGTGGTTGCTATAGCAGCAGAGGGAGCTGGTGAATCTGCATTATGCAAATCTTTGTTGGATGAACTGGCTTTGTTGCCACTGATATTACTTATGACACTGATACAGTGTACTTTCTGTAAATGCCCTTTTAATCCTGTAGTGGAGCGGTTGCTAATAAGCAGTGTTTTTAAACAAAGCGAGCACTTGGCACTTCGACTATCCAACTTTACGAAAAAGTCCCACAAACTTTTTTCACCGTCGCATGAATTCTGGGTCGACATTTTAAACTGGCCGAAAAGCAGCGTTAAATCTGTAATGAAGAAAACATCGGTGAAGTATATGATGTATTTTAATTATGTTTTAATAGAGCATAATGCCTAAAGACAAATAAATACAACTGTCGCGATGCAATAACTTAACAAAACCAATAAGGTAACATTTTAAACTATCGCGAATACTATTACACATTATACAGGTTTTTCAGGTTTAAAATTGCGTTTAAACTTACTTTTGTTTATTTCCGATATTTTGTCGCTATTGCAAGCGCCGCGCCGCCGCGGGCCACGGGCCACGGCACGGGATGACTGGAGGACTAACAAAAACAAAAGTGATTCTAAACTCGAAAAACCTATAAAAACTAATCTTTATACAAACTCTATATGCACTTTTATGACACAAAAACACTTTTATCGAGACGAGAGCAGTTAATCACTGTCTTTGATTCAACTTTGATTTATAAAATAAACAAACATAAGCGGTACAGGTGGAGAGAGGGGGCGGCGTTGCCATTCATTCGCACATGTGGCACGTGCTATGGTGACAGAACGGCAACGTCGCCGCGCCGTTTTGAAAAAGGCGGCAATTTGGAACTAAATAGAAATTAATACGTCTGCGGATCCGCATCGCTGGATCCAGCACTGTATGCTGGATCCAGCATGTTTAAAAAGGCGCTGGATCCAGCTGGATTGCTGTATGCTGGATCCAGCAATTGCAATCCCTACTAGGGACTCTCCAAATTTAGCCCTTTTGCTGAGCATCTCCGATAGCAATTCTGCATAATTTTCCTGTGATGGGAAGGCTTCAATTAGTCTGCTGGTCATTCCAATTATAAATAGCAGCACATTCATCTACCTTATGTATCCAATGATTAATAGTTTGCTCTTTATTGAGGGGATCAAATTCAGGAATGACGTTAGACCCTGATAAATTTACATTATCAGTTTTAGGCTTGCACCTATACATTGCGTTTATAAAATTCTCAAAAAATGAATTTTGATCATCATTTAAATTTTTAAGACGACAATATGAATGTGGAGAGCGAGACGTTGATCCTGAATTTGATCTGACAGAATACTTCCTATGGCGTCTATTATATTTTAAGTTTCCATCAGATGATCTTGGAGATCGCCCTGAATGTCTGGATGGTGATCGGTGACGTCTGTACCTTACGCGATCAGTAAGCCGTGATTTTGATCTCTCAGCTAGTGAGCTCCTTCGGTCTTCGTACTTGTGATATCTCCACTCCTTCCTTGATGCCACTGAACGTCTTGAGGTGGAGCGAGAACGTCGGCCTCTAGAATGCCTAGACTGCGATCGGCGATACCTCTTACGGGTCACGAATGGTGAGCTGCTAGTGCTCCTACCCCTTGACCGGCTACGACTGTGAGCCTTTTCCTTTTCAGATACGCGGACATGGTGACAGGAATGACGCCGTCTTTGAGGTCTCTCTTTATGCTTACTCTCGAGTGGATCACATTGCCGGTACACTCCCCTTGGTAACGGGCCCTTAGGTGTACCAGGGCTTTGTTGATCTCGGTCCATAGCAACCAGTCAATCAGTCCTCAAAAGAAAACAAAAACACATGTTAGAACAGTGAATCACTGTCAGTAAAAGTGTACCAGCTAACTTATTTATTTAACTAACTCGAAAGTAACTCAATCTTACAGCTCGTAAAAGAATTCTAACGAAAACAAACAAGTGGAATATGGCGGAGTTTTGCCACCAAAAATGACCGCCAACAATATTCTATTTAAGTATTTTTAGTCTTTTCTAGCTCGATTGCTTCACTTTACTTACTTGTTATCTTCAAAAGAGGCTTAATAATTAATGTTTATCAGCGTTACGCAATATTTTCAAGCATATTTACTCGAATAAACAATAAAACAAGCTTCACGCTTTCGCCGCAGAGAACAGTAATAAATTTACATGTCAAAATTGTGAATATTTTTTTTTTTGTGAAAGACGGTAGGATCATTATCATAGGCAAAAAAAATGCGCTACTTCGGTGCACTACATACTAATGAGTGCCCCTAAAAAGACTTTTTTTTTTTCAAATGACTTGACAGCTTTGTATAATTTAATAATTATTCTCCTTTCGAGATACTTTTTGCGAGAATAAACAGTATACTCACACTGATTTTGGGCGACGGCTACAACAATATAGGCCAGATATTGCTGCAAGCGGGACACCGCTTCTGAGATGTAGAACCGCCTTATGGGCGGTTAGAATGCCTCATGTGTCTTGATGTTTTTCAGGTGGATCTCGTAGTAAAAACAACTGCACTTCAATATATGGTTTGTTTATTGTCTTTTTCAGTACAAACACGCATCTTAGAACTTATATTATTGTGAAGGAACGACAATATTCAACAAAAGTATAAATCTACAACATCGCGCGAGTTACCATCGTTCTCTTCTCTCTCTTTCGTTCAAAAACCCTGTTTACGAAGCATGCTCTAAGAGTGATGTTTAAGGAGATAGCTTATGTTAAGACAAGGTTAAGATAATAATAGTTTACAACATTTACTAGCGTGTGACGTCACCAAAGTTAGAACCAATCACAGGGCGTTCCTGTCGTTTAGAAATATTCAAAAATATTTCAATTTTTATACGTAAAATATGAAAAAAATATGCATATTTTAGTACTAATTTCTGTTAAATACGCTTTATTACACTGCAATTTACTAGGATGGCCACAATTCGTCGCATATTTTCATTTGTGTCAAATAGCCTATTGTTCTATGGCTGTGTTGCGTAGCTTTGTTAGTGTGCGTGCTAGATGAGTGAGGCGTTTTGCCTACTAGGTCGTATTACCTACCTAGTTTTACCGTTATCTCACTCCCCCGCCCTATTTCAATTCCCTCCCCTATTAAACAATTTCCTCTCCATTCTAATGTATCTCCCTCTCGTTCCCCCCAGATTTCCGGACAACGTTTGCTGGAGCGCTACGGAATGTCTGAAGTTGGCATGGCGCTGAGTAACCCCTACACGCCGGTGGAGGATAGAACTGTGGGGTGTGTCGGGGTGCCGCTGCCGGGCGTGACGGCGCGGATAGCTGCCGTCGATGAGAAGACGGGTCGTCTGCAGCCGCTAGTCACCGTAGAGACTGCCCTGCCAGACGCTCAAGTGAGTTATAGCGTCACACCGCGTGACGGCGCGGATAGCTGCCTTCGATGAGAAGACGGGGCGTCTGCAGCCGCTGGTCACCGGGGAGACTGCCCTGTCAGACACTCAAGTGAGTTATAGCGTTACACCGGAGAGGGTGGCGCAGGTCCGGACAACCTTGCGTTTTCTTACGTCCCAGGCAACGCAGTGCTTTGGAAAAGTCTCGCCTTAGACTTTAAATCGTCTGTCACAGACGTGCAAGGCCAATAGCTGGGTCTCCATTAAACGAGCAGCCTCAGATGCTCACTGCCGCGCGCAGATGCGGCGCAACGGTCGGTGTGGACGGTTTCTCGCCCGAGCATGAGAATTTTAATATGCGCTGCTCAGGCAATACACGTCCACACCGACCGCGTAATGCGCCGCATGCTGCGCGCGGCAGTGAGCATCTGAGGCTGCTCGTTCAATGGAGACCCAGTTAATGATGTTTATTTTAATTGACAGATATCCCTGGACCGGCTCGGGCTGACCGACAAAGACTATTTCGGCGAGACGGACGCGTGGGCCGAGCCTCAAGTGACCAAACACCAGGAGGCCGAAGACGGGGTGTACCAAGGGGAGCTGTTGCTTAAAGGACCCTGCGTGTTCACCAGGTAGGTGACGGCCGACTGCCGGCAACGCAAAGGATCCGGGTTCTCACAAATGTAGTGACCACCTGTTTTCCAACCCCTGGTGATAATAAAATAGAGATACCCGTGCCGGTGAGCGAATCTCTCACTATAGCACGTCATTTTCAAATGTATCTTTAGCTCACTAGTCCTAACGTTCATTTTTGAACCAGAACCACCGAGGCTGAATTAGTGAGCGAGAGTAAAAGAGAGCGTGCTAAATTACCAAACAACTCGAGAGAGAGAGTGAGACCATGAAATTATCTAATAAGATAATTTACTATTATAATATGTTGTCCTATACAAATGACAGCTATAGTCTGTAAAATATAGGATGATCCCTTTGACGTTTGTGACCTTGAAGCAAATGCTACGACATATATCCATTTTCCTTTGTTTGCTATAGAAATGGATCTTATGACATAGCATTTTATCCAAAAGGTCACAAACGTCACAGGGATCATCCTATATTTTACAGACTATAGTGACACACTTTTCGCACCTGTAGGTCATTATGACATTACCCACGTGGATGTATAAGGAAGGTGTAAAAATATTAGCTGCAAATATTTTAAGGCGAGAAACAGCCCATGAAGCTGAACAACTTTCCCCAAGGGACATAGGTCTAGATATAAGAAAATTTTTTGAACCTCGCATACAAATTGACTGACTTGGTTGGTTGGTAATTTTGTATGGGAGGTCCAATATTTTTTCTTCGTCCTATTTTCCTTCTTCTTCTTTTCGTGTAGGACAACGATATGTTCCTTGGGAAAAGTTGTTAAGTTTCATAGACTGATTCACCCTTTAAAATATATGCAGCAATTTTTTTTACATCCGTGGTTGCAGGTACCTGAACCGGCCGAAGGTGGACGACTCCGAGTTCGTGGACGGCTTCTTCCGCACCGGCGACACCGCCTCCTACTGCGAGGGAAGGTTCCGGATCCTCGGACGCACCTCCATCGACATCATCAAGACTGCTGGCTTCAAAGTTAGCGCGTTGCAGGTATAGAAAGAAGGCTTACAGTATTCATTTAAGGTGTAAAAATATTAGCTGCAATATTTCAAGGGGTGAATCAGCCCATGGAACTGAACAACTTTCCCTGAGGGTATGTTCTTGCAAAAAATATTTGCAGCAAATTTTTTTACACCCTGTATAACGAGTGGCCAAAGCCAGGCTTACCCGTCTGTCAGAATTCACTGCCCATTTACCCAGCGCGTTTTATGAAACTGACAGTTGCCATTTTGTATGTGGTTGTCAAGTTTTTGTAAAATTTATCGTTGTGTGCTGGACGTGTTTACTATGAACCGTTTCATCCCTTAAAATATTTGCAGCCATTTTTTTACACCCTGTACATGTTGTTGTATTCCGTTGTCTATTCATATTCATATATCTTTATATGGTACATAAGGTCTTAAAATATGTAAATATGTACATAAAGTTCAGCACATGAAATTACACTATTCCAGGTGGAATCCGCGATCTTGGAGCACCCGGGCGTGGCGGACGCGGCGGTGCTGGGCGTGCAGCACGAGACGCTCGGCGAGCTGGTCGCCGCCGTGGTCGCGCTCAAGGACCCGCGGGGGAAACTCTCCCTCAGGGACCTTAAGCCCACAGTCAGCAAGAAACTCGCGCCTTACCAACTGCCTAGGTATGCGACGACTTTGAGACTCACTTTTTGAGCTGGGTTAACATTGTAAATATGACATTCCATAAGCCCAAGAATAACAATAACAATCATTCATAAAAATTACAATTTTCTAATAACAATTTGAATAATTCGCAGAGCTCTCTTTTCGTGTTGGACACCAAGTCGTCTAACGGCGCGATGAACCCTAGTGTCAGAATTTCTCAACCGCCTTCTACAAGTAGCAGGCTTCTGACATGGTTGTGTAAACGACCGCCGTCTGCGTGATCATAAACAGCAGCCGGGACCTACGGCTTAACGTGCTAAGATCAGAAACACGAAACCATCTTACTTCCGGACAATCAGATAGTTCAGCCCGCAATGAACTAGGAACAAATTCACAAAGTGATAATATCAATTTTGTGAGTGACCCACCGAGAATCGGACTTGGAACCTTCTGCAGTCGTACTGCCACTGTGCCACATCGGTGGTCCGAAAGTTTTTATTATACAATTTTATGTTCCTGAAAAAGTTGAACGACCTAACTTGAATTTTGGCTTGTCCTCAGGACGCTAGTAGTGGTGGAGGAGATGCCGCGCAACGCCATGGGGAAACTCGACAAGAAGAAGATCAAGCAGCTCTACGGGAAGGAGCTGGGCATCAAGAACAAGGATTAAGTATCGCAAGGGTTCCGATCACTCTGCAATCTGCTAAAGGTATACCGTGCTATCAAAAAAGTCAAATAGCAAATATCCGTCAAATAGGTTTAGAAAGGTTTTCGATAGTAATTTGATCAATGAAGTGGCCGTATTGCAAACATTGAATGAAAAATTGAAGTTGAAGATTTTTCGCCACATTTCTTCAATCAAGAGGAGCCCTTCAGAACCTGTAGATGACATTATCACCCTACAGGAGTCACCGTCCGGCGCAGCTGCTGCGCTGGAATCTCTTCTCACTGACACTGGCAGAATTACCCTAGATAGGGTAGAAGTCCATAATATTAAATAATAAATAAATAAATACTCCTATTTATTTATTTATTATTTTATATCTAAGTCATATCAAAAAAAGTCAAATCGTATGTAAAAATAATTTATACTAAGCGCGCGTCTAACGTTTTTGCAATAACACCGAAAGTTTTTTGCAATATGGCTAAAAATGTATCTTCCTATAGCAGATTGTGTTAATTGACCAAATATTTAATATTAATGACATAACCATTTATTAGATAGGTACAGCAGATACATTTAATACGAATAGCAGAAATGTAAGCTATACAGAGTGTCAAAAAAAATTGCTGCAAATATTTTAAATGATGAACCAGCCCATGAAACTGATCAACTTTCTTCAAGGAACATAGGTCAAATTATGAAAAGAGAATTTAAACCTATGTTTTTTGGTGAAATTGTTTAGGTTCATGGACTGATTCACCACTTAAAATATTTGCAGCTAATATTTTTACACCTTATAAGTATGCCTTACTTGCGCCGTTTTTCAGTCACTACTGCCGAACAAAAAATTATTTAATTAAAACAGTTTTAAGAACTGACGAGGCCGCTGTGGCAGAATTTTATTTAAGTTGGCAAAAGTCTGCATAAGTTTATGATAAAATACAGGGTGTCATGAATAGAACTAACTTTGTACGATGTGTCCCTCACCAAATAAAGGTCCATGTTTTTTCATATTTCGTCCTATGTTTACTGGGGACAGTTGTTCAGTTCCATTGGCCGATTCACCCCTTAAAATATTTGCAGCTAATACTTTACATCTTATAGATAACATAAACGGTAAATAAAATGCACGGGGCGAAGTTATAATTTTAAATTGCTTCCTTCATGGTGCTACAAAAATAAAATTATAATCAAAAGACTGAAATGTCTGTGAACGCAATGTCTAAGGTCGTCCGCCATGTGGAAAGTGAAAATAGAGTTGTTGGGTTTACGAACGACCCAACTTGCACCCTAGTACTAAGAAAAACTGGATAATGGATATACTTAGATTAATTACATTATGGTTGTTAAAAGACTAACTACCGACTGCATTGTAACCAACAACTGGCGCGGCAAATCTGCAACCATTTTTTTGCCACAGATATACGGCGCTAAATTTAACCTTTTGCACGCCAGAGTTTTTTTACGTCGGCACACCCCCGACGCCAAGCATAGAAAAATATGAAGATGGTAAAAACTTATCGGCAAGCAGCCCGGTGTCTTAAACAAGACAGAATTTAAGTTATAAAAATAGGTAAATTTGGACTACTTTAGTCGTCAGTGGCGTCGTATGTACGCGAGCGTTTAGCAACTATAGTGGTCATTGGCGTTCAAAAGGTTAAAAGCTAAATATTCGGACTCGCATTCGCGAATATGGGCTGCAGATATTGCAGATAATACTTAAAATTGAACGTTCGTTACATCACTACAATGTACATCAAATACAAGTCGGGACAAATAGTTCTAATTTGCCACTAGTGATAGATTTTATGGGGACAAATGGGAAAGAAGGACAAAAATAAGGACTTTTTAACTACGCTTGTTGCTTGGCGGCCGACCGAACACATTTAGGTACTTAGCAATAGGTACATCTAATAAATTAAACTTAACGAAATATGTATTATATTCTATTCCGCTATATAAAGATATTTTGCTATTTATAAGTTATATTGTAAAAAATGTTTTAAAGTTTAGTATGTATTGGTATTGCTCAAAATTTAATGTTACATTATTCAAGTACCTATAGTTTAGGTTTTGAATTAAAATGATATTTTAGTAGGTAGTGTAGTTTTAGATGTGTTGTTTATGTGCAATATTTGTTGATTTTCAATAAGTTATTTATTGTTGAATAATTAATAAAAATCAATAACAAAGCAAAATCTTTTATTCTGTTGCAATTCTCATCATACCTTGCTTAAATTCGAGATCGTTCTATATATAGTAGTAGAACGCAAAAACTAGTTATCTGTAATTTGGCTAAGATACATACAATAAAAATGCAATTAAAAATACATACAATAAAAGTGCATACAATTAATGTAACACAGTATTCTGTTATAGATAATAGGCACTGACCTCAATAAATCTCTAGGCATATAATAGGCATTTATTAAATACAAGTTTAGAGGAGACCAAGGCAGCTTTGATACAGATGGAATATAAAATAATAAAGCTGACGCAGTTTCTTCTACTTTTACAAGAATGAAAATAGGCAGTATTCGTAGCACGTTAATGGTTTTTAGTTTTAATTATTACCAAGTATTAATTACAGAGATCACAGAATAACCAGTAGTATGTAGAGATGGGTAGCGGGTAAAAACCCATTCAACCCACCCGGGTAAAAACCGGGTTTTTACCCAAATCACCCGGTTTTAACCCATTATTACCCAAATTGATGGGTGAAAACAGCATAAGTAAAAAATAATTAAAAAATGGTCTTTATTCCAAGAAAATCTAAAAGAATACAATGAGTATTTTACAGCTTTCTAATTATTTATTATTTTACAATCATAATAAAAATCACCCGCTTGATTAAATAAGCTTTAGGCGCTGGGAATGTGCGTGAAAAGTCATTTTGGCTACTAAAAATTATTTTCATTTAAAACATGTTATATTTGCAGTCCTTCAAACATACATAAGTTTACTAGAAATCGGTCATTTTAGCTAAGGTACCACATAACCTAGTATCTGCTTTTTATTATGACTTTATTTAATAGCGAGATTGCGACCATAGACCTTTCCAAAGCTTTCTGAGTGACATGTTTTATTGCTCGATTCTCAACTCTGTATGTCATGATCATGATTGGTAGGACGCACTACTCGAACAACATTGTCTTGAAACATAGTGGCAATGCTTTTTAAAGGTACCGCTTAAGTCAAAAATACAACAATACAAAAGCATATCAATTGTCAAAAGGCTTGCGCTCATGACTTTTACCTGGAAATCAATTGTAGGTTCTTCTTAGCGTGTCGATGGCAGACACTACATCGTCGCAGCCCAGAACTTGGCTACATTGACAGCGCTGGCAGACGCTGTCATAAGATCCTCCTTTATGCAGGTGGGGCACGCCGGACACGATATTAGGTGGTGCATCGTTTGGACCGCACCACACAAACAGCTTACGTCGGCACCCTCCAAAAAGCCCCACTTGGCCATGTTTTCCTTGCTCCGGCCAGTTTGGGCCCGAAGTCTATTCAGGGACTTCCAAACCGGCCAAGGTAATTTATGACCAGGCGGCAAGCTTTTAGCGATAGAGACGAAAGGAGCTGGTAGGGTTACCTTTTCCTGCCAAAGTTTGCACCTCGCTTGTTTGGGGTCGGTGCAAAGAGAAGACACGCACTTTACAAAGTTATTGCGACCTTTCAACCCTTGTGGCACTGGGATGTGGTCGTGTAAAGGGTGTCGTGCATCTGACTCCATCCTTGCTCTTTCAAGGGAGCTAGCCACAGTCCTGCGAACAGCTGGGGGCGCCATACCAGCCAGTGGGTATAGCTGGCTAACCAGGTTCGCTTTTAGGCAACCAGTTATGATACGGCAAGTCTGATTTAAGGCTGTATCCACTAGCTTTGCATGGGCTGAACGACTCCACACAGGGCTTGCGTACTCACCTGCAGAAAAGGATAACGCCAGCCCAGTAGTTCCCAGAACATGAGGTGTTGCTCCCCATCCAGCAGAAGTAAGGCGCTGTAAAAGGTTATTCCGAGCGAACACCTTCTTTTTTATATTTTGGCAGTTCTTACTGAAGGTAAGTGACCTATCCAGAGTAATGCCCAGATATCTCGGATGTTTATTGTGAGCTACCGGCACACCTTGCCACTCAATATAGAGCCTACGACCTGCTTGACTGTTGCGGAGATGGAAAACGCAGGACTCAGTTTTTGATGGGTTGGGTTTCAGTGAATTTTCTCTATAGTATTTGCTGAAGTCTTTCAAGCGTCAGATAAGTTCACCTCAACCTCCTCAAAACTGGTCGCCTGGGAAGTCAGCGCAAGGTCGTCGGCGTATAGAAAGCGGCACGTGTTGGGACAGGACGGTTGGTCGTTAGTGTATCAATTATGAAGATCAACGGGGCAAGAAAGCTGCCTTGAGGCAGTCCGTTCTTTTGCGACCTCCAACGACTTTTGTCCTGAAGAAGATGCACCTGAAAACGGCGGTTATGGAGAAGTTCTCGAAAAATTGAGACGAATTTAAGATCGCCTGTCATCGTCTCCACTTTCCATAACAGCCGCTTAAGATTTACTGTATCGTAGGCTGTGGACAGGTCTACGAATACAGCACCGGTTACCTTCCTCAGTTCAAAACCATCCTCGATGTGTTGCGTCAGTTTCAGTGTTTGGCTGCTGCAAGACTTGGCCGGTCTGAAACCCGCTCTTGGATCAATTTGGGGTCAATGAAGCCTGTTAGGCGGGACAACAGCAGTCTCTCAAAAACTTTATTTGTGTGGCACAAGAGTGAGATAGGCCTGAAGTTTTTGGGACAGTCTGTTGGTTTTCCGGGCTTTGGAATGGCTATGACCTTTGATTTCCTCCAGACACGGGGGATCGAAGCAATTGTAGGTAAAAAACACGTTTGCGAATCGTCAAAATCTCCAGATAAAACCTAATGCAAACAAAGCAAGTAATAAATCATCCGAACAATAAGAAATTGGACTTTTTTTTTTAATCCATGATGTGCTTACTCTTGACCCCAATCTTACCCTAGAGCAGAGATGGGATCTACGGTGGAGCGAGCTTGCCCAGAAGATGCCTATTCACTCTAGACTTAAAGAGATTCAGGTTATATGCACTCGGAAATACAGACGCAGGCAGGGAATTCCATTCTTTAGCCGTGCGCATAATGAAAGATGATTTGAAGCGCTTAGTGCGTAATGTGGGTATTTCAACTAAGAACGGATGGTAGCCGGCCGTGCGTCTGGATGTCCGATGGAAGAAAGGAGACGGTGGTATGAGCTCATGCAGCTCACGCGCACACTCTCCGAAGTATAATCTATAAAAGACCGATAGGCAAGCAACCTTACGGCGGTGAGCCAGGCTGTGAAGTTTGGTCGCCACCAGTTTTTTATCGCCTATTAATCTCTTGGCTCTGCGTTCCACCGAATCCAGTGCAGCAAGTTGGTATTTCGCCGAGCCATCCCAAAGGTGACAGCAGTACTCCATGCAAGATCGCACTTGAGCTTTATAAAGAGTTAGAAGCTGTTCAGGCGTGAAGTACCGCTTGACTTTATTCAGGACGCCCAACTTTTTAGCTGCAATTTGAGCCTTGGACTCGATGGTGGTGCCGAAGTTGAGGTCAGAGGTCAGCTCCATGCCAAGGAGTTGAAGAGTGTTGGTCACTGGAACAGATATACCCCGAAAAGCAGGAGAAAAGGTGAAAGGACTCCTTTTTGCGGAGAAAAGACACGCCTGCGTTTTTGAAGCATTGAAGCTGACGAGATTGTCATCGCCCCACTGGGAGACGTTACTTAACGTCAGGCTCGTACGCTCAATCATAGCCTTTCTCAATCTTTGGATTTCATCACCACTGGCTCCTGCACCGGATATATATCTCTCGGTGACAGTACTGTCATCTGCGTACCCAACAATTCCTGAAGATAGAAGGTCATTGATGTGCAGCAGGAAAAGCGTCGCGGAGAGTACAGACCCCTGAGGAACTCCGGCGTCAATAGCCTTGAGGTCAGAGGAGCAGCCGTCTATGGCCACTCGGATCGACCGTTCACTCAGGAAGTCAGCCACCCAGCTACAGAAGCCAGTGGGGATGCCGTACGCTGGAAGCTTGCTCAACAGACTCACATGCCACACCCTATCGAAGGCCTTTGAAATGTCCAGCGACACTGCTATTGCTTCGCCGTGGTTTTCAATGGCCTCGCCCCAGCAATGCGTTACGTACACTAGAGGACTTGTGCTAGGTACTATTTTTTATTATGTGCTTGTACATACCTATTTACGCCTTTCTTCGGGGCGTTAAAAACCTATTCTAAGAATATGTTGCATTTTAAGGAATTATCTATAAATATTTTGATAAATATAAATGGTCAACAAGAAAGCAAAAAACAACCGATCGCTTAATATTATTTTGGATACTAAGCTATTACTGACTGTAACACCACTAAGCCTTAAAGACGTACCTAACATTTGAATGTCGGTTTTATATTAATTTTTAATTATAATGGCAGATTCCAAACCAATATTTTTATATTCATGAAAAATAATTTCGACTAAAGTGTAGCAGTGGGACAAATTCATTCGAAGCAAACTCACCTTTTCATTTTTATTATATGTTTTATGTCATTAGGAATAATAAAAACAGGTATTGTGTTCTTATCATACTTAAACTATGATTATATTTAACATTTGCCCTTGCATCTTTTTATTTTTCATGTTATTTTGGTAATAAATCTTTTAAAATTTTAAGTCGGTTTTCACCCAGTCATCGGGTGCTTTGGGTGGATTGAAATGGGTTAAAACCGGGTTATTACCCAAGCGCGGGTTTTTACCCGGGTGGTTACCCATCTCTAGTAGTATGTACTATGTAGCATATATGTATGTTAATATTTCACTTTTAAACCATAGTTCTTACTATCTAATTTGCAGAATTTATATTCAGTCGAATTCAGCTCTTTCGACACCAAGATGTAATTCGCATTTTTCAACTTATTACTAGAGAAACAGTAAAATAGGTGGGTACTACTAAATAAAGAAATACGCATCATAAAAATGGTGCCCAATCCTTCTGGCCAACGAGTAGCTTCTGTTCCAATGGCCAAAGTCCAAAAACGTCCCATTGGCCAACAATACCTACTTAACCGCAGAAAGCCTACTTATTCTAATATCACATGGGTTGAGATTGAGATGCTTCAATAAAATTGCGCGCCGCCGCTGTCATATTAACTAAACAAGGGGAAGTGAAAGTCGCTGATGAAATAGTATCCGCCCAACTGGAGTAAGTCGCTAGAAAAGTAGCAGCTACCCCCATCCACATAACGAGTACCGCTAGTAGAACATCGTACCAGCGTATAGTGTACCCGTCCATTGGACCCTTTTCTAAATAAGTATCTATGTAATTATCAGAAAACGTGCGATACGTGTTTTTGACCGCACTCCATTTTAACGGAAACGAATCGTGGTCGCCATTTTGAATTCCGTTGGCGCCGTTTAGTACTAAATCCTTTTTCACCATGTTGGATTTCATATAGCACAGTCTTAGGAAGAATAACGGTGGGAATATGAACATGAGAGGGCCTGTGAGGGTAGACCCGACCAGGCCCATGACCAGGTCGAATCTTGGGACGGATTCTCCGAGGAACACTGCCAGCGCCACGATGCTGGACCGTAGCAGGCATCGCTGCACGCAGAAGTCTGAAATGAAGAAAATTTTTATTCCCATCAGCTGAAATCCTGACAGTATACTTACACATGGCTAAGACCTGTCCAACGATCTTAAAACGACCTGAACCCCCGGATAGATGTTAGTGAACTGTAACTTAGACTAAGTAAGAGTCTATGTCTGTCATTTATTATTTATTGTAACTACCTTAAGAAAGTTAGAAGCTTTGTTTTTTACTGTTATTTTGTATTATTTTGTTTAATAGTAAATAAATTTGAATTAAAATTTGATGTTAGCTCTGTGTATGTTGAACAAGGACTCGATATGTTGGAACAAAGCAGCCTCTCTCTCTCTCTTACGTGTGGGACACCGAGACGTCCAACGACCCGATGAACCCTAGTGTCAACTACAAGTAGCAGGCTTCAGACATGGTTGTGTAACGACTGCCGTCTAAGTGATCATAGCCAGCAACCGGGACCTACGGCTTAACGTGCCATCCGAAACACGGAACCACAAGGCAGCCTTACCTCTGGGTATGTTGAGCAAGGACTCGATATGCTGGAACAGGGCCGAATTGCCGACGGCGCTGGACAGGCACAGCTGCAGTGTTACCAACAGAGCGACCACGTACAGAGCCACCGATGGAGGGATCCCTGAAAAAATAAGAGGAATATTATTGCCGTGTGATGCCGGCTTAGAATGTGCCGTGTGATGCCGGCTTAGAATAACATCACCCCATTTCTTTCCCGTGGGTGTCGTAGGAGGCGACTAAAGAACTAGAGGGTTTCATGTTTATTGCAATGTTAGGCGACAGGCTGACAACCTGTCACTATAGTGATACATGACTCATCTGAAACACGATCCTCAAATATTTGTCAGACGTGGCTGCATACCGATATATATATCGACTGCAATTTAATGGCCGTAAACGCTCTGCCTACCCCGCGAGGGATAAAGGCGTGATTTGTGCGTGCGTGCGTGAATATTATTCTGTAACGTGTAAAAAATCAACTTCAATATTGTAAGTTACATGCTGTGTGGTCAGCCTGGCCAGCCCAAGGCAGTGCATTTATTTTTATTGTATACCACCCGTGCCGCGTTTCTACTTCCTAGATAAAATTCCTAAATAGAAATAAATAAAATATATTTCAACATATAAAGTAAAATAAAAATGTTCCTACATAAATCTGTTTTAGAAAAGAGAAAATTGCGTATGATATTTTGCTCTTTTTTACGGTGACTAATCCATTTATTCAATGTTTGTATTGTGATTTTGACATTTTAACAGTATTCGTTGTGAATCTACTTGGAAATAAATGATTTAACTTGAAGGCGTACCAGTCCATACATTCATGTCGAACTATTAATCCCATACGTCATAATAAGTACAGGATGTAAGTGACGGTGTAACGAAAACTTTGCAGGCGTGATCAGACCATGAAAGTAAACAACTTTTTCTATGGCGGCTATGTTGGGAAACAAAAAAAAATTACGACTTTCCATACAATGTCACTCAGCTAATCGGGAATTTTGTATAAAAGGTAAAAAAAAAATTCACTTTTACCAACATAGCCCCATACAAAAAGTTGTTCAGTTTCATGGTCTAAGCACGTGTGCAAAGTTTTCGTTACACCGTCTCTTACATCCTGTATACCTAACTTACGTGGAAGCGAGCGACGACGTCGTCACAGCAAAAAGGAACACGATGGTTATGAAACCCCCGAGTGCCGCTCTCACCTTGCAGTATGTTGCTGTCGACATGTGTCCCGTATCTCAATAGGAACCCGCTGGTTGCGAAACCCCCGAGTGCCGCTCTCTTCGTTACCTTGCAGTATGTTGCTGTCGACATACAGTGTCCCGTATCTCAACAGGAACCCGGTAGTTGCGAAACCCTCGGGTGCCGCTTTCATCGTTACCTTGCAGTATGTTGCTGTCGACATGTGTCCCATATCTTCTGGCCGCAAGCCCCGTAGTCACAGCAAAAAGGAACCCGGAGGTTGCGAAACCCCCGAGTGCCGCCAAGTGGATTCTCCTGCTGTCCTTCATGTCAACCTGGATGGTCAGCAGCATCGGGTGGATGTCGAACTGGAAAATAGAGGTTTTTTTTAATAGTGATTAAACCGACGCGCATGTATAAAAAGGCTGATGAATGTTGAGGAAGCGAAAGAGGTGTGTCAGGATCGTAGCAAGTGAAAGGATGTAGTCTCTGCCTACCCCTCCGGGAAAGAGGCGTGAATATATGTATGTATGTCTGTGATTTTGACTCTTGTCGGTGTAATGATCTCCATTCGTCTCTTCTATGGACAACATCCTTAATATGTCTTTTTTTATACCGTTTATTGTACACAATAGAACATAACATTGAGAACAATACACAACAGGTTTTTTCTAAAAAGAAATCTCTTCCAGCAGACCTAGGGTAGTGAGGTGGCATAAAGTGCGGCAGTTGACGTGTACAACATACTACAATATACCTATAATATATGTATTAATTTAGAATAATACCGACTTACGAGTATATAAATATCTCTGAATGAATATCGCGCCTGCTTTCTCTTTTAACTGTTCACTATAATTTCTCCGTGGTCTTCTCTTCCTCGTTTTCCTTCAATCTTCCCTTCCATATTCCATATTATTCCTTCCATATGATGTATTTTTTATAAATTCGTCGTGACAAACAACTTTCTTAATGGAAAATTCCAATTAGGTCGATTGAGATTAATTTTAAACTAGTATCATGAATTAATTAGGAACCTATATAGAATATAAAATTTAGCAAATCTTAAACTAGTTTCATAAATTATTTAGGTACCTATACAGGGTGTTGGGAAGAGTACTGACTTCCTTTCAAGGGGTAAACTAGCCCATGGAACTGAACAACTTTCCCCAAGAAAGATAGGTCGAAATATGAAAAAGATATTTGGACTTCCCGTATAAAGTACTATCCGGCTAAGTAAAACTTAGATTGTATGTGAGGTCCAAATTTTTTTTCATAAGTATTTCGACCTATGGTTCTTGGGGAAAGTTGTTCAGGTTCATGGACGGGTTCACCCCTTGAAAGGAAGTCACTTTTCCTAACACCCTATACAGAATGTGTATATAAACTACATCGTAATCTAATCTGCAATCTGGAAGAAAGATCTTGCTGTATACAGGGTGACCGGTAAATTGATGCATTCCTTTCAAGGGATGAACCAGCTCATGAAGCTGAACAACTTTCCCCATGGAACATAGGTCGAAATATGAAAAAAATTTTGGTCCTCCCATACAAATTGACTTAGTCGGTCGGTAATTTTGTATAGGTGGGCCAATTTTTTTTTTCATTTTTCGACCTATGTTCCATGGGGAAAGTTGTTCAGCTTCATGAGCTGGTTCATCGCTTGAAAGGAATGCATCAATTTACCGGTCACCCTGTATATGGTTCAGGCTGCAATATGCCAGCCCAACTAAACTTATTGGAACTGAAATAAAATTTAAAAATGGTTCAGGCTGCAATATACCAGCCCAACTAAACTTATTAAAACTGAAATAAAATTTAAAAAATATATTAATTTTGCATCCCCAAGGAGAATTGAATTCATTAGAGACCCTATAGGTGGATCCGTTCTTCCCCATCCGTTGGTTTCATGCTCTTCCCAGAACAGCTCCTAAGCCCAGTCTCGCCCCATGGGCGTGATTGGGCTGGTTGCTTGACCAAACAATCCGTTATTTCCGGGTGAGCCCTAGCCCCGCCAAGTCGTTCGGCGTTGATTTTATGGCCCCGGGGCCAAAATCGTAACAAAAAATCAAAAGATCTGTATCTGCTTTAGACCATGGAGGCATTTTCTGCTTTCCTTGACTGCCAGCGCCACATTGGCGATTTCGCCACTAAATTATTTAGTTCCGGGTACTTTTGTATTTGCTATCCTTGACTGCTAGCGCCACAGTGGCGATTTCGGAACTTAATTGTTTAGTTCCGGATACTTTCGTATTTGCTTTTCTTGACTGCCAGTATTGTAGCAAACAACCAGTCCACAGCAAATTTCAAGTAAGTTCAAGCAGTCTACCGGTTTTATGATTCTTATATCCATATTTTATTTCTAAATGCCTAAAAATACAGCCTGTCTGCATAACTAGAACCCATTAAAAGCCTATTTTACATAGAGTAATGGCATCATTTATTCGGCAAATATAAATTTAAGTTAACCTAAAACCTGTTTAGGCGGGAATCAAAGCTAATGAGATCAAAAAGTTATCTAGGCACGCTTTTTTATTAACTAGTTATGAAATTCCTAGATCGATACTTAAAATAGAAATATTCTAAGACGCAAAATTGTTTTTTTTTAAGTCAACTGCGCAGTGGCGCCCTCAATCACGAAATATCTCGAGGCCCTTTTTTAAAACATTTTTGTATGCAAAAAACTGTCACGTCACGGAAAAATATGAATAAAATTAGAAAATTCTCTAACAGCAAATATTTTTCTCAAAAAAGTAAAGAAGGTACTTTTAAGACACTGTATTTATTAATTCAGCCAAAAAATATATGGACCAAAAACACTTATAAATATAACGAAGCAAATATATACTATCACACATTTACGTGTTATAAATACATCCAAAATGTTAAAACGTCTAAGTCCAAGTTGGTAAGTCCGATATAAAATGTGATGACTTCCTAAGACTGTACCTTTGAAATTAAAAAAGTCCAGGGTTATTTCGATGAGTGAGAAACACTATTCGCTCACAAAACAAATAAACATTGTTGTTATAAAGTTCGCTATCCTTTTTTATCTTGCTATGTTTCGATAAAGGATTTTCTTCTCCCTTGCACACAATGTTCCACTATACAAAGTACCTATTATAGGTACTTATTAAAATACTAGCTGGTGCCCGCGAACTTCGTTTCGCCATAATATATCTTCCATCATTTATCAGCTATATATAGGACGACCACTGCTAAACATAGGCCATAAAATAATATTAGCCAATATTAAATTGTTGGTAGGTAGGTACCAGAAAACTTGGTTTCTCAGACTATATGTAAGTAATTTAAAAAACTGTTAAATCGTAAAATTTCAATTTCCACATGCAAGAAAGAGTAAGAAAACGGTGGTTGGTTTATAGTGTTTAGTCTTTTAGAATCCCTAAAGGTTCAGTTTCTTGAAGGGTTCTTTCCCTGCTACGATTTTTTAGCTTTCCAGTTCTCTTCCCTATATCTTCAACTTTCCGCATCTTATGCCATTTTTAGCAGATTTTTTAAAACCGTGCAATATTTACTTCCAAGAGTGTTAATTCCGTGAAGTAGACTGATGCCACATTTCTTGACATTGTGATGGAAGACTGAAGACCGAGTTCATGAGTGTGAATAAATAAAAACAAAAGCAAGTAATCATACTACTAATCCTATCCTATCCTACTTCCTACTAATAATATAAATACAAAAGTTTATATGTTTGTTTGTTACTCCTTCACGCAAAAACTGTTTAACTGATATTCATGAAATTGAACACAGACATAAAGGAGGTAACTTGGATTAACGCATAGGAAAGTTTTCTTCGCGAAAAAATGTTCCTGTGTGATGTCATGACCGATTTCCACACGGGCGGAGCCGCGGCTAGGGTTACGTTTAATTAAGTACCTAAGGCTATTTAATTAAGGTCGTGTGCTGCCGGCAAAGTAGAATAGCACCTCTCTTCCCGTGGGAGTCGTAAGAATCAACCGAGGGAGAAACCTGACCAAGACCGGCGGCCCTGGAGAAGGACAACAGAATCTATATTAAATATTAAACCCGGAACGGAGTCTTTGTTAGACGCGTGTGACAGAGGTCTATCCTGCAGTCAATTTGGCTCCGCACGTATCGACTCGCAGTTCCTGTGGTGTCAGTCAGGGAGCCCGAGAGAGTGGCGCAGGTCTTGAGCAACCCTGCGTTTTCCAAAAAACGTTGTCTGTGGAAAATCGGCTTATACCTATAGCCACGAAAAGTCTTATCTCAGATACTGATTTGATCGTCTGGCACAAACGTATAAAATATAACTTTCGTCAGGAAAATTTTACAGAAATATGGAAAAATGTATCTTCTATATAAAATGTACCAGCCGATTGAGTCACTTTGTGTGGGAAGTCCAATTTTTATTAGTATTTCCAAAGAATATTTCAGAAAAAAGTTGTCGCACCCTGAAAATAATGTAGCTGTATTGTCGGCAAAACCTATAACATACTGCATGTACCAGACAAACATTGGCTAAATAGCCTTAACCGAATAGCGAGAAAATTTAAAAACAAAAAAGTTATTGCAATTTTCCCGCGTAGATTACACACAAAGAAAACGATCCATAAATGAAGTTTGTATCGTCTGGCCACGCAACTTGTACGTCTTTCTTGCACCACGGAACTTTTGTTTTCGAGGGTAATAATTATTGAATTATTAAAAGTGAAAATTATTCCAATATTAAAGAGATATTTTTGTAGTCGTCGACATATTCATAGATTTTAGTTTCCTTGTCGTAATCATGAGCAATAATTCGACAAACTCATTTGTTGAGGTTATAAAAATACAGATTAAAAATATAAATACAGCCTCATGTTTTTTTTTCTTCCTGTGCGCTTATTCAAAGCGACACAATACGTGCTGGCCAGTTCGAAATTTGAAATCAATCTCAGGTCCAATTAGCCCATACACATCCTTTTACTACGCGCCACTATGAAATTCACATGACCTACAAACTTATTTTATGTGTAGCAGCCAACCCCCCTTTTAGGGGTATGTTTTTTTTAGCCTATAACCTGGTCGGTGAATTACTTGACATTTTGGTACAATTTGATTCAAAATCCGTTCGGTCGTTTTCGCGTGATGCTTCCGCATATACACAAACAAACAAAAAACATCGTAAAAAACTCATTCATAGATGTCACCACACGTCTTTTAAAACGCGCTATCGTTGTGTTTTCTCAAAACTATATAGGGTCACTGAACACTGACTTGTTACTGTCTTATTATATGTATAGATATGTAATATGTATAGATTAATTAATTATAAGTCTATGGTTATTCACCTATCTACATAACGAGCATAAGATGACTTGTGATGACCCCAATTCAAGAGCAAATATCAACTATCTGATAAGAAGTTGTTTTAAAATGGTCGACTGTAATGTAAAAAATAGAACAGAGACTCAAATAAGAAGACATACGAAAGTGACTTTGTTGATTCACCGGTCGCATAGGATATGTATGCAAAATAGCTAAATAAAACACAATAATAACTAAATAAAACACAAGTTGAAATAGATTTGTTATGTGTTATAAATGAAAATAAGAAATCGAGTGTGAGTGCATTAAAATCCTAATAAAATAATTCTTTATTTGCTCTGGTGTAAATCTGGAAGATGTGGTTCCATACTTCGGAGAGCACGTTTGCTTTCGCAGTACTTACTTAACTCTCTACGACTACTTAATAGTGCTCGTTACAGCGTTACACAACCACATCAGAGTCCTACTAAGTAGAAGAAGGCGGTTCAACAACCTTGAGTAATTAACTAAAGACACTTATTGCACTACCAGAAAACGAACACGCGCAACGGCAGCCTTATCGCTAAAACCGATCCCTTCCAGACTGCCTTTGGTACCAAGGCTGGTACTAAAGTTTGTCCGACTCTGGTGTCAGAATCAAAAAAATGTAAATCAAATTATTTATTCAAAATAGTAAATTATTTATCTTTTTGATGGTCAAGTATAAGTCATTGTAAAAAAGAGAGAAAATAGAATTTCTTATAACAATTTTATGAACCTAGTGTAAACGCGGCTCAGGTGGACTAAAACTTAAAACTAGCCCCTAACGCACTGCCTCGGGGCTGGCCAAGCTAACCAAACAACATGTAACGTTAAGTGGTAAATAAAATAATAACGAGTTCATGTTAAGAAAGAAAAAAAATGTTATGTTACATACAGGGTGTAAAAATGTTAGCTGCAAATATTTTAAGGGGTGACTCAGCCCATGAAACTGAACAATTTTCCCCAAGAAACATAGGTCGAAATATGAGAAGATTTTTTGGACCTCTCATACAAGTTGACTTGGTCGGTTAGTATTTTTTGTATGGGATGTAATTTTTTTTTTCATATTTCGGCCTATGTTTCTTAGGGAAAGTTGTCCAGTTTCATGGGCTGATTCACCCCATAAAATGTTTGCAGCTAATATTTTTACACCTTATATGTACCACACCAGCACAACTCTCTTATAGAGTTTAGGTACCTGAAAAGCGATGATGCCGTAAGCGACGAGGAAGTCTTGTGCCGAGGGCTGGTAGTCGAGCAGGTCGTCACCGGCTGGAGACACGTCGTCCAGCAGGATGCAGGTCCACGTGCAGACGGCCACCGTCGCCACGATGAAGACAGACGCCAGTGCCAGCGGTCTGGGGGTTGGAAAATACGGGGTGTAAAAATATTAGCTGCAAATTGATTTGGTCAGCTGGTAATTTTGTATGGGAGATCCAAATTTTTGTTTCATATTTCGACCTATGTTCCTTAGGGAAAGTCGTTTAGTATCATTCATGGACTGGTTCACCCCTTAAAATATTTGCAGTTATTTTTTTTACACCCTGTATAGGGTTACATTTAATTAAGTACAAATCATTTAAGGGTGCCGGGTGATGCTGGCTTAGAAGAACATTCATTACCCTATTTCTTCCCAAGGCAACTAAAGAACTCAGAGGTTTTCATGTGTATTACAATTTCAGGCGAAAGGCTGACAACCTGTAGCTATGTAGAATGACACACGAATCATCTGCAAGGGCCCTCGTCAGACGCGGCGATAACGACCGTAATTTTACGATCGTTAACGCTCTGCCTACCCCGAAAGGGATAAAGGCGTGATTTGTGTATTTAGTAATAAGGGTCTGTTCATAAAACTGAATAACTTCGTAAGGAACATTTTATATACAGATAAAAAAGGATTTTGCGCGCCATTTTTTCCATAGAGCGCCGCTCTATATATCGTGTAGGTACCTACGCGCCTTATCTTGCTTAGCTGGGACCATGGTACAGGTTATTAACATTATGAAATGTATAACTGGGACGCGTGCGTGCCCCACAGCACAGCCTATCGACTTTTTTTCTTTTTAGTGATGGTCTATACGTTTTTGGCCCCGGGGCCATCAAAACTACGCCGCCTGTCGGCTTGGTGGGGAGCACGTGGTTACCCGGAAATGATTGGTTATTCAAACAACCAGCCCAATCACGCCCTTGGGGCGAGACTGGGCTTAAGAGTTGTTCTGTGAAGAACGTATCGGACTGAATCTACCCGGTACCTATGTGCCGGTAATTGCCAAAATGAGGCGCAAATGAGGACGTCGGTTGCTTGAGGAGTTTGTGGAGTGTGATCTACTCGCAGTGGCTGCAGTGGCGGTTTGGGTGATGCTATCGTCATTATCAGAGAGGTGCCTGGGACGGCCTTTGAGATTCGAGGTTGGATAGGGGAAGTAGTTGGACGCGGCAACTATCAAGGGATTTTTATGATGGGGACCGTTGTCGAAGAGACGACGGGATGCTTGTTTCATATAATCTTTCATGGTGGGTAGGCAGCCTATTGAGGGGCAGGTACAGCAGCAGGCACCGTGTTAGTATAGCAAGCAGCACTAATAGCAGAGCAGCCCAATGGGCTTCAACCACAGACTACCCTGGCATCTGCCCAAGGGTACATCTGTATCGCTGGCCTAACTCATAAGTTTTTTTATGCTTTGTAGACCCTTGGGCCCTAAGTTTGCTAAATGAAAATCGTTTCAGTTGGATGTCGATTGGATCTCAGACGGATGTTTTTGGTAGTTTCGTAGTCTGCTAACAGTTTAAAGTATAGAAAGTCACAATGGCAATGGAATGACAGTTGAGTTTCGATGGCGTTACAAGGACAAAAAGTAGCAGACTTGGGGCCCTGATTTATTTTAATGTGTATTTTGTTGTTGTAGCGTAGCTTTCTCACTTATTCTAACGTGAAACGAAATGCTTACTTCATGTCCTTGGGCGAGCCGAGCCACATGACGGGGCAGAGTAAGAGTCCTATGACCAGCATCCAGACGCAGTAGGAGATGCCCACTGTGCCCCCCGTGATCTTCCACCAGAACAGCTGCATGCTCTGCGACGCTGATGAGGAGGTACAGGAAATTAATTCCAGCGAAAAAATCGAGACTACAGTTTGATATGATTAGTCACGATTAGTTATCTAAACGTGCAATTTATTGCCTAATAAAGATATATATTCGAATTCATGAGTTTGAGTTATTTTAAATTAACTAGTATTAAACTCAATATCCATAATTGATTACAGGGGTAGTGCTATGGAAAAGGTTCGCAACCACTGCCCTGGAAATATAAGGTGTAAAAATATTAGCTGAAAATATTTTAAGGGGTGAACCAGACCATGAAAATGAACAACTTTCCCCAAGTAACATAGGTCGAATTATGAAAAAAAAATTTGGACCATACATAAAGTAGCAGCCGGGCGACTCTACTGAAGAGATCCAATTTTTTTTTTTCATATTTGGACCTATGTTCCTTGGGGAAAGTTGTCTAGTTTCATGGGCTTGTTCACCCCTTAAAATATTTGCAGCTATTTTTTTACACCCTGTAGAACTAAAGGACTAGTCTCTTCCCTATTTCACTCAATTTTCTCGCAAAGATAAACTTGATTGATATGATAATTTTTACCAAAGATGAAGTTAGGTACTCCAGCTCCGAAGATAGTGGCATCCAGCAGGAAGGTGACGAGCCGTCGAGCTGGTAGCCCGAACGCAAGTTCCGCTACGGCTGCATACGGAAACCTGGAGATCAGCAAAATATTTCCTCTCGGTATCGGAACGATAAGTTGAGTTGGGAACTTGGGAGCCCCTTGTTTTTTTCACGCTCGATGATCGACTCGATTCGACACGCTCAATAGATGGACGTTTTAAACTGATACTGGAGTCTTGAGATTCGATATAGTGCATTAATTCGGAGGCAAGGTCTTCTTCTTTCTTCTTTTCGTGTGGGACACCTAGTCGTCCAACGACCCGTTGAACCCTAGTGTCAGAATTTTTCAACCGCCTTCTACAAGTAACCATGTACCTACTTCTGACATGGTTTTATAACGACCGCCGTCTATGATCTGGCTTTCGGATACGCACCGATTTTTCTGTTCAATATTTGGCGAGATCTCTTGTGCTAGCAGCCAGCTCCTCCCAAGCAGCACAGCGGTGTACAACTGCAGCCCAAACACCCCCAGAACCATGGGAATGCCGTACACTCCTGCAGGAAAAATGGAATGGTTCATGCTAGCGAACGCGAAACAAACCTTGTAAAAACAACACCAGCGCCATTATAGGAAAATAGTATTATATATGTTACCATCATTCTCAGATGATGATGATGATCTCTCCGGCCGATTTCGGCCATGGCGACCGCTTCGACTCCTGATCAGATCGGCGCTGATCCGTCCGGAGATGGCTATTGTAGCCAATTTTGGCAGTAAACGCCCGTGCACAGTGTGGACACGTGAGTTTGCCGTTTACATAATTATAGTTAATAGCGACGGGTGGACGGGCCTTTAACTCATCGCGCTTAGCGTCGGGTGTACCTATTGTAACGTGTGACGCATTGCAGTGTAGCGGTCCACTAATTTATTATGAAATTATAAGATCACCTCGCACGCTCTGCAGAATTTTGTGGTCATTGAGGTCATTGAAATTCAATATATTTTTTCAATTTTATTTTAATTCAATATTGTAATCAATTTACCGCAAGCAATGATGCTCTTCGGTAGCGCTACGACAGGAAACACTCCGAACAGGTCCACGATGCACAGTATCGTGAAGAGCAGGCTGAGGCCGCCGGTGGTCTGCCCCACGGAATACTGGTCGTGCCTGGTCACCACCACGGTGGGCTTGAGGGTTGAGGCTTCTGGCGGGCTCGGGGAGCTGCCGCGGAAGGAGTTGCAGCGGGGAAGCTTCATGGCGCGTACGGCTCTGAAACAGACAAACAGATAAGTCAGTGATTAATGTGGTCTTTTGCAATAATTCATACGCGCATCGCTCTTCTTGTTTTAGTGTGGGACACTAAAACGTCCAACAACCCAATCACAATAGACACATACACATATCACGCCTTTATCCCGCAGGGTAGGCAAAGCATTAACAGCCGTATAAAGACGGTCGCTTTCCCTACGTCTGACATTGAGGGCCTTTTTAGACGATTCGTGTATTTTAGTGACAGATTGTGAACCTGTCGGCTTATGCAGTAATACACAGTTGTTGACCGTCCAGAAATTGGGTCCCAGGTAGACCACCTTATCTACGTATATAGGCTGTTAGGAAAAACACTGTATTTTTTGGTATAAATCACCCCATTGAACAGTTTTCCCGAAGCGAAGTGACGTATAGGTCTTTACAGCTAGCAAACATGCGCCTTTGAAGCAAGGAAACGTTCTCTACCCATTAGATTACATTATATAAATAGGTACGTGGGTGACTAGTTGTTTAGCATATAAATGTCATTATCAAAAAGCCTCTACGACCTCTACAAAATCTAGCTTCTGCTCGTAATTCTAGTTTAGGATGGTCAGTCCATTTACCCTTCACACATTCTTTGCTATTTGCTACACATAAGCCGGTTATTTTTACATCTTTTCACTATAAAACGTAAGGCGGATGACCGCAAAGCAATGTGGAAGGATCCATACAATTTTATTGTGAAAATATATTTCATCGGCGCTGTCAGTTCAGCATCGTATCTGAAATCAGCCTAATAGGTTTGCGCTGCGCTCGCCAATCCGCAATTTTTTTTTCCTCTTATATGTTTTAGCGTAACATGTTTCGCATAATTCTTTTCCCTTATTATTTCTTTTACATAAATATGTTTTTCGCTTAAAATTTATCTTGACATAATACTTGTAATGTACTATTTTCGACTAATTACTCATACCTACAGCAGTGGACTGTTGTAACTGTTGACAGCAACTGCAACTATCGACATGCGGTCTAGGAGAACATAATGATGATGATGATGATGATGTTTAGGAGAACCTAATAATGGCTAGAAAGGCACTGCTAACATACCACCCGACGACAAGTGTGTTTCCGCCCTAAGTATTCATTAGATAAACAGCACCCGCGTAGAGATGACCTCCGAAGCACGGAATCATCTAACAGTACTCGTAAAACCTATATCCTGTAAGTAGGAAGCAATTGATGTGTAATGAAACCTTATAACTATCAAATGAACTAAACTTACCGCACTCCCCCTTTAAGTAAGTACTTAATACGTAGGTATAAAAATTATGTCTAAATGCAGTTCAACACATCACCCACTAGTATCACATTAACGCATAAACAACACTATTATTGGTACGTCCTTTCATAGGGTTCACTACTTATTGCCGGCGTATAAAAAGATCGTCCAAATACAGAGTTCAGTCGCTCCGCACGCCGGCCGGCCGGTGACTGTTGTTTAGTCTCTATATTCACTTGTGTAGTGGCCCTAATGAGTGAACTCTAGGGGACTGTCGTGCGGAAAAGTTGCATTTTAAAATTGAGAATCTTTATTTTCTCGCTTGCTGCTGCGTGGTCATTGCCAACCTGTAAAAAACATGTTGGACAAGGAGTACATTATTTTTGAAACAATTTCGTATGCGAAAGTCTACCATGCCAAACGATCGTCTAACCATTTCTCACTCAACTCAATTCACTCACGCGTAGGTAGAGTCCGCGCCGCGAAAGAAGTCCCGCAAAAAAAAGTTTAAATGACCCTTATAGAAGACAGATTAAGGGTCATTGAAACGTTTTTCGCGGGACTTTTTTCGTGGCTCGAACTCCAGTAGTATTTTTTCATACGTTATACAGTCACTGGCAGAGAACCGAACTGAATGGCGGATACTCCGTCAAGAGCCAAGCTCTTAAATATCGAAGCTACCTTCTAGGTAATACTTAGGTGCCCTTCATATGAACAGCTGCTCGCACAACTTTTCACATATAGCAATAAACAATCTGTAAAACGCTTAAAACAAGTAGCTAGACCACTCTTTGTAGACTTTCGTATGCGAAACTGTTTCAAAAACGCGTGTGTAGTAAAGTTAAATTGTATATTCTTTTTTTTTAATTGCACTAAGTACGAGATTATTTAATAAATGGAACAAAAATGAACGGTGTTCTTTTGTTTGTTCTATTCTTAGTACCTTCATCAAACTATCTTTAACCATTACATTGAAAAACGTTTACATAGTTTGTTACCTACCCAATAAACGGTTTTTTTCCACAGGATGTCTTTATAGTTTTAATAACTAAACCATAATTTTTATACAGATAGACTAAACTGACAGCTAAGAATGCCCTTTTTGTTTTAAAATGTTGTCATCATAAGTCTAGTGTTGTGGTTTGACTCTTTTTTTTTATTCATTGAACTGTTGTGAGTTGAATTCTGGATGTAGTTATTTTTAAATAAATTGCATATTTATTTAAAAATAAATACTTGACTTTCGGTCACGTAAAATAGTATACGTTACTTTACGTTTATACGCAACAAGTTTAGTTTAAAGAAATCAACAATGAATAATATTGTAAGTAATTTAAAATGTAATGTTGAATAAATTGGCATTGGTGGTTGTACGAATATTCCTAGCGCTTAGAAATCCAATTTCTGTTATATTTTCTTGTTGCGTTGTGTTGCACTCTTTTCTGCGACTTCTTTCTACTGGCCGATTGGTGTGAACCTTGACAGACAGACGAGACAGACATTGGCTTGACTTGACCAAGAGGACGATCGACGGACGAAAACTGACCAATTTATTAATGGAAATTTAAATTAACCTAATTTATTTTCAAAAAGATTCAATCGTAATCTTTGAATCATATAACTTGATCATTCAGGGCACAACACTATTTTTTTATTACTTTTAAATACAATAACGTGGCAACCCACCAAATGTCAATTTAGTCTATCTGGATAAAAAACATGGTATAGTTACTAAATAGTTTAAGTGATAATAACCACGGAATCTTCAAATCAATATGACCTACTATATCTTTCTTTCTTCTTTTTTCGTGTGGGACACCAAGTCTTTCAACGACCCAGTGAACCCTAGTGTTCAGTCCGCTTTGTCCTAACCAGACTGGGAACAAATTCACAAAGTGAAATATCAACTTTATGAGTGACCCACCGAGAATCGAACCCGGAACCTTCATCGTCAAAGGCAGTCGCAATACCATTGCGCCACATCGGTCGTCAATTTATCAATAGTAATTGTTGTCGCTGAACGGCTTTTCTGGTCGACTGTACATCGGTTACTTCAGTAATTCAATACGCGTGTTGCGGATATTGTGACCGAAGGTATGTCCCCCTGTCGAACACTGGTAGTAGACTTTCCAAACCTGGCTCGGGTTACCTGACCTGGTAGAATTCCTTGCTTGAAGGAGTGATTGATAGGTAGCGACATAGATATTTTCAATACTCATTCGCAATATGCGACTCACTGGACCCTGGTGTACAACTACCTACAACTAAGTAGTGGTGTGTCTCGGACATGTTTTTTTTTCTAACATCCGCTTTCTTAGTAACTTGGACACTTGGGACTAACGGTCGTCGTAGCCCAATTTTTAACTCCTCAAGGTCAGGAATCGAATCAGGGACCTTACCACCAGATCCTGGGACTAAACCTAGACCCGGAGACAGAGACCACACCTAGGTGCGTAGATAATTCCTTTAATTTTATATCAATGACACTATCATTGCCATCTTCTGATCTAATTAAGAACTAAAAGTTCGTAGTTTTTACGTAAGGCGCTAGAGTCGCAGTCGTTACGCTCCGTTATACGAGAATTCTTAATAAAATCACAACGTAATAATTTATCAATTAGTTTTCTAGTCCTCTTTATATTTATTACAAACACAGAAAAAATTATAAGTATCATTAAAAAGTGGTAAATGACAAAGTACCTCAATACTTAAAAGTATTACTTAAAAGTATACCTCAATACTTAAAATAAATTTTTTGAAGGTTTTTCAGTTTTTGCGCATGTTCCGTTTTATTGATCGTTTCAGTTAGTTCTTCCTGCAAATGACATATGCAGGTGGCGCTGTTTGCAACCCCGCCCCGCGCGTCACTCCCCTCACCTCGTTCCTTGTGTGACATTTCGCGAACCCATCTTCGCGTTTTGTGTATAAAATTACATTTTAAAATCACATTAGGGCATGGTCGATAAAGTTTTTCTCGCGAAAAACCGTGACATAAAATCTGTAATCGTGGTTAAGTTTTTTCGTGCCAAGTGCAATTAAACTATCAAGATTCCGCCGATACTTCAAAGCCAACCCAGTGGGTGGCTTATTTTGGTAAGTTCTCCTTTATTTCCTCTAATTTACTTCCTAATCTTTATAACTACTATGGTTATTTACAACTACTATAACTACTATGGTTTATGGTTATTACATTTTGTCTTGCAAGCAGTAGCAGCGGTTAAATCAATCAATTATTGGTGAAATAGGTCCCATGGTCATATCTATCTCGTGCGAAGTAAGCCAATATGCTTGATAATTTTGACATAAATTCTTCTACAAAGTTCCATATGCGTCGGAAAAGGCCGTATTGTTCATAATATCCGTGTATGTTGGCGCTATTGTGTGTGCAAATGTGCAAATAAAGATTCGCTAGGTATACCTACAAACATGGCTTCAGTGTACAGTATGTGGCCATGTGACGATTTCTACGTCATTACACCGAAATTACGAGAAAGCATACGAGATGCCATACAATACGGCTACAGCTAGGGCTGGGCTGGCCACAGTTAATAAATGGTTCCTTATTAACCTAAAATTACCTTATATTTATAACATAAATTGCTACATAGCTTGTAAATAAGATTAGGTATTCTATAAGATAAAGTTACTTCCCTGTTCTAGAATAGCATAAGAAAGAATTAAATATAATTCATAAATTATTATATCTGCAGTAGGATTTCTTTATTGTTTTTACTTTCTGTTATAATGACACAAAAAAAATTTGCTCCAAATGAATAGGCAAGCAGCCAAACTATCTTTTATTTTCCTATTACTTCATTCATTTAGAGTCTACATATCTCAAAAGAGCTGGAGTGAATTCATGATGTATCATCTCTTAGTAGAGATGATGATGTATCATCTCTGATACCTGTTTTTAAACCCTCGTATTTAAGGGGGGGGGGGGGGGGTTTAACAGTCTTAGTACAAAACAGCTATGAAAGATTATCATATTAATGCAATCCTGATTGCAATGCTAAATTGACATTAAGTCTTTCATACCACAAGTATTCTGAATCTAATTTCTTTAAATATTATGATCGGCAAATATAGGTTGTAAAAATATTTGACCTATGTTTCTTGGGGAAAGTTGTTCAGTTTCATGGGCTGGTTCACCCCTTAAAATATTTGCAGCAAATTTTTTTACACCCTGTATGTGATGCTAATTACACAAAATATTTATTACATTTATACCTACCTCTCTATACTAATTTATTTTATTCAACTTGATCACACCCAAGTTAAGTCCAGTTATCCTATAGCTATGTATGCAATACAAGAACATTAGTTTTTTAAAAGTTTATCAGTTATCTGTACTATAAGTATTGTATTTATGTATATCTCTATGATTGTAAAACACATCTGAAGTGAAAAAGCGTGTTACAATTTTAATATATGTAATTTTTATCTACTATAATTTTGTTGCATGTTTGTTACTGTAAAACCTGCTTACTTTACTTTTGTTGCAATTACCAAACACGCTTTTTCATTTCATTATAGGTAAAAAACTAAAAATATGGAGCACAAACGTGATTCGTTCTTCCTGTCAAACAAAACCGGGAAGAATAAACATCAGGGAAATGGACAGAATGGAAAAAAAGAGGAATTTAAGAAGAAGAAGTTCAACCAGTTTAACAAAAATCGTGTTGGAGTCCAAAATAGTGAAGATAATGGGCACAAAGAGGATAAACCAGAAAAGAAACCGTTTGACAAAAAGACCTATCGATTGAAGAAGTACAGCAAAAAGTATAAACTTGACCAATGGGAGGAGCAACGGAAAAAGAAATTGAAACGTGAGTATGAGAAAACCTTGAAAAAGGACCCAATGATGGGTACATACAAGCCTGTTTCATTTGATGAAGACATGACTGACACCAATCAAGATGTTGGGAAGTTTGTTAGACATCCTGACTTGATTGAAAATGAAGAACCGGTAATAGAAACCCAGCAAAAAAAGAAAGACCCATTTCAAAAGGCTAAAGAACAATACAATAAAGTCAAACAAGACAAATTACAGAAACAACAACAGATAGAGCAAGCAAGGGAAGAGAAAAGGAAGAAGCTGCAAGAATACAAGAAGAAGAAACAGGAGAGGTTTAAGAAACTGAGTAAGAAGACCAAGAAAGGGCAGCCAATGATGAAGGGCAGGCTCGAGTTAATGTTAGAGAAAATACAGAAAAACAAGTAGGCAGTAAATGTTTTTTGCAATCAATAGAGTATACAATACACATTTTTTATACTCTTTCTCTTCTCTTATATTTTCGTACTTATATTTAAACCAATCAGTAACGAACATTAATTGTATTTGAACACAAACCACCAAATACAGTAGTTTTTTTTAAGTAGTACTATATTTGATACTATAGTTGTTAGAAATGAATTATGTAATTTACAACATTCAAAGCACAAAAAATATCATTTCATAATGAACACTGATTAGTATCTATCTTCTAGTATCAATTTAGAGATGGAATCAGCCCACATAGTTTTTTTTTAATTAAGTGGGTATAAAAGTAGCATGTACAATGTAAATCTGCTAATCTTGGTAAATTAACGACCTGCTGATACTAATACTACTACTCATTTACTATTTCATTCAATATTAATGATGATTGCAGCTTATCTTATGATCAAATATAGTAGTATAATAGTAGATCCCTAATCTGAAGATTACTGTGAAAGACATTACGATACCAGATCATTGATTGCTACTTGTGTGCTTGTGTTAATCTATTTTCTTTGTTAAATTTTTGAAGTAAAAATATAGTTTGTGTTAGTGAAGTATAAAAATAAAACATCAAAAGTAAGTAGCTAAATAAGTGCATAAAATACACTTTTTTTACATGTAGGTACACAACAAAATGGTTTGACAAATACATAATACTTGTACTTTCAGTGAAGTCTATTTTATTTTCCTTATGCTTTAAAAATGACTTTTGAAATTGAAATTTGAAAAAATAGCACAATTTCAAAATTTAACCAATATTTTACGGTGCTGGCATAGAATAGCCTTAAACCATTTATTGTTGGAGGCAAAGAATACTAAACTATAGTACATATACAACACACACACACATACACAAATCATGCCTATATCCCTGGCGAGGTAGGCAGAGCGTTAACTATCGTAAAATTACGGTTGTTATCGCCATGTCTGACAAATGTTTGAGGGTCGTTTCAGATACGTCGTGTATCACTATAGTGACAGGTTGTCAGCCTGTCGCTTAAAATTGTAATACACATGAAACCCTCGAGTCCCTTAGTCGGCTTCTACGACGCCCGCGGGCAAGAATTGGGGTGATGCCATTAGTGGTTGTCGTAAAAGGCAACTAAGGGATAGATCCAGGGAATGGGAAGCAACATTCAACACCTTGCACTGCACTCGTCAATCCGTGTGCTAGCTAAGCCTGGAAGGCAACACCCTCCAATAGTAAAGACTCGATGTATAGTAGTGGAATGTTTCGGCTGCTGATGGTAATGAAATGACAAGCGTAGAGCACGTGCAGCATGTGTATACGCGCGTACGTAGCACGTGTATACGCGCGTATGTAGCACGTATATACGCGCGGATGCAGCACGTGTATACGCGCGGATGCAGCACGTGTATACGCGCGTGTGCAGCACATGTACACGTGCGTATGCAGCACGGGTACACGCGCGTACCCAGCGCGGTACTGGTGGTAATGTATAAGATATTATGGGAGACGGCACACCGATTGCGTGACCTACGCAACGCTTGCGGCTTGCCGTCTCTCATCCACTCCCATAAATTACAACTGGTACGCGCGTGTACACGTGCACGCATACGAGCTGCATATAAAGGAGGGGGTGTAATACCTGCCTACGTAATCTAAAAATGATACCTAGTTTTTGCAATCTCTTATCACTATAAACCTCTGGAATGTTATTTCACTGATAGGTAGGTAACTGAACAACAATGTACTTTTATATCATCTAAAGCTACATTATCTTTGCCATGTTTTGACTAATTCCCAGACAACTTCATATCATATTGTTTTCGTAAAGATTTATGTGATTTCGAGATTTATGATGCCGTGTGATGGTTTGGAATTGCATCAATATTTCTTTCTAGCGGTTGTCGTAAGAGGCGACTAAGGAACTCGAGGGTATTATAAAGTATTACAATTTTAAGGTCCTTATATCGATATACGAATTGTCTGTAACGGCCCTCAACATTAGTCAGACGCGGCGATACCGACCGTATTCTTACGGCCGTTAACGATCAGTCTTTCTTGCAAGGAATACATACATACATAAATCACGCCTCTTTTCCGTTTGGGTAGGCAGAGACTATTCCCTTCCACTTGCTAAGATATCCTGGCATACTTCTTTCGCTTCTTCTACATTCATCAGTCTTTTCATACTCGCTCGTCGGTTTAGGGAAGCAAGGGTCGGTGCAAGGGATAAAGGCGTGATATGTATGAGATTTATAAGATCTATATATATATTTTGGGTTTAATTTTGTTATAATAAATAAATAAATAAATAAATATCCTGGACAATTCACACAGCGCCATCTAGCCCCAAACTAAGCAAAGCTTGTACTATGGGAACTAAATAGCTGATACTAATACATATATACTTTTTTTTGTAAATAAATACATATTATACACAGAAAACACCCAGACTCAACACAAATATTTGAAAATTGACTTAACAAATATTTGTGTCCGGTGGGGATCGAACCCACGACCCTCGGCGTAGAAGGCAGGCATACTATCCGCTACGCCATCGGGACAGTCGATGTTATCTCTTACGATTTAAATTGCTGTGTGAATAAAAAACTACGAGTCATTATCGAATCGCTTATGCGTAGTTTCTGATACCAGAGTTCATTAGGTCGTTCGTCAATTTGGTGTCACATACGTTGTGGATGAATGACCTGCAAAACAGTCCAACGTTTGCCCTGGCATCAAAGGTTGATGATGATTATCATCTCTCCGAACGATTTCGGCCATGGCAACCACTTCGACTCCTAATCAGATCGGCGCTGATGCGCCCAGAGATGGCTATTGTACTTGAGTACAAAATTGACTTTGGCAGTAAACTCCCAAAGCTCGGGAGTTTACAACCATCAAAGGTTATTCTCTCACTGAACGACTTGGCTTTTTACCAGCTTGTTTCTAAGAACACTTCCTCGAGACGAACTTCGAGTCAATGCCCACGCGTCCTTCAGACTTTTAGGTTTGTTTGCCTTTCGTGATGTCAATTCTTGGATTTAGTAATAAGAATAATAGGTAGGTATTTGATGCTCTGGGTTATTTATTCACTCAGTATTGAGAAAATAGTACTAACAAAGTGTATTTGATGTCTAATTTACTGTACACGGTGGCTGTTAATAGTCTCTTATTGTTGTTTGTCGATACGAAACGAAGGAGATGAAGTAATCTCTTAATTAATTGTTACTTTACCTGGTTAACCGAACATTGCATAGCGTTTTTTAATAATAATAATGAAGAAATTTATTTTTTCATTAGAAAGGTTATAATACAAAGTTATGTTAAACAATACAATACTAAGTTAAGTTAGTAAAATGAGAACAAATAGTAGCAAATCATGCGTAGTAGGTGGCAATGAGAACGAAAAAAGATGCACTGCGCTTGAAAAATATTGAAAATGTGTTATAAACATGCATTTTAACAATATTTTATAGAAAATATGCTGATTGTGATAAAAATAGCTGAAATATGCAAATGCATATTTCCGGTCTCTATTTATACATAATATGTGCCGTGCGGCATGGCTAAGAAACATACATTTCAAGTCCTTCACCTTCGCTACAAAAAGACGTTTTCACTTATCCAAATTGGACCATAATCTTTTGGAAAAGCTGATAACAAGGCACTGGCTGATAAGATAATCCCGGGGTATGTTTCCTTTTCAACTAGTTCAAGATCGCGACCTTAATCCGCACCGAATTGGTTACAGCTCGCAGGCTAGCGGGCAGGTCAATGCCAGACCAGCGAAGTCTACGTTTATTTTCCCTCTTTATCAGGATCTCAAATACTGACTATTTGATTTCTGAAATCATGCACGGAAGTCCGCAACCATTGATCTAACCACTCGTGATAGAAACAAAACGACAACGAAACTTCAAAAATAGAGCTAAAACAGGATACTGCGAGGTTTAAGTGAACTTAAGTGTGTTGGCCAAGGACATTGCCACACCTTGGTGACTGCTTTAGCAGAGTCCTTACCCATATTTTGTCTGATAGGCTGCAAGACCCATAAAACCGACTTCATAGCAGAGATTCTGGGAGTATTCGCATCCATATATCACAGCGTCTAGGTGTGCTTGTCAATACGTAATATGTAAATAACTGTATTATATGAAACTTAACCTTTCTGACAAAAGTGCACGCGCGTACCTTGTAATGCCCCATACAATATAAGGTACGCGCGTGTATACGTGCACGCTTACGATGTGCATACACAGGCCCGTGTGCTCTGCCCATTATACCCTAGACGTCGTAAAAACATCCGTGTTAACCGAATAAGTAAGGAAATGTTATCCACGCTCGAGGTTAAAATCCAACCTCGCGTTTCAAACGTCGTCCCAGAAACGTTCTTTCGGATGATGATGATAGAGTGACCCAAGCCGCCGCTGCAGCCATTGCGAGTAGATCACACTCCACAAGCTCCTCAAGCAACCGACGTCCCCGCCGGCGGGGTCGAGGAGGTCCCTCATTTGTGCCCCGTCATGTACCTGGTAGATTCAATTCGATTCGTTCAGCCCAGAACAACTCCTAAGCCCAGTTTCGCTCAAACAAGGGCGTGATAGGGCTGGTTGTTTGAACAACAATCAAATATTGCCGGGTGAGCCCTAGCTCCCCACCAAACCGTTAGGCGTAGTTTAGATGGCCCCAGGAGCGAAAACGAGTCCCCGACTGTACAAAAAATCGAGGTTAAATAGCGTCCTACCAGAAAATTCTCAATTTCTTTATTCATTCACAAAATACATTGCATTCGAATATTAGTTACATAGTCAGTAGAAAAAATAACATTATACAGATATTATAAATAGAATAATTCAATTTTACATTTTAAATTATTTTTGATACAATTTAATTTTACACAAAATTTAAAAAATATGTCAAAAATTTAATTGATATTTATTGATTTTAATGTCAGTTGGGTACTCAATTACGGAATAATAACATTCATGCAACAGCAATACTTTGAGCAATTTTTTAAATCTATCTGGACTCCGTATTTCTTTAAATGATTTGGGGAGCCTGTTGTATAGCACAATAGCTTGAAAAGAAAGAGTGACAAGTCTAATTCACGTGTCTCAAAATTCTGGCGGCGATAAAAATAAATTCATATCTTCATAATCGCGCACATTACATTTTAATTACCTGCAGACGATAGTATCTGCCATTTTGCAATCAGCTATCTCTTTAGCAAATAATGTTGAACAAGGTTTACCGACAGTTGGAAAAATACATGACATTCTAAAGTATTTTTCTTTGAAAGAAAAGAAAGTACAAATAGTGTAAGAGACACATGATAATTATGTATGTCTAATGAGGCAGTATTTACATAGTAGTGAAATGTCCCGGTATTGCTAAAAGTCCCTGTAGCTAAATTGTTTTTCTTACCTAGTTTCTACTTGGGGTTGGACCCTCTAACAGCATGGACGTATTTTTTTGGAAACCCTTATGGATATTATTTTTCATGTTTAAGTTATGAGCCTTAGCTCTTTAAAACTACACAACTTTGATGCAGTTTTTTTATAGATAGAGTCATTCAAGAGAAAGGTTTATACGTATACAACATGCCAGAAAAATATCTTATTCCCGCGGGAAAACGATTAGCAGCGGGTGCAACCTATCAAAATATAAGAGTTTTGTTGTAGGACACGTGAGATTAGATATTGAACCGAATAGTTTCATGAAAAGCCTAACTTCCGGTTTGAAGATAAATTCGTATCTTCTTGATTACAAAAATACGCGATAAAATTTTACGAGGCGAATGTAGGTATATCTGATGTGTACGAGTAGCAGGGTGACAGGAAAAGTACTAACTTCCTTTTAAGGGATGAACCAGCCCGTTTAGGTGCAGAATGCCCCTTTCGCAAAATGTCCCCTGGTTCCAAAATGTCCCTTTCTCAGAATGCTCCTTTCCCAGATTGTCCCCTTCCCAAAATGTCCTTTTCCCATAATGTCCCTTTCCGAACATTTGTATACAAAACACAGACACACCTTAATCTAAGCTTTAGGAACCCAGCCCATGAAACTGAACAACTATCCCCAGGGAACGTAGGACGAAATATGAAAATCAAAAATTTGGACCTCACATACAAGCTGACTCAGTCGTCTGTGGTATATTTTGTATGGGAGGTACAAATTGTTGAAAGTTAATACTTCTAACACCCTGTATATCCCTAAAGTGACAACGTGATACCTAATAAAAATAACAGACAGATAATTTTATGTAAGATAAAAAAAATTAAAATAATCCTGTAGCTTTTTATACGCACGCCTTAAATATGATAAGCACACTTCCAAAACGTGTAAAATTGGAATTGATGTAGGTAGGCACTTTATTTTCCTAGCAGGTAATATTATAATAAAATAAATATTGCGCAAAATATTTTCTTGTAGAAGTAATTAAAGTGTAAGAGATAAAGGGATTTATTGGTTTCTAATTAATATATAACATAAATTAACGTATAGCTTGACCATAAAGAATAGATAAAAAGTGAGGGCACCACTTTCTTTGCGATCTGTCAAATCTGACAGATAACGCTTAACTATGGCTACAATTTTCCATACAACATTTTTAGTTCCATTTTATTTAATTTCGACTCTTTCTGGCCAAGCGATAGCTTTCCGCATTTCTCTATCTGTTATCGACACCGCTAACTCTTTCTAACACAACTCCATACAACAGATTTAATGCGATTTTATATAGAGACTGATTTAAGAGGAAAATTTTATATTTTTAGTGCAGGCTATACATACATTCTGGGAGAAAGGTTGGCAACGGGAGGAACCGCTGGGCGGGCCACTATAGTAATTAACAATTTATAGATAAAGTTTTTGGTCATAAGTTTTATGTGAGTAGTTGCTATGCGAAATATATTGCGTAATCATTGAAAAAATTGCGTTATGTTTTTGTTTTGGAGAGTTAAAAAGGTCATAGCCTTCTTCAGCTCCAACTGGGCTATCAGGCCACGATATCAAACAAATTATGATGATGTTTATCCTTTTAAGCCAAACAGAATCAGCCAGGTAGCAGTTTCATCCGGTTGCGTCTAGTTAAAACAGGAAATGTGCGTTCTACTTAGACGTACTACTGACAATTGTTAAGTTAGACCCCACATCCTTCCCGCGGGTGTCGTACGAGGCGCCTAAGGGACTTAAGAGTATTAGTGTATCACAATTTTTAGGCGACAGGCTGACAACCTGTCACCAATAGTGATACACGTGTTTTCTGAAACAACCTTGGAAAACAATCCTCAAAAATGTCAGATGTGGCGATAGCGACTGTATTCTTACGGCTGTTAACGCTCTGCCTACCACGCAAGGGATAAAGGCGTGATATATGTATGTATTAAGTTAGAATCACGCACCCGGTACCCCCTCGGGAGCAAATAAACAGATAAAAGAGGCTAAAGGTTACCACTCTGTTCGTTCCTTGATCGAGTTATTGTAGGTAATTAATTGTCCCAAGACTTTTGGTACATAACGACCAATACAGGATTATAACGACCAATACAGGATTTGAGGGTTTCTCTTTTTCATTAGTCGTGTTGTTTTGTTCGGCCTCGGACTACTGTTACTCTCTTTTCGTGTGGGACACCGAGTCGTCCAACGACCCGATGAACCCAAGTGTCAGAATTTTTCAACCGCCTTCTACAAGTAGCAGGCTTCTAACATGGTTGTGTAACGACTGCCGTCTAAGTGTTACTAAAAAGTCTATAGTATGGTTGTGACGTCTAACTGGCGCCACGGAAGACCAGCGTTACAAGCAGCTCACCACTGCTTGTAACTTATGCTGAGTGGTGACTCTTTTTAGTTACGCACACAAAAACTATCTAACTTAATTTTAGAAACTTTTTTAAAGCGTAACTAAAGTAAACGTATTTTCTTTCTTTTTCTTTCTTAACCGGAGAGACAGTCCTCCGAATACTGATAGGATGCATTAAGACCACTATAGACCATGAAAGTGAACAACTTCCCACATGAAAATATTTAAGGAAATGTAAAAACAAAAATTTTTGAGTTCGTAAATGCAGTCTACGGCTGATCGTGATCTTAATCGTTTGTGTGTTAGGTAGGTCGTTTTTTTCATTTCATTTCCCGACTATGTTTCTAGGGAAAAGTTGTTTAGTTTTTACTGGGTCAAAGTAGATAATTCATGAACCAGTGGACCCCTTTTCATCAGGCCTGTCTTTAATAGTAAACAGGAAAATGAGTATCGAAGCACGTGCGCGGGAGAACTACTTGATGAAATTTCCGGTATAATGAAATAATATGAGGAAAATTAATGTTTTCCCTAGTACTACACGTCTATAACAATTTACTGCTAAGCATGGACCAATAATACTAGAGGACTTGCAACCCCATACGCAAGAGCGTAATCTCATTCATTAGTTCACGCGTAAAAAATAGATGGCTCCGGTAGTAGCATTTGTAAACAAACATCGACTTGTGAAACTGAGCCGCCATGTATGACCTACACAAGTGCGAAATAGTTCAACATTTTTATGATAGATGTCACCGTCTAAGTACAACCTCCATGGAAAATAGTAGATTACGTACCTAGGATGTAACCTATTAATAGCAACTGAGGTTTTTTAACGCCCGAGCGGAGCGAGTAGATTAAAAAATATTGAATTAATATGAAAGAAAAGTATCCTAGCAAAAAGTAGATTCTTTTTTTATTGTAGGGATATTAGTAATTTTTAGTTTTGTTATTGTAATATTGAGTAATAGCCCCACGTCGGAATAGCTCGCTGCACCTTGGGCGCAAAACACACAGATGAGACGACGATGAGACGCGTCAGAATTCGTGTGAGTGAGAGTGTTAGATGAATAATTTCATACGAAAGTAGTAACACACACACACACACAAATCACGCCTATATCCCTGGCGGGGTAGGCAGAGCGCTGAGGACCGTAAAATTACGGTCATTATCGCCACGTCTGACAAAAGTTTGAGGGTCGTTTCAGATGAGTCGTGTATCACTATGGTGACAGGTTGTCAGCCTGTCGCCTAAAATTGTAAAGTAGAAGCAATTCAAAATAATGTAGTCACGATAAGACTCCTCTCTTTATAACAGATCTAAATAGGTAGGTAGGTACCAAAGGAACATCATGCCTAGCGCGTCGGATATCGTGAAGATACTTTAATATTTTATAAACAAACATAGGTTTTACAATATCATAACATACAAAATATGTAGGGTAGGTACGTGTAATTTAGCACTTGAAATATTATCACTTCACCGTGTACTGTACAACTAGCTTTATCCCAGAAATCAATCTTGTAAAATCTAAGTGCCAAGCATTCAACGATCTTATGTAGGTAAGTACTTATTTTCATAAGGGTGAATATTTGAAAACGGTTCTTCAGGTCACTTTCCTGGCAAATTTGATATTTTCGTTTTATGGTTATTTTATCATTGCATAATAATAAAGACCTAATGAAAAGGTTATTTACGAAAAAAACACTTAAAATAAACCACAATTCAACGTCAAAATTCAATTTTAAAATTATAGGTGCCAGTCGTGACATCTGACATCGTGACATTTTGCGCCAGTCAAGTGACAAAGGAATTATTTTAACAAAAATATACGAATAAAAGTTTTTCATCTTTTGTTTTTAACTAAGTAGAATAGAAGTAAAAGTGACGCTCTAACGCCTCAGTTTTGGTTAAGACACGACGCACCTAGTCACAGACAATTTGCTCCTGCTTGAAACACGACACAGCGAGCCCGACATCCGACATGAAACAGCTACAGTGTTCGACAATCACAGTTGACGGGTGGTCGTATGTGATCTGTCGACCACCGGAAGAAGGCTGTTCGTAAACAGCCAAAACGTAAAGGTACTTCACCAAAACACAGTAATGCAAGTCGTTTAAGGGCGGCGTCTGGCTCAAATGTCGTTTTTCAAAACAATATTACTTAGTAAATAATAGTCGAGACATTCTGAAAAAAATATATGTTGAAGTTGAAGATCGAACAGAGGGAATAGGGCATTCAGTTACACGATTAGATTTACTTTGCTCGATAGAAAAAAGTACCAAAGTTGCCTGTATTTAAAATTTATTTTCAATATTATGCCTGAGATATTTTATAAACCTAATTTTTATACCAATCTTTAGACAAATTTATAATCTAGAGGATGGTGCAAATTTTAATGTTGTAGGGTTATTTTCTAAATTATAATGTCTAAATACCTACAAAAAGCGCGAGCGGCGCAGCTTGGCGAGCTCGTCAGTCGCGCGAAGACGCTTATAGACGACGGACCTGTGCCAGTGCCCTTCCCGAAGTGCGACGCGGAGATTTTTTTAGAAAATGATACAGTATATAGATCACGGAAGTTGACTAGACTGAGATTCAGACGACGCAACGGGTAACAAACGAAATAAACAACAAAAACATCACTAGTTATATCAAAAGTATTGTACAAAACAAATATGTTTGTTTTTATTCATTGTTTAGGTAGGAACCATAAAATCTCCTACAACAATCGTTACCTCTCACTTCGCATATGCGCCACATCGACGACCGATGGGGATTCTCGGTGGGTTACTCACAAAGTTGATATTTATCTCTTTGTGAATTTGTTCCCAGTCTGGTTAGGACATTGCGGGCTGAACCACCCGATTGTCCGTAAGTAAAATGGTTCCGTATTTCGGATGGCACGTTAAGCCGTAGGTCCCGGTTGCTGTCTATGATTACTGAGACGGCGGTCGTTACATAGCCATGTCAGAAGCCTACTACTTGTAGAAGGCGGTTGAAAAATTCTGACTCTAGGGTTCATCGGGTCGTTGGACGACTCGGTGTTTCACACGAAAATAGAAGAGAACTTCGCATATTAGTACAAAGTTAAGAATGCAACCATCGCGTTGCTTTTAGGCCCATCCAGCAATCTTGTGGCTCCATCCAGCATCATCGAGGCCTATACTTTTTAGGAGTTTTGACCTTGTTTTGACTAGCTTAAAGTTTCTTTAAAAATCTTTTGACTGACTTTCGTAGTCAAAATGGATTTTGTCCAGTTATTTTATGAGTAATTGTTACATTTACAGTAAATAAATAGCTTACATAACTTTCGTTTCAATATAAAAAATAAAAACAGTACCTAAATTAAATTAAGGTCAATTTGCCTACTGCAATATTTTATACTGGGGCGCTCGCACGCGCCGGCAAAGGTCACCGGAGTTCAAATCAAAATGGCCCGCGCGTAATACGCCGGCAAGTCGCCTGGGCGCGCAAAATACCTAAACCTTCAGCAGAAGGGGCCCTTAAACTTAGGTCATAATGAAACAGCTAGCACGGGATAAGACAAAGCCACCGAAAACATTATGACCTGAGAATTAACTATGTTGAGCCGCTTAGTTATAGACCACGTATTCAGAAAACACAAAAACGTGTGACTAACACAAACTATAATTTTTATCGGTAGGTATATGCAATGAAATATTGTCCAATTTATAATATTCTATAAATCTACTATATCATATCATCGAGGTAATATGTACTAGCGTACTAGAGGCATTCGCAACTTTACTTTTTGTAACACTCGTTAGAGTACATGTGCTCTAACTCGCTTAGTTTGAGCCCACCGCTTGCCGCGACGTCACGTGTCAGTGCTAGTTTCAAAATGCCTGGCTGTGTACTAAGATACTGCTCAAACAATTCGAGAACCACAAGCAAAGCCCAAGGAGTAACATTTCATATGTAAGTTATCTAATTTTATCAGTAAACCATGCATCGGAATATCATTTTCATAATTTTGAAAAAAATCACCGCGCGCTCGGACGCGGCGGCCATATTTCGGCGAAAATCATAGATTAACAACATTACAGTATGTACAGACGTGACACTTTAGATGAGTCATTTTAATAAAAAGCAGTCAATTTGCTAGGAAATGTTATTGTAGTATAGTATTGTAAATATTTATACTTGTAACTGACTACGCAAAGTGAAATGAAGTTCAAATTAATAAATATTTCCGTTCTTGCTGTTTATTTTTATTTGAGCTTGTTTAAAGGTTTCCGCATCCGGGCCATGAAAAAAGAGAGGCGTGGATTAAATTTGTACAGAAAGATCGCAGCGAAGAAACGTGGTTGCCATCAAATTATTCACGGATCACTACACAAAACGACAAAAACTTACAAAACTTGTTTTATTTAAAGAAAATTAAAATATAATATTAGATAATATACTCTTTTTATTATATTCTCGATCATTAGTTCTTACTGACAATGTCAAGTAGACGTAATGCACAATTTGTCGCATCTGCGCGCATTACTCGTTTTCTATGACTTGCACCGCCGCTCCCGCGTGTCCCGCGCGGGCCCCGCCGCAAGGTCACGCGCAATGCTTTCATTGAGAATAACTACTCCAGTACGCTAGTACATATTACCTCGATGTATCATATAAGGATTATTTTGATGGGTGAAAAGTCATATGATGTCCTGCTAGATAAAACTTTATACGTGTTTGAATTTTGCATCAGCTGAGTGTGACACGCAAAGAACGTGTGTTTTAGCCCCGATTTCAGGTTTCAGATTAAGTTTTAGTAACACATATTTCATATTTTTAATTAAGTAAGTGTTGTACACTTGAATAAAAATACGTGTGACCGCAATTTTTATCCGCGCAAATGTCCACCCAATAAATGACAGATCCCCACACTCCATCTATCCTTGATATTAAGTATGATTTGAGACCTTAGCTGTCTTAGCGCTTACACCGCCATCTATTGATATTTGTTTCTATTACTGCGAAATGGGTTGTTACAAGAAAATTTGAATTTAATTATTTTCGGAGTATTCTGTGACATTAAATAATTCTAAAACGACTTTTTTAAAGGTAAACTTCCAAAAAAGAGCCACAGTTCATGAACATACGCAAGTTTTATTCATTGTGAAACAATTTTTTGGCGCCATCTAGGTTTAAGACCAAAATAGTAAGGTACTATGGGGCTGTCAGTCCTCTAGTATTATTGGTCCATGCTGCTAAGTATATTCAACACAAGATCAATGGCTGCCTCTGCTTTCTACTTTTACATTACTCCTTTTACATTTCTTTGTGAAGTAGTTAACGAAAAGCAAAGCTTTTTTAAAATTTTTGGACTGTAATGTAGATTCTTTGAATTTTGAACTAGGGCATGTACTTTGCATTCAGATTTAGATAGTTAGCTGTAACTGAGATCTAATATACAGGGTTATTACACAAACTTTATAGGCTGTTTCTACTCATGATTCTGAACAACTTTTTCTATGGGGCAACCTGCGAAATAGCAAAAAAAAAATTGGGTGTCTCATAGAAAAGTTCATACCTCGGCAAAAATGTATGGAGCAACAAATTCTTTTTTCGACAAAAAAATAACCCTGTGTTTTCCCACTGTGAGCTATTATGTAGATAGTCGTTTTTGCAAATATTTTACATGAAAATGTTTTGGGTGGGTTTTAAACGTATTTATCGGTAAAAAACAACTCGGCAAGCGTTGTTTTTTATTTAGTACGCGCCAAAATTAATCAGGAGAAAAACTGGGAACCAAATTTCGCCCGCTCGACTGTCTTTTATCCGTGATTAGTCCCGAAGGTGTCAATATCGAAGTAGAGCGACTTCTTATTGGTGCGTTTATGCATAGTCACGCCTAGCGCCATCCGAAACAAGCTATGTATGCGTCATTCTTCCAATTTCCAAGGAGTTTTTCTTAGCTTCATTATAGTTGTTATTGTCCGTAGACTTTGCTCAGAAACTTTCTGTGCTCTGAGCTTTTACTTGCAGATAAGGTACAAATGTGAGTAACCTTATAATTAATGTTTTCACAATGTTATCTAACGGGCACGTTCTTTACCTATGTCTTAAGTATAACTAATTAGCTTTATTATGGTAATCAGTGTAGTAAGCTGTATCATTAAATGTTATAGAATGTTTATTTTGTGTTATGATTTGTTTGTGAAGCTTTACTTGTGTACGTGGTGGTTATGTTTATTTCGTTTGATTGGTTCGTCTGGGCCCCAAGTCTGCTATTTTTTGTCATTGTAACGCCATCGAAACTCATCTGTCATTCCATTGCCATTGTGATTTTTCTACACTTCAAACTGTTAGCAGACTAGATACTACATAAATCATCCGACTGAGATCCAATCGACATTCAACTGAAACGATTTTCATTTAGCAGACTTGGGCCTGGTCTTATGCTTGTAGAGTAGATAGTGAAGTAGGGTGTTTTACTCATGGAAATCCTTATGCGAAATCTTGTTCATTAGGTCGTGGGACGACTCAATGTCCCACACGAAGAGAGTTAGTCGTTTAAGTCATTGCGAGGTCTTGTTTTTCTTTCCTAGCTCTGTTCTGTAGCAAAAAATATTCAGTTTTGGGCTAGTTACTTTGTATTTTACTTTCTGTTCTCTTCTGAGCCCTTGCCTCATTCTCGTAGGACGTGACGTGATAGGAAATAGGGAGTTGTTCCAGTAAGTCAAACGTCGAAATTCGAAAACGTGGCAATTCGATTCCGTGCACGGAAGTCCGCAAAGACCAGCCTAACCGCACTTATAAAAAAATTTACTACTCGATGTTTTTATAGTTGTATGCGTAAAAACCTCCCTCTTGAATAATTATTTCTATTAAAAAGAACTGCATCAAAATCGGTTGTGTAGTTTTAAAGATTTAAGCAAACATACATACATACAGACGCGAAAAGCGACTTTGCTTTAAACTATTATGTAGTGATGATGACGGCGACTAAAATTGTCTTTATTTTGACGCAAAATACGCGTTACCAGTCAACAAAATAAGGCAAAGATAGACGGCGAAATGTTAATGTAGAAGAACTTTTTAAACATGACGTTAATAATATAATTATCTTTCTAAACCTATTTGACGGATAGTGACGGCGCTTTATTAGGAGTTTATAACGTTGAAAATATATTAAGGGGTGAACTAGCCCATGAAATTGAACAACTATTCCCAAGAAACATGGGTCGAAGTATTAAAAAAAATTTGGCCCTCCCATACAAAACTACCGACCGACCAAGTCAACTTGTATAGGAGGTCCAAATCAATTTTTCAAATTTCGACCTATGGAAAGTTGTTCAGCTTCATCGACTGATTCACCCCTTAAAATATTTGCAGCTATTTTCTTACACCCTCTGCAGCCTTTGTAGAGCAAAACGTGAGTATAGCTCGCGCTAAGCTCGTGCCGCGTGACGTCAGCGAAGCGGTTTGTAGCGGTGCACGCGAGACAAGTCGCTTACAACCAGGCCCGGAGTTAGGCAACTTGCGCCCCCCAAGCCAACATGCGTGCCACGACAAAATTTTGTCACCGCATTGTGTCTTCTGCGACTAACTTCACTGCGAATAAGTTACACATTCTTCCGTAGGTCACTACTTGCGCATATGAAACGACAAAATATCTCGTGGCACACATGTTAGCCAGGCTGGGCCCCAAGTCTCCTATTTTTTGTCATTGTAACGCCATCGACACTCAACTGTCATTCAATTGCCATAGTGATTTTTCTATACTTTAAACTGTTAGTTGACTAAGAAATTACCGAAATCATCCAACTGAGATCGAATCGACATCCAACTGAAACGATTTTCATTTAGCAGACTTAGGGCCCTAAGTACTGGCCGGGATTTTCATTTACATATTATCCTGTAAAAAAGAAATGGGGACAAAACTTTTAAGGATAAATAGATACGTAAAAAATATAACTTGGACACATGTCTACCTTTTTACTTTACGAATAATTCAGCATTACATAAACTTAAATCGTACCTAAGTTACAATCCAACTTTATTATTTTTACTGGGAATGCTAAGTGCTATCGGTAAGTACTTACCTGCTTTTGTAACTATTTGTTTATTTGATAATGACTAAGCCGACTCTGTTCGTCGTTATCAGCCTTACTCTTCGCTCCCCCGATAGCAGCCATCCCGCGAATCTGACCCGTGCTCTGATAACGATGTCAATATATACCAGCCCAACGAGCCATCTTTATCAGTCCGCCGCCGACGGCCACTTGACACTTACGCTCCTTCGCTACTTTTTCGTGTTCATTATTTCCAAAAACAGTATTTTCATTTCCGAATCAGTTTCTCTGATTCGAGCGTGTTTGTTCGTGAGCGGATAATATTATTTAGCAACAACCTTAGGGGTTGTTGCTTGAAGGATAATAAAAGCTTTGAGAATTACTCCATTAAGGGTAAGTTTATTGTTTTATGGAATATTTAGTATTTGTGTCTTAGGTATTCTTAAACATTCCATTGTTCAGAAATGGTAGAATAGTTCGATGAAGTGAAAATTTGATATTTTAGGAAAATTTATTTACTTGATAAACCTATTTGAAAACTGTGTGTTTGAGATATTGATTGTGTGTGTGGATAGAAATGATCACATGATTGACATTGGATTAATAGAGGTTTGTAAAATAGGTAAACTTATTTATACTTACTCGTTTATTTTCTTATATTATGGATACTGGCCCTAGTTAAATAAATATGATTGTGTAATTTAAACAAAATAACGCATTATCATCTACACGGCAACAACAGCCATGTTTGCGTTAGTTTATTGAATTCTAGGTGTCAGTGTACTACACTTTCTTGTACAATAAAATATAAGAACAAAGGTATGGTAAGGGTAAACTTTATTCGTAAGCTTCTTAGCTTACGCCACACACTCGTTCTTACCTTACTTACTTCCTCCAAGCCATGTAATAATGTATTTAAAGTAACTTCACTATTATTTATAGTATTTCCTTCCTAAGAATTTACACTTACATACCTACTATTAAAGACCCAAATCAATCATGATCTTGGCGAATGATGATGACGACATGATGTCGACAAATGATTTCATCACAATAAAATGATGAGTAAGGGTAGTTCTGAAAAATAAGACAGTACTCTCATATCTATTTAGGGTATATTGAGTAAGAACTGCACTGATCATTTAAATAAATTGATACATAGGTTGCGTGTTGTTTTTGTTTATGACCAAACTACGCATCATCTTGCCGAAATTAGGACTCGGACACATTTACATTTGAGTTATTTCATTACCTTGATGAAAACAACAATCAAATTGTTGATGAATTTCAGACACCTAAAAGTATTTAGTCCTGTCTTAAGATTCCTAGTTATATCGCGTAAGTAACTGAAGCCACGACACGAATTCTAAAAATAAAGTGTTGCTGTGCCAAAACCCATTGGCATTTTCACTCATTCATTTGACCGCGAGAATATTTGTTTGATCTCTATTAAATAATTCAAACTACGTTTTTACACTTGTCTAATATTTGGTGGTTCTTTCCACGCGTCACTAAACCTACAAGCTATCAATCAGATGCGCGTATTTTACAATTACGACGCGTCTACCAAATGTTACGCAGTGGAGTACTAAAGTATGTCATAACATGCCGTAGTGACACTAGTGACCTTGCTCTTGATTTCGGCTACTCGTCTGCAAGGCGCCATTCCACAGTATAGATATACAGGGTGTAAGGGACGGTGTAACGAAAACTTTGCAGGTGTGATTAGACCATGCAACTGAACAACTTTTTCTATGTGGGCTATGTTGGTAAAAAAGGCAACTTTTTACAAAATGATCGAATTTCTACGTATCGGGATCGTACAATACATTCGAAATTACATTTAATTTTCTGGTGATGTAGAATTTAATTATGTTACATTTATTCATTCGTTCTTATGGCGAGTAACCAGAGATGCGCTCATGCTAACGAATTAGGTCCATTTATCGAGTACACTATAAATTCCGATTTGCTATAAGTTGATTTCCATCTAATTTACTAACAAATTGCGTATTGCATATTTTTTCTAGAATTTTTAAATATCAAATCAAACTTTTTATAACGTATAATTTTCCTGAGCTAGCTCTCAGTATGCGGAGGATTGAACCACAAACCAAGAAATAATTTACTTGCCTTGAATACGTGTAATGAGTATTTGACGAAGAGGGCTAGAAATTGCTGCCACATAGTAATCAAGTATTCAATATTACAGACCAAGTTTTGCTTGTATAGCGGTAATCATACGCTTGGAACACATTCATGCAGAGAGGAACTAAGGCATTTATCGTATGGAAAATAAAACAATACATGTATATGACAGCATATTGTCCACGGGCCCAACCTAATCGAATTCGGTCCTAGATCCTCTCCTGTGCAATTTTGAGTATACGAATATATCTAATGTATTGACCGAAAATTACATGTTACGGAATTAGTGTGTATACTCATAAATATTACTATTTTATTAGAATAGCCTTGATTTTTTAAATTCAAAGAAAATCAAACTGCAAAACTGAATTCAAGTTTAGTAATCGCTACATAGTATAAAGCAAAGTCGCTTTTCCCGTCTGTTAGTATGCTTAAATCTTTAAAACTACACAACAGATTTTGATGCAAGGTTTTTTTAAATAGGTAGAGTGATTCAAAAGTAAGATTTTTATGTTTTATACCTGCCAAGAAAACATCCTATTGTATACAGTTGTTTCTTTCATATTATGTCGTAAAAATAAAAATATACTTATTTATTACTAAAAGAAGTCAAGATAATAAAAAATACATTAGTGATAATATCGTATTAAATCCTAGTATGTAATAACCGCGTAATGTGCTTGTATAACTCCTGTCAGATTTGTTATCTTTATCTTATCCAAAATATTCAAGTCCAAGGCTAAATAGCGTAACAAGTTATGGCACAGTTTGCATATCTTGTTTGAATTGTTTTTGGCAAAGATTATTAGATTTTTTAGGGTATAGGTAATTCAGTTTCACACCTAAAGAAACGCTCCGACATTTCTTGAAAAATTACGTTGTGCAAAAGTTGAAACTCGTTGAGAAAATATCTAGGTTAATGGATCTTCTCCCAGCAGGAAAATAATTTTGCTTTTCAAATAAATACGGATAGTGATACATACACATATATCCACATATCACGCTCTTATCCCTTGCGGGGGGTAGGCAGAGCGCTAACAGCCGTAAGAATACGGTCGCTATCGCCACATCTGACATTTTTGAGGATTGTTTTTCAAGGTTGTTACAGAAAATATGTGTATCACTATAGTGACAGGTTATCAGCATGTCGCTTAAATACTGTAATACACCAATACTCTCAAGTCCCTTAGTCGCCTCTTACGACACCGACGGGAAGGATGTGAGCTGATGCTATTCTAAGCCGGCATCGCACGGAAAATGACTAATGACAATGACTAAATATGTGTTCTTTTTTGTGTCCAGGACGCACCGGGTGAGTCCGGCGCGGCTGGTAGTGCCGGGCGATCGGCGCGAGTGAGGCCGCCGCCCGCGACGCGCCGGTGCCGCGCGCCCCGCTGCTGGCGCCGCGCGCTCAACGTGGACCCGCCCTGGCGCACCGCGCAGCGCTGACCCCGCCCGCGAGCCATGTGAGTCCAGCACTAGCAGCGCTGACACAGAATTCATGATGCAGTAGTCTCGCAGTAACATCTTCCAATGTCCCCCTTTTTCAGTTTTTATTGTTTTGTGGCATATCCTTACATTAACTAAGAAATTTTTACCGTCATTTGAGGAGCATTAAATTGTCTGCTTAATGCAATTTTTTTCATTAAGCTAGCATTATTAGTTTCCGAGATATTGGCTATTTTTCACATGACCCTAATTCATCGCTCTCCAATGTATAAGCAAAGGGTGGCAAACCAGCAAACGCCGAATACCTCTCTGGCATTATTGACGTGACATGATGGCCAATAAATCCAAACCTCGTCAATAAATAGATCGTTCCTGACGCCACATCAATCAATGTCGGACATCATCTCGATTACAGTTTTAAGTCTCGATACGAGTTTGATTTATCAGGTCGTTCCCGTTACACGCATTCAATTGAAGTCCAATGAAGAATGATAATGCAAAAGATAAATTATAAGGATAATGCAAAAGATAAATTGTAATTGGATGACTGGGTGTCCCACAAGAAAACAGAGAGAGATTAGGCCATTTCGCATTTTCCTAGTTGGTTCAGTCCAGCCGTCTTTTAAATCTCTATCCAATACATATCTATACATAACATACGCACATCAGGCCCTTATCCCTTGCGGGTAGGCAGAGCGTTAACGTCCTTAAAAATACGGTCGCTATCCCCAAGTCTGACAAATATTTGAGGCCCGTTTCATATAAATCTTGTAATCGGGGAAACCCTCGAGTCCCTTAGTCGCATCATAAGATACCCGCGGGGTAGAAATGGACTGATGGTATTCTAAGCCGGTATATCTACCTAGTATATTAACATACCTAGCACCTAACCATAAAAAGCATAAAATCGTAGACAATTTTAAACAAATTTTTTATCATCATGATTCTCCTTGCCTTATCCCGTTCTCTGTCGGACTCGGCTACTTAAACTAGAGGATTTGACGTGGAACCAAGACCTCTGCAACTCGAAGGCTAACCTTGCCCGAATCCTAGATGATTTTTATATCGTCTAAAATTGCATTTTGGTTCAATTTAAAAACGGTGTACTTTTTGTTTCCAGTTGACACTTGTGGACTAGCGTTAGTGGGCTCCCCTGGCCGGGTACCATCTAATCGCCCGCGCGAGCATAGTGCCCGACGCCCCGCGCGCCGGGGCCGGGCCTGCGCCGACCGACACCACACACACCCCACTAACAACAGACTATAGTGACAGTGTACAATCGGGGCTAAAAACACCGGCAAAGGGGCTTAACTCCAGCACATCGGAGTGTGAAAGTGAAAGATCCCGTTTCTGACATCAATTATCCCACTTCTGATAACGAAGTCCACGTGAAAATGAAGGTTATCGAGCAGGAGCCGCGCGTGCGCGTGATGGAGGGGGGGTGGTCGCCGCTGAGCGTGATCCGCGAGGTGGTTGGGGGCGAGGGGGGGCTGCAGGAGGACCCCTTCTACGTGATGGACCTGGGGGAGGTGGTGACCAGGTACCAGCGCTGGAAGGAGCTTATGCCCCGCGTCGAGCCGTTCTATGGTAAGTTTTTCTATAGCGATCTTATACGGTAATAAAGCACAATCTTTGTTTGAATTTGCTTATGAGCTAAATTTTGACAATTTATAATCTTGCAAGTGCTGTCACGCTCCGCACTACCAAAGTTTGGTCGGCAAAAGCGGGACGGCATTTGCCCCCACCACCTCGCACGATAGCCAAGAAGTTTGCCGGGTACTGTATATTGATGTATCTGTGGTTTTCTAGCGGTGAAGTGCAACGACGACCCGGTGCTGGTGCGCACGCTGGCGGCTCTCGGCGCCGGCTTCGACTGCGCCTCCAAGAACGAGATCAAACTCGTCACCGACATGGGTGTACGTCCCGAGTGAGTATAATATTCGCTAGTTTCATGAGTCATTAATAAAATACAGAGTATAAAAAATTTGCTGCAAATATTTTAAGGGGTGAACCAGCCCATGAAACTGAACAACTTTCCTCAAGGGACAAGGTTGAAATATGAAAAAAAAAATGTTGGCCTTCTCACACAAAATTACCGACTAACCAAGTCAAAAATTTTCTCATATTTTTAGACCTATGTTTCGTGGGAAAAGTTGTTCCGTTTCATGGGCTGATTCACCCCTTAAAGTATTTGCAGCTAATATTTTTACACCTTATATAAAAGTTGAATGCTTAAAACAATTCTTCAAAAACACTACGGACTGAATTCAAAACTTTCCGAAATATTCAAAGTTTTTTTGGACCTCCCATACAAATTGATTTGGTAGGTTGCTAATTTTGTATGGGATATGGGCTATGGGAGGTCCAAATATTTTTTTTCACATTTCGACCTATATACCTTAGGAAAAATGGTTCAGTTTCATAGGCTGGTTCACCCCTTAATAGACAGGGTGCAAAAATATTAGCTGCAAATATTTTTAGGGGTGAATCAGTCCATAAAACTGAACAACTTTCCCCAAGGAATATAGGTCGAAATATGAAAAAAATTGACCTCCTCCCATACAAAAATACTGACTGACAAACCCAATTTGTATAGGAGGAGGTCCAAAAAAATTCTCATATTTCGACCTATGTTTCTTGGGGAAAGTTGTTCAGTTCCATGGGCTGTTTCACCCCTTAAAATAGTTGCAGCTAATTTTATTACACCCTGAATTTGCAGCATTTTTTTTACACCCTGCATTATTCTGTCCAGGCGCATAATCTTCGCGAACCCCGCCAAGATGGCGTCGCACATCCGCTACGCCAAGTCCGCGGGGGTGGACGTCATGACCTTCGACTCGGAGACCGAGCTCATGAAGATCAAGCAGCACATGCCGCAAGCGCAGTGAGTTGCTCGTCGCTATTGTTTACAGCTATCGTGTGATGCCGGCTAAGAATAGCATCTTCTCTCTTTTCGTGTGGGACACCGAGTCGTCCAACGACCCGATGAACCCTAGTGTCAGAATTTTTCAACCGCCTTCTACAAGTAGCAGGCTTCTGACATGGTTGTGTAAGGACCGCCGTCTAAGTGATCATAGACCGCAACCGGGACCTACGGCTTAACGTGCCATCCGAAACACGGACCCATCTTACTTACGGACAATCGGGTGGTTCAGCCCGCAATGTCCTAACCAGACTGGGAACAAACTTACAAAGTGATAAATATCAACTTTGTGAGTGACCCACCGAGAATCGAACCCGGAACCTTGTGCGTCAAAGGCCGTCTCACTACCATTACGCCACATCGGTCGTCCCGAAGAATAGCATCACCCCAGTTCTTTCCCGCGGGTGTCGTAAGAGGCGACTAAGGGACTCGAGAGTGTTGGTGTATTAAAATTTTTAGGCGACAGGCTGACAACCTGTCACTATAGTGATACACATGTTACTCGTTCAATGGAGACCCACCTAGTGATTATGCCGCACTGCTTCCTAAGGGGCGTAGACCCGATTACATACATACATATATCACGCCTTTATCCCTTGCGGGGTAGGCAGAGCGTTAACGGCCGTAAGAATACGGTCGCTATCGCCACGTCTGTCATTTTTGAGGATTGTTTTCCAAGGTGGTTTCAGAAAACATGTGTATCACTATAGTGACAGGTTGTCAGCCTGTCGCCTAAAAATTTTAATACACCAACACTCTCGAGTTCCTTAGTCGCCTCTTACGACACCCGCGGGAAGGATGTGGGGTGATGCTATTCTAAGCCGCCATCACACGGCGCTATAGACGGTAGACCCGATTTACACAGTATAATGTGTACAAAGCGCGAAAGTCTCAAACAAATGTGATTTGTATGTGTTGGTTAGACTGGTGTGAATCGCATCCGCTCGGCATTTAAGGTTTTAGACATATTACCCAAAAAAAGGTTTCTCGCTTTGAGTCGTTCTTTGAAGGCGGTTTAATTTTTTAATAAAGTTATTGTCTTTATGATGATGTAGGTATGTTTTTAGATTTTCGCGATTGTTCACAACACTTTAATTTACACGATATATCACCACGATTATCTTTGTTTTTACCTCGATATTTCGAAGCGGTTACACGCTCCATGGTCACAAGTAGACATCATCGTGTTGATAATCCCGTTAATACTAGTAATTTAAGTGATGATGTGTTTGTGTGCTGTTTAGACTGGTGATCCGCATCCGGTGCGACGCTGCGGGCGCGCAGTGTCCGCTCGGCATCAAGTTCGGCTGCGACCCCGAGCGCGAGGCGCCGCGCCTGCTCAAGCTCGCCGCCGTGCTCGGCCTCGACGTGAGCACACTACTACTTACTTAAACCATGGGGTCTCATTCCTTACTAAAGGAAATTAGTACAGAAAAAAATCAATAGATGGCGATACGGGTAGCGAATGTAACTTAGAGTCTGAAATAAAGGCAAATTATAAATACATTATTTAAGATGTTTTGAGACGGAAAACACGCGAATTATTCACATTTTCACAATATTTTCCAATACAAATGACGTCAGTACGAAGTATCCAATAAATAACATAGATGTCGCTAGCAACGCACGCGCTGTGTCGACATATCAAATAGCCGGCCCATAGCCGTCCTAGGGCAATCGAACTCCCTCTATGACGTTAGGTATCTGTACTACTCTAGTAGTATTATATTATCTGTGCTTAAACATAAACGAGTTTGAGGAACAGCGTAAAGCAGACCTCGACGCTAAGCGCAATGAGTTAAATGGCAAACTCACGTGTCCACACTGTGCACGGGATTTTACTGACAACATTGGCTACAATAGCCATCTCCGGGCATGTAGCAACGGTATTGGAAGTCCTAAATTTTATTTTCATATTTCGACCTATGTTCCTTCGTGAAAGTTGTTTAGTTTCATGGGCTGATTCACCCCTTAAAATATTTGCAGCTAATATTTTTACACCTTATATACTTAAATATACATACTACCTAGTTCCCATAGTACAAGCTTTGCTTAGTTTGGGTCTAGATGGCGCTGTGTGAATTGTCCATGATATTAATTTTGTGGTGCAGGTGGTGGGCGTGTCGTTCCACGTGGGGTCCGGCGCGGGCGAGACGGCGGTGTACGCGCGCGCCATCCAGTACTGCGCCCAGCTGTTCGCGCTGGCCGAGGAGCTGGGCCTGCGCCGCCTGCGCCTGCTGGACATCGGGGGCGGCTTCCCCGGGGCCACCGGCAGCGACATCAAGCAGGTACATATACTCACCCTGGCGGTAGACATGTCAATTTTTGGATTGCTTATTTCCATTTATGAGAATACGAGATCCAGTGTATACAGTGTGTTCAGACCATGAAACTGAATAACTTTTTATATGGGGGGTATGTTGGGAACATAAAAATTTCTTGACGTTCATTCGTATTTTATGATATTCATGATAATTAGCTGGAGTAGTTCCCATTTGTTCTATAGAACTGTTGTCACTGGGACAAATAGGGAAAAAATATTCTCAAGTTTTCCATAGAACTATTAATATCTCGTTATCTCAAAGAGTTCTATAGAACGAGATAACATGACTCCTTAGTGATTTCATTACCATTTCACGTTCAAAAGAATGACAGACATTTGTGAAAAACATTACATAGAACTTTTTTGGAAAAAATGATTCTCAATCCATAATTATGAATGAGTGAATCCGGGAGAAAATACTTGTATGTAGTTCTACGGAACAAAATACGACAAAATTGTCCATATTTGTTCCAGTGACGTCAGTTCTATAGAACAAATGGGAACTACTCGGCACCGCATTGCACGCATAATTTGTAGCACGTAAGGTTTAGTATATAAGCTAGCTGTTAAATTACAACAAATCAGACTCAAACCATCTTTGGTCTCATTTCCTGTCACACCAGGTGTCGCTGGTGATCAACGCGGCGCTGGCGCGGCACTTCCCCGAGGCGCGCGTGCGCGTGGTGGCGGAGCCGGGCCGCTACTTCGCGGCCGCCGCCTACACGCTCGCCGCCATGGTGCACGCCAAGCGAGAGGTACAACACACTTACTTTGAGCCCAATTTCCAAATTTTACGTTTTCGGTTCCTTGCACGAAAGTCTAAAACGACTGGTCTAACCACACGTTTTTAAATTTCTTTTACTTGCTGTTTTGATAGTCAAAAATGTGTGTGAGTTTTTGAGGTTATGTGGGAATCGATAAGTAAAGTAGAACGTGTGGTACAAGCATAACAAATTGCAGATTTTCGCATGAAACTGAAACGTACGTTTCAGATATAGAGCTCTTTATTTTATCTCGCTACCCTAGCTCTGCAGGGCCCCAAGTGCTATTTTTTGTCATTGTAACGCCATCGAAACTCAACTGCCATTCCATTGCCATTGTGAATTTCTACACTTCAAACTTTTAGCAGACTACGAAACTCATCAACTGAAATCCAATCGACATCCAACTAAAACTATTTTCATTTAGCTGACTTAGGTCCGAATTTATAAATCGCATTCAACTCTGAGATCGATCTCAAGAGTGATTTTGTCAAATGTCAGTCATTACTAACTCAGAGTCACACTCAAGATCGATGAGAGTCAGAATGGCGGGTGTACGTCAACTAATCCTCTTGAATTAATTGTCAAAAAAATGTACCTAAATTGTACTATTCTGTACCTATACTACAAAAAATTGTACCTGCTTAATTACAAATTGTATATCAAAATTAAGGTTCACCCGCCATATTGACATCAGAATGGCGGGTGTACCGCTGTTTCATAGTATTTATTTACTATAAGCCGTAATTATTAATTTCAAAAAATTGTACCATAATTGTACTTTAAATCAATGGAATCAACTACAAGGTAAAGTGCTCAGTTTCAGAGATACTCGTAAATAAAGTAAACAATTATCTTTTATAAACAGTATGATTTACAATTACTTTCTTTGTTTTTTTTTTAAGTAGATACGCACTTCTTTTCTGCTCAATCCAGTAAGTAACCAAAGGGATTTAGGCGACAAAAGGCAAATTCTCAAAATGGCACACGAGTCTTAAAATGGCTAATTATTGTAAAGGCAAATTAGTATAATGGCAAATTATTATAATGGCAAATTAGTAAAATGGCAAATTATTGTAATGGCAAATTAGAAAAATGGCAGATTATCAAAATGGCAAAATATCAAAATGGCAAATTAGCAAAATGGCACATCAACAAAAAAAACAGATTTCAACCAAATTCATTCATGGTGACACTTAAAAGAAAATATGGACGTTTATTTAAAAAAAATAACTATTACTAAATTCAAATTAAATAATAACAATATAATAATAAATAAGAAGGGGAGGGAGGCCTTTGCCCAGCAGTAGGATCCAGATGGCTAATTAAGTTTAGATAAGAATAATAAATAAAACAAAAAGGGTCCTTTTACATAAATTTGTAATACGTTGATTTACGTTAAATTTTGAACTATTTTAATCTTATACCAATAAGAATAATCACAATAATTATGATGTAGCAACACGTAATACAAAACAAAAGTGACATATTTTTTTTAAATATTGGAAGTAGAGTTTTTTTAGTATTTTTATAACCATTTTTGCAAAAATCACAGTATAAACACGATGAATATTCCTCAACATAATGAGAATATGATACGTGAAACTAAGATATTCTAGACCAATAATTGAACAAAAAAATAGTGTACCATTGTAACAAAACAAATTGCGAACACGTTGTAATTTTCTAATCACAGATAAAGATGTCTGTTTTTTTTTGTTGATGTGCCATTTTGCTAATTTGCCATTTTGATATTTTGCCATTTTGATAATCTGCCATTTTTCTAATTTGCCATTACAATAATTTGCCATTTTACTAATTTGCCATTATAATAATTTGCCATTATACTAATTTGCCTTTACAATAATTAGCCATTTTAAGACTCGTGTGCCATTTTGAGAATTTGCCTTTTGTCGCCTAAATCACCAAAGGGAATAACAATAGGTTTGGCCACAAACAATGTTCGTTCGGTCTTTTCAGTTGTATATTTTCGTAACAAGCTTCGTAAACGCACCTTCTATAAATTACGGAATATGTGGGTACTTTAATAATAATTCAATGTGAAGTAGTCTGTTGACTATTCTTCGTTCGTTTTGCTTCTGAAATTGTCGTAATTTTGCATTTTTAATATACTTTAGAATCTTTTTTGTTACGAGTAATACATTATTTCTATGCAACTTGTGATAATACAAAGTATCTATTGTTGTGAACAATGAAACGCGGAAAAAGAAACGTTGTTGATCAGGAAGAACAGAAAAAAGTACTTATAAAATATAAGGAATATTTTCGATCACAAAATGATTTACCGTCGCCATGTAGTGACATTTTTGTTAAGCTTTCCAGTGAGTTTTCATGCGGGCATGCGGGCGAGCAACGTCCACACTGACCGCGCTTCTGCCTCGCGAGGCGGCGCTCGGGGTGAGGTTGCTCGGTCGGTCTGGACCCGACTATTAAGAATAGACATAACGTCAACAATAGCAAGTACCTATTAAATTGGTTTTAATTTGTTTTAAGTAGACACGTTTTATAAAACTTAGTTTCCTTAACTTCTCCGTAACCAAACACTTTACCTAGTAGCCGATTCGTTTAATTTGAGGTACAAATAAGGAACAATTTTTTGGAATTAATAATTACGGCTTATAATAAATAAATACTATGAAACAGCGGTACACCCGCCATTCTGATGTCAATATGGCGGGTGAACCTTAATTTTGATATACAATTTGTAATTAAGCAGGTACAATTTTTTGTAGTATAGGTACAGAATAGTACAATTTAGGTACATTTTTTTGACAATTAATTCAAGAGGATTAGTTGACGTACACCCGCCATTCTGACTCTCATCAAGATCGATATCAGAGTTGAGTACGGTTTATAAATACGGGCCTTAGAGCCCTGTCATACCTGTCATACTTCTAGTTCTTCAAACAAAATACCGTTTTAGATCGTTTTAAACAGTAGCTCATTTGACCTGTCAGGAAACAAGTCTACTGTCCAGGATATTTTTTTGATGACGATGATCTCTCCGACCGATTTCGGCCATAGCGACCACTTCGACTCCTAATCAGATCGGCGCTGATGCGCCCGGAGATGGCTATTGTAGCCAATTTTGGCAGTAAACTCACGTGCACAGTGTGGACACGTGAGTTTGCCATTTACATAACTATTAATAGCTACGGGTGGACGGGGCTTCAGCTCATCGCGCTTAGCGTCGAGGTCTGATTTCGCTGTTCCTGAAACTCGCGGACTTGCCTCTTAACCATCCCGCGCCATTCGGGGCGTTGTGCTGGATATTTATTTATTTAAATATGTATGTGTATGACAGTTGCCGGTGTCGGAGGCGGCGGCGGCGGAGGCGGGCGCGCCGGCGGAGTCGCACACGATGTACTTCATCAACGACGGCGTGTACGGCTCCTTCAACTGCCTGCTCTACGACCACCAGCACGTCGTCGCACAGCCGCTCAATGTAAGCATGTGTTAACTGGGTCGTTGGACGACTCGGTGTCCCACACGGAAATAGAGAGAGCATATGTTTTATACATGTTATCTAAATACGTAGGTGCGTAGTGGTAGAGCGACTGCCAAAGTTCGATTATGGATGGGAATCGAACCCGGGCCACATGGGGTACCGGCCCACTACTCTGCCACTGAGCTATTTCTCAATCTCTTAATGCTTAATCTAGTAGTAGTACTTTAGTACTAATTACGAAAATACGGCCCGGGTTCGATTCGCGGTAGACATTTCAATTTTTCAATTTCTTATATTCAATTATGATGAACAAGTTGTTATATTTATGAAGATTTCTTTTCCCGCCTATATTACCTTCTATCTTTAGGAAAATTGAGCCGGTATGACCCACCAGCATACATATGCTGATTACTATACATATATTAATCCAATTTCTTGCAGCCATCCTCTGAGCAGCTTCTGCCCTGCTCCGTGTGGGGCCCCACGTGCGACGGACTGGACTGCGTGCTGCCCGCCACGCGCCTGCCCCCCCTCAAGGTGGGGGAGTGGCTCGTGTTCGAGGACATGGGCGCCTACACGCTCCCTGTCGCGTCAGCGTTCAACGGGTTCCCCGTGCCGACCGTGAAGCATGTCGTGTCCGAGAAGCTGTGGTAAGTCAGACAACTAATTAGATAAACAAGCTAACTAATCAACCTTCCAACTAACTAATCAACCTTCCAACTAACTAATCAACCATCCAACCAACTAGTCAACCATCCAACCAATTAATAAACCTTCCGACCAACTAAATAACCAACCATCCCACCATCTAATCAACCATCCAACTAACTAATCAACCATCTGACCAACTATATAACACACCATCCTAAACCATCCCACCAACTAATCAACCATCCAACTAGGTAACTAATCAACCCTCCGACCAACTAAATAACCAACCATCCTCAACCGTTCCACCAACTATTCAACCATCCAATCAACTAATCAACCATCCGACCAACTAAATAACCAACCATCCTCAACCATCGCACCAACTAACTAATTAGCCATCCACCCAACTAATCAACCATCCAACTAATTAATCAACCATCCGATTAACTAAATAACCAACCATCCCACCAACTAATCAACCATTCAACTAACGAATAAACCATCTGACCAACTAAATAACAAACCATCCTCAACCATCGCACCAACTAATCAACCACTCAATCAACTAATCAACCATCCGACTAACTAAATAACAAACCATCCCACTATCTAATCAACCATCCACCCAACTAATCAACCTTCCGACCAACTATATAACCAAACATCCTCAACTATCCCTCCAACTAATCAACCATCCAATCAACTCATCAACCATCAGACCAACTAAATAAATAGCTTTACTAATACCTTAAATTCAAAATGGCAGATTAATATCAAAATACTGTACTTACTGCAATGGCAGGTTTTTATTGTTATAATTGTTTATTTTCCAGGGCAATGCTGAAGGAGCTGTGGCCGCTCTCCGCAGACAACTTCACCGTGGGCGTCCCCCCCTCCCCCTCTCCCTCTCCCCCGCACGAGCAGCACGAGCACGAGCAGAACAACAACTGCCTGCAGCTGCACGCCATCTTTGTGGAGTGCGCGCTCAAGTAGGGCGACAATATTCATACAGTTGACAATATTTGAAAGCCTGATTTGGGACTAACTAAAAGACGAAGGAAATAAAAACTTTGCATTTATAATTCACATCTCGATTTTTTGTTTTTTTTTTAGTGGGGGAGGGACTAGGGCTTAGTTTTCCCCCTTTCAAAGGAAATCCTTCCAAAATTTTCAGACATTTTTGAGGTTATGTTTTCATGCTTTGTACGTTCTGGTCAAAGCTCTAATCTGACGTAGCGCTTTTCAGATATACAGTCTGGCAAAAAAGTGTTTGGATCGGAATAAAATGGAACTAAAAATTTCGCATGAAAAATTGTTGCCATACTTACGCGTTATCTTTCAAATTTGACAGATCGCGAATAAACTGGCGCCCTCATTTTTTCTCTACTCTTTTTTGCCAAACTGTACCTAACGGACCTACAAACTTGAAATTTTAAACACGTATAAAAAAAGCTCGATGTCTCTGGTTGGGGAGGGTTGACCAACCCTTATAAGATACCACCCCCATCAACCATAAATTCGAGTTGCGAATTATAGTTGTCAAATCGGGCTTTTAAATTGCTACAACTGTTGATATAGGTATGGTGATAGTTGGAGACTCGGCGCCGCAAATAAGCTTTGTCAACATCTGAAGTCAGAGTTTGCTGGCAGAAATATTTCTATTTCGATCCATATCTTAGGACAATGCTATCTTTTATGAATACATCACAATTAGGACAGATCCTATGGGAAAGATGTCCTGCTGCCACCATACCTAAGCCTCTACCAACACTCCTCTTTTGTTTGGTTTCAATATTACTATTAATTAATCTACGTCTATCACACTTTGAATTGGACTTATTTTTATTCCATAACTTTTCCACTTATTTTAAAAAAAATTAAAACTTCCCACGATTTTTTATCATGAAAGAGCATTTCGTTTGACATTCATGAATTTTTGCATATCATTATTGAGTGTTATATTTTTCATTATTTACGTGAATTCAAAAGTGATATATCACTCTAAAATACGATATAATCGTTTAGAAAGTGTATGTAACTTTTTCATAAATGTCGTAGTGAGTAGTGGTTGTATGTAGCTACTTTGAAAAAATGCTTTTTAAATGTGATTTTTTTATTGTGTAATCTTCAATATTTTTCTTTTATTTACTAACATGTTATTGACTTTCAATGTAATCATTTATTATGTAGAAATCGCGTACTGCCGAATTGTATTTAAAAATTCACTATTTTTTTGCACAATCGCAAATGTTTTAGAGCAACATTCCTTCACAAAGTCATCCAACATTATGGTTTCATTTACTTGTAAGTAATTCATCAAATAATAATGAAATCTCGATGTCAGCTTTGACGTTATTTGTCTATAAATGGGTTCGCATTATGTAGCAATCGCTTTTCAATATACACGTTGCAGAAAAAAATATGTGCATTTTATTTCAATTTCCTTAAAAATTTCCCTCAAGAACGATCTGAAAGGAGACTGACCGGAAAAGTAGACCGATTGCGAAAGTAGACCGATTGCGAAAGTAGACCAATCAGGAATGTAGACCGATCGGGAAAGTAGACCGATCGGGAAGTAGACCAATTGGGAAAGTAGACAGAAAGTTCCTGAGGGAAGCTAAAATAAAACAGAATATACACAAAATATAAGAGCAGTTTATTTAATCCTAACATCACAATGTGACAAACAGCTTAAGCAACAGTTTTCACTGAGAGCAAGTTAGTTACAATGCAAATTACATTAATGATACACTCACACACACTTTCATTCATATATCCATTCGAAAAACCTTACACATATTTTTACAACGTTTTATACATCAAATTATAAGAATCACAATGAGAATGTTCTTAACATAAAAAAAAAAACATTGATTTACCAAACTGCTCATTAACATAAACATTGAATAACTCAGCTGTGTCATATATTTACATATAGAACCTCTCATACACAACATTAACATGAATTGGTAATAATAAATACAAGCTTACAACAAAATCATAATCTAGCTTGAAAAAAGAAATATTGGCGCGAAATGTCACTACGACGCACAATGTCACGAATTACAGAAAGTCATTTCGCGTCAAAGCGATAATAAGAAACGACTGGGAACAAAGAGATACTGAAAAGACTTTTGTTTATCAGTTGATAGATTATTGCTAGATTTCTAAACATATACAACTTACGTACATTCTTGTTTTCATCACCTGTCATACTAGACATAATCTTGTCGTAGAAATTCTTTCAAACATTATCATACAAAGGCACAGCCAATTAGTTTTACATTCATACACTTTTCAGTTTTTTCAGACATTCTTAATTTTCTTACATAAAAATTACAGCATTCTTAAAGTGGTAATGGTATGAAAATATACTTCTCATAAAATATTCGGGACACCTTGCAAGTTTATGTTTCGTACGAATCAGATTATGTTTATTTTGGAATAAATGACTTAAATCATGTACTAATAGTAAATTAACGAAAACGTCGCGAATTCGATATAGTTTTTATAGGTTTCGTGTTTTATCAGATCATAATAATAGCGAAAGTGCCTCGATTTCTTTGATGAGAAGTGTACACCTAGTTATGAAAACCAAATAAGTGGACATTTAGTTAAAGATTAACATTTTTATACAATTTACAATTTTTAACCAATTAGATTCGTTCATTCGTTTTTACTTTGTCAAAAGTAACAAAACAGATGTCCTTGAAAAAAAATTTAAATTTTTTTAATGGTACCTTGTCCCGAAAATTCACTGCGTAATCTTAAAATTTGCAATTTTTAGGGTTCTATACGCCAAGGGTCAAAAATGGGACGCTACTACGTGACCTCGCTGTGTATTTGTCCGTCCGTCACCAGACCATATCTGTTAAACTGTGATAGTAATATAGATGCCTTTTTAATTTACTAGCTTATTTTTATTATACAAATCATTTAGAACCTTACGACATTGAAAAAAATCTTCATTTCTTCAGAGTGATACTACTGTAGTAGTGCTATTAATATGCAGTCTATGTCTGTCTGCATGTTTGTGTCTGCGGCGGTGGTCAGGTGGCACTTCTCAGCATATCTGTAGGAAGAAACACTTTGATTACTCGTTTATCCTGATGTCCATGTATATGAACATTATTTATTTAGTTAGACTAAGGAGCGTGAAATCGAAACAAGATATAATCACTACATAGTATAAAGCAAAGTCGCTTTTCGTGTTTGGATTTTGATGCAGTTTTTTATATACATGGAAAACCTTCCTCTTGAACTAAGAGAAAGGTTTTTATGTATAATACTTGCCAGGAAAACATCTTATTCCCACGCAAAAAATAGTTACAGCGGGCGCAGCCATGGCGACCACTTCGACTTCTAATCAGATCGGCGCTGATTAGTGATGGGCCGCGGGAACATTCCCGTTCCCGGAAACTTCCCAATGGAAATGTTCCCGGCAATATTCCCACGTGCCCGGGAACGTTCCCAGTTACTGGGAACATTAACATTTTGATATAAGTTTAGTTTTCTTGAAGTTTAAGGCATATTTTAGGTTTCTTTATCAAAAGGTAACCTTATTTATGTACCTTTCAAATGATTATATATAACAAATAAATAAATCTTTAAACTTTAATTATTTTCATTTCCATGTAAATTGAAAGTAAATTGATTTAGAACATCAAGTGAATCCATAACCTATAAAACTTTAAATTACTACTTACTGCCTAAAAGAATTAGGTAAATGAAATATCTTTTATACCTATACGTAATATATTCGGCAGTTTAGTCTGACTGACAAGACAGCTCTGCTATATCGTTTAGCCTGGAATTTATCTTGGTCGGCGTGACAAAAAAAAAACAAAACAATGGATAACCCCAGAATTGTTTTTTTTATTTTATTTAAATTTAAAACTGTGTCAGTTTCGTTGCAACCCTCGTCCACTTAACAACTGAAATTCGAAATAAAGACTAAAAACCAAGTTTATAGTCACTTCGACGAAGCCGTCTTAATGAAAAGACAAAATTCAAGTGTTCATTTTGCAACAAAACATACACATGTCGAAATGCGACAAAATTTGCTCGTCATTTGGCAAATAAGTGTGACAAGTGTCCTGAGAACGTTAAAAATAACTTTAAAAAGAATCAAGTGACTGAAATGAATGAAGTAAGTGGTACCTCGACGACGGCACGATTGGTGGGTGGTGCACCATAAATGGAATGTTAAGACTGTCACCATGTCGCGATATAAGTACGCTCATTCCAAAACTGGCAGAGATAGATTTGATCGTTAACAGCGACAAATGCGAGCTATATCCGTGCGGCGATGTCTCCAGTTGTTGTATAGCTCAATTCCAGGATATTCTTCCGGGAGTGAAAATCCTTAATAGAGTCATTTGAGCTGCTGGGGGCGCCGATCTTCAGGGATGCAGTAGAGGCTAGTTTGGCTGCAAAGCGTGAGACGCTTCTAAGCGTTCGAGAGCACCTGCAGCAACTGCCGGGCCATGCTGCCCTCACTCTCTTCCGCAGCTGTCTCTCAGTACCCAAGCTCATGTCTCTTGAAAACGTGTCCGAAGTGGCTTTTTCCAGATGAAATTTCTCGGTTGGATCAAGACATTAAGTCACGTTGGAGATGATCCTCAATGTACAGTTAGAGGAGACGCAGTGGCTGCAAGCGTCGTTGCCGATCCGACATGGAGGTTAGGGCGTGAGGCGTGTGCAGGACACCAACGTTTCGGCTTTCTTGGCCTCTTCCCACGGAGAAGTCACTCGTCACTAATATACTCAAAATACATGGTGACAGTCTTAACATTCCAGAACAGTCCAAACATTGGGGGAGGCTTTGAGTGCTTGGGACTTGGTTTGCCCTGATGCGGATCGCCCGACTAAACCAGACGTGCAGCGACAATGAGATGAGCAGCTGTGTAAGGCCAGAGCGATGGAATTGCTTGAGGCGTCATCAGGATCGGGCTCTGCTCGCCTTAAGGCGGCTCTTAGACCAGAGTCAGGGGCTTGGCTTTACGCCCTCCCGTCACCCCACATGGGTACGGCGATTTATGATGACCCTCTCAGGGTGGCTGTAGCGCTGAGGCTTGGATGCAGGGTTTGTGAGCCGCATGTTTGTGGCGTAAAGGTGGATGCCAGGAGTCACTACGGCTTGAGCTGTGCCAAATCAGCTGGTCGTTTTCCTCCGCACCACATGCTCAACGAGATCATCCGCCGTGCCCTGGTGTCCGCTGGTGTACCCTGCGTTCAAGAGCCCGGATAGGCTCACAATGATCCCGTGGGAGAAAGGGTTCTCTTAGGTGTGGGACGCGGCGTGTGTAAGCACGTACGCACAATTCGAGCTCCGGGTACAACTGCGGAATGCGCAGCAGCTCAGAAGCATCAAAAGTATGCTTCACTGCGGAGTGCCTACCATTTTGTACCCTTTGCGGTGGAGGTGAGTGGGTCATGGTGTGCAGAGGCAAAGGACTTTGTCCATAGGTTGAGACAGCGCCTGAGAAACCAGGGTTCAGATCCCCGTGCCGAATGGTACTTGGTGCAGCGCATATCACTGGCAATACAGCGTGGAAACGCAACCAGCGTTATGGACACATTAGCTCCGGATACCATTCGGAGCTGCCTTTTTGACTCAAGCTAAAGGGCTTTGCGGGAAATGTATGGAGCATTGATGCCTTTTTTTTCATGCCAATTATTGACGGTCATCGAACGCCAGCCTGTTACACGTGTAAAGTACTACCAAATAACGTTCCAACTGTTTTATATGAAAAACTTCTTTGCTTATGACTGTCAGCTAACGCCAGCCCATTAAACGTGTAGAATACTTCCATACAAACAATATTTTGTGTGACTGCTCAGCTGTCTAGTGTAACCACCACGAGATATACGCTTCAAAACATTACAACTGTTTTATATGAAAAACTTATTTTTTTAACTGTCAACGAACAACACCCTATTAGTTGTGTAAAGTACTTCCATACAAACAAAATTTTGTATGATAGCTCAACTGTCAAGTGTAACCATTACGAGATATACGCTTCAAAACATTACAGCTGTTTTATATGAAAAACTTCTTTTTTTGAAACTTGCAACGAACAACACCCTATTAGTTGTGTAGAGTACTTCCATACAAACAATATTTTATATGACTGCTCAGCTGTCAAGTGTAACCAGCACGAGATATACGCTTCAAAACATTACAACTGTTTTATATGAAAAACTTCTTTTTTTAACTGTCAACGAACAACACCCTATTAGTTGTGTAAAGTACTTCCATACAAACAAAATTTTGTATGATAGCTCAACTGTCAAGTGTAACCATTACGAGATATACGCTTCAAAACATTACAACTGTTTTATATGAAAAACTTCTTTTTTTGAAACTTGCAACGAACAACACCCTATTAGTTGTGTAGAGTACTTCCATACAAACAATATTTTGTATGACAGCTCAACTGTCAAGTGTAACTATTACGAGATATACGCTTTAAAATATATTCCACATAAAACCGTTGTAACGTTTTGAAGCGTATATCTCGCAATGGTTACAATTGACAGTTGAGTTGTCATACAAAATATTGTTTGTATAGAAGTACTCTACACAACTAATGGGGTGGAGTTCGTTGACAGTTAAAAAAAAGAAGTTTTTTTCATATAAAACTGTCGTAGTGTTTTGAAGCGTATATCTCGTAATGATTACACTTGGCAGCTGAGCGGTCACACAAAATATTGTTTGTATGGAAGTACTCTACACATTTATCAAGACGGCGTTATTTGACAATTAAAAAAATTGCTCCAAATGAAAGGCATCAATTTTACTCATAGCCCTTTAGCCATTTTGTTTATTTATTTTGACTAAATTGTATTTTGACATGGCTTATTTATGAAATAAATTATTTACTTTATTATACATTATACTCTTACTAATTAAATAAATTGTTTAATAATAATTTTTATTTTATGTTGTTTCGCCGACACGTTCCCAGCGATTGGGAATGTTCCCGGGCACCGGAAAGTTTCCTTTGGAAATATTCCCACTTGGGGAATATTCCCGGGAACCGCCCATCAGTAGCGCTGATGCGCCCGGAGATGGCTATTGTAGCCAATTTTGGCAGTAAACTCACGTGCACAGTGTGGACACGTGAGTTTGCTATTTATATAATTACAGTTACAGTATGGCGACGGGTGGACGGGCCTTGAGCTCGTCGCGCTTTGCGTCGAAGGTGCGTGTACTAGTGATGAAACAAATGTTCCATTTTAAGCATTATTCGCGAATGCGAATGCGAATACGAATGTTTAGTTAGGGCCGTATATCTGTGGCAAAAATGTGGTCTCTGATTGGCCGCGCGAGTTGGATGTGGTTGTTTGTTACTATACAATCGCTTTTTGACTGTCCCGATGGCGTAGCGGATAGTATCCCTGCCTTCTACGCCGAGGGTCGTGGGTTCGATCCCCACCGGACACAAATATTTGTTAAGTCAATTTTCAAATATTTGTATCGAGTCTGGGTGTTTTCTATGATTTATATGTATTTATTTACAAAAAAAAAGTATTTAAGTATTAGTATCAGCTATCTAGTTCCCATAGTACAAGCTTTGCTTAGTTTGGGGCTAGATGGCGCTGTGTCAATTGTTCAGGATATTTATATTTATTTATTTTATGTCGGAAATTGCCAAGATGATATGAACGAACACTTGTAAACTCGTTTTAGGAAAAAAATGATCGGTTATTTACGCTTACAGGTATACAAACATCTACGAACCTGATTTTATGGACCTTCACATTCGCAAAATATTTGCAAGGATTTTGCGAATACGAATGCGAATGTTCAAAAACATGCATCGTTGCACCACTACATCATTAGCGTGTACCTGTACGGCGTGCGCGTGCAGGTACTGCGTGAGCGCGTGCAGGCAGTGCTGTATGGGGCGCGTGTACCTGTACGGCGTGCGCGTGCAGGTACTGCGTGAGCGCGTGCAGGCAGTGCTGTATGGGGCGCGTGTACCTGTACGGCGTGCGCGTGCAGATACTGCGTGAGCGCGGCGCGGTGGTGCTCGCTGAGCGCGTGCAGGCGCGGCGGCAGCAGGCCGGGCGACGCGCGCGCCAGCTGGCCCAGCGACTCCGCCAGGTACTGTTTGGGGTCCGTTATGCCTGGGAAAGATAAGATAACTTTAAACAATAGGCTACGTTATTTATATCTATAAATTTACACGTAATCTGTTTCAGTCGGTTACCGTCACACCGCGTTACTCGCAGGTGATAGCTGAAAAACAGCGATTTTCCTTCAAAGCAAATATTGACGCTGAGCTAAGGCCTTTTGCATTGCTGCGGCACACATACGTGCTTCGGTCAGGGCCCTTCTCCAAAATTGTCGTACATGGTAGTTTGTGTGGATTGTTTTTAATTTATTGTTTTGTTAATTGTTATTTTGATCTTGATTTAAGTGTTTATGTATGTGTGGCTGTGGCAAGAAATAAACTTTTTATCTATCTATCTACATTCCTGGCAGGACAAATGAGCTACTTTTTAAAACGATATTTTATATGAGAAAACTGAAAGTATGACGTCATGCCATAAGTATTTGAAGTCAAAACACTATGTCTTAGGTATTTTCTTTGTTTATAAATTCAGACTTAGAATATTTCGAAATTTTTTGAATGATGTCCGTAGTGTTTTTGGACAATAGTTTTAAGTAAAACACACGTCTAGCAGTAGTCGACTGCTATAGATGTGATAGCCACATACAATTTTCACTTTTTACAATGACTAATCCAAGTGATAACATTATACTTGAAATAAAACATTTGATTAATAAACATTTGAAACTGAGGAACTAAATGGCGCCACTCTCGACCGTGACATTTTCTGTGATTGGTCAAAAATGTGTCAATGCCAAAGTTCAGTTACTTCTTATTGGTGGGTTAACCCTTCAACTGCGGACCACTTGAGATTACAAAATTCCTGATTTCGGGCCACTTTTTCGGGGAATTCTGAATCCATCTCTATGTTAACTTAGCCTTTGATGTCATTGACCTCAAATCACTTTACTTACTCCGATCACTGGTAATAATATAAACATTTTAGCCATAGTAATTCTGACAATCTTAAGCTGAAGTGGTAGGACGAAATATGCTTTGGAGCTTAGTCTTGGTTCCTACTCAGGTAAGAGCAAAATAGCGGCTGGCAAGTCTAGGCTTTTAGGCAGTTAAGGGGTTAAGGTAAAGTCGCCATTTGAAATAAGCTTTCAGTTTTCTCTCTATTAGGTGAGACTCCATTGAACGAACAGTCTGAGATGCTCACTGCCGCGCGCAGCATGCGGCGCATTGCGCGGTCGGTGTGGACGTGTTTCGCCTGAGCAGCGCATGTTAACATTCTCGTGCTCGGGCGAAAAACCGTCCACACCGACCGCGCATTGCGCCGCATGCTGCGCGCGGCGGTGAGCGTCTGAGGCTGCTTGTTCAATGGAGACCTACCTATTGATATACAGGGTTATTTTTTAGTTAGTACGCAAAATTTGTAGGGTGAGTCTACTCATGATTCTGAACAACTTTTACTATGGGGCCACATGCGAAATAACAAAAAAAAATTGGGTGTTCCATAGAAAAATTCATACCTACTCGGAAAAAATTTATGGAGCACCCAATATGTTTTTTGCGATTTCGCAGGTGGCCCCATAGTGAAAGTTGTTCAGAATCATGAATAGACTCACCCTACAAAGTTTATAAATAACCCTGTATGAATAAAACCCTGTATAAATGACGATGGTACTGACTAGCGAGCGGGTCGGTGCTGGCGCCGCGCGCGCACGCGAGCTGGGCGTAGGCGGCCTGGTAGCCGGGCGCGTGCTCCACAAGACTAGACTAATGTATGACGATGGTACTGACTAGCGAGCGGGTCGGTGCTGGCGCCGCGCGCGCACGCGAGCTGGGCGTAGGCGGCCTGGTAGCCGGGCGCGTGCTCCACAAGACTAGACTAATGTATGACGATGGTACTGACTAGCGAGCGGGTCGGTGCTGGCGCCGCGCGCGCACGCGAGCTGGGCGTAGGCGGCCTGGTAGCCGGGCGCGTGCTCCACAAGACTAGACTAATGTATGACGATGGTACTGACTAGCGAGCGGGTCGGTGCTGGCGCCGCGCGCGCACGCGAGCTGGGCGTAGGCGGCCTGGTAGCCGGGCGCGTGCTCCACAAGACTAGACTAATGTATGACGATGGTACTGACTAGCGAGCGGGTCGGTGCTGGCGCCGCGCGCGCACGCGAGCTGGGCGTAGGCGGCCTGGTAGCCGGGCGCGTGCTCCACAAGACTAGACTAATGTATGACGATGGTACTGACTAGCGAGCGGGTCGGTGCTGGCGCCGCGCGCGCACGCGAGCTGGGCGTAGGCGGCCTGGTAGCCGGGCGCGTGCTCCACAAGACTAGACTAATGTATGACGATGGTACTGACTAGCGAGCGGGTCGGTGCTGGCGCCGCGCGCGCACGCGAGCTGGGCGTAGGCGGCCTGGTAGCCGGGCGCGTCCTCCACAAGACTAGACTAATGTATGACGATGGTACTGACTAGCGAGCGGGTCGGTGCTGGCGCCGCGCGCGCACGCGAGCTGGGCGTAGGCGGCCTGGTAGCCGGGCGCGTGCTCCACAAGACTAGACTAATGTATGACGATGGTACTGACTAGCGAGCGGGTCGGTGCTGGCGCCGCGCGCGCACGCGAGCTGGGCGTAGGCGGCCTGGTAGCCGGGCGCGTGCTCCACAAGACTAGACTAATGTATGATGATGGTACTGACTAGCGAGCGGGTCGGTGCTGGCGCCGCGCGCGCACGCGAGCTGGGCGTAGGCGGCCTGGTAGCCGGGCGCGTGCTCCACAAGACTAGACTAATGTATGACGATGGTACTGACTAGCGAGCGGGTCGGTGCTGGCGCCGCGCGCGCACGCGAGCTGGGCGTAGGCGGCCTGGTAGCCGGGCGCGTGCTCCACAAGACTAGACTAATGTATGATGATGGTACTGACTAGCGAGCGGGTCGGTGCTGGCGCCGCGCGCGCACGCGAGCTGGGCGTAGGCGGCCTGGTAGCCGGGCGCGTGCTCCACAAGACTAGACTAATGTATGACGATGGTACTGACTAGCGAGCGGGTCGGTGCTGGCGCCGCGCGCGCACGCGAGCTGGGCGTAGGCGGCCTGGTAGCCGGGCGCGTGCTCCACAAGACTAGACTAATGTATGACGATGGTACTGACTAGCGAGCGGGTCGGTGCTGGCGCCGCGCGCGCACGCGAGCTGGGCGTAGGCGGCCTGGTAGCCGGGCGCGTGCTCCACAAGACTAGACTAATGTATGATGATGGTACTGACTAGCGAGCGGGTCGGTGCTGGCGCCGCGCGCGCACGCGAGCTGGGCGTAGGCGGCCTGGTAGCCGGGCGCGTGCTCCACAAGACTAGACTAATGTATGACGATGGTACTGACTAGCGAGCGGGTCGGTGCTGGCGCCGCGCGCGCACGCGAGCTGGGCGTAGGCGGCCTGGTAGCCGGGCGCGTGCTCCACAAGACTAGACTAATGTATGATGATGGTACTGACTAGCGAGCGGGTCGGTGCTGGCGCCGCGCGCGCACGCGAGCTGGGCGTAGGCGGCCTGGTAGCCGGGCGCGTGCTCCACAAGACTAGACTAATGTATGACGATGGTACTGACTAGCGAGCGGGTCGGTGCTGGCGCCGCGCGCGCACGCGAGCTGGGCGTAGGCGGCCTGGTAGCCGGGCGCGTGCTCCACAAGACTAGACTAATGTATGACGATGGTACTGACTAGCGAGCGGGTCGGTGCTGGCGCCGCGCGCGCACGCGAGCTGGGCGTAGGCGGCCTGGTAGCCGGGCGCGTGCTCCACAAGACTAGACTAATGTATGACGATGGTACTGACTAGCGAGCGGGTCGGTGCTGGCGCCGCGCGCGCACGCGAGCTGGGCGTAGGCGGCCTGGTAGCCGGGCGCGTGCTCCACAAGACTAGACTAATGTATGACGATGGTACTGACTAGCGAGCGGGTCGGTGCTGGCGCCGCGCGCGCACGCGAGCTGGGCGTAGGCGGCCTGGTAGCCGGGCGCGTCCTCCACAAGACTAGACTAATGTATGACGATGGTACTGACTAGCGAGCGGGTCGGTGCTGGCGCCGCGCGCGCACGCGAGCTGGGCGTAGGCGGCCTGGTAGCCGGGCGCGTCCTCCACCTCCACGAAGTGGTCGTCGGGCAGCGTGGACTCGTCCGGCGGCAGCTCGAACAGCGCGATTACTGCCTGACAACAACCATTACAATCAGAACCATGGCGTCTCATTCCTTAGTAAAGGAAATTAGTCCAAAAATAAATCAATAGATATAAGAATAAAGAATAAGAGAATATATGTTTTCTTATGTTGTTATGTTATGTTAGATGGCGATGTATATATATATATATATATATACACATACATACATCACGCCTTTATCCCTTGCGGAGTTGGCAGAGCGTTAACGGCTGTAAGAATACAGTCGCTATCGCCACGTCTGCCATTTTTGAGGATTGTTTTCCAAAGTTGTTTCAGAAAACATGTGTATTACTATAATGACAAGTTGTCAGCCTGTCGCCTAAAGATTATAATACACCAATACCCCCCTAAGTCCCTTAGTCGTGATCTTCTTCTTCTCGTGTGGGACACCGAGTCATCCAACGACCCGATGAACTCTACTGTCAGAATTTTTCAATAGCCTTCTACAAGTAGCAGGCTTCTGACATGGTTGTGTAACGACCGCCGTCTAAGTGATCATAGACAGCAGTCGGGACCTACGGCTTAACGTGTTATCCGAAACACGGAACCATCTTACTTACGGACAATCGGGTGGTTCAACCCGCAATGTCCTAACCAGACTGGAAACAAACTCACAAAGTGATAAATATCAACTTTGTGAGTGACCCACCGAGAATCGAACCCGGAACTTATGTGTGTGCGGTACCTCGGCCAGCCGGGGCCAGTAGGGCGCGAGCGCCCCCTGGCGGAAGTGGCCGCTCTCGCAGAGCAGCTTGACGCAGCCGACCGCAGCCTGTGTGTAGTGAGTAGTACCTCGGCCAGCCGGGGCCAGTAGGGCGCGAGCGCACCCTGGCGGAAGTGGCCGCTCTCGCAGAGCAGCTTGACGCAGCCGACCGCAGCCTGTGTGTAGTGAGTAGTACCTCGGCCAGCCGGGGCCAGTAGGGCGCGAGCGCACCCTGGCGGAAGTGGCCGCTCCCGCAGAGCAGCTTGACGCAGCCTGTGTGTAGTGAGTAGTACCTCGGCCAGCCGGGGCCAGTAGGGCGCGAGCGTACCCTGGCGGAAGTGGCCGCTCCCGCAGAGCAGCTTGACGCAGCCTGTGTGTAGTGAGTAGTACCTCGGCCAGCCGGGGCCAGTAGGGCGCGAGCGTACCCTGGCGGAAGTGGCCGCTCTCGCAGAGCAGCTTGACGCAGCCTGTGTGTAGTGAGTAGTACCTCGGCCAGCCGGGGCCAGTAGGGCGCGAGCGCACCCTGGCGGAAGTGGCCGCTGTCGCAGAGCAGCTTGACGCAGCTGACCGCAGCCTGTGTGTAGTGAGTAGTACCTCGGCCAGCCGGGGCCAGTAGGGCGCGAGCGCACCCTGGCGGAAGTGGCCGCTCTCGCAGAGCAGCTTGACGCAGCCGACCGCAGCCGCCTTGCGCTCCAGGGCGCCCGACACCTTCTGCAGCTCCGGGATCAGCACGCGTTCCGTGTACATCGCGAACATGCTGCAATGTACACATTTATACACATATTTTACTTATGTGAAGAATTACAGCTTAACTTGGTCGGGGCTCCGGCCCTCAACTAAATTTAAAACAAGTAAGTTGTAATTCTTTACATAATGAGTCATACTTGTTCGTTTCATAATTTTAGTTATTAACTTTTTGTTAGAAAGTTATGGGACTCGAACTCACGTCTTCTGACTAGCCAGGTCAAACGTGTTAACCATTACACCATAGGCGGCGAAATTGTGATCCACTTGTTTCGTTCATACATTTTTTCTTACTTTTTAATATTTTGTCTAAATATATACTTTGAATATTTTAGTAACAAATTAAAAATAATGGCAATCCTTTAAATTGAAACAAAACAGGATACAAAAATTTAAACATCTCGATTGTTGACACTATATTCATAGTTATGATTTTAACAGGTCCTTATTGACGAATTTATGTTGTTTTGAGCTTCCGATATTTCGACCAATTTATTTCATACACACACCTTGACCAATCATGTTGCATCTTTATGTCTATACAGGGGGTAAGAGACGGTGTAACGAAAACTTTGCAGGCATGCTTAGACCATGAAACTGAACAACTTTTTCTATGTTGGGATGGGAAACGAAAAAATGGAGGCGGCTCAGGTAGGGAAAAGTGGAGGAAAGAGAGGGAGGCCTTTGCCCTGCAGTGAGACATGTCTGGCTCAAAATAATAATACAAAGTCACTTTTCACGGTTCCCAACATAGCCCCCATAGAAAAAGTTGTTCAGTTTCATGGTCTGATCACGCCTGCAAAGTTTTCGTTACACCGTCTCTTACACCCTGTATAGTTATGTTTGTAAGACTTACTTGGTCTGCACGGAATCCACTAAATCAACTAAATTGTCGGCTCCGAAGTGCGCCGCGTAGAACCCCAGGAAGGCGATGAGGCCGCGCACGTACTTGGTCGTCTTGGAGGACGACAACCGTTGGAACAACAGTGTCACTATCTGTTTAGTATACGGCTGCATTACCGACCTGAAAAAAGTAAAGAGTTTTGGAATAGATTCAAGAAATCAACACACAAAATAAAGCTGAAACGACCTTTGTAAACACAAAACATGTCATTGCATAATCGAAAGTGTAGGTAAAAGAAACACTTTTTAATAAAAAATAACTTTTTTTCAAAGGGAACCACCTTCACAGAACGTGTAAAAAAGGCTCCATTTTTATGTCGGTTATTATACTTAAAACCCTCTCTTAAGTCTGACAAAGTACTTTGCTGAAAACTGCATCAAAATTAAAAGTATTAACGAGATTATCACCACGATTTTGTCTGTTATGTATGCGAGTCTACTCGTGACCATGGAGCGTGTAACCGCTTCGAAATATCGAGGTAAAAACAAACATAATCGTGGTGATAATTTTGTTAATACTATTAGTTTAAGTGTTATGAACAACCGCGAAAATCTAAAAACATATATTGCATCAAAATTGGTTCAACTAAACGCGAGATAATTGAGGACAAACATACATACCATACATTAAAAATTACTATCATACAAATATAAGAGGTAAAAATACTGCAAATATTTTGAGGGGTAAATCAGCCCATGAAACTAAACAACATTCCCCAAGGAACATAGGTCGAAATATGAAAAAAAAATTTGGACCTCCCATAAAAAATGTAGCAGCCGGACGAGTCAACTCTATGGGAGGTCCAAAAATGGTTCACCCCTTTAAATATTTGCAGTATATTTTTTACACCCTGCATAAAATAAGTACGCTTACTCTCCGAATTTGAAAAGCATAGTTTGTATGAGATAGAACCCCTCGTGGTCGTTGGTCTTGGACGCTATCAGTTTCTGGAACACCCCCAACATCGCATTCTGCAACAAAACATTTGATTCAGATATACACGCAAGCCACAAGTTTGTAATACTTTTAGGGTACTTGGAATAATTCATTCAATAATGGGTTCATTCATTTAATGTGTGATTGGATCAGAAACAATTGCCGTGTGATGCCGGCTTCGAATTGCATCACCCCATTTCCTACCCGTGGGCGTCGTAAGAGGCGACTGACTATTACTACTTTTAGGCAATAGGCTGACAACCTGTCACTATAGTGATACACAAATTATCTCAAACGGCCCTTTATGTTTGTCAGACGTGGCGGTAGCGATCGTATTTTTACGGCCGTTAACGCTCTGCCTACCCCGTAAGGGATAAAGGCGTGATATATGTATGTATGTATGTGTTCCATAGGAAAATTCATACCTACTGAGCAAAAATGTATGGAACACCCAATTAATTTGTTCGCGATGTCACAGGTGGCCTCATAGTAAATTTATGTATGTGGATCATAAACAAACCAAAGAAAAAAACATGACTGCACTCACCAATTTGTTAGTCTTGAGTATAAGCTGGCTCCGACACGCCACGAACGCGCACAGCAGGCGCACCAGCGGGCGCACGTTGGCGGGCCGCTCCCACAGCGGGGGCGCCACCAGGCACGGCAGCAGCGCGCCGTACGCGTCGCCGTCGCCCCCCGCCGGCCCCCCCGCCCCCGCCCCCGCCCCCGCCGACATGCCGCCCCGCAGCTCCAGCAGGAGAGACAGCATTTGGAACACGTACGGCATGAATTCTGAAATAAGATGACTCACTTTATGCTATCGCTTTTTAAACTGTGTTTTTTTTAAACCTCAATTTCAATTCAATTTTTTAGGATGTGTAACAATTCTGCCAGTGTCGAGGTGGGGAAATATAGGAGTTCCTCAAAAAATAACTAAATGGCCGGTTTCTCTTAATCATTACACAAAACAATCAGGTCGAAAAAAAGTATTGCCAAACCAGCGTTATCTAGCATGGGGTTACAGTTTAATTTTGTTTTTTAAACCTCCGTCGTTCGAATAGGCCATATTTGACAGCTGTCAAACCCATACAAAAGGACATGTCAACAAAGAAAAATATACTTTAAGTCATAGCATTAACATGATTTTGACAGCTGTTAAAAATGGCCTATTCCAACGACGTGGGGTTTAGAGATAGTTAAATAGTGATGTGCCAGTCACCTTTCAAGTTCAGTGGATAATAAAAAACAACTATTATGGCGATCTATGGAAAATCGTTGCTGAGCTTTCACATCATACGCACGAGCGTCATCTGGTTACTAAGAACTAAATGAAATTAATAAAAAAAGTCTTAATAGAAAAAGAAGTTTTACGATACTATGTTAATTATAAGTATTACCTTGGATATCGTTTTGTAAAATTTCTTGAAATATCGGGAACAGTGCGTCTTCAAAGGCTGTGATCGCATTCGGGTTTGATTTTGTTACTAATCTGCAATAAAAAAACATGAATATTTTTTTTTGTCAAGGTGCTTAACGTTACAAAAGTAGTTGTTCTGAAACTAGGTTTTATTTGGCAATATGTTGATTCACTCAATGCCTCAAAAACGAAAAAATCTTTTCGAGTTCCCATACAAAGTCACTCAGCTAAACAGGAATTTTGTATTGAAGGTCGAAAAAATTTTTTCCTTCCCCAACATAGCCCCCACATACGAAGTTTTTCAGCGTGGTCAACGCCTGCAAAGTTTTCGTTACACGGTCCCTTACAGGGTGTCTCTTCTCTTTTCGTGTGTACTACAAGTAGTAGGCTTCTGACATGGCTGTGTAACGACCGCCGTCTAAGTGATCATAGACAGCAACCGGGACCTATGGCTTAACGTACCATCCGAAACACGGAACCACGGTACAGGGTGTATACCAATGACCTGAAATTAGCTCTGGACTGGTTATTGCTACAATATTGGTGGCACTCTTTGAAAATCGCCATTTTGGCGCTGGCAGTCAAGTAAAGTAAATACGAAAGAACCTGGAACTAAATAATTTAGTTCCGAAGTCGCCACTGTGGCGCTGGCAGTCAAGGATAGCAAATACGCGGTACTCTCGTAGGTGGCGCTTCAATTGTGTCCGCAAAACTAGCTGTCATTTGTATGGGACAACCTATCCATGCGTAGATAACTTCATATCACTGGTGTATACTCACGAAACAGCCAACGAGAGCGTCTCAAACAGGTAGTGGTTGAAGTGCGGCTTGCAGGGGTTCTTGGCGACCTGAGACAGCATCAGCGCCAGCTTGGGCAGCGCCTCGCCCAGGTACGACAGCCCGTCCTCTTGCAAACACGCCAGCACGCGGAGGATCGCTGCAAGTGTAACATATTCTATGTAATTTACATACATACGCACATACATACATACACAAATCACGCCTTCATCCCTGCCGGGGTAGGCAGAGCGTTAACAATCGTAAAGTGAGTTGTACTACCACTCGTCGCACTACCACTGCGCCACATCGGCCGTGAATATTGTGTAGACTTCTTCTTTTCGTGTGGGACACCGAGTCGTCCAACGACCCGATGAACCCTGTGTCAGGATACAACTAGCAGGCCTCTGAGATGGTCGTGTAACGACTGCCGCAAGTGATCATAGACAGTAACCGGGACCTACGGCTTGACGTGCCATCCGAAACACGGAACGATCTTAGTTATTGTGTAAACTAGTTCCTCAATATCACACTCGTCTTTCATTTGAAACTACGTTTATCAGACCCGACATGCCGTTGACAGTGTGTATCCCTGTATCCCTAGCGGGGTAGGCAGAGCGTCAACGACCGTAAAATTACGGCCGTTATCGCCACGTCTGACAAATGTTTGAGGGTCGTTTTAGATAAGTCGTGTATCACTATAGTGACAGGTTGTCAGCCTGTCGCCTAAAATTGCAATACACGTGAAACCTTCGAGTCCCTTAGTCGGCTCCCCAGTACGACACCCACGGGAAAGACATGAGGTGATGCTATTTTAAGCCGGCATCACACGGCAAATAAACGTGTGATTTTAATAATAAGGAATAAAGGAATTTTAAGGTAACAAGGAATAATAGGTGAGATTTTGGCGTGACTCACCTTTCATGACATATTCATTGTGGTCTTCCACGCACGCAAACAGCGCCTGCAGCGTCGCGGCGGCGTGCGGCAGCAGCGCGTGTCGCGCGACCATGCCGCCCCCCACCAGCTTCTCCACGCAGCACGCCGCGTACGTGCACACCACGCCGCGCCCAAGGATGTGCCGCACCTGGTAGAAACAACTACTTACAACCAGGGCCGTCTTAGACTGTGCTGGGGCCCTTGGGCACACGAGAATTTGGGGCCCGTTTGAAATGTAAAGAAAACTAATCACGCGATACGTTAAACATTATATAATTCATTAGCGGCCTGCCTCCAACTCATTTTCCCGTGGGAATAAGGATTTTCCCGGCAATTATTATACATTATGCAAAAAAATTTGGTTTCTCATAGTAAATCAGCTGACGCTGTCCCTTACACCCCGTACATCAATTCCTGCCGAATTATTCGGTTGAATATTCGGTTCGGCAAACTTGTAACCGAATATTCGGTTTCGGGTTCGGCCCGTCACTAATCGAAACGATAAAAAAAATAAAAGTACATACGACTAGAGGAAAAGAGTTGACGAGGAGCTCTTTGGGCAGAAGGGATCTGAATGTCATCAGATATTTGATGGCGTCGGCTTTTAGCACCGGAAATTCCGTCACTGAAACAAAACAAAAACACTATTTTACATACATACATATACAGGGTGTAAAGAATTTGCTGCAAATATTTTAAGGGGTGAATCAGCCCATGAAACTGAACAACTTTCCCCAAGAAACAGGTCGAAGTATGAATCGCCACATCTGACAAATATAGGGCCGTTCGAAATAATTTGTGTATCACTATAGTGACAGGTTGTCAGCCTGTCGCCTAAAAGTTGCAATACACCTGATACCCTTAAGTCCCTGAGTCGCCTCTTACGACACCCACGGGTAGGAAATGGGGTAATGCTATTCTAAGCATAACACGGCAAACATACATACATACATACAGAAATCACGATAATTTTTATTTTCGTATTTCGACCTAAGTTCTTTGGGGAATGTTGTTCAGTTTCATAGACTGGCACACCCCTTAAAATGTTTGCAGCTAATATTTTTACACCTTATACATTGAGTCGACAAAATAGCGAAGTTCTTGTGACACTACCCTCCAATTCAACTAATAGTGAGGCAATATTGTTTACCTCCCAGCCTGTGTAACTCTGGCACGACGTGATTGGCTGCGAACTGTGCTAGATCCACCAATAGGGACGCTCTAGTCAGACCATCGACCAATAGCAAGGCAGTATGGCTTACATCCCGGCCTGTGTAACTCTGGCACGACGTGATTGGCTGCGAACTGTGCTAGATCCACCAATAGGGACGCTCTAGTCAGACCATCGACCAATAGCAAGGCAGTATTGCTTACATCCCGGCCTGTGTAACTCTGGCACGACGTGATTGGCTGCGAACTGAGCCACATCCACCAATGGGGACGCTCTAGTCAGACCATCGACCAATAGCAAGGCAGTATTACCACAGAAAAAATAATATTACTAAAGTAATACAGATACCTAACGTCATAGAGGGAGTTCGATTGCCCTAAGATGGCTATTTGGGCAGGCTATTTGATATGTCGACTTAGCGCATGCGTTGCTAGCGACATCTAGCTTGGATACTTCGTATTGACGTCATTTGTATTGAAAAATATTGCAAAAATGTGAATAATTTCGTGTGTTTTCCGTCTCAAAACATCTTAAATAATGTATTTATAATTTTCCAATACTTTGTTTTTGTAAATTTGCTTTAATTCCAGTTTCTTAAGTTACATTCGCTACCCGTATCGCCATCTATTGATTATTTTTGGACTAATTTCCTTTAGTAAGGAATGGGACCCCATGGTATTACTAACCATCCGGCCTCTGTAACTCTGGCACGACGTGATTGGCCGCGAACTCCGCTAGCTCCACCAATAGGGAGGCTCTGGTAAGACCATTGACCAATAGCGAGGCAGTATTGCTCGGGGACGCTCTAGTCAGACCATCGACCAATAGCAAGGCAGTATTGCTTACCATCCGGCCTCTGCAACTCTGGCACGACGTGATTGACCGCGAACTTCGCTAGGTCCACCAATGGGGAGGCCCTGGTGACGCCGGCCGCGGCCGTGGACCCCCTGGTGGCGAGTGACCATCGACCAACAGCAAGGCAGTATTGCTTGGGGACGCTTTAGTCAGACCATCGACCAATAGCAAGGCAGTATTGCTTACCATCCGGCCTCTGCAACTCTGGCACGACGTGATTGGCCGCGAACTCCGCTAGCTCCACCAATAGGGAGGCTCTGGTAAGACCATTGACCAATAGCGAGGCAATATTGCTCGGGGACGCTCTAGTCAGACCATCGACCAATAGCAAGGCAGTATTGCTTACCATCCGGCCTCTGCAACTCTGGCACGACGTGATTGACCGCGAACTTCGCTAGGTCCACCAATGGGGAGGCCCTGGTGACGCCGGCCGCGGCCGTGGACCCCCTGGTGGCGAGTGACCATCGACCAACAGCAAGGCAGTATTGCTTGGGGACGCTTTAGTCAGACCATCGACCAATAGCAAGGCAGTATTGCTTACCATCCGGCCTCTGCAACTCTGGCACGACGTGATTGGCCGCGAACTCCGCTAGCTCCACCAATAGGGAGGCTCTGGTAAGACCATTGACCAATAGCGAGGCAGTATTGCTCGGGGACGCTCTAGTCAGACCATCGACCAATAGCAAGGCAGTATTGCTTACCATCCGGCCTCTGCAACTCTGGCACGACGTGATTGACCGCGAACTTCGCTAGGTCCACCAATGGGGAGGCCCTGGTGACGCCGGCCGCGGCCGTGGACCCCCTGGTGGCGAGTGACCATCGACCAACAGCAAGGCAGTATTGCTTGGGGACGCTTTAGTCAGACCATCGACCAATAGCAAGGCAGTATTGCTTACCATCCGGCCTCTGCAACTCTGGCACGACGTGATTGGCCGCGAACTCCGCTAGCTCCACCAATAGGGAGGCTCTGGTAAGACCATTGACCAATAGCGAGGCAGTATTGCTCGGGGACGCTCTAGTCAGACCATCGACCAATAGCAAGGCAGTATTGCTTACCATCCGGCCTCTGCAACTCTGGCACGACGTGATTGACCGCGAACTTCGCTAGGTCCACCAATGGGGAGGCCCTGGTGACGCCGGCCGCGGCCGTGGACCCCCTGGTGGCGAGTGACCATCGACCAACAGCAAGGCAGTATTGCTTGGGGACGCTTTAGTCAGACCATCGACCAATAGCAAGGCAGTATTGCTTACCATCCGGCCTCTGCAACTCTGGCACGACGTGATTGGCCGCGAACTCCGCCAGGTCCACCAATGGGGAGGCCCTGGTGACGCCGGCCGCGGCCGTGGACCCCCTGGTGGCGAGTGACCATCCACCAATAGCAAGGCAGTATTGCTTACCATCCGGCCTCTGCAGCTCTGGCACGACGTGATTGGCCGCGAACTCCGCCAGGTCCACCAATGGGGAGGCCCTGGTGACGCCGGCCGCGGCCGTGGACCCCCGGGTGGCGAGTGACGTCACGAGGTACATCGCCGCGTCCTTCCCGCGCCACTGCGCCGCCGGCGCCTCGCCGTACTTAGCTAGCATCAGCTGTGAACAAGAATAGTTACTCAAGCACATATTTTTACAAAATACATACATATATCACGCTTTTATCCCTTGCGGGGTAGGCAGAGCGTTAACGGCCGTAAGAGTACGGTCGCTATCGCCACGTCTGCCATTTTTGAGGATTATTTCAGAAAAATATGTATCACTATAGTGACGGCGCGGCGGCGCGTGTCCACGTCAGAGCCCTCTATACCGACATGGGGTGATGCTGTTGTGGGGTACCTGACTGCTCTGCTGGATGTTGGTTGACGTAACGAAAAGTTGGTCAGGCGATTATATCCACATATATTTGGTCGTATGATCTCGTGATTTATATACAAAGAATGAGCGAAGGAAACTGGACAAGTTATGAAATTATTAGATTTACATATGAAGTTATGAAATGATTAGATCACATACGTCCGAATCCCGTTCGAAGCAGACTTGTTATTAATCGCTCCATCTTACAAATTAAAATTTAGTGTCAAAAGTTAACCAATCAGTAAAAAATTTTTACCAACTTAAAGATTGTGACATGTGGAGTAAATTAGTGAAAAGTGCTCTAAAAAATTCAGCCAAATAACCAAATAATCAGTGAAATAAATCTCAAACCAGCCGTTAAACATCGTCGTTACTGACCTGCCCCAACCCGCAGATCGCCCGCTTAGGTGAGTCATCCTGCGACCAAAAGTAGTTAGCGGTCACTTGCGGTCATTGACCTCCTCACGGCTGTCTAGATGTCAAGCGCCTGATCAACTCTACTTAGCAAATATCGAATCGCATCCCTAGCAGCTTGCTGTGATAATACTTAAAGGGCAAATCATGAATAAGTGCGCTGGTTGCAGTTACGACATTCTGGCAGACGAACCATACTTAATTTGTGCCAAATGCGACCTACGCTATGAATTGATATGCGCTGGATTTTTGCCGGAGAAATATGCAACCCTCACTAAAGAAGAAAAGCAGATTTGGACATGTTATACATGTCGTAGTGAAATGCCTAAAGCATACGACACGACTACGCCTGTCCGCCAGTTAATGAGTACTTCTAGAGCTCATTCTACTTTGGTTGAGAATGTGGATATTTCAGCGGATAATTCATTTCTCGAAAACGAAAATGTTACGTACCGACCAGGGCAAAACCCACGGAACAAGTCCCAAAATAACAACACAGTAACTGATTCAAAATGCAAGTGTTGTTGTGGTGACCTTACCATACTTAGAAAGGTAATAAGGGCTGAACTGGAAGATTTACTCTATGGACCGCTACGCATAATATCTAACGTTTGCCTTAAGTCTCATCTGGAAACAGTACAAACCTCGATACTTTCGAAACTTGGAGAAATTTCCTCAACCGTGGCAAAAAATAACGATAACTCGCCCCTTATCAGCCAACCTATCATTGAAGTTACCCCCGAAATACACTCACCCAACGACACCATTCCCATTACCTCAGAGTCTCAAAAGAAGAATAGTGGAGACAGCGTAAAACACAGACCAAGAAAAACAAAAAGTAAACACAATAAAAAATCCGAACTACTTAGCGCCAGGCACACTGAACCAGACACTAACCAATCAGTCGTCGCCGCCATCGAAACGCCCGAAACCCACCTTGAAATTATACATCCCTCAGCCAAACAAACAGAGAGTAGTAACGATAGAGTTGACCAACTACACAGTTTCACAAATCACTCTACAAATACTGAGAACGAAGTAAGCTTTAAAGAAGTTCTTAGCAAGAAATCACGTCGTGCCAGGTCCCTTCGCTGCGTGGCTGGACCATCTGTCACTAAGTTAAGAGCTGCTGAAACCCTTAAATATATGCACCTATGGAACATGGCTTCGGACTTGGATGACATCAAGCAGTACCTCAGTGAAATCTGTCCTGATTGTGTCTGCACCGTTGAAGAGCTGAAGCCCCGTGGAAAATACAAGTCTTACTAAATTGGGGTTCCAGTAGAATACTTTGATTTGTGCTATTCTGTGAACATGTGGCCTGAAAACGCAAGACTGAAGCATTGGATAAATTACCCACGACGTAGCTTTGGCACTCAACAGCCCTTTCGCAGTGAAACCAAATAGAAAACAGGTAAATAAACTTGTAGAGTTCGATATATTTTATCAGAACGTACGTGGACTTAAAACGAAACTTAAGACATGGAGAGCCAATCTAATCCTGCTAGAGCACCAATTAGTCGCAGCTACCGAAACATTTCTTGACAATTCTGTAGAGGATAACGAGGTAACCTGCGATGACTGGAGCATTCTGCGTCGAGATCGTGGCACCCCATGCGGAGGAATTCTACTGGCAGCTCGTACGGCGCTTAACATACGTCGGCACCCCGAGCTCGAAACTGGTACCGGTGAAGACTTGTGGGCATCACTTACATATAAGGGGCAATTGATTTATGTTTGTGTTTTTTACATAAGCCCAAGCGCAAAGGACAATGTCTATATGGAATGGTTTTGTAAAATAGAGTCATTTATAAACACTTTAAAAGGCCATGTTATTATATTGGGAGATTTAAATTTAAATAGTGCATCTGTTAATATCAGCAATTACTATTGTTACTTTTTATCGTTCTGTGCCTTGATTGACATGAATGAAGTGAGTAACGTGTCTGGTGGTACTTTGGATGTGGTTTTAGTCCGGGAGCGCGTGAACCCTACGGATGTCACACTCGCTGGCTTTGGTGGCATCGTGCCGATTGACCCCCCTCACCCACCGCTCGACATCACGTTTAGGATCGCGGCTAGTGCTAATAAAACTCGTCGATCTGAGCCAAGCAATATTGACCAAGCTAGGGATTGGAACTTTAACAGGGCAGATTACACAATGGTAATTGACTTGCTAGAACAGGCATGTTGGGACAGTGTCTTGAGTGCCAATGATGTAGTAACTGCCACAGAAAATTTATATACTATCTTGTACAATATTTTTAACCTTGCCGTACCTAAAAAGAAACGCCCAAAGAATTTCTGCTCCACCTTTCCTGTTTGGTTTGATGCTGATCTGATCGCTGATGTTAAGCGAAAAATTGAACTGCACAGCACTTGGAAGCAGGATCAGAGTGCCGACACTTACAAGTTATTTTCCGACTTGAGGGCTGACCTGAAGATAAGAGTACCAGAGGCCTATGATACATACATGGCTAAAATCGAAAGGAACATAATACGAAACCCGCGTGAGTTCTGGCAACACATAAGTGGACTGAAATCCAAGGGTGGATTCGAATCAAATGTGTCCTACAAAGGTACGTCCTATACTGGGGTCGAGGCAGCTAGAGCATTCGCAGATTATTTCTCCAGTGTATTTCTTCCTGAGTCTCCGCAACTAAATGCTAGTCTTTGTTCTCTTGGTAGTCATTTGGACAACCTTACTGTAAATGTTCGTAATTTTACCCCAGGCGAAATTATGAAGAGCATTGGCAAATTGAAGCCCAGCAGTGCTGCAGGTCCGGATAATGTCCCTGCCTCTGTCCTAATTATAGGCAAAAAGCACCTTTGCTCTCCTTTATGCCATATCGCGAACCTTACGCTTCAAACAGGCTTCTACCCAACACAATGGAAGACGTCCCAAGTCACACCAATACCGAAAACAGGCGACAGGTCGTCAGTGGAGGAATATCGCCCCATCGCTGTCCTTTGCGCCCTAGCGAAGATTTACGAACGCGCGCTTCACAGCTGTATCTTCAGACAGGTTGACGCTGTCCTTTGTGACGAACAACACGGATTTAGGCGTGGTAGATCAGTCGACACCAACCTAATAACCGTCGTGAACTACATCTCACAGAGTCTGGATAGAGGGCGTCAGGTCGATGTTCTATATTTTGATTTCAAGAAGGCGTTCGATAGGGTCGACAACGATGTGCTTCTAAACAAATTGCACAAAATTGGTTGCACCCCCGCCTTGCTCAATTTATTTGCGGACTACTTACGCGACCGTCAGCAGTATGTTAGGTATGGATGCTACAAGTCAGAGCCCTACCACACGCGCTCCGGGGTAAGTCAGGGCTCTATTCTGGGCCCTCTATTATTCCTAATCATGGTCAATGACTTGGCAGCGGTTGTGAAGCACGCAAAATGTCTTCTTTATGCTGACGATCTGAAGCTGTTTCTGGAGATAAAGGATGAAGACGACTGTCGTCGTCTCCAGCTGGACATCGAAGCGGTTTACTCGTGGAGTCGTGAAAATAAAATGGATTTCAACGTGGCCAAATGCAGGGTTATGACTTTTGGTCGTGGGTTGCACCCCATTGTCAACTCGTATGCTCTGGGTGCAGAAGAAATTTTGCGTTCAGAGTGTATGAGGGACCTTGGTGTTAATTTTGACCGACGCTTGACCTTTCACAGTCACATGACTGAAATTGCCAAGGACTCGTTTCGGCGCCTGGGATTTGTGCTGCGGAACTCTAGAGATTTTCATAGCTCCCACGTGTTCAAGCTTCTGTATTGTTCTTTGGTACGGAGCAAACTTGAAGCTAGTAGCTGTGTTTGGAACCCTCATGAGCGCACTTACAGTCTTATGCTGGAGAAGGTGCAAAAAGCATTTCTCAGATACCTGTACAAGCGTTGCTCTGGGTACTATCCCTACTTGTATCCCACTCCGTTTTTATTAGGTGCTCTGGGTTTCAATTCGCTAAATGTTCGGAGAGCTAACGGACAATTAATCATTGCCCTTAAGGTGCTGCATGGTCGCATTAATGCTCCTGTATTAAATGACCTGCTGTGTAGCTTTTTCGTTCCTGACAGATACACTTCGCACGGTACACGTCGCCGCCGTGACCTGTTTGCCACCCCAGTCTGCCGTACCGTGGCACACTCTCAGTCCCCGGTATGTCGCACGATGCGATCACTCAATTCGCTCCTGGCCTATGAACATGATTGTGATGTGTTTGCGGACGGATGGACTAAGATTATGAGACATTGTTTGGAATTCTGTGAGACGAGGGATGATTGCCCGTCAAGTATTGTCTAATATTATTGTAAGTACCTAAGTTTATTTTTGAGTAATTTTATAATGAATTTGTAATATTGATAATGTGTACCTTATGTCTTTTGATGAATTATTTTTTTTTATGTATAACAATTTTTATCTAATTTCTAGTTTATAATATGACATGTCATAACAATTACTGTAATTGGTTTGTACCGTTGTAATTGATTAAATAAATACTAAATGAAAAGTTGTTTTTTCACACGGCGGCTGAATGACGTGACTTTCGCTTGACCGCTTGTGACTTCATTCATATGGCCATAGTGGGGAACTAAGGAGGTCGCTCCACACTGTTTCAACCTGCTCTATACCGACATGGGGTGATGCTGTTTCAACCTCACCTGCACGTACTGTCCGAATATGGTCATCATCTTCTCCTCGTAGTGCTGCGCTAGGGTCTTCACCAGGTCGCAGGCGGCGCGGCGGCGCGTGTCCACGTCAGAGCCCTCTATGTCGCGACGCACGTACTCCTCAGGATTGTCTTCGAACAGCTCCATGTCTGACTCTGCAAGTGATACATACATACATAGTTTATTTTCATTTTTTTATTATTTAATTTTATTTATTTTAGGGAATCTTACAGCTATCTTGTAAACAATAGCACAGTACTAAGCCATTAACAAGGTTCCGCCGAACGAACCGCGTATAGAATACATACATACAAGATGTAAAAATATTAGCTGAAAATATTTTAATTCTTTATAAGACCATGGGAAGAATGTTACCACCTAAAATTGAACTTTAACTACCCGCAATAGATTTCAAAACGAATGAAAAAAATTTACATGATCTGTCCGTTAAAGGGTTAATCATCCTGTTGATAATCCCGTTAATACTAATAATTTAAGTGTTATTAATAGACTTGTTTTTTTTTTATCACACGTAGTCAAATATTTAAAAACTTTATAAATGGAATAAAGATTCTAACCTCTAAACTCGATGTTAGGAATGACGACTTTCTCACAGATGCTGCTAAGAGTATTGGGATCTTCAAAAAGACTCTTATAGCTGGTCTTCTCGGCCACTTTCGCGAGAAATGTTAGAGCGTTCGCAACTAGCTGGAAAATTAAACGTTAAGACAAATCATTGTGTAATCTTAGGTATAGCAATGTATGGGGTGTAAGGGACAGCGTCCCGAATACTGATAGGGTGCAAGCAGACCATGAAACTGGACAACTTTTCCCTAGGAACATATGTCAGGAAACATCAAAAAATTATTGGATTCCCATAGTAAAAGCAGTCGGCTGATCGCGTATTTGTATGGGAGCTCGAAAATTTTTCGGCGTTTCCTGACATATGTTCCTAGGGGAAAGTTATTCAGTTTTATGGTCTGCTTGCACCCTATCAGTATTCGGGACGTTGTCTCTAACATAACACCCTGTATAAAACTTGGACAAAAGTGTGTTAAATAGTCGAACTCGGCTGAAAACAGTCCGAGTTGAGCAGTCGAAATGTCTCAAAGTGAAACAACCTAAAGTGAAAACCAGTAAAACTGATTCTCACTTTAGGTTGCTTCACTTTCAGTCTCACATTTTGACCACCCAACTTTGATCGGACAAATTAAGTTGGAAATAATGAAGTTTCTTACCGCGTCGTACTTGGGGTGCGCGCCGGTGGCCAGCAACAGCGTCCACACGCTGGTGACGAAGGCGGGCGCGTGCGGCGCGAACTCCTCCTCGTACTTGAGCGCGTACAGCGACGCGCACTCGCACACCTCCGTGCGCAGCTGCTCCATCACGCCCGGCTTGTCGTCGTCCTCCTAAACACATATTACATTTAGTTTATTTAAGTGTTTTTGTAACTATTTCAGTATTGTTTGGTACAATAAAGTTATTACATACATACATACATTACTCATTAGCTAGGTCTCTATTGAACGAGCAGCGTCAGGTGCTCACCGCCGCGCGCAGCATGCGGCGCAATGCGCGGTCGGTGTGGATGGTTTTTCGCCCGAGCATGAGAATTTTAACATGCGCTGCTCAGGCGAAACACGTCCACACCGATCATACAAATATATTTTTCAATACAAATGACGTCAATACGAAGTATCCAATAAATAACTTAGATGTCGCTAGCAATGCACACGCTGTGTCGACATATCAAAAAAATCGGAAAATCCAGGTGTCTTATTTTGGTTTCTAAGAAATCATAACTTGTTTTGTACTTTTCAAAGCACTTTTTACTACTAACGCAGGTGTGTTTTTCAACTTTTAAATTATTTATATTATCTGTGGTATGGCAAGGTACTCACATCAGTCTCCAAGCAGGGCACCTTGTCCTGCAGCAGCGTGAGCAGGCTGGGCATCCACACGGGCATGTTGTCCTCGAAGTACTCGGGCAGGTCCTGGCAGTTGAGCGAGTAGAACACCTTGCAGATGAGCACCAGCGAGCCGTAGATCACGCGCAGCGCGCCCGGGTTGCCGGCGTGCGTGCTACGCAGCTCTAGTGTCGCCTGCAATTATATATTTCAATTTCAATCGTTTATTGCATAAGTCAGTACACATAGATGTTAGTAGTACAATGTTGCACAATGTGCAGAAACACTATTAAACCCGTATAAAGACACCCTGTTAGGCCACAGCAATATTTATGAGAGAGAGCCTTAAGGGGCTGAGTAGAGCTAAAAGCTACTTTTATAAGTGATTTCTACCCTAGATAAAATGCAGAAAAACTGACGAAAAAAAAGGGTAATAATCTTCAGGATATTTGCTGTAGTGTTATTGTTTTCAAAACATGATATTAGTAATTTAGCTTGATAGAAAAACATCGTAAAGTTACCTCTAAAAATCTATTATATCGCAAACTGCATGAACAAAACCCACGCAATAATTAAGTGTTTATTATCAGAATGAGCGCCTTACAATACTCTATCGACATATTGTTTTCGATTTTCAAATAACTTATTTTTGACCGAGTTATCATGGAAAATACGAAAATATCATTGAATCGGCAAGATTCCGTCCCGTTCGCACGCGCGCAGTTTGACATTTGTCAGAAAGGGACCGGTTTTTAGCTCTACTCAGCCCCTTAAATATTTAGAATCTAATTAATGGCTTTACTTATAACTAAGTTTTGTAACATAACAAATTAAAAAAATATATATATATATATAAGGATGTTATATATATATATATATATATATATATATATATATATATATATATATATATATATATAACATCCTTATTACATATAAGGTGTAAAAATATTAGCTGCAAATACTTTATTATATTTATATTTCGACCTATGTTTCTTGCGGAAAGTTGTTCAGTTTCATGGACTGGTTCACCCCCTAAAATATTTTCAGCTAATAGTTTTACACCTTATATACATACATCACGCCTTTATCCCTTACGGAGTAGACAGAGCGCTAACGGCCGCAAAAGTGACACGTCTAACAAATATAGAGGGCCGTTTGAGATAACTCGTGTATCACTATAGTGACAGTTTGTCAGCCTGTCGCCTAAAAGTTGTAATACACCTGAGACCCTTAAGTCCTTCAGTCGCCTCTTACGACACCCACGGGTAGGAAATGGGGTGGTGTTATTCTAAGCCGGCATTCACACGACAATCATGTTTTTTTTGAGAAATGAGAAAATGATTTGTGAAAATGAAAATAGTGCAACCTCGGGACGGGCTGCTAGGCCTGCTAGTAATGTATAATAAAAGGAAACCTTTGCCCAGCAGTGGGATACTGCAGGCTAGAATAACAATTGAAGCCCTCACCATGAAGAGATCTGTGAGCGGCTTGGCGAAGTTGTCTAGAACGTGTTTGATCTCCTCCCAGAGCCGCTGCGACTTGAACTCGTATCGGTATCGTTTGAACAGAGAGTGCGCCGTTCGCAACACGCCGTTTATGACGTGGAAGTCACCTGGGAAATTAATTAGTATTGTAATTTAATAATTAGCTGGGTCTCTATTGAACGAGCAGCCTCAGCTGCTCACTGCCGCGCGCAGCATGCGGTCGGTGTGGACGGTTTTTCGCCCGAATATGAGAATTTTAACATGCGCTGCTCAGGCGAAACACGTCCGCACCGACCGCGCAATGCACCGCATGCTGCGCGCGGCAGTGAGCATCTGAGGCTGCTCGTTCAATGGAGACCCGCCTATTTAGGTATAGTTCTAGCGAATAGGCTGCAGCATTCCTCGTAAATTACGACAACTTGCACTACACTCGCCAAACAACTTTCCAAAAGTGATAAATAAGTTTGGTAACACTGAATATAGGGAAAGGTATTAAATATTGCAATTGTAAAAGTGACGCTCCTTTGAATTACCTGTGGCAAACTTCTCAACCATTTCCGGAATGAGACTGGGCCATTTCTCCGGGAAGTCACTCTTGCCAATGATGGAGACGGCGTCACTGAACTGCCTCTGGATTGCCTCCGGAGATTTCAACATCAAATTCACTATGAGGGTTTTGATGGTGGCTCGGTCTGATGCATGGATGCGGTCTTGACCGTCTTCCTCCTAAAGTGAAAGGAAGGTTTATCAATGGGCAGAGCATACCAAAGGTTGTAAGAAATATAAAAATGTACTAATCCTACATTTTTCTCTTTTTTACGATCACTAATACTTCACCATCAAAAAGAGAAATGTAAAATTTACTACTTTGAATAAATGATTTGAGTTTGAGTTTAGGTAGCCTTGTCTTCACAGTTATGAAATTTGTTGAGGGTAGTTAATATTCAGTTTTAGGCAGAGACATTGTACCCTATGCCTTATAAAGGTTTAAAAAATAAACGACTTTTGGACTTCCTTAAGCCATTTTAATAAACAGGTAAGTATACTCTATGATTGTAAATTGTAATGTATGATTGGAATCCAGTTTGAAAAACTGAACATTTAGTATGTAGCTTTCTATAATGGATATGGATATGAATATTGCGGTGTGATGCCGGCTTAGAATAGCATCACCCCATTTCTTTCCGTGGCTGTTGTAAAAGGCGACTAAGGGACTCGAGGGTTTGATGTGTATTACAATTTTAGGCGACAGACTGTCAACCTGTCACTTCCCTTAGTCGGCTTCTACTACACCAGAACGGAACCAGAGAATAAATAACAGCACCCCTTAAATCTGGCTTTAAAACTAGTATTTAAATTGGTATTAATAATAACTAATTGTTTAAAAGATACTATATACTTGATAGTGACAACTCAGTGTCCCACACTAAGAGAGAGACCCAAAGCATTATGTTTCACACTTTCTATAACTAGATTTTTTAAGAAACAATCTTAAAAGGGCAACATTTTTGTTGACATCCTGCTTATACATTTGACATATAAGGTGTAAAAACATTACCTGCAAATATTTTGAGGAGTGAATCAGCCCATGAAACTGAACCACTTTCTCCAAGGAACATAGGTTGAAACATGAAAAGGGCTGGTTCACCCCTTAAAATACTTGTAGCAATTTTTTTTACATCCTGTATATTCTGATGAGAGGCAAACAAAATGTCACCAATTTGGGATTATGTCTTGTCTGATCGAGATATATGGTCTTGTATCTTTAGAATAAGTAGGTGCCACCATACTATCTTGTCTGGGTCATTTTGTTGCTCTTAAATTTAAAACTTATTTTGGTTTAATTAAAATTTATAGTTATTTGTTTATTCATTTGGTTGCTGTTTTCAATAATACTCCAAAAGCACCAACAGCCAATACGCACCACTGGCCAATTTCTCTTGATGTAGTTCTTGAAGGCGATGGCCGCAGCGACCCGTATGGTCATGTCCACCGTGTCCTTGTCTATCAAATGAAGCAGCAGGATCGCATAGTTCTGGTTTATCTCAACACTCTCCAGAAACTTCTCCGCTGAAATGAGACAAGTGAAAAACATGTTCAAAGTATTTATTTTATTTCTTATTTAATCATTTATGGACTTCTATCCATTAAGGGTCCCGTGTTCCTCACGAAAAGAGAGAGGGTAATTCTGCCAGTGTCAGTAGGTAGAGATTTCAGCGCAGCTGCGCCGGGTGGTGGTTCTTGTAGAGGATGATAGTGTCTGGGCATTTGAACAGGCCATATTTGTCAAAATCATATCAATGCTGTGACATTGGGTCTATTTGTTTTTGTTGACATGTCTTTTAGTACAAGTCTGATAGCTGTCAAATATGGCCTATTCGAGCAACCATTATCATTTGCCTCGTACGTCCGTGACAGACAAATTAATCAGTGTCTGAGGCCAGGCTTTTCGTAGCTATATAAGCCAGCCATACTATAGTCATAATGGCATTGTGTCTCAATGGGAAATTGTCTTGTTGCAACTAAACTGTATCAAAGCCAAAAGTATGTAGTCAAGGAAAACAAAAACCTCGTATCAAACCTAATTATTAGGGATGCATTGATACGCCTTTTTGCCGATACAATACCAATACTGATATTCTTAGAAAATATTGTCGATACCGATACCGATACACTTATTCAATTTAAGTAAAGCTAAAATAAATGTAAGTAGACATGTTGATTAAATATATGTATTAAAAAAAAAAGTTACCTAGTTGGAATGTGAATATTGGTAAGCGCAGTAGTTAAGGTGAATTAATAAAATTTAGTAATTAAAATTAACATTAATCAAATTTTTGTTTAACAAACATAATATTCTCAAGTTTAGCGGAGAGAGCCGGTTTCGCAAGTCTCTATGAATGAGACCAGCCGAGGAAGTCTCTCAGATGCGACAGAACTAATTTGCAAACTAAAGTACTTCTGCACCAGTTTTTTCAAGTTTAGGTATAAGACGTCATTACGCCACAATACAAATGGATCTGAGTCTCGTTTGCAATGAAAACGAAAAATCAAAAAAAATGTTTACATTACTTTTTTAAAACATTTATTTGGAAGGCTCGCCGGTACAATCTTAGCCCACGCTTTGGTACTTGATGATTTTTTTGGGAAAAGTACATGTTATTTGGAGTATACTGTTTAAGTTTCAAGTTTAGGACGTACATAGTTTCTGAGTTATGATATAAACAAGTTTACATAATTTTGCACCAATTTCCGCCATTTTGAGGTTGACAAGTGTTAAAAATCCAAACGCGCATACTTAAACTGTCAAAAGTGACGTAACGAAACGCATTTTGCTTTTAAAAGTGAATAAATTTAATGAAAGAGTGAGTAAAATGATTGAAAGAGTGAATAATTTGAATGAAAAAGTGAATGATTTCTATGTCATCTGTGCAAATTTCCTTCGACGGGGAAACAGCTTCTGCTTCAAAAAGTACAGTACTGACAGAATTAAAAATAAAATGAGAACCAACTTCAGGGCACCCCAACTCGGTTAGATTAGGTTCCGGAGAGACCGGCTTAGCCTTTGGGGTGTTAGAATTTTTTTTATTTTTGCCACCTGGAGAGACTAGTAAATGAAAACCAACTTCAGGGCACCTTGACTCGGCTAGGTTCTCGAAGAGGAGCCCCCATTTTTTCTCAAGAGGTGTGCATATTTCCTTTAGGAGGCGATGGTTTAGTTGGATTTCCGTTACACTTACTGTGGTTTACAACCATATCAATATCTCCCAAAGTAAGTGTCTCCTAAACCCCAAATTTGGAGGGGGGGGGGGGGGGATCGCAGTTATCGGAAAACCTGCAGTATTGCCGATATATACTAATTATCATACTTTATCATAAGAATGATAATTGGAGTCATTGGACTGCATTTTTTGAGGGAAATGCCATACAAATGGGTCCAGCCCATTCATCTGCATCAAACGAACCAAATTTTCGAATTCTTTATATAAAATTCTATGTGAACTTTGCACATTTGTCCGAACCAAATCGGTTGATTCAGGCAAAAGTGCAAGGTTTTATAGGAATTCATATAAAGAATTCTATAAATTCGGTTCGTTAGGTGCGGATAAGTTTGCGTTCACATCTTAGTCACCAGAAAACGGAACGGTCAAAAATGTAAATAACTTTTGAGGTTATTTTTTGCAAATTATTTACATGTTGAAGTACACCACCAGCCTACTTGTAACTCTTTAAATGCGAATTGTTTCTACACATAAGGAAATAATTTATATCAAAACAGATTTGCAGAGTGTTCATATGAAGAAACATCACGAAAACAAAGGCAGTTATGATGACATACCGGGCCGCCGAACATTTGGGTCTGGATTCAAAGTTTGTTGCAGATAGTTGGCTAATGTCGCCAGATTTTCATCGGTGACCTCCATCTTATGGTTTTACACCGAAATCACAGTAAACAAGGTAAGTATAACGTATGAAACAAGCAATTTTACGATCACAATCGCATTTGCAGCTTGCTCGCACAACGGATTTTTTGACTTTTGTGCTTTTGTGCACCACAGATCACAGATATGAGACGGGACGGGACAGACAGTCATACAGGGTTGCCAGATGCCAGATAGCTTTTCTTCGTACAAGTAAGTACTCGGAACTTTTGCAAGTAAAGAAAATCAAACAAAATGTAAAATTTTAATATTTTTTTATAATATTTCACTTGGGGCGAACGCTGCCACGCGCGTTTTGTCCCTGCGAACTACGGACACGCAAAAAGTGAACCCGCATGTGCAGCTTCAGATCCTATTTTTCATTTGCTACCGTCACGATATTAGTCTACCTACTGTCGTCGTCGCTTAACTCCACCAGCTAAATAGAACGAAAAAAAAAGGCATGCGAGCATGGAGCTACACTGTTTCACCAACACGATCCGTATTGCGAGCGAAGCGAAGAGAGCGATCTCGACTTTTCACGAAAAAGGCAAGCTACGAATCTTAGTCGTAGTCTTGAAGCTTGCAAGCTTGCTGCACTTTTAAAGCGCTATTTTGTGAACAAATGAGGCTGCTCGGCCGGTGGAGACGCACCTAGTGACTGAGAACTTTTTTTTATATTTCGCTCAATCGGCAATGTTTTGCAATGACACAAATTAAATTAGTATGTTATTCCTTTTTATATTAGGCCTCGGTCTCGAATTTTGCGGGCAGCGGGGCAGCAGCGGCAGCGGAAGGTTCTTTTGCGTACATTCAAATGGACCGGTTCTTGGAAACAGCGGCGAACGTACCGAACCACTTTATGCTGCCCTTTTCCACAAATGTATGTCGAGCAAAGCAAGCTCGACATTTTACGAAAAATCCACACACATTGTGTTACATCAATTCAACATGTTCCCGTTCTTAAGGGCAGCTGTTTAATTTGCAGGGTCGATCAATTTCCATAACTAAAGTTGTATACCATTTAGGCATTTATATCGGACATAGTCATCGTAGTTAAAGTCTCGTACAAAAATGTACGTGATTTTTATTTTTCTTGATGCCTGTACAGAAACTGAAAATCTCGTACCCGTAAGAGATTTCTCGGACGTCTGGCAGCCCTGTGCACAGATTATGCACATAAAATGAAATGACGCAGCTGTATTGTGTTGAGCCTACGCCAGACCTAAAATATATTTTTAAAGTATAATGAGATGACGGCATCATTCATTCTAAAGGTGAACGAACACTTATCCGCGGCGAACAAACGGATCGCACCGAACCTCGAAAAAAACCTCGCACATTTGCCCGAACCGAAACGCTAGGGCCTAGCTAGGATCCCGGAATTCGTAGACGGAAATTTGGATGACGTCATCGGATTCGGTTCGAGCGATGCCGTCAAATCGGCCGATCGTAGCCGTACCATAGCGTTATATTCTGGCAGTTGAGTACAACAGAGCAATGGTTCTTTATTTTTATCAATACAAAAATGAGTATAATTGGCTAAATAGAGGCAGTTTCACTTAAAATTCACGTTATATTACGCTAAAAATAAAGTTGTAGATGAAAAAAATAACTATTCTTTCGGTGCAGTCTAGCGTTCGGTACGCTCAGAGCGGACAAAGAGCGAGGCGTCCGAAAAAATCCGCTCGTTTGGTGCGTTCGCTTCGTTCGCCGCCGATAAGTGTGCGTTCACCTTAAAGAGTAAAGTTCACATTCATTCAAGCCCGGCATTCAAAGAGAAAGAGGATGGAATTTAACTTGTGTTTATTTACGTTTGTTTTACTTGGCCTAGTTCAACTATTAAACCAATAAATAGGTATCCTTTGGGATATTATATTAAACAATATCGCTTGATTGCATTATATTCGAACCAAAGTTCTAATCAGACCTACTACGGTCAGAATTGCAATATACCAAAGAGAATATAATAAAACTAGCGTTTTAAGAGTTGGGTCTTACGTATAACGTTTTTTTTTCAAGTTCACGCTAAAATCTCTAGCCAATATAAGCATTCTAACAATATTGTAACAATGCTAACAACATGACAGAAAAATAGAGATGTGGTATGCCCTGGTATGATAAATATATCGATATCGATATTTAAAAAAAACAGCGTTGGAATATCCTAGACTGTTTTCAATGGGCGTTTTTCAAAGGAGCAGTTTCGCAATATGGCGGAGTACACCACCATCTTGCGGAATTGCTCCTTTGAAAAAGATTAGGTGTATGAGAAACAAACTCAATTTTCTTAATTTATAGGTTTATTTATTTTTCCTATACCTGGGTCGGTATGACATAGACTAGATCGTACAATGTACAAAATATCGTATCGACTATATATCAGTCCTTATCTCAAAACAGCCAAATCATATATTTCCAATGTATTATAGTGCAATGTCTATTAAAAAACATGATAAAAGTTTATAATTTTTTTTATCAAGGAAACTTTTTTTACCTGACAGATACAATAATTGCTACTTGCTGTTATTGGTAAATGTTGATTTGTGCAATAGTCTATTTAGTTGCTGTATGTGGTCTTCTGATCAGAAATGTTGGCTACTCTGCAACTGCAAATAAGGAAGTTCATTACTCAGGCTAGTACCTCACTACACCTACGTCGTTTTTTCGCGGTTTTCGATTAAACTCAGTTTTATTCAATTCAGCAAGTAGCAGTAGTACCTTAACCATGTAAACTGCATTTCTTGGGTTTTGCTCTCGAATAAGATTGCTTGTGTAGATCAGCCCAGATCACGTCCGCTAAACAGTTTGGTTTAGCTGAAGGTTTTAACCTAGATAACTTCCTATTGAAGTCTTTTTTGGTAAAATGATTTCCACATAAATACTTCAAAGAATGTAACTTTTCTATAGGCACATATGCCAAATCTTCTTTACCAGTCAATTTTACCTATTGTCTGCATCTGAAACAGTATAGTACATTATTAGAAAGTGTACAACACAAAAAAAAATTGCATTATAGTGCATAAAATACAATTAAAAACTCTAAGGGGTTCGCAAATTCGCATGAATCATTTTTTTTATTGGACCTAAGATGAAGAAGAATGTGAGTTTTTATTTTATTCAAAAAGTTAAAACCATCAATTTTTTTCAGAAGACAACAGAACACAATTAGAAGAAATGAGGTTTTGCAGTTGTCAAATGCATTGTTATAAAAAAGGCCTTATTGGAAAAGTATACTCTGACCCGTAAATAAACTATCGATAATTTTATCGATACAACCCTAACCCATCTCTATGGTAAATTTGCAAGGATAGCCCAGATATAAAATACGTAAAATAAATGACAGAAAGTCTTTCGAAATCACTTAGAATTGATAAAATGATAACCAAAATAACTTACCGCCTTTCAAATAATGGGAACTGAGCCAAAAATACTCGCTTTTCTCCCGATTGTCGACCGGCTTTCAATCCACAAATTTCACACTTTTTATAGTGCATCTTGAGATGCAATCGTAATTAATTTATTACCACAATGTAAATTATTTGTAAATGTTAAAGTTTCGTCACCAATATTTCACGTTATTCACTGAAAACTTTTAATTAATCATGCTGCGATATCAACAAATTTGACAAGAACCGCCATATTGTTTAGTGGTGTGACAGCCTGACAGCGCTAGACAAAGAAGCAGGATAAAAGGAAAGAGACAATAAACGACGCCATTAATTTTAGCGTGAACTCTTTGAGTTTTTTTTTAATATGAAGTTTCGTCAGGCTGCAATATACAACAACCGCCGATTGTTAGGTAGGTCAGACATGTTTTGTTTCCATTCCAGGTAACCAATCACTCTAATTTCTTTTGTTGCCGATTTGGTTACGTTGCGTTTGCTATCGGGGGTGCATTAGTAATTCGTATCTGGATTTTATGTTTTTTTTAGGGGAGAAAAAGTGCGAAAATCCCTTCCAAATTTTCCTACATTTTGAGGTTATGTTTTCGTCCCCTGTGTCGATTCTGGCACATCGCTCAGCTCGTGCGTTGTGGTCAAAGTTCTGAGTTGGAGTCATCGAGGTGAGTTGATGTATACATTTCAACCATATGAAACGTCGAGAAAATATATAAAAAAAATCTTCATCTTCTTCATTGTAAATTCCTCATGGTGCTAGGAAGTTCCTTAGTCAGGTGACTAAAGTTGGTTTTGGTGGTCACGACCCTCAGCCATATAGGTACTTATATAGGTGTAAAAAAAATTACTGCAAATATTTTAAGGGGAGAACCAGCCCATGAAAAAAATTGGACTTTTCATACAAAATTACCAACCAACCAAGTCAATTTGTTTGTCTTTTTGTTCTAGCAGTACTAAAATGCAAACAGAGGGCTCGCAGTCATGCTTCAACTGCGGTGTTCTACTGCTGGTGAATACGCAGAGATATCGTCTTGCAGACATGGCTGACGACTTGACAATGTGGTACGAACTGAAGGTTAAGCTTGGGGTATGTTGCAGAGTTTTCAATTCAATACAATTTTACTACATAGTATAAAGCAAAGTTGCTTTTCGCGTCTGTATGTATGTATGCTTAAATCTTTAAAATGGCACGACGGATTTTGATGCAGTTTTTAATACAGTTAATAGAGAGAGTGGTTCAAGAGGAAGGTTTTCATGTATACATATATTAATATGTAAACTAACTTATAAGAGAACAGCTTAGTTTGACTAATCTTTTTTTTCTTTAGGCTAATGAAGACCGTTACCTTTGTCGGAATTGCTTTAACAAGTACCAATCAACAACAGCAGCTATACAGGAGCCAGAGGTGAACCCGATCCACTGATGGGGTCAGCAGGGGTTCAAGCTGGGGTCAGTTTTAGTCACAAATAATTAGGCCAAAAAGGCCCATATCAGAACTAGTGGGCGCCTACGTGGAAGTCGATTTTAATCCCGTAGCATCCCACTGGAACATTTTTTCGGTATAACAACTGTCCTATATGTTAATCCAAGTTACCCTCTATCTGTGTGCCAAGTTTCATGAAAATCGGTTCAATAGTTTTTGTGTAACAAACAGACAAACTTTCACAATTATTAATAGTCTTTCACAGTTATAAAACTAGTTATGTCATACAAATATTATTTGTTCACAGAACGTAGCAGCAACGTTTGAAGAAACTAAAAATGACACATATTATGATATTAAAGTAGAATTAGTTCCACCTGATACAGGTACCATACCACAGACTCCAGATACTACACATGATGATGATAATCACATTGATGAGCAGATTGCAATAGAAATGTCTTCAGAGGAAGAAAATGTTAATATTCGAAATAACCCACCCATACTAGATGGCTCTAAATTAAGATCTGGAACAAAATGTGACTGGTGCAATGTAGGACTTAAGAAGAGAGAGTACAGAAATCTGCCTGAGGGACCGGAAAAGGATTTCATAGTTACTAAGAGTTTTTGTTATATTTTCAACTCATGGTTTCATCCCAAAATGTCCTTTTTGTTGTAGTAGGTAGGTATTTTTTTCGTAGTATTGTAGCAGAGTAGAACCTTCATAAACCACCTGTCCTTTCACAAATCACTTCAAATTGGAAATTGGAATGTTGTCACACATTTTTCTGACTTTTTGACCGTCACAATCAAATCTGCGAGCAACGAGGCTCAAAATATAAAACACGAATCCAGTGATTTGTATGTGATTAGTTAGTTAGTAATTAGTGATTTTAATGTAGTGCTCAGTATAGCACATGTGAAGTTACAGGGACTTACGAAAGTTAGCAGAAAACCCTATAAGGTATTTATAAGCCTATGTCTTCCTTGTTATGTTTCCCTCGCTCATCCACCATCTCCTAATCTAATAATAAAATTGTTTTACGGTCTCTTTTCCTGTATTACAATACTTCAAGTCGCAAGAGCGTCTTTTATTCGTATGTTGTGGCACTGTGCCACAGTATAAAACAAACTATCTGTATGGATGTATGTATGTGTGCTTAGTTCTTCAAAAAGTGAAGAAGTAACAAACAAAAAAACGTTCAAACTTTCGCAATTATAATATTAGTAGGATTTTCTACTATTTTCAGAAATCACCAGGAAGGGTATGCAACCCCTGCTGAAAGCGAGCGTCCAGTGGAGCCAGGGGCGTTACAAAAAAACGTAAAAAGCCAAAACAGTCCACCACTCAACATGAGCCGAAACAGTCCACTGCTGGACATGAGCCAGAACAGACCACTGCTGGACATGAGCCGAAACAGTCCACTGCTGGACATGAGCCAGAACCGTCCACTGCTGATCATGAGGCTGCCTCAATAGAAGAAGATACAGGTAATACAACTAAAGTATGGCCATTCGAAAAGCCCATATTTGACAGATGTTATGTTAATGCAATGAAATAAGGTCTATTTTTCTTTGTTGACATGTTGGCGAGACGAACTGGACGGGTTTTCTACAAATTGGCATGAAGAGGCACAGGATCGAGATCAGTGGAAAAAAGGGAGGGAGGCCTTTGCCCAGCAGTGGGATCCCGATGGCTAGATAAGATAAGATAAGACATGTCCATTAGTATGGGTTTGACAATAAAGTCAAACTGCGCCGGTTATCAAACCCGGGACACGCGGGGTACCATCCCAGTAGAATACCACCCAGCTACCGGCGTCCCCTTGCCAAATTTTCAATCTCTTGATGCTCATCTCGAAACGACTTATAGTTATTAACAACGTAGGTCGTACTTGCTTATATAAATTTTTTGAGAGCATTGACACGGTGTCCCGGGTTCGATCCTCGGTTGACGCCTGTAATTTATTAAATTATTTTTTTTCTTTTTTATAGGTTCCCAAGGCCTGATACTCGTACCCTCATATAGAAGATTTTCAAATACATCTAGTAATTGTATTATCCGTGGTTACAAATCGAGCAAAAAGGCCCTTGTACTGGACTATTTAAAAGTTGTTCTGCTCCAATCGTACAATATGTATGTGCCAGAGAGCGCCAGAATATGTCACGAACATTGTAAGGAATACCACAGGGATTGGAGCTTCTTGAAACAGGACAAGTCTGTGGACACGTTTAACGCGAATTTTTTTTTTTTTTTTTTTCTGTAGCCTATAATGTGTCCCACTGCAGGGCAAAGGCCTCCCCTCTTTTTCGCCAGGTTTCTCGCTCATGGGCCTCTGACGTCCATTGCTCACAAAAATTATCAATTTCGTCCCGCCATCTTGTGCGTGGTCTACCTCGCCGTCGGCGACCATCTTCCGGGATCCACTCTGTGGCCATCCTGGCCCATCTTTCGGGATCCATGCGGATGACATGTCCTGCCCAGTCCCATTTTAACTTTGCGGTTTTTCGGGCGACGTCTGCTATGCCTGTTCGGGTGCGAAGCTCTGTGTTGCGAATACGATCGGTTCTTTTAACTTGTAGTATGCTTCGCTCCATGGCGCGTTGGCAAACCTTAAACGCGAATTATGTGACGCAAATGCTGGAATGCTGGAAAAGATGCCTTAGAACATCCTGGATAGTGAGGTTTTGAAGCTTAACTCGGTGAAGAAGCGATAGTTTCTGGTATGATGTATTTTGTTATGGATTAATAGAGAAATGTCTCCATTAAAAGGACTACGTGCTTCGCTCATCACTTAAAAAATCAATGAAGGTTTTTTTTACAGGATATCCTAATAGAGTCCGCACCGCGAAAGAAGTCCCGTGAAAAATGTTTAAATGACCCTTATGGACTTCAGATGAACTCTAGTAAAAATTAGTTCAGTGTTGCTGTCTGTAACTACATACAGCAACACTGAACATAGGTCTTTTACCTAAATGTTTGCAGCTAGTTTTTTTACACTTTGTACAAGGTGTTAAAATATTTGGAGCAAATTTTTTATACTCTGAATTTTCCGGTAAACAAATCTCGTTAATTGTTTTTGGAATTGTAGGGAAGCCTTTGTTTCTAATCCGTTGTAAGATCATCCTTGTTGCAGATTTACTTGGTAAATGAGCAACGCTCGTAGTACTTAGGCTAAATTAGCACGTATTACAAATAGCGGTTGACTATTTGTGCAGGTCCATCCAATGAACCTTTACTACCTTTCTAACCTTTGATCTGATGAAATCTGATATGTTTCCATTCAAACAAAGTATTCTACTACATTCGCTTACATAGTATCACGACCAGCGTACCACTCCATACACTTAGCGTGCCGTCTAGTAGGCTGTGTGGTCGTTCTGTATACCTAGGTGATCAAATGTGCTTTAAATTTTCACTTAGTCTGTAAAATAAAAAAATAAATTATCCCTGTGACGTTTGTGACCTTGGAGCAAATGCTATGACATTAGGTCCATTTTCCTAGTAAACAAAAGAAAATGGACCTTATGTCATAGCATTTGTTCACAGGGGTCATCCTATATTTTACAGACTATAGTGCAGGTTCATCCAATGAACTACCATTAGCTACTTTTTTAACCTTTGATCTGATGAAATCGGTGTCCTAATGTGATTCCATTTACGATAAAGTATATTACATTCGCTTACATAGTATCACGACCAGCGTACCTCTCAGTACACGCCTGTACGTGCGTGTATCGAGCACGGAGGTCAAGTTACGCTGGTTGCGACACTATCTAAGCGAATGATCTATATTCGTCTCTAGCGTGCCGTCTAGTAGGCTCGTTGTGAGTACGTGACCAAATGTGCTGACAATTTTGTTTAGCAATGAAGTTGCTATTACACTACTCTGTAGAAACGGACGGTTTTGACATACATTGTCGGTTAGTTTATGGGCGTCATTACAATAAACAGGATAATCAGCAATGTATACTTGATCGGCCTCTTCTGCAAAATACCTAAGTGTAATATATTATAATAACCGTTTTAAGTTGTTACTTGTTGTGCAATCAGACATCAGTAAGCATCTACATTTGCTCATTCGAGCTCGTATCGGACGTATTTTTTACAATTCTAACTAAAAGTGGTTAAAAAATTATTAAATAAAATAGGTACCTACCTATTTATTTGGTGTGACTTGTGCGATATGTTTAAGAAAAAAGATCACGATCGTTTCTTTTAACTTATTGTTTTTGATATTTTTTTCCAATGGAAACCGACTTGGATGATGTGGTGCATAAAATAATGCGTGGCATTCAGTGCTAAAATATCAGTTATTCTATTGTTACTGGTGATTAATAGTTTCAGATAACACTATTTTATTGTAAGAAAGTCCTATAAAAGCCATTACGAAGTTTCATACTTGGTAAATGTCACAAATAATGTGTCGTTTCGGTGTGTTATTTTCGTATTGGTTTCAGGGCGTTGTTACCTTAAAATAATGATTTTCAATATTTGCAATTATTTTCGGATTCGTCAAGGTACGCACGCAAAAAATGCATACCTTATTCCTAAAACTTGATTTGAATTTCTTCATGCTTTGCTAAGCAAAGTCCACAAGGCTTTCTGTAAAAACTTGTTTATTTTAAATTGGCGCTTCAGGAATACAGGAATGACAGTATACTTCATTCGCTTACATAGTGCCACGCCCAGCGTAACTGTCAGTACGCGCCCGTGCGTGCGTGTATGGAGCATTGAGGTCAAGTTACGCTGGTCGCCACAATATCTAAGCGAATGTGCTGTTAGTGTTTTTTGCTTATCATTCTTAAGCCTTATCGTGCTTGTGACTCCCTCTAAGTATTTTGTAGAGGCAAATCTAAAAGAGATGTCGTTAATTTGTACCAAGAGTCGTACCGTACATTCCCTACAGTCCCTGGGACCTACCGTGATCGGAGGAGGTTGTGCAGGATTGTCTATTGTAGGCTGGTCTTCATATGATCCGAGCCGAATAACCTGAAATTTTGGGTTCATCAGAGACGGTTTATGTTGACCAGACCACTTCTTTTTTGTTGCTGCGAAAACAGGCTCACTAGAACCAATCTCGAAAACAATATTAGACAATAAAAAACATGTCTTTGCTTTAAAACATGTTTTAGACAACGTTTAAAACTTTATATAAAACAAACATAGTTTAAAACAAATTTAATATGCAAAAATAAATGAAAACTCGTAATTTTTTATCTTATTTGTATTATTCAATCAACCTAAAACAGTTTTTTTTAAATAAAATAATCAAATTAGTTCCAACATTTACGTTTTTAATAGGTATCATAATCAACATTAGATATCACAAAAACGTTTATTATTTAGAATAAAAACAAGTGTAAAAACAAAATAAAATCCAGAGCAAAAATAAAAACAAAATAAATTATTTAACAATAAAAAGAAACCTAATCTACCCTATCTGTCAACCCACCTCGGATCGTTCCCTATGTTGTTATAATTAGACAAAATGACTGTTTTTTATTTAAATGTTTGCCTTTGGGACACTATAGGCTAATATAATAATAATAATTTAAATGTTTTTCTGCTTTCTCGTTTCCAAGTTAGTTTCGTACGTGAATGAATCCAAATGTGGAAAAAAGTCTTTCAGTTCCGGCACTTGATGCAACTGCTGGGTGGAGTTTGTTATATCCGTCCTCTCCGAGTACTCCTCGGAGAGGCAACGGCGGCTATACAAGTAACGTGGATAAACGTATCTTTCTTGAACACAAAACACTGGATATTGCTTAGCAACTAGGTTTATTAATTACTTTGCTTAGACATTACAAGAAGGTAAGTCGATTTGTCTCCACTGTTGATTCCCGTATTCTTCAGTCAATTTTTGGCGATTTTGCCCTATTTAAATGATTTTGCACGTTTTGCGAATTTTGGGGATCATGACCCCTGATAAGGATGTTTTCGGATTAGACAAAGAATGCTTTGTATTAGATCGCGACATCATGGCGTCGGAAAGTTCGTACCCCTATGATAACAACATTGTTGCAGCCTAAAATTAATACAGAGTCTCTGACCACATATAAGGTCTTACAATTGATAAGTGTAAGTAAGTATTACAATAGGTGAGTATATAACACCTCCCTTGTTTTAAACTGAACAATTATCTTTAAAATTGTTTGGTTTCAGATTTATACAATTCAAATATTTGAACAGATAACTACGAATTTCAACAATTATACAAATTTAAATAGGAACAACATTTTTTTTTATACAGAGGCGTAAGAGCGGGTTGGTTGACCTAGTGTCGTTTGCGCTTGTGGCACTCCTTTTCATCCTCGGACTCTGACTCTGATGTTTCGTCGTTATGGTGTCTTTTCCTCTGCTGCCGCCTCCTGCATCTTGGCAACAAGTTCATCATTCACCACTATTCCTATAGATGCTGCCCATAATGCGTCTTCAGCAGATATTATAGGCACGCCTCGAGTGCCACTGACCCGCATCAGACGTCGAGCTAGAGACGTGTCACGGGCCTTGTCCATGATGGATTTGCTTCCAATGTAGTTTCGCTGTACACGCCGGTTGCTCTTAGCCCACGCCAGTGCGGCGGCGTAAAGCTCGGGATACTGACTGTGATTGAGGTCGGGAAACTTGATGTTGTCCAAGAGTCTGCTCGTGGAGAAGTTCACTCCCTCTGTAGCTCTGATGGTGTCGAGTATGGGCTTGAATACCTTGGCCTCCTTGAGAATGCTGGGGATTAGGACAGCGGAATTTCCTGAGTGTATGAACTCTTTCATACACACAACCGTCTTCAGATAGACATTCTCATACACCAGGTGTAGTTGCCCCAGGATGGCGGAGATAAATCGAGGTTTCGGGTGATGCGGCGTAGATGAGATATCTGGTTAGCGAGGCGGTTCTCACCTTATAATCACCATAAGCCTCGCCTTTAACAGTTGCCAGTCTATCCCATAAGGTCCTCTTGTCGGTGTCGTTCAGCCTGTCGGCGAGATTGAACCCGGCTAGTCCGGCCTTCCATCGCTTGACACCGGCCTCATGGTTCTAGGGGTGATGTCCTTTACAAAGCCCATCATAGTAATGAGGGCTATATATCCTGTTACCTGTTGTTGGGTCTCCCCTTCGGCTGTGGTGTTTCCAACTGTGACTCTGGTGGGAACCGGTGCATATTCGGCATTTGGGTCATCGGTAAGGTCAGAAGCCAGTAGCACACTGACCTGTAAAGGATATCTAGCATGGATCCTCCAACTTGCCGAGTAAGGTGAATTGCTTCGACAGGGTCTGTGGTAATGCGGTAGCTCGCCTCTCCAGCAAAATCACCGCGTCCTCAGAATGAAGCCATGACTCAAGAGTTTACACTGCTGTGAGCAAGGGGAGTTCGGTTGTATGCGACAATGGTAGTCATATGACAGACAATGGTAAACATAGTGGATAAAGACTTAAACAATAATAAAATGGAATGAAATATAACAAAATTATACTAAGATAGTAAAATAAACTTTTTGAAACACAAAGAAAATTACAATAGAAATTTGTATCATAAAAGATTTATAAGGTCTATGTTCTCGTCAGTTCTTTTGAACCTTCGGGCAGTGTTCCTAACTGGTTCATTCGGAGTCGCAGCACTTCCCCCCACAGGTCCCGAATGACCCACGAGGCTGGCCGTAGCGGGTGTGTAACCTGGCAAAGGGACTTGTTCTTGCCCCGTCAGTTTTGTGTTAACGCTTTGCAGTATATTCACACTGTCAGCCAGTTTTGCAACTAGCACTTCGAGCTTCCCAAAAGCATCAGGGAGGACCTCACTCCTACCCGGGCTCGGGCCGGTTTTTGTAGCTAGGGCTTCAGCTATGGTTTTCTTGATGGTTTCTTGAACCCCGCTTTTAATGTCTACAATATACATCATGTCGGTAGCAGTTTCGGCTCCGACAATGTCCAAGCCTTGGTTTCTGTATTGATTGTTAAAGTACTTTATCATTTTCTGATTCAACGAGTTCCACGTCTGGATAGGATCTCGTTTCCTCAGTTTATTCCACTTCGCTGGGAAGTTCGCCCTATTTACATCGAACAACGAATTCAGAAACTTGGGTCTCAGCGTAGATACGAATAAATTGCTCGGGCAAACCTGATTCGGCAGGTTAGGGAATTGTGAAGCCCATGCATCCGGATTTTTCGGCCTCTTTGCTGTTGGATCCAGGGAATCGTCACTTAAAATAAAAGTGTAACAAAGAATATGAATAAAAGTATTATTTTGTTTTCTTATACAATTCTTAATTTTCTAAGTTATAAGCACTTATGTTCTAAAGTAGGACTTCTTTGTGACCTAAGGGGTGATCTAACTGTAGGTACAGGTTTTTCAGTAGGTCTATCGGCGAGTTCGAAATTTAGTTGCCTTAGTTCATGTAATTCTAGACGAGGTTCAAATAGAGGTTCATTTTTACGTTTGGTGTAGCATTGATTGAAAATTTGAATGCAACATCCACCATCATTGTTAGGATCGTGATTTTGTGAACGATTACTGACCTTGTTTCTACGTCTCATTATTCTAAAGAGTCTTATTATGAAGTAGAACAAGTCCGCACAGAGAATAAAGAAGTTAAGGGACATGTATATAGTTTACGATTTGAAAATTTGTTTATTCTTTCTTCTTTATTTGCTCTTCTATAGAATGTAATTTTACAGAAGCTAAATTCAGATCGTCAAGTTGAACATTGTTAATGTGAAAGGGTGTGAAGAGATGTTTTGTCCTATTTAATTTATTATAATTACAACAATCGTTCTCGATTAAATCAATGTAAATTTTAGGAGAAGTATAATTTGTGATTATGTCACTTGTTGCTGAAATCTGGATTAGGTTATTATAACCTTGGAATCTTTATCTAAGGTTATGATACCAGTATGAAGTAGAGGATATTCTTTAATTTCCTGTTTTGGACAGTCAATAGTAATCTTAGTAGGATTGGAATAGATGAAAATCCGTCTATTGTTAGTGAGTTTTTGACACATCTCGACATTTCTATACGTAAATTTAGTTGTGCTTTCTTTCGGTATTTTGTTCTATATTTTAGTCATTAAAAGGGATTCGCAAGAAGGATTAGACATTGAAGAATATTCATTTACATCTTCACAAATAAAGTGTTCTTTCGATATTTTTTTGCATTGATCCATGCTATTAAACTGAACACAGGAATGGCGATTGGTAGTTATACCCATAAATCTTTTAGTAGCTTGGACAAGAGCATATGTGAGGTCTTGGAATTTGTGAGGTACTGGCAATGGGTACACATGATAGAGTTCGAATTCTTGAGGAGTCACTAGTGGTATATTTAAAATAAAAATTAACTTAAATTTATATAAAATACATCTAAAGTAGAAATATAAATTAGCATATGTATATTAGTGATGTAACGAATATTCGCATTCGCGAATATTCGCATATTTTTTGTCATTCGCATTCGCATTCGCAAAAATAGTGCGAATGTGAAAGTAAGGGAGGAACGAGAAAAAAGGAACTTAGATTTAAAAATATGGTTATTAGAATAAAGATATTTTAACAATAAACATCTAACAAAACATGAACTAAATAAATCTGCTTATAAAGAAACATACAAATATTGAAATAAAAATTTTACCAAACAAAAAATCTTTCTTATACTTCTATCAGTCTGTACTTTTCATAGAGATCTGTCTATAAATATTCAAAACTATTACTATTATTTTGGAACCTTTTTAAAAAATAACAATTGTCTCTTTTTAGTATTTCTTAAGTTAATAATTAAAGTTAAGTAAAGGAATATTAAATTTTAAAAACAGTAGCTTTGACGCCTTTTCGCCTTCCAGTCTGTTGCGATGTGGCGTATAGAGAAGTCCAGCGCCACTAAACATCCGCTCACTGGGGACACTCGTTGGTGGCGTTACTAAATATTGCCGTACCACAGGAAACAGAAGGCCTTACTTTTCTTTGTTTACTTTCCACCAAGTAAGAGGATCGACGTCACTTGAAACGCGTTTTTCCGCTGAGTATTCTGTGAGAGTCTTACGGATTAAAAGATGGACTGGGTTTTGAAAAGTACTGAGAGAAAAGTCATCTTCTTCACTGTCACTCGAATCCAATAGTTGACTCATGGTTTCTTTCAAAGATACACTTTTGTGTGTTCCGGAATCTTCAGTATCGTTTAACCTGGCTCGTTTTGCATTCGGTCCACGTGAATTGGAAGAAGATGCTTCAATTTCGCTATCTCCTATCAAATCAATAATATGTTGTATGACACGCTCTTTTAACGCCGCATTTAAAAAAAAAAATTGCTTTGTATCTAGGGTCCATGAATGTGACTGTAGCAAACAACATGTCACTTTCCAATACCATAAACTTACGCATGAGCTCGTCTTTTAAAGTGGCAATCGTCTCTCCAATGAGTTCATCTGAAGAATCAAGATTATTGACAATTTTGTCAAGGGTGTTCATCAAGGGAATCACAAAAGAGATAGAAATGTCAGCGGAACTTATCTCTCTCGTTACTTCTTCGAATGGTCTGAGCAAATTGATAAGTTTCTCAGTGATCTTCCACTCTTCGGATGTTAATTGGGGAATTTTATTATGTGTTGATGCATAAAGGCATAAAGACTCTTTGGCTTTCAAAATGCGCTCTAGCATATAAAAAGTGCTGTTCCATCTAGTAGCACATTCTTGCATTATCTTTAAGGGTGTTTGGTTACGTCTTTTCTGTATTTTAAAAAAGCTCGTCTTGAGCCATTGTAGAATGGTGAAAATGAGTTGCCATTTTTTAGCATTTAGTTATGGTGGCCACGACAGTTTCGCGGTTTTCATTCCTTCTTTTATCACGTTTTGAATTTTGTGTAAAACACAGTCAATATGTTGGACATTTAATAAGTTAACACCCTTTTTCATGTGTGCGCCAGCATCGCGAACCACACACTGTACCTTTTCTTTCTGTATCTCCCATGTCGACAAGATGTCTTCGAGTTTTTGAGCAATATTTTCTCCAGTGTGGCGGCTTTCATTGAATACTTCTGCTTTCAATACTATCATTTTCCTTTCAAACTCTTCTGTAATTCCATGACAAGTTAAACTTAACAATGAAACTCCGGAACTAGTATCAGACCAAATGTCGCTAGTAAATTGTTGCAGACAAGAAATGAGACAAAAGGTGGTTTAAGTCAACTTTATTCAGATTTAACATAAGCTTATATACTAAACCTACGTGCTACGACTACAACTAAATTATCATTAATATCTATAAAATATCTTATCCAAAAATACAGTATCTTACATACTGATACCTAAGGGCAGCTATCAACATGCATGCTAGATAATGTGCGTGCAATGCGATGCTGATGCTGCCAGGGAGGCACGCACATACCTCCCCCCTTAGGGAAAAAAGTCAGGCCGGGTCCGCAGGAGTCGAAGCGTTGACGAGCTTCCGTTTGAAAGCGATCAGCTTATTGAAGATGTAAATGAACAGCGCCGCCACTAAAATCCCGACCAGCATCACGGTGGTGGTAAACTTCTCATGAATGATGTCTTTGATCTCTTCCTTGATGATGCTGGCCTCGGAAGCCGTCGATGATGACCCGACCTGGTTGAGGTTGAGGCTTCGGTCCTCTTTTGTGGATTGGTTGCCCATTCTTCTTCTTGAAACTCCGGGGTAGAAAATTCACTCTATGGCTGCTGTCGCAAGGGACGCTGGAGCGTGGTGAATGATGTGAAACCACGATGTTTGAGTTTTTATACATGCTATCGTGACGTCAAGGAACGTTGAAACGAACCACCGGACGACTAACTCTTCCGGATTTCGTGCGATAGCTACCTCCAGTTTTAGCAACTTCAGCAAAAGTTCGTGACTTGTCTGATTCACTATCGTCACGTAAAACGAACGCCGGCTTAAGACGGTCTACAGACACGTTCGTTTCTCTGCCGTCGATGTTGATAGTGAAATATTTATCTGTTCTAGATACGACAGGGTATGGACCATCATATGGAGGTACTAGTGATCTTTTCATTCTATCGCAACGAACGAAAACATGGGAACATTTATACATTTCTGGATGAACAAAGATAGTCGTCCGATTGCTCTCTCTCCTGGGTATAGATGCCAGCTTCGTGATGTTGTTACGTATTTCCTTGACGACATCCGATGCTGTGTCCTCTGTGCCCTTTTCAGCGACGAATTCCCCGGGAACCGAAATTGGAGCTCCGTATACCATTTCCGCCGCACTGTGGTTGGTGTCAACTCGTAAACAACTCCGCAACCCGAGCAAAATTGTTGGCAGTTCCGAAACCCAATTGGTACTTGCGCCTCTAGCCATAATCGATGCTTTCAGGCTTCTGTGCCATCTCTCGATCATGCCATTAGCCTGAGGGTGGTAAGCCGTTGTTCGTATGCGTTGAATCCTGAATAACTTTGTCAAGGCGTTAAAAATTCCGGATTCAAACTGTTTTCCTTGATCCGTAGTAATCCGCACAGGACATCCAAAACGAGCGATCCAGCCTGAATAAATAATTTTAGCCACAGTTTCGGCCGTAATATCTTTGACAGGAAATGCTTCTGGCCATGACGTCACTCGGTCAATCATTGTTAAAAGGTAACGCTTCCCTTGGCAGGACGGTAATGGTCCGACTAGATCAACGTGGAGATGCTGAAAGCGTCCAGAAGGTACAAAAGTTCCTAGTGGGCTCGCAGTATGACGATGAACTTTGGACTTCTGACAGGATATACAAGCTTGGGACCATTCATTGATTTGCCGATTCATACTTGGCCAAATAAACTTTTGAGCAATGAGCTTCCGTGTCGAACGTATTCCAGGATGACTCAAACCATGAATGTGGTCAAAAATCGATTTCCGAAATTTTGGAGGTAAATACGGCCGTGCCTTGCCTGTCGATGTATCACACCAAATCTGACTTTGCCCGTCTGATAATGTTAGGCGCTTCATCACAAGCCTTTTGTTAGCTTTCAAATGTGCTAGTTCCTGGTCGTGTTTTTGACACTGAGCGAGATCATCGTAGTCTATGGGTGAAGGTAACGAAATTTCCTCCACTGTCCGGGAAAGTGCATCGGCAACGACGTTATCCTCGCCACTAATGTGTTGAATGTCCGTACTGTATTGCGAAATGTAGTCCAGTTGACGAATACGACGAGGAGTGTCGTTTGGAGAAGGTTTTTTCGTGAAAACATACGTTAACGGTTTATGATCCGTATAAATTGTGAAATCTCTTCCCTCTATTAATCTTTGAAAATGTTTGACAGCTAGGTATATTCCCAATAATTCTCTGTCATACGTGGAATATCTCAGTTCAGTTTCGTTCAGTGCGCGTGAAAAATAACCCAAAGGCTCCCATGTTTGGCCGACTTTTTGCTGTAGGACAGCACCCACGCAATTCGAACTGGCGTCGGTTAACAGGGATAAATGCGCATTACGGAGAGGGTGTGCTAGGGTAACAGCATTCTTCATATTCTCTTTGCATTTCATATAAGCGGCTTCTGCTTCAGGCGTCCATTCGATTGGAGATTTATCTTTTTTCTTGGCTCCGCATAAATATCGATTGAGAAACTCCTGATGTTGTGCGGCATGCGGCAAATTGTTCCTGTAGAAATTTACCATGCCGAGAAAACGCCGCAATTCCATAATGTTCCGAGGCTTGGGATATGAATCGATAGCGCTGAATTTTTCATCCGTTGGCCTTATTCCTTCACTGGATACATGATAGCCCAAGAAATCTAGCTCTTCCTTGAGGAACTCGCACTTCTCCAAATTGATAGTGATCCCATTTTCATAAAACCGGGAAAATACGGTCTCCAAGTGCTCTGAGTGCTGGGTCGCATTGTTCGACGCTATCAACAAATCGTCGACGAAGACAAAAACAAAATCCAAATCCCTGAAGATTGAGTCCATAAACCTTTGAAAAGTCTGCCCGGCATTACGTAGACCGAAGGGCATGCGAGGGAACTCAAAAAGTCCAAATGGCGTGATTATTGCAGTCTTCTCCACGTCAGTCACTGGGATACAATGGTAGGCTTTTCTTATATCGATTTTACTGAATATCTTCTTTCCCTCCAAAATGTAGGTAAAATCAAGCAATCTTGGCAAAGGATATTTATCAGGAATTGTTACGTTGTTTAGCATTCTATAGTCTCCACAAGGCCTCCACTCGCCATTCTTCTTTTTAACCATGTGCAAAGGACTGGCCCATGGACTATCGGACGGACGACAAATTCCCAATTCCATCATACTTTGAAACTCTTTTTTGGCAATCAGGTACTTGTCTGGAGGAAGTGGCCTCGCTCTAGAGCAAACAGGTGGACCCTTAGTCACAATATGATGCGTAACTCCATGCTTGGGCGTGGACTTCAGAGAGGACGGACGAGTTATTTCTTCATATTTTTCCAACAAACGCCTTATAGGAGAATCTAAATTTATCGAAAGTATTGTAGGTTGCGTTGCTCTCGTAATATCCGCAGGCGCTCGCAGTAGCGTAGTCTTATCAATCAACCTACGACCATGTAGGTCAACTAACAATCGGTGAAACTCCAAAAAATCGGCTCCAATAATGTTTTGTTTAACATCAGCGATGACAAAAGTCCATGTGAAAGCTCGACGTAACCCAATATTTAGTGTCAAAGTTTTTTCTCCGTATGTACCAATTTTCGTTCCATTCGCCGCGTACAACTTATATTGGGTCGTCTCATGTTTCAAAGCTTGCCTCTGTGATTTACAAATAACGCTGATATTCGCCCCCGTGTCAATCAGAAACTTCATTGAATTTTTTCGGTCAGTAATGATAAGGCGGCTAGAAGGGTGAATAGCACAGAGGTCCGCCGTAGTCTGCGCTGAACTCAGTTTTCCGCTGCCGGAGAGGATGATCTTGAACCCTTTTCAGACCATTTGCAGGGCCTTTCGCATCTGTGAGCCTTAGTACCGAATCTGCTATGATAATAACATAAATCATGATTACGACGTCCTTCCCGGCTGTGTGACCTTGCCCGCGAACGGCTGAACGAGCGATGGTAATCTCGCCTACGCTGCATACTTCTTCCTCGGTGATAGTTTTCACGTTTATGTTGAAGTGCAAAAATGTCGAATTGCATTTTAGCCAGCTGAGCAGTGAGGTTTGCTATGCAGTTTTGCAATTCATTGTTTTGATTCTGCGTGTTCTGCGTAGTTATTTCAGATACGTGACCAACTTTGGAATTTTCAACGATCTTGTCCGCAACTTGGCTCAGCTGATCGATAGGTAAATCGCCGGCAACCGCTAAAACGGTGGTTACCGACGGTGGTAAATGTCTCAGCCACATTAATTTGATGGTGTCATCATTAATTTTGTCGCGGCCCAAATCCTTCATCTTCCTGTAGAGCTGAGAGGGCTTTTGGTCTCCGAGGTCGCTTTCTAAAAGTAGCTTCTCGAACTGTCTCTGGAACGATTCTTCGTAGCACTCGATAAGACGTTCTTTCAGGGCCTTGAACTTGTCCGACTCCGGGGGTGACGTAAGTATGTCGCTGATCTGTTGGATTTCTTCCTTCCCCAGCTTCGCGATGACCATATTGAACTTATAGTCATCGCCCTGTTTTTGCGGTGCAACTATGGCTTCAAACTGGGCGAACCATAGCCTCGGCTGATCCCTCCAAAATTCTGGTATCCTTGACATCACGGACACGCCGGATGCGATCTCGAGGTCGGGACCAGTACCAGCGTTGGCGTTGAGGACCGGGGCTCCATTTTTGGACGGAGTCGGAGTCATGTCTGCTGCTAGTTAACCGGAACTTGTACGGGAAAACAAGACGCGCGGCTCAACTCTACTGAGGAGCTTTATCAGAAGGTGAACTCGGGGTCACCAACTGTTGCAGACAAGAAATGAGACAAAAGGTGGTTTAAGTCAACTTTATTCAGATTTAACATAAGCTTATATACTAAACCTACGTGCTACGACTACAACTAAATTATCATTAATATCTATAAAATATCTTATCCAAAAATACAGTATCTTACATACTGATACCTAAGGGCAGCTATCAACATGCATGCTAGATAATGTGCGTGCAATGCGATGCTGATGCTGCCAGGGAGGCACGCACATAAATGACAATTTTTCGAAGGATTTCAGCAACTCGAGTATTTTCTGACTTACTTTGCCGTATAATTTATCGCAGATAAATGAAGTGAAATACTGACGAGAATTTAGGTTATAAGATGGGCACAAATGCTTCATAAGTCTTGTAAATCCAACACTTTCTACGAAACTGAACGGTAAGTCTTCCAACGCAACCATTTCACTTATTGAATGATCAACTGCCAATGACTTCGCTGATTTATTATCCCAGTGGTTCGTTTTATCGACACAATCTTGAAGCGTCATCTGTTTCATATCAGATTTAGTCTTTTGGTGGGATGATGACGCTATTTCAAGCGTTATAGACGCATCGTTTTTTCGCCCTTCGCACTTTTCCAACTCTGCAAACTCGGTTTTATGCATTGCCTTCAAATGATTTCTCATAGCCGTTGTAGTTCTACCCTTTCTTGAATAATCATTGTTATACAACTTGCATTTTGCTCGTTCAGCATCACAAAGTATAAAATAAGTCCGAATTTCACTTGAGTTGGCTTTACTCATTGTAAACAAATCACTAATTTACTCTAACCTCTTAACTAGTTCACTTGTTTTTGTTTACAAACTGACCGTCCGGCGCGGCAACGGGAACGTGGGGTTGCGCGGGGAGCTGCAGTGCGCGCGGGGGCGAAAGATTAGCGCTAAGTTCGAATACACACTCACGCAAATTTTCGGAACAAATGCAAATGGAACGCGCCTCGTTTTGGCGCCAAATCAACAAGAACTGGAGTTGGCGCGGGATTTGAATATCGCGCGGGAAATATAAGACTAAAGAAGAAATTATTTGTTTGTAATTATTAGAAAATTATTTTTCAAGCGTTTTTGTGCGTAATTATTATATTTGTATATTGCGATGTTGAAATAAACATAATAATGTTCGGACCCTTAAGGATCATTTAGAAAATATAAAAAAAGAAACAAAAAACTGAACATTCGCATTCGCATTCGCGAATGTCGATATCAGATATTCGCATTCGCATTCGCATTCGCGAATGTTCAAAAACTGTCATTCGTTACATCACCAATGTATATCATCTAAATTTAAAGGTACTGGGAACTCTTTGTTATTCTTTAATATTTTCATATTACTACTTAATTCATTATAAATTTGTTGAAATGATACTAGGATGTAAGACATTTTGTTTTGCAAAAAGAATCGAATTTACGATGAGATTAATGTCGTTTTGTCAGACTTACAATCATCTCGTTAAGAATACTAAAATGAGTTCAGAGTTGAACGAATTGTAACTATAGACACGTTTGAACTTAAGTTGCTTATAAAATCTTTGATTGCGAGAAAGTTCTTGTCTAAAGCTTGTTCGTTTTCCGTTAGCTTTCTGATTGTGTTATTAAAATTTTGAATAGCTAGCTAGGGCCACTTGAATTAGATTTTTCATAATAGTATAGATTTCTTTTTCGTCTTGCAATACTTGATTTATGACATTGTCATAATATGTAGCGTCATCATTATCCATTGTTCCTAAAACAGTTTTTAAAAGGGAACCGAGACCATCAAACTATCCGCGTTTCGATCTTCCGGTTCTTGTTAAAATGTTCTAAGGATTCGTGAAGTATAACCTTTTGTAGGTTCTTTTCTGCCGTTTCCATACGTTTTTGACATTTGAGACTTGAACTTACTTCTTCTAAATTAGTACAGTGTACTGAAGTGTATCTGATTCTAGTAATCTTATAGAACTAGGGATACTTCCAATATCTTTAAAGGTAACTAACTTCCAGTTGTCTACGTGAATTTTCATTGTTTCAATGCGGTCGAAATAGAAGCCTGATCCGTTAGCTATGGGGCTGATTTCTATGCATTCGCATGGCGTTTGGAACGTAGTCCATAACCTGTAAGAATAGGTTGGGTCTTAGGACGTTTGACTAATATTCTTGGTGAAGGTTTTATTCTATTCAAATGTACTTTTTCGTGTTTATCATTTTTAGTTTTAATTATTACATTTAATTTATCTAGTGATATTATTTCATATGCGTATGATATTGCTGGGTATCATGTAGTTCTTTTAAAGTGATTACTCAACTGCGTGTATACCTACAACTCGCGCGAATTAACTCTGCACCTGGCGCCGATGGCGTCAAAGTCATTACGGTGCGCAAAAAAAGTGAAAGTTTACTAACTATTAATTAAATCTGAACAATTTTTTAAAATTGTTTTTTTTTTCAAAAAATTGTTCAGTTTTAATTAATTTGATCTTGTGTGTTCGTAATAGAGTTTTATGAATGTATCTATAGTTCGTAATATTAAAAAAAAACAACTGTTTAAATTTTTCTGTGTATTTATTGTGGTTAATAGGGTAACATCTACATAACTATGAGTAAGTATTACAAATCATCATCACTACTGTAGTCAATTGTTACAAGCCCTGACATAACGTCACTGTCATCGTCAGTGTCACTGCCTCCACTCTCCGAACTACTTTCTTCGCCTCCTAGGGAAATAATCATTTCTCGTTGGTTGACTTCTTCCAACCGGCCTTTCTCCCAAAACTCTTTTTCTAGTCGTTCAACGTGGTTGACTTCTTTTTTCCAGTCAGAGACAGAAATAGATAGTATTGCATTTTTTGTTAAATTTTCAATTTCCCTCTCTGACTGGTTGATGTTTTTGTCTGCCACCCTTTGCTTTACTAAATTCCAAACGTATTCTATTGGGTTAAGATCGCAGTGATAGGGTGGCAGACGTAATACTTCATGCCCGTGCTCGCGCATTAATTCGTCTACTACGTATTTTTTGGGTGGTTTATTCGTTTTTATTATATGATACAGCTCACGTTTCGTCATTTTTTCGCCGAATGGTATGGTATGTTGTTGGAGCCGATTCTGCATTTCAGCTTTCAGGGACGAACTCACGGGCGCTTTTTCGGATTGCGTTGAATGATATAGCGCATTATCAATAACAACCAGACCATTTGGAGGTAGGTTGGGGATCAACTTTTCTTTGAGCCATTTTGTAAAATTTTTAGTACCCATCTCATTATGGTAATCCCCAGTATTTGATTTGCATTTGTACAGCAGTTCAGCCCCTGGGATGAAACCATTTTCACCGCCAGCATGCACCAGGATCCACCGTTGGCCAGGATTGTTGTTTTTCTTAATGCTGGCGTCATTCATGTTTTGCCAGCATTTTCTAACGGTGTAGTGCGAGTGGATCCACGTTTCATCAAGGTACGTCACTGGTTTTTTGTCTGCCCCGAGATCGTTGTTTTCTTTTTTTCTTCTAAGGTGGCGAGCCCTCCAAGCTGCGATGTCAGGTTTTTGAATGAGCACTTGTCTGGCATTCTTGCATTTTTTGAATTTGTACCCCAGTTCGTTTTTCAATATTTGCCGTAATGTTGTCTTTTTGCCTGAAAACAAATAATTAAATGGTTACTTGCTAGTTAGATTTATCAGTCGTCATGCTGGTATAAAAAACCACACATGGCGGCCGTTATAACTGATAACAAAGGGTTTTTACCTGGAAAATAAAACAATGCGGCGGGGCAGGTAATAAAACCCTTTGTTAACAGCTTATAGTGTGCTTGCGCACGGTAAAAGTTTGAGGATATTGCCAAGGTGTAAATTTTCTAACGTGATTCATTAAATACATCGCACTGTAGTTGAGGTACTCTTAACTTATATCTTATACCTACATAAACGAAAATAAATTTTACCTGGGAAGTTTAAATTTCTCTTGGCTGCGATCAATATTTTCTTTAACGTAGGGATTTCTTTTCTCACTTTGTAGAAACTGTTGACCAAGTTTCTTAGCGCGCATAAATCGAAACTGTCCAGGATAATTTTTTTTGAGCTAGGTTTCCGTTTCTTGCCGGGTGTTGGTAATTTGGGTACTGTATTGGTAGTGGTGGTGGTGGCAGATGCAGAATTACTCTGCACAGGTGAAAGGGGCGTCGACATCTTTTTCGCCTCGCTTTTGATGGTCATCAAAGTTCTCTTTGAAATCCCTGTTGCAGCATAAGTTCTTTTTATGCACTGGTCCACAGGAATGACAAATTGTTTAGTTCTTTTCTCACTTTCGAAGAAAGCTAACACCTTTAAGATCAGCCTTCTTGCTTCACTGTGTATTGTTTTACCCATGTTAAGACGATAAAAACAACACAAACAAAATGTCCAACCAAACGTAACAGTCACAGTAATAAACAACTTAAGCGGGCTCTACACTCGCCCGCGAATCGCGGCCGCGATTCACGGCCGTGATTCGCGCGTAAACATGCCGCGAAAAATATAGCCCTCCACATTCGCAACTTTTCGCATTTATGTTCGCGCATTTCACGGCAATGGACGTCGAAATTGCTGCTGCTTTGACCCTGTGCGCTTGGCGTGTTATAATTATGCATATATAAAGTCCAAAAAACAGATTTAAAAAAATGGAGGAGAAGGAGGTGGTTGGTGGATGACACAAATCCATCGCAATAGAACCAGGCAAGTCTTTTTGACATACCTACTTAAATCTGGCAACAAAATTTTTGAGTTACTTACTACAAAAGCAACTACAAATTGCCTTGAGAAGAGAAGATAACTTTGCTTGTTGTTAAGGGCCTGCATCGGAAGAAGTGGCAATTATATATTTATTCCTAATTATTTATTTCAGTGCGAGTCTGGAAAAGCAGTTGGCCGAACTTGTAGCAGAACCTTCAGATAAATTCAAAAAATTCACAAGAATGTCTCTCTTAGATTTTGAGAAGTTATTAAGTGAAGTGTCTCCACTTATTTCTAAGCAAGATACTCAATTACGAAAAGCAATCCCGGCTAAAACGCGTCTTGCCATTACATTACGATTTTTGGCAACTGGAGACAGCCTACAAAGTTTACATTTTTTGTTTAAAGTTTCACCTCAACTAATATCGCAAATAATACCCAAAATATGTCAAGCTTTAAATCAAGTACTGCAGGCAGAAATTAAGGTAATAAAATAATATTAAAGCATAATTTTATTGAAATTATTTATTTATATGTAAATAAAGTTTTATTGCGAAAGTGTCATAGCTAGGTAGTTATTACTATAACTTGAACTTAGTTATTATTAGGAACTGTGTACCCAAGATTGATTTTGTTCCAATATTAGGCGTACTGGAACGCCTTCTCAATTAAATTGTCATAATCTGTTGTACCTTCAGTAGTTGGTCGCTCGTATTCTCACTATAATATGTATGGTCTTCATGAGGTTGTTGAATCAACTCATTTCTTAAGATAATAACTGATGAATCTCCTGCGGTTAGTGCTTCTTCTGGGATACTAATTACTGGTGGATCTAATGGTAGTGACTTAGAGTACAAGGTCTGTTCTATAGGTGCCCCGGAGTATATGGAACAAGTCGGCAACTCGGAGTAAATGTTGCGTGCCGTAGTTGCCCTCTGTTGTTGCATTAGTGACTTGGAGTAAATGCCGGGTGAACTAGTTGCTCATTGTCTCTGTTGTTGCATTGGTGGTTCAGAGTAAGTGCTGCGGGAGCTAGTTGCCCTCTGTTGTTGCATTGGCGGTTCTGTGCGTGAACTAGAGGCTCTCTGCTGTTGAAGTGGTGATGGAGACGGTGTTGAAATATACGTTCGAGAAGGCGAGAAATATTCTGGAGTTTCCGATCGAGAGGAATAGGAGTGTCGGTTATGACGCCGAAACATCTCATAAATTTCGCATATAAACTGCTCTCTTTCATCTTTTAGATAACAGTCTCAATTTTTTGGCAATTATTTTACCGTGCAAATCACATTCATCTTCTTCTTGGGGTTGCCGAGAGCTTAATGTCGTTTTAAGTGTTGAAAGACAATCCTTAACTGTTTCTCCAGCAATCGAAAGCTCAGAGGGGTTCTTACGGCGACGAACCGTTTTAGATATTATTTGTGGTTAAGTCTCCTCGCTTATTTCATGTTGTTGAGTCTCCTCGCTTGTTTCATTATTTGCTGATTCTTCCTGAAATATAAAAAATAAACAATTACAAATACTATGTATTATAAGGCTGGCCTTAACGTGTCTTTGAGGGGAGGTAATTATTCATTTTTTAAAGACAAGTAAAGTAAGCCCGTAGGTAGTGTAAACATATTTAATCGTTAACGTTATCCTTGACCTAATGTACAAAAAATATATTAACAGATACCGACGTGCGCAGAAGAGTGGCTTGAAATTGAAAAGGGTTTCAAATTTCCTCGAGCTCTTGGTTCAATTGATGGAAAACATATTGTTATTGAATGCCCACCAGAATCAGGATCGGAATATTTTAATTATAGGAAAACACACAGCATAGTATTGTTAGCTTTAGTTGACAGCAATTATAATTTTATATTTGCTGATATAGGATGCCAGGGCAGAATTAGCGATGGCGGGGTGTTTAGAAATAGTTTACTTTGGAAAAAAAATTGTTTCAATACATTAAACTTGCCTACCCCACACTCCTTCCCTGGTTCAGACAAAGATGTACCTTATGTATTTTTAAGACGGTGCGTTAGCACTGTCAACACATGTAATGAAACCTTATCCGGGTAATCATGATCCAGGATCCCCAAAACGTATTTTTAATCAGAATTTGTCAAGGTCACGGGTTGTAGTAGAAAATACGTTTGGAATACTTGTAACAAAATTTAGAATATTTAAAAAACCAATTCCATTTAACCACGAAAAAGTTTCTGTTATAACTATGACATCCATCTTACTGCATAACTACCTACTTACGAAAAAGTACTACATCGTCACAAATATATATGCCGCCCGGAAACATAGACACTTATGATGAAAATGGCATGTTAATCACACCTGGTACATGGAGAAAACAAAGAAAAGAATTTGAAGCTACTTGTGCTGTTCGTAATATTCCAATCACAGCACGCCGATCAGCTCTAAATGCCGGTGAAATAAGAGACGAGTTTACGAAGTATTTTGTAAGAAGGTAGATAGATATAATAAGATTATAAAAGTGGAAAAATTTGCAAATAAATTATACTTACAGTATTTATTGTTTTATTACATGTCAATTCATGTCCAAGAAATTAATTCATGGTCTCATAGGCGAACGATATGGGCTTATAAACTTCATCTGAGCTAGCACCGCTGTGGGTAGAATCCTTTACTTTTTTCCTGTATGTTCTGTAGCTGGACATTAAGGAGTCTTTTTTCTTCTTAAGATCAGGCACAGGAATTCCCACGATTTCGCTAATCCTCATCAAGGCATCATGTATCTTATTTTTATTCTTGTGATCTGCATGTTGGGCTTGCCGAAGCACAGGTTCTCCTTGATAACACTCGAGGAACATTAGTTCCCGATCGTTACTCCACTCGATGCTCATGACGTCCGCTTATCCCTGCGTCTCGCACACAACTGCGAACACACCGCGAATGTGGATGCGTTCGCGTTCGCGCTTTGCAAACCCTTTGTCGCGGGCCAAAAAACCGCCACCGGACGGGGAACGCCGCGAAGCGCGACCGTGAAGCCGCGAAACCATCCACACTCGCGGTTCGCGCCCTTCGCGGGCTTTCGCGGCGCGAGTGTGGAGCCCGCTTTAACAAAAACTCAACAAAAACAATAAAATAATTAACAAAACGGAGAGAAATAACCAGGAACTAAGTAGGCGCGCAACGGTAACAAAGATGCTATCGGTACTAAGCTACCTGGGCAAACGCGGGGCGCCGCGCGGAGAAGCGGGAAGGGGGTCGCATTCCAGCGGGGTGCAGAGTTATTTCGCGCGGGTTGTACCAAAAGTGAAAGAGCCTGCCCACCGAGGAAATGCGTAGCCAATGGTGGACAAGCGGCCTCTGGCAATTCGGGAAGAACAACTGAGTTGGTCAGCATGATGATTGAGAATGATGGTCGTCGGTTGGTTGAAATAGAAACAACAGTGTTAAGTATAATTAGGACCGTTGGTTCCATCCTGACGACGATACGATATATTGCGACGATCGTTATTCACCAGAATCTTCGGGAGTGTAACGGTGCTCTGGAGGTTCTGGAACGTCACTTTTCACGGCAGTGTAATCGCACTGAGTAGTCTCGAAGGGCGTCGGTATTTGATTAACTATTATTATTACCCTGCCACTCTTGAATTCTGAAAGTAGAGGCAAAGAATAAGTGGTTCTGAATTGTTGATATTGAAGGGCTATACGACGGGAGCCTGTCGAAAATGTCTTCTTCAACTTCTTGGTTTTCTATGTCAAGATCACTCTCTTCTGTGTTGCTTTCCTGTGTGTGTTCTTCTTGTAGAATGGGCTTCACAATAGCGACTGGCTTCGCTTTTTGAGTCGGAGTCGTTCGTTCGTCTTGTAGCAGCCACAAAATATCCTGGTATAGGCTATCGGAGGTAGGCCACTGGATAATTAATTCGTCTTCTGACTCGCAGGAGTCGACGACAGTGTCTGAAAAGATACGTTTAATTCTTCACAAAGGCCTTGAGACCACCATAGAACTTTAGAGAAATTTTATGTTGAAGAATCCCACACTTCTGACACCAAATTTTTATGTTATATCCGTCCTCGGAGAGGCAACGGCTATACAAGTAACGTGGATGAACGTATCTTTCTTGAACACAAAACACTGGATATTGATGTAGCAACAAGGTTTATTAATTACTTTGCTTAGACATTACAAGAAGATAAGTCGACTTGTCTCCATTGTTGATTCCCGTATTCTTCTGACAATTTTTGGGGATCATGACCCCTGATAAGGATGTTTTCGGATTAGATAAAGAATGCTTCGTATTAGATCACGACATCATGGCGTCGGAAAGTTCGTACTCCTATGATAACAACATTGTTGCAGCCTAAAAATTAATACAGAGTCTCGGACCACATATTAGGTCTTACAATTGATAAGTGAGTCGACTAGTTTCAAAGTCGGCAATCTGACCTTTTTGAATTTTATGGCAAATTAAAAAAACGTATTATTGGTTTTTTATTTTTGTTTTTATTCGATTGTTTAATTTTTGTTTTTATTCAATGAAAGAGTCTTGATCTTTTTTATTTTTATGGGAATAAAATTTCTCATGAATTTTTTTCAAGTTAGCCTTGTCAGTGTAGCGCATTTCAGAGATTTTGTGTTATGACTGCAGATTCGTTGAGGCAAAGATGTCGGTGAGTACCTGAAATAAAATCTTGTGAAATTGATAAAACAAGACGGCGACACAGACGAGCCACACTTTATCGGCGATAGTTTGCGACAGCTGTCGCCGACTGTCGCACGACGGTCAAGCAACACTTTGTCTTCGCGACAGCTGTCGCCGACTGTTGCGCGACGGTCGCTGACTGTAGGGTGACGGTCGCCGACTGTCGAAGATTGTTGCGCGACAGCTCGTGATAGTTATCGGCGACCGTGGCGCGATAGTCGGCGACAGCTGTCGCGAACTGTCGCCGACAAAGTGTTGCTTCTCTGTACGCCTCTCCGTAAGGGTATTTCAACAAAACTGTCACGGCGCGGCGGCTATCACCTCATCGCGACGACACAGGCGGTGCAATCCGCCCGAAACTTCGAGAGAGTAAACAATAATTTCACCTACTGATTCCGTTCCGCGTTTAGTCCCGGTAAACTAAATAATGTGTTCAAAACGCGATAATCTTAATCGTATATTATGAAAAGAAACCTAACGTAATGATGTTGATGATAGGATATTTTATGAGAGACAGCCCTGGCTTAATACTTACTTTGCAACTTTGGCTTTGTTTATTTTCCAGTTTTCGGGATTTCTTCTGCGTTTCCTTGTATAATTATTATTTGCAATGCTGGGGCAGGTATCCATGGTCACTTTCACAAACAGGTTTTTTAAGTTTCGTCAATAATTTATTAATAAATCACTTAACCCGTCGAGCGATTGCCCCCGGCAAGGCTCTAGTGCCCCGAATGTCGCGCCATTTTAGGTTATGCAAAAATTTTGCAACTTGGTATAGAAAATCGAATAAAAACCGATTATAACCTATAATTGTCATAATAAGTTATATATCGTTGTAATCTGCATAAAATGGTCTGTCTAAATAAATACGAAGAGGGACCTATAAATCTAGACTTACTTGAATAATTTGAGTGTTTTTCTTGTAGTTTAGTTTTTTCTTCCTACACTACTCACTATTTTGCCAATTTTCACTGAATTATCTTTTGATATTCACTAAATTCACACTTTCAACGAAAACTACACATATTTTCACGTTCACAACAATGGCTTTTTCTTCCTAAATTGCAGTAATTATTGCAGAAACGAATTATTTACACTCGAGTAAAAAACTATCGGCGGCCATGACATTTGACCCGCGGCGCGAGCGCGGCGACTGAGTCAAAAGTAACGATAGCAGCAAAAGCGTTCGAATAAAGTGAAAAAAAAACTTTTTGTTTTATTTGTTTTATTGTCGAATAAGGAAGCCTATTAGTAGATAATTAGTTTGATTAGCAATTGTTTCGACTACGTTTCGTCTTATTTTGAAGAACTGAGATAAAAACAGCCCCATAATATTAGATTACCTACACAGTGAGTCGAGTAGCGAGTCTGTGCCCTCGGTCAAGAGCTTGGTCTGGCCGGCATACATAGCCGTCTCAGACGGTAGCTCGACCAAGTAGAAGGGGAGATAGCTCGGATTCGGACCCTAGTACATTCTCGGGCAAGTCACAAGTGAGTGCACTCGGCCGATTCTTTATAAATTTCTGAAAGTGCATTGACTCTCTACTCACTGTCTACTGTACTAGCTACTGCCCTGATCACACGTGCCGAGTGGATGGGCAAGACAGTGTTCTCGGCCGAGCGCTCACTTCGCATGAACAGATTGGCGAGTGCTCGGCCGAGTATTTTAGCGAGACAGTTATTCGGCGTGTTCTATCTACTAGGCCGAGTGCCCCCCCCGCGCTTCCCCGCACTTGTAAAATACTATTAAAGACATGTAATTAAAACAACAGTTTTAACCATTTATACTTTTATTTTATTTAATTACAACCAACATTTCCCATATAAAAAATCTGTTCACTATCTAACCAAATTCATAATTGTCAGATCATTTTATTATAAGACTGTAAGTGTACCTATATAGCAAAAAGTTATCCCATAGCATATGTAAGTTAATAAGAAAACAAGATTATATTTTAATCTATTACATTAAAACAACAGAAAAAAGCTGTTACATAATTACACTATATCACAAAAAATGATTCGAAATGTGATAGTTTTTAAACAGTTAACAAACAGGCAATTTTAAAATAAAATTTGAACCGTAAAAAGGAACTCTCAAACCTTATGGCAAACGCACAAAACGTCGACCACTAAACATGAAAATTTAACTAAATTAAAACACTGAAACTGAAAAGATGCATTGTTAAAGCAATTAGCAATTACACAACTTAAATTAAGCAGTTTGAAATATACTTAGCTTTTATTCACAAATTATTTGCAATTTCACAATTTCCACTTGAGAACCTCTTGTCGAAAACCTCCAAGACCAACTGACTCCTCCGCACATTTTCGGTCCCACCAAACTTTACATTCAAATCACGCCACATTTTAAAAATGTTCCTATTGGTTCTACAACTGTGTAAATCGAATTTATACATAAAAAAATGGAGGGAAAATCTGCGATTCGTTAACGCAAATCATTGTGCCAACATGGCGGAATCAATCTACGATCATTATGCCAAAATTATCTCAAACGCCCTCTAAATTTGTCAGATGTGATGACATCGACCGTATTTCTGCGGCCGTTAGCGCTCTGCCTACCCCGTAAGGGATAAAAGGCGTGATATATGTATGTACATTATGCCAACACAACGGAATTAATTAAAATCAGTATGACAACATTGCAAAATTAACGTACAACCAGCGAGCCAACATAACGAATTAATAATAAATCTATTGTGTCAACGTAATAACTACTATGAATGATCTTGATGGATGTCAGTGTTGCCAGTAGTAGTCGCATCCGTGCAGCTTTATTCACACTCGTCCATCCTGACGCCTTTGCGACCCTGCAAAGAAACGGAAAAGCGATCAACTTCCAGCAAATTGCATGGATAATTCCAATACATATATATGTATATTACAGAATTCCGATATATATATATGTATATTAATTTATTTATTATTTATTGCATACAAATATAACCCATATAACCTATGTATAATATTAAACTGCTATTCTTTTAACGATCGAGTTCAAATAGCGATAAACAGGAAATAATATTAGTCATCCTAATTAATATGGTTTCATATTATATACAAATAATTAAATAACACATACATATTTTTTTATATTAAATATGATTACAAGAGAAAAAGATAAATACTGTCTTGGACTAGACGTTAACTATAAATTAGAAGTACCTCATCATGACTTATTTACAACAAATTAACCAAAATATTGCCAATATGCCAACTTTCTATCATATCATATCCATTTTTTTCCATTACCTAATTTGTTTTCCTTTACATATACCAATTCCCATTACATGACCTTCACTTTTTTTTCCACTTTTTACCAATTTAATACTTCCAGCATACCAAAAGAAACCAATTACACAATAATTTTATCCAATACCAGTTTAATCCATTCCAATAAAATTAATTGCAAATCAAGTCCACCCACATAACAGATTCTAGTCTTACCATCACATCTAAAACATCCAAAACAAAGACCTATCCTTCAAGTAAATCAATTAATTCGTCTGTACTATCAACGGGACTATCAATCGAACTGCTGTCTGAAACGTCAGTTTGAAAAAATTTCAGCACATCTGAAGAAACTATAGCCGTAAACCGCTTATAACCTTTCACACCTTTCAGAGAACTAATTACATACCTATCATTACCAATAACTTTTACTATTTTATATGGCCCACTGTACTTTTCTTTGAGTTTTCTACGAACATCCACATTCCTGTCCGCAGATCCTTTCCACAAAACCAAATCATTGACCTTGTATTTTGTTGGAGGCTTACGTTTTGCATTAAAATATTTCCGCATGGTCTCTGATGCCTTACTCAAATTACTTGCAGCCTCAGTCCTTACCATTTCTGCAGACTGCTCCTGATCGTACTCGTTATAGCCCATACCTTGATATCTGCTCCGGGAAGCGCTGAACATAAGCCGGTATGGAGTAAAACCTGTAGAAGAACTTACCAAATTGTTCATACCCCACATTATATTTGGAATACAGGTATCCCAGTCTTTTTCATCCTCGACTGTAGCATTAAGAGAATCCAACAACGTTCTGTTATACCTCTCTACTTGCCCATTGGCTCGAGGACAAGCCACGGCATTGACAATATGTTTTATTTGGTTATCCAAACAAAATTGTTTAAAACTCTTACTTTTAAAACTGGCACCACTATCCGAAACAATCCTTTTTGGAAAACCAAACAAACCAAAGATGTTGTTTAAGGAACTAATTACCTCTCGCGTTTTTGTGGTCTTCACTGGAACAGCCCAAGTAAATTTTGTGAACGAATCTACTATCATTAAAAGGTAACTGTTACCTAACTTGCTCTTGCAGAATGGCCCAAGATGGTCTATATGTAGTGTGTGCATTGGCTCTGAAACTTTTTCAATCGGGTGCAGCTCTCCTTCTGGCCGCCCATATTGACTCCTCTTGTATAAACAATCTATACATGCATTCACATACTTACGAATGAATCTCGTCATACCCGGAAACCAAAAGGTAGCTTTAATTATTTGTTCACAACGCTTAAGCCCTGGGTGACCAATACTATCATGATACTTCTTTAAAATGTTCCCTCGAGCATACTTGGGAACGACTAGCCTGAGTTCATCATCTTTGACCAACCTGTACAGCCTATCCTCTTTCAACCTGTAATTAGGAGTTATATCAGCTTCGACGATACCACTCTCTAATTTTTGTTTGATGATACGAAGCTTCTCGTCCTGATTCTGTAAACAGACAATCCAATCGAATACATCAATAACATTGATGTCTACTATATGAGGCGATTCCACCGGACAGCGACTCAAAGCATCGACGTGACTGTGACTTTTACCTGCTCTATGTTCAATAACCATGTCGTATTCCTGTATAGCCAACCACCATCTGGCTATCCTGGGGACAAGATCCTTTTTCACAAATGTGTCTCTAACAGCAGAACAATCTGTAACGACAGTAAAACGATTCCCTGCCAGATAAATCCTAAACCTCCTAATAGACTCCACGACCGCTAACGTTTCAAGCTCGTAGGAATGATACATAGCCTCCTCCTTACTAGTTTTACGGCTGAAATAAGCAATAGGCTTCATAGCTCCTTCGTGGTTCTGCAACAGTATTCCAGCTAAACCTTTGCAGCTAGCATCAGTATGAACTTCGATATCACCTTGCCTACGAAATAATGACAATAGAGGCCTAGTAGTTAAAATTTCTTTTAACGTATCAAAAGCAGTTTGCTGAGCTGTACCCCAACTCCAGTTTTGACCCTTTTTTTAGCAGAATGTATAAATCATGTGAAATAATTGCGTAATTGCTAACAAACTTCCGAAAGTAGCTGGTCAGGCCCAAAAACATTCGGAGTTCATGAACATTCTTGGGCTCCTCGAACTTTGATACAGCTTCAATTTTTTTTGAACCAGGCCTTATACCTTCGTTACTAATCTCATAACCAAGATAATCAATTTTTTGATGCAAGAAGAAACATTTCTCTATATTTAAAGTAAGTCCAGCATCTCGGATAATTTTTAGTACCACCCTTAACAATTGCAAACCGTCTTTTTCAGTTTCTGTGGGTAATAATACATCATCGATGTAAGGAAGAACCTTGTCATAGCGTAGTGATGCAAAAATTCGATCCATAAGACGTTGAAATATAGCCGGTGAATTAGCCAGACCGAAAGGCATACGTAAAAATTCATAATGCCCTTCGGGCGTTACAAATCCAGTTTTATGAACCGAATCTTTGGCGACAGGAATTTGATAGAAACCCTGTGACAAATCTAAACTTGTGAAAAACTTTTTACCTCCAAGCTTCTCTATCTGCTCTTCAATTATTGGAAGCGGATACTTATCTTTGATAGTCATACTATTCAGCTTTCTAAAATCTACACATAATCTATAATCGCCATTCTTTTTACGTACCAATATAATAGGACTAGCAAAATTTGAAGAAGATTCTCTGATAATATCATTCGCTAACATATCATCTATTTTCTCTCTCATTATCTCCTTTTCTTTGTACGAAAGCCTGTAAGGTCTATAACAAACTGGCTTATCGGATGTAAGATCAATACGCATTTCAATTTTGTTTGTCAAACCAAGCTCGCTTGAATTAGCTGAAAAACAGTCTGAAAATTCATGAAGAATCTGCTTCAATTCGTCTAGAACCGCTGGATTATCCGACCCACAGTTAATTTTGGCTGCGTCAATAGACATGATGTGTTGATGCATAGCCTCAAAAACAATCTTGCTGCTTTCTTCCGAAGCTTCTTCTGAAACAAACCCTCGCGCTAACAGCTGATTTTTTTCTAACGTCAACGGCTGTGAAGAAAAATTCGTGATAAAAATAGAACTTACTGGAAAGCAATAGATGGAAGACGGGATGCTATAATCAACATTTCCAAAACGGCAAGATCTGGTATCTACTAATACCAAGGAAGAATTTTCCAGAGCGCTATCACTGTATGAATCAACAAACTGTGCAGTTAAAGGCGGCACGACAACATTCTCGGAACATAGAATTTTAATCTTATCCGTAGATTCGATTGCACTGATACTAAGTATTTCACTATTATTACTTATGTCAACACTAGATCCATCCTTTGGGCTAAGCGTAACCGTAGTACCAGAAACAACGTAACGGAATTGATCGTTATTTAATATGGGTTGACCAACAATCACATCTGCGTGTTTCAGTATGGCACCGATCTTGTCTACCACCACTGCCTTAGAATCAACTTTCACACTATCAATCCCAAAACTCAACGATGTCTCGCCTTTAGCCCTGACGGGAGAACCAGTAAATCCACTAACAAAAATTTCACTAGGCCTTAGTTCTACTCCTAGTTTCGCAGCACATTCGGTAGTAATTAAATTAATTTGAGCACCTGTATCTAAATAAGCACACACCTTCGTCCCATTCAGCTCAATTTCCTTAAAGTAACATTCATTTACCTGTGCCTCGATCACGTTGACGACTCTCCGGAAACATTGTTCAGTTTTATGATTAGTTTTACCGCAAGTATCACATTTCATCGAAATAGCTGCGTTAGGCGGAACCGCTGCGTTGGGATTTTTGGGACAAAAACGAACAACATGACCCGATTCATTACAAAGGAAGCAAGTAACTGCAGCCTTCTTCTCACGATCCTTGACGGCATCTCTTGTTTCATTTGAACCAGAACTGTAAGCTAGTGTGTGTCTATTACGAGGTCCAGCTGGACGAAAAGCTGGAATAGACTTCCTATCATCATTCATACAAAGAAACTGTGAGTATAGTTCCCCTGCCGTCCTGTAATTACCCGCTCTAGCCGATGTTTTCATGTGGAAGGGCAGCCCTTCTATGATACAAGACACCGCTTTTTCTCCGGTTATTTCGCATTTTGTCAACAAATTACACTTGGAATAGAAATAATGCGTCATTGTCTCATTATACTGCTTCTTCCGATTTAGCATTTCTTTCAACGCTTCAGCATAATCAAGACTCTGAGGAAAAGCTTCTAAAATCTTTTGTTTCCACTCATGCCAGGTGAACTCGTAACTTTGCAGAGCATTATGCCAAAGTTTAGCCAGACCAGTAAGTCTTGCTTGCATATAATAACTTTTTACGCTGTCATTCCAACCATGTATAGCACCCAGTTGTTCAATTTTGTTAAGCCACTGTAATGCCTGTAGATCAGGCTTTTCCGGGTCAAACTCTGGTATAATCTCTGGTTTCACCATAACGTTCGTATAATAAGGAACGGTCCTACCAGATTCATCCCTGCTGTGATGGGAGCGAACAGGTTCCAGTTCAGGTTCCGGCGTCTCTCGAGGGCGCCACGGCGCCCAGCGTCTGCTCATCGGTCTGGGGGATTCAGTCCGCTCCAGTGTCTCTCGATTCCAGCGTACAGGACTGCGTGACCGGCTTCGACTTCGGGAACTCATCATCCCACTTCTGAAAATTGTAAAATACTATTAAAGACATGTAATTAAAACAACAGTTTTAACCATTTATACTTTTATTTTATTTAATTACAACCAACATTTCCCATATAAAAAATCTGTTCACTATCTAACCAAATTCATAATTGTCAGATCATTTTATTATAAGACTGTAAGTGTACCTATATAGCAAAAAGTTATCCCATAGCATATGTAAGTTAATAAGAAAACAAGATTATATTTTAATCTATTACATTAAAACAACAGAAAAAAGCTGTTACATAATTACACTATATCACAAAAAATGATTCGAAATGTGATAGTTTTTAAACAGTTAACAAACAGGCAATTTTAAAATAAAATTTGAACCGTAAAAAGGAACTCTCAAACCTTATGGCAAACGCACAAAACGTCGACCACTAAACATGAAAATTTAACTAAATTAAAACACTGAAACTGAAAAGATGCATTGTTAAAGCAATTAGCAATTACACAACTTAAATTAAGCAGTTTGAAATATACTTAGCTTTTATTCACAAATTATTTGCAATTTCACAATTTCCACTTGAGAACCTCTTGTCGAAAACCTCCAAGACCAACTGACTCCTCCGCACATTTTCGGTCCCACCAAACTTTACATTCAAATCACGCCACATTTTAAAAATGTTCCTATTGGTTCTACAACTGTGTAAATCGAATTTATACATAAAAAAATGGAGGGAAAATCTGCGATTCGTTAACGCAAATCATTGTGCCAACATGGCGGAATCAATCTACGATCATTATGCCAAAATTATCTCAAACGCCCTCTAAATTTGTCAGATGTGATGACATCGACCGTATTTCTGCGGCCGTTAGCGCTCTGCCTACCCCGTAAGGGATAAAAGGCGTGATATATGTATGTACATTATGCCAACACAACGGAATTAATTAAAATCAGTATGACAACATTGCAAAATTAACGTACAACCAGCGAGCCAACATAACGAATTAATAATAAATCTATTGTGTCAACGTAATAACTACTATGAATGATCTTGATGGATGTCAGTGTTGCCAGTAGTAGTCGCATCCGTGCAGCTTTATTCACACACTGTCTCGCCGCTCCGCTCGGTAGGTATGAACATGCAAGCTTGGCTCACTCGGCACTCGATGTTTTTATGACAATACACACCATCGTAATTATTGATTATAAAAGTTATATTGAAAATGGTTTGGGTCCCGGTTAATTTTACTGTTCTATCAACTTCTTCTGCTAGAAGCGAGCCACTTGGTAAATTTTCTGAAAATTGTTTTCCGCTCCATCCTGCTAGCCTGTAATCAGTATCTAGACTGAATTGACTCACCGAAAGTCTAAAAACGTGTAAAAACCTACTCGACGATCACGCAATCTTGGCCGAGAATCATTTTACTGTCTCGCCAATCCTTTCAACGCATGTGATCAGGGCATACGTGTGAGCAAGCCATTTGGTGAGTGCACTGACTCGCCGCTTTCTGTCTACTGTACTCGCTACGTGTGAGCAAGCCATTTGGCCGGTAGAGTGGGAGTGCGAGTATATTTGTATTGTGTATTTGATTTTATTTATAAGAAATGACATGTGTCTGCAGGGATAGTATTCTGTTTTGGATTCGACAAAGTATTTTGATGATAATATGTCACTCAAAAAATAAAAGAAAAATGGATAGTTAATAGCATACTTTTAATTGTTGGTTATAATTATAGGCTGATATAATAATAAGATTAGTTAGTATTTTACTAATTACTAAAAAGTACTTAGGTCTACATACCTTTAAATTCAAATTCAAATTATTTATTCAAAGTAGTAAATTTTACATTCAGCTTTTTGATCGTCAAAAATTAACAATTTTAACAATAACAATTTTATGAACCTAGTGTAAACGCGGCTCAGGTGGACTAAAAACTTAAAACTAGCCCCTAAAGCACTGCCTGGCTGGCCAAGCTAACCAAACAACATGTAACGTTAGGTGGTAAATAAAATAACATCGAGTTCATGCGAAGAGAGTTCACACAGTCTTTCACAGAGTCTATCTACAGCAGAATTTAAAATTTGAATAATATCACATTCAACAAAATGATTGTCTTCAAATTTACATAACTATTTACACAAACCAAAATGATCCTCTTCAAAATATACATGACTATTTGCATTAGAACTAGATAAACTAGCCGAAAAATCATAAAGGCATTGTGGTCAGGGACTAAAGTGCATTGGATAAAAAACGAAAGTCACGAAGGCTGTCAGTTAATACATGATTTGATTGGACAAACCTACATGATTATTGATTATCGACAAACAAACACACATATATACAATATATACCTCCCAAATCCCCCCTGCCCAAGTGCTAACAGAACTCTGCCTAGTGCCAACTGATATCTTGACGTAATATCTGGTAACCACGACAAAATACTACTGACAATTGGCCTATTTATGAAAAGTAAATTGTTTAGGAAAATGAGAGAAACAGAAAGACCCTTGCATACACCATTTATTCGTTAATTTCTTTCAGACTACAAAAAAATGGTGTTCACTTAATGCGTCGCCTTTTGTGCCCCGATTTCTTTGATTTGAGATTTTGATTTTGATTTGAGAATTCTTAGAGAGTGCCACTCTCTCCAACAATTCTCAAAGCATAAGTACTCGTCACAAGTGACACATTGAGTGTGCACCATTTTGCTATTGCCTTGCTGGTAACAAACATGACAACGTTTTCTATTACTGCGCCCTGCTGTGTACATCGGTTCATGCACGATATCCCTCCTCAGCCTTGTCAATTCATCGGGTTGTGGTTGAGGGAAGGCGAGAGCGGTGTAATAAAGGAAACGACCTTTCTTGAGGAAATCCAGTTTATTACTAATTTAAAATAAGTACATAACAGTGCACATTGTACTTAGCCTCTATCTATACGTAGCTAGTAGCTACGTAACATTCTACTATATACCACACCTCGGGGGTAATGAAAAAAAAAAGAAAATTATGCTAATGATTTTCTTTTCTCTTAAAACTATACCATTCTTATTAATTAATCATCAGTTACATAAAGTTTTGTACGGTTTTTATGCACAATGTCAAATTTATTACCTTTCACAATTTTAACATTAGGTTCTAAATCTTCTTCAACAACAAATGGTCCATCAAATACGCTGTTCAATTTGCTTACATTTTCGTTTTTCACCAAAATTTTGTCACCTTTCTTGTAATTAATCGGATATACATTTTTATCATAATACAGTTTTCTTTTATGTTTGCTTTTTTCCAAATTTTCTTTTGCGTCTTTCCATGCTAACTGTAATCTATATTTAAGTTCTAGACAATAATCATCTGGGTTGTACAATGGTTCGACAGAATTACTTATCCTACAGGGAATATTGCTTGGTTTGCCGAAAACTAATTCATATGGCGTGTACTTGGTAATGGAATGCACCGTGTTATTGTAAGCGAAACACCAGAAAGGTAGCCAATGGCTCCAAGCCTCAGGGTGACTTTCACACTGGATGCGTAAAAAGGCACCAAGATGCTTGTGCGAATTCTCTAAAGCACCAATTGTTTGATGATGGTAAGAAGTTGAATGTAATTTCTCGATGTTTAATAATTTGCAAATATCGTTCATTGTTGCCGATAAAAATTCCGTACCTCTATCTGATACTATAACACTAGGTATACCAAATCTTAATATTAAATTACATACTAGAGCTCGAGCTACACTAACTGTTTCTTTATTAGTTAGAGGATAAGCCTCTATAAACTTACTTAGATCACATTGGACAGTTAGGATGTATACATTACCATCTACATCTCTGTCTAAAGGTCCAACTATATCTATGAAAATTCTCCCAAAGCACTATTTGCTGTATTAGTAATTACCAATGGCTGTATAGTATTACGTGAATGTTTCATCTTTTGGCATTTGTCGCACTTTGCAACAAATTCCTTCACACTTCTTTCTAAACCTGGCCAGTAAAAAGAGCGTTTGATGTTATTCACCATTCTACGTATACCAGCATGTCCTGAAGTTGGCAATAAATGATAATCATTTAGAATATACTTCATTTCATTTTCGTCATAAATTCTTTTAACACCTCTTAAAATACAAATTCGTGGACCGGTCCAGTTAGTCATATTACTTACCTCTTCTATTATTTCTTTTATAAAGATTTTATTACTTTCAGTTTTTATAACACATATTTCGTCGACGTTTATTACTTTACATATTTCACCTAATTTCTTCACAAATTCTGCTCGAGTAAAGTGTGACTTGAAATTAAGGTTTATGTATAATATATTTTTACTTGGCATAAACGCAAAACATTCTGATTCCATGGATATCATATTTCTCTTTCTCAATTTTGCTAAGTCTAAATTATTTATGAATGTCATTTCAACAGAACTACTCGGAATCCTTAATATTTCCACAACGTTAGGCCTCACGTCAGTGGCTTTACTAGGGATTCGTTGTTCACTATCATTTTTCTTTTCTTCTAACTTCTTTCTTTGCGCTCTCGTCATAACATTTATGATTTTATTGTTCATATCTTTTAACTCATCAGATGTTATTGTGATTCTGGATAACGCATCAGCTACTACATTTTGTTTACCTTTTATGTAAGAAATATGGAAATCATATTCTTCTAAAGCTAGTCTAAATTTTAATAAACGACTTGACGGGTCTTTCATTCCAAACAAATAAATTAAAGGTTTATGATCTGTAATAATTTCAAACTGTCTTCCAAACAAGTATGGACGAAAGTATTTTACAGCCCATACTATGGCTACCAATTCTTTTTGTATCGTCGGATAATTTCGTTCTGCTTTGTTTAAAGGTCTGCTAGCGTAAGCAATAGGTCTCATATTTTTATTACACAAAACTGCACCGATAGCAAAACCAGATGCGTCAGTTTGTAGCACGAATTTATTTTTCTCTGAGAAATCGGGAAACTGTAATACAGGTGGAGTCATTACTGCATTTTTCAAAAATTTATAAGCTTCCTCACATTCCTGAGTCCAATGAAAGTTTACATTTTTCCTGCAAAGATTATTTAAAGGTAAAGCTTTTTGAGCGAATTCCGGAATAAACTTTCTATAGTAATTACATAGTGCTACAAACCTCCGTGTTTCGTCAGCATTTTTAGGAATTGGATAATTTTGTATTGCTTTCACTTTTTCTGGGTCAGGTAATATGCCATCTGATGATACAATATGACCTAAAAACAAAATTTCCGTTTTTAAAAATTCACACTTGTTTGGATTCAGTTTCAAATTTACTTTCCTTAAACGTTCGAAAACATCGGTTAAATTTTTATTGTGTATTTCCAAATTTCTTCCAAAAACTACAAGATCGTCTAAATACAAGAAACATTTTTCGTATGTTAGCCCAGACATGGCTACTGTCATTAAACGAGAAAATGCTGCTGGACTCGTTTTAAGCCCCATTGGGAGGCGCTTCATTTGGTACTGTCCTGTACTGGTACTAAAAGCAGTAACTTTCCGCGATTCTGGATTTAAATTTGCCTGATAATATGACTGACTAAGGTCTAAATGTGTGAAATATACGGAACCTGTTAATGAATCTAAAATATCTGTAATATTTGGCAAAGGGAATCTATCTTCTTGAATGGTATCATTTAATTTTCTATAATCTATTACAAGTCTCCATTTCTTTTTACCAGACGGGTCTACTTTTTTTGGTACCAGTAGTATAGGACTAGACCATTCCGAATTTGATTCTTCTATTATGTCACTGTCTAACATTTGTTGAACTTGATTTTCTATTTCCGACTTTAAACTTTGAGGCAAACGATATGGTTTTACATAAGTAGGACTAGCATTAGGTTTCAATGTAATTGTAGGTTCATAAACATTTGTCGTAGTGAGTTTGTCGCCGGGCAAAAAGAATATGTCAGCATACTTCGCACACAAAGACTCTAATGTACTTCGCTCCTTGGAATGTAAGTGATCGAGTTTCAAAAGTGATAACAAAGTTCTAGCACGTTCTACATTTGAATTATTTTTATGGAATGAACAAGTGTTATATTCTTTTAAAGATTCTATACAGGGTCTAAACACAGGTAAAGTTATTGTTTCTTCACTTGTGTTTAAAATCTGTATTGGTATAACACCATTCTCGGGCTTTGCGAGTGAACTAGCAAGGAAAACATTTTCTGTTAATTCCTGTGGAAGTATGACGTACTCATCATTAGGGTTGCATTCCACTTGGATGTAATGTAAAGACTCGCATCGAGGTGGAATAGTCAAAAATTCATAGCTAATTTCAGGTTCTGTACGTTTGTACATTGGTAAAATACATTGCTGGTTTTTTGTTTTTAGTGTAATTAAATTTGTCTCTAGGTCAATAAAAGCTTTTGTTTTATTCAAGAAATCTAAACCAATAATACCATCTGATTTACAGGGTAGTGTCTCAAAAATATAAAATTTATGCCGAAAGCTTACATTTTCCGGAGAAATTAATGTAAGGTATACATATCCATCTGAGTTAATTTTTCCACCAAATCCATTTACAACTATTTTGTCAGGATAGATTTTGTAATTATGAGAAGATAAAACCTTTCTACTAATAGCACATAGAGATGCACCTGTGTCGAGAAACCATGAACACTTTTTATTTTGTACGTTGAGGAATATGTATTTTGCATCTGGATCACATGTAAAAATATAATGCTTACTTCCGAAAAAACTGGTTTTCTACAGTGGGATCTGGTTCTGTATTTTCAGTGTTTGATGTTTGCATGATCTGTGCAGAATGCATATTCCTCGAGTTTCCTCTAAAAGGACGATGGTTGAAACGCTGCGGTCGTACATATTGTGATGGAAAGCCACGTGAATTTCGTGAAAAATTATTCCACTGCTGGCCATTTCCTCCTCTTCCATTGTATTGAGATTGCGATCTGTGAAAACCGCGACCCCCACGGTATTGATTTGAGTACCCACGCGAAGGTTGAAAATATCCACGGCCTCTACTAGAAAATCTATAATTTCGGGACTTACCATTTTGAGCAAACAGCACAGCACTCGACGTTGACGGTTGGGACAGCTCCTCATCTTCCGCCGCACGCGCAGCATCCTTCAGTTCAGCATAATTCCTTGCCGAAATTATTGTTCCTAGCCTCCTGTTTCTCAGACCGTCTGCAAATTTTTTAATCGCTAAACTTTCGTTTATAGGTCTCAATATGTCATAAGCGGCTTCATTAGAGTCCGCTTGTGAGATAGTGAGATTCACGAAAAGATCCTCAATTTTATTTGCGTATTCAGAAATAGTCATATCTTTTTGTGTAATATTATTTAGCTGTGTTAATAAAGAATTAGCTGATTTCTTTGTGATTAAATATTTTTTCATGTCATTAATCAAAGCAGTACAAGTATCATATTTGCTTTTCAATTTTAATTTAGCCGATTTTGTAAGTCGCGTTTTTAACACAAAAGAAATCAACTGGTTCCTTTCCGTTTCCTTCAAATATTCACTATACATTTCTATAGCATCGATTACTCTTTCTGTTGTTTCTTCTGTACCGTCCATTACCATTACCAAGCTAGACGCCGTTTTTATATCAAAAGTACCCATTTTGTTTTCTGGTTGCGAAATACCTTTAGTTAATTCAAGTTCATATAATTTTATCTTATTATAAGAAGTTTCTATTTTTTGGAAAAATATTTCCGCTATGTAACCGTCTAAAAATTTACTTTTCTTACTGAAATCATAATTATCAACTAGGCTTAAAAAAATATTATAGTAATTTCTAGCTATGTTTACTTGCCGTAAAACATTTTCCTTATAAATTTGTCTTTTCTTACCTAATTTTCTTAATTTGTCTTGTATTTCTTTTATATTTTTATAAAATGTCTCTATCTCTACTTCCATCAAAAACAAAAAGACACCGATAATAAATGTAAAAGAAATACGTCTAAATAATTTGCTTATAAGCTATCTTTATAAACTAAGTCATTAAATCAGCTACTCTGATGACGCTGAAGATATTTTAGGTATTATCATATTTAAGATTTTAGTAAAAATTATTTTGTTTTCGATTACCTATTTATAAAATAATTTGAAAATGTAGTAGGTACCTGTTTGGTTGATTACCGTACGCAAAGTCAATGGCACTGCACTTGAATAAAAAAAAAAAACACACAAATCCGTCGGCGAACGTCACGACGTCATCAGGCCGGAAAATCTTCATTATTTTCACCCCCTGCAGCTCCTGTTCCTGCGCGACGACCTGACAACCTGATTTGCATCCGACGCAAAAATTCGGATTGGATCTCTGCTTTCATCCAGCGATGATGCCAGTCTTTTATCTTCTTCATGATGAAAAGGAGTACCATCAGGCCAAACACACCTAGAACTACTCCCATCAAGATGTTATTCCTTTCTATCTGCCCCTCTGCCGCGCTATTTCCTTGGCCGCCGTTCTGCGCAATGATTACTTCCTTTTCCTCTATTTTGCTGTACGGTTTTCCCATCTTCAACTCCAACACACAAATCCAGTCCAATTTTGCACCGAAACGTTCTATTTGATCTCTTTTTTGAAAAAAAAAAAAAAAAATCCACAAAGTTTTCGACACCAAAACACCAGACAGTTCGATTTAATTTTTCCTGAAACGCCCACACGGTCAACTTTTTTTTTTTTTTGTAGAACACCCGTATCGTCACCACGAAGTCAGAACAGAGTCTAAAAATAGCTTTTTAAAAACCACATGGCGCGCCGGAGTCCGGGGCAGGGCGTACGTGACCCTTTTTGCCTACTCAGCAGTCTGGACGACTCGACGCGCCCGCAACCTGATACGACGCTTCCTTGCGTCGGCGCTCCCACGCGCCGGCAAGGCCTGGCGGTGTCGCCATGAGGGAAGGCGAGAGCGGTGTAATAAAGGAAACGACCTTTCTTGAGGAAATCCAGTTTATTACTAATTTAAAATAAGTACATAACAGTGCACATTGTACTTAGCCTCTATCTATACGTAGCTAGTAGCTACGTAACATTCTACTATATACCACATGGTCTTATCTCCGGTGGACCGGGGAGATGACGGTCTACAATTGACTTAGCCAGGGCGTACCGGAATTCCCGTTGCGTCACAGGCAGTTTCTCGCGACGTTTACATGATTCCACCAGCATGACAAAAGCGTTGTGGATACTGGTGTTGAGCAGTCTTTTAAACATTTTCGAGTACCACTTGATACCGCGTTTTCGCTCAACGAGGTACATCGAAAGTTTTTGATCTTTCAGATCAACACCCCCCATCGACTTATTGTACACCCCACACATTTGGGCTTCACATGCGATTTGCCCGCCTTTGAACCAACAAAGGTGTCGTCATTGTGATAGGTGGAAATCATAGTCACCACCTTGGAGTCTTTCCATCTAAGGACGGAAACATCACCACAATGGCGCGCTATAATTTTACCCTTAGCAGAATTTTTCGGCATCTTTGCTACTTCGACGGGCACGTTCTTTCTGTTTGGACGCAATGTTCCTAAACAATCAAATCCCAAGCTCTTGAGATACCGTGCCAACGCAGGACAATTATAAAAATTGTCCATAGTGACACAATGCCCCAGACTCTTCAGGACTTTCAATAAACGGAGCACTATTTTAGTGGTCTTGCCAGCTAAATCGACACTAGGTGCAACAGCCGCACTCCCGGTGTTGTTGCGATCAGAGTCCTTCCCCGTGTAGATTTCAAAATCATACATATAGCCAGTACGTGACTCACAGAGCTCATATGACTTTATGCCGAAACGCGCAGCCTTTGTCCTTATTGTTTGGACCCAGGCCAAACGGCCCTTGAATAAGGTCAAAGACTCGTCGAGGGAAATGAAACGTTCTAAATTATAAAGAGAGGAAAATTTTGACTTGAGATATGAGATCACTGGCTGTAATTTCGCTAGTCTCGGTGAAAGCTGAATGTCTTCATTTGGTAGCGAATTCTGACTCACATCAGAATTGTCCACAAAATGAAGAAATTTGCTCAGCAAGATGTAGCGGTTGTACGACATCAATTTCCTGAACTTGGGCATCTCCAGGAAATCATCTGCCTTCCAATACTCAATAAGCTTTGTCCGCGGATCAATCCCCATGTACATAAAAACAGCAAACAAAACCATTATCTCGTCTGCATTCGTGTCTTTCCACTTATGCAGACGAGAATATGGTTTCAATGTCCCTTCCGCTTTCATGGTGTCGATCGTCTGCTTCGCATAGCGATTAGTTTCCAGAACGATACGGTCTATAATGTCCTTACTCCAGATGTCGGTAAAAGCATCATAGGCAGTGTCATAGTCTTTGACTGGTCCATGAGTAGGACCTGAAAAAACTTCAGGAACACCCAAGAACGACCCAAAGTCTGCTTTCCAGTCATAACTAGTTGAAATGCCAGGAAGACGATCGGCTTCTGCATCCATTACACTTTCCATTGCCTCTATGATTTGACGAACAGGTTCTTCTAGTTCCTCGTCATTAGGGATGTTTCTATCCAATGTAGCAAAGGTAGGGCCCTCGGCAGGGGGGGATTCGTCGAATTCATCGTCGAATTCACTGTCGAGTTCACTACCTTCAAGTACCACACTTCTCGCACTTCGCTTGCGTGTAGTCGTCGCCCCTGAAGTCGACGGCGGCACATCATCAGAAGTGACATTTGGTAAACCCTCAGAATTGTTATTTGCTCAGCAAATATTAACAATTCCTGCAGCATTATCGATCGCCGCTTCCACTGAAGTACGAGGAGTATGGACATTAGGAGAGGAACATCCCTTAGCCACCCCTGTCTCCCTACTTTCGTATTCCGCCTCCCCGTCCATAGGCAAGTCATCTCCGTCCGTGGGCAAGTCACTGATCCATCTTTGGACATGCCACGGCGCCGAGTCCAAGACTTCTTCTAGTTCTTCATCGGACAAGTCCATGGCCTCTATCCTCTCCAGGGCGTTGACGCTGCAGAAGAATATAATTGAATTATATCTAATACCTTTAAACGAGCAAGAATTGTATATATATATATATATAAAAAGACATCCAGTGGCCGAGTTCATGTCTCAAGGCCTCAAAAAGCTCTATGGTAAGTTATTATTAGCGTATATATATATATATATATATATATATATATATATATGTATATAGGAGGATTCGGGGGCGATAAATCGATCTAGCTAGGTTTTCTTTTCCAAAAATCACTCTGAACAGCAGAAAAAGCCGAGCAACGCTCAGTCAACCAGGTACTTATAAATAAAATATATTTTATTTATATTCGAAGTAGGTGCACTACTATAATATGCACCTGTGCCGTAAATGGCAATAAACATATACGCTAATAATAACTTACCATAGAGCTTTTTGAGGCCTTGAGACATGAACTCGGCCACTGGATGTCTTTTTGACGGCTATGGACTCACCCGTCAGTCGCATGCTGCCGCCGGGGGTCTGTTGTACGACTCGAGCCCTTATCACAGAAAATAAATATATAAAAACATGTCCCAAAATAACTTATTGCCCTCTTTGCCCGTATCATAGACTTTATTGCTTTCCCACCTATGATAAGCGCTTAGTGTCGTGTCGCTACACGCGGAGTCATAAAAAACTTGGCACTCGTTATGTAAATGACCAAAAGGATAGTTCATCCAACATCAAAGATTTTAGTTTTAGATAGTATCAAAACTATAAAATGCATTGAAAAATATATACTTACTGCTGAACGGGGATTTCTATGTTTGGGTCTCGCTTAGGCCCGGTCACAGCTAAGCCCATAATGAGGGCTCGACGTGCAGATGAAGGCCGCTGGGAGTAGTTGATGTGTGACGGTGTCGCACTTCGCGATCTCGTCACAGATCGTGAGGTCGATCGAAGACGTTCAACTCTAAAAATATACAACAACCATTGTGTATTTTGTACAAGATTATTATATCCTACAATATTTTTATGTTTTTACTAATATTACTCCCAGGTTTCTAAACATGGCCTTATTACAGCTCAGATGCGTCTAAACTCAAACAATAGACAAGAACAAAACTTCATTACGCCCTGTATAAAAAAAATGGTACTTTGATTGAGTTGAGACTATTTCCCTTGGCAACTTCAAAAGCCTATATCTCGGCCTAGGTGCACCAAAAGCAAAAACAGATAAGAATGAAATGTGCTTCTATTAGCTCATTTTACACGAAAAGCACGTTGAAAATTAAATTCGAGAAAAAAAAATTCAAGCATGTTATTTCTCTCCTCAATGCATCAAAGCCTACATAAAACCCACATTTTAAACCCCAAAATATGAATCTAGACCAAATATTTAGCAAAACTAGGAAAAATATTGATAAAAAGTGGCACACACCCGTGTGTGCAAAAAACACTCAATAGGTTAAAACGCACCACTAAAAACCGTTGAACAGACGCCGACGGCCATTGTAACGGTTTTATGAAGGTTGCCATATTTGAAATTGACATTTCACAGATTGCCGGATTTGATCCGAACTCAAGATTTCAGTGGTGATTTGTATGGAATATAGCCGGATTTGATTTCTAGGTGTCACGAATAACGGTTTTATTCAATATTTTCTGTATTGCCATATTAATAACTTTTTTTGGTAAATTGTGCAGATTGCTGCCTTTGAAACTAGTCGACTCAAGTGTAAGTAAATATTACAATAGGTGAGTATATAACATGGGCCACTATATAAAAGGGAAGTGTGGCTGACTATGAATGAGACAAAGATGGCTTTAAGTCTGAGATATTTACACTAACCTGACACGTATTAAAAGAATATATTATCTTTCATATAAAATACGCCCTATCTTGAATCTAGATAACCAAAATAGGAATTAGGAGTTGTTTACCGATAATGTGCGTGCGGCAGTGCCAGTCAGTAGGGCACGACTCAAGAAGTGGAATAAGAGACAGACTTATGGTTTCTTCAGCTTTATTGTAGCTCGGAGGTCGTCCGGCAGATAAGAACATTATTTCTAGATTGACATAAACTTAAATAAAAAATGTAAATAAATAGTGCCGCCACCAAGATATACCGACGAGGAAGACGGTGGTTATGAACCGATCAGATCCTTGATCTCCAATTGATGCAGTGCGCCTCGCTTGCGGCCACCGGACCGACCTGGTTGATATTGGTACTGCGGTCTTCTTTCGATGATTGGTTACCCATGGCTTGGTTTTGCTGCCAAATCTGGTTGTACCACAGAACATGACAGAATAACTGACTTTGGTAGCATTTAAAACACGTTCTGGGTAGATACTTAGATCCACGCCTGCATATAGCTTTTTTCTTCCTGGGTCATCCGTCAGGTTTGTTTCGTCATAGTTGTAAGTATTTTGAGGTTCGTTTTCGATGAATTCTTTGAGGTCGTTTTCTGAAAGCTTGAGCTCTGACTCTTTTTATATTATTTGCAAAACGCTTTGACAAAGACTTTTGCCTTCCGAGAAAGGCTTTTATCCATTCTCTTCCGGGAATATTACTTTTGAATTGTCTTACTTTTTCTCTTTCTTGTGATGATAAGTAATTTTTAGAAATAAACCGGAGATCAATTTCAGTTATAGGGAAACCCAAACTCGGATAAAGCAGTTATATGGGCCACAAAAGATTTCTCTTCATCTTCAGTAAACACCGTTGGGTGACTAGGCTTGTTGCCATCTATTTTTTTTAATTTCAGCTTTAACGTGCTGCGAAGAATGTCATATAGCTCAGCAGCAGCTCTTTGTGTAAGTGATTTGGCACGTATTCTGGTCAAACATTCTACGAGTTGCTCCTTGGAATAATCCACGTATCTGGGATTCCCTACTTTTTTTTGTAATGTCTTGGCATGTTAACTCCTGCAGCATATCACCATATCCAAATTTTAGAATCTATAAATATACTTATTTTAAAACGAAAATCCAATTGTTATATGAAAATCTAAACCTGTAGGTTACTTTGGCCCATGGGTTAAAGATACCTACATTTGCGGGTCAAAGTACTCGGCGGTTTTATTTCTGCCACTTTATTCCCATAAAGTTCCTGAATAATATCTACGATAACGTATCTTCTTTACATATCTGATACACTCGGCTTCAAAAAGACAGACAAACTTACCTTAAAACTTTGTAACGATAAAAAGTTTGCACAGCCAAAATTCTTGCAGTTTGCAGGTCCCAATTTGTCAACACTACCAACCGTTAAAAACAAGTGAATGAGCTATCCGAAACTGTTTTACCCACACGCCTATATCGCTATCTATGAATTGTAGAACAAACTTCTTCGGTATCGTCACTCCGGAATAAAGGCGGGAATTCAAAATCTTTTTTAGATTTGGGCTATAGTAACCCCCAAGGGTTAAAGTAACCTACGTTTAGGGTAATGTAGTTTTTCAAACCTATACCTACGACTTTTAATAAGTACCAATATCAACATTAGATATTACATTGTTAAAACAATATATTATCTATTTACCGGATCCGGAGAGAGATTTCCCTCGGGATCAGACATATTTCAGGGCGTATTTAGGGTGATCTATCAAAGAAAATGGAGTACTTCAATCACAATGGTTTTATTGGAATATACACAGCGACTCAGAATATAGTGTAATTTTAAATTATGCACTGAACAGCCGAAGAAACGGGAGACAGTTCCTCGACTGAGCACGGCGGTGGATTTCTCAAGAGTGAGCTACATTCCGCCGCCAGGCGAGACTCTGCCGTAGCGCCGGAAGTGGTAGTCGTAGTGGGAACGAACTCAAGTTCGCGGCAGCACGTTGACAGCCGTTGTAGTGGTACGATACGCTCCAACTTCCTGCACTGCGGTTTGTTCGGCAATCCGTACTCATGACCGTCTCCGACACGGCCATCCTGCGTGACACACGTCCTCGTGTGTTAATCTAGAACAATAGAAACAACGCACAGTATATCGTTCGGTCAATCCTGACTACATCCTGATTAGGAACTCTACATTTTTTTTTAGTCAAACAAAAGCTACAAACCAAATACACACTTTTGCAAACTCTACAAGTTTTGTTATTCACAAAGCTTTACTTAACTTAATTAAAACTTAACGTCAATCGCACTGAAACTCATTGGGAATTCTAATATTACCTGAAATCTAATGGAATCGAGATATTTACACTGATTTTCATCAAATATGGACTACACGTATCACTATCATACCATAGCATAAACACGGTTATCGTACAAACTCATTAATACACCATACTAGCAAGAGTACCAAGTTCCATTTCAAAATAGCTTTTTTTTTCAAACTACAAAACATCAACAAAACAAAGGGAGTAATTCATCTTTTACTTTACGGTCACACGACCCGGCATACCAAGCCACAAAATCTCTGCGCGCATCCCATCCCATGGGATCGCCGAGTCTCCTCGACTCTATGGTCATCCATCATGACCCGACCTCCGCCAGAATTACCCGCACACTGCGCATTCACGGACTACGCCAGGTAGATGCCGATTTCTACTGAACTACAGCTACGAAATAATCTCTGGTACGGTCAACAACAAAATGAAACAAAACAAAAAAAGAATTACTCGTCTGACGTATCAACACTCTCCACATCGAATGGTACTTGGCCCTCCGGCATCTTACGAATTCTATCGTGTGCATATTTGTATAGCCGTCTTGAATTCAATGCTTTTAGTGTGTATCTATCTCCGTCTAAGACTTCCACGACTTGAAACGGTCCCTTATATTTTGCATCCAACTTAGTTTGATTTCGCTCTTCGTTCTGTATGAGCACGAAATCACCGACTGAGAACTTACTAAGCTTTGCTTTGGACTGGTCAAAACGTTCTTTGTCATACACCGCTGACTGTTCGATTCCTGCCACTGCCTGCTCACGAACGTCCGAAATATCTACTGTCCCGTCCTCGTCACACGTCACCAGATCTAATGGTCGCGCTACCTTCCCGATCATTAACTCTAAAGGGCTTGCATTAACAATACGATTAGTCGTGCAGTTCAAAGCTAATTGTACGTCGTCTAACGCGTCTTGCCACGGTCTGTCGTTGCTTTCTTCTACCGCAGTTAACATCGACTTCAACGTACTCATCACGCGTTCCACTTGCCCGTTTGCACGTGATGAACCGGTCGCAATCAAATGTAGGTTAATGTTTTTGCTATCACAAAACTCCCTGAATTCACGACTCGCGAAGCAACGTCCCTGGTCCGCGATTATTCGTACCGGTGTACCAAATATAGCTACGCTCTTTTTAACAGCTTCGATGCTGCTTTTTGTGTCAATATTCATTGTGTGGTGTAGAAGGACGTATTTAGTAAAAGCGTCGATGAGTACAAAAACGTACTCCTTATTATCGCTTTTTCCGCTGAGTTTTCCCGTCGCATCAATATGAACGGTGTGCCAGGACACTGCCGTTTTAGGAATGGGGTGTAACTCAGCCTGAACCTTGCCCGACCGCGATTTTGCTACTTTACAGGTAACGCAGTTGTCTACAAACTTACGAACATAACGAGCCATACCCTCGAACCAATAATAATCGTATAGCTTCTCCAATATTTTATCCCAACCTAGGTGTACAATGGAGTCATGGACATTGTTAACAATCGACCACCGTAAAGCTCTGGGTACGATAGGCAGACATTTTGTTCGTCCGTTGCGCTGAATTTTGCGATATAGCATCCCTGAGTCAGGGGCTGTTTTATCTAATGCTAATAACTTTTTTGTACTATTATTGGTTTACTGGTATTATTTAGATGTTCAGCTACTAGTGTCTTTAGCAAAGGGTGTGTAAGGCAAAGTTCACTGAAGAGAGTTCCATTCAAAACACAGAAAGTGAGGTAAAACTTGATGTCTATATTCTGGCATCCACAATACGCAACAAATTATAAAGGGTGTACAATTGATGACAACACGCGAGCGACACAAAGGTTAGGAGACGACTGGCTGACCCGCGCGGAGGGCGTCGGGAAGTGAACAAAATGCTTACATTGCTAAACGTGACCTAGACATGTGTAACTACAGTATTCCCCCCCTTTCTACAAAAAAAAATTTCATTTTTTTTTTTATTTTAGCATCAAAATTACAACATGCTGTATAAAACTTAAAACATTATTACAAACTGTTACTAGACTTCGCTACAAAGTTGATAATACAATGGAATGCCAGTCGTCAGCAAAGGCGTCGTCGCTTAGTCTACATACATGGATGGTAAGTACTTGTAGGTAAGTAAGTGTTACATTTCATTCCATCAATATCGGGTCTTACGATTCTATTTTTAGAACTTATACAATAACAAACATGAATTTTAAATATTATGCGGCAATGATTAGAATAAATTTTCGGGGAATGTAAACAACAAGTTTTCTATACCTACTTTAAAACTAAAATACCTTAAGTATCATTTCCGTTGGAAAAACACATTTGAAAAACATTTTCAACACATTAATATGTAGTTTGCACTGGAACTGTACGTTGGGGTTTCACTTGACCCATTTCTAGGGAAGACACGATATCTTTAACCATCACTTTCTTCGCTCGGCGACTACAATATCTGCATCCAACTAACAAAGGAATCACAATTAGTATAATGACTATGATAATTATCAAAATTCCGTAAACTTCTATCTTCTTCTCCAAAGTAGTAGTCGCGTCATTGGCTCCATTTTGAGCAATTATTACTTCTGAATTTTTACTTAAAGGAATTCCCATGACTACGGAAAATATACTCATATATTTAGTATCAAACACAAAATAACACGACTACGTGAAAGTGTTTCTCGAATGGAAATGATTTCTCTAATATTAATCTTAAAATGAAGACTAATTTTTGCTTAGTCTTTCAATCTAAGTAGGCTAAAATATTTAAAAGTTTGCAAAAATGTTGCTATGTCGAAATGTACAAGTGATCAATTTGTACTTCGTTCAACAAAACATCATTTTTATTTCTTATGAATATGAATATGCGCATATTATATCTAACTAAAACAAAATACTTCAATAAAACGTTTACATAGGTACTTATGTTTGTATTACATACAATACTGGGTCAACTGCACGGAATATTCTGCTTTGCATTACATCATATAGAAAAAATTTGTATCTTGTTAACATTTTTAGAACATTCTTGTGTAAGTGCAAACATTTTGTATTATAAAAATAATAAAATTGATAAGTACGGACTTAATTATGAAGCTCATTTTACTCAATCACCTACTTACTATAGGTGTGACTTAACTAGGGATGTACCTTACCTATTCATACGTCGTCGAAAAATCGTGTTCTCTTTGATACGCGTCCTGAGCGCGTCGTAAAATTACCATCATTTTTGCTTTGACTTTCATTTTGGGGAACACCATTTTTCGACGAGGTCAAGTTAATCTAACTGTTTTCTTAACTACAGGCTTATTACCTATCTCTCTGGTAATGTCGCTGCTGACATCATTATTTAGTGACTTATCGTTACTATCGATATCGTCATCTAATATAAATGCTGGTTTCAATCTATCAATTGAAATACAAGACTCTCTTTTGGTCAAATCAATTACATAATGCTTATCTCTCCTGCTTATGACGCGGTATGGGCCATCATAAGGAGGTTGAAGTGGTTTACGTACCGTATCGTTGCGAACAAAAACATATTTACATGTTTTCAAATCAGGATGTATAAATGTGTTACGAACCTTATTACTACGAGCAGAAGGTTGAAAAGTGCTGATTGTACTACGCAACCTATCTACATATGAATCCATATCGAGTCTTTGCGAGTTACAGGTTGTATAAAAATCTCCGGGCAATTTGATAGTGCGGCCGTACGTTAGCTCTGCAGCGCTACGTCCGGTGTCACTTCGAATTGCGGCACGAAGTCCTAAAAGAACTGTAGGTAGTTCCGTTACCCAAGAATTAGAACTTAATCTCGCCATAAGAGCGGCTTTCATCTGTCTATGCCAACGTTCCAAAATTCCGTTACTGATTGGATGGAAAGCGGTAGTTCTGATTTTTTCAATACCCAGTATTTTCATTAACTCCCTGAATAAATTACTTTCGAATTGTCTGCCCTGGTCACTTGTCAGTTTAACAGGACACCCAAAACGCGTGATCCAACACTCATACAGAGTCTTAGCTACTATTTCTGCTGTTATCTCTTTAAGGGGAATAGCTTCTGTCCACCTAGTGAATCTATCTATAATTGTTAAGCAATATCTATAGCCTTCTTCCGAAGTAATCAAAGGTCCTACTATATCTATATGTATATATGCTCAAACCTATCACAATTTGGGAATTTTCCTAATTCTGAAATTGTTTGACGTTGAACTTTTGCCCTTTGACATCCAATACAAGTCTTAGCCCATAAGCCTACATCTTTATTCATACCCGGCCAAAAATATTTCGGAGCAACTAACTTTTTTGTAGCTTTAATTCCGGGGTGACTCAAGTTATGTATGTATTCAAAAGCTTGTTTTCTAAATTTTTCTGGCAGAAATGGTCGAACTACATTGTTTGATAAATCACAATAAATTGGTTTGGAAACAAGGCGTCACCATTCTTTTAATTACAACGTTACTGTTCTGAGAATTGTTATTTGACCAGCTTGTAATATAATCGTCTGCATCCTGTGCTTCAGCTAGCTCTGCGAAGTCGACAGTTGTTGGACAAAACAATTCCGCTACTCGTGATAGCGAGTCAGCTACAACATTGTTTTTTCAACTAACGTGTCGAATATCGGTGGTGAACTCGCTGATAAATAACAAATGTCTCATTCTTCTAGGTGTTTCTGCATTACCGTTCAATTTTGAAAAGGCGTAAGTCAATGGCTTATGACCAGTAAATATTATAAGTTCTCGGCCTTCAAATAATTTTCTGAAATACTGAATTGACATGTAAATGGGTAAAAGTTCACGGTCATAGGTGCAATATTTCTTTTGGGTATCAGAAAGTTTTTTCGAAAAATATCCTAGCGGTTCCCATTTCCCATTTACTTGCTGTTGTAATACCGAACCAACACAAGTGTCGCTAGCGTCACACATAAGTGATACCTGAACATCACTACGGGGGTGCGACAATGTGACTGCTTTTTGCAAGCCTAGCTTACATTGTTCGAAGGCGTCACACGCTTTACTGTCCCATTCTATCTTAGTCTTATCGCGTTTCTTGGACTCATGAATAAATTTATTTAGCTCCATCTGTGACTCTACTGCGTTTGGCATATGAGATCTATAAAAATTAACCATTCCTAAAAAACGTCTGAGCTCTTCTACTGTTTCAGGTTTTGGAAAATTTACTATAGCTTGCACTCTCGACTGTAAAGGTTTGATACCGCTGCTTGACACCTCAAATCCAAGAAAACTGTGTTTTTCTTGGTTAAATTCACATTTTGAAATGTTAATCGTGATTCCAAATTCGCTGAACCTTTTAAAAACTTTATCCACATCCTCTCTATGTTGTTCTTCATTGTCACTAGCTATTATTACGTCATCTATGTATGAGAATAAAAAGTCAAATCCGGCAAGTACAGTCGTGTTCATAAACCTTTGAAATGTCTGGGCAGCGTTTCTCAATCCAAAACTCATTCTAGTAAATTAAAATAAACCAAAAGGTGTTATGATAGCTGTTTTCTCTACGTCATCGGGATGAATAGGTATAAAATGATATGCCCTATTAATTTCTAATCGGCTAAATATCTTTTTGTTCGCCAATACGTACGTGAAATCCTGCAGCCTAGGAACTGGATATCGATCCGGCTTTGTAATAGCATTTAGTCGCCTATAGTCTCCACAAGGTCTAATATCACCATTAGGTTTGGGTACCACATGTAATGGACTCGCCCACGGACTTTTACTAGGTCTACATATTCCCATCTCTTGCATTTTCTTAAATTCTTCTTTAACTCTAATATACCGATCCGGCGGTAAAGGCCTTGCCCGCGCGTATACTGGTGGACCAGTGGTATCAATATGATGATAAACTGAATGCTTAGGAGGTTCTTTGAAACATGTGGGCCTAGTAATTTCCGGGTATTGTGAAATTAAATCGTGAAAAGGATGATTAACGTCCATAAAGTTTACAGATGTGTATTGACAACTACTTACAATTGCTGAAGCTTTCACTGCCTGGTCAGTGACCATATCAATTAACCTTAAATTTTCAACGTTTTAATAACTTGTAGTATGCCAAAAAGTCTGTGCCGAGTATAGGTTGAGTCACATCCGCTACGACGAACTCCCATCGGAACGCACGACGTAATTTAAAGTCCAACACTAACGTTTTAGTACCGTAAGAGTTAATTTTGGATCCGTTTGCAGCGCACAGTTGTAAGTCGCTAGTCCCTGAAAGTTGTTGCTTCTTGGACGGCGGTATAGCACTTACGTTCGCACCTGTATCTACTAAAAATTTAAATCCACTTGTGTTGTCTGTAACTAAAAGGCGGTTTCCGGGATGAATGGCACAGATGCCCGCCGACGGCTGTACCTGCTCTAGTTTTCCGTTTTTTCTTTCCAGGCACAGGGCTTGATACATTTCCGGGCTTTGTCGGCGTAACGGAAATGATAAAAGCATAACCAATCTGGATGAGCGGGTGAACGACGCTGCGAAACACTCCTGTTACGCGATGATGATGACTGGCGATGATGTCCACGGTACCTATTACGCGAGAATCTTTCACGCGGCGGCGGTCTAGTCTCCATTGATGCAAATTTTGCGTTAATTTTTGCAATCTCGGCCATTATCTCGTCATTGCTAACTGATGATGAAGTACTTGCCACCGGCTGAGCTACAGCTGCTATGGTGTTAGTCTTGGTCACCTTACGCACATCATCTGCTATGGCGGCCAACTTATCTAGATCTTTATTATCTGTTACGGCCAAAACTGCACGAACCGTCGGTGGTAATAAATTTTGCCATAATACCTTGAGTGTTGTATCTGGTACCTTGTCTCGAGCCAGGTCTCGCATCCTTCTCAGAAGTTGTGAGGGTTTTTGGTCTCCGAGTTCCATCTCGCTTATTAGTCTCTCGATCTGCCTGTTTGCCGATTCCTCGTACATCTTGATAAGGCGATCCTTCAGCGCATCGTATCTACCGGTCGCCGGCGGATTTGTCAAAAAATCGGTAAGTTGTGTGATTACGTCAGCTCCCAGCTTCGACACTACCAGGTCGAATTTTGAGGCGTCTCCTAACCTCTGTGGGGCCATTGCTGCCTCAATCCTCAGGAACCATACTCTCGGCTGCTGCGTCCAAAAATCTGGTAACCGCGAAGCTAGGGAAATCGCAGCTAAATCCACCACTGGCGGCGGCGGCGGAGGAGGGTTAGCCATCTTTGTCTGATTTTATAACACCACACTTTTCAGTCCGGCACCGTCAGTCTCAGAAGGCACGTTTCACTGGAGTCACCACTTTTGTACTATTATTGGTTTACTGGTATTATTTAGATGTTCAGCTACTAGTGTCTTTAGCAAAGGGTGTGTAAGGCAAAGTTCACTGAAGAGAGTTCCATTCAAAACACAGAAAGTGAGGTAAAACTTGATGTCTATATTCTGGCATCCACAATACGCAACAAATTATAAAGGGTGTACAATTGATGACAACACGCGAGCGACACAAAGGTTAGGAGACGACTGGCTGACCCGCGCGGAGGGCGTCGGGAAGTGAACAAAATGCTTACATTGCTAAACGTGACCTAGACATGTGTAACTACAACTTATTAGCATTAGATAAAACAGCCCCAAGACTTACACCACTCGCATCAGTTTGTAACCGAAAAATATTCTCTTCTGAGAAGTTCGGAAACTCCAGAACTGGTGGTGAACTCAGTGCTAACTTTAGAGTCTCAAAAGACTTCATGCATTCTTCCGACCACTGAAACTCGATATTCTTCTTACATAACCTAAGCAATGGAAACACAACTCTAGCAAAATCCTTCACAAATTTCCTATACAGCGTAGCGTCACGTTGGCAAAGAGAGAGGACAGTCAATTTGACCACTTTTAGAGTACGGTGAAGGTCTCAATGTTTTGATTTCTTCATCTGTAAAGGATACATCTGATTTAATGTCGATGAGAAGCTTGAAGATGCAATCTTTCATTTTTAGAAATGATCCTATCATATCACTTAAGCTGGACCACCTGGTTCGACAGTCTAACTGCAACTGGATGTTTTCTTTAAATTCTTTACTAACGTAAGCTTTCAAAGCATCGGCTTTGAGAGGTGACTTCTTGATTGATCTTACAAGGCATCGTACTTTGCCAATTAAATCTTTGTACATTCTTGGATCACCAGTACGAACTTGTACACTTTCTACTTCAAATCCACCTCAATCCATTGATGACTCGCCATGTTCGTCATCTTCGTCGCTTTCTGAGTTTGAGCGGTCAAGGGATTCAATTTCATGCTGAAGAGACGGTTCGGGTAGGGCTTCATCAGTAGTCATTGGCTCCGTTTCGGTAGTGGTAGTTGTTTTGTACAATGCATCGATGACAGCAAGCTGAATTCCGTGGGCGAGGCATAATTGATGGTGGCCAGAGATGTAAGAACCCATTTTTTTTCATGACGCTGGCGCCGTCGGTTGTTTGACTGACGATATCTTCCTCCAGAATGATATTGAATTTGGAAAGGTGCTCACGTAGAATAGATAGAGCAACTATAGCTGTCATGGATCCCGTTATTATGACAAGTCCAAGGTTTTTGAACTCGAAACCTCCCAAACCTCTGCAATGAAGGTTTATGTTCATATATCTCTTGTTTCTTAGAGAGGTCCATTCATCGAGGGTCAATGTGAATTCTTTCATTGTCGTAATAGTTTTTAATGTTTCATGTTTGACTTGTTCGGCATGTTAAAAAACCATTTTCGCAATGGTGTTTGGTGATTTAGGTAATTCGTACCCGCTCTTTTTAAAGACTTGCCGCAGGTCTTGACTTTCAGAAAAGAATCTAAAACTTGCCCCATCTAAAGCTGTCATGCGTGAAACAACAGCTTCCATTGATTCCGAAGACTTAAAGTAATCAGTCATTAGCTTTCGTTTCTTGGGTACTGTGGCGTCGTCTTTGGATGTAGAAGGCTGATCTGTAGCTACTTTGGTGATAGAATGCACAGTTCGTAGATGTGTATGCAGACCGGTAGTGGATCCTCCAGTAGTTTTTATTTTGCTACTACATATCTGGCATTTTGCGGTTTGTCCGTCATCTGATCGATGAAAATGATCCCATACAATCGATGAACGTTCTTTGAGAAATTCTGAATATTTATCTATTTTTTCTGATGACGCCCTGCAAAAGAATTAAATAATTTTTATACTTATAGAAAACCAGATTTTTAAGATCCTTACCGAATATTACCTTTATTTTAAATGGTTACGTTTTACTAGTTAAGTAAGTATACTTATGGAAGAGCGGAGCCCTCCATCCAACACAAGTTCTTAAGAACTAAAAGAAAGGCTCCCCCTCCCACACTGTCTTATGAATTAAATAAATATATTTTTAATTTGTTTTTCGAAGTTTATTGTAAACGAAAGTATAATTTTCAAAGTTGTAACTAGAATATTTAAAATAGACATTGAATTAGAATAATATATTAATTGTAAAAGTACTTACATTTGGTTTTGAGTCAAAACTTTTCACTAGCCACAAACACAGTGTTAACTCACTCAGTATCCGAAAACAACTTGCACAAGGGATAGCCTTTGTGCGAATAAGCAAGCTGTAGGGTACATCAAAGAGTAAAAGAGAAGGAAAATACTTTTATGGCTTTGCATTAGCTTTAGATCGCTAGCTGCATTCGCTTATCAACGGCGCATTGTTGTGCCGACCTAAACAAAGACGCTATTATAAAAGAAGTACAGACCTCTTATCCCACAAGCGCGGGTTTGCCATACTTGTGTGTGTTATCTCTCTCTCTTTTCGTTGGACGACTCGGTGTCCAAAACGAAAAGAGAAAGAGATAACACACACAGGTATGGCTAACCTGCGCTCGTGAGATAAAAAGACTGTAACGGGCGTCAAGAGAACATAATAATAATGACCACAGTTTTTTACAAAGTTCCAGGTGTTTTCAAATAATGTTTTCTCAATCGGATATTAAGATATTTGATCACTTAGTATCGGAATCGTAATATCGGAACTTTTGCTCCGGGATTCCGATATTACGATATTCCGAGATTCCGATTAGCGTTGCCGAACTATCGATAGTAAAACTATCGATAGTTTTCCTATCGAAACCCCTATACAATCGATAGGCCAATCGATAGTATCGATACTATCGATACTATCGATTGTTCAGAATGAGGCAATACTATCGGTCAGCTTCGATAGTATCGATACTATCGATAGTATCGAAGCTGACAATCGAAAAAACAATCGATAGTATCGATAGTATCGAAGCTGACAATCGAAAAAACAATCGATAGTATCGATAGTATCGATAGTTTTGGTCTATCGATAGTCGGCCGATGAGCGATAGTATCGTTCAGTCAGGTATGGATTATTTTACATACATATAATTATCATGACTTTATCTCTTGTGGGGTAGACAGAGCGTTCACGGTCGTAAAATTACTCAGTAAAGCGACAGTAATCATTGCTGTCGCTTGCTATCGCCGCGTCTGAGGGCCGTTTCAGTAATCACGCGTAATCACTAAAGTGACAGGTTGTCAGCCTGTCGCCTAAAATTGCAATACACATGAAACCCATGGGAAAGAAATAGGATGATGCTATTCTTAGCCGGCATCCCACGGCTAATGGGTTAATTATTGTATGTGGATTATTTTAAAAGATTTTTTAAATTTTAATAATTAAAGTAAATTCATTTAGCCATAGTATTTAGCAATGAATGAATTAGTTATACAATTAGATACATAAAAATACACCTATAGTTTTAAAGGCATTTGCACACTAGATGCGTGCGCCTGCGTCTGCGTGCGTGCAGGAAAAAATAGTATGGATATGACAGGAGAATGAAATCGACGCATCACGTGATGTATCACAATAGATACCTACGCATCACCTGTCATGTCAAGTTGTAGCGACCTCTGGTGGCTACAACATGAAGCTCACTCAAGTGGTTCACATGCATACAAGACGCAACAGGAGTTCTCAACATATCGGAGAGATGGCGCCACGTGACAGAACAATGGGCCTGAAACGCGATATCGAAGTGTTCACCGCGCAACGCATATATACAACTTCCAATCCAATCCAGGTGGACCCGTCGGTCCCCTGGCCACAACACCCGGCCAGGCGGGTAGCTACCCTTTTCCCGACACCACCTGGATTAATCCTGTCACCCGCCATAAAGTAATAAAACAAAAATTGAACAAGAAAGGCTATTATGAAATATCTGATTATATGCAGGATAAATCTCCATGGGAGTAGTTTTAAATGTATAAAGTTGACTTTAAATGACGAAACAGTTAGAATTATCTACTGTATATATATTATATTGTATTTTATGTTTATTTCAGCATAGCCATTTTCGGCTATTAATTTTTTATTATTATTTTTTTAACTTAGCTAGGGTAGCTTAGGGCATGAGCAATTGTATTTAGAATATATATTTAGAATATTTATAATATATACTGAAACGGCCCTCAGACGTGGCGATAGCAAGCGACAGTAATGATTACTGTCGCTTTACTGAGTAATTTTACGACTGTGAACGTTCTGTCTACCCCCCAAGAGATAAAGTCATGATAATTATATGTATGTAAAATAATCCATACCTGACGGAACGATACTATCGCTCATCGGCCGACTATCGATAGACCAAAACTATCGATACTATCGATACTATCGATTGTTTTTTCGATTGTCAGCTTCGATACTATCGATACTATCGATTGTTTTTTCGATTGTCAGCTTCGATACTATCGATACTATCGAAGCTGACCGATAGTATTGCCTCATTCTGAACAATCGATAGTATCGATACTATCGATTAAAAATCGATAGTTCTTACCATCGAAAAACTATCGATAGACTATCGATTGTCTATCGATAGTCCACTATCGAGCGGCAACGCTAATTCCGATATTCATGCCATAGGTGGTGGTGAACTGATCGTGGATCAGATCCTTGATGACGTGTGCCCCGCTTGCGGCCACCGTACCGACCTGGTTGATATTGGTACTGCGGTCTTCTTTCGATGATTGGTTACCCATGGCTTGGTTTCGCTGCCAAATCTGGTTGTTGCCGTCAGTGGTTAGCAATGCAGATTTGAAATTCAGTGCCTTGTCTAGACGTGCCCGCTGTTACTAGCTCAGACACATGACCGTGGCTAGTTTGTGAGCTCTCAACAATTTTATCTGCGACTTGGCTCAGCTTGTCAAGCGTTAAATCGTCGCCGGTTGTTGCTAAAACGGTGGTTACTGAAAATGGCAAATGTCTCAGCTACATTAAATTCACGCTCAGCTATTCAATTCAGCTACATTAAATTAATGGTGTCTATTACGTATGCCAGTATGGTCAGGCATACGTAATGGAAAGGAAATGTTGACATTGCATATATGATGGTTGGAGTCCAGGTTCTTCTATGGCGGGACTGATGACGTCATGCAGCGTGATGATGAATGCATCATCACCAGTACTGCATCGCGACAACACAATGGTGTTGTCGCGATGCAGTACTGGTTCCAATCTACGCTGTGAGTCGGGACGCCTAAGGTGATTTGAGATGATGCGATGATGGAAAACCAGTGTAACTGCCGATGCTGCGACTGCGGCGGTTGCTGATGCGTGAGCTAAAGTTCTTCAAAAAGCTTGCGTGTCCAATGCCGGTGGTCACCAATATTACGAATGCCATTATGGTCAGGCATACGTAATGGAAAGGAAATGTTGACATTGTATATACGATGGTTGGAGTCCAGATTCTTCTATGGTCAGCGCTCCAGCGCGGCCGTCGCTGAAGGCTGCCATGCTCGACGCGGGTTGATGATCGGTAGCGGAGCGATATTATAAAGACCGTAGCTGTTTACTTAATGCACATTTGTTGCTAATACTATACATCTTATATACTAACGAATCCGTATTCTAATCTTGCTAGAACTATGACGTAAATCACGTAGGGCATTGAGACACGATCAAAGCCCCCTACGTAAAAATATGCCACTATGTTGCATCCGCAACAGTACACCCCCCTTTGAGAAAAAAAATCGTTTAGACTCTTAAAATGCAAAAATTACTTGACAATAACATAGATATCTCAAAACCACAAAAAATAAACATTATGAATTGATCCGTTTGATGAACGTGCTAAACTGCTGATTAGACTAGTCGCCGTCTTCGTTGGAATGTGTTGCTGACCGGGCAGATTGCTGTGATTCCGTGTTTCGCCAACTTGCATTTCTCGTCGTTGTAGTAACATTTACCTTGTTCAATCATATGACATTTCTTGTCATCATTATCTTGTGTCGCGCTGCTTCAAATAATATTATTTCAAATAAAACCGAGGGAAAACTGCATCCTCGTAGTTCCTTGTTGCTCCAGTCCTGGGCCACGGACGAGCGAAAATTGCTCAAGCTCCTCTTTGGGCGAGTTTTGGCTTCAACTGACTGTCCGCATATGCTGTAGCTATGCAGGTTCAAATTATAACCGACTACGCAATTCCGAGTGGAAGCGGCACTGTGTCAGGAAAGTGCTGAGTGCTGGCGACGATAAACATTTTCAATTTCTCATTTGATACTTCTTGCGACGATTACGTAGATCCCGTAGATTCCTTGTTCCATTTAAGGCTTGCTGTGTGCGCAACAAAGCGACCAATGCGTCTAATACTTGAACGGCGGCAGTGCGGCAAGCTACAGTGTGGCGTGATATTTTCTGTGCGTTGCGCGCGGAGCGGGGTATTGCGGCACGGTTGGGACGTGGATAAGGAACGGTTGCGGCGCGGTTGAGGGCGGTTGCGAGCGGTTGCGGCGCGGTTTTCGTGCATTTGCTTTCTTTGGCGTGGCGTTCTGTAGGAAGGCGATGATTCTTGAATGTTACTTCTCGGAGGGTGGATAGATCCCTGTCTGAAGTGGTGCATTGGAGCTACGTCGAGTGATGTGTTAAAATCAGACAGGTGGCGGGACTGATGACGTCATGCAGCGTGATGATGCATTGTGTTGTCGCGATGCAGTACTGGTTCCAATGTACGCTGTGAGTCGGGACGCCTAAGGTGATTTGAGATGATGCGATGATGGAAAACCAGTGTAACTGCCGATGCTGCGACTGCGGCGGTTGCTGATGCGTGAGCTCCAGTTCTTCAAAAAGCTTGCGTGTCCGATGTCGGTGGTCACCAATATTACGAATGCCATTATGGTCAGGCATACGTAATGGAAAGGAAATGTTGACATTGTATATATGATGGTTGGAGTCCAGGTTCTTCTATGGTCAGCGCTCCAGCCCGGCCGTCGCTGAAGGCTGACATGCTCGACGCAGATTGATGATCAGTAGCGGAGCGATATTATAAAGACCGTAGCTGTTTACTTAATGCACATTTATTGCTAATACTATACAGCTTATATACTAACGAATCTGTATTCTAATCTTGCTAGAACTATGACGTAAATCACGTAGGGTTGCGATAACTACGCTGGGGTTGCTGAAGTGATACACAGGAGTACATTGATTACACTGAATTTCTTTATTACTCACATACATCACCTTATATACTATTCAGAGATACTTACTAATACGTGCTTTATTTGGGAGAGAGAGGCCTATCTAATCATCTAATCATTGGCGTGCTAGTATGCTTCTTAGCATATCACACCTCCCCTGAAAAGGATAGGCGTCCCTCCCCTGAAACGAGCCTCCTTAAAATAGGAAAAAAAAATGATAAATTTAAAATATTAATACACTAAAAGATAAAATATTTTCACTCATTAAATTTCTTAGTTCTATTCTTATGCACTAAATAATCTTTATTATTCTTAATTATCTTCACATTTTCGCCTAAATCTCTTATTACAACATATGGACCTAAATACAAATCATTTAACTTATTGTAATTTTCATTTTTTATTAAAATTAAATCTCCTTCCTTATAACTAATTTTATTTAACTTGTTATCGAAACTAACTTTTCTAATTTCTTTTGATTTCAATAAGTTATTTCTCGCATCCAATTGTGCCTTCTGTAACCTATATTTTAATTCCAATGGATAATTATCATGTATATATAATGGTTCTACTCTACGTAACAAATTATTTGGTATATTACAATTTTTCCCAAAAACTAACTCATAGGGGGAATACTTCGTACTCGTGTGAACTGACGTATTATAAGCGAAACACCAATACGGTATCCAAGAACTCCAATTTGATGATTGCTTGGCTTGAATTCTTAAATAACAACCCAAATGTTTATGCCAATTTTCTAAGGATCCTATACTCTCATGGTGATATGGTGTCGAATTAATTTTCTCAATAGATAGCAATTTACAAACATTTTCTAATATGGAATTCATAAATTCCGTTCCACAATCAGTTGCAATTATATTCGGAACACCATATCTCATGATGAAATTTTCAACCAAAGTCCTGGCCACCGTATCCGCTGATTTGTCTGGAATAGGATATGCTTCGACAAACTTCGTCAGTTCGCACTGTAAGGTAAGTATATATTTATTCCCACTATGATCAACCTCCAACGGTCCAACAGTATCTAAAAATATTTTCTCAAAAGAAGAGGTAGCTGTGGAAGTTATACACATTTCCTCCTTAATATTCCTATTTATGAATTTCTGTTTTTGACATTCAGCACAATGTTTTACATAATTCGCAACGTCTTTGTACATATTATTCCAGTAGTATTTCTTCCTTATATTCTTTACCATTTTAGTGATCCCAACATGCCCACTAGACGGCAATAAGTGATAATCGTTCAAAATCACTCTTATCATTTCCTTGTCGCTTATCCTCTCTACATCACTTACAATGCATAAACGAGGAAACAAATTATTTTTAGAAGCTTCTTGTGTCAATATTTTAATACAATTCTTATTGAGCTCATTTTTAACCAATACTAACTCTACTATACCATTACTTTTACATAATTTTATCAGCTCTCCCATCGTTGCGTCTCGGCGCACCTCCGTTAGTAAAGAGTCCTGACTTATGTAAAATGTAGAGTTACTAAAAATAATATCCCTTAAGGGTTGATTACCTTCTATACCTTGAATAGTCTTTAAATATTTGTTCGAACAAACTACCAATTCCACGTCATTTGAAGTTTTTTTGATAATATCCACTACTTTAGGCCGGCCGGAACCTAAGAGCGAACTATCATTCCCCTCACAAACTCCTCTGTCATATCCGGTGTCTTCCAAACGCCGTTTCATAGAACGCGTTAAAACTCCTACAAAGTTTGTATTTAAACCTTTCAACTCCTCCGACGTCATAATAATACGTGACAAAGCATCTGCCGTTACATTTTCCGACACCTTCACATACTCTATCTCAAAATCAAACTCCTCTAAAGCAAGCCTGAACTTTGTCAACCGACTATTAGGGTCCGTCATACTAAATAAGTGCACTAATGGTCTATGGTCTGTCAAAACTCTAAACTTCCTACCAAACAAGTAAGGACGAAAATGTTTAACAGCCCACACTACAGCTAATAACTCCTTATGTATTGTTGGATAGTTCATTTCTGATTTATTTAGCTGTCTACTAGCATAAGCTACAGGCTTATTATTACTATTTGACAAAACAGCGCCTAAGCTTACACCACTCGCATCTGTCTGCAACCTGAACACATTCTCTTCCGAAAAATCTGGATACTCCAGAACTGGTGGCGAACAAAGCGCCAACTTTAGGGTTTCAAACGCTTTTACACATTCCTCTGACCACTGGAACTCGACATTTTTCTTACATAATCGATGCAACGGAAAAACTACTCGCGCAAAATCCTTTACAAACTTCCTATAAAAATTAGCAAAAGCTACAAAACGCCGAACTTCGTCTACGTTTTTAGGAACAGGATAATTACGCAACACCTCAATCTTGCTACTGTCAGGCAATACTCCGCTCGGTGTTATCACGTGTCCCAAATAATTAATCTCTTTCTTCAAAAACTCACATTTACATGGATTTAACTTCAAATTGACTTTCCTGAACCTATCTAACACCTTTATCAGATTAACATTATGCTGATGTAAACTTTTCCCAAAAACTATTACGTCATCAAGATACAAAAAACAAACTTCGTAATTTAACCCTGACAAAGCCATGGACATGAGCTTAGAAAACACACTCGGACTTGTCTTCAACCCCATTGGTAGTCTCTTCAGCTGGTACTGTTTATCTGCTGTAAAAGCTGTGTACTTCCTACAATCTGGAGACAACGCTAACTGATAATAACCTGAACTTAAATCCAAATGTGAATAATACAAACACCCAGATAAAGAATCAATTATCTCCTGTATATTTGGCAATGGAAATTTTTCGTCAACTATTTTCTTATTCAAAAGCCTATAATCAATCACAATCCTCCACTTCCTTTCATTACTACTATCCAACTTCTTCGGTAAAAGCAACAAAGGAGAAGACCACTCACTAGAACATTCCTCAATTATGCCATCATCCAACAGCTTGCCAACCTGCTTCGATAACTCCTCCTTTTGTGCTCGTGGTATTCTATACGGCTTGACATAAACAGGAGTGGCATCATTTTGCAACTTTATGTCATATTCGAATAAATTCGTCACAGACAATTTATCTCCCGGCATGTGAAACACATCCGCATACTTAGCACATATTTTCTCAATGGACTCTCGCTCTTCCTCCTTCAAATAAGTTCCCAACTTAAGCGACTCAAATAACTTTTTAACTCTATCCACAGACAAACTATTCCCCGACTCAAAATAACAAACATCATAGTCCGTATAATTCTTCACTTTTGGACTAAAATTTCCTAATGACACATCCTCCTCCCGCGTATTTAAAAATCTCACCGGAACCCTACCGCCGTCACATTCTACAACTGAAGCTGCTACGAACACCCCTGGCGACACCTCCTCTGACTGAATAACATAAACACCCTTTAACGCTGTTGGCACGTACTTAATAATTTCACACCTACTCGGAACAGTCACTGTCTGCTCTTGACCTAAAAACAATTCCGTACATAATTTTACACCTGAATTATGTTGAAAACTAACTACCCTTTTCTCATAATCCACAGAACTTTTGTACTTCAACAGAAACTCTTCACCCAAAATGCCATCTTTCTTACACTGCAAATCGTCAAAAACATAAAACTTATGCGAAAAACTATATCCATCCAAACATAAATCAATATAAATATAACCTACAGAAACTAGATCTCCACATACCCCTTTTATTCTAAGCCTATCTGGCACTACTTTAAACTTATCTAACAGCCCTTGTAACCATCCTAACTTTAAAATCGAAATATTGGCACCCGTGTCCACTAACAAAGATAACCGCTTATCATAACTATCGAAGACTACGTGATTCCCCTTTCCATAACTAAATATTTCTATGTCACTGTTCGTGGTCTCGAAAAAACGTGCTCTGAGACTCATCTTCATTCGGGCACGTGTCTTGCGACTCTACACAGTTCACTACTCTATTTCGCGCGAATGGCCGATAAGATCGGCTATGATTATTTTGCTGACTACCGTGACTACGACCTCTGTTCGTATGATTCACGCGGCCCCGACCTTGCTGACTCGCTACATAGCGCGCATTAGATAGCTTCACACCTCCACCTCTGCCATTATTCCAAATATGATTATTACCACGTTGGTAACTATTTTGAGACCAGCGCCTCGGTCCAGCCACAAAACTCATACAACCCTCTGATGTATTTGGGACCACGTCGTCCTCCTCCAATGCGACCAAAATTGCCTCCCTAAGAGAACTCAAGCCTCTCGCTGAGACAATCGTCCCAATCCGCTGGCTATTTAACCCATCGGCAAAACGCTTTACAGCTGTTTTCTCGTTTAGTGGACTCAGGATCTTCTGGACTCCTTCATCCCCATCAGCCTGGGCCAACGTAAGGTCAGTCATCAGCTTCTCGATCTCATCGCCAAACGACGCTATACTCCTGCTGCCCTGCCTACACCGCTGTAATTGCGATAAAATTGCAGTATACGATTTTTTTGGCAATAAAAACTTTTTGATATCTCCAATCAGACTATCAACATTCATATATGTTTTGCTTAGTCTAACTTTAGCCCTACTCGATAGCCGAGTCCTAAGCACGAAATCAGCTAACATTTTGTGTTCCTCTGGCTTCAAGGTACTTTTATAAAATTCTAGTCCGTCTATAAGTTGTCCCAACTGGGTTTCACTATTATTATCAACTACCGGAAGCAGCGTAAGCGCTGTTTTTAAATCAAAAGACGCCATTGTGCTGACTAAAGACTCTATTTCCCGGAACAGCGAATTAAATTGCTCCGAAATTTGAACAATTAATCTTAAATCCTCAGCTACCACCTCTATTTTATTTAAAGTTTTAATCAAATTATCAAAATCTTCCTTAATCAATCTCGCTTTTAATAACTTAGTTTGCCCTTGCGCAGTTAGCCGTTTATCTTTTGCTAATTTCACTACGCTATCGCGAACTTCCTTTAACTCTTCTAGAAGTCTTTGCAAACTAGCCATTCGTAAATAAACACTATAAGTAACACCTTAAAACTACACTGAACTGCCGCAAAACACTCGCAATTCATTATTAGTTACATGCACACATATATTCACAATCTGATCGGATAGACGTGGAACCACTCAACTTATACACTCTCTGACTGAGAGCGAATAGCGCGCCGTGCCGCTCGCCGGTCTAACTCCTCCAGTAGGTGCTCATTAAAAAACCTCAACGCTTTGAGCAACACAAAAACAGCTATCGCCACTACTATCGTCAGCAACAATATCTCCGATAGCTCCATCCCAACTGTTGCTGCTGTAGCCGCCACGTTTGGTGTCTGACTGACAATAACATTATCTTTCGACTGCTGCGTCCCCATTATAAAATCAAATGCCACCAAACACAATAGCATATGGGTAAAATCAGTTGATGACTGTGCTTCCTCTTCGCGGAACACACATCTGCAGCAGGCATAGACTCTCAATATGCCATATACATTGAATTTCCGGGCTCAAAACAGTTCTTCAACATTACATATGCCCTTAGGAAAAAACAAAACAAAAAAAACTCACAGCCTTCCACGCAGGTTCGGGTAGATGACCACGGTCGCCATGCGATAACTACGCTGGGGTTGCTGAAGTGATACACAGGAGTACATTGATTACACTGAATTTCTTTATTACTCACATACATCACCTTATATACTATTCAGAGATACTTACTAATACGTGCTTTATTTGGGAGAGAGAGGCCTATCTAATCATCTAATCATTGGCGTGCTAGTATGCTTCTTAGCATATCACAGGGTATTGCGATAGGAACAAAGTCCCCTATGTGCAAATATGATATATGTTGCATCCGCAAGAGTGACACCATTTATTTTGTCGCGGTCGGTCAATGAAAGTCCTTCATTTTCCTTAATAGCAACGAATGCTTATGGTCCCCGAGATCAATTTCCAAAAGTAACTTCTCGAATTGCCGCTGGAATGATTCTTCGTAAGCATTCGATGAGCCGGTCTCTACGGGTCTTGAACTTGTATTCTTACTTTGAAGGGAAAGCTCTAAAGGAGAGAGATGTCTTAAAGAAAATGGAAAACACCAAGACGTCTAAGTCTGAGGAAAATATAAAATTATTATTCATACTTGTGTTTGCGGTCTAAGCCAAATGTTGCAGACGTAAATGAGACAAAAGGTGGTATGAGTCTGAATTATTTGTTACAATATTTCTATTTAAACACCTAACCTACATGCTAAAATTTGCCCAAAACTATCGTCGAAAACTACATCTATCTTACAAAAAGATTACTTATATGCATGATAATGTGCGTGTTATGCGATGCCGATGCTGCCCATTTCGACCGGAAACTTTGTAGATCATATTGGATGCTTGAGCGCTTTGCCGATGAGAGGCGAATGATACTAACTTCCCACAAGACGACAGCATTTATACAGAGACAACACGATATCACAGAATTTTGAAACGCACAATCGGACGACTAATTCTTCCGGACTTCGTCCCCAGTTTTAGCAACTTATGTCGCTGTTTGACTTATCCCTGCCAAGTATCACGAACGCTGGCTTGAGGCGGTCAACAGACACATTCATCTCTTTACCGTTGACGCTGACAGTGAAATATTTGTCTTATCAATAAACAAATAGAACGAACAAAAATGGTGGACTTTGCGCTGTACAAAACAAGGTTAGTTAGAAACTAATATCTCATATTCTTGGGGTAATCCACCAATAGGGTTTCTGCTATTGCTTCATCCTCGATTACTTTCCAATATCTGCTAATTGTTGAACAAGCGATATTACCTTTGCTATGTACTAAATCATGTTATTATAATCATTATATGTTCAGTCTACTCGTGACCATGGAGCGTACAACCGCTTCGAAATATCGAGGTAAAAATAAACATAATCGTGGTGATAATCCCGTAAATACTAATAATTTAAATATTACAATCATTATATCGGATCCTGTGCTACTGACGGAACAATAAAAAACGTCTGTACAAACCATGGTCTTCAAAAACATCACTCAGTTTTTGGATAACTTCCCGAGACAATTTCGCTTCTCTACATACATATATACATATATATCACGCCTTTATCCCTTGCGGGGTAGGCAGAGCGTTACAGCCGTAAGAATACGGTCGCTATCGCCACGTCTGACATTTTTGAGTATTGTTTTCTAAGGTTGTTTCAGAAAACATGTGTATCACTATAGTGACAGGTTGTCAGCCTGCCGCCTAAAAATTGTAATACACCAATACTCTAGAGTCCCTTAGTCGCCTCTTACGACACCCACGGGAAGGATGTGGGGTGATGCTATTCTAAGCCGGCATCACACGGCATCATATCATATTGAAAGAGAACTGACGAGGGAGAAGTTTTCTCTACCGCACGGTAGACCTCTGTTACAGGTTAAAATGCGGATTTGTCCTTCTACAGGAAGGGTCCTGTAGAAATTAAACTAGAGGGTCTCCTTGGATTGGGTTACTCCCTCGGTCGCTTTGTAACCCAAAAGGAAGTCAGAGGTGCTGTTCTACTCTGCCGACACCACTCGGGCCACAACAGTAAATACTGCATATACCGCCGCCTTACCGTTCGCCACTTGCTCCGGAGATTTATGGGTGCAGCATATACTGACGCTGTTGAGCAGAGTAGCACTTTCTGCCCAGTTCCTCTGCGATAGGCTGCGACCATCTATACTCCGTGTGCAGAGGCCCAACGCCAGTTCCCTGTGCGCTTCCAAATAATGTATGAGCGTGGTAATTTGGGTCACGCTCACTATTCCCGCAATGCAATATTTCAGCAATAACAATTGCCTTGTTATTTTATTAGTAAAACATTTTTTTACTACCTACTGCCTTGTTATTGCTGAAATATTTTAAAGAGGTATTAAAATTTTTCGTCTTACCACTGTCGTAGCCATAGAGAAGGATGATACTAATTAAACGGACATCCAACTGCAATGCCATTGTAATTCCATTACAATTGTGCTTGAGATTTGGCAGAATAGTAAATTTCGACATAATGGCAATGGAGTCTCAGTGGGATGACGATGGAATAACGTTGACGACGTTTGAAAGAAAAATAGCAGAAACTTGTTCGCATTGGCGATCGTTCTACGTTTATACCTATCAAAGAATTATAGCTAAAATAAAAATAATGTTGGTTAACCTCCTAAGGCCCAGCTTTTGAAATGCCTCGTATGAGTTGGGACCCACGGTACAAAATTATGCACAAAATAAATATTGGCTGTCAGGCTCAGACTGTAATTCGAAAAGTTTTAGGTGGGATATTATTTTTATATGGGCAGACTATATGTAAAGGATATGATAGTAAGGAAGAAACCACCCTATAATTTGTTCAAAATTTTGAATTTTGGGCCTTGATTTCATCCTTTCAAGTATAGCTCAATTTTAATGATTTTGTGTTTATTTGAGGAAAATAAAAGATTAAATAGCAAAGAAATGGCTTTTTTTTTATTTAAAAGATATAAAATATAACAAAATTAACTTGACTTCTAATTAACAATCTTGCAGCTTGACAGCCACAACTTGTGCTGGGGCAATGACCACACGATGATCAGTTGACGAACGTGGATGGTCGATGGCCCAGGTTGAGAACGGGGTGCCGGATCCTGAGGTTACCGAATCGTATCTCTACTACTCGGAACGAGGTCTTTAAGCCACTCGAAAGCGGCTTCTTTAGCTGGTGAATATGGCGGGTGACAGGAGGAATCCAGGTGGTGTCGGGAAAAGGGTAGCTACCCGCCTGGCCGGGTGTTGTGGCCAGGGAACCGACGGGTCCACCTGGATTGGATTGGAAGTTGTATATATGCGTTGCGCGCACTTCGATACCGCGTTTCAGGCCCATTGTTCTGTCACGTGGCGCCATCTCTCCGATATGTTGAGATATCCTGTTGCGTATTGTATGCATGCGAACCACTTGAGTGAGCTTCATGTTGTAGCCACCAGAGGTCGCTACAGTACTCCCCCTCAAGACCGGAGGTCGATACCGTAAGCGATCGTAGTGGGGCTGATGACGTCATTGTAGCGTGATGATGCAGTCTGGCGTGGCGAAGCAGTGTTGGTTCCAAATGTCCACGGTGAGTCGGGATGATGATGGAAGACCAATGAAGCTGCCGGTCCTGGTTCCAATGTCCACGGTGAGTCGGGATGATGAGGAAGACCAGTGAAGCCGCCTGTGCTGTGACTGTGATAGTTGCTGATGACGAAGTAGTTGGCTGCATGCTGTAGTGGTTGATGCGTGGTTGAAGGCTGCGAAGTCCATTGTAGGGGTCACCAATATGGCGGGTGACAGGAGGAATCCAGGTGGTGTCGGGAAAAGGGTAGCTACCCGCCTGGCCGGGTGTTGTGGCCAGGGAACCGACGGGTCCACCTGGATTGGATTGGAAGTTGTATATATGCGTTGCGCGGTGAACACTTCGATACCGCGTTTCAGGCCCATTGTTCTGTCACGTGGCGCCATCTCTCCGATATGTTGAGATATCCTGTTGCGTCTTGTATGCATGTGAACCACTTGAGTGAGCTTCATGCTGTAGCCACCAGAGGTCGCTACAGTGTGTATACCATGCGCAAAACAAACTGGCCCGCAGCGATCTTGACGGAGGGTTTAAACTTTTACGCGAAATTACAGGGTGATATTTAGGTAAAATAAAACTGTTTCTTTCTTCAGTAAAAACGGGCGCAACGCAAACTTTGTGAACACACTGGATTAGCCGGAAACCTCTTGAACGCCCACTTCTAGACTTGGATGGCTGCTATTTTTACTGGAACTGTTGACTTGACTAGCAGCAGCAGCAGGGGGCTTCAGCGGCTCAGGTGATGCCGCTGGTTCGGGCCTATGAGGTAACCCTCGTGCCCGGGCATCTTCTCGAGGGGAACTCAGTCCCCCTGGTCCTGTGTTGGGTCCACTGGGGGCAAGTCGGGGTGAGGGGTCACGGGATGTTTTTTTTTCCCCCTTTTTACTTGACTAGAAAACAACAGCCGCCAACCCATAGACTCGAGCGTTACTGTAAAGAGAGCCGCGGTTCGCTCTTGATTTCTAGCGCTAATCAACTCGGCTTTTTCACTACGTGTGTGTCACTTATCAACGCCTTGCCCTTTATATTGTAGTAATAGTTACAAACATTTTTGCATTTATGAAACATATACATGGTAGCTATTTAAATATAAAGTCTTAAGGTTCTAGGTATTATACAATTATTGTTATTGGACATTTACTGACAATATTTTTGCATATCACAACAAATTATGAGACTAAATAATTTCTAATTGGATATGTAGATTTTTCTACTAATTATTATTTTTATATTCTAGGTGTGTATTTATACTGTAGGCATGTACTAAAAATAGTTTGGATGATGCAATTCTCCAGATATAGACGTAAACTGAGTTTTTTTTACAAGCTATGTCCAATTTTTGTGATATGACTTATTAAACTATTTACATGGTGTATACGTATTATTACAGCCACTACACCTCCCCCGAAGTCCCGATTCACCCCCGGGGTTAGCAGAAAAAAAATGTTGAAGCATATTTCTTGTCAATACTTGAACTTTAATAAAACATTTTTTTATACTACAATTACTGTTCTTATATTGTAAATATACCACTCATAAAATAATACAAAATTAATTTTAAATAAAATAAATGTATCCTACCGTTTAGATTTAATGGGCCTTCTTACTATACTTAATATCTACTTACGAAAATAATTAAAAATAGACAATAAATAAAAAGAAACGATAAGAATGAAAAAGTTGTATATTATTTGCTATTATTTGTAAACTATAACTATATTAATTCTTATTAAATTAAAACTATATTAATTAAGTGAGCAGGAAGGTGTTTGCCGCGTACGGTTCGTTGAAAAAGCTCAAGAATCTTTTGCCGACCAAGACTAAAATTTCTTTAGCACATTCGCTTCTTCTACCAATACTGGATTATGCAGACGCTTCCTATCCTGACTTAACTGTTGAACTGCTGAACAAGCTCGAGCGTCTGCAGAATCTTTGTATTAGGTTCATCTTCGGTCTGCGGAAGTATGACCATGTTTCCTCGTACCGATCCCAGCTTCAGTGGTTGCCCATATCTCGCCGACGGGACTGTCATATCCTTTCCCTTCTTTTCTCCATCCTCTTCAATCCTAAATCTCCTCCCTACCTTAAAGAGCGCTTCATCTTTCATTCCACGACCTTGCCTCGAAATTTACGCTCTAGTGAAAGTATGAGGCTCAACCTTCCCCCGCACAGGACCGACTTCTACGCAGACTCTTTCACGGTGCGAGCGATCAAGCTGTGGAATTGTTTGCCTGAGGAGGTTCGTCGGGCCCCGTCTCTTGAAACTTTCAAGTTAAGGGTTAAAAAGCACTACTTATCTGGAATTGAATAATTTTCTCTTATTTGTTGTCTACTTGTTTTTATTGCTCTACATTGTATTATCTATTATATCTGTACTTAATTAACTGTTATCCTTTCTTTCTTCGTAATGCATACTATCCTGTCATCCATAGCTTAGATATGTATTAGTTTATATTAATGTATTTATTAGTATATTATGTTTTGTATACAGAATTATTTGTGTATTGATATGTAAAATTGTATATGTATTTTATTATGATTTATGTAGTATGTACTAGTAGGTAATATTTGCACTATCCCGCTTCCATAATCGCACTCTCTCTTTCACCCTAAGGTTGCCTGGTAGAGAATGCTACCTAGCATTAAGGCCGCCTTGTTGTACTTTTTCCTTTGTTTGTGTTTTCTACATGTTGTTTTTTGTGCAATAAAGAATTTTGTTATGTTATGTTATGTTATTAATTATCCTGCCACTCTTGAATTCTGGAAGTAGAGGCAAAGAATAAGTGGTTCTGAGGAATATCGTCTACTGATATTGAAGGGCTATAGGACGGGAGTCTGTCGAAAATGTCTTCTTCAACTTCTTGGTTTTCTATTTCAAGATCACTCTCTTCTGTGTTGCTTTCCTGTGTGTGTTCTTCATGTAGAATGGGCTTCACAATAGCGACTGGCTTCGCTTTTTGAGTCGGGGTCGTCCGTTCGTGTTGTAGCAGCCACAAAATATCCTGGTATAGGCTACCAGAGATAGGCCACTGGATAATTAATTCGTCTTCTGACTCGCAGGAGTCGACGACAGTGTCTGAAAAGATAGACAGTGTCAGTCCGATCAGTTCTCCCCAGAACAACTCCTAAGCCTAGTCTCGCCCCAAGGGCGTGTTTGGGCTGGTTGTTTGAACAACCAACCAAATATTTCCGGGTGAACACGTGCTCCCCACCAAGCCGACAGGCGTAGTTTTGATGGCCCCGGGGCCGAAAACGTTGAGTCTCACAAAAAAAAAAAGACAAAGGCCTACAGGCCACCATAGAACTTCAGAGAAATTCTATGTTGAAGAATCCCACACTTCTGACACCAAAATTTTTATGTTATATCCGTCCTCGGAGAGTCAACGGCTAAACAGGTAACGTGGATGAACGTATCTTTCTTGAACACAAAGCACTGGATATTGATTTAGCAACTAGGTTTATTAACCCTCAATTTACTTCGTGAAATTTACTGACGTTAACACCTTACATAAGTCCCTTGGACTCACATAATTTTAAAGCGTGGTTTTATGAAATGAAACATACTTTTACAAAATATTATTTATATTTCTTATTCAGTAAAGATTTAGGAACCAGAAAAAAAACTAAAATAAAATTCAAGAGAAAATAAAGAAAAACTTGTTTTAGCAGTCTCAATAAAGTACGGATTTTTTAGACCTTTACAAAAGTACCAAAAAATATTAACTAACATAAGTTTTTACCTTATTTATACTCTGAAAGGCAAAAGAAACAAAAAAAAGTTAAAAAATAAATAAATGCTTACATAAATAAAAAAAACGTGCAAAGATTTTCCCAGTGCTTACAGGCAACGGCGGCATATTTTTTTTGAGCAAGCCAAACATACTGGCTTCAGACATTTGGTACATAAATGCGCAGTCTTTGTTCTTTTTTGTAAAGGCAAAGATAGCAGTATCTTCTTTCATTCCGGGGTAGCATGTCATGGGTTTCAGAGTAACTCGCGTTTTCAGGAATACCTTTTTTCAAGATAAATAAAATGGAGGACCGAAGTTGGCCTGGAAGACGAGTCTTGTGCAGACGTGTCATCAAATTCGCTTTGTTAGGGTTTCTGCAATGTTTTTTAGAAAATCTAATCTCGTCAGTCTTGGAACATTGCTTTGGCTTCCATAAGTGACTTGTACATTGCAACAGGCCATATCAATTATCCTGAAGAACACAGCCATAGGCCAGCAGGTCGTTCGTCTACTGCACGGCCGGCCCCGAGGCAGTGCCTTTTTTATCCCACTCGTGCCGCGTTTCTACTAGGAACATAAAATTGTTATAAAAAAGAGAAGATTGTGTCTGACAATTTTCTCTTTTTAACAATGACTAATTTATGTTTTAGTGACAGTATTGTATTGTAAATTTTTGACTTTCTGAAAGTATTCGTTGTGAATCTACTTGGAAAATAAACGATTGAAATTTGAAAATTTGAAATTGAATACACAGAACACTTTTGATCAACCGAATCGACACCTCCTTTTGTGGAATTGTAATACATGATTACTTCAGGTTTTTTAGTAACATCGTCAATTTCATTGTCATGGTGCATGGAAGAGTACAGCACTACATATTTATTCTTCTTTGGAACGTAACTGACAAGAATACAATCTTTAGTAAATCCAAAAATAGAAGATTCCACAGGAGAAACTCTTTTGGTATGAATCTCTTGTTTTTTTTAGAGTACCCGCTGTTGTCAAGCCTCTTGCCTTCAACTCTTGAAGCAGCTCCATTGAGGAGTACTAGTTGTCCGTGGTGACATTGATGTTTGTGTTCAAGATAGGCTTACACAAGCGTAGTGTGGCCTGAGTCGGTACTAATTTTTTTTCTCTTCCTTTGTCAAACCAAATCCATCTGAACCTTTTCCGGTGTATAAGTAAGTGTTGCAAGTGTTGCAGATTACCGCCGTCGACTACATAGCCGAACGCCGTGTGAAGAAGTCTCGGTAGGTAAGTAGGCTGGGACGCATTGGGAGCTGGTGGAGATGCAGGCTGACACTCGAGTATGACATGTGGCTAATTGAGCAGCAACACATTGTAGGCATCTTGGAGGCGACTTGCTCACCATGGTAGGCCTGGCTGGCGCCGCGGCCGCGGTCGCGCACACCATCCTGGCCGACTGCTTACCATCCTCGCTTTGGGGAGGACGCTCAGAGTTTGGCCGCTCCGAGTTCTCAAGCGCAAGGGCACGCTTCTCTTTGACGGCTCCACGCTGTCTGTTCAAAGTCGCTATTTTCTGCGGTTCCGTCATCTTGCACTATTTACCGTTCTACGGAACAACACGTTGGTATTTTTAACGATAATAACTGCACTTTAGCACTGATTTTTACTGTATAAGCACAAGAAACGAACGCAGACGCAGAGGAAACGAAAAAATGGCCGACGTATCGACGATCAACCAAATCAATCGATCAATCGGATAAAGGTGCGTTCAGAATCTCAGCTCCAACCAAATGCGATGTGACGAACACGACGGAACAGGAACAGCAGGTCCGTTTACAAAGCAAGTGACGTAAACAAAACGCAGTAATGCACTCACTGCTTGCTCAAAAAAAAGTTGACGCGCCGTTTTTGTAGCCTTTGCCCTTGAATACCCGGTAAGGTTATCCAAATCAAAGAACAAATGAATCATGGTAAATCTTGCATTTTACCTATGATTGGACGACAAATGTATGGATGTATGATGTTGCACTTGTAGTAGGTGCACTTCGCCACGCAATTAAAGGCAAACAATGCACACGGACGAAGGCAAAATGTAGAAAACAAGGCACAAATACCTCTTTCGTATACATAGGTATACTTGCGGTTGACGATGACGACGTCTTTTGGCGTATATTATAGCACGAATAATTGCTATAATGAAAATTTTCCGCTTTCTTCTGGTTCCCGGTGGCGTACACGAGGTACTCTTCTTCCCTTAATACTGCACAAAGATTGATGTGGCTCCGAGTTCACCCTAACTGCACACGCGAAAAAGAACAAAAACTATACAATCCTCGTTAGTCGAAGGACCATGTTTACTTTTAGTAATTTTGATAGAAGACTGTAAGATAGGGCTGCAGAGATTGTGAAGTCAAATTCTTATTAAATTTAAAGAAAGCGTATATTAGCGTGTCTTACAACGTTGAACCAGTTACAAGAAGGTACAGATAACAACATTTTTTTAAAAGTGTTACAAGTTTAGAAAAATAGTTCCATCAATGCTGGAAGAATCCAACACTACTGGACCGAGGCTCGGAGGCCTACGCTCGTATTGCGAACCTACTGTATCCCTGCCAATTTGTTCCGTAGGTACAGGGCGTCCGGTGGCAGAATTAGGATTTCAAAATTAAATAATATAAAAACTACGAAATATATATTTTAATTTCAATGACTATAACAAATCAGGAAAATGCGGGTTTTATTTCTTAAAAATTATATCGTCCAAAAGTTCACCGTTACGGCGGACACACTCTTGGAATCTTGCTTCAGTATTCCGCGCCACTCGCTGGAGTAGGGATATCGGGATGCGATTCACCTCGCGCACGATATTTTCCTGTTTCATAAACTTTACTTTTGAGGTACCCCCACAGAAAAAAGTCCATGGAAGTAAGATCCGGCGACCTGGGTGGCCAAGGGATGTCACCGAAACGGTTAATCAATTGGTTAGGGAATGAGTCACGAAGAAGCGTCATGGTCTCTAGCAGTGTGAGGCGTGGCGCCATCTTGCTGAAACCATGTCTGTGAACTGAAGGCAGGATGTTCTCTCAATGTTGGCAGAAAAAAATCGTTAAGCATGCGCCGGTAAGAATCGCCGCTCACAGTAACAGGTTGTCCTTGGTCATTTTCAAAAAAATAGGGTCCGATTATTCCTTTGCTTGACAATGCACACCAAACCGTCACTTTTGGACTGTGAAGTGGTTTTTGATGTTTCAATTCTGTCCTTTAGGTGACCAATAACTGCAGTTTTGTTTATTTCCACTTCATTTTAATTTTTGTTCTTTTTAATTCCTTCCTTAGTTACGACGTGGCCTAAATAGTCCACTTGGGAGCGGCAAAAATCGCACTTCTTTTTATTTATTTGCAGACCCACCTGTCTTCTTCTCTCAAATATCTCACTTAAATGAACTAAGTGTTGTTCAAATGTTTCTGAACAGCAAATAATGTCGTCTTGATACATGTGGCGAACTGTGAATGAGATATGGATGGTTTTAAGTCTAATTTATTAAAGTTAAAATACAACTATTTATTCTACCTAACACGTGTTAAAATAACATAATATCTATCTTATAAAATACGCTCTATCTTAAAACTAGATAACAAAGATAGTGGTTATCGACAGATAATGTGCGTGCGGTGGAGCCAGCCAGTAGGGCACGCACATACCTCCCCCCCTTGGGCGAGAAAAAGAAAATCGCTGGTCAAGACGGGTCTGTTGAAGGCGCCGACTAACTTCCTTTTGAAGGCTATTAGCTTATTAAAAATGTAGATGAATAGTGCCGCCAACAGGATACCAACGAGGATGACGGTGGTGGTGAACCGATCGTGGATTAGATCCTTGATCTCTTCCTTGATGCCGTGCACGTCGCTTGAGGCCACCGGACCGATCTGGTTGATGTTGGTACTGCGGTCTTCCTTTGATGATTGGTTGCCATGACTTGATCTCGCTGCTAAAACTGCTGTTGCTGCCGCAGTGGTTGCTGGTCCCAGCGCCGAAGGGTTGCTTGTTGCTGCCGATGACTCACAAGAAGTGAATGTTGTTCATCGTATTTGCAATGTATTTATATTGCGACTGTGTGACGTTATTAAACGTGAAAAAGCACTGTCGGGCGGCTTAATCTTCCGGACTTTGTGCGAAATTCGACTTTGCTTTTAGCAACTTCTGGAAATGTTTTCGACGCGGCAACCTTATCATCGTCACGTAGAAAGAAAGCAGATTTAAGGCGATCTACGGACACGTTCGATTCCTTTCCGTTGACATTGACTATGAAATATTTGTCATTTCTGCATAAAACTTGATAAGGACCATCGTACGGAGGAACCAAAGATTTTCTGAGTCTGTCGCAGCGTATGAAAACATGTGAGGTGTTAAAACTATAAGACATTATAACGGGTTTTAACTCACGGTAGGGATATATCGAGCACCCAATATTTCGGCGATGTTGCAATCGCCATGATCACGGGTAAACTGGAGCGGCTGCGGGTGACGGCTAAGGGCAAACATATCTGTCTACCCTCATTCTTCTGCGTATTTTCGGAACACTTTGGTCACTATCGGTACTCACTCGAAAGTCATCTCGACAACACACACTAACGGTATCGCATGATTTTATTGCAGGTTTAGACACAAACTTATAGTTTTAGTGATAATAACCACGGAACCTTAAAATCATGTGAGGTGTTGTGTAATTCTGGATGTACAAAACCGTTGACTTGGAGCTTTGCCTTTTCGGAACAGATGCTAGCTTGGTAATATTATCCCGAACTTTCTTTACAACATCTGAAGCAGCGTCCTCTTGAGTTCTGACACCAACGAACTCTCCAGGAAGAGAAATAGGTGTTCCATAAACTTAATCCAAGTAATATTGTTGGTAATTCAGATTCCCACTTTTCTCTTGCGCCTCTGGCCATAATGGAAACTTTTCTCGACGACAACCTGACTTGAATTAACCCTTCTCTCGCTGTCATTGTACAAAGTAGAGCGGACGCTTCAGTGGTGATCTTAACAGACCGTTCAACTGTTTGTGTGTGATTCGGAAAGCGCAAAAATTCAGCATTATTTGCACTTTTCCCATCGTAATTGAGAAATGACGCAATTTCCTCATCCGACAAATTTCTCAGAATAGGGGGCGGTGTTATTTCAATTTTATTGCAGTCAATCAAATCTGTGTACGAAGCCGCGTTAAATTTTAGTGTTGGAACCTCAAGCAACCTAGGTGGCTGGACTGCAGAAGTCGTGGCACGAGCATCCAAAATTCTTTGAACTTCTAATTTTCGTACAGTCTCCTGCTCATCTGTCATCATAACTAGTAATAGATTTTCTGGCTGTACGGCATAACTGTCTCTTTTGAATACAGGATCTACTACTTTCTTTAGTGTTGTAGGTAAATATCTCGATCTAGATGCCGCATCATAAAAGTGCCTGGTTGCATTTATGCACGATGGCGCATTTTTGATTCCAAAAATTTCATTTTTTTGCATAAAAATAACCTAACCTAACCAAACTGGTGCATAGACTTTTACTACAAATGTGGCTAACATGATTAGCTTCTGTGATAGAGCTTCGTTGGCCACATATAATCTTAGAATGCGGTTTGCTCTTGTAAGCCACCTTGCGAGCGATAATTTTCCAGGGGATTTTGTGTACTCTATCTTCAGGGCAGTTCCCAGACGTGACAGCAGAGACAATTCGGTGCAAGTACGATTGATCAGCACTTAAATCTGCGGCAGCTTCTGGTAATGAGCCTTGTATAGGTTCATATGAAACTAATGGCAATGTTTTGCAGTTATCTGAAGCTCTTCCTATTTCTCCGGTATAAGATTGAGGCCTTGAAGTAGCTGCGTCAAGATGTAAAATCAAAAGTCTAAGCGGCAGTTCGTTCATATGAAGGAAGCACACGATCCATTGTCTTTTTAAATGTTTTTCCATCAAACGAATAGCGCCAGCATTTTTTCCAGTATTTACATTTGTGCCATCACATCCAAGAGCCAGAGGAAATCTAGTGATATGTTTTTCTCTTCTAGGTACCTGAGGATATCTGTGACTATGGTTTTTCTCTACCGCATGAAGGCACGACGTATCCCAAGTAACTAGATCCCGGTTCTTTGACCAAAGAGATATGTTCTTCGGTTACAGTTGTTCTATAATTCCTTCCTGTTTTGTTTAAGATTTTTAATGTTCTGTCTTTCAAGCAGTCAATTTAGAATCATTCCTGTTTTCTATAATATTTTCACGAATTTTTAATCTTTCCCTTCACAATTTGTGACGATCAATAATCGAGACCTCCGACTGAATGTTTTTCTTGGCTTACTTTTAATTTGAGGAGGCCAGGAGTGCAGAATCTCCATTGGCTCAGGCTCTCTTTCCGGCAAAAGCCAGACGATTTATTTTTTCGACGACAAGAATGTTTTTTTTTTTTCAGTTAAGTTGAACTTCAAAATATGTAAATAAGTGTAGATTGGAGGAAATGCTCTCAAATTTTTATTTTTCGTGTAGATAGGAGGTATTACAAGTGAAGTTAAGAGAAAATACTTTAGGTATATTAGTTTAAATACTATAGAGAAGTTAGCGGAAAATGAAGTGTAAATAAAAACGCAAAATATTTATGTATTTTTCTTAAATTACTTAAGGAAATGGAAAGAAATCAATATGTTTTAATGTAAATTTCTTAATTAAATGGAAGGGCGTCATAAAAACTACGGCAGGCTGCGAAAATTACCGGTTTTAATTGTTGTAGGCGATTATACTTTATTGCTGCGATCGGAAGTCTGTTTGAGTGGAGCTGTGGATATTCCACGCTAGCATTCCCAGCTTTTGGCCTTTGAGGCAGTGGAATCCAGTCATCGTCGTAATTTAATTTAATTTCAATTGTCATAGTATTATACCTGATTGCTTTTAGACATAGAGAGAGATTTCACTACCCCTGCCACAGTTTGACTCAACATTTGGGCAGCGTATTTCACCCTCATTTTGTCCCTGTCCGTTGGGTTAACATGTGTGGGTGTTACTTTTGACATATGGAGAAATCTTTTATTTTCTTCTGCGGCTTCTGCCAAATGCTGCCATTTAGCAGTCTTTCCATCCATTTTCATAGTGCCGTTTTTTAAAAAATTGTTGCGAATACTCTTAAAAAGATGTGGCACGTCATATACTATGTATACTTTTTCACCTTCACAATTAAAAAAATTGTCTCTTAGGGGAAAGTCGGTTTATTTGGACCACTTTTTTTGAAATACTTATTGATGTATTTTATTAAATATTTCTGAAACAATTTTTGCATGAAATGAAACTCTATTTAATTTGCTCTATATTTATTAAACTAAAATCCACTTAATAGTTATATAATTCTGAAAAATCAACATTATATGAAAAAAGAGCTTTGTTCCAATTTACCAAACCGGTACGGTTAATTGGACCACGGGGTCGTTAAATTGGACTTAAGAGTAAATCTAGTATTAAGTAACAAAGTTTAAACATTTTCTTAAATTATTACAGCTTCAGTCTCATAAATCAGACTTTTTGTATTAATTTTAAGCAATAAACTAAGAAAAACAATCGTCACAAATGTCAGGTTTGGTAGTACAAGTTTCATGATTCCATTTATGGCATCGCACGCATTTTACCCAGTCAACTTTTGGCCCTTTTTTATCCCAGTAATTCAATTTACATTTAGCACACTCATTTTCCGAATTATCAGAAAGGCAACTATCATCTGAATCATCCAATACTATGGGTTCTTCATCTAAACATTCTTCACTTGACTTTGTGGTTTCTTGCAATTTCCTTTTTCTGGTTGCGCGTCCCTTTTTAGTATTTTTCTTTTCTGTTTTTACTTTAGTTTCATTCTCTTGTTTTATTATTTTTGTCTGTTTAGTTTGTTTCTTTGCAATCTGTTTTGTCTTCTTATTCATGTCCTTTTTATTTGCTTTGGAATTTGTCGTGCCCTTCTCTGATTGTGTGTTTGACAATGATTTGATATTCTTATTTGAACTAACAATTTTTGGTTTCTTGCTCTGAGTATAATAAGTGCTCATTGGCTTAAAAAAAGACACGTCAAGAGGTTGGAGTCTGTTGGTTGTGTGTCCTGGCAGTTGCAGCAAAATCACGCCGTTGTCCCGTGCTAATGACAGAGCCTCTAAATTTTTGCTGTGCGTCGTATGGCCATCGAGTAATAGTAGGACTTTTTCTTCTTTCGTTGGTTTTACCACAGCAATGAAATGTTGCAGCCACTCGTAGAAGAGTTCACGGTTGATGTAACCAGATTCCGACACAGTCACCAAACTTCCAGCTGGAGCTCCTTCTCTTAATTGTTCATTCATTCGCATTCGCTTAAAGATTATCATGGGTGGGATGAATTGGCCAGTCACGCTAGCACAAGCGACCATTGTGGTATTTATGCCTCTTTCACCACTAGTCACAGCGCCGACTTGTCTCTTACCTTTTCCTCCTATTACTTTTTGAGGCTTCTTCTGTACTGTTTGGAATCCACTCTCATCAACATTGAATATTTTATTCGCGTTGAGCTTCTTACTATCAACGATTTGTTCATAAATATAAAAAAAGTTGGTAATATTTTCTCGGTTAAACCCTTTCATTCTATTTAGAGATGTCGCTTCAGGTTGCCGAAGACTAAGTGATCCTTATGACGTTTCATAAATGCATAGTACCAAGCTTTACCCGCCATTTGTTTCGCGTTGTTGAAATTGTGCGATATACCGTTTTTCTCTGCAATTTGATAAGCCAGCTTTCTAACATCGGTTATCGTCAAGCCAAACATGTGTTGCTTTAAAGTCAGTATGTGTTTAACCAGAACATCTTCAAAATCTTTATTGAAAACCGCTGGTCTGCCTTTATTTATTGTCACATCACTATCACTATCGCCACGGTCTAAATGACGCTTCAAAGGTTATGTAACCTTGCACACTCATTTAAACCAATATTTTCATTTTTGTAATCGTGTATTGCATTTCGCAAATCTTCAGGTTTCCACTTATAATACTTTCTTTCAGTCATCTGTAAAACAAACAAAAAAAATATAGTTTCACTTTACGTCAAATTTTAGTTCGGTAAATTGGACCGGTCCATTTTATCAAACTGCAGGTGGTCCAAATTAACGAACTTAATAATTTTGAGGAAAAAAATTTGGTACAAAAACATAACCTATCAAAGCCGCAGAATGCTTTTGACCAGTTATTTACAGATACATTACGGATTTATGCACAATAGACATGCCCTATTAGCTTACCTTTCACTTAGTTACACCCTTAGCACAGATCACTCAAAATTACAGTGAAAATATGAAAAAACGTTTTTTGTTGACAAAAACCACACGTCTAATTTTATGCCGAAATCAATATGGCCGATGCACAGTGAAGTTAGTGACATATCTTAAGTTAAGTGTTGCCATTTTTCAAGACACAGATTTTTCTTCCGCTTTATGCAGAGCTAGGTTACAATATTGCAAGTAATTATTTTATTTTATTAATTTGATCGACACGTCTATTTCTAACGACGACTGTCTGTAATCATGAAGGAGCTCCATCACCAATGGAGTCCCAGCGTCTTGGTAGATTCTGGTTGTTTGAAGTTATATTGACTTTCTTCTTGTTTTACGATCTCGCTGTCGTGAGTCAATAATTCACTGCAGTTGGACATCCACTTCCGTAAGTTAAAGCCCCCCGAATTCATGAGCTTTATTAAATCTTGTTGCAGTTTGCAAGCAGTTGCAATGTCATGTGAACCATGAAGAAGGTCATCCATGTAAAATGCCTCCTCCACAATTTTCGCCGCTTCTGGGTAATTTTGTTTTTCATCTTGAGCCAATCTTCTTAACGTCATCATGGCTAAGAACGGGGCGGCCTTGGTGCCGTAAGTCACCGTTGTAAGTTGATATTCCTTGATCAATTGGTCCGGCGTGTCTCTCCAGACGATTTTTTGATACTGTTGATCGCAACTATTTACCCAAATTTGCCGAAACATTTTCTCCACGTCGGCTATGAAGGCCACTTTATACTGCCTCCATTTTAGTATAAGTAATAAAAGGTCATTCTGTAAGTTTGGACCCTTATGCATGAAGTCATTAAGACTATTTCCCTTTGACGACCGTTGCGATGAATTGAAGACTACACGTAGCTTAGTTGTGATAGCCTCCGAACGAATTACGCAATGGTGAGGCGAGTAGTAGTCATGCGCATTGCTACTTGTGGCCGGTATCATATGTCCGAGTTCTAAGTATTCGTCGATGAATGCTTTGTATAATTGCGCCATAGTTTTGTTTTTAATAAATTTTCTTTCCATTTGTAATAACTGCGCAATTGCAATGTTCTTTGTTTCTCCCAATTCCGTAATGTTTTCTTTCAGAGGAAGGCGGACTTCGTATCTTCCATCTTGTAATCTTGCAGTGGTCGAGTTAAAGTACGTAACACAGTCTTGTTCTTCCTTAGTTAAGGGTAAGGATTCCCTGACGTCTTCGATTTCCCAGAATTGTTGAATGCCGTTGTCTATGTTGCTCAACTTGATATTACTACGTTGCAAATTCTCTATATTGCCAGCCAAAATCCAACCTAGAGTTGTTTGTTGCAAAGCTGTTGACTGTCCAATTTTGTAGAGACCTTCCTTTAATATGCTTGCATATACTTCCACCCCTAGGAGTACGTCAACTTCTTGACTGATATTGAAATCTGGGTCTGCTAGTACCACATCTTCTAATATTTGCGGTTTTACGAATGACACTGCGGGTAAGCGTCTACATATGTTGTTTATAATGAAAGCTTCGACCATATACGAGTGATTTCCGTCCATTGACTTGAAGCATAATATGGTTTTGCCCATAACCAGACTTTCCTTCTTGCCGACTCCGGTTACAACGGTATTGCAAGACACTCTAGTAAGATTTAATTGCTGACATGTGTTTTCCGAAATTATGGTAATTTCAGACCCTCCGTCGAATGAGTGCTCGCATGGTTCGAAATTGCTCATCGGATCCTTGAACTTTGATAAGAGCGGTCGACAGCATTTTATGCGAGTTGTGGTTGCAGTGCCCCACGTTTAGAATGTTCGATCGCTGAGTTTGCTCCTTTTGCGGAAATGCCGACCGTGATAATGGCGGCTTTGAATAGGCTTCATGAAGGATTGAATTATGAAACCCTTGACAATGTCGGCATCTTTTGTTTGAATTACAGCCATAAGTATGAAAATGTAGGCAGTTTGCGCAATACTTCAATTTTTCTATAGTATTGCGTTTTATAGCCGGTGACATTTCCAGGAAAGTTTTGCAGAAATAGATTCCATGACTCTCTTGGCATATAGGACACGTGATTTTATTCTGTTGCGTCTGGGCATTTGATGTAGCCTTGTTAGTGGTGAAGGTATGTTTAGTCCCAAAATATGGCCTTTGTTGATTATAAGGCGGTCGACTATAGTTGCTTGACGTACTAGGTATGGCGCTCAATTTTTGCAACGAGTTATCCTGCTTACGCCTGGAAGCTTCTAGTGCCGTGAACTTGCTCTCTAAAAATTCCAAAAATTCTTGCAATTTTGGAATTTATCTCGGCTGTTTAAGGGACTCCAAATAATCGTTATGGGTCTCGGTGTCAAGTTTTTGTGTCAGAATGTGAATGAGGATAGGGTCCCAAGTAGTAATATCAATGCCCCGATTTTTTATGCCGTTCAAACATTCCTGGGTTACGTCATGGATCCTTTTTATATGATTGGTTGTTGCCTGCTGAATCACCGGTAGTCCCATTAGGGTGTTCATATGGGTGGTGAATATCAATTTTTTGTTATTATATCGGTGATTAAGTATCTCCCAGCACGTCACGTGGTTTTCCGTGCTGATCTGGAGATGTTGTATTAGGCGTTCTGGTTCACCCTTTATCTTGCTTTTGAGGAATTGCATTTTTTGTGCGTTGGAAAGACATGTATTATCGTGTATGGCTTCCGTGAATAAATCTTTAAACGATATCCATTGCTGGTAATTTCCATTGAATTCTGGTATATCGAGTTTGGGGGTCGATTTCTCCCTGTGGAATACTGACCATAACTTGCTGTTAATTTCCTTTTTGATCAGAAAATAATTAGATTCATGCTGACTGAAAAACTCTTCGTAAGATGTACTTCTTTCGCCGTCTAATTTACTGTCTATCTCCCAATGCAGCTTATCAATGATCGACCAGCGTCTTTCTTTCAGGTTTTCAAAATATCTTCCAACTCCCATTTTTCTTTAATTTCTTCTAAGTTGATGGTGGACAGCGTGCGTGCAAATGCTTTAAAGTTACTGGTCTGTTTTCGGTGCAACTCGGCCACAATATCTTCATCGCCTTCCGCGGTGAACATTATGGGATCTTCCATGTATATAAATGGATCTCCGGGCGACGCAATGTACGCCTTTATTCTTTTGATCACATCTTCGCAGAATTTTTTGGTTGTTTCATGGTATTTTTTATAATAATACGCACTTGTCTGATCTTCGGCAGTAAGCAGTATTGTATGGTTCTCATCAAATTCTTTCCAATACAGCTCTACGGAATTAATTTTGCTACTTAGGTAATCCGGTGTTTTTCGTACGGCTCTGTCCTTTTTAAAATTGTTCCAAAGCTGTTGAAGTTTCTGTATGATTTCCTTTTGACTTTTGAGTATCTCCTGCATTTCAGCCATCTTGCAATTTTAATCATAATTTTTTGCACTTCAAACTTGCAAATCAAAGTACTTGAAACTGGTAAATACTTGGTTGAGTTTTCGTTCTACTTGCATAATTGCATTACTTAATTGATAAGGTACCTTCTTGCAAAAAAATAATTTTGGTAATTCTTCTTTTTTTTTTGTAGACGACTCTTGATAGTCTTGATAGTCTTCTTGTTAAGATTGTTGTAAGTATGCAGCCCTTGCAGCAGCCTTGTCGCTGATTCTGGTGATTTTTTACGTGTTCCTCCGATTGGCTTTTGCGCCTTCTCAACACATCTGGTGAGACCCGCTTGTGCGAGGCCAGAGGTCGATTCGCACCGCACGGAAAAAACACGAAAAATCTATTTTACGTTGGGCGCCAGATTGATGTATGGGCACTTGGTTGCCCTGCAGTTGATCAGTAGTTGCAGTCAAAAACTTGATAATTTTCAACTGATATTTTATTGCAAATTTACTTATTTAATTATGTGTACACATACATCGACTTGCTAACGTGAACTAACTTAAAAACTAGGTAATTTGCGCCTGCTTAGCGGCACCTACTCATAATATTGCAAGCGCAGCAAATGTGCGATATATGATCGTACACACCTTCTCTATTAAATTCCGGGAAGATAGGTAAATCAATTGAATAATCATTGCGTGTTACGGAATGGGAATTTTGTGACTTCAAAAGGGGTATAGTTAAGAGATATGTGACTGAAATATTTTTCGACTGCTTTTGGTTTGTCCAATTAACATGTGATTTAACATGGTCCAGGTTTAACATGGGATTTTTCAGGTACATAATGTGAGTATTTAGAATACTGATGTTAATGAGTCTTTTAAATACTTTTATGTACCATTTGGTACCGCGTTATTTTTCCAATAAATACGTAGACAGCTTTTGATCTTTCAGATCAACGCCACCCATATATTTATTGTACTCGATAATAGAGGCAGGTTTCTCCATGGCATCACCAGCACGGTGGCCCGGTAGCATTTGGTCATCATGGTAAGTTGAAATTGTAGTAACAAGTTTTACATCCTTCCATATCGTGATGTTTATGTCACCACAATGACAACTTACATGATGACCTCGAGGGCACGTCTCGTTCACCCGTCTTATTTCATCTGGCACATTAACCCTCCTCCTACTTAAAGTGCCAAGCACATCCGTCTTATGCATTTTTAAAAACCTGGTAAGGAGCAACTGGTTATAGAAGTTGTCCATTACCAGGCAGTGACCACAATCCAAGAACCCCTCCATGAGCTTAAGGACTACCTTTGCAGTAGCACTGTTAAAGCCATGGATGGATCCTTGGTACATTGAGGAGTCCTTGCCTGCATAAAGAAGGCATTTAAGCATGTAACCAGTCGTTGCTTCGCACATTTCATACGTTTTAATCCCGAAACGGGCAGCCTTGGTCCGGAAACATTGCACCCAGCTAAGGCGCCCCTTCCACAGAAGCAACGACTTGTCAATGCTTACATGCCTCTCTGGTACATACAACTCCATAAATTTGGAGTTGCAGTGTTCAACCAAAGGTTGAATCTTGGCCACCTTCCTTTCGTAAGATCGTACATTTAGTGGTAGATAATCGTTATCCACAAAATGTACAAATCTACTAATTAACTGAAATCGGTTTCGAGACATAATACTTCGGAAGCCCGGCATGCCCAAAATGCCAGTTGTCCAGCACTCAGGTACAAAGCTTCGATAGTCCAGAGCCATGAGCATAAGTACTGCAAAATAACCGTACATTTCGGGCACTGTCGTCTCTTCCCAAGTATCAAGATTCTCGGTAATTCTTCCATTTTCCGAGAGAGCGGCAATAGTTTGCCATGCGTAAAAGTTTGTTTGTTGGACAATTTTGTCCATAATTGCTTGATCCCAAATAAGTAAGAAAAGATCACAAGGATCTTGGAATCCGTGAGTAGGACCTGGATTACGCAAGTATACTTCTTCGCTCCCTAGAAAAGTGGAAAAATCCCGACTCCAGTTAAAAGTAGGCGCCGCATCCCCTGCCCCAACATCAGCGCTGAGCTCATTCACCATTCCTGGAACTTCAACAGTTTCTTCCTGCGTCTCTTCTTCTAGCAAACCTTCCTCCTGCAATTCTTCTAAACGGTTTCTAACTTCTCGCATACTCGCATAATCAAAAAAGTCGTCATCTTCTTCATTAGATTCCTCTATTTCTAATTCACTGCCCAAATCGTCGAGCATTTGGGCAGTGAGATCCTCAGGCAACATCAAACGGCGCTGACTGCGAAGTTGGATGCGGCGAGAACGACGTTGAGGATTCTCGAAATTCGCGGTGCTCGCATCAGCTCGATTGGGCAATCGTGGAGTTATGAACCCTGGAGTTGCGGAAGATGTGTGGGCAACGACATCTGGACAACTTTGGACATCTGGTGTAACAGGCGGTCTCCAATACTAGAAAAAAATTCAACAAATAAGTCGGCAGGCCTTTTTTATTCGATTTCCTCGAAATATGAAAAAAAAATTAAATAATTTGGGCATAATGAATACTTTCTCCGTCAACCCACAATGGACTAGCAGCGCAGTGAATTATGGTATGGTGAAATCATCCGAATGGATGTCATGGGGAGGTTCGTGTTCAGCAATGAATGTATTATAACAATGCCTAAGCCCTACACGTACACACCAAGTAATATTTGTAACCAAAACCAAATTTTAACTTACCACTACTGCACCATCTTGGCGAGTTACAAGGGGGAGTGCAGCGTCTCCAATGGGGCGCAAACTACCTCCCGGCGTAAATGCCACGGGGATTGCTGATGTGACCAATGCAGGCACACCACTCTCCCCGGTGGGCTCGTCTCCATCAGCACTATCACTCATTCTCGAAACTATTCAATAGATATAAAAATACAAGCATTATTTTTTACCCAGTCTTCTGACCTACAAATGGGTCGCCGGGATGATGACTCACAAAATAAAAATGAACATCCCTTACATGGATAAAATTGAATAAACTTCGGTAAATTTAAATATGGCGGCGTTGCAAAACTGATGTGGGTAATTTACGAATTGTTTTCTAATTCAATATAGCATTATTTATGTCAAATAAACTAAAAATAAATTATATATAATATGACAAATAAAACTAGGTCCCATCAATGCAAATTATCCCATGAAAATTGACTGAAAGTTGGTTACAAAAACTATGTTTTTACATTCACACACTAAACACTTTATATCTAATATTTCACTGAATTTACTGACTTACGTACATTTATTTATAAGCCTAAAGTAATAATATAACAATAAAAATAACATTTACTTACCAAATAACAATAAAATCTGGTTTGGCTGTAAGCAAGGTAACCCTTTGCCGCCTTTTGCTCTATCCTTTCCTTTTCCTTCGCACACACACCGACTCGGAAGCAATCGTCACCGTTCGGAAGTGTTCGGATTTCAACGTGGCTCTCCCGCGGCTGCGTGAAAAAACAAAAGACAGTTGTGTGTGTATTGCTACTGCGTGCGCGTGCCTCAAATTTTCGCAAGCTTATAAATTGAACATAAATATTTAATAACCGCATAATTTAAGCAAACATCCAAACTATAATAGCCGCGAGTGTTTTCCAAACCTGTATAAAACTGTGAAGTGCAAAAATAAAAGCGTCGCTGGCACCCAAGCCGCGACGCCGTTCGAGGATCCGCCATATTCAGTCGGTGTGGTAAGTGAATTCCCTTTTCCTAAACCTAAAAGAGCAATAGGTCATAACAGTCTCCCATTCTTTTCTCTGCCATTAAACCAAATAATACAGTCCACAAAAGATTATTTTCTTGAAACCAGCGCCTTCAGCTATCGAACGCATCTTTCATACACCATATTTTTTGGTCCAATCGAACCGGATTCTTAGCAATCCGAGTTATTTCGCCTATATTTTGGTTATATTTCTCTATACAACATGTCCAAACCCGTTGATGAGACAGCAAAAGCCGCCGCAGTTCATGCAGAGGCCGAAAAGATGGCGGCTGAAGTTGACCGAAAATTGTCGTATTACGAATTGCAGTCTTCCGCTTATTTTGCTCGCATGCAAGCTGTGTTTGATTCTATTCCCACATCCTCAGCCGACCAAACTATTATTGATAGTTTCTTAGCAAAGTGCGTTACCATTGATTACCTACGTTCTGAATATATTTCATGCATCCAAAAGAAGAATGATCTAGAGTCTCGTGTTAGGCCCAACTATGTTTTCAATTTTCAAGCCATATTCGCCTTTGATGACCTGTATAATAGGGTCAAATTTGAATGCGATCGCTTTCAATCCAAAACGCCACAAGTCGAGTCAAAGCCAATTTGCCCAGAGACTAGTCAGTCATATGTCAGTTTACCTCGATTGGAACTCGCCAGTTTTGATGGTGACATTCAAAAATGGCCGCTTTTCTATGAATCGTTTCGTTCAGTCATTCATGAAAACAAACGTTTAACTAACACGGAAAAAATGCAATATTTAGTAGGGAAATTGACAGGTAACGCTCTAAATATATGCAGAGGCATTATGCCTACTGGTGACAACTATATAACACTTTGGAACGCATTGATAAACAAATATCAGGACACTCGCGCACTCGCAACCGCTTATCTCGATCAATTGCTAAAGTTAAAAAGTGTGAATACCGCCACACCCGCCGCTCTTGACGCATTTATCGATAAATATTCGACAACTATCGCCGCTTTAAAGCAGTTAAAAATAAATGAATTGGATGAGTTCATATTTTTGCACTTGGGTTTGAAATGTTTAGATCCAGAGACCGCTCGGGCATTCGAGATGTACAAAAGAGACGAGGGAGATTTTCCCAAGTCAAACGATTTGACGCAATTCGTGAGAGAACAATCTCGCATTCTAAGCCGCGCGAATTTAGGTAGTGCTAGCCACCCTGCGCCGCCTCCCGCTCGCACATCTCGTAATGTACCTACTTTAGCCGCGCAACCGCACGATCGCCCCGCTTGTAATTCGCAACAACCAAAACCGTTTAAGACGTTTTTGAGTGTACAAAACGCTACTGATGCTGAAACTAATAAAAATTTGTGCCCATATTGTCAAAGTTCTACGCACAATCTTTATGCGTGCCCGCTTTTTACGCCCTTATCGCCTCGCGATAGGTATAATTATGTTAAAGAGAAACGCCTTTGCATTAACTGTATGTCCGCTTTACATTCATCCCGCCAGTGTAGGAGTACGCGCCGGTGTAGATTCTGTGCAAATTTTCATCACAGCCTTCTACATTTTAAAGAAATGACTAACTCTCACTCGCCCGCTAATAATAATAACGCTAATGAGGGCTCAGCAGCCCCCTGCGCCGCTGCTGCGAATGCTCGCGCAGCCACAACCGCACCGCATTTTACTGATAACGCTAATCAACACAGACTTAACACTTCGCATGCCACCGCCGCTACCGCACCCGCCGCACGCACGTACGCTCGCTCGCCCTCCCATGGTGGGGGAGGAAATTCGCATGGGGTTCCTATCGCCAAGGACAATCAAATATCGCTATGTGTGACTAACAAACCGCTAGAAGTGTTTTCTTTATCCCGCACGGTTTTACTAGGTACGGCCGTATGCCAGGCCTATGGACCTGACTCGCAGATTAATATTCCAGTACGTATAGTAGTGGACTCCGCTTCCATGAGGAACATCATGACCGAAGAATGCCGCTCGCGTTTGAATTTACCGCTTTACCCCTCACACGGAGCCAGGGTCTCAGGCCTAGGAGGTAATGAGACTGAAACCAAAGGTGTCACGTCTGTCATCTTAGTTTCACGCTTTGATGAAAATGAACGCTATGACGTACACCCGTTTGTGGTTGACTGTATAACTGAAGAGTTACCCTGTGCGCCCATAGATATTTCTGAACTATCATACCTACACGACTTACCTCTTGCGGACGATTCTTATCACGCTCCCGGTTCCATTGACATGATAGTAGGTAGCGACTTCTTTGCTCGCATATTGAAATCAAGAAAATTCAGTGGTAGTAGATCCGAGCCAGTAGGTATCGAAACCTCGTTCGGATACTTGGTTGTAGGTAACGCGCCGACTGCGACGGAGGTCATTGAACCTGAGGTCACACGCTCGTTCTTGTGTACATTTGAAAATTGCGTTTCGCGGTTTTTTGAAGTCGAGGAGATTCCTTCAAAAAACGTTTTATTGGACGCGGATGAACAACAATGCGAGGACATTTTCGAACAAACAACTACACGCGATTCAACGGGACGCTACGCAGTCGCGCTTCCATTTAAAAAGGATCCTACTTGTTTAGGAAAGTCAGAGCTCATTGCGAAACGTAGGTATTTATCTTTAGAACGAAAACTGCTCGCTAACCCCGATCTGAAATTTGAATACGACAAGATATTACGCGACTATCTGGACAAGAACTACATAGCTAAGGTCAATGACCTTGGTGGACCCGACGCTTCGCAATACCTCGTCGCTCATCACGCTGTTGTTCGCGGAGATAGGTTGACATCTAAAGTTCGCCAAGTTTTGGATTTTAGTATGAAAACAGATTCGGGTGTTTCTCTTAACGATTTGTTGTATACAGGTAAAAACCTACAATCTGACTTATTTCGCATTATTTTGAATTTTCGCTTGTTTCCCACCGCAATGAGTGCTGATATTAGGCAAATGTACCTACAAATTATAGTACAAGAGGCCTTCCGCAAATACCAACGCTTTTTCTATAGGTTTGATTCGAATGAACCGCTTCAAATTTACGAATTTAATCGCGTTACTTTTGGTATGTCAAGCAGCCCGTTTCTCGCAATGCGCACGTTACGTCAGCTGATAAACGACGAACGTCAACGCTTCCCGCTTGCCGCTTCGGCATTGGACAAAGACTCCTTGTATATGGACGATTTTGCCTACAGCTGTTTGACATACGAAGAGGCATTAAACCTGTCCACCGAATTGATTCAACTATTCGCCGCTGGGGGATTTGAACTTGTGAAATTCGCTAGCAATTCTCCCGAGTTTTTAAACGCGATTCCCGAGGAAATCCGCGTTACTGAACTGGTTGACATCGGATCTGACGCGAACCTAAAAATTCTCGGTCTGCAATGGTCACCCGCTTCCGACAATTTTGTTTTTACTGTGTCGCGTGATGAGCGTGATTGTACTAAACGCAACATTCTGTCCACAGTCGCGCGCCTTTGGGATTTGATGGGATTTGTCGCGCCCGTAACGCTGCTTGCGAAACTTATCATCAAATCACTTTGGGAATCCGAAATTGGATGGGATGATGAACCCCCCTCACATGTGATCGATTTATGGCGGCGTTTTGTGTCTGAATTACCTTTATTGGAAAAAATTAAAATCCCGCGTTTCGTAGGTTTTCAACCGCAATTCGTACTGTCGATCTTAGCCTTTGGCGACGCAAGTGAGCGCGCATTTGGGGGAGTTGTATACCTACACGTGTTCTGCCCTTACACCAATAAGACTATGGTAAGCCTTGTGTGCGCCAAGTCGAAAGTGGCTCCCGCTAAAACCAAGGTCACGCTCGCGCGCTTGGAATTGTGCGCTGCACTTGTTGTGTCCAAGTTGGTGTGCACTGTCAAAGATACGTATACGTCACGTTGTCAAATTCACAACATACTTGCCTTTTCTGATAGTACCGTGACGTTAGCTTGGATTCATTCATCACCAGCACGTTGGCAAACTTACGTAGCGAACCGCGTCACGCAAATACAAGCGAATGTCGACCCGCGTAACTTTTATCACATCAAAGGTAGTGAGAACCCTGCGGATTGTTTGTCACGCGGATTGACACCCGCTCAGTTGGTTGACCATCCATTATGGTTCAATGGGCCCGCTTTCGTTCATACGCCTATGAGTGAATGGCAGCTAGAAGATTTTAATCCGCAAATTGTTACTAACCCGCCGGAGCAGAAAACTGTAAAAATATTGTTAACTAAAGAAAGCAGACCAGTTACGCCGCTTTTATACGAATTAGCTCTTCGTATTTCCTCTTGGAAAAAACTGCTTCACATTGTCATTTACTTATACAGATTTATTAAAAAATTGCCAAGGAAATTAGAACTTTCTCACTTTCGTACCGCAGAGCTAGCTGTTTTGCGCGCTGTACAGGAAGTACATTTCTCCTCTGAGTTGAAAATTTTAAGCAATAATGGAACCTTATCGCGCTCCTTTGCAAAACTTAGCGTGTTTCTAGACGAAAAGGATAATTTATTGCGCGTGGGAGGTCGCCTAGTTCACTCAGAATTGGATTATGATAGTAAACACCCAATTTTACTCCCTTCACACGACCATGTCGTTAATCTTATTATAGATTATGAGCATAAGAAGAACCTTCATACTGGCTCTGGTCTTTTGCTTTCGATCCTACGACAAAAATATTGGATTTTCGGAGGTCGAAATGCAGTAAGAAAACGCGTTAATAACTGCAATTTATGTTTTAGAAATAAACCTTCTCCGCATTTTCCTTTAATGGGAGATCTACCACAATTCAGAGTTTGTGAAGTGAATAAGGCTTTTGTAGAAACTGGTTGCGACTACGCTGGTCCCATCAGAATAATACCTCATCGTCGTCGCGGAGTGCGCAGTATTAAGGCTTACATATGCCTGTTCATATGTTTGGTTACTCATGCCGTACATATTGAACTCTCATCTGATTTGTCCACACAGTCCTTTTTAAACGCGCTTACACGCTTTCTATCGCGTCGCGGCCCGGTCAGCTGTATGTACTCTGACCGTGGCACAAATTTCGTAGGTGCCAGATCGCATCTGAAATCTTTATATGATTTGATTCGTTCACCTGAATATAACTCAGAGTTCTCAGCTGCATTACTTGAAAACCAAGTTGAATGGAGGATGAATCCTCCTTCAGCTCCCCATCACGGTGGAATATGGGAAAGTAATATCAAGTGTGTGAAAACTCATTTGAATAAAGTAGTTGGAGATCAACTTCTCACCTATGAGGAAATGCTCACTGTACTCACTCAGATAGAGGTTCTGTTAAATTCTCGTCCTCTATCAGTGTTGAGTTCTGATCCGACAGATCCTTTACCATTAACTCCGTCTCATTTTTTGACATTGACGCCTTTGAAGTCGCTTCCTCAAGCGGATTTATCTAATAACAAAACCCCGCGTCAACGCTTTCAATTAATTGACTCTATGGTTCAGTCATTCTGGAAGAGATGGCGAGTAGAATATTTGAACACTTTACAGAGCAGACAAAAATGGACTAAGAAGTCTGACTCCATTGAAAAGGGGACAGTTGTTCTAATAAAAACTGACAATGCTCCTCCGCTACAATGGCCAATAGGCATTATTATTGATACTTTCCCCGGAAAAGACGGAGTGGTGAGAGTGGCGGATGTAAAAACTAAAACTGGTGTCTATCGGCGCCCAGTGGTAAAACTTTGCCCTTTACCCAACCAATAACTCTACTAAATGTTGCACTTTTGTATATAACCTGTTAAAAAAAAAAAAAAAAAAAAAAAAAAAAAAAAAAAAAAAAAAACTTTCTAGTTTCTACTCAATTTTGGTTTTGACTCGCTTGTGTGTAGTTATACCTTGTACGAGGTACGCATTTACGTCATAGATGACGTTTTCCTCCCAAAATTTAACACGCTTTTCCCAACATTCTCTATTAACTTGGAGCGCTGTTTTTTGATATTTCTGGACTGTTGGTTTTGAAAGTGGATTACTCATCCCCTTTCAAGGTGGGGGAGAATGGTTTGGCTGTAAGCAAGGTAACCCTTTGCCGCCTTTTGCTCTATCCTTTCCTTTTCCTTCGCACACACACCGACTCGGAAGCAATCGTCACCGTTCGGAAGTGTTCGGATTTCAACGTGGCTCTCCCGCGGCTGCGTGAAAAAACAAAAGACAGTTGTGTGTGTATTGCTACTGCGTGCGCGTGCCTCAAATTTTCGCAAGCTTATAAATTGAACATAAATATTTAATAACCGCATAATTTAAGCAAACATCCAAACTATAATAGCCGCGAGTGTTTTCCAAACCTGTATAAAACTGTGAAGTGCAAAAATAAAAGCGTCGCTGGCACCCAAGCCGCGACGCCGTTCGAGGATCCGCCATATTCAGTCGGTGTGGTAAGTGAATTCCCTTTTCCTAAACCTAAAAGAGCAATAGGTCATAACAGTCTCCCATTCTTTTCTCTGCCATTAAACCAAATAATACAGTCCACAAAAGATTATTTTCTTGAAACCAGCGCCTTCAGCTATCGAACGCATCTTTCATACACCAAAATCCGATATTTTTTGTAAAAAAAAGTCACAAGTAACAACGACACACTAAGACTTTCTCAACCGATTTTTTCGAACGAATGAAAAGAAAATGAACATTTTTTTTACACCAATCAACAGCTAGGGTTATAGACCATTCATTCTGTTTGAATTTTACAGAATTTACAACCTTATGGCATGGAAATAAAGTAAAAAAACACGTGCAGTACCATCGACCTACCAATGAGTCGGCGGGATAAATAGGATTTTTTTAGGCGACCTACGAATGGGTCACCGGGACGTGACAGGTAAATGATGGGTCTAGGTAGCATGAAAAGGGATTCAGCGGGTGGCATTTTAAGAATACTAAACGTGGGTTTCCTATCGATTCCCATTCATTCATTTCGACTTTGCATGTACAGGGTGTCAGTTTCCTCGTGGACAAATTCAAGTGCCTTCTCAACAGACTCCGGTCTCATACATCTAATACGACATCCAAGAGGATCCTTAAGACCACCCAAAAATGCCTGTAAGGTTAGCTTTTGGTACAGCGTGCGCTTAGCCGCAATGGTGGTATCTACAATTTCATGCAGGGTGACATAAGTCATTATGGTTGCAAAAAGATTCTGACAGCGCTCATAAAATTCTTGAGGTGTACTATGTCCTTGAGTAAGAAGAGATAAATCATTCATTATATAGAGCGGTCTCATCGCGTTGATCAGAAAAATTATTAACAAGCGCGGCTCGAATGCCAACCCAATCTTGCGTGATACCTGTGGCGTTAATTAAGCGGGCCGCGTTGCCAGTGATTTTATTTAATATCCCATTTATTAATCCGATTTTATTTAGACTACCTACTATTTGCCACATTATCCACATATTCCGCATAAAGTTCATCACATAGCTTCAAAAACCGGGGTAAAATGTTCGGGTTCCCGTCAAAGTCCGGGACTAGCCTAATGGCACGGAGAATACCTTCTATATCGGCCATTGTATAATCACTATAATTACTAGAACTAGATACACTACGCGAACTTGATACACTACTCGAATCGCTTAAATTCCTGTAAGCGTCAGCGTTAACGCGCCTGTTATTAGTACCTAACCTAGGGTTCCGTGATTGCCTTGGATGGAAAATCTTGGAAAAATTTAATTTAATTTAAACACAAAGGATAAAGATATGATAGCAAGCACAAAGAAGATTCAAAGTACTCACATTATCTGGGTAATTTTATGCGAATCGATGTCTGGATACACCTTTCACTGAGGCCTCGGGATACGTTGTAGGTTCCTCTCGGGCGGAATAGCACGGCGTTTACTGCATGGATGACCGCGCGACAGCAACTAAGAATTTCGGATTTTTGGGAAAATTCCTTGGTTTCCACCTCCCCCAAGGTATAATGTATTCATTCTAATTTTTTTTGCGGCAAAATTAATAATTTTATTTTAATGGTGCTATGGTATACCTATATACAAGTACATTAAAATACATGACTCTAAATCCGTTTCATCCCTCCCCCCTTAAAAATTGTCCCATTTTACAGATTTTCTCAATTTTCAGGAAAACTATTTAAGCTAGGACAAAATGGTCAAAGACCGAATTATTTGTCAATAAACTACCTACAAATAAGTCCTTACATTCATTTTGATACGATTTATAGTTTCCAAGCTATGGTGCATCAAAGTTTACTAAAAATGTGCTTTTAGCCGAAATAAAACAAACCATAGAAAAGTACTTAACAACAATATTTATTATTTTGTATAAGAAATGCGTTTATCTAAACCAGTGGTTCTTAACCTTTTTGTCATGACGGCCCATTTCACCAAATGTTTGCTTTGCCGCGGCCCACCTAGGTGGTTTACCTAATAGCTATCTAATTCTAAACTATACTAAAATATCGAAATTAAAGGTGTATGTGATAAAGAAAACTAATACAATTTAGTACTCGGTATTTATTCTGGAAAACTCGGAAACTTAAAATTTAATGAGATTTTTGTGGTTGCATATTCTTAACTAACTTCTGTCTTCTCGGTTCCGTGTTACTGATCGCCAATCGCATGTCGGCAGAGGCGTCTAACCGGTTCCGATGCTTGTTTTTAATAATTAGAAGCGTCGAAAACCCCTGCTCGCATAGATATGTGGATGAAAATAAAGTTAGGTAACGGATTGCAATGTCTCGAACCTTCGGGAAAGATAATGCTTTTTGAGTCCAAAAATCTTCAATATTTACTCCTGATTCGAAGGTATCTTTCAAATTCGTGTCATGCTGCAATTCAATCACCTCTTCTTGAATTTCATCAGCGACTTCGGAAACGTTAACAATGAAAGGATTCCTAATCAGTTTTTGAATACTTTTGTCCTCACATTCAGGAAAATAGCGATTGAACTCACTTTTTAAAGTAGTCAAATGGAGCATAATATTCTTCTGAATTTCTTCTTTAATGTCTGCGCCTTGTCTGTTAATGATTTGGTTGAGCGTATCAAACGCAGAAAAGTTATTTTTTTCGACCTTATTGGTCCATAGCTCTATTTTAGCAATAAACGCCCTATTTTATCTTCATATGCAAATATCTGGACCTCAGACCCAACTGGTCGGATGTCCATTTTTGACACTTTTCAGTAGAGCGAAAATAAACTTTTGAAAATTGATACTGATTTACACATAAGAGATATTGGAGGTCAAATCAATATTTCAGAATGGGCATATAATTGTAAAGGTTTTCTGTTACATAAATTATTTTATTACGCAACGGTAACAACACAATTCAACTTTGTTTGTCAAAGGGGGTGTACATCCGACCCAAAAAGTGAAGGCATTTTTCCTTCCGATGGTCGGATATTACTAACCGACCTTTTGGCTCTACAAGAATTTATTAAACTCAGGTCTCATGTTAAGATCAGACCTTATGGTTCAAATTTAATTATGGAATGAGTAGGTTGTATGTGAAAATCTGACACTTTGGTCCGGGGAAATTAGGTCTGTTCATACAAATGCACATCTGACCTTTGGGTTTTGAAAGGAGTAAAAAAAACTCGGGTAAGAAAACTAAGAAAATAATCATTTATACAGCAGACTAAAAATACTAACAAAACATTTTTTTAATCATTATTTTCTGACAATCCAGCAATCAAAATTCACGAATTATAAAATATATACCTGACAGTTCCTGAAATAGAACATACTTTTAAATAAATTATTAGTCAAACGTAGGTTCTATTTCAGGTACTTCGCTGGCCAAATCATCATGGGGCAATTTTTTATAGTATTCATGTAGTTCTTCGGGTACCCACTGCAATAGCGTCATGATGTCTTTGTACTTTGAACTGGATATTGGTTTCTGAGTATGACGAATATTTGGCAAGTCTTCGGGAAGCTTTTTCGGGTTCTTTACGTTTCTGTTAAAGTTAACTTGTTTGAAGGTTTCTTCATCAAAAGACGTTTTGTAGAAAAGAGAGCCTGGAGTTTCTCTTCTTATTTGCCACCACACTGTTTCAGAGATTTTAAAATCATCACCTGACGAATTTTTTTTTCGTTGTACCAAAGGACCTGTTTTACCAGACAAGCCAGAGAAATCTTTCATGTCATTTAAAGTCATCTCCTGTACATGAAAAGGATTTTTGCCAGAACAAGTTTTCACAAATTGAACCCAATCTCGTGGGGAAGCTATTTCCATAGTCTTGAGCTTCTTTTTTTTTCTCTCGATCAGAGCATGAATATGGTCGCACTCCATGTGAGTGTGACCTTTCAACAGGAACTTATGATTTATGCATTTAAGATTGGGATACTTGTGCATAATCCAAATGTAGGCAAGTACTACGATCATATTCCGGTTTTGTCCGGTGCAATTGTCTGTCCAAACGGTTATCTCTTCCACCAGATCACTAGAAACTACATTTTTAGAGGCCCAGTATAAAATGCATGAGGCTATCTCGTTCCCACCACGACCTGCAATGTTTTCTGGCCACATTAAGTTATAACTAGCCTTTTTAGTGGCGTCATGTATCGTTAAATTCAGAGTCCACAACTTCCTAAGATAAAAAGACTGCGTATTAGTCAGACTAGGTGTTGGAAAGCATTTCTGGAGGTCCAATAATAGTACTCGCTTATTTTGAGATTTAATAGACTCTTCCTTATCAGTCCTTTTAATAACATATCTTTGGTCAGCTGCCTTTAAATGATCGTCCCTCTGTTTTTCACATTTTTCTTTTTCTGTAGCGCTCAAATCTGGTTCCTTTAACTGTCTGTTCAATCTGTCACAATCATCGCATGTATCAAGTCCAGGGAGTTTAAAAGCTAAGTTAAACTTTTTATTAAAAATATCACGATAAAGCCAATCTTTTGCTATTTTCTCTGTTGGAATATTTTTTTCAGTCATACTTTCTTCGTAGTGCTTGTACATTAAAGTTAGATTGAGTCCTGGACCAAGGTAACGTTTGGAACTTTTATTACGAGAATAATGAGATTCATAGCTAGGATAAGACGAAATGTGATCAATTACACTTTGAACAATGTTTTCATCAGTTTTGTTCGCTGGGCGATGTTTGCCCCGCTGATCTGGTCTTGTCAGACCACTGTTCATCCTCTTTTCAATACATAGCTTAACAAATTTTTCTCCTACGTTTAAAGTATTAAGAAACATAATCTTACATACTGGTATGCTTTCAGTTTCCATCCGAAACGAATATGTGTAAGTATATTTTCTTCGATCTTCTGCTAATACTCTGTTTACTTTTGTCCTTTCTTTAGTTTTTCTGCTCACATTATTCACGATATACTGACGTCTTTGCTCCCAATTGTTGCAAACTTTCCAATAATGTTCAAACATGACTTTTCTTTGATCACATGCTATTTTTTCATAACATTTTGCTCTACAGGAACAGGGCTCTTTCATTTTTTTTTCTTCCATAGGTGTGTGAGTTTTTGAAACCGAAATATATGGCAAACCAGCTAGCTTAGCTTTTTTTGCCTTGTTCTTTTTCCAGGTAGCTTCATTTCGAATACGTTTTTTGGGTTCTTTTTTTGTCGACGATTCAGTGAGTGGTCTAGTCTTAGTTTGGCTATCTTGTAGAGCACTATGGACTTGCAGACAACATATTATGTTGCTCATGCCTTGCAACTTCAAATTTCGTGATCCTTGCAGTTGCAGGTTCAATTTATTTATTTGTGCAAAAAAGTCGACCAGATAAGCAAAACGTATTTCATATTTGGGATCACAGAACTGATCTAGCAACTCTTTATTTTCCTTGTTAGTTAAGAATATTTTGACTTCCTCTCTTAGTTCATACAACCTAGCCAGCATGTTTCCTTTTGAAAGCCAGCGAACTTCTGTGTGAAAAAGCAGAGTTTCGTGTTCAGAGTTCATGTCAGAACACAACTGCTTGAATAGACGAGTATTGAGTGCGCTCTTCTTAATATAGTTAACTACTTTTATAGCTGTCTTCAGAGCCAAGGTAAAATATTCCGGGAGCGTTTTGGCAGCTAATGCTTGACGGTGAATAACGCAGTGCGTCGTAATTGCGGATGGATTTTTGGTTTTTACCAATGTAGCAAGTCCAGAGCGAGAACCAAGCATAGCAGGAGCACCGTCAGTACAAAGCCCGGCAAGCCTTTCCCACATAAGTCCATGTTTCTCAATATATTGACTTATTGCATGCATAACATCTGCACCTTGAGACGTTGTTTCAAGCTCCTGAGAAAATAATAATTCTTCTATAAACTTATTATCGTCCTCCAAAAATCGAATAAATACAAGTAATTGACAGCATTGCGAAACATCGGTAGACTCATCGCATTGTAATGCAAAATAAGGGCTGTTTTTAATCTTGTCAGTAACTTGGTCTTCAATATCATTTGACATTTTTAGAATGCGCGACTTAACTGTGTCATTAGAAAGCGGTATTTCACGAATTTTCTTTACCGCTTCCGCGCTCAAGCTCTTCTGCAACTTTGAGCATACAGGGCTTTATTAAAGACTCGCCGATTGTGTGTGCTTTTTTCGATTTGGCAATCAATTTTGAAACTTCGAATGATGCAGATAATGTCTTTTCCGACTTTGCGTAACTTGTTCCACTGGGTCCAATTTTCATTTTTTTAAGATTTGCTAGTTTGCCTTCAAAGAATTCTCGCGGACGGTCACAAAACTTCGGATGCACGGTCTTCATATGACGTTCCAACTTATTCGGCTTTAAAGCTTCATTGGAAAGAACAACTGCGCACAAAACGCACTGCGGTCTAGCTTCTCCATTAACTTCTATTGAAGTAAAGCCCAGCTTAATATAGTTGTCATCGTATTTTCTTTTCGGTGGCATTTTTCTGAAACCGAAGTTTCAATCTTAATACGGGCGGGACAAAAAGTGCGATTTTTTGACAATAACAAACAAAAACTATCTTCGTACCTACGTTATGTACTTTATTACAAAGATATTATTTTTCGAAATAACTTCAGTAAGAAAGATTTTTTTATTTGAGTTGGCACATCTTAATGTGCCAACTCAAAACGGCACTAAAATCTGCGTTGTTGCAATTTAATAAATTTTGAGATAATTACTACTGCAGAATATGAAATAACACTATGAGATTATAGAATTTTATTATTACCTATTACTTTCATCACAAAACATTAAATAACTCGGAAACTAAAACCTGTTTTTCACGCGGAACGTCACTTACCTGTATTGTGCCAATTTTCAAATAAAATGCATTGTCAAAGCAGTGAAATAAGCCTCAATTAAAAAGTTGTATGATTTAAATTCGAACAAACAAACCTACCTACCAACACACAAACAAAACAAGTCAAATATGACTCTTTTTAATTGTTCATTCAAACCTAACTTAACCTACAAAAATACCTAAAGATTTTCCTTTTTATGATAATTATTTAAAACTTTGTACACGGTACTTACACAATAAGAATCTTACCAGATTTACAATGTGACGAAAATAAAGTTAAAATACTACGCGCAATAGCTAATTATATGCGAAATATACCAAACAAAATAATAAGTACCTATTCACATTACTTACCTAGCCTACGTAGTATCTGGAGTAGTTACTTTTTGTAACTCCCTTCGTAGACTAAGGATATTTTGCTTTGTCCAATATAAAAAAATATACAAACAACTGAAGTATTCAATAGGTATCACCAAGGATTTTTTTATGCGCTCATTAGCATTAATAAATCTGCGACGATCAAGTGACAAGTGACGATCAGAAAACCGCGCCCCCCGCGCCCGCGCGCACCTCCGCTCCTGCCCGCAGCGCCGCTCCCGCCCGCGTCGCGCCCCGCCGGCCACGTCCGCCATCCCCGCTCTCGTGCACCGATGATCGCGTTTCGCGCCGCGCGGTTTACGAGGACCATAGATATAGAAATAAAAACTTAGGGGGTCATCGTCAGAGATGGCTTCGCGGCCCACTTGGAATGCCTCCGAGGCCCACCAGTGGGCCGCGGACCACCGGTTAAGAACCGATGATCTAAACAAAATAAACATTTTTTTAAATATAGTAAGTACTTTTAATATCTAACAAAAATCAGTATCATCATCATTATCTTCTAAAGACTTGTTGGAACAACTAAGGCCCTGGCAATGGTTGCACATGGTGGAACAACGCAATCCAGCTTTGACACATTCACATCTTTTTCGGCAGCCTTTTCTGCAGCTGCACGATACTATTTTGAGTATCGACTGTGGAGCTGGTGATTTTGTGGTATATATGGGTGATAAAAAAATATTATTATTTTTCCAACCCCAGTTTTCTGGGTTCAATTCGTTTCCTCGCCATAATTGTACTTGATGAAAGGTACGCAGTGAATGCTGAAAAGCTGCTTCTGGTGAAGGTGGTAACTTTGATAATATCACCGTATTGTTCGTCAGACCAACATATCTGTTGAAATGGACGTATCGTAGCTCGTTTAAATTCTTCTCGCTTTGCTTAGCTAAACTTCTCCCGCTTCTTTTACCTGTTCGTGTGAGGCATCCGGGTTATTGAAAACGTTTATCGTATCTTGCAAGTCGATCTTTTTACCAAGCAGAATAGACTGAACTTTTCCTTTGCCGTAGAATGCTGAAGTAGTATCGCAACCACTTATGGCATGCAGAAAGAGGATCGATTCCCTGCAATTTTCGACCACATTTCCTTCTATTAAGCTTCGGGTGCTATAAAGTCTCTTGTTTACACTCCCTTGGCCCTCTTTCAGCAAGAATATATTCTTATGTAGTGGAGTAAGACCCAATAAAAGAACCAACAGATCTATGTCTTGCCCAACCACTACGACATTCTCATTTCTTTCGACTTCTTCTATTGCCGTATGAACAATGAGGATATCTGCGTTATCGTTCGCTGTTAACGAGCTTATCCCCTCGTTGTTTAGTCGCTTGCTAAGCTGCAAAATAAATCTTTCCTTGTTCAAAAGATTGCTTAAGAAACTTGCCTTTGTTTCAGTTATACGACTCTGATCATTAAACTCTATTTCTGAACACTTTCGGTTTAGCATTCGTCTCAACCTTTCAGAGCTTTTTGTGCTTTTACAGTTTTCGCCATACCCGTCGAATACGACGACAACCTTTTCTCCGTAAAATTTTTTAATGTACCTCACATAAGCGTTGTAAATATCAGAGTATGTCCCTTCTTTGGCTAATAGAGTGACTATGTATTAGAGAACCGCCATCTAAAACGTAAAATCGATCGCTATCCAGTATCGGTTCAGGGTCATTATTAAAAATGTCGTATAGGGCTGATTTTTTTGTTTTTCTCATCCCTCCGTTTTCTTCAAACAACGAAAGTGGTACTGTCGCCAATTCATGACAAAAACAGTCGCGTAAATCTTTTGGGGAGTGAATGGTACAGACAATTCTTTGGAATAGTTGAGTTGTGTCAACTTTTGTAAAATCTTCATTACCAGGTGTTTTTACTGATTTGCTAGAATGTGACATTGCTTCGACGGTATGAATGCGTTTTAACTTGATGTCTCCGAATTTGGTTCCATCCTTCACAGTCTTTTGTAGAATTTCTTCTCCAATAGATTTTGCCTCAAAGCAGTTGACAAGTTCATCTGCAACTGTTCCACTCGATAGTGATAAAAGATTCTGGGTTTGTATGAATGGGGAGTGAACTCGAAGCCATTGAATAAACTTTTCATAATCGTTCTGATCTTGTTTGATCCTCGAGTCTCTAAGTTCTGCATGTTGACTGCTGCTGGCAGATCAAATCTCGCAATAATTTTCAACATTGTCGCAAATGTAATGAGAAACTGGAAGCCCAATTATCCATTTATTCAGTACACTTTCTTGGAACCCTCGTCCATGGGTAACACCACCGACACTTTTCATATTCCTCATAAGGGTTTGCTCTGTTGTCATTATTGCATTGTTGTCATGTGTTTCTCCGATCGCCGAATAGTAAATAAACCATCCTTTGTAAATTGCTCATATTCTTTTGGATTCATTATATCTTTCAAAGTTTCCATATCCTGCAGATACAATTGGCAAGCTTTTGCATATTGGAAATGTCCGGTTGCATGGAAAATTGGGAGCATTGCCCTAACACATTTTATATGAAGATCCCAATTTGCTGTTCTTTCTGCTTGAATGAAATGCAAAACAATGATTACAAGTTCACAGTACTGTAACCATAGCTGTGAGGTTTTTCCGATATCTCGAAGCGAACAAATGTGGGCCATGTATGCAGATTTGAGCTTTGTGACTATTTCATCATCTTGTAGCAAATCATAATTGGGAGCATTTGAAAGAAGTTCTCTTATGTGATCTTTATCAGATTGTTCCATATACATTCGTTCAAGAATGAGATCCGAAAGAGCTCGTAATGTCGTACAATGAGCTCTAACAGCCCTAGCATAAGCATGACCTGACATCATATGTTTGACTGATGCAGGTGCGTACACTGTGACCCATAATTCAGAGAGACCACTGCCTTCCATCAAAGTACCTAAGGACCCCAAAAACGACATGAGCATGTGGAAACCTCCCAATCTGACTACTACATTTGAAAGTGTACCACCTGACTCACAGCTATCAATGGCAACTACATCTTTGGCTTTCATGTATAAAGGATGGTCAAACGTCACAAAACATGTTTGTTGTTTGCTTTTTTTTTGCTTCTTCTGCTGCATAACTTAAAACTGTAAGCACAGTGCTATAATCACTCGGCGGTTGATTGACAAATGGTAGAGGTAAAATTGTGGATCTTATGTAAGGCATTTCGTTGGTCAATTTTTCCATAAATCCTTGCCATAAAGGCATTCCTGGTATTTCCAAAAAGTGTCCAAGCATCCATCCCATGTCTTGATTAGATGGTTGAGCCACTTTTTCAAACACACCCGCAGAATACACGTCATTTAAAGGAATTTCTTCGATTCCTTTTCTATTGTACCGTTGAAAAGTCAGTTGTAGTATTTTACGCGCTTCAGAAATTTCATTAGCAGTTGGAATTTTTGGCAGTTTTTCTATTTTTTGTGGCTTTATTGCGCTACTAGGTGTAATCGTTCTGATTCCGCCCATAGCATGAAAGGTTCCTTTTCCAGTCAAAGTAGCGATATTAGAATCGGCATTATCGAAAACGAATTGAGAAAAAGAGTCGTTTTGTATTAGGGGTTCCCAGGATTGAACGGCGGAAGACTCAAATAGTGTAACTTCTCTGTAACTGGAACAATACCCCAGACTTGAAACGATGTCTATTATATTTTTTGAGCCTGCTTTGCGAAACAAGTAAACGGCAAGACCAAGCTGTAACGGAGACGAAAAAGAACGAGGCCTTGTTGCAGTTATAATAGAGTGAGCGATTGATGTACAGGTATTTTCAACTTTTTCTTGTTTCGTCTTTTTGCCTTGAGCGATAACGGCTTTCAGAAAAACATTCAATGTTTCAGGGACCATACTGTTGACGTCTTGCATAAAATTGGTGATATCTGGATAAACTGAATTATCATAAGGCATATTCTTATATCTTATGATAATTCTTATATCTTCGCGTATTATTGCAGCAGCTGTTTCAACTATTCTTCCCAGGTAGCACACAAGCTGATTAAATGTCGAATCTTTCGCCTATTTAAAGTTGAAGGTGTAATTGAAGACGATAAGAGGTTTTGGTACCTTCCCAAAGCTGATAAGAAGCATTCTAAATATTTTTAAATTCAATAGTCTGAAATAGACACTTCAAAAATATTTAAATAAGCTTTCGGCTGTTAATGAGTTTTAATTTATTCTGTATTAAAGTTATTAGCTGTTAAATAGTGTACAACAATTCATATATAACACCAGCTGCTAAGCAGTTCATCTGAAGGGTATTTTAACGTTTAAAGCTGTTATTTAGCATTGCAGGCATCTTTTATACAGCTTTTGATCTATATGTGGTGTAATTTGAAACCACTATAGGGCTATTTGTTTAAATGTGTAGAAAAAATACTTATAACAGCCTGCAGCTGCTTAAAAGACGCCTGAGTAGACAATAAGAACTCCCACAGCTGAAATAGAGTACGAAATCAAACCCTAATACAGCTTTGTTCGAGATGTTTTTATACGTCATTTTACAAGCGCCCTGTAACTCTTAAAGAGTTGTAGTGTATTTTTTTTCAGAGATGAAAACAGCTTTTGGCATTTGGACACACCACATTAGAACTCGTTGAGTATATTGACTCGATTTTTCAGCTATTCTGTTCAGGTAGCTAAATAATTGATCAGTCTAAATAACTTGCAAACGTGATTACTACTTAAAAATCGAGTTTGGAGTTTAAATTTTTCTCCAAAAATATTATAATGGACAAGCCCTGGGAGAAAAGAAAACGAGACGGTTCAATCAAAAGGAGATTGGCAAGAGAATATGCAAATATACAACACAGTACAAGCGACATCAATTCTGGTCAAGTGCGAGTACGGGAACAAGAGGGTTCCTTACATTTTAATTCATTTGATAATCCAGTTGATATTTCTATTGATAGTTTTGATTCAGCCAATCCACAATTTATTAATGAATCTTTTGTGTCTAGTAGTAGTAGTACAGATGAAGAAAAAGAGAAGGTATTGTCCCAGTTCGAAAACAGATGTAAAATATCGGAACAAATAAGAATGTGGGCGGTCGAACACAGTGTGACACAGGTTTCTTTAAGAGATTTATTAAAAATAATTAACGAAAATTTTTCGAACAGTTCATTACCCAGAGATTCCAGGACGATATTAAAAACAGCCAGACACATTAATTTAAAATAAATCGGAGAAGGCGAGTACTAGCACCAAGGTCTCATTCACAGCCTCCAAACCATATTGGAAAACGTAGATTCAACTCCTAGTGCAATCAGTTTAAACATAAACCCTCAAAAACATTAATATATATAAAAAAAAATCCAAGTCTCGCTACTGAGCTGTTCAACCGTAAAAAGGTATAGGATCCATTTGAAACCAAGTCGGCTATCGATTTGTTCATTCCCCACTTAAGAGATCTATCTTAATTAATTACGTAATTAGTTAATAAGCATTATTTTATAGTGACCATATCAATATTTTCAATGTATTTTAATGTTTACAATAAATTGAATGAGCCATCGCACTAGAACAGAAGGTTAACGTGTAATACATATTAAAATAATACATTCAGTGCGATTGCCCAGTCATTCAATTTATTGTAAACATAAAAATATATTGAAAATATTGATATGGTCACTATAAAATAATGCTTATTAACTAATTACGTAATTAATTAAGATATATCTCTTAAGTGGGGAATGAACAAATCGATAGCCGACTTGGTTTCAAATGGATCTCATACCTTTTTACGGTTGAACAGCTCAGTAGCGAGACTTGGAATTTTTTTATATATTAATGTTTTTGAGGGGATCTCATTTCTTTTTGTAGGTAGTCTTCCTTTTTTTCTTTTGCGGCTCTATTTCTTGAGCCTCAGCCACGGTTTTTCTCATAGCCCACTCTCTATCTTTATGTGGTTTTCTCGGAATCTTTGTAGTAATGATTTTTGTCAAGTCTGGACGGTAAATGCTTCTTAGTCTATTGTATTCACAAATTGCGGATTCTTGCGCTTTAATACTTCCAAAGTCTATGTTTATAAAATGTAAGCCGCCCAGACTTGTTACTCTTGATAGTGCTACATAAGCTTGACCAGATGTAAATACAGCTGAACCTATATCCATCAGCGCATTATTCAGACTGAGGCCTTGACTTTTATGTATAGTTATAGCATAGGCTATACATATTGGAAACTGTTCGCGATGGACATAGGCTCTATTAATGATTTCAAATTTAGTTTTGACCGGACTAAGCTCGTAAACGTTTTGTGTATTAAATGCAATATGTATTTTCTTAATAATTTTTGTATTTTCTGGATCAACCTTTACTCCTCGTACTATACCAATAGAACCATTAACTAAACCAAGACTTACATCAATATTGCGTCTTAACATGACCTTTGCTCCTATTTTAATAATAATATTCTCTTCCAGGCCGGCAGTCATAGACGCATCATCTTCATATTTTTTTATGCATTCACGAGCTCTTTTTGTTAGATATCTGGGGCAATCTATACTATCTACAGCTGTAAGTTTTATTTCAGGATGCGGGAGAGATTTCAACATTGCAGTATTTAATTGTTGACACATGTTTTTGGTAGGCAATAAGCAAACGGTATCATTAGGAAGTTTTGAAAGATGTTGGACTATTTCAGTTAATCTATCTGCATTGGAATTTGAATGGAAAGTTATTAGTCTAGTTGAGAGTAAATCGCGATCCTTTTGCGTCAGCATACCTACTCTTATTCTATTAAGCGTTTGCACAAATTCTGCGTCATTAAGCTGTCGCATGTTCATGGTAAGCTCATCGTAAATGAATTATTCACTCCAAAGATTAGGCATGCTGATAGAACCTAGCAGCTTATTTGTTTCAGCTGTTGACAGGTTTTCGAAAGGCGACTTTTCCCTAACTGGCGGAAGCTGTAAGAGATCCCCGAAAACTACGAGATGTTTCTTTCCAAACCACCCATTCTGATCATCGGTTGTGTCAAATATCTCTGACAAGCGTAAATGAATATATGTTAAAGTAACGTTAGATATCATTGAAACCTCGTCTATGATAAACAAGACTACATCTTTCAAATCTGACCTTAGAACTTTGAGCACTTCATCAGAAAGTGGCTTGTACTTGGGTGTTTGCTTGTGTTCCACAGGTAGCTGTAATGGTCTATGTATAGTCAATCCATTCACATTAAATGCAGCAATTCCTGTTGGAGCACTAACTGCAACTTTTTTCTTTAAATACGTCTGAACCCATATTTTTAGAGTCTTTATTAAAAAGCTCTTTCCGGTGCCACCAGTTCCACTCACGAAACAACGTAAGACTTCATTATCAGTTGTGTCCATTTTATTTATGATCATATCAAACACTCTTTTTTGATCGGCATTAAGTTTTCTGATCATACTCTGAAGATCAGTCTGATCTTCATCTAGATAAATTTATGGCAAGTAAAATTTATATTAATGGAAACTTTTCTCGACGACAACCTGACTTGAATTAACCCTTCTCTCGCTGTCTTTGTACAAAGTAGAGCGGACGCTTCAGTGGTGATCTTAACAGATCGTTCAACTGCGTGTGTGATTCGGCAAGCGCAAAAAATCAGCATTACTTGTACTTTTCCCCATCGTAATTGAGAAATGACTCAATTTTCAAATCCGACAATTTTTGCAGAATGGGGGGTGGTGTTATTTCAATTTTATTGCAGTCAATCAAATCTGTGTACGAAGCCGCGTTAAATTTTAGTGTTGGCGGCTCAAGCAACCATTTGAGTGTGACTCGGTTCTAAGTATTTTTGAATAATTGTTATGTTTTTAACTTTGCTGAATTGTAGTAGGGCATTTGAGGGAATATTGTTTCTGTTTTGGTGCGTGCAGCCATCTGAGTAAATAACATCATCATGAATAACATCATCCTGACCATCAAAAAGCGAAATGTAAAATTTACTACTTTGAATAAATAATTTGACTTTGACTTTGACTAACAATAGTAGTCGCATGCTGCACGCACTGCCTATCTAAGTAGTCAATAATGAATGAAGCAAAAGTACTTGTCAGATATGCCGCAGTTTCGTCGAACCAGTAACAAGTGCAGTGGTGCGATTTTAAGTTGTATATTGTAAAATTTATGGCAAGTTAGCTTAGTCTTCAAATAAAGATAGTACGGATACGGGGGGGGGGGGGGGCTCCTCCCCCTCCACCTCACGGTTCCGACGACGAGGGTCACGCCGCCGCTGTCCATGCCGCCGCTGGACAGCACATCTTCGTCGACGTTGAGCCATCCGGCTCCGCCGACCACCCCGGCAAGCTACGCGGCTGTGCTGACGTTACCTCCGTCGCCATTGCCGCGCATCACCCGTCCGAAACCGCCCACGCCTACTCTGGACGCGGGCAAGAAGTCACCGCCGCCGCCTGCACCCATGAAACTGACGGGGTGCATGAAGAAGCCGCCGCCGATAGTGGTCGATCTGCTCCCAGAATGGGGCCGCCACTTCGGCAAGCTAAAGGAGGAGCTCGGCTTTGCGCCAAATGTGAGACCTTACGGGTCCACAGGGTTTAGATTCCTGGCGAAGTCGGAACAGGAATTCCGTGTCTACCACCGCTACCTAACCGCGTTGGAGGGCTCCGGGACCAGAATATCCTGGTTCGCCTATGCGCCCCCGAAAGAGCGACCCCTGAAGGTTGCAATCAGAGGCCTCCCCGCGGACACAGACCCGGAGGAGATTGCGAAGGAGTTGACCACCCTGGGCTATGAGGTGGACTACGTGCGCCCCATCAAGGCTCGCGGAGGACGCCCAGGGTGTATCACCTCGCACAGCTGACCCGCACGCCAACCCTCCACCTCGGGCATCTACCAAGTCACAGATTTGATGTAACTGATTGATGATTACTAAAATGATTGGTGCACACCAAGGTGATTCACATTCTACTATGATATCGTTACTAATCATTTCATCTAATTTGTCCCTGAGTTGTTGCTGTCTAGCTGGCGATAAACGATAGGGTTTTACCGCAATTGGTTGATGGTTGCCTGTATTAATTCAATGTTCTGTATGACAAGTAGGTTTACCACTTACTTTAAATATATCCTCATATTCTAACAATAGTTCATTGAATTCTGATTGTTCTGTGTTTGATAAGGTAGTATTTTCATTTGGATTTAGAAATAAATCAATAGAATACAAAGACATTGGATTTTCTGGTAAATAATCAATACGTGGATCAACACTTGAGTTTGGATCAGCTGGTTCACGTGGCCGAATTGGGAGGAGTATCCATTTTGATTAGTTGCCAACATTGTTTCTTCGGTGAAGTAAAGTCTTGTTCTCCCTGACTCGATGGAGACGGTGGTGTGGCTGATATTGGACTAACCATTTTTAACTCACTTGCCCACTGAATAAAGTCGGATAATTCTTCTTTTTTTTCATACAGGTTGATGTCTAGCTTCTTTGCAGCCTTAGTTTTGATTGCAATTTTGCTGTTACATAGCCTTACAAAATCAAAGTGTCCTGATGGATCGTCCATGTAGATCCAAGCCCGTTGGGCTGGAAGAATAGCCATACCAATCTGCTCTTGAAAATCTATTCCCAACAAAGTGCGATTATCAGCAGCAATTGGTATTACACATAAAGTGATAGGAAAAGTTCTATTTCCTAGCGTTAGTCTCCAGCAGTTTTGTCTTCACTACTTCGCCTAACGCCATTATTACATCAGCCTCAAATTCTGAAAACAGCGTGCCTTTTTCAACCAGGTACTTGTATAACTGTGTACTAGCGACACTAGTTCTCGCCGCGGTATCAATATGGGCGTAGCCTTTTTCTCCTTTGATCGTTACCTCTATTGTTGGTAACTTGACGTTATTTTCTAATAGGCGAACTACATCTGTCTTATAAAAAGCCACTGGTTTTGGTGGTGACTCCTTAATTTTGCTATACTCCGGAATACGCCGGGTGCGCCGCAGCCGTAAGTAACAGTTTATAATAGACTTTTTTCCGGCTCCTTTTTAGGTAAATAAATAAAATAAATAAATATCCTGGACAATTCACACAGCGCCATCCAGCCCCAAACTAAGCAAAGCTTGTACTATGGGAACTAGATAGCTGATAGTAATACATATATACTTTTTTTTTTTGTAAATAAATACATATTATAAATAGAAAACACCCAGACTCAACACAAATATTTGAAAATTGACTTAACAAATATTTGTGTCCGGTGGGGATCGAACCCACGACCCTCGGCGTACAAGGCAGGCATACTATCCGCTACGCCATCGGGACAGTCTCAGGTTCTCCTGCTGTCGCATCTAACTTAGAAAGACGCTTCCTACATTCGTCAATGAGGTGGCCTTTGCGGCTACAAAACAAGCAGCGTTTTGGTTTACTACCACTTGCTAGCGGTAAGGCAGGATCGGAAGTGAGCTTGGGCTTCTTACTTTCAAGTGACTCGTAATGGCGGGCGCGTTCTAGCAGTTGTGCGAACGATTTAAAATCTAAGCGGGCAATTTTTTCTTGCAAATCCAGCCTCAGCGTACCATAAATCTAGTCTAATTGCTCATCTTCCTTGTATTTTTTCGGTGGGATTTGTCCAATTTCGGCATAAAAATGCATCAATAGACTTATCTTGGGGTGAATTGAACAACTTGATGTAGATTTTATGGTTTTGCAGTTGAGGAGCAAATGCGGCTCGAATGCTTTTTATTGCCGCCGACCAAGTCTTGGTTTTAGCACGAACTCCTTGCCACCAAGTACTGATTATTATCCTTCAGTAATAGAGGTAGACCTGCTAGTGCGTCATCGTCGGATATATTTTCAATTTATTTTTTTTAATATATATATTTTTTTTATTATTTTTACAAATTCTTCCACTTTGCTGAAGTCGCGATCGCCATGGAACTTCAGGGAACAGCGAGTAAAGTTTTTCTTCGCTATTGTAGTTGTAGGTATACGACTGAGTAGTTCATTAAATTGTGTGTCTGTTAATTGTATTGGAGCTGTCATTTTGAAGTCTTCTTCATCTACCCTCTCAGGATTTTTAGAATTTCTGCGTTTTGTAATTTAGAGTTGAGCGTTTGGATATTGCATTCAATATATTTATTGTGAGTACAATATTGCGGAATTTGCAGCACATTGAAGTTTGTGCGCTATCAAGCTGTTAAATATTTACGTTGGGCGCCACTATGTGAGGCACAAAAGCCACAAATCCACACCTCACACTCATAAATATTTAAGAGATAATTTCATTCTTGACTAAAGAAGTATTAACTTACCAGCATATATCCTAGGTGCTTTTGAAGAGCAGGGAACTCCTTAAGGTAATTTGGTCTTTTGATGTCTGTAATCTAGTTTTAGAGGTGACAGTCCACTTATTCCGTACAATGTTCCAAGGCTCAGATGAATTCTTGAGCCACTGAATGTCTTCACCAATATTTTCGTCGTTATCAACTGTCAATCGCGGGGTTGGTGAAGAAGATGACGACGCTGCTGACACAGATCGAGAAAGCCTCTGACGTTTTACGTAAACTCCTGTGTCACTGTATTTTCTTTTCAGGTTGTGGATCTGGTCCGGTAACTTTCCCGCCAATCTAGTTATAATCCCTCTGGTGGGCTCATTTTATTCATTAATCCTCCATTATTAATTATGTAATATTTTGTGGGCATCTTCCTCTTACTGTTTGCTTTATTTCTTCTTGCTGACATAATGTTGCAATATTTCATTATAAAAGAATCTTGTGAAATTTCAGACCTACATTTCTATGGAATCGACTTATCTTGGCACGTTAAATTTGTGCATCGAAACGCTTTTTGGTTGTGGTTGCACGAAGAAAATTTCGGCAGACTTTTGGCTCCGTATCTAAACAATAATAATTAAGTAAACAATAAATAATATCTGTAGATGATTATGAATTATGAGCTTCCGGCATTGTCAAATATTTCCAGAAATAAATATTTGTTTGAAATAAAATGTACATTATATTAGGTACCTATTCTTAAAATTATTTCAGGTTTATTTGCACACGCACATAAACATTTTAATTATTTTTACACACACATGAAAACTTATGACTAAGCTGTAGGGCCTGGGTTATTTGCCTCCCGAAAGGAAAAAAAAGTTTATTATTAAACAAAACTTAGACCTTTTTGCATAAGCCATCATGAACTTTTACCAAGTACTTTGTAAAGAAATTTCTCTTACCTACCGTTTCTCGCGCTCTTTTGTGCGCTTCCAGGAAACTTTATTGACCGGTCTTTTCCTAGAGATCACATTTTTGCACAAATTGTGACAAATCTTCCATTATTTTGTATCGGAAACCAATAAAATCCGCACCAACTTATTAGCGGTTGTAAAAAAATCGCCATACTTACTGTTTTGAAAGTCCCGTGGTCGAAATACTGCGCCGTCATTGGTCGATTTCATTTTAGCGGATTTTGAAAAGTAAGGCGAGCGTTTTAGCGGATATTGCAACGCAAGTCAGACTTTGGAAGTGAATTGTGTAGTAACTTAGAGGGTTTTGAACGAGAATGACTGAAGCACTTGAAGGCTATTACAGCAGCATTATTTTGAGATCAAAAACCAGAATTTCACACGAGTGCGTTTTAGCGGGATTTGAAATTAGACGTCTCAATTCAAAGTACTTATTTTTTCATTACAGAAAATGCCATCACATCCCTTTCAATGTCCCTCTTCGACGGATCTGAAATCAGAGAACTCTTCCCAAAAGTCGGGCACAGAGCCAAATTAAAAAAAAAAAACTGGAGGCTTACAGAAAACATTAAATGCAGCTGATGACGATAACCTTGTGAATACAAGTTTAATTTATTATTCTAATGAATTGTTAGTAAACATACACAGGTACCTACGCTAAATCTCGCTTGTGTACCAACATCTAGCACATGGCTTAATTTAAATTGAACGTTGGTTGTCAAAAAGTGGAACTTGGTGTAGGGCAAGGAAAAGTTGCGGTTTGTTTCACCACATCGTGTCTACAAATGGTGGAGAACGTGACCATAATGGCGGCGGCACGAATGGTTTAACGGTGAAAAGGCATCTGAGGATTTTTGAGACGCTTGACGCAGATGTCGTCGCGAACATACACGCAGACTCCAGCCCGGGACATAAACTTGTGTTCCAATGTGTAGCCAGGATAGCTGAGGTATGCCGCGTCAGTCGGACATCTGATCTGCGTCTCAGTGAGGAACAGCAGATGCGGTTTATCGGTCTCAAGATGATGGTGGACAGGATTGATATTTGAGTGCAGACCTCGAATATTTGAGAAGTGCACTTTCAGTGGGATGGGAGGACGTGCAACCGCTGTTTTACTTTTTTCCGTTTCGTACTTTTCATTGTTATTGGTGTAGGGGAATAGGCAGGAGGAAGGCAGTTGTACGAGGTACTGCAATGCTTTACGCTAGGGAAGAGAGCTGATCACGACCACACGCAAAGTAGGTTGACTTGGAGACCGCGGGGACGCCCGAACCCCCCCGGGGTCGCCACCTTTTCCTCCCATCCGGTTGCCCCAACCGGCAAGGTGGAGCCGCCCGGGATTTTTCGTCAGGTGGCGGGGCAGCCTTTCACGGGTGGCTTTCCCGCTACTTGGGCCCCCAACTTCCTACGGTCAGCCAGCGGTGCACCGTGCTTCGGATCCCGCTACCCTCCAGAGCCAACCACTCGATGTCGCAACAATCAGCCTCCACAAAAACTGCTACAGCTGCAAGGTACTACTGTACAGACCCAACCTCCAAGATGGCTACTCCTAACTTCATGTCGGAACACGGTGGGACCGCTTGGCGACATGGCTTAGTTAAGAGGGTGGTGACCAGCCACGGCCGAAGCCTATTACCGGAGAGTGCTGTCCATTTCGCACTACCCAGGGATCACGTGTAGGGTATCTAGAGTCTAAGCACCATGAAGGGCTTGGCCTACGGACGCGGACAGCATTGATCCCCAAAATGATTTTCGTTAATTATCGCCGTTTGTGCCTGGGCGACTACTTTGTTGTCCCTGGCTTGATAATTGCCCATCTCGAAAGAAACTGGTTCTTGAGGAAACTTGCGCTTGAGGAAGAATGTTCTGAATAATGCAGTAACCAAAATCATCAGCTATTTATACTAATTTAAAATGTTCTAGACTTCACATGTATCTTAGGTAAACTAAATTTGCTATTTACTTACTTAATTGACAAATATTTTAGGGTAAAATTTTTGCAAATGTACATCCTCAATAAGTGCTCACTATAAGCATCTGACTCTAATTCTACCCATCAGCAAAAAAATATATTATTACTGCAACAAACAACTTATACCTTCTCGTGCCTTGTTGCTTAGCGATCGCAAACTAAAGCTGCGTATTCACGCAATCTACGTTAGATACATTACATACCATGATTAATTCTTCTCAGAATTTCCTCCACGTATAATCTTCTAGGAACGTATTCTCCGTAGAATTCTCTATATTAATTGTCGGGGTCCAGCAAAATAGCCCCGTCTTCTACGTCGTCTGCAGTGTGCTACTCCCTAGCCGGACCACTATTTAGTACTCACTTACTATTATTGTAAACACATGCTAAATAAATAGTACCTCCAAGATTAATTAGCTAAAATCATTGTTTGTGGTTCTGCCACGGAGTACTGCTCTACAGCCGGACCACCATCACATCTCCGAAACTTCTTTATGAAGCCGATTTTTTGATTTGCTGAATAATTGTACCGAAAGTCTACCTCAAGATATAGATGAAACAATTTCAAAGTTTTCTCAAATTTGGAAGTTATTAGATAATACAAGTGGTCCGGCTGGGGAGGCGTGCTCTGCAGCGACACAAAGTGTTTAAAACAAAGTTTCTGCGTAAATATGTTCATACAAATAAATCCACAGTAATTATACTTCTGACTCAACGGCTCTACTTTTGATGGCTCAGGCTGCACAATCGCCTCAACTTGGGCTGGCAGTTTTATAGAGAGGTCATTGACTATCATAGATAAGATATCTCCCCCAGAATTCTTAATTAATGGCTCTACAACTGAAGGCCCCGGTTCACCAATTGACTTCTTCACTGGATTTCTGGGTCGATTCGATATTTCATTGTTTGAAACTTCAGGCAGCCCGATTAATTCAAGTGGTGTCTTGTTAGGTTTTTTTTGTAGCTCAGAATTGTTTTGCTCGGAGACAGAGATCACCAAGCTCCCATATCGAGGTAGTTGCCCCCTGTTAACCCGCCTTCAATAAAAATTGGGCCAATAATGGTGTTGTTGTAGACACCTGCCCACACATTTGCACTAAATCTGCGTTGATGGTGATGGTCTTTTATTTTATGCGGGTTGTTGTACGACCACCAATGTTCATTATGAACGTTGTAAAGGCCCACTCTGATAAACAAAGCTTCATCTGTCCACACAATGTTTTCGTTGGGGTTGTCCAACAACCAACGACACAAGGCTATCCGAGATGCAGCGTCCCCATCGTGTAGTTCTTGCACTGGCTGATAGTGGTAGGGATGAAGACCTGCAGTGTTTAACAATTTCCACACCGCGTACTGACTGACGCCAAAGCGCCGTGCCGCGTCGTTGGTGCATCTTCTGGGGTCTTCATCAAAATACTGAAAGATCTCCTCCTCCAATTCCATGGCTAAGCGAGGCGGACCTCGACCTTGGGTATGCAGCGGGACAGTAAACTGTCCATGGTCCAACAGCCTCTGCATGACTCTCTGAATCGTTCTGGTGTTAGATACTTTGACGTTGACTAATCCCGAATTTGCCAGCCGTGGTACACTCTCCTCGGCGTCACTATTACATGTTGTTAACAAAAACAACATAAATAGAGTGGTAATAGCCTCAAAACTTTATTTGCCCCTAGAGTGGGGCACAACCGACCCAGCACTTTTTGTTAGGGGCACAACCGATTTTTTTTTTTTCGTGTGGGACACCGAATCGCCCAACGACCCGATGAACCCTATTTTCAGAATTTTTCAACCGCCTTCTACAAGTAGCAAGCTTCTGACATGGTTGTGTAACGACCGCCGTCTAAGTAATTATAGACAGCAACCGGGACCTACGGCTTAACGTGCCATCCGAAACACGGAACCATCTTACTTACGGACAATCGGGTGGTTCAGCCCGCAATGTCCTAACCAGACTGGGAACAAATTCACAAAGAGATAAATATCAACTTTGTGAGTGACCCACCGAGAATCGAACTCGGGACCTTCTGCGTCAAAGGCAGTCGCGCTACCACTGCGCCACATCGGTCGTCAATTATTAATAGATCGAATATCGTCAACCGATTTCCAACAATGAAAATAAGAAATTGTCAAATTCGATTCGAGAAATTGAATAATTGCTATAATCATATTTCTTTTTAAATAAACTACTATTTATTATTCTTACAATGTTAATTGGTAACATTATGAACTTTTAGTTATTCATATAAGAAAAACAAAACAGTGGTAATTGATTACACTGAACTGAAGTAAGATGGGGTGATGAGGAGAAAGATGATTTATTGGACTGGCAAAATTCGCAGACGTGGAAGGCTTCGTCATCATCATCGTCAATACCTGCACAGCTATTGTGTGTCCATTTGCCGCAACTAGAGCATGCTATCAACCCTTCAATACAAGTGGAATACACTTCCCTACAATACAGACAAGGCGTTTCGTCTTTATCTTCTTCTTCTTCACTTTCAGTTTCAGATGATGAGACTTTTCGTCGCTTTGCTGTCTTTCCTGTTCTGCGATTCTTTCCTGTTTTTTTATTTTTTTCAGATTTTTTATTTTGAGACTTCGTTTTAGATTTATATCCTTCTTCTTCACTTTCAGTTTCAGATGATGAGACTTTTTGTCGTTTTGCTGTCTTTGCTGTTATGTTATTCTTTCTTGTTTTTTATTCTTTTCAGAATTTTTATTTTGAGATTTTGTTTTAGTATTTTTCTGTTTTTTTCAATTCAGCTTTTCTCTTTCTTGTTTCTTTTTTCTCTAATTTTTTTTTGTTCATCTTCTTTCTTCTTATTAACAGCGTCTTCTAATTCTTGTTTATAGAGGGAAGACGTGATTATTGCTGTTTTTCTACGATTTTTAGTAACACGAGAGGCTGTTCTGGTAGCCGGCATTGGAAAAAGTTGTTTTGGAGAAGTTAAAGCGAAACTACTGTCGCTTTTATCGCATGTTATCACTTGAGCTGGTTGTAATATCTCTGGTTGCTGACTAATTGGGTTCGCAGGTGGTTGAGGAACGTTTGCTTCCTAACGAATAGAGTTTGATAGAACAACTGAGTAGGTGATGTGATAGTGGGGGTGAACGTGCTTGCTTGGAAGACTGTGCTTAAATGGTTGATTGTGGAACTGGTTCATGATGAACCAATATGGATGTTGATGGTCGTGATAAATACTTGGCTGGAACACAGACTGGCTTCGTTGGAGGACTGAGCTTGGGTTGATTTTGGACCTGTTTCGTTATATTTCGTTACTATATGGCTTATATAATAACGAATCCGAATACTAATCTTACTAAAACTATGACGCAAATCACGTACCTATGGTATTGCGATACGAACGAAGTCCCTTACATGCAAATATGCTATTTCTTGCATCCGCAACAGAAAGTTGTTCAATTTCATGGACTGAATTACCCCTTCAAATATTTTCAGCTTCAGATAATATTTTTACACCTGTATAGTCGGTAGTTTTGACACTCAATTTTCTCTTTCGCCACTGGCCATTTACGTCGCTTTGGGGCTCCTGTGCCATCTTTTATCATCCCGTTAGCTTGGGGGAGACGGTCGTAGTAATGCTTTCATCACTTAATAACTTGGCAAGCGATTTGAATACTTCCGACTCAAACTGGGCTCCTTCTTCCAAATCTTCTTCCTCCATGCTGTTCAACTCCCGGACCATCTGTTCCAGTAAGTCCATGTCAACATCGATCCGGGACCATTTGATCGTCTGTGCGGACTACTTGCCAAACGGCTTGCTTTAGTAACCACTGCAACCATAAAAAAACGTAGTACTAGTGGAGTAGTAACTGCTTACCGGTGCCAAATTAGGAGTCGAACAGTCACATTGGAATCATCCAATCCCCCTGAGCATATCCAGAGTCACCTGCAAAATAAAAATACTCACAATAAAACTTATGACTGACGCTACAAAAGATTTTACTAATAAGGAGAACGTGTGTATGTGATAGATAAATGGTTTTACTTAACTAATAGCCAACACTTTTCACCAGCATCGGCAAGGTCCTCCATAAAGGGTTTCACCAGGCAATGTGCGTCATGGCTCTATTTATTGAGTGGTAATGTTTATGGTTGTAGTAAGCCTCTTCATACATTTTTGGCCGAATAATGACGACATTGGTGCCGTCAATACACCCCTCCAGGAAATCCGAATTTACTATCTTAATCTTATGCGGACGAAGTCGCGGGTAAAAGCTAGGTATATTATTAGATAGTCAGTGAAATAGCGGATGTAGCATATTAGCATCCCATTGTGCTTCCCATCTCGTTTCTGATAAAGACTTCATACCGCTTTCATTATCTAGATGATTTTTTGATATGCGCCACCTAAGGGTTGAACCAGAAAAAATCTAAAACAGTCTCTAACCATAATTGAAAACAGAAATACATTTTAATAACTTCAGAGTATAGTGTAGTGTAGAGACGCTCTTGTAGGGGACTCAATTGGATTTCCACAGGTGGCCTTCACCTAAAATTCAAAATCAAATGTTATACTATTTCAGTTTTGATGTGATCTTTAATGATTGATGAAGTACAAAAAACCGCATTGTTTTTTTTTCATAATTTGCTTTTGACAATTCCCGCAAACACGAGCCACATAAAGCAAGTTTGGCAATCGAAATGCAGAGAAGTAATTAATTGTTGCTGCTGCTAGTGGTGGTGAGGTGGTGCTGATTTCGAGGTCCAACTGCTTCATACAGTAATTCCAAGACCATCCTAAAAGAATATCACGGGTTTTTGGATGTTTCAGCCAGGAGTTGAAAATGTTCGTTATGTATTCATAAAATGTGCTGCCACACATCCAACACCTCGGCGAACGACCAATGCTCCATTCTTTCGCTAAAATAGCTGATATTGCTGACGGGATTGTTTCGTAGGGAAGAACTACCATTGGAGGAGCTAATGTCATTTCCTGTCATTAATACTGTTATCTTTGTCATCAGCCGACGATTGATAGACATGTTTATCACCTCTTCTTGCTAGGACTTTTCCGGACTTAGGCAATAAATAAAAGGCGCCCTCATCGGTATTAAATACTCGTATTGGGTCTAATACAACTTCCATGAGTTGTTTCTCCTTAAGATCACTCAATTCAACTTTCAACTTTTTAAAACCAAGAATTTATTTCCTCTTCCGTGACATCTATGGCTTAATTACAGCTAATTATCATTAATATCATAAAATATCTTATCAAAAATAAACTGATTCCTAAGGGCAGCTATCAACATGCATGCTAGATAATATGCGTGCAATGCGATGCCGACGCTGTCAGGGAGGCACGCACACACTTTACCAGTTTCAGGATGGTAAAACACCTCTTCTTCTACAAAACCTCTTCCCAACTTTACTTGCCCGGGTTTTTATTTATGTACAGTGCGCATAGAAACATCTCCAGTAACTTAGATGAATATAACAATTCAATAATTTGGGTGATTATAATAATAATAATTATTATTAGGAGCATTCTGATGTGGATTATGATTACCGTTTTGTGGTTGTTATTGTTGCCCTCCGTTCTGTTGGAAGTACGGAGGTACCGGTCTTGTGAACACATTGTTCGGATTCGGCGTCCAAGGTATCCCATTATGGTAGGGCACATTTGGTCGCGGAAACTGTTGTGCGTTAATGCGTTGCGTTGCTGCATTAAACTTGGTGTGTCGTTGTTCTTGTGGTGGATAATATGGTTTGTTTTGAGGTCTGTTCTGTATATGATACTGTTGGTTTATAATAGGAGGTGCTGGTAAAATAATTAAAAAAAAAATGTTTGGCTTGCTATAATTGAATCGCCCTGTAGCTTCAAACTGTAATATATTTGCATTAGTATCGTTAAAGCGACAATTACTTGCGTAAACTTTGTCATGATACGGTAAGCTATGTCTTAAGGTGTTCTGAGCCGTTACGATGTAGGGCTCCATGACTTCGTCAAACACACTTTAGTTGTTTAATGCGTACTTATCATCCATAATTTCTAGCGCATCGTGCACACCTGCGTTTTGTGTGTTTGTTACCGGACATAAGTTGTGTATATGTTGGGAAATGCTGCAGTTCTTTGTTCAATCTTGTTGCACGCACAACGGGTAGCGGTCATGAAACTTGTTCGCGTTAAAAGCGTACACACAAGTCTTCTGCCATTTTGATGCGGAACTGTCTGTGTGTTAGCACACGGAACAAAGAATAAGAAAAAAATATTCAGTGACCACCTTGATACATCACATGTGTAGGAATAAACAATTTGTATTGACATTTTAGTATCAAGTCTATAGCAGTACAGTAGTAGATGAATGGTACTCTTAGAAGATACAAAATTTATAGGTAGTCGTCCTTAGTATGACACTGAAAAGGCACTTCGTTCAGCGTATGCTACAACAGTAGTATTTACTAATGCGTTGCGCTGGTCTACCACCACGAAGCATAAAAAGAGAGTAGGTACACCGACAACTACAGTGACTCTTCAAATATATGAGAATTTAGAATGCTGGTATTCAGTAGCCGTCTAAAGACATTTATATACTTACCACTTTATCCTCTTTTCCTTTCTAATAAATACATGGATAGTTTCTGATCTTTGAGATCAACACCACCCATGTATTTATTATAGTCGACAATAGAGATAGATAGGCTTCTCTCGTTCTTGCCCCGCTCTACTACCCGGCGCTATTTGGTCTGTATGGTAAGTTGAGAATACTGTGACCAGCTTCCAATCTTTCCAGGTTGTGATTGCTATGTCACCGGAATGGCAATTTACCCTTTGCCCGACATTCATTTGGCCTCTTTTATCATTACTGGTACATGTTTTCTGTTCCGGTACAAATTTGCACCGATGTAATGTAAGAAGTAAGCATTCTTCGTAGCGGCGTCTTTCACTTTGTAAGTCGAAAGAGTGCTCTCGAATCTTTGTACCCGGCGTTTGGATTTATTCTTTGGGTCGTAAAATTCTATGGAACTAGCCAGTAAGCTGGGCCCGCCGCCTTTGTCCTCGTTACTCATTTTCGATCGGCGCCAATGTTCAGGTCTGGAGTGTAGGTCCTTGTAGATAATTCAAACCATGTATTTCCACGAAACTTATTTATTGCACAAGTGAGACGTATCAAAAACAATCTTTAAAAAGGCGTAGTGTAAAGGTTATCCAATGCGGGGGAAAACGCAGACAGACTTTGACAGGGTACGTTCAGAAATATAACAAAAATGGTACTAGAGCGAAAAAAACCATCATGGAACTACTCAATAGAACTACTGCGAATGATTGGACAACTTTATTATCTTTCCACACAGTTGCTAAAAAGTCAACACTATCATGAGACGAAGTGCGTTCTTCGTATTTCCCTCTGGGGACAGCAGTCTTCATCAAGGTTTTCTTGTCTGGTAGTCTGCAATTAGGAAGTCTAGTCTGTGCCGAAGCAATGGATTCCTTGTTCTGCCCTGCGAGGGCAAAACACTGTATCTTTCAATTTGTAGATTTTCAGGAAACGAGATAACATTTCTAATTAAAATTTTGATTGTAACTTCTATCTAAATGAAGCAAATGAGCTGATTTCTTCAGAATATAAGCAAAATATTGAACTTTATCGGTCTATGATAATAAAATACTAGGTTTCTATTAAAATAATAGAGTTTAAAGGGAAAACTTGTTTTGTATGAACAGAAAAGCAAATTTTGTATGCACCTTATTATGGCAAAACACCGTAACTCATGTTGACGTGTTTCTCCCTAATAAAATTTGTATGAAATCTTTGTTGTATTCAGTATCACATAACACTATTCAGGGGTTTTCATCTCAGCCTTTGGGTCGAGGGCTGTGATAAAGTATACGGGTATGCGACCCCGGCTTCCAGAGCTTCTACTGTCTTTGTCTACCTTCCAGTCAGTAGTATCCCACTACCTGTGTCGAAACAGTTTCGATAAGTAATATTCCAAGTGCAGGGACGTATAATAATTGTCAAAATAGACTATGTGGTTCACCATTCTTGGTATTACTCTCGCTTACCTCAGGACAACATTATTTGTAACGTCCAAATCCGGTTCATTGGCTGGTTTCTTTGTCTCTGTTCTGAATAAACTTCGAAACGATAAGCATAGCCCATGAGACTGCAAAGGACAATTAATAGTTTGTATCCCCATTTATGCGGTGTTGTCGTTAGAAGAAAAATTTTTTGTATGGTTAAAATAATGTTTTTTGGCTATAACTGAAAAAATAAGAAAAACACAAGCAAAAGCTTTATTATAATTTTATTTATTAGTTAAAATCGTACATACATGTAGCAGAGTAGAACCTCTGCGTCCACATCCTTCATAAACCACCTGTGTTTTCACGAACCATTTCAAATTGGAATGTCGTCACACATTTTTCTGACTTTTTGACCCAGTCGCGATAAAATCAGCGAACAACGAAGATCAAAAGAAACATATTATTATAATCCAGTGATCTGCATGTGATTAGTTCATGATTAATGCTTTTAATGTAGTGCTCCATATGTAACCAAGTGCACGTGTGAAATTACAGCGGATTTACGGAAGCTAGAAAGAACCCATAAGGGTTTCTTTTCCCGTAATAAAATATTTCAAGTCATCAAGATCGTTTTTCATTGGTTTGTGGTGGCACGCTAGTGCCACATACATACATAAATCACGCCTTTATCCCATGTGTGGGGTAGGCAAAGGGGTGGGGTCCCTTAGTTGCGGAAAGAAATGGGGTGATGGTTTTTGTTATTTTATTCAGGACATTTTCAGGTAATTCGTAGGTGCGCATAAATGATTTATGAGGTTTGTTAGGCTTTAGGAAATGACCGATTTTTGTAGAATACATCTGTTCGTCAATGGAGAGGCGTTAATCAATTGGAGCTGATGAGAATTTGCTCCTTGAAATGCATCAACAAAGTCCGCATACTTTGTTTTCTTTTTTTGTAATGATTGTTCAACCTGGTGATGGAAGCTGACCGCCGACATAAACGTATGACCAGGCTCAAAGTATTTTAGAGTTATATTGACTATATAAACTAAGTAACTCATGACGGCCCAATTTTTGTTCTGTGCGGAACCCAGAGTAGTACATTTTGTACATCACGTTTTTTTTAACAAAAAGGCATTGAATGTCGGGATGATGTCTTCCTGTTTCCTTCCTGCAATCACTTCGTTTCACACAACTGCAAACGGTATGTTGCCGAGCTTAGCTGACCGTGCCGCCACGATGAAATGAAACACGTTCTTAAGACTTGAAAATGTTATATAGTAGGAAAAGAAAACCCTAAAACAATTAAAACAGGGTTAGTATGATTAGGGGATGATGGACGAGCTAAGGAAACATGTAGACTTGTAAATACCTCTTCTCTGAGGGTATCTGCTTTACTTTTGTATGTCCGCTGTCGGTGACACTTTACATTAACACTATACAGAATACAGAACTTTATTCACATATGCTATACTGAACACTGTACATTCAAATTCACCTAGACGTTATATATTTTGAGCCTCGCCTTTCTTGTTAGGCGTTTTGCTGTCGACTGAGTCAAAAAGTCAGAAAAACGTGTGACGACATTCCAATTTCCAATTTGAAATGATTCGTGAAAGGACAGGTGGTTTTGTGAAGGATGTGGACGCAGAGGTTCTACTCTGCTACAAGCTTTCGTTAAAGCAAGGGCAAAATATGGCACGTTTAAATTGGTCCATCCTTGGCAACATCATAACTTTTTGCAAGTCGACGGAGTAGTTTAATGTATCTCTTGAATTTTGTGACATTTTGGCTTCTTTTTATATTCTTTTCTGAATTCTGTGTATCTTTTTTTATGAATGGAATAAGCTTTGCAGGTATCGCAATTACAATACTCTTGTGTTTCATGATTTTAATGTTGCTTATAAATACGAGTAACACACACTTCACACTCTTCATTGCCTAAGTGTGCGAATGAAATATTCATTTCATCTCAATCAATTTTTCTGTATAGGTACTTCGAAAGATATAATTTGTTTTTATTTTTATTCAGAATGTTGTTCACAAAATTGTTTGTTCATTAAGGTGATTGTGATATCACTGGGTAAATATAACCTGTTCGGTGTATGTTCTCTCCTATAGTGTGAATTTACTGGGTCGTAAGATTGTATTTGAAGTTTTACAAATTCTTTATCGTATTTTTTTTCTTATTATTTATTTCTTATGCACTTTATTAGCTTCGGAGTCCTTTATGCCGTCTATAATATACTTGATGGCCACGTAGTTTGCCCAGCTCTTTCATAGTCAGCATTTAGTCGTAGTAGGAATCATCGGGACGTTTCACATGAGCGCTCATCATCTCATGAACCGTTTTCACATCTAGGGTGTCCCTGAATATCTTCATAATAGCAGTCTTTTGTTCTTCCCACGTCTAGAATGTTCTTTCTGATTTCAGCTATAATGCCGCCGTACCACATAGCGCCCTGCGCGCCATAAGGAGTGTCTAGATAGGTGACCACTCCATTATTTCGGCGTTTTCGTCAATATCCTGTACCCATTTCGTTACTGGGTATATTCTGTCGGATCCGGTAAACCTCGGAATCAGATCTTGAGCTAATTGAAGCGTGTAGCTATTTTTTATATAACTCGTTGTCGTCATCACCTTGGCGTTTTTTGAGAGGCATCTTGATTCTTTGTTGTCGTCGTAAATCGTCTTCGTCTTCTTGTAAAGAGAATTAATCGCGTCGTCCTTCTTTTAATCTTACGTGTGCCTACGTGGTCGCACAAAATGTCGTCTTCTTAGTCTTATTCTTCCGAAATATGTCGTTTACTCTTATCCTTGCCACATCCCGGACAAGCTTCCAAAATTGTGGTTGAGAGCAGCAAGGAGAAACAGCAGATCTTTTTAAATAATATTTTCTATTTATTAGTAATAAAACGTACATCAACCATCTTCCAATTCGAATCTAGAAGTGAGCGAGACAACAACACTCGCGATGAGATAGCAAATTGTACGCGATTGTGCGTAGGTAGTGGACTGTATTTCTGTGTGTGCTGGGTTTTGTAGTCGACGAGAAGTTTTAAATGGTGAATACACTTTGTATGGGTTGGCACTTGTTTATTGATCACGAGGTAAAGAGCATCGAACATATTTGTATGAAGCCTGGCATACCTAATCTTCTAAGTGTCCACCCGCAAGGGCCCCACTATGGAGACTTGAAATGTTGCCGGCCACTGATGGTACTTGTGGCAATCGACAGAGAAAAATATTACAAAACGAAAGTGTTACGTGATAAAATGTCGAAAGTGATATACTTTAGGAGATATTGAGCTTTTAAAATAAAATAAAAAAATATTTTATCCACAGTATTTGTTTGTGAAAAAATAAAAAAAATTTAATCATTTTAAAGTATTAATTACATTTATTACATTTTTTAATAAGAGTAATATCGCATTTTCTCTTCAATCTCAGTATCATTATAATACCTAAAACTATTAGGAATATCGTATATGTAGGAAAAATCTGGGTATGTATTGTAATGAAATGAACTCTATAAGTTACGTATTTATTTATTTGAATTGCATCTAAGTAACAAGATTTTGCACTCAACTTAATTATATAATAATAACAAACAAAAAAAATAAAATGGCTGATAATATCAATAAAATTGCACAATATTATAGCAATAATTAAGTCTGAACTAGGTGATATAAATTGATAAACCAGGTGATACAAGTTTCTTATATTACGTTTAGTATTTTTTACACTAGAATTCGCCGTTGGCTTCATTTTCAATATCATGCCCTACAAAAATATGTTCCAAAAATTGAGCAGGTAAAGCTACCAACGTTTCCTGATGCCGCGCCCATGCCATGAACCAAATGATGCTCATGGTATGGGAACAACATCCTAGGGTCCTCCTCCCCACTATACATGAACAATAGTGTTCAGCAATTTTCTCTATCCCTTCCAATCTATTATTTATTAATACATATACAAAATATGTGCGATTTCCCGCATGGCGGGAATGAATTTTTCCCCGCAAAAGCCACATATTTTCTTGAAAAAACCTATTGTCACGGTCTCTACATGACTCAATGGTAAAAGCACCATTTTGTTTCATATGCTCTCCATAATATGATCTGGCTTGAGCGATCTGGTATGTGCCTAACCCAAATATCATTAGGTCGTTTATGGTGAGGATCGGAAAATCCTCAAAGCCGACAGCTGCATCCATAGAGATGAATTCAGCTCGATGTTGATTTAAGTTATTTACTGTCACTATTTCAGCCAAAAAATTCGGAGAACTTTGTTTTATTTGAATTTAGTTTATTATTTGGTTTACTAAGGTGTGATCCGAAAACCTCTCACTAAAAACATTGAGTAAAGCACATGCAATCTTAAATTCTTCTTTCATTTTAGGAGAAGCTACATTGGAATACTGATTTCGTAGCTGACGAAATTGGGTTTTGATATGGCCATTTACTGCCTCAACAACCCACCGGCATATGGTAACCTTTCGGGAATCGTTAGCATCTAGAGTTGACAGTTGTCTTTCGTTTATATTTTTTGTTTTAGGTATAAATGCTCTAAACCCTAATGCTTCTAGTGCCCTAATTGCATCTCTAAACCCTCCATCGACGATAAAAACGTCACCTGGTTGAAACAACCTGCGGAAATAATGGTTCTCAAGTAATTCTTACATTATAGTGGCGTCAGACTTATCAGCTGGATAAGTTCCAAATGCCTCAATGATGAATCCATCGGGGCAAACTATCAAAAACATTTTTAATAAATTGCGATACTTGTGTAATGAATAAGTCTTTTTTTAAAATAAATAGTTAGAGCTTTTCTGTATGTAGACATATGTTCCGTCACAAATAACTATAATTCTGTTTGGAATGTCAGGATTACTGTACAAGAAAACCGGAATTGTCAAAATTCTTTGACGCAATTCTTCGCGGCCGGCTGCGGTTTCTTGGTATCGCAAAAATCCCAAATGTAACGGTACAAATTCTTGTAATAAATAAGACCGCACCTTTTTCATTATACGGCCAAAATGAATGGGGGTCATACGAAACAAACAGGATAACCTGTCGTTAGAATCTCCTGTATGTAGTTTACAGAGCACCGTTGCTAACGCTCTATTGGGTTTAAGTTTAAACATTCGTCTAATAGATGGTGTATTCTCAAGAAAACTTGTGAATGCATTTTTGTTAAATCCAATAAAGAATTGAAAGGTCGCTTCATCTATTGAGTCTAATGATTCAAAGTTCAGATACTCAAGAGGTTTTTTTAATAAATTCATCATATCAGCTAAACGTTCATGCCTTTGACGGGTATAATCAGCCAAATCTTGCCAGATTACGGCTGAATGCAAGTGTTCGTTACAAACTCTTGCTTCTGATGGAATATAAATGTTATCGTTACGTAAAATATTTGCTCTAATTGATGCGTTTATTCTATGTAATTCGCGGCTATTGCATCCTGCTATTAAACAATACGTTGCGGTAGATGAAACCCTTGTATACCCAGGTACTGGAACTTGCACAGCATGTAGATTTGCAGCGCCTTGATTTCCTTTTTGAGGAACTGCGTCAAAGACTTGTTCATTTGGATTGTCTTCTTGGGGAACTTCTTCAAGTTCTCCACCGACATTCCCTTCTTGAGGAACCGCGTCAAAGACTTGTTCATTTAAATTGTCTTCCTGGGGAACTTCTTGAAGTTCTCCACCGACATTCCCTTCTTGAGGAACTGTGTCATCGTCTTCATTCTCAAGGGCCTCGAAAGGAGCTTTATCGTTTAATGGATCACTTTCAGCTCCTTCAGATGATGGCCTTGAAGATGGTTCTAGCAGTATTTCAAGAGGCCTCATGCGTCATGCGCCTCGCGAGCATGAAAGCGGATCGCACGTTGAACGCATGGACGACATATGCGATCAGATGGTTGAATCTGAAATAGTAAATAAGTAAATTGTAACCTTTGAAAAAAGAACGCTAAATCAGTGAACGTACCTGGGTCGTTTTCTCAAAAGTTGTCTGGTTTGAAAATAATGATGAAAATAACATAACATAACAAAATTCTTTATTGCACAAAATTTAACAACATGAAGAAAACACAAACAAAGGAAACAGTACAATAGGCGGCCTTAATGCTAGGTAGCATTCTCTACCAGGCAACCTTAGGGTGAAGAGAGAGTGCGACTATGGAAGCGGGATAGTGCAAATATTATCTACTACATAAATAAATAATAATAAAATACATATACAATTTAACATATCAATACACAAATAATTCTGTATACAAAATATAATATACTAATAAATACATTAATATAAACTAATACATATCTAAGTTATGGATGACAGGATAATATGCATTACGAAGAAAGAAAGGATAACAGTTAATTGAGTATAGATATAATAGATAATACATTGTAGAGAAATAAAAAATACAACAAATAAGAGAAAATTATTCAACTTCAGATAAGTAGTGGTTTTTAACCCTTATCTTGAAAGTTTCAAGGGACGGGGCCCGACGAACCTCCTCAGGCAAACAATTCCACAGCTTGATCGCTCGCACCGTGAAAGAGTCTGCGTAGAAGTCGGTCCTGTGCGGGGGAATACTTGAAGTTAATGAAATTGTGATTTTATATGTTTAACATATGGCATGAAAATTTTTTTTTCAAAAAATACTAGTTTCACAATGAAATAATAGCTATTAATTGATAAATTTTACATTTTATTAACGGAGGTGGCCAAAAAGTCTTCCATTCCGTGACCAAATGTTTTGTTGAATTTTGTAAGTAAAAGGCGATAAATAGTTATTCTGAATGTTTTATTAGTCTCTAATAGCACATTTTGAATTAAAATTAAAGGAACTTTACCATACATTATATCAATAGAAGATAATGGTAATCTTTGTTGTCCATTCCGTTACACTTTGGCAAAATATACTCTAGAAACTTTCATATTATTTTAAGTATGGCACTTTTATGGCATTTTTACTGTGAGTCTTAACAATCACATAACATAAAACACCTTCTCGTCAACAAAAAACAACATAATATAGCTTAAATTTTCTAAAATATGAGATCCAGAAAATAAAATCCGTGGGACAGCCACGGAAAAAACAAACCGGTAACGAAATAGAATTCTTAAGCCTAATACACATTAACATCAAATTTGGTACCAGATTATCAATCACTGTTTATTTAACAAGTACCTAAATAACAATTATTTGAAAGTCAAACGGAGATTGAGTTTTTTAATTCTAATCAAAATTAACAAAAATAGCTGAAACTTCTATAAAATAAAAGTAATAATCATTTAAAGTCAGGTAGTCTTGACATTATTATTAGGAACACTTAGTAAGTCTTTTATGTTAATTTGGTTTCCATTTAAAAAAAAATATATAGGAAAAGCTAAGACAACAAGATAGAATAATAATAATCATAAGAGGATGACTGATACATCTCCGAGAACTATTAGTAGGGTACGTTATAGTTATGGACAAATAACTTCCCCAAAGAAACGTGGCATGAAAACTTAACAACAAAAATAAGTTTTACAATGCAGAATCACTTTCGTGCATTTTAAATTAAAACATAAATAAATATTTAAGACTTGTGTTTGCGAAAATGGTTCTGTTTCGTCCACTTTCAACAAGCTGACATTATACTAAATGTAAGTAATTATAAAACAAAATAATAAACCCAACATTATAACTTTCATTTTTTGATGATTTAGATTCATTGCATACACTTTGAACAAATATAATCAAAGAACACCTGTCCTTCAGTGCAGGTAGCACAGTACCATTTTGAACATACCATGCATTTCATAATTCTACTTAAATTAAAAGGCACACTTTCTTAACATAATGTACATTGCAGACAATGTGAGACTACGGTTCTAATTGATCGGTTTTTATTGCTTGCTGTTATGTTTTCTTTGTATGTTAATTTGTTCTTTTTTTTGGAGTTTCACAATCAGATTTAGTACTCAATTTTCGTTTTGGTGAGTGTTTAATATTTAAATTCAAAGGTAGATTCGTGAGATCAATTTTGACAGGTAGACTTGCTGCAAGGGAGTCAATATTTGCTTTAGAAGTCATAAAATTATCATGTACGGTGAGATCGATAACAGGTACGTCAGGTACATTATTAATAGTTTTCACAGCCGAAGAGGGTGCATTAAAATTATTACTAACATCAGATTGAACCATTAAACTTGAATCAATAACTGATATATTAGCTAAGTTTGAACCCGTTGAGGATATGGTCTCCATACAATCAAAATTAACAGTTGCAGAAGCAATATCAAACATTGAATCATTAGCTGATTCAATCTTAGCTATAACTTGATCCTCTTCAACAAATGAATAAGCAATATCAGGGTGTCCACAGCTGTTGTTCAAAAAAAATCCCTGACTTTTCCCTGACTTTCCCTGACCATTTTTTCAAATTTCCCTGACCAAACTTATTCAAAACAAATTTTTAACCCTTTAACCGCCGCGCATTTGAAAAAAAAATGTGCCCCTACCGCGGTGGTCACTTTCTGTTCAAATTCGCTAGTGATGTCAGCGATATCCACGATAATACTAAAATGAACATTTTCAAGAAGGAATAATTGAGTTTCTTTGATAAAAAATGTTTTATTTAGATTACTATATATTTAGTTGATACATTTACAGCAAGTTTAATGTTATATAAAGGCTAAGTATACAACAAAATATTTTCGGCAATGACATCAATTCAAATAAATTATCGACTATTTGGAATCCCTATTGACGGATATATACGACTCCGGCGTTGGAACTCCGGAGATTTTTTTCACAACTAGTGATTGACGCACAAAGTTCTACTTCTAAACACATCAGAAAAGAAAACGTCGATAAATGCTGAGAAAATGTAATTACGTGTTTGTATTTGTATGTTATGTACCTATGTTATGTACAGTCCGGCAAGGTAGAGTAGAAATTAAAAATTAGCATCATCGTAATATCATCCCTTTCATATTGACGCGGTTTGAAAGGGACAATACTACGATGTTGCAACTTTTTAATTTGTACTCTGCCGGACTGTAGGTATGGTTTAGACCGTGTAGACTATAAAGGGACGGGATTAAGGGAAAGAGACAAAAAATATATAAAAACAATGTTATAAAATAGTGAATAAGTAAACAAACGTAAAAAAAGCCTGATTTTTATTATTGTAAGATTTGTAAATACAGTTCCCAGAGCCTGACAAGCCTTATTTTTATTATTGTAAGATTTGTAAGTACAGAGGCCCAAATTCTGTTTTCATATTTCGAAAAAAGTTTGAAGATAAATTGTTTAGTTTGACGATTAGAACACACCCTTAAAATATATGAACTTGATTTAGTGGGACCCTATATATAATCTAATTCTTTTTTTTAAAGTAATTATCCAAAATAAAGTTGAAGCGATCATATTTACACATTACTTTGTACACTTCCTCCCACATACATCCCAATTCTTCATCCGGTATATAGTTTAATCGTTCTTGAAATTTCTGAAGTAATTCTTTTCTGGTATTCTCCCCTGAAAGGAAAAAACAAGATGATTATGTATACAGAGGAGTCATTATAGAAAGTTTTACTATATGGAAGGCTAATCTTATCGGGAATGTAGAATACTCTATGGGCGTAATTTTTATACCTACATCAAAATATGTTTTTTTTTTAAATATCCGTGTAGTTGACCCCTAACCCTATTTGATTTCACCATACGACGAAATTATTTTTACCTGGTTTTGTTGTCGATTCTTTAGCTGAATATTCGCCCTCTGGAGGTTTCGGTCCCGATGGTTCTTTACTGCTGGAGACCGACACTTCAGATGTTACTCTTGCTGAAGACGTTTCTCCAAAAATGTCAGCAATCTCTACAAGGCATGCTACATGTTAGGCAATGATATATAAAATTTAGTAAATAAATACATATTTACTGATAGGTAATGTATTTTTGTATATAATATTATTAAAGATTAATAACTTACGTTCTTCTGGTCGTTGTTCTCGCATTCTTTTATACATTTCTTTAAACTCTTTCCACTGCTCATCGTTCTCAAATGGCCAGGGCATTTTTATGTTGATCTTAATTTGAATATCAATTTACGAGAGCTCAGTAAGTGACGCAGCAAATTGTGAAGGTTACGTGTTGCTGATTTACTATAAATTTATTATACCATGCTATAAATTGTAAGTACCCTCGTTTTTTTAAAGAACGCGTAAACAATCACCTTTTTACTCGTCTGCCTCAGAAGGAGTATAATTATGTTTTTAGGGTTCCGTAGTCCGACAAGGAACCCTTATAAGATCGTCCAGTCCGTCTGTCTGTCTGTCCGTCCTAGTCTGTCACAGCACAATATCTTCTACGTTTATGAACCGATTTTCATGTACGGTGATACTTTGGATATAGATCTCAATTTTAAAAATACAAAAATTAAAATTACCCCATTTTTAAGGGTACCTCTCTATACATGTAAAGTGGGGGTAAATTATTTCCAAAGTCGTTAACACGGTGTCCCCCCCCGTGTAATTTCTAAAGTCTTAGACCTCTAAACTTGAAATCGATCACGTAAATAAATTCGTAAAATTTTTTAATTAAAATTGTTTCGGGTATTTTGTAATGAATACTTTTGAAATTATAAATAAAATAAAAATATATATAGATGTTAAGCAACCATCGCCGTAGCCAGGCTATGGATAGGTGACCGGTATACTTTTTTCTTAACGAATAACTACGGAACCCTACTTTATGCGTGGTCCGACACGCACTTGGCCGGTTTTTTTGAGATTAGGTAGGTATACGCAAGTATGTGGACACGTTAAATCTTTTTTAGATTGTAAAGGTGTTTTAAAATATTTTAATAGTGATTTTAATACTTAAAGCAAGGTAGTCAATTTTATTTGGCGGGGGGGGGGACTTTATTTTTCATATTTTGACCCTTCTGGTATAAAGCTCTTTGATTTTGTTTGACTCGTGTTCTTTGGGCAAATTTGTGGTCTGAATTACTGGATACTAAGAGATTTTCGTAGGTATTTTTACTTAAGCACCTTGTACAGTTAGTCAAGTACAAAAGAATAAATGAAACAACATGTTAGGATGCAACTGCAACATACTTTTAATATATAAAAAAATAATATAAATCAAAAACGTTTTCTATGGAAGTCTGCACTACATGGCTCAATACAAAGGTATACATTGCACTCCATACACATATATCTTGTGTCTTTTCTCTGCTTTTTTAGCGCACACATTCTGCAACGCTGGCTTTTTTTATTAGGAATAGCAACAGGAAAATGTTTAAGAATGTCATTGGACAGTGAACTGCAAGGATTGTTTTGTATACTACGTGATGTAGAAGGCATTGCAAGGTAACCTATCAATTTATTTTTGGCAATCAACTGCCGTATTACCTCTAACTGGAATTCACTAAATTGCTTATTTGGACAGTTATGGACAATTTTGTATATATAAAACGAATTCAACAAATGCATATCCATCATACGTAAAGCGAGTTTCATATACCAACGCCTGGTTTTTTTAATACATGTTAGCGTACTCATCATCATGTCGGCAGTATCAACGATACCCATATTTTGTGTATAATCAATTACACACTCGGGTTTTAATTTAGGTAGACCCGTTGTTCTGTCTTCCTTATTGGAAGGTATTACTTTAGCATCATGCATAGTACTAATCATAGTTACAGCTTTTTTATCTTGCCATTTTAGTACCATTAAAGGGGAACTGTAGAAAGCTTGTACTTCACCTTTTTGAAGCTTACGAAACTTTGGCATGCCCTTCCTATTCTTATTGACAGTACCACATGCATACGTACCCCTGTCTTTCAAAAATCGAAACAGACTTGGACTAGAGTACCAATTATCAACGTACAGTTGCCTGTTACAGTAGTAATAGTCATTTAAAAGTGTAGCTACTACTGATCCGCTTACACCTAAATTAGGTACTTTTTCAATTTCGGTTTCTGCTCCACAATATACAATAAAATCTATTATATAACCGGTTTCTACGTCACATAAGACGAATAACTTTATTCCAAATCTATTTCTCTTCTTTGGCAAATACTGTTTCATAATAAGGCGTCCCTTAAACGGAACAATACTTTCATCTATGCATAACTTTTTGTGCGGTATCAAAACTTCTTTGAATTTGTTTCTTGTATGATCAATTAGAAACTGTAATTTATATAATCTCGAAAGTCTTTCATTAGTATCAAAAACATCCGTAAAATGCATCATAGACATAATTAAACAGTATCTATTTCTGCTCAATATTTTTTGGAAAATTGGTGAACTCAACAGTGGGTCTGTTGACCAATGCTCTTCGATAGATATTCTCTTGTTTCTAGTAAATAACATAGTTACCGCAAAAAATAAGTAGATATGCCTTTTATCGACGTCTTGCCACTCACGAGTTCGAGAATGTTCCCGTATATCGACACGCCTTATGTAATGCTGGTAATACTTATTAGTGCATCTTGCTATTTCGTTAGCTAGACTTTCATCCGCAAAATATTCATAAAAATCCAGTTCTTTGGAATTTTGTGTCCAGCCAGGAGTTGAAATTAAACCAGCTGAAAAATCGTCAAACTGTTCTATAGTTGGAGCCGTTCCTTCCATCAGCCACTCCACGGATTCCTGTCTTTCATCCGTCTGAAATACAAATAATCTGATAAATAAATGATAAATTGTGTGGAAAAACGATACGAATTCGACACAACATGTACAGCTTATTTCTAGGTCATTTCATTTGACATTGATAATGGCAACATGTAAACGCTTGAACATTTTTTTGATAATGGTACGGAACCCTTCGTGTGCGAGTCCGACTCGCACTTGGCCGGTTTTTTAAATACATTTTTTTGATTTATATTTATGTTCCTTGGGTAAAGTTGACCACTTTCATGAACTGGTTCCCCCCCTGCAATATCGGCCACTAATCATAACGAATTTTTTTAATGTCGTATTTTGTCAACTGATCAACTTATCTGAATAAATCTAGGTAGCCATCTGATACCCTATATTATAGCAATAGCGATCATATTAGTATAGAAATATAAACAGTACACACCTGAGCGTCGTCGATATCCAATTCTTCATCTGATTCGAATATTTCAGTATGTTCTTCACGTCCTTCGAGAATTCGAATTAATTCTTCTGCATCTTCTGTGTTCTGACTAGACATTTTTGCAACGAACCCCAAGAACGAGACCGATTGATTCCGAAACAATTTTAATGCTTCTTACTTTCTTTCTTTGTAGGTAGAAACGAAAACATATCTCAAAATATAAAACTATCGACAACTTTTTATCAACATACCCTCCCTATTCCTGCGCTTTTCGCGCTTATGACGTCACAGGCGGTCGGATATTTACGACTCCGGCGCTGACGCTCCAAGGAAGTTTCAAATGATTAGTGCTGTGCAATGTATGGAAATACTAAACTTTTCAAATATTTCAAATCGTATTTAATAATTCAGTTTAGTGTAATTTTAAATATAAAAATAAGTATTATACAATAGTATGTTTTACTTTGTATTTAAATATAAATATTTCTAACGTTAGACTATAAATAATTAATATAGAACTATTTATCTTTGGAGTGTCAATAAAGTATTGTCGCAACACTACTGTCGGATATATACGACTGAGGCGGTACACATATAAAGAAAATCAATATATTTTTCCCTTTATTTTACATTAATTGCCATTATCGCTAATTATGCCTGCCTAACTAAGTACAATTTAAAAAAAAAATGTCGGATATTTCCGACTCTGGCGACAGGGGCACATACCTTCATAGTCGGATATATACGACTCCGGCGGTTAAAGGGTTAAAAATCCGTAGGCCCTTATAGCCGTCTGTTTATGATTCTGCAACAAGTGTTTTTGGCGTGGAAAGTACATGAACGATTTAACTGAAAAGAGAACGGTAAGTATAATTATTTTAAGTAGTTAATATATTTCTGATTTGTGTGCTCATATATAGTGAAAAGAAACTGGGAATTCAAATTCACGGTAAAATGTGGTACGCTGTGTGTTGTGGTGTCAACCCGCCCTCGAATTTATGCTTTTTGAGTGCTAAAAACGTAATAAATTATTTACTCATGTTATATACAGTGCCATTAAAAGGGCAAAACGATAAGCACATTGTCTACAAGGGGTCAATGAGAGTGAAAACTTTATTATAGCCACATTTGTTGCTTATATTCTATCGCCATTTTGTGTTATCGCCATTCAACATATTTTTAGGGTTCCTTTGACACGAACAAAATCCCATTATGTACTACTTAAGTTTTTAATTTTTAAATTTATTTATTTTTTATTTGAATCCATTTTTTTATGTAAATTCCACTCCGTAATAAATCCACACAACCTGCTATGTTTTCAAAATGGCAATCTTAGTTATGTAATCCATTTTAATATAACCATAAAGAGAACAATTCTTTTAAAATCGCTGTATTAGGGAATATGGAATGCTTTCATTCTTGTTAAGATTATATAAAATGTCAAAATTTGTTTGCTGGATAGACGTCCTATCAAATGCTCCTTTATGTTGACAAGCATCATAATTACCTTATGCATGTCTTTTATAAGAATAATTTATCATATTAAAAGCCTTTATATATCTTTGAATATTATAAGGCTGAAAAGCAATGTAGTTAGCCTCTATAAGAAGAACACATTTCGAGCCCTTATAGTAGCCATATAATTTGGATTTATTGACGTTTAACCAGCCAAATTATAAGAGTAAAGGTAATATTAACTAAATCTTCTTATAATGTGCATTATAAGGAACATTGACATTATTAATGCTATTTTATGACAAGTACAAGAGTATAGATCTTATAGACTTAATTTTATAAGTTTAATTTGTTTGTTGGGTTACAGGGTCAACTTCATTTTTCAAAACATCCATTGAAATATCATGTGAACTGACAGAGGAAGATGTTGATGGTACACATGTTTTGATATCCTGAAATTATTATTATTATTATTATCGTTAAACAGGCAGCAGTTGAAACAACTGATCATGCCTGTATCTTGTTGTTATCTTGTAAATTAGATTGTTAAACGAAATAAAACTTTGATGCTGCATCTATCGAGGACATTTTAATATAAGGTGTAAAAATATTAGCTGCAAATATTCTAAGAGCTGAATCAGCCCATAAAACTGAACAATTGTATACGAACATACCAGTAATGGCACAGCACTAGGGAGAATTACAGTCAATTTCTTCTTTTAAATAGCATATCTCGTGGGAAATGCTTGCTACATATTCTAGAGGATCGTTTTGGAGTCCAATTAGTTCGTCCTGTGGCTTCAACCCATTTCTCACGCAAAAAATCATCTTCTGGAAACCTGGAACATAACATATCTACATGTTTCCTACCAATGTACGACATTGATGAATTTACCCACAATTGTGGGAGAATAAGCTTTCCAAAGTTGGCAATACTACCTTTTAGGCTATGTTTTATATAAATCTAATAATATAACAATTTTAAGAACCCTTCTCCTAAAAGAAGTAAAGAATTTAAAATTTACTATAAATTTAACAGTCCGAGGCAAAAACTAAGGGCAAAACGTGGGTAAAACAGAGTGTACTTACGAATGAAATGATATGCCTGGATTTTTTCGTTCACTATCACTTTTACACTCCAAAACACTACACCGTCCCATATTTCATTCAAAGAATAATAATACAGTTAATCACTAATTTGTTACAATAACGGTGACGTATATTTTGGATCCAAATCTAATTAATTTTCGAAAAGACATTGCCAGTTTTTGTATGGGAGATGGACCAAGTGCTGCCCAGAATGAAGACATGGTACATTTTGTTCCTCAGGCCAACACTAATAAGTAAACCAAAGCGCATCAAAATCTATACCAGGAATCAAGAGAAAAAAAATGTTTTGTTTTGAATTATTTATTTAGAAAAAAAATGACTTTAAGAAAAACAAGTTACAAATTTACATTTTTTATGTGTACAAAATATAATATATTCATAATCATACAATAATTACAAATCATCATCGTCGTTATCATCGAAAAAAAAAAGTTTTTAACAAAAACAATAAGTAAATATTTTTTTTCTTTTTTTTTTCTTTTTTTATGTATGAACAGCTACAAAATAAAATACAATAATATAAAATATTGTTGATTATACAATATCATATAATAATATAAAATATTATATTTTTTAAAATACTGTATTTTATTTTGTAGCAGTTTATACATAAAAAATGTTTCGTTTCGGCAAGAATCAACTAGCAATCAAACGTAAGGAAATATCAACAAAACGCAACTGTCAAACAATATCACCGAATACCAAACAACTCCATTTCTGTGGATGTGATCGCTCTCCGACATATACTAATAACTAATCATCATCGTCGTCGTCATCGATAATAATTCTATCTAAGAATAAAGCAGGGCACCTTATCACGTCCTGGTACCTAGCCCACCCTAAAAACCATACTAAGCACATGGTGTGCGCACAACATCCGATAGTCCTCCGACCCATAAAACATGTGCAACAATAATTCGTGCAAAAGATTCAGATTCGTGCAAAATTTCGAGCACGTCATCCACGCGTTTGAGGGCCTCTTCAGGTTGCTGTTTTATTATTTTAGGATCAAAACACGTCAGACCCTTTACAAATCCTTTTTTCACTGGACTCTTTTCTTGTAATTTTTGAATGGTAGCAGTAACAAATTTTTTGAAATCACGTTTAAACAGAAGCTTATCTTTGTCTGGGTATTTTGCATCTTTTAGGAATCGCTTTGCTTCAAATCCAATTTGCACGTTTTCTGTGGCCACTAAATTTTCTGTGCATTTCAAATCCAGATGAATAAAGTCCTTGTCATCCAGTTTTGATGGTTTTACTATCTTTATCATCAGGGTTTTCAATAAATCCACCAGAGCTGTGTACAAAAAGGGCGAAAGTGGTTTATCGCTTTGGAATCGCCTTAAAAACGGTTCGCAGACTGATATGACTGACCTTGCAGCTGCTAATTTGGCTTTCATCAAGGGATCTTTCATAGCAGCATTTAACTTTTTCTTGTTGTGACTTTCGGGAACAGATGCATTTCTGACGAATTCTAATACTTTATCATAAACCTTTAAAGCTCGATCTATGCAAGGGCCATTTTCAAGCCATCTTTGAAGTGAACTTCTGAGGAAATTCTGTACTGCCAGTAATTGCTGTGTACAGAGCTCGACGAGCCGGTGAGTCTTTAAAATAATTGTACATTATTCTCAAGAGTTCGTATATTTCCCAGTCAGTTTGCTTATGTCCGGTCTTAACAGCGCCATTCACGGTGTGCAGCCCACATACTCCGAAGTCTATTAATTTAGCTTTTGAATTTTCCGTAGCCAGTTCTTTTTTTATTTTTTTTAAGAAGCTAATGTTTACATTAGGTCCATCCATTGAAACCTGCAATAACTTGTCAAGGTCTAGATTTAACAATCCACCTAAAAATCCGTTTAAAAGATCATTTGCAGTCGACTTTCCTAGAAAAACGCTATTCCAATATCTTGTGTCAACTCTTTCGTTATTCTTGTTCCAAAATCTTATGACAATATCCATTTGACATTTTTGGGAGACTTTGTTCAGTGATTCATCAAAGGAAACTACGTAAAATAGACATCCTTCCAGCTCTTTCTGCAAACATGTTCTTATATACGGTGCTATTCCGTGATTTATCACATACGACGCTTTTGTTTTTCCCAATGTAAAGTTTGAGGCAATTTTACTATCAGGAAACATTCTCTTGAATGCTTTAGTGGTTTTGTCACTAGAATTAAGGGACATTTTATCGAAAACAATTTCTAATGCCCAAAGTATTTCTGCAGATGTAACATCATCGTCTTTGTATGTAAAAGTTTTTATGTCTTGACTTTTCGGGGGATCGTTACTAGTTTTGGTATTTTGCGACGTATCTATGGCACTGCCGCTGCCGCTGGCAATTGCCAAAGTTGAGGCTTCGTCAGATTTGACCTTTTTTGCAAAGAATGAAATGTTTGGTTGCACTTTTCTTAATTCAACATTTTTAACATGTTTAGGTCCTTTGGCATGTGAAACCGAGGCTTGTCTACCCATATTACTTAATTTGAAGGACTTGCAGCACTTTGCAGTATGCTAATCCTGGATCATCTGGGACATCATTTAGCCAATTAAAAAAATTCAGTACTAAGTTTGGGATCTAGCCATACTTTATTGAATGTGCATTGTTTGGCACTCATTTTAACACTGTTAAATTTATTAATCCTCGTAGACTAGTTGAGAACACACTTAATAAAGAGCACTTTTACATTTTACATTAATGATAAAGAGCACATTTACAGATAATCTGTGAAAACAAAAAATAAGTAATTAAATGAAAAATTAAAACGGAGTAACCTAATTATGACTAAAATCATAATCAGTTCACTCCAATAATAAAAAGATATAGGTATGTCCAGGTAAACCAGTTATGGCCACAATTATGCCATAATAGTTCATCCTATAAAAATAAAACTATTTATTGTAAAAAATATTCATTTATTTTAAACTGGAATAAAGTAATCTTCTGGTAATGACGAAAATTCATAACGTAAGTAGTTTGCCTCGGACCTGGAAAAAAATGCTTCCATGGTCTGGATTAGTAAGGCGTCAGACCAGAGCATAAAATTATATTCCCTCATTTTACAATCATTGGGAATTTTCTGCAGTGATTTCAATTTCCATGAAGTTAAGTTCAAGTCACTATTTTACAATCTTTGGGATTGTGTCTGTCAAAAAAACTTAATTTTCCCTGACTTTCCAGGTAGCCCCTCGATTTCACTAACTTTCCCTGACCACCTTAAGCTTCCCTGACTTTTCCCTGACTTTCCCTGACTTTCCAGAATGTGGACACCCTGAATATCCATGTTCAAAGCACCAGTCTCATTGGAAGCAGCAGATGGTTTTCCACAGTCAACGGGAGTGGGTGTAATGGTTCGAGCTCTGGAATCTTCTGTTGGTGGATTGTCAATTGACTGATTTTCAGAGGCTAAAGAAGCGGATGTGATGGTTCGAGCTTCAGATGTTTTGATTGATGATGGTTTGTCGATAGATTTATTTCCAGAGTCTACAGAAGCAGGTGTAATAGTACGCACTTTGGAAGCTTTGCTCGTTGATGGTTTGTCGATAGACTGTTTTTCAGAGTCTACAGAAGCGGGTGTGATGGTACGTACTTTGGAAACTTTGCTCGTTGATGGTTTGTCGATAAACTGTTTTTCAGAAGCTGAAGAAGCGGGTGTGATGGTACGTACTTTGGAAACTGGCTCGTTGATGGTCTGTCGATAGACTGTTTTTCGGAAGCTGAAGAAGCGGGTGTGATGTTTCGAGCTTTAGCTGAGATCGAAGCGGATGAGTTCGATGGATAGTCAATTTCGAAGTTAATGTCGGTATTATCTTCGCATGTCGAAATAAGGTCTAGTGATGAATTTTCTGGACCTGACACATTAAGATTCCCGTTGCAAGCTTTGCTGGTTGATGGTTGACCGATAGACTGTGCATCAATAGTGATATTTGCAGGAAACTTGTGTTTCTTCAATGAATAACATTCGCACACCTGCTCGTTGTCTAAACGACAGAAGCAACTCAGCACTCTGTACTGTATTTGGCACGAATGAGCGTGGCTTATAATCTGGTGGATCTGTAACGTTCCAGGCACAGCTTTCATATTGCGTAATAGAAAAGATTGATCAATATGGTAAATTTCTAAATTCGGAATGAAGAAAAATTTGATCGACTTGGATACTGAACTCAATATTTCAAATGCGTCTCTACCATCCGTTACATCCTGGCTATATGCGACTTGTTTATCTAAAGTGCGTTTAACAGCACCACCAATTCCGTCTGCTACACCTTTGCCGTGGCCGCTTTCCGAAAAATTCCATGTGCAGAAATCGAAACCCAGCTTGGTTGTGTAATGATTCAGTAAGAAAAAGTTTTTTTTCTGCCTGTATTGAGAGCTAGGCCCGTCTGAGTGGAAATGTATGGTTTTTACCTCAGGAGTAGAAGATTTTTTCAACTTGATTACAGGCAAAAGGTGAGCCCAGATAGCCGAAGGTTCATGGCATTTATTGTCGGATATGGAACAAAACGATTGGCATTTATTTGCCCCATATATCATACCGCAATGCAGTGTAACTTGACTTTTTATAAAATGACTTGCTTGCACTTCTTCATTTAGTTTGCATTCGTAATTCTCGCTAAAATCACATAAAATTAGTGCTTCTGTGGGGCTCAAGTTTGCAATTTTTTCCCTGCATTGGTACTGCTGGTGCTTCCAATTAAAATAATGAATTTTAAATGCTCCAATTTTATTCATAAAAGTCTGAATTAACTCTTCGAGCGTCCCAAATTTCTTAGTTTTAACTGTTTTCTTCGTTGTTTTTTGAACAAGCTCTCTTCCTTCCATCTTGTCATATGTGTGGTCTATTCTTTCCCATTGTTCCCATTGTATTCTTTACTTAAAATAGTTTACAAGTTTCACAGCGTCCATACATACAATCATAACTCTTTACATCACAACTCAGTTTTGCTAGAACATCATTCAGAGTCTTGATTTCGTTTGTAAAAGCCTTATTTTTTATCAGCGCAGAAAACAATAATTCAGTGTTGCAGTGTTTGATGCAGAGGCATGAATCTCTATTTTGAATGTTTGGCGTAAGTACATAAAACGGTTTGTTTCTATAAAAAGTGGCAAAACTGTACTGGCCTCCTTCGTCTCTATAAATTTGATATACATTTTTGAGCGTGTATGTCAAATAGCGAATCTGGTGTTTCTCTTTCTTCTTTGTCTTTGTTTCTTTTTTTCCAGCCGTTATTCGACTTATATCGTCTCGTAGAAAAAACGGTTTGATTTCTTGTTTAATCTTCTCACTCTGTCTTCTCTGCTTCATCTGTATTCTTGCGCGACCTTTCAACCCTAACAGTTTCGACACATATGTTTTTTAGTGTCATGAAGAAACACGTTTTTCTTCATGTTTTTTGCTGTTTTTGTAAGCATTTTGAATTGCATATTCTAATACTTCTTCACGGGCTTGTCTTTTATTTATTAAATCATTTAGTTTTTCGACTTCACTGGCATTTTGTTTTTTTGTACGGTATTACTTATTGCGTAATGCTTCTACTTTTTTTTGTAAATTTTCATATTTTGTGCTTAAGGATGTGTAGGCTCTTTTCCATTTTCTAATAAGAAGAACATGTTTGCTAACACTTGACTCCTTTCTTTTTTCTTGCGCTGATTGGGTTTCTTTCTTGTCTGATTTGTTTTCTACTTTTTTCTTATTTTTTTGTTTTCTTTTTAAGTCTCTCCATTTCTTCCTTGCATGTTCTTTTTCATCTTCAGTCATTTCCGATATTTTTTTAGTTTTAATTTTCATTCTCGCTAAATCTTTTTTCTTGTACTCTTCATATTTCTCTGGGTCTTTTTTAATTTTTTCTCTATATTTTTTCATTTTTTCTGCCGGTGTTAGTGGCATCTACAAACAATACAAAAAAAATTATGCATTACTAGTATAGGTGATAGGCTGACAGCATATCACTTCAGTAATACACAAATTTTTGCAATAACCCTCTAATAATGGTAAGAAGTTCCAGTAACGACTGTTTTTTGAGCCCATTACGGTCTGCCTACTTATTCTTTATATACGTGACCGCTACTTTGGTTTCGAAAAGGAAGTCACGGAAGCACTACTTGGGTGAATAATTATCTAATAAATTGTAAATTTGACGATTGTAGCGATAACCCATGCTTAAAATTAATGCATCAATGTTCAGTGCACACGTTAAAAGTCACTTAGTTAATAAATGTAAGATTTTTACCTTGGTTTTTGTCTCGGTAGGGAGGGCACCAAAAATTGACACAGAGCACACGTGTTGTCAAAACTTCGCAGTCGACAAAATGAACGAATTCAATATGGAAGACTTGTCACGTGGTTTTTAAGAATGTTGCCATTTATCAGAAACACTCATGCAATGGTAAAATTTTTGTTCCTAAACCAACAGAATATTGGTTTCGGAATGGAGTTTTCCACTTGAACGAAATTCCGACCCTACCAATTTTTAAATATTACCAATGAATCTGACCAGTTATAAGCAAAATAATACTTGTGGTAGCTAGCTATAAGGTTCATTTAATAAAAGAAACAAAAATTTACCGGCAATATTATTCATGTATTGTATAAAACAGTGTGTCTCATTTCTGGATTAACGTGGGACAAGGGAAAAAAGCTGTTTCGCAATATTTAAATGCACATTTTTTTTAATTTATTGTATTATGAGCTGATAATCCTTTGGCTATCCCCCTCGCACCCTGCTGAGCATATATAAGCGCGACCACGCGCCGCAGGCTCACTTTCGCTCGAGACGCCGGTCGCAGAGGAGGCTATGCCTGAGGGAATATCGGTCAATACGTGTCTGGATTACGTGAGCTATCCTTTGAGGTTTTTCATTGTTTCTTTTTATTGGTTAAGCGGCTGTTGTTCTGATTTTGTGATCAATAAATTTGTGAAATATTTAATTTGTAAATTAAACTTTTTAGGTTAAGTTCGATTGTTTTTTTTTGAGTTTAAACCACTTCTGAACCTAATATCAGAAGTGGGATCCTTATCCAAAACGCCTACGATTACTGATAAGCAGAACAGCACCTGTGTACCTATTTGTGTGATTTTTGTTTAGTCGGTACTTTGAAATTTCTTTGTTTACAAGTGTTCCGAACCGTTCCACTTTCATTGTTATCACAATGACACGTAGTAAAGAGCGTAATAAAACGCGAACCCCCTCATTGGATGGCTCGCGTGATCGGCGAGGCAATCCGCGTTCGCGTACACGAACGCGGTCACGTTTGCGTAGCGTGGCGCGTGACGAATCTGCGCGGAAGCGCCCGCGTCGTTCGCGCACCCGTTCCCGGCGCCGTACCGGTTCTCGGTGTTCTCGTTCGCGTAGCGATGTGCGTGATAAGAAAAATCGTGAGCGTTCTCGTACCAAATCTCGCGAAAGGTTACGTTCCCGCTCGAAAAATTCAAAACGCGGTAGTAACAGGTCGTGTCAGTGTGACAAGTCTAGTCCTAAACATCGCGGCAGGTCTAGTCGTGAGCGTTCTCGTGTGAGTCATCGCGGCTCATCCGGTCGCGCACGTCGGCGCAGCAAGTCTGATCGCGAGCGTTCTTTGGTACGTTCCCGCGGCAGGTCTAATTATAGATCGCGTTCGATATCACGAATGCGTAGAACACGTTCGCGCTCACCGTCGCACCGACAGTCACGAAATTTTCACGATATTGCGGAGAAGATAGATAAGGGAAAGCCTACCTCGCGTCGTTCCCGTAGTATCATGTGTTGTCGTTCAAAGGACCGTGTATGTAATAGAAGGTCAGTCACGCCTAAAGCTTCTAGTCTTCGTTCGAATAACGTAAATACGACAGAACCTAACGACAATCCGCAGAGCGTTCGTGAACCAAGTCGAATCAGTGAACAAGCAGACACGCTAAAGCCTGATCTATCCGTCCGTTCAACGGGACAATGCTCTGAGGCGTCCACTCTTGCACACGCTTTGATGGAGGCGATTAAATCATCACAACCGATGAAATCGCACAATTACTTCATTTCGAATTTCGATCCTGCCATACACAATATCGAAGTATGGTGTGCTGAAGTGGACCGCGCCAGGGACGCTAATGGTTGGGGTGATCAGGAGTGCTTATCACGTGTCGGGTCATGTTTGAAAGGGGACGCTAAGGTGTGGCTGAACGAATGGGTCACGAACGATCGCACTTGGAGCAACTTCAAACGCGAATTTAAATCGCTTTGTCCGACTAAGCTAGACTATGCTAATATTCTCTTTGACGCAATGAACGATACTTCGGACAAGTTCGCGACCTTTGCCGAGTATGCACGTCGTACCCTTTTACGTCTAAAAATGATTCCGGGACTTAGTGATGAACTGAGGACGCTTATCGTAATTCGAGGTATTGAGAGCCCGCAAGTGCGCGCGGCAGCTACTAATGCAAATTTGTCGGTAGAAAATCTCATATCGTTTTTATCGATATACGTAAAGCCGAGTCGCCCGAAGCAGGATAACCGTCCTCCTGTACCAAATAAGAGACCACATTTCCGAAAAAGAAATGCGCTTTTGGAAATGAAATGTTATGCTTGTGACCAACGTGGACATACGCGTCGTAACTGTCCAAAAGCTCAGAAGCAGAGCGTTCCGTCGCGACCGCCACCTACTGCTCAAGCAAGCACCACCGCGCCGAAAAGTAACACGTGTGCCTTTTGTAAGAAACCGGGGCACGGAGAGAATGAGTGTTTCGCTAAAGCGCGTTCCGAGGCACAAAGTAATTCCAATCAACGAAAAGTTAATTTTTGCTCAGACAAGTTTACGGCTAACGAGGATATTACAACCGCGGTGATAAATGGCGTACCGGTCGATGCTCTGATTGATAACGGTGCTATTGGCGTGTCTCTAGTTTCGTCAGACGTTCTTAAACATCTATCGTGCCAACCAAAACATAGGGTTTGCATCTTAAAAGGTTTGAGTGAGAAGGAGATAATCGCAACTACCTACATTACGGCAACTATAGAGTTTAGCGATCTGTCCGTTGAGGCTGATTTGGTTGTTGTACCAGCTGAATGCATGAATGCTCCAATCATTATTGGTACTGACATTCTTAATCGCGATGGGGTGGTGTTTATCAGGACGAAAGATACACAAATTGTTACGCTGATGCATTCCGTTGACTCGGTTCGCTTGTCCGACGCGACCCTGGTTGACAGCAGCGAGATAAATACCCAACTCCAGGGGAAAGAGCGCGCAGATTTGCAATCGGTAATTAACGAATTTTCGGAGTTTTTGATAACTGGTACAGCAACTACAACAGTTAAGACGGGCGAGATGGATATTAAACTTACTAGCGCTACGCCAGTTGTCTACCGGCCATACAAGCTTTCCTACCAGGAAAAGATAAAAGTACGCGAAATTACTAAGGACCTTCTCGAAAAAGGCATTATTAGGCGTTCTAAATCAGAATACGCGAGTCCAATTATTCTAGTTAAGAAGCGCGACGGATCAGATAGGTTATGTGTAGACTTCCGCGCACTGAACCGCATAACTGTTAAAGATCGATACCCAATGCCGCTGATCGATGATCACATCGATAGGTTAGGTAGCCACAAGTACTTTTCAAGCCTCGACATGGCGACGGGTTTTCACCAGATCCCTATCAAAGAGGAGTGCATTCATTTAACCGGATTCGTTACACCCGAAGATCATTTCGAGTACGTTAAAATGCCATTTGGCCTCGCTAACTCGCCAATCGTTTATCAGCGGATCATTAACGATACATTGCGGGATCTGATCGATGAAGGGAAGGTTCTGGTATACGTAGATGACGTACTTCTCTTGAGCAATACGGTAGAAGAGGGTATTACTCTATTACGTAGGGTGCTCAAGACACTGACAGACGCAGGTTTTTCGGTTAACCTCAAAAAATGCTCATTTCTTGTTACCGAAATAGAATATCTTGGAAGAGTCATTAGTCAGGGTCAGGTTAGGCCGAGTCCGCGAAAGGTGGAGGCTCTTGTCAACACCTCAGCTCCTGAGAATGTCAAACAGGTCCGACAATTTCTTGGCCTTGCGGGTTATTTCCGCCGTTACATTAAAGACTATGCGCTTAAAACCGCACCTATCGCGCGTCTTACCAGAAAAGGGGTTGTGTTTAACTGGAGCCCTGAGTGCGAAACAGTTCGGCAAGAACTAATTAAGCATCTGACCAGCGAACCAGTACTCGCTATCTTTGATCCTAAACTCTCCACCGAGGTTCATACAGATGCCAGCAGCGGAGGTTATGGTGCCGTCTTGCTACAAACCCATGCTGATGGTAAGAAACACGTTGTGGCATATTACAGCAAGGTCACCCAAGGAGCCGAAAGCAAATACCACTCCTACGAGTTGGAGACGCTTGCCGTGGTCAAAGCTCTTCAACACTTTCGGCACTATCTCGTAGGACTTACCTTCACCGTGGTCACTGATTGCAATGCGCTGAAGTCAACTGAAAAGAAAAAGGACCTCTTACCTCGCGTTGCACGCTGGTGGATCTACCTACAGGATTTCCACTTCACCATCGAGTACCGCAAAGGAGTGATGATACCGCACGCCGACTATCTGAGCCGGAACCCAGTCAAGAAAGTAAGCCAAATATTAAGACCTCGCAACTGGGCTCAAATAGCTCAGGCAGCTGACGGTGAGACCCAGGAACTTCTTCAGAAGTTGCAAGAGGGAAGTCTGGACGCCAACCGATATGTCGCACGAAACGATCTCCTCTACTACAAGTACACTCCAGTAGGAGAAGAACCCCGACTACTGTGCTTCATACCTAAGGGACATCGACTTAGCCTGCTACGTGTGTTTCATGATGAGCACGAGCACATCGGTCCAGAGAAGACGACCGACCTCATTCTTCGCCATTTCTGGTTTCCGAATCTTAACCAGTTTGTTAAGAAATACATCGCTCACTGCTTGGTATGTATTTCAAAGAAGCGTGTTCCTCGAGCTCCATTACAAAACATCACTTCATGGGAGAAACCTGACGTGCCCTTCCACACGGTGCACGTTGATGCCTTGGGACCACTGCCGCAGTCCGAGAACTTCAAGTTCGTGCTACTTATAGTTGACGCCTTCTCGAAGTATACGCTGCTTTACCCAATCGAGCGACAAGATGTGGGTGAGCTAAGACGAGTTGTCACTCAGGCCGTTTCTTTATTCGGGGTCCCTAAGTTGATGGTCACTGATAAGGGACGGATGTTCGAATCCAACGAGTTCAAGACGTGGATCAACGACCTTGGCTGCGAGTTGCATTATATAACGCCGGAGATGCATCATGCAAACGGCCAAGTGGAAAGATACGTGCGCACGGTCCTCAACATGCTACGCATCGAGGTAAACCACAAGAATGCGGCATGGTCAGAAACCCTATGGAAGCTTCAGCTAGTGCTGAACATTACCAAGCAGAAAACCATTCAAGCCTCACCTCTACACGTGCTGATCGGGACAGAAGCGACAACTCCTGTCATCCGTGCTTTGGTCCGTGATGTGGCTCTTGAAACGTCGACGCCTAATCGAGAGGCGTTACGTGAAATGTCTCGCGGGAGAGTTCGTCAGATGCTTCGTGACAACCAAGCCAAGCAAGATGAACGTGTCAATCGGTCGCGCAGGCCTCCACGCGAATTTAACCTTAACGACCTTGTTTTTGTGATTAAGTTTTCACAGGCCACTGGAAAGCTGGACCCAGGCATGCGCGGCCCGTACAAGGTGGTGGACATCCTGCCCAGTGGTCGTTACGCCCTCAAGCTGTTGGCTGGAAGCTATGGCAAGACCACTCAGGCGGCTGCGCAACACATGGTGCTGTGGCGCGGGGAATGGTGTCCGGAGGCGTGTGCTGCTTTCTTTGCAAGTAAGCATCGCTTCGCTTTTAACCAAACCGGTATAAACTTATACGTAGCAATCTTTGGTAACTTATTTTCTTCACGCTTGCATACACCTTAAATATACATCACAGATTTAGATAGAATAGGGCTTACACACCACATCTACACAAAAAATACGCATAAAACCTGACAAAGATTGCATCGTGTATGGATATAACTCGGGGAGGTTGGTTTTGCTGTAGGACAAGGTCCTAGTCAGCTCGCTGTAGGCTGTGTTCCTAGTCGGCTTTGACGTAGACGTTGATTCGTCTAGTCGTCATGTTTGCTGTAGAGTCAGCGTTGCCGTAGGCTCTGTTCCTAGTCGGCAGTGACGTAGGCGCTTAGTCGTCTAGTCGTCAGTAGCAGCATTGCGATGCTCGCTCAGGCGTTGGTGCACTTGCGCCTGGTCGCCTGGTGTTGCAGGTCTGATGAGGGTGATGGATGACTACAGCTGGAGCCTGGGAGCCGGTGGAGTCTGCGGAGCCTGGGAGCATGTCGCTACAGCAGATCAGCCAAACCAGCAGATACATGGACAGATATCAGGAACATGATCGATCTGGTTTATTTGATATAAGAGGAGTTTTGTAAGGTCGATTATAAGGACTTTGTCTGAGATGATAGAAGACGAATGAATTAAATGAACGCTTCCTGTAAGAGAAATATGAAACGGAATGCTGTGTGTGTGAAACGCTGTATGACCCTTTAGCAGTTTTAACATATAGCTGGTTTCAGGTGATGATAATGACAGCACGGAGAGCGATCATCCCGGACAAGCCCCTGAACCAGTGGTACCGACTCTGGAGCCGCATCAGGAAGAGGAATCGCTGCCTGGTCCCAGCACCACGCCTGATCAAATAGGACACGCTGCAGAAGCTGGTCTTTCTATGCCCCTTCTGGATGACGATTAGGAGCTAGCTAGATAGAAGTTGATCAGGTCGAGGACGACCTACCGTCAGGAGAGGCCGTATGAGCTGATAATCCTTTGGCTATCCCCCTCGCACCCTGCTGAGCATATATAAGCGCGACCACGCGCCGCAGGCTCACTTTCGCTCGAGACGCCGGTCGCAGAGGAGGCTATGCCTGAGGGAATATCGGTCAATACGTGTCTGGATTACGTGAGCTATCCTTTGAGGTTTTTCATTGTTTCTTTTTATTGGTTAAGCGGCTGTTGTTCTGATTTTGTGATCAATAAATTTGTGAAATATTTAATTTGTAAATTAAACTTTTTAGGTTAAGTTCGATTGTTTTTTTTTGAGTTTAAACCACTTCTGAACCTAATAGTATTATTTTGTATACTTTAAGCATAAAAATAGACAGTATTGAGCCATTAGATCTAATAACCGTCAGATAATCATTGAAGGATATAAAAAGAAATATATATTTTTTTAATATTGAACACTTGGGACATAGCATATCGCCTATGTACAAATTTTGAGAAAACAACCCCTACGTAACTCACGCAAACAACATATATATGTTACCGGTCAAACCCGATTTTGGGCCAAACTAGTTTTGCCTAGACTAAACTAGCTCATCCTATATGCGATCGGATAAACCGGTACCGACTAGGCCAAATTGGTCCTAAGGGGGATAGGAGAAACTAGTTTAACCTAGGAGGAACTGTTTGCGTCTATCTACACTAATCTACACTAATACTATTAAGAGGAAAGATTTGTTTTGTTTTTTGTTTTTTTGTATGTAATCAATAAACTCCGAAACTACTGGACCGATTTCAAAAATTATTTTACAGTCACTCACTAGTAGCCAACTAATTAATATAGTGTTGAAGTTATAGGCCACACTTGAATATATCACAGTGGAAGAATATTATTGGAAATTAAATAAATACACAGAGTTTTTTACTAGCCAGAAGTTTTTCACAACAGACAGTGACAGACATAATCAACAGCCTGCATTTGTTAGAGATTTGTTACAAGCTATGACATCATGACACACCATACTATAACTCGATTTTTATAACTGTGCGTTTGGAGCTGTCAAAATATCTATGGGATGACACTTCAATCGTATAGAAAAAGTGACTGCTTCAAACGCACAGTTATAAAAATCGACTTATAAACTAACTATGGCTATGGTATTACTGACAGGACAGGAGCATAAACCTCTTTCAACACCAATCATACCTACCTACCTATATAATAAATAATAGTTAAAAAATGCTTTTTCATTCACAAACAAACACTGTAGATAATATATTTTTTTTTATTATGAAAGCTCAATATTTCCTAAAGTATATCACTTTCGACATTTTTTCACGTAACACTTTCGTTTTGTAATATTTTTCTCTGTCGATTGCCACAAGTACCATCAGTGGCCGCCAACATTTCAAGTCTTCATAGTGGGGCCCTTACGGGTGAACACTTAGAAGATTAGGTATGCCAAATAGGTTGGATGCTCTTTACATGTAGTTTTACAGAGATTATGATGAAGAGAGTTTTTGTTGGAAGTAAGAATGAAAGAAACAAGTACAACGGTGTTGCCATTAAAAATATACAATTTGATGTTACCAACACAAATAATAAAGCCTACCTTAGATTAACCGATCGAAATAGTATAAGGTAAGCTATCCATGTACCGATCCTACATACTATATATATTATGAGCTGATAATCCTTTGGCTATCCCCCTCGCACCCTGCTGAGCATATATAAGCGCGACCACGCGCCGCACGGCTCACTTTTCGCTCGAGACGCCGATCGCAGAGGAGGCTATGCCTGAGGGAATATCGGTCAATACGTGTCTGGATTACGTGAGCTATCCTTTGAGGTTTTTCATTGTTTCTTTTTATTGGTTAAGCGGCTGTTGTTCTGATTTTGTGATCAATAAATTTGTGAAATATTTAATTTGTAAATTAAACTTTTTAGGTTAAGTTCGATTGTTTTTTTTTAAGTTTAAACCACTTCTGAACCTAATATCAGAAGTGGGATCCTTATCCAAAACGCCTACGATTACTGATAAGCAGAACAGCACCTGTGTACCTATTTGTGTGATTTTTGTTTAGTCGGTACTTTGAAATTTCTTTGTTTATAAGTGTTCCGAACCGTTCCACTTTCATTGTTATCACAATGACACGCAGTAAAGAGCGTAATAAAACGCGAACCCCCTCATTGGATGGCTCGCGTGATCGGCGAGGCAATCCGCGTTCGCGTACACGAACGCGGTCACGTTTGCGTAGCGTGGAGCGTGACGAATCTGCGCGGAAGCGCCCGCGTCGTTCGCGCACCCGTTCCCGGCGCCGTACCGGTTCTCGGTGTTCTCGTTCGCGTAGCGATGTGCGTGATAAGAAAAATCGTGAGCGTTCTCGTACCAAATCTCGCGAAAGGTTACGTTCCCGCTCGAAAAATTCAAAACGCGGTAGTAACAGGTCGTGTCAGTGTGACAAGTCTAGTCCTAAACATCGCGGCAGGTCTAGTCGTGAGCGTTCTCGTGTGAGTCATCGCGGCTCATCCGGTCGCGCACGTCGGCGCAGCAAGTCTGATCGCGAGCGTTCTTTGGTACGTTCCCGCGGCAGGTCTAATTATAGATCGCGTTCGATATCACGAATGCGTAGAACACGTTCGCGCTCACCGTCGCACCGACAGTCACGAAATTTTCACGATATTGCGGAGAAGATAGATAAGGGAAAGCCTACCTCGCGTCGTTCCCGTAGTATCATGTGTTGTCGTTCAAAGGACCGTGTATGTAATAGAAGGTCAGTCACGCCTAAAGCTTCTAGTCTTCGTTCGAATAACGTAAATACGACAGAACCTAACGACAATCCGCAGAGCGTTCGTGAACCAAGTCGAATCAGTGAACAAGCAGGCACGCCAAAGCCTGATCTATCCGTCCGTTCAACGGGACAATGCTCTGAGGCGTCCACTCTTGCACACGCTTTGATGGAGGCGATTAAATCATCACAACCGATGAAATCGCACAATTACTTCATTTCGAATTTCGATCCTGCCATACACAATATCGAAGTATGGTGTGCTGAAGTGGACCGCGCCAGGGACGCTAATGGTTGGGGTGATCAGGAGTGCTTATCACGTGTCGGGTCATGTTTGAAAGGGGACGCTAAGGTGTGGCTGAACGAATGGGTCACGAACGATCGCACTTGGAGCAACTTCAAACGCGAATTTAAATCGCTTTGTCCGACTAAGCTAGACTATGCTAATATTCTCTTTGACGCAATGAACAATACTTCGGACAAGTTCGCGACCTTTGCCGAGTATGCACGTCGTACCCTTTTACGTCTAAAAATGATTCCGGGACTTAGTGATGAACTGAGGACGCTTATCGTAATTCGAGGTATTGAGAGCCCGCAAGTGCGCGCGGCAGCTACTAATGCAAATTTGTCGGTAGAAAATCTCATATCGTTTTTATCGATATACGTAAAGCCGAGTCGCCCGAAGCAGGATAACCGTCCTCCTGTACCAAATAAGAGACCACATTTCCGAAAAAGAAATGCGCTTTTGGAAATGAAATGTTATGCTTGTGACCAACGTGGACATACGCGTCGTAACTGTCCAAAAGCTCAGAAGCAGAGCGTTCCGTCGCGACCGCCACCTACTGCTCAAGCAAGCACCACCTCGCCGAAAAGTAACACGTGTGCCTTTTGTAAGAAACCGGGGCACGGAGAGAATGAGTGTTTCGCTAAAGCGCGTTCCGAGGCACAAAGTAATTCCAATCAACGAAAAGTTAATTTTTGCTCAGACAAGTTTACGGCTAACGAGGATATTACAACCGCGGTGATAAATGGCGTACCGGTCGATGCTCTGATTGATAACGGTGCTATTGGCGTGTCTCTAGTTTCGTCAGACGTTCTTAAACATCTATCGTGCCAACCAAAACATAGGGTTTGCATCTTAAAAGGTTTGAGTGAGAAGGAGGTAATCGCAACTACCTACATTACGGCAACTATAGAGTTTAGCGATCTGTCCGTTGAGGCTGATTTGGTTGTTGTACCAGCTGAATGCATGAATGCTCCAATCATTATTGGTACTGACATTCTTAATCGCGATGGGGTGGTGTTTATCAGGACGAAAGATACACAAATTGTTACGCTGATGCATTCCGTTGACTCGGTTCGCTTGTCCGACGCGACCCTGGTTGACAGCAGCGAGATAAATACCCAACTCCAGGGGAAAGAGCGCGAAGATTTGCAATCGGTAATTAACGAATTTTCGGAGTTTTTGATAACTGGTACAGCAACTACAACAGTTAAGACTGGCGAGATGGATATTAAGCTTACTAGCACTACGCCAGTTGTCTACCGGCCATACAAGCTTTCCTACCAGGAAAAGATAAAAGTACGCGAAATTACTAAGGACCTTCTCGAAAAAGGCATTATTAGGCGCTCTAAATCAGAATACGCGAGTCCAATTATTCTAGTTAAGAAGCGCGACGGATCAGATAGGTTATGTGTAGACTTCCGCGCACTGAACCGCATAACTGTTAAAGATCGATACCCAATGCCGCTGATCGATGATCACATCGATAGGTTAGGTAGCCACAAGTACTTTTCAAGCCTTGACATGGCGACGGGTTTTCACCAGATCCCTATCAAAGAGGAGTGCATTCATTTAACCGGATTCGTTACACCCGAAGATCATTTCGAGTACGTTAAAATGCCATTTGGCCTCGCTAACTCGCCAATCGTTTATCAGCGGATCATTAACGATACATTGCGGGATCTGATCGATGAAGGGAAGGTTCTGGTATACGTAGATGACGTACTTCTTTTGAGCAATACGGTAGAAGAGGGTATTACTCTATTACGTAGGGTGCTCAAGACACTGACAGACGCAGGTTTTTCGGTTAACCTCAAAAATGCTCATTTCTTGTTACCGAAATAGAATATCTTGGAAGAGTCATTAGTCAGGGTCAGGTTAGGCCGAGTCCGCGAAAGGTGGAGGCTCTTGTCAACACCTCAGCTCCTGAGAATGTCAAACAGGTCCGACAATTTCTTGGCCTTGCGGGTTATTTCCGCCGTTACATTAAAGACTATGCGCTTAAAACCGCACCTATCGCGCGTCTTACCAGAAAAGGGGTTGTGTTTAACTGGAGCCCTGAGTGCGAAACAGTTCGGCAAGAACTAATTAAGCATCTGACCAGCGAACCAGTACTCGCTATCTTTGATCCTAAACTCTCCACCGAGGTTCATACAGATGCCAGCAGCGGAGGTTATGGTGCCGTCTTGCTACAAACCCATGCTGATGGTAAGAAACACGTTGTGGCATATTACAGCAAGGTCACCCAAGGAGCTGAAAGTAAATACCACTCCTACGAGTTGGAGACGCTTGCCGTGGTCAAAGCTCTTCAACACTTTCGGCACTATCTCGTAGGACTTACCTTCACCGTGGTCACTGATTGCAATGCGCTGAAGTCAACTGAAAAGAAAAAGGACCTCTTACCTCGCGTTGCACGCTGGTGGATCTACCTACAGGATTTCCACTTCACCATCGAGTACCGCAAAGGAGTGATGATACCGCACGCCGACTATCTGAGCCGGAACCCAGTCAAGAAAGTAAGCCAAATATTAAGACCTCGCAACTGGGCTCAAATAGCTCAGGCAGCTGACGGTGAGACCCAGGAACTTCTTCAGAAGTTGCAAGAGGGAAGTCTGGACGCCAACCGATATGTCGCACGAAACGATCTCCTCTACTACAAGTACACTCCAGTAGGAGAAGAACCCCGACTACTGTGCTTCATACCTAAGGGACATCGACTTAGCCTGCTACGTGTGTTTCATGATGAGCACGAGCACATCGGTCCAGAGAAGACGACCGACCTCATTCTTCGCCATTTCTGGTTTCCGAATCTTAACCAGTTTGTTAAGAAATACATCGCTCACTGCTTGGTATGTATTTCAAAGAAGCGTGTTCCTCGAGCTCCATTACAAAACATCACTTCATGGGAGAAACCTGACGTGCCCTTCCACACGGTGCACGTTGATGCCTTGGGACCACTGCCGCAGTCCGAGAACTTCAAGTTCGTGCTACTTATAGTTGACGCCTTCTCGAAGTATACGCTGCTTTACCCAATCGAGCGACAAGATGTGGGTGAGCTAAGACGAGTTGTCACTCAGGCCGTTTCTTTATTCGGGGTCCCTAAGTTGATGGTCACTGATAAGGGACGGATGTTCGAATCCAACGAGTTCAAGACGTGGATCAACGACCTTGGCTGCGAGTTGCATTATATAACGCCGGAGATGCATCATGCAAACGGCCAAGTGGAAAGATACGTGCGCACGGTCCTCAACATGCTACGCATCGAGGTAAACCACAAGAATGCGGCATGGTCAGAAACCCTATGGAAGCTTCAGCTAGTGCTGAACATTACCAAGCAGAAAACCATTCAAGCCTCACCTCTACACGTGCTGATCGGGACAGAAGCGACAACTCCTGTCATCCGTGCTTTGGTCCGTGATGTGGCTCTTGAAACGTCGACGCCTAATCGAGAGGCGTTACGTGAAATGTCTCGCGGGAGAGTTCGTCAGATGCTTCGTGACAACCAAGCCAAGCAAGATGAACGTGTCAATCGGTCGCGCAGGCCTCCACGCGAATTTAACCTTAACGACCTTGTTTTTGTGATTAAGTTTTCACAGGCCACTGGAAAGCTGGACCCAGGCATGCGCGGCCCGTACAAGGTGGTGGACATCCTGCCCAGTGGTCGTTACGCCCTCAAGCTGTTGGCTGGAAGCTATGGCAAGACCACTCAGGCGGCTGCGCAACACATGGTGCTGTGGCGCGGGGAATGGTGTCCGGAGGCGTGTGCTGCTTTCTTTGCGAGTAAGCATCGCTTCGCTTTTAACCAAACCGGTATAAACTTATACGTAGCAATCTTTGGTAACTTATTTTCTTCACGCTTGCTTACACCTTAAATATACATCACAGATTTAGATAGAATAGGGCTTACACACCACATCTACACAAAAATATGCATAAAACCTGACAAAGATTGCATCGTGTATGGATATAACTCGGGGAGGTTGGTTTTGCTGTAGGACAAGGTCCTAGTCAGCTCGCTATAGGCTGTGTTCCTAGTCGGCTTTGACGTAGACGTTGATTCGTCTAGTCGTCATGTTTGCTGTAGAGTCAGCGTTGCCGTAGGCTCTGTTCCTAGTCGGCAGTGACGTAGGCGCTTAGTCGTCTAGTCGTCAGTAGCAGCATTGCGATGCTCGCTCAGGCGTTGGTGCACTTGCGCCTGGTCGCCTGGTGTTGCAGGTCTGATGAGGGTGATGGATGACTGCAGCTGGAGCCTGGGAGCCTGTGGAGTCTGCGGAGCCTGGGAGCCTGTCGCTACAGCAGATCAGCCAAACCAGCAGATACATGGACAGATATCAGGAACATGATCGATCTGGTTTATTTGATATAAGAGGAGTTTTGTAAGGTCGATTATAAGGACTTTGTCTGAGATGATAGAAGACGAATGAATTAAATGAACGCTTCCTGTAAGAGAAATATGAAACGGAATGCTGTGTGTGTGAAACGCTGTATGACCCTTTAGCAGTTTTAACATATAGCTGGTTTCAGGTGATGATAATGACAGCACGGAGAGCGATCATCCCGGACAAGCCCCTGAACCAGTGGTACCGACCCTGGACCCGCATCAGGAAGAGGAACCGCTGCCTGGTCCCAGCACCACGCCTGATCAAATAGGACACGCTGCAGAAGCTGGTCTTTCTATGCCCCTTCTGGATGACGATTAGGAGCTAGCTAGATAGAAGTTGATCAGGTCGAGGACGACCTACCGTCAGGAGAGGCCGTATGAGCTGATAATCCTTTGGCTATCCCCCTCGCACCCTGCTGAGCATATATAAGCGCGACCACGCGCCGCACGGCTCACTTTTCGCTCGAGACGCCGATCGCAGAGGAGGCTATGCCTGAGGGAATATCGGTCAATACGTGTCTGGATTACGTGAGCTATCCTTTGAGGTTTTTCATTGTTTCTTTTTATTGGTTAAGCGGCTGTTGTTCTGATTTTGTGATCAATAAATTTGTGAAATATTTAATTTGTAAATTAAACTTTTTAGGTTAAGTTCGATTGTTTTTTTTTAAGTTTAAACCACTTCTGAACCTAATAATATATTAATAATAAATCTTTTATTTCAGGCAACTAAGGCCCATAAAATAAAATATTATGAAACAATATAACTTAAAATCTACAACATACTATAAATACACTTCAATAACATTACTTAATAAAACTAGGTTGGCACTTTTCGTGACGGCGACTCACGTTGCACGGGGGGTCGATAGCGCCTGAATACGACACCCTGTGGCCAAAAATCTTCTCGCATGAACCCGCACACTTGTTTCCGGGGAACCGACAGAACAAAAGACTTAAAATTGGTAGAAATTTTAGAGTCCAGCTCCGTAGAAGATCCCGGTGAAGCTTGCACATCTGCTGCACATGGTGCATGATGTCCTCCGCTGTCGTATTGCAGTCCAGCCGGCGGGACACATACAGCTGCGTGATGGGTTCTGCAGCCTTGAGCGGTGTAGAGACTGCGGTGAAGGTGCCGCGCTTATTGCGGTTGCGACGAAGTTGATGTTTCCTTGTTTCTACAAATATCAGTGTGTCCCTGGATAAAGTGCAATCCTGAAGACCATGAATCATTGACTAGAAAAATATAAAAAAAATTATAAAAAATTATTGTAGGATTTATTGGTATTTTAAGATTTTCATGTTTCATTAAGGACTCTATGTACAAAAGTATTGATTTCTTCCAAAATAATGGGTCTATTTCTTTGAAATAAAAAAAAACAGTATGCCTAATACCTGGCGATGACCATGAAATAATAAATAATCCGCAAAAAAGTAACTATCTCGGGTAAAAAAAAATATTTTTATGAAAAAAATGATTTTTTTAGACGTTTATTTTAAAAAACTTCAAATTACTAAAAAAATGTGCCCCTATAACTATGTAATTTTATAGCTTACTTTTATTCTTTACCATTTTAGCTTCCCAATAAAAAAAAAACAATGTTCTAACTAAAAAAACACGCTATCTACAAACTTTTAAAGTGGAGCTTAATCGTGTTACCGTGCAGGTAGAGACCGGTTTTTCCATTGTTTCCGTCCTACTCTGTGCCCTTCGGCAGTCGCAGTCCTTTTGTTCTACACTTAGGTAGAGGGAAGGCGAGGGGAGGGAAGGCAGGGGGTTCGAAACAGGACTTACAATATCACCCAGACAGTCGCTCCGATATTCTCGCCGCTGCTACTACTGTTCTCGTTCTTGCATTGTGTTCTCGTTGATTTGTTATTAAGTTTTGTTACATTGTTGACTGTTACGTTTTCTACTGTTCGTTACGTTTGGACTGTTCCTGTTCTGCTGTTAAGTGTTGACGAAATGCCGCGATTGACAGAGTTCTCACCTCGAGAAATAGCCGACATGCATTATTATTATGGCATGTCACATGGTCGCACAACAGTCGCTCGGACTGCATACATAAATGCTTTCCCGGGCAGACTCATACCCTCAGCTCGAAATTTTCAAGAGATTCATAGGAGGCTCTCCAACATTGGACTTGGTTTGGCACGAGATCGCCGTGAGCAACCAGCTGTCGTTATTGACAATGCCATAGAAGAGGCCATTTTAAACGATCTTTTTGCTGACCCTACAACAAGCATAAAACGATTAGCGTTGCGTCATGGCATATCGAAGACGTCTGTCTGGCGAATTTTGAAAAAGGAGGGATTGCATCCCTTCCATTACCAACGAGTACAACATTTACACGAAAATGTAGATAATCGTCCAAGATGCGTAATGTCGACGTGGATTCTAAGAAAAATTAGATCTGACCCAAATTTTCCCAAACGCATTTTATGGATGGACGAAGCGACATTTACCCGAGACGGCATTACAAACTGCAGAAATTTGCACCAGTGGTCTCACGAAAATCCACGATTGAAGCGAGCATCTACTTTCCAAGTAAAATTTTCAATAAACGTATGGGCAGCCTTAATCGACGAAATTTTAATTGGTCCAGTCATTTTACCCACAACCCTAAATGCTGAACGTTTTTTAGAATTACTACAAAATTTACCCATGTTGATGGAAGATGTTCCCCTGGCTACGAGACGGCGTGGGCGTATGTATCTCCAAATGGATGGATGTCCTGCACATTACGGGCGGGAGGTGCGGCGATTTTTGAACGAAAATTACCCGAACCGGTGGATTGGCCGAGAAGGGCCAGTAGGCTGGCCAGCGCGTTCACCTGATCTGACACCCCTAGACTATTTTTTATGGGGTGTCATGAAGCAAAGAGTATACAGCACGCCAATAAATACCGAGGCACAGTTGCAGGACCGAATAATTCAATGCGCAAATGACATAAGAAATGATCCAGGAATGATTCGTAGAGCCACTAACCAAATTGTTATTCGTGCACTAATGTGTTTGCAAAATCGACGAGGCCATTTTGAACATTTAATAAAGATAATTTAAAGATAAAGATAATTTGTAAATTACGCATAATTTTATTAATAAAAATATTGTGATTAAAGTCCGACTTTTATTACCTACTAAAATGTAAATAACTCCTACCTAGCCAATTTTTGTTTCGAACCCCCTGCCTTCCCTCCCCTCGCCTTCCCTCTACCTGAGTGTAGAACAAAAGGACTGCGACTGCCGAAGGGCACAGAGTAGGACGGAAACAATGGAAAAAACGGTCTCGACCTGCACGGTAACACGATTAAGCTCCACTTTAAAAGTTCGTAGATAGCGTGTTTTTTTAGTTAGAACATTGGTTTTTTTTATTGGGAAGCTAAAATGGTAAAGAATAAAAGTAAGCTATAAAATTACATAGTTATAGGGCACATTTTTTTAGTAATTTGAAGTTTTTTAAAATAAACGTCTAAAAAAATCATTTTTTTCATAAAAATACATTTTTTTACCCGAGATAGTTACTTTTTTGCGGACTATTTATTATTTCATGGTCATCGCCAGGTATTAGGCATACTGTTTTTTTTATTTCAAAGAAATAGACCCCTTATTTTGGAAGAAATCAATACTTTTGTACATAGAGTCCTTAATGAAACATGAAAATCTTAAAATACCAATAAATCCTACAATAATTTTTTATAATTTTTTTTTATATTTTTCTAGTCAATGATTCATGGTCTAGTTTCACCCCCTTTCGGGATTGCACTTTATCCAGGGACACACGTATAAAGTAGGGTGGTCCTTATTTGACCAAAATCATTTTTTTTAAATGTCAATGAGATATAGACTATAAAACTAATTGTGTATTTTTTTATTGATATTTAGAGGTGGCGGAAGAGCTTTGAAAATCGGAGAATTTAAACAATATTTTTAAAATTATTATTTTTATTATTGGAAGGGGTTATTGCTATATATTAAGCTTTACTTATCCATAAACAATTTTGAATTGAATATTTAAATCATAAAAATAAAACATAGCTAGTTATTTAGTTTACAAGTGTAGATTTTTTAGAGTCTCGGCACTTTGTTCTAAATGCTTTGACAACTAAAAGTAGGTATTGCTTATGCTATTCATTCATGGTGATCAATTTATTGAATTCTTCCATCAAAGCTACACCACGCTCTGCAATATCATTCACTGCCTTCAATGACTGTACTATCTCCCTTCCAGCATTAAATTCCTCATCTACTGGCCAGTTTGAGACGCCTTTCTGTAAAAAATTGGGTGATAATCCTAGTATCTCAAAGAAACGCAGTGAGTTACTGGATACAAAGTCCTCAATCTTTTTTTCTGCGATATCTTTGGTATCCCTTGTTATGTGTTTCGGACAAAAGTCCAGGCCCTCATTTTTTAATGCCTCAACCATTTTTTGTTTAGTATCGAGAGCGGCATTGTCATCAAAAAAGTCAATGATAATAGTTCATCTAACAAGTACCACAAATGTTTTCTTCAGGGCATCTTTTGATAAAGCTGTATTAATTTTTTCCTAAGCAACGAGGCCTTTTAATAGCTGTAAGTCAGGAGTCTCTGTTCTAACATAAGCGTGTTCGTAGCCGACTTTGCTTCGAAAACACTATGAAACTTCTTCCACATTTCGCCGGCTGTCTCACACGTCAGAACGTAAATCATCGCTTCCTCACTGAACCTTGATACAATGACGCTTTGCGCCTTGATATCTTTCTTAAACCAGGCTGGTTTTTCATCTCCAGTCACTGGCTTCTCAGGCGGTCCATCAACCACAGAAAACAACTCGGCTCCCTTCAGCGTTACCGTAATTTGAAACTTTCACACACTCCAGTTACGCTGGCCCTCCTGCTTGATAACAGAGGATGATGACCCCGCCATGGTGCTGTAATCTGACTCCGACATTGGGTCACTGTAGTCCTCCGCTGTAGTCTGATGTAGTGATTGCCACCAGAGCACTCCAAACGACCTCCTTCAGACTCCACCGATGCTCGAAGCAGCTGCCGAACAAAAAAACAAAACACGACGCAGCTTGTGCTACCCTTCGACCAATATAAGTAGGTATGGACATGCCTTGCGCATATAAACAGGTCTTTAAAAATGTGCCAAGACACAACTACATATAAACACGCGCACACCTAAAGACCTATCTAATGTTTTACAAAAACTGATTCGCCGAAAATGTTGTGCCTTTATCCCCGACCGCCACTTATTTTGTCACTAGTGACAAACAAAACTTTTGGACTTTCTCTCCTTTTCTTGTAACCGTCTCCTTTTTACCGCCTGTTGCTCTGGAAATATCATAGCGTATAAAAAAGCTCTGACTTTTTTCTTTCAGCAAATGACAGCTTCCCAAACTTGACTTTTGGGTGTTGTACTCTCTGTTAATTCCTAATACTTCCTTTAAAAGGTCCCTTGTTTTTCCAGACTTCCTACTTGTTCAGTGTCTAAAAGGCTTTTAAAAATTTATATTTTTTCTTAATACTGTTAGCCAAAATGACATATTTTTCACAGGATTTGTTTGCTTTGTTTAAATCTTTTGAATCTCCAGAATCTATCTTTAGTATTCTACTTGCTCTTCTCTTATATTTTTCAACCTTTCTTTTTAAATCTGAAATTTCTTTCTTCAAATGTTAATTTTCTCTGTAAACTTTACTTCGGTCTTCCTTTACTTTTTTGCGCTTCTATCTTTAGCTGAATCTACAGGCGATGCTGGTGGTATTTGTTGGTGCTGCTCTACTGAAATGCCATGTAAATAGGAAACTGGTGAACTGGGAGGTGTGGGCTATGAGATTTTCTAAAGATTTTTTGTTTTTACTGTATTGCCGCTGTCGCAATTTCCAAATAATGTTAGCATTACGCTTTTCTTTCGTAGACAAGTCCTTAACAAGTGTTTTAGTTTTATGATACAATTCTCTGGGCTTTCTTTTAGCCTTTTCGTATTTTTCTGGATTTTTATAAAGTTACTCTCTAAATCTTTTCTGTTTTTCTGCCGCCGTTACCGCCATACTTAGATTTTGTAATCTGAAAGTAATTACGTGATTGAATACCTTACTATATCTATGAATTACCTATATCAGCTCACAATTTCATTAAATGTCTCAGGAGTTACCAAAACTGTCTTTAGAGTTACCATTTCAGTAACGCAGTATACAAGTAACTCAGTAGACATTTATAAAGTAACACCCTATCAAATAAAATCGTCGAATCACATGGTAAATATATCCTGACCATTATATCTGATTAATATAAAAATATTCACCTCTTTATTGAAATAATCCAGTCACTCCGTTGACACCGAATAAACACACGCGCACTCCGCAGAGAGACAGTCGTCAACTGCCGGCGTTCGGTTCACATCATAGGGACGCCGCTCACGCTGACAAAGATTAAGCCGACATTCTATTCGCGACAGCTAGCGACATGACATCTACTTACCTCTTCTAGTAGTTTTGGTAGGTAACTCAGCATACACATTGAAATGTAATTATGGTTCAGAGTCCTGTCCGAAGGGATTTAGACTGGATAGGATGCCGTTTGCGGCATTCACGACTCACAAGTTCAAATTTATTATGGCAACCCTAAAAGCGGCCATTATCATAGACTATTTGACAGATCAGCCATGAATGAAAATATGGCGTCCGTACCGATGTCAATGTCAACAACAATTAAATTGAAAACTCGCTGAAAGAAGAGTGAGGTGTTCAATTGTTTTAAAGAGTTTCGGTCCATGGTTGAGAAGCAGACAGGTAAATAAATGAAAATATTAGGAACAGACAATGGCGGGGAGTTTCGTTCAGCAGAATTTGATCATCTTTTGAAGAATGCCGGAATAATACATCAAAAGACCAATCCTTACACACAGTCTGTTGAAAGTCAATATATCATTTTTTCCCTATGAAGTCAGATCCATCTTTACAAACCGTAGAGGGGCTATTCGGGATTTTGGAGGGTATTTGGGCCGAACGGTGCAAAAGTATTTGATCCCAAATAATTTTTGAATGATTGTTGTCAGGAAAAAAAACAAATTAAAATAGCAACCCTGCTATAAGCGTAAAAAAATAAATTTTGTTTGACATTTCTGCTTTGACAGTTGTGGAAAAAACGGCCGCGAAAGTTTACTCATTGCCCCTAACCTTATAAAACTCGCTGAACAATGTTCTCACATTAATGGCCCCTCCGGCTCTAACACAGTTCCTTCAATGGAACAGTAGAAGTATTAGTCCCAAAAAACCTGACTTAATCAATTTAATTAACAACCATTCTGTGTCCGTTGCGGCCATATCGGAGACCTGGCTTAGACCGGGTTCCCGTTTTAGGGTTCCTGGCTTCTCATGTTTCCGGGATGACCGTGGAGATGGACATGCAGGATGTGCTTTATTAATCAAAAGATGCTTTTCTTTCTCTGAAATTCCGTTACCTCCTCACTCTTCCGTTATAAATGCAGTTGCAGCAAAAATCATGGACATCAACTTCATTTCAGTCTATATCCCCCAGCCTCATGTTAATCTTATTCCTGATCTTCCTACAATTTTCTTTTCTGTCCCTCCTCCTCTAATAATTTTAGGTGACTTTAACTGTCATAATACTTCTTGGGGTTCGTATCACTCTGACCGTTTTTCCCCCTTATTAATGGATTTATTTGATGACATCAACGTATGCGTAGTAAATGATGGTTCCCCTACACGTCGCGTATACCCTGGACAAAACCCTCAATCTGTTGTTGACCTGACCGCATGTTCGCCCGAACTTTCTTCTCTTCTTTCCTGGAGGGGTTTAAACCAATCTTTTGGCAGTGACCACTATCCCATAATTATTTCGAAACCATTAACTGTTGTTCCATATCAAAGGCCTGAGCCTCTTTTGAAATACAAGATTCAGGAGGCTGACTGGCCAAATTTCGCTTCTTATGTAGAATCTAGACTAAAAAACTTTGACCTTAATATTTCAAATAATCCCCTCCAAGCATATTCTTCTTTTGTCTCAGTTTTGTTTGAAGGTGCTGACCTGTTTATTCCCAAAAAGAAATCTCCAAACTCTCTTATTTCTTCCCCCCCTTGGTGGGATCCAGAATGTTCTGCTGTGGTTAGAGAAAAGAACAATTTCTGAGTTGCTGTATAATGAATCGTGCAGAACTGTAGATTTTGTTGCATTTCAAAAGGCTTCAGCTCGTGCCAAACACTTCCTTTCTAAAAGAAAAAAGAAAGGTTGGAGAGGATTTTGCGAAAGTTTATCTCCAAAAACTCCTCCGTCATTGGTTTGGAGAAACATTAAGCGCTTTCGGGGTTCCCTCAGATCTGACCCATTATCTTCTCATAATTATTCCTCATCATTATTGCTGGGGATATAAATATTAACACTCTAGAATCAACTGCTCAGTCCAGATATCTTTTTGACATTGCAAAAAATTTTAATTTAACAGTACACATATCTGACCCAACACGCCAAAAGAATTGCATTGATCATATTATAAGTAATTTACAGAATGCTTCAGCTGAATTGCTAAATCTTTGCTTATCAGATCACAACACTGCTCAAATGTTACATTTTCCTGTGCAAAAAACGCCAGAACCGATTTTGCACTGTTTTATGTATGTAAGAGACTATTGTGAAGCTAATTTAAAAAAGTTTTGCGGCTACCTTGAGCAAGTCTATTTTTCTGAAGTATACGAAGAGTCAGACCTCAATAAAGCGATGGAAATCTTCCACGAGTTACTGACTATGCTCTATAATTTATGCTTCCCCAAGAAAAGAATTAAACTATCAAATAAATATGAGAAGCCAAAATGGATCACCAAAGGATTGGTAAAAAGCTGTAAAACTAAACGGGTAATGCGCTACCAGTACTACATAAAAAAATCTGAAAAGAAAAAAAGAGCTTACAAAAAGTATTCAAAAATTTTACGCACATGCTTAAGCTTATCACAAAAAATTCACAACCATAAGCGGATAAAAAAGTCTAAAAACAAGGCAAAAACAAGTTGGAGTATTATAAAGAATGTTAATAGTACATTTAATACTAGATTCATTAATGACATATTAATAAATGACAAGTTGATATCTGATCCAAAATTAATAGCAAATCAATTCAATAATTTTTTGACCGAGTTATCTAATAATAAAATTTCTTGCCTCAAAAATACAAATACCACTCGTTTGACAAATAGCATCTTCATTGAACCCTTTGAAATGTGTGAAATTTGCAGTATTGTGAAAACACTCAATAACACAAATGCAACTGGCTTTGACGAAATATCAACCAAGGTTATTAAATACTGTGCTAAACAGTTAACAAAACCTCTAACGTACCTAATAAATCTTTCATTTGAGAAAGGCATGTTTCCGGAACTTTTGAAAATATCTATAGTAAAACCTCTTCACAAAAAGGGTCCAAAAACTTGCATTAAAAATTACAGGCCCATCACATTAGTACCCGTGCTCTCAAAAATTTTCGAAAAGGCTATGAAAAGGCGCTTATTAGGTTTTGTCGGAAAATATAATATCTTAAAACAAGAACAATTTGGATTCCAAGCGAATAAATCTACAACTTTAGCCATTTTTCACCTTGTTAAGGAAATTGTAGAGAACGTTAATGCCGGAAGACCAATATCAACTGTTTTCTTCGACATGACGCGAGCGTTTGATTTCGTGTCACATGAACTGCTGCTCCAAAAGCTAGATAATTTAGGGATAAGGGGCCTAGCTTTACAATGGGTATCTTCCTACCTCCATAATAGAAAACAAGCGGTAGAAGTACAATATCTTAACCGTGAAATAAAAATTGTTTCAAGTACGTCTGAATTTCGACTCAACTCGTGTGGCGTGCCACAGGGAAGTGTTTTGGGGCCTATTCTTTTCTTGCTCTACATAAATGATCTCCCTGAAGTGACAAAGCATAAGTGCATACTCTTTGCAGATGACATATCAGTAATAATACCCTTTGATGACAGTGTAACTAAGTATGAGGTGGACATAAATAATACGAAATATTCAATAATTCAGTGGTTGACATATAATAATTTGACAGTAAATTTGGAGAAGACAAGCTATATGCAATTTGGTACAAATAGGCATAAGAAACAAAATTTAGAAATAATTCATAATAATTGCAAAATAAGGGAAGTAGAGCTCACAAAGTTTCAAGGAATTTTCATAGATAATAACTGCAGTTGGCATCATCATATAAATACTCTTTGTGGAAAGTTGCATTCTTATGTTTATGTTTTGAGTAGACTTCGAAGCATATCCTCTATAGAAACCAACATCACAGCCTATCACGGCTACGTCAGCTCACTGCTAAGGTACGGAATTTTGATTTGGGGTAGCCCTACGAACAATGCTGATCTAAATAAATTATTTATAGCACAAAAAAAATGCGTTCGTGCCATATGTGGCAAATCACCCCTCGAGTCTTGTAAGCCCCTTTTTAAACAGTTGGATATTATGCCACTTCCATGCATGTACATTTTTGAAGTTGCTAATTTTGTTAAATGCAATCAGGATCTATTTAAAAAAAACAGGGACAGGCACGCAAGGAATGTTAGAACTACTGATAAGCTCGTATATAATGACATAACAAAACTGACATTTTATTTAAAACAATGTAATGGTATGTGTGTAAGAATTTATAATGCTATTCCTAATGACATCAAACTATTACCTAGACAATTATTTAAGAAAGAATTATTAAAATGGCTTAAGGAAAAACAATTCTATGCTGTTAGTGACATATTTAATAAGATGTAGTTAAATTTAATTTTATTTATTGTAATGACATTTGTAATTTGAATATTTTAATCGCACAGAACATGTAAATAAATCTTATTTGTTTAATATTATTTGTTATAAGTAACAAAAAATTTGCATGCCATATATTTTGGTGAAACTATGTGAGACTAAACAAATACTGAACATCTTATTGTACCATAATTTTGAGCAAATAAATTTCTGTATTTCTGTATTTCCTGGCTGGAAAAATTTGCTGATAGACTAGCTCCGCAATTTGTTCCAGAGGAGGCTTGTCTTAACCTTTCTCCCCCTTCTGCCTCCCTAGATAGATTTGACTAACCTTTTTCTATTGAGGAATTCAAAAATGTCCTTAGTGGTCTTAGGAACACTTCTCCAGGGGAAGATGGTATTCCTTATAGTTTCATTACCAAATTAAGTTTATATAGCCAAGAATATCTTTTAAAAATTCTAAACAGCTTTTTCATTTCAGGTATAATTCCAGAATCTTGGAAAACTCAAATTGTAATTCCTATTTGAAAACCAAACAAAAACCCAAATGATGCCAGTTCATACCGCCCTATAGCTCTTTCAGCAACAATAGCGAAACTTCTAGAACACCTTATCAAAAATAGATTAGAGTGGCTTATGGAGAACAGAAAAATCCTTGCGGAGAGCCAGTTTGGTTTCCGTAAAGGTAAGAGTACCATGGATAACTTAAGTATATTAACATCAGATATCCGCCTTAGCCAATCCAAAAATGATTATCTCGTTGGTTGCTTCCTGGACATCTCTGCAGCCTACGATAGTGTTCTCCTTCCTGTGCTCAGAGCTAAAATGCTCCAGCTGAGTATTCCTGCAAGGATTGTGCATTTCGTCTGCAGCATGTTTATGAGTAGAACTATTAAAATCCGTTCTGGTAGCTCTTTCCTAACGCCGAGGACTCTATGGCATGGTATCCCCCAAGGGTCTGTCCTTAGTCCTCTTCTTTACAGCATATATACATTCGACCTTCACCAGTCTGTTTCTCCTTTTTGTGATATCCTTCAGTATGCTGATGACATAGTACTTTACCACTCTTCAAATTCTATTGAAACTACTACATCTAATTTAAACGAAGCCTTATGCTATTTAAAAGTTTGGTTAGATGAACATGGACTTTCCCTTTCCCCAGCTAAAAGTAATGCTGTTGTATTTACTAGAAGGAGAAACATTCCGTCCGTTAATATAATTTACGAAGATCAACCTATTCCCACCTCTAACTCGGTTAAATTTCTTGGTGTCATTCTTGATGAGAAACTTTCTGGCATTCAACATCTAAATTATGTTATTGGAAAATGTGAAAAGGGAATCAACATTCTCAGAGCCCTATCTGGGGTTTGGTGGGGCTCCCACCCTTATTGCCAAAAGCTTATATATAATGCTCTGATTCGTAGTCAGTTTGATTATGGATCAATTATTTTGGAACCTTGTAGCAAAATTGCTTTAAAACAAATTGATTTGATTCAAGCAAAATGTTTAAGACTCATTCTTGGCGCCATGAAGTCTTCCCCAAAGAATGCCATGCAAGTGGAATGTCTAGACCCTCCTCTTTTTCTCCGTAGACAATATCTATCTGACAGATATATTTTTAAGGCTTGTTCTATTTCCAGTCACCCTCTCCTCTCTCGATTAGAGGCATTATCCCATGAGGTTAATACCAACCGTTATTGGACACACAAAGAGCCACCCAGAATCCTTAAAAGTTTTTTAAAATTGAAAGATCTCCCAAATTCCCAATTTCAGACATCTATTTATCCCCTTTACGATATTAATTATGATATTTTAATTCATCGCCCTCATGTTATTTCGAACTTTGGTATTGAAAAAAATGATCCATTTGCTAATCTTCATTTTATCCGGCTAATGGAGAACTGGCAAGACTGGATTCCTGTCTTTACCGATGCATCTAAGCTGTCTAACGATGGACATGTAGGTTCGGCGGTTTGGATCCCGAATTTCAATGTTGTTCTAAGCTTTAAAAGTCCTCCTCTTTTTTCTGTCTTTCCAGGCGAGGCTATTGCTATAGTGGAAGCAATTTCTTTCATTTACTCTCACGAGGTATCAAAAACCATAATATTTTCTGACTCTAAAAGTTGCCTGGATGCTATTACAAGCAACCAATTTAAGTCCAAAAGTAATCCATTGATTTTAAAAATTAAACAATTATTGTTGGCTTGTGAGCAGAAGAAACTTGAAGTCGTTTTGGCTTGGATTCCAGGTCATTCTGGGATAGAAGGTAACGAGTGGGCTGATTCTTGGGCGAGAGACGCAGTTGAGTCGGGTTCTTCCGACTACTGTCGTTACTTTGCCCAGGATTTACTCCCGCTCGCCCGGACTAATTTGAGAGACTCTTGGCAGGCTTTATGGGATTCTTACAAATTATCTAAAGGTCGTTATTATGGTAATATTCAACCTTGTTTACCCTACAAACCCTGGTTTTTCAAATTTAGGTCAGCCAGTAAACAGGCCACTTCTACAATTTGTCGGCTTCGTTTGGGACATGCATGTACACCTGTTTTTCTTTCTAAATTTAGGGTGCGGGACCATTCTCTTTGTGAATGCGGCCTTAAGGACGGAACTCCAGATCATATCTTTTTCAATTGTTCAAAATATCTATTTTCTTTATTTGATATTCTCCCCGGTGAAGTTCCGCGGCCTGTTAACTTACAGTCTCTGCTTTCTTGCTTGGACTCTCCCATCATCAATCTGTTAATAAAATATATTCAATTTAATGATATTAAGTTATGAAATACATGTAATTTTACAATTATATGTATTATATATATGTTATATATTTTATTATATCTATCTTACATATTTTTCTTTTGTCTTCCTTTCTCTTCACTACATGTTATAACTTCTACCCTCCTTTCCATATAATAATTAGGTTTCCTGTCTGTTCCAGTCCAAACAATTCAAAATTTTCTACCGAACAATCTCCTCACGTGTTTAAGTCAACTTACGGTCATTGGCAAAATACGTCTCAAACAAAGAGATGTGCAGCCATTTGAAAAAAAAAAAAAAAAAAAAAGGGAGTTTACTCATAAAATCGGTTGGTATTTTTCCTGGAAAAACTTGTCGCACTGTGCCTTTTCTTAAATAGGTGAGTGAATTCTTATACTTATTTATAACTTAGAAAAGGTATTATATTGTTATCATTCCCTCCTTAAAAACATATTTCTATTGTAAAATGCGAGAACTATATCGATATATCTCGTTGGGGTTATTTAGGACATTCTTGTGGGGCTTTTTAGGACACCGGCCCAAAAAGCCCTAACTCATTGTAAGAATACGTTACGTTCAAAAGAGTTTAATATTAATTAAATATCTTATGTATTGCTCCAGGTTTATATCAGAAATGGTGCGTCAATATCAAAGAAGATATACAAGTGCCAGAAATGGTAAAAATTTTAAAGCCTATCAATCATATAGCAAAGAAAACTTAGAAAAAGCTGTAAGAGATGTGAAAAGCAAGAAATTAAGCCTCCGAGAGGCTGCTTTGAAATACTATGTACCTAAGTCAACAATAGAGCGCCATTGTAAAGGCACCGTGATCTACGAGTCAGCCGGCCATCCAACTTTATTTGCTAGGCATGAAGAAAATATTTTTATCCAGTTTATTCTCCTGGTTGCGGAATAGGGTTTCCCCTTTAATTTACTTGATCTGAGAATATTTGCCCAGAGATATTTAAATCGCATAGGGAGAAAAATTTATGCGTTGAAAGATAACTTGCCGGGCAGAGACTGGGCGTCGAATTTACTAGCTAGACACAAATCGGTTTTATCTAATAGATTGTCATCTAATATATCATCAGACCGTGCAAAAGTTAATGAACAAGACATTGATAATTTTTTTGATAATTACGAAGTGACGAGTCAGGGAATTGAACCTGAATGCATCATCAATTACGATGAGACAAATTTCACTGACGACCCAGGGTCTAATAAATTTATATTTAGGAGAGGCACTAAATATCCTGAAAAGATTATAAATAATTCGAAAACGGCTATAAGTTTAATGTTTTCTGGGACTGCCGATGGTACAATTTTTTTAGTGTATACTGTGTACAAGTCAGAACATCTTTATGACACATGGATATTAGGAGGTCCTGCTGATGCCCGTTACAACAAATCACGGAGTGGGTGGTTTGATGCAGTCTGTTTCGAAGATTGGTTTAATTCCGTAATAATACCTTATGTAAAAAAGAAAGAGGGCAAATGCATTCTAGTAATTGGAGACAACTTCTCATCTAATTTTTCTGAAAATGTTTTAAAGTCATGTGAGAAGTATAATATCCAATTTGCATTGCTGCCACCGAAAGCGACACATCTGATGCAACCACTCGATGTTGCTTACTATCCCTACTACTATACTTACTATGCACCGCTAAAACATTATTGGAGACTGATTCTGACGGAATGGAAAAGAAAAGAAGGCCGCAAACAAAAAACATTATCAAAAAATGCTTTTCCTGGTTTATTACAAAAACTATACAACAGCAGCAACAAGCAGTATCACAAAACTTGATTTCAGGTTTCGAAAAAACGGGGTTATATCCAGTAAATAAGGACAGGCCAAAGACAAGACTGCCACAAATACAACAAAACATGTGTGAAGTAAACCAAAATGCATCAGCGGTCATAGTTGAGATGTTGGAAGAGTTGAGAGGTTCACAATCAGATGCACCAAAACCAAGAAAAAAAACGTTGCAACGTTCCTGCAGGAAAAAGCATAACTGTATTAGACGTATCACAGAAAGACAAGGATGATATGAAAAAAAAGAGTAAAGATAAGGGTAAAGGAAAAGGAAAACGAACTAGACCAATAGATACATCAGATGAAGAAAATGAAAAAAATACAGAAAATCAAAAACAAATAAAGAAAAAGAAAACAAAACATGTACAAAAAAGAAAGCCCGATGACAGTGACACAAGCAACAGCGACATTGAAATGAGTGTTCATGCCGACTCCGATATAATTGATGTAGACATGGAAATTCCTGATTTTCCGTCAGATAATGAGCAGTTCATACAGGAGATGACTTATGCACAGCGTAAACAAATGAATGCTCCCTCAGAACTAGTAAGGAATAATGAAGATAGTTCGAGTATGATCCTTTTGTTGCCCATTGAATTTCCTAAGGAAGTTTCCACTGATCATGAAAAACAATTGACGCAGCCTGAAGATATTTGCATATCTGAAAATGAGTTGCCTCCAACTGAAATCCCGTTACCAATTGAGGACATTGAAGTTGCTACCACTGTTTCTGACTGTAATTTATCGACACCTAAATCCCCAACCTTAGCGTTAGCTAAAGATGTTTCCACTCCTACTAAAAGTGAGTTGCCACCGAAAACAGTCTCAACAAAATAACAGCTTGTAAGCTGTAATAATAAGGTAGCCAATTTTTAAGTGGAGTAACTTTCAAAGTAACTGCTAAACGCTCCGTAGGACTTATTGCGATTCGTCGTAAACTGGATACAGCTAACTTATGTTCAATCCTTCCCAGCAACTCATCAAAAGATCGAAGGGACATTCGGAAGTATGTCTTAAATTTTCGATGGTTATCTCGGAGACTTTGAAAATTTACATTAAACATTCCAGTGAGTGATCTAGTTTCAAGATATGGATCTACTCTGAATTGTTTTTTATATTTTTAACGTTTGAAAATGATATAAACGATAATTATTTTTTTGACGTTAATTTTTCGCGTGTTGTAACGTTCACGTTTGTGCACGAGTGTAGTCACTGGCGACACGCACGAAACTGCAGCAGCAAACGAAATCCCTGTCCTGCGTGTGACCAGGAGCGTGCTATCATCCGCACTCGGACCAGATCCGCGCACGGGTGAAAATACGCATGACAGGAAAAGGGCCCTAAAGATATTGGTCTCTATTATCCATATTATTTTTTTCAGTGCCATGCACAAGATCGCTAGCGAGTTATGACACCGAATGTGACAAAATCTGTCTCAAATAGTCCCACTTTACGGAAATTAATTTGATGGTGCTTCATTATAGAAAATATTCATAAATCACAAAATTTTATAAGTTGATGTAATATATATATATTGATGTAAGATATAAGATATATATATTGATGTAAAAATAGACATAATAAAAAAGTAACTGGCGTAAATGCGTTGATATATTTATGTCAATATTTAAGACATATTTGTATTGACTTATAAACTTTTATTTTTAACGAAATCTTTATCGTTTAAAATACTTGATTCGCTATTGTACGAAACTCGGTAGATGATTTGGCAACACCATAAACAAAATTTATTAGATTAAATAATAAAATATTACAAGACAATAACAAAAATAAATAAAAACATCATGTCAAAAACTTAAACTAAAACAAAATATCCGTCAAAACTCTTAAACTAAAAAATTAATAAATAAAAATTCAGTCAAAAATCCCACCCCGCGTCATTTTCGGCGCAAAGGTGCCCATTACACTCGCCGCGTTACCACGTTGAATAGTAATGGACAGCCTCTGTACCAAAAATGACCCGGAGCGGGGGTCACAGCCTCTCTCCCTCAGACGGGAACCAACATCTTTAATAAAGGCTTTGGCCTCACTGCCCCAGCACCCGGTTGTCTCCACAGCAAAAGGGACGAACAAATACCTCTGTTCCAGAGCAGAGTATTTTTCTCTTTTTCTTGCAGCAGCCAATTCTGCAGCAGCTCCAGCCGATCTGATGGTACGACCAAGATGCGAAGCCGCGAAAGTGCTGACACACGTAGCGTCCCACAACAAGCACCTCCCTTTTTTCCACGGCACCATGGTCAAGCCATCTGGTCTCTTGCCATCCGTACGACTTAAACCCGGAGGCTCAAGCACGTTTGGTATGTTGGCTGAGACCAGTGCCCTATGAAGAATATCGTTAAGGGCATGGTGGCGTGGAAATCTCCCCGAACAGCGACAGCAACTCAAGGCATGGTGACCATTAGCTTCAACCATGGAACCGCAAATGCATAAATGTTTTTCACAAACATCGCAGCCCAGGCGTAAAGCCACAGCCACCCGCAATGAGTCGCCGTCGAGGAGAGTGCCTATATGTGGTGAAGGCAACGCGTGCAGCCACGCACCAGACTCCGGCTGCGATACCGCTCTCAATCTCGCCAGGTCCGAACCGGTCGCTCCATCTATTAGCTGCTTCAGAATTCTCTTGGCTCCTATGTGGTCCCAGGACCGCTGAGATTCGGGGGTATCTGGCTTATCCGCGTTCGAGTTGAGTGTGGTCCAGGCCTCCACAGCACCGACTGCAAAGGGTATGTTTACCGCGCCACCATTCAAGGGTAAAATGTTAGTGACTAGGTTCACAACCCCGTGCGCCGATGCAATGAACGCCGGCAAACCAATATCGACCGCCCGACGAATACCCAGCCCCCCGTGCCTTATTGGTAAGGCTGCCTGCTCCCACTGAGTCACGTTGAGTGATACGTTTAAAATTTGCTCTACAGCATCTTTTAAAGCGCCATCAAAGCCGCCGACCTCATCTGGATACAACCAAGTTGGAACCGTACGCAAAAAGTAATTTATTTTTGGGACTGCGAAGCAAGACCGCAGCAGCGTCATGGCCACGTGAGCTGAAAGAGACTTAAGCCTTTCCTGAGCGACTACAAGGAGTCTCTCTCGGACTCTAAAAGCTTCAGGAATGGCCTCAGGAAAAATGGGGGACCCTAAAAGGTTGAAGGACAACTTATTCAGTTCTTTGAGGCCAGGGAGCAAGGAGCAGAAAAGTGGAAAGGATAGTGATTCGGTGCTGCAGGGAAAGAATTCGCACTTGCTTGTGTTTACCTCTAAACCCATTTCGCGAAGGCGCGGTAAAAGAACTCGTAAGTCCTGCTCAACTACATCTGAAGTCCCCCCAATAGTACCATCGTCCAGGTACCAAATATTGAGGGATGACTTCAGCTCTGTGATCGCCTTATGAATGGCGAGGCTAAAAACCAGAGGGCCAAGAGGACGAATTGTGTTTCCGACTGCAATAGGTCTTAAACCTCCATCCTTCTTTGTCAAGGCACATAACGATGCACCATATAAATACGGACATACTTCCTTGTTTAACTGTCCACTGAGCAAAAAATTGCACAGTTTGGACAGAGATATCAGCAAACGTTGCCCATTATCACCCGCTGAAGACGAAGTTAACTCCTTCAGATGGACCGGTCGAATGCCATCTAAACCCGCAGCCGATCCGCTATGAAAAGTAGTCAGTGCCTGCGCCACATCCTCCGCCTTGACCACGCAAGCCGTAAAGGTCCTATCCGGCTCCGGCGGGAAGTCTAGTGGACGAGATGGTGAAGGGTGCTTAGACTGCAGAGTAGCTAGTGTCTCCGGTCCCACGGGAGCCACTGAGTCTTCGGACATAAGCACGCGAACTGCACCTCGAAGATCCCCTTCAAAGACTTTTGACTCTATAGATTTTTGAACCGAATGAGTCCGAGGCGCAGAAGGTTCATCAGCACATGACGAGGTGCACGTCCAATCAGCTTCAACGTTCCGCTTGACTTTGGTGGTAATGTTCCCTGGACTGTTGATATCAGGGACCTTCAAAGCAGTATAAGCAAAAGTAAGCAAAGCACACCACTCATCTATGCTGTTGCCCTCAACGCATTTATCTATCAAGGTACACAACCTCCCTGCCGCCAAGTGCCTTGCTCCCCTGGGGATATGTCGGAGTACTCGCACTGTTTGCCTAAGGGTACCAAGACTTTCAAGTGTCGCAGAGCCACTTGTAGGAATCGGTGGTTGCTGCGTCACATTATCAGCGGCAGATGGCAGCGCAGGTGGCATCGCGCTACCACGAGGGATTTCTTTGTGTTTGATCCCAATATGAACCTTGAGGCCATGGGCTGTGAAAATCTTTGCTGAGCTTAAGCAGTGTGGACAAGCGAACAAAGGAGAGAAGCTACTCATCTTAGGGAATTTTTAAACCCAAAAAGCATAAAATACAAAATTTGATAAGTCAAAAATAAAACGTTCTAATGTAAACAATAACAACAACGCAAAATCTAGTTAAAAATAATGTCAGATACAATTCAATAAAAATAATAGGAAAAGGTACTCTAAGTATCACAAATACAATGTCCAGACAAGGTATAAATAAAAGCAATAAATAAATTTAAATGCAAAATAACATGGTCAAAGCAAAATACATTAATAATAATATGCACCAAAACGCAAAAAAAAAAAAACTTTATAAAATCAAAACGTAAAATTAATAATCTTTAGACAGTAAACAAGACTTGCAACCATTATCTAAACGCAAACATGTATAGTCTATGCGCGGACGCAACTTGCTCCCTTCGGTGCTGCATTCTGCCGGTTGCGCAGTCTGCGTAAACAGGAACAAATCAAGTGACGTGAATACAGCTGTCTTGCCAGTATGCCGCAAGTTCAGATCGTCAAGTTGGCACTAATTGCGTATTTGACAAGTGACGACACTCCTTTGGCAGCGGACATCCAATCAGCTGATTGATGGTGGACAGTTTGTCGTGGATTTGTTGTTAACAATCCTTTTGTTAATTCAAAATGTTGTCTTCAAACGAATATTATAGGAGTACCTCGGTCCAAAAGTTGTTGAAAAACGTTGTTCCTGTCGTGGATTATAATCAGAACATGTGATCCCGTGGCTTGTGATAGTGAATTACACTGTTTGAAAGTGAAAAGGTTATGTTTTGTATTAAAAACAAGAAAACTAGACGAGCACAGGTATGTTTACATCGGAATCACGTTCCGTTCTCCGTTGTTCCGTAAACAAAATGTCTACTGCGTTTGCCGCTGACGGCGTACCGTAAAATGGGGTGAATAGGGACTGTTTCCAAGTTTATGGCTGATTTTAACCTCTTTATAATTGTCACTGCTGTGTTTAATAGGCGTTCCTGTCCATCCGACAACCTAATATAACAACAGATTTAAAAAAAAATAAGACAATTCTCTATGATTTCTATAAAAAATGCAAAAAATATGATCATTCCCTATTCGCCCCTGATCGCAGTCAATAGGAATGAGACAGGGGTGTTTTGGGAAATCGTCTAGGGCTGATACATTGCAGAAAATGATAAAGAGTGAATAAATGAGTTTTTTCAAAATAATTTCAAACAAAGTTTTTATTTTAATTAGGTTATTAAACAAGTTATTCAATTCAAAATATTTAATAAAATTGACAAACTTAAGTTCTTTTCCCATAGACTTAATAAGTAATTATAATTGGCATTTATAAAGTATTAGGTAACAAAAAAATTAAAAGAAGATAACAAAATGACCATAAATTATATGCTTATGCATGAGATCACAAACTAGCAGACGAGGTAGTTTTTTAAACGAGCACAAGCACTAGACCTTTTTACCCTTCTTCTTCTTCTAGTATTTTTATAATTTCTTCATTATTGTTATAGTAATTCTTTTGACTTGACGAATCTCTTCTAGATTTTATTACTCTCGCTGACTTTTTATATTTTTTCTTTATTGGCATTGGTAAGGGTTTTGTAATATCAATAACTATATTAGTATTTTTATTAGATGTTTTTCTCTTTTTTGCTATTGCTGTTTCAGAATCATTTACAATTTTGTTTTTTCCTTCAATCTCAATTTCTTTTCCAGTGTCTATATCTTCGCTAAAAACGATTGGCAGTGACGAAATGTCGATGTTACTAAAATCAGCTTTTATATAATCACCTTCATTTATTTTCTTATCTTCTACTTTATCACAACTGATCAATTTTCCGTTTGATGTATTGGCTTTTGACAGACAACAAGGAGCATTACTTTTATCTTCCTGATCAGTTTTTTTAACAACTACCTTTTCGTAGCCTTCAATTAAAACAAATTCTTTAGAAGTATTTACCTGTTCAGCATTGTTTTTCATTTTTACTATGAATTCCTTTATAGATTTTTGTTCTACGTCAGTTGTATTTTTTCTATCTATTTGTGCCATATATACCTTTGTAGTCTCATTTTCTCTTGCAGTCTTGTTTTTCTCTACTTTTTTATCTAGTTCTACTATATATTCCTCTATAATTTCTCTTTCAGTCTCGTTTTTCTTCTTAGTTATATTATTCTCTTCCATATTGTCTGTATTTGTATTTTTTTCAATCATTTTCCTTTCGCTGTTAGATGTAGATGGCACTACTTTTAAGGAACATTCTTCTATATTTGCATATTCACCTTCATTTTCTCTTTCAGTCTCATTTTTCTTCTTAATTACAATATTCCCTTCCATATTGTCTGTATTTGGTTTTTTAACAATCTTTTTCCTTTTAGACGGCACTACTTCTAAGGAATACTCTTCTATATTTGCATATTCACCTTCATTTTCTCTTTCAGTCTTGCTTTTGTCTACTTTGTCATCTACTTCTACTACTACTATTCCTCTATAATCTCTTTTTCACTCTCGTTTTTCTTGGTTATGATATTTCCTTCCATTTTGTTTGTATTTGATTTTTCTACAATACTGTTCCTTTCGCTATTAGATGCAGACGGCAATACTTCTAAGGAACACTTCTATATTTTCATATTCACCTTCAGTGTTGTTTTTCTCTTTAGCTATGATACTCCCTTCTATATTTTCTGTTTTTGATTTTTTTCCAATCCTTTCCCTTTTAAAGACTTTTTTTTGGAAGTAGATGGAATGTTTTTTTTTCATTTTTAGAAGATTTCATATTCTTATTTTTTTTCGCAGGAACCACAACTTCTCTTTCATCTTCTTCACATGCGCTTTTCCCAGCGATCACCTCTATCTTTCTTTTGTTTTTTGGCTCCGTTATATTCATTGTGCCATATCGCTTTCTTTCAATAATTTAATGAATGCCTCGTCAACTGCTTCTTTGCCATTGTCTATCGTGCCATTTTCTTGCGGCAATCTTTGCAAAAACAGCTTTCATGTTTAGTGGGACGATTCCAGCTTTTCTGAATCCTGCTTGGATGTTGTTTGCTGAGTTATCTTTTATTTTATCTATAAGCAGTCGAAGCAAGCGAGGAAAACATCCTTTTGGCACAGATGATAGTGATCTGCCATCAGTTTTTTTTCCAATTATCCAGTACTTGTCTCCATGCCACCTTCATTGGTCGAAAAACATCCAGAGCAGAGGCTGTGTAAGGTGGGTCGAGTTAGCGGGAAGAAACACAAAGTGTATGTGTTTATCCTTGCATAACTTAATCGCTTCAATGGATAAATGAGACGACAGATTGTCCCCGACAAGCAACTTTCTCCCTTCCTTATTCTCAAAAAACGGTATTACCATTGTTTTGATCCAGTCAGTAAACATTTCGCCATCAAACCAAACAGATGCGGTTCGGTTATATCTGGCATCAGTGGGACCAACTGTGATCCACGTGTTGTATAAATGTGTAGCTTTATACACGACATAAGGTGGTAACATTTCACCATCCGCCGTGCCCGCCATCATCAAGGAAACCGCCCCTTTTGAATGATCTTTAACTCGCTCCGGATATTTGCAACCTCGCCCAACGATGACTTTTTTTCTTCCAGGATCGTCCGCGAGATTAGTTTCGTCATAGTTCAATATGTTTGCAGTTGGGACATCCTTCAAAGATTTTTCCAACTCATCAAAATATTATTTTATTATTTCAGGACTGATTGCCGCTCGGGATCTTTTGATGTTCTGACATATTCTTGCAGATATTTTATCTTTGTTCCGTTTTAAAAATGCAACCGCCCAACCTGGTCCAGGAAAGTTATTCTTAAAGACCTTTACAGTAATTCCTATTGTGTCCAAATACATTTTGACAATATATTTTAAATCCGTTGTGTCCAAAGGGTAGCCCCAGTCAGCACTTATATTAAGGTAATACACAATATATTCCTCTATTTCATTTGAGAGAACAGTTTGTCCCCCATGAGATTTCATAATTCTGTTTTTATGGCGGTGTAAGACCGATTTTGATATATTGTACTTTTGTGACACAAGTTTTAAACTATTATTTGGAGATTCAAGGTCTTTCAATGCTTGCTCGAAGATCAGTTGGTCATATTTTTTATATGTTTTTCCTCCAGGCTTTGGTTTGTAATTGCGTGGCATGGTTGAATTCTGGTGAATGAAAAGTTAAATTAACATATTTACAAATAATTATCAAACAATATAAATTGAATGTTGTAAGAACACTACATCATCATCAACAACGAGTTACTGAACATTAGTACTGCCAGCCACCAACAGATGGCGCCACCGTACTTTTAAAACGCGCTATCGACTTGTTCACGACGAAAACATAAGTACTCAAAGGAAGATCGGCTAATTATCGAGTAGTTATCGATTTTATTGTTATAGGTCCATTAAAATGGAATAATTCTCCATCAAATTTAAGGAAACCGTTGCAAGGGCTGCAAAATAAGAATGTATCAGAACCATCTTCTTCAAAAGGTAATAGAAGTCCATAGTAAAAAAGTGTAATATTATTCCTTTATTTAATATTAACGATCAATACTAACAAAAACATATTTTTCATTTCAGGTCTGGATCCTCTACACCACTCCATGGACAGCAACCCATGTTCTTAAAATTTAGAATCTCAAAAAGAGAATATTGGTAAGTCAAAATGTGTTTTTGTGTTGTTGTCTGAACAAAGAATGTACCTAGGTAATTTATAAGATGAACAACATAATCTGCCCAATACCTACTTCAATATTTTCTCCTTCCAATCTAAGATATCTTTGTTGCCTAATTATTGTGGCTATAATTTACATTTAAATAAGGAAATCACATTTAATCTCATATTTTATTGTTATAGGTCCATTAAAATGGAATGATTCTCTATCAAATTTAAGGAAACCGTTGCAAGGACAGCTAAATCAGAATATATCAGAACCATCTTCTTCAAAAGGTAATAGAAGTCTATTAGTAAACAAGTGTAATATTATTCCTTTATTTAATTATTAACGATCAATGCTAACAAAAATATACTTTTCATTTTAGGTTTGGATCCTCTACACCACTCCATGGACAACAACCCATGTTCTAAAAATTTACAATTTCAAAAAAAGAATATTGGTAAGTCTAAATGTTGTCATCCTTCATCCATCCTTCCATCCATCAGTCATGAGACATTCGCTGCAGGACATAGGCTGCTGGCTAAAAATATTACATACACATACATACACATATCACGCCTTTATCCCTTGCGGGGTAGGCAGAGCGTCAACGCCTTAAGAATACGGTCGCCATCGCCGCGTCTGACATTTTTGAGGATGGTTTTCCAAGGTTGTTCCAGAAAACACGTGTATCACTATAGTGACAGGTTGTCAGCCTGTCGCCTAAAAATTGTAATACACCAATACTCTCGAGTCCCTTAGTCGCCTCTTACGACACCCGCGGGAAGGATGTGGGGTGATGCTATTCTAAGCCGGCATCACACGGCTTTTCTAAGCCGGCATCACACGGCTTTTCTAAGCCGGCATCACACGGCACTTCTAAGCCGGCATCACACGGCACTAAAAACGACACGGCATCTAAAAATATTCGAACCAATATATGTATGTGTATTGTATACATATTATAACTCATGCCTTTAAAATATGAAGGGTAGACATATCGTAAACGGCTTTTTAAAACGACCGTTATTGCTACGTCTGGCTGGCCTAATATTTGAGCGTCTTCTTTCTTTTCGTGTGGGACACAGAATGAAATGAACGATCCGATGAACCCTGGTATCCGAATTTTTCAACTAGTAGTAGTAATGTCAAGATGGGGTGGGAAGAATGGGGTGATGCGCACTTTAAACTCCGCCACTTTTAACGAAAGCTTACCTCTTTTCATCAAAGTGACGAATCGGATGCTACCGCTCAATGTGAACCAACAAATTTTTTAACTGCCCATTTTTCTCAATTCTCAATTCTTTATTTTCTGCTTTACATGTTGTACAATAGATGTTCTTAAAATTATATAGACACAAACATGCACCCTGCTAGGGTATCGCAATTTGGATAAAACTTTAACCATTATTAAACTCCTTAACTAATTTTTGTACTGACTGACACTGTATGATGAAATAACTAAAAAAATATTTTATTATTTATTGCTTATTTTTTACTGACTCACTAATTTACTAACCGCCAACAAAATAAATAAATGCCCATTAAAGAAGGAGGTCCATCGTTCATACAAAATTAACCCACGTCCAACAACAACGAGACGTATCTCAAAAAATTGCAAAAACAATGTAGAAAAATATGGCAATTATGTAGTTTTTCCATCCTTGTACGTTTCCTCACGACATTATTTTTCTATGTACCCATATACTAACAATACCTACAGTAGTTTTTCACTGTTAGAAGTAAACTATTTGTTAACTGATCGACTTAAACTGAACAACTTTAACTTATCAGATCAGAAAAAGAAGATACTTTTTGATTGTGTGTCTACTTACATATATGCAATACGATATTTTCACCTACTAACTTAGCATTTATTAACTGAACAACCTAAACTGAACAACCAAAAACTTAACATGTAACGTAAAACTGAACAAATAATAGACTTCAACTGAAAAAAGAAGTGTAGATAGTTAAGTATATCTCAAAATCGTGGTGGATTTTCATAGTGCCCCTGAAGTAACTTACATAGCCATTTTTTATGTGTTAACGTACAAGGATGGAAAAACGACATATGCCATTATTTTTCTACATTGTTTTTGCAATTTTTTGAGATACATGTCGTTGGTGTTGGACGTGGGTGACTTTTGGACCTTCTTCTTTTCCAACTGATCATGATAACAGCCGTATTGTTTAAATAATAGTTGTAAAAATTCATTCCCATATTTTATTATTATCTAAATATGCTTATAAATAATAATTGTATTGATGTCTTTGGTAAAAAATAATAACAATTTATAATAAATTGTTTTGTTTTACAGGAGTAGCGACCGCGACGAAGATAAATACTAGGCGGCTTTATTTAACAGAAAAAGAAAAACAGTTGCTTAAGAAACTTGATGCAACTAAAATAAAATTGAGCAAAATGAAAAATAAAATGAAAAAGCGATTCGCTGAAATCAAGGCTGCAAAGAAACTATCGACGAATCCAGCAGTGCTAGACACTATTGAACACTTTTTTAGCACCGCCAAATTGCTAATGCAAATACAATGGAGGGAAAACAAAAAAAAGAGTAAAGGTCGAAGATTCACATTACAAGAAAAAATTGTTGCACTGTCAATTTTAAAACAAAGTCCAAAAGGCTACAAGTTTTTCAGGAAAATTTTTATTTTGCCTGCCCCACAGACGCTTGTCAAGCTTGTTCAACAGAGTGAATTACGCCCTGGCATAAACAAAAATATTTTTGCACAATTAAAAAAGAAAAGTTCAATGATGACCTAGGAGGAAAAACTATGTATACTGCTGTTTGACGAGGTATCTTTAAAACCTCAAATTACATATAGCGAAAGAAAAGATAAAGTAACTGGCTTTGTGGATAATGGGCAGCAGAGGACCCCTGAATTTGCAGACCACGCCCAAGTTTTCATGGTGCGTGGTCTCATAAAAAACTACAAACAACCAGTATCATACACTTTTTCATCAAGTGCCACAAAAGGCCCAGAACTGGCAAGCCAAACGAAAGCAGTTGTGACTGAACTCCAAAAAGCGGGATTGACTATGGTGGCATCAGTTTGTGACCAGGGAAGTAATAATCGACAGGCAATAAAAATATTGTTAAATCAGACCAGAGGGATATACTTGCGGCGTGGAGAAGAACCCAAAGAAAATATAATACTCATTAATGGAGAAGAGATTGTGCCCCTCTACGATCCGCCCCACCTACTGAAGGGACTTCGAAATAATTTAATGACCAAAAATTTAAAATATGAAGATGAGGGAAAAACAAAAACAGCAAAGTGGTCTCATTTACAACTACTGCTTAAAGAAAACCCTGGTTACAAAGGAGTTAGAATACTTCCGAAATTAACAGAAAACCACGTCAACCCCGAAAAAATGAATAAAATGAAAGTAAAATATGCATCTCAAATCTTCAGCCAAACGGTTGCAACAAATATGGGGTATCTTGCAGGTGAGATTTGTCATTTTCTTTTAAAATTATAAGTAGTTACAATTCTATGATGCAGCTTAACTGATATTAATGCCATGAAATTTTTATGTACTTTTTGAATACCACTGGTAGATTTTAATGTTTTTTAATAAATTTTATTTATTTTGGTTTCAGATAAAGGTATCCTACCCAAGGAGTGCCAGCAGACGGCTGATCTTCTGCTAATTGTAGACCAACTATTTGATTCAGTGAACGGCAGTTTAAAAAAAAAACAAACATGTCAAACCTTTACTGGGACCAGTAACCCCAAGTTCACCACACCAAAAAACATGGGTAGATGCGAAAAAAATATTGAAAACAATGAAATTTGTAACATCCAAAAACAAAGAAGAAAATGTTCCTACAATATCCAATTGGGTATGGACACTGAATGGCATTGAAGTCCTAATAAACACATTAAAAACAAAATATAAAATTACTTCAGTTTGGTTGCGGCACCTAAATCAAGACCCAATTGAAAATTTTTTTGGTGCCATCAGGAGCCATGGGTGCCGCAACGTGAACCCTACATGCTAGCAATTCGAAGCAGCATTTTTTACATTATTAATTAATAATATAAACAGTGTTCACACCCGTGGCAAAAATTGTGAAGACGATTTCTGCGACACCTTACATACTCTAATAGTCAATGAAAGTACCAAAGAGCCATCGTCGACCGACTTCGCAGTTGACTTTGATGAGATCATAAATATTAACCTGACTCCAATAGAAGAAAAAGAAAAAGACCCGCGAAAAATAGCACCCCTGCAATATATAAGCGGTTATTTTTTAAAGAAAGCCCAAATAAAAATTTTTCAGGGGTGCATACAATGTAAAACGGATTTAGCTAGCAATAACGAAATTGAATATATTAAATACCGAGAATATGCAGGTCGACGCTGGCTCTGTACTCCCAGCAAAGAACTCATCAATTTGATTTCAAATATGCAAGACGTGGTCAATGAAATTTTGAAAAAATACTTGAATATAATTATTTAAATGAAATCACAAAAACAGCCATGTTGATTTTAATAAATTTCAATTTCTTAAAATGTAATGCACATAAAGATAAGTTAACTGATTATTTAATTAAAATTGTCAATCGATGTCTGATTTTCAATTATTGTAAATATCAATAAAATTCTTGCTGGGAGAGTAGTAGTAATTGACGATGATGACGACAAATTTCAAGTCAAAGCTAAAAAGCGCGCTCATCAATGCGTTAAACGAAAACAATAGAATTGTAAATATTACTTATAAATAATATTTACAATGAATCATGAAACAATGAATTTGACGACAAATTTCAAGTCAAAGCTAAAAAGCGCGCTCATCAATGCGTTAAACGAAAACAATAGAATTGTAAATAAGTAATATTTATATATAAGTAATATTAACAATTCTATTGTTTTCGTTTAACGCATTGATGAGCGCGCTTTTTAGCTTTGACTTGAAATTTGTCGTCAAATTCATTGTTTCATGATTCATTGTAAATATTACATTAATCATTACCTGTAATTATCACACCTATTTTGCATGTAGCAAAGAGGGTATAACAACCCTAAAAGAGGTCAAGGTAAGTACTCATGACACTGGACTGAAAAATAAATTTGAACCTCCCATACCATACCGCCCAGCTGGTTGGTTCAATTTGGGAAATCCAAGTGTTTTTTAATTCAGTATGTGCATGGGGAAAGTTGTTAGGTTTCATGAGTACTTTGACTTCCTTTAGAATATTAAAAGGGTGAACCAGCCCATGAATGGATATAACTAAACCTTCTATACAAAATGAGCCTATCGAATCAGTTCAAGGTATAATTATTTTTTTACATAATTATTTCAACCTATGGTCCTTGGAAAAAGTTGTTCAGTTTCATGGGCTGGTTCAATTATAATATAAGTAAATTTTACCATCATTATCTTCCTGCCTTTATCTTAATTGTGTACTTTGAGTCGGCGCAACATGTTTTATTTGAACACAAAATCATTTTGCAGAAGGATTTGGCTTAATTTTACGACCAGCCGCCTGCCTGACGTCGACCCTTTTTGCGAATGCTATCGTAAGTGGTATTACCACCACCGTACGGTTGAACATACCATGGTCGGCATATTTGTAGCCAAGGTCAAAAACTCTACATCGCCTTTTACAAAACACCATGAGTAGAATGGTGTGGCATTATTCTTAGATAAGTTAATTTTATGTGAAGTGCATTATATTTTCAGTTGTTCAGTTTCACAAGTAAAATACGCTCTAAAATATTTACTGTTATAATAATGAATCTATATTTGGACAATTACAATAAAGAATGTTTAAGTTTCAAAATCTATTTATTGTTTTATTAACCAGAAGATAATTAAATATCACAAAAAGGGTATAACAAGCCGAAAGGAGGTTAAAGTACCCATGAAACTGAACAACTTTCCATATGGAACATGGGTCGAAATATGAAAACAAAATTTGGACCTCGTCTCATACAAAATCACCGATCAGCTGGTGATTATGATTAGGTCTTGTGACCATTTTTTACATATTTCGACCCATTTTCCATGGGGAAAGTTGTTTAGTTTCATGAGTACTTTTAGGTATAGGCTCGGTATAAGTACCTATATAGCTGCATACATGTTATATATAGCTATAGATGTATTTATATATATTATGTAGTTAGTTCCTACTAAGTGCTTGAGAGGGCGCTACTTACGCATTGCCAGTTTTGGCAGCTGAGATAGGTCTCTATACCCCTATATATAATAAAGTACTTTGTGGTGGGAAGAAAGGCTCCTTTGCCACCTGCAAACACACCTACAATGGTAAAGGGGGAAATGAAGAATTGTAATCTCTCCTCGCAGCCGTAAATACTTTCATGAAGTTAGAGAGAGTGTCTGATGAGGACGCGCTGATGGGCCTCCCTCTTGTGCTCAAAAAAGATGCTGCAGTCTGGTGGCAAGGGGTAAAAACAAAAATCGCGACATGGAGCGAATTCGAAGAGCGGTTACGCCATACTTTCGCACCCAGAAAGTCGATGCAGCCCATCTATGAGGAAATCATCAACGTTAAACAAGGGAATCAGTCTACAGACAAATTCGTCGCTCGCAAGAGAATGCTCTTTACTCAACTACCAGAGCCTGAGCATAGCGAGGAGCACCAGCTGAACATGATCTTCCACACTCTAAATGACCGGATCCGGCACGTTGTTTCGCGAGGCTCAATAAAGACATTTGATGAGCTTCTTGAGAAAGCCCGAGGCGTTGAGGAATTCTTTCAGGACAAAGACAAAGAAGGGTCGAAAGTAGAGGAAACAAGGCCAACAACTAAGAAGGTGCGATGCAACTACTGCAGGATTACAGGGCACGCAACTGATGAATGTAGGAAATTGAAGAAGAAGAATGAAAGCATGCCCAAACCGCAATAAAGCCATCAACAGCAGGAGAAACAGCTAGTTACAGCGGCCTCACAAATGCCATCACCTTCCGCCCCAAAGTTCTCGTGTTACATATGCGGGACCCCAGGCCTCGTTCGCAGCAATTGCCCGCAGTGCAGTAAGCCGAATGAGTTGTCCATTAAAGAGCTTGGCTTTAACTCACTTGAAGTAGTACCAGATGCAAGGGAAAGACCAATCGTTTTCTTAAACATCGCCGGCGTGGATGGATATGGGTTCATCGACTCGTGCGCCAAGAGCAGTCTCGCATCATATGAGCTTTACCGTTTTGCCTGAAAAGCAAAGGATACAAGTTTCATCAAGCGACCGCTACCCTTGCTATGGCGGATGGAAAACCGCGTGTCCAAATTATTCTAATCGTGGATGCTGCAGTGACAATATGTCAACGTACCATTGCAACAAGATTTGTGGTTTTTCCGGAAGCGAGACACAGCAAAACTCTTTTGGGCGTTGGCTTCATACAGGACGCAATGATGATCCTGAACATCCCACAGTTCACCTGGCATTTCATAGACGAGCCTTACGTTGAGTATGAACTATATAAGGAAGACTTTGTCAAGTTCAACAAACTTCAAACAAATAAGAAAATGGAAGCTGTTTGCCCGAAGAACTCCATATGCTCCTCTGATGTTCTCCACCCCGTGGAGGAGGGAGTTGCTTGTGCAGAGACTGCTGTTGCCACTCTGAATGCTTCAGCAACATACAAGCCAGTTCAACTTACGAGTGCGCCACCGCGGAAGAGGTCTCGTGAAGAGTTGTTTGATGGCTGTTCGCCAAGCTTAATGGAAGCCCCATACCGGGACGCACAAATTAACGTGGATCGTATGTATGACGAGATTGAGTTGTCCGATGATACCCTTAATCTATTTCCGGACCCCAACGATCTCAATATGGCAAGCTTGGACATAGATCTATCGAAGTCTGTATGAAACGAAACCATACATAATCAAAACCGACGCCAGTTCCTATGCAATCGGAGCAGTTCTCATCCAGGGGGAAGGTTGAAAATGAGCATCCTGTAGAATACGCGGGTCGGCTACTTACCCCATCAGAGAAAAACTACAGTACCACCTTCCTATGATAACAAAACATGGATTTTTATAGTGGAAGACTTAGCATCGAGATGGGTGGAATTATTCGCTCTTGAGACAGCTACCGCAGAGAAGTGCGCCACCACACTGATAAATTGTTTTTCTAAGATACGGTGTACCTAGGCGCATGACCAGCGACAATGGGACGCAATTCGTGAGCGCTGTAATGCAGCAAGTGTCGCACAGCTTTAAAATCAAGCAGTCATTCACCCCACTTTACCCAGAAGCAAATCCGGTGGAGCGGAAAAATCGCGACTTGAAGACACAACCAGCGATTCTTGTGGAAGGCAAACAGAACAAACACATGGTCAGAACAGCTACCAAGTATACGATTTGCCATGAACACCGCCTTATGTTCATCAACGAGCTTCACGCCATCCTACTTGACTTTTGGGAGAGAGTTGAGGACACCACATGATAATTTAGTGGATTTTCGTCAAATCCTCTTGACCGATAACTTTTTACCTGAGATAACTCCGAAGCTGAAGCTACTCGCTGATAACCTCATAAAAGCTAGAGAAGTCCAAGAAATGAAGGAAGAGTCCCGGAAAGCGATTGTTGACCATTTACTACCACCCCCCCCTCCCCCCCCCCACCCCCCAAAACCCGTAAATTCGTGGGCTAATATTACAGTCCTTTCCGGACTAGTTCTATCAAATTATTATTTGTATGACAGCCCACTAAATGTTTTTAATATTTTACACCAAATCTACCGAGCTTAACGCTGAACTTATACCAATACAGATAGATATTAAATTTATTTACATGAAAATGGTAATTTCTTAAAATTTATGTTTTCAGATGTAAACAATGGGTAAAGTTGGTGGGAAAAGAGGATCTCGTACACCTGCCAGTTGAAAAATTACATGACTTACGTTATGTTTGTGGCAAACATTTTGTAAAACGGGACTTCACCAAAACAAGAACCAGATTAAAGAAAAGAGCTGTACCAAAACTTGGTTTGACGCTACCGCCACTATCTGATGCTCTTCTTAAAAGATTCCCTTTACACATTGCAATGCCACGGCCATTTCAAGGTAAAAATCTGATATGATTATATTGAATACTTGCTAAACAAAAATTGTGAAACTGCTGGTCTAGACACTATTTCTAAATGTGGTTGTAACTAAGGTTGCTCAATATCCATAGAAACCCATATAAAAAAGTGGCCCCTATACACAATAGGCAATGTAATCTGGAACTCAAACTACATAATAAATACTTAGTACTCATATACCAAGTTTCATAATTCTAGTTATAGAACAAAAGTTATTAACTCAATAAAATAGTAAAATTGGCTAGTATAGTAATATTAGTTAAAATTATCATAACACAATAAATAAATAAAGTAATAATAGCTATTTTATTTACTTAATATTTTATTCAAGCTCCACCAACAAGTGTGGCACCAACACCATCAACAAGCAGCAGGCTGATGCCTGAATTACCATCTACAAGCATGGTACCAGAAGTACCATCCTCAGGTAGGTTACCATTCTAGTCATCTTCTCCATAGCTTTTTCCTGTATTTCATGGGATCGATTACCTAATCTACGGGAATTAAATGAGGATACTGGTTTTTAGGGTTCCATAGTCGGACTAAGTACCCTTATCATTTTGCCCTTTCTGTCTGTCTGTCCGTCTGTATATGCCCCATATTAATAACTTTTCGACCAGTGGGTGTCATGTTAAGCTACAGTTTATTCACCGGGAATGGGTAGGGTTCTTCTTATCGTGTGGGACACCAAGTCGTCCAACCCTAGTGTCAGAATTGTTCAACCGCCTTCTACAAGTAGCAGGCTTCTGACATGGTTGTGTAACGAGGAAATGAGGTTGAAGCAATGGTACAAAAAGAAAACTTATTTCCTATTATCTCAGTTCAAGAGGAAGACAATAACGAGGATTTCCCTACAATTTCTATTAATGAAATTGACGAAGATGGCGAAGATATTGAAGAAAACTTGCAGAGTACATCGGGACAAGCTGTGGTGTATTTGAGTGGGTACATTGCGTCCAGATTATTAAAAAATAATACATGTGATGAATGCAAAAAATGCTTGAGCGTCGATAACCCTCAACAAAACCCTATTTATTATGTTATGTTATGATGAGATGTTATGTATATTGTATATTATCTTGCACAGTGTATGAATTTATATAGGGTCCAACTGATGTGAGAGAAATTAAAGAGTTTGTTAACAGTTCACGAAGGTCCGGGTTTATTTATCTGACTCCACAATTACGAAATATATTATGTATTTATTTATCTGAAGGATTCATGTGGGGACACTGACCGCGACGCGCGATAGGGAACGACTGGCTCTATATTCACGTGGCCGCCGGGCGCGGGCACGTTTTGCTGAAACAGCAGTCTGTGTCACCACATCATTCCCCCCCTTTGAAAAAAGAAAATTACAATAAATTTTGTCAAAAACCAAATATAACATCTTTAACTAAAAATAACACCCTATTCAATCAACGCATGTGACATAACATAATAGTAACAGTAGCTGTAGGTACTCTGGACTTGAATGCAGACGCTAGGTAAGCAAAAATGAATACATTGTAACATCGGTTACAATTACACTCATAGCTGTTCGTGACATTGTTTTAAGTTTTAAACATCGTAATACAAACTCACGCCTTTTCTTTGTGGTGTAGACAGAGGAATGAAGTACTGAGATTTACATGATTTCTTTTTACAATGTTCTGGGGGCACGGCAGTGCCCCCGCCAAGTCGAGCTAGAAAGCGGCACAGCCGTACCATCCTTTTCTCGAAGCGGTTCAGGCCATTTTCAACACCTTATAACTTTCTTGTGGATAAAACAAAAGACTTGAAACTTCAGGAATCAATCAAAAGCCCTGTAGATACGGTATATTTCAAATTTCGTTCACTTTGAACCAGTGGTTTAGGAATTATAGCTAGTCAAAGTTCTTAATTTTGTCACTGACTGACTGACTGACTGACTCACTCACTCACTCACTGACCGATCATCAAAATTCTAAGGCACTTCTAGCAGACATAGAGACTTCTAATTTAGAATATAATTTGGGTTAAGTGTATAAATCAAGGAAAAACTTTAAAATCTAGCAATTTCAATGCAGTTTTCTCGATAAATCGATAGCATAAATAACTTTGTAATTCCATAGAAATGTACTGTTTACCAAGTTATATTTTGCTGTCGCTCCTAAAATACTTTGTTTTGGTCCAGCAAAATAATCACAGATGTCGCTGTTAGTTTCTAAAACACGCTATCGTTTTGTTTTCGGGAAAAATATAAGTTGTCGACCGTAATTAATGTCACGGTACCTTTCGCCACCTCTCACTGGTAAGTGCTTATGGTAAGGAACTCAGTGAAAAATCGTCTAACCTGTTAGATTAGACTATAGTTCACCAGAGTTGTAGAAATAGTAGTGGTAAATTGGGTGAACGCGGATTTTCTCAAAATTTGCTTTCACTCAAGCTCTCTCGCGAACCGGCGGTGACCGTTACTCGGTTGGCACCTCCTCGTAGGAGGAGAGGTCAACAAATTGAACGATAAGCGCCAGCGCGGTGGGAAAGGGAAACAGGATAAAGGCAAATCTTAGGACTTGCCTTCATTCAGCAAGCCCCCCGCTCCCTCCGCTTGCCTTATAGCTTTCCCCCCTTCCCTACCCTTTGCATGTACATCAAACCTCCCCCCGCGCCCCTGACTACCCCCCTCGCTCGCCTCACCAACGTCACGTTGGTGCAGCGAGCGACGGGGAGGTGCTGGGCTATGAGAAAAACCGTGGCTGAGGCTCAAGAAATAGAGCCGCAAAAGAAAAAAAGGAAGACTACCTACAAAAAGAAATGAGATCCCCTCAAAAACATTAATATATAAAAAAAAACCGAGTCTCGCTACTGAGCTGTTCAACCGTAAAAAGGTATGAGATCCATTTGAAACCAAGTCGGCTATCGATTTGTTCATTCCCCACTTAAGAGATCTATTTTAATTAATTACGTAATTAGTTAATAAGCATTATTTCATAGTGACCATATCAATATTTTCAATATATTTTAATGTTTACAATAAATTGAATGACTTGGCAATCGCACTGAATGTATTAATTTTAATATGTATTAAACGTCAACCTTCTGTTCTAGTGCGATGGCTAAGTCATTCAGTTTATTGTAAACATTAAAATACATTGAAAATATTGATATGGTCACTATAAAATAATGCTTATTAACTAATTACGTAATTAATTAAGATAGATCTCTTAAGTGGGGAATGAACAAATCGATAGCCGACTTGGTTTCAAATTGATCTCATACCTTTTTACGGTTAAACAGCTCAGTAGCGAGACTTGGTTTTTTTTTATATATTAATGTTTTTGAGGGGATCTAGAATTTACTCAAAATGACTGTAAAATGATAATACTGTGGCAAAAAAGTTATACAATTTGACTTATCTCGAAAAATGAACTGGGGGCCAATCGCGCTAATGTTGAACGATAATACCAAAACCAAACCGCAGCCAAAAACGCTACGTTACGCACTTTTCGTATCGCGCTAATTGTTTGAGCGGAAACGTTTCGACTTTTCTTTGGAAGTTACGTTGATATAGCGAACGTTCGAACTTTTGGTGTGCATAGGTATCGCGCAAATTTTTGACAGCGTATTTAACCACAACCGTTACGTTGGGAACGTCTCAAACGCTGTCAAATGAACGTTTTTGTAAAAGTTCCTCTCGAGCAGCTTTTTCTGACACGTTTGACGATCGTTGGTGGATTTTATTACGGTTTCAACCCAAAAAAGGAAGGAAATCATGAAAATTTGCTGTGGGGCTCTATCTCCACACCATTGAAAGTGTCCATGAGGTAGATGTGACCAAGAAGAAGCCTTGACCCGCCGTTCGACCTATAGGTACATGATGTTAGGAAAAGTACTGACTTCCTTTTAAAGGATGAACCAGCCCATGAAATTGAACAACTTTCCCCAAGAGACATAGGTAATATGAAAATAAATTTTGGACCTCACATACAAACTGACTCAGTCGGTTAGTACATACATTTAGTATGAGAAATCCAAAAAATTCGATCTGTTCCTAGGGCAAAGTTTTTCAGTTTCAATAGCTGGTTCATACCTTGTAAGGAAGTTAGTACTTTTCCTGACACCTTGTATTTTTAGGGGAAACTTGTTTAGTCAATGAGACTGGTTCACACCTTAAAATATTTGCAGATGATTTATTTCATCCGTATTATATGCAGGAACTTATAGTAGTAGAATCACCTCAAGTTATGAACTATTTCCAATGGTCATGGGGGCGACCATCGGTAACAGTGACCATCCTGGTGGTCGACAAGGGGGGTGACAAGTGGGAACTAAGGCTGTCTAGCTGAGGGTGCAGTGAAATACTTTGTAAATAAAAGAAACATATATTGCACCTACTATATTTATTTAATTTTTCTTATTAAACTTATAGGCTAAGCTCTTAGGGCTCCATATCAGATGATGATACCTGAAACAAAATAAATAATAGTGTAGTACCCCAAGTACATATGAGATATTTTCTTGCAGTTAGAAGTCGCCTATTTCTGATCATATTCCATCTCTTAGTTTACCATATTATTTTACATATTTGTCAAAGTAAAATTAAAAAAACACTAGATTACAATATATTTTGCTAAATAGAAATATCAAATAGATGTACCTATCATGACACATGTCATGATTAGCATGTTCAGCCATACCATAGGCCATGGTAGCTGTCTATGACAGCTTAGACGGTGGTTGTTATGCTAACATGTCAGATGCCTGCAACTTGTAGTAGGTGAGTGAAAAACTAACTCACTGCTGATTGATTCATTGGGGCATTGGACAACCCGGTGTCCTACTAGAAAAGAAAAAGGAAGACTTACTTTGTGTTGAGCTTGAGTTTGGATTCTTGACGCTGTATGTGATTTCCACTGCCGCTGATGCTGCCGTGTATGATCTAGCATTGAAGCGAGGGATGGATGGATGGCTTCATTTGAGCTAAAACAGTAAATTAATAATCTTGAAACAAAATCAATGTGTAAGTTTATTTTATTTATATGTATGAACAAACAAGCAGATGGATGGATAGATGCTGTCATCTCTAATGTTGAGTGGTGCACTAGTAGTGCAACTGTAATGCTTGGTACAGATTTAATTCTAGGTGGGACATTCACTAAGTTGCTTTTTACTACTCCCACAGGTCGAATGGTAGTGATGTTATTCTAAGCCGGCATAGAATATTATGTACCTGTAAAACGGATCTTGGGTGATGTATGGAAGGCGCCCAATGTCTGTTTGTATTATTAGGTTCAGAAGTGGTTTAAACTTAAAAAAAAAACAATCGAACTTAACCTAAAAAGTTTAATTTACAAATTAAATATTTCACAAATTTATTGATCACAAAATCAGAACAACAGCCGCTTAACCAAGAAAAGAAAAAATGAAAAACCTCAAAGGATAGCTCACGTAATCCAGACACGTATTGACCGATATTCCCTCAGGCATAGCCTCCTCTGCGACCGGCGTCTCGAGCGAAAGTGAGCCTGCGGCGCGTGGTCGCGCTTATATATGCTCAGCAGGGTGCGAGGGGGATAGCCAAAGGATTATCAGCTCATACGGCCTCTCCTGACGGTAGGTCGTCCTCGACCTGATCAACTTCTATCTAGCTAGCTCCTAATCGTCATCCAGAAGGGGCATAGAAAGACCAGCTTCTGCAGCGTGTCCTATTTGATCAGGCGTGGTGCTGGGACCAGGCAGCGATTCCTCTTCCTGATGCGGCTCCAGGGTCGGTACCACTGGTTCAGGGGCTTGTCCGGGATGATCGCTCTCCGTGCTGTCATTATCATCACCTGAAACCAGCTATATGTTAAAACTGCTAAAGGGTCATACAGCGTTTCACACACACAGCATTCCGTTTCATATTTCTCTTACAGGAAGCGTTCATTTAATTCATTCGTCTTCTATCATCTCAGACAAAGTCCTTATAATCGACCTTACAAAACTCCTCTTATATCAAATAAACCAGATCGATCATGTTCCTGATATCTGTCCATGTATCTGCTGGTTTGGCTGATCTGCTGTAGCGATAGGCTCCCAGGCTCCGCAGACTCCACAGGCTCCCAGGCTCCAGCTGCAGTCATCCATCACCCTCATCAGACCTGCAACACCAGGCGACCAGGCGCAAGTGCACCAACGCCTGAGCGAGCATCGCAATGCTGCTACTGACGACTAGACGACTAAGCGCCTACGTCACTGCCGACTAGGAACAGAGCCTACGGCAACGCTGACTCTACAGCAAACATGACGACTAGACGAATCAACGTCTACGTCAAAGCCGACTAGGAACACAGCCTATAGCGAGCTGACTAGGACCTTGTCCTACAGCAAAACCAACCTCCCCGAGTTATATCCATACACGATGCAATCTTTGTCAGGTTTTATGCGTATTTTTTGTGTAGATGTGGTGTGTAAGCCCTATTCTATCTAAATCTGTGATGTATATTTAAGGTGTAAGCAAGCGTGAAGAAAATAAGTTACCAAAGATTGCTACGTATAAGTTTATACCGGTTTGGTTAAAACGAAGCGATGCTTACTTGCAAAGAAAGCAGCACACGCCTCCAGACACCATTCCCCGCGCCACAGCACCATGTGTTGCGCAGCCGCCTGAGTGGTCTTGCCATAGCTTCCAGCCAACAGCTTGAGGGCGTAACGACCACTGGGCAGGATGTCCACCACCTTGTACGGGCCGCGCATGCCTGGGTCCAGCTTTCCAGTGGCCTGTGAAAACTTAATCACAAAAACAAGGTCGTTAAGGTTAAATTCGCGTGGAGGCCTGCGCGACCGATTAACACGTTCATCTTGCTTGGCTTGGTTGTCACGAAGCATCTGACGAACTCTCCCGCGAGACATTTCACGTAACGCCTCTCGATTAGGCGTCGACGTTTCAAGAGCCACATCACGGACCAAAGCACGGATGACAGGAGTTGTCGCTTCTGTCCCGATCAGCACGTGTAGAGGTGAGGCTTGAATGGTTTTCTGCTTGGTAATGTTCAGCACTAGCTGAAGCTTCCATAGGGTTTCTGACCATGCCGCATTCTTGTGGTTTACCTCGATGCGTAGCATGTTGAGGACCGTGCGCACGTATCTTTCCACTTGGCCGTTTGCATGATGCATCTCCGGCGTTATATAATGCAACTCGCAGCCAAGGTCGTTGATCCACGTCTTGAACTCGTTGGATTCGAACATCCGTCCCTTATCAGTGACCATCAACTTAGGGACCCCGAATAAAGAAACGGCCTGAGTGACAACTCGTCTTAGCTCACCCACATCTTGTCGCTCGATTGGGTAAAGCAGCGTATACTTCGAGAAGGCGTCAACTATAAGTAGCACGAACTTGAAGTTCTCGGACTGCGGCAGTGGTCCCAAGGCATCAACGTGCACCGTGTGGAAGGGCACGTCAGGTTTCTCCCATGAAGTGATGTTTTGTAATGGAGCTCGAGGAACACGCTTCTTTGAAATACATACCAAGCAGTGAGCGATGTATTTCTTAACAAACTGGTTAAGATTCGGAAACCAGAAATGGCGAAGAATGAGGTCGGTCGTCTTCTCTGGACCGATGTGCTCGTGCTCATCATGAAACACACGTAGCAGGCTAAGTCGATGTCCCTTAGGTATGAAGCACAGTAGTCGGGGTTCTTCTCCTACTGGAGCGTACTTGTAGTAGAGGAGATCGTTTCGTGCGACATATCGGTTGGCGTCCAGACTTCCCTCTTGCAACTTCTGAAGAAGTTCCTGGGTCTCACCGTCAGCTGCCTGAGCTATTTGAGCCCAGTTGCGAGGTCTTAATATTTGGCTTACTTTCTTGACTGGGTTCCGGCTCAGATAGTCGGCGTGCGGTATCATCACTCCTTTGCGGTACTCGATGGTGAAGTGGAAATCCTGTAGGTAGATCCACCAGCGTGCAACGCGAGGTAAGAGGTCCTTTTTCTTTTCAGTTGACTTCAGCGCATTGCAATCAGTGACCACGGTGAAGGTAAGTCCTACGAGATAGTGCCGAAAGTGTTGAAGAGCTTTGACCACGGCAAGCGTCTCCAACTCGTAGGAGTGGTATTTGCTTTCGGCTCCTTGGGTGACCTTGCTGTAATATGCCACAACGTGTTTCTTACCATCAGCATGGGTTTGTAGCAAGACGGCACCATAACCTCCGCTGCTGGCATCTGTATGAACCTCGGTGGAGAGTTTAGGATCAAAGATAGCGAGTACTGGTTCGCTGGTCAGATGCTTAATTAGTTCTTGCCGAACTGTTTCGCACTCAGGGCTCCAGTTAAACACAACCCCTTTTCTGGTAAGACGCGCGATAGGTGCGGTTTTAAGCGCATAGTCTTTAATGTAACGGCGGAAATAACCCGCAAGGCCAAGAAATTGTCGGACCTGTTTGACATTCTCAGGAGCTGAGGTGTTGACAAGAGCCTCCACCTTTCGCGGACTCGGCCTAACCTGACCCTGACTAATGACTCTTCCAAGATATTCTATTTCGGTAACAAGAAATGAGCATTTTTTGAGGTTAACCGAAAAACCTGCGTCTGTCAGTGTCTTGAGCACCCTACGTAATAGAGTAGTACCCTCTTCTACCGTATTGCTCAAGAGAAGTACGTCATCTACGTATACCAGAACCTTCCCTTCATCGATCAGATCCCGCAATGTATCGTTAATGATCCGCTGATAAACGATTGGCGAGTTAGCGAGGCCAAATGGCATTTTAACGTACTCGAAATGATCTTCGGGTGTAACGAATCCGGTTAAATGAATGCACTCCTCTTTGATAGGGATCTGGTGAAAACCCGTCGCCATGTCGAGGCTTGAAAAGTACTTGTGGCTACCTAACCTATCGATGTGATCATCGATCAGCGGCATTGGGTATCGATCTTTAACAGTTATGCGGTTCAGTGCGCGGAAGTCTACACATAACCTATCTGATCCGTCGCGCTTCTTAACTAGAATAATTGGACTCGCGTATTCTGATTTAGAACGCCTAATAATGCCTTTTTCGAGAAGGTCCTTAGTAATTTCGCGTACTTTTATCTTTTCCTGGTAGGAAAGCTTGTATGGCCGGTAGACAACTGGCGTAGCGCTAGTAAGTTTAATATCCATCTCGCCCGTCTTAACTGTTGTAGTTGCTGTACCAGTTATCAAAAACTCCGAAAATTCGTTAATTACCGATTGCAAATCTGCGCGCTCTTTCCCCTGGAGTTGGGTATTTATCTCGCTGCTGTCAACCAGGGTCGCGTCGGACAAGCGAACCGAGTCAACGGAATGCATCAGCGTAACAATTTGTGTATCTTTCGTCCTGATAAACACCACCCCATCGCGATTAAGAATGTCAGTACCAATAATGATTGGAGCATTCATGCATTCAGCTGGTACAACAACCAAATCAGCCTCAACGGACAGATCGCTAAACTCTATAGTTGCCGTAATGTAGGTAGTTGCGATTATCTCCTTCTCACTCAAACCTTTTAAGATGCAAACCCTATGTTTTGGTTGGCACGATAGATGTTTAAGAACGTCTGACGAAACTAGAGACACGCCAATAGCACCGTTATCAATCAGAGCATCGACCGGTACGCCATTTATCACCGCGGTTGTAATATCCTCGTTAGCCGTAAACTTGTCTGAGCAAAAATTAACTTTTCGTTGATTGGAATTACTTTGTGCCTCGGAACGCGCTTTAGCGAAACACTCATTCTCTCCGTGCCCCGGTTTCTTACAAAAGGCACACGTGTTACTTTTCGGCGCGGTGGTGCTTGCTTGAGCAGTAGGTGGCGGTCGCGACGGAACGCTCTGCTTCTGAGCTTTTGGACAGTTACGACGCGTATGTCCACGTTGGTCACAAGCATAACATTTCATTTCCAAAAGCGCATTTCTTTTTCGGAAATGTGGTCTCTTATTTGGTACAGGAGGACGGTTATCCTGCTTCGGGCGACTCGGCTTTACGTATATCGATAAAAACGATATGAGATTTTCTACCGACAAATTTGCATTAGTAGCTGCCGCGCGCACTTGCGGGCTCTCAATACCTCGAATTACGATAAGCGTCCTCAGTTCATCACTAAGTCCCGGAATCATTTTTAGACGTAAAAGGGTACGACGTGCATACTCGGCAAAGGTCGCGAACTTGTCCGAAGTATTGTTCATTGCGTCATAGAGAATATTAGCATAGTCTAGCTTAGTCGGACAAAGCGATTTAAATTCGCGTTTGAAGTTGCTCCAAGTGCGATCGTTCGTGACCCATTCGTTCAGCCACACCTTAGCGTCCCCTTTCAAACATGACCCGACACGTGATAAGCACTCCTGATCACCCCAACCATTAGCGTCCCTGGCGCGGTCCACTTCAGCACACCATACTTCGATATTGTGTATGGCAGGATCAAAATTCGAAATGAAGTAATTGTGCGATTTCATCGGTTGTGATGATTTAATCGCCTCCATCAAAGCGTGTGCAAGAGTGGACGCCTCAGAGCATTGTCCCGTTGAACGGACGGATAGGTCAGGCTTTATCGTGTCTGCTTGTTCACTGATTCGACTTGGTTCACGAACGCTCTGCGGATTGTCGTTAGGTTCTGTCGTATTTACGTTATTCGAACGAAGACTAGAAGCTTTAGGCGTGACTGACCTTCTATTACATACACGGTCCTTTGAACGACAACACATGATACTACGGGAACGACGCGAGGTAGGCTTTCCCTTATCTATCTTCTCCGCAATATCGTGAAAATTTCGTGACTGTCAGTGCGACGGTGAGCGCGAACGTGTTCTACGCATTCGTGATATCGAACGCGATCTATAATTAGACCTGCCGCGGGAACGTACCAAAGAACGCTCGCGATCAGACTTGCTGCGCCGACGTGCGCGACCGGATGAGCCGCGATGACTCACACGAGAACGCTCGCAACTAGACCTGCCGCGATGTTTAGGACTAGACTTGTCACACTGACACGACCTGTTACTACCGCGTTTTGAATTTTTCGAGCGGGAACGTAACCTTTCGCGAGATTTGGTACGAGAACGCTCACGATTTTTCTTATCATGCACATCGCTACGCGAACGAGAACACCGAGAACCGGTACGGCGCCGGGAACGGGTGCGCGAACGACGCGGGCGCTTCCGCGCAGATTCGTCACGCGCCACGCTACGCAAACGTGACCGCGTTCGTGTACGCGAACGCGGATTGCCTCGCCGATCACGCGAGCCATCCAATGAGGGGGTTCGCGTTTTATTACGCTCTTTACTACGTGTCATTGTGATAACAATGAAAGTGGAACGGTTCGGAACACTTGTAAACAAAGAAATTTCAAAGTACCGACTAAACAAAAATCACACAAATAGGTACACAGGTGCTGTTCTGCTTATCAGTAATCGTAGGCGTTTTGGATAAGGATCCCACTTCTGATATTAGGTTCAGAAGTGGTTTAAACTTAAAAAAAAAACAATCGAACTTAACCTAAAAAGTTTAATTTACAAATTAAATATTTCACAAATTTATTGATCACAAAATCAGAACAACAGCCGCTTAACCAAGAAAAGAAAAAATGAAAAACCTCAAAGGATAGCTCACGTAATCCAGACACGTATTGACCGATATTCCCTCAGGCATAGCCTCCTCTGCGACCGGCGTCTCGAGCGAAAGTGAGCCTGCGGCGCGTGGTCGCGCTTATATATGCTCAGCAGGGTGCGAGGGGGATAGCCAAAGGATTATCAGCTCATAGTATAATATAAATCCAGTGCAGAGTGACTTTTGTCACGGGGCCACCTTGCTTTTCATGACATTCCACATCTGAAAAGTAATATACTAGTAAATATATGCACATACACTGATGCAGTAGGTATAAAATTAAGTCACTTTCCACATGTCTCAGTCTGTCTGTTATGGACAATGCCAACTCCTCCTAAACTACATCACAACACAACTAAATAATGGCTTATGATGTGTTTTTTTATTAACTGCAGCTAGGTTAGGTTTTCATTAGTATGCTAACCTTGGTCCACTCTTTGAGCTGCCTAGTTGGGCCCTCACAATTGAGTCTGTTGGCGCGATTGGCCCATAAGTAGTTCGAAAGAGCCCGCGCCTTGAAAGGTAGGTATACTCTGACCCGCCTTTTGAGCGGAGTCTGCCGAGCGCCAGCGCCAGCAAAGCAAATAATCCCTCGAGCAGCTTCAGCTGCCGCACGCTCGTCGTCTTTCTTAGGTCCATAGTCTCTATAAAAACACAAATCGTAAAGAACACAGTTTCAACTATGGAACCATATTGATAGCGTCTAAATGGTAAATTAACTTTGTATATGTAGATATTCTATTAGGTACTTACAGAAAAGTCACGTCGACTGGGTGTCCCACGAAATTTTAGCTTAGTTTTAGTTCTTAACTAAAATAATTTCAAAAATCTACGAAAAACCACGGCGGTTGTATATACAATTAAACAACAACCTGACATTTTTACTTTTAAAATAGTGCTGCCCACTACGCGAAATGCACAATCGAGCATCGATTATAAAAAGATTATCTAGTATTTTAAAATACTCATTGCAAACTCTAAACGGTTGTGGTTTGGTTTCGATTGGGTAACGTCAACGATTTATACGTTCAGAAAATTTACCGCGATAGCTTTTTTGACATTAACCAAATCCAAACCAAAACTAAATCGAAGCTAAATCGTCAACGTTACGTTGGAATGGTAAAATAGCGCGATTGGCCCCCTGAATATAAATGTGAACTGTTAAAAAAATAAACTTAACGCTAGACTTATACATACTGATGGTGGACCTGTGCTTCAGCAGTGCTAATGGTTTGCTGCTTAGCGGCATTTGCTGCCATACTCATCTCAAACCATTTTGCTGATTCTTTCGTGGCCCAACTCTTAAAATAACTTTTACATTTTCGACACATCATGCACGTACACAGTAATAAAACCAAAACTATAACTGCGATCACCATAGCTCCATAAATTTCCACTTTAGATTCCAAATTGCTCTGAGAAGCTGAATTCGCTCCATTTTGTGTGGTAATAACTTCTTTTTCTTCTTGTTTGGTTACTGTAGTTCCCATTTTTCAAATTTAAATATAATACAGATATTATATCAACTTTATATGTGTTGCTAAGTGCTCTTGAGAATAGCATAAATGAAATATCTAGAGTTATTGGAATATATTGTGATGTTTTACTTACTTAACAAAAACGCACGGGTGGCTTACTTATTCTGCCACTGCGTGTGATACAAGTTATGAGCGGATTCAGCTTTTCATCTGTTTGATTATTGTATACTACATTGTCTGCTACATGTAAATCTTCCTTAGCTACATTTTCACATTCATCCGATAACATCGTATATGCCGGTTTTAATCTATCTACTGAAATATTCAACTCTTTGTTTGGCAGTTGTATCTTAAAAATCTTATTATTCCTGAACCTTCCTAAAACTCGATAAGGCCCATCGTAAGTAGGTGTTAAAGATCTCTTAAGTACATCATTACGCACAAAAACGTGAGTGCAAGTGTTTAAATCTTTATGAACAAAAAATTTCCGAGAATCGCTTGAAGTTTGTAACTTAGGCTTATACATAACCTCTCTCAGTTTCTCCAGGTAAGTATATTGATTATTGTACTTTGGACTCACCTCATTGAAAAAGTCGCCTGGTAGTCGTAACTTCTGACCTAATACCATTTCTGCGGAACTTAGGCCTATGTCAAGACGTCTACCCAAGACTGATTACTTTGTAACCTAGCTGTCAAAGCGACCTTCAACGAACGATGCCATCTCTCTATCATCCCGTGACTTTGAGGGTGGTAAGGGGTTGTTCTAATTTTCTTAATTCCTAACATTTTCATTAAATTGCAGTAGAGATCGCTTTCAAATTGTCTACCCTGATCACTAGTTATCCTTAAAGGACATCCAAACATACATATCCATCTTTCGTAAATAGCTTTCGCAACTATTTCAGCGGTTATTTCTTTGGTAGGTATTGCCTAGGCCCAACGCGTGAATCGGTCTATAATTGTGACGCAATACCTATAACCGTCTGGTGATACTGGAAATGGCCCTAATATATCAACCTGACAATGTTCGAAACCATCAGATGGTTCAAAAGTTCCTATCTCTGACCTTGTGTGTCTATTAACTTTAGTTTAATGACATGGTAAGCATAATCTAGCCCAATTAGCTATATCTTTGTTCATGTTTGGCCAAAAAAGTCTTTGTGTAACCATTTTATTTGTAGTTCTGATGCCAGGGTGACTTAGGTTATGAACTGACTCAAAAACTTTTTTTCTAAAATTTTCTGGAACATAGGGTCTGACATCATCCGTTGAAATTTCGCAGTATATTTTTTTACTTACGTTTGGTAGACGTATTTGTTTCAACAACACATTACCACCGTCGTTATTCAGCACCTGTGTAATTTGAGTATCTGTTTCCTGCGCTGTCGCAAGTTCCTCGTAATCTATGGCTGTTGGGCACTCTATAGTTTCTACACGTGACAAAGCGTCAGCAATAACATTCTGCGAACCACTGACATATTGTATATCGCTTGTAAACTCGCTGATATACAATAGCTGTCTTGTTCTTCTAGGTGTTTCGTTACTGGTTCCAATTTTCGATAACGCGTATGTCAAAGGTTTGTGGTCTGTCAGTACTGTCAATTGTCTTCCTTCTATTTGATTCCGAAAATGATTAATAGCCATATAGATTGCGAGTAACTCCCGACCAAATGTGCTGTACTTCTGCTGCGTGTCTGAAAGTTTTTTAGAAAAATAACCCAAAGGCATCTATGTATCACCTACCTATGTATCACCTTTTGTTGGAGAACTGCCCCTACGCACGTGTTGGACGAATCTGTCATAAGCGAAAGCGGTGCCTGAGCACTCGGATGCGACAATGTAATGGCGCTTGTAAGGCTGTCTTTACACTGTTGAAACGCTCGCTCTGCTTCTTTATCCCATTGAATTCTTGTCTTATCTTTTTTCTTTGAATTATGTAAAAACTTGTTCAGGTGGGCATGGTGTTCCGCTGCATGTGGTAAATACGACCTATAAAAATTTATCATACCTAGGAAACGTCTCATATCCTCAACTGTCTCTGGCCTGGGAAATTCTGTGATTGCTCTCACTTTCTCAGAAAGTGGACTGATACCTTTTTGCGAAACGTTATATCCTAAAAAGTCTATTTCTTCCTTTCCAAAAACACATTTACTCAGATTTATAGTTATGCCAATTTTATTGAATCTTTCAAAAATTTTCCTTAAATGCTTTCTGTGTATCAGTTCATTTTCTGAGGCAATAATGATGTCATCAATATAGCATAATAGGGTTGATTTACATCCCACTGTGTTCTGTAAATTTTCTATACCTTGTAGTACCGTGTGATCCATGAACCTCTGAAACGTCTGTGCAGCATTTCTCAAACCAAATGTCATCCTCGGGAATTCGAAAAGACCGAAGGGGGTGATAATAGCGGTTTTTTCTACGTCTTCTGGTGCCACTTGTATGTAATATGCTCTGTTTATATCTAAACGGGTGAATATTTTTTTACCGTCTAATCCGTAGGTGAAATCATGCAATCGAGGAACCGGATACCGGTCAGGCTTCGTTACTGCGTTCAACCAACGATAATCTCCACATGGACGAATTTGGCCGTCCTTTTTCGGAACGACATGAAGGGGACTAGACCATTGACTCCTGGGTGGTCTGCATATCCCCATTTCCTGCATTATACGAAATTCCTCTTTTACTTTAGCGTACTTACATGGAGGCAGTGGTCTAGCTGGAATTGGAATCTAGGAATTGACCTTTATTTGACAGTTCCACCTCTTAAAACGCCTAGTTTTTTATATCCTCTTTGTAGCCGGCGCTGAGAGCCGGCGCGAAGACCGACTGAGCGAGGTGTTCAAGGTTGCACACGCTTGCACTTACTTGGAGCGGATCAAATCACTTGCTCGGTACGTCCCGTCCATATCTACTTATATTGGTCGAAGGTCTACCGATGGGCCTGAAAACCGCACCTAGTTGTTTTTCGAGAGCCATGACGTTGGCAATGGCAGGTCTTAACTATGAGCGTTGTTTTGTTTACCTTGACGATTTGGTTTGCTTTGGTACATCACTTTATTCACATAATAAAATTTAATTGCAATAATGGAAAGATTGAGACAGTTTAACCTTAAATTAAATCCACATAAGTGTCAGTTTTTAAAGAGGGAATTTCCCCCGACCCCGAAAAGATTTTAGTTATGGATAAATACCCCACCCCCACAAACGCAGATGAAGTTAAACTTTTTGTAGCGTTTAGCAACTACTATAGAAAATTTATACCGAATTTCGCTCAAATCACTTCACCACTTAATGAACTCTGTTCCAAGTATCAACCATTTCAGTGGACCAAAGAATGCGAAAATTCATTTCACTTATTAAAAAAGTCGTTGATAACCCCCCCAATTTTAGAATATCCCGATTTTTCAGAGTCTAACCAATTTGTGCTTCAGACGGATGCTTCCGGAACAAGTGTAGGTTCAGTTTTATGTAACGAAAAAATTAAACCCGTCGCATACGCAAGTAGGACACTAAACAAAGCAGAAGGGAATTACCCTACCATACTAAAAAGAACTCCTTGCCATCGTCTGGGCTGTCAAATATTTTAGACCATATTTATTCGGAAAACATTTTACCATTTTGACAGATCACAAGCCATCAATTTATTTATTCGGTATGAAACATCCATCGAGTAGATTACTCAAATTTAGATTAATTTTGGAAAAATATCAGTTTCACATAAAATATATAAAAGGCAAGGACAATGTCATAGCGGATGCTTTGTCTAGGATAGTTATAACATCAGAAGAGTTAAAGAGAATGAATAAGCAGATAATAAATGTGATGACTAGAGCGCAGAGAAAAAGAGAGGAAAGAGAGAATGAGGTAGTAACAGCTGGAACGAGTGGAAATTCGATCCCTAATAAAGCCATTGACGAACGGTCTGATCAGCCACGACACGAGTCGTGGAATTATTACGGAAACCGAATGACAGTGTAGAGATGATTTGGATGGAGCGACAGAAACTTGACAGGTTGAGGAAAATCGGGAAAATATGTGAGGAAACTGAATGTTTTGCTTACAATTCCAAAGACAATATTTTATACATAAACTGCAGTTACAAGGCACATTTTACGCGAGGCGAATTTGTGTCAAAGCTGTGTAAGTTTTGTCATAAAAATAAAATAGAAAGATTATGCATAATAAAGAACGATGAAAATAGGTTAACAATAAAAGAATTGTGTGATACTGTAAAGAATATCGATAAATGGACCGGTCCACGCTTATGTATTCTAAGAGGAATAACGAGAATAAATGATAACGAAGAAAAAACTTTAATATTAAATGACAATCACTTATTGCCGACTAGTGGACACGCTGGTGTTCGTAGGATGGTAAATAATATAAAACGGAAGTATTACTGGCCAGGAATTGAAAATGATGTTGCAACATTCGTACAAAAATGTGACAAGTGTCAGAGGATGAAGCATTCTCGGCACACAGTAGAACCCATGACTATAACAACAACTGCTTCACACGCTTTTGAGAAAATGATTTTAGATCTAATAGGCCCTCTTCCAAAAGATTATGAAGGCAATTGTTATGCACTCACTCTCCAGTGCGAGTTAACTAAGTTTGTAGAGATATATCCCTTACGTAATAAGGAAACTATTGTCGGCGAACAGCGCTATTGGTGGGAACCCGATAGCAAACAATGACATGATTGTCACTACGTACCGTCCGCTTACCTATTAAGTAAACACCTCACCTCCCTTGGTTTAAAAAGTATTACGTAGTACGTATATACCTACTTTTCACGTCATATTTCAAAAGAATTAAGTATGTAAAGCTTGGGCATACTTCACCAACACTATGAGCTTAGAAAGCACACTCACGATAAACTGTTATCTAACAGCCACACCAGTATCGCCCAGCTCAAACCTAACTGATAAGAACACCTGTTTCTATGTACTTAAGAATTTCTTATCATTCATAACATTCATATTATCATTAGTAGACGGTACGTCTCAATAACAACACAGTGCATTACCTGTTTTGCTGCAATAAAATTGCAGCGGCTCTCTCACCCGTATTGCTCCAGCCATATAACCTAGTGGCGCCACCTGGTCGCCACGCCCCTTTTTATAAATACTTTCCTTTATCTAATTTTAAGTTTTTTGTTTTAATTCTATAACTTTCGTTATAATTGAGCTACATACTTGCGTAGCTCGAGTAAATTAATCATTTTCAATTCTTTATTAGATAATAAGTAGTTTAGGTAGTTATAAGCATTTTTTGAATTTATTTCATTTTCACCATTTTCTAATTTTGTTATTTTCTTCTTTATTGTGATTGTTTTGTAAATTTTAAGGTTCATTCTGTGTTGTGTATACCCTTTTTTATCGTTTAATATACGTATACACCATGTAAATAGTTTAATACGTCATATCACAAAAATTGGACATAGCTTGTAAGAAAAACTCAGTTTACGTCTAAATCTGGAGAATTGCATCATCCAAACTATTTTTAGTACATGCCTACAGTATAAATACACACCTAGAATATAAGAATAATATGTAGAAAAATCTACATATCCAATTAGAAATTATTTATTTAGTCTCATAATTTGTTGTCATATGCAAAAATATTGTCAGTAAATGTCCAATAACAATAATTGTATAATACCTAGAACCTTAAGACTTTATATTTAAATAGCTACCATGTATATGTTTCATAAATGCAAAAATGTTTGTAACTATTACTACAATATAAAGGGCAAGGCGTTGATAAGTGACACACACGTAGTGAAAAAGCCGAGTTGATTAGCGCTAGAAATCAAGAGCGAACCGCGGCTCTCTTTACAGTAACGCTCGAGTCTATGGGTTGGCGGCTGCTGTTTTCTAGTCAAGTCATGGCAACTTAAACCTTTCTTAGTTTACCCACAACTTATGCTGAAAAGTTACGAGCTCCAAGTTGTCATAGCTCTTTGCGTCTTTGGACACCCGAAGACGCCTGCCGAGCGCCGGTGAGTAGCTGCCTTGTCCCCCTTGTTGTCTCACTGTACCGCCACATACCCGCTCGCGGGCACCTAGCTGGGCCTCCCCTAGGGGTCTCACCCGGCTCGGGCCGCACGCGCCGAGGGCAGTGCCGGTACGGTTTGAGCAGGAGCTCGACGGCCTCACCCGTAAGGCACCCTAAACTGCCTTCTCTTAAGGCAACACCCGCTTCAGGATATTTTCTTGATCTACCCTCGGGTATTTTGAGTTTTCTCGGAATACCCTCGAGTGGGCTGAGAAAATATTTTTCAAGCAACAAGCCTCCCCCCGCTCCCCTTGAAGTTTTTCGTGACTACCCGCACCGACTGAAGCCGAGGAAGCCGCTCGCGGGCGCTTAGCTGGGCCTCCCTTCGGGGTCTCACCCGGCTCGGGTTGCCCGCGCCGAGGCCAAACCGGCTTCCGTCGCCGAGGTGGTCGCGAGAAGCCACTCAGGATGAGAGGGAAGAAGCCAGTAGGACACCTCCCCACCCCCCCTCCGCCACCGCCGTCGTCGCAGCCGCGACCGCAATCGCAGGCACCAGCCGCACCACGCCTGCAGGCACCAACCGCGTCGCGTACTGACCGCCTCGCAGGCGAGATCACTGTTCGCGACCTCTTCACTCCTGCGCTCACCCGCACCGCCGCCGCCGTCGTTGAGTTCGGACTTGACTCGCGCACCGCAGCGCTTGAGCAACGCGATCCGCGCCGCCGCCCGCGCGAACCGACCGCGCCAACCGCGCCGACCGCGCCGACCCCGCGAATAAGCGTGCAGCAGGCACAACGGCCCTACTCTCAAGAGTACCCCCCCCTAAAGGGAACAGCCGCGCCCACGAGCGCCGCGGCCCCCTCCGCACCTACCGCCCCCGCGACCTCCTCTTTAACCAAAGAGAACCTGGAAGCCCTGGAGGCTTTCCTTACTCACCCCTCAGACACCCATACGAAGGGAACAGCCGCGCCCTCGAGTGCCGCGGCCCCTATCTCGTCAACCCCCCCACCGACCCCCATGCTAACCAAGGAAAACCTGGAGACGTTGGAGGCCCTCCTCAATTCTGGAGGACAGCAGGAAGCGTCCGCGTTTACCCGCGACCCGGGTACCGCCCTAGATTTCTCAGTCCCCCCCTTCCAGGACGAGGCGGCTGCACTGCCGGCTCCCCCAGTATCCGCCTTTGATCTGGGTTTCGACCTGGAGGATTTCCAGCCCACTGACAGCTACGCACCAGAGCTAACCCAGCGGGACATGCCGAACCTAATAGAGGAACTACTCGGCCCCGAAAGTAGGATCCGGCCAAGGCCAGAATCCTTCGATGAGCCAATGGAAAGGGAGAAGCGCGTCCGACTAGATTCGGAGCCCACCCCACCCAGGCCCGAGGATCCCGACCAAGTACCAGATGGCACCATGCCCCAAACCCTGCTGAGACCAGCCAAGGCGGGTAGCTGGACCAACAGGACCATGGGAGCCACAAGGACGTTCTACTCCTCCAACCCAAGGCCCCCAACACCAATGCCCTTCCCAGCGCTCAGCCAGTCGGCAGGACCAATCCTGACCCCGAGCGCCCCTCCAGGACCTCCCCAGGTGCAGAAACCAGAGGAAGAGGCCCCCCAATCGTCTATGCTCACCGCGAGCTCATATGCAGACTTCGCGACGATGGGCAGAGCCGCCTCCTCTCCCAACCAAAGACAGGGCCAAGGAGAGATCCCCCCCCCGCCGGCCTTTGCACAGGACAACCGCGTGTCACAAGAAGGTGAAAGAGCGGAGAAAATAACCAAACAATCAAGAAGATACCCGCCCATAGTGGTCGAGAGGCTGCCCAACTGGACCCGTCACCTCTCGGCACTAAAAGAGATGCTGGGCTTCACCCCTAACGCGCGGGCGTACGGAGAGGGGGTAAGGTTCACCCCCAAAACCGACGAGGAGTTCCGCATGACCCAGCGATACCTCGTCAAGGCCAGGGAAGACCCGCAAAATAGCGGAATGCAGTTCTTCTGCTACACACCAGCAGAGGAACTGCCAACCAAAGTGGCGATGAGAGGCATCCCCAGGGACACGGACGTGGAGGAGATCCGCGCCGAATTGGCCAAAATGGGGCTGACCCTTCGCCACGGCAGAACGGTCACCGCCAAGAGGGGCAGGCCGGGATGCCTCTTCTTCTTGGAACTGGACCCAACCTCCAAGGAAGACCTCGGGAGGCTTTTTGGAACCACGGAGTTTCTTTGCCTCCCCGGGGTCACCTTTGAGGCGTGGAGGCCAAGGGCGGGACCAGCCCAATGCCATCGCTGCCAGGGCTTCGGGCACTCGTCGGCCAACTGCTACCGGTCGCAACGTTGCGTGCGATGCGCCGGAGAACACGCCGCCGCCGATTGCGACCGGGACAGAGAGACGCCCCCCACATGCGCCAACTGCAAGGGTGCGCACCCAGCCAATGACCGCCGCTGCCCGGTTCTACGAAGAGAGGCACGCGCCAGGGAGCAGAGGATCCCCCCCCCGCTCCCGAACAAACCAACCCAAGCGGGAGTGCACCACGAGGCGCCACAGCTCGTCCCCCACAAAAATACCGAAGCCCAGTGCCCACCAACAACGCTGACGCCGGAGGCGAACCAGCCAATAGGAAGGGGAGAGGTGGGCACAATCCCCCGAAGGCGGAGAAGGCCCAGAGGGGGCCGTCGCCGAAACAAGGCCCCGGCAGAGGAGAGAGGGAACATCATCCCCCCACCACCGGCGTTCGCGGACTTCGCGGACGACCAGGTGGTGCACCTAAGGACGGAGGCGCCGGTCCAGGTCGCCCTAAATAAGTACCCACCACCGCCGGAGCAAGAGTGGCGAGGCCCACGAACGGCCCCACCTCGCCCTAGTGGACTCGGAGAGACGCAGAGGCCACGGGAGGGACTCGCCAGAAGACAGGCCGCTAAGATGCTGGCCCTTTTCGGCCAAACCATTTTTAAGATGGCGGACGCCCTGGAGGCGGGAAGGGGTGACATAAGGAGCATAATGGCCGAAGGCCTCAAAGACATCGTGGAAACAGTACAGGATCTTGAGTGAGGATGGCACTAAGGATCCTGTACTGGAACCCCGGTGGCATAAGGCCACATGTCTCCGACCTACGGATGGTCGCCCAGCAGCAGAACATCCAGGTCATACTGCTGGGAGAAACTAAACTGGCCCCAGAAAACGACCTCAGAGTGCCCAACTTCTTCATGTATCGTCGCGACGAGGTGGGCCCCACTGGCCCCTACCGCGGAACCGCAGTGCTGGTGAGGAGAGACCTCATACACGAGGAGTTGGCACCCACCCCATTCTTAACGACGAGGTCAATAGGCGTTAGAACCCGTGCAGCAGGAGTCGAGGTCCGCCTATTCGCCGCATACCGTCCGCCCTACCACAACACGCCACTACACCCCTCGGACCTCCATTGCGTACTCAACGGAGAGACCACCCTGCTGGCCGGCGACCTCAACGCCAAACACCCAGCATGGAACTCCCGCTCGACCAACAGAGCGGGAAGGGTGTTGCTGAAAGACGCAGAGGACCACGGGTACGCAGTGATAGGACCAAGCGAGCCGACCAATATCCCCACCAATGCAAACGAGCGCGCCAACGTACTGGACATTGTCCTCCACCAAAACCTGCCCTTCCCAGTTCACGTTGAGGTCCTATATGACCTCAACACCCAACATCTGCCCATACTGGTCGTTCTCGGGGACCCCAGTATGGCGCCGATAACGTGCAGACTACGGCACAAAGTGGACTGGGACAGATACAGAGAAGCCTTGGAGGACCTGTCGATTGAGGGACCGCTGACCACGCCGGAGGAGGTAGAGCAGGCCACCCTCCAAATTAAACGGCAGATCCAGGACGCCAAAGCAGAGGCCACAAAAACGTCCCCAGCGCGAACGCAGCGGCACGACGAGTTGCCGCCCCGCCTTAAGGCAGACCTGCGGCGCAAGCGCGAACTGCACGCCTTGTGGGCCCGGACCCGCTGCCCAAGAACAAAAACAATGCTGAACCAAGTCGCTGAGAAGCTGTCGGCTGATGTGAAGGACTTCCGTGGTACCACGTGGGAGAAACATATCGACCACGTGGGCGAGAACGAGACGAGCCTATACCACCTGAACCGACAGCTTACACGGACCAAGGAGCCCATTTGCCCTCTAGTCAACAGAGAGGGCAAGAGATGCTACGACGACAGTGAGAGGGCGGAAACCCTGGCCGAACACCTGGAGATCCAGTTCACGCCCCACCCTGTCGTCACCACCGAACCCAGCGTCTTGGCACACCACACAGCTGTGGAGGAACGCGCACGTGAATTCCTGATGGTCCCGTCACCGCCGCTCCCAGGGGACTGTTTTATATCCCCGGCCGAGCTGGCGAAGGCTGTCGTCCGGCTTCCCAACCGGAACGCACCAGGACCAGACGGGATACCCACTGCTGCGCTCAAGCAGCTCCCACGCCGAGGCATCGTCAGCCTGACAAGGCTGTTCAATGGAGTCCTGCGTACCAACCACTTTCCCGAAGACTGGAAGGCCGGGAAAGTGATCATGCTGCCCAAGCCTGGCAAGGACCGCCGCCAACCCAGCAGCTACCGCCCCATCACCCTCCTCTCGCACGTCGCGAAGCTCTTCGAGCGTCTGCTCCTGCGGAGAATTCGCCCCCACATCCAGCTGAGGGACGAACAGTTCGGATTCCGCGGGGCCCACTCCACGACCCTCCAGCTAACGCGCGTGCTCCACCATCTGGCCGACGAGAGGAACCACGAGAGGTACACGGTCGGGGTCTTCCTCGACATCGAGAAAGCCTTCGACAGAGTATGGCACCCCGGCCTACTCTTCAAGCTGCTGGAGACCTCACTGCCCCCCGGACTGACGAGGATCCTGGCGTCCTTCCTGGAAGGGCGCCACTTCTACGTGGCGGTGAACGAAGGCACATCGTCCACCAAAAATATCACTGCCGGAGTCCCCCAGGGAAGCTGCCTGTCGCCGGCCCTCTACGCCCTCTACACTAACGACATCCCCACCCTGGAAGGAAGACTCCAGGAGTGGGAGGAGGACGTAGAGCTGGCCCTGTTTGCTGACGACAGCGCCTACTTCGCCTCCTCAAGAAAAGCTGCCCTGGCGGCAGCCAAAATGCAGAGGGTCCTGGACCTACTGCCGAGCTGGCTGGACAAGTGGAAGATGGCCGTCAACGTGGGGAAGACGGCCGCCTTACTGACCGGACAGCAGCGCAACATACCTCCACCACTGACACTTCGGGGCCAACAAGTGAACTGGACATCTTCAGTGAAGTACCTCGGCTGCCACATCGACCGGGCACTGCGCATGGTGCCTATGGTGACACATGTCACCAACCAGGCCAAGGGAGCGCGCGCACTACTCCGCCCGGTACTAAAGTCGCGGTTACCTCTCCGCACGAAACTGAAGATGTACAAGACGTACATTCGCCCCCGGCTCACCTACGCTGCCCCAGCCTGGTATGCGCTGGCCTCCAGGACCCAACGCAAGAAGCTGCAGACGGTACAGAACACCTGCCTCCGGATGGTTGTGGACGCTGGGCGTTATGTCCGAAACGACGTAATAGCCCGCGACCTCCGGATGGCCTCCGTGGAGGAATTTGTGCGGACGTTGGCGCGCCGTATGTACGACCGCGCAGACAACGGCCCGCACCCACACCTCCGCAACATCGCGCCACACCACACCCGGCCGCCCGATGAGCGACGTCGCGCAGTTCCCCGCGACCTACTCCGGAGCCCGACGCCGGACGACTCCCCGAGGACAACGAGCAACTGAAGCCATGTAGCCAGCTCAGCAGGGCCTCCCACTGGAGAAGGCGGGGGTGAAGCGAGGAGGGAAAAAAAAAAAAAAAAAAAAAAAAAAAAAAAAAAAAAAAAAAATCCCGTGACCCCTCACCCCGACTTGCCCCCAGTGGACCCAACACAGGACCAGGGGGACTGAGTCCCCCTCGAGAAGATGCCCGGGCACGAGGGATACCTCATAGGCCCGAACCAGCGGCATCACCTGAGCCGCTGAAGCCCCCTGCTGCTGCTGCTAGTCAAGTCAACAGTTCCAGTGAAAATAGCAGCCATCCAAGTCTAGAAGTGGGCGTTCAAGAGGTTTCCGGCTAATCCAGTGTGTTCACAAAGTCTGCGTTGCGCCCGTTTTTACTGAAGAAAGAAACAGTTTTATTTTACCTAAATATCACCCTGTAATTTCGCGTAAAAGTTTAAACCCTCCGTCAAGATCGCTGCGGGCCAGTTTGTTTTGCGCATGGTATACACACCAGCTAAAGAAGCCGCTTTCGAGTGGCTTAAAGAGCTCGTTCCGAGTAGTGGAGATAAGATTCGGTAACCTCAGGATCCGGCACCCCGTTCTCAGCCTGGGCCATCGACCATCCACGTTCGTCAACTGATCATCGTGTGGTCGTTGCCCCAGCACAAGTTGTGGCTGTCAAGCTGCAACTATAACCGTAGCTAAGGCTTTAGTAAATAACTTTATTTTAAGATTCGGCATCCCAAAGAATATGGCTATCGATAAGGGTACTGAATTTATCTCATCGACGATGGATGAGGTTTGTAAGCTATTGAAAATCGGTAAAATTACGTCGACATCATATCACCATGAGTCTATAGGGGCGCTTGAAAACACTCATAAGCACTTAGGAGCGTTTTTGCGCATGCATTGTGAGCAAAGACCAGAATCATGGACTTATTGGCTTCCCTATTGGACTTTCAGCTTCAATAACACAGTTCACACCAGTACTAAGTATACACCATTTGAACTAGTTTTTGGACGATCTTGTAATGTACCAAGTTATCTTACAAAAAATGTAATAGAACCATTGTACAATCCAGAAAATTATGGACTTGAACTGAAGTACCGATTGCAAACTGCTCATAAAGATGCTTATAATAATTTGGTAGCGAATAAAGAACGACAAAAGTTAGATTTTGATAAACACCTCAATCCTACATGTTACAATAAGAATGATAAGATATTAGTAAAAACAGAAAATGTATCAAAATTGGAACCAGTATATGAAGGTCCTTATGTTGTAGTAAATGAAGAAGGCCCGAATATTAGAGTAATTAAAAATAATAAAGAAATTGTAATACATAAAAATAGGACTAAGCCCTAATTATTCATAAAACTTGTATCTTGTGTGTAGTTCTAAGATACTAACACCAGATTATAAAAAAAATGTGTGTTATAATTTTTTTTTCTTTTCATCCCCGGAGGTGAAGTGGTATATGAAATGGTATGTAGAATAAGCGCCTATATTACTCATACTCTCCATTTATAATGACAATGTATTTGATGTATCTCGGCATTTATAAAGATACCGTCTTAGCATTCGGTCGTTTGATTTATATCGTCTCCTCAACACAAAAAAAGCGTTACGGTTTGCTCTTCGGCATTCTTAGCCATTCATGGCATCAAACGAGATCGCCTCAAGAAAAAAGTTCTTGAAAAGCAAAAAGACATTTCAGATGGACGAGGTAAACACGATAATCACCCAAAAGAGATTCCAAAGGTGGCGATAGACAAGGTTCATGATTTTATATCAAACCTACCTACTGAATGCTCACATTATTCTCGAACTGATAACAAACACCGCAAATATCTTGCATCCAACTTAAGCATTTCCAAATTGCATAGAGAATTCTTAAACACTTATCCAGATTTAAAGAATACTCTACATTACGACAAGTTTAGAGATATTTTTAACCACGATTTAAACCTTTCATTTGGCACTCCCAGAAAAGATATATGTAACGTTTGCGAAAAGTTAAAAGTTGATATAAAATCTGCTGAACTGGCTAAAGATGAAGATTAAGTCCGGCAGCTAAAATCTGAAAAAGAACTGCACCTTAAAAAAGCTGAAACATTTTTCGAGAAACTAGAAGACAGTGCGACAAATACGGATGATCACGTTCTCTCACTTTGTTTCGACTATCAAAAGAACTTACCTCTCCCGGTCACAAACGTGCTAGATGAGTACTACCGAAGGCAACTGTGGTTGCATAATTTTGGGATTCACAACATAAAGGAAGGGACGGCGACAATGTATCTTTATACAGAAAATTATGCTCACAAAGGACCGAACGAGGTTATAACTGCTCTGGATGACTACTTGAAGCATAACAAGAAACCTGAACATACAAAACTTAACATATTTTGCGATAACTGTTATAGCCAAAACAAGAATAGATATCTGTTTGCTTACCTTGAGCAACTCTGCAGTAGTTCCGTCTTTGAAAATATGACAATTATATACCCCATTCCAGGCCACTCCATGATGCCAATCGATAGAGACTTCGCACAGATAGAGATAAAGAGATTAAAAGAGCAAACAATCTACACACCAGAGTTTTACGTAGATCTTATCAAAACTTGCCGGGTCACAAAACCTTTCGAAGTCGTGTTCCTAGAAAAAAATCACAGGAAAAATGAAGATGGAGAAGAGAGAACAATAAAAGTAAAAGACTACAAAAAACTATACGACAACTTCGTGAAAAATGTACCTGGAATATCTGCTGGTCGCGAAGTGAAATTTAGCAAATCGAATAGATCAGCAATGCGAAACACAATGACAGATCACTTCAAACCATTTAAATTTTACCGTGTTGGAGTGCCAAGACAAATAAATAGAGAACCTGATGATGCATATGACGGGCCTTTGAAGTTAAAACCTGGGAAGATAAAGGACATCAAATATTTGTTTACCTTTGTCGATGAAGAAGAAAGATATTTTTACACAGACATACTCAACTGTGACGAAAATGCTGTGGCATGCGAGGTAGATGGTGAAGGTCATGATTCTGAAAAGGACCATGAGTAATATTAGTGTTTAAGTCCAACAAAAAAGATTAAATTAGTTTTAAGTCCAAATAAAACGTGATGTAAGTGCCTAAGTCCTTATAAAACTTGTAATATGAGGCTAAGTCCAGTGATTTGGGCATTAAGTCCATTATAAAAAAATTGATTTTCTAAGAAAGTTCAATATTAATAAGTGTTCTTTTTATCTCAAAATATAGGTTGATTGATAAATAAACTAGCTGAAGTTTCATTTCTCTGATACTCCTTGAATAAACATTTCTAGTCCCAATTTTAGTTTTCAATGTTGATTCCTGTAAACCTCAAAACCCTAACCCTTCAGATTCAGTTGTGTTAACTATTGTACAAAATAGGGAGTGTGTACGGTGATATAATAAACTCTGTGAAACCTATCCAGCCTGTTTCCTTTGTCACCTCTACACACCACCCATAGAATCATTACTTAGTGTCTATTTCACTACTTAGCGCAGCTCACTTTGAAACACAACGGAGGAGCAGAGCTCGACTCAAACGTTTTATGGGGACGAAGAATGGACTGTCCGTCTGGAGCTGGGGGGCGATTTTTTAAGCATCTATGTGCTGTAGAAAAAAAAACAGGTGGCTGCATTTACTACATCGCTATATTTAGATGACTCTGATCGTTAACAATTTGCAAAACTCGCTCTTGGTGACCAGTTGTCATCGTCATTCTTTGACAATATCACGGGAGAGTCAAGCACATATAATGAAAACAGACAAACTGACTCTAATATATTAAATAATGACATACAAGAAAGTTTTGAACTCCCAATGAGTAGTGCAGAAATCAATACGACTGATAGCAATGAAAACTATGAGAAGGGAATGCTACTCAAAATATTGAAGAACAGTGGCAAAGAATTACTGATATTTTGGAAAAAGAATCAAATGCTGCAAATACAAAAATTCATTCAAGGTTTTGATCTGATTTGTCAAAGCTACAGACCCCATCGAGTATGATATCATTTATTGTTGAAAAAAATGTCCAACGAAGATCTCGAAAAATTCACGTCCAACCAATATCGATCGCTCGCCGCAAAGTACCGGTTCAGCGTCAATGTGTGGGCAGGAGTGCTGGACGGCAATCTTCTGGGGCCCATTTTTCTGGAGAGGCTGAATGGACCTGCGTACTTGCAGTTCCTACAGCTAGATCTTCCCTAGCTGTTGATGGAGGTGCCTGTGTGGGACCACAGGTTCCTGTACCTACTACCAGCACGATGGCGCACCGGCGCACTTCTCCACGGCTGTACGCAACCGCCTCGAAGAAGAGTTTCAGGGGCGATGGATCGGTCGGTGCAGCATCATCAGCTGGCCTCCACGGTCGCCAGATCTGACACCGCTGTACTTTCATGTGTGGGGTAGGGTTAAAGACCATGTTTATGGGAACGACGGCCATACTATTCGAAGTGCTGACGAATTGCGTGCGCGTATCATTAGGGCATTTGATGTGATGGCCAGTGAAACTCAAGTGCTATAACATTAAGGAAGCATTTGGTGATGCAACTTTTAAGTGTACTCCTGCTCCCTTTGAAGAGTTGTTTATTATTCATGGTGAATTTGGGAGTACAAATACTACGACAAATGTTAAGCCGATATTATACGCATTGCTCAGTCACAAGAACAGCGCTACATATAGCGGCAATCCTACACGACATAAAAACGCAAAATACGGCGTTTCGTGAACAAATGGTTTCCTTTGGCAGGTGTAATCTGTAGGTCTACAGGATTGATTTAAGAAGGGGGGCCACCTGGATTTCCCTTGCAGGTGCTGGGGGGAGGGGGGGGGAGTTTGCACCCGCCGCGCTTCAAATAAAAAATTATAACTGATATATTTATGGATACAATGGCGTGTTTTGTATCGTTTTCGCATAAGAAGAGTACGGGAAATCTGCTTTTAGGGTAATTTTAAGACACTTTCATACAAAAGTCTATAATTTCGATAAAAAATAAAAGTTGATTTTTTTATTATTATTATTAATAATATTTAACTTCTAAAACAGATCGATATTGTGATAAAAAAAAAATAGTGATAATAAGGTCATTTTATCTAGTTTTCAAAAATATATACATTGCATATACTTATTTAACAATTTGTACGCAAAAAAATGCCGTGACCATTGAGCAGCAATCGAGTGATGTGCTTCTCACGCGCTCAATCTCGTGTGCCGGGCGGAGTGGGCGGGGAGAGCTGTCCGCCGCCGCCCGCGCAACGATCGATCGAGGTCACGTCACAGGCATGTCAGTACCGGTTAGCAACTGGTCGCGTAAGCCCACGTTCGTCTGCTCCGCGTCGCAAAACTAGTGCTTTCGTTGAAAAATGGAAAAAAAGCGGACTAAAAAACTAGTGGTTGTTAAGCCTGCTACTTTATCAACCAAGAAATTTAGTGTCGATTGGTCTAAGTGTTATATTTGTCAAGATAAAAGCGAAGAAAATCTCCTATGTCCGGGCCGTAATAAAGACAGTTCGAAAACTCTAAGTGGCTATAGTACATTGGCAGATAATTTGTGTGCATTCAAGCAAATAGGTGAACTGGACTCTATGAAGCATTTTGATGAGTTGGATGAAGGTTTGGGGATTGCTGCTACTCTAAGTATTCATGAAGCAAAATGGCACAAGTCTTGTAGGCTAAAATATAATAACACGAAACTTTCGCGAGCACAGAAAAGATTTGATGCAAGGGCCCAAGATGCTGAAAGCAGTCGATTAACTAGATCTTCCGTATCACCTGTAGAGGTCAGTGTAGAGAAAGTTTGCTTTCTTTGCACTTTGCCGGAAAAGCGGAATAACAAACTTCATTTAGTCACTACTCTGCAGCTAAGTGAAAGAGTAAAAGAATGGGCTAAGAACGTTATGGATGCGCGTCTTATTGGAATGTTACAGACAAGGGATTTGGTAGCTTCAGAGGCAAGATATCATCATAAATGCCTCCAAAACCTAAGAAACAGGTGCAGAAAAGGCAGTTCTTGTAGTGAAACTTCTGTATGCGAGGCCATAGCTTTCGCAGAACTTGTGTCATATATGCAGGATCAGGTGGAAAGCGAAAATTATGATGTTGTGTTCCCAATGAGCGCATTAACTACAATGTACAAAAAACGACTGGCACAGCTGCTTAGCATTCCTGAATGCGAGCTTCCAGATGTTCGTTCAACTACTCTTCGTGAAAGCATCATGGACGAGTTCCCACAACTGCTAGTTCACCGTCCATCCAAGGAGTGCCAGTTAGTGTGCAAATCTACTGATTTATTAGCAAATGCACACTCAGATGATATAAGTCAAGACGCTATAGCATTCGCTAGATTTTGTACAGCTCTCAGGAAGGAAATGTTCAAATGGAAAACCAGTTTTAAAGGCACGTTCGACCAAGACTGCCAAAAATCCTCAGTTCCTTCTCTTCTTTTAGCATCTGTAAATATGATTGTGTATGGAACATGGTCACCTGCAGAGTGCAAGGCTACTGAGCCAGCTCTGGCCATAGCACAGCTCGTATTATTTAATTACAAGAATCGAGCACCAAAAGGGGATGTTATTCGTCATAACAGAGAACAGGAAGCCCCGCTGCCACTCTACACAGCTCTTGACGCTTACGATCGTACTCGAAGTAGAACAGTCGTTGATGATTTGCACAGCCGTGGCTTATCTGTGTCGTCAAAACGGGTCAGCGAGGTGACATCGGCATTGTGCCACCTTAATATAAATCGTGCAGAAGAGGAAAAAATACTATGTCCGAGTAATCTTTTGCGAGGTGTGTTCACTATTGGTGCCTATGACAATATAGACCACAATCCATCCAGCAACACGTCAGTAGGTTCTTTTCATGGAACAAGTATATCTGTTTTTCAAACACCGTCAATTGACCGGCCAGGCGCACACAGATGTTTCGAATCTTCCTACAATGACTCCGGGCCTCAAACTGTAGATGTTCCTCATTTACCAGAGTCTTTTGCAACTGTACCAAACGTGTTTCTTGCTCAAACGAAGCCCAAAATTCCTGATAGAAACGTACCAAGTTTATCACTAATGCTACCTACAGAATCTTTGCGATATGATATAGAACTCGAGTGGCTTGATCACGTCCTCCATTGCAGTAATCACGAAGATGGTGGTAATTGGTCTTGGGCTGCTTATCATGCAAGTAAGCAGCAAGCAAGTATAAAAGATTTATATTGCGCCGTCTGTTCGCTGCTGCCACTTTTCTTTGAAGAGTCAACTTCTATATCCATGGTGAGGCACGGAATGAATATTATTAAAAATATAACACAGCACCTCAACCCACTTCAAACACCAGTTATGTACGGAGATCAACCACTGTATACTATTAGTAAACTAATTCAATGGAACTGGCCAGACTTATACGGAGAAGACAAATTTGTCATGATGTTTGCTCCTTTCCATATAGAGAAGGCATTTCTTGGAGTCATCGGACAGTACATGGAGGGATGCGGATGGATAAACGTTGCTGTAAACGCAGGATTGGCTACGCGGGGATCTGCAGAAGCTATTTTAAAGGTTTCTCATGTCAAAAAAAGTAGGACTGCCCACGAAATTACCGCCGCAGCTCTCTACATGCTTGTAGCTCAAGCTCATACTGCCAATTCTCCTGATGTTTCTTTTGAGAGTTGGGTAAATGAACAAACCACTAAAATACCTATGTTTAGGTTCTGGTTGACCTTACTCAATTTACAAATTCTTCTTCTGTCGTTTATGCGGTCACTGCGAGAAGGAAAATACAGTTTATTCCGTGAGTGCTTGAAGCAAATGCTGCCCTGGTTTTTCCTATTTGACCACCAAAACTACGCTCGTTGGCTATCTGTTCATGTAGCTGACTTGGAATCATTGCCAACGAGTGTTCCAGACGTCAACGCTGAATTTTGTAATGGAAACTTTGCACTTCGAAAAACTCAAAAGCCGTTCTCTGCGATTGCTGTAGACCAAGCACATGAGCAACATAATGCCATTGTCAAAGGCGATGGAGGTGCTATTGGTCTTACCCAAGATCCCACAGCCTTACGACGTTGGATGCTAGCCGGACCAGAAATATGCCGCCTCCTGGAAGAGTTTACCAAGGCTAATAAATCTTCCCAAGAGCTTCATCATGAACAATATCCTGCGTTCCAGAAAACATTTCTGCGACAAGTTCATGCAGTCCAAGCAAGTTTTCATGAGTTTGGCAATCCTTTTCAGGAACAAACAACTGATTTAATTGCAATAGATACAAGAACAATCGTAGACAACGATGCTGTTTGCACTTTAACCGCTCTGGAGCAAAATGGCAAGGATTTGTATAGGACATTCGTTGAAGAAAGGCTGATTAAAAAGACTTCTACAATATTTGAACCCATAAAAAAAGTTAAAACAAGAATTTTCGCTACTCTCAAGAAGCCCAAAAATTCAAAACAACTTGAATCCGTCAAGGCTCTTAAGTGTGACATAAGTCTCTTCTCAAAACTATTAATTTCTAGTCAGAATAGACATTTGGACCTAGATGTCTTCTTTTCTTACGAAAATCAGACTTGCCCGCCATCTTTATCATCTATGGGAACTATGCGCGCGTGCCAAAATTCTGATATCGTTATGGTTTTGAGAAAGAGGATTGAAAACTATACTCCCCCCGAATCCTGCAATAGAAATATTTTTGATGGAGCTGCCCTCGTTCACAGCCATCCTCCACGTAGCTCCAAGACATTTGGACAGTACTGCCGCAAGGAGTTCCATCAGTGTATCATGAACACCACAGAGAACACGGAGGCAAGGAGAGTTGACATCGTCTGGGACCTGTACTCTAGTAAGTCTCTGAAGAAACAGGTCCGTGACAACAGGGGCCAAGGAGCTCGTCGACAAGTACAGGAAGACTACAAGTTACCAGGCAATTGGTCTGACTTCCTGAAAAATGCTCAGAATAAAGAGGAACTCTTCAAGCTGATCGGATGCTACGTGCTTCAAGAGATCATTGGAGTGCATATAGTGACCAATATCGGTCCTACAATAAAGTCATCAAAACCAACGGAGACGCTGTTAGGAGGGCTTAGTGTGAATTCCGAGGAGGCTGATGGCCGCATTATTCTGCACGCAAAGGATATGGTTATCAATGGAGCAACAAGAATTGTAATACACACCGTTGATTCCGACGTCGTCATAATTGTTATATCTTATTTCTTCGCCCTTAAGCAGTTAGGTCTTCATGAGCTCTGGATTTCTTTCGGTACGGGGAAACATCACAACTACATACCTGCACATGACTTGGCACTGGATCTGGGAGAAGATAGAGCAGAAGCTATGAGAGGATACCATGCCTTCACAGGCTGCGACACCGTTTCTGCTTTCTATTCAAAAGGCAAAACATTGACCTGGAAGGCGTGGCAGCAATGTCTCGAAACCACATCGGCTTTCAGAGCACTTTCAAATCCATTGAAAGAAGTTACAGATGATTTAATGAAAATGATAGAAAAGTACGTCATCATGTTATACTGTGGTGAAACCGAAATTCATTCGGTGAATGAAGCCCGCAAGATTTTATTTTCTAAAAATAAGTCCTTGCAAAGTATCCCCCCTACGAGGGATGCTCTAAAAATGCACACATTGAGGGCAGCCTATCAAGCAGGCTTCATCTGGGGACAAGCTCTAGACCCCTCAGGCGTTATCCCCTCCCCAGCTGACTGGGGATGGACCCAAATTGAAGGATAATGGCAGCCCTTATGGACAATCCAGCCCTGTATCTGGGAAGCGGCACGTGAGCTGGTGAAGTGTGGATGCAAGAACAGCTGCAGAGGCCGATGTTCTTGCAGACGAGAGGGAATGCCATGCACACTGCTGTGTAAGACCTGCTACGGAAACTGTGATAATACCAGGTATATTTATGTTTCTAAATACGTTTGTGTACTAAACTTACTATTATTGACTTTGTATAGGTACAACAATTATTTCTATTTTGTTTCAGTGCAATAGACCGCGAGGCCCTCATCGAAGACTAAGAGCTGTAAAAGGTACTGCGCTAATTTCAGGTATACCTACATATTTATGTTGTTAGATAACTTTATTATTGTAGAATATAGTATTACAGAGACTATACATATTATCATTTTTGTTACAGTTCCCTAGTCAGCAAGGCCTTCCGGAGGAATGCGAAGACCTGTGAAAGTTTTAAATATGCCGTGTGAGTCGAGTGAAATATTTTAATTTTGTCACTCGATTGTCATGGCATTTTTTTTTGGATACATTCTGTTAAATAAGTATATGCAATGTATATATTTTTGAAAACTAGATAATAGGAGCTTAATATGACTATTTTTTTTAATCACAAATCGAATCTTATTTTGAAGTTAAAATTAATGAAAAAAAAAAATGATGTTGAACTTTTATTTTTTTATCAAAATTATAGACTTTTTGTATAAAAGTGTCTTAAAATGACCCTGAAAACAGATTCCTCGTACTCTTCTTATGCGAAAATGATACCAAACACGCCATTGTATCCATAAATGTATTAGTTATATTTTTTTATTTGAAGCGCAGCGGGTGCAAACTGCCACTCCCCCCCCCCCGCCCAGCACCTGCAAGGGAAATCCAGGTGGCCCCCCTTCTTAAATTAGTCCTGTAGACCTACAAATTACACCTGCCAAAGGAAACCTTTTGTTCACGAAACGCCGTATAATTATACGTAGAGCGGCCACTAATATGTGACATTATTTAGATTATTAAAGTCCCAATTTCCGGATTGGAAGCTTCAAAATACCATTGCGACTTCGAGCTCGCAGCTTTAAACGCTGTTTTGGAGGTTTATCCCGACGCAAATGTTGTTGGTTGATATTATCACTGGTCTCAAGCTATGTGGCGAAATGGGAGAAAAATTTTTGGACGGAGAAAAACAAAATCAGAAAACGATTAATTGGATTGTATACTAGTCTTCAAAGTGGTTGGGAATACATTGAATTACAATATGAAAACAGTGTAAATAAAAAAACTAATAAGTTTTTACGTTATGTAAAAAAACAATGGCTAACAAGAGATGTGTGCAAGATCCTAAGTGTTTTTGCAAACAGACATCGTACTAATAATGTATGCGAATCATGGCATAGTAAAATAAATAAAATATTAAATAAAAAAGACACTAACATCCTGAAGCTATTAAATGAAGTGAAAAAATTGACAAAGTTTAAAAACAACACACGTATTCGAACAAGAACAAGGGTCGCAATTGAGAACGATGATTTTATACGCGAAATACAAATGGAGCTTATTCAAGGAGTCATTACGGTTGGACTAGCATTAGAAAAGTTGAGGTGAACCTTTAAAAATTATCTTGATACATATTTAAAACTTCATTCTCCTAGTGATATAGATTTTGTAATAATAAAGAAAAAATATATTTTTGTTTTGTTTTAATAATAAAGATTCATCATCATATTTTGCGCCTTCTGCTCATTTTGCGTTTTGCACATTATTCGCCGAAGGGATTTTTTCTTCTTGTCACATCTCTAGTGTAGTGGGACTATGGTTAATCAAAATTACCCGTAGACACCCAAAATAAGATTTATTAGTCAAGTCTAAGTGCAGTGGTATTACAGGGAAAAAAATTACCTGTAGACCCACCGGTGGGTCATAAAGGTGGGACCACGGTTAAAAAGGGGTTAATTGTCCCCTGGGTCACAGTTCCGCTGAGTCACAATTATCGTAACCCAAGAAACAATTTTCGTGAGTTAGGAGACATTTTATAGACATGAAAATTGAAGCAAATACCGACAAGAACAAAGAAAATATAAATTGGAAAGAATGGGAAAGAGTAGAAGAACTATATGAAAAATATGAAAAACAAAAGAAGGCGTTTAAACATGTGAAAAGTGTGAAAACAGGAACAGTCGAAGAGTTGATGAACATCTTTAATAAGAACTAAAAGAGTTAAAGAAACATATATATATAATATGAAGATGCAGTTTCATAATTTTAGACAAGCAGTTGATAATTTGCAAGAAACAGAAGCAGTTATAGTTGCAGACTTCAGCGAAAACTACAGCTGCAAGCTACATGAAGGGATTCAGTCCCATCATTTTGGTGGTTCAAGACAACAAGTTTCTCTTCATACGGTAGTGGTATACCTGAAAGGTGATGACAATGACAAGAAATTTGAATCTTTTTGCACTGTTTCGGCAAACACCAATCATCAGCCGGCAGCTATATGGGCACATTTAGACCCAATATTGAAGTATCTCCGAAACAATCACCCTAGTGTCACAACAGTTCATTTTTTCTCTGACGGTCCATGTAGCCAGTACCGCCAAAAACAAAACTTTTATCTGAGTTCAACTACTTTTTTAGACTACGAATTCACGGGAATGACTTGGTCGTTGTTCGAGTCACAAAAAATGTCTCTTGGCTAACAGTTTTGTCCCCAAAGTTTATGGACAACTTTATTGTTTAGATGTGATTACAGCTATTTTTTTAATACATATTTGTAAACAAGTGTTTATTATATGTTTGGAGAAGTTAGTGAAAACTATTAGTTTTGATTTTTGTTGGCCAGAACCTTAAATATGAAGAAAAAATGCTGTGTAACTTATCACTCGTGACCCAAGAGACACAATAAGATTTAAAAAACTGTTAATGTTACACTTTCTAGCTTGTTAAAACTGCATTTATGATTCGTTACGATTTTTGCTTTAAATAAACATATTGATTTTTCCTATACCTTGGTATTTTCTTAACTTTTTATCCAAATATAAAGCGTTACCCAGGGGACTCATACTTACCTGAGTTTTCTTATAAGTATGTAAAATATACTGAAAAATTGTAAATTTTTCGGTGCCGATACTGCTATAGCAAAATTTAATATATGTTTTACTAGCTGGTGCCCGCGAACTTCGTTTCGCCATATATCATCCATCATATAAGCTATATAAAGGAAGCTCACTGATAAACATGGGCCTCCCCCATAGACTCTAAGAACCATAAAATAATATATTATAAGCTTATATTAAATTGTTGGTAGATAGGTACCCAAAAACTTGGTTTCGCCGACTATACAGTGTGTAAAAATATTAGCTGCAAATATTTAAATGGGTGAATCAGTCCATGAAACTGTACAACTTTCCCCAAGCAACATAAGTCGAAATATGGAAAAAATTTTTGGACCTCCCATACAAAATGTAGCAGCCGAGTAAGTCAACTGTATGCGAGGCCCAAATGTTTTTTTCATATTTCGACCTACGTATTCCTTGGGGAAAGTTGTTCAGATTCATGGGCTGATTCACCCCTTAAAATATTTGCAGCTAATTTTTTACACTTTATATGTAATTTAAAAAAACTGTTAAATCCTAAATTTACAATTTCCACATGCAAAAAAGAGTAAGAAAACGGTGATTCTTTTATATATGTTTGGTCTTTTTGATTCCTGTAGGTTGAATTTGCTGAATCAGGTTACAGATTAGTCACTCCCTGTTCCAAATCCACGCTTTCCAGTTCATTAAAGCAATTTTTTTAAAATCGTGCGTTTACTTCCAAAGGTATCAATTCCGTGAAGTAGACTGATGCCACATTTCTTAACATTGTGATGGATGAATAAAGACCGAGTTCATGAGAGTGAATAAATAAAACATAAGCTTATTAAAAACCAAGTAATCCCACTACAAATCCTATCCTATCCTACTTCCTACTAATATATTAATACAAAAGATTTGTTTGTTTGTTACTCCTTCACACAAAAATTGCTGAAGTGATTTTCATGAAATTGGGCACAGATGATGTGTGATGCCGGCTTAGAATAGCATCACCCCACATCCTTCCCGCGGGTGTCGTAAGAGGCGACTAAGGGACTCGACGGTATTGGTGTATTACAATTTGTCGGCTAAACATATAATAACAGTATGTAACAGAACAACATTGGCTAGTAACGTAGATATAAAGAATGGCCTTAACAAAATTAGCAAGAAAAATTAAAAACAAAAAATTGTGGTACTTCGCTGGCCGACTTACATCATAAGCAGATCCATTTCCGCTGAGCCATTTTAACCATGGTTGGAGCGGCAAAAATAAGGATAGGTATCCCTTCACACAAACTTTTGCTTTGTAGCTATTGCAATTTTCCCGCGGTAAATAGTAGATTACGCACCAAGAAAACGATCCATAAATAAAGATTGTATCGTCTGGTACGCAACTTACACGTCTTGTACCACGGAACTTTTGTTTTCGAGTGTAAAAAATATTGAATTATTAAAAGTTAAAATTATTCCAATATTAAAGAGATATTTTTGTGGTCGTAGACATATTCGTAGATTTTACTTTTCTCATTTATTGAGGTTATAAAAATATAGATTAAAAATAATAAATACGGCCTCTTGTTATTTTTCTTTCTGCGCGCTTATTCAAAGTGACACAGTTCGTGCTGGCCAGTTCGAAATTTGAAATCAATCTCGGGTCCAATAAGCCCATACACATCTTTTTACTACGCGGCACTATGAAATTTACGTGATCTACAAACTTATTTTATGCGTAGCAGTCAACCCCCCTTTTAGGGGTATGTTTTTTTTAGCCTATAACCTGGTTGGTGATTTACTTGACATTTTGGTACAAATTGCATCAAAATCCGCTCGGTCGTTTTCGCGTGATGCTTCCGCATATCCACAAACAAACACACAAACATCTAAACATCTAAACATCCAAACAGACAAAAATTTTAAAAATTGCAGAAACGTGTTTTGTTATCAATATTAAGTATCACGAAACAATTTTTTTTTGGATATCTTGTATGTACAGACTTTCGGTCCTCTTGAGCTTTATTATATGTATAGATTAATACCATTAAAAATAAAAAAATAAAAATAAAAATTCTTTATTTCAGGGTACTAGCCCCATATTTGTTAGTAACATGTGGTAACACAAAAACAATGGCAACCTTATTAGCTACAATTAGTAATTTTAAAATGGACAGGTTGTTTGTAAAATTATAAAAGTTATAAATTATGTTTGCACTGTATTACATAACTTAATGCATTAAATCATTACAAAATTACAAACACCTGTATTTGTTTTAATCCACTGCTTGAGATAAGGACTTTCACAAAATCTACTAGAGATCATAGCCAGGACACTGTTGGTGCTGCCACGAACCCTCTGCAGCGCAGCGGCACTCCGTTTGCGGAGCATGGCCTGGAAGCCATCTACATGAGCATCCGCAAACATACCTGACGCACTACAGAAGCGTGGCAGCCCCAGCAGTGCCCTGAATGCATTGTTGTATTGAACAGTTATGGTCTTGAGCGATTTTTGCCTGTATGCAGCCCACAGGTTGCAGGTATATAATGATGTGCAATAGGCTCTAAACAATGTGATTTTAACTTGTGCTGAGCAGCGTCTGATTTAAAAGCAGCATTAAAAAACTCGAGATGAATTCGAAAGAATTCATGAACCAATTCCGTCATTATAAGAAAACTGTCGTTTTAACTCTAGAACCGCTTTAGGAGTATTATTGTCAAAACTTAGAACTGGGGAGACTAATGAAAGACTTGCCACATTTTTTCAAATGTCGCGCTCAAATCTGGAACGGTTAACGAAAATCGCCAGGGAATGCCTAGAAACTGACTTTGTCCCTATTCACTTGGGTTTCGATCATATAACTAGGGCGCAAATAATAGATAGAAAACTGGCGGTACCAAACAATTTATTTGGCAATAACGAAAAGGCAATGTAACAAAAATATGTGACGGTACGTACATGTACATTCAGAAAAGTACTAACTTCTCTTTTCAGAAAGTCACGTACAGTCTCCAAAAACACAGGAACCTTCTGAAACCATTTTTATTTGTGACGTGTAATGGGCATATTATAGACATTTCTGGTCCGCACGCAGCAACCCAAAATGATGCGTCTATTTTGAATGGCCATTTAGATGGACCTGGTAGTGTGATTCACTGGCTCTTACATCCTGGTGATGTGTTCGTTTTGGATAGAGGATTCCGTGACTCCATTCCAGTATTAGAGTCGCATGGATATGTTGCAGTTATGCCTCAATCTCAAAGCGGGAGATTGAATCAATTAACCACGATCCAAGCAAACAAATCGCGAATGTGCACCATATGTCAATGGCCCGTGGAGGTGGTTAATGGCAGATTGAAACGAGATTTCAAGATTTTTCGCCAGGAATACTGCAATATATTGCAATCGCAATATGGGTGATTCTTGGAGAAGGTAAAAATTGCGGTCACACGTTAATTTCTACAAAAGTATGACACTTACAGGTTTTTACTAATTTTCACACGAAATAATATTGAGTTGACTATTCAGAAACTAAAACTCCATCCATAAATTATGAAATATGTTTAGCTAAAACTTAATCTGAAACCTAAAATCGGGGTCAAAATACCCGTTCTTCGCGTGTCACACTCAGCTGTTGCGAAATTCAAACATGTGTAAAATTTTATCTGACTGGACATGATATAACTTTTTACCCATCAAAATAATCCTTGTATCATGTAGATTTATAGTAAACTATAATATTGACAATATTTTAATGGGCACACCGATAAAAATTACAGTTTGTGTTGGTCACACGTTTTTGTGTTTTCTGAATACGTGGTCTAAAACGACTGAATCGCGGAAACTAATAGAACTATGAGCTGGGTCTTGTCTCTGCCTTCTGCCAGGATTGCTTCTTCATCCCTGGAGAGGGAGCATATAGCTCCTTGGCACTTCTAGAATAAAATAAGAGTTGTTAAATTTTTAGGTCCTATTTTTGCACCTGCGCCAGGTCCCTTTCCTGTGCATGTTTTCTTCGTGAAAGAGTTATTACAGAGAATTTGTTCTGAACAAATAATGTCGCATAATAAAGCGAGATTTAAGATTTGTTTACACATTTTGATTACATTCAAGCGTTTACCAATAAATCACTAAAAACATAGAAAATTGTCCCTTGACTGGCTTCATTTGACTGGCATTTTTCCCAGTCAAGGGACATTTTATGCCAGTCAAGTGACTAATGTTATTTACATGATTGTTTTTTGCATTTTTTTGTGTAAAGGTGTGCCTGCAGACTAGAATAGCACCACCCCATGTCTGCCCATGGGTACCGTAAGTTAGATTAAGGGTTTCCAGGAGGTGAACAGCATTTCGTGCAGATAACATAGTTTAAAAACACTTGCTTTATGTAGAGACATACATAGAGAGGTGTGGCTGCGTTAGGCCTCGGGGTAGCTGCGTGATATCTCAGGTTAATTGATAGACGTCTCTTAAGCTACTGCGTTGTATCTCAGGGAGGCTGCGTTAAGTCTCAGGTTAATTTCGACGTATGTCTTAGGCTGACTGCGACGTCTCTTAAGCTGAGTGCGCTGTATCTCAGATTGGTTGCGATACGTCTCACTCAGGCACATTGCGACGTATCTTAAGCTGACGGCGTAGTATCTCAGGGTGGTTGCGTAATGTCTCAGATTGATTGCGACGTCTCTTAAGCTACTGCGTTGTATATCAGGGCGGCTGCGTTTTATCTCACTCAGGGTCATTATGCAAAGTCTCTTAAGCAACTGCGTTGTATCTCAGGGTGGCTGCGCTATGTCAGGCTGATTTTGACGTCTCTTTAGCAGACTGCGTTGTATCTCAGGACGGCTGCGATATGTCTCACTAAGGGTGACTTCGACATCTCTAAAGCTGACTGCCACGTCTCTTAACCTACTGCGTTGCATCTCAGGTTGGCTGCGTTATGTCTGAGGTTGATTGCGACGTCTCTTCAGCTGACTGTATTGTATCTCAGGATGGTTACGTTATGTTTTAGGTCGGTTGCAACGTCTCTTTAGCTGAGTGCATTGTATCTTAAGGTGGCTGCGTTATGTCAGGCTGATTTCGACGTCTCTTAAGCTGACTGCGTTGTATCTCAGGATTACTGCGTTATGTCTCAGATTGATGGCGACGTTTCTTAAGCTGTCTGCATTGTAACTCAGCATGGCTGCGTTATGCCTCTGGTTGGTTGCGACGTCTCTTAAGCTGATTGCATTGTATGTCGGAGTCTTTTTAGCTGAGTATATCGTATCTCAGGCTGATTACGTCGTCTCTAAGGTGACTACGTCGTGTCTCAGGTTAGTTAGGTTGTGTCTCAGTCTGATTGCAATGTCTCTTAAGCTGATTGCAAAATTGCATCGTGTCTCATGTATATAGCGTCGTGTGTCAGGTTGCTTGCCTAGTGGTGTCTAAGGCTATCTGAGTCATGCATGTCTCAGGCTGATTGCGTCATCTTTAAGGTTATCTTCGTCTGTTCAGTAGCAGAATATACAATTCGCAAAATGTCTTAAGTGGCTCAACACAGTTAATTCTCAGGTCATAATATTTTCGGTGGTTATTCTTGTCTCATGCTAGCTGTTTCATTATGGCCTAAGTTTAAACGACTTACGTTACTATTTTTTGGTGGAGAATTGGGTCAACGTTTCGGCTGTTTACAAACAGCTTTCTTCCGGAGGTCGACAGATCACAAACACCCGCCTGTCAACTGTGATTGTAGAATACTGTGGCTGTTTCATTTCGTATGTCGGGCTGTCTATGTCGTGTTTCAAGCACGAGCAAATTTTCTGTGACTAGGTGCCTCGTGTCTTAACCAGACTGAGGCTTCAGGGCGTCAGCCTGGTAGGCTGCGGCAACTTTACTTCTATTTTGCTTAGTTAAAAGCAAAAGATGAACAGCTTTTATTCATATATTTTGTTAAAATAATTACTTTGTCCCTTGACTGGCACAAAATGTCCCGTTGACTGGCACCTCAAATTTCAAAATTGAATTTTGACGAAACCTGTGGTTCGATTTAAGTGTTTTTTCGTAAATAGCCTTTTCAATAGGCCTTTAATATTATGCAATGATAAGATAACCATAAAACGAAAATTTCAAATTTGCCAGGAAAGGGACCTGAAGAACCGTTTTCAAATATTGACCCATATATTCCTTGCCTCACTTTTTTACCGATCTTAGAATCGCCGCTGCGATCACTAATACATTTCATGTGGATTTATTAGATAATCCACATTCGAATGATTTCATTAATATAATTCATCGGGTCGTTAGACGACTCGGTGACCCACACGAAAAGAAGAAGAATTAGAGAGCGGATGGACTTTAATAATGATTTGGCTGATTACGTCGATTCCAAGAGACTGAACCGAAACAGAGTCGCTTTTCATAACATTAATGTTGTTCAGAACAATGTCAACATATTTCCAGTTCTCACCGCTGAGGAATTGACTTTATTCGAGCGATAACAGCCGTAAGAATACGGTCGCTATCGCCACGTCTGACATTTTTGAGTATTGTTTTCTAAGGTTGTTTCGGAAAACATGTGTATCACTATAGTGACAGGTTGTCAGCCTGTCGCCTAAAAATTGTAATACACCAATACTCTCGAGTCCCTTAGTCGCCTCTTACGACACCCACGGGAAGGATGTGGGGTGATGCTATTCTAAGCCGGCATCACACGGCAACATTTGTTATCCAAGAATATAACAGAGACTTAAGCGATCTATCAAGATTTGATATGCCATCTGAAAATGTCCACCTCTTCAGATTTAACATAAAAAGTAGACACATGTCGTCTTAAGGCTACCATTCATTTAGATTAGTCGATTCCAGCAATACCGGACTGGCAGCGATAAGGAATTATTGTTGCACATGTTTTATGGGTCGGAGGACTATCGGATGTTGTGCGCACACCATGTGCTTAGTATGGTTTTTAGGGTGGGCTAGGTACCAGGACGTGATAAGGTGCCCTGCTTTATTCTTAGATAGAATTATTATCGATGACGACGACGATGATGATTAGTTATTAGTATATGTCGGAGAGCGATCACATCCACAGAAATAGAGTTGTTTGGTATTCGGTGATATTGTTTGACAGTTGCGTTTTGTTGATATTTCCTTACGTTTGATTGCTAGTTGATTCTTGCCGAAACGAAACATTTTTTATGTATAAACGGCTACAAAATAAAATACAGTAAATATAAAATATAATATTTTATAAAATATATATAATATAAAATATAATATTTTATATTATTATATAATATTGTATAATCAACAATATTTTATATTATTGTATTTTATTTTGTAGCTGTTCATACATAAAAAATATTTACTTATTGTTTGTTTTTGTCAAAAACATTTTTTTTTCGATGATAACGACGATGATGATTTGTAATTATTGTATGATTATGAATATATTATATTTTGTACACATAAAAAATGTAAATTTGTAACTTGTTTTTCTTAAAGTCATTTTTTTTCTAAATAAATAATTCAAAACAAAACATTTTTTTTCTCTTGATTCCTGGTATAGATTTTGATGCGCTTTGGTTTACTTATTAGTGTTGGCCTGAGGAACAAAATGTACCATGTCTTCATTCTGGGCAGCACTTGGTCCAACTCCCATACAAAAACTGGCAATGTCTTTTCGAAAATTAATTAGATTTAGATCCAAAATATACGTCACCGTTATTGTAACAAATTAGTGATAAAATGTATTATTATTCTTTGAATGAAATATGGGTCGGTGTAGTGTTTTGGAGTGTAAAAGTGATAGTGAACGAAAAAATCCAGGCATATCATTTCATTCGTAAGTACACTCTGTTTTACCCACGTTTTGCCCTTAGTTTTTGCCTCGGACTGTTAAATTTATAGTAAATTATAGTAAATTGTAAATTTATAGTTTTTTTCTTTACTTCTTTTAGGAGAAGGGTTCTTAAAATTGTTATATTATTAGATTTATATAAAACATAGCCTAAAAGGTAGTATTGCCAACTTTGGAAAGCTTATTCTCCCACAATTGTGGGTAAATTCATCAATGTCGTACATTGGTAGGTAACATGTAGATATGTTATGTTCCAGGTTTCCAGAAGATGATTTTTTGCGTGAGAAATGGGTTGAAGCCACATGACGAACTAATTGGACTCCAAAACGATCCTCTAGAATATGTAGCAAGCATTTCCCACGAGATATGCTATTTAAAAGAAGAAATTGACTGTACTTCTCCCTAGTGCTGTGCCATTACTGGTATGTTCGTATACAGTTGTTCAGTTTCATGGGCTGATTCAGCTCTTAGAATATTTGCAGCTAATATTTTTACACCTTATATTAAAATGTCCTCGGTAGATGCAGCATCAAAGTTTTATTTCGTTTAACAATCTAATTTACAAGATAACAACAAGATACAGGCATGATCAGTTGTTTCAACTGCTGCCTGTTTAACGATAATAATAATAATAATAATAATTTCAGGATATCAAAACATGTGTACCATCAACATCTTCCTCTGTCAGTTCACACGATATTTCAATGGGTGTTTTGAAAAATGAAGTTGACCCTGTAAGTACTTACTGCTTATCTTAATACCTACAACGGAACGGAGATGGTATTAACGTTTCAGTTGAGAGGTGGTGTGTTTATTGTCCATTTTTATCCCCATTTATGTTCAAAACTGCTAGTCCGATTTTGATACGGTTTTTGGTGATGGAATACTAAATTTTTAACGACAACGGTACGGTTGTTTACACTATTCATAGTAGGTAATAATTTTAGTGATGGATTTGGATTTGATTGGTGCTTGTCTACCAAATCATGAAGGGGCGTTGCAGAGCAGTAAATATTTGTTTGTGCAAACTAATGTCTCCATCTATCTTCAAAACTACTAGTTTGATTTCGATGCGGTTTTCAACGGATTTGGATTTGATTGGTGCATGTCATTAGCTAAGTGTTACGCTAACAACTCACCAGGGGATGCTGCAATAAACATTAGATTTTTCTTTATCTCCAAAACTACTTGTCTGTTTTTTTTTATCTTAGAGATAGATTTGAATTTGATTTGTGTTGTGCATGATCTTAGCTAAATGGTACATTAACAACTCACCAGCGCGTGGCGCAGTAAACATGCTCGGTTAAAACTAGTTTTACTGCTAGACGCGGTTTTCGATAATGGGGTTTCAGTTGAAGTGATTCATAAGTTTTTTTAAATGGGTGTAAAAATATTTTTTAAATTTAAATATATTTTCAGAAACTTGTGCAAAGTAGTAGTCGGTATGAGAAAGAAGAAGACGGAGAAAATATGGAGGCTAATGTTGATTTATGCCCTAAGCATGAATCTGTAAGTAAAAAAAATCCTTAGTAAGTCATAAGTTATAAAGTAAGTAAAAAGTTTATCCTTGACCAACTCACACTTCTTTAGTTCTGCTGGAAGAATTTTTTTTAGAAATAAGCAGTACTGTTGTACATTTTTTATTTATGATCTGTGTTATAGTTTTTCTTGTGTACAATAAATTGTTAAATGAATAAATAAAAAATAGTTTGTATAAAAGCTATAGAAAATTTCCGAGACTTTGTTACTATTTCTATTCTGATTGTATTTTGAATATTTCATGATGAAGAACAACCTCCTAAAAAAAGAAGAAAGACACCCTAATCGATGATGGTAACCTAGCAGCAGAAGTAAGCATATTTTTTAAATATTATAATAATAAATTGTTGAAAAATCTATTTTGGTGCAAGTAAATATTTGTGTTTTCAGACGAAGTCACCCGTCTATACACCACGGACATTGCGAAGAAAGTTAAAGAGGTCTCAAAAACATTCAGAAGACAGACTGAAAAAATTGAAAGCACTTCGAGAAAAAAGTCGACGCTTGACAAAAAAGGTTGCCAATTTAGAAAATGTTATAGCAGATCTAAAAGCTAAGTCTTTTGTAACAGAAGAAGATGGAGAGTTATTGCAATCTATTGATCCATTGAACAAAGATTTTTAAAAAAAGTATCTGAATCTCAGTGGAAGACCCAGAAAATTTTCACCCGCTTTACGCAAATTTGCATTATGTTTGAATTTTATAAGTCCAAGAGCATACAAATATGTGAGACAACAATTCAAAACTTGTTTGCCTCACCCATCCACTCTCACGACATGGTATAAAAGTTTTGATGCCAGTCCAGGTTTCACTGCCGAGTCGTTAGATTGCATTAAATTATTAGCGGGGCGAAAGGACAAACAATTATATTGCGCCGTTTGTATGGATGAGATGGCGATTAGGAAGCATGTACATTGGGATGGTAAGAAATGCGTTGGCTTAGTTGACTACGGTGAAGCATTAGATGGACATAACGTTGTCGAAGCTAGAGAGGCTTTAGTTTTTACGGTCACATCTATTAATGATGGGTGGAAGATTCCTGTTGGCTATTTTTTAATTAACGGGTGCAACGGAGAGCAAAAAGCAAATTTAGTAACACAGTGCATTAATTTGTTAATTGAATGCAATGTCATTGTTTCATCCTTGACATTTGACGGGTGTCCTGCAAATTTTTCAATGGCCAAGAGCCTAGGCTGCAATTTGGACCTACCTGGAGATATCACACCATTTTTTACTATTAAGGGACATGAGATTGTCATTATTCCAGACCCGGCTCATATGTTAAAGTTAGTTCGAATACTCTGGGTCAAAAAAAAGAACTATCAGATGCACATGGTAGAAATATTTCTTGGCATTACATCGAAAAAGTAAATGAATTGCAGGAAAAAGAGGGTGTTCATTTAGCAAACCGCCTCAAAAGTCATCATCACATAAATTTTACAAAACAAGTAATGAAGGTCAAACTAGCTGCGCAGACATTTAGTAACTCTGTTGCTATTGCCATAAAGTTTTGTGATGAAACCATGAAATTGCGTGAGTTTTCAGGATCAGATGCGACAGTTGATTTTATTACTAAAATTAATAACTTGTTTGATATTCTTAATAGTAGAACATTAAATTCCTACGGTTACAAAAAACCAATTGTGAAAAAAATGGTGGCGACCTTATAGAATACCTAACGGAACTTGAAACTTACATTAAAGGAATAAAGTTAATGGGTAAGTCGATACTGAAAACAAACAGAAAGGTTGGATTTTTTGGCTTGTTGATATGCATCATGAGTTAAAAAAAAATGTATATTGATCTAATTGTAACCAACAAATTGAAATTTTTACCATTTTACAAACTAAGCCAAGATCATTTAGAATGTTTCTTCAGTTCCATTCGGTCGAAGGGCGGATTTAATAACAACCCAACAGTTGGGTTGTTATTAAGTCCCAACTGCCTTCCAGTTCCAAAGTGCTTATAAACGACTAGTAGTGCATGGTGAGATAAAAAGTATCGAATCTGGAAACTGTATTCCTCTTGAGGAAATTAAGACTTTAACGCATACCGATGTTCGATATGAAAAAAAATATATTTCTGCTAATCAAAATATTGTGGATATAGAAGATCCAAATCTTGATAATTCTCACCAAGATGATGATGATCATGATTATGTAGCTGATCCATGTAGATTGACAATGTTTACTGAGGAGATCATTCCATACATTAGTGGGTTTGTTGTTAAAAAAATTAAGAAATCCTTAAAATGCGAAGAGTGTCTTTTAGCACTTATGAGCATTAAATACGCAGGTCTTATATTTCAAAAAGATAAAGGGGGCCTAAACTATCCATCTCATGATGTGATAAAAATTTGTACAATGGCTGAGAAAATACTAAGATTTGAATTACAAAAAGGGGTAACATTTTTTTCCCAAAAAAACATTATGCCAAGACTTATTTTAGCTGTTTTCAAGCGTTGCCAGACAGTATTTTTGACGGACCATTTCAACAGGCAACCTTTTATTGGCAATCATCGCATTCTACTAATCAAATCAATTATAGCTCGATATTTAGAACTGCGTATACATCACGCCACAAAATCCTTTGAACCTAAAGAAAAAATAAGAAGTGTACATAATAATTTGATCAAGTAACCGCACTCACTGGTCTCTCTGTAGCTACAGCCCTTCGAGAAGCCGAACACAGAGAGAAATGGAGGAGAATTATAAAAAACATGAAGGACTTTCATCAGGGACACGACCTTCAGTAATTGAAGACAACGACAAGGAAGAAGTACATAATAAATTGGTTTTATTTAAGGGACAGTAAATAAATTAAAGATAAATGCCTCGCTTGTCTTTAATTTTATTATTCCTGAACCTCGTAGTCCTACTGCTCTTCGCACCCGCGCGATCCTACTGCACGGCGGACGATCCCTCGCGAATACGATATTATCCTTTGTAAAAAAAAATACTATGTTTCTCAGGGATTTAGCTTTCTAATGGTGAAATATTATTTGAAATCTGAACAGTAATTTCGGATTTTATTGATTACCTCTACATACACACATATAAAAAACATTTCCTAGGAAATGTATATAATTCCTAAAATCACTAGGAAATGTGTGAAATAAATTATATTAGACACATTTCCTAAAGAGCAATAGAACATGTATAAAATAATGCTTTCTGTATTAAATAAAACACAACCCAACATATCCTAACCAAACCATGTCTAACCTGACCTAACCAAACCTTGTCTAACCTCGTCTAACCTATCGTTGAAATAATCAAGTAACAATCATAATTCCCACCGCTGGTTAAGTAAGGTTTGTTTGGTTTGGATTTAGTTAAGTTAAGCTAGGTTTGGTTAGGGTATGTAATGTTCTGTTTTATTATAGAAACCATTTTTTTATACATTTCCTAAGAGGATATCGGAATTGTTTTGTATTACAAACAATATTTCATACATTTCCTAAATGGCGTCAGAATTGTACACATTTCCTAGGAAATTCCACACATTCCTGGATTTCACACATTTCCTGTATCATATCTACATAAATAAAGAAGGAAGGGTAATTTTTTCTATGGGAGTCAACACTCGCCAATGAATAGTGCTATCTCATGTGGCCACGCTAAGCACTTGTCTATAGTTTTCTCTGTCTACGGTGTGCGCCGAGTGCTTCTACGCAACACAAGTGTATAAAGTACAGTCGTTGCGATTTGGTCGCCTTGCGATATTAGACTTTTGTTATTATTTGTCGTTTAAGTTATTGCTTAAATTGCTGATTTCTGTTATATGTTACTGCTGTTCCTTTTTGTTTTCTTTTTGAAAGGCTGTTATAATGCCTAGACGTCGAGAAGCTCGAAAAATATAAAGTATCTGAGTTTATGAAGAAAGAAGCTGAAAAAGGCATACAAATTGGCAAAGAGTTGCGGCTGCTACTGGAGTTTCTGTATGGACGGTGCGCAGAATTAACGCCGAAGCAAATAAGTCAGAACTTTGTCCAATTTTCTGTACTCCCGGTAAGAAGATGTCGGGGACAATTGACAACTTTGATCAAGGTGTGATAAAAAGATGTGTGCACAATTTTCACCTCACAGAAATGGAATTGCCAACGTTGAAGGGACTTATAAGGAAATTTCAAGCAGACAAAGATTTTCCAGGTTTTATCACCAGCTTGAGAAGAATATTAAAAAAATTAGGTTTCACATGGGAAAAAACAGCGGATAATAGTTTCTGAAAAGCTAAGCTAAGCTTCTGATAGAACAAACACAGATACGCTTAGAACGTATCGAGTTTTTGGAAAAAATAACAAGATATCGCACAGAAGGCAGACCAATTATTTATACGGATGAGTCGTACATCGACTCCACGCATACCAGCTCACAATATTGGGGCGATGGGACGGTGAAGGGGCTGAAGAAAAATATTTCTAAGGGACAACGTGTGGTCATAGTCCATGCGGATTTAGAAATCGGCTTTGAATCGGAATCACGTCAGCAGATGTTAGAAACTTAACTTTTAAAATAGCTGAGCAAAATGGTTTGAATAACAGATTTAACAAAGAAAAAGAAATTGCAGCGCATTTTTAACGTTGATGAGATTGTTCTCACAACTGTACAAAGAAAGCCAAGGAAAATCCTGGCCCAGAAAGGCAAGCATCAAGTAGGAGCCATAACTAGCAGGGAACGTGGTACCACTACCACAGCTAGCTGTTTGTTGTGCAAACGCAGCAGGATATTTCGTCCCATCCCTTACAATTTTTAAACGTAAGCGAGCCAAAGATGAACTGCAAGATGGTGCGTCACGTGGCACAATTTTTGCATTCAATCTTGACAGTGGTTATATTAACAAAGAAATATTGCTGCAGCATTTTGTGGAAAGTGTAAAACCAACACCGGAAAGGAAGGCTCTCTTAATACTCGATGGACATACATGCCACACGAAAAATTTTGACGCTATTAATTACGCAAAAAAACACAACGTTGTGCTGTTGTCACTTCCCGCTCATACCTCGAATAGACTTCAACCACTTGATACCTCATTTTTCAGACCTTTCAGCTGCTATTTCATAGACGACACCGAAAAATGGCTTCGCTGTAATCCTGGGCGTTGCGCCACAGCATTTCAGAAACTAATAAAGATATATTTCAGGACTATGAGTTTATAACACTAGCAGAGAATGATGACCCTCTTCATGATAACGATAATATAGATATCGATCCTTTGTCTGTGACGTCAAGCACTCAAAGATGTTGCTACACCCCAAACAGCTGGTCTTAACATTCAACAATGCGTCAGTCCCATGAAAATTCAAAACGAACCCGTTGTTAGGATGCAGCCTAACATTAAATACCTACTTTAACAGAATCTCTATTATGTCTTTGTTTAATTTTTTATATTCTTTTTATACTACTCTATGGTTAGTTGAACTCAAAAGGACTTCGCAATAAAACATGCGTATCCACCGTTCTCCAGCTGGCATCGAAACATTGGTCCAATCGACCCGTCAAAAGGATTCGTCACGAAAGCTGCAGAAATTCCAAAGCGTCCTAGTAACTGCATACGCCGATTTTTGTTTTTTGGATTTTGCTATAGAATTACGTAGGAGCAAGCGTGTCCGCACCACTTTAAGAAAAATTCAGGAAGAGGAAGACGCTGAAGAATGTGAAATCTTTTTAAAAAAACTTAGCGGAAAGAATGGAAATAACTTAAAGGTACCTCAGGAAGCACAAAGCTAAAATCACGAGAATGCAGAGTCGATACTACATACCCATGCCGCAATGGATACATGAACTAAAAATGAGTGAGGGACCTCATACTCAACTGCTCGAAGAAAGGAGTTTGACACTCCCTGAAGAAAACGCTCCCGAAACCGACGATATAGCATCAATGGTGCGCCACAAACGGCACAGTCCCCGGCACCGACCAAGTCGTCCCGGAGCTATACAAAGCTGTTCCATGGGAGTTTCTGGAAGAAATGACTAAACTCATGAAAGAAGCTTGGGTAAACAACGCTATATATACCAGAAGAATAGCAGCTCACAAAACAGGTCCCGATCCAAAAAAAGAACCCGCCGAGACAAATTAGCGACTTTCAGAAAATATTCATCTGCAACGTGGGATACAGATTATAGATTATTCCCTTGACCTTTGATGGTGTTGCTCTGCCTTTCAGCAGCGTTGTGAAAAATTTGGGTGTATTTTTCGACACAACCTTATCTTGGTCTCAGCAGGTATCGCAAGTCAGCCGTAAGATTTTCGCTTCCTTGGGATCGCTCAAAAGATGGAAAAATATGCTTCCTATAAGGACCAAGATTGAACTTGCTCAATCTCTCCTCGTTCCAATTCTAGACTATGCAGATGTCTGTTATCTTGACCTCAATGAGGATCTCCTCGATAAGCTTCAGAGGTAGGATAAGCTACAGAACATCTGCATTAGATTCATTTATGGATTGCGCAAGTTCGATCATGTGTCAGAATTTAGGAAATGGCTGACGTGGCTCCCTATCAGGTTGCGCCGGAATGAGCATATCCTTCTACTCCTTTACAAAGTCCTATATGATCCTTGTTCCCCTCCCTACTTGAAGGATTGCTTTCATTATCTGGGTGATGACCACAGCCGCAATGTCCGCTCCAAGAGCGATAATATCCTCCGCGTTCCACGAGCACTCTCTCAGTCGGGGTACTCTAGAGAATCTTTCGTCTCAAGGGCGTCACATCTATGGAATGAACTACCGTATGACATTCGTCACTCTAAATCTCTGTCAAAATTGCATAATTATCTTCTTTCGCAATCAGTTGTTATTTAATTTTCCTATAACTTGTGTATTTATATATATTTATTTAAGTATTTATCTTATTTATTGTACATATATGTGTATGTATGTATGCTTGTATGTATGTATGTATGCTTATAGATATATTGATAGATTAATTAGGTATTAATTGTAATTTTTGTTAAATTTAACTTTCTTTTGCTTCTGCAGCTACTTGAAAATTGTTAAGTTGTCTCTGTAAAGGTAGAGGTTGCCTGGAAGAGATCGCTACAAGCGATAAGGCCGCCTTTGCTTACTCTTAGTTATAGTTTATTGTACCGTTTTGTATTTTAATATTGTGTTTGTTGTAAGCAATAATGAGTTTATCTATCTATCTATCTATCTATCTATCTATCTGGAAAAATTGGATTCTAAGATGGGCGTCTTAGGAAACTACAAAGCTGCTTTCTTAGATAACAGATCAACAGACGACCACATCATTACATTACGTAGAATCGTGGACACTAATTGGCGAGCCGGAAATCAAGTCTACGTGGCGGCACTTGACTCGGAGAAGGCCTTTGATAATGTTAACCTCAACGCCTTAACCGACATTCTTGTCACTAGGGTAGGGCGCCCGCTTACAAACCGAATAATCAAAGCTTGTATGAGCAAAAAAACCTATATATCGTGGTGCGGTCAGAACTCTGAAATCATAACAAAGGGCAAAGGGGTAAAACAGGGGTGTCCGCTATCGCCACGCTTCTGAACCTTAGTCATTGATGAGGTCCTGCGCACACTAGAAGAGGAAGATGAAGCAGTAAGGCTTGACCAGGATGTAGCAATCGCCTTCTTTAGCGGATAACTTCCTATTTTTAGGAGAAAACATAGACATCCTAGACAGAATTGTGTGCAAGTTAAAAATCTTATTAGAAACAGTGGGACTGACGGTAAACTCAACAAAAACTAAATTAATTATAAGAGATCCTTTTGGCCCTTCCGCAGCCCTATAGCTTCCTAGAAACCTCGGTGGCGTACCAATACAACCCGTTGCGGAACTGAAATACCTAGGCACGTAAATTGCGGCAGCACACAACTGTAAGGCCTCTATAAAGGCTCGGTGTGACAAAGCCGTAAAAAAAAAACTAAAATTTTAACAAAGTTTATTTCTGAAAACAAAATAGAGCGGCAAATAGCAAGGCTAATGTACAAAATGGTCATATTGCCTTGCATAACCTACGCTTTAAAGGTGAACTCCCTAACAAGATCCAATAGATCAAGACTTCGGAGGTACGAGCGATATTATTCTTCGAGACATGCTTCCGCGTGTTACACCCCGAAACAAAAAAAATAAATGTGACACTCGAGAGAAAAACGGTCACGAAGATAATAAAAGTTCGCAGAATCTCCTATTACGGTCATATACTCAGACGACCATTACCACTTACTACACGCGGCCCGCGCATATAGGGAACACAAAAAGTAAGTAGGCCGACCTATCCTCATTTGGGTAAATAGTTTAAACCAGGACATCGCTAATTCCCGGAGAAAGAAATCCCAAGCTTACTGGGTGACCATTAAGCCTGTCACACACTGACGCGGCCTGCGGTGGCGGTCTGCTGTTGCCCTCTAGCTTGACCGTGATATCAACACACTGCCGCGGCCGCGGTGGCGGCGGTGGCGGCCTACACGGGACCATTAACTCTAGAGTCCCTTTTGCGACTGGACGTTAGTCAGACGTTTTCAGAAATAGAGAAGTGTGGGTTCATGAAATTCATAAAGAACAGTAGCAACATGGGGAAAACTGGACATTATATCCCAAACTAAGATATGACGAAAATAGATTTTATATTTATTTCATATACATACATTCATATACAATATTAGTCTAGGCTATCCCATATTTTGTTTTCAATCCTATTGTTTTTATAATTTTTATGAGATGTATCATATACCTAAAACTTTATAATTTTGCACTGTTTTAATTAAAATCTTAGTGTTTACATCCATTATCGCACGCGGTATACGCGTCCTGTTGTGAAAATTTACAACTGCCTGCGTATCCGCGTAATGGCCGCTGCGTACCTGCGACTGTCAACTGTGTTTTTCTTCTCTGTGTGTTTAGCGTTTTTCACTTCTTCACTGTTTGTTTGTTTCTAGTTATTTGAAATAGGTGTAAACTTTATTGAGGGAAACACACAGACAGACACGACAGCAGACGAGGACGAAGTCAAGACGAAAATGTTGAAAGAAGGTATATTAAGGCAAGCATTACGAGATTGTCAAAAACCGACTTGACTAAAGTTTGTCGCGAAGAGATAGTTCTTCACAACAACTCCGAGAGAAATTCTCAGAATATGAGAATCTATGCAAGGAATTGCTTTATTTGAACCCTGCTGACTCCGAAAATCTGGAGCTCGTCGAAACAACTTTTTATGATACAATGACAGCTTATGAAAAAACAATACATAGAATCTGTGTTTTACCTATAGATGATAATAATCCTTCATGTGTTGTAAGTAGGTAATCTAATGTACTTAGGTTTGTTTTTGTTTTTTGTGGCCTGGACTACAAACTTTAACACTAAAATTTGTTATAATTCATGCAATATTTAAAATAACTACCTACCATTGTGATAGGCCGTTGTACACCGGGTTTGCAACTAATAAAAATTAACGGTAAAGTTAATCGTAAATTCAATACAAAACAATATTATTCATTTGTTTGGCTTACAGAGTGCATGCTCAAATTTTATTCAATTCTAGCAATATCACATACATACAGGCCATATCAAAAATAAAAATAAATAAATAACAAATATTTGGTCAGTAGAGGACAAATATACATTACTTAGGTTATGGTGTTCTATAGCTTCCCCTTTAGGATTCCCTGTGAGTGATTTTCCCTGTTACTATCAAGAGTGAGTCATTAAAAAGTATATATTTACCTTGATTTGAAATTTTGACATAAGTGCTTTACAGACTTCGGGAATCAGTGAGGAAATAAGTTGTGGTGAAATTTTAAACAGTTCTCCAAGACTGAAATAACTTTCTCCTGTAGCTAAAAACCGCAACGTTACTGCCAATCTCTCTTTAGCGGGTACAGCCCTTCTCCAGCCAGTATTTCTTTTGCTAATGTACATTTCAGTACTATTTAGCAAAAATTCAAAATCTTCATATGTCATTCTCAGAAACCCAAAGAACATGCTGTTGCGGAAACGCTGACACCCCACATCATCTTTTTTATACTCTTCTATCATTACAGTACCGTTCCGCCATTTTCTATTTTGTAAACTTGGGCGCACCCAAAACCTTCTCGTCCTTTTGTATTTTTTTCTTATTAAAATAAAAAATATAACTGCAGCGGCTGTGCTAATGATTTCCGTATTCATTGTAACCAACCAACCCTAAAATGTGCACTTCACTAGCGTTCTATGTGACTGTCACAACTGGAATGATGCTTGGCGGCTTTGCGCGGCTTGTGCTGGCGGCTTGTATTGCCGGCGGCATAGCCGCTCGGCATAAACCCGGCGGCATTGCCGCCGGCATGTGTGTAGTAGCCTTAAGACGTGTTAGAGGTTCCGCGATCTTTGCAAATGAAACGTCTGTACCACGAACAGGTTTGCAAGAATGAGATGAGATGTTTCAGATAGCTTGGTGTCGGTAGGTCCAATATCGCAGCTGTTTTGCTCGGATCCATTTTAAGTCCTTCCTGGGTTATTAAGTGGCCTAAATATTTTATTTCTGGATAACAGAAGCGGCACTTCTTCTCGTTCGCCGTGAGATTATACATCTCAGTTGTTGCTCAAGTCTTGTAGATGTGTTTCAGAATCCGGTGACATAATGACTAGGTCATCCAGGTATGCCAACATTTTAACATTGATAAGGCTGGTTCTGAACCCGTCAGTCACCCTCTGGAATGTAGCTGGTGCATTCCGCAACCCGAAAGGCATTCTTTTAAATCTATAAATGCTGAATGGCGTAATGAATGCTATTTTGTCTTGGTCTTCCTCTCGCACTTTGATTTGCCAATAGCCGGCTTTCAAATCCAATGTTGACATGAAGGGACTTGGTTAGATTTCATGAAGAAGATCGTCGATACGTGGAATCGGGTATTGATCAGGTATGGTCACCGCATTCAATCGACGATAATCGATGCAGACTCTGATTTCGCCGCGTTCGATTTGTTCGGACCACTACCAGGGCCCCAAGTCTGCTATTTTTTGTCATTGTAACGCCATCGAAACTCAACTGTCATTGAACTGCCATTGTGATTTTTCTATACTATAAACTGTTAGCAGAATACGAAATGACCAAATTGATACAACTGAGATCCAATTGACATCCAACTGAAACGGTTTTCATTTAGCAGACTTAGGGCCCTGCTTCCTATGATAACAAAACATGGATTTTTATAGTGGAAGACTTAGCATCGTGATGGGTGGAATTATTCGCTCTTGAGACAGCTACCGCAGAGAAGTGCGCCACCACACTGATAAATTAAGTTTTTCTAAGATACGGTGTACCTAGACGCATGACCAGCGACAATGGGACGCAATTGTGAGCGCTGTGATGCAGCAAGTGTCGCACAGCTTTAAAATCAAGCAGTGATTCACCCCACTTTACCACCCAGAAGCAAATCCGGTGGAGCGGAAAAATCGCGACTTGAAAACACAACTAGCGATTCTTGTGGAAGGCAATCAGAACAGATGGTGAGACCAGCTACCAAGTATACCTACAATTTGCCATGAACACCGCCTTATGTTCATCAACGCGCTTCACGCCATCCTACTTGACTTTTGGGAGAGAGTTGAGGACACCACATGATAACTTAGTGGATTTTCGACAAATTCTCCTGACCGATAAATTCCTACCTGAGATAACCCCGAAGCTGAAGCTACTCGCTGATAGCCTCATATAAGTTAGTGAAGTCCAAGAAATGAAGGAAGAGTCCCGGAAAGCGATTGTTGATCAGCATAGAGAAGAGCACCCAGATTATAAGACTGGAGACTTGGTTCTGGTGAATTTGCACCCCATCAGTAAATCTTCTCAAGGCTTTTCTACGCAAGTATCTACTTTAGTTATGGTGAATGGCCAAGGCAGTAAAGGTGAAAGTAATAAAGGTGGTGTAAAAGATCCAGAAATTACCATGGCGCCGATAGATTTGAACATTTTGTTGAAATTCATCAACAAATTTGATGGGACCCTTGAAAAGTTGAACGCTTTCATAACCAATTGCAATAATGCCATCACCCTGGCTGATGCTACTCAAACAGACATTCTCTTCAAGTACATTCTGAGCCAATTAGAAGGAAGAGCTGAAATCACGTGCTCCATAAAAGAATTTGATAGGTAGGACCAACTCGAAATATTTCTTTTGGAAAATTTTGGGGAGGAGAAACACTATGCTTATTTGTTAACCGAACTTCAAACTTCAAAACAATTACCAGTCAAAGACTATGACACTGTCTATGATGCTTTTACCGACAGGACATTATAGACCATTAAGGACATTATAGACCGTATCGTTCTGGAAACTAATCGCTATGCGAAGCAGACAATCGACACCATGAAAGCGGAAGAAACCATTGAAACCAAATTCTTGTCTGCATAACTGGAAAGACACGAATGCAGACGAGATAACGGTTTTGTTTGCTGTTTTTATGTACGTGGGCATTGATCCACGGACAAAGCTTATTGAGTATTGGAAGGCAGATGATTTACTGGAGATGCCCAGGTTCAGGAAATTGATGTCGTACAATCGCTACATCTTGCTGAGCAAATTTCTTCATTTTGTGGACAATTCTGATTCAGAACTTCAGTCAGCTCACTCCAGTGGTAGGCAAAGGGATCCTACATCTGCGCCTTCTTTGTCCAACACGCAAGGGAGAAACATTGTCTCCTTGCCTGTTCAACGCTCTAGTTCGAACGCCCGACGAATTATTTGGAGAGAAACTAACATGAGCACTAAAACTGAAATTTAAAACTTTACAGAGAATAGTTATTCTGATGAATTGCTTGAACTGGAAACTCCATATCAGTTCTTCACATATTTTTTTACACAAACTGTTCAATAAAAAGTTGTTGGAGAAAGTAATGTGTTTGCCACACAAAAAAATCTTTCTAATCCGTTTTATATAACAAAAACTGACCTCAATAAATTTCTGGGAATTCTCACTTATTCATCTATTGTAAAATACTCAAATTTTCGCCTTTATTGGTCTGGTAATTATGGCTACGACCCAATAAAATCTACTATGAGTCAAAAGCAGTTTTCGAAAATTTCATCTATATTACATTTCAATGATAACAGTCAACATTTACCTCAACATGATCGTCTGGATAGGTCATGATAGTGACAGAATTGAACAACAGGTTTGTAACGATTCCCCTTGAACAGCGTTTATCAATTGATGAACAAATGTGTGCAACCAAAATGAGTCACTTTATGAAACAATACCTACCAAACAAACCCCATAAATGGGGTTTCGAATTGTTTCTCATTTGCAGCATCTAAGGATTTGCTCACAAGTTTGAAACTTATTCAGGAAGCGAAAATCATTCGCAAGTTAATGGAGAATCAGACCTGGGAGCAACTGGTAATACCGTTGTTCGTTTAGCCCGTATAATTCCAAGATACTTCAATCACATAATATATTTTGATAATTTTTATACTTCCGTTCCTCTTGCCACATACTTAGCATAAAAAGGGATTTATTGCCTAGGAACTGTGCAACAAAACTGTAGTAAAGGTGGTTTGTATATTTGAACTACTTGACATTGGCTGTTTGTCCAGTATCGGAATGCCAAAAAGTATTAAGAACATGGTGCTCTTAGAGAACTGCCAGATTGTCAGGCACATGTTTTGTAATTTTTGAAGATTAATAAAACTTATGTGTTTCATAGTTAAAATCTATTATTATTTCAACTACATAAGATACTACATGGCGCAGCCGAACACGGATTTTTCGCTCCTAAGAAAATATTTTTTTGAGGTTATAATAATTCACATGGCTGAAGAAAACATGACTGGTGTGGAGTATAGAATGCCGGCTCCTCTAAACCTTGATAGTTTGGAAGATCAATATTTACAATGGAAGCGCTTTCAAGCAAGTTTTAAGATATTCCTTACTGCAGCGGGTCTCGGCAGAGTTACGGAACTAAGGAAAGCCGCCATCTTTTTAAACTGCATTGGGCAGTCGGCTGAGGAATTGTATTACAGTACGCTAAAAACAAATGAAGATACAGACGATGATAAGCTTGATGATGTAATTCAAGCATTTGAATTAAATGAATTAATGAAATAAAAGCCTACCTAAGAAAATGCGCACCTAAGGGTCAAGACATGACATTTTCTTAAGTTTCAAATTTCGTAATTTTATTAAAATATTGATTTCAAATCATTAGTTTTTTATTTAGCTCTTTTTAAGTAAAACAATCAGCTCCTTTTTAGCTCTCTTTTCATTGCCTGCTAGCTCACTTTCCAAATACAGAGTTGGCAACACTGCCGGACTCAGCAGTAGACTTCACTGCAGGCCCTGTCAACATTGTATGGAGTTACAAAAATTACCTAATTGGGGAAACTTTTATCTTTGCCTTTTTAAAGAAGTCCATTAAATTTTCAGTTTAATATATATTTTTTACAAAATGATGACTTAAAAAACAATGATACTATTTTGAATTATGTACGTTTTATTTTTTCAAAAATAACTACGAGTAATATTTTAAGAAAACAATTAAACATATTTAAGTAATACTAATTTCAAAAAATTTATACAAAATATTATATGTGTGTGATAGCCACCCAGAAAACATGTGCAGCCCCTGTCAACTTTCATCATTGCCATTTCAATAAGGCATGTTCATTTCCATTTTAATATATATTTTTCAACAAAATATGTCTGTGAAATAATTTGGAATATTTAAAATAAGTTCGAGTATGTTTTTACAAATGTTATTACGATAGTCAATTGAAATAAACTGAGGAATTTATTTTATTTGCGTGGTTTGTTTTTATTCCATAAAATTTATTTGTTTATGCTGACAACACTAAACTGACATGAAAACAAAATGTCGATTCCTCTTTTATAAACTCTGCCAAGGAGTAATATTGTTCTTTGATTTCGTTTGTTCGGCGTTGTTTTTTGTTGGTTGATCTCTCCTCTAATAAACTATAAATGATAATGACCGAAAAGAGCAGAAAGTGTTTTAAGTGCGGCAAATCTTCCGTGACAAACAAGCTTTTTCGCTATCCGAAACCTGGAGTCCGGAACATTTTGAAGTAAGTTTTATAATAGCTCTTGTTTAGTTATAAAGTTATGTTTTAACGGCAATGCACGAGCTAAGCGAGTGGAATGAGCGTGCCACGTAAGGCGCCGGCCGGCGATGTGCCAGAAACGAGATGCCTTGTCGTTTCTGGCACATCATGTGTGTGTGAAAACATAACCTCTAAATGTATGAAAATTTGGGAAGGATTTCCACTCTTTTCGCGTTACTCGGTGACCCTCTATTAATGCCGCAGGATACTGAAGGAACCCCCAAATATTCAACTCAAGCGCATTCTACCAGTAATTTTGCTTTTATTAAATTTGCATGAAAAGTGGTAATAAAAAGTAAGTGCTACCGAGACATTTACCTTTTGTTACAGTATAGTGTGAAACGGCCCTATATTGCTATACTATGTGGTTAGATCACTTTCTGTAATGGCTGCCGTGTAGGAGTCATTGTCCGTGTTACAAGAACAAATAAATTATCCTGTGGCAGATTATGGTGCTGTTTTATTAAATATTAACAGGTAATGGGCCCAGCGCCATAACTCTGGTCGCAGGATAAGCGGAGGACAGCTGTTTCGTCAAAAATAAAAGGGAAAATTATCGTCGGATCGTCGGGACGTTCGCCATATTGCGTTGCGAGCAACATCGAGACCGTCGGGAAGGGAAAAATACTCGCAATTAGTGAAGAAGGAAGGAAAAAGATAAAACAGGGAGGAGATACAATGTCGGGCAACGTCGGGTCATCATCCACTATTATACTGGAGGGTTCTAAAAATTGGTCAGTATGGAAGTTCCAGACAATGGTACTTTTAAGGGGAAAAGGACTGATGGAAGTAGTGGATCGAAAGTCAACAAAGCCAGAAAAGGAGAAAATTGAAGCAGTTGCGGCCTGGGAGTCACAAGATTCCAAGGCTCAAACGATACTTGTGACCAGGATGTCGGAAAAGGTGATGCTGCATATAATGACGTGTGAAACGTCCAACCAAATGTGGAGAAAGTTGACAAGTGTCTACGAACAAAAGACTGAGTCGAGTATACACATTGTACAGCAAAGATTCTTTAATTACAAGTATGAAGAAGACACTGAGATGGCTTGGGAGTCAGCACCTGAAAGTAAACAAACTCTTGAAGACTTAACAGCGAGGTTGCTCATGGAGGAAGAAAGATTAAAAGAAAAAATGGGTTCATCTCAGCAATCGACAGCATTAGTCGGTAACATTGGAAAAGTCATATGCAAGAAATGCAAGAAAGTTGGACATCATGAACAGGTTTGCAAGAGTGATCAAAGATATTTCGTGTGTAATAAAGTCGGTCATTATAAGAGAGACTGCAGATTCAGAAAAAACAACTACAACAAGGTTAGCAAAGATAATAAATACAATAATAGGAACAATAATGCTTTCATATCAACGTCTTTTAACCTTAGCAGTGATGAAAGTGAAAACTTATCCAAATTGATGTACAAAAAGTGGATCGCTGACAGCGGTGCAAGCGAACATATGAGTTATAACCGTGAAATGTTCGAAGATATAAAAGACGTACAAGATAGATATGTGATGATAATAGGAGATGGAAGAAGACTTAAAGCACAAGGCGTGGGCATAGTTCATGTTGAGGCCTATGATGGAAACTCATGGATTGACACAACTCTCAATGATGTATTATATGTACCAGGACTAAAAATGAACTTATTCTCAGTGCACAGTGCTTTGGCAAGAAAATACAAGCTCGAAGCAGATGAGAAATTCTGTGAATTTAAGAAAGACAACAAAGTAAGAGCCAGGGGGATACTTGATGGAAACTTTGGAAAATTTTATGTGATGCAATTCCGTTGTATGCACAAGAAGAATGAGCATGCAAACATAGCAAGCCTGTAAACATGGCATGAAAAACTAGCTCATCAAAACAAGGCAGCAGTGAAGACAGTATTAAAAGATAATAACATAAAATTTGAAGATGATACAAAGGAATGTACGGCATGTTTGAAAGGAAAACAACACCGAAATACTTTCAAAAGATCAGAATCTCAAGCATCCGAAATATGTGAACACATTGTGACGTATGTGGTCCAATGGAAATAGAATCGATGGGAGGATCAAGATATTTTCTTTTGATGAAAGATGACTTGTCAAATTATAGAACGGTATATTTCATGAAGAAGAAAAGTGAAACAGCAAAATACATGAGACATTTTCTAAAGTATACAGAAACAATAAGAGGAAAAAAGGTTAAAACAGTCGGAACAGATAATGGTACAGAATTTGTCAACCACGAAATGAAACAGCTATTCGAAGAAAATGGAATTATCTTTCAAAGAACTGTACCATATACTCCCGAACAAAATGGGTGTGTACAAAGGGTAAATATAACATTAGTTGAGGCAGCAAGAACACTGCTACAAGCCAAAGAGATGCCTAAGACCTTTTGGGCTGAAGCTGTAAATACAGCAGCATATGTCATAAACAGAACAGGTAAAACTTTTGACATAAACAACTTGAAAGTTTTTGGTTGCAAAGTCTACTGCCATAATTCCATGTGAGAAAAGAAGAAAATGGGATTCAAAGAGTGAAGAGGGAATATTCATGGGTTATGAAGAAAATACTAAAGGTTTCAGAGTTTATTTTCCAAATAGAAAGTCAGTTCATATTAAAATAAATGTTTATTAACCTAAACCTAAAAGAACCTAAATACAGAAGAAGAAAGAAAAACTGTTGAAGAAACTCAAATATTAGAACAAGAAAGTACACAAGGGGAGAGTACAGAAAACGATGTTAGAAACAGACAGAGAAGAATAGTGAGAGAACCAACTTGGGCAAAAGACTATGACTTTAACTATCTAACTATGATGGAAGAACCACTAACATACAAAGAAGCAATAGAAAAGGATCCAGGATGGATAGCAGCTATTGACAAGGAAATAAATTCATTGAAAAATCTAGAAACATGGATAGAATGTGACTTACCTGAGAAGGAAAAGGCCATTGATACGAAATGGATATTCAAAATTAAACCAGATGGGACTAAAAGAGCGAGATTGGTGGCACGAGGATTTCAACAAGAGACTGATATGAATGTGTATTCACCAGTCGCTAAAATGGCAACTATAAGAATGGCACTATCTCAAACAGTGCAAAATGACTATAGCATTAAGCAGATGGATATCCCTACGGCATTTCTAAATGGTGATGTGAAGTCAGAGGTATATATTAAAATGCCAGAAGGAGTTGAAAGTTCAGATAAAAGCAAGAACAAAGTCTTAAAGTTACAGAGAGCACTATATGGTCTGAAAGAGTCACCTAAGTGTTGGAATGAAAAATTTGATCAGTTTTGTACTTGCATTGGCATGAAAAGATCCCACCATGATACATGCCTTTACACGGGCCTAGATATTTGGCTATTAGTATTTGTCGATGACATATTATTGATTGGAAAAGAGGAAAATATAGAGAAAGTATCAGACGGATTAAAAGAAAGATTCAAGGCTAAAGATTTAGGAAATATAAAAGTTTTTCTAGGTATGAACATCAAGAAAGACAAAGACCAAATAAAAATATCACAGAAAGACTTTATTCTGAAAATAGTAACACAATACAAGATGACAGATGCAAAGGAAGCAAAGACCCCGATGGAGACCAACTTCCAAGTACCTGAAACAGAAAACAAAATTAGTGTACCATACAGAGAATTGATTGGAAGTTTGACATACTTAGCAATGATAAGTAGACCGGATATTGCTTTTGCTACGTCATATCTGAGTCGTTACTTGGAGTCACCTACACAAACCACATGGAAAGCAGCAAAGCGCGTGTTACGATACCTAAAAGGGACCATAAACATGGAACTTGTATACAGAAAGTATAAAGAGAATCACAATGCAGTGGTGGCATACACTGATGCTGACTGGGCTGGTGATCAGAGCAGCAGGAAGAGTGTGAGTGGTATGGTTCTATACCACAATGGTAATCTCGTGTCGTGGTCTTCAAAGAAGCAGCAAGCAGTCGCACTATCGACGGCAGAGGCGGAGTTTGTTGCCGCGGCTCACTGCATAAGTGAAATCATGTTTATGAAGGGTTTGGCCAGTGAATTCCAACCGGTAACTGAATCTAAGATATATGCGGATAACCAGAGTGCTATTAAGATGATGGACAATTGCGAGAACACTAAGAGATCGAAGCATATAGACATAAAATATCATTTTGTGAAGGACATTGTTTACAAGAAGAAAGTGAATGTGAGTTACATCAAAACAGAGGAAAATGTGGCGCAAGTTATGACTAAGCCACTAATAACTGTTAAGTTTAATTTTTGTTGTAAAAATATGTTAAATTAATAGGTAAATTTGTAACTCTGTGTTGTTTGGAATTTGTAAGAGAGGTTATTTTCCATAATGTCAAATGTCAGATTTGGGGTTGCTGTGTTCAAATTAATGTTGCCAATTCCAAGTCTTTAAAAGGTGAAGATTTTTTGGTAAAATGTTTAAATAATTAAAAATGTTAATAATTTGAATTTTAACTTATAATTAAAGGTTAAAGACTTGAAATTGAGGGGGAGTGTTGCAGTATAGTGTGAAACGGCCCTATATTGCTATACTCTGTGGTTAGATCACTTTCTGTAATAGCTGCCGTGTAGGAGTCATTGTCCGTGTTACAAGAACAAATAAGTTATCCTGTGGCAGATTATGGTGCTGTGTTATTAAATATTAACACCTTTTAAGGAATACATGCCCTTATTTGATCTCATTATTAAGATGTCAGTGGTAATTAAATAAGTTACATTAGTAGAAAGTAAACTACATCTACATGGCCAGCTTGCCATTATTGTTTTGTACTGTTTGTTTTCAGGTGCTCGCTGTGGGCAAAATATCTGTTTCCTTCAGAAGATCAACATTTGTCAATCGAATTTATGAAAAAGCTGCATAGTGAACACAGGATGTTATGTCAAGATCACTTTGTGGATGATGATTTTACTGATGCTTCTAAAAAAGATTGTTATATACTGCAGTCCCATGTGATGTAATTACTACATACATACATACACACATATCATGCCTTTATTCCTTGCGGGGTAGGCAGAGCGTTAACACGGCTTCAAACGGTTTCTTATACTGAATTGCACCATGCATGTTTTTGTTGTTGGAACTTGCAAAAAGTATCTTTTCTTTATTTACAGACAAAACAAATATAAATGAGCTTGCCGTCATATGAGACTGAACCAAACGAAAATATACCTCCTCGAACATACCAAAACCAAAGTAGACAGAATGACCCAGAATATGTTCCAAAGGAAAGTTCTTTACTTGCCAAAAGAACACAGTGTCTGTCTGAAATTACTAATAAAATACAGTCTCAACCCAGCACCTCACATGAAAAGAACAAAAGTGCTTTTCCTAGCATCTCAGCTGAAAAACATCCTGAAGCCTCACCAAGTGCAATTAAAACTGAAAGGGAAATAAAATTGTATAAAACATGTACCAAGTACATGAGGGCACTATGTAATTTGCGAAATCGAATGAAGAATTAAATGAAAAAAAAAGGCCATATTAAATGAGTTAGCGTGCTTACAGACGTGCGACAGTATGCGGCGATGACCGACGACGACAGCCGACGTCAACTCGCGACTGAAGTCGCGCGACGCCGCGCGACCTTCTTCGGAAGCTGTCGTCGGCGGTCGCGCGGCATCGCGCGACTCCGCGCGACCGTTCCTTGGTGGCGCGATTTTTATCAGTCGACCGCCATTAGTTTAAGAGCTTACACGTATTTCATTAAAATGAGTGTGAATTATGATATTGATGCATTAATTGCATCTATCAAAAAGCATGAATGTCTATGGAATCCGAAAAAACGGGAATACAGTGATAAGATTATTAAAAATAGAGCATGGATGTCAATTTGCATTGAAATAATCCTTGATTTTGAAAATAAAACAGTTGGGGAAAAAAATTCTGCTGGTAAGTAAACTTTATTTGGTTTTGTTACATATTTCTACCTGTTTGTTTTAAATAAAACTTGATTGCCAAGGAACGCTACCCTCATCACTTGAAAAAAAATCGGCAAATTTATCTCTTACGCTTCTCGCTGATATTTCATTGTTTTCAATGTTTTCACTTGTATTTTCTAAGCCACTGATTTCCATCATATCTTCAAATTTAAATCCATCTCTGTCCCGTACAAAATTGTGCAATACACAACACGCTTTTACTACATCCTTAGAGAAATCCAAAGTTAGGTTAATTGGAGTATGAAATATGCGCCATTTGTTGGTAAGTATTCCGAATGAGCATTCGACATATCTCCTAGCCCGTGACAATCGATAGTTAAAAACTCTGTTTTTCAACGGAAGGTTTCTGCCTGGGTACGGGCGTAACAAATTTCTTGATAAACTGAACGCTTCATCTCCAACGAATACATAGGGCAAAGCAATACCATTGCATGTGATCGGTGTTGGTTCTGGAATGTTTAAGGTATTTTCCTGTAGTTTTTGGTAAAGGGATGTTTCTTCAAATATAGTGGAGTCAGAATGTCGCCCATAAGCACCTATATCAACATAAGTGAATTTGTAATCGCTATCACAAATAGCTAAAAGAATAATCGAAAAATAGTTCTTATAATTGTAATGAGTGGAACCAGAGTTTTGGGGTTTAAAAATTCTGATATGCTTCCCATCCACAGCACCCAGACAGTTGGGAAAATTGGCACGTTTTTTGAAATTTTCAGCTATCATTTTCCACTTTTCTTCAGATGGTTCTGGAATGTTGTCATTCTTCATAAGAATCCAGATCTTTTGGCAAACTTCTCTTATTATTTCACTTATAGTAGAAATTCCACATCTATAAGAATTTTGAAGATCTTCAAAAGAACATCCAGTGGCTAAAAACCTGAAATTGAAATAAAAATTAAAAACTTAACTATTATTTAATTACAGCTATCGAGTTGCAAACAAAATGGAAAAATTTAAGGGATGGCTTTGTGAGGTACTGCAGAAATTCTAAGAAAAAAAGTGGTTCCGCGGCGTCCACAATAAGGCAATATCCATATTATGAAGAAATGCTTTTCTTAAAAGATGTCTGTAACGACAGGGGCTCCACTACTTCTAGTATATCTTTGCCATCAGAGTCGCCCACGGCCACCTCCACGGCCATGCCCACAGATATCACTGACACTTCACAGCAGACAACAACGCAACGAAAGCGAAAGGCCAAAGAAGATGCATTGATAGATCAATTGTCAAGGCGTTTAAATGACAAAATGAATCAAGATCAATCGGATAAACATGAAGATGAGGATAAATTATTTTTGTTGTCGTTGCTGAGCGATTTCAAAAAGATTTCAGACGATTATAAACTTGACGCAAAAGGTGATATAATTCAGGTCATTAAAAATTATAAGAAAGCTTCAGTAAATAATTACAACTATACTGGTTATTCTACCTATTCCCGTCAAGCACCTGATCCAAACTTTGCCGGTTACTGTGCAGGTTACTCCTCTGGCCTACCTCCACCACCTCCTCCCCCTCCCTCGAACAATGAAACTCAACCGGATCCAAGACCTGACAGTCAGCTATCATTTAACTCGTACGAAAGTGAAACTTCGTCATTAATTACCGACCTTTTTATGTAGTATATATGAAAATTTTTTTAACTGTCTGCTGATTTTTAAAAAAATACTCAAAAATTATACTTGAGTTATTTATTATTTACCTAACTTTGCTCAATTACAAGACTGATTAATTAAAGTAATGTTAAGTTTAAAATTGTTTTAGTTTGTTTCAAAATTGAGGGCAATTTTTTATATATTACCTACTACTAAGCGTAGATATATTAAAACTGAATAAGTGTGTTACTTACATGCTATAATTAAAACTGATTTTGTTTAAATGATTAAGTAATACCTTTAATAAACAAGAAAACTCAAATGTCTATTTTATTTTTATATTATTAGTGGCCACAAAAAACAACTGTGATCTTGTTGCATTAAAAATATATTATAAAATGGTACTTACCTTATTGTCATGGCAATTCTCTCCTCGGCTGAAATACTTTTTCTCATTACAGTATCTTGACGAGTTATGGAATCCCTTAATATGTTAGTCAAGAAGGCAAATGATGCAATGGACATTCTAAAATAATTAAAAAACTTTTTTGCATCTTTTCGTAGAAGTGGATATAAATTAACGAAGTTACTGTCTTGTTGTCTGTATGTTAAAATTTCATGCACCCAAATCGACCGGTTTTTCCTTCTTCGTCGCCGTCTAAGCAACAAAAGTAGAAGAAGAACTTCTTCAGAATCCATTATTGAGATACAAATTTTGAAATACGTGCAATCTCTCTGACTATTCTAACCATGAATGATTCGAATGATTCACAATTGGTGTCATCGAGGGTCGCGACAGCTAACGGCTGGTGCCGTTAGTTGATATCGACGGTTGCGCGCGGCAGTCGCGCGACGTCGCTCGGCGTCGCGCGGTGTCGCGCGCTTCATACTGTCGTACGTCTGTAAGCACCCTTAACAGAAAATAACACAAGCTTTCAAAAAAGCTGACTAATTCATTTGCCTTCTTGTTACAAGGACAGATAAGAAACAATAATAAAGGTCAAACCGCACTTGAGCGGCACGGCGCGGCGCTGCAGCGGAGCGGCGCGGCACAAAAGATATTATTTGTATTGATTTGTATGAACTAAACCGCACTACAAGGGCGCGGCAGAGTGGCGGCTCGGCGCGGCGCGGCAGAGTGGCGGCTCGGCGCGGCGCGGCTAAGTTGCTTCTGGAGAATATTTTGCCGCTCCGCGTCGCACCGCGCCGCGCCGTTCCGTTGTCGCTAGTGCGTGATAGCAAACGTCAGCGGAACGGCGCGGCGCGGCGTTGGTTCTTGTCAGTTCATGTTCAGCCGGCAAGCTATCAAGATGGATGAAGAAAATTTAATTCAACTTGTTAGTGGTTACCCTGAATTATATGATTTGGAAGACCCTAACTACATTAATCAAATAGTGTACACATGCTTACACTATGACAAAATCCTACCTACTATTATATTGCTTCATCAAAAAGTATAATATAGAGACAATTTTTGTTTTGTAATGCATACATTTAAAAATGACTGGACCATTTTCATAACATTATTTCTCTGCTACAAACCAACATTGTAACTGATAAGATTAATATAGAACAGTGGGTCTACTCTAGAATGTGTCATGAATTAACACAGCAGAAAACAATGACCACTATTTACTTTAGTTTAACTTACTTATGATGACTTCGTAACAATTTCGTTACAGATTTTTACTAATCAGTTTAGTTCTCATGTCGTTACGGTACATCTATTTTGAATTTCACCCTTATACGTTATAGAAAAAAAGGAGCTCACCAATTCAAACGGTCAAATAATTTCTTGGGAACGAAACGAAACTTAATGAATTGCTGCAAAATTAAAAACTCTACTTGGCAACCGAATTACGAAACTATCAATTATGGCAAAAAAATCATGAAAGTTTAGTTAGCAGCTCAAACTTAAAGTGATTCAGTTGCTTAATCCTTATCATTTCGAAATTGAAACCTAGACTTACTTGAATTTTAACACCATGAGGCCACTGTTGAATTTATCAAAAACATCAACAACAAATATAGTTTCATAATAAGTTCGCCATTTCCTCTCTATAAGGTGTAAAAATATTAGCTGCAAATATTTTAAGAGGTGAACCAGTCCACAATTACGGGCCGACAAGTCACTTTGTATGGGACGTCCAAAATTATTTTTCATATAACGACCTATGTTTCTAGCGGAAAGTTGCGGAAATTTTTACACCCTGTATATCTGTGCTCATCAAATATAGATGAAGGACCAAACTCATCAAAACAAAACTGCCAACTAAATTACGACTTAAAATCTATTGAAAATTACATAAACATTATCAAAAGAGATATTCAATCCATAAATGATGATAACAAGACTATACTCGAGATCCTTAATACCATTTTAAATAATCAAGTCATCATACATAACGCAGTTGAACCGATTGAACGAAAAGTGACTGAACTACAAGTCGCGAATGAAGAATTGGAAGATGGGAGGTCGAAAAATTGTATTCATATTACGACCTATGTTTCTAGGCGAAAGTTGTTTATTTTCATGGGCTGATACACCCCTCAAAATATTTGCATATTATTATAGAAAGAAAAAATATCATACAAATCAAGACCAAGGAATAGATGAAAATGTTCCAATTGTAAGTATTTATTTTAGAACAAAGGTAGGGTAGGGGTAAAAATCTTTCTCACATAACTTTGAAACGGCTGAACCGATTGGGTTGAAATTTTATATGGAGGTTAAGGGTAAGTTAGGGTAGGGATAAACGTCTTTTTATGCGTAAAGTACCAACAAGTATCGTGCGAAGCCGGGCCGGGCAGCTAGTTAATGATATGAATAAAAAACAAGTTACAAACTTTACTATTAGGTTCTCGGCTAGTCCGTTGTGTATCGTTTGGTAAAATTTTGATCATAAGTTTAATAATATTTCACTTTTAGATTAAAGAAGAACAAGAAATTAATGCAAAATGCCTTGAAATCAATGATGATGTACAGGGACCAAAATCACCGCAACCGATTTTAGACAGTTTATTAACTTCTGAAGCAGGCAAAACAAATTTTGAAAATGTACAGCTACCCTCAATTTCAATAGAAGCAAATAATGACATTCCTGATACAAGTAATGTAAGTACTAATTAGTGCTAAAAACTGACTTTGTTAATTTTGGAATAAAACTTTTTAACTATTTATTCTTTTTCAGGGCTATGTGAATGTACCAACAACATCTACTTTAGACTCCACTGATTCAGAACTTGTAAGATCTATTTGATTAGTTGAATTATTATGTTTGTCTAAAAATAAATAATAACTTTTTGTTATGGTTTTCTAGATTATCGAAGAAAGAAATTCACAAGTTAATAATTCTAAGGGTCTCACCAGACAGACAGCGGTCACGCGGTCAAGCGTTCAAGCGGTCAGTTTTGCGTTCTTTGTGTTATATTACGTTACATAGATCAACTCACACAGGAGGCATTCTGACCGCGTCGGTCAAGTAGAACGCACGCGTTCGCGCGTTTATTGCTATTTTGGTGACCAAATTCGAACGAAGATGGAGACCGAAAAGCTAATTATGTTAGTACGTGAAAGGCATTTTTTATACGATGCGAAGGATAACGATTATAAAAACCGAGGAAAAGTAGCCGAAGCATGGTTGGAAATTGCCAGAGAAATGGGAAACGAAAATGGTAAGTCTAAAATAGATTTTTTGGGATCATGTATTTTTTCCACTCGTTTTAAAACTTCATTTTTTAAGGAAAATAGGAATGTGTTTTTATTAGCTGTTTTTTGTAGAATAATAATAGAACTTCAAACATTATAAATTTTTATTACATCGTCATTATTCCATCTTAGGTTATTCCCAATGACGTTTAATATTAAACGTCGACGTTATTCATTAGTCATTGGTTATTCCAGCCAAAATTTAAAGTCAGTAAATTTAAAATTTAACTTGCAAACACTAAAGAGACTGTAATGCATATAGGTAATACTCCTTGTAATGCCTTATTTATGATCAGACCTCGGAATTTTTGGTGCTGTCTAGATCGTCAATTAGTGCTTGACACGTCGATAAATTTAGATATCAATACAATACTTGCTGCTCTCTGATTTTCTTGTGAACTGTTGGACTACTTCAATATAGATTATATTTATTTATAAATATACCTACCGATGCTAAAATCTCAATATGAATTAAGAAATACAGTGCCTATAACAATACCTTCTCAAATTACTTTACAATAAAAACATTTGTGTTCCTTTCTTTATTTTCATTTTTACTTAAAAATAATATACATACTTACTATAAGTCTATATTGTAGCTATATAACAGTTCACATGAAAAGCCGAGGGATATCATTAGCTGTATCGATATGATAATTTATCGACATGTTACAATAACTGACACATCAAATATCACCAAAAATTCCGGAGTCCGGAGTCTGTTTGATACATACTTAAGAACCGATATAAAATAGTATCTATGAAGAACAAATGCAGTCTGACACTTAATATGTTAATGTTGACTAAAATATGAAATAAAGTGTTCACGAACTTCATATGCTGTCATATTACTTCTCTGGGCATTTGGTGCTAAATCATTAAAAGATCGGGCATTAACACAGTAACGACGAACCATATCCTCATCTACCACTTTGTTGTCTCCCTTAATTCTGAGGTAATTGTGTAAGCAACAAGCAGCTTTTATTACTTCGTCTGTGGTTTCTGTGTTTAATTCAATTTCATTCATAAAAGCCCTCCATTTCTGAGCCAAAATTCCAAATGCACTCTCTACTATACGCAGTGCACCACAAAGTCTGCGATTGTAATTAGCTTTTCTAAGGTCCCGAATTACTATGTCTGTAGGAAATGGTCTCATTAAAAAAAATTCTAACTTGAAACCACCATCTCCAAGAAATATGTGAGGCACAGGTACTTCCATCCCTGGCAATGGCTTTGGTGGTGGTATATTAAGCTCATTGTCGATCAACTTTTTGTAAAAGACAGAATTATGAAAAATTGTGCTGTGACTGTCTTTGCCGTAACTACCTACGTCAATCATAATAAATTTATAATCAGAGTCTACCACTGCCAGCAATACTGTTGAGAATTTTTGCTTATGACAATAATGCAAAGACCCCGTGTTGGATGGGCATTTTATTGTTACATGTTTGCCATCTATACTGCCTAGACAATTCGGAAATCTCCATCTTTCATGAAATCCGATGACAGACTGCTTCCACATTTCTTCAGACGGGAATGGCATGTATGTTGGTTGTGGATTTTTCCAAATTGCACTACATGTTTCCTTGATTATTGTTCTAACAGTAGATGTTCCCATACAATATGAATTGCTTATTGTGGATGAGTAATCTCCAGTGGCAAGATATCTGAAACAAATACAAAAATATAATTATATATTATTAACAAGTTTGTTATAAATGTGCAAATTCAAATTGATCGTACATATTTGTTTACAGGTAAACAATGGGCTACTAAATGGAAAAGCTTGAGAGATAATTATAAGAAGTTCAAAAAGTCAACAGAAACGGCTTCTGGATCTGCATACAAAAAATACAAAAATTGGCCTTGGGCAGATCAGCTGCGCTTTCTAGATGACACCATTTTACTGAATGAAACTGATAGTAATATTAACAATGAAAATAGTAACAGCACTTCACAATTTTCTGACTCAACAAGTCCAATTGATAGTGTTGATTTGCGAGATTCTGACTCTGAGAATCTCTCCCGTCCCGGTTCCAGTAATAGTACTTACTCTAGAAATTCTGCCAAAAACAAAACACGAAAAGGTGATTCAGATACACAACAACAACTGTTAAAATATTTACACGAGAAGAATCTTAACAAGAGAAAACTTGATGATATTGATTATTTATTTCAAAGTTATGCGACTTCTATGAAAAAAATGCCGGCTCGCATGCAAAATATGCTCAAATTAGATATAGCAACATTATTTGCAAAATACGAAATGCAAATCGAAGATAATATAAATATAACTCCAGTCAATACACCATCAACTAACTTGTCTACTGCAAATTCCAAATCATATAAGTATTCATCTGAAGACAGTATGTTACAGGATGTTGAAGACTTACAAGGTCTGCCTGAATTGTCACAACGCGAAATGGATGAATTATTACATGATCCACAACATGTTCAGTCAAATGACTCATGCTTAGAGTCATGCTTAGACGGTGTTATGAAGAAGCCGCTGAAGTAATTAATAATGATAATGAATAATGCTTAAGAATAATACATTTATTTGTTTAAGAAATAAAGTAACTTACCTCAAACATACCGCCAATCTTTTTTTTGCTGAAATAGCTTTCCTCCAGTTAGTATCTTGTTTAACTAAGTCATGTTTAATTTTGTCATACAGTTCATTGAAGCAATCAATTGTCATCCGAAAAGAATTATAAAAAATGTCTTCATCATTAACTCATTTAGAAAAAAGTCTATGAAATTCACCATCTTGTTCTATATCCTTATTTACTGGGCGCACCCAGTATTTTCTTTTCCGTCTTGACGCTGATAATGACCACAAAATCAATAATTCATCTTCCGATGAAGAACTATCGTCAAAAAACATGGTGACACTAGTGGTACCGCGTCGACCGCTCAATAGCGGGGTTTGTGAGCAATTGCACGCTCGAACGCAAAACTGACCGCTTGAACGCTTGACCGCGTGACCGCTTTCTGTCTGGTGAGACCCTAACTTAATTGAAGGCCGTCGAATTATAGATTTTCAGTTTTTTATGGACCAAATAAAGAGTTTAAGTAACCACAACACTGCTTTTGGCTGTAATTTTAACAATATGCATTTTGTCAAAGAAATCAAACATGGTTTATGTTCAGATTTTATCATGAAATGTGTAATGAACAATTTAGATTAAAAACGAGTAACCGTGTTGGAAATTATGTGGATGTGAATCATGGTGCCGTTATGGGGCTATAATGATTGGTTGTGGTCAGTCAAACCTTGATGAATTACTTGCCTCTACAGATCTGCCGCTCATAGGTCAGAAAATTTACTCCAAATGCCACGATACTATTGCTGATTGGTGGCTAGAAACTGCGGAAGTTAGTTTGCAGGACGCCTCGAAAGAAGAAGGAAGAGCTACTAGAGAACTAGGCTACAAGTCTAACTATTCAGCGTCGTCCGGTGTCGCTGCTATCGTAGGCCAAAAAACAGGCAAAGTTTTACACGTGGCTATAAAAAATAAATATTGTTCCACATGCGCCTATGCAGCTAAAAAAAATACTCCAGTAGCCGCACATGATTGCAAAAAAAAACATACTGGATCATCCACTAGCATGGAACAATCTGGCATTGTTGAAGGCTTTAAAACTTCAATAGCAAAATGAAATCTGATATACGGCACACTGATAGCCGATGGAGATGCTAGTACCTACAGAAAGATTTTAGAAAGCCGACCTTACCCTAATGTCTGTGTTGAAAAAATTGAATGCACCAACCATTTACTACGCAATTACAGTGGAAAACTTATCAATTTGGTTAAAGATACGTCTGTTCCACTAGCAGAGAGAAAATTATTAACACCGGATAAGATCAGCTGCCCGATTTAGAAATGCTCAAAATACTACGTTATCTGAGAAGATTATCAGCTTAAAAAAAGATATTTTAAACAGCCCAAAGCATGTTTTTGGAGATCACACGGAATGTGAAGCATATTTACTGTACTGAAGAGAGAAAGAAAGATGAAAATTTGGTACAGAAAGCAATAACATTGTTTAAAAAAATAATGGAAGCAACCACTCAGATTGCATTGCATTCTAAAAGTTTGCTGCACAACCTCAATAATAATCGAGCTGATCAGTTCAATAGTATAGTAGCAAAACACGTTGGTGACAAACGCGTTAATTATTCAAAAAAGTAATCTTACACAGCACGATGTAACGCTGCAGTTGTCTCTTTCTTATTCTTATTTTATACAATTTCTTTTCTTATACAAGTCAAAATTTAATAAAAGTCCAGGTATTTTATACTTTGCGCCTTTAAATTTATTTCACACTTCACACAATTCAAACTAAATGCACAAACACCACACACTAACACACAATACAAACCACACGCACACAACCTGTTTTATTTGAAACGATTTATTTGTAAAACTAACAAAATACGTGTTAGTTATTTTTTTTTCTAGTTTCTAATTCACTGATCAAAGCAGTACGTATTTTTTTTAATGTTGTCATTTACTTACGAGTTTATTTTTTAGGAAAGTCATTAAAACGAATTGAGATGGCACGTTTAAGAAAAAAGATTACACGTCGTCGTCGTATTCTAAAGCGGAAGTTGATATTGGACACAGATAAAAGTTCATATGGAGAAGAATGTGAGCGACTAGACATGCCTAAAGAAAAATACAACACGGCTAAAGACGAGTTCTTGAAAAATCTGCAAGAACAAGTATGTAGATATCTTAATATGATAGGTACCTATAAAGAATGTTGTAATTATTGTATTGCCATAATCCTTATTATCTAGTTATAATTAATAAATATAATATTCCTTCAGGTAAATAATAGACAAGAAGTCGAGAGAGACACTGCTTCAAGCAGAGAGTGCGCTTTGGCTTGAACTGCGCAGATGTTTATCGACAGCATCTGTGTTCAGTAAAGTGTGCAAACGGCGATCAACTATTAGCCCTGCGCCCTTGGTAAAAAATATGCTATACTCGTATTCTTTGGATCACGTTCCTAGTATCCAGCATGGCAAGGACAATGAAAAAGTAGCCATAAAACAGCTGGAGATACAAGAAAATATTAAAATAAAAAATGGGGACTATTTGTGGACGATGATGTTTTTTTTTTGGGTACGTATATAAACTTTTTTCTCTTTTCATGCATGCATCTAAATAGCATTTTCTTCCTATCGGTCAACATTTGTTTTTTCTGTATTTAAATTGCATATTAAAAATATTTAATGGGGAAGTATAGTGTACAGTACGAAAAGGATGTAGGTATTATTTTCAAATTTGAGATAACATTGCAGGTGCATCGCCAGACGGATTAATCAATGATGACGACATCGTCGAAATTAAGTGTCCTAGCTCAGCTTTTGGGCTAAACGCAGATGAAGCCATAAACAAGAAGAAAATTAAATTTTGGAAATTGGACGGAACCATAAATAAACGCCATGACTGGTTTTATCAGGTCCAAGGTCAGCTACATATTACGAAACGAATATATTGTCTATTTGCAGTATGGACTGGTAAAAAGATTTTGAGATGAAAACCGCTAAAATATTAAAAGAAGATACATTCTGGCACGAGCAAATGGAAAACAAGCTAATCAATTTTTACAACAAATGTCTGCTCCCCGAAATAGTTGACCCCTGAAAATCACGATCGATGAAAATTAGAAACAATCCATATTAAATTTTATCCACTCTAAAAGTTTTTTATTCCACTTGCTAAGCCTGCGGCTTTGTTTGCGAATGTAGGTAGGTACTCATATTTCGTATTTAGGGACAATTTTCATATTGTTTACCTCCCGCCAGGTTAAAAACAGCTGACTTTTAACCTGTGTCACGCGAATAAGCGCTTTATTAGTTCAGCAAAAGAGCTCAGTAGTTTTTACGTGGGGCGAATCATAATTATAGATATAATCGGTATGAACATAGCGTAGATGTAATAGCGATTATATTTATTCATTCTCACTTAGCACCGCACGATATATTTATTGATTTAAGTAAATAAAGTTAATTAAAAAAACACAAACAAAGTATAGCCGTTAGTTTTCCGAATAAAATAAAATAATGGTTTAATACTAATAAAATACTATAAGTAATCAATCAGGTCTGATATTTGATATTAATTACATTACAACTAATACTCACACGTGCGTAACTACAGAAAAGAAAAATAGCTCGCGCAAGTATCAAAAATATTTAGTCCGGCAATGCGCTACAGCACGCGCTCGCCTATTCATGTTGGTGTGTGGGTGAGTCAGTGTACAGTTGTGTGAGTGAAAATCTGCAGTCGTGCTAGCGGATGACCGCTCTTAACTTCTCAAGTAATTCGAACACAAGCTTACAGATTCTGTGAAATTCAGGGAATAGAACACAATTTTAATAGAAAAACTGACAGAGCTGGAAGGGAGTGGTTAAAACTTTTTCTGAAACGTAACCCAAATTATATCAAAGCGCAAAGCTCAATTCTTGAACCCAGCAAGGGCACAGGAGCTAAACAAGCCTATTGTAAAATATCATTTTCAAGAGATAAATAAGTTATATGACGAGTTTGACATTCCGAACCATCCAGAAAGTTTATACAATGTGGACGAAAAGGGATGCAGACTGACTTTACATCATCAGCAGACCGTTTTGGCAGAGAAAGGTAATCGCAGAGTACACATTATAGCACAAGAATTTGCTGCATGCGTAAGCGCCTCAGGAAACGTCGTTCCTCCAATGATACTTTTCAAAGGAAGAATTTAAAGACAATTTACCACCTGGAAGACTAGTCAAAATGGCTCCTAATGGAAGCATGACGACTAGGTATTCATTGAATTTATTGAACATCATGGCAAATATAAATCTCCAGGCACATGTTTGTTAGTTTTCGATGGTGCTTCCTGTCATCTTGATTACGACATCATAGATGCTGCTGAAAAAAACGACATCATTCTTTATTGTCTACCATCAAATACAACGCACGAATTGCAACCGTTGGATAAGAAGTTGTGAAATTTATGTACCACAATCCAACCAAGAAACTTAACAAAGCTCGTTTTAATTCCTTTTTTTCTGAAGTCTCGGCAAAAAGTTTAACTCCTGAAAATATTATTAATGGTTTTAGGTCAACAGGGTTAACGTGATGGCACCAATTATGGACAGGTTAAGGATTTTTTCTAGTATTTTAAGCACTATTCAACTATTTGAAATGGTACAATGTTGTGACTTTTACCAAACTGTAGTCCAATAAATATGCCATATTATATACAAATAAAAAAACCTGACATCTATGAAGGAGGAAGAATGGGAAATCTATTGGATTAAAATTTATGTCTTATTGTTATTGTAAATACGATGATTTTTATGGTGCCGTTTAGATATTTTAGTACATAAACATCTTGCCTATTAATGTAAAACATGTGATTTTTTACCATAACTTATGTAATTTAATTTAAAAAATTTGCTTAAATACTTACGTGTTTCATTTAGTTAATATTTTAAAAGTTTATGATCAAAATCATTCAATTTCAATTAAAACGATTTACCTACTTAATTATCAGGATATTCCGTGTGTAAAGCTTTATTAAAATCAACCGCGGTATGGGTTGGCCAACTAGTCCCGATGGCCGCCCCGTGGCCATCGGAATCAGTGGCCACCCCGGTGGTCGACAGGGCGGGGTGGCCATCGGGAATAAAGGCTGTCTTATCCATCCTCTCGGTAAATAAATTTGTTTTGTCAGCGTGCCATCGACTTGATCCATGATGTTGGTCCGCGTCCGCCTAGTGATGTGAAGCAGGCGCATTACCGGCTGATAATGGATGGCGATACTCGTGTATGTAACAACTGTAGTTTCATCACTCGAGATATTCAGACATTGAACAATGACAATCAGAGCTTACGGTTAAATATTTTACGGCAAACGACTTCGCATAATTGCTTTGTATGCAATGGAAACAACAATATTCACAGATTGTCACATTCTTCTTCTTTTTGCTGAGTAAACATATTTGCAAAGACAAATATCTATGTCCCGATATGTGTTGCAGTGATCACATAGATGAAAGAGGTTTTTTTTTCGAAAATCTGTTAGAGAATCTTAGATATATTAATAGACCATTTCTGATACAGGGACAAAAGTTACAGATATTTCTAAATGCTTTACGAGACGAAATAAATCTGGGTGACCAGCGCAGATACCAAGATGAGAAAGGGTTACCAGAAGATGAGTTTAAGGCGGTTTCTCCCATCAGTAAATATAATTTTATTGATTTATTTAACTACTGTGACCGAACTCCTGTACAAGGTGGTTATCGCTACGTTGTAGACAAAAAAGATCTATGTTTTCTCTGCAAATTACGTCAAGGCGTTAGTGATGAGTTTTAAGCGTTTTATATCATTATCCAACAAGACAAGCTGCAAGCCTAGCTAGAAGTACAGTAAGGCAATCTTTAAGAACACGTTCTACTCACGAAAACATTGGTTTTGAATCTATTAACAGACGCGATTATATAGCAATGCACGTAACTGAATTCGCCAATAGTTTATATAATTCTAGTCCCGATCTTCACAAAGCTATAGTGTACAATGATTGTACTTGTTTGGATATTGAGAAAAGTTCATGTTTCAAAACATTGCGGCAGTCGTACTGCATACACAAAAAGAAACATTTAGTAAACCCATCCCTATTAGTTGCTCCTGATGGGTACATTCTAGATATACAAGGACCATAAATAATGACGCCAATATTTTAGTGAATGAGTTGGATAATGATTTCAGTGGAATAGAAGGTTGGTTCCAGCAACAGGATATATTCGTTGTAGATCGTGGATACAGAGATGCAATTCCAAGATTACAGCGAATGGGCATCCAAAGATGCCACCTGTTTTGAGACCTGGTCAAAATCAATTCACAACTGAGGAAGCAAATAATGCACGAATTGTGACAAAGACACGATGGATAGTGGAGGCACGAAATGGTCACCTTAAAAATATTTTTAAGTTCTTTGGCCGTACCATATCGACGTCTCATGTACCGAAACTGAGCGATTTTCTTCGCATTGGTGGAGCAGTAATAAATATTACGGATCTATTTCAATGCCAGATTGTGATGTTCAGCTAGCTAAAAGAATGCTTGAACGGGTTGGAGACGTTAATGTTGTACAGGCGGTAGTAGAAGTTGAAAATCTACGACAAAGAAGAGCACGATGGCGGATGGGTTTCTTTAACAGCAGCACAATTGCGATTGTTTCCAAGGTTAGACCTTCAGTATTTAAATTCGGTAACTTTCGGAACATACCAAATAGTGTTTGATACGTAAATACGAAGTATAAAATCCGGAATCACGCTGCTACGAATGTTCGCTATAACGAATAATGTCATTACTAAAACACACAGCTTCGATTTACGCCACCACGAATTCACGCGTACACGAATTTCTCAACTACGAACGCACGATAGCACGAATACAATCTATTTTGAGTCATGCCACCACGAATTCACGCATACCTTGTGATACTTATATAGCCAGGACAAATATAAACAATCAAGTTAATTGCTTTCAAAATTTATCAGGCGTTTGACGTGAAAAGTTTAATTTAGAAATAAGGGTGGTCAAATTTTACTTATTTTTTCCCCGGCATACAACTTTGTGGAAGGGACTTCCTCAGGGTTCAGTACTCAGTCAGTCTCAGTCCCTTATTATACAGTATTTACACTTCGGATCTTGATCTTTCAGTGAACAGCTTTTGCGATATCTTGCAGTATGCAGATGACATTGTCTTGTAAGTTGCTTCAAAAGATAATAATGCCATTTCTTCCCTACTAAATTCAGCTTTATATTACCTTAGTGAGTGGCTTCAGGGTCATGGTCTTACTCTGTCTATCAACAAAAGCTCCGAGAGTGAGAATGATGAATACCGTAACGACACTGTGAGAGGTCCCAGAGACACAGGGTCGTGGTCCTCTAAATTCCCGAACCTTCCGGATGGGGTCTGTCCAGGAAATCTCTTTGTTTCCATTCTCCGACCAAAATTTCTAAACTCCCTTTACGAGGTTAATAGGGCTAATTTTCCCTCTGAGTGGAGCAGATTGAAAGCAAAAGATCCTGTCCAGGCCTGGCATTCACTTAACCAAAAGATGATCGTTTACTTCAACAACCAGTACAAAAGTCAGGGTCTTGACATTGCAGGAGCGGAAACTGCAACAGACATGATGTCGATAATAGACATTAAAAGCAGCATTTAGGACACAATCAAGAAAACACTGACCGAGGCTCTCGTTTCCAGAACTGGCTAAGCTCCAAATCAGAGTCAAGTTCTTCCAGACTCTTTCGGAAGACTGGATGTTCTAGTCGAAAAGTTGGCGGATAGTGTCAATGTTTGGACGACTCGGTGTCCCACACGAAAAGAAGAACAAAAGCTCTGTAACTGTCTTTTCTCGCAGCAGATTAACGTCTGGATCCCAACATAATTAATTATGTTAGCAAAAAATGTGAAAAAAGTATTAATGTTCTTCGCTCTCTTTCAGGTTTATGGCGGGGATTTCATAGGATCATACAAAAAAACCAAGAGCAAAGGGTCACTAAGAATAAAATTCACTAAAGTTCCACCTCGTTTTCCTCCCAAGCTGTGGTCAGTGAGAAGTTCTCTCGGTACTTGTACTCCTATGTCTCAGAATGATGCATCTAAGGGTTAAGATTTCTATTACATACTTATTTCTGACTTTTATTAATTTAATTTCAGCGATTACTGAATTCAAGGGAAATACAGCACTTTCAGCAGTACATAGATGACGGCCTTATAGAATTGATGGTGGAAAAAAGCAATCAGATGTTCGTCTTTAATACAGGCAACTCACTAAATCTAACTGTAGCAGAATGCAAAACATATGTAGCTATTACAATGATGATGTCTTGTATTAATTACCCCTATATCCGTATGTACTGGGAAAGAAAATGGCGCATTCCCATAATAGCTGACGCGATGCCACGCAACAGATTTTTCCAGTTAAGAACGTATGTTACAGGGCTGTCAAAAACAAGTCAAAGAGCAACACATTTCAATTGACGAGATGATAATACCGTTTTCGGGAAGTTGCGATATTAAACAGTATTGCCCGAACAAGCCCAACCCCGTAGGCCTTAAAGCTTTTGTGCTTGCGAATCCAGACGGCACTGTATGTGACTTTACTATTTACCAAGGTGAAACTACATATCCAGAAGAGAATGCTGCAGGTTTTGGCCTTGGTGGAAGTGCCGTTCTAAATTTGACACGCACGTTAGTTCCTGGGCACATACTTTACTTCGATAGATACTTTACATCATCTAAATTAGCTCTGGAGCTGAGTAATAGAGGATATAAGTGTGCAGGCACCATCATGAAGAATAGGATCCCCAATTCTTTAAAGAATGATTTGCCAGATGACAGGGAAATGAAGAAACAAGGAAGAGGAAGCTCAGTAGTATTTGTCAACTCTAGTGGTACTGTGGCATTCACCAAATGGTTTGACAATAAGCCAGTTTTACTAATGTCTACAGCGTGTGGTAGCGAACCACAAGACGAATGCAGAAGGTGGTGTAAGAAAGAGAAGAGATATATACATATACAAAGACCCGTTGTTGTCAAGATGTACAACAGCAATATGGGTGGCGTGGATTTAGCTGACCGTATGTTAGCGGTATGCCCATCTCGAGCTAGAACCAATAAATGGACGATACGCTTTATTTCGCACATGGTTGATTTAGCGGTATCAAATTCGTGGATCCAGTATCGAAAAACAGAATTACAAAAAGGTACGCCATTAAAGAAAGTACAATCACTTCGTCAGTGGAAAATGCAGTTAGCTGAAAATATGATTGATCATAATATTTTTTTTATTTTATTTTTTTTATCTGTGATAGGCTTACTCTTGACCTCAATCTTACCCTAGAGCAGAGATGGGATCTACGGTGGAGCGAGCTTGCCCAGAAGAGCAAGAACTAGAGGAGAATGAAGAAATTGAAGAAGAAAAGGTTGGTAGAAAAAGAGGCAGACCGGCGGTAAAGCCTCTTCCTTCCAAGATTCGCAGACTTCATGGGCAACACTTGCCTGTATTTGTGGGTAAGATAAACAGGTGTAGGCAACCAGGCTGTAGAAACAGAACTACTGCAATGTGCAGTACTTGTGATGTAGCTCTTTGTCTTACAATGAATCGAAACTGCTATGCTGAACTGTACTAACTTTCACCAGTAACTTGATTACACATTTTAGATGTCATGTTGATTTTTGATCTCATATTGTTCCTAAAGTTATGCAACAGTAAGGCTGTTAATTAGATAGTAACTTTTAAGTAAGTCAAGTTAATGTTTTTAAAATTCTATAATGGTAAGATTGTTAATTAGTTAGTTAATTTAAGTAAGTTAATTTTGTTATTTTTTCTATTTTTTAAATAAAAAAAAGCCATTTCTTTGCTATGTAATCTTTTATTTTCCTCAAATAAACACAAAATCCTTAAAATTGAGCTACACTTGAAAGGATGAAATCAAGGCCCAAAATTCAAAATTTTGAACAAATTATGAGGTGGTTTCTTCCTTACTATCATACATACATACATATAACACGCCTTTATCCCTTGCGGGGTAGGCAGAGCGTTAACGGCCGTAAGAATACGGCCACTATCGCCACGTCTGACATTTTAGAGGATTGTTTTCTAAGGTTGTTTCAGAAAACGTGTATCACTATAGTGACAGGTTGTCAGCCTGTCGCCTAAAAATTGTAATACACCAACACTCTCGAGTCCCTTAGTCGCCTCTTACGACACCCGCGGGAAGGATGTGGGGTGATGCTATTCTAAGCCGGCATCACACGGCAAAGTAGTAAACTATCATACTAAACTATCATATCCTTTACATAATATAGTCTACCCATGTAAAAATAATATCCTACCTAAAACTTTTCGAATTACAAAGTTGCAAGGTAAAATCAGTCTGGGCCTGACAGCCAATATTTATTTTCTGCATAATAATTTTGTACCGTGGGTCCCAACTCATACGAGGCATTTCAAAAGCTGGGCCTAGGATAGGATTAGGAGGATATTTTACGGGGTGTAAGGGACAGCTTCTCGCAAAATGGTCGTTCTCGATTTTCGAGAGTGCTTGAGATATTTTGTGATTCTTTTCATTTGACAGTTGGTTGACGCAACTCGGTCGTTCCACACCTCTAAGTTTAGCACCAGTTATAGATTGTGAAGTTCACAATCTATAACTGGTTTCACAATCTATAACTGGTTTACTAGAAGAAGCGGATGATGATGAGCCATTAGTAATATCAAGGCTTAAAAACAACATGCTAAGAGGCATGGATTCTCGATTTCCTATTACTGATGTTGTTGTTGCTGCAACACTACTGGATTGCAGATTCCATGGAATTAAAGAGATCGACGAATACATGCAAACAAAGGAAATGACAAAAGTTTCGTTTTTGTCATCCATGGTCAGAAATCGATTGGCGGCAGAAAGTACTTCCCAATCTGTTCATAATCTTACTACTGACTCCACTGCAGCAGGGCCGAGTTCTTCTACTAGCTCTTCGAATTACCTTTTGGATCTGTCGCGGAAACACAGTGCAATTCAAAGCGATCCCGAGAGTGCAGTGGAAAGTGAATGCTGGAAATACTTTGGCACAGCAAGCGCTGAAGATTTACAGCCTTACGATGGAGACATCCTTAAGTACTGGAAGGACCGTAAAACTTCAACGCCGTTATTGTACAGTCTTGCACGGTCAATTCTGAACATACCTGCAACCAGCACGCCAAGCGAGAGAGTCTTTTCTACTGCAGGACTAACAATAACAGCGAAGCGCTCACGTTTAAATTCTCTGAGGCTAAATAGGATAATATTTATCCATGATAATTACGTATTTTGCAAAGAATCTGTACAAGGATAGACGGATTTTTTGGGTCAATAATAAGCAATTCATTTAATTAGTATAATATAATTATAATTTTAGTCTAGTATTTTAGTTTTATGACTGCTGTTTCATGTCGATTATTTGTTAAAAAATAACTTTCGAGTTCGTTAAAACTACAAAGCGCAATTTGAGTTTGATGTTATCTTTATTTGTTAAAAAATAACTTTATCCATACTAATATTATAAATTCGAAAGTAACTCTGTCTGTCTGCTACGCTTTCACGGCCAAACCACTGAACCGATCATCATGAAATTTCACACAGAGATTAGTAAGATACCGAGAACGGACATAGGCTACTTTTTTTCACCACTCGAGGGTCTGAAGTACCTTCAGTAGACCACCAGGTACACCACCAGGAGCCCGCCTAAACTATAGGAAATACAGACATGGCACCAAGCAAAAAAATGTTTAACTTGATGGGTAGCTTCTGGTGGCATATAGACTTTGAAGGTTTGGAGTACCTGATGTAGACCACCAGGTGCACAACCAGGAGCCCACCTAAACTATACGAGATAAAGATATGGCACGAAAGCAAAAGTTGTTCTGCTTGATGGGTAGTTTCTGCTGGCATATAGACTTATAAGGTTTGGTGTTCCTGACGTAGTCCACAAGGAGCACTAATAGAAGCCCTGATTAGCATGTATAATTTAGGACGTTGGTGAAGGAAACAAGGTTATTTTATCATCTAAAATACTAAGTCAGCGAAACGAAGTCGCGGGTACCAGCTAGTAGTTTAATAAGTTTTAAGTAACTACGAAGCGTTATTTGAATTTGATATTGTTTATGTAATAAGTTTTATCTGTGTTTTAAATTTATCCGACCTTAAAGATATACTTAGATAAGTACCAATTATTTAATCAATAATTACTTATATTTGATCTTGGACGTATTTGATCTGATTTCATTAGTTACATAAAGATTGTTTGACTTAATAATTCATAATGAATAATTATTTGATTTTTAAAAGAATTATAATTGTTTGATTCGAAAACCAGTATTTATTTCATTCAGAATGAGATCCCCTTTAAAAATACTTATAGCTCAAGGCCGCGCCGCCGACGCCGCCGCCGCCGCGAAAAATGACGGGCCACGCCGCCGCCGCGAAAATCGCCATCGGCACTCATATCTATTGTGAACGCACTCTTATGCCGAAAGCGCGTATAATTTTGAAAATTCTCCTTATAAAAAAAGATTAAAGAAAGAGATTTAACCCATTGAGTGTTTTTTGCACACACGGGTGTACATGAAGTTTGAAGGCCCCGCGCGTCGCGTGAACACACGGGTGTACAAGTTTAACAGTCGCTCATTGGTCCTCTATTTTTTACGTTCCAATGCATGCGACCCTGTCATTTTTGTTTCAAAATGAATCTATGGTTTACTAGGAATAATTTGTAGGCTTGTCTTATGCGTGTAACCGAACAAAAAAGAAAAAAATACGAGAAATTGTGAAAGTGACTCTGTGGCCGCCATTTCTTTTTCGTGAGTGCCGTTGTGTTGTGTGAAGCAATTACTGCAAAATGAATTCCAGGAGAAAACGGTGAGTGTTCTTATTAGAATCTTATATGTATTTATTGGGAATTTAGTGTAGTTTCTTGTGAAATTATAATATTGAATGAATATGTCCTAATTAATGTCTAAAAATCTGTGAAACTTTCGAGGCCTTGACTTTTTCATCCGCGCCGCGACATATCTGATGTTGAAATTCATACTTATTTTATAGTATTCCTGCATTTATGCATTACAAATTGTAGATTATTCTTTTAGAAACATATTTACAAAAGAATTCATCCCAATTTAGGTCTCATATTAGTTTTATTGTACTTTGAAACAATCTTTGGCGCGAAACCCGCGCGGCCGTGTTGAAAGTACGGACAGCAACAAAAATAGTGAAAATGAAATTGTTTTATTGGGTGTTTTATTGGAATTTTTTTATGAAGCCACTTTTTATCAATATTTTTCCTAGTTTTGCTAAATATTTAGTCTAGATTCATATTTTAGGGTTTAAAATGTGGGTTTTATGTAGGCTTTGATGCATTGAGGAGAGAAATAACATGCTTGAATTTTTTTTCTCGAATTTAATTTTCAACGTGCTTTTCGTGTAAAATGAGCTAATAGAAGCACATTTCATTCTTATCTGTTTTTGCTTTTGGTGCACCTAGGCCGAGATATAGGCTTTTGAAGTTGCCAAGGAAAATAGTCTCAATCAAAGTACCATTTTTTTTTATACAGGGCGTAATGAAGTTTTGTTTTTGTTTATTGTTTGAGTTTAGACGCATCTGAGCTGTAATAAGGCCATGTTTAGAAACCTGGGAGTAATATTAGTAAAAACATAAAAATATTGTAGGATATAATAATCTTGTACAAAATACACAATGGTTGTTGTATATTTTTAGAGTTGAACGTCTTCGATCGACATCACGATCTGTGACGAGATCGCGAAGTGCGACACCGTCACACATCAACTACTCCCAGCGGCCTTCATCTGCACGTCGAGCCCTCATTATGGGCTTAGCTGTGACCGGGCCTGAGCGAGACCCAAACATAGAAATCCCCGTTCAGCAGTAAGTATATATTTTTCAATGCATTTTATAGTTCTGATACTATCTAAAACTAAAATCTTTGATGTTGGATGAACTATCCTTTTGGTCATTTACATAACGAGTGCCAAAGTTTTTTATGACTCCGCGTGTAGCGACACGACACTAAGCGCTTATCATAGGTGGGAAAGCAATAAAGTCTATGATACGGGCAAAGAGGGCAATAAGTTATTTTGGGACATGTTTTTATATATTTTTTTTCTGTGATAAGGGCTCGAGTCGTACAACAGACCCCCGGCGGCAGCATGCGACTGACGGGCGAGTCCATAGCCGTCAAAAAGACATCCAGTGGCCGAGTTCATGTCTCAAGGCCTCAAAAAGCTCTATGGTAAGTTATTATTAGCGTATATGTTTATTGCCATTTACGGCACAGGTGCATATTTATAGTAGTGCACCTACTTCGAATATAAATAAAATATATATTATTTATAAGTACCTGGTTGACTGAGCGTTGCTCGGCTTTTTCTGCTGTTCAGAGTGATTTTTGGAAAAGAAAACCTAGCTAGATCGATTTATCGCCCCCGAATCCTTCTATATACACATTTTCATGAATATCGTTGGAGCCGTTTCCGAGATCCCAATTATATATATATAATTATATATACAATTCTTGCTCGTTTAAAGGTATTAGATATAATTCAATTATATTCTTCTGCAGCGTCAACGCCCTGGAGAGGATAGAGGCCATGGACTTGTCCGATGAAGAACTAGAAGAGGTCTTGGACTCGGCGCCGTGGCATGTCCAAAGATGGATCAGTGACTTGCCCACGGACGGAGATGACTTGCCTATGGACGGGGAGGCGGAATACGAAAGTAGGGAGATAGGGGTGGCTAAGGGATGTTCCTCTCCTAATGTCCATACTCCTCGTACTTCAGTGGAAGCGGCGATCGATAATGCTGCAGGAATTGTTAATATTTGCTCGGCAAATATTAACAATTCTGAGGGTTTACCGAATGTCACTTCTGATGATGTGCAGCCGTCGACTTCAGGGGCGACGACTACACGCAAGCGAAGTGCGAGAAGTGTGGTACATGAAGGTAGTGAACTCGACAGTGAATTCGACGATGAATTCGACGAATCCCCTGCCGAGGGCCCTACCTTTGCTACATTGGATAGAAACATCCCTAATGACGAGGAACTAGAAGAACCAGTTCGTCAAATCATAGAGGCAATGGAAAGTGTAATGGATGCAGAAGCCGATCGTCTTCCTGGCATTTCAACTAGTTATGACTGGAAAGCAGACTTTGGGTCGTTCTTGGGTGTTCCTGAAGTTTTTTCAGGTCCTACTCCTGGACCAGTCAAAGACTATGACACTGCCTATGATGCTTTTACCGACATCTGGAGTAAGGACATTATAGACCGTATCGTTCTGGAAACTAATCGCTATGCGAAGCAGACGATCGACACCATGAAAGCGGAAGGGACATTGAAACCATATTCTCGTCTGCATAAGTGGAAAGACACGAATGCAGACGAGATAATGGTTTTGTTTGCTGTTTTTATGTACATGGGGATTGATCCGCGGACAAAGCTTATTGAGTATTGGAAGGCAGATGATTTCCTGGAGATGCCCAAGTTCAGGAAATTGATGTCGTACAATCGCTACATCTTGATGAGCAAATTTTTTCATTTTGTGGACAATTCTGATGTGAGTCAGAGTTCGCTACCAAATGAAGACATTCAGCTTTCACCGAGACTAGCGAAATTACAGCCAGTGATCTCATATCTCAAGTCAAAATTTTCTTCTCTTTATAATTTAGAACGTTTCATTTCCCTCGACGAGTCTTTGACCTTATTCAAGGGCCGTTTGGCCTGGGTCCAAACAATAAGGACAAAGGCTGCGCGTTTCGGCATAAAGTCATATGAGCTCTGTGAGTCACGTACTGGCTATATGTATGATTTTGAAATCTACACGGGGAAGGACTCTGATCGCAACAACACCGGGAGTGCGGCTGTTGCACCTAGTGTCGATTTAGCTGGCAAGACCACTAAAATAGTGCTCCGTTTATTGAAAGTCCTGAAGAGTCTGGGGCATTGTGTCACTATGGACAATTTTTATAATTGTCCTGCGTTGGCACGGTATCTCAAGAGCTTGGGATTTGATTGTTTAGGAACATTGCGTCCAAACAGAAAGAACGTGCCCGTCGAAGTAGCAAAGATGCCGAAAAATTCTGCGAAGGGTAAAATTATAGCGCGCCATTGTGGTGATGTTTCCGTCCTTGGATGGAAAGACTCCAAGGTGGTGACTATGATTTCCACCTATCACAATGACGACACCTTTGTTGGTTCAAAGGCGGGCAAATCGCATGTGAAGCCCAAATGTGTGGGGGACTACAATAAGTCGATGGGGGGTGTTGATCTGAAAGATCAAAAACTTTCGATGTACCTCGTTGAGCGAAAACGCGGTATCAAGTGGTACTCGAAAATGTTTAAAAGACTGCTCAACACCAGTATCCACAACGCTTTTGTCATGCTGGTGGAATCATGTAAACGTCGCGAGAAACTGCCTGTGACGCAACGGGAATTCCGGTACGCCCTGGCTAAGTCAATTGTAGACCGTCATCTCCCCGGTCCACCGGAGATAAGACCACAACCCGATGAATTGACAAGGCTGAGGAGGGATATCGTGCATGAACCGATGTACACAGCAGGGCGCAGTAATAGAAAACGTTGTCATGTTTGTTACCAGCAAGGCAATAGCAAAATGGTGCACACTCAATGTGTCACTTGTGACGAGTACTTATGCTTTGAGAATTGTTGGAGAGAGTGGCACTCTCTAAGAATTCTCAAATCAAAAGAATCGGGGCGCAAAAGGCGACGCATTGAGTGAACACCATTTTTTTGTAGTCTGAAAGAAATTAACGAATGAATGGTGTATGCAAGGGTCTTTCTGTTTCTCTCATTTTCCTGAACAATTTACTTTTTATAAATAGGCCAATTGTCAGTAGTATTTTGTCGTGGTTACCAGATATTACGTCAAGATATCAGTTGGCACTAGGCAGAGTTCTGTTAGCACTTGGGCAGGGGGGATTTGGGAGGTATTTATTGTATATATGTGTGTTTGTTTGTCGATAATCAATAATCATGTAGGTTTGTCCAATCAAATCATGTATTAACTGACAGCCTTTGTGACTTTCGTTTTTTATCCAATGCACTTTAGTCCCTGACCACAATGCCTTTATGATTTTTCGGCTAGTTTATCTAGTTCTAGTGCAAATATTCATGTATATTTTGAAGAGGATCATTTTGGTTTGTGTAAATAGTTATGTAAATTTGAAGACAATCATTTTTTTGAATGTGATATTATTCAAATTTTAAATTCTGCTGTAGATAGACTCTGTGAAAGACTGTGTGAACTCTCTTCGCATGAACTCGATGTTATTTTATTTACCACCTAACGGTACATGTTGTTTGGTTAGCTTGGCCAGCCAGGCAGTGCTTTAGGGGCTAGTTTTAAGTTTTTAGTCCACCTGAGCCGCGTTTACACTAGGTTCATAAAATTGTTATTGTTAAAATTGTTAATTTTTGACGATCAAAAAGCTGAATGTAAAATTTACTACTTTGAATAAATAATTTGAATTTGAATTTAAAGGTATGTAATTTTAGACCTAAGTACTTTTTAGTAATTAGTAAAATACTAAGTAATCTTATTATTATATCAGCCTATAATTATAACCAACAATTAAAAGTATGCTATTAACTACCCATTTTTCTTTTATTTTTTGAGTGACATATTATCATCAAAATACTTTGTCGAATCCAAAACAGAATACTATCCCTGCAGACACATCTCATTTCTTATAAATAAAATCAAATACGCAATACAAATATACTCGCACTCCCACTCTACCCGCCAAATGGCTTGCTCACACGTAGCGAGTACAGTAGACAGAAAGCGGCGAGTCAGTGCACTCACCAAATGGCTTGCTCACACGTATGCCCTGATCACATGCGTTGAAAGGATTGGCGAGACAGTAAAATGATTCTCGGCCAAGATTGCGTGATCGTCGAGTAGGTTTTTACACGTTTTTAGACTTTCGGTGAGTCAATTCAGTCTAGATACTGATTACAGGCTAGCAGGATGGAGCTGAACTCACACCAAGTGGCTCGCTTCTACCATTTTCAATAATTACGATGGTGTGTATTGTCATAAAAACATCGAGTGCTGAGTGAGCCAAGCTTGCATGTTCATACCTGCCGAGCGGAGCGGCGAGACAGTGCGGGGAAGCGCGGGGGGGGGGGGGGGGGGCACTCGGCCTAGTAGATAGAACACGCCGAATAACTGTCTCGTTAAAATACTCGGCCGAGCACTCGCCAATCTGTTCATGCGAAGTGAGCGCTCGGCCGAGAACACTGTCTTGCCCATCCACTCGGCACGTGTGATCAGGGCAGTAGCTAGTACAGTAGACAGTAAGTAGAGAGACAATGCACTTTCTTTCTACAATAACTCATATACTTGTGGCAAGTTAAATGAAAATTTATTACGTTGAATAAAAAACAAAACAAAACTCGCCCTTTATTCGCCAAATGGTAATATCATCATACGAAACACTAACTATATGCAGACTAAAACCGGATGGAGTAACTCCCAACGTGTAATCGATCAAAGCAGAAATTTATAAAGAATCGGCCGAGTGCACTCACTTGTGACTTGACCGAGAATGTACTAGGGTCCGAATCCGAGCTATCTCCCCTTCTACTTGGTCGAGCTACCGTCTGAGACGGCTATGTATGCCGGCCAGACCAAGCTCTTGACCGAGTGCACAGACTCGCTACTCGACTCACTGTGTAGGTAATCTAATATTATGGGGCTGTTTTTATCTCAGTTCTTCAAAATAAGACGAAACGTAGTCGAAACAATTGCTAATCAAACTAATTATCTACTAATAGGCTTCCTTATTCGACAATAAAACAAATAAAACAAAAAGGTTTTTTTTTTCACTTTATTCGAACGCTTTTGCTGCTATCGCTACTTTTGACTCAGTCGCCGCGCTCGCGCCGCGGGTCAAATGTCATGGCCGCCGATAGTTTTTTACTCGAGTGTAAATAATTCGTTTCTGCAATAATTACTGCAATTTAGGAAGAAAAAGCCATTGTTGTGAACGTGAAAATATGTGTAGTTTTCGTTGAAAGTGTGAATTTAGTGAATATCAAAAGATAATTCAGTGAAAATTGGCAAAATAGTGAGTAGTGTAGGAAGAAAAAACTAAACTACAAGAAAAACACTCAAATTATTCAAGTAAGTCTAGATTTATAGGTCCCTCTTCGTATTTATTTAGACAGACCATTTTATGCAGATTACAACGGTATATAACTTATTATGAAAATTATAGGTTATAATCGGTTTTTATTCGATTTTCTATACCAAGTTGCAAAATTTTTGCATAACCTAAAATGGCGCGACATTCGGGGCACTAGAGCCTTGCCGGGGGCAATCGCTCGACGGGTTAAAATAACTGGAATAAACCATAGGCAACATCTATATCATTTAAAAAAACTAATATGATCGTATCAAAATATGTAGGTTTTTCTTAATTTTAATTAAGTATTACTGTTTAAGGTGAGATACAAGGTTGTGTCACCTTAGAAAAGCTCGACATGGCAAACGTCAAAGCTGAAACAGTGCAAAAGTGGATATTGGACCACCCTGAGCTACTTTACGATCACGCTAGTGGTACTGTATACTGTACAAAGTGTGAGAGCCAAGTAAAAGCTATAAATAAAGGCAACGTTACAAGACACGTTGAAGGCGCAGTACACCGAGGAAAGTTTAAGCGACCACAAGAAGAATTTTACTTCGACCTTATTAAGTTCCTGATCTTATGCAACATTCCTTGGTCGCAAATGAAAAATCCAGCATTCAAAGAGTTCTTTCAAAAATATTTGTGCAGTGTTTGTTGTTGTGTTTGTACTAATCGTAAAATGTCCGATGAATCACAGTTACGAAAAGTTTATTTGGACAAGTTTTTTAAGAATAAAATCAATGCGATTTATGAAGATAATAAAAATGAGAAACTTTGGATATCGTTGGATGAGACAACCGATTTTTTAGGTCGATACATAGTTCATTTCCTAATAAAACTATTGAATCCTACAAATAATTTAAGCCGACCTTATTTGCTTGCATGTTAAGTTTTGAAGGCAGTAAATGGTCATACAATCACGTAATTTGTATTGCAATGTCTAGAAAACTTTTGGCAGGACTCGTTTGAATCAAAAGTTCAGAACATCTTAATTCTCTGCACTGACAGTGTAGCGTACATGCTGTCTGCAGGGCGTAATTTAAAAAATTATCTACCTGAAATGAAACATGTGACATGTTTGGCGCACGCTATTCATCGTGTCTCTGAGCAGATAAGATTAGAATATAACGATGTCGATGTCCTAATTGCAAGTACTAAAAAAGTGTTTTTAAAAGCCCCAAGCAGATAAACATTTTAAAAGAAAAATATCCTCACCTACCACTGCCACCACAGCCAGTTATTACCAGATGGGGCACTTGGTTGGAAGCAGCATCCTACTATGCTCAAAACTTTGATAAAATAAAAGATGTTATATCCTGCTTGGATAGCTCTGATGCTATATCCATACGAAACGCGAAAACCATTTTAGAAAAACAAAATCTTCAAAATAATCTAAAATACATTGATGAATATTACAGTTCTATACCAGGAGCCCTTAAAGAATTACAAAATCAAAATTTATCCATAGAGAAATCACTTTTAGTACTTGACGAAGTCAGATGTACTATTAATGAGTGCAATAGTCAAAACTTAAAAAATAAAATGGAATCTGTTATGGAACGAAATCCAGATTTAGACATTAATAGAGAATATAACGATAAAATTAAAAACAACAAAGCAAATGATCAAGTTTCTTATTATAGATTCGCTCCATTAACATCCACAGATGTTGAGCGATCATTTTCGACATATAAATGGATATTGGACGTCAAAAGAAATAGATTGAAATTAGAAAATATTGAAAAACTTATGATTATTTATTTTAATTGTATTCAATCAGAAAACATGAATTTAGAAACTGAAACCGAATGTGATTAAAATAATTGAGGCATCTAGTTGTATAACTAAATTTCTTTTTTAACCCTGGAACCCTACGTGGGGTGCTCGAGTACCCCACAGTATTTTATTTCGTTGATAACTTCATTTGCTTCAATTGCACAGATTTAACCTTGAGTCTATTTTTGTCTCAGGTAATTAGCTTCTAATTAGTCAGTTTTACGTTGACCGCCGTGCTTTGTGGAAGTGTGCAGGTGGTGTTAGGGGTGCCTGAGCACCTAGGCTTGCCAGATGGTCGGGATTCGTCGGGATAATCCCGACATTTCATATGATATCCCGATTCCCGACAAAATACAAAATATCCCGACTTTTTACAAAATATTAGTTTTATACCTATGCCTATGTTTGTGCGCGCAGTCGCAGCTACTAGCGATGCGGGGGCGCGGTGCTCGGTCGCGCGCGGGGGGGCGGGGCCGGGGGCGGCCGGCGCGGCGCCGGCCGCGCGCGTGACGCGACACATTCACACTTCACTTTGTTTTGTTTCTGTATTTTGCGGTTGCGGGCGTGCGTGTAAAGTTATTACAATTTTATGTTCGCGGTGTTCGCCGAATCTCACTACACTACACCAAGAATTATCGTTAAAGGAAGGACAACCAACTGAAATAAGTAAGTTATAAAACACTATTAAACTTAGGTCGATTAATAAGAGCCACAATAAAATACTTCATCGTTAGGTACTTTAAATGATTGTAAACACGAAGTTTCATATCTCCCTTTGACTTTATCGATGATATACCTACAAATGAAATGGATTTTGATTTCGATGGATTTTAAATTAGAAGAATAATAATAATGATCCTTATTAAACAAAAAGTTTGTTTTAGAAAATGTCGGAAGAGAAACAGAACGAGAAAGACGAGGCCGGGCCATCTAAAAAGAAAAAGCTTTACACTACTTTTTCAAATCAATGGGAAAATCACGCTGATTTTAAAAAATGGATTTGCAAAAAAGATGATTACACAGCAATTTGCAAATTATGCCAGACAGATATTTCTATTAAATATGAAGGAATTAGAGGATTGGAAAAACATCGACAGACCAAAAAACATATCAAAATTGTGTCGTCACAAAAAATATCTGGTAATCTTCAAAATTTCTTAGTGAAGAAAGATAGCAGTGAAGAAAATGAGATCTCAAAAGCTGAATTTGTGTCAGTTTTCCACAACGTAACACATGGTTTAAGTTACAATAGTCTCGACTGTCAGATGAAACTAGCACCCGTTGTTTACCCTGACAGCAAGATTGCTGCTAAAATGTCTTGTGGACGCACGAAGGCTGCAGCGATTACACGAAATGTTCTCGCGCCATTTGCACAAGAACAAGTGGTTACTGAATTAAAGGATGCCGAATATTTTTCGGTAGGAAGTGATGCTTCTAATATTGGAAATATTAAAACGTTCCCATACGCTGTGCAATATTTCAATCCAGAGACAGGGATATCTAGAAAGCTGTTGGATTTTTATGAAGACCCATTTGAATCTTCCAAGGACATATTTGAGAAAATAAAAACGGTGACAGAAGAAAATGATCTAAAATTGTCCCAGCTAACTGCTTACAGTGCAGACAATGCCTCTGTGAACTATGGAATCCACAATTCGGTATTCCAGAAACTGAAAGAGACAAGTGATCACCTGATAAAAGCCAATTGTAATTGTCATGTAATTAACAATTGCGTTAAATACGCACTTAAAGCTTTATCAGTGGATATCGAAGGCATTGTGATAAAAACATTTAATGAATTCAGTTCGTCATCAATGAAAACTGCGAAACTTAAAGATTGTTTTGAATTTGCAAGTATCGAGTACAAAGAGCTTCTTCGACATGTACCAACAAGGTGGTTATCTCTTATGCCTGCTTTAGACCGTTTACTGCACTGCTGGCCTGCTGTCAAACAGTATTTTTTGGTGAAAGGAGAAGACGAATGTCGAAAGGAAATCTGGGAATTTGTATCTAAAGGTATGACCAATTTCGAAACCAGTGAAGAAATAGACGAGTGTAAACAGGAAGGAATTTCAGAAGCCTATTTGTATTTCATACACAACGTAATGACCGAGTTTCAGACAGCAATTTTAGCGCTAGAAAGCAATGCGTGCACAGTCATAGAAATTGATGATGTTATGAGAACTTTATTAGGCCACCTCAGAAACCGTTTGAATGACAAATTCTGCGGAAGCAAAAATAAAATATTATTAAAGAATGTATCCGACCATGACAAAAATCTTTTTAGTGTCGAAGCTGAAAATTTTTTAAAACGTTCCATCCAATATTTGCAAGATCGCTATGATTTTTCTGATAATTCTTTATACAAGAAGCTCACTCTCTTGTCTTTGAAAAATGATGATATCCTTAAATGGGAAGAGATTTCAGAATTGCCTAAGTTGCTAAATATTTCTGATGCTCTATTGATAATGATGAGTTGTACTCTGATTACTGTTGCCTGAGAGAGGCATTTCAACACCTACCTAAAGAAAAAAATATGTCTAACGACAAAATCTGGGCACATTTTTTTAAAAGATGTGATAAAAATGACTTAAAAAATTTAAAAAAAATGATGTAATTTGTTCTGTCAATTCCTGTAAGCAATGCTTACTGTGAGAGAGTCTTTAGCCTTTTGAATAGCTTGCGTACGAAGGAACGAAACCGCATGAATGATCTAATTAAAGCCGAGCTAGTTATTCGACTAAATTTTGATTATAATTGCTCGAACTTTAAGTCATTTTTAAGCACACCGCAAGGAATGAAATTAGTAGAGTCTGTGAAATCAAACACTAAGTATATGTGGCAACATAAAAAAATTTAGATTTCATTACCAAAGTAAAAAAAATAATTTTTTAATTGGTGTTTTATTTATCCCGACAAAACCCCCGAAATCCCGAGATTTTGAAAATTTATCCAGAGATTTCAATTTTCTGATCTGGCAACCCTATGAGCACCCCAGAGAAGGAAAATAGTAAGTGATAGCAATTTGATTATACATTTTTATTTTTGATTTCTGTGATTAAGTATTGTGTTTTAATGCTACCCTCTTACTTTTTTGTGAGTATGAATGTACCTACATAATAAAATCTTACAGATGGCGGCCCAAAAGAAATTGAATGATGCAGAGATCGCCAGTATAGTAAACATTGAATCCGGCGATGAAGATGATGAAGCTATTTTGTCGAACAATTTGCATGTCACTGAAGAATCAGATGATGAACCTGATGGCATCATAGAAGATTTTCGTTTAGTAAACCATGATGCAACTACACGAGCAGAGTCGGGGGCAAGTGCAGCTGCTGAATTACATAATGATGATATTACAGGATCAGACTCAGCGTGCTTACAGACGTGCGACAGTATGCGGCGATGACCGCCGACGACAGCCGACGTCAACTCGCGACTGAAGTCGCGCGACGCCGCGCGACCTTCTTCGGAAGCTGTCGTCGGCGGTCGCGCGGCATCGCGCGACTCCGCGCGACCGTTCCTTGGTGGCGCGATTTTTATCAGTCGACCGCCATTAGTTTAAGAGCTTACACGTATTTCATTAAAATGAGTGTGAATTATGATATTGATGCATTAATTGCATCTATCAAAAAGCATGAATGTCTATGGAATCCGAAAAAACGGGAATACAGTGATAAGATTATTAAAAATAGAGCATGGATGTCAATTTGCATTGAAATAATCCTTGATTTTGAAAATAAAACAGTTGGGGAAAAAAATTCTGCTGGTAAGTAAACTTTATTTGGTTTTGTTACATATTTCTACCTGTTTGTTTTAAATAAAACTTGATTGCCAAGGAACGCTACCCTCATCACTTGAAAAAAAATCGGCAAATTTATCTCTTACGCTTCTCGCTGATATTTCATTGTTTTCAATGTTTTCACTTGTATTTTCTAAGCCACTGATTTCCATCATATCTTCAAATTTAAATCCATCTCTGTCCCGTACAAAATTGTGCAATACACAACACGCTTTTACTACATCCTTAGAGAAATCCAAAGTTAGGTTAATTGGAGTATGAAATATGCGCCATTTGTTGGTAAGTATTCCGAATGAGCATTCGACATATCTCCTAGCCCGTGACAATCGATAGTTAAAAACTCTGTTTTTCAACGGAAGGTTTCTGCCTGGGTACGGGCGTAACAAATTTCTTGATAAACTGAACGCTTCATCTCCAACGAATACATAGGGCAAAGCAATACCATTGCATGTGATCGGTGTTGGTTCTGGAATGTTTAAGGTATTTTCCTGTAGTTTTTGGTAAAGGGATGTTTCTTCAAATATAGTGGAGTCAGAATGTCGCCCATAAGCACCTATGGGCGATTCTCTGTAAACTCGTCATGGCCTCATACAAATGCTGTCCGGAGCAATTTTATTACTTGTTTTGAAAAAAACTTATTTTATTAGTTATAAAATTACTGTAACTTTTGATACAAAAGAGGTCCGACAGAAATATTGTAAAATTTCTGAGATAATTGAGATTTTCTGAAAAAACTTGACAGGGGACTGTTGGGCGCGACAGGGGACTGTTCTAAACAGAGAAAAGTCATATTTTTTGTATAAATCATTTATTGTTTTTGTGCTTTAATATGCACGATCATACAGTAATTTGTACTTCTTAAGGTATAAAGAAAAAAAATCATAAGTAGTACTTAACACTTCTTACAAAATCGAAAAAACTTTTCATATGACAACCGTGTACTAAAATATTTTGTACCTAACCAACGGAAAGGTACTGTGGGAACGTAGCTCTGGTGGAGGTCTTAAAATAAACTTGAAATTCTCAAAAACGTTTATATACAAATATAAAAATAGGTAAAAAACCGATGCAAAACCCAAAACATGAAAATTTGCTCTGATTGTCGTATCAAAACATGAAGTTCTCTCACAAATTTGTTTTCAAGGGTGGCTGGCCCGAGGCTTTATCAGCCAGTTTACGAAAAGGTTTTGACCATGACGGTCGACACGTGCGTCGATCGCCACAGTACAATGGTGGCATAAAAACCTGATAAGGCTCAGGCAAAATGCCCGGTGTCTCTTCATCAGGGTGAAGAACAACGGGGATAGGGATGCCTACAGCAGTGCCCTTACAGGATTCAGTAAAGAACTAAGAATGGCAAAAAGAAGATCTTGAAGTTGGTTCTGTGAGACAATCAACAGCACCCCTCACATCGCCAAGATTCACAAGATTACTAAGAGGACCGAGGACTTCTGCAGAAGAGACACTTAAGCTCCTTGCTAGGGTCCGTTTTCCTGGATCTGAGGAACTGGGCATTGAATGGAGCCCAACCTTGCAGGGAAGTGGGAAACCCCTGGCCTTCCTCGAAGGACTGGCGAAGAGCCTCTGCCGTCATAAAACCCTAAAAGGCTATAAACAGACTTCAGCCATACAAAACTGATGGGTTACAACATGGTAAAGAAGTCACCCTAGCGGTTGTAGTGAAGATCTTTAGGGCAAGCCTGGCCTGGGGATGCTTACCACTACAATAGACAAGGGTTTGTGTCACTATTATTCCCGAAGGCGGAGACAAAGATAAAGCAGAACCCAAGTCCTATAGACCAATAAGTCTTACCTAGTTCTTGTTAAAGACCTTTAGCGAAACCTACATAAGTGTGAGGCCCCAACAAGTCAGATAGAACGCTTACTAGAAGGGTATGTCTACTGAAACGGCCTTCATGGAGCTACGGATAGACTGGAGAGGGCTCTGGAAGACAAGGAGATAGCCCTCTGTGCTTTTCTAGACATTGAGAGAGCATTTGACAACACATCCACGGATGTGATTCTCAGATGCATGAATCACAAAACGACGCTTAACTGGGTCGAGTCGATGCTGACCACAAGGACAGTCACAATGGACCTTATGGGTACAGCTATTGACGTCAGCGTGAACAGGGGCAGCCTTCAGGGTGGTGTCCTGTCTCTCTTGCTGTGGTCAATTGTAGTGGACTGTCTGCTTACTCGGCTAACCTTCCCACGACCTTCTCTTTCATCTCTTCTCTCTTTTGAGGATTATTTTTCTTTGCTGGTATCTTAAACGCTCTGCTTCTCTCTTTATCTGGAAAAATTCTTCTCGCGATAGCTCTTCTTAGCATCTTAACTTTTCGCGATGAACCTGCAAGATAAGTGTACGTAAGCCAGCCCATATTGTATCCACTTATAATAGCTTTTTAATGTAATTCATAATATATCCTGTAGTTAAAAGCTTTCAATATGCAGCGGTACAAGAATTTTTAAAAACGGTTCAGTATTTTTTTAACTAGTTCATTACCGACATAAACGCACCAAAAAAGTTAATATTTCCTCAAAACTGTTTCGAATACATGCATCACCTAGGTAACGCGATACATTGTGATTAATAAGCTATCATGATTCGTAGCCTTTTCTAATAATAAACAAGTAATCAAATCACCGTTAATACTTCAATATGCAAAATGAACAGTCCCCTGGCACGTAGAACAGTCCCCTGCCTTATACCCAGGCAGGGGACTGTCGCCAGGGGACTGTTTTATTTTGTGTTATAGTCGATTATTTACAAAACTACTGGATCATACATTCTTACTAAGCTACCAATGAATAGAGACCAGGATCATAGAAGTAATAAATAGAAAAATATGTAATTCAGCTAATAAACGGTAATAAAATCACTTACCAGAGGACTGTTTGTACTGTCAGTTCTGACTCGCGTTCCCGCCACTAATAACGCTCTGGCACTGAACAAAATCGTGTAGCGTCGCCTTTTCCGCGACTGTCACTAACTTCACAACGATTGTGTTCCGTTGCACAACAAAAATCTTTTGCAAATAAAATATACTTATTTTTTTGGAACTTTGAATTTTTGGCAGGGGACTGTTTGAAAATTTTCTGGACAACTTTCACATTACAGTATTTAATGAAAAGAAATTTGTAACAAGCCTATGTTATATGAAAAAATGTTACTACTTTAATGTATTTTTAGATAATAGCAAAATGTATGCAGTGTTAATGAATCTTTTTATAAATACATTACCTTTAATATGGATATTCGGCAAATGGGACAGCCAGGGGACTGTTTTTTTGGGGCTTTGACAATTTTTAGAAAAAAATATAAAAGTGTTACCATCCTAAATACTAGTGTGCTATAAAGTATGAATGTTTTGCTTAAAATTAGAAGGATAGTTATAAATAAAAATCAATATACTTAATCAAAACTCATCTGGACAGCCGTTTTACAAGCTTACAGAGATTCGCCCCTATATCAACATAAGTGAATTTGTAATCGCTATCACAAATAGCTAAAAGAATAATCGAAAAATAGTTCTTATAATTGTAATGAGTGGAACCAGAGTTTTGGGGTTTAAAAATTCTGATATGCTTCCCATCCACAGCACCCAGACAGTTGGGAAAATTGGCACGTTTTTTGAAATTTTCAGCTATCATTTTCCACTTTTCTTCAGATGGTTCTGGAATGTTGTCATTCTTCATAAGAATCCAGATCTTTTGGCAAACTTCTCTTATTATTTCACTTATAGTAGAAATTCCACATCTATAAGAATTTTGAAGATCTTCAAAAGAACATCCAGTGGCTAAAAACCTGAAATTGAAATAAAAATTAAAAACTTAACTATTATTTAATTACAGCTATCGAGTTGCAAACAAAATGGAAAAATTTAAGGGATGGCTTTGTGAGGTACTGCAGAAATTCTAAGAAAAAAAGTGGTTCCGCGGCGTCCACAATAAGGCAATATCCATATTATGAAGAAATGCTTTTCTTAAAAGATGTCTGTAACGACAGGGGCTCCACTACTTCTAGTATATCTTTGCCATCAGAGTCGCCCACGGCCACCTCCACGGCCATGCCCACAGATATCACTGACACTTCACAGCAGACAACAACGCAACGAAAGCGAAAGGCCAAAGAAGATGCATTGATAGATCAATTGTCAAGGCGTTTAAATGACAAAATGAATCAAGATCAATCGGATAAACATGAAGATGAGGATAAATTATTTTTGTTGTCGTTGCTGAGCGATTTCAAAAAGAATTCAGACGATTATAAACTTGACGCAAAAGGTGATATAATTCAGGTAATTAAAAATTATAAGAAAGCTTCAGTAAATAATTACAACTATACTGGTTATTCTACCTATTCCCGTCAAGCACCTGATCCAAACTTTGCCGGTTACTGTGCAGGTTACTCCTCTGGCCTACCTCCACCACCTCCTCCCCCTCCCTCGAACAATGAAACTCAACCGGATCCAAGACCTGACAGTCAGCTATCATTTAACTCGTACGAAAGTGAAACTTCGTCATTAATTACCGACCTTTTTATGTAGTATATATAAAATTTTTTTTAACTGTTTGCTGATTTTTAAAAAATTACTCAAAAATTATACTTGAGTTATTTATTATTTACATAACTTTGCTCAATTACAAGACTGATTAATTAAAGTAATGTTAAGTTTAAAATTGTTTTAGTTTGTTTCAAAATTGAGGGCAATTTTTTATATATTACCTACTACTAAGCGTAGATATATTAAAACTGAATAAGTGTGTTACTTACATGCTATAATTAAAACTGATTTTGTTTAAATGATTAAGTAATACCTTTAATAAACAAGAAAACTCAAATGTCTATTTTATTTTTATATTATTAGTGGCCACAAAAAACAACTGTGATCTTGTTGCATTAAAAATATATTATAAAATGGTACTTACCTTATTGTCATGGCAATTCTCTCCTCGGCTGAAATACTTTTTCTCATTACAGTATCTTGACGAGTTATGGAATCCCTTAATATGTTAGTCAAGAAGGCAAATGATGCAATGGACATTCTAAAATAATTAAAAAACTTTTTTGCATCTTTTCGTAGAAGTGGATATAAATTAACGAAGTTACTGTCTTGTTGTCTGTATGTTAAAATTTCATGCACCCAAATCGACCGGTTTTTCCTTCTTCGTCGCCGTCTAAGCAACAAAAGTAGAAGAAGAACTTCTTCAGAATCCATTATTGAGATACAAATTTTGAAATACGTGCAATCTCTCTGACTATTCTAACCATGAATGATTCGAATGATTCACAATTGGTGTCATCGAGGGTCGCGCGGCGTCGCGCGACAGCTAACGGCTGGTGCCGTTAGTTGATATCGACGGTTGCGCGCGGCAGTCGCGCGACGTCGCTCGGCGTCGCGCGGTGTCGCGCGCTTCATACTGTCGTACGTCTGTAAGCACCCTCAGATGGCTTTAGTAGCGAAGATGACATGACGTTGCAAGAATTAGGTAACGTGTTGAGACAGCAACCTAAACTAAAAGTTTTGAAGGTGCCAAGAGTGCTGTATGGAAAAGGAAAAAATAATAGACATAAATGGAGTGGAGTACAGCCAACGCGTCGTAGAGTTCTTCAACGCAACATCATAACGAGTCCGCTTAGAAACAAAGGTCCTGCTCAAGATATAAACTCAGTGCTAGGAGCTTGGTCATTTTTTTTTACGGACGAGATATTGAACATTGTGATTATTCATACTAACTCAGAAATTGAGATACAGTCTCAAAAATATAAAGGGTACCAAGAGGACGAAAATACTGAAGAGGCTGCTGTTAGTGGTTTAACTAAACTTCCATCTTTTGTTAAGCCAGTAACAATGACTGAACTTAGGGCTTTAATTGGACTTTATTACCTAGCTGGAGTTTTGAAGATGAATGATATGAACACCAAAGATTTATTTGATAAAAGTGCCCATTTTCAGAGCTACAATGAGTCGCAGTCGCTTTGAGTTTTTAACTAATTGTCTAAGATTTGATGATAGACAAACCCGTTCTGAAAGACGTGAAAACGATCGTTTAGCTCCAATACGTGACATTTTCGATCACATTGTAGAAACCAGTCAAAAACTTTACTCTCCATCAGAGTGTTGCACTATTGATGAACAATTGTTGTCATTTCGTGGACGATGCGTTTTCAAAATGTTTATACCGTCAAAACCTGACAAATATGGGATGAAAATTTTGATGATGTGTGACGCAAAGACTGCCTATATGCTATCGTGTATGTGGGCCAAACACCTGCACCACCAAATTTATCTGTACCTGAGTACTATGTTACAGAACTTTCAAAGCCAATAGTTGGATCGCGCCGTAACATAACTATGGACAATTGGTTTACCAGTGTACCTTTAGCCAAGAACATGATTCAAAAAGACTTGACAATTGTTGGCACGACACGTAAAAATAAGCGAGAAATACCGAAATCATTCCTGGAAATGAAAAATCGTGAAAAAAAATACAGCCATGTTCTGCTATGATGGACCACTGACTCTTTTGTCTTATTGCCCACCAAAATCAAAGCAAAACAAAGTTGTCATCATGCTGTCTACTTTGCACGATTCCCCAGACAAAGACAATGATGTTCAACTTCCTGAAATAATAGGTTATTATAATAAAACTAAGGGGGGTGTGGATGTGTTTGACGCAATGGCTAAAAAATACACCGTTCAAAGAAAAACAAGACGATGGCCACTTTGTCTCTTTTATGGCTTGCTAAATGCTACGGGTATCAATTCCTGGGTTCTGTACAAGTGTTCAAGGGCCAACGACAAGCCAAATATTAAATTTCGTCGTACCTTCTTGAAGAAACTGAGTTTGAGTCTCATCGAAGTTCACTTGGAGGAAAGCCTACAAAAGCCATCTTTGAGGCGGGATATAAAAAAAATTATAGCAGCTATACTAAAAAAAAACCTGTGCCAGACCAAAGTGCAGTTCAGTTGCATCATGCACAGTAAGAGACCGAAAATCTATAAGACAAGATGCAACAAGTGCAAAATTCCTATTTGTTTGGATCATCAAATTAAAGTTTGTGAAAATTGCTCAAAATAAAAAGCTAGGTTAAGTTTAAAGGCTTATTCAACATAACATGTTCCTATATTATATTAAATAATAAAACAATAAATGCAAGTCCTGTTTATTTTCTTATTCTATTTTTTTTCTTTTGGGGTACCCCAGCACCCCATGTAGGAAAATCAGACCGTCAAAAACAGTGTAGGGTTCTAGGGTTAAGTATCTATATTTTTTACTAAAGTGTAAAGATACAGGGTATAAAAAATTTGCTGACCAAATTTTAGGGTATGACCCAACCCTGAAACTGAACAACTTTCCTCTACAAATGAATTTGTATCGGGTGGCATCATTTTAAGGTATTATTTATATTTCAGACTATGTTCCTAAGGAAAAGTTGTTCAGTTTCATGGAGCATACGCAAAAATTTGGTCACCTTATTTTTTTTACACCCAGTACCCTATACCTGAAATAATGAATAGGAAAGAATTTTCAATACTAATATTTAATTTTTTGTCAACTACTATTGCACTCAACTCAAAGCCTGAATCTTGTTGTGATAAATTTGTTACAATAATTGTATTGCATTGTATTGAAAATAAACGATTTTTGCTTACTTGTATGTTTTTTAATTGAATATATATTTAACGAAATTTTCCGGAACAACTTCCGTACCAGTTCCAGAAATATGGCATATCCATGTTATGACTCATGTGACGTAATTACAAAAAATCAATCTACCTACTCCGATCACTGCTTATCACACGTCCTGGTGGAACCACAATGCCAAGAACCATTAAAAGATGAAAACACCTTTTCTCCACTACAGCTAGTAATTAACCAAGATATGACAATTTACAGGAGTGCGGTTGGTCCAAATGTCTCATTGCCATATTTTCCACTTCCTCCTCCTATAAATCTGATCAGAGAATTACCAGCTGTAAATAGGCTAACAACAAAAGTATGAAGAAAGAAAGTTTATCAGAGCATGTTGGATGGAATTTGATACCTATTATCATCGATGGAGTTTTCAATCGCATAATTAAAAAAAAATCTGGACAACTGAAAATAAACACTTCACAAAAACAATTTGTTTTCATTTCTGATTCCTTGCTAATAATAATACATCTATGCACTGCACAAGCTGAGTGAGGACAAATGACAACAATGGTGGCAACCAGCATCCCTTGGGCACCAGCCAGAAGACGCCAAAAAAGTAAGTGCTCAACAAATCAGCATGTAACTTTTCCTGCTATGCTTCAATAAATAGCACAGGCTTTTCGAAAACAAGCCACATTTTTTATATATCGTCGGCTTAGAGTGTAAACCTGCTAAATCCGTTTTTGGGCCTAACGTCGTTTTTAGTACCATTCAAAAGGGTAAAACGAATTACACAATCGAGTAATACAGCCATGGCCAATTTTCGTTCAAAAATAACAAAAACGCTTGATGAGTAAAACTGCCAAATCCATAATGTCAAAAGTGCGCGGCTAACTCCACGTAAACCGCCATTTTGTATCGAAGTTTAGGCGTCGGCGGATATACTCGTGCAAATTATTTGTTTTTCCTGTGAAAATAGTTTAATTCATGGCAGAAAGTTACAGGAACTGAAAGGTATGTGTTTATCTTGGTATGCTATTATTTTTTGTGTTGATATATTAAGTAATCAATAACGTAAAAGTTGAGATAACCTACAACCCAAACTTATGGGAGTTAGCAGTTTTTCTTTAAGAATTATTTTAAGTTTTTCGTACATAGCAGGCATGATTGTTGTAAACTATCTTTTAATTTTGCTTATGTATCAACTTATTTCTTTAGCTATTTGATAATTAATATGTATTATGTCTATTTATTCAGTTTTCAAAACGTAAAATCGGCAAAATAACAACTTTACTCTATACTTCTATCTTAGTTGGGACGTTATTTTCGAGTTCAAAAGCAGTGTGAAATTTTGGTATCACCTGCTTCGTTTTATGTTCGGAATACACGCATTCATACATTATATCACGCCTATATCCCTTGCAGGATAGGCAGAAGGTAAAAACTGTAATTTACAGATAGATAGATAGATAGATAAATGCTTTATTCATATTCCTGCATCACACACATTTAACATTTGTAAGGAAATATAAAATTATAAGATTAAAATACATTTTAGTTCATCCCACACAAACATGTGTGCTGCAGTTATGTGAAAGGGCTAAAGCTCAGTGTATTTAGCCAGGAGGCAACATTGGTTTTCAGCCGTCGCCCGCCGCGAGTTAAAGCGGGAAACAAAACCGAGCAGAAAATAAATGTTTGTAATCGGGTAGTGTAAAAATAAACTCCCGATACATAGAAAAAAAAAGAATTAATAAAAAAGAAATAATACCCAGAACAGTGTGTGCATTTTACAGTAAGTGTTGTGTGCCTACTCAAGTATCTTTTAGCTTTTTAAACTGTGACGATTATTGTAGTGCAGTGTATTTTCGCCATTCCAGACAACCATCCGGAATCTGCAGTTTGGTAACATTTAACAAATGTTTTTTATAGTGATTTTTAAATGAACCCTTGTAGCAAATACTTCTTATTGGCGGTGGAATGTCGTTCCAGCACTTGGTTGCCTGAAACCGAAAACTACCCTCTCCGATGCAAATGACCAGCAAGGGGAGCATGTGTACTTCTAGCAAGATACCTATCATAGAAAGGTGAAAACTTAAGTTTACTGCGCAAGTATTCGGGTATATATTATATATTACACTACGTCTGACAAACATTAGAGAGTCATAAAAAGTTGTGTATCGCTATAACCTAGTTCATTTCCTTAGTCGCCCCCCACGACACCCATGGGAAAGAAACAGGTTGATGCTATTCTATTCCAGCATCACAACGGCATTTTTGTAATAAAATAATATTAATAGGTAGGTTCTTTATTTGCAGATGCAGATGTCATCGAAAAAGCATTGGCGTGGCCGTAAAATCTTAGATTTGTGTAAAGAAGATGAAAATCAACAAAAAGCGCCAGCACCTCTCAATCGCCGATCCCTGAAGTATGGTCTGTTGTTCAAAATGACGAAATTGAACTTTTATCTAAAGAAATATCTGATGACACAATTAGTGACTCCCTCTCACCTACCATTTTTAACGATATAATATTGGGAGATATTTCTAACATACCGTCACCACAAAATGATGATGATATCAATAATATCAATAAAGATGACGAGGTAACTCTAAACCAAAAAGTAAATGATAATAGCCAAATTGTACCTCTTCGGTACACTCCAGATGGTGATGTATTCTTCGAATTAAGATTCACAGAAGAATGGACCGTACTACCGCAACGAAAAGCACCGACTGTTACTGCGTTGCCTTTCAATTCGCTCCGAAATTTGCACCTTACTAGAAGGAAAATAACTAAAAGAAAATTTGAAGATCTGCAATATCTAAAAAAAACATTAGGAGCATTCCACCAGAAAAGCAACCATGTTACGAAAATTAAAACTTATTAAAACAATGCAACTTCCATGGCTAATAGTAGTTCAGACATTTAATATTCCTCTAAAAAGAAAAATTCTCGAAATAATTTAACATTCTATTAGTTTATCGAGTTTGTTTACAACACTTGTTCTTAAAATCTATTTTGTTAGGTTGCAGACTATTTTTCGAGCTTAGATTACAGGTGGTCGTTATAGAACTGAATTTTTTTTTCATTGTATCTGTAAGGAAATACTAGCAAGCTTCTAATCACAAAATAAAATAACATTTTTTTTTAAATGACACTTAGTTTTGACAATGTTTTTGATGTTTACTTTCTCATTACTCAATAATGAAGGTAGATCAATAATTTATATTTTTAATGCAAACACAGTTCGATACCAGCTATCAATTATCACGGTTACTTATTTCAAAGGTTTTAGTATTGTAATAAAATTAACTTAATATCACAGTGTCCGGCACAAGTCATTATTTATTATCGATAATAATACCCATTCTTCGGAAAGTTTTGATAATGTCTGAAGATAGATTTTCGAGAAACAAGAGGTACCGTGAAAAAAAGAAACAAAGAGATCCTGATTTTCTAAAAAATTAAAATATCCGACTTAATATTTTGAAAAAGAAGAAAAAAGAAAAAATGACGATGGAAGAGCAAGAAAACATTAGAAAACGTGACAGGGAAAGGAAACAAAGACAAAGAGATGCTAAACGAAGCGAACTTGTTGATCCAGGTTCAAGTAATTCTTTAGCAGCCAGTAAGTCGTCTAGGGTGAATTTAATATCTGGTGCATCTGCAACGACTTCTTCGGAAACACCTTACAAATGCCCACAAACGGCTTCTAAAGCGATTTTAAAGTCAACCAGGAGTTTGCCATCTTCACTTACAAAACGGGATTATGTCATAAAAGGGCTATGTCATCGTTACGGGATCAAGCTGGCTGAGGAGATGAGAGCAGAAATGGCAGTTACTGAGGAGGAAGATTTATTGAATTTTGATGAGAGGTTGGTAAAGAAGTTTTATTTTCAACCTGATATTGTGTACACTTGACCAGGCATGAAGGACTGTATGACCTCGTGGAAAAGTGGAGAAAAACAGAAACTACAAAAGCATTATTTAACTATGTTCCTTCGTGAGGCATTTCACATTTTTAAAGAGGAAAATCCAACGAGTAAAATAGGGTACTCTAAGTTTTGTGCATTAAGACCCGAGAACGTCTTGCTTCTCAAAGATACCCCTACCGAACAATTGACGACCGATGTGGCGCAGTGGTAGTGCGACTGCCTTAGACGCAGAAGGTTCCGGGTTCGATTCTCGGTGGGTCACTCACAAAGTTGATATTTATCACTTTGTGAATTTGTTCCCAGTCTGGTTAGGACATTGCGGGCTGAACCACCCGATTGTCCGTAAATAAGATGGTTCCGTGTTTCGGATGACACGTTAAGCCGTAGGTCCCGGTTGCTGTCTATGATCACTTAGACGGCGGTCGTTACACAACCATGTCAGAAGCCTGCTACTTGTAGAATGCGGTTGAAAAATTCTGACACTAGGGTTCATCGGGTCGTTGGACGGCTCGGTGTCCCACACGAAAAGAGACCGAACAATGTAAGTGCAAGACACATGAAAATTTCATTTTAAAATTAAAAGCTCTAAAAATAAGCTACATTGAAACTTTTTGGCCAACTTTATTGTGCAACTCTTCTACACAAGATTCCGATTGTTGGAAAAATAATTGCGAAACCTGCTGTGATTTTAAAAAGTGCATTTTGCCAAACAATTTGCAAGAATGTATAGTCTGGAAGCAATGGGAGAAAGATACTACTGGAAGGCTTAGACTGGCACTACATGAATCGACAACAGCTGAACTTTTTAATAATTTGAAAGTTGATTATCCCAAATTCTTACAACATGTCGATTTGAAAAGAATACAATCTGCTGAGTTTGAAAAAGATAAAAAAACCTCCGACGTAAGGATTGTACAAATAGACTTTGCCATGTCGTTTTCATGCGAGTACCAGAATGACGTGCAGAGTGCACTGTGGGCTCGATCCAGTGTACTTTTATTTACAGTAGCAGTGTTCTACAAAAATGAATGTAAAACTTATATAATTTGCTCTGACAGTCACAATAAAGACAAAGACACTATTTTCGTTTTTATTAACCACTTGTACGAACATATTTTAAATATAAATGATGGTAACTCAGCTATACGGAATATAATTTGGAGCGATGGACCAGCTTCAGAATTCAAGAACAAATATATGGTGAAGTTGTTAAATCAATTAAGCTTGAAGTTCAAACAAATATTTTGCTGGAAGTACACAGCTACATCGCATGGAAAAGGGGTTGTTGACGGCATTGGAGGAAATGTTAAAAGACTAGTAAAGCAAAAGATGCTCAGTCAGGCTGGTAATGTAGTGCAGAGTGCTGAAGATTTTGCCAAAATAGCGGCTGAAATGATGAAGTGTACGAAAATTATTTACATTCCACAGTCACAAATCACAGCAATGGTCAACAGTGAAGATCCTTGGCGACGCGTTAAAGCCATCCGTGGCATTTCTAGTTTTCATATCATTTTTTGTGATGGTGCTACTGTTCACGCCAAAATCCATGCTTTATGTGACCAAGAAAGTGTTTTTCGAATCTGATTTAAACATTTACGTACTTATGTTGATATATTTTGAGTAATTCATTGTGTTTTCAAAGTTAAATATGACTATAATATTGATAACCATTCTTTAATTTCGTACATTTCCAGCACGAGGCGAGGCTGTCCAGCACAAGACAAGCTAATTTTTTATTTCTATGGAATTAATATGCTGTTTTTTTTTTCATTTTACATTGATCTAAGTCCTCTATGGTCTTCCCTTTATTTGTAAAAAATTTATAAAATTTTTAATTATTACCACTTCGCTAAATTATTTAATTTCAATGAGGAGTGTAAACGCTTGGTTAATTGGGGTTCCGGCACAAGACGCAAAGTGAAAAAATCATAAAAAATACATTTGTGATTTATATCCAAATAAAATATATAATTTATATTTACGCAAGGTCAATTTATTAGAAAATAATTATTACTTCTGAATATCTATGTGTATTCTTTTTCTGCCATAATTTTTGTATGAAAATCCGGTAAGAATTTCCGGCACAAGACCGTGGATTGCTCCATTACCTGAAGACTACCATTATTATTATGACAATTTACTTCATGACTAGTATTAATCTTAAGACTGATTATAATGTATAGACTGAGTTGTAATTGCCGATCTCATGTAAATTTTACTAATTAGATTTAAAAAACTTTAATTCGCTGTATAAAACAGTATTAGTTAGTATCCCATGTTTTTATATTACAAAGACAGATTCTATTTTGTTAATTTTGAGATAGTTTTTTTTTTTGTTTTTAAGTAAACTAATATAATTTTTAAATTCTAATTGAAAGTTTGATATCCTTAATAATTAAGCGTAAAAAGTTTTTAAAAGAATACATAGTAGATTAAGGATAATATGAAGACAAAGTCTGTTTTGTTAGTTTTGAGTTTTTGTCGTAATTTGTAAGTAAAAATAATTTTATATGATTTTCATAAGATTCAGACTGAAATTTTCTATAAATATGTATGGAGACTGAGAAAAGAAGGTATTCCAAAATGTGAAATTGTGATTTCAACCTAAATTCAACTGCAATATCTATAATTTTATAAATGATTTGTTGTAGATTGTTAATATTACTTTGAAAATTTTGATTTTGTTTAGGTACGGAAAACCTGCTAAGTTGATTTGTATAAAAAAAAATGATTAAGAAAACCTGCTAAGTTACAAAAGTGGTGATAAATAAATAAATATGTGGCGTTGCACTGGCAACACCACTTTACTTAATGAGGTACCACCCTCAACATGCTTTTATTATGTACGGCCGTGAACATGGTCCCTACCGGAAACCGAGAGCCCTCTGCTTCCGGTATCGTCTTTCGGCCATGTTCACTGCCCTTCTCCTAGATCGACACGCGCAGACGCAACACGTATCGCCTTGCTCTGTCCGTCCGAACTCATTGTAACGCGCATTATATTATTTACTAGTTGTGTTAACTAGGTACTGTATAGGGAGTGTGTACGGTGAACAATAAACTCTTGTGAAACCTATCCAGCCGTTTCCTTCAGTCACCTCTACACACCACCCATAAATACTAAACTATATAACCTTTCTTTTTATTTCAAATTGTATGGAATACAAATATGCGTTGAAAAACATTAAAGTCTTTTCTTAAAATCGTTTCATATTTTTTTAGGAATGTTTTTTGTCTCTCCTGTAAAGTTACCTCATGTGCAGTTAGCAGGTTTACACTCTAAGCCGACGCTATATGTATGTATGTAACCACTTTATTGATCCACAGAATTGTATCCATGTTTTTTATTACTAAAAGTACTTCAATACCATATATACATCACGCACGCCCTTGTTCAGGAACTCCTAAACCAAATCAAACCCACAAGGAAGTTTAAATTCAACTACAAACTCTGCGGACTGCAATCTACCACTCAACTGAGCTCAATAGCTCTGCACATCCAGATTCATCAACCCACAGCCTGTAGGTGAGAGTATACTTTTCGGGGCGGGTCGTCTGGGCTTGCTGACTACCAAATGAAAATTCTGTTCACATACCGTTTTGGATTCCGGTAGATATACTTTTCTTGATAACAATCCCCCAAAACCAGATACCAACTCCTATCCGTGAAGATAAACCAATACGAAAAATCTACTGGAAGAAGTCCGCGTCGCCATTCCCATTTTGTGAAATTTATGGGACGGGGGCTAGAAATATCCATAAAACAGGATAGGAAGAATGGAAAAACATCGCCAGAAACAAATTGTTTCTAGGTTATGTGGATTGATATTTTTTTTGTTCTTTCGGCCATTCTGGACAGGCAAAGATCTTAAGACCATACAGCCTCGTCTTAAGTAAGTACTTCATTCTTAAATATTTGTAGATTGTACGTCTTCGGTTAGTTCCTTTCTTGTGTATTTTCATCAAGATTATGTGGATTGATTGTTTTTTCTTTTTTGTTCGTCCGTTTTGGACAGGCAAAGGTCTTAAGACCATACTGCCTCATCTTTTTGGATTTGGTTTGATGAAGAAATGCGATGGATGAAGGTTTGAGATGGTGATGACCTCCAACCAGCGGAGCAAGGATGCCACAAGGATACGATACGCGTCTAAAATATCAACTAACCTAAAAAGTCCAACAGAAAAAATACAACAATATTTGGCGTCAACGACGTGTGGAGCTCTGACGTCACGTTGAAGCAGGATGGAAATATAAAATTCTAGTAAGTGTGACAAGGATAGATGAATCTATGAGATCTTTATTGACATATTAGGCTGGCCGCAGACATTTGACCCAGTCAAAGAGATATCCATTAAATTATCCGAGATTGATTGTGAGTTCACTGGGTAAGGAATTTTTCTTATTTGTACTGATTTGTATGAACGTGTGATGCCGGCTTAGAATATGCCGTGTGATGCCGGCTTAGAATAGCATCACCCCACATCGTTCCCACGGGTGTCGTAAGAGGCGACTAAGGGACTCGAGGGTATTGGTGTATTACAATTTTTAGGCGACAGGCTGACAACCTGTCACTATAGTGATACATATGTTTTCTGGAACAACCTTGGAAATCAATCCTCAAAAATGTCAGACGTGGCGATAGCGACCGTATTCTTATGGTCGTTTACGCTCTGCCTACCCCGCAAGGGATAAAGGCGTGATATATGTATGTATGTATGTGTATGAACTTAACCGCACATAGCTGCACTGTATTGCAGCAGCGGATAGGCGCGGCTATGATATATGCTGCTTCGCTGTAGTTCGACTGACTGCATGCATGCAACGCGACAGTTGTGTGATGTGATAGACTTGCCAAGCTGCAAGAAGCGATACGTTGCGTTTGTGGGTGACCGCAAGTTGGCGGAAACAGATTGCAACAGGTTTTTTTCAAGTTTTTTCTAGTCGGTAAATAGATGGCGCTGTGCTTGGCACGTTTCCGCAAAGAACGGAACGGAACGTAACATATTTATTTATTTTTTGTTTCTGTTGGGCTTGGCTCATTTGGAACGAAAGGCTCCGCCAGAGAGATTATTGAGGTCAGTGGCTTCGCCTGATTTGTTGGCAGGCAACACTGCACTGCACGTTCAACAAAAAAAATAAAATGTCATGTCGTCGCGTCGTGCGACTCGTGGTGCGCAGTGTTGCCAGCTTAGTGGATTTTCTACTAAATCTGGTAGTTTTGACTTGCCTTTTAGTGGTTAGTGGATTTGTTTGGTGGAATTTATTGACACCAGCCAGAGTCGTACTAATCGAGAGACTCATGAAAATGCCGCACCTAAAGATGATTAGATTGATTAAGCAATATAATTTCATAATTTTTGTTACATGATGTGTAACTTTTAATGTTATTTCTCCAATTTATATATCTTAATGATATAGTGACGAGAGGCGAGCACAATATTTTTTGTTAATAACTGAAATAAACTAAATTGAAGAAATAAAATTAGTGAAAAATAAATTGTAGAGGAAAAAATTGCAAATTTTTGTTAGTGGGTTTTTGGTGGTTTTAGAGATCACTTTTGGTAGGCAGCTTGCTTGATTCTTCGTTGGCAACACTGCTCGTTGAGTGTGATGATGATCGTTTAAAATTGTGTTGAACTTTTGTTTTGTGTTGTGGTTTTGTGTGATCGTGTCAGTCGTCCTCGACTCCTCGTCCGTCCAAAGAGTACATTATATAAGATAGGGTATTAACTAAAAAGAGTACCTGCCTATATCATCCGTGATCCGTCGTTCGTAGGTTGCTTAGCGTCGTTGCACTTTGCTGTATTTCCCACAAATTTGCAATATAAATAAATGACAATATAGTACGTGGAATATTTTGTTTTGCATCTGTTGATTGTATCGTTGCATTACTTTGCTTGTGTGTCTCAGTTTTATTCCGTGTTATTTCATTACTATCTTCCTAAAGCTCTTCAATCTATTTGCTAGATTGTCGTCTGATCGAGTCATGCTGGCGGTAATTTTGACTGGTTGTGCTCGTGTAGGTACATTAGTGGCCAAGTACACGGACCCCGCAACCGCAAGGGATAAAGGCGTTATATGTGTGTGTGTGTACCTACGTTGCAGCCGTTGATTTTGTTCACGGCTGACATAAATCTTTCTTCTTTTTCGTGTCAGCATACACCGAGTCGTCCAACGACCTGACAAACTCGTACCTCATCTTCTCCATTGTTTCCTTATAATTGAGATCACCACCTCGTCCTAATTTGCTACCTCATCAAAACCAACTTGACCTATTTGGTCTAGCATATTATGTTTTCAAGTAATATGTAAACAGTGTTTATGTTCCTAAGAAGTTAATGATTGAGCTTTGTTCTAATTATGAAAATACTTATCTTGAAAAAGTATACATAATTGGCAATATTATTATTATTATTTATTATACAGGCAGGCAGTTGAAACAACTGATAACGCCTGTATCCTGTTCGCTGTTTAAGTTCGTCACTATATAGCGCTATAGTTCACAAAGTTAGTTATAATAATAATAATAAAGCCTTTTAGTACTGACATTACCATCGCAACAAAAATTACATTTCATTTCTTTACTTAATTATCATCTATCAGTGCCGTCTGTCCACAAAGGCTTCCTCTAATCTCTTCCATTCTAGTTAGTCGATATAAAAAATATTTGCTTCAAAATATGGTAATGGATTGATTTATTTCCAACGCTTGCTGCGGGCTGCAAGTTGATGATGGTTATTGTGTTTTAGTTTATTAAAAGCCATGCAAACTAAACTCTTGCATGGCGGCTAAAATTCAATGCCAGCTGTATCTTGGAAGTTAAGTCTCACCATTACTAATGTGTACACTACTTATACTTCTATTCTTCTCCAGCTGTTGCTGGGTTCTGAAAGAAAACGTATTTCAGATTTAGACTGAAGACTGCCGTGCAATGAATCTCCGCCATAATCAGATTTAGAGCAGCTTATAAATGTTATAAACTTTTATCTAAAAAATGTATTTGAAATAAAATAAATTATAAAAAATAAATGACATTATTAATGAAACTACAAAGTACCTCCAAAAGTGCCTGTATTTGAAAGTTTCTTGTTATCAAAAGGCTTTGTGGTGCAACTAGTTTGGTCAGAGTTCACCTTTCAGGGTGTTGTAGGGAAGACTTAATATAAAATATATATGTATATCTCTTTTACGAAAATTTTGCTTGCAACTAACTACTACCAAAACTCGTCTTCCGACACTATACGAATGTAATGAAATCATCCCTCGTACTCAAAAAAATATTCTATATAAGATGTAAAATATTTGCTGCAAACATTTTAAGGGGATGAATCAGCCCATGAAACTGAACAACTTTCTCCAAGAAACATAGGTTCAAAAATTAGAATTTTTTTCGGTCCTCTCATACAAATTGTCTCGGTCGGCTGGTAATTTTGTATGGGAGGAAAATTTTTTTTTTTTTATATTTCAACCTATGTTTCTTAGGAAAAGTTGTTCAGTTTCAATGACTGGTTCACCCCTTAAAATATTTGCAGCTAATTTTTTTACATCCTGTGTAAAGTGAAATATTTTTAGTTGCAAATGTTTTAGGGGATGAATCAGCCCATGAAACTGAACAACTTTCCCCAAGCAACATAGGTCGAAATATGAGTTTTTTTTGGTTCTGCCATAAAAATTGTCTTGGTCGGTCTGTAATAATTTTGTATGGGAGGTCTAAAATATTTTTTTATATTTCGACATGTGTTCTAGATCATAGTTCCCGTGACGGATTTACAAGGGGACCAGAACTTTCTTATTACTTTAAGGAGTCCATGTGCTGAAATAATGATAAAAAAAACTAGTGCTATCGCCATTCCAATAACTAGGCTAGAGATTATGATTGGTTCAGAAGTTACATTGCCTACAGCAGCAAATTGTACAAACGTCTGTAAAATCGAGTCATTTTCGGTGGTTGATGATGAGAAAGGCTCTTCTATCGTCTATTTTATGAAAATTGGTCTTCTGTCTCCGATTCTTTGGAGTATTGCTCTTCTGTAGTGGTATCCTTTAGAGAATTGATCTTCTGTCGTCGATCCTTCAGAGAATTGATAGTCTGTCGTAGAACCTTTGGAGAATTAATCTTCTGTCGTGGATCCTTCAGAGAATTAATCTTCTGTCGTGGATTCTTCAGAGAAAGACTCTTCTGTCGTGGATCCTTCAGAAAATTGATCTTCTGTCGTGGTTCCTTCAGAGAAAGATTCTTCCTTGTGTCATGGATAAAAACATAGTTTGTAAATGTTATCAACTGCTTTCACAGACGTATAAGTGTGCAGATCTGACGACGAGCCTTCATGTTGTTAATCATTAACATTTATAATTTAACATGTACTCAATGGGAAATGTTGAGTTAATAAAAATAAAGATAGAAAATGGCAGAAGGCAGAAAAATTATCAAATTCAAAATCTAACTGTGGCTCCATCTGCAGTTTATATAGATAAGCAGACAGAGATATCAAAATATTTTTCTCGCTAGAGCTAGAGCATTTCCGAATGTTACCTTTTAGATCCTTCCATTAATAAATGCTCAAGATACTTGTAAGTCGTGTTTTAGTTTCAATTAGTTCTTTACTTTAATTTCACTTAGAGTTTGCCTAGAGGCATTCTAAAAGCGAGACTGCGGGTTAAAAATATAAGGGAGATATTTAGACTGGGAAATTCCAGTCTGTTTTATTTGCTTGTGCGCAAGTTCGGCTTTGTCTTTCGTCGTCAGAATCAGAAAGGTTATCAACTGTGTGACCCGGAATTTAGTTGATTTTATTACGGAATATTTAGAATCAGAAACGCAGAAAGGTTAACAACTGTGTGATCCGGAATTAAGTTGCTTTTATTACGGAATATTTATGGTGCGTATCCTACAAATCTTGGAAATTCCAGGGGTTACAATTATCTTCGTATACCTAGAAATTATGAGGAGAGGGAGGCGCTTTAAGCAATTTGGAAGACAAAATATAAAACTTTTTTGCTAGTAGCGTTGCCGAATTACTATCGATAGTTTTCCTATCGAAACCCCTATACAATCGATGGCCTATCGATACTATCCATTGTTCAGAATGAGGCAATACTATCAGTCAGCTTCGATACTATCGATAGTATCGAACCTGACAATCGAAAAAATAATCGATAGTATCGATAGTTTTGGTCTATCGATAGTCGGCCGATGAGAGATAGTATCGTTCAGTCAGGTATGGGTTATTTTACATGCATATAATTATCATGACTTTATCTCTTGTGGGGTAGACAAAGCGACAGTAATCATTACTGTCGCTTGCTATCGCCACGTCTGAGGGCCGTTTCAGTAATTCGCGTATCACTAAAGTGACAGGTTGTCAGCCTGTCGCCTAAAATTGCAATACACATGAAACCCATAGGAAAGAAATAGGATGATGCTATTCTAAGCCGGCATCCCACGGCTAATGGGTTAATTATTGTATATGGATTATATTAAAAGATTTTTTAAATTTTAATAATTAAAGCGTTACACATTTATTTTTTAAACGGCCCCCAATTATTTGTAAGACGACCGACGACGTGGCGATAGCGATTGGATTTTTGCAGCTGTAAACGCTCTACCACGCGCTCTGCCTAACCCGAAAGGAATAAGGAAAGGTGTATTATTTTTATGTATCTAACTATAGTCTGTAAGTTTAGGTACTTATCTTTTTGTAAACACACTTTGTATGAAAGTGACACTTCAAAACTGTCAGTTTAATACAAAGTTTGTTTACAAAAAGATAAGTACCTAAACTTACAGACTATAATCCATTCATTCATATACAAAACTATTGCTAAATAAATTCACTTTAATTATTAATAAAGGATCATGACCATTTTACAAAGGATTCCCGCCTAGAATTGCGTAAGAGCTGGAGTTGTTCTAATCGGATCATTAATAACCACTTATTTACCTCCAGTTTTTATTTTTATATTAAAAACCCGGAGATTAAAAATATTTACGAAAATAATACATAACCTTTAGAATAGATTACCCAAATGTAAACATATTGACATTTTAGATTTTACACGACGCACCACGGGTTTGGAGGGAATCGACATGTAGCCGTCTCTGCCACCCGTGCAACTAAAGAGGTTTGGTATTTTTACCTAAAAATGATGAACCTAGTTGTTGTCAAGTATAGTAAGTCGTGAGTGTCGTGATCGTGACACGTGTGATGTGACGGAATAAAAGAAACACGACTCACTAAAGAAAACCGTCAAAAGTCAAAAAGAAACAAGAACACGTTTCAAGTCACTTTTGTGTCATTTTGTACCCATAAATCTTAAAAAAGAATTTGGTCAAGTAGTTTTACTATTTCTATGCTGTATTATAATGAAAAACTTAGATTATAAAACTCCTTGTGCTTTTTGCGCGTGTTTGATTGAATTCCTAGTTTCATGATCAATCAATACAAGATTTAGTTACAAATTAAATAAAACTCCGGGTGCTCAGCAGACTTTCAGGTAGTAATACGGGATAGATTAAATGTAAAAATAATTTTAATATTAGTTTTATCTTTACGCAATAGAAAATCGAGGACCGCAAACGGTCATTCGACTTTAAGGATTATTAGATTATATGCTATATATTTAAAAATCAAAATAAAATCAACACACACACACACACACAAATCACGCCTTTATCCCTAGCGTGGTAGGCAGAGCGTTAACGACCGCAAAATTACGGTCGTTATCGCCACGTCTGACAAGTATTGAGGGCCTTTTTAGATGATTCGTGTATCACTGTAGTGACAGGTTGTCAGCCTGTCGCCTAAAATTGTAACACACATAAAACCCTCGAGTCCCATAGTTGCCTTTTACAACACCCGCGGGGAGAAAAGGGGTGATGCTATTCTAAGCCGGCATCACACGGCATAAATAAAATCAAAATCTATTAAAATTATTCATACCTGTACAATACTATTGCTCATCGGCCGACTATCGATAGACCAAAACTATCGATACTATCGATTGTTTTTTCGATTGTCAGCTTCGATACTATCGATTGTTTTTTCGATTGTCAGCTTCGATACTATCGATAGTATCGAAGCTGACCGATAGTATTGCCTCATTCTGAACAATCGATAGTATCGATGCTATCGATTAAAAATCGATAGTTCTTACTATCGAAAAACTATCGATAGACTATCGATTGTCTATCGATAGTCCACTATCGAGCGGCAACGCTATAGTAAAGTTATTTATTGACTAAATTGTTACACATTGTTTATTTCTATTGAATACAAGAACTGTTACTTATACGTACTTATATATAATGCAAAATTTTTATTCAATAATGATATTTACGATAAGTTTGATACTCTTAAGACTGTGAGACATCTATAAGGATACTACATCTATAGATATTTTTTGATTAACAATAAACTAAGCTAAGATTTCCGATTGGGAAGCCTTGCGTAGCTGACAGTATACTTTGATGACCATGAGAAGTACAAGAGTCGAAGTAAAAGCAGCAGCAATATCTACAATAATTGTTATCTTGTTTAGCATCGATTCCATATGGGATTCGATTTTATCCAAAGAACTTTGATTTGCGATAACTGGAATTGATTGTGATGCTGGCGTCCATAAGGTGGAGCCTATCATCGGCGTGTTTTGGTGATGGTGATGTTATTTCGAAGGAATCATCTTCTGTGGATGTTAAGGACGGCGAGGTTTCTTAAAGAAATCGCTTTCCGAAGGAGATGCTGATGAAGATGAAGACGGTTTTTCTTCAGAATAATGATTAACTGCGGGAGTTTCTTCTGGATCAGGTTTTGACTCATGTTTTGGACGAACTTCTGGCTGACGAAGTGGGTCTGGTCGAGGTATTGGAGACTTCTGGAAGATGAACTCGTTCTGGTTCGCGTATTGAAGGGACTTCTATGTGAGGAAATGGTGCTTGTTGAGGTACTGAATCTGGACAAATTCTAGGACGACGTATTATACGCCCATTCTTATATCTCTTATAACGTCTTCCAGGAGACTGGGCGAGAGCTGGGAATAAAAAAAAACTTGATGATTGTCTGGAAGGAGTAGATGCCTGTCTTGATAACCAAATCGGCGATCATCATAAGAAGACAACGGGGAACCGTCGAATTCCGTCTGCACTTGTGATCTAACTTGGATGCCTAAAACAAAAACAAAACATATGAACGATTAATTTGGCACCGAGATTCAGAGTCCGACTTACAAACTTTAAAAATAAAAATACGAATTTTTACTTACATAATGCGTTGAAAATGGAAATCCACAGGGCAACTGTTTCGCTAGACACCATGATAGCTCCACTGTTAGACAATTAATGAAGCATCCTCAATTTAACCTCAATCCTATCGCATTTCCCTTCCGGTCCTTGCTATCCCATGATGATATCCTCTGCCCACGATGTTTTCACCATGGAAACAGGAAATTTGTCACTGTCTGGAATTCCCAACCATGAAACTGATATTTACTACTATCAATGTCCGGCTGAGATATATTTCGGATGAAGTGCTACTCAGTAGACATGTTTAGTAAATGTGTCCTTAATAAGTTTAAGTTGAATAACTGGAATCTTGCCTCTAACCTACTGAGAACTTATAGACTTAGGACTGTAGGAAAAGTAGATCTTAGGAATGATTTCAGAAGTTTGCAATTGATTGAAAATACTGTAATTTATCAACACATAAGTTTATTCACAAAAATATCATTTACACTTTCCTAACACTCGTCTTTGAGCGAATAATCTTAACCTACAGCTGTCTAGCTCTTCAAACTCGAATTTTCATTTCAAGATCTTTCTAGATCATAAAAATACAATTTCTGTTATTTTGGAAGCATTTAGATCTTTTAGCTGTCTTTCATAGTTTACATCAAACAAAAAGTCTCGCCTGTTCCTTCCATTACTTCATGTCGTAAAATTTTTAGCTATAGGCGGTCTGTATACGCATTCTATAACATGACTTTGCAGTTCAACACAAGATAGTTCGGTACAGGTATGTAAACGTCATCAGCAGTATTGAAAACAAGTTTTTCGTGTTCAGATACCTTTTGATTGTTCTATACAGGGTGTTAGGCAGAAGGTTGAACATACGTTAAGGGTAGACAGATGGGGTTACCTGTTACCTACCTGGCCCAAAAAAAAAAATATTTTGACCCTTGGTTTTTTTTTAATTTCATTTTTTTAAATTTATCGAATTTCATCAGTTTTAAAACTTTGGAGGCTTGTAACTTTATGTGGGGTGGATGGATCGGGCAACTTTTTTTTTGTTTTTGCCTCAATTGTTGGTGAATTAATCAAGTACGCGGCAGTCAGAAATTGTAAAAAAAACCAAAAACTTTTAACTTATTTATTGGGGAAAAGAAATTACAAAGTAAAATTATAAAATAAAACTTATTCCTAATAATAGGTGTCTAATAGCCGATGGTAGGTCTAAAAGTGACAGCAAAGCTATCGAACGGAAATAATGTTGAAACGGCGTAAACTGCAGCGTCGGCGCCTCGTGTCTCCAAGTATTGCGCAAACGCATGATGCTCGTGTTGTCGGCGGCTAGTAGGTAGGCGGCGTCAGCGGTTACCGGGGTAGGCAGGGATGTAACACCTCCCCCCGAAGATCAGCAGCTATTTGAAGTTGATGGCGAAAATGCTGCTGACAGATGACTGAGAGTTATCTCCTCTGGTTTGAAACTTCTCTTAGGCTTCTCAGGAATCTCGGCGTAAGTTGTATGGATTTCAGGTTGCACATCGGTACGTCGTTTCTTAATTACTCTTCTAAGTACTAGTCCAGCGCCCACTAGACATGCACCGAACAGAAGGGTATAGATCGGTATAGTTGTGTGATATAGACTCATTTCATTGGTGTGATTGAGATTAATCGGAAGTTGTGCAGAGATTCTTTCGGAGTCTGTGTGCAGGTTTTCAAGATTGATAGTCTTCAGTTTTATTGCAGGCTGCTGCGGTTGCGTCATTCTACTGGAGTCTTGAGGTAAGTCCATTATCTTAAGTACATGCCCTTTTAGTTCATCATTTGAGTTTGTAATAGTTATCTCAGATGTCTTGAGAGTACACTGGTGGGGTAGAGTTACAAAATTGGCTACAATAGCCATCTCCGGGCGCATCAGCGCCGATCTGATTAGGAGTCAAAGTGGTCGCCATGGCCGAAATCGGTCGGAGAGATCATCATCATCATCAGAGTTACAAGGTAGCTTCCTCGAAGGGTGCGGTATTGATCTTGCTCGCACATAAGATGTACTTTGGTGGGTTTCGGGAACGACATAGTGTAGTGTTGGTCATCTAGCTGCTCCACGGCTTCTCTGGTGAGTATGATCGGGATAAGGCTGCAGGGTGAACTGACTTGCTGCGTCGTGATGAGATGTCGTACACAGTCTGGTCTTCCTTCAATGTTGTAGTTAACCCCTTTTCCACAGAGGTACCAGTTGCTGATCTTTGGGCATTCTTCGCTCAGGTACATTGAATCATTACTTCGAATTGCTACATAGGGAAGGATAGGGATAAGAGCGTGATTGTACTTATTGGGAACAATGGATAATTTATAGAAATCATAGGTTTCAGGAAGGGCTATTGGTACTTTGTAGACTATAACTATTTGGCTATCTATATAATACGAACCTAATTTAATTATGTCATAATAATCCCGAATATCTACGTTTAAAATCACGGATTTCGAGTAGAGTGATCTTAACTTATCTAACATATTCTTAAATGAAACTGAGCTAAGAGTTGAGTGAGAGAAACTGGATGATTTTATGAAAGCTAAAGTGGTTTCTAAAGTAACTAACTCTTCGCTAGGATTATCTATATTATCACCTAAAATAATAAGATACTGCGCTAAATGAGCATATCTAATAAGATTTGCGTTATCCCGAACGTTATCTTCTGTCATCATTCCGGTTAATAAACTAGCTATTTTATTCTGATTAAATGCGATATCGTCTAGAATTTTAGTATGGTGAGATGTCCAGTTCTTAATTAAACTTATCTGGCTATTAATTTCGGTTTGCAACTGATTTTGATTGAAATCGAGAACTTTCAAAGCATTGTCATATCTGATAGCATCTGTGTAGTCTAAATTACCGGAAATGCTTTTTATTACGGATCCGAGACCGTCAATTAATCCTCTTTAAACCCGTTTTGGCTCAAAAGTTAATAGCTGGTCAGATAACTTAAGAAGTTTCGATTCTAGATGTTCAATATAAGGTTCAAAAAGAGAAAGGGTCTTATTATTTAATTTGGGCTTAACATTACTAAGTTGAATTTCTACTGAGTCTAATTTCGATTGAATTTCTTTAAGGTCTATGTACTGTAAAAATTAATGGTAATGCGAGATTACTCGAGAATTTCCTAATTTGAAAGGAAGTAGCCCGGGTCCATCGTCCAGTTTATCAAGTAATATGTCCTGCGCCATCGTCTGCTGAAGTACCAACATCAGTAGTATCCTGTAACAAGGTGGAATTTTTAGGACCTCGCTTAAGGCGAGATTTTGCTACGGGACCTCGTTTTTTCTTAGTATATATGTGTATCGGTAAATCAGCTAATACGGTATCCTGGGTAAATCTGGGTGCAAGTTTTTGACGGCTTGCCGCGGGGTTACGGATGAATACTTGCTGGTCGGGTTCATATTCCTTTTCAGGCTCGCGATCTTTGTTCCTGTTCTCTATCAACGCTGTTCTACGGTGTAAAGAAGACTCGTTTAACATGTCATAGGCCTCAGTCATGCGCTTTTTATGGTCCAAAATGTATTGTTGGAGTAAATGCTCTGAAAGGTCTAAATCAAATGGATCCCTAGGGTCGAAATGTCCTACGATTATTTCCATAGGTCTGCATTTCGTGAAGCTATGAATTGAGCTGTTGTATGCTAAGACGGCATAAGGAACAAGGTTTACAGCTGGTTCGTTACGGCGTTCTAGCTTCAGGATTCGCAAGTGCTCTAAAATAGTGGCATGGAAGCGTTCCACCATACCATTATCGTTGGGAGTATGCGCAAGGATCTTATGGTGCTGAATTTTATGTAGTCTGACAAACTCCATAAATACTTGGTTAGTGAACTCAGGGCCTTGGTCGCAAACTATGGATAGAGGGACCCCATGATGGGTAAATAATTTTAATAAGGATTGTACAACACTTATGGCTGTAGCGTCGCGGAGATGGTACGCTTGGGCGTATTTCGAGAATGCGTCGACAAAGGTGAGGTACTTTTCATTTTCGATTGTAAGGAGATCAAGATGTACTACCTCGAACGGTCTTGTAGGGGGTGGAACTACGCAAAATTTTTGTTTGATAGGGTGGCGGTCATATTTCGCCTGGCCACAGATACTGCATTCGTTAATGTATTTCGCGATATGTTCTTTCATTTTAGGCCAGTAGTAACGGTTTGACAGGGCTTGATAGCTTTCATTAATTCCCCTATGGTTCGTTTTGCCCTCATGGTAAGCTTTAATTATCTCTTGTTGGCGTAGATAATTTTTAACATTTTCTAACTCAACTTTGGTCAAAACGAGATTCATAGCGGAGCTTTTGAAATATTTTTGGATTATGGGGATAATTTGGTACATAGCTAAAGTGGGGTAGATAATTATTCCTGTCTTGACCTTCGGATTCACATACTCTTTGATGGCGTTAACGACTTCGGTTTCAAGATTTGATTCTGAAAGCTGAATGTTAGTACGTGTATGTGATTTAAAAGGCTTACTAACGACTGTTTTTTTCTTTATATCACCCACAACGGTAAAACATATTTGACGTCTGAATTTATTCAGTGGTTCGTCTGTGATGGGGACTTCTAATATTGGATTTTCCTCGCTAGTGTGAACCGTTTCTGTAGATGAGCCAGCTCGTGTCGGTGATACTGAAGGGTTGACGGCTAAGGAGCTAATTTCCTCGTTGTGAATCTCTATACGCGAGAGAGCGTCTGCATTGACGTTATATTTACCCTCCTTATAAATGACGGAAAAGTTGTACTCGCCCAACTTAAGTTTCCACCGTGTTAGTCTTGAACCAGGCTCTTTGAGATTCATCATCCATTTCAGGGGTTTGTGATCGGTGCTACCACAAACTTGCGTCCGAACAAATATGGGCGGAAATATTTAGTGGCCCACACGATAGCCAAAAGCTCTTTTTCTATCGTGCTGTAATTGATTTCGCTGGTGTTAAGTGTGCGAGACGCATAGGCTATGGGTTTATCTGACCCTATAGTCCCCTGGGAAAGGACGGCCCCAATAGCAAACTGAGATGCGTCTGTGGACAAGATAAAATCCTTCTGGAAATCAGGGTACTGTAGTATGGGGTCGTTGGTTAGTAGTTTTTTACAGTGCTCGAAACAAGATATGTATTCTGGGCTATGTGGATTGATCTTAGACCCCTTTTTGAGACACTGAGTCATGGGTTTCGTCAATTTGGCAAATCCAGGAATGAATTTTCTATAGTAACCTAATAAACCCAAGAAACGTTTTATTTCTGTAGGTGTTTTAGGTATGGGAAACTTTTGTATCGCGGTGATTTTGTCAGGGTTTGGCTTAATACCATCTTTTGTAATAACGTGGCCTATGTATGCGGTTTCTAACTTTAAGAATTCAGACTTGTCCATCTGAATCTTAAAGTTAGATTCTCTCAGTCGCTCGAACACCTTTTGTAAGTTGTTCATATGTTCTTGCAAGGAGGTGCTAAACACGATAATATCGTCAAGATATACCAAGCAGATTTGGTTTTGAAGACCCTGTAGGACGTGGTCCATAACTCTCTGAAAGGTGGAGGGCGAATTTTTGAGTCCCATGGGCATCCTAAGAAACTCGTAATGACCGTGTTCTACGTTGAAGGCAGTTTTGGGTATATCTTGAGGGTCCATCTCGACCTGGTAAAAGCCACTGGCTAAATCTAATGTCGTAAAATACTGACAGTTACCAAGTTTGTCTAAAACGTCAGCGATATTTGGAATAGGGTATTTATCGTCCAACGTCTTCTCGTTTAATTTTCTAAAATCAACGACAAGACGCCATTTAACTTTCCCTGACGCGTCCATTTTTTTTGGCACCACCCAAATGGGTGAGCTCCACGCGGAATCTGATGGTCTAATAATACCCTGTGTTATTTGGCTCTGAACCTCTTCCCGATGTACGAAAGGATATCGGTAACTTATTGTATAAATAGGTATTTCGTCAGTAGTCTTAATGGAATGCTTAATTTTGTTAGTGAAAGTTAAAGCCTCCCCTTCAATGTAAAACACGTCTGCGTATTGTGCGCAAAGAGATTCTAAATTCGCGCGCTCCTCCGGGTTCAGGTGGTCTGTGCGCAAGCGAGACAGCACTTGTTCTGCGCGTGACGTAATGGGTGCATCAGTGCGTTTGCACTGAACATTATGCACTTCGGCGGCGACTGGCGTATCGAGCGAGAAAATTACGTCGTTTGGTGTGTCATTTATTACTTCAACTAAACCTCGGTTCTTTGATATGGTAGTCAGACATTCCCTAATTATGCAACTACAAAATCTTTTTTCGGGAATGAAAGCGTCACAGTCGTGGATGTTAATCGGAATTCGCAGTATTTTAGAAGAATTACTAGGAATTATTTCTTCGTAAAAATTACAGTTGCGTGAATCATACATAGCGACAGGATTCGTGGCTCGGCGTGTAGTGAGGATATTATGTTTCAAACTGATATTGGCCTCCCATTTCTTCAAAAGATCTAAACCGATAAGTCCATTGAAGTAAACATGGAACTTTTAAATGAACAAATTTATGTTTTCTGTCTCATTGAATTCTGGAAAACAAGGCATGGTAATAGAATGGTCATTATAACTGGTTGCGTGAACATTTGTAACCTCAAAAGGTTCGTAATTTAGAGGAATGTGGGAAAAATACTTGTTCACTGCTTCGGGAGAAATGAAGGACTGATTCGCCCCGGTGTCAAGAAGAAATTTCAGGGGTGGATCTGCGATTTGAATGTAGGCTAACTGACGTTGCGTCTGAAGATTAATTTCTATCTTAACTTGCCTGGGTTTGATCCCTCCAGAAAATTCTGAGGAGTGGCCTGAGCTGAATTTGCCTCCTCTCGCGGGCTATCTTGGTAGGAGTTATTAGAGTATGATGCCGAGTTATCGAACTGTGGCTCGCTTCGGCACAAGCGTACTCGGGGACGTTATCATAGTAATAAGAGTAGTCGGGCTGATATTCATTCGCATCATATGGAAATTCAGGCTCATAGCACTCGGTAAAGTTCATCTGGCGGCTTTTAAAATAGTTAGTAGGTGGCGGGTTACCACGCTGTGCCCAGTTGTGGCCTTGCATGCCGGTCGGGGGCAGAGCTTTGGGAACAAAATGGCTTACACCGCTCATGGGACGTGGGGCATTATTGCCAGAAGGAGTAAAACCACGCTGTGGCATGTTAAAACCGTTACCACGGTTATTCTGGTTAGGTAGGGGTGCACCGAACATTTGCTGGGTGCGAGTGGGACCTCTGTTCTGAAAACCCTGGTTGTACATGGGTCTAGGCATTTTATAAAAGTTTTGGGGTGCGTTAAAAAGATTGCGGGACGTACTGGGCATAGGCTCAAATGAAGCGAATGGTTTTTGCGGCACAAAATTATTAAACGGAAGCTTAGGGGGTTGATTAAAAATTGGCTTCTTTTCAGGAACGTGTTCAGTGCGTTTTTGTAGGTATAAAATGTTGGACTCTTCCTGAACAAACTCTAAAGCTTTCTCAATGGTTTCCGGACGCATACAGCGGATTCTGGACCCTAAAGGTTCTTTTAGCCCACGTAAATAGGCCTGAAGGGTTAATCTTTTGTACAAAGTGCGCTTGGCCTCGATGGTAGTCTCTACAGTCTCATGAAGTGAGACATAAGTCATCATGATACTAAATAAGTTCTGACACTGCTCGTAAAATTCATGTAGTGTACTAGAACCTTGGGTTAAAAGAGAAAGATCATTGTATAATGCTATTTCGTCCCGATGGTCAGCGAAATTATTAACAAGAGCTTGACGGATGCTTTTCCAGTTATCGACGTTACCACTTGTGTTAACTAAACGAGCTGCGGGCCCCACCATTTTATTTAAAATCCCACTTATCACGGCTACGCCACCCAGGGGGTTGGCCGTAGTGACAAACTCTTCCACAAGTTGGTCGCATAATTATCTTAATAAAGCGTGGCAAGACATTCGGGTTCCCGTCAAAGTCGGGAACAAGGCGGAGTGCCTTTAAAATAAGATCGTAGTCTGCCATTTCACTTCCTAAATTATTTATATTCCTATTACTATCTGCGCGCCTATTTCGCGACTCCCTATCTAATCTATCTAACCTAGAGTTACCCGATCGCCTTGGATAAAAAATTTTGAACACAAAATCAAGACACAAGGAAGGAAAAAAAAAAAATTTACACACAGGAAGGGGTAACACACAAAGGAAATTAAGGAAAAATATGTAAAAATAGGAAAAGTAGCAACTCTAGATCGATTAAAGAGGTACTCACATTAGCATACTGGTTTCTGGTCTCTTCACTGTATCGATATCTGGATACGCTTCTGGTGGCTGCGGCACGTACGGGATGTAGGTTCTCCTGGGGTGTCCAAGTGAAGTCTTCTCAGGAACGCACTTTTCGAGTCCCTAACCTACTCGTCCTCCCCAAGACGATAGACTGCGCCAATCAAGTACGCGGCAGTCAGAAGTTGTAAAAAAAACCAAAAACTTTTAACTTATTTATTGGGGAAAAGAAATTACAAAGTAAAATTATAAAATAAAACTTAGTCCTAATAATAGGTGTCTAATAGCCGATGGTAGGTCTAAAAGTGACAGCAAAGCTATCGAACGGAAATAATGTTGAAACGGCGTAAACTGCAGCGTCGGCGCCTCGTGTCTCCAAGTATTGCGCAAACGCATGATGCTCGTGTTGTCGGCGGCTAGTAGGTCACGGCGTCAGCGGTTACCGGGGTAGGCAGGGATGTAACAAATTCATGTAAAATTATTGTTTTGTACAAATAACAACTAAAAAAAAAGTTACGAGCCATCAAAGATTACAAAAGAGGTAAAACGTGATTTTAGCTTTTTCTTTGCAACGAAATAAAAAAAAAAACTTAAAATTATTGAACGATTAGGATTTCATCGAAACATCCTTGGTGAATGGCCTTTCGAACGGTATGTAGGGGAGAAGAGGGACACTTGATCACCCCTTTTATTTTTTAGCTCTAAAATGTGTGTTTTTAACTATTTTGAAGGTGTTCTTGAAGCATTAGATCCCGAATTTATTGAGTTAAGTGTAAGGTGAAATTCAGAAAGGTAAAAGGTCATTGATAAATAAAAAAACACAAAAACTGATTATTTAGTTCGTACCATATATCCCCTAGCATAAGGGAGAATTGATCCTACCCATCCGGCAGGATCAAGTCTTCCTCTTATAGGGAATACTTGGGATGCTACATATGAATCATGTATCCCTTACATATGTCAGGGTGAATATATTCTGCAAAAATAGCTGATTTTTATATAAAATAAAAGGCTAACATTGTTGGCAAATTTTTATTTATACCTATACCTAAAGAAACAAACTCAAAAACTGAAAACTCTTCTCAAAAACTATACTTAATTAACAATGTAAGACCTTCATCTTAATCGTTCAGTCTAAAGTAGTTCTGAGTAATACTTTTCTAAAAAACTATTTTTACTTAATTTAACAACGTTGGACCATCATAATCAAGCATTCTAAATGCTCAGTCTTCATAAACATTCAAGTCAACTTAAAAAAAAAACATTTAGGGCGTTTAACGCTCTTAGGAACATCGTATCGTAACAGACTAGAAATTAGTTTTTAAATATAATAATGAAGCTTTAACTAACAAAAGGTTTTGGACTATAATAATCAGTCTAACTAAAAGGACTATAATAATCAGTCTAAAAGTTCAGTCCTTGAAAATAACGAGGTAAGTAATTAGGTACTTGGTTACCTACTAAAAGTAAACTTAATGGATAAAACTATAAAAGAAAAATAAACAACAAACCAATAATCTTGGAAAAGTTTAGAATCATAAAAAATCATCACTTCTCTATTTTAAATTTCCTTAGTGATTTAGGGAATTCGAAGGCTCCTATGCGCCTTGAGGATGATTTAAATGCCGGTGGAGGAAGTTTCTTAACTACCTGATATTTAGCAATGACACTGATATCAGGGTTTTCCGGCCATTTGAATTTACGGTCGTTAATTTTCTTTGCAAATTTAATGTCTAAGCTAGCAAGTGATTCGTTGATAATTTGGCCAACAAATCTGTGAGGTACGCTTCTTTGTGAAACAAAATTTACAACCACCCAATCACCTTCATGGACATTATCTTCATCCGATTCATAGTAAACTTCTTCCTCCTCACTCTGTTCTTGCATCTCGTCCTCTACATTATAGTCCGATGCGGGTGACGATGGTAAGTCAATTTCCTCTTCGGAATCAGAACTTGTTTCTTTTTTATCTTTTTTTTGCTTCTTCGCTCTTGGTTTTATTTTAGATGTTATCGTTTCATCCTTTTTAGTTAGTTTTCGCTTTACAGTTTCTTTTTTCTTCTTCTTTTCTTGTCTTTCTCTGTAATCGGCTTCTATCGCTTCTTTTTCCGGAGTGTCGGTTATTATTCTAGTAGAACCTTTCTTTTTTCCTTTACCAGAAGTTTTTCTTAGGGGTGCTTTTGGAAAAGGCCGTACATCTTGAAAACGTTTTGTTTTTGGCACCGAAGGTGTTATTTTTCTAGGAGTGACAGCAGTTGGTATTATAAGGTTGCCGATACTCTGTAGTGGGGGAAAATTAGCATCTGAATCATGCAGAAGATGCTCAGGCTGAATGTTACCATCTAGAGTCGATGTAGACCCGGGCGTGGATTGTAGAGTAGAGTTTTCAAGAATTGGAGACAAAGGCACAGGTTCAGTATAAACAAAGTCATTTGCTGCAGCAGATTCAACATCAAAAGTCGCCAACTTCAAACACAAAGCAGATGTCCTTCCGCAAGATGAATTTGCCTTTGAGGAAGCACCAGTCAATACAGGTGTAGATGGCTTCACCCTCTTAATCGCAAGAAGCGCTTTATAGGCAATGCTTGAAAGTGATGCGGGTTGAAATATCACAGCAGTAACGACATTTACCTCATTAGTGGAGAACAGAGAAACAGCTTCAGTATTAATAAAGACATTTGCTGCAGATGATTCAATATCTGGACTGATTGCACTTGTTAAGTTCTTACTTAACAAGTGCAATCAGTCCAGATAAGACGTGAATCAGTGAAGACGTGGTAGATTCTCCTTCAGTTTTAGAATTTGTCTTATTAGTAAAATTACCAGCTGTTTCAGGTCCAGATATGACAGTAAATTCTTTATCAGTAGCAGTAGCAATATTTTTATCGGCCGAATCATCGACAGGTAAGACGCTATCGGCATTAACGACTTCATTACAGATGGCACTAGCTAGCCTTGACGAAGAATTGAAAGAATCGCTTGACGTTCCGGGACGTTCTTCATTATGAGAGGGGTCATCTAAAGTCGCTAACTGCATACAAGAAGCAGATGCGCTTACGCAAGATAAATTTGCCGTTGAGGAAGCACCAGTCAATACAGATGTAGATGATATAGTAGTGGATCTTACTGTCATAGTATTTGTCACAGTAACAATGGTTTTGGTTGAAGCAGGTGAAGAGGCAGCCATACCACTCACAGCTGGAAGATTTGCATCGCTGTCTTGAGGGTTTTCTCTGTCTGTAACATATGAACTCAAAAACTCATCTTAAGTAAATATTTCCTAGTTGAATGGACAAATTCCTGTTATTTCAAAACTTTTTTGAATAATTCTTGGCGTCATTGCTGTAGGGTACGCTTTACCTAAACAACTGGCGATTTCATAAATCGTCATGGGTCGTCCAGGGTGAGACACCATCCAATCATCACAAGCCGTGTTATAGTAAGCCTTCAAAGTGCCAAACAATATGCGATCCAAGGGCTGTAGTTTTTGAGACGTATGTGGTGGTATGGTCAATAAATGTATCCCGTTTTCTTTTGCGAAGTTGATTGACTCGACAGTAATGTGGCTCTCATGATTGTCAAATATTATTAAGCATGGGTTTTCTTTGCTGCATCGAACATGCTTCACAAAAAATTTGAGGAAGAGCACGAAATTCGGGCCCGTCATCCAACCCGTTGGATATGCAGCACCTTCTGTACCTGGTGGACCACCATCCGTCATTCTCTGCTGCCAATTTTTTCGCGGGAAAATCATAAATGGTGGTAAATGGTTACCTAAAGCATTTATGGCTCCACAAACAGTAACCAGCTCACCCCGTTCGCCTGATGTTACCTTGGATACTTGTTTCATTCTGTTAGTGTATAAGGACGCTGCGCCGCCCTGGTTAGGCAGTTGAATAAACGGGCTCTCGGTAACCGGACGTGTTTCTTTGCATTCCCCCCGCACCCCGCACACGCTAACTAACAGTGGCAACGAGGCGAACTATCGCGTGCTGTGCAAAAACATTATTTTGTGCGTGTAATCATGGCCAAAATATCAATTGGAACATTATCCACATTCAACCATATCAATCAAGACTGGTCTATTTAAAAAGAAAGATTGGAACAATGGTTTTTGGCTAATGACGTATTGGACAACGATGACAAGTCGAAAAGCAAACGTCGTGCGGTTTTGTTGAGCAGCTTGGCAGAAAATACATTCAAGTTAGCAAGAGACCTCGCGTTACCCAAAAAAATTAGCGAGTTGGAATATGACGCGATTATAAAGCTACTTGATGATCACTTTGTACCCAAAAAGTGTGGATTTTCTGAGCGGAACCGTTTCTACACATCAACTCAAGGTGAATCGGAGGGTATATCGGAATGGGCCGCGCGCGTGCGCGGACTAGCCTCGGACTGCGAGTTCCCTGCAGCGTCGCTGGATGATACCCTGCGTGATCGCTTCGTCATTGGCATGCTCCCAGGCCCAGAACGAGACAAGTTGTTCACTTCGGACATGGCAAAACTAACGCTGAGCAAGGCGTTAGAGGATGCCCAGGCCATTCATAGTGCGCGACTTGGTGCTGCAGAGGTGACGTCAGCAGCAGGAACTTCACAGTCTCAGCGAAGTTCTCAAGTTCCAGTTTACCGTGTGGCTCCGGCAGCGAGAGGCGCGCGCCTGTCACGTGAACAGCGCGGCACCGGGTGCGCGAGCGGCGGCGACGACAGCGGGCCGGCGGCGGCCGGCGCCTCGGGGGCTAGAGCAGCAGCGTCGTCGGCAGCTTGCACCGTGTGTTCCTATACGGGGCACCGGGCTGCTATCTGCAGGTTCAGGCGGTACCGATGTGGATTGTGCGGCGAAATAGGACATCTACGTCGTGCTTGTCCTCGGAAGAAAGTGCAGCATCACTTCGTCGAGGTCGAGGTACATGATGACGTAGGTGATGACGGTAAGCCAGTAGTTTGTAACGTTTCGTCTTCTTTTTGTGAGCCAATGCGGGAGTCCGTCCTAGTGGACAAATTTCAACTCACTTTTGAACTTGACTCAGGGTCACCCTACACAATTATCCCGGAGAGAGTATATAACTTGTACTTCAAAACTGTAGAATTAAAGACAAGTGATGTAGACATGTATAGTTACAGTGGTAGCAAACTATTGATTTTGGGTACTCTCTGCTTGCCTTTTACCTACAAATCACAATCCACTCAGTTAGTAGTCTACGTAGTAAAAAGCAACGGACCTTGTTTACTAGGCAGGGATTTCTTTTGTAAATTCGGGTTAGGTATAGCACAAGTAAATAATTGCACGGATGTCCTAGAACAAATGTCTATCAAGTATAACAAATTATTTTCCAATAATTTGGGTTGTTACACGGGAAAACAAATTAGTTTGAGTGTAAAACCAGGTTCAAGGCCAATTTTTTTTAAGGCTCGACAGGTACCGTTTGCACTGCGCGAAGCCGTTGAACATGAAATAAACAGGTTGGTAAACATAGGTATTTTAGTCCCCGTTCGTAGTTCAGACTATGCTAGTCCCATAGTGCCTGTTTTAAAAAGTAATGGTGATATTCGTCTGTGTGCTGACTACTCGGTATCTTTAAACAAACAGCTGGTAATTGATAAATACCCATTACCGCGCATCGAAGAGTTGTTTACTAAACTACACGGCGGGCAAAAGTTTTCCAAACTGGACCTGTCACAAGCTTACAATCAATTGGTCTTGGATGAGGAATCTCAGATGCTTACATGTATAAATACTCATAAGGGCTTGTTCAAGTTTACCAGACTAGTATTCGGATTGTCAAGCTCAGCAGCGATTTTTCAAAAAACGTTATAACAAATACTTTCAGGTATGGATAAAGTATTAGTTTTTCAGGACGATATTTTGGTTACAGGGACAAATGAGGAGGAACATATAAAAAATTTACACGAAGTTTTTACTCGGTTAGAGCACGCCGGGTTGGTTTTACAAAAAAGCAAATGTAAACTTTTTCAAGATTCAGTGACCTACTTAGGGTTTATAATTGATCGCGAGGGATTACATAAATGCCAGGACAAAATAAACACCATTCTCAATGCAAAAACGCCAAGTAACATCTCGGAATTAAAATCATTTCTCGGCATGGTGAACTATTACCGTAACTTCATTGAGAATGCGTCGGATAAGTTGAGTCCTTTGCATGCGTTGCTACAAAAAAATGTTCCTTGGCAGTGGAATACGGAACAGGAAAACGCGATGAGACAAATCAAAAATGATTTGGTTTCAGATGTGGTATTGGCTCACTATGACCCACAGGCAAAGTTAATACTTACGGTAGACGCGGCTCCGGGAGGTCTAGGCGCTATTTTATCGCAAGTAGGTACCGACGGTGTGGAGCGACCTGTTTTGTATGCATCGCGCTCACTTTGTAAGGCGGAGGTTGGATACAGTCAGATCCAAAAAGAAGCCACCGCAATTATATTCGGTGTGCGTAAGTACCACCAATATTTATATGGACGGACATTACCGTTCACTCTAAGAACAGACCATAAGCCACTACTATCAATTTTCAACCCTGAAAGAGGCATACCTGAAATTACTGCAAATCGTTTACAGCGTTATGCAATTTTTTTGTCGTCATATAATTTTACTTTGGAATATGTAAGTAGTTCCAATAATGCCGCTGATTTTCTAAGCCGCTCAGTAACTAGCCAGACAGGTAGTAGCGCTGATGACATACACATAAATATAGATAAGGCAACATATATCAACTTCGTATGTAATGATATTCCTTTTATTAGCCTAAAAGAGATTAGTACGCAAACACAGTCGGACCTGATACTATCACAAGTATTTAGGTATGTGCAGTCTGGCTGGCCTACGCGCATTGTAGATAATTCATTAAAGTCTTATTTTAGCTGTCGTAATGAACTATCAATCGAAAAGTCATGTTTAGTTAGGGGACATAAGATTATAATTCCATTGAGTAGTCGTGATAGGATTTTGCGAGAGTTGCATAATGGACACCTAGGTACAAACAAGATGAAGGCTGAAGCACGTAACCGGTTCTGGTGGCCGGGCTTGTCAGCGGATATCGAACGGTTTGTGACGTCATGTGACGTATGCGCATCCCTGCGGCCGACTCCCCCCCGCGCCCCCCTCACCGTATGGCGGTTCCCTCCTGAACCATGGTATAGAACTCACATGGATCTACTGTTCCCTATTCCAGGAAAAGCTTATCTAGTAATCGTAGATGCCTATTCGAAATGGATCGAATGTTTTGATGTTAGTACAGGTTACGGAACAAAGGTCGTCATTAGTAAGATGTGCGAAGTAATGGGTAGGTTTGGAATTTTTAATACGGTCTGCACTGATAACGGGACATCCTTTGTGTCAGAGGAGTTTGAGGCTTTTTGTAGAATTAATGGAATTTCACACTTAACCTCACCTCCATATAACCCAAGCAGTAACGGACAAGCAGAGAGTTCCGTCAAGATTATTAAAAGGGCTATTAAGTCATTTATTCTGTCCGGAATTAATAACAAAGATCTCTCAAATAAGTTAAATGAATTTTTATTTCACTATCGGAATTCGGAGCATTCCACAACAGGACGATCTCCCGCTCACATACTGTTCGGCCGCAAACTAAGAAGTAGACTAGACATGTTAAATACGCGTCTAACCCCATCATGTGACCTCGACCTCGATCGTGCAGTGAAAGAAAAACAGTCCTTACAGGCTAGTTACTATGGTGGAAAACGCGTCACCACACTAAATAAAAATGAAATAGTGCTTGTAAAAATGTATAAAAACAATAAAACCTATTGGTTGAAAGGTGTTGTAGTGGACATTTTAGGCAACTCCATTTATTTGGTTCGTGGTTTGGATGATGAGGGAAACAACCAACCATTTAAGAGGCACATCAACCAACTATTGAAGTTTATGGGGGAGGAAGTTCATGCAGATTGCTCGCTCGAGGACACTTATGACAGCGACTCTTCGGAAGTAGCTGACCCTGATCAAACACAAGAAATGCCTCCCATCGTGATGTCATCGTCTTCTGCGTTAGAAAATGAAGCAGAGCAGCCGGCTCCTACTGCGGGTGAGCCGGAGGTTGGTTTGAGCAGCGTGACTGATGGAGGTTCGCCTCCCCCCGCTGTAGATGCAGCAACACCAGGCTCTGCAGAAGAGCACGCTTCTGATGGCAGTACGGAGGATGGCTCAGCTACGCCTGAAGCACCTGCTCCACGAAGACCTCTCAGAGACTTATTTATTTTTAGGGATTATTTGTAAGCTAAGGGTGGAGGGATGTTAGTGTATAAGGACGCTGCGCCGCCCTGGTTAGGCAGTTGAATAAACGGGCTCTCGGTAACCGGACGTGTTTCTTTGCATTCCCCCCGCACCCCGCACACGCTAACTAACACATTCCACGTGTAGCAACAATTTTTCTTGGTTTATGAACGTTAGTTAGACCCGTTTCATCTACATTACAGATTTGGTCTGGACGGAATTCAAATCTTTGCATTAAACTTTTAAGGTTGTCGAAAAATTGGCCAACTGTATGTTTATTGAAAGCCGTAGCTCTAGCTAAGCTTGTGGCTTCTGGTATCCTTAGTGATAAATTTTTATGGCGATTCATGAACCCGTAGAACCAGTCGTATGTGGCTGCCTCTTTTACGTGCTACTTTCGTGGAAATGTGATGCCATTTTCGGTAGCGTACTGGTACGCTAGCTGGCGTACATTATGAGGTGATAGTCCATGATAAAGTTTACTAGCTTTATGCAAGTAACATTCTAAATCTTCTTCTTCTGAAGAATTAAAAATTTTTGCCTGTCTATAATCAGGAGCATATTTTATTTCCGGGTTTTCCGGTTTATCAGCTTGAGCAGCCTGTTTTTTTCTTACGTATCGATTTAGAGTCATTACACTCAAATTAAAACTATTCGCCGTCCCACGAATAGAGTTTCCTTCCAAAACAGCTTCTACTGCTTGTCGCAGCATATTTTCATCGTTAGGTACTTTTGGCTGAGCTCCTACCTTCCTTTTGTATTTTCTAGGCATGATGGTTGGTACTGTAATAAAAATAGACATAGGTAATAATGTTTCAAGTCTAATGTTAAGAGTTGTACGAAGGTAGGGGTTCGTTCTATCTATTTATCTATCGACAATAGTCGCAACTGATCACTTAACGTACTCTCCGAAGCGCAGTTGGGCGTGCGAGACACTTGCCACACTACGTACTAGAATGACACGGAACAAGTCACCCCAATATAATGGGAGACTTGATCCCCATGATCAAGTCTCCCTTACAGATGCGTACCAACTATCCCCACTCATACTTGATTTGGAAATTAAAAATTATTGTTTTACAAATAATGAACTAGAACAACAAACATAACATAAATCTAAACGTTTGCATATGTTCTTTAAGTCAAATCAACAAATCATTAATTAACTATTGCGAAAATAAGTGAAAAAAACAAATAAATACTCACTAAAATCTTGTTCAGCCGGTACAAAAACGTCACTCGAGCGCCATATTGAAAATGGTCATGTCAGAGTGTTGCCACTACAAAAAAAATATACTTGCACCATAGACAATAAATTTTGCCGGTTTTTAGAAACGCTGCACGTTAGCTTGCTTTGTAAATATTGTTACCATGTCTCCCCGAAGGATCAAGTGTCCCTCTCCTCCCCCCTAAATTGTTGAATAAAAAAAAATACTTTAGGAGCTATTCGCCATTCTTTACAAAAAACGGGAGTTTTGATGAAACATTCATTTTGAGAAATTTATCATTTTAGCGGGATTTTGCATGATTTGTGAAATTCAGCATGTAATTAAACTAACGGTGATGATTAAGGCAATTTTTTTTTTAAGGTAACACACTTATTTTTCTTAAAAAAAATTACAATTGCTGCTCAAATTGGCGTCCTTGATTTGCGATGCAGGCTCGGCATCGTTTTCGTATTTCTGTTGTTGTAGTTCGTAGCAGCATTTCCTGCTTCATAATATCAAATGCAGCGTTAATTCTTTGGACTAGTTCCTCCCGACTTCCAACCTCAGTAGCGTACACTAACTCCTTAGCCCTTCCCCAGACGTAAAAGTCTAGAGGCGTGAGGTCGGGCGATCGCGCTGGCCAGGGAATTGGCCCTCCTCTTCCAATCCAAGAATTGGGAAAGCTATTATCTAATAGCTCCCTTACATTCACACTCCAGTGCGCTGGGCAGCCATCGTGTTGAAAGACGATGGGTCTGTCTTCATCAAACACCTCCTCCACTAAACGCGGTAAATCATCCATTAGGAATTGTAAATAATTTTCACCGTTTAAGCGGTCTGGCAAAAAATGAGGGCCTATGAGTTGATTTCCAATTACTCCTGCCCAAACATTCACGCTGAATCGCATTTGGAAACTCCGTTGACGTTTTACGTGTGGATTCTCATGTGCCCAGTGATGCAAGTTGTGCAGGTTCGTTATCCCTTCCCTATCAAATTTGGATTCATCAGTCCACAAGATGCTCCTTAAAAAATTCACGTCATCTACGTCGGTCTGTAGCAAATGACGGCAGAACGCGACACGTCTTGTAAAATCACTGTCCTCAAGACCTGAAACAAATAAAAAAGAATGTCTTAGAATCGTAGTCACTACTTTAGAAGTAATTAAACTTAACACGGATTGTTCTAACTACATTACAAATTGTAGGTAACAAAAACACAAAAACCGAACATAACAGGCCGACGCACAACGCCTCGGTAAATGCGGTATGCGAATAATGGTTAAATTGATAAATGTGTTTAAAACATACCTTGTACTGGAGTGTAGCATGTCTTCCATCATCTCGGAGAACAGACCAAACTTTCCATATGCTCAGATTCAATTCATGAGCTATCTGTCTGATGCTTTTGGTAGGGTCCTCATCAAACTCAGCAAGGATTTGTTGATCAATGGCAACAGGGTGTTGCCTTACGTTTATTCTTGGTTCTTGAAAGTTCAGGTTGCCGGTTTGCCGTAAACGCCGATAAGTACTTGAGAATGTTTGGTGAGAGGGCAGTCGCCGATCAGGATAACGCTCCTGATAGATCCTTCGCGCTTCACGAGCATTAGTATTAGCACTACCATACGCTAATAACATGTCCGCGTATTCCTCACTGGAAAATGTTGCCATTTCACTAACGTAACAAGAGTTTTAACACGTTACAACAAAAACAAAACGAAAACTTAAACGAGGTAACAATAACAAGCGCAAGAGTTACTGGAACGGGTACGTATCGCAGAGGCAGTTGAGTCTCAACTAAGTGACAAAACCATGGCCGCCGGTTAGGCTTGAGGTAGCGGGGCGCGGGGGGTCGTGCTCCGAGCATGAGAGAAAGAGAAGATACGATTAGACTGCGCGAGAGTGAGATAAAATTTCTACCTGCTTAGGTGCGACCCGTGCGACTATCCCAGGTAAAAAAGGAGACAATGAAAAGGATTATTATTACATAAAACCCCACGTGACGCTTCCACTAAGCGAACTAAGCAAATTTATTACTATCCATTTAAGTTTTACCAAAATAACTTGCAGGATTACGCGAAAAATGAAAAATCTCAATACGAATGTTTCATCAAAACTCCCGTTTTTTGTAAAGAATGGCGAATAGCTCCTAAAGTAATTTTTTTTATTCAACAATTTACATACCGTTCGAAAGGCCATTCACCAAGGATGTTTTGATGAAATCCTAATCGTTCAATAATTTTTAGTATTTTTTTTTTTATTTCGTTGCAAAGAAAAAGCTAAAATCACGTTTTACCTCTTTTTTAATCTTTGATGGCTCGTAACTTTTTTTTAGTTGTTATTTGTACAAAACAATAATTTTACATGAATTCACCAACAATTGAGACAAAAACAAAAAAAAAAGTTGCCAGATCCATCCACCCTACATAAAGTTACAAGTCTCCAAAGTTTTAAAACTGATGAAATTCGATAAATTTAAAAAAATGAAAAAAAAAAAAACCAAGGGTCAAAAATTTTTTTTTTTGGGCCAGGTAGGTAACCCCATCTGTCTACCCTTAACGTTCAACCTTCTGCCTAACACCCTGTATATTGTGTCTTTTTTACTAGATAGGAATGTAATCTAGTCCAAATATTTGACCGGCCATTGTTGTGATTAGACGGCGACGATGTTTCGTCAATTTCTTCTATTTTTCTTTTCTTCATGAAGTTCATGAATTCTTCGAATAGTTGTTCTTGTTTTCTTTATTTCTCCATACTTTCTTTCTTGTATATTATTAAAATTAATTTATTTTTCGAAAACACGTACTAATTAAACAGGACTGATAACTGTTGCAGAGAACTCGAGCCGAGCGAGATGCACACACCGAGGTGTTTTGTTACTTTCTAATACGGTGACAATATCTTTTACTACAATAAAGATAAAAATAGGTACAACCTTAAGATACAAAGTTCGTCTATTCTAGTCAAATATTGGATTTGGATAGATGGATTCTGGTAAACTTTTGCTTGTGTTTGGAATGTCTAATTGCCAGTTTGCTACGTTTTTTGGTTTTAAAACTTAAAAATAAGTAAATTAAAGCTCTTAAGTGGAGTGAAAAATATTCTTGCATGCTAGCTTGGTGAAATGGAAACCATAAATATTTATATTTTTTTAATGAGTTAGATAACGAGTTAAAAAAACGTATCAGATATAAAAGTTATTATAGCAGATCTATCAGTACCCAGTCTATTCCTTATTAAGGCAGTTGAAAAATTCCGACACTAGGGTTCATCGGGTCGTTGAACGATTCGGTGTTCCACACGAAAAGAAGAAGAAGAAGAAGATTCCTTATTTTATTATGAATGTGGCTGTGGGCACTAAAAGATCTTTCAGTTGCAGCTGAAGTACATGGCGCTGTAAGAATTCGTACTGCTACTCTACTTAAAAAAGTAGAAGCACAAAGGCCTTTCCACGAAGTGGCTTCAATATTTTCCCATATTTTTTTTCTACTCCAATAGTTATCTTTTGTCCTATAGGAGGATAAGTTTGGCATAACATTAAGTCCAATCCTTTGTCCAGTTTCGCATATGTATTCAATGGCATCAAGTTCTTATTTCCATTCAATTCTACTCCTTGAGCTGCTGGATCTAACATATACGCCGCTAAATAAATAGGTCATATCAATTCTCTCATCAACATTAGTTGAAATATTTTCTTTTTTAGCATTGTCAATGATGGTGATCTCAGGGAGACAAAACAACAATACTGATTTCATGTTTTAAAGTGTAATGAAAATTTAGTGCATATTTTGTGCATCTGATTCTAATTTAAATATTGCGTGAGTATTAGGTTGTACAATAACAATGACACACACTAATAACAATGATAACACTGACCAATCATTTTCCAAAAATCATCATCTAATAATGCCGATTTTTTTTCGACTGGCAGTATCGAAGCTCTTTCATGAATTTTACACCGATTTTGAATTTTCTACACTTCTAGTTTTCACCCGGTCAAAAGGGTTAATTGATGGGTTGAAGTGGGTGATAACTCGGTTTTAACCCACTTCTGGGTTTTAATCCGGGTCATTACCCATCTCCAGTCACTGCAGATCCATTGCTAGATTTTGACAACTGTGTGTGTCGACGCTCAAACCAAGAGCTGCCATTTTTTTGCGATGATTTAGAATATTTCTATTGTCAATATTAAGTTTCTGCAGATATAAGATACCGTGCCCACGCCGGAGAACATTGGGAATTTGGGAGTCGTGTGGCAAGACACACTTCTCCTCGTTCTACCAGCGGTTTCCCCGTCTAATACATTGCCTGATAAGGTTTTTTTTTGCGTAAGCAGTAAGGGCTTCAAAGAAGAATGAAGAAACGGCTTCTTTAATAAACTCTGTTCGGGCCGTAGATCCTTTTATTCGGTTAGCTATTGCTGGGGGATCTAATATCAAGGCTCTGGCGAATGACCAATCCAGCAGTTTTATTCGAATGTCTCGGTATGCCTTTTCAGAAAGACGTTCCGCCTGTGGATCGAGAGCCCTGACCAAGCCCACCGTTGAAAAGCGAAATACTCAAAATGAAGTCATCTTCTTCGGTTTCACATTAATACACTGTACCCAACTTAAATGTACCTTCCACAACAACAACAACGATTCGTCAACTCCTGGCGAGGCACGTAAACGGTACAATTTCTCATTTAAGTAATCAATTACCGGTTTAATTTTTGCTATTTTTCTGTCGTCATCAGTCTCAGTTCGAAAATTATTGTTGGTAAAGTGCAAAAATCTCATGAGTAGTACAAACCGATTTCTGAACATTAGTTTGCGGAATTTAGGCATTCCCAGTATACCGGTTGACCAGTATTCATCTACGCGGCCACGTAAACACTTGCTCATTAAAATGGTAACTGAAATTATCTATAAATCTCTGAACAGACGTTTCCACCCACTCGTTTACTCTAGAGGAGGAGGGAATGCATTTTTCTGTTTCTGAAGCTATTGCCATTGTCTTCCATGCATTCGCGTTAGTTTCTTTAACGATTGTGTCTAAGAGAGGCTGGTCCCATAATTAAATGAACAAGCCCATCGGGCTTGTCCCTTCAATCCTGGGACTCGGATGCTCATCGAAGGTTTCACGGGTTCCCCTAAATGTCGTAAAGTCCCTGGTTACCTCCTGGTCGCTGGCTCTCTTCTCTCTTCCAGTAGCTCAGCATCGAAATCCAGAATGTCATTATCATCCTCTAGGATTGCTTGAATCTCTTCGAGACTTAGGACTTCTTCATCGTCGATTTCACTCCCCGAATCTAGTGCAAGTGCTTCGGCAAGTGGGGACTCTCACTCTACTCCTACCTGACCTACTTTAGTGCAAAACTACCTTATACGCCTTGGATTTGGTGTGGTCACCAAAAGCATGCGTACGGCATCGCAAAATATCGTCGAAAATGAGTTCTACATCCGAATTATCTTTGTGTTTCTTAATTGATTTTAATATTGTGAAATGGATTGTCGCAATCGCCTTCTTTGTAACGGATTTTCTATGTTTTAACAATTATTTTGTTTCTGTTGCTAGTGCTAAGCGTGAGTTTGTTAAGTTGCGTAAAAGGTGACTGCGGCATTAATTTTTTTCAACTGTTTATTTGAGTAAGGTCGCGCTTCCAAAATTTTGCATCACGGTCAGTTATTACTCTACCGTATGCGAGACCATGTTGTTCGAATAATTTTTTGCATTCTTAAGGATCGGGGTTACGGGGTTCATGTATTCTATTTGTAAAAGGAGATTCCCTTCTTCAGTAGTTACGAATAACTGAAACAAAAAAATATTAAAGACACGGTTGTTATCAGTATCAAACCAATGCCAATGACAAAAACCAAAGAGGGACTCTATACCGGGACAGAGGTTTCCTGTTTATATAAATGAGTACCTCATCCTGATTATCAGATTCTTCTGTGTGGACCATGTGGACAAGCATTTCATTCGATTGTGTTCCTAGCTCTTAGAAGGTAAGTCTGAAAAGAAATACATGAAATTTGAATAAGCGCGTATGTGTGTATGTATTTACAAATGTACAGACGGCTTCAAAAAAAAATACCCCTCTGCGGATTGTGTTACATTGCTCGCTCGTGATACAGGTTAAGAAAAGGTGAGACCGTTTGCAAAATAATGGATGAAAATGTTTGTTTAAGTGCTTTACAACGCCATCTTTGGCACACAGAAATAATACAAGTTCATCTCCTCGGCCATAGAGGACGCTTTACGCATTTACGGCACAGGCGTTTCTGAACCAGTACCGCATGATCGCATGCATTCTTCGTATAAGGTATCTTATTTCGCGCGGAAAGACAGTGACTCGGTGGCTTAATCTGTTAAGGGAGCAATCCACGGTCTTGTGCCGGAACACTTCTACACTTCCACACTTCTACACTGAGGTCGCCGCTACCATCCTCGATCATTCCTATCACCCAGTGGCCCTCGATGTGCCGGCCACGGTTATACTTTCTCCTTCCAAACTTTGACTCATCTATTTGGACAACTTTATTTGGGCCGCCTATTTTGGGATGGTCTGTTTCATTTTCAAGCTCATAAATGACTAGTCTCTCGGCAGTAGCTATACCAATCTGCTACAGTCGCTGAGCTAACTATTGTTTCGTCATCATCGCTACAAATTTGTTTTCAGGCTTTCTCGTATGATAATCCCTCGCTGAATGCGTACATTACTAAGAACACCAGTGTAATTGCTAACCGAGCTATCTCGAACTAGATGCCAGCAGCTCGGCTAAATGATTGTGTTCGACAATTGCTCTTCCTACACTGGAGCTTCCTAAGTTGACCAGCTTGAGTAGTTAGTGGGCCTCCTGTGGTAACGGCAAGTCTTAATAGTAGGAAGAAGGCGTCGTTCTTCAGCAAACTCTATGCACTGCTCTGCAGTGCCAAGTTTGCCGAACAACCTTCCTCCAATTCCACATAGCTCTTAAATAGAAATTCATCTTGTTTATGGCCCTGTTTTGAGTTACTTGAATGTTAACAATGAACATTAAATATAAATACACAAGTACCTACTAAAACTTTCCAAAATAACTAACCTTTTTTGACACAGTACATTACTACACAAAGTATTTTATTGCATTGTAACCTTAGTTCCGAGGCATATGGGTTGATCCCTCTTCCAGAAGATCCTGAAGGAGGTCTCGAAACAGGGGCTCCACCAGGTGTCCCTTCGGGCTCTTTCTCAGGTTCTTCCACCAATGGTGACATGTTTATGCCAGCCATCAGAGTACAACCACCAATCCCAATAAAACCTACCGACCCGCAAGGGCCAGCTAAGCTACTGGGACCGGCAGCTAGATTCGGTCAGGTGTAAATTTATATTTGTTCAAAACCTTCTCATAATTCTCGCAGAATGTCATTACATTGTGTCTGTTGAAACTAGTTGAACGTGATAGGCTTGTGTTTTCTGATTTTCGAAGAGATAAGTCCTTGTGACGGTTCATAAAACCCAATAAGCTTGAAGCCAATCCATACCGGTTTTTCGATTTTCAGTCCATTTTGGAGGACATACTTCTTGCTAAAAGTTGTTTCTTTTTTGCTAAAAGACACTGAAGTTAAGTGTGAGTTATTGAGTGGACTGTCACACGTTGTGAGGTCAACAGTTTCGACTATTTGTTCTTCAGTAGACTGCACCGATTGGTGTTGTGTGAGTGAGATGCTAGAACACGCAGCTGCAGGAGTGTCCAACTCCTCGAACAGCGACTGGGTAATAAGTGGACTTTGTGCTGACTGTAGCTCATGAATTGTCGTATTTAATAAGGTAATTTCCTTATGACAGTAATACGCTTCTTCCTTCATTCTTTTCCAGGACAGTAATACGCTGCAATGTGTCTTTTTCTTATTTTTATTTATTGAAAACTTACAGGTATTCTTCAAACGCATTTCCAACCCGGTCAAAGTTATCCACTATTCCTTGAAGCCGGTCCCTCTCACCTGCTACGTCCACCAGCTTGTGGTACATTTCAGCCATCTCACTCTTTAAATGTTGATTCTTATTATTGATGTGTAACATTTCATGCTCCCTTTCATCCCGTCCTCTTAATAACTGCTCATTTGTGTGTTTACACATTTGCAATTCCATTAAAGTTGCTTTGAGGTTGTCCTCCAGTTGACGAATTGTTTGGGACCTTGTAGTATTCATTTTAAAAACAAATAAATAGGAAATTAAGTACCTTGTAGGTTAAATGAGCGGTTACCAAGTTTGAGGTTATGTTCCGTTACGAAAATACCGTAATGTCATACTAAAATATTTGCACTAAGATCAAACACGTAAAATATACTGTGAAATACGTTCTGTTATCGCAAAATTACTTAATTATTATGACGTAGTATTCAAATGTTGAACCTACTAACTACGACTGACGGTTTTTGTCGTTTCACTTATTACAATAAAAACGTAATTTTTGCACAGTTTTTGCATTAAATTACTTAAATTGTACTAATTTGACTTTGAATAAAGTTGGTATGGGTCGTAAATTAATAAAAAAGTATATATTTTAATCGAATGTTTACAACATGGCCGTTCAGTGTTGCCACCGCAATCCTGTGTTGCTCCCGCAATCAGTTTCCTTTCCTTAGTTCAGCAGACACTTTAAATACAAAATTGCAGTGTGAGCCGAGCCTCTCTCCTGCCTGACTCATACTTAGCTTGATAGAGCTCATAAAAGTTTCCCGTTTGAAAGTCGTGTCTTTATCATGATATTTTGTGCATAAGTGCATTCGATGACGTCATCAACGGGGAGGTCAGCAGGGACACCCAGCAAAACTATTCTCGGCCTTCTTTTCGTCCTTTCTTCTACTGTTAGGCCAGATGTCTTCAGTTCCGTAGATGCCTTCAGAATTTGCAGGTCACTTTGTCTCTCGGAGCTAAGAATAACACCGCCATTTTTGGTGTTCCAGACCCCACGGATGTTCAATTTTAATTTCTCGGGCTTGACGATATCTCGAACTATTTTTTTCGTCTCTTCACTGGGCAGGGCTTTTTTATTGGCTGGGAAAATTGCAATGCTTGAGGTGTTAGTCGGGCAAACAAAAAATAAGGTTTGTGCTTAATCGTTAAGGAGCTGAGGACTTCACAGTGATTGATGATTAAAGATCTCTTTGTTTAGAAAGCTACTAAATAATAACCACAAATGTTACTTAATTATAAGTATACCCTTTTTAATTAAAAATAACTTGTTGAACAATTTTAAGAATTCTTAAATATTGTAATGATTAAAGAGGTCTCTTTGTTTAGAAAGCTACTAAATGTTTAATAATTAAAAACTTTGTTAAATAGGTACCTACATTATGATTTGATTATAGAACGTCTAGTGCCGGTATTTGGATTAGCGTGTTACTGTGTACACATTTTTTTTTTAAATCCTTAAACTAACTTAATTAAGGAAGAGGAGGAGGAGGAGAAAGAATATCACAATGTCCCCAAGCTAAGGTGTTAATATTATTTTCACAAATAAATCTTAAGTCATCTTTTCCGCAGAGCACTTTTTTTCTAGTTTAGTGTGTTTTAGTGTAAAAACATTATGTCTATTGCTGACAAAGGTAAAGGTATCATCATAGTGATTTTTCAAATCCAAACACTGCCAATAGTTATCAAAATTTAGTTTTCTTACAACAGATTCCGTTACACCTTTGTTTCTTTTTTGATAGATTCACTTCTATCGCTATCATAGGTATAAGCATACATTTTAGAACGTAAACCGATGAATTCTACAATAATCTTCCCATTGCTTTCGTCTTTCATCAAACCAACTACTTTTTTATTCGCTAAAGGTAAGTTATAAATATTATTTTTCGGCATGTCTGAAGCATCAAACTTTGCATGTACATATGGTGTTTAATATCTTCGTAAAAGTTATCAGTGGTGACCTCAGAAACAAACGAGTCGGTAACTGTATAGGCTAGTGTTACATTTCACGATTCGATTTATATTTATATTTTAGGTAGCATGAAGTTGTAATCCGGGACCAGTTCTTGGTTCCCAGCCGCTGACATTCTATCCCTTCCGCCATAACCTCAGGAAGAGGTTCTGGGATTATTGGGTCAGCTTCCTTCACCCGTGGCCTGAAATCTAAGTCATCTAAGAAGGCTTCTTCTGCCTCGATGTCGTAATCCAAGGGTGGCGCCTGCCAGTCTGTGTCCGATGACGACTTGCCATCAACCATTTCATCAACTTCACCATCTATGTCATAAGTTTGGGGAGTTACCGGCCGTCTGACCACCTCGTCCAGACGGTCCATGACCTTTGAGTATTTATCCATTACCAATGAAAACATATTATGCATCTTATCTTCCAAAAAGTCAACTCGGGACACCTTTGATTGAGAGTCAGAGTGGCAGGACACACTTCTCCTCTTCCTATCAGCGGTTTCCCCGTCCAACTCGGTGCCTGACAGGGTCCTATCAGCTTCTTTAAAAAACTCTGTGCGGGCCGCAGAACCTCTAATTCGATTAGCTATTGCTGGGGGACCCAATATCAAGGCTCTGGTGAATGACCAGTCCAACAGTTTCACACGAATGTCTCGGTATGCCTTTTCCGAAAGACGTTTCGCCTCAGGATCGAAAGCTCTGGCCAAGCCCACCGTTGGAAGGGCGAAAGACAATTTGTTCAGAACGGTGGTTTCTATTTTATCGCCAAACTCTTCCTCCTTTGAAGCTCGGCTAGCCTTCCATTTGGTCCAGCCGTCTGGCAGAGATTCCTGAGCCAAGATCTTCAACCTACTCAGAATTTCATCATCTTCTTTGGTTTCACCTCGTTCTTTAAGCAAATCGCCCAACGTGATTAGACTCTCTCCCTGTCCTGCCATCTGCAGCAGAAGAAACAAAGAATCTATTATTTCTTAGTGTACTTTCACGCGCCGCTCGCGATATTACAGCCGCGCGGCTCAATACTTCAGACTTGTTCGCTAGAATCAGATAGTTCTGCCAGGTGTTTACTTAGAGGACAGTTCTGCCAAACAATGAGTCGTGAGATGGCCCAGGGGTGCTTGCGTCAACCAACACACATAATGTTCAGGTCTGCATCACAAATCTAAAACAATATTTCGTTTATGACAACGAGTTGAAAGAATCAACTATAAGACCATGATAGGGAAATACTAGTTACATTAAAGGAATGATATCCCTTTGTTTAAAGATACCTCTCTTCATGGTGGTCTGGCCGAAAGATGGCCACGTGGGTTCCATCTATAGTGCAGGAATAGACAGGCAGACAGATAGATACACTTCGTTCATAATATAAAAAAATTGGGTACTGTTGGAAATAGGCTTGATAAAATAACTTAACCTTTTGTTTGACAGCTCGCTCCCCTCAGTGCCGAGGGAAAAGAAATTGACAGCGCGCCAGCTACTTGCATTCGAATTTTAATGAAAACAATGTTTTTTTGTTTGATTGTTCATAAACTAATGAATGTTTTATATTGTCGGATAACTAATGAACATATCACGTTATATTCCGATGGCAAAACATGTTTAGTATGTTTTTTATAGTCACTTGAACACAATCATCGACTTCATTTTGCACCTTCTGTAGTATTTGTTGGTTTTTATAATAAAGATAGACTTTATTTTTAGTTTTATTTGTTTATCTCCGCACTAGGTTAACTACACAATCACTTTATAAGCAATATATTGTGTTTCTAGAGTAAATTTATTTCAAAAACTGCTTTTGAAAACGACATGCAAAGTTCAACTTTAGACCAGTTTGCACTCGTTTTGAACCGAACTTATTTCGAGTCGTAGTACATATATACTAAAATTTGCAGGCTTGCTATTACTTATTATTGTGAATAATATATCCTTATTCACTTATACACAGTTATCAACATCAATTTTTTGAAACAAATGAGTTTTTAGGCGAAAATAACAACATAACCCCCTAAAAGGAGACATTTTTTCAAATATACTTTGTGGCTCATAGAGTTGTCTATACTGTATGACAATGACTGTGTGACCAGTAGGAAAAATAAAAGTTTCTACTCATGTAACTCACTTCATCATACAAAAGTAAAATATTTAGAAAAAGACCGATAACTGAACAGATTTCTATAAACTCATTATTTATTTTTGTTTATATGTGTGCGTGAAGTGACTCTTCACTCATTTGCCGAAGCACGGATCCATGCTCCCGCAATGAACCCTCATTTGCCTAAGCACGGATCCGTGCGACTATACAGGGAGCTCTATTTTGGCGATAGTGTAATCATATTACATATATTTTGTCTTGTGAGTTGTAAAATAAATAAATAAATAAAACGGTCAGTGTTTGCGTTTTATAAAAATATATTTTTCTCGTGTGGGTTATAAAACAGATAAAATAAATAAAACGGATAGTGTTTGTGTGTCATAAAATTATATTTTTGTTTTGTGGGTTGTAAAAAAGATAAAATAATTGTGAAGTAGATAAATGAATTTCAAAGGATATCGTGTTGTGTGTCATAAAATACAACGTGTCTAATACATTACATATTTATATGAAAATTATTATATAAAGGAGATAATTCGAGTGGATTGACAGTGGTAAAAATAAAACAAATTTAATTTGCAACTTACAATATTTTTAATTAGTCAAATGTACAATAATAACATCGGGTCCGCACATTATTAGTTAATATAATTGTATTTTGTTTATCTATATACTTACAACAACATTAACGGGTATTTAAGCCATTCAGTATAGGAAATTATATATCCTATATTCAATTGCAGCACATCTTACGTGAATTTGGTGCACAATACACTATAAAACTCAAACTCAAATTTTTTATTCAAAATATATCTTTTCAGGATTCTTATTGAACGCCGTGTTATTACAAGAAAAGTTAGACATGGTTTAAGTCGTTTGACAACGTCAAATCGTATGAAATAATAATTTAAACAATGTCTAAACACGCGTCAAAGTTTTTTGTAATCACACCGAAGCGCGTCAATTCACTACATAGTTTGGCGTCTTCTTGGGAGAAGAATTTACAAGAAACTCCACAGCAATCGCTCTTTTTAAAAAATATTTTAAATATTAGGTGTAGATTCCAAGGAGCAAATAACGGAGCAGGAAACGTGAGCTAAAAATATGAATAAAAATAAAATGTAAATAAACCTAATACTTATATACATAATATAATTCAATAGGTATAAAATATAATTATATAGATAATACTATAAAAATATATGCTTTGTATAGTATATGTTGTAAATATATATATTATACTAAATGTTATCATTTGAATGGTACTTCCTCCAACATTGTCCAACGCAGAGAAAGACTTGGCAGCTGCTGCAAATTATGTTCGACATTTTCCGCTCGCCATTGGCCAAGCAAACGACGCAACGTGCTCGCTTGTGGCGGTCTTGTTTGCTTGACGCTCGATTGGATACCTCCACATGATCCGGAAAATGATCAAGGGATTTATCCAATCGAGCGCAGGGCTGTCCTCTGTTGCTTGATCGCGGTGCAACGTTAGCGCCGTAATTGCTGGCCAGTTCTTCCGCTAATTTGTAGCGGAATTGTCGATGGGAAAGTTTCCTGCCTTGGCCAATGTTGGAGCAATATATAATATAAGCATTATGTATGGAAATATTTAAGAGTCTGCGAAAAACTTTAATGTACCATTTCAGCCCACGTTTCCTTTCTAAAAGGTATGCAGACAGTTTTTGGTCCTTGGAGTCTACACCTCCCATATATTTATTATAATCGTGGACCACTTCTGGCTTATCAATGTCTTGTCCGGCACGCCTACCGGGGGCCATGTCTGCGTTGTGGTAGGTAGACACTGTGGTGACAAGTTTCACGTCTTTCCACGCAACTACGGAAACATCACCACAGTGTCTACTTTCCACAGCCCCTCTGGCCATTCGGTTGGGCTGCAAACTTTTGATATCGGCAGGCGTACCGGTTCTTCTGCGGTTTAATGTGCCGACGACATCCGTTTTATTGTGTTTTAAGAACCTTGCCAATGAAATGGAATTATAAAAATTATCCATAAATAAAGTAAATCCACGGCGTAGATATTTGGCCATTAAATTGAGAACTATTTTAGCGGTTGCAGAGGTGAAGCCATGAACTGGGGGTCGAATCTGTGTGAAAAACGATACGTCAAAAAACGATATGGAAAACCATATGGGTGGTTTCTGGCTAATTAACGACAAATCGCGCCGAATTAGCAGTACATTGATAGTTTTGTAGTAAACAAAAAAAAGATATGGTTAATAGCAGTCTATGTATACAAAATTTTTTTTTGCATATGTCTGTGTGTTCGAAATCGTAGGTCAAAAAATTCATATCATTCACTCAATTTTGAATGATTTACCCGAATAAGGACATATTTTTGGCATAAACTTACGTCAAAATAAGATACACTGCAATAGCTATTTTATGTCAAAAAAACGATATCGTTTAGTGATGGGGTCCAAAACGATATGGCGAAGTGTTGGGCAATTTTTTTACAAAAAAGATCGACTGAACAATGAGAATTGTTATTAGTAAGGCTTTATTGAAACAAAGATAGTCCCACCATAAACATAAATGTGGAAGTTGGTAGCCAAGTTCAATGTTTAACTAAAAATAGTGTTGCTTGAAAATGGGTGCAAACTTCAGTCGACAGTCCCGAAATGTATTTATTTCTAAAGCTGTTTGTACGTCAAGAATACCATTGAGTAGGAACTATGTCTTTTTATTTACCAAGGTACAACAAAGTGGCTTTCTGCTCTCTGTTCCGTTGTGCGAGATCTTTAAAACTATGTAAGGGTTTGCAGCGGTTTTCTTCTACTCGTTTTCCGCAGAACTGAGACATTTTTTATACATTCTATTCACAGCAATGATACTTCTAGGTAAGACAAGCCACCCGCCTAGTCGCTCCGCCCGCTGTAACTCGTTTTCCTGTTGAAAGTAGTCGTTTTTGGGCCAATATTGTGCATATAAACCTTCCTCATGAATCACTCTATCTTTTAAAAGAAACGGACACGTAAAGCGAATCTTGATTTATACTATGTAGTGATGAACTCTCAGACTTTAAACAACACGATCCTCGTTTGCTATGGATCTGCAAATCTCATTGTGTTGAACAACTTTAGCTTTGAATGTTGAGTCTCCGCAGAAGAGTAGGATAGTTTAGTGGATCTGATTTAGGCTTCCATTTTTGTATTATGTAGGTACGAATAGCATCGACTGTCGCCTTAGAATAGCATCACCCCATTTCTGCCCGTGGGTGTTGTATAAGGCGACTAAGCGATGAATCCAAGAACGAGCAGCAGCGTTTCCGGTGAATATCTACAAAATCTTGCACTGCGCTCACCAATTCGACTGTCAAGCGTGGTGAGTATGGCTATTGTCCAGCAATGGACTAATGTAGCTGTAGCAGTAGCAGAATGTAATAACTTTATTGTACCGCAGAAGTTTACAGTAGCAATAAAATAAGTAAAACATAAGATAGTAGTGGTACGAGCAACCGAACGGATCGCAATCGACGTATCAGAAAGAGGGTAGACAGATAGGTTTGCCCCTAGCAGGATGACAACCTTCGCCAAAACAGTCTACTCGTGACCATGGTGCGTGTAACCGCTTCGAAATATCGAGGTAAAAACAAACATAATCGTGGTTATAATCCCGTTAATACTATTAATTTAAGTATTGTAAAACATAAAAGGCGCAAAAGCGGATTTATCCCATTAAGAGATCTCTTCCAGTTATCAAAATATATATTTTTGTTTATATTTGTTAAAGTGGACTTTTTTATGGTCTAAATCAGGTTGGTACTCCAGAATCTTAATAGATACGTCGATAGTCAACATGGTAAACACGGCCTCCAGTCCCGGCGCGTTGCTAAACGGTTAAACAAACCTATGATATAACGAAAAACAAATCCCACCAAAAACTTTTTCATGTCAAGATATAGTCAAAGCGCAACAAATAGACATCAGACTTCAAAATAGAGCCAAGCTTCTCAATGTACGCGCCCTAAGTACACCAACTGTCTTACAAACTTTACCTACATCTTAGTTAAAATGTACGGCTTGGCCAAACGGAAGAAAAACTTCTTCCTTCGAAAAGGCGCATTTTGTCTTATTTCTCCAGTCAAATTGTTATTGTCTTCATTCTGCTGAAACAGCAAACCATACATTTAACCAATATGTAGGGTTTATAAAAGAAATTGAAATGTAAATGTTTTTGGACGGATTTCATTGGTTTTGTAGTGAAGGGGAACCACTTCCGCCCCCCTTTTCTTAGAGGGTAGAGCATAGAGTGATTTTATAAAATACTGATTCGCGTACTGTATTATATTATGTCCTTATACCAAATATCTAACTTCTAGCATGAAAATCCTAGAAAGATTCATTAAAACTTTAACCCCTCAATTTGGAAGGTTGTGGGGGGTTTATGGGATAAACATCCCATCGATTTAACAATCGATAACGAATTTCAGCTTTCTGGCACTTCAGGAAGTACCCAAAAATTTTGATGATCATCAGTGTGTCAATGACGAAATTGGATTGGCGGATTTTAGACATCGTTAAAATAATAAAAAGATAAGAGCTATAAAACTGAAACTTTGCCTGTTTAATGAAATTACTATTGACAATATATCCCGAGAATTTGATCAGTCTAGTATATCGGAAACTATCACGTTTCTCGCTTTGGCGGGGCCACCACCGTGGCCACAGAACTTTTTACACGACTGCCAAATCATAGACACTTCCTCCTTATACTTTTTGGTAACTTCGTGTCACGAAATCTAAGGAAGATTGACGTTGATGTCTTTGATTAAGCTGTCGTCTTGCATAATGTCTAAAAAATCAAAACATAAACAAAAAAAATAAACTAAATTGTGAAAATTTATCTTTAGTATGGCAAAATGCTACTACTGCTAGCTAAGCTACCGTAACCCATAAATTTGTGCTGAATTTTATAATGATAGGGCTGACTGACTGGCTGTGAAGATTGTCCGATGGTGTAGCACCGAAGTGGTTCACTATGCTATCGGGATAAGTCGATAGTACCCCTGGCTTCTATTCTACGCCGAGGGTCGGGCCACATTCAAATATCATCTAAATTCAAATTTAATTTGAATATGGGTTTCATCACGATGTTATTCCTTCAACGAAAGAGCAGTTAGTAAAAACACATTAGTACATGGCGACGATCTAACTCGGTTCTTACATTGTAAGACCGGTGTCCTGAACTCTTGCCCACCGACGCTCTTGGGTTCCTCCTGGGTGGGGGCTCGATCCTTACAGGACATAAATGTTTGTTAAGTTAATTCTAAAATATTTGTATCCAGTCTGGGTGTTTTGTATGTATCTATACCTATTTACAAAAAATATAAAATTATGCTAGCAACGCTAGCAAATATCACTACTGGGTTAGATGCTTGAATATATTGTTGGATAGTAGATTATTAGTGAGAATATTGACCAAATATTAACAAACTTCAATTATTTATTGCAGAACGATGTCCTCAAAAATATATAAATGCGAATCTTAGAACATCTGGCACTGTTCCTATTACAAAACATGAAAATATTGCTTTAATTGCAAGTCCTTCAAATACAATAATATGAAACTTATATAAGAAAACATCTGCTGCTCTCTGAAAGAAGTTACTTTAAGAACTGCTGGTAATAGTTAATTTGGGCTAAAGTCTGTTATTGATCCAATAAAAAATCTGTTTGAAATAAAATCTGTTTTCCTACTCAACAATTTTACCGGAGAGTTGAAGGGCGTTTGCCTTGATTGCCCTCCCTATATAGTAGGGGATTCCGCCATCAACGACCTTCACCGAGATGATAAAGTTACAAAAAACTTCGTGACAAAATAGGCTGCTTATCGACTAACAATACTGGTAGCTCCTGTCGTCTGAACACTTGTATGTATGAGGGAAGATTTAACAAACCTTTTTTATTTTATTGCTGACAGTTCTAAAATTACTTCAATACTATTCTTATGAAACTACATAGGTGTAAAACTAACGAAGGAATTGGAGTCGGACATTTTCGAACACAGGCAGACAAATTAAACAAAATTATAAGGAGGTAGTATGGTTTAAAGCATAATAGGCTTTGTAGTAGGCTAAGGAAACCATAATTCTAAATAGGATTGATTTTGATATCGCGTTTTAAATGTTAACAGTGCCATCTATTGAATCATATTATGTATCACATCATGCTGTTATTTCATTGCTTTTTATGAGTTTTTATAATATGTAGGAATATCGTTTAGGGGTTTCTAAAACTTTTAGTCCTCATTTCGGTGCCTATTTGTTCATAGTTATCTATTTTTCAAAATAACAATGTCTTTGTGCCAGCAGCATACGAATAGATAGAGAAAGGAAAAGAACGAAATCCGTGTTCTTGTCGTAGTCTCATAATTTTAGGAGCTCAAGTGTTTGTAGTATCTATGATGCTACTATAGGAGGACTTAAACCTGGTAAGGCTCAGGAGTTCGTGAGAATTTTTCATATAACGGCCCGAATGCCTTTTTAAAAGGTATGATTCTACAATGGAAAATTAACCTTATAAGCTCACCGTTTTTCCAGAAACTTGCAGTTCCAGCAGAGCCCTTTGTTGATTACTTAGTTTGAACTACAAAATATTAATAGACGAGATATGTACTTTGAAATTTTACATAATTAAAGGATAAACACTATGCCCAAGTTTATAGCTATAAGGTTGCTTTATAAAGTGTTGTTTGCACCACTATAGATCGACATACCTTTTAAAAAGCATCTGGACTTTACGAGAAATACTATAAGAGACTACACAGAATAACAAAATTAATAGGAAAAAATATTTTCATCAGGTTACCAACAATCATAGAAAAAAAAAAATACAAGATCAAACGCTAAATAACATTATTATGTGTGAAGAATTATTAAACCACGTCAGGAAACAAACAGTTTCAAAGTAAATCAAGGTTTGCGACGATGATGATTACTGGAAATGCTACGATTGGTCAACAGCGACGAAATTTATTATTACTTCCTGGTTTCTCTTATCATCCTCACGTAGCAATTCCAGCCGAAAAACGCTTTAGATGAGATATCTTTTTCAGTAGGCATTCCGCTTCTCCTTTAAATTGAAAAGAAGCACTGCTTTTCGTTTGCTGCAGTGGTGGTGGATTAAATGCGAATACCATCCATACCACCTGTGTTTAAACTGGTACTCGGTAATGAAATCGGCACAATCTTCTTCCTCATCGGTAGAACGCACGTGCCACTTTATGACAACTAAAATGGAATCAGAAATTAATATTATTACTTTGTTCTTTTTTCTATCTGCCGCTGTGATCTGTAACTGTACTATGCTAGCTAGACTGTTGTGTGTATCAAAATCAGTTGGTACTGTGATAGAATTTAAAGATTTTCATAAATTGCTTATTTTGATTCCGTGTATGGGAGTCCGCAACGACTGGTCCAATGTATTATAATTTCTATTACTCTAAGATTTAATTCTCACCTTTCTGTGAATTTATAAGGATTTGTGGATATTGATATGTAAAGTAGAATGTGTGATACAAGTATAATTAGAAGGAAACAAATTACAGCATGAATCGAATTACGACGTTTCAGAAATGGAGCTCCAGGTGCTCCTACTCAGAAATTCTAGTCGTATAGTTTTAAGTTACCTTTATTAGTTTTATTTACTAAATTTTATCTTCAAATTATTCATCAAGAAGTTCTCCTTTACAAAATTTACTCCCTTTACTATCTTTGCTTGTAAGGTAGGCAGGCTGATAGCGTAGGTATATCTGAAGTTGGTAGAGACAATAATGGGTTATAAGCCATAGTAAGATTCTCAAGCAAAGAAAATAAGAATCGGTGCAATGCTTCAATGATTACATACATACAGAGTGAGAAAGACAGTCACTTCATCAAATTGCCACTATATCAAAAAATGTAACTGATATTTTGTTCCGGAACCGATCCTAGCGTGGTGACTTATCATTATCACTTTATCAGGCTCTAGCTCAATATAGTACCAACCTTCGCTCAGAGTATACTTTTCGGGGTTCGATTTGTGCATGACACTCCATCATGTTAATGGATGAGGGGGATATAAGTAAAAAACTAAAGCAAAATACTTTTAAAAAATTGTACCTATTTTAACAATCGACACAGACATCGTCGCACGTACATATTATAATACGTATGTTTGTATCCGTGGTCCGTGAAACCCATGTGTATTTCTTATATAAAAATATAATGAATATTTCGAATTTTCACATACTCAAATACAATTTATTGCAAAGTAAACAAAGCTAAAACTGACAGAAGAAAATTTAGGACAGGCAATTGAATGAATGGAAAGAACTATGAGTGACCGGTATTAAAACCAATATGCGGAAATGTTTTCTGTTTCTACCGGTGTCATAAATACTGAAAAGGACGGTGTATACGATTTGGTTCCGATTACGCCAAAATCAAGCCAGAATAGGCCCATACCGTTTTTTGACTTATTCTTTTTTTTGGCAGTTAGATGACAACTTTTTAAACGCGCGTATTTACGGTTTATAGCTTGCGATAAGGTCCTACATTGCTGGCTCTAAGCAAATTGAGTATGATTTTGGTAACAAAAACTGTAATGGACTGTTCCCAATATGGTAAAAACCGTAACCGAAGCCTTATAGGGCATATCGCTTTCACGATATGTCAAAATGCTGCAACAGATTCGGGCCCCTGGTGCGGATGATGTGGATCCTTTACCTGAATATAAAATCAAATTCAGGACATATCCGGTTACGGCCTCGCACAGTTCATATGTTCGGTTCAAAGATACTTTATTTCTCAAAAAAGACATTAATGCCACTTACATGAGAAAAAGATATACTTACAACTAATGTTAATGAACTTAATTTTTATTTCGCCTTACCATACAGACGTTTATATTTTAAGTTATAGTTAGGTTAGGTAGGTATAAGTAAATACATGTAAACACCATCACGCACCAATGACATTAACTATGATCAAGTATGTAGGACTTTAGTTTTAATTTAAATATATTTAATGAGCTAGCTTTTTTTATCTCTGCGGGTAAATTATTATAAATTTTGGCTCCCTCGAAAGTAAACATTCGTTTTCCGTAGTTTGTTCTAATCCGGGGTAGTACAAGATAACTGGCTCTCCTAGTGTTGCGTTTCTGTAACTGTTTTATCTGTGTGAGTGATATTGATGTGTGTATTGACTTGTTAAGTATCTTGCGGATCAAGATGCAAGTGTGGTAAGTGTACAACTGGGTTATATTGAATAGGGTTGTCTCTCGGTATACTTTTTTTGTGGAAGTACGGTATGGGTAATGGAACAGCATTTTAATAATTTTATTTTGACTTCTTTGTAATTCGGACAGTTTTGTTTTCGAAGCACTTCCCCATATTTCTACTAAGTAGGTTATATGTGACTTAACTAGAGAGTTATAAATGGTGAGCCGTACTTTACGAGGTAGGCAACGTACTATGCCACGTAGTGCACCCATGAGAGATGATAGCTTATTTTTAAGATGTTCTATTTGTAAGTTCCAGGTGAGTCGACTGTCTATCCGGAGACCGAGATATTTTTCGCTAGACTTTTCTTGGATGGGTATATTATTTACTGTCAAAGCTGGAAATTGGGTAATTCTTTTGTTTTTTGCTTTAAAAATGATATATGAAGTTTTGTCAATGTTTATTGTAAGCAGGTTATTTTGCAGCCAGTTATAGAGGTTATTTAGGTCCTGCTGTACAAGCGGAGTTATTTTTTCAATACTAGACCCAAAGTAGAAAAGACATGTGTCATCGGCATACAACGTCAAGTGGCCATGTAGTTCCAGGTCTTCAATACTATTTACGTAGATTAGAAACAACAAGGGTCCTAATATGGATCCTTGGGGAACACCGAAGGTGATGGGAAGGGGTGAGCTCTTGGTTTCACCAATCTGCACAATTTGATATCTGTTGCGCAAATATGACTCAAAGATTTTTAAGGCAGTACCAGCTAAACCGATTTCGGACAGTATGTTTTCATCCCGAATCGTGCTGCTTTGGTGCGGATGCACTGGACCCAGCTCAAGTGCCCCTTCCAGAGCAGCAACGATTCGTCCAACGATAATTCCTGGCGAGGCAGGTATACCGAAGAAAACTTTTCATTCAGGTAATCAATGAGTGGTTTGATTTTTGCAATTTTCCTGTCCTCACCGGCCTCTGTCAATGTATTATTGTTCGTGAAATGTAGAAAACGCATTAAGAGAATAAATCTATTTTTAGACATCAGCTTTCGAAAATCCGGCATGCCCAGTATACCCGTCCACCAGTACTCGTCGACCCGACCGCGCAAGCACATGCTCATCAATATAATAACTGATATTAGCCTGTAAACCTCTGAAACCGTGGTTTCCACCCATTGGTTTACCCTGGAATAGGCGGAAATCCCGGTTTCAGAGGCTTGCGCTATTACATCCCAGGCATAAGCATTCGTTTCCTCACAGATTTTCTCCATGAGAGGCTGATCCCACAATTGAGTGAACAAGCCCATCGGGCTTGTCCCCTCAATTCTGGGACCCGCCTGCTCTTGGAATGACTCCCGGGTGCCCGTGAACGACGTAAAATCACTGGTCCACTGCGCCGGCTCCCCTGGGAACTCATCGTCCTCTGGAGTATCGCCATCGTCTTGAAGAGCTTCATACAACTCTTCAAGCGAGAGTCCTTCCTCTTCTTCTACTTCGCTCCCCGAGTCCAGTGCAAGCTCTTCGGCAAGCGGGGCTTCTAAAATGGATTCTTCTCCCAGTTCACCCTTTACATGCAAAGCCACAATCAAAACCAAACACAACCAGACCATCAGGCTCAAAATTAATAGATTAGTAAAAGGTTAGTTTGTCAAACTGCATAAACACACATACACAAAGTGAATATAATTTTACAGATTACACCAAGAAAGAATGACGTGCTAAAGATTTTTGTATTTTAACCTATAATAAAAAAAAACATGAATACATACATCATCGCCCGCCTCTTCCGGAACATTACCCTCATCTACCTCCATATTTTGAGATGTCCTAGGCTGAAATATAAATATAGTATAATTTTTATTTTTCTGTTTTTTATTCACAAGTTACGGTTATTATTATCATGTCTTTTTTTAAGAATATTATTTAAAAATATATTTATACAAATATATACTCCATCACTTACATCTTCCCCAGCATCGTCCTGAAAGAGACTGCGTCGTCGTGGTCTCTGCTGGTCGATAATTTCGACATTGTCATCAATGTCAATGTTTTGAGGTCTCCAAGGCTTAAATATAAATATGTAAAGTTACATTTATCCTCTAAATTTATAAAAAAATATATATTTATACCAATATGAAGATATCGTACTCTGAGTTGGCCTGAAGCACTTCTCTCGAGAACCACCCCTTGGTCTCGTAGTCGAAGGCTCCCGCGTGGAGTCCGCTCGACCTCCATTGCCACCAGCAAAGAATTCCCCATTGACTCTACATTAGGATCTTCCATCTTATTTATTTCTGAACAATAAAATTATCAGATTATACAATAAATAAAACGACAGATTAAAAAACATACAATATAATATGCCAAAATAAATGTCATTTAGTAATAAAAAACATCATATATATTTTTGTTGAAATTCGAAACTTTATTGTAATATGATAAAATAGTCACATCCTCTATAAACAGCATGGCGGATCTCGTATACGTACACAAACCAACACGTGTTTGTGTGCGTGTGTTTTGAAAAGGCTTTACAAAATAACGGTTTTTGTAAGATACTTTGATTTTACGGCCTATAAAACCTGTGTAAAATGAAATGTTTATAAAATTCTCTTCAAAATGATATACGACAATCATGACAAATAATATGTCTAACGATAGTACATAATCGTAAAGAAACCTACTCTAAAACCGTTACGGAGGTACAACGATTTGGCGGCATATATAAATGAAAACAAAGCGTAATTTATTCGTTTTTTTAACTATATCTGTAGATTATTGATCAATAAACAATAAATAAACAAATTTTACTCACCTCTGGGTAGTTATACGCCGAAAACTTTAAATTTATAATAAGCTTCGAAACGTCGATGCACTTTCAGGAAAGTAAGTTTTCGAATGAGTTTTGCGAGTGGTTTTGAAGAGTCACTGAGTAAGTGAATGTTGTTTATGGTTCATTCGTTCATTAGGTTTTCAAATAAAACATAATTTAGAGCATATTCCTTTATTATACAGTTCAAATTTCAATAAATACTGAGCAAGGTAGAGGCGGCACGGATCCGTGCTTAGGCAGTCCTTACTCTGTCACGGATCCGTGCTTGGGCATACGAAAGGTTAAGAGAAGTTATACTATACACTAATTTATGTAATAAAATAGTAACTCTCTTACTTTGCTTTTACTTGGTTTCTTTCATCTAGTGTCATTGGCCACTGAATATATTCGCCATATAAATGGTTTTGGGCCCTTGTGACCTGCATCACAGCCCTTGACACAGATGTTTGGCTTACATTGTGGCTCGCACTGTCCTACTAAAGTCTGGTAGGAGCCAGAAGCATAGGAACAAAGGGCTGTTAGAACCTGAGAGAAAACAAAATACTTTTTTACTCAAACTACTTTTTGAAGCAGAAATTGCTTCTGGGCGATAATTAAAAATAAGATAAGAAATAAAAATGCAATTAAGTATTTTAATTTTAAAATTTATTCTATCTTATATACATATTCAATTGCCTTTAGTAATTTTTCGAATGGATCGAGATGGTTAATTTTAATTCTGCGACGCCATATACAAGGTGTAAAAAAATTTGCTTCAAATATTTTAAGGGGTGAACCGGCCCATGAAACTGAAAAACTTTCCCCAAGGAACATAGGTCGAAATATGACATTAAAATTTGGACCTCCCATACAAAACTACTGACCAACCAAGTCAATTTGTGTGGGAGGTCCAAAAAAATTCTCGTACTTCGACTTATGTTCCTTGGGGAAAGTTGTTTAGTTTCTTGGGCTGCTTTACCTCTTAAAATATTTTCAGCAATTTTTTTTACATCCTGTATATTCAATAAGCCAGTCCCTGAAACCAGATTTATGATGTTGCTCCCTGAATGTTTTTTTTAATCCACGCCACTGGCTCTCTATTCGTTGGCAGTGTGTCCCGTCAGGTGCCACAAATTTGTCGACGGGGTCACTGTGGTTGACCCTCTTATGTATATAGCCATGCTCAGGAAGACTTATATACGCTCTCAAAAAATCTGTGTGAATGATGGAGCCTTCCTGCACATGCTTCTGAATGAGTGGCACCAATATTTCTGCTGAACGTTCATTATCAGGACACACTTCTACCCTGAAGTCGTCGCTACCATCCTCGATCATTCCTATCACCCAGTGGCCCTCGATGTGCCGGCCACGGTTATACTTTCTTCTTTCAAACTTTGACTCACCTATTTGGACAATTTTATTTGGTCCGCCTATTTTAGGCTGGTCTGTTTCAATTTCAAGCTCATAAATGACTATAGTCTCGGCAGTAGCTATACCAATCTGCTACAGTCGCTGAACTAACTACTGTTTCGTCATCATCGGTACACATTTGTTTTCGGGCTTGCTCGTATGATAATCCCTCGCTGAATGCGTACATTACTTGGAACACCAGTGCAATTGCTAACCGAGCTTTCTCGAACTAGGTGCCAGCAGCTCGGCTCAATGATTGTGTTCGACAATTGCTCTTCCTACACCGGAACTTCCCAAGTTGACCAGCTTAAGTAGTTAGTGTCATGGGCCTCCTGTGGTAACGGCAAGTCTTACGAGTAGGAAGAAGGCGTCGTTCTTCAGCAAACTCTACTGCAGTGCCAAGTATGCGAAACTCCCTTCTCCAGTTCCACATGGCTCTTAGATAGAAATTCATCTTGTTTATGGCCCTGTTTTGAGTTTGAACATTAAATACAACTACATAAGTACTCAAATTTACTAAAATAACTATCTTTTTTTAACACAATACATTACTACTTACACAAAGTATTTTATTGCATTATAACCTTAGTTCCTAGGCTTATGGGTTGATCCGTCTTTCAGAACATCCTGAAGGAGGTCTCGAAACAGGGGCTCCACCAGGTGCTTCTTCGGACTTCTTCTTAGGTTCATCCGCCAATGGTGACTGACATTTTTATGCCAGCCATCAGAATAGAATCACCAATCCCAATAAAACCAACCGAACCGCAAGGACCATCTAAGCTACTGGGACCGGCAGCCTCTAGATTCAGTCAGGTGTAAATTTATATTTGTTCAAAACCTTCTCATAATTGTCGTAGAATGTCATTACATTGTGTCTGTTGAAACTGATTTAACGTGATAGGCTTGTGTTTTCTGGTTTTCGAAGAGACAAGTCCTTGTGACGTTTCATAAAACCTTGAAGCCAATCCATACCGGCTCTCCGATTTTCAGTCCATTTTGGAGGGCATTTATTGAGTACAGTAGTATATACTCCGTTTTAGCTGTTTTTTCATATGTTAGTCCGTAGTGCATTTTTGACCTCTTGATAATGTATGTTTTCAATATATTCTCTTCACTTTTAATAAATACTTGCGCAGTAGAATATTTGGTTGAGTACTCTTCCGATTTCAGCTTTGTATTTTCTTTGTACTTCTTGCTAAAAGTTGTTCTTTTTTTTTTCTAAAAGACACTGAAGTTATGTGTGAGTTATTGAGTGGCCTGTCACACGTTGTCAGGTCAACAGTTTCGACTATTTGTTCTTTAGTAGTCTGCACCGATTGGTGTTGTGTGTGTGAGATGCTAGAACACGCAGCTGCAGGAGTGACCAGCTCCTCGAACAGCTACTGGGTGGTAAGTGCACATTGTGCTGACTGTAGCTCTTGAATTGTAATAAGGTAATTTTCTTATGAGCATCGCGCAATTCTTTTTTCAGGACAGTAATACGCTGCAAGGTGTCTTCAAACGCATTTCCGTTCCGGTCAAAGTTATCCACTATTTCTGGGAGCCGATCCCTCTCACCTGTTACGTCCACAGCTGGTGGTACATTTCTGCCATCTCACTCTTTAACTGTTCATTCCTATTATTGATGTCTAACATTTCATGCTCACTTTCATCCCGTTCTCTTAATAACTGCTCATTTGTGTGTTTACACTTTTGCAATTCCATTAAAGTTGCTGTGAGGTTGTCCTTCGGTTGACGAATTGTTTGGGACCTTGTAGTATGCATTTTAATAACAAATAAATAGGAAATTAAGTACCTTGTTGGTTAAATGAGCGGTTACCAAGATTGAGGTTATGTTCCGTTAAGAAAATACCGTAATGTCACACTAAAATATTTGCACTGAGATGAAACACGTAAAATAAACTGTTAAATACGTTCTGTTATCACTAAACTACTTAAGATTATTTAATTATGACGTAGGATTAAAATATTTGAACCTACTAACTACCACTAACGGTTTTTGTCGTTTTACTTATTACAAAAAAAACGTGATTTCCGCACAGTTTTTGCACTAAATAACTTAAATTATAACTAAATATACCAATTTGACTTTGAATAAACTTGGTGTGGGTCGTATATTAATAAAAAAGTATACATTTTACACGGAGCTCGAATGTTTACCGTTTGAAAGTCGCGTCTTTATTAATGATATTTTGTGCATAAATGCATTCGATGACGTCATCAACGGGGAGGTCAGCTGGAACACCCAGCAAAACTATTCTCGGCCTTTTTTTGTCTTTCTTCTACTGTTAGGCCAGATGTCTTCAGTTCCGTAGATTTCTTCAGAATTTGTAGGTCAGGAGACGATCTCGGAGCTAACAAAAACACACACCGCCATTTTTGGTGTTCCAGACCCCACGGATGTGCAATTTTAATTTCTCGGGCTTGGTTATCATCAATATATGATATTTCAATATATACGTTTTTTTTTTTTTTCGTCTCATCACCGGGCAGGCCTTATTGGCTGGGAAAATTGCAATGCTTGAGGTGTTAGTCGGGCGAACAAATAAGTTTTGGCTGGTTATTACGACGTCAGCAAAAGGGCTAATTGTTGAGGAGCTGAGGACTTCACAGTGATTGATGATTAAAGATATCTTTGTTTAAAAAGCTACTAAATAATAACCACAAATGTTACTTAATTATAATTATACCCTTTTTAATTAAAAATAACTTGTTGAACAATTTTAAGAATAATCTTAAATATTGTAATTTTCATTTCATTTCGTTTATTTGTTTCGAATTACATACACATTGCCATACAGGCGTACCTAAGGCGGCAATGCACCTAAATCTTTAATCTAGTTATAAATAACATTTACAATTACAATAACCATTATTTAGATTTAAATGCTAATATTTACATAATAATGATTAAAGAGATCTCTTTGTTTAGAAAGCTACTAAATGTTTAATAATTAAAAACTTTGTTAAATAGGTACCTACATTATGATTTGATTATAGAACATCTAGTGCCGGTATTTGGATTAGCGTGTTACTGTTTACACATTTATTTTTATTTAAAATCCTTAAACTAACTTAATTGAGGAAGAGGAAGAGGAGGAGGAGGAATATCACAATGTCCCCAAGCTAAGGTGTTAATATTATTTTCACAAATATATCCTTTGTCATCTTTTCCGCAGAGCACTTTTTTCTACGTTTTTGTGTAAAAACATAATGTCTATTGCTGACAAAGGTAAAGGTATCATCATAGTTTTGATTTTTCAAATCCAAACACTGCCAATAGTTATCAAAATTTAGTTTTCTTACAACAAATTCCGTTAGGTACACCTTTGTTTTTCTTGATAGGTTCACTTCCATCGCTATCATAGGTAAAAGCATACATTTTAGAACGTAAACCGATGAATTCTGCAATAATCTTCCCATTGCTTTCGTCTTTCATCAAACGAACTACTTTTTTATTCACTAAAGGTAAGTTATAAATATTATTTTTCGGCATGTCTGAAGTATCAATCAAACTTTGCTTGTACATATGGGGTTTAATATCTTCCTAAAAGTTATCAGTGGTGACCTCATAAATAAACGAGTCGGTATCTGCATAGGCTAGTGTTACATTCGATTTATATTTAGGTAGCATGAAATTGTAGTGAAAATCATACATTAGAGTTTTGGATAATTCCAAAACTGAAAAACCAACAAAAATAGGTTTGTTGTACATAATTTTCTCCTTATTCATTTGTACAGCTACAAATTTTTCAGAAAATATTGTATAGCTGTGGAAATTAGGTCTACACAGATAACGACTTAAACCATATCGGCATTTTGTAGAAGTGGGTTCATCCTCCCAGTGAATGCATAGTTTCACGTCCACTTTTTTCTCTACATTCTCAATGGTTTCACCAAAAATAGCATTACCTACTCATGAGTTTGAATATTTTTTTAACAAAAGTAGTGGTGGCTTGCGCTCGTTTTTGCGAGTTCAAGTCTATATATACCTTCGTAGCCAAGGACTTTGAGATAAATTATGAAATTACTCTTTTCAGTGCTTTTATAGCTTGACATAAAGCGGTTGTTTGCCTTTACATATCTTTTAGATACTTAAATTATTCCTCAACGTATGCAGGACTTGATAAATTGCACCATTTCATAATCTGTGAGTAGCTCTATATTGATTTTAGTGTATTTCATCATTGCATCCCAAGAAAGTGAAGGTATGGTAGGTAATGTATTAACATGGATGTAGTTTATAAGTGTCCAAACATAGCAACCGGAAGCTTTCAAACACCGACACTAAGATAATGATCTTGAGGTAGATATCTGACAAACCGCCAAGGGTTTGAATTGAATATTAAACTTATTCCATATAGCTTTCGCATGACAATAATCTTCATCGGAGATATGAGAGTCTTTTCATCGGCTATAAAAACATTCCTTTGGCAAACATTCCGAAATAAATTTTGGTATTTTAAATTTTAAGTTGCACTCATTATGAGCCCTTCCTCTTATCTCACCGGTCAGATGACAATTATCGATTACACTCTTTTCATTACTGTAAATAATATTCTCACAAATATGACAGTATCCTAAGCCTTCGTGTTTTGGTGGAGTTCCAATCGGTGGTATAATTGTTGATAAAATATTTTCTATGCGGTTAGCATCCTCGTAGAGGTATTAAGTGAATTTTTTAGACAGCCCTCACCTCGATATGTGACAAATTGTGAAAGGCCATCATCATAACTACAGTGAATGTACTATGCAAAGCTATATGGAATATGTTCATGCGTATTCACACTAATTATTTCTTTGACGGTGATTCTCACATTCTTACACAAACATCCATTGCACAAGTGTAACGTATGCTCTGTCTTTGACATTTGCGAACCTACAAGGCGAGATAATTTTTTAATCCTAACATTGTCACCTTGTTTATTTTCACTGTACAGGAGATTTACATGTTTCTTATCACTTCTCGTTGACGTAGCCGCAACTACCGATGGCGTAATCATTGCGGGGCGAGAGTTGCATGTGGAAATACGGAGCGGTGTTATCTTTTTGTTGTGCGCAGAATATCCGTAAACATTGATTGAAATGTTATTAAATTTTTCACTTTTTCTAATATCTTTTAAGGTTTCCGGAAACGTTATACCTTGAAAGTTCAAACCTCCATATAATGTGGAAAAGACTTTAATCTGCTTGAATTAGTTGTTACTGCCACTGGATATAAGGCAGACACCACCGCCCACGCAAAACACGCATCATCCTTGTTTTTGACGTTAACACAAGCATGTTTCAGCGAAATCCACTTGGGTAGATCGATGTAAGCTTCCCCCTTCAGTGGGCTATATTTATTGATGTTTATATCCAAAAATTTATTTTTTTCTAGCGCCCCTCCACTATTCTTGTCCTGGAACTGTTCACTTTTTAAACTAACTGTTGTACAAATGTAATCATAAAACGTTGCGGTGACGTCAGATGACTTTTCCAGGCACACTTTCGTTGTCTTAAACGATTTTAAATCCCTGATAACATTATCACCATTGAGTTTTACAAAAGTGCAAAATAGCTCTGCGTTAGCTTTTATCGTGGCATGTTGTTCTAATTCTAGCTTCATAATCTTCTCAATCATTGGTCTGATTTTTTGGAGATAATTACGTGGAGTCATCAGAGTAGCCGTACCATTATTGTGATATGTGATGAGGCGACACTTGAACGCAGACTGCTTCATACGATATATATTCCCACTACAAGTATCTTCGGATAACTTACTGGGAAGACCCGGCACCAAATGTATGCAAAGATTTTGAAATAAATGTTTTTTTTTTTTTATATATAGTATCGTATGTATATAGTCCTTAACGATATCGCTAACACACAACAACTTATGACGATTTGTTCTTGAATGTGCAATCAGTCTGTTTGAAGGAATATCTTCATTGCAGTAATCGCAACGGTAATACGATGATGATGATGTCATAGTTGATAAAATTTCAAACACCCCGTACCAAAAGTATGACAACTTTCTATTCCCGAGACTGATACACAGTCGTGTTAGTGAGAAGCTTTCCCTCGCTTTTATACCACCCGCTTCAATTTTATTTTTAACTTTATTTCCCACGTAACGGATATGGTATTTATAGGTTGGTAGGTAGGTATCGCTTTCACACGCTCGATCGTTTTCAACATTTTTACACGATGTGGTTATTTCTATTTCCTACCGATAAAAGAAAATATCAAAGGAAGTGGGTAGATAAAAAAAACGACATTGCATAATTTACTTATTATTTATTAGACAAATACATTATAGCCAAGGATAGCATCTATCGATAAGTGAACACCAATTGCACTTTTTTTCTAGTAAACTACGTGTTTTTTGAAGATTCGCCGGGCTCGCTTTACGCAGCTCCTTGATGAAATATCTGATCCGGCTGTCATAGGCTGGCTTTAAATGTTGTAACATTTCGATGCGTTTTGATATGCATGGTATGATATTTCGAATGCTCTCCCATTTTAAATGGTTCACGTTAAGAGTGTTTTGATAATTCTCCGAGTAAATCAGCAAATTGCTATCTTCATTCAACGGGGTGATTAGGTTAAATATTCCCGATCTGCTCACTATCGAAGATTTTGATACAGGGATATTGTTAAAGAAGTCTGTTATTATTTGTTGAATATTCACAATTATTGTAGTCCAATCTTGGCCGCTGACGCATAGGAGACCGCCAATAACCACTTTTATCTGCATGTTTTGGTTCAGATATGTAGAGATGTAGAATCCATCATAGTTAAAGTCGTAGAACGAGAACATGCACTGATCGTCGTCCCATGGTATCTCGGAGCGGCAGCCGCAAAAACGTTTAACACGGGTAGCATGTTGCAAGTCCAGATAAGTACTGAATAAGATTACTTCACCACCATCACACTACTGCTGCTGTCGTGATGATATTTTTCTAACAGTGTTGGTGAGCACACTATGTTCGAATAGTACATCGTTAATTATCAGGCAGTATGCAGATGTGTTGGAGGCAACAGCTTTTTTAAAGTCCATTTCCACTTTTATATCAATTGCATCGCTACCATTTTGATAGAAAGTTTATGTAAAGTAGTTGGGTATGAATGAAAACAGTTGGATTGATAAAAACAATATTGTGTAAAAACTATTAGTGTATGTGTAATGTACTATTATGTAGTTATGTTTACTTTTAATGTTTAAGTAAATAAAACTTCTATATACAGATACTAATTTATTTTATTTCACATCGTCTTAAAATAATACATAATGTTCATGTACGCGATAAAAGCAATTATCACTATAAACACACATCTTATGATATAAACTGGGCATAAAATGATAAAAAATCGCAGAGCAACATTAAACAACTCGCAAGATGCATGTTACTACAATTCGCGAAGAGCAGAACGTTTATAATTAACAAATTTAATATTATCACCTATCACGCAAAATATTATATTTAAAAGTTAAAAAAACAAGCTTTCGCTAAACATAGCTTCAGCAAAATTCTATGCGGGCACTAACTGGAGCTGATGGTGCCAGTACTTGAAGTCGACGTTTGCATCTCCTAGCCGCTCCTCGAGGTTAGCACAAATGGAATTCCACCATTGGTGTAACATATAGTATTGTTCACAATGTGTAATGTTGTATAATTCATGTATAATACGCCCAACCTCTGCTGCTAGAGTGTGTAGAGGTATACCACTGGTGGAGAAGCGCCACAGATCTAAGGTGGATCAACCAAGTATCTTTGCAATGCTCGAAATACCGCCTAAGTTCCAGTTCATCACTGCTGTTGCTGCATTCATACATGTCATGTTCTCATCACACTGTAGGGTTGGCATGCTTTCTTCTTCATTTTCACTGCTCAGTATAATAGTTTCTTGCTCATTGTTTCTTGTTGACGAATCTGCTTCTGTAAAAGATGACACGTAAATTAGTTAAATAAATATAAGCAACCACATTTCTAACCTATGTAGATTTTTTATTTACCTGTGTTGAATTGTTCCATTTTTAAACTTTGCTTTTATTCCAACAACAACAACTGATGGGAAAAAATATATCTGAAAAAAAAAAACAATTTTAATACTCACAATTTTTATCTATGTGCATTCAGGGCATTTTCTGTTTCTTTAAACTCAAGAATATGAGTCTTCCCACTGGCCTCCTTGCGTGTAATGCAGACTCCTCCCCGGAGCTGCTCAAGTTCACTGTCTGGTAGATTATTAAATCTACCCGGCAGCGTCACAAACCCCTTTATAATTTCAACCACCGTTTGAATTTTTGTAGTATCGAATTTACTAGGCATCGTGGTGACGCTTTGTAATGTACGCGTGCATAGATTTTAAATCTCCGAGTTTCAGCCACACTTTCTCCACCTTCTCATTTAATTTATCCAGCGCTGACATTTTTAAATATTATATTTTATTTGAAATGAATTAACCTATTAATACTCTTACTAGAGAGAGGATTGAATCAGACTGAATGCTCTGAAGACAGAGCTGACGGTTTTTATAGCACAAGTCGCAAGTCTAAAAATATTTGTGGGAAAAAAGTCCCATGAGAGCTGACGGTTTTTTTATAGCAGATGTCGCATGTCTAAAAATACATTATATACACTCGGCTTCAAACAAATCGCACCTTTTAAGAAATCTATTTCAAACATCTTTCAATCGTATTTGTATCATGAAATATTGGTAATGTTCGGTATCATTTGAAAGGTAAGGAAACAGAGGATGCAAAAACAATAAAAATCCTTAAAAACCCTAATGAAATCTGATTAATTTTTCAAAACAAAGTTGCTTAAAACTAACCTAAAACCTAGTGTTACCCCCCCCTAGCCCTAATGACGTCTTCCATGCGCTCCCTCATGGATCGCACCAACTTTAGGACCTCTTCTTGAGGGATACTGTCCCATTCCTCAATAACGGCGTCTTGGAGCTCCTGAAGAGTCGCGGGAGCGGGATCACGGGATCTAACCTTGCGTTTCAGCTGGTCCCAGAGGTGCTCTATCGGGTTCAGATCTGGAAATTTCGCTGGCCACTGCATGACAGGGATCCCAACCTCTTGAAGGTAGCCTTGCATAATACCAGCAGTGTGCGCGCGAGCGTTATCGTGCATTAATGTGAACCCGTCGCCAATAAATCCAGCATAGGGGACCACATGTTCTTCCAGGATCTCTGTGATGTACCGGTGAGCAGTCATCGACCCTTGCCCGCGAGCACCGCCGGTCCGAGAGACGCAAGAAAGTTCAGTTTTGCCATCTGCAGATATGCCGCCCCAGAACATGCAGGAACCGCCCCCGTATTCTACCGTTTGTTGGATGCAGGCTTGGGCAAAACGTTCCCATTGTCTTCTGTATACTCTTTTGCGTCTATCGTTGCAGAAAAGGCACACTCTCGTTTCGTCTGAGAAGAGAACAGTTCTCCATTGGTCCAGGGTCCAATTAACGTGGGCGCGAGCAAATTGCAAGCGTGCTCGCCGATGCGCTGCGGTTAATTTTGGACCCGTGGCAGGTCTTCTAGCCACAATATTTCTCTCCTTTATTCTTCTTCTAACTGTAGAGACACTCACGGTCCTTCTACGAACTGCTTGAAGCTGCTGTTGCAACTCAACAGCATTAGAGAACCGATTTCTCAAAGATTTCGATACGACGAATCGGTCATCTCTCGCAGTAGTGCAGCGATTTCTACCAGACCCACGCCTTCGGACAAAGCCACCGGTCTGCAGGAACCGCTGGTACACTCTTCGAACAGAAAAGCGACTCAAGTGCAATTGCCGAGCAACATCACACTGACGTAGTCCTGATTGCAGTAGTGCGATAACTTGGGCGGCTTCAGCAGCTGTAGTGTCCATTGGACGTTTTTCTGATGAAAGATATTCCTCTGTGTCTTCTTCGACTGTTGGTAGCAAATTTATCCCCCAATAAGCTGTATCGACCCTTTTATACCCAAAAAACAAAACAAGACAAACAAAAATTTAAGAGGAGAATCAGTTCCATTGTCATTCACAGTGACGTGAAGTGTCAAGCTTTTTCTTTATTCAAATGAAATGGATATTTTTGTAAAGAGTTTTTATAGGGCTCTCAAATGGTACCAATATTGCTACGAATAACTGCTTGTCTTAAGGATTACCAGTGCTTGAAGCCTATTTTTACGGACGTGCGATTTTTTTGAAGTCGAGTGTATATTGAAAATTCTGGAACATCACTTGAGAAAGTGATTTATACTTGATCCAGTCTGCTTTATTGTATAAATATTTTTGTATTGTGCCTACCTCATACTTCTGAATTATTGTATGTAAATCCACTATGATAGGGTTATGCTATCTACCCATGGGGTCATCCATCATGGACCTTCCAATAACAATTATGGTTTATTTTACCTACTATAGTTTGAGATCCTGTGTTGAGAATACATTAATCAGATTCATCTAAAATATTGTAAACTAGCTGGTGCCCGCGAACTTCGTTTCGCCATATATCATCCATCATATAAGCTATATAAAGGAAGCTCACTGATAAACATGGGCCTCCCCCATAGACTCTAAGAACCATAAAATAATATATTATAAGCTTATATTAAATTGTTGGTAGATAGGTACCCGAAAACTTGGTTTCGCCGACTATACAGTGTGTAAAAATATTAGCTGCAAATATTTAAATGGGTGAATCAGTCCATGAAACTGTACAACTTTCCCCAAGCAACATAGGTCGAAATATGGAAAAAATTTTTGGACCTCCCATACAAAATGTAGCAGCCGAGCAAGTCAACTGTATGGGAGGCCCAAATGTTTTTTTCATATTTCGACCTATGTATTCCTTGGGGAAAGTTGTTCAGATTCATGGGCTGATTCACCCCTTAAAATATTTGCACCTAATTTTTTTACACTTCATATGTAATTTAAAAAAACTGTTAAATCCTAAATTTACAATTTCCACATGCAAAAAGAGTAAGAAAACGGTGATTCTTTTATATATGTTTGGTATTTTTGATTCCTGTAGGTTGAATTTGCTGAATCAGGTTACAGATTAGTCACTCCCTGTTCCAAATCCTCGCTTTACAGTTCATTTTAGCAATTTTTTTAAAATCATGCGTTTACTTCCAAAGGTATCAATTCCGTGAAGTAGACTGATGCCACATTTCTTAACATTGTGATGGATGAATAAAGACCGAGTTCATGAGTGTGAATAAATAAAACATAAGCTTATTAAAAACCAAGTAATCCCACTACAAATCCTATCCTATCCTACTTCCTACTAATATATTAATACAAAAGATTTGTAACGGCTGATGAGGAGAGGAGCAGAAAGCAGGCGAGGTGGCGAGCAATGTAAAGTAAAGAGGTGCGAGCGGTGAGGAGCGATGTAATGCGAAGGGGAGGCGGTGAGGTGTGGAGAGGTGCGTGTTTGAACTGTCAAAAAAATAAAAAAGAAGTGACATTGGTTTTGTGAAAGAAATGGTGATGATTCATGATTCTATTGTTTTTTTCCTTACGAAGTTGTTGGAATTTAAGTAATTTAGTGAAAGTAAAATATTATACGTTGCCAAAAAGTGGTTTTATTTCAAATAAGGATTCTGACTTTAACAGTCAGAAGTGGGATCGAACACAAGTCCACCATGAAGCGTCACCACGAGCGTGCTCGTCGCGAACCAGACGAGGAACCTGGACGTTATGTGAGGGCCAAAGTGTGGCAGGAAGATGAAAATATCGGTCCTGAATTACCTGATCTACGAAGTATTATCAACAAAAAGCTAGATGATACCATGAAAACAATGTTTAGTGTTGAAAATAGTACTGAACTGAATTCAAACAAAAATTTTCACACTGCTAAGCTTGTTCCCGATTTTGACCCGGAAAACCGTGATATGAATGTAAAAAGCTGGATCAAGAAAATTGAACAACTAGGGAAAATTTACAAATGGAGTGACGAAACAAAATCCTTTAATTTGCAGTCAAAATTACAAGGTCAGGCACGAGTATGGTTCAACAGACTTGAATCCTATGACCATACATGGGAAGAATGGAAAACCATGCTGATCAAGGCATTTCCTCGTTATCATGACTATGCCACACTTTTGGATGAATTGATGACTCGGAAGAAATTAGTTGGTGAGAGTATGACTAAATATTATCAGGAGAAGTTGGCTATGTGTTACCGTTGCCAATTAAGTGATCAAGCAGCTGTGTCTTGTATTATAAGAGGTCTACCCCATGAATTGCAAGCCAATGCTCAAGCGTTCCAATGTTTGACCCCGGATGAATTATATGAAGGTTTCCTGTCTGCTTTTGATAATTATCAACCGGCCCAGAGTGTAAGATCTACTTTGACAGCTCCAAGAGTTAACAATTCTTTCCGAGCAGCACATACAACTTCAAGTACAGTGACCACCAATGCAGGCAAGGAAGGTGCTAGTTCAAATAATGTGCCAATATGTTATCGCTGTAGTGGAAGTGGCCATATTGCTCCAAATTGTACCTTACCTGATAAGCGCAAGTGTTATCGTTGTGGTCAAGTTGGACATGTTGCAACTACATGCAACTTTTCTAAGGCACATAACACTGGTAATGGTCTTGAGAAAAAGATACAACTTATATCGAATATTGATGATGCTTATATAAAAACTGTTTACATAAATGAGACTGTGGTGAAAGGATATTTGGATTCCGGAAGTGAAGTAAATGTGATGTCCCACGCGGCAGCTCTTGCAATGGCACTAAAAATTGGCCCAACAGATGTGGTACTAAAAGGTTTTACTGGTGAAAGAGTCAAAGCTTTAGGAGCAGTTAAATTCAGACTGAAAGTTGATGATATTGAGACAATTACCACAGCGGTAACCACTGATATTGATATAGGAAAAATAGTACTGTTGGTGGGCCAGCCAGTAATTAATGATAAACGTTTCAACTACCTGGTAGCGGGAGACGATGTTAGAATGAGAATGGCTCCATTTGAAAATCTAAATGCTTATGAAGAGGCATCCTGTTTTAAAGTACAAGTGATTGAAGATACTGAGGTCCCAATTGGTAGTACCTTGGTCAAAGTGACAGTGGAAGGCAAGCCTCGAGGAAACTTGTGTGCAAAACCAAGACAGCACAGCATCGGCTGCACTCATTATGCTATAGGCAGCACAATTCTACGTGATGGAGAAGGCTATATGAAGGTGTGCAACATCGGAGAGGCTCCTATATACTGGACCAAGGGAGAGACGATCACAAGAGCTGAGAGATGCGAAATATGAGTGAGGTGAGCAAAACAATTTTATCACTGGGGTGCGGAGAGAAAGAGATACGGAGGGAAGGCGATAGGATAGGGGGTGTTGATATAAATGATATTGATATTGGTGAAATAGAGGAAGACGACAAAAAGCAGTTAGTTGACTTATTGACGGGCTACTCAGATTGTTTTGCGAGTTCTGCTAGTGAGATAGGCACTACTCAGTTAGGTACAATGAATATTAAACTCAATTCTGAGAAACCTATTTGTAGGAGACCCTATAGGTTAGCTTACTCAGAGAGACAGGTAGTTAATAAAAAAATAAGTGAACTACTTGATGCAAACATTATTAGGGAATCAACATCTGAATATGCCTCTCCTATAATTCTAGTGCGTAAGCAGAATGGTGATTACAGGCTCTGCGTAGATTATAGGGCTTTGAATTCGGTGACTGTAAAAGAGAGATTTCCATTACCTAACATTGAAGATGAATTATTAAAATTGACGGGAAAGAAAGTTTTCACTAATCTCGATTTGTATTCAGGATATCATCATGTGGCATTGGATGCAGATTCAATTAACAAAACAGCTTTTATCACGCCTGACGGGTTGTATGAATATTTGAGGGTTCCATTCGGTCTTGCCAACGCACCTGCCGTGTTCATGCGTGTTATACAGAAACTAGTAAAAATGGTTGGTTGTCAAGAGTTATGTGCTTTCATGGATGACCTATTACTGTCAACAGTGGATGTGAGCACTGGACTACAATTGCTAGAAAACGTGTTGATTCAGTTGCGCGCTACCGATTTAAAGTTGAATATCAAGAAATGCTCATTTTTGAAATCACAGGTTAATTATTTAGGGCATGATATAAGAGCAGACGGAATTAGACCCGGTAGCCAGAAAATTGAAGCTGTAGCGAAGTTTCCTGTTCCTTCAAATTTGCATGAAGTGCGACAGTTTTTAGGACTTTGTAGCTATTTCCGAAAATATGTAGAAAAGTTTGCTCTTATAGCAAAACCTTTGACAGAGCTAACCAAAAAAAGTGTAGATTGGCAATGGAGTGATGCACAAGAGCGCAGTTTTCAAGAACTTAAGGATCGATTGTGTACCCGTCCTGTACTCGCCCTGGATGATGAAAACTTGCCATGTGAAGTTCATACCGACGCCTCGAAGGATGGACTGGCAGGCATACTGTTACAAGTACAAAAGACAGGCGAACTTAAACCGGTATCATACTTCAGTCGGGTTACAACACGAGAAGAGTCTATGTACCACAGCTATGAACTCGAGACTCTGGCTGTGGTGGAATCGTTAAAACGTTTTCGTGTTTATTCTTGGGTCAGCCAGTTAGAGTTGTCACGGATTGCTCGGCAGTCAGGTATACTCTTGAAAAAAAAGATCTACTGCCCCGAATCGCTCGATGGTGGCTATTGATTCAAGAGTATGACATTCAAATTGTGTACCGGCCGGGCGAACGTATGAAGCATGTTGATGCGCTCAGTCGGAATCCAATTAAGCCATGCGACAGAATTAGTGCAGAATCCAGTGCACCAGCTAACCCTATTATCAAGTCTGATAAAAAGGGGAGCGAGTTTAAAGTGCTGCTATTGGGTTCCGAACAACTAAACAGTGGTGATTGGTTTCTGACGGTGCAAATGCAGGACGATAAATTAGCTAACATTATTAGACAACTGCAAAACAATAATGCATGTAGTGACGTGGTAAACAACTATGAAATCAAGGATGATAGGCTTTACCGTAAAACTTTGAATGGCTCCAAACTAGTAGTGCCAAATTTTGCTCGATGGAAGCTTATGCAAAAGTTCCATGACCAGATAGGCCATGTAGGTTTAAGGCGGTGCGATGAGTTAATTAAATCCGATTATTGGTTTCCGAAGATGACTCGTTTTATAAAAAAATACGTGCAGTCTTGTTTGGAATGTGCGTACGGAAAGAGCGATTATGGAAAGCCTCATGGGGAACTGCATCCAATACCCAAGCCAGACACTCCTATGAGTATGCTACATATAGATCATTTAGGTCCATTTTCCAAAGATAAAAAAGGGTACCAATACTTACTGATGATTGTAGATGCTTTCTCCAAATTTTTAATAGCTAGGCCAACGAAAACAATTAATTCCATTGAAACAGTTGATGTTCTGAGGGACATGTGTGGACTTTTTGGGTATCCTTCAAGAATTGTGAGCGATCGTAATTTAGCTTTCACAAGCAGAGTATTTGCAGAGTTTACACGTGCCCATCAGATACACCACACACTTAATGCGAATGCGTGTCCTAGGGCTAATGGTCAAGTCGAGCGATTTAATCGAACGTTGTTAGATGCCATGCGCACGAGAAACAAGGATCCTAATATGTGGACAGAATCTCTACCTGATATAGTCTGGGGAATTAACAACACCCGAAATGATACTACCGGATTCCATCCTTATGAGCTTATGTTTAGTAACAGGAGTAGGTTGCTCCCTAATCTGGGGTCTCAGAATGTTGAAAGGGAAGTTGCTGAAAAGCGTTACATTGCTTCTGAAAGAATGTGTAAACGGGCTGAAGAGATGAAACGTCAATTTGACAAACGACATAAACCACAGAGGGTCTATAAGAAAGGCGATCTGGTATTGTGGAAAAAAGCACCAACAGGCGGAGAGGTTAAAACAGTAAATACCAAGCTGCAAGTACTGTACTCTGGACCATACATAGTGCAGACAGTTCTCCAAAATGATAGGTATGAGATAAGGAGCGTGAAAGGTATCAGGGGCTATAAGAAATTCACCACGATAGTAGCGGCTGATTCTCTTAGGCCATACCGTAGTGCTCCAGATGTTAGTGAAGTCAGTAGTGATGAGGAGATTGTAACTAGGGATGACCTTATAGATTTGCTGGAAAGTTAATGCCTTATTGCGCCAATTGCGGGCGCAATTGTTCCAGGATGGCCGACTGTAACGGCTGATGAGGAGAGGAGCAGAAAGCAGGCGAGGTGGCGAGCAATGTAAAGTAAAGAGGTGCGAGCGGTGAGGAGCGATGTAATGCGAAGGGGAGGCGGTGAGGTGTGGAGAGGTGCGTGTTTGAACTGTCAAAAAAATAAAAAAGAAGTGACATTGGTTTTGTGAAAGAAATGGTGATGATTCATGATTCTATTGTTTTTTTCCTTACGAAGTTGTTGGAATTTAAGTAATTTAGTGAAAGTAAAATATTATACATTGCCAAAAAGTGGTTTTATTTCAAATAAGGATTCTGACTTTAACAGATTTGTTTGTTTGTTACTCCTTCACGCAAAAATTGCTGAACTGATTTTCATGAAATTGGGCACAGATGATGTGTGATGCCGGCTTAGAATAGCATCACCCCACATCCTTCCCGCGGGTGTCGTAAGAGGCGACTAAGGGACTCGACGGTATTGGTGTATTACAATTTGTCGGCTAAACATATAATAACAGTATATAACAGAACAACATTGGCTAGTACAATAGTCAGGATACCACAGATTGCATCATGTAAAGAGCATTTTAAGGAATTACAGATCTTGACAGTTCCGTGCCTATATATACTAGTTTTACTAAGTAACTTAAGTAAACACCATTGGAAAGTTGAAACTTCTGATGAGAATCACATAAGGGTAGCTACCAGGAGGAGAGACCTTCCCAATATTATTCGACCAAAACTTCGAGTAGTTAAACACAGCCCACGTTATCAGGCCATCAAGCTTTTCAATAGCTTACCTAAGGATTTAAAGGCATTACTTGATAGACCTTTGACTTTTAAAAGAAAATTGAGAGCTTTCTTAATGCTAAAATGTTACTACTCCATAGAGGAATTTATTGTAGATAAGAATTAATAGTACAATTATAATTATGATATAGATAGATAATGACATTAATTAATGTGTATTGTGTTTTACTTCTTGACTGTGTGAATTGAAGTGTATTCTAATTTTATTCCTATTTTTTAATTAGATAAGGTTGACATTTTTAATGATATTTTTAGTTTATTAATATTACTTTCGACTCTATTATTGCTCTTACAGTATTTTTTTTTGTATCTTTGAAATTTCCATACAATGTCATATTGTTTTGAAATAAATAAAATGAAATGAAATGAAAAGTAACGTAGATATAAAGAATAGCCTTAACAAAATTAGCAAGAAAAATTAAAAACAAAAAATTGTGGTACTTCGCTGGCCGACTTACATCATAAGCAGATCCATTTCCGCTGAGCCATTTTAACCATGGTTGGAGCGGCAAAAATAAGGATAGGTATCCCTTCACACAAACTTTTGCTTTGAAGCTATTGCAATTTTCCCGCGGTAAATAGTAGATTACGCGATCCATAAATAAAGATTGTATCGTCTGGTACGCAACTTACACGTCTTGTACCACGGAACTTTTGTTTTCGAGTGTAAAAAATATTGAATTATTAAAAGTTAAAATTATTCCAATATTAAAGAGATATTTTTGTAGTCGTAGACATATTCGTAGATTTTACTTTTCTCATTTATTGAGGTTATAAAAATATAGATTAAAAATAATAAATACGGCCTCTTGTTATTTTTCTTTCTGCGCGCTTATTCAAAGTGACACAGTTCGTGCTGGCCAGTTCGAAATTTGAAATCAATCTCGGGTCCAATAAGCCCATACACATCTTTTTACTACGCGGCACTATGAAATTTACGTGATCTACAAACTTATTTTATGCGTAGCAGCCAACCCCCCTTTTAGGGGTATGTTTTTTTTTAGCCTATAACCTGGTCGGTGATTTACTTGACATTTTGGTACAAATTGCATCAAAATCCGCTCGGTCGTTTTCGCGTGATGCTTCCGCATATCCACAAACAAATACACAAACATCTAAACATCCAAACAGACAAAAATTTAAAAAATTGCAGAAACGTGTTTTGTTATCAATATTAAGTATCACGAAACAATTTTTTTTTGGATATCTTGTATGTACAGACTTTCGGTCCTCTTGAGCTTTATTATATGTATAGATAGATTTCTGTGCCTCTAGAATTTGTTGAGAGGCAGCCAAAAGCTCATGATGGGCATTAAGATCACCAACCAAGATTATAGGTATAGGTAGATCATCTAGAATTTGTTTGAACCTCCTTCCTCTAAAATATCTCTCCCTTGTCTTGGGGGTGGAGCATAGGCACATAAAACTGTAATGTTTCCTATATTGGTAGCAGGAACTATGGCTATGGATTGTAAATAATTATAGTATGGATTGTGAATAATGGAATATTTAAAAATGTCTTTAACTAAAATACCTACGCTACCATGACCGTCTGGGCCGTGCTGGAAGTAAAAATGGTCATTGGGGATATCAAACTTCGACTTCTCCTTAAGCAGAGCTTCATTCAACAGACATACATCAATATCATTTTCCTGCAAATATTCAATTAGCAGGGGTCTCTTTCTAATAACACCTTCAATGTTGAAGTGTGATATTCGAATAAAAGACTTATCCATTAAAATCAAACTTATCAATCTAAACTTCTTAATTTTTTTTTGAAATCGGCTTCTAGTTACTGTTCCCTAGAGATGCAATTAGTCCATCTATACATATAATAGGACAGTAACAAGCCGGTGTTCAGTGACCCTATATAATTTTGAGAAAACACTTCGATAGCGCGTTTTAAAAGACGTGTGGCGACATCTATGAACGAGTTTTGTACGATGTTTGGATGTTTGTTTGTGGATATGAGGAAGCATCACGCGAAAACGACCGAACGGATTTTGATGCAATTTGTACCGAAATATCAAGTAAATCACCGATCAGGTTATAGGCTAAAAAAACGTACCCCTAAAAGGGGGGTTGGCTGCTACACAATATAAGTTTGTAAATCACGTAAATTTCATAGTGCCGCGTAGTAAAAAGATTTGTTTGGGCTTATTGGACCCGAGATTGATTTCAAATTTCGAACTGGCCAGCACGCATTGTGTCACTTTGAATAAGCGCGCAGAAAGAAAAATAACATGAGGCCATATTTATATTTTTAATCACTATATTTTTATAACCTCAATAAATGAGTTTGTCGAATTATTACTCAATATTACGACAAGAAAAGAAAAATCTACGAATATGTCTACGACTACAAAAATATCTATTTAATATTGGAATAATTTTCACTTTTAATAATTCAATATTTTTTACACTCGACAACAAAAGTTCCGTGGTGTAAGACGTGTAAGTTGCGTACCAGACGATACAATCTTTATTTAGGGATCGTTTTCTTGGTGCGTAATCTACTATTTATCGCGGGAAAATTGCAATAACTTCAAAGAAAAATTTTGTGTGAAGACATATCCTTATTTATGCCGCTAAAGCCGTGGTCAAAACACTTTTTGTTTTTAATTTTTCTCGCAAATTTTGTTAAGGCTATTTAGCCAATGTTTGTCTGGTACATACTCGTACTGTTATAGCTTTTGCCGACAATACAGCTACATTATTTTCAGAGTGCGACAACTTTTTTCTGAAATATTCTTTGGAATTACGAATAAAAATTGGACTTCCCACACAAAGTGACTCAATCGGCTGATACATTTTGTATAGAAGATACATATTTCTATATTTCTGTAAAATTTTCCTGACGAAAGTTATATTTTATACGCTTGTGCCAGACGATCAAATCAGTATCTGAGATAAGACTTTTGAACCGATACTCTGATTCACCAACTAATATGTCAGATTCTTGTCCCAAGTAAACTATTTACTTGGTTTGAGATACTAGTGCCTTGATTCAAGACGTTATTTCTTGGTACTAAAAAATTTCGTGCCATTGCCCACACAGAAAAGAAGGGTACTACGCATGTATTGTAAACAAGCCTTATTTACATAGATATAGATATACCAACGATAATCTTCGGTTGACAGTTTCTATAGATCCTGTTGAAGGATTGAAACTAGACATGGGGCCGGTACCCGGCATGGATCCGGTATCCGGCGGATCCGGCACTTTTTTGAGGATCCGGCCGGATACCGGGTAATGGGGCTGGGTACCCGGCACTGCCGGGTAATTTCACAAGTCCAGAAAAAAGACTATTAGTATTATAATCATTTATTGGAACACAAATGGTAATCTAATTAATAAGTAATGAAAGGCTGTAATCGACAATTTTTTACGAAAAAACGATATTTTTAGTACTGGTAGTTTAATATTGGTAAATTATGATGCAAAAACGTCAACTTCTCAGCACAAGCAGCATTTAAGCGGCTTCTTTTTTTTCATAAATTAGGCCTGCTTCCGAAAAACAGCCGCTCACTGTATATAGAGCTTGCTGGTGTGGAGAGATACTTTGCCGACACTTTACATAATATGGGATAGTGCCCTCTGTTACATCCCCACCATTTGTACGGATCGGTATTTCTTGCAGCCCTAGCCGTGCTTAAGTAATGATCCAATTCAGAAGTTGCAGAATTTTTTGGTTTATCTCTGCTGGTTGACGCGTCGTTAACGTTATCACTATCAGCAGCTTCTTCGAAACCAGACCAGAATAAATCATGAGCCTCGGAAGCTACGTCGTTTCAAATTCAAATAAATTCAAATTCAAAAATTTTTATTGAGCAAGAATTTGCCTAATTGTTTACATTGCAGAAAAAAAATAACTATTTGTTTCAAGTCTAGATCTTTTGTTTTGAGAAGGCCCTGCGTCATCTTGCTGATCATCATCTTCATATTCCAGAGATATCCTTAATGCCTCTCTTAGAACCGCCTGTCGTGCTTGTTCGACTTGGAATGCATTATAAAACACAGACTTATAACGCGGGTCTAAAATGGTCGAAAGAAAATAAGCCGCTTCTCCATGCAACTTTTCGAGGTTGAATCGCGTGACCATCTTCATATTATCCAGAAGAGAACCTCTAAAATCATCTATGGAACAAGTTTTCCCCGCAAGTTCTGGTTTTTATAAGTATCTCATCAGCGTCGACACATGTGGTATAACATCAGATATGGGGGACAGTGTCGAGCTGGTTATTTTTGTGATCTCTTCAAACGGCTTCAGTAATATGATTAATTGCTGTACTATTTCCCATTGGCTGCTGGTTAAGTTATCAAAACTCAAATTATGGGCTTCTGTAAAGTAGACATAAATTGCTCGCCTCTGTTCACTGATACGTTCTAGTAAATAATAAGTGGAATTCCACCGAGTAGGAACTTGCGGCGCGCTGCAGAAACAGTTGCAAGGACTGAAGGATTAGCGGCAATGGCGTCATTTATAACTAACTGCAGAGTGTGAATAAAACAACGGATAGACGGGAAATTAGCATCGCTCACACCTTTTGATACGTTTGAGGCATTATCGTGAACTACAGCTCGCACTTTCGCAGCAGATATGTCCCAATCAGAGATACAATCAGATAAACAATTTTTGATGTTTTCTGCCGTGTGGGACTCGGGAAATACTTTCATATTAAGCACTGCATGATTCAGTTCGAAGTCTTCCGATAACCAATGCGCAGTGCAGCTCAGGAAACAAAGTTTGTTTACTTGGCATGTCCACAAATCGGTAGTGAACGAAATGTATTCTGCCGGTGCTAAGTTGGCTTTTATTTTACTAACAGCTCTTTGGTAAATGTCTGGAATAATGTTTTCGCTGAAGTAATTTCGGTCTGGTACCTTATATTGCGGCAAAATGTTGTTCAACAGTCGCCGAAATCCCTCATGACTTTCTACTATTGCAAACGGTTCATTATCAACGGGAATCATTTCACCGATCAAATAGTGAACCCTTTTTGCTCGTGAATCGTTGATATCCCAGATCTTTTTCTTTTCCAGGGTTTCCGCTAAGGATGTTTGTTTAAAAAGTGGCCGATGACTTACTGAAGATTGGCTTGCCTGAGAGTTACAATCCGCGCTAGTAGAAGCAATGGTTGTTGATTCGTTGCTGGTTGTAGGTGCCGGTCCAAAAATCTTGTCAAATTCTGCCTTATGCTTAAACTGCAAATGTTTTTTCATACTCGACGTTCCTCTTTTCCATCCTTCGCCGCCACGAGACAGTTTTGCTTCACACAAATTGCACTTAGCACAGTTTTGGTCAGCCTCCACAAAATAAGTCCAAACACCTGACTTTTTCGCACTACTAGACGAAGCACCCATGGTTTTAGGTATATATCAGTTTCTAGTAGGTAAGTTATTTAGTTGAATTCACTATAAATTGATAAAAACAAAAGAAAGTTATTAATTTTCATACTCGCGTCACGCTCGGTCAACGCTAGAATAAACAAAAACAATCCCCCCCGCACCCCGCGGAATACGCAACGCGATCAGCGCGTGGCAACAGTCAGTAGCGCCCGAGCGAGCGGGCCAGGCTAGCGCAACTAGGAATATCCGAAAAAATATATGGAGTTTATGCGGCAAATCATGGCGGATATCGCTATCTCACTTGCTCAATTTAGTGTCTCCTTCTATTGACAGATCCGCCATGTTTGATGTTAGTTGGAAAGTTTGATGTTTGAATTGATCACAGTTTTTGTTACGATTTTAAATATTATTTTGGTATTGAAGAGACTTATTTTGTGTGTGAAAGGTGTATAAGTTACCAGTGAACAAGAGGAGCAAAAATGCCCCCAAAAAAACGATTCTTAACGTGTGAAATATGTGGAGGACGAGTTAGTCGTGAGAAGAAACAGTTTATGGCAAAATTTCCATTGGATGAGCCTCGGTAAGCATTGAATCATTAACCTTTTGAACGCCAATGACCACTATAGTTGCTAAACGCTCGCGTACATACGACGCCACTGACGACTAAAGTAGTCCAAATTTACCTATTTTTATAACTTAAATTCTGTCTTGTTTAAGACACCGGGCTGCTTGCCGATAAGTTTTTACCATCTTCATATTTTTCTATGCTTGGCGTCGGGGGTGTGCCGACGTAAAAAAACTCTGGCGTGCAAAAGGTTAAATTAGTTATTACTTATCTAGTAAGCCGCATGTAAACTTGCCTAGAAGACGTAGAAATCGTAGAAATTCATTTTATTTGCGTCCTTACTTTTTGAAATAGTGATGTCCATTTTAACTATCGATATGCAGTTAGCCGCAACTAAACTCACCCGCCTCGCGAGGCAAACGCTCATGCGTGGGTGTGAAATGTTCGAAGCATGTGGTTAAGGGGTACGACGTACCTATGCCGTGCGAGGCGCCCAGTGTTGTCACGACTATTGGGATTTTTATATGACGGACCCAATCTGCGCTAATATAAGGCCATCCCCATAGGCCTGTAGTGACACACGTGGGCTTGGGTAACGTTTTGATTAGGTAAGCTTTCTGGAAGCGTCGGTTGCCTGAGGGCGCGGGGCTCTCACCAGTCGTTCCCGGTCAACCGTCGCGACCACCCTTTCCATATATGTATTATGTAAAATTGTGATCATTACAGATTACAAGTTTCAAGTGAACTCTCCTCTTTTATTTATCATCAGCATCACCAAATCTACACACGAACCTTCTGAACTCTAATCTAAAGTGAAATCATACACTAAGAACATTACAAAAATAACACTGGTGACCTCCGACATTGAACACGCCACCTTCATCAAGAACTGGAGTCCATGCATCACAACTTCGCAAGCAGCCATTACCTACGTCACCTGCGGATAAATCGCAAGTCCTAGCGACGAGACCACGGACTGAACCTGCCTGTCTGCCCATTTCCTGTTCCTGGTCACTCTTCGGCGGCACCTGCTCACCTCCATAACTCCCGACGCACTGAGGACCTGGAGACTGCATCGGCGCGGCTGTCAGAGTTGCACACACTCCAGCCAGATTGCCTGCCGCCATTGGACTTCGAGATGATATCGCAACGAAAAGACGTCATACCCCATGTGAACGAACTAGACTGTTATCGACCTTCGGTCTAGGGGGGGAGTACTGTAGCGGCGCGGACTGCAATGAAATATGAAGCGCACGCCGCACACAGAATGCTGACTTCGCTAGACGCATCTACTGCTGACGAGGCGACGACGAGAACGCTGCCTGCACAATGTAAACACGACACGTCATACTCGTCATAGAAGATTAGCCAATCAGAAGCCAAGGCCTGAAACGCGATTACGAAGACTTAGCATAAATACAAAATCCACGACCTACCAGTTGGGCCGCGATCCCCGAGCTGAACACCTTGCTCGGAGGGAATTCCCCTTTTCCATCATGCAGCATTGAGCCTACTGGCTTCACACTACCATCCTCAACACTGGTGACTTTTTTCCGACTAGTGAAATACGTTGTGAAATACTTGTGACATTATTTGTGTGGTGATAAGTAGGGTTTTTTTTTTTTTTGACCGGGCGGCTCCTCTGGTAGCAACAACCAGAGCCGCATCAAGGTCGCGACGACTCTACAGACATTATTATTTTCGTTTTTTTCCTGGTGCAAACTGAAACGTTAGTTTGGTGAATAATGGCGGAGAATGAAAATGCCGGCGAAGGCGGCGGTGGCGGAAACAACAACCAAGGCAATCCTGATATTGCTTCCATCACCGTAGCTTCACGCATCCCGGATTTCTGGAAGGACAGCCCACGTATTTGGTTTATTCAAGTAGAGGCAGTAATAAACCCACAACACTTAAGTGATGCAGCTAAGTACCAAGTCATCATTTCTAGACTACCTAAAGAAGTCATAGGTCAAGTTACGGATTTATTGTTGAGTCCCCCAGATAGAGACAAATATTCGGCGCTTAAAACGAAGCTTCTGTCAATTTACGAAGAATCTGAAAGTAGGAAGATTCAGAAGCTCATTACAGAGATGGAGTTAGGAGATCAAAAACCGAGTCAGCTTCTTCGCAAAATGACAGATTTGGCACGCGGCAAGATCACAGACGTAGGAACACTTCGTGTTTTATGGCAAAATCATTTGCCAACATCGGTTCGTAGCATACTCGCAGTCTCAGCCAGTGAAGATTTGGATACTCTCGCGGCGATTGCAGATAAGATTATGGAGAATGTGAGACCTTTGAATGAAGTAGCTTCTGTGGCTCGTCAAGACAAGAATGAAGCCAACTCTAACGATGCAGTTATCGCAGAAATTCAAAAATTGGGTGTGCGTTTATCACGGTTGGAACAGCGCTCCTCTTTGAGGTCAAGGTCGTCACAGGGACCGCGCGGTTTCCGCGGACGTAGCTCATCGCGTCACGCACGTTACAGCAGTAGGCAGAGACATCCCAAAAGGTCGCAGAATGATCCAGATTGGCTATGCTATTATCATTTTCGGTACAAAAACAAAGCGGCAAAGTGTGTCAAACCATGTAACTGGGAAAAGCGGCAGGAAAACTAGTTTCGGTACAGTCGGCGGCGGGACACTGTAACCCCTGCGTAAATTACCGCCTTTTCGTGACAGATAAAAACACCGGACTGAACTTTCTCTGTGATAGTGGTGCTAATGTGTCGGTCTTACCTGTGTCGGTCGTACGTCGTAATAAAAAGTGTAATATTAACAACGAGTATATATTGTTTGCGGCTAATGGTACAAAAATTAAAACCTACGGACTTTTTACGTTAAAATTAGATTTCAAATTACGTCGATTTTTCCGTTGGACATTTGTAGTAGCAGATGTTAAACAACCGATATTAGGTGCAGATTTCATGGTACATTACAAATTGTTACTAGATTTCGATCATCGAAGGTTAACAGATCAGATTACAAATTTAAATGTTATTGGTACTGTACGTAATTGTAAGGATTATCAATCTGTTAACACGGTGGATGACCAACACCCATATTATGACTTAATGGAGAAATATCCAGAACTAACTAAACCTTTGTCTTTTAAGGAAACCCCCAAGCATAATGTGTTTCATCATATAGAGACTACGGGACCACCTGTGCGAGCGAGAGTGAGACCACTTCCACCTCACAAGTATAACAAGGTAAGAGATATTTTTAGGAGAATGCAGGAACAAGGGATCTGCCGGCCCAGTAAAAGCGCATGGTCTAACCCTTTACATTGTGTACCTAAAAAAGACGGAGATGATAGGCCTTGTGGAGATTACAGGTTGCTCAACGCACAAACTAAGCCCGATCGATATCCAGTACCAAGATTACGTGATTTCACATATATTCTACATGGTAAATCAATATTTTCAAAATTGGATATCAATAGAGCTTATCATTGTGTACCAGTTGCGGAAGAAGATATAGAAAAAACTGCGATTATAACGCCATTCGGTTTATTCGAATTTTTGAGAATGCCTTTCGGCTTGCGTAATGCAGCACAGACATTCCAACGTTTTATGAGTCATACCGTGTTGGCTGGACTCGATTTTTTATTTTGCTATATAGATGACGTTATAATTGCAAGTAACAGTGAGGAAGAACACAAAAAACATTTAGACACAATTTTTGAACGTTTTGATCAATATGGTATAACTATAAATGTGTCCAAATGCTCTTTTGGCCAGGAGAAGCTTGAATTTTTAGGTCACGAAGTCTCATCGGAAGGAATTCGACCGTTAGATGAAAAGGTCAAGGCCATTGCAGATTTTCCGAGACCATCCACGGTAGAGGAATTACGCAGGTTCTTAGGTATGTTGAACTTTTATAGATCTCACATACCCAAGGCAGCAGAGTCGCAGCGTATTTTGAACAGCTATCTGCACGGTGCTAAACGAAAAGACAAAACGAAAATATGTTGGTCAGACGAGGCCGATAAAGAATTTCAACTTTGTAAGTCTAAATTACAGCAGGCAGCTACATTATCACACCCGTCTACAGACGCTACAGTGGCACTTATGACAGATGCCTCCGATATAGGGGTAGGCGCTGTGCTTCAACAACTTGAAGGTAATGCGTGGAAACCTTTAGGATATTTTTCGAAACGCCTAACTCCGGCCCAGACTAAGTACAGTACATACGATAGGGAATTACTAGCGACTTATTTAGCGATCATTCACTTTCGTAATATGATAGAAGGCCGTGAGTTGATAGTTTTCACTGACCACAAACCTTTGACTTACGCTTTTAAAAAATTAAGTACAGACAAGGAGACTCCTTTACGAACGAGAATGTTATTATTCATTAGCGAGTTCACCTCTGACATTCGTCGTGTGGCAGGAGACGATAACATTGTTGCTGATACCTTGTCCCGAGTGGAAGCCATAACATGTCCCACGACTATTGACTACCAGGAATTAGCACATATACAAAGTAGCGATAGTGAACTAGCACAACTGTTGAGCGACACAAACGCAAATTTGCTGTTTAAGCGAGTCATTTTACCGGACAGCAACGAACACGTTTATTGCGAAATGTCTACTAGCTGTATTCGACCTTATTTACCTGAAAAATTTAGATTTTCAGCTTTTCAGGCAGTTCATAATTTGAGTCATCCAGGCATCAAAAGTACAAAAAAATTAATTCAAGGTAAATTTTATTGGCCTAAAATGGGCATTGACATAGATAAATGGGTCAGGTCGTGCATTAATTGCCAAAAAGCCAAAATTCAAAGACACACGATTTCCAAATTAGAATCGTTTGGCCCTGCAAACCGTTTTGAGCACATTCATATTGATATTGTTGGTCCTTTGCCTACAACTCCTGAGGGATTTAGGTATTTGGTCACAGTAATTGATCGATTTACACATTGGCCTGAGGCTTTTCCTGTTAAAGATATAACAGCTGACACTATTGCTAGAACTTTATATGATGGATGGATCACTCGTTTTGGGTGCCCTGTGAAGCTTACCAGCGACCAGGGCAGGCAGTTCGAAAGTAGTCTGTTTCATGCTTTAATGACACTGTTGGGTATTAAACGCATACGTACAACCCCATACCATCCCCAAAGTAACGGAGCTGTCGAAAGGTGGCACAGATCGCTAAAGTCCGCTTTGATGGCTCGTTTGAACAAATCTTGGGTGGAAGAATTGCCAACAGTTATGCTAGGTTTACGTACAACTGTTAGGGCAGATGTTGGGGTGAGTGCTGCCAATTTGACGTATGGCACTAATATACGACTACCGAGCGATTTTTATACACAGAGTAACTTAGATATGAGAGGGTTAGATTTTGACAACTATGTTCAAAAATTACGTGATATTATAGACAGTTATAAACCAGTCAGCAAAAATGATGGCGGCAAACAAAAAGTTTTTGTACATAAAGATCTCACTTCTTGTGATTTTGTATTTATTAGGACAGATTATGTAAAAAAACCACTTCAACCTCCCTATGAAGGCCCCTATCGCGTCATAGAGAGGAAAGGAAAAGTGTTTTGTGTTCAATTGCCAAATAGAAAAATTTATATCTCCATAGATAGGTTAAAGCCAGCTTACATTTTAGATGAACCTAGTACTGTCGTAGAAAAAGACCAGGGTAGTAACGTAAAATATGCCTTGCCTCAGAGTGTCAGTACACAACCCAGCAATGAAATGACAAATATTCGCACGACGCGCAGTGGACGCGTAACGCGCAAGCCAGTACGTTTCGAGTAAGTAAGCAAGTTATTGGACTTTAACCTGCTCTAGTTTTTAAGTTGGAGAAATTTTGATTTAATGCTTATCTTAGATATAAGTTGGTATGGTGGAGACAAACAAATAACAGCAGTATCATCAATCGATATGTAAGTATTTAATGTTGTACAAATGAGCAAGATATTCATTAACACGTCAAACATCGAAGAACTATCTACTTAGTTTGAGATTTGGAGATATCTGAAGATTTTTTCTGAAAATGGGCAATCCGCAGAGCAAAGATACCAAGGACAATACTGTTACGATTAATCAGACTTTGGCTAACAATCAAGAATTTTTGGAATCCAAACTGAACACTTTTGGAATAATTATTATCGTGATGATTATCTTGCTGATTTGTATGTTGCTCTGGATGTTTTGTACCAAGTGCAGGAACCATGTACGAAAAGGAACCCGGAAATGGTTATCCAAAGAAGTAAGCAAATTAAGTGTTTGTCCTCCACCAAATATTAAGGTTGAAAGTCAACAACCAAAAGTTGTTTTTGGCTGATATATTTTGTGACTTTAGTACTTTTTATTATTATTATTTTTTGTGTGCCCTTGCTATATTTGTGTGTTACTTTTTGTACTTTCCATACCATGTTGATTTCAATAACATAATTTGGTGAAATAATTTGGTAATGTCTTAAAATTAAATTGTCAGTGTAACAGTATTTAATTTCAGAATGATGTCTTAAAAGATGATGTATAGGTATTAATCATAAAAAAAGTTTTTTTTTTTTTGAGACCCTTTATTTGTAAGACTCTGTATACAATTTATTCAAGATCGTTAATTATTAATGTTGACAATAGTACTAACTTTGTTATTGTTACTTACTGTATCACGTTTCATTGGAACAACAATGATCGAGTTTCGTAGTTGTTTTTGTTTCAACATTGTAATATGAATAACTATGATCGTAACAATGTAACTCTAAAATTTTTATAACTGTAATTTTGGGTTAAAAATATTTTGGATTGTATAAAAATTTTCAAAAAAGGGGGGAAATGTTGTAGTGACACACGTGGGCTTGGGTAACGTTTTGATTAGGTAAGCTTTCTGGAAGCGTCGGTTGCCTGAGGGCGCGGGGCTCTCACCAGTCGTTCCCGGTCAACCGTCGCGACCACCCTTTCCATATATGTATTATGTAAAATTGTGATCATTACAGATTACAAGTTTCAAGTGAACTCTCCTCTTTTATTTATCATCAGCATCACCAAATCTACACACGAACCTTCTGAACTCTAATCTAAAGTGAAATCATACACTAAGAACATTACAAAAATAACAGGCCATATAAAATAAAATAAAATCGTGCTAATGCTGCGACAGAGATTCCATTTCCCTATGTTGACATTTCTTTTAATATGAAGATGACAGCTGTCAAATATGGCCTATTGGGATGGCAGTAAATTAGTCTTTTTTTTCTATTCCATAGAAAAGGCTTAACTCTTACTGTTGGTTTTTTTGTAATTTAGGCCAGATATTAATTTTCAAAATGTTTGCAGATGCCGGCAGTGGGTAAAAAACGTGGGAAAAGAAGATCTTGTGTATGTCCCAATTGAAAAATTACATACATTGAAATATGTATATGGGGACCATTTTGATAGAAGAGCATTTAATACTAAAAAAAAGTCGACTCAAAAAATCTGCTGTACCTACAAAAAATTTAAAATTCAAACCACTCCCTGATGAAATGTTAACTGAATTTCCCTATCATATCTTCAGGGAAAATGAAGACTCAATACCCCAGGGTGAAGCAAGCGCTGAATTTGGCCACATTGGTAACATATTTTCCTTCAAACCTTTATTGGAATCTTTGCAATCATACTTACCTACTCATAAACCGTAACAATATTTTCTATCCACTTTTGTTTAATTATTTGCAGACACGTTTATCCCGAGACAGATTGAAGTCAATACACAGAATGTAGGCATGCATGTCTCCCAAGAACCATGTAGGTCAGTGCCAGGGCTCTTTGAAATAACAATTGACGATGTCCCTGAAGTATTAGTCAGTGACAATGCAGCCCTTCTATGCCAGGATGAGGTAACCGTGGGACCCTGTCACTCTGGTAATCATATATATTTTCATACCTTTTACTTGCCAATTTTGCCGTTATATAAACGGTATTTTATTAATTGTTTCTTTATGTCTATTACCGATTTTACATTATGTTAAATAAAATTAATTTGAAATTTCAAATAATTATATTAGCCTTAAACTAAACAAATTACTTACGAAGTGATAAACATATCTAGATAATTAAACTAGAAAAAGATCGTACAGGGCGCCCCCCAGTATGTTGGCAGCATTTCCCCTTATTTTGTTCCTGTAATGATTTTCTATTTCTGATGATTACAGAACAATCCAATTTGGAACATCCGCACTTAGTTGACCACGATTATTGCACAAAACAGGAACAACCAATTATTAAAAGAAGACTCAAAGGCCCAAAACATACACAAGCAACGTAGGCAGCAGGCGTGGGACAGGCGTGGCGCAGGCGTGGGACAGATACGGCGCAGACGCGATTTGAATTATATCAGAAGAGGCGTGGAACAGGCAAGAAACGTTCAGATGCAGCATTATACAGGCTGACTTTGGTGCGATAAGATGTCTTCGTCTTCAGAAGACGAAGATGCGCTTGCTTTGCTGCAGTTGATTAATGTGCAAAGGTCCAGAAGATATTGGGTGCACCCAGTGTGGAAATTGTCACAGGAGCACAGATATTTTAAAATAATGGAACAATTACATGAATTCCCTGATCGTTTTCCCGACGTATATAAAATGTCACCAGAATGTTACGATTTTATATTGTCAAAAGTGAAAGTTGGGCTTCAGAAGCTGCATACACATTGGAGGGAACCAATCTGTCCTGAAGAAAGACTATTGATAACATTAAGGTTAGTAAAATATCTTTTTATGTAATATACTTTTATTTGTTTTATTTTGGAAAAAACATTGATTGACTTGACTAAATCTAGACTAGGTATGAATTGATAAGCAGTAGCTTTCGATACTAGATTTGTCCTAACTTAGCATAATGTGTGTTTATTTATTTAAGATCAAGTGTCGACATCTTCTGTTTTTATTAAGTACAATATTTTTAATAATTACTTATATCTGATAAAATTTTCCTAATATGTGACACTCCACAAGAAATAGTACCTTATGGTCGTTAGCGCTTAAGTCGTTAATAAAAACAAATCGTACAAATTTACTTAGCTCGATGGCCTGAATACCAAAAATTTAAAAGTCATTGAAATCAGTTTCATCATGAGGTTGGCGCAGTGCTTGATGTGACTGAGGTGTATTAGGAGTAACTGGAGAATACATCGGTAAGTACATCGGTTGCATCTGCTGAGTTGGTGAACCTCCGTAAGCACCAGTGGCCTGTATTTGCTGGAGTGCCGGCTGCGTCTGCTGATGTGCGGGTTGCATCTGCTGAGTTGGTGAACCTCCGTAAGCACCAGTGGCCTGCGTCTGCTCATGTTTTGGACTTCCATAAGATCCCATATGTACAGACGAATTATAGTCTGACTCCCGCGATGGAGTTCTTTGGTAAGGTGATTCAGAACTGAAGAACGATCTCGAATATGCGATAGGGCTAGCGGGCTCCTTTAAAATTTGCTCAACTAAATTAAGTACGCCAATTTTTAATTTTCGCTTCTGGTTTGGAGTCATTATTTTTACATCTGGTAACATGCTCCGGAAAAAGGCCATATCAGCGTCTGCATCGTCCACATTTTGGTCCTTCGTCTTTGTTAGTTTATTTTTATTTGAAAAGTACTCATATGCTGACTTATTAACATCACTTAAACTAATCTGTGTCTTTTTTGGTAGTGATGGGGTAGTACGTAGTGGCGTGAATCCTAAATTAGTTTCCTGCAGATCAGCTGCATTTGAACCAGCAGACATGTTTGACGATTCGTTTTCATTACTATCGATTTCATCTGTATTGATGACTATATTGCCTTTGGAGGGTCGGGATTTCAGAAAATTGTCTAAAAAACGTAAGGATGATGCAAGGTAGTACTCTTTTACTGGTTTTGCAGCGGAGCCAGACGGAGAAAGTAGGGTTCTCTTATTCTTTGAGTAACTAGTTCTGATGTTTTTCCATCTCTCTTTGCACGCTTTAGCTGAAACAAAAACCAAGAAAATTACTTTATAACTAGGTAGGTAACTATCAAACGATTCGAATTCTGTCGCAGAATAAATAATAGTACCTTCTAAAGTACAGAAAACACACTCCGCCATAGCAATTAAACAAATATAAACCCAAACGCACAATCATAAAGTACAATTTCCCTCGCGTCCGCATTTCACACCTACTTTTATATTAGCCTACTCATCGTGCGCGCAAGCGAAAATGCAGCATATGGCTACGCGTGAAAGTTTATTTTACGGGGACCGCTCCTGAAGGTCGCGGTCGCGGCTGCATATAGGGCCGCGAATTGCGAGTTTCATATTACTAGGTAGGTACCTACGAACGAAGAAACATATGTGTAGAACTTAAAAACTTGTTTGAATTTATAATAGATTAAAAGTTAATCCAGAATAAATACCTAAGACTAGACTTTTAAGCAAACAAACATACGTAGATTTTCCTGTTATGTGTTTATCTTTAAAATATGCAGTAAAGTGTTTTATTTACTTACGTAAAGTAAAACCTACTAAACTTTCATTTAGTAAAATAAACAATAATTTCTGAGAAAAAAATAATGTAGTCGGAGTGCGTGCGAAATAACCGGCGCGCGGCAACCAACTGATTTACCCCACGGGCGGGCGCAGCTAGAATATACTTTCAACTTCGTACCTAAAGTCGGGAGTGCGCCAGGGCTGGTTCTGTACAGAACCCGTGGTCACGGATGACTTATCTCATCCATCGACTTGAATCAATGCGCGGATTGTAGTATATGTTCACAGAATTGCGATTTTTTTTTCGCACCGGATTTTAATCGTAGTGCACGCTAAGCCTAAACCTTACTGATTTCTTTTGTTACAGATATTATGCAGATGGATGCAATTTTAAATCGCTTTCTGGATATGTCTTAAGAGGCAGAACTACCGTTCAAAAAATTGTACAAGAAACTTCACGTGTATTGTGGGAATATTTACAGCCAGAATTTATGCCAATACCTACAAGACAGAAATGGCTTGAAGTTGCTCAACGTTTCTACACTTTATGGAATTTACCAAATTGCATCGGTAGTTTAGACGGAAAGCACATAAGAATAAAAGCACCGAGAAATTCCGGCTCGACTTACATAAATTATAAGGGATATTTCTCTATCGTATTGATGGGAGTAGTAGATGCAGATGGACTGTTTTTGACGGTAGACGTAGGTGAATACGGCCGCAACAGTGACGGGCGTGCATTTCGAGTTAGTAACTTTGGGCAAGCAATGCAACGAGGGGACCTCAATTTACCAGACCCAACTCCTTTGCCTGGAGAAACTGAACCAGTGCCCTATTACTTCGTTGCAGACGAAGCTTTTCCTCTTAAGAAAAACTTAATGAAACCATATGGCCGAAATCAATTAACAAACGAGAGAAGAGCATTTAATAACAGATTGTCAAGGGCACGAAAATCAGTGGAATGTGCATTTGGTATGATAAGGGCAAAATTTTGCGCCCTTGACACATCTGTTTGCTGCGACCCAGAACATGTCGATGCCATTATAAAAGGTATGTGTGTATTGCATAATGTTATCCGCAGCTGTGATGGGAAATTTTCGGATCCAAGATTTATAAATTGTTTAACAGGAACAAACATTAACGTGCAACAACCAATGGAAGATCCAAAAGTCATCAGAGATTATCTTACCACATACGTAACAACTCGATCTAAAATTCCATTTCAAAACAGACATAATGTTTAAATTATTTAAGTAAATAAAACGCAACTTACCCGATTCGCCGAGTTTCAATCCTATTTCCATCCATATTTTATCTTGTACACTTCTATTACTGTACTCCGGCTGGGTATAATCGTAAAGAACTGGATATTGTTCCACTAACTCGCAGAACTGTACATTAAAATCAATATCATCACGCATTTTTGGGTTGGTAAATACTGAGCATACCGTATAACAAGCGTTACAAGCGACGTGCTCCTTGCGTGACTCACGAGTAGCGACTGCTAGCGACGTGGCGCAGGCAACGAAGCGGCCTACCTGCGCCGCGTCGCTTCAGTATAATTCAAAAACGTCGCCTGCATACATTTTGTATGAAATCGTTTTGAAGCGGCGCACGCCTGCGCCACGCCTGTCCCACGCCTGCTGCCTTACGTCGCTTGTGTATGTTTTAGGCCTTAAGGGCAAAAAGAAAAGGTGAAATTCACAGTCTATGTGTAGTAACTAGTAATCTTATGTATAATCGTAGATGTATGCTCAATGAAAATGGCGCTTAGTTCGGTTCTTAGAGTGTGCTATTCGTTTCGGTTCTTAGTTTCGTTAGATGGTATCATCATTTTTAATATTCCTAATTTCAATTGCAGTACCATCTCATTTGGGACAGTCGCTCTTAGGTGACCATGATTATTACGTCCAAAAAGAAGAAACACTTCAAACAAGAACAAGAAAAATGAAGGCTGGCTCAGGTAAATGAATTTTCACTGGCAAAAACGGTCTTGAGCTGTAAAAGATTGACAGTTCTGATTTAACTTTGCTCTTAATTAACTAGCTAACTCTTTTCTTATCATTATTATAATTGTTTTACCTAAACTTGAAACATTTTTATTTCATTTTAGGTTGATTTAAAATGAAACCTTCTAGAAATGCAGCCCTTACTGTTTGATTATGTACCTACCTACCTATTATTTATTTTGACAACTCAACTCTGAGACCAGGGTTCATCGAGTCGTTTGCCGACTCTATGTCCCATTCGAAAAGAAAAAGAAGAAGAGTTGTTTTGAAATCTTTGTGTGTTGGAAAAATCCATATTCCTTTCAAATGACTTTTTAATTACAGATTCAAAAGCGCCGAGTCTACAAATTACACCAAGAAAAAGAAAATTAATGAAAAAAGTACGATTATTCAAACGCAAAATAAATGTTTTACGAAAGGGAGATATAATGTCACGTATCAAGTCTATAGCTTTAAAAACTTTAATACGGGCATATATACGTAACCACGGAAGAAAGCCCCAAGGAAAACGATGGACATCTACAGAAAAAGCCTTGGCTATTGCTATATATAAAAAATCACCCCGCACATACCGTCATTTAACCCGAATTATAGCTTTACCTAGTATACGCACTCTGCAAGGACTACTGCAGGGCATTATTTTAGAGCCAGGTATCAGCCCAACAATTTTGCAACACCTGAAAAGAAAAGCTGAGAAAATGAATGAGAAAGATAAATTATGTGCCCTACTCTTTGACTAAATTGCGCTTAAGAAGCGCCTGATTTACAATCAAAGATCAGATAAAATTGAGGGTTATGTTGATTTGGGTGAAAACCAATACAGGTCATCAGATATCGCTAATCATGCTTTGGTGTTTATGCTGCAAGGTTTGCATAAAAAACTAAAACAGCCTATAGCATATTATTTTGTTAAAGGTACTATATCTTCACAAAGTCTCGCAGTTCTTACAAAAGATGTTATTAGGGCTGTAGATGATACAGGGTTTACTGTAATTAATACAGTGTGTGACCAGGGCCCGACAAATATTGGTAGCCTAAATCTTCTTAAGGAGTGGTCAAACGTCCCTGCTTCCTCAAATTACTTTCTTTTGGATGGTAAAAAAATATATATCATGTTTGATATTCCCCATCTTTTCAAATCTCTGAGAAATAATTTCTACAACGGAGGAGTTATGAATGTTGATGGGATGAGGGGCCAATGGTCTCATATCGTAGAAGCGGCAGAAAAGAATGAAAGCACATTACATTTCAAGAAATTGACAACCCTTCATGTCAACCCTACATATAGAACCAAAATGAAGGTGAAACTAGCAGCACAAGTGCTTAGTAACACCGTAGCCGCTATTTTAAAGTGTATGGCTGAAAATCTTCAGGTAGCTGGCGATGATGTGAAGGCAAAAGAAACATCAGAAACTGCACAAATTGTTGAAGACCTGGATAGTCTTTTTGACTGTACAAAACAAACGGTCCTGCATCCAGAAAGGATGTAATAAAAGACAAACGGGAAAATATTTCAAAGAAAACTACCCATATTGAACTGTGGAGAAAATATAAAGAAAAAATAAAGACAATGATTTTCTTTAAAAAGGACAGCTGTTTAAGATTGAAAAATATAAGGTGCGTCCAAGGATATGAAACTTCTTTATCATCTCTTGAAGACATTTGGAAGACTGTTGAGTCAAAAGGATTTAAATACTTAAATCTTCGCTAGCTGAACCAGGACAGCCTCGAAAATCTGTTCGGAATGATACGACAGCATTGCCCGACAAACCGGAACCCTACATGCCATCACTTCACCGCGGCTATAAAATCCAATATATTAACAAAATTAAGTACACCGGTAGGCAGAGGCGCCAACTGTAGTAGGTGTAGGTACTTTAGAATTAAGTAAACAAACTAGTAATAAGAACTTTTACACGTGTGTTCCAGAAATAACAAAAGAATCATGTTAATAACTTGTAACGAGAACCTTTAACTATTGTTCTCCATATAAGGAAGGATAGAGTTCAGTTAGACGATACTTGAAATGATCCTATTGTAACAAGACCAATAATTGACGTCAATCGTGTGTCATTCGTAACTATTAATAACATCCACCTTACTATAAAAGGGACATTATTTTAATAAAGATTTTAGTATTAACTCAAGCTTCGGTTGTTTCACTTACACGATAACCCCCCACATTATATGGCGACCCTTGCCAGTGGCCTTGCCAGTGGGCTTGCCAGTGGGTTCGAGCCGGGTGTGTGCCGTATTTGGTAGCGCGCATCAAATTCAAGTTCGCGAGACGCGCTAAGGTGTATTCGGTAACAAACAATGATAACAATTCCTAATTGAGAAACAATTCGAGATGGGGAACCAGGCAACTACTACTCGTACTCCGGCAGTCAAACAGAGTGCATCGAATACGCATAGTGATATTCATACGCAGGTTGGGGAAAATAATTATTATCATCAAGAAAACGCTATTGGACAGGGGATAAACCATATTGACTGGTATATCTTCATAATTGTTGTTGGATTCCTGTTTATAATCATCATAGTGCTCGCACGTTACTTGAACATTGCTTTAAACAAAAGAATTGACAGGCGTGCTCGAGGTGAAGTTATTAAACAACAGTTAGCATAATGGAAGCTTTTTCTTATGTTAATGAAATAGAAAAACACATGAAAATATTTTGTCAGAGGACGGAAACGCAATTGATTAACGTGAAATTTTTAAAAGGAAGTCATGGCAGAGAAGTGATAGAAGCAGTTATAGAAGGGCGAAATGGACATTTTCTTTTTACTCCTGGGAAGGTTACTAAACTGAGGAAGGCGTTAGTTGAGAATTCTTTGGATGTAACATTTCCTGATGGGACAACAGCAGTAGCACAGATGGAACTGGTCTTCGAGGGACAGTTGATGTGGTCGTGGAAATTCACGTGGGAGAGAGACGTACAATTCACCGATTGGTAAGGTGCAGTATAGTGCAGTGCAGAAGTATATAGTGAAGAGTTATGCAGCGCAAGGACAGTAAATGTAAGTGACCATTATTAATGTTAATTAATTATGTAATCAAAAATTTTATAATCATTCGTAAAAATAAGTATATTGATTTATGGCAAATAGAATTAAAACAGTTATAAAACATATAGAGGAAATAAGAACTTATTTAATTCAGATAGGACCTAGTAAACGTAAGGGTCAAATATTAATCGATAAACTTAATGAAGCTAAGGTAATATATGCAAAATATACAATATTGTTGACGGAAATAAGTGAACAAATAAAAGAAGGACTAATTACAGAGAAAAATTTGCAAGATATTAATAAAAAGAAAGAAAAGTTTATTGCTGTTTTGAGTGACGTAGAAAATTTGTGCAAAGTAGAAAAAATGGCGGAGACAGAAAAATTTAGTTTAAAAACCGCGTTAGGTTTACTACCTGTAATGACAAATGACGAAACTTCGATTCTTCAATTGATTGATAACATAGAATACTATGGAAGTATTTTACCAGGAGCAGCATGCAAAAAACTAGTAATAGATTTTGTTTTAAAAAGCAGATTAACACCAGGAGCAAAGTTAAGATTGAACGAAAGTTATCCATCAATTGACGATTTAGTAAAGGACATGAGATGTAAATTATTACCTCAAAAAGCTGCAACATCAATTCAGACAAAATTACAGCAGATACGTCAAAACGACTCAACTATTCGAGATTTTGGGCAGGAAATATCGCAATTGTTCGTAGATCTAACGGTTTCACAGGCCAACGGCGATTCTAACAGTTTTAAGGTTCTAAAACCGTTAAATGAAAAGACTGCAATAAAAAGATTCGCCGATGGTTTACGGAATCGTAGACTTAGTACTATAATAGCAGCAAGGAATTTTAGCTCACTGAAGGATGCTATACAGGCTGCGCTAGATGAGGAGGTTGCGGTACAGGCAGGTTCAGAGGTAATTGGTACGTATAGGCCATATTATACAGGATTTAGAGGCAATCGCGGTGGACGACAGGCAAGAGGTAACTTCAGATCAAACCAGCAGAGATCGTGGTTCACGCGAAATAATGGGTATAACGGTAACTATAACCCACAAAAGTACGTTTCAACCAGTAGAGGAAATGGAAGAAATTTTAATCGAGGAAGTTTCCAAAGAGGTAGATTCGCGAATAAGTATCAGCATAACAATCAAAGAGGACAGAAATATATTAGAAACAAACCTAATATTAATATAATGACAAATGATTCGAAAGATGAAGAGAATGATGAGGAAAATAACTACAATCTAAATGAGTTTTTTCGTGAATAATTACGTTCTATCAGGAGGAAATTCAGTTGTTGTAAAAATTGAAACAAACAATATTTTATATTCATGGATGGTAGATTCTGGTGCAACATTATCAGCTGTTAAGTATAGCTACATTAGACAACATAATATCAAAATAATAAAAACTTACATGGAAGTTAAAGGAATTGGTGGTAATGCGTCCGCAATAGGATATACTAACTTGAAACTAAGAATAGGAGAACAAGTATTCATGCAAAAATTTTATGTTTTTAAATCACTACCATGTTCAACAGTAGGAATTATAGGAGGTGATTTTCTAGAAACAAATAAAGCAGTAATAGACTATAAAACTAATAAAGTTTCTTTTACAACAAAGAACAACAAAACCATAATATTAGGTTTTGAGAACAGGAAAAAACAATCGCGGGTAACATTGGCACCACGAACAGAATCAATACATTACATACAAACAAATTTACATGAAGATTGTGTGGTTTGTGCGGAAGAGATATGTGAGGGGGTGTTTATAGCAGGTACAATTGGAACACCAGTTGACGGGAAAATTCCAGTAGAAATTTTAAATACAAAAGAGACAGAAATAGAGTTAAAAAAAATAAAGCCAAAAATACACAAGTTAGATGACTACCACTATTGTTATTTTGAAGGAAGTGAAAAGAAAGCTGATAGAATCAAAACTTTATTTTCGAAATTAAATTTAAATCATTTAAATAAAGAAGAACAAATAGAAATAGAAAAATTATGTGCTAAATATGCAGATATTTTTCAACTACCAGGAGATAAATTAACAGTCACAAATATAAATAAACAAGCGATACATTTAAAACCAAATGTAGACCCAGTTTTTGCAAAAAATTATAGATTACCACATTCGCAAAAATATGAAATACAGCAGCAAATAGATAAAATGTTAAAAGATGGAATAATAGAACCAGCAAAGAGTGAGTGGTCTAGTCCGTTATTATTGGTTCCAAAGAAATTAGATGCGTCAGGGGAAAAAAAGTGGCGTCTTGTAATTGATTATAGGAAATTAAATGATAGAATACAAGATGATAAATTCCCATTACCAAACATAACTGAAATTTTGGATTCATTATCAGGATCAATATATTTTAGCCACTTAGATCTGTATTCAGGGTATTACCAATTAGAGCTAGAAAAAGAGTCAAGAAAATATACAGCATTTAATTCAGGTCAATATCAGATGACACGTATGCCAATGGGACTAAAAACAAGCCCAAGCGCATTCAGTAGAATGATAACTATAGCTATGTCTGGATTAACTTATGAGAAATGTTTTGTGTACCTAGATGACATTGTGGTTTTTGGAAGGAGTTTAGAAATCCATAATAAAAATTTAACCGATGTTTTAGAAAGATTGCGGAAAGTAAAATTAAAGTTAAATCCAACAAAATGTGAATTTTAAAAAAGGAAGTATTATATTTGGGACATGTAGTATCAGCAGAAGGTATCAAACCAGATCCAGAAAAAATTCAAGCAATTACGTATTACCCAGTACCACAAAATGAGAAAGAAGTGAAAAGTTTTGTAGCATTAGCAAATTATTACAGGAAATTTATTCCAAATTTTGCGGATAAGGCTTAACATTTAAATAAATTAAGTAAAAAGAATGTTCAGTTTAATTGGGATAACAATTGTCAAAGTTCATTTCAAAAATTAAAAAACGCAATGAGTTCACCACCTATTTTACAATATCCAAATTTCAGTCCAGGGAATGAGTTTATTCTGAACACAGACGCATCAGGCTACGGTATAGGCGCTGTGCTGTCCAATAACGACGGGCGTCCAGTTGCGTATGCAAGTAGATCTTTAAATAAAGCAGAACATAACTATGCAACAATAGAAAAAGAATTATTGGCAATAGTTTGGGCAACTAGGTATTTCAGGCCATACCTATATGGGCAACATTTTATAATAAGAACTGACCACAGACCTCTCATATATTTGTTTAATATGAAAGATCCGTCAAGTAGGTTATTGAAATTTAGGTTGGCATTGGAAGAATACAATTTTACGGTTGAATATGTAAGAGGGAAAGAAAACACGGTGGCAGACGTATTATCGCGAGTTAAATTAACATCAAAAGACTTAAAAGAAATGAATGAATGTTTAAATGTAATGACTAGGGCAATGAAAAAACAGGAGATAGCAAAGAATGATGCAATCAATAAAGATTTGAATGGAACAAAAGTTCGAGAATCTACAAATATTCAGCCTGATCAACTGAAAGTTGTAGAACTCGCAAACAAACCAAAAGAGAGTGTAGAAATAAAATGTATAACGACAGAGGAGCTCTACAAAGTAAGAAATAAAAGAAGTATAAATAATGAATCGCGAACAATGATTTATATAAAAGAAGATAAAATGTTATACATAAAACCATTTTCTCCATCACAAATGACGCGAGACGCCTTTGTGAGAGAACTTGGTATGAAATGTAAAGAATGGAATATTGATAAAGTAATAATATTGAAGAATAAATATAATAATATATTCGTAGAAAAGTTGGCGAATGAGATTAAAAAATCAAAGGATTGGACCGGTCCCCAATTATGTATCTTAAATGATGTAATAAAAATAAAAGATAAAGATGAAAAGAAAGTAATTTTAAACGATTATCACATGTTACCCACTAGTGGACATGCAGGAGTAAGAAGGATGTATAATAATATTAAGAAAATGTATTTTTGGATAGGATTAGAAGAAGATGTAAAGAACTACGTTAAAAAATGTAGTAAATGTCAAAAAGAAAAATACTCAGTTAATACGAAAGAACCAATGGTTATAACTACTACAGCTAACAGTGCGTTTCAAAAGGTATTTCTTGATATAGTTGGACCATTAGAGAAAGAGGGAGACAATTATTCGTATATATTAACCTTGCAATGTGAATTAACAAAATATGTAGAAGCTTATTCCATGGTTACTAAAAATTCAAAAGAGGTTGCAGAAACATTTGTTAATAATTTTATCCTACGTTATGGTATACCAGAGGTGATTGCAACAGACAGGGGTTCAGAGTTTATTTCAACAGTATTTCAGGAGGTAAGTAAATTATTGCACATTACAAATTTAACATCAACTGCTTATCATCATCAGAGTATTGGAGCGTTGGAGAACACACACAAAAACTTAGGTGCGTATTTACGTATACAAACAGAAAAACATTCAACACATTGGAGTAAGTGGTTACCATATTGGTGTTTTGCTTTTAATACATCAGTACATACAGAAACAAAATTCACAACGTTTGAGTTAGTATTCGGGAAAATTTGCAGGTTACCAAGTAATATTACGTCTCATGTCGAACCTCTTTATAATCATGAAAGTTATCCACTAGAGTTAAAGTATAGACTACAAGTTTCACAAAAAGAAGCAAGAGATAATTTGTTAAAAAGTAAATTAGAAAGGAAAAAGAAATATGATATCAATGTAAAAACAGTTTTGTACAAACCAAATGATAAGATATTGATAAGAAATGAAAACGGAACAAAATTAGACAGTGTATACTCAGGACCATATGTTGTGTTAAGGGATTTAAGCCCAAACGTAGAAATAATAGAAAATGGAAAAGTAAAAACAATTCATAAAAATCGAACAAAATTATTTCACGAATAAATTTAGTAAGAAATATTATAATTTCATAATCATTATTCCACTGGTCTATGTTTAGGACACTAGTAATTATAAAAAAAATATATACTTATAAGAAAAAAAAAAAAGAAAAAAAAAAATCAACGTATTCCTTTAATTTTTTTTTTTTCCCAAAGGGGAAGGTGTAGTAGGTGTAGGTACTTTAGAATTAAGTAAACAAACTAGTAATAAGAACTTTTACACGTGTGTTCCAGAAATAACAAAAGAATCATGTTAATAACTTGTAACGAGAACCTTTAACTATTGTTCTCCATATAAGGAAGGATAGAGTTCAGTTAGACGATACTTGAAATGATCCTATTGTAACAAGACCAATAATTGACGTCAATCGTGTGTCATTCGTAACTATTAATAACATCCACCTTACTATAAAAGGGACATTATTTTAATAAAGATTTTAGTATTAACTCAAGCTTCGGTTGTTTCACTTACACGATAACCCCCCACATTATACAACTGCGATGCGGATGAAAACGAGGCAATCATTGATTTTGATGATTTCTTACAAAACATCGGAACAGAAAACGTGCAGTTGGAAAAAAATTATGTTAATCAGCCTATCATACAATTAACTGCCGAATATGAAGCTCCTGTTCTGCAACTACCGGAAAATATAGATGATATTTACCTGATGACTTTGGATATCCGGATAATGAGGCCGAGTATTCGCACATGCAAAGCAAAATATTCGAATCTTTTGAAAAACAACCCACTGTATATGTTGCGGGATACTTGGCCTCAGTAGTACTTAAAAAAAATCCATGGGCATGTGACAAATGCCAGGCTAGTTTAAAAACTGATGAACAAAATCTATGTGACACACGCATGTACAGTTACATCAGATTACGTGAGTGGTGGCCAGAGAAAAAATCTTTTAACTTATCCCACATGGAATTTGTGTAAATTAGTAGACACAGGGACTGAAGTCTTTGAAAATGAGGTAAAACCAATATTGCATGAAAAAAACATTTGTCAGCAAGCGGTCACAGTGATGTTGACAAAATGCGACAACTTGCTTTGGATATGTAATGATCATAAAGATAGGTTACTTTACATATTGCTTGGTAGATTAGCACAACTATTAATACGCAATGAATGCTACCGAACAAATTTATCGTTTGCTAAAGCTGAAGAGTCTACAGCTGAAATTATAAAAAAAGCTCAACAGCAGAGTACAGCGAAATAATGTATACTGTGAGAAATCCATCCTCGTTTCTTTTCGACTAAAATCAGGCAACTTTTTTGAGAATGATAAGTTTGAGTTAGTCTACATCAAGCAGTCCGATCCTGGATGTCCATGTGCTAGCAGTAGCGGCCCATCATGCTGAACACTTTTTGCTATAAAGCCATTTACATATCTCTTATAGTTTAGCTGAGATCCTGTTGGTCTACATCAAGTACTCCAGACCCGCAAATAATGACAAAAAGTAGCCCATGTCCATCATAGATATTCTATTAAACTTTGTGCCAAATTTGATGAAGACTGGTTTGGCAGTTTGGCCGTAAAAGAGAAATATAGCAGCCATTTCAGCGATGACACATACAGACAGACAGACGTGGGCGTAGGACTTTGTTTTATAATATTTATAGATGTATAGAATACAATAATAAAAACGCTGGAAGTATAATGTTTAAAGGTCGAGAATTAAGTACAGACGAAATTTTGTATATTAAGTAGCATTCTTGTACAGTATTTTAATTATTTTATAATTACAATATAAATTTACGACACCACATTTCTGTTCTTTTATTTTAGACGGGCAAAGCTAAGTTGGCAGTCGGTAAATAAATAGCTATCTAAAGTTGGCTTTTATCTGTTTTATTTTCTGAATTGCTACTTTACCGCCGCCATCTTAGTTTTGTTTGTCTTTAAAATCATAAAATTTAATAATTCATGAGCCGTCATTTTACTGGATATGGTTTATCGATATCGATAGAATACTAGTAACCACAAAGGAACAGCACTATTTTGTTTGTAATTTTTATTAGGTTGGTAGTAGTAGGCTTTTGACGTTTTTGCTACTCTGTTGGTATTGAATAGCCATGTAAATTGATCTGATTGGCTACAACTAGCCAGAAAGGAAGTCCCGCCTCTTAAAACGTAAGTGATTTATATTCTCTTGGGAGCGGGCAAGCGAGACGCATGACACTCGACCTGTAAGCGCTGCCGGGTACCCGGCAAAAATTGTGCCGGGTACCCGCCTGCAGGGTACCCGGCAAAACCACTACCCGCCCCATGTCTAATCGAAACTTCTTGATTTGCAGTTGGTTGAATAGACTCTAGAAAGTTGCGGGATCGACATTACTTTTGTCTCAATTCAACAGAAGTGTGTGAATCCTGCTTGGAAGGAGAATAGGATAAAAATAAAAGAAATCGTTTATCGATTTAACATCCTTTCATTAAGGAAAATTCCTACTCTTCAATTGAAAGAACGTCTACTGAAGATCGTCTGGAGACTGTTAACAGTAACTTTCGCATCAGGTTGCGGAACATATGACTGACTGTCCTGTTGTTACCGAATAATAATGTAGGTTATACGGGAAATCTATCAGGCCATAAGACTGAATCCTGAATGATATTAAGATTATCCAGAAAATGTTTTACCTCTGTGGTTTAAAATGTGCTCTGCTTTGTCAGCAAAGACTGAGAAATTCAATTTCTCTGCGATCAACCTCATAGAATTTTCTTAACTTTTTAGGTGGAATAAATTGATGCGCGGTCAAGGTCAGGGTAGAATTTGATGGAAATCGTTCCTAAATTGGAGATATCGCAGCCTAGTGTCTGGAGTGAGATAAGCAACAAACTTTTGCACAAGAATAGTTTACAGTTTCATTAGTTTGTTTTTGCATTCATTGTTATCAGTACTTTGTTTTTGGATATTAACTTTGTAGTTTATCTCTTGACCGCAGGCACTGACGCAATATTGAGTCAGAACCGTTGGTGGTTACTGGTTCGAACTGGACATGTGCACTGAATAGTGAGCAAACATATCGTTGCAACCATATATGTCCACGTTTTAGTTTAAGTTAGTGACGATCATTTGTAGTGGAATGCACGGTCGATAGTTTTCATTGTTCCTCTTAACGAATAGAAATTTCATGATTTATAGTTGATTGAGTAGACTCTAAAGAGCTACAAATGTTGGATTTTGGATTCCTATTACTATCTTTAGCGTCTTCTGTCAAAGAAGTCGGAGTCACTTCAAAAGCTTGAGAATCAGGTTTGCTGGTTGCGTATATTCATTGTTTAAACTCTTACAAAGTGATTTTTAACGCTTTTCCTATTATGGTTATAACTTAGACTGCGATAAGGATATTAATAACTTCAGCAAGTCGTAATCATTTGCTGATGTGTTCGCTTGATATTTAGTTCTTCACAGATATTGTAAATGAAATTTTATTCGTTGGAAAGTTAAGTGAAATTGTTACGGATGCGACAAGACTGATGAATTTTAAAACTCTAGATCCGCAACAACATACCAAGGAGAGTAAACAGATTTGTTTAGCTTTAAGGTTATTTGTTGTAATTCTATAATGTTTTCTTTATTTCTTTCTATCAGCTTTGCTCTATTGACATTGTCTTAGGGCATGGTAAGTTTCATAAAGGTCGCATTAAGGTCATGACAGTTGAAGTAAAAAAAATAGCTTTATTCTACATTGTTTTATTTTTTCTGTAAAACCTTTGGTACAATCTTTGGTTTTATAAATTAATATTGAGAAACTTTCATCTGAATACAATAGAGACTTATAAAAAATAACAATAGAAACCAATAGGAATATAAATCTAGACATTCTCGATTAAACCTATTCTAATTCAGAATCGTTAATCTCCTATAAAATACTATTGCTATCCTTGTCTCCCTTGTCCTTGAAGGCTGATGGGCACTAGCTGGGCCTCCTCCCATGGGGAATCACCCGGCTGGTACGACCTCCGCGGCGTGAAGTCTCCCTGGATTCCCGGACATCCGCCGCACTCTTATGAGCGCCACCCATCGCCCCGCCTGTTTTAGCAGGCGGCGTTTTGAACCCACGCCAGTGAGGCCATCGCCTCGAAGGCGTCTCCCCGCCGGCTGCTGCGCAGCCGTCGAGAAGAGGCCGAACGGAACGTCTCCCTTGTCCTTGGTGGGCGGGGCTCGCTGTCCGTAACAGCGTCGATAACAATAATATGAATGCATTGGACAAAATGTGGAAGCTGAGGCCAGTGATGGACCAAATCAAACAAAATTTATGACTTACTACATCCCAGAACAAAATCTATTATTTGACGAGACCATGGTAAAATATTACGGTAAACATTCCTGTAAACAATTTATTAGAGGAAACCTATGAGATTTGGGCACAAGTTGTGGAGTTTATGCACAGTAGATGGATATATGGTACCTTTTGAGATCTACCAAGGAAAGCCTCTCAACGGAAATCCTCAGTATGAAAAACATTTTGGCAAAGCAGCTGCACCGCTGCTTACTCTATTAGATGAGTTCGAAGAAGAAAAAAAGAACTTACCGTATCATCTATTTTTTGACAATCTCTTCACAAGTTTGAATTTGCTGAATTACTACGGCAGCAAGGTACAGTACGCGAAAATCGTTTACAAAGATGCCCTAAGCTTACCTCCAATAAGCAGATGAAAAAGAAAGAAAGGGGTTATTATGAATCTGCTATATGCAAAGAAGATGGTGTGATAGTTTTCAAATGGATGGACAATTCAGTTGTGTCTATTGCTTCTATCTAATACAACACTTGGCAGCAACGTGTCCACAACGCTTGGCAGCTTCAAAGAAAACTAAGCACCAAGATTCCTCAGCTGGACTTCAGGCGAGAGATTGTGCTCCATTACCCTACTAAATACGATCGTGCCCCCAAAAGGGGTGGAAGGCCTAGCTCATCCAGCTTGGTCAACACAACACGCTATGATAAATGGAGCACTTCGTTGTAAAAATAGAGAAGAAGAGAGGTTGCGTGGGGCCATTTTGTAAGGCAAAATCTTCAGCAGTTAAAACTGCTTGTATAAAGTGCAATGTTGGCTTGTGTATCATTTGTTAAAGATTATCATATTGGAGAAATTAAAATAAGGTGTAGCAATGAGGTAAGAACCTTACATAATGTATTGTATGTTCCCAATCTGTCCACAAATCTTATGTCAGTCAGTCAGCTGTGTAAAAATGGTTGGATTGCTATTTTTGATGAGCATCATTGTGTATTAATACACCGTAATAATGATTGTAAAATCTATGGCAACTGTGTAAATGGTATCTACAAATTAAATAACACAGAGTGTGCAGTGCATTAAACTAAACACAGAGTGCTTAGGTGATGGTAGTAATTTGCAAAATTTGGAGCACTCTCTGCTCCTTCAGGATAGGAAAGAGTCACAGAGTGCCGCAGTCGCTGTCTCCTCAGTTTCACCTGTACTTTGGCATTGCCGACTTGGACATCTAAGTGTATCAGGTATGTCTAGGCTATCAAACAAGGCAAATGGTATGTTGTTACAGGTTGAGGACAATGACATCTTGAAGAACTGCGAAGCGTGTCTTAAGGGGAAGTTTTCGGCCGAGCCTTTCCCAAAGGATGGCTCCAAGCGTGCTACTCAGCCGCTACAGTTGATTCACACCGCTGTCTTGGGTCCAACAGCGGAGGCCAGCTGGGGTGGTGCAAGATACCTTGCCTTGATACCTTGTCACCTTCACCGGCGATTTTACAAGAAAAACATTTGGATACTTGCTTACACACAAATCACAGATGGAGAGTTCTGCAGCGGGAGCGATGACGAGTCCAGCTCTTCTGGAGCCGGGCAGTCAGCCCTTGGCGCGCTGCGAGGCGCCAGTTTGAGGGGAAGCAGCGCTAGCTGGCGCAGGTGAGGCAAGCGATCCTCGTAACTCTACTGGTCGTCCTGTTCGTTCCACTTAAATAATTAATCCACAGAGGTATGCAGATTATGATATGTCAGATTTGCCCTCTTTACTGGCCCTTGGTGTTTTTCTCTCTGATGAACAGTCGACATATAAGGAGGCTATTAACAGCCCCCACAAGCAGCAGTGGAAGGACGCTATGCAATGTGAGTACGACTCTCTCATAAGCAACAATGTATGGGAATTAGTCGATAGACCCATAGGTAAAAATGTAAATGGGTTTATAAAAGTAAATTTGATCGCTTTAAGGCTAGGTTAGTTGCCAGAGGTTTTACACAAAAAGAACGAGTTGATTATAACGAAACTTTTTCCCCAGTCGTACGTCACTCTACTATGAGAATATTGTTCTCATTAGCTAACAAGTTAAACCTGAACATAGACCATTTAGATGTCGCAACAGCTTTCCTAAATGGGGATTCTCGCGCGCGGAATTTTGGTTTTAGCGTAGTAAAATTCAAACACGGCGAGTTTATAATATGAGGTATATTGTATGTTCTCAGGGTTCAATACAGTTTAGGCACAGTAAAGTTAACAAATAGAAATAGGTGAAAATACACGGTACGGTAGCGAGAGCTCTGCAGTCGGCGAGCGAACGAACAGACAGACAAACAAGCACGGACAAGATGGCGGCGGTGCCGGCCGGCGCGACGCGGGCGCGAGTCCTCCCCCCTCGCGTCCCGCTTACCCCTCTAGGCTGTAATCCTGAAAACGCGCGGGAACTCGTACGCGGCGGCGGGAAGTATTTGCGACAGACTCCCCCTCTAGTTCAGGAGAACGCCCTCGTTCCTGGACTAGCACATCACCTTGGTGCTTCGGGCGTCCGCGTCTTCTCTTGGGGATGACTGGTCGTGGTGGAGTGGACTGCTCATCACCACTCTCGATGAAAGGCGTAAGGTCCTGAGAATGGTACTTCCCTAAGGAATCTTCAGGATGGCCAAGGGGTGAAATGATGTAGGTCGTGGGACTGACCTTTTTAGAAATCAGATATGGCCCATCACGTTTGGGTACGAATTTGGCGGTAAGGCCTTTACTGGCCTGACTAAGAACGTGGGACTTCACAAGAACCTTATCTCCCACCTCATAAACACGGCCTGGACGGCGAGACTGGTCAGCAACGTCCTTGGACTTATCTTGCTGTGTTTCAACCCGTTCCCGGACAGCAGATAATGAGCTAATGAAAGACCTGAGGTAAGGCGTAATCTGAGGAATAAAATTCTCTTTGTCGAGAATAGCTCGAAGGTCGAACCGAGTTTCTACGGGGGACCTCATCTCTCTGGCGAATGTTAGAAACGCGGGAGTTGTACCTGTAGTACGACAGACGGCGCTGTTCATAGCGAAGCGAATGACTGCAACTTTCTTGGGCCAGGAGGTATGATCATTCTCGACAAGTTGAGCGAGCTGGACCTTTAGGTCCCGATTCTTTCGCTCCGCGGGATTAGCCTCGGGGTGATAAAGAGGCACGAGATTTTGCTTGATCCCTAAGATAAACATGCATTGTTGCATTACTGCTCCAACGAACTGGACTCCATTGTCCGAGGTTACTCTGCGTGGAAAACCGTACCGGAGGAAGTATTCCTCGATAAGAGTACGTGCGCAGGCTTCAGCGGTCGCTTCCTGAAGGGAGTAAAGTTCTACCCAACGTGTGGCGGTATCTTCAACGAGAAGAATCCATCTCTCGCCGTTCTCACCTTCAGGCAAAGGTCCGAATAAGTCTATGGCTAAAACCTCATTTCGTTGCTGCATCACCGGCGTCTGATAAAGGCCTGGAGGCTTTTCGTTTGTTGCCTTGTACCTTTGGCAGTCTACACAGGCTTTGACATACTCCGTGATTATTCTACGCATTCCAGGGAAAAAGTAAGCTTGAGAGACCTTCAGGTAAGTCCGGTCTATTCCAGGATGTCCAGCTAATGGTGAGTCGTGGCACTCTTTCAAGATCTCAGGACGAAGACTGATAGGGATGACTAGCTGAGGAGTCTCGCTCTCAGAATCTGGATTTTAGCGGTAAAGTATTCCATGCTCCATCAGATAGCCACGCTCCGTCCATCTACGAGCAGCCACGTCGTCTGGACCTTCCATCTCCTTGATGATCTTCTCCACCTCAGGGTCTGCAAGCTGTTCCTGTCACAACTCTTCAGGGGTCTTAGTGGGTAAGTCTACTATGACCGAGCATACACCACAGCCATCTCGATTTTCCTCGGAACATAACGGCCTGCTCAGCGTATCCGCCACTACATTTGCTTTCCCTGGGGTGTACTGGTACTGGATGTCAAAAGACTGGAGTTTGAGAGCCCACCTTACCAAGCGTCCGGTAGGGGACTTCAACGTCAGTAACCAGCGAAGAGGTTGGTGGTCACTGCCGACAATCACCGGATGTCCATCAAGGTAGCATCTAAAACGCTCAACGGCCCACACTACGGCTAAGGCTTCTCGCTCGGTAGTGGAATAGTTACGCTCAGCGGGAGTGAGTAAGCGGCTGGCGTATTCTATGGGTCGTTCTTCTTTTCCCTCCCCCTGTAGTAAAACCCCACCAATCGCGTATGAGCTCGCGTCGGTGCGTAATATGAAGGGGCGATTAAAGTCAGCCTGGATTAAGATTGGCGCTGAGGTAAGGAGACGTTTCAGCTCGTTAAAAGCGGTTATCTGAGCTGAACCCCAGGTCCAGGTCTGGCTCTTCCTTGTTAGCCTTGTGAGAGGCTCGGCTACAGAGGAGAAGTTAGGTATAAACTTGCGAAACCAGGAGCAAGTTTGTAAAAATGTCCGCAGATGCTTCAGGTTGCTGGGTTCCTTCATGTTCAGCACCGCCTGAATCTTTGCCGGATCGGGAGAGACGCCCTCTTGAGTAATAACGTGTCCCAAGTATTTGACACTTTCTCTGGCGAAAACGCACTTCTCTCGATTGACCTTCAGATTAAATTCGCGGAGGCGGCTGAAAACTGCGCGGAGGTCTGCTACATGCTGCTGAAAACCCTCAGAGATGATCAACAAGTCGTCCAGATAGGCCAGGATAGTCACATTAGACAACGAGGAGCATGAACGCATTCTGTCAATCAGCCGCTGAAAAGTAGAAGGCGCGTTCTTGAGGCCAAATGGCATGCGCTTGAAGCGAAAGGTGCCTAGCGGGCTGATAAAAGCGGTCTTGTCCCTATCCTGTTCATTCACAGCTACCTGCCAATATCCTGAACGCAAGTCTAAGGTACTCATGAAGCAGTTCCTCTTTGTAGACTGAAGCAACTCGTCTATTAACGGCATCGGATAATGATCCGTCTTGGTAACTGAATTTAGGCGTCTATAATCAACGCAGAAGCGGATGCTGCCATTCGGCTTAGGAATCAGAAGAGCTGGGGAGCACCAAGCAGATTCGCATTCTTCAATGACGTCATCTTGCAGCATCTTTTCGATTTCTTGACGCATGAGTTCCTTTTTAGCAGGGGTTAAACGGTACGGAGGTACGGCTATAGGAGGGTGCTCACCTGTATCAATATGGTGCTCAGCAAAAGGGGTAGGGTCTCCCCCTGGCTGGAAGATGTCCATATTGTCTGCCAAGAGCTGCGACAGCAGGCTCCGGTCAGGTGGTTCTAAGAACGTACCTTCGTCATCCCTGAGAACGTCAGCAGAACAACAAGAAAGGTCTGGCAAGGTAAGCGGCTCAAAACGCATTGGATGATGTACTTGAGGATTATCAGAAAAATACCAGCATTTCTGATCATAATTATTGATTACTTTGGCTTTAAACATGAAATCCATGCCAAGTAACGTCTCATTGTTTTGTGCCTCAGGAAATATAAGAAAGGGTAAACTAATCACTTTCTCTTCCAAGTGCACATCCAGTGTGGTTATGTACACGTCCATCGCACGAACCAGTCCGTCGGCAAGTTTAACGTTCCGGCGCGCCGGCTCAAGAGGGTGCCCCTTACTAAGCAGGAGTGTATACAGCGTATGCCCTGCGATACAATGTTTGGCCCCGGGGTCAACCAACGCGGTTCCCGACGATCCCAAAATTTTGACATTGAAAATCTGACGTAAAACAGGTTCGGGTATAGACTTGGAGCTCTCACCAACGTGCGCGTCATTGGTACAAATGTTAACACACACAGAAAAATCATTAGAAACATTCTGAGCAACATAAGAATAATCGTCAGAAACATAATGTTCATAAAAATTTTCATAACCCGAAAAATCGGTTAAATCGTAACACTTTTGTGTTACATGGTACATTGTGTTGCTTGAGAACAATTCACGACAGCAGTTCTTGTAATCAATTAAATCAGGAGAGATACAACTCTTTTGGGACACACTGTATAAGCGTTTCAAGTATAAACTATTTTCAGAAAAATAATCGAAACATTTTTGTGGTCGACTGTACAAGTCATCATAGTTCGAAAATAATTCGCGGCAACAATTTTTATAAGATAACAGATCCGGTAAATCGGGATCGGGAATTTCGGAAATATTTTTAGTCAGACTGTACTGTTGTTCCTTTTTGGACAGACTGTACGGCCGATCACGACCACAAGAATAAATGTTATTATTTATGGACACATAATCAGATTCGCCGCAGAGATCACAATAAACGGTAAATTATAGGTATAGGTATTTACGCTATCACGACACTTTTGTACTATCTTCGCTTCAATACTGTCTGCACGCACGCTATAAAACTTTTGTTCACCGTTGCAATGTTTACAGTTTTCGCGGGTTACGTTTTTCGACCCACATTGATAACACGAAATAGGTACGAACGCGTTAGGAGTAGGTATATCAGCTGACTCACCCTTGTCCGCCAACTTACGGCACGTGCCACGAAGATGTCCGTAGTGTTTACAGTAGACACAGAAGGGGCGCTGTTTAGGTATCCTGTTGTCATCTCGCTCGCGGTCGCGCCATGCCGGCGCAGTTGCGGCGGCGGAAGGCGCCGGGCGCGCGCCGCTGGACGGCGCACCGGGTTGAGCGCGCGGCGGGAGCGGTGTCGCGCGCGGTTCGCGCCAATGCGCGGGCGGTGCGCTGGCGCTATGTGTTGCGGGAGGCCGGGCCTCACCGCGCGGCGTTGCGTAGATTGCGGTGTTGTTGCTATGCGGCTTCGGAGCACGTGTGTTGAACATTGCTGGTTGCGTAGGTATGTTTGATGCGTTGCGCTTCGTATGAGTAGCTATGTACTGTGAACTTGTATGATCTTGCGCTGGCGGCGCCTCGTTGATAGTGTCTTCGATAATACGGGCCTCCCTTCGTAGACCAACAAACGTAACGATGTCGTCTCTACGCAATCTTTTTCTGATGCGTCTATGAAGGTTGGTGTAAACCATATCTAACTGGACTTTTTCAGAGAGATCATTCTTTGGTAGGTGAGATAATAGGGCTCGCGCCTTCGCGACGTATATATCCGTCCTCTCTTCACCTTGTAATAATTGGAAAAATTCTCTTTAGATGTGATCCTCGCTGCGTCGATCGCCGTACGCTTCTCGTAGGTATTTAGTTACTTGTGACCAGTTTTATACCTCGTCGCGGATGCTTTGCCACCACGTAGCCGCGTCATGAGTGAGGAGCATGGACATGCCCTTGATGGCCACCTCATCAGTGATGAGTGAACATTCTTTGTAGGCCTCGATGGCATCTATGAAGGTTTCCACGTTTTCACCTGGGGCTCCGGAAAATCTCGCAGTACATCGAGCGAAATTGCCTGTCCTTTCCCCCGTTGAGGAACTCAGCGGCGGCGGTGACGCGCTCGCCTGCTGGACGGGAGAAGTCGCCATTGACGACAGGCGCTCAAACATGCGGTTATAGATTTCAGCGTTGACTTGCTGTATGGAGGCAACCAGTGACGTGAGGGCATCTTGAGACATGGTGATGTTGGTCGGTGCCGGTGCTCCCGCATCGACCCGATCGTCCGAATCCGTCGGATTTGTGTTGCGCGTCTCCGATTGCGACCTCGTTTTAGGAGGTGTCATGATTAGTCAGTCACACACAACACTGCACAAGTCACTTACTACAGAGCACTGTATTTCACAAATTTGTTTTACCCGTGGGCTACGGCACCTCGTTGGGCAGCCATTTCTCGCGCGCGGAATTTTGGTTTTAGCGTAGTAAAATTCAAACACGGCGAGTTTATAATATGAGGTATATTGTATGTTCTCAGGGTTCAATACAGTTTAGGCACAGTAAAGTTGACAAATAGAAATAGGTGAAAATACACGGTACGGTAGCGAGAGCTCTGCAGTCGGCGAGCGAACGAACAGACAGACAAACAAGCACGGACAAGATGGCGGCGGTAACGGCCGGCGCGACGCGGGCGCGAGTCCTCCCCCCTCGCGTCCCGCTTACCCCTCTAGGCAGTAATCCTGAAAACGCGCGGGAACTCGTACGCGGCGGCGGGAAGTATTTGCGACAGGATTTGAATTTTGATAAAGTCAATTTATTCATATAAAATACATTTATATTCATATAAAAATAAAGGGATTTAAATGAGCAAATATTTATGGAACGGAAAAGGGGTTTCACAGGCGTCATTGGAAAAGCGTTGAAAGACTGTGAGAATCTTCCAGTAGTTCAATTTACACACATTGCATGTGAGCTACCAGAGATTTCAAAATCACGTAGTTATCTCAGTACATGCCGTGTGATGCCGGCTTAGAATAGCATCACCCCATTTCCTACCTGTGGGTGTCGTAAGAGGCGACTGAGGGACTTGAGGCTTTAAAGTGTATTACAACTTTTAGGCGACAGGCTGACAATCTGTCACTATAGTGATACACAAAATTATCTCAAACGGCCCTCTATATTTGTCAGACGTGGCGACAGCGACCGTATTTTTGCGGCCGTCAGCGCTCTGCCTACCCCGTTAGGGATAAAGGCGTGATATATGTATGTATGTATCTCAGTACAGATCAGCTTTACCTGTATGAAATATGTGACGCAATTAGCAGAGGACAATGTGATGAAAGTTTAGCCAAGCGAAACCCAGGAAAGATTGTTCATTCACGATGCCTGACAAGCAAACCTTCACATAATTTGCGTATCTTGGCAAACTTCGTCATCCGAGTGTTTGCTGTACCTGTTTTAAATTTACCAAAATCCATTTTTTCATGCTTATTGAAATATTCAAAGGTCAAGCGGCAGTACTGCCAGTCAAAATTCTTATTTTCTCTCCTAATATGTTCTGAACGTATCAGTATAGAGCACCTTTTCCGCACTCCGCCGTACCGAAAATGTAAAAAATAAAAAATTCACTCCACCCTACTGCACATATCGAAAAGGAATGGGGGAAACTGAAACTGGCTCTTGATGAGCTGGGTCCGCAAAGAACAGTGGATCAGTGGAAAGTCGTAAGTACCGAATTGTGGTTACTATCTAATAAATAACTCACTTTGATAAAAGCTTAATGGCGGCCTTAGGTGGTGGCGAACAGGCAATCTCCCAGGGCCTCGCTCTTCAGGGGCCTCGCGCAACAACCTACCAAAAAGCCACATTTTGTCACAAGAACCCAACACAATTGTCCCCTCCTTATCAGCTACACCTTTTTTGTTTTTATGTGAAATCTCAACAATCATGTGAAAATTCAAGCTACACTCGCAATACATTTACTGTGGGTGTGGCAATTCTGTCTCTCTTTGCTCGCCACACTAGTTTTAAAATGAAAAGTCAAGCTCGCTTTGCTTGCATGCTTTTCACTGGAGACACAGAGCCTCGCAAAGATCTGCTGCCCGGAGCCTTAATGGGCACGGCCGCCGTTGAAAGCTGTTATTGTAATAAGTCTCTTCTATAAACTTGAAAATACTATCTTTGCAGTGCTGGAGGGACCAAAAACTAAAGGCACGGGTGGAGAGAGGTGCCATTGCAAGAGCGTTGAATGAAACGGGGAATCCCACATTCCCCGTCCCTGTCTTATCAGACAACGGTTCCCTGATACTGGGGACAATCGGGGTGGAGATGGCCTGTGGCTTAGGGCCGGCTGAATCTCCGATAGGAGTAAGTTTATTTTTGAGATGTTAATTTAAACTATTATCACCCAATTTCTATTCCATGAGATTAACTCTGCGTCCCTTACCTAAGTTTTTGATCATAATCTGTCCTGTGCTTTTGGTTATAGATTGCAGGCCCATCCAGTGCACCACAAACTGTACTGGAACCACAACAACCCCACCTACCAGTTGTTGTTCAGCTCCTTCCACCAGTGCCTTCGGTTACTATGCCTACTACAAACAGGCGGTCGAGAGTCCGTAAAATCCACCCTCCAGATAGATTCCTCAAAGCACAGGAGGAACACAACAATATATTAAAGGTTGTTAATGTTATTATTTGAAGGTGATTGATTTTACTTGCGCCAAGCTGGACCTCTAAATACAAATTCATCTTCATTTGTATGGTTTGGAATTATCATTCGACTACACTAGCAGCCAGATATTAACTAGAATTTGTTGTTTTCAGCAATTAGTAGACGAAGTCAAAAATATAACATTTGTCTAATCCACCTATCTTCATAAATCGTATTAACGCAATTTTCAAAAGATAATCATAAAACCCATTTGATATTTCGGATGATCCTCTTTTGCTGTCACCTTCGTGCTAGGTATAGCATGTGCAATCTCCTTTATCAAGCTGATAACTTGTTGAAGATCAAACGTAGGGCAAAGTGTAGTTAAATAATTTTCCTGTGCTAGTTTCTTACTATCTCTTATTGATCGAAACATTGTTTTCTCCTCTTCGTGTTTATTAAACTTCTCTTGAATTGTTTTTTTTTTCTTCAGGCCCCTGCAAATACGTCATGACTGCATTGGTCTTTTTGGTCGAAAGAAAGATAAATTCATCGAATTAAAAATCCTCCGGTAAGAAGATGGGTTAGGTTTAACAATTCTCGTTTTTGTTTTCTTCTTTAAACACAATTTTGACTATCTTCGCGCCACTTCACGATCACATCCGGGTTAATAGATGCATCCATGTTGATCATTTACTCGGCACCGAAGACAATGTTATCTGAATCGTACAAGTAATACGGAATGAGTTTACTTCATACACAAAATATCAATGTTACAAGACCTTTGCAATATAATAAATACACAATAGCAATTAAAAACTTGCCATACAATACAAAAACGTCGACACAACGCAGAGAAAGCAACGCGTGCGGGTACCTCAGTAAGTGGAAACTTTATATTTCCGTTTTTTATACCGAACAGATTCCGTTTTCACCATATTTGAATAGAACATATTAGGATCTAATTCACTGCATCATTCATAAGTCTCTCAGACATGGGATCCCACTGAGTGTAGACACATCATACGGTAACGGCAAATCTCGTCTCCAACATGGACAAACTTTTTGATTGCTTGAATAGCCAGATTCCAGACCTCAGACGAAGCAAGCCGCAATCTACAAAACCTCACGAATAAGACGCCACACCTACAAACCTCCAGAGAGAGATATAAAACGTTTCTTTTAGACTGTGGAGTTTATAGGTTGCCGCAGCAAGCCGCCATCAGTAGATGGTTGGATATGGTCACTAAATGCGATGGAAATATTTTGGCGATCGTACAAATTGCGACACATGACTGTACGAAGCTTAAGCTTACGACGTCTTCAGCAAGATCCGCTTGAAAATTTATTCGGCTGCATTAAGGGACTCTGCGGATCAAACAGTAATCCCACAGCTACCCAATTTATTGCTGGATTAAAAAACAGCGTTACTAAGCAGTTTAGCTACAGCAGGTGCCAGGGGAGCGAACTGCGAAACTGACAACAATGAAGCAATTTTAAATAATTTAAAGGAGTGGTTAATGCCGGAGATAGAGCTCTGAGGACTGTTGACCCAGAATTATCATGTTCTCCAGAACAAATTAACGGTTACTTATCTAATAATTCAAATGGAAATTATTTAAGTGGAGAGTCGCAAGCATGTGCTTATGTGTGCGGTTTTTTGATAAAAAGCTATAAAAATAATTGTGGATTATGCAAGATGAGTTAAAGCTCAGTAAACTGTGATTTGATTCATAATTTTATTGGTATAAAAGAATATACAACAAATAAACACAGTCTAAAGTATGCTTCGATCGAGCTGATAAAAGCTGTTGAGATCACAGCAACAATAATAAACAACTACTTAGAAAAGACTGCATATATACGGAAAATCGGAAATTATCAAAGATAAATTAATAGAATTTTTTAAATGAACAAATTTTAGTTTTTTGCAATGTATTGAACATAAGCAATTGTAATTAAATTTATAACAGAAAATACAATTCAAATTTGTATCTAAAGATTTGAATAATAGAAAACAGAAACTTTGTTGAGGAGGCATCAAATCAGATCTTTTTAAAAAACAATAATTTTAAAACATAAATAGGTAACGTAAATTAGATGTACACACACGGTTGTGTTCAGTGATATCAGCCTACCTCAAGTATCTCTGTAAGTAATAAGATATTTAAGAATGAATTGTTAATTTAAGTGTACTGAGCAATAAAACTTGTTTAACTCTAGACGCAGTTCATTGATAGAAGAGGTCGAGGATGACAATTTTGTCATCCAGCCCGAAGTGCAAGCGTTTAAAATTGTTATTTCTTTTTACTAAAATGTTATGACGATTATTTTTATCAATATAGTAAATTCTTTAAGGTCAAAGATTCAATTGTTTATTTCTTAGTAGTAAATTATACATTTATCTTTTTGATAGTCAGTATTAAAAAAGAGAAAAATCTTAAGACACATTTTTCTATTTCTTATAACAATTTTATTAACCTAAAATGAACGTGCCTCGTTCTTACAATTCAAATATTGATATTTAATTTTTTGTTATCAGTTTGCAACCCATTGTGGCAATTGCCGAGGGGCCGAGGCGCGGTCGGGACCGCGGGGCTTCAAAGGGTGGGCGAGGACGAGGTGGTGGGCGCAGACGAGGTGGTTGACGAACAGAACGGACGGGCCAAGCTCGTGTTCCTGTTGCTCCACGGGCTCGTGCTGCCCCTGCTGATGTCTAGAGACCAGGTGACCGTTTAAGGCAAATTTACTTGACAGACGAGGAGGTGCCAGCGGAATTGCGTGCCAGCTTAATGAGAGTTGTTGCCAGAAGACAGGAAAAGCAGAGACAGAATGCTAGGAGAAATGCAAGGCGAAGGGGTGCAGATGATGAGAATGAGGATGAGTATGGAGACGAAAGCGGAGACGCAGCGCTGTTTCCTGGGGAGGTAGGCGCCCTTAACTTTGATTGGCGTCCTATGGACTCCTATCATGGAGACTTTCGTTCCCCAGCAAACGGGCCCTACGGTTCCGAGTTCCACTCCATACGAGGCTTTTGTACAGGGTGGCGCAATAGAACGTGCATATTGCATCATCTTTTTTTGCGGGGTAGAAGGGGCGTGGGCGGGGGGAAACGTAAAAGTTTTAGTCACTATGAGTCACTTCGACGGGAAGCGTCGCGCATTTTGCGTGCGCGCATTTTACGAAAACTCTCGTTCGTACGTAGTTGTCAGGCGACTATTTTGTTCTGAGTATGGTGTACGGCAAATTAGGGAGGCTCCGAGTACTAATTTAATTAAAATCTGGATAAAGCGTTTGGAAGAGACTGGATCGACGTTTAAACAACACGCAAAAGGTCGTCCACGCACATCTAGGACCGAAGACAATATTGAGAGTATTAAGCAGTCGGTACGAGAAGATCCACAAATGTCTACTCGCAAGAGATCGTCTGTCCTAAATATATCGCGACAAAGTTTGCAACGAATTTTAAAGTTGGATCTTAAACTGCATCCATACAAGCTGCAATTAACTCAAGAATTGAAAGACTCTGACTTCATAGCACGGCTCACATTTGCTAATGAAATGCTCAATCGGTTTTCAAATTTTGAAAACATCCTTTTCTCTGATGAGGCACATTTTCATATGAATGGATTCGTAAACCGCCAAAATTGTCGTTATTGGAATAGTCAAAATCCCAGACTCAAACATCAAAAACCGTTACATAGCCCTAAAGTGACAGTTTGGGCCGCAATCTCTGCCAAAGGAATAATTGGTCCTTATTTTTTTGAAAACGCACGGGGGCAAAACATCACTGTTAATACCGAACGCTATGTTGCGATGTTGGAAGGTTTTTTGGCCCCAGAACTTAAAAATTCAAGAATAATGAACTCTAGGAGTTGGTTCCAACAAGACGGAGCTACCAGTCACACATCAAATGACTCCATGGCGGTTGTGAAGCAGATGTTCCATGGCAAACTGATTTCGAAAAGAGGTGATATCCCATGGCCTCCGCGCAGTCCAGACTTGGCGCCTCCTGACTTTTTTTTTGTGGGGATACCTCAAGCACAAAGTCTACACCAATAATCCGAGAAACATCAGTCAGCTCAAGGAGAATATTCGTGGTGAAATGGCAGCAATCACACCAGCTCTACTTAAGAAAGTTTTCGGTAATTTCCCTTTGCGGTTAGAGGAGTGCCAACGTAGAGAGGGTCATCATTTAGATGATGTTATTTTTAAAAAATAAACTACAGTTATCACTTAATAATTGCTTAGTTTTATTTTAACTATACCTTTTGTATTTATTTTTTAATAATTATTTTTAAAATGCACGTTCTATTGCGCCACCCTGTACAATACTGGCATGAGCCCATAATGTCCCGTATTGTACAAGAGACTAATAGACATGTGGCCATGCATCCTGAATGGAAAGATTGGTATGATACCAACATTCACGAAATTTATGTTCTATATGCATTCTGGATGATGATGGGCATCGTCCGCTTGCCATCAAATAAAGCATGCTTTTCTAAACATCCCATGCTTTTTACGTCATGTTTTAGAGCGATGTTTAGTAGTACGAGGTATGAACGCTTATGCGCTGCTCTCCATTTCCATGATAACTCTTCGAGGGGTGAAAATCCCTCGGAGACGTTTGCGATTGACCCTGTGGTCGGTCACATCAACGCCCGTTTTCAGGGCGCCTACGTACCCCTACCCAGGCAGGATATCTGTGTGGATGAAAGTTTGACCCTCTGGAAGGGCAGCCTTTCATTTAGTCAATATATCCGTACGAAAGCCGCAAAGATCGGAATTAAAACCTTCGAACTTCGAAAGTCTAAAACTGGGTATCTTTGGTCTTTTTTTGTCTATACAGGCAAAGAAACCTCTCCTGAAGAAACCTCCCATCTTCGTTGCTGAAAAGCACTGCAGCTGTTGTAAAGCTCGCCAACCCACTTCTCAGCAAGGGGTATACGATATACATGGACAGCTGGTTCAACAGTCCGATGTTGACCAGATACCTGAAAAGGAATAAGACCGATGTCGTCGGTTCATTGCGCTTAAACCATCAGCACGTACCCGAATTGATCGTGCAATGTCAATTGCAGCCAGGTCAATTTGTAGCACGTAATTCAAATGACATGACAGTAATGGCGTACCGCGACAAGAAGATCGGCCTTATTTCGACATACCACGGTGACCAGACTAACCTAGCGCCTCCGAAACCACACAGGCCTCTGCAGGTACAAACCCCAGCTTGTCCTTGATTCCAACAAGGGCATGGGGGGCGTCGACTTAAAGGATGAAATGCTGGAATCATACCTCGTGGAGAGGAAAAGGTGCGCAAAGTCGAACATGAAGTTTTTCAAACAACTTCTCAATGTTTCAATCCTGAACGTGCGCATCTGCCGTGAGAGTATGGTAGGCAGACGGCTGCAGCATGTGGCGTTCAGATTGCAGCTGGTTGATGAAATGCTTGAAAAACATCTTGGTTCAGTCCCCAAACCACGTCGTCCTGCCGAGGCTCCTCAAGCGGTGCAGGACAACCTAGAGTCACGTTATACAAACAACATCCATTGGCCTTGCATAATCTATTGCAATAATCTAAAATAATACGTATAATTTTTATAAATCTTTTTAGTATCAAGCATCATTACATTAGTAAACATTGTATCTGTCATGTGTAATGTAGTGTAAGTTGATTGTAAATGTGACAAACTTAAATAATATTTTGTTTTACAGATTTCACACACGGAAGATTCAGACGATATAAATCAACCAGATGATTCACAACAAGTTACTGGCCAAGAAAGTAGTACTTCACTGTACTCTGTCAATGTAATGCCAGCGCCCGATCAAGTTAATTAAAATCAGGAATCTTATGCAAAAAAGAAATAAACATCTATCGCTCGTACTCAACATGAGTTACTAAAGAAGGCCATAAATGATATTTTGTTTGAAGCGCAGTTGGGAAATTTGAATAGATTCTCTGCAAAAATTAACCAACCGATATCTGAAGACACATTGCCCTCTTCAAATTCGTCGTCAGTAGCATATATACCATCGCCTCGTGAAAATCGCTCTAACTTCACACCACCACCTTCATCGGCTTCACCATCGCTTAGGAAAGTATCTTACATGTATTTGATAATCACGAAAATTGTAGAAACTATTTTTGTGTACCCGAAAAACGTAAACCTGAGCCGATTGGTTTAATGGCACAACTTGATGGCAGCGGGCTAATGAAGGCAACCGAAAATATAAGTAAAAAAACTCTCTTACCAATCACGTAGCTTAACTCATGATTGTACAAGCACAAATTGCTTGAAAGCTATAACGCTCAGGTTGCCAAATACGTAGGAGACAAGCGGGTAAATTATTCGTAACGCGAGTAAATTATTCACAACGATGTTCTTATGCAGGCCGTTGCGCTGCAGCTGTTGTGGCCTTCAATACAGGAACACTTCACACAGCAACTCATAAAGTCCTTTTTGGGACTGAGCCCAACCGTCTAATTGCAAAATTAGAAAATTTAGAAAAAGAAAAGTAGAAAAAGCTGAACAAACCCCGCTAACTTTTAAAAAACGAGAGGTTCTAGTATCGAAGGACGCCCATTACGGTGAAAACTGCCAGCAGCCCGACATGAGCCCGGATGAGAATGAAGATCGGAAGATTTCATTTCTTAATGAACTGAGGTTGTCTTCAGACGAGCGACAGGAGCTTGATAGGTCGACAGTTTTACAGAAATATGGCTCAGACCAGGGTGGACCAGGAGGAGAAAATTACTAATCTTGTCAGTATTTGGTGAAGTGTGCAAAAAACGAGAAAGCACAAGTTGTACTACCCTCGTAAAAAAAAATCTACGGTGGTAATCTTTCCTGCAATACGGTACGGCATTGACAACGAAGAAACCGCAATAAGACAGCTTGAAAAGCAGGAGCACATACAAATCGAAAGTTGCGGGTTGTTAGTTGATCATGAATATGAATTTTTGGGAACCACACCTGATGGCAAGGATGCAGACGGCTTAGTAGAAATAAAATGTCCAGTATCTTTGGCAAAATTCTCTTTATAAAATGCAATGAAAAAGCATCCTATTTGTAAGTTGGATTCAACTTCAAAGACGTACTTAATCAATAACACTGGTATTATCAAATTCAAGACCAATTACACATCACCCAAGAAGACGCCTGTATGCTTGGCATTTGGTTTGGTGTAACTGCACATATGAAAGTGTACTTGTTTCAGTGCGATGACTAAAATGGAAACTAAATTGGTAAAATTTTATTACGATTGCATGCTTCTAGCAGAAAAAATACTCTGTGTTCACGCGAGTGGGAATTTTTAATTGCCACAACGAACATTGGGCTATCGAAACCCTCACGTCATCAATGAACATTCCCACCAAGAGCGCTTTAGCGTAAATGTTTGGGCGGGCATAATTGACAACCAAGTGATCGGGCCACATTTCATCGAGGGTCACCTAACTAGGGGCACCTACTTGAATACGCTGGAGATTATTGATCCGTTATCCCTGACCTAATGGATGACGTCCCACTGGCATACCGGGACATCATGTTCTTCCAACAAGATGGCGCATCAGCCAACTACGCAGTGAACGTGCGCAACATTTTAAACAATGAGCTCCCATATCGGTGGATTGGTCGTGGTGGACCAGTCCCATGGCCGGCACGATCACCCAATCTTACTCCCCTCGATTATTACCTATGGGGGGAGGCTAAAAGACTTGAATACAAAGGGGAAGCCACTAGTGTAGACGATTTAAAATCTAAAATCCGTGCAGCATTTAGGACTTTAAAAAGAAGAACGCGTAATCTGGACTTACCAAGCCAAACATTGCGTCGCGCAAAATTGTGTTTAGAGAGAAATAAATATCTAAATAAATAAATAATAAATATCCTGGACTATTCACACAGCGCCATCTAGCCCCAAACTAAGCAAAGCTTGTACAATGGGAACTAGATAGCCGATACGAATACATATTTACTTTTTTTTTGTAAATAAATACATACCTATTATACATAGAAAACACCCAGACTCAACACAAATACTTGAAAATTTACTTAACAAATATTTGTGTCCGGTGGGGATCGAACCCACGACCCTCGGCGTAGAAGGCAGGCATACTATCCGCTACGCCATCGGGACAGTCAAATGGACTCCACTTTGAACAATTACTGTAGTGACTTACTACCATGTTAACAATTGAACACTAATCTGTGGAAAAGTGATTTTTACAATGGAACAATCACAGGAAGGACCTTTAAAGTGAATGTGTTTAAAGTTGGGTATGTACATACATACAAATAACTTTAAATAAGTTGATTTAAATTAAGGAAGTTGATTCTAATCTTTTAACTACGCCAGAATAGTTTTATTAACTTAAAGTTGCTATTTTGTACGTTATGACGGTCCTAAGCCCGTGAAAAGTAGGAAGGGAAAATTGGGATCAATTTGATAAGCCTCATAGGATGCTCTCACACTGTGTTGTAAAATTTTGCTAACAACTGTGCTGTCGTAATTTTTGCCTTTTGTTCAAAGCAAATCATGTTTTTTGCAGTCAAAAGGCCACTTCACTGCACATTGTCTACATTTAACCTGCAGTGTGAGAACACCTTTTTGTTGTAAGGAACTTACACATGTAGGTATAAGCGTAGGGGTAGGCAATAATAAAATGTTAAAGGTACCCTAGAGTTTTATTCAATTCAACCTTATTATTACTTAGTAATTTATTTAGCAAATACAATTTTATATGGTAACGAAATCCAAAGCAATTCAGTTGGCGCGTCAAAGTTCGCTGATCCAAACCAATGTGCATCCGTAGGGGAGGTCGGGGCATAACCGCATACAGGGCCACTCTACGCATACCAAAAATTTAAGTTTTATCAACAAAGCTTGAGAAAACCACGTCATTGTAATTTGTTTTCCGTTGCTGGACGTTGGCTTTATGTCACCACTCAGTCATTATTATTATTACTCAACAGAAGTGAAGAAATGGATGCGTAGAAATTATCCGAGAATGGAACCTGAAGTTCCAGAATTGTTTGGAATAGCATACATGCAGGCGGCTGTAATGTTGACGGCTGATATATATATACTATAAAAAGAAGAAGTCTACTCCAGAAAATGAGATTGTTCGCTATACACCTAACAGTGAGGAGGGTATTTTCAGAAGAATTAGAAAATGCAATCAATTCATCGGTCCACAAAATTTTATTCTGGGCAACCTGTGGAAGTAGAAAACTTAACCCTAAAAAGCAAAGACTGAACCTTAAAAGAAATTACAAATTTTGACCCACGACCAGCAACCAGTATCATTTCAAATGAAAAATATATTAGCCAAATAAAAAACCAGATAACTAACTTTACTTCAACATATAATATAGAAATGCCAATAGCTCAAATTATAGCACTCGCAAATAAGGAAGCTATGTTCAAAGATCATGATTATTTAAAAAAAAAACACATGAAGAAATATACTTGGACAGTTTAGTATTAAACGAAAATTATTTAAAATAACTTTCAAACGAGTCGAAACATAACTATAGAATTTGGAAAGAACAGCGACGACTTAGAATCCACAGCTCATATTTTGGCAAAATATGCAAAAGTAAGGAAAGTACAAGAAAAAACTTGACAAAATCTCTACTGAACGACACCGAAATTAATACTCCAGCAATAAAACATGGCCTCAAATTTGAAGGTCAGGCTATCAAAGCCTTTACTTCAAAGACCGAACTTAAAGCAAAAAAATGTGGAATTATAGTAAGTGAACAGTTACAATATCTAGCCAGTACACCGGACCGACTTATAGAAAATGATGCAGTCCTCGAGATGAAGTGTCCATTTTCTGCTTACAAACAAAGCATATCACTAGATAATATACCCTACCTGTATCTCTGCGAAGAAACCGGCAAATGGGCGCTTTCCAAGACACATGATTATTACTATCAGGTACGTACCAGGACAATTATTTTGTACAAGAAGAACAAATGCATATTTTTGTGCCTATACTGTGACGGATATATGTATTGTAGAAATAAAATTAGATGCAGAGTTCATTAATAATATAATAATAATAAATCATTTATTTCAAGTAATTAAAACTCATACAAATTATAAAATACAAATTAGGAATATCTAGGTAACATTTCATTCATAAATTTTACATTATAAAATACTCGCACCATGTAGGTAGTACATAATATGTACTTAACAATAAAAATGAATCCAAAAAAATAATAATTATATAATAACAACGCAAATAGTCAAAAGTAAAAATCAATGTTAATCAATTAGAATATAAATATTACTGTAATTCATAGTGAATTGAAATATAATATTAAATAATTTAAAATGAACCTTAAATTAAATTGGTATACACAGTTACCTAGTCCACAACTGGAGGGGAGGTGCATGTAATTCCCGCCAATGTCTGGCAAAAGGTCCATCCGACCTGCTGGCTACGGCCAGGAGTCCATTCCGACTGTCCCGCGCTCTGGTCGCCATCCCGGTAGCACGCTTGCGCATGGTGGCATAATAGCAGTCCACGCTCACCGCCGCGAACATCCCAGAGGCGCTGCAGAAGCGAGGCAGCCGCAACAGAGTCCTTAGGGCATTATTATATTGAACGCGGAGAGCATTGTAAGACTTCTGAGTGTATGAGACCCATAGGCTGCTCGTATAAAAAGATGTACAGTAGGCTCGGAAAAGTGTTATTTTAACTTCTTTCGAGCAGCGAGCGAACCTACGGGCTATCATATTCGCTCTCACTGACAATGCTCTCCTTTCTCGTTCAATATCCATGTCGTCCTTCAGGTCGGGTGTAACAATGTGTCCAAGGTATTTAAAATATTGCACCTGCTCGAGAGGCTCACCGCGCAACCTGATTGGAGGGATCTCCGTCGGATTATTGGACCTAGATTTAAATACCATAATCTTACTTTTGTCGACATTGTATTTTAGTCCAAGACTATTAACATATGTCTCGCAGACGTTTATAAGTTCTCGGAGTCCACCTACCGACGCACTCAGCAACACCATGTCATCTGCATAACTGATGTTTTTAAAGCAAATATCATCAATATGGCATCCGACATGGCAGCCGCTGAGGGCGGCGATAAGCTCATTGACGTACAGGTTGAAGAGCGTAGGCGAGCTCAACCCCCCCTGCCTCACCCCGCACCTCAACCTGTACGGTTCAGACAAGGCTCCCGACCACTTAACGCTGTTGATCTGGTTCCCGTACCAATACTGCAAGATGTTAACTACTTCCGGTGCAACATTAGCTTCGCGCAACTTCCTCCAGAGTACTGGATAGGAAACCAGATGAAAGCTTTCGATAAATCGAGGAAACAGGCATAAATAGGTGTGTTGCGGTCTGTGTAGTATCTGACGGCATGCTTCATACTCAAAATTGCACTTTCGGTTGACAGTTTAGGCCTAAACCCGAACTGGTTATCGTGCAAGGTTATTTTAGCGTTCAAGTGGTTATTAAGCATGCCATCAAACACTTTAGCAATGACAGTAGCTAATGAGATCGGCCTATAGTTGGTTTTATTAGATATGTCGCCAGTTTTGTTTTTAACTATTGGCACTACGACCGTTCTCATCAGCTCGTCAGGAACATACGAGTGCCTTGTACAAAAGTTGAACAGCATAGCGAGAAGACGCGGCAAGTGAGGTCCTGCATGCTGAAGATGCTCGATGCTGAGCCCGTCATGACCTGGAGACTTGCCTCTGGTCATAGACTTAATAGCCTTATCAATTTCCTTGGCTGTAAAATGGATTTTAGGTTCCAGATTGTCAGTCATGGAGTCAGCATCGACCACATTCACAACAGAACTATTTAGTAGAGGCTCAACGTTGAAATGTGCTTTAAATATGTTGGCTACGACCTCGTCTCTAAACTCGCCCTCGACGCTCACAGGTAAACCAGGCTTAAGATTGTGCTTTTGCGTACATTTCCAGAAACCCCGGAAATCTTTTTTGGTATGTTTGTCGGCCAGGATATCCATCTCGATCTGTTCTTGGTGGTTTTGACACCATTTTAACTTAGATTTGAAAATTTTCCTGCTAGTGGACATTTCGTCAAAAACCTCACCTACCGTAGGTTTCCCGTACCAAAGCCACATGTTGAACTTGAGCCTGGCGTACCCGTGAGCCTCACCGACGTGTTTGTTCCATCCCAGGACACGCTTAGGTATTTTCCCTACTTTCCCTCTGTTTCTCCCCACACTCCTTATAGCCGCCTCCTTAAGAGCAGTTACAATGTCCCGATACAGGCCGTCCAAAACAGGTCTGTGACCGAGATCACTACACATGCTGTCACAGCACTTAGACAAGGTCTCAGGAAAATCTATTTCTCGTAACCGACTATGACACAGAGCACTGTAGGTAGAAATAGCTTCCGGACATCTTTGACCCCATAATACTTTGTTATCAGGTGATACACGTAAACTTAATTTAGGTCTTATAATATTAAGATTACATTCAATAAGCATTGGGTAGTGATCCGACCACAAGACATCGTATTTAACAGATACACTGCGCACCGTCCTCCCCGCCGATTCCGAACAAATAATATGGTCGAGCCATCTCCTCGCCCCGTTTATGTCACTTACATACGTATATGTATCAGAGTCCAGTCTAAGACTATCTACATCCACACACACTAAGTGGTTTTCGTCACAGTATTTCATGAGTTCATTGTAAAACGGTTCGTGCGGGTGAGAGTTGAAATCACCCAAGCAGTAAACGGCTTCCGCATCATTTGCCTCAATTATTGCATTGATAAATCCTAAACAATGAGAAAATTCAGTCAAGTTACTCACGTCATCCGTAGGCATATAAACGCTAATCACAAGCAATGGCCTATCACTTGTATTAATACGCACCGCACACACGCGTGGATTATCACTCGGTACGACAGACACATCCGCAAATACACTTTTCTTCCATAGTAGGGCCACACCACCGTACGGCCTCCCTCGCACCATGCCGGCCGACGTATCCATAGCCGATATACCAGTACATCCGAAATCAGCATGAATGGTGTTAAGAAACGGGATTTTGTTAATTTAATCAAGAATACTATGATTAAATTAACAAAATTTTATGATCAATTTTCTAAAGATTTATTTCTAAAATCGTTTTTTGAAGTTGACATTCGAAAGACACAATTGGTTGAATGCACTACTTGAAAAACTATTTGACGGACGAAATAGAACAACTTTTAAGGCAGATACCGATATCTGATGCAAATTATAAACGGTGTTGGACGTCTTTTAACAGAAAGATATGATAACAAACGGTTTTTATCACACTATATTTTGAAACATATGCTAAGCCAAAGAAATATTACTGTGGAGTCGGCAAGTAGTGTAAAGGAACTCATGGATACTACAAATGATTGTCTAAATGGTCTTTTGAATTTGGGTATTAACACGAAAACATGAGATATTATTATTACGCATATTTTTAACGCTCAGACTCGACCCGGAATCAAGGAAACTGTGGGATATTTTTATAATTAACGAGAATAATTCTCAAGCACTTCCAACTTTCATACAGTTTTAGAAATCTCCACAATCCGAACAGCGACATCTGTAGATTCGATATGGTACCAATAATAATATTTGAATGTTTACATCATTCTGATACAAAATGGTATTAAAGTTTTTATGGTTTACATAAACCGTTTGTACACCATACACTATTACATACAGTAATCATTATTAATTTAGGTTTAAGCAGATATAGCTTTTAGGATACTGATATCAGCCCTGCCAGCGAGCATAATGCCTAGACAGCAACGCAACTTTCGCCGTACCGAGGGTGAACCTCAAGGGAGTGAGCCACGAGGGGAGAACAGCCGTCAGCGACCACGGCAGCCGCCCAAACCAAGGAAGCAGCACGAATCGCAGTCGCGTCAGAACTTTAACCGTAAAAGAATGGAACAACATCGTTTTAAAACAGGAATGCAGACACTTATTCAGAATTTTGAAGGAAATACAAAGAAGTAGGGTTCACACTGCGTTATATTTTCTGTAGTACACAGAAACACATTCCGAAACGCAGAGGAGCGTGCGGCGGGCGTTAGACTCGAATGTTGACTAAAATTGAAAAATAATTAACTAATTGACGGTACTATCTCCGCGCGTCTTGCATGCCCCTCGCACACCTCCTTACAAAATGATCAAAATAGGTATAAGTAGATTGCGTCGCTAACAGGTTCTTATAAGAAAAATTGTACACTAGAAATAAGGATAAGCTTGCGGCGCATATAAGCAGGCTTAGTAAAGTAAGCAAATCTTTAAAAGGCAATTGTATTCGCTTTTATAACAAGATTCCTAACGATATCCAAGAGTTACCATTAAATAAATTTAAGCGAGTAATAAAAGAAAAATTGTATAAGAAAGGCTATTATGAAATATCAGATTATATGCAAGGTAAATATCCATGGGAGTAGTTACAAATGTACAAAGTAGACTTTATATGACGACACAGGTAGAATTATCTTTGTCTTTTTAGTGTAGCCGCTTTTGGCTATTAATATATTTTTGTTTCAAATTTAGAAATTTAGCTAGGGTAGCCTAGGGCATGACAAATTGTATATTTAGAATAGGAGCACTTCTGGGCAGGTTTCTGGGTGGTTCACTGTACAGGGGGTCCGGCTAACCATACGCATGTAACACGACACTTTTTTTATTTCTTGACATGAACTCGTTTTTATTTTATTTTATTTACCACCTAACGTTACATGCTTTGGTTAGCTTTGCCAGCCCCGAGGCAGTGCATTAGGGGCTAGTTTTAAGTTGTTAGTCCACCTGAGCCGTGTTTACACTAGGTTCATAAAATTTGTCGTACGAAATAGAAAAATGTACTCATCCTACATTTTCTCTTTTTTGTAATGATAATATTTGACATTCAAAATAAATGTAAAATTTACTACTTTGAATAAATGATTTGAGTTTGAGTGGAGTAGGTTCTCCACACATCCAAACCTGAATGTTTGGATCTCAATGTTTACACACTTGTGATACAAAATGGTAGTTTCTATGGTTTACATAAACCGTTTGTACACCATACACTATTACAAACAGTATATAAGGGGGTTATACATGGAGTTTACATGATATTCCATTTGACTGACACGCAATATCAGTATTAATGTGTCAAAGACAAGTAGGTACCCATGTTCTTTAATTTCCAATAAGTCCCAAAAGTGGAGGTTCTTGGACCACTTTTGCCCACTGTCCTTTGCATCACTTCTGTAATGAAGTTTCTCTGTTTCAGCAATGTTATTTTCTGTTTTTGAGAAATAGTATCATGTTACATCTCTCAACGACTACTTACCATCTTTAATGGAATATTTATATAAGTTAAAATTGTAAAATAACAAAAAAGTTAAAAGTAAAAACAAAAACTGTTAAAGTTGGGTGTAAAAAAAATTGCTGCAAATATTTTAAGGGTTGAAAACCAGCCAATGAAACTGAACAACTTTCCCCAAGGAACATAGGACATAAATTTTGGACTTCCCATACAAAAGTACCAGCCGTCCATGTCAATTTGTATGGGATGTCATTTTTTTTTCCATAGTTCTATAGTTTCCCATGTTCTTTTGGGAAAGTGTTTCAGTTTCATGGGCTGATTTATCCCTTAAAATGTTTGCAGCTAATATTTAACTCTTAAAGAGAAGTGCATTTTATGTTTGAGTGACTTCCACTAAAAACGTTGCCCATTCATGACAGGGTATGGTCCCAGCCCTAACCTTGTCTCATGCACATTGTCCTTTGTAATGTTGCAGAAAATCAACTAACAGGTCAACGGGAAACCAAATGTAATAAGAAAAACGTCTTGTTAATGACGTGTTGGTGTTCGGACTGCTGGTTGGATGCTGTTTGTTGTCTGCGTGACGTATTTTCAGCACGTGCTTCGCAAAGCTTGGCATTTACGGAATAATCCGGAATTTCTAGCTTTAAAGCCTCGGGAAAAAATGAAGTTCCAAGAAGAACTTTGCGAGATTATGTAAAAAGTGGTGGAGAATCCAAACGACAGCTAGGAAAAACGTCTGTATTTACCTAGCAAGACTCAAGAACCCGATTTTGTGAAACAAATCATCAGATTTGCTGAATTAGGAATAAATACGCTTGACCGGCAAAATGATATGCAAACAAGCGTTTGTTCTTTTGCGAGAGGCATATTCATAACAATTTTAATAAAGAATTTCAATAAAAACACTTTGCGGGGAAAGACTGGCTGAAACTATTCTTGCAAAGAAACGCCACTGTCGCTAAAGGTTAGGCGCAGTTTCTGAATCACGTCAGAGACCAGAAGTTGAACATTATTTCCAGGAAGTGAAGAAGCGCTACGATGAGCTGATATTACCGTTTAAGCGGTATTAACCTTTGTGACAAATTTGACAAAGATTTTTGCATAAATCATATCCGTGACACTTTTATGCAAAGCTTATGAAATTTAGAGAAAATACACACTTCAGCTAAAATAGTCAATGAACGATATCAAATATTCTAAAAAGTAGTCAAAACTTTGATGATTTTACGTAATTTTGTAATCGCAGTGAACACACCCGCCTCCCACCACCATCTGCAGGGGAGCTCGCTCGTGTTGCTCAGTGCGGAATGGCATGGCAGCAATACACTCTTGCCGTTCCGTGCAGATTTTCGGGAATTATTTGTGTTTGTTTTAAGGTGCTTCTAAACGGGCAATGTTCTCCGGAATTTTAGAATTTTGCCTTTTTGTGTTATTTTATAAGAAATTTAATAGCATATTATCAAAGCTGATAAAATATTGTAGCGTATGGTGAAAATCGTTTTCAGATAATTATTAAACATCTAGTTTTGTTAAAACTTAAAGTAGGAGTGTCCGCTTTGGGCTTACTTCCCCTAACCAACTCTTGGCTACAGTACAAAAAAGACCAACTCAAAGCTTTGGTATCAGTAAAAAATACAGCAATTGCGGATGTTTAAACGACTGCGGAGCTTGGAGAGACTGTCATAGAATCGTTCAGCACGTTTAGTGCTTCAGATGATTCGGAAGAGATGTTGACGAACAGCCTCGACGGAAACGAACGGAAAACATAGTTTTTGTTCCTACCCCAGCAAAAAAATTCCTACTAAATCTAAAAAAAATCGAAATGAAATGCCCTACTAGCTACACTACAAAACTAAATTCACCTACATCAAGAACGGTGTAGTTATGCTAAAGTTCAAATACAGCTGCAAATGTATGCCACCAATAAGAAAAAATGTTTTTTTTTGTGTGGCTCATCCAGATTTCGAAAAATCTAAAAATGTAGATATCATTTTGATTGGGACTAATGTCAGCGATTTGTTACAAAAATTACAGCTTTTTGGAAAGCAAATATTTATTCCCTTCTCAAAAGAAGTACCAAATAAATAAATTGGTACTTAAATTTGAAATTATTTAAATTTCATTTTTTTCATTTTTTGTTTACCTTCTTTGGATGAACCGGCTGGAGACTGCACAGTTCGTGTCTCGCGTGGCGTTAGGGCATACTCGTCGTTCGCAGGTGATTTTTTCATAATCAGAAAGGTGTATAGGACTAGTGACATTATAGATAGATACGTCAAGTCAGATACGGTTCAAAAATGTTTAGTCAGCATCAAGCTGCAGTGTAACCAGGGACGTAGAGCGTAAGTCGCTCTTCAAGAATTTATTAGCACTGCTGCTAATTAACTTTTTTGCGAGATTTCTGGAAAAAGTATATATATTTTTTGCCATACTCCCCACGCCTGGTAGGTGGACTGGCGAGCGAGTGTAAGATAGTGCATTTACAAGGAGCACTGCTCCCATTCCCTGGTTAAAATCCCATTGTCGCCTTTTACGATACCTACCCACGGGTAGAAATGGGGTGATGACATTCTAAGCCGGCACCACACGGCAACATGATAATCATTTGTTTTTTTTATTCTTGCATGTCAATTGTTTTTTTTCTGTGGGTTAGTGTTTTTTAATTTTGTTTTAGATATCCGGACTACCGGGTATTTACCAGAGTACATCAACGTTTCTCCGAGGGGAGATATCCCGGACGCGTTAGTACAAACCGGACTACAGCACAGACAGGGGACTGTCTGTGCTGTAGTCGGGTTGGAACATTAAATTATGCTACAAAGGCGACTACAACACAGACATCATCGATAAATGATCAATGCCGAGTTAACGATTGTGATTGTTATTATTTTAGCGATTACCTAATGATGTTTTAATGATAAATTGTAGCTTAATGATATTTTAAATGATGAATAACCAATCATAATGAATAATTACTGAAACGATTAATGATAATTTTAATGATTAATCATACGTAAATGCTTAACGAAATTTTAATGAATAATGGCATTTTAATGATTAATGGCTTTGTAATGATTAATGATATTTTAATGATTAATGATATTTTAATGATTAATGATATTTTAATGTATAATGATATTTTAATGATTAATGATATTTTAATGATTAATGATAATTTTAATGATTAATCATACGTAAATGCTTAACGAAATTTCAATGAATAATGGCATTTTAATGATTAATGACATTTTAATGATTAATGGCTTTGTAATGATTAATGATATTTTAATGATTAATGATATTTTAATGGTTAATGATATTTCAATGATTAAGGATATTTTAATGATTAATGATATTTTAATGATTACTGATATTTTAATGATTAATGATATTTTAATGATAAATACAAAAGCAACTCAAGCTCAAACATAGGTTTATAGACACAACCTATCCTAACCTGGCGTCAACGCCAGGTTAGGTTAGGTTAGGTTAGAACTGCGTCCACAACGCACGAGCCGAGCGAGCGGAGCGAGCGTGCCCCGGCAGGGGCCGGCGATGTGCCAGAACCGACACAGGGCATTTCAAAACTAATGTAATTGCGAAGAGGCTGGTATGAGTGCTCTGTGTTGTAGTCGGGTTTGTACGTCCGAACTCTGTACCAACCAGACTACAACACAGAGTATGGATGTCTGTGTTGTAGTCGGGTTTGTATTTACGCATCCCGGACGCTGCATAGCCGGTGTTAACGACGGCAGACAGGTTAGGGACGTAGATGAAGAGGTTCTAAACGAAGTTGAAGCTGACCCTTCTACATCTGTAAGCAAAATAGCGCGACGCACAGGAATACCAAAAAGTACTGTGCACAATGTTTTAAAACGATACGACCTACACCCGTTTCATGTACAGCGCGTACAGACATTAGAACCTGCAGACTACGCGAAACGGGTGTACTTCTGCAGAATAATGCTACGAAGAATAAACGAAGACCCTCAGTTTTTTAACAAGATTTTGTGGAGTGATGAGTCATCGTGCCGAAAAGATGGCTACATGAATATTCACAATTTGCATAGTTGGCAAGTAGAAAACCCTCACTCAACGAGGTAGGACAAGTCCCAACGCCAGATCAAAATAAATTTATGGACTGGCATTCTAAATGGACAAGTGATTGGCCCTTTTGAGGTGCCGGGCAACCTTACAGGAGAAATGTATCGGGATTTTTTAGAGAATCACTCATACGAACTGAGAAGAAGTCCCGCTGGAGATACGCCAGCGAATGTGGCTGCAGAATGACGGTTGCCCGGCACACTATGCGACGCGGGTACGAAGATATTTGAATAAAAATTATCCGAGGAGGTGGATCGAGCGCTTAGGCCCTATTCTCTGGCCACCAAGATTGCCCGATCTAAATCCTCTGGATTTCTTTTATTGGGGTTGCTTGAAAGATATCGTCTACGCAACCCCAGTAACAACTGAGGACGAGCTACGCGATAGAATAAGGATGACCGTGAATCAAATGAATTCGGAACGCTATGCACGCCGTGTAAAACGGTCTTTCATCAATAGATGTAGTGCGTGCATAGCCGCAGGAGGCCGACACTCTGAACAGTATTTATGAAATAAAATCAATAAACATGTTAATTTAATGCTTCCTGGAAAGTTCCAATTTTTTTTTTTTGTAAAAGGCACATGCAAATATAAAGGCACAGCTGGTAACTAAAGTATTTGAACTGGTTCATGAAACTGGAATTCAGATTAAAGCATTGACTTGTGACGGCGCAAAAGCAAATCTAGCTATGGCTACAGAACTCTGTCAACCAACCTAACTAGGTTGCTGCTTAGATGAAAATAAATTGCAAACTACGATATTAGATCCTACTACGGGGCAAAAAGTCTATTTTTTTTTGGATCCCAGTCATATGCTGAAGTTGATTCGTAATACTTTTGGTGACTATAAATGTTTTTTTGATAATGACGGGAACAAAATTAATTGGCAATATACAGAAACGTTGCATAAAGTACAGGAAGAAGAATTATTTTTTATGGCAAATAAATTGAGGGCAAATCACATTTATTTTAAATCAAAAATAATGAACGCCCGGCTGGCAGCACAATTGTTCAGCGCAAGTGTTGCTGATGCCCTTGTATTTTGTGAAACCTAGTTAGGTTTGCCAGAATTTGACGGTTCTGCTGCAACTGCAACATGGTTTTAAAAGGGCATTGAACAATGAAAATTTTGAAAAGGCTTTTCAAAAATTAGACGAAGCTCAAAAAGTTTTGATTAATTTGTCGGCTTATGTCAAAACGCGTAATGGTGAGGTAAGCAAAATGAATTTATTAAAATCACCACGGTATACAGGTTTTCTTGGGTTTTTGATCTGTATAAATAGTGCAAAATCTCTATTTCAAGATCTAGTACAAAATAATCAAAACGGTTTTCGTTACTTGCCTCTCCATATAGTGAGCCAAGACCATATTGAACTTTTTTTTTCGAATGTGAGAAGTCATGGCGGTCATTGCGATAATCCTACGGCATACCAGTTTTAAGCAATTTATAAAAAACTTCTTGTCAATACACAGTTAATACAAACTGGCAGTGGGACCAACGGCATCCCATTAGAAAAAAAATCTGTATTAAACTGCACATCCGCAATTCAAAAAAAAAATGCTTCATCTGTTCGGGAATATGGCAATGACAACACTGATGGTGATGAAATTAATTTTCAAAATGTTGTTGACGATTTAATGGATGAAATTGAAACGCAAACATTCTTATCTCCTTTTGGCGAAAAAGTGGTAGAGTATATAGCAGGTTTTGTTGTTTTTGCTTTATCAACAAAAAATCAAATGTAACACTTGCATTAAAGGTATACTCGGGCCAGTTGATAAAAACAACTTAATACAGCAAAAAAGCAGAGGAAAGTTACAACACGCTTCACAAGAGGTAATAAGCATTTGTCGAGTTTGCGAAAGGGAGATAAGACAGCGATTAGGGGAAGATAATAGACCTACTCGATCTTGCGCTAAAAATCAAATTGTGCCAAAAGTATTGAAGGAATTCATTGGAAAAGATTTATTCCCGTTCATTACCTATCATTCATATGAAAATGATTTTACAGACCATAATTTGGAACTTGCAAGAGTAATCATGGAAAAATACATCGACACCAGAATTTCTTTTTTAATGAAAAAAATGAACCCAAAACAATGCATCCGTCAAATATACACTAAATTAATTCATTTTAAAAACCAATAAACTTCTTCTTATCACTTTTAATTAGTTATCTAATAAATAATATATACTAGCTGTTGCCCGCGTTCGCGTGGTATTTGGACTTTTACAATATACGCAATCAACTAAACTGATTAAAACGGAGTTTTCAAAAATGCATTTGACTTACTTTCGTGCAACATATATACAACGTGTCACTTTAAATGCGCAAAACCTGAAAGTAGTTTGTTCAGTCCATGAAACTGAACAACTTGCTCTAAGGAACATATAGGTCGAAATACGTTAAAAAATACAATTGGTCCTCCCATACTAAGTGTGTTTGCCGGCCAGTCAATTTGTATGGGAGGGCCCAAATTTTTTTTTTCGTATTTCGACCTATGTTCCTTGGGGAAATTTGTTCAGTTTCATGGACTGAACAAACTGCTTTCAGGTTTCATCACCACCAGGGTTCATCGGGTTGTTCGACGACTCGGTGTCCTACTCGATAAGAAAGAGTCGCACAGGCAGCTCGATATTTTACATGATTAGCTTCGGATTGAGTGAAGAGATGAGAACCAATTCGGATTTCGTAAAAAACGTTCGACAACTCTAGCAGTGTACACATTTATTCAGCAAGCGATAAAGATAATAAATGATAGAAGATATGCTGTGGGTGTACTGCTAGATTTAAGCAAGGCATACGATAGAGTCTCGCATAAAATATTATTGGATAAAATTTTCAGTATTGGCATTCGTGGAATCGCATACAAGTGGTTTGAATCTTACTTGCACCAGCGCACACAGTTTGTAGAATTAGAATTTCAAGAAAATAGAACTGGTATAATAAGTAAAATCAGATCAGAAAAAGCTAACCTTAATCACTCAATCCCACAAGGCAGCGTGCTTGGATGTCTGCTCTTTTTAATTTACATAAATGATCTTCCCAAGCTAAAGTTTGACGACAATGTAAAATGTACAATATATGCTGACGACATCTCACTGATTTTTCCCTGCAGTAATGTGAGTGAACTTAATAAAACCCTTTCTTATAATCTACAAATAATAGAACACTGGCTAACAGAGCACAATTTAGAGATAAACTTCTCAAAAACAAACATAATACAATTTAGACCATATCAAAAAATAGAACTCCCCGTACAATTTTCCTACAATAACATTCAAATACAAAGCGTGAACAGTTGCAGATTACTAGGAATAGAAATAGACACCCACATTACTTGGAAAGAACATATTGAGTTAGTTGCTGGCAAACTAAATAGATTTAGCTACGCACTGTATGAATTAAAAAAATCTACCGACATACATTCGGCGACCTGTACTTATTATGCCTACGCGCATGCCTGGTTGCAATATGCAATAATTTTATGGGGTAATAGTACAGAGATGAATAAACTATTTATACTACAAAAAAAATGTATTCGTATTTTAGTAAATATAAAGCCAACAGACACATGTAGACCGCACTTCAAAGACCTTAAAATATTAACACTCACATCATTATACATCTTGGAAATAAGTAAATTTGTCAGACAAAACATGCACCTTTTTATAAAGGCACAGGAACGTCACACCCACGCAAGAAATTTACGCAATAAAAATATATTATCGCTATATTACCTCTATAAATTTGGAAATGTTCAGAAGTAGCACTTATATCATGGCCATAAAAATTTATAACAAAATTCCCAAAGAAATTACATCACTAGAAGATGATGAAAAATTTATAAACAAAGTTAAAAAATATCTTATAGAAAATTGTTTTTATAACTTACAAGAATTTTTCGAAGTATAATGTTAATTTATAGGCAAAATATAAAAATGCTGTTAGTATATTTTATTATCTACCTACTACTTAGCAGTGCCCTAACTAACAGGGTTTCATGTGTGTTCTATTTATAAGTAACACCTGTATTTCACCACATGAACGCTAATAAAGATTTATGATTTATGATTTTATGATTTATGAACCGATTTGAATGAAATTTTATATATGTTGCCCAGACCTAAGCCTTATCTAACAGTGAAAACCGCGTGAAAATCCGTTCAGTAGTTTCGGAGATTAGCGAGTACATACAGACAGATAGACAGGCAAAAAAAAGAAAATTTAGATCTCACACCTATCTCACACTCAATTTCCGTTAAATTCATCAAAAGTAGGTGTAGACACACGGTTTCTACTGTCTTATCATTATGTAGTATGATTATACTTATTAGACTTTATATCATAATTGTTTAACCGATAAATAAAGATGATATTTAATACGTACAATGTTTCATTTATTCCTTCTTTTGAAATTCAAATTTATCGATATTGCAGCATAAATAGTTGAGTTGAGGTCAGCCCTATTTGCGTTGAAAACGTGAGAATCCTTCGGGTTCAGAATGACCAAAGTATCAAAATGTCAAAGTATCAAAATTACTATATTATCAAAAAGACCATAGTATCAATATGACCAACTATGCAAAATGATCATAGTATCAAAAATACCATAGTGTGTGAGTTGTGATTGTGACTCGTTCGTACACGAAATGTTGTAGTATTGTTTCATGTTACATGTGTCGGTGTCGTCATTACATTATTACTTTTGTATGTGAGTATGCGGAATTGTGCTTGTGTGCTCATTTCCCCCCGCAAAAAACGCCAGAACTATTTGTATAGAGTAAAATCGCTAAACCTACTCCCTTCCGGACGCCCGGAAGCCCCGCGTTGGAAGACCCTAATGAAAGAGAGAGCTCTCACAAAACTATCTCGCTCGGCTCGCGCCTGCGCAGCCTGTGCACATTCCAGGTCGGGTATAAGTTCCTAGGTTTACATTTAAGAATAATTGTCCGCATTACTATTAATATGATACGACACAATCAAAGTATATCCCGTACTAATTGTTTTTATTTACTAGTTGCAGATTGTCAGAAACATTGGAAATCTATACGGGACAATTTTAGAAAGGCCGTGGTTGCAAGGATACAGAAAAGCGGTAGCGCTGGAGGCAAACAACGCCCTATAAAGTATGAAAAGCAGTTAGAATTTCTTAAACCTTATTTGCAGCACAGGAGCCAAAAATCTAACCTAGATTCATCTTCCGAAGAAACACAAGACTCATCAGACCATTCTCGACCAACAATAATTGAATCTCCACCACCATTGTCCCAAACATCGACTACATCGCAGCCTAAACTTTCAGAAATATTGCAAAGATACCTAATAATGAGTAAAGAGACAGAGCATCCTGTGGATAGTTTTTTTTTCACAATGGCTGGAACAGTCTGTCGTATTACCTAGATTCCGAGAGGCACCGGCACTCAGGGAACCGAGGTAACCGCAGGTGAATACTTAGCAACTATGTTATTGTGGAGTGGTCTCGCTACACGAGTGCCTGTGACCCCGGAGGGCGTGGGTGTGTAAGGTGTGTGTAGAGTGTCCTGTCTTAGTAAGTAGTATGGGGCCGCGGCAAGAAAAGAGGAGGGAGTAAAGTACAAGAGTTTATTTACGATAACCAATCTCCCAGTACCTACGACTGCCGAAAGAGGGACGCACTCACTCACTTGTTAGCACTCACGCACAACGTATCTCGGTTTTCGTTGGCAAAGCGCGCCGCTCGACGAAGTTGTTGGAGTCCCCGTAGCTCCGTGGGCAGAACGGGCGCGACGGATGTGTTCAAGGACCTGCAGAGACGTAGACTTCAAGACTTTGTAGCTTCTTCTAGTTTTACTTAGTTATTTCTCTTATTTGCTTCTTCAAAGTCAGGGAAAAACTGGCGTGTCATCAGCTTGACACGGCTTATATATGCTCGCTCGGCGCTCTTCATTTTGATAGTCTTTTTGTCAGTTTCTAGCACCTTCGTAGTCTTCATTTCGATCGTCATGTTTCTAGCTTCGAGAACCTTCGGTGACTGTCGTCGTCTTCATGTTCGAATTTCAAAGTCTGGGACTTGTCAGTGGCCAGGTCGGTCGACTACCAGTTGATGCGCTATCCATGGAGGTTGGTTGTGATGATGAAGTGGCTTGCGTGGACAGCAAAGACGCTTCGGCAGCTCGGAGGATGCTGAGGTCTCGTTTCCTCCGGTCCAGAGGGAGAGGGAGAGTGCTAGTGCGTTATGAATTTTAGATTCAAGTACCAGGAGATCAGAAATTAGAAAGAGGTAGAATAAAGTATGATAACTTTTTAGTAAGGCACTACGCGGCTCTATAGATTAGCCGTCATAGTTGAAAGGTTGATATTATGTCAACAAAGTAAACAAACAAGTAAAATATTGGAAATATTTTGCAAAATAATTAAAATGAGTAAAAGGAAATGAAAATGAAAATTGAGGCATGAAAATGCTACAAGTCAAAGGCTGGTTTCAGAGCGGCGCGTCTCAGCAGCGCTGCCCAGGCGCGCGCTTCGTTGTGGTGTACGGTCGAGTGCAGAGAATCATTATGCCAGCAAACGTAATCACTATATTAGGTATATAGGGTTATATGGAAAAGAGTGCAACAACGACGTCTTAAAAGATTGCAAGTCGACGCTATTGGCAATCGAAGGAGATCCGACCGCGGCGCGGCCGAGACGCGGCCCAAGACGCGTCACTATGAAACGCTACATACAATCTAGTGTAATGCGAGGCGCGCGCGGCTGGGCAGCGCTGCCGAGACGCGTCGCTCTGAAACCAGCCAAAAGATTGCCTGACAGAGTACAGGCGGAAATAAAAAGAAAAATATTTTTAATTGTGAATGATCCTGAAATTACACATTGCGACCAGAGTACACCGTCACCGAGACACATACCAATAGAGAGCACTCTTGACGCCGAGGATATAGAATAATATATACCAACGCGAGTGAATACGTGCTACGCAAATCGCACGACGTCTACATTAACGTATACTCCATCCAGCTCTGCAACTGCAAGCTACAACACTTCTTTGAGATTGGCATCACTGTGCATTCCATAACATGTGACGGTGCTAAATGCAACATCAAAGCGCTCGAAACATTAGGTTGCAGTTTAAATCAAGATGATTTTAGACCATATTTTCCACACCCCAATGGCTCAACTGACGTATTTTGCCTGCTAGATGCTGCGCACATGTTAAAGCTCGCAAGGAATACCTTTTCAGAGTATTCACTGACAACTACCGACGGAGTTGTCTCATTCAATTTTATTAGAGAACTGCATGCTGTGCAAGAGCAGGAAGGATTAAAATTGAGCAACAAAATAACAGGTGGGCATGTGGACTATCAAAATAAAAAAATGAACGTCCGCCTTGCTGCACAAACACTAAGCTCTTCTGTCGCAGACGCAATAGATTTTTTACGGAATATTGGAAATCCAAAATTCGAAGGCAGCGAAGCTACCACAAAGTTTATCAGAATGCTGGACAGACTATTTGATGAATAGTCGGTCTCCGTTTGCCAAACATTTTAAATCTCCTCTGTCGGAATACAATAAAGACGCGTGGCAAAGCTTTTTCCTACGCTGTGAAGATTATTTAAAAAGTATGAAAATTGGTAGTATACCAGTTTCGAATCACGTTAGAAAAACTTTTGTATTGGGTTTTCTGATGAACATGACCTCAATAAAAGGACTATTTGAGGTGTTAACTTCACTACCAGAAAATCCACTAAAATATTTTCTAACGTTTAAGTGTTCGCAGGACAACTTGGAAATATTTTTTTCACTAGTTCGCTCAAGGGGTAGAACCCAAGATAACCCAAGTCCACTTGAATTTAGATACATTTTAAGAAAATTATTATTCCGGAATTCAGTCCAACCCAGCGTCAACGCTAATTGTGTTGATGATTCATTTCACACGAACCATTTAATTGACTACAGAAAACCCACTAGGTCTTTGACAGAAACATCAAATACTAATAATAAAAACGACGACCAAGCAGATTTTGTTGATAACATGATCAGGCATTTGGAAAGCCAACAACAAAGCCCTTATCAACAAAATGTTCTGTATTATATTTCAGGCTTTATAGTAACTAAAATATTACAAAAAAATTCATGCCCCTTCTGTAAAGACATTTTGACGACTAATCCCGTGCAATCAAACGAACACAATTATATCCAAAATAAAACCTTAGATGTCAACCGATACACAGCATTTACATCATTTGTAAATAGAGGAAAGTTGTGTTTCGCATCGGATGCTGTTTACCAAATCGTAAGCTATTCTGACCAACTTTTCAAACGCGCCGCTTCGACAGGCCAACTTCAAATCAAAAACATTAAAGAAAAACTTGTCATGGCAGCTTTGCTAAAATTTCAACCAATTTTACAAAGTTTGTTTGTTCCGAAACATCCTGTTACCGAATCGTTAATTTGCTCAGATTTGCACGAAACTGAACTCGTCAAATTTATTGTAAATAAGTTTTTGCAAATACGTATGAACTCGTATTTAAAAAATCACAGCCAAAAACTATTAGGAGATATTCGGACAAAGAGACAAAAATTACACAAAACTATTTTATTTGCACATATTTAAGCTTCCCCTACTGAGTATCTGCCTGACTGACTGACTGACAACGCAAAACCAAAATTAATGAGCGTAGAAAGTTGAAATTTGGTATGAAGGTTATAGAGGAGCACTATGGCCCGTATTAATAAACCGCTCTCAACTCTGAGAGCGATCTCAAGAGCGCTCTTGAGATGCTGTTTTGATTAATAGACCAAACTTGAGTACAAACTTGAGTACGTCATCTCAAGTGAGTAACGCGCGTATTAATAAACGTAACTCGGCACTCAAGAGTGCTCTCAAGATGAAGCTCAAGAGCTCATTTTCTGAGTGCTGTCAGACCTGCACTTGAGATACAGATTCTTGTTGAGTACTGTGTTGTTTTTGGAAATTAAAATGGATTTTGAAGATTTTGTGAGATAAATTAACCTATAGCTATTCAGGTTGTTAGAAAAATTACTGAGTTCCTTTCAAGGGATGAACCAGCCTATGAAACTAAACAACTTTCCCAAAGAAACATAGGTCGAAATATGAGATGTTTTTGGACCTCCCATACAAATTGACTTGGGTGGTTGTGGTCGGTTGACAATTTTGTATGGGGAGGTCTAGTTTTTTTTCATATGTAAGCTTCTTGCCTATCTATGCTTCTTGGGGAAAGTTGTTCAGTTTAATGGTCTGGTTCACCCTTTAAAATATTTGCAGCGAATTTTTTCACACCCTATATATTATGGACATATATTTATCGCAGACCAATAACTTATACAAGAGATGTGAAAACCCCTTTTGAATTGGAACCAGTGGTCTTTTTAAAAACAGTAAATATTAGACTCCATGCTATAGTATATTTTTTTTGTATGATCATAAGTAACTTGGAGAAAATTAATATGAGAGATCTTCCATTTGCCCTTGAATCTCAGTCAATCACTTTCAAAATTTTATACACTTCCCAGAGGACAAGAAGCTACAATAAATTTATTAAGTGTAATTATTGGTGTTTGTAGATGATGGTAAATAAAAGATTATAATCAGTATTAAATATACAACTTTTATTATCTTACTATGCCATTATACTGTAATCTTTTATAAAAAAAAAACAAATAAGAAGTCCAATGGTACGCTAGCCTAGGCATGGTTTCCACTCGAGATTCCGCTTACTCCACCGGCCATAGGTTCAGGGACAGATGTGAGCAGACCACTGCCACTTCGGTTTACTCCACTTTTTAATTATATCCTGTTACTTTGGTCTTTATGCAGATAGTTTCATTACGGGCCCTATCCATCAGCAAGATCCCCCGCATAGACCTTTCCATAGCTCTCAAACTAACATGTAGCTGGTGGGCCAGTTTAACTGTCAGGTTTCACATTTTGGCTCCATGTCTTGACTGGTAGGGCGCACTGATCTAACACCTTGGTCTTGAGGCATGGCAAGGGTGACTCCAACTTGCCAAACGCTGCGCAGCCCAGCCACACTCTTCTGGTTATTTCAGCCTCGAAGTAATCTTTTCCCGACTGCAAAATTAATTTTGTGATTGTAGGTATTACGAGTACAAGACATAGTCCTAAAAATCTACATTTGAATAATATTGCTATTATTTTAAAATTTTAGATGTTTAAATACAGTAAACACAAGTGAATTAGGTGTTAGGTACTTCTTCTTCTGTCGTAGACAGCAGCCACAATCGACGGCTTGGTCTGCACTCCAAAGCATAGTTCATCTTTCTTACAAACAGTCAGATGGTTCAGTATGTAATGTCCAAACCAAACCAAGAATAAAGTGATAAATAACAACTACTATTACAAGAATAATAATAAGTATGATCACCATGCTTACCACGCTCTGCAGGCGGATTGGCGAGCGAAGTGCAAGGTCTTGCATCTACAGAAAGCCACTTTTTACTGGGTACTCCCACGGCATCACATGACAAATTTGATTTACTCTTCATAGCAACAAATCCTTGGACAAAGGAACAAAACAATCGTTGGCTGACAGACATGGTGGCACTGACATGACATGCCCGAAATCTGCCCGATAGACAAATGAAGTTGCGTTTTGTTTCCATCGCAACAGCTCGCAAAGAAGTTTTCAGTTCTAATATTCATTATCAATAATATCAAAAATCATATTATAATATACTTATTAAATTTCTTTCCCATATTTTGTCCAAATGTGTGTATTTCATTTTTATTATTACGATTTGATAGATGTTCGCAAATGTTTTAGGCCCGTATTAATAAACCGCTCTTAAGATCTCTCTCAAGAGCGATCTCAGCTGAGACGGGACTTAAGATGTGATCACGCTCTTAAGATCTTCCTTAATTAATAAACCATACTTGAGTACGTATCACCTGATACTGATCTTGAGTACACGAACTTAAGATGCTGTTTTTTTTAAATGTATATTTTTTGGTTTGGATACAAGACCATAGACAAAATAACTGTTATATACCGTTCTCAGCAGGTTTCAAACTTGCGTTTCGTGTATGCTTCCTTACTCTATTAAAACATTTACGAACATCTATCAAATCGTAATAATAAAAATAAAATACACACATTTGGACAAAATATGGGAAAGAAATTTTAATAAGTATATTATAATATGATTTTTGATATTATTTATAATGAATATTAGAACTGAAAACTTCTTTGCGAGCTGTTGCGATGGAAACAAAACGCAACTTCATTTGTCTATCGGGCCGATTTCGGGCATGTCATGTCAGTGCCACCATGTCTGTCAGCCAACGATTGTTTTGTTCCTTTGTCCAAGGATTTGTTGCTATGAAGAGTAAATCAAATTGGTCTATAAAATTTGTCATGTGATGCCGTGGGAGTACCCAGTAAAAAGTGGCTTTCTGTAGATGCAAGACCTTGCACTTCGCTCGCCAATCCGCCTGCAGAGCGTGGTAAGCATGGTGATCATACTTATTATTATTCTTGTAATAGTAGTTGTTATTTATCACTTTATTCTTGGTTTGGTTTGGACATTACATACTGAACCATCTGACTGTTTGTAAGAAAGATAAACTATGCTTTGGAGTGCAGACCAAGCCGTCGATTGTGGCTGCTGTCTACGACAGAAGAAGAAGTACCTAACACCTAATTCACTTGTGCTTACTGTATTTAAACATCTAAAATTTTAAAATAATAGCAATATTATTCAAATGTAGGTTTTTAGGACTATGTCTTGTACTCGTAATACCTACAATCACAAAATTAATTTTGCAGTCGGGAAAAGATGACTTCGAGGCTGAAATAACCAGAAGAGTGTGACTGGGCTGCGCAGCGTTTGGCAAGTTGCGTCATATTCTGAGAGTCACCCTTGCCATGCCTCAAGACCAAGGTGTTAGATCAGTGCGTCCTACCAGTCAAGACATATGGAGCCAATATGTGAAACCTGACAGTTAAACTGGCCCACCAGCTACATGTTAGTTTGAGAGCTATGGAAAGGTCTATGCGGGGGATCTTGCTGATGGATAGGGCCCGTAATGAAACTATCTGCATAAAGACCAAAGTAACAGGATATAATTAAAAAGTGGAGTAAACCGAAGTGGCAGTGGTCTGCTCACATCTGTCCCAGAACCTATGGCCGGTGGAGTAAGCGGAATCTCGAGTGGAAACCACGCCTAGGCTGGCGTACCATTGGACTTCTTATTTGTTTTTTTTTATAAAAGATTACAGTATAATGGCATAGTAAGATAATAAAAGTTGTATATTTAATACTAATTATAATCTTTAATTTACCATCATCTACAAACACCAATAATTACACTTAATAAATTTATTGTAGCTTCTTGTCCTCTGGGAAGTGTATTAAGTTTTGAAAGTCAGTATGACTGAGATTCAAAGGCAAATGGAAGATCTCTTATATTAATTTTCTCCAAGTTACTTATGATCATACAAAAAAATGATACTATAGCATGGAGTCTAATATTTACTGTTTTTAAAAAGACCACTGGTTCCAATTCAAAAGGGGTTTTCACATCTCTTGTATAAGTTATTGGTCTGCGAAAGGTCTGCGATAAATATATGTCCAAAATATATAGGGTGTGAAAAAAATCTCTGCAAATATTTTAAAGGGTGAACCAGACCATTAAACTGAACAACTTTCCCCAAGAAGCATAGATAGGCAAAAGCTTACATATGAAAAAAAACTAGACCTCCCCATACAAAATTGTCAACCGACCACAACCACCCAAGTCAATTTGTATGGGAGGTCCAAAAACTTCTCGTCCTATGTTTCTTTGGGAAAGTTGTTCAATTTCATAGGCTGGTTCATCCCTTGAAAGGAACTCAGTAATTTTTCTAACACCCTGAATAGCTATAGGTTAATTTATCTCACAAAATCTTCAAAATCCATTTTAATTTCCAAAAACAACACAGTACTCAACAAGAATCTGTATCTCAAGTGCAGGTCTGACAGCACTCAGAAAATTAGCTCTTGAGCTTCATCTTGAGAGCACTCTTGAGTGCCGAGTTACGTTTATTAATACGCGCGTTACTCACTTGAGATGACGTACTCAAGTTTGTACTCAAGTTTGGTCTATTAATCAAAACAGCATCTCAAGAGCGCTCTTGAGATCGCTCTCAGAGTTGAGAGCGGTTTATTAATACGGGCCTTAATAGAGTAAGAAAGCATACACGAAACGCAAAGTTGAAACCTGCTGAGAACGGTATATAACAGTTATTTTGTCTATGGTCTTGTATCCAAACCGAAAAATATACATTTAAAAAAAAACAGCATCTTAAGTTCGTGTACTCAAGATCAGTATCAGGTGATACGTACTCAAGTATGGTTTATTAATTAAGGATGATCTTAAGAGCGTGATCACATCTTAAGTCCCGTCTCAGCTGAGATCGCTCTTGAGAGAGATCTTAAGAGCGGTTTATTAATACGGGCCTATGAGAGCCGCCTACAATTTGGTAAACATAAACACCATCTGATGCGGTATAAATCTGTTAATTGTTACCTGACCTAGACTATAATATATAAAAAAAAAAAATTTTGTTAATATTTATAAATGTTTAATTGTGTAAATATAAATGTATAAATTGAGATTTCGAAAATATGATGATGATGATGATGATGATATTATATGTATATAGGTGTAAATGTGAATGTTTGATTGAAATGTAGTAAATATGTATATATGTGGTGTATCCCTTAATTGTAATGTTGTAAATATGTATAATTGTGTAAATATAAATGTATATAGGTGTAAATATGAATGTCTCATTGAAATGTTGTAAATATGTATATACGTGGTGTATGCCTAAATTGTAATGTTGCCATGTATAAATGTATATGGTGTGAATATTAGTTCTGTAAATGTATATAAACATGTACATTGAAATGTTTTTTTTTTTCATTAATGTCTAGAAGTCCCAAAAAATTATGCTTTCCCTAGGGTGTTGTAAGAAGCGACTAAGGTATACGAGGTTTAATGCGTATTGCAATTTAAGGCGATGGGCTACCCAAAGAATACATACTTAATATAGCTACTATCACTATGACTCGGTGACCCACACGAAAAGAAAGAAAGAAGACTATGATAATAGCCCGCAGATTTTTTCTGAAATGCCCTTAGAATATATTTCAGAAGTGGTAAGTTTAAGGGATTAGTCTTCAATTTACTATTGTAAGCGTGGTCACCCTATAGAAAGAGACAGCAAACATCCGCAAAGCATTCCAAGGTCAAATTTTTGTACTTCAAGTCTATATCCATCGCGAGATCTCCAGTGTTATATTAAAGCTTCTTGTTCGGAATTGACTGACAAATAAATTTAAAAAATTACGTAAGTAAAATTGGCATTAAACTTGAAAAAAAGTTGATAAGTTGAAAAGGGAGTTGATAGTTTAGAGGTTATTTTGCTTTTAGAGTTTTTTAAAAAAAAATTAGTGGAATTATGATACTAAATTGATAATAATCTTGGAAAAAGGGTAAGTTATTATTATTTTGTAATATTATTGTAAAATGTATTGATAACTATGAAAATTTTAGTATATTGTGTTTGTTGCCAAATGTCTACATTATGCGTTCAAGCCAAATATAATCTAGAGAATCACTTATATAGTGATGAGTAGTTCTTGTTGATTTATGGCATACTTTATCATGTTCCTTCTATTCTAGATGTCTTGCAAGCCGGCTAAAGATAAAGATATTGAAGATTATCTTCAAGCATTAGAAGATGGAACCTTTTCAGAAGATGAAGATGCTGACGAGGACGACCTCGAGTATTATCCAAGTCGTGAAGATTTGCTACAATTGCTTGGTAGTGCAGCATAGCGATTCTGTAAAATCCGAACAATCATTCGCATCTCACTTCGATTATCATTCTCACTTCACCATCACTTCACCTTCGGACTCGAATGCCCTTGAATTTGTATTCTGTAAACATTATACAGCTGTTGCGAAGTGAAGTGAGCTTCGAAAACTCTCTGTCTGAACTAGTGATGGCCACGTTTTTAACAATGTCAGTCGAGCTTAGTCGAGATTTGGTTTTTCGTAAAAATTTAACCATTCTGTACAAGATTTGCCCAGTAAACGGCTTTATTGGTATAAGAGTGTTTAATTTTAAATTATAAATGCTAAAAACTTGATTATAAATAATATTTTAACCCAAAACGAAATTGCTTGGCTGTTGAGTAAAAATGTACGTGCCTGCCATGCGTGCTGCGTGTAGACAAAAAAAAAGTTTGTATTCATAACAAACTCAAGTGGTTCTGTGTTTGTACCAAGTTGCGTCTACATTTTTGATATTTACGCTGAATATCTAATAAAATAGTGAATATGAGGTAAGTTTATGATTTAATATATTCTTGATATAATATAGACAGTTATTTTTGTACTAAAAGAACTAAATTGTTACAGTTCCAGCGAACGCTCTTCCCATCCTTCTATGGCCCAAATAGAATTTTTGTTAGACTTCCTCGAGAGACACCCGGACTTAGCAAAGGGTTTCTCAAAGGGTCAGCATGCAAGAGAAAAACATAGAAGGCAATGGGAAGAGTTAAGCTTAGCTTTGAATAGCATGGGTGGCACTATCAAAACTTCCAAGAAGTGGACCAAAGTAAGTAAGTACTTATATCTGCTACATTTGCTAGAACCACTTAACATTCCTAACCACGGCCGGCGTCTAAAAATACCTTTTCAAAAAAACGCCAATTTAAACAGAGAGAGTTGTGTATCATACATAATCTACCTAACCTACCTATGTGTGCTATGTATGACCGATTAGTATACTCTGACCTGAATGAGATTGTTTATCTATAAATTTAAAATATTTGTATTATGGTCATCATGGTATTTAAATTTTATACGACTAAATATTGTCATATTTGATTTATAGTATTGGTCGGACAAAAAAAGTGCAGTAAAAAAGAAAGTGGCAGCACGTGAAGCTGCTAGGCGCAAAACTGGTGGTGGGCTGGATGATGATGCTATTGAGCTGTCTGAGGTGGAGGAAAGAATTGTTGCTTTGTTTGGTGGTGAAGGGTTTGGCACTGGAGACACACATTTAAGAATCTCACTTTTTCCGGTAATATTTTAGGTAGGTAATTATTATATTTTAAAAACAAAATGTACTTAAATAATAAATACCGAATTATGAAATTTGCAGGAAAATGAAATTAATTTAAGAGACCCTGTACCACAAACTTCAGACGAAATAAATGTGGAAGTTTTGAATCAAGTATGTATATTTTAATATAATAATAGTGTAACTAATTATAGTTCATTTTATTATATAACTAATTGATAATTAGACATTCTCAAACAAAATACTTGTATTCGTTTTTCATAGGTTGAATATTTTATATACTAACCTGATTAAAACCCATTTCAGGCAACAGAGCAAAGGTCCACAAACAGGAGGCTGCAGTTTGGTGGCTCAGAAAATGTTTTTGGCACTGAGCCAAGCCAAAGTATTTTGCGTGTAAGTATTCATTAATTTTTTTTTATTTTAAGAAATAAAATACGTACAAAACTTAAATTATTTTTAGTAACAAACTTTGATTTCAATCAGTTAAATTTGTGTTGTAAGTTCTGGAAGGAAATGTATAAAATAACATGTACTTATTGACTTACATAACTTTTATAAGTTATTTTGTTATTTCAGAACATACACCAAGAAGGCTTTTCTAGTCCTCCACCACCTACACTGTCACAAACGCCCAGTCCATTGCCTATGCTGTCTCCATCCCGCCGCGGAGCCGCCGTCTCTAGCGCCTGCCGTATTATTCCTGCCAGTCAACATGCTGGCTCTTCAAGTGAGTAAACAAACGGTCGCGCACGAGTCAGTTCCATATACAAAGGGTCCAAGTACAGCCCGTTGACGATATTAGGGCCGAACAGCGGAGACTTCGTAACGTAATAGGGTCCTGCAGTTGGCACCATTTATATATAGAACTACTGGCTCGCGCACTTTCCCCTAAAATATTAGACTATAATTGATTGCAAGTACAAATCTATCTCACAACTACTTGTCTACTATTTCCAGCATCACACCTGGCACAGCCACCCACTCCCGAACTGTCGCGTACACCGCTCATGTCTGAGGGTTCACCATCCCGCCACGGATCCACTGTCGCTAGCTCAAGGCGTATGATTCCTGCTGCAGCTAGTGGAGGCGCTGGTTCTTCATGTTCGTAAAAATTCAAAATTTTATTAATATTATTGTTACAAGATTTAAACATTTTTCCTAAATTTGAATCATAGCTTTGAAGAAACCAACTTATTCGCAATGTTACAGCAGCGTCGCGTCTCGCGGAGTCACCTGCCATCCAACAGACACCAATCACTACTGAGGCTTCTCCATCCCGCCGCGGCTCCGCTTCTGGTGCTGGTGCCGGCCATAGATTTCGTACAACTGGACGTGGTGCTTCATGTGAGTTTATTAATAATATGTAATCAATATTAACTGTCAATTTAAATCGAAAAGATACATTTCAGCAGTAACCACCCTTGTTTTGAATTTTATTAATATGCAAGCGGAGCAATAGTTTTAATTAATATATTATTAATGAATTATCCTTAAAAATATTGAATCATCAAACATGACGTTCATGAAGAATTAAAAATCGCTTATTTTTTAGCATCGCGTTCGACACGACCGGCTGCAACACCACCTTCACAGCGGCAGACGGAATTCAGTAGGATTACTGACCGCTTTCTGAGGGTGGAAGAGCGGCAGCTGGAGCTCTCTACAACAATCCAATGCCAGACTGTTGCAGGCCATGTTGGAGCAAAACGTAGAAAGAGACAGGATTCTGTCTCAATCTGTGGCTGCGGTTGGGGAAGGCCTAAAATATTTGGCGGTAGCAATCAAAGACAATAATAATCGAAATCTTCATCCACAATAGTTTTTAGCCCGTTTCCATGCCTATGAAAATTTTAATACGAGACTGACTTCTTGACCAGTGGTAACATGGTAACAGTGTGGTAATGTAACATAGGAGAAAGGCCTCGAAATGCACGATGCTGTAAACCGCTGCGCAGCATAATGCGTTTGGTGTGCCCTTTTTCTCTTTTAATGCGTGGTATCTATCTTTTACAAGGCCAACAATTTTTAAAATAAGATGTGTTAGTATTATCAAAAGATTGTTAATTATAAAAAAGTGTTGTAATTTTTTTTAATATACATTTTTATTTTGATTATTTTACTAATATAAATTTATTTCATAATCATAAGCTATCTTTGTATCTGCATCTACCTGTAGCGGCCACCCTGGTTGCCTGGGGCAACGAGGACTGTTGACGGACAACCTGTCAAATTAACACGATTTCGATTTTTACTTTGGTTGCGAATATATTTTATTTTGTCTTGTTATTATAACCTTTACTGCATTGTGTAAATATATCTCTTCTTCCAAAGTGGGCTTCTTATTTCATAGGGCCCACATAATTTGGTGACCCCGACTTAGAGCACCGATTTCAGAAGTTCCGATGACAGTTCCAGAGGTGCCCGCCAGCTCTACACCAGCACCTGCTCCCTACAAAACTCGAAGTGGTCGGGTGGTCCGATTCAATGATCACTATCGACCGTAGCCTGCTGCAACGGTCTCGGCGGGGGAGTACTGTAGCGGTCACACTGGTTGCCTGGGGCAACGAGGACTGTTGACGGACAACCTGTCAAATTAACACGATTTCGATTTTTACTTTGGTTGCGAATATATTTTAGTTTGTCTTGTTATTATAACCATTACTGCATTGTGTAAATATATCTCTTCTTCCAAAGTGGGCTTCTTATTTCATAGGGCCCACATACCTATTACTTATTGTCAATAATCATAATAACTTTAATTCGAATTAAATTCACATAGACTTACAGTTATAATAAATTAATCATTAAGTACCTATTTAGTAACACAAAAAATAAGTACACTTAAATTATAACACACATGATTATATTTCATAAATTTCACTAGCTCTTGCCTCCGTAACCTGCCAACATACAAATCCGTGTGGGATGGCTGATCTCTAGATTGCCGTCTCTGCACATCAGCAATTAATTGTGCCTCTTCTTGCCTCTCGTCTTCCGTCATTACAGTCGCTGGCAATCCTACACGGTTACATATGTTATGGAGAACACTGCATGCCGTTATTATTTTTGCAACTTTGTCTGGATGATAGTCCGGGACTCTGTGAACTAACAAGCATCTGAATCGGCCTTTCAAAATACCGATTGTTCGTTCAACTGAGTTGCGGGCAGTTGAGTGAAGACTATTATATAGAGCTTCTCGTGAATTATCCTCAGCATTTCCGATGGGCGTCATGAGGTAGGCACGCTGAGCATATCCAGAATCACCTACAAATAAAAAAGGGGTAGCTGTTGATTGACTTTCCATTTGACTTTTCATTCAAGATTAAAGAAATATGATTTTACATAATGGTTTATTACAGATTTTATGTGAAGTTCAGCATCCCAGCTGTCATTGGCTGCATTGATGGTACCCTTGTTGCTTTAAAAAGACTAGCAGAAAATGAAGAGCGTTTTTATTGTCGTAAGGGTTACCACGCAAGGAATGTGCAATTGCTAAATTAAACCTAAATTTAATCCTTTGTCTTCTATTTCTACTGGTATTCCATTTCATTACTATTATATTTACTTTCTTTTTTAATACCTCGTGTGTTCATAAGTTTTGAGACAAACTTAAACTTAAAACTTAGCCTTAACTTAAAAAATAAAATAAAATATTACAGGCCGCTATTTATTTATTTTTCTAAATTTGAATTTGGAATATTAACTTTTAATTCCTTTGATTTTTAAATTCATTTCTTTCAATTTTCTCGTGATGGAGGGAACCAAAGAATTACGTGCAACCGTGATTTCGCTATTAAAGGCGGGAAAAAAACCTATGGAGATTTTCCGTGATGAGGTGAAAACTTTTGGTGTGAGCCGTAACTTCGTGTACTACACTATCAAACGATACAAGGAGACAAGTTCTTTGCAAGATCGCCAAAGGAGTGGCCGGCCACGGTCTGTGAGGACGCCTGCAAATATCAAAATCATCCGAGAGCGACTTCGCCGGAATCCATGTCGCACTCAGAAAAAACTCGCTCTTCAGACTAATATTTCGCGAGTTTCAGTCAACAGAATACTGAAACATGATCTTAAGGTGAAGGCGTATAGCCGTAGAAAAGTTCACTTTTTAAACGATCGCCTTCGAAAAATGCGACGGGAACGTTGTCCAATATTGCTGAAGAGACACGATGCGAGAAAGATACTCTTCACCGATGAGAAAATCTTTGCTGTCGAAGAAAAGTTCAATCGCCAAAACAACAAAAGTAGCAAGGACGTCCCAGCTTCAGCACGGAATGTGTCGCGTACTCATCATCCGGCTAGTGTGATGGTTTGGTGGGGAGTTTCGTATGAAGGTGTCACTAAGCTCCATTTCTGTCAACAAGGTGTCAAGGTGAAAGCTAAAAATTATCAAAGTGACATATTAGAGGCTGTTGTGAAACCCCTGTCTCAAACCTTATTTCGCAACAAAGATTGGGTTTTCCAGCAAGACTCAGCGCCATTCCATAAAGCAAAAACCACCCAAGCTTGGTTAAGGGAAAATGTGAATTGGAGCTCAGGGCCTGCCGAAAGTCTCACCCAAACTTGGAGTCTCTGAAGCGAGCTCTCGTGCGGGAAGCCAAGCGAATCCCGCTGGAAAAGATTCGTGCTGCGATTGATGAATGGCCAAACCGTTTAAGGGCCTGTGCCAAAAATAAAGATGGTCATTTTGAGTAAAAAATATATTTTATCGTTGATTATTATCTATGTAACGTCACCTAATGATTTTAGAAATATAAGTCAATTATTAAAAAAGTTATGCAACTTTTATTTCGTCTCAAAACTTATGAACACACGAGGTAATTTTTAGATATCAGATGCAGATCTGAACATTTTACATGTTGATCCTACACATGGTGGAGCCTCTCATGATAGCTTTATTTTTAACTACAGTCCAATAAAAGACTATTTAGAAGCACTAGCAAATGCTGGGGAAGAAGCTATTTTGCTCGGTAATCTATCCATTATAATTTAATCATGCTTTTCAAATTCAAAGGCATTCTAACTACAAACCTTTCCTTCAAAATTTGTCTTTCTTGAGCGTTTTGAGGTAATCTTACATATTTATGGAAAATATTTGGTTGGCATAGTGCATCTACAACTTCCTCTATGCAGCGAGAAGCTGATGGCTGCGATAAATATGTCCGAACATTTTCTTTAATTATTTTTTGGTAGCTTCCGTTTGCCAAGAACGATAAGGTGCACAATATCTGGGAACAGTAGAGTAAATAATAAGTCCAAAAGTGTAGGTATCCCATAGGGAGGGCTCACTATTATCAAGTATTTAATTATCATACCTTTATACGAGTTGATAGTCCCCTTCCTTGACGTTTTGTACACTTTAAATAAGGCTGTAACTCAAGCTCCAGTTGGTCAATTAATTCTTTATTCAGCCTATAAACTTTTATATAATCATCATCACGGGTCATCATTGATAATGCCCGGATTTGATAGGCTTGACGACGCATTTCATGATGATCTAAAGCTTGCGCCTCTTCAAATAGAGATTTTATTAGAAACATTCTAGCCATTTTCACAAACACCGAAATCCAGTAAAATTACAGAGAAATACTAGAGTTATTGTATAGTCCTTAACACTTGTTTTGGGAAATAGCCTTGTTTACATCCGAAAAGTATTTTTTAATATAAATTATTAAGTTTTCACGCCACTTTCACTCGAACAAGAGCAACTTATTATTTGACAGATAAATTCGTGTTCGAATGCGAAGTGAGCTGCGAAGTGAGAGGGGAATTCCCTTACCGAATACCGATCCAAATGTCATCCCATACATTAAACGTCAAAATCTCACAGTTGCTTTAGTTCCACTCACTTCCGATCTCGCAAGGGTGTCGCTAGTGTGCAATCGGTTTTAAGAGAATTCCAATTTGAAAACTCACCGCGGATTCAGATTCGAGTTTTGATAATAAGCTTTACAGAATCACACTGCAGATGAAGAAAATGACGGTGCTGATGCAGAAAATGCTGCCGATGATGTCGACGAGTGCTGCCGATGACGAGGATCCACCATTGGTAAATGATCAAACAAATGAAGTCGGCCCACTATCTCCAGCAGAAATTCCATCGACATCAGCTGCTTCAGTTGGTGTTGCTACTTGGAGAATAAGAAGTCGTGAGCTCATATGGAAAAGGAGTTTCTAACTGTCCACCTGTTACAATCACAGAGATAAGACAGTTTTTTGGAATAGTGATATTTACCTCCGTATACCACTACCCAACCGTAAGGTCCTATTGGTCCAAATACGGTTTTCAACCATTTATGCAGACAATGACTGTAAACCGATTTGAGAAAATTCGTTCGGTACTCCATTTCAACGATAACAGTTAGCACAAACCTTTGAATCATCCTGATCATGATCGATTACACAAAATTCGACCTTTGATTGATCACTTGAATGATAAGTTTTCTACAGTGATTCCATTAGAGCAAAGGCTATCGCTGGACGAGCAGATGTGTGCTACAAAAATAAGGCATTTCATGAAACAATACTTGGATATGCCCATAAATTTGAAGTATATAGTGGACATGACAATAAAAAGCTACCTGATGAACCAGATTTTGGCCCTGTTGCAAACACAGTTGTCCGATTGTGCCGAATAGTTATTTTGATAACTTTTATACATCCATCCCACTACTACATTATCTTGCTACGAATGGAATTTACTCCCTGGGAACAATTCAAAGAAATCGTTTAGGTTAATCCTGCATACTCCCGGAATAGAAACAATTTATAGCGACTTGTGTAGCAAGAGGATCATACGAAGAAGTTGTGGCGCACTGCGGTGGTGTTGATATATCAGCAACATGTTGGAAAGACAATAAGATGGTAACATTAGCTTCAGCGTACGTTGGATCGCAACCTGTGCAATCTGTCAATAGGTATGATAAAAAATTGAAAAAGGAAATTTGTGTTCCTTGCCCTCAAGTCATCAAAGATTACAATGCTCATATGGGTGGCGTCGATTTGATGGACAGCTTTCTAGGAAGGTATAGGATCAGAATAAAGAGCAGGAAGTGGACGATGAGGATGTTCTATCATCTTCTAGACATGGCTGTAATCAATTCATGAGTTGTCTACAAAAAAGCTAACGAAAACAAGAACATCAAAGTAGTGAGCTTAGCTGATTATCGATCTGAATTGGAAGACACTCTGTGTAACTTTCAAAAAAATGAACCTGTGAAACGAGGAAGACCATCCAGTAATAATATAGAAAAGGAATTAGAAGCGAAAAAACATCGCGGACCTTCAAAACCAGTCCCAACTATGGACGTGAGAACAGACGGTGTGGGACATTATGAAAAAAGGTGCGAAAAGAAAAATAAGTGTAAAGTACCAAATTGTAAGGGATTCACACGCATCGAATGCTCAAAGTGTAAATTGGCATTATGTCATACCAAAGATAGGAACTGTTTTGCAGAATTTCATAATTTTAATATTAAAACCTTATAAAACTATTACATAACAGCACAGAGAAAAACTAATATCCTAACGTACAACAGTAATAACAGTAACTTATTCCTAAGAACTTTGGTAGGCGTTAATGCATAATGTTGCCAATTGTCTAAATACACTTTTTTAAAATTAAACTATATATATAAAAAAAAAAACATTTTTTTAATATTTTTCCCTTATTTTATTTATATTATACACCCAATATATTTTTTTCTGTGAAAATCTAACATATTTGAAAAAAGTCATGCAGTTAAGGTAGGAGTGTCCGCTTTGGGCTTACTTCCCCTAATCAACTCTTGGCTCCAGTACAAAAAAGACCAGCTCAAAGCTTTGGTATCAGTAAAAAAATACAGCAACTGCGGATGTTTAAACTGGAGCTTGGAGAGACTTTCATAGAATCTTTCAGCACAATTAGTGCTTCAGATGATGCGGAAGATTCGGAAAGAGATGTTGAAGAACAGCCTCGACAAAAACGGACGGGTAACATAGTTTTTGTTCCTACCCCATCTAAAAAAAATCGAAATGAAATGCCCTACTAGCTAAACTACAAAACTAAATTACCTACATCAAGAACGGTGTAGTTATGCTAAAGTTCAAATACAGCTGCAAATGTATGTCATCAATAAGAAAAAAGGTTTTTTTGTGTGGCTCATCCAGATTTTGAGAAACTAAAAATGTAGATATCATTTTGATTGGGACTAATGTCAGCGATTTGTTACAAAAAATTACAGCTTTTTGGAAAGAAAGCAAATATTTATTCCCTTCTCATAAGAAGTACTAAAGAAATAAACTGGTACTTAAATTTCAAATTATTTTTAAAAATAAATCATCAGTTCATCACATTTTTTGTTTACCTACTTTGAATGAGCCGGTTGGAGACTGCACCGTTCGTATCTCGCGTGGCGTTAGGGCATACTCGTCGTTCGCAGTCTATGTCAGGTGATTTTTTCATAAACAGAAAGGTGAATAGGACTAGTGACATTATACACGAGCCCGGTTTTGATCAGCATCAGGATCAGCAAAAAATGTTTGGTCAGCATCAAGCTGCAGTGTAACCAGGGACGTAGAGCGTAAATCGCTCTTCAAGAATTTATTAGCGCTGCTGCTAATTAACTTTTTTGCGAGATTTCAGGAAAAAGTATATCGACGGGTTACGGACAATTTGTATTAACCGCCATTTTTGAAACTTTACACCAGAGCAGTTTAAAGTTTAAAGTTTCAGAAAAAAAATCATAACTATAACAAATCGCATTATTTTATCACAACAAAGATAATTTCTCTATCTTTAATTTGACTTTACTCATTATCTATAATTTGATTAATACTTTTGAGTTACTCATTATCTATAATTTGATTAATATTTTTTTCTGATATTCCTCTTTTTTACGAAAATATATGGCGCTTAAAACAAGGTGACCCAAAATTTTCATTTTTTTTTGTTCCAGGCTAAATGACTTTACCGCCTGAGGTTATGGTTTTTTGTTCCAGGCTTAATGACTCAACCGCCTACATTTATTAATACATGTTCCAAGCTAGTACCTAGAATTGAAAATACTAGCTCTAAGTACTTGCTTTTACCAAAAAGTTATTCATATTTTAATCCTAAGCTAATAAATTTAAATACCATATCTTAAACTGATAAATATGGCTAAAAATATGACTACATTTGTTTATTCGACTTATTGTATTAAGCGACATTTGACATGAATTTTACTAAGAGGCTAACTGTTTTAAGCGACATTTCTATATATTTATAAGGTCAGGCTAAATGGTTGAACGTATGCATCCTGTAAATTATTGTTCCAGGCAAAAAGGTTTAAACGACTGTGTGGTCATTTGGTAGTGAGCTTAAGTACACAAGCCTTAAGTTTGATAATATTTTGTGCCGGTTCATACATTGCACTTCGAAATAGGCCCAAAAAATACGGTTGTATTAAGCGACATTTTTTTGCTCCGATCATCACCAAACCGAGCTCAAACGACGCAGAAAAATCCGCTGAGTCCAAATATGTATAAAAGTCCGTATCCCAAAAAATGGCGGTTAATACAAATAGCCCGGAACCCCTCGATATATATTTTTTGCCATACTCACCACGCCTGGTAGGTGGACTGGCGAGCGAGTGTAAGATAGTGCATTTACAAGGAGCGCTGCTCCCATTCCCTGGTTAAAATCCCATTGTCGCCTTTTACGATACCTACCCACGGGTAGAAATGGGGTGATGACATTCTAAGCCGGCACCACACGGCAACATGATAATCATTTGTTTTTTAATTCTTGCATGTCAATTGATTTTTTTTCTGTGGGTTAATATTTTTTTTTTATTTTGTTTTGGATATCCGGACTATCGGGTATTTACCAGAGTACATCAATGTTTCTCCGAGGGGAGATATCCCGGACGCGGCATAGGCGGTGTTAACGACGGCAGACAGGTTAGGGACGTAGATGAAGAGGTTCTAAACGAAGTTGAAGCTGACCCTTCTACATCTGTAAGCAAAATAGCGCGACGCACAGGAATACCAAAAAGTACTGTGCACAATGTTTTAAAACGGTACGACCTACACCCGTTTCATGTACAGCGCGTACAGACATTAGAACCTGCAGACTACGCGAAACGGGTGTACTTCTGCAGAATAATGCTACGAAGAATAAACGAAGACCCTCAGTTTTTTAACAAGATTTTGTGGAGTGATGAGTCATCGTGCCGAAAAGATGGCTACATGAATAATCACAATTTGCATAGTTGGCAAGTAGAAAACCCTCACTCAACGAGGTAGGACAAGTCCCAACGCCAGATCAAAATAAATTTATGGACTGGCATTCTAAATGGACAAGTGATTTAGTGTAAGCAAATTAGATTCAGAATCGTCGATCAGATCGAATAATTCGTGTAGTTTTGAAAGTTACTACATTTATTCCTAAAGGTGTCCAGATGAATATACTAAAAGCCCCCGAGAGAGGGACACAAGCCCGCGGTGGGGGAGGGGGGGCAAAGGTCTCTTTTTCAAGGTTTTTGCTTGTAACTCGAAAATCATTCATAATATCTCTTTAGTGACTTCTACATTAATTAGCTACATTAAATTTCCTATAAATTACGTCTAAACATTTTTACTGTCCGATTAATACTTTAGGAGATACATAGTACTAAAGGTGATAAAAATAAGAAACAACATCTTTATAGGTAGGTATTTGACTAAGATGATAGATAAATCGCGCCACAAAGATCCTCGCTGTATGCCTCGCTCGCCGCATAGCAACCGTAGACAGAGAATACTATAGACTGCTGGATGTTTTCTATTTCACTCGCACAAGAAAAAGAGAGCAATATACTATGTGTGTATAAAAGACAGTGACAGAGCATAACATTTTTTGTCCCTCATCGCGTGTCACCTATTTCAAGGTCAGCACTTCATTTGCTAAACAAAGTTTGACATCTATGACGCGTGTGACAGTGGTAGCTACGCAAATTTAAAATTATTTCGGCAATTGTTTCGAATTTAGTATCAATTTTATGCTCAGTGTGTAGAGAATTGACGTAGGTATTGCGTCAAAATGGTACGTTGCAGTGTTCTCGGTTGCAAAAGCGACAGTGAGAAGAAAATTGCCGGATTGTCTTTTCATTCGTAAGTAGCTAATTATTACAATTTATTTCATAGTCATTTCACTTCAAATGGGTATTAAACTGTTTATTTTTACGTAAAATTTTTTAAAAGATACAATGAATGCGAGGTTTTCTATAAAATTAAGATAATATTCAGATAACCTCAAACGTCCAGTGTTGCAAGTAAAGTCAGCAGATATTACCCTATTTTAGGGGTAAGTGACAATAATGGTATAAATAAAGTAGACTGAACTGTTGCTTGCAGATTTCCCACCAAACCAGAACCACGAAATATATGGATAGCAGCAACTAAAAGAAATAACTGGATCCCAAAAAAAGGGTCAAAAATATGCAGTGTTCATTTTAATAGCACTAGTTTTTTAAAAATAGGAAATAAAACATATTTGAACCCCGAAGCTGTTCCTATTGAGGTAAGAATTTGTAGTTTTATTATTAATAATTACTTTTGTTTTACTTATTTTTCACCTTGTAATCTGAGGGCACGGCAGTGCCCCCGCCAAGACGAGACGAAGCACAAGGGCAGGGCATTACCTACCTTTTCTCAAAGTGCTTCGTCGTTTTTGGAACCCTCATATATTTTCTTATAAAAGTTATCATCTCCGTTGATCATAAACAAGCCTGAATATTACTACAGGTCATAATATCATCAAACCCGGTTGCGTCGACGTCCGCTATACCAATGGAGATTGGGGATAATCTAATTACGAACAGTTCTGGTTTACCATCAGAAAGTACCTAGATAAATTAGACGTAGCTTTGCACACCTTATTATTATATGATTACTTAATTTGAAATATTTCAGATTTTGACCACTTCAATGGCACAAAAGCCCGAAATACCAATGGAGATTGAGGATAATCTAACTCCAAAGAGTTCTGGTTTACCATCCGTAAGTACTTAGTTAAATTAGATGTATCTTTGCAGAAATTAACACACCTTTTTATTAAATGGTTACTTATTTTAAAATATTTCAGATTGTAACCTCTTCAATGGCACAAAAAGATACAGACTAAATTGAAATTGAAACCTCAAATAATTACCGCTTACCAAACGTAAGTACCTACATAAATATGTGTTATAGAAGGCGACTATTAGAGTTGATGAATCTAGGGATTAGGGAGCACCGTTCCCTGTGAATACAAATCTTGCACTGCGCTCACCGACCCGCCCGCCAAGCGTGGTGAGTATGACAAACGCCCCCAAATAGGGGGAGGCCCCTGTCCTGCAATTGACTGTTGTGGCTGTTGATGAAATTAACATCAATATCATATAATTAACTACTTATTTGGCCAAATATCACTGTTTGTCCTTGTTGTGGTTGTGTGCGGCCATATGAAATAATATGGTACATATAAAATTGCTACTAATTCTCTTATATTTTATTTGCAATTTCAGATAGCAACGAGTTCAATGACACAAAACAACACAGATAAATGTGAAACCACAACCGCCAAATACGATTCCAAAATAGATAAATTATTGTCAGTAAGTACCTTAATTATATTATAAAATATAGGTTATTGATTTAATTTTATTTATGAGCCTTTTGGGTCCCACTGCAGGGTAAAGGCCTCTCTCCCTTTCTTTCCACCTCTTTCCATATTTCGCTTTATCATAAAATAATAATTCATAAATACAACATATTTTTTCAACTTGGTATTTTCATGCATAATATCATAATATATTTATCTCTTTTATTTTAGAATAAATCACCAGAATATACACCGCGGACATTAAAAAGAAAATGGAAGAAAGAACACGAAAGAACTCAGGAGCGCTTGAAGAAGTTAAAAGCACTTCGGGAAAAAACTCGGAGGTTAACAAAGAAAGTGGCTGATTTAGAAATGATCTTAGCAGACTTAAAAACAAGATTACTTATTACATCAGAAGACTGTGAAATGTTAGCGTCAATCGATACCACTAACAAAGATTTCTTAAAGAAAAATTTAAATACTTTTCTGATCAGAAAAGGAAATATTCGCCATCACTCAGGAAATTCGCGCTTTGCTTAAATTTCATAAGCCCACGTGCATACTCTTACGTACGCAAAACGTTTAATTCTTGCCTGCCTCATCCATCGACATTACGCTCATGGTACAAAAGCATAGATGGAAGCCCTGGTTTTACCGCGGTATCATTGAACTGTGTTAAAATCTTAGCGAATCGTGAGAAAGAAAAAGGTAAAACTTTATTTTGCGCCCTCATTATGGACGAGGTGGCCATCAGAAAGCATGTGCGTGGGACGGGAAGAAGTGTGTTGGTTTCGTAAATTTTGGGGAAACTTTAGAAGGTGATAGTGTTAGCGTAGCTAGAGAGGCGCTTGTTTTTATGGTAATACCTAATCGCGCAAATGGCGCTAATTATGCCCAGGTGTTAGACGATGTCATGCTGCCCTCAACACGGACTGTCTATCCAGCTAATGAGGCACCAGAAATAATTTTCATTCAAGACAACTGTCCTATTCACCGATCGCAAGTTGTTAATGACTGGTTCCAACAGCACACCGATGTAAAAGTTATTCCTTGGCCTTCTAAATCACCCGATTTAAATCCCATTGAAAATCTATGGGGTATTATGGTTCAAAGATGAGACAATAGAAACGAAAGAACAAAAGAAGCGTTGGAAGCACATTGCACGGAAGTATGGGAAAATATTCGAGGTTCCAACTTATGTGCTAACCTGGTTGCCTCAAAGAGATCACGAATGGTATCCGTGATTGCTCATAACGGTGGACCCACGGGGTATTAATTTAAAAGTTTAAGTTATTTTTAAACATGTATGTAAGTTTTATTTATTTATTTAAAATCTACTAGTCAAAATCTTCATTTATGTAATACTTATAAAGTTTCCTGCACACTATATCGAACTGAGGGCCATGAACAAAACGTCTTGCTCACCTATAGTGAGTAGTCTATTATACTTACTTGTATTGTATCGTATCGTTATACAAAAAACCTTTGGCTTTGCGTCGGCACAGTGTGCAGGAACTATAATGCTCTGTTGCTAAAGGGAGGTTATGCTTCAATCCTCTTTTCAAATATTATTGAAAACGAATACTTAAGCTCTAACCTCCATTAAAATTAATAATTAAATTTATGACATGTTTTCATATTTTTAATAATAATCAACTTGTTATTTTTGTTCGTTTTCTTTTAATCACGAAATGCAAATAAAGTTCTGATACCCGAACATATGTCAAAATGATTTATTGTATAAAAAGCCTTAAATATTTCCTTTTCCAAAATGAAATAGTAAAGATAAAATTATGAAAAGTAGAAAGAATAACGACTATCATAAAAAATACACACAAAACAAAGCAGGAATCAAAGGGGTTTGAACTCGAACACGACGACTGTTTACAAGGTGATGTGTCTAACCATTACACCACCGCCGCTGTTAAATTTAGATGTGAAATTGTGAGTGGCTAGGCTAGAGTAATAAGAGAAACCAATAGCTACTTAGGTTGAAATCTCATCGACTCAGCACCGGCCGTAAGGAATCACGTGTCTGGGTCCTGCGAAAAACGCGTCATCTCCATAATGTCATCGTCGTCGAAACAGGTAAAGCTTACGACCGTCGTGCGACTTGGCGACAAATGATATCTTCTCATCAAGTCAATGCTAATACGCGAGTTGGGTGAGGAGTTCCCAATTCATGTTGAATTGTTGACCTCCTTCGACCCTGCGAAGACATTTACTAATCGCCTTTATGGCGCTCAAGGCGTTGGCGACTGGATAGGTACCGTTGCCCGCCTCTCGTGTTCTACTTAACGTCGAGACTCTTGAGCTTCGCTCTTCAGCGGCTCCACATCCTCGTCCAACTTCCAGCAATTACGCCAGGCCACCCTCTGTGAGGCAGAAAGAGGACAGGGGCATCGAATGCCGGTTCATCTCCAAAGTTAACTTCGGAGCCAGCACCTGTTCCGAGGATATCGGAAAATTCATTTCGGAATTCAAGTTAAGCGATCGCATTGAGAGGCCCAAGCCCACAAACGGACGCGATAAAAATTCCTTATCGCACCGAACCAACGCCGGCAAAGCCCACTCCAAGGCTGACGAGCCGGAACCAACCTCTTCCAGTCATCCAGACAGTCTCCCGGGCGCCGTCTCGCTTCATGAGGAGATTCAATTTTCTATGAAGAAGAACGAGGCCAGAGCCAAAACCTTCACCCCTTCAAAGTCGATTACTCCTCCGCTTCCCGCCGCTCGTGCCTCCATTCCACATGAAGCTAGCGGGAATAACGACAACATAGAGTTGCAGAACTCTTCGATCACGAAATTCGTTGAAGCTACGCTTAAATGTCAAATGCTCAATAATATCAGCAAGAGCGCAGTAGACTTCGGTCTCTCCACCGTTCATGATCGAACGCGCGCTACGTCTGTTCTTCATGTCATTTCAGAATCAGTCGAATACGACTCGATCTCTTCGCATTTTCGAACTCCACCTACGTTACTTCCTTGCGAGGATTTAGATGTGATTTTCGTCAATCCGAAAGGCGATGTGTCTGGCATAGCTGTCGGCAGCACGAAATTCAGACTTCCAGTTTTCATTGTCGGCGAACGGCGTTACGGCGTGTTCGTGTCGACTTAGCGTTTCGCGTTGCATGGCCTTTATGGACGCACGCGCAAAGGGCTTAAACCGCTGATGGTCATAACCATCATGTCAGCCTGTACGTGGTAAATGAGAGATGTACGAGGAACGGAACGTGCTTGAAACGTAAACAAACCTCGATTCATAATTTTAATAGTTTTTGGTGTAAATGTTATCAAAACTTACAAATCAGTGTACAAAGCGAAACAGTGGCCGATGCTTCATCACATACATTGAAGACACTGCAGTGGAACGCTGATATCAACACTTTCCTAGTCCAGGTACTCATAATTTTGGCTGTTACAAGTTTAATTTGAATTACCAACGAGATTGCCGGAAAACTGCTAGCAAATCAAACATTATAAATTATTCACACTGATCAGCTGATTGGCCACTTGACGTATGACAGATGACAATGTATTCCGTTCCATGCAGTTCGTAAACAAGTATCGCGTAAACCGGAAACGATATAAAAACCGTTGTTTAGCGAAATGTCACACCGTTGATCGTTTCCGGCTCGACCATTGCGAATTTGGTTTACTCAAGAATTAAGAGAGGGCGCTCGTTAAAATACGGTGTTGCCATATTATGAAAAATTTAATTGGCGGGAATTTTTTAAAAGACTTATAAAAGTTTGCGCAACGACAAGTAAGTACGATATTGAATATGTCCTTAAAGTGTGTAGTATGCTGCAAGAACATCACAGGCAAACATTTTATAAAATGCTCAGAGTGTACATATACATACCACGTAGACTGCGCCCAAAGATCGGAATTAATTTTCAGTTTGATGTCTGCTGAAAAAAAGCAGAAATGGAAGTGCTTAGCTTGTTTGACGCAATCAAAGAAAAAGTCATTGGCGACACCACCTACCAAACCGTATATTAAAACTACAACAGCAAGCAAAAACATCCCCACCCAGCCGTTATCTAGTTACGACGCCGCTGCCGTCCCCAGTAATCCTGTTCTAGTGGGAAAAACACAACAACAGGTTCATCTTTACTCTGCGAATTCCGCTTCACATGAAACAACCATAGAAACCTCTGTGGAAGAAAATTCGAATGAAACCGCAACATCAGACGACTCTCAAAAATTTATGGACGTACAAGAAGAATACGATATTACGGATCAGCAGGTAGACTATGGAGAAATTATACAAGAAGCTAGACCTGACGCTTGTAGTACTATCATCAATGTACCAACGGATAATTCGTTTCTTCCTTTACCTGAAGATGAAGTCTTGCAGAGCTCTATAGTGCCTCAGCGAGCAGAAAACAGTTTTTTGTATTCGAGTAAGTTTTCAAATAAGACAAATGAGACTTGTGGTCAAGACGAAAACAGTGGCTGGGTAAATTGTGTCAACCGAATGAAGAATACTTCTTTAAATGATTTAAGTTTAATGAATAAATCAACTAATGCTCTTACTAGCTCAGCGTCGTGTAATAGTCTCCCGGAAACAACTGTTAATGACGAAGTATCAAAACTGAAATTGTTGAATGAGAAGCTACGAATGGAAATAGATAGTGCAGATGAAGTGATCAGCAACCTTATGCTAGAATTTGCGACACCAAATCTTAACAATACGCATGTACAGGGCAAAGTTCACGATGAACACACGCGGTAAACAACGCGTAGCGGACGTGTCGTCAGAATGCCCGTGCGTTTTATGTAGGTTATATAGGTAAGCATTATTAGTTCTTATTTAATGTAAGTTCGGTAGAATTATCCACACTCGCATAAGGCAAGCTGCAGAGACACTAGCTACAAATCATCTTGATGGTCGGTTATCCATACATCATGGGCAAATATAATAGCAGAAATGAAGAAATTTTCGTCGCACAGGCAGGAGCAAGCCACCAGATCGAAGATTTGAACAGCAAGATGAGCGCCTATGGCATAGCCGTAGTAGCAATCACGGTCAGTGTCATGTTGATTTTAATTTGTCTCTGTTGTAAGCGTTGCAACAAATGCACCAAGAATTGGGTTCAAGGGCAGTTACGAGATGAAATAGCTCACAGTAAACAGAATTACAAAGTTCCAACTCAATCAATACAAATATTCAATCCGACAAAAATCCGAATACAATAACAATCTTGTAATATTATACTCTAGGAAAAAAAAAATATACAAACTGAAACAGATTTACACAACATGGTTAAACAATGTAACACTATACAAATGACATAGTTTTTACGGAATTAATACATTATTTTAAACTTCACACAAAAAAAAAATAACGTCTGTCAAATTTTAACGAAATTTTGCTCATAAAATATATACGTAATAGACTAACGTGAACAAGTAAGTAATTCATATGAAAATTAATAACTAAGAAAATACCACCTTAGTAGAAGGTGTAGAACACTGCTGTCCGGTCCTTGTCTGGGTATCTGGTACTTGTGGCATTACCTTTATAGTTTCTTGTTAAAAATTTGATAAAAATTCTTTTTCACCCAAATTTTAGGAGGGGTGTGATGTAGGGGCATGTGCACCTACCAAAATGCTTGCGTTTGCGATTTGCATAGCCACGAGGCGCGGACACGCCAGTCGTCCCCCGCGCTCGCCCAGACATAGACATGCAATAGAAAGCATGAACTTTGTGACTTTAATTAAGTACTAATTACTGAGTTGTAACATGTGTTGAGAACTGTGCAATATACCCGGACTTTCGTGAACTGATTTTCCTTGTTTCATTGTGAACACGCAACCTTCAAATAATCACCAGTCTGCCGCCTCACGGCCTAAAACTAAGTACACACCTATAGACTCAGCTAAACTCATACTACGTACAGAACCTTTAAAGTTTGTCCAGAACCGTTTGATCAACTATACACAATACATGGTGATATTGTAAGTACTGTGAACAATACAAACATTGTGCCACTTGTGTACGCTCTAATGAGTGATAGACAACATTCGTCCTACGTGGCTTTGTTTTCTTTAATTAAATCCCAAGTGCCCTGATGGAATCCCACAAAATACAAAACTGATTATGAAAAACCAGCCATGGGCGCCATCGCTAAAGTTTTTCCATCTGTAACAGTGAGCGGATGTTACTATCATTTTAACAAGGCTATTTGGCGTAAAGGGCGCGAGCTCGAAATCACGAAATCGAATAATCCAACAAAAATCCGCGAAGTGGCATTGAGCGCTGTGCTCCCTTTACTACCGCAATCTGAAGTTATGAACGGCTGGTCATATATCACACGGAAAAAAACAGAAGACGAGAACATGATAAAGTTTCGTGCCTATATGACAAAGCAATGGTTAAAAGAAGATTTTATACAAATTTGGAATGTATACGGAAGTCAGCATCGCACAACTAACTGTTTGGAGGGCTGGCACAACAAAGTGAATCGTGAAGTAGGAAAAAAGAAGCCCAATAGCATACATTTCCTTAACATCATACAAAAAGATGCATCATTGTTCACAGTCAGACACACGATGATAAAAAACAAATTCAAAATGTTTAAAGATAGACAGAAGAAATATGTACTCAAGGACGAATTCATACAAGAAATGCAGATGGAATTTTTGCAAGGGGATATGTCTGTTGGACATTTTCTGGAAACACTTAGACATTAAGTTTCTGTCTAAGTAGGTATAATCCTTAGTGTTTTAAAAAAAAAACATTGTAAATATTATTGAAAATCTGTGATTATCAGAAAATAATAATTATTAATTATGGTTAATAATCTGTGATTTTGCCTATAAGTACCTAAGGGAAGCATAATGTTGACTTGTTTTATTTAATTCTACAACCTTTTTGACATTAAAAAAAAAACTGTATTAATTAGTGATTATCTGTGATTATCAAACAACGATTAGTATAAGATTAATCTGTGATTGATTGATGAGTGTAGCTATAATAAGTAAGCGGAACATAATGTTGATATTTTCAATATTTTTCTGTAAATTTTTGACGTCATATTTTTCTAATGTTGTAAGTCAAACATTGTGTTGATTTTTTTTTATTTGATTCTATAACACAACAAATAAAAAAGCTGAAATCTATCGTTAAGTATATTTTTTTTCTGGGAAGGAGTCGCAGCAATTGTCACCCCCCCGGTGACAACTTAGAAACATACTTCCCATTTGTCCCTTCTAGTCAGCTTTCAAATGGAACAGTTGGCACTGACAACCGGGAAGACAAATCCCAGCTGTCACCCCAGGGGACAGGGGTAGGGGGGACTGCTGGGAACATTTGACCAAAAACCCCAATGAATATTTAGTTAGGAGAGAATACTTTACTTACAAAAAATGCCTCACCTACCCTTCAGGGGAACTACTAAAATGTTTTTTTGCGATGCAGGACGTAATTACAATGATAATTGAGAAAATAAGTGATAATAATAACATAAAAAAATATTGTAATTTAATTATTGCGGCCATTGTGAATTTTAATTTCATAAAATGTAATGCGCATAGGGCGCAATTAGTTGAATTTGTATGCAATATTTCATGCAGGTTTTTTTTTTGTATAACTGGTGCCGTGATGTAAATAAAATATTAAACGGCTCCAGGGCGGAAAACAATGATATTGATTTTGTTAAAAAACAAGCCCAAGAGTATTACAAAAGAAAAAATAAAAAATAAATGTAAATATGTGTGTTTTCATGTTCCCAGTTTGTCATCTTATTAATTGCTATTGTGCTATATGATGTTAGTACTTAGACAACACTATTGTATCTGTCATTGTTATTATCGATTAGGGACATCCCTATGCAATAAACAATTGACCATCATGGACGCCTTGTTTCAATCAACTAAGAATAACATTTTAATTAGGCTGGAGCTGGAGTAGGTAGGTATTTCAGTAGACTAGCTAGCTATCGATATATTTATAGTAGGATGTAAAATGTTGCCAGAACATGTCGCCAGAGGGCGCTGCAAAAAATCGCGGCTGATCTCTCTATACCCCCCTATATATCAGTTACTCTATGGCAACTGGCACTAGCAGGCAGGCTACCGCCCGCACCCCGCGAGCCACACCGCGCGCCCTCCCCCCGACAAGCGCTGCGCCGCGCGCGCCGTTCGCCTCGCCGGCTCCACACCAGTACGCTCACAACGCTTACGGAATATCCACGCTGCTCTTGTTCGCAAACGTGCCGTTTCAATAGTTCGTGTTTCGTTGGTTTATTTGTTACAAAATGCAACCATCATGACTGATAAATGTATAATTTGTGAAAAGGACGTGACTAGTGACCGTAGTGTAGTATTCCTAAAAGGTATTCAAGGCTTGATAAAGGCTAGTAAACATAGAAAGGATGGAAAACATATTCTGCTGGCAGGCGCGGAAAGTGTTATTGTTCATAGTATTTGTCGAAAACGATACACACGAACCAGTTCAATAATTGCTGATCTCAGAGAACCAGTGCCATCTACGTCTTCTGCTGCAACACCTGGCTTGCGGTCATCGCAGCAGTTATTCGATTTTAATTCACAGTGCCTCTTCTGCAAGGAACGTATAGATGATGAGTTCTATGCCAAAGAAAAACGTCGTCAGATATACCCGGTTCGCATTTTCTGCTACAATTCTTGATGCTGCTAAAAAGCGGAATGATTATTGGGGTAATGACGTTTCTCTTAGAATAACAAATACCGGTGATCTTGTTGCTGCTGGAGGTATATACTACGGCGACTGTTATAAGCGCTTTTTATTGACACGTGAATCTACTGAAGGGAAAAGTAGCGGTCGTCATAAAGAAGAATATGTCTCTAAAGCCATGGAAGAAATACAATGTTTTATGGAACAAAATAAAGACTCTCAGAAGACCATAGATGAATTGATGACACAAATTAAGGGGTAAAAGCCAACTGCAAAAACAATTAAATCGAAACTTATGGAGATATATGGCGATAGAATACTGATTAGTCAGTCAAAATCGCATAAAACCGTTATATGCTTCCGTGACATTGGGCACAAGATCTTGAATGAGACATGGTACAGCTCTCAGTTTGAAAATGAAAATTAAGAACGCCTACGAATGGTGAAAACGGCAGCAATGATAATCAAGCAGGATGTGCAGTCTCGTGTCCATGATACGAGTCATTATGCACCCAGTGGTACATTTCTTAACGATGCTGAGACCGTAATTCCTGAATCACTCAAACTATTTTTGGATGCACTTCTCACCCGCAAGACGAATAATAAGATAACCAAAATAAAATTAATTTCATTAGCACATGCTATCATCAGCATAGTTCGTCCGAGAAGCTTCATTTCATCGGTACTTCAAGGAATTGCATTTTTTATCCATAGAAAGTTCGGTTCAAGAAGCTTACTAGATCTCCTATATAATCTAGGGTTCAGTGGTTCCTACTACGATGCTACCATGCTCGAGTTGTCTGCAATATATCACGACCAAGAACCTATACCGCCTGAAAGTTTCGTGCAATTTGTATTTGACAATGCAGACTTCAATGACGCTACTTTAGACGGCCTGGACACGTTTCATAGCACGGGAGGCATTTCCTGTATTACACCTGCTGACGCTGTACCACCTGGAAATGCGGTAACAAAATTAACTAAAGCTCCCGCTGCTATACAAACCGGAACTTTAGGAGTCCAGCAATTGCACACATATAGCAGGCTTGCTAAGGGAGGACTTAAACAAATTATGATACAAGATGTTACCCAATCAGATTTGTTGTACAAAGATACGACTGTACCAAGTCTGAGTGATATGCTATGGATAAGTGGCAAGTGGCTCGAAGTGCCTGATGTACCCGAATGGAAAGGTTTCATGTACCAAGTCTGAGTGATATGCTATGGATAAGTGGCAAGTGGCTCGAAGTGCCTGATGTACCCGAATGGAAAGGTTTCATGCTATGTATTCAGCCAAGCCAGAACTTTGACAAAAGTGCTGTTATCCCTTTACCTTTCATAACTTCACCTCCAACTGACTATGACACAATATACACTGCATTGAAATGTGCCGCAGATAAGTGCCTGACTCAAACATGTTTTGTCTAGGGATTGCAATTGCTGGATCCAGCATACAGCAATCCAGCTGGATCCAGCGCCTTTTTAAACATGCTGGATCCAGCATACAGTGCTGGATCCAGCGATGCGGATCCGCAGACGTATTAATTTCTATTTAGTTCCAAATTGCCGCCTTTATCAAAACGGCGCGGCGACGTTGCCGTTCTGTCACCATAGCACGTGCCACATGTGCGAATGAATGGCAACGCCGCCCCCTCTCTCCACCTGTACCGCTTATGTTTGTTTATTTTATAAATCAAAGTTGAATGAAAGACAGTGATTAACTGCCCAACATGTTTCTTGTATAATTGACGATAAGAGGTTGTGATATTAAAGAACTGAATCTTAGATCTTGATATAGTATGTTCCTAGGGCAGGCGGAAATTCGTACAATGACACGAAGTATTATTTTATCATCAAAATAAAACGATACCTATCGCTCTTCATACACTACTTTATCGTTTACGCAGCGTACCGCTTTTCATGGTACAGTCTCAAGCAGAGAAAACGGACCCCTCTCTTTATAAATGGAGCCAGACAACATCTCTGTTGCCTGGCGCCATCTGGCATTAAGTTAATGCACCGCCGCCATCGTATCGTTTGTTTGTCACAAACTTGTTTTTCGAATTCATCCAAGCCTTGGGTATTGCTAGGATAAATAGATAGAATTCAAAAAACTTGGTGAAGAAACAATTAAATACGAAAAACACATTTTGGTCACAAGATTTGAACCTAGATTCTTGCGTTCTCGAGCCTTACCGCTAAACCACTGCGCCACCGAGCTCTTGCTAAGAATGGCGAAAATTCCCTTCTACTTCATATTGTGCATGACGTCACAGTAATCTTTCTTGATGTGTCGAACTCTTTCTAAGCAACTATATGAGGGTAGGCAAAATTTATAAAATGTTAAGGTAGGTTCACACGCGTGCGTTCAACTCTACATTCAACGTGCACATTCACATTCACGGGCGTGTAAACGGTACGCCCGAGCCCGTGAACGCGCCTGTGAACGTGAATGCCGCGAATCGGGCAAGTGTCGGTTTTTTGGCAAAGTTCAAAGGATGAATGTGCGGGCGCCCGGTGACTGTTTACACGCGCGCGGGCAATCAGTCTGTCCCGCGCTTTCGCGACGAGTGGATCTTCATGCAAGTCGCTTCGATACGATCGGATATTACAACATGGCGGAATGGTCAAACGAGACAATTTTGACGTTCCTGGAATATTACCAGGAAGAAGAAGTATTATGGAACCCCGGACATAAATTCCATAAGGACAAAAAAAAAAATTCACGATGCTTGGACGAAAATTGGTAGATTATTAAATGTGTCAATAAAGGATTTGAAAACAAAAAAGGAGACCCTTATGGGAACATTTAGGCGCCATCTGAAGAAAAAACAAGAATCTATGCGATCTGGTGCAGGTAGGTACTTATGTTTACTACGTACAGTTGCACCTTTTCAAAAGCTAAAAATAAAAATTAATTAGTTAATTATTTATTTTACCTAGGCTTAGGCCAAGATTGGTTTGGTTTCAAATCCGAAGGTCCCAGGTTTGATTCCCGTATCCCGTACATTTTAGTGATTAATCATATTTTTCAGGGAGTGACGAGATATATGAACCCATTTGGTTTGCATACCAGATAATGGAGTCCTTTCTACTGCCTGTTTATTCCAGTAGGACTACACTCAACACAGAAGAGGTAAATAAATTAGTTTCGTATGTTTTAATCATTATACAGGGTGTAAGGGACAGCCTTCCGAAAAGGACTATACGTCGGAAATGACAAAATTTTTCGACCTCCCATACAAAATCCCAGTCGAGCTCGGCCGATTTGTATGAAAAGTTGAAATTTTTTTTTCATTTCCGACTTATAGTTTCTTTGAGAAAGTTGCTCAGAATGATGGTCTGAAGCCATGGTTTAAGTTTTCGGAAGGCTGTCCCTTACACCCGGTATTTAAATAAAGGTACTATTAGTATTAGTAACTTAGTAGGTACATATTAGTTTGATGAAAATAGTTCGTTTTTTTTTCCTGGCGGCACGGTACGCCGTAGGGCCCGGAGGTCATGGGTTCGAGTCCCGCCTGTGTCATTTATTTTTCAGTTTTTTCTATTCTATATGCGTTAAAAAAAAAAGTTATACATTTATATAATTTTAATATAATATGTAGGTAGGTACATTGTTAGTGAATAGCCCTATAAAAATATGAAGAAAATTCGTCCCTGATTTCTCTAGCGTTCAGAGGTGATCTTCGTGCTATCATTGGCAAATCTCTTATAGCGTTATATCCATCTGCATTTGTTCGCCACGATCCAGGCCTTGTCAGATTGCCGTTATCATCGTATTCATCAAACGTTCCTGGAGGAGTATATCTTGCTGCGGAATTTTTACTGTTTCTGAGAAAGTTGTGTAGCAGTACACATGTCATTGTCAATTGTGATACAATATCTGGATCCAGATCAATTGGTCGTCGAAATATTCTAAATACTGCACTTAAGATTCCGAATGTGTTTTCCACCACAACTCGGGATCTGGACAGACATTTATTAAATATCCTTTTTTGTGAATCCGAATCATGATTGCCAGGGTATGGTTTCATTACATGTGTACTGAGTGCAAAAGCACCATCGCCTATGAAGACATATGGTACATCAATATTTGATCCGGGAAGAGGACATGGTGTGGGTAGATCTAATTCGTTTCTACAGATTTTCTTCCATAACAATGAATTGTTGAATACACCACCATCACTTATTCTTCCTTGGCTTCCTATGTCGGCAAATATAAATTTATAATTGCTATCCACTAGTGCCATTAGAACAATGCTAAAAGTCTTCTTATAGTTATAAAACTCGGTTCCACTGTGATAAGGGTTTTCCATTACGATATGCTTGCCGTCTATTGATCCGATACAGTGTGGAAATTTTCTTCTAAATCCTTTTTCGATATCTAACCAACCGTCCGCTGTTGTGGGCATCTGAAATGATAATAGCATATATTAGCATTAAATTAATTAAAATACCTTTTTTACAGACACCATCAACGTCATCAGAATCACATGATTCACAAATACCAAAAGAACCTTTTGGAGATGAAACAACACCCGAACTACATGAAGCTATCGACAACGAAAGAACTGATAGCCAAGTGATGGAAACATTACAATCGCCAAGGACTCCAACCTCACAGATGCAGCCTACTCAAGCAAAAAATATCCGTCGTCGCTCAGTACCCAGTAGTAATACAGCCGAGCAGCAAATGGCTACAGCATTCGGTCAATTGACTAATATTTTAGGACAACGTCAATCACATACTGCAATTAAAGAAGATGATGACTGCGATCTCTACGCCAAGCTTTTGGCTACAAAATTGCGAGAACTGTCCAAAGACGAACGTAAATTAATAATGTATGAAATAGATGGCATATTTGTTAATAGAATTCAGTGCAGGCTACCTAGACGTGAAACACCATCTCCACTATATTCAAACCCATATTCTAGACCACCGTCAGTATCGACTTCATGCAGATCACAAGCGAAGCGAAGCCGACCTTCAAGTACTTTAAGCTCATATTCCGAACCAATTTCAAACATTCATGCATCAAATCAACCTGTTGAACTCTCAGATCAAAGCACATCTATTAAATGTGCAAACGACCTCTTAATGCAAACCCCATCCTTTCAATCTGCAAACGCACACTCAATCCAACCCCCATCTTTTCAGCCTGCAAACACGCACTTAATCCAGTCAGACATTTATTCAGTCCAATCTCCATATGTTCAATCCGCAAACTCGTACTCAATCCAATCTGCACACACACAATCCGCGAACACGTACTCATTCCAACCTGCACACACACAATCCACAAATGCGGACTCAATCCAGACTAAACCTAACATTATACAAATTGCATTAAGAAATTCATTTGAAACATTCGGATCTAATGAAACAAGTGAACTAATGAATGAACCTAATAATTAATTGTCATTGTTTTTGTTTGCTAACAATTTTGTTGTCAGTGTCTGATTTTTGTCTTTGATAGCTTTATTTTACTTCAGTAATTTGTGGTGATTTGTGTTTATTTTATCAATAAAAAACCTTAAAAATATATCTACCTTTACTTCATCTTTTAGAACTTCATTAAGAGCTCTAGAGACTTCCCGTATAATTCCTGATATAGATGCTTTGGAGACTTTAAACAGATAGTGTAGACTTCTGTAGCTATCACCAGATGCTAAAAATCTTAGCGTCATGATAAGACGAAATTTCGCTGGAATAGCTTCTCTGAAATCTGTGTCTTGCTTAGAAATTATCGGTGAAATTTTACTCAGCAAAATTTCAAAATCAGTAAAGGTCATTCGACAAAAATTATCGAACTCTCCAGACGGTTCATGCAAGAGCTCAACAAATTTTTCTTCTATGAACTCCCTGTAAACGAAAAAGAAATTATGTATTTTAGGAGCCCTGGAAGTGTGAAATACATAAGGTGTCCCACGGCGATGCTTCATCGAGGGGAAGTACCTTAAAATATTGAAAATAGAACTATTTACAATAAACAACTGCATTCACAAATTCTTTTTAATTCTACGAGTTTAAAATATTTTATTATCGTCACACGACGAAACTAAAAATAAAGAAGTCAAGATTTTCGCCGGTGACTTTCGAACACACGGTGGCTCAGTTGGTTAGAGCATCGGCACGGTACGCCGGAGGTCGTGGGTTCGAATCCCACCCATGTGAAAATTTTGGTTTCTATAAAATTATGTGTTATTCACATATATAGCACTGAAAGTGCAAAAAAATTAAAAAAAAATTAAAATATTTTGTTAAAATTAAAAAAAAATTTTTTTTTTAATTAAAATCTGTGAATGCAGTTTAAATTGTTTTTAAAAATAAACTAATTAGGTAATTTTGTAAGCATTTTACATCACTGAATCACGATCGGAGAAAACACAGGTAAGTACTTACTTGGTACGATTTTTGTGAACTTTTATCATCCACCACCTTCTTTGCAGTCTTTTTCTTTTTCTGCGTCGTTCATAATTTTGTTTTTTTTTCCAATAAAAATAAGTTAAGCCAAAGGATATGGCACCAACAACACCGAGATCCTCGCTGCTCGCCATTCTGGCACTGACTGACACGACGGCGTGCGTGTAAACAGCTTGAATGTCCGCCGGCCCGGGACGGGCTGCATGCCGCGCAGCCCGCCAGGCAGCCCGCCGGGCTGCACGGCGCGCGTGTGACCGTAGCATTAAATTTAATTTCTGGTGTTTCGCTTTGTTCACAAGCTAGCTTCGCTACCGCTTACGTGTGCATACTGTTTCGGATAGTTTTTATGGTTTAAGATACTTCATTTCTCAAAAGAATACATATTGATTCACTTACTGAGAAACATAACATTTAAGGTTAGGTATAGACTAAATATCTTAACAACGGATATGAACGCACGTTTTTAAATAAGTGAACAAACTAAACTTTATAGAAAATCAATAAAAATGTTTGAATGTGTAATCTTTAAGTGCCTTTTTAAAAGTGTGTAATGTTTTCAAGTTTTTGATATCTGTGGGTAGACGATTATAAAGCTGCACTCCCTCGTATAATACACACCTTTTGCCTACATTTGTTCTTGGCGGTCTAACACACAGCCAGCTAGCTCGCCTCAACACACGCTTTTGCACTGTTACTTTTTTCGTAAAAGTGAGCTGTGAATGCAGATCCTTGTTTATAATTTTCCGAATAAGTATACAAGTGTTGTAAACGTAGGTTTGTGTGACATTCATGATACGAGTTGACTTGTACAGTTTTTTAGTAGCCGTTAGGCGCTTGTAATTGAAGAGCACTTTAATAAGTTTGTTTTGAGTCCTTTGCAACTTAGCCAACTCAGTTTTAGAAGCCGATCCCCATAGTTCTATTAAGTAATCTAGGTGTGGTTTGACGAGCGAATTGTAGATCGTGTATTATTTTTGGATTATAAACTAACAACTATGGCTCGATTATCGGTTTTTTTGAAAGCTAAGATTATTGTGCTTTTTGAACAAAATCGAGGCATTAAGAGTATTGCTCGAGAACTGGGAGTGGCGGTAAGTTTTGCTTCTATTTTTATAAGCGATACTTATATTTTAATTCGTTTGATAATAGGGTTGGGATTAGTTCACGGAATAAATTGCTTTTATTTTTACAGAGAAACACAGTTCGTCGATGGATAAAAAGATACCAGGAAACTGGTGATGTAAAATGTGAAAGACAGGGTCTGCGACCAGTGGCTTATACTGATGAAACGTATCGTCACCGTGAAATTGTAAGACTCCATACCAATGAGTCCTTCAAGACCACGAGATCAACTGCACAGTTGTTTGGGATTTCGTTGGATACAGTGCGGAGACATTTACATGCTGCGGGGATCCATAATTACAGACCAGCTAAAGAAATTAAACTTACCGAGGCTCACCGTCAAGCTAGAGTAAGATTCGACAGGGAGTATTTGAGTTTCGATTGGAAGAAAAATGTTTAAAATCGGACAAAGATGGACGAAAGATACTGTGGAGAAGACGAGGACAGCGTTATAATCCACAAAATGTTTTACCGCTAAGAACCAGTGGCAGAATATCCTTAGGTGAGCATATTTATCATAATTTATTCATTTTTGTTTTAATATTTCATTATTTCAGTAGTAGCAGAATTTATTTTAATAATTTAAGTATTTTAGTTACATAATATTTAAAAATAAACTTTTTTTAGTTCTCTTACACAAGTATAGGTTTGAACTTGTTATTTTGGCAAGTTATTATATTCAATTATTTTTACTTCCAGATTATTGGGGTTGGATGTCCGTTATACCTGGAGAGTTGACTGAAGTTGGCGGCCGCATGACAGCTCAACTGTATTTACAAATATTAAGGGACGTCATGTTGCCATCAGTTCGTGCAATATATCCAGAAGGACAAATTTATTTTGTGCAAGATAATTGCTCGATACAATGGAGTAGCTGTCATCGCAAAATGATATAACTACCATAAATTGGCCTGCTAAAAGTCCGAATCTAAATCCTATAGAAAATCTATGGGGCCAAATGGTTTTGAACTGAGATACCAGTGAAATAAGAAACGTTGAAAGTTTGCAACAAGAAGTTAAAAGGACTTGGGAGTTAATGCGGCGTAGCAATATCTGTTCTAATTTATTAGATAGTATGCCTAGCCGATTACAGGACGTCATTGAAATGGACGGTTACCCCCTCCGTAACTAAATGCGGTGCTTTAAAAAATCATTTGGCTCCACGGATTTTTGTTTTTTTTTTTAATTTTTACTTGAGACGTAAAATTGTTATCTTGGATAACATGTTTGTTCTCTCGTAAAAAGTCATAGACAAGTGATTGGAAATATTACAATCTGTATAATAAATAACGATGTATTTTAATTTAGAATTATTGTAAATATGTAAACTGAAACTTGTTTTTGAATAAAGTTACTAATCAGTCTTTTTTGTTTTTCTACCATTTTCTATCAATGTTATTTAATGTGATCTTGATATTCAAAATAATTTTATTAAAACGCAAACAAAATTAAAATCAAAAATATGTGACATAAAAAAAGGCACGGAAGTAGGGATTCGAACCAGTAACATCATTCACGAGCGCCCATTTCTTAACCACTAGGCTATCTGTGTGTCACATGATTGGTGTGAAATACTCAAAGTGTTTTCGCAATATGAAGATAAAAATATGAAGGAAACTGACGCAGATGGCGCTGCTAGTCACGACTTTGACTAAAAGCACCAATAGAATGTCGCTGAACTTAGACATTGTGACATTTTCGACCAATCACCACTCACTGCTCGTGTTGTGATGTTTCCTACATGTTTCCATAGATGTCGTCACTGGGGGGGGGGTCCGTTATCTCTGCTTGCGACCGTACAAGGTGAGGTGAGCGACGGGGTTGTTCAGAGATAACAAACTTGTTTTGACATGTCTGGATGAGGTGCGGATTAGGAAGCACAGCGACACGCATTTCGCTTTGAAATGCGCTTGCGTGTGGACAGTTTGAGTTTGGATATTTTCGATAATTTAAATAATGGGTTTTTTGGTTATTGTTTTCTGTTAAGTTTTATTTTGTTGTTAAGTTTTGTGTGAGAATTGGTTTTTCGCTGGACTTGTTCAAATAAGTGTTATATTTTGTAAACGATATGGAGTCGGGTCCTTCAACATCAAAACCATTTAAAGACTTTAGGTTACCAAGAAAGAAGCGCAAGATAACGCATATTTCCGAAAATGAAAAAACAATGATTGTAAATATGTACAAGAAACGTGGCCTACTGACAAATATGCGTCAAAAATGGATATGAAAAAGAAGGCGGCTGATATTTTGGGCATTGGAAAAACCTCTGTCTACCGTGTTCTAAAGGAATATAAACAAACGAACACCGTTAGGCCACCCGCTCTGTCAAAAAAAAAATCTAATTTGATTGCGAGCGTGGATGAGTTTGATAAGTCGTGCATCAGAAAAAAAGTGCATGAGTTTTATTTAAGGGGCGAGATACCCAATTTAAATAAAATACTGGAAGCGGTCAATTCGGACGAAATGCTACCCAATTTCAGCCGTACATCACTTTGGCGCCTGTTAAGACATTTGAAATTTAAATACGTAAAAAAGAAAAGAAACAGCGCTTTAATTAAAAGGTATGATATTGTTTTATAGCGCATCAAGTACCTTAAACAAATAAAGGAGTTTCGAGATGAAGGACGACCAATATATTATTTGGACGAGACTTGGGTTAACGCAGGTGAGTTCTATAGGATTTTTTTCTTATCAATTGCTTAAAACCCTGATTGTTTTAAGAAAAGACAAGTAAAATAATTGTTTTTTGTTTTCTAAATTGTTTATTAATTACGTATTGAGTGCTGCGCCCGAAACCGCGTATTATTTTTAATTCAATAGTTTGTTTTAAGAACCCTGTATAATTGAAGATACTTTGTATTGTACAGTATCAAAATAAGTATTTGTTTTTTTTTCAGGTCATACAGTTAGTAAAGCGTGGGAGGATACGACAGTGAAATCTGCAAAACAAGCCTTTTTAGAAGGCTTGTCAACGGGAGCCAAGAATCCATCAGGCAAAGGAAATCGTTTAATTGTCGTACACATAGGAAGCGAGAAAGGTTTTCTGCCAGGAGGTCTGTGGATTTTTGAAAATAAAGCGACAGGAGATTACCACGAGACCATGAACGCCGAAGGTTTTGAAAAATGGTTCGAAGATATTTTAAAAAAAGTCGAACCAAATGCTGTCATCGTGATGGACAATGCAAGCTATCATTCGAGACGTCTAGAACGATTGCCGGTCACAAGCTGGAGAAAACTTAATATTCAAGAATGGCTTTCCTCAAAAAACGTCGCATATGAAGAAAAAGAAACTAAAACGGAATTACTTGCAAAAGTAAAAGATGTAAAAGATAGGTATCAATCCTATGTCACAGACGAAATGGCAAAACAGGTAGGCATTGAAGTGCTACGCTTGCCGCCGTACCACTGCGAGCTTAATCCTATTGAGCTGGTGTGGGCGGATGTAAAAAACTACGTAGCCCGAAATAACACAACTTTTAAAATGGTATATGTCAAAAGGTTATTTGAGGAAGGCCTGAATAACATTGATCAGGCAAAATGGAAAAACTGTGTCGACCACGTGATAAAGGAGGAAACGAAACTATATGGACTCGACCATGCAGTGGATAAAACTGTTGACAATTTCATTATTAATGTGACTGATTCTTCCACGTCTTCGTCATCAGAAAACGATAGTGAAACCAGTGACGATGAAGGAAATTCACCACTACATTAATTTCAAATTATATAAATATACAAGTATTATTAATTAATTTTCATAAAAAATGTAGATTCTAGCAAATTGGCATTACACAATGTAAACATAACACACAAAATAACATAACACAATGCTGAAATAGTAATCCCACCAAAAACATAAATGTGAAAATTGATAGCCAAGTTCAATGTATAGCCGACAAAAGAAGTGATATGTAGGTAAATGATTGCCAAGTTCAGTAGACAATCACATATTTTTTTAAATGATCGTTTAAAACTCTTTAGTAATATAAAGCAAACAACTGATATCTACAGCACTTCAAAGGAGGTCTAAACACATGTACCAAATTTGGTGTGTTTATCTTAAACGAATTCTGAGTTATGAAGGTGTAAAAAGTGCCTCCAAATGGTTCGTGTAAATATACACACGGTGCGGTCCGCCAGTTCTTTGCTTGAACTTGGCTGGACACGCTACCGCGTGTCTTGATACATACTTACCTAAAAGCTAAAAGTAAATAATTCAATAATTTCATAAGATGTTACTAAAATATTTATTATTATTAAACACTTAAGAAGTGGTCTAACATTTGTTTTTGTTGTAAATCGTGTCATACCTACAGCTTACTGCAAAGTAAGTTAGATATAGTAAAGTCAAAGTCAAAGTGTTATGTAATGTAGGTTACTAAAATAAAGATTTTCACTTTCACCCTTTAATAATGTTCTCAGGTTACACAAAGGTTGGTTACCACTGTTAGGTCATTGTACGAATTTCCGCCTGCCCTAGGAACATACATACTTTAGGAGTTGCCTGTTGCCAGAAATCTTAAAAAAAAGACTAAGTTTGTGGTGACGTGACTGTGCAAGGCGTGCGGGCGAGGAGCTCTTGGTGAGTGATTTTAAATGAAATAAATTATATTTTGGTGATATTTTTAGCTAAAAATGTTTAATGTTTTATGTTTTACACGTGAACAATGGAGTTCAGTGCTAATCTGCCGGGAATTCTCGAAAAAACAACGTTTTCTCAGACCATGGGTGCCGCGAGCACATGGTGTATTTTTAGCTCGCAAATTTTCCGTGAAATTATAGGAATTGGCATGTGATGTGGTTAAAATATTGTTCCTTTGTTCATTTGTACTAGATTTCAGTTAATAAATGCATAAAATATGTCTTTTTACCGGTTAGATGAACCAAATAGTAGGTGCGATGCCATTTTGACGTCAGCCCACCATTAGGCTCGTGTTACACCGAATCATTTTGTGTGAAGTGTCTGTCGATACTATAGTACCGGTCGCACGGGATAGTTTGGGCTGTACCGGATATTCCGGATATCTTTTTAGAAAATGCATCATGTATGATAGAAATCACTTCCATTTTTTTTTTTTCAAAAATTCAGCCTCAACATTGACCGGATATTACGGATAATTGATGTTTTTGTACTTTTACCGATCAATTTAAAAATCTGTATGTATACGTAGTCGGTCCCAAAGTTCTGTCATATATGAAAATACTGATAAAATAAAAAGTACCAATCCGTTTTTAAAAATTTATATATCAATTAAAAATACAATTATCGAAGAATCAAAATAACATAAAACCATTCGAAATGACCTCCCTTGCTTTTAATAACGGCCATCAACCGCGGCGGCCAGTCGTCTATCGCTAGCACGCACCATATCCATGTCGATTTCAGCGACTGCTTTAACTATGGCTGACTTCAGGCTCTCCAAATTTTTATGGGGCTTAGCACAGACCTTGCTGTCTAAGACCTGCCAAATTTTATAGTCCAGAGGATTAAGGTCCGGACTGGAGGAAGGCCAATCTTCGTGTCTTATAAACTCAATGTTTTGACGTTCAAACCAGGCTTGAGTGGTCTTGGCTTTGTGAGCGGGCGCAGAATCCTGCTGGAACACAAAGTGATGTCCTGAAAATAGTGTGTTGGGCAGGTCTTTGACGTACCGATCCAAAACCGTCTCTTGGTACACTTTTGCACTGGTTTTGACACCCTTTTCGCAAAAATGAACCTCAGTTGGCCCATAGTAGGAGACTCCTAACCAGACCATGACTGAAGAGGGATGATGCCCATGTTGCACCCGCGGAACTTTGTTTCCTGCTTCTTCAGAGCTGGTAGCGTACACTCTATCGTTTTGTTTATTATACTTTTCTTCTATATCAAAAAATTTTTCGTTTGTAAAAAGTATATCGCGGTGCCGGTTTTTCGCGTACCGTTTTAACAACACCCGGGATATTTTGAGTCTAATTTCTTTTAAACGGGCATTAAGTAAGTGCCCACTCTTTTTTTTGTATGCTCGCAGCTTAAGGTCTTCGTTTAAAACCTTTTTGACTGTTTTTCTACTAACCTTCATCTGCAAAGCCATAAGTTTCTGTTTTCGGACAGGATTTCTTCGTATGCGCTCCTTGATCGCTTTGATCACTGCTGGTGTTCTTGCGGAGCGAGGCCGGCCAGTTCTTTTCTTGTCCTCAACACTAGAGACTTCAGTGTACCTACTTATAGTACGATACACAAACCTAAGCGTTATTTTAAATTTTTTGAGCAACTTGAAAATGGTACTCGGCGAGTGCCCGCAGCGATGCAACGCCAAAACTGCTATTCGGTTTTCTTTCAAAGTCCACTCCATCGTGAAAAATCGCGCCAAATGATCATTTATTATCTATACATATAATAAAGCTCAAGAGGACCGAAAGTCTGTACATACAAGATATCCAAAAAAAAATTAATTCGTGATACTTAATATTGATAACAAAACACGTTTCTGCAATTTTTAAAATTTTTGTCTGTTTGGATGTTTAGATGTTTAGATGTTTAGATGTTTGTGTGTTTGTTTGTGGATATGCGGAAGCATCACGCGAAAACAACCGAGCGGATTTTGATGCAATTTGTACCAAAATGTCAAGTAAATCACCGACCAGGTTATAGGCTAAAAAAAAACATACCCCTAAAAGGGGGGTTGGCTGCTACGCATAAAATAAGTTTGTAGATCACGTAAATTTCATAGTGCCGCGTAGTAAAAAGATGTGTATGGGCTTATTGGACCCGAGATTGATTTCAAATTTCGAACTGGCCAGCACGAACTGTGTCACTTTGAATAAGCGCGCAGAAAGAAAAATAACAAGAGGCCGTATTTATTATTTTTAATCTATATTTTTATAACCTCAATAAATGAGAAAAGTAAAATCTACGAATATGTCTACGACTACAAAAATATCTCTTTAATATTGGAATAATTTTAACTTTTAATAACTCAATATTTTTTACACTCGAAAACAAAAAGTTCCGTGGTACAAGACGTGTAAGTTGCGTACCAGACGATACAATCTTTATTTATGGATCGCGTAATCTACTATTTACCGCGGGAAAATTGCAATAGCTTCAAAGCAAAAGTTTGTGTGAAGGGATACCTATCCTTATTTTTGCCGCTCCAACCATGGTTAAAATGGCTCAGCGGAAATGGATCTGCTTACGATGTAAGTCGGCCAGCGAAGTACCACAATTTTTTGTTTTTAATTTTTCTTGCTAATTTTGTTAAGGCTATTCTTTATATCTACGTTACTAGCCAATGTTGTTCTGTTACATACTGTTATTATATGTTTAGCCAACAAATTGTAATACACCAATACCGTCGAGTCCCTTAGTCGCCTCTTACGACACTCGCGGGAAGGATGTGGGGTGATGCTATTCTAAGCCGGCATCACACATCATCTGTGCCCAATTTCATGAAAATCAGTTCAGCAATTTTTGCGTGAAGGAGTAACAAACAAACAAATCTTTTGTATTAATATAATAGTAGGAAGTAGGATAGGATAGGATTTGTAGTGGGATTACTTGGTTTTTAATAAGCTTATGTTTTATTTATTCACACTCATGAACTCGGTCTTTATTCATCCATCACAATGTTAAGAAATGTGGCATCAGTCTACTTCACGGAATTGATACCTTTGGAAGTAAACGCATGATTTTAAAAAAATTGCTAAAATGAACTGGAAAGCGAGGATTTGGAACAGGGAGTGACTATTCTGTAACCTGATTCAGCAAATTCAACCTACAGGAATCAAAAAGACCAAACATATATAAAAGAATCACCGTTTTCTTACTCTTTTTTGCATGTGGAAATTGTAAATTTAGGATTTAACAGTTTTTTTAAATTACATATAAAGTGTAAAAAAATTAGCTGCAAATATTTTAAGGGGTGAATCAGCCCATGAATCTGAACAACTTTCCCCAAGGAATACATAGGTCGAAATATGAAAAAAACATTTTGGCCTCCCATACAGTTGACTTGCTCGGCTGCTACATTTTGTATGGGAGGTCCAAAAATTTTTTCCATATTTCGACCTAAGTTGCTTGGGGAAAGTTGTACAGTTTCATGGACTGATTCACCCATTTAAATATTTGCAGCTAATATTTTTACACACTGTATAGTCGGCGAAACCAAGTTTTTGGGTACCTGTCTACCAACAATTTAATATAAGCTTATAATATATTATTTTATGGTTCTTAGAGTCTATGGGGGACGCCCATGTTTATCAGTGAGCTTCCTTTATATAGCTTATATGATGGATGATATATGGCGAAACGAAGTTCGCGGGTACCAGCTAGTTTTAAAATAATTGTCAAACATTCAAAAACGGAATGCAATAAAACTTTTTCAAATTCGTGTTCTAAATTCAAAAATAATATGCCAGTGACAGAACTTTGGGACCGACTACGTATACGGATGGTAGTACTCGTGTATATGATATAGTATGGTAGTTCGTGTAAACTCCGACCGGTTATTCTGGATATATCTGGACCGGACATGGTGAACTCCGACCGGTTTATTGATGTTTTTTTATTAATTTTGTATGCATGTGTGTCTATCTGTCTCCAATTTTAAAAAAAATATGTATATTCGGACCGGATAAACTCCGACCGGATATTCTGGATTATTAACCGATTGATCCTTTTTATGAACTTTATATGTATGCATGTAAGTTTTTATGTGTGTGATTCATGCTTTGCATGTTTGGTTCTTAGGTACTATGACTTCACGGGGAAGAGGGGTTTCGAGAGTCGGTGGAAGAGGGGGTGCTAGTGGGGAGGGTAGAGGGAGAGGTAGAAGTAGAGGTAGGGGTAGGGGAAGTGGAAGTGGAAGATCGAGGAGTGACATGCAAATGTAATCTTTCTTCTTCTAATAATTTCGTAATTTGTTTTCTAGTTTTGTAATGTAATTGCTAACATCTATCTTCCATTTGTAGACAAAATGAGATAGTTAACAATCAACGAGGCGAGCGAGGCGAGGAGAACGAACAAGGCGGGGAGATCGTACAGGCGAGATCGACACAGTAAGTACTTTTTATGATCTGTCCCATTGTATTGTTATTTATTTTGACGATTATTATTAAAGTATGTATTTAAAATTTTAGATCGCTAGCAGATCAACTAAAGCACTTGAAAACTGTGCGAGCGGCTGACAAAAAAAAATTAACTAAGTTAACGGCTGAGCAAAAAAAGAAGCTCACAATGCTACGTAGTCAGAAGGAGGAGGGCACAGTGTTTTTTCCACCCCAAAAAAGTGACATCCGCCTTTTATTGAATATATCTACTAAAAACATAATTCCAAATGCAAGAGTAGAACTCCCATGTGTCAATTTTCAATAGCTGATTTTTAAAAAAATATCTAAGTTTTCGTGACCTTTACACTAAAAATACTGAAAAAATATCATTAAAACTGAAATAATAAATAAATAAATAAATTTGTATTGCAGTCTTATAAAGCCTTTCTCGATGCATATTATGCAGTATTTTAAAATAAAAAAAGTAGAAAAACGCCATGAAAAAAAAATGTTTTATCGAAATCAGTATTTATTTTTTTATATTTTTTCTAGCACGAAGTAGAACCTCTGTCTAGCACAAAAAGGTTCCTCATACTGAAGTTTATCACCCACAAAAATATCACATTCAACTTGGGCCTAGGTTTTGAGAAAATGATTTTTAAACATTTGGATCAGGGTTGCCACTAATATGACCTTTCGCGTTAATTTTTTTTTTACTTTATATTGGCAGCTTTTTATCTTTACTAACGAAGGAGGGTTGTGTTCTAAATATTTATATCAGGGATGCCACTAATATGACCTTTCATGTATTTTTTTTTTACCTATTATTAGGAGCTTTTTCACGAAAATGTTCTTTAGAGAATGTATGTATGTATATATGTAAATTGTTTTATCTTATTTTGGTAAGCAAATAGTTTGGATATCTATTTATTCCCGATGAAGGGCCACGTGTGGCGCGGGAAGCGGTCCACCCTCGATAAGCTGATGCTCAAACCCCGCGCTAGTACACGTGATCTAGAGGGACGGGGGCGAGGCACCATGGAGCCGCTACAGACCCATGGCGCCACTTTGCCTCAGCAGGGGCTTACCCAACCTGCTGGGGGATGCCCTTCCGGGCCCCGACCGGAGGACTTAATGTTAGGGGGGCATGAGGGCGCCAACCCTCATGTTGGTACACGAGAGGCAAGCGAAGCTGTGGAATGCGCCACAGCCGGTACCTCACGACCTCCATAGCCGCAAATAGGCAAGGAGGAATCACTCGGTTACATATTTATAATTGTTTTTCCGAAGAAAGCAAAAAATTAAAAAAAAATGGATCACCTGAAGATTTACCTTACTCGGACTTACTAAACATAGTTCTTAGAGAACTTGGGCATAATTTGAAGCCGCTATCGTCTGTTGACAAGAATCTTATCATAGATAAAATTAGCTTCTTCCTCACTAACACAATGAAGATGTTCAGGGCTTGCAAAAGTAACAAAAATCTTTTTAAGAAAAGACACAAAATATATTTAGAAAAGTCGTTTCTTGATGATCTACTCGACAACTTAAAAATTAATGTTCACGATGATCAACCCACGAATATAACGAACCCCCAAGTGCCTGATATATGCGAAATTGGTGAACCAAGTGGCGCTAGTACTAGTACAGAACTGTCAACTCCTTTTTCGGTGCCAGATATTTCAGATAATCGAAATAAAAGTTTGGGTTACAGACAGCAATTGAGAAGTAGAAAGCGCCTACTAGAATCTTTTCATAATGAAGCACCATCAAGTATAATACAAGGTTTAGTTTCAAAATTGTCTGCTGAAGATAAAATTATACCTAAAGCTGCGAAAGATTTGCAAGATATTATTCAATTATGTCTTGAATCTCCTTCTCGGGCTTCCAAAGTTAAAAAAGCAGTAATTACAGAGCCACAGCCTTATACCGCGGAAGAGGCACTGGGGGTTATAATTGACAGGAAATTTAGTGTCGACACCTACAAAGATAGACAGTAAGATCTTAAAAGTCGGGGGTATAACGTTTATCCTCCATACTCACACGTGCTTCAAGCACGAAAAGCATGTTATCCGTCAGAAGACATAAGAGTATCGGATGTTGAAGCATCAGTTTCTCTAAAAGGATTAATGACACATACTTTAAAAAGGATAGTGCAAAGTTGCGAAGAGAGTTTTATCGAATTTAGTGACCGCAAAGGAATGAAAGAATTGACCAGTGTATTTGAAGGATCCTGGGGATTTGACGGTAGTACAGGCCAGTCGTTTTATAAACAGAGCTTTGATCAGTCACCTCAAGATCCTTCCATGACTGAAAATAGCCTATTTGCTACCACGTTTGTACCTTTGCGTGTCTTTGCTGATAATACTTACGTTATCTGGCTAAATCCAACACCCCAATCTTATCGCTTTTGTCGGCCTATACACATTCAATACAAAAAGGAAACAAAGGACCTTATTTTGCGGAAAAGACTTGGATAGAGGATCAGATCAAAGACTTAACACCTATAACTATACAGACGACTAAAGGGCACACAATTATATTTACCTGTAAATTAACGTTGAGTATCATAGATGGAAAAGTTTTACACGCAATAACCGGAACCTCATCACAATTACGGTGCCCTTTTTGTGACTTGACGTCAAGTTATTTGAACGATTTAGAGTTGTGTTATTCAATACCCTCTAAAAAAGAAAATTTAAAATACGGCATAAATCCACTTCATGCTTGGATACGCATCTTGGAGTTTTTGCTACATCTAGGATATAAAAATGATCCAGCTGTACAAAAATGGCGAATCAGTCAGAATACAGAAGAAAGCCGCATAGTGCTAACACGAAAAGGGCGTATCCAGGCTGAAATAAGGAACAAGATGGGGTTATTGGTCGATGTGGTAAGGCCAAATGCGGGCACTACAAATGATGGAAACACTGCTCAAACTGCGCTGTCAGACAAATACAGGCATATGTTTGCAGACATCTTAGGCCTCGAGTCAGGGTTATTGGATGACTTTTATGTTATCCTGGTCACAATAAATTGTGAGTTACCAATAGACGAACCAAAGTTTGGTAGCTTTTGCATAGCAGTTGCCGAAAAATATGTAACGACATATAACTGGCATCCGATGACGGTGACGGTACATAAAATTCTAGTGCACGGTCAAGAGATCATCGAATCGAATCCCCTTCCGGTAGGTATGCTCTCCGAGCAAGCAGCAGAATCGAGAAATAAATTCTGGCGTCGAGACAGAGAGCAACACTGTCGGAAAATGGATAGGAAAAAAACAATGACTGATCTCTTCTATCGTGCACTAGAATCATCAGATCCGGCAATTTCAATGCTTCGCCTCCATCGTCGACAGAAATTCTGCAAAAAACTTCCTCTACCATCTGCTGTGTGGGATATTCTTAAGGCTGTTGAAGTAGAAAATACATGGCACTCTGATGAGAATGTGCAATCAGAAAATTTACAGTCAGAAAATGAAGAAGAGCATTCACAGGACGAGATCAACGAGTCAAATTTGGATTCTATAATCTTAAGTAACGAAGAAAATCTAATTGAAGAATAATTATTAATACAAAATATAGGTTCTATTATATTGACACAATAACTTACCTACCTATGATGTACCAGAAGAAAAAGAAAATTTTGACCTTTTGTGTGGTAGCCCTAAATTTGGAAATTTGACCTCAGTACGTAAAAATCATTTTCTCAAAACCTAGGCCCAAGTTGAATGTGATATTTTTGTGAGTGATAAACCTTAGTGTGAGGAATCTTTTTGTGTTAGACAGAGGTTCTACTTCGTGTTAGAAAAATTATAAAAAAATAAATACTGATTTCGATAAAACATTTTTTGTTCATGGCGTTTTTCTACTTTTTTAATTTTAAAATACTGCACAATATGCATCGAGAAGGGCTTCATAAAACTGCAATACAAATTTATTTATTATTTCAGTTTTTATGATATTTTTTCAATATTTTTAGTGTAAAGGTCACGAAAACTTAAATATTTTTTTAAAAATCAGCTATTGAAAATTGACACATGGGAGTTCTACTCTTGCATTTGGAATTATGTTTTTAGTAGATATATTCAATAAAAGGCGGATGTCACTTTTTTGGGACGAAAAAAACACTGTGGAGGGGCGATTCTTACATTTGGCGCCCCGGAGGGCCGAAAACGAAAAGTTGCTTCTCCTGAACGAATAACTCCTCCTTTGCGGCCTGGGGCCCGAATCTGTTGCAGCATTTTGACATATCGTGAAAGCGATATGCCCTATAAGGCTTCGGTTACGGTTTTTACCATATTGGGAACAGTCCATTACAGTTTTTGTTACCACAATCATACTCAATTTGCTTAGAGCCAGCAATGTAGGACCTTATCGCAAGCTATAAACCGTAAATACGCGCGTTTAAAAAGTTGTCATCTAACTGCCAAAAAAAAGAATAAGTCAAAAAACGGTATGGGCCTATTCTGGCTTGATTTTGGCGTAATCGGAACCAAATCGTATACACCGTCCTTTTCAGTATTTATGACACCGGTAGAAACAGAAAACATTTCCGCATATTGGTTCTAATACCGGTCACTCATAGTTCTTTCCATTCATTCAATTTCCTGTCCTAAATTTTCTTCTGTCAGTTTTAGCTTTGTTTACTTTGCAATAAATTGTATTTGAGTATGTGAAAATTCGAAATATTCATTATATTTTATAAGTAATTGTTATATAAGAAATACACATGGGTTTCACGGACCACGGATACATACATACGTATTATAATATGTACGTGCGACGATGTCTGTGTCGATTGTTAAAATAGGTACAATTTTTTAAAAGTATTTTGCTTTAGTTTTTTACTTATATCCCCCTCATCCATTAACATGATGGAGTGTCATGCACAAATCGAACCCCGAAAAGTATACTCTGAGCGAAGGTTGGTACTATATTGAGCTAGAGCCTGATAAAGTGATAATGATAAGTCACCACGCTAGGATCGGTTACGGAACAAAATATCAGTTACATTTTTTGATATAGTGGCAATTTGATGAAGTGACTGTCTTTCTCATTCTGTATGTATGTAATCATTGAAGCATTGCACCGATTCTTATTTTCTTTGCTTGAGAATCTTACTATGGCTTATAACCCATTATTGTCTCTACCAACTTCAGATATACCTACGCTATCAGCCTGCCTACCTTACAAGTAAAGATAGTAAAGGGAGTAAATTTTGTAAAGGAGAACTTCTCGATGAATAATTTGAAGATAAAATTTAGTAAATAAAACTAATAAAGGTAACTTAAAACTATACGATTAGAATTTCTGAGTAGGAGCACCTGGAGCTCCATTTCTGAAACGTCGTAATTCGATTCATGCTGTAATTTGTTTCCTTCTAATTATGCTTGTATCCCACATTCTACTTTACATATCAATACCCAGATATCCTTATAAATTCACAGAAAGGTGAGAATTAAATCTTAGAGTAATAGAAATTATAATACATTGGACCAGTCGTTGCGGACTCCCATACACGGAATCAAAATAAGCAATTTATGAAAATCTTTAAATTCTATCACAGTACCAAATGATTTTCATACACACAACAGTCTAGCTAGCATAGTACAGTTACAGATCACAGCGGCAGATAGAAAAAAGAACAAAGTAATAGTATTAATTTCTGATTCCATTTTAGTTGTCATAAAGTGGCACGTGCGTTCTACCGATGAGGAAGAAGATTGTGCCGATTTCATTACCGAGTACCAGTTTAAACACAGGTGGTATGGATGGTATTCGCATTTAATCCACCACCACTGCAGCGAGCGAAAAGCAGTGCTTCTTTTCAATTTAAAGGAGAAGCGGAATGCCTACTGAAAAAGATATCTCATCTAAAGCGCTTTTCGGCTGGAATTGCTACGTGAGGATGATAAGAGAAACCAGGAAGTAATAATAGATTTCGTCGCTGTTGACCAATCGTAGCATTTCCAGTAATCATCATCGTCGCAAACCTTGATTTACTTTGAAACTGTTTGTTTCCTGACGTGGTTTAATAATTCTTCACACATAATAATGTTATTTAGCGTTTGATCTTTTTTTTTTCTATGATTGTTGGTAACCTGATGAAAACATTTTTTCCTATTAATTTTGTTATTCTGTGTAGTCTCCTATAGTATTCCTCGTAAAGTCCAGATGCTTTTTAAAAGGTATGTCGATCTAAAGTGGTGCAAACATCACTTTATAAAGCAACCTTATAGCTATAAATTTGGGCATAGTGTTTATCCTTTAATTATGTAAAATTTTAAAGTACATATCTCGTCTATTAATATTTTGTAGTTCAAACTAAGTAATTAACAAAGAGCTCTGCTGGAACTGCAAGTTTCTGGAAAAACGGTGAGCTTATAAGGTTAATTTTCCATTGTAGAATTATACCTTTTAAAAAGGCATTCGGGCCGTTATATGAAAAATTCTCACGAACTCCTGAGCCTTACGAGGTTAAAGTCCTCCTATAGTAGCATCATAGATACTACAAACACTTGGGCTCCTAAAATTATGAGACTACGACAAGAACACGCCTTTCGTTCTTTTCCTTTCTCTATCTATTCGTATGCTGCTGGCACAAGGACATTCTTATTTTGAAAAATAGATAACTATGAACAAATAGGCACCGAAATGAGCACTAAAAGTTTTAGAAACCCCTAAACGATATTCCTACATATTATAAAAATTCATAAAAAGCAATGAAATAACAGCATGATGTGATACATATTATGATTCAATAGATGGCACTGTTAACATTTAAAACGCGATATCAAAATCAGTCCTATTTAGAATTATGGTTTCCTTAGCCTACTACAAAGCCTATTATGCTTTAAACCATACTACCTCCTTATAATTTTGTTTAATTTGTCTGCGTGTGTTCGAAAATGTCCGACTCCAATTCCTTCGTTAGTTTTACACCTATGTAGTTTCATACGAATAGTATTGAAGTAATTTTAGAACCGTCAGCAATAAAATAAAAAATGTTTGTTGAATCTTCCCTCATACATACAAGTGTTCAGACGACAGGAGCTACCAGTATTGTTAGTCGATAAGCAGCCTATTTTGTCACGAAGTTTTTTGTAACTTTATCATCTCGGTGAAGGTCGTTAATGGCGGAATCCCCTACTATATAGGGAGGGCAATCAAGGCAAACGCTCTTCAACTCTCCGGTAAAATTGTTGAGTAGGAAAACAGATTTTATTTCAAACAGATTTTTTATTGGATCAATAACAGACTTTAGCCCAAATTAACTTTTACCAGCAGTTCTTAAAGTAACTTCTTTCAGAGAGCAGCAGATGTTTTCTTATGTAAGTTTCTTATTATTGTATTTGAAGTACTTGCAATTAAAGCAATATTTTCATGTTTTGTAATAGGAACAGTGCCAGATGTTCTAAGATTCGCATTTATATATGGACGCTGTTTAGCATTTATGTACCAACCCACACCCGGAACAAATTAAGCTACGAGCCTTCGAAGTTTTTCAAAGACATTTAGTTTTCCTGCGGTCTCCCTGAACGTAAGCTCATATTATTTAGTATCACCAGGTGCGTCTAAATGTCCTTATTTAAGTAATGTATGTAATTGATGTTTTGAATAAATATTTATTGAAATAAAGACGAAAAACTGTTATTGCGAAATACCAACATCCTATTTTGTAAAAAGCAATTAAGTACTATGTGGCTTACAACATTATTGCTAAATAATTTACAGGGATTTTGAGATGAGAAAAATGTACCATAAATCTTTGAAAATCAGCTTTATTATAGTTATGAGATCACCTACCTTAAATTAACTGTTACATCTTAAAGAATAATACACATATCAAAAAAAGTTTGTGATCACTTGGAAAAGTGGTAATATTTTTTATTGTGAAAGAATAAAACTCAATCACTTTTTATTTTTTGATTCCTTATTTAAAAATATGAAATTTAAATATAAACAATTTCATAATTCAAATGTTTTTTTCATATAAAAAGACTATCAATATCAACCCTTGCTTGCTACTGTGCGTGCCTCCCTGGCAGCATCAGCATCGCATTGCACGCACATTATCTAGCATGCATGTTGATAGCTGCCCTTAGGTATCAGTATGTAAGATACTGTATTTTTGGATAAGATATTTTATAGATATTAATGATAATTTAGTTGTAGTCGTAGCACGTAGGGTTTAGTATATAAGCTTATGTTAAATCTGAATAAAGTAGACTTAAACCACCTTTTGTCTCATTTCTTGTCTGCAACAGCTACCATTCAGAAATCTGACTTAGTCGCAAACTACGATATTTTCAATTTATTCACAACAAGTGTAGTTGGTAACGATGCCGAGAGGATTAACAGAAGTTTTACGAGCCAGAATCCTAACTTTAAGTGGAGAAGGCTATTCCACGAGGGAAATATCACGCAGAGTTAATGTATCCCAAGCCTGCGTGGTGACCACGTTGCAGAGGTATCGAGGCATGGAAGATTTAGCTGACCGACCTCGCAGTGGTCGCCCAACTGTGCTTACTGCAATTCAGAAGCGCTATATCAGATTACTGGCTGCCCGTGACCCAACAATGAACGCTACTAAAATAAAAGCAGAACTGCGAGCTGCCACCGGTCGCGAAGTTAGCACCCAAACAATTAGAAATTGCTTACACCAAGCTGGATAACGAGCAAGGAGATCCTGGCGAGCACCTTTGAACTCACAGCAATGGAAACGGCGAAGATTGCGATGGGCAAGGCTCGGTCAAAATGAAGAAATTGAGGACGAAAGCATTTGGCAAAACTGCCTCTTTGTTGACGAAACGCGGATTAGTACGCATCCAGATAACCGACGTGTCCGTGTCTGGAGAAGACCAGGCGACTCTGAAAGGCAGAGAACTGCCACTGGAACCGTTCAGCAGGGCGGGAAATCGGTGTCCTTTTTTTTTTTATATATATGTAATAGGCCCGCATTTGTCTACCATCTCACCTGGTGGTAAGTGGAGATGCAGACGAAGATGGTACATGCTTGCCTAGATAATGTCTATTCACTCTTGCCTTATAAAGGCCCAAGTTATATTGTTCCGGAAAAAGATCCGCCGGCAGGGAATTCCACTCTTTAGCCGTACGCATGATAAAAGTTGAAGCGAAACGCTTAGTGCGGATCAGAGGTATATCTACAACATAAGGGTGGAACCCCAGTCGGCGCCTCGATCCTTGGAGATGGAATGGGGAAGGGGGTATCAGGTCGTGGAGTGATTGAGCACACTCTCCGAAATGTATCCTATAGAATACCGACATGCATGCTACTTTACGACGGTGTTCAAGGCTCTGCAACTTAGTCTCAACCAGTGCTTCGTCTGCTATGAGCTTCTTGGCGCGTTTTTCAATGGAGTCTAAGGCGGCCAGTTGGTATTTGGCAGATCCATCCCAAAGGTGGCAGCAATACTCCATGCAAGTTCGAACTTGAGCTTGATAGAGTTGTAGAAGCTGTTCTGGTGCAAAGTAGCGCCTTACCTTTGAGAAGATACCAAGCTTTTTTGCTGCAGTCGTGGCCAAAGATTCTATGTAGCGTCCAAAGTTCAGGTCTGACGTAAGAGTCATGCCAAGAAGATCAAGGTGGTCAGAAATCGGTAGGGATACATCTCGGAAAGTCGGAGTAAGTGTGAAGGGACTCCGTTTAGTCGAGAATAGACAAGCCTGTGTCTTTGATGCATTAAACTTCACTAAATTGGCATCACCCCACTCGGATATTACCTTGAGTGAAGAGTTCAGATGTTGGACAATGGACTCTCGACAAGACTGGGTGGTTTCACTGCTGGCCTTTGCACTGGACAGGTATTTGTCAACAACCGTGCTATCATCTGCGTACCCAAAGGTGTCGGGCGTCAGCATGTCGTTGATATGCAGCAGAAATAGTGTTGCAGACAGAACTGATCCTTGAGGGACTCCAGCATCTATGGCCTGTTGGTCCGAGTAGCGGCCCTCTAGGACCACTCGTATCGACCGTCCTCTCAGGAAGTCAGAGATCCAGTTGCAAAGATCAGCAGGTAGTCCGTAGGCGGGCAGCTTGCTAATAAGGCTTGCGTGCCAGACCCTGTCAAATGCTTTTGAGATATCTAGAGACACAGCGAGGGCTTCGCCATGTCTCTCGATAGCCTCGCTCCATAGGTGGGTGGCATGCACGAGGAGATCACCTGTGGATCGCCCAGGACGAAATCCGTATTGGCGATCGCTCAGAAGATCGTTGTCCTCGAGGTAGCCCAGGAGTCTGTTATTAAGTACACGTTCCATAGTCTTGCAGAGTATGGAGGTGACCGATATGGGCCTATAATTCGCAGGGTATAATTTTGGGCCGGTATAATGATTGGGGCTAGGACGCCCTTAATTCCGTATCAAGGCACGATGACTGGAGCTATGTATAAAATGATTGCAATCGATGGATACGTCAGATCATTCCGCATCAACCACGGGCGCCAATTCATAATGGTAGATGATAATGCGCCCGCACATCGAAACGGACGTGTTGATGCTGCTCTCCAGCAATACGACATCACCCGGTTAGACTGGCCTGCCGGCTCACCTGACTTAAACCCGATCGAGCATGCGTGGGACGCTCTTAAGCGATCTGTTTGGAATCGTCAGCCACCTCCTCAAACAGTGGCAGAAATCAGGGCAGCTGCTATTGAAGAGTGGGACAGGTTACCACAAGAAATGCTGGATAACTTAATTCTTAGCATGCCCAGAAGGGTTTCCGCATGTGTGCGAGCCAGAGGAGGAGACATTTTATACTAACTATTAATCTATTCGTAATAAATTTTGTTTATTTTTTCCTTAATTCAATTTTATCATTATATCAAATTTCAGCTAAAATTGCATTTCTTAACTTTTGTTTTAAAAAAATAAATAATGAATAATGTTTTTTTTTATTTACTTAGTGCATTTTCGTTATAAAAAAATAAAATATAAACATTTTCTATAAATAACTTATATTTCATAAAATACACCTGCTTTTGCTACTGATCACAAACTTTTTTTGATGTGTGTACATTACTGCTTTTTTGAAATTCCCAGATAGTTTTTTTGCAACAAGAGTGTATGTGTATAGGACATTATTGCAAAATTAAATAACGGTGACGTGAATTACGCATTAACCATTTTAGGGGATTATCTAATTAATAAAATGTTTTTTTTTTTAACATGAGTTATAGATTCTGAAAGCTTATTTTAAGACGCATAGAACTGCGTTCATAGTCCAAAATCTCAATTTGTGTGGGTTAGTACACAAATGCTAAACAGCGTCCATATTTTTTTGAGGACATCGTTCTGCAATAAATAATTGAAGTTTGTTAATATTTGGTCAATATTCTCACTAATAATCTACTATCCAACAATATATTCAAGCATCTAACCCAGTAGTGATATTTGCTAGCGTTGCTAGCATAATTTTATATTTTTTGTAAATAGGTATAGATACATACAAAACACCCAGACTGGATACAAATATTTTAGAATTAACTTAACAAACATTTATGTCCTGTAAGGATCGAGCCCCCACCCAGGAGGAACCCAAGAGCGTCGGTGGGCAAGAGTTCAGAACACCGGTCTTACAATGTAAGAACCGAGTTAGATCGTCGCCATGTACTAATGTGTTTTTACTAACTGCTCTTTCGTTGAAGGAATAACATCGTGATGAAACCCATATTCAAATTAAATTTGAATTTAGATGATATTTGAATGTGGCCCGACCCTCGGCGTAGAATAGAAGGCAGGGGTACTATCGACTTATCCCGATAGCATAGTGAACCACTTCGGTGCTACACCATCGGACAATCTTCACAGCCAGTCAGTCAGCCCTATCATTATAAAATTCAGCACAAATTTATGGGTTACGGTAGCTTAGCTAGCAGAAGTAGCATTTTGCCATACTAAAGATAAATTTTTCACAATTTAGTTTATTTTTTTGTTTATGTTTTGATTTTTTAGACATTATGCAAGACGACAGCTCTATCAAAGACATCAACGTCAATCTTCCTTAGATTTCGTGACACGAAGTTACCAAAAAGTATAAGGAGGAAGTGTCTATGATTTGGCAGTCGTGTAAAAAGTTCTGTGGCCACGGTGGTGGCCCCGCCAAAGCGAGAAACGTGATAGTTTCCGATATACTAGACTGATCAAATTCTCGGGATATATTGTCAATAGTAATTTCATTAAACAGGCAAAGTTTCAGTTTTATAGCTCTTATCTTTTTATTATTTCAACGATGTCTAAAATCCGCCAATCCAATTTAGTCATTGACACACTGATGATCATCAAAATTTTTGAGTACTTCCTGAAGTGCCAGAAAGCTGAAATTCGTTATCGATTGTTTAATCGATGGGATGTTTATCCCATAAACCCCCCACAACCTTCCAAATTGAGGGGTTAAAGTTTTAATGAAACTTTCTAGGATTTTCATGCTAGAAGTTAGATATTTGGTATAAGGACATAATATAATACAGTACGCGAATCAGTATTTTATAAAATCACTCTACGCTCTACCCTCTAAGAAAAGGGGGGCGGAAGTGGTTCCCCTTCACTACAAAACCAATGAAATCCGACCAAAAACATTTAAATGCCAATTTCTTTTATAAACCCTACATATTTGTTAAATGTATGGTTTGCTGTTTCAGCAGAATGAAGACAATAACAATTTGACTGCGAAAATTAGACTAAATGCGCCTTTTCGAAGGAAGAAGTTTTTCTTTCGTTTGGCCAAGCCGTATATTTTAACTAAGATGTAGGTAAAGTTTGTAAGACAGTTGGTGTACTTAGGGCGCGTAGATTGAGAAGCTTGGCTCTATTTTGAGGTCTGATGTCTATTTGTTGCGCTTTGACTATATATTGACATGAAAATGTTTTTGGTGGGATTTGTTTTTCGTTATATCATAGGTTTGTTTAACGTTTAGCAACACGCCGGGACTGGAGGCCGTGTTTACCATGTTGACTATATCGACGTATCTACCAAAATTCTGGAGTACCTGATTTAGACCATAAAGAAAGTCCACTTTAACAAAAATAAAACAAAAACATATATTTTGATATCGCAAAGGGTAACTGGAAGAGATCTCTTAACGGGATAAATCCGCCTTTGCGCCTTTTATGTTTTACAATACTTAAATTAATAGTATTAACAGGATTATCACCACGATTATGTTTGTTTTTACCTCGATATTTCGAATCGGTTTCACGCTCCATGGTCACGAGTAGACTGTTTTGGCGAATATTGTCATCCTGCTAGCGGCAAACCTATCTGTCTACCCTCTTTCTGATACATCGACTGCGATCCGTTCGGTTGCTCGTACCACTACTATCTTATGTTTCACTTATTTCATTGCTACTGTTAACTTCTGTGGTACAATAAAGTTATTACATTCTGCTACTGCTACAGCTACATCAGTCCATTGCTGGACATGAACCATACTCACCACGCTTGACAGTCGAATTGGTGAGCGCAGTGCAAGATTTTGTAGATATTCAGCGGAAACGCTGCTGCTCGTTCTTGGATTCATCCCTTAGTCGCCTTATACAACACCCACGGGCAGAAATGGATTGATGCTAATCTAAGGCGACAGCCGATGTTATTCGAACTTATTACCTCCATAATATAAAAATGGAAGCCGAAATCAGATTGTCGATCAACTAAACTATCCTACTCTTCTGCGGAGACTCAACATTCAAAGCTAAAGTTGTTCAACATAATGAGATGTTTTTGCAGATCCATAGCAAACGAGCATCGTGTTGTTTCAAGTCTGAGAGCTCATCACTTCATAGTATAAAGCAAAATTCGCTTTACGTGTCTGTTTATTTTAAAAGATAGAGTGATTCATGAGGAAGGTTTATATGTACAATATTGGCAAAAAAACGACTACTTTCAACGGGAAAACGATTTACAGCGGGCGGAGCAACTAGGCGGGTGGCTTGTCTTACCTAGAGATATCACTGCTGTGAATAGAATGTATAAAAATGTCTCAGTTCTGCGGAAAACGAGTAGAAGAAAACCGCCGCAAATCCCTTACGTAGTAATAAAGATCTCGTATAATGGAACCTTGGTAAATAAAAAGACATAGTTCCTACTCAATGGTATTCTTGACGTACAAACAGCTTTAGAAATAAATACATGTCGGGACTGAAGTTTGCACCCATTTTCAAGCAACACTATTTTTAGTTAAACATTGAACTTGGCTACCAACTTCTACATTTATGTTTGTGGTGGGACTATCTTTGTTTCAAAAAAGCCTTACTAATGACAATTCTCCTTGTTCAGTCGATCTTTTTTGTAAAAAAAATTGCCCAACACTTCGCCATATCGTTTTGGACCCCATCACTAAACGATATCGTTTTTTTGACATAAAATAGCTATTGCAGTGTATCTTATTTCGACGTAAGTTTATGCCAAAAATATGTCCTTATTCGGGTAAATCATTCAAAATTGAGTGAATGATATGAATTTTTTGACCTACGATTTCGAACACACAGACATATGCAAAAAAAAAATGTTGTATACATAGACTGCTATTAACCATATCTTTTTTTTGTTTACTACAAAACTATCAATGTACTGCTAATTCGGCGCGATTTGTCGTCAATTAGCCAAAAACCACCCATATGGTTTTACATATCGTTTTTTGACGTATCGTTTTTCACACAGATTCGACCCCCTGGTGTTTCAGCTGTCCCCCCACCTAGAACCCCACAAAGGTGGGAGGTACAAACAGAAGAAGAAAGTAATGTTATACAAGAGTCGGAGGCACAAATATAAGAAGAAAGTAATGTTATACAAGAGTCGCAAACCTTTGCCTTTACCAAGTAAGTATTATTAATATAAAGTTGATCATTAAATACATAACATGTGTCTCATAATGTTTTTACTTTACAGAAAAATTCGGAAAGTGCTAAGTCCAATGCGAGGGATATTCGTTTTAGATGACCGTCAGCTCACATCGGGTACGAAAACATTTCTTGCTTAGTTGTAATTCACCTTATACTAATGTACCTACATGTATATAATTACATATATTTAATTTCAGAACCCAGTTCGACTGCGGACTCAGAAGTATGGACCGTCATAAATCCTGCAGCGGTAGGCCTGTGTAAGTTGCACTCGTCAAATAATTTATTCTTGGTTCATTTTGTTCTTATTCATCAAGGCAGTCATCATTAATTTGTGTTTTTTGTTTTAATAGCCCAAGCGTCGCCCTCGCCGATGGATAGGTCAAGTGTAATTGACGATGTCACAGAACCGTCACCATCGACAGTTGCACAAAACGATGACACAGAACCGTCACCATCGGATGAAGATAATAGAATAGGACCGTCGCCAACGGCATTTTTAACTCCAAGCGTAACTAAAAGTAAGTTGCTCTATTCTTGGTTCATTTCGATCAGTGCTAGAGGCGTTCAACTAATTTACTTTTGTATCTTTTTTAGAACAATTACACACAATCATTGAGCCCGAAGTGGAAATTGAATTCTTTGGATTTCATTCACCCGGGGCAAGCCCGGATGGTAAGATGCACTTGTCGAATAATTTATTCTTGGTTCATTTTGATCAGTGCTGAAGGCGTTTAACTAATTTACTTTTGTATCTTTTTTAGGACAAGCGTTGAGTTTTCCAGAGCCTTCGCAAAGCGTAACTGAAAGTAAGTTGCTCTATTCTTGATTGATTTTGATCAGTGCTAAAGGCAGTCATCATTAATTTGTTTTTTTTTTGTTTTAGATGATGTCATTTATAATGAAGATTTCTACTCACTGATGCAGTGGCATACGAACAACGCGGGCAGCGATGAAGAAGAAGATATACAAGTGGACGTCGAGGGAATAGACTTAGTCGATTTCAGTTTAAGTAGGAGTGCAAATAATTGTCCAGCCAACATCGAGATGTATCTACCAGCTGAGGTAAATGTCAATCTAAGACGCTTAGATCAGCTGGCCGATGCTGAGTTACGGGAAATTGCTTCAGCAGAAAGCGTTGCAGGCACAGACTTGTTAACATTTAACTGGACAAATGATCAAAATGTATTTAAAGGTGAAAAGGAAACGTTTACAGGCATATCGGGGCCGACATTTTCTCTAGATGGTTTAACTCCATTAGACGTATTCAAAAGAATTTGGGATGACTTAACCATATTAATATGATAGTGACAGAGACAAATAGGCATGCTGCAGTACTGAAAAGTAAAGCAGGCGTTAAACTACAGGCAAGAATCCAAAAATGGGGGGATATTGATGCAAGCGATATATGGACATTTTTTGCCATTATCATGTTGCAAAGCATTGTACCTATTCCAGTGGAAAAGCAATACTGGTACCCCTGTTTACCATATCTAAAAATAGGTGATTTCAATTACATAATGCCTTACAAAAAAAATTAACTTATCAAAAAATGTCTACATTTCGTTAATAATGCTAATTTGGCACTAAACAGACCTGTCGATGATATAAAATTGGCAAAAATTCAGCCTATCATTGATCATTTGTCCAACAAATTTTCGACATTATACATGCCAGAACAAACAATAGCCATTGACGAATCGCTTTTATTATGGAAAGGCAAGCTGTCTTTCGTGCAACTAATACCCAACAAAGCTGCGCAAGTGGGCATAAAGTCTTACGAGCTAGCCGAATCGGCAACAGGCTATTTGTGGTCATTTTTCATATACAGTGGGAAAAAGTCGGAATCTGCCCCTACATCTGCATCTGCGCCTGCTGATGCCGCAGCGTCTACGCCCGAACCCGAAGGAGCCACGGCCAAAATTGTATATACTTTGGTCCGTCCCCTCTTACACAAAGGCCACAACCTCGCCATGGACAATTTCTATAATGCGCCATTATTGACCCGAATGTTAAAAAGACAAAAAACGGACAACATGGGCACATTGCGTCTTAACAGGGAATTTGTAGCAGAGTTTAAAATCTAAAAAAAAAAACCGATCTACGAGTAGGCGAAGCATTCCCCGTCGAAAGAGTCCGAAATAGTATTTGGTACAAAAAACTGTTTCGCAGACTGCTGAATGTATCCATCTACAACGCATATGTGATATACTCAACAAAACACAAAAAAATTAGTCAGAGAACATTCCGAGAAAAATTAGCAGACGAGATTTTGAATACAATCTCAAAAAACAAACCTCCATTCCCGACTACTCCAAAATATTTAGAGGGGCATTTTCCGACCAAAGCACCCACGCGCAAAGTCACATGCAAAGTGTGCGCCCGTAAAGGTCTCGACGTTCGCACGGCGTATATGTGCGACACTTGTAATACCGCACTTTGCATAATTCGGTATGTAAAGCTTAACTCGAAGACATAAAATAAGAAATCCATTTGGAGATATTTTGGTATATTGTAGTATTTTCATGCTTTTAGTTCGAAAAAGTTAAAAATCACTTTTATTTATGCAAAAATCTAAATAACCTTCATTTGACCTTTGTGATGTACATACGACACAAAAAAATGAAACGAAACGCATAAAACCATAAAACCTTACAGTATCTCATAAAACGAACTTCCCCCTTGCTTGCTTCTGTCATGTCAATTTGACGTTTGAAGCAGTGTTGCTAAACTATCGATACTACTACTATCGATAAGACTGTTCAGTTTATATTTGTTTACGTGTACAATATGTAAAATCTATCTGTAAAATATGGAATTTCCTTTTGTTTTTCAAGCAGTATTATATTATGTGTGGTGGTGCATAGTTTTGTGTTTGAAACAAAAACTACAATAAACTACCTAACACTATAACATATATTAACGGGTTTTTACTCAATACAATCCTATACCGTGAGTAAAAACTCGTTAATATGTATTATCTAGTGTTAGTGTGGAGTTTACCCTTCGGGGCGCTATATCGAAAATAGTTTTTTTTTATTTATATTTGTCGTGTAGATGGGTCTTATACAAACACTTTTTGTCCTTGGTAATTTTGGTCTCACCTAGGCCGAGATATAGACCCTCGAAAGTCTAGACCAAAAACTTTAAGGGCCTATATCTCGGCCTAGGTGCGTCCTAGCCCAAAATTGCCAAAGACAAAAAGTGTTTGTATTAGGCCCCTCTACACGACAAAAATACATAAAAAAAATATTATCAACCAAAAAAATTTAACCAAAAAAAATTTTTTTTTATGTTTTCTCGACGTTTCATAGGGCCCCAAAGCGTATACTTCAACTTTTTTTACCGCACCGAAAAGTATACTTTGACCTGACCAATAAATAACGTATCGAAACTATCGATATTCCATTATCGAGCGGCATCACTAGTTTGATGACATGACACATGACATTTCAAAAGATGAAATACTTATTCGTTTCATTTGCAATAAAATCTACATGGTGGTTGTTCGTTTCATTAATTGTGTCGTACTGACGTCATCAATGAAAAACTTTTAAAAAATTATTAAAAAATAAGGGTTAATCAAATAATTAAAAAAAAAACAAATTAGTTTCTTAAAATTGCTTATATTTTCAGAAAAAAATATTAGAAATATTCATTTTACATACCCAATTGGATGCTTCAGAGAGCATCATAGAATAAAGTAAGACCTATACACTTGAGACGTAAGCACACAATTATACAAAGTGCGACATTATGGTACAATATAGGATTGAATGAAATCCAATTAATTCAGTCTCCACTTCAATCAGACATGACGTCTAAGCATGTTATGTCGATCTCGCCTGTACGATCTCCTCGCCGCGTTTGTTGTCGTTAACTATGATGTCATTTATCTCCTCGCCTCGTTGATTGTCGTTAACTATGATGTCATTTATCTCCTCGCCTCGTTGATTGTCGTTAAGTATGATGTAATGTAAAGATGTCAGGGCTCCAGTTGTTCCATACCTGTGAAGAGGAGCAGGTCCCCCGAGAACGCAGCACTGACTGCGTGACCTGCTCCCCTTCAAAGGGCTGCCGCCGGAACCCTGACACCTGACCTCGTTGATTGTCGTTAAGTATGATGTATTAAATGATTATAATAAATGATTATTACATTTCTAAATTCTTGTATTTTTTCCATTAAATAACCCTAAACACCTATATAAAGGCTCCCACAGACCAGCGACACTTCACCAACGACAGCTCGCAACAGCTAGCGACAGTCACGCGGCAGCTACCGCGAGCTGTTGCGCGACGCCACACGACGCCGCGCGACGCCACACGACGCCGCGCGACAGCTCGCGGTAGTTGATAACGACGGTTGCGCGCGGCTGTCGCGCGACGTTGACGTCTGTAAGCACCCTAATACATTTATACTTACATTCTCAATTTTAATATTTACTGTAGTAAACCGGATACAATCCAAATAATATCCGGATGAATTTCCAAACATCCTTTTACACTAGTAAATTTGGCTGTGTGATGCCGTCTTTATAGTTATTCCACTATTCAAATTAACTTTCATCCGGATATATTGTTCATAATCATGAGTAGAATCACCCTGCAAAGTTTGCGTATTGACACTTGACAAAAAAATAACCCTGTATTATGATTATGAATCCGGATACACTTAGATATATAGTAAACCGGATACAATATTTCTAAATATCCGTACAATTTTCACTAGGTAATAACTTTGACTAACTCATGCCGTCATATAAAAGCTTATCCCTATTTCGTTCCCGCGGTATCCGCAAAGTGCTAGGGACTGCCTACCCCGCAAGGGACAACGGCGTGATGTTGGTATGTATTTATTTAATTCAACCTTTTCCATTTAAATACCTAGTATGACGTAAGAATAACATCTGGATATGAAATGCTATGAATCCGGATACATCGGATACGCTTCGGTGTAACACGTGCCTTATTTTGGACCCTATTTTGCTAGACTTTTTTTGTAATGCCTAGATCTTTCTCAAATCTAGACGTAGAAACATGATCTAGGTGTCCATGAATAGGTATTTTAATGTCGTATTTAGATTTAGAATTTGTTTTTCCTTTCAATTCAATAAAAGTAACAAATTTCTCTGAAGAATGTCACGGGCACCGTTGCCCGGCCTCCAGCCGCTGGCCACTTTTGGAAACTTTTGTATATTTTGGAAAATTTACAAAAGCTAGGGACTTGATTTTCATTTCACAATAGTTATTCAGCTTGAATCATACTGCAAGGCTATTGTTATATTTTTGATCCAAATGCATCAATTTTTGTTCTACAATTTTTTCATTTTCATTTCATTTCAGTGTAAAATTTCTGCTCGACAGCGGTTCCCGCACCGACTTTGGATAAGGCTAGATTATCAATCTATGTGTATTTTTACGTGGTTTTGTGTTTTTTGGATGTAGTTTGAATAGATACAATAGAAAACAACATAATAATAGTAGGTCATCGCTTTAATTTTGGAAATATGATGGTATAAACTAAAGAGGTACTCATTCTAGCAAATGTCAAACTTTACAGCAGCATATCTTTTGTTCTAACTTACACACGGATACAAACTTAACACAAATGAAAAGAGTCATTCACAGGCTTTTAAAAAAATATAGTCTCAAGTGTTACAATAAGTTACAAGAGTCACAGTGAGACGATTTCCGAGCGGCCGCCGCCGCGCCGTATCAAATTCCTCAAGTGTACGCGCGGTGGGGCACTTTACTCGTGGATGGCCGCGGCGCCAGGTCGCTTGACCGGTTAATGTAACTACTAATCTTTGTTTTGCACTGACACTTTGCCTGAGAATTGTGTCTTCCTTTTGAATGAATGGAGTTACTAATCTTAATAGATATTCGAATTCAGCCGCATCTACTCTAAGGTAGTTCCTTAAGTCTGATGGTTCCAATACACTTATATTTGCATGTTTGATAGTCTTTCGCGTAAAAGCAAATATTCTTTGACCCAAACACTTCTCTTCTTTTTCTTTTTATTTGTATCCGCGTTGTCTTCCGCGCAACAACACAGGTGACACAACTGTACTTTGCGGCTGCCGCGCGCTGACTGAACGGTCTTACTCTTATTACACCATGCGGTATTCAGACAGTAAGACAATTAGCGCGGCCGAACTCCGTCTAACAGACTAATTAGACTGACTAACTGGCTAACTCTTATCAGACCGCGCTGAATCTTAGTAAGACAGACTAAATACTGTGTGGTCTAATAGGGGCTTTCATGAATTAGCATGAAAAACTTTGGCTTAGTTGGTACATGGAGTTGGTAATTGATCAGTGATTAAAGTAGCCCCGCATAGGCGATTAATGACACCCCAGAACTAAAATGCCGCTAAGAAATGAACCATGAGATTTGCAGGAAAAAAAATGTCTTCTGATCGAGTAAACCACCAGAATTATACGAACTTGTTTTAGCTCTATTGTTAGTTTAGAAGTTTTGCAAGCAAGGAATTTCAATCAAAACTTGTACTTAAATATTTATACAGGGTGTCCAGGAATTAATGGATAACCCTTTTAACTGCGGGTACCTTGACCGATGCCCTACTGGTAAAAAAATTATGACCTTAGTAAAAATGTCACGGTTTTGAAAATATCGCCCAGAGACAATTTTATGAAAAAAAAATCTCCCATTGCCCAGGAATTTTCATGCCATTTCACCAAATACCAACATTTTTGAGTTCCGTTTTTTTTTAAATACACCTAAACAGCTGGCGCATAAAATGAGTAGGTACATTATTTCAGTGCCTGTGAATAAGGAAAAAAATACAAAAAAAAGATTGGGAAAAATTTACTCACTTTCCTTATTACTTCTGCCTTTGACCACGTACGGTGAAAAAAAAAGTATGGAGCTCATTGTGCCAATTATTTTAAAAAGTTGCTTGGTTAATACACTTTCTAAAATGATATCAACATCGATATTTCCTCTACTAGAACTGTTTTTATTGGTCTTAGTATCCGAAAATTGCTATTTAGTTATTTTACGAAGACACTATTAATTATTGCTATTTACAAATTTTGTGGTGCTGAGTGAGCTTTGAATGATATGTAACTGGTTTTTGTAGGGTCTGACGTCATAATCGGTGATTAGATTACAGCCCCTATTAGACTACACAGTATTTAGTCTGTCTTACTAAGACTGTCTAACTATCTAATTAGACTAGCTTGCTATTACACCGTACTGAATACCGCATGCTAACTCATTCGCTCGGGGAACGTAGTCCGTCACAGACGTACCGACACAATAATGGGAAAGCTTTCGAAACATCAAAAACTTGCTATTGCCCTTACCGCAATATCTATTAATACAAATAAAAAGAAAAAGAAGAGAAGTGTTTGGGTCAAAGAATATTTGCTTTTACGCGAAAGACTATCAAACATGCAAATACTAAGTGTATTGGAACCATCAGACTTAAGGAACTACCTTAGAGTAGGTGTGGCTGAATTCGAATATCTATTAAGATTAGTAACTCCATTCATTCAAAAGGAAGACACAATTCTCAGACAAAGTGTCAGTGCAAAACAAAGATTAGTAGTTACATTAAGATTTCTGGCAACAGGCAACTCCTATCAAGATCTAAGATTCAGTTCTTTAATATCACAACCTCTTTTATCGTCAATTATACCAGAAACATGTTGGGCTATTTACAAATGCTTGAAACATTACATCAGGGTAAGTAAAAAAAAATCTATATTATTTATCTATTCGTTTATTTGTTCTTCAAATTAAAGATAATAATGGTCAGAGTATACTTTTGTTGGAGTATACGCTTCGGGGCCCTATGAAACGTCGAGAAAAAATGAAAAACAAAAAGTTTTAAAAAAATATATATTTCTTTGGGCTTAGAAAAATTTCGATAAAAAAATTATTTTTAGAAAAACTTTTTTTTTATATTTTTTTCCGGCAAAATAGAAACACTTAATGGTCCTTAGAAATTTTGGGCTACGATGCACCTAGGCTGAGATATAGGCCCTCAAAGTTCTAGGCCAAATACTTCAAGTGTCTATATCTCGGCCTAGGTGCATCCTAGGCCAAAATTGCCAAGGGCAAAAAGTGTTTGTATTAGGCTCTTCTATATGACAAAAATATAAAAAAAAATGATTAAGTCTTTTCCCGTAGCTTATTACTGAGGACAAAACACTTTTTTTTTTTTTCGAAAATCTTTTTTTTTATATTTTTGTCGCGTAGTGGGGCCTAATACAAACACTTTTTGTACTTGGCAATTTTGGCCTAGGATGCACCTAGGCCGAGATACAGACCCTTGAAGTTTTAGGCCTAGAACTTTGAGAGCTTATATCTCAGCCTAGGTGCGTCCTATCCCAAAATTACTAAAAGCAAAAAGTGTTTGTATTTGGCCCCTCTACACGAGTAAAATATAAAAAAAAATATTTTCGAAATAAAAATTTTTCATCGAAATTTTTCTAAGTCTTTTTCCCATAGCGCCCCGAACGGTATACTCCAATTATTAACATAAGTAGGTATCTACAATAAAATCATTCCATTTTTGGCCTGAATATTATAAAATCTTTCATTATATTGGCAGGGCCCTCTCCAAACGAAGATATATTAGTCTCTGAATCATCTTCTATATAGGGTAAAAACTCATCAGGACTATTGACAGTGATAACTGACGCTAATGACGGTTGGGGTATTTGTTGTGGGGATTGGGTTGCGTGTTGTGTCAATTGAATTGTGTGTTGTGACGATTGGATTGGCTGTTGCTGCGGTTGATTTATGTGTTGTGGGGATTGGGTTGCGTGTTGTGTCAATTGAATTGTGTGTTGTGAAGATTGGATTGGCTGTTGTTGCGGTTGATTTATGTGTTGTGGGGATTGGGTTGCGTGTTGTGTCAATTGAATTGTGTTGTGGCGATTGGATTGGCTGTTGCTGCGATTGATTTATGTGTTGTAGGGATTGGGTTGCGTGTTGTGGCGATTGGAAAGCGTGCGGAAGTGGTGGGATTGGCTGTTGTTGTGATTGAATTGGAGACACTGCTGGCTGACGTATTAACTGGCTTTGATAACGAGGCGGTTGCGAATAGTTTGACGACGAAGACGATGGTCGACTGCTGGGTCGTGGTGATGGATGGTTATTAAGTGAATGCTGAGGGGACTGATCGTAATTTGGTGATGGGGAAGAATAATTTGATACTGGTGATGGAATTGAAGTAAAGTTATATGTGGTACGTCTATGTTCAGGAATTGGCGTGACGAATAGATAAGAATCTTCCGAAAGTCTATCGAGTTTGGCATTATAAATGACATCTGATATTATTTTTTGGGCAATAATAAGTTGTCTTCCGCTCAAATCTTTCATCTGCAGGCCAACAGATTTGCCAAATATTTCCCAATCTTCTTCTTTGTTACGAGGGGAGGTCAAAAAGTTCGCGGAATGACAAGGAAGAAGGGTGAAATTAAACATGAAATTATTTTTCCTTTTCAATATATTCTCCCTTAACTCGAATAGATTTATGGGATCTATCAAATAACTTATTAATACCGTCTAAAAAAAATTGTTTATCTTGTGCGTCAAAATAAGCCGAAATCGCTGACTTAACCTCATCATCGTCGTTAAATTTTCTTCCACGCAGCTCTTTTTTCATCTTTGGAAATAAATAATAGTCGCTGGGGGCCAGGTCTGGACTGTAGGGTGGATGGCGCAGTAGTTCAAAACCACATCGGTGAATGGCAGCGGTCGCAACACGACTGGTGTGCACGGGCGCGTTGTCATGCAAAAGCAGCACTCCTTTGGTCAGTTTTCCTCTCCTTTTTTCTTTAATCGCTTCCTTCAATCGATCTAACAAGGAAGCGTAGTACTCTCCCGTTATGGAAAGGCCACGATCTTTATAATCCACCAGAAGAATGCCTTCAGAATCCCAAAATATTGTCGCCATGATCTTTCCGGCCGATTGAGACACCTTAAACTTCTTAGGAGGGGGAGTGCCCTTTTTCTGCCATTGCATTGACTCTTGCTTTGACTCAGGTTCATAATGATGAACCCAAGTTTCATCCCCAGTCACAATACGGGACATAATTTCTTCCTTTTGATCTCCACAGCGGTCCAAAAACTCGCGGCAACAGTCGACGCGCTCTCGCTTTTGAAACGGCGTGAGCATTCTCGGGACCCATCTTGCGCAGACTTTACTCATACCAAGATGTTGATGAAGGATATTCAAAATGGTAGTTTCTGATACACCAACTAATGCTGCAAGCTGTTTCTTCTTCAAACGGCCATCCTCCAATACAAGTTTCTCAACTTTATCGATGATTTCCGGCGTGGTGGCCTCGATCGGCCGCCCAGAACGGGGATCGTCTTCAATTGACTCCCTTCCTTGCTTGAAAAGATTATGCCACTTGTAAATCATAGTTTTTCCAGGAGCAGAGTCCCCGTAAACAGATAACATATCTTGAAAAACAGTTTGCGGCGTTTTTCCCTGTTTGGTGAGGAACTTTATGACGGCGCGATGTTCAATTTTTTCCATACTGCCAACTTTCTTCCCGATTCACTTGTTTAATCGTTGATAACTCAAAGACTAGTGACCCAATTAGGCTAAAACTTGGTATTTATAGTAATAATGAGTTACTCAATTAGCGAGTACCTGGACAAGCATCCCTACCCCCGCCAACCCCTCCATTCCGCGAACTTTTTGACCTCCCCTCGTAGATAATAATGTTTCGGCTGGTTTGAAAAACTTTTCTTGTTTCTGCAGCAGCGTTTCTCTCCTTTTTTTTGTTGATGGTTGTCTCGTAGACGTTGATGCAACAGTAATGTCTTCGTCTGATGAATGTATATCCTAAAATTAAAAATAATAAAATTATTTTTATTGTTTCAGATACCTGAAAGTGAAACAGAATGGAAAGAAATAGCCGAGCAATTTCAAACAAAATGGAATTTCAATAATTGCGTTGGAGCATGCGATGGCAAACATATCGCTATCGAAAAACCAACAGGAAGTGGCTCCTTGTTTTACAATTACAAAGGATTTTTTAGTGTGGTATTGTTTGCAGTTGTGAATGCAAATTACGAGTTTTTGTACGTACACACAGGTACCAATGGATCAGTTGCAGATGGAGCAATTTTAAAATGCACAAAGTTCTATGAGAGACTGATTAACAATAAATTGAATTTGCCATCCCCTGCTCCACTGCCAGGCACAAACGATGTTGTACCTTATGTGTTCCTTGGCGATAGCGCATTTGAATTAAATAAAAATTTTATGAAACCATTCCCTTTCAAAAACATCAATCGGAGGCAAAGGATTTTTAACTATAGATTATCGAGAGCCAGAAGAGTAGTAGAAAATGCATTTGGCATATTGGCGTCCCGTTTTAGAGTGCTGCGTAGACCTCTTATTTTAGACCTTAAAAATGTGGACGCTGTTGTTTTGGCATGTTGTGCTCTGCACAATTTTTTAAGGAAACATGTACCATCTTACATACCTTCAAATAATATTGATGCCGAAAATGTATCCAAGAGTACGTTCCGTCGAGGTGATTGGCGAAAAAACACTGAACCTTTAGTTTCATTACAACCTTTATCAAATAATCAACGTAATGAAGGTGGCAATATAATACGAAATAAATTCGTCGACTATTTCAATTCCGTGGGAAGCGTTAGTTTCCAAGACCGAATGATTGATGTTGTGCCAATGTAATTTATTGTGATTTTGTATCGATGTGTAGGTAGATAACTGTTGGTAGATCTGTTTTCAATTGTGATTAAAATAAATATGAGGACTTTTATTTTGGTTTTAATAAATTATTTAACCTCCTGTACATAAATCATTTTCATTACCTATAGTGTGTAAATAGTAAACAAAAACATTACCTCGTCACTTCCAATCGTTTCCAACGTAGCGCGACATGGTTCGCTTCTTGATCCCATAAAGCTCATGGCCTCAAAATACCATAACGTTGGAATATAAACATCCTCGGTACCTGCTCCAGTTCTTTTGGAAGAAGATACCTGCAAATATAAAATATAATAAAATATCAAAGTTATAGGCCAAAAACTTCAAGGGTCTATATCTCGGCCTAGGTGGATCCTAGGCCAAAATTGCCAAGGACAAAAAGTGTTTGTATTAGGCCCCTTTATACGACAAAGATATAAAAAAAACAATTTTCATACCAAAAATTTTCTTTCAATTTTTTAAGTCTTTTCCCATAGCTATTACTCAGGGCAAAACACTTTTTTTCGGAAATCTTTTTTTTTAATATTTTTGTCGTGTTTTAAGTGCCCTCAGTAATAAGCTACGGGAAAAGACTTAGAAAAATTTTAAAGAATTTTTTTTTTGAAAATCATTCTTTTTATATTTTTGTCATATAGAGATAGGCCTAATACAAACACATTTGGTCCCGAGCAATTTTGGCTAGGACGCACCTAGGCCGAGATATAGGCCATTGAAGTTATAGGTCTAGATTTTGAGGACCTATATCTCGGCCTAGGTGCGTCCTATCTCAAAATTGCTAAGAGCAAAAAGTGTTTGTATTAGGCCCTTCTACACGAGAAAAATAAAAAAAAAATGATTATCGAAAAAAAAAAATGTTCGTCGAAATTTTTCTGTCTTTTTCCCATAGCGCCCCGAACATACTCCAACAAAATAAGATTGCATCAAAATCCGTTGTCTAGTTTTTAAGCATACGTCATAGACATAGGGACGCGGGAAGCGACTTTGGTTTATACTATGTAGTTATTCTTAACCCCTTTTTATACGAAAACTTCAAAGAGTAAAAGTTGTTTGTATTGTAATCTAATTACCGGTAATATAAAAAAATATCAGGTCATTATACCACCACCATACCAGGGATAAAGGCGTGATTTATGTATGTATGTATGTATTATACCACTGGGCACTATGATTAAGCTCTTCAGTAGTTTTTTGCATTCATTACGTTTTAAAAAATAAAATAAAATAGCATACGTACCTTTATCAATTCTTTATTATAATTCGTCCGCATATTCAATATTTTTTTCTTAATCGTCTTCACCGTAGCATTTTCATCAAAATTTGTATATATTTCTAATAAAACCCGGAACCCTTCTTCACGCACTGCTTTATTTTTAAAATCTTTATGTTCTTTCTGCCACAAATAGGGCATATCACGATATAACTCGATTACATTTAATAAAACTTCCCTTTCTTTCGATAACGCCATTGTGTAACCGCAACAACACAGGTGACACAACTGTACTTTGCGGCTGCCGCGCGCTGACTGAACGGTCTTACTCTTATTACACCATGCGGTATTCAGACAGTAAGACAATTAGCGCGGCCGAACTCCGTCTAACAGACTAATTAGACTGACTAACTGGCTAACTCTTATCAGACCGCGCTGAATCTTAGTAAGACAGACTAAATACTGTGTGGTCTAATAGGGGCTTGACCGTCATTCGTTTCCTCGCTTCGTTCCGATGTCGTGTGTTCCGAATGCTCTTCCGTGTTACCTTGATACCTTGTGACATCAGTCAGCTTTGGGAAAATGCTCAAGGTCAACTTTTCATTGTTTCCTCTTTCCTTCTCATTCAGTATGGATCTGACAAACGTAACGGGTATCAAGTTAGATTTTATTAATTTTACCTATCCTAACCTTAACGGTACTTTCATCCTTACATAAGAGAAAGTAAGTCGCGATTTTTTCTGATTAAAGGCATTTTAATAAATGTTTGTAGATGTTATTTACGTAATCTCAAAGAATAAGATTGAACTTTTATGATCATACCTAATAATAATGACTAAAACAGAAAAAAAAGAAACCTTAAAGTAATTAATCAATCGACTCATTGACCGACTCACTGAACTGAATCAGAACTTTGGATTCAATGATGTGGCACAGCACTATTCAAAGATGGCTGTATGTTCACGATCTGTCAAAATGCCGTGTTTGTTTATATTTTATTAATTTCTAATAGAATTATACATAATTGAGTCATAAATTAAGTGTTTTCAGTTATGTGGGATGTGAAACAAGTGAAATATGTATTTGTATGACAGTTATAACGTGCAGTTTTCATATATTATGGCGAAATCTATCGACGTGGTTATGGCATTGTTTGTTTACATTTATGGACTCTCTAAAAAAAATAGACTTTATATAGAAGATGATTCAGAGAATGATTTTATATCTTCGTTTGGAGAGGGCCCTGCCAATATAATGAAAGATTTTATAATATTCAGGCCAAAAATGGAATGATTTTATTGTAGATACCTACTTATGTTAATAATTGGAGTATACCGTTCGGGGCGCTATGGGAAAAAGACTTAGAAAAATTTCGATGAAATTTTTTTATTTCGAAAATATATATTTTTATATTTTACTCGTGTAGAGGGGCCAAATACAAACACTTTGCTTTTAGTAATTTTGGGATAGGACGCACCTAGGCTGAGATATAAGCCCTCAAAGTTCTAGGCCTAAAACTTCAAGGGTCTATATCTCGGCCTAGGTGCATCCTAGGCCAAAATTGCCAAGTACAAAAAGTGTTTGTATTAGGCCCCACTACGCGACAAAAATATAAAAAAAAAGATTTTCGAAAAAAGAAAGTGTTTTGTCCTCAGTAATAAGCTACGGGAGAAGACTTAATCATTTTTTTTTATATTTTTGTCATATAGAAGAGCCTAATACAAACACTTTTTGCCCTTGGCAATTTTGGCCTAGGATGCACCTAGGCCGAGATATAGACACTTGAAGTTTTTGGCCTAGAACTTTGAGGGCCTATATCTCAGCCTAGGTGCATCGTAGCCCAAAATTTCTAAGGACCATTAAGTGTTTCTATTTTGCCGGAAAAAATATAAAAAAAAAGATTTTAAAAAAATTTTTTTTATCGAAATTTTTCTTATCCCAAAAAAAAAAAAAGTTTTTTTAAACTTTTTTTTTTCATTTTTTCTCGACGTTTCATAGGGCCCCGAAGCGTATACTCCAACAAAAGTATACTCTGACCATTATTATCTTTAATTTGAAGAACAAATAAACGAATAGATAAATAATATAGATTTTTTTTTACTTACCCTGATGTAATGTTTCAAGCATTTGTAAATAGCCCAACATGTTTCTGGTATAATTGACGATAAAAGAGGTTGTGATATTAAAGAACTGAATCTTAGATCTTGATAGGAGTTGCCTGTTGCCAGAAATCTTAATGTAACTACTAATCTTTGTTTTGCACTGACACTTTGTCTGAGAATTGTGTCTTCCTTTTGAATGAATGGAGTTACTAATCTCAATAGATATTCGAATTCAGCCACACCTACTCTAAGGTAGTTCCTTAAGTCTGATGGTTCCAATACACTTAGTATTTGCATGTTTGATAGTCTTTCGCGTAAAAGCAAATATTCTTTGACCCAAACACTTCACTTCTTTTTCTTTTTATTTGTATTAATAGATATTGCGGTAAGGGCAATAGCAAGTTTTTGATGTTTCGAAAGCTTTCCCATTATTGTGTCGGTACGTCTGTGACGGACTACGTTCCCCGAGCGAATGAGTTAGCATGCGGTATTCAGTACGGTGTAATAGCAAGCTAGTCTAATTAGATAGTTAGACAGTCTTAGTAAGACAGACTAAATACTGTGTAGTCTAATAGGGGCTTAAGGAAAGTGAGTAAATTTTTCCCAATCTTTTTTTTGTATTTTTTTTCCTTATTCACAGGTACTGAAATAATGTACCTACTCATTTTATGCGCCAGCTGTTTAGGTGTATTTAAAAAAAAAAACGGAACTCAAAAATGTTGGTATTTGGTGAAATGGCATGAAAATTCCTGGGCAATGGGAGATTTTTTTTCATAAAATTGTCTCTGGGCGATATTTTCAAAACCGTGACACTTTTACTAAGGTCATAATTTTTTTACCAGTAGGGCATCGGTCAAGCTACCCGCAGTTAAAAGGGTTATCCATTAATTCCTGGACACCCCCCTGTATAAATATGTAAGTACAAGTTTTGATTGAAATTCCTTGCTTGCAAAACTTCTAAACTAACAATAGAGCTAAAACAAGTTCGCATAATTCTGGTGGTCTACTCGATCAGAAGACATTTTTTTCCTGCAAATCTCATGGTTCATTTCTTAGCGGCATTTTAGTTCTGGGGTGTCATTAATCGACTATGCGGGGCTACTTTAATCACTGATCAATTACCAACTCCATGTACCAACTAAGCCAACGTTTTTCATGCTAATTCATGAAGTTATGAAAGGGATAGTTTTGTTTTTGTTACAGAATCATGCCCAGATCATACAAGCGACGTCTGAGCTTACTGGAATACAGGAATTATACTGAACATAATTTGAATTTAGCTGAGGGTCGATTGTCTATACGCGGAGCATCTGTAAAGTATGATATTCCCTACGGAACAGTATTTTACAAGTACGAGCAGCCTTACCCAATGTGGCTCGTTTAGTTCAACTGCTTCACATTCAGACGAAAATGCTTCAACGTCGGCAATGTCAGTGCCCACGAAAATAAATAAATTAACGAGACTTTTTCCCATTAGAAAAAAGCAAGTTTCAATGGAAGCAAGAGTGTGCAGAATGGTAGCGAAAGATGGAATCCCATTCGCAAAATTCATCACGTTAACCGATTTGAGCGAATTATTTGAATCAGAAGGTCACACATTGCCGTCTTCTGCCAGCACGATACAAACAATGGTAATGGCCTACGGAGAAGCCATTCGAAAGAAAACTATCGACAAACATTGAAAAACGTCAGAACAGTCTGCAGAAACATCAGAACCACGACATCTCAGCATAAATGATTCACAAGTTGGGAGAAAACTGGCAAATTCATTTCCATCTATAACTCAGCCATTAAGTTCTTCTGGTAAAGAAAAAGAAAACTCCACGGTAATAGGGAAAACATATGTTTCAAAGAATAATCAATTTAAACTAAAGCAAGAACAAGAACCACGTCCAGGTCCTTCTCGTGGTGGCCCTATTGTCACACCGTTTTACAGTTCCTACAGCTAAAAAACGCACGAGTAATAGAGGTCGCAAGTCAGGAAAATCAGAAATTATTTCAAGTTCACCCTATAATAATAACGCTGGATCTTGAGAACTTTAGGTTTTATTTACATTAGGGATTATAACAAGATCTATACACACACACACACATACACAAATCACGCCTTTATCCCATGTGGGGTAGGGCAACTCGTATTGGTAAGAAAAAGACAAGAAAAATCAAATCATACAGCTGTGAATAAAATACGTGTAGCTAAAGGCGCAGAAATTATCACTTAGACTTTATTAATGAAAAAAAAAAGAGAATGAGCAGTTTACAGAAAGCAAACAAGCAAATATCTAAGAAATCGCAAAGACCTAAATCAAAATCAAAAAAGTGTGCAATTCATTCAAAAGCTATCCCACCGACCTTCGAGGGCAATATTGATAATACAGAAGATACGAGGGCGTCTTGACAACTACATGACTTTCAGGCTGAATATAAACTTTTTTTAAAATTTTAATGATAAATTTTCTTAAAAGTAATACAGGGTGTATGGCAGAACGTTGAACATACGCAAATGGTGGATGGGTGGTACCATGTGCTACTTACTCAGCCCAAATTATTTGCCCTTGGTTTTGTTTTAATTTCTTTTTTGTTTTTTTTTTTAATTTCGCCTCTTTCATGACTTTGAAGGTGAGTATTTTTATTTACAATGAGTAAAACAGGCAACATTTTGTTTTCTTTTTATTTTGAATGTTATTTCATTTTTAAAAAAACTAAAAAAGATTGAGAACTTCCAATTCTAGCAAAACATCCCTAATGTGTGATCTTTCTAACGATACGTAATTTGTTTTATTTGAAAAAGAATTTCATGAGTTATTTTTTTTAAGTAGGTAGGTGAATTTTGACAAAACTCTACTTTTGCGGAAAGTGAAATGTTTTACGAAATTTAATACTGTTGAGTTAGTAATAATTAAATCATCGATTGAAAATAAGTAATTTACTTTAACTTGCTTTATAAGGCACCTACAAGTGTTGATTTTGACCTTTGGATTGTTTTCGAATTTAGAGGAAAACTAATTCCAACGTTGCCGTTGACTAAACGACTAAGCTTTTGTTTACTGGGCTACACAGAGCAGGTATTTTTTTTTTAAAGATAATAGATACTACCGAGATTTCTTTACAAGAAAAACATTTCGAATCGATACCAACACTGATCTGCTAAATAGACTAATGATATCATCTGATCCCTACTTAGCGAGTTTAAGATGTATCCCAAAAAGAACTAGAAGTCTTGACAATGCTTTTACTGCCCACAGCAAACGATTTTTTTTTTGTGTTTGTATATAAAAAGATCTTTTTCTATAAATTAAATAAATGATTTAAAACTATTTCGAATACTAATTACAACTAATTATAAACAAATACGGGTTTTATTTTCAAAAGTAATTAAATCCCGCTAGATTGCGATTTTCTCACAGTGTGCGACGGTGTCTTGGCGGGTCCCTCGGGCTCCGCGGGCCCCAGTAACGACGTAGAGGACGGAGCTTTCTTGCCGGACCCCGACGATCAATTTAGAGAATGCTACGGCGAATACGTTCCTAGAAGATTATACGTGGAAGAAATTCTGAGAAGAATGAATCATGTTCCCATTTAGTAAGGGAATGCGGCACCTGGGAGCACGTGTTGGTCAATTACCAAAAAGCATAAATGATGTAGATACATGTTAAGAGTTTGGTTTATCTTGCCTGCGGAGCAGTCTCTCCGATATTTATTTTATCTTTTTTACTAAAATCTTATTGTATTCTCTCTTTTATTGTACCTGCCCCAGAAAGTGGATAATGTTTCTGATTTTGCCTCTAGAGTTCTGTGGACTGATGAGGCATCATTCCCAAGAGCGGGAATTAGTAATGTGCACAATGAACATTATTGGGCGTACTCAAACCCCCATGTATCCTCCGAGTCATCGTTCCAGCATCAGTGAAGAATCAATATCTGGGCTGGCATCATCGGTGATGTTCTCGTGGGACTGCATTTTTTAGAAGTAAATCTGAATGGGGAAAATTATTTAGATTTTCCAAGAAATTACATGGACGACGAACTAGCAGTGCTGTGCTGCCCGTAGCCAGGTATGGCAACCTGGTCATGGAAAACAATTTAATTTTTCAACACGACGGTGCCCCGGCGCACTTCACACGTGACGTGCGAAGTCACTTGGACGCGCGCTTCCTGAAGTGGATAGGAAGAGGAGGCCGCGTTGCATGGCGGGCGTGGTCCCCGGATCTTACCCCCTTGGAATTCTTTTTATGGGGATACATAAAAAATGACGTGTACGCTGTCGAGTGCTCATCACGCGAGCAAATGAAACAGCAGCGTATAATTGCTGCATTCGCTACAATAACGCCAGAGATGTTGCGCAATGTCATAGCATCCATCTACAGGCGAGCTGGTTTGTGCGTACCACAGGAAGGACGAACTTTGAACCCTTTCTTTAAAACGTAAGTATAATTTATTAATTAAGTAGATGCAGTACCTATCATCACTTTAGACCTAAAAAGAGTCTTATTAGTGACTATGACTGCTGCTCATTATTGTATTTTTTAACCTTTTGTGGCGATTGCCGAGGTGCCGAGACGCGGTCGTGGCCGCGGCGCTTTGAGGGGTGCGCGGGGACGAGCGGGATAGGCGAGCCAAACTCTGGCTCGTGTTGCGCGTGCAGAAGTTTGAAAACCAGATGACCGATGACGCAAATTTACATGACAGATGTTGTATGTGTGCCAGCGGAATTGCGTGCCAGGTTATTGAGAATTGTTGCCTGAAGACAGGAAAAGCTGAGAAGGAATGGTAGGAGAAATGCGAGGCGAAGGGATGCAAATGATGAGAATCAGTATGGAGACGACAGGTACCCGGTTTCCGGGGGATGCAGACGCGCTTCACTTTAATTGGTGTCCTATGGGTATCATGGTGCGAGGGAGACTTCACCCAAGTGGGTGTCGGTCCGGCTGAACAGTGCATTGATCCCTATACTATTTCTGTGTCAATTTGGGACCGGGCGATTATGAAGCGCATTGTGCGCGAACTGAGGGTACGTTACGGCCGAGAAGCCGCATTACAGACTGGTCTGACACATCAGTGGATGAACTGTACACCTACTTCGGAATCATCTTGGCAATGGGAATAGTAGTCAAATCAAAGATAGAGGAGTACTGGAGTACGGACAACGAAATGTTTTCGACGCCGTATTTCCATGCGCACATGAAATTGTCCAGATTTCAGCTGCTGAACACATGCCTGCATTTTAATGATATTGCAGACATGCCACGGAACCTCAATGGAGCAGAGGCAAAGCTATTTAAAATTGAGCCTCTGATAACGCATCTCAACAACAAGTTTCAGTCGATGGATCAAAATATAGCATTAGACGAAAGTTTGATGCAGTGGAAAGGCTGGCTGAGTATAAATCAGTTCATATCCAATAAGGCAGCCAAAGTCGGAGTGAAAACTTATGAGGTTTGCGAGTGCCAGACTAGGTACTTATGGAGGTTCCATGTCCATGCCAAAAAATTCAACTCCCTCGACCCACAAAATCCGTTGGATGCTTTCACGCCTCAAATAGTGCTGGAACTCCTCCGTGAGCGCAAAGGGAGGGGATATACTGTCTGGATGGACAACTTCTATAATTCCCCAGCTCTGGCTCGCCAACTCAAAGTCCTTGGCTTCGACGTGGTGGGTACATTACGCACCAATCGCCATTTCGTGCCCCAGGAACTGAACGATCTGACAAAGCATGCCATGCGGAAAGGTCAGATCACTGGGTATACTTCTGGGAATGTTGATATAATGGTGTGGCCCGATAAAAATCGTGTCGCCACTATATCAACATACCACGGAAACAAAACGGCGGTTGTTGACAACTGTCAAACCGCGCCTTATTTCAGATTACAACATCATGATGGGGGGTGTCGACAAAAAGGACCAACTGCTGTCGATGTACCCCATCGAAAGGAAACGAACCAGCATCTGGTATAAAAACTTTTTGAAGAGGCTGCTTTGCTTAATGTTTCGAGACTAAACAGCTTCATCAGATCGAAAAAGTCGGGTACTTCGTTGGATCATCGCCGGTTCCGCAAACAACTCATAAACGCTCTTCTCAGTCGGCACAGTCAGCCCCGTCAGATACACGTCCCCATAGAGCAAGACTCATAGGTGTTCTTAGCCCGATACCACCATCCTCTGCAAAACCCAATCGGGGGTTCTAAATCTCGGCTGCGACGTTTGTGTGCTGTATGTGGGAAACGCACAACTTACTACTGTGTCTAACAACTGTTTTGTGTCTCTTCATTAGTTTATGTATTTATTTTTAGTTTATGCTTCATTCAATTTAAGATAAATATTCTTTTTAAAAACTATTTAGTATTCTTCATTACACTTATTTATTTATGATTTATACCTCATGCTGTTTGTTTCCTAAAACAAGACCATTAACAGACCTATTCTAAGGATAGATTTTGAGCTACAGGTAGTTTTAGTAATAAAAATCACAAGAAAGTCAAATAAAAATTAATTTAAAAAAAATCCTTGAGGCCAAGGTCAATGTAATGGGCGGGGGTAGATAGCAGTTTATCCCTAGTTTCTACCCTAGGCGTATGTACAGCTCCCTACCAAACACCCTGTATAAGTGCTTAATATTGTAGAGAGACTTAGTGGTAAAAAGTAATACATCGTAATAAATAAATAACCGTCAAAAGGGTCGTTCGTCTTGTTTTTGGCCCCCTCTGCACACGCAATTACAAGATAATAGACGCCAAACAAAAAAAAGAAAAAGGGAACGAAGACAGTACCACCGATAATGATTTTATGAAAATCGGAAATGAATGTTTAAATGTAAGTATCTTATTTTGTGCCTGTCTTCCTGTCTGTGTGTCCGTCTGTTTGTTTGCCTGTCACAAAGTTATAATAAAATACGTAGTCGGTCCCAAAGTTCTGTCACTGGCATATTATTTTTGAATTTAGAACACGGATTTGGAAAAGTTTTGTTGCATTCCGTTTTTGAATGTTTAACAATTATTTTAAAACAATAAATAATCATTTGGGTCGATTTTTCACGATGGAGTGGACTTTGAAAGAAAACCGAATAGCAGTTTTGGCGTTGCATCGCTGTGGGCACTCGCCGAGTACCATTTTCAAGTTGCTCAAAAAATTGAAAATAACGCTTAGGTTTGGGTATCGTACTATAACTAGGTACACTGAAGTCTCTAGTGTTGAGGACAAGAAAAGAACTGGCCGGCCTCGCTCCGCCAGAACACCAGCAGTGATCAAAGCGATCAAGGAGCGCATACGAAGAAATCCTGTCCGAAAACAGAAACTTATGGCTTTGCAGATGAAGGTTAGTAGAAAAACAGTCAAAAAGGTTTTAAACGAAGACCTTAAGCTGCGAGCATACAAAAAAAAGAGTGGGCACTTACTTAATGCCCGTTTAAAAGAAATTAGACTCAAAAGATCTCGGGTGTTGTTAAAACGGTACGCGAAAAACCGGCACCGCGATATACTTTTTACAGACGAAAAAATTTTTGATATAGAAGAAAAGTATAATAAACAAAACGATAGAGTGTACGCTACCAGCTCTGAAGAAGCAGGAAACAAAGTTCCGCGGGTGCAACATGGGCGGTTATTCCCAACGGCCCCCGCGGATCGGCCCCCGCGGGGGCCGTTGGGAATTTTTTGTCCCAACGGCCCCCGAATTCAAACTTTTGGAGTTTCGGGGGCCGTTGGGAATAAAAATTCCCAACGGCCCCCGAAATTAAATAAAACATGTTTATGGTAGATTTCTATGATGATGGTGTGTTTACGATGTTTATGGGATATTATGGTATTTCTTCGGAGTTGATGGTGAGTTCTCAATGTTTACGGTAGATTCCTATGATGATGGTGTGTTTACGATGTTTATGGGATATTGTGGTATTTCTTTGGTGTTGATGGTGAGTTATCAATGTTTATGGTAGATTTCTATGATGATGTTGTGTTTACGATGTTTATGGGTTATTGTGGTGTTTCTTCGGTGTTGATGGTGCGTTGTCAATGTTTTTGGTAGATTTCGATGGTAGGTTGTTTGATATTGGAGGAGCGTCGGTGGCCAAGTGGATAGGACACCGGTCTTACAATCGTGAGACCAGAGTTCGATCCCCGCCATGTACCAATGTGTTTTTACTCACGTACATTTACCGACTGCTCTTACGGTGAAGGAAAAACATCGTGATGAAACCCACATTCAAATAAAATTTGAAATCAAATGATATTTGAATGTGACTTAACCTAGGATTCGGGCCAGGTTAGCCTTCGGGTTGCAGAGGTCAGATGGCAGTCGCTCTGTGTAAAAACTTGGTTCCACGTCAAATCCCCTAGGTTAGGTAGCCGACCCCGACAGAGAACGGGATAAGGCAAGGAGAATGATGAGGGTGATTTTTCATAATTGTGGGAACTTTTGCTGGGAACAAATAACCACAGAACCCAAAATAAACATTTAAATACAACTGTTGTTTTTCAATGTTTGAGGTATGTTTCCGAAATTTATGGGTGTTTATGGCGCTTTTTCGATATACAAGGTTTTTTTCTAATGTTTATGGTAGTTTTTGAAGATGATGGTTTGTTTACTGTTTATTTACTGCAAATACAAATTCTTTATCTTTTACAATGCTTTTAGTGTATTTTCGATTTTAAGGTGCCTTTTCAATGTCCATAGCGTATTTATCAATGTAAATGCGTGATAACGGTCATTTACGATATTTATATGATGTGATACCGTGTTTTGGACGAAATATATTAAATTGAACACTTAGGGCATTATTATAAACCCGTTAGAAAAAGAAATTTCGATGAGCACAGAAATATTACGGCATAAAAGCTTCATATCACAGAAACAACAATAATAACCTTATTTTTAGGTACTTATAAAATTATACTATATACTTAAACTAAATTTTATAAAATTAAAACAAACGTTTTTAAATATTTCATTTATGAATAGTACTTAAAATATTAAGAACATTATTGAAAATCATTTGTTTCCATATATTGTATTTGTATGTAAGTACTTGTGTTTTAGCGCTTTTTAGATGCATAGATAAAAGGGGTACGAGGGGTAAGGGCGTGGTCAAGAGATGACCATTTCATGAAAGAGCGAGACGGAGCATAAAATGAGTGAATAGGTCAAACTAGTTTTCGGCCCATAATTGGAAATTTTTCTCCAATTGCGATTTTTTAGTACACAGTGAAACGTCATGGCGGAATCAAGTGCACCTAACACTTCACGCGAAGTGTCATCGCCTCTTGATTTTATATTAAAAAATGGTGGAACTGTTCTGCTTAAAAACGGATATCAATATATACGAAAAAGAACAAACAAAAATGGATCAATTATATGGGAGTGTAGTAAGAGGAAAAAACAAAAATGTGTGGGAGTAATCAGAACGCAAGTAAGTATAATGATTTTTTTATAATTTAATTTATTTCTTAAAAAAGATAATTCTGTGCTTCTAAGGGGTGATGGCTTAACGTACCCTGTGAAGCACCGAATCATCTGTTTATAAACACAAAGTTGATATTTGTCGATAGATAGGTTTGATTTCAGAACAATATTTATTTTAATAATTATTTTCTTTTCTGCAGCATCAGGTAATGAATAAATATTATTGAGAAGGACTAGAAAGGTCGCCCGCGACTGTTTTTTAATATGTGGTAGGAATAGGTAAAGTTTAGTAGCTGATTTTCTGCGCTAACATAAAGTTTAGCGTACTAAAATTACGTACTATAACGTACTTTAAGTAATTTATTAGGTCGCGTTCATTTAAGTCTGAAATAGGATGATATTATAGTACGACCGTTTAATTCAGTGCTCGCCCGCGTGGGTAGAGGGGCGCGGGATGTAGGCGTCAACGTGAATGTGCCCACCGCCCGCACCCCTCTCAGTCCCCTTTGCACAGTGTGTTATGAACCCTCAAAAATTGACATCCCTATTTTATTGCAGAAATGGAAAGCCTTCATCATTCTAAATTCATTACGGGTACTCTTTCGTTATAAATATATCTAGATTTGTAATAAAAAAACCGAATATCGTTCAAAAACAATGTCACAATTTTAGAAATCTATTAATATTTCGTGAAGGGCACTTTTGATTGGACATGTTAGCATATACAAAAAGTGTTATAATAATAATACATATTTATCAACAGCTTTTGGATTTTATTGTCCATTATTTTAGGTTTTATTTACAAAAATCCGTATTTTAGTATATATATTTTTTCTACGATGTCTAATGGGTTTCGCATTCGAAATTCATATGACAATAATGTACTTTTAACAGTTATTAACTGTGATTTTTTTCGAATCCTACTTCCCGGGAACATTCTAAATATCTGACTTGGAAATATTTTCATAAGCACCTGAACGATTCAGCATGTGCGCGGGTGCGCGGGCGAGGACTGATTTAAACGGTCGTACTATAAAAATCTATATTCTGGTACGATTCAGAGTATAGACTGGCAAACTACACTGAATCGTACCGGATTTATTATATAATCCTATTTCTAGGTAAAAAGTTATATGAAACCTTAAATGAAGGCCATTGTCTCCACTTTTGAACGAGACCGTACCTGGAATCAGGTTAAATAAGTCGGCACAAGCCTTATATTAAAACAATAAAAATATTCTATTGTGTGATCGTATTTTATGACGTTCTTTACCACAAAGCGGTGCTTTGCAAAAGCATCGCCTTATCTCTTTCACTGCACTAAAAATTTACTTACAACTTGTAAATCTTGAGAACTGTGGTGTATACCTACTTTAATCATAATCGTAATCAATCAACCTCAGCATTAAAAAATGCTGTTGTATAGCGATTTGCGGACCGCGCAATACGCGAGCAAAGAAGATCAACGGAATGAATGAGTTTTCTTCATAGTCAGCGGCAAAACGAACTTCTTAAGCTTCCTGTACACAAAGGATTATGCTAGCATACTTTTGTAGTATGCTAGACTTTTTGAAATTAAGTTATACATTGCTAGCTCTCAGAGTATATTGTAATGATACACATAAAATAACCAGCAATGTACCTACGTCAAAAGTGGATCAGTATGGGCCATTGTGTACTTACTGACTTTACATAGGTACACCGTTTAATTAATAAAATTTCATTTTAGTCGGTGTAGCTCTGACAATTAAGTTTTTTTAAAATAATATCTGACTGTTCATATAAGTCATTGATGGCATGTATGATTAATTGTATATTTATTTTTGTTGTAGAATGAACACGTCGAGTTTGAGAAAGCTCATAGTGAATCGTGCACTCCAAGCGAAACAACGAACGAGGTGATGCTTTCCATAGAAAAATGCAAAAAAGATATTACCAGCGCTGAATTCCCGCCAGTACCATCAGAGTACAATAATATGGTCGCAAGTTTCGCAAAATATGGCAAAGAGTTGACACACAATATCCCGAAATTCATAAGTGTAAAATCCACATTTTATAGAACGAGAAATGCCGCAGCAGGAGTTTCCAAGTTAAAATGTTCGTACGTGGATGAAGTTGAAGTACCACCAGCATATGAAAAGTTCCTTTTGGCTGACTACCGTTCAGAAAATACTCGAATTATATTATTCGCAAACGAATATGCTAGAAAAAAGATAGTTGAGATTGAAGATTACTATGGAGATGGAACATTTTTTTGCTGCCCGGCCCCGTTTGAGCAACTCTATACAATTCACGGAGACTTTGGGAGCACAGAAGACATGAGCAACCTAGTGCCGCTTATATATGCATTTATGTCTAAGAGGGACACTGATGCATATATAACCTTACTGAACCTTATCAAATCGCAGTTGCCGGAATGGAGCCCGAAATCTTTTAAAATTGATTATGAAACTGCGATGATGAGTGCCATTAACTCAGTTTTCCCAGAAGCTGAATTAAAAGGATGCTATTACCACTACAACAAAAGCATTTGGAAGAAGGCGAAGAAGCTGGGACTTTTAAATACAAATAATGACACCATAAAGAGAGAAGTTGAGCTTTCTGCAGTGCTTCCATTACTACCAGAAACTGAGATTAGTGCCGGTTGGGAATATATAATCAGAAACAACACTGAAGATTCTGAAACCATTAAATTCAGAGAGTATATGGAAAAGCAATGGCTTAAAAATCCGGATTTCATATCTACATGGTGTGTGTTTGGTGAGCGCCACAGAACCACCAACTGTCTTGAAGCATGGCACAGAAAGTTAAAACAGGCAATCGGAAAAAAAAACCCAAATTTAATGTTGGTGCTCAATAAATTAGAGGAAGACTCTTCATTTAATCAAGTTCAGCAAGTTGCTGAAATACAAAACACGAGAATTGTGAAGTATATTTTCAGGGATCGGTTCATACAGGATGCACAAATAGAACTGGTTCATGGAACCATAACCGTGGGCCATTTTTTAGAAATTGTGAGAAGATAATTTTGAAAATGTTAAAAAAAATTGATTTATGTCAAACCCTTTAAAATATTATAATTTATTATTAAGAATATAAAAAACGGAAACCAATAATTATAAGATGTGATTGCAACTGTGATTTTATTTTAAGAATCAATGTTTTAATTATTAATAGAGACTGGTCTGTGACTTGATTACTATATAGCATAATTAGATAAGAAGACATTTTTTTGTAACTTTACGCGACTTACTTGTTTTTAAACAAGTAAAAGTCACGTACAAGCAAGTAAGTGTTTCTTGTTCGTTTAATAATAAGAAGACTTTTTGTCCATAATACTTATTCAATTACTTAAAATATATTTATATTTAACGATAAGGTAAATGCAGGGTATGCAAAATTAATGTAAAATAATGTGATTGCTGCTGTGATTTGATTCACATTATTTTGATTTTGATTAAACATTATTATAATTCTTGTTAACTTAGTTTCAAAACTAAAATATATCATCTATCACTAAGCGTATGTACAATTTTATATGGTTTTAAATTCATGTGTGACATGGGTGACACCAAGATTAATGTAAATAAAGTGATTTTTACATATAACTCCGTTTTTTTTTGTAAATGTTTCACTCAATAATATTAAAACACTACCAGTACACTATTTGAATATAATCACCCATTAACAATAAAACAGCTTAAAGAAACATCAAAATCAGCTTTTAAACATCAAAAATAAACCATATTTACTATCACCATAATCACTCGCACATACATATCGATAGATTTTAAACATTGGAAACATATCGTGTATGTATTTCGAAAAAGCACCGGAAACACCCATAACTATCGAAAATATAACGTAATGAATAAACACTAATAATAAAGAGGAAAGATTTGTTATTTTGTTTTTTTTTTTAAAAACACCACAATATCCCATAAACATCGTAAACACACCATCATCATAGAAATCTACCATAAACATTGATAACTCACCACCATCAACACCGTAGAAATACCACAATATCCCATAAACATCGTAAACACACCATCATCATAGAAATCTACCATAAACATTGATAACTCACCATCAACTCCGAAGAAATACCATAATATCCCATAAACATCGTAAACACACCATCATCATAGAAATCTACCATAAACATTGATAACTCACCATCAACTCCGAAGAAATACCACAATATCCCATAAACATCGTAAACACACCATCATCATAGAAATCTACCATAAACATTGATAACTCACCATCAACTCCGAAGAAATACCACAATATCCCATAAACATCGTAAACACAACATCATCATAGAAATCTACCATAAACATTGATAACTCACCATCAACACCGAAGAAATACCACTATCCCATAAACATCGTAAACACACCATCATCATAGAAATCTACCGTAAACATGTTTTATTTAATTTCGGGGGCCGTTGGGAATTTTTATTCCCAACGGCCCCCGAAACTCCAAAAGTTTGAATTCGGGGGCCGTTGGGACAAAAAATTCCCAACGGCCCCCGCGGGGGCCGATCCGCGGGGGCCGTTGGGAATAACGGAACATGGGCATCATCCCTCTTCAGTCATGGTCTGGTTAGGAGTCTCCTACTATGGGCCAACTGAGGTTCATTTTTGCGAAAAGGGGGTCAAAACCAGCGCAAAAGTGTACCAAGAGACGGTTTTGGATCGGTACGTCAAAGACCTGCCCAACACACTATTTTCAGGACATCACTTTGTATTCCAGCAGGATTCTGCGCCCGCTCACAAAGCCAGGACCACTCAAGCCTGGTTTGAACGTCAAAACATTGAGTTTATAAGACACGAAGATTGGCCTTCCTCCAGTCCGGACCTTAATCCTCTGGACTATAAAATTTGGCAGGTCTTAGAGAGCAAGGTCTGTGCTAAGCCCCATAAAAATTTGGAGAGTCTGAAGTCAGCCATAGTTAAAGCAGTCGCTGAAATCGACATGGATATGGTGCGTGCTGCGATAGACGACTGGCCGCCGCGGTTGAAGGCCGTTGTTAAAAGCAAGGGAGGTCATTTCGAATAGTTTTATGTTATTTTGATTCTTCGATGATTGTATTTTTAATTGATATACAAATTTTTAAAAACGGATTGGTACTTTTTATTTTATCAGTATTTTCATATATGACAGAACTTTGGGACCGACTACGTAATAACATGTCGTTTTTTCAGACTGATGTTATCTATACCACAGCAAATACCACTAAATTAGACAGCCTCACAGAAAAAGTTAACTCATTATCAGAAAATATTATTATAGTTCAGAAAAATCAACAATATTTGCATAAAACCCAACAAGATATACTACTTTAATACTAAGTCACTACGACGGAAGATACTCTGGGTAATGCCTGGCTCTCCGGGGTCGTCCGAGAGCAGTTCTTCCTCGAGTGGCGAGGGTCAACCTGGATCCGGGCCGAGGAAACATTATTATGTGGAGGAGATAAGGTTTGTATGCTACTCTACTACTCTGTGGCCGCCACCGACGGTCCATGACCATCACCTCCACTACAGGAGGACAACTTGGAGTGTTCCGCTGCCGCAAACTCCTTGCAGCGGAAGAACAGAGAGTCGCTCCAAGGAAACGTGGTTTGAAAACGTACACCTCCCAAATTGGAGTCCCAATAAACATAGTGTTCCACATTATGTACTTGTCCAGTGTGGGAGCTGACTACAAAGCAGTGCAGCGGGAGACTGCATCTCCAGAGAGGGAAACCGTACTGTCGACGAAGACAAAAGCAGACTGGTTCTCCTACTGTCGGGAGACTATAGTGGTGTATGAACTCGAGCACTAGAAAAGCAACCACAAGATAGGAGGACCAGGAAAAATTGTGTAACTGGATGAAAGCAAATTTGGTAAAAGAAAATATAATAGACGAAGATAAGTCGAAGGACATTGGGTTTTTGGAATGATAGAGAACGGCAGTCAGGATCTAAGACTGGAAGTGTGTCCCAATAACGAACGATCTGCAGAAGTATTGGTGCCACTCATCCAAAAACATGTTGAAGACGGCACGGAAATTCACACTGACGACAGTTGGAGAGCTTATGATTGCCTTCCTCAATACGGTTACATTCACAAAAAATGTAACCATAGTGACCCTGAAAATAGGTTTGTGGCACCAGATGGGACACACACCCAGCGCATAGAAAGCCAGTGGAGGAATTTGAAACGCATGTTCGCCAAGAACCAATATAAAGGGAACTTACTCGCTCGTGGCGTATATATAATTGGCGGAGAAAAATTATGATGAACCATAAAGATGCGATCGAAGAATTACTGACTGTTGTCACATGTGTATAAATATAAATATGTATATATGTGATAAGGGACATATAGGTACTTCCCTTGATTTGATTAGTAAATCACTTAGCTTTTTGGGATGTGTACCTATGACGGCCGGTTAGGTGGAGTGGTAGTGTATTTGCTTTCGGCGCCAGCACAGTGGTAGTGTATTTGCTTTGCTTATAAAGCTGTTAACTAAGTGTATAAAATTACTATTCCAGATTGACCAAAATGGATGAAGCCCCAGATGTTATAGTCAAATGGGAAGATGGTTCTGAAAACTGTGTTTCAACCAAAGATTTAAGAAGCACTAATAAAAGAGAACGGAATGTAAATTATGTTGGTGCAAAAATAAAGATGTTTTATGAAAGAAAATGGTATTTCGGAACTGTAGTTATGACAGAAGTCGAAAATCAGAGTCTTCAAGTGCCAAATCAGTCAAAGCAATCATCACAGTCAGGTCTCTCAGAGTTATCATCGGATGACGACATACCATTAGCAAATTTCAAGGCAAACCAAAATAAAACAGATTCAGACAAATATGAGCCATTCCCAGTAGATGATGGTGATGACTTCAATGATCCAGACTTTCGTTTGCCATCATGCGTACCACGGAAAGTGTCAATGTCAAGCGATGCTACAGTTTGCGCGGATGATATCGACATTAATAATATACCCAACACATCTTTAAATTTGCATCATGAGACACATTTGCATAATAAGACTTTAGAAACAACACAAGACAGCTATCGAAAACAATCATGCGAAGTTACTGGGTGCATTGAAGAGGTTTTTAGTGCTTGTACTGAATGCCTGGCTCTGCAATGTTGGAATCACTTCAAAAACGACGTCTCTTGTGAACAGCATTTGTGTCATGAGGTATCAGCTCCCGGTATTATTACTTCACAAAATAATGTTCAGATTTTACAAATGGAAAGGCAAAACCAAGACAATGTTCAAATTGATTTCAGTATGCCAGAAATTATTAGTGTTGAAAATTGCATCGATACAGTTCTATCACCGCACATGCAGACAGATCAGCAGTCAAATCCGATTTTAGAGACTAACCCAAAACAAACATGTGAAGTTGTTGGGTGCTACAAAGATGTATTTAGCTCTTGTTTCCAATGCCAGATTCTCCAGTGTATGGACCACTTTATGAAGAACGACGTCTCGTGTGAACTGCATGTGCGACGTGAAATGCAATCTCCTTTATTCTCTGATTTTTCACAAACATTGGCTGCGGGTTATGAAATGGAAGGCGATCCTAGAGAAATAGAAATGATACATAAGAAAAAAATAAACCAGAAGAAACAAAATAAGCGATTAAAAGATCATGGTAAGGAATATTGTACACAAAATAAAAAAGTAAAAAGACCTGAAAAGAAATTGGGCCCTTTACGTAATGTAAATTTTTGCGAAAAACTAAATCGTGACTGTAACAAATTTACTGAAGATAATCGTCAGAGTATTTTTGAAGACTACTGGGCACAAGGCGACCCGCAACGCCAGCGTGAATTTATAGCTAGACACGTTGAAAGAATTGCTACTCAACGCAAAACCGCAGGAGCAGACTCAAGGAGACAATCAACGTTTAAATACTATTTTACAATAGATGGAGTGAGAGAGTGAGATTCAATGTATGTCGCCTTTTTTTTGAGCACACTGGGCATAACTGAACGTGTTCTCAGAACTGCAGTCGAGAAAGTGACAAATACTGGAATAGTTGAAAAATACAAACGCGGAGGCCGTCCTCAGAACCAAAAAGAAAACGACGTACGATCTCGCGAATTATGTGAAAGGCACATTGATCTTTATCCTAGAGTAGAGTCCCATTATTGCCGTGAAAATAGTACTCAAGAATACCTTCACTCAAATTTGACTATTAAAAAAATGTACGGCATGTTTCTAGATTGGAGGAAATGTACTAAGACCCAGCATTTCTACATACAAAAGAGTATTCAAATCGATAAACTTATCTTTCCATCGCCCGAAAAAGGACCAGTGCAGCCTTTGTATGACTTATTATAATGGAAGCGAAGAAGTAAAAGACAAACTGAAAGACAAATTTCAGAAGCATCGAATTGATAAGCTTACTTTTCGTGCAACAAGAAAAAAGTGTATAGAAGAAGCAAAAGAAGTTCCTGGTGTAGTACGATGTGCAACTTTCGATCTTCAACAAGTGATACATTTGCCGATAACAAATGAAAACGCAGTGTTTTATAAAAGGCGACTTGCAACGTTTAACTTCACGATATACGATTTAGTTACGCGCGATTGTCGCTGCTTTACGTGGCATGAAGCCCAAAGCAAAAGAGGAGCTTCAGAGATATCTACCGCCTTAAATATTTTTCTCAGGCTGGTTTCAGAGCGACGCGTCTCGGCAGCGCTGCCCAGCCGCGCGCGCCTCGCATTACACTAGATTGTATGTAGCGTTTCATAGTGACGCGTCTTGGGCCGCGTCTCGGCCGCGCCGCGGTCGGATCTCCTTCGATTGCCAGTAGCGTCGACTTGCAATCTTTTAAGACGTCGTTGTTGCACTCTTTTCCATGTAACGTATATAGCTAATATAGTGATTACGTTTGCTGGCATAATGATTCTCTGCACTCGACCGTACACCACAACGAAGCGCGCGCGTCTGAATGTCGTTTCACAGCGAACGCGCTGCCCAGGCGCGCGCCCGAGCCGCGCGCGCCTGGGCAGCGCTGCTGAGACGCGCCGCTCTGAAACGAGCCTCAGGGAAACCGACCAAATGGGCTTCAAGCGCATTCATCTTTTTGCAGATGGATGTGGTGGGCAAAATCGCAATTCAATTGTAGCTGCTGCATTGCTGCATATACTGGCAAATTCATCAAACATCGAGGAAATTACTTTGCGATTTTCAATACCAAACCACGGCCAAAGTGCTGGTGATTCTGCTCACAGTGCAATTAACTACGCTGTCAAACAAGCTGGAGATGTGTTGCTACCAGCTCAGCTAATTCCGATCATGAAATTGGCGAGAATAAGTCAACCTTATCAAGTTTCAGTCTTAACACATACAGATTTCCTCGAATTCAAAAAACATCTACAGATATACAATTACTCTCGTTGCGTAAAGATGACACTGGAGCTCCGGTTAATTGGACTGAAATGACCGAATTTTTCGTGCAAAAATCCTGTCCGAGTAGCTTTTTCTTCAAAACATCTCACGATCAGAGTTCATACCGCCGCTTAAATTTAAAAAGACCAAAGATATATCTTCTACACTCAAGAATCAGAGGATGATGGTGCAACAATATGAAGAAAATGGTTTCATACGTACGTCTCATTATGCGAACATGTTTGAAACATCGGCATTAACCGTTCGTCGAGCCCTACATGGTGCAGGACTACACCATAGGAAGCCAGCCAAGAAGCCTAGTCTAACTGCGGTGCATAAACGTAACCGATTATTGTTTGCCAGAGACTTTTTGGACTTTAATTGGGAAAATGCCATATTTTCTGATGAAAAGACCTTTTTATCATCGCAACAGGGTAGGGTTCATTTATGGCGCCGAAATGGTACCAGGTATGTCGAAAAAATGTTCTACCGAACACAGAATCCGGTCGCATATCAATAAATCTATGGGGCTGGATGTCTGCCGCTGGTCTAGGCGAATTAGTAGCACAAGAAACATGGCTTGCAACTGGCGCTAATTATGTTGATATGCTACAGGAAAGCATGCTACCGACGGTGCGAAGTGTTTAACCGGCTAGTGATGTTCCTCGCTTCGCATTTATCCAGGATAATTGTCCAGTGCATCGAGCTGGCGTGGTGAATAATTGGTTTAGCCAACACCCAGATATTCAAGTTATTCCTTGGCCAGCAAAATCTCCAGACCAGGGTCTTCAAACTTACTACTTTGATTATGGAAATGAAATCGTTATCAATATGCAAAATTACGAAGGGCAGAAAATCTTCAAACTTTCATACTTATAGTATACATTTAAATTTTGTAGCATTATAATTGGCTGTGTAACCCACATTAAAGTATAGATGACGCAACTAGTTACTTTCGCTCTTGCTAGTACGTATTGAATTGGATAGATGTCTCTAGTCACCTGAATCAAATTTACTAAACCATCTGTTTTGGTAGATTTTTATACTATTGTAAATAACGTAATATTATTGATTAGGGGTTCATTTGATGATTTAAACATGAATAAAGTTATAGTAAACAAAATTTGTGTAAGTAAACTTTTTATGTTATTGATATTGATCAAATAAAATATTAGAAATCCTTTGCGAAAAAAGGACGGAAGAAATTTTTACAAGACTAAATGGCAACCCCAAACCCTTAAACTAATATGTCAGATTGACGTCTGTTTTTTGAGTTTGTTTTTGAAGATTGAATTCGGTCGGTGCGCGTGAGACGATATTTTCATTAATTTCCTCTTTTTAAGTGGTTCTTAGCATTTGATGTTTTTCCCGTTGAGTTGAGCTATGCTCCTCCGGCTTTTGTTTTGCAAAAGGACTGAGATAGGACTCTTGATTGTGGATAAATAGTGAACATTGTGCCCAGTACTTTCAAACCGAACTCGTGTTCATTTTAGTGATAGTGGTGCACGTGGTCACGGTAGCTTGTGCCTATGCTATCATGTCATCAGACAGACACTGCTGCGTCCCCGGGTGTACGGAAAGTGGAGGTATGTATCTCAATTGTTCAGTTCGACCATTCATCACGGGGTTCGTAGGTATAGATAGACTTGACAAGGAGCGGCATGATAGGACTCTCAACTACACATTAAATTTATAACAAAATAACTCTGTTGCCGTCATAGAAGGGCAAACAAACAAAAATTAGTATGAGGATCGCAAGGGCAATCAGAAATCAATCGCAAGGATCATTTTCTCACACCATTTCCTCATGGTAAGATGACATCTCTACTTTTCGACCTATTAGTAACATTGCATTACATTTTTTCAGATCGCATTCTCCACCATTTTCCAAACCCAGAAAAAGATAGAGAAAGATTTAACACATGGTTATATGCCATTGGAGGAGCAATCTTGCAATTAGATAACCAGCACATTTATAAAAACCGTCGTGTGTGCCATTCACATTTTGAACAAAAGTACCATTGCCGGAATAAAGGACTCAGTAAAGTAGCAGTGCCTACATTAAATATACCAGGTTTGTATATTTAATCATACCTTAATATAGTTAGATTTCTTTAAAAATACAATTTAAGTACAGAACCCTTAAAAGAATGTACTTACTTACTTACTATGCTGGCTCAGCGACCCGAAGTAGATCTTGGCCTCCGATACAACCACAGGCCACACTTCCATGTTCTGCGTAGTTTGCATCCAGTCAGGCTTTTGGAGAGTGTGCAGGTCCTTCAGAACTTTGTCATTCCAGCGATATCCAGGTTGTCCAACCCAGATATGCTTTCTTTACCGCGCGATCTTCTTCCATCCGCTCCACGTGACCAAGCCAGCGCAGTCGAGCAGCTTTACCCTATTAGCCCGAGGTTGTCAGCATAACCTATGATTTTATGCTGGGTTCCGTTTAACTCAACTCCATCACTGTTCTCTAGTACTTTACGGACCACGTGTTTGAGCATTAGGTTAAACAGCAAAAAAGGATGTAATAAATGAATATAATAAACTATTTTTTTCAGATCTACTATCGACATCCAAGTTTGTGACATCACATACCCAAAAGAAGGTGCGGCCATTAACAAGCTCAGGTAATTTTCTTATTTTTCAATAACCATGAGTTGCATAAAAAAAAATTGCTCATGTGATGCCGGCATAGAATGCATCGCCCATATTCTTACCGGTGGGTGTATAAGAGGTGACTAAGGGACATAGATATATTGTCTATGCCTAATCGAGGTCAGTGCTTAGGAAGTTGAGGAGCATATATGTATCACAATTTTAGGCGACAGGCTGACAACCTGTCACTACAGTGATGCATATATTTCTATTATTCTACTTACAAATATGTACTATGTAAGTTAATCAACTGGCATTTGATTTCCACCATCTACAAATTATTATTAATAATATCATAATGAATACTCATGTTATGATATTTTTTGAAATAAATTAGAAATAATGGGCTGAGCAGTCCATGGGGACTAAAGGGGAAGTAAGATAATAGGAGGCGCTCGTGGAAACCATATTGCTTACCTAAAGACCACTAGCTGGTTGACCGAGCCTTGCTCGGAACTAATACCCGTCCCCAAAAGGTGCCCTAAGTGTGACCGATAATCGGAAAAAACTACATACTTACCTATAATAAAAAAAAAAAAACAAAAAAAGACAGATGCTCAATCCATGCTGATCCAGGTTCGATCCCGGGTCGTCTGCGTGGCGAGCAGGCACACTTGCCGCTAGGCTTCTTCTTCGGTAACTCAACTTGCGAAATAAGCCGTTTAGTACTACAGCAGATGGGCCGTGTATTTAAATCAATTTTTTATTTAGTTTCAAGCGATATTCGAAAATAAAACCTAGCTAGATCTATTTAGCGCCCCCAAAACCCTCTACATACAAAAAATCACGACAATCAGGGCTGCCGTTTCCGAGATCTCGATTAGAAATATATATATAGAAATATATTTATATAGGTATATACAATTCTTGCTCGTTTAAAGGTATTGGATTTAAAATGAAATAGGATGTTATGTATGGACATAACATCCTATTTCATTTTGGTTTATATTTGGTTTTCGGACGATATGGTTTCCACGAGCCCGTCCTATCATCTTACCTTCTGCCACTCTTTACATGTTGCATTATCTACATATATCAAGTGTGTTTTTTTCATTATTTTTTCAGATTGTGCTAACAAGCAATTAGCAAGCACAGTATCTGTGAATGTTACCTTTACAAAAGATAGAACGTTAGAACAGGAAAACATTGGTGAGTATTTTTTATTATGAAGAGTTCCCAGGGGAACCCAATATTTTAACAATTTTTCTGCTGACAAAGTCACATGTAAAATCTGTATAATTCACACAAATATTATAAATGCGAAAGTAACTCTGTCTGTCTGTCTGTATGTTACTCTTTCAAGGCCAAACCGCTGAACCGATCTTCATGAAACTTAGCACAGAGATTGCTAACATACCGACATACATAGCCAGCCCTTTCACAGTTTTATTATATGTATAGATGTAAATTTATTTTTCACTAAAATTATTATACTAATTTGCAGATCCCATGGTTGAAGGTGGAACAAACACTGTGTTGCATCAACAGGGAACTTTGGCTACAACATCTAAGCAAGATTCCCAAAGAAAAGGTAATTAATTACTTATTTTAAAAGAATTAGCAATGTCACATAGGAATAATATGAACTAGATGTCTGTCTGTCTGTCTGTCTTTGGACACGATATTTACCATTCTACTGGACCAATTGACTTTATATTATTTGGTTAGGTGATACTTATCGCTCAGTAACTTTTTGGGTATCAATTTTATTTAGGCACTTACCTACTAAAAGGGTGAGTGTGACCTGCTTTTAAGCGGTTTTTGACAGCCCCCTCTCAAGAAAAAAATTGATTATTTGATTAAGATTGCTAAGGCATAACCATAATATATGTACATTATTTCAGATCCATTGGCCTCATCCAAGTCTATACTGAGTGAAGCACAACCGACAACACAAATGCAAAAAAAGGTGGAGCCTTTAATTACGTCAGGTAAATATAATGTTTGTCATTCAATAATACTAAACTAAAATTGAAATCCAAACAGTTTTTTTTTACCTTATACAAACCGTCTTTATACCCCTACAGGATTAAATTGATTATTTGATTAAGATTGCTAAGGCATAACCATAATATATGTACATTATTTCAGATCCATTGGCCTCATCCAAGTCTATACTGAGTGAAGCACAACCGACAACACAAATGCAAAAAAAGGTGGAGCCTTTAATTACGTCAGGTAAAAATTATGTTTGTCATTCAATACTGAACTAAAAACTCTATTTTAACTCTATTTTTTAATACTGAACTAAACTTGAAATCCAAACAGTTTTTTTTTACCTTATACAAACCGTCTTTATACCCCTACAGGATTAAATTATTGTCCATCAATCCGTGTGTCAGGTTTAGACCCATTTTCCAAAATCATAAACAAAATTAATCCTACCTCATCGTCATACTAAGTGTATGAGAACATCAACACAAGTTAAAACAGTTAATTAATTTTCCTGGTCGGGACGAAGCGCTATCCCGACTCTCACTTGGTCGTTTATAATTATTTAAATTTAAATACCTTTTTTACAGATGTGCAGACTATATCGAAGAAAGTTACAAAAAAAATTATAAAGGTATCAAAGCTGAGTCAATCCGAGAAAGAACTCTATGATAAAGTGGTTGCCTTAAAAATTAAAGTAAGCAAATATAAAAACAAATTAAAAAAGCAGTCTGCGGAAGTAAAGGCTGCAAAGAAATTTGCAACAAATCCCACATTTATAAAAACCATAGAAAACTGTTCAAGTACAGCAAAATTGCTCATGCAGATTCAATTGCGGGAGAATAAGAAGAAAGAGAAAGGTAGGCGCTTCACTCTCCAAGAGAAGATTGTCGCTTTGTCGATTTTAAAACAAAGCCCCAAGGGCTATAGATTCTTCAGAAAAATATTTATTCTGCCTGCGCCACAAACTTTGATAAAGCTGGTTCAGCAAAGTAACCTTCGGCCAGGAATAAATCAAAATGTGTTTGCACAATTGAAGAAGAAAGCGGAAACTTTGAAAGAAGAAGACAAAATATGTATCGTTCTCTTCGATGAAATTTCGCTAAAGCCCAATGTTACATTTCATGAGAGGAAAGACAAAGTGACTGGTTTTGTCGATAATGGACTACAGAGGAAGTTGGAGTTTGCTGACCATGCTCAAGTTTTTATGATACGTGGATTGTTGAAAAATTACAAACAACCAGTTTCGTATTCTTTTTCGGCAAGCGCAACAAAGGGTCCAGAGTTGGCAGTTCAATTTAAGAGCGTAATAACCGAACTTCAAAAATCTGGAATGATTGTTGTTGCTTCAGCGTGTGACCAAGGCACAAATAATAGGCAAGCACTGAAATTATTACTAGATGAGACTAGAGGAATTTATTTGAGAAAAGGAGAAGTGGTCAAAGAAAAAGTAATTCTGATAAATAATCAAGAGATAATACCTCTATATGATCCCCCCCACCTTCTGAAAGGATTGCGGAATAATTTACTTACAAAAAATTTGAAATATACCCAAGATGGCAAAACAAAAACAGCCAAATGGACTCATATTGAGCAACTACACAAAGAAAATCCGGGCTATAAAGGTATAAGGTTGTTACCTAAATTGACAGACTGCCATGTTAAAGCAGAGAAAATGAATAAAATGAAAGTCAAATTTGCGTCGCAAGTCTTCAGTCGGACTGTTGCATCAACTATGGGATTTTTGGCAGGTGATACATATTTTTACATACATACATGCATACACAAATCACGCCTTGGTCCCTTGCGGGGTAGGTAGAGCGTAAACGGCCGTAAGAAACGATTGGCATCGCCACGTTTGACTTAATGTTTGAGGGTGGTTTACAAAGTTTATTTGCTACCACTGTAGTGACAGCTTGTCAGTCTGACGCCTAAAATTGTATTTCACAACCATCAACTCAAAAGATACATATAAACCTTCCTCTTGAATCACTCTATTACCAGCCCAGCGGTTTCATTAACGTTTGACCATTTTCCCGTGGTAATGAGATTTTTCCCGGGGTAAAAAGTGTCCTATGTTACTCAGGGATGTTGTAGCTTTCTAATGGTGAAAGAATTTTTGAAATCGGTCCAGTAGTTTCCGAGTTTATCGATTACATACATACAAACAAACAAAAAACAAACAAATCTTTCCTCTTTATTATTTGTATGGATGTAAAGAAATGCCTGTTTCTTCCACAGATAAAGGAATTCTTTTGGAAGAATGCCAAGAAACTGCAGATTTGCTACTTTTAGTGGACAATTTGTTCGACTCAGTCAACGGAAGCTATGCCAAAAATTTCCACGCCAAGCCCCTCCTAGGACCTGCAACACCCAATTCAAGCCATCACAAGATATGGAAAGAAAGTGTAGCAGTTTTAAAAACGATGAAATTTGTCAGCGCTTCAGGGAAAGAAGAATCTGTCCCTACAATCAATAATTGGGTGTGGACACTGGAGGCTATAGAGGTTCTCTTAACTAAACTAAAAAACGATTTTAACATAACGTCGGTGTGGATGCGGCACCTAAATCAGGACCCAATCGAGAATTTTTTTGGGTCTATTAGAAGTCACGGGTGCCGCAACACAAATCCGACTTGTGAGCAATTTGAGTCTGCTTTTGCTACATTATTGATAAATAGCCTTAACAGTGTCCACACCAGCAGAGGTAAAAATTGTGAAGGAGATTTTTGTGATGCTTTACACGCCCTCGTCATCAACGAAGATGGAGGTGAAGCCACCTCAACTGATGTGACACGCCATAATTTTGATAATATTTTAAGTATCAATTTCACACCACTCTCACAAAAAGCAGCAGATCCTAGGATCATAGGTCCACTACAGTACATAAGTGGATACTTTGTACAAAAGTCAAAAATAAAAATATTTAAAGACTGTCCCGATTGCAAATCAAAATTAATGTCAGATGACACAATAGAATATATAAATTATAGAGAATATGCGGGCAAGAGGTGGCTTTGCACTCCTAGCAAAAATGTTGTCCTATTAATCTCCAACATACAAGATATTATTTATGAAATTTTAAAAGAAGACTTTGAAAAAAATAATATTAAAGAAATTATAAAAACCGCGATTATTATATTGGCTGATTTTAATTTTATAAATTGCGAAGTGCACAAAAACAAATTAATTAACTATTTAATTCACGTTGTGGTGCGATTTTCCATTTACAATTACTGTAAAATAATAAATAAAATTTTATCAGGGAAAAGGGAAATTGATGATGATGAGGATCGTGTTCAAGTAAAAGCGAAAAAATTTTTCAGTAAATGTTTTAAAAGAAAAAAATAATTTTTGTCTGTAGGTATGTAAGTTCTAATTTTATTTAAGAGTAGTGTGCAGCAAAAGCCCGCTATCAAAACCTAAGCCAAATACTTAAATCAACGAAGTGTATGAGCAATCATCAACGAGCTTGGTAAGTGGCAATAACATTACCCAACTCTTAAAACGAGACGGATTTTGATAATTTTGGTACACATAATCTTGAGACTATAAACTAGGTCTGTACGTTTTGATTCTTTATTTTAAGCGATCAAAGCTTTAATTTCGGATCCCATACAAACTCATAATTGCACTACTATATCACATACCACAAAAACCAAAACGTACGGACCTAGTTTCTAGTCTCAGGAATCTGTGTACCAAAAATTATCAAAATCCTTTAGGTTTTAGGGGTGGGGAAACGTTATCGCCTTTTGTGTGGGGAATATTAAGTTCACACTACTCTTATAGTGTGATTTTAAGTTGGTGTAAGGATTTTAGGTGAACATGATAAATGTTTTCGAGATAAAGGGATGAGCCGAATTGGATACCTTGTATCTTCTAAATTAGTATCACAGTAAAAATGTAAATAACATAATATTTAGAGAAGTTGAGTTCATTCTGTAATATAATATGTAATAAAACGTTATGTACTAAAAGTGAACAGTAATCAATTAATATAATGCATTAGAATAATGCCTGATTTTCTGTAGTTTTAAGTGATTTATGATGGTTACTGTAGTAATACTAGAAATAAATGATTTTAATTCTTCGTTGTTTTTTATACCTATATTATATACCTACCTATTTTACTGAGGTGCCCTATCTATAGAATTAATACTTATATTATTAGTATGAACGGGATTATCACCACGATAATGTTTTTTGTTATTACCTCGATATTTCAGAGCGGTTGCGGTGGTCGAGGTAATAGCAAAAAACATTATCATGGTAATAATCCCGTTCATACTAATAATATAAGTGTAGTGAACAACCGCGAAAATCTAAAAGCAGCTATACAATTGTTCGTTATAGATATAGTTATCTGCCGAATAGTTTCTACGCTGACGTACAGATGGCGCCAGTTATGCATTGCTCATTTGGAAGCTAGAGATTGGTCTCTATTACCCCTATATAAA